>FR989876.1:0-10000000 GCA_905404145.2 Biston betularia | reverse complement strand
TTCAGATACAATCTGGAAGTCTAAGGTGAATTCGGAAAATCTGGTATTCGCTTAGCATCAGGCGTTATAGCGTTCGAACGTTAGCCAATTTGTTACAAAAAAAAAATCAATAAATTTTACAATTTTGTTATGCATAGCAATCTGCGTGCATAACAAAAAAATTGTTTGCTACTTGAAAAAAGTGTAATCTGGGATAAAATTAAAACATAAAAGTGCTCTTATTTGTACCTGAAAAAGGTAAAAATCGTAAACTTTATACGAGCAGACAGACACTTTACTTTTATTCGGATATCCCGTACGTTTCAAATGCGGACGTGGGACGGATGGAATTAATTTTGAAAAGTTCCATATTGCTTATAGTTTTGTTTATTGTTTGTTGTATTGTTCGAATCCACATTCTTTATTCGCAAAGCAAAGATGTCGAACTCTTTGCCGGTATCTGTGTTTTCTGAAAAGTACAATCACATCTTTAAATCAAGAGTAAACAGGTTCATTCTAAATAGGCGTTTCTCATCCTAGACCACATCGTTGCTTAACATCAGGTAAAATGTGGTTAAACGCGAATAATAAGTATCAAAAAAGAAACTTACGTTACTCACAGAATACACCCTACTAATACTTTACCTATTGAGCAGTGCACTTAAATTACTTTCTTCATTATGTCCTTACTTTTTTGTACAGACCTACAAGTCTTAGTGGTATATTTGAATATTCATTTAAGTAATGATAAAGATTGAATACGCAAATAATAGAAAATTAGTAATAATAATTATTAATAACTTTATAATTTTCATAAGCATAAAATTTACTATTTGTTATTTGTTATGTTCTCTGTACTCTTTTCTATTTATGATGTGCACAATAAAGAGTTATATCTATTTATCTATTTGAAGAGTATTATAAATAAACAGAACGTTGAGGGACGTTCACTAAATCAAATTAACTGAAATGTTAGTGGGCTTGCTATATCTGCCGCAAAACCTACAAACGTTGTGTAGGACGCCCTGAAAATAAATGAAGTAACGATATACGTAAAACAGCTGGCAGTTGCTGGTAACAAAAATTCCAAGAATCTTAGACTTGAATAGTTGGTAGGTTTATTATTATGATGATGATGATGAAATAAGTAAGTTTATACAAATAAATAAATATGTTTTAAGTATGTTCACGTTCTAATTCCAATGAAACGAATACAAAGTATGATCTCTCTCGACGGAACGGAATTATTGTATCGACACAAACTTCTCCCTCCGCCCACTATTGCTCCGTCAATTTACTAATCCCTAGTTGTTCTGACGTTATAAAAAATGTACGCAACCACTTTTGTAGTTTGCCAGAAACGAGTTTCTGCTACGTCCCTTTCTGTTGCTATAAAAGTGGAACAAAGGCCATGCCACTGAAACATGTATACATCCATCTTATCATTGAGTAGAAAAGGTTTGTACTTTGTTGTTGTATGACAGAAGCTTGAAATTCATACTACTGAGCTCAGTCGTCATACTTGATAACGATATCTCGAAGTTTTAGCGGGCAGGCGGAAATAGTCGTGTCGCTCCATTGTAATTTTTTTTCCAAAACTAGTGTTTGGAATACAAATTCTGCATTTAAACAATTGTTTAAAAGCAGATTTGTCTTTGAGGCAATAATTTTCTCGGTCAACCAAACCTAATTCTATGAACTTATGTATGACATTAAACGCAGATTTGTCTTTGAAGCAATCATTTTCTCGGTCAACCAAACCTAATTCTGTGAACTTAGGTTTGACATTAAACGCAGATTTGTCTTTGAGGCAATAGTTTAAATGCAGATTTGTCTTTGAGGCAATAATTTTCTCGGTCAACCAAACCTAATTCTATGAACTTAGGTTTGACTTTAAACGCAGATTTGTTTTTGAGGCAATTGTTTTCCTTGGTAAACCGAATCTAATTCTAATAATTATATAACTTTAGGTACTGATATAAATGTACAGCGGTTTATGCCACCAAACATGGTCGCGTAAACTGGAACGCACGATACGTCTGTGACACGGAGCTCCGAAACATCCTTGGTTTTAGATAGCGCGCGTTCGAACTCTACAGAGTGACCTTTGACTTTATCTATAGGACACCCTGTTTATAAGATCTGCTACATTGTCCGGTAATTAAAAAAAACAGCTTTTTAATTTGCTCCTTAAATTATTAGTATTGACACGATATAAAAAAGATATATTTTTGAAATAAATATTTTTCGTAATTAATTTAGTTTTTATCCTCGTATAAGTTATTTATTTTGTGATATAAACGTGAATGTGTAACTAGCTTATAGTGTTAATAAAATCTACGTAGGTACCTATTTTGGAACAAATTTATAAAAACAAACTTTAATCTAAAAGTCTACAGAAGGGAAATGTGACAAAAATGCTGCAAATATTGCCACTTTCGACGGCAATGCTAAGTTTTTGACTTAATAGGTAGATACTAGCATTGCTGATTACCTGTCACATTTTCTAAACGTATGGCCAGGTCTCTCATAGCATGTGAGCAGCCGGCCCCCATGGACCTAAAGTTTCAACTCTGTACGACAGAAACAAGTACATTTTATTTCAATTAAAAAATAACCTTATCTGTGCGCATTGAGATTTTCGATATAAGACGCGGCAGTATTAGATTGCTTGCCAGTACGCCAGGGTGTCGACGTTTGTGACGTCTCACACCAGAGACTCTTGCGGAATAAAATAAATTGGAATTTATTATTTTTTATTGAAATAAAAATTAAAGCTTGAATTTTGTTTTTATATCTAAAATCAGCTTATTATTTGTATTCATTAAATTGCAACTGGCAGGAAGGCGAGTATAATAATGTGTATCTGAAAGGCCGATTGCAATTTAAAAAAACTTTTAAGATCTTCAAAGTTTCGTGTTCTATTCTATCAATAGAATAGAACACAGAGCACTCAACTAATAAAGTGTCGACGCACAAAAGTATAATAGCGGCTGTAATCAAACGCGAACTTATTGAAGTTAAAAAAAAAACTTTTTTTTTCCATGTTGTGAGACAAAAACATATCAAGGAAACGTTTTAGTGAATATCACCGCTGGATGTATACGACCACATCTATAGAAACAGACAATTGTGATTAAAAGAAAAAAACACTCATTAGAATAATTGATGGTCTCTCTATTTCGTAGAGGCTGCTTTTCGTAAACCTAATTAAATGTTTCGACCTAATTAGAGCAAGTATATCTCCACAGCCCGTATGTAGGCATCAATCTCATTAGAGTTCTGAGAGTCTTCGTCGCGAGTGGCGAAATAAGAAAGCTCTCGAAACAAAACAAAGCGCAGATCTTTTTCCTGGTCCATCAGACCTAATGATTCCTAACTTCGTAGCTCCCAGTGACAAGTATTGTTTCCCGAAGTGGTTCGTACCGACTCGAGATAAGGCCCGTGAGTCCCTGAGGGCACGATAAGGTGCCGTCAATGCTCGAAATCGTCGTCCTACAAAAACTGGGGTAAGGTTAATATTTTTTTTCCAAGAAAAAGCGATAAATTCTCATTATTTCTCTCAAGTTGCCACTCACTCTTTCGCTTAGATTATCTGAATAAACATTGTGCGAAGAAGCGGTACACAAAGCGGGGTTCCAGAGCTTATTTCCTTGGGTTTATTTCTCGTTGAGTAAGGTACAATGTAAAGTGGCAGCATCTTAAAAAAAATGCGTCTAACACTTCGATTCATCACCTAACTTAATAATAATTCTAATTATGTAATTGATATTGTCAATGCGATAGTTTGTATAAATATACTAATCTGCTACAGATTTTTTTACAGAAAGTCGTCTAGGCAGTCATAGTAGTGGGTAAATGATACTGAAATCTAAAATCTAGCCAATACAGGGCTATTTAAACTAAACGTTGCACGTCTCAAAGTAATGAGCGCAAAGCTCTGGGTACTGCTGTAATGGTAATGGACAGGCGTTACCCCTCACCATCAAGGGAACGTTTTGTTTGTCTTTTTACTTTTGCACAAAATTTATGTCAGTATGTTGCGCTGTAACGGCTAAATAGGTTTGTATCAAATTTGGATTGCTGATTGATATATTATAAATGAACGGTTAATTTTTTATCTAGGAAAACAAATGTGCAATAGCGGGGCATATAGTACCTAACACTGTTGTTGTTGATAGTCTGTGGAGTCATGGTGATAGGCAAAGGCCTCCCTTAATTTCCCAGTTTTAGTAGTTTTACTATTCTAACTAAGACAATGGTCTTAATATCCGTACGATGAGGGGTAGTTCATAAAAAAAAACTGGCTGATGCGGAGTAGTCTTGAGTCAACTCTTGTCACATCCAGCTCCTAATAGTAAATAATATATAACAATAGTCTCATTATACAAATGACATCTAACAAAAATACCGCAGCGTTTAATCAGGCTAACGCCGGATTAATAAAACGACTTACAAAATAACACCGTGTAAACCAACCCTAACTGGAGCAAAGAGCATCGGAAGCAGGTCAAGAGTCTTGCGTGTAGACGTTTAGAATAAACTATAAAACCAGAAACTAACAGCTCGAGTCTAGCTTTGAATTTCCAACCCAATGTAGGAACTTAGAAACACAAATAGACAATCAGATTCGGAACTTTGTAACTTCTGGATTAGTTAGACATGACATAAACTGACAATTGGGTAGGGCATTGTAACTTATCTTTTTAGGGTTCCGTAGCCAAACGGTAAAATAGGTACCCTATTACTAAGACTCCGCTGCCCGTCTGTCTGTCCGTCTGTCTGTCCATCTGTCACCAGGCTCTATCTCATAAACCGTGGCAGTTAGACAGTTGAAATTTTCACAGATGATGTATTTCTGTTGCCGCTATCACAACAAATACTAAAAACAGACTAAAATAAATATCAACAACAAACGTGATTTTTTGTCGGAACCCATCGTGTGCGGCCCGACTCGTACTTGACCGGTTTTTTTGTTGTTGTCTCTTTTTACCCGACTGCCAAGGAAAAGCTATATTTTTGCGCGTATCTTGTATACATGTATGTATGTAAATTTCTTTATGTTGAAATGTTGGGACTCCCAGCGTGCGATACAATGAACTATTTAAATTTTAAAAAATGAGTATACTTCAAAGTATCATTATAAGTACAATCATGTAAGTCGACCACGGTGGCTAAGTGCGGCTTGTGGCAGACTACACACGTCTTCGAGAACTTTTTTAAGAACTCTCGGACATGTAGGTTTCTTCACGAAAATACAGAGTTGCGTGTTTTGAACCCAGGACCAGATTGGAAGCCAAATGGATTGGATTGGTTTCCCAACTAGGCTACCGAAACTTCACTAGACTTTCGAAACTTCACTAGGCTGCCAAAACTACATTTGGCTGCCGAAACTACACTAAGCTGCCAAAATTTCACTTGGCTACAGAAATTTCACTAGGCTGGCGAAACTTACTAGGCTGCCGAAACTTCACTACGCTGGCAAAACTTTACTAGACTATCGAAATTTTACTAGGCTACCAAAACTACACTTGGCTGCCGAAACTTCAAAAAGCTGCCGAAATTTCACTTGACTACCTAAACTTCACTAGGCTACTAAAACTTTACTAGGCTGCCGAAATTTCACTTGGCTGTTGAAACTCTATTAGGTCGCCGGAACTTCATCTAGCTTGATGGACTTAACTTACCTAAACGTGTTTTATGAATTGGTGGTAATTACAACGGAACCAATTGTTTTTCCGAGACAAGCATAATGTAACTCCTATCCTTGCTTTCCAATTATTATGCCAAAAATCAGGTACAACATCACTACGTAAAGCAAACAAAAAACAATTTTGTTATATTTATAATAACATGATTTTAAATAAAAATTTAAATCTAACTTCCGATCCACTGTGGTGAAAAAGCTGCCACACGAAATGAAAATGAAACATCACATCAGTTCGTGGAGTTAGCTGCGAATTTCCCCGCGGCAACCAACTTTTTCTGTGTTCACCCATTAGTAGCGCTTTTTCGTTTTGTTGTCAATCTAAAGTTATACAGTATACGTTACATTGAACCTGCGGGTGTTGGGAATCAGCCCGCCAACTTTGGGTTTCTATTTTCATAAAAGGATGGTATTGAGAATTTTAGGGCTGTATGAATATCAAGTATACGTTACATTTTTTTACCTGACTACCATAGAAAGTGTAATTCCAAAAACTCGAACTATACGGTTCTACCTTCATTGTTTGCTGCCCAAGTGGGTATTCCCTGATACATACAATCTTTGCCTTTGCCTTTAAGTCGCGAGTGAGTTTCAACTTTGCTTAACATCAGGCGAGTGAGTTTTGCCGTAGATCGCAACTTCGCTTAACATCACGCGAGTGAGTTTCACCGTAGATCGCAACTTCGCTTAACATCACGCGAGTGAGTCTCACCGTAGATCGCAACTTTGCTTAACGCCAGGCAAGTTGGCAGTCAAACATAAGCCTATTTATATTAAAAAGTATTTTAATTTAGAGGTAAAATACGAACTTTGTAGGCTTTTATGTTTGTCCATTAAGCAGAAGACGTAGATACCAATAAAACACTAATTTTGCAATTTCATCTTGTCATTTTAAAATTAGAATAGCAAAATAATTTCCTTTCCAGACATGTTTTTACAAAAAAAATTGTTATCAATAAAATATTTGTATTTGTATTTACCATATCAACGTATTTTTATTATGGCATATGTTCAGTTCACTCATACAAGAACTCTTTAACCCGAACCATTCTATCTACATATCAAACCGTTCCCTCAACAATACGAGTACGTGTGTCAAAATAACTCCCAAACCCATTAAAAAGAATCCTTCCATCCTCCGACACTCTCGGGCCAGTGACCCTCCAATCTGCCTATTTACTACCTATATAACTCAACTTGACAGACCAATAATAAAAAAATCTGTGAACCATAAAAGCCCTCCATTTACAAGGGCTCGAGATGTAGCCCATTGTCGATGTTTTCACAATAAGAAAAGTTTTTCCGGTTTCCATTTTGTGTAGGCATGCATTGGTTGCTAGTTGTTACATTAGCATGATTTATGTTATGGTTGTTTACAATATATTGAAATATTTTTTTCTACTTATAAATCCTCTTATATTAGGATAGGATTAGGTAACAGATGTTTTGAAAGAAATTCCTTTTAGTAATAAAGTCATCAGTTGTTACCCCAGCTTTAGTAAATGTTACTAACTGTGCCACGTGGTGTTGCCCGCTACATGTTTTCGGAATAAAAAAAAAACTTTGTTTTAATCCAGGGTCTCAGCTACCTCCATACAAAATGCCATCCAAATCCGTTCAGTAGTTTCTGCGTTAAAGAGTAACAAACATCCATCCAAACTTTCACATTTATAATATTAGTGGGATTTATTTTTTATTTAACAGGCTAGGTGTTTGACCACAGCTTGATGTTAAGTGACGATGTGATGGAAGATGGTAAACACACCTAGCCTGGAATAGAACTAGCTTTCAAGTGAGGCTGCCGGAACACACACCGTTAGATGCTTGGCGGCAGATTTTCAACTTGAGGGTGGTCGCTAGCCAGCCGAGTACTAGAAAGTACCCGACCACCGTGCTATGGTTTTCTCACGATGTTTTCCTTCACCGGCAGCTCAAGATAATTGTTGAGGTTTGAACCTATGCTCTTTGACGTGCGAATCGGCCGCGCTAACCACTGTCATCGTAACAAAAATCAAAACAATATAAAAATGAACTAAATAAAATTAGTGGTAAAACTTGCGGCTTTATCATTGAAAGCGAAATTTTCCCGATAACCTTAGGATGAAGAGGATTCAAGATTAAAATTTAACAAACGCAGAACTTTGCATAACATTTTCTTCCATCCAAGACCACCATCGCACGGAACGCGTAGCACTGACGTATTCATTTCCCGTGTGCACTTGCCGTTTGTCGCTTTGAATTGTGCCTTACAACCCCCCTGCGTTGTCTTGTGCGCATGAAACTATGCTTTTGCTGTTTTTATTTCACTTTGCACTTTGAATCTCATTATTTAAACAGCATATAGCAAGGAACAGTCTAGATATAATGATTCTATACTGTATTTTCTTTAATGCTGTTTCAGCTGAATATCAGCGGTAATGTGCGTCGATACAAATACTAGTACATAGATATGCGTCAGTCGTATTTAAAAAGAACAAAAACTATTTTGTTATGTTTATTGATAACATACGTTATCGGCAATACTCACATAACTTAGAAAAGATAGAGGTGTGTACTGTGGGATTCGAACCCAGGACTTCCAGAATGAAAGCCAGACGGTCTCCCAACTAGGCTACCAAAACTTCAATTGGCTACCGAAATTTCACTAGGCTACTGAAACTTCACTAGGCTTCTGAAATTTCACTAGGCCACCAAAATTTTACTAGGCTACGGAAATTTCTCATAGGCTACCAAAACTTCACTATGCTGCCGAAATGTCACTAGGCTACCAAAACTTCAATTGGCTACCGAAACTTCACAAGGCTACCGAAATTCCTGAAATGTCCTACGATATTTATTTATTTATTTAGTTATAAAAAAACAAATCATATAGGTAGTAGGTAGGTATATATATAAGTATTGTGAGTACTGTTCCTCTACTCTACTAATGTGTAAAATGTTTCTACGCATGAAAAAAATGGGTGTGTATTAATTTTATCGTGACGTATGATTTATTTCGTTTTCGTTTCGATGCACTGTATTATTTTCTAAAATGTATGGCTTCTTTTTAGTGTTTAGAGATGGGAGCAAAAACTAGTACAGAATTATGACGTTAATTTACTTTTAAGTACATCTATGTAATACGAGTATTTATCAAAAGGTCGTTGTAAAGCTAAAAGGTCTTGCGTCGCCTCAAGGGACATCCCCGTCAAAATCTCGAGGTAACACACGATAACGAAGGGCCGGAAGCGTGGAGGAACTACGTGACTTCCTGGTATAGAGTTTGATGTTTTGACCCTTGTTTGGCGGCGAACAAAATATAGTTTGCAAGTTTCATATTTAGAAATAGTGTTTTTTTATATAAACGTAGTTAGTCAAGCTAGACGCTCTTTTGATAAGTAAGTAAGATACGGAAGTACTTTTGGTAAGGTAAGAAATAACGTTTGACTATGACCATTGCAGCGATCCACAAAACTTTTAATAGTAAAAAGTCCAGGGCATCTGCTCGCTGCTTTGGCACTCATTACTTTGAGACTTTGGATGGTAGTTTTTTTTTTATGGTTGACAGGCTATGTGTTTGACCACATCACACCTGATGTTAAGTGACGGTGTGGTCGAAGATAGTAAACACACCTAGCCTGGGATGGAACTGGCTCTCAAGTGAGGCTGCCGGAACACACCGTTAGGTGCTTGGCGACAGATTTCCAACTTGCGGGTGGTAGCTAGCCAGCCGAGTACTAGAAAGTATCCTACCACCATGCTATGGTTTCCTCACGATGTTTTCCTTCGCCGGTAGCTCAAGCTGATTGTTGGGGTTTGAACCCACGCCCTTCGGCATGCGAATCGACCGCGCTAACCACTCAGCTATCATCGTTACAAAATTCATTGTAGAGTCGAGAGAGAATTTTACGGATTAGCTTTATGAATTGCAATACTATATTTTATTGAAATTATCAAAATTAGGAGTCATATTCCCATTAATTTCTAAAAATGACAAAATCATAAAAATACGTCAATAATATTAAATGTCAATAAACAAATTGCTATTTTTACACAATTTTTAATAATCGTCAGTATTATTCACGGGTAAGATTTTTATTGAAAAACGGTTGGATAACTGAGATAAGAATATTTTTTAGGGTTCCGTTCTTCAAAATAAAAAATAAGAGACTAAAATTTTAGAGCATCGCCGTTTTGGCGCTTACTTCCTTGAGACATTCGATGGTTAGTATCAATACCCCTATAATTTTGCTTACTGCAGTTCCCATAGTAATTTTTACACACTACTACTGCTAGGCGTCAAAATACCTAATACTGTGGTGGTATCGACATAAACGAGGCTATGGAAAATTATCCACTTTTTTTACAACGTGAGGAAAATCTTTTAAAACGATTTGGCTGTATTTGGGTACAGCTAGGTTCTGTAGAATTGTACCTAAACCTCTGCGAGACCTGCCTCTTATTCTGAAGAGGACGTGAAATTGTATGTTAACAAAACGGTGAAAGAAAAAAAAACGCTTCACGATTTTTATGTCATTTTTACACAGGGGCATGCTGATTTTTCTATTGTTCCAATTTTAGTACATCTACTGCCAAAGCAAGTACAAGAAGGTCTGCCTAGAATTCTTGATAAGCCAATTATACACAATTATAGCCTGTTACATTAAATAAATATTACATCGAAGTGAAACACTGTTTATAAGAAGTGATGCCATACAAAACGTGCGAGTTCATCCCCAGTATCAGATCACGGCTGGCTGCGCGTTCGTTTTTCATTGAATGGATGCTCTCTCGTGGAAGTAAGTCGATGTATGACCAACTTCAGTGACGCAGACGGTGTTGTTTCTGTTACAGTAACACTTTACGCAGTAACTTAATATACCAAGCTTTCGGAATCATCAGGGTTTACGAAGAAACCTATAAGTTATTCGAAGAACTCAAGGAGTCAAAGAAGCGTACACAGCGCGTGCGTCCTTGTCTGTCTGTGTCAAAACCTGAGTAATCCCTAAAACGAAAACTTGTCAAAACGTAGTCACGTTATTAATCGACTCAAAAATGAGGAAAATCTCAATTCAACTGTATATTATTTTTTTGTACGTATGTTAAGCGATCATTCCGTTAATTATGATAAAAGTCCGATTTTGATAATTCTTTATTTGCTTGGTAGATCATATTTCAGAGGTAACATAAACACAAACTAAACCAACCAACCACCATAACCATAAAACCAACCACAACCAAACCGTAACCATATAAACTTTATAGAAATCGATCGAGCAGTTTTTAAAAAAACTAAAAAAACCTTAAAAATTCTATACATCGATGATATATTTTTTTTATTTTTTTTTAAATATCATAGGAGATTACACACAGCGCCATCTGACCCCAAACTAAGCAGAGCTTGTGCTATGGAAGACAGATAACTGATATAATACTTAAATACTTTTTTTTTTTTTTTGTAAATACATACAGTACACCCAGACACAGAACAAACATCGATGTTAGTCTCACAAATGTTAGTCCTGAGTGGGAATCGAACCCACGCCCTTCAGCTCTCGAAGCAGACACACTACCAATGAACTAACAGGGCTGTCGCCTATCATTCAAATTTGAAAAAAAAACTTAGTTTTTCTTTTGTGAATGCTAAAAAGTTATGTCTGATTGACTTTTCGCAGATGTAAAATATCGTGAGGATACCTGCTGCAAAGTCTAGTGAGTATAACACAACGATTACTGTAACAATTTTATTTTGTGTTACAAATACGCTTGCGTTTGACTTTCATCTTGTCTGATGTCAAGTGAAGATGCGGTATACAATGGATCACGGTTACTTAAAAGAAACCGATTCACTTACGACTTGAAGACAGATTTTGTGTGAACATTATGCAATTTTTTTATGTGCAGTTGAGGTTCAAAGTTTAACTAATGACCCTTCTGCTTGCATGCAACTGTGTATATTATTTTCCATTCGTACGTCCTCGATATCGTGTATGTTCACTCATATTTTTATTGTTATGTTTTTGTTGTGCTCGAGCTTGTCGCTTTGTCGCATTGATTCAATTTATGTTGGAATGAAACATCTGTTCGTGTTTTGCAGATTGTGTTCACAGATATATGGATTGCGGGCCTAATTTTAAATATATTTTTTCAATCGATGAAATCGAGTCTGTCTTACTTTGAAATAAGGTTGACTTCTTTTGAGTACGCAAGTAAGTACGAAAACGTGAATTATAATATAATATGTTTTCATTCGGTCCGGGTAACTTTACAAACCTATCAATTGACTTCCTGTTAATAAATAGTATTTGTTTCTTAATTATGTGCCCTATAATATGCGATATAATCACATTATCTCGTCAGGTTATCTAGTTAGTTCACTGACCGTGTTACTGCTTCATCTCTCGTGACGATGGTACATAATTATCTATGTATGTTATATGCCACATAGATATACATATGTATGTACATAAAATTTAATTTAATTTTTAGTAATTTTGTGTACCTACATGATACTCAGAAAGTTTTGTGAAACTGAAAAATATAGTTGTATGGGTAAAGCTTTTATTTTTATTAAAAAATAGAGACACAATATAAGTACAATGTACATACCATCTATGTATAAGATAAACACAATAGTCCTAAATATGTTTAAAATTATATTTAACAGTGATGATAGCTCAGTGGTTAGCGCAGTCAGTTTGCACACCAAAGGGCATGGGTTCAAACCCCAACAATGAGCTTGCGCTGCTGTTGAAGGAAAACATCATGAAGAAACCATAGCATGGTGGTAGGGTACTTTCTAGTACTCGGCTGGCTAGCTTTCACTCTGCCGCCAAGCATTTAACGGTGTGTTCCATTCCAAGCTAGGTGTGTTCATCATCTCCGACCACACCGTCACTCAACATCAGATGAGCTGTGGTCAAATACCTAGACTGTCGAGTACAGATTTTTAAATAAATCTATGTTCAACCATTACGTATTTATACGTCAAGAACGTACAGAAAGTACTATTAAGAATTCAGAATATTACATTATAGTGTATAGTCAAGTTACTGCTACTCAATTTATACAGAATACATTTACAAAATCTTCATGTCAAAAATTTTCTAAAACAATAGGCTGAGATAAAAAACGGAAATAATGTAGAGCTCGGGCAAACTAAGAAGATTTTATTAATTTCATTTGAAAACAGATAATATATTAAAACTTACGTGACGATAAAACTGTTTTTCGATTTGGACGAAACAAGAATCTCCGCTAAAACTTGAACCCAACGTTTAAAATTTTCTAAGAACTCGATAGAGCTAGAACATTTCAGAAGTTTGCGGACAACAATCTGCGACTGACTTTCCACAACTTTGGACTTGGTAACTTCAAGTCTGTAGGTACCAGAACTCCATTTTACAGGAAACTAAATGAAAGGAAATGATATAGCTATTTCAAAGTTCCTGTTACAATTTGTACTGTATTTAGAATGCTGAATTAATAGCTAACAATTCCAAGGCGTACGGTGGGAAGAAGGCTCGATTGGGTTCTTAATTTTATTTACCTACTGTTATTTTTATTTCTGAAAGTTAACCATATTTTTTATTTATTTTGATGTTAATATTATTGTACAATATATTTACATATAACAACTACCGTACTATAATACAAAGACGCCGTCAAGATCTCTGCCGCGTGGTAGTGTTCCCAGTACACTGGCGGCATTGCTCCGTTGTATTACTATACTCAACTTTTGACATAAGTAGGTGGCAGCTCTGATGAAAACATTGTGAGGGAAACATACATGACCACGATTGAAAAAAAAAAGTTCTTGCATGCATGTATAAAGTCTGCCAAGCCACCCAGTCCCAGCGTGGTGGACTTACATTACAGCCTTAGTAACTCAGTGGGACAGCATATAAAAACAAGGTTGATCCTGAATTCAAAAATCTTTTTATATACCTACTTACCACTAAATTACCTAGACTTAATTTTTATTTTTATGATTTGATTTATTGACGGACTCTTATCTAAACGGAAACATTTAATTTGACAAAAAGTAATAACTAATAATAATAATTTATTGACTGAATTGTTTAATGCATCTGGTTTTTAACCGTTATTATTGAAAACAATAAAATTAAGTATATTAATTCCGTGATAAGTATTTATTACAAAAATGTTTTTAGAGATAATTCTATAACCAAATTATGCGTTATCGCCCTTCCAAATTTCACTTATGCATATTGGTTGAGTCGTTTAACCGTGAAATAGCTGTTCATTCATCTTTTACGTTAATAATATTGATGTGTTTTTTAAAACACCGCAAACACAAAATTATTTAACATTCAAATTCGATCTTACGGGGATGACCCGCAAACATTTTCCTCTACCTTCTATAAGAATCTTTGTCAACAAACAAAACAGCAGGTATGAAATCGCAATTTCCGTATTTTCCATATTGGAAAGGAAATTTGGGTGCATTGGTTCCCAAACAAGATATTCGCTCTTCCGTTTTGTAGGAAATTAAAAATAAAATGGGGATCGGCGTTTGTCTCCTAGTTCGTAACATTTGATATGACGTAGGAACTGGTATACCGGTTTGGCTGAGATGTATTTATCATTTTGTTCCACCTCTAGTTACATAAAAATGTCAGTAAGTTCTTATAGTTTAAGTGTCAGAAATACTGTACTTATGGCTATGGCTTGATGGTTGTTGTTGCAGAAATATAGAACATACGATTAGAACTAACAATTGAACGTGTTATTCGACTCCGGTAGCACTCAGTTGTGATCACTATATCTGTTGCTTTACATCGATGATCTTCCGGGAAAATGTTGATAAGCTACGTTATAATACATTCAAACAATTACTATAAATACATCTTTTTTTTTTTTTTTTTCTGTGTTATCCTGCGATCGGCTCCACAAGCCCTTAGCAGATTTGTTGAGGTTGTTGGTTGTCAGGTAGGAGCTGTTCCTCCTGTGAGGAAGCTGTCCTTTATTTCAGTTCAACAAAGTCCCATATGTGTTGCCTTTTGAGCCTTCTACCACATAGCGGTTCGCATAACGCAGTTGCTAAGGTATTTGTGTGTTTCTTTATTCGGCTTTGATATGCAATTGCTCTGTGTTCCACTTCTTCCTTGATTGTTTTTATTACTGTGTACTCATGCAATTCACTGTTCTTGATAAACATTGGTGCATTGGTTATCATTTTGAGGGCTTTATTCTGGAACCGTTGTAAAATTTCCATGTTGCTATTTTTTGTTGATCCCCATAACTCAATTCCATAAGTCCATAAGTCCAAGTACATCTGTATTTTAAATAATAACAGGGGTATTGATTTCAACCTTATCCTTGTTAACCCCAGGGTATGCTAGATGAGATATTTCTGGGTTGTGGAGATCCATTAATTGATCTATTAACACCTCTACCATAAAACGCTAAAGAAGTTTTCACTTCAAAAAACTTTTCTGTTTTCTGTGTCCATACACGTTCTGTGTATCACTGCAATGGCCATGAGCATGCGTTTTTTTACCATCAAGAGAAAGTTCCGTTTGTGACGTTACTTTTATTTAAAAAGTGCGAGTCGGACTCGCGCACGAAGAGTGCCATTATCTATAAAAACGGCAAAAAAAGTCACGTATGTTGTATGAGAGCCGCCTTAAATATTTATTTCATTCTGTTTTTTAGTATTTGCATCAACAGAAATACATCATCTGTGAAAAATTCAATTGTCTAACTATCACGGTTCATGAGATATAGCCTCGTGACAGATAGAAAGACGGACGGACAGCGGAGTCTTAGTAATAGGCCCGTTTTACCCTTTGGGAACCCTGAAAAAAGAGATGGAAGAAAATTGTTTTCTGGCAATAGGTAATTTAAATCCCCCCTCTCGATCCAATATCAAAATTGTTAGCAAGAATATTACGTTCACCCATTACCGTACAAAAGAATTACCCATGCAAAGAATAAGGCTTACTTTGTGTCTTATAAGATTAACCATCCTTTGAGGCCTCTTCAGAATTCATCCCGTAACGTTTTACCTTCTTTTTATTCTCCGGTCGGATAAGCAACCTTTCAATTATGAAGTTCAAAAGTTATTCAAACAAGGCTTCAGGCTTTTTATAGTTACCTTGAAGTTTGGGGATTTATTAATTTGGTTTCTAGGCAAATCTGGCTTCACTTTGGTATTTTCTTATGCTATCATTTTTTTTTAATGAATATCATATTAAAAATTAATATGAATAGACTATCTCTTCGCCTTTATTTTTCGTGATACAAAGTGAAATGAAATGGTTTCGAGATGTTTTTTTAACTAAAATATACATTTATTAGCAGTGGAAAAATACGTATTAGTTTTGTTAATAATTGTGAGGGAACTGTTGGGTTTGAAACACAATTGCAATAATTACAGATAAATAAACAAATACCTACGATGATCTAGAGCTGTCTTTGATGGAAAACATCGCGAGGAAACCATAGCAACGTGGTATACTCCCTAATATTCAGCTGATAGCTACAACATTAAAATTGAAAACCCTTACTGACTCTTAACATCAGGTGAGCTGTAGTCAAACACCTAGCCTATTAACCATAAAAAAAATATTTGATGAAACGTAATCAAACCTTGCTTGAAGTAGGAATAAATCGTCTTAGAAGAAAAATAATATGATGTAGGACATATCACACATCACCATCTAGTCTCAAACAAAACAAAGATTGTTCGATGAATAGAATTTATAACAAAACACACAAACATAGAACAAAGATTTACTGTCACATAAATGTTTGTCCTGGTGGAAATCGAACCCATGCCCTACGACTCTCAAAGCAGTTATTCTACCAAATGAGCTACATAAGGCCATATAACTGTAAGGATGCAATTGGCTAGTAATTTAAGACTACCAAAAGCATAATTTGAGGTCAAGTGATTTAACAATAGGTACAGTAAGCTTAAGAGCTTAAAATTTCAAACATTAACTCCACCCAAGCTTCAGTCTCAACTTCCTACGTATGCCCCATTTGCTTTGAAAATGCTCAGAAGTGGAGTAGTTCTTAAGCGTAGAGCACAATGGCAAGCGTTGAAACAATAACGAGAGCAGTGGCGGTGCAGATTGCGCTATTCGATTTACCAACTTTAAAAGGAACGATGCTACTTTTGAGGAAATAAAAATAAATGCGACCGTTCTGCATCTAACTTAAGAATTTGAAAATAACAGAAGCCGCGGGCTTTAATTTTAACTGCTGCTTTAACAGCTGTTTATTTGTTTGACGTATAAAATACAGAGTATAAATAATGTTGTTTTTATAAATTTGTAAATAGTGTATTCCGAATCAGCCCTGTTTCTTTAAACTGTATCACTACTGGGACAGTCATCTAAGGTTAAGGCAGTAGCCCACCATGCTGGTCAAGTGCGGGTCGGCAGACTTCACAAATCTTCAAGCACTTTTTTTAAGAAATTTGCTTTAATGGTATTAAAGAAAAGCTTATTTTCGAGGCCCATCAAATATAGAACCCTAAAAAATTATTTAGAAATATTACTATATTATTTTCTATAACAACACATTGGCTGAATAAATCATTGACAAACCAACCTTTAATCTAAAACTTTCCCCTACGACACGACTGATCGCCAGTACAATGTAAACAAAGCTAAGAACATCAAATGTTCAGTAACACTTCACAAGCAGTGTGGCTTGGACGAGAGTCTGAAAACACAATCTATGTACAGTTGTATTGAAAAGTGTACAATTATAGTGAAGAAGATATAATTATTCTAAACAATTCACACTTGTTCACTTTATATGATCTGTAATGTGAAAATATGGTAAGGTTAGGTTCAGAGAGAAATAAAACATGTCACAAATTTCTTCTAGGCAAGCGTTCTCCATCGTAGACCGCATCTTTGCTTAACATCAGGCGGGATGCCGGTCAAACGCAAGCCTATGTACTATAAAAAAGAAAAAAATGCTATAGTTATGAATCTGAAATATTATGTCAATCTGACATGACTGTGTCAATCTGTAAATCTGACAGCAGTCAATCTGACATACTCGATCAAACTGACATTTGTCAACCTATTAATCCGTCGATGAATAAATTAAGATTCCAAATTAAATAAATCTGATTTAAAAAGTATTCTATATGTTAATCCAGGTAATAAGCTGTGTGTATGGCACATTTCATTTGAATCCATTCAGTCGTTTTTGTATGATTGAGTAACAAACATCCAAACATTTAAACATCCAAACATACAAACTTTCTTATTTATATTAGTAGAGTTAAAATAATGTTAGTTTTAGTTTGAGCATAGGTAGTTTTATAGGCTTATGTATGGTTTTGTATATATATAAATAAGGTATCTGATACAAATTGTTCAGTAACTTTTTACTGAAATATTTTTTTAACTGATACACTTTTCCAGTGACCTGTTCGGTGAACCACGGTATTATGCATGTGAAGCGAAGCACTTTAGTGGTGTACCCTTTTACATACCTATCGATAAGTAGCGGCCTCGACATGATGGTGTATTGTGCACAAAGCATATAACCTCATATGGGATGATATCTGAAAAATACTTCTATGATACAGTGACAAAAGTAACAAAAGTTTGTAATTGGCATATTGTGCCGTTTTAGTCTATATAAATAAATAATAAACAACAACACCAGTCTGTTCCAGCAGCCTCACATGAGAGCTAGTTCCATTCCAGGCTAGGTGTGCTTTACGATCTTCGTCCACACCGTCACTTAAATGTGGTCAAACACCTAGCTTGTCAACCTAAACAAATTCTATTTGCAGATTTCGCGTATCATAGACAATTAGAATATCCATACATTATTTATCTATGGTTGGAAAGGGGTAGATATAATTGAAACCAAAAAATAAAACAGGAATACATTATTCGAAAAATCTATTTTGCTGTATTAAAGCAGGTTAATAAGCCAAAGGACAATAAAAGGCTATTACATCTGTTTGCGGATTGCGTGAATAATCTGCGAGGCTCGTCCACAGTTCAAACATTTTGAGCGACTACCAAAGGCAAACGTTTGCACAGCCGATACTTGTTGGAACAGGCTATAGCTACTCTTTCTCATGCAAATGGGGCTTAATACTCGAAAATGGTAATACATCCAGCAAAACTTGAGCTGCGCACTTTTCCTTAACAGCCGGAAATCCTGCGAGAGATACATCGTTTCGGGGGCCTATCGATAATGGCGGTTCTGACGTGCATCCGGTATTAAGTTAATTGTCACGGGTGCTAAGCTGTGATTATACTTTGTTTAATTGTCAATAGAGGCTTTACAGTGAGCAAGCTTTCTGATTTTACTTCTATTGTCAGCCCTTTTGGTTCATTGGTAGTGTGTCTGCTCCAAGAGCTGAAGGGCGTGGGTTCGATTCCCACCCAGGATAAACATTTTGTGGTAACAACAAAATGTTTGTTCTGTGACTGGGTGTTCTGTATTTATCATAAGTATCTATTTACAAAAAAAAAAAGTATTTAAGTATTCTATAAGTCATCTAACTATTTTATCTGATCTCTCATAGTACAAGCTTTGCTTAGTTTGGGGTCAGATGGCGCTGTGTGTAATGTCCTACGATATTTATTTATTTTATTTATTTATTAAAGATTCATTTAAGATTCTTCTGTTTTTACTGAGCTAGTATCGCTACAAAGTACTAAATGCCTTTCTATTGTCATTTCCAAAATACAACTGAAAAAGATTCTTCCGATGTTATTCATGGTATTTCTTGCTTCGAATTATACCAAAGCATTTTAGACCTAAGTTTATACCAAAAATAAATAAATGAAATTAGCATAGTGACAAAACATTCCACACGATGCGATGCTCCTTTTATTGAATTCAGTTACGTATTAACATATAATACAGTACTTTTTAAATGTTGAAGGAACATCGAGCCTCAAATTTAAGCAAATATCGTATCTACTAATTTTATGTGTTGTTACTTCCTAAATAGCTATGTTTGCAAGTAAGGACGTACTTTAATCAACTTTACGAAAATAATATAATATAATGTCGGTTTATACTTAAATATGTTGTGTTTAGTTTTTAATTGGACCTTAGGCTCACTACGATAAATGTTAATTATGTAATACAAAATATATAAGTAGCTCAATAAAATAAAAATAATTATAGAAACCCATATTTTATTATTACGATTACAATTTATTTATTTATTTATTGAGAAAGAATACGGTTAAACCAATTAGATCCAATCTCACAAAATTTTGACATTCCACAAAAACAAAAATCTAAAATACAATTACAAAAATTAAAAAAATGAAGATGTCAAAGTACAAAACAAAGTAATAGTAATATTAAAAAAAAAAACTAATTACAAAATGTCATAAAATTTAAAAACTAAATGTCTAGATTGAGATTGGAGCCTGGATTAGTATTATTGCATCGGTCCCACTGGTCAGTTAAATTTTCACAATATATTCGGAAAGATGCAATAATTGACCTCCAGTTGTCAAATACAATGTCGAGTTCAGTGTTGGCGGCGATGATACATGATGATTTAAAGATATACTGATTTTTGTTTTAGTCAGATATCATATTTTTGTGTAGATTACTGTACAAAGAAAGTTCCTTTTTGTTAAAATTTTTGAATTTAAAAGACTTGGTGAATCTATCACCTTAAAAATATGTAACTGAAAAATACATATTGTAATTAGATATAAACGTCTTTACTGCATTTACTCGTACATTGAACTATGTATGTTATACTTTGTTTAACATTTCAATTTAGAACTGAGTATTGTTTGCATTAAAGTCTGAATTTCAGTGACAAGTTTAAAGGTATGAATGGTACCATGACACTGCAATTTATCATCGGACTTAACGACAGATGTTGTCCTTTTGTGTAGCCGTCGAGTCGCAGCTTCCAACTGACGCCCCTCTCAGAGATTTGAGCAGAGTGATATGTAGACATTTTCTACTGTTCAGGTAAATCTACAGTTGAGTGTAAATTAGTCTAAGTGAAGATAAATTCGTAGATCACCTCTGATTTTTAGAGTTGATATAGCAGATTTATCTGAAAACTCATTTATTACATCAATCATCCAGTATTCATTATAAGATAGATAGAAACCCCTTATTGTGCTCGCCAAAAACAGAAAAAAGTACAGAGAACAAAAGAATCTTACGAGCTTGTGCAACAAGTGGCGACCTTATCGCTAAGAGCGATCTCTTCCAGGCAACCAAGTATAGAAAACACGATACGTATTAAAAACAGACGGGACATGTTAAAAAAATAATTGATTACATATAATTGATTTAAAAACAAACATCTGTTCACAAAATAAGAGAAAGAAAATACCGAGACTACTGATTCTATTGGCTGAAAGTGATACTTATTACCTTAGAACTATTTCTCCTAACCATAAGCTTATTCCGCAGCAATTTATCATTTATCGAAGGAAAGTGAGGGAGCCCACTAACGCCCTTTGCTGATGTACCCATTAATCATACCAGGACTGACCGTAGCGAGGAATCTCGGAAAGTTGAGTCGCTATCCACACACTTACCTACCTTTTAAGAATTTTCTGAAAAAATTCACTTCAGCCTTTGGTGTAGAGTGATTGAATAAAAAAGGCGCCTGAAAAGATCTTCATCAAAAACAATTCTATTCAGGATTTAATTTCATATTACTTGAAATCACTGTTTCAAGTTTGTATTAATTGTTAGTTTTATTTAAGTTAGTTAGTAGTTAGTTTAGTTTAGCGATGATAGCTCAGAGGTTAGCGCGGTTGGATCACATGTCAAAGAGCGTGGGTTCAAATCCTAACAATGAGCTCGATCTGTCGGTAAAGGAAAAACATTGTGGGAAAACCATAGCATAGCGATAGAGTATTTTCTTTTACTCGGCTGGCTAACTACCATCCCACGCTTAAATTCTGCCGTCAATCACCTAACAGTGTATTCAGGCAACCTAACTTGGAAGCCAGTTCCATTTAGGCTAGGTGTGTTTTACCATCTTTGACCACACTGTCACTTAACATCAGGTGAGCTGTGCTCAAACTTCTAGCTTAAAGTCAAATTCAGTAATTTGACTTGTATCTTTGGTGTTATAAATAAAATATTGTGCATATAATTATGTAACTTTTCCTACTCACTCTTTTTATTTTCAGTTGCACAGACAAAGAAGTGTTCTAACTAAATTAATTTATAAAATGCAATTCTAACAATTCAACCACTTACTATAAATTTGCAGAAAGACTTTTACCAGCACTGTCTTGACCTATTTAAAAGATAGATTAGAATGACCTTAGGAAATAGCTCATTACAAATACAGGAGACCGCGACTAATAAGTGGCACAGATTGTATAGTAGTTAGATACTTTCATGCTTTTGGACCCATTTAAATTATTTGTAGAGTTGTAGAAATGCGTAAAAAGTGTGATGTGTATTATTTGGTGGTAGATATTTCTTAATTTGTAAGTAAATTGTCATTATACCATTGTACATATTCTGAATAAAATAATATCTATAATTATATAATTTTTTTAAGTAAAATTACAAAATATTTATTATGTCAAATGAATGATTAAATCCTAAAATAACCCGCCCTTGACCGTTCCCGAAAGGTGCCCATCACACTCGCCGCATTCACACGCTGAATGGCAATGGCCAACTCTCTGCACCAGGAACGAACCGGAGCGGAAGTCGCCTGTTCTGTATTTATTAAGCCTGTGTAAAGTAAGTACCTATTTCATAAATAAACTTTTCTTGTACTTTTAATTCTATTAAAAAAATATATAAATTGAAAAGATCTCCTTAGCAGGAGGTCGTCTAGGTAGGTATCACTGCTGTACCGTATATTCTGCTGCAAACCTAGTGGGAAAATATTACTGTGTTCCGATTTGAAGGAACTGTGTGTCGCTGCAATGGTCATGGATAGGAGTTATTTTTACCATCAGGAGAGCGTCTCGTTCGTCTCATTACTTTTTACATAAAAAAACAAAAAACTTTGAGTAACAAAACAAACAAGCGAGTTTTGGCGGGAACGCGGGAAGAGTCGTGTCGCTTCGTTGTATTTTTTTCCAAAACTAGTGTTTTGTCGAGTGTTTATGCATAAAAATGGTGGTGTTTTATTCATAAAGTGCCGAATTACAAGCGCGAGTGTGGGAAAATGATATAATGTGGTGAAACATGAGTTTTCGTGTTGCTTCCAAAACTCCATCGAAGCTTTATAGTAAAGTTGCCACTACTTTACTAAAGCATGACTGGCACGAACTGACACGAATTGGACTTGACTAAGACGACTTTGACTAAAACTAGCTACGATGACACTTATTTAACTTTTGAAACTTGAAAATATATAATTACTTGACACTGGCAAATGCTAAAACGCGACGCCAAAACCAAAGAAAAAAACAAACAAGCAGCTATGCTATGAGCATAGCTGCTTTGGTGCACATTAATTTGTAACATTTGATAGTCTCAATCGATACAATCATAATACTGTAGCGATGATAGCTCAGTGGTTAGCGCGGTAGGTTCGCATACCGAAGGGCGTGGGTTCAAACCCCAACAATGAGCTTGAGCTGCCGGTGAAGGAAAACATCGTGAGGAAACCATAGCATGGTGGTAGGGCACTTTCTAGTACTCGACTGGCTAGCTACCACCTTCAAGTTAAAATTCTGCCGCCAAGCATCTAACGGTGTGTTCCGGCAGCCTCACTTGAGAGCCAGTTCCATTCCAGGCTAGGTGTGCTTTACCATCTTCGACCACGCTTTCACTTAACATCAAGTAAGCTGTGGTCAAACACCTCGCCTGTCAAACATAAAAAAAAAAAAAAAACATTACGGCAACTAAAAAACGCATACTCAATGTATTGTATTGTTTTAATTTTTGTTGCTGAAAGACAAAGTTAGTTAGTTAGTTTCGTTAGTTTATCTGTCTCTTTAGAAGTAATTAGATGTGTCAATACCTTACTTGTGTTAGGTGTAAAGCCATAACATTAACAAAATTACAATTTCGTTTTAGATTTTGGACCTGTGATAAAATATTTACATTATTTTCTACTCTCGGACTTTTAGTGAATGAAATTTTAATAAGGTTTGTGCAAAAACAAAAGCTAGTTTCCATTTTGGACCGGTAGAAACTTTTCCTTTGTCGCTCGATATAACATTGATGAAAGGTTTATATTAATGACTATGGAACCCTTCTTTAATTAAGGTTCGATAAGCGCATTATACAAACATGAAAGTTTTCTGTCAACTTCTATAAACGTAAAGTAAACCTTAAATATAGGCCTAGCTGTGAACCTTGTAGGCATATAAATTTTGATAGTTGTTACATACAAATTTCAAAATTAGAAAATCAAAAAAACAAACAAATAGGTGCATACTATCAAAAAGCGAAATAAACAGTGATATGTACTGATGGTGATGTACTCACAAGTTTTTTTTTATGGTTCGAAAGCTAGGCGTTTGACTACACACCTTGTGTTATGTGACTGTGTGGTCGAAGATGGTAAAGCATACCTAGACTGGAATAGCTCTCAAGTGAGGCTGCTGGAACACAGCGTTAGATGCTTGGCGGCTGATTTTCAACTTGAGGGTATTTAGTTAGCCAGCCGAGTACTAGAAAGTACCCTACCACCATGCTATGGTTTCCTCACGCTGTTTTCCTTCACCGGCAGGTCAAGCTCATTGTTGGGGGTTGAACCCACGCCCTTCGGCATGCGAACCTACCGCACTAACCACTGAGCTATCATCGCTACACATACTTTCGTTTATATGTTCGTAGTTGATTCAGTAAATGAACCAAACAATAGTCAATTTCCATCAAAATTCTAAATCATTTGCTAACTTCACGTTTAATAACTTCCAATGGCTTTCCAATAAATTGTATTCACCACTATATTAAGAGCCTTCAACCCTCTGACCCCATAAAGGAACCTTCATACATCATAAAGGTCCTAGCTTTCGCAGTGAGAAATCGGTGGACTAGAAGAGAACTAGGGGTTGGCGCTTATAATCGTCTGTAAGAGAAAAATATCATATGTAGACAATAGACAACACTTTATTTGGGACATAAAACATATTTCAACATATTTTTTTTTAAAGAATAAACATAAAACAAATTCATGATTGAAACAATTGACATGCACAAAAACAAAAAACAAACTTAAACAAATTCACTTCAAAAAACACCGTCACTTAACATCAGGTGAGCTGTGGTCAAACACGTAGCCTGTTAACCACAAAAAAGACGCCATGCCGTTCCTATCAGGCGAAACGGGTATATAATATACATACATAGATCAATTTCCGATAAAATTCTCAGTAAAATAAAATAAAAATGGTTATAACAGAGTAATGATATAAGATCCAGGAAATCACAGTTTGGAGTAACCTAGGTACCATGAAGAATAATGTGTCTTGCTTGTACGTTATTTTTCGTATATTTAATTATTATCATCAGGTCGTTATCGGCCACTGCTAAGCATAGGCCTCTTTTCTTGTACGTCTCTCATCTAGGTTCGACTCACAATTTATATTATAACGTCCACCTAACAAACTGGTCGACGACCAATGTTTCGTTTACCAGTTCGTATACTTGCTTGGTCAGATTTCATTAAAATTAGTGCTGTTTGCAACATTCTGAAAGCTCGAGAAGCTCTGAAATAACGCTTGAACAAATCCAGGGCTTTGTTTAGAATAAAATCGGAGCTCATTTGGTATACAGCTCGCAGGATGTGGTAAAAACAGAGGAGTATTCAGAAAATAATCTTTGATAATAATATACCTACATGACCAAAAAATATATTAAAATTTATTCAACAAAATAAAATATCTTGAATTATTTACAAATTTATACAAAAATTATCTGGCCAGAATGCTGGCAGCATTGCCACGCTGGATAGCAATGAAAAGCTTTTGACCATAACCTACGTTGTACCTGCAAGTTGTTGTAAGTACAAAATTATGCCGTGTTTTACTCGACTCCGCAAAAGAGGGTTATTTTAGCAGTCAATATATTTTTCTATCTTGTATATTTTAAGCTATTAGTCATATCTTGACATATGAATTGTATATGCACATGGTGGTATATGAAGTTACAGTAATTCTAATTGAGTTAATTTTATGAAATAAATTCATATTAGGAAAAAATATCACAAAGTAAACCATTTCAAACCCGTCAAGTTAGTAGTTTTCGTGTAATTTATTGTCAAATTCTCACATAAAACAGTTGTTTTTCCACTACATATACATGCAGGCAAATTTTAGCACCCTACGATTATCACAAACTCGTTCTACCACAATATACTTAAAGCGAACTTAACTAGCACTTATGTAGCAGAATAGATGCATACTTCCATAGTGAAGACTTAAAAGACCTTTCAAGTACATAATTTAAAAAAAGTACGATAAATCAAAAAAATCAGTCAACCTGAATGCATCCCTGCCCAATTTGATCGCTAGTTACACTAGAAGCGTTTCTTGCTGGGACAGCGGTTTCCTGTACGACGATATATTGCAATTTCCAGTTCTTTCCATTTTTCGTGTTGCAGTAAAGCTTGCTTTCGGAATCTAGGTACGACAGTAAAGGTCATGAATCCTCTTACTACTATTGCAGTAACGAAATATTAAGTAGTAACAAAATATTAAGTAGTAACAAAATATTAAGTAGTAACAAAATATTAAGTAGTAACAAAATACTAAGTAGTAACAAAATATTAAGTAGGAACAGAATATTACGTAGTAACAAAGGTTTTTCATTATTATTTCAATTTTTCTCTTTTCTTCTATTTTGTCCTGCGGCGTGCGATTCCACCGCGCTAACAATTGAGCAATCATCATTACGATTATTATCATTAATGATAAGTAATTAAAATTATTTGACAGGGTTTTGAGAACCTTTTCTATGATTGACAGGCTATGCATAAAAAAAGATGTTAGCTACAGCCTAAATTAAAAGTTTTCAAAGGAAAAATTAATAAATCTTTAGTAAAAAGAACTGTTTTGTTTTCTATAAAATATTGCTTTAACAAAAATCTATGAACAGAACAATGGCTGAAAGTCGGTAGTCAAAGCATAATTTAATTAGAAACTAAATACAAGTCCCTCCAATATTAATTTCAAACTAATGAGACGGCTAGATACCTTATTCATAGCACTAACCAGCATCTAATCAAGATATACATAATCAAAATTAATTAAGTTAACCAATGTAGGCGTGAATAACTGGAGATGTATACGTGCATTAGGCGCCTCTGCTATTTTTTTTTTATATTAAAATAATATTGTGTATTATGCCACTATCAAGTATTTCGCATTTTCAACTATACTTCGATAAAATTAACCAAACTAAGTATTTCTGAAATTCAAAATGAGATAAAATAAGTCACAGTCACGGCTATTGTATGCTATTGCAAAGTACTGGTGACTACAAGAAGCTTCTACGGGATTTTGGAAACACGGAAATGCGGCAGAAACTCTTTTATATGCATTGTATGATTTTCAGAGTGTGGGCAAGTGTACATGTCTTTTTGTGTTGTTTACAAAACTTCTTCGCTTTTTATAATGCATTACTAACGAAACAATGAACATAATTATTTAGTGTACCTACATTAGGTTTTTTATTTTATATTTTTTATTATAGATACGTATAACAAACATGTATAAATTACCAGTGTGAATTTGGTCCTGGCGGTAAATACGAGTAAGTAGTATTGTTTTACGAGCATAATACCCATCCAAAAATTAAGTGAAAGCATAAGTAAGTACAATTGCATAATCATCATCATCATCAGCCCTTCACTGTCCACTGCTGGACGTAGACACAAAGACACATCCAAATACAATTTGATAAAAGAGCTTAAATAAACGTGTAGGTACACTTTATGACAGTTATTATATTTAAAAAAAAATGTTACAATGTACATTAATGATGCTAAAATAACAAAACGTGTGATTAGTTAAAGAAGCATTTGAAAATTTAAAATATTTAACAGCACACAGAGTGATGCCAAAAACTAAAAAAAAAATACACCTTTCTGGTCGTCGTTTCTGGTTCTCTCAGCCGCATGAAGCACGTGTACCCTCAATTATTTGGCCTTAATTTGTTTCTATGGCTAGTTACCATTAGATAATTACTCACTATTGGACTAGTATCTAATAATACTTTTTTGTAAGTAAGGGATTATTTTTACTGATCAGCCAAAACTTGAAGGATAACGATATGTAGCATGTATTGTCCCATGATTTTTATTCATTCGTCATTTTTCTTATCTGTTTCGACAACGAAAAATCCAACTGCAACTCGTAACTGGTTAGCACCGAGAAGAGAATATAAAGACTTGTGAACATTTTAAACTTTTAACTTTTTTTGTGATTTTTAATAAATCAATTAAAAATAATTGATTTAGATTTTATATTTATGTCTAATTTTAGGTTTAGATATTAAGGAACATTTCGGATAGATATTTAAAAGTGGTCGACAAACTAGGCAAATTTTTAATGAAATCCTCATTACTGTTGTAACCAAAACGTCTTTTAAGCGGAAAGACACTAAATAACGAAAATATTTCAATAAATACGTTAAGAAATTTACTTATAAACCATCATTAAAGCTAACTAACGTATAAAATACTGTAATAAATTTTTCGTCGTGAAATGTCGACGAGTGATAATGAAACATAATTTAAGCCATATTTAAATTTAATCTAAGTTTATAAGTGAAGCCTTCAGTGGCTAAAACCGCACGCTTTCTGTAATTTTTATTAATACGGATATCGGTACAAAACTTTGTAATGGATTTATGTATCTAAGACGTATATATATATACAAAAAAAACATTCCTAACTTATTTTTCCGGGATCGTATTGACTGCTGTCGAAGTTAATGAAACAAAACAATGTCTGCAGCTACTACAAGTTGTTCACTCCAAACTGTAACTTTGAGACTTTTATGTCTGTACAACCTCATGTCTAATTGCATTCATGTTAGAACTTGGACTTTTCATTTGAGAGAAATATTTGCGAAAATTTATAATACAATAAATGTCACAGAAAAAAAAACACATTTAAGTTTCATGTATAATCTCTAGTCTAATTCGCTAAAATTTAAACTTTTAAAGCTAAATACGTAAAGGTGCCACTCCATAAGGAAAAGCCATTGCACGTAATGGTGTATTTAGAGATGAGAACAGCTCAAGCTTGCACAAAATGACAGATATTTGATATAGATTATATTGTATGTATTTTCAATTGCTCAACAATAATTTGCAATTATAAAAAATATTGAGATACTGAAACATTTGGAATCTGTCAACTCATATTTACACTTAGCAGGAAATCGTCTATATACTCGCAGTATCAGATATTGTATCACCAAGCAGTAGTGTGCAAATGTTTCAGTGTTCTAGTTTGAAGGGCCTAGTCTTAAATGACGGTGTGGTCGACGACGGTAAACACACCTAGCCTGGAATTCGCGCAAAATATTTTATCTAGTCAATAGGACATCGATTCTAAATAATAAGAAAACATAGGCAACCTATCTCTACACAAGGTTAAAAAATGCAAAAGCTCTTTACTTGGGCAACCACTTCTTTTGTGCGGAGAGATGGGGCTTCTGCGTCTTTGTCGGTCAAAGTGTGGCTTGTACTTATACTGGGAAAACTTGACATTACACGGGATCGCATTTTCTAAGTCAGAATAGTAGGTAGGTAAGGTTTATGCTTACTGAAATTATGATAAATTCGAATGATGAATTGGTTGATGTTTTTGATTTTAGTTTCTTTATACTATCACTGGCCTTTTTTTCTTTTTAATGCACTAGTCACTGCAGATACAATTCTTTTACTGACGTTTAAAATTCGTTGTGTCTGTATATTGATTTAAATCTTTTCATTTGTATGTTTTGTCTGTAGTTGTTCGTTGTAGTATAGTCTTATAAAAAAATGTTTTTCATTCTTTCTTATCACAATTATTTTTTTAATTCAAAATAGGTTCGTGGTGACCACAGCTCACCTGATGTTAATTGACGGTGTGGTCTAAGATGGTAAAGCACACGTATACTGGAATAGAACTGACTCTCAAGTGAGACTAAAACCAGAATTTTCATAATAGAAGTAAAAATATTGAAATACTTGACTCTGGATTATGCACATAATTATGACACCAAAAACCAACAAGAAAAAAAAGAGATTCCTTCATTGTATTTTGCAGCTACTTTTTTTTTTGGCTCAAATCTTGTATCAGTCAATTAATTATTTACTATCTTTGCCTAACGACGGTGAAATTTAAGCCTATCAATAAAAAAGGTACAAAAAGTAAAAAAAAAAATATCAACTTAAGATTTTGATATTTAAGACAGAAGATAAACTCTTTCTAAAAATTTAATAATAACATCGAGGTTTCCCGAAGCGAGACGGAATCGTGGAATCCAATTTGCCGACAGCGGACCACCGGTTTTGTCTTCCGTACATCGGCTCTAGACGATGTACTCAGAAAGAAAAAATAATTCTTTTTACTGCGATTTTTTATATTCATAACGATTCTACAAATCACTATGGAAAGTGACGTGCTTTTGGAATATTTTTGTTTAACTTGCGCGGGATTACTTACGTTTGACAATCCGTCTAAAGTTTCAGCCTCATATCAAGGAACGCGCGGCCTTGTCTTACTTCGCACCGAGTAATCCCACAATAAGTATTAATTCAATAGGTAATTTTTATAGAAGGCGTCCTAAGATGGTACACTGGTACACTTGGCATTCACTGGTAGTCGCCGTGTAGGTGCCAAGTCCATCGATACGTACCTATGAACATTTATCTTCACAGTTATGAAAAAAAGTGAAAAAAGACAAAAACGCCTGAAAATGTGAATACCGAACCCATTGGTATAGATCAAAGTCAAAACAACTTTTACTATGGTTGCATACAATTCTAAAATCACCAAAAGATAATCAGCTGTTCAATAAAACCAATATGTTGATCCTTGTCCAAATGAACTTGGTGGTAGATCTCCTTAGCAGGAGGTCGTCTAGGTAGGTACCACCGCAGTACCAGACATTCTGCCACTAAGCAGTAGTGTGTACTCATTACTGTGTTCCGGTTTGAAAAGTACTGCAGCTAGCGAAATTACTGGGCTGTTGAGACTAACCATCGAAAGTCACAAAGTAATGAGTGCTAAAGCAGCGATGCCCTGGACTTTGTTGTTACTCAAAGTTCTGTGTATTGCTGCAATGGTCATGGGCAGGCGTTATCTTTTACCATCAAGAGAGCGTCTCGTTCGTTTCATTACTTATTACATTAAAAAAAATAAAAATAAAAATGTATGGAGCAAAATTCAGAGTTGTGTTCGTAATGGTAATTAAACTGACCCCATTTAATTTCACGGTAACAACACTCTATCTTCGTGTCGTAGAGACCTTGTTTTATGACATTGACGAGTATTTCAAACTTAAAGATGATTAAATTACTAGTAAGTTATTATTATTTTTTTGTCATGCCATTTTATTATATTGACAGTATTTTTTGTATTGACATATTTTTATATTGGCATATTTTATATTGACAGTATTTTTATATATGACATACTTTATTTCGACATTTTTGTTTTGACGTGTAATCAGTGTTTTAAAACTCATTTAAAAATTTTAAGTGACTTGTAACATTGGTGTTATCAATAAAATATTTGTATTTTGTACCGAACCTTGTAGTTCATTTTAAAACTAAATAGATTACAAAATCAAACCATTTTAAATTACCTTTTTTAATGAAATAACACCATAATTATAATATTTTCTAAATTATGAAAGTGTAGCGATACCATCAAAATTCAACCTTTCGCAGTAACACCTCAGACCTGGAAGCAAGCAGAAATTCCACTTCATAAATTTCATCTAGAACGACGTAATTACCAAGGGATGTTTTAAGACGTATATCGTATTAAATTCTTCCAAGATATGCCCTGTTCTTAGCGAGAAGATAGAACATACTGTATCATGATATAAAAATTATGAGGTAGTCTTTTAAAAATATTAAAGTTAAGGCATGGCTGCGTATAGGTAAGTCCTTTTATTCTTTTTAGTGTAAGATTTTTTGTCAGAGTGGTCACGGTAGATAAGGAAATGGTAAATTGTGGGTATTGTCATGGTGGGTATTTTACTTCATTAGTCTTTCCGGTAGCGATCCCTGGAAATTCATTTTCATTTTTCTCGGTCAGAATTTTTATTAGAGTTGACTTCATAATAAATTTGTTGAGCGAGTTATTCTGTTCCGAGACTATTCTAGTATTCTTTATTAGTAATACACGGTTTCCTACTAATTTTTAAAATTAATAAATATTAGTCATGACTATTTTTAAGACAAGTATTATTAGGATATGTCCCGGTAAATTTCGTATCATATGAAATTGCTTAAAACAAAAAATTAATAATTAAGTAAATGTCAGACAACCATAAATAATGAATAACAGCAGGCTTAGCCAAGTAATAAAGCCAAAAATGTACGGGATCGACATAAGCTGTCCACGTGACGTGTTGTTTGCATGTTTTTAGAAGAATTAAAGAAAATACATTTAATAAAATATTTTAACTTAATTTATGCTCAAAACAGGCAGTTGTTTTTCGTGGTTAGTTACCATGATAGCAAGACCCTAAAACTCCAGTTATTCTAACAAATTACCAGCAACATTTAGCTCTATTCATGTATTATGATAGAAATATATCTCTCTCTCTTTTATTGACAAAACTCTAATGTACAAATACACACAGTATTACAAAACAACTTGTCAGTAGACGCGACACTTCGTAAAGGGTAGCCATTGTTTCCAACAATATAATTGGTTTCAGACCACAACCAATGAGAATTTCAAATCTGTCGTAACGGTTATAACAGATGTCAGGCTTGTTTGTTAGCTACAAAGTCTTTGGTACAAATTCTCTCCATTTGATGCAGTTAATAACTTTGTTTTGTTATGTAAATATTTGGATGGAGTTGGTAAATAAAAAGTTTTGTGGCTGCGGTTAAATAACGGAGTTGCGCGAAAAAGTATGAAGTACTAAATCAAAGGGTAAGTTATACTAATTATTATGAACAAGTTTTATAATGGCAGTAACTATTAAATCGTGGAACCAGGACAGCAAAACGTCTAGTCACATTCCAAGATTTATGTACCATTTTTTTTATTGAAAGAAATCTTTCGAGGGGTTATAATAAAATACTCACTCTCTAATACAGCGACGTCAATTTAATAATAAATACCTGCTTTGATTGTCTTACAAATGTAACAAGTATGAATGCTCCGTCAAAACATTTCGGTAAAGTATAACACAACAAAAAATCCATTTTGCCACTGACGAGGGATAATGCGGTGAGACATGAGAAAATCGACGGTATACAATGTAAACAGAGAAAAAATATCGAAATATTATGCTATATTTTCTCTTCTTATCTATTTTCACATACAGAGTGAATGTTATGACGAAAATGGGCAAACTAGCGGACGAATCATTTTGTAAAGATATCTATGATAGTTCTAACTTTTGTTAGCAAAATTTGGAGTATAAATTATTTTGAGAGTAATTTTAAGGCTTTAAAAACCAGCGCTGTAAGAATATAATTCTAAAGCTCATCTTGTCTCTATTAGAAAGCACTTCATATTTAATGTAATGTTTTTTTTACTGAATACTTATTGTTCGTCAAGTAAACTGTCCTGGATGGGAATCCATCCCCCGCCTACGGGGCAGTCAATGTTTAAATGATTTACTTATCTACTGTAACTAACATTTTTAAATTTTCAGTTGATTATTATCAGAATTCACACATTATAAAAAAATGAACAGATAGATAGGTACATTTTTTGTCCCTATTTTTTTTGTTCGAATCACTCATAAAAAATACGCCATGCATCAAAGTATTGTCTTACACCTGATTGTGTAAGACAAGTGAAAATTGTAACCCAAAGGACTACTTGTTTTCGACGCCACATCGTATGTTTTTAATCTGTGTCAAAATTATACCTCCGAATTTAATTCACTGAAGTTGTTGAAGGAGCAATAATATGCCATCGACCTTCCCAATTCGCTTCACTAAAGCGATAATGGAGCTTCCTCGATTTATGGATATCAAGCTATGCATAAATTTTAACGGCAGTGTCTTCATAAGTCTCAGTTTGCATAATTTTGGTAAAATAATTTCAGCATCACCTAAACCTGAACTTTTCACTATAAAGTTCAATGCTTGCAAGACCAAATGCAAAAATAAAAACAGCCAAGATCAAAACGCGTAAAAAAATGTAGATTTAAAAAGGGTTTATCGATCGGCCGCTGGAAGTTTACTTTTGTCTCTTATAACATTTCAAATACTCGCTACATGTCTTGGCATACATTACCGGGTAATCCCCGGATGAGCTCAAACGTAACACGGAATATTAAAGGGTTTGCAGCGGTCACCCTGGATTAGGTGCTGGAACTTTGGATTAGTCACGATTGAACTTTACCAAGTGACGTCGAACTTTAATTAACCCTCAATCGAAGTTATCCCTTGGGTTACACTGTATAATATTTACCTACTCATTGTGACAAAAAAATATTAATCTAGAGTTTTTAGAAGATGCGGTATACATACTCTGTCTTTCAGTACACATTACGTGTCATCCTCGGGTAGTCTCAAGTGTGAAACTGAAAATTATACGGGGTCACGGTGGTCAGCTAGAATTAGGAACACTAGAACTTTGATTTAGGAGCGTTGGAACTATGCCAACAGCGTCAAGTGACGTTCTGCTTAGCCGTGGCTTAATATGTTTTTTGCTTGGATCATTCTTAAACTGTCTAATCAAAAGATTTTTTGAAAACATTGATCACTTTTTTATGGTTAATATAACTAGAATAGAATATAACTTATATAACTAGAATATAACTTACATAGGTACATTAAAACATTAAAAAAAGAGGTAATGAAAAAAGATAAAAACAAAATCGAGTAACATAATATGGTAGTACAACGGCGTACATACCTATGGCTAGGTGTTTGACCATAGCTCAATTGATAATAATAATAATATAACTCTTCATTGTTCACACCAATTACAATATTATGTACATTTATTAAATTTATAACTCAGAGTTATGGACGATGTATTGTACATAAAACTGCTATATTAGCTCATCTACTAGCAGCACTGCTTCACAATACTGCTTGGTGGCAGAATATCTGGTACTGCGGCGGTACCTACCTAGACGACTTTCTGCTAATGAGATCCGCCATTAAGAAATTTTTAAAATCACAACACATTTACAATCACAAACTTCTACTTATAATAACATCTACCATTTTCCTCTTCCAATATTAATACTGAGCGCAAATCCGTTCGTCAATACTTCATCTCTCCATAAGAACCGTCGCAATTACTATTAAGGGGGAAACACACTAGGGCTCACGGCACTGTTGTGCTACCGCAACCCCTAAATTGTTCTCTTTAGTTCTACAGCACAGTTTATATTTCTAGTTATTGACTAATTCTGCCATACAACTGTAAAAGAACTCGACGAATTGCTGGTGAATTCACCAGCAATTCGTCGAGTTCACGTCACGTCACTTCTAGACTTTTTTTTTAAATGGGTGCCTAGCTCTAGTGCTTTATGTCACCTGCCAGTCTCAACTGAAGATTAGCGCCAGTTGTGTACAGCTAATATTACGCTGAGTTTAGACTGGTTTGTGACATTTTCTTTTTTAACCCCCGATGCAAAAACAATAAGTTAAGCTCCTGGCTGTTTCATAGTAGAATGAGCAGGACTAAAATAGATCATACAGATCTGCAGCACTCTCCCAAAAGCATATTGAGGCTAAACATCTGGCTCTTAACTGAAGTTGCCGGTACACCGTTAGGCGCTTGGCAGTAGATTTTCAACTTGAGTGTGATAGCTAGCTAATCGAGTACCAGAGTACCCTACCTCCATGATTTGACGCTTGCTGATTTTCAATATCAGCTACGTCGTACTGGTCGAATATAGGGTTATTAGGTTGAAATGTACGATGCCGAAAGGGGATTATTGTATTCATCACTGATTTTTGGTATGATTTCGGAGCTGATCTCGCAGTAAAACTTGTGCACAATTTTGTTCAATGACCACCTTTCGGGTTTTTTTTGATACGAATAAATCCGTGTTTGACCACCAACTCACCTGATGGTAAGCGACGATATGGTGGAAGATGACGCGATATGGTGATGAGCACGCGGACTTAGTAGACCCTGTGTGTACCTAAGCACAGTGTGCTGTGCAGCATTTTACATTTCAGTACAGTGCAGTTTTACCTTAAATGTTTGCACATACCTAACGGCACTTCGTTCCGTGTAATTTCCTGAAGGGAAAATACCCTTCCTGAATCCTATTTCTATGTATTGTCACGAACAATAGTGCGGTTGATTCACGCTGAGCACTCGATTGAAAAAGGTAGACATATACAATGTAGGTATGAGTGAAAATGTGAAGATTATTGAAAAATAAAAATTATTATTGTTGTTTGGAAATTGGACTAGGAGCATAACTTAATAAATAATTATATACTTTTAATTTAGCACATCTCACAGAAAGACAGTCAATTAGCGACAAAGCCAAAATTATATTTCAAAAAAACTCACATAAAGATTTTTTTACGGTCTATAATAATAATAATAACAATTTATTTATTTGACATAAAACATGGTGTATAGATACATTAAACCATAGGCTCCCGAACTAGTCAAAGACTGTGTGTCAGGAGCCAGTGGCTTCTCCTTTTAGATTAAGATACAATAATAATATTACAATAAATCAAGTTAAATTTAAATAATTTTGAATGTTGAATGTCGTTTTGAATGAATGCTATGTTTCACCATAGCTCACGTGATGTTAAGTTTTGGCGTGGTCGAAGATAGTAAACACAACAAGCCTGAAATGTTCATCAGGCAAAGTGTGATTAAACGCAAACCTATTTTTAATTTAAAAAAAGTAATTAATTTCAAGTTCTACATTAATTGAAGCAACGGCTAGACTTCAATAAACATTATTTCTATACTTATTCTATCCAACTTATAAACTAGCATTTAAGAATTAATGTTAGTTCATAAACTTAAATGGATTCAATTAACAAGTAGCGCTTAATGACGGCTCATAACGAGAATTATCTGAATAAAGTTTGTATTTGTAGCAACGAGAGCTCAGTGGTTAACGTGGTCACGAGGCGTGGGTTCAAATCCTAACAATGAGCTTCAGCTGCCGGTGAAGGAAAACATAGGTAGATACTTTCTAGTACTCGGCTGGGTAGCTAACTCAAGTTGAAAATCCACCACAAAGCTAACGGTGACTTCCGGCAGCCTCACTTGAAAGCCGGTGCCATTCCAGGCTAAGCGTGTTTACCATATTCAACCACACCGTCACTTAACATCAGGTGAGCTGTGGTTAAACACGTAGCCTGTCATGTTGTCAAACATAAAAAAGTACAGCCATTCTAAGTTCACAGGAAGTTGTAGGTACATATATGTTGTTCACATTGCAATGACGTCCTTAACACCTATAGCGTGATTTTAATAGAAGCGTAATCAGTAATAGTTAATTTAACCTACATCATCCAACACTCAAACAATGGTCCATGAATGAATGTTCGTTTATAAACCTGAGTTTGACGGATTCAATTAACAAGAAGCGCTTAATGACGACTCGTGAGGATAATCATTCGCGGTTTCAATGGAGACGCTTCCGCCGTACTTTCAGAAAAGTACAGCTGAGTACAAAAGGGAATATTTTTTTTTTATGTGAAAAATAATTAAACGAACGAGACACTCTCCTGATGGTAAGAGATAACGCCTGTACATGACCATTGCAGCGATACACAAAATACAAAATACAAATAATCTTTATTTATGCATATTGTTTTAAAACATGGGTTTGGTCTCTCCTTTTAAGTTTACATAAACCTGTATTAGGAGAGACCGCTCCTTCAAATACACTATTTTTATACATTTACAAACATAATAACAATATTTATTTATTAAAGAAACTCACCAAACACTTAATTTCTGTATGGTATATATTACATTACATTTATATCTATTTATTTATAATTTATAGTGGGTATTTTAACTGTTTATTTATGTTGTAGTCATGACTAATTAAATGCTCTGTTTGCTCGTAGTTAAGTTGAAATACATTTTTTACATTGACAAATTGTCATTGAGTAAATATTTTTTAATCGGTTTATTTTGTTGTAAATTGAAATAGAATGGGCCGAAAATTGTTGCTTAGCAAAAAGGGTTCTTAAGGTTGGTTGTTTAATTACAGAGTAGGGATTTCTTTTCTTAGTTATATCTGGGTCAACAGAGTTACTTTTATGAACTTTCATGATGCATTGTAATATATATAATTGTCTGACAGTCAGAACCTTTGCATCATTATACAATTTTGATGTGCTGTAAATATTTTTCTTTTTGAACATAACACAGAACTTTGAGTAACGAAACAAATTTCAGGGCATCACTGCTTTTTTCTATATCATATCAAACTATCTTCGAAGAAACCATACGTAGTTGTCAAGCAGAACTGACAATTTTAACTGACCTCAAAAAAATAGGAGGTTCTAAATTTGACTGTATGTTTTTTTGTATGTACGTTACACGATCATTCTCCGCCTATTATGAATAGATTTTGATGTTTTTTTATTGTTTCAGCGATCATACTTCATTGTTTTAGTTATCTGGGGTTATTATGCACGTCTATAGTTTCGACCACACTTCGGTTTTAGGTCAAACCCCTAAAAATGGTATTATTTATATTATCAAGCTGTACTGTCCCACTGCATAGCAAAGGCAATATTTTCTCTTTATCTTTTAAATCGCATCTCCGGAACGCATAGACATTTATTATGCCAAAACAAAAACCATATCGTACGCTAGCCGAAAAAGTCACCACCGCGAGCTAACTCGCTGCCATCTACTTTAGACGGGAGTAACTAATTTTAATAACTAAGCTTTATAACACAACTTACAAAATAACCTATTTACTATTTAGACAATCTGAGTTCATTCTTTTACACAGGAGTCAAGTTTGTCTTTCCATATCCGTCTGAGCCGTTCAAGAGGTCGCTTACCATCTTGAGGAAACAACGGTATCATGATTTTGGCTCGATCTTCTGACATGTGGTTAACATGGCTAATCTAGTCTCACTTTAGGAAAGCGGATATCTGAGTCATGGAACGCAGTATTGTGTTTCTTATTTGTCTATAAGTTTCAGTCCTAAGATACTGCACTCCATGGCTCGCTGGTCTGGTCGCTCTCACCACATGTAGTGAAATACACACATTTTCATGAATTCCGTTTTAAAGAGAGTGGCCTAGATTCTTTCATAAGGTATTTAATAGAATAGCTCTTCTCGTTTGGAAACAGGTACTTACATTAATAGTTATTTAACTGTTAGTAGTTCCTTTATTTTGAACAAAGAAGTATTTCTAAGTGGTTTTAATAACTTTATTTCTATTTATAAATATTTCTCTGCAAAGCGTCAATGGGGCCAGCGTTTTAAGAACCATTCCCATTGATAGCGGCATTTCAGAATAGCTATAGTTTATTTTTCTGTAGTATGTATTTTAAAAAATATTTAAGTATTTCTACCAAGATATCAGAAATGTTGTTATTTATATAATAATGTTCAATTGGTCACCATTAATTACCATAAAGCTACCGTTCCACAGTGTACAGCGCTGTAAGCAGTCAAGCGAGAGACAGCCACTGTTTCGTATGATTAATGACCGAGTCGTTATCTCGCTTACTGCAAATGGCAAGTATGGCTTCTTTATTTAGACTTTAATGCGCTCGTAATTAAGTTCAATGTGAGGATCAGAGTTAGCACATAACTCCAAGTTTGCAGTGACATGTGCCTGACAACACCATTACCGCTGTTTATACGAGGCTACGCAGAACTGTAACAATAAGTAGAAAGGAGCTCATTGTACATTATTGTCATTATGTATAATTTTACATTGGAAACATCAGCTGAAATAGTGTGCTTGTTTACAAACAAAATTATAATACTAAAATAACTGTGTCTCTTAGTGTTTCTGTTTCTAATTTTTATTTGGCTAAGTAGGTAGAAAGATAAAATATTAAACCTTTATCAATTTAGACAAATAGCATAGCTCGCCAATCTATCTGTCTATACGTCAATCTATCCCGTCAACTGTATTTGTAAGAATAAATAAATAATGTAGGGCACTACACACAGCGCCATCTGACCCCAAATATGTATTCTGTGCCCAAACTACGTAAAGTTTGTACTATGGAAGTCAGATGGAAAACCCCCCAAGTTATATAAGCAGATGGGGCTGCAAAGTTCTGGAATGGAGACCACGGACCGGCAAGCGTAGCGTAGGACATCCACCCAGAAGGTGGACAGACGACCTAATAAAAACCGCAGGAACACGCTGCAGCTTTCAACCCGTCTTTATGGAAGTCAATGGGAGAGATCTTTGTCCAGCAGTGGACGTCTTACGGCTGAGATGATGATGATTATCAAATAATTGCTCCCTTAAAACTAGTGCACAATTTTTTTTCCAGAAAAATAAACTACACAACGGCATTAAGAAACTAAAATGATCACAAAATGCAGCAGCTGTCTAGTTTTTATTTTTACCAACACAGTAATTTATTACTTAATAGTTAAAAGTAAAACACCTAGTTTTCCTAGAAGCGGTGCCAAGTGAGAATATTCGCTCAGTTTCAGTTAATTTAACTGCACTGGAACTGGCTCCTACTCTCAATTAAAGAATGTTAAAATAACTTACGGAACCCACAATGGGGGATCATTAGTGCGGTTTCCGTGAAAAAAAGTTCTGTGAAAAAAGTGAAACGCTACCAAATTCACTGGTGATTCTATTAAGTAAAACTTTGGTGGTAAATCTTGGAAAACTTTTTGTAATTCGGTCGGGTCCATTAATTTGTGACAACTTTTATAATTTGAATATTTGATGGGCGTTTGAAGTGTTTGATTTTTATTTTATGTTTGGTTAGATGTTGTTCCAAAAATATAAACCTTCTTAGCGATAGTTTGTGCCAAATAAGTTTGCTGCAGTATTGTTTTTTTTTTTTTATTTAATAATAAAACTATCATTATTGATAAATAATCAGTTATTTATCAATTTTCTTTATTACCTGATGCGTTAACTCTAAGCCTTAACCCTCACATATAGATTTATACCCTATATAAATCTCAGTCGAAACATAACTTTACTAACACGAACTTTAAAAAAAAATCATCGAAATCAGTTATAACGTAGGTACTTGAATAAAATTATGCGTTTATTTGATTTGAAATTAAAAATATAGATTTGAAGAATATACGCAAACTTAAGTGTAACAATATATTATAATATATTGTACTTGATGATTATTTTTAACGATTTAAAATTATTTTCTCACAGAAAATTTTATTTGTAGATGCAATCGATTTATCCAATTAACTCCATAAAGGTTTTATTTTGTATCTCGTTACGTTTAGTATTTACCCACCTTTACCTCAATTTACTCTAACGATGTCTTTTAAAGAAAATCTAAAAAAACATTCCCTTTCCTCGACTCTTGTAGCACAACAAAGTTAAAATTGGAATTTGCAAATTTTAAAACACGGTTCACGTTTGTCTTATGGCCTATACATCTAAGGTCTATTTTGGCTAAGTAGCTTCAGCTTTCAGCTGCATTACTTGATCATAGTAATTGGTCTAATGAAGGTTTGAAAAGGGTGTCCGTCCCGTAGGGTCAAACAATTAAGACAGGACAAGTTTCTTTTTCTGAATTTTCTTTAAATATACTACCTCAAACTCATTACAATAATAGGCACTAAGTTTGGTTAATGAGCTCAAGTAAATGAAGTTGTTTTCTAATGAGTTTTCTTTGCAGCTGCGGCTTGTTTATTCTGACATTTTAATTAATTGCAAATCTAGTTAAAATAATAGACGAAACTTTTTAACATTCATTGGCAACACCGTGTGGTGGCTCCATCGCGCTGCGGGGGCGGGGAGAGTACCCTAAGACTTGCAACCTAGGTTTAGGTTTAAGAAACTCCTCCGAGGATGAAAGATGTGTGTCCTGTTCCCACACATCATGGTTAAGCCGGGTGGAGCAAAAGCTCCCCGAGAGGGAGTCTTGGGAGGCTAGCGCTATCAAGGTAGCGGATGAATTCGGAAGCGCGCCCGCTACTCCGGTTCAAGGCGCGGAGACGGAACAGGGTTTTTAGTGGGTATGCCATAATTCTTGACGGAGAGTCCCACATAACCACCTGCCACCTCCGTGCCCAAGTGAGTCCACAAAGGATTTTCCCTGAGGAAAAACAAAAAGTTAAAAGAACTCCTATAAAAAAGGTACAAACCCTTACCATCACTGCCCGTGTTAAGATTATTATTATTTTTGTTCCAGAAAAAATTCATTACGAATACCACTGATCCTTGGGTGAGCTGGTTCTGCCTCAACAGCGCTTACCCTCGTGGATCCACCTCGAGGAGCACAAGCTCACCATACAACGATGACTATGTGTCAGAACACCAGACACATTATCCGCATCGGAGACCAAACCAGCAAATGAGCTTCGAACGGTGAACGGTTAGATTAGTGGCCCCTGCCACTTTCGCCGCTAGGATACGAATTGTCAAACCAATATCCGCTCCTATACTGTGCCCTCAGCGTATAAAAGGGACACGTGGAGAGCTTTTAAGGTGTTTACATTCCTAACCTAACCAAATTTGACATTATCTTACCAATGCTGCTTTGAATGCTCTTTTCAGCAATTAGGTAGCTTATGGATTTTCTTGGCAAGCCAAGTTCTTTTAGAAGAGTTGCTTAATTTTGCCTGTATTTCTCTTGCTATAACTTCTACTGCAAATAAATTTACCACATAATCATTTATGCTGAATTAATTTGATACATAATTATGTTTATCGTGTGATTTTTAGGAATATTTTTTTTTAATGTAAAAATAATGAGACGAATAATACGCTTTCTTGATGGTAACGAATGCCCATAACCATTGCATCAATACATAGAACTTCTGAGTTGCAAAACATAGTCCGAGGTATCGCTGTTTTGGCGCTCATTACTTTTAGACTTTCGATGGCTAGTCTCAACAGCCCAGTAATTTCGCTAACTGCAGTACCCTTCAAACCGGTACACAGTAATGTTTACACACTACTGCTTAGCGGCAGAATAACTGGTACTGCGGTGGTACCTAGACGACCTTCTGCTAAGGAGATCTACCACCAAGTAAAACACATAAAATATAATTATGTTTCTACCATATATAAATATGTATTTACAAAAAAAAAAAGAAGTATTTATGTATTCTATCAGTTATCTGACTTCACACAAGCTCTGCTTAATTTGGGGCCAGATGGCGCTGTGTTTATAGTCCTATGATATTTATTTTTGTTTTTTTTTTAATTTAAATATTATAATTATAAATAGTTTTTAAATAAAACCCATATTTTACATGTAAAATAGGTCGTCGAATCGGATCGGATCGTATAAGGTTTGTATAAACGCGACTACTCAGTATTTCCATAAAGCACAACTTCTCAAATCTACATTTGATGACTATTCATTGTGTTCGGTAGAAGTAAATATTTGCCCCTCTGTTCGTTTGTTTTTGCCGTCGCGTGGGAAGGGAGCCGTAATCGAATTTATTGACAAACTCCTTTTGCGTATGTACTTAAGGTGTTAGAGATGTTTTTATGAAAACTTTTTCGCTGTTATTTTATTTCATAAAGTATTTTGAGTTAAGCAATGCTTGGAAAGTTCTTTCATAAAGAATTCAAATATTATCGAACTTCAGCGGTATCTGGGCTTTTCTTGAAAATAATTGGGGTTAGAAATCTTAAAGCACGTAAAGGTATCTTGTGGTTTGGTTTTGTTCAAATTTTTATTAATTTAATAAACACAGATTTTAACGGTAAATATCCCAATAAGTAAGTATATTTGTTTAGTGCTAACGCGATTGCATCAATTATCATTTACTAACTTAAAAAAACATCACCCTGTTGGTTAAACAAAATTAATCAAGTTCTTATAAATATTAAATAAAATAAAATAAATTAATGTCGTACGACATTACACACGCGTTATCTGACCCCGAGCTAAGCAAAGCTTGTACTATGGAATTCAGATAACTGATAGAATACTTAAATACTTTAAATACAAATTTATACTAAATATAGAACACACAGACACAGAACAAGCATTTGTTTATCCCACAATAATGTTTATCCTGGATAGGAATGGAACCCACACCATTCAGCTCTTGGAGCAGACATACTACCAATGAGCCAACAGGGCTATTATAGCTGCGGTTTATTTTCCGCTTTCAAAGAATCACTTATAACCGACAACAATCTATTATAGAGAACTGAAAACAAGAATTCAACTTGCTTTCATTAGTCTTCCGTATTCAGTAGTATCGGTTGGTTGAATCGATTGAAAGTTATGTTAACAAAAATTTATAAATCAATACTCATTATTAGTTTGTTGTGGTTGTTATCTACGCTATTGTTTGTGAGAAAGTCGAATATAGTAAACAAAATAATGATTATTAAGGACAAACCCGTATTTAAGGAGTTACATTACAAAGTTCCTAATAAAGAAATAAGGTTTAATAAAATGAGTTTCAAAGGTAAACTTTACAGCGAAATTAATGTGATAAATTTGTTGATATCTAATCTTGTGTATTATTTTATTTGTAATTTTTAGCTTGGCAAATGATTCCTTTACTAAACAAAGAAGTGTCGGGAAACGAAAGATACTCTATTTTGAAACATACTGACACACCGCCAGGTAAAATTGATTTAGATAGAAACAAAAAAATAATTAATTAATTTAGGTGCATTATAACTAAAACTGTGTGAAAGTGTGTGTGAAAATACTTTTTTAATTAATTTTCGTATGTGATTGAATAAAATTACATTTAATATGTATTAGGTATTTATGGAAAACCAGTTATTTTAAAAGATGATTTGAAATTAAACATTCGAGAAAAAATCAAAAGAGGATGGAAGGACCACGCTTTCAATCAATTTGTTAGTGATTTCGTTCCGGTAAATCGAACATTACCTGACGTAAGGGATGTTTGGTAAGTAACAAAATTTTACAGAGAATTTTACTTTTTTCTAGGAAGTGTAGGAATAGGTATGAATCTACTTATCATTTTACCTATACTAATCCTAAACCTTGCACTGCTTCTATTTTTATACATAAACACTAAAAAAATATAAGTATTGAAAAATAATATAGTTAGGTATCTAATGCGTCGTTACCACCAAAATAAACCAAGAAAACTCCATAAAGGATTTTACATTCGAGTTTATCGACGTAGTAATGCTACATCGATAAAACAGATAAAGGTCTGATGCAGACCACATTCGTACCTACTGTGCCGGCGACGGCGTAAAACGTGGAATGGAAACACTCAAAATTAAGGAAATACCTAAATAAATATAATGTAAATTATAATCTCGAAGTAGTCGGATAAAAAATCGAAGCTTTTGTCTCATCAGGTTTTTTTTTTTTTTTTATGGTTGACAGGCTAGTTGTTTGACCACAGCTCACCTGATGTCAAGTGAAGGTTAAAAAAAATGTAAATAAAAAATAAAGTAAATAAAAAATAAATAATGGTTTAAATGTATATTTAGTTATTCAAATTATTTGGTTTAGGTGTAAAGAAAAACAATATTCAAGTACGTTACCACAGGCAACGGTGATCATATGTTTTCATAACGAAGCTTGGTCTACTCTCCTAAGGACAGTGCATTCAGTGCTAGATCGATCACCAAGAAATCTTTTGAAAGAAGTCATATTAGTAGATGATGCGTCCTCAATGCGTAAGTAAAATCGACTATTCTATATTCAAGAAATGTATAAGTTCCCTGTATGTAAATTTATATGTAGAAACATTATTTTCTAAGACTGCAATAGTATATACTGTATATAGGCATTGTAGGTACATCTAAAATCTAAAAAAAATGTCACTTCAAAAATGGGTTGTCCTGGTATTAGAAAAGTTATGAGTAAGTTAACCAGTAAAGTGAATTTATATGCACTTCGTAAAAGTTCCCTTTTCTTTTCGTTTGACATCGACATCTGCAGAACATTAGTTTTATTGTTCTTGCATAATTATAGTACGCGCTTCACACACAAAGAAGATGCTATAACATCATATCTTAAGATACCTGACAATGAAATATTATAGCATCTTAAGGTATCACACACTGTTAAGATACGATAATATATATTGTGGTATCATTCTCTTGAAAAACGGCGAAGGTGTCATACGTATTTTTTTTTATATTTACCATATAAATTTCCATGGCAAGTCATCTTAAGATGACGTCGACTTATTGCTCAGTATCTTAAGATACCTTAATATGACAATATACATTATATTGACCGTGTGTGATGTTTCATAGTCATTGCATGGCGAGCGATATTTTATATCTTATGATAAAATGTTATAGCATCTTCATCGTGTGTGACGCGCTTTACGGACTGGTGTCGTCGTAGATAATAATAGATTTTTAATTAAAACTGAAATACCACAGTTAGTATTATTTATAGAAAATTCACTGCCTTATTTACAGACTACCTACAAAGTCAACTGGACGAATACATAAAGTTATTGCCACAAGTGAAATTAATTCGGACTGATCATCGTGAAGGTCTTATCCGAGCAAGGATGTTGGGAACGGGTCACGCCGACACTCCAATTGTAGTATTTCTCGATAGCCATTGCGAATGCATAGAGGGTAAGAAGATGAATAGAAAAATAATTTGCTTTGTAATTTACAGAAGTTAATAATAATGCTTGAAGTTAAATGTTTAAAAAGCACTATCAAATTTTCTCCGTCTTGAAATGCCAGACATGGAAATGACACAATCTACTATCAAACCATGTTAATATTTAGTAGATTTTATTACCCATTTTACTATTTTATTGTGCACACTAAAAATAAATGTAAAAAAATTCTTATTTACATTAAAATTTATACGAAAATCATTCACAATTTTATAAAAAAAAAATCATAATCTAATAGCCCATATACTACAGAGGAACCAATAAAAAAATTTAATAAAATAAACCAATCTAAAAACGCGCTATCAATGGGAATAGTTCCCAAGACGCACGCCTCATTGCCGCATTGTATGGCAATACTCAAACGTTGGGCAAAGTAAAGGCCGGCATTTTGTACCCGTAATGTCATGTTAATATTATGTTTCTGTTTGTAAAACCTATAACGTTTTACTTTTATATTTTATTTAGTTAACAAGATTATAGGTAACTTTGCTAAGGTACCTACTCGACAAACATGACAGCCCCGTTGGCTCATTGGTAGTATATCTGCCTTGAGAGCTGGAGGGCGTGGGTGCGATTCCCACTTAGGACAAACATTTTGTGATATTTGTTTGTTTATTTACATATTTGAATTGTTTATTTTTTAGGATGGCTGGAACCTTTGTTACAAAGAATTTCCGAAAACCGAACAATAGTCGTCAGCCCAGTAATAGATGATATTCACGCTTCTACCTTTGAATACGTTTCTCAAGACACCCAAGACCTTCAGGTCGGTGGGTTTACATGGCATTTGAAATTCAGTTGGATATCACTACCACAAACAAGCATCGCAGAGAGGAAGCACGATGCTGCTCCTGTAAGAACCCCAACGATAGCAGGTGGACTGTTCGCAATAGACAAGAAATTCTTTGAAAAGCTGGGAATGTATGACGAAGAGTATGATATTTGGGGTGCAGAAAACTTGGAACTCTCTTTTAAAACCTGGATGTGTGGTGGATCAATGGAAATCATACCATGCTCTCATGTTGGCCATGTGTTTAGGAAATGGTTTCCTTATAAGGGCGTCAAGGGATTTCAAATAAGAAATAATGTAAGGTTGGCCGAGGTAAGTAGATTTTTGATACAATTTTCGTAACATTAAACTCGAAAACTCCCTTGCTACGGGTTCTTTGTATTTCAGGTGTGGCTTGACGATTACGCAAAATATTTTTACGAAAGAATAGGGAACGACAAAGGGAATTTCGGTGAGGTCACAAAAAGGAAAGCGTTGCGTGCGAAACTGAAATGTAAACCTTTCAAGTGGTATCTAGAAAATGTTTATCCAGAAATGGTTATTCCCGATAACTATGTTGCAAGTGGTCAAGTGAGAATTCATCATTTAAATACCATGTGTACTGTTATCCATATTAATATGTCTTTTCAGCAAGTTTTTGCATTAATTAGTTTACTTACTATCAGGTGAGTTCATAACAAAAACTATTGAATTTTACTGTTCAAAAGTACATTTCAAACATTTCTGAAGGAGTTACCGATTTAACAAAGTTTCCAACAATTTACAAATCAAGACCTTTTTATGGTTGACAAGCTAGGTGTTTGAGCACAGCTGCTCATAACTTGATTTTGCTGTTATTTTAAATAATATTGAAGTCGCTAGTTTGATGTGTTAAGCAACCGATCTTAGCAATTATGTGTGCAATGGTTGAGTTAACAAATTAATAATGTTTATTTATTTATTTATATAGTTATATATTTATACATGATTTGATATAATTATATATTTACATTTATGTTTGTTTTGATGCGCGCCTACAACCATATGTTATTTACTGAGGGGATGGCTGACAGAAAATGCTTTAGCATTAAGTCCTCCCTTTTTACATGTTTTTTTAAGTGTGCAATAAAGTATTAAATAAATAAATAAATGTATTCTTTATTATTATTATAAATCAATTATATTATAAATCTAAGCAAGGTTTATTCAAACGCGAACTTATTTTTAATACAAAAAAGGTTCACTAATTGTTATAGTACCTAATTTAAGTAACGTAGAAATAAATGAAAATAAATTTGGTTTTATTAGATTTCCAGTCTAAACTATGATGATTGGTGCCTTGATTCATCGGCGAAAATACCAGATTTAAGCAAAAGCGTGTCGTTGTTACCATGTCATCGCTATGGAGGAAATCAGGTTAGTACACTATATTCTTACTTATTCTTTTTTTTTTTTTTTTTTTAATGTGAAAAATAGTGAGACGAACGAGACGCTCTCCTGATGGTAAGAGATAACGCCTGCCCATGACCATTGCAGCGATACACAGAACTTTGAATAGCAAAACAAAGTCCAGGGCATCGGTGCTTTGGCGCTCATTACTTTAAGACTTTCGATGGTCAGTCTCAACAGCCCAGTAATTTCGCTAGCTGCAGTACCCTTCAAACCGGAACACAGTAATGTTAACACACTATTGCTTGGCGGCAGAATATCTGGTACTGCGGTGGTACCTACCTAAACGACCTCCTGCTAAGGAGATCTACCACCAAGTAAATATTCGATTTTAGTTAACGGGGGGTTAGCTAAAATGGCAGTGGCAGTGCTGAGGTGGTATTCTAGAGTGCAGACAGCAAATAGGGAAACGTAGCGTAGGACAGCCTCTGACTCGATGGAGTGACGATATACGTAGGACAGCTGATGATGGCTTGTAAAGAGAGAGTAAGGCATATGTACAACGGTAGACTATGATAGGTTTATTGTTACGAATGCATGCTGAATAGCGGAACCAAAAGTAGGTAAATCGCCTTGGATTTTATAGTTGAATTTTATATGTTGTTACCAAAAGTACAGAGTACCTCAACTGCAAACATTATTTTCTTTTTATTATTTGTTGCTTAAAAATAAGGCCAAAATACTATTTCTTTTTTTTTTGTAGTAGTCAGATTAAAATAGTACAATTAAAGTCAAATCTTTGTTTAGTGGCAGAAACGGTGTTTCCTATAATTTATTGCTAAAAACACAACATTTCATAATTGCATGTAATTTTCAAATTCAAAACCAAATTTTATTTAAGTAAAAGTAACGACAAACAAGGTGCTCTTCTGATGGTGAGTGATAACGCGTGTCCTTAAACGTTGATTTGTTGATTGAAAATTTTTTGAAAATTGATTGATTGAAAATTTTAAATAATATTATCTACCTATTTTATTTCCAGTACTGGGTTTATACCAAGTTTGGTGAAATTCAACGGGAAGGTTTGTGCTTAGACTACATGTTTTATGTCGTCGTGCTATATCTTTGTCGTGGAAAAGTGGATTCCCAGATTTGGCTCTACGACGAAAAGGTACCGAAGTAGCACACTCTATTTTTTTTTCCATTCCAGGCTAGGTGTGCTTTACCATCTTCGACCACACCTTCACTTAACATCAGGTGAGCTGTGGTCAAACAACTAGCCTGTCAAGCATGAAAAAAAAAAAAAAAAAACCGGTACTTCAATTACTTAAATACTCTCCATAGAAAAAACAGGTTGCGCTCCGTAGTTTCGTCTTTGTTTTCCGAAATAAAAGTAGACAGCTGTGTTAACTCGTAGTATAAACTATCTATGTTCTAAATGTCATCCAAATACATTAAGCTATTACAGTGTAAAGGAGAAACAAACATAATAAACACATAACTATCGCATTTATTATAAAATAATATAGAAATTGAGCAACCGGTGCAGAAAAACATCGTGAGGAAATCATAAAATAATTGTAGAGTTTTTTCATATACTCGGCTACCATCCTTTAAATTTTTTTTAAACAACTGTTTGTTCCGTGTCTGGGTGTTCTATATATGAGTAAGTATATACAAAAAATATTTAAGCGTTCTGTAAGTTATCTGACTTCCACGGTGCAAGCTTTGCTTAGTTTGGGGTCAGGTGGCGCTGTGTGTAATGTCCTACTACTATTTTTTTATAACGACGTAATTTTATTCACTTTTTACATGCATAGTTTTTTTTAATAATATAATATTTATCATAAATCTATAAACAACTGCTTGTATACAAAATGTAATTTTAATGATAAAATTTGATTTAAAAAAACTATCCTACTATAAAACAAAGGCACCATTTATTTTTCCAGACACACATTATAAAACACATGAGGACTCGCAAGTGTCTTACAGCATGGCATTACCATAGAAAATATAAAGTGAAATTACTAAATTGCATTGATAACGCATCGAACCAGAGATGGGCTATAGAAAACTTCAAGCCGGAACGATTTTCCTCTTCTACACCATTGATTTAATAGTAAATTATGTTCTATCTTGTATACACGATTAGTGACAAATTGGCGCGGGATTATCTTCTATTCTTGATTTTTTTTTATACAATAATAAAATATTATTAAAAGATAAACCTGAAGTACCGCTAGAGCAGAGTAAGGCTCAAGCTGCCGGTGGTTAGGGCTGCAGTAACGTCCATACAAAGCGAGCCATGTCAAGGACCGCTATCTTTTGGACTTGATCCTTGACTCAATCACCTAGTAAGTAATAGTACATAGTAATATAATTTGACAGTCACCAGTTTTAGACAGCCCCGTTGGCTCATTGGTAGTATATCTGCCTTAAGAGCTGTACGGCGTGGGTTCGATTCCCACTCAGGGCAAACATTTTGTGAATAAAGAAATGTTTGTTCTGTGTCTGGGTGTTCTGTATGTATTCTAAGTATTTATTTACAAAAAAAAAAGTATTTATGTATTCTATCAGTTATCTGACTTCCATTTAAAGAGGTTTTTTTACAAAAAGTATTCGTATTGTTAAGGTATATTTTACATTCACTTTTACGATTAGTTCTATGATATTTCGAAGCATTAAAATTTGTTAAATCAAGGAATTTGTTATATTAAGATTACACTGCACTTTAATTAGGTACCTATATGTTATGTTAAAATACCCCCTTTACCACTAAATGACTGAAGTGAATGTAGAAGATAAATTAATACTATAGTAATAACAGCTACAACTGTTTTATCGTTCAATTTTAAATCTTTCAAGACAAGATTGAATCTCTAGTAACAGATGAAAATGTTATTCTCTACAACACAGATCAAAGCAAAGATTTCCAATAGATGCTTAAAGAGAAAATGCTCCTTTATTTCTGTGGCATTGCAATAACTAGAGAACAAAAGACGATCAATTCCTTTTACAACGGCAACGCTGAATTATTTCACTCTTCCCTGTACAACTGTGCTGGTTTTGATTGTAAGTTCTATTTATTGAATAGAATACCCGGATGAGTACTGTAGGTATTTCATCTAGATATTAAATTTAAATAGTTAAATTAAATCTACATTCATGCTCGTAATGTTGGAGTTTAATAAGGATTATAATAAGTGTCAGAACGTGAGGTGTGTTAATCTGATAGGGATGTGAAATGTGTGAACACGTGTTATCTTTACTCATAATAAGAATAACTTTTACAATGGACACAAATCTGTAAATCAAAACAAAGCTGTGCTATGCATTTGATCAACGGTTAACGTACTTTTTTTCTGCTATAGATAAATTTGTTCATAATGATGAGCTTTTGCGGTTCGGGGTAATTGATCGTGTTGTATAACTATATTTTGTCGTGACAATTTATGAAATGTAAAGTATTTATGTCATATTATATCTTGAATCAATGATTGCACATAGGTTTTTTTTTATGCCACAGGTGGCAATTAAGCTGACGGGTTGCCTGATGTTAAGCAATTACCGTCACCTATAGATATCTGCAATACCAGGGGTACTATCATGGATATGTATGTATCTCAATTAGTTTCAGTGTCTCGGTGAAACAACATCCTTGCTAACATAACATTTAGAGATTATTGAAGTTGTTTTATACGTGTTTAAGTATTAAGTTAAGAAATATAAATCTGTAGAAAAAAAAAATTGAGTTTTTTACTATTATCTAGTATTTTTATGTAAGTAAATCTTTTCGCCTAATGCCATGGACTTTCACCTAATGGCATTGCGCTTTTGGTGATTGCAGCAGTACTCAGAACTTGTAAGTAACAAAACAGTCCTGATACAATTTACTGCCCTGGTAGCTTATTTGGCAAAGTTCTGCTTTGGGTGTAGAAGGGTGTCGGTTCGATTTTTACTCAGGACTAACATTTTGACAGCCCTGTTGGCTCATTGGTAGCATGTCTGCTTCAAGAGCTGTGGGGCGTGGGTTCGATTCCCACTCAGGACAAGCATTTTGTGATATAAAACAAATGTTTGTTCTGTGTCTGGGTGTACTGTATGTATTATAAGTATGTATTTACAAAAAAAAAAAGTATTTAAGTATTCTATCAGCTATCTGACTCCCATAGTACAAGCTTTGCTTAGTTTGGGGTCAGATGGCGCTGTGTGTAATGTCCTACGATATTTATTTATTATTATTTATTTGCGTGACTTTTATTCTTTGTATTTATTTTGTTTATTTTATTAATTAATTTGACCGTAAGTCTCAACAGTCTTGTAATTTCGCTAACTGCAAGCTAAACAGCCCTTACTAACAAACAGGAATGGTTGCTCTACGGAGGAATATTGCTTGCATACAAACAGGCAAACTTAGAATATTTGTGTGATTCTAAATAGATATTAGACATTATTTATTGTGTACTCCATAAATTAAAAAGAAAACAGAATTACTAAACGTAAGTACAATAAAGTCAAGAACCATGAAAGTTAGTGCCTTAAATGGCCTTATTGCTAAGTGACATCTCTCCCAGTCATATTGAAAGAAAACAAAACAAAAACTATGAAAACGTCACATGCCACAAATACGTTCATAATAGGTATAAGGGAGAAAAATATACCTAATAGAACTATTAAATAAATAAATAAAAAAACATGATACAAAGAACTCAATTAAAATGGTAGATGATTCTTTTAATGATAAAAAACATACTTTAATGACCATTATTATCATTTCAATTTATAACGACTTAGTAATCTTTCTACCGCTACAAAGTAAGAGATCCCTTTCCAACGGTGGTTCATGACCACAGAAAGGGTTTAGCCACAGTCAGTCAGCCATTATTGTGGTTACCAGAAAGCATATTTCATTTAAAAGAGTATTTACTCTGAACGTTTGCCGCATATTTGGCGTACGTTTTGTCTTTTATAATTTAATTTTTAGTAAATTCAAGACTCGTGGCTGACGATTTAAAATAGCTTTTTTCTTTTTTTATGTAAAAGTAATAAGACAAACGAGACGCTCTCCTGACGGTAAGAGATAACGCCTTTTCATAATCTCCGCAGCGATACACAGAACTTTGAGTTGCAACACGACGTCCAAGGTATCGCTACTTTGGTGCTCAGTACTTTGAGACTACCGATGAGTCTTACTTTCGCTAGCTGTAGTGCCCTTCAAACCGGAACACAATAATGTTAACAAACTACATACTGCTTGGCGGCAGAACACCTAGTAATGCGGTGGTACCTACCGAGTAACACTTACTTACTCTATTAAGATCTTCTTGTGTTTGTATGTCTTTAAAACACAAACAGGTTACTCCTAATGATTTCACCCCCGTTTTCTCGGATAAAGTTGTGTTAGTATATTAGTTATCTGCATTCTAAATCTCTTAAATCCGTTTATTTGAACATAGAGAAAAAAAAATACAAAACATCAACTATCGAAAAAAAAAACGACAAAACGAAAAAGAAAAACGAATCGAATTCGTATATCAACCTCATCTACATATTTTTATTCCAAAAACTATTTAATCATAGACCACAAATTTAATAAATAACATTTTCCCGCCGAGTATCAACCGCGATCGTAGTTCACCTTAATGGGTGCGTTTCGTTCATTCACTTTGCCACAGTGAAAGAAGTAAAATATTTGATAGCTTCAGTCATTTCAAGACAGATTGTTTCTGGCTTCTGTTATAGAAACAAATGCACAATAGCCGACACAAAAATTTGCGGTTCAAAACAACATGAAGTTTTGACGTGAAAACGAAAATGTCGCTTCATTTGTACCAACACTTGTGTTTTTCGAGTAAATAGGGGTGTTTTAATCGTAAAGTGCCAAATTATAAGCACAACATTTGCTTATAATTTGGCACTTTACGATTAAAATATATATAATAAGGCGAGAGGTTAAAATAAAGTAATCACAGCTTTATCCGGGCATGTCTTGACCATGACTTACTTTACGTGTCTTCGACTGTAGCTTAGACTTATTTGACTCATATAATACTTGAAAATATCAGAGTGTCAAAGAGTTTCTAGCTATCTATTTATCTGTTTGACAGTGGCCAAATATACAAAGTGCGATGTCAAAAATATAGAAAAAATAGTGCCTATAAGAAAATATTATTTCAAGACAGAAAACATTTTGTTACGGATTGAACCTTCATCACACCTTTCCATAGAACTTGAAAAAACTATAGATAGCAGCACATCATCAGACATATACGATGGACACAAAAATCAGACAGATTTTTAAAAAATTGTGCCAATTTCCATCATTAGTGGAAAATGGAAATAAATTAAACAGTTGTGTCGCTGTCCACCACAAACGAACAGTTGCATAACTTTTCGTCAGTTGCGTAAAATGTATTATCACTGTCCACTGTCCAGTGTAGGACAACGGGAATAAACAAAAAGTTTCACGACTCTTTTCATCATACTGTGACATCGGGGTTATCAGTCCGGCAAGATAGCATTCCGTTTCATTAAATAGAAAACATTGGAATAAAAGAAGGCACTCATGGGAGAAACCTGGTTAAAACTTGACGGCCGATCCTTTTGTCGTAGTCGTTAAGATATCGTTTTATAGTCTTAAAGACTTAAAAAATGCTAAATTGAGAATTCTATAGCTTTTTTTTTCTTTTGTTTTATGTCTAATGTTCATGGCTCTTTGAAAACTTATTTCCCCCAGAGGTTATATCTTCATTTGCGTTTATTAGTATTTTAAGTTGCGAATTTAAAAAAGATTTTAACCAGCAGTATTTGATATCATACAGATGTCTTTTATTATTTTATCAAAATAAGTACTTTGTGCTTGTAAAAAAAAGCGTTTTTAAAGAGATTAGCCGTTGTCTTGAAAGTCTAATAGTTACCTCATCATCATCATCATCATCATCAGCCTATACTAGTCCACTGCTGGACATAGGCCTCTCCCAAGACACGCCACTCAGCCCGATCTTCGGCTTTTCGCTTCCATCCACCGCCAGCTGTCCTACGTATATCGTCACTCCATCGAGTCTCAGGGCGTCCTACGCTACGCTTGCCAATTATACGCGGTCTCCACTCTAGAACACGTCTACCCCAGCGGATATCGGTTCTAGGTACCTAGTTATCTATTACTTACTTGTAGCAATAATAGCTTAGTGGTTAGCGCGGTCGGTTCGCCTGCCGAAGGGCGTGGATTCCAACTCTAACAATGAGCTTGAGCTACCGGTGAAGGAAAACATCGTGAGGTAACCTTAGCATGGTGGTAGGGTACTTTCTAGTACTCGGCTGGCTAGCTACCACCCTCAAGTTGAAAATCCGCCGCCAAGCATCTAACGGCGTCCGTCTAGTTCCCACTCTGGAGGTCCTGGGCTCGAATCCCACGGCATGTCTGTCTTTTCTAAGTGATGTGCGTATTGCTACTGAAACTTCAAACGTCGTGAGCAAACTTATATGTCCGAGAGTTCATAATAAAGTTCTCCGAGATTTGTCGAGTCTGCCAACCCGCACTTGGTCAGCGTGGTGGACTATGGGTTTACCCTTCTCACAATAATAAAAGCACCTAGCAGTGGGACATTTTATAAAAACAGGGCAAATTTTTTTTATCTCGCAAAAACGGCTAAACGTAAATAGATGAAATTTAGCACACATAAAATATGCACCACCATGTTTTGGTTTCCCCACGATGTATTCCTTCATCGGCAGCTCAAGGTTGTTCAGCTGTTGCTTCATTCAAGGCTAGGTGTGTTTACCATCTCCGACCACACCGTCTTTAGCATTAGGTGAGCTGGTCAAACACCTAGCCTGACGACAGTAAAAAAAAAAAATTTGGCACGCGAACCGATCGCGCTAATCACTGAGCTATCATCGCTACAAAACTGTTACTTACACGTGTTTTATTTAAAAAAACCGCACCTGCTACGAAGTAGGTACTGAGCATTCAGTTTTGTAATTAGGATAGAATAATTGTTTTACATTAATCTTACTGGACTAAGCGTCTTATTTTATAAAGTATCGATGTAAGTTAAAAACATTTAACGTGCGACTTCCTTAGGTCACATTCAATCTAAAGATTCGTCTATTTGTCTGGTTCGCAAACTGATTTACATAATGGCCCGCATACAAGATAGATGGCGCCACCATCCCACAACATATTGGACGAAGGGATGAAGAAAAATTGCTCCCGCATCGTGCCCTGCAAACTAGAACCTTTAATTTACATTCCCAAATCTATTGCCTTATCACTGTGCACTATGAGTCATATTACTTTGATTTGTTTAGTGAAGAACGGAAAAAAGGTTTAACAAATATGTTGGGGGCAACAGGAAATTTATGATCAAACAAGTATTTTTCGAGCTTCTTGTCGTTTTGTTTTATGACCACCTGGTGATTCGGTTATTTTGGTGAAATGTTTTTTGTTGTTGATTGGTTTTAGATTTATTTGGGCATGTATGCCCATAGTATTGGAAACTACTAACTAATAAAGGCCACATTATCGCATCCGTTCATATTCTACATAAATATATCTAGTGTATTGCATTACATTGGGCGGCATATCGCATCGTATTGGATCGCATTGCATTGCATCGCATTGTATTGTACAGTAAGATTACTATGTCTGTAATCTGTAACTATATAGTATATCATCATTAACCCACTTTAGCCTACCGCTGGATATAAACCTCTCTTAGTGCTTGCCACTTAGCACTGTCTTCAGTTTTTTGTTTCCAGTAATTGCCTAACGTATATCGTCACTCCACCAAGTCTCAATGTGTCCTTATTCAAAGTGGGGGCGATGAGTCCTGCACTGACGTCCCGCTTGGAGTGTATTGTGCATTTCCCCCTGCCAGCGTCTACCCGAGCCAACCCAGCTCCTTGAAGTATCGGAGCGAGGCTTTGGACCGCTGGCATAGTAGCTCCAGTGAGATGGGTGGAATATTTAAAGGCATTGATAACGAGAAGCAGTGTCGTCTCAGTGCGTCCTATTTGCGTTTGCTGCAACGCGGTTTTCTCTCTAGGACGCGTCGACTCCAACGCGTATCGGTTTTACGACAGATATGAGATGCGCTGAGCTATGTCGGTTACTTTGGTTCACTGACGAATTACTTCGCTCCAGATGCGATCCCTTAGGGAAACGCTATGCAAAGCTTAGTCTATGTTATAATTCGGTCATTATTTCTCTGTATCAAATTTTTATTATGGTTTACATACTCACACATATGTACATCCACTCATATTTTTCTCTTACACGTTGCACATAATGCAGTCTGATAGTAGAGTAAAATAATTATCTCAATCTATATTTACGATTGTGTGCCCAATAAATTCACCAACGTAGTACGCAATACATCCCGACTTTTCCTACAAATCGTACTTTTTGCTCGAGTCGTAAGTTGTACGTAAAATATGTTGAAGCTAGTTCTTTATGAGTTGGCTGTCCTATAAACATAAAGCAGAAATGGGATGGATATAAACGGGGGGAAAACTTTTCCTATATAAGATTTCTGACTGATATTTTCATGACTTGCTGCGCACCAAATTGGATGTGGCCAATGAACTTCAAGAATATGAGGTTCGATACCAGGCAGCCGAGTTCTTCGGAATTTGCGAACGAATTCTAGAGGATGTTCTACAATGGTGGTATGGACCAGTTGATATTGATTTTGCAGGTTCAATACTGCACTCCACCATGGGACTTAGACGCAAAAATGCTGGCATACATCTACCGCAAATTGTCAGAATCCCGGGCCAGGAGAGACTACCCTATCCCTGAGGTCATGAGACGATGGCGCAAAACGGGCCGGCAAGCCGCCATGGTAGAATGGCAGCGTAGGATGGAGGAACCTAGTGCAGGTCACCGCACTATGGAGGCGATTCGACCTATTCTCACACAATGGGTCGAAAGAAAGCATGGGGCCCTCTCCTTTCGTCTTGCTCAGGTCCTGACAGGACATGGGTGTTTTGGGCACTACCTCTTCAAGGTACCGCGTAGAGAGCCGACACCTGCTTGCTACGAGTGTGGCTGCAACGACGACACGGCGCAGCATACACTTGAGGAGTGCCCAGCATGGACAAGGGAGCGCCGTGTCCTTGTTGATATAGTAGGAAGCGACCTCTCGCTCCCAGCATTGATGAATTCAATGCTCGGTTCCGAGAGGTCGTGGGAGGCGGTGCTCACCTTCTGTGAACATGTTATGTTGCAGAAGGAGACAGCGGAAAGAGAGCGCGAGATCACCACTGATCTCCCAATACGCCGCCGCAGAATCGGGCGTCGGAGGAGAAATTTCGCTCTCCTCCAACCCCCATAATAGGGATCTCAGGGTAACAGGTTCGGGGGAACCTGTTGCCCATGAATGAGCTTCCCGAGGATGAACGATGTATGTGGTGTTCCCATACATCGTCACCAGGCCGGGCGGAGCAGTAGTTCCCCAAGAAGGAGTCCAGTTGGGACTAGCGCTGTCGAGGTAGCGGACGAATGCGCAAGCGTGCCCGAAACCTCGACTAAAAGTGTTGAGATGGAACACCCCAGGGTTTTTAGTGGGTAGGCCGTCATATTGACGGAGAGTCCCACATAACCACCCTGCCACCCCCGTGGCGGGTGGTATCCATTAAGGATTTCCCTGGGTAAAAAAAAAAAAAAAAAAAAGGTTCAATACTTAAAAAAAGGTTCAATACTGCACGTTGCGGCAGTCGATTTCACACAGCGCCACCTAGGGCCGTACTAAGAAAACCTTGTAGGTACTATGTGAACCAAACTACTGATAGAATATTTACATACCTTTAATATATTATACCTCTTTTATGTAAAAATAATGAGCCGAATGAGACTCTTTCCTGATGGTAAGAGATAACGCCTGTCCATGACCATTGTTGCGATACACAGAACTTTGTGTAGTAAAACAAAGTTTGGCACTCATTACTTTAAGACTTTCGATGGTTAATCGCAACAGCCCTGTAATTTCGCTAGCTGCAGTACCCTTCAAACCGGAACACAGTAATGTTTACACACTACTTGGCGGCAGAATATCTGGCACTGCGGTGGTATCTACCTAGACGGCTTCCTGCTAAGAAGATCTACCACCAAATAAAACTATAACTAATATTAAATACCTACTCGTATAATCATGGCCTAAATGTTTATCTTGAGTGGAAGTCTAATCCAAATTAAGGGCAGTCAAGATTGATAAATTATTATTAATATTCAAGAGATTACCTGTCTAATTTTAAATTAGTGACAGTTGAACCTTATATCCAATTCATTTTATCCACTTTACTGTCGAAATTTAATTAATTTAATTGCGTGAGTCGATAAAGTAGATAAGCTAAAGCACTTTGAATTATACTTGTTGAATTATTATAGATAATAGGTATATGTATATGGTATCTTAGAGCGTTACACACAGCGCCATCTGACCCTAAACTTTTAAAATACAGAATTGTGAAAAGTGGCTAGTTATTTTATCCGTATCGTTGAGCAAGTTTGAATCCAGTCAAGTTTGGAATCGCCAGTATGTATATTATATTAGTTGAAACGGAATCTTCCAAAATTCTACGCTTCGACCATTACAGCTGTGAGTAATGTAATAAAAAATACTATTTTGGTGTCAACGTGGCCCATGTTGTAATGTGATTGCGATGACATTTCCCCTTTGGGGGTAAAAGGTATGTTTTTACGAGCGGCTTTTTAGGTTGACGAGACAGGTTTGGTATTTTTTGAAGCAATATATTTGTGTAAACTGTTTACTAAGTCCTAGTATCAGAATGTTTAGGGTTAGATTAAGATATAGTTTACTGTTTTAGGACAAATAAATAAAACGTAAAACACAGCGCGGAGAGTCAGATTTTCAACTTGATGGTAGTCAGTTGAGTACTACCCTACCACCACGTTATGGTTTCCTCAAGATGTTTTCCTTCACCAGCAAGCTCAATGTTGAGGTTTGAACTCGCTCCCTTTGGCGTGTGAACCTAAACCTAATCTAATCTAGGTCGCAAAATAATGGAAATTAAACAAAAAAAAAGAAGCATAAGAAAAAATAAATATAATTAATAATAATAGGTAATAAATCAATAAGTAAACTTAATAATAATAATAATAATGACAATAATACTGGAATAATAATAATAATAATAATCTTTATTCACATTACAGATAATAATAATAATGGTACACAGAACCTACACTAAGCTAACAACTATTAACAACTATTAACAAATTAACAACTATAACTTAATCCCACTATTATTATAAATGTGAAAGTATGGATGGATGTTTGTTACTCTTTCATGCAAAAATTACTGAATGGATTTTAATGAAATTTGGTATGAAGGTAGCTGACACCCTGGATTAACACATAGGTTACTTTTTATCTTGAAAACATGTAGCGGGTAACACCGCGGGGCGCAGCTAGTCTAATATAAGTAAATTCTTTCTTCCTCCTGTAATTGTTTATTGTAACTATAATTTTGTACCTATATTAAGAAAAGATCAAATTAAAAAAAGAGCACGGGCTCTGGAGTCTGTGGAGGTGTAAAAATTTTTTAAAACCTGGGCTGTAAGTTCTAGGTATTGTACATGTTTCCGCATTCCTAGAAAAACATCAAAATATTTTCTATACTTCGACCGCTAAAATAAAAGAAAAATGAAATGTCATAGACATTTGTTAATTTAATGTTAAAAAAACACTACCAACTTCATGAATCAAAGTAGTTAAGAATATTATATTCTTCCTAATCTCATTAATTAATTTTAGTTACTCGTAAGTAAGCGTATGGCAGAAGCTTGAAGCTTAAGCTGAAATTAATCGGTGATGGTGGCTCAAAACTTCGAACATTTATAATTTAATATAGCCACTTAGAGTGTATTTTGGTAACTCTGTTTTATCTCCCTTTACGGAGTAATTTGTGTAATTTACATAGGTACTTTAGAACTTTTAAACCGATTTTAATTGTTTGTTAGAAGTTAAGAAAGCATTTTTTAATAAAAGGTTATTTAAAATTTGGAGGATATTTCACTCAGTGCTATCTAGCCTCTAACTTACAAAACTTACATTCTTGGCGCGCAGCGGCCCGCAGCGTAGTGTGTGGCCGTGCGCACATTGTACTCAGCCGTATCTCCATGATGAAGACCACGGGTTGTGGCTGAAACTGTAATCGGACTTACCGATAAAATTAAACTTGAGTAATCCTGCATTAGTGAAACATAAGTATAAATTAAAAACCCCCGACAGGTGTATAGTATTCTACTAGTCAAGACTAGTATAATTTCGATTCAGAACTACTAAAGTAATTATACACTAATATACTTACTATACGTTTAATACCAATAAAAAAATATTCTGTGGTATCTGGATTTGCTTTATGAAATACCTAATAAAATTTGAAGTTACGTTGAAACTTTTTGATGTTATGTTTAGTAATTTCAATAGCTCTACATTTTCATATAATAAATAAAAAATATCTAGTCATCTATCGTTCTATGCGAGACAAAGTCATTGAGTGAATCTAGCGATCTTAAGTTTGTGTATCATGTTCCCTACAAACTAGCAAGATAATAAAGTAAGTTTCTTTCCTAGCGGGTAATTTTCTAACTTTAAGCAAAATAAAGCAAGAAATAAGTTAGCCAATTGAAGTTGAACCGAACAACAATGTAAGGTAGTTTCGGTGTAGGTTTCAGACTTTGTGAAAGCAGTAAAATAGCTAACTTTCATTAAACGTTGAAAACATGAGTCAAGCTAAAAGTGAACGATATTAGATATTAGGGCTATTAGACTATTCCCATACATAGGTTAAAAATAGAGTAGATACAGTTGGAGATGGACACGACGAGACGTGACGAAACATTGAACAACTGTTTTTTATATTTGTGATTATATTACACGTTAAAGTCATTTTTTCGAAACAAAAATCAAAGGGCACGATGTCGATCAAGTATAATAAGTAAACTTGTGTGTTCCATAAATGATCATGTTCTTGTTAAAAGTTGGTAATCATATTTTTTCGTTGACGTAAATCCGAGACGATATTAAACTTACGAACTTCCTAAACTTTGAACATCGAGCCATGAAATTTCCAATCAGGTACAATCATGTCTTATATTATGTTATTCTGGCGTAAGATTTCTATTGTAATTCCGCTTTTAAGTCCTTTCATTGACATTAAACCCAAAAAAATATGATTGATGATCTACAACAATTTACCTATAATCATTTACTTTCTTATGTAAAAGTAAAACGATAAACGAGATACTCTCCTGATGGTAAAATAAATTAGGACCATTGCAGCAATACACAGAACTTTGCATAACAATAGAATGTCCAGGGATTTTTGATAAATAATAATTAGTCTTGACAGCCTATCTACTATAAAAAAAAAAAAAAAAAAAAAAAAAAAAAAACAGCCCTGTAATTTCGATAGCTGCAGTACTCTACATACCGTAACACAGTAATATTCACAAACGTCTGCTTGTGGTTAAATAACTGGTACTGCGGTGGTACCTATTCTTAGTATATTTCTTCTGGCTAATAAAGAGATCTATCATCAAGTAAAACAAACAAACTTAAAATCTAAAAGCATAAATTTAAAAAAAAGAATGTAATTATGATCTATAATATAATAACATTGTCGTTGTAGTAACCGTTCAAAATAGTATTTTTTTTATTCAGTATTTAATTATTTTTTGTTAAAATTTATAATTTTTTAACCAAAATATGTTCCCAACACATATTATACAAAAACCTTTGTTATTTTTGTACTAATAAAAATTGTTGATGTTAAACATATAATTAATTTAATTATAAATATATTTATTTATTGAGATTTTAAGTAACATTTGATGTTTTAGCAATGATTTTTCTTTCTGTAATGTTTGTTTGATTTAATCACATAATTTATGAAACAATACAAACTAAAAATAGTTATAAAACATAACAATCTTTTTGCATTTATATTTTGAAAACAGGCAGAATACAAACAAGAAAGTTGCATTTTTGTACAAAATTTAATTTAAATAATTTATGAGTAAATTTAAACCGTATATTGTGCCGTATCTATCAGTTTTATTTTGTGATTCCACTTCAGACATTTGAAAACTTTGATTGAATATTTCAAGAGGTAAGCAAACTTTTATCGTTATCTGTGCGTACGGTGACCAAAATACATTTGATATTTCAGGACAATACAAGGTTGCACGAAACGCTTGTATTAAATGGAAACAAGGTCATTAAACAGTCACTGAAATTACTCAAGTTAATAAGCTGAAGTGTCAGGCACTCATATTTTTCAAACTCAGATTATAGAAAGAATTCTGTGTTTTAAGTATCGATTGTTCATAGATTAACTCTTTAAAACTATAAATAATATACTACAGAAGAAATAAACTTAATAAACAGGTGTAAAAACTAGCGACCTTACCGCTAAAAGCGATATCTTCCAGGCAACCTTAAGACAGAAAGGATTAGAGGAAGAAAAAGACGGGGTGCGTCATTAACGAGAATATGCACATAGGAATATACATATAACTATAACATAAATATATCTACATTCTAATAAAAATGAACAAAAAAAAGTATTTTTATTACCATTTGCACTTATATTAGACATGTTTAATTATTTAGTTAAGGAGAAAAATTGGCTTAATTGAGGAAGTACTTTGATAATAAAACAATTTCTTAAGTGGATATTTTAGAATCATCGCATTAATTCCTCCAAAAAATCTTTCTTTTTTTATTATATTCATCTGTTACCTACACAGTTTTAGGGTTCCGTATTCGGATGATGTTCAAGGATAGTTTTGTTGATTCCTTCTATTGAGCTTTCCGCGTCCGTGTCCGTGTTTGTCTGTTTAGAAGTCCAATTTATTTTAATCTTTATATTCGGAACTGTAGGCTGTAACTAGGTAGTAGCTTAAATAGATTAAACATGATAAGTACTTTACTAAGTTGACAAATCTTTTTTATGATGACAAGCTAGGCGTTTCACTACAGCTCACCTGATGTTAAGTGACCGTATGGTCGAAGAAATGGGAGCGTGAGGAATTTCAGGAAGTTCTATAACCTACTAAAAGACCTTACCAAAAATAGAGTATCAACACAGGATCATAGCGGTGAAGGTGACCTTTAATACGTATTTAACAGGACCTCTTAAAACTACACATGGGTCGCAAATCCAAGGCATGACTGTGCGGGTACCTATCTCGCATCTTTAATAACGTAACACTTTCAAAAACATTTGAAATATAGTATTTAACTACCATTAATAATACAGATTTAAAACGAAAATAAAAAATGGGCGTTAAAAAAATTATATTGTTTTGAAAGTTCCGTTTCTGTCGGCGATCATAAGTCAAATACACCTCGTTTGTCACTTGTGACTACTTTCAGTGAAAAAATTGCTCAAGCGCAGAGAGAAAACTTCAAAATGGCGTGAAATTCATTTTGTGAGTAGGAAATCCTTTTTATTTTTATCGTTTATCCAATAGTACTTAACATTTTGTTTGATCTTTTTGTCATCTAGGCTAGACCACTTGACTGATCATAAGAAAACACAAATATGTAGTACTTGTAGAACTTCTTATGATGAAAATAGATATCCCCAAAAATCACACGATAAAACTAAATACTTAGACTATAATTGGTTTTCAATTTATGTGCATTAGAAGAGAAAGCGAGAAGAATATTAACAATACATGTTCTAAATCCAATAAAATACCTCTGTTTTGACGCTTTTTATGCTAAATAGTTCCATATACCAAGTGTTTCGTGGAAGTATCAGCAGTGTTGGAGTAAATTGAGGAACGAACTAAAAAAAACACCTCATTCTTCATAGAGAGTGTGCTGTAGGTCTGCTTAACCTAATTCCTGTTATTTGAGTATCAAGCAGTCAGAAGCTCAGAAAAGTGACACTTTACGAAATTTTAAACTGTGTTAGTTGCCCCTCTGTTCGTCTTCAATCAACATAACCTATCGGGGGTATGACAAGATTAATTTATCATGTAACAACTGCTACACATAGCGATAGTAAAAAACAAAACCGGGAATGTCAAGTTTCTGATAAATGAATGAAATAGTTTACTAGCGTTGACGTTGTATTTTAAATGACTTACACGACATTTTAACCAACATAAGAATTAGGATCGCAAACTTTTTTTTTGTAGATATTCCTTAAACAGAGGTGGGCAGTATGGCTTTACAGGCTTACCTGCCCGATGGGGCAAATAAATAAAAAAAAATTAAACAGAGGTGATAAAAACGATTATCACCATTACTGTTATTATTATGATGATTTCAGTTATTTATTTCTTTTCTTAATTTTTAAATTTTTTTACATTACATATATATAAAAAAAAAAACATAAATAATATAAAAAAAAAACTTAAAAACTAGGGTGCCGCCGGCAGCGGGGCAGGGCTCAAGCTGCCGGTGGACAGAGCACAGAGTGCACAGAGCACCCGATGACCGATGGAGCTGCAAAGTTCTGGAGTGGAGACCACGGACCGGCAAGCGCAGCGTAGGACGTCCGCTTACAAAGAGGACTGATGACCTAATGAAGACCACAGGAACGCGCTGGATGCCAGCCGCTTCCAATCGGTCTTCTTAAAAATCATTGAGGGGGGCCTCTCTCTAATAGTGGACGTCGATTAAAAGTAAATTATCGGTAGCTCAGACCTAATCTTTACTGATCCATGCCAAAATCAAGTTCATCCTGTGAATTTTGGATGTTTTTTTCTAAAGAGAACCTGTGAGAAACCGGATATAAAATTTAACTAACTAGTACCTATTGAAGGTTTTGCCTAATTTGTGGCAAGATAGCGCTGTGAAATGAATGCGTTACAACAATATTTATTACAATGCATTATTTTGTATTGGAACTCATGTTTTTTCTCGAATTTAGCAAACTAATGCTAAACTATTTATTTTGATAAGGGAGTGTTGTTTTGGTATTGCCTTATACACATCAAACCTCAATGATTTCATAAGAAATAATTTTACTAAACATCATTATCTAGAATTATGCTCTATGAAACAATATAACACTGAACAAAGGTACTCCTCAGAACAGATAGCTTCGTTACTCTGATTTACAATATCTATTTTGTAAGAAGAAAATATTTTTCATGAGTAACACCTATTTTGTTATATTCCCGAGAAAATTCTGATGAAATATTTCCTAAAAGTGTTCCATTATTTATTTCGCAGATTATTTTGTTTCTAATTTTTGCTTACTCTAGCCTAAAAAAATAATCTAAACACACTTAAAAATGCTGTGGTTTACAAAAAGCGCTACCTAATCTCATACTAAGACAAGCTTGTACTATGGGAGCTATGGGAAACATTCAAATACCATCACATACATTTGTCCAGCATGGGAATCGTACCTATGACCTTCAACTCTTAAGACAGATATACCTACTACCAATGAGCCAACAGAGCTGTCAATAAATTATATTTGTCAATTTTTTTTATTACCATAATTATTACATTTTAAACACAAAATAATAAAAAAGTATACAGTAATAATTATGTCAAAAATTACTAGTTTGACAAATGATTATATTTTCTAAATAGCAAACACGTTTCTTTTATGAGTAAAGAACTTTAAAAGACTTTAAAAGTTTGTATGTTACCTGGTGGTCCATTTTACAAAGAGTAAAGCTAGAAGTTTCACAATACGATTTCAAAAGTTACTTCGCTGCAGCACAACTGGACCCATGAGATTTAAACTTGGTGAGTAATAAGTTTTCTTTGGCTCTCCTTAAATTAATGTAATATCCTAAAAGCAAATTGACAGAGTAAAGAAAAGGATGCTAAATTCTTAGTTGGTTAGAAATAGAGATGAGTTGGCTATGAGTATGTACACTTGCAGAACGCAAAAAGCAGCACTGTACTTGTGAAATTATGTACATATCTACGAGTATATTATTATGTGGAGTGTACGTGCGCGTGGAGAGAGGTTGTCTCGTTCATCAGGTATGCTAAGAAGCTGCTTTACATGCCGCGGTCACTCGTAAAATCTGCCAAACAGACTCACGTGATGGATTCTGATTCCGATTTCGAGTATGTATCTATTTACAAAAAAAAGTTAATGTCTAATTTTTTTTTTTGCCTGGCTGCGTCTTATTCTGTAGAATGCATTGTGTACTGGTACAAAGTTCTGTGTATCGTTGCAATGGCCATGGACACTGGACAGACGTTATATCTTACCATCAAGAGAGCGTCTTGTTCGTCGCATTAAATTTGCTTTCATAGTGGGAAACAATGCAGAAAACTAAATTAATGATAACACAACCGGAGAGATCAGTGTTGTAGTATTTATCATTCACATCTAAAATTTAATTACGCCATCTAATGTTTCGAAGAATTTGTTATGTCACACGTACTCAAAACAAGGAAGTCCAAAAGACTTATCAAAGTACAAAAACGTACACAAAGTGTGCCCGTGTCGTGGACATGGTCGTGTACATTTTTGAACACAAAGAAGTCTTTCGAATTTCCATGTTTCAAGTCGTTAGTAAGACTTTTGGTGAAGGTTTCACTCTAGGGTTGTTCGAGGCGACACCCGTACTTTGAGTCCACATTCTTTATTCGCACAGCGAGGATGTGGAACTCTTTGCCGGAGTCTGTGTTTCCCGAAAGGTACAATATGAGTGTCTTCAAATCAAGAGTAAACAGGTTCCTTCTAGGTAAGCGTGTTCCATCTTAGACCGCATCGATGCTTCACATCAGGCAGGATGTGGTCAAGCGCGAACCTATTCCATATAAAAAAAAAAAAAAAACATTAATTAATTAAAAATAAAGATCTGAAGAGGACCCGACACCGGGACCAACCTCGACGAGGTTTAATGGTGTGTGTTGTAATTATTGTAACAAAATTTAATAACAAAAAAAAATATAAATAAGATTGTGTAGCTTCACAACGTTGAAAGAATTTTAAAAATAGGTCCTGTAGTTTCAGTCTATTCAATACAAACAACCAATCAAATCTTTCCTCTTTATAATAGTATAGATTAGTTCCCTGAATTGCCACCCACAGAACTTAAAGATGTTCTCAATTCAAAGAAATTTAAAGTACTACGTACTTGAAACAACTTTTCACGAGAATTATTTTATTTTTGCCGGATACTGCGATTTCGCCGGATTCCTTTTGTATACCTATTCGCTTTCAATGTAAGAAATGAATACGAAATTTCTCTTTTTACGCGGAATCCCTACGCGAAAATTCTTTGTGAATATTTGATAAGGAGGTTATACGCAAGTAGGACGATCAGTGTTACGCCTCTATTATAGCAGACTATGCCCTGCGTCTTATTACAATTTACTTTAATTTTTTTTTCTTTGGTTTTGGCGTCGCGTTTTGTGCATTTGCCAGTGTCAAGTATTTTATATTTTCAAGTTTAAAAAGGTTAAGTAAATTGTCTCGTAGCTATAGTTAAAGTCAAAGTCCAGTCTTGGTCAAGTATAGTCCGTGTCAGTCAAGTTCAGTCATGCTTTAGTAAAGTAGTGGCGACTTTACTAAAGCTTCGATGGAGTTTTGGAAGCAACACGAAAAGTCATGTTTCACCACATTATATCATTTTCATACACTCGCACTTGTGATTCGGCACTTTATGAATAAAACACTACCATTTTGAAACATAAACTTTTTATTTTATTTTTATTTATGTAATTGTATAAATATTAGTTTCTTGTACAATTATTGTTCTGTAACTGTGTACCTATTATACCATTTACTCTAAAACGTTTTGGTGAATAACTGAAAGTTTTGAGTCTGAACGGAAAATGAAAATAAAATATAATAAATATATTCAAAAAAAAAAGTTAATTAGTATTTTATCAGTATCTGGTTCCCATAGTATAAGGTTTGCTTAGTTTGGTGCTACATGGTGGTGTGTGTAAAGACCGACCATATTTATTTATTTAGTCTACTAATGATTTTTGTGTTAGAATGTTGTTTTATTCTGGGTTAAAGCTTAGGGTGTACTAAGCCGAAAGGGGTTCATTGTGCTTATCATTTTAAGCAACTTTAACTATGGACACAACACTAAAATCGCAAATAAAAAGTATATTTTGATCAGCGGCAACGCATTTTGTCATATAAAATAGTTGATTTCTTTTCGCCATTTTAAAGTTGTACCTGTATTAAAAGTTGTTCAGTAATAGAGATTGCAATGATCTGTTTTGAGATGTATACTTGTATAGTCCTCAAACATAAAACCTTGTGCTTTTATTATTTTTTAAAGTAGGTACGATATGACGTCCCAATTAACTAGTCAAAAATTAATAATGTAATATGTAATTTATATATTGTTATACAAACAGTCCAAGGCGTTTAACTTTTTGTTGTAGTATTCCTTTTTTAATTGACTCAAAAAAACGAGGAAGCTCTCAATCTTTCATAATTATAAATCGATTTTGAGGATTCTTTTTTTATTTGGTCCCAAATTTTTACCAAAATCAATCGAACGGTTTTTCAAAAATCAACAACAATCTAAAAAATTGTACACATCGATGATATTTTTGTTTACTGCGTAACCTCGCTGTTTCATTGGAGCATTTAGTCGGCCATGGGTAAGGGTCATAGAGTCGGAGTTTTTTTAATTGTAAATTTTGTATTATTTTGAAATACTATAACAATGCCAAGAAAAAGCTGGCCATAGTGAAATGTGAATAACACTGGCGTTTGTACGCAAATTTTCTTACAAATTTCCAAATTCCTCACACGCAAGTATTACCGAAGTGGTAAAAATGCTACATTTCAAAGGCGTTCTTAGCGCGTGGGTGCCGATTGATCTTATTACCGGAGAAAAAGAAATGTGACAGTATTAGAATAATTTGTTAAATGTCGTCGACGTTATTTCAAGTTGTTTTTCACTGTCACTTGGCTCCGCTGGCTAGTTTCGGACTGCTACGTGAGTGAAATTATAATATTTAGGTCGAGATTACGTTGCTACTACCGATGTTGCTACTTATACTGTGGACTGAAGCAAATTGTATAAATTTGTAAATAGTAGGAATTAAAAATAACTTTAGATATTAACTTAATTTATTCTTAATATTCCTCAAATTAATAACAAACCTACTATTATGGCTATGTTAATAAACTGCTACAGCAAATTTATTAATTTATTTTGTCACTTTATATTTTTGTACGTTATGTTTGGTTTGATAAACATCATAGATTTGCGGTCTCTCCTAATACAGGTTGATATAAACTTAACAGGAGAGGATAAACCCATGTTTTTAAAATAACGCACAAATAAAGATTATTTGTTAAAAAAAATGAGCTATAAATTTAAATAATATTTTTTTGGTTAAAAAAACACATTAAACATGAATATGGAAACAAAAAGATGGTTACATTAAAGTATTCCAGAGTTATATTTTAAATTTAATTCCGCTTATAAGTTGTTTTGGTTATGACACTGACGATGATTCAATATTCATTATACTAGCGGACGCCTCGCGGTTTTACCCGCGTAGTTTCCGTTCCGTTCGTAGGGAATACAGGGATAAAAAGAAGTCTATGTCACCCGGTGAAAGTGTAGCTTTATAACGGTGAAAGAATTTTTGAAATCAGTCCAGTAGTTTCGGAGCCTATTCAATACAAACAAACAAATATTTCCTCTTTATAATAATTATATTGGAATACAATTTTAAATATTTATCGAAAACAATAATGCAAAATGGTATTACCACTTATAAGTTGTTTTGGTTACAATCATGGCGAGGATTAAATGTATTTTAAATATTTAGTTATAATTAAATATTTAAAGTTTTGCTGAAAGTTTAGACCTGAACTAAATTTATTTAAATTTAGTTCAGGTCTAATAAATTTAGTTCAGGTCTAAACTTTCAGCAATTTAGCCAAACCCCTATTTATTCGTTCACAGCAGGGCGGCACCAAATGAAATCTATCGTCCAGATAAATTTTTATTAACTCCGGAATTTATTTCGAGCCTAGTTCTAAATATAAACATTACAAAGAGCAGTAATGTAGATTGATGCAGGTTTTTTAGATTCAATATATAGTTGAATTTAAAATAAATACAATTTAAAAAGTTGTGTAGAATTAAAAAAATTAGATGACCATAACTTAAGTACCTATTTGAGGTACAAAAGGTACAATTACATATACGAAACACGCATTATTATATCGTAAAATATTATTAAACCTGCTCAACTTTAAAATTTCAGCACATAATTATATTTTTCACCGGGTCTTAAAAATTATGGTGGATTAAAGAAACTCAAATATATACATGCATATACCCTGAAAGCATTAGGGGAGACCGAGGAGGGTTGTGACAATTTTTCTATTAACTGACATATCTCAGTCAAGAAACACTCTACATCTATGAGCTTTGAAAGCTAATGTAGCTCAGTCTGTACTCTTTAAGAAACAATCATCAAAATTAATAAAAGTATTAAGGTTTCTGAGAAAATCTTCAAAAACAAAAACTACTCCTCGTGTCACAACTCTCCTCATACCGAGGTAAGTTGTGACAGCTACCAAGGTGAGTTGTGACGTCTGTGAATTTAGACTATTTGGTGAATAAATAATACCATTAACATATTAATGATAAATAAATTACATATATGTTTTACAACAAAGTACTTTAATCATCATTTGGCATATCTGTACGAACTAAAATAACAAGTAATATCGACATAAATAGTAGCAGTATCTTAAAAGTACAGTATGACATCTTTTGAGAATTATTTTATTAAAATCAATCTCTTGGTCGATGATCTGATCTGATCAATAGCTTGAGCCAGATTTCTCCTGCCTTCTCGTTTCTTCTCATGGTGCCGGATTCTTTTTACTATGTTTTTTCGCTAACATATTGGCCAAATTACTTGTCTCTTTTGTTGTCAGCCCATAATTCGATGCTGCACATGTTTTTTTTTTATGTAAATGTAATGAGACGAACGATGCGCTTTCCTTATGGTAAAAGATAGCGCATGTCCATGATCATTGCAGCAATACACAGAACTTTGAGCAGCAAAACAAAGTGCGGAGCTTCACTACGTTGGCGCTCATTACTTTGACACTTTCGATGCTTAGTCTCAACAGCCCAGTAATTTAGCTAGCTACAGTACCCTTCAAACCGGAACACAGCAATGTTAACACACTACTGCTTGGCGGCAGAATATCTGGTACTGCGGTGGTACCTACCTAGACGACTTCCTACTAAAGAAATCTACCACCAAGTAAAGTGTGCAGCATCAGTAAAAATCGTCGGAGTGGCATAACCTGCCCATGGAGCTCTGTCTGTTAGATTAGCTTGATATGCCTTTTTCTTCTTTATATATCTTTGCAAAGACATGTAGTTGAGATTGTACAGAAGATTGTTTTTAATACTTTGACCTCTTAACGTGACTTCTTCAAAAGTCAGTTCATAAGTTTCGACACTAGCTATGCCCCCTATTAATGTTTCTATATATTTATTTGGCATTCTGGAATAAAGAAATAGAAATTCAGCATGCATCATCACACCACAAGACGTTAAAACCTTGCCAGAATTTCACGATCTGGACGATTTTTTTCAACAAGGTGAGTTGTGACAGCTTGTCACAACTCACCTTGTTGCAAAAAATCGTGAACCGGTCAGAATAATAATTCGTAATTTCTAAACACGATGTCAATACAGAAAAACAATACTACATTATGAAACTTGAAAAACAAAAGCATATGAGAAAAAATATCATAACAATGCAAACATAATACGTAACGATATTTATGCAATCAAAATTTTGGGGAAAAACTTACTTTTTGTAATTTTTTGTATGGAAATGTCGTACACACAAAACTGTTTCTCGTGCACCACTGGCGTTTACTGCGTCAAATAGCGCGTCTCAAAAAAACAAATACGCACTGTTATAACCTCGCTAACGATCATAGTTTCCGAAAAATCGGCTTTGTCACAACTCTCCTCTGTCACAACTTACCTCGGTCTCCCCTACTCTCCCATTTTTAGGCAGCTAGGTGGGTAAAAATATTTATCACGTCTTTATTAAAATAAACAAAATTTATTTATTTCATGAATACTTATATCCTAACAAATAAATTATTCACTAAAATAAGTATGTAAATTGAACCCTTCACGAATTAACCACTGAAATAATAATAGTAGAACTCTAACCCACTAATTTGTTTGTCTAAACTTCATCCGAGATGACAAACGAGAAGATTTCGCTGATCCTGGGGCGGAACAGGAAACGGTATCATTTGTTAGAATAAATTGTAACACTGTAGCGGATAAAGGAGCTATTGTTATTAATGTTATCTTTGAGGAGTTATTCTAAAGACGACCGCAATTCATAGACTGTTGCCTTTAGAATAATTTTTTTTAAATGAAAACTTACATATTTAGCCTCTTTCATCGATTTTTTGATAGTGGCAAAACATACGGATTCGCTTCACAGACATACTAATATGACGAGTGTTTACTTACTTGGCTTACTGTCGGAAGCCCATATGATTGACCAAACAGGAGGACCGACTCAAAAAAGAGGAGTTTTTCAATTCGACTGTATGTTTTTTTTTAATGTAAAAATTAATGAGACGAACGAGACGCTCTTCTGGTGGTAAGAGATGGCCTGTCCATGACCAAATGTAAATGTATTTTATGCTATCATTCCGCCAATTATAAATCGATTTTGATGATTCTTCTTTTTTGCTTGGTAGATCATATGCCAGAGGTGGTCCCATATAGCTATTAACAATATCGATAGAGCTGTTTTTAAAAAATCAACAAAAGTAGAAATTGTATACGTCGATGATATTTACGTTTACTCCGAAACTTCGCTGTTTCATTGGAGCAGTGCGTTTAGTTAGCCTAAGGAACATGGAGTCGGTTTTTTTAATTGTAAATTTATCTATCCTAATTATAAAAAGGAAAGATTAGGTTTTTTGTTTGTTTGTTTGATTTTAATAGGCTCTGAACCTACTGGACTGATCTGAATAGTTCTTTCATCATTAAAATGCTACATTATCACTGAGTGACATAGGCTATATTTATATTGTTAATCGAGTGTTGTTTTCCCGTGCGCAGCCAAGACGGACCACCGCCACATTATAAATGTTAAAATATTGGAGCTAACAAAAAACTCTTCGTAAGAGATAACCTGTAACCTGTCCCTAACCAGACATTATACTTAATGTCTTCAACCACATTCTTACTTTACAAACCTTTGGGATCAATGCTATTATTAATATCAATAGCCCTGTAATTTTATTGAAAAAGTGAAAAGAATTTTTTATAATCGTAGGTTAAGCGTTGACTACAGCTTACTGCGTTCTGCGGTCTGCAGTCATCAGAATATACCACAAACGAATAGCCCCTTTAATTTGCAGGATAACGTCAACTATTAGTTATGTTCAGATGTCTCAAGTTTGTGAAACAATACAGAGTCTGTTGTAAAATTATGGCTCGTGAGATATAAACGAGATAACCTTCTTTGTGAGTTGTTGTGACGCTAAGTAATTACAAGACAATACAAAAAAACGGCAATTCACAGAACTAAATAAGTTGAGAAATATAGTTTTCATTGATTATGTGAAGAGATACAAGATTAAATTCTACAAGATACAAGATTAATTAAATTTGAAAAAAAACCTTTGGACACCAGTAGATGTATACCAAATGTTGAGTCCAACAAAACTATAGAAAATGCATACATTAACTAAAAAATAAATAAATTATAAAAGCACTGCAATTCTTCGAAATATTGTCCAGATTTTCTACAATATAGCTAAAAAAACTCTTTTTTTTTTGTTTTATGGTTGACAAGCTTCTTGTTTGACATCTCACCTGTTGTTAAGTGATGGTGTGTTCGAAGAGGGTAAAGCCCACCTAGCCCGGAAAAGAACTGGCTCTCAAGTGAGGCTGCCGGAACCGACTGTTAGGTACTTGGCAGCAGATTTTCAACTTGAGGTTTCAGGTTGAGGTAGCTAGCCAGCCAAGTACCCTATGCCCACGCTACGGTTTCCTCGCGATGTTTTTCCTTCACCGGCAGGTCAAGCTCATTGGTGGGGTTTGAACCCACGCCCTTCGGTATGTGAACCAATCACGTTAACCGCAGAGTTCAGTCGTTTGCACTAGTCGCTGCATGTTGTAAAGATATTATTTAACAGGCATATCAATTATTTATCGAAAGCACCTGCTGCTAGCATTTTTACAACATGTCAAATTTGTCGTCCCCTCGGAGCTCTCAAGATTACAAAAATTATTTAGCCAATTCCTCTGAATTATTTAGTTAATCTAAGTTTGTCTCACTTTGTTAACTTTCACAATTTTCCTCTTGAATTTTGGATAGGTAGATATAATCGAGATGTCACGACGTAAGTTAAATGGAAAAGTTGCCTGGCAGTATTTTATGCATGCCCAAAGGGCTTGTATTTGACCTTAATAAGCTACGCCTATAGGAGTTGGTGGGATCGTAAAAAGTTGCTTACGTGAGCCCATTGCGGTTAATGTAGGGAGACTGAAGTTTGGCGGCTGAACTGCCGTTTAAGGGATGTGTGAATGAAGTTGTTGGAATTAACGATCTGTAAAATATAGACGTGCATATAGGGAAATCGTAAAAGTTTGTTTTTGTTGACATGTTGACAATGGAAGGTAGTAAAATACGCGTGCTATTTTCCAAGACATAAAATTTCTAGTTACTTCTTGGGATAAAGCAACCCACTTACTTTATTTACGCTTCATGTTATTTTTAGTAAATACAGAAAACGTTGGACTAACTTAACTAGATGGGGAATAAGTATGTAAGCATAATTATTTATTTAGTCACATATCGCCTTTTTTGGGGACGGATTTTGTAGAATTACGAAGCAGTAGTTTATATAAATAAGACTAAAAAATACAGTATTTATGCGACGAACATCATGAGCACTTACATCACATGATTTTTTTTAAGTGATTTATTAGCGTAGTAATTTGATAGCGCTTCATTAAGCATCGAGTATCAAGGCCTTACAACAACGTTAATTTGTTATATTATTATGATCAAGGTATTCGACTGTCGCAACAAATTATTAAAGAATAGCATAATTAAAAAGGTAATTTAACCAAAACTGTGTTTAAAATTAACTCTATGCAAAAAGCACGCGCGCACTCTGTAACGCACGCCGACAGCAAACGATGACGTCAATCAAGGTCAAAGAAAGGGGTTGCGGGGCGGGGGGCTACTCGCACGATACTTCACTTAATGAAGCGTCTACGCAATAGAAAACTAAAAAGTTTTAGTTTTTTTTTAAATTAACAAAAAATCAAAGGAAAAAAGTAGTTTGTTTTAATGTACAAAATATGCCTTTAAAAACATGCTGACTGTTTAACAGTATCCCTGTATATCTCAGCATTTTTAAGTCAAAAATATTTTTGTTCAGAATTTAAAATACAACAAAACGCGCCTTTATTAATCAGCTAAATTAACGTTTTTCTTCCGCATTGTTCCGATGTTTCTCAAAAGATGGGTCGAGGAAAGCCTCTTAAATCTCCACTGGAGCTTATTGAATGACCTCCAAAAATATAGATTATGGCCACTGAGGTCGAGGTAAGTCGCCGATCAATCACGCCTGGTAGCTGGTTGGCTGAAAGATACCTAATTTAGTTTACCCCGGCCCTTCTTTGATATTGTCGGATTCTTATAATATAATCCGGTTTTGGATATTTTTTGTTAGATAGGAGAGATTGCCGAGATTTCGCTTTTGTATTCCCGGCGTACATAATTTTTATTTTGCTTGCTTTCAATAAAAATTAAACTTGTTTTATTTGTATATAATATAATTGTAACTTTCAAACAGTGTTTGATACTTTTTATTGTATTTATTAATCCCACTAAAATTATACAGACCCTGAGGTAGCTAAGACCCTGAATTAAGAAATAGGCTACTTTTAATGCCGAAAACATGTAGCGGGTAACACCGAGGGGTCCAGCTAGTTAGATACATTTTTTTTATTTAAGACAAATACATTATACATATACAATGTACAATTATGCCATACTATAGCTCTACCCTACAATGACCCATTGTTTTCATCACAATTAACAACTTTTACTATGAACACAGCTGTTTAATAGCCAAAAAATAAATCTACTACTCCATAAATTTGTTCAAAAGTTATCGTTTTCTTTTTTCGCGATATCATAGTTGTGCCCATAGTTAAAGTTTTTTATAATTATGATTAAAACTATGCTTCTGGCTAAGTATACCTCAACTAAATTCTGTTATAATCTTGTATATTTTACTTTTAAAAAGTACTTGGCCATGGGCTGCAGCTTTTAATTTATATGCAGCAGAAAAGCGTGTTATTCGTTATTTTAGCTATAGTTGCTTACTTACAACTAAATTATGTTAAGCATTAAAATTACTATCGTAAAAAATACACAGAAAGACAAGATTTTTTAAAAACAACTGAAGAGTTTGGCAGAGGTATCTTTTACAATTTTTTGTTCACTTGCTTAACTCATTAATATTCACAAACCAAAACATTTATTTATTCAGTTCGCATAAAACATTCATTCACGGCTCACAAGGGACGATTTGATGCGCTCATCTCGTTGAAGGCCATCCAAATTGGAGCGGTGCGGTCGAACGCGCTCTTTCACTGTAATCAGCTTGGTTACATTGTTCATTACTCCATCCACTAGTTTGGGATGTTTTATTTTAGCGCAAAGCGTTTTAGTGAAACTCAATTATTGTCCCAAATGAGAGTTCGTTTTGGCGCTCAATTAAGTTAAAATGTAGTTGTTTATAATTTGATTGGGACATCACATTAAAACGGGTCTCTAATAAAATCGGTAGATGTATTCATGCTTGTTTTATTTTTGAATTAATAATGAGTAACACTGACGAGTGAAATGGGAAAATGTACTAAAAAGGGGGGAAATATATTTGTATTGATTATGCTGGTAATGTTGATTATGTTATAATGAATATTTAAAAATAAATTGTAAATTTCGTATTTAAATTATTTACATATTTACAATCTTTAAATATCTGCATTCAAAAGAATCAACATAACCATCATACTCAATGCATATTTCCTCCTTAATAATAATAATTTATTTATGAATAAAAAAGAAACTGGAATGGGGGACGAAGACAACGATAGAAATTTTTTTTTATTTTCATACATAATTTTGTTATTTTCGACATAATTTTCGGTGAGTTAATCAACAGCAAATAAAATTAATTATTAATTAAATTATAAATTTCATAAAAAAACTACCATTATTTTAAAAATATCGATTCATATTCTTGGTTGCGACAAACACTGTCTCCAGCTAACAAGTGTGTTCGAATTCACGTCACGAGCGCCACCTACTGGGGAAAACAATTTTGTATCCGTCTGTACTGACAGATAGATAGGTGGCCGGTTCTTGCACCGATTTGTAACAAAGACACCAATAGTTTCTCATTTAGGGGGCTGTAAGCAGAATTTCACTTTTATTTGTGTTAGGAATACAGATTTCTTGTGTTTTTCATTTTATTTCCGCTTAAGAGTCGTTTCGGTTACAACAGTGATGAGGATTTAAATTAACAAACTTGAAGACAATTTTAAAAAACGTAAGTATCGTAAATGTTACTTAATATGTGAAAATAAAATGTAACATGCACATAATATGTATTTAAATTTTTGACATTGTCAATATGTAAAGTTTTTAAATCACAGTTTTTCTCCTTTAATTTTGGCGTCGCATTTTGTGCGTTTGCCAGACTCAAGTGTTTTGATATTTTCAAGCTTCATGAACAGGGCCCACTGTGTAATAAATGTCTTTAAAACAGAGTTCTAAATTATGTTCTGCACTCGCGTACGGCAACACTAGATCATAAAACATTTGTCACGTAGTAATCCGCCTCATGTCAGTCACGCGTATGATAGGGTAATGGGGGCGCCACTTTGAATGCCAAGTGGGCTCTTTATCTTACCAACATATGAAATGTAAAGTGAAAATTATTTTCAACTAGCTTACGCCTGCGATTTCGCCCGATTGACTTAATTTACTTGGTGGTAGATTTCCTTGGCAGGAAGTCGTCTAGACTACCGCAGTACTAGATATCCTACCGCCAAGCAGTAGTGTGTAAACATTACTGTGTTCCGGTTTGAAAGGTACTGCAGCTAGCAAAATTACTGGACTTTTAAGACTCGCCATCGAAAGTCTCAAAGTAATGAGCCCCAAATCAGCGGTGCCTCGGACTTTGATTTGCAACTCAAAGTTATGTGTATTCATGCAATAATCACGGGCATGCGTTATATCTTACCATGAGGGGAACGTAATCGACCGTCTCATTACTTTTACTTAAAAAAAAGAAAAGAATTGGGCGCTGAGAGAAATCAAACATTTGTAATAGGGTGGATCATTTTCCAAAAATTTGGTTACATGAATTAAAACATCCGTTGTGCATTGCTAGCGAAATATCTGTGAAAAGAACAAAAATAAACCATAAAAAGCACAAGTCGCATCAAAAAATGGACTTACAAAGCACTCATTAGGAGAATGAGGACACTAACACGTTTTTAGTAAAATTAAAAGCAGCAGTTTCGCTTTAAATGGATACTCTGTTACCGCGAAACATTAATTACAATTTTAGAGAGCTCCGAAACTTTTATTAGGCAAAGACAGGAGAAATTAAGTAGTCCCGAAGCGTAGATGAAACATCCTTAAGGCGCAAGTATTAGTACACGAACGTAAATTACACTTTAGCCTACCTAGCACGAAAATAAACATTCTACTCGCGAAACCGTCACATTAGCCTCGTTACATTTTTGTGCGGGGAAAGACAATTTTGTTCACAGCCTAAGCTACGGGAGCTGGCATATACTTACCATGCTTTTTGGCTGGAAGTAGAATATGCTTGTAGCTTCAACTTGGATTCTTCTAGGTTATCGTGATCCATCTTAGACCGTACTGCTTAACATTAGATAAGACGTCGTCAAACGCGTTGTATTACAATTTTAAAGGAAATCTAGATTTTTTCATTGAGATCTTTTATGCATATTTTTTAATATTGAGCATAATACTTTATTTTACGTTTTAATTATTTTAATACCACATCCACATTTTCTCGATTGAAGTGTTCAGTTTAGTGGCGTTGAGAAATTATTTTTAATTAAAGTTTGAATTTACAACTACACTGCACTTTCGTAGTGGTCAGTAGGTACTTTCTCCAATATATTTCTTAAGTTAATACAAGATTTCGTACAAGTTAAAGCTTCACTTAGTTTTATTGCTACTTTAAGAATTTTCAGTTTCTAATTTTTATACTAAAAAGTGTCACTTGTTTGTTACCAGGCCTTTTCCAATTAAAAATACAACAATCAATTGTTAATAAAAAATAGGATATTTTAAAATACATTAAGGCGTAGCAAATATCGTAGCATGCGTCGTAGACCCATTGTAGAATCTATTGTAGCTTCGTAGCAGAATTTATAAGAAATAAAAATGACGTTTTTTTTACAGAACATAATTGATTTTCCCGATTGAAAACTTTACTTAGTTAGGACCTAGATGGCGCTGTGGTAAATTTACAATATTCATTTTTATTTTTGGTACGACATTAACCAATGCAACTAGACATTTGGTCAATAAAGTCAAACTCCATTTTTCTACATTTACGAAATGACTACTTAAAGCTTTAAATACATCGGTATAAGAGTGCATTCTCTAGTTTATTGGATCGCAGCAGGTGCATTATGTATGTAAGCCTGTTACCTAGTACTCGGATTTCGACTTGTACCTATTTAAAGTAGTAGTTGATTTGAGTGGATATTTGAGTACATTTGTGGGGAGTTAGGTGAATATAAATGTACCTTAGTTTTTCTTTTATCAGATGCTTGTTCATTATTGAATGTAAGCTAATATTTAAGCTAAGCTTTTTGTTTGTTTTAATGTTGTGTCAGACTGTTTTACTTTTATTGAAAATGAGGCAACCACAGACGGTCGGTTGCCTGATGGAAAGCTGACCGTCGCCTATGGAGGCGACGGTGAGCTTTCCATCATAAAAATACCTTCATAGGGAGGACATTCCGCAACTTGCAAGTGCGTGGATGAAATGAACGCTAAAACTATCCAATACAAATCCAGATGTGCAAAATATGGGGATAAACCTTTTTTGTGGTGATGGATTGAATGTCTTGTTCGACGCTACCTATTTTGAGCTATTTCAAGATAATGCATAACGAAGATAATTTCTTCGCGCAAAGCATTTTGCTAAAGCAGCAAAAAGCAGTGATTTTAGCTAAAACATAATGACACTTTTGTCAACGATATTATGTAGGTACTAAAAATTTATATGAAATTTCCGGATCATAATACTTGTTCCGGATCATAGCTATTTTGCCGCCAAGCAGTAGTGTGTAAGCATTACTGTGTTCCGGTTTGAAGGGTACTGCAGCTAGCGAATTTACTGGGCTGTTGTGACTAACTCTATCAATAGTCTCAAAGTAATGAGCGCCAAAGCAGTGATGCCCTAGACTTTGTTTTGTTACTTAAAGTTCTGTGTATCGCTGCGATGGTCATGGACAGGCGTTATCTCTTACCATCAGGAGAGCGCCTCGTTCGTCTCATTACTTTTTACATAAAAAAAAAAAAAACCTTGTGTTTATAAAATGACCCGCTGCTGGGTATGAATCTCTTTTCAATATGAGTAGGGTAAAGTCCACAACGCTGTCAAAGTGCGGGTTATAGAACTTCACACATCTTTGATAACTTTTTTAAGATGTCTCCGACATGTACCGGTTGGTTCACTCGCCATGTTTTTGAAAGAAAAAAAAAACAAAGAAAGAAAACAGTTTTATTTTGTAACACAAGCACAAAAACGAACGGACAGAGACATACAGTTAAATAGAGGCTCACCTCAGCGTAATACTGGTCATACTAAGTGGTATGACCATGACCAGCGCTGGTCGCTGTTTTTCTTTACTGTTTGATGTTAGCGGCAATACGCACATAACTGTGAAAAAACAATCAGTGGCTATGATTGCTCACTAGATAAGACGATCGGTTCACCGAAAATTGTGAATTTAAACCCAATAATGAGCTTGAGCTGCCGGTGATAGAACACATCGTGAGGAAACTTTAGGTGGTAGGGTACTTTATTGTACTCGGCTGGCTAGCTACAACCCTCAAGTTTAAAACCTGTCGCTAAGCACCTAATAGTCATCATCGTCATCATCATTTCAGCCGTAGGACATCCACTGATGGGCATAGACGTGGAAGTCAGTGGGGGACCATTGACGTCCACAAAGACCGGCTGGAAGCGGATCGCATCCAGCGCGTTCCTGCGGTCTTATTAGGTCTGTCCACCTTGTGGGTGGACGTCCTACGCTGCGCTTGCCGATCCGTGGTCTTCACTTTGCAGCCTCATCGGCCATCAGTTCTGCGTGCTATGTGCCCTGCCCACTGCCACTTCAACTTGCTGATTCTCTGGGCTATGTCGGTTACTTTAGTTTGTCACCTAACAGACTGTTCTGGCAATCACACTTGAAAGCCAGTTCTATACTAGGCTAAATGCTTTCAACGTAAAAAAAGACGACGAAGACGTTTTACTATCAATTCTGAAACCAGAATCCATTTATTAATTCGTTTAATCAACAAATCTTTTCACATATAAAGGCAGCACATGACGTGCTATTCGTGTAATAGAATCAGGCATCAATAGACGCGTCTGTCTGTACATGGGAGCTCCCTAATTAATCTCAGTTGGCCTTAATCCCAGTCGATAGTGTGACGGGAAGGGTGATTCGTCTAATGCGACCCGGATATTTATCAGGTGGCGTGGATCGTGATCAGTACATGTACTTATTATAGGTGTTGGGATCCTTTTGTTTTAAAACGAAGCTGGATAAATTATGTACATACTAGTTGAGCCCCGCAGTGTTACCCGCTACAACAATTTTCAGGATAAAAAAGAGCCTATGTGTTAATCTAGTTACGTCCATATCAAATTTCATCCAAACCGGTTCCGTAGTTTTTGCGTGAAAGAGTAACAAACATTCATGCATCAAAACTTTCACATTTATAATATTAGTGGGATGTAGATAATAATAATATTATTATCTACACATCGGTTACCCATATATTATATGGGTAACCGATGTGTTAGGCGTTTACAACTAAGGCTTTTTTTAAATATTTCAACCACAACTCACCTGATGTTAAGCGATATGTTCGAAGATGGTAAACACACTTAGCCTGGAACTGGCACTCAAGTGATGCTACTGGAACAGACTGTTAAATACTTGGCGGCAGATTTTCAAATTGAGGGTGGTAGCTAGCCAGCCGGCTACGAGAAAGTGCCCTACCACCATGCTATGGTTTCCTCATGATGTTTTCCTTCATCGGCAGCTCAAGCTCATTAATGGGGGTTGAAACTACGCCCTTCGGCATGCGAACCAACCGCGCTAGCCACTGAGCTATCATCGTTAATATATAGGCTTGTCTTTGACCGCCATCTAGCCTGATATTAAGCGAAGATGTGGTCTACGATGAAGCACACTTGTCTAGAAACAATTTACTCGGGACCTAAATGTACCCGCCCAGACTGTATCTATCGAAGAACACCTCAGGTAGCAAATTCCAATGTCTAGCGGTACGCATGAAGAAGGTGGAATCAAACCGCTTAGTTCGGATTTTTTGAATAGTCACTGAGCACCAAAGCAGCGATGCCCTGCACTTTATTTTATTACTCAAAGTTCTGTGTATCGCTGCGACGCGATGGTCACGCACAGGCGTTATCCCTTACCATCAGGAGAGCGTCTCTTTCGTCTTGTTACTTATGTAAATTGTTACTTATATAAATTTATCAACTTTGATGGAACAGTGTTGTCTAAGGTTGCACGTAACAGTTCAATGTTATGACGAAATCAGGCTGATGCCACCGAACTGAGCTAATGTAACCTAATGGAGTACTGTTCAAGTGTTCACACCTGTGGGACGGCTCTGCCAAGTTTCAGCTTGAGGCGCTGGAGTCAGTGGAGAGGCGCGCTAAGAGGTTGATAGGCAATGACACTTTGGTCAAGTCTCGGCTGCAAAGCCTCGAGCATCGACGTAAGGTCGCCTGTCTATCGGCTTTCTACCGGATACATTTCGGATATTGTGCCTTGGAGTTGCACGACTTGGTTCCCCCTGCCCCTTTTTACTACCGGACGGCCAGACAAACGCGACCGAGGCGACACCCGTAAATGGTGGATGTTCCCCATGTGCGCACTAAGCGCTTTGAGTCCACATTCTTTATTCGCACATTGAGGATGTGGAACTCTTTGCCGGACGGAGTCTGTGTTTTCCGAAAAGTACAATATGAGTGTCTTCAAATCAAGAGTAAACAGGTTCCTTCTAGGTAAGCGTGTTCCATTTTAGACCGCATCGATGCTTCACATCAGGCAGGATGTGGTCAAGCGCGAACCTATTCAATATAAAAAAAAAACTTTTTTGTCTTTTAGAAACTAATAAAAAAAGTTTGAAAATTACCACTTTGTAAGACTGAATTTTACATATTAATAATAATAATTATAACATTAATAAAATTGTATCGCCCATCTGTGTCTAAAAATTTCACTCGAGCTGCGAATGCTGGAACTAAGGAACTAATTCTACGAACATATTCGGATAGGCCACAAACATGACAGTGGATGTAGTACCACGCTCATTACTTACTCGTGGCGGCGGCCTATAGCAGTGGTTCTCAAAGTGAAACAATGAAAGCAGGTCTATTAAAATATAGTCTCTTACTAGTTTTTTTTTATTAGTTGACACACTATATTTTTGACCTCAACTCACCTGATTTTATGTGAAGGTGTGGTCGAAGATGGTAAAGCACACCTAGCCTGGAATGAATCTGGCTCTCAAGTGAGGCTGCAGTAACACACCGTTAGGTGCTTGGTGACAGATTTCAACGTAAGTGTGGTATCTAGCCAGCCGAGAACTGAAGTACCCTACCACCATGCTATGTTTTACTCACGATGTTTAACTTCACCGGCAGTTCAAGCTCATTGTTGGGGTTTGAACCCACGCCCTTTGGTATGCGAACCTACCGCGCGCATCAACGCTACAAGACAAGATAAGATAACTGTTTATTGTTTATATACCAATTACAAGTATTATAATAGGTTAACAGTGAAGTATTTAACATTAGTGGAACTACTGGTGAGCTTATAGAGCGATCTCTTCCAGACAACAACAAATATATTAGTTTGTTATTTTTCATCAATTCAATGTCTTTTTCACAAATTATGTTTTTTTTTGTATATTGTCATTTTTCTAAGAGATTATTAATTCATGTGCTTTTTTAAAAAGAAATTGATATACAAGTGTAAAAAAAGACACATATTTTTAACACTGCTAATAATTTCTTTATCTAAATGCAAATTAGAAGCTAAACACAAATTTAACAGAAATACTGTGGAACCTCAGACCATACTGTGGCGCAGCCAACCACGCGAGAGGTGCCAGAACTCAGAAATAATTTCCGAGATTATACCGCGTTCTGTACACCTATTGTTCTGAAACAGCTGTCAGAGATAGTACTGAAATAGTAGGTAAAATGTATATTTAGTTACACATTTTAGCTGCAGGTAAATAATGCTATAAACGGCTAATTAAAACACACTTGGGGATAGATCTCCTTAGCAGGAGATTGTCTAGGTAGGTACCACCGCAGTACCATATATTCAAAAATGTGTATTTCAAAGATATGTGAAGTTGCCAACCCGCACTTGGCCAACGTGGTGGATAAATCCATGTATTCCACTCTTCTTTTTCTTGACTTCATAGTTTCATTCGGTAAACTATCAAATTACAATATTTCACGAGTAAAATCGCAGGCAATAGCTGCTTGTATGATAAATACGGGTCTCGTTTACAACGCAAACAGCTCATCAGCCAATCCAAACAAAGAACGCTTTCTGCTGGTATTTTTTATAGAGCATCACGAGACTCTGAATTTTGAGATAGAACGTTATGATACTAGAGATGTGATGGTTTTCTCAAAGATTTAAATTTTATGTGAAAAAATATCGTTTTTATAATTTGTAATCTACGAAAATTTTTGATTGGAAAATCTAAAATAAACAACAAAAATAATATGAATCAATATTTTTTTTGTTTTGAAAACTAACATTTATAAATAAAGAATGAGTTTCAAGATATTTATTGCTTCCATACAGTACAAGATGTTATACTCGTAAATACAAAGTAGTATAATTATGGTACACAGTCAGATACGGATCCTGTCTATTTCGCGCATATATGTATATTAGTATAAAATATAATAACATATATATATTAGTGCGCGGTCGGTTCGCATGCCGAAGGGCGTGGATTCAAATCCCAACAATGAGCTTGAGCTGCCGGTGAAGGAAAACATCGTGAGGAAGCATGGTGGTAGGGTACTTTCTAGTACTCGGCTAGCTCGGCTACCGCCGCCAAGCATCTAACGGTGTGTTCCGGCAGCCTCACTTGAGAGTCAGTTCCATTCCAGGCTAGGTGTGCTTTACCATCTACGACCACACCGTCACTTAACATCAGGTGAGCTGTGGTCAAACACCTGGCCTGTCAACTATAAAAAAAAAAACAAATTACGTAGTTTTTTTTTTTTTTTAAATCTTTATTTTAGAGTGCTTTTTCGCACAGCGAAAACGTCGCACAATTACGTAGTTGATATAATTATATTTTAATACAAAATCTTAGACAATATACCCAGTTATATTTATTACTGAAACTTAATTACGCATAATAATATAATGCTATAATGAAGGCAGAAAAGAAGAAGAATAAAGGGGGGAAAAGGTCATTTTGAATCATCATCATCATCATCATCAGCCTATATTAGTCCACTGCTGGGCATAGGCCTCTCCAAAGACACGCCACTCAGCCCGATCTTCGGCTTTTCGCTTCCATCCACCGCCAGCTGTCCTACGTATAACTTCACTCCATCGACTCTCAGGGCGTTCTACGCTACATTTGCCAATACGCGGTCTCCACTCTAGAACACGTCTACCCCAGCGGTTATCGGTTCTGCGATAGATATGTCCAGCCCATTGCCACTTCAGCTTACTAATACGCTGAGCTATGAAAATGACTTTAGTTCATTTTGAATACCGAATTGTAACCAGTTTCGTTATAGATATATAATTTTAAATAAATAAATATCATAGGACATTACACACAGCGCCATCTGACCCCAAACTAAGCAGAGCTTGTGCTATGGAAGACAGATAACTGATAGAATACTTAAATACTTTTTTTTTTTGTAAATAGGTACATACTCATAATACATACAGTACACCCAGACACAGAACAAACATCGATGTTAGTCACACAAATGTTAGTCCTGAGTGGGAATCGAACCCACGCCCTTCAGCTCTCGAAGCAGACATACTACCAATAAACCAACAGGGCTGTCAACCAACAAATTATACCCAACTTTTGGAAAAAAACAATGTAGATATCGATAATTTCACTTAACATCACAATAGGCATCCTTATTTCACTTCAGGCTCTGAAAGCTAGAGTTACGAGTGAGCTGCTGATTTGAAAGCCTCTAAGTCACTTTTCCACTTTTACGACTTTTTTAGAGTTTCTACATACCCTTCCAGTGAGAGATTTCCGCCTGTCTTGTTTGATGCAGATACAAATTGTACAATTTGTGTTGATATATTTTAAACATCGCGCTACAATATAGATCGATATGTTAGTTTTATAAATGAGGTCAAAAAGACAGAAATTAAAGCAAATTGAACCAAACAATTATTAAAAAGTACTCTCGGAGGTTTTTTTAAAGTTTAAACGAATCAACGAAAGAATCAATGTTATTGATCTTAAAAATGATGTGTGTTTAGCATTTATGTATTTTGTATCCAGCGTGTTTGTACATTTTTTTTATGTAAAAGTAGTAAGACGAACGATACGCTCTCTTGATGGTAAGAGATAACGCATGCTCATGATCATTGCAATAATACACAGAACTTTGAGTTGCAAAACAAAGTCGGGCATCGCTGCTTAGGCGCTCATTACTTTGAGACTTTCGATGGTTAGTATCAACAGCCCAGTAACTTCGCAAACACAGTAATGTTTACACACTACTGCTTGGCGGTAGAATATCTGGTACTGCGGTGGTACCTACCTAGACGACCTCCTGCTAAGGAGATCTACCACCATGTGTAATACTATGATAGATAGATACTCTATTAGTAATTACGAATTACACATCTTGTGTGTTCATTGTAGTAATAATAAACATTATTATGTGTTTGTATTAGAATTTATCTATTTACCGATGTTAAAAGACTTTTATAAAATAATATGATGGGTTAAAACAGACAAAAGTAGATCGATATCAGATGTCATTATATTTCACGGTACATGACGGACTTTGATCACCCTATTAAGTATACAAAGCAAGTTCACTATCGATAAAGCCCATCCTTACAAACTTCAATAACTTAGCGAGGGCTGATGTGACCCTATTTCACGGTTAATTGCCCCGATGACTGACGTTTTTGTGAGGAAAATGCTTATCTGATGATGTAGGACCCTAGTTTTACAGATGCTTATTCAAAGTAACAAAAATGTAATAAAAATTTGAGATACATTTACGTATTGGATTCTGTTTCTTAGAGTTGTTCTGGAAAGGTGACAGAGATACCATCTCTTCTATGATCGAGGTAAAATTTGGGATTCTGTTTCTAGTATTGGTGGTTCTTTAAGTTTTTAATTATTGTCTTTTTAATTAATAAATGAATATCATAGGACATTACACAAAGCGCCATCTGACCTTCAACTAAGCGAAGCTTGTACTATGGTAGTAAGATAACTGAATTTTTTTTTTTTGTAAATAAAATCTAAATATGAACGAAAAATAGAATAAAAATGTAAATTATTTTTTTTTGGTACATAACATTAGTTGTCCTTCACGATTTCACTTACAAGGTTACTTCTATAACTATACAGGGTTATGCAGAATATATGTTTAGTATCTATGTGTCATGCAGGCTACGCAGAACGGCACTACTAAGCAGAACGGAGGTGGTTGTACTCATCATTAAGCGTGTTTTTTTTTTGTTTTGTTTTGTTAATATTCTTTATCTCTTTTTTACGTTTCATTTTTGTATGTTACAATGTTTGGTGTTTTTTTTTACACATAGCGCCATCTGACCCCAAACTAAGCAGAGCTTGTACTATGAATGTCAGATAACTGATAGAATACTTCAATGCTTTTTTTTTGTAAATACATACTTATAACACATACAGTACACCCAGATACAGAACAACTATTTGTTTATGCCACGAACTGTTTGTCCTGAATGGGATTCGAACCCACCCCCTTCGGCTCTTGAAGCAAACATACTACCGATGAACCTACAGGGCTGGTGTGTAATAAAGTTGTATTATTTTCTATTCTACTTTGTGACATTTTATGGTTAGTCTCAACGGCCGTTTAATTTCGCTAGCTGCAGTACAAAACTTAAAAATAAAATTGAAGCTAAAAGTATACTACCTAATGCACAGTTATACTAGCAAACAGTTCACTAGGACTGAGTTAAAATTAACGTTCGCTACCTGGATTAAATTCTTGTGCCATCCGAGACAATCTTAAAGATTCTATCACACTGAGGCACACTCACAGAAAACGCAACGCGACACGACAAAGGTCAGTCTGCCAATTTCGACATTACAAAACATAATAAAAGAAAGCCGATAAATATCCAATTTTTGTAGCGATGATAGCTCAGCGGTTAGCGCGGTTGGTTTGCATGCCGAAGGACGTGGAACCAAACCCCAAAAATGAGCTTGAACTACCGGTGAAGGATAACATCGTGAGGGAATAGGGTACTTTTTAGTACTTTAGTAGCTACTACTCTCAACCTGCCGCCAAGCATCTAATGGTGTGTTCCGGCAGCGTCCCTTGAGAGTCAGTTCCACTCCTAGCATAGGTGTTTTACCATCTTCGATCACACCGTCACTTAACATCAGGGAAGCTGTGATCAAACACCTAGCCTGTCAACCATAAAAAAATCAATTGGTTGGCGCAGCGACCCAAAATAATTGAACGTAAAATTGAAATCTAATCTTTTGCCTTGACTTTGTCTTTAATTTTGTTTCTTTTTTTTAAATTATATATAGGCTTGCGTTTCACCACCAACGCCTGATGTTAAGCGAAGATGCGGTTCACGGTGGAGCACGCTCGCTTAGAAGAAACCGATTCAATCGAGACTTGAATGCACCCAGATTGTATCTATCAGGGAACACCCACTCGGGCAGCAAATTCCATTGTCAATTCCACGGTAATTAAAAAAAAAGATGAAATAAAATCGGAGGATGCAGTCTAGTGTTGCAGCAATATATTATAAGGATGTGTATGTGGGTGTAAGAGAGAGTATGTGTGGGTGTGTGAAAGTGGGGGTGTGTGTATGTGTAGGTGAGAGTGAGCGCGTGCGGTTGTTTGCCCCACAATAGATTGACAAAGTTTTGTCGTGTCGCATCGTCTTCTTACACGTACCAGTATAATTTTACCTTAAAAGGACGTACGTACGGCTATTAATTAGAAGCATCAGGGTGGAATCTCACACGATTAGTAGTGTAATGGAGCAAGAGACAGCTGACGTTGATGTATGTACACGTCTGTTGCCAGACAAAGAATGTTGTGAGATATCGTATCTTTTGTCTCAAAAGACGTGCAGTATGCTTTTGAATAGGAGTTGTGTATATATTTTTCGTTATGCATTGAATACTACCTCGCTTTATTTTATACGAATTCTCTTTGGATAATTCCATTTTGTTTTGTCATACAAAGCCGCCACTAACACAGTTGAAACAAATTGGGGACAAAGTCGGCAAAAATTAAGTGCATATTTCATTCAATATCACAGTATGCTTAAACATTTTGTAACATAATTAAATCCTTGATAGTATATCTGCTTTAAGATCTGTAGGGCGTGACTTCAAATCCCATCTAAGACAAAAACATTTTGTGGTGTAAATAAATTTAATGTTTGTTCTGGTGTTCTGTATGTATTTACAAAAAAAAGAGCGACTAACAATGTTTTATTCCATTTTCAATTTGAATGTGATTGTTTTCTGTAGACCCTTACAAAAATAGGTACTTTTAGTTTTTCTTTCATGTTCTATTAGTTTGGCAATTTTTTTAAGCCTAATTCCAAGATTCAAGATGTTTATTGCGTAGTGTACGGTTCTGAACATTTTCTATGACAAACATAAATACATAATTTTCCAAATCAGTCCAATTGTTATAAACTGATGCAATTTCCAACGATTTTTATTTTAAATTAGATAGGTAGCTGGTAGATAAATAGAAGAGTGATATCTTCCACTCAACCAAAAATTGAAAACACGATAGATAAAATAAAAAACAGACAGGAGATTAAAATTTGTAAATTTTAATAATCTAAGAAAAAAGTCAGTGTAATGATTTTAATATCTGTGGTTCCAACCACGATGTAAGTTCGTCGAGTAACGTGAAAAACTAAAGTGTGGAAAACGCCATCTACCTATTTTCCTTGGAAACTGTTCTAAAATTCTGTTGAGGTTTTATTTTCAGGGATTGACGAACTTATTATTACTCTTCGGCACGGGTTCTAGTTTAACAATCCTGAAAATTGTTTTGTTCAAAATAAATACAATAGATGGCACTTTGTCAAGTTCCGTACCCAAAAAATGTCAAGCAGTTTATTCACTTTGAAAAGCTAGGTGTAACTTGAAAATTATCATAAAAGCTCAAGAAATATATTTCAGGTTTTTCGTACATCTGTTTTTCTTATAGACTAAGCGAAATAACCGTACCGACATTGGAATATTACAATAAAATATTAAAAAAGATTTTCGTAATTTTTATACTAAATTATGCTTAGCCATATAAATAAACATCAATGTATATAAATAAAGATTTAATGACGTTTGTTGGTAAGCGCATAACTTGAGAACGACTTAACCAATGTAGCTGATTTTTTTAAATGCTATTTATGCAAGACGTCATGGGTACAAATAATATTGCTATGACCAAACTTTTATTCTTTGCTTCATTCATGAATTCCACATATTTTGTCCATTGAACTGACCTTCTGTCTTTGCATTGTCATATTGATACACGACTAAGCACATGCGCAGTAAGTGAAAGACTACAAGTTTATATGACCTGGTGGTGATGGCGCTACAAACGTTTTTAATACAGACCACTCAAGGCACATTCAAAGAATTATGGCATTAGATCAACTGTTCCATTTTTGCTCACCGTTTCACGTTAAGTTTGTAGAATTATCGTATTGACGCATGCGCCCTGACCAATACTCACTGTTGTGTACATTATCATTTTACATATGAAACAAAACCTGTCAACTTTCAAATAAAACTCATAATCAATCCGATGTGCTTATAAAATCACTTCGCAAAACTGTTTGTAGTTGTTTTGGTTCCAGTAGTGAATTTATTTAGTAGAAGTTAGCGGTTATCTCGGAACTTTGTAATTTCGGGCGGATTCATTGAACTGTTCAGTGGCTAATTCGACAGTTCTGTATAAATACTAGTGATAATTCAAAGGACAATTCATTGAAGTGTGAAGGAGGCTCATCAACAGGTAGGTCTTTGCTTATAGTTATTTGACGTATATAAGTATAAATTGTACAACAAAATGTGTAGGCGTTACACCAGACTAAGTGGGCGTAGCATCGCAGACGGAATATCAAGTAAATAAATTTGTCTCACGAACGAAATTCAAACAGCACGTGCAGACAGGACCTAAATGATAAGGGTTTTGTGATATTCGTTTGAGAGACTCACTGACTGTACATTATTTTAAAATGGCCACTTAGCAGACGTAGTTTGTTTCAGTTTCTTTGACATTTTTTACATTTTTGTACTTCAACATAATCATCAATCTATAGTCATACACTGCTAGACATACACTTCTCATACTCTAAACTTTTAGGATAACATCTACATAGCTATACAAAGTTAAAAATTAAATATTTCGTAACGTATGTATCCCTAGTGTGACTTGTTCTTGTAATTAAACTAACAGTAGATAAGTACGTTTTGAAATAAAACAAAATAAATAAAAAATTGTCTAAATAATTTGTTTTAATGTCATAATCTAACTTTCAGTGGTTTTTAAAGCGTAGCGTGTCTTGTAGTAGGTATGTCTCCTGACTAATGTTTTTCATTTTTCGCGTAGCAACAGTTCTCGTAGCAACACAATTATTTCGTAGCTCTATGATTTAAAGCTACGAGAGTACGGCTACATTACTTGTAGATGGCTACATCTTCAACCACAATATCTTGACGTTACTGTCAAGTAAGTTAGTGCTTAACTGTAGATCTACTTAGTTTAAAAATGTCATTTAACATTATAATTTGTGGCCAACCTCATAGTCTAATGAAATACTCATCGTAATAATTATCCTACTAATCTCATTTATATGATGAATGTGAAAGTTTGGACGATAGATAGATATTTGTTACTCTTTCACGCAAAAACTACTGAACGGATCAGGATGAAATTTGGTATGGAGGTAGCTGAGACCCTGGCTTAATACATAGCCTACTTTTTATTCCAAAAACAAGTAGCGGGTAACACTGCGGGGCGCAGTTAATATTATACATGCGAAAGTTTGTGAATATGTTTGTTACTTTTTCGCGCAAAAACTACAAAACGAATATGCATAAAATTTGGTATGGAGGTAGTTGAGGCCCTGGATTAACGCATAGGCTACTTTTTATCCTGAAAACAAAATTTGTCAGAGGCGATCTCGTCTCATAGCTGTAAGTTACCAACAATACGACACGTACCAACTCGTAAGTGAGACAGCGTAGTTAATACTCGCACATTCGAAAATCGATAGCCATTAACTTCGTGTGCGTTCTCAGGTCAATGCGCCTGTCCTACATTTGACGGAACATGCAGCGTAGTTTGCATGCACCGTTGTTAATTAAATTTTGTGAAAGGAACGAGTTTTGTTAAGGGTATTGATATAATATGCAAGCTTTAAATTTTCATTCGATTTACATCGAAAAGTCAAGAAAAGCTGAAAAGTCACCGTATCTTTCGTAGTAAAATATTGTCGTTAATGGTGTATTGCATATTATACTAAAAATAAAATTAAATATCATAAGACATTACGCACAGCGCCATCTGACCCCAAACTAAGCAAAGCTTGTACTATGGAAGACAGATAACTCATAGGATACTTCAATAGATTTTTTTTGTAAATACAAACTTATAATACATACAGTACACCCAGACACAGAACAAATATTTGTTCATATCACAAAATCTGCAGTATAAATCAAGTACAGAATAGGACCCATAACAGACTCAGACAGATCTTCCCACGTCTGAGGCGACAATAACGGGAACTTTCGCTGATGATACCGCAATCCTGTCATCGGATCAACTTCCGGGAAAGGCTACACAAAAGCTCCAAAACAGCCTTGATGACATCACAAATTGGCTTAGAGATTGGCGTATTAAAGCAAACGAATCCAAATCGGTCCAAGTGACATTTACCACCCGACGTAGCAACTGCCCACCAGTCACATTAAACGGAGTTCAAATCCCACAAGCTGACGAGACTAAATATCTAGGAATATAACTTGACAAGAAACTCACATGGCGTAAGCATATTTTCACCAAACAACTGGCAATGGGGCAACAAGTCAGAAAAATGTACTGGATGCTAAACAAAAAGTCACAGCTATCACTGGAAAACAAACTCCTCCTATATAAATGCATAATCAAACCAGTTTAATAATAATAATAATAATAAAATCTTTATTGACTAATAATATTAGAAAACAATTTATTATGCTACGTTAGAATTACATATTGTGGTTGTCTCTCGAAGAAAAAAAAAAAAGTTTGGTGTTATGGTCTACAACTGTGGGGCACAGCAGCAAATTCAAATATTGAAATTCTGCAAAGATTTCAATCTAAAATACTACATATGATAACGAACGCACCATGGTATATAACAAATGACAGATTGCATCATGACCTTAACATGAAAACTGTTAAGCAAGAAATAAAGGGCAAAATGAGTACATATAGGGCAAGAATCGCACACCATCCTAACAAATTTGCAAAGGATCTTATGAACAAACCAACCACGCCACGAAGGCTTAAAAGAAAATACCCTCAGGATCTCTTGTTATAGATAGACCGAGTTGAAAAGCGGGCTTGCCAATGGACAAGTACCGCACAAGTCTGAAAACAAATTCCAACCTATTGCTGAATGTCTAAAGGACAGATTGCAATACAAAGAAGGAAAAAAAAAAAAAAAAATCACAAAATGCTTTGCTGGGCGGGAATCGAACACACACCCTTCAGCTCTTGGAGCAGACATACTACGAATGAACCAACAGGGCTGTCAAAACCGGCCCAGTGCAATTATCCTCCCAGTCCTCTTTATAATATTAGTATAGATTTATAAAAAAATATGATTTTGTTTTTTAATAGTGATCAACTTATACTACAAACTTTGTATACCTTCAATATTTAATTTACAAGTTTGTGTATAAAACAAACAAAATCATGGACATTAATAACATATTGAACGTAAAGTTTTCAGAGTTCCGCGAATAAATTAAACGCTATTGTTTTCGTAACGAAACTGATATTCAAATTTGATCTTTAAATTTATGAAAGTAGAGTGTATTGTTTGACTAACATTTATGATAAAGGAAAATCACAGACATAATTAATACAGTGTACATTATTGATATAATATATATATATACTATATCGATAATGTACACTGTATTAATTGGCTGCATGAACCAGCCAAAATATATAGACATCCAGAACCGTTATTTTATTATGAGTTACCTATTTGAAAAATTACTGTTTCATATCGCGACTAAATTAGTTTCTTCTAGACAATCTGTTAAACATCAGGTGAAATGGTGATAACACGTAAACCTACCTCTACATAATATAATTATGTATATATAAAACAAGGTCGCTTCACACCGTCTGTACACTTAGATCTTTTAAACTACGCAACGGTTTTTAATTACATTAATAGACAGAGTGATTCAAGAGGAAGATTTATATGTATAATACATGCATATGCACCACATTAATATCTACATTACACCCGTGCGAAGCCAAGGCGGGTCTTTAGTATCTAAGAAAAAGAAAACAAATGATTCAAATTTCATTTTAACCTAAATTATTAGATAATATTTCTAGTTTGTTATTTTTTTGGCATTTTGTTGTATATACTATCATAATTTATATTCGTCACTACGCATTTGGAGGTACCTGAAAAAAAAAGTCAAATAAGTTTATACTACATCGTTTTTTGTATATTAATGAAATACAAAAAACGATGCTTGTAATTATTTTAACTATGATACAGGAAATATCATGTAATAATTTGGTAGTGATGACAGCTCAACAGCTCAGGCGTTAGCGTAAAATAAATAAATGTAATTAAGTGGTGGGTAGTGGTAGTGCTCTTAAGAGGGAACTCGCGTGAGTTTTTTCCATACAAACGTAATCCCCTGTTTCCTCTCTGGAAAATGAAAATAATGCAATGATTTTTATACATTAAACATAATTATATCTCCTAGAACAATGTCCCTTGCTGTTGATATTTTGCATAAAATTATTATTTCAGAACTAGCCAAACTATTCAAGAAATTATTTTCGTGTTGTTTTTTTTTTGTAATCTGTCTTGATTAGGTGGAGAAAACTGGGGATTACTAGATGGTGATTTGGCCTTTGTAGGTATATTCTGCCGGAGCTACAGTTTTTTTTTTTTTTTAATAGCTGACAGGCTAGGTGTTTGACCACAGTTCACCTGATGTTAAGTGATGGTGTGGTCGAAGATGGTGAAGCACACCTAGCCTGGAATGGAACTGGCTCTCAAGTGAGGCTGCCGGAACACACCGTTAGATGCTTGGCGACAGATTTTCAACTTGAGGGTGGTAGCTAGCCAGCCGAGTACTAGAATACTAGAAAGTACCCTACCACCATGCAAACCATTGCAGTTGTCCTTATTGCTCTCTACGGGGAGCTGGGAGACAGCAATAGAATTTTCAAATACCTAATTTTCAAATTTGTTGCAGCCCGAGAGCGCTCTTAAGCATTCTTGGTAATCCTACAGAAACTTAACATTTTTCTGATTTGAAAGTATCATGTACTATGTTAGTCCAGGTAGTAAACTATATTGTACCAACCACCAATTAAGTAAGTAGCAAACATCCAATCAATCAAATATACAAATGTTTATAATATTATGTAGCAAGTAGGAAATGTCGCTCACATTTTTCATGCCTCTTTACATGCGCATCAAACACATTTTCCGCTCTAATAACCCCTGCCCCATATTTATGTTACCCTAAAATTATGTCATTGTAATCTGTTTTAATTTTGTCTTATATAAATGTTTTCCTTGTAAACTATTGCGGTGAAAGTTCAAAATCAAATTAGGTATATTACAAGAAAATTGTATGACACAAACGTTGAAAGAAAAAACACCGCCGCGTTTGCCCGCGTAGTTCCCGTTCCCGTAGGAATACAGAAATAAAAAGTAGCCTATGTCACCTGGAAATAGTGTAACTTCTAAACAGTAAAAGAATTTTTAAAATCGGTCCACTTTATTCGTTACATACAAAAATACAAATCTTTCCTCTTTATAATATTTGTAGGTATAGATATCAAAATAATTTGTCAAATATTCTTCTAGAGAACAACTACTTCAATAGCTACAAGTTAAAAATATAAACAAAAACTGTTTCTATAGATTGTATATAAGATTCAAAATGTTTCAACAGATCCAAATAGATAATTCTCTCGATAAACGACTGAAAGTGCCCTTTTAAATTATCGCTAAAAATATTGCGACTCCACGTTTTCCGCTCTTCAAGCTTCAGAAAAATTTAGCGCGGCGTCAGCTTCATTTCCGTGCCGTCAGTCTACGCCGGTCCTCCGATTGAGTAAGTCGTGTGTAGCGGTTCTCAGAAATTTATATTAATCAAAGTTAAAAGTTTCTAAAGTTACTATAAGATGGACATCACAATAACGAGGCATTTTAGTTTGGACGAGGTTAGTATTTAGTTAATTTAATTGTTACTTATTGTTTGAGATGGGATGTTTCCAAAAATTTGCTAATGTAATATTTGTAACTGTTTATTAGATATACTTGAATGTCTAAATAGTTAACATTTCTAAATTTAGTAATAAATTATCTACTATACAAAACAAAATACCTTAAATTAATATCTACTATTTACAAATTTATATAAATAACTTAATCTAAAAGTCCGTCAAAAGAGCGATATGTGGCCAGAATGCTGGCAGCATTACCACGCTGGATGGCAATGCTTAACTTTTGACCAAAGTAGATATCAGCATTCTGGTCACCTGAAGCCTCCTCTAAACATTTGGCCAGGAATGTCTTAATGATGAAAATGATCTCATTTTTATTTATTCTCAGCCTGTATTGTCCCACTGCAGTACCAATGCCTCAGAATAAATAACGTATATTTAATAATTATTTCAGAGACGGATAGAAAGTGATTAAAAAAATAAGCAGTCATTTAGACTTCCGGCAGAAATGAAAACTCAAAGCACGTCACATTAGCATGTCAGTGACGGCGCCCATAAGTTAGGCCTCTAGAAAAAATCGCGGCATAAGAAATTTTCTCGCAAAAAATTATCTTTAATGTGATAGCTATAAACACATCTATAGTCTTTTTTTTGGAAAAATGTGTTATAACATTTTAGGATTTCTTCGTTCAAATGCACAGTTTTATTTAGTATGGTAAGATTTATAATGTTAATCTGGTATCCATTTAATAGTTACCTACTCATCTCATCTCACTAAACCTACGTAATATAATTTAATGTGCGTAATATATAAACAAGCAACATTTAAAAAAATTCAAATTTATGTAGAAAATTTAATTGTCAAATTTTATCACTTAGAAACCATTTGACGAAATTCTATTCCATCTTTGGTGTAGACTTCAAATACCTAAGTAAAGTAGAATAGAAATGTTTGAGAATTCTCGACTTTTTCCAACCTCAATAGCTTGAATACATAAAGCGCGAGATCAAAGTGAACGTCGGTTTGGCGTTCACGTTTTATATACTGCAAACGTTCGTTTGCTTTGTGAGGCAAAAGCTCAACAGACCATTTTGGTTTTGCGGTACAAATGACTGTCCCGTAAGATTTATTTAGTTCAATTACTTTGAGGTTCAGGGGATAGTCGTAGCCATCGAAGTCGATCTCACTAAAACGCACCATTATTGGGCGTTCGAATTTGGTTCTATGATTATTCTGTTTTATTTAAATACTTATTACACTTTATTTTGTACTGGTATTATTATATATATATAGACTATGTTTTTATTGTTATTTTTTATATTGTTTCTTTTTTTTACTGTGAAATTTAGCTTTTGTGTACATATAGCTTTTATGACATAAATGTTAATGTGTATCATTTTTATGGCAATAAAATAATTTGATTTTAGATTTTTTTGAATTATGATTCTAATTTTGTTTTTCTTTTGTTATGGTTGTCAGGCTATTTTTTTGACTACAGTTGCTTACCTGATGCTAAGCGACAATATTATGGTAGAAAATGGCAAAGCACGCCTAGTCTGGAATGGAACCGGCTTTGAAGTGAGGCAGCCGGAACACACCGGTAGGTGTTTGGCGTGCATTAGGTGTTTTCAACTTATAGATGGCAGCTAGCTAGCCGAGTACTAGAAAGTACCCTACCACTACGCTATGGTCCCTCAACTGGAAGCTCGGGCCCATAGTTAGGATTTGAACACACGCCCTTCGGCGTAACCACTGAACTATCATTACTAAAAATCTTGTTAATACAATATATATATATATACAATACAATACAATTAACAATATATTTAAAAAAAATTATTAAAACTATCAAGTTAGCCTTAGGTATGTAGAATGTAGAATCCCACTAATATTATAAATGTGAAAGTTTGGATGGATGGTTGTTTGTTACTCTTTCACGCAAAAACTACAGAACAGATTTGGATGAAATTTGGTATGGAGTTAGCTTAGTCCCTGGATTAACACATAGGCTGCTTTTTATCCCGAAAATATGTAGCGGGTATCACCGCGAGGCGCAGCTAGTAGGAAGTAAATAGAATAGATGTCTACCAGAAATAATTCCATCGTTCAGTCAGGAAGATTTAACAGAATGCATTACAACACAAAGCTTACAAATTCAATACGTATTTCTATATATACCTATATAGTTTGTAATCTGCTCTCGTAAAGGAAAAAAATCTCAAATTCCTCCCCAACCATTATGTGCCTGTGATGGAAGTGTGATGGATCGTAAAAAACATTTTTTCTATATCACTTCGGCTCCAGCAATAAACCAGAACCAATATCCGTAAAACATAATAATTTGAAGGCGGAATAAAGTCACGAGTCTCTGAAAGACATTTCAATTCATTTTCATAAACGTTGATGTACTTTTTCATTAACTGTTCACACTGAAAGTAGGCCATTGTACTCGTCATGATGAATAACTTTAACTATGATATAACACAGAAATTATAAAAAAAAAAACAAACATACAATCATTCCCATCTACACTAATATAAATCTACACTAATATTATAAAGAGGAAAGATTTGTACTTTTGTATTTTTGTATGTTTGTGTATCAAAAATGATTTGACCGATTTCAAAAATTCTTTTACCATTAGTATGCTACATTACCCCTAAGTAACATAGGCTACTATGTTACTCAGGGATAATGAATATTTTGTACCACAATAGGATAATTACAACTAAATTGTTAATTACTACATAGAATATTTAGTAATTAAAAAATAAATGTTTGTCTGTGCGAAGCCGGGACGGACCACTACTTTATAATAATAGTAGGATTCACTTTTCGTAAACTCTGCGAACTGAACAAACTTTTTGCTAAAATTCTACGCGGTTGGTTCGCGTAGAATTTAACAAAAAGTTTATATCGCTGGTACCTAACTAGTAGTAATACATACATAATACCCAGACATAGAACAAACATTTGTTTATACCACAAAATGTTTGTTAGTTTAATGTTTGTGTGAATCGAACCCACACCGTTCAGATCTTGAAACAGACATACTACCAATAAGCCAACACAGCCGTTAGTTTTGTAAATTGATAATTAAGTTATGTATGTTTAATTTAGAGTTTCAGTGCTTCACAAAAATTCATTATAAATACTATCTACGTGTTTGATAGCGAAGGGCTGATGATGATAATGATGACGTGTTTGATAAATCTTTCTTTAATTTGACTTTATTTTTTTATGTCTTACTTTTTGTGTCATCAATATAATTATTTTATTTTTTAAATATATTTGACATTTATTTATAACGTGATAAATATCAATCTAAATAATATTCATGTCGAAAGGTAATCTACAGGTAATTCTACAAAGATATGAGTAAAGGTGTTCTTTCTTTGTTTTGCATCTGTACTTACCCATAGCGCAAATAAATGGATAATTATTACTATAAATTATAAAGTAAGATTATTCGGTAACGGTTACAGATTAGAAAAAAGTAGTACAGACGTTGTAAAATGGCGAAGACTTCTTGGTACTACAATGTTTGCTTGTCATGGTCTAACGTCATACAAAAACATTAAGCTTTTACGAAACATTTTCATTTTTTTACATTTTTAACACATCGTCATATCTGTAGTTTTGTTTATTCTGTGGTAGCTGCTGTTTGTGAAGTAGGTAAGAGTATCAGCTATATACGCATATATGACAGGAGTGCCACTTATTTCTGATGCCGTGCGCGTAACGGGTGATGTCTCATGTTGCCCTCTTAAACGTAACTCGACCGTGATTTACGATTTGGCACAAATACGACGTAAACCATATTATCCATATCTGTTTGTACCATATTTATATGTGAATTACTGTAAAATATTCCGTCACTCATAAATCTTCTTGGCCTATTATTTTAGACGTAAAGAAGTTTTGTAATCTGGCAAACTAACTGTTAACTTGTAGCGATGATAGATCAGTGGTTAGCGCAGTCAGTTTGCACGCGAAAAGGCGTGAATTCAAACCGCAACAATGAGCGAAGAAAAACTTCGCGTGGTGGTAAGATACTTTATAGTACTCGACTGGCTAAACCCCCTCAAAATGAAAACCTGTCGCCAAGCACTTAACGGTGTGTCCTGGCTGCCTAACTTGAGAGCTAGTTACATCCCAGGCTAGAAGTGTTTAACATCATCGACCACACCGTCACTTAAGATCAGGAGAGCTGTGATCTAAAACCTAACAATAAAAAAGCAATCGCGTATGTTTAGTGAGCTTTGAAATCAGACCAGCTCTTCATATAGAAGTTTGCTCAAAAGTTATGTTATCACAGAGTTATGTAACTGTCTGTAGGATAAATATTTATGCGGCGAATACATACAAATATGTTTATAGTAGGTAAGTATATATTTCCAAAAACGTATAAAGTATTTTTTTTTACTGTCGTACAGGTTTGAAAGTAGTAGAAGTGAACATACCTTCGTATACTTTCAGCTTTGGGCGCCATTGTAACATACGGGCATAAATGCGCGTCACCGACCGTTGCCAGGGAGCCACTACTCGAACGGTCGGGATCGCGCGCGACAAGACTCGAAGGGCCGCCTTACACGTTCAATCATGATCACGATCCGCGATCCGCGATCCGCGATCATGATTTCAAAATTTCTAGATATTATGCGATCCGGAGCATCAGTCCGTCAATCCGCTTCGTACACGATCAGTCTGGATCGCGATCATTGATCGCGGATCGCGGATCGCGGATCGCGCGCTACGTGTACGGGCTGCCGAAGGGGCGAGGCGCGCGGGGAGGATATGTGACGCCGGCCGCGATACACGCGCGAACCTGTTGCTAACTGGTCGTACCTGCGCGCGCGCTGTTACATTTATGTATAAAAACTGACGTGGTTTTGACATATAATCCCGCATAAGTAAAACAAAAATGTCTCTAACTTATTTACGCTCTGTAATATCTGAAATAACCTATATATTAGATGAATACATAATTATTAGTATAATAAAATATACAGCAACAAAAAACAAGAGTAGGTTCCGTAGGGTCAATTTTTTTTTTAATGTAAAAAGTAATGTGACGAACGAGACGCTCTCCTGATGGTAGGAGATAACGCCCGTTTATGACCATTGCAGCGATACACAGAACTTAAAAAAAATCTAAGAAATGTATATCTAAGTATTTCAAATAATAACAAAGGACAGCGGGAACTAGAATGCTGCCAGTATGATGATATAATACATGTATTTTATAAAAAGGCTAATCATAAAAACAGGAAAAAAAACCTTTTTTCTCTGATAAGCCTGTAAAAGCAACGAAACCAATTTTCCTTTATATAGCTTAAAACAACATCCCATTGTGATTAAAATGGCATCTACTTTATGATTCTAACAAGCACTTAACTTAACTTCTTACTGATCCTAATACAACCTTTGATCTCTTATTATAAGAGATTTTCTGAGTAGGTACTTATTCGTTAATTACCGATATTTGAGAGGCACTTTTCTTATTACTTCTTAATCCGTATCTTTGTTCGTCTTTTGTGCAAATAATTGACTTTTGAAGACACGGAGGTCGGGTAGATATTTTTAGAATCCCTTTTATGAGGTACGAAAATAAGTTCTATTATGAACATTTTTGGAGGTACGAAAATGAGTCCAATTACGAACATATTTTTTTGTTAAAATGATTTTTTCTAATGAGCTGAGCCTGAAGCTCTTCCAATGGTAATAGATAACGCTTGTCAATGACCATTGAAACGATACATATAAATTTGAGTAGTAAATCAGTCTAGACTAGGGCATGACTGCTTTAGCGCTCATTACTTTTTGACTAGGCTTTTTATTATTTTAATGGGCAGTGTCTAAAAACTACATTTTACGATATTTTCTAATCCAGAATTAACAGGTTTCTACTAGGTAACCGTGGTCTAATCTAAACCTAAATCCTCATCACTGTTACAACAAAAACGACTTTTAAGCGAAAATACATTAAACAATTACCATACATATAAAAAAAAAATACCATACATAAAAAGTTCAAAAAAAAAATTAAAAAATATTTTTATTAACACGTGTGCTAAATATATCGAGTACTACGTATAGTAAAAATTAGGTGACCATCAATCATAAGTATTTACGGTGACACGTGGTAGTCATTGTGTCTGATTTAGCAGTGGGTAGGTACTCAATCAAGCGTAAATCCTATATATTATACACTATCCATGATAACAAAGACTAAAATAACTTATCGGGTATCGTAATCAAAGGCCAATGTTCTACGTTTATGGAGTACCAGTGTTTTATTAACTTGATTATTATAATTTATAAACGAAAAATTTGAAGCCGTGAAAGCAATTTTTTGGCTCTTTTTTTTACAAAGTGAGCTAGGTTTCCAGTTGTAACGCATACTTCATCTCAATTCTAAACAGCTACATTAAAACTAAAACACCGAACTATCACCTCTTACCCCCTACAGCCCTTAAAGTCACATATATATAGTCAAACACTTAGCCAGCCAACAGTAAAAAAATAGTGGTGAACCGTAAGTCAAATTTCGTAATAATTGTATTTTCACGAATTACATTCCTACAAAATGTTATTTAAATCGTATGAATGATTTGAAATGTATCATTAATTAAACAAATAAATGCTGAATCAACCAATTATTTTTGAACTAAAATGCCTTAATTTCACTTGTCAATTAATACAAATGTCACAGTCGTCAATGCGAAGCGGGGCGCTAGCGGCGATGGAGGCGGAGCCCGACCTCAGCACATTCGAGAACAAGTCGGGCTTGGCCGAAGACATGAAGTTCTTGGCCTCTATGCCTGAGCTTTGTGACGTCACCTTCCTTGTCGGGGATACGAGGGAGCCAGTCTGCGCTGTTAAAGCAGTATTGGCTGCTCGGAGCAGGTGAGTGTTTCCTTCTATAACATTGTCATCTACTTATAATAGAGGTTTGATTACGTCGCCGTCGGCCGCGAACAGTTCCCGCGGAAAGAGTCGTGTCGCCCCATTGTATTTTTTCTAATACTAGTAGTTTTTTCGAGTATATTCTTATGTATAGAAATAGTGGTGTTTTATTTATAAAGTAAATATTACTTTTTTGTTGCCTCCAAAACTCCATCAAAGCTTATAGTAATTTATTAAAGCATGACTGGGTTTGACTGACACAGTCTGGACTTTGACTATTTTTTAACTTAAGAAAATTGAAGATATAAAACACTTGACACTGGCAAATGCACAAAATGCGACGCCAAAATCAAAGAAGAAGAATAGAATGTTGAAGTTGTCAAGTCGCGAGTGTATCGGTTTCTTCTTGGCAAGCGTGTTCCATCTTAGATCAGCAACACAAGACTAGATTGTGATAACACAAGCCTATAGAAAAAAAAATCTTTTTTTTTTCTTTTTGACTACTGCTCCAATGTGATTAGGAAAAATTTGCCAAGTAAGGGAAATAATTACAGAATATATAAAATAATGCTGATTGCAGTGATTGTTTACTCTGGTGACTACATCGTAACCTATAATAATATGAAAAAAAAACTAGTTTTAAAACTCAATCATTTTCAATGTTTTCTGTACAGAAAATAACATGAAAGTTTACTCAGCGTCATTTTGAAATATTTTTGCTAATGATATTAATGAGAGAACCAGTTCCATTACAAGCTTAGTTTGTTTAACATTTTCGACCACAACGTCACTTTTAACATGAAGTCAGCTGTGGCTTATCACATCGCCTATCAACCATAAAAAAATAACACGTAAATAGGTACTTAAGTTAAGTACCAAAACTTATCTACAGCAAAAAAAAGATTTTCCTGGAACAATAATAATGATATCACGCTGCCTATAAAAAATAAATTCTACATTTTTCACGATGAAAATAATTTTATGAAAGGTGGTCTCGCGAAATACTAACATAGCCGACGCGACGTTATGACTGGAAATGTTATGACGATCCTTTGTGACAGAAACCTGTGTCCCAACGGACAGTGCTGGTGAACTGGGCATTATTTTTGATATCTTCGAGTTAATTGTTTCCTTGTAAGACAACGGAGTGTGTTCATGAGATAGCCGAAATGTATTATTTTGACCTTTGAGTCTTTAGGTTATGAGTGAATAGGTTCATTTTTACACGATAGTCCAAAAAGGAATGCAATGTTTTGAGGGTTTATGTAAGTACCTATGTATGTTAGTTTCTTTATGGCACCATAAGTTTAAATACTTAAACAGATTTGTATATTTGAGATATCGTTAGAATCATTACGTCATTCTAATTTGGTAGTAGATCTCCTTAGCAGGATGTCGTACCACCGCAGCACCAATTATTATGCCGCTAAGCAGTAGTGTTTAAACATTACTGTGACCCGTTTCGAAGGGTACTGCAGCTAGCGAAATTACAAGGCTGTCGAGACTAACCATCGAAAGTATCAAAGTAATGAGCGCCAAAGCAGTGATGCCCTGGACTTTGTTTTGTTACTCAAAGTTCTGTGTATCGCTGCAATGGTCGTGGACAGGCGTTATCTCTTACCATCAGGAGAACGTCTCGTTCGTCTCATTACTTTTTACATACAAGAATAAAAATGAAAAAGTATCACCTTTTGATTGGATGAAATTTGTTATGGGGGTAGCTGAAACCCTGAATTAGGCTACTTTTAATGCCGGAAAAAAGTAGCGGGTAACACCGCGGCGCGCAGCTAGTTTTTCATGTGCCTGGTTCATTTTATTTTTTCAGAGTATTTCAAAAAATGCTTTATCAAGCTCCGAGTCCACAAAGGAAGAAGGAGCCGGCTCCTCGAGAGAACAAACTCAGATTGTTCCTCAAAAGATCATCAGAGCCGCTTCTAAATCTGCAAAACTCAGCGCAACAGGTACTTTAAATTTTAACTTTTCATTTATTTTATAATTGTATGAGATTGCAAGGAATGTTAGCTGTCGACCACGTATTTGATACCCTGGCTGAAAATAAACCCAAATGATCCTACAGTACCTATATCAGCTAATTTAGGAATGAAACTACGCCTGTAGCATTCCAATAGGTAATTGCATAATGAATTCATATATTGTGCTTCTCATAATATAAGGTTTAAAAAAGATACTCGAGAAATAATTGTTCTTATGCCGGTTTCGTCACCATACTAGCCGCCATCGTTTGAAAGCTCATCTACATATAAATGATCCATGGAAATCGCGCACTGTAGAATTCATGTGATCCTTTTTGCCATACACTTGCAAATTGTGGAATGATCTTCCTTCTTTCGTATTCCCGCGGAGTTACTACATTGGGTTCTTCAAAAGGCGTGTTAATAGAAACTTAAAAGGTTGGCAACGTATTTGTAGTGACCCTGGTATTGAAGATATAAATAAATATCCTGCCGCAGCACGTGGTGCGATTAATACTGGCACGAGACGAGCTCCGCGCTGATGAATTCACTAAATTCCAGGTCCGTCAAATAAATAATAAATAAATATCGTAGGACTATACACACAGCGCCATCTGGCCCCAAACTAAGCAGAGCTTTTGTGATGGAAGTCAGATAACTGATTGAATACATAAATACTTTTTTTTTGTTAATACGTACTTATAATACATACAGATCACCCATACACAGAACAAACATTTCTTTATTCACAAAATGTTTGCCCTGAGTGGGAATCGAACCCACGCTCTACAGCTCTCGAAGGCAGACATACTACCAATGACCCATCCGGGCTGTCGGGGATATCCATAGGCGACGGTGATTCCTTACTATCAAGCAATCCTTCTGCTTGATTGACACTTGTTGCATAAACAATATACTGCGTTAATAATTATTTATCGTCAAATATGTTACTGTCAACAAATTCTTGAAACATTCGCGTCTGATCTTTGTTTATAAATTTCAATCAAGGTAAGCTTCTTTCAAATATGAAAAAAGATACTTACAAGTTAATTAGTTGAAAGTTCCGATAAATTGATTTATATTTTTCTGAAAGAATCTAATTACGCGTCTTGCGTTCGCAGCACTCGTAGAATTTCCAATTTACTCAAGAATTTCCGTTCCCTTCATTGGGGGCCATTTTTCTTTATAAAAAGTTCGCTACTTTGCGAGAATAAATTTGTGCATTCCTTTTGAATTGTTTAACATACTTATCACATTTATTTCGATTATTCGAAATACTTTGCAAAGATATATTCTGACTTAGCTAAAAATGTCGATGACTAGTCCTGAATAATTAAAAATAGCATTTACAATAGTTTTGTTTATGTTATTTTACATACAAATTACATACAAATTTTTCGTTAACAAAATTTCTAATTATTACCTTTTATCAAACTGGAAATATTTTTCGCTTAAACTTTACTTTGAATTTCATTTAGAGGGTCACTTGGTTTGGTTTGTATTTGCAACCCCGTTTAACAACGTTTGTCTGCAAAAATGCACAAACGCTTTGAGTTGTCAAAAGAGGAATGTTTTCTACATGAGATAACTACAAAGAGCAGAATACGGAAAACTTTTCGGTTAGCTTGTTAAAGTAAATTGTTTTCAATGCAGAGATCGACTTTCGCGCAGCAATTGGCTCCAATACAAGAGGTAAAGGCAAAATTTTAGGGAAACTGTTACATAATTTTCATTAATATCGATATTCGGTGTTCACATTGTACAATTTCATTTTTTGAATTTACTGTATGTAGATTAAGGATAGTTGATTTTAATACTGTACTAATTACACTTAATTATATAGCATACATATGTAGTTCCAGAACTATGGCTTCTCGTACTTCAATACTTTTTTCTATTGCATGTATTACTAAAATCTCAATGAAATTTTATCAACGTTGTCTACATAAGCAATGCTATTAACTTTTAAATTTCTAAAGTATTTATCAGTTTTTAAAAGTAGGATTCCATAAGTCATATTGTAAATAATATGTATCTGGTTTATTTTGCATGTTAACACAATTTATACCCACTGTCTATGCCTTTAAAATTCATATTAGTATTTTGTGTTTTTAATATCTAACTCGAATACTATTGATATGGAAATTTATATTGATATAGTACCAGTAACTACTAATTTAGTATGATTAAAAACACTAAATACTATTCATATTAAGTCTCCGTTTTAGATGGCACTTGCTAAATAGAAATCGCTTTATCGAAGATTACCGAGTTAAATAGATTAAGCAAAATCGAAGACTTGACTCTCCGATGTTAAATTGCTTTCCCATCTATCCGTTAATCGGATAACATAATTTACTTTATCGATTACGTTATATTACAAATAGTCTTTTAACAATTTCATAACATACTTTATAATTTAATTATAGGCTTTTACGGATTTACTGTCTAAAAAATAATTTTAGCTATGTTTAAAATTAAATTCCATAATTTAAATTAAAGATGGATATTAACTTCGTAAAAACTAAGGTTAGTTAGTAAAATTAAAAGAGATTTTCAATGTTTAAAAGTACAAATGGTACGCTTAACTTCTTGTAAGTTGTAAATATATGACGGTAGGTAACTTAGGCTGCGCTTTGAAACTCCGCGATCAGCTGTGAGATGTTAAAACAATTGAAAACTGTCACGTGAGTAAAACGTGAGGGTGTTTTTGTCTATAAGGAATTTGAAATACTACACAATTTTTTTACGCAGCTGCTCAATGCTTTTGTCACTACTTCACATGATAATACGCTGAGTTTAATAATACGGTCTTATTTACACAATCGTTTTATTTTAGTATCAATCACTAATGTAAGTTTCTTTTCTAACAGCCGTCTTCGCAGCAGCATCAAACCCTGATCATCGAAGAATTTGAGCCCGATGTGTTCCGTCAGTTGATAGAATACATCCATACTGGATGCGTCACACTGCAGCCGCGGACTTTACTTGGTAAGTACACATCTTAAAGTGGTTAGAGTGGTCAGATCACACGCCGAAAAGCTTGAGTTCAAATCCCACAATATAGATGAAAACATCGTGAGGAAACTACATAGGTAAGATACGTACTCAGCTGGCTAGCTACCTATCTATATAGCTATCTTCAAGCTGACAATCTACCACAAAGCACCTAACGGTACGTTTCGGCAGCCTGACTTGTGATCCAGTTCAATTCCAGACTAAATTCGACCATACCGTCACTTACCATAACGTAAGTTTTGGTCAAACACTGCTAAGTTTAATATAAAATTGAGTTTTTATGCCACCCTTATGAGAAATTCTTTATGTAAATATATAGCTAATTGTACACGTATCTGTCTTTTTCTCATTCAATTCTGAGTCAACGGAACATAAATCTGTTTGAGAGAAAACGCTGTTTTAGCATAGTTATTTGTTTCATATAAAACAAAGAAAATACCAGACAATAGCATTATCTGTTCCCTGACAAGATTATCTTCGTGGCTCGGCTCACGTTTGGAACAATAAAATCTTTTTTTATATCAAAGATACGATCTAATCGATACATGTTAAAGAAATCGAATAAAAAGTAGTAAAAATTATAGCTTGACCCAATTTTCACACTATAAATGGGTGAATTTATTCAGGGGGGAAAGTCGTCACACTTTTTTTCAAGATATGAGAGGAAAGCGGAGAATCAACTTTAGTATATTTGCCGATTGAGTGAAGCTCAAAGGCTTTGTTAGAAATACCTTTTGCCTTTGTGAATGTTTTGAATTTTTGCAGAGCAATTATATATTTGTAGTTTTAAGAAAATTCTGACGTTGGTAAGGTTTTGAGAAATGTATGATTAGTATCTAAATGTCTTTGTTTAAGTTTGAAAAGTGAAACTTAAAAATTACCAAATTCTAGTTATGTATTGAAAATTTTGACTTGGTGGTAGATCGCCGTAGCACGAGGTTGTCTAGGTAGATACCAGTAGAATTAGTATCATTATAGTCGTAGGCAGCGGTTACTGTAGCTAACGAAATTACAAGGCTATTGAGACTTCCTTTCAAATAACTCGAAAGTAATGAGCGCTAAAGCAGCTATCAATTTGTTCTGTTACTCAACGTTCTGTGTATCGCTGCAATGGTCATGGTCATCAATCTTACTTGACGAAGTTAGATTATTTCCAAACTTTTTTTCAGTAAGCAAACAATGGCACATTGGGCAAGGGCATATTATTATAAAGGTACTTAGAAGGTACTAATAATTCAGCTTGTAAATAAATTCAGCACATAGAAATAATTTAATCGCTCGAAGCCAAAATAAAACTAATGCACCAAAAAACAAATTTTCGTCTTGTAGGTAGGTTTTTCACATTAAAATTAAATGAAAAATGCCACTGCTACAAGATAACATTTTTTTACGTACCATGCCAATTAAATCCACCGCTACGGGCGGACTTCAATATATAAGCACTTGCAGTAAATAGCAATGCTTTAGTTTTTAGTAGGGCTACTAATTATTTTTTAGGGCGAGAGTGCGATTCCCACTCAGAATATGTACCTATTTGAGCATAAATGTTCTGTATGAACTAGTCCTAGAATATTTATTAATTTATTTTTGTTGCAAGATAAATGACGTAACATAATATTAAATAACCACGCGCCATTTTTAGGTTTATTTAGCTACAACTCAGAAGTGTAGTGTGCATTATCCTTAATCCAAAAAATATTTCCATGCTAACAATATCGTAAATCTTGAGAATTTAATCTAAAAATTAATCAAAATGTTAAGTATGCTCGACAGTTCAGTATAAACTCGAAGTTCGGTAAACATGTTTACGATCTAAATATTGTGTAGGCAAAGCACATTAATTACTTCCGAAGTTAATTAAGAATTTCGAGTAAGCGGCAGCTTAGCGTCTAATATTCATTCAACCGAAATATTACGAATTAGATATTAATATAGCGGTGCGATACGGGTACGGGTCGAACCTGGACCAGATTGGCACAGGACCGAGGCAGATGGCATGTAAAGAGAGAGGCCTAAACCCAGCAGTGCGATAAAGAAGGCCGTGGATAATGATGATGATAATGATAGCGGTACGTACCACAACACACCTGCCCAATGAATATCTAAATAAATATATACTAAATCATTTTATGCTCTGCAAACATAGAACAATTTTGTAGCTAGTATATGGTACTTATATTCACTTGGTGGTAGATATTCTTAGCAGGAAGTCGTCTAGGTAGGTACCACCGCAGTACCAGATGTTCTACCGCCAAGCAGTAGTGTGTAAACATTACTGTGTTCTGATTTGACTTGGACTCTGAACTTTTTTTTGCAACTTAAAGTTCTGTGTATTGATGCAATGGTCATGGACAGGCGTTATTTCTTATACATCAGGAGAGCGCCTCGTTCGTCTCATTATGTTTACATAAAAAAAGTTGAATGTCATTAATTTAATGGTCGATAAGTCAATAAAAAAAAAATTCTTCGTTATTTGATATGACTTAGCAAGGTCAATGAATTTTTTCTACGGAACAACTGTTTCAATTATTTTAGAGTTGTGCCTACAGTACAAATTATTCATAATCATGAGTATAGGGATTTCCTTTGGACTTAGTATACCCACATAATTTAGTCCTGCATAATTTAATCAACCACATACTGCAGTGCATTTTTTTTTATAAACTGTCCCATTGCTGGGCGTGGTCCTCTTCTCATTATGAAAAGAGTAAGGATATAGTCCACCACACTGGTCAAGTGCAAGTTGTCAGACACTATAAAATTTTTGACCATTGTGGTGCCTTCTAAAAATTCGCCGAAAGCGTCAGGTTTTGCTGCTTTGATACACAAATATCGTTATGACAAGGGTCCACAGGCATTCCTTGCTTTTGGCATATAATTAAAACATAAATTAAACGGATTCACATACATACCTACTTACATTAAATCGTACATAACAACATACATAATTAGACAAGATAAGACATAATTTTTTTTATGTGACATATTATTTCGTCGACATTTTCATTGTATTGACATAACTATGTTATGATTTTGATATTTTTTAATATGAATGGAAAACCCCAAACTGATCAAACCATCTGACCCCAAACTAAGCAGAGCTTGAGTAATGGAAGTCAGATAACTGGTAGAATACTTTTTTTTTTGTATATAGATACTTATAATAAATACAGAACACCCAGACACAGAACAAACATTTGTTTATTCACAACATGTTTGCCCTGAGTGGGAATTGAACCCACACCCTACAGCTCTCAAGTGAGATATACTACCAATGAGCCAACGGGGTTGTCAAATTAGTCAATTATACCTGCTCAACGGTGGTTTTCATTAAAATATTGCAAAAATATTTTCGTTCTCTATGGCGCTATCGCGACCGAGGCCTCCCAAACCAGTTGCACAAGTTTGTTGCGTGATTTTTGAATGAACTTGCGACGGAATAGGTTTAGGTAAATACCGACGGATAGAATAATGACTAGGAATCGTTTTTTATGGATAATTTCTTGACATTGATTTTTCAAGTTTTTTTTCATAGATGGGTTCAGTTATAGCAGTAGATGACGCCATTATTTTCAAATAATTAAAAAATAGTAGTGTATATGTCATCATCATCAACCCTTTGCTGTCCACTGCTGGACGTAGGCCTCTCCCAATGCACGCCACTAAGCTCGGTCGACAGCTTTCTGCATCCATTGCTTTCCCGCCGCTTTACGCAGGTCTTCACACCACCTGGCCGCAGGGTGCCCTACACTACGCTTGCCTGGTGTATATGTATACAAAGGCAAATACCAATCTCTATCGCATCGAATACGAAGCACCGGGCATTCAGCTAGTTCATAATATTAGTATGACTAGCGTTCCACCAAGAACTATTACAAAAGTTATAATTCTGCAGCAACAGACTCTGGGTAACATCAATAACATTTCCAGGGAGATTATCCAGAACCTTCCTAAACACACACTGAAACACGTAACTATGTCAAACCTTTCAAATCACCGGGCTCAGCTCTGTCCGCTTACTTGTATTTACTTTGAAACTCAACTTGTATGGAACTCGAGACATACAAAGCTTGTTGTGTTCTAATGGTACCTGAGTAAAATATCGAATTAAAATTCGTTTTATGTTTCTAATTAATAATTTTTTTTGGTTGGCAAGAGTTGACTATATACATATAATTATGTAGGTTTTTGACCATAGCTGACCTGATGTTAAGTGAGGGTGTAGTCAAAGTATATCTAGGCTGAAATGGGACTGGTTCTCAAGTGCGGCTACCGTAGCACACTTTTAGGTGCTTGGCGTTAGAAATTCAACTTGAGGGTAGTAGCTAGCCAACTGAGTACTAGAAAGTACCTACCACCATGTAATTATTTTCATGATGTTTTCCTTCACCGAGCTTTGTTTTCTTTCGAATAATTATTCTAGTTTTACCCAAAAAGCATGGGTAATAAATGAAACCGGGTGAAGCTTACTCCACTTCGTCTTCTGGCATTGCCCGTAACATACACACACGTCAAAAATAAATATTTTTGTGTAAAATCTAAACCGTGTACTTCGCAAATGTTGTTGTATAAAACAAACGCATTCTCTTACCTATAAATAGCAAAATTCAATCAATGGTTGACGAATTGTGTCAACACAACGAAATTGTATTTACATGGCGTACCGGGAAGTGAGATTGGTTTACCAAAGTGACGTCGAGTGTAGGAAATCAACGATATAAGCAAGCAAATAAGCAAAACAATTTTGTAACTTATTGTTTTAGTGATTTTATTTCCCTGGCTAGAAAATAGCGACAATTTGTTATTATTTATTCTTACATAGTTTCAATAATCAAAGAACACTTTAAATTTTTTCATGAATCTTCTCAGCCTCGTTCTTTGAGACAGTCTACATCCCTTTATCTTTATACACCTAAACACTCAACTTATTTTTATAGTGGTGCCTTTACTGTAAAGGTCATTAGGTTATGGAATGCTTTGCCTGTCTCTATCAGACAGTCACAGTCTTTGAACATTTTTAAAGACAGAGTAAAGTTTGCATTACTGGTCACAATACTGAGTCGTCATTGCTGTAAGTCGGATTACTTATGTTTATGTGCGTCGCTGCTGATGTTGGTTTTTATTTCACTTTTGTTTTTATCTATATATTATAGCCTATATATATTATTTGCTATATGTATACATTATATACTACATATGTATTATCAGTATATACATATTTATATATGTAAATATTTCGTTGTATTTAAATACATTATTAAATGATTATTTTTATATACTTACTATATGTTTTATTTTTATTTATTTTTCTTATTAGTGTTACATCTCCCGTCTGTTTCTTATGTTTTCTATCGTATTTTTTTTCTTGGTTGCCTGGAAGAGATCGCTTTTAGCGATAAGGCCGCCACTTGTGGCACTAGTACATAAGGTTCTTTGTTCTCTGTACTCATTTCTATTTATGGTATGCACAATAAATAGTTATATCTATCTATAATGAGTTCTTTTCACGATAAAAATTAACGCATACCTATTACTTGCTGCACCCCGTGGTGTAACCCGCTACATGTTTTTGGGATAAAAAGTAGCATATGTGTTAATCCAGAGTCTCAGCTACCTCCATATCAAATTTCATCCAAATCCGTGCGTTAAAGAATAACAAAAATCCATCCATCCAAACTTTCACATTTATAATAATTTATTAGTGGGATAGGCTCATGTACATAAAATACCAAAGGGTATATTATGTATAAAGTTATAAAATAAATATTTACGAGAAATCTTGTACAACAATGATAAATGTCTTTTTACCACTCGACTGCTCAGTGATTTGTTTAGGAAACCTTCTGGATTATGTTATTTTATCTAAATAATCAATCAGATGAGTCACAGGCAGGCTCGATATGTCACGATCTAGATAAGATACGATATATCAGGTAGGTTGTTCATAATTAAATGGAATAAAACTGATTATTATTGTTATAGCATTTTTGTTTTTCTTATGTAGGATTATTCAAGTTTCATTACGTGGGATAATCCGACTACACATTTGGCCACAGCCCCTGGCCTTTTTCAAAGAGTCAAAGCAGAGCACTACGCGCACGAGGTCTTGTCTAGCTTTGTTTATTTTTGTAGCATTTAATAAATAATTAAACCTAGTAATTCAAGCAATGAGATATACCTATTTAAATTTTTATTTGGTGGTAGATATCCTTAGTAGGAGGCCATCTAGGGAGGTGCCATCGCAGTACCAGATATTCTGCCGCCAAGCAGTGCTGTGTAAACAATACTGTGTTCCGGTCGGTTTGAAGGGTACTACAGCTAGCAAAATTACAGGACTGTTGATACTAACAATCGAAAGTCTCAAAAGTAATGAGCGCTAAAGCAGTGATGCCCTGAACTTTATTTTACTACACAAAGTTCTGTGTATCGCTGCAATGGTCATGGGCAGGCGTTACCATCAGGAAAGTCTCGTTTGTCTCATAACTTATAAAAACATATAAAAAAATATACTTCGACTTTTATATTAACCAGATATTCTGCCGCCAAGCAGTAGCGTGTAAACATTACTGTATTCCAGTTTGAAGGGTAGGTACTGCAGCTAGCGAAATTACTGGGCTGTTGCGACTAACTATCGAAAGTCTCAAAGTAATGAGCACCGAAGCAGCGATGCCCTGGACTTTGTTTTATTACTCAAAGTTCTGTGTATCGTTGCAATGGTCATGGACAAGCGTTATCACTTACCATCAGGAGAGCGTCTCGTTCGTCTCATTATTTTTCACATACAAAAAAAATCAAATGCTATTTTTGTCTACGGCTATAACTATAAAAGCTGTAGATTTTTATCAAAATAATCACGGAAGCATTCCTCGTATAATCATTATAATCTCGGAAAATGTTTTTCTTTATCAGTTGTTCATGATACAGTATCTATTTTATTAACTCCCTAAAGGTCATCATTTGATTCTGATAGTAGGAGATAAGATTTATTACAAAATTAATACTCCATAATGGTATGAGTGATCTTTTGTAAGCCGCACCATCGCTTAATTTCAGACGATATGGCGGTCAAACGCCATTTTGTTTAAATAAAAAAAAAAATACACCATTATTTTATTAAAAATGTATTTTTTTTTATGTTATTTAAACTATATATTACGGCTTTGTTTTACAGATTACAATGTTCCATCCTTATTCAATAAATTGCAATGAAGAAGTCAGCAACATTTTTAGTATACCTATTTATTTATTTATTTAAATTTATACGCTCCACAGATACCGTATATATTTTTTTTTACAATAGTACAATGAAAACGAAAGTTTGTCAAATTAATTTAATCTTAATCTAAGGTTAAAGTAGGTACTAGTTAGTGTGTATAGTATACCTATATAAGTCTGTTAACTAAAGCTTCGTAGACCTTGACAATCATTTAAAATTAAGAGACTATTAAATGACTAGTAAGTCTTTCTTTGTTTTTGGCATCGTGCTTTGTACACTTACGACATATGTAAGTCCACTGCTACTTTAGATTACTATGTCGAATTACGCGTGTATGGGAAAGTGATAAAATGTTGTGAAAGGCGACTTTTTAAGTCACTTCCAAAACTCCATCGAAGTTTGTAGGAAAGTCACCAAAACTTCACTAGATGCATGACCGAATACGACCTTAATTTATTTTATGTGACTTTGACTACGATTTCGACTTATTTCCCGATTTATCTTGACATGCCTGAAAATAATGAAATACATACATGACACCGGTAAATACACAAAGTGCGACGCCAAATATAAAGAAGAAGAAGAAGTACTTTAAAAACTCAGTTGTTTAATGTTTGTTCTGTGTTTGGGTGTTCTGTAATTATTATAAGTATGTATATACAACAACAAAAAAGTATTTAAGTAATCTATCAGTCATCTGACTTCCATAGTACAAGCTTTGCTTAGTTTGGAGACAGGTGGCGCTGTGCGTAATGTCCTACGACATTTATAGATTTATTCAAGAAGTCACGGAGTAACGTTTGACTAGATGTTGCTTATGTTCTGTCTTCACATTTTCCAGGTGTAATGAACGCTGCAGATTACTACGGTCTGGACGAGCTTCGCCGCGCGTGCGCTGGGTTCGTGCAGTGCTGTATCACAGTAGACACCGTTTGCGCTCTACTGGCCTCAGCTGAGAGATACATCCAGTACAAATGTACAAAGAGTCTCGTGCAGAAGGTATTAGCAAATATTATTTACAATAAATAAAATAAATAAATATCGTGGGACTATACACACAGCGCCATCTGACCCCAAACTAAGCAAAGCTTGTGTGATGGAAGTCAGATAACTGATAGAATACATAAATACTTTTTTTTTTTTAATTTCCCTTACACTACACATATCGCTTGCAATTTTATTTCACTTTTAATATTCGAGTGTTACGTACGACATATTGTGTCTGTTTTTAGTAAGTAATTCTTTTTTCATGCCTGAAGGACCGTTTAGCGATAATGCACAATTATTTTTTTTGGCGTCGCATTTTGAGCATTTTTGAAACTTGAAAATATAAAACACTTGACGTTTTATATTTTCAAGTTTCAAAAATTAAATAAGATTTCTCCAAGCTATAGTTATAGTCAAAGTCCAGTTTTGGTCAAGCACAGTTCGTGTCCGGACCGGCAAGCGCAGCGTAAGACGTCCACCTACAAGGTAGACAGACGACCTAGTAAAGACCGCAGGAACGCGCTGGATACGAACCGCTTTCAACTGGTATTTATGGAAGTCAATGGGAGGCCTATGTCCAGCAGTGGACGTCCTACAGCTGAAATGATGATGATGACAGTTCGTGTTAAGCAAATCCAGTCATGCTTTAGTAAAGTAGTGGCGACTTTACTAAAGCTTCGATAGAGTTTTGGAAGCAACACGAAAAATCATATTTCACCGCATTATATCATTTTCCCACACTTGCGCTCGTGATTCGGCGCTTTATGAATAAAACACCACCATTTTTATGCATAAACAGTCGACAAAACACAAGTTTTGGAAAAAAATACAACGGGGCAATACGACTCTTTCCGCATTCCCGCCAAAGCTCCATATAATAACTTGTGGCACTAATTTATAAGGCTCTTTTGTTTTCTGTACATTTTTTGTATTTTTGGTATGCACAATAATATAGAGTTTCTATGAGTATCTACTGTTTAGAAAGAGAATGAATTTTAATCGGTGGGTAGATCAGATAAGCTGTAGAATTCTATAGTCACATGACAAGATTTTTTTTTTAAATGATTTGTAAATTAATTATTAATTTTATATTTTTCCGACGTAATATTATCTATTTTAAACTTTTTCGTTTATTTCCGCTCTATTATATAAGTATTTAACAATCACTGAATAGCTTACCAAATTATTATAAAAAATATAAATTCATTTATAAATGTCATAAACACTCAAATTTAAATAATAAATCAGTCAAATTAACATAAAACAAAAACAATCACAATACAGCACTAACAAAATAACCCACCCCTAAGTGTACCCGGTGCAAAGGTACCCATAACACTCGCGGCATTGCCGCGTTGTATGGCAATAGCTATCCTCTAATGTTAAAATACAATAAATTAAATGTAATATATCCCTAATTATCATTGTGTAAAATTATATGGTTCGATATTTTTACTAGTTCATAAGGTTCTTTTGTTTTGTTCTGTTCACTGTACTCTTTTCTATTTATGATGTGCACAATAAAGAGTTATATCTATCTATCTATCTATTACATTGGAATCTCCGTAAAAATATTCATTATATTTTTTACAATCATTATAATAGAAAATTAATTATCATTTCTATAGTAGTGCTGTTATGATCTATTACAGGTCTTGGAATTCGTCGATGAGCATGGTAACGACGTTCTGAACTTGGGCTCTTTCACACTCCTGCCGCAGCACGTGGTGCGATTAATACTGGCACGAGACGAGCTCCGCGCTGATGAATTCACTAAATTCCAGGTCCGTCAAATAAATAATAAATAAATATCGTAGGACTATACACTCAGCGCCATCTGGCCCCAAACTAAGCAGAACTTGTGTAATGGAAGTCAGATAACTGATAGAATACATAAATACTTTTTTTTTTTGTAAATACATACTTATAATACAGAACACCCAGACACAGAACAAACATTTGTTTATTCACAAAATGGTTGCCCTGAGTGGGAATCGAACCCACGCCCTACAGCTTTCAAGGCAGATATACTACCAATGAGCCAACCGGGCTGTCGATTAGTATCAATCAAATAGTAAAGTAACTTTATTTGGCACCATTGGTAATAAAAGTATGCACAGTCACTACAGTAGTCGCTGCAGTGGCCCTGGACAGGCGTTATTTCTTACCATCAGGATAAAATTTAAAAAAAGACACTAAAATATTTTAGTGTTTTTAAAAACATGCTTCGTTATTATTACTACGTCATTATCACACACTACTGTATTATTCCGTAGTTTATAATGTATAAAATATCTTTATACATTGTATTGTATCTTTTTAAGTAAGATGGATACTTTGGTTTGTAATATATTTTGTTAAATGTATAATCATTTTTTACAAATGACACATAATGCGATCTCATGTTTTTGGCGCGTCACAATTTAAAGCATCTTATAGATTTTGTCACAGAATAATAGTGAGTACAAATTAACTAAATGTAGTTTGCGACCTGACATATTTTTTGCATAATTTCAGTTTTCTTTACATTTTTTGCTAAGTCGTATCAAAATCTCTGTGGTTCAACATATTTTTCCGGATGGCCTACAGTTATCATAGAGATAGTACACTAATAAATTTAATACACATTTTCCAGGCTGCTCTTATGTGGAGTAAGAAGTACTGCGACACAAATCAGAATATAAACCTGAAAGACGTGATCGGCAACTTCCTGGAGTACATCCAGTTCCACAAGATACCGGCCAACGTGCTGATGCGGGAGGTACATCCATTAGGCTTGGTACCGTACTCCATCATCATGAATGCTTTGGCATACCAGGTGCGTGCGTATTGCTGTAATTACCGAAAACAATATAAATCTATAATTTTACATGAGCCAAAATTAAAAAAAAAATATAAATAAAATTGAACGCCTGTAGGCTCCGATGATTCATTTTCCAAGAACGGACTATCTGACTGACTAACTGTTTGTCTTGCAATTTTGTATTTGTTATAATTTTGAAAAGTGTGAAAGACTTTGTGTTTTGCAACGTTAATAGAAGTAGATGAGCATATTGTGTGGAGTGCTGAATACGTTGTTGTTGTAGGCAGACCCGGCCAGCATAGATCCAGGCAAGCTGTCCCCCGCGCGAGTGCGACGTGCCGGCCGCTCCATGTCCGTGCAGTCTTCACTCGACCCCTACGGCTCAAACACCACCCTCTCTTCTACCGGCTCCAGCGATGTTCCGTCGTCAGACAGTAGACACAACTAACGCGAGGGGAACCCCCCTTCCCGTCCTCCACCCGAACCCGTCCCCGGACCTTCCTCAGCTCCAGTCGTCCCCTTCCCAGACAAACCGCCAGAAAAACTTGGACTCTTCTCTTCTATTAAAAGAGCTGCGAGCAAAAAGTTTGGCGATCGACGTTCCCCGACCCCCAAAACGAGAGAACCTCGTTCTAAATCAGACTCTGTTAAACACGCCGCTCTTACCAGGCAAGTGTCCGAGACGGTGGCAGCGTCCGGAGATACCACTTTCGAGCGGTGCAGACCTAAAAAACGTGATAGTGATACCGAGTTTCCAGTGCGTAAATCTACCTCGGAACTTTCGGAAAGTTTTCCTTTCGTAAAACGTGCGTTAGCTGAAATTGAGCATGGGTGGAATTACTTTAGGCGATCGGTGGCATCGGATGCTTACGAACCGAGAGCGTCGTTGATGAGAACAGAACCATTGGTGGTGGTCGCGGCGGCTGAAGAAGAGGCGCCGATGTCGCCTCCACCTCAGATGGGATTAAAAGAGAGGAGAGGCTCTAGAGGATCTCCGTGTGCGAACCTCCCACCATTAATGCTGCCTCCAAGAACACCGGAACCGTCTCCTGGCCGATTGTCCCCAAACAGACTGTCGCCTGTCGTTTCTCCTGCAAAAGCTAAGGAGCCTTCATCAGCACCAGCGCTGCGACCACAGCTCCCTCGTCGTTCTCGAACCCGCTCCGAAATGCCGCCAGATCCACCTCCAAGATCACCGACTACACCACGCCCGGCATCAGTTTCTCCAAAACATACATTCGCCTTTAAAATAGTTCTTAAGAAAGTTGAAAGTACACCGAACACTTCATTTGAAAAACCGGACCAATGAGAGTACCTCCTCTAAGCGCGGCCGCTGTTATGCGGTGGGGTACTCGAGGTCAATACGCGCTATCTCCTCTAGAAAAGCTAGTTTAGTTAGCAATGACATGGTCATTAGCTGCCTAATTCTCATTCATTCGAAAAGGGTTTGCCGTAGACGTTCGTAAAGTTTGAGATACAAATTTTGAAACGCATCGTACGATTTTGATCTCTAAAATCATAACAATGCTGAACCACAATTGTACACAGCGATGCATTGTTCAGTTCAATTAAAAAACAACGCGACCCCATAGCGTGTATTTGACATGGAAAAACACGTTTCGAAAAAATTAGAAAGAGGCAGAAATTATGACATTTCAGCATTTTTCTTATGAACCCAAGAGCTGGCCGTCTTTTGGAATACGGACATTTTTATAATTGTAGATAAAAAATAAAATTAAATGTGTTTAATCGTTGTTTATGAATGATAAATGTGAACTGTATTACTATCATTGTACTGACCGGATTAATTAAATTCAAATAAAATGTTACTAGTGACTTTTTTATATGTAAAATAACTGAGTGGTAATGAGGTAAAGTATTTATTTAAATATTTAATGTTTTACGTAATTTTAAAGGCTATCACTATATCTAACATTTGTTACGTCGTTTGTTTGATGCACCAGTCTAAACGGGATATACTATATGCACTTTTATAATGGCAATTGTTGTAAGGAATGTCTAAATGTATTTTCGATGTTTTACAAATTATCTGATGTGAAAGTATTTTTGTAAAATTGTATATAAAGAAGATGTTTGTTGTCATGGAATATTTAACTGGCTTTCCAGACCATTTCAATTGACGTAAATTGTTCGTGTTTATTTGTAATTTTTTTAAATTGAAAATTGTATTACGTTAATGTAAATTTTTGAAATAATATTAAAATTATTATTTAATCTTACGAGTCAAATTTGTTGCGTTGTGTTTACTGAATTTGTATAAAAAACTTAAAAAACCTAATTTTTTATGGTAAATTTCAAATTATATTTCGTATATACATCAGACATCTTCAATTACCCAAACCTAAATGGCTGTTGTAATTTGTGTAAATGATAATAATTTATAAATAATTGTGTGTTTACGAGTGTGTTTCAGTATATTTATTTTATGTTCATAATTTTTTAGAATGTATTAATTGTTCTATATGTGAAATTTCGCCAAAAACTATAACTATTCTGAGTATTTATTGGCTAAGCATAATATTTTCTAAGACAGCATTTCTCTTAATTTTATAAAGACGTAATAGAAGAATCGCATAATTAAGATTGAAATTGTTTCAAGAATCAATAAAAAAACACATATCTGTACAAAAAAAGGATAATTATATTTTTGAGTTAAATACTTTATTTGTTCCATCAATAGTCAGTTTTTAATTGAGTTTGCCATTGTCTTAAACGTACATGTAATAGGGGTACGGGGAGGTAAAAGTTCTAGATAGACTTTTCCGTTTTTAACTTTAAATCAGTATAATTTTTTTTTTTTTTTTTATTGTAGATAGGCTGCGTTTGACCGCCATCCCGCCTGATGTTAAGCGAAGATGCGGTCTACGGTAAATCTAATCCGTGGCTGCAGCTGTAGTTGCGGCGTACACCATACCAGCATCAGCTTGATTTAAATAGACATCACTCTTTGTTACCACTTCTATAGACCGCATCAGTTCCAACTGACATAGCCACGGCTTTAACCTGTTGCCAAATAGTATACTGCCGCAACTACAATTGTTAAGGGATAAAGATAAAGATAATTTATTTGTATACAACATGAGAAATTTTATACAATATACGCATAAAAGATGTTCCAGTACTTAATGTGGCTGAGTCATGTTGTGCCGGTTAGGCGTACAAATGTCACGAGTGATGGCGCTATGCTCGTACAAACATTAAAATACTATTTTAATTACAGTCCACAATGTAAAAATTAAGTCATGTTAGTTAAAAAATAAATCAGATATCAAAATTACATTACAAATAATATGTCAAAAATAAAAATCAAATACGTATCAAAAATTAAAATCAGATGTCAAAAATTAAAATCAAATGTCAAAAATTAAAATTAAATGTCAAAAAATAAAATAGAATAAAATACCGATGTCAAACAGAAATAATAAAAATTATACAATGTCATTCAAAATTGGTCATTTAAAAAATCATCAATTGAGTAATAGCATTTTTTTAAAAAGGGTAATATCCATCACAATTAACCTGGCAATTCAATTTGCTCACGAGCGCGGTACTTGTACAGAGCCAGTTTACTTTATCGGCATCGTGAATGATACTCCTTTTAAGCGAAAATGTCTAACAGAAAGACATTCTCGTCTTTTTCACTTGTCTGTTTTTTATGCAATATAGACATGCATTATCAGCTATCTAAACTGACAATTCTTGCGACGCGTTACCCATATGTTTTATGGTTGATTAACTAGATATTCGATCATTTCTGTTAAGTGATTGTGTGGTCAAAGATATACATCTTGCCTGGAATAGAAAATGACCCTCAAGTGAGGCTGCCGGAACACTGCCGAGTGCCTACGAAAAATTACCCTTCCACCATGTTTTCCGTATTTTCCTTTACCGATAATTGTTGGTATTTGAACCTGAGCTAGTGTTCCAGCGATCCAACTGCGCTAACCTATCATCGCTACAAATTAATGTGACATGACACGTCACGTATGCTATGCGTATTTTATTAACTGTATGATTTTAATATAATACTATCTGGTATGCAACAAAATTGTGAAAAAATCAAAATGGTTTTAAAACTGGTCACTCATACATTATGAATGTTGTATCCGTTTCTTTTGTAGGTTTAAATATCTTGTAAATAAAGAAATTTATGTTGTCACAAAAACAAAAGCACCCATGGTGATAATAGTTTTATTTTCTATCCAATCGCGCCCAAACCATCACGAGTTAGCGAATGCCTATGCAATGGTCATGGGCATTCGCTAACTCTTACCATCAGAAGAGTGTCTTGTTCGTCTCATTGCTTACACATAACAAAAATGTTTTTTTAGTTTTGAATTTTAACCTATGTACTTAAGATTTAATATACTTAAAATTTAATATTAAAAATCAGGGTATAGTACTTTTTATAATTGACAGGCTAGTTATTTGACCACAGCTTACTTGATGTTAAGTGAAGGTGTGGTCAAAGATGGTACACACTCCTAGCCTGAAATGAAAATGGCTCTCAAGTAAGGCTATCACAATACACTGTTAGTTACTTGGCGATAGATTTTCAATATGAGGGTGGTAACTAGCCAGCCGAGTAAGAAAGTATTCTACTACTACAATATGGTTTCCTCACGATGTTTTCTTTCACCGGCAGCTCAAGATCATTGTTGGGGTAAACTGACCGCGCTAACCGCTGAGCTTTCATCGCTACAAATCTAAGCTACTAACCTAAGAAGTGGTCATTGTGACCAACTTTTACAATGGACTCAACTCTGATATCACAAAAAAAAAGACGACGATTTCAGGTTTCTGCCTATAGTAACACTTATTCATAATGATGATTACAATGGCAATGGCTTATCCGATGAATACACTCAAAGCTTATGGCCCTGTATCATTTTACTGTTTATTTTCATATAACGCGTTAGGTGTTGGACCATAGTTCACCTAATGTTAAGTGACGATGCGGTCGAAAATGGTGAACACATTTAAGATCTAGACTGAAATTCGTGAACATCGTTAGGAGCTTTGCGGTAGATTTATTTTTAATGTGGTAGCTGGCCAGCCGTATACCAAAAAGTACCACCTTTTTCTTCTCTTCTTCACAATGTTTTCCTTCACCAGCAGCTTAATCTTATTATTGGGATTTGAACCCACGGCTTTCGAAGTATATTCCGACAACGTTAACCAAAGAGTTATCATCGCTACAAAGTTCGCAATTAGTGTCTTGAACTAAATAAAATACCACAATTAGATTGCTTCCGTAAAGTTAAGACAATTGAATCGTTCTAAGTTTACTAGCATGGCAGGGTAAAATGACGACGTAATTACTATTTCTTTACAAAATGTATCAAGTAAAGTGTACCTATAATAGCTATGTTCTGTCAGTATAGGTTGGAAGAATAAATATCAATTACCGACACGACACACTCTGGGGCAATATCCGGCACCACATGCCGTCTCGGACGTCGTCGGTGGGTCTTAATAGACACCGATGGACAGTTAATTTATGACACTGCAAGCGTAGTGTTTTTAACTTTTACTTTATAAATAAAATCTTACAAACATATTACTAAATGGAATCCAAGAGTGATTAAAACGCTTCACACTCCCAGTGCATTGCTACTTAAAATAGGTGAAATTATTAGACGTGCCACTTTTTTTTTTATGTGAAAAGTAATGAGACGTACGAGACGCTCTTCTGATGGTAAGAGATAACGCCTGACCAGGACCATTGCAGCGATACACAGAACTTTAAGTAATAAACCAAAGTTCAGGGCATCACTGCTTTGGCGCTCATTACTTTGAGACTTTCGATGGTTAGTCTCAACAGCCCAGTAATTTCGCTGGCTGCAGTACCCTTCAAACCGAAACACACTTACACACTGCTTAGCGGCAGAATAACTGGTACTGCAGTAGTACCTACCTAGCCGACCTCCTGCTAAGGAGATCTACCACCAAGTAAATACCACCACTTATACCACCTTCGGAACGGAGCACTGAAGTATTAACTTGAGACCTTTTATATTATGCTGTATAATGTAGAGCTGTCAAAGTTGTCAATTACTCTGGGATCACTGATGCTTAGAGCCGCTTTGCGTATAGCGTAGAGACGTCGGTTATGTGTGCGTATTTTATCGCATAGGTACAAATACCTACAAATGCAAATACATATTTCATTACTAACACAAATGTTACAAGTCACTTCAAAATTTTAAACAGGTATGTCATTAAATTTTAAATTTTAAGTTAAGTTTAATTTTACAAATGTCAAACTGGATGTGTTTACGATCTTCGACCACACCGCCTCTTAACATCTGAAGAGCTATGGTCTAACACCTAGCCTGTCATACATAAATAAATGTAAAAAAAATTGTAATTAAAGCATTTTATGGTCGAGAATCTTTTCAAAAAAATAGTTTATATAAATTAAATATTTTAAGCTGTGATTAAAGAAATTTTAGATGTTGTGCATTTAGTTTTGCTATCAGTATTTTAAGTCTCTTAAAGTATAGTTAAGCTTCCAGCAATATAGGGTAAAAAAACAAAGAAGTCGGGACGAATACAGGAAGGATTTTATTTATAGGGGTCGTTGTCGTCGGTAAACCTCCGATTAATGGACTACGAAGTAGGTAAACTCATTTAAAGTCAAACGATTTGTTACGAATGAAGTATTTATAGGTAAATATATGGCTTAGGGATTTGTTTTCATTTTCATTTGTTTTATCCCTAATATTCATAGACAAGACTGCAATGGAAATTCAAATTGAAACTAAAAAGATCTAAAAAGATATTGTAAGTTTTTGGATTACCCTAAACTAAGTAAAGCTTGTACTATGCGAATCAGATAACTGATAGAATACGTAAAAATGATTTTTTTTGTAAATACATACTTACAATACATACAGACACAGAAGACACATTTTATTTTTACCAAGAAACAAAATTGAGAATCTACTATCAACACGAGCGAAATAACTATGACTCTAGCGTTTCCATAAATTATTATTACTAAAACGAAATTATATTTACATTTTCAATATACAAGTACGTTTTCAGTTAATTATGAAGCTCTTAATTCCGTAGCTCTTTTATGTATGCGCAACATTTTAATTAACAAAATTGTGGCTTTTACAAATTGTTTATTCATGAATCGTTAATTACGAGGGAATCATTATTTACAGGATATTTTTATATTAATTTGCTAATTACTTTCTACATTTTAATTGGTTTTACTCTTTATAGAGTGCGTTAATTATGGTTTTTTTTTTACATTTAAAGCAACACTTTTAAACTAATTTTGTATAAACAAAAATTGAACCGGTTACAACAATACAATGTAGAAAAAAATTATAAAAATACGGACATAAGTTTTTTATTGTCAAACAAATAAGCCGTTGAGATTGCTACCGAAACAATTTTTTTCAAAGTTATGAACTTTTTTAAATTAAATACAACGAAACGAGCAAGACGCTCTCCTAATGGTAACAGATAATACCTATACAGGGTCATTGCTATGATACCTTAATTGTTATGTAACACTAACAACACATAAAATGGCTTAGCTTCTTCTTGGTGCTAAAAAGTAATTTTACAAACTTGGTCTAAATTGCGATATAATAATAAACACCTCATAAATCTAAAAAGTATCGCAGAAGATGATTTATGTGACGTTTAATTTTCAATCAAATATTTACAAAGACGATGAGGTTTTTGAATTAATCTTTTATTTTGTTACTTTATAGCTGCCGGCTATGAGAAAAATTTAATTGAAAATACACCTAAGTTACTTTGAGATACAAAAATGTAATTTGAATTCGACAAAACATTTTTTTTTTTAGAACAACTTTTACTTCAGAGCCAACAGTAAAATCATGAAGAAAAACACTACTACTACATAGTATTATTATGTAGAAGCAGTGTTTTTTTTATATATAATATATTATTTTGTTTTATTTCAGTAAAAACTACCTTCTACTAATTTTAAACAGGATACGATCTAAGATAAAGCACTCTTACCTAGAAGAAACCTGTCCTGGATTTGAAGACACCCAAATTGTACTTTGCGGTAAATATGGACGCAGAGTTCCACATCAGCGCTGAAAACACATCCCGTACCAAAAATGTGGCTCCCGAAATCAAAGCAGTGTGGAGTACGTACGTGGCGAGCAGCAAAACAGTAGATTATGCTAATAATCTACTGTTTTATTCAAGCAATTGTGATTTCCCGCAAATAAAGACCAAAATAAATGCCAGTAGCTGTGATTTCACTATAAAATTATGCTCCATTTGTCCATAAATGGAAAAAAATATTTGTATGGAAATCGAACCACCTTAAGACTTAACATCGAATGTCACAATGTAATCAGCACCAAAAAAGCAATTCCTAGGACTTTGTTAGCAAAGATGGTTTTGTCTGAATGGTCACTTTCCGTCAAGAGAACGAGTGGTTCACTTTAGTACCTACTTTTCCATTAAAGATTGAAAACCCTACCAGGAATATGCTGCCGTATATTTTATTGGCTAGCATGAGACAGGAGTCTAAGGGCTATACAAACCAGTAGACTGGTTTTGATGCCAAAACTACCGACCAGAGTATGACCGTCCAATGTTAAAAATATATTACATTGTTTGCTACAGTTTTCAAGGCTTCCTTAACTCTTAGCAACAACTAAGAAAAGTTATTCAATGAAACCGGCCACCGAAAGCGAAAATTTTTACCAACTCTTTCAAGCGGCGTTTTGACGGCTTCGTTTATTTATAATTTTACGGTCTAAAATTAATAAATAAATTTGAAAAAAAACAAAGTTTTGTTGTGAGTTGTGCAACATTTCTTGTTTATGCTGTCAACCATGGTTTATGGTGTTTCTTTGTTTGATGCCAATTCTAGATGTAGAGTTACGACGAAATAAAAACATGTTAGCATTTCATAGTATCACCGTCCAGGTGCCGTGTCTTGTCCTTTGTCTTGCAGGGACAAGACACGCATTGCACTGCACCAGCCTTGCGACCCAAGTCTAGGATTGAGGATAAAATTTATTTTAATTGAATCTTCTTCACTGTTATCCATCTAAATTTTTATATACCCATCTGAAATATTCTAAAAAAATATATAAACCTAAAATCTGTCACAAACTTAAAATCTAAAAAAAAATTAAGTTAATTTATGTCGAATTTTAGTTTAAGATATAAAGAAATATTTCGGATAGACATATGTATTTAAAAATTGTCATCAAATTAGAAATTAAATCCTCGTCAATACTGTACCAAAACGAATTTTAAGCGTCAAAAACACTAAAAGTATATCACGCGAAAACTCAATCTTTGCCCGAATAACTCAGGATTAATAAATGAAATATTTGTTATTTTTCTTTTCTCTAACAAAATGTACACAGAATGAGAACAGTGTTTCATTTGTGCAGAACCTCGTTAGTTCTCTCGAGTGCTCTCGCAGACAATTGAGGGGCAACAAAGTAAGGATAAGAACTCGCGGTCCTACCTACGTACCTACACGGAATTTCATTTTTTACAATGATTTGTAGAAAGCAAGATGGATGCAAACTCTTTATCGTTCATACCAAAAATAGAAAGTAACTTTGATTTAGTTCTAGAAGTGAAATTGCACACTGTGCAATTCAGGCGATTCTTTCTACTTTACACTTGAACATTGTGGAATGACTTCCCTTCTTCTTTATTCCCGCGGAGTTACAATATGGGTTCCTCAAAATAAGTGTTAATAGAAACTTAAAAGGTCAGCAAAAGGGTTCATAAAGTAACGCATTCTATTTTCAATCATGAACGGAAAGTGCTATGTGGTGAAAGATAATCGTACGTAAGTAATTTGCGACACTTTACAAGGATATGACCGATTTTGACTGTGACTTAGACTTATTGCCCACATCGCACAAAACTACAAATTTACACCTTAGAGGTAAAAAAGTTATTAATGAAACTTGTTAAGAAAACAAGCAGAAAAACAAATAGCCTTTATTCAAGGCTATTTGTTTTTCTGAGATAAAAATAACGTATAAAATACACGAAATACGTTACGGTTATTTTTACCGAAGTAAAGTCAATTTGTTTTATTTCTGTTTCTTTGAAAAGCATCTCTCTTTGCAATAAGGCAAGTGCCACAAGTCGCTACTTGTGGCACTAGCTCATAAGATGATGAGATTATTTTGTTTTCTGTATTTTTTGTTTCTTTAATTTTGTGGTGGCTGTGGTGGAGTGCTCAATAAAAAGTTTCTATCTTTATTATATGTATAGTCATAATATTACAATTTTCACAGAAAAGAGCGTCCAAAGATATTGTCCAGTTTCTTCATAGCTTTTTAAAACAACACCTCTTTTTAATAAATGATAAGGAACAAGCCACTAGTAACAACGTTAAGTGTCATCTCCGCTTGCTGAATAACGTCTTCTACAATTTCGTTGATTGAGAACAGCATAGAATGGACCTTAAATTAAAAAAAATAATCAAATCTGTAAAAAACCATAAGACACTCGGAAAAACAATAAGACCATTAAAAAAATTAAAATGATTGATTTCAAAAAATGTTACTTTTTTAATATAGTACGAAAATTATAACGAGTACATTACTTAAAACAAAGAAATAAAGCAGGTAAGCTAAAAAAATGGCTCTATCTATTTTTACTAAGGACAACAATGGTCAATAATAGTGGTCGAAAATATAGTTTTAAACACGAACCAAAAACTAGTTTGTAGGTTAAAAATATTATTTTAGTACTTACCTTGTTACCTAGGGTATCAATTTACTTACAGATTTGAGAAATTGACAGCCGCTACCTTGATAATGTCTGAAAATGTGTTAATTGAATAAAATGCAATTTTACTTTGTGTACTTTTCGATTTTATAAAATACAGTACTATTACGGAGCCTGAATGACGTCATGCCGTGTAAAACAATCATATCGACATCGTAGTTACTCTATGAAACAATAGCAATGACGATAACACATGGTGTGATGTAACTGCACGGTTTTCACGGTCACGTGACTCAACGCCTAATTTTTTCAGAATTTCTATTAAAAACCTTATTTTATTTTGTATAACAAATAATTTTGCGTTTTGTCATCTACACATAAAAATAGAATATCAACTCATCCGTTTCATTCTTAGTGGACACTAGTTTATTCTATTAACTTTCAATTCTTTGACAAAACAAGCTTCTTGCGAGTTGAATTAAACCGCCAGTATAATAGAAGGCAGCAGTAATTCTCATGAAATCAACTTCTCTTAGAAAATATCTACAATACTCCAGTACCATTCACAAATCTAATTTCAAATCAGTACTACATACAGAGCTTTTAGATTTAATAACATACGTGTTTAAATTTCGAAGCGAACGTAATTCTACAAAAGTTAATTTAGCTTAAAACAACGATTAAAACGATAGTCTATAGTTAAAACGAAACTTTCATTACTTTGTTCTTAATTTAAACATTTTGTGGTTTAAGCGAATGTTTGTTCTGTGTCTGGGTATTCTATACATACGTATGTATAATTATGTATAAGTGTTGTTAAGCTATAACAGCTAGCATCACACAAGCTTTGCTTAGTTTGGGGCCAGATGGCACTGTGCACAGCGCCATCTGGCCCCAAACTAAGCAGAGCTTGTGTTTTTTTTTTTTTTTTTTTTTTATGCGAAAAATAATGAGACGAACGAGACGCTCTCCTGATGGTAAGAGATAACGCTTGTCCATGACCATTGCAGTGATACACAGAACTCTGAGTAACAAAACAAAGTCCAGGGCATCACTGCTTTGGTGCTCATTACTTTGAGACTTTAGATGGTTAGTCTCAACAGCCCAGTAATTTCGCTAGCTGCAGTACCCTTCAAACCGGAACACAGTAATGTTTACACACTACTGCTTGGCGGCAGAATATCTGGTACTGCGGTGGTACCTACCTAGATGACCTCCTGCTAAGTAGATCTACCACCAAGTAAATGTGTGATGGAAATCAGATAACTGATAGAATACATAAGTACTTTTCTTTTGTAAAAACATAATTATAATACATACAGAACACCCAGACACAGAACAAATATTTGTTTGCCCTGAGTGGGAATCGAACCCACGCCCTACAGCAGATATACTACCAATGAGCCAACGGGGCTGTCCTAATATCCTGCGATATTTGTTTATTTAACACAGGGTAATTTCTAGTAACAATGATATTTTTTGAACAACGCAAACTTATGTTTAACTTTTGATAAACAATTTCCAAATAAATTTCATTTCATTATATAATATCTACGATGTTTTTTTTTAAATTACATTCAAGTAAAAAGCTGAAATAAAAAAATTTAGACACTCAATCATTACTTATTATATCTCTTATAAGTGTTAGTGTCAGCGCTCTATATTATAATAATAATAAGAAAAATTCAAGAATCAATTAATTTGGAAAAATTAAAAGCTTTTGTAAAAAATTAAAACAGCTAATAGCTATACATTGAAGTGAACCTTTCAGCCAACGTTTCTTTTGGATATTCGCCAAGAAGAGGGTTTGGAAAAGTCACATTCATTTTAAATTCTTATTCTGACACCATTCGATAAAATATCGCTAATGATATTTTTAACAAAAATTTATTTAATAGTGAGTAGATACTAATTCTGACATTGAGAGACTTGTAATGATCTGATATGAGTGAATATCATGAACTTTTAACTTAGCCTGTCAACTATTAAAAAAAACTAAAATTAAGTTATGATGTCATTGTACTTATTTAAAAGCTTAGCTTGTCAACCACAAAAAATCCTATACATTGTATATTAACTCTGACTTTAAGATTGGCTCGCTCAGCACGTATAAACTTGCTTACCGGCTCCCCCGTGTGATCGTAAAAACTATAAACTACAAACAGTAGCTTTTACAACTAGCTGCTACCCGCGACTTTGTTTTTAAACCTAAAAAGATGTATTCTTAAATCTTTTTTTCAAGTAGCTTAATTGTATTGTATTGTCGTTTAGCATTTTCCAGTATTACGTAAATAAATCAGAGACATTTTTTTATGACATAAACGAAGCGCTCTCCTGATAATAACTGATATCATCTGTTCATGACTATTGATATCCAAAACTTCGAGTGACAAAACAAAGTCCAAGACATAATGCCACAACTCAGAGCTCACCCTGTCTCGTTATCTTAGAGCTAGCTTATCATTAGTGCTCATTACTTTGAGATATGAGATAGTTAGTTTCGATAGCTCTGTAATCCGCTAGCTGCACCCTGTACCCTCCAAACTTCTTGTCGTTTGTTTCTAGTAGGTAATATTTGCGAATAGACTACTGTATGAGCGCAAAATTTCTGATGAATTTTTTTTTACAATAAAAAGTAATAAGACAAACGATACACTCTCCTGATGGTAAGAGGTAAAATAATAATAATAATAATCATTGTCCCGATAGTCGTCACGGTAAACGGTCTTATAGCGAAGAGTCTCGACCAACATCTCAAGAGACTCTCGCTAGACGGTTGGGTCAAGGGTCAGCTTCAAAAGGCAGTGATCCTTTACACGGCGCGCATTGTGAGGAGGTTCCTCACTCTGCAGCCCTAACCACCGGCAGCTTGAGCCCTGCCCCGCTGCCGGCGGCACCCTAGTTTTAAGTTTTTTATATTATTTATGTTTTCTACTTATTTAATGTAAAAAAATTATAAATTAAGATACAAAATAAATACCTGAAATAATAATAAAATCATTTATTTCGTATTTCGGTCCATAATTTATTATTTGTAAAGAATGACCACGCCCATTGCGACAATACATTGAACTCTGAGTAGCAGAACAAAGTCCGGGGCATCACTGCTTTAGCGCTCATTACTTTGATACTTTATTGGTTAGTCTCAACAGCCCAGTAATTTCGCTAACTGCAGTACCCTTCAAACCAAAACACAGTGATATTTACATACTACTGCTTGGCGGCAAAATATTTGTGAACGTACAATATACACTAAAACGACTTAATTCTCAATACAACTATCATCTTTTAATATCCTACTGAGCGCCATCTTACTCTGCTTATTTATTCATGGATTGTCAAGCTAAAAGGAAAAGGTCTTAGATTTATTAAGCGGTCAAGATGAAGCAACAAGTTGTTTATGGTAGCCATAAAGTTCCAACCCGACTAAAGCGTTTTGAAATGTTTATTAGACGTCTAACGTAGACGAAACAAGAGAAGTTCGCAGAGAAATTTTGAATTGGAAGGCTAGCCAAGTTTTGTAGCCACTTCAACTTATACATACGAGTATTATGAGTAATCTGAGCCGTATCATATATATATCCTTAGCTTATAACTTCTTTGGCTTAAGTTAACCCTGTTAGCTCATTTGGTAGAATATCTGCTTCAAAATCTGCTGGGCATGAGTTCGATTACAACCAGGACGAAAATGTATATTCTGATGTTTTGTGTGTATTATATGTATGTATGTTTATATAATTATTAAAATTATATTATAATTATGATAAAAACTTACCTTAATAATCGCAGTCAAATAGTGTGTGTAAATGGGTCTTCTTCAGCATTGGGTAACATGTCAATAGGGGTGCCACAAGGCTCAGTTTTAGGTCCTCTATTGTTTTTAATTTATATTAATGATCTCGCAGGTGCCATGCCAGAGTGGGCGCAAGTAAGTCTCTTTGCCGATGATACCCATGTTGGTATTAAAGATGTTAACAAACATAACTTAGATACGAAAATAAATACTACTATGGACTTGTTAACGGAATGGTTTGATTGTAATGGTATCATTCTAAATTCTAATAAAAGTACTGTTATGCACTATCAATCGAAACTTGGCATTTTTGGTATCTCGGCAAGTAAAGAAAATGTGTTTTTAGGATACACAATAGATAATACAATTAGTCACAATGCTCATATCGATAATATATGTAAGAAAATTGCCAGCGGAAATTATGCGTTATTTAAACTTAAGCCGTTAATAGATAAAAATACTCTTATATCCGTGTATTATGCATACATACATTCTGTTATAAGATACGCAGTTACGATATGGGGTAACGCAGCTAGTATTACAAAAGTGTTAAGATGTCAGAAGAGAGCGATTAGAATAATAAATGGTTTAAAAAAACGTAGTTCTGCAAAAAAATACTTCAAAACTAACAAAATTATGACAGTGATATCACTATACATATACAATAGCTTATTAGAAATACACGGAGCTAATTTGCCAAAGAACAAAGACAGGCATCAATATAACTTGCGAAACAAAGAAAAGCTGGTCGTGCCATGGACTAGGTTAGGTAAAGTTGAAAAGCAGGGCCGTCACGCCAAAATATTAATGTATAATAAATTGCCAAAATATATTACAGAATTAAATCATACCGAATTTAAAAAAACCATTAAATTTTTTTTGGAAAACAATCCATTTTACAAATTAGGTGAATATATGTCAATGAGGTTCTCAGAATCCTCATTTATGTGTAGTACATAAACGGAGCCTCCGCTGTAGTATGTTCGTTGTTAATTACTCGTATAGGTATAGCTTCATTCATTAAAGTGTAATCGTAAGGTTTTTTGTTGTACATGTGACTTGCCTTTAACATTATTGTTATTTATGGCCAATAAATATTACTGATTTACTGATTAGATTCTATCAATTGTCTGGTTTCCAGAAGACTGCTTAGTTTGGGGCTAGATGGCACTGTGTGAAAAATGTTCTACGATATTTATTTATTTTCATATAACATCATTAGTCTTAAATTTTGTATTAACTAACTTTGCTGATGTAGTATCCCAAAATGGCTTGGTCTTCGATACAGAATGGCGCCATTTTTCTGGTTTTTGGAAATCATAGACCAAAGGTTTATCTCGGTTGATCTTTTGGATCTTCTTATATTTTTCTCTGCTATACGTAATTTTTTTAGCATAACGCTCCCCTAATGGTAAGAGATAACTCATATCTATAACCATTGCAGCAAAACCCAAAAAATTAAGTTCAGGGCATCGCTGTTTTGACGCTAATTTTGTATAGCTGAAAAAGATATTTTGTAGATTGTGATAACTTAGTACCTAATATTTATCATACAACAGTTTTTCGAATGACTTCATAATAATCACGATGAGGAGGAAGTCTCTCAACGAGCATTTGTTTCTATGTCAAGGGGGTAGGGATGGTACCCTCTACCCGTTTCTAAATGCATAAAGGGAACGTTAAAAAACATCCACGGAATCTCTGTTTTGTTTTCGGTCAACCGTCTAGTTTTTCATGTCTTGAAGCAAAACAAGAGTTGCGTATAAATGATTCTACATGGCAAAAAAGGAGTTATTCAAACGAGATGCTCTCAACATTAGAGGAGATAACCATTGCCAACTAATACACCGTTCTGTAAATGATTTAGGCTAGATTTAACTGTGATTTCTTCCAGGATTCAACTCCGATAATACACTGAGAAATAATTAAGGTTTTTAATTTGTGTTGTGATTTCATATAGATAATTTTGTATTAACAAATACTTTGTTTGTGTATGACAAATGCCAAGCCGGAGTGCCCAGATATTTTGTAAGTCACACGTTTTAAATTCCATACTTTTCATAAATAATTATATTATTTTATAACAGAATTGTTTTACGAATAACATGAAATATGTTTCTGGCTGTATGTGTATAGCCCTAATCGATACCATTCGCCGCCACCATTGACTTAAACAGCTGTCATCTTTGAATACGCGTCACAAAATAATGTAGACTGAGAACTCTACATCAGCAACGCTAACATATTGGGAACCAAAAAAAGGCAGTAAATTCTGGCAGTACATAAAGTAAGGCAGTCTTACTCTATCCTGAAACATTTAAAATCTAACCAGATTTATATTGTACCATACGAAAACAAGCCAAGAGCGTCAGAATAAGGTACTCAAATAATAAGAATTAGAAAACCATAATATTTGTATGATCAGACCATACCATATTTCTTTGACCAGATTTATATTTTGCCATACAATAAGAACAAAACAACGAACAAGAGCGCTAGAATAATATATTTTATTAATTAGAATGAGGAGACTACAATACATATTTGTATTATGTACGCTATTGACCCAACTTTACTTGGTACCCGACGAGGTATGGTTTCCATCATCGAGCTCTCAGTCTATATCTTTACCAGCTTCCATTTCCCTTGACGATGTGTCAGTTGTTATCACAGTCGTTTGATTTGCCTACGAGTCTGATTCGATTTGTCTTCGTAAGAATTGAAACGTCAAGAGAATACGCATTATTTAACGAACCGTGATGGGAAAGCCAGGTATTTGGGAAACCGATATTTGGCTATGGAGATATATCAGACGTCTTGTCACATGGTATTGCGTACCTACACATTATAGGTAAACAATTGTATGTAGATTAATAGGAATTTTTAGTGTTATTGTTTGATTACTAGTACATATGTATACATTCCAAAATATGATAAATATATGTATTTTTAGGTACATAGAAATTTACATGTAAATTTCATGTGGGTAGCGTTTTAATAATAATAATAATGTTTGTTTCACAAAAAAATCAACACATTCACGTATTGGTATACAAAAAGAAACAATGGCATAATAATAAAGTTATAGACATTCCAACGGGCCCCAGAATAGGTAAAACCTGAATCTTGGGTTCCCATGTACGCAGTTAATCTATAGCTAGGTTCTAAGCGCTTTAGTGTACACAGTTGGGCATACGTAGCATAGATTCTAAAAATTAATTGGTGTGCATATGATAATAAAATTAGCATATTGATTGTGTGTGTGTGTGTGTGTGTGTATGTATGAGAGAGTGTGTGTGTGTATAAGTGTTAATACCACCCAGGATAAACATTGTATGGTATAAACAAATGCTTGTTCCGTGTCTGGGTGTACTAGGTATATGTATTATAAGTATGTATTTACAAAAAAAACTAGATAAGTATTCTATCATTTATCTGACTTCCATAGTACAAGCTTTGCTTGGTTTGGGGTCAGATGGTGCTGTGTGTAATGTCCTACGATATTTATTGATTTATTTTGTTTAGTTATTTTTTTTGTATCACAACAAAACCTGCTCGTAAATAATAAGATGAAAGAAACAAATAAATATTATTGACTTTATGACGTACGTGTAATGTCTATGACTTTGGCTCAAAGCTTAGACAGAAAAGCTATAAAAACATTATTATTTTAACTTTGGAGCACTGCAATCATCTTTTATACCCAAGAGTACAATATAGCCTACATGAGATAAAAGTGGCCATTGCAAATGATCGACTTAGGACGTGTTCTGTTTATACGAGACTTAAAATAAAAGGTTGTTTTATTTTGAAACATTATAAAGATATCGTAACATAAAGTAGTCGCAGATAATCCGCTTTATCGTGGCTGTTTGGTGGAAGACGAAACTGTAGAGCATGAAGCAGCTTCCTCACTATCCACATCTAAATCACTGCAACAGACAGACTGCTTTTCGATCTTTCTGCTGCTTTCTTGACTCCATCTCACCCACTGGAGCTACTTTCACAGCGGCCCAGAGCCTCGCTCCGATACTTCAAGGAGCTGGGTTGGCTTGGGTAGACGCTGGTAGGGGGAAATGCACTATACAGTATACACCTCAAGCGGGACGTCAGTGCACGACTTATCGCTTCCATTTCAAATAAGAATAAGAATCATAACACAAAATATTTTTTTCACGATAATAACACATAGCTTATTAACTTTTAGTAAATCTCTTCTTCTTCTTCTTTCCCTGTTCCCACGTTAGGTGGGGTCGGGTCTCCTAATAAGTCTGCGCCAGAACGCTCTGTCCTGGGTTGTCAGTGGGTCTAATAACTTTTAGTAAATAATAAATAAAAAAAAAAATATCGTAGGACATTTCAAATAGCGCCATCTAACCCCAATCTAAGCAAAGCTTGTACTATGGAAGTAAGAAAACTGATAGAATTCATATATACTTTTATTTTTGTAAATGCATACCTACTTATAATACATACAGAACACCCAGACACAGAACAAACATTTGTTTACACATAACATGTTTAATTAGTATTATTGTCTAGTTATTTATTTTAAATGATATCCTCAAAGTTGTTTCAAACACAATACCTTAAAGCCAATTCCATCTGTTAGTGGCCTATATTATGTCTGCTATTTCTATTCAAAATTCCACTCCAATTTTTTTCCAACCGTAACTTTAAGTGAAAATAGTAACAAAACAATATTCACAAACTTTACCCAAAAACTTTTGGACATTTTTAGCGCTTCCATATTTCTCAAAACAAGTTAACATATTTTTTTTATCAGAAACATACAAAACGTTCTACGCACATATTTCACACGTGGCAGGTGGTGAAGCCATCGGTCGGTGAAAGTGCCGAGTGAATGAACCATGAAATGGAATCATAAAATATTTATCGTGACTCCGACCGAAAAACATTTTTTCAAGCTTTCATATATACAGATTGAAAATTCTACTTTCATTTATTTGTTTTCACTTTTTCCTCTACTTTCACGCGTGTTTTGACTGATGACTTTATCATTAGAACCCATATTTGCTCCGTTTAAAAAATAGCTTTTTCATAATAAAGTTTTCTTATAGAATGATCCTGACTTACGTTGACCCCCATAACCTTCAATGCCATTACTTCAAAAATAATCTTCCTCGGTCAATGTTTCTACTACAAAAGCGATCAAACCAAAAACACACTGTAAGTTTGTTAGGCATGTCATATGTAAATACAGCATTGACATGACAAGTAGTTATTGTCACGTTAGTCTCGCGTCGGAACTCGTATTCGAAAAATATTACTCTGATTTTCGTTGTATCCATCTTCACGTCAAAACATGACTGTAAAAACAATTGAAATATAACAAACTTTTAACTTTTACAAACTTATTACTAGAATGTTTAATTACGGTTTTTGTGAGATTTTTTTTTTTTTCTAAAATCTAACATTTCATCCGATACCACGCAGATTTAATTTTTATTCAAAGCATTGACCCTTTAGAATAGCAATTTCATATTGGAGCCCGTATTACGTTTTCACCGTTCTCCTAAGTCTTATTGTACCATCATGCTGTGGTTTCCTCTGTTTTGCTATTGCTGTTATGAATCAACCACGGTTACCACTGAGCTAACATCGCTACACTTTTTGACCGCCATACCGGCTGACGTTAAGCGAAGCTAGAGCAAGCTTGCGTAGAAGAACCCGTTTTGCCTTTCTATTTGTCTTACGATCTCAACTATACAATTGCGTTATACTCATAAGGCTGCCGATTGTTCTACTAGTGTTAAGTTTACATTGTTAGAATTGTTTGTAAAAATCTGCGATAACATTCTCAACTTAATAACGATCAAGATTTTTTAGAATTGTACTTAATAGCCGTTGCCGTTGTTGCCGTTTGAAGACATCTGGATTGATATTAAGCAACGTTGCGGTCTAAAATACGCACGTTTACCAAAAAAGAACTTGTTTACTCTGAATTTGAAAACACCCATCTGTACTTTTTGGGAAACATCATCATCATCCACAGCCTTCTTTATCTCACTGCTGGATATAGGCCTCTCTCTTTTCATGCCATCTGCCTCAGTCCTGTGCCAATCTGGTCCAGGTTTGACAACATCGTCGACCCACGTTGGGAAACATAGATTCGAGCAATTCGTTTTACATCGTCGACATGTGAATAGAAACAAGTCGAAGGATTTTGACGTTGAACTGAAATACATAGGTATAGCTACCCACTATAAGCTTCGATCAATAAAGTACGCAGCAACGTTGTCAACAATCGATTTCACCAGCCGTTTTACTAATTAGCCGACCTTGAAACTTGACGACGGATAGCTGATTAATAATTTGTTACACCCGAACTTCTGTAAGTACTGAATTGTGTCTTTACGTTACTTAACTTAAATAAATTATAGAGTTTAATGGGCGTCTCCATGCACGTGTTTTTAATCTTAACATAATATTAGAATGTACTCTAATCTATGAGACATTGAGTGTAATAATAACATGATAAATTAAAAATATTAAAACCCCCCGACTGGTGTATTTGTGGTGGTGGGATTACTCTACTACTCAAGCCCTTTCATTTCATACCCATATTGAGGGAGTTGTGAAAAAATATGTAATCCGCCATTTTGTGGCGGCGGCCATCTTGGACCGATTTTCATCAAACATTATAGTCACAAGAGAACACTAATCAAAATCGGTTCGTCCGTTTAGGAGCGACGATGCCACATACACGTCAAACTTATAACACATCGTTTTTGCGTCAGGGGTTAAAAATATAATGAAAAATTATTGGCAGCTTAGTTGAGAGACCGTCTAGCTTCCAATCTAGAAACCCTGTTGTCGAATCCCACGGCGCGTACCTTTGTCTGTCTTTTCTTGGTCATGTGTATGTTGCTGATGACTTCAAAAGATGAAAGAAAACATCGTTAGGAAACCTACATGTGCGAGAGTTCATAAACAAAAGGTTCTTAAGATTAGTGAAGTCTGCCAACCCACACTTGACCATCGTGATGAACTATGGTGCTCATGGTGCCTTATACTTATCAGCAGCAGTGGAACAGTTCATAAAAGGGAGTTGATTTGGACTCGAAAGTTGGTAATAAAACGAAACTAAAGAGGCGCTCTCTCTCTCTCTCTCCTGATGGTAAGAGATAAAACATGTCAAAAACTGTTGCAGCAATACACAGAACTTTGATTAACATAACAAAGTTTAGAGCATTACTTGTTTTGGCGTTCATTATTGTGGCACATTCGATGGTTACACTCAATATCAGCCCAGTAATTTCGCTAACTGTAGTACCCTTCAACCTGGAACACATCTTTGTAGTGATGATAGCTCACTGGTTAGCGCGGTCTGTTCACACGCTGAAAGGCGTGGGTTCAAACCCCCTTCGTTTGAAGTCAGTAGCAATACGCCCATAGACTAGAAAAGGCAGGTGTGTGCTGTGGAATTTGGACCTAGGACCTGAATGTTCGAAGCCAGACGGTCTCCTACTAAGCTGCTGTATCTTCTTATATTCAAATAAACAATTTACTTATAGAAAAAAAAGCTTCATAATTTGTTCTCCCAAAATTAAACAAACAAAACCTAACCTAACTTAGCAAACCTGACTTTTCAACATTTTTTTGTATGAATATTTCATTTTGATAGCCCTGTTGGCTCATTGGTAGTATCAGTATAAATACACAGGATAAACATTTTGTGGCATAAACAAATATTTGTTCTGTGTCTGGGTGTTCTGTATTTAGTATAAGTATGTATTTACAACAACAAAAAAAGTATTCTATCAGTTATCTAACTTCCATAGTACCTACAAGCTTTGCTTAGTTTGGGGTCAGATGGCGCTGTGTGTAATGTCCTACGATATTTATTTATTTGATTTTATTATTATTATTAAAATGTTACTAGCGTTAATAGCCATCTAAACGTCCCATCATAACCTAACCTCGATAGGTTATGTGTAAAATATGTGACAATCTCGGAACATAGTGCCTGTCAGAATATGAATTATTCACGTTAGCGTCTCGAATTCATGCAGAGCGTACGCGACATGACGGAAATAATGGATAGCTTTGGATTTGACACAGATATTTGACGCTAATGCATGTCTTAATCCAAATTTAAAATCCAATTGATGCTTATGAAATGGAATTTTGTAGTAATTTCCTCGATCATAAAAACGCCTTTAAATAAATTGTATGTCCAAATATGACGAATCATTGGTATAATTTTTAACTGTCTCCCCGATGTTAAGTGATGATGTGATCTAAGATGGAGCACGCTTGCCGAGAAGATACCGATTCACTCTCAACTTGAAGACACCCAGATTGTATCCATCGGGGATCACTCATTCAGGCAGCGCATTCCACTGCCTAGCGGTCCACACAACTAACGTGGAAACAAATAGTTTCGTTCGAGTTACGAACAAAATGAACAAACTATTTATTTGTCTTTGTCAGTACCTACTACGGGGATGACTCATACTCATCAAGGAGCCATGTATCGGCTGTATGGAACAATTTACGCGAGCGTATAGTTAAAGCGCTGTATGTAGTTGACTAAAGCGCTGGATATTCATTTATTATTTAATGAGAACACAGATCCAGTCAAACATGCATAGAGCTCAAAATTGCCCATCAAGCAAACGTAATGCTCACATAATGTCCGTAGTATTTCCTACATGATTGTTTTAGCTGTATTATTCAGACACTAGAGCAATTTCAACCCTTATAAAGCTATTTTCACATAACCAATAACATCTAGTGTAGCGTGGCAGATACCAACAAGTCGTTTGAAATACGAACACGGATTCCAGCTAGACGACGTAATTCTCTGGAAGTCATGACGAGAATCGAATGGAAAATGCAAGACAAAGCGTAGTAAATACTAGAAGAGATCATTTTCATTTTAAATTGATATGGTGATGTTTAGTATCGCTAGTGCAGAGTCCTTTTTATGTAACCTATTTAATTTTGTTTTATGTTTACTAACGAATGGATGATGATTTTTGAAGCCAAATATCTTGTAGGCCAGCTCTAAATGCTCCCTTCATCTTCTGGTGTAAATAAATTCAAGAATGACAGGATCGACCCCATCTTATGCGTATGTTTATAACTTCTGCACACTGTAATGACAAAAGAGATATGGATGACATTTTGAATGTAGCTTTTACCTACTCTAATTATAACATACGGAACTTTTTCAATATGTATGTATATGAAAATATACATAAATCCAGGAAACAAGTCAAAGGCTTATAGATAGAACAAGTGACTCCCGCTTCGATTGGTTCCTGGTGCAGAGTTTGGTCATTACCATTCAGCGTGGTAATACGGCGAGTGTGATGGGCACTTTTGCACCGGCAAAGGTCAAGGGTTAAGTTATTTGTCAATTTTCTAAGTTATAATAATTGTTTTGACATCATTCTGATTTTAACTTGAATTTTGTGTGTTTATAAGCCGATTTGGAATAAAAATAATATTTATATTTTACATTCTTACCCTTTCTAATATGTTCCGCTATAATTATGTATATAATTATAATCGTTATTGACACACCACGTCTCTTTAATTAGGTTTATTTTCGTTTTCGTATCTATAGAGTAAGTGGTTTGGACAATAAAGAGTTAACCGAACAATCAATATTCCGCAAGGTTCAGCTAGTATTGAAAATCTGCCGCCAAGCATCTAACGGTGTGATCCGGCAGCCTCACTTGAGAGCCAGTTCCATTCCAGGCTAGGTGTGCTTTACCATCTTCGACCACACCTTCACTTAACATCAGGTGAGCTGTGGTCAAACAACTAGCCTGTCAACCATTAAAAAAAAAAAAAAAGTATTCCAAAAATAATAATAAATATCGTAGAGCATTACACAGAGCGCCATCCGACCCCAAACTAAGCAAAGATTATACTATATATCAATCAGATAACTGATAGAATAATTCAATACATTTTTTTGTAAATACATACTTATAATAAATACAGAATACCCAGACACAGAACAAGCATTTGTTTATACCACAAGATGTTTGTCCTGAGTGGAAATGGAACTCACGCCCTTCAGCTCTTGAAGCAGACATACTACCAATGAACCAACAGGGCTGTCAAGTTAACTGGATAAAATATTGCCATACTCGTATTATACAATATACAGTTCTACACCTTAACAATGTCCGTGTGAAAGGCCAAAACAGCCGAAGACCGACGTTGGTATCAAAGCGCCTACGTCACGAAGTTGTGAAACCTTGTTTTAGAGTTGGTCCAATTTCTATGGAGAAGTTTAAAACTGTACTGAAACCTTATCAATATTCCTTTATGGAACTTTTTCTCGCGCTCTTAATAAAAAATGTACGCAAATTTTTATTTCAAAATCATTGAAAAGCAGTTAAACTTTTTTTTTACAATTTCTGGCAAGTATTTTTTTTATGAATTAGAAATACCTTTGTTACAATTCAAACAAAAACACTTACGTGCCAGTAGAACGTTGACTGTTTTAGAATTTCGTATTGTAAATAACATCATGATGACGTTGTTTGTACGCACGTTGGTTGTTTGCGTGTGTCTTTTTACGCACCTTATTCCGGAACAATGATAATGTGTTTCCATACAAAAAAAGTACAGATTATATTATCATCTACATAATTATAATAACAGCTTTCTGCACTTATCGTTAGAAACGTAGCTTTGACCCAATTACATTTTCATTGAATCTCAGAAAATTCAATTATTGATCGACTTTCAACGAACACATAGTATGTGCTCAATGTGGAGGGTGCACTATACTTTAAAATTGAATCATTTCAGTGCTCTAGCTGGGGCTATGTTGGCTAAAATGAGATATAGGATCAAAATAAATAATGTCGACATCAATATAAAAAAAACAGCAGTTATATTTTCTCCCATATTATGGTATTAAGAAAAATTACAAATAAATAAATAAATAATAAATAACGTATAACACAAATAGTACTGACACTAAAGGAATTTTTTTCGTTATTGCACACATAAAAAAACGATTAAAGCAAAGCTACACAGACTTTTGGGTCCGCGCTCTTTTTAATTTGAATATATTTATTTATTTATTAAAAAAAGGTCAGTCAGTGTACACATTACAAATTAAAATCCCAAATTAAAAAATGTCAAGGTAAGTGTCACAATAATTATAGGCATGCATTACAATCAAATATTCAGTGAAAACAATGAATAGACTAAGTTTTTTTGTATACATTTTGTAAATAGTATAATTTTTGCATTAATTGAATGTATTATAAATAGAAATATAATATCCCACTAATATTGTAAATGTGAAAGTTGGGATGGATGGGTGTTACTCTTTCACACAATAACTACGAAACGAATTTGGATGAAATCTGGTATGGAGGTAGCTGAGAACCTAGATTAACACATATGCTCCTCTTCATCCCGAAAACATGTAGTGGTACATGTACATACTTAATTATATTTATTTGTACATTATGTGTATACCACGAGCAGTCTAACCCCCACAAGCAGCACTCGTTCGTCCGTGTGACGCATGTGCCACCATCGCTCTCCTCAACCATGTTTGAGAGTGAAGAGGGTGACACACCGCAAGCCGCCGTCGCAAGAAGGAATCTCTAGTCGATCGTGAGTGCTCGAAAAATACACGAAACAATTAAGCAACTGAATTATATAATTATATCTATTTTGCCATCCATCCACGCTCTGGAAGTGTATCACTACCACATTTTGGTCTTCCATGGCCATCAGATGGTCTGAGACGATTCCATCGCCGTACTAAACGACTGAAGGTATTTTCCTCGTCATTAGCGCAACACAACCATGTGCGACGCTGACTTTGTTTTGAAAGAAAGAGAGTTGTTTTTTTGTGACACACAAACTGACAAAAAACAAAGAAACCGGACCGTAACAAAATAGGGACTCACCTCAGCATATTTTGTTAGTCAATGTTTTGGTTATTGCTGAAATGATCATAAGCATACGTTCCTCTTGCCATCAGAAGAAGGTCTCATTTAACAAAATAAAAAGCACAATTCATTCATGTCCTCAATTTGCATACATGTGGAGCGGGACCAGCTGTATGTACATATTGAAAAGGGAGGTTTTCGTCTGGAGCAAGGTTGCGGAGTAACTAGTTCACAGTATTGAAGCTATCAGTAATTTATACCTAAATCGTAGTCCAGGCTCGAATATCAATCAGACGTAGAGCCGTCTGGCGCCCCTTTGTTGTTTATTGACCGAAATAGATCACGACGTATCTGGAGTTCTAACACATTGTCATCATTATAGGGATAGATTAGCCTTCCAATGGTGGTGTTCGTGAGATCGAGTGCCATTGAGATTGGAGTACAGTACAAGCGCGTAGCCGTAGCCTTGACACAAAGCATCAAAGTCGAATGCTCTAGCATTTGAGTGGTCACCACACCACCAGCATAGATCTAAGAACAAAAAAAGGCACGTCAAGAACTTTTGTAAGATAATTGAATGATTGATTGACTAACCCTTTATTGTCCACACCAAAAGTTAAATAATCTAGAAGAAAAAATAAATAAACGTAATTAACGGATGTAACAAATGGCTTATCGCAAAAAGAGATCTCTTCCTGACAACCTTACGATGGAAAGTATAGAAAAAGACGAGAGTCTTATGTTTTGTTTTGATTTACAAAATGAGACATAACTTTGAAAAACTAAAACTTATAAATTACGTATAACGTCAATTAAATGTGTTATTTTTGAGTCTTTTATTTTGCTATCAAATACTATTTGTTGTCGTTTGTCTTACGTAATAAAAGTTTATTTGTCTATGCTAAAAGACTAATAATGTAAAATGTTTCTGCTGAAATTTAGCTACTGTTTTATATTTTAGTCACTTATTTCAATTTACGAGCAAAATGTAAATGCTTTAGGAATCCGAGAAACTTCTGTCGGAAGCAATAGTAACTACCTACTAGATTTTCTCATGAATTTTTTATCTACATGACATAACTTGCCACTTACTTAAATTTATAGATTCATGCTTAAATATGATATAATAATTATGTTTAATTTAATAGAGAGTTGAATGTATGTATAAAATTAAAATAATTTCCCATTTAAGATAGTATCAATTATAAATTTACATCTCCGTTTTAAATTACTCTTTTTTCAGTCTTATACAGGCTCTTTACATTTTTGTACCTATTATGTTTGTGTTAATAATTTTTTATCCATTTTTTATTTAATAAGTTGTGAAGAAATAGCTTTTTTGCAGCTCAGTGGTTAGCGTGTTCACGCACTAATAGACATGGGTTTAAATCCCATCAATGAGCTTGAGCTACCGCTAGAGAAAATCATGAAACCATAGTGATAGGGTAAAAATTTGCTGCCATAGGTGCATATATGTAGTGCAGTATTTTCTGGAAGCATCGCTTGAGAGTCAATTACATTTCAAACTTACCATCTTCGACCACACCGTCTCTTAAAATCATTATAATTATCTGTGGTCAAACTTACCTGTGATCAATACAGGTTTTAATTATGATTTTATAGTTTAATCTTGGATTTCTTTGATAAAAGACTAGAATTAAGCTAATGTAGGAAGGTACTTGTAGAAAACTATCTGCATTCCAAATTTCACCTAAACTAGTTAAGCCGTAAAGAAGTAACACACACGAATTAAATTTACATTCCGTCGAAAGCACCAAAATTATTATTTAACACTAACGTACTACCACAAAATTATTATTCAAAGTCTTAAAAGTGTTGTTAAAACGAAAATAAATGTTTCAGGATTATGCTAGGTGTATGAGGTTCGGGTGAATATGAAAATCTAACAAATCCCGACTTTACGAGAGTATTATGTAAATACACCACATCGTAAGTGCTTTGAAGAACTTTAACTTTTATTTTACTAACCTGCTTTTCCAGTATGTTATTGCATCTTGAAACTCGTAAAATATTTCATTTGCACACTTAGTATGACTTGATGATAAAAATAAGTAACGATGATAGCTCTGTAGTTAGCATGGTCGGACCGTACGCCGAGAGGCGTGGGTTCAAATCCCAACAATAAGCTTGCGCTGCCGGTGAAGAATATAATCTTAAAGGAACCATATACAAATTATACATAGACTGGCAAGCAACCACTCTCAAGTTGAAAAACTGCCGCCAAGCACCTAAAGGTGTATTCTGGCAGCCTCACTTGTGAGCCAGTTCCCGCTTCAAGCTGCCCATACCGTCACATAGTCGCTTACCATTAGGTAGGTTGTCATCAAACCAGTAAAAAATGCATAATACCTACATTGTATAATACAAATTAGCACAAAGCTAATTTGTATTATACAATACATTTTTTGCTTTCAAAATATTTCCCAAACGGAAATACATTTCTTTATTTTCCCAACAACGTCTATGTCACTAAACTATTGACTTGAAAAACTATCTAGCGAACTGATATAATTTGACACGGGTCCTGCTATTGGGTTGGTATTAAAAGTACTCTTATTGTCTAGATATAAAGCTCAAAATTTTACATCAATGTTTTTTCTTTGAGAATTTTCTATAACAATGTCGCGGACTCCCATGCCGACCTTTAATGTTGAAGTTGGAAGTACTCATAACCGAATCAAATACTAATTCAAAAATACTAGTTCAAAAAAGAGAAGTAAAACATCAATTTATAATGTAAAAGGGTAATTATTATGCGCGGCATTATACATACCCCTGAAAGTCAAAACATCCACACGTAAATATTTGACTATAGCTCTATTGACTTTTTTGGTAGTAGCTATGATTCATGAGTTGTATTGCGTAGATTTGATAGTATGTTACCAGTTACAGTGCAATGCAATATCAATGCAATGGTGAAGCAATGGCGATGCAATGACGATGCAAAGGTGATGCAACGCCGATGCAACGGCGATACAACGGCGATGAGACGGCGATGCGACGGCGATGAGACGGCGATGCGACGGCGATGCGACGGCGATGAGACGGCGATGCGACGGCGATGAGACGGCGATGCGACGGCGATGCGACGGCGATGAGACGGCGATGCGACGGCGATGCGACGGCGATGAGACGGCGATGAGACGGCGATGCGACGGCGATGTGACGGCGATGAGGCGGCGATGCAACGGCGATGCAATGGTGATGCTATGGCGATGCAATGGCAATACATTGACCATCTCAAAATACTAAACATGTGTAATACGACAATAAAGATTAATAATGACCAACTAGTAGTTTGATAATGTCTTAAAATCATCAAAGTCGTAAAAAAAACTTTTTAACTGTCTAGGAAGTTTTCAGTTTAGCTCTGAAGCACTTTGAAAAAGGTGCGGAAGCAGATAAGCTAATTGTAGACCGCAGACCCCAGCATGTGTACTGACCACTTTGGCTTAATGAGTCGACGCGACGGCTTCACCAATTAGTTTTTGTTTTTATTGGGTATAATTTTATCACAATAGTAGTGTAGTATGTATTGTATGTATTTTATCATAATAGTAGTGACCAGTAGTGTGTTCCGGTTTGAAGGGTACTGCAGCTAGCGAAATTACTGGGCTGTTGAGACTAACTCTATCAAAAGTCTCAAAGTAATGAGTGCCAAAGCATTGATGACCTGGACTTTGTTTTGTTACTTAAAGTTCTGTGGATCATTGCGATGGTCATGGACAGACGTTATCTCTTACCATCAGGAGAGCGTCTCGTTCGGCCCATTACTTTTTACATTAAAAAAAAAAACTACGTTTATATATGTGAATAAGGCTACCTAAACACATTTAATACGGTGTTGATGTATAAATGTAACTAACAAAGGGCACGTCATTAAAACACACCTAAATGGAAATAAAATTTAATTTTCTCAGTTTCCTGTCCCTCACACCGGATTCGCAAAAACATTCACACGAAAATTCTCTCAATTTTATATACAGTCTGTTTGAACATCACTTGATTGATTTGAGAAAGAAAAATACGTTTGTAGTTTCAAACCAAAGTTATGATTTCTCTCGTTATCGCCTTGTTAAATTTTATTGAGATTTTAAGATATCAACATAATATCTACTTTAACTTATTTATTATCATCATCATCATCAGCCTATATTAGTCCACTGCTGGGCATAGGCCCCTCCCAAGACACGCCACTCAACCCGATCTTTGGCTTTTCGCTTCTATCCACCGCCAGCTGTCCTACGTATATCGTCACTCCATCGAGTCTCAGGGCGTCCTACGCTACGTTTGCCAATACGCGGTCTCCACTCTAGAACACGTCTACTCCAGCGGTTTTCGGTTCTGCGACAGATATGTCCAGCCCATTGCCACTTCAGCTTACTAATACGCTGAGCTATGGCATTGACTTTAGTTCTCTGGCGAATTACTTCACTACTACTTTAACTTATTACAATTAAAGAAAACCAGCTAATGATGTAGTTTATTTATGTTTACTTTTAATGACATTTTAAGATATTACATACCTACTTAAATTTTATTACAAAAAAACATATAGATATGTTTATTTAACTTTATCGTACCAATTGAACCCTACTTCCCTATACGCATATGAACATACCCTGTGCATATGCTCTTTCGGCATAGTTTTTTTACAATTTGTGTTTTTTGTATTATTTTGAATAATTGGTTTATTTTCTTTCTATATTTAAACATCTTCTTGACAAATTTTATCATATTATTTTTTCGCAATAAATACAGAACGACTTTATTGCGAGTGCGCTTACACGTCTACCTTATTACAAATAAATAAACATGGTTTCTTTATTTTTATCCACGTTAGTAAAAAAATATCGATAAAACTTGACCTGAATAAATCCACCATCACAATTCACGTCAGAGTCACAATGCGAGTATCACAGACCCGTGCCTACTAGTTAGTAATCTGTGCCTACTTAGTTACTAAATAGTTATTACGCAAGTAAAGTGGCAATATTTTCCTTAATTCTGTGGTCAATATGCAAAAAAAAAACATGTATTTTTAATTAATGACATAATATGTTTTATTAACGTGATATATGTTTTTCTTGGTGGTAGATTTCCTTAGCAGGAAGTCGTCTAGGTAGGTACCACCGCAGTACCAGATATTCTACCGCCAAGCAGTGGTGTGTAAACATTACTGTGTTCCGGTTTGAAGGTTGAAGGGCTGTTGGAAACTAACCATCGAAAGTCACAAAGTAGTGAGTGCCAAAGCAGCGATGCCCCGGCTTTTGTTTGCTACTCAAAGTTATGTGTATCGCTGCAAGGAGACCGCATAGTTCGTCTCATTACTTTAACATAAAAAAAAAAAAAAATAACGTATATGTGTTATTGCGTGATATAAAATCACGCACTGGGAAAAAAATCAACCCATGTATTCAACCAAATGTAGTCATAGCAGGTAAAGTCACAATACCTAACTAGTTGTGCAATAAAGATTAAAATATAGCAGGCATTAATTCAACGCCACGACTCACCTGCTCGCAATGTGGGCGGTAATTGTGCTAAACAATATTAATTGTAATAACTCCGTTTGTTTACTGCCTACATTTCCGCATTTAGGTGTACTTTCTAAAGGCGTTAATCATTGAAATGTTATTGCCTTTTGTGACTACCTATGTATTTTTAATGTACAGCTGAGAATTTATATGGTGACCATTTTTTTACTGATATTTATGTACCAATGACTCTTATATATAATACTACTGATTTATAATAATATCCATTCGCAAAATATTTCAGGATTGTATTTTGGTCGTAGTGAAAATATCGTGTTAAAATTAAATTAAGTTTTTTGACGTTGTATATGAATTATTATTATTATTTTTCATCGTTATTTATTTTTCATCTTATTTTTTAAATTTTTTACATTAAATATTTAAAAAAAAACATATATAATATAAAAAACTTAAAAACTAGGGTGCCGCCGGCAGCGGGGCAGGGCTCAAGCTGCCGGTGGTCAGGGCTGCAGAGTGAGGAACCTCCTCACAATGCGCGCCGTGTCAAGGATCACTGCCTTTTGAAGCTGACCCTTGACCCAACCGTCTAGCGAGAGTCTCTTGAGATGTTGGTCGAGACTCTTCGCTATAAGACCGTTTACCGTGACGACTATCGGGACAATGATCGTCGAATCAACATCCCACATGGCGGTTATCTCGTGAGCCAAGTCAAGGTACTTGCTGAGCTTGTCCTTCTCGGCCTTCACGAGATTCTCGTCATGTGGGATGGTGATGTCAACGAGCACTGCCCGGCGTTGGGCTCGGTCGACCACCACGATATCAGGCTTATTGGCGACAATAGTCCTGTCCGTGATGATAGACCGGTCCCAATAGAGCAAAGCACGACCATTTTCGAGAACTGGCGCTGGTGCGTACTTATAGTACGGCACCTCAGACTCGACAAGGCCGTATTGAAGAGCAAGCTGCTGATGGATGATCCTGGCTACTTGGTTGTGCCTGTGCAAATACTCGCCGTTAGCAAGATGCGAACAACCGGAAATAATATGTCTGAGCGATTCTCCGGGACGGTGGCATGCCCGACAGATGTCGACCGTACCGTCCTTCATGATATATTTCCGATAATTGTTCGTCTTGATAACTTCGTCCGCAATCGCACAGGCAAAACCCTCAGTTTCCCCAAAGAGGTCTCCGAAACGTAGCCAGTTCACCGACGCGAGCATGTCCACATCGGGGCCCGTTAGGACCCGATAGAACCGCCCGTGCAGCTGCTTGCTCTTCCATACTTCCTTGCGGTCTTCGGTGCTGAGCACCGATGGTTTGCGCCAGTTCTCGTTCGCTAAGGAGAGCGGCGTGAGGCCCTTGTCAACTGCCACAACATCTCGATGCATCCCGCACTCGTTGTCGCGGAAATAATCCCTGAGACTGCACACTTCACGATTATGGAGGTTCTTGGCGCTTAAGAAGCCACGACCCCCCAATTTTCGTGGAATGTACAGTCTCATAACAGATGAGCGTGGGTGTAGCATGCTTATTATTTTAATTATTATTATTATTATAAGTTTTGACATCTGTTTATTAAGTATACCATTAAAAATTTATTTATTTATTCACAAAAACAATAATTATGTTATAGTATAATGTTGGGTAATTTTGTATAAACCTATGGTTATTATGTATGTAACAATTTATTCCATATAAAAGTGTATTTGAAGGAGCGGTCTCTCCTAATAAAAGGTTAATGAAAACTTAACAGGAGAGGCCAAACCCATGTTTTAAACTAACTCATTAATGAAGATTATATTTTGTATTTGTATTTGTATTAATGACTCGAGGAGCGGTGACAGTGTGAACAAAGGTTTGTTACGAAACTTATACCTACTTTTATTTTGTTATTTATTTTAGCTGATACCTAGTTTAAAGGTCAGATTTGAAATGAAATTACTTATAGTAAAGTAAATATAAATAATACTAGTGTAGGTATATTATATGTATGTTCCCAAAAAAGAAACAGTACTATTATAAATTGGGTTATTTTTTAAGCAAATGTTTAGTATCATACGAGGAACTAGATGGTGCCACTCTCTGTGTATGTTTCAAGATAATGTTCATGTTTGCCACTTCGTAGTAACAACATACTAGGCATGTGTTTGACCACGATCTCGCCTAATGGAAAGTAATTATAAGATTGAAGATGGAGCGCGCTTGCCTAGTAAATAAAATTCCCGTGCATATAAGCACAAAATCTTTTTTTATCAGCATTTGTTATCTACGCACCATACACACACATATGTATTTCTAGCAAGACTTATTTATTGTTTGTGGAAATTTTTAATTGGCCTTATACATTTATATAGGTAACTAAATGTATCTAACTAGCTGTTAATTTCCCTAGTATTAACAAAATAAAATTAAAAATGTTTACAACAAATACGGCGTGAACCATACCCTGAAATCCTTTCTATAAATAGGTAGCCTGGAAGAAATACATAGAACCTTTTTACTGTGCACACATATAGAAAAAAAGTACAGAAAATAAAATAATTTTATAAGCCTCAAGAGATTGCTTTTAACTACAATACCTCCATTTGTTTTACTATATTAAAGCAGTTACTGATTGTGTGAACAAAAAAGAGTTTTCGTATCTTAAAACTCTGTCACAAGGAAATACAAAGCTATATGTTAATATGGGTACATTTAATTATATATACTGTAACGTGTAAGTAAATCATCCATAAATTTATATTAGAGAAATTTTGAGTAATACCTTTAGTAATAACACAGAAAACAATTCAGATTTGTCGTCAAAACTCACCAGTATGATTGCTACGTGCTTACATTAACTTTACGATACAGTGTGTAATTAGATTTGTCCTTGAAATGTAAGTAGGAATGTATAATTTATCCAATTACGACTTAAAGTGACTTGGATCATTCCTTGTAACTTGTATTAACGTAACAAAACATAACGTAACATCATAAAACACAAGTATTTTCTGTTATTTAGCTATAGCGTTTTGTAGCTATAATAACTCATTGGTTAGCGTGGTCGGTTCGCACGTCGAAAGGCGTGGGTTCTGACCCCAGAGCTTGAGTGAAGAAAAACATTGTGAGGAAACCATAGCATGGTGGTCGAGTACTTTCTTGTACTCGGCTGGGTAGCTACCTATATTAGTAGTAGCCTTTATTACCTGGGTAGTAGCTATCGTCTGGCTTCCAATCTTGAAGTCCTGGGTTCGAATTCCACGGTGCGCACCTTCATCTTTTCCAAGATACTTGCGTATTGCCGATGACTTCAAACGATGAAGGAAAACATCGTAAGGAAACCTACATGTCTGAGAGTTCTTAAAAAAAGTTCCCGAAGATGTATGAAGTCTACCAACTCGCACTTGGCCAGCGTAGTTTTTTAATACGGATAAGTCCGCGTTTGACCACCAACTCACCCGATGGTAAGCGATGATGTGGTCGAACATGCAGCACGCAGACCTAGAAGATACCTATTCACTCTGACCTTGAAAAGATCTAGATTATATCTATCAGGAAACAAGGAAGCCGGTAGCTTGTTCCATTCCTTGGCCGTACGGATGAGAAACGTAGAGTCAAAACGTTTGGTACATACCCAAGGAAATTCCACTACTTATGGATGGTAGTGGGCCGTCTTTCTACTTGTCCTGTGGTAAAAAGGGGATGGAAGAACAAGGTCGTACAGCTCGGTAGCACATTCTCCGAAATGAATCCTGTAGAAAATTGAGAGACTTGTTACCCGGCGGTGTTCAAGACTCAAAAGTTTTTCTTCTATCAACTTAGTGAACTATGATGGCCTTCTTCTTCTTCTTTGATATTGGCGTCACATTTTGAGCATTTGTCTGTGTCAAGTGTTTTATATTTTCAAGTTAAATAAGTTGCCTTGTAGCTATAGTTATAGTCGAGTGAGTCCAGCCCGTGTCAGTTAAGTCCAATCATGCTTTACTCTGCTTTAGTAAAGTTCTTCTTTTTAATTCAATTGTTTTATATTTATAATAACTATAGGTAGATTCTATTGTATGAAAACGAATAATACAGCAGGATTCGAATCCAGGGTGGATTCAAATCCTTTGGCGTGCAAGCTGACGGTGCTAAACACTAAGTTATCATCGTTAAATCGGGTCTTAAAGCTGATTCCATGTCCTTCAAATCTAATAAGTCCACGAGTAAAGAAAATTGAAACAGATTGACTTAGGATTTTGTTTTGTTTTAAAAACTTGTGCGCCGAACAAAATATAGGTCTAGTTGGCTTTCATATCACGTTGTCAATTATTTATGGACATTATATTTGGATCAATGACAATAGAAGCTGGATAATAAAGTAGAGTCCAGACAGAAACAAATAAGCATCAGTGTTCAAATGAGCAAGCTGTCTACGTGACATGTCGACGGCATTTGTCAATCCCGTACATTATTGGCTTTTCTATAATGTTACTTGACAAAGCCCACAATTATCCGAACAAACGCTGTACTATCAAATAAAACAAAAATTATGAACCAAAAAGAATACAAAAAACCCTAAGTAGTCCAATGCCGTAAAATCTATTTAATAGCCAAGCACAGCTTAGCGATGTTAATAGGTATTTATTAAAAATCACTCAGTTTCGTGACGAAAATAATAAAGTTTTACTTTTACTTGTTACTTCCTGGATTATACTACTTGATCGGACTTTTATTGCGATATAAAAAAGATTTTGTGGCGGAAATAGGTATTAATAGATTCCGCATTGCAATGGTGACAATAACATGAGGAGTATAGAGTTATAAAGAGAATTTATATTTTTGTTATAATTATTTCCTGGTACAATTTCACAGCTTTCATGCAGTTATGATTTTTTTTTAATTACTAGGATGTAGAGAGCTCGCCGAGTGTGGACAGGAAACACCAAAAATGGAAAGTTCTGTATTGCAAAATTATACTCACTTACTTCAATAACCTCTGATTTTTAAATAATTGTCAAAGTCATACAACGAGGCATCGTGAAGCCAAGATCTTAGCTTGTTTCTGAAGCACGTGATGGTAGGTTCATCCTGAATGGAAGATTCTTCTAAGTTGATTCATTTAAGTTTTCTATCAATTGACTTCCATAGTACAAGCTTTGCTTCTTTTTCGGTCAGATGGCACTATGTGTAATGTCCTACGATATGTATGTAAATGAGCTAATAAACCAGAACAACCATGTACAAACATTGGTCACATAAATGTTTATATTGTGATGTAATTGAACCCACACTATTTAGCTCAAGAAGTAGAGCTACTACTAAATGAGGTAACAGGTCAGTCGTAAATGGCAACGTTCCATTGACACACTACCTACGATTACTAGCGAGTAGTAACAATTGAATGAATACAAACAGTTGAAATACTGGGTTACTGGGTGCCTTTAAAAAATGCAAACATTTCCTGAACGTCGACGCGTTGCTCGCCTTCACTCCCCCATTAAAACGGAATAAATAAAATATAAACACGTACAAGCTTCACGCTAAGCCTTTCTAATCTATTATCGTAATTAAACAGTTGATTGTTTCACTAAATGGACAGGAAAACAAAAATGGGGCAAAGGATGTAAAATACTCTACATTTAATGAAGGACACTATTCTGGTTCACATAATAACAGAATTCACTGTATTTAAAAAATAATCCTTATTTCATTAATACTAGTGTTAACAAACAATAAATCGTATTTTTATTACTTTGTTTGTTTTATAATACTGGAGAAATTAACATTCCCTGTAGAATATTGGCCGACATCATGTACCGTTGCCAGTAAAAGACCAAAAATAAGCTTAATTAAGAAATTGAAAACCCACTAACAGTTTTTATCTTCTGTCGAAAATGTATAGCCAGTATAATATTAAGGATAATGTAAGAATTCTAACGATACTCCAAGCAATGAGCACTAAAGCTGCAATGTTCTGATTTGTGCAGTTTTTGTTCTGTGTGTCACTGCAATGAGCAGTCGTTATCTCTTACCATCAGGAGAGCGCCTAGTTACTTTACTATAATTACTTTTGCAATCAAAAACTTTGAAGTTTATGTATACATGTATGTCAATGTGTTCCACCGTAGCACCGAAACTTATTATCTAATTTTCATGTATAAAGTGTCAATCGATTTGTTTTTTTTCATACTAGCTGCGCTCCGTGGTGCTACCCGCACCATGTTTTCGAGGTAAAAAGTAGCTCATGTGTTAATCCAAGGTCTCAGCTACCTCCATACCAAATTTCATCTAAATCCGTTCGGTAGTTTTTGTGTGAAAGAGTAACAAACATCTATCCATCCATCAAAACTTTCACATTTATAATACTAGTGGGATAGTGGGATTTCTGGTGATATAGGCTACATTGCTTCCTTTAATTATAGTTATTTTTTCCGTAGTAACGTTATAGTAAATTTTTAGCTTGTTTGCTATATTGTAGTATGCATTTGTATAAGATTTTTAAAAGACAAGTATGTAGGTGGCATTAGCCTGATTTGTCAATTATTGATCTGATACGTGCATCCTTAAACTGTGTTTAGTTTGTATGTGAGTGTACTTATTTATGTTAAATAAAGAACTTTAAAAAACAAACAAACAAGTATGCATTAGCTAAGTGCTAACACAAATTGCATAATAGGTACTTTATAAAAACTAGTTCTGATGTGATTTTAAAATAAATATACTTAGTCTACAGAAAATAAATAACTAAAAATTAACAGCCAGAAAAGTGATAGCTGAATTTTTCAATCCTACACGGAAATAGCACTACAGTTCCGCTAATGGACTTAAAAGCTTCAAAACTATTTTCAACTTCGTAGCATTTGGCTTCACAAATAAACAAAATCGAGGTCTTGGCTAAAAATGAAATCTATAGCTTTTATTTCAATTAATTTGTTCGCTGTTACACAGAAATGATAAATATTGCTATTTCTGAAAAGGTTGGCGAATGGTTAGCGACTATATTGGTAGTTTGCCGAAGGCTATAATCGTTTCTAGAAATAAAAATCTAGTAGAAATGAAAAACTGGCAGAAATAGTCCTTACTTTTATTCTTTAAGTTCTTTGAATGTACCAAAGCTTTGATATTTTATTTGGTAATGTTTTATCAAATCGAAAGTGTATTTTCTATTTTACTTAGTATCATCGACATTAACGGAGATAACTAAACTTTTTTTTTTTTTTTATGTTTGACAGGCTAGGTGTTTGACCACAGCTCACCTGATGTTAAGTGAAGGTGTGGTCTTAGATGGTAAAGCACACCTAGCCTGGAATGGAACTGGCTCTCAAGTGAGGCAGCCAGAACACACCGTTAGATGCTTGGCGGCAGATTTTCAACTCGAGGGTGGTAGCTAGCCAGCCGAGTACTAAAGTACCCTACCACCATGCTATGGTTTCCTCACGATGTTTTACTTCTTACTTCACCGGCAGCTCAAGCTCATTGTTGGGGTTTGAACCCACGCCCTTCGGCATGCGAACCTACCGCGCTAACCACTGAGCTATCATCGCTACACTAAAAAATAAACAATAAAAACTAAACTAAAAAATTACTAGCGGCCTGTCCCGGCTTCGCACGGGTGGACATTTATTTTTTAATTAAATTCTAGTAATAAATATAGCCATGTTACTCAGCGAGAATGTAGCATTCTAATGATATAAGAATTTTTGAAATCAGTCCAGTAGTTTTTTAATTTATTCGTTACAAACATACAAAAATCCAAAAATACAAATCTTTCCTCGTGTACATAATATCCGAAAGTATTAAAAAAAAAAAAAAAAAAAAAAAACCGAAACCGAAACCCTACCCTAAAAAAACCCAAAACCCAACCCCCAACGCAAAACCCTAAAAAAATCCCGACGTTGATTTTTACAGCATCTTTGATTTTTGTTTATTTTTTAAGAGACGATAGTATCTCTCTGTTGATGGTAAGAAATAACGATTACCCATTGCTTCTGTAGTAATATCCAGAGCTTAAATTAAGTTATATTTCGAGAGCTGAAGGGCGTGGATTCCATTTTCATTCAGGACTTTTTTGCAACGAATATAGATGTTTGTTCTGTCTGGGTGTTCTGTATGTATTATATGTATGTATTTTGAAAAAAAAAGTATTTAAGTATTCTAGTAGTTATCTAGTACCCGTACGAGTTGAAGCTTTGCTTAGTTTTGGGCTAGATTGGGTTTTGGTTTGTGTGAAATGTGAAATGTCCAACGTGTACACGATCGATTATGCCTCACCCTTTTCTCTACATTTCACTTGTATAGTCCAGACATTTAAGCTTAAATTAGGTAAGAATCTCGGAATTCGAGATACCCAGCTGTAAGTTTGTAAATACACCCTAAAACTTGTCTCAAAACCTACATATGGTAGGGTGTACGCAACTATTAAATTTCAAGGTCAAAGATCACAAAAATCTGTTTTTTGCGCTTTTTTTGACCGCGCGCTCTCCGCTCTCTATCTCGAAAACGGTTCACCGTATAAAAAATTTTGTTAAACAAAATTTGTAGAGAATTTTGTATTCTACAATATTGATAACAAATACACATAACAAAAAACCCATAGGAAATGAGATATTTACAAAAAAAGCGCAAAAAAACGATTTTCGTGACCTTTGACCTTGAAATTTAATAGTTGCGTACACCCTACCATATGTAGGTTTTGAGACAAGTTTTAGGGTGTCAATATACAAGTATTTACCGACTTACAGCTGGGTATCTCGAATTCCGAGGTGAACTTACTATAATGACTGGACTATGTATGCTTCTCTCGATTACAAAAATATAAATAAATAATAATAAATAAATAAATTATTATTTATTTATGAAGCATATCTACATGTTAAATGCTATAGTTATAAAAAGGATGTGAAAATATATTGAAAATGAAACTATTCAATTTATCTATTTATTTTTTTATTTCATTGTGATAGTAAATAGACGCAAGGATGTAAATAGTAATTATACAATATAATTAAATCATATACTTTATCATTTATACATTATCTTTATGAGCATTTATATGTATATTAATCATCCGTTACAGATATGTACACCTTTAGTTATTAAACTTTTATATTATTACGCACTCTAGTATTTTTATAAAAGCTACCACTACAGGTGAATTTAGTTTCCATATAAGATAAAACATACTTAGCAAGCTTAATAATTAGTTGTTGGTTAACTGAGTGTCGATATTATTAATGATGAAAACTTTATTCACAAAATTGATTTTGTTCGATTTTTAAGAACTTTACCAGCGACTCGATTCACAATCGTGTCCCGATCGGTCAGTGTAAAAGTCGTCGATGTCGTAAGTTAGTAGCGGGACCTAAGAGTTCGTAGCGAGCGAAGTATTTTGGAAGCTGTTACAAAATGGATTCCGATAAGTTAACACTGATGTTAACTTTGTGACTTAATATAATGTTCTTGTAAGAAGTTAAAGCAGATACAAAGATGCATTTGAAAAGATTATATATAAACCAATCGACTGAGACTTAAAAAACGGAAAAATTTACGTTTTTTTTTCACAAAAAACTCAGAAATTCTCTACAAGTGGCACCTCAGCAAGAAGAAATTTTTGTAATGATTTCAGGTGTATTTCCAAAAAAAAAAGTTGTTCATAATTATGAGTACAACTACTTTTGACCTTTGTTTTTGCATACCCCGAGCTAATAACCCTGTATAGGATAATATTGTACAAGACTTGGTGTACATTTGGCTGAAAAGTGTTTCATTACACTCATCCTTATGAACAACTTTTACTATGGGTACAATTCCAAAATATTCTTCATACATATAGGAAGGGTCAAGGGTGATTGAATTTATTTAATGAAACAGCTGATTTTATTCCTCGATATTAGAGTTGTTTCCATAGAAAAAGTCGTTCACAGAGACGAGTACGATACCCCCCTTTGGCTTAGTACACCTTAACCTTATACAGAATTTTCGTCATTTCCGATAAATGAAACGGTATGTATGTTACCATAGGTCAGGGTTATATACTTATAAAGCTGCATCAATATAAGGTATGTATAGAAATTACAATATTGACAAATTAAAGTTAGTTTCCCCTTCGCCGTAGTTTATTTTTATTTTTTATATGAAATGGTTAAGAATGATAATATTTTTTAAAGTTAACATGAGGCCTTAACATGACCTTCGTGTTGGCACGAGCGCTATGATAAAACCGATACAATTTATGGAACTACAAAGATTATAACTAGGTAATTTAATCTATCAAAACTAGTATTTAATTTTGGGAAGGTATTGAAAATACGTGATTCTTATTTGATACATGTATATAGATAAGTATGTACTTAAGATATAATTATTAAAATACTATAAATTATTCAATTACATAGTCTATTTTCTTAAGATGTTTTCTTAAGGCTGTTTGCACACAAGGCGACTTGAATGTTGTATACTCGGCAACTCGATGCGGTTTATACGATTTAAGATTCTAGCAGAGCATGTGAAAAATATTCTTACGTACATGGAAAAAAACATTATTTTCAATTCCGCGATTCAAACACAATTACGATAATCAACGGAATTTAATCGTGCGCAAAATATTATGCAATTAGTTTTGTTTATTTACCTCGACGTTTAGCATGCAATGGCTGTGATCACGAACTAACTGAAGAGTGCAGGTTATCTCTGTGAAATATTAGGCTATTGTTATATAACCTAGGGTAGGTTATATAACAATAGCAATTAGGTCTTGTAAAAAGATAAGGTTGTTACCACGGTATACTACATTAACTGTATTAGGATACCTTTCTGAAACTATACTGTGTTTCAAGCACTAGGACCAGTATCCACGACAATGATAACCTTAATCCATCTTCCCGGTTAAAATTACGATGTTTTTTTTTTTTATTTGAGTCACCTAGTGTCTATGGTTATTCTAACATCGCCAAAACATCAAGACTAAATAAAACAAATTTTATCTTTTTTTGTGCGCGATCACGTCTCGCTGGTAAACATATAAAAAATACATGACAAATTTTTGCTTACCTGATGGGTAAAGCTGCGACCCCAAATTGTGACACATGTGGAGTTGAAGAGGACGTGTACCACCTTCTGGTGGAATGTGTCCGCCTCCAGCGGGAGAGACGGGCGCTTGAGGTGACTTACCATTTGAACAGACTAGACGCTAGTCGATTCAACAGGCTGCTCTCCGAGCCCTGTTCTGACGCAGCCAGGGGGCTTTTCAGCTGTGTGAGTCGCCTCAAGTGACCCACCTATTATGATTAATATGTATACGGGGGAGTGAATGTGTGTATGAGAGAGTGAGTATATGTTTGTGTGATGTGTAGAATTTTTTATTTTTTATTTTAGTGTGTTTTATGTTTGTTACATGTAAGAAAATACGATGGGACTGCCATGTGGCTACCATAAAAGTCCCATAAATAAAAGAGAATAAAAAAAAAAAAAAAAAATACATGACAAAATGTTTAAGACTTTAACTCTATCAAACAATAAATACGTCAATCAAGTCACCGCGTATCCATTATTTTCATCTTGTGTGTTGCATTTCTAAGAATATGATTTACTTCAACTCTGACCTAAATCCATACAAAACTTTTTCACTTCTTTACTCCTTATTACATATTAATAGTAAAATTTATTAATTGCTATTTATGTTTATTCTAGTGCATCACTCACGTTTCTAAAAGAGACAAAAGATTTTATTTATAAGTAGTGGAGGGATTTCATCAATAATGTTAAAGTACTTGAAGAGAAAATTAGGGCCATATGTACGAACGGTTATGCATCATATTATATGAAATGCCAGGGATTCGAGAAAGTTGACAAATCTTAGTCTCAGTATTTATTTTATTTTATGTTCCGTTTTTGCTATATTTCTTAAATGGGCATTGCAGCTTTGACATTTTGGCCAATGTACAACCAAATAAAAAGGTAAAAATGGTAAATCGGTACTGTCAGACTGTCACCATTATTATACTTAGCATTTATGAAGACGATGATAACTGTCTTTATTACAATACAATACAACACAATTTATTACAAAATGTTGTTTCAGAAATTGATTTTGATCCACTAGTGTGTTGTCGGTAAAACGGTTACAAGGTTACTAAACTTAAACCATCATTGAACAGTTCCATTGATGGTAAAATTGCGACTAATAATATATCCAATCATCCATCCAAGTGGTATTAATTATGCTATACTGTACTAAACGGTAGGACATTACGCTATGTACAAGCGATATAATATTTTCTGATAATGTTTGATATAAGGTCTATATTGACTTGGTTTGGTTTGTCCATCTGGTCCCCAATCACCATTACAGAATCATACATATTGAAGACACTTTTTACAGTAGTAGTTACAAGTTTCATAGAATTTTGATGAAATAATCAGTGTTATTTCTACTATTTACAATATTTTTAATTAGGTATACATTATGAGTAAAATTTAGGTTATGTATGGTACGACATGATAATTGACTATTATGAAAATTATAAGTCATATAGGTAGTTTAATTTCTAAAAAAAAACTATTTCGTGACTTTAAAATAATTTGCCTATCTACACTAAGTATAAAGAGGAAAGATTAGATTTTTTTGTTTGTTTGTATTGAATAGGCTCCGATACTACTGGACCGATCTGAATAATTTTTTCATCATTAGAATGCTGCATTATCACTGAGTGACATAAGCTATTATATATTGTTAATCGAGTCTTATTTTCCCGTGCGAAGCCTGGGCGAGCTGCTAGTAAGAAAATAAAATGCATATTTTATTATGAAACAGGTAAAATTTATAAATACGTGGCAAAATTTTAATGAAGACTGATTAAAAATTTTATTTTGTATGTATACTAGTTAAATTTATTTACAGACGTCAATTATTTTGTTAGTTTAATTATGGTAACTATCGTACCAATTATTCTTTACTGTTATTCAAATCTTATCTTCTAAAACACCATGTGCATAATACATTCATTGGACCAAAGTTCAACCTTCAAATCATTTCATTTGTCTACAAGAACCTCTAGTACTAAGTTTATATTTGAAATATTTACTAGTCAATGCAGAATATACGAATAATCTTAGCAATAAAAAAATTATGCCTCTACTAATATTATTACATTCTTAGTGAATTAGCCGCTAATCAAGTAGTTACATTTCTAAGACACAGCACAATATAAAAACAAAATACTTACATTTTATCAAATTGCTTAAGGATAAGTGATACATCACTCGTAATTGATTAAACTGGCACTGTTAATTATTGTTAAAATGTAAATTTTATTGTGCAGTCCTTACATTCTAAAAGTGGATAATTAACCCTAACACTCAAGACACGTTGATTAGAATCAATTCAAAGACAAACCACTAAGACTATGGTCCCTGATCAAGACACGCAAAGTTGCAGACATCAGCAAAAGTCTGACCACTGATAGTTGTAGAACACTCACACACTATAAAGATACACTATATCACAAAGTTGTAGAAGTCCCGTGAAAAAACATCTTAATCGTCTGAGTAAATACTTTGTGCGGGACTGGGCCACGGCGGCCGCATTTTTTCCAGGACGTATTTGAGCTGGAAACCGGTATGAAAATGCTACAGATACTCGTCTATCTGATCGTAGTCTTCATCAGGGGGGGAGGGGCCGGACACTGAGAGAATGGGGAGACCGAAATGTCTGACGGTTTCCACACTTCCAGCGCTGTCGTCAGATTTGCTGAATTCTTCGTTGATGGTGTCTTCTCGGGGCTTGGCCTTACAGAGGCGCTCTGACGAGTCACTCATTGCTGTGAGGGGTATATTGTCAGCAGATCTGTCAAACAGAAATTGTTTTTTTTTTTGTTTAATATCACATTTAAAGATGCAACCAAAAACTTAATGCAACAGCATAGCAAACGCCCTTGATTTTTTTTACGAAACCATACTAAAAATATAATGGAAAAAAATCCCTGAGATAATTATTTGAACTAAGCAGTAAAGGAAATAAAGGTGTTCCGTTAAATGCTCTTTGAGCGCGGAACCCTAAAAAAGTTTTACCACATAAATATCAAAACCTCAAACAAAAGATCCTGATGGCCTCAAAATAGCAGAGCCATTCCTGGCTATGTGGCCTGTGTGTTCCATCACCATCTTCGACCACACCGTCACCATCTGATGAACAGTTGTCAACAACAAGTTTGTATGTGATATAGTAATCTCAAAAAGTTTGATAATTACGTAACGAGCTTCATAACTACTGATATCAACACTTTAATCTTGTGTTAATTGTCGCATTATGAAGGTTGAATAAAGCAGCAAGTAAATCTTATAGCAAGTCTTATAGCAGCAAATCTTTTACTAAGTTATAAGCTTTAGGTGTACCAAGTCAAACGGGGGTCATCAAACACGTATCTATTCACGTAGATACTTAGAACTTACACATTAGATGTAGGGACTTCATGACAACCTTGGAAATGCATTAGTATAAAATGGATCGAATTATCTTACCTAGCTTTCCTACAAAGCTTTGACTGTGAACCGTGTCTCCGCAAAAACTCGCCAGCGTCAAAGCCAGCGAAGCCCGTTGGCTCAGCAGATACAAATATTGCAGAGTTGACACGTGGTCGGCTACATTGCGCTAAAAGACGTTCTTCGCATTCCAGGCTTTGCGTGTGTGTGTGCGACCAACGCAAGTGCTGGAACAAGCATAAATAACATTTTTTTAATTCAAAGTGCGTATTAGTGATTATGAATGTTGTAATGATGAACGATTTTCGAAAAATGTCATTTGTTTTTGTTTGGCTTAGTTTTTTTATTGTTTGGAAAATGACATTTATTTTTTTATCAAAATGATTTTTCATCATAAAATATTATTGACTCATTTTTTGTATAATTATATTTATACATGGTTATGCGTTTGGGGTGCACTAAGGCAACATAATTATTAATAACTTTTATATGAGAATAACCCTGAAATTGGGAAACAAAAAACAGCTGCGCCATACATTTGGCAAGGGATCAATATACTTTCCAGTTCCATTCCAGGCTAGGTGTGCTTTACCATCTTCGACCACACCGTTACTTAACATCAGGTGAGATGTGGTCAAATACCTAGTCTGTCAACCATAAAAAAAACTTTTACCATAGAACCACTGTTTTTTACGGGTTATTCGTAATGACCCCATTCAGCCTATTACACCACAACCTTTTACCCCTGAATACAAATAAAACTTTTTTTTTAAAATTTTATTTTTCTACTAGCTGACCCGGCGAACTTTGTACCGCCTAATTTATTTATATAGATTGCTCACCGTTTAGACCTACCCTGGACTACGACAAACATTTTAAAACCAAAATCAGCTCAATCGGCCCAGCCGTTCTCGAGTTTTAATCAGACTAATGAACAACAATTCATTTTTATTTATATAGATGCTGGATTGTTTATTTTGAAGTGTTTTATATACAGGTTGCATACGGCAAATTTACTCGTATCTACGTAGACGAACCTAAAATAGGTTTTCGGCCCACCGAAATACGTCCTTTTTCTATCTTACAACTCTTTATAAGCAATTAGTTTAATAAACGAAACTGTAGATCATGTTTTTTATGTAAAAGTAACGTTCTCTTAATGGTAAGATATAGCAAATTACTGGGCTGTTGAGACTAACCATCGAAAGTCTCAAAGTAATGAGCGCTAAAGCAGTGATGCCCCGGACTTTGTTTTGCTACACAAAGTTCTGTGTATTGCTGAAATGGTAGTGGACATGCGTTATCTCTTACCATCAGGAGAGCGCATTGTTCGTCTCATTACATTTACATAAAAAAAACAATGACCGTTGCAGCGATACACAAAACTTTGGATAACAAAACAAAATCCAAGGCAACACCGCGTTGGTGCTCATAGCTGTAAGACTTTTGATGGTTAGACTCCACAGCTCTGTAATTTCACTAGCCGGTTTACCTACCCTTCAAACCGGAACACAATTATGTTTACATACTGGTACTGTGGAATTTAAGGTAAGAAGATGTACCACAAAGTGAATCGTGAATGTGTCGTGTCATTGTAAAGCCACAGAAGAAACTAATGATGCCACTAGTTTGCATGAAGCAGCTTCCTCTTCATCTATGTCACCTCAACGGGTGAACTGCTTTACGCCATCATCTGTTCTTCCACTGAAGCTACATATGTTAGCACCCTAGATCCTCGCTCCGGTATTGCTGGGATGCCGGAGCCGGGATATTTTGATGCTGGTAAGGGGAAATGTACAATACACCCCAAGCGGCATATCAGTGCAGGACCTATCCCGCTCACTCCGAATAAGAATACAATCAATTAATTTATGATTAATATTTATGTAGAAAAATTATACCTATTTTTTACTTATTTGTTGCTATTAGTGAAAGAAAAACCAACACGATAATTTTATATTTATTATACTAGTAGTAGCGATGTATATTTAAATAGATTTTTTTAGTATAAGTACATAAAAATATGTATATTACTGCGCAAGTGAAGCAAGATTTTTTAACAGTGCAATATGTGCTTCTTAAAACACGTGATATTAAAACGAAAATTTTGTTTAAGATTAATTTGCAATACAAGAAAAATGGTCATTTAAAAATGTGAAAAAAGTAATTTAAAGAAAGTGATGGTTATAAAAGAGCAAAAATAGACAATGTGAATGAGAGATTGCAATTTTGGATATGTTTAATAAATTTCTTACTATTTGAACAATTGAACAGGATGTGTTATGTGCAAATAAGTGGTTAGCACACTTTACATGCCGAAGGGTGTAGGTTTGTACCCCAACAATGAGCTTGACCTGTCGTTGAAGAAAAACATTGTAAGAGACCCATAACATGGTGGTAGAGTACTTTCTCGTACTGGTTGGCTGACTGGCCACTCAACACACCGAAGTTAAACATTTCCGCCAAGCACCTAACGGTTTCCGACAGTCTCACCTGAGTGCCAGTTCCATTCCTGGCTAAGTGTGTTTATCATCTGCGATCACACCGTCACTTAACACCGTGCAAGCTGTGGTCAAACACATAGCCTGTCAATCATAAAAAAATGTCAGTATTAAAATTTTCCTAAAGTCAATAACTACGAACGTGTTCAATAAACGCGACTTGATTCATTATACTGATACATCAATAAAATATTAACATGCCGTGAAAAGCAGGACAGGTGTCCATATCGGCTTGTAAAAATATTTTATGTGGCCATATTGTTTGGTTTGGAAAATCATTACAATGAATACTAATATAAGTATGTTATAAGCATATTCTTGAATGTATTGGAATGAAACACAATAAATAAATAATCAGTATTTTTTTTAAATAAAACTAAGAGACGATAATTAAAACCACATTTATGTACACATGTCTAAATGGATTTGGATGTATGAGCTATTATAGAATCCTTACATCATGTCAGATAACACCGTTTTTTAATCGCGTTTTTTGTTTCATTAAATCATAATCATTCGTATTTTTTCATATTATGTATTGTTACATCGTATTATATTATAGGCAAATGCTACGTATACCATGGACGGCAAAACGCACAAATGTATCTATTCTCTCCCAACTCGGCATTGAGACCCGACTGTCCACCATATGTCAACAGCGTTTACTATATTAATTCGGCCATATAATGCAAAGAGGGGATGGCAGCCTTGAAAAGCTGGTCATTGTTGGCAATACCAAAGGAAAGAAAACACGAGGCCGGTCGCCAACGCGATGGTCTGACCAAGAGAAAGAAGACACCTCTTCTAAATTCTACCTGGTGGTTAGGGCTACTTCGGACCGGAGTCGATGGAGACAGATTGTCCGTCTAAGAGGTTCCAGTGACCACGATCTTCAGACATGAGAGACCGGTTGAAGCAGAAGAAGAATGGTTAAATCTTGAAGATCCTTTTACTATCTCAGTAAGTATGAAGCTTCTTTTAAATTTTAACGATATAACATCATTTTAGAAGGATTGGATAGAAGGATTTTACTTGGTGGTAGATCTCCTTAGCAGGAGGTCGTCTAGGTAGGTACCACCACAGTACCAGTTATTCTGCCGCTAAGCAGTAGTGTGTAAACATTACTGTGTTCCGGTTCGAAGGGTATTGCAGCTAGCGAAATTACTGGGCTGTTGAGACTAACCATCGAAAGTCTCAAAGTAATGAGCGCCAAAGCAGTGATGCCCTGGACTTTGTTTTGTTACTCAAAGTTCTGTGTATCTCTGCAATGGTTGTGGATAGGCGCTATCTCTTACCATCAGGAGAGCGTTTCGTGTGTCTCATTACTTGTTACATAAATAAAGTCTCGAAAGTAATGAGCGCCAAAGCAGTCATGCCCCGGACTTTGTTTTGTTACTCAAAGTTCTGTGTATCGCTGCAATGGTTATGGACAGGCGTTATCTCTTACCATCAGGAGAGCGTCTCGTTCGTCTCATTATTTTTCAAATAAAAAAAAGGATAACAGACAAAACTTGGTCAGTTCTGAAGTCCTTGCAGCGATGCCAATAGAGGTATAAGAACTTTACATTACGTTATAGTACTCAACATAATGTAAAGTCCTAATACCTGTGTTCCGGTTTGAAGGGTACTGCAGCTAGCGAAATTACTGGGCTGTTGAGACTAACCATCGAAAGTCTCAAAGTAATGAGCACCAAAGCAGTGATGCCCTGAACTTTGTTTTGTTACTCAAAGTTCTGTGTATCGCTGCAATGGTCATGGGCAGGTGTTATCTCTTACCATCAGGAGAGCGTCTCGTTCGTCTCATTACTTTTTTACATAAAAAAAAAAACCTTTATTGGCACAATGACCCAACGATGACAACTTATAATTCTGTAAAAAAATTACTTAAGTGATTAAAACTTCACGCGTACGCAATGTACCGTTGACTAGTTACGACTTGAAGACGCATTTCAATTGGATTAACTTAATAAACCTTAATCTGCTTAGTGTCTCAGAATGTTTGTAGTTATGAGTTTAAAATTATAATAAGAATGGAGAATAATACGACATAAGTATAGCTATACAACACACTAATCCTATTGTTACAACTAACAGAATAGTTTATGGCAAATATAAACTCTCTGTTGTGTACCATAAAAGCTAACAGAAACATACAATTTTATAAATAATAAATAAATAAATATCATAGGACATTACACACAGCGCCATCTGACCCCAAACTAAGCAGAGCTTGTGTGATGGATGTCAAATAACTGATAACATACATATGTACTTTTTTTTTTGTAAATGCATACTTATAATACATACAGAACACCCAGACACAGAACAAACATTTGTTGATAGATAAAATGTTTGTCCTGAGTGGGAGTCGTACCCACGCCCTTCAGCTCTTAAGGTAGATATGCTACCAATGAGCCAACAGGGCTGTCAAATAAGAATCGTTGTTGTAGTTTTTTTCTTAAAAATAAAATGTACTGTACAGATATTTGGAATAGCTACTCGTCATGTAGGGTCGCGTGACTAGCCATGACAGTATGATGGACATGCAACCCTTGTGGCACCGAGTCACAATTCCCATAACACTCCAAACTTGAGCATCCGTCGAAAAAATTATAATTTCGTCTTTTAAGTCTCAGTTATAAGGTTCATATTCACAAGTCAAACCGTTTCAGGCACTGTCACTGGATGACACGCGATTTGCGAGTTTGGGAAGTAGAATTTCTATTGATAATTATCGTGAAAGAATGCAGGTCTATAGGTTGATAGATATATAATTCAAGGTCTCGGGAAGTTTATGTCGTGATACGAACGCATAAACCTCTTAGTCTACTGCAATGCAGGATAGCTTTGCTTTAAGTTTACTTTCTTTGAGGAAACCATTTTACATTTATAAGACAGGTTGTGTTATTTATTGGATTTTCAGTTTATTTCTAATTTATTCATAGATAGCTAACAACGCTATTTACATTATGAGAATGATTTTCTATTACTATAACCCCTTTGCTAGTAATGTATTAAAACTGATTAGCATAGAAAATGAATAAAGGGGATGAATTTTACTTTGCCCCGTAATTAAATATTCAAAATAAAAAACGATTTTCCGGATTCCGGGTTAGCTTATTCGAAACTTCTGTAAGAATTGTTTTTTTTTTAGTTATAATGTAACAGTTTTTACCCCAAATGATGCGGAGACAGAATTCTTTTTAGTTTTTGTGTGTAGCCGCTGACTTTTTCTATTTATCTATTTTAAATTATTACAATTTGGGGGAATCTGATGCATCCATACATTAAATGATTCGAGTCTATACTAAGTACTTATAGGATTCAACTTTTTTATATTATAGTGAACTACGTAACAGATAATATTAATCTTTTATAATCTTAACCATTGAAACTTTGGGTAGTGTGAAGTGCAGTTCTCATACTCTGCATGACTGTAAGTACAGTCATGGAGAGTATGAGGACATCAAACTGATCCGTTAGTAGCTAGGGCACAACAATAAGATCATTAACTGTATAAAAAAACCTTCCAAGTGCGAGTCGGACTCGCGCACGACGGGTTTCATACCATTATCCGTAAAAACGGTCAAAGTATCACGTTTAAATATTTATTTTATTCTATAAAATATAACATTGAGAAAATTTTAAAAATTCTAACTCATGAGTTAGATAGTTCATGAGATACAGCCTGGTCACAGACTGACAGACACGCAGACGGACGGACAGGAGTCTTAGTAAGAGGGTTCCGTTTTACCCTTTGGGTACGGAGCCCTAAAAACGCTTAACAACCTCCTCCTCCTCCTCCTTAATCCTAAGTACTCCAACTGAGTCTCACGATAGACCCGTGTGACACTACAAAATCCTTGAGGACTTGGCTCTTTAGTCGTGCAGGTCAGACATACTACTTCTATTAAGAAAACGTGTAGTAGGTACTATAGGAAACAAATATACCTACATACTAAATACTCATAAGTATTGTAACGGGATGTAGGTCGAATATACGAGGAAATATGCTTTTAATACTTTTACCACATGCCGTTTGTTATATTTTACTTCGTACATTATACCGTTCATAATAATTTTTCTTGATGTTGATTTTTCCCACTTTGACATATTCCCAGATGTTCATCTGTCACCGCCAGGTTAAATCCGCGCTGTCAATAGAGGCCGTCACTATTCAAAATACTAGCAGCGCCCCGCGCTATTGCCTGCTACATGTTTACGGGATAAAAATGCCTATGTGATAATCCAGGGTCTCAGCTACCTCCATACCAAATTTCATCCAAATCCGAGTAGTTTTTGCGTGAAAGAGTAACAAACATCCATCCATCCATCCAAACTTTCACATTTATAATAATATTGGGATTAGTGCAGCTAAGTGTTTGACCATAGTTTGCCTGAAATGACGTTGTGTTTGAAGATGGTGAACACACCTAGCCTGGAATGGAACTGGCTCTCAAAAGAGGCTGCCGGAACACACCGTTAGATGCTTGGCAATAGATTTACAACTTTTACGTAGCCGGCGAGTACTAGAAAGTACCCTAGCACCACGCTATGGATTCCTTCACCGGAAGCTCGAGTTCATAGTTGGGGTTTGAGCCCACGGCTTTCAGCGTGCAACCCCACTGCACTAACCACTGAGCTATCATCGCTACAAAACCTGCACATTTTTTTTTTAATGTAAAAAATAACGAGACGAACGAGACGCTCTCCTGATGGTAAGAGATAACACCTGTCCATGACCATTGCAGCGATACACAGAACTCTGAGTAACAAAACAAAGTCCAGGGCATCGCTGCTTTGGCGCTCATTACTTTGGAGACTTTCGATGGTTAGTCTCAACAGCCCAGTAATTTCGCTAGCTGCAGTACCTACCCTTCAATCTACGTACCTCCACGTCGATAGGTTCATAAATAAATATCGTAGGACTATACACACAGCGCCATCTGGCCCCAAACTAAGCAAAGCTTGTGTGATGGAAGTCAGATAACTGATAGAATACTTTTTTTTTTGTAAATACATACTTATAATACATACAGAACACCCAGACACAGAACAAACATTTGTTTATTCACAAAATGATTGCCCTGAGTGGGAATCGAACCCACACCCCACAGCTCTCAAGGCAGATATACTACCAATGAGCCAACGGGGCTGATCAAATGCTAAAGTGTTTCGTCTCGTATGACATCACCTACTCATTCGATATTAACTTACTTTAATAAAAATAGCACATAACTCAGGCACGAAACCACTATAAAATTAATTTCTAGGCATACCTACAACGTGCCTGCAATATTACACGGTAAAAACGCTTGTTCTAACCACGTTTAAAGTTTCATTCGTAGGCGTTGCGTGCGTGTGCTTAGACACATTCAAGTAGCTCAAGGCTCGTTATTTTTTATTAAAACACGCTCTACTCCGTATCCGGTATTTACTCGACCTAGCATTTATTCCTACTTTCAACTACGATAGGAAAAGAACGTGAAAAATACTATAAATGTTTTGCTGACATTTATTATACACACGTTAGTGTTTAGTGAGTTGTTACAGAATATGAAAGTCTAGAATTGTTTTTATTGTGAGTAGGTCAACTTTTTTGTCATAATATGTTGAGACTGTTAAGTGTTTGACAACATAATTTCAATCCTAGAGTTTTATCAATCCATATTTGTCAAACAATAAATAAATAAATAAATATCATAGGACATTACACACAGCGCCATCTGACCCCAAACTAAGCAGAGCTTGTGCTATGGAAGACAGATAACTGATAGAATACTTAAATAGTTTTTTTTTGTAAATATACTTATAATACATATTACAGTACACACAGACGCAGAACAAACATCGATGTTAGTCACACAAATGTTAGTCCTGAGTGGGAATCGAACCCACGCCCTTCAGCTCTCGAAGCAGACATGCTACCAATAAACCAACAGGGCTGTCGAAATTATTACAATATTACACAATTGCCATGTATTGCTATGGAGTACAAACGATGTGTCTATAACTGGATTATTAAAATCTTATTTAAAGCCATTTAAACTAAGTTAATCGTAGATGTATATAGTAAGGTTACAGTTTTTAATTTAGGTTTTGTTTATTTTCTTTTATTTCATGACTAGCGGATGCCTCGCGGTTTCCCGTAGATCCCGTTCCCGTGGGAATACATGGATAAAAAGTAGCCTATGTTACCGGAAGGTAGCAGTTGGTAGGTGGTAGTGTAGCTTCCCAACGGTGAAATAATTTTTGAAATCGATCCCGTAGTTTCAGAGCACATTCAATACAAACAAACAATCAAATCTTTTCTCTTTACAATAGTATAGATATAAATAGATTAATAGGCTAAGTGTTTGACCACAGCTCATCTGACTTGATGAAGTGACGTGTGAGGACTGTAAGAACTTGCGATATTGTTTTCGTTCCTCTCGCTCTTATGCCAATATAAACAAGAGTAATAGGTCACAGGATTATTGACAGACAGATGCCACACAACTTAATAAACATCGTAGATTCTCCAACAGCACAGTCCTAACTTGCCTATTTAATTTTGTTCACGAATGACAGAAAAGATTAATAAATTAAACTAGCCAACTACTATATAGTAAATAAAACGATTAGCCAAACCACTATCTTTAATTTTTGTCGATGTTTGATATACCAGCACGGTAAGGTAGGGTTAACATACGTATCGATACAATTTGTGACGAAATTATTACTTAAAATATTCATCAATTGGTTTGTTAAATTTTATTAAAAAGAAATAGAGGCTATTTTTGTTTATTTCACTGCTGATAAACCTTTGCTCTTCTGCCAGTGCAACCGGTGCATAAAAGTATTTGCGCACAATATCAACTCAAGGGAAACTCGACTCAAAGTATTGGAACGTGCGATATAAGAAAAATGTAATATGCGTAACTTCAGTACAAGGGGAAAATTATATTGAGGTGAACAAAGAAAGCGGCAACATATCAAATAAAGAAATAGGTATATAGTAAGATAGATAGATCTTTGTCAATTACGTGCAATTTCTATCAGTTGATATAGAATCAAAATTATTATTTACTTTATTTTATCGCACCACCTCAAACCTCGCATTTCAAAACAGAAAAGTTTATGTATACACTAAAAGTAGCTTAATCAAGTACCTAAGTTTATGCCGAGTGACTTATTCCTTCTACCGGAGTTAGATTTCTCCTTGTAGATTGAAATTTAGCATAGAAAATGCATTAAACTCTATCGAATTCTTGCATGCCGGTTGATTTTATGGCAGCGTTAAGTGGAAACGTTTTACTGCGTGTTTCAATGTTTTTTTTTTTAATGTATTGTTGCTCACTTTTCCAGTGTACATATATTTACGCTAGCGCCATACTTGTGAGTCGTTCGAGTGGTAGAGTTGATAATAATGTGCAAATTCCTTAAATCAACCGTGAGTGTGTGCGTGCGATAGCATACGTGACGCTCGTATCACACTAGTAAGCGTGCTTGGCTTACTTGGTGTTCGCAGCCGGAGCACCGGCATTGGTAGTGGGAGCAAGCCCGCGGTATAGCGCGGGCGGGACTCCGCTAGCTACCGTGGTTCTGATCGTCTTGCGCGGCATGCAGCAATGCAAACTGACAGCCGCAGTCGCGAGCACTCCGCCTCGGGTATTGGAAGCAACGGTCCAGTAGGCAGCACACGTCCTGCGCACGACACTAGTTAAGCAATGCACAATTAGCCACATATATGATACAAGGATACTATAGCTAAGAATATTTGCTAGGAAGGTCTAAGAAATCTGAAACCTAACAAGTTTTTTTTTATAAAATCGATTTTAAGTTAAGTGCCGGTGTGGTCGATGATGGTAAACAAACATAGCCTGGAATTAAACTTTCTTTCAAGTGAGGCAGCTGGAACACACCCTTAGGTACTTGGCGGCAGATTTTCAGACTGAGGGTGGTAGCTAGCCAGCCGAGTACTATAAAGTACCCTACCGCTAAGTTATGGTTTCCTCACGATGTTTTCCTTCACTGGCAGCTAAAGTTCATTGTTGGGGTTTGAACCCACGACTTTTGGCATGCGAACCGACCGCGCTAAACCACTGAGGTAACATTGCTACAAAAGTATAGTCTATATCCAATATATTTAAAAATAATCCTAAGAGGATTCAGTTTTTAAGAATATTTTATCAATAAAATAGGATGTCATTTGCGGTAGCATGTTACTTATAAAGGTACAATACAATTTATAATTACATGTTATAAATCATAAATTGTAAAATAAAACAGTCGTATATCATTTACATATGATAATTACGTAGTAATTCGAGGTTACTTCTTGAGGCATTTGTTCTTTCAAATCGCAAGTTAATCAGTAATTAACTTAAATTAAATAACGCAAGTCCATCAAAGACCGCATCATTGTTTAACATCTGGCAAAATCTGTTTTTTTTTTAATTAAACGTAATGTTTAAAGTGAACCACAACAGCACAAAACAGAGTGGCGTGCTGGGCCTTTGCCCAGCAGTGGGACAAAGTGGGTTAAATAATAATAATGAACGTAATATTTTATTTTACATGTTTCACTTACACTTATCACTTACGTTAAAAACAACAAAAACTTATGTTTAAAAAACTTACTCACGTAATGTTTTGTTAAATAAAATTATAATATTTTAAACTAAGGAGTACCTACAACTCAAAAGCATTACCTACATTTCTTTTATTATACTACGACGTTTTAACCTTACTTTCATATGCAAGAAAGCATAAAATAAAGTGCGTTCATATATGTAAGTAAATTTAAACAGTTAGCGATCTTGATTCTTGAAAGTGCTTTTAAACCTAGTTTTCCATTTTCATATGAGAAAATGAAATAATATTATTTACAAGCTTTTTTGTGAAAAGTACGAAAGTTTACAGGTTATTTCTATTTTATGTTCAGACATTAAACGTAATTTACTTATATCTATATCTATAAAAATCTGGTCATAGATACTTGAGTTTTGGAGGGTGTATTTGTCTTGATGCTTTCTAAAATCTTTTCTTAGTAGACCCCTACGTCTACTAAGAAAGAATTTTTCGAAATTCAACCCCTAATGGGGTGAAAACGTTTGTATTAAAGTTCTTTGTTTTTTAACTTAACTTAACTTAACTGAAAATTTGTATTTAGATAGTCAATTCAGAGATAAAAAAATAATCCGTTCAATATTTTTTTGAAAGGAAGAAGAAAAGAATTTCAGCCCCTTAAGTCGTTTAAGGGGGTGAAATTCAACCGATTTCGACAAAATTTTAATGGGACCACTTGAATAATAGTAAATAATAGAAGTATCCAAAATCGGTTGAAGCGTCTTCGAGTAATCGGTGAACATATACTATAAAAAAATGATTCCGACGAATAGAGAACCTCCTCTTTTTTTGAAGTCAGTTAAAAACGCATCCTAATCAAAAATGTAGCATTATTATAAGGCTCAAATGTCGCTGATGAAACTTTTTATTAATTTATTTTACTTTGACTAGCTTTAGTGCAACAACTTACTTACCTGAGGCTTAAAGCCAATGCGTGGGGGAGCATGGGGTAGGTAGAGCTTGCGCGTTTGCTTATCAACTTTTCGTATACTGCAGACTAAATGTAGTGCTTACTAAAATAATTATCTATTTATTTTCTCATCCAATGTTCTCATCAATTTCTCATCCAATGTTCTCATCCAATTTAAATTCATTGGCTTAGTGCATTGTGTTCTTTGAACTAGCTTTTAATAACGGGTACCTATTTTTTATTGTCGACTAGGTCTTTGAATACAACCCATCTGATGTTAAACGTCGGTGTAGTCGAAAATGGTTAACATACCTAGCCTGTGAAGTTGAGTGAGGTTATTGGAACATACTGTAAGGTGTTTGGCGGAAGATTCCAACTTGAAGGTGGTAGCTAGCCAAATACCATAAACCCTACCACCATGCTATGGTTTCCGTTAACCGGCAACGCAAATTTAGTGTTCGGATTTGAATCTCAGTGTGCATCCGACCGTGTTAACCACTGAGCTATCATTGCTACAAAATTATTTAAAAAATTTGAAAATGGTTATAAATTAGATTATTTAAACTATAAATACAGAAACTAAAAAATCGATTAAATAATAAATTTATAATGAAGATGAAAATAGTTTAAAAAAAAAGTAGGAATTTTAAAAACATTCTCACAAATGTATTTATTATGTGTAGTAGGTACGATCGATGTAAGAGATATTTAGATATTTGAAAAGCATCAACATCTTTCTATTGAGACACGGAATTTTAAAAAAGATTAAGCTTATTCTAATATAATGTAGTTATTCAGCTTAATTTTGCAGCTAAAGTTACGACGCGTTCTAAGAAGCATGATGACAAAATACTATATCCCAAAGCGTTTTTCTTTGCGTGACGCGTGTGGAAAAGCACTGTATCTTTTATTACTCGACCTTTTAGTCTGCAGTTTACGACTCTTACCTCCCCTGTTGACTCCCTCACGCACTCAAACTTCAGGCAGGAACTCATATAAATTGTTGCACTGCAATTAATTAAAACAATTAATTACATTTTAATAGATCAGTACTTCGAAATTTCACGTTTTGAGTATCATATTTGGTAGTGGTACCAACATACAAAATACAAAAATATTTATTTGCCGGCATATATGTGTACAAAGATCGTATTTATTAATATTTTACAATAGTCCCCGCACTAGGGCTAGCATGTATCGCGGGAGGCTGGAACCGATTCAATATTTTAAATTTAAAAGAGAACTTATACTATTTTTTTACATACAGGTAGATCATGTAAATCAACTAAGCAATATTTTAATAATTATTTCAGTAGATTAGTTGTTTTTATTCTTTTTTTATGTCACTGTTTCTTGTCTCTTGTCTATTAAAGTGAATAGAGTACTTTTTTATTTGAAAGTTTACCTTATTATGTTTGTATTTTTAGCACTTACAAACTCGGTATGTACAGTATTTTTTTAAATATATTTTTTTACTGTTAGTATTTTTTTTTATGAAACTAATTAGAATATTTGGCCTTCTTTGCGGTAGTAAATTTTTAATAAGTTTCAAAACTTATTATAGCGATGATGTCATAAAGGAGGCTGTATATGTCCTTGCCATGTAAAAAAAAAGTATACATAGCTATTTTGACACATTTGGTTGATTTTGACAATTGACATGAAGTAAACAAATCTTATAATATCATAACCTCATAAAGGCGACATCGGAGTCCAAATTACGTTTAAAGTGAAATAATCCAGATATTTATATTAATAAAGCAAAAAACAAATCGATGTACGTACGTGTAATTATGGAAGAGGTTATTATGGCTACCGATGACTTTTGTTTTGGTTTGTCTTTTTTTTTGGCACTGAACGTAACCTTATATAGCGTATTATATGACGTCATTAGAAGTCAATTGAAAGTTAAGTTTATTTTATTAAAAATAAATGTGCTTATATATAAATACCTGTCCGTTTGATTGCTTGTTGTAAAAATATATTTATTTATACAAAATGCAACTTAACGGTAACATTTTAAATAAAAAAAAACTATCCTATTATAAAACAATAACGCCATAGAGATCGTTGCCATGCGGTAGGGTTACCAGAACACTGGCAACATTTTCCCGTTGCATCACTAAGCTTGTAACATCCATGGCCAGAATAAATTATTTAAAAAAAAAAAGTATCACTGCTCAAATTTTGACAAAAATAGCTGCCAGCTCTGAGATCACTCGAAAAGAGAGCCAGCCGCTTCAAAAGGTCTTTAGTAAAAAAAATGTTTCAGACGACAACGATCCCGGCGTTTCCACAGCCAGCCCAACGAGCTCATAATATATACATACAAGCATAGAACTCCTTTGTTTTTTGAACTGGGCTTATTCTGCTGTGATTTCTACACTGCAAGCAGAGCTATGGGGAGTTTTGGCGGGAACGCGGGAAGAGTCGTGTCGCTCCGTTGTATTTTTTTCCAAAACTAGTGTTTTGTCGAGTGTTTATGCATAAAAATGGTGGTGTTTTATTCATAAAGTGCCGAATTACAAGCGCGAGTGTGGGAAAATGATATAATGTGGTGAAACATGAGTTTTCGTGTTGCTTCCAAAACTCCATCGTAGCTTTATAGTAAAGTCGCCACTACTTTACTAAAGCATGACTGGACTTGACTGACACAGACTGGACTTGACTAAGACTGGACTTTGACTATAACTAGCTACGAGGACGCTTATATAACTTTTGAAACTTGAAAAAATATAAATACTTGACACTGGCAAATGCTAAAACGCGACGCCAAAACTAAAGAAAAAAAAAAAAAGCAGAGCTACCGACATGTGACAGTGACAGCGTATTGACAAGAATGCCCTAAACAAAGCTTCGTTCGACCTAGAGACCATGAAACTAAAGCGGAATCGTCTGAACGCTTACCATAAATGTTGATATTCCGTTACATACATTGTATTTATTATTAAAACACCATTGGATGACGTCATTATGACGTTAACAAATTTACGTTACGACGTGACGTTAACAAATTACATCAAAACGTCGTTTGGAAGCCCATAACCTATAACATTTTGTTAAAAATAAAAAGGAAGTTCTAAAAATAGTGAACTAGTTTTAGACGAATCAAGCCATTAGGAAACTAGAACGTATATGAGGGCACGCAGAACAATAGTACTTAACTGTAAGGAGGTCATTGTACTTAACATTACGAACGACGTTTACTATTAGACCACCCTTGTTAAGGCGAATTTTTTTTATGTTCCAATGAAAAAATTTCATTTTGTGTAACAGCAAATTTTTTTATAATTCATAATTCATTTATTGCGTATATGGGTATAATAGATACTTAAAAAAGATTACGAGCGCCATATTCTGCCTTGCGGCATGCAAAACTTAAAATTAAGGTAACAAAATTAAACATTACAAAAAAAAAAAACTACAGTCAGTGATTCGTCAAATCAAAAGCAAAAATAAAATAAAACAAAAATGTCAATGATATAAAATGTCAAGCAATAAAATACAACAAATAAACAATTTTTCGTGATTTAATGCTTGAATTGCAATCCCATGTCATAGTGAAAGTTATTTATAATGACAAATAGAATCCATATTTTACATAGAACCCTGTGTATCGACAGAAGAAATGGGGTAACTAAATAACTTTATTTTTTATTTTTTTTATGGTTGACAGGCCTACACCTACCGCATCGTTATAACATGTACGTATTGATATTTTAAGCAGCCATAAGTTACCAAAACAACAAGAAGCAAGTCATTATAAAATAATGGAAGTATGTATAGCTTTGTGACCTTTTTTGTTATTTTATTCTAATTTAGTTACGGGACTTTAGTGGCAGAGACGTGGCAGTCCCGTCGTATTTTCGACAATGTTTTTATTTACAATAAAAAAATACAATTTTTTGTACACACTACACACCATACATACTTATACACACTCTCTCATGCCTACATACGCATACACATACGCCGCATACACATTAATTAAAATCAAGGTGGGTTACTTGAGGCGACCCACACAACTGAATGAGCGTTTGTCTTTATTTATTTGATCTTACGTTAATAATGTTCTTTCCAAATATTATAGCAAAGCTTTGTGACCTTTGACTATATTTTTGCAAAAGTAAAAATAAATGTTTATTTTCACTTACAGTATTTAACTTATTCCACCTACGCGAAGCAATTAGGGTAAGCTACTGAAAACCTATTCAAAGATTAACTTTGATATTTTTTCACGTTTAATCTTGAAAATGGAGAGGTGAATCCCAAGATGGTTTAATCAAAAGCTTCGAGAAGATAAAAACCCTTACATTACCATTATTACCTTGCCAGCAAGAAAACTTACGTGTTCTTTTTTTTTTTGCTAAAATTTTTCTAACACTGATTGTTGGTATTTAAGGTGGTTTGATTTCCATACAAATAAAATTTTCCATTTTTTATGGACAAATGGAGCATAATTTTACAGTGAAATCACAGCTCTGGGCATTTATTTTGGTCTTTATTTGCGGTAAATCATAATTGCTTGAATAAAACAGTACATTATTAGCATAAAATCAAATTTATTAAATTAATATTATTAATATATTTATAATATTAATTTAATGTCATGTGGCAACCTAAATATCATTGCAAAACTTTCATAGGATTTAGTAAATTAGTCATTTAATTAGTAATGTATTAATACCTACATTTTCAAATTATAAAAAACATTGTAATTACTAAATTAATACCCCGAAATGTATAAAAACTACTGATAATAACCGCATCGCGTGACTAACATTCACAAAATACGGTAAATTTTTTATTTAGTTAAACTTCATAAAAATTGTTTCATTGCAGCTGTAATAAGTTGGTGATGGTTGGTGGGCCTTTACTTGGAAATTTACTAATACAAAAAAACTGATTTAATTGTTTGTATGTAAGTTTAATCATGTTGAATGGTTGATGTCTACTGTTTTTTTAATGGGATTATTATTATTTTGCATGGAAATACATTTTTTTTAAATCCTTATTAATGATAGTAACAATTAATGACAGTAAAGTATAATTATGTAGTAAGCCTTAACTTAGTTTAGAAGGATTATAGGCAAATATGTTTATATTAACATAGTTTTATATTTACACTAGCGGCGCCCCGCGGTGTTAAGCCCCACTTCATGTTTACGGGATAAAAAGTAGGGGATCTCAGTTACCTCCATACTCCAAAAACTACTGAACGGAGATGAATGAAATATGTTCATTCGGTTCCGTTCAGTAGTTTTTGCGTGAAATAGTATGTAGTAGTAGTAGTAGTAGTAGTAGTAGTAGTAGTAGTAGTAGTGGTGGTAGTAGTAGTAGTAGTAGTAGTAGTAGTAGTAGTAGTAGTAGTAGTAGTAGTAGTAGTAGTAGTAGTAGTAGTAGTAGTAGTAGTAGTAGTCGTAGTAGTAGTAGTAGTAGTAGTAGTAGGAGTAGTAGTAGTAGTAGTAGTAGTAGTAGTAGTCGTAGTAGTCGTAGTAGTAGTAGTAGTAGTAGTAGTAGTAGTAGTAGTAGTAGTAGTAGTAGTTTATCCATCCATCCATCTAAACTTTCACATTTATAATATTAGTGGGATAAGTACTTTATAGTAACATTTTTGCTTTTTATTCAATGACATGTAATCAGGGTTTTTAACACAGTTAATTATAGTACGGCATTAGATTTGTAATAAAATATTTGTAATTTGTATTTGTAACTTTAATATTTTTTGTTTTTATTGCCTTACTAAATGAACCCTATGAACCGCAGGATAAGTTCCGTACTCATAGGTGCCAAAACACGCTACAGTATAGAGAACGCCCTCAATAACGAATTCATATCCTAAAACTCATGTAACAGTTATCCCATTATTCAAATCTCCACCGTTGCCACTACAGAAATAAAATATTTAGATTCTATTGCCGTATCGTACGTAAAATGAAGTTGTTTACAACATGTTGCGGTGTTTTTATGTTGCTATCTCGTCTCTTTACGCTTATTTGCGGAATTTGCAACGCAGTGAGAAATGTTGTTTTGTCGCAATTTGTACGTTTATTTCGAGTTTAAGATGTAAGAAAATAGATGCGTTTCATGTTTACCAAGCATGACAGAAATACATCTTTCGATTTCGAATGATATTTACTCGCTCTTTATTTTTATCTCTCTCTTTCTTTATATTTGCTCATCGTACAATATAATGTTTACAGAAAGTCAAACAATACAACAATGTTATAAAATTAATAAATTTATTATTTGATTTACAATTACAATCCTTATTAATCAATTACAATAAATTCTCTAGTGACTTTAAAAAAATGTAATTATTGTAATGCATCTAGAGTTTAGGTGTATTTAGGTCCTAGACATACGTAATTTTGGAATATGATACAGGTAGATCTAAACAATGTGTATTCGTGTTGAAACTTTATTATTAATATTGTATCATTCTGTTTTGTGTGTATGAAATAAGTAAAACTCTACAATGGCCGTGGGCAGGTGTTATTTCATCCCATGAGGACAACAGCTCACTCGGCTCAATACTTCTGACCATAAAAAAGAGCAATGCATCACTTAACCAACGTTTCTTTCTTCATGTTTTTCATATTTGATGGTAGCTAGCTAGCTACCAGCTACAAGCTAGCGACTAGCTCTGTTGTTACCTTTCGAATCGAAACACAATAATGTATAGAATACTACTAGCGGACGCCTCGCGGTTTCACTCACGTAGTTCCTGTTCCCGTAAGAATACTGGGATAAAAAGTAGCCTATGTTACCCGAGGATTGTGTAGCTTCCCAACGGTGAAAGAATTTTGAAATTGGTCCAGTAGTTTTTAACTTTATTACTTACATACAAAAATACAAATCTTTCCTCTTTATAATATTAGTATAGATATTTTCACGATTTATAGATAGAATAACTTATGCTACGGTGCGTCAAGTGATATCATCCAAGTACAAACATAATTGAAAGCTTAATTTTAATGCAAATTTTTGGCGAGGCCTTTTGATAAATTTCCAACAGAGTTTCTTTGTCTTTATTAAAATGTGAGTCCAGTGTCCTTTCCTAAAACAGCAAAACAGCTTTGAGTTACAGAGCGCTAAGATAAACACACCCTTGTGTAAGCTCATTTCATATGCCGGGGCCCGTTTGATGTATTTTCATATAAATGACAAAAGTTTCTTGCAATTTTTTAGTATTTATTTAATTTTGGCAATATTTTATTCTTCAATGGTATAATTTATTTTGTTCACCGCAGTATAGAATGAAATTTACAAAGCCAAAGCTTACCGCAATAGAATAAAATATTCACAAAGTTGATTGCAACACATTTGCGCGAGGTTTCGTTTAAGATGATCGCTTCACTTGTAGAAAACTTGCAGTTGTAATATAAGGTTTTCAGTTGTCCTTTTTTAAAGAAATGAGATTTCCAGCGCTTCAGTAAAGCTTTCTTTCAATGCTAGTCGAGTAAGATAATCCTCTAGTTTCTTAGAACAATGGATTCAAGGAGGCAGTTCCGAGGAAGGACTCGGTGATCGTAATTCTGACCTTCTATGGAGATTGAAATTAATATTAGACGGTGCTTGCATACTAATGCTAACAACTAGACTGAAACTAACAAGCCAAGATATACTTAGAATAAGAGTCATTAAGAGTACGTTTGGTTCCTTCGGTGAACTGAATATTCACATATCAAGAGGAGTAAAGTCTAAATTTAAACGTGTTTGGGTTTTTTTTTTAATGTTTGACACGCTAGATTTTTGACCACAACTCATCTGATGTTAAGTGACGGTGTGGTCACTGGTGTGGAACTTGCTCTCAAGTGAGACTGTAGGAACATACCGTAAGATGCTTGGCGGTAGATTTTCAAATTGAGTGTGGTAGCTGCCACCATGCCTTGTCAGCTCATTTGGTAGTAACTCTACTTCCTGAGCTAGGATTTGGGTTTGATTCCCACTCAGAACAAACATTTGTGAGACGAACATAGATATTTGTTCTGTGTCTGGGTGTTCTTTGTGTATTTTAAGTATGTGTATGCAAAAGAGTATGTATACGTATTCTATTAGTTATCTGGTTTGTGTACTACAAGTTTTGCTTAGTTTAAAGATAGATGGCGCTGTGTGAATTTATTTTTTGCTATTTATTCGGAATCAGCCTTCGGCGCGGGCTTTTTCTCATTAAAGCACAAGTAAGGCCGTAGTCCACTATGTTGGCCAAGTACAGGTTGACAGACTTCACACAAATCTTCGAGAACAAACAAAAAAACAATTCTTTCCTCTTTATAATTAGTTAAGATAAATACGATACATCATTCGTCCATGAAATAGGAACCTCCACAAACGCATTAACATGTAACATACTCTAAGGATCCTTTTACAATGATATTACCAACCAACCTAAGAGTCATTAAAGAGAGAGTTATTTACAAGCTTGTAAGCAACTCAATTACTTTACACGGTGAAGGAAAATCCCTTATAAATTATACCGACGCGACGTTCGGGGGAACAGTGCCTATATCTACGGCATAGTTACATAGTTACAAAACGGAATTTGAAGATTTTCGAAGCTTCAATTTTCTGTTCGACGTACGATGGTGTATTTTGCATTTTTATTCAAAACTTTTGAATTTTTTGTGTTGACGTTGAATTTTATGGAACGATTGCAGTTGGTAGTTTATTTATGTTAAAAGGTTTTTTAATGATTGACAGGCTTGGTGTTTAACCACAGCTAACCTGATCTTAAGTGAAGGTGTGGTCGAAGGTGGAAAAGCACATCTAGCCTGGAATAGAACTGCCTCTCAAGTGAGGCTGCCGCAACACACCGTTAGATGCTTGGCAGCAGATTTTCAACTTGAGGGTGGTAGCTAGCCAGCCGAGTACCTACTAGAAAGTACCCTACCACCATGCTATGGTTTCCTCGATATATTTTCCTTCACCGGCAGATCAAGCTCATCGGGTTCATCCTTTGGTATGCGAACTGCCCGCTCTAACCACTGAGATATCATCGCCACATATGCACCTAAAGGTTGAAAATTAAATTAATCCATTTTATTTATTTTGATGTCAAAGTTGTGAGACGCACGAGACGTTCTCCAGATGGTAAGAGATAACGAATATCCACGACCTTGCAGCGATACACATAACTTTGAATAACAAACCTCACCTTTGGGACGGATCGTCCAAGTCCCAGCTTGAGGCGTTGGAGTCAATTAAGCGTTGGCGTTCATTACTTTTCGTAATAATTTGTCATGGAAAAACAAAATCTAAATTTAAGAAACAAGTACCCGAAAATACAACAATTTTATGAATAAAATTCTCATTCTTTTGTGGCAATATCGTGTTAGCAAAAATAACAAAACAGCATTGTATTCATTTTTCTCGGGGTCATTCTCTTCTGTTTTTTCTATTTTCGCTGCCCTAAGGCCATCGCATCCATTTTATTTTTAGGTCAGTTGCGTTTAAGCTTCGCCGTCAACATTTTTCATTGTATAAAAAACATTTTTGTGGATACAGTAAAGTTAATAAATAAATAAATAAATAAATAAATATCGTAGGACTATACACACAGCGCCATCTGGCCCCAAACTAAGCAGAGCTTGTGTGATGGAAGTCAGATAACTGATAGAATACATAAATACTTTTAATCTTAGTATTGTTTGTAAATTGAAACATGCCATTCAAAATTATCTGGTCAAATAATCAAATCTTTCCCTTCTAAAGCCGGAAATACATAATTTTTACTTGGTTGTAGATCTCTTTAGCAGGAGGTCGTCTAGGTAGGTACCACCGCAGTACTAGATATTCTGCCGCCAAGCAGTAGTGTGTAAACATTACTGTGTTCTGGTTTGAAGGGTACTGCAGCCGTTGAGGCTAACCATCTAATGTCTCAAAGTAATTAGCGCCAAAGTAGCGATGCCCTCAACTTTGTTTTGTTACTCAAAGTTAAGTATATCACTGCAATGCTTAAATAATGGTCATGGACAAGCGTTATTTCTTAAAAAAATGAAAAAAATTACACATACATAAATGCATACATGATAAATGCAAAATTTTCAGTTTATATTATGTACTATGTATGTTTGTATGTGTTTGCTACTTCTTAAATAAATATAGCTCAATAAATTTGTATCAAATTTTGAATGTGCGTACCTATATAGCATTTATTCTCTTTATTACATCGGTGTATGCTTTTAGACAAAATCAGAAGATTGGACAAGGCAGAGTTTAATTTCTCTTTGACATAACACGTGAGCGAACATAAAACTACCCGATACTCGTTAAAGTAAAACTATATAGAGAGAGGTTTTACAGCAGTGTATAAAAGCGATGTATAGTGGCAGATAAATATTTTACTGATATTTTTCTGGCATTTCTAGTCGATCAAACAAATTGAAATTGGAGTAATGACTGTCTTATATTCCGGCAGGAAATCGTTTTTTTTATGGTTCACAAAGTTTGACCATATGATTTTAAGTGACGGTGTGGTCATAGATGGTAAAGCATACCGAGCCTGGAATGGAACTGGCTCTCAAGTGAGGCTGCCGGAATCCACCGTAAGGTGCTTGGCGGCAGATTTTCAATTTGAGGGTGGTAGTTAGCTAGCCGAGTACTAGAAAATACCCTATCACCATGCTATGATTTCCTCACTCAGTTGGGGTAGACATTTTATAATAGAATGAACGATGTCAACATTTGAAGTATAATGAACCGAAATCATTCATTGAAAAGTGCTTGTAATTTCGGTGCTAACTTTGTTATAAAAATAACAAAGGCATTTAAGATCATTTAACGTTTTATAACCGCCAAAAAAATATTAAATACGTACTTAGTCTAAGGCTATAATAGCTTATCTCAACATAACGATGTCCTTTACGATTATATTTCATAAAAAAACAGTGTACGATAGAAATGACTACGTGCCCGTATTTACGCACTTTACGTATCAGTACATACTTAAAAGACTTTTAGCATAAACATTTTACGACCCTGACTACTGTAAGGCTACTAATAAAATTCTGCTAATGGCTTTGGTGAACTGGTGAAAAATTACTGTTTGCTATTGTTGTAGTTTTAGCGTAGAATTGGTCAACCGTTGAGATACCTAGAATAGATACTTCATAACAATGGTAAATTAAATAGGTGTTTTGTATAATTTCATTAGGTACTTACTTCTAATTCTTCTATTTTGAACCAGGTCACAAAAATTGCTAGTACCTAGAGGTTTATTACGTTATGTTAAAAAAAATGCAAACGTCATGTCTTTTTGGGAGAGTGTTTTTACTCACCAAAATAAATATTTACGTACAATATGACTACTGTTTGTGCCATGTAGGGTTAACACTTCAGGTCTGTGAGGGCCAGCCGCTTTCGATTTATATTGGGGCATGGCTAAACGTTTAGACGAAGCTTCAGGTGACCAGAATCCTGACATCTACTTTGGTCAAAAGCTTAGCATTGCCGTCCAGCGTGGCAATGCTGCCAGCATTCTGGTCACATATCCTTCCTCTGACAGAATTTTAGATTAAGTTACTTATATAAAACTATACATTATTGCTATTTTATTTTGAATAATAAATTGGAATTAAAGAAAATAAAAAATATAACTACTTACGCTGTACAATTGAAATAAAGTGTTATTTTTTCATGTGACAGTCTGTAATGAGACTAACAAAATGTTATCATGATAGTAAGAGATAACGCCTGCCTATGACAATCGTAGCAGCACCCATAACTTTGAATAGCAAAACAAATCCAGACCATCGCTGATTTGGCGCTCATTACTTTGAGACATTCTTAAAACAAATAAATATCCTAGACATTCTGTTTACACACTACTGCTTGGTGGCAGAATATCTAATACTACCTAGACGATCTAGGTTAGTACAACCCCACCGTTAGGTAGACGATCTCCTACTCAAGAGATACAATAAAAACATACAACACGTCAACAAATTGAGTATTGAATTAATTTTCATGGCAGAACACATGTTCCATGTGTAATTTATATAACCATTTGTGTTGAGTCGATGTATTTGTTCAATTCCAATTCTGCTGTCGAAATGTTTTCAGTTAATTCGCGTTGTTTTCTGATTTTTTTCGTAATGGCTAACAGTAACATAAATATGATATAAATGACTGTTTACGTAGATAAATGTACTTGAACATAAAATACTTGGGAATGTTTATTGACGAATAGACTCTATCCCTCACCCTCACCCTCGTTCACCCTCGTTTATAACCTATCTGCTTTCTAAATTTCATTCAAAATTTCATTCAGCATAAATTAAAAAACAAACATACTTAATTATTATGCCAAACATACGAAACAAACAAACTTTTACTTCACTACATATTATTATTATAAAATGAAGTCCTCCGCCGCGTCTGTATGTCATTTTGTTCACGATAAACATAAAAATAGAATGATTCAAGAGGAAGGTTTATAATATATATGTGTAATACTTGCATATGCAACGCATTATTTTTAAACGTAATCAGTAACGTATTAATATCTACATTGCACCCGCGCGAAGCCGGGGCGGGTCGCTAGTTTATAATATTTCACACTACCACCCGTTCCTCGAGGACGTTCGTACGCAACGGTTCTACTTTAATTTTTTTATGCGAACGGCCGGCCAAAAAATTGTAAGCCGTTCTCCTGGCTTCTTTGTTTCGTTTTAACTACAACTAACTGGTTTTAAGGTCCAAAATAGACATGTGAGTCCTCTAGATCAACGTGCTTCATCATCGGCCGCACCGTTATTTTCCATAAGGCGAGTTGGTGGCCCAAACAAATACATATAAAAAAATGGGAAGGGTTGTCAAAAATACCTGCCCCAAACGATACCAATAAGAAACTTAAATTCGATAGCCTTTGTAATATTAATAAATAATTAAAGTTGCCTGCTTTCAGAATTGTAGTCTTTTTTGGGATGAAAAAATAAAAATTGGAAAAAAATCTCGAGCAAACGAGAACCGGATCTTTATCGGCACACCATTTAACTATTCGATCTTTAAAAGTAAAAAAATACATTTCGCTTCTTTATTCTTAGCTTACAATTTGGCTGAAACACAAAACGCTTGGTGCTTAGAGCAATTTTTTTTTAAATATTCCGACAATATCTATTGAACTCTATGGGCACAGGAATACTGTTAATTAGTCAGCATCCTTTTAAGGGCATATTTTGTACATTAAAACAAACAACTTTTGCCCTACAACCTTTGCCAAAACACAATACATATCCCAAAAAACAATTTAACTTTTTGTGTAACTCTAAACTCTAAAAAAAAAACTTTTGTTCTCTGTTGCGTAGACGCTTCAATGTAGTATCGTGTGAGTAGCCGCCCCCGCCTCCCGCGCCGCAACCCCTTTCTTTGGCCTTGATGACGTCATCGCGTTTGCTGCCGACACGCGTCACAAAGTGCGCGCGCCCTTTTTGCATAAAGTTAATTATGTTTAGACCGGACAAGTTGTATAGTATTGAGAAAAAAAATACGATTATTAACAGAAGGAGAATAAAAGTTGTTATAATTGTTTAATGTACTGAAAATACTATTAAAAGGATGCTGACTGATTACAAATGACCCCGTATATGGAATGACAGTATCATAATTGCGGTAAAACAATTCAATTTTGACGTGAATACGTCTGTAAATTCGCTTCTATAGTGGGAAGCAATTCAGAAAATTGATAATAACAAAATCGGGGAATACAGTTTGGTGTTACAACTACGAGTACATATATCTGATTTTCCGGGATTTTTTAAAATAAAAAAGAGGTTAACGTTTGTCCGCCATCTGATGTTAATTGTGATGCGGTCTATGATGGATAGATTGATAGGCAGAGCTGATCCTAATTATTTTTGTAACACTCGATTAATAATAATTAGGGTATTGATCGAAAGCAGGTATCTTATAACACTTAAAAAGTATGAAATTAAACTTTTTATATTGTCGCTGTAAAAATTACGATAATTTTATTATTACTCCTACGAGAATTTTTACATTAACATAATGAAATGAACCGTTTTTATGTAGTACTTATAATTTTATGGACAGTTACTTATACAAATAAAATATTTTAATTGGCCAAAGTATTAAACAGGGTGAAATAAAATTTGAAAACATTATCATTCATAAAAAGATCATAACTTTATGAAGTTAAGATAAAAACTATACAACTTCGTTTATAAATGATTAGTTTAGGTTAGGTATAAAATGATTATACCTAACCTAGACAGAACTTTTATATGAACGATATACGACATTTTCTTTGGTGATACCAAATACCAAATTAATACTCAGCCAAATTCATCTTCAAAAGTAAATTTAATAGGATCATTAACTACTTTTATTTAGATGATCACACCGATAGGTGACGAGAACGGTTAATGGTTATGATGAAGACTTTACAGCTTACAGCGGTGGACATAAAGCCGTCTTGATAGAATGGTGTTTTTATTCGCTTCTAGTTCAATCGAGGTTGCTTTGATGAGAGGAGGGAATTGAATTGATTTAGTGCGCAATTATGTGTAAATGGAATTGTCTATTTTGGTACTCAATTTAGATCTCTACAATGAGGATCAAAATAGACACTCTTAGGAGTTATGTAATTTCTTAGAATTTCTACGCCTTCGTTTTGGAGCATTAAAAATTATATTATTACGAAAAGGCGATAGATTTTCGTAGGTATTTTTATGAGATTTAATTTTGTAACGAGACGAACGATACGCTTTCCTAATTATAAGAGATAATAGGTCCCTGTCTATTACAGTGGTACTCAGAAATTTTAGTAACAAGACAAAGCCCAGGGCATTGCTAGTCTGTAACTAGCAATGCCCTGGGCTTTGTCAAATCACAACACAAATCTAAACATAGCGATGTTTACATACTACTGTTTGACAACAGTATTTCTCGTACTGCGGTGCTACTTATGTAGATGGTCTCCTATTGAGGGCATCTACAATCTGTTAAAATATATTACAATCAATTTTAAAAGCATTAGTTGATCTATGGTTGCAACTTTTAGTATGTTTAGATGTGTCAACTAACTGCCAAAAAACTTTTTTTTCTTTGTTATTGGCATCGCACTTTGTACCTTTCCTAGAGTCAATATGAAAATAATTCTTTTTTTCTTTGATCCTAGCACGTTCGTGCATTGTGCTAGTTGAGAACTAGGCCTTAATGTTAAGTTACATAAAACACGTTACTTAAGGGAAAGTTCCGATCTCCTTTGTAGTTTCTACATGCGAATTATTAATGATAGGATCACTACATAAGCTGTATCCAAAACTACAGTTGGGAACTAATGAGGATAAAAGGTACTCTCGCACACTCAAGATTAAGTAAAACAAAGAATCTAATTAGCAGCTAAAGCTAACTACGAACGCTTTATGTTCTTGTGTTGTCAATGTGTGTGGTCAAATCTAACTCGGTACTCAATTTATTATTTTCATACGCGACTCATTTTTTTGTTTTTGCTAAGAAGATTTATTAATCATGGACATAAAATTATGTTATGTAAAGTATTCTATCCGTCATTTCACTCGTTTAAAGGATTCATCCACACAAAAAAAAAACTACAATTAAAATTTTTTAAGCGAACTTTCTTGAACATACCAAGAAAGAGTATTCAAAGCAGCGTTGCATCTAAGGCATTATGTTTGTTATAAAATTAATTTATGTGAAATTTTATTCTCCTAGTCTGTTAAGCTCACACCAAATATAAGAAAAGTGTGACAGCGCCCCTGGCGGAAGCAAATGACAACTTTTTTTTGTCAACAGTTTACAAATTCTACGTAGGTAATTATAATTATAATCCCGCTTATCGATATGCATCTGATGCGAATCATATCTCACGTTTTGACAAGCCCAAAGCTCAGTTCAGACCCACTGTCTAGTCTTCATTGAATTTGACAGTCGAGTAACAAAAACAGAGATAACTGAAAACAATTGTTTCTGCTTGTATGATTACATCAATTACGTAAAACATTGACTATTTTTTTAAACACCCGAGAGCTAACAGTAAAGAATTTCCTGGTAGAAAATTAAATGTCCACGACAAAAGGTTTTTTCGCGGCATAGAACCTGTTTTGTTTTACAAATAACAAGACTCTTTGTGGTGCAATATAATGGGAAATAACACTCGTTTTACAGTCGACTTTACGGCGTCTATAAAATGGTAGAGGAAGATGCCCTTCCCATCTGTGTTAACTGTTTAGTTATAGACGGTAAGGATATTTCGATGTAAATAATAACATTTCAATGCCTTTATAAAAGTATATGCTTTTGTTGCAACTTCGTCATCTGGCCACATAGACAAAGTTTTTTCTTTTTTTGAACATAGCACTTTCGTATAATTTTTCAGTTCTCAAGTTTTCATAAATGGTTACCTACCCTATACGTTATAGTCACCTTTGTGAACTCATGATGAGAACTGCTGCCTTTTGTCTTGTTTTTGGCATCACAATTTGTTAATTTGTCAAGTATTTCAATATTGTCAAGTGTACCTATGACGAATAATCGAATTAAATCAATAATAATTACACGAATGGGTTAATTCCAAGTCCAAATTGAAATTGCAAGGTAAGTCCAGATCACGTGGTAATAAAATTGTGACAGCTTTCCTCGTAACTTTGTTGTAGCAACACTAATAAAACACCACTATTTTAATACAAAAGTACTTCAAAAACATAAGTTTTGCAAAATAATACCATACCTCGACATGAATAGTCCGCGTTCCGGTCAAAATACCCTGCAGACTTACCTATCTCCAGAAAAAACCGGACAAGTGCAATTCTGACTCGCACGACGAGAGTTTCGTACAAAATTATTGTGGAAAGATTGTCACAGGATTAGTCTTAAAAAAAATTAAAGCTTTCGAACATACTGAACTAAATAAGATAAGTCAGATTGCAAGACAACTTAACAATTGAAGTCGAAAAAAATCTCCCATTCAATAATCGCTAAAGTTTTAATAGCAAAAATTGTTTTCATGTTATAAATGTACCCATGTATTTTACAAAATTACCTAATTACCTGCTTACAAAATTTTATTGTTTTAAATGTCAATGTATTATACTCTAAGTCTTGACAAACAGACAGATAGTTCGATAATCTTGCGGGTACAGTCCCTACTGTTTTAATTTCCAGGCGAACGTAAACTGCTCCTTTACATCCTTCATAACATTGCTAGAATTCTATCGTGTTGGATTTAAGACTAGGTAGTTTAAGATCAGTAAAAAAGTTATTTGCCGATAGGTACCTCCTTCCATTACATTGTAAAATTCCAAATAAATTAATAAAAAAAGGTTAGGAAGAAAGATTGTATGGTAAAAATGACTAATCTATTTTTTTTCTTCAAATTTGGTATCAGACATTGTGCAAATTGCTAGTGTACACGTATTTCATATTTTCAAGTATCTTATGATACAATTTAGTTAAATATGTCACATTAAAGTAAGTTAAGGTCAAGTTGAAAGTGTGTTAAACAATACATTACAATAATTATTTGTCATTAATAATGATAGTTAATAAATTATCATTTAATCAAATACCCGAACGCACATTAAAGTAAAAAACGGATACAATATTTTTAAAGACGATTTTGATAGATTTTTATACCGTTCACTTAGAGCATTTTCACTATGAAAATTGCAAGTTGATGACAGATGATTTTGAATAATAACTTTTTTCTCTTCTAACAAGCATTATGACGAATTTTATTTAAAAATTTCAACGCCAACCAAACCGAGCCTAAACGCTCGCGGCGTTACCGTTCTGGAAGCTAAGGGAAATTTACTGAACTAAAAACCAACCGGAGCGAGGATCCTGCTCTGTTCCCATATCCATAGCAAATTTCTTCAACATTATTTTCTATTATATTCTTTTAAAAACACCATGGCCCTTCGACAACAAAAGGGACGAAATTATACGCAGAGTCCAGCAAAGCATGAATTTTTTTAATTCAAGATAAGTTTGCGTTTGACCACACCATGCCTGATATTAAGCACAATATGATCTAATATGGAGCACGCTTACCTAGAGAAAACCTGTACATTCTGGATTTAAAGACACATAAATTGCACTCAATTTTTTTATTTTTTTTATGGTTGACAGGCTAGTTGTTTGACCACAGCTCACCTGATGTTAAGTGAAGGTGTGGTCGAAGATGGTAAAGCACACCTAGCCTGGAATGGAACTGGCTCTCAAGTGAGACTGCCGGAACACACCGTTAGATGCTTGGCGGCAGATTTTCAACTTGAGGGTGGTAGCTAGCCAGCCGAGTACTAGAAAGTACCCTACCACCATGCTATGGTTTCCTCACGATGTTTTCCTTCACCGGCAGCTTAAGCTCATTGTTGCAATTGTAATGTATTGTAATTATTTTAATCTACAGAGCTTCAAACGAATGGCGAATAGGGCTCTTAAAGGTAGGCAAAGCACTGGCAATACCCCGGGTATTGCAGGTGTTCATAGGCGGCGGTGACCACTTGCTATCAGGTGGCCCGTCGCTTGATTGCCACGTTTTTCACATTAAAAAAAAATCGTGGGAAATACAGATATCACACAAAATCACATCCTCGATCCTCGATATTTTAGGTTTTATAGATAAATGATTTACAATTTTAATACGTAATATGTTTTGCTGGATTTGGTGCACCTTATCTTTCGTCCAGGAACACGGTACATTTCTAGAAGGTTGTAAAAGTGTATAGGTTAATTCAGCCGTGACAAGCCTTATTGTAAAGTTTTTAGAGGTGCAATCACAATGCCACTTATTTCTGTAAAATCAGAACGTCACGTTCTAATTTTTATTTACTGGGCTGTAAAAAGCCTAACAACCAACTAGCTATACCTATTTGTATAAAACATGTGGTTCCTCAAAATATTTTTTTTCTTAACCAATTTTTAAGAAACTGATCAATTTATTTTTCTATAGTATAATCAAATTTGCATCGATACAGGTTTGAGATGTCAAAACATTTATTAAACAAAATAAAAAAGACCTTAAATTATACTATTTACAAAATGTATACAAAAAAACTTAGTCTACAATGTATACAGGTTTTGTATTTGTGAAACGTAGGTTGTAAATGTTAGGATTTTGACGTTCTAGTACGTCTACACTCTACAATTATAGGTGTCATTTAAAAATGTAGTCTAAATAGAACTTAACCCACAATCAAATTTTGCTCGACCTTTGCCGTGGCATTACTGCATTGCGGTGGGCTAACTCGCGATACTTTTGTGCTTTACTGCAATCTGAAAGGCTAGCGGAGCTCACGACCTTGGCGAAATCAAGAAACGCCCAGTTCTGCTAACCATTATATTCCACAAACCATTGTGTATCAGCCATTAGTATACGTCAAATTAGCCTTACAACCGTAGAACCCATAATAAAGGTGGGACTGAACAGTAACTGATCATACTTAAGTTACCTGACAATCTTTAACATAATTACGCGGACATACTCGTATAGGTAAGTTTTTTTAAAGAAATGCAATATCTACATACGTAAAACAGTAAAGACATGCGTAAAGAAAATACTTCCAAAAATGAAGACAATAAAATATAGTACTGGTGATTTTATTGCCAGTGTTTAACTAACCTATGTTTGACCACAGTTCATCTGATGTCAAGTGAAAATGTGGTCGAAGATGGATATTAATTTATATTTGAATCTTTAGAGAAATACTGACATACAATAGGGTTCTGGACATTTTTCAAAACACCGTTTGGCTTATGCCATACGCCACCCATGAGTACACGAAACTCTTTGACTGACGTGTTGTTGACAATCTAACTGTTTGCGATGTATGTACCCTCAAGCACGCACTAACGATGTTTGTTAAGGAGTAAATATATTACAAGAAACCTACATAATGTTAGTAGTGATGAGGGCCCAGTATTTAGTGTGTTCATTATCCTACTAACATCATTTTTGTGTTTGTATGTTTAGATGTTTGTTACTAAATCATACAAAAATGGCTGAACTGATATGGATGAAATTTTGGCACACATGTAGTTTGTTACCTGGATTAACATATAGGATACTTACAATGTAAGGTTTCTGTGGGATTAACAAAAAAACTAACATTATCTATAGACACATGGTATCTTTTATCTTAATCTGTACTAATATTATAAACAGGAAAGATTTGTATTTTTGTATGTAATTAATAAATTTAAAAAACTACTTACTAAAAATTGATTGGTTGGAAAGCTACCCTATCCCCGGGTGACATAGGGTACTTTTTATCCATGTATTCCCACGGGAATGGGAACTACTTGGGTGAAACCACGAGGCGTCCGCTAGTCTAATAATAAAATAGCGCAAGTTTCATGACAATTGCTTATTTGTTACTTACACGTGTTTCATTTATCTCTGAATCTAATTCTAAAGTTAACGCGGATGAAGTCGCTGGCGTATGCTAGTATAGTATAATTTTTAATAATCTGCTTAAACTAGTAGCTAACTAGTTTAAGACAAAAGTATGGAGCTAAGCACGATGTATTCCAACACCCTTATTTAAGTGTTTGTTTTTTTCAATCTAGGTAAATAGTGTCTCTTCACAGTTTATGTACAATCGGCTTTTCCTCACCGTGAGGCAAATGGTATTAGGTTGCTGCTCACAACTTTGCTCGCACGGTATATCTGTCGCAGATTTATTGCAACTACAAATTAGAATTATAAAACGTTGTTAATTTGTGTAGTAATTAGGTAAATGGGTTGCCATGTGAATATAGTTTACTGAACACATTTTTTTAAGGATTTCTTTAATGTTCATTTTCGACGAGATGTGCCAATATGTTGTCGCAGTCTAACTGTGTATGATTTAGCAGTGCCCAATCGAATTCGGACGCTCGTGCTACACGATAAGTTACAATTTCGTGTAATCTTATTTCAGGTGATGAACGTAATACTAGGTATAATTTTTACATCTAAACTCGTCTTTCATTCGAGAGTTGTTTCCTCTGTACGATTACTTATTCTATAGTCTAGGTATAGCAGAAAACATCAATAAAACTTCCAGATTGGAAGTCAAACATCCCGAGTACTTACCGTAATTTTAGTTAGGTATTATTTATTATTTTAACAACAACATAACATGAAGTATTTGAAATCTGATATTATTATCTTCGAGGAAAATCAGAAATTGAAAACTGTTTTGGTACGACAAAATAAACACATCGTATTGATAAAATATACATTTCTACCATCACTTTAGTTTAGTCTTACGATATGGGTAGAATAATCCCTGTTCTGTTAATGTAACCAAAACAAATAAAGAAGTTTGTTTTCGTCTGGGATATAACGCAGTAATATTAAACTGTGGGAAGGAAATTGTGTTATAAGTACTTGTATCGAATTATATAGATTTGTGCGTAACTGTTTTCACCATAAGCCGAAGTTATTTTCCTTATGGGTAACTTTTAGTATTGGTTCGGCCTAGAACTCTCAAAAAATATATATTAACTCATCCTTACCCGTGCCGTACAAAATAACAAAGCCAAGGGGCATCCGTAGGAAAAGTATTGTTGCTGAGGCTGTTATTGAGACTTTTTTTACTAGCTGTGCCCGCGTATTCATGTGTTTTACGAGATAAAAATTAAAACAAAACCATTCAAAAGATCCGACATTTACCTTGAATTTTTCAAAAAACATCTTACAAATTCTTGATAATTACAATTAATATAACAAAAAAACAACCAAAAATAGTAAAAAAAATATATTTGTAAGTGATGATGTGAGTGATGTTCCGTAATACATGCGGGAATTGATTACATTATTTATTTATTTTTAAACTGTGTACCCACCTACTATATAATACCTACTATATTATTTTTTTATTTATTAATTGCTGGAATGTGTATCCAAAAACAGTGTGACACTTTAGTTTCATGATACAAATTAAACGAAGGAATGTAAAAAGAAATAGGTTTAAAATTACTGTTTTTAAATATTCAAAGTATTTAGTTTATTTCCGCTGAACAGTCGTTTTAGTTACAACAGTGATGAGGATTTAAATGTAACTATGACTGTATATTACTGTTTTTTTAATGTGTTAAAAAATCAACATCAAAGTTTTACCCCTCATTAATTACCTATTTGAGCTCATACATTGTTAAACATAATCCAATGTTTTTAACTTTCGTAAAGGGAGTCACGTTACACATTTAGTTAGAGACCCAAATTAAAGTTCTAACGCGCAGCCAATTAGGAAATTTTAAATATTCAAAAGGTAACACAATAAGGTTCCTTTTACAGTGAGATTACCATTAAATAATGCACAAATATTTTTCTAAAAGTTTTCGACAGCCTGCCCGAAGTTCCACCGCAGACCAGCTGCATGCAATGGTCTTAATTGGAAATTGTTCCGACTGGGCTTAAATTTAATTTCGTATTTACATTTTGTTTTAAAATATTTTAAAGGTTTATTTTACTTTACGCTACAATATTTGTTGTTCTATATGGAATTGGATTTCACAATTATTGTATTTAGAAGAGAACTTCAGAAGTGTCCAGGTCTACTTTTTTATAGGTCTTAAGCTAGGTATTTGGCCACAGCTTACCTGATATTAATAGACAGTGGGGTCAAAGGTGAGGCCGCTGGAACACCCCATTAAGTGCTTGAAGGCAGATTATCAACTTGAGGGTGGTAGCTAGCTTGCCGAGTACTAGAAAGTGCTAAACCATATTGTCCGCTCACGATGTTCTCATTCAACGATATATCAAGCTAATTGTTGGGGTTGAACCTAAGCCCTTCACCGCGCTAACCATTGAGCTATCATCGCTACAATAAAGTAAAGTCATACTTATAGTAACACAAAGTAAGTAACGGTCGATATAAGTCGATAAATTCGAATGAAAAAATCCGCGGTCCCGCCAAAATTTCTCGTACATTATTTTTTGTGTGATTGAAGTCAGATAACTGATAGAATACACAAATACTTTTTTTTGTAAATACATACTTATAATACATACAGAACACCCAGACACAGAACAAACATGTATTGTGTATATTCACAAAATTTTTGCCCTGAGTGGGAATCGAACCCACGCCCTACAGCTCTCAAGGCAGACATACTACCAATGAGCCAACGGGGCCGAGCAACTGAGTATAATTTCACATACCTAATTACACTAGACTTAATAGCACCGCCAGCTGTACCTTCCATACCGAAACTCAGTAATGCTTTCACGCTACTAATTGGTGGTAGAATAAATATCTGATCAACTGATAAGTACTATTAATAGCCAGTAAATGAACACTTATCTTTCTTTTTTTTTAAATACGAAATAGTTTCGCGTTTGATCATGTCCTGCCTGATGTTAAGCAGGACGCAGTCTAAGATGAAGCACGCTTACCTAGAAAAAAAACTGTTTACTCTTAGATTTGAAGACACCTAAATTGTACTTCGCGAGAAAAACAGACGTCGCCAGAGAGTTCCACATCCTTATCAAATTAACTTAACAGCTTTAACATCATGTTGGGATTTAAACATATTAAACTTCCAGCCTTTGCATCATAAAACGTCTTTAATATTATTGAGGCAGATAAATTTTATCTTCACTGGAATAAAATATGTTATTATCCTCAACATTGCTAAAGCAGACATCACTTTTACCTGTTTAATTTATTTTTGTATATAAGTTTTTCGATGTGTTTCTATTTTTATCCAACGTACATACTGCGTACATTCGATTAAAATCGAGAAAATACAGACATTTCGAATTGAAATCCCGATCTACCCTCGATTGGACAAATACCTAGGGACAGATAGAACAAAAATTGCATTATTATTTTTTATTTGTGGGAACTCACTTGGTATTTTTGCCCTTTTAACTGGCCTTACTCCAAGGACAAATATTTAAGTGATGATAGATGTTCCTTCAATATAATTATGATGTGTTTGTCACTATCACTTTTTTAAATAATATAACATAGATTGTTTTTTTTTTTTAATGAAATATTTTCATACTAAAATATCACACTCAATAAATCACTAATACTGCCATCTATTGATTTGACGAGGAACTACTTCGAAGCGTCTAATTAAAAGTCAAAATTGCTTGAAACACAAACGGAGAGTGGCACCATCTAGACGTTCACACGAAATATAATAACGTTTTATGTTTAGGATGATACATCATTCTACTAATTTTACATTAGATGTGAATAAAGTATGTTCAGTAGATGATCAGATATTTACCGAGCAAGCTGAAGGCGCGGAGTGGGCCCCGCACGTCCCGCCAGCAGTCGCAGCTGCTAGCGCACTGCTTCCTGGAACCTGTTGACATAAGTATTTCCCACCATTAATCTAAAAAAATCGTATTAGATTCCTGTGATACATGCTTAGACTATTGCGAATAAAATTATTGTAAACTCATTCCTATGTACCTTACTAGTAAATTCATTGAATTTATGTCAATGCTAGATGCGCTCCACGGTGTTACCCGCTACATATTTTCGAGATAAAAAGCAGCTTATGTGTCAATCCAGGATCTCAGCTACTTCCACACCAAATTTCATCCAAATCTGTTCTGTAGTTTTTGCGTGAAAGAGTAACAAACATATATCCATCCAAACTTTCACATTTACAATATTAATGGGATTAACACGTCATTTTTTACATTATATTTCGCCTATAATTTCAGCCACATCGGGCGGACTCCTTGGAAAAGGAAAAGCGAAACGCGTGTGTTGTGCTCTTTTTTGACTGCCCAACACCAACACGGTTTATAACCATAACTTACTTTTAACTGCTCCTGCTTGTAGTCTGGCTGATAAGGCAACAGCATTCGGATCTTGCCCCATCTGTTGAAGAACAATGCTATTGCTCCGATCCAGACCAATAGCACTAAAACTACTATGCCGATCTCCACGCCTCGTATCTGTGTCGAAAACGATTTTTATATTACATAATGGAATGTAGCTTGTTCGACAATTGAAATAAATCAGCGTTTGTGTACAGTCAATATTAAAATAAATAAATAGATATCGTAGGGCATTACACACAGCGCTATCTGACCCCAAACTAAGCAAAGTTTGTACTATAGAAGTCGGATAACTGATAGAATAATTAAGCAACTTTTTTTGTAAATATGTACTTATAATACATACAGGACACCCAGTCACAGAACAAATAAACCACAAACTGTTTGTCCTGAGCGGGAATCGAACACACATGATATTATGCATATGTAATAATATCATAATTTATATTTTGTTTTGTCAAACTAATGAGACGGTTTATAGATAACGTCTGTCAGTGACAATTGCAGTGACACCCAGTATTTTAAGAACAAAGAAGAATGTTCGCGTGCTTGCCTTTTTTACTAAAAAAAATAGGCTTGGGTGTGACTGCCATCTTACCTGATGTTAAGCGAAAATGAGGCTTACGACGATGTTCTTGGTTAAAAAATAAGAAATCCTTTCGAGCACAACTAGAGGATACCCTGCTTTTATATAAAGGAGAACACTGGGATTCAAAAGCTGTTTGTACTATGAAAATGGAATCAAAAAGTTTGTTTTTATGAAATAGTGTCATTTTTTAATACGTGGTAGAAAAAGCTAGGTGGAATTAGATCATGTTATGTATCCTATAGGAAACCGTGTGTATTCGAACATAATCTTAAGACTTTTTAGGTAGAATATGAGTAGGTTTGCATTTAACCACGATTAATCAAAGCATAGACAAGATACATTATTTCTTTTAAAATTCATATATTGCGTTTTACAGTAAAATTTACACGTGGGTTCAAACTTCAATAATGTGCTTGAGCTGCCGGTGAAGGAAAACATTGTGAGAAAATCATAACGTGGTGATAGGGTAATTTCTAGTACTTGACTGGCTAGCTACCACCCTCAAATTGAAAATCTGTCACCAAGCACCTAAAAGTGTTTTTTTGGAGCCTCACTAGAGAACCAGGCCTATCTCAGGCTAAGTGTGGTTGCCATCTTCAACCACACCTTCACTCAACATCAGGTGAGCTATGGTCAAACACTAAGCCTATTAAATATACAACAAAACTAAAATACAAAAGAGTACATAAATGAAGTGGAAAAACAAAGTCAGTTAGTACGATTATGCTGCAGATACAAGCCTTACCTATAATACTTTTTTTAATGCATTCTTATAGTAAACCCAGACAAAACAAATAACATCTTTGAAAATATTAATACATGTGTCTTGCTTTCGCGAGCTATGTTGGCTGGAGCTTACCGTGGGAAACGTGGGCGAGGGGTCAGGTGGCGCCACTGACGATCGAGGCGTCGCGCCTGCCGCCCCGTCCTGCTGCGGCGACGTCCGTGGTGGCTCTGCAACCACAAGTTCTTTTAAAATAATTTGTAAATAGAACGCCTGAAAAAATTGGAGCGAATATTTTGTGCGTAATTTTTTTATTCATATTCAGCACGTTAGATGTAATGCTTATTTACTGTGTTTTATATTAGGCACCTGTAGTTACAAAATAATAAAAACGATAGTTAATTGCTAACAGGCTTTGCTATTTTATGTAGACAAAAACAACATTATGCGTAGTTAATCATGAAATGTAGGCTGACCCATTCAAAATAAACTTTAATTTATCCAATTAGGACGGGCTACCAGTTTGTATCGTTATTAACTAGATGTTCATTGAGTTTCATTTTAAAACCAAATGGACATTTTGTTGACCCAGTTGCGAGTCCCTGCTCGCGCCTTTTACTGATCCACTTAAATATTTTAATAATTATTAATTATTATTTATGTTAATGGACATATATAGTATTCATAGTTTCATTCTTCGTCTTTTTATGTTTTACATGATGTGGTTGCATTCTAATCCATTGGCTTTGCATAGTTTATTGTATTTACTGGCAACTCAATCTATAACTCACATAGAAAATGATGTCATAGAGAACTGAAGACCTAAGACATTCCGCTAATAGAAAAGTAAAAAATGATATTTTTGACGGGAATGCGGAAATTATTATTATTTATTTAATTTTTATTAATTATTTAACTTTTAAAACTTGAAAATATGAAACACTTGACACTGGCAAATACACAAGATGAGACGCCAAAACTAAAGAAAAAGAAACTGTATTGCAATGACGGTCATGTTTTGTTTTATAAATTTGTGGTTTCGCTTAAAAATTTCGAAATTTCATTTCATATTTTGGCTATAATTGGACTTCTTTTCTAGATGATTATTATCGAAAACCAATATTTACGAAACTTCAACTCAATAACTAGATAATTTGGGTATTAATTGGAGTCTAAGATATTGTAACTAAATAGATTGATCGCGATGACAACATTAATTGACTCAATTACAAGAATAAATAGTTCTAGAGAACTAATAGAGTATGTCTAACTTAACCTCTTCGTTGTAAATTGGCTGAATAAGAAAATGTATTAATAGATGAACTCTGTTTCTAGAGCAATTTATATCGTTTACTCTCTCCATTGAACGCAAATGAATAGAACTTTTCTAATTTTCAGGATCCAAAGGGTAAAACGGGACCCTATTACTAAGACTCCGCTGTCCGTCCGTCTGTCTGTCTGTCAGTCTGCCACCAGGCTGTATCTCATGAATCGTGTTCTATAACAAAATAGAAAAATAAAAAAAACACGAATGTCCACTAATATTTTTTTTTAATTCATAGTTTGCATCACTCGGGATGGTGTAAGGATTCTAATGATACTCATACATTTAAATCTGTTTAGGAAGTTGAAAGAAATGCCGGAATAAAAAACTCACTTACAAAAAAATATAGAAAAACACTACACGCTCTTTTTGGCAGTCGTGTATAAATAGTGGTTTTCATAAAACCCTGATTTACGTCCATAAGTATAGAAAAGTGGTGAAACAATAACAACAACTTTGACTGTGAACCAAACATATTTCACTTTATTTTTCAACAAATGCTTGACACTGTCAAAATTCACAAAGCGCGTTGCCAAATACAAATACAAAAAACATGCCCGTATTTGATTGGTTGAAAAATCACTATGTTGTTCGATTTCCATACAAACAATTTTTTCCATTTATGGACAAATGGAGTATAATTTTACAGTCAAATCACAGCTACTGGCATATATTTTTGTTTTTATTTGCGGTAAATCGCAACTGCTTGAATAAAACAGTAGATTATTGGAACCACCGTCGGGAAGGTACACTATACACTATACGTGAAATAAGCTACTTTTTATTCCTGTGTCCTCACGGGAACGGGAACTTTGCGGGTGAAACCGCGAGGCGTCCGCTTGTTACATATTTAATAAACGATACACTAAGCCCAGTAAACTAAAAATAAAATCGAAAATCGAAATCGGTCAGAACTCTTCACTATAAGTACTTTGTACGAGTATTAAACATCCGTATTCTTGAGTTTCGAGAGAATTGAGAAGCGTTAGAGAACCAATTCAGGCACAAAGCGAGCTTTATTGGCCATTTCGTGATGAGCCTTGACTGAGAGGGCAACGTTGTCGTTGTTATTAAATTTCTAATTTTAGAACAAGAAAAAAGTTCCGCTTGTAATAACCAAACTTTACTAAGCCGAAAGGAGGTTATTGTAATCTTTATTATGAACAATTTTTTAAGATGGACACAATTCTGGAATTGTGAAAAAATCTGCTCCGTGAAAAAGTTTGCTAAGTCTTATGATTTCAGAGTTGTGCCCGTAGTAAAAGTTATAGTGGTGAGCAACCCTTTTGCAGATTAGTAGACCCTAACCATATTAACTTATGCAGGCAATTTGTGCCACTTAAAATATTAATAAACAATTGATCTAAGATTCAAAGAGCCAACGACAGCAGACCCATTTTGAAAAACAAGTCGATAGGTTTAGCCCAAAAAGGGAGCAATTAGTGGTTCGATACTGGCTGACGAATTGACGATTTTTGGCGCAGTGGAAGCGTGCTGGGCCCATAACCTAAAATACAAACGCAGTGGTTACTCAGTGAAGAATGAATGTTATTGTCTTATACATACTGTTAATTTAACATTTTGTTCACATACAAGTTTACTATTTACAGCCTAGATGTCGCTAATATACATTTATTTTGATGTAACATCTCAATAATTGCAACAATTGATGTTGTACTCAATCTGCATTAATATTATTTTCAAAGAAATCAATCACTCCAAAGATTTGGTCAAGGGTCAACGTATTTTTTTTTATAGAACAGCTGTATTTTGTTTCATGATTTCATAGTTGTGCTAATATTATAAGTTGTTCATAATGATAAGTACAAATGCCCCCTTTCGCATCAACTCCCACCATTACAACCCTGTAGTTTGTTTTATTCAATTCATTTAATATGACGCTACCCAGAATAACTCTACCTCGTTGATGCGTCGGCGCATGCATCCGGAAGCCATGCGCACGGGTAAATGAACCGACTGGCGTGGAGCCAAACCGCTACAAGAGGTGTAAAACAACCATTCAGAATCTCTCAGGAAGTAGGTGAAACGCTTCATAAAGGTTAATGGGTTACATCTACTCAAAGTTCGAGAATATTATTCAAATCAGCCTTCTGAGGACGATGAAGTAAATAATAACGGATGTCTTGAATAATGACTACAAACAGAACAGATAGTTTATACAGATCATAAAAATAACCGTACCATGAAAAATCGAGCTATTACTCGAATTATGTTTTAATGTTATATAGGGAACCTAGATGGCGCCACTCTTTATAAACGTTTCAGTCTGTTTTGGCTTTTCGTTGGTTACTTTTTAAGTTTGTGGTAATGAACAATTATTTTCAAATTTGTATGTAGATAGGGTTTTTTCGAGTTAACTTTCTTCGTAATCTAGAAGTCTTAAATAATAAAAAGGCTCATATTGATATATTGTTTGCATGTATTTAAAACGACATCTCTTAGCAAGTCTCGAAAAATACATTTCTTTGAATTAAATTTAAGTATATCGAGTTATAACCTTTTAAAAAGTTATTTTAATTTAAAATCAATTTATATAAATAAGATTCCATTTTAATTTAAAAAAACGAAACCTTGGTAAAAATGGAAGTTTCTTTATAGTTGACAAGCTAGTTATTTGACCACAGTTCGTCTGACGTTAAGTGACGGTATAATGGAAGATGGACAAGCACACCTAGCCTGGATTGAAACTGGCTCTCAAATGAGGCTGCCGGAACACGCCGGTGTTAAAATTGCTGCACGTTGAATAAGACGTAACGACTATATAAGCAAAGTGAGGACCTAAGATGGATTATACTTTTCTAGAAAAAACTATAACAAATCTTGTTAAACCAAAACTTAATGTTTTTTCTATTCAACTATTCGCAAGCTAACTACAAACTAACTGATATCGGCGCTAAGTTTCAATTCCGAAGTTAACACCCTGACCTATTTCATGCATGAAATGGACGGTAATGAGTTTAGAAGGAATCGCATTATATACTCATTTCACTAATGTTTTTGATTCCGTTTATGTTACTAGTTGCGCCCTGCAATGTGGCTTGCGCTATTCTTGTTTCATAAATGTGGAAATTTATAAGCTACATAACATATTTTAAAATACGAGTAAAAATACGCACAAAATTATGTCAAAAAGCGTCCACCAAAAAAATAAATAATTATTATAAAGAAAATATTTTGAAAAACAAGCTTTTATACGTGTATTACCAGGTTTAATGAGAAATGAGGTACGATTAAGTAAACTGATTACTTACATTTATTATTGTTATGTTAGCAATTAGACACAACTTAACTCGTTTACCCGATTATGCAAAAAAGAGTTATAATTTTGGCAGTAAATTTGTCAAAATGTTAGGTTTCATTTTGATTTTTGCGGGCAAATGGAAAACTTTACTTAGCCTATGAATTACTACCAGAGTGTCACGATAGGGGGCGCCGCGGGGTGAATTGCACGGCGCGGGAGTTGTAGTGCCAAGCTGTCAACGTGGTTAGAAAAATATATGGGCGTGGTAACTGAGATGTATATAAGTTAATAAATAGTCTTAAAAAGAAGTGTTGAGACAAAAGCTGTACAATTTGTTAATGACTGTAATTAATTTGTTTCCCCATAATTTCTAAACAATCTTTTTTTGTTTAAGAGTCAGTTTCCATTCCTAGTTAATTGCGTTCACAATCTTCGACCATACCGTCACCTAATATCAGGTTAGCAATAGTCAAATACCTGCCTGTCACCAGTTAAAAAAAAAAAAAATCTACAGATGCAACAAGAGACCTTAAATATAATAAGAAAGATATTATACAAAAACAGAACTATATGAGCAAAAAACTATTTTCGTTTAACCACAGAGATTTACAGAAAGCTAGCCTCGACAATTGATTTTTGTACCTATTTAGGTCAGACAAGCACACAATTACTATAAAAGTATCTTACATCTACAGCTCATAACAATCGTAATATTCGTAGGTAAACAGAACTAAGTACTTCTCTTTGTGTTGATTTAATTAACTAATTTGTCGGCTTGTTCTGACAGCGGTATTTGGGGCACAGCGTAAACTCTCGGCACGCAACAAGTGCATGTAGGCGGCCCATTGATTGGACTTTGAAATTCGTTTAATGTGTGTTTTTATAAATTATTTTCAAGTAATTATGTTTATCACCTAATCGCGCACAAAATAATTTTGTTTATTTATCACAACGTTTCTACCATGTTGCAATAGCTGTTAACGAGTCAACTGATTATGAGGAACGCAGGTTTAGCGGAATTTGAAAAATATGTACCTATTTGAAGAAACTATTGCCACCGCGCTGCGGCCGAACAGACATACTGTCTATGTGTGTATGACTACTTGTGTCCGTGCTTGTGTGTATTTTTCGATAACATTATCGAAAAGTACTACTCCCTTATTTATATACGTATTAGTCTGAAACCCCCTCCCTCCGTCCTTTCCCCGTAGAGTGCGTTAGGGACAAAGGCAGTTCATATCGATTATACCTACTAAATTTTTGATTAAATTGAGTGTGTGTATTCCCTTGTTTTCTCCTCTAAAAATTGAGCTTATCCAATAGTTTTTGCACAAATATTTTGAAGAAAAATGAGTCTATGTTCTTATATTTTTTTATCTTAAAAATCGTTCAAAATTTTTCATAGTCGTCTGATTATGTAAAAGAACAATTTGTTACGAATTTTATAGACTTATGTAAAAAATGATAGGAACGTTAGCAGACATTGATTTTATGACAAAAAAAAATTGCTCTGGAAGCATTATGCAGGGAGAAAATAAGGGAATACATTTGTATAGAAAAACATTACTAGCGTTCCCTCTTAATGTGAGTCACCTCGGCGAAAAATTACGATTTTGGGACCTCCTACCCTCATTTAGGTCTTATAAAAACCGTTCTGAAACTTCACCGCAATACGAGCGCTTAATTATCTTAGGATTCCACGACGCCTACATCCTAAATCCATCTACGCGGTTAAAATTGCGATGTTTTCTGATGTCAACCGCTTCACGAACCATTCTTGAATAGCAATATCGTTCAAGCTAGTCTTCTCGACGTTCGGATCGTGGAACTCAATCCAATAACCGATTTCCGCCTCGAGCAAATGCAGACTACAAGTGCTGTAAATGCAGCTATGGCAGAACAACAGCACCCAATAAACATAATCGTAACGGTCGTAAGCATAATGTGCCCAAATCGCGAAAGTTTCAAAATTACATTTTTAAATCTACTCTAGTTCTCTTGCTACGTCCCACGTGTGTTTGTCTATAAGATAGTAAGTTCATAGTAGCTGAATGGTCAGCCCTAGTTAGAATCAGTAAGCCACACAAAGTTTTCTGACGTGACTGTTGTTATAGAAATGTGTAAAAAGAACAACTAGGACTTACAATTTATTGAATCATTCAACCCATAGTAGCGTTCAAAAAGAAATGCCAGTCACAGTCATTTCCATCCAAAGACTGACAGGATCCTCCGTTGTTTAACTTCCTTTTAGAACAATTAATAAAACTTGTGCTGAGATAAGATTAACAGGATATAAGCTATTTATCCCAACCCACTAATATTATAAATGTGAAAGTTTGGATGGATAGATGGATGTTTGTTACTCTTTCACGCAAAAACTACAGAACGGATTTGAATGAAATCTGGTATGGAGGTAGCTGAGACCCTGGATTAGAACATAAGCCATTTTTTATCCCGAAAACATGTAGCGGATAACACCGCGGGCGCAGCTAGTTTTCCATATTGAGCCATTACAATTATGAAGAAATAAAAAATACCTATGGACAAAAAATCTTTTAAATAATAAAAATAGTTGTGTTCACGTGAAAACAGCGGGACGTAGATAGTTATATAATATAAGGACTTTATTCGCACCGAGCGCGGTTTTTCATCCCTTAAAATTAAATCAATGAGACAACTCTTATGATTACTTAAATTAGCTATAAACATATGTAATAGATAATTGATTTTGTTATTTTAATTAAATTTTGGTCTAATTATATTTTTAAGTTTATGTCAAATTAGTTCTAGATTTTAATTAATAAGCAGTGTCAAATTAGTTTAGTTAGTTTAATTTAAGTCCTCATCACTGTTGGAACTGGAATGACTGTTAAGCGGAAATAAACTAGATATACCTATACCTTAAACATTTGTAACCATCGAAAGTCTCAAAGTAATGAGCACCAAAGCAGTGATGCCCTGAAATTTGTTTTGTTACTCAAAGTTCTGTGTATCGCTGCAATGTTCATGGACAGGCGTTATCTCTTACCATCAGGAGAGCGTCTTGATCGTCTCATTATTTTTCATAGATAAAAAAAAATAGATTAAAAAAAATCTCTTTTTTTAAATATTTGTTTGTACAATCGCCGTGGAGTCTTTCGTAACTTAATATAAAATTTAAACAGAAAAACACATTCGGACTTGAATGTTCACCTTGTGTTTCCATTTTACGCTTGACTTGCAAACTTTTCTGCTGCAAATTTTTGTTTCACTTAGTTTCACGGTCACTGAAAACATTTGCCACTGAATCTAAATTACATTCAAAGAAAATCAAATAAACATAACGTATTGTTTTCTTTTCCACTTGCTAAAACTCCGGAAGTACACGTCAGCACTTTTGATTAATGAAACAAAACGAATTGTGTTATTTCCGAAAACGCTCGGTAGTTATATTCCTTTGGACATTTATAGAGCCATTTGTATGAAGTGATTTGTGATTTTTAAATAAGTAGTATATTGTGCGTTTTGAATTATAAAACAATAATTTCAAACAAAAAACCGTTGAGTTTACCTTTTATTTTGATATTGATAGCCACTTAATTTTTTTGCATACAATTGTTGTTGAATACTTGGTGGTGGATCTCCTTAGCAGGAGGTCGTCTAGGTAGGTAACACCGCAGTACCAGTTATTCTGCTGCTAAGCAGTAGTGTGTAAGCATTACTGTGTTCCGGTTTGAAGGATACTGCAGCTAGCGAAATTACTGGGCTGTTGAGGCTAAGTCAACTAAAAGTCTCAAAGTAATGAGCGCCAAAGCAGTGATGCCCTGGACTTTGTTATGTTACTTAAAGTTCTGTTTATCGCTGCGATGGTCATGGGCAGGCGTTATCTCTTACCATCAGGAGAGCGTCTCGTTCGTCTCATTACTAATTACATAAAAAAAAACGAAGATTTTAATAAGACAGATTTTACCAAAAAAATAAATTTAATTTGAATTTTACGTTAAGAAACTTGAGTACACACGTTCAACAATTTTAATGAAACTTCTTTGATATTTTATGGCGATGTCAAGATTCTGTTAGTATTTACTTAGTTAGTATTTACCTACATACTTCAGACTCATATATGCAGTTTTACTAGATATGTATAATGGTTTATACCTTAGTAGGAGGAAACAGGTCTTTGCCCAGCAGTGGAACAAAATAGGCTGATATAATAATAAGTCAAGCGAACTCTTTCAGGCAACGTTAAGATGATAAAATATAATGCACATAACTGAAACATAAATATATTATCTACATTCTAATAATTAATATTTGTATAAAGAGAATATATATACAAATAGTTATAACATCAATGTATATATTTCTAGCGGACGCCTCGCGGTTTCACCCGCATAGTTCCCGTTCTCGTGGGAATACAGGGATAAAAAGTAGCCTATGTCACCCGGTATAGTGTAGTTTCCCAACGGAGAAAGAATTTTTTAAATCGGTCCAGTAGTTTTTAAATTTAAAAATACAAATCTTTCCTCTTTATAATAATAGTATTAGTTTGTCAACAGATCTTAACATTTCTTTCCAACTTGCATTTTATGCACCGCTTCTCCAGTAAGTATTCATGTCTCGGTGCTATTCAGATTGACCTTTCAGACTTCAAAATATAAATGCATCGGAAATTCTCACATTAACTTGTTAACTTACGTTGTATTACGTATAAGTGATAAATCACAGATGCCTAAGCTTTGTCCGACCTCATCCTCAACGCTAATGTGTCCCTCGCATGTTCATTCTGCCATATTAACACTTGACACGCGAAATTCCAAATGAGTACAGGCCAAAAGTTCTTTGACTTCTAGACTATAATAATGACGAATACACTTAGAGACCTACTAAACGGCTTCTTATTTTAATCTGTCACCTTATCTTGCTATTTTTTCAATGGTTGAGAGGCTAGATGTTCTATCATTGCTCGGTGTGGTCGAAGATACTAAACACAATTAGCCTGGAATGGAACTGGTTCTCAAGTGAAGCTGCCGGAACACATCGTTAGGTGCTTGGAAGCAGATTTTCAACTTAAAGGGGGTCATGAGTCTGCTGAGTACAATAAAATATCCTATTAAGTATGTTTAAAAGAACTTATCAACATTATGTACTGTTAAAAACTAAGTAACAGTAACTGATGAATTAACAGTATTGTTGAGACTTGAGTGAATTAAACAGTGTTCATGGTATATAGATATTTAGTTTATTCCCGCTTAACAGTCGTTTCAGTTACAACAGTGATGAGGATTTAAATTTTACTAACTGGACAACAATTTTAAAACACTTATCCGAAACTTTACTTAATACCTGTAACTAAAATTTGACATAAACTTAAAAGCTAAAACAAAAAACTAAATCAAATAACCACAAGTCAAAGTGAATTATTAACTCTTCATCTTAGGTTACTATAATACGATTACCAAAGTTTAATGGGATATGTATATGGGACTATACTCATACATCTACATAGATACAGTGTGAAACAAGACGTGTCCGCGTGCGCGTCATAGTCTACTTTGACTCCTTGTAAAAGGCCACTGGTTATTACCGAAACTATAGTCATATTATCTGACATAGTCAAACGTGAGTAGTAATTTTTTAAACAAAAATATATTGGGTTGTTGCTAATGTCTATGAAAACTTATCTCCTATCATGGTATTATGTGAGTACTAGCTACGCCCTGCGGTGTTACCCGCTACATGTTTTCGGGATAAAAAGTAGCCAATGTGTTCATCCAGAGTTAGCTACCTCCATACTAAATTTCATCCAAATCTGTAGGTATAGTAGTTTTTGCGTGAAAGCGTAACAAACATCCATCCATCCATCCAAACTTTCACATTTATAATATTAGTGGGAAACTCAAGGAAAGTTTCACACTAGCTTACGTAGGCATTTTTGTACAATAAATATTAATGTAAATAATGCATATTTGAAATTCAGCAAAGGTTTCATGCTAACAAAGACCTTCCTTCAGGCGACAAACGTTTGAAGAACTCACGGAAGTCTCGAATAATTTGACTGTAATTGAATACGTTTCTTTGTACTTGAAAATTTGTAAATTGTGTGGGGTTTCAAATTGAAAAACAAATTAAATGGTTAGGGCGGTTATTTTAGCAACTTTAAAACAGGATTGATCTCCATTTGCCTGGAATGAAACTGGCTCAGAGAACGCGGATAGCATCGTGTCGCCCCATTGTATTTTTTCCAAAACGAATGATTTTTCTAGTATGTATAAAAATAGTGCTGTTTTATTCTTAAAGTATCGAATTACAAGCACGAGTGTGGTAAAGTGATATAATGTGGTGGAACATGACTTTTCGTGTTGCTTCCAAAACTCCATCGAAGCTTATAATGAAGTCGGCACTACTTTAAGCACGCAGACTTAGAAGATACCTATTTACTCTGACCTTGAAAAAGATCTAGATTATATATCTCAAGAAACAAAGAAGCCATAATAAGTTAATTATGTTCCATTCCGTACGGATGAGAAAGGTAGAGTCAACACGTGTTATAAACATTAGTGTTACTGTGTGTGTGGTATTTGTGTGTGTTGTGTAGTGTAGTGTATGTGTTAGATGTTACCAATAAATAATTTGAATGATTGAATCTGAATTTATTACGTAGTTCTATTAGGTACCTATTTAATCTATAGTACTTTGTACCTAACTTACCCAGTGTGCGGAAGACAATTGGCCTGCTTCTGTATTTATGGCCGCCCCAAAGTGCGGCGACAGTAACCTGGTATTGAGTGTCAGCCTCCAAACCACTCAGTATGACGGCATCGGAGTTACCAGCGACCTCCAACACCACTCTGTAACTAACGATCAATGAGTCAATTGCAACGTTTTTTATCAACAAGCAGACGGAAGAAGGAAGAATGAAGAGGAAAACAGATGAACTAAATTGATAGTCAACAGGTGAATTTGTACAATTACGTAAAAAGATGAAATTAAACACAAGATAATTTTAGGGTGCAAATCAATAAAATAAGTATTGTTTTCCAAATAATATAATTATACATTTACAATTTTAAAAAACCGACTCCATGACCTTTAGGCCAATTGAACGCACTGCTCCAATGAAACAGCGAGGTTTTGGAGTAAACGATCCAAACTTTCACATTTATTAATATTAGTGGGACAATACAATTCAAATCGGCAATACATCTGAATATGACGTCATGCTCTCACTTTATCCTTAGTCTACACTAATATAGAGAAAAAAGATTTGATTATTTGTTTGTATTGAATAGCCTCTAAAACTACTGGATCAAAGCTAGTAAACACACACAGCTAAAAACGGAAAACGAAAATCCATCACAACAAACTAAATTTGTTCTTTAAACCTTAACCCACTTACAACCTCACGCCCAACAAACCGATACCATTTCACGTAAGCCTTCTTCAACAATGCCCCTAAACAAAGGGCTGAAAAATACCGAATAAAAATCAAATACTGAAAGAATCGTGAGCGGAACTGGGCAGGGTGAGCGGATGTTATGTTACCATCGAATTTCCTGGACAAATTGTTCACGCTTTGTTGTACGGCGCAACCCTAATTTTGTCTGATGGGTTTCGTGTAACGCCCGGTAATCTATTGCGAATTCTTTTTTAAGATATTTGTGTGTATATTAAACAATTTTTTTTTTTTTTTTATAGGTCATGTCATAAATTCGATTTACCTATGTTAGACTACATAACGATATGTCATTGAAATCTTACCGCCTACTTTGCAATATTCTTGATTTTAGTAATCCATAAAATAATGTGTACAATTTATATGATAAATATGAAGTCGCATAAATATTTGGGTATCACAGGTTTAAATTTAATAAGTACGGTTTTTGTACACTGAGCGTCATGAGTTGCAAGGAAACTGCTCTGATTAGCTAGCGATTGGATTGGCGTAGCTTCTCGAACTGGTAACGCTGCTGCCCGTCAACAGACTAAATTTTGCTACGCCATAATTATGCAAAAACACGTCAGTTTCCATAGAAAAACTGGAGCTTAGCTGAAACTCGCGCGCTTTATATTATTTAGTGTCTAATCATTGATTATTTATATCACAGTCCGTTCACATCGCAGGCAGCTGCCGTTCCTAAATAGCTTAGATTCTACTTATCAATACAATACATACAATACAATCAATACATATGGTAGGTATCAATAAATAATTATTGTATTAAAATAAATAGGTACACAGTAAATGAAAAAAAAAACTATGTATTTATTTTCTCAGTTTTTATCACTACATTGGGTCGGCGCAAGTCGGAAAATTCACATACGCCATTGATTTTTATGACCTACATTGAAATAGTACTTGTCGTATTGTCAATTACATTAGCTAACCATACAACTGATAGATAAATCTTACCTTTCATATAGACATTACCAAAAAAGTCATCGTTATTTAATGGGTATCATTAATAGTCGATTGCTGAAAGTAAAGCGTTGTTTCTTTTATTTTATTGAGAATTTACTTACAAAGATCGTATTAAAAGCTGCGAAAACTAAACCTTTTTTTCCTTTTCTTTTGCGCAAAACACACTCGCGAGAGAAACGTAACGACTATCACACGAAAATTCAATTTATTTGAGCGGAAAATAAAGCGAGTGATGTTTGCTTTTCTTGGTAAATATAGGGGAGCGATCAAAAGTCGAGCTTGTCTTGTACTTAGCGCTTGATCAAGTTACCATGTTCTCCCATGTTTTGAATTTGTTGTAAAAGCTGCGAATTTTTAATTATTATGTACCTATGTTATAGAAAATGCAAAATTTCAAGCCTTCATGTCACAAATGGATCGGTTGCAACCCTTTTCTTTTTCTTATTCAAAGTGGGGGCAATAAGTTCACCGCTTGGGTGTTCTGTGTATTTCCTCCTTCCAGCACCTACCCGAGTCAACCTAGCTTTTTAAAGTACCGTCATTTACATAGACCACGTCATTGCTTAACATCAGGCAGGATGCGGTCAAACAGAACACCGACACATTTTCAAACCTTATCAATTTATTTTAGTCTTCTATGCTTCATCGCATCTTCACTAAAATCAAGCAAAGTACGGTCAAGTGAAAACCTATTTATATATAATGTTCTGTACCGCAGGAACGCGCTGGATGCGAGCCGCTTCCAAACGGTCTTTATGGAAGTCAATAGGGGAGGCCTATGTCCAGCAGTGGACGTCCTACGGCTGAAATGATGATGATGATGATGATGTTGATATAATGTAAAAAAAAAAATATAAACAAAATGAGATTAAAAAACAAAAGTTTGCAAAACAAGAATATCTTGGCAAATAAAATTTTGGTCACTAATACTAACATTTCAAATAAAATAGGCCACTATCTAACTATACAAAGGAATAGTTATTATACAACTAGTTAGGAGAGCCGGGAAACGGTGTCAAGCCCCAATTTCCGCCCTGTCAACACCGAAGATAGCTCACTATCATTACCATATTATCAACAGATAGAAGGAATAGACGACGTTAAAAAAACCAAATAAATAAAGCTAGTTGTTGGGGGGCATTTTTAATTTTGACAGCCCTGTTGGTTTATTGGTAGTATGTCTGCTCCAAGAGTTGAAGGGCGTGGGTTTGATTCCCACCCAGGACAAGCATTTTGTGATATAAACTCATGTTTGTTCTGTGTCTGGGTCTACTGTATGTATTATAATTATGTATTTACAAAAACTATTTAATCATTCTATCAGTTATCTGTCTTCCATATCACAAGCTTTGCTTAGTTTGGGGTCAGATGGCGCTGTGTGTAATGTCCTATGATATTTATTTATTTAAAAGTAAATAAATGGTTAGGCCCGTTTTCCGGAATAAAAGGTATCGTACGTCAATTTTAAAGTATAATTTATCTGCATTCTAAATTTAATCAACGTTAGTTTTTCCGTTACAGCATGAAGAAAAGATAAACAAACAAACACTTAAAATTTCCCTTTACAATATTAGTGAGATTAAACACTATGGGACGAAGTGTGACACAAAATTAATTTCTTTATTTTTGTCACTTTCAAGCCGGTAGGTACTATTGACGGTACCGTACTGAATATTTAACAGTTTGTGGTGTCCCGATTTAAATATTGAATATTTAATTTATCTCAGCGCCTGACTCTGTAAATAGAATTTCCGATCGGCAAACTAACCCTTTCCTTAATCCAGCTTAGTGGCTTAATTTTACAATGTGCTTTATAAGTACAAAATAGATTGGTTTGGAATTTGTTGACCGTTTTATCCGTATGCCCAATAAAGTAACCTAAAACAAATATCGTATAATTATGGTAAACCATAGCATAGTGGTACGTTACTCTATAGTATTCCGCTGACTAGGTATCCCTCTCAAGTTCCTTAACTTTGAAAACCCCCAAGCACCTAACGGTGCATTTTTTTAATGTCAAAGTAATAAGTTAGACGAGACTGTCTCCTGATAGTAAGAGATAACGCATGTCCACGACCATTGCAGCAATACACAGAACTTTGAGTAACAAAACAAAGTATAGGGCATCGCTGCTTTGATGCTTTACTTTGTTCCAGCAGCCTCGCTCGCAGCCAGTTACCATTTCAAGCTAAGAAAGAAGATTGTATAAATCTAGCTAAAGTTACGTCATCTACAATTATTCTTATTAAAGAACGTGTATACAGCTTAATGGCGCAAATATATAAATTAATGGGCAATAAATAATGGCTATAACGCCAAATTGGATTCTTGAATTCGGCGAAATCATTTCATGTAGGTACCCACGGTTGACAAACCATTGGACGATCGGTAACTAACATATTCAAAGTTTATCCGATACATAAACCTGCTTGTCAAATAACGGGTTGCCAGTAGAGCTTATAATACCAGTCTATAATAATTAGTTAGTTGACAATTTAAATTGGCAAAGTTGTTCAATTACATTTTTGCAAAACCGAAATGTGGAAATAATTTAAAAACTTAATTTTCATGTATATACGACATTACTTAAAAAATAGATAGGCTTACTTGGTGGTTGATTTCATTAGCAGGAGGTCGTCAAAGTAAGTACTACCCCAGATATTCTGCCACCAAGCAGTTGCGTGTTAACATTACTGTGTTCCAATTTAATAGCTAGCGAAATTCTCAAGTTAATACTAAGAATCGAAAGTCTCAAAGTAATGGGCGCCAAAGCAGCGATGCCCCGGACTTTGTTTTACAACTCAAACCACTATGTATTGATGCAATGGTTATATGGGCATGTGTTATCTGTTACCATTAGGAGAGAGTATCGTTCGTTTTTTTACAGAAAAAATGAGTTACCAATGATACTGGCAGCGTTACTACGCTGAATCGCCAATCTTTACACAAGAAATAAGCCGAAGCGTGTATCGCCGTTGCCGTTTATTCGGCGCTCAATTTCAGAATTGGGGATTTTGATGTCAGACCCTCAATTGCTCAAAGTCTCCACCGCAATGGGCACAAAATAATAATGTTTATTTTCTTCAACAACATTAAAATTTATAATATACCTAAGAAAAACAGAGAACTCAAACTCTTTTTTTTATTTCATTATAACGCAAACCAGTATCACACATACATACATACATACATATAGTAGTATTTTACGTCAGTATGGTTTTTACCTGTCCTGTATCGTGGGTTCTAATTGAAAGATCAACCAACAAAAAAGTTAAAAAAAGTTAACACCTTTATGATGTAAATGTATTTTACGTACAACAATATCGTTAGATTTAGAGAATCAAACGAGCTATAAAAGTGTATTTAAAAAATAAGTATAATGAATGGAAAAATGTATCCTGTTTCAACCGTACTATAATAACAAATCGATTGACACCTCGGTAATTAAAATCAGATGAGATATCCGGCAAAATCTCTCTATAATCTTCTAAAAGACTGCCTGCCAAGAACATCTATAAATTCACTGTTAGTACTAAAGAAAACTGGTGCAACAGCGTTAGTAGGATTATATAAAATTTGATAATTTCGTCGTAAACATTTGGCTTTGTCGCAGTCGGCTAAAAATAAATCAATTGATTTATTAGAATAAATAAATAATAAAATAATAAATAAAATAAATAATAAATAAAATAAATAATAGAATAAATAAATAATAAATAAAAGAATCTGTTCTACTTATATCTATTAGATATTATTGTCTATAAAATCAAATGTGTATGTGTATAATAAAATCCATACTTAATATCTCAAGAGAATAGGTAAATAGAACGAGTTCTGAAATTGGAGAACTCATTCCTCGTATTCTTTTTTAAAAGCATAAATGGAATTGTATAATAGAAAAAGTATTTTATCTAATTTTGTATTCTCTAAAATATAGCATTACCAAATTTAGTAACATACTTATGCTACAGTTTGTATCAACTATCAATAAAAATGTAAAAATTCTTAAAAGCATACTCCTTCATATAGACTATTTATACACTATATATTAATCATCTTTCATTTATGTTGGATGGTCAAATAAAACGTAATTTTTTTTATTGTATGAGCAACTAAGAGCACTGTCATAGCAGGTAAGTAGATTCTACGTTGCTACGCCGTAGCACTTCTACGAATTGTTTCCTTCACAAGTTACGTGAGTTATAACTTATTCATCAATTTTTCATTTTTGAAGATTATAAAAATATGATGTTGTGGAAAAATGTATCTAGATTCTGAAGATACATAGTAGTATACCTACTACGTATCTTCAGAATCTAGATAAATTTTTCGACAACGTCATATTTTCACTGAGTATTTGCTTGAAACACTGTAGCGATGATAGCTCAGTGGTTAGCGCGGTAGGTTCGCATGCCGAAGGCGTGGGTTCAAACCCCAACATTGAGCTTGAGCTGCCGGTGAAAGAAAACATCGTGAGGAAACCAAAACATGGTGGTAGGGTACTTTCTAGTACTCGGCTGGCTAGCTACCACCCTCAAGTTGAAAATCTGCCGCCAAGCATCTAACAGTGTGTTCCGGCAGCCTCACTTGAGAGCCAGTTCCATTCCAGGCTAGGTGTGCTTTACCATCTTTGACCACACTTTCACTTAACATCAGGTGAGCTGTGGTCAAACAACTAGCCCGTCAACCATAAAAAAAAACACCAAGAAATATTTCTGTACTAAACTGCTGTTGTAAAAACAATCAATATAAAAAACTCTGAGAAGTTGATGTTAAAAATTTAACTAAGTTCGAGAATTAATCCCATCAAATACTTTCTGGAACCTTATACATTTTAAATTGTTTCTTAAATTTATTTTCCGCGCTCCAATTGACTGTGGTTAATTTTGTAAGAATCCCGGTATGTTACGGTAGAAGCAGTATTGTTTATTTTAGCTATTTGTCTTGTATTTTGACCTCGTGATTTTGAACAATTTCGACGACGACCCGTATGAAAAACTATTTCTACGTTTAATTTTTAAACATAATCGTTATGGCGAAAATACTATTTTTGCGTGTGTGTACACACATACTAGCGATCCTTGAAATAAACTTCTTTCATAAGATTTATAGTAAAACTTTGAGGTAATAACGGTTTTAGATCCAAATTATAACAAAGTTTATAAACTTTTTAATTTTAATTAGTTTGTCCGAAAATTATGACAACAAATTAAACTCTCTGCCTGACTGGCAAGCTCTTTATACCCAAATTTAATATTGAACGTTTCAATCGGATTTTACCAACTTTAATAAGGTCCTTCAAGTAATTAAAGAGTGCTTAGAATTGGGAAATGTGTTGTGCAATGCCTCTTTGTGTTTTCAGCGAAAAGTTTGTAATCTATTTAGAGTTTTACGAATATTTTGTTTGGGTTTTCATCTTTTTTTAACATACTTATATTAGTTTTACTTGTAACTTAGTAATTAACTAAAACAAAATTTGATAAAATCTTGAAGGTCGATTTTAAGTCACTCTTAAGAAATGTTGCATACATACGCAACTACATACACTAGTTTTACTTGTAACTTTGTAATTAACTAAAACAAAATTTGATAAAATCTTGAAGGTCGATTTTAAGTCACTCTTAAGAAATGTTGCATACATACGCAACTACATACACTGGTATATATACTAGTATATGTAGTTGCGATGTAAATTATATTATTAGATACTAGATATTTTATGTGTATGTGCTAATTTCTTGAAAAAAACTACATAGAGATTCTCTACAGTATGTATACTATATGTGGTTTCTGATAATGAGCTCCAAATCTTAGCCACGTTGTCCAAGTGTGACTCGGCTACTTCACTTAAGATTTAGTTCCATTCCAGGCTAGATATGCTTACTATCAGGTTTCGATTAAAATAAAAATATGTACAAACTCAATTTGAGCATATATGACGCAACCCTTATTGATTTATTGCTCTACCTTATTGATCACAAACTTGATAATAAGTTGTGACGGTGCGATCAAAGATGGAGCACGTCAACCAAAAAACCTATTCACTCTAGGCGTTTTCTGTGGAACAACTTAAACGTAAAATTGAATAACATCTTTAATGAGTAATTTATTTTTAAAACATACCCAGATTTAGTTCCTAATAAAATGATGTAACTAGAGATATGTATACTATTATTATATTGGATACTATAACCGCCTGACTTTCAATACACTTTGACTTTTCAATGGGTCTGTAGTGATGATAGCTCAGCGACCACTGCTGACCTGTGATCAAAACACCTTGGCTTTCAAACATAAAAAATCAAGCACCCCTGTCTTTTCTAAGCGGCAATTGCTTCGAACTGCATCAAATACAAATAAATACAAATCATTTATTAATAACACCAAAGTTACAGGTCATATTTCCATTCATATTTAAACATTATTATCAAAATCATTACATATGTTAAAACAATGAAAATGAAAATTTCAATAAAGTAATATGTCACGTATAAAATGAAATCATCGGAAAACATCCTGTGAAAAGACTTGTTGGCTTGGATCAGAGTTCTTAATGTTCTCGTAGATGATATATAAATTTGTCTATCTTACAATTGGTCAGTATAGTGAACTATGACATAATCCTTCTTACAACGAAAACAAGCTGTACGTGCCAGAGAGCAAGAGAAACAAAGAGATAATATAGTTTACAAAGTGTTGATTCAGATACTTCAACTTCGCGTATTTTTTTTTGTCGTATACCTAGTACCTGCAAATTGTGTAATGTTTCTCCCTCGGTATTTTCTCAAAATTATTAAATTCAACCAACAAACATTTTTCCACAAGCAAAAACTTCATTTAAAGTATTAAGTTTTTGCTTGTGAAGGAAGTTCAGTGTATTTGCATCTTTACCTGTAGTTAAGAAATCCCGCGTCTCTGTTTTAGACATTATAAATTCATGTTAGAAGTTTTTATGGATACAGAGAACGGCAAGCAAGAATTAAATTGAATGCGAGGCAAGGATCTTGTCGACATATTAAATTACTCTTGAAAAGTTGGAAAATATTGTTTTGTTTCTTCTTCTCCAGGGATTACTTAGGCAAAAGAGAAAAAGGGAAAAATTCGATTTTGAAACAAACTATAGTTAGCTAAATGTCACGCTGAATAATTTGTTTTGATCAACAAACTGAAATTATAAATGATTTGCGTTTTGTCAGTTCTTGTACAAAAGTACCCTATAATATTATTATGTTAATCCGTGGTAAAAGTTATCTGCAATGCAAATGTCGTTTGAACCAACCATTTGTAAGGAAAAAACAAACATACCTACATACAAACTTTCATGTTTATATTGACATTAGTGTGATGTGAAAGTCAGTAACTGTGAATATGTGAGGTTTCGTGGATTTCGCTCTGGTACAGCCAACGATTTTTTTTTTTTTTTTTGTAATAGATAGGTTTGCGTTTGACCGCCATCGCGCCTGATGTTAAGCAAAGATGCGGTCTACGGTGGAGCACGCTTGCCTAGAAGAAACCGATTCACACGCGACTTGAAGGAACCCAGACTATGTTCATTGGGGAACACCCACTCGGGCAGCAGATTCCAATGTCTAGTGGTACGTAAGAACATTAATATTTGTTAAGGAGGTAGCTTTATACCTTGGTTTAACAAATCAGGTTTCTTTTAACAAAACATAAGCTTCAAGTTAGATTAATGGATAGCGCGTGAAACCTCCGTTTTTTTTCACTGTGGAGCTATTTTGATGTAAAGCGTGATTTTGATTCCCAGGATAAAATATTTACGTGACGAATAATATATTTGTTCTATTGTCAGGATATTCTACATGTAAGTTTAATATGAGTATTCTGTCAGTTATCTGGTTTCTTTGCTTTCGAACGTTGTATTGAATGTTTTCCAATATTTATTTATTTGTTTTTTTTTAAGTAAAATGATAAGGCATCTTGTGGCACTAATTCGAAAGTTTATTTTGTTTTCTGTAGTTTTATTTTTATTTTTATGTGCTTAATAAAGAGTATCTATCTATCTATCTATAATTGAAAATTAATAAGATAACTAGTAAACAGTTATAAGTAACCTGAAAATGGAAGGGGAATATTGAGGTAACTTGATTTTCAAATCCTTTCTAAATGGAAAAATCTTAAAGATTTTTTAACCAATTTGATGTAACATAAGTTATTGAATTATGAAATAAAACAGCTGTTTATGGTTATCTGGCGCGATATTTAACCACGGCTTTTGTAGCGTTAATAGCTTAGCGTTAATAACCGTGGTCGATTCATTCGTCGGGCGTAGGTTCAAGCCCCAACAATGAGCTTGAGCTATCAGTGATTTAAAACATCGTGAAAAAACCCGATGGTGGTTAGGTACTTCCAAGTATTCAGCTGGCTGGCAAGTTCTAGTAGCCTCATTTGAGATTCAGTTTTATTACATCTTCGACCACAGCGTCACTTAACATCTGGTGGTCAAACACAGCCAATCAACATAAAAAAAGCTCACCTGATTTTAAATGATGGTGTAGTCGGAGATGGTAAACAAGTTGTATGCAATAGCTTCTGAGCTCAACTGAGACTATTAAATGTGGTAGGTGGCAGAGTTTTAACTTGATACTAGTAACCAGCCAGCGAAGAAATATAAACTAAAATAACCACAACAGCCCCGTTGGCTCAGTGGTAGTAAATCTGCCTTGAAAGCTGTAGGGCGTGGGTTCGATTCCCACTCAGGGCAAACATTTTGTGAATAAACAAATGTTTGTTCTGTGTCTGGGTGTTCTGTATGTATTATAAGTATGTATTTACAAAAAAAAAAGTATTTATGTATTCTATCAGTTATCTGACTTCCATCACACAAGTTATGCTTAGTTTGGGGCCAGATGGCGCTGTGTGTATAGTCCTACGATATTTATTTATTTATTATTTATTATTATTAAACTACCTTAAACTATACTTTTTTTCTTTTTTTTTTTATAGTAGATAGGCTTGCGTTTGACCGCCATCCCGCCTGATGTTAAGCGAAGAAGCGGTCTACGGTGGAGCACGCACGCCTAGAAGAAACCGATTCACTCGCGACTTGAAGGTACCCAGACTATATTCATTGGGGAATACAATGGATTACGTGATGTTAATACAATGATTTCCTTCACTGGCAACTCATTGTGAGGTTTCTCAATTAGTCTTAGAACATTAAAACAAGTAAACAAACAGAAAAAACTGAGATTTACAACACAACGAACGACAGAACAGATACAGTTACTACAGAATAGAGAGAAAACTAATCCCAAAAGAGTAGCAAAATTTCAATTTTGTTGTAAACGATGAAAATTTGACTTATTTCTCTGACGGTATTATTAGTAGCGCTAATAATTATAATTGTAGCTATTATGGCAGTAATGTACACATTATTTATGTACTTGTCACTCTCATGACCACCGCACGTCACATGGCAGCACGCAAATCGGCTAAAGTATTGATTATAATGTAAACTCTCGCAGAGAAATAATTTTAAAATGTACCTGTATGTACACACAAGAATTTCCATGACAAAAAGACATTCGAGGATGTCTCGTGTAGAGATAAAACACGTGTCGGCAACTGGTTACTGCAGCGAGAAAAGGATATGTACATGGTTGTGGTTATTTTAATTAGATTGTTTTACAATTTTCTCTTAGCAGTGTTTTTTATTTTGCTTCTCTTTTTGGAGTGCATCATTTTCTATCCTGTAGGATTAAAGTATGCGCTGTAGCGCTTACCTCGCGTCGGAAGGTTTGTACGTGACATCATACTTCTCCACCAGCTCAGCAGTGGTGGACCATGACACCCGCACCGTGGTCGGGTTCAGAAACGTGACAGTGATGTTCTCGGGAACTCCGGGGCCCATTGAGCCTGAAAGTCAACAAAAGAATATCAAAAAATAGTCATGGACGGCATTCGTTATTTACTCGCATAATGTTGTTAGACCTAAATTTGAAAATTGTATAATTTTACAACATAGAATTATTTGTTTTAATAATAATAAATAATAAGTATTAAGTACACATAATATATACTGCTACAAATAATCCTAATATTAAGATTAATAATATTTGAAAACCCACGACCTAAGGAGCCTTAATTATAGCCACATAATTTACCACCTTTATCATAGTTACGTTTTGATTTTTATGCAGCGTAAAGATAGCCTAAGTGTCACCCGGCTGCTACACAATCTACTGCTAATTGTATACTGCATCTAACTATAAATTACTTGTACAACTATAAGCACGAAATTACAAAAGAAATGACTACTATGGAAACTGACGTGGTTTTGACACGTTTTTGTTTTACTTATACGGGATTAATCTGAGGCCACTCGCGCATAATTAAATTTTAATTTAATATCAAACAAATAATAGCCAAAGTAATCGGTAAGTATGAGTACGAAATATGACTTATACTTGATATGTATAACTTTTTACGGTCCAAATAAAGTGGTGTATATTGTCTATTGTCTAAATATGCGCATTCAATATTATGTACCACAATACATTGGGACAAAATATGTATGCAGAATAACTTTATGACAAACAATATTATGCGAACGTACAGGTCACCTACGGACAGGTGTAATATCATACAAGCGTAACAGCGCGTAGCGCTTTGTTCGTCTTATAAATAAATTTTACATAAAAATGTAATTGGCATAACACAACAAATAAAACCCCAGGACGCTGATAGTAGGTATAGATTAAGAAAATATGTTATCTCGTTGAGTTAAGGACGAATCTTAATCTTTTTGTCACAAATGTTTGTTCGAAGTTAATCCTTTGGAACGCTTTTCACTGCGGACTTATTACGCTAATCAACTTCACTCAGGACCGGGTGCACATTCCGGGATGTCACACACCGCTTTGCGGCGGAACTAACTGGAATAAAAATAGAACAGGAAGGGGAGGAACCGCAAGAGGAATGGGGAAATGAGCAAAATAGCTCTAGTGGCATCTAGCTCTAGTCTAAGTAAAGTTTTTATTTTGAAAACCACATAACTGATACCGGTCCGCCAAAATAAAACTCTTTAATGATGAAAAATACTTGCACATAAATTTTTCACTTGTGACTGAATTACGTATTTTAAGAGTTAGTAAGCATAATATTTTGTGTGACTTTTTTCTTGATTTTTAATTTGAAATAAATAAATTATTAATATCATAATTTATTAATGTTTTTTTTATATTTTAAATGTAGTGTACAATACATCCCACTTAGCGCTGTTGGATCATTGGTAGCCGACAAGCAGATTTTACAGCCTTACTTTAGAGTCAGTTCCATTTCTGGCTAGGTGATTTACCATCTTCGACCACACCGCCACTTAACATCAGGTGAACTGTAGTCAAACACCTGAGTTGTAAACCATAACATATTTTATTTTACAAAATACACATAATAATAAAACTGAAACACAAATACAGAAAGGCCAGTTGCTTTGTAAATTTATATTGACTGACGGATCAAAGCGGAATCAGAAACTTACAATACTTGAAAATGGCTGAAATCGTTTTCAAGTTTGTTTAAGCGCACTTAGCAAACCCTGGGGTGAATTTGTTAAGCAAGTTCAAATCAAAACATTTTCCGCTTTATCCCACAAGAATTCAGTTCTTAAATACATGATGTTAAATCAAATAATTTGGAATAAGCTTTATATATTTTCATTTTATAACCGACTCAAAAAAAGAGGAGGTTCTCAATTCGACTGTATGTTTTTTGCAAGATTTTTACGTGATCATTTCGCCAATTATGAATAGGTTTTGATGACACTTTTTTTGCTTGGTAGATCATACTTCAGATGTGGTCGCATATACATGTTTTCGAAATCGATAAAACGGTTGTTAAAAAATCAACAACAATTTAAAAGTTGTATACATTGATGATATTATGTATTTATGTATTTTTTTTATTCAGTCTCGTGCGTCCCAAAAGGTTAGTTCTTAAAACCAGCGCTGCTGAGAAATCGGCAGCACTAATGCTGAGAACTAACCTTTTTTGTCGCACTGGACACTACAGCGACAACTTTCCACTCATTATTATTGTTATTTTTATTTTTCTAATCTTTTATTTGTAGTGTGTTTTTTGTTGTTGTAGTGTTGTGTGTGGCAAAATAAATGTTTTCTTTCTTTCTTTCTTTCTTTATATTTTCGTTTACTCCGAAACCCCGCTGTTTCATTGGAGCAGTGCGTTTACTTGGCCTAAGGGACATGGAGTCGGTTTTTTAAATTGTAAATTATTATTATTAACTTCGGTTTACATTCATGTTTTGCAACTATCGTTAACATTTACACTACAATTGGTGTAAAAGTCAATATTATGCTAAATTATAGAATCCAGAGGGAGGAGTTTAGTTGTTACAATCCTGCATAACCTAGCTGTACCCCAATCCAGCCAGGTATAGAAGATTTTCCCCGTTACCAAAAAAAATATAATTGAACAACGTGAATACACTGCTCTGCAGTTGTGCAAAATGAAGTGGGTGTGCTGATAATGTCATCTAGAACGCAGTACATAAGTATACGTTATTGTGCGAACCTAAATTTATTTTTATTCCAAATCAAAAACAATGTAAAAAGGATTTGTTTACACATTCTCCTATTGTCATACAAAAATATTGAGTAAATAAAATTGAAAAAACTCGGCTATTCATTTCAATATCAGCGCTTTGTTAGTAACAAAAAACAAATAAAAATACGTGTAATTGCTTATTCCATTCAGTTCGAACAAACTCCTTGTTTAAATTACTCTCCCGTGAGACATGTATGTAGCTATAACCCATTTTCATTTAGCCTAAGTGCCTATACAATCAGAGCGTATAAAAATTCAACCGCTTTAGCGGCTATAAATTGTTAAGTAGCAAGGAGGGAGGTATTGTCGGATTTATTTTTTAGGGAAGCTACATCCAAGGAAGTAATTAAAATGTATTTAATACGAAAAATTTACTAAAGTGCCGTAAACGTCGGATCAAATAGAAGTTCAGACGTAAAGTCGATTATGACGAATTGAAGTCAATTTGTTAGCATAAGAATTTTGTAGCGATGATAGCTCAGTGGTTAGCGCGGTAGGTTCACATGCCGAAGGGCGTGGTTTTAAATCCCAACAATGAGCTTGAGCTACCGGTGAAGGAAAATATCGTGAGGAAACCATAGCATGGTGGTAGGGTACTTTAGTACTCGGCTGGCTAGCTACCACCTTCAAGTTGAAAATCTGCCGCCAAGCATCATAAAGCATCGCCAGCAAATATTTTTTGCTAACCAGCTGAGTACTAGGAAATACCCTACCACCTTGCTATTGTTTCCTCGCGATGTTTATGCATGATGTTGATGCAGCTCTAACTCTTTGTTGGGGTACGAACCCACGCCCTCCTACCTCGTCAGGGCGTGGCGTCCCATTCGTGGTCTCTACTCTAGAACACGTCTACCCCAGGGGACTTAATTTTAATATTTTTAAATATGAATGGAAAAGTGGCCTGCAACTTTGGCGTTATTAATAAAAGATTTGTATTTGTATTTGACATCGGAACTACGTTAGATAAAGCCAGCCCACTGCCATTTCAACTTGCGAAATAAGCTACGTTACTAAAAAGAGGTATCGATGACATGAACATGACATTAATGATGGCTCTCCATAGCTTTACCCTTATCAGGGTGTAATAAAAACCGAGAAATGGCGTGCCAGTAAGTGACTACGCCTTTCAAGATACCAGACTCTGAATAGATGGCTATGAATTCTGGGCTCTAAATAAGTATATATTATAAGGCTCTAAAATCTACACTGACCGGCGTGAACGAGACCCAGCAGCAAGGAGAGCGCAAGAGCAACAACGGCGGCGGGGTGCGCGGGCGGCACGCGCCGCATGTCGCGCCCACCCGGCCGCTCATGCCATGCCGCTTCTGGAAAAAAAAAAACAAAAAAACTGTTAATTATCCTAGAGTAAGCTGAGCTTAAACATAACGGATTTCACACATGATGCTGGCGATAATTTTGCGGTCACTTTTATTAATAAACACTTTGTTGACTTACAATAAAAGTGCTAAGATTACATTAGTAATCGATGTAAGACATTAAACTGAAAATGAAAGGAGTACATAATATGCGGATTTTTTATTAAATTGAGTTTGTTTTATGATTTTTATGTAGAATATTGAAATGTATAAACACGTAAGAATTAATGGATTCCTTTATTGTAACACTAGCGGACGCCTCGCTGTTTCACCTGCGTAGTTCCCGTTCCCGTGGAAAGATAGGTATAAAAAGTAGCCTATTACCCGGGGATAGTGTAGCTTCCCAACGGTGAGCTTATTCAATAAATAGAAACAAACAATCCATCAAATCTTTCTTTTTTACAATAGTATAGATAGATTACTGATAATAATAATAAAAATACCATATTTAGGACATTTTGGGCAAGGTGTGAAATTTTCAAAATTGAACAAATTCTTACAGGAAACTTCCTAAGCTACGACAATGTAATTAACCAAATGATATAATTTTGATTAATTATTTAATAGTTTGCCAAATTATGTTCCTGAACTCCCGTATATTCATGTCACCTTAGTTTGACACGCATTGACTTATATAAATTGTGTTGTAAACCACATCAAGCCTTAATAAATCACTTCTCACTGACTTTGCCTTTGAACTACATCCGACCTTATCCACAAGTTCTGTAATCAAAGTTCTGTCGTTAGATTCAGGATATCGCTGTGTCATTGACGCTGAAGGGAGTGTTAATTATTGAATTCACGTGGTGGATTGTAAGAGAGGATATAAATGGAAGATATTTATAAAACACTTAAAAACTAGGTATTTAAAATTTGGTGTAATGTTAATTTTTCTATCACAATTAAAATGTAACCCTAGATTATACGCGATGAGACTAAACACCGCGCTACCTAAAGACAACAGCCCCGTGAATGCGGCAACTTCATATTTTAGTGTGTGTAAGACGATTCTCTGCAAAATGTTCTGCAAGGTACGGGAAGTTGACAGGTCATTTTGACAATTGACATTTTATGACATTTTTTGACAATAACGCTAGAACTATTCCTAAAAAGTATCAGGAACTATAGAACTCATTTGCGAGTTTTTTTTGGCGGGAACGCGGGAAGAGTCGTGTCGCTCCGTTGTATTTTTTTCCAAAACTTGTGTTTTGTCGAGTGTTTATGCATAAAAATGGTGGTGTTTTATTCATAAAGTGCCGAATTACATGCGTGAGTGTGGGAAAATGATATAATGTGGTGAAACATGACTTTTCGTGGTGCTTCCAAAACTCCATCGAAGCTTTATAGTAAAGTCGCCACTACTTTACTAAAGCATGACTGGACTTGACTGACACAGACTGGACTTGACTAAGACTGGACTTTGACTATAACTAGCTACGAGGACACTTATTTAACTTTTGTAACTTGAAAATATATAAATACTTGACACTGGCAAATGCTAAAACGCGACGCCAAAACCAAAGGAAAAAAACTCATTTGCATGCGAATAGAAACCACCTTTGTTTTTGATTTGCTGCAAAATGATCTGCTAAGTACGGGAAGTTGGCAGATCATTTTGACAATTGTCATTTTTATGACAACATCGCCAGAACTATTTCCAAAAAGTATCAGGAACTGTAGAACTCAACTGCATGCGAAGTGAACTCCCATTTATTTTTGATCTGCTGGACAATGATCTGCTAAGTTCACGCACATAGGATCGACTGCGTTTTCTAAACAGCAAGATCAAAGGAATCGAACTGACTAGCGATGATGATAATGAAGTTGCCGATCAAAGCGACGAAGAAGCTCGTGATAAAATCAACGGAGAATCTGACATTGATGCTGAACCTAACGCCGCGGAATGTGAATCGGAAATAACAGGATGGAAATAAAAATGCGTGATAAATTATACAATGCAGCTGTGAAAATCGCTGATCAGTCTTCTAATGGTGATACGATTAATGCATGTTATAACATTGATTTTGCCAACAGATTAAAAAGGTGCCTTCTACCATACTCACCTTTATGGACTGCAATAATGGTGCCTGTTTTCAAAAGAGGTCCAGTGTCCGCTACGTCCACTGCCGTTGAAGCAGAATTTGCAGGTCTCAAACACCGTGAGTTTAAGTGAAACTCCTATGAGAATTGACCGATTTGTGATTCAACATCTTGAAAAACTTGACAATAAAATAAAAGAGCGCTGCTTGGCATCAGACGGTCCAACACAAAATGCAGATGACCGAGTAAAACAAAATGAGAAGTTGAAAGCTTTCGTAAGCACGAATCCTCAGAAGCTCACTGTCCTATCGAGGTTGAAGGTGAGCAATATAGTATGGAAGTCGACGACCCTCAACATTCGGCGATTGAGTATGATGATCCTTCGTTCGACATTAAATTACATAATAACGTGTGTAGTACTCCGAACGAAAGCACAGAAAAAAGACTGCCCAGATTCGAGCGAGAAAAAACTATACAGTTACAATCCGCAGGAGTATTAACGGAACAAGCCACTGCTGTTGACGATTCTTCAAAATCGTTGGAATTGTCCAATAATCTAGAATCTCTCGCAAGTTACGAATTAATAGCTCCTTCATCTCGGGATGAGAATGTTCCGGCAGATAATGACTGGAATGTTCGACAAGAATGGAGAGGGCTAGTAAAAAACACCAGAAAGAGCTCTGAAGACTGAAGCTGATTCAACGAAAAAAAAAGTGCAAAAGCAACATGTTTCGATGATAGAGATTTTATAAAATATTGCACGACTGGTAACATACCAATTATCTTGAATGGAAACATAGCAGGGCCGGTGCGTTTAGATGGTGCTTTTTTAAATGTAAAATCAACGTGTGCCTTAGATTCCATTTTCCAAGGAATTCTCAGCGGTATCTTGGGAAACAAAACGTATTACAATGCTTTATCATCATCTGAGTGTCCTATAGTAAATCTGGCACAGAGTGTAGGTAAATAAAATAAAAAAAAATATCGAAGAACCATTACGTTCAACGAGCGAAAATACTAACAACAATTCCAATTTATGAAGGAACTGTCGTAGCGTATACAAAGAAAATTAAACGTTTGGATGTTGAGTGCAACGCTGCCCACTTACCACAGTTTCTATTAGAAAAAGAGCCGAGCTACACGTGCCGAGTGGAGTGTGTCTGTGGATACACAAACCAAAACAAATATAGCTTTTAAAAGTGTTAATATAAACACAATCCTCTGCGACGGTCTCCATATGATAGAAGATGCCATCGATTACTGCATAGCGCTAGAAAGGTCGTGCTTCAAGTGCAAAAAAACACCATGTCCAAACGACTACGGATCACATTTAATTATTTATCGACACCACAGTAATAACTGATCCTGGCTACCCTATCAAAGACAAAATGATTCTGCGTATGTTAAGTTCGCTAAAAAAAACTATACAGGTAGGTGGGAAACCTTATACAGTCACTGCGGTAATAGATTACAGCATAGAAAAAAAAAATAGTTAAAAGTATCAGGAACTGTAGAACTCATCTGCATGCGAATAGAAATCACCTTTGTTTTTGATTTGCTGCAAAATGATCTGCTAGGTACGGGAAGTTGGCAGATCATTTTGACAATTGACATTTTTATGACAAAATCGCCAGAACTATTTCCAAAAAGTATCAGGAACTGTAGAACTCACCTGCATGCGAAGAGAACTCCCATTTATTTTTGATCTGCTGGACAATGATCTGCTAAGTTCACGCACATTTTAGAATTTAAGGTTGTGACGAAAATTAATCAAAACACTCGGTACGCACATTGCTTGCAATGAGACTGGCTCGGGTACAACGACATCGGTGTAGTATTTTTTACAATTACGCCGGCGGTATCTAGTCGGAGCGCGGCCGTAGACCCATCAATAATCTAAGCCTATACGACTACCACTAGCTCGGAATGATAAGTAAAAGACAAAAGAAGGTTAACAGGTGAAGGTTATGTTATAATTATGTCGTATGTTGGTGTACAATACATTTGTACTTTATTATATTTTTAATTACATATTATAATAAAATTTATGATTTATTTTCTTGGGACCAAATCCTTTTTTTTTATTTACCCATACCATGTAGGTGATAGCCAATATGTAATTATGTAAATTTTATCGATAAATCTAGAAGAATATTATCGGGAACAACATGCGCCCAAGCCTCATGGACGTTACTCGCCTGTTCCTGACACTTCATTCCGTCACAGATTACATAATACATTCAGTGTTGTTCACTGAACCAAGACCGATACGGCAGTCCTGATAACAATGGAACGGATGTTTCAATAGCATTCTGATACAGATAAAGCATATCCCTGACGTCACTTCACTTTTTCAGTATTCCGTGATAGTAATAAAATTATGAATTGAAAATTCGCGTTACGATAGCTGTGATAAAAATTGAGTTACTTGTCTATCTCAGCGATTAGACCATAAGAAAAAATAGTTTTTTTTATGGTTGACAAGCTATGTGTTGACAACAGCTCAGTGCCGGTGTTGTCTTAGATGGTAAAGCACACCTAGCTTGGCGAGGCTACCGGAACACACTGTTAGGTGTTTGGCGGTAGATTTTCAACTAGAGGGTAGGTAATTCATAATATTATTTTGTTCTCTGTATTTTTTTTCTGTTTTTGATGTGCACAATAAAGAGTTTTTATCTATCTATCTATTACATTAGTTAGTAATAATATATCAGCTCTGGATGACTAAAGAGCCAAGTTAAGTTTGTAGCGTAAAATTATATCAGAAATTGTAAAATCATACCAACATTCACGTATCAGCTTCTTCATACAAAACTAGTTGACAACAACCTGACACGTACCTACTTACATTATGCGAGATGTTTACATTTGTATAGGGCCTTTGTCTGTTATTTCTATCACAAAAGGAGAGATGTTATTCAAAAGATCTCACTATCTTTCAGTCTCCATTTCAAGTGTGAAAATCATTTTATTCGCTGTGGGGCCATTCTCAGTTTGATTGGCATTTTTGTGAAAATGTAATACGGATTTCTGACCATTGAATGACAGTTTCATATGAATAGAAAATTCAAAACAAATATTAGATTTATTGCGTTATATTAAGATGTGTATATATTCCGGGGATGTTGAGACTAACCTTCGAAATTCTCAAAGTAATGAGCGGTTTAGCATCGATGCCCTGGATTTTGTTTTACTACTCAAAGTTCTGTGTGTAGTTACGTTCTCTCTTACTACCAGGAAAGCGTATCGCTTGTCTTATTCATAATTCATTTATTCTTTGCAAAATAGGTAAACAATAAATTGTGGTCTTAAGTCTAGATAGTTAGCAGTCTATTTTTGCTTTGAAAAGCATGCAAGTATTTTTTTAAATCTAAAAAACAAAGGAAAACAATTATAAATCTACTCTTGTCAGGGCATATAAAAAAAAATAATAATAACAATAAACTACACGATAAGCTTATGTTTTTTTTTTCATTTAGAAAATCGTCAATGCTATAATACACTTTTTCAATTATTATTGTAACATACATACAAACTTTCACATATTATAATATTAGTAGGATTTACTTATCAAAAAAGTGTCAAGAGAAAATAGTTGTAAAGTATCGCTTAGTACAAAACTTGTTAAAATTCCAACAATGTTTTTCACGCTTAACTAACTGCATAGCCAACACAAATGTTGAAGTAAACTGATCTTTATACACAACGCAAGGCTTCAAGGAGTAAGCTTACAACATAATCCAACATTATTAACTGAGTACTTGCCCATGGACATATACAGGCCGGTATATAATTTAAGAGGTAGTCACGCAATGTGTTTAAGTACTTATGTGCATTTTAGGGCAATTTTTCTCTAGTCAATAGTTAGTGGCTTGGCTGGGAACAAATGTATCTAGTAAAATTGTTAGATTGCGGGTTCAGCGGGTTCTTCAAAAATAAAATAAGAATATTTTTGTGAAGGAAACCATCATAGCGGTCAAAAGATGCGGCCTACGATGAAGCACGCTTGCGTGGAAGGAACGATTAATATGCGACTAACAGAAAATTATAATTAAAAAAACATCATGTGCAAACCTGTTTGTGCCCAAAGAAGAAATTCAGTACCGTATATGAATCCGCCAACTTGTACTGTTACAGTATGGTGGAATAAGGCAAAGAATAAATTATTTAGGAACTGTTTTAGATATTTTATGCATTTGAAAAAATATTTCCTAATATTCTATCGACATAATAAAATACCAAAATTATAATTTTAGTGCATAACTTATAAAATACTTAAAACCAAAACTTTTTTATCCAAGTAACAACAACTTGGACCACTTATTGCCTTAATAATGGAATATTTTTGTACCAAAGTTCGTAGTAGAATATTGTTGTAAGTATTTTTACAGGTTCGTGCTTGGAATTTATATTTGAATGTCTCGTTAACGGAATTTTATGCGACACCCTATATTTTACAAGAGTAAGTTTCGAAGTATTTTTAATATGAATTTTCGGAGAGTACGGGTTATTTTCAGGACAACCAAATTTTTGATAAGTTATTATGACTGCCCAGTTAGCTTATCTGGTAGTTATAATTCTATTTCTAGAGATAAAGGGCATAGCTTAAATTCCGACACAAAACAACTATTTGTATGACAAACGCAGATGTTTATTGTATGCCTGGGTGTTTTGTATTAAAGGTACTCGGCTGGCTAGCTACCACCCTCAAGTTGAAAATCTGCCGCCAAGCATCTAACGGTGTGTTCCGGCAGCCTCACTTGAGAGCCAGTTCCATTCCAGGCTAGGTGTGCTTTACCATCTTCGACCACACCTTCACTTAACATCAGGTGAGCTGTGGTCAAACAACTAGCCTGTCAACCATAAAAAAAAAAAGGTATGTATCTGTTTACAACAAACAAAGTACCTATCTAAGTATTCTATGTCTGGTTCTAATCGTACAAGCTTTGCTTAGCTTGAGATTAGATGGCGCTTATTTATTTATCAACGTTAGCAAAATTCTTTTCAGGCAACTTGTGACAACATTTCCTGAAATGTTTAAAACCAAAATGTAAAAAAAGTGGTCAGAACCGACAATAAAAACGATGACACCATGAACGATGAAACGATGACGACGATATGAAATGCGGTTTTATTTTCATTTTGGATATTGAAATCGACTTCACTAAAATTTATTCGCAAATTGTCACGTACCTTTAAATTATTTTATCCGCTACAGGGTGTACTAAAATAATTTCTTTATATGCTATGCTATCTTTATTTTAATCCAAAATAAATGTGAACCAAAAATGTTGTCTAATAAATTTTAAATTAAATAAACAATTGTTATTCAAAGTTCTACCATTCATGTACCTTCTTACGAAAACTAATTTAGCGCTAACTGGATTAAACATTTTTAAAATTCGTATCATTTCATAAGCTTTACACTTCAGTGGATTTTTGTTAGTATATTTTCTATAGAATTTACCTTTGACCGCCATTCAAAGACTCCAAATGTATTCCGCCCCAGATTAAAAATTGAATAGCAAACCCGAGAAGATGAATAAAGCATTTCGGTTTTCTTTTATTCATAAATGTTTTGTATTCGCATAAGATTTTTAGAACAAATTCAATTTGTTACTTTTTATTTTGAGTTTTTTTTCTTTATTTTTGGCGACGCACTTTATGCATTTGCCAGTTTCAAGTGTTTTATGATAAATCCAGTTAAGTGATACAAAGTAAGTCTTGTTCTGTCCATGTTCTAGTAAAGTTGTGGTGATTTAACAATAAAATTAAAATAGAGTTTTGTTGCGATGATAGCTTAGTGTGTTAGCGCGGATGTTTCACACACAGAAGGGCGTGGGTTCAAACCCCAACAATGAGCTTGAGCTGCCGGTGAAGGAAAACTTCGTAAGGAAACCATAGCATGGTGTTAGGGTAGTATATAGTACTCAACTAGCTAGCAACCACCCTCAAGTTGAAGATCTACCGCGAAGCACCTATAGATGTTTCGACAGCCTAACTTGAGAGTCAGTTCAATTACAAGCTAGATTGGCTTTTTCACCTTCGAAACATCTGGTGAGCTGTGGTCAAACACCTAGCTACATAAAAAAACTTATCACTTTCCCACCCTTACTATCACAACGCGTACGTGATTCAGCACTTTATGAATAAAACATCACAAATTTTATACATAATTACTCGAGAAATAAACTACAATTTCTAGAAAATAATATAATGCGACAATACGATTTCTCTCCGTTCCTGCCAAACACCTAATTCAGGGTTACGTAATAATACGTGTAAATTGTAAACGTAATACTTAATAGAACAATGGTTTATAAATGGATTAAACTGTGGCTTTTTGTTAAAATGCAAACGATGTAGGTATTATAAAATAACATGGGAAAATCTGAAGTAAGTAAGTGTTAATTTAAAGACAATCCTAACTATTTTCTTTTCATTTCACAGGCAGGTCGCCTTCGAAACATTTTAAAATGTTAAAATAACGAGACTTAACTGCATTTAAAATGTTTAAACTTATTTAAATGAAAAAAAGGTAAGACTAAGTTTTTGTATACATTTTGTAAATAGTATATTTTTTACAATAGTAGTTTTTATCTCAATAAAAATGTATATTAACAGTAAAAATGAAAAAAATCTGTTACAAATAACAACAACAACAACAAACAACTTCTTAATCTTTTAACAGCTTAATGTTTCTATTTTGGCCCACAGCGACATTACAAATACAAGTACAAATATTTTATTGATAACACCAATGTTACAAGTCAATTGAAAATTTTAAATGATTATGTCATTAAATGAATTTTAAAACACTGATTACATGTCAAAATAAGGTACCTATGTCATAATAAAAAAAATATTGAAAAAAAACATTTCAGTTTGTCCCATTTTTTAATATGGTTTTATGGTTATGGTTGACCATAGCTCACCTGATGATAAGTGATGGCGTAGCCAAAGATGATAAATCATACCAAGCCTGGAATGGAACTGGCTTACAAGGGAGGCTGCCGGAACACATCATTGCATGTTTGGCGGCAGATTTTCAATTTGAGTGTGGTAACTAGCCTGCCATCTAACTCGAGCTTATTGTTGGGGGTTAAACCCTAGTCCTTCAGCGTGTGAACCGACCGCGCTAACCACTGACCTATCATCGTTACAAAACTCAATATTCTAATGACGTTTTTTTTATGTACAAGTAATAAGTGGTCTCTGACTGTGTGCCTTCTAAGAAAGCTCAAAGTGGCACAAAGAGCTATGGAGAGGGCTATGCTCGGAGTTTCCCTGCCAGATCGAATCAGAAATGAGGAGATCCGTAGACTAATCAAAGTTACCGACATAGCCCAACGGATTAGCAAGTTGAAGTGGCAGTGGGCAGGGCACATAGCACGCAGAATCGATGGCCGATGAAGCTGCAAAGTTCTGGAGCGAAGACCACGGACCGGCAAGCGCAATGTAAGACGTCCACCCGCTGGACAGACGACCTAGTAAAGACCGCAGGAACGCGCTGGATGCGAGCCGCTTCCAACCGTGGACCATGTATGTCCAGCAGTGGACGTCCTACAGCTGAAATGATGATGATGATGATGATGATGAAAAGTAATAAGACGAACGACACACTCTCCTAATGGTAAGAGATAACGCCTGTCCATGACCATGGCAGCGATGCACAAAGCTTTGAGTAACAAAACAAAGTCTACGGTATCGCTGATTTAGCGCGCATTACTTTGACACATTAGACGTTAAATTGAACGTCACTACTGTGATGTCATGTGACACATTGATAAATACCATTCACTCACACTGATAACAATCTGTTGACGTAATGACAAATACCAGAATTTAATTACGTAGTGAAGACTACCAGAAAGACGCATGTCCACGCATTGTGTAGTCTCGGGCGACTCGACTGATTGTCTCCATTTTTCGGGACCACGTCCGACCCAATAACGTTTCTCGTAAGGATAATGGAAATAAAGTGGGACGGGAGTAAAGTGAGGAAAATGAAAAATTTCAAATACTGAAACGTATGTGCACCGAAGTCAGAAATGCTAAAGTGTGAAAATAAATTTGAAAGTTTGGATGGATGGATGTTTGTTACTCTTTCACGAAAAAATTACAGAACGGATTTGGATGAAACTTTGTATGAAAGTTGCAGAGACCCTGGATTAACATAATTTTTTAACCCGAAAACATGTAGCGGGTCACACAGCGGGGCGCAGCTAGTAATAAATATATAACATTAATTAGTACGCTATATAATTTACTTCTTTAATAATATTTCATTTTAAATGGTAGCTAACAGATACCATAATATTAAAAGCCAATTATATTTTGAAACTATCTGATTTAAATTTTTAAACCGAAGATAATATTTTGAACTCATCTTACAATACATATAGACAGCCATTTTGTGTGTGGGTTCGCTTTTTTTTTTTTTTTTTTAATGGTTGACAGTTATGTGATGTTAAGTGAAGGTGTGGTCGAAGATGGTAAAGCACATCTAGCCTGGAATGGAACTGGCTCTCAAGTGAGGCTGCCGGAACACACCGTTAGGTGCTTGGCGGCAGATTTTCAACTTGAGCTAGCCAGCCGAGTACTAGAAAGTACCCTACCACCATGCTATGGTTTCCTCACGATGTTTTCCTTCACCGGCAGCTCAAGCTCATTGTTGGGGGTTTGAACCCACGCCCTTCGGCATGCGAACCTACCGCGCTAACCACTGAGCTATCATCGCTACAAATTACGCTACAATTGTTAGTCCTGCTTCCCACGCAGGACTAACATTTTGTGGTATAAACAAAATATTTGTTCTTTGTCTGAGTGTTCTGTATATTTTATAAGTATGCCTTTACAAAAAAAGTATTTAAGTGTTCTATCAGTTGTCCGACTTCTATCTCTGGCTCCTGACACACAGTCTTTGACTAGTTCGGGAGCCTATGGTTTAATGTATCTGTACACCATGTTTTATGTCAAATAAATAAATTATTATTATTATTATTATTATTCCAGTTATTTATTTCTTTTCTTAATTTTTAAATTTTTTTACATTACATATATATAAAAAACACATAAATAATATAAAAAAACTTAAAAACTAGGGTGCCGCCGGCAGCGGGGCAGGGCTCAAGCTGCCGGTGGTTAGGGCTGCAGAGTGAGGAACCTCCTCACAATGCGCGCCGTGTCAAGGATCACTGCCTTTTGAAGCTGACCCTTGACCCAACCGTCTAGCGAGAGTCTCTTGAGATGTTGGTCGAGACTCTTCGCTATAAGACCGTTTACCGTGACAACTATCGGGACAATGATCGTCGAATCAACATCCCACATGGCGGTTATCTCGTGAGCCAAGTCAAGGTACTTGCTGAGCTTGTCCTTCTCGGCCTTCACGAGATTCTCGTCATGTGGGATGGTGATGTCAACGAGCACTGCCCGGCGTTGGGCTCGGTCGACCACCACGATATCAGGCTTATTGGCGACAATAGTCCTGTCCGTGATGATAGACCGGTCCCAATAGAGCAAAGCACGACCATTTTCGAGAACTGGCGCTGGTGCGTACTTATAGTACGGCACCTCAGACTCGACAAGGCCGTATTGAAGAGCAAGCTGCTGATGGATGATCCTGGCTACTTGGTTGTGCCTGTGCAAATACTCGCCGTTAGCAAGATGCGAACAACCGGAAATAATATGTCGGAGCGATTCTCCGGGACGGTGGCATGCCCGACAGATGTCGACCGTACCGTCCTTCATGATATATTTCCGATAATTGTTCGTCTTGATAACTTCGTCCGCAATCGCACATGCAAAACCCTCAGTTTCCCCAAAGAGGTCTCCGAAACGTAGCCAGTTCACCGACGCGAGCATGTCCACATCGGGGCCCGTTAGGACCCGATAGAACCGCCCGTGCAGCTGCTTGCTCTTCCATACTTCCTTGCGGTCTTCGGTGCTGAGCACCGATGGTTTGCGCCAGTTCTCGTTCGCTAAGGAGAGCGGCGTGAGGCCCTTGTCAACTGCCACAACATCTCGATGCATCCCGCACTCGTTGTCGCGGAAATAATCCCTGAGACTGCACACTTCACGATTATGGAGGTTCTTGGTGCTTAAGAAGCCACGACCCCCCAATTTTCGTGGAATGTACAGTCTCATAACAGACGAGCGTGGGTGTAGCATGCGATGAGTTGTGAGCTGTTGACGGACTCTTCTATCCAGGGCGTCCAGCTCAGTCTGAGTCCACCTCAGTATGCCAAAGGAGTATATCAGTAGAGGCATCACCCAACCGTTGAAGGCACGCACCTTATTGCCACCAGACAAAAAACTATTAAGTACTTTTGTCAGGCGACAAAAGAAGCGTTCCTTCACCGATCGCTTGATGTCCACTACCGCTATACCCAACGACTCTGACATACCGAGGTACTTGTAAGTCTCAGCCTCGGAGAGAGATCTGAAAGTCATTGTCTCGGAAAGCTGTAAATCTGGACAATTTACAACTTCCCCTCGCTGTACGTGCATGACCGCACACTTGTCTACCCCAAACTCCATCTTGATGGCATTGCTAAAAACCTGTGTAGTTTTTAACAATTCCATCAAGTCTGGACGTTTTGGTGCAAACAGCTTGAGGTCATCCATATACAGCAGATGAGAAATGACTTCACCACCTCTCCGAAGCCGATGGCCTAGCCCTGATTCCTTCAGCAAAGTGCTGAGAGGATTCAGTGCTAGACAAAACCACAATGGACTCAGACTGTCACCCTGGAAAATGCCTCGCTCGATCCTAATCAAGTCCTGCGGCTCAGAAGAGCCATCTCCACTACCTGGTTGACGAAGGACTGTGGTCCATTGCCTCATACATGCGCCTAAGAAAGATTTTAGAGTTGTATCAATTTTATATAACTCTAAAACTCTCTCTAGCCATGAATGAGGCACTGAGTCATAGGCCTTCTTATAGTCAATCCAGGCAGTGGAAAGGGCTCCCTTGTTCCGCCGAACTTGCTGGCTAATGGTCATGTCGATGAGGAGAAGCTCCTTAGTACCACGGGACCCTACCCTACATCCATTTTGAGCAGGAGCCAAAACGTTATTTGCGACAACATGCGCGTTAATTTTTGTTCTCAAAATGGACGTAAGGAGCTTGTAGATGGTAGGCAAGCACGTGATGGGTCTATAATTTTTTGCTTCTGTGGTACTACCGGTCTTATGGAGCAGGAAGGTGACACCAGTGGTCATAAAACAGGGAAGGGAACCAAGCTCGAGGGCTTCTTGGAATTGTGTCGCTAAGCGGTCATGTGAGCAACGAATCCACTTAATCCAAAAGTTGTGCAATCCGTCCGGCCCAGGACTTTTCCAGTTCTGTGCCGTACGAATCGCACAACTAACGTCTACGGGGTCTATTAAAACAGACCCCATGGATTCGATAGACTCACATTCCCGCTCGACAACACGCATCCAATCACCCTCGGTGTGCTCGACAGGCAGCGACCAGATACCACGCCAGAATTCAGTCATGACGCTAGTATCCGGTAGCTGCCTGTCACTCACACGTTGACCGGTTCCTTCCCAATCTCGATACACCTTCCTTTGGTCACTTTGAAAGACGCGATTTTGCCAATATCTATCCGCACGCTCTCTATAGCGGCGAATACGGTTTGCCCACGCATAGACTTTCTGCTTCAGATAGTCAATGCGTTCCGTGACACTGGCTAGATAGTGCTGGGGCCTAATACCCGTTCCAGCAAAAGCCTGTGTCACAAAACGCATGACTCGGGGGCGATTATTCCCCCGGCTGAAACAGATCAGCTTTGCAATGAGAGTCCTGAACGTGCTGATACGCCGCTCGATCCGCAATTGCCATGCGGGCACACCCCCGGCGGGTCGCGGTGCACGGTTAGTGTCCGGAAACTTAACACGTGCAACGCGACACGCCGCGATGGCACCGCAGTATAATATCGAGTGGGTATCAGTCAAATCTTCGCTAGCCCGTAAATACGGGGCTAGCAAAGCGTTCAAGGCTCCCATCAACGCTAAATTTCGTCTATGGGTGGGCAAACGTGGTAGTCGCGGCCTAGAATCGGGTGCGAATCTATATTGACAAATCGCGTCTTCCAAAGTCCTCCTCAAATGCTCACTCACCTGGCTACATACACCCATGCTCGTGCATTCGCCTACATCAACTACGGGATCAGTAGGTGTCGCTAGTGTCGCCATCGACGTCGGCACTGACACCAGTGTCGGGGCTGACGACGCGACAGGCGAATCCCGTGTCGAAACAGGCGTTGGACGAGCAGGAAGTGCCTCCAGGCGGAGCCGATCAAGCACGGACTGATCCAACAGCTGAAGTCGCTGGATAGCCCGCACTTGATCCGATAGTCGTTGGGTAGACACGGCGACGGTCGGTTCAAGGGCCTGAAACAAAGGCAGCATCCTGACACGGTACGCTGAAAGGTTAATTCCCCCCTCTGTAGCCCCATAATAGGCGCGCATGCAATTCTCATTATTTGTCTGTGACCATCGCATGCGTCGCACTACACCACCGGCAGCGAGAGCCGAACGCGAAGCAGATTGCCCCGCAGGCCCCAAGCGTGCCGGCAGCGGCGGCCGTCCTCGACGCGCAGGTGGTGGTGGCGCCGGTGTCCGCGGCCCGCTCACGTCGCTGCTGCTCGACGAGGCGCTTGTTGCCAGGGGTGTAGCAAACTCTTCATCCCCCGACGAAGCGCTCGGAGTTGACGGAGCGGGCGGTGATGGTATATGTGCGTCATGTAATCCCGAAGCCGCAGCTGTTCTTGAGCGCGTCCACATAACTTGCTTTCATTCTTGATAAAATATTTTGCTGATTGAATGATTTGATTGACGTATAAATGTCAATCGGTAAAAATTTTTAAAAGATTCTAATAAACTCGGAAAATAGGCAATATGGAATAAAACTTTAAACTGGTAGGTGTTTGTAAACTATTGCTGATATTTGGTGGTGAAATCGAGGTCAAAAAGTTGTTGGATTAGAATTAAAATATTTTACTTGATAAAAACATGTCTGCTTCGCAGCGGGAGACAGATGTCATTTTTATTATTATTATTATTATTATTATCATACAAGCTTTGCTTAGTTTGTGGCTTGGTGGCGCTGTGTGAAATATCATACATTATTTATTTATTTTAACCGACTCAAAGAGGTTCTCAATTCAACTGTATGTTTTTTTTTTGTACGTATGTTACACGATCATGCCGCCAATTATGAATCGTTTTTGACGATTCTTTTTTTGCTTGATAGATCATATTTCTGAGGTATTCCCGTATAAATTGTATCTAATTCGATAGAGCGGTTTTTAAAAAATCAACAAAAGTCTAATAATTGTACCTATACATCGATGATATTTTCGTTTACTTCGAAACCTCGCTGTTTCATTGTAACAGTGCATTTAGTTGGCCTAAGGGTCATCGAGTCAGTTTTAAATTGTAAATTTATATATTATTGTCATTTACAGTAACTTTACAAATTTGAATTAAAATCTCAACCGTGACTAACTAATATATAACCTTGCAATGTAATTTCGGGAAAGGTTCTATTGAATCCCCTTTACGCCCTTTCCTAATCCAAGCTCGCAGTTCAATAATCTCGGAGTATCTCCAAAGGGCAAATCTACCACAGTGTCAAGAATAGTTCTTATGCGAGGTCAGAGAAAATATTATCATGAAAGCAACAATTGCAGCGCCTAATGCCAGAAAAAAAATCAGATTCTACCCGCTCCAGTACGAACAAACAAGATCAAGAATTGCAAGACAATTACATGATTTGAAATTAACGCCATTCCAGCTTCCCCATTTATCCTATGCTTTCTTCTTTTTTTTCTAAACTAATTAAATGTGGCGACATTTTTTCGCGTTGCTGCGAAAAATCGACTAAGGACTCATTTCATTCGATTTTTCATGACACATTTTAAATATCTGAAATACTTCACAATGGCAGTATGATCAAAGTTCATTGTCCAAAAAAAACAAAAAAGGTTAGACTTTATCCACGCGTCTCTACATTCAATACCTCGTATTCCCATAGGGAGAATTGTTACCCTTCGCTCAACGAGCAGCGTGAGTGCTTACAGGCCGATCATTGGCACGGACATATTGGTAGTAATCCCGAATTATAGGGGTTAAAGGGAAAGTAGTTATTCCGAGAGGCCTATTGCCTTTTAGGTTGTAAACCCCAAGTCATCTAATAACCTGGTTTCGTATGAAATTGAAGAGTAAAGTTTTATGCTGACCGTTTTATGATCCGACAGGTCGAGTTCCGTGGTTTTACCCGTTATCCTTTGGGATTTGTATTTTTTTTGGGATAAATGTACATATATATGCGTTAATACAGTCTATTTTTATAGTAAATTTTCCTCGACTTCATGGAACCATTACCGAGTGAATAAGCATCCTCAAAAACTTTTACTTTTTTTTAATAAATTGTGTTACTAAATTATTTTTATGCCAAGTAGACCTATATAATTAACAAGTAATTTAGTATTAATAACCTATATAGTTAATAAGTAGATAAAGATGAAAAAACAAACAAAAAAAAATACTACCAATAAAAATACGTTTTTTATTGGTATACATATTGTAGCAACAAAAAAAAACTTTGAGTTGCTGTAAAGTTCAAGGCATCACTGCTTTGGCGCTCATTACTTCGAGACTTTCGATGGATAGTCTCAAGAGCTCTGTAATTTTGCTAACTGCAAACACAACTGAAAACTAGAATCTCTGGTACTGCGATGGTGCTTACCTAAACGACCTCCTTCTAAGCTATCCAACTAATACTCATAATCGCTTATCTGAGTTAGTTAAAGAAACTCTGTCTCGCTTCCTCTTCTTTAGTTAGATAGAAAATGCGTTTGACCTTTTCCAGTCTTACACGGACAATATAAATCTTTAGGAAGAGATTCTCTAATCAGTAGTGACGTCGCGTCGTATCAAATTCAATAGTTTAGAAGAACTAAGAAAAAACAGACATACGCCAAATACGACGTTATTTTATAAATATTTAGTGACACACTGTTCGTAAACTAAATGTAGGTATGAGTATACATTGTCATAACATTAAGTTTTACCTTACTAATAAACGTAGGTAAGAAATCACACTAATATTATAAATGCGAAAGTTTGTCTCAAATATTTTCATAATTTGTTACCTATTTTAAACTTTCGAGATTCAAACGCTATATTGTTGTTGTGTTTGTGCGAATGGTATTGAAACGAATATTAAAAGGAACTAAACACATTTGGACGTAAATTTAAAAAAAAGGAAAGTTATAACGTTATTTAAAAAATTAAGTTTCCAAGGTGGTGAGTTTAGTTGTCACGTTGAAGACAATGTGGAAATTGACATTTTAATACGTGGTATCCTCTAGATGTCACGTTTTTCATGAAAACCGAGAGCACTTCACACTTCGAAACTTAGGTGCAAACTGAACTGTCACTGTGCCGAAGCCAACTAGATCACCAAATGAGACAGCGCTATCGTGATATTTTATCTTTTCTCTCTTTTTATTGTCGTTCAATGTAGAGAAAATATCCTGTTTTTGGAGATAATAGAACGCGAGATCGCATATCAGAATATCAGTACTAATAGAAAAATAAGAAAAAAAAATTAGATGTCACACTATTGTCGCAAGTGGACAATATGTACTCTACTTTTATATCAGAATACTCGGGTAAAACCGTGGGGCAAATAAAGTTGGTATAGGTATAAAGCATAAACTCAGTCCACTTTGGAGTGTTTATTTCATAGAATATTCAAAGAACTACTGCTACAAATAGCAGGTGGGTTCAAAATGGCTAGAATAATTTATGTATCACTACCATTGCTCGCGTATTTGTATAAACTTTAAAAAGTCAATAAACTTTACTGTTTTGATAATAAAGCTTAATATGGCGTTCACGTTAGTAATTTGTATTATAGAGCTATATGCTTAGATAAGGCTTCCTCATTTACATTCGATCATATACCCAGCCGGATGGATATGTATGCTCGAAGTAATTTATCCATAAAGGAAATAATAATGTGCGCTATAAAACATACTTCTATTTTATTTTACTTTTACATGTTTATGTGTAGTTTTTTATGATTACCAACTATGGGTACACTACCGTAAGACCTCATAATTAAAAAAAAATCGTAGATAAATGTCACAACAGTTATAGATGAAGGCATCATTCAATAATAATAATGAAGTCGTAATCAATAAAATTAAAATGTCAAAGTATAAATTAGAAAGTTAACCAAATAGGTTTTTTTATGGTTGGCAGGCCAGGTCTTTGATCACAGCTCACCTGATGTTAAGTGACGGTGTGGTCAAAGATGGTAAAGCACACCTAACTTGGAATGGAACTGGCTCACAATCATGGTATCTACATAATTATTCAATTAAAATGTCTATAGTTGTCAGATACACTTTGTTTTACTTATGCGTGCGAATACGTGCGAAGCAATACAAGGCCGCGCGCGCGTTGTATTCAGCTTTGTCTCCATGATGAAGGCCAAAACTATAATTATGTAATAGTCGAAGTTTCCAATAAAATTAAAAGTGAGTAATCCCGCATAAGTAAAACATAAATGTGTCAAAACCGCGTCAGTTTCCATTACACACACTAACACACAGTCCTGTGCTTTAGTATTTTTTTGTAAATGAACTATGTTTACAAAAAATAAAAATAAATTTACATCAAAAAGGTACTTCACTGACAATAGATTACTTCTAACGTATGGTACATCGAGCATGGAGCGCCGGTAGGTATTCGAGTATGTATGCGTGACATCACCGCATCACCATATACTTCGGGCAAAATATTTATACGAGTAACTGTAGGTATGCTTGGCGGCAGTATGTGTGTGAAATTTAGTAAAAACGTTGAAGTTCGTTATGACAGTAAACTCACATTATAAGCGAAGATGCGGTCTACGATCAAACACACTTACATGTAAAAAACCGATTCAGTTGCAACTTGAACGCACCCATATTGTAAGTACGTGAACTCCCACTCAAGCAGCAAATTCCACCGTATAGCGTTTTTTTGATTCCATTTTTATCTTCCCCATGTACCTACGCACAAAACGTTTTGATTCCACATTTTTTATTCGCACAGCGAGGTTGTGGAACTCTCTGCCGGAGTCTGTGTTCTCTAGGTACAATATTGGCGTCTTCAAATCTAGAGTAAATAAGTTTATTTTAGGTAAGCGTGCTCCATCTTAGACCACACTACTGCTTAACATCAGGCAGAGTGTGGTCAAACGCGAACTTATTTTGAAAAAAAAAACACATGATAAAAATGGAATCAAATGTTTCGTTCGAATTTTCAGAACACCGAAAATGAAACGGTGACGCTTTTTTAAAACTCTTAGGGCATGACGGTCCTATAGTAGAAAGGGTTGTGTGGAATTAGAACATCCAGATCTAAAGCACACTCACGAAAATAAATCCGATAAGAAATCGATAGATTAGCGACTTTGCTTCGGTGTTCATGACTTGTAAGTCTTTAATCCAATACCCAACATAACGTAAATCTCTTTCACGACAATTTAATATTTATTCCATGCCATCTTAAGTCCACTTTCAATTAACTTGGTCTTTTAATATCGCTACTTCGACTGTGAGCGTCCTTAGCCAATAGCACTCTTATCTCTAATAGCTATTCGTAAATGTATAGGGATCAAGAGATTACCTAGATTGTGCAGAGATTTGATTTCTTCCTACACTGCTATAACTTACGATGGATTTTAACGATTTTTCTAAGAGATTAGTTTAGTATTTACATTAACTCGATATGCGGCGCTGGGCGTATAATTTTTTTAACACAACTATTTTTTACGGTAAATACTTGGAGTCGATCAAAAGGTGCATTAGGACACTATTTAACAACTAAATTTTGCTAGAATTTCGGCTTCAAAACCTTAGGTATCGTTGTAGAATTTTTAGCTTGTCAGTTCATAATAGTTTGGAAAGTTTGGTCTAGAACTGCACAGTTTGATTCCATCTACGCCTTTGTAAATCAACAGTTGTCAGTTGTTGTTGTTTTCATCAACAGTTTTTTCAGTACAATATGAGTGTCTTCAAATCATGAGTAAACAGGTTTTTTCTAGATAAGCGTGTTCCATCCTAGACAGCATCGTAGCTTAACATCAGGCAGGATGTGGTCAAAGGCGAACCTATTCCATATTAAAAAAAAGAAGAAAAAAACTGCCAAACAGCCCAAACAGGCCAAAATGATGGATATTTCTCACGTACGCACAAAGCATTTCGATTCCATATTTTTGAAGTGAAAACTTCTTTGGTCGCATTAAATAATTTTTTGGTAAGGACACAACTTATTGGTTTGCTTCACCGACGTGCTAATATGATGTGTTTAAAGTTTTCAGTTATGTCGGCAGTCCTTATGGCTGCCTGTTTTTAATGTTCCCTAGAAGAAATTTCTTACAGCAATACGGCCACCTCTTGTTACACTAATTACATTATTTATTCAACAATGTTATTCTTTCTATGTAACATTTCGCATGAAAAGGCAATAAAAAACGACGTCACTTCATGGTTGACGAAACGAGAAGATAGACGGTCAAACGCAAGTCTATCTCAAGTCTCTTAATTTCTTCTCCAAATAGTATGAAACAAAGTTGCTGTATGTCCTTCTAAATCCTTTGCATATGTTTTACGAAAGTTTTTAATACAATTCATCCCAACTAAACGTTTGTGTAAGTAGACAAATTAATCGTAATGTAAAAATGTCGTCAAAAAGTTGCCAAAATAAAATGCACCCGTGTGAAACCGGGCGGGGTAACTTAATTTACAAATAGGTATTTCAAAGGTCACTGTCAGCTTGTAGGCGGTGATGTCTAATGCTTGATAATATTCTAACCCTATTATCGACTTTAAAGGTCACAATATAATGACATAAGTTCATTGACTCATTAAACACCTAAAATACACACTTTGTCAAGCGATTTTTTAATTTTCAACCACCTTCTACCTGTACTAGGTACGACAAATGTTGGTACATAACGTTAGCAACACGCGACTATATATCAGTGTCAACTTAGGTTTACACGCATGAAATAAATACACTAGTATTTCACTGTCTATAAAAGCCTATTCCTGTATGGAGGTAAAACTTCATAAAATATTTTAAATCCAAGCAGAAATTTAATTAAAAAATTCCATATTTTAAGTATGGAAGTCAGATAACTAACAGAATACTTAAATACTTTTTTTTTGTAAATACATACTTTATGATACATACAGTACACCCAGACACAGAAGAAACAATTTATTTATACCACAACATGTTTATACTGGGTGGGAAACGAACCTTCAGCTCTTGGAGCAGACATACTACCAATGAACCAACACGGCTGACAATAATACCTTATATTTTAGGTATCATAGTCTGAGATGCAACACTACAATAATGATTTAAAAGCCATATCAGGGATCTTCACACGATAAAAAATTAACTCAAAATTTATAGTCCAACGCGCGAAGTCATTTATCCCGAAACTAGTTACTAAAAAGCGAAATAAAAACAAAGCTTAGAAATGAGCTAGCGCAACAATACCAACCAACACGAAATATGGCTACAAAGGATTTATTATACGTGTGTGAGTAGAGATTCAGTGGCCGATTCAACTCGGTACATTCCCATCAAAAGGTATTTCGTATTTTCTAGCGTGCTATTTGTAGCTAGGTTTAAGCTTCGCCAACGTACCGTTCCAGTCAAACAAAGCCGATAAGTTTTTTACGGCTTCAAAACCAAACTTTTTTCTTTGTTAGCATCGCGCTTTGTGCATTTCTCCAGTGGCAAGTATTTCGATATTTTCAAATATTTCATTACAAATCAAGTTAAATAAGTTTGAATCACAGTATTAGTAACACAAAGTAAGCCAAGGTCAAGTTTGATCATGCTCCAGTAAAATAGAGACATTACTAGAAGCTTTTAAAATTATTATTTTTAAGGAACACGAAAAGATTTTTTTTTTGTACATAATTGGTATCACGTTCTAATACATTTCGTGCATGTAATTCTGCACATTATGAATAAAATATCATTTTTTTTTTTAATGGTTGACAGGCTAGGTGTTTGACCACAGCTCACCTGATGTCAAGTGAAGGTGTGGCCGAAGATGGTAAAGCACACCTAGCCTGGAATGCAACTGGCTCTCAAGTGAGGCTGCCGGAACACACCGTTAGATGCTTGGCGGCAGATTTTCAACTTGAGGGTGGTAGCTAGCCAGCCGAGTACTAAAGTACCCTACCACCATGCTTTGGTTTCCTTACGATGTTTTCCTTCACCGGCAGCTCAAGCTCATTGTTGGGGTTTGAACCCATGCCCTTCGGCATGCGAACCTACCGCGCTAACCACTGAGCTATCATCGCTACGAAATATCATTAAATATTCAAGGTATTTATTTAGTTTATTTCCGCTTAACAGTCGTTACAGTTACAACAGTGATGAGGATTTCAAATTTAACTAACTTGACTATTAAGTAAAGATGCGATCTGCGATGGAGCGCGCTTGTCTAGAAGATACCGATTCATTCTCTACTTGAAGATCTACCACCAAGTAAATAATAATAGTAAAATAGTGCACTGTTTGAACCTATAAACAAAAATATAAAGTGACTAGCTGCACTCCACAGTGTTACCCGCTACACGTTTTCGGGATAAAAAGCCTAGCCTATGTGTTAATACAATGTCTCAGCAACCTCAATACCAAATTTCATACAAATCCGTTCAGTATTTTTTGCGTGAAAAGGTAACAAACATCCATCCGTCCAAACTTTCACATTTATAATATTAGTGGGACTGCTTTCCAATCCCTACAAAACGGACCATTTATGACCTTTCCACAAACATTTGGGCGAAGAATCAATTCAATTGTCATTATTTTACCTCCGACTTTGTTGGAACAATTGGAATTGGGTCAACAATGATTGTATGTGGGTAATCTATTTCCGCCTTAATCGATAGTCAGCCTGCACTAAATACGATTATCAGTCTGTTTTCATACAGTAGCTTATCTGAACAACATTTTAAAGCACTTTGCTCATATGATAATTCTGTACATGTACAGCTCACCTAATGTTAAAAGACGCTGTGGTCGAAGTTGTTAAACACACCCAATCTGGAATGGCAATTTGCTTTCAAGTGAGGCTGGAATACACTGTTAGGTGCTCGCTGGCAGATTTTTAAACTGGCGATGATAGTAGAGTATGTTAGAAAAAAGGTTTTCTGACGATGTTTTCTTTGATCAACAGCTTAATCTCATTGTTTGGGTTTGAACCCACGTCTTCGAAATTCATTGAAAAAAATTCAAATGTGTGTGAAAATTTTCAAATTAAATTGAATCGGATAATACTCTATTATGCGCCCCACATTTTTTTAAAGTATAGCAAAATAATAGAAAATATTTTTAAATTATTTCTTTTGTTCTATAATTTGGTTTTTTGGCAACGATTTATGTCAATCATAGGTATAACTTAATAATAAATAAAGAAATACATTTTGTAGGACATTAAACATAGCACCATCTGACCCCAAACTAAGCAAAGCTTGTACTATGGAAATTAGATATCTGATAGAATACTTGAGTAGTTTTTTTTTTACTATGGTAGGAATTACTGTACTGTGTCGTACTATTAAAAAAACCGAGGTGGCGCGCTTTATATAGCAAAGCGGAGCGAAACGGTAATATGCTTCCTTTTATAAAATGCCCCAGAGTACCAGTAAAATTTTTGAACTAAATAATAAAAAATAGTTAATTGGCAACATCATACTCTGCATTCCACAGCACTCTGACTTTTATAAGTCAAGCCTAAAAATAATAAAACATTCGAGGCGTTGGCGTTAGCGCGGTCATACATCAAACATGCATAAGGAACTGGCACGCGAGTTTTTAGAACGAGAGCGACGTGAATTGACTCACGTTAAATAGGTGCTAGGGGGCTATGGTTAGTGTTAACGTGTGAAAACCACGCTGTATTATTTTAAGATTCATTTTCGTAATTTGTGTTTTTGGAGTATCTATGTGTGAGTTGTGGTGTCTTATTACGACAGCCCTGTTGGCTCATTTGGTAGCATGTCTGTTTCAAGAGCTGTGGGGCGTGGGTTCGATTCCCACCCAGGACAAGCATTTTGTGATACAAAAACAAATGTTTGTTCTGTGTCTGGGTGTACTGTATGTATTATAAGTATGTATTTACAAAAAAAAAGTATTTAAGTATTCTATCAGTTATCTGACTCCCATAGTACAAGCTTTGCTTAGTTTGGGGTCAGATGGCGCTGTGTGTAATGTCCTGCGATATTTATTTTATTTATTTATTTATTTATGAGGTACTAAATAAGACACGTGAGAAGATGATAATAAATATGTAGGGGTTAAACATGTTATTATTATTTTATATGTGACATATTATTTCATTGACATTTTCATTGTATTGACATAATTATGTTATGATTTTGATATTTTTAAATATGAATGGAAAAATGACCTGTAGCTATGGGGTTATTAATGAAAAATTTGTATTTCGTGTTGCTTTTAAACCTCCGTCGAATCTAGTAAAGTTGTCTCTACTTTCTTAGGTCTGGACTTGATCCTCACTTACTTTGTGTTACTTTTGGCTGTTACTTTTACATTTTATTTGATAGTTCATCAAATATGTACTTTAAAATATCGAAGCCATTGTCAAGTGAAACTGGTAAAGTGCACAAAGTGTGATTTCAATATAAAAGAACAGTAACTGAAATAATAGTAATTACACGTTACTATGCTATGCTAGCTAGATCATTTTAGGTACTAATGTAAAATAACAACAAAAACCTTTTTTTTGTCTTGGGCTATTTATTTCTAATGGAATAGAACATTTAGTTTGGTTTTTAATTTCTTCAAAATTCTACTAAAGAGTCAAGTTTTATTAAACAAAATAAAAAATACCTTAAATTTTACTACCTATTTACAAAATGTATACAAAAAACTTAGTCTAAAATCCTTCAGAGAAGGGATATGTGGCCAGAATGCTGGCAACATTGCCACGCTGGATGGCAATGCTTAGCTTTTGACCAAAGTAGATACCAGCATTCTGGTCACCTGAAGCCTCCTCTAGACGTTTGGCCAGGTCCCGATACAGTTCGAGAGCGGCCGGCCCCCACGGACCTAAAGTTTCAACCCCAAACGGCACAAAAAGATACATTCTATCTAAATAACTATATTTGTGCCGTTTGAGGTTTTCAGCTTTAGATACGGCAGCACCAGCTTGTCCCGAAGTCACAGGAAGATGAGACGGCGCCAAGGTGTCGACACAAGTGGCGTCCCACACAAGAGGCCGTCCCATCTTCCAAGGGATAAGGGTCATCCCGTCGGGTCTCTTGCCGTCGTCACGCATCAGTCCGTTTGGTTCTAAAACTGATGGGACGCCGGCACTGACAAAAGCCCGACGGATGACGTCATTTAAGCTGGCGTGCCGCGATATACGCCCAGCACTCTTGCTGCATGAAAGCGCGTGGTGGCCGAGGCGATCCGCTATTTCCCTATTTTCCTATTCTACTAATAACATCTAGGAAAGCCAGTGAGATTTGCCAAAGAAATAAATATATATTATATTTTAAACATGACAAGTTTTGGTGTCATTAATAAAATTATGTACCTATTGTATTGTTCAATTATTGGTAAAATGGCAAAATTAATAAAAAAACTTTTACATTTTAACACTTTTGCTATAGTTTAAGCGTAACGACTACAACAAAATAATAAAAAAATGTTAACTTGTAATGTTTTGTAAAAAAAACAACAACAGTAACGAATCATACTTTCACATAAAACACGACGTAAAAATCTAATTGAAGAAAAAATAACATGCCACCTAAGCCCATACCTTTCTTTTTTGTTTCAATCGCGGGTAGAAATTACATATTTAAAAGCATTAATTACCGCGTGAAATGGAAGACTTGTACATAAAATTGCCACTTTGAAACGTATAATACCTTTAAAGGCGTAAACGTTGGAGCGGAATAAAAAGCCGTGTTGACAGCAATTAGCAGAGTACGCGTCGAGTTTAAGAAGCGGAATAATAAGGTATGAGTGCAGCAATAAAGAGCAAACGAACGCTGTTTTTTCATTTGATAACTCTGTGGTGAAACTTCGTAGCAATATATGGTATCGCCGTGCGGATTCCGGGACTAAAGCGATGACGGAACGGAACAATACTTAAACAGTACCTAGGACGTAGGAAAAAGATAACGGGTCATCTATTGCATAAAATTGTATTGTATGACTAACTAAAGATCATAATATTAGAGACAGTTTTTTCACCTTTTTCATGTTTAAAGATTTCAAGTTTTGTAGCGATGATAGCTCAGTGGTTAGCGCGGTAGGTTCGCATGCCGAAGGGCGTGGGTTCAAATCCCAACAATGAGCTTGAGCTGCCGGTGAAGGAAAACATCGTGAGGAAACCATAGCATGGTGGTAGGGTACTTTCTAGTACTCGGCTGGCTAGCTACCACCCTCAAGTTGAAAATCTGCCGCCAATCATCTAACAGTGTGTTCCGGCAGCCTCACTTGAGAGCCAGTTCCATTCCAGGCTAGGTGTGCTTTACCATCTTCGACCACACCTTCACTTAACATCAGGTGAGCTGTGGTCAAACAACTAGCCTGTCAACCATAAAAAATAAAAAAAAGTAGGCAACAGTTGGAAATTTTTCCAAAATACACAACAGCACTGCCCAATTTTTATGTTAATTGGGTTAATTTTCTCATCAGTTTTCCGGAAGCGGATACCTTAACAAAGAAAATGACAGAAGATGAGTATTTCCAACCTGTTGATATAAGAAATAGCTATTGATGACGATATCGAATTTCCTTCCTTGGTACAATTTTTACTTCGTAAATTAATCATTAAGGGGGGACGCTAGTAGCGTAATTCCATACAAATGGATTCCCCTTTTTTTCCTTGGATACTGCTTACAGAGCAATATGTTTTGTTTAAAAAATCTTTTTAAACAATATATTATTTTGATCGGCTTATAAATAACTGAATTCTGAGGGAATTAACATGAAAAAAGCAACCGAATTGAGAGCCTCCTCTTTTTTTGATGTCGGTGAAAAAAAAACATTATCGTGATTTGACGCTTCACGACTACAAAGTGTCCAACGTAAAGTTAAAATAAAGAAACACTCACTGAGACTGACGCGACCTTAATCTTCCAATAAAAAATAGTCAATTCGAGAAACCAATTTACCCTAATACTGCTTTTATTTTACAGTATAATGTCTCTGCTAGTTTAAGTACTAGAAAAACCGTGTACTTTACTTACTTAAACTAAAATAAACAGCCCAGCACGCAACATAATACCATAGAGCAGTAACAAACTACTGTCATGGTATGGCCCTGCAACCGAGGCCTTTGTCCATTCTCAAGGGGACGCACTGTCACCGGTATCAACGTGTAATAAATTTGCAGGGTATCGCTGACCCATTGTCCTAGGTATGCGACAGAAAGCGATATACGAGCTGCTATGCGATGCAAATTACAAAAAACTAGCGGACGCTTCGCGGTGTCATCCGCATTGTTCCCGTTTCCGTGAGAATACTGGAATAAAAAGTAACCTATGTTACCCGGAGATATTGTAGCTTCCCAACGGTGAAAGAATTTTTGAAATCGGTTCAGTAGTTTTGGAGCATATTCAATACAAACAATCAAACAATCAAAACTTTCCTCTTTATAACACTAATAGAATTAACGTTCTTCAGTTATTAGGTAGTCTGGAAAACTTCTATGTTCTTTTGTAAATAAGCCTATATTTATATTAATTCAGTATTTTATTCCACTTTCTCTATAACAATATTTATAGGGCAATCAACACAATGTGTGATTTCAAAATGACATTGAAAAAGTTGACTGTTCTAGTTCTACAGTAGGCTCAGCCTTTTCCCGCTACAGTTTTGCCACATTAATATTTGGCACATAACATAAGTATGCGTTCAAATTACGAGAACAGCTTTACGACGGCAGTTACATTCTTGTTACATTTTAAATACAATACTATCTAAAACAATGTAAATGTGGTCTAATAATAAAATTCAACGTCTTTTACAAACCAGGACAACTGATTCTTACACAATCGCTTTTACAAATGCACTTTGCAATATTTATAGCATCGCATCGCAAGTATCGAATCGTGTTTTGACATTTACCACGTAGGACATAGGGATATTGGCTACTACTGCGATATGTCCCTGAGGTATTGTTAGATACTGAGTATGCAAATATCTGGTAAGTTATACGTCGTTTTATTTTAGCTTTATGAAAAACATTTTTTTTTTGGTTTTACGCAATTTCAACTGATAATAAATTATTTCAAAGACTAATAAAATTTAGTATTTGCTGAGTTTAGTTCATCTTAGTAAAAATTGTTTTTTTTTAACTGAAAGAGTTCGCAACAATTTAAATTTAATTTTCAGTTACAATTTGTTAACATTTGTAAAGAAATTCATACAAGTCGTTTAAATAGACTAAACTAAATAAAAGACATATACGTATATATCTTGAAATCTAAAACGTGGGGGTATTTGGAGGCAAACAATATATCTAGCAAGGTCTAATTACTAGAAAAACGCATTTTTAATTTTGCATAAACAGATCAAAGTTAGGTCACCTTGGTAATTAAAAAAATATACATATTGAACGTAAGTAATATTTTTGAATTTAAGTAACATTCAAAGTCAATAAATAGGTTTGTCGCCAATAGTCAATGAAAAAAATGAAGCTGAAGGTATACGCCGTAAGTCTATTTTGAAATGTTAAATAACATTAATTTGTAACAAGCAAATAACTTTTCCAAACATAAAGTGTTTCCACATTTTTACATTGTAAGCATAGACTTTTAGTTGCTATACATTCTCAGGGGAGCTCGGAGTGACACGAAATGGTCATTCCACACGATTGTTGATGACCTACCGTACATACCCCGAGTACGTTACACCCTACAAAGTAAAATATACTTTTTAAATTATTTTACAGCAGATGTTCCTAACACAAAACTATTTTATCGTATGTTACGGGATTATAATAACATACATATTATAAAGGTGGACACTCTTACGGTACTTTCGTAAGGTTACTTTTTTCAAGGAGTCAACGCAGAGTGCGACATACTCGTCTTAAACACGTCTACTTCGCACTGAACGAAAGTATGTCGAAACCACGTCAGTCACCACATAATTTATTCTATACATTAAAAATTATACAGTTCAGAAGAAATAAACTTAATTAACAGGTGTAACACTAGTGACCTTTTACGATGACGATTAAACATAAATAATATAACACTGTAGAATTATATGATTTACAAAATTAGGGTAAACAATATTATGCGAAAAAATAGTGAAACATTATTCATAAATAATCACAGTACTTTTCAGACAATTTTATCCATAATAACCGGTTTGAATGGACAATACGCCTACACGTGTCACCGGGTCACGGTCGTGCTACGAATGTCATAGCTTCACAACACAATTAACTTACTAGTCGACAATCAGTCTTGTTACATTCTTGTTATCGTATTTGGGATGGCTAAGATTTTGTCATGCCATTTAAATCGTTTAGGGAAAGTTTTTTTTCTCCTCTTTTGTCTTCGCACTTTATGCATTCTGCCAGTATCGAGGTACGGAACCGCAGATCAGATGTCATGCCGTCAATCTGTAGTACAGTAAATGTAACTTTGTTCTGGTTTGAAAGATACTACTGCTCTAGGCGATAAGAGCGCCCTTATACATCTAATATCTATTATATTGTTTTGCTATGTTATATATCTTCTTCTTTTTTTGTTTTATATTTGTATTTCATTGTGATCTGTGTTTCATTGTAATTTGTTTTGGGTGTATAAAAAAGTTATATTCTATTCTACTGCTAACAAAATCACAGGATTGTTTAATCTCACCATATTTTGTCTCAACTCATCACTTTGGTCAAACAGCTATATTATCCAAGACTTTTTTTCTGTTAACAAGACTTTGTTTTATTACTCAAACTTCTGCGTACTGCTGCAATGGTCATGAGCAGGTGTTATCTTTTAGCATTAAAAGTGAAATTTTTGTCTCATAATTTTTAAACTGAAAACCACTTATACGTACTCACCACTGATAATGTTTAAGAATTCAGTCATTTTTTGTGGTTTGTCTGCTCGTCTATTGAACTAACGGTTACAAAACACGTGTTACTCTATCGATAGGTACTTTCTGGCACAAATAAAAGCTAGAACTGTCTATACGAAATTAGCAATTTTAATAATAGATTGTTCTGCATATACTGTATTCTATCAATAAAAGTAGTTTTCATGTTATTTTGGCTAGTTTAAAAAAACTTCATATTTACAGTCATATGTAGTTACATAGTTTTCTGTAACTTAAAATAATTAAATTTCATATCTGAGCCCACATTGCCAGTGCCCAATAACTAATCTACTAAAAGCATAATTAATTTAAGTTTTCTCTAAGCCAGCTAGTAATTTTTACATTGTTATTGAACCTTGTTACCTATTCATTATCTTGTTCTCTCATGGGGACGGGTTTCGATGCAAATGAACGCGTTGATTAAAAAGGCAATGACGTGATGGAACGAATGAACACGGTCAATGGACGTGACTTAAATACAGTTTAAAATGATGTTGACAATCCCGAATAACGATCTGGAAAATCCCACTAATATTATAAATGTGAAAGTTTGGATGGATAAATGGAAAACTACTGAACGGATTTGGATGAAATTGGGTATGGAGGTAGCTGAGTCCCTGAATTAACACATAGGCTACTTTTTATCCCGAAAACATGTAGCGAGTAACATCGCGGGGCGCAGCTAGTTCCAACATATGACACATTCTCGTCTACCGTATCGATTCCATTATTTTGTAGTGATGATAGTTTCGTGATTAGCATGGTTGGGTCACACGCGGAAAAGCGTGTGTTCAAACCAAACAATGAGCTTAAACTATTGGCGAAAGAAATCGTTGTAAACAAACCAAAGCATAGTGGTAAGGCAAATTTCAGTACTCGGCTGGCTAGCTACCAACCTCAACTTGAAAATCTGCCGCCAAGCATCTAACGGTTTGTTCTGGCAGCCTCAGAGCTAGTTCCATTTTAGGTCACGTGTATTTACAAACTTCGATCATCCATCATTTGTCACTTAACATCAGGTGAGCTTTGGTCAAACACCTATCCAGTTAACTGCAAAAAAGGGAAAGCTATTTAGAACTTGCGCAGACGATTCGGAATGCACAGCAAAGGGGACTGCAAAATATAGATATCTATGCCTAGTTACCCATCTATTTAAATGTTATCATTTTTGGTTTCGTTTATCAGGAACACACAAACACTTAAATTAGTCTATCAATTCCATCAATCAATAAACATGTATTCCTAATGTAAATGAAACCAAAAAATGATTATAATCGATAACTTGTAAATGATAAATAATTGATAACTAGTAAATAATGCGACGGGCCATGCAGAAGAAACCGTCAACAAAGTGATCTTAAAAAAAAACATCATTTACATAGTTTCAACATTATCGTTAATTTCTCTAAAAGCCTTACTTAAAACGCTGTTCAAAATAACAAACTTCATTATTTAAATATAAATATCTGAGGTTTTTAAACTCTTTATTGTACAAACCATAACTAAGTATTCTCATCTCAAATTCCGACGATGATCGCCCTTAGCGCATTTTTTCAACCCTAAGCCCTAAATTTTCGTTTAAATAAAGCTGTTTTCTTGTATTCATAGTAACACTAATTAATATTAACTGTGTAACTAAGCTTAAGCGTTTTTTAAAGTGGCTTGGATTATACAAACAGAATCCTTTATAAGTTTTGTTTTTTAGTTAATCAGGATTTTAATAATGTACTATACATTATTAAAACCCTAATTAACTAGTAGCAAGCAAGTTGGGATATTTTGTGTGGAAATACTTTTCTGGCTTACTTTTACCTGTACTGTGCTTAGCTAAACGCAATTACGGAATAGGTACTCATTGCAAGCAATTAGAAGGTAGAGCACGAATTCGGATAATTGTTCTTTGGCCAAAATTATTTCCAATTTAATTTTGTAATTCTTTAGAAAACCTAATGATCGTAACATTTTGTTTTTTCTAGAATAGTTAAAGTTTATATTAATATTTAAGTTATATATTTTATTTCTGCTTAATAGTCGTTTCAGTTACAACAGTGATGAAAGAAAGAAAGAAAATACTTTTATTTGTAACAACTGAATGTTAAAAAAAAACAAACAGAAACAGACAGTTACAAGATAGGGGCTCCCCTCAGCATAATAAGGATTTACATTTAACTAACAACAACAATTTAATAATTAAAAACTTATCCGAAACTCATTTGCATAAAGTTTATATACATATCTGAAAAAATTCCGTAACTGCTTTTTAAATAAAAAAGAAAACATAAGAAGTAATATGAGAAAATACCAACTAGTGATTCCGGCTAGTTAGTTGGTGAAATGTGAGAGGTCAGTCCGCGATGGAAGGCCCGGTATCCACAACCGAATAACGTGCGGGCACACCTTCAGTCGCTACGTTCAAAAATAGATTCAGCTTGGTGGTAGATTTCCTTAGCAGGAGGTCGTCTAGGTAGGTACCACCGCAGTACCTAATAAATATTCTGCCGCCAATCAGTAATTTGTATTCATTACTCTATAGCTAAATAACAGGGCTCTTGAAACTAACCATCGAACGTCTTAAAGTAAAGAGCGCCAAAGCAGCGATGCCGCTTTGGTTTGCTAATCAAAGTTATGTGTATCGCTGTAATGGGCATGGGCTGGGCATAGTGACTACAACAAAAATTGTATGACATAATAAGTATTTATAAAACTTAAAGATTTATAAACTATTTTAAATGCTTGAACTATTTTCTTTATTCCACCATAAGACCCGGTATTTACCAAAACGGAGAGGAGACGAGAGGAGATATGATTTAAATAACCAACCAGATTTCGTAGTTTCCACATCAGTCCGCTTAGCTTCGGTAGGAATGTATCAAATAGACAGGACGGAAAATGTCTCCTTTTTCTATAGAATTTTGTGCCCCGAGCGAGCATGCGGCGTGGTAGAGCGAAGACGTGTATACTGCGTAGTCGGGCGTCCAGGCGGCGCCCGCGTTTTTGAGCTCCGTTCCCCGCTGCCTTCTCCCCGCGCCTTGCACACCCGAAGGCTACGCAAAGCTCACATCTCCTCTCCGCTACGCATCTTTTCTCCGCTTTGGTGGAAATAACCTGACAGCTTCGCAGCAGATCTCTTCTGGTCTCCTCTCTTCTCCGCTTTGGTGGATACCGGGACTAAGATTGCCTGAACAGATTTAGATGTACAGCTACTTTTAGAATCCTGACGTCATCTCAAATGACACATTCTAAGTGGCTATTATCTTTAACGCAGTCATGTTCTTCTGAACAAGTTAACAAAAACAAGAATTTATTAGATAAACAATAAATTCTTGTTTTTTTTTTTAACTTGTTTATAATGACGTGTATTAACTTCCTATTGGCTATGTATATTGCTAAGGTTATAAACCTGTATTGGCATGCCTACTATTTTTATAATGTTAAAATTAATTTTTGACATTAATAAAATAATTATGATTCGTAGCTTCGATGCTATCAATAAAATATTTGTATTTTGTATCTGCTAGTTTAATATTGGTAATGTAGGTATCTATCATGAAACTTAGATACTTTTAATACATGATCTAACAAAGATCTTTCCAAACGCCTGTGTCTGTTACGGTGCGTGAGTTTCGTAAAATCAATAATCCAATTTTATGTCTGTGTATTTAGCGACCGTCGAATGAACGATGAAGATAATAACGCACTACGATGTGGTTAATATACGCATACGCTGTAAAACTTTCAAAATTAAAAATCTATAAATAAAATTGTATTCTTGTAAATAGTTGTAGTTGTTTGACTGTCTTGTTAATTTAGAGTTCCGTACTTAAAGGGTAAAACGGTACCCTGTTACTAAGACTTTGCTGTCCGTCTGTCTGTCTGTGTGTCTATCATCAAGCTATATCTCATGAACCGTGATAGTTAGACACTCGAATTTTTCACAGATGATGTATTTTTGTTGCCGCTATAATAACAAATACTAAAAAACAAAATAAAATAAATGATTAAGGGAGCTCCCATACAACAAACGTGATATTTTAGCCATTTTTACAGATAATGGTATGGAACTCTTCATGTGTGAGTCCGACTTGCACTTGGCCGGGTTTTTTTGGCAGTGGTTTTATTTTATGTGAAGAGAAAAGTAATGAGACGAATAAGACGCTCTCCTGATGGTAAGACACAACGTATATCCATAACCATTGTAGCGATACACAGGATTTTGATTAGCACAAGCAAAGTCCAGGATATCACTGCTTTGGCAAAGTCATGGACATATTTCTACTTGACAATTCAAATAAATTGTAAGAACAGCTATGGCTTTTCGATATCATTTCTTTGATTAGATTTTTGATTGAGGCAAAAGTTATGTATCACCGACATGCTAATATGACGTGTTTTAAATCTTCACTTCTGCGGGCCATGACTGCCAATTATTTTTTTAACCTTTGTGCGTTTAGACCCTTGACGTTTAGGTTCATTCGATTTGTACTGGAAGGTTGAACAAACGTAAACAACATTACGATGGTTATCACAAGAATTTGCGGCTCGATTGATCAAAACAAATGCCTCTTTAAAAAACTAACGACAAATACCTACTGCAAATTGATTTCTAATTCCAACTTGTTTTCTTTTTCAGAATTTACGAGATATCTCTCCTGAATGTGATTTTGCAGTTGCATATTTAGTTTCTATATTTCTAGTATAAATAGCAGTGTCTACTTGAAGTACCTATTTATATCTACTTTTGTAAATGATTTGTTTTGATAACAGCTCTTTTGTTAGCGCGGTTGGTGCAGACACCGGAAGACATAGGTTCTAATCCCAACAATGAGATTGAGCTGCTGGCAAAAGAAAGGATCGTGAAATACCACAGTACATATTTAGTACCTTCAAGTTAAAAATATGCCACTAATCACTTAGCTGTGAGCAACCTCATTTGAGAGCAAGTTTCATTTCAGGCTAGATGTGCATTATACACCACACCATTATTTAACAACAGATGAGCTGTAGTCAAACATCTAGCCTGTTAAACATTAAAAATATGTAAACCCAAATTACACATTTTATGCGGCCTGATTAAAATATTATCGTAAAAGTAATAATCGGTTTACGCTCTTTGTAAAACAGGAAATTAAATTTCAGTCCACAGATTTACATTTCGCCAAGTGATCAATCCCAGGGAGATAAATATATACTTGATTTAAATACCCAACTTCAATTTAATTTTAAAAAACATGCACAAGAACGATTGTTTTATATTTTCAAGTTTTTGGTAATATTGAGTCAAAGAAGTCACTTCAAGTATTTTATTTATTGACTTTATGAACACCAACGTTGTGTACATTATCGAATGACTAAAAGTAAGAAGGAAAAAAAAGTATAAAGATAAAATGTCACAACAATTACAGGTACAGACAGCATGCAATGGTAACAATAAAATCAATACAAAATTAAATGTCAAAGAAATAATTAAATAATAATATTAAAAATAAACAATTAATGTTGTTGAATGCTAAACTACATGTAGTTTTATTCAGAGAGTGATCACAGTAAATCACCGTATAGTCCAATTTACATTCCAGTCGTTTAATGGTGACTGTATTTATACGATCTTTCAAAAACAACACGAAAATACAACAGTACAGTGTTTTACCACATTATATCTATAACATGCCTATCACGCCACTATTTGAAAAGAAAATACTCTTTTTTTTCTATTTTTTTTATGGTTGACAGGCTAGTTGTTTGACCACAGCTCACCTGATGTTAAGTGGAGGTGTGGTCGAAGATGGTAAAGCACACCTAGCCTGGAATGGAAAACCTAGCCTAGCCTCAAAATACAAGTTTCAGAAAATATAATAAAGTGAAGATATTTTTCGCGTTCCCACCAAAACCAAAGGTCATATTAGCCAAAGGTCTCCAAATCATAAAACTTATTATATTATTAGTCTAAAAGTCACAAAAAATTGGTATTTAGATAATTACCTGCTCCACTTCCCCGTTGAAGTTTATGGACTGCTTTATTACTTGCGACAGTATTAGTTATTTGATAGCACGAAATATAGGAAATGTCAAGAAAATCTTCATCAAATCGTGACGCATAATAATTTAGGTACAGTACAATACATACTCGTACTATTGAGACTGATAATAATAAATTACATCTTTTAAATTTGATTTTATATGTAACTAGCGAACGCCTAGCGGTTTCACCCGTGTTGCCGTTCCCGTGGGAATACAAGGATAAAAAGTAGTTTATGTCACCCGAGGATAGTGTAGCTTCCCAACGGGGAAATAATTTTTGAAATCGGTCCAGTAGTTTTTGAGTTTATTCGTTACAAACATACAAAAATCCAAAAGCCAAAAATACAAATCTTTCCTCTTTATAATATTAGTGTAGATAGATGTAAAAGAATAAACAGTTCGATTATGAATATGTTACATACCTTTTGCTTGTTATTAATCTTAGTTTTAAAAGATGAAGAGAGAAAAATATACGCTTTCAAACTCTTCCCAAAATAAAGAACAAAATTGATTGAATCTATTTGTACAAGAAAGTTTCGTGGACGCTTCTAGAACTTTCTAACTGTATGTCACAATTTGTATCAAAATTTCTAAAAATAAAACAGTCTGGAGACATTTAATATTAACTTTATAAGTTAGGAGAACTGTTAAACATAACATAACTGAAAAAACCGGCCAAGTGCGAGTCGGACTCGCGCACGAAGGGTTCCGTACCATTATCTATAAAACGGCTAATAAACCCCTAATGTATATGTATACAAAAAAATACAAAATACAAAAAAAAATATTTATTTACCAGAATATATGTGTACAAAGATCGTAATATTTATGTAAATCCCATTATGTATGCCCTCTTAAATATTTGTTTTATTCTGTTTTTTAGTATTTTTGTTGTTATAGCGGCAACAGAAATACCACGGTTCTCTATCTCATGATGAATGTAGCAGGCTGTAGCCTGGTGGCCGACGGACAGATAGACAGACGGACGAACAGCGAAGTAACATCAGTGGTGGGTTTTTAATATCAGTGTGATCATAGAATAAATGAAATAAATATTGTCAGATATTTTACATTGCACCATCTAGCCCCAAGCTAAGTAAAGCTTGTACTTTAGGAATTAGATAACTGATTTAATAATTTTTTTTTTTTTTGTAAATACATTCTTTTAAATACACACAGTACACCCGTACAGTTATAGAACAAACATTTATCGTCAAATATTTTTTTGTTCTGGTGGGAATCGAACCCACGCCCTAATAACTTTTGAAACATATTTTACCAAACTGCCCTGTATGCAGTCAAAATAGTGTTTACACATAACTTTTCTACCAAAAAATGAGATTGCAGAATAAAATCAAAGTTGCACAATTTGTTATGTAAAGCTTTTATTATTAGGTATATTTATTTTATATTTTTTTTACTGATAGTAAACTTTATTTTGTGAAGCTAACTTGAATATTTTGGATTTCTATGCGCTAGTTATTTTTAACACGTTTTCAAACTTTTAGTGATGACGTCATAAAGTAGGCTAAATTATATTTGTATGCCCTTGCCATGTATAACGAAAAAGTATAGATAGCTATTTTGACACATTTGATTGACTTTTGGAATCAGTAGGTATAGTATTTTTTTTCTTTACATACCGAATTGTCAGAATTTTCACAATTTTTAACATTGTGCAAAGTTGAAGCAAGTAAGTAGCTTCAACTTTAAAACAAGGTAACAAACGGACTAATAGGCTTAGATAGTTGATGCTACATCTGGGATATGTCGTTACGAGTGACAGCGCTGAACTAATTGAAACCGGGTGCCATCGGGAGCAAACCCGTAAATGGAGCCATTTGTTTTAATGTTAAGACTGGAGGATTTTGCCTTTATTTCAGTAAACAAAGCCTTGTTCGACAAGTAATATGGATTCCACGGCTTTAAATATCGTTCTATTGACTTTGTGTGATAAGGAAAAGAAATAGAAACTGTGTGATTGTTTTTTTACAATGACTGTGTTTTTGTCAGATCATCATCATCATGATCATCATCATCCACAGCCTTCTTTATTCCACTGCTGAGTATAGGTATCTCTCTTGTTATGCCTTCCGCTGGAGCTATTTTGTGGACGCTATTTCGCTAAGTAAACAGCTGTTACGTGGACGTATTTTTTTTTTTACGATTTCAAATCTGTGTTCATAATTTAAGAAAAAAAAACATAATTATTTATGAGTACAATAATTTTTAGCTTAGTATATAATTGCACTCCAAGCTTGGTAAACCCTTGTAAACATATTAATCTCATTGGCATTTTTTTATATTTCAAAAAAGGTCAAATAACCATATGCTCATATTCCCAGCAATAGGAAAGTATCATACTAATATTTTCACATTATTTTACATGGCGTATGTCATAATTACTTATTTAAAAGCGAGGACGCCATATTTCACTTCATTCCATTTGGTGTGGCCTTCGTCAAAGGGTTTCTATTTTAAAATAATGGAACTTGGACTCTGGTGTTTCGTTATAACATAGAACTAGCTCCTACAAACTCAGGATATCCTATTGCGGGAGCTAGAGCCTATAATGAGCTGTTATTAAAACAAGTGTATTTTTAATAAATTATATTTAAGCAATGTTTTTTTTTGTATTACAAGCACATTTGTCGAAACAAATAATTTTTTTTTTATTATTAAAAAAAAAGAGTTATTGATTATGATAAACGTGTTTTAAATATGTACAAATTTACATTGATACCTACTATACAAGATGTTTCTTATAAGTGTAGAAACATCTTGTATGCGTGTGTGTGTCTACATCTTGTCTTGTTATTTTGTGTGTGTGTGTCTAACAGATCTGAAAGCTAATCTACCCATTGATGTGATTAACTTTTACATTGACCTGACTGCAACCAAACCTAATTTTTCAGTACATCAGTAATAAGCTGGTCGGATCACACTCCGGTAGACGTGAGTTCAAATCTCAACCTATGAGAAAGAAAACATCATAAGGAAACCATACGTATAGGTAAAGTATTTTCTAGTACTCGGCTGGCTAGTTATCACTCTCAAATTGCATATCTACCGCCAAGCAATAAAAGTAATGAGACGAACAAGACGCTCTCCTGATAGTATGAGATAACGCCTGTCCATGACCATTTCAGCGATTAACAACTTTTAGTGGCAAAACAAAGTCCAAGGCATGGCAGCGTTCATTACTTTGAGAGTTTCGGTGGTCAGTTTTAAACGACACTGTAATTTCGCTAGCTGCTACCCTTCAAAATGGAACACAGTAATGATTTGTGTTTTTATTGAAGTAACATCAGGCAATCAATGCGAACATGTTGCTAGAGCATCAGTCGAAAATAGCTACACCGCTGTGTACCAGTGCTTCATCGGAAAATCGCAAAACCACGTTACAGTTTCGTCGGAATTGCCAAAATACAAACAACTGGACTGGCAGACCAATAGCGTTGGTAATTGGTCCACGTTAACCAACTTTCCACGTCTTTCTTTTTACTGTAACACTAATATTTGTGTAGATAAACCTGGTGTATTAAAAAACTATCGAAAACAAAATGTACATCGATAATTTCTCATTTTTAATTCTCATTTCTAATTATTCACATCCAAATTACTAAATTATAATAACAACTTTAAAAATATGTGGTAATATTTATCTTATTACGTTAAACAGTTTTCCCATTTATAATAATACCTATAGCCATACCGATATAAGTAGGTATAACAAGTTTTACTAAGAATAGTGTAAATTAACTATTTAAAAAAAACTGACTAACATACGAACAACAATATAACAAACGCTACTTTAGTCAAAACTTTAGTTTTACTTCAAGACTTATTGTTCGATTATTTTCGAAGAGAAAACTGTACATTTTTTTATGGTTGACTGGCTTGACACACACACTTGACCACAGCTCAGCTGATGTTAAGTGAAGATGCGGTCGAAGATGGTGAACACACCTACCCTGGAATGAAATTGGCTCTCAAGCAGGGCTGACGGAATACACCGTTAGGTGCTTGATGGCAGATTTTCAACTTGAGGGTGGTTGCTAGCCAGCCGAGTACTAGAAAATACCTTTAACACCATGCTATGGTTTCTTCACGATGATGTAAAAAGCTTGGCTTATTTTAATGTCAGATTCAATAGAGGCCACAACATTACACGTCCTTTACGTTGCCCTATTTGAACCTGAATCTTGTACGTATATCAATACGTAGGTATTAATATACCTAGCAAGTATTAATGAACCCTCTTCAACTCGTTTGAATGAATTTTAGGACTTATTTTGTTGGATTGGAAATCATTTTTCAAAAACAACTTTGGTATAAATGAACTAAATCACAGCCTTATTGACTGATATTATGTTTGTTAATGATGTCTGTAAATCTTTTTTGTACTTTCTATAAATGACGTTGCAAATATTGCTGAGGCCTTAGGTCGACGTCTTGGAAAAGCAGGATTAACCTTGAAGGTACGTTGTTAATTTAATACATTAAATTTAATATTCACTCTCTATCTTTTTTGTGTATAAAGTTAACTAGATTGGGCATTTAGACTGTCCGTCGTCCACCATGTTTCGTAACAATACTAACTATATAATTACTAGCTGCGCCCCGCGGTGTTTCCCACTACATGTTTTTGGGATAAAAATAGTTACATAAAATTCATGAATAAATACTTTAAAACATATGTAATTCATAGGAAACAAAGAATATTCATAGGAAGGTTCTGTATCTTCTCTTGTCTTCTCAATGACGAAAGTAGCAAGTAAGTAGTAAGTAATTTCACCCATCCGCTCAATTTCACAAAACTGATCATTTGTAGAAAGCAACGATGCGACCTAGAATGGATCACGTTCATGAATAAATACTTAAAATAACATGTAATTCATAGGAAGGATTTGCAGAAAATAATCCAGTATAGATATATAAATCTCAATGACGAAAGTAGCAAAGTAATTTCACCCATCCGCTCAATTTCACGAAACTGATCATTTGTAGAAAGCAACGATGCGACCTAGGATGGATCACGTTCATGAATAAACACTTAAAATAACATGTAATTCATAAGAAGGCTTTGTAGAAAATAATCTAGTATAGTTATATTATTCTCAATAACGAAAGGAGCAAAGTAATTTCACCCACCCGCTCAATTTCACGAAACTGAACATTTCGAACCGTTGCTCTGCTTCGCTGCCTACATTACCTTTATTAATCCTGTTATTTCAGGCTGCTACCTCCACGAGCTGTTACACGCGACTGAGTGACGTTAGTTTTGACAAATTTTAATGTGTTCACTGTTCACGTTACTCGATAGCAAAATTACACTAATCACAACAATAAGAAAAACGTTTCTGTTTGTTCAATAGACAACACTTTATTGTGACATAAAACAAACAAATTTCAATTACAAAAAGAAATAACAAACATAGATAAAAAAACTCCAGATAAAATTAAGACAAAAGTATTTTTTTCAAAAGCATTATAAAGTTGTTTTTATTAAAACTAAGAAGTATAAAATTTAAATGAACATTTCACGGAGAAGGTCATTGAAAATTCCTTAAAATAATATAAGCAATCAAGATCTGATTGAGGCGGGAAGGGAAGTTTCCCGGACATAATTGACATCACAGCCCCTTTTCGAGTAAAGGTAAAGATTGATGAGTACAATTGAAGAGAACGAACTGTCTCTATTGATTGAGTTTTTACGATGCGGGAGAATGATCGTATGGGATTTTATAGGCAATTCCGAAATTTTCCCTGATTGAGTCGCAATGTGAACAAAAGTCTACATGAAAACTTATCATTAGTTTGTAGAAATTATCGCTCAGGGATCAGCACAGATCACACGGCGTAGGCGTAGGCTCAAATTTCACCAATGAATTTGAACTATCGGTGAAGAGTACTTTCTAGTACTCGGCCGACTAGCTGGTTGTCCTCAAATTGAAAATCTATCACCAAGCACTGGTAGAGTTAAAGTTATGCTCCAGTCTTACTTAAAATCTGACCCGTTTATGATTAAGTGTGTTTAATTTGTCAGCCCTGTTGGCTCATTGGTAGTATATCTGCTTCAAAAACTGTGGGCCTGAGTTCGATTCCAACCGAAGACAAACGGTTTGTGGTATAAACAATGTTTCTTCTCTGCCTGGGTCGTACTGTATATATTTACAAAAAGCGTCGTCTGACTCAAATTAATCAAAGCTTGTACGATGGAAGTCAAATAACTGAAATAATACGTAATACATACTTGAGATACATACAAAACATCTAGACACAGAACAAATATTTAATTATACTACAGAATTTTAGTTCTGAGTGGAAATCAAACCCACGTCTTATAACTCTTAAAGCAGATTTCCTACCAATGATGAGTGTTGGAAAGAAATATTATAGTGCAAATTACACTTGTCCATACTGACAAAACTTGTTGATGTTTGAAATCTAAAACAAGTCTTCATAGATGTTTGACATTGTGTACTGAAAAAAAATACATGCTCCCAAATCCACCAATTAGTATTATATAGAGTTCAATAAATACATACGTATTTTAATAATCAAGAATCAGTAGAAAATGGAAGAAATTTTTGTAATTATAATCCCTTCATGTTCGATTTTACGAGTAGCAATTTTCAATATCAAATGACTTTGTGTTCCTTTTAAACTGGACTTTTCACGTAATGAACAATATTGATAAAGTAAATGTGTGTTTTATTGGTACACTTTCCTTACTTTTGAACTTTGATAGAGAACAGCTGGTAGGTAAAACCCTAGAAGGAAATTAGGTACATACATGAAAAGTCGAAAATGTTCACAATTTTATAACTTGATTTATAATGAGTTCAACAGAGCTGTTGATTGCCAACATTGTAATTAAAACCCTCAATTATCGCCATTTCTAGGGCGCTGGTAATGAGGTGAAGAGGTTTTGATTTAAATCGTAATGTTGACAACGTTCAAAAATCTTTTGTGTTCTAGAGTCGTGTATCTTTGTATTTTTTTCCAAACCAAGTGTTTTTCGAGTGTTTATGCAAAAAAATATTGATGTTTTATTCATTAGGTGCCGTATTACAAGCGCGAGTGTGGGAAAGTGATACAATGCGATGAAAAACTTTTCGTGTTGCTTCCAAAACTCCATAAAAACGTATAGTAAAGTCGCCACTACTTTTCTTAGGCATGCCTGGAGTTGACTAGTCTTGACCAACACTGGACTTTGACTGTAACTCTAAATGTTAGATAATTATGACTTGCGAAAACAGATAAAGAAGCTGAAGACTGCACATAAAATACAGAAACATTGTAACTGGCAGAATGCACAGAGTGCGATACCAAAAAGAAAGAGAAAAAAAACCGGGTGTTCAGATAGCTTTTTCTGTTTCAGGCTAGGTATGTCTACAATCTTCGACCACACCACACTTAACATCGGGTGAGCTGTAATCAAACATTAAAACCTATTAAACATAAAGAAACCTAAGGAAGTTTGGTTGTTGGAACTGTATGCCATGTACCTTATGGCATAGAAATCTACTGAGAAATGCGCCTTGAGGCTAATTAGTAATTACTGTTATATGAAGCCTAGTACGTACAAGGGTACGTACTGGGCTTCATAGCCTTGAACATCCGTAAAGCCATCATGCCGTAAAGTTGTTCTGCTATCGGTATACATAAATGTACATAGGATAGTATCGGAGAGTACGCTCCAGATTTTCATGATCTAATTCCACCCTGCTATTTGGCATACATTTATCGGACGTTTAGCACTAAAATGCGATATGGTTTCATCTATCTACACGAATCTACACTCTGTACACTAATAATAAAGAGGAAATATTTGATTTTTTGTTTGTATTGAATAGGCTCCGAAACTACTGGACCGATCTGAATATTTTTTTCATCATTAGAATGCTACATCCGTGATGAACATAAGCTAAATTATTTTATTTAAAAACTAATAAGGCGCCCGTGTGAAAACTTTAATGATGTAACCCAAGCTGTAAAAAATTTACCGAAAAAAATCTTACGTCGCGTGCGCTGCGAAAACTGTTGACAATAGAGCAAAGTGATTTTCTACTGTTTTATAGATCAAATTGATATCTACAAAAAAACCTTACATCATATGTCTTACTGTTACAGCTATGTCAATAGTAAATTATTTATTAAATACCTATATCTAGTAGTCCGGGCCGCTAGTAGTTTATATTCTAAAAACTCGAGCGAAACTGTTTGATTTTAGTTTCATCGTACCGTGGATTTTCTGCCCGAGTGGATATTTACCGATAGATACGATTGAGTTGCCTTCAAGTTGCGAATCGGTTTCTTATAAGAAAACCTCCATCTTGGACCACATTTTCGTCGAAATGGAGGTCAAACCAAAACATTAATAAGTATTTTTAAAAAAACTTAACTTCATCGACTCTAATAATCATAATCATATTTATTGGTAACGAGGTGTTACATGTCAATAATTTTCAATAATAATCAAAAAAAATGATTATGTCAGTTAAATATATAGTACATAATTATGCGAAAATGTCAAATCAATTTTAACTAATGACAAAACTTTTATGTTTCTGATTTCTGAAAATTCAAAAGATTTTTTGTAGCTGTAAAACGTCTGCCCGATAAGCCAGCGTTTGAGTCATAACTTATTGCGCCATGATTGCTATTTTTTATTAAATACACCTATAAAAATAGACAAATCACTATGAACAAGCAAATATAAAGTGTAATACATTGCACCATGGAACTATCCATATAACACTACGTGACTAATGCTCCGTAGGTCGGTTTACTTTCGTCACTAAGGTCAGTACGCCAGTACGCCACAGTACGCCATAGTACGCTATTGTACGCCACCACCCCATGACTGTTAGCTGATTACTATTGATCGGTCGGTAATACCTACCATCGACTGTTGATTCTCGATAGGCTCGACACAGACTGGTGACTTTTGTGTTTATTCTACAAAAGTAATATTGTTCATGTAGATAAAAAAGAATGATACCAACAAAAGATGATGATTTCTTTGGAAAACGTAAAATTGTCTAAAAATGAATTTATAATATCTTATGTCCGATTTGCCGGATTCAACATCTTATCTGTCTTAATTGGTTGTCTAAGCGTAAGAGTGAAAAAAATTAGGCAAGTGCGAGTGTAAGTTGCGTGCAGAGGGTTCCGTAACAAGCTTGTACGACAGGATATTTAATCACGCCCTAAAACATTGTTTTTACGAATAAATAAGTCAAATTGAAGAATAAACAATATACATACATATTATACATAATTATGTATGTTTTATATGTCACGGTCATTTTACCAACTGCGAATGGAAATTTATACGCGCAAAATTCTACTAAGCGTGCTTCATTTTAAAGTATAATTGTTTATAATAATAAATAAAATTAATGATTTTCAAATTTTTCTGTTACTTGCGTTATAATAATAACTTGCTTATTTTACTTTTTTGTTTCTAGGCTAACAAAACAAACAAACATCATGGTTTTGATTTCTTTGTCCATGTTATACATACAGTCGAAGAATTAAATTAACATTTTTTTTTTGTTTCTTTTTTTTTTTTTAACGGATAGTCCAGATAATAATGCTGATAAAAGAGAGTCGACGACGTAACTTCTGAGAATGGACGATAATTTCAAGTTATTTATCCCAGTAAAACATCCATGATAAATTTTTATCTGGAACTCGGAAAACTATGTCACTGCATTAGTTTTCAAATCTTGTGTTTTTTTGAGTTCTTATGTATAAAAATAGTGATGTTTTATTTATAAAGTGGCGAATTGCGCGAGTGAGGTTGTAAAAATTATAATCTAACGAAACATGACTTTTCGTGTTGCTTCCAAGTCTCCATAGACGCCTGTAGTAAAGTAACCACTACTATGTATACTAGGACACGACCGGACTCTTCCTTAACTTACTTTGTGTAATATTTTTTTTGTTTTATCTTAAAATATCGAATACTTGACACTAGCCAATGCACAAAGTGCGACGCCAATAACAAAAAAAAAATGTTATAGAACTGTCAACTTTCGTTAGTTGGAGGTTTCCTAATACAACAAAGAAAGAAATCAAAGTATTTTTATGTTAGCATCTATTGATACATTTATATATCATTATTATTTAATGAACACTCGGAAAATACACGTTTTTGCCTAAGTGTCATGCACCTTTCTACTACCGGACGCCCAGATAAACGCGACCAAAACGTCATCCGTACATGACAGATGTTCCCCATATACGTACAAAACATTTTGTTTCCACTTTTTTATTCGCACAGCGAGGTTGTGGAACTCTTTGCCGGAGTCTATGTTCCCTAGTAGGTATAATATCTTCTTCTCAATCGGACACTCTTGGCAGAGTGGTCGTGGCTGCAGATGCACAAGGTTGCATCCCGTCATCCCCGTTAATTCCCAAGGCTGCTGCGATGTCTCTCCAGTTGTGGCGATCCTCCGCATTGCAAGCACACTGTACTGCAGTGGACTTCGTTATCGACTTGACAAGGTCAATCCAACGAGTTGGAGACCGACCACGATGTCTCCTGCCTTCTATGCGGCCGTGCACAACAAGTCTCTCGATCGAGTCCTCCAGTCGAGTCGAGGTCGAGTCCAGGTATAATATGGGTATCTTCAAAAGGAAATAGGTTTCTTCTAGGTAAGCGTGCTCGATCTTAGACCACACTACTGCTTAACATCAGGCAGAGTGTGGTCCAACGCGAACCTATTTTGAATTAAAAAAAAAGTGAGAATGAAAGAGGTCGTTGATAAAAATGTCATAAAATTTTTAATTTGAAATATTTGGTTACCGTGCTACGATTTCGTTATAGCTACGGTTCTAACAAAATAATAACAACAGTAACTGAAACCAGCCTAAAATTATCCGGTCAGTATCGGTTCAAGGACGAAACATTCCTAGATCAATATAATTTACATATCGTTTACTTGCAATGACAGTGTGACATCTTAAAAATCATAATTTTACAGAAAACAGCTTGAAATATTTGAAATGAGCATAACTTTTAAATTGTTTTCAAGACACACAGCGCCATCTAGCCCTGAACTAAACAAAGCTTCTATTATAGGAACCCGATAGCTGATATAATACTTATATACTTTTTTTTGTAAATGCATACAGAACACCCAGACACAGAACAAACACTTATCGTCACATAAATGTTTGTCCCAGTGGGAAACGAACCCACGCTCTACAGCTCTTGAAGTAAACATGAAAATAATGCTCTTTCATCATTTTTTTTTCGTGCTGTTGTTTGCGAAATTAAAATAAAACAGTAAAATGGGAGTGACATGAAATCCTACCACACCTGGCGCTCGTACCGTCCCTCGTCGGGGGTATTAAATTTTCACAAGCGGGACCATTCTGTGGAACGGATAATGTTAACCCTAAATTTGTTTTTGTGAATTAGTACACTCGCCAAGAGAGGACTGTCTATCAGAAAATTTGGTCAAAAGTTAAATTTTGGTAAAAAAAATAATTACTTAATAAATGCAGCTTTCACATTGCAACACATACCATTTTTTTTTTTTTTTGCCCGGGAAAATTCTTGATGGATATCACCGGCTCCGGGGGAAGCACGGTGATTATGTGGGACTCTCCGCCTAAGTGGCGGCCTACCCACTAAAAACCCTGGGGTGTTTCTGCCCAGCGTCTATATGCCGGGGCTACGGGGACGCTTTCGCACTCGTCCGTGGCCCCGATGACGCTGGTCCCCTAGGACCCGTCCCTGTTAGGGATGGAGCTACATAGACTCCATCCCTCTTTCCTTAAGAGGCGCGCGGAGACACCGCGCGCGCCATCTTAGGGGCTAATCTTGTCGGATGACGGACTCCCCCGAGTCCGTCACCCAAGGCCCCTGTTATGGGGGTTGAAGGAGGGCGTGAATCCTCCTCCGACGCCCGGCTCTCCGGCAGCGTATTGGGAGGATAGTCTGCTGCTACTCTCTTATCGTTACTCAACCCGATCTTTTTGGTTATATCCACTACCAGCTGTCCTATCGTAATTCCATCGAATCCTAAGCTACAAATACAAATATTTTATTGATAACTTGTTACAAAATAATTCACAGCTAGACGCTACCCCAGATAAATGTATGTAAATTATTTTTATCAAGGTCTAAAGTGAAACCATTTATGACAACCGGTCGTGGAATAACGTGCTTAGTGAACATTACCAAATGCTTTGGGTAAAAATGATTCGCTTTTATGCGAAAGAAAGCTTTTCACTGAAAACTTAACTCTAAGGACAAACGTTTTGATAGCCACCAAGTACTTTTCGTATATAAAATAAATTATACAAATACAATATTGACAGCCCTGTTGGTTCATTGGTAGTGTGTCTGCTTCGAGAGCTGAAGGGCGTGGGTTCGATTCCCACTCAGGACTAACATTTGTGTGACTAACATCGATGTTTGTTCTGTGTCTGGGTGTACTGTATGTATTATAAGTATGTATTTACAAAAAAAAAAGTATTTAAGTATTCTATCAGTTATCTGACTCCCATAGCACAAGCTCTGCTTAGTTTGGGGTCAGATGGCGCTGTGTGTAATGATCTTAAAAAAAAATCCTATGATATTAAAAAAAAAAAAAAACTAATTAAAGATTTAAATAAAAAGCTATTTCTATGTGAAGTCACATAAGATACAACGTGACCCTATCTTAAGATGTGAATTGAATTTAAATGAGAAAAAACGTTTTTATTTTAGTTATGATAGTCTTACGAAAAACAAGTAACTGTATTTTTAAATATCACACAAACTTTCTAAAAATAGCATCATAGAATAGAATAGAATATAACTTTATTATACACCAAAACAAATCACAACAACATACAAATCTAACAAGCATCTAACGGTGTGTTCCGGCAGCCTCACTTGAGAGCCAGTTCTATTCCGGGCTAGGTGTGCTTTACCATCTTTGACCACACCTTCACTTAACATCAGGTGAGCTGTGGTCAAACAACTAGCATGTCAACCATAAAAAAAAAAAAAAAATATGAAACATAAAAAAAGAAGAAGAGATATACATAACAAAACAATATAATAGATATTTGATGTATAATCATGATGACGAAAATACGCAAACATATTCGACAAGAATTTGTGATTCACAAAATTATGAATGCGTGATGCGTAACTACAGTTTCAATTTTAAAAAGTCACGCTTGTTTTAGAATTTATTTTTAACAAAGCAAATTATTATCGTGTTTTAGTTTATTACTCGTATAAGGTTAAATTTAAAATATAATTATGACATACAATAAAATGTATGCAGCAATATATACCCCCTTTTTATTTAATAGTAATAAAACGAACGAAACGTTCTCCTGGTGGTAAGAGATAACGCCTGTACATGTACACATTTGCAGCGATAAACAGAACTTTGAGTAGTAAAACAAAGTCCAAGACATTGCTGCTTTGGCGCTCATTACTTTGAAAATTTATATGGTTACTCTCAACAACCCTGAATTTTACTAGCTGAACCGGAACACAGTAATGTTTTCACACTACTGTTTGCCGGTAGAATATCTGGTACTGCGGTGGTACCTTCTTAAACGACCTTCTTTCTCTTGCTAAGGAAATCAAATTTTACTTGGTGGTAGATTTCCTCAGCAGGAGGTCTTCTAGCTAGGTACCACCGCAGTACCAGATATTCTGCCGCCAAGCAGTAGTGTGCAAAAATTACTGTGTTCCGGTTTGAAGGGTACTGCAGCTAGCGAAATTACTGGGCTGTTGAGACTAACCATCTAGTTTCAATGTAATGAGTGCCAAAGCAGCGATGCCCTGGACGTTGTTTTGTTACTTAAAGTTCTGTGTATCGCTGCAATGGTCATGGATAGGCGTTATCTCTTAACATCAGGACAGCGCCTCAATCGTCTCATTACATTTACATTAAAAAAAAATCACCAAGTATACACTAGTGCAATACATACTCTTCAGTCAACACACGTTAGTTCGATTTTTATAAAAAATGTTAGACTAAGATATATTTAAAACATAAATCCTGTACTTATTCTAACCCTCCAGATTATGTAAAATGTTTTGAAAGGGTTAAAGCGGTACAGAACCGGAGATAAAATAAATAAAACATGTAGTTACTCGTAGATAGCACGGGAAGAAATGACAACCAGATAATGTAGGGTAAATCCCGAGGGCTTGAAACTAGGAAGCGTAGATAAGAGAAAGTGAAAGTTATCAGAACTGTAGCTTTTACAAATGTAGTTTCACAAAATTGTGAAAGTAGTACTCGTAGAAAATTATCGTCATTATACTTTTGTTCCGGCGACGAACGAAAGTTCGAAACGTCGGTATCGCAATTATGAACCTCAAGTGGAGCTGGGCAGGACACGTTGCTAGGCGAAGTGATGGCAGGTAGAGTAAGGTTGCAACAGAGTGGTGGCCTAGACAAGGGAAGCGGAGCGTCGGTCGTCCAGCCGCAAGATGGGTCGACGATATTGTCACCGTCGCGGGTCGAACCTGGCCTGAGAGAGGCCTATACCCAGCAGTGGGATAAAGAAGGCTGTGGATGATGATGATGAATACTTTTATTTTAATGGTCGTTAAATAACATCCAAATAATTATGAAAATTTCTGTGAAAATTAAGTTACAGGTAAAAAACTGGTCTTGACCTTCAAATGTCACCAACGTTTCTGCTTAACGTTAAACAAGTCAAGGTTACACTCTAAGTTACTTAACTTACCTACCTACTTGCTTAATCTTGATTTCAAACATTAAGAGATGGTATGGTTGATACACTTTCTACTTTATTCGTTCTTCCTTAAGGTTAATTTTCGTACAGTTCACATTCTACATTTCAGTTATCAATTTACAAACGAGTTACTTAAAAACTATACCCTGAAGTAAATAAATCTTGAAAACTGTTTGTAAATCTTGAAAGCTGTTTGTAGTTTAGGTGATAATAATATCTAAATTTACACTAATATTATAAAGAGGAAAGATTTGTATTTTTGGCTTTTTGTATGTTTGTAAACTTAAAAACTACTGAACCGATTACAAACATTCTTTCCAGTTCCCATGATTTCCACGGGAACGGGAACTACGCGCGTGAAACCGCGAGGCGTCTGCTAGTTCTAAATAAAATTATTTATCTTTCGAGACATAAGTTCAACAAGCCTTACGAATAAAATGTATTTTCAATGTACACAAACATTATTCTTTATTTATTTATACAGTCTCTTTATTTTTGTACAGTTAAACAAATCTTACATAAATTTAACAAAATTTGTTATTTTAAAAAAAAAAACAGTAATATTTCGTTTAGTAGAGCATAATAATGTTATTTAAATTAATTATTGTGATTTCATTTTATGTTAATTTTTTTGTTTGATTTTACCTAAAAGTGACATCTGTCTGTGAATCTAAGAACGCTGTACATGCGTTGCGAGAAAAACGGCGTACTTTACGTTTCAAGCATGAAATAAATATAACTAAAGATGCGGCGACAACCCAAAAACCCCCGACCTAACTGTAAACTGCTGTCATCCAGAGCGGATGGCGGAGTTTTAAGTAGTCGAGCGGATGATGTAAAATCCTGTAAGTATTTGATCGAAGAGCAAGACAAGTCTTTTGAATGCATAGGCTTACATCGTTGAGTTCTGTGTTGGTTCTCTGTGCTTGCTTCCGGTTTAAGTTGCCGCTATAGTGTGTATTTCGGTCGTGGCTATCTAATTTATTTTTTAAATTTTTATACTACTATATTGTATGTCCATGAAGTCAAAACTGTTTTGAAATCCTTACTACTGAAAAATTATCAACTTAAATTGTACACAGTTTCAGACATTAAAAATATTTCATTTCCTTCATATCGATTTTTGTCAATAAACAAAATGTCTATTTTGAAAATTGCCTTGTAACTTTTTGTTTAATTGTAGTTGCGCTCATAAATATATTCTTTCCGTGGATTATTTATTAAAGGTAATGCTAGAGACTTTTACAAATACCTACCATTGATATCAGCTAAAAATATTTCTTAACAGTCCAGTAAAGCACTCTCCAATAAGACAGCTAGTTTCCCTCGGAATAACTTATACGAAAACTGATCCCTCGAGTCCCAAAGCGGTCGTAGGGATAGTTTCCCAGATAAAAAGCGTCTGTATCGGGAACGGTATGGACCCGTTTCATGTCTGGACATTTTTATGGACAACTGAATATGGAAATGACACGCTTGGGCGTCGTTAGGAAGTTTGAAAGACGTACGAAATGTTATCTTTCGCTTGTATTTTGTAACAAGGAAATTCTCAATTAGACGACTGGTTCATTAAAGAAGTATAATAATTAAGGAAGCTTGTAGAGAATACAAAATTGTATTTATCCTCGTTACGAAAGATGCAATGTTGTGAAATATATTTTCTAGTTTGCAACTTATGATAACCGCAACGTATGATACAATAAATAAATAAATTAGAATAATGATTATTTCTTTCCGATTAGAACAATAGTCCAAAATACAGTTGTGTTTTTATTATTTACGAAGTATACTGGTTTTCACTACAATAAACCATCATGGTTTCAAAACAGTGGTAAAGAAAAACTATATCTATAGGTATTATAAAAATAATAAAATATCAATAATAACATACATAATAAATAAGGCTTTAGAATACAAAATCCTTATCGATGCTTTCAATAATTAAAACACGCTTATCATATATATATATTATTTATACAAGTTTAGTTAGAACTTATATTCCTGATTATAGATAAACTGAGCTACATGTGACACCGAGTTTGCTTTTTGGACTAATGTAGGAAAAATTTGAAACATTTTCATGACGATGGGCTGATAACAGGTTATCGCATACCGCTTTTCGTACTATAATTTACGCCTACCCACGTATTTTCAATGACGTTAGAAGGACTTTGATGTGTCCTCGTAAATTATTTGGTAAGCTATAAATATTTCATCATTTATTTACTTTGAGACTACTATTCACTATATAGGGTTATAAGTTGGCGTGTTCTAAGCCGAAAGGGAGACATTGACACATCACACACATTGGACATTGTACTCATCATTTGGATCGATTTTTACTAAAGGCACAACTCAGTAACTGAAAAAACTACCTGTCCCATAAAGAAAGTCAGCTATACAAAATGTATGGATCAGCTGTTTTTCTTTTACGATTTCAAAGTTGTGCCCATAGTACAAGTTCCTTAAAAAAATAAAATAAATAAATATCATAGGGCATTACACACAGCGCCATCTGACCCCAAACTAAGCAGAGCTTGTGCTATGGGAGTCAGATAACTGATAGAATACTTAAATACTTTTTTTTTTGTAAATACATACAGTACACCCAGACACAGAACAAACATCGATGTTAGTCACACAAATGTTAGTCCTGAGTGGGAATCGAACCCACGCCCTTCAGCTCTCGAAGCAGACACACTACCAATGAACCAACAGGGCTGTCCAGGGCAGGCTGGGCCTTACATTAATTAGTACAATGACTCCTTATTTACTGGCCTGTGAAATGACTACTGTACTTAGAATATATGGATTTGACGTTTTATTTGAATTTGACATTTTATTTTGAATTCGACATACTATTTTGTGTTCTCATTAATTAATGTAAAATTTTGTGACATAATTGTAATTGATTAAACGTTTATATGTCACTAAATAATTTAAATTTGATGATATTATATTTATTTATTTGAAATAAACTTTAATAATTTGAAAAAAAAAATGTATAACTTCAGAGTACCATAAGATAAACTACCGCAAAAGTGACGCCTGAATCGATCAAGTTAGTTTTAGGAAACTGTAATTTAGACTCTAAGCAATTTGCTTAGGTTAGTAACTAAGGAACCTAAAAATCAAGTCCGAAATTCGCAATTTTCTAGTCAATGATGTGGACGTGTAAAGGCGAGAGATTTGGGTCAAGAGGCTTTGCCCTCATCAAGACAAGCCTACCTACGAAAAAATGCGAAATATTCGCCGACATCATGAGTATAATTCAGGCGAACTTATGTTGATGCTTTTGTTTTGGTCTAGATATTCGGTGAACTGAAAGCTTCGAAAAAATACTATACGTATAAGTATGTCATAGTAAAGCTTAAACTGCTTAAATAATATTTTTTACCATTATTTTTAATTTTACTTCGTGATAGATCGACTTAGCAGGAGGTCGTCTAGGAAGGTACTACCTAAAATTTGTTGTACATAAAAAGTATCCTATATGTTAAAGTTGCACTATATGTGTGCCAATTTTCATCCAAAATAGTTCAGCTATTTTTGCGGGATTGAGTAACAAACATACAAATGTTCACAGTTGCATATAATATTAGTAGGATTTCAGTTGAATATTTTATTTATTCAACTGAAATCCTACTAACGTCGTCTAGAATGCATACTTTTCAAAATGTTAAAAATGATATCATAGTTCATATATAATCACAATAACATAAAAATTTAGTACAAAAACCTTATCTCAAAAATGTCATTCCATAAAAAATAAGTACGTACACAACCTCATAGATAGTTGCAAACTTTCAAGATGGAGAACATAACGTATTCGTATCTATTACCTAGAATATTATATTACAATCTTGATAAAGTCTGCAACTCTCAAACGTCAAGTTGAAACAACAAGTAAGTGCTTATTAATAACTATGATGAAGAATATTTATCGCTGTTACGAACTTTGCGCATCCATCCATCCATCACAATTTCCCATGGGTCAAAGATAGCCACTAGCTTACGTCTATGGATTCCATTTTAAGGTATGCTATAATTTTAAGTTTAAGCTATAGTTTGAATTGTGTCGTTTCTATCAGTGTTGTGTCAAATAAATAATAAATATTGTAGGACATCACACACAGGGTTATCTGACCCCAAACTAAGCTTGTACTATGGTCTATACTATAAGTCAGATAACTAATAAAATACTACTACTACTACTAGTAAAATACATAAATACTTAATTTTTGTATATACATACTTATAATAAATACAGAACACACAGACACAGAACAAACATTTATTTAGAACACAACCTGTTTGTCATGGGTGGGAATTTAACAATTACGCTTTTCAAGCATACATACTACCAATGAACCAACAGGGCTGTCTAATTTTCTTTCCTTTTTTTCTAATTTATCTATCTTTCGCCTTTATATTCCATAAATTAATACAGCAAGCTTCTGATCGCTATCCTTCTAGAAAGTTATCCACTCGTTATAATGAGGTTTCATTTTTGCTGCTGTAAATGGAGCTTTTACAGGTACGAGTAATGCCTGTGTTTAATGAAGTAGCAACCCGTTAAAGCTGTCTGTTCGTGGACAAGGCAACGAAAAGATTGAATTCACTTCGGTCAAAGGAACGGTTCAATGTATGCTCGACAATATTAACGTAAGCGTGTTTTGGTAACTTAGTTAATTACCAAACTTATTTAGCAATATCGGTATGGCAGTTTCGCAACGACGTGGTGTCGTTTTTTATGTCAATGTAATAAGGCAAACTAGACGCTCTCCTGATTGGTAAGAGATAACGCATGCATCATTGCAGCGATACACAGAACTTTGAGTAGCAAACTAAAGTATAGGGCATCATTGCTTTGACGCTCATTACTTTGAGACTTTCGATGGTTAGTTTCAAAAGTCCAGTAATTTCGCTAGCTGTAATACTCTTCAAATCGAAACACAGTAATGTTTACACACTACTGCTTGGCGGTAGAATATCTTGTGCTACAGTGATATCTACCTAGGAGACCTCCTGCTAAGGAGATTTATCACCAAATAAACACTATTTATATTTATAAATATATATAACCTATTTAGAGGACTATACTCGGAGTTTCCCTTCGCGATCGAATCAGAAATGAGGAGATCCGTAGACGAGCTAAAGTTACGGGCATAGCCCAACGGATTAGCAAGTTGGTGGCAGTGGACAGGGCACATAGCAAGCAGAACTGATGGCCGATGACTGCAACATTCTGTAGTGGAGATCACGGACCGGCAAGCACAGCGTAGGACGTCTACGCACAAGGTGGACAGATGACCTAATTAAAGCCGCAGGAACGCGCTGGATACAAGCCGCTTCCAACCGGCCTTTATGACAATCAATGGGGGAGGCCTATGTCTAACAGTTAACATCTTAAAGCTAAAATGATGTTTTTTTTATGTTGAATAGATTTGACCACATCCTGCCTGAGGTTAAGTAACGATGCGGTCTAGGATGGAACACTCTTATCTAGAAGGAACCTGCTTACTCATTTTGTACTTTTCGGGAAACAGACCTGATGATGATAAAGATGATAGGAGATGATGTTGATGATCACCTATTTTATTAAAATAGATTTAGTAAATTGATAAAAGTAACCGATTTAGTTTAGAAAACATGCCTTTGTGTTCTAACACAACAGGGGGCAAGAAAACTAAAATTCCTTTATATTTATCAACTCTACAAGTCTACCACCAATCACTTTGACGAATGGCTCCTGTTAAAGAATTTACGAAGCCTTTGCCGAAAATATTTTAGGTCCGTATACTCTGGCCCATGCGTGTCCCTAATTCACGTTTTTCGTGTAATTGGCCCCTAATAGATTGCCTCGGGCTTAACAACGGAAAAATGCCGCCAATTTAGTTTACACTTCGATAAATAAAAAACAAAGATACGCTTGGCATGAAGGGTTCTTCTACGTGAATGGAATATGACACAATGCAACTTAACAAAAGTGAAAGCAACATTGAAAACAGTTTTTTTTTTATGGTAGACACGGTATGGTCAAAGAAAATAAACACACCTAGCCTGGAATGGAACTGCCTCTCAAATGAGTACACATTGCTAGGTGCTTCGCGGCAGGTTTTGAACATCGGGGCTAGACAGCCGAACAGCACAGTACCCTACCAACTAGCTACCATGCTATGGTTTCCTCACGATGTTTTCCTTCACCGGCAGCCCAAGATCGTTTTTGGGATTTGAACCCACGCTCCATAGAGTGTGAACCAACCGTACTAACTACTAAGCTATCATCGCTACAAAGTATTGGTATGGGTCATGATGTAGGTGGATTTTTTTATTTTACTTAGACGGGATTCCTCTACTATTGAATAGATCGGAAACTCTGACTATATTTGACCTTTTTCAAGGAGTCAATGCAGAGCACGACGCGCGCGTTCTTTCCAGTGCGTGCCACTGCTCGTCACGCACGTAATTTTGATATTGATGTGTGTGTTTCCACATACAAGTGACGTATCTTTCATTAGTTACATATGTAGGTATGTTACTGGTTTTTACTAAACGAATTAAACGAATTTCAGAGTAGTTTCTATTTTGCGGAAGCAATTAATGCTAATATGTTTATTGTACTGTGTAAAGATGGCGGCAGTTACGTGTGGAGTTATAGGTCGTTGAAATTAAAAATAACATTAAAGTAGTGTTATTAAACAACTTTGAACAGTCGTAAGTTTAAGACTAGTTTAATACTAAAGTAGTTTAATCTACTGTTTTATTCAAGCAATTGTGATTTACCGCAAATAAAACCAAAATAAATGCCATTAGCTGTGATTTCACCGTAAAATTATGTTCCATTTGTCCATAAATGGCAAAAATTTATTTGTATGGAAATCGAACTACCTTAAGACGTTATTTTACAACTTCTACTTGGTAATTTTTTTTACAAAAAATAGCACGCAGTTTAGATTAAAACACGTACGTTTCATTTATCGCGTAGAAATTTTTGAAATTCAGCTTTAATTCACTTCACCATATTAATATAGATAGATCTATTGAGCGGAACTTTCCTCATTTTGCACGAACTTCGGTTGAATCAACATTCTGGTTCAGAAACTACTTTAGTATTATCATGTTCTTGTACGATGTATGAGAAAACTTAACTTTTAAATAAACTAGATAAGTTTAATATTCATCCCCAAACGAAAAAATCCATCAAGTATTTTTGTGTAACTTAGTGATATTCCTTTCGTTTCCCAGTAGAATTTTCAGGCGAATCGAAGACACGCAATTCTAAAAAGTTATAATTCTATATCTAGTTATTATTACGTACATAAAATCATATGCCACTTTTCTTTTCTTTTTTATTTCATTTACTCAATAAATTTCATTTAATTGTAGGAAAGAAAATAAAACTATCTACAAGTTATATCCTAACATTTATACTACAGTGTTTCTAATACTACAGAGGAACTTATAAATACATCAAAAAAAGAAAGAAAATTATATAAAAGTTAAATCTTATTAATAAGTTCTGTGTATTGCTGCAATGGTCATGGGCATGCGTTATCTCTTACCATCAGGAGAGCGCATCGTTCGTCTCATTACATTTACATAAAAATAAAAAAATTAACTAAATAAAATAAACTAATCGATAATCCCGCTCAATGGGCATAGTTCCGAAAACGCCGCGTTGTATGGCCAATACTCAAACGTTAGGCAAAATAAAGGCTAGCGCTTTGTCGACTAGACGAGATGACAAATCTTTGAATATTTTCTTTGTCCCAGAGTTTCAACCTCAAAAGGCTCAAATATGTACTCATTGTCCAAGGTACTTGCGTCTTTTGAGGTCTTTTGCAAATTTTGCAACGCACTTGACTTAATCTGAGTTCTTGGAAGATATGCCAGTACCAAAGTGTCAACGCAAGTGGCGTCCCATATTGAAGGCCGTCCCATCTTCCAGGGAATTAAATTCATTCCGTCCGGTCTGTTACCATAATCTCGTATAAGACCGCTCGGCTCGAAGATGGTTGCTCAATTAGCTGTGGTAAGAGCCTGGCGGATAATATCATTGAGTTTGGTGTGTGGAGAAATCCTACCCGCGCTTCTTGTGCTGGAAAGACCGTGGTGGCCAAGCTGGTTGATTTACATACTTATTTTTCCAGTTACATAAGATTTCCAGTGACAATGGAATTTTTTCGGCTTCCAGAGTTTGCCAGGTTATAAAATTTACGTTTACGTTTTGCAATCGTTTGTTTTTTTTTCTTTGGTTTTGGCGTCGCATTTTGAGTATTTGGCAGTGTCAAGTGTTTTATCTTTTCAAGTTTCAAAGGTTAAATAAGTCAAAATCAAAGTAAAGTAGTGGCGTGGCGACTTTACTATGAAGCTTCGATGGAGTTTTGGAAGCAACACGAAAAGTCGTGTTTCACCACATTATATCATTTTCCCACACTCGCGCTTGTAATTCGGCACTTTATGAATAAAACACCACCATTTTTTTTTCATAAACACTCGACAAAACACTAGTTTTGGAAAAAAATACAACGGCGTGACACGACTCTTTCAGCATTCCCGCCAAAACTCCCAATAGTTTGATGTTAGTAGGGAACATAAATATTTATTTTCCAAGTGCCAAATGTTGGGGTTAAAGTTCCAGTCCAGGCTAGGTGTGTTTACCATCTTTGACCACACTGTTACTCAACATTACGTGAGCTGTGGTCAAACACCTAGCCTGTCGAGTATAACAAAAAAAGGAACGAAATTTTTATATGCTGAATCGAATGCCAAAACTCACTTTTTATGTTCACGCTCACACTTTTGTAGTTTTAAAATATGTCGTTTCCATTTCTTCTTTTTTTGTTGTTATTTGTTTTAAACTAAATATATATCTACCTTGAATATTTAAAATGAATTTCCACAAAGTAACGCCTGAATCAATCAATTACATTTCTTTAATTTTTCAATCACAAATAAATTTATCATTGTATAACTTTAATTTAAAGCGATATACAATTTATAGGTACATTACTGGGTCATAAAACGAATACTCACAGTGTGGGTCGAAAAGGCAGCAATGATGATTTATTAATGTAATAATTTCAATGAAATTTATTTTTTCACACATATTACGAGAACATTTTTTTATAGTGCCAAGGAAATCACCAATGAATAAATAAAGTTACCTGAATTACTTAACCATTGAATGAACCCAAGTGCCAAGTTGAAAGTCCGAAACTCTTCATTAGTTACGAAAGATCGTTCGAATATTGCATAGGTGTCTTGTAATCCCCTTAGTTCAGAAACTCCATAAAAGCTATTCACTTAACAAGCAATATACTACCTTAACACCATTAAGTAAGGTGTGAATTAGTTTAGGGTATGTTGAAGGGAAGGGCGGGCTTTACGAGTTGAACGGACGTCAAAAGCCGATGTGAGAACTTTATTGCGCTGTAACAAGGTGGGAAATATTCAGGTTGAGGCTTCAAGCAACTTCACAAATCAACGATCCGAATAAAAAATAAGAATCGCTTCTTAGGTTTAAAGATTTTTACTCTGAATAGATATTTTTTTTAATGTAAAAGTATTGAATATAATTTAAAAGTATACGAACGATGCGCTCTTCTGATGATAAGAGATAACGCATGTCCACGATCAATACACAGAACTTTGAGCAACACAAAGTCCGGGGTTTGCTGCTTTGCCACTCATTACTCTGAGACGTAATAGATGACAATATACAATGTGATGTCTGTTTATAAAGTTTAGAGCAAGTGATATAATATAACAACTAAATGTCGTAGGACATTTCACACAGCGCCATCTAGCCCCAAACTAAACAAAATCTGTATTGTGGGAACCAGATAACTGTATGTATTTACAAAAAAAAAGTATTTATATATTCTATCCTATCAGTTATCTGACTTCCTATATATGACTAGTTATATAACTATAGAAGAAGCGGTGCTTAGCTTGGGGTCAGATGGTGATGTGTGTAATATACTATTATATATATTTTGTAGCGATGATAGCTCAGTGGTAAGCGTGGTAGGTTCGCATGCCGAAGGACGTGGGTTCAAACCCCAACAATGAGCTTGAGCTGCCGGTGAAGAAAAACATCGTGAGGAAACCATAGCATGGTGGTAGGGTACTTTCTAGTACTCGGCTAGCTAGCTACCACCCTCAAGTTGAAAATCTGCAGCCAAGCATCTATCGGTGTGTTCCGGCAGCCTCACTTGAGAGCCAGTTCCATTCCAGGCTAGATGTGCTTTACCATCTTCGACCACACCTTCACTTAACATCAGGTGAGCTGTGGTCAAACACCTAGCCTGTCAACACTAAAAAAAAAAAACTATGATATTTTATTAGAATTTTAGAATACCTACTTTTATACTTCTTTTTGTTAAAACATACAGAAAGTATTTTCGCGCCTAAGAGAATCTATTTCGCGTTGCTTTTAATATTCTGTTGAAGCTTCTAGTAAATTGGCAACTAGTTCGAAATTTCCTAGAGAAATGAACTACTATAAGGCTTTTATATCTTTTGAAATGTATTTCGTATAATAAGAAATACCTATAAGTTAAACTCAGTTTGGAGAAGGGAAGGGAAATTCTATTATCATCCTTATTCTTCTGGCTACTAACATAGTTCTTAAAATTTCTTGAGACTTTTATTTGACGATTTAATCTTGATACAATTTTTTTCAATTAAATTTTTGGTATTAGGTAATAACTAGGTAAATGTTCTATCTAGTTCAACTATCCATTTTATTTTCAAAATAATGGGTAAATAAAGAAAAGAAGTTACAAAAGCATAAGCTTTTACATCAAATAGGTACCCGACAAGCGTTTAAATATTCACAGCCTGTACAGGTCCGAGATGACTCCTAAGTTTCGAGAAGACAGGGTTCCTAAGACACTCATCCAGGCCCTGACAAGTTGCGAGAAGCGAGCTAAAAATATAAGAACAAAGTTATTACAAGTTTAACTAAACTTAACAGTTGAACTTGTATCTATATTGCTCATTTATTTATTTATTTGGTTGGTATTACTAAGTCGATAATACTGCTGATGATGATGCTAATTTTAAGTTTTTGGACTATTACTAGAGAATAGCTTGATATTTTATAGTAAGCAGCGAGTGCAAACAGTAGTGTGTAAACATTACTATATTTCGATTTTAAAGGTAGACTTACTAATCTAATTAGATTCACCATCATTTATGTCTCAAAGCAATGAGCATAAAAGCAGTGATGCTCTGGACTGGACGATATTCTAAACGGTTCGAGTCTACCTTCATTATACGAACCGCTAAACAATGGAATTTGCTGTCCGAGTGGATGCTTCCTGATAGATACAATCTGGGTGCCTTCCAGTCGCGAGTGAATCGGTTTCTTTTAGGCGAGCATGCTAACCGTAAATCGCATCTTCGCTTAACATCAGGCGAATTGGCGGTCAAACAAATAAAAAAAGACTATTATGTTTCTCAAAGTTCTGAGTAGCACTGCAATGGACATCCTAAGTAACTTCTGTCTATGTGCCTACATGGATAGGCGTGATTTTTTTAAGCGTCTTGTTCGTCGCATTGCTTACATTTACATACGTGCTATTTTGTGTTTGACTTTAATTTTTTTTTTTAATTGCTTTTGGCTGCTATCTCGCCTGATGTTAAACAAAGGTGCGGTCTTCGATGGAGCTTGCTTAGAAGAAACTGATTCAATCACGACTTGAAGACACCCAGATTGTATCCATTAGGGAACACCCTCTCGGGTAGCATATTCCATTGTTTAGCGGTTCTTACGATGAAGGTGGTATCGTACTATTTAGTTTCAGTTTTTGGAATATATACCATAAAGCGGTGCGTTTTTTAAAGCTCCTCTGATAGTAAAGTGGATAAGGTGGAATTAGATCATACAGATCTGAAGCGTATTCTTGAATCCGGTAAAAGACCAACAGATGAACGCCTTTTGTGTCGTATAGCAATAAGTGACTTGAGCAAGAAGTAGTCTTTGAAGCCAGTCGCTTACTCGCCTACGCGATGGTGGGACAAAAGCCTAAGAAATATAATATTCTAGACAGGTCACGTAGGATATTGCGTGATCGCATTATTCGAAGTATCTGGATCCATCGGACGCTTCATCTTTGTAGTGCTATTGGAGTTTCGTAGGTAATTAAGAGGCTGGCAATTTCGATTACGGACTAGCTTTTCATTATATTTCACTGTAATATTTTTAATGCTAATTATTTTGTTATCGTTGTACACATGTGTGTGTATGTACCTATTATCAAATACTATATAAGCCTACCTACTTAATTGCCGCGATAAGGCGTTAAATGCCAAATTAAAAAATAAATAAATAAAAACAGAACTGTTAAAAAAAGAACTGTTTTAACAATAAATAAGATAGATACATATTTTGATCTCGCATCATTATTGTTCTAAAGTAACTTAACATTTTTATGTAATTCACTGAAGACCGTCTCTTTTGTATCGCAATATATTTGAGGTACTTGTTCGTTAAGTTATCAAAGACAGTAAGTTTAGAGATATCCCAATAATGCTTGCAATTCACTAGAAATAATATTGCAAAAATTGCGCAAATCCAAAGCTGGCAACATCTTAAACTTGGGTCACCAAGATACAGGCTAAGCCTAGTTTGGGGCCCGATGTATAACGCCATGCATGTCATTTGCAAAAAATTGTAGAGGGAAAATCTGTAAATGTAATGTATTGTCTGTAAAATATTATTCTGTAAAATAAAAAATATTATTATTAAAAAAAAAAAAAAAGTGAACTTCCACTGCTGCTGCCAAGTTTCCTATTTACGAATGCGCTAAATTGAATGTCAGTTCTTGTATCTTACATTTATATGTAGTAGTGGTATAAAAAAACATAAATAATATCGTAGGCGATTTCACACAGCGCTATCTAGCCTTAAACTAAACAAAACTTGTACTACGCGAATCAAATATTTGATATAATCCTACTCCTGACAGCCCTGTTGGTTCATTGGTAGCATGTCTGCTTCAAGAGCTGAAAGGCGTGGGTTCGATTCCCACTCAGGACTAACATTTGTGTGACTAACATCGATGTTTGTTCTGTGTCTGGGTGTACTGTATGTATTATAAGTATGTATTTACAAAAAAAAGTATTTAAGTATTCTATCAGTTAACTGTCTTCCATAGCACAAGCTTTGCTTAGTTTGGGGTCAGATGGCGCTGTGTGTAATGTCCTGTGATATTTATTTATTTTATTTACTCCTACAAATCCTTCCTATCCTACTAATATTTTAAATGCGAAAGTTTATGAGTATGTTTGTTACTATTTCACGCAAAAACTACTGAACTGATTCGAATGAAATTTGGTGTGGACGTAGCTGAGACCCTGGATTAACATAGGCTACTTTTTATCCCGAAAACACGTAGCGGGTAACACCGCGGGCGCAGCTAGTAAATAAATGTTTAAAATCACTGCGTCATGTTTTTAAATTGAATTGTCCTGGTTTTTTCAACTCCAAATCCTAGTTTTTAAATTTGGGTTTGGCAACCCTAGCTAACAGGGCAGTCAAAAATATGGTTGACGATGAACTCAACTGAATCTTTGTCAGTAGACTTCATTGAATATCTTCATTATCTCGGAAATTACTCAAGTTTAAGTTTATCTTTGTCTTACTAAACGTTTTATTCGCAAACTCGACTCGACTAGGTCTGTGAAACGTTTCGTAAACCCTGAAGATGCTTTGATCGCGTGTGATCTTTCCACTTTAAAACGTAGTCGTTAACTTTGTCTTTATGGATAGAGAGAAGATAAACTTGCTTCATTACGGAAATTGGTGTGGCTTTGACAGATCTTTTTGTTTGTTTTACACTGAATCGAGTAAAAGGAGTCGAGTAGTTTACTTGGTGGTAGATTTCCTTAGCAATCGTTTAGGTAGATACCAAAAATTCTGCCGTTAAGCAGTGGTGTGTAAACATTACTGTGCTCCGGTTTGAAGGGTACTGCAGCTAGCCAAATTACTGGGCTGTTGGGACTAAACATTAAAAGTCTCAAAGTAATACAATAATAGTCGGACTTTGTTTTGTCACTCAAAGTTATGTGTATTGCTGCAATGGTAATGGGCATGCGTTATGTCTTACCATCAGGAGAGCGTATCGTTTGTCTCATTACTTTTACATTTAAAAAAACAAGTAAAAAGAAAACGTATTAAGTTCAATACTTTGTCACAGTGTTAATAAGATATAAATAGGGCTTTTCAGGTAAATGTAACATCACCCATAACCTAGCGGTACCGATCTACTATATTTACTTAATCTTACGCTCAATACGCATACAGACACGCGTAAACACACGTGCACACACACATTATACGAATCATACGAACATACATCATCAGATCATACGAATATGATTATAAGATCAACTAAAGGCGCCAAATTATTAGAACTAAACAGGTAATTGCTTTCATACCATACCCATACTTTCTCTTTAACTCATAAGTTATGAATTAAAAAGAAATAAAGAAAACCATTTATCAAAATGACAAAAGGTCAATAAAAAAATCACAGCAAGTATAAACCATTTCATGAAAGCGCGATATAGCAGCTGTAACTTAAGCTGTTGTTTTTAATATTGGGCAATTTCAAAAAACATTGTTAAAATTTATTTACAAATATATAAAACAAATGTTTCTAAGGGCTTGGTCACGTAAACTAGGGGCTTTCAGATCAGGTAAGTGTCATCGCGGTTTTGTTATCATTGAAAGACCCGTAAAGGGATGTTCATCATCATCATCATCATCATTTCAGCCGTAGGACGTCCACTGCTGGACATAGGCCTCCCCCATTGACTTCCATAAAGACCGGTTGGAAGCGGCCCGCATCCAGCGCGTTCCTGCGGTCTTTACTAGGTCGTCTGTCCACCTTGTGGGTGGACGTCCTACGCTGCGCTTGCCGGTCCGTGGTCTCCACTCCAGAACTTTGCAGCCCCATCGGCCATCAGTTCTGCGTGCTATGTGCCCTGCCCACTGCCATTTCAACTTGCTAATCCGTTGGGCTATGTCGGTAACTTTGGTTCGTCTACGGATCTCCTCATTCCTGATTAAAGGGATGTTAAATAGCATTATCTTGTCTGCGATGTTAGGGTCGGAAATTCCTGTGGCTAGTCAGGTATTTGTGTCATTCGAGCATAGAGCAAATGATATCATAGAGAACTTGGAAGCGTATACTACAAATGAGGATTGATATTTTTTATATATTTTGTGTGGTTTTTATAGCTAAGCCAGCAACACAATTTATCATAGTTTAGATTCACAAACTTACCAGAGATAATGAGCAATGTAGTCAGTCGGGTAATATCTGTCTGTATCAATGTAATTTTAAGGCAAACAGTCGTTACATTATACACAGTAAAATATAAAAATAAAATATATTATGTCTATCGTTTACTCTCAATAATGCATAAGATTTTTCCGCTTATACAGATATTAATTTTCAAGGGACTGATTATGTTTATGTAGATACTATGTCTTGTCTATACATTCAATCGATACCCATTGAATACATTGATACGGTGTGTTCCGAGAGCCTCAATTGAAAGCTAGTTCTATTCTAGGCTAAGTGTGTTTACCATTTTCGAGCGCAGCATCACTTAACATTAGGTGAGCTATGGTCAATCGCCTAGACAGTTACCCAAGAAACAACAATAATAAGAGGAGAGAAATAAGCTAAATTAAAAAAAAACACGAAAGCCCACTAATAAATGGTTATTTTTTAAATTATTGCTCTCTGAGTTATGAAATATTCGAAAATAATTATCATGAAACATTCTGTACCTACGTTTGAACAGCAAACTTTGATCTATTATACAAAAAATTATACATAAATTTCCATAATACCTTTACAGTTAAACCCAATTAGTATGTAAATTACACAGAAAATTGATCTTACAACTCTCGCAAATTCCTTTTATGGTTGAATTGCTATTAATTGTAAAATAAACGGATTTCAGATACAATACTATTTCGCTTGCGTGTGTCCGGGACAGCGCAGTTAATTGCCAACATCGCTAAAATAATACTGTGTAAAAATATTTATAAATTTACACTATTATATAGCAAATGTAATTATTAAACTTTCGCCACTATGAAATTAGTTTTAAGTAATAGTTTGTTTGTGTGTTAGTTGGTTTTTAGTAATCGTTTTTTATTTGTGATTTCGTAGTTTCTTTTTAGTTGGGTTTAATGCCCGGTGAAAAACATAATTACGAGTCGATAGCTAGAGAATCGGAGGTGAATGGAGAATAATTACTAAAGACAGAGAGATCTGGAACAAGCTGGAGGAGGCATGTACCCGAGAAGGGGTTCCGATTGTAAATAATAACAGATAGATATAATATATCTATCTATTATTATTGATGACATAATAAATAATATATTACATAATATTATTATGTTATCATTTTTAACATTTTTTTATAAAGCATGTTTTTTTTATGAAGAATTGGAAATAAAATGGTATTATTCCAGTTATTTATTTTCTTTCTAAAAACTATCGGGACCTGGTCAAACGTCTAGAGGAGGCTTCAGGTGACCAGAATGCTGGTATCTACTTTGGTCAAAAGCTAAGCATTGCCATCCAGCGTGGCAATGTTGCCAGCATTCTGGCCACATATCCCTCCTCTGACGGTTTTTTAAACTAAGTTTTTTGTATACATTTTGTAAATAGTATAATTTAAGGTATTTTTTATTTTGTTTAATAAATAAAGTCGATTTTCTTTCTTAGGTATTTTTTTTACATTAAATATACAAAAAAATATATAAATAAAATAAAAAACTTAAAAACCAGGGTTCCGCCGGCAGCGAGGGGGAGGGATATCTATTTCTCTGCATCACAGAAATGAAAATGTTCCGAGCCAAAGTAGAATTACCTAACCGTATAGACAAACAAACTAGCCAGACCAGCTTTTAAATAAATATTGTTGCATATTTCACAAAGCACTATCTAGCCCCAAGCTAAGCAAAGCTTTATTACAACTAGACAGGTAGTTTGTATATTGCTGTGTACTTTTTATAACATGTTCTGCTCGTCCAGAAGTCTCCTAGAAGGGAATTAAACTTACAACCTAGGTTCATATACGTTCTTATTTATAGGAAAATCGCATTCTTGGCACTTTACTGCTTTAGAAAATCTTCCTTATGTCATATTTTAATGTAAAATTAATGAGACAAATAAATAATGAATAAATAAAACTCTCTTCTGATCTTTCTGTGGTCCAGTTTGAAGGGTACTGCAGCTAGTGAAGTTACGGTGCTGTTGAGACAAACCATCAAAAGTCTCAAAAGCAGCGATGCCCTGGACTTGTATACCATACCATCGCAGCGGTACCAAAGTCAAAGTTACAAAACAAAATCTAGGGTGTCACTTTTACACACACATTTTAGCGCTGATAAGCTTTTTTTTTAATATTTCCAGGCTAGGTGTTTGACTACAGCTCACCTGATGCTAAGTGACGGTGTTATCAAAGATGGTAAAGCACATCTAGCCTAAAATACTCCCAAGTGAGGTAGTGAGACTAATTGGTAAAATTATAATTGTAAAGCCTCAATAAAAAAATATCTACGCCATACCTACCGGTACCTCAAGAAATTTTGATGGATAGTCTCACTAGCCCTGAAACTTTGCTGCCCTTCAAACTAGAACCAGTAACGTGTTCGATTAATATTTCATATGGCGCCGTTTATAAAAAGTTTCCTATTTACTATCAAATGCAAATAAGATTGTAGATAATACGAAAATAATTTTGACAGATAGATTAATGACAAAGATTTATTTCAAAAATAAATCTACCGGGATATGTTTACAATGTCAACGTGGTTGATGGTAAACATTGACTTTTCCGACAGTTTCCGGTAAAGTTTATGATAATCTGACGATTTATAACGAACTAAAATACTACATAGTACGAGTACGATTATATATATAATTTTTGTTGTTAAACACTAAGCACTGTTGTATTAACGAGACAAAAAATTGTTGAACCAGGTCATTTTCCATAATCGTGTTATCTTAAAGCCGAGTTAATGTTTTTTTTTTTTATGTAAAAAGTAATGAGACGCTCTGCCGATGGTAAGAGATAACGCCTGCCCATGACTATCGCAGCGATACACAAAACTTTGAGTAATAAAACAAAGTCCAGGGCATCACTGCTTTGGCGCTCATTACGTTGAGACTTTTGATAGTGTTAGTCTCAACAGCCCAGTAATTTCGCTAGCTGCAGTACCCTTCAAACCGAAACACAGTATTAATGCTTACACACTACTGCTGAGCGGCAGAATAACTGGTACTGCGGTGGTACCTACCTAGACGACCTCCTACTAAGGAGATCTACCACCAAGTAAAATAAGTAGTAATGTCTCCTTTTTATTGTATACTAGCGTACACCTCGCGGTTTCACCCGCGTAGTTCCCGATTTCGTAGGAATACAGGGATAAAAAGTAGCTTATGTCACCTGGGGATAGTGTAGCTTCCGAACGGTGAAAGAATTTTTGAAATCGGTCCAGTAGTTTCGGAGCCTATTCAATACAAACAAACAAACAAAAAATCAAATCTTTCCTCTTTATAATAGTATAGACAGAAGAAGCTAGATTATTACAGTAATTTGTTTTAAGCTTCTTAGAAAACAAAAATCTATCAAATAAAACCCTCATAATCGAATCTTGAATTTTGTGATCTACTTTAATAGGAATCAATTTGTCGAATGCTGATTCAGATTGAGTTTATTGAGCTTGTATTGTTGCTATTAGTAGATTGAGTTGTGTATATTCTCAAATGAGCACTGCCAGAACACGCGAAGTATTCTTACAACATTCCTAAAACTTTGTTTATAAACATTCATTTGGTTAGATCATACTTACATGCTTTAATGCGTGTTTCCTCACTTACCACGTTGCATACCATGGCTTTATCTGCCCTGGGTCCAGGAGCATGAAATTTTGTACAAATGTTTCTTATATGACGTAAAATGTGCATTGGAAATTCGTTCCCTAAGGAGTTAAGTGAAGGTTGAAAGCTTGTTTAAAACTTCGTCATTTTTGAAGGTAAAAATGTAAAAAAATACATAATTATTTATACATGTGTACGATGCCCCATACATCCAATTCTGTTCAGACAACTAAAAGTTATTATGGGAGGATACATATGTACATATATAGTTACATATATACATAAACCCTTAAAACCTTCTTAAATATGTTTCTATCCAAAGAATTTTATAAATGTCAAAGTTTGTATGTTTGGATGTTTGTACTCAATCACGCAAAAACGACTGTACGGATTTGGATAAAATTTGGCACACATTTACTTTATGACCTGGATTAACATAGATACAGGATACTTTTTATACTGTAAGCTGAACAAACTTGTTGTTCAATTCCACGCGAACGAAGTCGCGCGTAACAGCTAGTCACAAATAAAACACACATAATAGTAACGTCAATTTTATACAACTAAGTTATTTTTTTTACAATTTTTTTTTGTTGTTTGTTATGTCTAGATTAGAGACCGCGTGTATCCATTTATCTATCTAAATCCATGGTAAAAAGAATTACATACATAATTATACAGAATAGAATAAATAAGCTTTTCATGGCATTGTTATCTTGATTCATGTTTCCAGCTTAGCAAGTGTTAGATACAAAACCAGATAAACAGATATACTACACTCTATTTCATATTTAGTGGAAGAGCGTGCAGTTAGTTATCAACTAAATAAACATCGTTGGACAACACACGGCGCCATCTGACCCCAAATAAAGCAAAACTTGTATGATGGGAGTCAGATAACTGATAGAATACTTAAATACTTTTTTTTGTAATTACTTACTTGTAATACATACTTAACACTCAGATACAGATTAGATATTCTGCCGCCAAGCAGTAGTGTGTAAACATTACTGTGTTCCGGTTTAAAGGGCTGCTATCAAAATTACTGGGCTGTCGAGACTAACCATCGAAAGTTTTGTTTTATTTTGCTATTCAAGGTTCTGCGCATTGCTGCAATGGTCATGGACATGCGTTATCTCTTACCATCAGAAGAGCGTATCGTTCGTTTCATTACTCTCTTTTTACATTAAAAAAAAATATTTATACCAGAAAATATTTCGTCCTGGGTGGGAATCAAACTCACGCCCTACAGCTCTTGAAGCAGATATACCACCAATGTAAAAAAGTGTTTAAGTAATCTATCAGATTTCTGACTTCCATAGTAGGTACAAGTTTTGCTTAGTTTGGGGTCAGATAGCGCTGTGTGTAATGTCCTACGATATTTATTTATTTAGTGAGCCAACAATCAAAAGTTAGTAGGTACGAGATAGGAACGGAGTATGTTCAGAATGGGAGGTTTAGTTAGCCTAATATAAAGCATGATGTCATAGGTAGGCAAGCCTTACTATAAAGAGAACATTTAGTTCGTCTAATTACTTTCACATAAAAATTGTCATGAAACGTTATATCAAATACACATTGTGAAAGTTCTGACATTTAGCAACTCTTTTACACTAACACGCGTTTCGTTTGACATGTCAAGAAGTAAGACGCTTTCCTAAATAACGTCTGCTCACTATCTTTGCCACGGTACCCAAAACTTTGACTTACGAAACAAAGGCCAGAGTTTTGCCTCAATAGCGACCCTTGCTTATCGTGCCATATATAGTGGTATAGTACACAGGCTTAGGTACTAAGAGATCTCTTACCATAGAAATCACTAAACCCAATTTCCAGAATAAATGCACTCTATCCAGTATTTAATGACAGCCCCAGTATGATTTTATTTACCACCCGAATAGCTAAAATTTACTTTACTGAATACGTTTTGTAGTGACGATAGCTCAGTAGTTAGCGCAGTGGATTCACACGCCAAAAGGAGTGGGTTTAACCCCCAACAATGAGCTTGAGCTGCCGGTGAAGGAAAAACCTCGTAAGGAAACTATTACGTGGTGGTAGGATACTTTCTAATACTCGGCTAGCTAGCTACCACCCTCAATTTAAAAATCTGCTGCTAAGCACCTTAACGGTGTGTTCTGGCAGTGTCACTTCAGAGCCAGTTCCATTCAAGACATCAGGTGAGCTGTGGTCAAACACTTAGTTTGACAATCATAAAAAACGTACTTATTTCGCTGCTAGTAACTCGTTTCCATCGAATCTTTTCGTGTAAAGATCCAATTTTCCCTGTCACGTCACAATAGCTCAGGTTTCACAAATAGGACAATTGAACCATAAAGTACACAGATTATGCTAATTTATAATGCATTGAACCGCTCGTTGGCAATATAGCGGAAACAGCGATTAGAAAGCATTACGGGCTACAATTTAAATTAATTGCTGGGTAAATGTCAATTTATATCGAATTGGGACAGCTCCGAGCGAAACGATTTCAATTTTGATATTGATAATGATAAATGGAAGCAATTACATTGCTATTTGTTAGAAGCAATATATAGTTTAGCAGCTATTCAAGTTTTACATGGTCTACAAAACTGTTAAGGAGTGTATAACTTCACAAGGAAAACTACGCAAGCAAATGTGTCAATATCACGTCAGTTTTCATAGTAAAATACCATTTATATATTTTACTTATTATTTGGTTTGGCCATTGCTAAGTTGCATGTGGACAAACATAACATGGTTATTTAAACATAATTTAGTTGTTCTCCGGAATGAAAGCTTCTAACGATAAGTAGATCTTATATTAGCCTATACGGAATATAGAGTTTGACAAGTAAAATTTCTCCTGACAATTAAAAAGTCGTACTGTCAGTGATGTGAATCATAATTATAAAGTAATAGCTAAATAAATAAATATCGCAGGACATTACACACAGCGCCATCTGACCCAAAACTAAGCAAAGCTTGTACTATGGAAGTCAGATAACTGATAGAATACTTAAATAGTTTTTTTTTTGTGAATCCATACTTAGAATTCAAACAGTCTGTACACCTAGACTGAACAAACATTAGTTTTTTATAGAACACAATGTTTGTCCTGGGTGGGAATCGAACCCATGCCCTACAGCTCTTGAAGCAGACATTCTACCAATTAACCAACAGGGCTGTCGAAGTTATATGTAAGAGATAGTTATTTATATACCGCTTCAATTGAGTCGAAATTAGCATAAAAAAATCATAAGCTTAAGTTTGCCTTTATCTATGACTCCTATTCGCATGTTTTTACGAAATTTATTTTTATACTAAAACATTTAATGATTCAGGATTCCGAAATTCCAATTATTCTATTACAAATCGGCTTGTTACCTTTTTAGGTTTGTACTTTGCTTATTACATACGTTTTTATAATAAAACAGTTTTAAGTTTTAGAATACGAAAATTTCAATTATTGTCTTAACTATCACATTATTTACTTAAGTTTGTAGGCAAATTTAGAAATCAAACCAACCTTCGCTTTGGTTTTTTATTCAGTTAATAGATACATCGTAGTGAGAATCTTATTAAGCCTAATCCATAAAATGGAAGCGGTGGTAGGTATAATAAAAAAAATATATCTAACTTATTTTACTATCTAACATTGATTCGTAAAAGCAGACTTTTACTCACTTTTGAAGGGCATTAGCTTATGCTCTATTTTCTAATAAATCTTATCTAAAATTACATGACTAGGTCACGCTATGTATGACGGGTTTGAAATAAAATACCTACACAATATTACAAAAGTTTCGACCTGAAAATTATAAACATCAAAGCTACTCACCACTCCAAAACAAAAATCTCAGGACGGCCCGAATATACCCACTTGAGTACTCTTCAAAAAACTAAGTTAGGCACACTTTAGCAACGAGCTTACGCCCCAGTTCCCGATCTAACAACGAAACCTGTATATCGAACTCCTAAATCGACATTTCACTTCACTAGAACACTAAACATGGAGTTTTAAAAACTATTCGATCGGGTCTCGAAAATAATTTGAGGTTCCGCCTTCAGTTTTCGAAAGGCTATTAAAAATTTACGTCGGGAAAATGGGGAACGCACACATACGTCCTCTCAAGACGGGTGCCGAGCTCAACTGACGGGCTAGAGTTAAGTCACGGAGTCGTGGGGCGAGCGACGTATTTCAGTCCTGAAAGTCACTTCAGATAGAAAGGTGTTCAGGATTGTGAAATGCTTAATCATTCACATTAATTTCAAGTCAAATACTACTTAGAGACTTTAACGTAACGAAGGTAAATGATACCCAAAATTATTTTCGGCCTAAACATAAAGAAGATTTTCGTAATTGGGTTTCGTCCCTTTTCATTATACTTTCAGAGTGCAGAAATGTAATATCATGCCTAAAAATAATTCTTTGAAGTTATTTTTACGTTTTAAATTACCGACATAGAGTACAATAAATCTAACACACACACACTTTGTAAAAGAGTAAAAGGAAACAAAAAGGAAAAACACACACAAAAAAAAGAAAGGAAAACACATACACACACGAGTTACATACGAGTCACCAGTCAATGACATACGAGTTTTCATAAGCTTAAATAACTCAAAACTGACTAACGTGTGGTGAAAATTAAATAATTCTGTAATTTAAGGTACAAGTCAATTTTACTCAAATACGGATAAATTCCATACTGTAAAACTTACAAAAGGTTTCTTGGAAGAAGCGAAGTGGGATCTTTGCCCATTAGTAAGAGACTATAATGTTCATAATATTTAGCATACTTTTTGAGATTTTAATTATTTGCCATTTTTATTAACGAACATAAAATTTTTGGAATTTGTATTTTTTTTTTGACATTGTGCCTAATTAAGTATGTCTAATCGTTGTGCATTAGTTCTGAAATAAAATAAATGAATATCATTATTATAACTTTTTTTTTTTTAATGTAAAAGTAATGAGACGATCGAGGCGCTCTCCTGATGTTAAGAGATAACGCCTATCCATAACCATTGCAGCGATACACAGAACTTTGAGTAACAAAACAACGTCCAGGGCACCGCTGTTTTGGCGCTCATTACTTTGAGACTAGATGGTTAGTCTCAACAGCCCAGTAATTTCGCTAGCTACAGTACCCTTCAAACCGGAACACAGTCATGTTTGCACACTACTGCTTGGCGGCAGAATATCTAGCATACATAGCAACATAGCATAATAAAGCGTACCTACAATGTTGAAGTTCTAGACAGCCACTTTGGGTTTGACGGCCCTATATATAACTAATTCGGTAGTTGCTCTACTTTAAAAGCTGAAGAATGTGGGTTCGATTCCCAACCAAGACAGACATTTGTGTAACGAGCATAATATATATATTTTGTTTTGTTTCTGGGTGTTCTGTATAACATGTATGTTTTGACGAAAAAAAAATGGTTTGGGTTATTGACTTCTAACAAATAGGTTAACTTATCAGATTTGCTTCAATCTTTAAATTAGGACCGAAAAAGTACCTTCATATATATGTTAATCTGAAAACTGATAAAACTAACGCTAAAACATTCATGTAGTACAAATGTATTGAACGATCATTTCCTCAAAAGTCGTGATGTAACAATTGACGAATATTCCAATTTTACCACGAAGCGTCCATGACTCTGTTATGATAACAAATCTTACGGAAAGCTAATTTCTGACGCAGAATGGAGCCAGAGCTTTCGTGACGAAAGCAAATATTGCGTAGGTCTATGATAACGCAGGTAGACGTTAAACGTTATGTTCGATTATGTAACGGAACACTATTAATGAGGGCAGACTAGTTTCACGGGCATAGTATCTGAGATAAGTTTTGGTACGGCAGTATCAGATTGATGAACATTTTTGCTGATGATCATTACTGTTCCACTTAGAAGAGTACTGCATCTATAAATGTTACAGGGCTATTGAGACTAACCATCGCATGTCTCAAAGTAATGAGCGCTAAAGCAGCGATATATTGGGCTTTGTTTTGTTATTCAAAGTTCTGTATATTGATGCAATGGCCATGGGCATGCGCTGTCTCTTACCATGAGAAGAGCGTATAGTCCGTCTCATGACTTTTCCGTTAAAAAAATAAATAAATAACGTTTGACAGCCCTGTTGGCTTGTTGGTCTGCTCCAAGATCTGAAAGACGTTGGTTCGATTCCCACACAGGATAAACATTGTGTGGTATAAACAAAATGTTTGTTCTGTGTCTGGGTGTTCTGTATTTATTAAAAGTATGTATTTACAAAAAAAAAAGTATACTATCAGTTATCTGACTTCCATGGTACAAGCTTTGCTTAGTTTGGAATCTGATCGCGCTGTGTGTCCAATGTCCAACGATATTTATTATTTTATTATGCTTTTTTTCATCATATTTTTTTTGTATTAAAATATAAGTTTATATTTTGATACATACATAATTACATATGCATTAGATAAGATGCATGCCATAATTAGAATTTCGCTGATCCAATCCAAGCTCGAACGTTTATATGTAATCATGATTTGCGACCAACCTGACATCATCTCCAAAACTTCCCCATCTTCTTTCAAATCATACCAATTGAAAATCGTAGCTTCCAAACAAGTAGAACAATCAAAAGTCGTAACAAACAGTTTTACACCTTTTTGCGGCTATAAACTTTTTATAATATGTACATCGAGTGTGCAAAACAAATTCCCGCTGAATTATCTCCGAAAATAAATTGATAATAATATAAATATTTTACCATCAGCCTTCTAGAGTATCAATCTCATTTATCACATTGCCACGTGTGCGAAACCTATTAAAAACTTTTGATAGGACAAGTTTCGTCGACCGAACTTTGACATTCGTTCATATTGACGACTCTACCAATTTCTGTATTTCCATGTACACCAAGTATACGATCAATAGGTAATTAGTCCTTCTCAGAAAAAGTTACGGGACTCGGTCGGGTCAAGGCCTGATACCAAAAGTGGGCGTCTATAACCTCCATATTATAAGTCAGTGGCTCAGGGATGATAGAAGGGTTGTGTTTTAAATTTACTTTTCCATCAGGTATTTCCCGCTATTTTTTTGTGATGTTCTGTATAAATAAATGAATATTAGAAGATATTTCACACAGAGTTTTGTAGCCTAAAAATCTGCTGCACCTGACACCTCGCTTTTTTCTATTCCAGGCTAAGTATATATACTACCTTCGATCACACAGTCAATAAACATCAAATGGCAGTTTATGATGGTTTTTACTAGTTGTGGTGGATCTCCTTAGCAAGCTTCTCCAAGCAGTAGTATGTAAATATTACTGTGTCCTGTTTTGAAGGGAACGAAACGATAGCTAACGAAATTATGGCGCAGTCAAGACTAATCATCGAAAGTCTCAAAGTAATGAGTGCCAAAGCAACGTTGCCCCGGAGTTTGTTATCTATTCAAAGTTCTATGTATTGTTGCAATGGTCATGGACATGCTCTTTATTGTGCACACCATAAACAGAAAAAAGTACAGAGAACAAAAGAACCTTATGAACTAGTGCTACAAGTGGCGGCTAAAAAGATGTGCTATGGCCTAATAACTTAGTATGTTGTCCATAAAAAATATTTACGAAAGTACTATGTACATAGGTACACAATCACACACAGCATTTTATTTATTTTATTTATTGAGGCTTCATATTAACAACTACAATAATTATTATCATAATTTTATACCACTTAAATAATTCTCTAGCTAATTGTGTTGCTTATTTAAAGAAGCACAACATGCAATTAAATATATTGATACAATTAATTAAATTAAAATCAAAAATAAATTCAATAAAATTAAAATCAAAATAAAAACCATAATAAAAATTAAATTAGCAAAACCATAATCAAAATTAAATTAAATTAAAATCAAATTCATAATCAATTACAATTAAAACCAAAACCAAAACTATCACAAAAACAAGAATCAAAAAAAAACATTATACAAATTAAAATTCAAATCAAATCAAAATTAAATAAATCAAAATTAAAATCAAAACCAATACTAATAAAACAAATAAATCAAAGCAATAAAAATTCACCAATTTAACAATACAGCTTGTTCTCAGCACTAGCCATCATTACATTTAAATTAGACTTGAACTGTGACAGAGAATCTCCAAAAATATCAAGATCTTTTACATGGTATTTATTGACCAGATTACTAAATCTCACGACAGGTGAATTGGCCCCCAGCACGGTTCTTCGAAATATAGGAGCGAAAGGAGTTATAGGTTTCCGTGGGTATCTAAATGGAGCTCTAAATTTAAACCTTGATAAGAGATCAGGACAGTCGATTCTGTTGTGTACCAACTTATGAACGAATATCAAGTCTAATTTGATTCGGCGGTCTGTTAATGACTCAATATTAAAATATACCAGTCTCTTGTTGTAGGACCTTATGGTTTTTTCTTTGTTTACAGAAAAGGCTAAGTGCCATAGAAATCTTTTTTGGATTCTTTCAAGCCTTAAACAATGCACCGCATAATGCGGTCTCCATACTGAGCAACAATATTCTAAAATACTACGAACTAAACAGTTATACAACAAAATCTTAGTGCTAGGCTTATGAAATTCTTTGCTATTCCTAATAAGAAATCCTAATGCTCTTGAAGATCTCTTAGCGATATTATCAATGTGGGGAACAAATGTTAATTTCTCGTCAAATATCACACCAAGGTCCCTAATTGTATTGACTCTACTCAGAGACGCTGTTCCTATTTTATAATTAAAGTCAATGTTCCGACTTTTTCTGCTAAAAGTTATTTGTCTACATTTATCAGTATTCAACAACACTCCATTCAATTCACACCATTTGTTTAGATTGCCTAAATCATGCTGTAGTTTTTCTACATCCTCGAGTGTGTTGATTACCTTTAAAAGTTTAAGATCGTCTGCAAATAAAAAAGGAGTGCTATGATACAGACAGTCTGGTAGATCGTTTATAAAGAAATTAAAATAGAGAGGACCGAAGTGTGACCCCTGTGGCACCCCAGAACCTATGCTTAGTAGCGATGTAGAGGTAAAACCAGCAGCGACAACAAAGAAATTACGCTCCCTTAAATAAGAACTCATCCAATCCAGCATAAAACCTGAAACACCGTATGCTGATAGCTTCAAACACCGTATGCTGATAGCATGTTAACAACTCCAACGGGAAAGAGATAGGTACCTAGCTGCTTTGTGGATTTCCTAAACAATTTTGCTTTTCACAAACTTTAATTATTTCCGCAGCAAGTTCAGATGTCCAACTTTGTCGTGTAAAGCAAGAATGGATCAACGATCTTTAACACGGAATAGTTTCGAATTACCCCAGTGCCTGGGCTGGTAAAACTTGTGTAACATTGAACTTTGTCAGTGTTGCTTGAGGCAAAGTTTGCAAACATAAGAAGGATATTTTACTAAAAGTTCAAACCGATGTCTTGTAGTTACGAAATTTTTATAAAATGAAATAATTAATATAATGAATAATTTATTGATTTATAATTTATTTATTTTTTGCAGTGAAAGCATACATTTTTCTGTTATACATAAACTCACGTTTAATTATGTCGGATACTCCGACTATTGTTTCGACCACACCCGGTGCCTTTCTTCATGGAATCAATGCTGCGTACAGCGCGCGCGCGGCGACAACGGTTGGTGCGCGGGCACGGGCGTAAGAGCACAGTACGCCAGTTAGAATCAGAGTTCGCGTGCCGCAAACTCATCTGTAGAGCGCGCCTGACATCGGTAGAGAGAGCAGCAGCATACTTAGATACCTAATTTCAAAAGAGTTACGGATGGTATTGGATATAGTATGGCCGCGAACGAGTGTGAAAGCGTTCCCGTAGCTCTGATGCTTATGTGCCAGGCAGAAACACCCCAGGGATTTTAGTGGGTACGTCGCTACAATGGCGGAGTCCCACATAACCCCCGAAGCCAGTGGTGTCTATTAAAGATTGCCCTGGGCAAAAAAAAATGGTATTGTATAATAACATGCTTTCCAGAAATAATAATATAATTTTGTCGAAATCAGGGTTGTTTCGGAACGCCAGTGCCATCTGTCGGTTTTCAATGGAGTCAATGACACTACGTGCGACCGGGCTAGGGGGCGCCACTTTACTTTTTTCACTGGCAGTTATTGTCTCGAGCGGTCTAGCGAACCATCGCGCGCTCCGTACCTACCTTTGTATAACAAGAGATATAATAACATGGAACAGTAGTTTTATTAGATCCAATATTACCTACCAACGGTTACTAGAAACAATGAGCGCAAATGATGATAAAGATCATCCTCCTCCGACGTATAGCCGCCATGTTCTCGGCAAGCGATTTTGCTAGAATTTCTCAGCTATTTTTATATCAGTAGCTTTCTTCGCATAATACTAGTTTTACTATGGGAACTGCCGTTGTTTTAAACTGGATTAGTCACGTTGCATTATATCGGATACCCCGATTATAGTTTTGGCTACATCTTTAGGAAACAAAGCATAGCACAATAAGATAAGGCCTTGAAGAAAGTTATCGAATATGGCCAAAACTATAGACGGGGACGGGGAGATCATCAGCCCACCGCTGTCCACTGCTGGACGTAGGCCTCTCCCAATGTCCACTGAGCTCGGTCGACAGCTTTCTGCATCCATTGCTTTCCCGCCGCTTTACGCAGGTCGTCACACCACCTGGCCGAAGGGGTGTCTTACACTACGCTTGCCTGTACGCGGTCTCCACAAAAGAACCCCATCGGTTATCGGTTCTTCGGGAAATGTGGTCGGCCCACTGCCACTTCAGCTTACTGATTTTTTGAGCTATATCGGTGACTTTAGTTCTATGTGGGATGAATTCGTTACGAATTTTGTCACGCAAAAAAACTCTGAGCATACCTCTCTCCATAGCTCGCTGAGTGACATTGAACATAATTATACAATATTTTGAACATACATAATTGAACGCGAGTAATCAATCACGCGTAAGTAAAACAAAAATATGTATTAGTTTCGTTTAGTTTGGGGTTATGTCCACTAATATTTATTTATTTTATTTATATTTCTGCTACGTGCCTCGAAACACACTCGGTCCTTTTTTCTGCTCGCTCAAATAAAACAAATGTACGTGGGGATAAGAAAATTAAATAATGTACTCATAATTTTTCTTAATATTTATTTATTTTTCAACTTTGTGCCCTTTTATTCAATTTACGTCACCCGAAGTTATCAAACAATACTTGGCACGTGTGCCTTTTACGTTTGTTGATATTAATTGCAAAATATTTTATTTTATAGTAAAGCTGGTAGCTAGTAACGCTCCATGGAATAATTATTCCAGTTATTTATTTATTTTCTTAATTTTTAAATTTTTTTACATTACATATATATAAAAAAACATAAATAATATTAAAAAACTTAAAAACTAGGGTGCCGCCGGCAGCGGGGCAGGGCTCAAGCTGCCGGTGGTTAGGGCTGCAGAGTGAGGAACCTCCTCATAATGCGCGCCGTGTCAAGGATCACTGCCTTTTGAAGCTGACCCTTGACCCAACAGTCTAGCGAGAGTCTCTTGAGATGTTGAATAATTATTATTATTATCGATCTTAGGTATTGAAAAAACTTAAGTACAAGAATTTTTAGTGTGTTCGGACCGCGCATGTGAGTTTATCTAACACTAGCAGACGCCTCGCGGTTTCACCTCCGTAGTTCTCGTTCCCCTGGGAATATAGGAGTAGCCTATGTCACCCGGGGATAGTGCAGCTCCCCAACGGTGAAAGAATTTTTGAAATAGATTCAGTAGTTTTTGAGTTTATTCGTTACAAACATACGAAAATCCAAAAATCCAAAAAACCAGAAACACAAATCTTTCCTCTTTGTAACATTAGTGTAGCTGTGGTCAAACACCTAATCTGTGAACTTAAAAAAATTGACAGATTAGGTTATGCATCGTTCTCTACTAAAAATAATGAGTAAATTATTTCATAAAAACTTTTTGAATGTAAATGAGATGGTCTAAACGATCACCTTATGGTAAGAGATAACGTATGGCCATGACCATAGCAGCGATACACAAAATTTTAATAACAAAAAAGTCCAGGGCGTAGTTGCTTTGGCACTCATTACTTTGAGATGTAAAATTGTTAGTCGCAACAGCTCTTTAATTTCGCTAGCTTACCCTTCAAACAAGAAGACAGGACGCACTACTGCTTGGCGGCAGAATATCTTACCTGGATGATCTTTTTTTTACTTTAAATAGATCCTGCTCAAGAAATCTCAGTCAGTCAGTCAGTTGCTGATCTCGCATGAACGTCGGTCGTAAAACCCCGAAAAAAAGTTGTCGTATAGATTTTAATAAGAGCCGAAACGAAAACTCACAGGGTTCGTAAGTTCAAAGTCGCTCAGCGAGCTACGGAAAAAGCTATGCTTGGCATTTCTCTGAGGGATCGTATACGAAACGAAGTTCTTCGCCAGAGAACTAAAGTCATAGACTCTCAGCGTATTAGCAAGCTGAAGTGGCAATGGGCTGGACAGTGGACATATCTGTCGCAGAACCGATAACCGCTGTGGTAGACGTGTTCTAGAGTGGAGAACGCGTATTGGCAAACGAAGCGTAGGACGCCCTGAGACGTCCGACGTATTACAATATACGTAGGACAGCCGGCGGTGGATGGAAGCGAAAAGCCGAAGATCGAGCTGAGTGGCGTGTCTTGGGAGAGGCCTATGTCCAGCAATGGACTTCGATAGGCTGATGATGATGGTGATGAGACTTTAATAAAGACAGCCGCAGATGTTCAGACACTAATAGTATCCCACGATATGTCGATATTATTCATAGATCTGCTCGATATCGATTGCGTCGCGTCGCCTGATATAAGTAAACTAAGGTCTAGAGAATTTTGGCGTGAATACGGAAAAATATTTTAATTTACTTGGTGGTAGATCTCCTTAGCAGGAGGTCGTCTAGGTAGGTACCACCGCAGTACCAGGTATTCTGCCGCCAACAGTAGTGTGTAAACATTACTGTGTTACGATTTGAAGGGTACTGCAGCTAGCGAAATTACTGGGCTGTTGAGACTTACCATTGAAAGTCTCAAAGTAATGAGCGTCAAAGCAGCGATGACTTGAATGTTTTTTTTTTTTTATAGTAGATAGGCTTGCGTTTGACCGCCATCCCGCCTGATGTTAAGCGAAGATGCGGTCTACGGTGAAGCACGCTTGCCTAGAAGAAACCGATTCACTCGCGCCTCGAAGGCGATTTTACTTTACAAAGTTATATGTATTGCTACGATGGTCATTTCTATTACATAAAAAAAATAGTTTTTTTTTTAAGTGAGAACTTCGTTAACTGAATTTACTTAGGTGCAACTTAGCGGTTATAAACTTAGATACGAGAATCTAGCTTCACATTTTACGAACTTATTTTAGTGAATTCTCTAGAGAAAAGATAAATTGAGTGCCATTAGTTTCCCGGGGAACTTTCTAATATTGTTGACTCCGGCAGTTTCGACAGTAAAAAATTAGACTCATCAAAAACGTTAACAACGATTTTGCATTTATTTAATATTAAAAATAACAGCCCATCAACAAATATCATGAAAATGCGTCATTTGGACCGATTTACTCGCGAGTAAATTTAACGCAGGATATTTACGTCCTATACATGTACGGTAGGCGCTGAATAGAAAATGTATAAAGAAACCACTAATGTACCAATAAAATCACGCTAAGTAACATGTGCCTCTACAAATGTATATAATACATACAATACCATCATCATAAACAAATTTCTTTATATGCCCAGTTTAACAAAAGCCAACGGGTGTACTGCTATCTCATATCGTTTCAATTTAATAAAAATAGACAGCACTATATTTGTCAGCAGTTATTGACCTGGTTTGTATCGAGTATAAAATCGTTTTGTTTCGCAATTTTAGGTTTGTTTTGCATTGTGAAAATTATCCGTAAAGATAAGGACAGTTACTTTATTTCGGCTAAATGCAGAGTGTACCAAAAAGTAGTTGTAATAAGCGTATAACCCTGTAAAAGTTACATTATGACAAAGCTTTATAATAACTTGTTGTGTAGAACGTTGCGGATAAAACTATAACATTCAAGCTGAAATGTTAAAACTTTGGCATTGTATCATAAAGCACGTGATTTCACCGTTTATTGAAATTCATGCCTTAACTAAAACAAACAAAACACTATGATTCGCATCTTATTTCTGCCTAGTTAGCTATACTTAGAGCAGTTTATGTGTAGATTTATTATTCAGTAGTTGTACTGCAACTGAGCTGTCAGTCTGTTTGCAATAATGCCCGATTTATTACTTGCACGGTAACATGTTTATAGCTAATGCAGCTTTTGAGGAAGAGTGATTGACTTGTGATTGATTTATCGACAAAACATGCTAGATTACTTTAAGCTGTACATGGTAAGAATAAAGCGTATTTTTCTACATGCTTGGAAATGTTTTTGATTGTTTAGCAAAATACTTTGGTCTATAAGTTGGGAACATAAAATTAAATCAATAAAAAGATATTGTGTTTTCAATTTCAGCTGTTTTAGAATCAAGAATACTTTTACGCAATGTTTACTACAAAACCTCAGATGAGACTTCAGTTTTAGTTTTTTTTTTCTGTTTTAGTTTCTTCGTACGTTATTATTTGAACACAATACTCTATTTTTTTTAATCGTAAAATTAATGAGATGAACGAGACCGTTTTCCTGATGGTGAGAGATAACACATCTTCATGACCATTACAGCAATACACAGAACATTGTGTAGTAAAACAAATCCAGGGCATCGCTGCTTTAGCGCTCATTACTTTGAGACTTTCAATGGTTAGTCTCAACAGCCCTGTAATTTTTCTAGCTGCAGTACCTTTCAAAGCGGAACACAGTATTGCTTACACACTACTTCTTGGTGGCAGAATATCTGGTACTGCGGTGATACCTACCTAGACGACCTCCTCCCAAGAATATAATCATATGACTTTATAGAAATAAAGATAAAGGAAAAAGATTTCTTAGTCATCGACATAAAATATTTTTAAAAATATCTTAATTTATACATCTCGTCTTAATTAGCAAGTAGAGAAATAAAAGTCTGAACTTTTAGAAAAAATGCTTTATTTTTATTAAAAACTTACGTTTTACTCTAAAGTAGAATAAGTCTTCATCTCTATTTAGTCGTCGAGTATCTTTCAGGATGTCCGTAATTGTCTCCTCACAGTCTGGACTGAAAAGAGAAATTTAATTAGCTTTGACATTTTTCTTAACAATAGCGCTTTGTGGTGGAACTGTCCGCTTGTTTACTTTTAAAATAAAAATCTTCAATTTTTACTTTGCGCTGGATAAACATTCTAGATTCGTTAGACGTTTAAAGATTAAGTTTAAATGTGCATTAACATTTATTTTATGTTAGTCACACAATGTTTAGTCCTGACTGAGAATCGAATCCACGACCTTTAGCTCTCAAAGCTAACAGGGCAGTCAATAACAATTTATATTATTAAATACATACATCAGTTTCACTGTAGCGCATATACCTACCACACATCCGATTTTGATGAATGAGGTCTTCGATAATCGATTTATTTCAATTCGGTAATCGACTTTTTATCAAGATCCGGGTGTGTACTTTATAGTTTATGTTTTCGTAGTTTTTTTTTTATCTCTAAAAAGTTTTTGTTACGTTTTATATACTTACGTCATCTCCCCTGTGGATGGCGATGACCATGTCAAACTCATTAGCGCCAAGGTAGATGTTAGCGCGACCGTCATTGCCAACGGTGACAGACTTTCCTGTACAACTGTTACCGCTCTTGGCACCAGAGATTATGTCACAGTAGGTACCCGCTGGGAGGCAAGTCTAGAAAATGTCATGAAAAAAGTTGTATTAAAAAGGTATAAAATTTAGCCATGTCATAGTAAATATGATTAGGTGCGTTTACCATCTTCGACCACATCGTCACTCAACATCAGATGAACTGTGGTCAAAAACCTTGCCTATCAAGCATAAAAATGTTCCATAGTTTTTATGACATAACGTGTTACTGAGAGCTAAAAGAAACACATATATGGTCACTTGGTGGTAGATCTCATTAGCAGGAGGTCATCTAGGTAGGTACCACCGCAGTACTAGATATTCTGCCGCCAAGCAGTAGTGTGTAAACATTACTGTGTTCCGGTTTGAAGGGTACTGCAGCTAGTGAAATTACTGGGCTGTTAAGACTAACCATCGAAAGTCCCAAAGTAATGAGCACCAAAGCAGCGATGCCCTGGACTTTGTTTTGTTACTCAAAGTTCTGTGTATCGCTGTAATGGTCATGGACAGGCGTTATCTCTTACCATCAGGAGAGCGTCTCGTTCGTCTCATTATTTGTCACATAAAAAAATATACTTTTTATTCTTCAAACTATAATCAAAATAAAACGATTTTGAAACATCCGCCCGATCGCGTCCTTCCAAAAACTCCGCCAAAACTCTTGAATGCAGCAGTTTGGTATATATTGGATTACGTAACGCTGTCATTAGGGTCCGTGAGAAACGGTCATCTCTTAGTATAAAATTGACATTTGTTTATAAAAAGTTATAAAATCGGCAACTTTTATCTCTATAGTTCGTCCGACGGTAAAGTAAATATAGTTTTCAAATTTCATGTTATATAATGGGCATGATAATGAGAGTGACAGAGATAAATACACTCTATGTATCTCGAATACGAAGTCCAGAATTAACGTTGGTTAACTTCACTTGGAATTTCGTTGGACAATATGGTCCCTAATTTTGATGTTAGATATGTAAATGAGAGCGACAGAGATGCATTTGTGTTGCTTTGAAAATGAAGGCTAGAACAAACGTTAGTTAACTCATATGTCAATGACAGCAAACGAAAAATTGAACTCAATTTCAATTACAGTTCTGAAATTAGAAACATTGGAAAGCTCTGGTTGAGGATTTTGGCAAAAAAAATCATGTCGACGCATTGTATCATTCTTCAAAACTTATAGAGTGTTTATCTATAAACATTTATATATTTATTTCGTAAACAATGTGTTAAAACGTAACTTTTAGTATTGCTTCCATAATTCCGTTGCAGCTAAAAAAAGTCACTACAACTCCAAAGGTATGACCAGACTCGACTTTGACTTATCATGTATGATTTTGACTGTAACTTAGACTTATTTCACTTGATTTAACTTAATATACTAGAGACTGACAAATGCATAAACTAGGATGCCAAAAACATAAAAAAAATCTGGTCTTTGCAAAATTACCTGAAGGGTCTGATTCAGATCCCACATGTCATTGTTGAATGCAATGAACGCTTGTCCACCGCGACAGAACGCGATCTGGTTACTTCCATTGTCCCACCAGTCGTTCATCCCAGTACCGAGCGCCACATTCCTGAATTGGACCATTTGGAAGATCTGGCGCCAGCGGTGCTCGCAAATCCACCCGTTACCGCAAGTGTTGTCCTGAAAAGATAATAAGTGGTTAACCGAATTCTAAATAGAGAAAAGTTATCAAATTGAACCTTTTTATATTTATTTTTTTAGCGATAATAGCTCAGTGGTTAGTGTGTTCGTTTCACACCCCAAAGAGGGTGGATTCAAACCTTAACAATGAGCTCGAGCTGCTGGTGAAGGAAAACATTGTGAAGAAAATATAGCGTGATGGTAGAGTACTTTTTCATACTCGACTGGCTGACTAGCTAGCATCCTAACCACTGAGATATCGTAGCCACAATGCGATCGTAATTTTTTTTTTTTCTTGAATGCACGAAAAAACTACAAACAGCCTAAGATGTTATAATAATGTGACAATTACAGCCTAATGCTATCTAAATTTCTATACATTAAAAACAAATTTTGTAAAATTTTTACAAACCTGTAAGCTTATATTTAACTCATTTTCAACATTAAGTGCTTATCGGCAAATTTTCTACTTAAGAGTGATAGTTATGTCAAGAAAATATTAAAGACTACCCTACCACTACGGTTTTCTGGTATGTTTTTCTTCACTGGTATTTAAAATCATTGTTGGGATTTAAACCCAAGTTATGCGGCGTGTGATCCAAACGTAATTAGCACTGAGGAATCATCATCATTACAAATCCTAAAAAACATTTGAATCATTCTGTACTTTGCCCTTTGAGCCTGAAGGACCAAGATAGTATAAAACGACGGATCATCCAGAATAATCTGACACCAACTTTCAAACTTTTTCATTTTAGTAATTTAATAAACTATGGATAAAAGATTTTCTTTTCAAACAGAGTTTAATAATGTTTAAAAGTGTCAAATATCGAAGTATTTCACTCGAAGGATCAATAACTTTCAAGTCATTATTATCATAATTATGATAGGTATTCATTATGGGAGGTACAATTATTTATTATAGTGATGAAAGAACAAAGATAATATGCTGTTATTTGAACGCAATCAATGATTTAAAGGCAAAGATAGAAATCAAATATATTTTTTTATCTGTCTTTATCGGCTTGTTCACGGACTTAAGTATTTAACTATTTAATACTGATAAGTTTTAAAAAATATCTATAAAATTATGCACTTTATTCTAGAATATACAAAAAAAAACTATAATTACAGATTTTTATCTGTAGAAGTAAAAATAAAATTATGTTCATTGGTAAGCGTATTCGTTGAGGACGTCTGTATCTGCTTTTTTTAATGTTCATAATACTTACAGAGTTAATCGAAGGCGAGATAATATTGCCACTGTTATCCATTGGAGGACCAGCCTCAGTATTTTGGAAGTCGAAGCTGCTCATTAGCTGAGGTTCTCCGTAGGGATGAGCCAACATAAAAGCAATGGCTCCCTTGTAAGGCCTGGCATTCTTATAGGTGAGGATGTTTCCGCCGGCTCCATGACCTCTTTGGTTGTCGTGGTTATCGATGAAGGTTAGAGCGTCTTCAGACGCGAGAAGAGACCATTGTGGTCCCCAGTTGACTAGCCATCTAAGTTGGTTTCCACCCTAAAAGTGAAAGGAGACACCTATTATTACACGGGTTTTATTTAAAAAACAAAGACACGAAATCTTTTCATAAATAATAGAAAATTAAATAAATAAATCACACAGCGCCTGATAAAATATTTAAATACTTTTTTTGGAAGTACATACTTATGATACATACACACCCAGACACAGAACAAACAAATATATTTATCGTCATATAAATGTTTGCCCTGGTGGGAATCGAACCCACACTCTACAGGTCTTGAAGCAGATACTCTACCAAATGAGCTAATAGGGCAGTCACTTGGTCAACCCACTCGATAGTATGAATGATTTGAGAAGTGGGTAACGTAAAAAAACGTAAACCTAACGCCAAAATATCTTGAAACAAACACAGAGAGTGGCGCCATCTAGGAATGACTAGGAAATAGCCCGAATAATAAATAGCCAGATTTACCTTCGTACAGTTATTTTTTGCTTGGTTAATATTATTATTATAGTGCTATATTATTTATGTGATACTAGGAAACACTATTAAAATCAAAATATTCTGGGGATGCACTCGTAAGTTCAAAGACTTGACTACAACTCTAGAGAGATTAAGTAGTTAATGTTAATTATATGGTATTGTGTGTTCTTATTATATTGTTCTGTGTTGCAGTTTGAAGGATACGGCAGCTCGCGAAATTACATAGCTGTTAAGACTAACCATCGAAAGTCTCAAAGCAATGAACGCCAAAGCAGTGATGCTCTAAACTTTGTTATATTACTTAAAGATGTATCGCTGTGAATGTGAATATGTATTATCTGTTACCATCAGAAAAGCATCTCGTTCATATCATTACTTTTATATTTAATAAAAAAATTATATGCAATTTATTTTGTTAACTAAGTGAACATGCAAAACTTTTCAGACTTCAGCGTGTATTTACTCCCAAACGAGTACTTGGAGCTTTGAAGATGAGAATGATATATCTTTAGAAATACAAATACAAATCACTTGGTGAAGAATAAATAACTTTATATGTTGATAAGTTTCCATTTCATGAGGTCGTTTAACAACCATCCTCAACAACTTACTCATTACTGAAGGTCTTATTTATTTTATTGTTTCTAGACTAAAACGGCACAGTATGCCAATTACAATAGTCTTTAAAATAATATTAAAATAGGTATTCAAGTTCACTATTACCAATCTCTTTATCCTTGCACGCTTTCATCTCACAATACTTTAGACACGCTGACATGACACTCCTCCATTCACCCGCAAACAGATCACAATCAGGCACCCTAGCCAGGAGAGAGTTGAAGGCGGTGAGAACATGTGGAATAGGAGAGGAACCACGCTCCACGGTTCGACAAGGCGGAACCGCAAAGAGTATATAACTTGCACGGCGCGGACAGCTGCCTAGAACAGGAACACGCAGGCGTACAAGCTCATTCAAAAGGTTGGGAGCGTCAATCACACCACGAATAATCTTGCAATCTTGCACAACTATCATCTGATTTTTTTCTCGCCGAACCTTCAGAGAGTTGTAACCCAAGCAACCCAAGAGAAAGCTGGTCGGATACAAATAAGGATAAAAACCATACGACCGCTTATATAAAAACCGAAGAAAAGATTTGTGTACTTTTTCAAGGAGAACACTATAGACGTTTTCATGTGGATTCCACACACATGAGCTGGCTTCAAGTTTACTGCGGACGAGAGCCAAAATGGACGAAGTTGAAATGGCTACTCACTGTAGCAACTTTTGTTTCAATAAGCATAGACAGATAGCATTCTCTTATCCTTCTTATCTGTTTACCTTTCAAAGGGTCAATCCCATAGTTAAATGGTTCCATAGAAAAGAAACAAAACAGCATTACAGAGTCGCTTTACCGCTTACTATCAGTAGCTTGACTTACGAACTGTCATTTTTCGCGCTAGCTTATACCGCAAGCAAAAAAGCAAGCAGTAGTAAAACTTTTTTTTTTTTATGTAAAAAATAATGAGACGGACGAGATGCTCTCCTGATGGTAAAAGATAACGCCTGTCCATGACCATTGCAGCGATACACAGAACTTTGGGTAATAAGACAAAGTCCAGGGCATCGCTACTTTGGTGCTCATTACTTTGAGACTTTCGATGGTTAGTCTCAACAGCCCAGTAATTTCGCTAGTACCCTTCAAACCATATATTTATTTCCATTGTTTTGGACTTTGGTTACATATGCCAGTATACCAACTCTTGATTGTATTTAGATGTTATAATATGTATGTTTATAAATTACTGTGGAAACTGACGTAGTTTTGACACATTTTTGTTTTTCTTATGGTGTACTCACGTTGAATTATATTGGATACTCCGACTACAGTCTCGGCCCAATCCGATCACCTTCTTCATGACTACACACTACACAGTCATGCTTTGTTTCGATAAAAAAGGTGACTGGATGTGGCCGTTTATGTTTCGGTGCTAAGTGTTCTATTCTAATTAGTTTTGTTACTCAGAACTACCAATGTGTCATGGTGAATAGTTAGAATTTCTTTTCATTCTTGTTTTATTAAAAAAATTAATTTGTGTTCTTTTATATTTTTAGCGATATTTTTTACATTGCCAAATATTAAAAGCAGCGGTGATGTCAAGTTGCGGGAGTACAAATGACGCAGAAAAATAAAATCTTTCTAGTTAGTCGTAGTTTCAATTTTGTAGTTAATTTACTTCGTCGAAATTCAGTGCCCAGCATACGATTTTTCACCTACGGTAAAGAGAGAAGAGTTGATTTTCCGTCCGCTGTAATTTTTTGCTTTTTGCTTTACCTGGAATGCTCTGCTTAATTCCAGTCCAAATCTGAACTCGGTGACGGCGGCTAAGGACGTGTACTCGTCTCGGGAGATAGCTTCACCACCCAGGTCGATGACCTCCTGGTAAATGTAAGGGCGAGCGCCGGATGGGAAACCGTGGGCTGTGTTTAGATCACGAAGGCGGTTGTAGATAGCGCTCAAATCGCCCGGCCACATGTGTTTGGCGGCGTCAATTCTAGAATTAATTTAACAGTCTTAGCTATTTGTCTGTTTTATGATTAATAGGTTAGGTACCACAGCTCGCCTGGCGAGCGGTCGGAGGTGGTAAACACACCTAGCGGGGAACGGGAACTGCCTTTCAGATGAGGTTGCTGAAACACATCACTGTTGATTGATGTGTTTCAGCAACCTTATGATGTAGTTGATTTTCAACTTGAGGGTGGTAGCTTCTAGAAAGTATATTTATAGAGTATATTTAAGTATTATTTCTGTTCTGTAGTACATGTGTGTTAGATAATTGATTGATTCAGGCGTTACTTTGCGGAAGTTCATTTTGAATGTTCAATGTTTATATTTACCGTTCCAGTTCCAACAGTGACGAGGAGACTTAAATTTAACTAATTTTACACTGCTTATTTATTAAAAACCCTAATCTTACTTAAAATTTAGAACTCATAAACTTAGAAATATTCTTAATTTGACAAATATAAAAAATTTAAAACTACAAAAAATCTAATTAAAATAATCAAGAATCCTCCTCTCTGCAGTAACCACTTTGTCGACACGTGTTTCACCTCTACACGAGGCATCCTCAGGACGTGTTGACTCTTCGAGCGCTTGGTCGAGACATGTGTGTTCTCAAAGAGTGTTGATGTGAAATATTCTATCTATCTATCTATACTATTATAAAGAGGAAAGATTTGATTGTTTGTATTGAATAGGCTCCGAAACTACTGGACCGATTTCAAAAATTCTTTCACTGTTGGGAAGCAACACTATCTTCGGGTGACATAGGCTACTTTTTATTCCGGTATTCCCACGGGAACGGGAACTACGCGGGGGAAACCGCGAGGCGTCCGCTAGTCTAATATATGGATGTATGTTTGGTGTGTAATAAAGTTGTATTCTATTCTATATTTAGGCTCACCTGAATCCAGCTACACCGAGCTCAATGAGACGGTTCATGTACCCAAGTATTTGTTGACGGACGTATTCAGATCCTTGGTTCAGATCCTTTAGACCAGATAGCTCGCAGTTTCGTACCTGTCAATAAAATAAAAACTACGGTAAAGACGCATTCATTAATCCATGAGTTGGTAAACCTTTTTTTATGTTTGACGGGCTAGGTATTTAACAAGCTTAACTGATGTGGTCGAAGATGGTAAGCACGCCTAGAATGGAATGGACTACCTTTTAAGTGAGTCTGCCAGCCCATCCATTTAGGTGAAGTTTGTAGCTAGCCAGCCGAATACTAAAAAGTGCCGTACCACCATGGGTTTCCTTACGATGTTTATGTAGTTTTTACATAAAAAAACAATGCCTGCTTCTGAATTTTAGCGCGTTTTAAATCGTATTCGTCTTTTAGTCGTGTTCAAGATTATATATCTCTCTATGATAAGGCAGATAAGAAGACGAAAAATAATTTAATTTAATAAATATTTAAAATATTTGTACCTGGCACAGATTAGTGCGTCAATTAAATATAAAGTGATATTGGTCGGTAGCACTCAGGCAACTCATTTTTAGTGAACAATTTTTACGATAGGAACGAACATGAGTTTATGATAAAAATAAGTCTGTTTTGGCTTAGCACCTATAATTTTACATGAAAGGAGATTACACTATATTAATTTAAAAAAAAAAACATGAATAGGCATGTCCTGGGCAATCGTGCTCCATCTTCGGCCACATTGTCACTTTCCACCACGTAAGATTGTGGTCAAATACTTGCATAGTCCGTCGTTAAAAAAATATGGGTACCATTCCGAGAATCCATGTAAATTTTAATTTGAGACACCTTTAAAAGATTATCAACTTTTACCTATGTCTACTTACTCTATCAGGGCAGCATCCATAATCATTTCCAGAGATGACACAGTGTGGCCAGTTAAAATCGTTCCTTCCGAAAGGAACTGATGGGTAGTGCCAATTGCCAAAATCAGCCGTGCTGCCGCCCGTGCCGACGTTTTCACCCCAAGTGCCCGTCATGTGGTTAATGATAGCGTCAACATAGATCCTAATAAAGATATAATTCTGAATTAACAAAATTGTTAACTTTATCATGAATACGGAAGAACCTTATTTATTTTACTACTATACTATATTAATGTGTTAAGATAAATGAATGAAGTAAATTCTTCAAGTAGATCCTCACCTGACTCCAGCATTGTTGCACCTTCTAACCATGTCAGTGAACTGCTGCTCGTTTCCTGAACGAGTGACTAGACGGTAAGAGATCGGCTGGTAGCGTTCCCACCACGGGCGGTTCATAGACCAAATCACCAAGTTCTCATTAGGAGGCGAAATCTGAAAATTACAAATTTGATACTTCTCTTCAGCTGGTGATCTTTGTTTTCAATATTATGCAATGTATAACATAATTAAACACGAAATGAAATTTAAAAAAAGTTAGAGAGCTAACTTTTTTAATACATTAAATTTTTTTTTAAAATTGACGGGCAAATAAAAGTTCAGTGCCGTTAAGGTAACCTCGCTTACAAGTTAAACAAATACTATCATACTGCGAAGAATTAAATTAGGTTTCTTTTTGAAACCTTCATGTTGTTTATTCTGAGCCACTTTCTGAGTACGTTTTAATAAATAATGTTATTTCATTAGAAGTTTTCCAGCCTAAACGTATCAGGTGAGGATATGGGTCGATGGAGCTTTTGTTTAAAATACTTTAGAAATTTAAACTTAAATACGCAGGACCGAAGGTACGGTTTAAAAATTTTATTCGAGTGTAACGATTTTTAAAAAATATTTTGTTTTCTATCTTTAATAATTATAATTAACCCTGGTCAAAGTCTTAAGCTGTGATCAAACACCTAGCTCACGAATCGTTAAAATGCCTCAAAATTTCTTCTTGCGTTTGTCCTCTGTATCGCCTGATTTTAAGCGAAACTGCGGTCACTAATTGTGCATGCTACCCATCATCATGTTACTCACAAATCGAAAATGCCAAGATTGAAAAAGTAAATACAACAAACCTGAATGCCTCCGTATCCTCTAGGTCCCAGGAATCTTTCGCACTCAGCTGCGATATCATCCCATTTCCACTCAAAGAGATGAACCATGGTGGTCCTACCAGATGCATAGTGCGGGTTCTTGAATGCTTGGGCTGCTACCGCGACGGCCAAGAGCAACAGGATGAAGCGAAACATCCTAAAATAATAATTATTGAGAATAAGGAAGTCATTGCACTCATAATCATGAACAACTTACACCTAAGGGAACTATCCCGAAATAACGAAAATGAAGAAAAAAATAATTACAATAATTATACTCGATAAGTTCCACGAATACAGGATTGGGTTCTATAGTAAAAGCTGTTTACGTCCATGAGTATAATGACCTCCTCTTCATATAGTATACCCGTTACACGTAAACCTATAAATACATGGTATATACTATATAAGCTTACGAACTCATGCAAGTTAGTTTCTTACCAGTAAATTATGATGCAATACCTTTAAAGGGTCTTTGTATACCTAGTTTTAAGTGTTGCTGACCTAGACTAAGATACAAATATAAAATGCAAATACGAAAAATTGTATACAGTGAAACATAATACAGTTGTAATGGCATCACCTATCATTACATTTTGATAAAGTTTAGTATAGGTACTCGCTGAATTGTTAAAACAATCCAAGTTGCGATATCTACGAGTGTTTATTTTTATTCTAACGAGTAAACACTAATATGAGAGACGTGCCAGGAGGCTAATTGGCAACGACGCTTTACTAAAGTCTCGGCTTCAAAGTCTTGAGCATCGTCGTAGTATTGCCAGCCTGTCAGTTTTCTACCGGATACATTTCGGAGAGTGTGCACTTGAGCTACACAATTTGGTTCCCCCTGCACCTTTCTTTTACCGGACGGCCTGACAAACGCGACCAAAACGTCATCCGTACATGGTGGATGTTCCCCATTTACGCACAAAGCGTTTTGATTCCACATTTTTCATTCGCACAGCGAGGTTGTGGAACTCTCTGCCGGAGTCTGTGTTCCCTGTTAGGTACAATATTGGCGTCTTCAAATCTAGAGTAAATAGGTTTCTTCTAAGTAAGCGTGCTCCATCTTAGACCACACTACTGTTTAACATCAGGCAGAGTGTGGTCAAACGCGAACCTATTTTGAATAAAAAGATAAAAAATATATATATAAGCTAACATACATAATTATATATATACGTTTGATGACGTGAGTACATACTTTGTTTTTGTACGCCTTAATAATCTTAGTTATGAAAGATTATTTCCATCAAGTAAATGAGTAGATAAAATGGATTTCTCCTTTGTTGTTGTAATCTTTTTTTGCGGTTTTATGGATGTGGTAATTATTTTGAAAATTATTTACACTGGTCCGATCATTAAATTGATTATAAATTATGAACTATGGTACCAATAAGCCAATCTGATTAGGTATAGACAAAGAGCATGGATACTGTGGCTACGCAACAATAGAAAATATAGGGAGTCAGTTTGAGATAATAAATAAATAAATATCGTAGGGCATTACACACAGCGCCATTTGACCCCAAACTAAGCAAAGCTTGTACTATGAAAATCAGATAACTAAGATGATCAGATGATGAGTTATTTAGTTTAAAAACCGCGAATACCCACGAATAAATGTTTTTTTTTTCTAAAAATTATTGACACTGTCATTTAGCATGAAGTAAAGTTTCTAACGACACCCCATACGTTAAAATCTGTTTAGGCATTTAAAAGTTATAGTTAAATAAAGAAACTCACATACAAACGTACATACATGAACCCTGAAAACATTACACGCCTTTCTTGGGTAGTCGGGTAAAAACATTTAAACGCTCTACATCAGACATTATTTTCTCCATTAGTATTCTTTTACGCTGAATGAGCATGCGTTTGACTACACCATGCCTAATGTTAAGAAGTAAGATAGATACGTTTACATTGAATCAATTTAATCTGGATTTGAAGACACAACATTGAAACACAGATTCCAGTAAAATAAATTCCAGAACTTCGCTGCGTTCGTGAATAAAAAATGTGGAATCAGAACGTTTACGTGGGGAAATGCCACGAAAAGATTATTTCACGTATTCAAATATTTGTTTATCATTATAATTAAATAAACTTTTATTTTCATTTGAAATGCAAAATTTTTTTTGCGTAGAAAATTTGAAAAAAAAATTGTACTTGAAACAATACATACCTTATTGTTTTCGATGGCCAACTTCTTTATAATAATTATTAATCACTGTACATCTAGTTTTGGCCTCCCGCCGTGATTTTTCCTTTATATAGCTTTAGATAAAATTATTTTGATATCCACAAATTTATCTGCATAATTGACATAATCCCTTGATAATAGTTCAAAAACATCGATTACACATTAAAATATTAGTACTAGTATATTCAAACATGAAATGTTTTTATTTAATTAAAATTAATAAATCAGTACTTACCTAAATACCTACCTGACTGCCCTTTTAGCTCATTTGGTAGTGGATATCTTCTTCAAGAGCTGTAAAGCGTAGGTTCAATTCCTGCTCAGGACACACATTTGTGTGACAAAAAAATATTTGTTATATTATGTCTGTATTATGTATTTATAATATTTTGCGGCGATGGTGGTTTTGAGGTTAGCGCAGTCGGATGACACGCCAAAGGGCGTGAGTTCAAACCCCAACAAAGAGCTTGAGCTGCCGGTGAAAAAAAGAACATCATGAGAAAACCATAGCGCGGTGGTAGGGTATATTCTAGTACTCGGCCTTCAAGTTGAAAGTCTACCGCCAATGTGTTCCAACAGTCTCACTTGACTGCTAGTTTCATTCCAGCAAGGAGTGATTTACCATCTTCGACCACACCACCAACACCAGATGAGCTTTGGTGAACCATCTTACCTATCAACAGCAAAAAATATGTATTTACAAAAAAGTAGTCCCATAGTACAAGCTTAGCTTAGTTTGTTGAGCAATAAATGACTCCGTAAAAAACATTAAAAAAATCTAGACTATCCAGATACACATTGCAAAATTGTAAATCAAAATGTAAATGCAAACCACAAAACTCTTTGCATTACAATCGACAGACAAACAATTGCATTTCAGTTCAATCAGTGCTATACAATATCAATAAAGCAAACCTAGAATAATTCGAAAACAATAACGAAGAAAAACTAAACAACTGCATAATAACGGAAATTTCGGAAACCGCCGCATTTATTTTCGATTTCGTGTTTACAGCAAGTTTCCTTTCTTGATTGATGGCTTCAAAGAAACACATTTCCTTGTTTGCATTCGATTTGTTTGCGTGATTATAACAAAGGTAATGTGTATTTGCCAACAGAAAGTTTACGTGTTTTCAGCTTCTGTACTTAGTCACTTAACGCGTATGCTATAACCCTTTTTATATTATTTTTTAAGTTAATGAGACTAACGATACGCTCTACTGATAGGGAGAGATAACGCATGTCCATGACTATTGCAGCGATACACAAAACTATCGAGTAGCAAAACAAATTTCAAAACATCGCTGCTTTGGCGCTCAGTACTTTGAGATTAATACATGTTTAGTCTCAATAACCCTGTAATTTCGCAAGTTACAGTTTTCGGAACAAGGTAATGTTTACACACTACTATTTGGCGGTAGATCTGCATATCTGGTACTGCGCTAATACCTATCTAGACGACTTCCTACTACTAAGATCTACAACCAAGTAAATACTCTGCTTTCTTTTTAATCTTCCAGTTCTTTGCTAAATGTCATTTTTGTGCGTGTGACGTATTCCAATACCATGACAAATTTTGGAACGAGATATTTTTTTATTCAAAATAGGTTTCCATTCGACCTCACCCTGGCGGATATTAAGCAGGATGCGGTTTAAGAAAGAGCACGCTCCTAGAAGAAAGAAACCTATTATAATATATATTTATATCCTGTACATAAGTACGCGGAATATATGTACCTACGTAGGCAGGTACAAATACAAATACAAATACAAATCATTTATTAATAACACCAAAGTTACAGGTCATATTTCCATTCATATTTAAAAATTATTATCAAAATCATTACATATGTTAAAACAATGAAAATGAAAATGTCAATAAAGTAATATGTCACGTATAAAATGTCAATAAAATTATGTCAATATAATTAAATGTCCATAAAAACAAAAATATTATAATTACTTACTAGTAATTCAATAATCTCTTAGTTTTAAATAATCGTCAAAGTCATAGAACAAGGTCTCTTGAAGCCAAGATCTTAGTTTGCTTCTGAAGCACGCGATGGAAGGTGCATCCCGGATGGAAGCGGGTACGCGATTGTAGACCGCGGGCCCCAGAATGTATACCGACCTCTCCGACTTGACGAGCCGATGCGACGGCGTTACTAGTTAGTCTTTCTTTTTATTACTGCGAAGATCCAACGTGCTGTGGACGCCCCGGCGTTGAAATAAGTATAACAAGGTATAAATACTATTGCTATAGCGTCGTAATTATTCGTCTTTAATTCCAAAAACTCGAACGAACCGGTTTGACTCTACGTTCATTGTGCAAACCGCTAAACAGTGGAATGCTCTGCTTGGGTGGGTGTTCTGTACAATCTGGGTGTTTTCAAGTCGAGAGTGAATTGGTACCGTTTAGGCCAGCGTACTTTATCTTAGACCGCATCGCCGTTTACCATCAGGCAACTGAACGTAACTAGACGTGTTACAGTATTATCGCGGGATATAGTTTCAGATGGCGCATGAAATATTTTGTATCGAGTTAGGAGGGAAAAAATTAGTACTAAATAGTGAAGTAGCAAACAGACAGCGAAATACTGTCACATCTACGAGGTCACGCTTACAACCGAAAAAAGGTTATTGTACACATCATTATGTACAACTTTCACTATGGGTTCAACCATAAAATCGCAAAAAAAGACAAGAACAAAAAAAAGAATAGAAGGTAAAGAAAAGAAGGTAAAATAGGAACAATATAGTAAATATTTCTACAATACAATATAGGTGAATATTTTTGTGAATGAGCCGATTTATTATTCGTGATTTCAGGGTTGGTCCCATAGTAAAAGTTGTTTATAATGATGAGTACAATGATCCTGTACAAAACTAGTGAAGATCATTAAGATTGCTTAACTGTTATCGCGTAGATATAACTTATGTACTTTATCCGGAAAGACAGCTAAATTATCTGATTTATTGATAATAACCTATCTATATCACTGATTTTTATAACTCCATGTATTTGGACTTTAGAATTGACTCTTACATTTAATTGAAAAACATCTCTATTGTTTCACGTCGAAGTAGATTTTTTGTAAAATTGCGAAGTCGTTAATTGCATTTTTTCATGCCGTGATAGGGTGCAGTCGTCTGTTCTAGAATTCCTAGCAACTTATGTAATTGATTAAATGCAACATAACAGATTGTGCAACAGAAATCAAATTACTGATAACAATTTACTTGATTAAAAATCATATTGGTTGTAGGTAAGTTAAGGTATGCAATTGTATTGTAAATGGTTTTTTTTGCACAATATAATTGAACTCCTCTGTTTACTGTTTTTCTGCATGATGCATTAATACAACAGATTACAGTATAAATGATTGGTTTGCCTTAGCAAGAGGAAGTCGAGGAAGGTACCACCGCAATACCAGTATTTTTTTTAAATAATAAAGTTTTTTTAATGGAATCTCTAAGCTAGTATCAAAAAATACATGTTTAATTCTCAAATGCAATATTCAATATTACATTTCTATATTTACAAAGTACTTGAAAATATGACCAATGTAGTAAAATTCTATTTTTCATATTAGAAACGTGTATTTTGGTCGATAAAATGCGGGAAATTATTGGTAGAAGTTACAGAGTTAATATTGAAGAAAATTTAATAGAGAACTAACTAATTAAAACTAAATGAGACTAAAAATCACAAAAATGTCCATTTAATTGTTTATTTTAATAAAAATACAATTCTAAAATTGCTTGTACATCTGATACTGCCATGTTACGTCATTTAGTAGTCCTCCTCTTCCTCCTCAGCACTAGGGCGTGGGTTTGATTTCCACCCAGGACAAACATTTGTGGGATTAAAACAGATATTTGTTCCGTGTCTCAGACACAGAACGAGTAGGTTTTTCAGTAAGTATCACAAGTATGTATTTACAAAAAATGTAATAGGTATTTTGTAAATTACATACTTATTGGCGCTGTGCGTCCAATATAATTATATTTATTCAATTTATTAGTAAGTATGAGATAACTGTAATCATAATACATTTTACGCGACAAACTCTAGCGGTTTCTCTAGCGGTTACTTTAGCGGTAATTATTTAACTCAGTTCCAAGTTGTTCCAAAACCTCCATGATTAAAGACGTGACTGAAAAATAAATAAAATATAGTTTAATATTATTTTAAAGGTACCACTACACTAGATAAACTATTAATATTCTATACAAGCGAACCGCCCCGACTTCCCACGGACGCAATTTATCTTGACGGATTACGATTTATTAATCTCATAGTTTTAAGCACTAGAAAAGTCATGCTTGTTTTATTTATTACAAAATAATATACTATATAGACTTGTGTCTTACCGTTGTCTCGCCTGATATTCCTACCTAATGCTAGTTACCTATTACTATAAAGAAAAACGTTTACCTCTGGACCAACATGAATGGCCAAATGCACATCCTCTGCGTTTCCAATAAGGCTTATGTTCGCTCTGCCGTCTTTATTGACGGCGACTTTACTTCCGGTGCAGGTGTTTCCTCGCCTTTTACCGGTTATGACGTCACAGTAACCACCTTCGGGAAGTCCCGTCTGCAATCATAAAACAAGCGAGAGCTGGATACGAATCGTAAAAGTTTAATTTGAAGATCGTCCAGACATGACTAAATTTGACAGACCAAAAAAAGTTTTAATATCTTTTAACAAAGCTGAGTTTAAAACTCCGCGTAAAATGCACTGAAATGTTTCGATATATGCCACTACAAAGTTATTTTTTATACCGGACGGGTTCTTTTTCATTAAGGTGGTTCGATTTCCATACAAATAAATTTTTGCCATTTATGGACAAATGGAGCATAATTTTACAGTGAAATCCCAGCTACTGGCATTTATTTTGGTTTTTATTTGCGGTAAATCACAATTGATTGAATAAAACAGTAGATTGTTTTATAAATATTTTTAACTCTAAACTGCACTACTTAACAACGCAACGTGTAGTGAAATGTAAGCCTAAAAAGTAACCCAACGAAAGAAACTTGGCTGAAAGATAACTATCATTAATTATTTCTTTGAGCCTTTATCAGTGAAAAGATCTGTCAACTACCATAGAGGTTTTCCCAACATTAGCAAAGACCAACGAACTCGTTATTGAGCTTTTAGCGCATCAATCAGTTTTCTTCTATTGTTTAAACAGACGAGCACTTTTGCAAAACCAAGACGACGTTGATGCAAAAACGCCTTTTAGTTTCTATTGTCTGCTTGTCTCGAGTCAGATTTTTCGCAAAACTTTTGTTACGTTTATTAGAACTGAAAAGGTTAAGGGTATCACCAGACTACTGTATATTAAAACTATGTTTACATGATGTTATTTTTTTAACTCTAGCTACATTTCTAATACCCAGCGATAACATTCAGTTTGTTCATCTACAAAAAAAGGTTCTTTGTTTTGAACTAGCCGTCTGTCCCGGCTGTCGCACGGGTGGACATTTATTTTTTCATTAAACTCTAGTAATAAATATAGCCTAAGTTACTTAAGGAAAATGTAGCATTCTAATGGTGAAAGAATTTTCGAAAATCCAAAAATACATATCGCTCCTCTTTATAATATTAGTCTAGACAACTTTTCAAGGACTAGACGTTGCCTTATACATTCGAAAAAACATCGTGAGGAAACCAAAGCGTGGTGATAGAGTACTTTCTAGTACTCGACTGGCTAACTACTAACCTCAAGTGGAAAAATTTGCCGCCAAGCTCTTAACGGTGTGTTACGGCAGCCTCACTTGACAGCCAGTTCCATTCCAAGCTATGATGTGATTACCATCTTCGATCACACCGTCACTTAACATAAGATGAGCAATAGCCAAACACCCAGCCTGTCAATGTCAATGACTTGTAACATTGGTGTTATCAATAAAGTATTTGTATTTATTTGTCAAGTACTAAAAAAAGCATTGTGACCTCGGTAATTGGATATACAGAGTATGAAACGAAAAAAAACAGACTTGATTTTTTCTCCTTTTCTAGTTTTCCCAATTCCTGCGAGTGCTAAAAAGTAAACGTACTACGTGACGAAAGGTAAAACGAGAAAAGTTATAAATCATGGCTTATTCTGAAAAGAGCTTCACATAAGACAGACTTAAATGACTAGACGGGTAGTATAAAAATCATTAAATTTCAAATGATACCATCAAACCCTTAATTTGAAGTTTTATTCTCTTCTACTAGTACGGTAAGCACGTACCGATTCAAACAAAGTAATTCAAATTGTCGTTTTATTGCTTCAAATGCATTAGAGTTTTATGGATAAAAACCATGGAGATTTCGCTACAAAGTACCTACTACGGTAGGGAAGTATATCCTAAGTACTTACTAATAAAGCAACCTAAGTATACAGGGAGCATTTTTTTTTACCAGTTAGGTATTTGTCCACAGCTCACCTGATGTTAAATGACGGTGTGGTGGAAGAAGAAGTTGAGTTAGGTTGAGCCACTGGTGATGGAAAACATCGTGAGGACACCATGTCATCAGCAGCGGCCTTAGTTGGCGGCCCAATCTAGCCAACAAGTCTAACAACAAATCACAATTGCACAAACGCAGAAGTTACATAACACATAATTGGGAAACACATTCGAATTCCAAAAAACAATGAAACGGGAAATGACGGCGGTTTCCCGACGGAAACGGAAATGTTTAAAACCTCTACCTTACATGTATTACCATTATAATAAAATATTTTCTATCAAAAACTGTTTTCCTTTATCATAACATTGTATAGAACAGATATTATACGTTAAAATAAATTTTTATAAACTATTTTTATTTTATCAGGTTACGAGTAGAAATAAAATTAAACTTTTTTTGGTCAAATATTGTAAACTACCATTATCTACATTAATATTATAACGAGTAAAGATTTCTGGATTTTTGTTTGTTTGTAACGAATAAACCTAATCGCTACTAGACTGATTTTAAAAATTCTTTCACCGTTGGAAAGCTACACTATTCCCAGGTGACATAAGCTATTTAATCCCTGTATTCTCACGGGAACGAGAACTACGCGGATAAAACAGCGAGGCGTCACGTTCACGCACTGTTATCCCCTTTGTTTACATAATATCTAAGATTCTTGAACAGAGTATAACCTTTGTTACAATTGTGGTAAAAATCAAGTATTTGGGGAAAATAAATAAGAAAATCTAATCTCACCTGTAGGCTTTCATTCAAATCTCTGCCCTCGAGATTGAAGACTATAAAAGCGTTATTTCCTCGGCTGAATGCAATCTGATTATGTCCGTTGTCCCACCAGTTAAGAACCTGACTGTTGTTGGCTGCGTTCCTAAATGCGACCATTTGGTAGATCTGCCGCCAACGGTGCTCGCATACCCAGCCATTACCGCAGGTATCATCCTGGCAACGTTATAATATCTACATAATTACAGGTAACTTATGCTATAACTAGATACTTTCAGATACTGAGACAGCCATAAAAAACGAGTATGACAAGATGTCTCTTCCAATCTGTTGGAACTTCTGTTCTCTTCTGTTGAAGCATACTGTTGGTGAATGAAAACATCAGTGAATCTGCAATTATTCGGAGAAGAAATTTTAATCTTATAATTGTATTCCCCCACATTTTAGCCCAGAAAGAGTGCATGCTTTCAGCTGTTGGTGGAGCTTGGTTTGTACTTGTTCTGAGAGTGTCGTGTCTTTGTATTTATATGCCCGTAGAAAAGTTTCTCATTTGTATTAAATTGTACATTTTGCTGTTTCCTAAGAGTGCATTTTGTGGACCTACGAAGCCGAGTAGATGCAGCGCTTGGTTTTGTTTCTAAAAACTGACTATTAGTTAAGTTAGCCTCTATTATTATATAACAGCTTATGTAAATTCGTCAACGATTATTAAATCAGCGGTGTGAAATTATAACCTAATCACCCCTTCAAAATAGGGCTGTATCCAACAAAATATCGATTGGTCTTGATATTAAAGACTGACGTAAGTAACAAATTAATATTACAATAGTAATCACTAGAAGATGTTCCGTGGTAGAAGCTCTAAAAATATGAAAATACGTACTTGGTTAATAGTAGGGGATAGTATATCTTCGTTGCTGGTCACAGGAGGTCCTTGTTTCACATTGTCGAAGAAATAACTGCTCATTATGCGTGGAGAGCCGTACGGATGCGCTAGCATAAATGCTATTGCCGCCTACAAGGAATTACTTTATCTGAGAGACTGCTTCATAAAAATACTTAAAGTAAAACAGAAATCTAAAATCTTTTGCTAGCTAAAGTTTATATTAGTGTTATTGGAGCAAATATGACATCTAGCTTCTTTAAAAAAAAACCGATTCTATAATCCTTACGCCAACTAACCGCACTGCTCCAATGAAACAGTTAGGTTTCGGAGTAAACGAAAATATCATCGATGTATACAATTTTTAGATTTTTGTTGATTTTTCAAAAACCGCTCGATTACGATAACTTAGTATATTAGCACTATAGTAAGTATACTATGGTTTTAATTAGAAATTTGTTTTAGTTTTGGTTTTAATAAAAGTAAACATCAGGCAAAAGCGCTAATCCCACTTTTTTTTTACTCTTGATAGGTTTGCGTTAGACCACACCCTGCCTGATTAAAGCAATACTACGATCTAAGATGGAGCACGCTTACCTAGACGAAACATATTTACTCTAGATTTGAAAACCTATTTAAAATATAGATAACACGCTCTTCTGATGGTAAAAGACAGCGCTGGTACAAGACAATACCAACGGTATCCAAACAACAACAAAACAAAATCCAGGGCATCGCTGCTTTGGTGTGACATTTGAAGGCCAGTCTCAATAGCCTTGTTGCATCAGTATTCGGACTCTTCAAACTGAAATATAGTCCTACTACCCTACTCCTACTAATATTATAAATGCGAAAGCTTGTGACTATGTTTGTTACTCTTTCACGCAAAAACTACTGAATGGATTTTAATGAAATTTGGTATGGAGGTAGCCGACACCCTGGACTAACACATAAGCTACTTTTTATCCCGAAAATATGTAGCGGGTAACACCGCGGGGCGCATCTAGTATCTAAGATTTACACAGTAACTTGGCGTCAAAATATCTGATACTGTGGTGGTACCTACAGTTATCGTTATTGTCGGTTATTCACCGCACAAAACTATTGTTAAGTTATGTCGTTGTCCTTCAGGTTACACTGAAAGCTACTAAGTTACGATAAAATATAATAATAGAGAAAATCTACCTAGTATTACCTTATATGCCCTAGATTCCTTGTAAGTTAACACGTCATCGTATCGTTGGGTATCATGATTGTCGATGAAAACAAGCACATGGTCACTCGGTGATAGGTTCCAAGGTTCACCCCAGTTGATTAACCATTTTAATGCGTTCTGACCACGGAATACTGTTTTCAGTTCTGTTCCGACCTATTGGACAAATGAAAATCATAGGGCATTACACACAGCGCCATCTGACCCTAAACTAAGCAAAGCTTGTACTACGGAAAACAGATAACTGATAGAATACTCAAATAGTTTTTTTTTGTAAATACATAATACTTATTATTTATTTATTTATTTATTGTTTCTAGACTAAAACGGCACAGTATGCCAATTACAATAGTCCTTAAAATAATATTAAAATAGTTATTCAGGTTCACTATTACCAATCTCTTTATCCTTGCACGCTTTCATCTCACAATACTTCAGACACGCTGACATGACACTCCTCCATTCACCCGCAAACAGATCACAATCAGGCACCCTAGCCAGGAGAGAGTTGAAGGCGGTGAGAACATGTGGAATAGGAGAGGAACCACGCTCCACGGTTCGACAAGGCGGAACCGCAAAGAGTATATAACTTGCACGGCGCGGACAGCTGCCTACGCAGGCGTACAAGCTCATTCAAAAGGTTGGGAGCGTCAATCACACCACGAATAATCTTGCAATCTTGCACAACTATCATCTGATTTTTTTCTCGCCGAACCTTCAGAGAGTTGTAACCCAAGCAACCCAAGAGAAAGCTGGTCGGATACAAATAAGGATAAAAACCATACGACCGCTTATATAAAAACCGAAGAAAAGATTTGTATACTTTTTCAAGGAGAACACTATAGACGTTTTCATGTGGATTCCACACACATGAGCTGGCTTCAAGTTTACTGCGGACGAGAGCCAAAATGGACGAAGTTGAAATGGCTACTCACTGTAGCAACTTTTGTTTCAATAAGCATAGACAGATAGCATTCTCTTATCCTTCTTATCTGTTTACCTTTCAAAGGGTCAATCCCATAGTTAAATGGTTCCATAGAAAAGAAACAAAACAGCATTACAGAGTCGCTTTACCGCTTACTATCAGTAGCTTGACTTACGAACTGTCATTTTTCGCGCTAGCTTATACCGCAAGCAAAAAAGCAAGCAGTAGTAAAACTTTTTTTTTTTATGTAAAAAATAATGATAATAGGAGAGGAACCACGCGCCACGGTTCGACAATGCGGAACCGCAAAGAGACACATAATACATACAGAACACCCAGACACAGCCGGCCATCTAGCCGGATACTAAGCGAAGTTTGTCCTGTGGGAACCAGATAGCTGATGAAATACCTTCATTTTTTATCATATAAACTTCTAATAGGTACATACAGAATATACGAACACAGAACAAATATCTTAGTTTGTCATACAAATGTTAGCCCTGAGTGGGAATCGTACCCAAATAAGGTAACAGGGTAGTAAGAACGAAATATAGTTCTACTTATAGTCATTACTTAAAGTTAATTAATGCTTATTTTAAAGTTCTATCAACTTCTCACTGACGTGAAAAGTCACGCGTGAAAACTAGGCGGGTTAATCATTTATTAAAAATGCGAAAGCTTCTCTGTGTGTTTGTTTCCATGTTTGCTATTTCTTCGCACTATATTGTGTTATTTTTATTCATTGACATGTAATTAGTGTTTTAAAACTCATATAATGACATACATATTTAAATTTAGAATTGACTAGTAACATGGCTGTATATCAATAAAATATTTGTATTTGTATGACGGTTGTATTTAGATGAAATTTGAAAGCTTGAAATTTAGCTTATGCACTGACACACCTTTTTTATGCTGAAAAACGTAGGTAACCTAGTTAAAGGAAGGTAAAGGTAGTTTAAGTATAAAATAACGATAAGAAACGTATATACGTAGGGCTGTATATAGAACTTAGCTCAGAGTTCGGTCGAAGTTGTTACTTCAACGAAGTTTAACTAACAATAATAAGGTAACTGAATTACAAGTCTCTGAATATCTGATAGAGAGTCAAAGTCGCGAAATCACTAACACAATTTCCACAAATTGCTACAAAGTAAACTTGTCATATTTTATTCTAAGTGATTATATATGTACCTATCCGTGATCCCGGATTAGCCCTGTTTTTATGAACTGTTCTATTACTGAGAACGGGCCTCTTTTCGTTGTACGAAGGGTAAAGCCACAGTGCACCACGTTGAACAAATGCGTTTTATTTAATGCGGAGTACTGGGACAAACGAGACGTCTTGTGATGGTAAGCAATATCGTCTATCCATGACCATTGTCGATATTCACCCCAGCTTTGCTTAATAACAGGGGACACAACAAATAAACGCAAGCCAATATTAATAGACTTTAGTTTAAAAAAACGTGACAGTCATGCGAAAAATTTACCCTTTAAGTTTTTTTTGGATACACATTTGAAAATAGAGCAAAAGCGCTGTACTGGATTTTTCAAAAAAAAAATCTTGTGTCACTGGATTAAATATAAGTATTAATGATAACCCGTATATTCAAATCTGTTTAGACAGTTGAAAGTTATGGTAGAATAAAGAAACTCACATTCATGAACTCTGAAAGCATTACACTGCATTTTTTGGCAGTCGTGTAAAAGTAAAACAGAATTAGCTCGGGTTATGCTTCTGTTACCACCAATTGAGTAATTTGAGAAACAAAGTGTTGAATAAACAACATACCTACCATCATTACAAATTAATAAACAATTTACAACATCATTTCCGGCAAAACCTACAAACTACTACTAAAGTTCGTGACTGAGCAAATTCATGTGGGGCTAAATTACTAAAGACGCCGATTAAACCCCTTTTTACTTCGTGAAGAAACATAATGAAGTCGTTTCACAAAGAGCTTTGGCCAACAATGCCTTGTCATGGTTTAGTGGAAAGCAGCTTTTAAGGTTTAAAGTAATAAAAAAAAAATCTTAACAACAAGCGACGATGTATTCCTGATGCGCTTCTCCCATTACGATACCTTCCATCGCGTGCTTCAGAAGCAAACTAAGATCTTGGCTTCAAGAGACCTTGTTCTATGACTTTGACGATTATTTAAAACTAAGAGATTATTGAATTACTAGTAAGTAATTATAATATTTTTGTTTTTATGGACATTTAATTATATTGACATAATTTTATTGACATTTTATACGTGACATATTACTTTATTGACATTTTCATTTTCATTGTTTTAACATATGTAATGATTTTGATAATAATTTTTAAATATGAATGGAAATATGACCTGTAACTTTGGTGTTATTAATAAATGATTTGTATTTGTATTTGTATTTGATACTTTTAGGATACGATACTCGAGTAGAATACTGGTTGGATACTAGTTTGCCACTCGACGGTCGCATATTATGCAACTGGAAAATGACTAAATTCATTTGTGCTTACTCGTTTTTTGTGGACAGACGTTATGCCAAGCGATTCCAGTGACGAAGAAGCACTTCCGGTTTTTCCGTTTTATAGAAACAGAAGACGTCATCGCAAGAGTAGAAAACACTGGATTCGTCCATATATTGAAAGAAGCATAAATTGTAGAGTTTTATAGCATCACAAGAATTACAACATTATAATAATAAATTTTATGTCTGTCTATTTTATTTTTTCGCATGTATTCTGGTACATATTTTAAGCAATAAACAGAAACTGTCGTTGACTGTATTCCGGATCGGCCTGGTTTTGTAAACTGCACCACTGCTGAGAGCGGACCTCTTCTATTCTCATTCTTTCTCTTTCTCGTGCCGTTGGATTCATACCCATGATCTCCACATTGAATCATGAGACGGTTTCCTAATCAATCGTAAGCGGAACTTACAAGATAAATTGCAACTTAATCCAAAAATATATAAGAATTAAAATGTTATGTACCGATGAAGGCAGAGCGGACGGATTTGTAAATGCCGTTGCTATAAGGCTAAAGACGTACTAGTTTTATTATTAACGCCAGTCTGCTACAAGTCGTCTTCTAGCCGCAGTTCAAATGACTACCGTTGGCAATGCGTTTTAAAACTTAATAGTTAAAGCCATTAAGGCCGAATTACGACGGACGATCCATCATAAAAACGATTAGAAAATCCAACCAATACCATTTTCAATACTATCTCTGAATTACTTTGAGTTGAGACAAATTAATTTGTACGTGATTCGGTAAACAAACTTGCTGACTCATTCAAAGGATCTTCGCGAGCGCACGGCTCACTTCGTGAGCCCACAATGTAGCCCCATCGAAATTGTTCAGTTTATTGTTTTACTTCCAAAGTATTTACCGCCCAACTTACCGCAGAAGTTATCAAATAAAGGAGCTAAAATTTCTGAAGATGGAATGTCAGTTTTATTAAGAAAATATAAAAGTGGCTCCCCTAGTCTATTTAACAAATAAATTTGTTCGAATTAGTAACTGTCCATTGTGAATGTTCTGAAGTAACAGACCGTTGTGAATTTCGTGCTGGAGTAACCAGCCATTGAAAATTTCGTTTTACAAGCTTGTTGTCGAAACTTGGACGGACGTTCACTAATTAATGAAATTGTTTTTCAGGATCTTGAAGAACAGAGTTTCTTATTACATTTGGAACATAGAATAGGTGCCTACTTAGTTTTTAATGTAGTAATTTCTTACTAAAACTTAATCACGATGACATAGAAAAATTGTTAGATAGTTAGTACAATATAGACAATAGACAACACTTTATTTGAGACATAAAACACATATATAATGCTTTATTTGAGACACAAAACACGTCATGGACAGGCCTTATCTCCTACCATCAGGAGAGCAACTCATTAGTCTCATTACAATCACATAAAAAACGTTGACTCGTTTACACACATACACACTCACGCATAGACACGCGCTGCACAAACACACACTCCCACTATACATGCAGAGACAATATCCTAAATTTTTTTCTGTCTAATATTTGGCAACTGGCTCCCGCACATACAGTTCGTAAGCCTTAAATGGATCACAATTGTAAAAAATACGTGTTTTAAAAGAGGATTTTGATTGTATGTCGGATTTAACGTTTAAAAGTCGGTCACCTTCGAATCCGAAAACTCAGGCGTACGATACAAAAAAAGAGCTCTGAAAATCAATCACTCCAATACGCACCAATATAGTTTCATAAAACAGTCGACATATGGTCTTTCTTATAAACGTTGTTTAATGTTAATCAATACTTAAAATGTTCTTTCAACTTCTCGCCCACGTGAAACGGCACGAGCGAAAATGAGAGATTATGCTACTTTAAGCATAGATATATTGATAAAGCTTAGCAACTCGAACTGTCTAGGAGAAAATGTTCTATAGATTCACCATGAACGGTATGCAAAGAGCTCACGCATCATTTGTTCGTTCACTCAAACAAAAACTCAGGGATCGTGTCCTGTCATAAAGATAATCCACTCGATCGAAAATGAATAAGTTGCCATTAAGTCTCTGTGTCAATTTTTAATTATATTTACGCTTGTAAATAATTTAAATTTTGTATTTTTAGTTATTCTACATATTAGGATATATTATTATTAGAATGTAGATATATTTATGTAAGAGATATGTATTCTCCTATGTACAATTGTACATATCCTCGTTATTGATACACTACGTCTTTCTCTGCCTCTGATTCTGTCCGTCCTAAGGTTGCCTGGAAGAGATCGCTTTTAGCGATAAGGTCGCCAGTTGTTACACCTAGTAATTAAATTTATTTCTTCGGTATTGTATCATTTAGTGTGTGCAATAAAGAGTTAATCAATCAATCGCATTTTTGAGTGGAGAAATATAAATAATTGTAATGTGCACAAGTGGAAACTTCAGGCTTACCCTGAACTCGGTGACATCGCCAAGCGAGGTATACTCTGCATGCCTAATAGGTTCATTTCCGTGTTGTGCCACTTCCTGATAGATATACGGTTTGGCGTTAGAGGCAAAACCGAATTCTGTATTGAGGTCGTTCAATCTGTCGTATATGACTTTGAGGTCCGCTGGCCACATGTGTTTTGCGGCATCGACTCTGTGAAAATTAAAAATATTTTTCATAGAAATTACATGGAAGTATCAGTCAAATTCGACAAAGGAACTCAATCCGCCAAAAACATTTCACAACATGTTCACACAGATTTAAGCATTAAAAATGACTATAACTGGCTGTTTGAATAAGAGGCATATATTTCTGTTATATGATCGTGGTGCATTAAGACGAAAGGGGGTACTTGTACTCATCAGTATGAACAACTTTTACTATGAGCACAACTCGTGATTGTGAATCAAATATTAACTGCTCCATACATTTGGTCTGGGTTCAACGAACTTTTCTATGGATCTGCTGATTTCAGAGTTGTGCCTATAAGAGTTAGAGAGAGAGAGAGAGAGTGTGTGTGAGAGAAAAAGAGAGAGAGAGCGATTTAGAGTTGAGTTGTGCTGTTCATAATGATGTGTATAACGAAAAAAAATATAAAAATGATGAAAACCACAATGGTGGTGGTGGTCATTATGATCACATAATAATGTAAATGACAGGTAAAATTTTACTACGGAAACTGACGTGGTTTTGACGAGGCCACCGAATGTGGCCGAATCTAATGTCAGAGTAACCGATATAACTAAACGTGAGTAATCCAGCATGAGTAAAAGAAACATTGTATATGAAGAGCCATACGAATGCGCTCTCAAAAATGATGCAAAATAAGGTAGGTAAGTCTTTTTTTTTACTTTTGGCATCGCACTTTGTGCATTATGTCAGTGTCAAATAGTCTAAAATAAATCACGATTAATATCATGCCATATAAAATCATGCCCTAGTAAATTAATGGCGCCTTAACTGGAAGTTTTTACTGACTTTTGAAAACAACACAAAATAATATGTTTTACAACATTAGAAGACCATTTAGTGTGTTAACTACCTGAATCCCGCCACTCCAAGCGATATAAGATGGTTTAGATATTCAACTATCTTGTTGCGGACATAAGGAAGATTTTGATTCAAGTCCATCAATCTAACTAAGCGACATATCCTCACCTGTAAAAAAAATTTGCCACAAAAACACAAAATAAAACACGGGAACCCCAATTAATGCTTAGTGTATATAACACTTTCGTTATACAAAAAATAATCGAAAATTTTCTTTGGATCATCGGATCTGATCGATTTTGTGGTCTAAAAAGAAGTCAGATAACTGATAGAATACATAAATGCTTTTTTTTTGTAAATACATACTTATAATACACACAGAACACCCAGACGCAGAACAAACAGTTGTTTATTCACAAAATGTTTGCCCTGAGTGGGAATCAACCCACGCCTTACAGCTTTCAAGGCAGATATACTACCAATGAGCCAAGTGGGCTGTCAATGTCTATTTGATGGCTGATGTGTGGACTAACGCGGTAAAAAATTCTATGGAAAATATATTGTTCGATTAATTAGTTACCAGGTTAACATAACTAAGTCGGAGATCAATGAAGCGTTGCAAGATGTTACACATATGGTACAATTAGTTCGTATCACAATATTAGATACGGTTAATTTAACAACCTAATTAATTATTCACATTTAACACGACATGGTTTCATACAATGTACCTGAAGCCAGTTACTCCACGATTGATTAATTTGTTCAAGTACCAATCGATTTTCTGATGAACAAAATCTGACGATTGGTTCAAGTCTTTTAGGCCTAACAGTTGACAATTAGGAAACCTTTGGAAGTTAATGAGACGATTACAAGTATAAATTAAAAAACAAACAAACTACCTACTGGGTTGATTTTTTCTTTTAATTTATTAATAATATCAAATTTCGACTGGATTAGATCTATGAAAGATGATCATATCTACTTATCGACAAGCTGATAAAGGAAGAAAACGCCGATAAATAATCTTTAAACATTTTTTGTCACTAGTGGTAATCAAGCAGACAGGTTGCCTAATGCTAAGCAGTCCTCGTCGCTTATGGATACCAAGGCAAATGCAATACCAAGGGTACCAAAAAGTACGTACCTAAAATATAGATATAATATAATAACAAAAAAAAATAAATATAAAAACCCCTGCATTAAACAAACCTCTACGACGTTGTAATAGTTGTTAACATCACAAATAGAGTGAAAGTCTTTAGGCCCGTAGGGAACTCCATAATACTCCTCCTTTTCGATGTCAGCAGTGCTGCCTGCAGTGCCAACGTTTTCCTTGCCACTGCCCGTCATGTGGTTGAAAACTACATCCACATAAATTCTGTTGAAAATTATTTAATTTCTTTAAACATGTAGCTAATTATCAGCTTCCCTATTAGCTATACTTACGTACTATCACACACAGACATTCTCACACGCAAGCTTAATTTTCTTCAAATATACCAAATGTTGCTTTTCAAGTTACCCCATTGCTGGGCGCGGGCTTTTTCTTGTTTTGAGAGCGATAAGGCCATCCATGCAATCCCAGTGCGTGTTAGAAGATTTCACACATCTACGAGAACATTCATAAATTTCGGACGTGCACGCTTTTTTTTATTGTTGACAGTCTAGGTGTTTGACCACAGCTCACCTGATATTAGGTGAAGGTGTGGTCGAAGATGTTAAAGTACACCTAGCCTGGAATGGAACTGGCTCTCAAGTGAGGCTGCCGGAACACACCGTTAGATGCTTGGCGGCAGATTTTCAACTTGAGCTAGCCAGCCGAGTACTAGAACGTAGGCTGTGATTTCCTCACGATGTTTTCCTTCAACGTTTGAAGCTAGCGGCAATAGGTATAGTACACATAGTACATAGGTATAGTAGACCGCATCGATGCTTCACATCAGGGAGGATGTGGTCAAGCGCAAACCTATTAAATGTAAAAAAAAAAAAAAAAAAACATCCAAATTGGGATGCAAACGGTTTCCTAACTTGATTGCCGTAGTTTCATTACTGTGCTAAATATGTTATGATGTGCTGAGTCAAGTAGTTTACACATAGTTAGTACCTACATGTTCATGCACGTATACTGTATTTTGTATGTATCAATTAATTACGTTTTTTTTTACACTGACTACATTTGTTGTTTCATCTGTCTTGTGTTTTCTTTCAAAGGTTTCCTTGAAAAATTGCTGACTTTGTACTGCCACTAATACGTGATTGTAATTATTTTTTGAATATATGGATAGTTAGTTATAGTGTATGATAAAGTTATTTCATTACCTGACACCAACTCTATTACATCTCCTAGTCATGTTCGAAAAATCATCTTCATTTCCCGACCGAGTTTGAATCTTGTAAGACATCACTTGGTATCTCTCGTACCAAGGCCTGGTTCCATCGTCTAGGTGGATTATCAAGTTCTCTGATGCTGGAGACACCTATGTAAATTATAAATCAATATCTGGCACAAAGGTTTCTAAATACAATGTAGGTAGCTAGCCAAACTGAAACTGCAATACATTTTTGTCGCAAAACGTAGGTAAATAAAACAACAACAAATATTAGTATCTATCTTGATTCTTGATTAGGTACCTCTTGTTTCCAAAAAACGATTCAATTCTCGATCGATAGACGTCCAAAGTACTAATACTAAGTAAAATTCATTTTTCTGTGTTAGTTTTACTTTGTACTTAGATTAGCAATGCCCGCGGCGGTTTCAATTGCATTTTCCAGAACAAAAAGTAATTTGCACTTAAGTTTCTATTTTATTTTCAAAATAATGGGGAACTTATTTTTATTAATTTAAATTATAATTGTCGCTCACTGCATTTTTGTATAGCGTAGAACTTATGTATTGTTTACTAATTTACGTGGTTTTAAGTAAAATTGCCAAATGTTTTTTTTATTTACCTGCACACCCCCAAATCCATGCGGGCCAAGAAATCTCTCGCATTCTTCTGCGATATCGCTCCACTTCCATTCAAAAAGGTGTACAATAGTAGACCTCCCAGGCACCATATTCGTTCTACTTATATCGGAGTAAGCAGACCCGATGAGGGAAAACAAGAAAAATTGAAGATACATATTTATCTGGAATTAGAAATTTGTTTTGACAAGTTTAGTAGTGGTTGTGGTTTGGTGTGGTTATTAGATATTCATCTACAAACAGACTAGGTAGGTATGTAGTCCAATAAGTATTATTATATTCATGTCATGCGAACAGAACTGAATGAAACTTGTAAGACGTCGACTTCGTTCCTAATATATCTCTACATAGTTTAAAACAGACATTTCCCGCCGTCTGTACGCTTAGATTTTTAACCTTCGCAACGGATTTTAATGCGGTTTACATCAATAGACAGGGTGATTCGTGAGGAAGGTTTACATGCATATACAGCACATTAGTATAAGCATTGCACCCGTGCGAAGCCGGGGCACATAGCACGCAGAACTGATGGCCGATGGGGCTGCAAGGTTCTGGAGTGGAGACCACGGACCGGCAAGCGCAGCGTAGGACGTCCACCCACAAGGTGGGCAGACGATCTTGTAAAGACCGCAGGAACGCGCTGGATGCGAGCCGCTTCCAACCGGTCTTTATGGAGGCCTATGTCCAGCAATGGACGTCCTACGGCTGAAATGATGATGAAGCCGGGGCGGGTTACTAGTTACTTATAATATTGTACTTATTTAGTGTGCGTGGGGCTTTACTCACCTTCAATATGTGCCAATTCTTTCTTCACTTTATTTGAATTTAAAAGCAAGAAAATAACACGCTATATTTTCCGATTTATTCAACTAGGATTCAGTACATTCACTTTAGCACCTTCTTACGAAATAAAACGTTTTAACGCGTTCACTGCACATTAAATATGCAACACTCATTAGTAAAAACTAAGGTAAATACAAGTAAGACGCTCAAATCATAACTGATATCTCTTGACCGCTGAGTATTTGTGTGTAAATAAAGCAATTTAGTTTACGAGGTCATAACGTAAACAACTATGACTGATAAAGAAACGGTAGGTACCTATATTTGCCGTAAAAGGTACACTGCGGCCAATATCTGTAGAATAAAATTTAACAGTATTACCATTAGCTTTTTCACTGTAATCTGGCTAGAAACGTTTTTAGTATATTGACCATACTCACATATAAAAAATATTTTTTTGATTAATTTTAATTAATGCATGCATTTATTTCTAGCATGTAATAACTGAGGGTTCGCTCTGGAGTGAACGGCTCGCTCGTCATAACATCATCATCATCAGCCTACCTTAACTCACTTGCGGAATGTGATCTTACCTCACAGGCAAATTACTGGGCTGTTAAGACTAACCATCGAAAGTCTCAAAGTAACGAGCGCCACAGCAGTGATGCCCTGGACTTTGTTTTGTTACTCAAAGTTCTGTGTATCGCTGTAATGGTCATGGATAGGCGTTATCTCTTACCATCAGGAGAGCGTCTCGTTCGTCTCATTACATTTTACATAAAAAAAACCCCTTATGAGTCTTTTGGTACATTTGAGGATTCGTGATAACTACTGTTTAACACGTCAGCACTCTAAAGGTTATTAAAAAAATACTCATATTATGTAATACATTTATTTTGAAATAGTTCAATACAAACTAATATAAATGAAGCTTACTATCTATGACTGAAAATTAAAGATTTAATCAACCTCGCGCAGTTTTTTTTTTACTGTATATTTCATCATATACGCTTACTATTACTTTATTTTTTTGTTTTATAACGTAGCCATCTTTACATGTTAATAACTAATTTTCATGAACTCCAAGAAACTTCACTGAATATCTATATCTATATATTTAAAAAATTAAATATTTGTAACTGAAAACGTGAATAAAATACGGTAAGTACCTAGTACAAAAACAGCTAGCAATATTTGGAATTAAATATATCTAAAATTGCCAAACACTGCTCTACATTATACCTACATAGACATAATACTTAGATAATATTACGCATCAAAATACTCAACAAACCCATTTCATCAAGACACATGGTGGAATGGAAAATCATCGTTATCTGTACCTTATATTGAGTACATATAATCTTTCCCAAATTAAATGGCAAAGGCGTCGAACGATACCAAAGCTGCACTATCAGCTGCACAGCAGTTTGTCATTTAAAATATAGCTGTATCAAAGTTGACATAAAGTTTACATTTTATTGCACTTTTCGCCGACGATAATCAGCCGACTCGTTTCTCGAGTTCAAATGTTTTAACTAGTGTACTATAAGTATAACTCATATATTCCACATCAACAATAATTATGTTTTTAAGACATGACACGCGACAAGACACGACAAGACACGCGTGAAATAAAACACGTATTGTATTATTTTACAAAACTTGTGTTTCTTGTCGTGTTACACAGAAACACTGTATATATATATCGTATGTATATAAATTTTTTAAAGTGTTAAAAAATAATTTCGGGTGTAGATGTGATATAATGTCGTGGTACATGTCTTATGATGTTTTCAAAAGTTAGCAAAAGCTTGTATTAAAGTCACACCTACTTTACTAGGGCATGGGCAATTGGGCATGTAACACTTTACATTGGCAGAATGCGGAAAGTGCGATGCCAAAATATACAGAAAAAAGCACATCATATCTATAGCTGTACAGAACTTGTATTATGCCAAAAACTTCTACAGTCGTTTTTACTTCACAAGCATTTAAAAAGAAACAGTGATATAAATGTCCTTATCGAAAATTATTTAGGAATCAATATATTATTATAACTTCGATATTTTTTTCATTTATACTGTCAAATGCTATCAAATGGTTAATTTCTTGGCTTATTACTAATCTACCTTTGAACTTAGCACAAGGGTTCTCGAGCGTATTTCGCTAGTTTTCAAATATAACAGAATAATTATAAGTAAACAATAAAATGTGAAAATTATTCCTACTGTCTAATACGAGTACAATTGAGTATATGGGGCGTTCTACTTTTCTACCGACAATGACGTGTCTCCTCAGGAAAAATAAATCTGTATCCGTCCTAAATTGCAGTTTCTCAAATTTTATTGTCACAAGATTTTTTGGACCATATAGTCATTATAATAATACTAAAATCCCGTTTTTATTGTTTTTGCTTTTTACAAAATTATTGTGACATAGTATTCAAAACGTGTGACAGAGGTGTTTTACATACAAATATAATGTGTCCCTTTACGCTGCCTAATGTTACAAAATGATGTCGCTTAAAAAAATCATATAGGACCCTATAATATAAAATTATTTATTGAAATGCTGAAATATTATCTTTAGATTAATAAAAATATAATAAACGTAAAGGTTCATACTATTAAGCAAAAAAATATTTTATCCTTGGGTACGGCTGTATATGTTTTTTCTTGCTATCTTCCGTCACGCATTTCGCAAAACAAAAAACGTACCTTAGCTGTTTGATCTTCAACACTAAACAACAGCACGGTTTCCTTCTCCTCTTGGCTTTAAGCCTTGAGGCCTCACCCGGGAGCGAGCCGAGTTAGGCGCCCGCAGGTAGTGAACCAGAGGTGCGTGTGTTTATTCGGCGACCGCTCTGTCACGTAAGTTACTACTTTAAAATATTATTGTAATTCCCATTTATTTACGTAATATTATTATTTCCCAGTATATCTGTCGTAATTACACACTTTTACGAACAATTTGTAATTTTATGAACGTTGAAATCCTCGAACACTGTTAATTTACACCTCTGTCACGAGGCACCTCTGTCACAAAATAGCTGTGACGGGAGTAGTATAGCTCGTGACGGAGTGGTATTTTTTGTCAGAAACTTTGCCTTAATTGATTTTCACAATAGTTAATTGATATTTTTTGTATTCTATATATTACATTATCAATTATTTTATTCATTTAAGGTATTATCATTAAGGTAATTAAATAATAGCTTTATCTGCGACGGAAAAGCAGTGACGTTGTCGTGAAAAAAGGAAACAGGACCCCGAAAAAGTCGCAGAAGTGAAATGATGAGACTTAGAAAGATACCATGGTTGCAAAAAGCTAGTCAAAGATATGACACCAAGAGTTCACAGACAAATGAAAAGAAAATTTCAAGTTAGAAACAAGAAGAGATCAACAGAAAGCTTTGCAGAACGTTCTAATGAATACTCCGACTTCCACACCTGTTCCTTCAAACCCCAGGTTTTACTCCTTTAAGTCCTAGATCTCGTTCACTAACTCCAACCTCATACGCTGCTAGAGCAAAGGGAAGAGAAAAAGTTAGCCGAGACAGATCGAAAATTTATAGGCAAAATATGAAACTTCAAGGCCATGTAAAATGATTACAGAAAAAATACGAAAATACAAGAAAAGACTTCATCGCCAAAAAAATTAAAGAAGACAGCTTATTACATAATATAACCAAACCAAAAAATTAAGATAAATTTAAAAGCGCCGAATAAAGAAGAAAAAAGAAAATACATATAGTATTTTGACAAATGCCATTAAGGAACATTACAAAAACATTAAAGACAAAAACAAAATGAAACACTGCTTCAAAACAATCCTATCCTTTCCTACAAGGCACAACAATTAACCGTTCGGGACTAAAACTTCAACTGTTTCAAGAGACTGGAAATAAAAAAATGCTGCACAACAAACATTACGTTTATGAAAGTTGCTCTTTATAAAAATAAAGCAAGTTAGGTAGTTAAGCCCAACCTCAGATTAAAAAGAACCATTGGCTGATATAAATAAACAACATAATAATTAGAGCTCCTACAAAGAGATTTTATGAGACTGTTGTATAACATTGTATCATCTTCATCTTCTGAAGTAGTATTACTACTTCAGAAGATGAAGATGATCAGCCTCTCGTTAATCAGAAAAAAACCTGTGCACATAAAAATTAGGCGCTTCATGTGACCTATCTGGAGACCCATTATTAATAAAAAATGGTATTATGTCAGTAAAAGTACCCAGTAAAAACTAAGTCGAGTACACCTACTTAGGAGTTGAAAAAAGTTGTGTGGATGAAGATGGAGATGTTCAGGTGATATTTTATAAAACTGTTGTTGACACTGACAAAATATTTAAATTAGTAAAATCAGATGTATCAGATGTGATGTTTGAAAACTTGATAAAAATGATTACGGTTAAAAGAGGAAGGCGTATTATAGAAGTATTTGAAAAGTCGAATAAGAGAAAAGAGAAGATTAGTCTGATTTTACGTGCACCAAATAATGATTATACCAAGAAATAATATCTTATGTAGCATTGTAAGAGAAGCATTACGTTTTGTTATCCTTTTTAAAAACTTTTAAAACCTTAAAGGATTAAGTTTAAATGTTGGCCTATTAATATCTACCATTCTGCCATACTCTAGCACAATTTTGTCCCCCTTGTAATTAAGCATTAAAGCAGCATATGTTCAGTTTATTGAAAACATATACACTAAAATAACGTATTATATTATTATATATTGACCATAAAAGATAGTTACAGAATTTCAGCTATGTTTATTTCAATTATTTGCAAAATATTTCAAAGTTTGTTGTCTTAATGAGCAAAAATGTGACAGAGTGGTATTAAATGTCATTTTTTATATTACATTTGTAACAAGAATTGGGATAAATCGTGTTCGATAATAATAAATGCTTGTATTCTAGTTATGCCAAGTTAAAAAAAACTGTAAATTTGATTTTACATAATAATTAATAAATGTATTAGTTTGTGACAGAGGTGTTTATTTTTTCTAACTATTCCGATAAAACTTAAAATAAATAAATGGTAAATAACAAAACTTCGATGCACTATACATATCTGAAATCTGCGATAACTGGACAATAATTTAAAAATACATTTTTTTAAAGAATTACACTTTTATTTTTTTTTGAAATCTAAAAATTTATCACTCAGATTGTCGGTAGAAAAGTAGAACGCCCCATATACATACATACAATAGAAAACAAACAACATAATACATACATTACAATTATATCTCTACATAGTATTTTAAAACAAAGACACTTCGCGCCGTCTGTACGCACTACGCAACGGATTTAATGCGATTTCCATCAATAGCTAGTGATTCAAGAGGAAGGTTTATATGTACCTATAATTACACGCATATGCACCACATAAGTATCTACATTGCATCCGTGCGAAGCCTAGGCGCGTCGCTAGCATATATATAACATACCGCTAACCACAGATTATAATACCATTAACTGTTCCTCGCAGTTAATCTACAAGCACTCTTTGTTCTTCTAAAATAAAAATCAATGTATGTCACTCTTCCCACTCCTCGATCAATGTCAAAAATCGTTTAGTTTTTTTTTACTTCGTATCTACGTACAAAAAGAAAAAACTGGCACACTTACATTTATAACATCAATAAGGATTATCATGAACGAAGAACAAAAAAAGGTGGTCAGAGCCTCACCTAAATACACACTTAGGCACCAAAATCATAGTAGTGTTCCGTGTCACCCCTATTTTTAATAAAATTTCCCACAATTCGGTATGTAAAGTTTTTTTTTTATTTATTTATTTTATATTTTTTACTGATAGTAAACTTTATTTTAAGAAACTAATTTGAATATTTTGGCTTTCTATGCGGTAGTTTAATTCTAATACGTTTTCAAACTTTTTATAGTTATGACGTCATGACGTCGGCTGAATATGTAGAATATGCCTTTGCCATACGAAACAAAAAAGTATACAAAACATTTGACACATTTCATTATCTTTGACAACAGAACTGACAAGTTTTTTTTTTTTAATTTGCTGGCTGGCTTCTCCTTACTGTGTGGAGAAAGGCCACGACACTGGTCAAGTGCGGGTTGGTAGGCTACAATCATTCTCGATAACATTAAAAACTGTCACACATGCCGGTTACCTCACGATTCCCTTTAGCGTTTAAAGCTTTTACAAGACATAGGTAACTTACAGATTGTAGCGCCTTGGGATTGGTTTTTTTATAGGTGACAAGCTAAGTGTTTAATCTCAGCTCATCTGACGTCGAATGACGGTGAAATCGAAGATATAAAATATAAATAGGCTCTCAAGTGAGGCTGCCGGATCACACCGTTAGGTGCTTGTTAAATAGCTAGCTGAGTACCTACTAGAAAGTACTCTACCTCCATGCTTTGATTTCCTCATGACATTTTCTTTCACCAGCAACTCAAGCTCATTGTTTGAATTTGAACCCAAAGCCTACCGGTGTGCGATCCAGCACTGAGTTATCATCACCACATGTCATGCATCATATTGTGTGGTTCTTAAAAAACTAACAGAAATATTTATTTTCTATTCAAGTTTTTACAAATTAAGAACATTTTTGTAGCGACTCAAAGTTTATCCAGGTTTATGGAGGACCCGGTCTACTTCTTGTGCTTCAATTTCATCATTTTAGGAGCAGTGCCCACCTTTTTTCATTTGTCAAAATGAAATGAAATATCTACCCTTAGATATACGTATTCTTATATAAGATCACAACAAAATATCTATCCTTAGATATGCATTCTACGTAGTTTTTACTTATACATATATTTCTTAATAATATCATTGGATAGAGGTTAAAATTGATTGGTAGAGAATTTCATAAATCAGCTGTAAAAATCTGCAATACATTGCATAAATGCAGAACATTGTTAATACGTATTCAGTCTTTTTTTCTATCCAAAATGTCCCTATAATATTTAAAGCCAATTTTAAGATCACGTTTTTTTTTTTTTGAGTTATCAATTGACGGTGATTTATAAAATTATCATACACTCGATCAAATATTGAAAATGCAATAATTGTTGTCTTATTCATTAACAATATCTATTATAATTATAAAGACATCATCAAAAGTCTTATTGTACGTATTTTCCTCGACAACATTTCTAGTAAAATCTATTCAGGAATTTCTTTAGGGCGGTTTGAAGGACTGAATATAGCCTGTTTTTTTCAATACTAGACCAAATTTAATGAAACTTGAAAATAAAGAACCCAATTTCCATCCAAGGGAAAACTGTCTATAGAAATACACTAAAACGTTTACACAAGGTTAGAAGGTTGCGGTGTATTTAGTTAAAATGAAGTCAAATCAGCAGTTCCATACGTTTGATCAAGGGTCCACGAACTTTTTTATACACCACAATGTTTCAATTAGGTACTAGAAAAAAATGGTGTTATCTACTGCTATAATTGAACCCATTTATGAAAAAAAAACGTAAAATCGATGATCGATTCTATTTAAACCTAGTCCATCGCATTTTCATTCATAAATCACGTGGCAAGCTCGTGCAACTGGATCGGGAAGCATCGGTCGCGATAGAGCGATAGAGCGATAGACAAAAGAAAATATTTTAGCAGTATTTTAATCAAAGCTGCCATTGGGCACCGCCAGCTGGTCTGATGGTAATATCCTTTTGTAGTAAATGAGTGCTATGTCCATAACTTAAGTATAACTTTGACATTATGAAGTAAACAAAAAATTGCACATTGACGATTTCTTACTCGCTCTGTATTACACATTAATTTTTTTCTAGTAATTAAAACTAGTGGTGTATAGAACACGTGACATGATGTAACATTTCTTGATCACGAGCTGACTGGAAAAACAAAGCTACTACAAACTAAATAAACTACACACAGGTATATGGCGAAAAACACAAGAAATTTTGAATTCTATGACCTGAACCTTATCAACCATGAGTTGTGTTCCTTGCCTTCACTCCAGGCCTGGTGCCAGGAACAATGCGTTTGGAGAAGTGTTCAAATTCGCCGATTGGAATGATCTTTTGATGCTAACGTGAGGATACTGCTCACGCCACTCCAATACCTGCAAGTACAAAAATTATATGTGAATACTAATTTCATAAGAAAGCTTTAGAACTCAGAAGAAAAAAAAACGTCGCTGCAGAAAAGATGTGCACGCGGCACCGCGCTGAGAGACAGTAGGTGGCGTCTTTAAAAAGGGCGGATTGTGGACTATTTTACTTGGTGGCAGATCTCCTTAGCAGGAAGTCGTCTAGGTAGGTACCACCGCAGTACCAGATATTCTACCGCCAAGCAGTAGTGTGCTAACATTACTGTGTTCCGGTTTGAAGGGTACTGCAGCTAGCGAAATTACTGGGATGTTGAGACTAACCAACAAAAGTCTCAAAGTAATGAGCGCCAAAGCAGTGATGGCTTGAACTTTGTTTTACTACACAAAGTTCTGTGTATCGCTGCAATAGTCATAGACATCTCTTACCATCAGGAGAGCGACTCGTTCAGCTCATTATTATTACATTAAGAAAAACTATCGAGGCTTTATTGTATCTAGAAATTGGGGGGAGGGGTTATAGGTAAGAACGAAGTTTTCTATAAGATGTAAGTACGTTAATGAAGGCAAGTGTGTGTCAGGTTGGGCATGAGTGGATGACTAACCCAAAATCAATCGATCCTTTACATAGATCACGTCATGTAGGTTGACGGTATGTGTCGCTGAATTTTATTTCAAGTTGAAAATCTGCCGCCATGCATTTAACGGTGTGTTCCGGCAGCCTGACTTGACAACCCGTTTTTTTTCAGGCTAAGTTAATCATCTTAGACCAAACCGTCACTTAACATCAGGTGAGCTGTGGTCAACACCTAGCCTGTCAAACATTAAAAAAAATCGTCTATGGATTACTAAGTTTACAGACATACCTGAGATTCATGAATCTGATCGCAAAAGCTGACATCCAAAAGCTTGAGCTCTCTGCATTCTGCTAATATGCTGAAAGATTAAAAACAAAACATTTATTTAATTAATTAAAAACATATTAGGATTTATATTATTATGTAAAATATATAAAAAGTATTCAGGGTATTCACGTAAAACCTTGCCAAACAAAGTCCGGGGCAACGCTGCTTTGGCGCTCATTACTTTGAGACTTTCGATAGTTAGTCTCAACTCAACAGCCCAGTAATTTCGCTAGCTGCAGTACCGTTCAAACCGGAACGCAGTAATGTTTACACACTACTGCTTGGCGGCAGAATATCTGGTACTGCGGTGGTATCTACCTAGGCGACTTACTGCTAAGGAGATCTGCCACCAAGTAAAATAGTCCACAATCCGCCCTTTTTAAAGACGCCACCTACTGTCTCTCAGCGCGGCGCCGCTGGCACATCTTTTCTGCAGCGACGTTTTTTTTCTTCTGAGTTCTAAAGCTTTCTTATGAAATTAGTATTACCACCAAGTAAAAGTAAGTGTGGTGTAAGCCTAACAGTATACTCACGCGTCACATATATCTGGCGTGACGGCCCTGACGCCGAGCAAGTCCAGTTGCGACAGTTTCGTCGCACGCGGTAATAGCGCACGCAAGTCGCGGTCGCAAACTCCGCGCAATGCTCCGAGGAACAGTTTCCGCAGTTCTGAGCCCGAAAGCCAGGCCAGCCACTCGCCCGAGCCACCCGCTTGAAGACTAAAATACAATTAGATAGATAGATATAACTCTTTATTGTGCACACCGTAAATAGAAAAAAGTACAGAGAACAAAGAACCTTATGAACTAGTGCCACAAGTGGCATTAGATCAGCAAGAACAATATATATATAAAGCAACACAAACTTTTACGAAAGGCTACTACTTTTATAAGTCGGCCTTATTACAATGTAGGCAAAGTAATGACAAATCTTCCTGTGATTCTGCAGCGAAGCCTATATTGGTTTGTGTCTACTAAATATAAATCGGAAGTTTCTAAGGACTTTTGATATTAAAAAACAAGAAAATTGTTATTTTTTTACTACAAAAGATTAATATTATTATTAAGATCAATTCATTAAAATTTTCACCAAACAGTATGACGCCGTGCCAAACCCCATTGTTGTATTGACATTGTCGTAGGACAGCTGCCATATATATAATTACGATTGTTTCACAAGGTATGACGTCATTCAGATTCCATGGCAGCCCTGGCCGTTTTTGCGGCAAATTTTAATATTTTTTGGTTTACGAAACTGTAAAATGTATTTTTAAAAAGAAATAGTTTTTTACTCATCTATTTTTTAAATTTAGTCAGCTTGTCTATTTTTCAATATTTACTGTATTATCAAATAATATTAATCGAATTACTTCACAAATTTCCTAAACTGACTCAAGAAATGGTGTCGAGAGTAGTGTTACAAGTATTTATAAGTATAAAAAAATCAAGCACTATGTCATAAAATGAGCTTCAATATGGACAATTGTTTGATTCAGGCGTTACTTTGCGAAAGTTCATTTTGAATATTCAAGGTATATATTTTGTTAAGCGGAAATAAATTAAATATAGGTATACCTTGAATATTCAATATAGATCTTTGTACATGATGTTTTTATGCCAGTTTTACCAACAATTAAAAAAAATACTACACTATAAAAATAATAAACAAAATATATCGCGGTGCGCATGTCAGACTTGCTTGTACATTGAAGGCCAAAATGCGATACCAAATATGTGCAAAATACTTACCATTGTTTATCAAAACATATTTCATGTTTTATTTGAACATCATTATAACATTCAAAGTACAAACTTTTACAACGATGATATAGGGTTGTAAAAACGTGAGTTGAGAATAAATTTATTTTCAGTTGAAACTTTGAAATTGTACTTACCACCACCCGACATCAAGTTCCTGCAAATTCTTGCAGTTGCCTAGCGCCCGGATCCCGTTGGGGGTGAGCGAGTATGACTTCCAGAAGTCCACGGATATCAAGTTGGGGCAGTTCGCACCCAGCGCCATAGCTATCTCGTCCATTGAGGATATCATTTTGCAAGATCCTGATAAAAAAATATTTCTTCAAAAAAGATTCATAATGTTCAAAAAAAATTTCTATTCTATTTACAACGTTATATAAATAGGTAGGTATGTGAATTAGAAATTTAACATTTAGACATATTATTTTTTAATATTCAAGGTATATATTTTGTTTATTCCTGTTTGTTTTTTTTTTTTATCGTTGACAGGCTAGGTGTTTGACCACAGCTCACCTGATGTTAAGTGAAGGTGTGGTCGAAGATGGTAAAGCACACCTAGCCTGGAATGGAACTGGCTCTCAAGTGAGGCTGCCGGAACACACCGTTAGATGCTTGGCGGTAGATTTTCAACTTGAGGGTGGTAGCTAGCCAGCCGAGTACTAGAAAGTACCCTACCACCATGCTATGGTTTCCTTACGATGTTTTCCTTCACCGGCAGCTCAAGCTCATTGTTGGGGTTTGAACCCACGCCCTTCGGCATGCGAACCTACCGCGCTAACCACTGAGCTATCATCGCTACAAAACGTTTTTTCCGGTTGTTGATGAGTTCTAGCAGTGAAAGTGAAAAAAAAACACCAGAAAGTGTAAAATTAAACGCAGAAATTCTAATCTTATTTGTGTATCATTAAAAAAAAACTAAAATTTACTCGGTATGTTTAAAACCATGCACAAAACAAATGCGTACCAACATTAAGATGCTCCAAGTGTGGATTGGATCGCACAATGGACACGGCCGCCAGGGTCGTAATATCTGTTCTGTAAAGATCCAGCCGTCGTAATCTTCGCAACGAGGCCAATCGCCACCAGTCTGTGCACCCGATTATAGAGCGGAGACATAGTTCTGTAAAATAAATTTATATTAATTTATTAAAAATTTGTATTATTTATTTATGTTTCTTCTGTGTCTGGATGTACTGTGTGAATTATAAGTATGTATTTACAAAAAAAAATTATTTAAGTATTCTATCAGTTATCTGACTTCCATAGTACAAGCTTTGCTTAGTTTGAGGTCAGATGGTGCTGTGTGTAGGTAATTTTCTTCTTTATTTTTAATTATTGATTATTGTTTTGATTTCTATTTTGTTCATGACTTAAATAAGTTCTTTTTTAATGTTGTCATTAGTGTAATTCGAAATTGACGGTGCTAATTGACTGAATAAATAAATAAATAAATAAATAAATAAATGTCCTACGATATTTATTTATATATTTGCGTATGTATTTTGTATATTTAGTAAATTTACAATTAAAAAACCAACTCGATGACCCTTAGATCAACTAAACGCACATCCAATGAAACAGCGAGATTTCGGAGTACACGAAAATATCATCGATGTATACAATTTTTATTTGTATGTTTTGTAATCAAGTCACCAAAAAATCGTCAAAATGAAATGAAATTTATTTGACAATTACATGAATGAATTGCACTCTTGCGCAGTCGGAGCGGGTCCGCTATTTTAAATTACTATAACATCATACTGACCTTGTAGATAAGTACAACTCTCAACGATGGCTCTTAACACCGTGTTGTCAACAAATTTGCAGCAATTCAACCGCAAATGTGTTAATTCGGTGCCGCTGTCTTTGAGGAAACTGTGAATTGGAATTTACGTAAATATAACCATACAGACAGGTAAATAGAAATAGAATGTAACTTAATTGTACACAGAAACATACCTACATGACAAAATTAAAAAAAAGAAAAAAGCAATGCCTTATCCCCCTAAAGCGATTTCGTCCTATCAGCCTTTAGATAGACAGGACAAATGACAGCTACTACGGTCGTCGGTGTATAAAAAAGTACAATCTTAGATTGTATAATTATACTAAGTCAACAGTTCAATAATTGAACTGAACTGGCAATAAAAATTTAAATACCAGAAGCGATACCCAGAATTTTTTATTGACTTATTTTATATTGACAATATTTTTTATTGACATGTTTGTATATTGACATACCTTATTTGTAGTTATTATTTTAAGTTACATATTTTATTTTAGGTCAATTCTTGTGTGTTTATTATATGCGTTTACTTACATAATTATAGAACAATAATTTTTTTTCCTTATTTTTGACATTTTTGTTTTGAGATGTAATCAGTGTTTTTAAAACTCATATAACGACATATTTGAAATTTAGAATAGACTTGTAACGTTGGTGTTATCAATAAAATATTTGTATTTGAATCAATTAGGTCCCGACTCTTTTGAGTAAAAACTAACCGAGAATCGCGGACCGCGCCTCGTAGTGCGAAGCAAGACCTTACTCGCTTTGCTTTTAGCTGTCTCCGTGAAAAAGGGCACCAGATGTAGCCGAAACTAATCAGAGTATCCGATATAATTAAAGAGAGTAATCCCACAAAATCAAAAAAAGAAAAAGAAATTAACCACACAAGTAATAGAAACGAACAAATATACAAATACAAATAAATTTAATGGTTCATCAAAATAGTACAGGTATGTATAGTAACCCTGCCTACAGTTGTAGCCTTCGCTGTGTTGCTGCAGACAATGTCTTCCCACTAAGGTTTAAAAAATAAAAAACATTGAACACATTAACTTAAAAAAACACAAATGTAAATACATATCGATTACTAGTAAGTATAATTGTTTAGACAAAGGTCCAAGCAGGCCGATACCCAATGTATACCTATTATTTTGTAAGAACTCGTGCTAAATCTATTGTGTTTTTATTATAGGAAGTATAACAATACACGCGATTTTACTATTGCAATAGGGAAACCTTTACGCCGGCACAAAATGAATTGCTGCCAATTGAATTGATCAGAGACGAATAAACACTTTTTGAAGATAGACTTACTAAAGATTGCTGGTAAAAATTACGTCGAAGAAGCTCTTGTAAACTGATACAACTTTTACTATTGCACCATCTTTTTTTTTTTTAATAAACTTGCGTTTGTCCGCCAACTCGCCTAATGTAAAACGAAGGTGCGGTCTACGATGGAACACGCTTACGTAGAAGAAAGCGAAAAAAGAACAATAAGAATTATTATAGAAACAGTTGTTCCATGGTAAAATATAATTCACGATGTGTATAATAAGCTCCTATCGGCTAATGTGCTATTCCTCGTAACCCTATATACGTTGTTACAATCACTGAGGAAGTCTGCAACTAGTTTTATCAGGAAAAAAAAAAACGATTGAAGCCCTTCAATCGTTTTTTTTCCTTAATATCTTAAGATATCTATCCCCCGGAGTTGGTGGTATGCATTCAAGATTTTCCTTAAGAGATTTTTTGTAGCAATGATAACTCAGTGGTTTGCGCGATCGGTTTAAACGCTGAAGGGCGGGGGTTCAAATCCTAACAATGAGCTTCAGCTGCCGTTGAAGAAACAAAGGTAATCAGGAAACCCTAGAGTAGTAGTATAATACTTTATAGTACTCGACTGGCTAGCTGCCTGTTGCCCTTACGTTGAATATTTACCGCCGAGCACCTTTTTTCAAAACTTTCGAGTTGTGCCCATAGTAAAAGTGGTTCATGATAATAATTATAACATGCTCTTTTACCCACTGTACTAAGTTACTCGACTAACACCTGAGTTCGAGAGTAGGTGCAAAATGTAAACCAGCGCTGTTAGAACTTAATGCTTACAGCATAAAGCTGATTTTGTCTTTTTGAAAATAAATAATAAAAATGATATTTATATTAATTTTAAGACATGTGTATCTTTCTTTATGTCTGTTTATTAATAAAGGTATTCTTATTCTTAGTAGGTACACTACAAAGTAATAACTCTGTGTAGAAAATATTGCACAATGTATGTATATATAATTATGTATTAACTCACTTGACTACATAACTGGGTTGTATCATACGATGGCTCCCACACCAAGATAGGTCGAGCTTATGAAGAAATTTGCATCTCATCGAAAGGGTTATCAGGACCTGAAATAATCACACAAATATGATAAAGGCGAAAGTTTGCGAGTGTGTGTTTGTTACTTCTACACACTTAAACGGCTAGACCAATTTGGATGAAATTTGGTATGGAAGTAGCTGACACCGTGGATTAAAGTAGCCTGTACTTTTCATCTTGAAAAATGTAGCGGTTAACACCGCGGGGCGCAGCTAGTTTCAATATAAATCTAAGACACGCTCATTCATTCTTCGATTTTAAAAAAATCTTAACAATAATTTTGCGATATCGAAGCAGAAAAATCTTTTCTTATCACTATTAAAAATACGAAAGATTTTCTGTGTGTGTATTTTCTTGTCGCAGCAGTAGTGTGTAAACATTACTGTGTCCGGGTTTGAAAAGTACTGCAGCTAGTGAAATTACTAGGCTGTTGAGCTAACCATCGAAAGTCTCAAAGTAATGAGCGTTAAAGCAGCGATGCCCCGGACTTTGATTTGCTACTCAAAGTTCTGTGTATCGATGCAATGATTATGGGCATGCGTTATCTCTTGCCACCAGGAGAGCGTATCGTTCGTCTCATTACATTTGCTTTTTAAAAAAGTACAATTAACTTCTTTCGTCTTAATACATCACAAGCTTACAATCCTATAAAATGTAATGTAGGTGCATGTAGGTATTTGAACGACTTTTATTTAAGTTTATCAGATTGTAAATAGCAAACAACATAGTTAAATTACGTAGCCTTGAACATCGTCGCAAAGTTGCTAGTTTATCGGTTCTTATCGAGTTCATTTCAGAGAGTGTGTTTCAGATCTACTTAGTGTAATTCCCCTCAGCGCATTCTCCTATCAGAAGAACAGAAGCTCTAACAAGCTTTTCTTAGAAGAGATTTAAAAAAAAATTAAAACAAGTAATTAATTCCTAATTAAATTTAAACATAAAACTTCAATATGTTTTTGTAATCTCCTTTTAATTTCCTTTATTAATATACCCTACTTGATTTTTTTTTATTGACATATAATAAATATGTCAATAAAAAAAAATCGAGCCAAAAATCCAAAATCTTGGTTTTTTAAACCCTCTAAGGACACGGGTTATTGAGACGAATCTAACACTGCCTTAAGTGTCGCAATCCATTCGGCCGTTTGGAAGATACGAGATAATAAAGAATAAAATTACATACATATACAAGATACGAGCGTAAAACATAACCCTTCTTTGGCAGCCGGGTAACAAGTTTCATGGTTGACGTACCAAAATTTGATTGTTTATTTATTTGTATTGAATAGGCTTCAAAACTAGTGGACCGATTTCAAAAATTCTATCATCGTTGGGAAGCTACAATATCTCCGGGTGACATAGGCTATTTTTTATCCCTGTATTCCCACGGGAACGGGAACAACGCGGGTGAAACCGCGAGTTAAAAATAAACGAAAAATCTGGTCCACGATAACTTACATAATTATTGTTATGTATCTGAAAACTGGTAAAGCAAAACGTGCGTTCTCGTTTCAATCAAGATTGTAAATTGAGGAAAAGACACTTGTAAAGATATATTTTACGCATTAATTGTTATTTTGGTCCGTCGTCCTATCAAAACTACCGGTTAACCTTGCGTTACTTTCAAATACGTGTAGTTATTGTTACATTCTCTTTCTTTATTTATCTTGGTTAAGATCAAATCTTGACGTTACATTATGATGGTTTCCGTCAATATACTCAATTTATTATGATTTTCTTAGTATGCAGTTATGAGACGAACTAAGCGCTCACCTGATAGTTATAACGCCTGCCCATTACCATTGCAGCTATACTCAAAATTTTTTGTTGAATTAGGTAAAAATGTAACTAAAGTTGACAAAGGTCACGAACCCCGGTGTCTGTGGAGCGCAAATTATATATATATATATATATATATATATATATATATACATATATATAGTATATATAAAACAATTAAAAAAGCTTTTTTTTTTAATTTCGTTTTTTCAATTGACAAATTCAAGTGAAGTAAGAGATGGTCTTATTACGTTAATACATATTAAAAAAAAGAACAATGCATTTTTATGCTTATTTCTACCTGAAATATTTGTTAACAATTGACGATCGGTATTTTAGTAACAAACAGACTTCATCCACATTCATCCCTCATTTACTATACAACAAGTATTCTATCCATTTCAACGGATCCGCCGCCGTTAATCTCTAAATGAAAATAAAACTGTTATTTTACCTGTATTACAAAATACGTATCCTGTATATTTATCCGCAAACCCCGTTTACGAACACCAGTAAAAAAATACAAACAAGTCTGCTGAATTAAACATAATTATGTGATCTTACCACAACATAAAATATGTTTTTTACTTTATTTCATTGTTGTCTCACAATTACAACAGTAGATATAATCAAAGTATTATTATACATTTTCGCAACATTTTTACATTAAACAATTTTGCAGCGATGATAACTACTGAGCTGTAATCGGCGCTAACATGGTGGTTAGCGTGGTCGAATTACATGTAGGTAAGTCGTGGGTCAAATCTCAACTATGAATTTAAGCTGCCACTGAAGGTAAACATCGTGGGACACCTTAGTGTGATGGTAGGGTACTTTATAATACTCCGCTGGCTACCATCTTTAAGTTGAAAATCTAACGGCATTCTCCTTGCATCTAACGGTGTGTAACTGTAGTGAACAGTGGACAAACAACTAGCCTGTCAACCACAAAAAAGCAATAAGTCATATCATGTTACGGGAAATAATTACATTTATATTATAGACTGGTGTAATGGACTGAGACCTTAAATATCTACAAACCTGTGATTGCACGCAGTGCCAGTATGGGCGCAGATCTATGCTTCTGTAGAGTATAGCATCAGACGCGAGCCTGTTGAAATGTCGATTCACTTTAGCACATCGGCATAGGGACTGCATGTCCAGATACTTCATCACACATAGGATTGTCTCGTCCTATAATAAAATACACACATATAATTTAATTAAAAACATGCAATACCAAAACAATGGCGTATTTTACTTATTCACAGTTCACACAAACAACAAGTCTGAGTCAGGACCTTCGTCTTTTTGTGAGCCTCATAACCGGTCATCGCAACTTGAATAATCACCCTTTTAAATTAGGAGCCAAAGACAGTCCGCTATGCCGTGGCTGCAAGAGAATGAAACTGTAGAGCATGTGCTTTTGCATCACAAAGCCACAGAATGTTCTAGAATTGGTACTAGGCTGCATGAAGCTGCTTCGCTATCATTCATACCGCCGCAACACCTTGAATGCTTCTCGTCATCAATATCATTAAACATTTCACCCGACTCACTGGAGCTAATATGCCAGCGGCCCAAAGCCTCGCTCTGATACTTCAAGAGGCTGGATTCGATCGGGTAGATGCTGGTAGGGGGAAATGCATAAAATACCCCAGGCTGGACGGTGTTGCAGCACTTATCCCCCCTACCTTGGATAGGAATAAGAACAAGTCTAAGTTTAGACGTTAAAGTAGTTCGATTCGATCAAAGCGTCAAATTCAAAATTTCTCGCGTTTTTGCTAATTACAGTTCCTACTAGGTAGGTCCATGAAAACAGATTTTGCGGTTGCAGTAATATGTTCTGTCCTAGCAATGGGACAGTTTATAAACAGAGTTGATCTGCAATACGTCTACAATCCAATTGGTATATTTATCATATAATAATAAAACAAAATTATACTGCTTTTAATCCCATCATGTCATCAAACCCATAGGATGCTTGCTCGATAAGCCAAGTCTTTAAGCTAACGAAAATAAGGTAGGTACTTTCTACTCGTCTATTCACCGTATACAAGTGCCAGTTCTATATAAAGTTCTCCCTTTACGGTTCTAAATGTAAGTTCTATTCGGTTCACGTCTTTACCATACCAGCGAAATGGAAGACAATTGTTAGGAGGTCAAGACCCATAAAGGGTTAATTTCTGTTTATATTATTGCCTCGCGAAATTGGAGGACTATTGAGACAAACCAGTAGCGATGTAGCGATAGTCTGTAGCGATGATAGCTCAGTGGTTAGCGCGGTAGGTTCGCATGCCGAAGGGCGTGGGTTCAAACCCCAACAATGAGCTTGAGCTGCCGGTGAAGGAAAACATCGTGAGGAAACCATAGCATGGTGGTAGGGTACTTTCTAGTACTCGGCTGGCTAGCTACCACCCTCAAGTTGAAAATCTGCCGCCAAGCATCTAACGGTGTGTTCCGGCAACCTCACTTGAGAGCCAGTTCCATTCCAGGCTAGGTGTGCTTTACCATCTTCGACCACACCTTCACTTAACATCAGGTGAGCTGTGGTCAAAACAACTAGCCTGTCAACCATAAAAAAAAAAAAACCATCGAATGTCTTAAAGTTATGAGCCTAAACTTAATACTAGCAGCGATACCCTAGTCTTTGTTTTATAACTCAAAGTTTTAAGTACCGCTGTGATGGTCATGGACAGGCGTTATCACTTACTAATCAGGAGAAAGCTTCGGGTGTTTCATTACTTTTGCATGAATACCTTGACTGGCTTATGTCATACAATACGCATGATACGCGAACGCGTAGACGACTATCACGACTACGTTCTTTGTCAATCTTCATTACTTAGCACATTATTGTTACGTTACGCCATTCAATGCCAGGTGTAGTACCTGACCTAGACACAACTATGAGTCAGGAAGGAGTCAGGCGATAACAATAAGTACTTAGATTCCTAGTTAAGAAACTCGGTTAATTCAATACAAGGGTATTGTGGAAGGCACTTATCATGCAATTTGTTTTCTTATACGAACTGGTATAAGAAACAGTTAGCTTGAATTACCTTAATTGTGTTCGATTATCTGTTCATTAAAAAAGGAAATAAACAAGTTAACTTGAGGAAAAAACTAAACATTAGTTAAGGGGAGTAGGTACTGGTGCGCCATAAAACCGGCGTCGGATGTCACGTAGAGATATTTGCCAATGAGTGTCTATGATCTAATGACGTAATTGAGATATAGACTTAACTGTCAGTATGTTAAAGCAATTTCGTCTCATTTGAATTTTAAACATTTTTTAAGAACGATAATTTTTACAGCTTCTTTAAGTCCAAAACTAAAGTAATTTTGTGAACCAGATAAAACACATATTTTTTTTTCTAAATACGTACTTGTTACTATACTACGTGTTTACACGGAATGGGAATTGAAATACCCGGCATGTTACAAAACAGAACTAGGTGCCAGGTACAGGAACGAGGTACCTACCAATTTATTTGTCGATTTCAACCCTACTGGTTGAAATTGACAAATAAATTGGTAATTTTCAGTTTAACGATAAAAAAATTATTTGGGGGTCGAACGCATATATAATATCTATAATAATCCTAGTTAAGTTACTATATTGCAGGATTGTGAACTGAAAATATAAGGATAGTGTGATACTACACTCAAGTTGAAAATCTGCCGCCAAGCACCTAACGATGTGTTCCGGCAGCCTTACTTGAGAGCCAGTTCATTTCCAGGCTAGGTAAGCTGTACCATCTTCGACCACACCTTCACTTAACATCAGGTGAGCTGTGGTCAACCACTTAGCCTGTCAACTTAAACATTTAAAAAAAAAAGTGTTATCGATTAAAATAATTTTTAACTTTATCTATGTTTGTTTACATTTTTAACAATTAAGTCTGCATGCTTAGTTAGCACAATTATTTTAATTTAACAAGTGTGTTATCTCGGTAAGTGAATTATTTATAATACTTATGACATTGATATATTGAACCGTAATTATGTAACATAAATAAATGCTTGTGAGAAAAAAAAACATATTTTGCAGTTAACGCGTCTGAATTGAAAGTCATCGACTACTGCCCGGTATTTTGACCTCGAACTTGAAGTTTGATAGCGCAATGTGAAGCATTTTAATAACCCAACTAAACTATAGGGAAACTTTTATGATTACGTTTATATTGTTGTACAGGTCGTCTCTACTAATGCTCTATATTCATTTGTAAGAAAAATCTGTGTCTATATTTTAAATCTAAGTTTATAAATACTCAAAGCATGTCTATTGTCCCAGGTACTGAATATGCTTAACACAGACGACGACGTATGAAGTCACGCGGGATCCAGAAGTTATACAAAAACATTATAATATACACAATATTGGCAATAAAAACAGAAGATAGCCGACATACGGAGGACGTTTTTGCTCTGCAGTGGGCCAAATGAGCTGCCAATGAAGGAGTAGGTATACTTGCCCTATTTTTTGTTCTCCTTGCAAATCCCTTAGTATAAAACAAGGTCGCTTCCCGCCGTCTGTACGCTTAGAGCTTTTAAACCACGCAACAGATTTTAATGTAGTTTCCATCAATAGACAGAGTGATTCAAGAGGAACGTTCATACGTATAATACTTGCATGTATGCACCACATTAGTATTTAAATATATTTTTTTAGACATTACTCACAGCGCCATCTGACCCCAAACTAAGCAAAGCTTGTACTATGGAAGTCAGATAACTGATGATTTTTTTTTTAAATATTTAATATAGAACACACAGACACACAACAAAACATTTGTTTATACCACAAAATGTTTATCCTGGTCGGGAATCGAACCCACGCCCTTCGGATCTTGGAGCAGACATACTAAAATAAATAAGTACTAGTAGGTAATAAAGCATGCACACATAGACGTTTCCTAAAGAGGAGTGTTAGTCGATAGTAAATCTTTGTTCCAAACTTTTACAGCACATGGAATTTTAACTCGTTAAAACAACTTACCGGTAACCTTTCGAATTCACCGAGCGGAGGTCCCGTATCAATTTGCTTTCGAGACATGTTGACTTGAGGTACGATGGACTCATGAAGGTTGGATGCTATCACTCGGTTCAGAAGTTGACCTGGAAAGAATTGTAAGTTATAAATGACAGGAATAGGTCAGCTAAAGAGCGATTTTTTAATACAAATTGTTTCTTTCTTTTAAATTCGTATGTCACACGGAAATAGTGTAGCTTCCCAAAGGTGAAAGAATTTTTGAAATCGGTCCAGTAGTTTTTAGTTAAGGTGGTTCGATCTCCATACAAATATTTTTTTTTCCATTTATGGATTAATGGAGCATAATTTTACAGTGAAATCATAGCTACTGGCATTTATTTTGGTCTTCATTTGCGGTAAATCACAATTACATGAACAAAACAGTAGATTATTAGCATAATCTACTGTTTTACTCAATCAATTGTGATTTGCCGCAAATAAATGCCAGTAGCTGTGATTTCACTGTAAAATTATGCTCCATTAGTCCATAAATGGAAAAAAAATATTTGTATGGTAATCGAACCACCTTAAGTATTTGTTACATACAAAAATACAAATCTTTCCTCTTTATAATATTAGTATAGACTAGTATAGATGTATATAAATTAAATGATGTTCATTGACGCATAACTTGAGAACGACAATTTTTTTTTCACTTTTAGTGATATTTTAAATGGTGTTATAAATATAAATACGAGGTTGAAGGTTGAGCGCAGGGCATTTAACTAGTTCTAAATATAAAAACTTCGCACTTAGATTTCTATAATATAAGATAGTAAACTTCAAACTTCTTTTTTTTTTTACTTATAAATGCGAGATTACTAATGTTTAATTTTATCGGAAAATCAGACTATAGTTTCGGCCACATCCGTTTCCTGTCTGATAAAAACATTCCTCGTCGAAGCATTCATTGTTTTTTCAGTCTCCGCTACTAGCCTGTTTAGGTAAGTACCAGGCAGTAATAGGTACTTACGTTATGCATCATCAATAATAGCATCATTGATGTCAACACAATTTTACGGACATTATAAATTGATGAACTTTTGCTATAGACACAACTCTGAAATTGCGTACAAACCACATGGTCTATAATATAATACATAAATTTACAATTCCAGAAAACCGACTCCATGACCCTTAGGACAACTAAACGCACTGCTAAAATGAAACAGCGAGGTTTCGCAGTAAACAAAAATTTCATCAATGTATACAATTTTTAGACTTTTGTTGATTGTTTGAAAAACAGCTCAATCGATTTGATAAAAATTATATGAGATCACCTCTGAAGTATGATCTACAAAGAAACAAAAGAATCATCAAAATCGAGTCATAATTGGTTTTTGATTTTTAATTTTTATTTTATTTCTTTTCTTATTAGTGTTACATCTCCCGTCTGTTTCTTGTTTTCTAATGTATTTTTTTTTCTTTGTTGCCTGGAAGAGATCGTTGTTAGCGAAAAGGCCGCCACTTGTAGCACTAGTTAATAAGGTTTTTTGTTCTCTGTACTCCTATCTATTTATGATGTGCACAATAAAGAGTTATATCTATCTATCTATCTAATTGGTGGAATTATCACATAACATATAAGCTCTCGAAGAGTCAACATATCCTGAGGATGCCTGTTAAGAAACTAACAGCATCCTGTAAACCACTGTTAAGCAGAAATAAACAAAATATACACCGTAAACACTCTTATTGTGAAGTCTTTCTTACCTTTTTCAACTATAGGTTGTGTAGTTTTATAGAAAAGGGATGAGTAGGTGAAATTATTTTTCATCTTCAGCATGTTTGGCGGCTGTTTACCCTTCAGTAGCACTGCATCGAGTTCTGTGTAGTATGGTAACAACTTGTGATTGAATTCTAAACGCAGGATCCTAAAAGTAAAATAACTGTTAGTTTGATGGAATGAGAATAAATTGAAAACTAATATTCGGAATTTTAATAGCTCCCTGCTCTTATTAGCACTTACTATTGATAAGGAACAGTTTTTTTTTAAATGTTTAATTTACCTAGATTAGTTTACATTAAATCTATACTATTACAAAGACGAAAGATTTGATTGTTTGTTTGTTTGTATTGAATAGGCTCTGAAACTACTGGACTGATTTCAAAAATTCTTTCAGCAGTAGGCAGCTACAATATCCCTAGGTGACATAGGCTACTTTTTATCCCTGTATTCCTACGGGAATGGGAACTACACAGGGAAAACCGCGAGGTGTCCACTAGAACATAATATTTTAATTTACCAGCATGTGTAAGAGTAAACATACTAACACACAACAGTAGTATTAAAACTTACTTTTGCTTTCTAAATATGTACCTACTAGTGAAACACATTCTACATAATTTCTACACCTTCTATTTTTTAGACTATCACTACCTTATGATATCAATAATCATGACTTCTAAAAGGCATAGACAGAGATTTAATTATCTGAGAAACTCACCTGGTAGGAATATTTAATTCCCTTATCGGTGGACTGAAGATCCTCGGTGTATCACCCACATATTCTGGCTCCCCTTCCCATAGCAGCATCCAAGCAGTGGGTCCTTTAGCCCAGATTCTCACCAAGGCACCAGGGTTATATGTTTCAAATACTGACACTTCAAGTGGGTATACTGCCTTATCAAATGACACTTCTGTCAAAAGTTTAGATTGTTTGCAATTATGTGATTATAGGAATTTGACAACATTAAATAAAGTAAAAAAAAAATAAAGTAATTTAAGTAAGTAAGTTCTATAAAGTAATTTTTTAGATGTCAATTATCATTATCATTTATCTTAATAACACATTGCTACTTTAAATAGCTGCTATAGCTCAAAGAGCAGAATAGGGTAACCAAATTTTAGCTTATATATTTTTTCACATTTCAGTAATAAAACAATTTAAAATGGAAATTAGATATTTTTAAAATTGTATTGATAGTTATGTACCAAATTTTATCACAACACATAATTTTAAATAGTCCAGATTCAATTTAAGCTCTTATCATTTCTAAAAATAAACAATGAACATACCTACAAAATCCTGGCTTGTTATTGCACTGCTATTTTGGGGCATATAGTCTTCTTGAGCAGAAGGAGCGTCATCCCACCATTTTCCATAGGTTCTCTATTAAAACAAAAACATTTTACTATGGTTACTAATTTCCTAACAGCAGATGATTAGTTAGCTAATTAATTTCCAGCTACAGATCGGAATGAAGAAATTAGCTCTTTGTTGATTCACGCAGTTGATATAAAAATGTGTTTACCATTACGAATGCTTGCGGGTAATCTCCGTAGTCAGGAAAATTAGACGGAGGTCCACGAAGATTGAAAGCGGTATACGAAACACTGATTTCACTGCCGTATTGTGAACTGAAATCCTCGACATTTTGAACGAATTGTTCAATAATATGCTCATCTTCATCGTCCTCTACATCACCATCATCTTTGAACCAAAACAACGAAGAAATAACATCCGATGCGCTTTGCATTGTCGACTCGTAATGTAACACAACGTAGGAAAATTACGCGGTTTGATAAAAGAGTAGCGCGCTCAAATCACTGTCATAGAATGCAATGCAAAATGCAAATAAAATTATTTTTATTTTCGTTCCTAGTTTTGTTTGGGTTTTTTTTCAAGTTTCGCGAATGCGTTCGTCCTTTTGACAATGAGATTGTTTGACTTTGACAATGACAATGACATTTTAGTTGTTATTATTGTATTTTTTTTATTCTTACTTTTTGATTTTGGAAGTTCAGTAATATCGGATCACCTTTTTTTAATATTAGATAAACAAAAACATTAATATGCACACAGAATAGGATGGAATAGTTTTCTGTTCCGTGAATAGGCACGTGAAAACTTTTAAGTGGACTTTTATAAGATTGTTGTTTATATTAATAAATGGTAAATTGTGAGGAAAATATTACTTACTGTGTTATAATTTGAATTATTTCCGTAAATAAATCTATCTTTAAGTTAAGTTTAAAACTGCATACAAACTAAAGGGATTGTAGCGGAAACGCTGAAAAATCATAGCGCTGTATTGTAATTTTCGAAAACATGGTTATTCCGAGTACTTACCCTTAAAAATAGTTAAACCTTACACTGCGTGATACTATTTGTGACTCATGGTTTTTACGATCAGACAAAAGAGCCGTTGCGCAGCGTTTTCTTTATAAATTAACTTTCCGATTGTACTAAGCGTTTGGAGTTATACGCACGAATGTAAGCAAATTAATGTGGTAAAGTATAATTAATTATATTTCGGTTAAGTCTCAAACTCCGTAGTAGCTTATATACCACCACTACTTCACATATACTAAATATTACTTTAGTTTACTGTATGTGACCAAAACTTGTTTTTATGTTGAAATAAAAATATAAAGTACTTAATACTGGCAGAATCGAAAAAGCACTATGTCAAAAATTTGGGGAAAAATCACAATTCAAATTTCAAATATAATAAATGCCAAAATGGCAGCGGGGCCTATTGCGGAAAGAAATCAAGGTATTTCATATTTTTACTAAACAAATAGCAGTTATTAGACACTAAAGTATAGTCCTTTCATTTTATTTACCAAGCAATAAAATCAACTAAATGTTTAGAAGCGAAAATCTATAGTTTGTTAATGTACAATATTTTAGGTTATAGACCCTGCACTTGTTTTTCGCTCTTATTTTAAACCGCTATGTATTTTATAAGTTCACCATAAACTTGCGAGGCGTTTACTCTGCAGTGCTATTGTTCAGTAATACAAACTAACTAAAACATGTAAATTACTTGAGTATAAAAATAAATATATTGGTTTCTGTTGTTTGTTTAGAAATAGTCAATGTCTATATCGGAACCTTCGTGGCATAATAATTTACTCTAACAATAGAGATTAGAGCACTAGCAAGCCAATACCTGTACGAACATAGTTTGATTGATTAAGGAAGTATTTATTTACCTACTTCTGTTGCAGATGCCACTATTTATGTCGGAGGTCTTGATGACAGAGTCTCAGAGAGCCTTTTGTGGGAGCTGTTCGTACAATCTGGACCCGTGGGTAAGTGAACAGAACTAGTTATGTTTACTATAACACCTATTCTACTACTCAGTTGGGGTACAGTATCTCACACTGAGTTATAGACAATAGAATTTAAATTATGGGTTATCAAAAGAGTGTAGCACTGGGTCGACAAGCTTGCCTAAATACATTGCAAAGTGAGTAATGTGACCACATTTTAAAGTGTATATTAGGAATGTGAGATTAAGTGTAGTCAACATGTAATAAGGGCACAAAAAAATGTGAAACAAAAATCTGTAGTAAATATTCTGTGCTTTTTTAATTCATTAATGTTTCTAAAAACTTTGTTTTAATGGTTAACTCTGAGGTAAAAAATAACAATTAATTTGCAGTGAATGTTCACATGCCTAAGGATCGTGTCACACAGACACATCAAGGATATGGATTTGTGGAGTTTATGGGTGAAGAAGATGCTGATTATGCAATAAAAGTGAGTTAATCAAATTTGGTTTATTTACTTTAAAAGTACATTACATCATACCTCATTTAAACCAGCAAATGGCAGAACTACAGTATGAGTGTCTTCAAATCAAGAGTAAACACATTCCTTCTAGGTAAGTGTGTTTCATCTTAGACCGCATCGATGCTTCACATCAGGCAGGATGTGGTCAAGCGTGAACCTATTCAATATAAAAAAAAAAAAAACTACCTATAGCTACATTATGTTTGTAGTAAGTTAGTAGTTGGCTGGTAAGTAGTTATTTTGTTACGTCAAACTAAATTGAAGATACATTTTACAGACTACTACTATGTATTGCACTCAAACATCCTCTCAACACAGTTTTCATAAACTGTCTAATCACTAGATGTGGGGCTCTTTGCTATGTTGTACTACAACAATATGATAAAGTGATTTTTTTAAAGTTATGTATTTTCATAGATTTTCATGATGTTTTTCTATACCATTTGAACAATGTCTTTGCTATACTACACAAGATTACTACGCATAGTCTTAATACCAAAAGCAATTATACAATTTTGTGAGTGATGCATTTCACCCCATTACAATAATTGTGTAAATCCTAACAATTAAAAGTAAGCATTACCTATCTGTGCCTGCTTGTTACTTTCGCAACTAAATTGCTGAATGAATCTTACAATTACATTTGCATGCATGCAGCAACACTGATATAGTAAGAAGACTAAAAAGGACAAAACCTTTTGAGTTAGTGTATTAAGTTAGTAATGTCAGTGCAGTGAGTACTACATATTATAGAACACGTGAACAAAGTGTCTTCCCCTTAATAGAGACAGTAAGAAAAGTGTTGATGGACACATTCTTCAATTAGACTCTACTTAGCAATTTAAGTTACATTAAAATTACTTATTAGTCTTAACTAGGCTAGATTGTAATAACAATGAGGTATCTAACAAAAAACAGATACATCATTAGAAGGAAAAAAAAAAAAAAAAAAAAATTGCATGCAGTTATGTGGCAGAACTAAGATACTTTTCCCAAGAAAATGCAGACAAATGTGAAAAATTATGTGTAAAACAAGATGTTAACATTAACAACATAAAGAATCCAGCGAAAATAAATCATACAAATGCTCTTTTATTTTAGGTGATGAACATGATAAAACTCTATGGAAAACCGGTAAGAGTTAACAAGGCATCAGCCCATCAGAAAAACTTGGATGTTGGTGCTAATATTTTCATTGGAAACTTGGACCCTGAAGTTGATGAGAAACTTTTGTATGACACATTCTCTGCATTTGGAGTTATATTACAAACTCCTAAGGTAAGAGCTGTGATTTATTACTAAATAAAAATAAAAACAGATCTTTATGATAAATGATAAGTCTGCATGTAAAGCAGTAGATATAGTGACAAAGAGCCCTAATTATAACCATAACTGTGTAACTTATCTATACTTGTTTTTAATATACTTGTGATGGAAGTGAAAAGCCAAACATTGGGCTGGGTGGCATGTCTTGGCAGCGGCCTATGTCCAGCAGAGGACGTCGATAGGCTGATGATGACTGTTAATGAATACTTATAATGCTCCGTTGACTTCTTGCTGATGTAAATTTTTATGCAATATTTATAACAAATGTTTGTTCTGTGTCTTTTGTATACATGTATTATAAGTGTGTATTTACAAAAAAAAAGTATTTATGTATTCTATCAGTTATCTGAGTTCCATCACACAAGCTCTGCTTAGTTTGCGGCCAGATGGCGCTGTGTGTATAGTCTTACAATATTTATTTATTTATGTGTAATAAGTAAATAAAGTTACTATAAGTGATAAGTTGGGAATCAAGCTATGCATTAGTAGTGGCCTATATTAAGCTATGTACTAAAATTCATTATTGTGGCCAGATCTGTCCCATAACCCCTGAAGTAGACTGATCTACTTGGTGGTAGATCTCCTTAGCAGGAGGTTGTCTAGGTAGGTACCACCGCAGTACCAGTTATTCTGCCGCTAAGCAGTAGTGTGTAAACATTACTGTGTTCTGGTTCGAAGGGTACTGCAGCTAGCGAAATTACTGGGCTGTTGAGACTAACCATCTAAAGTAATGAGCGTCAAAGTAGTGATGCCCTGGACTTTGTTTTGTTACTCAAAGTTCTGTGTATCGCTGCAATGGTCATGGACAGGCGTTATCTCTTACCATCAGGAGAGTGTCTCGTCCGTCTCATTACTTTTTACATTAAAAAAAAAACCCTGTGGAATTGAATGGCCAAATATATCACATGGCACCACTCTTTGGGCAGGTTACTATTTATGTATATCTGTTACATTAGCAACTTCTTTGTAGTGAGATCCAAATCAAGAAAGAAATCATAAAGAACACTACTTTTTCAGTGAATCTTCATTGCCTTGTGATGAGTGAGAGTACCCAGAAGTAAAAGATCAGAATGGTGTGCCTTATGATTTTTTTTTTGTAGAAGAAATAGGCTTACATTTGAACACCATCTCTCCTGATGTTAAGCGATGATGCGGTCTAAGATGGAGCATGCTTGCCTAGAAGACACCGGTTCACTCTCAACTTACACCCTGATTATATCCAACGGGGAACACCCACTCGGGCAGTGCATTTCATAGTCCACACAATGAATGAGGAAATTAAATTGTTTAGTTCAAGTTTTTGGAATGTTGACCATGAAACGATGCCACTTTTTTGAACTTCTGGCTGTCTGATAAAAAAATGGGCATTGAGGAACAAGACCATGTAGTTTCGAAGATTTGCAATTTAGCTATTATAGTGCCAAAGCTGGTTTTGGTGACAAAAGCTAAATTATAACAATAATTGTATGTTTGAATATTTTTCAGGTTATGAGGGACCCTGAAACTGGTAATTCTAAAGCATTTGCATTTATCAACTTTGCTTCGTTCGAAGCTTCTGATGCGGCTATAGAAGCAATGAACAATCAGTACCTTTGCAATAGACCAATATCAGTATCTTATGCTTTCAAAAAGGATGTCAAGGGAGAGAGACACGGATCTGCCGCTGAAAGGTATAGACGTTAATTTTGAATCATGATATTTGTGTTAAAGTATTATTAAAAACCGGCCAAGTGCAAGTCGGAATCGCGCACGAAATGTTCCATACCATTATCTATAAAAACGGCAAAAAAATCACGTTTGTTGTGTGGTAGGCCCTTTAAATTTTTATTTTATTCTTTAGTATCTGTTTGACAGCCCTGTTGGCTCATTGGTAGTATATCTGCCTTGAGACCTACAGCTCTCAATGTGTATGCGTGAGTTCGATTCTCACACAGGGCAAACATTTTGTGAATAAACAAATGTTTGTTCTGTGTCTGGGTGTTCTGTATATTGTATTATAATTATGTATTTGCAAAAAAAAAAGTATTTATGTATTCTATCAGTTATCTGACTTCCATCACACAAGGTCTGCTTAGTTTGGGGCCAGATGGCGCTGTGTGAATAGTCCTATGATATTTATTTATTTATTTTAATAGCTACAGAAATACATCATCTGTGAAAATTTCAACTGTCTCACTACCATGGTTTATGAGATATAGCCTGGTGACAGACAGGCAGACGGACAGAAAGAGAAGTCTTAGTAATTAGGGTTTTACCCTATAAATGAAGGTTCGGCAGTCTAGATAGGATACCGTCTGACTTCCAATCTGGACGTCTTGGTTTCGAATTCCATTGCACGCATCTCTGTTTTTTTTCTAAGTTATGTGGGTATTGCTGATCTCTTCAAACAGTGAAGGATAATATCGTGAGGCAACCTACATGTCTGAGAGTTCTTAAAAGTTATCGACGATGTGTGAAATGTGCCACCCCACACTTGGCTAGTGTGGTACCGTTTTCACAATAAGGTCTTCTACGGCCAGCAGTGAGACAGTTAATAAAAACGGATATTTTTTTATTGCCAAAAGTAAAAAAGCCTAAAGTGCCTATAAGCTGCAAAATCAATCATTTAAACAAACAAGCTTAACTTAAAATGTATTCTTCCAGATTACTCGCCGCCCAGAATCCGTTGTCGCACGCGGATCGTCCTCACCAGCTATTCGCGGATGCGCCCCCTACGTTGATGGGCCCGGTGCTAATGCCGCCCCCACCTCCAACGCCGTCCCCGATGCCGCCGTCGCCGATGGGAGTCCGTCCGCCGCCGCCACTACCGATGACGGCACCGCCACCCCCTCCATCGTCAATGCCGCCTCCGGGGCCGCCGCCACCACCAGGTTAATAATTTCACGGAGTTACGTCACAAAGAAACAAAAATTCGCTCAATAAGAAACGGAAATTCATTTAAAAAGATCAAATACAAATATTTTTTTTTTATTGACAAAACCAATGTAAGAAGTCGTATTTCGTAATATCATTAAAAGAGTTTTAAAAGTTTAAAACACTGATTGCATGTCAATAAATGTCAATAAACAAAATGTCAAAATAAAGTACATAATAATTTGTCAATATAAAAACTATAGTCGTTTTCTATTGGTTCGACGCTTTACTACAGCGAATCATAAAGCCGAAAAATAAACCCACGCAAAAAGATTAGACCCATCTAGTTACGTATTTATTTATTTACATGAGGAATGAGTTGAGGTGACGTATTGGTCTGCTCATCCGGTAATAAAAAAGAGCACACAGATCCGCTTCTTCGCTTAACATTGGCGAGATGGCGGTCCAACGCAACGCAAGCCTATGCGTAATTTAAAAAAACATAAAACAGTGCTTGTGTAAAAATGAACTTAACTTTGGCGCGACTTAGCTAATTAGGAAGCATCAGGTCTTTGACCAAGACTGGACTTTAACTATTAGTACAGTCCGTATCAGTCAAGTCCAATCATGCTTTAGTAAAGTAATGCGTCTTTACTAAGGCTTCGATGGAGTTTTAGAAGCAACACGGAAAGTTATGTTTCACCACATTGTATCATTTTCCCACACTCGCACTTGTAATTCGGCACTTTATGAATAAAACACCACCATTTTTTTTCATAAACACAAATTTTGGAAAAAAATACAACGGAGCGGCACGACTTTGCCCGCGTTCCCGCCAAAAAAACCAATTGTCAAACATTAGTTTTGGGTGCTAGCTAAAATTGTTCTTTTCATTCAGGTCCGCCGCCGCCACCGCCGCCTTTCCACCACTTCCCTCCTCCCCCGTTCGGCCCCCCCGGGTTCGGTCCCCCTCCCCCGCCCGGCTCGCGCCCCCCTCCCCCCTGGAGGCCACCGCCGCCGCAGTTCAGGCCACAGTTCCCGCCGCGAGGGCCGCCGCCGTTTGGACATCCGCCGTTCCCGCCGCACCACCCGCCTGAACCTAACTTTAATTATTAGGAGGATAATAAATAGTGTAATTTTTACGTGTTTTATTTTTATTTTTTAGGAACTTAAATTTTTCGGAACACATTCCTATCATGCTGCGACTCGATATAGGCGTTTTACGTTTGACAACTGACTGGTGAAAAACCATATCTTAAATAATATCTACTTATCATTATTTGCCAAATGACCCCTGTTACAGACACAGACATTCTTGAACCACATAGTTGCCTGGAAGAGATCGCTTTTAATAAAGCCTTGTTTCACTAGCTCATAGGTTCACTAGCTCATAGGGTTTTAGTCAAAGTACAGAAAATATTGGTGTTTTTAAGTAGGTAATTAAAAATGTTGATATCTAGAAAGAAAAAGATTTTTTTCTTAAAAAATAGGTGCATGTCTAGTGTAGGTATATAGTGTATGTATACCCTACCCTGGTAGTCAGGTAGAATATCTGCTTCAAGAGCTATAGGGCGTAGGTTCGATTTCCACCAGGACAGACATTTATGTGACGATACAATACGCTAGTTTTCTGTTATATTACTATCTCTAATGTACCTACATTAGAGATAGTAATAAAGCAATTAAAATACACTGGCAGTATTATTTTCTATATTCCATTAAGGAATATTGAGTAATGTAGTGTTATTACCTAATAGGTAATATAAGGCTGTCATAAACCATCATTAGTCTTTATCATAATGAGCGCCAAAGCAGCGATACCCTAGAATTTGTTTCGCTGCTCAACGTACTGTGTATTGTTGCAATGGTCATGAAAAGGCGTTATCTCTTACCATTAGGAGAGCGACTCGTTCATTTCATTACTTTTTAATTTTTTAGTTTGTACAATAATAGCTCAACATCTTGAGGAAACCATAGAGCATGGTGATAGGGTACTTTCTAGTAGGTATTCGGCTGGGTAGCTACAACCCTCAAGTTAAAAATCTGCCGCCAAGAACCTAACGGTGTGTTCCAACAGCCTCACTTGGGAGCCAGTTTCATTCCAGGCTAGGTGTGCTTTACCATCTACGACTACACCGGGCGAGCTGTGGTCAAACACCTAGCTTGTGAAACAAAAAAACATGAATAGGTAACCAACTTATTTATCTAGCTAGATACTTTTGAAAAACATTGTAAAACTCTCGGCAGTAACAACAACCGTCTCGTTGCATTTTGTCGAACAAACTCTTCCATTATAATTGCTTCCTAGAAAATCCTCTCTGGAGACAATATAAAATGCATTTTCAATAAGTACCAAATCTCTTCGTGTTTCTTTGCCCGTGAAAGCTAATGTCCAGCTTGTCGAACAAAACGTACATGCAGCTTTTGTGCACCGAAGTCCAATTTAGACGAAAATATGTTTCTGACCATTGTTTTGTTGCAATATTGAAGTACCTATTGAACGATATGCATACCTACCTAAAATACCTATCTCTTGCTATATAGCTCCGTGGTTAGTGCGGTTGGATCACACGCCATAGGGTGTAAGTTAAAATCCCAACAATGAACTGCCGTGCCAGTGAAGGAAAGCATAGTGAGAAAATCATAGAATGGTGGAAGTGTATTTCACTTTTTATTTTTATGATTGACCAGCTGGGTGTTTGACCACAGCCCACTTGATGTTAAGTGACGGTGTGATCGTAGATGGTAAAGCACACAGCCTGGAATGGAACTGGCTCGCGAGCGCTCAACTCAACCGATATTCAAGTTATTTTCAGTTGAAAATTTACTGTCAAGTTCTTTAACAGTATTCCAACAGCCTCACTTGAGAACCTATTTCTATTTTAGGCTAGGTGTGTTAATATCTTCGACTACACAATCATTTAATACGTACCAAATGTGCTGTGGTAATAACTAGCCTGTCAACGTTAAAATATCGCCAAATGTGGTAACTATATTATGTTTAGGTACATAATAAGTATGATTAAAAGTAGGTAATAACAATGGATCGATCGACCTAATTTATCAAAATTATAGTAGGTACTAGATAGTTTCATCGCTACGTGGAATACGTACCTACAAGTAGGTACCTATCTAAATACAAACACATAACTACTAAAAACAACCCTTCCTTTTGGCTTTACCATAGTCGGTATAAAAATAAATTTATAAGTAGGTAGGTACATGAAATATTTGACAAATACTATCTAGCTACGATTAGCTATTATAGGTGCTAACGGACAAAAGACTTTGGCACAGAATTCAAATACAATTTGATAACGGAAATAGGTATATGGTACTTAAGGTAGGTACTTTCTAATATAAAAGGTGAACACAAAGCTTTTTATACATATTTCCACCTGACAAAGCAACCCAACCTTCCTTTTTATTTCGGAAATATCTGTTCCACATGTAATTCATCGGAAAGTGAAAAAAACATAAATATTTTCTCCTCAAATACAGCCACAAAATATATTACACTTGAGCAGATAAATAGGAAAGTGAGTAGTGAGTGAGTAGGTAAGTACCTACCTATTATCAAGTTATATGGAACGGAAAAATCATTCGTAGTAAGTATGTAAGTAGGCAGATATTATTTTCTTTAGAATTTTCCCTATAAAGTAGGAAACAATTCTCCTGTTATAGGAAAGTAAATTACTTGTAAGTTTAAGTAGTAACTTTAAGTATTTTTGAGTTCTGTACCTCTGAAGAAAAATACCCTTAACACTCTAATATTATAAAAGTGAAAGTTTGTGAGTGTGTTTGTCACTTCTTCACGCTCACACGGCTATACCAATTTTGATGAAATTTGATATGGAGGTAGTTGACACCCTGGATTAACACATAGGCTACTTTTTATTTTGAAAAAATGTAGTGTTCACGTGGGTATAGCGGGTAACACCGAGGGGCGTAGCTAGTAATCTGATAAGGGTAGTTTTTTTCGTAATAGTTCTAATATGATTAGTCACATCACAATACAGCACTTGGGGTGAGTTTCATAGTATTAACAAAATAGTTGTTCATTTTTATGAGTACAATGACCCCCTTTTATATTAGTACATCTAAAGCTTATAACCCTGTATTATTATAATTATTATTTTTAATGTAAAAGTAATGAGACGAACGATACGCTCTCCTTATGGTAAGAGATAACGCATATTCATGACCATTGCAGCAATGCATAGAACTGAGTAGCAAAACAAAGTCCGGGCCATCACTGCTTTGGCCCTCATTAATTATATAGATATCAATTATGTACTTACTTACTACTAGCAACCTAACCCTATATCTAGATATATGTACTTACTACTAGCAACCTAACCCTATATCTAGATATATGTACTTACTACTAGCAACCTAACCCTATATCTAGATATATGTACTTACTACTAGCAATCTAACCCTGTAAATATACCTATATGCAATTTGTTTTAGCAATTTTATCTACCTTTTTTATTTACTGAAAGTAATATTTCTTTGAATGATGTTAAGTAATTCCCATAAGAAGATGAGCTCTACCGTTATCATTGTGGCTAGCACAAAGAAAGACCTTACCTTGTCCTTATCCTTATATTATATAAGCCGATATTTTTGTCTACCAGGGAGCTATTATGATAGGCACTATAACTGGACTTTATTAATAGGATTTTTGACATTTCTTCGCTGATATTGTGAGGTTCGCTCACGTAATCTTATTGAGAACGTTTGTTTAGGATACGCATTGAACTTTTAGGTACCTACTTGTTTTTTCTTTGTTTTTGGCATCGCCCTTTGTGCATTTTACCATTGTCCTGTATTTCATATATTAAAAATGTCTCAAGATAAAGTCTTAGTCACAAAGTAACGTCGAAGCGAAGTCACATGAAGTAAGACAAGGCTTTAGTAAAATAAGTGACTTCATTAGAAGCTTCAACAGAATTGTGGAAACAACACGAAAAGACAAACGTTTTTCAACATACTATTCATATTGCTAGCCTAAACACGTGTGTACTCGGCATTTTACCATCAAAACACTACTGTTTTGAAATATCGAAAACGTGTTTTTTCGATTGTCAAAGCAATTGAAAGCTTTGAAAAATAATACAATGTAGCGATGTAAATTATCCGCGTTCTCACCAACATTTTTCATGTAAGTAAGTAATATCTCTACTTACCTACGTTAGAACCTTTACATGAAAAGGTAAGTAGGTACCTACTTACCAAATCAATTTTACGGAAATTACTGGCCTGGAAAACACGTAAGTAATGCTATCCCCAGGTGTCAGATGAAACGAAAGCTAATGATAGAACTCAGAATGTTCGTAATACCTGTTTGCTAATGAAAATGTGCCTAGGGACCAATCTTCGTAGTTAATTCGCTCGATTAGTCAGGAAAGGTAAACTGCCTAATATCGAGGGTTTGCCCAATCGATATACTATTGGATTAGGCTTCTTAATTGTTATGGGTATATTATTATTACACGTTTGCTGTTGATGTAGGTAACAATAACTATAATAATAGGTATTAATCATTTGGAAATGTCCCCACATTGCCAAATGATTTGTGCTTAGTTCGGATGACCGCAATGCTGGCACAAACTTCAGTCAAAAACTTTGCTTTGTCATCTTTGTATTATTTTTACAGGTTTGTAAATAATAAGTATGTTAGTATTAAATATTTTTTTAATTAATAATATCTTTTGTACATCAATTTTTTTAGGATTGACGGGCTGGGTGTTTGATCACTGCTCGCCTGATGTTAAGTGACAGTGTGGTCGAAGATGGTGAACACACCTAGTCTAGAATAGAACTGGCTCTCAAGTGATGTCATAATTCATAATTACTATTAGCTATGTCATAGTTTGGGGCTAGATGGTTCTGTGTAATGTTTATTGTTATAAAGAGATTTCTTTATTTGTTTATAATTAAAGAAATCTCTACATCTCTCTCTCATCAAACAATCAAATCTTTCCTCTTTATAATAGTATAGATAATAAATAAAATAAATTGAAGCTATGAGGCTCTAAACCAAACAAAACTTGTACTATGGGTTCCGGTTTCACAAAAAATAAGTATTTTTTTGTGAATTTAAGTATACCTACTTATAATTAATAATAAATTGGGAATACGCAGACAAAGAACATACATTTATAATTGTCAGTTTGCCTAAATATTTGTTCTGGGTGTGAATTGAATCCACGTCCAACCGCTCATGAAACATAGCTCCTGGCAAATTTCAATAAGTTCAAAATTGGCAGTTACTTCTCAGTTTCTTTGGCAACAATAGGTACTAAGCATGAAAGCTAAGCTTTGGTTGCAAACATAAAAAAATAGTATGACAAATAGAAACGGCCACTAAACCGAATTCCAAAAGATTGTAGACGCCGCATCGGTCATAATTTTATCTTTCGACTTTTAAAGTTTACGAGTTTCGTTCAAGATATCGGAATCGTACTTCAGCTATATCATATTTCGGACGTTAAAACTTTTTCATTGGCCACTGAAATGATAACTAGAGTTTCGTGTTCAAAAATTATGGCTGCAGTTGGAAAGGTATTGCAGTTTTATTGAACACTAAATTTATTTTTACTCATTAAAATATCCACAGTCATGTCTTCATTTTGCTCTCAAGAAATTGCTGACCAATCGAATTTCAAGTTGTTTTAAGATCTCGTCAAGTTTTATGAGCGGAATAAAAATGAAATGAATTCAAACTTCTCTTGAAACTTTAGGTACTAGAAAAACTTGTTCAATTAATTATTTTTACTTATGTAGGTGAGGTAAACAAGTTCGTAACTACCTCCCCAAACTAGGATATTCCAATAAGTATCTACTTACCAATCATAAGAAATACTGTCTATATAATTATTATCTCCAGCACTTAATCCGCTGTAATGTTTTAGTCTTCAAGACAGTCGCCATTACAAATTAACTTCATTTCACACCCCGTGGCTTTCAACAAAGTAAATTAACTCTTAACTTGGCTAGTTTTTTCACTGTATTCCTCAGACTACCCATAATACCGCCCCATTTGCTTGGCGTAACTGCGCCTTTTTCTCTATACGAAGCGACGATGTTTTTCCCTTCTTCTCGACTTTTAAACTGTTGGAAAAACAGTAACATATTTCAGCGTGTAAATAAAAGACTGCACATTTTATGTTCTCGGTTTTGTTCGTATTGTAACATTCATTTGTCTGTGTTCACAGCAAATGAAACACTTCTTAACCGACTATGAAAAGCAGGGAGTTTCTTAATAGGATCCGTATTTTTATGTGTGTATGACGATTACTCTGACATTTAATATTTTAGCTCAGTTGTAGGTGATTACTGGCTGAAAATTATGATGATCGATTCCGTAGTTTTTGTGTGAAAGAGTAACTAACATCAATGCATACACACATTCGCGTTTATAATTACTAGGATTTATCTTCTAAACAATTGTAGTAGGTAGGTACATAAGGAACTTGTAGGTATTTATGAAATGACTCCTAATAATAAATGTCATGAATAGAAAAAATAATGTGCTTTTTGTATTGTTACCATTTCTAGTGTTTGATTAATAAACTATTTTATTTATAATGCAACATCAGGGTTCTTATCGGCCTAAAAACCTAAGCCATTGAGAGTATGTCCACTACAAAGTGTCATGTCATACACTCTATCAGTTAATCTATGCGTTTAGAGAAAATTATTGGGATTTCTATACAGATATCGTAGAGCCAGTCAAGTAAATGTAGGGTCATTCGAAGGACAATCACCCAAAAGGCGACGTCCTGAAAATAGCTGCCTTGTTTTCTGATAAAGTTAGTGTGATAGTGAGTTCCAGCTTGATTTTATGAGAAATGTAAAGAAAAGAAGAACAAGGAAATTTCATGTTCCTTATTCAGATGGAATAATATTTTTATTTTCCGAAAAGATATTAGTGAACAGTGCATTACCTATCAAAAACTATCAGTTTACAGTGAGCTGATAGTTTTTCAAAAGGAGTCCTTTTTTAAATATGAGTAGGTATGGCAAAGAGTAAGTACCTAAAAAATAATTATGTAAGTACTTTAAATATTCAATCGTGTATATAAGAGTTTTCAGGTCATAAGCGCTTTCAAGTTCAAAATTACCATTTTATTACTTGCAAATAGTAGAAAGCATTCGTTTCGTCCAATTGACCACCTATGAGTTTTCCTAATTTTTATTCGACTTAATAGAAATACTAAATTTACTTCCTTTCCCAAATTCTGTCACGTCACATATCCAATACCTAACATTAGGTGAGTTGATGTCTAACAACTAGCGTATCTACCAAAAAGAAAAAAAAACTAAATAAATTAACAAATATTCTGAATTGCAATAAGAATTCACGGTACGAGTCTTGTACAACTTCACTTTTGGAAGTACCTACTAAACATGTCCCGTCTTTTTTATACTTTAATCCTTTCCATCCTAAAGTTGCCTGGAAGAGATCGCTTTTAGCGATAAGGTCGCCATTTGTTACACATATTAGTTAAGTTTATTTTCATTTCCTTTTATAGGTATTGTATTATTTTTGGTGTGGACAATAAAAAGTTAATCAATCAAACTGTGCAACAATATCATAAATAATTATAATAACAATACAACTACATTATGGTACATCGCGGGAGGCCTAGATGGAGCCACCCTTTTGACTTTATGTTGGCTGCGTAGTGATGTCGCGTCAAGTCAATAGATGTCGTTTCTTTTGAGTGAGTTTTCGTTTCTTCGTGATAAGACCCCTCTGATTCGCCCAATACATTCCAAGCCTATAAGTTAGTACAAAGAACCACGTAGCCCACGTCTCGTGATATTGGGCGAGGGAGAGTAATGTGCATTCCGGGACGTCGGAACACCCTGAGCAGCTTGGTGGAAGGTTAAAGGAGGGCATCATCTTCGATAATTTCGAAGATATTGCAGACAAGATGCACGATCAAAGTGCATTCATGTGAATATGAAAATCGTTAGTCATTTTCGTTTCACAGGATAAGGACCAGACGGTCCTTATCCCTATAATTTCTAAACGAATTGCCTATTTAACAAGAATAGTGAGTTTAGAAAATACACTAAAGTGTTTTACTTATAGATTGTCTTTACAATCTATCGTAAGATTAGATCATTAGATTTATTTTGTAAAATTACCTGAAAATTTGTTTTGCTACTCGAAGTTCTGTGTATTGCTGCAATGGTCATGGACAGGCGTTTTCTCTTACCAACAGAAGAGCGTCTGGTCCGTCTCATAACTTTTAGTAGGTACATTAAAAAAAAAACTTCTTATCATTCGGACAACCATTTATTTGTACCAATTACATTCTTTGTAAAACCTACAGGTCTTAGTTGTTTTTTAAAGATCTGTGCGATTGACTACGTCATTGTTTTGTTTATTTGAATTTAATGAAAGCTAAGCTAAGAAAAACATCGGAAGGAAACAAAACTCGAACAAACCGAAGGAAATGGTGGTAGGTACTCTCTAGTATTCGGCTGGTTAGCTACAATCAAGTTGAAGAAAATCTGCCTCTAAGCATCTAATCATCTAATCATCTAATAATCTAACGGTGTGTTCCAGCTCTTCAGAGCCAGGTTTCCAGCCAAACCTATCAACCAAAAAACAAACATTCAAGCCATTATTTTGAGTTGAATAACTAAAACTAATTATATTGTCGTAGGTAATTTAAGGATGGTTTGTTCTATTTGATAAAACAATACTCCTAGTCGTCTCACGGTCTCTCTTATACGCATAGGTACCCTGAAGCAAGGGTGTATCTAGGGGAAAAAATATATTTTATATTTTTTAACAAATTTTAAATACCAATTATTACCTAGCTGTATGGGTTGTTTTTGGAAGTAGACAGACAGGTAAGTTAAAAACTAGACAGACAGGTCAGTTCGCTTGTTTACCATCTTTGACCACGCCGTTGATTAACATCAGGTAAGCTGTGGTCAAACACCTAGCCAGTCAAACACAAATGAAAATAAATAATCACGTCGGGATTTAGATACATTCAACTAGCGTTTCAAGTAGCCAAGTAGAATAAATATATCATGTCATATATCACGCGTGTCTGTTTGTTCGTTTAGATCTTCTAAACAAGTATTAATTTAGGTATATTTGAATGCTTAAAATTTGAATAAAACATCCGAACTAGAGTTACATTTTTCCCCTGCCTCCCCCTTTATTAACGTCCTTAGCCACAGCCATGGCTTCAAACAATTACATCGTACCCTGGAGCGCTGTTACTAACATTCAATTTAGCCTTTTGAGATCACAACCAGAACATTAATTTGGAACTAGCCGTTACAGTTACTGAACTCGTGTTAAGATGGTTTGGATGCGAATCGTGGTGAATACTTGGAAACCTTTGACCGGACCAAGCAGTTATAATAGATTCTGTTTCCAGTGTAAAGCTTATTTCGTAAGTTTCCAAAATCTTTAAATAGTAGGTATTTGGAATCTGAAGTGACTAATTAAACATTTTTTTTCTACCCCTGACATTATTGCAGATCTATCCTTTCATATCAGTTCTGGCATTCATTCTTCATATTGTTTCTTTTTTATTACTCTCGATAGTTACCGCAGTCGCTTCGCACGCCGAATGGCATGTGTTCAAACCGCAACAGCGAGCTTAAGCTGCCGTTGAAGGAAAACATCATGAGGAAACCATAGCATGGTGGTACGGTATTTCCTAATAATCTGCAGGCTAGCTACCACCCTCAAGTTGGAAATCTGCCGCAAAGTACCTAACAGTGTGTTCCGGCAGCTTCACTTCAGAGCTAGTTCTATTCCAGGTTAGATGTACTTTACCATCTTATTAGTCACTTAATATCATGTGAATTGTGCTCAAGCATAAAATAAAAATAAAAACTTTAACTGGGCCCATTCTTATACTTTGTAAATACATAATTTTATGTTGGTGAAAACCATCTTTATTATTAACTTACACTTTACTTATTGCTATTGGTATTTTCGTGTATATTTCAAATATACAGTGGATCATCTTATTTACTAATCTAATATATCACTAATCCATTTGAAGTGTAGCTAACTAGTCTGCGCTATTTCACGACGAATTTATTTAGGTCAATGGGAGTTTAGTTCTCCTCAGATGTACACAGAATGTAAGGCATTGCTTCTACGATAAATCGTAATGTGATACTAGTGTTTACAGACTCTTATCGCTAATTGAAAAACCACACTGTCTCTCTAGGGAATTTTGCCGGCCGTCATTACTTTTTTGCTGCACCCTGTTAGTGATGGGGTCACGCGTACGCAAACGATCGATTCAACTAGTGACGTACCTATGCGTGACCCACAAATTAGATTAATTTATCTAATTCTATGTCTTTCCGCTTACTTTCAACTACTCAATGGATTTACGAAATAATGAAATGGTAACTTACGATGTTTACTGTCGTCTATAAGATATTTTTTACGAAAGGTATTTTTTTATGTAAAGGTAACGAGACGATCGAGACGCTCTCCTGATGGTAAGAGACCTGTCCTTGACCATTGCAGTGATACACATAACTTTATAATTTTACATTTTATAAAGTCCGGGCATAGCTGCTTTAGCACTCATCACTTTGAGACTAGATGGTTAGTTAATCAATATCCAAACATCGAAACATCCAAGACAAGAATGACAGTAACTCTACCTCATCAGATACCAAGTACCAATTTATTTCAGTCTAAAGGTAGTGAGATGAACGAAACGATTTTCTGATGGTAAGATATAACAATTACCCGTGGTCAATGATCATTGCAGTGGAGTTTTGATAACCCTGTAGTTTTACTTTTAAGAAACAATACTTAATAAATTAGTCTTGTAACTTCAAGAACAGAACATTTTATCTAAAAAATAAAGAATATGCATCAAGCACTTTAACCCACGTTTCTGTAAGAGTTCTTTATACGTTATTTGTGTCTTCGGGGTTCCTTTGAACTCTTGCAGTTTTATTTTTACATCAAAACATAATAGGATATTTCGCTTTGACCGAATAGACGGATGTTTGCATTTGCTCACTTCACTTTGTTGAATTAACTTTGATAGAATTAGTTTCTTACTATCATTGTGAGTAGAATATAAGAGCTAGCTTGGTTTATAGGTATTATTATAATTATATTTATTTAATTACTGTAAAAAAACTATCTTTTCGAGTATCACATAAAAGTATATTATTCAATTTACAGCAACTAAAATATATAAAGCAACCTGTAAAAAAAGACAAATAAACTGAAAAATCTACGATCTATAAAATGCTGGATCTAAAAAAAACAAACAAATACTGCAAAATATTGTATTCAATAAATATAAGATTATACAGGGTTGGAGCTGGTTATTATATAAGCTTGGCCTTTAACAATCCAAAAAGAGTATTGTATTTTTTACTACAAATAACTTTAACAATGGGTAAAACTACAGAATTGTAAAAAATATCAGCTGCTTTATGCGTTCTTCGTTCAACTTCTTTGGCGCGTAAACCGTCCACGCGAACCACTGAGCTATCATCGCCATATTTTCCAAAACTTCGTAATTTCTAGTAGGTTTACCAGGACATGGACTGACCTTACTTTATGTGACTTTGACTGTGACTACGAATTTTGTTACTTGATTTTATTTTGTGATACTTGAAAATGTGAACTACTTTATACTGAGAGAATACACAAATTGCTTTGCCAAAGAAAAAAAGAAAAATTAAACAATAGTTCCGGATTTGCTATAAAAACTTTTCACTATGTATAACTATACACAATAACTATTATTATTATTTACGAAAAAATTATTCAGTGCAGTCGTTTTATAAGACTACAAACAAATTCATAAAGCAAACACACGATGTTTTGAGCGTGCTCCGAGCTGTATCAGGAAAATGGCTCGTTAAATTTTCAATCTCCACCGAGAGCGAAGCTAATGACAGCTCGACTCATTACACGTCCTTCTATTCATAGAGAATACAATAAGGAGAAGGCTTAGCAACTTAACGTAAGCAAAAAAACTTTGCACTAGGGATGACCGGACTCGACCATGACTTATTTTGTATGACTTTGACTGTGAATTATAATTATTATTTAACTCAAAAATGTTTTTTTAAAAAAAGCTTGTTGTAAAGTCACAATTACTTTAAGAGGCCATCAACAGACTTGATCTAGACTTACTTTGCATGACTTTAACTGTTACTTAGATTTACTTCACTTAATCTATTATCATGAAACAGATCCTTGAAAATATCAAAACACTTGACACTGGTAAATGAAATAAAGGAAAGGTAAGGTAAAGGTACAGAAATAAATAAAGCTGTACCCATTGTAAAAGTTGTTCATAATACTGAGTTTAGTTACCCTTTTTTGGCTTAGTACAGAGTACACCCCTGTGTATACATATAATGTACTTAGAACCATAACACATGTGTGCCCATTATATTGTATAATAAACTCTCCACGCCATGCAGTGTGCAAGTCCCATGCCATCTCCTCTTTGAACTAGCTCCATGATTTTACCATACGATTTGATACACAGCTTTTACGAGTAAAGTTCATTCATTCTCATCCTTATTACAACCCAATACGGCTCAGAGTAAACCTCAATTTACAAACTAATAAGTACGATCATGAAAGATGGTTATTTACAAAACAGAACAGTTTTCCTGGTTTTAAAATCAGGGACAGGTTCTTGATTAAGCGATATAGTACACCTTTATTTATAAGTATAGTTTAGGAAAGTGTAGCAATAAGTACCTACTTGAAGAAGCTAATCTACCCATCACTGCATATACTCGTAGTACCTACTTTTACTAAGAGCCGACCTTAAAATCTCATCCAAATTGTATTATTTATATATTATTATCATACTTTTTAAGGACAGGGTTTTTGTTATTACAGATAGGCTTGTGTTTGACCGTTACCTCGCCTGATCTTAAGTGAACATGCTATCTACGGTGGAGCACGCTCGCCTAGAAGCAACCAATTCCCTCGCGACTTGAAGACACCCAGATTATATCTATCAGGGAATACCATGGGGCAGCAAATTGCATTGTTTAGCAGTTTGTATATTGAAGGTAGAATTAACCAGTTTTGGTCGAGTATTTGGAATATCGACCATGAAGCGGTGCCACTTTTCAGAGCTCCTGGCTGTCCGATAGTAGAATGGGCAGGGTGAAATTAGGTCGTGTAGATTTCTTTTAGCGTTTTCTCCAAAGTAAAAGATAAAAAAGATATGGAATCAAATAATGTTTCACAACCTACATGCCTATTTCATCGTGTTATAAATAGGAAGTCATAAAACTAAAACACTTATACAAACGTCCCAGAGTTCCGTACAATATTCATTTATGCGTTGCAATCTCTCATATGGGACAACACTAAAATGCATTATTGTACAAGTTGGTGCGATCTAGATTCAAACTTGTCTTTTGTGAATTAAACATGAGATGATACTCCCAATCTGTCGCATATAACAACCAATGTTAAATGATCTTCCTGTCCCGTTTTGTGAGAACAAAGCGGGGAAGGACAGGGTTGCGTTCTTTGGTTTGAATGGACCTAAATAAACTGGCTGTTGAAGGCTTATGTTTTCGTCGTCGGCGAAAGTTTGACAAATAGCTCAGAGTGCAGTTTCAGTATAGTTCACTGGACGATAAGCTGATATCTCCCTTTGGGTGACAAAACGTTTTCTATCGGATAGTTTGGAGTTCCGCGGAATGATTTGTGATGTTGTTGCCCGCTTCGTTCTTGTTATTTTCTTATTTTGTTTTTTACTTTGTTGAATAACTTTTGCTTCATTTGACTTTATAATAACCGTCATGACAGCAAACTTTTTTAGTCGTCTGATTTTTTTTTACTATATAGGTACTTTTAATACAATGTTAGAAATGATGTATGGTTAATTACACATAAATTATAGGGCTTTTGAAACTAACTACCGAAAGTCAGAAAGTAATGAGCACCAAATCAGCAACGATCGCAGTAATGGTCATGGAAAAAAATACATGTGTTGAAATAAAATGTCGATTAAATCTATGACTGTACTATAAACAATGAAATTAATTCCAAAACTGTTTGAGAAATTCCTAAAATAGGAAACTTTTCCCAACAAATACACAGTAAATCTAATTTAATTGCTTTACTATAAAAGCGACAAAATCAGTCGACGCGACTAGGCGTCCGTTAATGTGCAAACTTGGCCGTGCTTTGTGTTCCAAAATACGGCTTAATTATCAACGCTGCGGACCCCTAATTACGTCACACGCTCTCACGTGAAAAAGTATAGTTAGAACTTTGTTTAAAAGCTAACTTTAGTTTAATTTACGTTGGTAATTTTTGTATAAACTGAAAGATAAAAGAAATTTAAATATAGAATTGTCTTTGGTACAAAACACTTTAATTTTTACTAGCAGAAGGTCTACTTGGCATCTTAGAAGAACTGTATATTTTTTTGTAAATAGAAGTTGCCATTGAAATTCGTATAGGAACTTATTTTAATAATGACTGGTGAGATTAGGATTTGTAAAACAATATGGGTACTGAAATAAATAAAATAAAATGACTATGTGCTATTATTATTTTTACAGAACATGCAATTTTTTTTAAACACTGTATGTATAGAGCAATTTCATAGATATACCTTTTTTACGATTGACAGGCTAGGTGTTTGACCACAGCTCACCTGATGTTGAGTGACGGTGTAGTCGAAGATGGTAAAACACACCTAGCCTGGAACTGGCTCTGAAGTCGAGCCAGCTTGGCGATGTTTTCCATCGCTTTTTTTGAATCGGCCGCGCTAACCACTGAACTATCATCCCTACAATCGCTATGTGGTTTTACTGAATTTGTTTTTCATCATTTTTTACTTGGTGGTAGATCTCCTTAGCAGGAGGACGTCTAGGTAGGTACCACCGCAGTACCAGTTATTCTGCTGCTAAGCAGTAGTGTGTAAACATTACTGTGTTCCGGTTTGAAGGGTACTGCAGCGAAATAACTGGGCTGTTGAGACTAACCATCGAAAGTCTCCAGAGTAATGAGCGCCAAAGCAGCGACGCCCTGGACTTTGTTTTGTTACTCAGAGTTCTGTGTATCGCTGCTATGGTCATGGACAGGCGTTATCTCTTAACATCAGGAGAGCGTCTCGTTCATCTTATTATTTTTTACATAAAAAAAAAACATATGCTGCAATAAATGATAAGGTTTTGAGTACTCTTTATTGACAAGAAATTAGATTTTTTACCTACTTTTTTTAAGGTAAATAACGTTAAACTAACAATCGATTATTTTATCCTTCATGAACAATAGAGGTTTATTTCGATTTGGTTAGTGTCAGCCAGTAACGCACGCAGACTTTTATTCCAGAGATACAAAGTAGCGCCGACGGATTGAAATCAGACTCTATCTCTATTTCAGGCTCTGTTTCGGTTTAATCTGCGCGATGCAATCCGATGTGATGTAACTCAATTAAGAAATCTCATCAGATACGTTTTATCACAACTATTTTATATTTCGACGAGTTTTTGCAGAAAAGATATCTATTTAATGATTACATAAGGCTTTTTTTACTTAAAACTTACTTTGATTTTATTAAAATTTTTAACTGCCTCAAAAAAGGAGGAGGTTCTTAGTTCGACTGTATCTTTTTTTTGTACGTTGATCATTGCACCAATTATTACAAATAGATTTAGATGAGTCTGTTTTTTCTTAGTACATCATATTTTAGAGGTTGTCCCATATACATTTTACCGAAATTGATCGAGCGGTTAAAAAAAAAACAAAGTATAAAAATTGTAAACATCGATGATATTTTTGTTTACTCCGAAACCTCGCTGTTTCATTGAAGCAGTGCGTTTAGTTGGCCTAAAGGTCATGGAGTCTGTTTTTTTAATAGCAAATTTATATATTGTTATTGTAATTAAAAATTGTTACAACATCTCCCGTTTATTTTAAGTAGGATGGCAGTCTCTTTTACATAACGACTGCCTCTTGTACCACTGGTTCATAAGGTTCTTTTGTTTCTGTATTTTTTTTGAACTTCTGGTGTTTACAATACCAGCTAAGTACCGCAGCTAGTATTATCGAATGTCTCAAAATAACGAGTTTCTGAGTAGCAGTGCCCTGGATCTTGTTTTGTTACTTAAAGTTCTGTGTATCGCTCCAATGGCAATGGGCATGCGTTATCTCTTACCATCAGGGAACCGTTCTCATTTACTTTACATAGAAAAGATACCATTAAATTACTGAATTAATTTTAAATGATATAGTCCATCTTATTACTCCCAAGTTCTCAATCCAAAGAGTTTGTTATGTCAACGAGCGAGCCCCTCCGCGTGACTCTACATTCCTCGAGGGTATTAGCTCAACACTTTATAATAATTCAATGTTCTTGGAGGCAACAAACTTTATGACAATGTCGATTTTAAGTTGTTGTTGCATTGTTTGAACGTTTACTTAGCAATATTAAGGCGAATTTTGCATTAAAATAATTGTGATAAATTAATAAGTATTGTTTTTTTATAGGTGAAACCTATATTATGTCTGACCACAGCTCACCACACAACTCACAAGACAGCTTGAGACTAGTAGCTAGCCAATCGAGTACTAGAAAGTATCCTGGCTATGGTTTCTCACGATGTTTTCCTTCATCGGCAGCTTTAGCTCATTGTTGGGATTTGCACCCACGCTGTCCGACCGACCGCTCTAACCACTAGGCTATCATCGCTTAAACCCAAGACCACTACGTACATAAAATTATATATTCCTCTATTTTTAAAAACATATACATTTCGTGTTAGAAAATGATTCCAAAGAGGATTTGTCTATACTAATCTTATAAAGAGGAAAGATTTGTACTTTTAGATTTTTGGATTTTTGTATGTTTATAACAAATTAACTCAAAAACTACTGAACCGATTTAAAAAAATCTTTTACCGTTGGGAAGCTACACTAACACCGGGTAACATAGGTTACTTTTTATCCCTGTATTCTTACGGGAACGGTTACTGCGCGGGTGAAACCGCGAGGCGTCCGCTAGTAATAAATAAATTGAAATGAATAAATTCACAACAAAAATTACATACAAAAGAATAAATATCCCAAACTAGTGTAACAACTGGCAAACAGTAATTACAAACCAAAACACTTCAATATTTCTCATTATCATTACTCCTGTCATTAAAATGGTAATAAAATAAATCTACAGTATCCCCGCGTCGATGCCTTTATCTTTAAACCTATAAAATTCGCTGTTATTAAAAGTTTCGCCCCCTTAATTGCGTAGCCAAAGCCAAATCCTTATTACTGTTATGGCGGATATCGCTTAAACCACTGCACTGTACCGTTATCTATATAGTAGGCAAAGTCCAACTTTTCCTGAATGCTTTGAAATTCATAAAAAAAATTTAAAACAGCATCTTATCCTTAGCATATTATGCAATAGACGAGTTTTTGACAAAGGGTTTGAAAAGTATTACAACGCGGTTACACGATTTTTTGCGACGCCTCCCATATTTATTTCAATAATAATGACTAGCAAATGACGATATATAATTATATTGCTTGGAGATGACAAGGTACCTACTTTTAAGCGGAGTCTAGAAAATGCTGAAAAGGAAACATATGAAAATAATTACACACAGAAAACTGTTTTTATAGCCGTGCTTTTTCCGCGGTGGGGTAAAAAGGCAAGCAATGTTTTTCGATTTTTTTTTTCGTATTCGCTACATCAAAAATACTATAAGTGCATTTCATATTGTGCATTTGTAGCTATGACAACTCAGTGGTTAGCGTGGTCGGGTCACCCGCTGAAGGGCGTGAGTTCAAACCCCAACAGTTGAGCTGCCGGTAAAGGAAAACATCGTGAAGAAACCATAGCATTGTGGTATTTCCTGGTACTCGGCAGGCACCCTCAAGTTTAAAGTCTGACGCCAAGCACCTAACAGTGTGTTCCGGCAGCCTCATACTTTATCCATCCATACCATCTTCGACCACACCGTCCCTTCAAAAAAAAAATTGTTATCGTATTTAAAAAAGTAACTGGATCAATTTTGGTAAGTGACGTGAGGTGGTAGTTTTGTAATTTGTTACCATTATCATACCTCAGTTACAATTTAAAGTTCCACACAATTGACAACTTTTACATCTACAGACTTGTATCACTGGATTTATAAGTCCATCGCATCCAAAGTCCGAAAGTGCGTAAGGTCACTAAGACCCATTTACGTCAGTCCCTATTATCCCTCTGAACATATTGGATGACCTTTAATAGGGAATCACCTCCATAGTGGTAGGTCGATTGTGATAAGTTATTACTATTAATATAGGAAACGTGGCCGTTAGGACCTTTTTTATTGGTGGGGCACTTATATTTGCTGAGATTGCGGATGTCAATGATGATGGGTGTGGCGTTTCAGTTTATCGAATCTGATATGTATGCAGTTGAGATAAGGTTCACTTATTTTTCAGCTACAGAACAGAGATTGTGATCAAGATTTTCGTTTAAGCTTATTTTTATCATGCCAATAGCTAATTCAAACAGTTAAGTTTGCTTTAGAGAGCAAATGACGTGAACTTAGGAGTAAAAAAAATAATCTAAGGAAAAGGAGGGTCTTAGCATTTTAGTAAGTACAAAAATAGTCGAGCTATTTTTATATAGTTATTAAGACGTGGAAATGGTAAAATGTGGTTTATTTTATTATGGGTTAGAGAAAGATTTACGAAGCCAGGCAGCCTAGTCGGTAGCCTAGCATTGGAAGAGTCTGAAGTCCCTGGGTCCAAATCTCAAGGAACCTCTGTCTTTTTCATGCGAGTATTGCCGCTAATTTAAGAAAAAATCTGCATGTCTGAACGTTCTTAAAAAACAATCCTTGGTAAGGTTGGTGGTTTACCCATATCACAAGAAAGTAAAGGCCCGCGCTTCCAGAAAAAAGAAAATCATCACTTTATTACCAACATCTAAATTCACTTTGTTTGTGATTTTGTTTTGTTTGGTCTACGTGACCATGCTACATTGACCACAGATCACCTGATGATAAGTGATGGTGTAATCGACGATGGTAACTCACACACCCGAAACGGAAATTAGATTTCAGGCGAGACAATCAGAACACACTGCTAGGTGCTTGGCGGCAGATTTCCAACTTGAGGGTGGCTAACTAGCCGAGTACTAGAAAATACCCTACTAGACTATGCTATGGTTTCTTTACGGTGCGATGTTTTCCTTCATCGGAAGTTCAAGCTCATTGTTAGGACTTGAAGTCACGCCTTTAGGCGTATGATACCACCACGCCAACCATTTAAATATTGGTCAATATTTTAACACTACAAAACAGAAATGAAAGTAAGGATTAAGAAACGTAATCCAAATTTTTAATCTAAAAAATGACAACTTCTAACAATGAAAATCTATAACATTTCAATTTAACAACTGATAAATCATTGTGTTCATTGGTAATGCGATTTTTCTGAGTTAAAAAAAAATATCTATCTATTTTTTTGTTTTTATGTCAGCTCACTGACCTAGTTCTATTAATTCCTGTAGTTAGTCTCACGTAATAAAGACATAAAGTGTGGAAGCGTTAATTCTAGATTTCACAAACAAAGCGTTTACCAAACAAGCACGAACACGCTAAGTTAATAACTTACTAACTTATACGTTGTTTCAGCATACAAGGATTAAGTATAAACGTAAACCCCTGAGTCTTAATAACGATGGTATAACGTGAATTTGGGCCACTAATTATCATGCAGATCATGCTAACGTGGTCGCGTAACTTGCTAATATCTTAGTGAATTTTGAACTGTGTTTATCGGATTTTGCTTATGAGAATAGATATCTTGTTTGTAACTTTACATTTTTTTTATATTATAGTAGGTAATTGAACGAACGAAAAAATAATGTACATGGTAAATTAATGTATATCCATGACCATGGCAGCGATACACTGAACTTTGAGTGGCAAACCAAAGTCCAGTGCATCACTGCTTTGGCGCTAATTCCGAATCGGCACTTTTTTTTAGTAACTGTTTTTTATATTTATGTCCAGCCTACTTCAGCTTAGTAATTTGTTTTGTTAGTAACTTTTTTTCAGCTAGGTTTTCTGGCGAATTACTTCATTCCACGATCCCTTAAGAAAACGGCATGCTTGTTTTCTTTCTTTCGACTTTAAACCTATGAACTGATTCAACCCTAGAATGTCCATATTTTGGCGCCGTAGGTCATGACGTACGGAATTGTAGGAGACTTTTGATTTGACCTACAAATAAGTATGTTAATATTTCACGGCCGCCAGCCACTTGTAACTTTTGAAGAGCTAACGACTTCCATACAGAATAACTTTGGCTTTATAACTTTTAAAACTCTTCAGCAAAAAAAACGAGTCTTTTTAATTTTATCTTTCTACGTAGGTGGAAAGTATAGGAACATAAAATATAGTTAGAAAATAAGCAAATAAACTAAGGGTAGATATCTTCGTTATTCCTTAACAAAACTATATATAGGCCCCATATCTCATTTCGAAAATGTTATTAGATTACAGCTAAAGTCTAAATATCAGCAAATAATAGGTAATTCAATTCTACCATCAATATTGTTTTCAGTTCAACCCGGCTTGTTTAGCGACTGAAGCAAAACAATAGTTGATTTAATCACGTCTTTTTTTGATGTTAGCTCGAGGCGGTACTAATTACTAACGAAGGATCTATTCAGGGACCAGTTCCACAACGTTTAAAATGAAATCAAACGTTGTGGAACTGGTCGTGTGTGTTAGGTAAGGAACATAAGGAATATATTTAGTTTGAGTAGTTTAATTTTATTTTTTTAAATTCTACACAAAATTATAAGTTCAACAAAATATTATTAAAAAAAAAAAATTGTTCAAACAAAGGTGCAGTCGAAACTTTAGCGAGTAAATTCAGGGTTTTTTCTTTTCAAGTAAATCGTGTACTTCTTTGAAACAAAAAGAATATTAAGAGACTACTAAACTTATAAAGATTTAAAGTCGTGAATGATTCGATTTCTTCTAAGAAAGCGTGCTTCATTGTTGACTGCAACTCCGCTTAACATCAGGCTAGTTGGCGTACGAACGTAAGCCTAATTAGTAATTAAAAAAAAACAGTCGCACAAATTCGCGTAGGCCAGTCTCTTTGAGACTCTTCTACTTTTCTTGAATTCTTGCCACCTGTTCTTTGTAAAACTGCCTATTGAACTTTTTCAGAATACCTCATTATTAAAAACACGAATAATAAATACAAAATCGAGTTTTTTGGCGGGAACGCGGGAAGAGTCGTGTCGCTCCGTTGTATTTTTTTCCAAAACTTGTGTTTTGTCGAGTGTTTATGCATAAAAATGGTGGTGTTTTATTCATAAAGTGCCGAATTACTAGCGCGAGTGTGGGAAAATGATATAATAGGGTGAAACATGTCTTTTCGTGTTGCTTCCAAAACTCCATCGAAGCTTTATAGTAAAGTCACCACTACTTTACTAAAGCATGACTGGACTTGACTGACACAGACTGGACTTTGACTATAACTAGCTACGAGGACGCTTGTTTAATTTTTGAAACTTGAAAATATATAAATACTTGACACTGGCAAATGCTAAAACGCGACGCCAAAACTAAAGAAGAAAGAAGAAATACAAAATCGAAACTCGTCATTTCGAACATTTCAGAGTATTGCCATTGTCACCGGATTACTTCCCCTCTGAGTCGGTGTTCCCTTCATGCGTTAATTTTGTCAATTAATTCCGCTCATTTTTGGGGGTCCGCAGACTGTTAAGTTATTTTTTACTTGGTTCGGACATTAGCGACGATCCTACTTAAGCCTAATGAACAACTTCATTAATTTGCCAACCCTCCTCTTCTTTGTGATACTGAAGTCATTGATGTGTCTATGAGTCGGTATAGGTAGGCATATAAATAGCCATAGATACAATTGAAGTTTGTAGCAGTAGGTAACATAAAAATATATTATCGAGATACATTAAGTACATTCATGTACTTAATGTAAGTAACATGCAGTTTTTTTGACATTACACACAGCGCCATCTGACCCCAAACTAAGCAAAGCTGTAGAAGTCAGATGACTGATATTTTTTGTAAATAAATAATTATAAAACGTACAGTTACTGTTTTGAAACAAATTTATATAAGTAGGGAAACATATTGCGCAAGCATTTTCTTAGTAACGAAAAGATAGGGAAAGACTAAGAAATACATAGATAGATAGATATAACTCTTTATTGTGGACATCATAAATAGTAAAGAGTACAGAGAACAAAAAAAAAACCTAAAACAAAACAACAAACAAAAACAAAATGCAATCTAAGTCAATTTTGTAGGGTATTGTAGGTCTCCAATGTCCATAGGCGGTGCTGACCACTTAACTTTTTTTTACCTTTTACTTGGTAGCAGGAAGTCGTCTAGGTAGGTACCACCGCAGTACCAGACATTCTGCCGCCAAGCATGTGTAATGTTTAAAAATTACTGTGTTCCGGTTTGAAAGATACTGCAGTTAGAGAAATTACAGGGCTGTTGAGACTAACCATCGAAAGTCTCAAAGTAATGGGCACCAAAGCAAGGCCCTGGACATTGTTTTGCTACACAAAGTTCTGTGTATCGCTGCAATGATCATGGGCAGGCGTTATCTCTCACCATCAGGAGAGTATCTCGTTCGTTTCATAACTTTTACAATACAAAAAAACCATCAGGTGACCCGTCGCTTATTTGCCATTTCACATTAAAAATATGATTGAAAAATAAGTCTTATGCATGTTGTAATAGGAATAATTAATTCAAAAATAGTTTTATCTTTTATCCAAAAACAAATTTTAAAATGGTAACATTTTTACAGTTACTGCATTAACCTTAGTTAGTTTTCATACCGAACTGATTTAAGTTGACTAACTGTGTTTAAACTGTGACACAATGGCCCCTCTGAGCAAACATCTGCAGGCGATTAGTGGAAGAGGCCCAACAAGATCAAATTTCTTTTTTTTTCACTTCCCAACTATACCATTCATTGCCGCGTATTTTATTTTAATTTACTTGGGAGGTTTTTGGGTCAGAATTTATTTGAATAAAATGTAGCAGGGATGATAGTGTGGTGGACCTTTCGCCTTTCTTTCTTTCGAAAAGAAAGGTGTTTTTGTTTTATAGAACAATGTCAGTTTGTCTAGAATATTGCGTACATTTTGAAGTGTCAAGATCAAAGTTTTGAGGTCAACCTATCATTTATAAACTTTCACTTCGCCTATAATTACGGAATTGAAATCAAGAACCAAGAAATTATCCACCTGTTAAAGAACCCAGAAACCCAGAAAAGTCGACGAAATAATTACAACAAAGCCTAGGAACAAAAGTTGTTACGTAAGATGTCCTGACAGTGCCTGGTTATTTGTAATGAAAATACCTTTTACTGTTATATCTGAGGTGCAACTCCATAACTGTGCAGTAGAAAAAAAAGTGGGTAGTCAAGAAAATTCTGTCAGCGTTACGAAATAATTCCTACAGAAATTCTTGCAAATACTGCAAAATGACGTAGGTACATAAATAATAACTCTTGACCACAATGAGCAAAACACAATTTAAATTTTAAATTTGAATGCGCACACTAGAAGCTTACGTGGGAGTCACCCGAAAGCTATGGGGCTTAAACCGGGTCATTTCAAAAGCGGAGATTATTATAAAATTTAAATTAAGTAAGCTATTTAAATCAACGTGGCACGAATGATTTATTGCAGCCGCAGTTTTGCATTATGTTGTCTACCTGAAAGCATTTGGACGGAGAAAATGCTCACGGTATTTGCCCCGTATTCGCATTTTCCAGGATAAAATTGTTTGAATTTCTACTTAAAAGTGTGTACCTGTACACACAACGAACACGATGTTTTTGGTACGTTCAGAAAGAATATTATAAAATGTGGCAATGGCCTGATTTTTTTCGAATGGAGGTGTTAAGGTTTGTCAAACATAGCTTGATATATATTTATAAGACAGTTTACGGTCATAAAGTTTCATATTTATTTTTATATAATTATGGTAACGACACGTAGCAAAAGGCCACTACTACTCTACTATAATAAAAAACATTAGTGAAAGAAAGCAAACCCAGAAAACCAATTCAACAACATGAACAACGTCCTTTGATTGCCATCGAACGGATTTGGGCTCATGTCAAATGCCGTGCAGACAGATATAACACATCTCCACCATTCACGGATAAGAAAATGCTGACTTTATTGCAAAATACCTGTGAAAACGTTTATGTGGATGACTGGAGAAACTTCGTGAATCACACAAACACAAAAATACTAAACTACAAGAAGATTGGGAGCGAGATGTTTTCGCGGTTTCACCCGCGAAAACATCTAGTTCGGGTTCTCGTGGGAATAATAAAAAAATAACGGTGGTAATTCCTAACGGTGAAAGAATTTTTGAAATCAGTCCAGTAGTTTCGGAGCCTGTTCATTACAAACAAATAATCAAATCTTTATAGACAAGAATAAAATGAATAATCAACCTAAGGGACAGTTCTAATAGTAGTAGAGAATCAAAACCTAATAAAAATACGGGTTGAGTTGATACTTCTTCTTTTTTTGTAGTAGGTTTAAAGTCACAATATCAGAGGAACTGCTGAAAATCAGGGTTACCTTTTTTAATTTGAATATTCGAGATTCATTCGAAAACAATAATTTCAAATGAAATCTTTTTTTAGATATTCAACTTAATTTTGACATTCAATGTATTACGTAATTTGTTGTTTTTTTTATTTTCATAATTATTACGACTGAGTTATATCTGGTATCAGCCTTGGAAACAGCTTTCCCTGTTATTTTACCTATCACTTCTACTAAAACAACAGCCGGGATTTGGTAGCTACCGAGAAGTAATAAACCATGTTTGGATACACAATATTTGCTCAGTAAATTGAATTCCAACTCAAATTGTACAATAGGTACTAAGATGTGATCTTGAAGACATATCTTGGCTTGCCAGAACATAAAAAGTACAACTAGTGTAGATAAATGAAATTGAAGTTTCTAAATCACACCGCTTTAAATAGGACTTTTTTGTGTTAATTTCGACTAATTTATTATATGAATTTAACATTTCAATGACTTCTTAGCTTTTTTCTATGATAACAATATTTATCATTACGATTTATTAATTCTTCTGAAAAAACTAAGATCATTTCGTTAGAAGATTTTCTGTTAATTTTGTACGACACGCGCGTGGCCTCGCCTTTCGGCCTAAGATGAGTACAAGCGCGCGTCATACTCTGTTTAATTTTTTTTTTATGTAAAAAATAATGAGACGAACGTGACGCTCTCCTGATGGTAAAAGATAACGCCTGTCCATGACCATTGCAGCGATACACAGAACTTTAAGTAACAAAACAAAGTCCTGGGCATCGCTGCTTTGGCGCTCATAACTTTGGAGACTTCTAATTCCTTGAAAAAGGCCATAAGATGTGACCAAAGCTATAGTCAATGTATCCGACTTAATCAAACGTGAGTAATTCCGTATAAGCAAAACAAAAATGTGTCAAAACTACGTCAGTTTCCATAGTAAAGTTGTAATTGTTATCAAATATTAATATACATATTACGTGTAATATATTCTCTAGTATGTGAACCGACCGCGCTAATCACTGCGCTATAAATCACTACAAAATCCGTGAAGGAGGCCGAGTAACAATCATGCAGACATTGTTTATCATTTACAATATTAGTTAGATGAGATGTAGTTTTTAGAATTAGGAGTTTTTTGTTAGCTGTAGGAAATACTGTTTCACAATAAACCAAGGGCTATAAAGACATAAAAAAATTATAATAATATGTTTTTATTTTTAACCCGCGATGCAAGCAGCAAGGTTTCATGAGTTTAATTTGTGTGGTTGTGTGTCTGACTGTGGCGTCGTAGTTTTCAAAAGACTGAACTGATTTTGATGAACTGGAACTGAACCATGTGAAGATATTTTATATTCTGTTACTGGTGTCGAGGTTTACTTAACTTTTTTTACTTCTATACTTGTATTTGGCATTACACCACAGGGTTAAAGTAAAAAATTGCAACAACTTATAAAAATTAGAGATAGCTTAAACTTAATAATCTGGATAATGAACAACTTAAACGGCAAATTTTCAGCAGCAAGGTAGAGTTGACTACAACAGTATAAACCTTTGCAAATATAACACTTTATCGCAGACAACTTTTCAAACACTTGTATGCTTTCCATGAAGAGTTGTAAAGCGGTTTTATTGAGATAGGGTTCTAAAGTGGTGGTAAAACGTAATAGTGCATGCATATTCCAGCGACGCGAGCCGAGAATTTTATGCCGGATATTTCATTATCCCCCCGTCTGTCGGGTTGCACCATATAAATACAAACAGGCATGAGTATTGTAGTTCTCCTAGTCTTTGTGACTCAATTTGGTTGCGGTTGTTGATGTGAATACGTTTTTAAATTTGCTTCCATATCGGGAGGCAATTCAGAAATCTGATGATAAAAAAGTCGATAACAAATAGTTGAGAAAAAAGCTAAAAAGAAAAAGTAGTTTTACCTCATGGTAGTATGTCATGGCAGTTGGTTTGTGGTTTGATTGCCACTTAGGGCAAACATTTATGTGACGAACAGTAAGAATATAAAAGTTTTCACTACGAAAGCGGTTAACCAAAAACGCGCGGTGAGATAGTTTTTTTTTTTATTTTTTTTATTCAAAATAGGTTCGCTTTTGCCCACACTCTGCCTGATGTTAAACAGTAGTGTGGTCTAAGATGGAGCACGCTTACCTAGAAGAAATCTATTTACTCTAGATTTGAAGTCTAGTTAGTCTTATACTTTTCAAACTCAGCATTATAAGACAGTAAAAACAGATGAGAGTCGAACGATCAAATATCCTATTATTTTTTAGAGATTTCCCGTAAAAAGGTTTACCTCTAAAATTTGACACCAAATTTTTTTTTATTCAAATAAATACAAATAAAAAAAAAATATTGATAACACCAATGTTTCAAGTCACTTCAAAATTTTAAACATGTCATTAAATGAGTTTTAAAACACTGATTACATGTAAACACAAAAATGACAAAATAAGGTATGTCAATATGAAAAAAAATTGTCAGTATAAAAGTATGTCAATACCAAAAAAAAATTGTCAATATAATAAAATGACATGGCAAAAAAAATGTATTCGAAGTAGCCAGTGTATATTATTACTTATTCTTATAATAAAATAAATAAAATAAAATAAGCCTTTATTGCTAAGTTACTTATTAATTACATAAATATGTATTACTATTGCGGTAGATTGGTTTCTTGTTCCTCAGCTTGTCCTTCGACATAGGCCTCCTCTAAAGATTTCCACATATCTCTATCCTTCGCAGTTCTCATCCAGTCAGGGCCAGCAGTTTTCTTTAGATCATCTTCCCAACGTTTTGGTTGTCGCCCTTTACTCCTTTTCCCGTCTCTGGGGTACCATTCTAATATAGTTTTTGTCCATTTCCCATTTCTCTCTCTTAACATATGTCCTGTCCATTGCCATTTTAATGATTTACAAATTTTGCCCGCATCCTTGAATTTAGTTATACTTTTTATGTTTTCTAATCTTATCCTATCTTTTCTCCTTATACCCCACAAAAAAAAACGGCAATTTCTTACTTTCATCCACATATACGAAGTAGAAATTCATTATCTATTATGTTAACTTAGCGTAATTAACATGGAAATCCCTCTCAAAATTCTTAGAATAATAATACGTTGAACAGATCAAAACAACGTAAACTCATTATTAAACTCATTACACTCATCAGAAACGAAGAATTAGGTCATCAGCAGTTGGTACACCTTTCATGTTTCTCCAAGCAATTTCCTCTAATAAGAGAGGTTCCGACGAAACAAAAGGTGGTCGGGCGAAACGCGAGCATGCTGGAATAGGCTCGTTAACTTTTCAATTTTCTGACGTAAGTCGAGTAATAGTGGAGCCCCAGTAACAGCAGTAGGCTTTGTTTTAAATAGTAGACAAATATTACAAAGATAAATGGAAGAAAGTTTGTATTAATAAACATGGAATGGATAAATCATTGTTAAGCATATTTACTTAAAATGTTGTTAAGTGTATTTACACAAAACATTGTTAAGTATATTTACTTAAAACATTGTCAAGTATATTTACGATAAATTGAAGTGATTTCACTGTAAAATTATGCTCCATTTGTTCAAAAATAGCACTTGCTTTCATTATTGTGAAATAGTGCAAAAACAAACACGGACTTGTACCGCTAATAAGGACACTGAACTTTACGACAAAGGTTTGCTTAATGCGAAATCCATAGTTCATGTTATTTTTTTTTTTTTTTTTTTGTATTTAGCACTAGCACTACTTATAAAAGTTGTTAATATTTATCCGACTACACCATCACTTAACATCAAGTGAGTTGTGGTCAAATACTTAGTTTGCTTATTATGATAAGCAAACTAAGTATTTGACCACAACTCAATGAAAAATGCTGCCTAGTACGCCCTACGAAAGTTTGGAAGCCTAGTGAGTTTTTATAAGAAGTTGAAGACAGTAGATCTTGTTTTCCATAAACTTTATTAATTGCCTTCTGTATTGGATAATGAAGGCATACTCTGTGGCCGGATGCCCCGCAGAGCGATCGTGGTGCGCCCTTTTATTTACTGCTGGAATCGCCCGTGTAGGTAAAACGACCTGTAGACACGTAGCGTTTTTAGTCACTACTGGTGCTACAATCATGCTACAAGATAGCTACGAAGTTGTACATGATTGCTACGTGGCTTCTACAAGTACTACAACGTCATACAGGGTAATTTTAAATTAATCAGCTTTCGATCGTAGGCAGTTTCTCGTCATATATTTGTTCCTATTGTTCTTCGACTTTTGACAAAAGCCAATAATTTTCTCCTAAAAACTTAAAAAAAACCTTGATATCCGTTTTCGATTGAAATACTTAAATTTTAAAGCATTAAGCATTTTGGTTTTTTTTTTTTTATGTAAATCCATTTATTAAACAAAATAAAAAATACCTTAAATTATACCTACTATTTACAAAATGTATACAAAAAACTTAGTCTAAAAAACCGTCAGAGAAGGGATATGTGGCCAGAATGCTGGCAGCATTGCCACGTTGGATGGCAATGCTTAGCTTTTGACCAAAGTAGATACCAGCATTCTGGTCACCTGAAGCCTCCTCTAGACGTTTGGCCAGGTCCCGATACAGTTCGAGAGCGGCCGGCCCCCACGGACCTAAAGTTTCAACCCCAAACGGCACAAAAAGATACATTCTATCCAAATAACTATATTTGTGCCGTTTGAGGTTTTCAGCTTTAGATGCGGCAGCACCAGCTTGTCTCGAAGTCACAGGAAGATGAGACGGCGCCAAGGTGTCGACACAAGTGGCGTCCCACACAAGAGGCCGTCCCATCTTCCAAGGTATAAGGGTCATCCCATCGGGTCTCTTGCCGTCGTCACGCATCAGTCCGTTTGGTTCTAAAACTGATGAGACGCCGGCACTGACAAAAGCCCGACGGATGACGTCGTTTAAGCTGGCGTGCCACGATATACGCCCAGCACTCCTACCGCATGAAAGCGCGTGGTGGCCGAGGCGATCCGCTATTTCCCTGCACGAACAGCGATGAGGGACCTGGCATACTGCTCCCAATCTTAAAGACATGGCCACCCGGAAAGTGTTGTTATCTAATAGCATTTTGTTTTTTTTTCTTGTTTGTTTGTATTCGCTATTGGAAGAGATAAGAAGAAATATTAAATTAGTAAAAGTCATAGATCTGAAGTTGTGTATGATGACATGAAGCTTCTGTCTATGATATAGAAGGACAATACAAGGTTATTTTTACATAACCAGTCACGGTAAGTAACAATAACCCTGTACATTTGCTACCTGGTTCTACGCGTAAGGCCAAAAACTAAGTTATGTATCTAAGACCACAATATAGAAAACATACTAATGTTTACGATTTCAAGAATTTTGTTTTTTTTTTGTTGTTTTTATATGAATATAATAAAAACGTATAAGTCCCAGTGCTTAGGTTGAGGTTCGGTTCACGGCCAGACTCGGTCATATTTCAGCGATAAATTGCTCAGGAAATCTACCACCAAGTATCCCCAAATATACCCCCAATACAAGAAATCTTACAAAGAATCTAAGTGGTAAACGTTGCTTATCATTTAATGATATTTTTAATCTAAATTATTTAGATTAAAAATACATTCAACTAAAACCATTACGTTTTATTTTGATTTTGTAGCGATGATAGCTCAGTTGTTAGCGCGGTAGGTTCGCATGCCGAAGGGCATGGGTTCAAACTGCCGGTGCAGAAAAACATCGTGAGGAAACCATATCACAACACTTTTTAGTACTCGGCTGGCTAGCTACCACCCTCAAGTTGAAAATCTGCCGACAAGCATCTAACGGTGTGTTCCAGCAGCCTCACTTGAGAGCCAGTTCCATTCCAGGCTAGGCGTGCTTTACCATCTTCGACCACACCTTCACTTATCACCAGGCCTGTCAACTATTAAAAAAAAAAACGATCCCTGTAATAAAATAAAAAAAGACCCCGTCTGTCGGTTTGAGTTTACACAAAATTCTGGCTAAAAACCTTGTTAAACTTCTTTAACTAGACTAACGAAGGAAACAAAAAGAAAATGTGAGTGATGTCTGAGACAAACAGCTGTAGGTACAATACTTAACCCTTAATGGGCTACGTGACGTTTCGCCTTCCACTTGAAATGGACTCACTCCTTAGTTATTCAACGGGCACACTCAAATTATATACTTTCACCGTCTTTTGTGCACTTAAACAAGTCAAAACAGACTTTTGTTAATGAAATTGTTTGTCCAGCGTTGCTTGATAATTGGGTTTTGTTTATGGCTTGTTTGTTTTCAAATTTGAATGATATAGATTAAACTCTTTATTGTGCAAACAAGAATTAATTGAAAAGAAAAAAAACATTTATTCTGAGCTAGTAACAAATTGAACGGACCACTGGATGTGGCCGAATGTAAAGTCTGAGTATCCGGTATGATTAGACGTGAGTAAACCCGCATAAAAAGAATTGTCTCGCAAAGTAGTTTAGATTTTTGCTACCTATTTTACCTATTCGATTAATTAATAATAATAATGTAGCCTTTTATTAAGATCTCTTAGCTAATTACAATGGATTTAACCTTATAATATAATTACGCTGGGTTCTTAAACTAAATGAACAATTTAAGCTTATATAATAATGTATGTTGCTTGGTTATTTTTCCTAGATCTGTTTGCCAATCGGAAAAGACCTCCTCCAACCTTTTCCATTCTTCCCTTTCCTGTGTCACTCTGTTGTGTTCTGTCCCATCTTCTTATCACGTGGCAAGCCCATCTCCATTTCAGTCTTATGATTTTAATTGTTACATCTGTAGTTTTAGTTATCAAACAAAATTAAAAAAAAAAACTTAAATTAATACTATTTACAAAATTTATAGTTTTAGTTTTATTTCTGATGACGAAGTTTTTCAATCTGTCAGACTATCTGATATTTAACATAATTCGAATCGATTAATTACTTAACACAAATTCTCGTGTTATTTTGAACGAAAATGTCATTTTAAGATTAGGAGAGGGATAAAAGTGAGACATTTTCGTAAACTCACATTACTGCGCGAGTTAATGATGGAGGCATTAATTTTGGGGTAGCCCTTTTTTGAAACGAAGGGATATTATTTATGGAAACGGAAATTAAAAGTTTGAATACGACGTTTATATTTGAAGTTTGTATGTTGTTATCTCAAACTCTGCGACTTATCTAAATTAAGTATTTAACTTTTGTTTTGTTGATTTTTGTGGATTGACCTACTATTTTTTTACTTTACAAGCTATCAGTGAAACGGAATTCTTTCTAAATATTAGTGTAGAAATTTTGTATGGAAAAGTACGCCGTATTTTTGCAATGTAAAAAAAAAGATAAATGTTCCAATGGTTTATCTGACAAATTATAGAAAAAATATCTAAACATTTTTGTTGCAAATAAAATTCTCTACAACTTTAATGAAGTAACTTTTCGTCTTAGAACCAAAAATAACAAAGTTATTAGCGATTAGACCATGGGAATACAGGGCTAAAAAAAAGCTCATGTCACCCGGAGATAGTGTAGATTTGCAACGGTGAAAGAGTTTTTGAAATCGGTCCAGTAGTTTTGGAGCCTATTCAATACAAACAAACAAACAATCAAATTTTCCCCCTTTATAATAGTATAGAAAATCGATGAAAATTCGATTGTAGTTTCACTAACTGCAGTTCACTTCAAAACGGAACCCAGTAATGTTTACACATTTTTGGTTGACAGCAGAGTGTAGGTGAGGCAGAGTGTACGTATGTAATGTGGTTGACCCAGATTAATTCCTGCTAAGAAAATTTACCGCCAATTACGTACAACGTATTTTCCCATCTTACTTTTGATAACACTATACAGCTAACTTTCCATATAAATCCACAACCTATCACCTTACAAACACATTGACCAACTCCCAGGAACATTTTATTACTGGTCCAATGAGTAAAGTTGAAATGAAGCCCTTCGTCCTTCCAAGTTCTGACTAATTCAGTACAAGAAACCCAATGAACTATTTCAAAGGAAACCGCATGGAGTCCGATACAATGCGACTTGTACCCTTTGATTCCGGTTATTTAACTGGGGCAAACTAATTAATTAAGATGTTAGGTAACCTATGGAAGCTTTTTTTATGTTTGACAGGCTAAGTGTTTGACCACAGCTCGCCTGATGTGACGGTGACGGCGTGACCGAAGATGGTAAGCACACCTAGCCTTAAATGGTGCGATTGCGAGAACACACTGTTAGACGCTTGGCGACAGATTTTCAACTTGACGGTGGTAGAACTGTAGGCAGAGATTTTATGTTTATTTTTTTTTCTTTAATATTTAATTTTGGCAACACACTGGCAACTTTATGTAAATTCGAAATTCATTAACTCGTTGCTCACTATTGTTTTGTTAGGCATAATAATTATGTATCATTTAATAGGTGATGCCACTGGCACCTGACATAGTCTTTGACTAGTTCGGGAGCCTATAGAACTACATTTTTCTGTACAATGTGTTTTATGTTGAATGAAATTATTTTGATTTGACTTTGAGACATTCGATGGTTAGCTTCAATAGGCCTGTAATTTCGTTAGCTACAAATCAAAACACAGTAGGTATTGTTTTCACACTACTGGTTGGCGGCAAAATATCTTAAACTGCGGTGGTATCTACTTCAATGACTTTCTGCTAAGAATACCTACTACGAAGTAAAGTTCAACAATCTCTAATTTTTTTTTTTGTGAATCACCTAATGTGGTAGACTGCAGTTCAGACTAGCTGTTGGTATGGCGACGAGTGGCCACTGGCTTGAATCTCTGCGATTATCTCCCTACTCTTTTTGGCGATTCCCTCCCTCATAAAAAAATATTTCGATGTTTTACAGTTGCCAGGCGAGACGAATCATGTTTTATGGGCAATTATATACATGAACTATATACAATGAAATACATCGGAACTACCTAAATATAGGTATGCTTAAATTCAAGTAAAAATGTGTTGTACATAAATTATTATGACTGTTTTGAAATCAGACGCTTTCAAATTTTCCGAACGCAGGCGAGCGTTCTGTTTGTCACTTTATTTAATACTTTATAAAGCTTTTATTGTATTTTTCAATCTGCTATCAATTTTGTCACCATTTATAAAGTCATTTCAATATTCACTGAACTTCATCAATATTTTCGGGATCATATTAATAGGGTGTAGGATAAATAAACCAATTAAAATGTTCCGCTGGCTGCCGCCTCTAATAGCATTGGACGTTATGCGTGCATCCACCCTTTTTTGACCCTCCCCATCCCTCTCATTCCATCATCCGCCGAAATCGAACAGTGGATATTAGTAATTAGGTGCAGTCCAAGATAACATGGTTTTTGCACAAGATTGGGGTTTGAGTGACTTATAAAAATGTTTTCAAATTATCTACTAAATACTTTGATTTTTTCTATCTATGAAATCACAAGTAAGTATAGAACCATGGTACATTACAAAGGTAAAACTATAAGTTTATTGGCAAATATATACTTCTTTGTAAACTTTGTTGTGTGCAAGAATAACAGTTTTCTCTGTGGATATATTTTAATAAGCTACGATTAGGTTAAGCAAATAGCCTAAACTCTAGAATTCATAGAACCTTAGATTCGCTGTTTTTCATTTTTAGGGTTCCGTACCACAAAAGGAAAAAAACACTGATAAAATCACCTCGTTGTTCGTCCGACCGTCGGTCTGTTTTTCTCACCCTTTTTCTCATGGTCGCGTGGCGTTATATCAAGTTAAAATTAATATCAAATACTTTAAAGTCTGCAAGTTCTAAGTTAACACAATCAAAAGATACGGCCGTTTATTTTGACACTTGTAATGGAATCAAAACCTATAGAGTACTTTCTGTGGACCTAGAATCATAAAATTTGATAAGAAGCAATGCCTTATTGAACATTTAAGGAAAAAACTGTAAATTTGTAGAAAAAAAAACTATGATAATCTTATTTGTAAATTTGTTTAATCAAGTTTGTACGGAAACCTCTGCGCGAGTCTGACTAGCACTTGGCCGGTTTTTTTGTTCACATTACCCAACTTGATACGTTTGTGGCAGTGAGAGACATAAACAAAAAAGATACACACTTGATGGTTAGAGATAACTAATCTTTGCAGCGTTAAATCAAGTCCAGAACATGACATCATTATTTTATGTTATTTTCTCATTGACATTTAATCAGTGTTTTTGACGTATTTAATTATAATACATTTGACATAATATTACATAAAATGATTTGTAACGTTTACAATAAAATATTTGTATTTGTAACCACTTTGACGCTCGTTACTTTGAGACATTTTATAATGAATCTCATTAGCTCTGTAATTTATTTACCTACGCTTATGTTTACATTCTATAGTTTAAGTTCGAAGTAATTAGTGAAATTTGGCAAAATGGCACAGAATATCTGAACAGTACTACGTAATAGGTAACCCTCATGTCTCTCACAGTACCTGTGTACCGTTCACGGCTCTAAATACGGATCATGGAAGCGGGTCATTCAATTACTCGCTAATTAGATTCGGCGCGGCTGCTGAACCAATAATTATGTTGAACGCTGTTATCGCGAGGCTTAAAACATGTCATGGAGTGAAGAGTCGTTTATCGGTAGAGCCCGGTCAAGTAGCACCGTAATTAAACGTGACACTCTACTCACTGATGATGTGGTTGACAAGTACTGATTCCAGACTAACCTGAACTGATGACCAACAGACGACTAGTACACAGGACTTACAGCTCACATAGGGTGTTCACAGCTTAGGCTAATCGATCGGATAACTAGATTTGTACATCAAATATTACCTATCGACCTGACCAATTACCATCAGCTTTTCCAGGCTATCAGGGTTTCTGCGAGCGACGTGTCCGAAGTATCTGAGTATTCGCTGGAAACAAACTGTGGACAACCTTGTGGTTATTCCGAGCGCTTGAAGAATAGACACGTTGGTTCGACATGTGATCCATGGAATTAGTAACATACACCTAATTACGTAATATCTTAAGACAAAAGGTCCTCGAAGTAAGGACTGAATAAATTAACCGACTTGGTATTACATGGATCTCACGACTTTTTACGATAGAAGAACTGAGTTACGGGGCTTCGTGTTTTTTACAAGTTTTGTTTTTGATGGCATATACTTTACAAGTTAAAAATTACAAACAAACACATTAAAAAATAAACTATACGTATTTTATACAAATTGTTTGCCAAATTCTTAAGGTGTGTGTAGCGAGTATTGCCCAACAAACACCCTGCCCCAGACAAGTGAAATGAAATGGATAGGAACGAAATCATACGAGATGTCGGTGTCGGTGCGGTGTCAAGTGTCATGTGTCGTTGTCTCCGGACACTGAAAGACATTCGTGACACTTAGGACTCAGCTCGAAAACGCCAGGGCTATAACTGGTTTGGGTAAAGCAGAAACGAAAATTAATTCGATTTCGATTAAAGAAACAGTACATTTGCTTTGATTTATTTTTGTGGTAAGCGATCTGCTTTGACGAAGATCGCTTTGATAGCCAACTATAAAGAGTGCAGTAAGCAGGATTTAAGTAATTTTCTCTTAAAAGGTTTGCGCGGATGTTATTCGTTTTACTTCATCTTTGTAAGCAGCTAATAATAATTGTTCCCATAAATATTATAATAAGATTTTACAGTGAAACTTGCAAAAACTAGCTGTTGCATAAAAAAATTACATTCACTTAAAAAAAAAAGTGTTAAGCTTTTCTATGTAAACAAAGTACTTAGACACGGAGTTTTTATGTGTTTGACAGGCTAGTTATTTTGACCACCGCTCACCTGATGTTAAGTGACGGTGTGGTCGAAGATAGTAAAGCACATTTAGGCTGGAATGGAACTGGCGTTTGGCTGCCGGTGCACACAGTTAGGTGCTTGGCGGCAGATTTTCATCGTAGTAGTGGTAGCTAGCCAGCCGAACGCTAGAAAATATTCTACCATCATATTATTTCCTCACGATGTTTTCCTTCACCAGCAGCTCAAGCTCATTGTTGAGGATTGAGCCCACGCCCTATTTGTGTATTTTCGGTGTTCCAATATTGGGCACAAATTAAGCACCTCTTCCACGAATCCCCTCTAATCGACAATGCTTACTCGAAGATCCAATATTGTTCCGTACAACAAAGACATTCAATATCAATAATCTGCGATTATTCTGATTTTCCATTATATTACCCGAATATACGAATAGGTATTATTGGTACTTGTAATATCGATATTGTAAGATAAGAGCATTACTACTTATATTTGATTTTCGATACGAGACCAGATTAAATTATCGATTACTTATTCATTCTTAGATTGAGTTTGAGAGCAGTCATTACACATGCTATTTACATGGTTATATGCTTGGGGTATATTAAGCCGATAGCACTAATTCATTCATTATCACCAATTTTTACTTTGGCTGAAAACACGAAGATAAAATTTATAAACTGCTTATTACTTTGGGTCAAGAGTCGAGATACTTTTTGCATGGAACTGTTGAGTTTTTGACGTTACACGTCTTTAAACTTGCTTTAATAGTTAGAGACACATAAAAAACAAATGAACAAAAAAAATGGAAGGATAAAGTTTTATATTGCAGCTACGTATCTATGATCTACATTCAAATTTAATTACACCGCTCGAAAGCTAAAGAATCTTAGAATTCGTTACATTGCGTGAGAACTTGCAACATGGAAATCCGTAGGATGTTCGAAAATACACAAAAATACATAACCACGGCCGTGTCCACGGCTATTGGGAAGCGTGCCAAGAGGCTCATCTGCGACGACTCCATTGTTGCTAAATTACAAAGCCTAGAACGTCGTCGCAAAGTTGCTAGTTTTTTTATCGAATTCATTTCGAAGAGTGTGCTTCAGAACTATATGGTCTAATTCTCTCATGCCCATTTTTCAATCGAACAGCCAGAAGCTCAAACAAGCGATACCGTTTCATGGTCGAACTCGAACAAAACGATTCATCGTTCATTGTGCGGACAGCTAGCTAGAATACGCTACTTGAGTGGGTGTTTCCCTTTGGATATAATCTGGGTGTCTTCAAGTCGAGAGTGAATTGGTATCTTCTAGGTAAGCATGCCCCATCTTAGACCGCATCATTACTTAACATCAGTTGAGATGGCGGTCCAACGTAAGCCTATTTGTTATAAAAAAACACATTTTTAAATATTGTAGGTATTTAATATTTTATAATATACGTTGGTATGTTTGTGTGTCTTATATATGTATGTACCTATATTATGTTTCAATTGTTTTTTCTTCCTTTTATCAGCACACCCCGTCTTTAACTCGTTAGTATCCTCTCCAAACTGAGATTGCCTGGAAGAGGCAGGCGATAAGGCCGTCAATTGCTTTACTAGTGTTAAGTATTTCAATTGATATATTTGTTGGTGTTGGTGTTGTTGGTGTGAACCAATAAAGAGTTATATAATTATTATTTTAAATATTCGAGATTGTGTGTCTTATAGTACACAATATTGCAAGAAAAAATGTCTATAGCACTATATTGTCGCTTTTAGCTAAAACATGATTACATTTTCTGTTGAATAGCGCGTTCATTTTATTCAAATGTACAATAAGGGACCTTTTTGTGCCTTTTCTATAAGATCTATACGTTACCTATACACCTACAGAATACTGGCACGACCTCTATTGGGAATACAAAGGGCAAGTCTAGACGCTTGAGCCGACCAAAAGACGTCTTTTTCGGATTGCTTTTTATTTTACAAGCTTTTATTTAATGTGATCGAAGACACGTCGAAATTCACTATGTACGAGTGTGTGGCCGTTAGAAAGCATCGCTGTACTATTTTTCGAAGTAATTACTTGGATATACGTATATAACATTACAACGTGAACTGGCAAAACCATTATACTCATCGTCATGAACAACTCTCTCTGCTCTGCTGTCGATTCTGAAATTACAAAAAATAAATATTATTACATTTTGGATTGACATTTTTTATAGAACAGCTGATCTTTTTCGCAATTTTAGTATCACCAAACAACCACAGTATCGACCAAGCGCTCGAAGAGTCAACACGTCCTAAAGACGCCTCATGTAGAGGCGAATCAGTAAATCAGTAATATTTATTGGCCATAAATAACAATAATGTTAAAGGCAAGTCACATGTAATAATGAAATAATGAACGTGTCAACGAAACACGTGTCGGCAAGTGGTTATATACTGCAGCGAGAAGAGGATATGAAGACTTGTGGTTATTTTAACTAGGTATTTGTTTGATTATATTTTTTAAGTTTATTTCAAATTAGTTCTAGATATTAAGTAAAATTACGATTTTGTTGCAAACGCAGTTTTTAATTAATAAATTGTTGTTAAATTTAGGTCCTCATCACTGTTGTAACTGAAACGACTGTTAAGCGGAAATAAACTACATTTTTTTTTCACACAGCGCCATCTGACCCCAAACTAAGCAAAGCTTGTGTGATGGAAGTCAGATAACTGATAGAATACATAAATACTTTTTTTTTTGTAAATACATACTTATAATACATACAGAACACCCAGACACAGAACAAACATGATTGTGTTTATTCACAAAATGTTTACCCTGAGTGGGAATCGAACCCACGCCCCACAGCTCTCAAGACAGATATACTACCAATGAGCCAATGGGGCTGTCAATATACTTTGAATGGAACTTAGGTGCTTGCTAAAATGACCCCTTTTTAAGTAATACTTTTACGAAGCGAACGATAAGCTCTACTGGTGGTAGGTAAGATACAAAGTCATGTTGTTTAGACCACTGCAGAGATACACAAAACTCTAAATAACAGAACAAAGTCTAGGGAATCGCTTCATTGGCGTTACTTCGTTTACAATTAGGCGAGCTGGTGGTCAAATGTCAAAATCTACACTTTTTTAAAATGTTGTATTAATAAGCCGAACGAGACGCTCTCCTGATAGTAAGAGATAACGCCTGTCATTGCAGCGATACACAGAACTTTGAGTAGCAAAATAAAGTTCAAGGCATTCCTGCTTAGGCGCTTATTACTTTGAGACTTATGGTAAGTCTCAACAACCCAGTAATTTCGCTAGCTGCAGTACCCGTAAAACCGAAACACAGTAATGTTTACACACTACTGCTTGGCGGCAGAATATCTAGTACTGCGGTGTTACCTACTTAGACGACCTCCTGCCAAAGAGATCTACCACCAAGTATTATTTTGCTGAAACACAAAACCCAAATTAAACTTTCAATTTCTTTTTACAAACCGGCTAACGGGGCGTACTGCAGAACACAGATAAGCGTGATGCATTAACGGACTTCAGTACTTACAAAGCAAACAAGGAGTTATTTTTCCCCCGCCCGGCCTGCTTGGCTGATTGCAGGCGGTGTTGGCACGAGGAATGGGTTTGTAGCAAGGTAGGCAAATAGCGATAGTGGCATAAACTAGGTCACAAAATTAAGCAGTTGTTTCGTACTACGTTATAATTTTATGCAAAGCTAATGAAGCTTTAATGAAGAAAGAGAATTACTTATAAGATTCAGCTGGAACTAGTACGCTCTTGGCTCATTTGGTAGTGTATCTGCTTCAAGAGCTGTAAGGCGTGGGTTCGATTCCCACTCAGGATAAACGTTTATGTGCGTAGCATACATATTTGTTCTGTATCTAGGTACTATGTACTATAAGTATTTATGAAGAAAGAAAAGTCGATGAATGACAGTTAAATTATACTATGGCTCGAACACAATAATTTAAGTTATTAATTACGTTAGGACTAAAACGATAGCCAAGTGTGTGAAAAATTTATTATTATAATTATTTACTCTAACCTTTGCTAAGACTATTTATCTAAGGAAAAGTTTTTAAATATTTTTAGAAAATAAATTCAACAAAATAAGGCAATCAGTCACGTGACCATGAGACCTAACAGAGAGTGTGACATCACGCCGTGCGAAACACTGTTGTAGCATGACGTCACTCAGACGCAATAACAGTTCAGGCTGTTTTCGCGGTTAATATTGCTTTTTTAAATCACGAAATTGAAAATTAAATTTCATAATTATGGTGGTACGATTTCCATACAAATAATTTTTTGCCACTTATGGACAAACGGAGCATAATTTTACGGGAAAATCACAGATACTGGCATTTGTTTTGATCTTTACTAGCGGGAAATCACAATTGCTTGAATAAAACAGTAGATTAAGAGCATAAAATCAAATTTTTGAATTTATGATTTTTTAATAAAACAGTAGATTATGCTAATTTTATCCAAGCAATTGTAATTTACCGACCAAGACCAAAATAAATACCAGTAATTTGATTTCACTGTAAAGTTATGCTTCATTTGTCCATAAATGGCAAAAAATTATTTGTATGGAAATCGTACCACCTTAATAAAAAAAACACATTATCAAATGGATATCAAAGTATGTTTTAATCAATTTTAAACATTTTGTCAACATATCTATTGCCTTGCATGACCTTTGCTTCTTCGTCATAATTACTAAGCTATCATAGTTTTCGACACATCTATACTACTTGACATAAGCTCTTCCCAAGGTATAACATTACCCCGGAGCTTAATGTTGTACCTTTCATCGCTTCGCTTGATCGGAAATTGAAATCACAGTCAAGTCAATCTCATAGAGAGTCTCAAGAGACCGTACAACATTTTGCTAGACCCTGAAAATGTCAGCAAATCACACATCATATCCTTTCGTAACAGATAACATCTCTGTGCCCCAGAAAATAATGATCCTTGAACGGCTCACAGTCCATTGCGTGCGACACAAGAGCGTGTGAGGTGACACTTTAGCCCGAGGCTAACCCGTTTAACTGAAAGAGGGGCCTATTACAAGCACAAAGATATCTTTGCCATCAATCATGCACAAAGCGAGCGAAGTCTTTGGTCACAGTTCCGTTTTCTTATACTAAAAACCTACTGAGACATTGCAAAAGATTTCAAATGTTGAAAGCTTTAGCATATAAATTTGATATCAGTCAAATGCATAAGAAAAATAAACAGTTTTCAATTAAGGACGCCCGCCAATTATGTCGTATTAAAATTTTCTTACAGTTTTATACAATTTACGTAGGACGTAGGTACGTACATTTTTTAAATTGATATTCTTACAAGTCCCTATTTTTTTTTGTTTTCTGTTTTTCTGACTTTTTTCTTAATTTTTGGCATCACACGTTATGCATTTTCCCAGTGTTAAGTATTTAATAGATACTACAAAGACTCAGTAAAATAAATCTAAGCCACATAAAATAAGTCTCGGTTACGTCTAGTCCATTGTGTGCTAAATTATTTGTGATTTTATGGAGTTTCTATTTAGTTTTGATTTTACTTGTCCTCATGCGTCTGATACGGCACTTTACTGTTAAATCACTACTATTTTTACCTAAACATAAACAATAAAAATATAAGTTTAAAAAAAATTAATGTAGTGAAATTATTAAAATAAACACAACTCAAAATAGAATCTTTGTTTGACTTGAACGCTTACGACGTAAGGTAAATCTGATCGCAGTTTAAAACAATTTAAACATGGGTTTTATTTACGGGACTTAATAGTTTTCTTATTCAAAATGTATCAAACAACTTTACCTCTTTATAATAATAGTATAAGATACCTTTAAAATTAGTGTAGATGTAGAATAATGACACATTTTTGAAATGAAAAAAAAATATTATAAAAACCTACATTCAGAATTTGGTTTCTTTATAAAATATTAGCTTGAGAAGCAGATTCAAATACAATACACATAGAATCATACTTTATTACTCCTATTCCGTATACGCCATTATTATTGATCTGCGGCTTTTCACTTTCAGCCTCTAACAATTTCTGGCGTATATCGTCACTCCATCAAGCTTCAGTGTGACCTTCGCGGCGTTCTTTGGTCTGTGCTACAATATTGTATAAATGTTTAATTGTAATCTCCTTAAAAACAATTACACAATCCACCTAATATATGTATTGTGACATTTGTTATGAATTAAGAAGTGCCTACTGAGAGGGCCAAATTCTGTGAACATAATTATTTTCACAAAACGTCGACTAATTGCATGCTCTGCCGGCGACACTTCTCGCACGTGACGGGCAGCACCGGTGTCACAGTGCATGAGCGGAGCGGTATAAATAGCAATCTTATTGTGTAATTTTTAACCTTTCGCGATTTAATCTCAATGATAATATTACTATGAAAACTGACATAGTTTTGACAAGTTCTTGTTTTACTTATGCGGGTTTACTCACGTATTTATAGTTACTCCAATTCTATAGTTTCAGCATCATCTAGTGGTCTAATCTCGCATAAGTAAAATGAAAATAATAATCTTGTTTAGTTTGCATGACATTGTACTATCGGACAACCAGGAGTTCTTAAAAGCTACACCGTTTCATGGTTGATGTATCAAAAACTCGAATTAAACGGTTCGACTGAACTTCATTGTAGGAAGTCTTGGTGGTAGATCTCCTTAGCAGGAAGGTCATCTAGGTAGGTACCACCGCAGTACCAGATATTCTGCCGCCAAGCAGTAGTGTGTAAACATTACTGTGTTCCGGTTTGAAGGGTACTGCAGCTAGCGAAATTACTGGGCTGTTGAGACTAACCATCGAAAGTCTCAAAGTAATGAGCGCCAAAGCAGCGATGCCCTGGACTTTGTATTGTTACTCAAAGTTCTGTGTATCGCTGCAATGGTCATGGACAGGCGTTATCTCTTATCATCAGGAGAGCGTCTCGTTTGTCTCATTATTTTTCACCTAAAAAAAAAAAAAAAAAAAAAAAGGAAGCGCAATGGAATTTGCTGTCCGAATGGGTGTTCCCCGATAGATATAATCTGTAAAAATATTATTGTCCTTTGCGTGTTTAGTGTCAGCGTCAGTCAAAGAAGCAGCTACACTTGGGCAACATTCATCGCGATAACGTAATTAATTCTGTTATTATTTTTCTGTTTATAGCAGCTGATAGACGCATTTTTTTTTGCGTACAAAATAAAAATAGTAATACCATTTGTGCTCTTATTGTCATTTAGTTAGTACGAGAAACTTTCGCGGTTGACCTTATTTCCAGGGCAAACGATCGCTTAACTTTGTCTTAAGCGCTTAACTTGATTGGCAGTAAGCGTTTACGATAAACCCTGAACTTGAGATTTTACAATACAATATTTTATTTATAACACCAAATGTAACATTAGTCAAAGTCAATGTAATAAATAATTTAAGAAATTTATTAATGTTTCTAGTCGTTCTCATCTATATTTCTATACTTATTTGTAAGAACGATGGAGTTGGAAAGAATATCGTACGTTCTAGATTGCTGGAGTGGATTGCCACGTTAACTTCTCGCTGATGCTTACATCTAAACAGCTGTCTTACTTTACGTTCAAGTTTATGGACGTTATGAAACGACCGACGTCGCGACGCGATGGGACAATGTACGAAAACAATTTCGCACTTATTAGTTTGACACTTTCATACTTTGTTGAGTAAGTGCTGGACAATTTTCCAGTAATAATAACTTTAAACTTTATACCTAAGTAATAAACGTGGACTTCTTTTGGAAACATTACTCCGTTTTAGTGAACCGGTCAAAAGTTTTAAATAGAAAAAATGCAAAAAAATATTTCTTACATTATAATAATATGCAAGTATTACCAAATGTAGAAATATATCAACTCTACTATTTGAAGCTTCTTTATGTGATAATATATTATGATAATTTTTGTTTTTTTTTAAACTTTTGTTTTACTTAAAAAATAACAGAATATCGCTCTTGATACTTCTCTTTTTTTTGTTAAGTTTAAATGACATGTACCTACTTAACGATTCAGTTCTACTTTCATCGTACGAACCCCTAAACAATGGAATTTGCTGCCCGACTGGGTGTTCCCTGATATATACAATCTGCGTGCCTTCAAGTCCCGAGTCGCTTTCTTCCAAGCAAGCGTGCTCGATCAAAAGTAAACCTATCTGTAATTATTATTTTTTTGGTAAAGGAAAGATAGCTAGAATTATAAGTGTTTAGGTATCTTACAGTTCTTATAAGTAATACCTAAAAAAATGCATAGTAGCTAAAGTTACGCCCCTCTACAGTAGTTAGGCAAAGATGAGATGAAGCGCCTTAATATTATCACCCTCTGGGGCCCTTTAGTAACGAAATCTTATTCCTAAAAAGAAAGAAAGCTTGAAAATTTTATAAACAAAAAGTTTAAGAGTAAACGCGGGAGGAATACGTATTGCGCTATCTTTTGAAATGTCGACCATTTCATAAAAGAAATGAAAAGATTTGACGCTTAGTTTTGAAATTGGAAAATAGATAACTTACTTAAATAAAATAATTATATGTGGGCGCAACAGCCAACATAAATATTATTAAGTACAAGTAATCAATAGAATGTGTTTTACGGATGATTAGAATAGGTTAAGGCATGATACTTGTGGTTAAGATACTTAAATTCACGCTAAAATGTCGAGTTCAGTTTGCTGTCATGATGACTGCAAATAAAGACTGTGCCTCAAGCTTCTATCTTTGAACTCCTATTTAATGTCATGTAATTGTTTTCTAAATTCATTTCATAATTTATAAGCGGTACTGGTTACATTTAAAACTAGGATTAACTAAGTTTAATTTTAAAAGACTTCAACTATGTTCAAAGTGAAGTTCGCGCGCAAGGCGTGGCGCGCGTGTCTTCTCAACTCAATTGTTAAATCCCATTTAACTATTAGATAGCTGATTTAATGTTAACAAAAAGGGCTTAGTTTAAGATCAAGAAAGATGAAGAGTATCGGAGGCCAAGTTAGATACATTTTGGGTCGCTGCACTTGTAATGGATATATTTTTTTAAATGAAATAGGTAGCAAATAACATCGTTACAAGTAACAGGTATAAATTTAAAATTTAAAAACCCCTGACATGAGTGTATAGTATTCTACTAGTCAAGCCTATTCATTTGATACCAATTGTAGCGGCGGCCATCTTGGATCGACTGTCATCAAACATAGCTAAGGGCATTCCCTACTTATTCGCCTTTTAAACAAAATCAAAATTGGTTTATCCGTTCGGGAGCTACGATGTCACAGACACACACACACAAAGAGGGAGAGAGAGAGACACGTCAAACTTTTTAGACCCCGTCGTTTTTGCGTCGGGGGTTAAAAACCATTTTGAACATAATATTATGAACTTATAGTGAACGTCAAGTAACTAACGTAAAAATGTAACAGGAAAAAGATATTGAACAAATTAGCCCCCTAATCTACTTAGAATCGAAACAAAGAACTCGAAGTTGTATTATCCTAATGAGATTTCGCGATTGTTTACCACCTCTCAAACTTTCTCCCCTACTTCTGATAGTTTAACTTTTTTGTTGCCCAAGCGTGACGTAGTGTATTTCTTATTTATTCGTAGAGAACTTCTTGATGAGGTAACTAATATGACGATTTTGGTGCCGTGATACACACATACGTTGTCTGGAAGAAATCGCTCTAGGCGATAGGGCCGCCCTTATACATCATCTATTCTATTGTTTTGTTATATTATTATTTATTTTTATTTTTTTGTTAGTTGTTTGTTTCCTATTGGTATTAATTGTGATCTGTGTTTCTGGTGTATAATAAAGTTCTATTCTATTCTATTCTACGTACTTCGGTCCAATTCTAAGTTCCACTATTCACTGCCAATTTAATTAACACAGGCGCACTTTTTACTGAAATTCTCTGAATTTGTGGTAAAGTTTGAGCTTAGAGAACTGTGGTCCACACAGTCATCTAGATGTTCCAAAGGGATTTATTTATACATAAATATTATAGTATTATAAAGTCCGCCAACAAAGTTTACACACATAATTTTTTTTATTAATTAAATTACAATTGGGTGCTCGTGAGTGGCATTTACAACCGAGTACTGCCAAACTTCGTATGAGACGTTAAACTATTATTGTTCTGTGTTATTTCTTTTAAAAAACCAATGCTATTCTCAGATGTCTTGAGGCGACACATTAACTTTGACACTAGGGCTGGACACACCCACAAGAACTTCCTAGAAAAAGAACTTTATTTCAATAAATAGATATCGGAGCATATTTCACACAGCACAATCTAACCTTCTAATCAAAGATAAACATTGTACAATTGGACAAATCTGCTAATTGTACATTGTACAGTTAGCAGATGTAATACTTAAATAGATACTTAGTTTAAATACATAGGTACCTACTTTTTATAATATAATACATTAGAAAAAACAAATCTATTGCCCTCACAAACGTTTGTTCCGAGAGGAAATTGAACCCATGTTCATCGGTTCTCGTAGCTGAACTACGTACTACCAAAAGAGTTAAATAACTACTTAGACTAATACTACGCCAGTCTTAATGACATTATCCGCCGGGCTCTTACCACCGCCAATTGCGCAGCCATCCTAGAGCCGAGCGGCCTTATAAGAGATGATGGTAAGAGACCTGACGGAATGACTTTGATTCCCTGGAAGATGGGACGGCCTTTAGTGTGGGACGCCACCTGCGTTGACACTTTTGCGCCGTCACATCTTCCAAGAACTCAGATTAGGGCTGGCGCAGCGGCGGAATTTGCAGAAGACCTCAAAAGGCGCAAGTATAGTACCCTGGACAGTGGGTACATATTTGAGCCTTTTGGGGTTGAAACTATGGGACCGTGGAGACCGGGAGCAAAAAAAATTTTTAAAGAATTGTCATCTCGTTTGGTCGACGCCACACGTGAACAAAACGCTGGCCTTTATTTTGCTCAGCGTTTGAGTATTGCCATACAACGCGGCAATGGGGCCAGCGTTTTGGGAACTATTCCCATTGATAGCGGTCTTTTAGAGTAGTTATTATTTTAAGTTATTTTGTTTTGTTTAATTGAATATATTTATTATACTTTTTTTTCATAATTTAGCTTGATAGTCGAATTAAATAAAACAACGTCATAAATGTAAAATTGTACTACTTAGATAGAAAACATCCAGAAAAAAACATTTATGTTCGTCACATACAGACCTACATTAAACTTAAATTGTAAAATAACTGTTACATTATTATCACATCAAAAACGCATAGCAGTAAAAAAACCGCTAGAAAATTATCCTTCTACACTATTAATCCTAATTACATTGTCCGATTGCTTACCACAGTGGGATGGAACTGAGAAACTTGTCCCGTTTCCGTCCACCTAATCGCAAACTTGTTTCTTTTCTGCGCTTTGGATAAACAAGCTTCGTAACGGCGTAGCGTGTTCCCTTTAGCCTTTTTGTCAAGTTTTATTTTCTATTTTAGTTAGAAAAGTAAATAGAAAGCAAGAAGAAACAAATACAACATTTATTTTGACACACGCAACACTACAACAACAACACACAACAAATAAAAGATTAAAAAAAGACGACAAAAATAACAATAATAATAATTATGTTATGTAGAAAGTTGTCACTGTAGCGTCCATTGCGACAAAAAAGGTTAGATCTCAGCATTAGTGCTGCCGATTTCTCAGCAGCGCTGGTTTTCAGAACTAACCTTTTGAGACGCACGAAACTGAACAAAAATACATAATTATATTCATTATAAAAAATTATATTTATACATAAATTGCGTGTACCTAAAGAAAAGTAAAATCAGATATAACCAATTGTATATCTGATAAAAAAAAAGAGTATTTACGAACACATAAAATAGATCCATTGGGAGCACGCCTTCGCGTGGGTTCCTCACTCGTATATAACTGTGGGTACCTCGTAACTCTCTGTGATGGATTAGCGCTTTTCCGGCTTTTCAGCGGACCCCTAAATGTTGGCCCTTGCGGGACACCTCATGCTTTGGTAACTCTTGAGTTAATTTAATAGTGTGTCTGTTTTGAATGCTCTTTGTGGGATTGCTAGGATTCTATGACTATATCTACACTAATTATGAAGAGGAAAGATTGAATTTTTTGTTTGTATTAAACAGGCTCCGAAAATACTGGGCCGATCTGAATAATTCTTTCACCATTATAAAGCTACATTATCACTGAGCAACATAGGCTATATTGTTAATGGAGTTGATTTTTTTTACTTATTACGTATTTTGATGAATAACTGACAGTTCCTATTTTGTCTTGTTTAATTTCGTTTGACATTGATTAAAAAAATACGTTAACTAATAAGACGTTTTTTGACTAGACGTTGAGTAAGATGTTAGTGGAAATTACTAGTAGGGTACTCTATCTATTAGGTTAACAGGCTAGGCAGTGCTTTACCGTCTTCGACCACACCGTCACTTAACATCAGGTGTGCTGTGGTCAAAACACCTAAATTGACATTGGTAGGTATTTACATTTTTTTGTGCAACGGTAAAATTGCTTTTGTATCTTCGATCAAGAAAAAGTCACACGACTTTGAACTTTATTACACGAGTATACATTATAGGTACAATATGTATACCCTAGCTGTGTATAGCCTAGCATTATCGTGAGTGCCTTATTTGAGTCGCGAAAAGAGCGTACGGTACGGCTATCTAAAAATTCCTGTTAATTTTCAAAGTACTGTCCAATAATCATCATTTCAGCCGTAGGACGTCCACTGCTGGACATAGGCCTCCTCCATAGACTTCTATAAAGGCCGGTTGGAAGCGGCTCGCATCCAGCGTCTAGGACTAGGTCGTCTGTCCACCTTGTGGGTGGACGTCCTACGCTGCGCTTGCCGGTCCGTGGTCTCCACTCCAGAACTTTGCAGCTCCATCGGCCATCAGTTCTGCGTGCTATGTGCGCTGCCCACTGCCACTAAGAAAATTATACTAAATAAAAAAACAAGTCGAAAACAAAATGAAAAATAATTTAAAAAATTACGTTCTAAGTAAAGGTAAAATAACGTTACCGCCGCAGCATACCTGTTATATTCTAATTTATACAATCACGAACAATTTCCGTGGCCAACTTTCACATTGTTTCCCTTCTTCATAAACTTTACTTGGCGATAAAAATTAGCCCCAAAAACCGCTGTGTAATAAAAAAAAGTTCCCAACTCCACATCTATAAATTAACGATTTCGTTATAAAAATTTAATCAGACTTACAGAAGCTAAAGTTTTAAACGGCGTAAATGAAATTATGCCCTCCCTTATCTTCAGGGAACTTTCTTTTGGAATTTAATATAACCTCCAAACTTGTTATCTGAGAGACAGTAGGAACGTTTTTGGATGTGAATTAATTTTCATGTTATAAGTACATTGTTGTAATAATTGTTAGCATCCCGATGTAGCTTTTGTGATCATTTCACGCTCGAGGTCTTTTAGTCCTTGAAATTTCTGAGAAACCCTTGTTATTCTGTGTTCGCCCTAAAATACTGTTTTATCAATTAGGCATAATATCAAAAGTTATTCTAGAATTTAGATAGATAGTGTTTAATATAGGTAATTTATTATCAACAGTGAATGAATTATTAAATTTTTTTTCACACTAGAAATAATATTTCAAGGAGAGATTATTTAAACTAGTATTACAACTGATGGTATTTTCAATTAAAACCATTACTTTCATACAAGCAAGAAACGTGTAACGGCAAGTAGCAATGTAGAACTTTGTTGGGGTAAAATTTATGTATTACTAGCTTCGCCCTGCGGTGTTACCCGCTCCATGTTTTCGGGAAAAAAATAGCCTATGTGTTTATCCAGGGTCTCAGCTTCCTCCAGACTAAATTCTATCCAAATCCATTTAGTAGTTATTGCGTGAAAGAGTAACAAACATACTCACACACTTTCGCATTTATAATATTAGTAGGATTTATTTTGTAAATAATACATACAAATCATGATCATCTAGATCGTTACACAAATTTTTGTCCTGGCTAGGAATCAAACCTACATCCTTCAACTCATGAAGTAAAAATAATAGGTAAGTATGTCAGTTAGTAAATTAATTTGTATAAAAGTTATTGCCAGTTCATATGACGCAAATAAATATCTGTAATGATCCTCAACGAGAATAATAAATCAAAAGAATGACAGCAAGAATTTTACTCACTAAAAATTTAGTAATTAAAATGGCAATATTTTTACAGGTACTCGGTAGCTCGGTACACCACAGAACAGAAAAAAAAATCAAGTGCAAACGACATTCGTAACAGCTCTAAATATATTACTGACACCGCTATAACCTAGAACAAAAAAAAAGATATTCATATTTTACACTATTAAGAAATTCTTATTGTCATTGGATTTAAGTTTCAGATGACATATTATAATTTGTACACAATAGTAATCTTCCAATAACATGTCAAAACTGAGTCAATTTTCATAGTTAGACTAAAAAAAAACTTGTTTATGCGCTTACTGGTTTAGCCTAATTTTTACTCACAATCTTATAAGGCTAGGAGCACACAGTACAATCCGGGCTGGCGGTAGTGCTGGACTTTGCCGAAACATTGTAATGTATTTAAGTGTTCCGGCCATAGATAAAGTAATAGTACAGAGAGCTATGTGGTACCACCGTAGTATCAAATATTCTGCTGCCAAGGAATAGAAGAAGTAGAAGTAAGTATTTCTGTATTTTAGGGAAAGCCTCTCGTAAAATTACAGGTTTATTGAGACTAACCATGGAATATCTTAAAGCAATGAGCACAAAAGCAGCGATGCTTTAGACTTTGTTCTGGTACTCAAAGTCTTGGTAATAGCCGTGGACAGGAGTTGCTTCTTACCATCAAGAGATTTTTTTCCCATTATTTTTAACTAGCGGACGCTTTGCGGTTTCACTCGAGTAGTTCCCGTTCCCGTGGGGAATACAGGGATAAAAAGTAGCCTATGTCACCCGGGGATAGTGTACTCGTAGCTCCCCAATGGTGATTTTTTTTTAAATCGGTCAATTAGTTTTTATGTTTATTCGTTACATACAAAAATACAAATCTTTCCTCTTTATAATATTAGTAGGTATAGATAACACAATACATTGGAATATTAGAAAGGGATGGACAGGAAGTAGATAATTACTTTTTGTTCTGTCTAGTTTTTATAGCTTAATTCGCAACTGTTCACCATTATTGTAGGTAAGATGCAACAATTTAAAAATAAAGCAAAAGCCAAAAGTAAACGGAGAAAATTCACAACAATGGTATTTTAAAGGACGTGTACTGAAAGAAAGATAAAAAAAAGATCTTTGGAAAAATCTTTCTCTTTTAGATAATCTTTTCATACGCGTTCTCTTGCTTACTTTCAGCGTATAGTAAATGTAGCTATCCCGCTCACACAGGTATTTATATTCAAGGAGCCCGTCTATAGTAGGTACCTGAGTCTATGGTTCCGGTGGATAAGTTTATGGCGTCCGGGTTCCGGACTACGTGATTAGCGCCCGGTAGCTCGGCACTCAAGCCAGACGACGACGTACATATGTTGTGCAAACAGCTTATATTTCTGTAAAGTGACAAATTTATACGACGTGTTTGTGAAGTAATGTTCCTGTATGACAATGATTTATGCTTTTTATTGTTTTATTTTACTTATGCGGGATTTCTCATTACATTTAATTATGCCGGATACTCCGATAGTTTCGGACACATCTTTAAGATAAAATAACCTTTATTGCTTGAAACTGTACGTGAAAGTCGTGCATTTTTTTATTTTTTTTTAATACCGATAAGTCCGCGTTTGACCACCAACTCGCGTGATAATGTACATACCCTTTTTAGTCCTAATACATCCCAGTATAAATAAATAGCTGATGTTGAAAGACCATTCGCACAGCGCCACCTAGAAAAAAACTAAACAAAGCCAGTATTATGAAAACCAGAGAGATAATTGGTACTACTATATATTTTTTTACATTCTTATAATGCAAACATATCCCTGATAGCCTGAAAAAGCTGATAATAAATAGTTGGTCAGGTCCATGGGAAAGCGTAAACACATAACAAACATTCATACAACTATCGGATAGTCCTGTGTGGGAATGGAACCCACACTCTACAAATGTCTACATCTACTCGCTCTACTGTGTTCCAGTTTGAAGGGTACTGCAGCTAGCAAAATTACAGGGCTGTTGAGACTAACCATCGAAAGTCTCAAAGTAATGAGCGCCAAAGCAGCAATGCCCTGAACTTTGTTTTACTACACAATGTTCTGTGTATCGCTGCAATGGTCATGGACAGCATTACTTCTTACCATCAGGAGAGCGTATCGTTCGCACTACTATTACATTAAATTTCTGTGGACTACAATTTAAAATGCAGAGCAACTAAATAACCATAGCAGGGCAGTAAAATATGTATATGTTCGTTTTCGATTATATTTATCTAGCAAAAGAAACTAAACACAAGATAAATGAGAAAATTATCAAATCAAACAAGACCATAAATTAATTCCTCATAACTTGTCCAATAAATTAACCTGTTTGCATTTTTAATGAGGTACCTATAGAGAAACAGCAATCAACGCCGCTAATGAACCGAGTACTTGACGTTGTTTTTCCAGTTGAAATATTACGAAATTACCACTGATAAGTTTGCCCGCAATTTTATCGGCATGGAATATCTGCCAATTTTTCCAAGGATCCCGTGCTTTTTTTTATGGTTGACAGGCTAGACATTTGACCACAGCTCACCTAATGTCAGACCCTAAGAATCAGAATCAAAATCAGAATCATTTATTGGCCATAAATAACAACGATTGTTACAGGTAAGTCAATGTAACAATAAAAAGCGTCTTAAATTGCATTTCAAACAAACTAAGCTAAGTTAACAAACTACGTAACACTTTAGGAAATTGAAAATAAATAGTTTAAGTGAAGGTGTGGTCGAAGATGGGTAAACACACCTAGCCTGGAATGGAACTGGCTCTCAAGTGTGGCTGCCGGAACACACCGATAGATGCTTAGCGGCAGATTTTCAACTTGAGGGTGGTTGCTGGTCAGTCGAGTACTAGAAACCTACCACGATGCTATGGTTTCCTCACGATGTTTTCCTTCATCGGCAGCTCAAGCTTATTGTTGAGGTATGAACCCACGCCTTTCAGCTTGTGAATCGACAGCGCTAACCACTGAGCAATTATCACGACAAAACAAATCTAAATACATCTGTTGTCTACATTTAAGTCTAAAAAAGAAAACATGGATGTAAATGACTTGGCATGAAAAGTCACTTTGCTAAACCTTATCCCTCCAACCGACCCAGTTTCCTACCATTTACTAACAAGAGCGCTCTCATCAGAATGCTTGTCATCATCACAGAAACAAAGGTCAGTGTTATTTCTTTTATATCCCAAAAGAGGTTCGTCTAAACGTGTCAGGAAATGTTACTTTTCCGGCTTGGGACGGCACGCAACGAAACTCAATCTAGCGGAATATATACGGGTTTGGTCGTAGCCGCAGTGTGGCCATCTCTACAATTTTAGCTGTAGATCTGTAGATGTTTGTAAACCTTTAGCAAGTTTTCTTTTCATGCTTAACTGTACAGTTTTTATAGTTCTGCTCCAAGAGCTTAAGGGCGTGGGTTCGATTTCCATCCAGGATAAACATTTTGTGGTATATATAAATGTACAAAAAGAAACTAATCATTCTATCAGTTATCTGATTTCCATAGTACAAGCTTTGTTTAGTTTGGGGTCAGATGGCGCTGTGTGTAATATCCTAGGATATTTATTTATTATCAAGTGCTTAAGTAAGTTACGTAAAAGTGAAAAGTTGGTAGAAAAAAAAACATTTAAGGCTTGAACACTGCCGGAAGGTAGAAAATCTGTCGATTTTCTATAGGATTAATTTTGAAGAATGTGCTACTAAGCTGTTCGACCTTGTATTTTTATCTCCTTTTTACTACAGGTCAAGAAGAAAGAGGGCCTGTCACCCATATAGTGGAATTTCTTTGGGTACGTACCAAACGTTTTGACTCTACGTTTCTAATCCGTGCGGCCAAGGAATGGAACAAGCTACCGGCTTCCTTGTTTCCTGAGAGATAAAATCTAGACCTTTTCAAGGTCAGAGTGAAAAGGTATAGGTAAGACAGACAAAATCAAGCCAATTTCTCATAAAAAAAAAACAATCTAGCCTCTAGTTTAACTCTGACATTGTAGGGTTGGCAACACTGCGTAGCCATAGTGATGCTGTTAAAGGATAGAGGATGTGTAATTTTTATGTACTGGAGTGATCTGGTGAATTAGGTCGGATAAAGTTTAAGGGAAAGATATATGGGAGCTAGAGACACGAATTGCTTAAATATATGTTGCAAACAAAACTTTTAGGTTTTAAGGGATTTTCAGTATAATCGTATAAAATGCTTAATTGTGCTTATAAAATGCTTGGTGCGCGATCAAGAGAAACGTCTGTACCATTTGATTGATGATATTGAAGAAAATAGTTATCATTAACATAATGAAAACACAGTAATTTCATTGTTACTTACTTGCGAACAATAGTTAAATTTAATCCACATGTTTTGTAGCCATGATAGCTCAGTGGTTAACGCGGTCGGTTCACATGCCGAAGGGTGTGGGTTCAAATCCTAACAATGAGTTTGAGCTGCCGGTGAAAAAAAACATCGTGAGGAAACTATATCATGGTGGTAGGGCACTTTCTAGCTACCATCCTATAGATAGATAGACAGAGAAACTCCTTATTGTTTACTAGAATAGAATAGAAAAATATAAACTTACAAACTGATACAAAAATTGGCGGCCTTATCGCTAAAAGCGAGAAAATGGGAACATAAAGCATGCAAGTAAACGAGAACTATTTAAAACGTAAGTATAACACATGAATTTCCGTCACTATCGTATTTTGCTCAACTAAATGTAATCTTATACCACATAGCATCAGACTGATAATCGCCTGCACTAATAGAGAATATAACAAGTAAACAAGAACTATTTAAAATGTAAAACACATGAATTTCCGTCATCATCGTATTTTGCTCAACTGAATGTAATTTTATACCACATAGCATTAAACTGATAATCGCCTGCACTAATAGAAATCTCGAAATACATAATATACAATACAATAATTTGTACAATGCCGAAGCTCTTCTACTTTGCGTATAGCACATTAGTAACAGCGTAACCAATATCAAGCACGTGTGAGCTCCTAACTGTCAAAGTTAAGGCACGTAAAGTTAAGCCGAATAGCGAAGTGATTAATTCCGTGTCCCCAACCGATATCTTAGTGAGTTGATTAAATTCTCTAGAGTTAAGCTTGTTTACAGCGGCCGATACGAATATCCGATATCGAATGATTTTAATTTGTGAACAACCTATGAATTGTACTCATTTATGTAACTTACTCTGTTTAATTACGATGATTAATTATTAAATAAACATAATATGACATAATACTATACTTCTTTTTATAGTGATGCCTTAACTGTAAAAACCATTCGGTTATGGAGTGACTGTCTTCATGAGACAGTCCTTAAACATTTTCAAAGACAGAGTAAAGTTGCTTTATTTGTCACATTGCGAAGAGATCTCTCTTAGCGATAAGGCCGCTACTTGTGACACTAGTACATAAGATTATTTTGTTTTCTATTTTTGGTGTGTATAATGACGATTTTCTGATCTATCTATCATAATAATATAATTCTGAAAATATGAGAATTGGCACAATGCAAGAACGTGCCATGTCTAAACAAAAAAAAACATAAATTCTAAACTTACGTAATTATTCATTAAGACAGATTTTAAACTATTTAAAATTAACTATTACACATTTAATTTGACTCCATATTATATTTGACATTGTATTTATAACTTGACTTGTATATGTTTAAACACTACATTTATAATAAAAAATACTATGGTAATAACTATTAGAAATATTGAACAGATAAATAAAAAAAAAAACAATAAAACTTGTTCTATCACGACATGGCTGCTGTGATTGTGACATGTAAATACTATTTGAAATAAATGAATATGAATATGATTATCACGAACAAAAGGCGCTGGTTTTCAGATGGTCTCAGTTTCTTACTGATTCGTTAAGTGCAATCGTGTAATCAAGCATTTTGAACGAAACTTTATTCTCAGTAGTTTAAGGATAGCGTACGTAACGTAACGTAACGTACGCTCTGGCTAGAGTTTCCTATCTACCAGAGATAGAAAACTCTAGCCAGAGCGTTCGTTAAAGGTTTCATTATAATGTCGCATCGGGTCTTATAAATAACGACACCTTACTCAAATGTCGTAAACTTTATATCGATTACAGTCTATAATTTCATTGGAAGTTCTCTCCGTAGGGACTTTAGGGACATTTTGTCGATGTCTCATATAATTTTGATGCTAATAGTTTATGAGGTGTAATCAGAATGGAATTATCAAAAACAATATTATTTCCTACAAATAAAACTCAATCGACGTTGAGACAAAAAATACACAAATTTTATTTGGTAGATACATTTATACACATTTACATAGATATCATGCTATATTATGTATTTTTTAATTCAAAGTAATGAGACGAACGATACCATCTTCTGATGGTAAGAGATAACGCATGCCCATGGCCATTGAGCAGCACTACACAGAACTTTGAGCAGGATAGCAAAGTACAATGCATCGCTGCTTTGGCGCTCATTACTTTAAAACAATCGATGGTTAGTCTCAACAGCCCTGTAGTTTATCTAGCCCTTTAAACCGGAACACAGTAATGTTTAGACACTACTGCTTGGCGGCAGAATATCTCGTACTGCGGTGGTACCTACCGAGACAACCAAAAAGAAAAGGAGCTAATGAGATCTACCTCAAAGGAAAATAAAATATAATTATACCTATAGTAATTTAAAAAAGTATGAGGTATCTGGCACCCATATGCATTTGCAGCATGATAAATGTCTAACGTTATTTAGAATAAGCCTTAAAAATAAATTATGTACAACATAACAGTGCCTTGTTCCTATTAAAACCGTCGTCAATATTGTCGAAATTCCCGCCAGACTTAAATCTCTCTCACTCTCTCTCTCTCTAGGTAAATAATGGTTAAACTCTTAATTTTTTGTTTTACTACGGAAATACTCAAGTTTAACTAAAGTAAAACAAAAATGTGTCATTACCATGGTAAAACTCATAATTAGTCATAATAAAGATTTTTTACAAAAAAAAATATTGCGAAGAAAATATTTTGAACGCAAAAAGATTTTATCGTAAATCGTGTAAATAGGTGTGGTAGACGAAAATAACAAAACCTATATAATATCGACCTAATATTAACGCGCAGAGTTTTTTACCTCCCTATAACATGACAAGTAAAAAATAACTGCCAATGCTAAAAAAAAGTCATGAATAAATTCCAACAAACAATATTCACGATGTTCCATAAAAACCACATACATTTATGGGTCCCAAATGATTCGTGGACTGTAAAATCATTATGGCCGTTCCATTTTTCCCTCCAAAATCCAGACTCGAAATGAACAAACGAGGGGTCCCGGAGGGCAGTACATCGGAACGATTAATTATCACACTCTGCGCGGGCCCTTAACAATCTTCGGAAATATGTGGTCGTAAAAATAAAATGATTTTTATTATGCTTTGTGTGTGAAAATTTTCATTATGAAGTAGAAATAATAAAATTTCAAATGCGAAATATTATGCGACGTTTCAGATGTTAGAAAATAATCCGGTGCGATAACGGTTTGCGCAACTAGTTTTAGATTTAAGACAAAAATCTATTATATTTACATACGTTACGCTCTGTACAGTGTTCCCAGAATGAAATGAATGGATGGTGATGATGTTTGTGTTTGTGTGTGTATGTGAATGAATGATTTGTTGAATTTTGTTTTGTTTTCCTTGAATAAATAAATGAATGGTTTTTGTCTATATATTCAATGAATATTTTTCTTTCAAATAAGAATTTATACATTTTAAGGCTAGTTTAGTTTGAATAACGTACTACCTATGCATGATAAAATTGATCCCGTCATCTAAGGGATCTTAGGTTAAATTTTGGAATCATACACCTTCGAAAATCGGTCTTTTTTTGTGCAGAAACTCATTTAAATGATTCGAAAATTAGTTTATTATTTGAAAGATAAGGCCATATTTCAGCACAATGGTCAAATACGGGTTGGCAGACATGACACCACTTTGAGATTTTTTTTTAAACTTTCTGACATCAGGTTTTCACTATGTTACCCATTACCATTTGAAGTAAGCAATAGACACATAACTTGTTAAACACAGAAGTGCGTGCTGTTAGATTCGAAGCTACGACCTAGAGATTGAAAGGCATACAGGCATTTCCCAACATGGCTGCCAAAACTTTATAAGCAAACTAAATTATAGTACCAGGCGAACATAAATATGTGAAGCACGAAAATTATATTATTAGGTACTGCTTATCGAACAACTCCTCTTCCCATGTAAGAGATAAGAGTTGGAACAGTAGAGGGAAATTCTTTGTTCCAAATATAAGGGCGAAGGAGCGATACATGTAATAAATGACCTGGTTTGTCCGACTAGGGTTGCCAGTTGATATTGGCAAAGTAGGAAGGGATAGAAAAATATGCCCTTGTAACTCTGTTCTTGATCGCTGAAAATACGACTTAGGTACATGTACTAACACTGGCGGGTTATTATTTACTTGTAATCTAGTACACTCTCCGGATCACCTTGTTTTTTACCTGTTCTTAAATCATGGATGCCTGGAAGAGCCTGCTTTTAGCGATAAAGTCGTCCATTGTTAAACTAGATTTTTTTCTATTGTTTTAGATAATACACTCATTGTTGTGAACAATAAAGAGGTTATCATATAATAATATATTATATAAAACTATATGCAGTGGTAACACGTAACAAGACAAAAAAGTGTTTTTTTCATAAGTTCAAGTAAATATCTGAGAGTTGAATGTTCAGCATATTGGTTGCCTGGAAGGGATCGCTCTTAGCGATAAGGCCGCCACTTATCACACTCATAAGATTATTTTGTTCTCTGTACTTTTTTTCTGTTTATGGCACAATAAAGAGTTTCTATCTATCATAATTATTATAGGTAAGTGTTATCCAAAAAAATAACTGGTTTCAAAGCTATAAAAAAATAGTAAACAGTAGATGTATGCAAAACTTATACTAATCAACAATGAATTTGGCTAACTACCCCTGGTGGTACTCTACTTCGAGACAACAAAGTAAAATAGAAGAACATAATGAACACTTGACAGATTTCTCTTGGGACTGTTTAAAAACTAGGCACTGTATCCAAGTATCCAAGGAAACAATGGAGAATGGAAACCACAATCCCGCTAGAGCACAGACAATTTATCCCGAATGGCCCTTGTTTTTGCCATTAACCTAATGTGTTAATAAATGTGTGTAATAATTAAACACAAAACGCGGAGTGACGCGAAACTAATTGCCTCGGGCCTTCAGCGTCGGGTTTTTTGATGCTTACAAAATTGAAGATCGTTTGGGGATATTACTTCCTATTTTGTGACAAACACTTTGAGTACAAAAGTATTCTGTACAAAAAAAAAAGACATTCAGCACTATAAGGTATAATTTATAAGTTTATCGCTCCTGAAAACATAATTTAAAGACGCTTTATACCTACATGTTTTCATAAACCAATTCTGATATTAATTTAATTATTTGCCATCTGGCGCCAAAAAAAAACATGCTGACGAATTGCATTTTTTTGGATCACCTGTTGAGTATTTAGACTTATTTCACTTGAATTTTTATCAAATAAAAAAGTGTTTTATAAAAAATAAAGTTTAATAAGTCACAGTCAAAGTCACACAAAGTCATGGTGAATTCCAGAAATACCCTAGTAAACTAGTGGTAACTTTGCCACAAGCTTCGAAAGAGTATTGGAAGGAAAGTCATGTTTCAACACATAATATCACTTTTCAAACTAACGCGTAGAATTTTAGCACTGAGAAAATACCACTATTTTTTACATACACACTAAATAAACACAAATTTTGGAAAAAGTATAATCTGGAGACACGTTTTTACCGCGTTGTTGTATGTTTTTCCAGACAATGTACTTTTTTTTTATGTTTGACAGGCTAGGTGTTTTGACCACAGCTCACCATAAGGGAAGGTGTGTTAAGGGAAGGTGTGGTCGAAGATGGTAAAGCACACCTAGCCTGGAATGGAACTGGAACTCTAAGCTTCTTATTGCAATATAAGTTAGATGCTCACGAAAAAGCTTTGCGACTGCACCTTATTGCGCTGTCATATAATACACGGTTGCGTATCTATTTTCTGATTCCTTAACAGGAATTGCAATAAGTAGCTCAGAGTAGGTAAGGGGCAGGTTGAGACTAATATTATTGTGAAAACCACATTGCTCGTGTACTCTTGCCAAAAAAAATTAAGGCGCATCCCCTTCATGAAAGGTGTATTTATGTGTTTGTTTACGTAAATTATGATGACATCATGAAACTTTATGGCGTGTGACGTCATTATGAGGTAAATAAATAAATGTGTGATGGAAATTTCCTGTGGTAGTAGAAATAGGTTTTTATAATTATGTCGAGGCTAAAAAGTATTTCATTATTTGATATGAGGATGATACCTGGTTATACCAACAAACCCATACAGACAAGCGCAACCAAAGCGTCACCTGTAGATACATGATGGGCATTACTCTTGAGCGCACTAAACGTTTCGATTCTACATTCATTGAAGAAATCTATTTCAGAGATTAAGATATTTTTTAGCAATATAATAATAATTTTAATTGATACCTACAATATTAATAGCAATCAATAATATTCCTTTTTTGTTTCTAATTTTAAGTTTAGTTTAGATTAAATCATTTAAATAATTACTTTTTTAGATAATGCTAAATGCATGATCATAACAGCTATACACATAACTTTAAGTTACAAAATAAAGATCAGAACAACGCTGCTTTGGCACTCTTTCCTTCGAGAATTTCGATAGTTAATCTTAATAACCTTGGAATTTCGCTAGCTACAATACGGAACACGGTAATGTTTACACCCAATTACTTGGCGCCAGAATACCTGGTACCGCGGTGGTAACTGCCTAGACTGTCACCTGCTAAAGAGATCTACCCTCTTTAAACTTGTAGATCAACTCTTTTGCTTGATCATAGGGTACTTTCTGGTACTCGGCTGGCTAGCTACCACCCTGTCGCCAACCACGTAACTATGTGTTCCGGTAGCCTCACTTGAGAGCGAGTTACATTCCAGGCTAGGTATGTTTACCATCTTCGACGGCACAGTCACTTAACATCTAGTGAGCTGTGATCAAACATCTAGCTTGTCATTCGTAAAAATTTATTGCAATCAGGTCACAATAATAATAAAATGTTCCTGCTAACCTTATATAAACTTTAATTCTAATTCTATATGGGAACCTGTCAAACATATTTTTTTTTTACCACCAAGTAAAGATGTTACAGGTCATTAATAATAATAATTGTTTAGTTAAATCTTTATACCTGTTGTAACTAAAAATGTCTACTAACTATAAGCGGATGTTCTAAAGATGTTCCGATGTGTGTTGACGTGACGCGTCAGCGGTCGCACGGTGGCGCGCTCTATGTCACCTTTAGTTCGCGCCCGCCGCCACCTAAACGCACTCCTCGCCGCCAACACTGAACTCGACATTGTATTTGACAACTGGAGGTCAATTATTGCATCTTTCCGAATATATTGTGAAAATTTAACAGACCAGTGGGATCGATGCAATAATAGTAATCCAGGCTCCGATCTCGACATTTAGTTTTTAAATCTTATGACATTTTGTAATTCGTTTTTTTTTTTTATATTATTATTAATTTGTTTGTGTGTTTTTTGTACTTTGACATCTTCATTTTTTTTTTTAATTTTTGTAATTGTATTTTAGATTTTTGTTTTTTGTGGAATGTCAAAATTTTGTGAGATTGAATGTAGTTGGTTAACCGTATTTTTTCTCAATAAATAAATAAATGTGACGTGTTTATAAACGTGTTTAGTGTATATTCTATACACTAAAACACGTTTTGTTTTTCCTGTGAAAAAAAAAAGATATTTGATTTACTATTCCGGGACATGAAATCATTTGATATTTTGTTTTTCTATCGGTACGAGTATGCGCGCTGTCCCCGTCGCTCTACATTGTCAAATATTTACGCTGAGCGAGCAATTGACGAGGGAAAACTATTTTACGCTACTCTAACAGAAAACCTAGTTTATCGGTAATAAATAAACATGAAAAAATGTAATAAATGTTGCTGTCACTATTGATGGGGATCGCTTTTGGAATCTATGAAGAATAAAAATGAGGAAAATGAAAATAAACAGGATATTCCCGGTTACGTCGGGGCAGCTTGAATACCAATAGGTTGAGATGGGAGAGTTATCGGTTTTTGTAGATACAAACTTGTATCTAAAACGTGACCCTACATAAGGTCTGTTATTGAATAACGTAGGGGCAAGTGTGGAACATGTGGACACTTTCCAGAATTTGTAATAAAACATTTTTTATATCAGAATCAGTCATGTTTTTATTATTAATAACGTATCACATGGTTTAAGAGATAATCAGTCTTTGTTAAACTTAAATTGTCGTCTTAATATAACTTACGCTTACGAAAATAATCAACATTTTTGTAAAAAACCATATTTGTCCACAGGTTCAACAGACGGTTGTACCTATGTACAGTAAATTTCTACCTAGGGACAGTGTTGTACCTGGGGACGGTTCATATAAAATAGACTACAAAAACAAAATAAAAACATTAAAAGACTTCTGAAAACAACTTAAAAGTACCTGGGGACGGTTCATATAAAATAGACTACAAAAACAAAATAAAAACGTTTAAAGACTTCTGACAACAACATAAAATAAACGTTTTGTATGTTCGTAAACCTACTCAGAACAAAATCGTTTACACTTCTGAACACAACTTAAAGAAAGAAACATAAATTTAAACTCATTTGTTTGATTGACGATACGCTTCATACAAATTTTGAGTAGATTCATCGGTATCATCATCGCTTTCGTCATCGTTATCTAAAACGTAGCATGCAACGCAAACGAAACTTTCACCCTCATCATCAGACTCAAAGTTTTCTCTGTGTGACTTCGGAACACAAGAAATATGATAGCTATGTTTGCAAAAACTACATTTGAGCATTTGGTTTTTATCTTTGGCGTAAGTTTTACACTTCATGCATCTAACAAACGATAACTTCTCTTGTTTAATTATTTGAATATTTTTAATATTCGAAATCGCGTTGGAAGGACCAGGTTTAGAAAGATCTGGCGTGTTTTCGACCAGCTTTTGCATTTTTTTCTTGTTCGGTTTCTGGACTGTTGTTTTCTTCTTTTCAGCTTTTTTTAATGCTTCACTTAGAATTTCATTTTTTTCGGGCGTATCGGTTAAGATTCTTGTTCTCCCTGGCTTTCTTCCTCCACGGTGCCCCTTACGAGGACCGGCTTTTTCAAATGGGCGGACGGTTTCAGGCGTTATTTGGGAATTTATATCTTTTAATGGAGTTCGTAACAGCTGAACATCATTATGGATTGGCGAAACAGGTTCTGGGATGGAAACTCCAGATAATTGGTTACGATCCAAGTAATCTGGCTTTTGGCTACAAATTTTGTCAATCTGTTGTGGTAAACCTAAATTATTTATTGTTGGTTCTTGATCAGTTTCGGTGACTTCATTATCAGGCTTGTCTTGGTTTTTTAACTGATTTACAGGTAAGTTTTGGCTTGGGTCTGGACGGTCAGTTACATACGAGCATAAGAAGTCTTCGTTTGAAAATATGTTTCTGTTGTATGGATAAAGACCTGAAACCTCAAAGGCCTTTACGACGTTCTTCGGTGTAAACGAGACTCCATATGCTTCACCAGCTATTTCTGCTACGTCGTAAATGGTTATTGGTTTACCAGGATGATTGAGCATCCATCTATCGGCTGCTTGACTGTATTGGTTTTTAAATGGTCCAAAAACTGTTCGATCTAGTGGTTGCAAGTGATTGGATGTATGTGGAGGCAAAGTTAATAAGATTATTCCATTTTCTCTAGCCTTTTCAATGATCTCTATGGATATATGAGTCTCGTGGTTATCCATTGTCAAAAGAACTGGATTTTCTCTTGTCGGTTTGGCGATTTCGATGAAGTGATCGAAGAACTTTCTAAAAATCGGTTCCGTTGACCACCCTGACTGATTGGCTACGCCCAATGAACCAGGTGGAGCTCCTTTCAACATGTTGTCTTTGTAGAAAACCCGTGGGAATACGAAAACAGGAGGCACGGCGTTTCCAATTGCATTTATGCAGCCAATCATTGTGATGTTTACCCCTCGTTCTCCTGAAGTCATCTTCCCTAACTGGCGAATCTCTTTAGGGGCCAATACCTTCCCTGGCTTATGCACAGTTGAGATACCAGTCTCATCAACATTATAAATTGATCCAGGTAGAAAGTTGTACCGTATCATGACCGATTCTAAGTTATTGAAGAAATCATCCACATTTGCCCTATTAAAACTAGTTGCTCTCGCTATGCTTGTTGGTTCGGGTTTGCGTAGAGATAATTCCGGGAAACGAAGTCGAAAATTACGGAGCCACCCGATTCCTGCCATTTTGTGAGTTTCCCAGTTAGCAGGCACATTTGTTTTCTGTTTAGAAACAGCATATTGATAAGCCAGCTCTCGACATTGTTTTGTATTTAAACCCATATGTAGGAGTGCAGCTTTTTTTAAATATTTGCAGAGCAAAATTTCTTCCTCTGGATCAAACACCCTTCTTACGTCATTCTTTAATAGCTGAATGCTATTTCTCAAGTCGTTACTTTCATTTAACTTTAAGTATTTAAAAATGGTTGATTTTGGTAATTCGTACTTTTCTGCCACCTTTCTGATCGAACTATTGCCACCTTTTGCTTCCCCCACTGCTGCTGTCAGTGTATCAGGGCATAATTTCCTTCTTTTTATTCCAGTTTTACTGCGAGGCACTGAAAAGTTTAAACAAAACGGTTGGTCAGATTTTATTAATACACATTTGTACCTGTGGACAGTCCACAGGTACACACATTATGTTGTCCACAGGTACAAATTCCGACATAAAAAATAAAACTGATTTAATTTTGAGGTTAAAACAAATATACACGCCGGGGAAAGGCACAAACTAACAAAAGAAAAAACACAAATCATATTGCCAAACGGTCAAATCGATATCTTAAGTATTTTCGCGGTAAAATTCATTTGAATTAGGCAAAATAACTTACTTTTCGTGTTAAATTTTTTTGCCGGCGCACCAAAACAAAACCGTGGCAGAAATCAACATGGCGACACGTCAGTGTTGCCAACCTTAAAAAATACTTTATGGATGCGTTCATGGTGGGAATTTATGTTAATTAGTTTTTGCATTATCGATGGTGTCCATAGGTAAAGCCGTCCAAAGGTACAACACTTGCCCCTACGTATTCTATTTTTACATTATCATAGCATAAAATAACAATATGTTTTTACGATATCTGTATACGGTTATAAGCTAAGGGGTGTACTAATCCAAAATATGGTCATCGTGCTTATCATTATGTACAACTTTTACTATGGTTACAATTCTGAAATCGCAAAAAAAAAAAATATATACATTTTGTCTCGAACGTTTTTATGTGAAATAGCTGATTTTTTTCACGATTTCCAAGTTGTATTTATAGTAAAAGTTGTTTAAAATGATGAGTACAATGACACACTTTAGAAAAAGTACACTCTAAACTTATAACCTGAAATCGCAAAAAAAAAATTATATACATTTTGTCTCGAACGTTTTTATGTGAAATAGCTGATTTTTTTCACGATTTCCAAGTTGTATTTATAGTAAAAGTTGTTTAAAATGATGAGTACAATGACACACTTTAGAAAAAGTACACCCTAAACTTATAACCCTGTATTTTTGCCTACTCGGGCTTCATTATTGATTTTTTTTCGCAGGTTTTGTATTTTATTTATTTTAATATCAACCCATACTTATCTCACTTGAATCTCCATTTAAAAAAAATTAATTGTTCGTAAATATTTTTATAGTTAATAAGGTGCTTCACCACAGCTCATTTGGTGTTAAGTGACGGTGTGGTCGAAGATGGTAAACATGCCTATCCTGGAGTGAAACTGTCTCTCAAATGAGGCTGTCAGAACATATTGTTAGGTGTTTGGCAGCAGATTTTGAACCTAAGGGAAGGGAATGGAACCTAAGGTAGGAGGGTGGTAGCTAGCTAGCTGAGTACCAAAAAGTACCCTACCACCATGTTATGGTTCCTCACGATGTTTTCCTTCACCGGCATTTCAAGTTTATATTAGGGATTAAAACCTATCATTTGTTTTACTTTTGTTTGTTTCTTACCTACGTAAAATGTATTCGACAGTAATGACAAAGACCTATTGTTTCTTACTTTTAAATATCGTGTCTAATAAATATTAGTATTAGTTACAACAAATTAATTCACATTCTATTTATAAATAAATAATCAGAAGAAATTACCTAAAATGGTAACTGCAATACAGTAAAAAGCACTTTCAGAAAGATCAAATGGCTTAGCAATACATTACAAAATTAGAACCGAGTTTAATCATTTCAAGAGCACTGGATGTAGGCTTCCACGCCAATAAGGGTAACCCAGATTTCAATAGAGCTCTAGAAAATCCTTTCACAAATGTTGTAAGATACTTCGCTAACAGGCGGACCGTTACGCGAAAAATATTTGGTTACAGGAGAAAGAAAAGTCCTCGTCATTTACTCAAAACATCTGGTGATGGATGCTTGACGTTTTTACGCTTTTATACATTACTGTACTTGCAAAGCGAGGTGGGTCCGGCTATGAAAGCAGCGTCTCAGTTAAAAGAAAAATAAAACATCAACATTCTATATCACCAGACTACCCTGTTCGCTCAGTTGCTAGTAATTGTAATTAGTACTGAATTGTAGATATAGTAATACGAAGTTTTTTTTATGTAAAAGTAATGAGACGAACGATACGCTCTCCTGATGGTAAGAGATAACGTATGCCCATGACAATTTCAGCAATGCACAGAACTTTGAGTACCAAAACAAAGTCCGGGGCATCGCTGCTTTGGCGCTCATTACTTGGAGACTTTCGATGGTTAGTCTCAACAGCCCAGTAACTTCGCTAGCTGCAGTACCCTTCAGTTGATGTGGTAGTAGTATTTATCTGTATACATTATTATTATATATAGGTAGATGTTACTGTAAAAGTCCGAACTACGGTAAATCCAAAGATTTTCCAGTAAAGCCAAGATTCACCAATTCTATACTTAGATGAAGCAGAACAATAAAAAAGAAGCAATAATTCACAAGGAGGTATAAATTGGTATAAATAAACACAAAATCAGTAGAACAAAAATGTGGCCATTGAAGAAAATAGGCAGATTTTGTTTTAGGTTTTCAATGACTTTTTTAAACAAACAGGCTCGCCTTTGACCGCCATCTTGCATAATGTTTAGTGATGACGCGGTCTAAGATAGAGCATGCTTACCTAGAATGCTCACTCTTGAATTGAAGTCACCTACAGATTGTTTTGTATATATATATTTGTCATTGTAAAATCTAACTCGCCGCCTTTACAGCTAAACCGCGTCGCGTAAAGAAAGGCGCTCTCGACACCCACGCACCCTCATACAAATACTGCGTGCCCCAGTTACTGCATTCATACAATAGCAGTGCAAAGTAGTTCACTGGTTCAGCGCTAACGATGTCAGACTCAAGTGTGGCTTGATTCTGTGACACGGGTCGAGTGGAGCAAGGTATCAAGGCCTAGCTCCCCTACTGCTAACGAATCGCTGAATGATCCTTGAATACCACATCTCAGCAATAAAACTAATGCGTACTTGAGTTACTTTTTCTTTCTTTGTATTTGACAAGGCACTTTGTGTATTTTGCCAGTGTTCAGTATTTTTTAAAGTTCTGGCGGCGGTGTACTACAGACTGAACTATATTTTTTTTTTTACTGTTGACAAGCAATATTATTGATCACAGGTGATTATTCGAAGTATTCGATGATAGTATACACATCTAGTCTGGAAGCGAACTAGCTCTCAAGTGCCGGAACTCACTGTTAGGTGCTTGGTGACAGATTATTATCAAATTGAAGGTAGTAGTTAGCCAGCCGAATACTAGAAAGCATTGCAGCATAATGCTATTTTTTCCCTCACCGGTAGTTAAAGCTCATTGTTGCAACCCCACGCCCTTCGGCGTGTGAACCAACTGCGCTAACCACTGAGCTATCATCGCTACAAAAAAGCCTGAAAGTAAAAAGCACCAAAGCAGCGATGCCCTAAACTTTGTTTTGTTGCTCAAAGTTATTTGTATCGCTGCAAGGATTATGGACATAAGTTATCCCTTACATCAGGAAAAAGTCTCGTACGTCACAACAATCAAATTAAAAAAAAAATCAAATCAACAATTAAGTCGTTATGATGAATTTAGTCGTTTGAAATCAAAATATCAATGTAAATAGATTAAACAATGGTTGAAACAAATAAACAAATATCTTAGGACATTACACACAGCGCCATCTGATCCCAAACTAAGCAAAGCTTGTGCTATGGAAGACAGATAACTGACAGAATACTTAAATAGTCAACGGAAACGACACCTAAAGTCATGTTTCACCACATTATATCACTTTGTCACACTCACCCTTGTTGTTCGGCAGCTACAATAGTTAAATAGTTGTTTTTTGTAAATACATATTTATAATATATATACATTTGTTTGTACCACAAAATGCTTGTCCTGGGTGGTAATCGAACCCACACCCTTCAGCTCTTGGAGAAGACATACTACCAATGAACCAACAGGGCTGTCAAATTAACATGAACTTATGATACTTCAGACTCAAGCATTCCTGACACTGCAATATATTTCTCAATTCAATTAACATAGAACACCAACAAACGTTTAGTTTTCCAATAAATGGTCTGCGTTGATTGTCCATTCATGAACCAGTGCAGTATAAATTATGTCCTTTCAATACAGTCTATTGTCCGAAGCACAATGCCACGAATTAATTATATTTTAATAACACAAAATTAAATTACGATAACAAAGGTTGAACGAAAAGTCTATAATTTTCAATTGAAAGCTTGAATTTTCACTTAACTTTATTGTTTGGTAGATTATTTATAGCTATGCAATACAATTCAGGTAACTTATATTACGAGTATATTATATTACAGTACTAGCGACCTGCCCCGGCTTCGCACGGGTGTAAAATTCGAAAAAAAGTAGTCGCGTTTTCAAGGTGTACAATACTTAGTACATTATTTTTATAAATCCTGTAAGGTTAAGCCTGCGTACGCAATGTAAGCAAGAAATGTAAGAATTTACGACACCACATTAGAAACCCTGAAAATAACAGTATTTCTCCATTATTTAATAGATGTTATTATACATAAAAACCTTCCTCTTGAATCACTCTACCTATTACAAAAAACCGCATCAAAATCCGTTGCGTAATTTTAATTTATACAGACAAACAAACAGACAAAAATAGCGACTTTGTTTTATACTATGTAGTGATATAGGACCGAGAAAAAAGTTTTGTGGAAAGTGAGGCACGCGCGCAAACGCACACTTCACGTCTATTTCGATAAAACAAATCTTAATATTACATATCGTCATTTTTTATTGATACCATTGATACCATATTCAAGGCTATTAGTAATTTATTCAAGACTAGCAGACGCCTCGCGGTTTCGCCCGCGTAGTTCCCGTTCCCGTGGGAATAGAGGAATAAAAAGTAGCCTGTCACCTAGAGAAAGTGTAGCTTCCCAACGGTGAAAGAATTTTTGAAATCGATCCAGTAGTTTCGGAGCCTATTCAATACAAACAAACAAACAATCAAATCTTTCCTCTTTATAATAGTACTAGCGGATGCCTCGCGCTTTGACCCACGCAGTTCCCGTTTCTGTGAGAATACAGGAATAAAAAGTAGCCTATGTCACCCGAGGATAGGGTAGCTTCCTAACGGTGTAAGAATTTTTGAAATCGGTCCAGTAGTTTCTATACAAACAAACTAACAAATCTTTCCTCTTTATAATAGTATAGATATATGCGAAGTTATGATGATCTGTGAAGAAAAAAAAGTTCACAATAATACCTATCCACAACTCTTTCTAATTATTATTCCAAATTATAATTAAATATTCCAAATTTTGAGGAATTTTCTTTTAAACATGTAATTTTCTTGTCTCTATTGAAAAGTAGAATATACGCTACAGGTATGCTAGTTTAAATAGTTAGAATAAATAACGAAAAGGTTTCTTATCCCCGCTACTTTTTAAGTTTCATTAAAAAAAGGTAAATTTATAACTTTCCGATAAGGTTCAATATTCTTTAGCATTTTTATGTAAGCTCCATATGCCAGTATGAAAAAGTAGTGAATGGAATTTCCCAGCGGCGATGTGCCAATAACAGATAAAACACGCTATATGGAAAGTTATTTTGCGCCGAGGTTAAAATCCAATTCAAATATTTGATACACGTCACACAAAACCAATTTCCTGGTGAAACTGACCTTTGTATCTCAATTGTCAACCAAAGAATGGGGTTATACGTAGATTGATTGGACACTCTTGTGGGTGGTATTAATTTCTTTACATATTTTTAACGTAAATAAAATAAAAAATGAAAATAAAACATCGTAGGACACACACAGCACCATTACACCTGACCCCAAACTAAGCAGAGCTTATGTGATGGAAGACAGATAACTTTATTGTGAACAAAAGAACTCTGAAAATCAGAAAAAAACAAAATATAACTCAAACAAGAAACTTAATTTAGTGTCACAAATGGCGGCCTTATCGCTAATATCGATCTTTCAGGAAATCATAGAATGCAATTAAACAAAAATTGTATATATGACGGGAGATGCCTAAACACATAAATAAATATATAAATAATATTTATGCATATAAAAATGTTTATCTAAAAATAAGTTAGGTGAGCTTTTTTATGCTTGACAGGCTAGGTGTTTGACTACATCTCACCTGATGTTGAGCGACGGTGTGGTCGAAGATGGCAAACACACCTAGCGCAGATTTTCAACTTGAACCGGGTAGCTAGCCAGCGGAGTACTATACCACCATGCTATGGTTTTCTCACGATGTTTTCCTTCATCGGCAGCTCAAGTCCGCAAAGTTTCGCTATACTTTCGTTAGGTACTTGCCATATTATTTCAAACCTAAACTTAAGAGCGTGATAGGAAATAAAACAGTGTAAGTACCTTTAAAAATTCATTAAAGATTCTAGACAAGACATAAAAGGCTCCTATTTTACGACTCTATACCACTAAACCATTTCAACCATAGTGTCAGTTGTCCATTTAGCTGGCAATAGAGCTCTGGACCGACGCCAAACATTCAAATTGAAGCAGGAACATGTATTAGATTTTATCATGTGAATTGTGAGTGCAGGTTACATTCTACCACTCTCTAGCACTCGGAGTATAAACGTGGTACGTCTACTTACGTCTTATGAGAAACGATAAACAGAAAAAGTTTTGTTAACGTAAAAGTAATAAGCAGAATAAATCTCGTAGCGATGATAGCTTAACGGTTAGCTCGGCTGGTTCGCACGCCAATGAGCGTGGGTTTGAACCTCAACAATAGCTTGAGCTGGCGGCGAAGGAAAAAATTGTTAGGATACCGCATGTGGTACTGTGGTAAGGTACTTTCTAGTACTCGACAGACTAGCTACCACCCTAGAGTTGCAAATCTGTCGCCATGCACCTAACGGTGTGTTTCTGCATCACAGGCTAGTCGTGTTTACAGTATTCGACCACACCGTCATTTAACACCAACTGAGCTGTGGTCAAATACCTAGCTTGTCAACAGTAAAAAAATTTATACATACATGCATCCCTTCAGCTCTCGAAACAGAACTATATAATTTGATAGTTCAGTCAATAATACGGTCCAATTTATTATCCTGTGGCCAGCAGTGGCATGTTGAAAGCGAATGCAGTGACTTAGCAAATTACCATGGATGTTTCCAAACAAATGTATTATAAATTGTATACAATCCTCCAGAACCCACATCAAAAACAAAATCAGGAGATCTCCCCTAATTCCCACAATATTTCACCGATAAAAAGGCTTTGAAGTGCGTATATCAAAAGCATATAAATTATACCTCATGAATATGTTCGTATTATCGGAATGCGGGTAGGTACACATTTTTATGTTCTCTAGCTAAGGTGACCATCGCTGTCTTAAAATGTAGGATAGTTATAGTAAAAACTAAGAACAGAAAGAACAGAAAGTCATTAAAAATCCAACTCAATATAATAATGGTATACACATAAACACTGAGCTAAACTTAACAGTGGTAATTCCACGTTTTTGTCTAATCTCACATATAAAAATATGGCTTATATGGGAAAACAAATATTTTTAACCTTTTATTTAATTTTATAATTTACTAGCGACCCGACCCGGCCTCGAACGGGTGCAATGTAGATACTTGTGTGGGGCATATCCATGTATTATACAGATAAACCTTCCTCTTGAATCACTCTATTTGTCATTAAAATCCTTTGAGTAGTTTAAATAAATCTAAGCGTACAGTACTATGTAGAGATAGCTGAGTACCTGGTGTACGATTACAGCACCACCTACCGCGTCTAATTGTGAATCTAAACCATCCAGAGACTCATTCAAACATACTCAAAATTTTCATCAAAATCAGTTTAACGACAAACACTCGTACAATGAATTTAAGTGATGTTTGTATGATTTGGTTTTCATTTAAAACTGCAAAATTAAATTTACTATGAATAACATTAAAATTTTAATGGTAGTTAATTTCTATAGCATTGGTATAGTATCGTCTATTTTTTAATTATTTACTAAATAATTTCTTGATAAAAATGGAAATATTCTCCCAAAGTATGGTAACCCTTTTCCTAGCGCGTTAACGCATGGTTTCGCCTGAAAAGAGGCACCAGTGAAAGGAATACGCACAAAGACGTCTCGAATAAACCGGTGACCTAAGTTAAAAGTTAAGCTACAATTTTACAAGTATGTACTCGTATACTAGGTATGTAAAGTTTAATGCCCATTTTTACGACATGGTATATACAAGAAACTGTTTATTAGGTACCAGGGCTTAAGGTGTTATATACAATGAATAGTTTTAAAGCAACATTTTTTTAAAGTTTATATTTAATTAGCTGCGCCTCGCGGTGTTACCCGCTACATGTTTTCGGGATAAATGGGAATGATGGATCCATCCATCCATCCAAAATTTCACATTTATAATATTAGTGGTATGTTACTAAAATGTTCCCTTGGTCCCACTTTCGACAAAATGACAATTTTATTTAATAAAAAAGGCAAAGGCTATGAAAATATAGGTAAATAAAACAACTATGTTGAAAGGCACTTTTATCTGTTACTTTAAAAATTTGTGTGAAAATAAACTGAATATTTAATCTTTAAGTCCTTTGAAAAGACATAAACCTTTCCAAGCTCGCCACTTAGCACGGTTTTCGGTTTTCCAAATACTTACTGAATAAATATGTTTGAGAGTCTTGACGTTCGTCTTCAACTAGATTTTCGTGTTATTCCATCAACCCAGCCTGCTGAAAGACAAAATTATTCAAAGGTTGAATCCTATGACCGAAATGAAAACAGTAGAATTTTGTATCTATCTTGAATAAATCACAAAAATAGCGGGGGCTAACCTTGACTCGAAAGCAATAGGATTGAATCCGACCGCAAACAAAATTTATAGTTACTTAGTTAAAGGTAAATGGTAAAATATTGACTCTAACTTTTGACACTTATAACTTCGTAAGTAGGAGTGGAAAGTGTAAGGAAGGATTACTATATTTTTTGCGTTTTTATTTACTAAAACATTTCTTAAACTAACCTCCTAAGATATTGCGGCACACCAGCTTCAACGGTGTCATCCGAGCCTTTTAGTGCCTCATCAGTTTTACAACCGAACGGACTGATGCAGGACGACGACAAGAGTAGCAACGGGACGACTTTTATCCTATGGAAGATGGGACGACCTTTGATGGAGGACGCCACAAGTATCGACACTGTGGCGCCGTCTAATCTCTCTACAGTTTCAGGACAAGCTAGTGCGCCTCACCTAAAGCCGAGCTTAGAGGAGGCGTCAGATGACCATTGTTATTGCCAGCCAGCGTACCATTGCTGGAATTCTGGCCAAATGTATCATCTCTCGTTAACAATTAAGTTAGATTTTAATTTTTATAAATTTGTATACATTAGGTAGTGGTATTATTTTAAGGAATGTTTAGTGGTTTTTACGTGTTATTATTTAATAAAAATAAATAAGAAATTTAGTTATATTAAAATGAGATCATTTATTAAAAAAAGTGTGTAATAGTAGAAACATAATTCAGAATGAACGGCTCGATAGAAATCTGCTAAGAAAATGCAAATGCTAAATAGTTAAAAAAATATATTTATAAAAAAATTGAAACCAGATTTTTATAGTAAAAAGCACAAAGTCTAAGAATTGAATCTTGAATTGCTAATTTGGCACTCATTACTTAAGACGTTTGATAGAGTTATTTTTAATAGCCCTGTAATTTTTCTAGCTACGGTATCCTTTAAATCGAAACACAGTAATGATTACACACTACTGCTTGGCGGCACAAAATCTGATAGCTATACAAATGACCACCAGGAGAATGTCTCATACCAGGAGAAATTACTGCGAAATAAATTCACTCATGCACATGAAGACAACAATGGCTTGTAATCGCCGCCGTTCCTTTGTTTGTACTAATTTAGTGCCTTGGTTCCGAGTACGTTGAGTTGGCAACTACCGCTGCACTCTGAATCTCGCTGACCATTCAAACTAATGAACTGCTTGTATACTATATATAGTACAATTCCAAAGTGACTTGTACTTGCAGATACAGTAAAGCTGGCTTGTGTTTTATCTATATCTATCTATGTATACTAATATAAAGAGGAAAGATTAATTTGATTGTTTGTATTGAATAGGCTCCGAAACTACTGGACCGATTTCAAAAATTCTTTCATCGTTGGGAAGCTACACTATCCCCGGGTGACATAGGCTACTTTTTATTCCTGTATTCTCTCGGGAACGGGAACTAAGTGGGTGAAACCGCGAGGCGTCCGCTAGTAATATTCACTAATTATAAAGAGGAAAGATTAAAGTTTTGATTGTTTGTTTGTAAAGAAGAGGCTCCGAAACTACTGGACCGATTTCAAAAACTCTTTTATCGTTAGGAAGCTACACTATCCCCGGGTGACATAAGCTACTTTTTATTCCTGTATTCTTACGGGAACGGGACCTACGCGGGTGAAACTGCGAGGCGTCCGCTAGTTATTAATAAATAATTTCCAGATTTGTGTTTCTATCTTTTAACACGACTGCCCAAAATAGTGTCTAATATTTTCAGGGTTTTTGTATGAGTTTTTTTTTGTTTTATTTTACCATAACTTTCAAATGCTTTAACTAATTTGGATGATATCATTAACAATACCTACACTTTTTATTTATTTATTTATATTTTTAACGCGCTGTATTTTGGAAACCATATCATGGTGGTAGGATATTTTTAGGCTAGTAATCGACTGGCTAGCTACCATCCTCAAGTTAAAAATCTGCCGCCTAGCATCTAATAGCGTAATCCGGCAGCCTCACTTAAGAGCCAGTTCCATTCCAGGCCATGTGTATGCTTTACCACACTGTCACTTAATATCAGGTAGGCTGTGGTCAAACATCTAACTTGTCAACCATAAAAAACCTGTCACATAATCGTAAAAAAAATCTTTAGGTAAAAATTTTATAACCTAAATAGGTACAATCAGCCGAGTCCAGCGTTGTCAAAAAGAGAACAATCCAGAAAATTCTGAGTAACTTTCGTCCTTATTTTTATGAGCCATTTCTACACTATCAGTGCTTCCGGCTCGTTGAGCCGGTGATTCTCGCTATCGGACTACTGCAGATTTCACTTGCGGTTACTTTGTCGCATATTTCAAAGAACCCTTTAAAATGTGGTAGAAATTTCAAGAGTGTTTGCTTTTGAACCTTTGAGCGTCAGATGTAACTCCTATGAAATAAATAAATAATAAATATCATAGGACATTACACACAGCGCCATCTGACCCCAAACTAAGCAGAGCTTGTGCTATGGAAGACAGATAACTGATAGAATACTTAAATACTTAAATGTAACTCCATTATAACCTAAAGAGATCTACTCGGCGGTATATCTCCAGGTAAGACAAACGCAGTCTGCACACTAAAGCTAAAAATCGCTTTTAGTGATAAAGCCGCCAATTGTGCCACTAACTCATAAGATTATTTAGTTTTCTGTACATTTTTCCACAGATGCAAAAGAAAATTCAGAAAAACAAAAAACTTTTAATTAAATGCCAAAAAATAGTGATATTTTATTCATACATTCTCAAATTATGTGCGTATTTGTGGAAAGTGATACAATGTGATGAAACATGTTGCTTCCAAAACTCCATCGATGCTTATAGTAAAGTCACAATCTCCACCATGACTGACTTAGTAAATTAGACTTATTTGACTAGATTATTTATAAACAATTTTAAAATATCTAATCATTTGTTACTGGCAAATGCACAACGTGCGACGCCAATTAAAAAAAAGGGTCACTGACTTTGCTACTAAATGAACTATCTTCAACATGCGTGCTGCACACAGATAACACAACTCATAACAAATGGAACGTCCAGCCCAGGGCAAGATTCCAAAGAAAAATAACAACTTCATAATATTTGAATACGACGAAATGCGAAGCGGCATGCATTATTTATTTACGAGAGAAGCAATGCATATGCAGATTTTATTTTTACAACTGCATGATTCGAGCTTAGTTATGAGACAGCGAGTCTTATGTTTAGTTATAGTATAATAGATAAATTTGACTACGATAGACTATCCAGAGTTAAAAAAAAATATAACCTAGGTATTGATTTGGGATTTTAAAGAGAAACTTGACAAGACCCTGATTAGGTATTTTATACCTAACCGTAACCTATAAAATTTTTAGATATGTTAATGACAAGATGTGCTCAAATATTTCGGACTTTATTCTAAAATTTTAGTTAACTTACGTATGACCACACGTATTTTTATACAGAGTGTCCCAAAACTTACCGTCAAGCGGATTAAGCCTGAGAGGGGGAAGAGGGAGGGGCAAATGAGTCCTCTAATGACTAGTCAGAGTTCGGTGAAAATATTTTCTGAAACCGCGATTCAAACACGTAGTATTAACATCATATAAGTTTTTTGTCCAATATGTGACTGTCGTTAATAACATGGTTTGTAATGTAATATAATGTTAGTGAAATGATCACTGTAAAATTTTAAAATTTGTTGTTAAAGCACTATATGAATAAAGATTTTGATTCTCCAAATTTTACAAAATACGCCAGTCAGCACCTTTAGCCATAGTTTATAGTTTATAGTTTATAGTTTATTTTTTATAACAATTATAGGTTACATGTCAACATTCATTAGATAATAATTATAGATTATTTGAATACAAATTTGAATTATAATAATAATAAAATAAAATTAACAAAAGATTACAAAAAAAAAAATTAAATAAGAATAAAAAATAATAAATAAAATTGGTATACAAAAGATTGTATAATTGGTCATAGTATTTCATGTCATTATTCTAATTGTAGATACATGTTTAAATTAATGTCAGTTACAAATTTTCTCTGTATACAGATCGTCAAACTTGTAGAAAGCCTGTTCGATCAGCCAGTGTTTCAGTTTTTTCTTAAATGATCCCCTAGAGGGCGCATCGCGCACGTTCTGTGGCAGCCGATTGTACACCTCTGGGGCCAGCATATGCACAAGTTTCGCTGTCTTCGCAAGTCGGTGGGTCGCGGTGCGCAGTCGGTTAGGGTGGCGTGATCGAGCATTTGTGTCTCCGAAACACTTGTACTCTTCAGGGTGGTCCTTTGCGTACAGTCATGCCGCCTGGAAATATACGAGGCTCGGGACGGTGAGTATGCCCATAGCCCGAAAATATGGCAGTACGGAAGTGTCCTGTGACACTTGCACTATGCACTTGCACTATACAAACTTTGCTTGACTTACATTCGCTTTTCTGTTATGATTTTAACTTCTCATGACTTAATATAGACCTAATATAGATTTAAATTGTCGCGAAATCTATAATATGATGATTAAATAGTTTGGAAGTATATTGTTTTATTTTGATAAATTCTACGAATACTACGTTTCTGGTGTGCAATAATATTTTATTTAGTATACGCCGTCAAAGTGAGTTACGTATGGCTGGAGTTAAAGTGCAACGTTGCGACAAGTGATAAACACATTTTTTTTCACAGAACTGATATGACCTTTCACTATGTAGAGGTTTGGGACACTGCATATGTTTAGATGATCAAACGAACTTACATAAATTGAAGCTCGATCCTTAATTGTCCTGTCTTCGTCGAAGAGATTTATTTTACGTGTAGGTTAGGGTGTCCCTTATATGGGCAAAAATTTTTTTTTTTCGAATTTCGAAATGCATACCCTCTACATTTTTTATAAATGCTATAATATGCCTAAATATAAAATTTTATCTTCCTAGCTTGATTGTAACCCGTGCCGACCTAGCCATCAAGTTTATCAAAAATCGTGTTTTGTCGTGATATTTCGCTCTGCTATAAAATTATTATAAATGCAATGCAGGCAGAGAATAAGAGTTGAAATAAAATAAGATGAACATAAATCTTTATTTAAACACATAAAATAATATCAATCAATAATATAAATCAGCCAGGGTAACCTTTTTCATCGTAGTTTTTTTACAGTCCAAATACAATTTTTCATGTTCTTGGATGCAGCGCAGCAAGAACGGTTTTTGCTCGTCTTCAACCGTGATAAGTCCTTTAAAATCTTGCATTAATCTGACAGCTCTTTCAGCAGCGTCATGTACAACCTTCAAATGACTTATGACTTATTTTAGCTTCCAGAAAAGCTGCATTATCATCCCAAAAAAAATACACCTTCCTGACGTAAACTGTCGTCAATCTGAAGTCAACCTAGAAATTGTTTGCTCTTTTCTGGTACAAAACCACGCAGCGTTTTATCTGGGTTAAGAAGCAGGTTAAATTACAAAATAAATAACAACAAGAAATGTAAAAAAAAACAATCTAGCTTTCGTCGTCCATCGTGCCTGATGCATAGCTCCGGGGGCCTGAGTTTTAATTTCTTCTGTGTATCTCCTCCACCACAGCACACATAGTTAAACTAATTCGTGGTAATCGTCTCTTATAAAGCCAGAGAAGATATTTGTCTCAGCAATATGCTCTTTTATGAAATGAAAAGATAGTTCGATTTTACTGAAATCGATGTTTTTCCAATTGAATATTTAAGGTATATGTGTAGTTTATTTCCGCTTAACAGTCGCTTTAGTCACATCAGTGATGAGGACTTCTATAAGTCTTTATATCCTCTTCTCGCTGCAGTAACCACTTGCCGACACGTGTTTCGCCTCTACACGAGGCATCCTCAGGACGTGTTGACTCTTCGAGCGTTTGTTCGAAACTGTATTTTCAATTGACGCTGAGCTTTTGGAACATCTAAATATTCGAGCCTTGTTCATAACTAGTAGTTATGAACATGATATGGACAAGCAAAAGACAACAATTTTCTTTCTAAAATCTGCTCCAAAACAGCACAAGCTCCATTAAAACAGCCAGTATTCGAAACTGTTGTGTCGCAGCACATTATTTAGACTTTATTATTAAGGTGCCAGTCAAAGAGAGCAGTTGATACGGCTTTAGCTTTATGTTTTCCAAAAGAACTGTCTAGTTTTAGCACTGCAAGAGGCTGGCTGGCTAGTTGGCAAGTGTTCTTCTTTTAAACTTCGTACATCCAATTCGGGTAAAAGCTGCGACAAGCTTAGGTGTTACGAAATTATCTCTACCTTTTTTGAAGTTTTTTTCAGGGCACGGAACGTCTGGCAAGTTGAGTTCAGAATCTGTTCTTCGTCCAAATTTTCTAGACATTTTAAAATTCTACTACAAATTTTGTAGAAGTAGATGCAATAGCCAATAAGTATTTTTCTTACATTCCTTGCTTTTTCTTCTGCCAATCGTCTTTGCCTCGCTCTTTCTTCATTTTCCGCCAATTTTTTGACTACACCATCTCGATCTATGCTTTCTGTTTTTTAAAAAATGCTTTTTATTCCTCTATTTTCATTCTATCAAAGGCATCAGCATGTGCGATATCAAAGAAGTTATAAAAGTCTATTTTATTAAAATTATTTTCACGGTTTTGAATGTGACCTGAGTTTTCTTAAAAAGTTTCTTCACACAGTTAGCCTTTATGCCTTTTTTATGTAGTTTAATGCCTTTGTGGGAATTCTGGCTTTTCTGAAATATAATGCACTCCCTAATAACAAGATTTGCACTTTCACTAACAGTTAACTTGACTTCGCAAATATTGTAAAGTAAGACAGCGAGAACTTGTCGATTGTGTGGTCATTTTTCATCATTTTATTCGATGGCTCATAGTGCAAGTAGGAAAATATTTTGTTTATCACTCCGTAATTCCATCTGCATAATTATTTATACAGTAAACAATAATAATAATCTTAAAAATCACGTATAAAATGACAAATGGAACGCGTAGTTACAGGTCGCTGCGCTAGTACCCGCGTACTTTGTATGGAGAAGTTTAAATCGCAAGTCGGCACGGGTTATCGTTTATAAAATGGGCTCATATTTTTTTCTATGCTATACTGGGTTATTACGAAACTTTTAAGAAGGTATGCGTAAAAAAATATTGAACTTGAAATTTAAGGGACACCCTAGTGTAGGTAGTAAATAAGTGAAATGTAGCGTAGCTAGAGCTACGCTACATTTCACTCGCACATAGTATAGTATTTTAAAGAAAAAAACTGTTAGCAACATTAGCAAACTATCCACAGACATTCCATTGTCAACTGAATTCATTTGAGTGAAATGAGAATGAGATCTACAGCTACTACACGTAAAATAAATCTCTTTGACGAAGACAGGACAATTACAATAAAATGGCGCTATCAAAAAAGTCTAGTTTATTAAAACTATGTAGATGCGTGCTTCAATTTACATCACAACTAACCTTTCCAACATAATTCATTAAATACCTGTCAAGCCTTGGCTATTCATTAATGTTAGCGCCCATCAGTCAAAAATATCTTACCACCTCGGTTGTTTCTTAGCGTCTTTAGGATGCATCATTAAGTCCCTTGATAATAAACAATCTCGAAAATAAATTAAGGACGCCACAACATTTTGGCACTTGAAGCAATTTGTCTCTTCTATCATTTGTCTGGTTATTTGCTTATGGTGCTCAAGCTTTATTAGGACTCTAGTGACAGCGGCAAGCGAATAATTCTTTGTTAGGTCCTATTTTAAAAAAAAATTTTTGATGCAGTTGCATTCGATTCTTTTGAACGTGCGTGATGGTTTCCACAACTTAAAAGTACATCATGCAGCTCGCAAAAAAATACGTTATATTTTGACATAAATGTCAATATTTGACATCTTTTTGACATCATGACAGCATATTTTATGTTATGTTTAACGAGGAAAGTGTCCCCCGTAACTCAAACTGTAACGAATAGTTCCATACACTCATCAATTTACTTTTTTAAAATTTCAAAGTCACGGAGAAACTACTAAAACAATCAATAATGTTTCAAAGTTATAAACGCCAAAGCAGCGATGCCCTGACCTTTGTATTGTTTATCACAATTCTGAGTACTGCCGCAATGATAATGGAAAGTTTATCTTATAGCATCAAGATATTGTTTCGTTCGTTTCTTTTAAACTTTATGACGAGCACAATAAGGTTTTGGCATAGTATACTGCAACATTACAACCTTGTACAAAATCCAACCTATTGTATCTTACCAAGTATGGACGACTTTATTACCAATACCATGATAAGTCAGCATCTCGGTGTAATGGCGGAGGAGTAGTCTTAACATATTATTTTATGAAGACTTGTCCCTGCTATCTGCTATTAATCGCTAATCGCTGGCACAGTTACCAGCGTCTAAAGCTCATCTGCTGAGGACAGAGTGGAGGGGCAAAAACAGCCGCTTGCTTGTCGCTCTTCTTATGATTGATGACGTAACTGTCGACTCCAAGACACTCGGTTATTCCTTGGCTTTGGATCGCGGACAGATGGATAAGTGTGAAGGGTGAAGTGTAAAATAGTTCTAGATTACCTTAAGCAGTTACGGTGGTTGGGCGTATCAAGATTAATGGATTTATCAGTGGTATGTTGCACAAAAACATTTCCACAATACTTATTTGCTCTTATTAAGGGAATTCGTGTTTGTTGTTGATACGTATATGACAGGTAAATAAGTTGTTTTTTCGGCATGTCACTCTTTCTTTCTGCTAAATATTCTACTGCCTAGCAGTAGTATGTAAACATCATTATGTTCTGGTTTGAAAGGCAGCTAGCGAAATTACAGGGCTGTTGAGTCTAACCATCTAATGTCTCAAAGTAATGAGCGCCAAGAGTCATTCGTTTCATTACATTTTACCCAAAAAAATAAAAAGTAATTTAAGTATTTACGCTATACACTATACAACCTGTTTTTCTAAAAGACGGACATATTTAATGACATTATAACTTAGGCTTATATGGCACGGAAAATATAAAACAAAAAATATTAACGCAAGCATTAAAAAATTCAAATTTTGTCAAAATAGTCTAAATTTTGTCCCGGGACTACAAGATTCATGGACACCAAATGTTTTTGGTTGATCAGCTGATCAGCTGTCTGTCAGCTGACGTCGCGACACGCGCGTTTCCTGCGAGTTAGTAGCTAAAAACATTTTGCGAAAACTAAATGTGTTGCAATTCGTTATAAATTATAAAACTAAGTAAATAAAAATCAAATGAAGTTCTTCGGTAAGCACATAGCTTGAGAACGACAGATTCTGCCGTTATGAACCGATTTAGCTAACATTTAAAAAAGAATTATTGTTGTACCTACCTAGGCGAGGGCAAAGGGGTACGAACGTAGGAAGTATCGGCTAGTTAAAAATATATAACATTAAACCAGTAATTTCGCTTGTCGCAGCACCCTTCAAATCGGAACACTGTAATGTTAACTTACTACTGCTTGTCGGCAGAATAGGTATCTGTTATTGCAGTGGTACTCACCTAGACGACCTCTTGCTAAGGAGATCTACAAACCAGTTATATTTTTTAATTAAAAAAAAAAATTGGCTTAAACAATAAAATAGTTCAAATAAACTTCTCAAGTCTCGAACTTCTATTGGGCCGCCTCGATACTGGTAAAACAAAACTAAAGTTCTTCAGAAAAGAAAACAACGGGTTTTTCAATTGGCATACTTCCGCAGATAAAGTTGGTCAGAAGTGCCCTCTTTGCTGCGGTATACTTATAAAGTCAGTTACCGAATGACCCCGAGGAGGTTTAATTACCAGATTAAGTTTCTTGTTAAAGATAAGTGTTTCTTTACTGTTCTGTAAGCTTATAATGGTAGTAGTTTCTTGATCGGTTCGCTTCCCAGTCATGACAATAATTTACGAATCTTTATCTGTGTTGTGTTAAAGTATTTTTTAAAGAAAAAAAAAATTATTTAATTAGTATCCATTGTGAAAGAATTTGGAAATATTATGAAAATTAAAAAATCTTAATATATTCTTATAATAAAAAATTCTTGTGTAGGTATCAGAGTTTATTAAAATAAAATTTGCAAATTAATTTCTGGAATTTGAAAGAGTTAAGTAATTATAATTAAAGTTATTGTAGCAAAATTATTTTAAATAATTATTTAGTTACTTTGGCGCTCATTACTTTGAAACATCAGATGGTTAGTATCAAACAGCCCTATAATTTCACTAGCTACAGTACCCTTCAAACTAGAGCATAGTAATGTTTGCACACTACTGCTTGGCGACAGAATATCTGGTCCTGCGGTGGTACATCCCTAGACGATCTGCTAAGAAGATCTACCACCAAGTAAAAATGTATTATAAGTACATAAATATATTTACGAAAAAAACTACTTATCGCTTACCTGATTCCATTAGTACATACAAGCTTTACTTATGGGTAGTTCTCGCGTTTCGTGCATATTGGAAAAATTTGCGAGAAAAAAATAGAATTAATTTTTTTCAGTGCGAATACATAGCTACTTGAAAAATAAACTAGCTATATGAGTATCACTAAATTATACGCAAAATTGGCAAAGATATGAGCTTTTTAATTTTTTTCGTAGGTATGGTAATGAGGAAATAAATTTGGTAATGACATTAGGGGCAATGCTATTGATAAAATGCAGAATATAAATAAAAAAAATAATTTAAATTCGTTTTTCTTTTAATAATAATTAAATAATTACTTAAATTAAGTATTCAATATTAAATTCACATAATAGTTGCAATCAATACAACAAAAAAGTGTAACAAAACAACTTTCAAAGTACTATTTATAGGGTATGGAAACCTACGTCCTAGAAATAATCAAACTACATTATTAATTACTCAGTCTCAAAAGTTAAGATCACAGGCTCAAGTATGAAGAACTTATCAAAGATAAAAAATAGTAGGAACTTTAATCATAGTCTCAAATTAGTATTATGAAAAAAAAATGATAATATATTCTAAACTCAATAGCTTACAATATATTATCATTAGAAGAATCACTACAATAATAATTTATATTCTCCTTCGCTTGTATTATCACATTCTGTTTATCTTCACATTCATCCTTTCCTTACTTACAGTCTGCTTTGCTATGTAGTAAATCTTCATCTGAAGAGCCATCGAAAAAGTTTACTACTGTCCTCTTTACTAGTTTTCTAATCATCATATCACCAGAAACTAAATGTTCAAAGTCTGTTTGATATTCTGTTATATTCAGTTTCGGTTTTTTGTTAATAAAAGCCTTATTAGACCAGTGTAGTTTTATATCTGAAAGAACTGTAATAGCGTTATTTGGATTGACATTACTTGTCGAAACCTTAATGTTTGGTTTTACATTGACATCCAAGCTACTTAAAGGCTGTGGTTGTTGAGCCTGGTGTGGTATGTTACAGGGTTCTACATATTCATTTGCTATATCTCTAAATAAGCTTCCTGTAGTATTTGATTCTAAAATGTCATCTTCTATCTGAATAGTACTACTGCCCAGAACAGGCCCTGGCAGGTTGATATATAGATATATCTGATATATAATGATATATAGATATAATCCAAGATGGTATCCGTGAGAGCATATTTCTCCATTTTCACAGAAGAAGCAGCTAAGTTTTCTAAAAGTCATGGGACTATTATATGACCATAGAACTTGATGTACCTCCGATGGAATTTCTTTTTTCTTAACATCATGTTCTGAGACATAAAGCAACTTGATGTTTTTGACTTTGCTTTCAACATATGTCCAAATTTCTTCAAGGCTGCCAATATATTTACCAAGCTGCGCAATTTGATCAGCAGTCTTCTTCAAAAAAAAAAATACACCTATACTACGAACAAGTAAAATATGTTGTTACTAATCTTCATTACCATCATTTTATGATCATTACCATTTTCCAAACAGCTGATGGTAAATTATGGTAATGAAAGGAATTGTAATGATATTCTAGCACTTTTTTAAGAAACGTGCCTTTAATAACTGTAAAGTTTTAAGCATTAAGATCAAAAAACTACATAAATTCACAGGTTATCATGTTAACATCCACCGTACAAAAAAAACCAATACTCTTTATCTTAAAATATCACTAATGGTAATGAAAAAAAAACTTACCACGCCTAATAATCTCGTCTTCGTCGTTGTTTTGTCAACAAACTGCGACACATCCGCCCTGTTCTCTATTCGCTGGTCGACCAGGTGAGGATCGCGCAAAAGGTAAAGGGGGCAGGGAACACCACTAGCGCGTCCGTACAGGTTATTTTTTTACTTCAAGTTCAGTTGATGGTAATGTTAATTTTTTTTGGTCAAACTTAATTCATCACAGCAAGTGTAAATAACAATCGTAAACGATTTTATATTTACATTTTTTTATTGCATAATTGTTATTTTATACATACCAAAACAACAATACACACTAATACGCCAACTTTTTGTGTTATTTGCTTACAACTACTAAAAATCTATTTCTGACCAGTGATGGGAATGATTTTTGGGCATATATTTTATTTATATCTTTTTTTCAAAGTACCTGGTATTATTCCTTTCCAGTGGCAGATATACACATACAACATATCTATAATATAAAAAATATTTAGTGACTTAGGCTTATTTAGTTTAGCTTTTATTCTTGCTGACATGTGTTTTGCACGAAACGATAGAAACACCCTTATCTTAAGGCTAGATGGCGCTGTGTGAAATGTTCTCCAATGTTTTTTTACTTTTTATTTATTTGGGTGATAGCAATCAGAACTTATTTTACATACAGCAAATAGTAAGTATAAATAAACCTTTCTCATTACTAATGCACATTTGTATGAAATTAAATCACTGCCTGTGTTTGTCTTTTGTGCACACAAGTGCTCCAAACTGCATTTATTGAACTGGAAAATTGAGCTAGTGCCAATTTTATTTTTCAATTCGCATCGTGCGAAATAGCTGAATGTTGCTACATGACGCGTGACTTACAAATTTAACCTAAACTAGTAGTAATTGAACATTTTGCATGGCAGCTTTATTTTATACTAATGGCAGGATTTGTTTTGATAGCTACAGTACAGTAAAAACTATTGTTATGATATTTTGCCGGAAGTACAATGCTAATTTCGACCATGTAATGCGAAGGGGAGATGGCAGCCCTGAAAAGATGGTCATTATTGGCAATAACGTCACCAACAAGGTATGACATCAAGCCAGCAATGATTCTGTAGCAATGATAGCTCAGTGGTTAGCGCGGTAGGTTCGCATGCCGAAGGGCGTGGGTTCAAACCCCAACAATGAGCTTGAGCTGCCGGTGAAGGAAAACATCGTGAGGAAACCATAGCATAGTGGTAGGGTACTTTCTAGTACTCGGCTGGCTAGCTACCACCCTCAAGTTGAAAATCTGCCGCCAAGCATCTAACGGTGTGTTCCGGCAGCCTCACTTGAGAGCCAGTTCCATTCCAGGCTAGGTGTGCTTTACCATCTTCGACCACACCTTCACTTAACATCAGGTGAGCTGTGGTCAAACACCTGGACTGTCAACCATTTAAAAAAAAAAAAAAAGCCAAAGAATCCACTTCCTCTTTCAAATTCTACCAGGTCCAGAGCCCAGATTGTCTGTTTAAGAGGTTCCAGTGACTACGATCCTAACAAATGTGAGATCGATTGAAGAAATATGTTCTTAAATAAGCTTCCATAATTCTGGAATTCATAACATCACGCTACAAACAAAATAAAGTTTTTTTTTTAATTTAAAATATATGCTCCACTGTCATCTTGGCCCGTGAATTTTGTCAATTTGAATTCCAATTAAAAAAGAAAAACTAACGGTCGGCAACTATCATTTAAAAAATCAGGGAATACAGTTTGGTGGTGCAGGTATATATCTATCATGTACATCAAAAATTTAATAATACCACTACCAGCTAATATACCTAGCCAACTGTGTTCTAGAAAGTACCCTACCACTATGCTATGGTTTCCTCCGATGTTTTCCTTCACCGAAAGCTTAAGCGGCGCGCGAACTGACCACGCTAACCACTGAGCTATTATCGCTACAAACTGCAATGGGATACACAAAATGCAATGCCAAAAAACAGTGCGTAAAATGTTGGCGTGTAACGTGAATTAAATTCACATTAATACCTTACTTTGAGTATATACCCACTAAATAGTTTCGATACTTCTGGATAAGTTTCAGATCGCAGGAACGCGACACGGAAAGGGCGGGGAACTATCCTCCGGACTGTCCGGGTTCCGTATCCGACCTAGCTGAATCCGGAATACCGACATACCCTATTTTCCAATTCTATTAGTAAGTTAATTAAAAAGCAAGAGATTAATTATTTAGCTTATCATTATACATGTTAAATTTTTTTTTAAGATTGGCAAGTAAACTCAAACAAAATGCCCCCTAAGATTGTGGAAATTCACACGTACTTCGAAACCCATTTTACTTCACCATAGTCGGGTAAAAATAGTTTGAAAACAACCTTTTTTTCATTTCTACACTGAGGTTATAGGCCTCGTGGCGTAGCTCTATGTTTCGACGTTTTAAGCATATATTGTTTCTAAAGTCGATAATTATCGACTGGGCAATATTATGCCAGCGCACTTTGTACATTTTACCAGTGTCAAACGTCTTATGATAAAAACATGTAAAGAGTCACAGTCAAGGTCTTAATTTATGTTAATTTCACGGTCTAGTCCAGTATATGTCTTACTAGATTGACTTGCAAATTGTCATGTCAGTCTTTATATAATCTAGATTAAAACTTTTAGAAAATGTTCATTTGAGTCAACATTAACGTTCATTTAGGTCAGTTAATCAATAAAAATTATATAACAGCCTGTATTTTTCTATTTTATTTAGGTAAACGTACGTAATTTATGAAAGCTGTAATGTCATAGTAAGTGACAGATAGACAGACGTGCCTCTTACGGGAAGAGTGCTTTTACTTTCCAAATTCGTTGAATTATTCACTCGTTCCAGTATTTTTTCGCAGTTACCTCTCTCACCTAAATTCATATTGGGGTTGGGAATGTGGCATAAGTGGCAGCGAAAAATTAAAAGCAAAAATGTATAAGCTGCGATCAGAAAAAAAGGTGAATGTGTCACAAATCGTCTTCTATGGACTCTCTCCCTCGTGTAAATTGCTTGCTCCTAAATTTTACTTGACATAAAATTTATTTACATCATAAATTTAAATACATATTTGATTTAAAAGGCACATTTTTTTCTTTAAACCAAACCGGGATCATGCGAAGGAATATGATGCTCTAATTAAAAAATCTTTTTTTTTTCAAAGGGACAATGTAACTATTGCACTGTGCTGAAATTAATAAATAAATATCGTAAGATATTTCACACAGTGCTCACAGTACATCAAGCGCCAAACTAAGTAAAGCTTGTATTATGGGAATCAGATAACTTTTTTTGTAAATACATACTTGCAGAACAAACATTTATCGTCATTTAAAGATGTTTATCCTGGTGGGAATCAAACCCTCCAGGATAAAAATCTTTTCCAGTTGTTTTGTCCATACATTTTATTTGAGTCTAAAGACATAGATAGGCATTAGGCATACCTAATGAAAAAAAAACTATAATTGAATTTTGCATTTGTAAAAAAAAAAAAATTAAGTTTTGCTTGAATGTCAGATATAATTTTCTTGCCTAGGTTATGTTGGCAATTATGATAAGTTCGTTTAAGGCTATGACTTACGTCTTATGAAAAATACATAGGTAAGATACATCTCAACAAATTGATGATGGCGGCGCAACTTTCTGAAAACGTCTACGGAAACTAAACGAAGATTCAAAAACGGGCCAGTCAACAGTAGAAGACTTAGCACAACTTTAATATTCATTAGAATAATTTGTATAGTATATTTCTGTAATAATTTTCGTGAGATTTGTTTAGTTGTTTTATTGTCGGTGGGAAGTGTTCGCCAGCTTTTAACAATTCGCGTTTTCTGTTTACGTTTCCAGTCCTTCAGTAAATAACGAATTGTTTCGAAAACTTTTAATGGTGATCAAACAATCGTTTCATTTTGTTTCGGGATGCGGCTCGGAGCGAAGCGAGCGGGTTGCAAATTTATATAATTTTTTTTCGACATAAAACGCTCCATTTGCTTAATTCCGTCGGTTGAAAACCGTTTTTTTCGTTTCATTAAGAACCGGGTGTTGCCAGATTTGTTTTCCATTTGCGGGTCGTGGGAAATTTTCGAAAACAAAATCTAAATTTGTTTCGTTATCACGTAACGCGTTGAGTACACATAAAGTTCCGAGAAGGAATATTTTCGTAGCTTAGAATGTAACGGAAAAAAATGTTTACTGTTTTTATTTTTTGCGAAGTGATGGCACTTTGCAAAAAATAAACAGTTAATACAATAATTTTGGAGTGATTTAAATCAGTGATTTAAATCAGTGATTTAAATTATCTTTCAAGGAACTTCGGTTGTCAGTAAATAATAATAAATGTTAACACTGGCAATCTTACGAAGTAGAAGAGTTTTGGCGGGAGCTTTAGAAAAGTTACTTTTTAGTTATATAATTTACTAGCGGACGCCTCGCAGTTTCACCCGCGTAGTTCCCGTTCCCGTAGGAATACAAGGATAAAAAGTAGCCTATGTCACCCGGGGATAGTGTAGCTTCCCAACAGTGTAAGAATTTTTGAAATTAGTCCAGTAGTTTCGGAGCCTATTCAATACAAACAAACAAACAATAAAATGTTTCCTCTATATAATAGTATAGATAGATAGATATATTTATGTTTATGATTAGTGATGTTGATAAAGCGTCAAACTATACGCATTATTGTTCAATTTTTTTATGTAAATAAACTATGCTTTTTATCATTTATGCTCAGCATCAAAGGCTTCTTCTTGCGGCGGCGTCGTGTGTCGGGTCGCTCTATTCCCTCAGATATGGTTGAGGAAGGCGATGGCTGGCACATGCGTCATACTCGTGATCGGGTGCTGCTTGGGGGTTGCTGGTCTGCTCGCGGTATAGGTAAACACAAACTACTTTAACCTTATAAATATTGGGATTAAGAGCTGGCAAAGGACGGACTCCGGTCTCTGTGGAGCGAATTTATTAAATAAGTAAAAAAAACGCTCGTTTCTTTTATTAACTGACTTTTTCTTTTTTTGAGCGGCTTCAGTGTTTTTAATCCTTAACAGGCTAGGTTTTTGCCCACAGCTCATCTGATGTTGAGTGACGGTGGGATCGAAGATGTTAAATACACTTAGCCTGGAATGGAACTGGATCTCAATTGAGGCTGCCTGAACACACCGTTAGATGCATAGCGGTAGATTTTCAACTTGAGGGTGGTAGCTATCCAGCCGAGTACTAGAAAGTACCCTATTAGCATGCTTTGATTACCTCACGATGTTTTACTTCATCGGCAGCTTAAGCTTATTGTTGGGTTTGAACTCATGTCCTACGGCGTGAGAACCTACCGCGCTAACCACTAAGCTATATAAGATAGTATTTCAATATATATAATAGTAAAATCTCGCTAAAACATGTTTCCTATATTTCAAATGTTAATTAATGTAAGCCAAATGTTACTTAATGCGTACCAGAATCTAATTATTGGCTTAGATAAATGAAACTCTGAATCAGTATTTCATCAAACCTCACAATACGGAGTAGAAATACCAATACTATTTGCAAATAGGGGTCGTATACAACCCGCGGAATTCGACTCCCGGAAGATTACTTTTTTCCTGAATACGCGGAAGAATTGTAAAGACCCTATAAGTGTAGTGTAATTGTATAACAGTAACACAGATTAGATGGAAGTCTCCTCCCAACAATTTTTTTTTATATGAAATAGTACCTACGCTCACAAACACATCGTAACACCCAAAATAATCAAATTACATATTTGCGTGAGTGTAGTTCGTATAAGACAGACAAAAATAGAGCTCAATTAATTTTTTACGCAACATTATACCTGTATTTTTTTTATTTTTTAAGAATTTGACTAGCGTTTAATCACCATCTCACAATTTAAAAATTAATAATAATAATAATAAAAGTAGATCCAAATCGTTTCGTACGGGGTTTTGGAACTCAGTGGACAGTAACAATACTTTTATTTAGGATTAAATTCTCTTTTTTGAAAATCTATCGCCAAGCATCTAACGGTGTGTTTCGGCAGCCTCACTTGAAAGCCATCTTCGACCACACCGTCACTTAACATCAAGTGAGATGTGTTCAAACACCTAGCCTGTCAACTATATCAAAACTATAACAAAAAAGTATTTAAAGTTTAAGTTTTAAGTACTGTATCAGTTATCTGACTTCCATAGTACAAACTTTGCTTTGGAGTCAGATGACGCTGTGTGTAATTTCCTATTTGTTTTTTTTATTTTTTTTTTAATGAGAATGGTGCCTTAAACGTTGGTCCCATTACTACGTTGCATGGAAATACTAAACTTTGTGCAAAATAGAGACCAGCGTTTTAACATGTGTATTGTCGACTAGATTTAGTGATGACTGCTCTTTGAATATATTTTTTTTGCTTCCGGTCTCCAAGGGCCTGAAATTTCAACCCATACAGGCTCAAAGATAAACCCACTGTCCAGGGTAATTAAAGGGTCGTTTGAGGTCTTCGGTTAATACAGCAGCCACGATAATCTTAGACTGCATGAATAAATAAATAAATCAATATTTAGTTTAACTCAACATTTCAAAAGTTCTGTACCAGTCTGCTATAGAATTTTTGTTTAATTTATTCAAAACATATTCACTGACTAGAATTCTACCACCGCCTTAAGGGATGGACAATAAAGTGCAGGCGACTCTTAGAGAAGAACCTTTCATGGGAGGGCTAAATTTTATTAAAACGCGACAAAAATATATCCCTGAGTGTATCTGACAACCACAGGCTATAAATAAAGGAGCATATATAACGATGACGCTGGTAGAATTAAATAGCCATAAAACTGTTGAAATGTAGAGAGATATTTGTTAAATTATATCGGAAAATTCCCGGTTCAATTCTTTTTTTTCTGCTGGACAGTAATATATATATTTAATGTCTTGTGGTGCCGTCGGTCGTGGAACGCCGAATGAATCCCACTCGCGCGCCGACCGAACTACTGACGCTTAGATTAGTTCACTCGTGAATGGTATTATCAATAAAATATTTTTCTAAACTATTATAAAAAGGAAAGATTTGATTGTTTGTTTGTATTGAATAGGTTCTGAAACTACAGGACCGATTTCAAAAATTCTGTCACCGTTGGGAGGCTACACTATCCCCGGGTGTTATAAGTTACTTTTTATCCCTGTACTCCCACGGGAACGGAAACTACGTGGGTGAAACCGCGTGGCGTCCGCTAGTATTTGTATAAAACAAAACATTGTTAATTTTAGAAGTGTTTAATAGATAGATTTCGACGAATGCAAGCTTTTTTTAATAACAATGAAAAAAAATCTCAATGACATTTATTCTTTGACAACGAGAGTCAAAAGAAACCATTTGATCCGCCCCCTTTCTAGCAACTGCTACGCTCTCCGATTCGTCGGGAAACAGCAAATTAGTCCCTAAATGAAAATACATTATTGACAGGCAGATAGACAACAGCCTATTTAAACTTCTTACCCTGTATTTTACCGCCTTGAATAATTCATTTAGGAGGGTGCGTGAACAAATTTGCTGTGAACTTTGCATGGTTTAGGTGCTGTTGTGATTGGGTATTACGAATATATTTTAGCTTTTGAGCGTCGGCACACGATGGGAGGTCAACTTCAAAATGGCTAACGCAGAGAATCATTGTAAATAAAATATTACCTAATTCTGTTTGGTACCTTATCAGTTATATTGATTGCTTAACACTTTATTGTCCACTCCAAAAATTATATAATAGAGAAAAAAAAAACATAATTAAATGGTATAACACCTGGCGTAACAGCTTATCGCTAAAGGCGATTTATTTCAGGCAACCTTAGGATGTATCAATAATACAGACAATTTTATAAAATACATGTTTTATACACCAAACCTAGTTTTATAAAAACTATTATTTTACGCTAGTTTTTTTTATTTTCATTCGTAATTAGAAATAACAACATCTGTTGAACTAAAACTTCGTAACGTTACGAGTGGTATAAAAGTTCGTTGAGCCTCTGCCTTTTAATTTCAAAGTATTTACGTCGTTGCCCTGAAGAGTTTTTGTTAAAAATGTATTTTAAAATTTTCTGTCTCGATTCGAAAGTCCAAGTCTAATGATTGTCTTCCACAGAAGGAATATTACATTCTTGCACTTATGGAGCTTTAAAAAACTGACGTACATTTTTTATAATGTTCACTTATTTAAGGATTTAGAAAAAAATAGGATCACTTGATATTGTCATCGTTGCGGGTCGAACCTGGACCAGATTGGCACAGGACCGAGGCAGAAGGCATGTAAAAGAGAGCGGCCTATACCCAGCAGTGGGATAAAGAAGGCTGTGGATGATGATGATGAGGATCACTTAGTTGCCCATCTGTATGTCTTTTAAAATTAAAATCTATAACGTCAAACCCATTAAAACCTGATTTACCTATCTTCTTCTTTGATTTTGGCGTCGCATTTTGAACATTTACCAGTGTCAAATGTTTTGATATTTTCAAGTTTCATAAGTTAAATAATCTGCCTTGTAGCTATAGTTATGGTCAAAGTCTAGTCTTGGTCAAGTCAAGTCCATGCTACTCAAATCCAGTCATGCCTTAGTAAAGTAGTGGTGACTTTATTATAAGCTTCTATGGAGTTTTGGAAGCAACACAAAAAGTTATGTTTTACCACATTGTATCATTTTTCCACACTTGCGCTTGTAATTCGGCACTTTATGAAAAAAACACCACCGTACATAAACACTCGAAAATACACTAGGTTAAGAAAAAAATACAACAGGGCGACAAGACTCTTTCCGCGTTCCCGCCAAAACTCAAACTTACCTTTACGTTAGAGCTGAGCGTTAGAGTATTGTTCGGGAGCTTTCATAATAAACTTTTTTTCGAGACAATCGAGTCTCGAAATAGTGTAACCTCTTTAATTGGTTGACCTCTTTGACGTGATTTCTATTAAACTTTGTTAGTTCATACTTGTGGCCTATCTAAGCTTGTGGCAATGCCGTTCACTCAAAACTTGTCACCTCGAATCTGGTCGCTTAATATTAGTTAGTTTATTGTGCGAACGGTATTTCAGTACATCCTTTAAATCACGGTTTCGAAAAGATCAGAGACGTGCCCTAAAGGTGTTTGGGCATGCCCCGCCGTGCCAGTGCACTTTCGCTTTTAATAACTACGGACTCCCCTTCTTTAATAAAGAAGAAGCCCTAGGGAGCCCCTACGGACTCACGTTGGGCACAGATCGCAGCAGATGGATAACTTTTGAAAATAAAGGCAAACATTTTTGTGCTGAAAAATAATAACTGATCGTTTTTGTTTTGATTGTCAGTCTACGTATTTAATCAAAGCTTATTTAAATGGGATAGGAACAAGTTCTTTGTTAATGGCGGAGCACACCGAATGAAGCAACTGGCAGCATATTTTATAATACCTATCTACTTCAAAGTAATCATTTTACTCTTTTTACATTGTTTTACGTCGAATACTCTATATTTTTGGCCAAACTAGGTGACCCTTTTCAAGGAGTCAAAATGGAGGTCCCACTCCCATCAGGTATTTAAACTTGTTTGATAGAATGTGTCCGGACTGAAGTCTCATCAACAGTACGATATCCTTTCTATTTATATTTACATCGTTCAACCACGGGTAGCGAGGAGGCTACCCGTGGTAGGTAGGTTCACTTGTTACATGTTTTTTATAAAGAATGAGTCCAGAATCTCTACCATCTTTAAATCAAAACATAGTCTAAATGTGTATCGTGCTTACAAATTTGAAATAATTGAGACGCGTAGTAAATTTCACATTTATAAAGTTAGATAATAAGTTTGCAGCTAACCTTCTGTCCTTATTTTCTCCGCCTACGTTTAGGGGATCGTAAATTTCTTCCCAAAAGGTAGCCACTTGTGACTGTGATTTTTCTTCGTATCCCCAGAAATGTAGTACGACATAATTGCATTCCTGTTGTTTTGTTGTTTACTCGATCAATTTAATATTTTTTTTAACTTAGCGTCATTATTTCGGCTTTGTCAACAAGACTTTAATCATCAACGTGGCATCGCGTGCACCACCTGTAAGTTGAAAATATCCTGTTAAACACTTGGTTTTGAGTTAGTAGACACAAATTATAACTAAAATATTTTACACTAAATACACAAATCTGAATTTGATATTTTATTTAACGCAGTAAATTATTAAGGTGTAATGGTCATTTAATATTTTCTTTTTTTTTTAACTGTTATGATGATAATGATAAATTAAAGACTATTACTAAAAAATGGGAAACTTTTTTTATAGACATCAAAAACTCGGGGGAAAGATAATTAGCGAAAATCGTTTTGAAATGTTGCAGATGTCATTAGGTTGACCATCTGTCTGGCTTCGTTAGCGAAAGTTGAGACTTATAATTGACTTTGCAGTCACCATTAAATTTGGTCTGTTTTTGTAATAAGTCTCTAAAATTTGCCTTAAAATAGTGTCATTTAATTAGCTTGTGGCGTATTAATGAATTGTTTAGTTTTTTTTTCGTAAATACAAGCTAGAACGACGCCACACGTGAACGAAACGCTGGCATTTGTTTTGCCCAGCGTTTCTGTATTACCATACAACGCGGCAATGGGGCCAGCGTTTTGGGAACAATTCCCATTGATAACGGCATTTTAGATTAGTTTATTTTATTTACTAGTTAATCCGTAGCATAAGAAACACTGTAGTTTGTACGTTGGATGTAATTTGTAGATAGTTTTTTTAATGAAATGTATTATATTAGAAATTATAATGATATTTTTTTATGCACGATTACACAGTCATAATATTAGAAGAAGAAAAAAACTAGAAAATTAGTTCCTATAGATAGATACCCACCTATGTGGTGAAGATTTTTAAAATTATATCATTGCCAAAAAGATGACAATAAGGGTTAATTTAGAAGGATTTACTTGACATATCTAAACTTAAAAATAATGTTGCATTCCTTGTGTCAATAATTACAAAAAAAAGATTTATAGTAGGCTAAATATTTACTTGGTGGTAGTTAGTATACGTACTTCAAATAAAGTGGTAAAATAAATTTTAAGTAATGTTTCATATCTTACCTCGTTTATAGATTTATGATCGTAGAATTCCTACCCTGAACTTTCTTACCTTACGACCGATCTGTGTGACAGTGGGTCAAAAGCTGACCCCGGTAATTCCAAATAGTCTCACAATCTCACAAGCTGAGGCGATAAAATATTAAATTCCGATCGCGACATCCGTCACTGGGAAGGCCTTTGTGGCCACTACGCGATTTTATTGGATTTGGATCGGCCGATGTCGCTCGGAATCCATTGCAAACGTACTACTTTTGGAAGCACTTTTGCATGGTGGTAGGGTACTTTCTAGTACTCGGCTGGCTAGCTACCACCCTCAAGTTGAAGATCTGCCGCCGAGCACTTAGGTGCTTGTGTGGGTGTGTGTGCCGGTGTGTTCCGGCAGCCTCACTAGAGAGCCAGTTCCATTCCAGGCTAGGTGTGCCTTAACCATCGTAGACCACACCGTCATTTAACATCAGGTGAGCTGTGGTCAAACACCTAGCCTGTAAGCTATAAAAAAAAAAGCTTCTGGAATTGTCTGCTTTATTAAAGACATTGTCAAACGGTTTTGGATTTTCAAGGTATATATTTAGTGTATTTCCGCTTAAAAGTCGTTTTAGTTACAATAGTGATGAGAATTTAATTTTAAATGTATCTAACTTGACGACAATTTTTAAATATCTATCCGAATATGTATCTAAAACTTACAATCTAAATAAATTAAAATAACCAAGAGTCTTCATATACTCTTTTTGCTGCAGTATCCAGTTACCGACACGTGTTTTGCCTCGACGACGTGTTGATTCCGAGTGGTTACTGTGGCGAGAAGAGCTTTTTTTGATCCTCGTGATTTCAATTTCTATTGCCGGGATTAAAAGTAACCTATACACATACAGTGCATAGGCTATTTGCAATCCAAATCCATTTCTATTAAAGCGTAAAAATGTATCAAACTTATTAGTCACACGAACAAACTTTTGCTTTTATTTGATTTTAAACTATTAATGAGATAGAAGCCTAAAAAAAAACAAAAAGTGTTGACAAAAGAGGTAAAGTAAGATTTCTTTTAGTGCTACGAAATTTACTTTAAAAGCCAGTATAAAGAAGCCCGTCTGCAAGCCTCCTATATTTATTATTTTTTCTTATTTTGCCCACTTTTAGCACAAATACTCAAAGGGAAATGAAATCGATATTTTTATTTGAAAGCGATTGGTGTGCTAGTGATGGTTCCGGAATAAATATTAAGTTAGAGCTTTTGTCGCGTACAATGCGAGCCTTGAAAGCGAATGAGGAGAAATATCGAGAGCTCGAATTTACCAAAATTTTTCTTCAATAAACTCCTTTGCCTTGTTCTGTAAAAAAGAAAAATAGATTGCGGAAATGATTTATGAAATACTGTATTTCTAACACAGGGAGTCGAAAAATATACATCATAATATAGGCAAATGAGTGATAAATGTAAGTTTTATTTACACCCAAATACTGGGCGTATTAAGCCAAATTTTGTTTTGCGTTTTCATACTTGAACCCGTAGTGAAAATCCGAAAGAGTGACGTCACTCTTTCGTATCACATTCTCTAACATTTTTTCGCTACTTTATGGTTATTTAATTTAATGGAATTGCAAATTTCATACTTCTTAAAGATACTTTAAAATCTTCAAATTATGTCAAACAGAAAAAATCTGTCCATGTCACGATTAGCTAATGAAGTTTTCTGTCTTAAATAAAAATACGTCTCAAGAAAATATTACGGTAGACAAACTTCCTCTGCGTCCTGTCGTTGAAAACTTTATTTTACTTTTCCCGATTGAGAACGCCTTCAATTCGAAGTTTTAATGAGTAAATAACGAAGACTCGAGTAGGAGAGGTTGCTCTTTGCATGTTGAAATATTTTGGATATATTTTGAAATGTATCAAGTGTCATCTACGAATTGGTGCATGTGATATAATTGGGGATACTTTTTTTTAATGATTAACAGGCTAAGGGTTTGATTTCAGCTCAAATCATGTTATGTGACGGTGTAGAAGTGGTAAACACATCATGCCTGGAGTGGAAGTGCTCTCATATAAGGCTGTCAGTTGCCGTTAGGTTAGTTGCCACCAAGCGGTGACAGATTTTTAACTTGAGGGTGGTAGCTAGCCAATCGAGTACTAGGAAGTGCCCTACCACCGCGCTATAGTTTTTTTTATGGTTGACAGGCTAGGTGTTTGACCACAGCTCACCTGATGTTAAGTGACGGTGTGGTCGAAGATGGTAAAGCACACCTAGCCTGGAATGGAAATGGCTCTCAAGTGAGGCTGCCGGAACACACCGTTAGATACTTGGCGACAGATTTTCAACTTGAGGGTGGTAAGCCAGCCGAGTACTAAAGTACCCAACCACCATGCTATGGTTTCCTCACAATGTTTTCCTTCACCAGTAAACTCAAGTTCTTTGCTGGGGCTTAAACTCACGCCCTTCGGCGTGTGAACCAACTGCGCTAACCAAGTAACCACTGGGTTATCATCGCTACAACTTCAATTTTACCCTTCTTCTTTTCTTTATTTTTTATTTTCTCTTTAGTACAAACATAATCTAGCGTTATTTCAGAATATTACTAATGCAGAGTTCGCTTTTTCATTCGTGCTTCCGGATTTCTAATAACTTGTGTTGTTTTCAATGATGCTATGTTGTTAATGTTTTTATGAAGTTGTTGTTGCTTTTTCAATATCAGCTTGTGATGAACAACCATAACTTTGTTACTGGAAATAACACCAAAAGCGCCATTGGTAAGATTATATCAAATTTGGTTACACAAGGTTGGGGATACAGGTAATGAAGGTGATTGAAGCGCCATCGAAAGGGGCTCTTTAACCTACACCTAGGTCGCAATTCCGAGGTAAAGTACAGGTACTTGACCATGCAACGCGATGGACCTTTCACACTGCAATTCTATTGAATACTAAAAAGTTTCGTCTCAGCGAGCAAATAGTGAGGGTGAAGTTATCTATATAAATATTTAGCTATAATATATCAAAAGTGTTCTCTAAGTTTATTGGATTCTATTTGATCGGACATTGCTTTTACTAAATTGAAAATGTATATATATAGAATTTTCTTTTAAAATATTTTACAAAATTTTACACGAATTTTTCATATACTTTCATTATTTGCCCATTTTCTAGATTACTTAAACTTTATTAATGTACATTATTAGATTTGAAAAATCAATTTAGTGAGTTAAGAAACAAGAACAAAAAAAGTTTTTTTAAATAAATAGGCTTGCGAATGATCGATGTTTCTCTTGATATTAAGTGAAGATGAAGTATATGATGGTATACGCTTGCTTTGAAGATACTGATTCACTCTTGACTTGAAGACACTTAGATTGTATCCATCGGAGAACCCCACTCAAGCAGCGAGTAAGTAAGTAAGTAGGTAAGTGAGTGTTATTCTATTTTAACTTAGAAGTACATGTCTATATTACTCTAAGAAAGCCAATGTTGCTTTGTCTATAACTAAGAAGTTTGCTACACAGAGACACAGCCGCAAAATTTAAAAAAGGTCGGTTTTTAAATTGATTATCATCAATTACAAGTTAATCGTTTGAATGCTTTTTCTAAAAGCAAAAGATGTTTTTTTAAAACGATCGTAGCCCCAATGCCACGTTGTATTGGAAAACTTAATCATTGTGCATAATAGAGGCTAGCGTTTGGTCACGTGTGACGTCGATCAGACGAGATGAATCAGTGATGACAAGAATCAATAAGAGCTGATTCTTCATTTTTTTATTGAAAACTATCATCACAGTAATGTGAATGAAAATTTATAATATTTGAATAGCATCATCCTAATTAAATTAAATTAATATAATTTTAATTATTGTAAATGTGATCAACGAATCAGAGGATGAAGGAGGAAATTTGAATCTACTTTTATTATTCGAACGACTAAAGCGTGGAATACGTTACCCGAGTGGGTGTTTCCTGTAAGATACAATCTGGGTGTCTTCAAGTCGAGAGTGAATCGGTATCTTCTAGGCAAGCATGCTCCATCGTAGATCGCATTTTCACTTAGCATCAGATGAGATGGCGATCAAAAGCAAGCCTATAATACATAAACAAAAAAAAGGTTAAGGTGAAAAACGAAGGTTTTTTTTTCAAATTTATAAAACGACCGACCACTCATTATGGCTTGTAAAAAAAATATAATGTGTCCATTGTTTTTCAAGCTTCACTCCGTTATATTCCTTTTAAAAGTAGAGTTCTTCTTGTATTTTAGTTTGGAATAAAAAAAGTACATAATCGTACCACGTTTGCGTTTCTTTTAAAATGTTATCAAAACCGGTTAAAACCGTGTTTATAATTATAATGAGTATGATAAGGAACACACACTGAAGGGTATGGAATTAGCAAATAATAAGAAAAAAACAAGTGGTTGTTCGATTCTAAACAGCTGAGTTTTTGTATATTTTTATTCTGTAGTCGATACATCGACTGAATTGGCAGGCGACACTTTAGTTTGGTGAATTATTTAGGAGTCTGGTTCCCAAATATCTTTTAGGCTGAGTTAGTAGGCGCCTACCAAAAATATACTAAGAAATAAGTACTTTTCTTTACGATTTCCTTGGTTTATAGAACAACGACTACAATTCGCCATCTCCTTCACATCTCTTGTAAGGGGTGTTTTACGAGGTAATGAATAGATTCTAAGATAAATCGACTAATATTAACATACTATATAGCGTTACTGATGTGGTTTTGCCATAATTATTTATTTAATTTTTTCGCAATTGAGAGTCAATTCTATTCCAGACTTGGTGTGTGATCAAGGGTGGTAACACCCTTGATCAAACCATCACGTAACATCAGATGAGCTGTGGTCAAACACCTAGCCTGGCAAACACAAAAACTCGCACTTTGTGCATTTTGCTGGGGTCAAGTTTTTCAATAATTTTAAATGTTTGATAAAAATCAAGGTAAATAATTCTAAGCTTTAGTCAAAGTCATTAAAGTAAGTCAAAGTAGAGTACGGTCATATTTAACTAATAATTGCTTTCAATCGCAACTTTATTAAAAACATCGACCGACAATCACGTCTTTTTCCCATAGTGGTAGTCCGAAACTACATCTTTCCCCCTTTTACTATTGAAAAAAAATACTTTGTTTATACCACCGGCCCTGGGTACCACAAGCTTTGTGGTAGACGCGGTCGGTTCCCCTATGCGTTTTCATTCATTTTAATCTACAGTTGGAAACCACCAAAATAACTGAAACTGTATGCACACTGATGTGTGTATATTTTGTTTGTTACTCAAAGTTCTATGTATCGCTGTGATAGTCATAGATATGCGTTATCTCTTACCAACAGTATCTCTTACCAACAAGAGATCGTCTCGTTCGTCTCATAACTATTAGGTACATTAAAAAAAATATACAGCCGTACGGCGAATTTCCCGTAGACAAACAACTCCTCTAATTCGGGTGGCAGTGCCATCGATCAGTTAGAAGGACGACCACCTTTCTGCAATATACTGCCGACCTGTCTGTTTACGGTTCCCACGCACTTTCAACTTTGTATAAAGAGGAAACTTACTTACTTACTTAGGTATTTTAGTATAGGTAGGGGCAAAATTTAGATACTTCAGAACGCACTTACTTCTATTAAGTATCTGTTTAGAAGTGTAAGCCAAAATTCCCATTAGACTGACAATTGATAGTAGAAGGATGGATGGATGATTGGATGGATTTGCATTTCCATTTTTTTAGTAGTAGTTTTTTAGTGGTCTATTCCTTAGCAGGATGAGCTAAGTACCACCGCGGTACCAGATATTTTGCCCCCAAGCAGTAGTGTTTATAGGGCTCTTGAGACTAACCATCGAAAGTCTCAAAGTAATAAGCGCCAAAGCAGTGATGCACTGAGCTAACATCGCTAGCTCAGTAGTTCAACCCCCAACAATGAGCTTGAGCTGCCGGTGACGGAAATCATCGTTAGGAAATTATAGCAGGGTACTTTCTAGTACTCGGCTGGTTAGCTAGCACCCTTAAGCTGAAAATCTGCCTCCTCTTATGCCGCCATAGAGCTTTTCCAACTGAGACATCGTCGAAAAAACATTTCCATTTTATTTCCAGTAATCCTTTTCAACCGAATGTTAGAATATGCGACATAACAGAGTAAACATAAATAGATTTGAACAGCAAGAAAAAGACGGAAAATCGGATTTGACCTGTTTCCCTAAAATATGTATGAGAGCTGGGTCAGGATCAGGGGGTCTTCTCGCAGAATAAAACTTTATTGCCCAATATTGTAGGGTTATTCACGGCTTGAAATAGATTTATTTATACATCGGAAAGTAAAATATACGGAATACAGCTTGTTGTTCTTTTTAGAACTACAAAGAGGATGTTCCTGTGATATACTAATAAATAATTACATAAATAAATATCGTAGGACATCTATGTATACAGCACCATCGGCTAGCCATTCGGCTGTGTGTAATGTCCTACGATATGACTATAAACTTGGGGTGTACTTAGCCGAAAGGGGATCATTGTAATCACAATTATGAGCAACTTATACCTACTATGGACATAATTCGACAGCCCTGTTGGCTCATTGGTAGTATATTTGCCGCGAGAACAGAAGGGCGTGGGTTCGATTCCCACTCAGGGCAAACATTTTGTGAATAAACAAATGTTTGTTCTGTGTCTAGGTGTTCTGTATGTATTATAAGTATGTATTTAGAAAAAAAAAGTATTTATGTATTCTATCAGTTATCTGACTTCTATCACACAAGTTCTGCTTAGTTTGGGGTCACATGGTGCTGTGTGTAATTGTGTATAGTCCTACGATATTTATTTATATTAATTCTAAAACATCGAAAAAATGATTCAGTTTCTCCCTACGTTTCGTGAAGGGTCAATGATCGTTTTCTATAAAAACTGCCGTTTTTTTCTTTCACATGAAATTGAGCTACACACTTCAATTTTAAACTATCATACATACAAAAATATATATATAGATGATCCTTTTTTATTCAATCGCATTTAATACGCGAAAAGTTGAGATTTCATCGAGATTCTCATCTATTGTTAGTTTTGAATAGGTCTCGTTAAGGCTCTGAAATGGCCCTTTGCCGGTTCCACTATCCCTTTTGTTGGCAAACGAGCCCTTGATCGATTGACTACAATGGGCCAATTTCATTGCTGGTTCAGCTTATTTTGGAACTTTATTTATGCGCTTATACAATGTGTTTCGTAGAGGTGTGCCAATACTTAAAAGTGCGTGCATGTGATTATAAGTCAGTGGTTAGTCTGTCGTGTGAAAACTTCAGCAATCAGTTAGAGCTGCCGGTGAAGGGAAACATGGTGAGGAAACCACAGCATGATACTTTCTAATAATCGCTACCAATCAAATATAAGAAAAGCAACCAAAAATATTTAGCTAAATGTAGGTAAATATGAAGCAGTTTTTTTTTACATTCGTTTTAATGATATTTCTGAAAAAAGTTCTTCGGAAAAAACTGTTGTTTTCAAAACATGAATCCGAGCTATTTTCATAATTCATAATTCATAATATTTGGAAAGGTTTGGATGGATGGATTGATTAATGGATCGATGTTTGTTACTCTTTCACGCAAAAATTACTGAACGGATTTGGATGAAATTTGGTATGGAAGTAGCTGAGACCCTGGATTAACACATAGGCTACTTTTTATCCCGAGAACATGTAGCGGGTAACACCGCGGGGCGCATCTAGAATGTAATAAAAAAAATATGGTTGTTTTATTTGTAAACACACATTGTGAAACAGGGCTTAACAGGTTAGATAATTGCTCATATCTAAGTGCAGCCGGGATAATAACAGTCGAGTCCTCGTTTGTCATGCTAACTAAGGGTTAATCACAAACCATCTGTTCCCTGATTGGCGTTTAAAGCCACTAATTGTTAGCCAATTTAAATTTAATAGCTGCAAAGTAATGCGATACGAGCTATTATCAGGAGTGTTTTCAATTAACTCGTGGTTAGAGTCGCGGTTGATTTGCTCGAAGCAGTTATTGTACGCGCCTAAGGCTCAGGCAGTTAAGGCGCTTCCGGTAGTATGCGTGCGAGCGTGGTTTCTGTGTCAGTTAATTACTAAGCTTATTCAATGGAGTAAAAATATGGGAGCTACGTGTCTACGTTGTGATCCGTCCGATTTATTTATTGTAAATTATTAACTGAACGCAATGACGATAAAGTGGGCTACAAAAGGCTAATGAGGGCGATGTTATTGATTTATAGAAACTTATTTTCATGCTTTTCATCGACTTTTCGTGCCGATGTTAAAAAACCATCCTCCAAGTTTTTGAGTGATTGAAGCAATTGGATTAAAGTATCATTAAGGTTCAGTATATCAATCAAAAGAGAATCGCTTTAAACTGATAATAATTAATTAAGTTAGTATAATTTTTATTGAAAATAATAGGAATAATATAGAGTATACATATTATCTATCTATCTATACTAATATAAAGAGGAATGGTTTGATTGGTTGTATTGAATGGGCTCCAAAACTACTGGCCCATTTTCAAAAAATTTTTCACCATTGGGAAGCTACACTATCCCTGGGTGATATAGGCTAATTTTTATCCCTGTATTCCCACGGGAACGGGAACTACGCGGGTGAAACCGCGTGGCGTCCGCTAGTGTTTAAATAAAAGTAGAGCCAACAAAAAAATTTGATACTACAAAGACAAATAATTTTTGATATTAACCCGGCGTGAGTGAGGTCGGGTATCTCATACCCGGCGAGTTGTAAAACTAAATATTTCTTAAAACTGTGCGATTCCTGGAACTCGGCTGGCTCAGTAGCTGGAGAGGGTGGTATAGGGAGTGGTTTTAAGCGATAGTTACAGTGCTGCGCCGGCGGCGAAGTGAACTACAAGTGCACAAACATAGAGCGGGTACGTCATACCCGACCTCATAGTCGATGTAACTATTTTGTGGTTTGGTTATGTTTTAATTTTGTGCGTATAATAATTAAATTTCCTTGTCTTTATGTGTGCAAACTCCAAAATTTCGTATGAGGAAAATCAGAGACGGCTTGCTCAACTTTTAGAAGAAACTTTGTGATTAAAGTGGCGAATTAGGGAGTGATGGAGATATTGATCACTGCTCTCACCGTAGCGAGGAAAGTGATTCGGAACAGGACTCAGACTTTGATGAAGAGGACGCTCACGGTCACATTTAACAAGCGACATATGATAAAGATTGTCACCTTCTATAGCAAAACCAAAGCTGGCGTGGATGTAGCTGATGAGATGAGTGCAACATATAATGTTTCACGCAATAGTAAACGTTGGCCTATGACAATATTCTATGGCTTGCTCAATATGGCAGCGATAAATGCAGTTATCATTTGTCGTGAAAATCATAAAATCAAACGGCGTGTTTCATTCTTGTATGTGATAGCAGACAGCCTCCGCCAAAGACAGAGTAATAATTGCCTTCCTAAGGAAACGCAGAAGAGAATAGCTCTGCATTTGGGAGAACTATCACCAATGTGCCGTCCCAATAAAGTGGGAAAGTAGGTATGTCAGATGTAGGGACTACCCTACTGCCAAAGACAGAAAGACAAAACATTCGTGCATCACATGCTATAAGCCAATATGTATGGAGCATACTCGCTTTGTTTGCAAAAACTGCTTCGAAAAAGAGTAGTTTTCATAGTAATAAGTAAAAGAAGATATTAGAATGTTTTATGTAATGTCAAAGCTAAATTATATAAGACAGATCTACTCTTTTAATTTTGAGTGCACAGTTGATCTCAATTTTTCAAATTTTTACATTTTAAGTCATAGTTTCTCAATATTGTTGATTTGTGCGTAAAAAAATACTACTTTGTTTCTTATAAAAATATAAACACTTTTATAACTAGAACTGGGTTATTTTATCACATTTCTTCATTTCCCTAATGTTAATTGATATATTACAGTAATAAGTATTATTATAAAGTAATTTCAGTTATCAAAATCGACAATTCCTTGTTAGGGTATGTCATACCCACCTCACAGTTGGTGTAACAATTTTTCACCTCATTTACGCCGGGTTAAGTATAATATTAATAAATAGATAATAAACTATTACACATAGGTAAATATATACAAATATATATCTTCCATAGCTTGTGCTATGGAAGACAGATAACTGATAGAATATTTACATACTTTTTTTGTTGTAAATACATACTTATAATACATACAGTACACCCAGACACAGAACAAACATCGATGTTAGTCACACAAATGTTAGTCCTGAGTGGGAATCGAACCCACGCCTTACGCTCTCGACACTTACAATGTACATAATATTTGTAGATAGATATAGCCACTTCTACATTTTCAACCGTAACGTACTCAAGCATACTCACACGTAATCTCAGTAACTAATATTAAGCCCTATTCAACCTTAGGCCTAATGAAACTGATAAATCCTAGGGTTCCGGAGTTAAGCTGAAAATTAAGGCTCCTACAAGCACTTGTGCGAGACTTTTAATTTGTACCTAACGACTTGCAAATTAGTGACCCAGAAAAAGATTTATACTTGTAGATATAGGCCTAACTGGGAAAAGTCTTTTCTAAAACTATGGTTCAGTAGAAACACGAGTAATTAGGTTGATACATTGCATTTTGTTGTAGAAATTCTACTAATATTATAAATATGAAAGTTCGTATGTTTGTTACTAAATTGCGCAAAAATGGTTGAACAGATTTGGATGAAATTTAACACACATATAGTTTATTATCTGAATTAACATATAGAATACTTTTAATATAAGAAAAAAATATTATACGAGTACATGTGAAAGTTTGTATATTTCAACGTTTGTAACTCAATCACGCAAAAACCGCCACCTTGTGACCACTTTTCACCGTCCCATTATAACTCGAGTTACAGACTGAAACTTGCAATTACCGCGGTATCTAGGTCGAGCTGTTTTCAAGTTATTAGTCAAGACAAATAGACAATTTCAGGCAAGACGGAGTTGCCGTTTCCAGTTAGTGCCCACGGACCCCTGCAAAGGGGAGGAATTATTTTCTTTGTCCGATTTATGTCTACTGATTAAGGCATCAGTGAACGAATAAGATTTGATTATAGGCGGATAAATCTTTGTAATGGTCGTTAATGTAATTCGATTTTTTGATGATTCCTCTTAAATAAAGTAATGACCTAATTGGAATTTAAGTTGAAATGCTCGATTTCACTGCTTTATTTCTTAAGATTTGATTATTTTATTTATTTTTAAGATTTAATGATTTTGTGTATGTATTGTTCATGTTCAGTCCAGTTAAGCAAAGCTGATAGAATGCATAGGTACATAATAATATGTGTAATACTAGCTGTTTCTCGCGACTTAGTCCGCATGGAATTTAACAAAAAGTTAGTTCAGTTTGCATTATAAAGAGTAAATTAATAAAGTGAGTTATTCATGACTAAAAACTATATGTGTGCCAATTTTCATCCAAGTCCGTTCAGCCGTTTTTACGTGATTGAGTAACAAACATCCACCCTTCCATCCTCAAAAACTTCCACATTTATAATATTAGTAGGACAGTATGGTAGGACAAAGAAACATGTCAACATGTTTGTCGCATAAACGTTTCTGCTGGATAGGAGTTGAACTTATGCCCTCACGAAGCAGAACTACCAAAAGAGCCAGCATTTCAGTACATGGTAGCTGATACAGTTGTTTTTTCAGAACCGATTCCATTGTAAAAAATATGAATATTGACGAATACTATACAATACAATATACATACAAATTCTTTTCTTGTTTTGGACTATACTACACAGCGCCATCTGGCCTCAAACTAAGCAGAGCTTGTGCGATGGAAGTCAGATAACTGATAGAATACATAAATACTTTTTTTGTTGTTGTAAATACATACTTATAATACATACAGAACACCCAGACACAGAACAAACATTTGTTTATTCACAAAATGTTTGCCCTGAGTGGGAATCGAACCCACGCCCTACAGCTCTCAAGGCAGATATGCTACGAATACGAATACGAATACGAATACGAATACGAATACGAATACGAATACGAATACGAATACGAATACGAATACGAATACGAATACGAATACGAATACGAATACGAATACGAATACGAATACGAATACGAATACGAATACGAATACGAATACGAATACGAATACGAATACGAATACGAATACGAATACGAATACGAATACGAATACGAATACGAATACGAATACGAATACGAATACGAATACGAATACGAATACGAATACGAATACGAATACGAATACGAATACGAATACGAATACGAATACGAATACGAATACGAATACGAATACGAATACGAATACGAATACGAATACGAATACGAATACGAATACGAATACGAATACGAATACGAATACGAATACGAATACGAATACGAATACGAATACGAATACGAATACGAATACGAATACGAATACGAATACGAATACGAATACGAATACGAATACGAATACGAATACGAATACGAATACGAATACGAATACGAATACGAATACGAATACGAATACGAATACGAATACGAATACGAATACGAATACGAATACGAATACGAATACGAATACGAATACGAATACGAATACGAATACGAATACGAATACGAATACGAATACGAATACGAATACGAATACGAATACGAATACGAATATCAATTTCGTCAATTCAAAATTTCAAATATTATGTATGTCATTATATGACTCTTACAACATTGATTAAATGTCAATGAATAAAAAAACAAAAGTGTTAAAATAAGGCACGCTAATATACAAACATGTCAATATAAAAAAATATTGTCAATATTGTCATATGTGAATTCCTTTCAGTTTAGTGCTACCGTTTCGTGTAACCCCGTATACCTGTTTCCCATTTCAATGGTGCCATATCCTCAGAGCCAATTAGTGCCAAAACTGCCAAGCTTGAGAACTTTCCGAGACATTTGAAATCGGATCGTTACTGAAACTGAACTCTGTTTTGTCAAATTAAATTGTCTTTGGAAATGCAATACCCTGAGACTGTTGAGCATTTAACTATTTATTTGCTTGTTAAGTTGAGATTTGGTACAGTTAATGAGATTTAACTCTAAATTGTTTGTATTTTGTTGCGATGATAGCTCAGTGGGGGGGGTGGATCGCACGGCTAAGTGTGTGGGTTCAAATTCCAACAACGAACTTGAAAATGAATCTATCCTTAAGGTGGTTCGAATTCCATACAAATAAATGTTTGCCATTTATGGACAAATGGAGCATAACTTTATAGTGAAATCACAGCTACTGGCATTTATTTTGGTCTTTATTTGCGGTAAATCACAATTGAATAAAACAATAACTACAAGGCAATTTATGAAACTTGAAAATATCAAAACACTTGACACTGGCAAATGCTCAAAATACGACGCCAAAAACCAAAGAAAAAAAAAACCTTAAATAGCAAAGTAAATCACGTAAGAGTTGATCCCATGTTCATATTGATACTTCACAACACGTTCAATGACCTTCTTTCGAATAAATATCACAGTACCACGCAAAACTGTAGATATAAACATGAAATGCCAAGGTTTATAAGCTATTGTAAAAAATGTAAAACAAAACGCTGCTGTCGTGCGAAGTAGGAACTCTAATCGGGAGCTTTCAGTATGCAAATTGTCGGTATTAGCCAGAATTCAATTTTGATAAATTATAACTTGATGGCGTACAATGGCGGCCATTGGCCGATAATTGCACGGCTAGTGTGTTTCTTTACGATTATTATTAGGTGGCACGTGGCGATTATTCGCTTCGTAAGTTTATTTTATATTACTTGGTACTGTTCTAGGTTTTAATAACTTCAAATTTAAATGCTAGCTGTTCAGACTGAAATAAAACTTTGAAATTAACTCTCGTCGCTTCGAAATCAATTCTAATCATTTTGAAATCTAAGATATTTTTGTGTCGCAGTAGAATTATGAAATTTGTTGGATTATAATAACGGCAAGTCATTTTAATAATTAAGCGATTTTATATTACGGCGTGTTAACGTTCAGTCGTATTTTATTACGACTGACTGTATTGTCTGTATTAATTGGCTGCACTGTATATGTGTTTCACGTTCTTCAACTAGGCTGGCAAAAAATGCGGGCCATAAATGGCTTTGGCAGACTTTGGTTCAGATTTCCTACACCCGCGGCACTTTAAGTACTTACCTTTTTTTTCATTTTCTTACCCTTCTACCTACTAAGTGTCTTGCTAGATTATTGCAAAAAATATTTATTTCTTATCACATTTTTTTTTACTAAAAATTGTTTTTGTAAACCTACCCAAAAATAAGATCACCCAATACAAATCAATTACAACGCGGCTAAATATTGGTCCGCTGTAATACAAAATGACTCCGTTTTTTAATACGGCCAACCGTTATGTAATTCAGCGGATTCTATAGTTTGACTGTGGTATATCATGCTTTAATTTCCAAAAAATACTATAAAGTATCTTCTCCAATTATAATTGTACATATACATTTACTTATCAAAGCTTGTATATCAAAATAATAAAAATTGTATCGTGGGGATTACTCTATTTGGTATAGCACAGATTTCTTCAACAATCTACTGAGGTTTAAGTAGAGAGGTTCTCTTAGAGATGCAAAGCATCTGTACAAATCCAACAAAACCATTATCGACCAGAACTTGCCCTGCAGGCTTCCAGTAACTCGACTTAACACTAAACTCGATACTGTTGCCGCGGGCGCTGATATAAAAGATCTTGCGATGAACTCGCTATCAATTTCCTCCCATACAGACACTCACCCTATTTTATTTACTGATCCATGGTATTTCTTACACAACGTAGATTATAAAAAATATTATAACAAACCTTCATTATCCACTATACTAGACTGCTATGTTAGCTTTTCTTCGTATGTAGGGCGTGAGTTTGATTCCCAGCCAGGACAATAATTTGAGTGACAAATATAGATCCACAAATTTCATTTTGTGTTCCTTCGTACCTACTTTTGTTTTGTTATTATATGTATATTGTATAGTATCTCTTTTTGCGTGTCTCCGTCTTTTTGTGTCCCTACCTACATGTTATAATATGTTTTTTTAACAAAAATAAATAAATTTTATTTCATTTCACAATTTGCTTGGTATTTTTTATAAAAAAGTAAACAAAATCACTTTTTTTACAACGGCGTTTGACAACGATCTCACCTGGTGGAAAATGATGATGTGGCCGAAGATGGAGCACGCTTGCCAACGAAATACCTATTCACATTTTGCTTGAACATCCGGGGTTGTACTTAGTTTGAAACACAGACGCTGGCAACGACATACACATACACACATCAGCAGTTCTTAGAAGGAACGTGGTCTGAAAACGTTTTGTGCGTTTGAAGGAAACTGTCAATTTGAGTGTAACAAGATTTTTCAAATGACTCATACGATTTGTTGACTATTTCATTTGATGAGTTAATTCAACTCTGTTAGTATTTATTTTCCCAATGAAAATACTTCAATCGCATTGTAAATTGCGTTCAACTCGCAAATGAAACTGATCGACTTGAATTAAACCCGGTTATAAATCAGGATCGATGTACAAAAATAAAGCACTCCTTCTCAGTCTGTTCGTTGATTAGTCGTCGGATCTTTGCATATAAATTGCTAGTTTTTGCATAATTATTGCTCGTATTTTTGTCTGGTTTTTATTTCTTGATTAACTGTTGTAGATTTACTCGTACTTGTTGTTTTATGTGGTATCTTGATTGAAAACGGGACTTCGCAGGTTATCTCATGGGTCAATGCTGATGTATCTAGATGCCTCTAGACCATACTAAAGCAAATATATTTACTATAACGCGTATTCCCTACCCTACCCTTACTCTATTTTGTAACTGTATCTTATTTGCCTGTTTTTTGTGTGTTTGGTTTTGTGTTACAAAATAAAAAAAGCAAATCTATAAATTTAAAATTCTTTTATAAAGCAAATCTATAAATCGCGTACTCAATCTCGACCAAGCGCTCGAAGAGTCAACACGTCCTCAGGATGCCTTGTGTAGAGGCGAAACACGTGTCGGCAAGTCGTTAGGTACTGCAGCGAGAAGAGGATATTAAGACTTGTGATTATTTTAATTAGATTTTTTGTTTAATTAGTTTTTAAGTTTATGTCAAAGTTAGCTCTAGATATTAAGTAAAATTTCGATAGAGTTTTTTTTTAAATATGTATATATTTAAGTCCTCATCACTGTCGTAACTGAAATGACTGTAAGCAGAAAGCTTATACACCAGATTAATACAAAATATGTTAGTAATTCTGCAAAACGCGGGTAAAACCGCTCGTGTAGCTAATTAGAATTACAAATATTCATCATGGAAAACATTTTTGTTTTACAACACCTGTTTTACTTTTGTAAAACAAAAATGTGTCAAAGATACTTCAGTTTCTATAGTATAAAAAATTACTATGAAATTCGAAGATTTTAATTTTTCGACTTATTATTGTGATAATTAATTTTCTTAATATGTTAACAACTTATCGTGCTGTTTTTGGGAGAACATTCATAAACTGGTAAAAAAATCACTTTCTTCGTAGAGCTAAGGGAGTATTTATTGTTTTCCTTATCAGTTATTTTTAAGTCAGAAAGTCCTTTGTTCTACGAAACTCCTTCATATTGTTTTGATAAAACGTGCGAAACTTATAGAAAAGTTTACGTCATAAACGTGTCTTGCGTCTTTTTGGCGCCATATGCGTCTGGCGTCCCCTCTAGAGATGGGAATTGATTGTATCGATAATTTGGATAAGTAGGTATACTTAGCGACAATTCATTTCGCTGTAGATTTTTTTTTTATGGTAGACTAGTAAGTGGTTTGACCACAGCTCAAGTTAAGCGACGGTGTGGTCGAAGATGATAAAGCACACCTAGCCTCGAATAAAACTGGCTCTCAAGTAAGGCTGCCGGAACACACCTTAAGGTGCTTGGCGGCAGATTTTCATCTAGAGAGCACTAGAAAATACCCTACCACCACCGGCACACCATATGTTTTACTTCACCGGCAGCTCAAGCTTATTGTTGAAGCTTGAACCCAATCCCTTCGGCGTGTGAACCGACCGCGCTAACCACTGAGCTATCATCGCTACAATATTCTAGTTTTCTGATTACCTTTACATATACAACGGCGTGACTAAAATAATCATGATAAATCTAGGTATGTCTTCATACTTCTTCGAAGCCATGCAATAGATTTCGGTACGAATTTCGCTTCGCTTAGATATATTTCTAAGAAAGGTTTACATAATACGTCCTAATAAAACTGATGTATCAATAGTTGAATCAACTATTTGTAATTAAGTCGCCAAAAACATTCGTGCAAAACCGCAGCGGGTCGCTAAAAATAAGCAATGAACGCAAACTATTTTATTATGGCAACAGACGTGGTTTTAACGTGAGTAATCCCGCATAATGTAAAAAGACTACTAGTATATTATTATTATTTGTTTCTGTGGCATCTACGTATATGTATTGGGTTTATTCTGCAATGACAACAAAAATATAGTTTTAAAAAATGCATGGCGCCTTTAAGAGTGCGCGCGAGCGCTTTGTTGAGTATGAGTATTTTTTTTATGGTTGACAGGCTAGGTTTTTGACCACAGCTCACCTGATGTTAAGTGTCGGTGTGTTCGAAAATGGTAAAGCATACCTAGCCGGGAATGAAACTGGCTCTCAAGTGAGGCTGCCGGAACACGCCGTTAGATGCTTGGCGGTAGACTTTCAACTTGAGGGTGGTAGCTAGCCAGCCGAGTACTAGAAAGTACCCTACCACCGTCCTGTGGTTTCCTCACGATGTTTTCCTTCACCGGCAGCTCAAGCTCATTGTTGGGGTTTGAATCCACGCCCTTCGGAGTATGAGTAAGGCAAATATTTCTCATTACCATCACCATCGCCATCACCGTCACGGTTTTATAAAAGTTACAGACATGTACAGTACTCACAGATATTATGTCAACGTTTCCTAAACATATTTGTACATTTGTATTCTGATTTCAGTTTGATACTGATTTAGTTTAGTTGTGTCTAACATGTTTTTCTTTATATTTCTGTGTATCACTGTCGATTGGTCAGCAAATATTGACCCCAGTCGCTTTCTGATTGATCGTATTGAATGACGGTACAATTTCCTGTGACTGGCTTTTCTATTGCTAGGGCACTTTACAATATTTGTTTTTTAACCGACAACAAAAAAACGATGTAAAGTTTATCAAGCTACTTTCAATTGGTCCCTCATTTCTGAGGATGGTGTTCAGTGAAACCTTTTAGACGGAAATCTGCCTCCATCGCTTTCGGTCCAAAATAGCCCTCACCACTTGCTAGAAATTATAAGAGGAGGTGGCTTCTTTCACTTGCTCAGACCATGGCGTTGGCGGTATTGCCAACAATGGCCAGTTTTTGAAGGCTGTCATCCGCTCTACACATTATATGGCCGAAATAAAATGATAACAATTGGGTATCAATGCAGAGTTGGAAGAGAATAGATATATGTGTTCATTTGGCTGTCCTTGACATGCATTCGCCTCCAGCACCACATTTCAAATTAATCTATTTTCTGTCGATCACTTGCTCGACTTTATCAAGTTTAGTTTTATTGAAAAGGACGAAATGTACAAAATAAAAATTGATTACTGAAAATAGAAAGCAGGGCCCTTTTTAAATATTATTAATACAAATTTGTCACCAACTGTGCCCTACGGTTTCATCCGCGTTCTCCGGCGCAAAAAACCTGTGTTAATTCAACTATCTTCTGTCCAAATTTCATTCATATTCGCCCAGCTGTTACAACTTGAATAACTAACAAACAAAGATGCAAATGTTCAGGCAAATTTACACGACTACCCAAAAAAACAGTGTAACGTTTTCATGGTTTATGTAAATATGTTTGAGAGTTTCTTTATTGCACCATAACTTTTAAATGCCTGAACAGAAGGTGTATGGATTATCATTCATTGAAACAAATAATTAAGTGATCACGCACAAAAAACAGCTCTGTAATAACCTAGTACTTTTTAAATTTCTAATTAAAAAAAACTAAGTATTTTTGTTTGCCAGAAATAACAGAAAATCACGCCGCTAAATATTAGTTTTCTTACAATCAAAAATTTGTGATTGAGAAGAAAGGGTTCTCTTTTCCTATTTCCTTTTAAGATATTTCGTTTGGGACAAACTTCGTCTTTGATCAAAGGGTAAGAACAATTTGATTGAGGTTTCTTTGTAGTATCAATGTCACTCACAAATATTTATGAAAATATTTTTCTCTTATAAAAATTCTATAAGATAGATAAGATAATAAGACTTTGATGCTGTCGCACCAATTCCAAATACATAGATTTAATTAAAGACTTTTAATCAAGCTTCAGATTTGAATATACATAAATAATTGTAAAAAATACAGATCTAGTAGACAACGAGACTCGTCTAAATCCGGAACCTTAAAGTGACCAGAAAAACAAATTAAAATACAAAAAACTAAACATTAAATTGATGGTTTTTCAAATGCGGTGTCGTTGGGAGCGTCTTGTTTATAATATGAACGCAAGCGATGCCATAGGCAACAGCTAGTTTATTGATTGTTTCAGACGATACTTTGTGGAAATTGATTTTGAGTGTTATATATTTTAAATGTATATCCGCTTAAAGTCGTTTTACATGTTTCGTATAGAGGCGAAACATGTGTCAGCACTGCAGCGAAAATAAGATAATGGTTATTTTAATAAGTCATTTTTTATTCGTTATTGGTTAATTTTACGTATATCGGATGTTGGTTTTAAATATTTCGGATAGATATTTAAAAAATGTCGTCAAGTTTTATTTAAATTAAATCCTCATCACTGTTGTAAACAAAACGTCTTTTAAGCTGATATACATTAAATATATGTACCTTGAACATCAAGTTTATCATATACGTACTCGTATATCACAGCTAGTTACTTTTTGCTGTATCTGACTCTTTGACTCAGGATATTTACACCTTTCTTTTCAGTGGCTTTGGATCTCATGAATGGACCGAGGAATGAAATCAGCAACCCTCGTCGTTAGATTAAGGGTTCCATTCTTGCAAAGCGATAAATTTTCCTTATTGTCTGATCACTGAACTTCTGTACCTGGCCGAATACACGCAGAAAATATATTCACTGCTTCAATGTTTCCTTTATACTAATATTATAAATGTAAAAGTTTGGATGGATGGATGTTTGTTACTCTTTCACGCAAAAATTGCTGAACGGATTTGGATGAAATTTGGTATGGAGCTGAGACCCTGGATTAACACATAAGCAATTTTTTTATTCCGAAAACAAGCAGCGGGTAACACCGCGGGGCGCAGCTAGTAGTAAATATATTTGACTTTGGTTAGCTCATTTGGTAGAATATCTGCATCGCAGAATTAACATTTATTATTATACCTACCTACAAAGAAAAAATAACAAAATATCCGCATTTCTCATAACACAAATCAAACCTAATAAATTAAAAGCACTACATGAGAAATTAAACGGTTATATAGAAATCACTGCAAATGTTTGATACGATAACGACCACCATAACTTGATACGACCATTTGAAAAGAGACCCTCGTTTAAGCTCCATTGGGAGATGTCAAAAGGCTCTTCTGATATTGGCCAGTGATATACGCGTGATGTGAATAAACCATGAGTTGTTTTCAATTTAGCGTAAAAGCGTTCCGTCATAAAAGCTGGTCGGGGTTCATAATTACCATTTTATGTATGTAACAAATGTATACTGAACATTTGAGTGCATCTACTGTATTGTTGAATAGGTATCGATTGTGCACTCGACTAATACCAAAATAATCGTATAGTAAGTTGTCTCAAAATAATGAGGATAAGGACTACAGCTCACATGATGCTAAGTGACGGTATGGTCGTAGATGGTAAAGCACATCTAGCCTGGAATAAAAAGGTCTCAGGTGAGGCAGCCGTTAGGTGCTTGGAAGCAGATTTTTAACTTGAGGGTGGTAGCTAGCCAGCAGAGTACTAGAAAATACCCTACCATCGTGCTATGGCTTCCTTACGATGTTGTCCTGCACAGGCAGCTCAAGCTGGGAGCAGCGGTTGTTGGGATTTGCACCCACGCCCTTCGTGCAAACCGACCGCGCCAACCACTGGGCTATCATCGCCACAATATTTATTTATATTCTGTATGATTTGTAATTGTAGTGTTATGAATCAAATATTGTAAAGCGTTGTTTTGCGTTGCATTGCGTTGCGGTGCGGTGCGTTGCGTCGTAATTAATAGTTTAGTATTGTATCGAATATAGGTCATAATCGCCTGAAATATCTGAATTTTATTAGCATGTTGTTTTTCATAAAACAACGGACGAAATAGCGGAGAATTCTTATTCATAATGCAGGTCTGTGCAGAATAAAACATACAAAGAATATGCAGAGAATGATAAAAAACACTTAATATTTCAATGGATTGATAGTGCAGCTGGAAATAAAGTGGAAAGCGACTTTGTGGCCCGTTTAAAGCTGCAATTTATTGGAAACTGGAAAACGTATGGCTGCGATTACTAGAGAAGGCTTAACGCTGTCGCCCGTTCATAATGTTGACCTTACTTTATTTCTGGGGCACATTTACAGCTTACTTTATTCATTTAAAGAGATAAATTGAAACTACCCTACTGTCCCATCCCACTAATGTTATAAATGTAAAAGTTTGGACGGATGGATTTTTACTCTTTCACGCAAAAACTACTAAACAGCAAATAGCGGGTAACACTGCGGGCGCAGCTAGTCGTCACATAAATGTTTGTCCTGATGGGAATCGAACCCACGCCCTACAGCTCTTGAAGCAGATATTCTACCAAATGATCTAACAGGGCAGTCAATTATTGTAATACTACAGCAAAAACTACTCCATTCCAGAGTAGGTGTGCTTTACCATCTTCGATCACACCTTCACTTAACATCAGGTGAGCTGTGGTCAAAACACCTGGCCTGTCAACCATAAAATAAGTAGAAATTGTCAAAACTATTGTACTTACAATACAATACAGGCATCATAGCAAGTATACTATTCACCAGTCTAGAAACAATAAATATAAAAAGAAACACATACATTCAACTACAAAAAACAGTTATCCTAAACACCTGTCGTATTTTTCGGAATTTTTTATCACTCTACCAATAAATTTAAAAAATTACTGGAGACTTTTTTGGTTTCACACTGACTTTTGTTACCTTAGAAAGTTTTATAGCAAAACGTAGTCATTACATTTTCATCAAACATAACAAATGCGTATTAAAAAAAAAATTACATAATATTTAATTTCAAAATGCTCAAGAACGAATGCACCATTTTATTTGAAATAACATACCGCTAAGAACTACTGAATTCTACTTCAATTTTTGAGGAATAGTGTCGGTAAACACATCGCCCCAAAGTTTTCATATCACCATACGAAAAACACTTTTCAACATGCAAAGAATTCAACCGCTGAAGTCAGCGAACTACGTTGAACTTTAAAATAGAAAGGACAATTTTGTAACTGGTTTATTGTGGAACTTGCGACTTGCGATTATCACTCAGACGTCAAAATAAAGATGTTTTCTTTTGCACGAATTGCAGTTTTATGTAAAACGTAACCGCTGCAACACATTAGTAATATTACGTAAAAAGGATGTTGATATTACGTTGAAGTTTATATGTATTTCTTTACTAAAGCTTCTAGTGAAGAACTTCTGTAAAAACAACCTTCGATTAGGAATAATGTGTCCGCCACCAGGCAGCAGAAGAGATGGGCGCTTGAGGAGACTTACCATTTGAACAGACTGGACGTTGGCAGATACAACAGGTTGCTGTCTGAGCCCTGTACTGACGCAGCCAGGGAGCTGTTTAATTGTGTGAGTTGCCTCAAGTGACGCACCTTTATTATAATTAGTGTGTATGCGAGGGAGTGAAGGAGTATATGAGAGAGTGCTTATAAACATGTGTTGTGTGTAGGTACAAATGATCTTATCTTAGTTTTAAAAACACATTACAGAAAATACGATGGGACTTCCAAGTGGCTGTCACAAATGTTCCTTTATTAAATAGGAATTTTAAAAAGATTACGAATAATTGATTACATTTATTTGACATGTAGGTGATCTAAGAGATGAGTGGTGATTTGTGAATATCGAAATGGATCAGTGCCCACAGCGGATGTAATCGGGAACTGAAGGCAACGTGAAGTACTGTCTTCTGCCATATATTATGACAGCACTGATATAGGTTAAACTGCTGGCATATTGATAACACGTCTAGTTGCAGTCTGAGCGGTTTACCTAATAGCGTTAATAGTTTGATCGGAAATCAGAACTTGCGCGACTGGCGAGCAAGGAGTTTCTACCGATCTCCGGTTCCGATTCCAAACTGCTATAGTTTGGCGGTTTGGCTATGGTATAGGTGACCGGTTACCAGTGACAAGTTTCTTTTAGTTTAACTACACTGACAAAAGAAAGATCGGACAGGCAACAAATAAATTTAACTTAGGTAAAGCTATTCAAAATTATAGAATTTCTATAAGATTATTTTTCATTAAGGCAAACTGAAATACTATCCATTTATCGATTTTAATCGATTAATAATCTAAGGATTATTGGGTGTTGCAACGCTTACTTATCAGATTCAAAAATGTAGACAATGAGAATGTGTGTTGCTTTGTTTACCAAGGACTCAAAGTAATGAGCGCGAAAGGAGCGATGCCCTGGACTCAAATGTTTTGTTACGTACAAGTAAATCAAATTAAATGTCTTAGTACTGCTGTATACATCTAGGAACACCCACTCAGGCAGCGCATTCAACTGTTTAGCAGTCCGCACAATGAACATGGAATCAAATTGTTTCGTTTGAGTTTTTAGAACGTTAACTGTAAAACGATGTCTTAATGATAAAGTTTGAACAATGGAACAAGAGACCACTGGAGTGGAAACCACAGATCGTCAGGCGCAGCGTAGGACGTCCACCCACGTGGATAGACGACCTAATAAAGACCGCAGGAACGCGCTGAATACGAGTTGCTTCCAACCGGTTTTTATGGAAGTCAATGGGGGAGGCCTATATCTAGCAGTGGACGTCCTGTGGCTGAGATGATGATAATGAATGAAACCAATCGCTGTTTAGAATAATAACAAATTATCCCAGAGTCGTTTTGTATAAGCTATAGGTCAAAGTTTACTAACATTAATCTGTATCTACATTCATCTATTTCTACAGCCTCACCGTGCCATCGTATTATAGAGGGTAGACTAAGGACTGTCAACCTTCTCTCCAAACTGTCATCAAATTGAGTTACTCTTTGACAACCTTGTTACGAATGTAATGTTGTGGAATCCAAGTGGAATCACTGCGAAGTGTTTGACAGTTACGTAACAATGTAAGCAAGAACTTTAGAGAAACGTTGAAGAGTAGTAAAATCAGACCAAAATTCGAGCGATGAAGGAAACTCTACTTTGATAATAACTATCGACGTGCTACATGAATGTGGTTGCCATTATTAAAGGCAAACACGTATCTAATAATATAAAAATAATACGAGATGTTAGTATTTATATCGTGTAAAGCTGATTTGGTTATTTTATGCTGCATGTTTAAATGAGAGTTGTATGGTTTCAGATCTATGTAGACTCCGGGCACAGACATAAAAATAACAGATTACTGCAGATGGCGATTTACTGTAGCGAGCAAAATTACACGACATCGAGACTAACCATCAAACGTCTCAAAGTAATTAGTACCAACTCGGCAAAGCCCTAGACTTCATTTTATTACTCAAAGTTCAGGCTACCGCTGCACTGATCAGACGACAGAGAGACAGACTTATGACAGACGTTTTGTCTTACAAACATAGATATTTTATGGTTAACACCAAAATTACAACACATTTTTCAATTCAAATTTAAAAATAAAAATATCAAAAGCATATCACAGTCATACCAATAATTATAATTAAATTTCAATAAGGAAGTAATTTAATAATCTTTTATTTTTATAGAATCGTTCAAGTCATAAAACAACGTTATATTCATTACTCGCGAAAGCGTTTCGTTGGTCTTATTACATTAACAATTTAAAAAAAAGTACTAAGGACTAGCTACGCCCCGCGGTGTTATCCGCTACATGTTTTCGGGATAGTTTTTGCATGAAGAGTAACAAACTACATCCATACTCACAAACTTTCGGATTTATAATATTAGTAGTATTGTTATTTTTTTACCTGGGGCCTGCCAAAAGTGAAAACCTATAACTCACTAGCATGCCGTGACGTGATCCAAAAGTTTTGCCTTAACCAAAAGTCTCAAATTACACGCACAAAATACCTTGACAACGTTTAATGACATGAAACCTTGGCGTATTAGTGCGAGTGTAGTAATCCATGCCTGGAAAATATGCGACGTCCTTATTTGTTTTCTACGTAACATGTTATCTGTGCTTTTTTTCTAACGTGTGCGTTTAGTTTATGCAACACTATTCTTGTTTCTCACAATACGGTATCCTGTCGAATGCAGAAAAATTTACAACATAAACAAACACGTAGATCACAAGCCGGAAATCCGTCTCGAATGCTGAATAGACTGCGTTAGTTGAAGAATTTTATCGACAAACCGTTTCGAAGATTTCAAAGAGTAAAAAGATTGCAACTTTTGCATACACATTCAAAATATAAGTTGTGACGTACACCAGGACTGTAGCGTATAGTGTAAAATATAAGAACGACGAAACAAATGAAAAAGAAAGCAAAATTATGTTCTTTTTTTTCCTTGTAATGATGTATCTGTTTGTTTTTAGATACCTCATTGTTATTACAATCTAGCCTAGTTGAAACTAATAAGTAATTTTAATATAACTTAAACTGCTAAGTAGAGTATAAACGAAGAATGCGTCCATCAACACTTCTCTTACTGTCTCTATTAAGAGGAAGACACTTTGTTCATGTGTTCTATAGTAAGTGAGTACTCACTGCACTGACATTACTAATATAATACACTAACTCAAAAGGTTTTGTCCTTTTTAGTCTTCTTACTATATCCGTGTTATGTTATTTAGCATAAGTCTTGGACACATTAAAATGAACCCATTGGCTCCGAACTAGTAATATGTTTACTCTACGTTTCTCATCCGTACGGCCAAGGAATGGAACAAGCTACCGGCTTCCTTGTTTCCTGATAGATATAATCTAGATCTTTTCAAGGTCAGAGTGAATAGGTATCTTCTAGGTCTGCGTGCTTCATCTTCGACCACATCGTCGCTTACCATCAGGCGAGTTGGTGGTCAAACGCGGACTTATCCGTATTAAAAAAAAAAAAAAGAAATAACTGTATTTCGGGAAATTTCAGGAACCAATGGCTTCTCCCGATACCTTGATCAATCACAAAACTCCATAGGCAGACTAAAAAACTAAACAATAACATGAAAATTAACCTACATGTAGGTATATACAAATTATTCGCTTAAGGTGGTTCGATTTCCATACTGTTAGGTTTCAGCTACTTTTATTATTAAAATACGGATTGAGTTGTATAATTCTCTACAAATAGAAATGTGAATATAGTAAATTATTTATGTTGTAAGAATACATGTTTCTACGATTATTTAAACTTAGTAAATTGTTTAGTTTTACGGAAGTTGTGAGATTCCGGCCAATGACGAGCGTCGCCCAATCACGGCTACTGTGACGTAGGGACGGCGATCGGGCGAGGTTCGGACGGACGGGTAGATGGGTTGGAAGCGTGGAGCGATGATAGGAAGAATTATGATAAAACTATGAGGAATAAGCATTATTAATAAATCAAGAGTGAATTGTGAAACTGTAGAGTTAAGACTCTACAGTTTCACAATTTTAAATTTTATTATTATTATTATTCTCTATCCTGACCTAATCCCATTAATACGAACACTTCTTTTCCATTAATGGACAAATGGAGCATAATTTTACAGTGAAATCACAGCTACTGGCATTTATTTTGGTTTTTATTTGCGGTAAATCAAAATTGCTTGAATAAAACAGTAGATTAAATAACATTAAATTAAACATAAAATTAAATTTATAAATGATTTATGAATTTATGATTTTTGAATAAAACAGTAAATTATGCTAATAATCTACTGTTTTATTTTATTGTTATACTCCATTTGTCCATAAATGGAAAAAAATTGTTAGTATGGAAATCGAACCACCTTAATGTCAAAAAATCAGATGTCGCCACGTTTCACTATAAATAATAACAACTATTCTACTTGACTTATCATCGGGTGGTAGTGGTGACATTTTTTGTTAAACTCCACGCAGACAAAGTCGCGGTTAATAGCTAGTTGGTTTTAATTTCACTAGCTGCCTTCCCTTCAAAGCAGAATACGGTAATGTTGATACACTACTGCTTGGCGTCAGTATATCTGGTACAACGGTGGTACCTATCTACCATCAAGTTGTTAGATTTTTTTATAATAATAAAATTTAAAATTCATTTCTGTAATGGAACTGTTTTTAATACTGTTCAGAGTTCACAGTATAGTGAGTTTACTATAAATATATTGTATAGCTTAAGAAGGAATTGCATGCTTGGTTCAGAATTTAATTAGATTTGTTGATTAAAATGTTACGTAGTAGTCCATTGAAATGTTACATTTTTTAGGCCTTACCTTGCGTTTCTTAGAGGACGCAATTTTATTTTTTTGATGTGTAGGGGGGGTAAGTGTAAAGCTAAAATCAAGTTTGTGGGGTCGCCACCCTTGTCCCACGGCCGCCATCTTGAAAATAGGGGTTGAAACGGTTTTTACGATATATCTCTTAAACTAATTATCTGATAAAAAAAAATTTTTAACGTTTTTTGTTGCAAATTAAATTCTCTATAACTTTGGTTCAGTAATTTTTTGTCGTAAAACTATAAATAAAAAAGTTATAAGTGAAAATATTCAGAAATTCGAGAAAAAAATTTATATTTTTCGATATAACTTTTTTTTTTATCATTTTACGAAAAAACGATATCAGACCATTTTTGTAGATCGGTTTTTAAGGAACAACTTTTATATGCAACATTTTTTCATTAAGTCAATAGCTAAGGTTTTACAGCGCTCCGAAGTGAGTACTATTTTTCATACATATTTCATACGTGGGTACTAATAATGTGTCATCAGTTATTTATTTATTTTTTTATTTTGTTATTATAATTCTTTTAATTAGTAATTTTGCAATGTTATTAATAATTAATTATTGACTCTTTTCCACTCCATTACAGAATTTTACAATTATTGATTTTTAAAATAATTTTACAGCCTAAGATACAAACAATTCGCCAAGGCAGTGACAAAAAGTACATTTAACTTATCTTCACTTCCTCCAACACAAGACACAGCTCGCTTTCATACTTTCCGAGTCTACCATCAGGTCCAGTCGTGGCTTGGTAATAATAATGATCCTGAAGACTGGGGCTGGAAAAAATGTGGAAAATTATTGATGCCAGTGCAGAGCTCTAAACCTCCAGCACCCCCTGAGCTTCTAAAATTGATCTTTTGCAAATGCAAAGGAAACTGTGGAGCGATGTGTGGATGTCGAAAAGCAGGGCTAAAATGTTCCGCAGTGTGCTTCCATTGTTCTGGAGAGACTTGCAGCAACGTAATGGAACTCTCAGAATTAATAAATGAAAATGACTTTGATGATGAACCGCCGACATTGACACCCCTTCCTTCTCCAGTTCTCCCACTGATATTTGATTCAGAAAACCGATCAGATGCTGAGCCGCAGCCTGGTCCATCGAAAAGACCGAGGACGGAGTAGTTCAAATTTATAAAATCACCGTGGATTAGGCCTATTGGGGATACCACGTAAAAAAAAAACGCGCCTCCAGACTCTACCTCGTGGGTGGTGAGGAAAAGAGTCAATAATTAATTATTAATAACATTGCAAAATTACTAATTAAAAGAATTTTAAATAACAAAATAAAAAAAAAAAATAAATAACTGATGACACATTATTAGTACCCACGTATAAAATATGTATAGTTAAGAGTACTGAAAAATAGTACTCACTTCGGAGCGCTGTAAAACCTTAGCTATTGACTTAATGAAAAAATGTTGCATATAAAAGTTGTTCCTTAAAACCCGAACTACAAAAATGGTCTGATATCGTTTTTTCGTAAAATGATTAAAAAAAAAGTTATACCGAAAAATATAAATTTTTTTCTCGAATTTCTGAACATTTTCACTTATAACTTTTTTATTTATAGTTTTACGACAAAAAATTACTGGACCAAAGTTATAGAGAATTTAATTTGCAACAAAAAACGTTAAAATTTTTTTTTATCAGATAAATAGTTTAAGAGATATATCGTAAAAACCGTTTCAACCCCTATTTTCAAGATGGCGGCCGTGGGACAAGGGTGGCGACCCCACAAACTTGATTTTAGCTTTACACTTACCCCCCCTACACATCAAAAAAATAAAATTGCGTCCTCTAAGAAACGCAACCCCAAATGTAACTTTTCAATGGACTATAGGTAGTTATTTCACATGCTTCTGACACATTTCACTGCTGAATGGTTTAAACTTAGCTGCAATTAACTTTAGTGCCACTAAAGATCTTCTCTTATTCCGCCTTTCTTAAGAAATATAATCACAACGATCTTATACGAAAGTTATACGTGAAATATTACGCGTAATTTTTTTTAATGATTTTTGAAATAAATGGCATATAAAGAAGAAAACTACAATATGGTCTTCAAATTTAGAATGAAGACGTTCCTTTTTTATAGGCTTTCGTTTCACCGCCATAGTATAACCTAAATGCGGTCTAAAGTAGAGCATGTTTTTTTTCCTAATAGATACGCGTTTGACCACATCCGGCCTGACGTTAAGCAACGATATGGTCTAGGATTAAGCACGTTTACCTAGAAGGTACCTGTTCACACTAAAATTAACTAGCTTTTTTAAAATCACGTATAAGACCGTGTTTGATTTGCCTGAAGGTAAGCAATGATGTGGTCGAAGATAAAGCACACAGACAGAGCAGAAACTTATTCACTCCGGCCACACAAGGCCACCTTAATATTTTTTTGTTGTGATAATAGCTCAGTGGTTAGCGTGGACGGTTCACAGGCTGAAGGGCATGGGTTCAAACTCCAACAATGAGCTTGAGCTGCTGGTGAAGGAAAACATCGTGAGAATACCATAGCATGGTAGAAGTGTATTTTCCAGTACTCGTCTGCGTTAGCTACAGTGTGTTCCAGCAGCCCCACTTGAAAGCCAGTTCTATTCCAAGGTATTACGCATTCACTCGACATCAGTTGAGCTATGGTCCAACATCTGGACTGTCAACAATATTTTTTTTAAAGTTCTTTTATTTTCTTGAATCATGTAAACTCACCTGCCTTTATCCAACCTACAAAGTGCAAAAAGTCGCAGTACAATCGTCAGTTGCGCTAATTAAGAAGTTGGATCGTCGAGTCGTTACTATCTAGTTAAGTCGAGTTCGTTAGGGAAACTCGGTTACCGGCAGTTACTCGCTGATTGTCGGTGAAAGTGAGAATTCGAGAATGTTCTGGCTCGCGAATGGAACTTACGAATAAATACGGGATTAAGGTGTGATTGTGAGCTACCTATACAATATTTGCGTTGGCGCCTGAACGTTGAATATTTTATTGCCTGTAAGCGATATACAAGTTATTACGACTTTCCTATTAATAACTTTTTTTTTTAATGTAAAAAGTAATGAGACGAACGAGACGCTCTCCTGATGGTAAGAGATAACGCCTGTCCACGACCATTGCAGCGAAACATACAACTTTGAGTAACAAAACAAAGTCCGGGGCATCGCTGCTTTGGCGCTCATTACTTTGAGACTTTCGATGGTTCGTCTCAACAGCCCAGTAATTTCGCTAGCTGCAAGTACCCTTCAAACCGGAACACAGTAATGTCCACACACTACTCTGCTTAGCGGCAGAATACAATCACAGAATACAATATACAGAATACAATAAAAAAAAATAGGCAGAATATATAAACTACTAGCGGACGCCTAGCGGTTTCACCCGTGTAGTTCCCGTTCCGTGGGATTACAAAGATAAAAAGTACCTTATATCACTGGGGATAGAGTAGTTTCCTAACGTTGAAAGAACTTTTGAAATCGGTCCAATAGTTTTACGTTTATTGCTTACATACAAAAATATAAAAATACAAATCTTTCCTCTTTATAATTTTACTAGGGGCCCGTCCCGCCTTCGCACGGATGGACATTTATGTTTTAATTTAATTCTAGAAATAAATATAGCCTTTGTTACTCAGGGAGAATTGAGCATTCTAATGATGAAAGAGTTTTTGAAACCAGTCCAGTAGTTTTTGAGTTTATTCGTTACTAACATACAAAAATAGTGTAGGTCATGGTATAGATATATAGATTGTTTCGATACTTAATTGATTCTGGCGTTACTTTGCGGATGTTCATTTTGAGTGTTCAAGGTATTTATATATTTAGTAAGTTGTTTTGGTTACAACAGCGATGAGGATTTAAATTAAAATTTATTTATGTAGACGACAATTCAAAAAAATCTTTTCTCTTAAACTAAAATCTAAATTGACTAAAAAGGGCTTTATATCTTTGGTGAGGTCAGGTAAACCGCTTTATAATTATTTTCAAAAAATAAAATTAATTTCTCGTGTATTCAATTATTCATATTTATTTTTAATTTTATATCAATTAGTGTATTAGTTTTAGTGGGCCTGTATCGAAATAATGTGGTTAAATTTCTTTTAACAGCAAAAAGCGATAAAAAACGAGGGCAACAGCAAAAACCATAGTTGGTATAAATAACGATTATGTGAATTGAAGTCGAGCGGAAAACCGCGCTTAACGATATAGCTCGTGAATTTCGTGATATCACCTGCGGTTTTCCGACCTGATTCTTTCTTTCATACTGAACCCAAAATTTGTTTGTGCTATTCAAATCAGTCTTTTTTTTATAAACTGTATGGGTAAGTGATATTTGTTTGCGACTTTTTAAACACTACAACTAAATATCACTTTTCTTTTAATGAGTAAAACAATTACAAACAATGATTGAAAGTTTTTAATATATTTGTATTGATGATAGATCAGTGGTCAACGCGGTCGAAACGAAGGGTGTGGGTTTAAATCTCAACAATTCAGTTGAACTGCCGATGAAGGAAAACATTGTGAGCAAATCATAGCATAGTGGTAAAGTAAGTACTACTCAGTTGGCTATCACATTCAAATTGTAAACTTGCCGCTAAGCACCTAACGGTGTGTACATTTCAGGCTAGGTTAGCACCGTCACTTTACAACAAATGAACTGTGGTCAAATACCTAGCCCATCACCTATAAACAGTGCTCGAAATGAAAAGTAGCCTATGTGTTAATCCAGAGTCTCAGCTACATTCACACCAAATTTCATTCAAATTCGTTCAGTAGTTTTTGCGTGAAAGAGTAACAAACTTCCATCCACCCATCCATCCAACTTTCACATTTATAATATTACTGGGATAAAAGTCGAGTGTTTCACTTTATTTCATTTGTATTTAAGTAAGTACTCTTAACTTAATTAAAATACCTATCGGAAGTTGATAAGGAAATGCGTTCCGGCTCGATACGCAGCAAGCGCCGGGCGGTCGCAGTAAAACCGCAGCCTCCCGTATTTCAAAATAAGCTTAAATTCTGGTTTTGAATACAATAACAAATATTCTGCCACGTATATTATGAAAATAAAATGAGCGCTAACAGTCTCATTGTCGAGCGCGGGCGCTCGACGTGTCCACTTATAAAATCGGAGATTTATCCACAATTATTCAGCACCAATGAGAAAGGTCCCAATTCATTTGCAAGCCTCACTCGTACCGGAGTTAGCATCAGCAGTAATACTTACCCAGGCCTAGTAATTAGCACGAATTGCTATACTGTGCAAATTGTACAAAGCTGTTTCTTTTAATGAAAAGTGTGTAATATTTGACTGCCTTGTTAGCTCATTTGGTAAAGTTCTGCTTCCAGAGCTGAAGGGTGTGTTCGATTCCCACTCAGGACAAACATTTCAAAATCAAAATCAAAATGTATTAATTTGCTAAGTACAGTTGTTAAAATGTGTTAATTTGTGTGAATAATAATTAATTGACTAACTCTTTACTCTAAACTTAATTAACAGGTGTAACAACTGGCAACCTTATCGCTAAAAGCGATCTCTACCAGGCAACCTTAGGATGGAAAGGATCTGAGGAAGAAAAAGGCGGGGGAAAATATGGGAATAAATGTTTGTTCTGGGTGTTCTGTATGTGTTATGAGTATGTGTTTATAAAAAAAATATTATGTCAGCTGTTTAGTTTCCATAGTACAAGCTTTGCTTAGTTCGGGGCTAGATAGCGCTGCGTTAAATGTCCTCCAATATTTATTTGTATATTTATTTTATTTTATTTAAATAAATAAATAAATATCGTAGGACATTACACACAGCGCCATCTGACCCCAAACTAAGCAAAGCTTGTACTATGGGAATCAGATAACTGATAAAATACTTAAATACTTTTTTTTGTAAATACATACTTATAATACATACAGTACACCCAGACACAGAACAAACATTTGTTTTATATCACAAAATGCTGCTTGTCCTGGGTGGGAATCGAACCCACGCCCTACAGCTCTTGAAGCAGACATGCTACCAATGAGCCAACATTTAACTCGCTAATTGCGCTAACTAATAAATCAATCAATGTTTTTGTTTCTCTATTTTTAGTAACAAAGAGGTCGCATTACCTTCACACAAAAAAAATCGTTTACTTGTTTTTTTTTTGCAAAATTTAATAGGTCTGCTTACCATCTTCGACCACACCAACAATTAATAGCAGGTGAACTGTGATCAAATCACATTGGCTGTCATACATAAAAAAGCGTGGCCCAACAATTGACGGCAGTTGTTACACGTACAATATTAAAATGTAACGTATTGCAATATTGTATGTATGTGTTAACACCTAACAATAATAAGAAATTATAGATAGATAAAAACTTGCGCACGAAAAAGTACAGAAAACAAAAGGTTCTCAGTGCCACGAATGGCGGCCTTACCGCTAACGGCGATCTCTTTCAGGCACATGACACGTTACGCGCGCGCGTTACGTTATGCTTTGATAAGACACAAGTAAACATTTTTTGAAAGATCATTTTTGAGAAGTAATTAAAACCATGATAGACCTTTTAAGCAATTCTCGTACTAATTAACCCTGGGCATACCCTCTATTTCTATGAAAATTTCAAACTTATAAACCTACACCAATTTTCCTTTAAAATGTTTCACTAACATCAAAGGTTTAGTGCTTTTATGAATTCTAAAGTGCTTAAAACCGTATTACTCAAATTAAATCTCAAGAGACAAACAGTTTTTACTCAATTATTAATGAAAATGGGCTTAGTTTTAGTACTTGTCTTGAGTTCTCACTCAAGGTTACGAGTTTTTATTTTAACTTTTAGGTATCGAGTGTTATAAAGAATTGAGATGATAGATATGTTATCAGTCCCTCAATTTTTAATAACTATCATGGAAGGAAGTATCAAGGAAGTGGGTTGCTTCCCACTAGGGAAGCTAATAAAGATGTAATCTAATTTGTGTTTATAAATACATACACGGGAAATCAAAACTCAACTAACAATAGCCTATCTCACTCAGTGATAATGTAGTATTCTAATGATAAAATAATTCATTCATATCGGTCCAGTAGTTTCGGAGCATATTCAATACAATCAAATAAACAAAAAATTAAATCTCTCCTCTTTATAATTACTGTAGATATAAAAAAAAAGTTAAATCAGAAAGCTAGAAGTCTAATTTTTTGCGGAAGTTTGTTTTTTTTTATTTTTATGTACTTGAATATTTAGTATAATTCTGCTTCTACCTACATCTCTACCTTTTAAGTACAAAAAAAACAACAAAATTATTTACTAAAGGGTCTTATCTCGATAATTTATAAATGTACTAGCTACGTCTCGCGGTGTAACCCGCTACAAGTTTTCGGGATAAAAAGTAGCCTATGTATTAATCCAGAGTCTCAGCTACCTCCATACCAAATTTCATCCAAATCCGTTCAGTAGTTTTTACGTGTAAGAGTTACAAACATTCATCCATCCAAACTTTCACATTTATAATATTGGTGGGATATACACACAGTTGTGCTTAGCAGTAGTATAAATAAGCAATAATAATTATAATAAAAAAAAGAAGCCCTAATTGGGATAATCAATAAATCTTTATCGCGATATTTAGTGATTGCAAGTCTGGGCATCTATCATAAACGCTGGCATTTAAGATAGATGGCAGTGCCCCAAAGTCAAGTCGTTGACCGGAAGCCGACACGTGACCGGAAATGAATTTCCCGGAAGAAGATACTTTTAGTGAATGAAGCTTAGGAAAATCTATACAATGTTACAGCAATACTGATTTAGTTTTATAGTTTTACCGTATAAAAAGGGTCTTAAACAACATTTTTAGATTTTTTTGCCACATAATACTTTGTTATCGCCGAATTGTCTAACATTTCGAAATAAAAGTGAGTTTGGATGAGTGATGTTTCACATGGAGGGGTTAAAATTCTACAGAGATTCACAGGACACAGTTCAGGGCGAACAATATCTACATAAAGTCTCGGGGTCAACTTGAAGGTGGTAGCTAGCTAGCCGAGTACTAGAAAGTAACCACCATGGTATTCTCATGATGTTTTTCTTAACTCAAGTCAATCATGGAACCTCACTTTATTAGTGATTAAAATACTATCGAAAATATATTTGTCATTAAGTCACATAAAGTCATTAAAATGTCTTAAATTAATTATCTATCACGAAAATAAAAAACAAAATAAATAAAAGTGAATAATGTTATTGAAATTCCTGGTAGATCTACAACTTTAGCAATTTATTTCTTTCCGGAAATATTTTAACCCCCTAAAATTATGTGTCTAAGCTCTACCAGGGGAGTTGCGTACCAAGGGGTTACAGCATTCGATCTTCATTTTTACGCTGTACGTAATAAAAATATGAGAAATCCCCGCACTTGAGCGATATATTATTGCTTGCGGAAACATAAAAAGTCCCGCTGGCAAGCGCGGCTCGGAAAGGTAGATTTCCAAAGAGTTACGCACTTTGCGTAACTGTAGGTCAACAACGACAATTGAAGTTTTATTTTTATGTACTTGTAGAAGCATGTTCAATTGTTCAAGTTTGACATAGAAACGCTTCAAGTTTTATTTCTATGTACTTGTAGTAACATATTCTAAATTAAAACAGGTTTTTTAAGAAAGAGGCTTGCATTTGGCGGCCAGCACGCTGATCTTAAGCGAAGATGCGATTCAAAAAAGTTTTTAAGTTATCACAACGCCAATTGAAATTTTATTTCGATATATTGGTAGCTTATGTAGGATTCAAAATCTTGAGTAGGTAGTAAATATTCAATAAATTTTCGCATACCATACGAGTAATAATATTTACATGCAAAAAGATTTTGATTGCTTTCCATTAAACGTAACATCACAAACAAATATAACAATATAAAAATAAGAACTAGTGAAACAATTGGCGGACTTATCACTAAGAGCGATTTCTTTCAAGCAACCTTAGTATGAAGAAAATTCTACTAACTTAAGAACAGGGTGTAATTACAATAGGAAAAAAAAATAACATAACATATGAAAGACATACATACATACCTATTTATGTTATAAAACTTAAATATACATATTTACATAATATTTTACTATACATAAACATTAAACATATAGATAATTATTATTGGCGAATTGCGAAGTTATAACATTAGAAAGTGCATCCTAACTCTACTCTTAAAAACCTAAAGTACTTGACCCATCTGTATTTCTGCGGAAAGCTCATTCCACAACTTAAGAGCTCTCTCACACCTGTCACTCATAACTAACGTACCAAGATGACTAAACTTTGATTTTCTTGACTATGCCCTTTGAAATCTACCCATACAACTTTAACAAGTTTATTCTACAACCTAGAGAGGGCGTACACTCAGGATGTTTGCACTACTCTGTCACTACTGAATCATTGTAAGCGAAGTGGAATGTGCATTAGTAACATTTGTAAATATTAGTTTAACATTTGCCTATTTCGTTGAAAGCACGAAAAACGTTACAATTTTAAAAGTATATTTATCTATTTAATAGTGTCATTTAATTTTATTTACAAAAGATAAATATGTTGCGTCATGTGCTGCAATGTTTTATATAAAATATTCTAGACAAAATATTAAGTTTTTATTTTTCATTTAACATTATTGTCAATTCATATTTTTAATAATTTAGTAATCTACATTTAGTTTATTTAGTATTTTATATGTGTAGACGTTTATTGTATTGTTCTTTTATTTATTTATTTTTTCATACACCAACCGAATATTTCTTTTCTTTTCTTTCCACCTAAAGGTTGTCTGGTTGGAAGAAATCGGTCTAGGCGATAAGACCGCTCTTATATATCAAATATCTATTATATGTTATATCTCATCTTCTTTTTTTATGTTTCATGTTTGTACCTATGTTGTGATTTGTTTTGGTGTATAATAAAGTTATATTCTATTCTATTGTTTTAACTAAAGGGATGTAGCTTTGTTGTCGACACGACTGTTTGTACGTTTATACGTGTACATTTTTTAACATTAAAAAATCTTTAACTGCACTGATTGCACTGTTTTAAGCCTTCATTCAACGTAACAAATTCTTTGATTCTTGTACTATCGAGTGCTATACTTAAATTTTGGATGTAGATGATAAATTGTAAGTACAATATCAAAGTGTATCTCCTGGTTTTGCTTTTGCAAATTTGAAGACGTACCTTAAAATTTTCCCATGTAGGTACATGTTTTCATACGATTTGTCTAGAATAAATATAATTAAAATAAATATTTAAATATCGTAGGACATTACACACAACGCCATCTGACCCCAAACTAAGCAAAGCTTGTACAATGGAAGTCAGATAACTGATAGAATACTTAAATACTTTTTTTTTGTAAATACATACAGGACACCCAGACACAGAACAAACATTTGTTTATACCACAAACTGTTTGTCCTGGGTGGGAATCGAACCCACGCACTTCAGATCTTGGAGCGGGCATACTGCCAATAAACCAACAGGGCTGTCAACCCACTACATTTTTTTACTTGCAAGGAAAAAGGTTTTACTGTTCCAAGTTATGAACCAAAACAAGGAGTTACAAAAGAACTGTTTGGTTTGTTTATGGATAAAGCAAAAGTTATTTCATCTCACTTACATGTTTGTGAGAATCGTAAAGAAAAGATTGTTTTATGATGCTGTGATAATATTATTTTATTGTGGGGTTTACGATTAGCTTGTTTTAGGATAAAATGTTACATGCAAAGAATTCACACTGTTAACTCTTAAATTGTGTATAAACACTTTTGACTAACAAAAAATTCGTAAAACATATCTAATTGGATTTATTGATGTAATTAGTTACATAACTAATTAGTAATTCATATTATTTATTGACGTGGTGTAGAGATGACAGTTCAGTGGTTAGCGCAGTGAATCGCACGCCAAACAGCGTGGGTTCAAACCCCAACAATAAGCTCGAGCTGCTAGTAAAGGAAATCATCGTAAGGAAACCACAGCAGAGTATTTTATAGTACTTGGCTAGCTAGTTACCACACTCAAGTTGAAAAATCTGTCACCAAGCACCTAACGGTGAGTTCCGGCAGTCTCTTAACAACATGTGTTACCTAAGTAAGTATATCTACATATTCCGATCACAGTACCTATATGTAACGCTTAACCACCAATGTCTGCTGATCTCCACAATCCAGGGAATCCTAGTGAGAGATCAACATCCATCGTAATTACCCATTCCATTGCATAATTATATAAATACAGTAACATGTGAGCTGTCGCCAAACACCAAGCCTCTCAACCATAAAGAATACGTAAATAGACACTTGAAACGCATATTCTATAGACATACCTTTTAATTAAGAAACTGAAATATAATAAAGTATAATATAATCAAATAGCAAGATCCATGATTTTATGACTTTCATTGAATTAAGCTAAAATTACTGAACGAAAAATAATAGTTTTAGTACTTAATTAAAAATTCAGTTCTAGCATTTTCTTTAGCTTCCATTTAGACGTTCGATTAATGTAGACTTTGAAGGTTTTTTACCTAGTTTTCCCTAATGTAATAAATTCTAAGGTTGAATATTATTTTATGGACATGATTTCATGTTGGAGTGACCTATGCGCCCAATATAGTTTCAAAGTCAAACAGTAATAAACTTAATAATCACAACCTTCGTTGTTTCTACTGGTAGTTAAGATACGACTTGGCGTTGACCCACACGAAGTAAATAAATTCCTGGCTGTAAAAATAACAGCTAATTTGTAATCAACTACTTTAATTGCACGATAAATGTCACAACGCACTCATAAACATAGTCTGACAATTAAACGGAAATAATAAACAGTCGGTTAGTTTTTTAACCACGAATTTCATAACGGTACAGAGGCTTCTCGGAAAATGATATACAAGACATTTATGACTTGTTTACGAGCAAACTCTTTACATAATTCTAACACTGACATTTACATTTCTTTATACGAAATTATGTAATTGTTAAAGGTTTTTGGGTCTTTGTAGATTTTAATTTTAATTTCTAGGCTTTCATTAGCGCGGGCCGTTCATAAATATTTAACAACGAACAGTAAAATATCTACCACACAAACTCTACAAATTTTCCTTTTCCGTTGTTAAGTCTCGAAATTGTATTATTTGAAACGAGTTCCGTAAAAAGCTCCAAGATCTTTTGAATAGAGAATTTTTTCAGAGAGAGGATTTTGTGCGGTATCAAATTCGCAATGTCATAAAAATTCTAGAGGTTGCGTGGGTACTTATAAATATTCAAATTTATACAAGCAGGGCCAGGTGGGCTGGTAGGTTTGCATAAGTAAGCTCACGTAGCGTGGACACTGAGCACAATAATCCGGCTTCGGTGCTATAGAAAAAGCAAAATCAAAATTCATTCCGTTGACCCGACGCCGGCCGTAATTCCCCGCCACGGCCGGAAACTATTTCTATTCAGAGGGGATTCGACCCCAAGGCGGCCCGCGCCTTGTTTCCCGAACATCCCGCCCTCGGGCTGTAATACAGCACATTCGTAATTTAAAACACCAGCGTTCCTTAAATTAACGCTCGGTCTGCGCTCCCAGATTTGTGGACGGAATGTGTTAATTGTTTCGTTCCATACCCGTCCACAACACCATCTGATACTTCGCTGGCCCGCGTGGAATGGAACGGCTTAATGATACGAATTAATTTCTCTAGAATTTCAAAATGTTACTTTTATGCGAGGCAATAAAAGCTCGAAGTAATAGAGTTGTAGCAATCTCCGTGTCGATATAGAGCGGAGGGCGCGTTATCGCCGTCCGAACGGTAATGACCACCCGATAAGATCGGTCGCCGCAGCGGGGGCGGATCGGCTGATCTGAGACTGCGGCTAGATTAAATCTCAGTAGGAACTGCCCGCAACATTAACTAATGACGCTCCGGAGATGGCCCAGCTATCCGATCCACTCAACGCGCTCACTCGTTTTAGTTCATTCAAGGAACTGCGGGTAATCATCGCGAACTCCGAAGATAAGCTCAACTTGTGACGACTGTTCGAGAGTTCCCGCTTCTCCAAGTGCTGAGTGACGTTCTCATTATCAGCTGGGCTCTGTATGTAGTGATTATTAACTCATGAAACTTGATATGGGATCTTTATTATGTTCATTTCATTTTACAACGCATTTGAAGTGGCCGTAGCTAGAATGTCTAATTAAGAAACCGTCTCTAAGTTTCAAGAACGTTACAAAATTAAAATAAAAAATACCGTTTAATCATGTTCAATATTTTTCTATCAAAATGTGTTGAACTTTTATTATAATTTGTCTACCGTAATTTTACCATCAACCTTTTCCTGAAATATTCCCGGCTTATTTCCACAAAAAACACCGTCATTTTTGTTTCGCAGCGTATCCCATCGAATCGTTACAAATAGCTATTGCAAATTGGAAATAAACGAGCTACAAAAAGTGGTTGGACTCAACTTCCCCTTGTCAAGTCTACAATAGGGAAATTCGAGTCCACTGAAGAGACCATTAAGGACTTTCGTAGCTCGAAGTAGAGATCGCGATATGTATGTTTTATTGTTGTTGAAGTGTTTTGCCTCTTGTTGAGATTGTGTGGCACGTCTACTGAATTTTAATATATATAAGTGATTATATTAGATCTCTTGAAGTGTAAAGTCTATTTCAAAGATTCAAAGGTAATAAAGGTGATAAGATGTTAAGATTGGAAACCATCTACTGCTATATAAACCATCAAGGTAATATTTTTGCACATTTTTTACTAATGTATTATGAGCAATGAATTGAGTCAATGAAAATTTAATACAGATAATTTTGTACTGCTTTATTAGGGTCTATCGTAAATCTACCTTATAGTTTTTAGAGCTGTAATTTGTTAGATATTGAGCTATAAAATGGCTATAAAATAACTGTTGATCCTAAGAAGAAATCGCTGTAAATAAAACATTTATTAGGTCATGAGGTTCGCAAAACAAACGTTTGTATTATTTTAATACTGTTACGAGTAAATCTCATTTTGGAGTTATCTAAATCTATTCTTAGATAAATTGAATAAGTTTAGATTTTACGTAGGACGTAAGTATTTCAGATATAAAATCTAACTGTCTCTAGGTATTCAATTAAGCACCGAGAGTTTCGAGGCTCAGGTATGTGTGAAGCATAATTTAAATACGTAGAATTTATTTGAACATGACTAGCTTATCATAGAGTTAAGTGTTTTCCAAACATTTCCATCACGTGAACATTTCCATCACGTTTAGAATATCGGGTTGTTGGAATTACGATTAAACAAAAATTAAACAGATTTATGGATGATGGAAACAAAGTCAAAGTCAATTAAAAGCAAGTATTTTGGTCACAAATACTCTCATGAACTAAATAGTGTCATGAACTATGATAGTTACACAGTTGTAGACAAATGACGTATTTCTGTTGCCGCTATAACAACTAATACAAAAAAAAACAGATTAAAATAAATATTTAAGAGGGCTCCCATACAACAAACGCGATGTTTTGCCGTTTTTAAGATAATGGTACGGAACCCTTCGTGCGCGAGTCCGACTTGCCGGTTTTTTTGCAATACAGGTAGAAGGGAGTTAGTCTAATTGTTGGTATTTAAACCAACACCCTTCGGTGAGTGAACCTCCTAATAACTGAGCTATGATACACAAATAAATACAATAGGTACTACAAATATAATAATATATCGCTTCATATAAATATTCAAAATGATGAGTACAATGGTCCCCTTTCGGCTCAATACACTCTAAGCTTATAACCTTATATATGATACAGTGTAGTAATTGACTGCAGTAAAAAGCATGCTCACATTAGCTTTTGTTGTTTACCGAATCTCATAAAAGAAAGAGCAATGAAATTAATGAACAAAGGAAACGGCCGCGTTGTCGCGTTTGTCTTTAGGGTGTGACCAGACTGGCGACGATTAAAATTGTTTACACCGCTAATGAAAGCGCCGCGACATGACGTGGCGGAATGTGGCGCAAAGTGGTGATGGCGTAATTAAAATTCTGGTAACTCCCATGCGTAACAGTAGAACATTTCACGCTGTGATCGATTTGGAAACACGCACACAAACACACGTGTGATAAATCAAGTTGAATCAATTTTATTCAAAATCTTTGCTTAAAATTAGCTAATTCTTAAAATGTTCTGTTAACTTCTTGTCGACGAGAAAAATGCGCGCGCGTCATCCTCACGATAGAAACGATGCAGCTGTAGGCGCGCAACCATCACCGTCATCATCACCATCACTTCAGCCGTAGGACGTCCACTGCTGGACATAGGCCTCCCCCATTGACTTCCATAAAGACCGGTTGGAAGCGGCTCGCATCCAGCGCGTTCCTGCGGGCTTTACTAAGTCGTCTGTCCACCTAACGTTTATAATTAAACATAGATATAAACATTTTATTATGTACATCAGAACTCAAAAAGAAACAAAAAATAAAATAAAAATATAACACTAACAAGAAACTTAGTATCACAAGTGGTGGTCTTATTGCTAAAAGCGATCTCGACCAATTTTCTGAAGCGTACGCGAGTAAACAAGTAATATAAAGCGGAACACGATTTGATCTTACTTGTTCTAAAACTCCTTAGAAACTTCTAGTAAAGTCACGTTAAGAACTGAAATAAACATTACTGTTATAAAAACTCCCGTTTATAATCTTGTGTGTTTTCACATAACAAATAAGACTGCTATTTATAAAAATACTGAACATGAGGTACTGATTTGCAGGTATGTTGTATGGAACAACCTGCCAAACCAAGGGAGTGTCCGACGGTGCGGTGCTAAAAGATTTTCAGTAATTAAATTCTGCAATAAATTACGAACAATTTCGTTTATGAGGTATTGAAAGTCCCGCAAGTGTTGTTATAGATACCTATACTTATCAAATTAAACTTGTTTCACACTGTGGCGGTCGCGGTCTGCGCCGTATTTGTGGCCACAAATTTAGCCACTGCCGTAGAATAAGTTTAACTGCGTTTAGCCTCGTCGACCACAAACCTCGGCACTTTTAGCACATCTTACCCGCTATAGCTTGTCGTATTTTTGTATGGTTGACAAGGTAGGTGTTTGAGCACAGCTCATTTGTTAAGTGCAGTCGAGGATGGTAAAGCCTGGCAAAGCCTGGAATGAAATAGCTCTCAAGTGAGGATACACCGATAGGTTCTAGGCGGCAAATTTTTAACTTTGATAAAAGTAGAAGTAGCTATATTTTTTTATTTATTTAAAAGGATTTTAAATAAATGAAAAAGTTAAAGAACTTAACAAAGTTCTGTGTATCGCTACAATGGTAATTGACAGCCGTTAGCTCTTACCATCAGGAGAGCATGACCACCACCACATTAAACCACGACATTTATTAGATTTTTAACCACGTCTTACAATAGCCTTATTAACTATAAAATATTTTGTGGAAATATTATATCGGTCAACTAAAAATTTAAAAATTGGTCTCATTATCATAATAAATGGGAAAATACCAGTATTTAAATTTATTTTCTGATGTAACTGATCGATTTGTAGTTCAACCCTTCCCACGCACGCATAGTAATGAATACAAGATGACAAGGGGCGCGATGTACGACTATATTGCAAAGGTTGCGTATCACTTGATTTATGCCACATGCTAAGCTAATGAGAAGTCATGTGGCTTCCAAGAGCTCATAGTTTAAAATCAGCTGTTCAATAGAAAATGTTTATTGACCCTTAACAGAATGTATGAAGTAGATAATTTGTAGCAATTTCAAAGATGTGTCCCATGGTAAAAAGAGTAGAACACCTTTCACAACCCAAAACTAATGCATAATGTCATTGTGATTTTTTTCACTTACCGTACTATGTTCTCTAGTTTTTATTAGTCGCACCAATCTATTTTTGACTGACTACCCTTTGAGTTTATTTGGTAGTAGCTCAACTTCCTAAACTTTTGGGGCGTAGTTTCCAGAACAAATATCTACTTACTCATCTCATTTACTTGGTGGTAGATCTCGTTAGCAGTATATATCCTGCCGCCAAGCAGTAGTGTCTAAATATTATTAGTGCCTGTTTTTAAGAATACTCCAAAAAGCAAAATTACAGAGCTGTTGAAACTAACCATCGAAAGTAATGAGCGCAAAAGCAGCGATACCATTTGCCAGCTTTGGTTTGTTAATCAAAGTTATGTATATCACTGCAATGGCCATAGATACAGGTTCTTTTTATGTCTTACCGTCAGGAGCGTGTCTTGTTTGTTTTATTACTTTTTCATTGAATTAAAAACATTTGTGAGATGAACATAAATGTTTGTTCTGTGTCTCACAAACGAAAGAATGATCAAATCATAACTTTGAGTATACTGGTACACAGATTATCACATTGGTAAACCTATCTAACCCTTGAAGTCTCACCAAGATACACGTAATCTCTGAAGATCAGCTTAGCAGTACGTGAAATGGTTTGTGAATTAATTAATCCCTCGCAGGGCTAATGGACTTTTGTTGTGATTCGGACAGCTGCCGCCGAAGATGTTAGTAGTTACGGTAATCAGGGATAAAGGAGGTTGATTCCATTTGTAGTAATTGGTGGTTATTGATTGATGGGACTTGGAGTTAATGGCCTTTGGTTGTACGTATACAAAAAGTTTCTTTACTGAAATTCTAATTTGTTTTCAATGTTTTTTTGTGTTTACACTATACAGGGAATTTCGGAGAAGTGTAGTAATACTTAATACCGATTTATATGTGCTGATTCTAAATATTGGTAAGAGATAACGCCTATCCGTGACTATCGCAGCATATCACAGAAATTTGAGTAACAAAGCAAAGTCCACGCTGTATAGTGTCTATACAGCGTGCAGAAAATCAGATGTTGTACCAAATAGGATCCGGCTTGGGGGTCGCGTCCTTTCTCACTGAGATGCCGCCTCAATCCTGAAACTAAATTAAAAAACTTTGTTAAAGAACACAAGAAAACGAGGTATTTTTGCGATTACAAAGGCAATAAATAGCAAAAACACTTAACCTTTTTTGTTTTTTTTTATTTTTTGCGTGTATATTTTATTGTGTGAAAATGCCATTTTACCGCATTAAAAATAGTTTTGTTTTCTTTAACTGCACAATTTTGTGCCAAGCAATTGGCGTAAACGTTTTTCTTGTTTCCCTTTTTTCTACCGCGAAGGTATAACAATACGCAGTAGACGTGCCCTTTCTTAATCAGCCCATTATCATTCCAAGCCGACGTCCTGCAACCCCTACTCTTGTTTTCCGGAAAATAATAGTTGGAGAGGCTGGGGTCACAATGAGTCACATTCTTCAACTAGGTAGTTAAAATTTTATGACAACTAAGTAAAAAAAGATTTACAACGACCTGATGTAGAATTATAATAATGAAAAGAAAAAAATTAAATAACAAATTTACTGTTCACACCATAAATAAAATATTTGGAACAGGACAGGTAAAAAAAACAACATTTTTTTTTTATTGTTGACCTAGCTGTTTGACTACAGCTCACCTGATGTTAAGTGGCGGTATAGTCGAAGATGGTAAAACATACCTAGCCTGGAATGGAACTGGCTCACAAGTGAGTGTAATAAAGTTAATTTTGATCGAAAATACTATAATTATAATAAATACTATAGTATGTCTACATTTAAATAAAACTTAAATTTATTTTATTTTCAAGAAATATTAACTTATGGCTTAACTAGTTAGGGTTCGCGGCTTTTGGTGTCGCAAGTATATGGTTCAAAACTCAGGATTTTGCAATTAAAAATCCTTGTAAACAACTTTTTCTTTATTAGCTTAAAGAAAAAGTTGTTTACAAAGACTCAATAAACACTGGTAGGGGGAAATGCACAATACACCCCAAGCGGGACGTCAGTGCTGGACTCATCGCCCCCATTCCGAATAAGAATAAGAATAAGAATAAAGACTCAATCATTGGTAAATACTTAAATTTTCTGTTTATACGAAACTTACAACAATATGAAAAATAAACTACTAAATAAAGCATATTTCCTAAAACGACCACATTCTCCTAGACTCAACATCCTGTAGAACCAAACAAAATCTAGATAAGAGTTTGGGTAAACAGGCAGAATAATGAAGATATCGTATCAAGATGTCAATAAATCCGCCCCAGCCTCTGAAAAAAATAAACTCGGCCCCAATAAAAAGAGCTTTTAGTATCAACAAAAGCACCTAACTTTATAATTGAAACGGACTTAAGGAGATAAAAAATTTAAAGTCGAATAAAAAGGAATCATCTTTCAGGGATTAATTGCTAATGGATGAGATTTTACTGCTCTTCGTCTGTTTTTAGAAACTCCGGTGAGTTTCAGATATCGGAAATACCATTAATGAAGAGAGAAGATTGTGCTTTTACTTAAAATAGCTGCTGATTGTTCTTACATCTCTACAGCAGTCATGGTTTTTGCATAATAGCATTATTGGTAATAGCTTCCTTTTGTCTTGTATAAAGCAGTATGAAACTCCCTCAGCATTCAATGGTTGATATCATTAAAAGCTAAGAAGCATTATGTTTCAGTACGAGTGTCAGGTCCAGTACTGGGCCTAGAAGTTGGTACCCGTGTTTAGGTTTAACCATAGGGTTCCTCCTATGAATACGTATCAATGCTCATATTCCTTGCACATATACCCTGCCCAACCAAAGATATGATCCTACTTTAAATACTCTTTCTTCCAATTAATTCATAATTTTTAGCACGCCAATTTTTTAACTCCTGACGCAAAAACGACGGTTTGTTATAAGTTTCACGTATATGTCTGCGTGTGTGTGTGTTTGTCTGTGGCATCGGAGCTCCCGAACGCATAAACCGATGTTGATTTTGTTTTTTGTTAGACACGTGAATTAGTCGGGAGTGTTCTTAGCCATGTTTGATTAAAATCGGTCCAAGATGGCCGCCGCCACAAAATGGCGGATTACATATTTTTTCACAACACCCTCAATATGGGTATAAAATGAAAGGGCTTGACTAGTATTGTAGAATACTACACCTGTCGGGGGTTTTTTAATTTATTTCTGGTATCCTTCTCACTCCCATTTAGTTCTCACTCCCTATGCAACCCGGCTAAACAACTCATTTTCTATGATACAGAAACGAGAAAGCTTGCAATTAAAAAGCAAAATTTAATCTTCACACAAAGTTGAATAATTCATACGCTTCATTAAATATTATTTAGTGATGGTGCTCCAATGAACCTTTTGTCGTATGTAGAGATGTCCATACGAGTTTATCCGGCAATTTTCGGCAACTTTTTATTTTCTATTCGGCATATTAAATGACTAAAAAAACTTGTAATTTTTAATGTTGTATTTAGAAGTTTTACTTCAATTGAAATGCAGATTAAACTTGTCTGATACCACATTTAAAAAATACACTAGAAGTTCTCATTCATCCAATATAATCAAAAATAACCTCAAAAAACGATCTGGCAATGCTTATACATAGACGTTTTAGAATAATTTTATACAACTCTATTGGTGATACCTGAACTAGAAGAGGTCATTGACTCCTGAAACACAGTTTATGACAAAATTTTAGTAAACAAAAAAATCTTTCGTGTTGTTTTGAAAATTTATTATGAATTATAATGTTAATTAGTTACAATTTAAATCCACTCTCTCATCATACTTATGTTCTATAATGCAGCTAGAGATGCACAATTTGGAAATTGATTAAGATATTATGCAAACATAAATTTAATGTCATTTAGTATTATTACATTTCATTGTTTTTTACGTTATTTAAAAATTAAATGAATAAACGGTAAAACCTTGTAATTTAATAGCCCTGTTGCCTTATTTTTAGTATATGTATATGCTTTAATGGGCAAACATTTTGCGGTTTAAACAAAATTAATGTGTGTTCTGTGCCTGAATGTTCTGTATGTATTATTAGAATGTATTCACAAAAAAAAAGTATCTAAGTATTTTATTCTTCTGGTTCTTATAGTACAAGCTTTGCTTAGTTAGGGGTTAGATGGCGCTATGTAAAAAAGTCTAACTTGTTGAGGAGCCCTTGGTTTCATGATGGTTTCACTGTTTGTTTATAAATTTACAAAAAGAAAAACACTCGTTGGTATATATTTGAAAATGAAAATGATTTAGAGAATTGAATAATTTTATCCGACCAAATATATATTAAACACAACCCTACCTAAAATCTTTTACATTTTACATGGTTTGTTTACCTAATATCCGCATTTAGACCCCTTATTTACTTTACGACCGATCCCTTACACTTTTAATCCTTTTAAAGGTTGGTCCCATTTTCATCAGGCTTTACCTATCATATCGAAGAAAGGTTTAACCCGCATGCGGTGTACATATTTAATACTATATCGGGGTACTTTTGGTTTTACAAAAACGTGTCTGCTGTGCGCTGAACTTCTAATGGCGATTTCCGCTAGACGCCCACGAAAAAACTGCGCGACCACATGTCGTATGCTTGAGTAATAAGGTTTGCAGTCGCGAAGATTTTACGTCACCGCATAACTGCAATAGGCATAATGAAAGTAACTAAAAATCACTAAAGTAATGTATTTGTTCATAGACACTTGAGTTGTGGAGTACAAGCCACGCGTTTATTTTTTTATTAGGACCGAGATTGATAATAAATAATTATTGTGATAAAACAAAATTACAAAAGTCGGTAATACGCCATGTTATATTGGACACCAATCAGAGCGAGTGACGTCACTCTTGTGTAAAACTGTAAACATACAGACAATAACATACATCTTATTTCGTTAACAGCACTGGTTGTTATCCTGTGATTTTATTTTCATTTTGTTAACATTTTGTTTAAGTTTTGTGGTATTATTAAAATGAAAGTCGAGGAACAAGGTCAAACGCGAGTCGTGGAACAAGGGTTTCATAAAACAGCGTTAAATTGCTTAGAAACGCCTTGTTTGCTGGAAGAGTTTACCAAATAAAGAGTTGACATTTTGCAAAATGAACTTAAATATAACTTATTAGGAGTTTTTATTGATGTGTTATTATACGGAGGAAGCACACACATCCACTTTTCAAATATTTTTTTATGACTAAATTTAAATGATTTGAACAATGAGCTTCTAGTGTTCTTTGGTTACGCAAACGTGACGTCACAAGAGACGTCAAAACAATGACAAGTGTTTTGTCGCGAATTTTAATTTAAGAACTACAATGTAATTTGTTCCTACTTTAATTTCTGCTGAAATAATTATGTTATTCATTGTATGTATACTACTTCCGAGCATTTTAGGATAGTTTTTCAAAATCTGTCATCATGCCTTTTACAATAACAAGTACGTGGGCTGAAACAATAACTATTACTATTACTCGTGATAGCATATTATTGAAAAGACGTGTTTGGAAAAGTTTGTTATTGGTTTTAGCCCTATGTAATAGGGAAAATTCAGCCAATCCTTTATGTAGATACGTTCTTACAATCAGTGTTGTTGTTTTCACTGAAGGCAAAGTTCAATGGATTCCTTCTGAGAATTCTTATCTAATTACTGAATTGTTACTAAAAAAACGATAAACAGGAAGATTTACAAAAGAGATTCCGCATAATACGAAAAATAAATTCACTGCCAATTTTTATCCCAAAACTAGATGATTTTCCCGATAAATAGAAGTAAAGGTAACATCTCTCTACGAGTAGATATTTTGTGAGGATCTATGCAGAACTGTTACTCTTCATTTTGGTGATTTAGGATACAGTGATTTTTTAAAGTGCCATATTGTTTTCGAACGCTTTTCCAATTTCTGTTTGTACTATTGTAAAATTAATAGTATCGTAAGCAAAACTCTAAATTAGCTGCCTATATAGAAAAGGCTTTATCTGAAGGATTTAAACTTACTCCCCATCGTCATCGTCACTCAAATTAACTTTATAGACGTATATCAGTGTATTTTTAGTTATCCTAGTTAATCTATGTATTAAAATATATTTTGTTATTAGAATGTAGATATATTATAGTTATGTATTCTCCTATATGCATATCCCCGTTATTGACACACCCCATCTTTTTCTTTCTCTGATTCTTTTCATCTAAAAGTTGCCTGCTTGCCTTATCGCTTTTAGCGAATAAAGTTTATTTCTTCTGTATTGTATTATTTTTTGGTGTACAATAAAGAGTTAACCAATCTATCAATCATCGTGAAAAAGCCCATCCGCATATTATCGGCTAGCCGTGCCCCGTGGTTTCACTCAAAATATATTGCAGTCGTTAGAATTCAACACTTTTTTTATTTATTTTCGTCTTATCTAGCAATGGATGGCTAGCTTTATTTCTATTGCTAGTCGTTAGATTCGTCTCACTCGATATGCCACCGGTCATGGCACAACTTTACCCATTTACTTGCTTTATTAGAGTACGAGACAAAATATGTTTTTGTAGTTAGGAAATCAAGTGTGATTTGTATCCAATAACCATTTGAACATGTCAAAAAAAATACTTTTGTGTATCTAAACACTCGATCACTCCAGATCGTGTTTCGAGTCCAGATTTATTTTCTCTTCTAGGGCCGCCGTGGTTTTAACGTCTACTGTCATCTGTATCGTCGTTACTGTCATCGTGCGTATTATAAACACAAATAAAAATTATAAGAACTTGACATGACTAAAATTTTTATGTCGCCTCAATTCCAAATGATTATGATAGCTCTCGTATTTTGTTATGTTTGACAGGCTATAGTGACGGTGTGGTCGAAATAGATAAAAACACCTAGCCAGCAATGGAATTGGCTCTCAAGTGAGGTTCCCGAACAGACCGTTAGGTATTTGGCGGCAGATTTTCAACTTGAAGGTAGTAGCCATTTAGCTATGGCTCTCAAATATGGCTTCCATAGCACACTATTAGGAAAGGCGCGGCAGATTTAAAAAAAACATGTATGCCTACCGTTTAGGTCATGACATTGCTCAAAATTGTAAGTGTAATAAATACAAATATTTATTCACTTTGGCGTTTCGGCCATATCGCTAAAGCGTGGTCACGCGATGACTGAAAAATGCGGTTCTTCTCGAAGAAAAATATAGGTGTTGTAATCTCCTACCCTCATTTAGGTCTTATACATAAAAACGTACGTAAACCACGGCACGCTACACTAACTGTATCAGCAGACCGTTCTGACTATACCGTGATACGTGTGCTTATAACCGGATTCCACGATGCCGATAACCTAAATCCATATTCCCGGTTGAAATTTCCATGCTTATTAATTTCAAACCATTTTGAACCGACTCTAAAAGGATCGGTTCTCAATTCACTGTAGGTTTTTTTTTTGTATATACTACGCGATCATTTCGCCAATTTTGAATCGATTTTGATGATTACTTTTTTTGCTTGGTCGATTATATACTTTTGTTTTTTTTTTTTTATAGTAGATAGGCTTGCGTTTGACCGCCATCCCGCCTGATGTTAAGCGAAGATGCGGTCTACGGTGGAGCACGCTCGCCTAGAAGAAACCGATTCACTCGCGACTTGAAGGTACCCAGACTATATTCATTGGGGAACACCCACGGTTACTTCAAAGGTAGTCCCATAAAAATTTATAGAAATCGATTGAACGGTTTTTAAAATATCAACAAAAATCTAAAAATTGTATACATCGATAATATTTTTTATGATTGGCAGGCTGGGTGTTAGGCTACAGCTCACCTGATGTTAAGTGATGGTGTGGTCGAAGATGGTAAATACACCTAGCCTGAAATGAACACACCGAGCCTGGAATGAAACTGGCTCGCATGTGAAGCTGCCGGAACCCACCGTTAGGTGCGTGACGACAGATTTTCAACTTGAGATTGGTAGCTAGCCAGCCAAGTACTAAAAAGTACCCTACCTAGCTAGCCAGCCGAGTACTAGAAAGTACCCTACCACCATGTCATGATATTTTCGTTTACTCCGAAACCTTTCTGTTTCATTGGAGCAGTGCGTTTAGTTGGCCTTACGGGCCATGGAGTCGGTTTTTTTAAGTGTAAATATTTGTTTTTTTATTTATAATTTTTAGCCCACTTTGTCCCACTGCTGGGAAAGGCCTCTCTCCCTCCCTTCCACGTCTATCTGTTTAGTGCAATTGAGGTCCACTCCTTGTCGTGAGCATCGAGCTCATCTTTCCACCGTCTTCTAGGCCGGCCTGGTGGCCGTTTTTGCCCCATTTGCGTAGTAATGTTGTTCAATTGTTTAGATTTTAAATCGAGAAAGTTTAAAATTACGAATCCCGATTCCGATGAATTCAGGAGATTTACATCTTGTAGTGATCAGCATAATTCTAGTGTATTCTAACCAGTGAGGGTAATTTAGCGTAGTAGGAATCGCATTTTGATGAAATAAACCGTTCCTAAAACTGCACGCTCGCACTGCGGGAACACCCCGAGCAATGCCTTTGCCATGTCAACGTATTCAAATGAGATACCAGTATTCTGTTGTTTTTGTTACTACAAAGCCTTGTCTAGGGCATGATGTAGATTCAGTACATTTTAAGAGTTGTTTGCGGATTTGCATTCTTGCGCTTATTTTTAAGGAGTGTCTTTTTTGCTGGCAATTTAGAAGTATGGAAATGGAATGTTTAGCTTAGAAGTTTGGACAATCCTGTTGGTTCATTGGTAGTTGCATTTTGTGACAGAACACACAGAACAAACATTTGTTTCTGTATGTGTGTACTGTATGTATTATAAGTATGTATTTACAACAAAAAAAAAACTAATTGATTGATTCAGGCGTTACTTTACGGAACTTCATTTTGAATGTTCAAGGTATATAATATCTAGTTTATTTCCGCTTAACACGCAATTATGTTAAGCGGAAATAAACTAGATATATACCTTAAACATTTAAAAAAAAACTATTTTAGTATTCTATCAGTTATCTGTCTTCCATAGAACAAGCTTTGCTTAGTTTGGGGTCAGATGGCGCTGTGTGTTATGTCCTATAATATTTATTTAAGAACTGAAGGGCGTGGGTTCGCTTCCCGCTGAGGACAAATATTTTATGTATCTACACTAATAATAATAAAGTGGAAAGATTTGTTGTTTGTTTGTGTTGAATAGACTCCGAAACTACTGGACCGATCTGAATAATTATTTAATCATTAGAATGCTACATTATTACTGAGTAACTGCTATTTTGTTTCAAGTTTATGATAAGTATGCATTTACAACAACAAAAAGTATTTATGTATTCTATCAGTTATTTGACTTCCATAGGTACAAGCTTTGCTTAGTTTGGAGTCAGATGGCGCTGTGTGTAATGCCCTACGATATTTATTTTTTATGTCTATTCACTCTGACCTTTAACTGAGTCTGACGTTACCGCAGCATTTGCATTTATTTTTATTTTTCTTAATATATAAATTGCCTTTGATTACAAAAGTTACGAATTCCGTAACCGCACCACATGTTACCTTTGCAAAAACAATTCAATTCCAGGCACGAAACCCTCACAATGGAAACACAAAAATGCTTTCAATCAAACCCACAGACCATAAAATGTCACACCCCATTAAGAGGGGTCACTCTCCGTTCTAATAATACGACATTTTAAAAGAAAAATCTTTTAAAGGAAATATCGATGTTCTCTTGTCTTTGCACTGACAAGCTCTTAGGCACAAAGAACTTTTAAACAGTGCCTAGGATGTTTTTTGATGTATTCTTGGCATAGTGCTTTTTGAATTTTGACCCCGTCAAATATTTTGAACTATTTGACGAAAAATCAAGTTAAATAAGCCTAAGTCACAGTCAAAGTCACACTAAGTTAGAGTCAAGCCCCGTCGTGTTTTTGTAAAGTACCTAATGAAACTATAACCTTTGATAGACTTTTGGAAGTAACATGAAATTACATATTTCACCATATCACTTCCCCAGACTCATTAAAGTTACTCAGCTTTTTAAAAATAGTTCATCTTTATTTTTATGCGTAAACACAAATTTTGAAAAGAAAAATAATACTTTTTTTATGGTCACGCTAGGTGTTTGACCACAGCTCACCTGATGTTAAGTGACGGTGTGGTCAAAGATGGTGTACCTAGCCTAGACTGGAACTAGCTCTCAAATGAGGCTGTCAGAACATTCTGTTAGGTGCTTGGCTATAGATTTTCAACTTGAAGGTAGTAGCTAGCCAGCCGAGAACTAGAAAGAGCTCTAACACTATGTTACGGTTTCCACACCATGTTTTCCTTTACCGGCAGCTCAAGCTCGTTGTTGGAATTTGAACCCACGCCCTCCGGTTTGCAAACCGACCGCCATAACCACTGAGCTATCATCGCTTTAAGATATGACAAGAGAGAAGAACGACAAGATACAACAATAATAATATATGATTTCTCCGCGTTCACCAAAACAACTTTAGAACCCTAAAGTTTTGGTGGGCTAAATGATTTTGACATATTTTTAATATATCTGCGTGATACTTAATGCTAATTATGATACTGAATGTATTGAAGACAAATAGACCATATTTTAGAACGTCAAGTTTTTTTTCCATTCGTTAAGGTACTGTTATAATATGTACAGCGTGTTGCAGTAGGTACCTACTGAAAATTTATTATGGTAGTTTCCATTACCGGAAGTGGTGCCGTCTGAGAGCTGATGCATGACGCACTTGTGAGAAAATATTAATATGAAGTCAAGGGTGACGGCGCGCCGTGGTCGCGCCGCGGTCGGTGTAGCGGAACGATACCTTAAGTAAGATGTAGGAGCATTTCTATTACATAGCTAGTCACTCAGTTACAGCAGCCTAGTTGAGATAGTCTGTCTACCAATTTGACGGTCCTCGGTATAAATTTCACTACACGCGCCTCTGTTTTTACTAAGTTATGCGCTTATTACCGCATGTTCAAATGATGATGGAAAACATTTCGTCTTGATTATAAAAAACCGTCATGTCTAAAAATTGTTTTTCTTTTTGAATTCTTTTTTTCTATCTTAGTTTAAGATCTATTAAATCTGCCAATACTTCACTCATATCACTATAATAAATCATTTTTTTACTAAGGCATGACTGGACTCGACCTTGAATTACTTTTTGTGACTTTGACTGCGACTTAAACTCATTTAACTTAACTTTTCATGATATACGAGTATATACTGGCAAATACACAAACTGTTACGCTAAAAACAAAAATAATATTAATAAACTCCTAGATTTCACGAGCCACGAACAGCGTTCATTAGTGGATTACCCATCTCACACTGAAAAGAGGCCCAGCAATGGTATAGTTTATAAAAACAGGGCTGATACGGACTTACTGATTACCAACTTTTAAGGCACGTCATGCCAAAAAAAGCCTCCAATTGAATTAAGTAGTCAATTAAAATTTAATGCATTATTTGTTTATTCGTATGTTTCGTTTCACTTGTTTTTTTTAAATTTAATCAATTCGTATATTACGTGTTTTAAAAGTAATATGTTGTCTCGCCAAAAGCTAACAGCAGTCGAAGCGTAAATAATAGATATCCAGCACATACGAGTAGAAGGGTTGGACGAACAGTGATAGATTGTTCGAGCAACGTATTGGGACCTGAATTTTTGGTATAAAAGAATTGACTTGTAAACATAGTGTGCCCACCGATCGTTACCCATAGGTCAAAAGGCCAAAAATAGTTGGTACGAGTCTTTGTTTGCTTCAAACGTTCGTAAAAAAAAATCACTTTTACAGCGTAGCGATCGTCATAGACTGCTAAAGCTATGTTTTCTGGGAAAATTTAAAAATAATAGTATTAAATTGACAATGTAAAGATTTTGTAGTGATGATAATTATGAATCAGTGGTTAGCGCGATCGAAGCTAAAGGGCGTTGGTTCAAATCCCAACAATGATCTTGAGCAGCCGGTGTAGAAAAAAATCGTGAGGAAACCATAGCATGGTGGTAGAATATTCTCTAGTACTCGGCTGGCTAGCTACCACCCTCAAATTGAAAAATCAATCACCTAACAGTGTGTTTCGGCAGTCTCACCTGAGAGCTAGTTCCATTCCAGGCTAGTTGTGTTTACCATATTTGATCACACCATCACTTCACATCAGCTGAACTGTGGTCAATGAACAAGCCTGTCAAACATTAAAAAAACATTATCGTGACCCAGAAGTTAAGCTATCAGCTTCTTAATCTACAATTTAACAATTAAGCATTAGGTGTTTAAAAACCGGTCCAAAAAGAGGAAAGACTAGACCTAAGCCCATACAAAGTGTAAAAACCACAACCCAACTGTTGGAATACCGACACTTCGCAGGGCGCGCCCTCTTCGACGTCAGTCGTCACACACCTCTTCAACCGAGCGTTACGAATGCACGCGCATCGCCAGTACAAATTGTAACATTAATTCTTCTATATAATATAAAAAATCAGTGTTACAGTCCACTCATCTTTCATTAGTCCATCTATCTACATAATGGTCTTCTCACCGGCGTAACAAGTTTTTTTGGAAAAGGACAAATCTCAACGACGGTAAAATAAATATAATTACAAAAAAAATTGTCTATAGCACCATTAGAATGATTACGATTTTTTATAAGCGTCCAATATCAACAGTCATTTGTTTATTTGATAGGCACTATATGATCTTATTACTGAAACCATTACACGTAATTGAGCTAAATGGGATTGTCAGGCACCGGACTGCCGCATCAGGCGCAAGTGCAAGTTAACGTGCGGTTTCTAGTCCATTATTGCGAGAACAAAGTTCTAAGTGACCCTGGTAGAGACCCAGATTCAATTCACCTGCCAGTTGGTCCCTTTGAGCATTGGGTAGGACCGTATTGGCAGGTTAAGGTTGCGGTCTGTCTGCGCCTTGGGGACCGCTTTATAAAAAGAAACAGTATGGAAGAACAGACCCCTGATTCTCTCACATGAATTTACTTGCCGAAAACGCGTGCATGTACAGCGTTTATAAAGTTATACACGTATAAAGTTTATATATTTATTTAGATCACCATTATTATTAAACATTCAGAAATGTCAAAGTTACGTAATTAATAAATATGTATGTCAAGTTTATTTTAAAGTCAAATTAAGTAATATTACATCAAAATTAAATAATATAAAAACATAATAATCTATAATTCAGGAATTCTGCCGCGAAGCAGTAGTGTGTAAACATTACTGTGTTCCGGTTTGAAGGGTACTGCAGCTAGCGAAATTACTGGGCTGTTGAGACCAACCATCGCAAGTCTCAAAGTAATGAGCGCCAAAGCAGCGATACCCTGGACTTTGTTATGTTACTCAAAGTTCTGTGTATTGCTGCAATGGTCATGGACAGGCGTTATCTCTTACCATCAGGAGAGCGTTTCGTTCGTCTCATTATACTTATAACATTTAAAAAAAAGGTAAATAAGCTGACAATTTTTTTCCTAAATCGGTGTATAAATTACAGAGATCTAAGGTAACAAAACGTTAATTGAAAAATAAAAAATTATAAAAACACAATAATTTTGTTTTCATTGTTATATTGCACAGATTTTTATTATTACATTTTTTTGATTTTATACTGTTTCTAATTTATATCACTTCAGTTTTTAAATACTATCAATACGTCCATACTGTTTGTGCTTTTTGATCGACCAAATTAGTTTATCGAGGTCAATTTTATATGAAAGCTTCTAACCTCTAATAACAAGGGGAGTATAAAGAAATAACTACGAAAATGTACAAAAATACTAATATAAAAGAGGTTGTTTTTATTATCTATTATATATCTACCATTTAGGTTCCTATTTGCGTATGTTTATAGAGGTAAATTTATCTTTATTCTATTATAAGTAAATGATACTTTAAAGTTAATCATCATCATCACCATCATAATATATGCCTCTCCTAAAACTCAGCCCAATTTTTAGCTTTTCGTCTTTACGTTTTTCGATTCATACCCGTAGTATCCACACTTCTAACCTACCGATTAATTATTTATTTATCGGGTTTTCGACAGATATGGCCAGCCTACTCCCACTTCAACTAGCTAATACGCTGATCTATGTCGGTGACTTTCGTTCTCTAATGCATTACTTCGTTTCGCATATCTTATTTCGTTTGAGCGACTTTCATCGTATCGCAATGCATCGCATCGTAAATCATACGTGATTATAATTCTTGTTTAAAGAGTTTGCGGGTTTTGACGAGAAGAAACAGCGGAGTTATCCAAAAGCTATCCAGCCTAGCTGTATTCTTCTTTTGACCGTACTTTTAAACTAACTAACTTTTAAGTTGATGAACTGAAAATCAAAGTTCCGAAAACAAGAGTACCTACCTATTCCTATTTGAATATTTCTCCTTTATTTTTCTTTGCATTTCGCGGAACTTCCTCATAAACATCCACAGTGCAAACGGCAACTTTGAAAAGTTCTCGCATTTGAATAACGTTTTTCGACTCAACCAAAACAACACCATAGTTTTGTTTTAAAATATCATTTGGTGCAAATTCTGTAACTTGTTTGCGCTTGCGAAAAACATTGAAAAATTGCAGATTCAGTTTTGACTTCGTATCGAAAAAAAAACAGTTTTTCGTCGATTGCAAACATTGTTCGGTGGATGCGGTAGAACAATCAAAAGTTGCTTTTCATTTAACTTATCGAAGGTTCCCACAAACAATGTGAGTATTGGAGTGGCGGACGGAGCCAAAATTGGTTTGAACTTTTGCCTTGTTACTTTGGATAGCGAAAAGATTGGGCGGTTAGGATAACAGCTTCCTACGATTGAGTTTTTATTTCATGTTACTTTTTGATAGATTGCACTAATAGATACATTATACTTGGTGGTAGATCTCCTTAGCAGGAGGTTGTCTAGGTAGATACCACTGCAGTACCAGTTATTCTGCCGCTAAGCAGTAGTGTGTAAACATTACTGTGTTCCGATTTGAAGGGTACTGCAGCTAGCGAAATTACTGGGCTGTTAAGACTAACCATCGAAAGTCTCATAGTAATGAGCGCCAAAGCAGTGATGAACTGGACTTTGTTTTGTTACTCAAAGTTCTGTGTATCGGTGCCTTGAAGTCGCGAGTGAATCGGTTTCTTCTAGGTAAGCGTGCTCCACAGTAGGCCGCATCTTCGCTTTACATCAGGCGAGTTGGTGGTCAAAAGCAAGCTTTTTCAAAAAGTTTTTTTACAGGCTAAGTGTTTGACCACAGCTCACCTGATATTAAGTGACGGTTTGGACGAAGATGGTAAAAACACCTAGCCTGGAATAGAACAGGCTCTTAAGTAACAAAGCAAACGTTAGGTGCTTGGTGATAGATTTTCAACTAGAAGGTGGTAGAGTAAGTATATATATAATTAATAGAAAGTACCCTACCACCACGCAGTAAGTAAGTATGCGTACTCGTTTGTGTTTGTAAACATATTAAATAGATTCCAATAAGAGAGTTCGAGCCACAAAGCTATTGTTTGCTGCCCCATACCTTTTTCCTAATTGAGCCATCTTATTGAATGTTTTTTTTCCACGGATTCGCCTATTCATTCGCCTCTGCCGAAAAATTTGCGAAGAACCCTGACCTACCTATTCAGCCGCATTTTCCTATATTTCCGTTTTTTTTTTCTACGACAAAAGCGTTACGGAATCTTGCGGGAAATTAATGGCAACACCCATTAAGGTTAAGTGCTGTTAGCCCATGTGACTCGGCGGAAAGTTCAAACTTTACATCGTTCGAACCTTTTATTGTGTGGGTGGGGCTTTGTCACGCTTTCTTCTGTAAAGACATCATTTTCGTCCTATCGAAATTAAAATAAGATAGTTTATTCAAACGCGACACAATCGAGGTACAGCAAATATTTTTAGGATTTTGACAGACCGTGATGTCATTAATAGGAATCTATGATAGACTTACATTGGCGTAACTATACTATTATAAAGAGGAAAGATTTGTTTATATTGAATAGGCTCCGAAACTACTGAACCGATTTCAAAAACTCTTTCACCGTTGAGAAGCTACACTATCCCCGGGTGACATAGGATACTTTTTATCCATATGTTCCCTCGGGAACGGGAACTAAGTGGGTGAAACCGTGAGGCGTCCGCTAGTAGTAGATAAAGATAGTCATCAGTTCATTCTCGCGTGCATGCGTTATGCCAATATTGTGTTGCAGTTCCTCCCGTGGTGTTGCAGTAGGTAAAAACTGGGAGAAAACTATCTAATAAAAAAATTAAACATTGACTCGACGAAGAAGAAGAAGATTGTATTTCAATATGGCAATACCGCTAGCAATAAAACATGAAAAAAGGATATGGAAACTGATGTCGTTGTAACATATTTTTGTCGCCGTTTTGTCATAAATAAATAAATGTTCTAGGACATTTCACACAGCGCCATCTAGCCCCAAACTAAACAAAGCTTCTACTATGGGAACCAGATAATAAAGATAATTGTATACTTTTTTTGTTGTAAATGCATACTTAAAGTAATAGAACAAAAATTTACGTCGACATAAATATTTTTGTATATTTAGTTTTTTTTTTATAAGAATATGTAATAGTTTGTAAACAATGTCAATTAAAACAAAATGTGTTTTGTGTTTGTTTGTCTGTATGGTGTCGAATAAATATTATTTCTTTAATTCATTTTTTTAAACTTAATATTTCAGTAAAAGCTAGATTTTGTTTCTCGAAACAAGCAATCCAATTAGCACCTAGTTATCATGAATTCCATTTTACTTTTCAACACAAAAAAAAACATAACAATTCTCACCCGCGGCGCAAAATTGACGCCGAATAAAAGTAGCGCGTCTAACGAGCTGCAACTTTTAATTACCTAACTTAAACCATCTCGAGTCATCCGGAAACAACACGTAGAAATATTGCTGCTAAAATGTGGTAGCCAGGAAATCATCAAGCATCCAAGAACATTTTCTACTTTAATAAATACCTTTTTCTTATGAAAAAAGCTGTAAACAAGCTAACAGTTCGCCTAATGACAAACAGGCCGTTGCTTCAGTAAACTTGCAATTTTAGTAGTGTTGTTGATTGATCGCTAATCCGGAAAATCTTTATAGCTAGATTAGGGTTGCCAACATTTTTTGGTCTAGACATAGAATTTTTTAAAAAGCTATAAAAAATAACTAAACATATACCTTGAATATCGTACTAGAATTTCTAGAAAGCAGCATTCAAACAATGTTAATCCAAATAGATATTTCGAGGCGCAAACGAGCTGCAGAAGTTGTGCACACAGCTTTATACGGATATAACCCAGAAAGTTTCGGCACAAGCATTATGTGAAACGCTTTCGTATTGAGGTTAAAATTACCCTTTACAATTATATTTGGGAAATTAATTCAATATTATAACTACGGTTACAAATTAAAATTTGCACGTTTCCGATTTACTTAAATTTCAGCTAAACTGTCAAAAAAACTAAGAGACTTTTTTTAATGTAAAAGTAATGAGACGAACGAGACGCTCTCCTGATGTCTAAGATAATGTCTGTCCATGACCATTGCAGCGATACACAGAACTTTGAGTAACAAAACAAATTCCAGGTTGTCGCTGCTTTGACGCTTATTACTTTGAGACATGAGATGATTAGTCTAATTAGCCCTGTCATTTCGCTAGCTGCAGTATCCTTCAAACCGGAACACAGTAATGTTTACGCAGTACTGCTTGGCAGCAGAGTATCTGGTACTGCGGTGGTACCTACCTAGACGACCTCCTGCTAAGGAGATCTACCACCAAATACCACTACATAAATATTGTTAATTTAATTTTTATTATACTTATATATTGTTTTATAACTGTAAGAACTGCTGATGTGTGGAACTTTTTGCCAGCGTCTGTGTTTCCAACAAAATACAATCCGGGGTTGTTCAAAAAGAACGTGAATAGGTATTTTCTAGGCAAGCGTGCTCCATCTTCGGCCACATCGTCACTTTCCACCAGGTGATATCGTGGCCAAACGAATGCCTAGTCCCGTGTAAAAAAAAACTTTTGATTTTTAGTATATGTACATAAATTGCACGAGTATAAGAAGATTCTGTTCGAACAGTAAAGTTTCATATAGCTGGAACATAAAACAAACTTCTAAAAGACAAAGACCAAACCCAACAAAACTCTGATAATTACAGTTCTAAACACAGCAAAATTCATAGCAATTAATCACAGCTATTGAAAGTAAACAATAAGGAAGGAGCCCTGGACCATTGCTCAGACAAACAACATTAGTCATCTGTCACGAGCGAACCCTTTCAGACAGGGACAAACATTGGTAGCGGTCGAAATATTACTTTTCGAGCATGTGGATAGTGGAAAAGCAGAGATAAATGCTCGTGGGCATGTTTGGAAATGAAAAGGAGTCTTTAAACACTGCTACTCCCGTGGGAACTAGCTTGATAGCTGGGAAAATGCACGATACCTACGAAATGAAGAACACGAATTGTAGCGATGATAGTTCAGTGGTTAACGAGGTCAGTTCGCACGCTGAGGGGCGTGGGTTTAAACCCCAACAATAGGCTTGTGCTGCCGGTGAAGGAAAACATCGTGAGGGAACCATATCACACTTTCTAGTACTTGGTTGGCTAGCTACCGCCCTTAAGGGAAAGATCTACCGCCAAGCATCTAACGGTGTATTCCAGCAGCCTCACTTGAGGGTCAGTTCTATTCCAAGCTAGATGTGTTTACCATCTTGAACCACACCGTCACTCAACATCAGGTGAGTTGAGGTGAAACAACTAGTCTGTCAATCATACAAAAAAATGATTGTCAATGGAGTTATTTTTTTTTCTATTTGTCCCGATGGTAAGTCTTACAAATACCTACAGTCCTTGCAGAGATACTCAGAGGAAACAGTCCACGGCCCGTACCGTATTCTCTAATTGTAATTGACAGACACGTTGGCTCATTGGTTGTATATCTGCCTTGAGAGCTGTAGGGCGTGGGTTCGATTCCCACTCATGTTTGTTCTGTGTCTGGGTGTTCTGTATGTATTATAAGTATGTACCTATTTACAAAAAAAAAGTATTTATGTATTCTATCAATAATCTGACTTCCATCACACAAGCTCTGCTTAGTTTGGGGCCAGATGGCGCTGTGTGTATAGTCCTAAGATATTTAAAGAAAAAACATGTTATCACGAAAAAGTTACACGATCGTGAACCTATAAGGTGCATTGTTCCAAAGCAATATAAATTGCTATATTAAAAAGAAAAAATACTTGTATGGTACGGTTAAATTAGGTTCACTTTTTTTAAGTGTTTCGCACCTTCCCTGTAATAAAAGTGAAGATTTTCTTCTTGTGTAAACATTTTTATTGTTCCCCTAAGGAGGTGTTCACAATATTCCTTAGGGGGCATTCATCAATCATAATTTATTACCCCATTGTTATCGTGGCCCTGAATAATCGCTCATATTCGAAACACCTTCATAAAGGCGTAGTTATGCTGAGTTTGATGCTTTTATCTCTGTTTTTATTTACAAGCCAATAATTAAAAAAAAACACCTCAATTAAGTCCTTCAGCTATGTTTTTATTAAATACAGTACTTTGATCTTACATATGTAGTTAACACTGCAGTATTTTATGTTTCTGCGGCCAAGCATCAGTGTGTAAACATTAGTATGTTCCGCTTAAAACACAAACCATCGAAGGACTCAAAGTTGAAATGAATGCGCCAACACAGCGATGCTCTGGATTTTGTTACTCAAAGTTATAAATATCGCTGCAATGTAATGGAAAGCATTATCTCTAATATTAAGAGAATGTTTCATTCTTCTCAATAGTTTTATATTAAAACAAAGACAAGACAAATTATTTTAGAAGACTACACAATATTTCTAACATGTTTCCCACAAAAGACTTAATGCAGTACTAAAAACCAGACAACATTTCCTAGACAAATTTGTAGTCTATTTTCTCTGTTCATTGGCCTTTTTAAGTCAAGGACTGGTAAGTGAGAGCTCTTAACTTAATTAACTTAGTTATTGATGAGAGTCTGTCGATAATTTTGCACTGAACTGATACTTTATTGGATTTAAGTTTTTCTAATGGTTCAGTGGATTTCTGATTATAGCTTTGATAGGAGACCGTTATAACGTACTATGTAGGTAAGTATATTATATAAAACGCCTCATTTGTGTTACTTAAAGTGTTTTGAAGAGATGTAATATAGAGCTGTTCTACCCATCAGTGTGAACAACTTTTACTATAATCCGAGTATGAAACTACGAAAAAATAGTTATCCCATACATCTTTTTGAAACTCGGTGTCATTCTTCTATGACATAGCAAATTATACTTGATTGGTTATACTTTAAAAAATATTGTTTAAGTATAATCAGACCTTTGGAAACTAACGTGGTTTAACACTTTTTTTGTGCAAAATATGTTCACGTTTAACCACACTACCTGATGATAAGCTGAAGTGTGGTCAAAGATGAAGCACGCTGTAACTTTGGTGTTATTAATAAATGATTTGTATTTGTGTTTGTGTTTGTGTTTGTATTTGTATTTGTATTTGTAAGAAACCTATTTTCTCTAGATTTAAAGATATCAATTTTGTAGCTAACTGGCAACACGTACTCCGGCAGAGAGTTCTACAACTTCTGTGCGAATATAACATGTGAAATCAAAACGCTTTGTAAAACATCCACAAAAACATAGGAAACATGCACTATGTACGAATGACGTTTGACGTTGTTTTACTTTTTTTTCTTTTTTTTTTTACTCACGGGATTACGTTAAATCATTCATTTTTTTAAATCTTTGAAAGGCTTAGTGTTTGATCACAGCTCACCTCATGTTAAGTGACGATGTAGTCGAAGATGGTAAAGCACACCTAGCCTGGAATGGATCTGGCTCTCTCTTGGCGGTAGATTTTCAACTTGAGGGTGGTAGCTAGCCAGCCTAGTACTAGGAAGTACCCTACCACCATGCTATGGTTTCGATATCGGATACTTCGACAATATAGTTTCGGCAACATACGGTAGCCTTCATGGGAGACAAAAGAAACAATAAAAAGCCTTTACAAGTAATTTGAGATTAGCTGCAGCTAGCGAAATTACTGGGCTGTTGAGACTAACCATCGAGTCTCAAAGTAGTGAGTGCCAAAGCAGCGATGCCAAATGAAATGAAAAATGAAAATGAAAAAAGAAAAAAGATTATGATAAGTCGATGACGGATGACTCGAATCATCAAATCAAATTAAACTTCCAAAGAATAAACTTATTGGCCGTTCGATAGTAAGACACGAGAGTCTTTTACGATACCGATAGAGTCGATGTGAACGCGTCATAACGAAGCAACCTCCTTTCCCTTCGTAATGCGAGCAAAGGAAATTGGATTTTTCTTTATTCTCTGGGTAACTTGATATTGCGTGAATTATGGAAATTGCCGGCTAAATTGTTGATTTATTGACACTACTCACTATTGCCTATACGATTGGAGGGTGTGATTTGTTTCAAAACAAATCACACTAATATTATAATGGCGAAAGTTTGCAAGTTTGAATGTTTGTTACTTCTTTACGTCTGAACCAATTTTGATGAAATTCGGTTTGAAGTTGACAAAGGTCACGGACCCCAGTGTCTATGGAGCGTATAATAAAAAAAAATCGGTTTGAAGGAAGCTGGCATCCTGGCTACTTTTAATCCCTAAAAAATGTTGTGTTCACGTTTTAACATCGGGTAACACCGCGGGATGCAGCTAGTTAACTATAAATTCCACTGACAGCCCTGTTGGTTCATTGGTAGTATGTCTGCTTCAAGAGCTGATGGGTGTGGGTTCGATTCCCACCTAGGACAAACATTATACATTATATTTGTCCTAGTGTTGTTATTATATAAATAAATGTTTGTTCTGTATTTATTATTAGTACATATATGTATTTACAAAAAAAAAAAATATTTTATCAGTTATCTGGCTTCCATAGCACAAGCTTTGCTTAGTTTGTGAGTGTGTTTGAGTGTATGTGATAAACCAAATTTATCTGAACGGGAGATGTAACAAATACTTTTCCTCAATGAATAGAAACTCTCTACTATGCTACTATAAACGTACAAGGTTATAAGCTTTGTGTGTAAAAAAAAAATTATTATGTCCTTATAATAAAATTCTAAGCAACTTTTTACTAAATCTGTTTTATTTTACTATACAGGGTTATTTCTAATCAGTCAGCATCATCTTAATGCTAGTACATTAATTGTAACAACTTTTGTTCTCATTCAGTTGATAATTAATTTTTTTTTCATACATTTTTATTTATTTTAGCCCTTTTTGTCCCACAGCTGGGCAAATGCCTCTCTCCCTCCTTTCGACGCTTCTCTGTTTGGTGCTATTGAGATCCACTCCTTGTTGTGTCATACATTATCTAATAAAAAATTGTCCGGTCTAAACAAAATTAACCCTATGCCAAAAGCGCACGCGCAATCTGTGACACGTGCTAGCAGCAAGTGCGATGACGTCACTCAAAGCCAAAGAAAGGGGTTGCGGTGCGGGGGGCGGGAGGCTACTCGCACTACGATGAATGAAGCGTCTACGCAATAGAAAACTAAAAAATATTAGAGAGTACCACAAAAATTTTTTTTTTGGGTTATGTATTGTGTTTTGGCAAAGGTTTGTAGCACAAAATTTGTTTGTTTTAATGTAAAAAATATGCCCTTAAAAGGATGCTGACTGATTAATAGTATCCCTGTACAGAAGTTCTGATTTTCTAAAATTGAATATAATCTGCCCCAGTGGGTATGCCTTGCCGCAGATCGGTCGGGTCGCGGGGTTGTTTGAGAAAGCGTTAGTTACAATTTGAGTAATAAATAGACCGATGATCGGAATGTATACGCTTTTACGCAATTGGCGTTATGATTTGATTTAAGTTTTTACTTCGCAAAAAAAGTAAGTGTTGTAAGTTTTTTAATAGATTCAAGTTGAAGTTGAAGTCAGCTGTTTTTTTTTTATAAATACATAAGTACTTAGATATACGTTCTTTATAGATTATAATTATACACATGGCTATGTGTTTTGGGTGTACACTGTACATAGCTGAAATGGAATCATTGTACTCGTACTTACCATTATAAACACATTTTATTTTAGGCATAACTTTAAAATCACGAAAAAATCAGCTGTTCCATATCCATATTTGGTCAGGGATCAACGACCTTTTTATATAATGAGACAAATAAAAGACTAGGTGCGCCCCGCGGTGTTACCCGCTACATGTTTTCGGGGTAAAAAGTAATCTATGTGTTAATCCATGGTCGCAACTACCTCCATACCAAATTTCATCCAAATCCGTTCAGTAGTTTTTGTGTGAGAGTAACAAACTTTCGCATTTATAATACTAGCTGCGCCCCGCGGTGTAACCCGCTACATATTTTTAAGATAAAAAGTAGTATGTTCTAATCCAGGATCTCAGCTACCTCCATCTAAATCCGTTCAGTAGTTTTTGCATGAAAGAGTAACAAATATCCATCAATCCATCCATCCATCCAAACTTTCACATTTATAATATACCTAGTACTAAACCTAGTGGGAAAAGGGCACTATGCTAGTTTTACCTCAATTAAATGTTAACAGCCCTGTTTGCTCGTTGGTAGTATATCTGCCTTAAGAGTTGAAGGGCGTGGGTTTGATTCCCGCTCAACAGAAACATTTTATGTATTAACAAATGTTTGTTCTGTGTCTGGGTGTTCTGTATGTATGCATTTACAAAAAAAAAAGTATGTATGTATTCTATCAGTTATCTGACTTCCATCACACAAGCTCTGCTTAGTTTGAGGTCAGATGGCGCTGTGTGTAATGTCCTACGACATTTATTTATTTACTTCAGGAAGCATAGACAATATTAAAGCCAGTTTCTCATTTGATTATCTATAGATACGTACCAAATTCATTATTACTAACACAATTTCTATTATCTAGTTGGTTCATCGCCCACGTATATCGATAAAAGGAAATGCGATTATTTCGCGCTACACTCGATAGAATAAACATGGCGATGCTTGTTATCGCCCGATCAAATTACCTATATTTACGCTCCTTGCTTCAACTAGATGGCTTTGTTGCTTGGTGAGGAGCTCGGTAACAAGAGAGGAAATTTCTATCAGAAAATTATGCAATGATAAAATCAAGAAACGCTAGTATTTAGCCTTTTGGGGTTGGAACTCTAGGGGCTAAGTAAATTAAAACTAGTTGCGGCTCACTTTAATCACGTTTTCTGGGATAAAAAGTAGCCTACGTGTTTCATCTAAACATGTTAAGCCTAGCGACCCTCCCCGGCTTCGCATGGGTGCAATGTAGACACTAATGTGGTGCATATGCATGTATTATACATATAAATCTTCGTGTTCAAACACTCTGTCTAATGATGAAAACCGCATTAAAATCCGTTGCGTAGTTTAAAAGATCTAAGCGTACCTACAGACGACGGATAGCGACTTTCTTTTATACTATAACTTAACAACATCTAACAACTTCGAGATAACTTAACAAAATATAATACTTAAAATAAAAATGGCAAATAAATACAAATTTTGTTTTGGTTAGTTAAAACTTGTGGTGTGATGTGTTTACAATCTTCGACCACACCGCCACTGTTCTATCAGTAATCTGGTTCCCACAGTACAAGCTATGCTTAGTTTGGTGTTAGATGGCGCTGTGTGAAATGTCCTACGACATTTATTACTTATTTTAATATTAACTATTTTTTTTCTTTCTATACTATTATAAACAGGAAAGATTTGATTGTTTGTTTGTATTGGATAGGCTCCGAAACTACTGGACCGATTTCAAAAATTCTTTCACCGTTGGGAAGCTATACTATCCCCGGGTGACATAGGCTATTTGTATCCCTGTTCCATGGGAACGGGAACTACGCGGGTGAAATCGTGAGGCGTCCGCTATTACTTAATATTTTTAATTGTATTTTAATATTTGATAAAATAAAATAATACTTCCATTTACTCAGCTCTCCTTTTAATAATAGAAACTACCCCAACAACTCAATCACAACCAGTTAATCCTGTGTAGACACCACAGACTGAAACAAACAGTTTGCTTCTCTGATCCACAAAGACGTCTTGCCTTTGGTCAGCTAGAACACGGCTATTAGGTACTCAGAGACGTCTGAGGATTTCTAAAGGTAAATGGTATACTCAAGCAACTCGGAAGGAATATTTGAGTCAGAACAGACTTCATTACTAAAACGAGAGCAGTTTCAAAAATTATAATTTAAATTCCAAATGAACTATAATGAAATGTATTTATCTATAAACTTAATAAAATTTTATTATAACCGCATTAAATAATTTTTCAAAACTTTAATTTTTCGAGTACTTACATAAACATGTATTAAAATAAATGTGTTTCAATAAAAATTAAAGTGATAATATATAATACTGATAAATAACATATTATGTACCTACTGATATAAATATTTAATGTCGTTTAACATGATATAATAAACATTCGTCTAGGTAGGTACCACCGCAGTACCAGATATTCTGCCGCCAAGCAGTAGTGTGCAAACATTACTGTGTTCCGGTTTGAAGGGTACTGCAGCTAGCGAAATTACTGGGCTGTTGAGACTAACCATCTAGTCTCAAAGTAATGAGTGCCAAAGCAGCGATGCCCTGGACGTTGTTTTGTTACTCAAAGTTCTGTGTATCGCTGCAATGGTCATGGACAGGCGTTATCTCTTAACATCAGGAGAGCGCCTCGATCGTCTCATTACTTTTACATAAAAAAAAAACATTACTCTTCGTGTTGCTTCCAAAACTACATCGAAGCTTGTAGAAATATCGTAATTATAGCTTTAACAACCAGGGCAAGCTAAATAAAACCGTTAATAAATGCCCACATTGTAGTTCGTTTAAAACAAAGAAGCGGCAGAGAGTTCTGTTAATAAGCTGTACCTACCGACGTATCAATAAACTACTTTACTAGGGCATGACTGGACTCTACCAAGGCTTACTTGTGGGACTTTGACTGTGACTTAGACTTCCGAATCAATCTTGTTTTTATAAACTATCCCACTGCTAGGCGAGGGCTGGTGCATAATTGTGCATTGTGTTGGGTTGTGTTATGCTGAGGTGAGCCCTTATTTTGTACCTGTTTGTTTGTTTTTGCTTTTGTGTTTGTATTTGTTGCAAAATAAAAGCTTTTTCTTTCTTTCTTTTTATCTTTCTTTCGAGATGCTTTAAAATTTTAACTTTTGTACAATAGTAGTATAAATAATTATGTATTATTGTGTGACTAAACTCTTTAATATTAAACTAGGTATTAGATGAAAACTTAGTTAGGTATTTTTATCAAGGCGCAGTACCTTGATAAAAATATCTCAGAGAATAAAATTACCACAATACCATTCATAGTTACATCAGTATGAAGTTAAAGGAATACCATAAATCAAACAAGCCAACCTTAACTGTACTCGTACGAGCATAAACTTCCCGTCATAAAGGTTGTAATATCCGAGTTCTAGATTTGCCGGACATAACGACCATTGTCTGGATTGTACAACAATTTAATACTGCCATGGAGTGGAAATTCTCAGACGATAGCGGGTATGTCGACGTAATTAAACTGTTTCCATTGAGATGGCATCCAATCTTTTTGTACACTGTCTAAATGAAACTTCTTATAGCGTATCTTTTTTTGTATGTATACCTATTACCTATGTATAGCCTGTGGTCGGTCAAGTTTTGGCGGGAACGCGGAAAGGTCGCGTCGCCGTCGCCGCCATTATGTTATGTTATTTTCTGAAACTTTGTGTTTTTTCGAGTGTTTATATAATTAAATAAAAATAGTTAAAGCGCGATTGTAGGAAAGAGATATAATGTGGTTAAATGTGACTTGACCTTTCGTGCTGGTTCCAAAATGCCATCCATCGAAGCCCGTTGTTAAGTCCTAACTACTTTACTAGGGCATGACTGGACTCAACCAATATTTACTTAGTGTGACTCAGTCAGATAGTTTATTTTAAAATTTTGAAGTATTTTTGGAGTAGTCTTAAGTAAGCTTTTACAAAATTTCGAGTAAGTACTGAAAATTGAGGTCAGGAAAGCTTTTAAAGAAATACTAGTAATTTTACGTAGGTACATTGAGACCTCCAAACCTCACAGAGGTATGGCGCCTTGTTTACATATTTTAATCTACATAAATTGTATTTAACACGCAGTCTGGTTTTCCATAGGAATCATTAACTGCGTATTATTTACGTAATAGTAAAAAAATACTAAGTGCTGAATTCATAAAAAAAGTAGTAATAAAGAACATACGGTAACAAAATACTAGTGTTAAATATAATTTGTACCAAATCTAATCACTAGATGGCGCAGGTATCAGATTCGCTTGCAGGCGCTAGATGGCGCTGGTATCAGATTCGCCAGCAGGCACTAGATGGCGCTGGGATCGAATTAGCCCGCGGTGGTGGTATGTTTATGAATTGTGTGGTGATTGTGACTGTTTAAAATTCATTGGGTCTAGATGGCGAGAATAACTCTCGTTATAAATTTTTTACGTAACTCAAGATTAACATCTTGTTACTTTGAATATACTAGTTGCCTGATTACCATGATTTAAACAGCTGGTTCAAGAAATACGCATAACTGAAAGCATTTCTACAGTCACGATTTTTTACCAAAATAATTATTTACAAAATCTATTGATCTTTACACCGATAAGTACCGATTGATCACTTATAAGTACAAATAATAATATCCAAATTATAATCAAACCTAATCGACTAAAGCATTTATGGAGCGATGATAGCTAAGTGGTTAGCGCGGTAGGTTCGCATGCCGAAGGGCGTGGGTTAAAACCCCAACAATGAGCTTGAGCTGCTGGTGAAGGAAAACATCGTGAAGAAACCATAGCATGGTGGTAGGGTACTTTCTAGTACTCGGCTTGCTAGCTACCCCCCTCAAGTTGAAAATCTGCCGCCAAGCATCTAACGGTGTGTTCCGGCAGCCTCACTTAAGAGCCAGTTCCATTCCAGGCTAGGTGTGCTTTACCATCTTCGACCACGCCTTTACTTAACATCAGGTGAGCTGTGGTCAAAACATCTGGCCTGTTAAACATAAAAAAAAGAAGATTTCAACAAGTATCAACATTAAATTTATGTACAGTTTATAAAATGTTAAGTATGTAAATACAAAACTAAAACTAACGTAAAAAATGTTTTTGAAAACTTCATAGAAGCTTCTAGTAGAGTCACCGCTGCGTTATTACACCATAAATTTATTATATATATTTATACTAAATTTGACCGTTTACTTTATATGACTGTGACTAAGACTCATTTTATTTGACACAATATAGACACATGATGACAGAATTCATAAAATGCGATGCTAAAGATAAAGAAAAGAATGTGTAATAACATACCATACATAGCGCATGTCATCAATCAACACAAACCAAACAAATGTTGGAAATATTCGAGTTAATTTGCCTAAACACTCGTTAGTTCGGATATAAAATATACCTATATAAGTATATACATTTTTTATTGTACATAGTAACCAGCTCACTTATATTCCTCTATATATTCCTTATAATCTGACAGTTTTAGTTGATACGCACTCAATAGATCAACGTATGTTTTTTTTGTGATTCTGCGAAGCTAGATGTTTCACAACTCATGTGTAACGTAAGAACATAATTATTTAGACAGTTCGCATTAAGGTGCGGTACAGTAAGATAACCCATATCACAGCAAGTTTGTGTCGTGTGACATAGGCAGGGCCACATAATTGATATTTTAGGCACGAGGAAGCAACGAGGGAAGGAAATTCCTAGAACTTGAACTACAATCACTTATTGGAAAATATTAAAGATTTATTTTGGCCTATTCTACGCTCGCGACTTCGTCCGTGAAATGAAACATGTGTAAGTAAAACTAATAACAAATTTGTAGCGATGGTAGCTCAGTGGTTGGTGCGGTCGGTTCACATGCCAAAGGGCGTGGGTTCAAATTCCAACAATGAGCTAGCGCTGCTGGTGAAGGAAAACATCTTGAGGAAACCAGAGCTTGGTGGTAGGGTACTTTCCAGTACTCGACTGGCTAGCTACCACCCTCAAGTTGAAAATCTGCCGCCAAGCATCTCACGGTGTGTTCCGACAGCCTGAGTTGAGAGCCAGTTCCATTCCAGGCCAAGTGTGTTTACCATCTTCAACCACACCGTCACCTGACGTCATGTGAGTTTTGATTCTGCTAGTCCTCCGTGTTTAAATACAAAAAGAATTATTTCAAATACTTAGCTCAGTCTCGACAATCCAAATTACACAGATTTCGCAATAAAAATCCTTTCAATTCAATTGGAGCTTAATAAAAAGAAATAAGCGGCGAATTGAAGGCTAACAAGATGGGATAAGAGGCTACAATCTGCTTAAGGACTCAAGACCGAGAGCAAAAAATAATAAGACAATATCTTACGTTGATAAAATTATTTCAAAAGTTTTGATTTACATGTTTATGGTTTTTTATGTAAAAGTAATGAGACGAACGATGCGCTCTTCTGATGGTAAGAGATAATGCATGTCCATGACCATTGCAGCAATACATAGAACTTTGAATACCAGAACAAAGTCCGGGATATCGCTGCTTTAGCACTCATTACTTTGAGACTTTCGATGGTTAGTCTCAACAGCCCTGTAGTTTCGCTAGCTGCAGTACCCTTCAAACCGGAACACAGATAAATAGAATCCCACTAATCCCACATAATTAGATTTGTTTATTAAACAAAATAAAAATGACCTTAAATTATACTATTTACAAAGTGTATAAAAAAAAAATCCCATTAATATTATAAATGAGAAAGTTTGGATGGATGGTTGTTTGATACTCTTTCACGCAAAAACTACTGAACGGATTTAAATGAAATTTGTTATGGTGGTAGCTGAGACCCCTTATTAAGACACAGGCTACTTTTTATCCCGAAAACATGTAGTGGGTAACACCGCGGGGCGCAGCTAGTAGTCTATAATTCAAGTAGCGAAAGTAACGAAACAACACGAACTTTCCCTCCCATATCCAATCCTGATAGCAATATTATAATATTTCTATGTGAACGTTAATTACAGAGTAACGAACAGCCATCAAAGCCTTATCCAGTACATGGTAATTAGAAACTTGTTTAAGAACGCTCTGTGCACACATGGGCCACTCCGTTTCCTGGTACGATAATTACAATGTAATTTACCTATCTTCGTTCATTATTTAAAGGTTTCTACAATATGGAAAGACGTGTATAACGTTCGACGCCTATATGTCGGTAAAGAAAGTAAGGATGTAGATATTGGTAAAGAAAATTAAGATACAGCATGGAATACAAACGAGAATTAGTTGAATAAAACAAAAAACACGACTGCGTTAAAAAAAATAGCTACATTCACTTGGAGCGATGTAATGATTCTAACGATACTCCATACATTCAAATTTGTTCAGGGGTTTTAAAATTTATGGTTGACAAAGAAAGGCACATATATTTATATAGATACATAGGTGCATGCATGAAAAGATTAATACAAATACAATTATTTTATTGATAACACCAATGTTACAATTCAATTTCCGTAAGATCATTTCAAACGAATCACCAAAAAAACAATACTATGAATGTCAATGAATAGAAAAACAAAATGTCAATATAAAAAGGTGGCAATTTAAAAATATTGTTTTAATAAAATGTAAAAAAAAAAACACATTGAGGTTTTTTGGGCAGTCGTGTAAAAACAACTGAAACAGATTTTAATTCTAGGATTTTTTTATTATTTAAAAAGCAATGAGATGAACGAGACGCTCTCCTGATGGTAGAAGATAATGCCTGCCCATGACCATTGCAGCGATACACAAGAGCAAAACCGTATTTGTAGCGATGATAGCCCAGTGGTTAGCGCGGTCGGTTCGCATGCCGAAGGGCGTGGGTTCAAACCCCAACAATGAGCTTGAGCTGCCGGTGAAGGAAAACATCGTGAGGAAACCATAGCATGGTGGTAGGGTACTTTCTAGTACTCGGCTGGCTAGCTACCACCCTCAAGTTGAAAATCTGTCGCCAAGCATCTAACGATGTGTTCCGGCAGCCTCACTTGAGAGCCAGTTCCATTCCAGACTAGGTGTGATTTACCATCTTCGACCACACCTCACTTAACATCAGGTGAGCTGTGGTCAAACACCCAGCCTGTCAATCATTAAAAAAAAAAAACCTATATATATATAGATATATATAGGTTTTGCTACTCAAATAATATATGTATATCTAGAATTATATACACATATATTTATTGTAATTATTATCTCTATAATTGAAAGATTAATGTCTTTTAATAATAAATAGCACGTCTTGTGCCTGGACAATTGTCCTCAGGCAGCAGGATTAAAACATCATCTATAGGTTAGAGCTTAGGTTTTAATTTGTAAACAAAACCCACAACAGAAGCGTTAATTTGCTCACACGAAACGATAGCGAGTTTTAAGATTTTATACCGCCATCTAGTAAAGTTTGCGGTACTAACTTTGCATAAATACAGTGTCTTCAAAATAGAAACAATCAAGTAGGTTTGAGTTTGCGTCAAATTCTGAAATACTTCCTTCGTCATCAATTCCTTGACGAGTGAGACGTATGTGATTTGTTTTTGAATAATTTATGAATACGGCCCTTTGTGTTTCAGGAATCGGAACAAGTAAAGCGTTTAAATCTAATTAAAACCTTGTTCAGACGTGTACGACAACCGGTTAATTACTGGAGCTTCCAAGCAGGCAATATTTATAATTACATAATTATTTATTCAAATAAATACCTTTTCTGTTCAATTTTATCGGTTGGTTTTAAATTACATACATATGTACATACACTGTACCAACTCCAACAATTATCCTATCCTACCAAAGTGTGTATATATGTTTGTTACTCTTTCACGCAAAAACCACAGAACGGATTTTGATTAAATTTGGCATGGAGGTAGCTGACACTCTAGATTAAAACATAAGCTACTTTTTACCCAGAAAACATGTAGCGGGTACCACCGCGGGGCGCAGCTAGTTATTTATAAGCGGGTAAATAAGTACACAGTAACTTTCATTAAAACATTAGCTGTTGAGGCGACTTCGCCCGCGTGGAATTTGACAAAAGTGTCACCACCACTAGGTACCGATGTAGTTAATGTGTTTTAAGATATATTCTATATATATATCTATATTTATTTATTTAAAAGATAAGTTAATAATCTATTGGCATGTTGGTTCATTGGTTTAGTAGCAGTAGGGCGTGGGTTCGTATCCCACCCAGGACAAACATTTTGTTGTATAAAAAAAATGTCTATTCTATGTCTGGGTTTTGCTTAGGTTGAAGTCAGATGGCACTGTGTGTAACGTCTTACGATATTTATTTATTTCATCCTAGTTTTATTTTTCCAGCAGTTGAGTATCAAACACCAATATCTGTCACGTCACGCACCATGGTCGTCACGCGTAGTGTCCTACTTACGTGTCTCGCAGAATAGTGAAGCCAACGAAAGAAGACTTATGACAACCCTTGTCACGCTGCCCTGTCACTCCCTAACATGGAAAACGTTTTACTTGTACAGCATTTTATTGGTTTCAATTTCACCATTGCGTTGTCACAGATAAAGTTTTTTTTTAAGAAAAAGGTTGTTGACTTTCATTGTATTATATCTGCGTCCTTATAGAAAAAGTAACAATTGTCTGCATTACAATTATCGTTTAAATTCAATTCAATCCAGTAATTCATACACACAAACATATATTTATATATACCTAAATGCACGCAGGTTCATTTTCACGTAATTGTTTAGTATTTTAGTCTGCCTGTGGCATTTTGTAATTAATCAAGATATTGGTTCCCGAAACACAGTTATCCCTAGTTCGGAGCTTATGGGTTCATTTTAATGTGTCCAAAACGTATGCCAAATAAAATATACAAACAAGCATAAAAAAGGCAAAAGATCAACTATTTCTCTAAAAGGGTATATTGATGTTACGATCACGTAAACAGCTCAACAATATGATAAACGTTTTGGCTCCACGCAGCCCTATTAGTGCAGTTTGTTGGGCACGTCGGATTTTCATAATACACTATGAATCATATCTCCATCATACGGCAATCGCGGAATTGATTTCGCGTCACTTGATTCCATGGTTCATTGGAAACTTTCGATGCAAAATTGGATAATAATATGTTTTATTTATATTTTTTCTCCAAAAAACCTAGAATTAAGTAAGACTTTTACACCCAAACTAAGCAAAGCTGGGAACCAGAGAGATGATATATTAGCTCCCTTTTTTTGTAAATGAAGATGGCAACACAATATTTATAGTAATATATGATTTTATTTACGTCATAAGATTTAAATTTATATAATGTGTCAAGTAAGAAAAAAAATAATTTTTAAAATATAAAATTTTAAAAATGAATTATGAAAGTGAAAATGATAGATAGATATAAACTCTTTATTGTGCACACCAAAAAAAATGTACCGAGAACAAAAGAATCTTATGAGCTAGTACTACAAGTGGCAGCCTTATCGCTAAGAGCGATCTCTTCCCGGCAACTAGAATAGAAAATATGATAGGTACATAATAAATAAGAACAGACGGGAGATGTTGTAATAGTAATAAGTTAAAAAATAAGACTATAGTAAGTATTTAATACTTATTTGTTATACAAGAGTGCAAAGTTGCTTTTTAACCGCTTGATCGAGCGGTCATCAAAATTGAGCGAAGGATTCTAAAATTAGTTTAAAATAGGTAAATAGGTTTAATGATGTTTTGACTTTACAAACTTAGTGCACACGATGTTCTGAATTCAAATTTACTTAATCATCTAGCGAATAAAAACGACTTTTGCACTCGGATATCGAAGAGCAAAAATACTCTTTCCGAGATGGGGGGATGAAAAAATAATAGAAATGTAATATTGACAATCTAATTTACATACAAAAAATATTTTGAAATTATGTACTTTTACATTACAATAACGAAACAGTTACCAAAATATTTATAAACGGCGTTGTAAAAAAAAAATTTCCTCAAAAACCTTTTTTTTTTTTGAAGTCACCTAGAAATATGCATGCTTAAATATTTCAAAGAGCACCTTTTCGTTTCACCTTTATCCTAGTTTTGAAATGACCATGTGACTGACTGCGGCCTGTGACTAGATGCACTTATAAACCAAAACGAAACATAAAACAAAGCGCCTGCTAACTCGTCCAGCTTACACGCCAATTCCTCCTCCATATTTGTGCAGCCTTTGGAAATTCAAAGCGACCTAGTTACAGGTAAAGCTGAGACTGAACGTTATTTCAACTAGAACAGAGGTACTAAACGTGCGGTAATCCTGAGCGATCTTCTGTAACCTGGAATTTGATTCGAACTCTGGCAATACTAAACTGGAACCACTACTATGAAAGTGCCAAGAAATTAGAAAAAGATATAAAAAATTATAATAATAGATACAACTCTTTATTGTTCACGCCAATTACAAACAATTATAATAATACAAACTTTATAGGCGGCCTTATCGCTGAGAGCGATCTCTTCCAGACAACCTTAATATGGAGAGGATTTTACGAAGCTAATATTATAAAGATGAAAGATTTGGATTTTGGTATGTAACAAATAAACTTAAAAACTACTTGACCGATTTCAAAAATTCTTTCACTGTTGAGAAGCTACACTATCCCCGAGTGACATAATTATGCTACTTTTTATCCCTGTATTCCTACGAAAACGGGAACTACACGGGTAAAACCGCGAGGCGTCCGCTAGTGCTTATTAAAACGTAACTCGCATTAATTTCGTATTCAAAATGGGTCAATCTATTACATCAGTTTCCATAGTAAAATTTGAAGATAACGACAAAAGGATAAAAAGAAATTACCTGTCAAAGAATATTTTCTAGGTAAAATAAATCTAAGGCACGCTTAGTTACCGAACTTTACCTAAATTGCAAAACCCTTAGAGACTCTAGTACTTAAATTAGTCCATAAATCTTAGAGTAGGGGTCTCAAGCCAAGTTCATACGTGTAAGTACAAACTGTGTAAGTAGGTAGTTTCTCAAAGTTTCGTCCTGGTAGACTTTGGTTCACTGTCACTTAAATCCATTTCAATTGACAAGTTTTAATAGTTATTGATATTGGTTTACTTGGTGTCACGACAATTCTAATAATAGAGTGGCCATGACTCAACTTTTGATCGTAGTTACGATCAAAAGTTGTAACAGAATATTTAAAAGGGTTCATAAGCTCAGTATGTATACGTCGATATTATCGCCGTCGCGGGTCGAAGTTGGACCAGATTGGCACAGAACCGAGGCAGATGGAATGACAAAAGAGATGCCTATATCCGACAGTGGGATAAAGAAGATTTTGATGATGATGTATACTACCTCAATACTATTATTTATTCGATTACTCCGCTTGGAGTAATGTTTGTTCCGTTCGCACAATTTAGGAAAAGTTAATAACTCTATATTCGCAACAAAATACTCATAATAACCTCTTCTTTGCAAATCGATTGTTCGAGTCTTTACATTTTTTTTTGTATTAATCTCATAAGAATCTCATTATGCACTATGTTTGGTAAACGTATTTTGAGTTATACTTCCAGAACTGAAGGGTGTGGGTTTGATTCCCAATTAGGACTAAAATTTGTGTGATAAACACACATTGTTCTGTTCTGTAAGCATTCACCCAAAAAAAAAGGGTAGAACAAGCGTTGCATAGTTTGGGGCTAGGCTCTTTGTGAATTATTGTAAAAAAAAACTTACTCTATTTTGTTACACAAAGTTCTGGGTCCGAGGTAATCGCTATAGATAGGCGTTATCCTATACCATCAGGGGAGTATCTTGTCCGTCGCATTACTTTAAAAAAAATAGCTAGGATCACAAACTGTCTTATTTTTATAAAACACGGTTATGTAAATTGGTTAATGCTACGGAACCCGTCAGTTCGCGAGTTTGATTAGCATGTGGCTGATTTTCCTTCTAGTCTGTTTACATTTAGCCTGTGCAATCCACGACGTGTGAAAGTTCTCGGCTCGACTTCAAGCAGAAGTTCTCATTCAAGTTGGTACCGCCGCGTCAAAATGTAAAGCCAGACGAACCATGAGCTAAGGATTAGCATAAATAATGTTCATATTTATGTGTATTTTGTGAGAGTCATTATTCATGTATTGTGTGTTTTTTACTAAAAAAATATTAGGTACATACTAATTGTGTGCTTTTTAGTAATTACTTAACACATAAAAGAATAATTCATCAATTTACCCACCTTTCATATTGTTTTATTTTTTTTAACACTGGACTTGGTATTTGTGTGCCGGTCATAAATTAGTCAAAATCATCATCATAATCAGCCAATATTCAACCGAATGCCATTCATGCTCCATTTATCCTACTGCTTTCTTCTTTTTTTAAAGTATATAAAAGTCAAACATTACAATATCAAAATTAAATAAAAACAACTTTGTGACCTTCCCCCCTCGCTGTATACCCTCCCTCACAGCCACGCAAATACTAGTTATATCTATAAAGGTACAAAAAAAAAGTATGTATGTATCAGTTATCTGGTTCATAGTTCACGCTTTGCTATGTTTGATGGTAGATGGAGCTGTACGTATGGTTTTACAGTTCTTTGTTTAATGTGTGTAAACAAACCCGATCTTTTCGTAAAATGTCTATTTTAGGTAGGGTAAACCAGAGTATTGTTGTCCACTGATAGAAAATGGTATTAAACAGTTGATAGCTATAATACTTTTGTTTTTTTTTTCATGTTATTGTATTTCGAATCCTTAAGTGGGCAATAGCTATATGGTTTACACTAGTATTTTTTTACCTTTTACAAAAATTCGAAAAACATTTTCCGGTAATATCCGGCAATCCTTCAAATTGGCTGGTACTCGGTTTACTCTCTATCCCATACAATAACGAATACGTCCGGTACTGCAATATCACTAATGTAACAAATAAAAACTCTGCTACATATAACCGGTTTGACCTGAATACTCGACCCATTCAAGTTCTATTATCTTTATGGAATCCTGGTAGCTGTAAATAAAACAACTAGATAAGTCCAATTCAGCTTGAGCTTTGAAGGTTTCGTATTGTCACACATTATAATAATTATATTACAATATTTGTACAGTTAACAGGCTAAGAGTACAATGCCTGGTAGAAGAGGAAAAACGCATCTTGTCTGAAATTGGAACCGACTCTCAAGCGAGCTTTAAAAACCGATAAATTTCATCTTGAAGATAATAACTAGAAAGTACACTGTCACCATACTACGGTTTACTTTGATTTTGATTTGAGCCCTATTGTAAGAGTTATTAGGATTAATTTTCTCGCGTGTTATACGACCGCGCAAGCTACTGCGATATCGTGTGTACTAAAACATTAACTCTAAAATTAGGGCTGGAAAATCTATACAAACATACTAAATTTTAAACTGTTGAAAATATGTAATTTTGATATTAAATAAGTAAATGAAAAGTTTATTACCAGAAAAAATTATGTGACACATACAAACAAATGGTTACATGATTATTAGTACAATCTGACTTCAAGGGAAAACGACAGCGGGCCCCAAACTAGGCAACGCCTTTATCTTGCCCGTATTTTGATTTTTCTGTGTATTTTATCGATGTTTTTCAACCTACATCTATAAAGTGTCGATAGTCATTTGTTTGTGAAAACGTCGCAAACTTCTGATACAAATAGGGCAGCCCCTTGTCTTCACTGCACGTAGCGGCAATATGTCGGAGTTATCAGCTCCGAGTGGCTCAGCCACCCAGCCAGTTGATCCTTACTAGCTAACTTATATATAACAAAGCCAACTTATGAGCATAAGTGGCCATATGTAAGAACTAAACATTTGCAAAACTAGGTGTAATTTTGCTTAAGAAAATACGAAGTAGGCTCCCTCACTCCACTTTACTGATTAAACGGTCCTATAGAGAACTTACTGAAGCTGCTTATCCGAAGACTAGTTAGGAGATATTGCTTATATTGCAATTGCACTCAGAATTGGTAGATGAGAAAACGTTTGCAAAAGTTCACGTTTGAAATTGGAACGCGAGAATTTCACAGCTCGCAGAAAATCCTCCAATCAAAATATTTATGAAAAGTATGTCACATTTTATGAAATTAGAGATGATTAAATCGAATAAATCTTATCCTATACATTTACTTTTAACATTTCTCGATTCCTTAATCAACATTACACGGATGGAAATCGTGAGTAAATGTTGACATTTCCACATTTTCCAACCGTGCCTTGTTATTTTAGGACTATACGTAATGGAGCAATGATTATGGTAAAGATATTCAGCTACTAAACTTAACCTTTGCAGACCTACATAAGGATCTAGAGTATATTTGAGTGACGTAAGCCTTGAATGTCAAGTTAGTAGTTACCCGTACTCGGCTATGTGCCATTTGTGGTCGGTTTATGTCGGGACTGGTTAAGGCTAGTGTACACTAGGACTCATAGGAATGTATCTAAATCTTAAACGTTGGTGATACTTAAACGGGAAAATAAAATTATTAACAAATTTGAAGAAAAAATGTTCCTAGCACGTTATATTGGTATTTTTGATCTGCTAAAAGAGAACCTATAATGCACAACATTGGGCTGATGATTGGTTGTAGTAACAGGCGTGCTCAAAACGTTGGAATGAAGGGCCTTACCCAATCGGGTTTCCTATTCAATTTTTAAATAGATCACTTGATGTCTCAGGACACTCTCTATTGAGGCTGTTTAAAAAAACCTACCAAGTGCGAGCCGGACTCGCGCACGAAGGGTTCCGTACCATTTTTTATAACTAAAATTCTACTAGTCATTTTTGATTACTAGTAGGAAATTGATATTCTATGATGAAAACTTAAGTACTACAAAGGAACAGATACATTTAAATAAAATAAATTAGTAGGTAACAAAATAATTAACTTCGATTGAAATTTTAAATTGGTATAATATACAATATTTATATTGACATTAGCTGCGCCCCGCGGTTTTACCCGCGTGGTGATGGATGATGATGATAATGATGAAAAGTATCCTATGTCTTATTTTAGGGCCTACCTACATGCAAAATTTCACTCGGATCCGTTGAGTAGTTAGTTACGCGTGAAAACGTAACAAACAAACAAACAAGCTCACATTTGCATTTATAGTACTAGTTAGGATGTAACTCACATTTTGGTATTTAATAATATTTTAATATGATAAAACAACGAAAATTTGTATTTCATTGTATTGTCAAGAATAGAGTCTTGTGTTTTAAGATTTAAAACATGATAAGTGAAAGTTTCAAAATCTATGCGGATAAATCGTTAATTCGTTAAATCTATATTATTATATGACATATTTCAAATTAAATCAAATTATATTAAACTTACGGACGCCTCACGGTTTCGCCCGCGTAGTTCCCGTTCCCGTGGGAATACAGGGATAAAAAGTAAAAGTCTATGTCACCCGGGTATAGAATAGTTTCCCAACGGTAAAAGAATTTTTGAAATCGGTCCAGTAGTTTCGAAGCCTATACCAATACAAAAAATCAAATGTAGGAAATATAATAATGGATATAAAAGGATATATACATATAATATATAAATATTATAATTGAAAGTTTAGATCGATAGGCTTTCACGCAAAAACTACGAAACGGATTCGGATGTAATTTGGTAAGGAGGTAGCTGATACCCTGGATACATAGGTTACTTTTGATCCAATAAACATGTTGCGGGTAAAACCACGGGGCGCTGCTAGTATTAAATAAATCGTGGAAGCATCCGAACTTTTATTGCATAAAAATAAGTGTAGAGTTACTTTTTATATATTGTACAAGATGTTTTGGGAAAGAGTAATATAATTTAAACATGTTGTTTGACACATCAATGATAACAACTTTTACTGTGGAATCAACTTTTACTGTAGAATCAACCCTGATTTGCAAATTAAATAACGTACTCATGCATAACTTCCCCGAAACACCCTGTACAAAAAATTCTAAAAACAATTTTGCATCTTTGAGTCAGATGACAACTTACCTTTTTTTCTGTACTTGGTGGCGATGACTTGAGCATTTTTGAGACCAAATTGAGAACAAGAATTGAGAAAAACTATTTAAGAACATTTTTTTCATTCAAATAAGAAATGAATCGGTGAAAAGGTTGCGAATTCGCCGGCTGTAATAAATATCCTATGTAAATGGTACTCTTTTTCTATTCCATAAAAACTGTTTCTAAATAATAAATTATCATGTTCTATAGAGCTTTACGTAAGGTAGACCTAGGCTAGTCTTCTGATCCCCTAGGATAGGACCCTTGAATAAGGTAGCTTGAAATATGATTTCTTTGCTGCCTTTTCTCCTTTATTTAAATAATAGAACTTGTACCTTAAATAAACAGTACACGTGTTTTCAGTTATGCCTAAGCAAAAAATAGTTTGACTATTTGTTTTATAAGTCAAGTAAAAGTCTTTGACCAGTGTGTGTTACCAGTGATGACTTACGACGCTGAAACGTGGTCTCTGACTGTGTGCCTTCTTGGTAAGCTCAAAGTAGCACAACGAGCTATGGAGAGGGCTATGCTCAGAGTTTCCCTACGAGATCGAATCAGAAATGAGGAGATCCGTAGGCGAACTAAAGTAACCGCAATGGCAATGGGCAGGGCACATAGCACGCAGAACTGATGGCCGATGGAGCTGCAAAGTTCTAGAATGGAGGCCACGAACCGGCAAGCGCAGCGTAGGACGTCCACCCACAGACGACCTAATAAAGACCGCAGGAACGCACTGGATGCGAGCCGCTTCCAACCGGTCTTTGTGGAAGTCAATGGGGCGGCCTATGTCCAGCAGTGGACGTCCTACGGCTGAAATGATGATGATGATGATTTGTTTTATAATATTAGTGGTATAGTAGGATAAGTAGAGCTAACCTGCCACGAACGTGTGGCGGTCTAGAAGATCTAACCTATTATTTGAGCATGACGTTTACCTTCTACCTGCCTAAACAGCCCACCTATTTAGCCTAACTACCCTCGCATTGTTATACTGCGTGATTGAACAGACAATAGAGGCTAAATGGATTTCAATTGACAGCGCCTAAGATATGGCCGGCCAATCCACCTATTGTTTATTGTTATTTCTATAATAAGGGAAAGATTTTCTGTAATAGAAAAGAATTTCTGCTGTAAGATTTTCGATATAGAAAGGAACATGTGATTTTATTACCTCCATACATTTAGGTATACTTACTATATGACATTAAATTTTTTTTTTTTAATAATTTGACGATTGAAGTGCGACTGGGCAAGCCACATTTGTCGCATGTCAAACGACCGCTGGGCAAAGGTCACCACAGTTTGTACGCCAAAATTTAAACGGCCTCAGGGTCGACCCAGACGAAGGTGGTTTTATGAACTACATCGTCACGACAGTCATAGGACCACCAAAGCCAAAGACCGGGCAGTCTGGAAGGAGGAAAGGGAGGCCTTTGACCAACAGTGGGAAAATAGAGGCTGATAAAAAATAATAATTTGAAGACAGTAACAACAAACACAGCAATATCATCAACTACTACAACAATAACAACATCAACAACAACCAGCATCATCTCCCAACTGTTCTCAGTTTATAGTCTGATTTTTATTCCTTGTTGCCAGGAATAGAATTCTTTGTGCGACAGCTCTTTTATATTCCGAACATTTTTATTCCTTGTGTACACAACAAAGAGTCTAAATGTATATAACCATGAATGAGCGTGTAGTTATCTTTAACACAGAACTTTAAAAGACTTAATCATAGCCCTTTTGATGTCCAGTTTTTCACGTAGATTAATTATTTTATCAGCGTAGACATATTCAGTGATTTTACATGTTTGAAAGGCTAATTTGGTATTTATCATCGTTATACGGTTTATCATCGTAGTTCCCTGCTGGACATAGGCAGGCTACTCAGTCCGATCTTCGGCATAAACTTCCTCAAATTGGCAAACGTAGCGTAAGATGCCCTGAGTCTTGATAAGATCCCATCGACACTTACGCACAGACCCACACCTACACTTACACACACCCACACTTACGCACACATATACACAAACACATACACACGCAAATAAGCTATTTATAATTTTATTATATTTGACTGGTTTATTTTACGTTGTGTTTCTTACTTCTTCGCTTTTTAGTCATTATCATAACAAGGTTTGTCTGAAAGATTTTTTTTTTTAATTCTCGGGAAAAGTCGAAAATATGGAGTAAGAATTTGGATGAAATATGGAACTTTTCTTACTTTTATGTCGGTAACGTGGCTGAATCCACGAAACGCAGTAAGTTTAAAATAAAATTTTGGTTCATAACAGTTTATAAACACACGGCTGATACGGGCGTCTCTTATATACTTAGCCTTGGGAATTTAGTGAATTCATAATTTTACCTGGGACAGAAAACAGACAGCCAGCCAGAAAATTATTAGTGTCTCTTCAAAGGGTATAATCTCCAGGGTATTATTCACCAGTCTACTAAATTGCAGTCCAAGCTCAAATATTATTAAGTAAATTGTTACAAAATTATTATAAAATTTAAAACCTGACTAAATAAATAAATAATATAAAATAAAAAATAATGCAGGAAATTACACACAGCGCCATCTGACCCCAAGCAAAGTTCGGGCTGGTAATTTTAGCCATACATTTATGTTTAACTGTAAACACATATCGATGGCTCCTACGTAAACTATCGTATGCCACAAATTTGCCGTTTTCACTTTTTTCGTTTTCTAAAATTATGTACGTTCTACAACTATATTATAGTGAAATGATATTGAAATACCGCCCGCTCGTCCGTCCGCCGGCTTCTTTGTTGCTCATTCAAAATATCTATAAATATATGTAGATGATGTCAATTCGTGACAATGGTTATTTTAACATGAGCAAAACGTCGAGAGAAATAAAGAATGCTAATTTATGGCTCTTTGTCGTAGAGAAAAACATTATTATAGACAATAACGTCAAAATGTATTAAATCCGATTCAAAACAAACGTTCACAAACTTTCATAATTCTTACTATGAAATGCCTAAATATGTCGAGCGGTACACAACGTGCTCGAATTTTAAGGATTTCTGAGAAAGGTCACCGGAGCAACTCAAGGGCCTTACCTTGAAATATTAACCAGGGAAATAAATTTAGCCGACAAAGTTCTGAAGACACCTCAGCTTTGTTTGGAAGACGAAACTTTGCGAGTGATTTATTTTCTTACTTCAGACGAAACCATGTAGGTTACACGCAAGAAGTTTTCAAGTTTACCTGATTATGCGTTTCGTGTAAGTTTAATTTTCGTGTTTTTAGGCGGAAACGCGGAAAAGTTATGTGGTATTGTATTCTTTTTTAAAGCGTATATTTTTTCGTGTGTTTATGTATAAAAATATGTTATTAAAAATGGTGTTAAAATCATATCTTAGTTGTAATATCTATAATCTAAAATAACAATTTCATGCACGAATGTGGGGAAATGACATAATGTGGTAAAGTTAAAGATAAAGATTATTTATTTGAAAAGACACGAGTAATATTGGTACAATATAAATGGTCCTATAGATAAAGATATCCAGTGATCGTCCCGTTTCTTACTCCTTTCTCTCCTTTTTGACGACTTTTTTGATAGTGGATCTATAAACTATCGTCGAAGAAGAATTTACATCCAAAAATGATCAAGAAAATATAAGATAAAACGCAGGCTATCTATATTCTGCGCCACAGCATCAATTACTTTAAAATATGCGTACGTAGGTACGTATATCAATCACCCATCGAACCTCCTATATCATGTTCGAAGCTCCTTGCTATATAAACAAGGTATCTATCCATTTTGAAAATGAAAAACACATTCGCTTTTCCGACGTAATCAATCTACGTCAAAGATAGATTAGGTAAACTCTAATTCAGCTTTTTTATGACATTGATACAAACCTGCGTATCATTTATGTACATAAAAACTTATACGGACCAACAAACCATAAGTATAGATACGAAGGACACAGTTAACATTAGGAAAGTCCAACTAGCGGACTACTAATAAATTCTTACGTTGATAGAATTTAAACTAAAAGAAAATACGCTCACATCCTTAGCCCGCACTATTTTTTTATTATTATTTATGTCATGTCAGACTTTTGTTTTTATAGATAACTAGTGGACGCCTCGCGGTTTCACCCGCGTAGTTCCCGTCCCGTGGAATACAGGGATAAAAAGTAGCCTATATCACCCGAGGATAGCTTCACCGTTGGGAAGCCACACTTGCCAACGGTGAAGAAAAGAAAGAATTTTTGAAATAGGTCCAGTAGTTTCGGAGCCCATTCAATACAAACAAACAAACAATGAAATCTTTTCTCTTTATAATAGTATAGATAGATAGATGGATAAATTGGAAGGTCTATTGATGTCAAACACGGCGTGTTTATTTTTATAACATTTTTGTGGTGCGAATTTAGATTAAAAATGAGCCATAGTCGATTTGTTGTTTGTTTAGGAGATATGAGAGAACAAATTGATACACATAGAAACACATACGCATACGCACACATGTGAACACGTGCACAAATACACGCTCACACACGCGCACACAACACAACACAAGCTGCTCGAGCAACAAATGTGAAAGTTATATAAATATGGAATGTAGATTGTTTATTGCACAGAACGATCTATTTTTCCGGGATATAGTATATTCCAGGTAAGTTGTTACTTGTATCCCAGAAAAATAGATCGTTTTTGGAGACGTATCGTCGCTGTTACATTCTAATGTCACTATAATTAAATTTTCCATCTTATAATATTTCCACTATTTCGAGACCTTTGTTTTCGGAAATTGTAATCTGTCCGCGGAAATAGAGCGATTATAGCGCGGTTATTATAAACGTATGCGTCCAGCGTCACACCGATTATGTACCGGAAGCTCGGAGGGCGGGCGTTGATGCCAATTTCCGCCGCCGCCCGCCTAGCCGGGAAGTAGTGCCAACAAACACATATAAATATGTGTTAAGAAATTATTGAATGGTGGCTTATTTATTTTAAAAAAGTATTCTAGGGAAGAATTACAAAAAGGTGTTTAATAACTAACTTTAAACCCAAAATAATTTGGCCGCAATAATCAAAGGCATCATTTTTCTCTATCCTAAACCGAACAGATTCATGCTAAACATCAACAAGTTTTGTACAATTTTTTTGCAGCTTAGTTGACCGAATTAAATGTTTGGATCAGGATTGTAGTACATACATAAACATATTATGTATCATTCCCAGCCGCTCATGAACTATATATATAGGGGCATGCCCAAACGCGTCGGGTGACCAAAATAGCTGGCATCCACTTTGGTCAAAAACTTCGCTTTGCCATCCAGTGTAGCAAAGCTGCCAGCATTCGGGCTTCGTTTCCCCCTCTCATAAAGATCAGGTTGTTTTTTTTTCTTTGTAACTGGTAGTTATTTCTATTTTAATACGTTAAAAATATAAGTTTATGTTTCTGCATACAAGTGCAGAAATATATGTAAATATCTCTGCTGATAGATGTTTTCATAATAGTTGTAGTGATCATATTCAGTGGTTAGCACGGTCGTTTCACACGCCAAAGGTCGTGGGTTTAACCCGCTACAATGAACTTGAGCTGCCGGTGATGGAAAACATCGTGAGGAAATCATAGCATGCTGGTAGAGCACTTTCTAGTACTCGGCTGGCTAGCTACTACCCTCAAATCGAAAATCTGCCGCCAAGCAACTAACGATGTGTTCCGGCAGCCTCACTTGAGAGCCAGTTCCATTTCAGCCTAGGTGTGTTTACCGTCACTTAACATCAGATGAGTTGTGGTCAAATACCTAGCATGTCATCCATAAAAAAAAAGTGTACTAAATCAGTAATGGGTGGGTTTGCCAATCGATACGACACGACAAACAATTCAGCAGCCATCATCGCTTGTCGTGTCCTAGATTAGCGCCTAATTACTACGACTAACGACCGAGATTGCGATCGCATCGACCTAATATTATAATAGCAATAAATGAGCTGTTTTGCCGTGCGGTTAAACGTACTGGGAAAGTTAAGCGGATATTAGAAATGTTTTTAGTCTTCCTCTTGGTTTTTAGCATCGTACTTTTTGCTATTATTAGTGGCGAGTATATATTACATGTATATACGTAATCAGCAATGGTCAGTCCAAGTAAGCTGCCTGAACTTCTGGCATAGCTTGATTGTTGATGATTCGGTGTAAATCACAGATTTGATTAGAACTTTTTTCAAATAATATATGTGTGTAGTTTTAGAAGGTTGGTGAGGACTCTTTGGTGTCTTCAACGCAGTGTGATCTTTACTCCGAGTTATGGTTGAGAACACGGATAGAGTCGTGTTACCCTATTATATTTATTTCCTAAACTTGTGTTGTTTTTTCGAGTGTTTACGTGTAAAACTAGTTGTATTTTATTCAGAAAGTACCAAATGAGTGTGGGAAAGTGATATAATGTGATAAAACATGACTTTTCGTGTTGCTTCCAAAACTCCAATAAAGCTTATAGTAAAGCCGCTACTACTTTATTTAAGCATGACAGGATTTGACTGACACGGACTGGACTTTACTTATTTAATTTATCAAACTTGAAAATATCAAAACACTTGACACTGGCAAATGCACAAAATGCGACGCCAAAATCAAAGAAGAAAATCTTTATTCCTTTTTTAATCTGTGACATCTATGCATTGTGTTTTTATTTTTTGGAGTTTTGGTGGGAACGCGGGAAGAGTCGTGTCGCTCCGTTGTATTTTTTTCCAAAACTAGTGTTTTGTCGAGTGTTTATGCATAAAAATGGTGGTGTTTTATTCATAAAGTGCCGAATTATAAGCGCGAGTGTGGGAAAATGATATAATGTGGTGAAACGTGAGTTTTCGTGTTGCTTCCAAAACTCCATCGAAGCTTTGTAGTAAAGTTGCCACTACTTTACTAAAGCATGACTGGAAATCACTGACACGAACTGGACTTGACAAAGACGACTTTGACGATAACTATAGCTAAGATACAGCAGAAATAACACTTAAGACAAGGCAGTATGGCTCTATAGCTTTAGCCTGACCGAAAGGGCAAATTATTAAAAAATATATATATATATAAACTTACGAACGTTGCTTGAATTGGGCCGATGCCTTAAATACTATTCTATGTTAGTTCCCATTCTTGGGTTTATTTACCATCGTCACTTAACATTAGGTGAGCTGTAATCAAACACTTAGCCTGTCACTCGTAAACTATCTCCATGTCAACTTTTCGCTAGCACTGATATATCAGGCGCTAAACACATAGATTTATTTTAAGCTGGCTCAACATAGCAAAAGCTACAGCTGCAGACAGGGGCAAACTGCATTACTATAGATACGTAGCAATATTTGTTTGTATTTGAAGGCAAATTTAAGTAAGACCTTAGATGTTTTGCTGTTCTATTAACTAGCATCTTTCCAATAATTACGTAATACGAGTGCGCCAAGAAAAATCCAATTTCCTCAGTCAACACACCGGTCGTGGAAACGAGGCGTAAGCGGCGAATACGTGAGCATACCGTAAATAGTGTAGTTTTTCTAAACTATGTTAGAACTAGAGCAGGCGTTGGAAATGTATTAGTCACGTTGAGTATTTCATATCAGTCGCGCAATTTTGTGATTTTTCGTCCAATCTTATCTAATTTGCAATTAATACTACAAAATATACAAATAGATACAAAATATTTTATTATTACAAAAGCGGTGCCTTATGAATGTATACTGTCTGCTGCTTTAACTTTAACGTATAGCTGTAGTGCAGCCGTGATTAAACTAGGTACAGTTAAGTAACAAGAATAGTTGTACCTATATAAAAAAATAATAGCTAACGATATAATTCCTCAATGCCATATGTGTGCGTTTGGGGGTGAGTGTGTGGGTGGGTGATTGTGTGTGTGTGTGCATGGTTGTGTGTGTGTGTGTTGTGTCTACTCTAATTAAAAGTTTTTCAAAGGTGTCATATTTTAAAGAAGCCATATTCTGATACTATTCTTAAGTTGGAGAGAATTTAAGGTAGTAGTGGTTTAAGGAAGAAAATAAAACTTTGTACAAATTATAGAACATTCTGCATAAAAATAAATTTTAAATGTATTAATTTCAAAGACTGCTTACAATGTCCCCAAAACGCTGGCCCCACTGTTGTATGACCATACTCAAACGTTGGGCAAAATAGAGGCCAGCATTTTGGTCACGTGGGCTTTATATGTGTTTGTGTGCGTGAGTGTGTGTAAGTGAATGTGTAATATATTTGTAATTTGATCATAAATGTTGTTGTGATCGCCAACTGGTAAATGCCACCAACATTTTTATACCTACTTTCTACTCCAATGAAAAATAAATAATTGTAAAAAAATAAAAATACGTAAATCTTCTACGGAAAAAATAGCACGAATAAAAGGATGAAAGGTTTTTATACATCGTATTTTTAATGTGTGTTTTGATGTAATGAACAAAAAGCTTACTAATTGAAATGCTCTATTTAATCTATTTTATTTCAAGGTTTTTGAACTTTAGTTGTTTAGGACTTAAAAAATTATACTAAGCACAAATAAAAGAAAGGTACCAGCTCTGTTCGTAGAAAAATAAAGTCACGAACTTCTGAATAATAAATGCTTAAAATGTTTGTAGCCAACATGTCGTGGTTACAGCCAATTAGGCCTATTTCTGTGACCTATAAAATATACCTTACTAGGGTTGCCTCGCGATTTCATCCGCTGTCCACTTTTTTTTTGTATTTGGCATTACATTTGGTGCATATTCCAGTCCTAATTATTTAGATATTTGAAAATATAAGACTGATCAGAACCAGATTATATCCTTATATTCTAGCTTTGTCACCTTCATGCACGGACAAAAAACTGTTTGTCCTCATCGTATAATCTTCATAAAAAAACATAAAATAGACTTATGTAGAAACTTACTAATTCATAAGCTTGAGGTGCACTAAGCCCAAAGGGTAGATTATTTTTTAGTTAAAAAGGTAGGTATTTCATACATTCAGTCTGAGATCAACGAAATGTTTCTATGTAACAGCTGATTTTATTCACAATTTCATGACGCCTCTATGGTAAGAGTCATTCATGATGAATCACGTAATTGACAGCCCAGTTGGCTCAGTGGTAGTATATCTGCTCTAAAAGCTGTAGAACGTCTGTATGTATTATAAGTATGCATTAACAACAAAAAGTAGTTAAATATTCTATCAGTTACCTGATATTTATCGTACAAGCTGTGCTTAGTTTGGGGGCAGATGGCGCAGTGTAAAATGTCCTACGATATTCATTTATTTCATTAAGTGGAAAATTGTGAGTACAGTTACTTTAAATAAAAAAGCTGACCAAGCGCGAGTCGAACTCGCGCACGAAGGATTCCGTACTATTATCTATAAAAACGGCAAAAAAATCACGTTTGTTGTATGGAAGCCGCCTTAAACATTTTTTTTAATTCTGTGTTGTTATAGCGGCAACAGAAATACATCATCTGTAAAAATTTCAACTGTCTTCAACATACGAGTATCATGGCTCATGAGATACAGCCTGGTGACAGACGTACAGACAGACAGACGAACGGACAGCGGAGTCTTAGTAATAGGGTCCCGTTTTATCCTTTGAGGAGGTTTACCCTACGTAACCTTAAAAACAAGACATTTATTTTGCAACGACATTGTATCGCAAGACCGTCAATCTCCAAGTTTTTCCTATAGTAGTAAAACACAGCATTCTCCAAGATTTCCGTCCGCTGAAGTGTGAAACTTCATTCAATCAAGTTCCTCATCTCGTCGCGTCGGACGGAATAAAAATGAACAAGATTGATGGCGCGTCACCCGCGAGCCTTCCCGACAGGATATTACGGAAGTACGGAATTAATGCGCGTTATTATTTTACACGAGCTCATAAAAATGTGTGGAATATGCTTCGTCATTCATCTTTTCATTTCATTTTTATTGACCGAGCGGAACGAGTATCACTTGTCTACTTGAACAAATTGGCATTTGTACTTTTGCATACTTGTTTGAAGAGAATTTGTAAGAATTTGTGAGAAGTAAAGTAACAGCAAAATATTTTTTTGGTTTACTTATGCGGGATTACTCACGATCAATTTTATCGGAAACACTGACTACAGTTTCGTCCACATCCTTCATTATGGAGACAAAGTTGAGTAAATAGTGCGAGCGGCCTCGTCTTACTTCAGAATTTCCGATTATATTAAACGTACTCACGTTTTTTAACTTTGTCTCCATAATGAAGGATGTGGACGAAACTGTAGTCAGCGCTTCCGATAAAATTGACCGTGAGTAATCACGCAGTGCAACTAGGTAGGTCCAACTTTGAGAAGGAGGTCAGTCGTCGAATCCAACTCGGCTGGGCAGCGTTCGAAAAACTGCGCGGCGTCTTCTCGTCCGAATTACCTCAGTGCCTTAAGTCGAAAGTCTTCGACCAGTGTGTGTTACCAGTGATGACTTATGGCGCTGAAACGTGGTCTCTGACTGTGTACCTTTTTGGAAAGCTCAAAGTGGCTCAACGAGCTATACAGAGGGCTATGCTCGGAGATCCGTAGAAGAACCAAAGTTCCCGATATAGCCCAACGGATTAGCAAGTTGAAGTGGCTATAGGCAGGGCACATAGCACGCAGAACTGATGGCCGATGGGGCTGCAAAGTTCTGGAGTGGAGACCACGGACCGGCAAGCGCAGCGTAGGACGTCCACCCACAAGGTGTCCACCTAGTAAAGCCCGCAGGAACGCGCTGGATGCGAGCCGCTTCCAACCGGTCTTTATGGAAGTCAATGGGGGAGACCTATGTCTAGCAGTGGACGTCCTACGGCTGAAATGATGATAAATCGCACATAAGTAAAACAAAAATGTATCAAAATCACGTCAGTCTCCACAGCAAAGTAGCAAAATAAATTGTATTTTATAGTTGTTGGCAAGTAGTTCAATACACAGTTTTCAGGTTCGAATAAATGAGTCAATTATAAATTCAAAAATTGGCTAAAAGTTTGAGAATCCGTTTACAGTTTTCGTTAGTAAGCTCATCAAATAACGGTAAGGGAATGCTTTCCAGTGCTTAGAATGCGAATATTCGCTTCGCATTCGTGCGTCGATCACGTTTTATGTAGCGAAGCGAAACGAATCGATGCGGATGAGGGATGTTAGCGAAATACGAGATAAGGCACGCTCCACGGCCCCTACCACCTACTGCTAGTTGATGGATGTGTCACTTACTCCAGCACGCTTTTGGGAATGATAGATAAGTGTTACTAATTTGTTCGGTTCGGAATGACGATGCAAAATTTCAAAGATATTTAGTAAAATCTCGCAATGATAGTTGGTGCTTTTTTTTATTTCTCAGTTTGTAACTACTTTTGGTAACTTCTATCACCCATGATCAAATCTCAAACGATACCGATAAGTTTCGTCTGTATTCCTTTTCTTGGCAGAAATTAGAAGTTTGTTGCATATTTTTATTTTAAAAAATGTAAGCAATTACTTCGCTTGCTTCATAATTATATTGGGGCTCTTTAGTTTTTTGACAACTGAATAATTTTGATAATCATGAACACATTGGATTAGTACCTTAACTTATCTATACATTTTTTTTATGTGTTGGTCTAACAGAATACCTACTTCCATTCTTAAAGCATCTTCCACCGTACACTTAAAAACGAAACTAACCTAAGTAACCTTAATAACAAAACTCATCTATCATTGGTAGTTATTATTTGAGGCACCAAACACTATAGAAGTTTCTGTCGTAAATATTTTTGCAATGTAATTTACCTTTAATTAAACAGCAATCTATCATTAAATTTTTTTTTTAACTGAGTATTTTTTTGACGTGATTCTTTCATGTGTGTATTAATATGGCCCATTGGATTGCGAGACATATCTTCTACCCAAAAGAATTAAAAGAAATGAAATGTGCGTTGGAAGATACATATATGAGATGCATATATACATCAACTACATATTTCTAGGGAAGCATGATCTATGGCAGCTGGTGGTAGGGTACTTTAGTACTCGGCTGGCTAGCTACCACCCTCAAGTTGAAAATCTGCCGCCAAGCATCTAACGGTGTGTTCCGGCAGCCTCACTTGAGAGCCAGTTGCATTCCAGGCTAGGTGTGCTTTACCATCTTCGACCACACCTTCACTTGACATCAGGTGAGCTGTGGTCAAACACCTAGCCTGTCAACCATAAAAAAAAAAAAAAAATCTTAGACCGCATCATCACTTAACATCAAGTGAGATGGCGGTCAAACGTAAGTCTATTTGTTATAAAAAAATATAATGCAACTTGCACCGCACACTATATACCTTTCCTACAAACGTTGCTCTAACAATCACTACTATAATATAAAGCTAAATAACCACTGACTGACTTAGAGAAATAGTTTATTATATAAAGCTATATCCATCCATAGTAGGGGAGACAATGTGACTAGAGTTGCTATATCGCTAATGTAGTGAAAGGAACTAAATCCTGTATTCAGGGATACGTAACATATGATGCGGGTGGGATTAGCTTTCTGGCGTATTGTGTCTGTAGCGGATTCAATGGCAACAGATTTTCGACGAAAATTGTCGTTGAAAACTTGAACAAAATTTGTGATATTATGTTTTGAAACTTTCTATGTCAAATGTTATCTATTTTCGTAATATCAGGAGTTTAAATATACATTTTAGACTAACGTAGCTTTCCTCTTTTTGTAAGTTGACAAAGGTCACAGATCCCGTTGTCTGGGGAGCGCATAATTTTAAATAAAAATATGTTATGTATTCGGCTGAAGTTTAAGAAAAAGGTGTAAAAGGTGAAAAAGGAGGTGAAGTAAGTTGTTGAAGGTGGGAAGACGTCTGGCTTTCAATTTGGAAGTCCTGGGTTTTGATTCCTCGGCACACACCTCTGCCTTTCCTAAGTTATGTGCGTATTACTGATGACTGATGATTATTGTGTTCCAGTTTGAAGAGTACTGCAGCCAGCGAAATTACTGGGCTATAAGGACTAACCATCGAAAGTCTCAAAGTGATGCGCGCCAAAGCAGCGATGCCCCGGACTTTGTTTTGTTACTCAAAGTTATGTGTATTGCTGCAATGGTCATGGGCATGCGTTATATCTTACTATCAGGAGTTCTCTCTTACAAGTTCGTCTCAGTACATTTAAATATTTTTTTAAATGTCCTGAATGGGAATCGAACCTACACTCTTCAGCTCTCAAATCAACACTACTACGAAATGAGCTAACAGGACACTATAAAGTTGTTTATAATGTTGAGTACAATGACCTCCTTTCATCTTAGTACACCCGAAGCTTAAACACCTGTAAAAGCTTAGCCATGATACTTTTAATAAAGAAGGCTGTATCTTATATTTTATGAAAAAAATCTTGGCTTTTGCTCAAGATTTTTTTGGATTACAGCCCCCAAAACCTTGTGTGAAAAAGTTCTTTTGATATTATATACCAAGCTAATGCAACTTCCATATTCAACACGTCTATAATCCTCCCATGCACGGGACCGTATTTCAAGGAAGGGTTTCGTGGGACTGCGGTTGTTGAATAAAAACATTCAGATACATAAATGAAACTTAAACATTAGTAAACTAGTTAAAGTTTTATAATAATAATAATATTTTTTATTTCATGTAAAAACATAGTGAACAGATACATGATGCAGCGTGCGTTTGCCTAATTAATTCGTTCTATGTTCAAAGTTCAAAGTTCAAAGTTTTTATTCGCTCAAGATGTGGTTACATTTTTGATCTTAAATATATAATACTAGTACAGCACATCTTACTCTAATTGGCATGCGAATTTACAATGAATAAAATATGTATCTCTTACACTCCGCTGGCTCGGCAATACTCACTTAATCCAGTCTCAAATGGCAGCACCACACTATCATGCAACGGTCTAACTGATTCGTCCAACTTTCCACGTGTAGAGTTCGTGCATGTTTGACGATGTTGGATCGTGTTGACGCGCGATCGCTCCGATGGTGGTGAATCGTACACAGATCAAAGGAATTGGCCAACTCACACAAACGGACACTGAGGTTGGAACGTGCATATTGCTACGAGACTGTTTTGATCGATCGTTAGTTGGAACAAACTGGAATCATGTTGGAGTAATGGACTGTTGGACGATGGTCTGGTGCCGCCAAGTTGTGCACAGTTAACTATTGAAGCAGTAGCACTCGACAGCGCATTTTAAGTTTCTCGCAGGGTATATTTTCGTACTTTCTAAGCTGATAATCTGATCCTCTCTATTCCGTTGCTATATAAGATCACATCAATCACGCGAGGCTATAAACAGAACATTTTAACACTCTAGCGAGGTGCTAGTTGCAAAATGTGGTACTTGTAGAGCCTGCAGGGTTTTTGAAACCGCCTATTTCACATGTTTTCTTCTTTATTTTTGGCATCACACTTTGTGTTTTTGCCAGTGTCAAGTACTTTGATACGTTCAAAATAATCTTCGTCACAAAAAGTAACTCGAAAAACACAAGTTTTGGAAAATAATTTCACACTTCAATTGATAAGAATAAAAATGAACTAAATCCATACCATCGCATTTTGTACATTCTGCCAGTGTCAATTATTTCTTATATGGAAATGTCTCATGATAAATAAGTCTCAGTCAAAGTTTCTGGTCAAAACCAGTCCATGTCCTAGTTAAATAATAATGACTTTACGAAGTTTAAAATATAGCTATAAAATATAAGCTCTACAATAAAATACAATCTGAATCTGTATCTGAATCTGAAGTTTATACCAAGTTTTAGAAACAAAAAGTATGGCACTTATTTACAAGTGTTGTTTACCTTACATGTTAGATAGAAAAAATATATATATATACCTAAGTAAACATCATATTATATTTTTAAATAGATTCTTATTTATATACTCCGAAAGATGTCTTTTTCAGGGAGCATCGGCTAATGCACTTTCCATATTCGAAACTGTAATCGGCAAACTCGGCGGCGGCGTGAATACACTTTAGGGATTTGCGAACTTTTCTAGTCATCTGTCAAACTGTACAGTCAAGCATTTTCATGCAAGTATATATTTCCGATTCTTCATTTTAATCTTTTGCGTGATTGAACAACAAACATGAAAACATTTACACATTTCTAATATTAAAGGTAAGATTTTCAATTATAAAACATTAACTAGCCTATTTTTTAAAGTACGTGCGTTCTTTATTAAGAGTCAAAATTGCTGAAAGTTTTAAGGCTTAATTTCTAGTGCTAACACCATTTTGTTAATGAAATATTGACTTGGGCCCATATTTCAAGCGCTCCATCCACCTGCATCGCTAGATAAGCATCATCAATCACTCTCGGTATAAGCAAAACAGAAGCTGTTTCAACCCCTTTGATGGGAATTTGGAAAATAGATTGTTTTTAGAATAAGGTGCAGTTTTGCTTGTGATAGTATAGGAATAACACTCTTTTTTTATGCGAAACGGTGACAAACGAGTGACGGGCCACCTGTAAGTGGTCACCTGTGCCTAAATTACGTTAAACATATTGTCAGTCAGCCTACCTTTGAGGACACTATTCACCCTTTGTTTCTAGTGATGTATATTAATAAATAATAAAATAAATAAATAAATATCATAGGACACACAGCGCCATCTGACCCCAAACTAAGCAGAGCTTGTCCTATGGAAGACAGATAACTGATAGAATACTTAAATACTTTTTTTTTTGTAAATACATACTTATAATACATACAGTACACCCAGACACAGAACAAACATCGATGTTAGTCACACAAATGTTAGTCCTGAGTGGGAATCGAACCCACGCCCTTCAGCTCTCGAAGCAGACATACTACCAATGAACCAACAGGGCTGTCGGCAACAGGTATTAGAACTCGATGGAAAACCCTAAGGTGGTAAGTCATTCCACAGAAGGCAAGTATGTGGAAGAAACATTTGATTAAGTCGAGCGCTAGAAAACTTCCAGGCATCTATAACAAGTGGGTGGAACTTCCATCGCGACCGGTTCTATAGTAGAACCAGTCTGTTGTGTGTTGGTGTTTTAGTTAGTTAGATAAACAAATATAAACTCTTTGTTGTGTACGCCAGAACTCTTAAAACCAGAAAAATTAAAAATATAACACGAACAAAAACTAGTGCTACAAGTGGCGGTCTTGTTGTTAAAAGCGAACTCTTCCAGGCAACCATAGAATAGAATGAAAAAATATCACGGGAGATGCCAAAACACTCATACGCTACAGTGTATAAATAACAGACAAATAAATACATTATATAGGTACTAATACTACGTAAACTTAACCGATTAGCAAATAAACCAAAGAATAGCAATAATATAATCTATCTATATATTATATAAAAGCAAGTCGTGTTAGTTACACTATTTATAACTCAAGAACGGCTCAACTGATTTGGCTGAACCAGCTTTTTTTTCTTTGTTTGTTGATTTGTATTGAATAGGCTCCGAAACTACTAGGTCGATTTCAAAAGTTCTTTCATCGTTGGGAAGCTACACTATCCCCGGGTGTCATAGGTTATTTTTTATCCCTGTATTTCTACGGGAACAGTGAAACCGCGAGGCGTCCGCTAGTGTATAATATTTTTCTTTATTAGTTAAGGTTTTTAATATTATTTTTATTTAAAATAGGTTTGCACTAGAGTACATCTTGTCTGGTGCTAAAGAGTAATGCGGTGTTATGTGGATCATGCTTACAAATGTAACTTGTTTAGTCTGTATTTGAAGATAAGCAAAAACATACATAATGGGAAATACTCCGGGATAAATTTCCACATTCACGCTGTTCGTATGAAAAACGTAGAATCAAAGCACGTATTTCGTACGTGGAGAATGTCCACCATTTACGGATGTAGCTTTGGCCGCATCTGTCTGGTCCTTTCTGTCCGGTATTAGAATAAAGCGTTAGTTATGAAACTCAAGTATGATTAGTAAATATATGGAAACACAAATACATGGAAATACATAGAATTCATAAAATATAGGTAACTATACTGTGTGTTTTTCGATTGTGTGTTTTTGTGCATATGTAGATAAGTTATTTTGTTTCCACTAAGGGTGGCTTTAATACAACATCGCATCGCTGGAACAATGTATCAGATCTAACTAGACCTCATGTTAGAGGTAAGAATATATTAGTTTATCACACTGGTTAAGCGCGGGTAGGCAGACTTCGTCCATCTTCGAGAACATAAAGAATTAGGTACATAAGAACATCTTTTTCTGCACTTGATTTTTTTAGGATTTTTTTATAGGTATCACGTAATCATCTGATGGGCTGTACATCTAGTGCTTGACCTTATTGTCTGGGCTATATATAGTTCGATTCTATAAAGTTCTAGAAAGTACCCTACCACTATACCATAGTTTTCTCACGATGTTTTCCTTCAGCAGCAACTCAAGCTCATTGTAGGAATTAGAACCTCAGTTTTAGCGCTATCATCGCTAAAACTGTACGAGTTAAGTATTTAATTCTCTATATTCTTGCTTATAGTAAACAAACGTTTGTTCAAGCAGGATTTGTTTCTTTTAAGTATTTTTGAAAAAAAAATATATTTTCTTATTCTATCAAAAGTATTTATTGGCTTACGTTATATTCTCTCCTCTTGCTCCCAAATTGAAATCCTGATATTGCTACTCTTATGTAGAAAGCTAGACTATTTCAAAACCCTTTCACGCTGTCATATAAAATGAGAAACGAGAATTGCGCTTTTGGCTGTATAAAGTCTGTACGCAGTCAAAAGCGCAATCTTACACTCTAGTGTTGCAAGTATCTTCTAAGATTCCGTATATTGATACTAGTGGCAATAACCTAAGAACTGCTTTCGTGGGTAAGCTCATAAAGTTATAGTACTATGAGTTAGGTAAGTTTACTTCTCGTTTGACAATATCAGTGTAGGTATGGTCAGCAATGGTGTTGGATTCAGGCTCTTAAATATCTGTCCTATAAACTTAACTGGTTTGATATCTGATATCTAAAAATAATGTGAGTAAACCATGACGATAAAAGGGATGATGGCGATGATAGTTCAGTGGTTAGCGCAGTGGTCACACGCCGAAGGGCGTGGGTTCAAATTCCAACAATGAGCTAGAGCTGTCGGTGAAGGATAATATCATGAGGAAACCATAGCATGGTGGTATGGAATTTTCTAGTGCTCAACTGGCTAATTACCACCCTCGAGTTGAAATTCTGCCCTATGCACCTAACGGTGCATTCTGGTGGCCTCACGTGAGATTGGGGCAGTTTATGAAAAAACACGGTTAATTCGGTGTAGTGATCTATTAATAAGTACTGAATTACGTGCATGATTGATGGATAGTTATGTATGTGGTCAAACATTACTTTCAAAACTCCAATCATTTTCTTTTTCATGTCAACTAATGAGACGAACGATACGTTCTCTTGATGGTAAGAAATAACGCATGTCCATGACCATTGCAGCAATACACAGAACTTTGAGTAGAAAACAAAGTCCGGGGCATCGCTGCTTTGGCACTCTGTAATTTGAGACTTTCGATGGTTAGTCTCTACAGCCCAGTAATTTCATTAGTAATGTAATGTATTTTTTAGTAATTGTAGTAAAATCACCACTACTTTACTGGAGCATGACTGGACTCCGCTTTGACTTACTTTGTGTGACTTGGAATTACTTTACTTTTTTGTCATAAAATACTTGAAAACATCGAAATACTTGACACTGGTAAATGCACAAAGTGCGACGCGAAAAATAAAGCCAAGGAGAACTTCTGAAGTAAATAGAAATACTTACGTAGTTACAATAACACTGCTATTGAGAGAGAATAGTTTGAATAGTATGAACCAATCTGCATCCAGCCGGAATTCCGAGAGCTTGCCAGTTTGTGAGAGCCCACTGAATCGGAAACTAAGTGCCTATCATCGTTCAAGTTTCTTGCTCTGCTAAGACTTGTAATCTGACGGAAACATTTTAAACATTTATTTAATTTACTTTACTTACAATCTCTTCGCTCACGCTATTGAGCCAGGCCGACTCTAGAGTGCACATTGTCTAGTAATCACGGAAGACCTTTTTTTTTTTAACGGTTGACAGGCTAGGTATTGACCACAACTCACCTGATGTTAAGCGACGGTGTGGTCAAAGATGGTAAAGCACACCTAGACTGGAATGGAACTGGCTCTCAAGTAAGGCTGCCGGAACACACCGTTAGATGCTTGGCGGCAGATTTTCAACTTGAGGGTGGTAGCTAGCCAGCCGAGTACTAGAAAGTACCCTACCACCATGCTATGGTTTCCTCACGATGTTTTCCTTCATTGACAGCTCAAGCTCATTGTTGGGGTTTGAACCCACGCCCTTCGGCAAGCGAACCGACCGCGCTAACCACTGAGCTATCGTTGCTACAAAAGTTTTAATACGCTACAATTATCTAGGTTGCATATGGTTGTTGGTTGGTAGTTGCGTGTTTTTGGTATTCTCATTTAAACATTTACTGCCTCATTTATTTGAATAAAATCTACGTGGTATCGATATCCATGCGGAATGCGAACCGGAATTGGGGCCGAATGGTGACGCAGAGTCGGATTCCGGGCTCGGTCGGAATTCCGGTAGATTTCCAACTACCGGACTCGGAAACTAACAGTCATTTTCTTATTACAGTTCGATAAGTTTCTGTGATTATTACACTTACTGGTAAGGCTAGATGACGCGTGCGATAAAACATCAGACAAGCGTGAATTAGATTCGTGAGCCAAGGGTTCCGTACCGCTATATAGTGTATGTGTTGCTAATAAAATAAATATCTTCTTTTAATCCACTTTCAAGTTATACTTGATTGTTTTTTATGAATCATTGTTTATATATTTAAGTCATATAATAAATCGAACCAAGCTTGCAGTTTCTAAATAAGATCGTTTTATCATGATCTAAACATATATATGCATTTCTACGCGTTTATTCTCGAAGAGAGCAGATGAGTAGGTGTATAAAAAACCAGCCAAGTGCGAGTCAGACTCGCACACGAAGGGATTCGTACCATTATCAATAAAAACAGGGGGAAAAATCACGTATGATATTTTCCCCTGTTAAATTCTCCTTAAATAGGTATTTATTTTATTATTTGTTGTTATAGCGGCAACAAAAATATATCATCTGTGAAAATTTCAACTGTCTAACTATCGCGGTTCACGATACACATCCTGGCGACAGACGGACAGATAGACAGAGTCTTAGTATTAGGGTTCGTTTTACTCTTTGGGTACGGAACTCTAAAAAACTAGATGGCCGTACGCACTCGTACATTTTTTAATATTAAAAAGTCGTTCAAATTTCCATACACATTTCCATCAAGTCCCCACTGAACGTTGCTAATTTATTATTTTATCATTAGCTATCGAGTGGTGTGTTTAAATTTTGTATATAAGCACCTAAAAAATACATAGGTAGGGAACCTATAAATGCAATACCAAATTGTACCCCCCGATTTTGTTGACGTCAGTTTTCTGAATTGTCTCCGATATAGAAACAAATTTAAAAAATACTTACGTCGAAACTTAGATAAATTTACAAAAGTCGACTTAAGTTCATGTACGAACACAGACTTTATAATGATATAACATGTACTTCATATCTGGAGGTCTTATTCGCCTTCCTGATTTGATAATCATAAATGCTGAATCACTGCGTAGGTAACAACATAAACACACCTAGAGAATTCTGCGGAAGTAACTTATCTCTTATCTATAATCCAATCTGCTATCTGTTCAAAATGTATTCCAAGTAAAGGTTGCTATCTGAGAATATTTTTAAAACACAATTTCACGAAATAAGGAAAAGAATTTGTTATATAAAGCTTGTTTATTCAACGTCATGTTTTGCAAAATAGACAAATATACACTTTGAAGTTGTCTTTTTACTTAAAAATTCCGCATCAACATTCAACAACTTATTATGATATAGATTATGGTACATTAGTTACACACCCATACTTTCTATCTTACACCTTAATACACTATACAATATAATATGCCTACTATTATTAGTTATGCAATTATTCTAGTTTATAAAGATTCAAAACATCTAATAATTAAATTTAAAAAAAAAAACATTATAACAAAGTTTAAAAAAGCGAATCTAGTGACACCAATGATTCCTTTGATGTCTTAAGCAGTAGTTAACAAAAGTAACATTATAAATCTAATTATTGTCGTGGGGTCTTAATATGGATTCGATTTCCACGTAAAATAATATTCAAGTACACAATTTTATGTGCGGTGTAAGCAAGTGTTGCTTGATCGACATACTTAGTGGATTTTACCCTCAGAACCTCGATCACGAACGACTTGCGACAAAGTATTCATATCGACATCGACAAAAAATTGTGTGAGATTTGTACAGCTTTGTATGCTATCGAGGACTTGATACGAATTCGATACATTTTCGTGATCGAAGCTCAGATCGCTGCTGAAGAAATACATGGGCATACCCTTGTACCTACGCCAAGCCACTAAACATAAACACCTGTATATGTTCAAAATAAATAACCTGTGTAAGCGAGACGTATTGATACGGCATTAGCTTAGAGTAAACGAAACGAAGATTACAATTTGTGTCCCTCACTGCATATAAAACGATAGTACGCTTCAAACTTTCTTTATAGCAGACATACATTGTTATCATCGATATTTCAGTGTATTTCGTACACTTTAAATTAATTAGTTGTGAATTTTCACTGTTGAATCTAATCTATACAAAATAAAAAATTTATTAAATTGCGTTTCAAACTGTAAAAACTGCACGAAACAAAAAGAAAATATTTCATAAGAATTTTCTTGTATTTTTTTTTAAATGTTAGCTTTTTCATTAGCATGCAAGGTTCCGCTATTTTTAATTAAATTGTTCTATAAACTCGTTTGCTGGCAATCAAAAAAATATTGGTTTCACATCTAGAGTAGGTACCTAAATTTGTTAGTTATAAAATAACAGTATTCTTTTTTATGGTTGACAAGCTTGACGGTGTGATCGAAGATGGTTAACACACTTAGCCTGGAATGGAACTGGGTCCCAAGTGAGACTGTCGGAACACATTGTTGAATGTTTGGCGGCAAAATTTCAACTTGAGGGTCGTAGCTAGCCTAGTCAGCTGAATACTAGAAAGTACCCTATCGCCATGCTAAGATTTCCTCGCGCTGTTTTCCTTCACCCCTCGTCATTCTAAAATGGTAATGAAGCGGTTCAAGCTACGTTAAGCAAACATCGTCAGATTAATCCAGACGTTACTCTATCTCTTTCAGTTAATATTGAGATAAAATGTCAGTTATAATTGCTATGCGATCCAAGAAGAAGATTGATTGGCAGCTAGATGAGATATCGACATTTTAGTGATTTTTATTAGTGTCTTTGAACTATCGACGTATAATTTGCACACTGTAGTTTCTCACGCATTTTCTATCTCAGACTTGTTCAAGATTAATTTAAATATCCACATTGCAAACTCAAGCAACATAATTGACAGGAACGTTTACACCAAACAAGTATCTTGTCAATTACTTTATATTCATACGTGTTTTAACAACTTGGGGCAGGTTATCTGTGTTTGGAAGTAGAATATAAAAACGTGGTGTCTTTACGCGACACGTCGATAGAAAAGTTGGGATTGTTTTCGACCAAGATGATTGATGTTCGAATGGGTGTATCGGACTGCGAATCCACTGCTTAGGGAATCGCAAGATGAAATAAAAGTGGAATCAAACATTTTACACAAATATTTGGTGTACGTAATAATGTGGCCACGTTTAAAACATAAAAAACGATAAAAACGTTTACAAATGTTAAATATACGTTTAAAATTAATTTGAAGCAAAATTTTTAGTAATTTTAAATGTCATTTAAAGTCTCCGAAATTGGTATCATTGTTAACTGAACTTACCGATAGTTAGAATATTTTATTTATTTTAAAAAAAATGTTACTTCCATCTTAATATACTTATATGAATGCTTAATTTTATATTTACAGTTATTTAAGTATTATAAATACAACATTTATTAATTACACGTTATGACTAGCTCTCATAAAGGAATGAAATGCACCACAATTTTGTTCTATACATATTTACTATCATTTACAATATGGCACTACGTATTCTATTTAGGGATGTTAAATTAAATGTTAGTTACATACATGCATCTTATACAAGTTATATTGGTCATGCGCGCATATAAAAATATAATTCCTCTTATACTAAATTTATGCCTAGTTTACACGACTAACGACTCGGCCGAAGATTTTTACGAAATATTTATACAGATAGATAAATTATTTATGTTTGACACCAAAGATTCTAGTATTTGTCTTTGCGGCCGAGTGGTCGGTGAAAGCGAGTGTTATACTTATAACAATTTTAATGCTGCTGTTAAGGTGAGACTACACTTGATAGATCCTAATCACTGACACGTACCTAACTACCAACTGCCGACTTGTAAACACCGATTTGTCATTACGAGTCGAACTGTGTGTACACTTCATTTAAACGGACAATTAATCAAATGAAGCGTATAAGAAACAATTGTTTTAAGCTTTGGGGCATGGCGGTAAACAACGTAATTTTTTTATACCATTATTTTTTAATTATTGATTGAATAAGAAGTCGACAAGACGTGCAAAATGTATTTCCATATGCAATCAAATTATCTTAACTGTTTTACGAAACTGCGTAAATATGTACACGCATTTTTCTACTAATGAAAAATTCAATATTATAAATTCTAATAAAATACGTGTTCAGTTCAGTAGCAAAGTGTAGACCCACCCTTACAAATAAAACGGTAACAATAAAACAATAATTAGTAAAATAAAATCTTATCAACAAATAACTTTAATGCGCTATCACAGGAATAAAAACTATGAAATAAGGTCGCCACCTCTGGTTCGATGCTTCTCTGGAAGCCTAAAATGCAAATGGTGAAGAAAACAGATCTTGGAATGCAACAAAGATAAAAGTCGTAAAACCCAGATACGAATTAGAAACTAATGAATATAAATAAACTATTAACTCCCAATGTCCAATCATTAATTTTATTTAAATGACTCTCGTACCATTTAAGAATCACATCTGACAAAATACTATTTCACATTTTGACCTCCAGAGTGGTTAATACTGTTAACTATTATCAGTCTCAGCCATTTTTTTTTCTTTTCTTGATTTTAACCCACTACACGTAGTCCCTTCTGCCAGGTCCGATCATGCTGTTCCGTTCGCTCACTACGGAAACCTCGGAGCCGTCTCTTTTGCTCCCACAACTTCGGAAGAGTTTCGAGTTCTGTATAAAATGAAAGAATAAATTAAAACTTTGAAGTGCAGCAATATAAAGTCGATGGAATGCAATGTAAGTTGAGCAGAGCTTGTTATTTTGAGTCGTTTGCGTTGGAACTTTTTTTTTAAAACGAGTTCTATTCTATATAACTAGACTGGAGGCGGAAAAATGAAGTTCCTGTGGAATTCGTCGTGTTAAATAGTGTAAATTTTATTTATTTGTCCAGTGAAGATAAAATTTGGTAGATGAGTTTGTGAGGAATAGCCATCAGGTGTCTTTTTCAACAAGGAAGAATTAAAGAGGGATTGAGTGGGTTTAACGTAATCTGACAGACCACGCCTGCATACCCGCGGAAACAGCTGGTTGTCTATAAGCGGCTGCAACCACTTACCACTCTGTAGCCCACCTGATTGTCAGTTTATTAAACAGAGATACGTGGAACGATAATAAGCCATAATTTTTAAAAACTTTTTAGTTTAATCTGCCGCCAAGCAACTGTGTGTTCTGGCTGCTTCATTTGAGAGCCAGTTCCATTCCAGGGTTGGTGTGCTTTACCATCTTCGACCACTCCGTCACTTAACATAAGGTGAGCTGTGGTAAAACACCCAGCCTGTATACCACAAAAAAAGTTAAAATAAAATTAGAATTAATTAATTTTTGTAGCGATGATAGCTCAGTGGTTAGCGCGGTAGGTTCGCATGCCGAAGGGCGTGGGTTCAAACCCCAACAATGAGCTTGAGCTGCCGGTGAAGGAAAACATCGTTAGGAAACCATAGCATGGTGGTAGGGTACTTTCTAGTACTCGGCTGGCTAGCTACCACCCTCAAGTTGAAAATCTGCCGCCAAGCATCTAACAGTGTGTTCCGGCAGCCTCACTTGAGAGCCAGTTCCATTCCAGGCTAGGTGTGCTTTACCACCTTCGACCACACCTTCACTTAACATCAGGTGAGCTGTGGTCAAACAACTAGCTTGTCATCCATAAAAAAAAAAAAAAAAAAAAAAGACAAGTTTTTTGGGGCATAAATCTTCACGGTCTAGAATTAAAATTGAAAATGTACAGGCCCAAAATGATGTCATTTTACATTTTGTTACGATAATTTTTACAATGGAGCTGGCCTTGACATCGAAATAAAATCAACTGTTGTATGTGAATTGTATATAGTTTATAGCTAAGAAGCCGGGAATCATAAGTATGTAGTAGATAATATATTGAATTCCTTACGACTGAGAAGTATCAATCCGTGCACTTTTTTAAATAGTGATCTTACCTTAACAAAAGAGCGGACGGGCTGTTGCAATACGAAGATGGCGAATATGACGACACCCTGTAGCGCGTTGATGAGGTCGAACACCGACCAGACGGACACGGCGCTGGAACCCGCTCCAGCTGCCCACGACACCACCTCCAGCACCCAGGTCAGACCCATGATCACTGACAGCATGCAGCTCGTACGGAAACTGGTATAACAAATGAACCAACTGCACCAGCGTTTCCCGGGATAAGAACTATTCGATACGATCCCAGATACCAACTGTATTTAAAATTTCATCTAAATCTGTTAAATAAAATTGCATAGAGAAAGCCTTTTTTTTTAATTTATGGGCGATGTTAACTAATAAATAAATAAACGTAGGACACTACACACAGCGCCATCTGGCCCCAAATTAAGCAGAGCTTGTGTAATGGAAGTCAGATAACTGATAGAATACATAAAAACTTTTTTTTGTAAATACATACATACCCAGACACAGATCAAACATTTTGTTTGTACCATAAAATGTTTGTCCTGCGCGGGAATCGAATCCATGATCTACAGCTTAAGGCAGATATACTATCAATGAGCCAACAAGGCTGTCACTATTGGGCGATGAAATGATGATGATGATGAACAAGGATGGACTTAAGTCCATCCTTGTTCATTAAGCTATGTATACACTTACATCTTCTTGTACTTTTTGAGCCTCTGACTAAAGTTTCCGTGCGATTCTCGTGGAGATGAGGACCGCTCCGGTACCGACAGCGGCTGTCCCAACACCGTTCCCAGTCGGACCCAGTCGTCAGACGTGCTGAAGTCTGAGTGTGTCATGTCTAGTGCTGAAAATAAAATAAGCAATTAGCCAAGTCCTAAACCCTTTCCTTTTTTTTTCGTTGACATCTAGGTGTTTGACCACAGTTTACCGATGTTAAGTGACAGTGTGTTCGAAGATGGTAAAGCACACCTAGTCTGAAATGAAACTGGTTCTTAAATGAGGCTGCCGGAACACGCCGTTAATATTCAACTTGGTGGTAGCTAGCCAGCCGCGTACTAGAATGTACCCTACCACCATGCTATGGTTTTCTCGCGATGTTTTCCTTCACCGGTAGCTCAAGCTTATTGTTGGTGTTCGAACCCACGCCCCTCGACATGCGAACCGGCCGCGCTATTATCGCTACAATAGATGGAAATTAACGAAACTATTTCTAACAATTTCTGCTCACCAAATTATATGGAAAACTTTTGATTTTCATATTTGTCACATCCTATATTATGGTCGTAAATTGAAGACATAAATAAATAAATGTCATAGGACATTACACACAGCGCCATCTGACCCCAAACTAAGCAAAGCTTGTTCTATGGAAGTCAGATAAATGATAGAATACTTAAATAGTTTTTATTTATATAAATCAGATCATTTATTATGATCTGATACTATAAGGTGACTTCATCATGGAATTCGATGTGATTAACACCAAGGAAGTCATGCACGTATTAACAAATAACAAAGTTGCCATCATTCACTTGCAGATACGGTGTACCGTAATAAAGAATTACCAATTGGTAGTTTTAAGAATCGTAAAGTACAAATATGGGAGCAGACAATGTCATTTTTCACATTGACACAACCAGTTACACATTACGTATGCGTATAGTAAAGATGTTAGATCATTGGGTTATTTTGTATATCCGTTCTCACCTCCACCGCCTTCGAAACCTTTGCTACATCCTATTAAAATGTCTTTGAGTACAGAATTTTGAAGTATACTCACGTGTGACATCCTTCAGCTTATCGTAATGCATAGCGAAGGCTCGTGATGTAAGGAAGAAAATTACGAGGTTACTTAGTAGGATTAAGGCTACGGGCCCATAAAAGTACGGTAGCGCTGCCTGATCCGCTGCAACAAATTGGAAAATTATAAACTCTGGACTGAGACACATTATATAGTACTTACTTAAAAGAAGTCACCAGAAAAAATCTACATTAAAACATTTCGATAAATCAAAATAAGCTATATTGCCACACATTACAAATCACCGAAGAGGCGATTTATGACTTTTTTTGGTTAAGCTAACTAGACGTTTTGAAAAGACCTATCAAGTTGGTAAACATATTATGCATCCTGGTATAAGAACTGACTCTCTAATGAAACTGATAGTTAACTCAGTTAAATTCTTGGCGATAGATTTACGACTTGAAGTAGACAACAGATTTCTTGATAGTATCTTATAAGAATACCATTGGTTCCTTATCATAAACACATCCTAAATACTAACATATCCCTTAGAGTGTGACTAATTACAGTCGTAAATCATTTTTCTTAAGTTCGATTAATTTCGTAAATAAACTGAAAGACTTCCTTGAAATCTAATACGAAAACTCATTTGATTATATTATATAGACTATATACTACTATAAACTATAAACTGGTTTGGTGTGGCCCACTGCCTGACTTATATTTTATAACACAAAAATGGTACTACATTCTTTTCTCACATTAGCAAACAAGCTTAGGTTCAATATCCGAATACTGATAAATTATGTAAGATTATAATATTGATTAGTACCTAATTAAGATTTTTATCACTGTATGTTTTCCAAATAAAATGATTAATAAATAAAATTATCCAAATAAAATGATTCATTGGTCACCAAATATCTCACAAATAAATATTTTTTTTCTCTTGGAAACTTATTGTACTTAAGTAACTATGTCATCACGGAGTGTTATAAAAATCTCAAAGTTGGAAACACGCTGCGATTCTTTTTAAAACTTGAGACGCCGCCATCAGTTCCCGTGAAACTTTTTTAGCTAAAAAAACGTCTTTAGCAATCTTTCTTTTCCACACGTTTTTAAGATTTAAGTTTGTTTTCATGGAACTTGAAATTAATAATTAACATTCAAAAGTACCAAGTACCAATTACAGAGCAAATTTCGGTACAATTAGCTTTATTTTTTGAGCAAGTCTTTTTTTGAGGTTTCTTCTTCTACAACAAAAAGCTAAAGTTTATTTTTTATGATTTTATTTTTTACATTATAGGGATAAATTTATTTTATCTACTGAAATTGAATTGCTATCATGGAAAAAGAAGTTAATTAATTTATCGAAAAATGTGAAATGTAGAAAATCTTTAAAGAAACACAGACTTAAACGAAATTTTGTTTTAAGTTCATTATCACAATCAAAATGTAAACATCAATTATATTTAAGTGCACTTTTGTTACCACTCAACTCTCAGTAAAGGCTGAACGAATTTGAATGGAATTATATTGAGTGCCTCAAACCTTTATTTTGCTACTTTTAAAGCAAAAGTAATGAGACGAACGAAAACATCTCTCCATGGTTAGAAATAACGCGTGCCCATAGTCTTTAAAACGGCGTCCAGAACTTTGAGTAGCAAAGCAAAGTTCAGGGCATCGTTGTATTGGCACTCTGGTATTGTCTCAGTAGTCAATAGTATGGTAATTCCACAAGATGCAGTACCTTTGCCTGCTTGATGACTGAAGATATCGTACTGGTGGGCGACCACCTTCTAAGGAGATCGACCACCAGATAAAAGAAAAAGTTTTCTTGTGCAAAATTGAATGGTTCAATACAACGATAACAGTTCGTTTGATATATAAATTAATGTACTTACTTTTAAACCAGCAGCCTTTAACTCCAAAGTTAGGCTTGAGATAGGTGCTGGGCACCGCTGGCGCCAATTCCATGGTGATCGTGATTATAAGCAGGATCATTGGAAGGAGTATAGCGTACGCACTGTACCATGCGAACCTTCTTCTCATACTTCGTCTTGATACTGAAGAATTTATATATCTCCTGTTGAACATATCAAAAACATTGTTTTAATTATCTAGTAGTCAGACAAATGACAAAAATAACTAGATGACATAAAATAGCTCTATTGATGATATGAAATCCTTCCTTCCTTCTCAACCGGACACTCTTGGCAGAGTGGTCGTGGCTGCAGATGGACAAGGTTGCGTCCCGTCGTCCCCGTTAGTTCCCAAGGCTGCTGCACGTCGCGCGATGTCTCTCCAGTTGTGGCGATCCTCCGCATGATATGAAGTAGCGCCTATCAAATGACATTTGCAACAATATCCTTAACTTTAAGTAACAAAGTCCACGGTTTTGAAAGATGTTTAAAAGATAGATCAATATTAAGACGGCAGTTTTTTGTATAGCTGATATACTAGGTGTTTGACCACAGCTCACCTGATGTTAAGTAACAGTGTATTCGAAGATTGTAAACGCTAGGTTTTACTCGAATGGAAGTTTAGCTAGCGAGGACACACCAGTAGGTGTTTGACGGTAAATTTTCATTTTGAAGGTAGTAGCTAGCCAACCGAGTACTAGAAAGTTCCCTACCAATATACGCTTTGATGTCTGTCAGTCTTTGATGTTTCCTCATGATATTTTTCTTCACAGCAGCTCAAGCTCATTGTTAGGATTCGACCCCTAAATATTACAGAATTACGTTCCCATAGCATAAAAGAATTCTATTACAATCATACACAATAGTTATATCAAAATGAAAAGGTCTCGAACAAAACCAATTTCATATAGTACAAACTAGCAAGCTTACACAAAAGATCTGCGATACAGTCTATAATCGTAAACGTGAGACAAAACACACACTTACCTAACGTTCAGAAAAATATCGAAGCTCATCACGTTCAGCCAGAAAAAACACGACACGAACGAGAATTGGATGAGATAGGCTGAAACAAATACACGAGCTTAGTCTGTGTGACAAAAATGATATTAACTCGGATAGAGCGCAGCGAAATATCATCTAGAGAAATGTCTTGCCAAATGTGAATGTTTATTTCATTACAGGACTGTGATACCGGTGTAGTTATATAGTATTAGATATATTCTAACAGTCATGTAAAATAATGTAACTAGATGTTTTTAGTACATCTACACTAAAATTATAAAGAGGAAAGATTTTTATTTTTGGACTTTTGGATTTTTGTATGTTTGTAACGAAAAAACTCAAAAACTACTGAACCGATTTCAAAAATTCTTTCACCGTTGGAAAGCTACATCATTCCCGGGTGATATACGCTACTTTTTATCCCTGTATTCCCACGGGAACTAGAATTACGCGGGTAAAACCGTGAGGCGTCCGCTAGTAAGTTATGATTTTGTTTTTTCTAGATACTTTTGGTGTGAACCAACCTATCTATCTAATTGATCATAATCCTTAATCAAGAACATTATGTGGCATACAATCAAAATGTGCGCGCTGTGTAGAGAATCGCTTTTAGTATGCAGTAACTATTTATTATTCCTGGCACAGTAAACCTTGCGCTAAAGCACATCAAACGAAAGCGGCATGTTTAAAGACGAATGGGGTATTACTACATAATTCAGTCCATAGCAATAAAGACGAAGCATCTACTCAGTGAAACTTAGTACTTGTGTGGTAACTTTGTAAGAAGAAAAATTACGACTTACAGCATAATTTAACCACAAGTTTGTTCTTGTATTTTAAGGTAGAGAAATTCGAGCTATCCTACTTCCTACTTATATATAACTAACGGACGCCTCGCGGTTTCACCAGCGTAGTTCTCGTTCCCATGGGAATACATGGATAAAAAATAGCTTATGTCACCTGGGGATAGTGTAGCTTCCCAACGGTAAAAGAATTTTTGAAATCGGTCCAGTAGTTTCGGAGCCTATTCATTACAAACAAAAGAACAATCAAATCATTCCGCTTTATAATAGTATAGATAGATAGATACTAGCTGGGTCCCGCGGTGTTACACGCTACATGTTTTCGGGATAAAAAAAGTAGTCTATGTTCTAATCCAGGGTTTCAGCTACCTCTATACCAAATTTCGTCCAAATCTGTTCAGTAGTTTTTGCGTGAAAGAGTAACAAACATCCATCCATTCAAACTTTTACATTTATAATATTAGTCGGATTATAAATGTCAAAGTTTGTACGTTTGGATGTTTAAATAAATAAACAAATAAATATTCAATTATAAATTATTATCTGAACGGATTTGGATAAAATTTATATATTAATTCTACTATTTATTTATTAACAGTTTAATAACTAACAAACTAACTCAATTTTTAAGTCAACGCGGACTCAGTCGTGAGCGAAAGCTAGTTTGACATACAACAACGACTTACATAAAAAATCTCTTGGTTATGGATAAGATGGTCCTTCGAGCAACTTGAACTTATTAATTCTGATAAAAATTACTCACCCATTATGGTACAAGCTAGGTTAGGGAAAGCATGACCCGCTAGCTGCGTTGTGGCAAGGCAAGAAAAGGCCACAGCGAGGCATATCGTGTGACAAGCCAGGGCCTTGCCGTGGGTATCTCTCAGCTCTGTTATAAGAAGATATACGCACGCTGTCGCCAGCAGGAACGGCACTGATATCAACAGTCCTGCAGAAAAAAATGGAATTTTCAAAATCGTTGAAATGCTTTAACGAATGTTTAATTTCATAAAATTTTGAACTTTATCGAAGTCGAGGGTTAAATACAAAAGTGTGGGTAACTAAAATTAATTAAAGAGTATACATTTGTAGTATAAGTATTTCTTTTTTTTTATTTATTTAAACACTCGTGATTGAATCTGAAGATGTTTTGATGATTGATACTCCGACTACTGACCTCGCCTTACTACGCGCTGATAGTCGAAGTGTGCGATATAATTGAACATGAGTAATGAAAAATGTATTAAAACTACGTCAGTTTCCATAGTAAAATAATCTAAAGGTGTATCGTGGTCGCAGGGCCTTTCTAGTACTTGGCTGGGTAACTACAATCCTCCAGTTAAAAATCTGTCGCCAAGCACTTAACGGTTTATTTTAGCAGCTCACGTAAGAGCCAGCTCCATTCCAGGCTAGATGACATTTCAGACTTCGACCACACCGTCACTTAACATTGACATTTGTCAAATGTGGTCAAATATTTAGCCTGTCATTTATAGCAAAACATAGCATTTCCGTGAAAATAAATGACCACATTAGAAAAGGATCTATCAAAGTTCAAGGCTTCATCATGTATTGACTGTAAGCATTTGCACAAAATGCTAAGTTGTTGTGCAATGACGAAATTCATTATTGAATTGTCATGGTCTACATATCGGCAAGGCAATAATGGATAATCAAAATAATTATATTTTTTTATCTATACTCGTGCCAGATATGTATTGCGTGGAAAACGGGCTTCCCTGATTTTTTCAGAAACAATTTTTTCATGGAATTCAGATAGGATTGATAAACGTATAAAAACAAAAAGAAAGGAAATAGGTACTTCTTATTTTATTTTTTTATTGCTGACAGCTGTGGTCGATGATGGTAAAGCACGCCAAGTCTGGAATGAAACTGGCTCTCAAGTGAGGCTGCCGGAACACACCGTTAGGTGCTTGGCGGCAGATTTTCAACTTGAGGGTGGTAGCTAGCCAGCAGAGTACTGAAAAATACCCTACCACCATGCTATGATTTCCTCACGATGTTTTCCTTCACTCAGCTCAAGCTCATTGTTGGAGTTACAACTCACGCCCTTCGGCGTGTGAACCGACCGCGCTAACCACTGAGCTATCATCACGACAAAAACTTTTTTACTGTTGGTATTTTGCTAATGATTTGGGAGTTTTACTACATTAATGTTTCAAACTGTATACGAATCACGAGAGAGTCTGTCAGTCTCAAGATCTGTTCTGACATGGTAAGTACACATGAGTGGAGTAAATATCAGAATTACTCAACCCGTACCTGTGGCGTAAGCAATAAGAGTTGCAGAAGTCTTCGTCTCCTCCAAAGGCGTTTGGAAGCAGACCATAGGGAGAGTCACGCCTGCAGCGGTCGTCTCATTATAGAACGTCTCCATACAATAGTCCTTAGTACTAAGTAAATAAGGTCTACTATACGGCACGAATAATGACCCATTTACTAGTAAGTAAAATTCATCTTCGCTATATTTTTCCGGCTCCAATTTATACCTGCAAAAATTACATCATTAAATTTTTCTTGATCCCACTAATATTATAAATGTGAAAGTTTGGCTGGATGGATGGATGCATGTTTGTTACTCTTTCAAGCCAAAACTGCTAAACGGATTTGGGTGAAATTTGGTAGGATGCTAGCTGAGACCCTGGATTAACACAAAGGCTACTTTTTATCCCGAAAACATGTAGTGGGTAACATCGCGGGGTGCAGCTTATTGTACGTAGTTGTTTTTTCCCGTAAACGGGTTATAGTTTTTTTTTTTTACTTTTTAGCACTAGTTTCATTGATTATGAAAAATATATTTCATAAGAAGTTTAGTTACATGTTCACAAGGACCTTTCGTAGATGCAAGGGTTGCCAACTATGGTCTCGTACACGTTGCTGTCGTAGCTATAGATATGTGTCTCGTTGGCTTGATGGAACTCTGGAGCGAAGGTTAGAGTGGTGCGAGAACAGACGGTCTTTACTGCGCCATCTTCGTAAGTGATGGTGAGATTTTGCCCACTTGGGCAGCATTTTGGGACGACTGGCAGCTCTTTCACTTCATCTTCCTGAGGACAAAAAAAACAAAGTGTTAGAATAAAAGAAAGATTTGATTTATAGATTGATGCAACAATTTTCCTTAACGAAATTATACATTATTTCATTGAATTATGTATAATACTTGGCATAAAATTGAAAGAAAAAGACAAAATTTTATACTGACCTAGCTGACATGACAAACGTTGTCCTGTCTTAGCTTCATCAAATGCGTGAAGTTAAAATAGTCGAAATTTTAGTGAAATGTATATCTTTCTTCTCATAAAAACCTTCTACAAAAGATAAGAAACCTTAAAAAAAAAGAAAGATAAATGTAATCTGTAAAGTCGTTCTCAAGTTATGGCGTGATCAAGGGGAAACAGGGATTCATATATATAACTTAGATTCAATTTATGTAAGACGTTTCTTATACGGATGAGCCCTATTTTTATAAGCTATCCCACTGCTAGGCGGGCTTTTTCTCATCACGAGAAGAGTAAAGCAGTTTTACATATCTCTGACATGCAGTTTCCTTAACCGTTTGAAGCAAATACGCACATAATTTAAAAATTGGCAGGTCTTGCCGTTGCTTTTGAACCAAGAATCTACAGATTGGTAGTAAGGCGACGTCTCAACCAGGCTGCAGTAGCTTCAGGATTTTTTTTTTTAATTCAAAATAGGTTCACGTTTGGCCACACTCTGCCTGATGTTAAGCAGTTGTGTGGTATAAGATGGAACACGCTAACCTAGAAGAAACCTATTTACTCTAGATTTGAAGACGCAGGTGAGGTTTTTCAGTCTCCAGATGGTGGTGGATTGGAGTGAGATTGGAGTGCAGCCCTCTAATATTGCAGAGGTGCACTTTCAGTGAGAGCGAGTGCAGCGGCTGTGAAACTTTCCTCTTTTTAACGTTTCTCATTGATTTATTATTTCATTGATTTTTTTATTTATTTCCTATATCACCTTTTTAAGTTTCATGTGTTTACAAAAGTATTATATACCAAAATTGTATGTATCTTCACGTAGGCGTACCTAAATAAGAATCCCCACAAGAGTACTTTCAAACGTGAGCGTCATTATAACGATGAAACTGTACGTCAAATCCATCTTCGAGACTGATGTAGTGTCGGAAAAATCCTTTTGCTTAAAGAAACCCTGAAGGACTCTTAGAGAACATCGTGATTCTCGATGGTTTAAGCCAAATTTTATACATAAAAATATCTCTAGATTTTTTCATGTAAACTTTTATAATAAAAATGTATTTTATACAACCGCGTATAGATTCTTACCTACGCAGAAACTAACAAGCCATTAATCAAATTAAAAAATCCGACAAATGTAACGAGAAAATGGAATATGATGTTGCTCAACCTACGGATTTTCCCGACATGACATCATTTCAAATTGGGTCGCATGAAACAAGGTAAGGACAAGTTAATTACGGTTGTCATCTAAACAATGATAGATGCCGCGATCGTATGACAGTCTCATCAGAATTCAACGGGAGTGTTTGAACTTTGACATGTTCATAAAAGAAATTCGTTTGGCTGACGTCACGCCTTAGACTTTAGTCGCAAATTGGTCACGTACTCAAATAAAACTGTTGACGCAATCTGTAAAAATATAAACGAGTACTGATTTTCAAATAGCCCTGAAGTTGTCTCGGATTCAATTTGTGAATTGTAAGAATTAAAGTAGTTTCACACTGAAGTCATTTTTTTAATTCCGGCTACAATTTGCAATGAAACTACGACTACGACTAAAATTCGAACTATTTATTTTTTTCAAATTCCGAATTTTATTACCAAATCATCAATCAAGGCTTGCATACACCATAAAATATGATCCGAGAGATACTACCGTAGAAATTGACACAAAGTCATATCCTGCCAGGCTTTGTCTTGTATTATTTTGATTTTTTTATGGCTGACAGGCTAGATGTAGTTCTTTTTTTCTGTATTGTATGATTCTTGGTACGGAAAATAAAGAATTAATCAATCAATCAATGTTTGACCACAGTTCACCTGATGGAATGAAGTGACGGAATGGTCGAAGATGGTAAACAAAACTAGTTTGAATGGTTTTCTTTGTTAAGAAGATATTATACCACCAAAGAAACCTACATATCTATTTCAATAGAAAGCGTTTGATTCTCACTAATATTATAAAGGTGATAGTTTGTGAGTATTTTTGCATGTTTGTTACTTCTTCACGCTCAAACGGATGGACCAATTTTAATGAAAATTGATATGGAGGTAACTGACACCCTGGATTAACACATAGGTTTTTTGTCCCGAAAAAATGTAGTGTTCACATGGAAACAGCAGTTAACGCCGAGGGGTGCAGCTAGTCTGTATTAAACAATCGATTTTACCATTTCTACGTTTCCATTCTACGTGAGGAATGATATTATAAAAATAGGCTGTGTTCATACTGAGCGGCGTGCAGATTTCGTTGCGTTCTTATCAAATGCACTTACAACTGCGAATGCATAAGATAATACGGAACGTACGATACAGAAAGAGATAGCTATAAGTAGTGTGTTGCGCTTGAATTACACTAGTGCAAATCAAATTGCAACACTTGTCTGAATTTGTCTGCAACAATTTGTGCATGCTAGTGCGATATCTACCTCTTTTTATACATAATATGATTGTACGTAGGTATGTTTCCTTTCCGACATCCCACAACTTTGTTTATGATTAACACGGTCTGGAAAACGTGATCGCCCACTTAGACAAAGAGTTAAGGGTAGGCTTTCACTTTTGAAATGGTAACTTTAAGCTTTCACGACGTCAAAGTTAAGCGATGAACAATGAACCTTATCGGGACTGGCAGGCCGCGAGTAATTTGTCTCGAAAATTAACTGAGATCATAAGTAGATTCTTGTAAGTAGGTTCCGTACAAACTTATAAAGATGTTTTGTTTTACTAAGGACTTAAGTAACTGTATAATTTTAACAATATTTAATAAATAAATGCATTGAAATTATTGATTTTTAATCTAAAAATATAATTATAAATATATGGCAAAATATTGTATTGAAACATGTCAATACAAAAACATATTTATTTGTACAGTCAAAATACACAATTTTTTTTTAAATAACTATATTAAAATTAAAGTTATTTTATATATCGATTATACAACTACAATCAATAAATCACGATTACTATGACTTAAATGAAGTTTTAATTATATCTTATTGTCTTTGAATAGGTAAAGACTGAAGCTATGGTACTGGTAGCTTATTCAAAATGATAAAAAAAAATTGATGTTACATCATAGTAGCAAAAGAAAGTTAATTAAAACTGACTGCGAGTATGTATAGATAGATAGAAACTCTTTACTATACACACCAGAAAATGTAAAACCAAAAAACAAATAATTTTGGTAACGAGTTATTTCAGTTAAAAATATTTGAAATCAAAATCTGTCGGTCAACTGTTAAATTTTCACTAAGCATTTATATGTCTTACAAATTAACTGTTTGTATTCTGTTTACACCAAACCCGCTAAAGGAACCGCCCTTTGTCTCTACGTTCGTTGTGAAATCGCTTCTGCCAAGAATTTTCATTACGTTTTATTGTAAGCGGAAAACTGTGTCATTACCGACGTGAACATGACAACTCTGACGTTCCCACGAGCTCCTACGTCATGTTGTTCTGAAAAGTCAAACGGCCTATCTTAAACGATGTATGGTGGACAGAAAAATACAGAGTTTTTATTATTCGAAATAAATTGTTAGGGTTGACTTCTGTAGTGATGATAGCTCAGTGATACGCGCGGTCGGTTCACAGTTAGCATGTCGGTGGGTAAGCCCACCGTTCAAATCACAACAATGAGCTTGAGTTGATTAAAACAGTTTTGAGCAGATTTTCAAACTGAAAGTAAGTAGTAGGTATCTAGCCAGCTGAGTACTCATTCTAGTCTTTTTTTTTCTTCGCCAGCAGCTTAAGCGTACAATTTTGTCTCACCCCAACTCTTCCTTCAATATGGGTGTCTTCAAATCTAGTGTAGGTAAATAGGTTTCTTCTAGGTAAGTGTAGTCCATCTTAGACCGCACTACTGCTTTACATCAGGCAAGGTGAGGTCAAACGCGAGCCCCTCTACACTAATATTATAAAGACGATTTGGACTTTTGGATTTTTGTGTTAGTAACGAATAAACTCAAAAACCACTGGACCGATTTCAAAAATTCTTTCACCATTGGGAAGTTACACTATCCCCTAGTAACATAGACTACTTTTTATCCCTGTATCCTCACGGGAACGGGTACTACGCGGGTGAAACAGCGAGACGACCGCAAGTTTTGAATAAAAAAATAATTTAAAAAAAAGTTTTTTGTCGAAGATTCCCTTGTTAAAACTCTTATAATAAAAATAGTTTGTCGACTGCATTCTAGGTACAAAGTCTCTACCAGTAGCGTCTCATTACACGATGGCACGTACGAAACGAACCGAGAAACGCATGTGGCGCCCATATTAAGATTTTTACCCATCTCCACTTTCGACTTTAACCTCATATCTATCTTATCTTGTAAAACTTGTACGCCTACTGATGCGAAGTTTTTTTTTAGCAGATGGAACGATATATCAGCATTCTGCTCCGTGCGACGATTTATGAAACGCAACTTCAATATTCTTGATAAAATATATTTTTGTGTCGACAAACTTTTTCGATAGATGATTCGGCAACCTTCGTTATCTAAACTCAAAATGTTAGGTCGGTATGGGAAGGGCGCAACCTGTTATTATGATTATTTTAATCTTAGCCGACATTCATAAAGGAGATTCTATATTCAACCCGACTATAATGTAACGATTGCTTAAAATAGCAATTTTTCACATCACAGGATCTACCTAAACTAAAGGGAATACAAACGGGAACATTTACAATGTGAAAAGATAAACTACAATCATCTAAGCCCGCAAGTTAGCTGGCATTTCTAAATGTTATAACAATTTGTTGTGTTTCTTTTGTGCGTTTACCATAATTTGCGGTGTTGTAATAGTAAGTTGTTCGCTGATAATATTATAAATGCGAAAACCTGTTTGTATGCATGTTTGTTACTTTTTCACATTGTAATGGAAATTTAGGTGACATTTGGAATGCATATATACTTTAGATTAACACATAGGCAAACTTGCCTGATTTCCTGATTGCCTGCCGGCTTGAAGGCACTGAGGCTGTAATTGTCAGCGAACACCCAATCGGGCAGCAAATACTAAGAACATGAAACTACTTACATGGCTTACGATAAGTACCTAATTACTACTCCAGCTTTAGTTTATTTGTTCTTGTATCAAATACTAATTTATTTTATTAATACGCTCAATGTTATTAACCTCGCTAACTAAATATTTAATAAATAATTTATGTAGGTAGCTTTTTGTATCAAACCTTATTAATGGTTTTGAGATAATTTATGTACATATCCAATATTTAAAAAAAGCATGGAATCCCTATCTGTACTAAAATACCCGGGCTCACATCAATGTCAACTTCCGGGAACGAAACCCCTACAAATATTTACAATGTAAATAGCATTTCAGTACCCTGTCGCTTTAGGAAAATTGCCCCTTTCTTAATACGACAAGCGAAAAGTTGAGAATTATGATTTGACAAAGTACTAAAGACTTAACATGTTATGTAGAGTGTAAACTCTTGGCAGTTGCTAAGCCGTGTTTATTACGCTCTGTTAACATTAAAATTTGTTTGAAAGGAAAGCGTTTTCGGGGTTTAAAGGTCTTTAAAATGTATTTAAAAGAACTATTCAACATCAATAAATTATGGTTTTGTACTATAGAGAATTATTTTATTAACTAGCTAATTCCAGAAGTCAACTTCAGGACCAAGTCCCATTATAATATTCAGGCTATCGAAAGTCTAATGGAAGTAACGAGCGTCAATATACTGATTCCCAAAATTTTCTTTTGCTACTCAAAGTTCTTAGGCACATCTGCAATGGTCATGGGCAAATGTTAATGAAGTTTTTCTTTCAATATCAGCATTGTAATTAATCGGAATGATATCTCGTCGATGTCTCAATTTTTTAACTTTATTAAAAAAGCAGTAAGTAAACTTGTGGTGTAGTTTTGAGACATGTCCATTTATTTACATTTTTACTTGGTGGTAGATCTCCTTAGCAGGAGGTCATCTAGGTAGGTACCACCGCAGTATTAGATATTCTGCCGCCGAACAGTAGTGTGTAAATATTACTGTGTTCCGGTTTGAAGGGTACTGCTGCTAGCGAAATTACAGGGCTGTTGAGACTAACCATAAATAAATAAATAAATAATTATCGTAGGACTATACAGTATACACACAGCGCCATCTGGCCCCAAACTAAGCAGAGCTTGTGTGATGGAAGTCAGATAACTGATAGAATACATAAATACTTTTTTTTGTAAATACATACTTATAATACATACAGAACACCCAAACAATGTATTTAAAGGAACAAAACATTTGTTTATTCACAAAATGTTTGCCCTGAGTGGGAATCGAACCCACGCCCTACAGCTCTCAAGGCAGATATACTACCAATGAGCCAACGGGACTGTCGAACCATCGAAAGTCTCAAAGTAATAAGCGCGAAAGCAGTGATGCCCTGAACTTTGTTTTACTACACAACGTTCTATGTAGTGCTGCAATGGTCATGGACAGGTTTATCTCTTACCATCACCAGAGTCACGTAGGTATGTCTCAATACGTTTACATTAAAAAAACCCACTAGTTCACTGCTATAATGTGCCACGCCCTCGATATTCGGCTTTTTGCTTTCACACACTACTGCCGACCTTCTCACGTATATTAGAGTTAAAAAGCAACCGCTAATTCAATAAACGATCAAATTTATTCCACGTACACATTTCCCCTTGACAGAGAAACCTCTGACCCCTGACAACGAGCGGAATTAAAACAGAAACAAGACGCTCCCTGGAGGCAACACACGTGTATCAGGTAATTTGACATTATGCTCGCACTATTCAGAAAAATCAGTAAAACAACTTCGTACTTCACAAAGTTAAACAACCTGAAAAAGTTGTTTTTCACCGTAGTTGTTTTGTCTAAAAAGTGGGGTACTGCAGCTAGCGGAATTATCGGGCTGTTGAGACTAATCATCGAAAGTCTCAATGAGCGCCAAAGCAGCGACATTTTAAACTTTGTTTTGCAACTCAAAGTCCTGTGTATCGCTGCAATGGTTAACAAGCGTTATCTTTTACCATCAGGAGAACGTATCGTTCGTCTCATTACTTTTACATAAAAAAAAAACAATGTAATAATGTTTGAATTTTTAAAGCCGCGAATTTCACAAATACGAGTAGATACGCCACCCACGTTGTTAGTGCTCGTTACACTAGTTTGGATTGCGGTGCAAACACGACACAAACAGTGGCCAGTGGTGCAGCGGAAATTTATGACAAATTCAATATTTATTTAACGTCACACCATACGTCTCCTCACGAGACGTATTATTTACGCAATAACGCTCTACTATTGAAGATAACGTTACGGCAAACAACGGGTTCACAACAACAGTAGATACTTTTTAAAACAATTCATTTCGTGATTTATTGATGCGATCGTTTATTACATTAACATTTATTATAAGTATTTATTTACAAAAAAAAAATGTTTAAGTATTCTATCAGTTATCTGACTTCCATAGTACAAGCTTTGCTTTGCTGACCCCAAGGCCAGATGGCGTTGTGTGTAATGTCCAGCGATGTTTATTTTATTATTATTAACAGTGTATATAATAAACGGTAGCTGCGCCCCGCGGTGTTACCCGCTACATGTTTTCGGGATTAAAAGTAGCCTATGTGTTAATCCAGTGTCTCAGCTACCTCCATACCAAATTTCATCCGTTCAGTAGTTTTTGCGTGAAAGAGTAACAACCATCCATCCAAATTTTCACATTTATAATATTAGTGAGATTACCTAATAGTGCACGAGACCGTGCCGCATGTGATGCTTTACCGTAAGTTTACAGAAGATATTTCGGATCAAGCTTGAAATTAACAAGATCTGGCGAAATGGGAGTGAGACCAAGCTACGTTACTTCAAGGAGCTTGTTTGATTCATCCAAACATACAAACTTCCTCATTTATAATATAAGAAGATTTTTTTATTTAAAAGTAAGGAGACGGTCTCTTGATGGTAAGAGATAATACCTGCCCATGGCCATTGCAGCGTTCCATAGAAGTTAGAGTGTTAAAACAAAGATCAGGGCATCGCTGCTTTGGCGCTTATTACTTTGAGATAGATGATAAATCTCAAAACAGTCCTGTAATTTCGCTAGCTGCAGTACCATTCAAACACACTAATGTTTGCACACTACTGCTTGGCAGCAGAACATCTGGTACTGCGGTAGTACCTACCTAGACGACCTCCTACAAAAGAGATCTACCACCAAGTAAAAAGTATATATATAGGTATGTATGTCGTATGACAAGAAAACTTAACGATAGTCAAAAATATTTATGTACAATTGTACATAACAAAGTAGACTAAAATCAGTTTCTACTCTGTAGGTTTAGTGGCGCATTGTCGTACTTAAATGGCTTTGTACGGGTTCTAATAGCATTCGAATCACGTATTGTGGCGGAAAATAAGTAGGACCACAAGGAAGGGTAAACTAGACATGTTTCGTAGTCGCATCAAATCTATCTCAGGGGTTGTATTTCAAATTCTTTCATTTTATTGTATTACGAATTATCACAAACATAATAAAATTATAACCGTAGATTTTGCTAAAAATAGCTTTCGCAAATTTGACCGATCTAAAAATTGAGGTTACCTCATCCATTGGAAGCTCATTGGTTGTGAGCTGTAGGGCGTGAGTTCGATTTTCACCCAGGAGTTCTATCAGTTATCTGACTTCCATAGCACAAGCTTTGTTTAGTTTGGGGTCAGATGACGCTGTGTGTAATTTCCTACGATATTTATTTATTTAGATAAAAAAATTAATAAACTTTCTATTTCAGACTGTTTTAAAGATACAGTATTTGAACAGAACATTTAATTGTAGGAAAGAAAATAACAAATAACTATCTAAAAAATTATATCCTAACATTCATACTATAGAGGAACTAATAAATTAATTATAAAATATACTAGTATTAAAGGTCGCTATCAATGGAAGTAGTTTCCATTTCAATTATTTTTTAATTGACCAAACAAATTCTTAGTGACTGAAATACATTACAAATAAAAACGACTGGACAAATACTAAAACATAAATTAGGTAGGTAAATGCAACATTCGTGCGAAACAAATTATTGTTTTAAGCCGTTGCGAGAATTTACATAAAAATGTAATTCCTCTGCTCACAACGGGATTTATAATTTCTTTTATTGCTAAATTATTTTAATCACGAAATTTCTGTTTACAAATCAGAATGATTTATTGAGCACTAGAATGTGTACATTCCCGGTGTACGATTGCAGCGCCACCTACCGGGTCCAATTGTAAACCATCCATCGACACAAACTCAAAATAAAATTATTCAAAATCGATAAAGCCGTTTTCGAATCATTGTGAGGCTAACTAACGGCAATTCATTTATTGTAAGTGTTTAATATAATTACTTAATTAATTGTTAATAATAATTAAGCCATTTAATAATAATTACATTATCGTTAATAATTATTAACGATAACGTAATGGGTAACAAAGACAGCAAGATGTTATCTTGCCTTATGGTAAAAATAAAAGCGAGAGTTATACTCGCCATCTAGACCGCATGCGTAGCAAAGAGGCAAATGGTCCATGCAGTACGCGAACGAATCATTACCGCGAGCTAATTTGATCCCAGCGCCATCTAGTTCTTCCTAGGTACAAATAATATTTGTAACTGGACCGCTGTATGTGATTTTCACTCACACTTTTTAACTAAGTCTAATAGCTTTTATAAACCAAAGAATTCACTTCTAATAAGAAGTAGTTACCAAGAATAGTAAAATTCATTTTTCAGATCAAAACAAGTCACCAAAAGCATTCTTATCGTTAATAGAAACTAGTTATGAAAAATCCACATATTTTTCTTTTACTTTTGCATTTGGATTTTACACGACGTCTAGTTTTAGGTTCTACCACTAGCAGCAACCATTTTCAAATTAAAAATGTGACGCCAAGCCTTAAATAGTATGTTCAGTTGAGAGTTCCCATTCCAGGCTATCTGAGCTTGTGGCCTATTACCAGAAAAAAAATATGACACAATAGAATAGATAGACAGCATAGTTGGACACTCTTTGAATTCTAAACCATGAAAACATATTAACAAGCACTACGGGAAATAATAGGCAGTGAGCTTTCACAAGTAACTTTCTAATATCGTGTCAAACTTTTAAAGGTCAGACTAAAAGGGTAACAAGTCTGATTTAATTCCTGAAGTTGTTTGAAAGTAATTTAATTTCGTAATTAAGTAAGTATCCAAACATTCTGGATTATTAGAAGTTTTATTTAATCGTGTTACGTAAGAAACTACTTTTAAAATAGACACATCAAATTAATAATACATAATTATTAATACATAATTAAAAAAAAGATTTGAATTGTGTATTTTTTTTAGTGATGTATGTATAAAACTAACGGTCCGCCTTAAAATAGCACGTGTGCCATTTATTTAAAAAAACTGTTGATTCACTCGCTACTGAACTTCACAGGATAACCCGCTGAGCTAATTTGAAAATTCTTTAAAAATTTCATCAAAATCGGTTTCGTTTTGGCGTCTATAGAGAACATAAATGTACACACGTCAACATCAATTTATATACCTACTTAATATAATTGAATAGTAGGTTTTATTTAAATATTTCACTCTTGTATGTGTGTATCTGATCTGTGTGAGGCGATACCCCCGTTTTAGGAAAAATAAAATAGAAGCTTTTTTAAAATTTAATATTTTTTACGATACACAGACACCGGGCTTCGTGAATTTTGACAACTTTTTACAATTAAATATGACTAGGTATTCTAATTTTAATTTTCTAATTCGGTATGTGAAGTTATTTTTGTGTTTATTTTATATTTTTCACTGATAGTAAACTTTATTTTAAGAAACTAATTTGAATATTTTGGCTTTCTATGCGGTAGTTTAATTCTAATACTTTTTCAAACTTTTTATAGTTATGACGTCATGAGTTGAGCTAAATATGTAGAATATGCCTTTGCCATACGAAACAAAAAAGTATACAAAACATTTGACACATTTCATTAAATTTGACAACAGAACTAACAAGTTTTTTTTTAATTTGCCCCATCGGGCAGGCTAAAGCTGTAAAGCCATTCTGTGACGTCATCGGTTTTTACAATTCACTTTAACTAAATGGATCATCTTTTGAAATAAGTCACAATACCTTATTATGTGACTGTCTGTTAAAAAAATGTGTTTCAGAATAGTCCCTGTACTTCTTATAGCGATATCTGTTGGGCCCTCACGAAAAAGCTATACGACTGCGTATCATATTACGCAGGCATATGATATATGGTCGCGTAGCAACTTTCTGATTGCCTAACAGAAATCGCTCAGGGTACAGTGGCTAGTATGATCCCCTTCGCCCCACTTTTTCACCTCATGCTCGTTTGATATTGAGTTTCAGTACACTTTATAACTATGCTGAAAAAATGGAACACAAAACCTCAAGGTATTGCTAGCATAAAAATTAAAAAAAGATTTATAATTATATTTTTATAATTAGGTCAGTTTAACAACAACGACCTCATCCACTGAAGTGAGAACATTATTTGCGCAAAAGACGGTCGCACTTAAGGGATATTTATTTTAAGGGGCAGTATTTTTAGAGAATGCTCATATTAACTGAATCCTATACCGGAGAATGAATGCGGCTCTTCGTAGAGGCTTGAAGCCAATCTCTTTAAGTGGCCTCTGAGACCGACGCGTTATCGGGCTTTATTAGTTATTTATTCTCGCAGTCGAGCTGAGCCCCAATTCTGCCGCACTTAATATTATCTCGGTCACTCTCTCTTACAAGTGCAAATTGTTAACGAAAGGGACCGCGAGGAAGTGAGCAAGGAAATCTCGAGTGAGTTAGAATAAGGGTACCTCCTCACGATGTCCTTTATGGAAATTGCATTATTTGTTAGAAGTTCTGTGACCTGGTTTCAGCCTTGACATAAACGTAATCGGTTCATAACTCAGGGCCAGTTATTCTTAATTATGGGAATCGTAAAACTTACAAGATTCTTAACGTTTTAATGAAATGTTACAACTTTGTATTTATCGGTGATTCTTATTTATAGAACCAGGCGCTAGTAGGTTAAAGTACTTTCATTGAGCATTTTAGACCTTCCATATAAACATAACTTAAAGTTAATCAGTGCTTGAAATAGACTGTCTTATTTCTACTTATGACATTTCACGTCGGTTGGCGAGAAGTTGGCAGAGCGTTATAAGCAACGGTCAAGAAAAAAGGCTCTATGCTCTATTTACAAGACTGCCCAAAAAAGAATTGTAATATTTTCAGAGTTCATTTATGTATGTGAGTTACTTTACCATAGGTATTAAATGCCTTTGCAGATTATACCACAAAATGTTTGACCTGGGTGGAAATCGAACCCACGCTCTACAGCTCTTAAAGCTGACTTGTAACATTGGGTTTATCAATAAAATATTTGTATTTCTAAGTCAAGTAATTTATTTGTGTTAAATTATGAACAAAAAGTTATGCCTAAAATTTAAAAAAAACGCGCAATGTTGGTACATATCAAGGCTAAAACTGAGTTTTGGCGAGAACGCGGAAATTGTCGTGTCGGTCCGTTGTATTTTTTCACAAAACTAGAGTTTTGTCGCGTGTTTATGCATAAAAATAATGGTGTATTATTCATAAACTGCCGAATCACAAACGCGAGTATGGGAAAGTAATGTAATGTGGTGAAACATGACTTTTCGTGTTGCTTCCAAAACTCCATCAAAGCTTTATAGTAAAGTCGCCACTACTTTACTAAAGCATTACTGGACTTGATTGACACGGACTGTACTTGACCAAGACTGGACTTTGACTATAACTATAGCTACAAGGCAACTTATTCAACTTTTGAAACTTGAAAATATAAGACACTAGCAAATGCTCAAAATGCGACGCCAAAACCGAAGAAAAAAAAAGACTAAAACTCCCATCAATACAGGCAAAGAGTAATGCGAGCAGAAGTGAATGTTGTATAACTGGCGATAGCGCTTCATGACTGGGATGATGTATACAGACGGGCTTATTCTGTGTCATGTCGGTAGATTGAAAGGAGACAACTTCTCTGAGAGATAAACGATCAAATTGTTTTATTGTCGCTAGTGTGATGTACCGTGATTATGCAAACATGGCTGTATTTTTTTTATGGCTGTGAAGCTAGGTGTTTGACCACAGCTCACCTGATTTTAAGCAGCCTAGAACACCTAAGATACACACACCTAAGATTTTGTAACTGTTTGTCTCTGTTTGTTTTTATTTTTGTTGCGTTCTGTGTTACAAAACAATGAATCATTTTTTTACTTTCTAGCTTGGAAAACTGGCTCTCAAGTGAGGCTGCCGAAATACACCGTTAGGTGTGTTTGGTATTGATATTGATAACTGCTACAGGTAGACGCTTGAAATATTCACAGAATATTTAATTATATATTCACTTTAAAAATAAATAATTAAATTAATATTTAAGGGCGCTCCCATACAACAGACATGATATTTTTTCCGTTTTTATAGACAATGGTACGGAACCCTTCGTGCGCGAGTCCGACTCGCTATTGGCCGGATGTTTGTGTTATTACAAGTAATTATCACCAATTAGGCGCTTTTACATCACATTTTTTATTTGCAACGAGGATTTGAAAGTCTGTATTTCTCTTTGATTATAATATACTTATCAAAGGGGTACCTTCAAACATACATAGTACAAACAACGAAATCTCCAGCTCGGTAATTCCATACATTCTAAATTATCTGTAAACACACCAGTTTATGTTTTATAGACATAAAATATGTTACTTGAATTCTAAATTTATTTACTTTATTGAACCAATTGATATTTTATCGGTATAAAATACAAACCTATTAAACTAAAATACGAAGCCGAACTAACTTATCATAGCCACAGAATAAGTAATAGTTCTGGTTATAGCTGTCAGCGGTCCGTAGAGATTACCAATCACATCCTACTCTCTATCAAGAAATATCTCAGTACAGCAAGTCTTGGAGATTGCTTTAAGCCCTGTGTCGCAATTAAAATTTTATCGACTTACTTAAAATGTGTAATCATTTTGAGTTAAATATATTTGGCCAAAGTAGTACCTAACGCAATACGTGGGTGAGAAATAGAGAGGCGGTATTTTTAGGGGCAATATTTTGTCTCGAACCTATTTTCAGGACGTCTTTATTACCCTTAACGAGAATGACCCTTGTACTGGCTACGTTAAGGAGAAAATGAGAAAAGGAAAGTCTGCGCCAGAAAATATTGAGGCCTCGGGAGCCAAAGAAACTTTTAAGAAGTAGGGTAGGTATGGCTCATCAGTCACATTGAGTCTGCATTTTTGCTAAACATAAATTAATATAGTGTACAAGGTTACGCGCAACGGCAGTACTAACCCGAAAGGAAGTCATCGTACTCATCAAGGTTAACAACTTTTGCTATGGTACCAACTCAGAAATTGCGTTAAAGATTAACTGTCATCAATGAAAGGACCATACATAATATATACTAATCAAAGTAAACAACTTTTACTATAGGCACAACACTGAAACCATAAAAAAATTGTTGTTTTATGAAAAAAGTACGTTGACACAAAAATGCATGTAACAGCAATATTTTCGTGATTTCAATAATATTTACTTGGTGGTAGATTTCCTAAGCAGGGAGTCGTCTAAGTAGGTACCACCGCAGTACGAGATATTCTGCCGCCAAGCAGTAGTGTATGAACATTACTGTGTTCCGGTTTGAAGGGTACTGCAGCTAGCGAAATTACTGGGCTGTTGAGACTAACCATCGAAAGTCTCAAAGTAATGTGCGCCAAAACAGCGATGGGCATGCGTTATCTCTTGCCATCAGGAGAGAGTACTATTCGTCTCATTACTTTTACATAAAAATAATATGAAATACAACAACACTACTATGACTTTTTAACAATGTTCACTTTTAAATAAGTACACTCTATAAGTAAACTAATTAAAACTGTACTGGGGAGTGTACCTATTTAAAAGTGAGCATTTAAAAAAAAGTCATAGTAGGTTTGTTGTATTAGGACATTGAAATCTTGAAAAAAAATTCTGTTTAATGCATTTAGTCAAGTACCAACATACCTCGTAGCAACATTTTTCGTTTTCTGATGATCATTGACATACGTATACACTTTTTTTTCTTCCGACTTAGTATTACAGATACACGGAACCCCGTAAAAGATTCTAGTACAGTTCTTATGCTCAAAAAGACTTCACTTTTAATAGCGATAACTTCAATTATTATCATAAACTTATCAAGTTTTATCCCTTTCCTGTCACGTCGCTTGTCGGGGCCGTCTAAGGGCCCGGCTCAATAAAGCGCGTATTTAATAGCATGTACGCTTATCGTCCGACATGGAGAGATATCGACGACTGCACGACGCGTCGCCGACGACAGTAGCCCGCTTCTGACAGAAGCAGATAAGATAAACACCCACTCATGCGACAAGTCGCGCGTCTGACGTACCTCATTTTGGTTACTGATGTGGAATGCCTTTAATCTCCGAGGTACCACTAGCTTCGCTACGTGGGTTCACCCGCATTTTCCGTATATAGTCTGTGTCAAATTTGAATTCAAATTCAAATGTTTTATTTTTATTCATTAATAAATAATCGTCATGAAGTCATAAAGTTTGAAGAAAAAAAATGTGTCAAATTAAAGTTTACGCTTTTACTTGGTAGATCTCCTTGGCAGAAGGTCGTATAGGTAGGTACCACCGCAATATCAGATATTCAGCCTCCAAGGAGTGGTGTGTAAACATTACTGTGTTTGTGTTCCGATTTGAATGGTACTGCAGCTAGCGAAATTACAGGGCAGTTGAGACTAACCATCAAAAATGTTTCAAAGTAATGAGCGCCAAAGCAGCGATGCCCTGGACTTTGTTCTGTTACACAAAGTTCTGTGTATTACTGCGATTGTCATGGGCATGCGTTATTTCTTACCATCAAGTGAGCGTCTCGGTCGTCTCAGTACTTTTACATTTGAAAAAAAATATCGTAGGACATTACACACAGCGCCATCTGACCCCAAACTAAGCAAAGCTTGTACTATGGAAGCCAGATAACTGATAGAATACTTAAATACTTTTTTGTAAATACATACTTATAAATACAGAACACCAAGACACAGAACAAACATTTGTTTATACCACAAAGTATAATAAGTGAGTACTTTTTCGACTTGGCAAGCTTATAACCATGTATATATTTTAAAATAACTCATACTTAAATACTCACGTCAGAATAATATTCGTAACATTTTTAAATTTTCTGATTTTGAAACGCATCATCACTAAATAAATAATTCCACGATTTCGACGCATAATAAATAGCCTTTTAGGTTAATGCCATCCGTTGTAGCTAGAAGGCGATATGGTTAAATAATGGATTTCAATTTATTTTTTATTGGAACGCTTTAATTTTTAATGACTGCTATGCTGAGACGAAGTTAATTTCATGTCGTCGTTAGTACGAAAAGCAATGTTTACCTAGTTCGTGATTAGGAAGCAATATTTTGTATTTATTGAAAAAGCTTTACAAATTGCTTTTTGATGATAGTAGTTTTATAACTGTGGTTAATAGTTTGTTGTAAGTTTTTATGTTTATTGAAATTATATATTCTTTTACTACATGTAAAAGTTTACAACTTTTCCCATACGCACTATTAGTAGTGAAACAAATTCACAACTTGCTTATAAAATCGAATTTACATTGCAATGTAGCGATAGTTAATGATTAGCGTTTTACCTTCAAATTTGGCTTTGTCTAACTCCATCGAAGCTTACTGTAAAATTACTACTACTTTACTCAGGCATGTCCGGACTTGATTAAGACTTAGTGTGACTGTTGGCTGTGATTTATTTAACTTGACTTTTCATAAAATACTTGATAGTATCGACACACACTGACAAATGCACAAAGTGCGATGCCAAAATCAAAGAAGATGAAAAAAAATAAGTTTCCATTTTCTCTCGGTACGCTGTCTCTATTTCCATACATTTTTGTAACGTTTTTGCATTTTACGTAGTACATAATTATGTACTACGTTATTAACTAGAGCTGATACATAAAAACCAGTAGCAATTTTTATATAACCAAATAAGACAAACTCAAAATCCCAGGTACCAAAATAAGTGTAGGCCAGAATAATCTTACAAATCTCAAAGCTTATTAAGCAATTTTAATTTATTTTTAGCGTTTTTATTTTACTACATTGAACATTATTTCCTAGATTTACAATCAGACATTAATTTCGTTTCGTAGAATCTGATCTCAATCTATGCAATCTTCAAACGAGCTATTAAAGCTGTCCTTATCTTAAAAAATATACTAGAAAGAAAATTAATTGTGTCTAGACACACAACACTTATTTATTACATAGACCAATGTCTTAAAATGGCTATTTTCTTCATACGATAAAAAAGGCAATTTAGTCCAAAAAAATTTCAAGGGTTGATATATCAATTCTTGAGTTTAATAAAGACCTTTTTGAGATATTAATCTTGTAAGAATTATTTTAGGGTTACTTTTGAAAAATTGTTCAAAATAACTTTAATAATATCATTAAGGATAAAAAATGGTATCTATAAAAAAAATTACTTAGGTGCTTTATTTCTGAAAGAGTTTTTGTTTATTTATAATTTCTTGCGTACGTACTTTGTAATATATCGGTATAGTGTTCATTACAGTTCACTCTGGTAGTTATTTTATCGAGCTGTATGTGATACGACATTGTAGGACCAAGGAATGTTCACTCATTTATCTACGCAACTTCTTTTTTTCAATGTTTTCTCTGCGCTGGCATGATGGTTATAAGATTAAAATAAAAAAAATAAATGTTGTGCCAAAATTAAAAAAAGAGACTAAGTAATCAATCTCACACGCTTGTGCCTTAAGTGGAAATCTTATCGCTAAAAATGCTTTCTTCCAGGCAATGATTGAATGTACAAAACAACAAAATAAACAATAATTAAACAACAATAATGTAACAAAATAAATAATAATTAAATTATAGTTTTTATTAACTATTTCAATTATTATTTATCGTATTTAAACCTTTAAAGTTGGTGGTCATTGCAAGGAATATGTTACAAAAAATAAAAAAACAGAGTTTTCTAAACAGCGACGCTTAATTTTACATGCCTTATTTTCGGGAGCGTTTCTCTTGCACAGTCCCCACACTGTCCCACTCCCCGCGCTGTCTCACTCCGCTCCTTCTTCTTAATCCTCTCTCTTTCTTTACTCCTCTCTCTCGCTCTTACCTCTGTGTTTGTATGTGTGTGTATCATAACTACGATTAACATTTACCTTTTGTAAACAAAATAAAAGGCTAAATTCATAACTTTTCGTCATAAATAAAGAAACACCCGCAATAAATAATTCAAGTTCAGACGCAAGGTGTTGCCAAGTAAATAACTCAAAATAATAATATTCCGTAGATAAGCGCGGAGAGGCAACCCTAACGAGTCTTATTTATAAGCACTTCACGTCAACACCGGGGTTCAGTAAATAAATAAACAGCCTGAGATGTGACACTTAATTTTTTTAGAGACCCGTATACAAAAAGGTTTTGTAAAAATAATTTCAATCAGCGTTTGAATCTCATCAAAAGTTTAAAGTTTGGTCAATAGACATTGATTTGATGGCCTTCTACTTGATGACTTTTGAATTCATATTATAATTATTAATTCACTGAATTCATTACTATGAAAGTACATTACCTACTGAGATTATGGTAGGTACCTATAGGGTTCGTATGTAATATTATTTATGTTTGGTAAAAATTATTTCGTTATAAAATAAACCATTAATTATTTTAGTTATTATTGTCGATTGACATTATGTGATTAATTAATTTAATTTTGACATGTAAATATCACTTATGAAATAAATTGATAAAAAATATTTTATATTTTTAAACTTTGACGATTGGGACGCATATTTTATATTTTTCGACGTAACGATCGTGTGACATTAGCCGATTTTATAGTAGGTAGTAGGTAAGTTCGAAGTATCACGATTCACGACCATCAAAAAAACAAAACTAGGTAAATTGTTTCAATCGGTCTCAAGCTTTACATTTACCAACCAACATTCTTTACTGTGGAAAGTGACGTGGTTTTGGCACATTTTTGTACTTAGATTTATCTCCATAATGAAGGCTAAGAATGATAGATGAAGAAGGAAGGATGTAGTCGAAACTATAGTCGGAATTTCCGATAACTTTAAAAGTGAGTAATCCCGCTTAAGTAAAACAAAAACATTCTTAGCTGGAATATTCCTGACACCGTGAGAAAGGGTTCCGTCGCATCTCAACACACTATCTGCTGCCATCCCCGCGCCTGCGCATGAACCACTGTCTACACATAGGAGGAGGCACGGAGCGGCCCGTAGTACGAAACAAGTCAAGGCCGCGCGCGCGTTGTACACCACTTTGTCTCCATAAAGAAGGCCACCAGATGTGGCCGAAACTATAATCAGAGTATTCGATATAATTAGACGTGAGTAATAAATAGTTAATTCCAAAGTAACTTTGTCTTATTATATGTTTTTTCATCTGAAATCTGAATACATCGGAACCAAAGCCCACGAGTGCAGACTCGTGCTGTTTATTTCTTCTATGAAATAACATTTTCGATGTTTGACGTGTACTTTCCTATAAAGTTATCCCACTTATAGGTACAATTAGAGGGGGTCTTGTACCCTGTCTTATTAGAGACCATTACGTCGAACGAGAGATAGACGTTTGGAGAAAGCTATTTCGCCTAAGGACTTTCTAGATACTTGTTAAGAATTTACGTTGATAGCTACATGTTTCCACTTTCCGAGTTGGTAAAGGTACACTTGCCTATATCAACATTAATATTAGGTACTTATTTACTTACCTATATTAATACATTATCCATGTGTCGCAAATATTTTCTTCCCTAAATACCGTTTACGAGATAACATACGTTTAAATACATGTAATATGAAATTCCTTGCGCTATCGATAAGCCACAACTCAGATAATCTTTTCTCTGTTTAGGTTTCAAGGTAATCACTGGGGAATATAGTATTAGGTTATAACACTTATCAGATTAGGACAAAGCAATATTAGTCTAATATTTGGTAACATGAAATTCCGATCTAAGTTGTTTGAATTTACTCTGCGTGTGTGCATTCTTTTCAAATTTATCATTTGTTGTAGCAATATGTACATTATGCATAAAGATAATACATTGATATATTTAGGCAATTTTTTAACCGAATCAAATAAGGAGGAGGTTCTTGAGATTGTTCATAATCTGTTTGTGACCTAGTGCGATAGGCCACAGCCGATGCAATAAAATACATGAATAAAAATCTATATAGTAACTTACTCTAAATACCTATTTATCAGTCAAAAGTAAAAAAGGTAGCCATGGGGCAGTGGCGTAGCGTGCTTTGGCGGGAACCTGTATCAAAATTAGTTAGGGGGCCCAAATGAAGGTCAAAGATTTCTTACATAAGAAACAAAAATGCTTACATTAAATTAAAATCAATATTTATTGATTTTATGTGATCGTATGCCAGTTTTTCCCCCCGGAAAGCACGAGATTAAGTAACATTGTGGATAACATTTTAGTAATTTTTGCTAAAACACGTTAGGAGCGTCTGTAGCCCGGGGACCCCGTGTCGTTGTTACGGCTAATATGGCGGTAGCTGCGCCCCTGCCATGGGGACTGCCGACAGAAATGGAAACTTGTAACATGTCACATGAGCATGTCGGTGAGGCAAACCCATTGGTAATGCCCTTACCAAAAATCGCGCAACGCGGTTAAAAAAGTTTTCGCTTAAAAACTAAAAAGAAGTTGCATTTTTGCACTCCTTTTTACTGCATTAACTTGGCAGCGTATTACTTTCTATCAGTTAACCTCTTATCCACCTTTGTGTGAAACCGGATCGCAAAGCAGATGGAATTCAATAATGCTTTGATTATAGAAATTACAAATATTCCGCGGCGGAGAAACGAGGATCCTTTATGGTAAAATATTACTTTACTATAAGATATTATTGTTAATCTTTAGTAAGATAAAACTCAGTAGATATTTACTTAATACATTTATACATAGTTCATTTGTAATTTGTAATGCTCTGAAGATTTTTATGTAGATTTGTCTTTCTAGCATATAACAAAGTCTTTATTTTGTTTACAGTCATCTATTACTTATCTATATATAAATAAATTAAATAATTTACTTTTCTAGATTCATAATAGACTAAGATTTCCATAACATTTAGATAGATAGATACATAGATATGACTCTTTATTGTGCACATCATAAATAGAAAAGAGTACAGAGAACAAAGAATTAGTAGTTTTAATTAATTATTATTTAGTATTGAATATAATAGTTTTTTTTTACTTTGATGTACTTACGTATGTATATCGTCACTCCAGGGCATCCAACGCTTTGCCAAACGACAAACAAAGAAGCAAGTAATAATTATTTATCTATAGTTAAAATATTCAAAATCAGTCCTAATCCGAGCCAAGACTGTCGAAGTTCAATACAGGCGGCACAACAAAACTTTAAGCTTATAAATGTAAATTAAACGTAATTGCTTTAAGTCCGACCCCAAATTGGGAAAATATTTATCATGGAAATGAGAAAACAAGCAATCCTAGAGGCTTAAGACAAAGTGAATCCGGGTGCGATAAAAAATTGCTTTCGGTTTGTGAAATTAATGTTAACGGCCTGCTTCTTGGCATAAACAGGAATTAGCTGAGACTGCTTTCGATAACGGCTCTTTGTACTGTTTAATTGAAGTTAAAACATAATTGAATAAACGACTCAAACATAGGGAAACTGACGTGATTTTGACACATTTTTGGTTTCTTTATGCGAGATTAGGTACTCTTAAAAATTACGTCACACGTTAAGAGGGAGGGAGGGTGTCGACGAAGTGTGGCATTGCGTGACAAGAGCCCCAAATTTTGTGACATCACATTTTTTCAAAATACCTACATACAATATTTTATATCTAGTTTCATAGATTTCTAAATGTAAAATTGCAAAATATGTGATATCACACTAGGTATTGGGTTTCACAAATGTGACTAGCTGTGACAAGGACAAGGAGGTGTCAAAAAATTATGAAATTCGAGTGACGTCATTAATGGATGGCCCCTAACGTTCTTGTTCTTAACGTTTAATTATTATAATATTAAACGTATAAGCGGAGGAATGTAATAATGTATTTTGTAATTAATCCGCACCATGCGAAGCCGAGTCAGGTCGCCAGGTAAGGTATATTTTAATGTTCAAAATATTCTCCCAGGTTCTATTGGTTTTTCATCACGCAAAAGACAGTATAGAATGCAAACAAGCAGGGTTGGCAGTTGGCGAGGAGTGTTGACGTTCGCGCTCGTTTCATTTCGTTTCCCATCTAATGTTTGCACGGTCAACACCGCTTTGGAGACGCCTCTTCCTTTTCACAGCCCTACTTCTGCAAAGTAAATTGCTTGCCGTTTTGTGGAGAGTCTTATCAAGCGCTTGACTTTGTGGTCGCGTTTGTTAGTCCATTATGATATTGGTTTGACGTCACGTTATGTTTGTATTGCAAGAATCCAATGTTAAACTGTAATAGAGATAGGTAAGTTTAGAAATAAAAGTCAACATTTTTTGCGAATTTCTATTGCTGTTTCGGATACACAATTTATTTTCAAATGTGTGAGTAATTAATAAGTGACATTTGACTGAACACTGAGTTAGCTCATTTAATAGTCACTCTGTTTTAATAAGTTGTAGGGCGTGGCTTCGATTTACGTCCAGGACAAACAATTATTTGGCGAGTTTACTGTTTTTATTTACAAAAATGTTTGTATGTCATTATTTTATCAGTTATACTGTTCCTATAACACAAGTTTTGATTAGATTGGGACTATAGGTATAGTTCTGTGTAAAATGTCCTCCAATATTTAATTATTCATCTTAGAATAATGTTCGCAGTGCAATATTGCGTTAGATTTTGAATTTCAATATTTTAAATGGTAGAGATAACTTTATCGTGTCACTGGAATGAAAAGGTTTATGTCAGGACCACCCAGCGTATAAATCGTACTTTAATACCCAGTAAATTATTCAGAGAGATTCCTAAATTCTAAAACCTAAAAAGAACCCAAACAAATACGTAAACTGGATCCTTAATTACCACATCACAAGCCATGGCCAACCACGCATAAAATCACCCTAATTCTCAGTAATCCCAAATAACAGAATTAATTACTCAAACCGGAGAGCGAACGCAAAAATTTCGCTAAAGATTGGAAGAATAAAGCTTTTAATCCAATAAATGCCTAACTCTATAATTTTCCTTAAGGTCTGGGAAAGAACATCAATCATTAGAAATTTTATTGGCCTCCTTTTGCTGAGCTGTTTGCGTTGATTATAAGATTAGTACGCTTTTGTAAGAAATTAGTTTTTAATGGCTTATGGCCTATTGAACGATGTGTTAGCACATGATGTCAAATTCAACCTTTTAATTCTCACTATGTATTTGACGTCAATTTGTACGGAAAATATTCTCTCTTTTTTACAGGTAATTTCACGTTAAGCCTAGCTCAAGCCAAGGCTGTGGTAATTCGAAAGCTATTCTGAAGTTATTCTGCCGCTAAACAGTAGCGTTTAAACATTACTGTATTCCGGTTCGAAGGGTACTGCAGCTAGCGAAATTACTGGGCTGTTAAGACTAACCATCGAAAGTCTCAAAGTAATGAGCGCCAAAGCAGTGATGCCCTGGACTTTGTTTTGTTACTCAAAGTTCTGTGTATCACTGTAATGGTCATGGATAGGTGTTATCTCTTACCATCAGGAGAGCGTCTCGTTCGTCTCATTACTTCATACATTAAAAAAAAAAAAAAAAAAATCGAGACGAAACTCAAGCGCTGACTTTTTATTTAAAAAACGCAAACGTGTTCAAAGCAAGCCTATCATATAAAAAACCTTCTTTTAATCATAATTATACTAATTTGCAATAATTAATGTATATTTGAAAATAGTAACACCTTTGTCTTCTTTGTTACATTCCTTAGTTTAACTGGTCATTTGTTATCAGTAAGTACTCGACGTGACGATATTGATGTCTGCATGTAGGTAACTTAGTAGGTAAGTAGAGTACATTGTGCAAGGCAATGATAAAACTGTACACTACTTTATCGGTTTAACTAAAATGTTAGTTGGGGGAAACACTTCATGCAACCTTTTATTAACAGAATGTCTTCGTACCATTTAGGGGCCATTCATAAATTACGTCACACGTTAAGGGGGAGCGAGGGGGTCGACAAAGTGTGATATTGCGTGACAAGGGGCGGGGAGGGGTCCCAAATTGTGTGACATCACATTTTTCAAAATACATAATATGATATATTTATATCTAATCTAATCTAATCTATTAATTTCTAAATGTCAAATTGCAAAATATGTGACATCACACTAAGTAGGGGGGGGGGGGGGCTTACAAATGTGACCAGCTGTGACAAGGACGGGGGAGGGGTGAAAAAAAAGTTTCGTACAGTTTCGAGCCAGATTATATGCCTAAACAAGTGTATACAACATGACCATATACTGAGATGATATACCTACTATAAAGGGGCAATATATCGATGGCAAGGTGAATTCATCTTTTAACCCGCCGTCACTAAACATCAGGTGAGCTGTAGTCCAACACCTAACCTGTCAACCATCCTACTTAATATAATAAAAGTTCAAGTTTGTTTTTTTGGATGTACAAACATCAATAACCCAAAAACATCTGAACGGATTTGGATAAAATTTGGCATACATAAAGTTTATCACCTGGATTAATGTATACTTTCTACCCCGGAAAACTTGTAGATTCCTGTGTGATTTTCCAAAAATTAACTACAGGACGTATCCACTTAAAATTTGGTATTGTTGGTATAGATGTGCCTTTTAGATCATAATTCCGAAATAAACGGTAGGTATTCTTTATATTAATCTAGGTAATTAAGTAGCGCAGGTTTCATGATGGATGAAGTTTTTGTTCCTTACACATGTTGTGAACTCAATTCTTAAGTGAACGTGGACGAAGTCTCGGACGCAAGCTAGTAAAAAATAAATATAACTCGTGACCTCCTGACCGATAAAAATCCCTATCATCGCCCATTACGTTTGATAGAATAATAATGATCCCAGCGTCTCGGAAAATGTACCTTTTATATCCCCTATTCCGAGAATGCTCCTGATACATCAACGTCAAACACGTGGTAGAGCACCATCATTTCCGTAGAAAATTCGGACAAGACAATATGAAATTTTGATGAGGAATAACAAAGATAACCGTTGTGTATTCACCTGACAAACTTTCGATTGAAATAGTACGCTGTGTGCGTTTTTTTTATTTAGAAAAGGTTCGCCCTGCCTTATGTTAAGGAGTAGGGTTTAAATAAATAAATAAAATACTCTACATTTTTAGATAGCTATATTCTACATATCTAACTTCTCTAGCATGCTCAGGGGACAAATTGTTATCTTTCCCCTGTGTGTCAACTACACAAAGACCATGGAGGTCGTTCTCAAAGGCTATCAAAAGTTAATGAATACAATCCCTCGTACAACGAGGACATTAGGATACAATTCGCACTCATTTATAAAAAACACTACTATGGGATATAATTTTATCCAGGCGGCAGGCCGTGATACAATTGTATCCACTATAAAATTGTATCACGGCCTGCATGCTGCGTTTGGATTGTTATTTCTCAGTGTATACCTACTATAAAAACTCAACGCTACAATAAACATCATTTTTATAACTAATTAATTATTTGGATGACAATAAAAAAATTAAGGTTAATATTACAATCCTCCTTAAAAAACCAAAATCTGTTCGAAATAAATAAATATCGTAGGACATTACACACAGCGCTAGCTGACCCCAAACTAAACAAAGCTTGTACTATGGGAACAAGATAACTGATAGAATACTTATAATATACTTTTAAATATATACTTATGATACATACAGAACACCCAGACACAGAACAAATATTTATCGTCACATGAATGTTTGTCCTGGTAGGAATCGAACCCACGCCCTACAGCTCTAGAAGCAGATATCTTATCAAATAAGCTAACGAGGCTGTCAAATTGATCAACATCTCACGAAAACAATTGTTAATGTCTTTTCAAAGTCAAATCACTCTGCCCTTGTCTTGCAGTGGCTTATTTTAATTTCAGTTTGATGATAGTCAATCGATAATTAATTCAAAATCAGAAGAAAAATCAATGAATCAGATAAATCAGAAGAAAAATAAATGACAAAGTGGCAACCTTACTTGGGCTTAGAATCACAGTCACGGCCACTTATAAAAAGCCTCTGACTCATCTAATAGACTTATTGGATGTCCAACAGTAAAAGTCAGTCATAATTTTCGTTTCGGCAAAATTAGATGTGAGTCAGGAAACGACTGTTATTTCTAATTCTAAGCATCGAATGTTTGAAGGTTGTATTGCAATGATGACTTCAGTCAAAATTAGCGAGAAAAAGAAAAAACTATTAAAACATAAATTTCCAGCAAACAATCGTGTAAATCGTGTAGCTTCTTTGAAAGTTAAACAATGTTTAGCTTACAAGTAGTAATGTAATTTTAGTAATTTTGTAGCAGTGATAGCTTAGTGATTAGCGCGGTTGGTTCACGCACCAAAGGGCGTGCATTTGAACCCCAACAATGAATTTGAGCTGCGGATGAAAGAAAACATCGTGAGGAAACCATAGCATGGTGGTAAGTTATTTTCTAGTACTCGGCTGGCAACCCTCACGTATAAAATCTGCTTGGATTCCGGCAGCTTCCATTCCAGGCTAGGTGTGCTTTACCATCTTCGACCACATCGTCGCTTAACATCAGGTGAGCTATGGTTAACAACAAGTATGCCAACCATTTAAAAAACTATGTTTTGTATACACTTTGCATTTGAAAAATACAAGTACTTAGTAACGATAAATAGAAACAACGCAATAAAAATAGTAAATAACTGGTAACGTAACTGGTTTTAGTCAAAATAAATCAATCGCACTACAAACTAGACTCGTATTACCTCATTTGTAACATAATTATGACTCAATTAGAACGCATTTAACGTGTCAATCACTTTACAACTTATCTGTAAATAGAGTTGGCTTAATGATGAAACTAAAAACATTCTCCCAACGGCTGTCAATTTGCTTGAAAAATATATATGTGTGCAGTTGTAGACACGGCCGTGTATTAGTGAACACGTGTACATTTTTAAACGCTAAGAACTCTTTCGAATTTCCATGTTTCAAGTCCTCACTAAACGTAAACAATTCTTTAGGTATCGAATTATGTAATTTATTTTTAAACTAGCAGACACCCCGCGTAGTTCCCATTCCCGTAGGAATACAGGGATAAAAAGTTGCCTATGTCACCCGGGGAAAGTGTATCTTCCCAACTGTGAAAGAATTTTTGAAATCGGTCCAGTAGTTTTTGCGTTTATTCCTTACAAACATACAGTTTCATGAATCGGTATCTCCTCGACAAGCGTGTTACATCCTAGATCAAAATATCTTCTCTTTTGGTAACAGGCGTGATGGTGGTCAAACATGAGCCTGTTGTTTTTTTATTTGTGGGTTGATATTTTGAGAGGAGTTATAAACATAGTAGTTTGTTTGTATGAATTTTTTATTTCGTTTTGTTATAATTGTTGTTGGTAATTTGTTATGTTTGTTTTGTTTGACCGACAAGGGCTCACCGGAAGACCAGCGCTGGTCATACCAATTAGTATGAGCAGTATTATGCTGAGGTGAGCCCCTATTTTGTAACTGTTTGTCTCAGTTTGTTGTTATTTTTGTTGTGTTCTTTGTTACAAACTAAAATTATTTTCTTTTTTTCTTTTCAAAAATCCAAAAATACAAATCTTTTCTCTTTATAATATTAGTGTAGATGTAGATGTGTAGATAGATATATAAAATATAAATAGCAGCAACACCAAACTGTATCCCGCGATTTTAGAATTCAGTTTTCTGAATTATCGTTGAATTGACTACCAGCCAGTTTCCATAGTAAGCTATAATTTTTTTTAACTTTGTCTGAACGCGGAACTGGATCAAAAGTAAGTAACACTTACGACGGTCATAAGACGTGAATAGGGTTTTTTTACGTCATGACAGACTAATAATCGAATTTACAAAAAGCAATTCAAGGTAAATAAATACGTAACAAGGCCTGATACAAGGTCATTTAACTATAGGACGTTGACTGCAGACATTCTAACATTTGTGAAGTGATTTTTGTCTGACGTAATTGTTACGGTTAGTATTGTCTTTTTTTGCTAGGCTTATAGTACAGGTGGTGTTCACGGTCTATGTGTCATATTTTTATGACTAAACTATGTATATAATAAAATTTCGTATTATTATTATCATGATCAGCTTATCGTATTCACAGCTGGACATGGGCCATTTCGAAGCCACGGCACTCAGCCTGATCTTCAGCTTTTCGACTTCATTCATCATCAGTTGTTCTGTATATATCGGCACTCTATCGATTCTTAGGGTTATGCTACGTTTGCTGATTCGCAGTATTCCATCTAGAACACGTCTACCCCATCGGTTAGCGGTTTTGCGACAGAGCATAATAATATTCTGTTAATAGAGTTTTCTTCTATTACTTTATTTATTTTTAATAATCGATCTCATATCTTGAGATGGTCACATATATACGTTTCTTTACAAACAGACAGTGGACGATAGAACTATTAGTATCTGATATTTATTACTTGTAAATAGGTGCGCGATAGAATCATAAAACTATCCAAAACTATGCTTAACAAATCCTTAACAAAATTTTAATGGTATAAATATTTTCTTGCAAACATTTACTATATTACGATTTGAAGAGTTGTAGCTAGCAAAATTACAAGGCTATTGAGACTAACCATCGTATGTGTCATAGTAATGAGAACCAAAGCAGCGATTACCTGAGTTTTGTTTTGGTACTAGGTGGTGCTGTGAAGGTCATAGAAAGACGTTATCTCTAAACATCAGACGAGTGTATCGTTTGTCTAATTACTTTGACATAAAAAAGGTACTATATTTCTGTTACCAATATTCCGTTCGATAAATGCCTCGTTTTCCCCGACGTACATTCTATTCGAATAATACACTTACGACAGGCAAGTGTTGGAAACGTGTGGACAACAGCTAATACAATTAGTACTAATGGACCAACTCGTTTGTTCTTACTCCGTTACTGCGGTGGCGGCATGAAACTAGAAACTTTAAAAGTATTTTAAGTCACATGCTTAGACACGCGCTAGTGATGTTTGAAGTAATCATTGACAACTCGTCTACCCTTTTTTTACAATCAACGTCATCACATTTATATTAAAACGTATTTTTAAGTTTTGAGAGTAATGGGGAAATGATAGGTTAGTCTAAGATGAAACTTTTTTTTTTTTAATGTGAAAAATAATGAGACGAACGAGACGCTCTCCTGATGGTAGGAGATAACGCCTGTCCATGACCATTGCAGCGATACACAGAACTTTGAGTAACAAAACAAAGTCCAGGGCATCACTGTTTTGGCGCTCATTACTTTAAGACTTTCGATGGTTAATCTCAACAGCCCAGTAATTTCACTAGAAACCGGAACACAGTAATGTTTACACACTACTGCTTGGCGGCAGAATATCTGGTACTGCGGTGGTATCTACCTAGATGACCTCCTGCTAAGGAGATCTGCCACCAAGTATATAATAATGGGGAAATGATAAGTCTAAGATGAAACTTGATCGACGAAGCGAGTATCAGCGTGAAAAAACAAAAGGAACAGTGTAGAATTGTAGATGTTCTTAGTAAAGGAAGGAAGAATGAAAGAAGGAAAAAATAATGTATTTGTACGTGACAATGAAGCGTTGCGTTATAATAGAAGATGCAGGTGTGGTGTGTGTTTGTTTTTTGTTTCTAGGAATTGTAATTTTTAACATTGTAACAAATTGCAAAATTAAAACATTCGTTCATTTCGTTCTTTCTAGAGACAAAAATAGAAAAAAAAGACGTTTAAATGGTTTGCTTTTGTCGTAAGGGTGGAATCAAAACGAATGGAACTTACATATTATGAATAATAATAATAAATATCGTAGGACATTACACACAGCGCCATCTGACCCCAAACTAAGCAAAGCTTGTACTAGCTTGCTTGAATACTTACCTACTTTATATTTGTGCTCACAAGTTTACAGTTTATAGAGTCGCGTAAAAATGTGTGCTTAACTTTCACCTTATGACCACGTCTATCATAAAACAGAACCTATGGTCTTACCCTTTTCACATTAAGAGACACGTGCTCAACATTGGGATAGTTTATAAAAACTGGTCAAATGCGGGTCGGGCTTGCTCACGAAGGATTCCGTACTATTACCTATAAAAACGGCCAAAAAATCACGTTTGTTGTATGGGAAGCGCTTTAAATATTTATTTCATTCTGTTTTTTTTTAGTATTTGTTGTTACAGCGGCAATAGAAATACATCATCTGTGAAAATTTCAACTGTCTAAATTAAGTAAATATCGTAGGACATTACACACAGCGCCATCTGACACCAAACTAAGCAGAGCTTGCGTGATGGAAGTCAGATAACTGATAAAATACATATAAATAATTATACTTTTTTTTTGTAAATGCATTCTTATAATGCATACAGAACACCCAGACGCAGAACAAACATTTGTTGATACATAAAATGTTTGTCCAGAGCGAGAATCGAACCCACGCTCTTCAGCTCTTAAGGCTGATATGCTACCAATGAGCCAACAGGGCTGTCAAATTATCACGGTTCTTGAGATATAGCCTGGTGACAGACAACCAGACAGACGGACAGCGAAGTCTTACTGATAGGGTCCCGTTTTACCCTTTGGGTACGGAACCCTAAAAACAGAGCTGATTCGGAAGTACATTTTATTCCAAAAAAATTGCGTTGCGTAGGACTGAGAATAAAACCATGAGTCGCTGTATTTTAGAAATTAAGTTAAAGAAATTAATAACATAACCTACGGTACCCGCTAAATTTAATATTACCGATTGAAATTTCTCAAACACTGGGGAGCAACGTCCGCATAATGACATGTCATTAGGTGTAACTCTAGAATCGTCGAGGTAAATCGTAAAGCGCTCTTCGAATAGCCACAAAGTTCTCGAATAAGTGGCTCTCTTTCCCTCAGATTCGATCAGAACTCATTGATTCAACCAACATAAGATAACAGTAACACAATTTTCCTTCTGTCGTTTCAATTGTATTATCCAAATACTTTAGGGTTCTGCACTCGAAATGGAACCTTATTATTTAGACTACGACGTCTGTTTATCCGTCTTTCCGCCCGATCGTATATGTCAGTCTTGCAACCTTTAATTATACTAGAATACTCGTAGGTAGTTGAAATTTTAAATGTGGCGTGGTTTAATGTTTTTACAAAAATCAATAATCATTGTTCTCACACTTACTATACCTGTTTCCAACTAACTCATTCAAGAAACTATGAACTCCACTCTAGTCATTTATATCCTTGTTTGAGCGTACGCATTGAGTAGGGCTGTCAAGAGTCATTTAAATGTTATTCCATAAATAATATTTTTGTTTTATATTCATATGATTTAAAAAAACAATGCTGCAACACCTGGAAACATTTACCAGAAGGGCAACTGTTGAAGTTTTAACATATTTTCTACCTTGAGTGGGTAGATACATAATGGACCAAAAAATATCTATGTCATAAATATTAGGTAACAACAGAGCTAGGTTATGTTTTCTTCGTTTCAAAACTTATTCATTCAAAGATGTAGACACTTTTTCACTACATTTGTATTAACAATCAACAAAAATATATATATACTCGTAATATCTCAACTTTGTTAATTTTATTAAAGGAACAGCTCGAAAGTTTGTTCTGATTATAATTTGTACCTACTTATATATAAGTTACTAGCCACAGTTGAGCTATATTCGTTGTAAATTTCAAACAAATTCGTCCAGCCAACGAACAAACTTTCTCATATATAAATAATATTAGCGTGTAATTTTACACACATTATTAAGAACTTTTTAAAAGTGTATTTTGTGTACTGCGTATGCGTGTATTTGAAAGAAAAGAAATAAAGAAAGAATAACGTTTAGTTTTGTAGCAAGCATAAAAACAAACAGAGACAGACAAAAGTTAAAAAATAGGAAGAAATTGGACATAAAATAAAAGTACCTACTATGGCAGTGGCAACCCTGTAGTAGGTAAACATAAAACGCATAATATCATGTAGGAACCGGCTCCCGCGTTAAATAACCTCTCGAGCACGAACTCGATGTTTGATTTATTAATTTGTTCGTATGAATGTCATGTTTGTTTATAAACATTGTCGATGATTTCGTAGAAATGCTTCCTGTTACTTCGATTTTTGGTATAACGTAGTGTAAATATAAATAATTTATAGACTTTTTTTTAATACAGGTAAAAGAAGTTCTTTAACAACAAGTTTTCTGGTTTTTTTCCAAATTTATACGAATGCTTTTTAAGAGTTAAGAAAGAAGACGACTCAATATGAAATGAGGGGTTTATTAGTGTTTTTATGGCAAGAAGTAACAATTAACAACCTTGATAGGGGTTTTTGGCGGCGGGAAGAGTCGTGTTGCTCCGTTGTATTTTTTTCGAAAACTAGTGTTTTGTCGAGTGTTTATGCATAAAAATGGTGGGATTTTATTCATAAAGTGCCGAATTACAAGCGCGAGTGTGGGAAAATGATATAATGTGGTGAAACATTACTTTTCGTGTTGCTTCCAAAACTCCATCGAAGCTTTATAGTAAAGTCGCCACTACTTTACTAAAGCATGACTGGACTTGACTGACACGGACTAGACTTGACTAAGTCTGGACTTTGACTAAAACTAGCTACGATGACACTTATTTAACTTTTGAAACTTGAAAATATATAATTACTTGACACTGGCAAATGCTAAAACGCGACGCCAAAACCAAAGAAAAAAATACCTTGATATTGACATTGTTCTCATAAAAAAAACGGGTAAACATTACTATGAGAGTTAAAAATAAAATTTTAGGTCAAAAGCAAAACTCTTTACAAACAATTATATGAATATAAAAGCTTATTGAAATACAATTCGACTGTATGATATATTTTTTAAATTGTATAAATAGAATGGCAATATTCTTAATCGAAACATAATAGTTAAAAACTCAAAAGTGAGGTAGTTTTATTTTTTAACGAAGAATTTTACAGGGGAAACTACTGCCACATTAATTCCAAATAGACCAGTATAACTAGACCCGTTGCTACCCTAGCAAAAGGATCACACTTATCAAATGGCAGCAGTTTTTAAATGCAACCTTTTACAGGTACACAAATCAAACAGTAGTACAGATTTAAGTATCTTACTATTTCTACACATTTTTATATTTTTAATTAACAACTTTTACTATGGAACCAACCCTGAACGACAAAAAAATATTATTCCATAGAACGGGCATGGTCATGGACAAACATGATGGTCATTGACTTTCAGAATCATGTTTGAAGAAACTGTTTTTTTCGCAATTTCAGGGTTTGTTTGATAGTAAAAGTCATGCATAATAATTAGTACAATGACCCTTTTTCGGCCAATTTAATCACCCCAAGCGTATAGTATATTAGTTTCAAGTCCTTACATTCTATTTTTTTAACCCCCAACGCAAACAAAAGATGAAAAGGTGTGTGTGTATCTGTGACGTGGTAGCTCCCAACCAGCAGAACCAATTTATTTAGTTTTTCGTTTCAAATGTAACTTGACAGAGAGTCTTAGCTATATTGTTTTAAATGTTCTGCCGTTTAAAGTAACTTTTTTCTAATTGATTAATTATTGTATGAGAGCATCTTCCACAGATCGAATCGAGTCGAAATTTGATATTCTGTCACTAGAGGCGGGTGATTTTTCAGATTTTAATTATACTTATTAAGTAAACGTCTTGAGCAGTATCATTAGCCGGATTCCAATAAAAGATTTACCAACTGATCCAAAGAAAACAATTATTATTTAATTAATTCTTTCGTGTTCAATATCGGAATCCTTAGTGTCCGGATTTTTATTCGTCCGAATTTTTTTTTTTTTCATAAAATATAGGCTTGGGTTTGAACCGCCATCTTGCCTGATGATGATGAAGACCGATTCACTCGCGACTTAAAAGGTACCCAGAATGTTTTCAATCCAATGCTTTTCTTTGTACTCTATTGCAACTGAAAACTAAAAAAGTCATCTGCCTACTGTTTTACGCTGTCACAGGTCTGCTTACACTGGTAGGCATCAGGGAATAAGTGGCAGGTAAGCATGGCATTAGCGACGTTGTGAAGTATTAACCCAGATTATGGCTGACATTTACATAATCCTATTGACTTACTTATTTTACTCGCGGACGTCTCCGTTTCCACTAGAGGAATGGAAATGTATTTTTCGTGGAAATCATATTAGAGTTAAAGAAATGGAAGTAAACTAATTATTGTTCAGGGAAGGTTTTTCGATAAAAGGTACCTAGTACTTACGAAGAATAACGTTGCTTTTGGGGCATTTTGTTTTCTTCTATTTTTAAGTAAAAGTAATGAGACGAACAAGACGCCAGATAGCGAGAGATAACGCATGCCCATGGCCATTACCGTGATACATATACAGTAACAGCCAGGTGGTGTGACGACCTGCGTAAAGCGGCGGGAAAGCAATGGACGCAAAAAGCTGTCGACCGAGCTCAGTGGCGTGCATTGGGAGAGGCCTACGTCCAGCAGTGGACAGCGAAGGGCTGATGATGATATACAATAACAAAACAAAATTCAAGGCATCGTTGCTTTGGCGCCTCAGATAAATATTGGTTGACTACTCGACGTCTGGCGCTCATTACTTTGTCGAATCAAAAGCCCCATTTCGCTATTTCGCTTCAAACCGAAACATCGAACTTAATGTTTAGACTATACTGCTAGGCGGCAGAATATCTAGTACCGCGGTAGTACCTACCTAGACGATCTCCTGCTAAGGAGATATCAAGTAAGATACATTGATGACTTACATAAATTGACACAGTTTAGTTATTTCCTTAGATCACGTACGATATTCTCATAAGAAGAAGAATAGCCGTTATGTAGCAGCTGTTACTTTTTCATGATTTCAAAATTGTGACTAAAGTAAAAGTTGTTTTTCATTATGAGTACAATAACCACTTTTAGGCGTATTTTCTTATGATTTTATTTATCTTGCAATGTAATAATTATGTTACTGGGCTGCGGTCAAATATTGTTAAATTAGATCACGTTGGTTGGTTTAGTTCCCAGGACGATACATTTTTCTAGTAAACATGACCTGATTTAACACCCAGGATGGGCTCTAGACGAAGGAACTCCTGAACGATCAACTACTAACCATCATCAACTTAGCCGTAAGACGTCCTCTGCTAAACATAGGTCTCCTCCATTGACTTATAATAAAGAAATAGAATAAATAAAAAACCAAAAAGACCAATTGGAAGTGGCTCGCATCCAGCACATTCCTGTGGTATTTATTAGGTCGGACCCGCAAGTGCAGCGTAGGACGTCCACCCACAAGGTGTACAGACGATCAACTACTGTTGACACAAAAAAAATCATGTATATTTAACTTTGATTGCCTGTTTTAAATTGCTCCATTACCTAGCTGGTGCATACGTGTATAGTGTATACCTAAAAACTAGTTTTAAAAATATTTTAGCAAAAACTTATTTTCATGGTTTAGGTAAACTCGAATAAGGAAAAAAGTAAGCTTTATTAAACTTGATTCATCAGCCATTGCCACACTCGTGCTGTTTATTTGATCCCTATTTAGGTACGTATGAGTTAACTTTACCTATACACATTAAACTTAGAATACTTAACAAAAAACCGAGCTGTATATTGCAATCTACATAAGTTGCGAGTTATGTTTAAAAACGCAAATATGAGATCAGCAATCATTAGTAACTGTTATGTTCAGTTTCTTGGTACTACCAGTTTGAATTACCGCACAAAGAACACATAAATTGCATTATTTATGTCTGTAAGTTAGCTATCAAAATAATTCCCCGACACAATATGTCTGTTTTTACTTTGGTACGTGATTGACGTCAGTAAAGAAGTAACATGAATCATGAACAGTTCATTAAAACATTGACATAATATGTTTAAGTATGTATGTAACGTACCTACCTCTATAGAGATAAAGTTCCAAAAGTCCATATTGGTTTTTTCTTAGAAATTTTGTATGTATGTATTTTGACCCGCTGATTAAGAGTGTGATAATGAAAATTGGCGCAAATTGTATTTTCAATGTCAAATGTCAAATTGAAAAAAAAAACCATTTTTTAAATGTTTTTGGCGTTTATTGCAAAATATGGATGTTAGAAAAAATGGTTCGAACATATATTGTAGATCATGAAAAATTTTAATTTTTTTCATGATGTTAATATACAAAATTTCAAAGGAAAAAGCGGAACTTTATCCAATTCTTCGAAATCCCCTGAACTACCTGTAAGAGCTAATGCAAAATATACCTCATAAAGAATTTGCAAATGAGCAGAATATTAATGGAAAATATAATTTACGTCTGATTGACGATTTTTGACAAACCTTTATATATCGTATCCTACCGTTCTTTACAACAGTATAAGTAGAAGAGTAAGTGATGTTAAGTTTAAGATCTTCACTACCTACAATAAAATCTTGAATCTTGATAAACAAGTTTTCTTGCCTTATTAAAACGAATCTTAGAACAACTTAACCTCTATAATAACAATCCTCATTTTAACACATTATTTGGCAAAGAACAAACATTACACTGTTTTGTTCTATACATTGTTTGGTAAGGAACATTTTCTAATGCCCTTTAGCTTTTGTTGTATCAAGGTTACACTGTATAATTGTAGGTTACAATGTATATATATACAACAAAGTACCAGATACCATTAATATTAGAACACATATTAAAGCTGGCACGGCCGCTGAATTTGCATAAGACCAAAATTAAATCCAGGTGAGCTGTGGTCAAACATCTAGCTTGTCAACCATAAAAAAGTTATATTCGCTTCGTGTATTACGAACATGACATATCTATCTGTTCTAGTAAATCATCGCACAAGGTTAAATAAGTTCCAAGGATAGAGTTTATGTAGGTAATTCGTAGTCGCATGCCGTCAGGGAGAAAATATAAAATACGGTGGCAATATCGGGCTTGATTCTGGTTAGTACAGCATCGTAACTGTAAGTGAAACTATCTTAGTAAACAATGTAATGGAAACAAGCCTACCTCGCTCAACACGCTTTACCCATTAGCTGGTATACTAGTTAATGGGTAAAGCTCCACCCTCGATTCGCAGAACCGTCGCCTGCACTGTAAACAGAAACAGGAGTCAGATAGCAGGCATCTGTTGTATGGCTCTATTCCCCCAAACATCCACTTGAAGAGCAGGGACAGTTTCCTTCAAGGAACCCCCGCTATAACCCAACAGCCAACCGAAGACCACCTGACCATGTGGAAACCCCTATTCTCCCCCCGTCAACTTCGTAACGCCTTCCGAGCAACTCCCAGCCGGTAGCAACATCCCATGACCCACGTTAAATCGACTTCAAAACCAAGTGGGCCGCTGTAGGAGCGATATGGCCAAGTTGGAAATACTCGGACGCCGAAACGGTACAGTGCAACTGCGCAAACCATGCAGTCTTCTCTCGTGTCCTCGCCGTCTCAGACTCCTGCACCATGAAAAACTTTCAAGAGACCATTATCGTGTTTTTCATTCTTGGTTACCTGAAAGAAATTGCTCTTAGCGATAAGTCCGCCACTTGTAGCACTAGCTCATATTTAGCTCGTATTTCGACAAATGATTAACTTAATTAATCGCCGTCATTACAGTTACTTGGATTTATCTACACTCGCAATTTTCACATGTGAACATGAAAAGGCGAGGCTGCCTGCCTACATTTTTCTTCTCGATTAGATCACGCCGAAAGCGCCATAAAGGAAGATTGCCTATTAACCTGACAGGCTCTTCACAGCGCCATGATTGCATTAATCATTAATGAACTCAGTTTAGATTCAAGTACATCAATATTAAGTCTCTAACTTTACCCTACGCCTGTTTTTCGCTAAAAGTAATGAGACGAATGAAACATTCTCCTGTTGGTAATGCTCTGGGATTTTATAATGTTTTATTATATTTAACAAAAAAAAAACATTTTGGAAATAATGATATGGACCAGATTCATGGCTTCCTAAGTGAAATAACACTGCATACTATACATTTGTAGCGATGATAGCCCAGTGCTTAGCGCGGTCGGTTCGCGCTCCGCAAGGCGTTGCTCAACCCCCAACAATGAACTTGAATTGCCGGTGTAGAAAAATATCGTGAGGAAACCATAACTTTCTAGTACTTGTTTAGCTAGCTACCACCCTCAAGTTGAAAATCTGCCGCCAAGCACCTAACGATATATTTCAGCAACCGCACTTAAAAGCCAGTTTCATTCCAGGCTAGGTGTGTTTACCATCTTCGACCACACCATCACTTGCTGTGTAAAAACACTTATCCTATCAATTATAAAAATATAGCTAGATGTATTTGGTACTAGTAGCATATATGAATGGTGTATTTTCAAGCACTAGAATAAGATAACCGCTGGTTTGCAATGATTATGGCTAATGCTGCCAAAGTCAGAATGTACTCAGGCTTCAGGCTTAAACAGTTGATTAACAATGTGTAAATGCGTGGTTTTATCCGATTAGACGTAATTAATGGCATTAGGTTTAACTGTCGGTTTAACCCAAGCCTTGTTTGCCGGTAATAATGAATCTAACTAAAGCAATTAAAAGATTGCATTTAGCCATGTAAATTGTACTAACAAACTGACTCACCTAAAATTCGTATCTGTGTTTATTACAATGCCCAATATGTTTAATGATAATTATTTTTGATTTGATTATTTTCCGATATAGTTAAACGTCCGGTATAGTTAATCCCAAATAAATAAAACAAAAATTTGTCAAAACCAAGTCAATTTCCACAATAAAATAATGATAACTAGTTATGCTTAGTTTTCCAGTCACTCTTCATCCAATCAAATCCAATTTAATTTCTCGGTTTTTCTTTGCCGTGTTATTTCTGTATCCACAGATTCTGGATTGTATTTATATATGTCTGTACCAAAAAATCGACCGTAATTTGTTTTGTGTATATAAAACAAACAACATAAAATAGTTCGTTCGGTTGTTGACATCGAGCCTAACTAATCAAGTTGGTGCAGCAGAAGCTGCTAGCTGCCTTACCTACCCTTTGCATCGGAACACAGTAATGTTTGCGCATTACTGCTTGGTGGCAGAATATCTGGTACTGCGGTGGTAACTACCTAGACGACAAAGGATGCATTACCACCACAAAGTATTTACCTATTCGTTCTTTAACTTTCTGCTTGCTGCATTGGACTGGCACATATAAATGTCGTAGGACATTACACACAACGACATTAAATACTTTTTTTTTTTAAATACTTACTGTACACCCAGACACAGAACAATCATTTGTTAATACCACAAGCTGTTCGTCCTGGGTGGGAATCGAACCCACGCCATTAAGCTCTTGAAGTATACTACCAATGAACCAACATTTACGGACCATTTAACTCAAATTACTTAAAGAGTACGTACATTTTACGTTAAAGCTCCATTCATTTAAATTACAACACTTTAACACTTTGCCGAATCTGCTTAAGATTCTGTATGGAAATTGGAAGGCTTTAGCCTTACTCGTAGAGTCATTAATTCGGACCTTACGACGGAACTCGCAGTTTGTATCGGATTTCGGTCTCCAATTTCCATAAGAAGTATCGTTGTATTAGATAATGTATATTTAGTGATGGGATTAAGTAAACTGATATCGCTAACATAAGGAGGCAAGTTTATCTCTTAAACTAATAACATTTTATTGTAGGTACTCCTTTGCCGAATTCCGGCTTGCCCGTCATAAGTCTACCTACTATACTTAAGCCGTTTAATACTGACTATACGAGGAATCTTAGACTCACTTCAGAAAGATTACGGACTTGAAAAATAAGGGAATTTGTAACTTGTAAGGTGCATATTGCTATCAAAACATTAATAAAAATCAATTGCCGTGCGTTAGTTTCGCAAAAACTCATTATTATTTCACTTTCCCATACTCGCATATATAATTTGGCACTTTATAAATAAAATACCACTATTTTTATACTTAAACACTTTTTTAATGTAATAATTAATGAGACGAACGAGACGCTCTCCTGATGATAAGAGATAACGCCTGTCAAAACAAACTCCAAGGCATCGCTGCTATGGTGCTTATTACTTTGAGACTGGATGGTTAGTCTCGACAGTTACAGTCCAGTAATTTCGCTAGCTACACTTCGGAACACAGTAATGTTTACACAATACTGCTTGGCGGCAGAATATCTGGGACTGCGGTGGTACCTACCTAGACGACCTTCTGCTAAGGAGATCTACCACCGAGTAAAGAACCACACTCGAAAAAGCACAAGTTTTGGTAAATAATAGATTGTGGCGACACGACAAAATATTGCTTTTTTTATGTCAGTATTTAACAGTTTGTGTTAGTGTTGGCTACCCACAAGCTCGTTGGGTCGACGACATCGTAAAGGTTGCGGATCGTACCTGGACAAGGTTAGCACAGGAGCGGGACGAGTGGCGCAAATTATGGGTACCGCTGAAACAGACGAGGAGGAACCGATCTTCCGATCAGGAGATAGTTTCGTACGTCTCATTAATTTTAAATAAAAATAGAAATGTAAAAAATAAAATAAAGACATCATTCCATAGAAAAGCTCAGCGCTTCCACCTAACTTCCGCATTGTCCAAAGGTCGTACACCCCAAATGTCAACATTCGCATAGATGTTCAACCGTCCAGAAGCGTCGGCCGCGAATGTGGAGCGCTGTGAGTCCTCGAGATGACGAGGGTCGTCACAGCTTTCATTCCGTGCCGCCGCGCGCGTCAGGGCTGTCGCAAGGGTGATTTATCGGGGAACATAATAAATGTGAACATCATTTATGTGTTATTTTTACAAGTATGTAGAAGAAAGTGTTGTTGAGTGAAATGTTATTATAAAAAATCTGCAAAAATTACGTTATATAAGTACATAAACAATGAATCATTTATCTTCATTACAAAAACTTAATTTGAACAGGTAAAATAATTATTAACCAACTGTATGCCTGCTGTTTTTAATATAAAAGCGGAAAATTGTTAATTTTATTTTCTAGATATATGTATAGGATACCTAATCCAAACTCTGCTCCTATGTTCCCGTTAATACATTTTGGTAACCATTTAAAAAATGACAAAAAATACAGTACCTGAAATAAATATTGCATAGGTAAGTATATTAATGAATCAAACATACAACTATAACCCTAATACTTTCGTATGCCAACCCTATCATCTGGGTAGGCTTTCGTTACATAATCGTCACCGCTCCGGGGCATTGGGACTCTTAACTCCAACTTGACACGGCCTATTTCTGTACATTCTGTGAAATTTGACATCTTTGCTACTCTTTGCCGCCAAGTGTTCAGAAAAGAGCGAGGTTTGTTGACTATGAAAAGGGAAGACCGTAAATAATGAACTCGGCTGATAGTGCCATTCAATTTTGTGGTGAGCGTTTTTCGCTAAATAAAAGGATGAGGTCCATAATAAAATTTACTTTTCGCAGCACTTTTTCTAGGTCTGACACTTTGGTTGAGTTGTTAGTTTTTATACAGTTTGTTCTAAATAGGCCGAATCCCGGTAATACATAAAAGGTTATTTTTATAGTTGACAGGCTAGGTGTTTGTTTGACCTCGGCGTACCTGATGTTAATTTACGGTCGAAGATGGTAAAAACACCTAGAATAGTATGGTATTTTGTTCGTGTGCAAATACATGGACGACATAAAATATACAATTATATATTAAGTATGTATGTACGTCAAATCAACTTTTGGAGTAAATTCAATGTTTGTGCCAATTGATATTTAAAATTCGTAATTTATGTATAAATACTTTCAAAGCTCATAGCGCATATGTAACGGTCAAGTGAAACATCATTAACAAACCTTCTTATATGTCCGGAAAAGAAGTACCTAAATAAATCCCAATACAGTTAGATATTGATCTCAGAAATACAATAAATTAACATTGATTACAAACTTCAGTTACCTTTACATTTCTAAACCAAACCAAAACAAAGCGATTCTAAACAAAGCTCTGGCCATTTGCCAGGATACGGACAATAATAAGTTAATTCCCCATTAATTTGAGGCATTTTGTAGCAAATCTGCGGTGTGTTAGGTGTATAGGGTTTCCTACCTCCTTTAAATCCTCCGTATTAATTCGAGGACCGAATAACCTAAAACTTCAATGTTAGCTTAGACGTGTCACTAAAGTTTAAATCACTACCAGTACTTTGTAGTAATAGTTAATAAGAGCACTACTAAATACATATGTACAATTTTACATGTACATAGAATCGCAAGAATGTGCATAGAATCAGGAGAGCGTAACGTTCGACTTATAACTTTTACATAAAAAATACCCAAACACACGAAACATATAATAAATAAATACATAATATATATGTACATATGTTCATTTCTTCAGATCACGAGTCAAAGCAGAGCTACTACCAAAAAATACTCAACAAAGCAATTAACTCGATATTTTTTAGGAAATTTTGCAAATAAATTAATAGTATTCTCTGTAAAAAAAAATATAAGATATACTTACATATTTGCTATGGGACCAAATGATAATTAAAATAACTACAGCGGATAAAACCGTGTATACATGAAAATACAAAATACATTAAGATCTATTGAGTGTTAAATTCCATTTCGATTTTCTTTAGTCTCGACAACGACGTGGCGCTGCAACGTATAATTGTAATTATTTATTTTACACATCGCTGCGTCATCGACTGTGATTAAATTCTAATTTAAGACACGTGTGTTAAAACAAAAATATGGTTGTGAAAAATCGAGTACGACTATGCTATGTTACGTTACCTATACGTATTAAAGTACCGTTTATTTATGACGGTTCAATACCGAAATAATTTAACTGTTTTCTGTCCTTGCCTAAATTCCTTTTCCAATACGAGTGTCGCCTCTTTATAATTTACGGCATTGCGAGCTTACCCAGCCTGATTATGGCTATGAATCATTATGGATCAAACGCGCAAATGCGCCTCGGGCTAGCGGAAATTTTCATTTTCTAATACGCGGATCGGAATAAAAGATAAAAATAATTCAAAAGATGATTTACGTGTGCTCGCAAAATCATTTAACTTCACGGAAATATTTAAGGTATATATTTAGTTTATTTCCGCTTAACAGTCATTTCAGTTACAACAGTGATGAGGATTTTAATTATAACTAATTTTAATAATTAAAAAATTATCCGAAACTTGAATTAACTGATACCTAAAACTAAATTTAACATAAACTTAAAACTAAAACAAATTAAAATAACTACAAGTCTTTATATCCTGTTCTAGCTGCAGTAACCACTTGCCGACACGTGTTTCGCCTCTACACGAGGCATTCTCAGGACGTGTTGACTCTTTAAGCGCTTGGTCCATTTCACGGAAATGTACCTAATTTTATTGTACATTTTTAACTTCACATATGTAATCAATGACAACATCGTCCGTTACTACATAACTTGTACCAGACAAAAATCAACGTAACTCATACTTCGTTGATTTTAGTGTGACACAAACTGCCCGTCAAATAAGTATTAAACAGTTATCGGTTGACATTCTCCACTCAGTGGCTTTTCTTAATCGAGCAGGTTTAACATTATGGCCAGTCACATTAGACTGGATTGCTGCCGTATTAAAACTGCGTCGTCAATTTTAAAACTAAAATTGATAAATAATTACATCATACAGACCTATTTAAAAAAAAGTTGCATTATTTTTCACATTGCCGAGTTGATATTGCTGTCAGTCGGATCAGACATGTAAGTTTATGTATGTACGTCGATGCTAATGTTGGTTTTTATTTTATTTTTGTTAATTATTATAGCCTATACCTAGATAATAGGATATGTTTTTTTTCATATGTACTTTTTTATTATAAAATTCACAACCCATCCTTTTTTTAAAAGTATTCGCGTATAAGCTTTTTAAAATAGGTTTCCTTCACATAGCTTCCCTTTCCCGCACTCGCGCAAGTAATTCAACTCTTTATTATTATTAAACCACAACATTTATTCGTAAGAATTCAAAATAATTTCAGAAAAATAATACATGGCGATTTTTAGCTATCCCGTCAAAAAATTTTCGTGATGAAATAACGCGCGTTGCCGTTTTCATGGTCGCTAAATAAAAAACGTGGTTTTACACTTATGCAACATTTTGAAGTTCTCACAGATATCTAGTAATAAAATAGAAGCGGTAGTGTTATCGCTACCATCGAGCTCAGCAGTAAAGTGAGCAGCTTTACCGACCTCTTGATATAAACGTAAAATGATCTTGTTGCGACTCAACAGCGCGGTTCCCCATTTCTTTGCAAATGAAGGAGAAATAGGTGATTATTCTTGCTATTTAATAATAAAGTGAAAACAAGTTTTAGCGGGAAAATGTAGATTTTAAACGTAATTCTACTTTCTATACACCGTAATCAGTATCTCGTCAAAACCTAAAAAGGAAACCTACATACTTACAAGTATGTAATAGTACCTACATACTTACAAGTATGTAGGTACTATAGCAAAGTTTTATTCCTACAGCATAGATACAAGGACTAAATAGAAAATAAATAGATACCTTTTAGATAAACGTGGTTCAAATCTAGATTGCACTATTGCCAAGGTAAAGTCAAACGGGACACTATTGTGTTAAAAAATATGTTTACCACAAAAATGTTTAGATCCAGATCCTATTCAGCCACTTTTTACTTTCCTACTGCTGGGCGCGATCTCATAGTGAAAAGTGTCAGTGTAAGGTATATATAACATGTCTTCAAGAATTTTATGAACTCTCAGATATTGAGGATATCTCATAATGATTTCCTTTACCATCTGAAGCTAACGACGATTGAACCTAAACTTTTCTGTTTCTATTGATTTTTTTTATTTGATAATTTTCTAATAATTAAGTTATTCCTTAATTATAATTTTGATCTCACTACACCTTATAATAGAAAGAAGATTAATTTTCTTCTTTACGCCAAAGATCGCACATGATTCATGAGACTATGGAAACTGACGTGATTTTGACACATATTTGTTTTGTTTGTGCGAAGCAAGCCGAAGCCGCGCGCGCGTTGTACTCAGCTTTGTCTCCATGAAGAAGGCCACCGGACGTTGCCGAAACTGAAGTCGGAGTTTCCGATATAATTAAACGTGATTAATCCCGCATAAGTGAACCAAAAATTTATAAGGCAGTTCCAATTTGTGCAAATATTATGTGTTGTGATACGTGAATACAGATGCTTAATATCTCAGGTTCTCAACGTAACTCAACGTTTTTGATATGACTAAGATGCCTATATCTTATTCATATCAAAAAACAATTGAAAAGCAAACTAATAACTTCAAAGAAATCAATAACATTTTCAAATAAGTAAATAATTTTATCGAATATCAGCAACCGCTGTAAGCAATAGGTATACCTTTCCGATGAGTAATTTTACAGTCATAGCCTTCGTCATAAACAGTGTTAGGTAATTCCCCACGGTCAGGCTAGTAACTTTCTAATTTTTAAATGACCATATTATTGAATGCCTTATGAGCCATGAGGTAAAACTAAAATGAGGTAAGGCTCAAAAGTTAGTCGGGCTAACCCAAACTGAATTCGCAAAAAAGAAAAAGAATATGCTATCTACTGCATAAAAAGCTTTACAACTCTCCTCAGAAATAGATCAAGATGAGCAAGAATATGTAATTCTAGAATCATAATTATAAGGATTCTCTAACCGCTATTGCTTATACGAGTTTATAATTGCCTATTACATCTACTTTCTCAGATAGAGTTACGATAGAATAGATACTGGGTACACTTACACGGAGAGAATTATAATCTAAGCTGTCAATAACAGTATTCCAGAGATAGGAAATGACTATCGTTATCGCAAAGACTTTAACAACTTCATTTGCGTCTTAAGCGTCTCGTTTATGGTAAAATGAGACTTTTATACATCACTGCGGTAAATTGTTTTTTAAACCTGAATTAAGACCTGACCGTTAAGTAATATATGGTTATAAAGTTATGTAGAAAATGTTTACGAGAGTACTTCATTATGATTATACTCCGCTTTTTGAATTTACGGAAAAAAATTAAACAAAGGACTAAATAGCCAGGTTACATAAACAAAACATTTTTCATTTTACCTAGCTATATAGGTAATATAGATTTCACTTCTATAAATCAAATTAATCACAACAAAACGTTGCTTCAATCTATCTTGCAAGCTTATTCACAATTTCACACCATATCGCTATGTCCTTACATTCATCCATTCATTTGTTTTTCATCCTTAATTATATCACACAATTAATGGCACGTCATTCGCAATGGCCCAGCCAAGGCGGTTCTTATTATAAAAAGTTAATTTCCTTAATTTGGCCTCTTCCCTTTCGACAGACCTATTCTCTGAATCCCGTAATGAGAAAACTCCTGCTTATTCACGTTTTAGGTATCCTCTTTCACTTACATTTCGTTTTTTCAGTGAAATTCATTCGAAGAGTCGTCCGTTTTGTAATATTTTTTATTACAGCTAGGCCTGGCTGTCTTTTTACTTTCTTTTGCTTTGACCACTATAATTTCATCATTACAATTTTTCCTTTTTAGGTTTTGATTTCGTTTTCTTTGTGAAAAAGATAATAATGTAAAAAGTCTGACTGAATATCTGTCTTTCACTTTGAAACAATTTAGTAATGTTAACATTAGTTAAATGCTTATAATGTTACTTTTACCAGGAATGTAAAGGTTATTTCAGAGAGTGTAGTTATATTAAACGATGTTAATCTACCTATAAAATGTGAATTAATTTTAATGTAAGTAAGCCCCGAAACTGAAAACAAAAATAAACATTCCATACAAGTGCCTATGTATTTACAAAAAAAAAAAGTATTTAAGTATTCTATCAGTTATCTGACTTCCATATTACAAGCTTTGTTTAGTTTGGGATCAGATAGCGCTGTGTGTAATGTCCTACGATATTAATTTATTTATACATGTTCTTAAAGATCATGAACATTTTTCTATAGAACAGTTGTCACTTTTCTTCGCGATTTCAGAGCTGGCCCCATAGCATCAACATTCTCCAGTAGTAATACAAAACACGCTGCTTAAAAAAAATGTAAAGTAAGTATATTAATTAAAAAATATATATCTAAAGTTTGTTATATAAAGTTGTGCCTAAAATTTATTATAAATTAGGCATCGATAATAATAGATCATCACACATAATTGGATTAGATTATTCAGCCTAAGTTTTCAATTTCCCAAATGGCAGTCTATATATAACGTTAAATAATTATGGCATGTTCTTCTGCCTCATGACATTATATCAACCTAAATATTTCCCCGAAAGCGAAATACTTTATCAAAACATCTCACCCCTTGCGTGAATACACGACATATTTATGAAGACGCATAATTACGTCATGAAATATTCATAAAAACAAGCGTTACGGTGTTCCGATAAATTATTATTGCATAAACTTATGTTTGTGGGGATTTTTGTGTTTATTCTATGAATTTTGTAAGCATTTTATACGTTACATTTAAAAGCTTTTATTATACGTTTAGTCTCTTTATGAAACCAACTCAATTGTGACAAACAAACAACCTCGTAATCACTTTTATTAGCTTTTACATACTGACATTTATCTTTCTCAGAAGTACCTATTTAGTTCATTGTCTGATCGAAAGATTCTAAGTATTTTATAAACATCAGTTGTCTCATTGGCTTCTTGGTGGTAGTTCTTCTTAGCAGGAGGTTGTCAAGGTAGGTAGATAATACCACATTATCAGATATTGTGCCGCCAAGCAGCAGTGTTTAAGCATTACATTGTTCCAGTATGAAGAGAATACTGCAACTAATAAAATCACAGGCTTAAGGCGAGTCGCGCAACAGCCCACAAAATGAAGCAAGACGAAACCGCACGCGCTGTACTTTGTTTTAGCTCCTTGAAAAAGGTCCCCCGATGCAACTGAAACTATAGCCCGAGTATCGGACTCAATCAAACGTGAGTAATTTCCGTCTAGTTTAAACGAAAATGGGTCAACACTTTCCCGATCATAAAATAGTTACAATTTGTTTTCAATCTCCAAATACTTTCAATATCTAGCTCCATCTAGTCCCGTAAACACCTTTCCTGAGTAAAATTACAATAAATATAACATCAGGTTTGCTTACATAATCTCCCCAAAGGAAATACCTAACATCTGTGAGGCAAATTACTCCTCGTCCCACCTAATGCGGTTAAGATTATGCCTGTTATTATATAGGCACATTTTTTACCGAAACTTGGAGGAAAATAGACCTAATAATGCGCTGCAAAAGTTTTATAAGAGCTGAGTTCACCGGAATACGAAATCTGTGTTTTAACGAAGTTCACAGATTTAATAATATATGAATTTACAATTATAAAAACTGACTCCATGACCCTTAGATCAACTAAACTCACTGCTCCAATGAAACAGCGAGGTTTTGGAGTAAACGAAAATTTCAAAGATGTATAAAGTTCAAAGTTGTAAAGTTGTAAAGTTGCCAAAGTTCTGGAGTGGAGACCACGGACCGGCAAGCGCAGCGTAGGACGTCCACCCACAAGGTGGACAGACGACCTAGTAAAGACCGCAGGAACGCGCTGGATGCGAGCCGCTTCCAACCGGTCTTTATGGAAGTCAATAGGGGAGGCCTATGTCCAGCAGTGGACGTCCTACGGCTGAAATGATGATGATGATGATGATGATAAAATTTTTAGATATTTGTCGATTTTTTAAAAACCACTAAATCGATTTCGATAAAATTTATCTGGGATAGAAGTATGATCTACCGAGCAAAAAAAGAATCCTCAAAATCGATTCATAATTGTCGATTAGCCTCATTAGCATTTTGTAGCGATGATAGCTCAGTGGTTAGCGCGGTAGGTTCGCATGCCGAAGGGCGTGGGTTCAAACCCCAACAATGAGCTTGAGCTGCCGGTGAAGGAAAACATCGTGAGGAAACCATAGCATGGTGGTAGGGTACTTTCTAGTACTCGGCTGGCTAGCTACCACCCTCAAGTTGAAAATCTGCCGCCAAGCATCTAACGGTGTGTTCCGGCAGCCTCACTTGAGAGCCAGTTCCATTCCAGGCTAGGTGTGCTTTACCATCTTCGACCACACCTTCACTTAACATCAGGTGAGCTGTGGTCAAACAACTAGCCTGTCAACCATAAAAAAAAAAAAAAAAAAAAAAATTAGCACTATAATTTCACTAGCTGCAGTATACTTCAAGCAAGAAGTAATGTTTACAAGCTACTGCTTAGCGGCAGCATAGACAGCGGTAGTAGCTAATTATGCGTCCTTCTGCTATGGACCTATTCGAACCATCTATTAAAAAGTCAACGAATCCACTAACAAAATAGAACTTATCAAGAAACTAGCAATTTCACCAGCAAAGTAAAACCTACCAAGAAACTAGCAATTTCACTAGAAAAGTTGAACTTGGCAAGAAACTAATAATTTTACAAGCAAAGTAGAAACTATTAATTTCACTTACAAAGTGGAACCTAGCAATGTGAACCCTATCAAGAAACTAGCTGTTTTAGTACCAAAGCTGTACCTATCTAGAAACTAACAATTTAACTAGCAAAGTATCCCCAAAAATTGATAAGGTGTACCCTATTAGAGTAATGGGGCAGGTTACACGCTATCTTGTGTCAGAATTACTCACTCGACTCCGTTTCAATTTGGATAAACAAAGGTGGCATATTAAGGTTCGATTCTAAGTAAGATAAGTAGGGTTGCCGCACGGAAAAGATAACTAATACATAGGTAGATGAAAGAACATAGTTAGGTAGGTACTATAAATACGATAAGTAGTAGGTAAGTATATACGTACCTACTATAAATACGATTGTATTAATACATTTTCACAACTTACATTAAACCGGCTCATCAAATAAAAAGATATTATTTTGATTGTACTGACACTAGCTTATAAGGTTCTATTGTCTTCTGTGTATTGTTTCTTTTTATTTCTAATGTGCAAAATAAACAGTTTCTCGCTGTCTATTAGGTATATCGTATTAAAAATTATATTAGACTCATAAAATTATTAGTCTTAAAGCAAGTATCAACAAGAATAACTGGCTGGATATCGTACCTACTGTTTGAAAGGACGCATTTGTTCAGAAGCAAGATAGCTTAAATGTGGTATCTGACTGTGTGCCTTATTAGTAAGCAACAATGAGCATCGGAGAGGGATATGCTCGGGGTTTATCTACGAGATCGAATCAAATATGGGTGAATCCATAGACGAACTAAAGTTACCGACATTAGCGGATTAGCAAGTTGAAGTGGCAGTGAACAAGGCATATAGCACGTAGAACTGAAGGCCGATGAGGCTGTAATGTTCTCAAATGGAGACTACAATCCAGCAAACGTAGCGTAGGACGTGGTCTCCATTTAAGGTGGACTGGCTACATAATAACAACCAAAAGAACGCGCTGGGTGCAAGTCGCTTGCAACCGGTCTTTATGGAAATCAATGTGGGAGGCCTACGGCTGAGACGATAACAAGATGGCATAAATTAAAAGAATGTCACAAATTTTCTCAATATCAAACATTCTCTACTAAGGTGATCCTTCAAACAACGGCCTGGCTCAAATTGTTTAGCCGCGAGTAAAAGCCAGCCCTAAAGGGCATTGAATTGAGGGACTAATCGAGTCGGCTGTCCAATGATCCGCATGTCTGACACACAATAAGGTGCCTCCCTCGGGACGTTGATGTTGGATAAAACAATACGAGCCAGGCCGAGGCAAGCTCTTGACTTATTGCCGGTGTAATTCTGGCCTAACTCTATTGAAACGAGCACAATATGGGACCGACTTGGAGCTTTTATGATAAACCGGATTTTTTATCCTTTGACTGATGACCATTTCTAACAATTCAATCAAATTCTATACTTAGAATATCGCCAAGGTTAGCCAATTTTATCTACACAAATTATAAAGAGGAAAGATTTTATTTTTTGTTTGTATTGAATAGGCTCCGAAACTACTGGACCGATCTGAATAATTCTTTCATCATTAGAATGCTGCATTATCACTAAGTGACATAGACTATATTTATATTATTAATCGAGTTTTGTTTTCCTTTTTGACACCCACATTGTACTAGCCGTGTATTGGGTGTGTATTCGTATTGTCTAGCGATAACTATGGTCACAAACTGACTGTAGAATGCTGGTCGTTGCGTTAAAAAATTAGTCTGTTGTGATCTATCTTCATTTAGGTCTCATAAAAACGTAACCACAGCATACTATACTAACTGTATCAGTGAACCTTTCTGAAGCTACACCGCGATGTGCGCACTTGTTCATGACTGGATACCACGACGCCGATAAACAAAATCCATTTTCCCAGATTCCTCTTGACGTTCTTAGTTAGTTCGATTTAATTTAAATCCGTCTTTGGTTAGTTAGAATATATAAACCTACAGAGGAATAGTTTCCCAAACTGTGATACGACTCTTATTCTCGATAATTAATGAATGGACGGCTCTTCAGTTTGGTGATATCATCAATATAACTTCTCTGCCAGATTGATAGCATCATAATTGTTATTTTACGAGCCCAGGCGACCTCAAGATAACCGGGTAATGTATGCGAGCGGGCCGACGATCATCACCTTTGTTTAAACGGCGGACCATAAAAATGCTATGAAACAAAATGCATGGAACGTGCATCTGAATTACTCTTTGCTAGTTGTACTTTTTAAGTAGGAGTATCAGGAATTCTTAAAATAATCGTATCCGGTATCTTAAGAATCAATTATGTAACGTGAATACCAAATGCTATACCAGATTGTGCATTGAATCATACGCATAGATCATCTAATAAAGGGGTTTTCACAGTTTTTCATGATGTTGGTTTTATTAGGTTATTAAGATCCCTTATCAAATTTTTCTATCTAACATTGTCTGTCACTACATCATAGCTATTATCGCGCCTCATGTGTTACCATATGTATAAAAAAAATACAACATTATTGTTTTGAAAAAATAACATTACCAACTTAGGTATAAGATAAATTCGAAATGAAATTCAACGTATATCCAAAGTCGACATTTTTTATGTGTAACAGGCTAGATGTTTTACCACAGCACACCTGATATTAAAGGATGAAGTAAAGGCGGTAAACACACTTAGACTGGAATGGAAACTGCCGGAATACACCGGCGAATTTACAACTTGAGTGTGGTAGCAGCCCAGCCGAGTACAACAAAATAATCTACCACCATGCTATGGTTTCCTCAAGTTTTCCTTAACCAGCAGCTTAACCACATTGTTGGGATTTGAACCCACTCCCTGTGGCGTATGACCCGACCGCTTTAACTACAAAGCTATCATCTCTATGCTCGAAAGATTTTGTGAAAACTGTTACGTTCTTATTGAACTTACCAGAAATAATTGAAACTTGTGTAGAAAGAGAATAGGTATTCAATGCAATAAGTTTCATTCGTGTGTCACTCGGATATGTTACATTCCTTTTAGATTTAATCAAAAGAAATTCAAACGGCGTGTTGATTTAAAATAGTAGTGTAAAACCAAACCTAATTTACACTGGGTATTGGAGTTATAGCATTATACACGCAGGATAGTGTAGGACGACTTAAAACTGAAGCTAGACAGAACGACTATCGAATTTTAATAAAAAGTAACGAATAATACGTTTATAATATAGGTGAAAGATTAATACGTATAGGTATATTCTATTGGTCTATTGAGTACTGAACAAAGCATTTGTGAGTAATGTAAAGATTTCCTTGTAACCTTTTTAGCTAGGATTGGAATATTAGCGTCCGAGTCTTGTGTACCGTAACTAAAAGCTTGTTTAACTATTTATTTCGTTGATATTGCTATCGATGTGAACCCGATCCGCGTGCGTTTTATTTTTACCCGACTGCCAAGAAAGTGTTACGTTTTGTATGTACTTGTAGGTACATAATTATGTATGTAATTTTTACCTCGTTTTCACGAAACGGCCGAATGGGTTACGACTATTAAGGTATCGTTAGATTCGTCACAATACCCCAAGTGTTCTTAGATGGTCATTTTTTATTAATATTTTTTAATTAAGCACCTTAAACACCTTAAAACTCAAAATTAATTACCGCAATGTAACGCCTGATAGGTCAAAAATGTGATCTGAAGTGCTTTACATGCAATGAGTATAAAAACAACTGAATTTCTTATACAACCCCTTCAGTAACACGAACCTTGTGTAAAACCCCTCAAAATACATATTGACTGCTAAATTGGAGCAAGACAAAAGCCTACGCCTGTTACCGAATAAAATTTCATAGAAAGCTTAGCAAACAAGCCTGATGGAGCGCGCCATTAGTAGACATGCATAAATTGTTAGTTCAGCGGCAGCAAACACGACCCGTGTTGTGCTTTCCATTGTTTTTGATGATTATTATATTTTTGGGAATATTATTGTGACATCATTTTAGGCGTATTTTTGTGTACTTTTTTTCTTCAATTTTGGCGTCGCATTTTGAGCATTTGCCAATGTCAAGTGTTTTATATTTTCAAGTTTTATACGTTAAATAAGTTGCCTCGTAGCTATAGTTATAGTCAAAGTCCAGTCCGTATCAGTCGAGTTTAGTAAAGTAGTGGTGACTTTACTATAAGCTTCGATGGAATTTCGGAAGCAACAAGAAAAGTCATGTTTCACCACATCATATCATTTTCCCACACTCGCGCTTGTGATTATGTGCGCGCGCCTTTTATGAATGAAACACCACCATTTTTATGCATAAACACTCGACAAAACACTAGTTTTGGAAAAATAAATCAATGGAGCGACACGACTCTTTCCGCGTTCCCGCCAAAACTCCAGAAAAAAGTACAGAGAACAAAAGAATTTTACGAAGAAAACATTATACATACATATAAACAGACAGAACAGATGTAGTAACACTAACAAGTTAAAAATAAAATAAAATTATAGATACATGTATAGAAGAATACATTTTTTATTAATACTATTTTTTTTTTTTTTTAGCTAACCCCACTTTATGCATCAGCTTTCATTATTTTCCATCATTCATTATTAAGTTGGTAAATTAGTTTTTATAAATAAAGTAAATTAATATTTGCTCTCTGTTTCTCATACAAATCACGTTCGAATATAACTTTTCTTACTCTGTTACAAAACAATACAAACCGTGACAAATAAACAAGTATGTGACATGTCGAAAGCATCTTAAGAACAATGTGTGTTTCCATTATTCAAAAACAATAGTGAATTCAAATGACAATTTTAATCTACATTCATCTATTAAAGTCTACGAAAGCGGCGTTTTCGAAGCCTAGGGCAGTGATAAATCACTTTAGCTACTTTAAAACTAATTGGATTTTCTATGAAATATAGTGTGTTCTCTTTCACTTACGACACAGTTTGAAAAAAAAATATTAACATTTTAGACTTGCAATTATCATGATATGATATAATTATAACTAGAAACAAAGAGTATTCCAATGTATCAATCATATTCTGTTACAGGGATCCAAATTGAATAAAATAATGTACTACCTACCTACCTACCTACCTACCTACTTCCTGCTAATTACACATTGTGAAATTATGACTTTTAACAATTTAAAGGCAAAATTGTGTGACTTAGTACATCAAATCATACCGTATGATTAGTATGATTTGAGTTACATTCATTTTGGTATAAAAAGAAACAAACATTTCTTGGTTTTATGTAAAGCTATCAAAGCGTTATAATTTCGAAACTGAATAAAACTTCTTAAACTTAACTAAACTGCTACTACTACTACTCTACTTAATTAAGCTTATTTAAGTCTTCTGCAAAAACTAAAACTAAAACAAAAGAAACATACTTTAAAGAACTATCAAGTATGAAATCGAGTCGAAAAACACGATTTTTTGGTGAATAATTTCCTAGATCAAAATATATGCTGGTACGGAACCCCCTGTGTTCCGATCCAACTCAAACACAGAGTTTTTATTTCTTTGCCATAATTTTAAGTTATCTTTGACACTTATTTACGAACACTCGCTGTTTTAATTTTATAGGGCTATCGTTTGACGTCGGTTATAGATGGTTACTATGTTATGATTCATATCGCACTTATTGCATGAACATCAATCATAGATAGCGTCTTCATCGTAAACAATGTATACAAAAGGCATGCTTGAGAAACAATTTTGATGTATTATGTAGTATAGTTATATAGTTAAACTACAAGCTACCTTATTTTACCGATTGACGCGGCTATGCATACGCGCCTTATCTCAATCTGAAAATTCGACTCACGTTTGCATGACATTTCTACTCTTATTTTCTACAAGCAGACGCCTCGCGGTTTCACCCGCCTAGTTCCCGTTCCCGTGGGAATGCAGGCATAAAAAGATAGATAGTGTAGCTTCCCAACGGTGAAAGAATTTTTGAAATCGGTCCAGTAGTTTCGGAGTCTATTCAATACAAACAAACAATCAAATATTTTCTTTATAATAGTATAGAGAGATGTATATATTTTTGTTTTTGCGATAAATTACTTATGTGAAAGAGGGAACAATAAATACATTTTAAGTATTAGAAAACTAAAACCCTGGTAATTATACACGCTTAATTGTTTTTTTAATGCGCTTTACTTTAAATATTAATATAATTATCATAAATGAGAATTAATTCAAAATAGGTTAGCCTTTGACCCTGCCCGATGTTAATATCCTATAGAACGCGGGGAAGAGAGACTTATCGAAAGACATCTCATATTATTATGTTACATAGTTTAGGGGATATTAAATTAACATGCATACATTACATAGATTCATCATCATCATCATCATTTCAGCCGTAGGACGTCCACTGCTAGACATAGGCCTCCCCCATTGACTTCCATAAAGACCGGTTGGAAGCGGCTCGCATCCAGCGCGTTCCTGCGGTCTTTACTAGGTCGTCTGTCCACCTTGTGGGTGGACGTCCTACGCTGCGCTTGCCGGTCCGTGGTCTCCACTCCAGAACTTTGCAGCCCCATCGGCCATCAGTTCTGCGTGCTATGTGCCCTGCCCACTGCCACTTCAACTTGCTAATCCGTTGGGCTATGTCGGTAACTTTGGTTCGTCTACGGATCTCCTCATTCCTGATTCGATCTTGTAGGGAAACTTCGAGCATAGCCCTCTCCATAGCGCGTTGTGCTACTTTGAGCTTACATAGATTACTAAAATCTAAATGATATACCTATCTGTTTCTTATGTCAACTATCGTATTTTTCTATTCTTGGTTGCATGGAAGAAATCGCTCTTAGCCATAAGGCCGCCACTTGTGGCACTAGCTCATAATAATATTTTGTTCTCTATACTTTTTTTTATGTTTATGGTGTGCACAATAAAGAGTTTATATTTGTATTTGTATTTGTATTTGTATATCTATCTAAAATCATTACCGTATTTTTACGTACCTAGTCAGGTAAAAATAATATATGTGCTAATAGAGGTGTCAAAGGAATACGGAGAAACTTAAACTATTGTCATAGAGATTACAGAGTGTTGTTTACTGTGACAGGGTGGTAAAATGTATGCCGTCTTTGTTTTCCAATAACTGGCCAGAGGCCGTGTAGATCGATCACTGTGATTTAGGATCGTAAGCTCTCAAGAGACGTATTGGATATACAATACAGGGGTGGTCTATCGATAGCTTTCATTTGCAGAATTTGAATTGATGATTAACTTTCTAGCTTGCTATCTAAGTTTAATTGTTAATTTATTTTCGTTAGTAAAATGCTTTAAAAACTTTGAAATATTAAGGTAAAGTGTACTATGGTGTAGTTTGTGTGTTGTGTGTGTAGCGTAGGACGTCCTGAGACTCGATGGAGGCGAAAACATCGTGAAGGAAAACATCGTGAGGAAATCATAGCATGGTGGTAGGGTACTTTCTAGTACTCGGCTGGCTAGCTACCACCCTCAAGTTGAAAATCTGCCGCCAAGCATCTAACGGTGTGTTCCGGCAGCCTCACTTGAGAGCCAGTTCCATTCCAGGCTAGGTGTGCTTTACCATCTTCGACCACACCGTCACTTAACATCAGGTGAGCTGTGGTCAAACAACTAGCCTGTCAACCATTAAAAAAAAAGCCAAAGATCGAGTCGAGTGGCGTGTCTTGGACGAGGCCTTTTAGCATTGGACTTCGATAGGCTGATGATGATGATGAAAGCGTATGGGGTAATCCATTTTTTGCTAGTGTTAAGTATTAAAATACCCTGGATTGTATAGTAGACAAACGGCAAGCCGCAAAATCAAGTGACTTCCGTTCCTCATTTGAGGGCTTTACAAGTGCGGGTTCTTATAAAGACAAGTATGCTTTTGCAGTCATGATTAGATGGCTTATATATTTGTAACAGCTGTTGTGTATGTTTGTGGACGCATGTAGGTAGGTATATGTGTCGGTGAGCGTGGGCATTTACTGGATAGAATCAATAATTAATTTTATTCTTTTCAAGTCCCTTACCTTCATAATAACTTTGAAATATCTAGTGACTTTCACTAAGTGTTGTAATCATTAAAATCCTTATGCCATATGATGTAACACATTCAAAGGAAAACCTAGCATAGCAAACAATATTTCAAAATATATTACAAGAAATAGTATTATTCATTTTACTAAACCGCAGCCTACGAAAAACTCTACATTTGTTGTAATTTTTTTTATTTATTTAAAACTTAAATATCCTGTGACAATATTCATTACGCACTTGTCCAATAATTTGCATTCAAGAAATTGGCGGCAATTATACAGCATTCCATGCAATGCAAGGCCAAAATAAATGGTTTATTAATTTTAATACCGTTCGCAATATTCAGATCTTTTCCAGCCATCTGTATAATTAAGTTTACATTATGTCGAAAGTGATTAATGTCTTCCATTGTTTCGTACTTTATTAAACAAAAAACATAATTTGCATTTAATCAACGGCTACACGTAGGTATTTCATGGTCTCTTCATTAGCATTATCAATTATTGAAATGAAATCAGTGTAAACCTACTAAATATTGTAAATTTGCATAAGAAATGCATAAAATCATTGACTCTTACACTCACTGGAATAGAGATGATATTCATTTGATAGGCAATCGATTGCATCGTTAGGATGGTATATCGGTCGCCCACGCATGCAGTCACAAGAACTTAATTAGTCGGCTTCAACGAGTCGTCCAGCTTTATTTATTGCCGAATACAATTCAACTGATTGTGAGGAATACCTCCTAAGTCGACGTCCTAAAGAAGACGAATGCACCCAACGTCTAAAGAAAATAATTACTTCATCGCGATAGATCACGTCACATAAAAACGACAGCGAACGGTTAATTTATTTTTGTGGTGAACATTTTATTTCTACTTAAGAAATAAATATTTTTTTAAGTAAATCCGTTAGTTTAATGCAGTTCGCAGTAGGTAGGTAAATCTAAGTTATTACACATTTATCTAGTCCCAGATAAAGTAAATTTGTACACAAGTCTTTAGATTTAAAATCGTTTTGTAATTTTTTTTTAACTTTAGTCAATAAAATTTTGACCTTGAATTTTTACGTTAACTCTGAGAAATGACGTAACATCAGTATTTGTTGATTTGATAGTTTTTTTTTAAAACAGAAAATTAGGTCGACGTGGCTTTTGATGTAGATTAAATTAGAGGTCAAGGAGTGGGTTTTTATCGCGGGAAACAAACGGTTCCTACTGGATTGTTATCGCAGCGCACAGTCGACAATAAAATCTTTAAGCGCATACATAAGTTCAAGCTCTTCAGTTTTTCATCATTATTTGCCGTAATAAGGCATAAACAACATCAACTGTAACGCAAAACAATTTCTGCTTAAGGTGGTAGGATTTCCATACAAATAAATTGTTGCCATTTATTGACAAATGGAGCATAATTTTACAGTGAAATCACAGCTACTGGCATTTATTTTGGTCCTTATTTGCGGTAAATTACAATTGCTTGATTAAAACAGTAGATTGATTTGGTTTTTATTTTTTTTGCTGCTAATAATCTACTGTTTTATTCAAGTAATTGTGATTTACCGCAAATAAGGACCAAAATAAATGCCAGTAGCTGTGATTTCACTGTAAAATTATGCTCCATTTATCCATAAATGCCAAACATTTCTTTGTATGGAAATCGAACCACCTTAAATTTAAGTATGTTTTCCTGCAAATTTTCAAATTAAAACTGCACATTTCTGATGGAAACTATAGATAATAAGCGATGTCACCATAACGATAAGGCAGCCACTTGTGCTCTTGAGATTATTTTGATGTTTGTACATTTTTCTATTCCTGGTGTGCACGATAAAGAGTTTATATCTATATATATGTGTGTATATACATATATATAAGATTTTGAAGGGTACTGCAGCTAGCGAAATTACTGGGCTGTTGAGACTAACCATCGAAAGTCTCAAAGTAATGAGCGCCAAAGCAATGAGTTTCTTTCGTCACTCAAAGTTCTGTGTATCGCTGCAATGGTCATGGACAGGCGTTATCTCTTACCATCAGGAGAGTCAAGTTCGTATCATTAATTTTTACATTAAAAAAAAAAAATCATTAAACATCGGAATATTGACGTGATTTACAATTTTAAGTTATTACCTAATCCAGAAATCTATTACATTGTTTTGTATTTTATGTTTATAGTAAAGTTTCCGTTGTGTGATACTGGTTTGTTATTAATTTATTGATTACGCTTTTAGAAATTGAATCTCATATTGATATTATGCATCCGAACGTGTTTAGTTTAATAAATAATTTATAATTATCCGAGTACTTTATCTCTAGATATAAAAATGCAAGAACACTTGTATGGTTTCTATATTTAGGTAATCAAAAATACAGCTGACATTGTTGGCAGTTTGCCGCGTGATTCGTGTTGTCACTAGCATTGTCATTTTACCCAACTGCGCTACAAGTAATTTTAAAATTTGTACATACATATATTACTACCATTTGTACATCTATACATATAATAAAATGTGTTATATATAGCACTAACTTTGCCCACATGGGTTATCAATAAGGACAAAATTATGTTTCAGCTAAATCGCTCAAAGCGCGTTTCTAGAATATCGTGTATTAGTAAGTGAAACCCGTAGGTATTAGTTTCCGAGATAAGCGCACACATGCACAAACGCACAGAAAAATCATTAAACAGATTAAAATTCCGAAAGCTATTTAATTTTATGATAATTACGATGAAATATTCATATTTTTATTTATCTACTAGCTGCGCCCCGCGATGTTACCCGCTACATGTTTTCGGGATACAAATACAAATCTTTTATTAATAACACCAAAGTTACAGGTCATTTTTCCATTCATATTTAAAAAATATCAAAATCATAATATATGTCAAAACAATGTTAATCCAGAGTATCAGCTACCTCCATACCAAATTTCATCAAAATCCGTTCAGTAGTTTTTGCGTGAAAGAGTAACAAACATCCATCCATCCATTTAAACTTTCATATTTATAATATTAGTGGCATAAATTGTTATTTAGGAAAAAAATACAGATTACGGCTCATTTACGATTTTATTATACGAGTACGTATCTATAGATAATTTTTAACTACGACATACATACACAGAAAAGCGAGATTCTAGCAATGTGTCTTGATATCTGCATTTAAAAAAACAGTTAAATGGTTTCCTTATGTGAATCATTTGTTACGAAATCAAAATGACAAATTCGAGACATTTAAAGTAATGGCATAAGCAATTAATATTTTCTTTTTAGTCCCGAGATAATCTTAATTAATGACGTCATAAGTTCTACACTGAGGGCGTTATGATCGGCACTCCAATATCACGGGACCCATGGGATAAAACATATAAGGAAACATTAAAATTAACGATATGGAACTTAATTGTAAATACAGACTTTAAGCGTAATGTTTTAAACGAAATTTCTGATAATCTAAAGATTATGAATATTATGTGATATTATATCATAGTTCGTTTAATGGGCGTAGTGCTTATAACTCAAACTTATAACTTTAAGAAAGTTGTCAGTTTAGGTTCGAGTTCAAGGTAATTCAAACCTTCAGGTGTTTTAACATCTTTAGAAATGTATTTATTTTCTCTTACAAAATCTTATGTCAGGAACGGTTCGATTGATTTATTAATAATAAAAATAACTAGCTCGTTATCGTTCTGCCATAGATTAAACAAAAAACTATTTAACAACTAATTTTTTATTTAAATATTTGTAAGTATTATTGTTATTTATGTTCAAGTGTCTTATAATTTCTACCCGTAGCATACCCGATCTTTTATTTCTACCACAAATCCTTTTCGTACTCAGGTCGCCTGGAAGAGATTGTTTGAAGTGACAAGGCCGCCAGTTGTTGCACTACTGTAAAGTTGTTTTTGTTATAAATATTTCGTTTCTGGTATGAGTTATAACTTGAATAATGAGTATCACAACTGGTGACCTTATCGCTAAAAGCGATCTCTTCCATGCAATCTTAGGACGAAAAGAACTTAAAGAAAAAAGACACGGTGTAATCAATTACGATGGACAACCTACCCGTTGGTCAGACCTAATAAAGACGATCACTGGCCTACCAATTACTAAAGCCATTAAGACCGCTGAGGACAGAAACACGTGGAGGAGCATGCTAAACCGAGTGCAATAAACACTAGAAACGACCTTCAGCAATGAAGATGACGACTAAGAAGAAGAGATGTGGGTATCATAAGTGTAACTTTATTATTGACGATATTCTGAAATCAAAATCAGCTATTAAAAAAAAAAGTCTAGACAAAAACCAAACCTAGACCAAATAGATGTATTTACCTCTTACACGATTTCAGAGTTGTGAAATCTGTAGTGTCCATAGTAAAAGTTGTTCCTAATTATGAGAACAATGACCCCCCTGAATTTGACACTAACTTAAAACCTTGTAGCATAAAGCCGATTTGCACCATTAACCACAAAACCTTAACATCCGCACTAAAAAAATCTAGTCAATGCACTCATTTAATAAAGTGGTCTTACTTCCTATTACGTTCCTGCTCACTTGTCCATTTGAAGACATGGTTCTACCCGGGTAAATTCTAATTTGAACATGTTAGTAAATTGTGACTATGCTCTGGCTTTACAATGTAGGCGTGCGAACACAATTCTCAATGAGGTCTAATAACAAACTACACGTTTCTAAAATTAAATTATAATGACTCTATCAGAGCCAACTCGATATCGGCGTGGGCTTTGGAACAATTGTGTGCATCGATATAATTAGAAGTCAGTTTTGTTGTAAAGTTTACGAATAATCAGCATTGTAATGTAAATTTTATAATGAAAAGAAGGTGGTAGAGTCAACAATAGATATTTATTAAGTTTGACATCCTTTAATGAAAAATGTATTTTCTTTTAACCGGATTCCAAAAAAAGAGGAAGGTGTTGTTAATTTAGTTGTATTTTTTAAATAGTAATAATTAGTTGGCTTGAGCATGACCGCTCTGTTAGGTTGATGATAATGATTGAAGATATCTGAAGACACTTAGATTGTATCCATCTAGGCAGCTCAGGCAGCGCATTCCACGCATCGCTGTTAGGCGGTTCGCAATTGTGATTTACCGTAGATAAAGACCAAAATAAATGCCAGTACCTGTGATTTCACTGTAAAATTATGGTCCATTTGTCCATAAATGACAAAAATTTATTTGTATGGAAAACGAACCACCTTAAATATAAATTCTTACAGCGTTAAAAGAGTAAGGTAGGTAGGCTGATAAGGTAGTAATATAGTAACGTGATTTGTTCGTTGACTTTAGGTGCCCAATACATTTAGCCTGTCACAGACACCTAAGAAAACACTAAACCTTCGTTCCCAGACTGTTTTTACATTCCACCTGTAAACATTCGACGTTTTACGACACGTCTTTACACCGAGTGAAATAGGTAGAGACGCAACTTGAACGTTTCTTCATAAATCTTTCCTCCGAGTAGCAAATTAGCTGTCTTCGCAGTAATCCTGACACATGCAGAGGGGATCGTGGAATTGAACAGACACTTTGCCGCTGGATACTTTATAAGAGCTTTTGAAGATATGTAAGGATTCACTGTATATTAATTATTAGGGGGGGCTTTTTATACTGAAACGGTAACGGAAATGAAAGGTGCTTACTTTATATCATTGCTATACTTTTTCTTCCGAAATCCCTGATCACTGATCGTGAGGAAACCATTGCTCGGTGGTAGGATATGTTCTAGTACTCGGCTGGCTAGCTGCCACCCTCTAGTTGAAAAACTGCTGCCAAGCAACTAACAGTGTGATCCGGCAGCCTCACTTGAGAGCCAATTCCATTTAAGGCTAGGTGTGCTTTACCATCTTCGACCACACCGTAGTATATCAACCATAAAAAAAAACAATTGGCTCTTTCCTCATCCAGATCAGACATTCCTTTTTTCAAGACAACTCAAACGTGTGGTACACGTGTATTGTAAACAAGTATCCTTCAAGATCACACGTTAAAACTGAAATTTTGAGTTCATAAATGAAATGACAATAAAGGGTTTCGTGGTCAGTTTATGCATAGTAGAAATGGGAACAGAAGGAGTCCCAGCAAAAGCCAAAAACAACTACAAATTAATTATTGGAAAGAGTATTTAAAGCAGGTCGGACCGTAACAAATTTGTTTAGGCTTGGATGGGTACAATTGTAGTGTAGGTGAACGTGGAAACTTATGTAAAAGATATCGCTTAAACCTGGATCGCAAGGTCAAGGCACTGTACGGGTTTCCCGTCCCTGTAACGCGATGAACTCGGTATACTGATACTGTGCTGTGACACTAATACCATTGAATGCTAAGAAAGTTTGGCGTTGTTGTCACAAATAATCGACAAAAATACTACTGTATCCCAGGCGCAAGGGCCGACAAATGAGTCAAAGTTTTTTGATTCTATTCATATACACGGCAACAGGCTAGGTGTGCTTTACCATATCACTAATTTATTTATATTCTTTTCATATTTAAACATTTTAATTCATAGTTAAGACTATGAACATATTTTTTTTTAGTCCAACCATGTTATCGCATAAGTGACAGTAATGTCTTCGATGATAATAAAGTTCTTTAAACCTAAACATATATCCGATCACACCGTCACTAAGCATCAGGTGAGCTGTGGTCAAACAGTTAGCTCGTCAAGTAAATTAACAAGCATCAAATATCACTTTCAGTTTTTATACATTGAACATCAAATAACGTCGATTTAGGTATTTAAATACTAATGTGGGCATGACATGCGTTTGCAAAATTTCAAATAAGTTTCGAAACTTTGTTGAATAAGTACCTACCTACCTGAAATATTCATATAGCAGATTATTAAGTTTTACGTTTAATGAGTGATGATTTTCTTTTGTTTAATATATCATGACTAATGTAGATATATTATAAGGCTTTAAAGACCATATCTGCATTTTTGTTGCGATCTATTCCGGCTTTATTTAAGTGTACTTTATTTGGCATTTCTAACCATACAAATTTCTAACTTTTCTCAAAAAAACATCCTTTTTAGATCTTGTTCTAACAATTACGAACACAACAAAAAAGAAATCAACCAAATCGGTCGTGTCCTGTTTAAGCAAAAACGAAGTATCCCAAGATAATTACATAAAACATGTAATATTTGTTAATTAATTATGAGACTTAAAAAGAGAACTAAGATATTGGAGTAGACAAAACTAAGATAGTGGAGAAAAGAGAACTAAGATATTGGAGTCTTCTTTGTGAAGCAGATATATCTAGAAAGTTGAGTTGAGTTGCAGGCGCAACGCTATTTGGAATATTTCAACTTAGAAATAGAGCAGCACTCCATGATCTATAATACAAACATAAACGTACCAGTTTATCTCGTAAAGATTTAATCGTGACATAACTCAAAGATACTCAAATTAAGACATCAATTAAAAGTGTAATTTCTAATGTTTAACAGCCAAAAGATAACGATCTATCCACGGTTTATTATTCCCATAAAAAATCTTTATGAAATGTAGACAAGATCGTAAGAAAATCGTAACTCGACGTAATTCGTTGGGGTATTATAAAAAGGAGGGTAGTCTAAATTTTCGACATCTGTCTTTGAAATATTGCCGCGAGCACCATAATTACGTCACCCCTAATCATTAAGCGATGGAGTGGAAAGGTGGGGTCGATAACTCTCCATGTCGCAAGTTTTGTCATCTGTCGCACCTGATTCCACCCTTGGTAGCGTTATCAACTGTTATTTATTAGGTGGTTGAAGTAGCTCCGGTATTCCGGTATACATTATAACGCGAAAATATCAGCGAGATTGCAATGTGTGGGTGTTCCATAGCCATAGCATAAGTTATGTATGTTGTATATTTAAGATGCGATATACGCGTAGGTAAAAATTCTTGTTATACAAATATTAGAAAAACTCTAGGGATTCGTGACATTACCCAATTGTACATGAAACTTACTTTGATCTTGGTTTTTAATTTTTTTGCTCCATATCGATATTTTATCTGCCATATTTGTACCATAGTTTTCCTTATTATTTTAGAACTAAACCGGCATTTTTACACGTTTTTTTATTATTACAAATATAATTCCGTTTGACCGCCATCTCGCCTGATATGAAAGAGAATATGGTCTATGATAGAGCTTGCCTATAAGAAACCGATTCACTTGCCATTTATGCTCGCGCGCATTTTTTTTTATAAATTTAGTTTATATAACCTCTTATGACTTAAGGATAAACGCACCGCCACCTATATACACCTGCGGCATTAAGAATATTTTCGATACATTGTGTTGCCAACTCGAATATTAAAACATGATTTGAAAAGTATTTACAAATTTACAGAAATCTATGAACAAATTACACTCTATTTCCTTTAAATAAAACTAGTTGCTTGATTGATTTTCATTTTTATTTCCTAAAGAATGACTAGTTAAAACTCTACAAAAGGACTTGATACTTTCATGCCTTTGTACAATAATAACCCTGAAATGGGCACGCAACAGCATTTTAATAGTTTTTAACGCATAATTGCATGTAATAACCACGCATAATGGAGATAAAAGGGGAGAGTTTTAAGATCCCATTTCACGATAACCTGAAACTAAGGGACCGAACTTCATAAAAACCGGATAAACTTTATATACCATAGTCAAGTCAGAAAACATTTATTCAATTATACCATATTCATTTATTGTAACTACACTTTTTTGAGATAAGTTTTTTGGCACATATAAAGCATAGATAAAAATTTTAAAAATATGAAAACAATTGAAAACAAATAAAAAATCTGAAATTATTCTTAATTGTTTTCATTTTAATCTGTAATACATTTTTATGGGTTTTTTAAGTTTACACCATCTGATTCTGAAGATTATTATATTATTGGTCTACAATGAGTAGGTGTTTTTACTTTACTGACTAGGTAATGAATCAGTTCGAATTTTTCTTGATGATTCGAATTAATAAATAAAATTATATTCCTATTACTTTAACCTAAAATCCTATAACTTTGATTCCTTGAAGAAGATCACCCGGTGTGTCCAAAACTATAGCCGGAATATCCTACTGAATCAATATAAATAATTCCGTATAAGTAAAACGTAAATGTGTCAAATCGATGCCAACGTCAATTTTCATAGCACAATCAAACCACGAAACGTCGCGTCGTGGCGAACTTTGAAATGTTTAGATTTCGGTATATTCTTTTACGAAGTACCGGTTCCAATACACATGGTTTCAGCCCTTTCTGAACATTCCCTTGTGGTGCAATAGAGCACCGCAGTTTGTATGTGGGGAACATAATGGTATACTTGATCCCTTTATTACATTTCATAATTAATTAAAACTGTGGGTGATGAATTTGAAGTCGCTACGGGTAATTGGGTACGTTTATGTGGAAAGTTAGGAAAATACGGTACAGCGGTTTAGGATTTAAGATGCCTAATTGGCAATTTAGAAAATAGTATGTTTTAGGAAATTTTAACACGATCGTCCGTAATTGCAAAAGTAGAATTATATCCAATAAAGTAAGTTCAGGACCATTTAAGCTGGAGTACCTAACATATAAAAGATGTTCCCCTATTATGCATATTAACATGTGTTAGAGCTATAAAGAGATAAATAGACGTTATGGGTGGTTCAATTTTACTACAGGACATTACATATATTTAAGATTTTACTTTACGCAAAAAGTAGTAAATAGATCTATTGTATCTACCTTATATAAAGCTGTACATTTTTCAAGTAAATAAATTTGAAACGACAGATACCTAAGAAAAAAGAACAGATAGAATGCTGTATACAACATAAGTGGCGACTTCTTGGCTTTATAATTCTCGCTTGTCATCACAAGTACGCCAAGGATTTGATCACACAAATGTATCAAGTTATTTGTAAGCGTGTTGTTCGTGTAAGACAAGTAAAACTTGTGGTGTCAATGAGTCTTTAATTATTTTCTACCCAACATTGTCTTTTGTTTCTAATCATCTATTACTATTATAAAGAGGAATGATTTGATTGTTTGTTTGTATTGAACAAGCTCCGTACTGGACCGATTTCAAAAATTCTTTCACCATTGGGAAGCTACACTATCCCCGGCTGATATAGGCTACTTTTTATTCCCGTACTCCTACGGGAACGGGAACTGCGCGGGTGAAACCGCGAGGCATTCGCTAGTTGGGTATAAACATGACTAGAATTATTTATGAAATTCTACCAATCGATAAAATTAATTTTATAAAAAAGATTTTTATGCTTAAATCACTTTAGTTTTAATCTTTACTTTCACTATTTTTAGATTCGTTTTGCGGTTAATCCCTGTACCTAGTTAAAACTTGTGTATCTCAAAGAAAGGTATTAAATCATATGTGATTGGAGTTTAGCTAGACTACTTATAAAATGCTTTTTTGTCATGATTAATCCACCAACAAATTGGAACAGAACATTAGGCAAATGAAGACCATAAGTGCCATTATGGCTACGTTATGGCGTAATATAAACGTGGCGTGCGAATATTTTCGACGTTGATTAATAGCATCTGTTCGTAGTATAGGTATTCTAGTCGACGTTTCACGGCAGTCAATCAGACTCTATTAGCGCCCGGTATGGTAGTGGACAGTATTCGAGGGAAATTATTGATTTGCGCCTAATTTCCGGTTGATTGGATGGTTCTGGGCGGCGCAGGCCAGTGGCTAGAACGGGCGGGTCGCGTGTAACCCGACAGGTGAGCATAAATGTGCTGCTCTGCCTACTGACTGTAATCTGTCCTGACGCGCACTAATTGGCAATCGAATTTTACACTGGTCTGCGTTAAACACCTGTCTATGTGTGACGTAGCTGTAGGCATAATCCTACGGGACGGGGACTCTGTTTATTTTGCAAGGAATTAATAATTCATTTTATCTGTCTACACGGGATTATTTACATTCATTCGCTCAATCGCGCGCGCAACGCTTTGTTTCCATTCCTTGATTAAGATCGTTGGAAACGATAGTACACCTATATATAACCTGGGAGCTTATTCCCTATGACCAAACAACACGTAACGCGTCCACGTGTACGGAACGCAGCGCGATTGGGGTTGAATTCGGGTGGAATATCAATGTGACATTTGAAACGCGACGCGACGTGTAAATCACACTTTTTGAACTGTCAAAAAATTTATTAAAAGCGTATAATATTATACGATACATGCTCAGCTCATTGCGTATATATAAAATTGAAATGACAATAATTCCTTAGACTTTAAGCTAAACTAATCATTTTCTGACACAAGTGATCAAGGAAAAAAAAGTTTTGAAAATTCGTTTTTTTAATTTCACTCTAGATTTTGCCCATTTTTTACATAATAGGTTTGCGTGTGAACACATCATGCCTGCATGATGTAAATCGGAAATACGATCTAGGACAGAGAATCCTTTCCCAGAAGAACCCTGTTTTCTCTGGATTTTAAAACACCCAAATTGTACTTAATAAGCAATATATTGAGAGAGTTCCACATTCTCGCTGTCACTATAAAAGTTGCAAGACGTAACTAGACGAAAAAAATTGGCGTAAGGGAGACAGCTTGCCTTGCTAATAAAAATGATTACTGGAAATAGGAATTGTAGAGTACAGATTATATCGAAAGCTAAAAGATTAAAAATTTCTTTATTGACTAAATAAATAATTACAAAAATAAAGGTTACCTATGCTTAAATTTTAACTAAATTACAGGAGAACAATTGGATGACCTGTATTGTGAGGTGATAGTTTGTATTCTGGTTATATTGTACGTAATATATGTATTGGATTACATTTATGCAGTGCTTATATGTAAAGATATCTGTCGGCATATAGGTAGTCAATCATTTTTGAATGAATCAATCAATGGTTGAATCAATGAAAAGGAATCATTTTTGCATGTAATCCGATGTCATCCGACCAAACAACAAAACTAAATAAATTGTATCACCGGATCCCGAAATTCAAGAAAGCAAAATAGTAAAGGTCCAAAAGAAAAAAGACTTTTACAAACAAGGAAAAGCGTAAACAACAAAAGTTGTTTGTTCGCAAACAACGCTTGATATTTTACCGCGTCGTTTTGCTAGTACTAACTGGCCTGTTAATTAATTCCTGCCAAGAGATTTAATCTCGCGAACGACCCTAAACAAAACAACTACCTACGCGAGGGTTTTAAATAGCTTATGTTGTGTTAATAAAGGATGCCAAGTGCTATAAAAGTGAAAGCATAATAACCGTGTAGGCACCCTCGCATGGCCACCCCCAGTTAGTTTCGCGAAAGGTTAACAATCGGGCAAAAGGTCGAAAGTTAAAAACCGGTCGTGTATGACACTAATTAAGATAAGCAAGAGAATAATACCTCATTGACGCAAGGCGCATTATTCAAACTACTTTTTTCGCCTCTAGACGGGTTTAGAACTCTATAAAGGCAAAAGCCCTAAATTGGCTGCGAGTTGATCGCCTCTCGGTAAAGTCGGTTAAGGTGAGAAATGGGAAAGTTCACGTTTATGGTTCCGTTTTCTTTTGTTGTTTTGCTAGACATCTGTGAAGTTAGTACGATGCTAAATGAAAGTCAATTAGTGCTCGTCGTTTTTTTTTCTCACGAAAGATTTTTTTTAAATATAACTGTTCAGATAGTGCTAAACACCGCCTTTTTCAAATGTTCATTAAAAACTCTACACGTGGAAGTGATGTCGATGAAGTAATAAGTACTTAAATAATGTAACAAGAAGTATTTCGTGCTATCAGCAAATTGATAAAAAACATCAATGAATCATTCGAAGATAATTTCAACATATCTACTGATAACAAACTACGAGAGCCAATCCCCTCGCCAATGAAAAAACATTTTTCGCTCGCTGCCACGCGCGATACAATCTACATACAACCGGCGAGAAAATATTTTAAAAACAATGAAGGGCATTCAGTTTTATCAACGCATCGTCGCCGGAGGTGAAAAGGACGGTTGAATAGGAAATCCCAGCGGCAACTCCGGCAGGCTATCAGTTCCGTGAATGGCTATTAACCACCTCGGGCGACGATAACGATGAAAGGCGTTACATTAAGCAGTGTTTGCGGCGTGTGTTTACCTCGTCACTCGGTTGGCGCAACGTCATCGGGGGCGCCACGGGCCGCGGCTCCTGCACCTCACTGTCACTCACTCCACTGGCGTTCACTGGCGCGCCTTCGATCTTGGTCCACGGCACGTCGTCGTCGAACACGGCCACGTTCACCAGCTGGTCACCAGCGTGGAAGCGCCACGGCAGCTCCGTGCCGGCGCGCCGGGTCCTCCGCCGCTTGTGTCGCACCTTGTGCCGCGTGAACCGACCGAACCCTCCCGGGTGGGCTTCCTGCAGCATGGCATCGTACAGAGTGTTCACGTCTACCCGCAGTTTCTTCGGCTTGCCGACCGTCGCGGTGGGTGCGCCGGTGGTGGTCGGCTTCGGCGTGGTCGCGGGTTCCCGGCTCAGTCCTTCCGCGTCCCACAGCTGAATCCGTAGGATGTTATCACGCGACGGTACGTGTGCTCGCGTAACATCGGCTACGAGCGCGATAACCGCGAGTGCGAGAGCGAACGCACGCGCGCGACCGTCCATCTCCGCCGGCGGCCGTGAGCCTACTGAAGCGTCCGCTGCCGGCGCGATTTTCCCGCGCTTTCCCGATAACGCTCGTAGCGGCAGTTTCCGTACGTAGCAAAGTTCTTCGAGCAGAATAGATGGTAGTTTCTACGTGCTACGAGCAAGCTTGCACGCACACGCCGACCCGCGGTTTCCCGTACTTATCGCTGAATGATTTATGTAATAACAGCGAATATCGCACTTACGTGTTGTGTTTAACGAGCCGGTTAACTTCCGTAATGATACACATCGTGTACGAACAGTGTCAATATTGATGGATCAACACCACCTTTGATTAAACATGAACTTACAATTTACAATTGTAATTCACAATTCTAGGTATGAATAATTACATTGACAAACAATATTTTATTTGATTATAATTATTTTGTATTGGCGATAAGGTTTTTTTGTTTTGTTTTTTAATTGTATTACAATAGTTGATGTGAACACTAAAGAGTTTATTTACCTATCTCTTTGTTATATAACTTTAATTTAAAAACGACACAACTGCGTAAATAAAACTAAAACATAGTCTACTAAATAAATTATATTTCCCATTATTTAACACAACTATTGTGACAGTAACAAATAATATTATTTTGTACTACAAATTGGAACAGAAATGCTCGATCGTATTGTTCGTAGGCGTATATCCAATTAGCAAGAGTCAAAACAAACAAATTCTATTTGAAACATGTTGTTAACACTCAACAAACTTAGTTAATTTAATTAATTCGCACAATTTCCCGTATTGATTTTACAAATCACAATTAACACCAGTATATCTATAATAAATATAATCCCACTAATATAAACACGAAAGTTTGTAAAAATGTATGGATGTATGTTTGTTACTCTTTCACGCAAAACTACTGAACGGATTTGGATGAAATTGAGACCCTGGATTAACACATATGCTACTTTTTATCCCGAAATCATATAGTGGGTAACACCGCGGTGCGCAGCTAGTATGTTTATATACATAGGTATGTATAAGCAAATTAAAAAAAAAAAACTATTCTATACTATTACTTATTATTTATGACTATATTTATTAATAATGATGCATATTGAAAACTTAGTAAGTACGGTAATCAAGACTTTGTTTTGCTCACGTAATCTAGCTAGGTATATTTACTCGTAATATATTCACAACATTGCAAGTTTTGTAAAAACAGAACAAATACTTGTTTACAAGAATTTTACAAACGTGGTACCAGAAATGTATAAAGATTAGTGAGAACATACATTAACAGAACAACATTGTGTATCTCAATTTACAATAAACTGGCTGAACCCATTGCACATAGCTAAATTGAAAAATGAATCCTGGTTGGATCAAAATAGTGTTTAAATTTAAATTTTCGTTGAGTGCTGTAATCGATTCTCAGTGGTTATTTAGGACGTTGTTATTCAATTACTTTAATTCTTTTTACTAAAATATTGTATCTCCAAGTGGACAAAACTGTTTTTAAGTGCTTACTACGAAATATTTATCACCTTAAATCGTACAGTTTTAGACACTAAAAAGATTTTATTTCATTTAGTAATAGCATAATTACTAACCTAAAAATAAAGAAACCACAAAAATTGTACTGGCATTGGCAAGTATCGAAATTACATTAAAACATATTTAACAACCTTTACATTAACTTTTAAAATTTTTTCATGTAACAAACATATTTATAGAAAGCTTCTTAGATTTGGAATCATCAAAGGAAAGCGTGTTCGCTAACGATAATTTTGAACGTCTAGTTTGATATTTGGATCGGGAAGAAAAATTCGTCCGACTGCAGTCTACACACTTCCTGTAGACAAACGGCGACGATTGTCATTTTATGACTGAATATACACAAAATCGACTCAATTTGTGTTTTGGACATCTCTATACAATCTATCTCCAAGGTTTTATGCTTAGCTGTTCCAAATTAATTCTATTTATAATTGAAAATAATGTAAAACAGGAAAACATTCTTGCATTCAATTCATATTTACCTACTCAGTTGTTTGTCACAGTGAATATTTATTGTGAAATATAAAATTTTAGTTTTAGATATTAAGTAAAATTTCGGATATTTATTTTCAAATTATTGTCAAGTTAGTTAAATTTGAATAGTCATCACTGTTGTAACTGAAACGATTATTAAGCGGAAATACACTAAATATATACGTTGAACACTCAAAATGAACTTCCGCATAGCAACGCCTGAATCAATAAATTATTGCGGAATTGTACATTTGGTTGTACCGAATAGAACATTTTAAGTAAAATACAAAATTTTGAAATTGCTCCAAGGGTTTATTTACATATTAAGGATTGCACGGAACGGTGGTATCGAGCCGAATGGAGTTCAACTCATCAACAACTGTTAACAACTTTTACTCTAGTGACAACACTGAAGTCACGCTGAATTAGGTTATCACTCTATTATCTTGAGCGAAAAGGAGATTTATGGAACTATTTACTTTTATTTAATTATTGTATTTTATAAATTTATGTTTGATCATTTTTGCCAGAGATTGTAATACTGAGTGCAAACGCTTTAAATCTACAGTCAATTAATAAACAGAGGCATATGATAAAATACGGAATTAAGACAATATGTGTACACAAAAAACTTTAAAATACACAGCAATTTCTCTTTAAAACACATTATCACAGTGTTTAAGAAAAAAAAACCTCGAGTTATGTTTCTAAATATTTTCTAGTTATTTTTAATTTAAAATAAAAGGATAGGACGGGATATTTTGGCCTCAAAAAATCACAATTTTAAGCAACCTATAAGTTATTGTCCAATACACTGAGCTTATTTTGAGCCCAAAATAAATATTAATTAAATACTAATTCACATCACTATTGTAACTGGTTAATCACAATTGTAACTAATGACTGTTAAGCGGAAATAAACTAAATATATACCTTGAATATTCAAAATGAACTTCCGTAAAGTAACGCCTGAATCAATCAATTATAAATATTGATAGTATACAACTTTATATTATACATATATATGTATTTTACTTACTTTTACTAATGAATTAGGCAGCAGTATTTATTTAGACTTATTTATATGCGCTTTATTAGGTAATTGATTTATATTATAAAAATATTCAACATAACTAAACAACACCATCATATATACAATTATACATGTTTGGTAAATTGCCAATAAATATTTGCCATCTGACATACATTATCATAAGTATTGCATTGTGTTAAGAATGTGACGCGAATAATATAATTGATCAATGTCATGGTTCTAGTGTCTTATATTATTTACTTACCTACAAAACAGCTATAAAACTTTGCTACTTACTCATTATTGTACTAAACTATCACTCTTACTAAGTTATTATTATGCTGATACCAATTTCTAAAATGATAAAGCTAGTGATATAATTAGCAGCACATACATTTATTATGTATATATCAGCTCGGATCGGAGCGACGTCTCAAGTCGAGTCAATATTCGTTAAAGGTCATAGTAAGCTCTGCTTCGAATCGTCTTCGCCTAGCCTTGCGTCCCAAAGTGATACCATTGCGATGGTTAGGTACATGCTGTACGATAATAATTTATCGTACAGTTGGGACGCAAGGCTAGGCGAAGACGAATCGAAGCAGAGCTGATGTACTACGACCTTCAATATACTGTAGCAATTTAGTTTTAGTTTGATAAGTTATTTATTTGTTTTATTATTATTAGTATTCGTTAAGTGACATTACAACTTTGACATTTTATTGTGACATGATTTAAATAATTGTAAATGTATGTATATCAATTTCGTAAAAAAATTTAAAAAAAAAAAAAAAAAAAAAGTTTAGTTTTATAGCAAACGTTTATAGAAATTTTTCAACGTGCAATTTCAATTTTTCTAAAGTGACAAATAAGCTCATAATTTAACTTTTCGGTGACAAGTTTTAAAAATAATTGAAACTGACATTGTCAACAAGCCAGGTGGCTCACTCAGTCAATCATTCAAAATGCCAGCACTACGATAAAATATGTAGTTGTAGAAACTTGTAAATACACTTAAATTCTGGTATTAAATGTGTCATGCGTGACGACCGATTTTATGACGACAACGACTTACATTCATTATGATGTTTTAAAAGTTTGTCTCTCCTAGTTTCTCCAATTCATGCGTAAATATGACCTATCTAAGCTTAATACTTTCCCGCACGAAACAAACGCAAAAACAAAACGATTACGCTGTAGAAAAAAAGCGACTAAAATCGCAAAATAAAACGGAGGAAAACTAGCCTATTAACTTGCGATAAACAGATACAGCGTAGACAGAAAAATTATGGCAAGTGGTACAGCGGCAAGAGTGAACAAACTGGTTTTTTTTTTTCATAAATGTAACTATTCTGTACGTACTACATTATGTTTATTTTAAATTCGCTTTGCATTATATTCAAATGCATACGCTTAAACCATATGCTATAAATACACTAACACCACTGGTGACCGGGTATATACATAACAGTAAAGCCTGAAATTTTCATCAGCAATTTGCAAAGAAAAATGTCAAGCAAAAGTGTAAGAGTAAATAATTTAAATTTATTTATTTGTTGAAAGACATTATTTTTTCTGTTCAATTGTCGTAAAAACTAACAGTAAATACATTACATTCACATTTTCTCGTAACATCGACATCGACATTGTCGAGAAATGAATCTATAACAAAAATAGTAACAGCATAAAACTATAAAGCGCCAACATATTCTACTGTCATATCAGTAACTTCTTTATATACGTATCGACGATTACTGCCCGTATTCTCAACACTGCTTGTCCAATTTTGATATGCAGCTGCAGCTGTTGAGACGAACCATCGAAAGTCTCAAAGTAATGAGCGCCAAAGCAGCGATGCCCTGAACTTTGTTATGTTATATACTTAAAGTTCTGTGTATCGCTGCAATAGTCATGGACAGACGTTATCTCTTACCATCAGGAGAGCATCTCGTACGTCTCATTACTTTTCAAATTAAAAAAAATAAGAAAAGAAACGTTAAAATGGAAAACCTACTAACGCTGCTTTAGATCTTTCAATTGACATACAAATATAAACTTTCCCTAGCCGCAAAAACCCCAATTGACCGCTAAATTTGTAACATTGACTTACTGCGCAGATATATCGAGTGATTTATATTTTAAGTGCTACTTAGTTATCACATACGACAAAGGGAACTATAATTTCCTCATCGCAATCTCGAGTAGCTTTAATCCTAATAAAATAGGCTACAAAAACGTAGAGGACAAAGCGAGCGCCTCAACTCTAGCTAAGAAATACGATGGGAATAAAACCAAATTAGGAATGATTGCATTACACTTTTACGACTATCGCGAGATGCCATAAAATCTGATTAGCACCTCCTTTGATATAATTTAGCGGCCTTTTTCCGGAGTAACTGTGTTATAACCTATAAGAGGTTTACTTTATTAGGACACTATTTTATGGGTACCTACGTGTTTAGTGTAGGCGCCGCAATCCGGTATTATGAGTTATAAAAGACTAGATTCTGCACGCGGTTTTACCTACGTTTACAGCATAGTAACATAGTTTATACGACGTCATTTTATCTAGTTATCGACTCGATACCCGATAAATAGCGACTTTAATTCCACTTTTCATATTTTGATTCTTTCCGTCACTTACAAAAATTATAACATTTAACATCGTTTTGGCTGATAAGACTAAAAACATTCTTTTTAAATTTTTTACAAATTCTGTGAGCCGCCTGTGAATTCTGAAAGCTCACAGACAAAAATATCGTTGTTTCAAATTTTCAATCATGTTTAGTAAGGTAGGTTATAACGCCTGACATTATGACTCGTTTGCGTATGGGCAAATTTAAAGCCTTTAAATGGCTATAAATGTATGCATACAAAGATAAAGAAAATGGATTTCAGTATGTCCAGGCAGACAAAAACTGAGAACCAAGTTTTGCGACTTCGTAATCAAAATAGATTTGTATTTTACAAATCTATTTTGATTATGATTAGTGTGTATGCGGGGGAGTGAATGTGTGTATGAGAGAGTGTGTATTGTATATGTTTGTGTGGTGTAGATAATTTTTATTTTAGTTATAACATGTTAGAAAATACGATGGGACTGCCATGTGGCTACCACAAAAGTAAATTAGAATAAAAAAAAAATTAAATAATTAAAATATCTATTTCATACAAAAATATATTTTTTGGAATGTACTGAGGTTTGTCACATCTTTCTAGCTTTTAATTCGACGAATATCACACACAAAGTAACAAGTTTACAAACTTCACCTCTTTATAATATTAATGTTGATGTAGGCTATATTATGCGGCCAATTCACACTGATATGACAGTGCAAGTTTCTAATTCCGTGTTGCCCCGCCGCTCGATTGCTCGTAATTTAAACAAAACATACGCTGAGGTCCCAATAATCTCATAAAGCAATTAGATTTACTTTCTTTTGGAATGTTAAAATTAGCATTGAATATATCTTCATTTGTAAATAGGTAGCACAGCTTCGTTGCCATAATTGATATTGCCAGATAATAAATAACCCGTATAATAGTTTACACAAAATCAGCCAATCTGTTTTATATAATCGACTAGTAAAGTTAATGTTGAAGGCTACAGTTAGATCTAAACGTAGGTACTAATAAATTATGTTGTTGCAGTTATTGTCTAATAAACTGTTATAAAAAAAAAAAACAATATTTTTACTATGGAAACTGACCGACACATTTTTGTTGGTTCGATTTCTATACAAATATTTTTTCCCCCCGTTATGGACAAATGGAACATAATTTTACTGTGAAATCCCAGCTGCTGGCATTTATTTTGGTCTTTATTTGCGGTAAATCACAATTGCTTGAATAAAACAGTAGATTAATAGCATAATCTACGGTTTTATTAAAAAAACATAAATTTATAAATTTATTTGTTTTTTTTTTCACATTTGATGCCACAGTAAAATTATGCTCCATTTGTCCATAAATGGAAAAAAATTGTTTGTATGGAAATCGAACCACCTTAATTACGTTGGATACTGTGACTATACTTCAATGGTCTTTTTCAAGAAGTCAAAGCAGTCTGTCGAAGGCCAAAGCAAGATGAAAAAAAGGGAATTAAATATAATAATCCTCTCAAATTAACATTCTAGAGCTACTGATATAACCTTTTATAGAAACTATTATTGTACTATGTGCCAGCAAATCATAACCTTAAAACACTATATGACTACAATTGTCCTTATTCTAGTTTCCGCGAGGCTTTGGGCGTGCCAGGGGCATAGATCTTTAGTCAGTCGATACTCAAATCGTTGGAGAAATGCCTGGACAGTTTGGCAACGTCGAGACCTGTGAAGTCTGTGAAAATGTCGGTGGTCGCTGTGGTGGGTTTTGGCCGATTCGGTGATCGGCTGGTGGAAGGCTGGTCGGCAAATGCGACAAGTTTATCCTCTTTGCTGCTCACTTCAAACGGTTCGGAAATGCCTGTTGAAAAATGATTTCTAATTAAAGTAAAAATAAGGCTTAGCTATGTTTATCGCTGGGTGTTAATCGCGCAGAGAATATTATGAAAATAGTTTTGTTTATTAACCTCGACGTTTCAGACATGTTGCAATAGCCGTGGTTACGAGTTGAATGGTTGGTTGGTTGTGGTATGAGTTCAAGACGCGAGAGTTTAAAAATTACAAATATTTCTTATTGGTTAATAAGAGTCTCTTGCTAGGATGTGCCGCACATACGATGGTATAAAGGATCCCAGAGACATGTTCTTGTGTAACTTTTATTCTTTTAAGCTTAATGTTTGTAAAACATTTAAATCAATAGATTTGTAAAATTACTCATTTAAGTACTATATATACTGTCGGTTAATATATAAATAAATAATAAATATCGTAGGACATTACACACAGCGCCATCTGACCCCAAACTAAGCAGAGCTTGTGTGATAGAAGTCAGATAACTGATAAAATGCATATATACTTTTTTTTTTGTAAATGCATACTTATAATACATACAGAACACCCTGACACAGAACAAACATTTGTTGATACATAGAATGTTTGTCCTGAGCGGGAATCGAACCCACGCCCTTCAGCTCTTAAGGCAGATATGCTACCAATGAGCCAACAGGGCTGTCAAAATAAGTTGTGTATATTTGTAATTCAGTGATACGTTAATTCTACTTATTTACTATACTTACTAAGTAGCCCAAGGTTTGTTACTGTACCCATCTCAATGAAAAAAAATATTGTGTAGAGAAATAATATTTAAGTAACAATAATGCTTCGTATGTATTTAGTATAATAATGTTCGTAGCAGAGAAGCGTCAAATCAATACTGAACGGATACGCTACTGAATGGGTTTTGATTTCCTTGTGATGAGATTCCGAGGTCTGCGGCTAGATGGCGCTGTGTAAAAATATGTAACACAATTTGTTTTAGCGATCTTACCTAATACACTTCTAACGTCGTTGTTAGGCTGGCTGAAGTATATGAAGCGGTAGAAGCCTGGCGTTCTGACTCCGCTGCCGACAGGGAAGCTCAACGTTATGGATCGAGACTGTCCACTTGTCGCCGGCCGTTCAGGCAAGCTCACTTTTGATACATATTCGTACGCTATGTAGTCGTCTAGATTGTGGAAGTTTGCCTGGAGAAAGAGATTTTGTTTAGAAATTATATTTTTTTCACTAACTTTAATTAATATTGCAGGAAAGTTTGCATTTCTGAGAGTAATTTTTTCGAAGATTTGCACTTGACCAGCGTGAAGGACCTTGCCCTTTTTATAATGAGAAGAAACTCGCGGCTCGCAGTGGGATGGTTAATTTAAAAAAGGGTTAATCCGGGGCGGGACGCAAACTTAAATTAGATTTAAATTGGTTTCAATTCAAACACAACACAACACAAACAAACACATTCATACATTCGAAACTAAAACATACAATTTTTGCCTTACAATCGGAGGTCATGGGTTCGATTCTAGGTATGTGCCAATTATTCATTTAGAGTCTACTTATGGATTTATGTAACCTTACCACAAGCTTTTAAAATATTCGTATTTGTATTTTGGCTAAGAAAAATATCGTGACGAATAAATATGGAAAAATCAAATTAAATAAGTCTTGTCTTAGTCATAGTCTAAGTAAGTCGGAGACAAGACCAGCCTAAGTACAGTATTTGCAACTTTACTAAAAGATACATCAAAATATTTGAAAAGACAATATGGCACATAAGACATTTTATCACATGAATAAAAAAACTGATCCTATTATGTGTACATTAAAACAGTCGAAAAAAACAAGTTTTGGAAAATAATACGTACAAATGACATGATTTTTCCGCGCTCCCGCCTCATTGGGATGTTAAAGGTTAAAGGATTCGATTCAAGTTTTCAGATAACTTACGTCATATATGCCGATCCAGTCACTGGTATGTACTTCCACGTCGTGCGAGAGACTGATTTGCGTGCGGAAGTCAGCATCCCCGATATACCACACCCGAGACATTGGGGCGAAATCCACCGTCTTTTCTGTATAGTTGGCAAACGCCTGCACAAACAGTGTTACATTTTACTAAGTATATCTCGAATCAAACTTGTTTAATATAACTATTTTCTGGTAAGTATTGTTAGTTATTGTTAATGTTACCTACATACATTTACAAATTTAATTTTAAAATATACTCTGGTCATCCAACCTTAGAAAGTCTTAAGTAGGTACCACCGCAGTACCAGATACCCTGGCCTCAAGGAGTAGTATCTATTGAACTCGGACAGCAAAATCCATTTAACGGATTTTTTTTAATTTAATATTTACGCTCAACAGACACCGAGGTCTGTGTGACCTTTGTCAACTTTTTAGTGACAAAACACTACTTTAACTACAATACAGGTACCCATGTAGCGGTTCATACAATAAAAGTAGAATCAACCCGCTTCGTTCTGGTTTTTAGAATATTAACCACAAAACAGTAACACTTTTTAGAGCTTCCAATAGTAAAATGGGCAGGGTGGATTTTTTAATTCCTAGTGTGCACAATAAAGAGTTTCAATCTACGTATAAGCAAAGCATACTAACCGGACTAGAAGACGTCTCAGCTGCCATCACCGGCGGCACTAGCATGCTACTGTGGTCTACTGGCGAAGCGTCAGCGTCAGTGGTAGCAGCCGGACCACACACGTTAGCAGGCGGTGCTAATAACGCTGAACGCATGCTAATACCGGAGCGAGCCGTCTTTGGCGGCTCTGATATCATCGACAGAATGAAGCCGTGCCGGATCTAAACGTGCAATTTACGTAAGTAACCGTTATTTAATTTACGGTGCAATGTTAAGTGTATTGTTTTGACTTTAAATTTGCTTTTATAGTGGTCAAAAAATTAATTCCTTCTATCGTCTACATACAAAATTTTATAACACCTCTCGATAGGTTATGATGGAAGGTTTTCGTTTAGTTTGCGCGTAGCCATGACAATGCAAATTAAACCTAATCTATCAGAACTAAGTCTTAAAGTTATGAGCGCCGAAGCTGCGATACCCTGGACTTTGTTTTGCTACTCAAAGTTCTGTGTATCGCTGAAATACGATGACAGCCCTGTTGGTTCATTGGTAATATGTCTGCTTCGAGAGCTGAAGGGCGTAGGTTCGATTCCCACTCAGGACTAACATTTGTGTGACTAACATCGATGTTTGTTCTGTGTCTGGGTGTACTGTATGTATTATATGTATCTACAAAAAAAAGTATTGAAGTATTCTGTCAGCTATCTGGTCCCCAAAGTACAAGCTTTGCTTTGTTTGGGGCTAGATGGCGTTATGTTAAATGACCTTCAATATTTATTTATTTATAATAGTCATGGACAGACGTTATCTCCTACCATCAGAAGGGCGTCGCGTTCATCTCATATACATTTACTTTAAAAAAAAGAATGAGTTTGATTATTGCTGACGATACGTCAGAGCTGTGTTACTTTAGTCATAATTTTGCGTTAGTTTTCTGTCCACCTACATGGTTTTATCGCTCACTGACGCAAACAAAACTAAACGATAACTTGCGAACCGTTTTTGCGAATTTGATAAAATTTTGCAAGTATGTGGTATTGTTGGTTCAATCTTAATTTTTGCTGGTGGCCTTTTGAGCTACGTCAACTATCAGTACTAATCTCGTCGGAAGATCCAGACGAAAATAGACGGCACATAATTCTCCTTTTCAGTTTTTATTCTCTTTCTAAGAAACGCCACAATATATGAAATAAAAAATACAATAAAAGCAATTGCGATATAAATTTAGAAAAAGCAAGGTTAGCAAGTTAGCATTAAGCGTCATATACATGCTTATATATGAGTAGACTAAACATATAAGCATATATATAATACTTTCAGTGCGTTATTTATATAGTTGTATGCATGCATAGATACGAACGCTACTGTAACAAAACTACAAAGTATGGCACACTTTAGTACCTATAGCACATGCAATAAGTATCTAAGACTATTTAAAATGTGTATGTACTAAATTTTAATACAATTTCAATTGAATTATTATACCTGGCAAAATTGAATTGTTAAACAACAAGAAAAACAATAATTGATTAAAACAAAAACCCGCACCGATCGCGCATTTGTTATTGTAGTGCGAATTTATTTTTTACGTTATTGTGTTGTTGAACTTGTTTCGTAAGAAATAGATTAATGTTTAATTTTTTTTAACATTTGCAACAATTAATCATAGATTTATAAAAATGTTGTACAGATACAATGTTGCGTAGAAAATAGAAAGTAGGAAAATTCGTCCAATCATAATTCATCGAATCACAACGAATTGTTTTCGACGAATTTTCCGCAAACGAACGCGTCTGTCCTTTCCGGCACTTAAAAGCCAATTCTATTCCAGTCTAGGTGTCGACTACACCGTCTCTTAACATTAGGTAAGTTGTGGTCAAACAGTGATTCGACGAATTAAGTCCTCAACGAATTGTGTTTTCGACGAATTGTGATTCGGCGAATTGTGATTCGACGAGTTGTCTTCGACGAATTTTCCTCAAATCTCGGAGGAAATTCGTGTAATTGATATGACGTAGGTAATTTATGGATGGTTCTTAACTATCAGAAGAGTTGAATCGTCTTACCGAGCTTTAAATATAAATGTCCGTCTAACTAACCTTAACGTTAAACTGTGCTACGACGGGCTTGTGGTCGCTGACGGTGTAATGTGGCATGTGGTTAAACGAAACTAGATCCGCTCTGAGAGTAATGTTTTCATAATTGTTGGCTATCACTTTGTACAGGATTCTGTCCGTCCACGAGGGCTTTCGTCTGAAATTAATTAGTAATTCGTTTTAGCTATAAGTGAGAAACTTGGGTTAAGATCGAATAAAATAAAATAAATAAATTAAAATAGGTTACTAGCTGCGGTGTCACTTCCAATCCTTTGAAAATCTCATATTAGTCACACGCATGTGCAAAGACACGAATACACGGACACTCGCAAGCTCACTCGCAAACACAGACTATGTTTTAATGCAAAGTATAAACCATCTGCTTACCAAATTACACTCAAATCTGTTAGGCTATTACAGAGTAAAGAAGTACCAACCATACATACATACAAACAAACTTTTGCATTTATAATACTTGTACGATTAGTGAAAGACTTTTGTAGAGATGATAGTACTCGGCTGGCTAACCACCCATAAGAAAATCAGCCTCACTTGAGAGCACGTTCCATTCTAGGCTATGTGTGTTTACCATCTCCGTCCATGCCGTCAATTAACATCAAGTGAGCTGTGGTCAAACACATAGCCTGTCAACCATAAAAAACGGATAATAATAAAGGAGATATGATATATTTATCTTAAAATATGGTAATATCTAGGCACTCACTTCAAGTCGTAGTCATCAGTACCGATGTTGAATTTGTACGTCGGGGGGAAGCGAATCTCGGGCTCCAAGAACTCTGAGAACGCCTCGCCTGTCTCCATTACCGCTTTCAACTGGTCATGTTTCAACAGAGAGTTGTATTTGTCCTGAAAAATGAACACAACACTTTTAAAGATAAAGATAAAGATATATTTATTTGCATAAACATGAGTGGTTGCATAGTAATGATCTTATATTACCGAAGTCTCATCATGTTCTTGCCTCAATGGGAGTACAAATGTTGTCATAGCTTTTTTTTTTTTTAAATAATTCAATTTATGTAATTTAATGTCAAAAAAATTAATCAATGTCAAAGTAATAATAGTATTAATAAATAATAATTAGAATAGATGTCAATATTATTAATGTCAAATAAAATTATTTAAATGTTTCCTTCAGAAAGTCGTCAATCTTATAATAACATTTTTCTAATACAATATTTACGTTAGTCGAAAATGTATGTAGCGATGGTCAGCGCGTGGGTTCAAATCCCAACAATGACCTTGAGCTGCTGGTGAAGGAAAACATCGAAAATAATGCTGGGGAAGGAAAATATTGAAAACAATGGCATAGTGATAGAGTATATATTTTCTAGTACCTACTCGGTACCCTATCTATCAACTACTACTTGAAAATGTGCCGCGAAGTAATAAGTAGTACATTTATGTTGTTTACTAACTAATAACTTGGTTGTTTGACTAAAAAAAAGGATAAACGAAAGGAAGGTCAAACCCAGACTAAAAGACAGCATGGCATCATTGATTGGCATCAGAAATAAAATAAGGATTAATTGGCCCGAGTGTACACTTTTTACGACAAACAATACACTTAAAATATCTCCTTAAAAAAAGCAAGTCTAAAAAGTTCTAAAAGTCGACTACACTGATTGTACACAGGAACTACATAACCTTATCTTGCTTTCGTCGTTTTGTTATAAGGACCCACCTGGGAGACTAAGCTTTGTATGCAAAATTTTAAAACTCGGAAAAACGCGTTTTCCCAGTGACAAGAGATCAATTTTTCGCCTTCAAAAACCACCGTATAGCAAATTTCATCAAAATCGTTAGAGTCGTTTCTCTCTCTCAGATCTCAAAATATATACATATACACGTACGTACATATGTACACATTTTGCTTGTGTAATAGAATGAGATACGAGCAACGAAAAAACAAACGCATGCGTTTAGCTTCTTGCATGCGTTTTCAACCCACTGTTTTAGTAAAGACTGCTAATGTGTGTCTATATCTTTCTATATCTATATTTATAATTATATATATATATATATATATTTATATATTTCCGACTAAGTCCAGTGTTGTGCAAGAAAAATGTAAATAGATATTCCTTAGGCAAGCGTGCCTCATCTTCGGTCTCTGTTCGTTTATCTGTTGTAAAAAAAACCGATCGCAGGTGTAAAAGCATTCAACTAACTTTTTCTACTTTCTGTAATGTAGCGACGATCTCCTCCGATGTGGGGCTGGAGCCGCTGGGGTGGTCTGTGCGGAAATTCAAGTCTCCTATCCAGAACACGTAACTGGAACAAGCAGTAATGTTATATCAGCACGATAGCCAAAACAATATAAATAAAAAATAAATAAATATCATAGGACATTACACACAGCGCCATCCGACCCCAAACTAAGCAGAGTTTGTGCTATGGAAGACAGACCGGTATGGATATGACCGGTATTCAAACTGCCAAAGTTTTTTTTTTTTTTTTTTAATGTTTAACAGGCTAGGTGTTTTGACCACAGCTCACCTGATGTTAAGTGAAGGTGTGGTCAAAGATGGTAAAGCACACCTAGCCTGGAATCGAACTGGTTCTCCAGTGAGGCTGCCGGAACACACCGTTAGATGCTTGGCGGCAGATTTTCAACTTGAGGGTGGTAGCTAGCCAGCCGAGTACTAGAAAGTACCCTACCACCATGCTATGGTTTCCTCACGATGTTTTCCTTCACCGGCAGCTCAAGCTCATTGTTGGGGTTTGAACCCACGCCCTTCGGCATGCGAACCTACCGCGCTAACCACTGAGCTATCATCGCTACAAAAGTACAGTAAAGTACATTTGTTTAAACACAAAACAGTATTCAGTCAAATTTAGTAACAGAGGTTTCGTTTCGTACTGAACTAGGTACATCCCTAAATATGGGTACAACATGGTTAAGGAAAGCAGTACTGGTTTAGGAAAATTGCATAAAATATATTTTTAAGAAAACTGAACGACTGTTTAAAAAAATTACACGTCATATACAATTAAATGTGCAAAGACATTTTAGATAGAATCATTTATTTAAAATATATTTTTTGTATATTTAAATACTGACATACTGCCTATCCATGACTATAAAAGTGGTAGGTACGCAGAACAATGAGTAACAAAATAAAGGCCACAGCAATGCGGCTTTGATGCAATTTTTTTAACTAACGACTGTTAGTCTCTTTAGAAAGTAGTTAAGGAGATAAGTGAACACGTGAACATACCCTACTTTTTGTGTAGTTGGGTAAGGCTATGCATATTTGTAGCCCCAGGTTTTAAATGCATGCAGCTGCTGCAGTTATACGCGACGATGCGGTCGCTGCACGGACGGCATTGCGTTTGAATGCCACCCCGCATCCAAGGCCCTCCCGCCATCTCATTACTCGCTTTAAACATTATTTCATTATTCTTTTCTACGCTGTCACTACGCAACCGTTCTGCGACGCAACGCGTTAAATTGGCGCGAACAAATTCGTGTCAAATAAACACGCCCTCAACATACTATGAAATTTAAGCCACGTAAAAGGCCTTGAGACTGAAAACATTAATAGTAAGCAACATATACCAATCAGTCGTGGTATTCGCTTGAAGTGATTTAAATAACCATAATCAGATTATAATGCATTTTATCTATAAACTACCGATAAATGTTAGACAGATTAGAATTATTTTTTTTATTAAAAGACACGTCGATAAAAATTACATCGACCAAAAAGTGTGCATTATATCTGGAATTTCTTTTATCTAAGTTACACCACAATTGAAATTCGGGCTAAGCGCTAGTTTGCGGAAATTATGTACCTACGTATATCCTTTTATCAGACACGTTATTATCAGTCGGCACATGTAATAATATTGATTTTTATCGAACATAGAAATAATGTACACACATATTTTGAACTAGATATTTAGCTGTGAAACATGTTATTCAGGCTAGTAGATAAAATCTAATTGAGACGTGTTTTATGGTAAACAAGCTAGATGATTGACAACAGCTCTCTTGAGGTTAAGTGACGGAATATTCGAATATAGTAAAGATCCCAGTCTGACTGTTTGTTCTCAACCAATGAGCTCATAGTGCGAAAACCTGATTTGTATGACCAGTATTATGCTGAGTTGTTGTTATTTTTGTTCTATGTTACAAAATAAAATTATTTTCTTTCTTCTAAAAAGCAAAGCATTTTAGGTACCTAACATGAACTGCACCGCAATTAGCTGGACAGTACTAGAACAGCATCTAGAAAGGAAACTGCCTTGGAATTGAGGCTACCGAAATATACCATCCATTATTAGCAACATAAATACGCGCCAACCCTAAACTCAACTAATCAAACTATCATATTTTCGTAACAAGAACCTGATTTATCTAAGAAACACAAATAGGTTTCCGTGGAAAATTCTATTGCCTCCTTGGCGCACTTGAACAGATAAGTTGGTTTACGTTGTCGTATGATGTCAGCCCTAAAAGAACGATAAGCTTGCGGAGCCTACACACTAGTAATCTTAGTGTAAACATATCGAGTTTAAGGAAAAAGTGTCGTTATAATTCACTTTTTCAGTTTTCATGCTAAGTTTAATATACCTATATTTTTATAGTAGGTATACCTATCGCTTTGTTACCTATAGGTACGTATTTCTAAAAGTATTTTAGACAAGCAGACGCCTCGCGGTTTCACTCGCGCAGTTCCCGTTCCTGTGGGAATACATGGATAAAAAGTAGCCTGTCACCCGGGGATAGTGTAGCTTCCCAACGGTGAAAGATTTTTTTAAATCGGTCCAGTAGCGTCGGAGCCTATTCAATACAACCCCGTTCCTGTGGGAATACATAGATAAAAAGTAGCCTATGTCACCCGGGGATAGTGTAGCTTCCCAACGGTGAAAGATTTTTTTAAATCGCTCCAGTAGCGTCGGAGCCTATTCAATACAAACAAATCTTTCCTCTTTATAATAGTGTAAATAGATGGGCAAGAGGAATTACAAATATGGTATGGTATGTAGTATGCTTTTACATGTCATGGTTACAAAATAAACCTTTTTTACCATAAACAAAAAAAAAATCACTCAATAATTCATTCCGATAGTTTAATAACAAATATCTACCTGAGATATAACGTTATATCCTCTAAACTTCTATTAGAGTATTAAATTAGCATAACAAGTAACAAACTATAGCTTCAGCAAAAAATCTCTAACGAGTTATTTCACGTTTTTATTTTTACGCACAAACTCTTCGGTCATTTAAATTTATTTGTATGTTCTAACTGTCTCGGTATATTATAAGAACTTGTTAGTTGGTAAGATGCGAGTTTTATAAACAATTTATAAAACTAGTTCGAAAAATAGGCCACTTTTTTAAAAATTAAATAGATCTACGTTTGGCCACCAACTCGCGTGATGGAAAACGACGGTGCGGCCGGTTCATTCTACCCTTAAAAACGTCCAAATTGTAGTTTATAGGAAAACTAGCTGCACCCCGCGGTGTTACCCGCTACATTAGGGTGGTCCTTATTCTTAAGGAAAATATTTTTTTTCTTTAATTTCGGGGGGCACCACGTAATTTGGTTATATACCTTAAGAAAATATTACAGTAATTTTTTTGAATTTTTTTAATAACATTTAGAGGTCGCTACCAAGGTTTAAATTTTAAATAAAAAGCCAAAATTTGTTTTTCTCAGAATCCTTTATTTTTTTTAACCAGGTCTTAAAAATATTACACAATTTTTGTTGATGCTATGAAATAAAATAATCTGAATGATTTACTTTTAAGATGCAAGGGTTGACTTGTTAGTATTGGGATACTTTTTTCTATACTCTTTTACCAACAAAAGCAAATATTGCTTTTGTTCTTCATTTGTGGTAATTAATTTATTGTATTCTTCCATTAAAGCAACACCACGCTCAGCTATATCATTCACTACACGCAATGAATGAACAATATTTTTGGCAGCTATATAATCAGGGTCTTCGTTCCAGGTTTCAACGTCTTTATAAAAAAAATCTGATGAGATACCTAGGACCTGGAAGAATTTTAAAGAATTACTGCTCACAAAGTTTTCTATATTTTTTTCGTGGATGGTCGCCATGTCAAGGTTTATTCGTTTTAAGCAATCATGTGTGCCTTCAATTTTGAGTGCTTCTACCATTTTTTTCTTCTCTTGGACTGAAAGTTCGTCATCGAAAAATGCAAGCGAAACCAGCTCTTCCGACAAATACCACAAGTGATTTAAAATCTTTTTCAGCGCAATAGTAGCTAGATTTTTGTTAACACTTTCAAAAGCTTTAAGGTCTTTTAATAATTGTAAGTCGTTTCTTGGTGCTGACTGACTGGTAGAGGCTTGAAACCAATATTTGATATAAATCATCACCGTGAAAATACATATTTCTCTCACAGCCTTTTCGTCCTTTTTCGTTAGCTTTAACTGATGCTTAAATAAATAAATTTTTAAACAGTACAAGGCTCTTGCCATCCATCTAGCTCGATGTAGACCAGCAGGTCTCCGAAATGAAACGCCTTTTTCAGGAACACCTCCTAAGAATATGATTGTAAGATTTAACATTTCTTTGTAGTCATCTCGAGGTTGATGTACTTGAAGTTGCTTTTTGGCAAAAGAAATCCTGTCTGCGGCCACTTCTGCAAGAATATTTGCCTCAGCGTCATCTGTTATTGTTTTGAAGTCGCTTTGGTCAATAGAGTCCCAACTGTTCTTAAATCTTTTGAATAATTGTATATCAGGACCACTAGATGGGGCAAGCGATTGATCCACTACACCTGACAACATAATTTCCATTATGTGGTGACGACAAGCAAACCAAAGCATATTTTTATCCATTTTGCGCTCCAAGAGAACGCATACTCCACTTCTTAAGCCGGTATTTACAGCAGTAGTGTCAAAGCACAAACATTTTACTTTATCGCTCAAATTCCATGAATTTATAGCGTCGTAGACAGCCGACGCACAAGCTTCGCTTGTTCCACGTTCTAATTTTGGGACGGCGAGTAATTGATCGACTCCATGTCCTGATACCAAAATTGGCAGCCGATCTACAGTTTTGTGTCCAGTAATATCTTCTATAAGTTTACCGTCCCAATGAATTGTTAAAGACGAACTAGGTTTAAACTCGCTTTTGAGCGACTCTGCAACAGCTTTGCGATTTTTGACACGCTGCCGACGAATAGAAGATCTATTGACATTAAATTCTGATGGATCACAGCCTGCGCTTTTCAAAGTAGATGTCACGACCATAGTTGCTTTTCTGTCACTCAATTTAGAAACATCAAGACTGGAAGCTAATTGACTGTTAATAATATCTTTTCGAGCTCGTTTTTGAGGTGGTTGCATCTTCGTCAATTTTGATATAAATTCGGAGTCAGATGGAGTTTCTTCCCCACTTATTGTGGCAGACGATGACGAAATAAATGATAATGAAGACAATGAGCATTTTTCTGTTATAGACGAGATATCTTTGTTTTCACGCTCGCGCAATTTATCAAGCCGTTCTTTTTTCTCTTTTATTTTCTTACATTTGTTTAAACTTTTTCTGTCGACTGAACCAATCAAAAATTGGCGTCGATTTTGCCGCACTGCTAACAAAAACTGTTTATCTTCTTCTAAAGTCATAATATTTAAAGCATCACGATGAGCGATGTCAAATAAATCTTCTAACTTTTGTTGCCAGTTTTGTTCTTTTGTTTTCAATGCTTCTGAACGTTTTTTCTTGTTTTCTTTATTTTTTTTTAGATTCTGCCATTCTTTGAACAGCTTTTCAATTTTGCTGATGACATGTTTTTTTAATTGAATAGGTATGCCAGCTTTTTCCCACAAATTAATAACCCCACAAGCCGTCAAAGTCGCAGATTCACGAATACTTTTCTTTTCTTCATTTTTGTAGTAGAAAAAATATCGCAACACTTCGCCAATGGATGGTAAGGTTGATTGGCTTAATTCAGATAATAATTGACCGATAAGCCAAATCTCACTTTGATTTCTAGTAGTTATACTGAATCCGCTACTAGTAGACGCCATTGCAAATTGAAACACTTCACTGTAACTTTTACAAAAACAACACGTGCGCTCTTGTTGCTTAACAGAACTGAAGTGCGGGGCGATCGTAGTACAAATGAGGGGGTCGAGGAACGGAGAGGGGGGAGGGGGATTAGAAGGTATAGTCTATGCTAGTTTCACTCGCACGTAACATGTTATGTACCTAAATTTTAAATTAATGGAATCACCATTTAAGCTGTATTTGAACACTTTTTGTAAAAAATTGACAGCTGGTAGCGACCTCTAAATCTTAACAAAATCAAAAACAAAAAAACATTTATTTCGTATTTAGAGGTATATAATCAAATAAGAAAGTGCCCGGAGGATAATTCGAAAGTTGAAAAATAAGGACCACCCTACGCTACATGATTTCGGGATAAAAAGTAGCGTGTGTTAATCCAGGGTGTCAGCTACCTCCATACCAAATTTTATCCAAATCCGTTTAGTAGTTTTTGCGTAAAAGAGTAACAAACATCCATCATTGAATATAATATATGAGATGACACATCACAGGATGTGCATATCTCAAAACCAATGAATATATGATTTAATTTATAAAATTTGATTATAGCTTACGGGCTGATTGCAGATAGATAAAAAAAAAGTTCCAGAACATTTTTAAAAGCTATTTTGGGCAAATAGAATTTTTAATGCAGTTTTAATTTTTCACTATATATCGATCAGTATTATAGTGTACTTACTCGTGATATAATATATTTGAAGTTTCGGTGACATGGTAGATGTGTTGTTTGATAATAGTATTGTAATCATTTATCCGGTCAGCCAATAGATGCTCGTGTGCCGTCAGGTGGCAATTGACAAGACATACTGAACAACCGTATAAGTTGAAACGTATGCTAACTGCGCCTTTATTTCCCTGGGAAAAAAAACAAATGTTAAATCAAATATTCAAGCATTTATTAGCGTAGCGCGTATTATTGGTTTAGCGTTTTTTGTGCAGCGATGATAGCTGTGGTCAGTTCACACGTCGAAGGGCATAGGTTCAAACCTCAACAAAAGAGCTTGAGCTGCCGGTAAAGGAAAACATCGTGAAGAAACCATAGCGTGGTGGTAGGATACTTTCTAGTACTCAGCTGGCTAGCTACCACCCTCAAATTGAAAATCTGCAAGCACCTAACGGTGTGTTCCGACAGCTTCACTTGAGAGCCAGTTCCATTCCAGGCTAGGTATGTTTACCGTCACTTAACATCAGGTGCGCTGTCGTCGAACACTTGATATAAACCATAAAAAAAAGTTTGTATTATTTTTATCTTCATCTTTTCTGTCATTTATTTACTTCTTAAATTAAGATTTTTTACAATGTAAATGTAATCTAAAAGCTTAAACTTAGAGTGCTACTGGCAGTAGGGCAGGGCCCAAGCTGTATGTAGTTAGAGCTGCACCTTCTAACAGTGCGAGCCGTGTCAAGGGTCACTGGCTTTTCAATCTGACCCTTAACCCAATCGCCTAGCGAGAACTTCTGCTTCTACAGTTCAGGCTATACTCTGTAAAGCTATTCATCATGACAACTATCGGGCCAATAAATAATCATCAAGTCGACATGGCAGTTATTTCATGAGCTAAGCTAAGATACTTTGAGCTTTTTTTTATCCGCCCGTCATTTTAACTGCTTTTTGAGTTAAAATCTAGAAAAACGTCTTGCAGTTTCTGGTATAGACAGCATCTTATTTTTAACGTGTATGAGTTTGCGTTTGATATTACAAATATATAAAAATAAGTACAAAAACGCTGATTACATGTCAATAAAAAAAAATGACAACAATAAATTACTTACTAGTAAGTACCCACCCGTATAGAACAGTAAATACGCAATAAATAGATTATAATAAAAATCTAATCGTATATTCAACAGAGCCCATTCAGAAAAATGGTAAGGCAAAAATAAAGCAATTAAAAGCAAATTCCATCAGATATCTGGATACTAAACTATCCTAAACCTTGTCACTACTCCGCAAATAAACATGATTGTTTCATGCTTGTAATTTGAGAAAAACAACTTATTTATTCACAGAAACGTTTAAGATCATTGTTTTGATGTTTATTTTATTTTTGCTTTGTTGCTAGCGTATACATATTCTAGTTGAGGTCATATTAACTGACTACCCAGAAGATAATATTTTACGGGTACATGTTTTGTATAAATTATGTTAAGTAGTAATGCAATCTAAGATGGACGAAGGTAAGAGACGCTTACCTAGAAAAAACATGTTTACTCTGTATTTGAAAACATTCTTGTATTTCACGAGAAGTCTGAACTGCTGGCAGAGTTCCACATCCTCGCTGTACATATGAGAAGCGTGGAATCGAAGAGTTTAATGCGTACGTGGGGAACGTCCACTATATATATATGAATAGCGTTGTGGCCGTGTCTGCCTAGTGAGGGTACACTCACCGAAATGTGTCTGCTAGAAAACCGACAAAAAAGTGACTTTACGTCGTTGCTGAAGGCTTTGCAGCTTAGACGTAGCCAGAGTGGCGTGTCGACAATTAGCCTCCTAACGCGCTCCGCGATCGACTCCGAGGCTTCTCTCGAGTTGATACTTAGTAGAGCCAGAGTGAACAGGTATCTTATTAGTTTTAGCCGTAGCAGCCCAATGAACTTGAACTGTTTGAACCCGCGCCCTTCAGTGTGTGGACCGACCGCGCTAACCACTCGGCTATCATCTCTACAGATGCCTTACATACAGATACAGATTTGGTGTTATCAATTAAAAATTGTATTGTATTGATTACCATTTGTGGTGTATATGGGTTATGGGCATGCACCACCAAAGAGGTTATAGTTTTTACGAAAGAAGATAACTACCTATTTGTATTTTATCTTTTTTAAATTAAATACGAAAGAATAAAAAATAGTAGTACACATTTTCATATTTGTATTTTCATTATGCCAAAACTTCATTGGGGTAGACTCACCCACATCCCTCCGAGACCTGTTTTAGTGTATTGCGCTTCAAGGTCCCTCAAGTGAGTGATATGTTTCATCTGGGTATATACTAGCAGCAAGATCCCTTGAAGCCGTGTGTTCTTGGCTATAATATAGCCTTGCCGACAAAGAATCTTGTTGAAAGTAGAAGTCCATGCATCGGTGAATAGAGAGTCCATGAGCATATTTTGTGGCTGGGACTTGACTTCTTGAAGTCTGTAAATGAGATAAAAATGAAAATGCAAAGACATTTACAATAAGACATTTTGGTTACAAGGATGAGGATTTAATTAAAGTTGAAAAACTTAAATCAAGTTGTTGATTTTTTAAAGAAACATAATGGAGACTTCTGGAGACCAATCATAAAGATTATATTATACATGAGATTGTTCTTTACAGATTTGTAATTTTCTGAATCCATACTGAAGCATTTATAACACTTTATTTTATGAAATTGTCAATGTTATTAAACTTTATGATAATAAAGATTACCTATTCTGTTGTATAATATGTACAAGTAAAATCTCCCTTAAAACTAACACCTGGCCCGCAAAACCTGGGCACTGTATGGGTCCCATCTCTGTAACATGAACCTAGCACCCATACAGATTAAATGCTAAGAAGTTTCGTCTTATGTTTGATTAAATATTTTAGGCCACAAACTTAGCATATCTATTCAATGTGACAATACCGCCTGGCTATTTTTCCATCTACCTGGAGCTTTTAAATTGATTTTTGTACCATATAGGTATTTATTTAATAATTAAATTTATTTCAAAAATATGTTTTTGGTGCTAATGGGCATATATGTATAGGCAGTGTAGGTACATATAAATGAGGAAAACCGTGACCATGGCTATTGCAACATAGCCGAAACATTGAGGTAATAAATAAACAAAAGTTATTTCATAGTATTTTAAGTGTAATTAAGTTCCATTGATAAACAGAACTCTAAATATGAAAGTTTAAAAATGTACTTCAAAAAATACTTAACATGGTTCTTAAATCATAATTTTATCAAATAAGTTGGTCACGCTGTACCAAACTACTCCATAGTTCATTTGAGCTGTCTTGTAGTCATGTAATGCTTATTACAAAACACAATATCATAATATTGCATTGCTAAGGCTGTTACATATACCTTACAACTGACCTCAAAAGAAAGGTCACAATTATTGCTAAAAAAAATGTACTACCTATGTTTGTTTTACTGTATTAAGTACCTCATTCTCGGTCTCAAAATATTTTTTCATTAAATTCTTTTGCATATGAAAAGTGTATCTATAGAAACATTTATTATCTGTGGATCCATTACAGAATTTTACTAATATGTACTACCATTACAATGCAAGCCTATACTTTGTAATTATTTTTTTTAAATACCACTAACTATTTATCTTTTATATTAAAAGATGCCATTCTTCTTTTTCTCTTCTTCACAGACAAGAAAAAACTTCATAGCATTCAACATATTCCTACCTAGATGTAGGTTTAAAGGGCTCTTTTAAATTTGGTATAACTAGACATCGTATTATAGGTATGAATTTGTATGTTAAAATTTTACAGTGTAATCACATATTTTAGTACATTTTTATTAATAGTGCTTGTTTCTGTAGTTAAATAAATCAGATGTGTTGTATTATGCAGTGGAGACTTGGAGATCCGCAGACAGTATTAATTATATTAGTGGCAACTGTACTAGAAGCTTCAATGTAGATTTAGAGCAACAGAAATGACATTTATATACCTAATTTTTAATACCAGTATTTTTGTACACTTGATAAATCACAAATTTCGGGAAATTTTACAAAATATAATATGGAGACTTGATTTTTCTGCATCTTCAGCAAATATTCCTGTATGTTAATATTTTGTATCTTAAAAAATTTGAAAAGAAAATGTTGTAGCTAAAGCTGCAGGGTAGGACTAGTTCAAATGAAGATGGATATATACAGTTTTATGTTACTCACCCAATGACATAGAAGTCTGGCAACGGTTTGTTTTTGTTGAATTGTGATGGGAAATCTAACAGTGCATTTAAATCTTGTCCAGGTGATCTAGTGGCCACATTCCAGGTCACAAAATAAAACCTAAGAGAAATAATTATTTCACATATTATATATAACAAGTATTTCACATATCTATGTAGTAAGGAGGGAACTATCCATTTTGTATTACATACTTCATGCTAGTGAGCATGCAATCTTAGTGAATGAAGTTAATCCACAATTTAATAATCAATAACATAGTCATTTAATCAATTTTGTGAAATTTACATGGGGAAAATATGAATTATACTACTATTGGTTTTAGGTAAATAAGCGTCTGTTTTAGAACTGATGTTTGCGTACCTATATGACAAACTATTATAAATAGCCTTGACACTGTTTGACGTACTCGCGCTACTTAGCACTTATTAAATTAATAAAAAACTCACCTGAGGGTATCCATCATGTATTTTATTATTTTAGAACTGAAGAAAAGCTATTATTTCTGACTGATCTATAATCTAGGTAGCTAGATTTACCGTAGACTCCTTTAGGTAGGTTGATAAGATTAACGAGTTCACGTATATTTATAAAAAAATAATTTAGTCTTGAACCATTTATGAGTAACGCACTTCACCAGTCATGGCGATAATTTCAAAAGTTATATTTCAGGGTTTCTATAACAATAAATATTCTATTCATCGAATTATATCGATCTTTAAGCTGCAGAAACACAAATCTTGCCTTCGTAACAAAAGGACAAAGGACCGCCCAGAGTACGAACTGGACGAAACTGTTTGATGCTTGGTGCTCGTGCTCGGGAATGGAAATTTGGAATTAGATTTTGGAAATTGGAATACAATTGTAAACCTTGTCATTGACATTAACAGTGACATTGACAAAAGTTTTTTTTTTTTCTTCTCTTTCTTTTTAGCATAGCACTTCGTGCACAATTACGAACATAGTATTTTTTGTCCGTTTGCAATCAGCCAGTTTCGCACTAATACTACTCAATGAGCTGGCGTTGTCCTGTTAGTATATATAATAAGCGTTAGTTAGTTAGTATATCAATTTTTGAACCTTTTTTAAGAAATAAGTTCCAAAACGGCATTTTTGCGACCCATAGCCAGCATCATATTTTGGACCAAGACACTACTTTTTTGTACTTGTTTCGTGATAGAAAATGTGAAATACAGGTTTAATGTTTTCTAACTCAGATATCTACTTATGTTAAAATATATTAATTTTCAGGTATAACAAGGAGGGGCTACCAATTCAATCACTTCCGCAGGCGGTTAGCGTCGTGGCAACCGCTAAACCTTGGCAATGCCACGGTAAGCTTTCAATTTAAAACGCCTCAGTTGGCCGTGTCATTGTGGGGAAGGCTTAATGATTACCACAGAGTTGATAATTAAAAAAAATAACAAAAATAGCGGGAAATGAGTAGGTCTCTTCATATGTCAAGTTTTTGTTTCTGAAGCTTTGGCTGTAAATAATAAATTTGCAAGAATTGCCAAAATAACTGGTATAACATTGAACTAACAGACAAGTCTGGAATATTTTGTGGGCACATTAATTTGAGACACAAAAATACTAAGATGAGCGGTCAAGAACAGGTTAGAATAACTAAAGTAACTTACGCATTAAACAAGCACATGAAAAGTTGTAAAACCGTCGTTCTTTTTGTCGTTTGATTATACATATATTTCAGGACTCAACAAGAACGACACGAAGGTCACTCAAGACTTTACAACGTGATGCTTCTGATAGAGAAAACTTGGTGGGTAGACCATCCAAAAGTTTGAAGCATCAACTTAGTCAAGAAACTTCCATGTAAGCTACCACATAATTACCAGGTTGTAACTGCTTGATGACTTTTGCTCAAACAATCTTGTTGTTATAGTGATGTAGAAGTGAAGAGGAAGAACTTATCATCCAAAGAAACTCAAGCAAGTATTGAAAATAAAGTCACAGTCGATGACCTGACTAATCCTGAGGGTGCTTCTGAAAACTATTGGCAGATTCTAGCTGAGAAACGTCAGTAAGTAATATTGTATTTATGCTATAATTTGGTCATATATTTCTAATTATATGCGCTGTTTAGTGGCATTTAAGTTTAACCTAGACAAACAATTTGATTTATACTGTATTAATTGTTACTTGTTGAGAGAACTACAAGAATACATACTTTCGCCTTTAAGAAAGTTATAGTAAAGGATAGTCATCTAATTCACTACATACCTACTACAAGTAAATAATTCAACATAAAAGGTTTTTTTATATGGCTGACAATCTAGGACTTACAACTCTACATGTTTGACCACAGTTCACCTGATATTAATTGATGGTGTGGTCAAAGATGGAAATTGGTAGTATTCAGGAATTATATTGTTAAGTAGCTTCATTTTTATTATTATTTGGATGTTTTTATCATTTTTGTGACCAAACTCGCTTGACATTAGGTGAGCTATGATCTAACACTATTTAAAAAAGTGATGCTTATACATGTATACACAAATTGGAGCATTCATTTTCAACCTATGTAATATATGAGACCACTACTGTGTCTATACTTTTGAAATAATTATGTCATATACTTTGGTTCTTCAAGATCTTGGTTAATTCTTTATAATGTTTCAGGGTAGCACTTCAAGATGCTTTAGATGAAAATGAAAAGCTTCGCAAAATTATTGATGACCTAAAAGAAGAAAATATTTTGTACAAGCAAATGCTAGATGAAGCCAATAGCTTTGTTGAAGTTATCAAGGTCAGAATTATTATAGTTATTATTTAACTTATGAGTGAAATGGAGATAGGTAAAACAATTTCGGTAGGAATTCATCAAGTGATCCAAGACAGTTACACAATGATACCCACATGAAGGCATAATATATATTTACTCTCTACGTGATATGTTTTCAGGAGGAGTTGGCAAATGCCAGTAACAATGATACTGGTATTGATGTGAATGATGTTAGCACCGCCGACAACACTGCCTCTGATGCCAGTACCCTAGAAGATGCAGCTGAAAAAACTGAAACTCCATCCAAAGAGTAGAATAATATCTAACTGATTGTGTGTTTAAATGGCAGGGACTCTTTTGTGCCTATCTAGGGACTGAACTGAAATAATGTAAGGGTCCATATCTATACCTAAATTTCAATGAATTTTCAGATAATTTTAGACCTACTAATTTAGTTTTACCCTTTCAAATGGTACAACATAGTCTATGCCATTGATTTAGATCACAAATCCTAAATGATTTACTTGATTGTGTGTCATAGCTTTATACCATCCACAAAGTCTTTACTAATAAGCTATTGTTGGGAATTGCTAGAAACAAGTATTTCTAATTTTTTTTTCAATAAGTCCTGCTTAATGATCAGTCTGTTTGATATATATATCAACAGGTATGGTGTAACAAGTATGAGAAGCATCACAAGGTATGAAGTGTAGATTCCTTCGAAATATAAACTAAGTTCATATAGTACCAGTAGTTTGTTAGTTCTAATACAGAATGTTGCCGACATTGGCTTAACCTATGTTTGGACTGCATCTATAATAATTGTTTTTATTTTATGACATTAACTGTTTCAGTTTCAATAGCATTTTCATAAGTTTAGAGCCTTCTTAAAGCCACAAAGGCTTAGCACGGATTAAACATCTCCAGTGCAACCACATTGTAAAGTATAATGTCATATAAATGTAGGTAAGTAAATTAATTTTGTCATGTTTTGTAACTAAAATATCAATAAAACTTCACTATTAAAGAAATACACGATTTTTATTATAGTTTGCCGAATATATCAGGTACAGGCAACTATGACAACTTTGCCTATAAAATATAACTAATATACTTAGCCTACATGAGTACATAAAATTTCATTACATTAACTGCATAAAATTGAACTACCTACATACTACCTAAAATTAATTTATTATGTTACATTTATTTAAATTCGTAAAAGGCACTGGGTTCAGTTGTACACATCCATAGAGTTAGAATAACCTGTGTGGGAATTGATACTGACAACTGAACATCTTAATAGTTATCTTATCACTACAGCTGCGCCCCAAGGTTTCACCCGCGTCTTCCGAAATAAAAAGCGTTAATCCATGGTATAAATAAGCTGTCTGCATTTCCAAATTTCATCAAAATTCATTGAGTTTGGATATACAAACTACTATATGAGATTGACTATACAAACACAAATTTTGACTTTTAATATTATGATTATAATTTGTATTATTACTTAATAGAATTCCTAATCATTTTTGGATAAACAAGTAAAGCAGTCGGGAACATTGTAATAGTGACCAGACGATGGGCATTATTGCTTATTACTACAACATATTATTTTTTTAAGAATGCTTGGAACTGTTCATCAAAGTTAGTCTCGTAAGTCCAAGGCATCAAGTCAGGATACATCACAATCCTCTTATACACCTGAACAACTGCATTCTGTGGTAAAACACTTCTTACTTTCTTGTTCAAACAGCCAGTTGCATGGATATAATTGTTGACTATCAAATTGTAAATAAAACTGACATATTGGTGATCCAAATTTTCTGCTGTGTTTGGAATGTTAATGTTGTGTGATGTTATTTCGTCAAGATAGCCTGGAGTAATGATTGGTACTATAAAATCAGCCTGTAAACAAAGAATAGATATTATTACAAATGCAAGTAAAGGTGAAGGCCATAAGTCAAGTCAGTTGTTATTAGAATTGGATAAGAATAATGATGGCAGTGTCGTTTAGTTTTCATTTTTTATCACCTAAGAAATGATCTGCCAAAATAATTCTGAAATTTGAATATGTTGCCCTAGAAATTATGGACACACATTTGTAGGATGAATCGTAACAATTTAGCAATAGGTATCAATAGCATCTTGAATGCAGAGTTAGCTATGTAATACAGTAGTGGTGATCTAAGTCTATATACACTACTAAGATAGCCAATACTCTAATACTGCTACTTAATTGTTTTTACATATAGATGAAACATACCTTTTCAAAGCATTCCCTGATGAACTTTTCAGGGTTTTGATATGTCTCTTGACGTCTATCACTAAGCATGATTACTTCTACATCAGGAATATCAATCCAGTTATCCACATAATCCTGTATATTAATAGCTGTTGGTAATCCGTCTTGAGCAAATGTTAGGAACAGTATGGGGTGGTCATTTATGATGGGTGTATTTATCTTTTCTGGAGGTGTTAGCATTGATTTAGGTTTGTCTGGCCCTTTTCCTCTGTTAGGTTTAATAACCATTTGTTTATTTAAAGCAGGAGGAAGGTCATTGGATATGTTGTTGAAGGACACAATTTCCCTGTGCCCTGTACTTTTTTCATTACTCTGATAACCACTATCGATCTTATTAAAATGTTGAGCAAGTTTTAGAAGTGGGACTTCCAGAGCTTTTAAGATGTCATATCTTTTCATTTTTATAAAAGCATCAAGAATATTATCTATTGTAGCGTTTTCATTTTGTTGGTATACCTTTAACACCATGTCTGCAGGATCATCTCTCACTGTTGCCATGATGTACTGAAATCAATTTTAAAATATTTTAGGTTATTATGGTAATATTGGGTCTTTACAAACTGCATCTTTTAGATATTCTCATTATGCAATAAGACGTCTAAGGAACTAATTTTTATAAAAAGATACATATATACAAAGAATAATGTGATCACTCTGACTATGTAAGTATATATATTTTAAGTGTAGGGTCAAGCATCACTATCTTGAGTAGCTATAATTTTATTATAGTTTCGAGCAGTTGTAATCTATGTGACATAGGTCTAGGACATCATTGAAATTCATGGCTTTCTCTACTATGATAATGTTAATATGCAAGTATTTCCATATAAACCTTCTAAAAAACTAAATAACAATCAAGTTAGCAGAGAAACAGACCCATGCTGGCAGTGTCTTTGCTTTATACAATGTAGCAATGCTTGTCTACAAGGCATAAGATATATTTTATTTTTCTGTATATTATCTTGCAATCAGTTATTTTCGACTATAAACAGATGGGATGTGTACTTTTTGGTGTAGGGCGCTGTTCCCAGTGGAGCCTGCCCTGTATGTTATTCTTTACTGGTCAAAGATATCACGCCGCTTCTTAAGCCGTTGTTTGGTTTCAGGGATGGTTAGTTGCCCCGCTAACTGATTCATTATGGGCCCAAGAATCATGCATCATGCATGATTCTTGGGTCAATACAAAAACACCACAGATGTCTTTGAGCAATGAGCACTAGATTGTCCTACTAGAACCAAAAGTTAAAGCCCTAGGTGTAGTAAAGGCTCACATGTCAAGACACCTCATAGAACATTACTTTCTTAGACAACTTACAAGCAACTAAAAAATAGCTAGGAGTACATCTTGACATATTGAACAATCTATACAATACTCACATCTAACTCAACCTGGCTAATACCCAGGGCATATCCAAGTTCTTTCCAACCATTTACAGTTCCTCCTATTTGCAGTATCATTTCACTCCATGCTTCATAGCAAGCATTTCCAATTTCACTTTTTTGATTTCTGTAATACAGCAAGTTCGTACGTAGATGACTAACTTTCTTGCTCAGCGAATGTAGCCGTGATATTTCACTCTTTCTTTCTTCTTGAACTGCCTGTTCAAGAATTCGTGTGTCGATGCTGACGGTATCATCATTCTCGAAATCATGACGATCATGTTGTATCATGTCCCTAAAAACAAAATAGACAAAAACTAAAATAATAAATACCACAAGATTGATTAAGGTTAATTTCAGGCTTTTTATAGCTTACATTAAGTCAAGTAGAGATTGTATTAGAGCATACTTACATTTTGTTCGGCAACTGCCTGATCAATTACTGATAATTGGTAACGATTATTAGAACAACTATATCTTTGCAAAGTTTAGGGAAAACGGATTCAAAAAATGTTGACTGACGCAGTAACGCAGTACAATTAAATAGTTTTTTTTTAAAATAATTCATCGGCAACTTGATACGGGGTCTATAATGCCTAATTTTGGTTATATTCTGGTCAGTGATAAAATAATGCAACACAATATTTTATTGGTAATACCAAAGTCACAAGTAAAATTTTGTAACACTATAATTTGATACATAAACTCTCGAGTGTAGAATTTTATAATGCTGTTACACGACCTTACCGTGTCCCCGTTAAAACTCTATCCTCACACTGGTCACTGATGCGATTTGCTGTGCTGGCTTAACGTGCTGTCGCGAATTAGCCCTGACCACATGTTATCCTCTACAAATTTAATCGTAGGAATGATTTTGCAGTTGCTGCATCCGCCACTACAAGTGTAAGCTATGGTTTTTGGATTGAAGCCAGTCGCATTTCATGACGCCACCCCTGGCTCACCTATGTGAAGGAAAAATAATTGATCGCTCTATGTTCGTTTCTAATACTTACTTTACTTGATTATCTTAATAGATACTTAAAAATATGATTTACTTGAAACTGGCAGAATACACACAGTGCTACGCTAAAAAAGATATTATACGACTAACAAAAAAAGTTATATGGGCGGGATAAATTTGTAAGAGTTTGCAGGATTAGATTTTCTTTGGATTTTCCAACAATAAAAATAGTGAACGTAAAAGATGTACAATGTAAACCTGTAAGTACTTAATTTATAGATCACAGTATTCTTACTGAGCATATAAAAAATAATAGCTATTAATAATTTTCAGTGCAAGTTTTACAGACTTTCTCAGCGATGAAATAACGAACTCACAAGAGTCCCAGCCTCTTTCATTTTCTTCCGAAAAATCAGAAGCTTCAGCTTTTCGCGAAAATGAGACGCAAAATACTTCGAGACCAGCAAAAGGAACTGGACAACATGATAAGTTTCGCAGTATTGATGAAATAGGTGAGCTTTATTTTCTTTTGTTTAAACATAACTTTATATTTCGTTTGCGGTTACCATTTACAAGACAAATTAATTAATGGTAAGGAGGTAGGTACCTATAGGTATACATATACCTACTACGGAAGCTGGCCTGTTTTGACTTTAATCTGAGGTTTTGACACATTTTAATTTCAATTAGGTATACGAAATTAGGGTAGACCGGGTACAATAGTAACACGGGGCAATAGTAACATTGTCTATATTTCTACGAAAAAACAAGCTGTGTATGTGTGAGAGCGCCGAGTCAAGTGCATTGCAAGTTCGAACTTGCTCACCACTCGGCGACGAGCTCGGTGCGAAACCGACTTGTTTAGGAGGAGATTTTGGTTTTCGCGCCATCAAAGTAAGTTTTTTCTCTTTGTTTATTGGCTCGTCACTCAGATACAACGCGATTTTTTACAATTCTATCACTTTCACGAGTTTACGGAGGTATCTAACTTAGCATTCACAAATCATTTTATGCCAGATTATTTCTCTGCTCTAAGTAGTTGAGCGATATTTTCAAAATGTCCTCTTGGGGTTGATTGTAACAAATTAGAAGGGGTCAATTGTAACGGTACAAACGTAATCAAAAATGAATAATTCAGTTTAATTAAAACTAAAAACTTAACACGAAATAAAAATTCGTGTTCTAAAGTTCCGTTCCTGCATGTAGAACATTTAAAGCGTGTACCTAATTTTTACGTACGGTAGGGATTGTAAACAGAGCTAAAGTGGAATTTGTTTTTTTTTTGTACTTTTTTACCTTAGTTTTTATTAATCAGTCATAGTCATAGTGTTTTATTGATAACGTAAGTTACAAGTCAAATAATAAAAATAAATTAAATTAAAATAAGTGAGTTAAATTTACACGTCAATTCGATATTAAAAAAATAAATAAAATGTAATTACAACAATAAATAAGTATATAATTAAATCGAATTAGATAAAATAATAACAATTAAGGCAAAGATGAGTAGTAATCTTAATTTTTAAAGATTTTATTATTTAGCTACACGATGATCGCTTTGGTATAGATGGTACTGAAATGCGCTATAAAATTATAATATAGACTTTGCTATACCTACCGTCGTCTGTTAGACCATACGCAAAAATACGTTTTTGTATGGTTAGAAAATAATATGACACGTAAGAGCTGCGAATTTCGAAACCAAAGGTAATGTTAACTTTGTTCAGTAAACACGTACGTTGTAAGTAATAACGCTTCTTTAATTAACAAACGTCATGTAACTTGAGCAACGTCATTTAAATTGACAAAAAATAGTTACTTTAGAGATACCTAGGAAGGACTTAAGGAACTTTAAAGTAAGGCCCACTCTGTGTTAGGCGGAAGCGGAACCTTCAGTGTGGGAAGCTGATATGCTCGATTTTAGTCATTATTACCTGATTATTATTATGTTATTTCAGACGTGAAATACCGCAATGTATTTAGCTATCCATTTTTCAATTTGGTGCAGTCCAGTGTCATTGAAGATGCGTTATATTCAGGTAAGTAATTAATAGCTTTAGTTTTTTTTTATGTTTGACAGGCTAGGTGTTTTGACCACAGCTCACCTGATGTTAAGTGAAGGTGTGGTCGAAGATGGTAAAGCACACCTAGCCTGGAATAGAACTGGCTCTCAAGTGAGGCTGCCGGAATATACCGTTAGATGCTTGGGGGCAGATTTTCAACTTGAGGGTGGTAGCTAGCCAGCCGAGTAGGTACTAGAAAGTACCCTACCACCATGCTATGATGTTTCCTCTTGATGTTTTCCTTCACCGGCAGCTCAACCACATTGTGGGTGTTTGAACCCACGCCCTTCTGCATGCGAACCGACCGCACTAACCACTGAGCTATCATCGCTACAGTTTTTGCGTGACTAACCCACAGGAATTGTTTTTTAAATACTTTAATTAATTATTGAAAATTGACCTGTAACACCTCGTTATAATTAAATATGATTATGATTATGTACAAAAAAAACACACACGTATTATATTCTATCAGTTGTCCGATTTCCATAGTACAAACTTTGCATAGTTAGAAACGTTGGGGCTAGATGGCGCTGTGTGAAATGTCTTACGGTATTTATTTATTCACGGTATCATTTCAGATAAGTCTATGGTGATATGCGCTCCCACGGGGTCCGGGAAGACAGTCGTTTTCGAAATGGCGATAGTGCAGTTGCTGATGGAATTAGAGGACACAAAATATAAGGATGACTTCAAAATTATCTACAGTGAGTTTCTTAGCCATACTATGAAGCTTCTGACTTTAAGTTATTACCTTGACAGCCCTGTTAGCTCGTTAGGTAGTAACTTAGAAGAAGGCATCGTCTAGGTAGGTATCATCGCTGTACCAGATATTCTGCGGCCAAGCATTAGTGTGTAAATATTACTGTGATCTGGTTTGAAAGGTGTTTTAAGGAAAAGTAATGAGACGAGCGAGACGCTCTCCTGGTGGTAAGAGATAACGCCTGTCGATGACAAATTTTATCGAAATCGATCGAGCGGTTTTATAAAAATCAACTAAAATGTAAAAATTGCATACATCGATTATATTTTCGTTTTCTCCGTAATCTCGCTGTTTTATTGAAGCACTGCGTTTAATTGGCCTAAGGGTCATGGAGTTTTTTAAATTGTAAATTTATGTATATTATTATATGGGACAGTTGACTTTTCGCGTACAAGTTGGTGCTTTAGCAAATGTTGTCTGCAGCAATGGAAACAGTGACCTCTTTTCGATAACCCTGTGTTTGAGGCGTTGGAGTCCATTGAGAAACGTGCTAAGAGGTTCATAAGCAACGATTCGCTTGTTCAGAAAAGGCAAGTTGCTTGTCTGTCGGTTTTCTACCGGATACATTTTGGAGAGTGCGCTTCAGAGCTGCATGACCTAATTCCACCTTGCCCATTCTACTATCGGACAGCCAGGAGCTTTAAAAAGCGTCACCGCTTCATGGTTGATGTTCCAAAAGCTCGAACTAAGCGGTTTGATTCCACCTTTTTCGTGCGTACCGCTAGACATTGGAATCAGCTGCCCGAGTGGGTGTTCCCCAATGAATATAGTCTGGGCACCTTCAAGTCGCGAGTGAATCGGTTTCTTCTAGGCGAGCGTGCTCCACCGTAGACCGCATCTTCGCTTAACATCAGGCGGGATGGCGGTTAAAAGCAAGCCTATCTACTATATATAAAAAAAAAACCCTATATACAAGGTTCTTTACCAAAGCCCTAATTTTTTTAAATTATTTCTTGCTACATACTTATTCCAGTGGCACCCGTAAAAGCCCTGTGTACAGAAAGGCTCACAGAATGGTATCCAAAGTTCACGAAACTTGGCCTACTCTGCATCGAAGTCACGGGAGATACGGATGTCGACTTCTCCCAGTTGAAACCATACAGGTGAATTTTATTGCGATTACAAATACAAATCATTTATTAATAACACCAAAGTTACTGGTAATTTTTTCATTCATATTTAAAAAATATCAAAATCATAACATATGTCAAAACAAGTGTATATGCACTCGCACCAACGTACACACAGGCACAGTCGTCGCTCACACACACAAATACACATCTACACAAAAATTAAATGTTCAATTCAACAGCCAACTGACAGCCCTGTTGGTTCATTGGTAGTTAGTAGTATGTCTGCTTCAAGAGCTGAAGGGCGTTCGATTCCCACTCAGGACTAACATTTGTGTGACCAACATTGATGTTTGCTCTGTGTCTGGGTGTACTGTATGTACCTATTATAAGTATGATATTTACAAAAAAAAGTATGTAAGTATTCTATGTCAGCTGTCTGGTTCCCATAGTACAAGCTTTGCTTAGTTCGGGGCTAGATGGCGCTGTGTTAAATGTAAAAAAAAACATTCATGATACATTTTTTTTTAAATTTTTGACAGTCTAGGTGTTTGACCACAGCTCACCTGATGTTAAGTGTCAGTGTGGTCGTAGATGGTAAAGCACACCTAGCCTGGAATGGAACTGGCTCTCAAGTGAGGCTGCCGGAACACACCGTTCGATGCTTGGCAGTAGATTTTCAACTTGAGGGTGGTAGCTAGCCAGCCGAGTACTAGAAAGTACTCCACCACGATGCTATGTTTACCTCACGATGTTTTCCTTCACCGGCAGCTCAAGCTCATTGTTGGGGTTTGAACCCACGCCCTTCGGCATGCGAACCTACCGCGCTAACCACTGAGCTATCATCGCTACATTGTGATACTTTCAGGATAATAATAACAACACCCGAAAAATGGGATATGGTAACCCGCCGGTGGCGCGAACACTCTCAGCTGGTGGAAGTTATCAAACTATTCCTCATAGACGAAGTACACATACTGAACGACGAGACGCGCGGACCTGTGCTGGAAGCTGTCGTTAGTAGGATGAAAACTATTGAGGTATTCTCTTTCGTTCTAACTCATGCTTGCTTGCTACTTCTTTCTCTCGCTCTCACAAATAACAGCCGTTGGAAGTGTTCGAACTGTTCCTCACGAACAAAGTATATAGATAGTATTATATTTCTTTTCAGGCATCAGCTAAATCCGTCCACCGCATACAGCAATTACAAAAGCAGTACCAAGGCACTAACACGACTTGCAAGGAGACGGCACCTAAGATTAGATTCGTAGCTGTATCAGCTACAGTTAGCAATCCTGGTGACGTGGCGACTTGGCTTGGCACTGCTGACAAACCGGCAGTTTTTTACAAGTAGCTACCTAATTCGAATTTTATAGAATCCCACTAATATTATAAATGAAAGTTTGGTTTGATGGATGTTTGTTACTCTTTCACGCAAAAACTACTGAACGAATTTGGGTGAAATTTGGTGTGGAGGTAGCTGAGACTCTGGATTAGCACTTAAGCTACTTTTTATCCAGAAAACATGTAGCGGGTAACACCGCGGGGCGCAGCTAGTAGAATATAACTTTATTGTACACTAAACATGCAAACAATATAACATAAAAAACTTTAAAAAGAGATAATTTAATGAAATAATAACAAAACAACATCGACTAATATGTGGTAGTAGGTACAACGGCGGCCTTATCACTTAGAGCGATTTCTTCCAGACAACTTTTAGATGGACAGAAAAATGATGGCACAGCTATAGAAACTCTTTATTGTGCTCACCAAAAATAGAAAACAAATCTTATAAGAGTGATCTCTTCCAGGCAACCAAGGTGTAAAAAAAAATGCAGAAAAAAGGTGAAACGCCTGAATCAATCAATTTATCAGAAAAAAAGGTGTACAAAATCATAAAATATATTATGTACTAAAACTATATGAGAATTAGAAAAGAAATATAAGAAAAATTTGCCGCCAAGCACCTAACGGTGTGTTCCGGCAGCCTAACTTGAGAGCCAGTTCCATTCCAGGCTAGGTGTGCTTTACCATCTTCGACCACACCTTCACTTAACATCAGGTGAGCTGAGGTCAAACACCTAGCCTGTCATCAATAAAAAAAAAAAAATCTGCCTTACAAAAACGATGAAACGCAAGGGCTCGGAGTCAAATATCTAAGTCCTGGACCTTACTGTGTAAACTTTTGCAACATTAGGGTTAAAAGCTTGTAAGCTAAGCCGAAAAGGTGTCATTACAATGACACCTTTTCATCATCACGAATAACTTTTACTAAGGCCAACATACTAAAATCGCTCAAAACACGGCTATGTACAAAGTATGCAACATCTCGCAAATTTTAAATAATACCATACATATTTCATAAGTACCTACATAAGCTTTGTTAATATTTTCTAGGTTTGGCGATGAAAGTCGTCCCGTAAAATTGAAGAGGATAGTAGAAGGTTACTCGTGTCCCGAAGGCGCGAGCATATTTAAGTTCGACATTATACTCAATTACAAGCTATGGCCTGTTATACAGAAGTACCATGACGGGAAACCTACATTAGTAAGTACCTACTACATGACTACAAACTGAAAGACACATTGCACTCATCTTTATGAAGTTACATCAGTAACATAGTAACGGTACATAGTTCCATTCCAGGGTAGGTGTACTTTACCATCTTCAACTACACCGTCACTTAACATCAGGTGCGCTGTGGTCAAACAACTAGCCTGTCAACCATAAAACAAAAAAAAAGTTACTGAAACCGTGAAAAACGAAATCAGGTGATTCATAGAAAAAATCTCGATCACGGACCAAATGTGCGAGCAGCTACTGTGTTTTTTCTCGATTTCAGAGTTGTCCCAATAGCGAAAATTATTTATAACATTTTTATTTTTATTTATTTTTAAGGTTTTTTCACTTGATATAATTAGATGTACATAAATAAACACTACGCTTATTTATTTATTCAGGCCGATTTTTTTTTTCTTGGTCTCCTCGGATTCTGGCGTAGCCAATATAGAGTTACAGAATCCAACATCCATCATTTTGCTCCTATTGAACCCTTTTCCTATTTTTTGTCTTCTAAAGGATTCGTTCCGAACACCTTCTTTCAAAATATACAAGGTGTCTTCAAAAACGCCACACTCGACGCAGTATTTATAATGATGAATACAATTTATTAGATGTCTTTATAATTCGGCTAAAGCATGGAATACGTTACCCGAGGGGGTGTTCCCTGATAGATATAATCTGGGTGTCTTCAAGTCATTCATTCTCGACTTGAAGACACCCAGATTATATCTTCTAAGCAAGCGTGCTCCATAATAAATCGCATCTTCACTTAACATCAAGTGAGATGGCAATTAAACGCAGGCCTATACAACATAAAAAAATAATAATAATTCTATAGAGCAATTGCTTAGCTCATCTAATTTTTTATTTGTAGATATTCTGCAACACACGGAAAAGTGTAACGCTTACAGCTGAAGTTCTATCTAGAGAACTTACCGTCTCTTTCAGTCCTGAGCAAAAGGCCAAACTCATGGCCCTTGCTTCCACCATCAAAAACAAAAAATTACAGGTACGTGTATTGATTATTGTGTCATGGTGTTAAATGTCTTATGGTCTTATATGTATAAATATGCACTTGGTGGTAGATTTCCTTAGCAGGAAGTCTTCTAGGTAGGTACCATCGCAGTACCAGATATTCTACCGCCAAGCAGTAGTGTGTAAACATTACTGTGTTCCGTTTGAAGGTGACTGCAGCTAGTGAAATTACTGGGCTGTTGAGACTAACCATCGAAAGTCTCAAAGTAGTGAGTGCCAAAGCAGCGATGCCCCGGACTTTGTTTGCTACTCAAAGTTCTGTGTATCGCTGCAATGGTCATGGACATGCGTTATCTCTTACTATCAGGAGACCGCATCGTTCGTCTCATTACTTTTACATTAAAAAAAAATCCTATTTCTCACTCTCTCTTCTTTGTCTACTTATCTTTTTACACCGGTTATCTTAGCAATGGTTGTTGGAAACTTTTGTGAGTTTTCCAAAACAATTTTATATTTTATGAATGTGTTATTAATATCTTCCTCCTAGCGTCGTTCGTATTCCTCATGCCTGAAGGTCGTGATCTCCACCTGCCAAAATGGTAGGTGGGGTTTTCTTGGAACAGCATCTAATCGCGGTGGGCTCCCATGTTTTTTCGCGTTTGTCTTTTAGAGGGTATTTGGTCCTCACGGTTACTGATTACCGCTTCACATGAGCTGAGTGGTCGTCCATCACTCAGCGTTGATCTTTTGCGGTTTTTTTGGTCTCTCCTGACCAATCCTCCTTCTTCTTTTAGGTTTGGGACCGGCAGAGACGTGTAAACGCTACAGGCGGAGTTATATAAACAATTTTTTATTAACATAAATTCTTGTAGGTCTACTTAAATGTGTACCTACTTTTTAAACCACGCCATTTTTGTTCAGATGTTAGTTCTGAGCGGAGTGGGATGTCACCACGCTGGTTTGCTTTATGAGGAGCGGAATAATATCGAACATGCCTTCCGGAACAGGGACCTGCCTATTCTTATCACTACCACTACTCTAGGTAGGTAACTAAAGTTCACTCTAGACGTTCCACTAGTTTCGTTTAATTAATGAAGTACGTATTCAGTTAGGAAACAAGTTCTGTACCTATCTATTTAATTAGACAAGGAAACCTAAAAAAATATATATATTTAAAAATCATTAATACTTATTTTTACGGTCGGGTAAGATTAGACATGTACTGACAATATTATTTTGTCGAAATTAAATAATAAAGACTACAGTATATATGCCACGAAAGTGCCTGCAAGCGAAGGTCGTTTATTTAAAAATGTGTCTGTTCATGATTAACACAGTAACCTACTCATATTTATAGCTATGGGAGTGAATCTACCAGCTCATCTCGTCATCATCAAAAATACACAACAATACGTGAAAGGAGCTTATCAGGTAACTTGCCTGCACGTTTATTTTTGCATAATATCTGATTAATGTAATTTTTGACATAACAAACGATAAATATTTCGACGTGCCCTGGTAAACACATAATTTAGCTTTGAACCAGTGAAATGCAATGGGTGAGTCATATCCATAGGACTGGCATAGACTGGTAAAAGTTGACCATTAGTAGTATTTACAACTGAACGTCACTGTGAGCTGATCACTGCTGTATGACACTTTCTTGATTATTTTTTTTTGTAACAAAACTCCTAAGAATTCTCAGCGAAGTTCGGGTGGCTTATTAAAACTGATACTCGATCTAGCTACACAGCCTATACAGAATGTATGTTTTATTCGCAGAGCGAGGATATGAATCTCTGACAGAGTTTGTTTCCAAAAAGTACAATATCGGTGGCTAGAGTCAATAGATTCCTAAAATAAAAAAGGGTGCATCCATCCATCAATGGATGTTGATGACAGTCCTGTTAGTTCATTGGTAGAATTTCTGCTTCTAAAGCTGAAGGGCGTGGGTTCGATTCCCACCCAGGACAAACTTTGTGGTACAAACAAATGTTTGTTCTGTGTCTGGGTGTACTGTATGTATTATAAGTATGTATTTACAAAAAAAAAGTATTCAAGTTGTCTATCAGTTATCTGATTTCCATAGTCCAAGCTTTGCTTAGTTTGGGGTCAGATGGCGCTGTGTGTAAAGTCCTGCAATGATTTCGAATAATGATAAGAAATAACGGGCATCTACGGAAGATCAGCATTGGTACCATTATGCTGAATTGAAGCCGGTTTGTGACATAAAGATAATACTTTTAATCTAGGACCTTTTATCAAACCTGACCTGATTATTCGTCTGAGTTTTTAATATTATTTTGTCCATATTTCATAATGGATCTATCTTTTTGTCACAAATATCTATTGTCAAAAATGTAAATACTTTTTTTTTTTATTGGTGGCTTTAGTGGCTCTGCGGTTATGCCAGCCCCAATTATTTTTACTTTCTTTTTAATGTAGGAATACAGCATCAGCACAATACTTCAAATGGTGGGACGCGCAGGGCGACCGCAATTTGATACCGAAGCCACTGCGGTCATCATGACTCGTCACTGTGACAAGGTCAGTCTTACAACGTCCTATAACATATAGTTAGCTAATCATCTGTCGATAGAGTGTACAATTACTGCACCACAATATAAGTATGTAAGCAATTATACCTACTTGTTCAGAACTGAATTTTAAGGAACAATCTGGCTAAGTAATGTTTGCGAATTTTGGTAGCTTAGTTGCGTCTTTGGTAGCTCAAAAGTGTATCGTTTAGCAAAGTAAAAATATGGAAGGTACTCCTCGCCGTTGTCATTTGTATTTGTATTTGTATGATTCATTTGATCTTTTTTTTATCGTCAACAAGCTAGGTGTTCGACCACAACTCACTCATTCAAATGCTAAGCGCATAACTTGAAAACGGCTGAACCGATTTAACTGATTCGTTTATCGAAATATTTCAAATTAAGGTTATATACATAGGCGGGCGCTATCGGGTACTACTGGGTACGTTACCGGGCATTCAGCTACTTTTAAATAAATAAAAATACACTATTTATAATTTCATGTTTATTATATAAAGTTTTATAAAAATCTACATAATTTTTATACTTCTATTAAAATCTAATGAATAGTATTATAGTATTACAATAGTATTTTATTACATTAAGATTATTCTTAACTAAAAATTATTCCTTTATTTAATGGCAATGATGACCTCTAAATGTTAATTTCATCACAGATATGGTAACTCACAACTTTTGTAATTATATTTTATAATCTTATTAATTTTAGTCAGAAACCAGGTTAAATAGTTTGCATATCGTACAAAGTTTTAAAAAAAAACAAGTATTTGCAATTTAATTAAATGTAAGTAATCAAGTTGAAAATAACTAAATCATTATCAAGAAGATTTGCGAAGTACATCAATTATTATTGAATATAATAGAAAAGAATACACACAAAATGGTTCAATTCAATTTAAGCAGAGATCACATACTTATATTTTATTCTATGTATCCAATATTAGTTCAGTATAAAAGTTAGTTACTGTATAAAATGCCTGATTTAATTTCGTGCCATAAAAAAATAAAAACAGATAAGTTCCATTTATAACGTCAAAATGCTCCGTCATTAGCAGTTAACTCGGTGATTAACACGGTCAGATCACTCGTCCGAGGGTGTGGGTTCAAATCTCAACGATGAGTTTGAACTGCCGGTGAAAGAAAATATGGTAAGAGAACTGTAGCAAAGTGGTAGAGTACTTTGTAGTACCTCAGCTGGCTAGCTACCTTCTCTAGCTAAGTTGAAAATCTACCACCAAGCGTCCGCGTGCGGGAGGGGGCGGCGCCGGTTGGTGTGATCTGGTAGACTCATTTGAAAACTAAAGCTAGATGTGTTTTCTATTTGAAACTGCTGACAGGGGTCAGTAATTAAAAATAACCTCAATGTTTGATCAATCCTACCATATTTTGTAACTGTCTTTGTCTCTGTTTATTTGTTTTGTGTTACAAAACAAAAATTATTTTCTTTCTTTCTCTTTTAATTTTACAGGAGCTAACAATAGATGAAAGTAGTACTTCTTTGGGTTTTACGGTGTTTTTTATTTGAGATGCTTTAAAAAAAGAATTCAATTACAAATTTACCTATAAACCTTGTTTAATTTTCATGGCACGAAATCTTTATGTACAATAGTTTGAGTCCTATGACAATAGGTAGCTTAGTAGAAACATTGTTGACTGATAGACATTATCGTAATACCTTAAACGCAGTGTGATTTTAAAACTATTTTTTAAATACATGGTACATTATTGTCAATACAGTCAAATCTTTTGTAAACGTTAGCAACCGGTTATGAATAAGCCAATTTTTTTAATACTACCATGCCAATTTTCGACTGTTAAGTGACTAAATAAACCTTCGGTCATTTATTTCCATATTATCAATAAATTTGGCTGCTGCAAAAGTTATTACGACAAATTGAACTCTATTTTGCGTCAGATTCTGTCCACACTATTTACTTCCCTTTACCAAAAGGACTAGCGTTATCCTCGAAACTGATTTTAGGCACAAACCCGCTGTCTCCCTCCACGGTGTACTCAACATTCATGAGTCTTCCATCAGGGAGTAGCACACGATATCCTCCGACGACCTTGCCTTGCGCATCCCCAGCCTCGTTAGCACCGAAGTAGAGGAGCTTTTCTTGATCTTCTACGTCATATTTGTACTCGTACTGGGGGAAAAATAATAATTCTTTAAGTTTTTGGCCATAGCTTAAAATAATGTTAGGAATGAGAATGAAGTTACAAACATAACAAAAATAAATTATATTCTAGTAGCAGCAGCTGTACGATTTATACTCGCGATCACAACACGCCATCCTACTTGCTTGCATGCGACACGATTGTAATAACAGATGGCTAACGAAATCAAGCTGCTGACCTCGTCTCTATGTGACCTCTGACCTTGACATTGACAAATGACGCCCAGCAGATTTTAAAAAAATTCTACTATGGTTTATGAAGTAGAGTTAAACATTTCAAGGTTAGCTCCAACCAAGTGTCGTAAAGGTAAATTTTATAGGAAGTAATCATAATCGCTGCTAATATTTGTTACAGCGAAAGTTTTGAAACCTCTAAATCATTACTTGATTCGTGAATCATGGCTCTCTACGTATAATCTTGTATTGGCCATTATCTCATTACCTTTGCCCGTAAAGGTTGTTATTCGATACGCGCCGGTGTAAACACGCGTGTCCAGTAACCGTATAATTTGATATACGAGCTGACGATATCCAGTGTCACATTGTAAACAATATTTATGTATATGATCCATAATGAGATCGTTAACACATGAGATTTTGTGAGGTGAGCTTTAGATAAAAAAATCTTTAAAAATCAGTTTTACAAGATGTTATTTTAAAATTTAACCAACAACCCAACTATATCTAATTTATTTGTCCCTATTAATTTTAAGGTAAAGAAATTAAAATTAAAAATTGGGAACGATCCGCCATAGAATTAAAGTCACCGATATAGCGTAGTGTATTATTAACAAACTGATTTAAGAGTGGTGTCTGCAAAGCGGATAACTGTCAGGATAGATGAGCACTAGAGTGAAAACCACAAATCGACAGATATTTTTATTTCAGAGCCCTCTACACCAAGGTTCGATGAAGTGACGATATACATACGTAAAACAGTTAGTGGCTTGATGCAAAAAGCGCAAAAGTAAGCTAGAGACATGCTTTAAGATAGGTTTATGTCCAGCTGCGGAATATTATAGACTAGTTTTGATGATGATGGTGACTATCCATAATAAAACATTTATGATAAATGCCACTTTGTAAAAAAATATTGATGCTATTCTATAATATCTGTTACCTTCAAGACTTTTCGCTTTGAAGGTAGCACATTTAGACTGGAAGATATCATATGAAATATCTATTTGTGCAAATAATAAATTACTGTTCTGTAACTACATAAATAGAAGCATAAATTTCTCAGACAACTTAGGAAATAGCTGAAATTATGCTAATCAAGAATAATGCCTAGATTATGACCGAGCATGACATCAAATTATTATACATTTATCGTTGTGCAACTTAATTTTATACAAATGAGAACAATCATCTAGACTGTGACTTAAAATAATTAGAATAACAGCCAAGATATTCATGATGTTATAAGAATACTATTGTTGTCCAACACTGCTACTCAGTGACTTCATATTACTTTAGAATCACGTGAATAAGTTCTCAGACGTTGTTAATTTTAGTTTAATTATCGTGGAATCCAGCCTTGAAGTTGCATAGTCTTATTACACTTAAGCTTTGTCTAAACATGCCCTAAAAGCTTTATTTTCATCATTCAATTATCATAGGTTCAGCTTATCATCATATACAATATTGGTTAAAATGGATAAGCACTAGACCAGACTTTTGTTTTACTTCCCATTTTCAAGTTCTCAGACCACGACCGGGACGCCTTCTTAGTAATAAGGAATAAATTCTGATCTTTGCAGCGGTACTTAGAATCTGAATTTACAGTGAATATACTCAGTTTATGATACCTTGCGTTGGTGTTCGATGGTCTGCAAATGTTTTCATTTTTTTTATGTTTGGCTTGCTAGGTGATTGACCACAGTTCACCTGATGTTAAGTGACGATGTGGTTGAAGATGGTAAAGCACACCTAGCTTGGAATAGAACTCTCAAGTAAGGTAGCCGGAACACACCATTGGGTGTTTGACGGCAAATTTTCAACTTGAAGATGGTAGCTAGCCAACCGAGTACTAGAAAATACCCTATCATCATGCGAAACATCATTACCAATAAACATCTAACCAAAAGTTTTCAGCTGTTACGTCTTGCCTTTAAACAAATTAACCAGATGGGTTTGCTACCCAGTTAAGAAATACCGCCTAACTTTTGTAAATTTTAGTAACTATTTCTTGCTAAACCTGTACATTTTTATAACTACTAAAACACGCCTTTACTACAAATAGACATGTCACGTGATTTAATTAAGTTCTCATTCGATACAATTAACGTCCGATTAAGATGATAGCAACGTATAAAGCACACAAAGCAAATGCTATTGCGCCAATTTGCGTCCAATTAAGAGTTTAAGTTTATTTCACATCGTTAACTTAATGTGTGATGCACCGATAGCATGCGCCCGCGCCTAGTGCTCTATGACTAAACAATACAATAACGTTACAATGACACACTTTTATGAGAATGCGTTTAATTGTTTATTCTGCCATGAATTTTTTATATTAGCTAGTATGTTCATACGTAGAAACAAATTAAAGGTCACGTCTTATTTTTCTAAGAAAAGACATCAACGCGCGCTATTAGACGTTTTTTTACGTCCTGCTAATTAAAGTACAATACAAAATGTATATGAGTAATATTTTTCTTATAATATATGTTTTTTTTATTTAAAATATATTTAAGTTTGGTTACCAACGGAAAGGTGACTGACGGTGCAATGGAGCACTTGGATTTAGAAGGAATCCTACCACTCTAGTAGCTTACAAACAAACAAACAATAAAAGTAGAATCAAACCGTTGCGTACGAATACTGGAAACATGCACGAGTGTTGTTCTTCTACTTGTTTTTCCATCTGTAGTGAAACGGATAGGAGAATAAGGTTATAGAAAAAAAAACATTTACAATCATTTTAGTTTAAGTTTTATTAATTTAAGATCTTTATCTACAAGCAGTCTGTTTTTTGTTGTGAATTTTATTTTTATTCTATCGCCTATCAGATGTCAATAATTGCATTTTATACAACGCAGTAAAGCTATTGTATTCTTCAATTATGTGTCTACTTATTTCATTATTTTTCTAAGCAGTTTTTATTTATTCTCTTGTTAATGCAACGCAAGGCGGACTTACCACGGTGACCTGACATCTTCACCGCTTATGGTAAAGCTTGTTCAAGGTTTATTAACTATATCTATTTTATGATCACAAACAACGTACTTTAATAATGTCATAGTCGATGCAACATAACTATTTAAAAAGTACATGAATCAGTGATTTAAAAAAACTGTAGGTGTGTGTATAATGGTTGTTTAAAAATTAAGATAACAAATGACTATACTGAAATCTAAACAAACGAAGATCAAATTGTATTTGCTTGTAAGCGCAATGACCACAGCTGAACCAATTGAAGCCGAATCTTTTTTTAAATATTTGTGTTACTTTGATTGAGGTTTGTATAGAGATACAAGGTCGAAGGTCGAGGGCCGCCGCACTGGGTAAAAGGTACCGAGTATGCAGCTAGCTTAAAAAAGTTATGAATCGTTAAGTGAAACCTTCGATGTAGTAATCAGTAAAGTTGACACGACATTCTTAGATTATTATTTTAACGTTCGAAAACTATAGACACTGAAGTCGCAGTGTCTTATGTGTGTATTCTGTGACTATAGAATTTAACATGGGAGCTATTTACTGCAAACATTGTTTAAATCTTATGTCTTTTAGTCTCACTATAGGTCAAAGGTTTATCTTAAATCATAGCCGGAGCCTGACGCATCTTCAGTTCACATCCTTTGTATGTTAAGGCAGACAACTTTTAGTTATATCTAAAGAACAACTGCAATGTAATATTTAATGTTTATTTCAATGATGTGTTAAATACCAATGAAAGGATAGCACATAATTGGGAATTATATAAAACTTGTATGCATAGAAGTTTGTCTTATCTATATACGACACATCTACGACAGTAACCTTATCTAACTCGAATGTTACACAGATATCAAATAGGTAATACATAATTACCTATACTTTAAGGATTATTTTCAAAAGTTGTAAGCATGTTTTTTGTTACTACAATAGTTCATCAATTTAATGTGTCAGATAGGGTCACTTTTAGCAGAGCAAAAACATGGCGGTCACGCAAGTTCATGCAAGTCAAACTTAAATTTTAGAGTTTTTAAATTATTTATTCGAAAAGTAAAAAACAACACCCTAATTCGATAATAGCAATTCTAAATTTGAATTATAAAAGGTTGTTTAAATGATAATGTTTTTCTAATTCCCTTTTTATATAGTTATAGTTGTATTGTAGTTTTTATTTGTTACTAGCTGCGCCCCGCGGTTTTAACCGCCTAAAGCAGCTACATGCAAAATTTCATCCAGATCCGTCGAGTAGTTTACGCGTGAAAGCGTACAAACAAACAAACTCGCAATCGCGTTTACAATAATTAGTAAGGATTTGCCGATGCTTTGTTTCCTATTAACAATAGTTTAGGTGTTTTTATGGCTACAGTAAATATTTTTTTCTAAACTATTTGATTCACTTTTTACTCGGCTGCACCTTCGCTTTCCATCAGGCGAGTTGGTGGCCAAACGTACATCCATCCGTGCATAATAAATATAAATAAAGTCAAAAGATGTTCGTTAGTTAGCGCATAACTTGAGAACGGATAAACCGATTTATCTGATTCTCTTTTAAAAGGTTCATACTTTAAATATGCGAAAAGTCGAGTTCTACTGCATCGGCTATAAAGTACATGCAGGTAGAGTTAAATAAAAAGAAATACGATGTGTAACATAACATGTTAATAATTAATGAGTCGCTCGTGTATGACTGTGTGACCTATCAGAAGCTGTGTATTACGGAAAAATGTCAAAGATGCACATCTGTGCCTATTTGAAGTGCACTATGCAATTAATTGAAGAACAAGCATTCTTGAGGAGCATTTTGACCGTGTTATTGTTACTAGTGGAGCATTAAAGGATATTAACTCCGCATGCTTATTTCTTAATGGAGAAATACTCCGTGGCGTGACCATTTTTAGATATGAGATAGAAATTATTTTTGTAATTAATTGATGTTACATATTAATTTTCCATTGCAATTAACCTAATATATAGCTTGGGAAGCTAACAAAATTTGCAATATTTACGTACTACATGATAGAGAAATGTATGGAAAATAGGGCAGCACTCTGGCAGAAGGCAATGGAAATTGCTTTTCTATTCATATATTTGACTTTATTTTACGTCCTAAAGTTATTTTTGCAAATGAATGTGCTAAAAACCCACTTTATATTATTGTTTGTAGTAAAAAGTAGAATGACTGATCCAGCGTTACTTTAAAGATCTATTTTAGGAAACCTAGGCTGAAAATGTTAGCAATCTCTGCATAAAAATAAAATTTTAGGATAACTTTTACTATTTTAATAAAGCTAAATTTTGATAGATTTATATAATTCCCTCAACAATTAATGTTGATGTATTATTCTGGATAATAGAGGATATGAACCGAGTTTATAGATACTGGAATTATCTAATTTTAAAGAGGTGAATAATACATTTCAGACTTTGTTTTAAAAAAATATTTCAATTATTATTTATATTTAATTTCTATCGGTAACTCAGCTTTTTAATACCGTTCTATTTCATTACGTGGTCTTGTGATTCAGCGTTATTCATGCCAAACTTAAATGCATTAGAGTATGTAGATAAAACGCAGTCATCTTTATACATTTATGCTATGTTGAAATGTGATTTCTATACGGAAGAACCATAAAAGATAAATCGATGAAAGTTTGAGTAATATACTCAAATACATTTATAGTAATTTATAATTTATATTCCAAAGGTAAGGATCGGTTGGCTATGCACCAGAATGAAACTTGTTCTGGTCTGATATATAGACATAATTAAAAATAATGATAAAAAATATTATTGACCTATATTCTAAAAACGGAAGCAACTTTGACTGTTTGTTACTTTTTCTAACTAAACAGTCGAAACTATTAACTAAAATTTGGCATGGCGGTATCATCACTTATGGAAAAAACCCTGGTAACGTAAAAAAGAAATGTGAAATTATCTGTACAACCGTGGCATACAACTAATAACTTATAAGTTTGTTACTTACTGGCATAGGCGGATAATTTTCTTCCTGTGGTGCGGGTGCCGCCATCGTTTGTCGTATGCTCACACACACAATCACGAAAGCGCACACAAACAATTTTGTCGAAGTCATCTGAAAAAAAAAACGAAATGTATATTTTATACTTATTTCATGTCATTCGTAACTATATGTCTAGGTTGTTTGTTGTCAGTTTGCCATAAATACTTTGGGTTAAGTTTGAATTTTGTTTATATCAGCGCTCGAGCTGTATTAGAAGTCTTCGGATGGCCTGGCAACTACTATATACGAAGTTGTAGTAAAATTTCTAAAGATTTAAAACAGATAATGCTGCTTAAAATAAACCTACAGATATAAGACTTTATGTTGATTACTAAAACCGTAACTATAATGAACAATAAACTTATTTGGACAGAACAAACAAATTTTAGAGGATACAAATAAAAAATAAATACCAAGAGGTTTTAAAAATTCAAACTAAACAAAGAGTCTCAAAAAGAAGATTTACGACGGTATTCCAAGTCTTTAACTTGTTTATTTTTCAGACAAACGACTTCATTATACACTGGAGTGGGTGTTTTAGAGATTCTCTCACTAAAATACATTTCTAAATTTATTGATATTATACTTCTTAAAAGGAAATCACGAAAAGTCCCACAAATTAAATTATACGATGTTATTGCCGTGCTGTTTTCTTTTTAAACATTTTAAATTGAGAATTTAAAAAAAAATCAAGTTTATGTTTGGGTGTGCCTGTCAGTTTCGTGATTTTATTGGGATGCTACTTACATGTTATTAATATAGACTGTTTGTGAACAGGGCTATACAATCAAAATAAAATAAATATCTTAGGACATTACACACCACGTCTGACCATCACCTGACCCCAAAATTAGCAAGGTTATCTGATTGCCATAGTACCTACAGGTACTATGGCAATCAGATAACTTATGGAATACTTTAATACATTTTTTGGAAATACTTACATATGTACTTACAATAAATACAGGGCTGCCATAATGTACTTATAATTATGAAAATAATGAACTATTTAATGAATCTTTAAAAATTTGAAATCATCAAAAAAATTCAACTGATCAAAAAAGTGCATAAATAGAATCTCCTTAGGGCGGAAAGCATTACTTTCAGCCCGCTCCTCAGACAACTTCAGATCTACTTTCCGAGTATGACTAATGAAAATGTATTTATTTCAATACTGTTTTAATTTTCAGTTGAATCACCTTGCCCGTTGAACTTAACTCGGAACATGAATAATTCATGGGTCTAAATTATTTAGTAACCTAGCAAACCGTTACGTTTCCGCAAATTCATCATCTCATAACAATACTTAATGAATAACCTAATTTAAGCCAAGAATTCTGTTTAAAATATGTTTTAATTAATTATTGTTATGTAAATAGGTTTTGTGAGTGGCGCATTTATATTTTAAAGCAATTAACATAAAAAATACAATAACTGACTGTCTATGTTATATTTATCGTAGGACATTAGAACTTTACACACAGCGCCATCTGACCCCGAACTAAGAAAAGCTTGTACTATATCCATATAGTAAAACCAATTTTGGAGGCGTAGAAAGACCCAAACTTTTTTTTAATTCAAAAGTATGGTTAAACGCGAATCTATTTCCTTGACTTTCATAGTACAAGCTTTGCTTAGTTTGGGGTTAGATGGCGCTGTGTGTAATGTCCTGTGATATTTACTTTATTTATTTATTTTGAATAAAAAAAATCTAAACTTGTTTTATGTTTAACATGGTAGGTGTTTAATCACAGCTCATCTGATGTTTAGTGACGGTATGGTCCAAGACAGTAAACATGCTTAGCCTGGAATCAAACTGGCTTTCAAGTGAAGCTGCCGAAACACACTGCTAGGTTAGCAGTAGATTGGGTGGTAGCTACAAAAGCCACCATGTTTTGTTTCATGATGTTTTCTTTCGCCGGCAACTCAAGCTCATTGTTGGGATTTGAACCCACTAAAAATGTTGCTGTCTTTTTCATTACAGTTAGCAAGGACAACAATTAAGTATACACAATTATTTATTTTTTCGTACAATATTTGTCTATAGTTGTGTTGCAATTACTTTTTACCTACGACGGAACGGAGACGGCATATGTGTTTTACATATTTTGTTTGCCGTCTTGTTAATCCTGTAGCAAAACTTACTATATTTAGTTATATCTACAATTGAGCTGACACAAAAAGTTAGTTATTGTATAAGTAGATAAGTATCAATTATTGATTAGCAAGAATCTTAAGTAATGGATGCTTAAGTGAAGTTATAATTATCTTAGTTGTAACTCACTTTAATATTTTTATATCACGATAATGAGATTTGTATTACTTACTTAGTATGTATTATTGTTTACAGTATCATGAAAGTATAAGATAAAAATTGATTTAATTTGTATTGTTCTGGCAGTTATGTAAGTAGTTAAAAAAGTTAGTTTTTTTTATTCCAAATTTTTTTTTTAATAATTGCCATAAACTTTTTGTTGATTATGTTATAAAATACGGCAGTACCAATATTTGTTTTTTTTTTATCGCATTTACACATTTTCAATCGGATAAATTATTTTCTTTATGACATTATATTTTATAAACTAGCCCACTACTGGGCTCGGGTATCTTCTTATTGTGAGAAGGATAAGACCATAGTCAACCACTCTGGCCAAGTACGGATTGGCTACACATCTTCGAGAACTTTTTTTTAAGAACTCTCAGCCGTGTAGTGTAGATTTCCTCACGATGTTTTTTCCTTTACCGATTAAAGTTATCGATACACATAAACTAGAAAATACAAAGGTGCGTGCATCCTATGGATTCGAACCCAGAACCTCCAGATTGGAAGTCAGACGATCTCCCAACTATGCTATCGAAACTTCTCTTGAGTTATTATTTATTAGTAATTTACAAATTTTCATTATTTATAGTTGTCTGTTATAAAGGTGTAACAAGTTCGGTGATTAGCCTTATTGTTGTAGTTTAGGGTCATCACAACCTTCATGCGCGACCTTCGGAAGACCTGCCACGTTAGCTTTTTTTAATTTTTATTACAAGAAAAAGTGACATAGAATTTTAACAAAAACAAATTAAATGCATTAGCATTTTCTGCCACTTTAATAAAGAAACCATTAATTATAATAAAAAAATGGTGTGTTCCTACAGTTCAGTATGAAACCCACTTACGTGTTACAAAACTGAGATTGGATATTTGAAACTAAATGTTTGTTCAATTAAATTTGTAATAACGAGCATTAGCGTAATCTGCATAAAACATTGAGATAACAATCATGACCTGGCCTTGCATTATGAATTCGTAGACACGGCTTCATCCCATAAAATTTCTTATGTCCCACTTTTTTATCGGGGTTTCATCAAGATTTCCCTACTAATAATAAAAACTGATAACTTATAAATACTATATCGACCACGGTGACCTATTCAAACAAAATAAATTGGATTTATTTTAGTACCTATGGGTTACTTTATTTAATTTTATAACGAGAACTATAAATCTACTAAAAATCATCATCATCATCATTCACAGGTTTCTTTCTTTTTTTATGCAAAAGTAATGAGACTAACGAGTTGTTCTCCTTTCAATAGTAAAACAAAGTGCAGGGCAACGCTGCTTTAGCGTTTATGACTGGGTGTTTGTCTTAACAGCAACTTCTATAACCGACTGTTGGGTATAGGCATATGTATTGATATGCTATTTTAAACTCAGTAATATAAATATAGAGGGTTATAAGCTTGGGGTGTACTAAGCCGAAAGGGGGTAACTGTGCTTGTAAATATGAACAACTCTTACTAAGAGCACAACTCTGAAATCACAAAACAAATCAGCTGCCCCATCAAGACAGTCGTCAGGTCAAGGGCCAACAATTTATTTTCTATTTTATCACTACATATTAGATACAAAACAAAGTCGTCCGCCGCGTATGTCTGTCTGTTTTAAACCTACTAAACAGATTCTTATGTAAGATAGAGGTTTAGGTATATAATTTGTCAAGATTTTGTGTAAATTGGTTGAAATTGATGACAATTAATTATTGGAAGTGTCGGTAAAAGTCATTCCACCTGGGAGCTTTCATCGAAAACGCTGCCTAATAGTGCCTAATCCCTTTGAGATTGCGATAACGAAAACAAAGCATGGTGGGATATTTCTCTTTTATAGACCTACAAAATTGTCCGCGGTAGCATAGTTCTACCTTTTTAAGATTCGCTCTCCACCTTGATGGATGGGCAGGTAATAGCTAGTTTGTTCATAATGATGAGTACCTTTGGACTTAATACACCTCAAGCTTGTAACGCTGTATAACATAAAATTGACAATCTATACGGATTAACCGTGAATAGTTTTTCATAGACGGATAGTCAACATTTAAACCGTGAGAAAAATCTAGATTAGACACACCGCTGACGTAAAAATTTAAAAAAATAAGTGACGACATTGCAATATCGCTATTCGTTTGATCAAGTTTCAATAGGTACTAATTGTAAGCAATAAATCAATATATTACAGAGTTACACTCACACGGTTTTACTGCTTCGACAATAGATTTCATACATTTCTCGTGGAGACATACGTGCAAGTGTTAATTTCAAATTAATTGATTTAATTAGTTCTATGTAGATTTAATGAGCTTTTGAATTTCTTAGCAGACGGATAATTCTTTGTACACTTTATACCTTGTCAGGGTGTTCTGTATGTGTTTACAAAAAACAAAACAATTTCAGTATTCTATCATTTATCTGACTTTCATAGTAACCACAAGCTTTCTCAGTTTGGGGTCAGACGGCGCTGTATGTAATGTCCTTCGATATTTATTAATTTCGACCTAAATCTCTAAGTAGTATAAAACAAATTGCTGTCCGCGTTTGTCTTTTTCGCCGCTTACTTCTTCTATACCACGAAAATAATGGTTGTCATTGTTATTTCAGTATTTTTTACAGAAAGTTTGTACATGTATAATAAATAACTACTAATTAAACTTTTGTATAAGTGCAGAAAATCGAATGTATTCAAGTCCCTAAAATATATTACACTCGTACGAAGCCGGGCAGGTCGCTAGTAGTATTAAATTTCGTATCTCTAATCTCGTCAAAATCAGGAACAAGATTAATACAAATTAGGTATTTTATTTATTTTTAATTATTTAATATTTAGGAGGTTTTTCTGAACCTCGCGACACAGGACTCCACCCCTATTGTGAGGTTCAGAGTAACCACTACGGAATACAAATATTGTTACTTTAGTTAATAAATAGGTTTATGATATAGTTATACTCCGCTTGTATTTAAATTTATTACAATAAATACTTTTAAATAAAATAATGATTTGTTGATCCACAACGAATCATTAATCATTATCGTAACGAATTTTTTGTCTTTGATGAGTTTTTGTACGTTTATATAAACAAATTAATACATTTTTAGATTTGACCATGATTGTTTAATTACTTTTATGTGCATATTAATTTTAAATTCAACGTTTTTCATAGCATTTTCACGTACAATTTAGATTAATTAAAATAATACTTCTGTCTAGTGTGTATGTGTTCGCGTCTAAGGACTCACCGTTGAGAATACACGAAACACAAATCTCACGTCACTACACGAGTTTTAATAATAAAGTTGTAATGACAATGTTGTACAGCGAGCTGGATAAGACTGATGTCGCGCCCCAACCTACTCCCTCCTTTATACCACCCTACAACGCGAGCCGCGAGTAGATGCCGCAATGGCGCCCTATCGTGATGGATGTCCCTACACGTGCATAAGATATCCCTGATACATCAATAGCCGTGACCAAACACCATTATAAGCAGACGTCTTACATCGCTGCCTTAACGAACACCATCGGCTCCGACTCATTGTGCCAGCCATCAATATAATTTATTCTCTTGCGTGTACGATCTTTACCGATCATCATTTTGCGTAATAAACACTTTTAATACACGCATTTGTTGGCATTGTATAGGTGATTATTTCGTAATGTTTAGGGCTTTTGCCTGATTTCGGTTATCAAACGTTTATGATATTAAACAGTGGACCGTGAACCTTATTTAGAAGCTCATGTGAGTACTTGAATTCAAATTTTATTTTTAAACGAGATACTATAAATCATTAGATGTTATCTTGAACATGTTTTAAGTACTAAGCATCATGTCGTGGGAATTTCATGCACTGAATTAAAAACGCAAGACTGTTCGAAGAATCTTCAGCAAGCTTTGTATAACAAAAGTTTAAAAAACCAATTTGAAGTTTGCTTCGGAAAATGTAAATATACTTTATGTTTTATATTTCATACCGCTTGGTGATTAAGGATAATTCTGACGTGGTATTGGCAGTCGGAGTATCCGATATCATTAAACTTGAGTAATCCCGCATAAATACCTAACACAAAACAGATAATTTTTTATACCCTTACCTGTGTAGAATAGCTAGAGTAGCATCCCATCTTTCTGATACATATCATTGATGCAAGAGGTGAAAGTTTCCGTCATCCTCGGTACACGACGAGGAAGTGTACTATCAATGTAGGACTTACGTGTCAGTTGTGCTTTGTTGCCTATATCATGGTGCACAAATGAACTCTGTATTGAATAGCTTTACCTCTACCTTCAAGTCTCGAGTAAATAGGTTTTGTCTTGGCTTAGGTATGCGTGCTTTATCCCGGATGTTATTAAGGAAGGCGTTATAAAACACAAAAATATTTTTGTGTTTTATTGACGAGCGTACTTATACTACCGAAGAGCATACTTCTTCAACTTTTATTAGCAATCGCTAGTAAATCTAAAAGAAGCAAAAAATGTGCCAGGACCATAACATGTGGATAGATAGGTTTTTGCCCACCTTTATGTGAAACGGTATAATTGTATTAATCACAAATTACTTTTAAACATTAACATTTTGTTTCAATACGTACTTACAATTAAATATTTCAATTAAGACTAAATAAGAATATTGCTACTTATTTTTTATTACTTATGCTTGCTTGTCACCGGTACCTCGCCATTTTAGTGGATTACTTTTATTTTAATATTAGAATTAAAGTAGTAGCCCTACAATTGTATTATTAAATATATTGTAGGAAAGTCGTCTGCGGCTGCGATAACTGTTTATTAGTTTACGTTAGGAAAATATTGTAACTAGAGTCTATCACATATTTAAATTATTTACATATATTTTTATATGTCTAAGTAGGTGTTCTATCGATAGATACAATTTGAATGCCTTTAAGTCTCGAATGGATTAATTTCTTCTAGCCAACCGAGTTCCATAGTGGACCGCATCTGATAAAATACCAAACTCATACTCAAGTCTAGTCTCCTAAAAAAATAGATAAATATATATCATAGGATATTACATACAACACCATCTGACCGCAAACTAAGCAAAGTTTGTGCTATGGGAGACAGATAACTGATAGAATACTGTAAGAGTTTTTGTTTTTTAAATACATACGTATAATACGTACAGTACAACCAGATACAGAACAAACATTTGTTTATATCGCAAAATGGGCGGAAATTGAACCAACAGGCCTTACAAAAAAAAGTAGTGATAAGAACCAGTACACATATATAGTACATATCTATACTAGACCATAAGACAAGTATGTGTATTTATAATATTTGAGAAGTAAATTGTATCTTGATAACTTTGAGTCTTATTTAACGTTTTCATCAATTCGGTTTCAAGACAATACACATTTCGAATTGCGTCTAGCGTCATTTTTGGTGTCTGTTTTACGAGCTACTACTTTGTTATAATTGGCCTTTGTTTTGCTAGAATGCTAAGGAAAAAAAATCGAATTTGTACTTTTTGAGATTGTTATAATGCAGAGAAGAATGTTGATTGTGCGCTCAAATCCTTCGCCAGTTCACGTGTCAAAGCAATTGTTATCAAATAAAATAGTCATGGTTATCATTTAACCTTCCCTGCATTCAGTGTGAGTTACATCACACGGTACCAATGGATCTCACTCATTCAGATCAAGAGCAAGGACATAAACGTAAAAATCAAAATCCCTATCAGCCGTTTTTTATATGGTATCCCACTGCTGGGCGCGGGTCTCTTCTGATTGTGAGAAGGGTAAAGCCATCGTTCACCACACTGGTTTCCTCACGATGTTTTCATTCACCATTTGAAGTCATCATCAACACACACATGACTTAGAAAAGATAGTGTACCGTAGCATTTGAATCCAGGACTTCTAGATTGGAAGCCAGGCTTCCAATCTTCTAAAGGCTTCTTCTTCTTATTGACATGTTCATTATATTGACATATACAATTCAATTCAAATGCAAAAGATACGATAACGACTATGAGTCGAGATGCAAGAGATATCATATATTACCACTTGAGGAGAGACGCAAATAGCTGGCATTATATTCCTAACTAAAATAGCGCAATGTTATATTGATTCTCCGCATCTCCTCTCTAACACACATCTGAATGTCCCTAGAACATCCGCAAGACATCCTAAATACTTGCATATCCCTTATGGTGCTACAGGCGAAATTCGTTTTTCTTAAGATCGTCTAACTTCGTAAACAAACTGGAAGGCTTTCCCGAGTTTGACTTATTTAATACTAGTACGAATTTGTATAGACTAAATCTTACTACAAACTGGTTCGGTGAGTCCCCTGTCTGACTTTTGCTTCTAATATAACTTGTACCTACTATGTACATAGGTACCTACTTTTCTCAAACAAGCTTAGCTTCAATATGCGAAAACTGTTAAATGGTGTTAAGATAGAATTATAGTTTAGTAACTAAGATATTTTTCACTGTGTTTTCCAAATAAAATAAAATACGTTATGATTTTCGTACTTTTAAATATGAATGGAAAAATGACTTTGATGTTATCAATGAAAGATTTGTATTTGTATTTCGTCTCCTAACTAGGCTGCCGAAATTTACTAGAGTGATTGGTGTTTTATTGATAAAATGCCGGTTTACACGCGCGAGTATAAGAAAGTGATATAATGTGGTAGAACATGGCTATTGGTGTTGCTTCCTAAACTTCTTCGAAGCTTGTGGTAAAGTCACTACTACATTACTAGGACGTGTCTGGACTCTTACTACTTACTTAGTTTGTGTGACTTATTTAACTTATGACACTTAAAATTATCAAAACACTTGACACTGTCAAATGCGCAAAGTATGTCACCAAAAACTAAGAAGAATAATGTATACTAGGACATTTCACACATTGCAATCGATATAGCGATTTAGAGGGGACTAACCCCAAACTAAGGAAAGTTTATATATATTTATGAAATAAAGTTTATGAATATATAAATACTTGTAAACGTTAATAAACCCAGGCTTAGAAAAAACATTTATTATATTCGTTCGTTACATAAATATTAGTACAGGGTGAGAATACAGCTCACGCTTAAGAAACAGAACTACTACCGCGGCACTGTCAAATCATAAGTCAACAGGACATATTAAAAAAGCAGGGCATAGTAATTAAAACGTACACAATAAAATTAACTAAGTAAATAAATTAATAACTAAGCAACGCGAACCTATGTTAAATAATAAATTAACTCACAAACTTAGGTAAATAATACTAAATTACATTCTAAACTACGTATCTTAATAGCGAATAAACTTTTTGATTTCTAAGTTTCCATCAACTGCATTTGGGTGATCAAATGACTTTTTCGATGTTTTTTGCTTACATTGACACTTCATTGTATTTGAGAAAAGGTTTTTGTCATTATTCTTTGTTAGCTCACGTTCTAGAACAGCGTTTTCACGTAGTAGCCCGAATTTCTCACGTATCAGAGCTCTCTTAGATAATTCTGCTTTTGATATGCGTTGCCAGAGCCTGACTAAGCCACACGTTGACGAATTTGCGGCAGCTAATAGAGGATCATCTGAACTATGAGAACGTACCTGTGCTTTCATCGATTCATGAGGTGTATCCAAATCGTATGGCATAACTTTTTCACGTCGAGTTTCAAATTTTCTGCACAGTGCCGCTACACAATGAATCTTTTCACACTTCTTTTTTGCAGCTTCAAACCATTCAATGGATTCGTCTGACGCTTTAACTAATTGATTCAATCGGTTGATGTCAGTTGACACGCCTTGCTCCATACACATTTTTAGACGAAAGCAAGCATCTCTATGTCTGTTTCGTCGGTTACGAAACCCCGCTTGTTTTTCGCCCATTTCGTAGGCTAACAGATTTATACGAAGGACTCTGATTGCCTTCTCACTAATAATCAATTTCTTGGCTTGGGCTGCAATAATATCGGTAATCATTTGCTCTTTCTTCCGTAAAACCCTTAATTGCCTTTGGTTTTCAACAGTGCTATGTATGTAACCCTTGAGCGTATCTTTGTACTCCTCCCATGTAGCACAATAATTTCCTTCTAAGATATATTTGAGATTCTCGAGTATTTCTAGATACGTGCTTGCGTCTTCAGATTTTCTCACCATGTTTTCGCCCTTCGTATTCCAGGCTTTAGTATCTGCAGCCATGTGACTAGTATAAAGTAGTAAATTCATATGTGTTTCCGCTCTTCTTTTATATGCCATCAAGTAATCGACTTCTACTTGACCTTGTTTAAGTACTTCTGCAACTTTAATTTCATTGCATTTACACATATCTTCCAAATCGCTTAGAAAGTTAGTAATTATATTTCCAGCAACTTCGCAAAAGTGTGCAATAGTGCGCTGATATTGATTATTTGCAATGTTTCTTAGATACATAATGTGATTTCTTAAACCGTCTCTTTTGTCATAAGCGCGATCTACAGTATGCCACAAAACTTCAATACGCTGTCGATATTCTGGCACACTAAGCTTGAGCATTACATCTTTCCAAGTATTTTCCAGCTGGTTCCGCCATAAATCATGAGCAGCTATTTCACGCTCCAGTTGGTCAAATTTAAGCTGTTTTTTAGCAGCTTCTTGAGCTTGTTTCTTTGCAAGCTTCTTTGCTTCATTTCTTGCCTTTTTTTCTTCTCTTGTTAGACCCATATTGCTAAATTATGTAACAGGTATATTAATTTTATTTAAATATAACTTACTCAATACAGTTTTTATCACAATTATACATTTATATAAATGGTTTCGGTTTTAAAGAATGTAATTTTTTTTTGTTGCGTCAAATCGTTGAGTACGTCGTTTATGTGCCATCAATAAGAGAAGGCAAACATTTCTTGCAAAAGAGAATCTACTAAATATTCTTTTTTATTGATTCCTTCAGTTCCATAATAAAGACTTTTTTCGACATTTTTACACAGTGCCATCTGACCCCATACTAAGTAAAGCTTGTAACATGGGAACCAAATTGTTGTTTTACTTATTAGTAATATTTTATTGTTTAAAGCTTATTTTTATTATAAATCATATGATGTTCGTTTAAAACACCCAACGCGCAGCATGACTTCAGAACGGTAGAACCGAATTCGGCTGATGCTTTTTTATTCAAATTATTCGTGATACTTCAAATGAGGTTCCTATATGTAGATATACCAGAGCGAAGGTCAAGCGTTACTGCATCGGGCACAAAGTACCGGGAATTCACATATAAATTAATAATTACTAATTAAAAAATAAAATTATATCTGATCATTTTGATCATAACTGACATTATTACGTAAAATTTTGATAAGAACTGCATATGACCATCTCAACATTGCAATAACTTTTAAGTATCGATTAGATAGTTTATTGTTTCATTAATATTATTTCTAGCGCTTGACCGAGGAAATTGATTAGATGTTGCAGTGACACAGAGACATTTTAATAAATATAATCAGAATTAAAACTATACTTGCCATCCCATATAATTAAGTGACAATCCAAACGAAGTTACAGCATCACTGCAGTGCTCTATCAAATCTTTTACCTACATTCATAAGAAAATCATTATACGCCTTGCCCCAACGTATGTGTACACAACTACACACTGTATATCGTGTGATGGATCAAGTAAAAGCTTCTTCATAATTCAACCAATGAAGTACTATAGTTACTGTTTTCAACAATCACACAAACATAAATAAATTCTATCAGTTTCTAAACACGATTGAATTTAAAAAAACAAATTGTAAACCAATTTGATGTATTCAAAAAATAAAATAAATCATTAAAGTCTTCAGTGTAAGTCGATAACTTTTTTAGCTTCCAAATTACCATCAACTGCGTATGGCTGACCTACAAGCGATTTTTTTGCTGCTTTTTCAATGCCTGGATATTTAAATGCATCAAAACTAACTTTTTCTTTATAGCGTTCTGATAATTTGCGCATCATATCTGCGTTTTCATACTCTAGAATCATTTTTTCACGATATAAAGCTTTTTTTGATAAATCCGCCTGACATATACGTTGCCAAAATCTATTTAGGGCACAAATTGATAATGTTTCGTTAGCTCCTATTAAATCGTCGGTATCCTTCTGGCGTCCTGTAGCTGTTGTACGTACCGAAGTGTGAGGTATTGTCAAACCGTATGGTAGAATTTTTTCACATTGAGTTTCAAGCTTTCTGCAAAGCGCTGTCATGCGTAAAATCTTATCACATTTTTTGTTTGCAGCATCGAGCCAATCAATAGAATCATCTGTTGCTTTTACTAATCTTGCTAACCTTTTTACATCCGTTTGTGTACCATTATGTAACGATGTTTTCAATCGATTACAAGCACTTCTATACGCCATGCGTCGGGTTCTAAAAGTAGCTTGCTTAGTACCCGTTTCGTGCGATGCCAGTTCAGCTCGCAGGTTTTTGAGTACCGTTTCACTACTGATTATTTTCTTGGCTTGATCGGTAATGATATTAGCTATCTTATTTTGCTTACGACGCAGTCTACGAACATGTTTTTGGTTTTCAAAAGCAGTAAAAACATAATCTTTGAGCGTAGCTTTGTATTGTTCCCACGTATCGTTAAAGTTATCTTCAAAGACAGAACGAAAGTTTTCGCGCATATCATAATATTTATTAATATATTCATCTATTTTTACCATATATTCACCTCTGATTGTCCACGAAAGCGATTCCGCTGTCTCGTGTTCCTTGTACAGTAGCAATTTTAGGTATGATTCGGCATTTTTGGTATTCTCTATGTGACTATTTACCTCTTCGACGCCTTTTTTAAGAAGAATTGCAGTCTTTGTATCGTTCTTTTTATCCATAGCTTCCAATTGAGCCAAAAATTCGTTAATTGTGTTATCTACTACGCCAAAAAAATTAGAAATTGTACGCTGATGTTGGTCATCTGCAACGCGCGTTAAACGTATGATAAATTCAATTAAGTAGTCTTTTTTGTCTATCAATCGCTCGAAAGTATTAAACATTACTTCAATCTTCTTTCGATATACAGGTTCCTTTATCTGAGTCATTACTTCACGCCATTTTTTATCAAGTTCTTTTTGCCATGTAGAATGCGCTGCTATCTCACGCGTGAGTTCATCTTTTTTTTTGCTGCTTTCTAGTTTCTTTCTCTTCCTTGAGTAATGCAAGCCTTTCTGCTTCTTTTTCCGCTTGCTTTTCCTCTTTAGACAACACCATGTTTTTGATTATATGTATAAATAAAATCAGTAAAAAAATAAAAAATATATCAAACAATCTAGTATGGTAAAATAAAATAAAGGCAAAATAATCAAAAATGACATAAAATGTCAATTGTAATTTTTTTTAACGTTGCCAAATTTAATTCAATTTACTACAAGAAGTATTTATCATATATCACTAACCCGAGTTACAAACGTATAGGACAATAATTCAATCAAATTAAAAATACAACATAATAAAAAGGATGTTACAAAATAGTAAGTAGTGCAACTACTAAAATTGGCTCAAAAGCTGGACTTAACGCTAAGAGCAATCTCTTCCCGACAGAAAGGCCTTACAAAATGGATTCACTAAAAGTATGTGTTTACTATTTAGAAGAACTAACTACTAAGGTTTACTCGATAAAAGTAGGTATCGTAACTTTCTGTTAGTAATCTGCTCTATTAGGTATTGTTTGGGGCTAATAAATACTGAAGAAGATGTGTTGGTAAAGGAAATTACTTTCTAGGTGACACATAGTTAGTAAGGAATAATAATAGATTTTATATTATTAGCGAAAAGATGCATGGTGTGCAGTGCTTATGAATGAAGTGTGTACGACTGAGTCAATGTTGTTTTTAGATGGAATAGCTGTTTTATTTTTTCGTGATTTCAGAATTGATCCTGTAGTAAAAGTTATTTACATTGATGGGTAGATCAGCACCTAACACCCCAAGTATTTGCACTTCTTCGAAATACCCTGAATAAAAATCTAAAAATCCACTAAAGTAATAAAAATAATCTTCTATGCAATATGCTAAGTTATGAATCTTCTCAGCAGGAGGTCGTCAAGATAAGTACCTACTACTTCCAATGTCAGGTATTCTGCCGCCAATCAGTCGTTTGTGAACATTACTGTATTCTGGTTTGAAGGGTACTGTAACTAGAGTTTTAGGTGTATTAAGACTAACCATCGAATGTCTCAAAGTAATGAGCGCCAAAGCAGCGATGCTCTTGTTTTACTACTCCAAGTAGTGAGCACCGTTGCATGACCATTTATCTGCATCTGGAGAGCGTTTTGTTTGTGTCATTACTTTTACTTAAAGATACCCACTTCAAAAATTACTACATAATTTATTTATTTATAAATACAAATCATTTGTTAACGTTATATCTGCCTAGCCTATTAAAGACTAAACTGCGACGTACAATAGAATAAGCAGTTATACTCGTACCTACATAATTCAAGGTTCGTGATGAAAAGGTCAAAGTGCCATCATTTTCGCTTCGCAAATGTCTTGTATACCTACGGATATTTGCAAATCCTGATACGCAAAATTTACCGCGTCCGATACAATAACATTTTAATAACTGATTGTGATGAACTAAAGCTTTCAATGTTACTATACCAACCCGCCAGAAAGAGAGAATCGCAATGTCAGCTCTACCTCATCGAGTACCTATCAAATGTTTAAATATTATTTTAATTTCTAATAGACATAACTAATTGTTATCAACGAAAACTGAACAATGAAATATTTTTCACAAAACAATTTACATTAAAAAAAAAAAATTCAATTTAAATTTTCAGTCACAATACATTAAGGTGGTTTGCATGGTGGTAGGGTACTTTATTACTCGGCTGGCTAGCTACCACCCTTAAGTTAAAAATCTGCCGCCAAGTACCTAACGGTGTATTCCGGCAGCCTCACTTGAGAGCCAGTTGCATTCCAGGCTAGGTGTGCGTTACTATCTTCGACCACACCTTCACTTAACATCAGGTGAGCTGTGGTCAAAAACCAAGCCTGTCAACCATAAAAAAAATAATTAAGGACATTAAGAGTGCACATGCAATAAAAATATTTCTTTTCAGCCACGCTACCAAGCCCTCGTAGGAGGAAGCGAGCCTCTTCAAAGCTACCTCCACAAGAGACTGGCTGAAAATTTGAACAGTGAAGCTGCTTTAGGGACCGTGAACGATGTTGCGCAATGCGTACAATGGGTTCGGTCGACCTTCCTTAACGTGAGGGCGGCGCGCGATCCTAAAAGGTAAATTGCGACCCTTATCTGAAAGCCTTTGACAAGAATACGACGCACACAATTATGTATTTATCAGTCTATATAATACAATACGACTGAAATTGAGTAATTTACCTTTCTGTCTTGTTTGGATTGTCATTTTTGCAAGCATTTTATTTTTTATAATTTTCTTTTTACAGATATCTTGGATTGCCGCAGGGAGCTCCACAGCAGTTGATTTCTAAAAAAATTGAAGGTAAGCAGTAAATTAATGGCAAATAGACACTTGAGTAATTATTTATTAGTAGGCAGACTTGAAATGAAAATCTACACAAACATGTATGTACGTTAGCTTCTGAAAGATATTACCCGCCTATTCTTTGTTCAAATGTTTATCGTTGAAAAGTAACTACAACCTACAACTGGAAAATAACTTTTTTTTACTTTTTTAGCAGTGCCTATAATTAGTTAGGCTTAGACTAGTTGTAGTACTTATAACTAGGATTGATTCCGCTAGTTTGGAGGCTTTTCCGCTAGCTTGTAATTGTAAAAATAAATAAATAGGTTTCATTCCAGACTAGGTGTGCTTTACCATATTCGACCACAGTGTCACTTAACATCAGGTGAGCTACGGTCAAACACGTAGCTTGTCAACGATGAAAAAAATTATTGTAGGACATTACACATCAGCGCCATCTGACCCCAAACTAAGCAAAGCTTGTACCTAGTATGGAAGTCAGATTACTGATACTTAAAATTAAATTAATTTATTACTTAAATACTTTTTTTTGTAAATACATACTTGCAGACGCCTCGCGGTTTCACCCGCTTAGTTCCCGTTCTCGTGAGAATACAGGCATAAAAAGTAGCCTATGTCACCCGGGGATAGTGTAGCTTCCCAACGGTGAAAGGTTTCTTGAAATCGGTCCAGCAATTTCGGAGCCTATTCGATACAAACAATCAAATCTTTCCTCTTTATAATAGTATTAATATAGATAGATAACGCTGCATACTGTTGTATTATTTATGTATTTTATGAATTACGCAAAGTTCTTTATCTAAAAAACCGGGCACGTGCAATAAAAACGGCAAAAAAATCACGTTTGTTGTATGGCAGCCCTTAAATATTTATTTTAATATATTTTTTAGTATTTGTTGTAGCGGCAATAGAAATAAGTACATCATCTGTAAAAATTTCAACTGTCTAACTATCACGGTTCATGAGATACAGCCTGGTGACAGACGGACAGCGGAGTCTTATTAATAGGGTCCCGCTTTACCCTTTGAGTACGGAACCTTAAAAAGGTCTGTGGAATTACGTTAATACTAAAATTGACTATTAATAAAGTTAAATTGCCGCATTTCAACGCAATTTCAATTTAGGTATTAAAATTTCCGATTATTTTACATAATAGTCATTGTTATTAATTTAACATGGTTAATTAACGCACATTTTAATCTATATGCGATAATGCCTTTATTGTTGGTATTGGTGGATATACCAATTATTTATAGATAAATATACAAATGATGATTATTCTGTTATTGTTTGTGTTCTGTGATAATTTTTTTCTAATACCTCTTGCATAGTAGACAAGTGTATATTTTTATTATAATCATAAGGATAAAGAATCCAATCGCATCATCGATTGTAGCATTCATAAATAAAATAGCAGTGACATAAAGGCCTCATATAAGGCATACATTAGCGATATGAAAAGTTGTAATATAATCGATCGTTAGTTATTATTTACTGTCTATTACATATCTACTTATTAAATACCACCACACAGTAATAATTGTTTTAAATGGTTTCTGAAATTCTTCTAGCATCCTTTTGATGTATGAAACGTCAAGCAGGTCGTTTAAAACCTTGAATCATAGCATTATGTCTTCTTCGTACTTCGAAGATATTCGTACATTTTGGGCTAGGCGTTTGACAAAGCTCACCCTATGTTAAGTGACGGTGTGGTTGTAAATGATTGACCATTTACTTTTTTAAACTATTATACAATTTTAAATTTGACTTGAGGAATTACATGTAGCATTTACATAAATCATATGTATACAATTCTACATAATAATATTGTAGCAATACCTACGTAGATGGGTAGATGGTATAGTAAATTTTAGTTCACTGAAGATAAAATATATTTCATGAATATCTACCCTATATACCTATTAGCCTCAGTCAGTAATATAATGACACCGCGATACAACCATATATAGTATATAAGTAAACACATTAGTAACTTGAGATTTAGGACAAAAAAGCAAAAACACAAATCGAATAAATTGTATTCGTAGTAGTGGTATGAAAACTGGCTGTCAATTGAGGATGTATCAGAACACATCGTTAGATGCTTAGTGGCAGATTTTCAACTTAAGGGTAGCTAGCTAGCTGAGTAGTAGAAAGTACCCTATCATTATGCTACTGTAGCCTCACGATATTTTCCTTTACCGACAGCTCAAGCTCGTTGTTGGTATTTGATTCCAGGCCGAAATGAGATCATCTCGGCATGAGATCATCCGAACGCACTGAGTTATCTTAGTGACAAGAAGAAGAAGAAGCATATTATTATTTATAAAGATTTCTCAGGTGACTTACAGAGTCTACACGTGACCAAAACGCTGGCCATCATTATGTGTACGTTACCTGAAATTGGAGATCTTATAGATAAACTATCTTTTTTTAGATTTTAAAACGATCTCCGTTTAATTTTAAATGAGTTTACTTCAGTTTACTTCAGGTTTTTTTAGTTTCACAAATAGGTAAGTTAGATATAATTATCTTGATATAAATTATTTACAGTAACTATGGTGATCGTATAGATAAACTATCTAATAACATCTTTTTATAGACTTTAAACGATTTCCGTTTAATTTTAAATGAGTTTAAATATACATACTTTGGGTTTTTTTAGTCTCATATGTATGTTGGATATAAAATCATTCTTGTTATAAATTACTCTGGAATCTAGATTTTATGAAAGCCCCTACACAATAGAACCGTATTGTGTGGACCTATAAGGGCCAAATTACATTTAATTTTACTCAACTATAGTTAAGAGGTAGATAGCTACTTTGAAAGTATATCATTTTTTTTTGACAAAGGTCACCCCCGTTTCTATGGAGCGAATAAATTAAAAAAAAAGTATATAATAATAATCACATATCCCTCCTCTAACGGACTTTTAGATTAAGTTTTTTGTATACATTTTGTGAGTAGTATTAATTTAAGGTATTTTTTTATTTTGTTTAATAAATGCACTTTCTTATTAGGGGCATAATTATATGATTATCCCAAGGGATTATCCATGGGTGTGCGTGTTAACAAGTCAGTTGTAAGTGCATCAACTGAGTTCCGGTTCGTGAGTGATGGATGGCTATAAGATAGAGCGACGACATACGATGATCATTCGCGATTGTCGTCGCACGCGATCTCAGAGGATTTGTCGCAAGAGATAAGAACTAGCGTGTATTTTAACCTCGAGTTTTAGATTTTAAAATTATCATTTTTTTTTAATTGCTTGCCTAGGTATTTGACCACAGCTCACCTGATGTTGAGTGACGGTGTGATCGAAGATGGTAAAAGACACCTGGCTTGGAATGAAACTGGCTCTCAAGTGAGGCTGCCGGAATACACCGTTAGATGCTTGGCGGCAGATTCTCAACTTGAGTGGTTGCTAGCCAGCCGAGTACTAGTAAGTACCCTACCATCATGCTATAGTTTCCTCGCGATGTTTTCCTTCACCGGCAGCTTCAGCTCATTGTTGGGGTTTAAACTCACGGCCTATGGCGTGTGAACCGATCGCGCTAACCATTAAGCTATCATCGCTACAATCGCTTATTTACAGAAATCCTTTCAACCAAAGGTTAAATGGAAGTTTTTTCACTAATGAGAGCCTCACAAATATTTAGTTTATTATAGATATACTATGCGTAAGACAAGTTTCATTTTTTTCTGTTAGTAGCTTTTAACACATCAGAGTAATTTATAATATTTCTATTGTAGAAAATTTCAAATTTCAACCGTAGTTTCCAAAACGATAAAATTAATTTTCACTCAATAATAGCGACATGCTTGTTACTAAGAGCAGCTCCTATTTCATGCCCTTTACATATAAAGTTATTTCTGATGCCTTCGAAGGCACGTAATGACGGTGCCTACTTTTGTGCTAAATTGTTATAAACGTTTGTAAATATCACGTCATTGAAATGGCAATTATAATGTTTAAGTACTTAGTACGTGTTATCCATTTATATTCTCCTTGTCTTCACGTCAGAAGGAAAAAAATAATTAATTAGCGAGTTTAGCTAAAAAATATAGTTTTCTTAGGTACGCTTTTTTGTTTAGCTAACAAGAAACAATATTTTCCTGACATCATTGGTGAGTATCGCAACCACCTAACAGTGTATTTCGACAGCCTCACTTGAAAGCCAGTTCCATTCCAAGCTTGGTGTGTTTACCATCTTTGACCAAACCGTCACTTAATATCTGTGTTTAAATTGTGGTCAAACACCTAGCCTGTCAAAAAAATGCCTTTTAATTGCATATTCTGTTTTTTTTTCAATCTTTAATTATCTTGAATAAATAAACTATACAAGTAATGTTTTAGTATTTTTAGGCGATAGTTGTGTGTTATCTAATCATTTTTCTTAAAAACTCTCCATCTAAGACAAGAACGGTTATAGAAACCAAGGAGATGCTGTAAAACTCGAAGATCGTTTGCTCGTTTGTTTGTTTGATCGTTTGATCGTTTCGTTTCAATACAAAAAAATAAAAACTAGTTTAGGTAAATCTTAATTGTTTGACAAATGATGAAGCAAAATTACGAACACACAAAAAACACCTTCTACATAAATAAGTACTGCTTAAAAGGTTTTAGGTTCCATCGCCAATAATGTAATTCATTTATCAGTATTTAATATCAGAAGCTTGCAAATCCTTTTGATCTTATTGCTTTTAGATTCGGAATTTATTGTATAAAAAACGATATGGTACGATTTATCTTGCCTTTTATAATATAATAGGTACTTAGATACCCTTTAAGCATTGAGATAATGATATCATTTTAATGATTCGTTATGCATGATATATTAGCTGTTGGGGGTCTCAGTTCATTGTTTTTTGTTCCATAACAAATCTAAATAATTGACCGTACGAAACAAAACACTCCGAATCCACTGGAACAAAACTATGTTGGAGTGCATTAACTTAAAAATTGCTTTTTTAAACTTTTTAAATTGATTGTACGACTCACCACACATGGCGCATATAATACAACATTTTATCTGCTAGTATCTGCACATAAAACTTATAGTATCTGTAAGTATTACACACGGAACTTATACGACAACCGATACATTCAGAAATAAATCTTTGTACAGCTTTGTGTATAGGTATTTTGTATCTGACAAATATCTGTCCATATCGGTCCGTACCTGCAGATACAGAACGATGAAATTTATATATAGTGTACTTGTATGATGAGCTATATTGACAGATATGCCCTCAGGTACAGAGATCTTTTATTACATATCTGTACTGTGTGTAACAGGCTTTAGCTTCATCAAACGCGCGAAGTTAGGGAATTTTCTAATACAATAATAATTTTTTGCGCCATTTTTTCCCCGTAAGAACCTTCTACAAAGTATTAGGAGTCTTTAAGAAAAGATAAATAAATGAAATCGGTAAATTCGTGCTCAAGTATGGCGTGACCAAGGGAAATGTATTCATTTTCATTTATGGTATAGATAACTTGATAACTATTAATCTGATTATCGTGAAATTTTGTAGGCAAGTAGTTCAAATACAATTTTCAAGTTCAAACATAAAACAAATTAGTCCTAGGACTGTGTATCTATAAGAATCACAAGCCGTACTTCAGGATAGTCTCCTAATATTCATCACACAATAGTTATAAATGCGAAAGTTTTATTATGAATCTTTGTGACTACTTCACACTAAAACGACTGGACGGATTTAGATAAATTTCATGCTGATAGATTGTAATCTGGTATAACACATAGGCATTTTTATCTCGGAAAATCGGTCAAAACCGTGAGGTGCAGCTTTAAATTATACAGTATTACTTTTATATCTTCACTATGCCACGCGTAGTATATTTTACGGGACCAATTCAGGAATCAGTATTAAAAAAGTATCAGCTATTCTGTATGGAACACCTTATATTTTTGCTATGATTTTTAGAAACAGTCCAAAAAGAATTGGATTATATGTTAATAAAGATTATTATTTTATCATTAATATTTAAATAACATATATTTCTTATATCGTATCTCGTACTATAACATGGGGACCTTTTGTTTGTTGTAGAGCTATGCGTGAAAGCCATGAACGGTTTAGCTAGTTCGGGCTTGATAACCATGGACGAAGCCTGTTGTATAGAATCTACGGAAGCAGGCCGGTTAATGTCTGTATTCTATCTAGACTTGGAAACTATGAAGCATATAATGAAGGTGACCACTCAAATACTGTTTATATTTTTATTTCTAAATTCTATGATTTTTTATGATTAACAGGCTAGGTGTTTGACCACAGCTCACCTGATGTTAAGTGACGGTGTGAAGAAGACGGTAAAGCACACCTAGCCTGGAATGGAACTGACGCTCAAGTGAGGCTGCCGGAACACCGTTAGATGCTTAGCAACAGATTTTCAACTTAAGTTTGAACTTGGCGGTAGCTAGCTAGCAGAGTACCTACCTACTAGAAAGTACTCTACCACCATGCTATAGTTTCCTCACGATGTTTTTCTTCACCAGCAGCTCAAGCTCATTGTTGGCGTTTGAATTTGAACGCACGCAAGAGTCTCGAGAGACAAGGCTCACCTTCAAAAGGCAGTGATCCTTGACACAGCGCGCATTGTGAAGAGGTTCCTTACTGTGCAGTCCTAACCACCGACAGCGGAGCCCTGCCCCGCTGCCGGCGGCACCCTAGTTTTTAAAATTTTTATTTTATTTATATTTCATATTTAATGTTAAAATTTCAAAATTGAGAAAAATAATCTGATAATATAAAATATTATAGGCAGATACATAATTTCTCCGAATATCCCTTTAATTTCTTCCACAATTTTTAAGATAAATGGCACGGAAACCCTGGAGCGTCTCTTGTGGCTCATTTGTGAGAGCCACGAGCTAGCCGACATGCATCTCAGGGTGGACGAGCGACGATGCTTGAACATGTTGAACAGGAACCAGGCGGCTACTACCATCCGCTTCCCAATGAAAGGCAAGATCAGCACACGGCAGATGAAGCTCAACTGGTTAGTGTTCCACAACCTTCTGAAGTCTTTTGCTTTTCGTACACAAAATAAATAGACATATCGCTATCTATAATAGTTCCAAACTAAGAAAAGCTTGTATTAGGTACAGGAACCTGATAACTCATAGAATACTTATATGTAGATATACATTTAGAACATATACCTACACAGAGAAAACAGTCTATGTATGAATATATTCGAGGTATATATTTTGTTTATTTCCGCTTAACAGTCGTTTCAGTTAAAACAGTAAAGAGGCAAGTGGTTACTACAGCGAGAAGAGGATTTACAGGACTGTTTTTACTAAACTAAATATATACCTTGAATATTTAAAATGAACGTCCGCAAGGTAACGCCTGAATCAATCAATTATTAAGTAGTCTATGTATGTTAGTTAGCGGTCATCCATTATTACGTGAGGTGTTTTTGACGACTTTTCGCCAAAAACACGAAGACTACTCATTAAAAAAAACTAAGAAGGTCGCCTAAGGTTTTTTCACTATTCCAGTATGATTCAAGCAATACTCGGATGCCTGAATATCCCTGACCCTTCACTGAACCAAGAAGCCATGAAAATAATGAGAATAGCTCTGAGAGTTTGCAAATGTAAGGCTATTCAATTAGTTATTATTATTACATATAAATAGGTATATAGTAGATAAAAAAACTTACATAATCATTCGTTAAAAAATGACATTACGATTTAGTTACCTCCAATAATAATTATTCTCATATCACGAAAAAGTTATACACTGAGAGACATATTGCGCGGGGCATGCGATATACAGCTTAGCTTTTTCGTGATCGCTTAACTTGAATTAGGTACAATAAGAACTCACGGTACAGTCCCGTAACCTACTACTAGGTATAACCTACTTCAAATACTTCAGGTTATCTTAATAAAATTGTACGCTCGATATATACACATTTTTTTACCAGGTTTAGTTGCCTACGTGACCCGACCCGTTCTGATATCAGAGCAGCCCAAATTCTACAGCGCCGCGTTAAACGCCTTGATTCTAACAAAATGCATCGCAGCAAACCTGTGGGAGAATTCTCCATACGTTAGCAAACAGCTAAAAGGCATCGGGCCAACGTTTAGCACTCTATTGGCCTCCGCGGGAAAGATCAACTTTATGCTGCTGGAGGAAAGTCATCCGAGAGATTTGGAGAGGGTTGGTGAAAGAAAAACTATTTACAAACATATATAACTCGTACATATAAAATCACGCCTTTATACTTACTTACTTTATAATGTAACATGACTAAATAAAAAAAAATATTGATGAAAATAAAAAAGCTACTCTTATGTGCTAAATAAACCTTCCTCAGATAATGAACAAAGGCCCGCCAGCCGGCAACGTTCTTCGAAAACAAGTCGGCTTGCTCCCAAAATATCAGCTCACTATGACTCCAATAAACGAGAAATCTGTAACCATACAATTAGTGCTGCTTAACCGAAGCCATTTGTCTGAGAATGCGGACCAATTAACTGCTGGTGACAGTCATAAAAGCTATATGATCGTGGGGGATTCCGAGAATAATCTCCTACTGCTAACGTCTTTCATGTAAGTGTTGTTTTGCTTTATATGTATAAAGGTTATCTTTTTTTGGCTTCGCACTTTTGTACATTTACCAGTGTCATGTTTAGAATAAGCTAATTATATTTTAGGGACAAAGATTTGATGGGTGTCTACGACGGTGTTATCACTCACCAAGTTACTAGGAAGCACAGTTTCGAACATAATGTATTCGTAAACTGCATTAGCTCCAGCTTTGGTAAGATTACCTGACTCACACTTGTAAAATAAACTTACGTTCAACGTTTTTAATCTTAGGTCATGATAATTATTATTTTCAGTTGGCATCGACGTGCAATGTGCATACTTATTCAAGAGCTTAGAAGCAGTCCACCCTTCATATCTGAACACGAATGAAAACTTTATAATGAAACCAGCTACTAAGCAAACCAATATAACGGACACCTTTAAAGAACGCAAAAGGAAGAATATGTCCGAAAATGATACGGGGCAGCCAAAAGAAAAGAAAAAACGAGAAAACGTTTTATTAGAAAAGTTCAAATCGCTTAAAGAGTCATTTGGGAAAACTTCTAGAGAAATAAAAGAAAACTTAAATAAATCAACGGTGATATCTAATAAAATTCTGCAAGAGTTTACAAATTTGGAAAGTCCTTCAACAAGTACCGAAATAATTTCTGTGCATTCTAATAAAAGAGTTAGAATAGAACCATCTATAAACAATCCTAACACTTCACTAATACCAAACACTAACAAAGATCAGATCTACAGCGAAGAAAATTCTGAGATGAATGACGAAAAAATAAACAACATTTTGATCGAAATTGAGAACGAAATATCAAAATGTAATAAGGGCATAGATTTACCTCGTGTTTACCTCAATGTTGATAAAAACGCACAAAGTGTATCAAGTCCTTATACTTCAGTTGCATCTTATTCACCTAAAAGAAATAATTTGTTACCTAAAGGCAACAAAGCTCACAAGTCATTAAATAAAACAAAAAATAATTTACAAAAAAACAACAGATCAAATTATGACTTTATCGATTTGTTGAACAAAAACCTAAACCTGAGCGACGAAGAAGATGAACTCGTAAATAATAAAGCTAGTGTGTTTTCAGATACTATAAAAAATCAAATAGAAAAGTATTTACAACAAACAAAAACAAATTTAACGGTTTCAGACAAATTGGTGGCAGACCTTTTAATAGGCAGTGAACAAAATAAGTGCACATCAGGCGACAACTATGAAATAGGATCTAAGGTAAAAGATTTTAGCGAAAATGATGCAGTAAATGTCAGTGATGAAACCAACGCACAATATAATATTAATTTTGTAACAACTGTAGAAAAAAACGTAAATGAGATAAAGAACATAGCTATGAATAATAAAGAAATGAAACACATAAACTATCCACAGAAAAAAACAATTAATTCTCAAAGTCACATCTTTGAAGGTGATCAAATTATCGCAGATGTTATTTCTAATACTTGTGTTATGAAAAAACCATCTCGTAGTATAGATTTAAACAGAAACGTTGCTGACAAACCGACTCAAAATAAAATTACAAGTGCTCTGAATCAGGTAAATGTCAGAAAACGTGATGATAATGTTCTAAAAGACAACATAACTAAATGTAATCTATCACAACTTACTTTACATACCAATTGTTATGAAGAAAACAGAACTGCACTTTTTCAGCAACCTAGTACAATGCAATATCAACTCTGTAAGTCACCAGAAATACGTGAAACTCAAAAACAAATAATTTGTCATAGCAATACAGCGAATTCTAGATCAGAAGCAAATACGGAGCGCTGTGATTCGGAGCCAGAACAATACACCGCGATATTATCAGAAAACAGTTCCAATTTCAGTAACAGCCCTCCATACAACCAACATTCAAATGTGAGAAAATATTCGTACTCTGCTACAAAAGTTGATGTAGCTACTAGAGAAGATCACATAACTATTATAAGGAAGATAAAAATGGACGTTGATGTAACTGAAATCATTGGTAAAAAAGGCAGTGAAAACAATAAACATCAAGATATAAAAAATAGTGAAAATAACGAGCAGCAAAATTACACAAACAATTCGGAAATGAAACGCATAAGTTTCGAAGACCATGAGCCACATGTCGAAGGCGAAGAAAGCAAAAAAATTGATCTGGCTCTTAATAGATGTCAAAATATAAATAATACTGAAAAAAATAAAAAACAAATGTATATACACAAGCCAGCAACAAAATGCATAGATTATGCAATGCAAGAACCATATGTTCATAATGAAACAAACATATTTGCTATGACTTATGATAACAGAGACACAGTTTACAATGAACAGACTGAAAAAAATATACGAGACGTGTTTACACAACAAAAAGATGAAGAGAATTTCGTTTCACCTAAACTTATCACGTTACCTTCGAAATTTAGTCCGAAAAATAAACAGATAGAACATAAAACGAGTAACTTCGATATAAAAGATGACGAAGATGCCATTGACAAATCGAGCAATAAAAATCTACAAAACGAAACCGATAGACTTGGAAGTATTCTTCAAAAATATAGTAAGATCTTGAGGTACGCAGCATTATAAATATGAATTTGTCAATGTTTTTAAGTTATTACCCCAGCCATAACAGAATGATACTATACCAACAGTCTGTCCATACGTTTGTCCTCATTTTAATTTTTTATATTTTAAATCATACCTATTAACTAGCCAATACGATTTCCGGTGTACCCCGTCCGCTTGTACATCAATGGTCACCAGTTGTGGTCATCGTTGCCACAATTTTTTAAATAGTTCTGCCTCTCAGCATTGGACCATGATACAATTATCCCGACTGATCTATCACTACATAATGAGTAAATAATTCCGTGTAGTATTAGATAAACATCTAGTGATTTTAACTGAAAATGTACGTACCGACACAGGCATAAGAGAAATACTAAATATAAATTAATATTAAGAAAAAGTAGCAAACAATATAAAGTAGTTTTAGTTAACAACATAATATATTGGCCAAATTGAGGCTCGTATTAATGATCCCAAAGCACATGAATAAAAATACATAACTCGCGTAAAAATTACAAAGCTAAAATTAACTAATGGATACAGTCCAGTGCAAATACAGTTGGCCAGTGTGAACTGTGTAATTAACTTGATGATGATAACAACTTTACTAAAGTACTAATATTTTTTAGGAAAAACAACGAAGGAAACCTTAGTCAAACCCCCACTGAAATCAACGCCATTAAAGCCAGTTGCAATAACGCAATATCTCAAAAACTGAAAAGACCATTCAAGATTAGTGAGATACAAAATTTAAAAACTCCCTTATTAAGGTTACAATTAAGCAGTACACCTACAAGTGATAACTTAAACGGAACTAATGATACACCACCTATTAGAGACAACTTTGAGACCTACATAAAACAAAACAAAGAATTTATTCAGACACAAAAACAGCCTTATGACATCCCTGAACAACAGGAAATGTGGCAGCATTTTGGTCAGAATCCTGACGGCACTCCTAATGAAGAAATAGAAGAGATTAATGATGATATTGAAGAACTTTCTAAATTTGAACTACAAGATTCTGAAATCGAAGAACTGGAATCGACTAAAATCGATTTTAATTTAGAGCAATCTATGCTTAACCCTAAAAAACTACTGCAATGTTTCAACACAGATGAAACAGATATTGTGGTGCCGCCTCCTCCAGAATTTTCTGATGAAGTCGAACTCACGCCTCAAGATGTTACTGTACCTATGGTTTCGTATGAACCAATGCAATGGAATGATTTTCAAGGTGGCTATCTAAAAGAAAGTATTTTTCATGACGACTCTAATATTGAACTAACGCCAAGAAAAGAAATAGAAACGTGGCTATTACCTCAAGACGATGATCCCGATCAAAATCTAGTGGCATCAGCTAGTTCTCATTCTAGACAGTCTTTCACGATAATGCACACTCCAAAACAACGCAGCAGTCCATTTCAAAATGTCTCCGCGTCTAGACTAACTAACCTAAGACAGTTTAAGTTTAGTGGCAAGAAAAAACTTGTACCTTAATTAGATGTGAATTACATTTTATGCATATTAATAAAGTTCTACCAAATAAAAGTTTTTTTTACAACCCTCTCTACTCTAGCCAGCTGCAAGTCTTACTAATCAGATCAGCCTGTGCCTGTCTCATCTCTACGCTTTGATGTTAACCAGACCTAAGATACATTTGTAACATTGGAGGTATCAATAAAATATATTTTTTTTATGTAAAAAGTAACGAGATGCTCTGCTGATGGTAAGAGATAACGCCTGTCCATGACCATTGCAGCGATACACAGAACTTTAAGTAACAAAAAAGTCCAGGGCATCACTGCTTTGGCGTTCATTACTTAGACTTTCGATGGTTAGTCTCAACAGCCCAGTAATTTCGCTAGCTGCCAGTATTCTTTAAACAGGAACATTTGCAAGAGCTATCACTATACTTTGCCTAGTATAATGGGTAAAAATAAAAGAAATACATTTGTAAGCAATACCAATCAAATTTATTTCATGAAGTTAGAGCAGACACAATGCAAGCAAAAACAAAATTCATTTTATAATATCCTATGAGCATGAGAGTGAAATACAGAAATATGTTAGCGACGATAACCTACGATTAATATTTATTATTCTTGCAATATTCACAAGAACAAGTAAAACCAAGACTCACTAAACACAAAATAATAAGTAAACTACACGTCCCGATTATCGAACATGCTATATTTAGTCGGTCTTGGTTGAACAGAACTCCAATCCTTTACTCGAGTAGTCTTTTCTAACTTGAACAGTGCGATGGTTTAACGAGGGCAGGTTGAACTCACACCATTCAATTTAAAAGAAACTTGGTGCGTGCAGGATCCTCGTCATTGCCCGTGTATGGTGGCAAGCATCGACGACGACACTGTACTGGTAAAAACGTTACAACCTCTATACTTTGCATTAAAATAATGCCCATTTTCACAGGCAAGGGATCCTAACTTCTTCACCACTAATTCCAGTGATAATATCATCCTAGCACTTGGTTCTCAGCTTCCCCGCAAAGTGTTCAATCATGAAGTCAAAAGAAATCCTAGACATCACTGGTACAGAAAAAAAAACACTTCTACAACGCTGCCTCTTTCAATCGATCCTTAAATTTTCCAACCCTTGCACTTTGTAAAAAGTTCAATCCAAGTTCAAGTGAGTTGACTGCACGTCGGAGCTTGTTACAAAGCAAAGGTCGGGCAGTTCGTCAACAAGACAAATTCTAGCTGAGAATATTGTTTCCGTTTAATGCTCAGCATGTTTGAGTAATAACCCACAACACTTAACTAAATTTAAATAAACAGTAGGTATATATATAATATGCCAGTTACAACATAATATTATTACAATGACTGGCTACGCCATGATTACAATATTACATTAAAAGCTAAGACTTCGACTTGGATAACTTGATACTTGATACATACAATTGAGTTTTAATATATGAATGCAAAAACATGCCTAAATAATGCTGAATATTAAACTGGAAATATAGTCCACACTTTTTTTTTCATTTTATTTTTTATATATTTTTTTTTTTGGTATTTTTATATTTTTTTATATTATTTCAGTAATTTCCACGCTGGGAAAATTACACTAATTCTATGCAAAGTATAGCTTGTATTATTTTATATGACCACTCCATACTTTGTGTCATTTATGTTAACGGGCTATGCAATTTATGCTCGCACATTGGCAGTCATAGTACAAGTGAAAAATCACTTGCTGATGAACATTTATACAACCGAAATGAACATCTACGATAAGAACATAAAGTGTGAAAACTTATATCAACAGCACCAAAGAACACAAACTAGAAAACAAATCACGAGTAAGATACTGCAAATATGCCAGTTATAAAGCATAACCCGAAGTGCTGCAGGCACTCAAAACATAATGCCATTATTCAAATGGGAAGTGGTGATAAATAGAAGTTTTGGCTCAAAACCTGGCGACATTAACGCGAGTTCTGCGTGCGAACTAATTTATTATCTCCTAGTCAACATTTGATTATTGTAACGAGGAGCATCGTGTTCATGTCGCAAGCTGATGAGTGATTCACTTCTTGGTCATTATCTTGAGGTACTCAAGCGCGTTCTGTGCAGCAGACGCCTGAGCATCTTTGCTGGTGAGACCGGCTCCTTGGCAAACGGCAACGGGCAATGTGGATAGCTGGACAAGACACTGGCAGAGGCCAGTCATGGATCTCTCTTCAATGTCAACGTAAGTCACCTCAAATGACTGCTCTGAAGCGATCTCTTGCAAGAACTGGACGAAGTTGAAATCTTTGTTGTTTAACGGAGTAGACTGAAAAGAACAGTCAAAGCATTAAAATTATATTTGTACATTTGTGATATAGATGACAGCCACATGACATCAAATTATCTAGTCAACATTTTTATACCATCATACCACATGCATTAAAAATATTACAATGCTCCCCCGTTATTCGCGGAAACTATTTTACTGACCAGAGTTCGTTATCTGGGAAACAAACACTTGGCTTTTCGCGAACGAAATACAAAAGGAGTTTTGGCGGGAACGCGGGAAGAGTCGTGTCGCTCCGTTGTATTTTTTCCAAAACTAGTGTTTTGTCGAGTGTTTATGCATAAAAATGGTCGTGTTTTATTCATAAAGTGCCGAATTACAAGCGCGAGTGTGGGAAAATGATATAATGTGGTGAAACATGACTTTTCATGTTGCTTCCAACACTCCATCGAAGCTTAAAGTAAAGTCGCCACTACTTTACTAAAGCATGACTGGACTTGACTGACACAGACTGGACTTGACCAATACTAGACTTTGGCTATAACTATAGATGTAAGACATGAATTCGTTCTTCGCAAATAATGACATCGTTCAAAGGCCTTTGTAGCCAAACCATAAAATCCAAAAAAAAAAGCTATTCGAGAACAAACGATAAACGCTGCGGCGCGGATACTTATAACAGCTCGACTCATAACGTGAGTTCTCTACTCGGTAAGTTCCTTTGTTTTTAAGTGTCAATATATAGTAATATTGTAAACTAGCGGACTCCTCACGGTATCACCCGCGTAGTTCCCGTTCTTTAGAAAAACAGGGATAAAAAGTAGCCTGTCTTAATCCAGGGTCTCAGCTACCTCCATACCAAATTCAATCCAAATCCGTGCCGTAGTTTTTGCGTGAAAGAGTAACAAACAAACAATACATCCATCCATACAAACTATCACACTGATAATTTTTTTTTTTAACGTAAAAAGTAATGATACGAACGAGACGTTCTCCTGATGGTAAGAGATAACGCCTAACCATGACCATTGCAGCGATAGACAGAACTTTGAGTAACAAAACAAAGTCCAGAGCATCACTGTATTGGCGCTCATTACTTTGAGACTTTCGATGGTAATATTAATGACATGACCAAATTGAATCTAATATGTCCTGTAAGAAACTAGAACCTTGTTAGAACTATTTTGGGATCGCATACCCCAACGAATACCAGAAGAGCAGTGTACATTTTATTAACAAATTTATAACAATCAACTATTTTATTTCATGCTTAGTAATAAAAACCGTGTCGTACCTGCAACTTGGCCAGGTTGGGGCCGACAGACTGTTTGAGATGTTTGTGAAACTGCGACACCTTGTGGCTGTGACTTGTAGTCAGAGTAGCGATTTTACTATCTTTTAAGTCGGCATAACGGGACGCGAGGCCACCCTAGAACACAACACGGATTATAAAACATTTCAATTCCAAACATGTGACCCTTCTGACCATCCAATCCTGCAGTGACCGACCGAAAGATAGTAAAATACCTGGCCAAGTGCTATCAGGGCAATGATACAAAAGAGCCACTCAGTGTGGCAACTCTGGCAATCTGCGAGTGTAAAAAAAAGAAATTTTGAAAAAGTTTTATTTTTTAGTAATGTGTTTAATTTTATTATATAATAATTTGTTTAGTAATAAGCAATTTTCATCTGGTGAATTAATCAACAAAACATTCTATTTTTTCTTATTTAAAGTGGGGGCGATAAGTCCTGCACTGACGTTACGCTTGGGGTGTTTAGTGCATTTGTTGTGACAGCCCTGTTGGTTCATTGGTAATATGTCTGCTCCAAGAGCTGAAGGGCGTGGGTTCGATTCCCACCCAGGATAAACATTTTGTGGTATAAACAAATGTTTGTTCTGTGTCTGGGTGTACTGTGTTTATTATAAGTATGTATTTACAAAAAAAAAGTTTTTAAGTATTCTATCAGTTATACTGACTTTCATAGTACAAGCTTTGCTTAGTTTGGGGTCAGATGGCGCTGCGTGTAATGTCCTATGATATTTATTATTATTATTTCCCCCTACCAGTGTCTACCCGAGCCAACCCAGCTCCTTGAATTATCAGAGGGAGGCTCTGGGCCGCTGGCATAGAAACATGTATTAGCAGACTAAATGAAGTAAATGTTAAAAAAAAAAATTGACAGCTGTTGGCTCATTGGTTGTATATCTGCCTTAAGAGCTGAAGGGCGTGGGTTCGATTCCCGCCCAGGACAAACATTTTATATATCAACAAATGTTTGTTCTGTGTCTGGGTGTTCTGTATGTATGCATTTACAAAAAATAAAAAGTATAAATGTATTCTATCAGTTATCCGACTTCCGTCACACAGGCTCTGCTTAATTTGGGGTCAGATGGCGCTGTGTGTGATTTCCTATGATATTTATTTATTTTAAATCACGGCAGTTTATTATTTAAAGTGTGGGAAGTTACCTCTTCCTCGGGTTGGAAGGATTCCGGGGGGTTGTCTTGCAGAGCTTGCCACATCTTGTAGGCAGCCTGTCGCTTAGCGAGTTTCTTAGACTTGCCCGTGCCGACTTCGCGCCGCTTTAGTAGAGTGCATATAATTGTGAATTGACGCTCGTGAGGCAATCCTGCAATAGGTATTTTTTCTTATATAACTAGCAGCGATGATAGCTCAGCGGTTAGCGCGGTAGGTTCGCATGCCGAAGGGCGTGGGTTCAACCCCAAACAATGAGCTTGAGCTGCCGGTGAAGGAAAATATCGTGAGGAAACTATACCATGGTGGTAGGGTACTTTCTAGTACTCGGCTGGCTATCTAGCACCCTCAAGTTGAAAATCTGTCGCCAAGCATCTAACATTGTGTTCCTCACTTGAGAGCCAGTTCCATACCAGGCTAGGTGTGCTTTACCATCTTTGACCAAACCTTCACTTGACATCAGATGAGCTGTGGTCAAACACCTAGCATGCCAACCATAAATGTTTTTTTAAAAGTACCGCCGTCTTAGTTTTTTTAAGAAAAAAACGCTAGTGAACAATAATTTCGCACCAAGAGAGTTGACAAGGAATACTTTCTCTGTGTATAAAATAGCTAAAGGAATTATTTCATATGCATAAAAAAAGTGTATTAAGTGTACTTACGTCTGTTGACATTGTCATCATTCTCAGCATGGTAGGAGGGTGGCGGCCAGAAACGAGACATGCAGAGCTCCTGCAGCCAGCCAACTGGGTTGCCGATAAGTTTGTCTTCAAACGAAGTCACTACTGTTGTAGCCGGACTGAAACAGCAGTCAAATATTTGAAAAACACTGGACAAATGATTAAGATATTTAAATTATTAGTACTAAATAGATGCTACTAGTTATCCTTAATTGTTGTGATTAATTATTATATTGTTTTGGATTAATGTTTTTTAGGTGTTCATCATAACCTATATTTTTTTTTTATTGTTGAGCTAGGTGTTTGTCCACAGCTCACCTGATGTTAAGTGAGGGTGTGATCGAAGATGGTAGAAACTGGCTCTCAAGTGAGGCTGCCGGAACACACCGTTAGATGCAAGCGAGTAAATCGTTATTATTGTAATACATAAATAGTCATAATCATAATATTTATTTGTGTATATGGGTAAAGTGCAGTTGGTAGGAATAAAAACATGGCACGCCATATCCCGCCTTTCGGCATGCAAAAATTCATCTTATCATTAAAAAATTATAATTACGAAATACAATGTCAAGAGCAAAATTATTAAAATAAATGTCAAGTTTGTTATTACCAACCACAAACAAAATAATAAAAAAAAAAAAAAAAAGTAACTGCAAACACGGTCAACACTGGACAATATACGCCAGATGAAAAATATACTACTACCAGACATTGGCAAAATTGTGGCAACACCACAGAAGCCAAGAAGAAAAAGTTGAAGTTATTTCCAAGTCACCTTATGTTAAATAATCATTTTCATTAAAATAAATCATGCACATTATAGCAAAGTCAAAGATATAATTATGTATCTGATAGTGAAATGTCAACATAATTAATATTAAAATTTGTCTGTCAAATACTCTGAGTGAGTTGATTTTTGTGTGTAAAAAAATACTTACGCTTCAGGTATATTGCCGTTGGTGTTGGCATCAGCAGGGGTTGCTCCAGTCAGCTTGTCTAGAAGAGCTTTAGCAGCCGAGTGCTTGGCTTCTTTCTTAGAACGACCAGTTCCCATGGCTGTAAAACAATAATAATAATTATATAGAGCAAGACAGTTATTTGCACAGAAATAATAACACAGTTTATACTTTTTAGTGTTTGACAGCTCTGTTGGTTCATTGGTACAATGTCTGCCTCAAGAGCTGAAGGGCGTGGGTTTAGATTCCCATCCAGGACAAACTTTGTGGTATAAACAAATGTTTGTTCTGTGCCTGGGTGTTCTGTATTTATCATAAGTATGTATTTACAAAAAAAAAAGTATTTAAGTATTCTATCAGTTATCTGAATTCCATAGTACAAGCTTTGCTTAGTTTGGGCTCAGATGGTGCTGTGTGTAATGTCCTACAGTATTTATTTATTTTTCATCAGGTTTCAATATCTATTTCAATATCAGATATCATTTAAAATTGTATGTAAAATAAGCAAAATCCAGCATTGTTTTCACTATTAGTAGGACCATGCTGTCTTTTCAGAAAATTTAAATCTTTTAAATTAGTTTGTAATATTACAACTGTGAAATCATGAAAAAAATCCTTTAATGATCAATTTACAAAGTATTCTTTATTGAAGTCTTTAATCTCGGAACAGTTATAGCCACAAACAAAAGGTAAATTATTGTTTTTTTTTTACAAGCTAGGTGTTTAACCACCGGTGTGGTTGAAGATGGTAAAGCACACCTAGCCTGAAAAGGAACTGACTTCTTTCAAATTTTTTTCAACTTGAGGGTGGCAGTTAGCCAGACAAGTAGGTACTATAAAGTACCCCTACCACTATAAAATGTTTACACTAAAAAAATTTACACTCTTTAGAGAATCTGAATCTTTTTTTTATATTTAAGTATTGTTATTTTATAATATAGTTAGGTATATATAATTATGTATATATGCTTATGTATTATGTTTAAAATGTTTTTTATTTCATTTAATCTTTTTTCATTTATCGACACACCCCGTCCTTAGTTTAGTATATTTTCCATGTTAAGGTTGCCTGGAAGAGATCGCTTTTAGCGATAAGGCCGCCAATTGTTACATTAGTTTTAAGTCTTTATTTTTATATTTTTCTGTAATTTGGTGTATTCAATAAAGAGTTATATTATTATTATTATTATTCATCGTTATTTATTTTTCATCTTATTTTTTAAATTTTTTACATTAAATATTTAAAAAACATATATAATATAAAAAACTTAAAAACTAGGGTGCCGCCGGCAGCGGGGCAGGGCTCAAGCTGCCGGTGGTTAGGGCTGCAGAGTGAGGAACCTCCTCACAATGCGCGCCGTGTCAAGGATCACTGCCTTTTGAAGCTGACCCTTGACCCAACCGTCTAGCGAGAGTCTCTTGAGATGTTGGTCGAGACTCTTCGCTATAAGACCGTTTACCGTGACGACTATACGTTATTATTATTAATCTGTAAAAATTATTAGCTTATAATTACCTATAATCTTTATTGTCCAAAAAGTTACATTTATAAAATTAATTATTACCAGTATTTAAATTACACTGTTAATTGCTTGACTAATTGAGTTCAATATGGAATGAAGATAATTAATACATTCATTGTAGTCAGTTTTATTTATTTCAGAATAATATGACAAAAATATCATAGCAGTCAATGTTACCACCGTGCAGATGCCCGTAGAGTGCCTAGGACTTGCAACCTATGTGTAGGTTAAAAAGGCCCATTTAAATATACATGATTACTAGTATAATTCTAAGCCGTAAGCAAGTTTCATAATAAAAGCCTCATATCATAAGAAATCTTATTGAAAAACTTACCTACAATATCAGCAACAGTGACTCTGTAACGGAAAGTGGGCTCATGGATCATGCCCTCGATCTGCACCAGCTCATACTTGGGGACGGTTCCGCGGCGAGCCAGGAGCTCCTGCAGCACTGACACTGGCGTTTTCAAAGGAAGGGATTCCATTTCCTGTAAACATGAAGATTGTAAATGATAATGATTTATTTGAGCAAAGAAATATGAATACAGCAAAGTTAGTAGGTATTACTTAAAACTCATTTCTAACGTAAACTATTACTAAAAAGTTTTGTAAACATAGCCAAGGCATTTAACTCACTTACTAAGAGACAAACTTCTCGCTGTGGACCCTACATCTCACACTAGACGATAGGAGTGATGGCTCTTAGCATAAAGTGTAAACCTCAAAATTTTTTGGGATATTAAATGCAAGATTTGTCTAACACATGAGGTTTTGTAAGCATGCGGCTTGGCTATGCATGCTCACACTGGTGGTACTTGTGGTTTTATAGTTGTATATAAAATAAATAAAACTATAAGATTATATTAAATAAGAAATACTTAATGCAGGCAGAAGGCACAAAGTGATGCCAAATATAAATAAAATAGAATGGTTACCCTTTTAGCAGCTTCATCCAATGGTAGCCTTTCTAGATTGTTGTTGGGCTTAGGTCGGTTCTGGTAGCGGCGACGCGGGCCGTGTTGCGCGTGCTCTCCGTCCGGGCCCGCACCGTGAACCGGCAGCCCGTGCACCACGCCCGGCATGCCTGGTACCACCGGGTGGGGATGCACCACATTACCATCCATCTGTAGACAAATGACATTATAAAAGAAAAATGTAATATAGTTAGAAATTATTTATTTATAGTGTCATAGCATAGGCGAAGACTGCATGCATTACAATCAAAAATTCAGTCAAAAATCCCAAAAATAAAAAATTAAATAAATCCCATCCCCACCCATCTTGTCACATTGCTGGGCAAAAGCCTATCCATAATTCTTCGAAGGTTAGAGAGGCAGATATTCATCTTGAGATGATAACCAACAAGCACAGTATTAAAAATGTAGGTACTCGACCATCATGCTATAGTTAACTCAGTTTTCCTTTACTCAAGGCAGCGCAAGATTTGAACTTACCCCCTTACAAGTCCGTGGCTCACGAAACAAATTATTATATTTTTTTCAGTCAGGTAGAAAAATAATATTACTCATTTTAGAATGACAGGTAGTGATAACATGACTACTTATCCGTATTCTAGCTTTGTCAAGCCTGCTCGCGAGCAATATATCACCACTCGCGAATTTGAAAAATAAAGGGAACACTAAAATAAACATAACAAATTAAATTAAAGATCCATTGGCTTCAGTTTAACTCTGAATCATAATTATGATCAGCTGATTAGGAAATCATGTAATCCACTTAGGTCATCAGACCTACCTAATTAAGCAAGTATGTACATGAACTATTTTTAAACGCAGACCTCTTGTAGAATCCAATTTCGTGAAAGATTATCAGTTCCGCTAAATTGCCTGTGGTAACTCTCACACCTACCTGAATCATTTGGAGGGTGTTGGGTCTTACTTGCCGGTACTGCACAAACATGGTTTAATTATTTAGCGCAAAATACAAACAGGTATTTACAGACTCAAAATTGTGCTAGACTTTCCACGCAAACAAACGCTCTCGAGTAAAAATAGGATTGATAAAACATGTGATCACTGATCAGTGACATGGCGCCCGCCGGCCATTACCTACGTTGACTCAAAATGGCTACGCCGCATGCCGGTAAACGCAACTTTATTTACACGGAAATACATAATTATACATTATACATGTACTTGCGCAATAAACAAGAAAATATATGTTTTATATATTAGGTATCAGTCGAGAATGTGGCAAAAGCAAAAACTAAATCGATGAGATATGAGCAAGAACAGGATTTTACTTACCATTTTGACGAAACTATCGATGTAGTGCAGGTTGATTCTTTAAGGGGGACATAAAACGATAATAAGAAAAAAATAATGTGATGGATGAAATAGTAAAATTAATAAATAAGTACGTAAAAATTAAAGTAACGAACCACTTCAGCAAATTCTTCCGAATTCCGATGGCGAATGCAGTGAACATTGAATGATTGAACGATCTGAACGGTCGTGAGTGACAGATTTTGTTTTTGAACAGAATATAATACATTAGGTACGATACACTGATTATTAGTTTATCTGACTGACACTGAGGGTACCTTCGATAAAGAATCCCCTCATCCTAGGTCTTAGTATGTACCCTGTACATACTAAGACAATACGGCAAACGTACTAAATATAATGTACACTTTTTGCTAACTTTCGAATGTTTTCATGGACCGTTCAAGGGTTCATTTTTTTTTTTTTAATAATTTGCCCTTTCGGGCAGGCTAAAGCTATAGAGCCATACTGCCTTGTCTTAAGTGTTATTTCTGCTGTATCTTAGCTATAGTTACCGTCAAAGTCGTCTTTGTCAAGTCCAGTTCGTGTCAGTTAATTCCAGTCATGCTTTAGTAAAGTAGTGGCAACTTTACTACAAAGCTTCGATGGAGTTTTGGAAGCAACACGAAAACTCATGTTTCACCACATTATATCATTTTCCCACACTCGCGCTTGTAATTCGGCACTTTATGAATAAAACACCACCATTTTTATGCATAAACACTCGACAAAACACTAGTTTTGGAAAAAAATACAACGGAGCGACACGACTCTTCCCGCGTTCCCGCCAAAAAACGTTCAAGGGTTCAAGGGTTCAAAAACTAATATTTAAAAAAAAAAAAACTTAACTGGCTAAAAATTTAAAAAATAAAGATTTTGCGTGACGATCTTAGGGCCGCCTTACACGTTCAATCATGATCACGATCCGCGATCATGATTTCAAAATTTCTAGATATTATGCGATCCGGAGCATCAGTCCGTCAATCCGCTTCGTACACGATCAGTCTGGATCGCGATCATTGATCGCGGATCGCGGATCGCGGATCGCGCGCTACGTGTACGGGCTGCCTTACGTTTCATAAAAAAAAAATTGAAACTTGAATCTTGAACTGACAGTCTGGCACATACACGAAAGTGCTGTACTGTGTAGTCATAGGGCCGCCTTACACGTTCAATCATGATCACGATCCGCGATCCGCGATCCGCGATCATGATTTCAAAATTTCTAGATATTATGCGATCCGGAGCATCAGTCCGTCAATCCGCTTCGTACACGATCAGTCTGGATCGCGATCATTGATCGCGGATCGCGGATCGCGGATCGCGCGCTACGTGTACGGGCTGCCTTACGTTTCATAAAAAAAAAATTGAAACTTGAATCTTGAACTGACAGTCTGGCACATACACGAAAGTGCTGTACTGTGTAGTCATAGAAAGGAAAAAAGTTATATCCTCTGGCCTCTGGCCAGCGTTGGATTTCGTACTATAAATATAGTATTTGTACTACTATTTCATGCTCCGTACTAGATACTATCCATATCTAAGGATAGTACGGAAAAATACTACAATTTCGTTACTTCGCTTATAAAAGTCCAAAATAGGTAAATATGACACCCGTTTAAAGCCAAACCATTGAGTTGTGTTGTGGTAAGCTGTCAAAAAATACTTCTTCTTTATCTTTTTTGATTTTGGCTTCGCATTTTGTGTATTTAAATTATGAAACTTGAAAGTGCAACTTGACACTGGCAAATGCTTGGGGTGCGACGCCAAAATCTAAAAAAAAAATATGCAGGAAAAGTGGCAACTGTACCGATTTCATTCTTTCGTATACTCGCAGTATAAAAGAGATGTTTTTATGATTACATGCTGAAGAAAATAATAGTCAAGAACTTGCATAATTTAGAAGAAGAGTAAATTTTGCATAAACATGTTGGTTCTATCTATTTATTGATTAATAGCTTTTTTTTAAACAATGTAAGATTTAAAATGAAAAGTGTACTATCTTCGTACTACTATTTTGATAGTCTTGTACTATATTTTTCAACGTACCTGAATCCAACCCTGCCTCTGGCGCTCGCGTTCTATTCTATAACATCCTAAACTATGCCGAGATGCCGACTCGCAGTCTCGCAGCTTTCGGTAGAGTCGGTATAGACTTATAGAGTTTAGCTTTTAATTCTTTGCTTCGAAATTCCCTTCTCCCTCCCAGTAAGTTATATTAATCTTTGGGATAAACGTTACTCTTTGTTTTGGTAAAATTATCATAAATTAAAAACACGTTTGTCTTAGCGAGCAAAGAGCATCTAAACGGTACTTATCAAGTACCAGCTTCAAGGTAATGTTTGTTTTTCATTATGTAGATACACTTTTCGTACTCAAAGTTTTACTTGTTTTATAATTAATATACTAAACGATAATTGCCGAAAAGCAAGCCAAAGTCACTACACCATAGGTACCTACATAATAAAAAATCTCTTTGAGTATTCATACTAAAGGCTCAACAAAAAGAACTCAAATCTGATAAAAGTTCGTAAGGGCCTGATTAAAAAGGCCGTAATTGGTTAATTGGCCATTTGTGAAAAATGTGATCAAGAATTCAAGACTAGTAAATTGTAATTTTGTCAAATAGATCATTATGCCTGTCTTTAAATAGTTATAATTGATACAAATAATGATGCTGATTGTGTGCTTTGTTTATATGGTTTAAATAACTGCTGCAAATGATGACGATTTTGCAATAAAATGTGTTAACCAATCATATCAATATTATTAAGACAAAAGTTTGTTACTTCTTCTGCCCGGAATGAATTTAAAAGAAATTTGTAATGGAACTTGGTTATCTCGATTTTAATTATGTATGAACACAGGCATAGCTCTGTCATATAATATACCTACAACCATCATCATCATATCACAACTACAAGATAAGATCATCAGCTTTACATTTTTTATTTTTTCAGCACATAGTGATTATCAAAAATGGAAGAACCCTCCACGAGTGAAAACCAAGAAACTGTAAATAATTTATTAGATTGCCCAATGTGTGATTTTAAAACACTTGAAACTTACAATTTAAAACTACATCTAAAGATACACACTGGAGGAAAAATACATAAATGTCCCGCATGCGATTATCAAACCAATCAATTAAGTAATTTGAAACAACATTTACGAGCCCATACTGGAGAGAAACCATATGAATGTGATATCTGTCATTATAAAACAGGACTTCCGAGTGATCTAAAACGACATGTAAGAGTACACACGGGGGAAAAACCATATAAATGTGATATTTGTGATTATAAAGCAGCACAAAGAAGTAGTATGAATTTACATATGCGCAAACACACTGGATATAAACCATATGAGTGTCAGTTGTGTAATTTTAAATCAGCACGTCCTAAAGACTTAATACTACATATTAGGAAACACACTGGAGAAAAACCATACTCATGCCATCTGTGTGATTTTAAATCTGCACGAGATAGTGGATTGAAATTGCACCTTAGAACACACACTGATGAGAAATACACATGTGATTTGTGTGATTATAAATCGGGATCAGAGAGTCACTTGAAACGACACAGACAAAGGCACTCTGGGGTGAAACCATATCAATGTATGGAATGTGATTACAGATCTGCAGAAAAATGTCATTTAAAAAGACACATGCTACAACACACTGGAGTAAAACCATTTGAATGCGATATATGTGACTACCAAACGGCTCAACTGAGCATTCTAAAAGAACACATAAGATTACATACAGGAGAAAGACCATATAAATGTGACTTATGTCCGTATAAATCAGTAAGAGCGAGTAATTTAAAAACTCACATTAAAACACACACCGGAGAAAAGCCATACAAGTGTCATATGTGTGATTTTAAATCAGGGTATTCGAGACCCTTAAAACGGCATCTTATTAAAATGCATTCCACTGGAAACTCTCATGCATGTGATATGTGCGAGTTCTCAACAGAATGTGAATCTACATTAAAAGATCATTTTAAGATGCATGGTATAGAAGAGTCGTACCATGACCAAACCGCCATACCATGACTTCATACTAAACAAAGGTGAAGATAATTCTATACTACTAACAATTTTTTTAATGTCTAAAAAATATCTATATGTCAATATCTATATTTATATGTTTATTGTTTTTAATATTTTTTTTAATTTTTTGGTTTTTTGCTGGAGACAAACACTCCTCCACACACACACACACACACTGGCGTCGCATTTTGTGCATTTGCAAGTGTTTTGATATTATCAATTTTCATAAGTTAAAAAGTAGTCAAAAGTCCAGTGTTGGTCAAGTCATCCAGTCAGTTTTAGTCAGATCCAGTCATGCTTTAATAAAGTAGTTTTGTGACACAATTCAGCCCACTTACCAATGTGTTGAGATATATTGGTGACTGTAGTTCTCTGGTAAATCACTTTGTTTTGAATATAATCCTTCAGAGAAAGGCAGATTTAGAAATTAAATAACTTTATTGTACTTTTGTACTATTTTCACTCTAAACATGTCCAGATAAACTGACCTCTTTAAACTGGCCTGTTTATTTTTTTTTAAAAATGTAATACCACAGTCTAATGTGGTGGCCAAGTGCGGATTGGCAGACCTCAGACTAGCATATCAATTGTGAGATTTGCGTACTTACGCAAATGTATAAGAAGTAGGAAAGCGCCTCTGGCGGGAGTAAACGGAAACTAATACTTTCATACATTTTACTATCTGCTATACTAATAGTTTATGTACTACGTAATTCTTACTAATATATATATATACTAGAAACACATTAATGAGGCCATACATTTTCATACCATTTCAGGACGCCAATCAACGAAAGGAGAATTCTGCTCGTTTTGGCTTGAAGCAACAAGAATAGAAAACTTAACTAGAAAATAAGTTTGGCTAAGTAACAACAATAATAACAACAACAGAAACGGTCGTGTGGCTAGAAAACTGCAACGATAGGAACAAAGCTGACCAGAAGAATTTTTAAGACGGTGGCGGCAGAAATAAAGATGGCGGCGATAAAAACAAGATGGCGGCGGAAAAAACAAGGGTAACTGAAGAATAATTTTGGCATGGCGACAAAAAAACCGCCCAAGTGTGAGTCGGACTCGCGCACGAAGGGTTCCGTACCATTATCTATAAAATATTCTGTGAATAGTTAAGCGTCTATCTGTCACCGTTATTAGTATCGAGCAAGAAACGGTAAAAAAATCAAGTTTGTTGTATGGGAGCCACCCTTAAATATTTATTTTATTTTATTTTTAGTATTTGTTGTTATAGCGGCAATAGTAATACATCATCTGTGAAAATTTCAACTGTCTAGCTATCACCGTTCTTGAGATACAGCCTGGTGACAGGCGGACGGACGGGTCGGACGGCGAAGTCTCAGTAATAGGGTCCCGTTTTTACCCTTTGGGTACGGAACCCTAAAAACGGTATGACAGCAAAAACATTTTGTATGATAAAGTGAAAATGAAAAAGATAGTATAATTGCGAAGTGTAGCAAAAACCAGTGGCTCGATTATTACATTTTGCGCGATTAGAGAGAATTACATAGCACCTATATACAATAGTCAAATGGATGAAAAAAGCAGTTTCCATTTACTTCCGCCACGAGTGCTGTTTCATTTTCTATACATTTTTCTAGCGTTTGCGTCATTTTTTTTTTTTTTTTTTATGGCACAGGTGGCAATCAAGCTAACGGGTTGCCTGATGTTAAGCAATCACCGTCGCCTATAGATATCTGCAATACCAGGGGTACTACAAATACGTTGCCGACCTTTTAAGATTCTATTAACATGCCTTTTGAAGAACCCAATGTTGTAACTCCGCGGGAATACGGAAGAAGGTAGATCATTCCACAATTTGCAAGTGTTTGGCAAAAAAGATCGCGTGAATCGCACAGTATGCGATTTCCATGGATCAAGAACATGTGGATGAGCTTTGATACGATGGCGGCGGCTAGAGCGGTGATGGAACCGTGACGCCGGCATAAGATCGAATAATTCTTCAGAACACTCCCCGTTGTACATGCGGTAGAATACGCACGGAGACCCGACGTCTCTACGCAAACTGAGCGGTTCTAGGGCATCGGTGATCCCAGAGTCGTCGACAATTCTGACAGCTCTACGCTGTAATGCATCGAGGGCCTCAAGTTGATACTTGATTCATAAGTAAATATCGCAAATTGATATAAATATAAGTATCTCTGATAATGATAGCATAATTGAAACAAATTTTTATATATATTAGAATAATAACCTGACAAAATAGCGATATTTCATAGAATTATTTAAATATTTACCTGACTACGAGATAATGAGGGTTATAACTTTAACAGTTTTTATGTATATTAATGTCTTCCCTTGAATCTCCTAATTATATTACAATGAATGAGGTGTTTATCGACGCAATTTAACATTCCGTATATACATTTTTTTTTTATGGTTTGTAGCCTAAGTGTTTTACTATAGCTCACGTGATGTTATTTGTTGGTATGTTTGAAGATGGTAAACCCAACTAGCCTGGAATGGAGCTGGCTCTTATGTTTTCTTCTTTCTCTTCTCATGTGTGGCTGCCGGAACACACCATCACGTTATGGTTTCCTCACGATGTTTTCCTTCATCGTTAGCTTTTGTTCATTGTAGGCTTTTGAAGTTATGCCTTCGGCGTGTGAACTGGCCGCGCTAACCACTGGGCTATCATCAGTCAAAATTTGTAATGTACTATGTCCTAGCAAATACAAAAAGGCGGATTTGGATCTCAAAATAAAATTAAATGTTTATGTTGTGTTTGGTATCAAGAGATAGGGTTGTAAGAGTACATTCTATATATTTGTCTAACTATGTATACAGAGGAAAGATTTCATTGTTTGTTTGTAATGAATAGGCACTGAAACTACTGGACCAATTTCAAAAATTCTTTCACCGTTTTGGGAAACTACGCTATCCCCGGGTGATAAAGGCTACTTTTTATCCCTGTATTCCCACGGGAAGGGAAACGACGCGGGTGAAACCGCGAGGCGTCCACTAGTATTATATAATTCACAACAAAAAATGTGCCGATCCGTAATGTTGTAGCCGGGTGTTAATTTATTTACCTTATGGTACCTATATAGCAGGGGTGGCCGACTTGATTAGACCCAAGATCTTTTTACGAACCCCTATGCGATCTAGTCTACACCCCTCACTTCAAGAAATTTTATTATTTCGTCCAACAGATTAAGAAATCTCAGCAAAAACCACCTTGCTTCAACCACCTTAAGTGTGCACCTGGTATATAGGTACATAATTTTTATAGTAACTGTTGTTCACGTTCATCTTTCATATATATATATGGCTCTAACATTTTAATTTGCGAGAATTACCTAGTTATCTCAAATGTATGAAAAAAGCTGTTTCCATATACGAGTACTTCCGCCATAGGCGCTTTTTCACATTTTCCAAATATTTTTAATAGTTTGCGTAATACGGAAATCTAGCAAATTTTATGGTAGGCCTTTCTTATGATCTAGTAAAATGACAGTTTTTACCTTAGAGATCACTTACTTACTTATGGTACATCTTGTTTGTATCGGATATCATCTTAAAAATATTTTTCTCGCAACCAAACGGTGTATAGCTATAATGTATATTATCGCCAGTCGCATTGTAAGGCACCCATAATCTATCTATTCTAGATATTATATACATGCGTATTTTTTTTTCTTTGGTTTTGGCGTCGCGTTTTAGCATTTGCCAGTGTCAAGTATTTATATATTTTCAAGTTTCAAAAGTTAAATAAGTGTTCTCGTAGCTAAAGTTATAGTCAAAATCCAGTCTTGGTCAAGTGCAGTCCGTGTCAGTCAAGTCCAGTCATGCTTTAGTAGAGTAGTGGTGACTTTAGTATAAAGCTTCGATGGAGTTTTAGAAACAACACGAAAAGTCATGTTTCACCACATTATATCATTTTCCCACACTCACGCTTGTAATTCAGCACTATATGAATAAAACACCACCATTTTTATGAATAAACACTCTAAAACACTAGTTTTGGAAAAAATACAACGGAGCGACACGACTCTTCCCGCGTTCCCGCCAAAATTCTTCATTTTTGTTTTGTTCTCCGTAGTTTTTTTTTTTAATGTTAGGATACAAACGACTACCTTTTTTTTTTTCTTTGGTTTTGGCGTCGCGTTTTAGCATTTGCCAGTGTCAAGTATTTATAAATTCTCAAGTTGCAAAAGTTAAATAAGTGTCCTCGTAGCTAAAGTTATAGTCAAAGTCCAGTCTTGGTCAAGTACAGTCCGTGTCAGTCAAGTCCAGTCATGCTTTAGTAAAGTAGTGGTGACTTTACTATAAAGCTTCTACTACGATTTTCGGTCGATGCGGCCAAAACTACAATTATGCATAAGTTAAACAAAAATGTGTCAAAGCCACGTCAGTTTCGATAGTAAAATTCTGTTTGTTCTGTCTATGGTTTTATATGTTTTCTTAACCTGACATTCCAGTAAATTTTATTGATTTATATAATTATTATTTATTGTGTATTCCATATGAAATTTGTCATTTATGTTGATTATTTGCATGCGTCAGTAGGCAAAGACATTTTAAAAACTGTATGCTCCTTTTTTATGTGCAATTCTGCACACTAAACCATGTTCTGACAAATAAATGAATCTTGAAACTTGCCACCTGGTGGTTTATCACAATCAGGTGTAGTTTAATGTTCTAGTATTGTAACAATCTGCGCTTTCTGTTTTTATGAACTGAAAGTAATTTTATTGTACAGGTTTTACTCAAAACCCGAATCTAGCATGAATTAATGAAGTTTTGATTTTTTTAAAGTTATTTAGGAGCTAAATGTATTTTGTAATTTTATTATGTTACTCCAGAACAGGGGTCGGCAAAACGCGGCCCCCGATGTCTACTGCGATGTCCTACTTGCGGCCCGTGATTGTTTTGTAAATTAGTCATAAATATTTTAAAAAATTATAGATTCTAGATAGAAAATATTGTAATTCAATAGTATATATTTTAACAATTCTTAACAACATTTTTATTTTTTCTATCTTTTCTATGGGATATGACCAATTATACGTACATTAAGCTGCCTACCAAAAGGTTGCCGACCCCTGCTCTAGAATATTATTGACAAATATTTCAAAAAAAACAATCCATTTATTTCAGCCAAAATCTCAAAAATTCATATGCTTCTATTGTTGACTGGTAACCCCCTGTCTAGTTAGCATCCATGTAGGTAACAAGACAAATATATTTTATCAAGTTATATTGATAGGCTGTAGGTAAATACAAAAGGGTGCATAGTGCATACCCATTAGGTATTTTATTTTTTTGTTTACAAAATCGTCGTTATTGTCGGGTAAATATGAATTATAATTTCAATTGTAAGTTTTAGTGTAATTCATAGTAGTATATTTAATATACATATTTATACTGCATGCATTGTAGTTTAATTTTTCTTCCTGTGCAATTCAGTTTAAAAGCAATTCAAATCTGTTAGGAATTCTTCTAAATTCTTTGTGTAAAAAGTTATGTGAGTAATGTAAAAGTAATTTATTCGAAAAAACCTTTTTAGATAGGGCCCTTATTTTTATTTTGCACTAAGCTCTTTGGATACGCCACTGCGAGCTATGAAAAAAGCGATCCTTGTCATTTCTGGGATATAATTCCCAAAATGATACTGTATTTTGCCAGAGAAATTAAGGCACAGCAGCTTAGTAGACATATGTTATTGGTAAGTTGGTTAAAATGATAGTGGGATGGACATGTCTGTCGCAGAATCGATAAGGTACCGTTGCGGTATACTTACGTTTTCTAGAGTGGAGACCGCGAATCGGCGAACGTAATGTAGGACACCTTGAGATTTTATGACGTGGTGACATACGTAGAACAGCTAGCGGTGGCTAGAAGCGAAAAGCCAAAGATCGGGTTGAGTCTTGTGAGACGTCTTTATCCAGCAGTGGTCAATGACAGGCTAATTATGACGATGAAAGGCCAAATCCATCAAATAAATTTAATTATGATAAAGAGCGTAAAGACTGGGGACTTCGAATGATACAAAAATGTACCTATCCATGTTAATTTATTTCGCTTTATCGAATTGTACCAAAATAATTAAATACATCGCTGTAGCCGCCACGGTCTGAAAAAAAAACAAACAAAATTTCTTGTAAAAATTTTGGTTCCGTAAACTTATCGTTTCATACATTATTTTCATCCATAGCCTTCTGTAAACGTACTTTAAATGTTAAAGTGGCATCAAGAGAGAAAAAGCCGTAAGCGGTTAAATCACTTCCATGAAACGCAATTGCCGAAGAAAAATGCTGAACCTGCAATTTAACACAGTAGATATATTATAAAGTATTTTGCCTTGCTCTACATTTATTCATATTCTTGCTTTAATATGTTTGAATAATTAACACAATAAACTATCCAGGTGGTATGTTTTCCATGAAAAAAGAAGTGGAAAATTAATTTGTTAGGTATATGTTGTTATTAATACGATTCATCAGAATGTACTGATGAGAATTCGAGGGGCTGCTGAATCTCGGCGGCACTAATACCACAACACTTACTTCCATCATAAACCGCAAATCTAGTCTCTCTGTCGGGATGCTATGTATAGCCTTGCCTAATTTCAATATCTGAAATGAAAAAAAAATCATTATCTATGATACTTTAATGAATGCGTCAAAAAGATAATGAAAACAAAATGATTATTTAAAATTAAAACCAACACGCTTTCTCTTGCTTTCATAAAATGAGACAAAATTAAAAAGTTTTAAAAACAAATGACTACAAAAAAAAAACATTTTTGGCGCCAGAATCCAACTATTTTGATATAATCTCAGACGAAAAAAGGGTCCAAAATTATAATATAAAATGAAATAATAAAATATTATAGTTAGGTACACTCGCACATCGCACAACGAATCGGTTTAATAAATTCGAAAAAAATCCTCAAGGGTTTTTTTTCTTTGAATTACTGAGTGTACCTACCAAAAACTATCATATGCCTTTATTTGATTTATTGGATTGTTTTATAGAGACATAACAATCACTTTGAATAAATATAAATATACCTAATTATCAAGAGTCGACTGTATTTGTTTTGCGTCAGTTGGAAACTTACCTCTATCTTCAAAATATTTCCAACTCTAGCAACCAAATAGATTTTCATGAGCTGATACACGATCCACACAGAACAATTGACAACTGCATGTAATTTCATATCGGTTTGGGCCACAAGACCGTGGTATATGATGTAAGACTCGCTAACCATTGAATGGAAACATTGCATAAGAGTTACCAATATTGGCGCCTCAAACACTTGGTTCACCATACGCTTTACCTCTGACATCTCAATATAAATAATTTCCATTTGTCTCAACGTCAACAGCCTCCGATTTGGGTCTACATTTGTTAAACCATACACGTAAATCTTCTTTTCCTTTGCAAGCACTGACGCTTGCTCCGTGATATTTCTCAGTACTCCAATTATCATCTCTATAAGGACATAGAAAAAAGCTAGGGACGTGAACTGGATCAATTGCGGTAGATTAAATGTGAAAACTACCAGGAACATCTTCCATGTGCTATCTGATCTGGTGAAATTCACGCACGCTTGCATTATACATGTCAGGGTAATCCATCCCATGGAGACTACATGAATTTGAAAGCCAAGGGAAGTTAAAATCTTTTCACTGTTGCTGTTAGGTGGATCGATACGGGAGGCGAGAGCATTCAAGATCTTCACATATTTAAAGCGATAGATATACGCGGAGAGATATGATACAATGCAAAAAATTGTAAGGTTAATAAGTTCCGTGATATAATTCAATTGTGTCATTATAGCTGCAGTCATAGCGCTAGTTTCCAGAGAAAAGTATAAGTGTCGAAGATGCATTGTTAAAAAAAAACATACGATTGAAACGTAAAACAACGCACAAATTAAATTCAAATATATAGATTTCTTTATTATGGAAAAGTGATAGTTGCTTTCTATCGTTCTGATGCTGTACGGAAATAGCCCGAGCAATGACAAAAGTAGATATAATGGCCTGAAAACCTCACGCAAGCAGATACATTTTGAATGGTTTTTACACCAGATTTTACTAATTCTCCACTTCATTTTAGAAACAACGAAATGCTTTGTGTCGAATGAAGTTGTGATAGAGCTATAGTAAATAACGATTAAAATAATAAAAACAATATCACGCGATAGTTTCAACTAAGTAATAATTTATTCATAAAGTCTCGCGTTTGCTTACACATTAGTTGGCGAGAACATAAGCGCTAAAACGATGCTATTTTGTCAGGCATCGTCGCAACGAAGATATAATCTCAATATTACGGTTATAAAGTATAGGGTAGACACAAGTTAAAAGCAACCAGTGTAGTTATAGCCCACTTAGCTTGTCATCAAGCGAAATTTTTACTACAAAAAATACATGTCTACTTGGTAATTATGACCCTATCTAACTATATAGCACATTAGCTACTGTTTTAAAAAGACTATATAGCAAGTTCACGAACTTTAGACTAAAATGTAACGTTTAATTTTTTCTACACTCGTACTAGAAACTTATCATTCTGGTTTTACTTATGCGGGATTGCTCTCGTCTAATTATTTCACATACCTAGTCCAACTATTAGTGCGTAGTAAGACAAGGCCTCGAGCGCGTTGTGCTTAGCTTTGTCTCTCATGATGAAGCCCTGGACTGGACTGGATGTGGTCGAAACTAGACTCGGAGTTATTAAAAGTGAGTAGGTAATCCCGCTTCAGTAAAACAAAAATGTGTAAAAACCACGACAGTTTCCATAGTAAAACTTAAGCAGTTGATATTTGTTATAACTATACATTGAAATTATAACAGAAAAATTCCTACAATCCCAGAATTTAAAGATACTACAGTTCTCTTTTAACATTTTTGCCTGTTGTGTAATGGCTAGCAAAATCTTTTTAGAGTCAGAAAATCAAAAATTAAATTGAATCTCGTCTCTAAAACATTGGCGTACTCGACAGAAGACCGAGCTTCCCTATACCATTGTTTGCTTGTTTGGGCAGGCTAATTTCTCCCGTAGCCTTTTACGGGTTGTGCAATGGGTGATGGGTGGTTATGCGTCTAAGGCGATAAAATCGATCGTTAGAAATACACTAGCGAGTATGCTATAAATTGTGAAAAAAGGAAAGAAGGTTTTTCGATTATGTTTTTGCTACAAAAAAAATATTAAAATCTCATTAGTAAGCAAGCAGTATAGCGCGAGAACAATATGTCATTCAAACAAGAAACATCTTTATCTATGAAGAAATGTCAAAATTTATCAAAATTGTGTAAGTTTATATCCACATCGAAATTACAAAATTCTAAAAAAAAAAAGGTAAAAAATACAATGCAGCTTGTCACAACTGCTCTAAGGACATATCATTTGGGTCGGCAAATTTTGAGAACGTCATGGAATATTGTAAATTGTAGTTGCCAACAAATAAAAAGGTCAAAGAAATTTTACAGCACATGCCCTGAAGGTATGAAAGTTTGCATCGTTGGGGCCGCAGGATGTACAGGTTTGTATATAGATCTTTTTAATTTTTTTAGAATACTTTACTATTGAAGGTTTTACAATTATTTTTTAATACACTGTTGTTGTTTTTGATATACTCGTACCTGATAATAAATATAATTTTAGTAGGATACTAGTCTTTTGGATTTGATTTTCCAGGTCAACCGTTAGCACTTCTTCTGAAACAATGCCCTCTCCTAGACGAGATAGCACTGTACGACATCTGTGCCACGTGCGGACAGGGAATGGAACTGAGCCATGTGGACACCAAGTGCAAGGTGTCTTCGTATTCCGGTCGACACATGCTGTGTGACGCGCTTAGGGTACGATACTCTTGTGTTTTTTAACCCCCGATGCAAATTTGACGTGTATGTGTGTGTGTATCTGTTTGTGGCTTCATAGCTGCCGAACGGATGAACCGATTTTGATTTTGTTTTTTTCGTTTGAAAGATGAATTAGTCGGGAGTGTGCTTAGCTATGTTTGAAGAAAATCGGTCCAAGACGGCCGCCGCCATAAAATGGCGGATTACTTATTTTTTCACAACTCCCTTAATATGGGTATCAAATGAAAGGGCTTGAATATATGCTGGATCTGATTTACTGATCTGACTCGATTGTTTTAGATTTTGCAAGGATCTCGCAAGATTTTGCCTCTTTGAATTATTATTTTTTTAACCAAATTAATTTCGTTACAGGGTTGTAGAGTGGTGGTTATAGTAGCTCGAGATTGTTGCGATACCTTTGAAAATAGCGCTCCTATACTAACTGAAGTTTCTTTACAAATATGTAACACTTGCCCACAGGTTAGTGTAAAATAACTAAAGTACCTACTTTATCGTTCTAGCTAATTCTTACCATCAGAAAAATAGGCAACGATAAATACCCCTGCCCCCTTTTATTTTTATAGTTGCCTAGCTCGGTGATTGGCCACAGCTCATCTGATATTAAGTGACGGTGTGGTTGAAGATGGTAAAACACACACACCTAATAACTATTTATCTATGTAAATTAAATATAATTAACAATGTTAACACACAACACACAATTTTAACAATATTTATTGTATTTACCTACGAAGGTAGAATATTAAATACTTAGAATTTTAACGATAAGACCTGCAATTTAAGTCAATATTCTTACAAAATGTTTTTTTTATCGTAATACTTGACACTGACATTGGCAAAATGCACAAAGTGCGATGCTAAAACGAAGGAAAAAAAAATCTTTCAACATTCCAGGCATTCACGATAGTAGCCACTGAGCCAGTAGACAGCATGGTGCCGCTAGTCGGTGAGATACAACGCCTGCGCTCTGTGTACAACCCTCGCACGCTGCTAGGCTGTGTAGAGTTGAACTGCGTGCGCGCAAACACAGCGCTCGCAGATTTCCTGCGGATGCCCCCTGAAGCAGTCCGCGTGCCCGTGATAGGCGGCGCCACTCCCGCCACAATGGTGCCCGTGCTGTCGGCTGCCGTGCATCCCTGCACTATGAACCAGGAGCAGGCTAGTATAGTATTAGTTATATTCCATAAATAAATATTGGACTCAAAAAAGGAGGAGGTTCTCAATTCCACGATGTTTTTTTTTGTAAGCATGTTACGCGATCATTCCAGCAATGATGAGTCGAATTTGTTGATTACTTTTTTGTTTAGTAGGTTTTATTTTGTTTACTTCAGAGGTGGTCACATTTATCGAAATCGACCGAGCGGTTTTTAAAACATCGATGTAGGAATATATGAATAATCGCTCTTTACTCTTACATATTAACCTATATGTTATGTTATATTAACCTATTTTTGTAGCGATGATAGCTCAGTGGTTAGCGCGGTAGGTTCGCATGCCGAAAGGCGTGGGTTCAACCCCCAACAATGAGCTTGAGCTGCCGGTGAAGGAAAACATCGTGAGGAAACCATAGCATGGTGGTAGGGTACTTTCTAGTACTCGGCTGGCTAGCTACCACCCTCAAGTTGAAAATCTGCCGCCAAGCATCTAACGGTGTGTTCCGGCAGCCTCACTTGAGAGCCAGTTCCATTCCAGGCTAGGTGTGCTTTACCATCTTCGACCACACCTTCACTTAACATCAGGTGAGCTGTGGTCAAACAACTAGCCTGTCAAACATAAAAAAAAAATAAAAAAAATATGTAAAAATAAATTAAATAAGAATGTATTATTGTTAATATGCTGATGAATAATATGATAATTATATATTTTGAAATTAATTTTTTGTGTATAATAATAATTATTGTATTCAATACAAATAAACGTACTAAATATTGTATACCCATAAAGGTAGTATCGACTAAGTATAATTTCACCCACACGGTGGCCTTCTTCATGGAGATAAAGCTGAGTACAACGCGCGCGCGGCCTCGGCTTGCTTCGCATCTGCTTAGTTTTGCGTATTTAATCTTCCAATATTTTTCAAATACCACCCGCGTTAGACTTTTTTTGTGTACTTCAGTTATTCTATCTTGTAGTTGGTAGCAACTATCATTAGAAAAGTTATGATCTTTTCAGGTGGAATGCGTAACGTCTTGCATAATGAGCGGGACAGAAGCCGTCACAAATGCCAAGTGTTGCGCGGAGACGGCTTGCCTCGCCGGCGCGTTTGCCGTCGCACGCACGACCATCAACGTGGTGAAAGGTCTTCGGGGAGGCAAGAATGTGGTGCAGTGCGGCTACGTCGACAGTCTTGGCACTTGTGCGCCTGACTGCCAGTTTTTTGCTAGTGAAGTGAGTCAAGTCTATCTTGAGTGAATCTAAAAACGTTTGAAAGTAACAAAAAAAAAAGTAATAAAATTTTATTAACTGAAAGATACCGGAAAACGTTGTTACCTAAGATTAAGATATTTCTTTACCTGCAAACTTAATACCAGCAATTATGAGTTGTAAAAAAAGCGTGGTGCCTAGTACAAGCCTATTTCTAATTTTAAAAAGATATCTTGTTAATAAGACAAATTTACCGAAACGATTTTATTTTATTTGTGTTTTCCATTCCAGGTAATGATCGGCCCATCCGGTGTTGAGAAAAATTTGGGCGTTCCCGAGTTGTCCAAGTTTGAAAACTGTCTTCTGTGTAATTGTTTGCCTTACATCCGAAATGAAATTGCAAGAGCTATTTGGCTGGTATGTTATATTCGATTGTGTCGTATAAACAGGGGTAAAAAGATCTGGTGTCATGTAAGGGGTCTAGATGACGCTACTCTCTATGCGTGTTTCGTGTTATTTTGCCTTTACACTGGCTACTTCATAGTAGTGAAGCGTGAAAACAATAGATGGCGCTTTTTTTGACCTTGTGTTATGTCCAGGTGTACACGATGTGCCAGCAGTGCTGCTGCTCGACGTGCTATGCGCACCCGAGCACGTGCTACACGCCGCCCGTGGTGCCGTGCGTGCCGCCCACCAACTGGACCTGTGATTGCCCTGACACCTGCCGTGACGAATATCTTGCTTCGGTAATGTACTACTATTGTTTTGCTAGCATATAACCAAACGGATTTGACCGTGGCTTATTTTGTGTGACTTAGATTTAATTACCTGATTTTTCATCAAATGCTTAAAATATCGAAATACTCTTGACAATGTCATAATGCTCAAAGTACGATGCCAAAAAAACATACAGCATTACTTTAATCTGATGAGTATAATAATCATAGTATAATAGTACAAAAACGACATTGCTACGGCGTAAACTTCTCGTAGAGCTACTACGAGGTCTACGTCGTAGCAGATTTATATAGAGTTACGAGTATGCCGTCCGTAAGGTTACAATTTGCTAATATTAACTAAAGGATTAGAAACTGTTTGTGTGCTGTGCTGTATTATGTTACATAGTACATACTTGTAGTCCAAGATCCCAGGGCCTCCAGACATTACTTATTTTTTTCAGAAATAAAATGTATGGGATAAAGTAGTGTTAGTATGTACTTTGAGTGTATTCATATCTGCTAGCTTGGCCCGGCGGCCGTTTGTCGTGTGAGATACCAGGTACTAAAGGCAGGTAAAAATAGTTCTCACTTTTCTTCAATAATAATTCTCAGTGCTGATTTTTACGCCATACAAAATATTATTAAAAATTAACAATCAATATTGCCAGACACTTCCCGTATCCCTTGCTCTATTACTATTAAGCACTCTATGGTAATTTGACGTTTGCTAACGAAATACCATAGACAAAGGGTCGCTATTTTTATCGAATAGAGGAGTTTTGGCGGGAACGCGGGAGGAGTCGTGTCGCTCCGTTGTATTTTTTCCAAAACTAGTGTTTTGTCGAGTGTTTATGCATAAAAATGGTGGTGTTTTATTCATAAAGTGCCGAATTACAAGCGCGAGTGTGGGAAAATGATATAATGTGGTGAAACATGTGTTTTCGTGTTGCTTCCAAAACTCCATCGAAGCTTTATAGTAAAGTCGCCACTACTTTACTAAAGCATGACTGGGCTTAACTGACACGAACTGGACTTGACTAAGACGACTTTGACGATAACTATAGCTAAGATACAGCAGAAATAACACTTAAGACAAGGCAGTACGGCTTTATAGCTTTAGCCTGCCCGAAGGGGCAAATTATTAAAAAAAAATAAAAAAATCGAGTAGACGAATAGTGTTAATTTAACGAATAGCTACTACTAATAGCTATTGTTGGGCTCACCACAATAGCTATTACTAGCATTAGCATTTTTAGGAGATCACATACAGTATCGCCATGTTTTCAGATTTGCCGCGACATGACGTGTTCGTGTGGCCCCACCGATTTGTGTTGGCGACCTCGCCAAGCAGACTACGATGCTGCTCGCGCTGCCAACCTAACGCATCAGCTGCCGCTTCAAGGCAATCCGTGCTGGGAATGTAACGTGCCCAAAAGTGTCAGAATGGAGCAACAGACAAATGAAAAACACTAAAAATAAGTGCGAGACCTAAGCTTTGCACTTTTGATACTCGTACATTAGATGCGCTTTACCAAAAACGACATCACTTGTGGCAAAAATCGTCTGCTATTCTCATTTATAGTCCAAGTTGCCAGTCATAGTGGGCACACACTAGAAATAACATGTTCACTATTTTTTTGAAGTCTTTATTTATGTTTGATAAGTCTAGGTACAAAGTCTTTTAAATAAACGCTTAATTTTATTCAAAAAATAAAATAATAAATTTAAAAAAAATGGTTGTTTTTGTACATGTATCATTATTTTAGCGTAGCGTGTGTGAATTTAAATTTTGGGGGGAAGTTATGTAAAGTAAATATCGGTGGGCTATAGAAACCAGAAAAGTTATACAAAAGCATTTTTTATCTTTTCACCTATGTTTGATATTTTCTCCTTCAAAGTGGCCTTCAAATTTCCTTTGGGGGTTTCTTGAATTTCAACCTGAAAAATACGTTTTTCGCTGTTTCATTAGAGATATGACATTCATCACAAGTGAAATCGCGGTTCGCATCTAATCACAAATATAAGGTTATATGCTTAGGGTATACTAAACCGGAAGAGGGTCGTTGTACTCATCATTGTCAACAACTTTCACTGAGCATAGCTCTGAAATCACACTAATTTCTTAAAAGCGAATCCCACTAATTTCATGTGTTTGTATGTTTGTTACTTCTTTAGGCTCAAATGGCTGAACCAATTTTGATGAAATTTGGCATGCGTATTAAAATGTGCCCAATTATATGAGTGTGGGAAAGTGATACATGGTGAAACATATACAGTCATGTATTTACCGTCAAAGCTTTTGTAAAAGTTTACCAGTGCACTTAACTCTGAATTACTGAGTGACTTACTTACCAGATTTTTCATAAAGTTAATGAAAATATCGATATACTCGACGCTGGAAATATGTACAAAGTGCGAAGCCAAAGACGAAAAAAAAGATACCCCGTGGTATCGGGGTGGTACTTCAGCAACATTTATAGCAATCAGAAATCAGCACAAACAGTTGACACAGCCAATCCAGCGCACCAGTACTATATCGATCATTGATCGATACAGACTGATGATAAGTGGTTATAAGTATTTTATACGTACTTTGTTTGGTGCCATTCTTTTCTGAGTTTCAATGCAGGTGAATGGCTCTCGGTAGATTGTCTTGTTAACGAGACATCTCTACAACATAAAATATAAATAAAATGCTACTTAATATAAATATTATATTGACTCGATGCCTTGTTAATAAGAGTTGAAGAGGACCTCTTACCGAAACAATCCCCAGCGAGGTTTAATGGTGTGTAAAAAAAAAATATATCATAAGACATAAATTTAAATATCCAAACTAATATTATAAATGCGAATGTGTGTTTGTTTGTTACGCTTTCACGCGTAAACTTTTCAACGGATAGGATGAAATTTCGCATGTACGTACTTTAGGCCCTGGAATAAGACATAGGACATATACTTTCATCATCATCATCCGTATCGATCACCACGCGGGTAGAACCGCGGGGCGCAGCAAGTATTAAATAAATTAAAATATAATAGTGATTTTATTAACTTATAAAATCATAAATAGGGTTAGGCAGTCTTTGCTAAACTAAACAGAGACCAGTGTTTTTTGTATAATTTTTAGTGAAAACAATAATGTACTAGCAGACGCCTCGCGGTTTTATCCGCGTAGTTCCTGTTCCCGTGGGAATACAGCGATAAAAAGTAGCCTATGTCACCCGGAGATAGGGTAGCTTCCCAACGGGGAAAGAATTTTTTAAATCGGTCCAGTAGTTTCGGAGCCTACTCAATACAAACAAACTTTCCTTTCCTCTTTCCTCCTCTTTCCTCTTTATAATAGTACAGATTTATTTACCTTTGATAATGAGATATTAATCGTAGATTTTGTTGATTTGCAATCTTCCACTTCAGGTATCGCACATTTCTGAAAAGATAAATTTGTCAACAAAATAAAATTACTATTGCTTTTACGTTTTACTTCTTCTTATCAACGTTACTGTTGCATAAGTAAAACAAAACCACATCAGTTTCAATCATAAACTATTGCTTAAAGAATTAATGTACTTAATGCTGCAAAATACTCGAGTCTCAAAGTCTCAATTTCTAAACCAAAGTCTTATCGCAAGTAAAATACTACTTTTGGGAGTCGCGAGTCTTTTGAGTTCGCCGACTTCTTTGATTTTGGTTGACAGACTAAGTGTTTGACCACAATTCATCTGATGTTAAGTGACAGTCAACCACACGGTCGAAGATGGTAAAAACACACTTAGCCTAGAATCTAGCTTTCAAGTGAGTCTGCCGGAACACGCCGTTAGGTTCTTGGTGGCAGATTTTCAACTTGAGTCTGGTAGTACTAGAAAGTACCTCACCTTTTCTTCTTTATAGGTATGTACTTTTTTACTATCTCCCAGTAAAAAATCACTGTTAGACTTAGGGAGGTAAACTATAGGGATGTTTTTTTTAAATCAAAACGTTTCGATACTCACCTTCGATAAGCATATCGCTATTCCTGAAGGTCTACCGAATGGAGCCGCAACACGGAAACAAGGACCCAGAGAAGATTTCTGTTCCAACACACAAGATTTTTTTGATGCTTCCTGCAAAACAAACAAGTACTAAAGTTAAATATATTTTAGTTAAAAAACTATTTATACGAATCTTTTTGTTTTTACTGTAGAGTTTTTTTAGTACTGTAGAATATTTTTTACATTTTTCTTGGCTTCACAATATAGTCTTAGAAGATTTATATTCGCTCTGATCTACAAAATATGTGAACAAGAAAATCAGCAGCTCGTAACCACAAAAACGAGATCTAGAGATCTTGATCTACTATACTTAAAGCTTAAGAAATTTTAAGCGAATAATGATATATTTAAAACTAAAAACATTCAACAATACATTTATGCTGAGTCGGCCACGGGATAGATTATTTATTTATTAATTACAACAATTATTTTGTACAAATATGAGCTATATTTGTACAAAATAATAGTTGTACAAAAGAGACACATCGTGGATGTTTACAGAGGTAAACGTCCCAGCCCCTATCTCTAGATACTTAACGTGAACAGAATGTAGTCAACCGCGAACCAATTTATGATAAAAATAGTTCGTGCTGCAGAATCCTCCATTAATTGTAAAATAATGGGGAAAATCACACAAAGTTAGTATGTAGAAAGTATAATTTCAGCCACATCCAACTCGATGGATGTGACCAAATCTATAGCTGTAGTTTTCGATATACATAGTTAATTAAACGTAAGTAATTCCACAAAAAATAACTGTAAAATTATTGTTGTAAATGTTAATGAATAAATAAATAATCTATCCCGTGGCCGACTCAGCATAAATGTATTGTTGAATGTTTTTAGTTTTAAATATATCATTATTCGCTTAAAATTTCTTAAGCTTTAAGTATAGTAGAGTGCCTAGTTTTGTTGCTGAGAGTTATCAGACTTACTCGCCTCTTGTTTCACCTTCGTCAAATATTTGTCATCATTCCAAGAAACTTCCTTTTTTATAGCGGTGCCGATGGTATCAGTCTGCAAATTGTTTATTAAATTGACATTTTTATAGTAAGAATAGCATATACAACTTATTAATTACATTTATTTACATTTTCAATGTGTATCTGGCGTATTTTGTAAAAAATATAGAACTTAATTTCTATTTTAAAAAAGGTAATGCATTCTTAAATCGACATAAAGCGCAATACGTTTTTTTTTTTAAATATTGTAGGCCTAAGATACCACTAATTACATGTCTCGTAAGCGGAGTATCTTCGGGGTAAAACCCTGAAAATATTTTCTACAGTTCGGTCACTAATTTAATTAGGTACCTGCTGTTTTAGACAAAAATACTTAATAGGGTATCCTACATGTATTGTAATATCACCAAAAAAAAATTATCTCTTAAATTTATCCATAGATATTATATTTAAATTATCTTTCTCGCATAAAATACTTGATGTCTATCTACCTCTGAATATCGTCTTTATTGCAATTATAAGTACATGTGGTAATTCGTAAAATTTAAAAAAAAAAGTTAGTCAAGTAAAAACAGCGCTGAAATGAGGAAAAAGGCTTTAATTTTAAAATAGTACAGAAATATTCCCTAAACAATAACCGCATAATTTTTAAATTATTGGCACCAGCTTGACACAACATTCAGCTTGCAAAGTTATTATTACTAAATAATAAATTACTATCACAATGCAGCGCAAATTGAAATGTGAAAAGATTTAAGACTGTCAGGATTACACTGAGTAAATACATAATGTCATTTTTAAGAACGAAAATTACATTTATTAGTAATTTTATATACACAACTAAGTACACACGCGTCGTTCACATGGATGTTTTCCTTTTGTCAGCTGGCCATTCCCAAAGGTCGTCGACGAGCGCAACGATTGAAAATGGCCAGCCGCGGTGACATTCGTAGTCGTAAACATGGTTCCGTGTGAGGGTGTGTGGGTGTAAGGCCGCATTTATATGATATCGTGTTCGGTGCGGGGCGAAATGTTGTGCTCGGAGGGGGGCTCCAGAGGCATGCCGCAGCAGAACAGCTGGCGCACGGCGCGTGACACGCGCGACGCGCGCGACTCGCTGCGCGGCAGCCCGCCCGCCTCCTCCTCGTCCGACTGCAACAACACACCCCCATCAACCCTCGCACGTTAACGGTGCATTTCCACTGAAACGGAGACGAGTTGAGCAAGAATCTTCCAAACATATGGATTGTCATTGAAAATCCTCCCCATTACGTTCATCTTGCTTCAGTGGAAACACACCTTAATGCTCGCAGGTCACTTATCGGTTCAGCACCAAAACAACATCACGTAGAGAGACGGAGGTTATCTGGTGCTGATCCAATAAGTAAATTGCGACCATAACTAGCCCGTAGCTTCTATTATCTGCAACGAGGCTCGACTTATAACACAACAGCGATTAGGTACATACAAATCGCGTTCAGCGAAACGAGTAAAAGGCGTTCGGGCTACCGCGGTGATTTATCGAGTTTAATTAAGTTCCCGAAACACTGTATTTTGTATTAATTTGCAACCAATAAAATCACACAAATACGAGTAAACGAACTATAACAATACTTCGTTTAACAATTGATTTGTATATTTTGTTTATCATACTACCATCCCCAAGTAGTCGAAGTAGTAGTGTAGTCCATCGTTGTATGTAAATAAGTACTCATGAAAAGAACGACAGAAAGGTCAAGACTTTTTCTTTTTTTAGAATAGTACCTATCTAAGTTTATCTATTGGACCGACAGTCGACCAGACGTTAACTTTTGAGGCATACAAATGATACATTTATTTGTACAAACGAAGCATTTCGTATTGTCAAAAATATCATTGAAGAGTTTCACTTTTCACTTTCTGTCTCTAAATAGATCAGCTCGACATTACCAAATTCATCATTCTGATTACATATATTTACAAAGTTTTTGACACGATGATTGGAAGTAAGTTACAAATTAAGTTAACTGACCCATTCCGAGGAGATCTTGGCCACTTCGGGGGTCCGCAACTCTGCGATATCTTCGGTGATGCTGTCTTCTTCTTCCTTGGACTTCTCGGCATATTTTGCAGCCAAGCTGGAGTCCGCCGCGGGCGGCGACACTTGCGCGGGGATCGGCTGCGATGGCGTTATCGAGTCTCTCTGTTAAAAATTTACTATTCAATGTCGATGTCCATTTATAACAGGGTAGAAAACGTGAAACGGTGTAAATAAGCGCCATTAATCACGCAATAATAACAGTGCATGTCATAACGTTGCAGGAACATGACGTTCGATGTACTAGGATAGCATGATCGAAAGAAATTTAATGAAAAAACATGACATTGCAATAAGCGTTCATTGGCCGCACCTTCATTTCGACAACGAGTGGGGCCAGCGTGATGGCCTCGGGGGAAGAGGCGCGCCGTTTGGTGACTGATGATAGCTTCTTAGCGACATTATGCTTATGCTTCTCAGAGGACATCGCTGTAAATCGTATTCAAAATTTGAAATCACCGATTAAACCAACAAAGTAATCATTTTCATTAAAATCGGTGTTCGCTCACCGCGCTCACTTTCTATATTTCCTTTGCTCCCAGTATTTACAATGTCCTTTAGTTCTTCTGTTACTGCTGTGAACAAAACGAGCTTGGTGACTAAAAACACTTCGAGAAACCCAGAATAAATAAAGTTAAGTCGTTAATACAGAGCTGTTAACACGTTTTGTTTGATGGAATGATATTTAACACATGGTATTACGTCAACGTCAGCAGTGAGACAAGTGCAGCGATATCATACATGGAACCGCGGGTGCTTTGGAACGCTTGTGCTGCAATTCCTTGGGCGCATCTTCCTGCACGTCGAAGGAGCGGAAAGGTTGCTTGTGTCGACTCGCAGCGGATTGCTCCACCAGTATCACTGACGAGTCCGCGGCGCTGCCGCTCTTTTTCTCTTGGTCAGACATCCCTTGCAATCACACTAGCATCCATACGTATTTATTTCCCTAGAACGACACCAATTTGTCGTCCAAATTTTGAACAACAATTTTTTTAGAAAATCACAAAAGGGCAAAACGTCACTCTTTGTAAATTTTGACAGTTGTCTTTCTTATTTTCCAATGTCTTCTATTTTCGAAATTACCTGTTAAAAAAGTATTGCATCCTCTTTAATTATGTATGACCGCCTCGAAATACTTAATTATTATTATATTTACTCTTAGTATTTACTCGTAGATCTATAGAGACATCGTAGAAGCTAACCAAAATATAAACTAACAGTTACGTTTTTGTCAAATTAAAAGTAATTATTATTACCAATAAAACATGTCAATATCTAGTTACACATGGGCAATTAAGCAATCTATAAACAGTTAATAAATTACATTTATTTAAATAGAGATTGGTTATGTTATATTATTACTATATTATATTACTGCTAATAATACTGTCTTTATCTGATCCCACTCCACGTATGCTTTTCTTCGTCATTAAGGACCCCCCCTCACCCCTTTTCACGGTTAATCAACCGTAAGGCAAGCATTGTCGCAAATATAGCAATAAAGTTATTCTTTACTACAAAGTTTTACTATAGCTAATAGGTAAAATTGGAAGCAATTCACTACTTAGTTCATTTAACCAAATACACTACTGCAGTTTGCAATAACTTTAAAATCTTGTTAATTGAGAAATGTTACTCTCAGAGGTAAAAAGCACCATAAATCGTGAAAGATTTTGAAAAAGAACTTTGATGACCATAAACTGTCAATCTATCAGAAAATGTATTTTTTCGTTTTTCATTGAAGCTAAATTACTGTATTTCTCACATATTTTCAGATAGCGAATATTATAACTATGCAGGGGAAGAAAAAAATAAAATGTGATGGAAAATAAACAGTCTCCATCAAAGAAGAAATTAATATCCATCCAAGAGGAGAAATTGATACGACAAGTTGATTATCTTGCGGCCAGTCCGGCTCGGCAGACTAAAAAAACATTACCCATCGGTAACTATACAATTTAAAACAACTACTTATCACTTCTATCCACCACTTAATGATGAAAATACGTTTTGTTTACAGGTTTAGAAATATTACAGAAAAGTCCAGCCTTTGGACAAAGCTCTCAAAGGGTGCTAGTTTCCATTAAACCTCGCGCTCCAGCCATTAAAACCCTGTACCTTGCAGAAAAGAACCGTTTTCATTCAAAAAAGGTCAGTATTTGAAGACATTTTAGATCTAGCTTTGTTCACCTCGCCATAGTAAGCGACGGAGTTATAAATAATGAAACACGTTGATTTCTTAGAACTCTATACTTCATTTTCTATATCACTACTTCTAGTCTATATCGTAGTTTGCTGGAAATAAGGAAGATTGGAGTTTTGTTTTTGGGAAAGTTTTAAAGTTATAATTGTGACTTTGTTTTCCAGGGGTCAAGTAAATCAGGTTCTCGTCAAGCTATTGGTGATCATTCGTCGTTTACTACTCGTAAGTTAATAGGTATATTATTCTTATTCTTTGTATTATGTTATTAACTCAATCAACAAGTTAAACTTTGAAAACTATAAAACTATTTTTTTTTTGTAGATTTGAGCGAAGACGAATCGGATGTAGCAAATTCAATCGCTTGCGGTGTGGATTTTCCGGAAAGTAAAATAGAAAACTCGAACCTAATATCTTCGGTCTTGATTCAAGTCGAAAGTTCCACGTTTAGTTCCAAATGCTCACAAGCTGAACGTCCGCCCAAACTTAACGTTTATAATGATAAGCCGCGATCTCCAGAAAAATGTTACATGTACACACAGCCGAATATGAATCTTTCTTTACTAGAAGTTAAAATTAATGCATCAACATTGGGCCCGAACAAAGTTGATATTGCGACATTGATTGTGACTAATACATCTTCAGAACAATCTTCTTTACCTATTAACAACACAATACATAGATTAAGTAAAAGAATCGATCACCTAGAAAGAAAGATTTTAAAGCAAGAAATGGTGTTCCGTGCACTCGATCCCAGTGTCACGGCTACTTCTTCTGATGATGACGCCAAAGAGAAGGATAATGAGATGAGAACTTATTCTGGGACGGCGCGGCCTGGATGCAGCTACATACAGCAGTACAGCCACGTGCCAGAGACATCAGCTTTCCAGAGATACGCACACCAAGCCGCACCATTGTCACCGAGCAAAGCTACCACGATTGAAAAGGAACACAACTCTGAGCAATACGGTCGTGACTTCACTACATATGACGGCATCACGGCGCGAGGGCGCCGGCAGTGCGCCTCCGTGCCATGCAAGCGTGACGATATTCCGAAACTGGCTGCCGAAAGGGTGCACAAAATCAGACATAAGCTAAATCCCGTTCGTGACTACAGGCTCATGGACACAGTCCATTATTTGGCCCAAGGAGAGTTCGCCCCACGCGACGACGGCATCAAACTAACTCCCTCTCGAGAAGCTGTTCTCAGTGATATAATTTATGAAGATGTTTGCCGCACGCACTGGCCGAACACTCGACTGGGTCGGAGGGCTCATGCCGAAAGATGCAGCACAAGGGGTGAGCTGCAACGACTTATCGACAGTATGCTGAGAGAACGTGTCGCTCACGTTGAACGCAGAAGACGTCGGCACTACAGAATAGTAAAACTGAACCATCGACACGAGAGCTGCCGACCGCTCGGGAAGACTGGTGACATCATCGTAGCCAGCCATAAGAACAGACCGGGAAGCGAAGACGCCGCTGGCAGTGACATGAGCCCAGGCAGTCTAGTAATATCTGATAGAAGGAGAGAAGAACAAACTTCGCGCAGAAGCCATGCAAGTCACGATGGTATGGTACAAGAGTTACGACCCAGACGTCGATCTCGGCAAGACGAATCTTCTTCCCCTGGACCCAGCTACGCTAAAAGGTCAACCTCTTCGAGAGAGCCGACATGCTGCTATCATCATACATCAACAAAACCTGATTCAAGTGCATGCGAACATCCAGCAAATTACAGTAAAAATGAGGATAAGAGACAAGATCTTACAAGCGGTAGTAGTTCCTCTGGTTACAAAAGCAAGAATCCACGGCTCATCGTAAAAAAAGATGGTAATCGTCGCAAACAGCCGAAAGAAGAACCAAATCTTGAACACTACATACTGCTTCCCACTCTCGTCGTGCGCACTCCTTCTAATATGAAGAGACAAAAAAAGTTCAATGAGCTTTACCATAAAATACTGAACGTGCAATTAAATAACGGTAGGTGTAATTATCATGTAACTTCTACTTACTGAATAGTTACTTGTTATAGTAACAATATTAGTTAAATGACAATAATTTGGAAAAAATTTAGTCTTCCGGATGAATAAACCATGAAGAAAAGGAACAAAAGATTCAAATTCCCATCAATTAATAAATTGAATTTTGATCGTACCATCTAGCCTACCACACACAAAGTAATAGGATGAATGAAAGTTTACTGAGAATCCAAACGCTGGCAGTATCTTTAAATAGTACAAAACTAAGTCGCCGCCCGCGTCTTTACAAAAGTTGCATGTGTCCATTTACTTTTTTTACATCACGCAACGTACTTTGATACACTTTTCTGTACACTTCTGAGCAAGTAGAGAATTTGCACCCGTTGGAAGCTGATGGGGGTCACTAGTTTTTTTATGGTTGGCAGGCTAAGTGTTTGACCGGTGTGGTCGGTTTGGCTTGCAAGGGAGGTTGCCGAAACACACTGTCAGGTGCTTGGCGTTCAGTCGAGTACTAGAAATAACCCTACCACCACGCTATTTCCTTTCTACGGTTTCCTCACGATGTTTTCCTACAACGGCAGCTCACGCTAACTGTTGGTGCTTGAACCTACGCCCCTTGGCGTGTGAACCGACCGCGCTAACCACTGGGCTATGATCACTACAAAATATATCATAGTTACCTTTACATTGAAAGTAAAAAGATTCTTGCTAGAGCTCTTGTCTGATAGTCGTCTTATTAATTGTATAATTCTTATAAATAAATGAAGGCATCGTCTCAAAAATAATATGTTTTAATATTTTAAGGCTTATCTATTTTCTGATGTATACAATATACATAATAGTTATTGTTTGTTCTCTTTATAGGGGCCATTGGATCAGGCTGTATTGAGCAGAAGCCTGTTAAAAGTGTAAATAAGAAAGATATCGGATTCAACATCAATATCACTCTATCCGACAGCGCAGAAAAAATGACCAAAGAAAAGCATCATGACAAAAACTAATAAATTAAAAGTATTTTTTTATTTTACCTAATTTAAAATTTTACTCTTTTTATAGTATCTGAATAAACATAATATCCTAATAATTTTAGTTTTCATTTTATTTATTTATTTTATTTTTATTGTTTCTAGACTAAAACGGCACAGTATGCCAATTACAATAGTCCTTAAAATAATATTAAAATAGGTATTCAAGTTCACTATTACCAATCTCTTTATCCTTGCACGCTTTCATCTCACAATACTTTAGACACGCTGACATGACACTCCTCACTCCTCCTCCATTCACCCACAAACAGATCACAATCAGGCACCCTGGCCAGGAGAGAGTTGAAGGCGGTGAGAACATGTGGAATAGGAGTAGATTCATATTTTTACATACTTATAATCATATAATACCTAACTAGGTATTTGCGTACACGTCGTCACTAGGTGGTAGTTTTAGTAGAAGGTCGTCTATACTTTTAATTCACGAAAATAATGTTAAGACAGAATGACATTTTATTTCAATTTGACATTGAATGCTTCAGGTAGTAAATCTGTATAAAAAAAACATTTTTAGTCTTTTTTATATAATTGTTGTTGTTGAATGGTATAATTTTATTACCCCTCGCAACATAACATGATTATGGCAAGGCCCCGGGGGGCACTTCCCGCTACCTGGACCACCACATAAATAAATGTTATATATCAGTAAGTATAGTTTATAGCAATAAGTATTCGAAAATAAATTTAAACAACAACGACAACAAACATCAACAAGTCACAGAATTTCAAAAACAACATATAATGGAAAGGCAAAAACACATTCGTGTCCAATAAATGAAACACAAATTAACAAAATGGCGTTAAAGTTAAAAAAATAAAATACGATTTAGCAAAAATATTTTTTTTTACCCTTAACATGTAAAATGAATTAAAAATCAATGTTACATTATTGTTAAAATATTCCACGCTGTAAATAATTGTGTTTATTTAAAAAAGTCAGGCTCGGCAGTCTTGGCTAAGCGCTCCAAGAGTCAACACGTCCTGAGGATGCCTCGTGTAGAGGCGAAACTCGTGTCTGCAAGGGGTTACTGCGGCGAGAAGAGGATAAATAAAACTTTTATATTTTACATAGTTATTTTAATTAACTTTAAGTTTATGCCTAATTATAGATATTAAGTAATATATCACGGCATCCTAGTTGAAACTCTACTCTGTTTTTAAGTTATGTGCGTATTGCCGCTGACCTCAAGCAGCGAAGGAAAACATCGTGAGAAAACGTACACGTCCAAAAGTTCTAAAACAAATCTCGAAAAATAGAATACAACTTTGTGACACACCAAACATACATAGACATTATAACATACAAATATGAAACATAAAAAAGAAATAAAGAATAAAACAAAAAGATAAAAAAACGTATAGTAGAGCGATTTCTTCCAAACAACCTTTGGATGGAAAGAAACATAGAAACAGATGTGTGAAGTCTGCTAAAGCGTACTTGACCAGCGTGAAAAAGGCCCGCGCCCAACAGTGGGGCAGTTAAAAATACCTGGGCCAATCCGTAGGACGGTGACTTGAGCTAGAAGATGATAAAGCTTATTTTAGTTTGTACATATTTTTAATTAAGGATCTCACTATATCTGTATGCCGCATCGCACAATCATTAATCACGTCGTCGACTCGTTGTTGTGATGATTCAGTTTTTAATCGCGTACTTTCGCTGAGTCAGGGACACTAATGCTACCAAGTTGAGATAGTATACGGTATAATATTACTATATACTACCTACCACGTCTGTGTTTCCCGAAAGGTACAATACAATACAATACAATACAATATAACTTTATTATACACCAAAAACACAGATCACAATTAATACAAATAGGAAACAAACAACAAACAAAAAAAAAAGAAGATATAATAATATATCAAAACAATAGAATAAATGATGTATAAGGGCGGTCTTATCGCCTAGAGCGATTTCTTCCAGACAACCTTTGGATGGAAAGAAGAGTAAATAAATATAAGGTTGGTGTACAAAAGAAATAAATAAATAAAATAACAATACAATAAACATATATACATAATTATGAGATACTAAATAAACTAAATATATAGATTAGCAGGCTGATAAATAATGTTTATATACTAAATTATTAAAAATATAAATTGATTTAGCCTGTCTAATAATGGTAGGAAGGGCATTCCAAAGTAAGACAGCTTCCACAGTAAAAGAAGTGCTGTTGGAAAGGTTGGAACGAGCAAAAGGAGGAATTTTTAGTTGGAGGGAACGGGATGAACGCAAGGAACCAGAATGAGGTTGAATAAATTCAAAGCGTTCCTTTAAATAAAGAGGAATAGTGGGAATAAAAAGGATTTTGTAGAGAAAGGAAAGTATATGAGAGTTACGGCGAAGACGGATAGGTAACCATTTGAGCTTTTGACGAAATTCGGAAATGTGATCATATTTACGTAGACCAAATATGAAACGAATGCAAAAATTTTGTAAGCGTTCAAGCTTGTCAAGTTGCTCTTGGGTTAAATCCAGATAGCAGACGTCTGCATAGTCCAAAATAGGGAATAGGAGAGATTTTACAAGCGCAGTTTTTGTAGCAATTGGAAGAAAATTACGCAGCCTTCTGAGAGAAGCTGCAGAGGCAAAAATTTTCCGACTTACTTCCGCTAGCTGAGGTTTCCAGGAGAGTTGTCTATCGAGTATTAACCCTAGATTTTTGACAGTCTCGCTGATGGGTATAGGAACACTATCAAAAATCACTTGCGGAAGGTGGAACCAGTCAATTTTAGAGATCATACGAGAACTCCCAATGACAATTGTCTGAGTTTTTGTGGGATTAACTGTAAGGCCGTATGATCTACTCCAGTCTCGTATGCGTCTTAGGTCAGTATTCGTCGCCTCAATTGCCTCATGCAGGAGCTCTAAAGGAGTTTGAACGTAGATCTGCAAGTCATCTGCATAGAGATGGTAGGAAGAAGTCAAATGTTGAGAGATTGAATTAATAAATATTGCAAAAAGTAGTGGGGATAAAACGCCGCCCTGTGGGACGCCAGCAGATATACCGCACCACGAAGAGAATGTATCATCAATACGAATCCGCTGCCGACGCCCAAACAGGTAACTACCAAACCAATTAATAACTGCTGGAGATATGTTAAGAGAGTAGAGGAGCTTTAGCAGTATGTCGAAGTCAACATTATTGAACGCATTGGTGAAATCCAACAGTGATAGCACTGTCAAGTGACCAATGCCCATGCCATCCCTCACGTCATCAGTAATTTTAGTCAAGGCAGTTATAGTACTGTGACCAGTACGGAAACCAGATTGAAGAGGATTAAGGAGACAATTTTTGATAAGATAAGAGGAAAGTTGTTGGTGGACAAGCCTTTCTAATACTTTTGAAAGAAACGGTAGGATAGAAATTGGACGAAAATGGGAGAATAACTCAGGATTAGATTTTTTGGGAAGAGGAGTGATTTGAGCATCTTTCCATGTTGCTGGAAATGTGCTCGAGGAAATGGAGAAATTGAGGATATGAACAATGACAGGTACGATTTCATCAAGGATAGGTGTAATCATTTTACGACTGATACTGTCACTACCAACTGCGTTGGAAGAAATGGATTGTATACTCTTTTTAACATCACAAGCAGTAAATTGTTCAAAAACGAAAGAGTCATTGTCGGGAGGAGTTAAAGTAGAAATGTAATTAAGTGTTGCAGCCTTTACTGATCCATCAAAATTGGAAGAAGAAGCGAAATGCTGATTAAGAAGATTAACGTCCAACTTGATAGATGCAGAATCTTGATCAGATTTACCAACTCCCATTGACCTAAGAAATTTCCACACTTTCGCTGGATCTTCATTTTTTACTGAGTCATGAATGTGTCGACGTTGTGCATCTCTACACGCTCTATTGCAAGCGTTGCGATAGTTTATGTACCTCTCCTTGTTCTCGTCAGTTTGGCGATGTTTTAACTTAAACTTGGCAACAAACTTATTACGCATTAGAGCTCGTATTTCATCGTTCAGCCAAGGAGAAGGAGCGTATTTCATTTTGACAGGGCAAATAGGAGCATGTACGTCATAAAGTTCGGTCAAAGTTCGATTGAACTGAACAATTTTGTCATCTATTCTACCTGCATTGAACACACAAGACCAATCTAGCTCCAACGCATCACTACGCAACTTATCAATGCTAATACTACCGAAACTGCGTTGTAAAAGAATTTTAGGCTTAACTTTAGGCGGTCGAATTTTATACGAAAGATAGATCAAATCATGGTGTGAAATTACGTCCGCCGCACACTGGCCATGCTTTGCGACATGATTAGGGGAGGAGACAAGCATCAAGTCAAGAAGAGAAGGAGTACTGTTCGGAGGATCATGAGTAGCATTAAGCGGAAGTATTGTTAGGTTGAGAGCGGTAGCCAAAGCCTGTAACTTACGGGCTCTGGAATCGTGCTTAAGCAAGCATGTGTTAAAGTCACCAGTAATTATAACATGATTGTAAGAAGTAGAAATATTTTCTAAAAGTTTTTCGAGAGAAGAGAAATAATTAATATCACGGGAGCGAGGGTAATAAACTCCTAACAGTAGTTTAGTGTGATGCAGGACGACTTCAATAAGAAGATGTTCACCAGCATCGGATGGGGGTGGCTGCGCGGACATACTAACTATAGTGAAGGGAATGTGTGTACGGAGATAAATTGCGACACCACCACCTCCCCGGCCGATACGATCATTCCTAATGAGCTGAAAACCTGGCAGCACTACCGAAGATGAGGGTAGACTTGGTTTTAGCCATGATTCAGAAACTAAAATAGCATGGATATTGGGATGTATGAAGGATTCGAGCATTTCTGGGTAATGAGCCGTAATACTCTGAGCATTTATGTGAAAGATATTAAAATTTTTCGGAACGTCGGAAATAAATGACTCAATGGAGTCGGACAGGATGGGAATACTTCTGACACTGTCAAAGCTGTCATTGGAATAAGAAGAACATGTAACATAAAGTTCAGTATCAGAAACTTCATTATCGCTATGTAACATAATATATGAGAAGATGATACAATAATATAAATATATAAATAAATATGTATATATATATGTATATTTATATAAATCTAAAATATAAATAATTAATGCCAATAGGTTTCAAACTAAATTAACAAGTCATCCACCTGCCAGCTGAGTTAATACGATATTAACAATTAAAATACGTGTAACATATAATAATCGATACTTACAGTTTAGGGCTTTAAGTACGACAATCACGTACTAGCAATAATACGTTACATTAGGTAAAAAAAAAAGTGATACGTGTCTGGATTTACCTATTTATCACAAGCAATGCAAAAAAAAAAAAAAAGTAACATGCCAACTAACATACAAAAACAGTGAAGTAACAAAGATTAACAAAGGTTTTGGTTTCTTCCCAAAATTATTCATTTTATAACAGTGAGAAACAGACAAGTAAACTTGAGAACTGGCACAAAACACAAAAGTAAAGTAGCTGAGAAAAAGAAAAAAAAAAAAAAAAAAAAATCGTTGTGTGAAGGCTACGAAATTTTGACATTGACATCTGAAAAGTATATAAAAGTGAAACAAGCAAAATGTAAATAGGTAGCAAGAAAATTATTTAAAGTCGGTAGTAGTGTCTTTAAAACAAAATAAACACAAAAAGAACATGTATATCTACCCTGTAACTGCATACAGTATATAATAAGGATGAATATAAGCAAAATTAGTAACTTATCACTTCCTGAGTGGAACTTTATTATCTCTTCTCGGTCTTATGCTCTTCGTTTCCTTTCCTACGACAGCAACAGCAGATTGACTTTCCGCAACCTGCGACTTTACAGCCGAAACGGTCACCGTCTCCACAGCAGCGAAATCATCCATAGAGTTCACTCGGAAACGAGCACCGTTGGAACCAAGAACGAATTTGTTTCCCTCCCTCGTCCAACACTTTGTTATTCCAAATCGTTGTCGAGCGGCCACAAACACATCGTGCCGAGACTTTGTAAGAAATTCAGAAAGTGTAAGGCCAGAGCCCTTAAGGTTACTTTTAGACGACCAGATTCTGTCCCGGAGTCCGACATCATGCAGCTCAACAAGTACAGGCCGTGGCCTATCCGACGCGACACGTCCCATGCGATGACATCTACTAATATCTGTAGCAGAAAAACTAGATATCCTTAGCTTCTCCACCGTTGCCCCTACAACCACTTGAGGCGTATCTTCCTTCGGCTCCTCAGGGAGACCATGAAACAGGAGAATCTTTCGTCGTGCGCGCATCTCACCATGGTCGACCTGCTGCGCCAACAAGCCAATCTGGCTTTGCAAGGCCCTGAATGTTGTCACCACAAAGGCTTTGAAAGATGCCAGCTCCGCAGCTAATAATACAATATGAGTGTCTTCAAATCAAGAGTAAACAGGTTCCTTCTAGGTAAGCGTGTTCCATCTTAGACCGCATCGATGCTTCACATCAGGCAGGATGTGGTCAAGCGCGAACCTATTCAATATAAAAAAAAAAAAAAACTTATAGGAATATCTTCTATATTTATGTCTTTATGTAAAAGAAATGAGACGATCGAATAGCTCTCCCGTTGGTAAGAGATAACGCCTGTCTCTGGCCCTTGCAGCGATACACAGAACTTTGAGTAGCAAAACAAAGTCGAGGGCATCGCTGCTTTGGCGCTCATAACTTATGCTGGTTAGAAATTTCGGTAGCTGCAGTACCCTTCAAACCGGAACACCATAATGCTTACACACTACTGCTTGGTGGCAGATCTGGTATAGCGGTGGTTCGTAACAAGACGACCCCCTGCTAAGGAGATCTACCATTAAGAAAACACAAGGCTTGTCTTAGTGGCACAAGGCTGAATGAAATAGATCAGTAGCTAACCAAAGCCTTAGAATCGATGTGACATAGACAGCTGACCATTTAAAAGGTATAGTTTATAGCCAATTTCACCTCTATGGCTTGGTCGGTATAACACATAATTATAAACTAGAGGTGTCCTAGAAAAGACTCATCATTTATTTTACTATTTAATGCATCTTTATCCACACAACCTACGTTTAAATCGCGAAAAAATACGCTGTTCCATTAAAAAATTACATTCTTTAAAAGACCTTCAACAGAATGTATTAAACACATTTTTATGCGTACAGTCCGGTGACGCTGTAGAGGCCATCCACAGCCAACAGCATTAGCCATTAAAAAAAAAAAAAAAAAATGATTCTTTTATCAATTGCACAGGCAGTATGGGCCGCCGTACACGTTCAATCATGATCACGATCCGTGATCCGCGATCCGCGATCATGATTTCAAAATTTCTAGATATTATGCGATCCGGAGCATCAGTCCGTCAATCCGCTTCGTACACGATCAGTCTGGATCGCGATCATTGATCGCGGATCGCGGATCGCGGATCGCGCGCTACGTGTACGGGCTGCCTATGGCTTTACAGCTTTAGCCTGCCCGATGGGGCAAATTAATAAAAAAAAAAAATATCAATTTCAGGATTGTATTTTTGATTCGAATTATGGGCTTGCGTTTGAAATCAGCGTAATCAGATTTGTCTCCATGAAGAAGGTCAACAGATGTAGCCGAAACTATAGTCGGCGTATCTGATATAATTAAACGTGATGAATCCCACATAAGTAAACCAAAGTGAATCAAAACCACGTCAGTGTCTACAGTAAGAAACTAAGAAATAGCGAGGAAACTTGCGGGCGAGACTGTACCTATTGTCATTGGATTTCCTTTACCGCGAAGTCTCAAGTCTAATCAGCCTGGTTAGTTGGATATATTACACGCGTGGCTGCAAATCGGTATTGTGTTTTCTAAATATGAAAACTGCAAAACATTTTGAATAATTTGACTTCCCATTCCGAATTCACTAGTTTCATATTCCTCCGAGTGTTTTTCTTCAATTCTTTTAGTGAAACAAAAGTATACTAATGTAATATATTTTATCTTTCATTGGTGCATTTTTAATTTACAAATCAATAAAAAATATAAGTATTTCAGGTATTTATTTCACTGTGGTTATTTAATAGTAGCCAATAGTAGGCCAAGTGAAATGTGCCGATCGATGCGTGAGTTAATATTTTATTAAAAGCATTCTCCATCGTTCCCAATAGAATATGTACTTGTCTACTATATCGATTAACATTATTCTATTTATAAGATTGTATAACTTCAGTAGTTTATAACGCAAATACTTATACAGTGCCTGTGACATAATCATTTGTAATGGAAAGTATCAAGAAGTGGCTTTCAGAACGGAACGCAAAGAAAAACGGTGTCTACGTACATTATAGCCCGCCCAGACGTGAGTATATATGTAGATATAGATTTCCATAAAAAATCATTTTAAAATATGCAAAAGCACGGAATTAAGCGTTCGTATTTCGTCTAACCGACGAAAACAAACACCGATATAAACACGCCGGTGAAGGAAAACATCGTGAGGAAACCATAGCATGGTGGTAGGGTACTTTCTAGTACTCGGATGGCTAGCTACCACCCTCAAGTTGAAAATCTGCCGCCAAGCATCTAACGGTGTGTTCCGGCAGCCTCACTTGAGAGCCAATTCCATTCCAGGCTAGGTGGGCTTTACCATCTTCGACCACACCTTCACTTAACATCAGGTGAGCTGTGGTCAAACAACTAGCCTGTCAACAATAAAAAAAAAAAAAAAAAAAACAAAGAGCATTAGATATTGTGTCTTGCTGTTCTGTATGTATTAACAAAACCAAAGTGTAATAAAACCGGACAACTGATAGGTGGATAAGCGTTCCGGTTAACTTTTCTTTGTTTGGCGCTAGATGGCGCTGTATGTAATGTTATTTATTTACTAGCTGAATGCCCGGTGCGGTACTCCTCGGCCTTTGCTCTTTCATATACGTATGTATATTCGAAGCTCATTCGATGTATGGCGAACGTTTAAAAAAGAGAGTCAGCTAAATCGGATACCTACGCTTATCAAAGCAGTTTCGTAATGGACTCCAACGCGTTGGCCGACTCATTTCAAAGGTGAGAACAGAATTCCATGTAAAATCAAACTTCTATTTAAAGTAAAGTGTTCCAGCGTGAACTGCCTACCGTCGTCGACAGCATATCCAACTTTTATAAATGACAATTCTTTTAATTGTAAGTTTATACTTGTAATACTCAAACACAGACCAGTTCACTGTTTTGATAAAAAAATTAGACATGGTAAAATTAAACAATGCTTAAATTTAGGTCTTGTATACCAATATATTATGTTGTTAAGAAGTTACACAAATAATGTATCGCTAGATGCAACCATAATTACCTACATGTGAAAACGGCATGCAATTACAAAATTATCTGAAAAAAATGTATTTCAATATGGAAACTGACGTGCTTTTAACACATTTAAAAAAAAAAGAGTTTCCCCTTGGTCAATGACACTTCAATATTTACATCGTTATGTTCTTGTAGGTGTATATAATTAGTTTTACTTCGCATGCCAAAAATACAAAACAATAAAAAAAAAAACAAGTTTGTCGCCCAGTTCAATGTTTAAAGAAATCTAGATATGAGCGAACATATGGAAATATTTCTCTTTCGTGACACAAAAATCTTTCCACAGTTGTAAAAACTTATCATAGGTACCCAGCTAATAGTGTTAGTTACCTTCTCATTAAATAAATCTAGTAAAATAATGTTGTTTATGATTGACGTGACCTTAGCGTGATACTGTAAGAGTTTTTTGCACCAACTAAGTATTGCAACAGTAGCACGCCAAACCCACCCATAACACTATTTGTTAAGGCCCTGAATTACTTAAATACAGAAAAAAAAAACATTTTAAGTATTATTAAGTTTATATGAAAGTGTGTATGCTTTGTTCCTGCTATCTAACTTACGGGCAAACTGCAAATATCTTCAAGGAGATATGTGAAGTTGGCCTACCCGCACTTGGTTAGCGCCGTGGACTATGTGGCTTACTCTTTTGACAATATACCTAATATAAAAAGAGGTTTCCACCCAACTGTGAGATATAATATGATAGAGATAGGGAGATTGTTTACGTTTTCAAAAACGTCAATCCAAAAAAGTAAAAAACGATCATGCAAATAACTAATTAAAACTAATTCCTTGGTTTTTATAAAAAAAAAAGTTTTTTTTTTTTTTCTCCATTCAATTTCAAAAAACTATAAACATTTTTGATAGAATTATAGAGAGCCATACATAGGATACGCCTTTAAGAAATTAAGATCATATCTACAAAGACTATATCTGCAATTGTGACATCCTACTTACGCATATAACGCCCTTAATCTAATAAATCATAACAGCTATGAACATGCTTACTAACATGAACGTGTTAAAATACACGTAAGTATGTCAGACAATATTATTACCTACGTAAGTTTAGTCTGGCTCACCTAGTTTTACAGTTATTAGGGTCTACAATCCATAACACATGAGCCTTCATGAATAGGACATAATAATGATTTCACGCAATGACAATGAAGCGACCTTCGACCTATTAATGTTTTCTTATTTAATGAAACCTCAATGACATATTTTAAAAGCGTAGCTTTTATAATATACTTTGTTAGATATTTCTCTCCTAATTTTAATATTCTTTAAAGTTGCCGCCAATTTTGCGTGAAAAAGTAACAAATGAACATACAAACTTGTTATGAAAGTGTAATCTACTTTTTGAATTTTCATTTTGTTTACTGCTCTTTCTATTTTTCATATTATATCATTGCATTAAATCGAGGTGTCGTGACAAGCGTGACGGTTCCATTATGGTATTAAAATAAAGTAAGTCTGTAAGTCATAGTGTGCAGCATGGAATGTGGACACTGTGGAATATTGATGGGGTTCACTGACCATAGGCTGTTCACCTCTATACGACCTGTCGAATTATCTATGTAAAACGAAATAGAGGACATAGCACAATGTTAGTAGACTAGTTATTTTATGTATGAAACTGTTTCAATCTATGTTAAATATTTTATTGAAACATTTCAAAGCGTTCAATCATTCAATCATGTTACGTTTTAAATATACTTAAAATATATTGTATAACTTAATACAATGTCTTAAGATACCATTCTGCCGTTAAGTAGTAGTGAGTAAACTTTACTATATTATGGTGGAAGGGAGCTGTAAATTTAATTAAATTAAATTCATTTATTGAGATAAAAACGACTATTCCAATCAAATATATCTATCTCACAATTAAATAATAATTATTATCTAATCTAATATAAAATAAGTCAAAATAAATTAAGTTTATTTATAAACTTAATTTATAAATGACAAAAATATCTAGTAAAATTACAGGACAAATGAGGCATTGAATGTCCCAAAGTATTGAGCGGAGCGCCAAAGCAGCAATACATTAGACTTTGTTTTGTTACTCAAAATTCTGGGTATCGCTGCAATGGTCGTGGGGTTTGTGGACATTGTCTTTTACCCTCAGAAGAGCATTTCATTCGCCTCATTACGTTACATAAAAAAATTGACAAATTTGGTGCTTAGCATCCCTTAAATATTGTGTGGAAAGAATGAAAATAGGCAAAGCAATAGGCAAAAAATAAACAAACATTTATTTTTTTATAACTATACTTTATCAAGAAATCTCGAAAAATCTTAGCTACCATATAATAGGTTAATTTAGAGCAAAAAAATAGTATAAATCGCATTAGAAGCCTTAATTCAATTTAATAATTCGATTTTGCAAAAAAAAATATTAGTTAAATGTCAAAATTTATCAGGCTCATTTGCAAAATTCAACAATGCTATCAGCATTGTTGTTTTAACACTTTAGTGCTTACATGTTGACTTCCTCCAAAAATAGCTTTCATTCGATTGAAAAGAAAACCACGTAAACTACGTAACTATTCGTATTTGCATAAAAATCTTGCTAACTGTTCCAAGAACTTCAGACTAACTGGTCAGAAAGGTTGCTAGCAAACAATTTAACCATTTAATGCAAGCTAGAAGGCGTAAGGTCAGCAGATTAAGCGATAAGTTTAAGTTGTTAGCGTATAAATCTTGCATGTAAATCTTGGAGGGTGAAACCACCGTGACAAACAGGCTGTTTAAAAGAATTTTTATTTTTAAACCTTTGTAATTACTGGAGATTAATTGAGGTCGAACGCCTTTGATATATATAATTAAATACAGTATAAAATATGTACATTCTGAAATTTACTTTGAGAATAACCATCGAAAGTCTCATGAGCGCAAAAGCAGCGATGCCCCGGACTTTGCATTGCAACTCAAAGTACATAAAGATATATTTATGCAATGGCCATGGACATGCGTTATCTCTTACCATCAGGAAAGCGTTCACGAGCGTATTGAGACGAACGCGTCTCAATACTTTTACAGACAAAAATAAATGATAATGAGACCAATTTTGAATTTTGTCCTGAGTGGGAATCGAGCCCACATCCTACAGCTCTTAAAGCTTAGTTGCACTGCCGAGTTAGTTGACAAAGCAGTCAACTTAATGTAAAAAATTACTTTGTATGAAAAAGATTTAGTTTTTGACTTAAGACTTCTGCGACTTCTCAAAGACACACGTTTTAATGCATTAGAAATTGTTTTCTTTTTGTTAGATAAAAAAAAATGTCAGAATACGAAAAATCATAGAACTCAAGTATTATTTATGGCACCATGATGTTCTCTGAGAGAAGTAGCTAGTGAGTCCTACTAATCCTTGCTAATATCCTACTAATATTATAAACGCGAAAGTTTGTGAGTATGGAGGTATGTTAGTTACTCTTTCGCGCAAAAACTACTCAATGGATTTTGATGAAATTTGGTATGGAGGTAGCTGAGACACTTTTTTTTTGCCCAGGGAAATCCTTAATAGATACCACCCGCCGCGGAGGTGGCAGGGTAGTTATGTGGGACTCTCCGTCAATATGACGGCCTACCCACTAAAACCCCTGGGGTGTTCCATCTCATCACTTTTAGTCGAGGTATCGGGCACGCTTGCGTATTTGTCCGCTACCTCGACAACGCTACTGTCCCCAACTGGACTCCTTCTCGGGGAACTACTGCTCCACCCGGCCTGATGATGATGTATGGGAACACCACATACATCGTTCATCCTCGGGAAACTCATTCATGGGCGACAGGTTCCCCCGAACCTGTAGGTAGCTGAGACCCTGGTTTAACACATAGGTTACTTTTTATCCCGCAAACATGTAGCGGGTAACACCGCGGCGCGCAACTAGTTACAAATAACTCTATAAAAACGACGTGGGTATCAGTGCGATTCGAGATAATCAACTACTTATTATCAACACAATTTCTTTTGGACAATTTTGGAAAAGAAACACCATGTAGAAGGTGGTAAAACAATGGGAAAATCTTTTCCGTGTATCGCAGGAGACGATAAGCTTTGGAACAAAGCTACCATTAACATAGAACACTACCGTGGTACTGGAGTACTGTATCACTTTCACTCGACTTTATACGTATTAAAAATAAAAAACATCTGCACAGAAAATAAATGCTTTTAGTGAAAAAAAAAACATTTGTACCTAAAATTATATAACATTACCAGAAAACCACTTCAGTTTTTTTTATTTGTGAACAAACTGATGTTAAATTAAGTAACGGTTCTTATTATATTATCGGTGCATCGGTGAACTAAAATTAAGGTAAGATTGCTCAGTCGTTAAGTTAAATAATTTGTGAAAATGTGTATAATTATTTACTTTCATACTATTTAAATTATTTTTACTAAAGCACTCGAGTAATAAACACACATACTTCATGTAGTATTTTATGTTTCCGAAATAGAATCTTGCTAACTTAAAATAAACAAACAGTACAGCTTTTACATTTTTCATCATTCAACCTTTTCTTAGAATCGATGAAAACAGTGCAGGTTTTGTAAAAAAGTAGTAGCTAGGTAGCTTAAAATACTTGGACTCTTTATTCATCTGAGTTAAAATACATAATTCATAAAACAGGTTTTTTTTAAGAATTAAGCTTTTATATACATTATTTTCATTATAGTTGAATAACGCTATGTTTGTATGTTAAATTAATCCAAAAGTCATGTTTAATAATGTTTGTGTAAGTAACAACACGACTGCTTTTAAAAAAGAGTGTAATTTTATCAGTGTTTATGTACATATGTGAGTTTATTCCACCGTAACTTTTAAATTCCTGAATAGATTGACATGTATAGGATATTGTTAGAATCCTTACATTATACCGAGTGAAAGTGACAAATTAAAAAAAGTAACATTTATTGTTATGGATTCGTGTTTTTTAAATGTTTTTAGCTGAATTTCCATATTATTTTATTACATATCTTAACAGTTATTTTTTTACTTTTACCTAACATATTTGGGGCAACCTGTAATGCTCAATTGTTCACCCATGAGATTGTACTTATGCATAAACAAATAAATAAATGAGTGCCGACATCATAGGCAACGTACCACCGTTTTGCCTGGTTTTTTTAGTAGTGGGAGTGGTATCAGCGGCGGAGCTGCGATCGTGGGCGCGCGGCGGCCCCGCGAGCAGGCTGGAGCGCGCTGTGCTGGCAGGCCAGGGCCGCCGGCTGCTGGCTGAAGCCGCCTTGCCGTTCGCACACCACCTGCCCGCGCTGCAAGCCAAGTGCGACGCGCTCCACCACGCGGTCGAAAAAGGCTCGCTGCTGGAACTGCAGGTTTCTTTGCAACTCGCACCTGGCCGAATTCGATGTAACACGCTACGTAATCTCGTAGCAAGCGTAGCAAGCTCACGTAGCTTGCTCACGTAGCTTGCTACGACGCAAACTACGCCGTAGCTTGTTTTAACACTTATAAATAAATAGACATCGCTACTGTAATAAGCCGCGCATTTTTGTAGCTACAGAAGTACAGCGTAGTATAGCTTAGAGACCTAGCTTGTACATATTTGTTTATTTTCGCGTTTGTCCTAGGAGGTGCTGGAGGCTGAGTACAACCGGCGCAAGCTAGTGATGTGCCGCGACGAGGCGGGCGTCGGGCTGCTTCACAAGGCCGTCTATTACGACTTCATGGATATCGCTGAATATCTTGTCAAAAACTACCCGCAACTCGTGCATGTTAAAGATTCGGTGAGATTTTTCGAATTTTATTTTAATTTCGTATTAAAATTTTATATATTGTAGCAATGATAGGTCAGTAGTTAACGTGGTCAGTTCACACGCTGAAGGACGAAGACTCAACCCCCAACGACGAGCTTGAGCTGTCGACGAAAGGAAAATATCGTCAGAAAACCATAGCATAGTGTTTAGTAGGGTACTTTCTGCTACTCGGCTGACTGGCTACCACTCTTCTCGTGAAGCACCTAACGGTGTGTACCAACAGCCTCGCTTAAAATCCAATTCCAATCCAGGCTAGGTTTGTTTACCATCTTCGACCACACCGTCACATCAGGTGAGCTGTAGTATTACAATCTAGTCTAGTATAATTTTAGTACATACGTTCTACTTGAAGGAAGGTCGCACGGCGCTCCACTACGCTGCGTTGTGTCGCGACGGCGCGGGCGCAGCGTGCCTGCTGGAGGGCGCGGGTGCGGCGCGGGGCGCGCGGGACGCGGCCGGACACACACCTTCCTTCTACCGCCTGCACCGGGCCTCGCTCGTTCTACCCTCCCCGCCGCCCGACATCGAGACAGAAACTAGAAGCCCGCTTGGTATGTACATCTGAATCAGTCGTACACAGCTATTATTAACTATACGTAAATTTAGGGCGTGTGTCCAGCAGATGTCGTTAAGTGTCACAATACACAAAAATAATGCCTATTCTACTTATGACTTGACGACACCTAGTTCTGCGAACTGCACAAACTTTTTGTTAATTTCCGCGCTGACGAAATCTTGGGTAGCAGCAGCAGCTAGTACGTACATAATTTAGAAAAACCATGCTCGTCGTGAGATTATAATCCAAACTTCTGGATTGGAAGTCAAATGGCCTCACGACTGGGCTGCCGTAACTTCAGTAAGTACCGTACTCAGTACTCATGCTACAGAGTAAGATGGCATATTAATAAAGCGAAGGTCGAAGCATCGAGTGTACAGGTGTGAGCGTAAGTACCATACATTTTAGACTTTATATTTATTTATTTATTTATTTATTTAATGTTACATGACCCTTAATACCTATAATACATTAAAACAACTTATCTTAGTATATATATGCTCATATAAGTCGAGTGAAATCTCCTTCTAGCTACCTAGGAAGGATTAGTTTTATTTGCGAGAAATACCTGCAAAAAATATGAAATCGAGAAAAGGACTCTCCGTCATCAATAGTTTTTTAACACATTTTTGTTTTATTTCAAACTACGGATTTTATACAAAATGTATGCAATGTTTTTATGTTTAACATTAAATCGCATTTACTTCGTCATAGTTATAATTTTAAGCGTACCGTAAACGGGGAAGAGTTAATTTTTCTGCGACGCTTGGTCGCTCGCACCTCAAGTCATGATGCTTGTGAGCGTCACGTCATGCTGGGCACAGAACAGCTCAACGAAGATCAACGTATATAGTGTTGTCTCTCTTTACTTTATTAAAATAAAATGAGATCGCACTACATTCAGTGATGTTTAATTGGCGGGTCTATAAGCAGCATATGGCGATGCAACACAGCGCGCTATGTCGCGACGTACGTATCACGCTTGTAGGATTGTAGCTTGCCCCGTGGCTAGCGTGTGGGGGAAGGGGCGGCGCGGGGTGCGGGACGTGGTGGTCGCAAGCCCACCTCCTACCGCCACCGCCGCGCATAACTCGAACTACCCGCGTCGCTAGCGAACATGGCCCGCGAGAATAGGAGCCCGCCGGGTGAGTTTATCAACTTAATTCCACTGTGATTGGAGTTTAAAAAATAAAAAAAAATCCTCATTTCTCTATTCTATTATTCCTCACTAACAATTATTGGCCGAAACAAAAGTTATGAACAAATACACTTTTGTCCCTTTTAGTGATAAGGCCGTGTCTTGTGGTAGAAAAAAATGTTATGTTGATTTCAATTTTCAGTGTGCACTATAACGAGTTTCCCATCTAATATTAATGAATTAACAAAGCGTTTTTATGAAAAATATTCCGATCCGTTACTCCGATCGCAATGGAAGGCTATGTTTTAGTTTAATTACATCATACAGTTGTGGAAGAAGGAGCGAACGTGGCCAGCTCAGCATCTACCATCGTCTACGAATGATATTTACAAACTTGTTTCGACCTTTACAATTTATCCAAAACTACGTTTGTAGAGTTATTTTATGAAATGAAATAATATGTCCGATTCCAATGCCGATTAAACAATTCCTGTGTTAATGTTAAAGATACCCTTTGGTCGTTTAGTGGAGTTATCTGTATTCAAATCAAAATATTTCTTACTTTTTTAAATATATTTCTTATATAAGAAAAACCTACTTCATTATCGGGTACTCGATATTTTATGCATCATTTTGTAGCGATAATAGTGCGGTTGGTTCACCCAAAGGCATGAGTTCAAATCCCATCAAACAAAACAAAAGCTGCCGACAAAAGCAAATAACCTGAGGAAACCATAGCGTGGTGGTTGTGTAATTTATGGCTAGCTAGCTACCTCCCTTAAGTTGAAACTTTGCCACCAAGCACTTAAAATGTGTTGTAGCAGCCTCATTTGGGAACCAGTTCCATTCCCGGATAAGTGTGTTCACCATTTTTGCCCACACCGACACTTAACATCAAATGAGTTGTAGTCAAACACCTAGCCTAGCAACCGTTATAAAAATTGATTACGTTATGATACACTCTAGAATCTAGATTATGGTTAACGATTCGCATTTTTTTTACGTGTGATAAAGTTGTAAATTAGGTTTTTGTAGCCTCTCGATGACGTTTAACATATATTTAAAAAACTAAATTGAGCTCTTTTTGTTAAATCAATTAAAAACGAAAATATGTCAAAACACGTCAGTTGCTAAAGCAAAACAATAACCTATGTAAAAACTGGCTGCGATAACGGTAGAGCAGCGGCAAGAGATACAGAGCACATGAATCACCTCATAATTACTTTACTTATCTCCAACGATACATTAACATAGTGGTAAGCTGTCTATCCCGATCATGTCTTCAGGTCCATTAATTTCATTAGCATGAAAGGCTTGGCCAGGCGAGGCCAGTCGCGTGCTCATGAATATTTATTTTCCCAAAGCCTTTCCATTCTGGACCTGCCCACGCTCCCATAAAGTTTATTTTTAACAAACAGTGCAATATTTCTTTTTGTAACAATCTGCGCAAGTTATCTATTAATACATGGACTACAATTTTATAGCGGTTATGGTGGCAATTGCTCTTTACTAAAACATATTGTAAGTTTGAATTAAATTTTATGGTATTTAATACGTATTCATAAACCTGGTTTACAGTTAATCTACGGTTAAAGTAGTCTACACAGTAGTATCTCATTTTCGCGCATGACGTTTAATGTCAGCAAGAATTTGACAGAGCATTTTAAAGTATTGTTTAACTTTTATAGGTAAGGAACCGACCGCACGAAACACTGAACTATCTTCCTAAAAACAAAACAATCTGCAAACTTATGCTATTAAAATGATCTTAACCCAATCAAAGAGTGTCCTGTATATGAGCGCTATTACGTCAATTTCTATTAACAAACTACATCGTTGTACTTCAAGAGGGAGTTCTTAATGACTATTACTCTATTTTGCTCCTCAAATTCGCCGTAGTGTTCTGAAACTCCCTGTTATGCTAATCTGGGCTGACACGCGAACTTGTTGCGTTGGTTTTATGGTATTTACTGTCTGTATAGAGCTTCATAAAAACTTACACGCTTTTGTTACAAAAGTTATGATTCAATTTTGCGTATAAATTACATTTTACTTGGCGATAGATTTCCTTAGCAAGAAGTCGTCTAGGTGGGTTATATATTCGACAAATTGCACTATTAGTTAACCAGACATAACATCAAGATTGATTGAGTTTAATTTTTTTGTTTAATTTACTTAAATTGTATTTGGCTCCTACCGACTATAACCACATTTAGGTATGTGCCAATTTTTTTTTTGTGTATAACTATTTAGTCTCTCCTGATGGTAAAAGATAAAGCTTGTCTACGACCATTGCAGCAATACACAGAACTTTGAGTAGCAAAACAAAGTGCAGGGCATCGCTGCTATGGCGCTCATTACTTTGAGACTTTCGATGGTTAGTCTCAACAGCCCTGTAATTTCGCTAGATGCAGTATCCTTCAAACCTGAACACAGTAATGTTTGCACAGAATTGTTTAACGGCAGAATATATGATACTGCGGTAGTAGACTAGACGATCTCGTCCTCAGGTAATTTACCACCAGGTTAATAAAATACCTATATTTGTTTTAGGTACTATTGTACCTACTGTTATTCCTACACAAGTAGGTAAAGGCACACAGCGCACGTTATCTGTTTCTAGAAGCTAATACGTACGCCTAATGTTCTTTTGAAAGCCTGCCAGGTGTAGGTCGTATGTCATCGATCGATGGTCGACTCATTAAACATTAAAACATGTCTGTCGAAGTCCCAGCCTGAGTACCTACCTATATAAAACTTGGCCTTGACATGGCTTAAAGAGCTTCTATGTCAGCCCCGTGTCAAGCTAAGCACCTAAACAATATGTTTGACAATATCAAAGTTCATGTACACCATGGAATTAGAAGTTACGCTTATCGTCTGACCCTATATACACCAATTATACTAAAGTAATTACCTATTTTTCGAAATTAAATTCTGATGTTAAAAATAATTATGTGTTTAAATCGCAAGCTTAAAGCTTATTTCAATTTGTATTTTTTTTAAGAGTGCGACACGTTATATTGTAAAATAGTTTAAATGTTTCAGTAAGTTTCTTTATCATTTAGAAAAAGGGAGAATCAAAATGTACTTTTGAAAATACATTTCGGAGCCTCTATGGAAAAACCTTTCCATATCTGCAAAAGATCTCGGATTTTTTTTACACACACACATAAACAGGTATTCACATATACTTTTCATTTGCCAAGAATGTTACCAAATTGGATTACCTAAACACTTGCATATTTAACATACTACAAAGTTTGCTCAAGTGGATGTTAGTGTCCGTAGAGTTTACAAATGCCGAGTACACACATTCGTGACCCGTGATACGGAATTACCTTATTACATTTGACTACCGTGAATTTATAATGCACACTACAATGTAAACTGTAGCATGCCTGTATATCAACATACATAACTTTATGCTTATTTTACAGCTTACAGTAACACATAACGAACATTTTGTGAAGTAAAATTATACGATTTTAGAACTAACGTAAGAAATCAAACTTTTTGCTAAGCGGGGTAAAATTTTACTTAAATTTAAGTTAACCTTACCTTATACCTATATTTTCGCAACTCTATCAGAATTGCGAAAATATAGGTATAAGGTTCACATTGATCTTATATTATCAGCTATCTCTGGAGTATCAGTGATTGACACGCGCCCAACACCACTTCATTAAAGTAACGGCCTGAAACTTTTATCATTCCACCTAAAAGTTCGTTGGAACAATTCCATTTCTTTCAATGAGTTGATTGAAGACTGATATAGATTACACGTTGGTAAAATCAATAAGTATCTTTAAAGGTACAACGAGTATCTAAAAAAGAACTTTATAACATTGAAGTAAAGTTTGTTGCATAAAGCTCGATGGTGCACGTCGCGTGGGGATCAGATTAAATTTCTCTTGGTGGTAAATTTCCTTAACAGGAGGTTTTCTAGATAGTACCAGATATCCTGCCAACCAAGCAGTCTGTAATGGGTAAACATTACTGTGTCCCAGTTTGAAGGAAATTACAGGGCTGTTGAGACTAACCATCGAAAATCTCATAGTAATGAGCGCTAAAGCTGCGATGCCCTGAACTTTGTTTTGTTACTCAAAGTTCTGTGTATCGCTGCAATAGTCATAGACAGGCGTTATTTCTTATTACCACAATAAATTACAAAACTGTCATAGTCAACTAGTTTAGTTTTAAATGCAAAAAAAAAAAAATTGGGTCACATAATCGGAACATACTCGTAGGAAGACAATAGCTAAAATCAGTACAGCTCCCGATAAATCTTTTATCTGGTACTTTTTAACAAAAATCGATTAATATCCGTTGCGTAGTTTAAAACATCTAAACGTACAGACGTAGTTAGACATAACTAGAAAATTCTCTACAAACAAACACAGTTCACAAATCTTGAAGAATTTTCAAGTTATAATATATGTATGTAATTGGCAATGATCTTCTCCTTTGCTAAGCAAAATAAAAAGCAGAAATTAACTCCTACCATAACACGCGAAACACTATCATTCCAGTTGGCGTGCGTGTCCAATATCGTAAATTAATATTCGTGTTTAATTAACATACTGTTTACGTACTTTTAACCCGACAACGCCAAAGCAAAAGGGAGAGTTACGTTTTGACCGATACGTGTGTATGTATTTAAACTTGACATTAACTCTTAATTCTGACATTTTATTAATCATTTATTATTATTTGACTATTTCTGACATTTTGATATTTTAAAGTTTTATAAATTGATCATTTGTACGCCCCAGCGGGCAAGGATATGTAAACTATATGATACCTATAAGCCCTGTGTGCTGTTCTGTAAATGTACACATATTATGCTACAAATAAATGAGTCTTGAATCTTGAAATGTATGTAACTTTACTGTCAGTAAAAAATACTTTAAAAAATACATTACGTACCCAATTAATCCTAATCAAACTTTCGTATAAGTAACAAAATTGTATACTTTAAAATCAAGTCGCCTAAGTACACTCGTGTGAAGTCGGGCTTCGTCACTAGTTGTAATATAATTATATAACATGTAAAAGAATCTCATCAAAATAAATTTTATAACCCTGAATTCAAAAGGTCTACAATAAGTCGTGGAAGACTTCTATTATCTAGTCACCGCCATCTCTTTAACTTATACTCCTGCTTAGTCTATATTATTTGCGTCTCGATTTAAAAAGTTTAATATCCCATACTTATGTAGATTAACGTAAATTCTATACCATTTGATCAAGATTGCGGCATAGGACGTATGAATACTTCATCAAGGTGAAAATGCTTTTCACTATACGATTTTCGCGGAATAATGAAAAGCGATATCATTTTCCCACTTTTCCCCTTTTCTTTTGAATGACGGCCACCTTGAACTTTAGCATCGATTACCATTACAACAAATCAGTGAACACTGCCGCGTCGCGACGCGTTTATGTATACCATTACATTTTGATCAGACGAGATCACTGCACTGAATCTTTTCTTTTATGGTATTGAATAAAGAATCAATCTTCTGAATGTAATTAGCCTCTTACAATTGCAGTAGTACCCAACCATTTTATTAGCAAAAAAAAATTACTGCTTTAGCGCTCATTTATTTATGGTTCACAGGATAAGTGTTGGACCACAGCTCACCAGATGTTAAGTGACGATGTGGTCGAAAATGGTAAAAACTCGTAGCCTGAAACGTAACTGGCCCTCAAATGGAGCTGCCGGAACACACCGTTAGATGCTTGGCGGTAGATTTTCAACTTGAGGGTGGTAGCTAGCTAGCCGAGTTGGTACAAGAAATTACCCTACGTCCATGCTATGTTTTCCTCAGGATGTTTTCCTTCACTAGCAAGCTCATTGTTACGGGTTTAACCCACGCCCTTCGGCGTGCAAGCCGATTGTGCTAGCCACTGCGGTATCATCGTTACTTTAAGACTTTCGATGGTGAATTTCATTTAGCCCAGTAATTTTGCTAGCTACAGTTTCGCTCATAGCGATATTTTAGAGATCTGTGGTTCCGCTAGTAGGTACCTTTGAACCTGGAACACATTTCACCCAGGCAAATCAAGCGCTTATCATGAATCTTTTTCAGGTAAACTTACTTAGCTTAAATGTTATTTACTTGCAGGGCTCGTGATTAAACGTCACAACATACGGATATGGTGCCATGACTGCGACATGTCGCGGCTACAGCGCGTCGTGTGGGAGGGCCACGGCACGCGGCTGCTGAGTGAAGTGTCCAATCAGTCTGTCGTCAAGAAGTTCCTCGAGGCTGTACCCTACATCATGGTATGTAACATCGAATCGAATCAGGCCTGTTTTTTCATAAATTTAATTTTTTTAAAACAAAAAACATTTATGTATACGATACATAACACCTAACATTACAGATAGATAACACTTATATAGTTAGTCTCTTTTTTTACCGGTTACATTTCAGTTGTGGGCTAGACTTCCATTACCTGATTCCATCCACCCTCTCCGTTCCCCCACAGGACAAGCAGACGAACGGCACACTATCATCCGTGCCTCGCGGACGTTCCCAGTTTCATGTTTTTGGAACGCAAATTACATTTTTGTGTTGAACAGTTCATTTTTTCCCAATTTGTAAATATTTTTTGTATTAAAAAGGTATTCGAAAGGATGAGTAAAATTACCTTTCGGCTTATTATAACAATCCCACTAACACTTCACTTTCACACTAACACTTTCTTTTTAAAAAACTGTAAAAAATTACAATGTTCTCGTATATTTTCCAGAACACTATCAAAGACATTCACCAGGCGGTGGTTGACAACGATTTGGAAGCCCTGATGAAGCATTCTGGAGAGCCGGTACCGCCGCAGGCTCTTTCCAGCAGGGATGCCAACAACATGACTGTCATGCATAAAGTATATAACATATCAACAAAAGCTTTAAATAATTCTTGTTTTTCAAAAATATTCCTACGATTTATTTTAATTATTGTATTGAGACAGATGCTAAAAAAATTTAGGTGCTGCTTATCAATTTCCTTTGTTGCTTTGTACTAGGGCTACAACCTAATATCTGATAGCTTTTAAGATCAACTACGCCAGAACTCCTTAACTTATTCTAATTAATAAAATTATTACTATCGAAGAATCCACAAAACACTTGTGAATGTTACGGAACATTCTATCAGAGTAATTAATATAATAATGATAACTGGCGATAATTATATATGCTTCATAAAATCACCAACAGATTCCAATGATTAAGAGAGGAATAAAAATGTTCACACTCTTTTAAGTAATCATGTTTTTCTAAGAGATCTTTATTTATTTTGTTTTTTTACAGGCCGCTGGTCTCGGGTACGGCGGTATACTAAAATATATAACAGATAGGTATCCACAAGGTATCAACGATGTAGACAACGACGGCAGGACGCCCCTTCATTACGCCGCAGCCATGAGAGACGATCAACACACATACAATACGTTAGTTAGCCTCGGAGCTGACGAAAGTATCGTTGATAATGTAAGTTAAACTTTTGTAGTATATGTAATGAATAATATAACTATGGAATGAAATTAGATTTTAAAAAGTAGTTAAAATTTACTTACATGCATGTTTTTGTTCGTTATAGAAAAACAAAACACCAGCTTACTACGTAAATAGGCCCCAGGAAATAGATAAAAATTTGTTCAAAACAATACCAGATGCTCCTAGAACACCTTCTAGCGCTTACCCGCTGTCATGGGACTGGAAGTTATTAGACAACTACGTGATAACAGACGTAACCAAAAAGACGAGAAAAAAAAATCTTAGAGCATCGACAGAAAATATTTCGTCGAAAGCTACCACCAACACTATATCTGATAGCACTGCTGATAACCATGCTAGTGTTATGAAAACTAGTAGTACACACGAATTTATCAAAGATTTGCCCGAGTTGGATGAAGGAAAAACAATGAGTAATGAATGTGATCAAAATGCAGAAGAAAAAGAGCTTGAAAATAGTAAGGTAAGGAGATGCCTAGTACATGTCACAAAAATTGATTTTTGTTGCTTAGCTTGTCGATCAACATTTGCATGAACATTTATTCTATTCATTTTAGGAAACTGAAATAGTAGAAGATCACGTTGAAACGGAAGCCATTAATTATCAAGAAGAAGAAAAAGCTGAAAATACCGCTAATGTTGAAAATACAGAAAACCCTTTAAATGAAGATGCAGTGGAAGAAGCAAATAATGACGAAACAAATAAGTCTGACGAACATGAGGAGACAGTTGAAGATAATTTTAAGACCAAAGATAATGCTGAGACGGAAGATGACGCTGAGACGGAAGATGACGCTGAGACGGAAGATGACGCTGAGATAAAAAAAGGACCCGAAATAAATGAAGAATCAGGTAAATCAGGTGAACAGGTGCCAGCTGAATCTGATGTTAACGAAGCTGACAAAGCCAAAGAAAATTCACCAGTGGATCACGGCGTAATGAGTGAATATCCAAAAGAAAATAGTAATGAAAGTGGTGTTCCAGAACCACACATTGGAGACGAGAATCTTCAAGTCACAAAAGAAAATGGTCATTCTGATAATGACTCAATCGATAACAATGATTTAGTACATGAAAATGAGCCAAATATTGATAACAATGAAAATCAATCGGATACTGATGATAAACAAAGTGATACAGATATTCTACATAATGTTGAAGAAAACTTTCAAGAAGACAACACAATATCACCGAGTAAGCAAACAAAAAATGAAGATGATGACACCACAACAAATGAAGGTAATAACACCAGTAGTGCCATCAACGAAGATGATGACGATGTTCACGTACATGGAGACACTAGTTCTGAATATAGTGAATACAATCTCAAAAGCACTGCAGAAGCATCCAACATTGGAAGTGCCAAGATAGGTAAAAACGAAATCACTTCTGGAACTGCACACGAAATACTCAAAACATAACTCATACAATTCTACCAATAACGAGAGGGTCCCTGGCAAGTTCAATATTTTTAATTATTTTGCTAATTAAGGACGCGAGAGCAACGGTCGAAGTACTCAAGAAAGTCTATTTGAAGGCATTGTTAGTGGAGAAGCTGAACTGGATTCTCAAGATGCAAGTATCACGCAAAGAGATGAATCGGTTCATGGAGAAGTTCTTGTTGTTGTAAGTATATTCGTAAAAATTGTTCCGTCAGCTAAGACCAAGCAACAATTTATGAAGGTAAAGCGTAAATTAATTAGTTGATTGTGGTGTTCATTAGATTAGAAGCATCATTGTAGCACTGTGTACTTTTCACAGGCACCTTGTAACACCACTGTCATGAATTGATTTGCTAGCTTTTTAGTATCTGTTCAAATCAGTAAATTAGCCTGCGATTGCATTTTCACAAAAGTAGTGGCACTTTTTGGGACTGCAATTATTCTTAAGAATGTATATGTCCACAGAATAATGAAACTGATCCCGAGGTGTCAGATTTGATAAATAATGCAAATATGGAGATGTTAGCAACGTTAGTCTTAAACGGTGAAGGGTCGAGATTGATTGGAAGACGATCGGGAAATGTAGAGCTGCAAAGTTTTTTGGATAATGTTCCTTCGTATATGGTAATAAAATTCACAATTAGAGTACTGTTAATTTTATCTGGAAACATGTTGTGGAAATAAATATTAATATTAGTACCTAATTGGTTTTAGCAAAAGATAAATCAAGTACACATAGCAGCACGAGAGGGAAATTTAAAAGATTTGCAGGCTGCATTAGACAGGCGAAAATTTGCCATCGCAAGAGATCCTACGTCGCCAAATGGAGCAACCCCTATGCACGTAGCCACTGTACATGGAAAGACTAATATTATAAAATATTTAGGTTCTAGGTATGTTAAAGTAAGTTAGTTTGGAGATGTTGAGTTATGTTTATCGGCGAAATAATGATAATAAATATGATTACATGCGACAGATTTCCTGAGACTCTATCAGCGGTAGACTTTGAAGGTAGATCAGCTTTACATTACGCTGGAGTCTTGCCTGATAACGGTCATTACTATAATTTGATGCAACAACTTGGGGCTAATACAAAGGATTTAGATGACGTAAGTACATATCATTAGTATTCGTATTTATTCATGTATTTTTTCTGGTAACTTGCTAACCTCGCTAAATACTCATTATTCTTCAGAAATCAGTATTTTTCCGAGACAAAAAGTATGCTACGTATTAATATTCAAGGCATGAATTAACTTAGAATTTAAATTAATCAATGTAATGTAATTTCAGAATGGAAGTTCAGCTGAGGATTTTGTCCAAAATCCTAATTTGCTTCCATTTACTCAACTGTTATCAGACTTCGGAATAAGTGAAGAAGCTGCTCAGACTATGTTTTCTGACAAAGGTGAGTTTATGTAAAATTACCATAGTAATAATATATTTCAATCAATCATAGTCAATCTTTAGAATACAGTAATACATGATATATATTTGAGTATGTATAGTGCCCGAGGACCACGTGTCATCTCGTCGAAATTTGGAAGCTCCCGAGGCTTTGGACACTTTAGAACGATGTTACCGATTACTGTTCTCGGCGAGACCGGCAAGAACTCCACTATCGGCATCATCTAATAGAGCAACACCATCACTCGTGCTAGGAAGATTCTTAAAAAAACCTATATTCGATATAATCAAAACCAGAATTACAAAGCTAGACCATGATCTATTCGATGTGATTTGGCCAGCAGTAAAAAAACTACCAGATAATAGAAACCTCATTCAAACAGTAGAGGAAGATTTTCCTGGCGGTATAACAGCTCCCGATTACTACGTGTACACAGTGTTTAATGAATTTTTAACGCCACTTATTAAAGATCTTCATAATATAAACGTTGTATCTGAATTGTCGACACATCCACAATCTGATTTCACAAAACCTTCAACGTCAAAGCTATGCGACGAACCACTTGTGGAATTGAATATTGACCGTAACGATGATTTTGTGCTTTCCGGGACAATTGAGTGTTCAAGGAATTTAAAAGATTTTGAACTTCCCTTGAACCTCAAGATTGGGAAACTAGAAACAATCGAAAGAATCGTGACAACGATACTGATGGAAGAGAGTTTCTCAAAGTTTAGCGAGCATCCCAACCCTGAGGTGGATCAAAAGGGTGGGACATACTACACGTTAAATGAAGTATTGGAGAAACCTTCGGAAATATGTGCCTTTTTGGCTTCAAATGGTTTATTAATAGCTTTATGCGATAGAGATGAAATAGACGATTGTGCACGATTGCATGGTAGACATTGGCCTTATGGCCGTGGTGTGTTCCTTAGCGATGATAAGTCAATTGCAATTTGGATCAACGTCCATGATCATATACGTGTTCTCGTGTCAACAGCTACAGATTCTCCTGGAGAAATCGGCTTGCCTTTTAGCAAACTCTGTTATATCATGACCTATCTTCACGAGAAGCTTGAATTTGCTTGGGATAAGAAACTCGGCCATTTATCAAGTAGGCCGTCGTTTTTAGGAGCTGGAATAAGATTCAGTTTGATTGTTAGCTTTTCTGGGCTATCACAAGATCCTGATAACATGAAACAACTGTGTGCCATGAGAGGATTGCAATATCGAGAATCTTTAAGTGCTGGTATAGCAAGAATCAGTAATTATCAGTGTCTGAGTATTACAGAGATCAACTGCTTTAACGACTTTTCAACTGCCTCCTCTAACTTGCTCCAGTTGGAAAAAGATTTATCTATGCAAAATTCAGCGCATATCGCGACGATGCTATCTAATATTTTTCGGCGGAAAAGAAGCAGCTTGGTTGATTTAGAAAGCCCAGAAAAACGAGAGAAACAGTAGAACTAATACTTCTATCTTCAATTAGTGCTTAATTAGTTTCGTAATTTAATTATCATTCACAATAGAACAGTCACCATTACTCTTATCGAATGTTGGAAAGATTGTGCTGAAAGTTATGAAATGACTGCAAAAGAGCGTCCACTTTAGAAATGTTGTTTTAGGTCAGTACTACATTCGTGTTTGTACGTATTAGCGTGGTGTTACGTGTATGCATGGATTTGTTCAAAATAGTCTCAATTGCAATTCGATCTAGCTAAATAGAAGCTTTTATAATTTTCCTGCACGCTCATCACTAGCCATTCTTGTCTTTCCAACATTAGATATTTCACGTGTGACGTAATTTCTAATATCCTTTTTGTTTATAGCACAACTAAAAATAATAAGAAAAAAAGGCAGTCTTGAAATTCATAACGCCTTGTTTTAAAACAGCATAGAAGGCGACTATCGATCTATACTAAAATAGGCCATATCAATCATGTCTGTCATTTGCTAATAGACCGTTTTCTGTCCAGTTTCCGCCACCCTACACCCCTTTTAATAGCCTGACCACCCCTTGCAGGTGTTTGGCTCTGTGAAAAAGGGCACATGTACCACGTGTTTCGACGTCATGAAGCAAACTGAAGGTCGTTATAGTAAATAATTGATCGCTTTCAGGGCCGGCCGTCCCCGACAATGGGCATATGGACATTCCCATCTTTCAGACCGAAGAGGGCAGATATCTTGCTAAGTGTAAGCTCTATTTTCAGTTTTTATTAAACGCACAATGGAAAACACGGACAAAGATGTTTATACGAACACTATATTCGCAGCTCTCGGCGATCCTTTGATCAAAGGTCTGACCGAGGTGGCTAATGTGAAGCCAAAGGATCCGGTAGCATTCCTCGCGAGTTTCCTTCATAACTTTCCAGAGCACGAAAAGGCGCAAGTTGGAACACCACAGGTGAGAATAGAGAGGCTAGCATATGCATTCAAACAAATAGTCAATGGTATTTACGTACTACGTAAATGATAGAAAATGTATGGAAAGGTACAGAGCCTCCAGTGGGAAAAGGAACCTGCTTTTTCATTCATTTTACTATCGTTTAGATATTAAATAATTCTCGCAATTTAATATGCTAGACCCACTGAGCTACTATGTGTATGATTTAGAACTAATTTAATTAGAATACGTGTTTAACGAGAAAATAAATGATTTGATTTGATTTATTATTTTTCCTTTTATAAGTTAAAATATTTAGTGAAGTTTTACTGCAGCGTTTTTTTCTTATAGGTAAAGGAGTCAAACATGTACGTAGCACAAGAAGCCGAAGTGGAAAACGAACGAGCTCCCGTGCCTTTGGCAGCAGCAGCGGTGCCTAAGCCGGCACGCAGCGCGGCCCGCACCGCCACGCGACCCCACCGGCCCATCGACGTCGTCACCGTGGATCCACAGCCGGTGACCAGTCCTGATGCGCCGGAAACAGCATTTAGCAGCGCCAAAAGAGTAAGCATTTTTTTAATTTTACTGTCCTAGTAGCTTCTTATGTAACTACTTCTTAAGCTAAAGGTAACGGGTTTTATAGAACAAACGTTAAAGATACTGTAGGTAGTCAAAATTATTTTATATTTTTTTTTACAACAAAGTGTTGACATTTTGAAATAGCGAGAAGTATATGTAATAATTTTGCTAATATTTCTGAGGAACTATTGTTGTTTCAAGCAAGATTACGATACATTTTCTCGACAGAAAAAAATCTTAAAATAACATTTTAAATACATTAATTGTACTATAAATATTATTTTCCAATGAACGTATTGTTCAAACCTCAACATCGACGCGTAATTGTCATATTTTGCTGCGCTGAATGCGACTATGTGTGTTGTTTGATAAAATCTTAGTAATCAACTGTGTTACCAAGACATGATCGAATTAACTAATGTGAGTACAAAATGACGAACACCGATGTCTGTTCTGTGTGTAAGTCTTCTAAATATTTGTAATATACATAAATTTATGTAATGAACGATACAATAAAGTATGAAAACTAGGACAGCGGCTTTGGCAAGGGCAAATGAAATTATACCTTTACATAAACATACATATATCATTTACGTATTGCAAATTGATATGCTACAGATTCTATACCACTTTTTTCTCATCTTTGCATGGCATCTAGAAAAAGAATTACGAATCTTATCGTTTCAGGATGAACACGGCCAGTCAATGCTGCACTTTGCCGCGGCGCGTACGCACGCGCGGAATGCCCTGTTTCAACTGCTGCAAGAGTCGGACGTCAGCCTCGGGTATAGAGATGAACTGTACAGAACTGCTCGAGATGTTTCCACGCAAGCCAACGTGCCAGAAAACACTAGCGAGATCGACAGATTCGTACTGCATTTAGCTGCTAGGGGTAAATAAAGTAGCCGTAGAAATGGAAATAACTCAATGTAAAATATAAGCTGAAGTATTAGACATTAGACGACATCGAGTGATAAAGTCTGGTAGGGACTGAAAGCTACAAGCTGAAAATCAGTGATTTAATCAAGCAGTGGATGATAGTTATTGCAAGACATTATATAGTTTCAAAAATAATGGAAACTAAACGGCCTTCGGAATGGTTCTTAAAATTATTATCGTTTTAATAATGTAGATATAGGCTGTTTATAATTAAAGATCAGTTTGAGAATATCTACGAGAAGGTGAAAAAGAAAATAAATACTGGTACCTATGGGTCAATGGTCCGACTGTTTTCAGGAGAAACTGACAAAATCATGGAGCTGCTGATGGAGGGTTATGACCACATATTGGAAATTGTCGATGAGGAAGGAGCGTCTATTACCGACGTTGTGGCGCAGCGAGGAAGCGAACAGATGACTAACCTACTCGCTTCTATACCAGCTTTTGAAGTAATTAAGTTACCTACTAAAACCTGGCAGAATTTCAACATAAAAATAATTAACTGAATAGCTAGAGTAAATTAGCTGTAAAGATATCAAATTAAAGAGAAATTTATATTCTCAGGAATCGCGAGACGTCCTTCTCGCAGCTGTCAGGCGCGGAGATCTGCAGGTTGTCAAAGCGGCTATAGAAGCAGAGGGTGGACGTACCCTTGTCCGAAGCCACAATTCATTTGGCAGAACTGCGCTGCATATCGCCGTTTTGGCAGAAAACGAAGAAATAGTGGCCTATTTGGCGCAGTCCTGCCCAGAACTCCTACGAATTGGAGATAACGTAAGACACCATGATCTATTATTATTTAATCCGCTCTGGCAACCACCGCTGAATATGAACATAACCTCACTTATCGATTAAAATGAGAAATCGGCGGCACTAATGCTAAGAACTTTTTTTGTCGCACTGAACACTACAGCGACAACTTTTATTTTATTGTTGTTGTTATTATTTATGTCGTTCTTTATTATGTATTTTTTTTTGTTGTTGTAGTGTTGTGCGTGATAAAACAAGTGTTTTCTTTCTTTCTTATTTTTTTTTAATGATCAATTTCATCATCATCATCATACACAGCCTTCTTATTCCCACTGTTGAGTATAGGTATCTCTCTTATTATGCCATCTGCATCGGTTCTGTGCCAATATGGTCCAGGTTCGACCCGCGACGGTGACAATTTCAACGATCCATCTTGCTGCTGGACGACCAACGCTCCGATTACCTTAATCAATTTATTAACTTGATTTATTCCCAGATTACTTTTATCAGAATTAGGTGACATATTATAATTACGATGACGTCAGCTATCCTACCAAATAAGCATCATAGGCCCTCTGATTTTAGACAAGTATAAAATTACAATAGAAAAAACGACACTATTCCCAAACAGCTAGATTTTAGATATTTTGGTGTACAAATTAAACTACAGAACCCATTTCATGAATTATTCAAATCGGTTTACAAATGAAGTAGTTCTGAGGTAAAAATCATTAAAAAATAAAACCAACTTGAAAAGGCCCCCATTTTTTTTGGAAGTCGGTTAAAAATTATGTTAAACCTTCATAGACTTCTTTTATCAATCGGGTACAGCGTAGGCGGTAAGATGAGCCACTCAAACGTGTAGGTAAAGCAGCATCTATTCTTCTTTTACCTTCGCTGTTGTCGAGCAAAAAAAGTGTCGGCACTAAGCCTCGTTGCTAAGTTCCGGCAATATAAATCAGGCCTATTAACTTTTTACATATAGGTAAAGGAACAAAAATACACCGGTTGCGTGTTCAAGAATTTATTTTAGTGGGAGGTGTAAACAATAAATTCTTTCCAACACTTCTATGTGTAAGACGGCGGCCAATTAATACCTACCACGACAAAAGTTGAAATTTTTGACTACGCTAGAAGCATTTTGTTTTAGTTATATGTATACTTACTCAAAGAAATACCTACGCGACCATATATCGTATGCCGTAATAAGATACGCAGTCGCATAGTTTTTAGTGGACGCCTAACAGATATAGCAATAAGAAGCTATAAGAATAAAAAAATAGAATACCTAAATCGTCACAATAATAGGTTTATAACAGGTGTTTGTCTGTATTTTTTCTGTTTTTTTAATTAATATCTAGTAAACACAATAAAAAGTTGCTATCTACATAAATATTATATGTATTTTTTTATTTACAATACAGTGGAGTCTCGATTAATCAAGTCTAATTGTTGTCGCAAGTCATTCGAATAATCGTGAACCCAGACAATTTAATCAATAAATACCATTTTAGGTACGTTACCATATATTTGTCTTGTTTGCCTAGGCTAACACCACTGTTTTACGTTTCGATATGCAATATGACGTAGCAGGCGTGGCGATTAGAAACTGTTTGAGTAATATAACAACGAAACGCGAGGGGGAGGGATTTAGGTCGTGCAAACCTATGGTAACATGTCAAAATGTTTTTTGATAATCCGAGTAATCGTGAATTCGGGTAACTGTGGCCCGGATAATTAAATTTTCACTGTATTCAGAACAAACATGTAATAAGATGTATTTTTGTTTAACAGCTAGAACGCACTCCTCTTCATTACGCAATGGGAGTCCAGAAGATAGAATCGCTAAGTCGAGTACTGATCCGTTCTGGAGCGAAGCGGGTTCTGAAAGATTTGAAGGGTCGCCAGCCTTCATACTACTTCATGAACAAGTCAGATATTCTACGGCTGCAGGAAGAAGAGGAGATCTACTAAAACAGTGTGAGCCCGTGACGCGGCTAGTATTAGAGTTATAGGTATTCAAAAGTACTTGTGACTCTACCCCTATTTAGTATCGAGAATATTTTATCAGTCTTTTGATTTTTTCCTCTGAGTAACACAAGAAAGAGTAACCCAAAACCGTATTTAACAAATACCACTGTTATAGGTACTAAGCGTTTATTAATACAGGAGTTAAAAGGTTGTGTCCGTGGTGGCATTGTTTCCTAATGCTAACAACGACCACAGGCGTATAAAGAGTTTATACTAGACATTTTATGTCTGAAGAAGAAATGGATGTGGCTTAAGGAACTTTTATAAGAAGGCTATTTGAAAGTTGAGCTGGAGCTTTTTATCACGCACATTATCTCAATTCACAATGTTATTTTAATTCAATATCTTTAATTAATTAATGTTATGTCAGGTAGAAGATAGAGTGCCGAAATTAAATAGTTCGTAGTTCTAATCTCAAATTTGAAAGTAGTAATTAGATTTTGATAATTATTATTACACATTTGGCGGGACCCTGCTAAAATTTTCTATTACATAAATATATTAGTCTTAATAAAAAAAATACAAATCTATAACAATTCTTTTATTTCAACGATCGTCCAACAGAAACTAACCTTGATGTAAATAACAGCAGATGTTAAACTACAAAACGTTAATCTAAAAATTTAAAATTTACTCTAAAATAAATTATTTACATAATTACGAGTACACTAGCGAGTATAGTAGTAAATAATAATAACACGTAGAATCACGCGAATGCGCATGATAAAATATCGTCGATTTGGACGCGAAGTTAATTACGAACAATATCAAAACGCGAAGCTAAAAGTGTTAATAAGTACTTATTATTTAATCTTCATGTTAGGGATTGCCAGGGCACGGGGTTTATGTACATCTGGGAAACAGATCCACGCATACCTGTTATCATGAAAATAAATATTGTATTAGAATATTTTTTTTAGCCAATATAATGTCTATATCCCGGTACATGAACAGAAAGTGGCGCTATCTAGACGTGTTATACTTTTTTATGTTAAAGTAATGAGACGAACGAGACGTTATCCTGATAGTAAGAGATAACGCAAGTCCATGATCATTGCAGCGACACATAGAACTTTGAGCAACAAAACAAATTCTAAGGCGTAATGGTCATTACAAAATGGCACGAATAGTAAGCCCAATTTACCGTAGCATCGTTTTTTTTTGTGGGATGATGTGTGGGATCTAGTTTTATATAGTCTGTGGTACTGACTGAGTTCGCCCTGGTTGAGCGGCACGGGGAGCGGCTTGTTCTTGCTGGTGCGTAGCCAGTCGCGGTAGGCGCGCTCGCCGTTCGCGCGCCGGCGCTCCTCATCGATGGCCATACGCGCCGCCTTACGCTCATCGCGGTTCTTCATTACTACAATCAAAAATATTACTCCAAGTATTCTTTTTAGACACGATTTTTTTCAGGTTAAAAGTTTCGTACGTTGTAAATTTCATAGAGTTAATTAGTAATAATAAATCTTTTTATTTACCAAACAATAGATACGTTTACAATTTAGCAATTTTACACTTTCACATATTTATTTATAGTAAATCAGAAAGATTGTTTCTACTTTAGCCTTTTTTGTAATAAAAAAAAATAAACAATCTCTATTTAATTTCAAGTTTATTAGTTAGAATTTTAGGTCTAACAAAAGAACTTGTGTAAATTACAACACATTGTACCTGTAAACTTGACATCGCCGCCCGGAACAACAAGGAAATCTAACCAAGTTACCTCTCTTCTCTTTGTTTATTTTCCTCTGGTTTGAATCTAGACTTTAACTTCTCTCTACCGCTCCTTTCTGGTGCGTTCGCCGCTTGCGCGCCAACCAGTACGACTCAACAAATAATATAAAAGAAGGTTTACATTTCATATCGTCCTCCTTTTTCTTGACCCATTCAGCGAGTTTCTCCTCTTTTTCCCGCTCCTTTCTGGTGCGCTCGCGCTCGGCCTGCTCCGTGCGCCTGTACTGGCGCATGATGTCTTCTGCGCGCCGCCGCTCGCCTTGCAACCGCTTGCGCTCCAACCATCGCCGGTACGACTCCTCGCGTTGCTCTGCAGATGTGGACGATGGGGAAGGGTTTTTCAACTTTTGGACACGGGCTTTTTCGCGCTTCTGAATAAATTAACATTAATTAAAATAATATTATCAAATAATTGTAGCGATGATAGCTCAGTGGTTAGCGCGGTCGGTTCGCATGCCGAAGGGCGTGGGTTCAAACCCCAACAATGAGCTTGTGCTGCCGGTGAAGGAAAACATCGCGAGGAAACCATAGCATGGTGGTAGAGTAATTTCTAGTACTTGGCTGGCTAGCTACTACCCTCAAGTTGAAAATCTGCCGCCAAGCATCTAACGGTGTGTTCCGGCAGCCTCACTTGAGAGTACAGAAATACGACTTAAAAAAAAAGCTCTAGAAAACGAAGTCGATACGCACAACACACCCCAAGCGGGACGTCAGTGCAGGACTTATCGCCCCCACTTCGAATAAGAATAAGAAGTCGATACGAAAACCTACGTAACATAAATTTACTCAAGATAAAGGTATATCTCGCCTTTAAGTAACAGAGACTAAGACATATATTTTATTTGAACTACTCAATATCGTTCGAATAATAGTAAGTAACAATCTAGCCTGGTTCAGTAGGTCAGCTATGTGTTAAACTATCAACTATAACAAAAGTTTTACTTCATTATTTTGTTTTAATACGGGATACTTATGAGATAGGTACCTAATTAAAAATGAGTAATCCCTTATAGTACGAGAGCCCACGACCAAAACCATGTCTCATCGTTTTACGGCCAAAACTGTATAATACCGTTAGAGTAGATGAAGCTGACCCCGACTAAGTGGGCAGTACCGGCTAGAAACGTCGCAGTTTTATGGGGGGGCATTTCTGCTACTTTAAAAAAAATAGGCAAACAGTTTTATAACAATATATCTGATAATGAAAATGTACATAGGTTTCGTCATTTTATTACGAAAAAATTTGTTTTCAGACATTTTGCGCGTCACATGTTGCCTAAGCGCATTTTCAAAAATGTCAAAAAATTTACCCGACCTGTCTCATAGCAGCTTGATTCATTTTTTTTTTAATCTTTTGTATGGCTGCCAGACTTATGAAAAAATCGTTTTCAGACATTTTAAATGTCACAAAAACTTCAAAAACAAAGAGAACGTTTCGGAGTCGCCCGGTAACATGCGGTGCTTGCTACGTTCCTATCCGTGGCTGGCCTACAGCGCAAGCGTCCATCAGCTGTTTTGACTATAGCAACGGTTTCAACGACGCTTACTTTGTTACATTGAAACGTGCTGCACGGTCTAATTGAAAAAATGGCTAGCCTTACCTGTGTGTTAGATCTGGTACTGGAGAGTGATTTTGATGATGACGACGACTACGATGACGAGCCCAACAGTGATTGAAAACGATGCTATTTTTTCAATAAACAGTATTTTTCAAACGTTATTCCAATTTATTAAAAATGTCCTTCAATTTTAGTTCGATGGTTTCGAGTAAGCTCTTTATCGATCATCATCTAAGAATTTGCGAGTTGCAGCTTATTCATTTGTTTAACAGACGTGAATACGCCACAATACGATTTTTTAATAATTTCTGACTCAAAAAGTTGTCTGATTAATGAAGTATGACACTAAATTTGTCTGATATTATTTTTTTCTGCATCCAGCCAACTTTTTTCATGATGTAGAACAGTTTTCAGACAGAATGCTATGGGAAATATTGGTAAAATTTTTCAACACGTTTAAAATGGTTTCAACACATAAGATGCTCACATTTTCTTTTGAAAAATGATTAATTCGCATCAACTGATCAATGTTCACTTGAAAACAAGATTTTCAGACGGTTTGCTCTAAGTTTTTTTTTTTGCCTCATTTTTAATTTTCTCAAATGGTCTCCTGGGTACGTGCGACGCTTGTGGTGTCTGAAAATTGTGTTTTCAGTATCTAAAATTTATCGTTCAACTACGTTCCGAAAATCAGACAGATTACTATGAAACAGTTCGGTAAAATTTTTTGACATCTTCGAAAATGCGGTCAGGTTAGACGTGACGCAGAAAATTTCTGAAATTAGTATTTTTGCAATCAGAATCACCAAATCTATCGATTTTATACAGTTTTGATCGTAAAACGATAAGGCAAAAATTTTGGTCGTGGGCTCTCGTACTATTACAGATGTGTTAGTTTTCATACCGCAGTATTTAATTAAAAAATCAAGTGAACATAAGTCTTCCCTCACAGTTTAAGTCACACTAAGTAAGTCAGTATCAACTGCTCTCATGCCCTGGTAATTAGTGGCAACATCAACGATTTGGAAGCAACACGAAAAGACATGTTTCCACATTACCTACTGATATTTACTAAGGTACACAAAGGTATATCCTTCCCGCAATACAAAAAAGAACCCCACTATAGAGTTAGCGCACATTTGATTTCTTTTACATTTCGCAAATCTTGTTATTCAAACGTACCTCAGCCTCCTTGCGCGTTACCCATTGCTCGAACGCGTGCTGACTCTTCTTCTCGTTGCGCTCCCGCTCCTCCTTGGCAGTAGTCGTGGTCGATAGTGAAGCGACGGATAGACGGAACGTGTCGGGCCCGTCCTCGCGGTACGTGCGATCGTAGCGCGGAGTATCCTCATCACGATGCCCCTGAGTGCCAATCAGTCGACAAGACTTTCGCTTGATGCTTCCCGATGACTGACTAGACTCCCTCCCGCTCAGGAGGGGAGTGGAATTGCTCCTATAGGTACTATGCGGATGTGGGGTGACATCTTCGGAGTAAGAATCGTTATGTAATGACGTCACCGAGTGCGTAGATTCCACTGGTTCGATATAGATTGCGGGGTTGATATAGCGAGTTTTGCTCTTGCGAGAGGTGAGCGATTCAGAGTCGCTGTGGTACTGAATATTCTCACCGGCCCCGTCGAACACATGGTTGGACGGCTTTCTTTTCGGTTCGAGGGCAGGCCGTGTTCGCGCACTATCTCCAAAATTCCCTTGAACGATGTCGCTCGCCATTTCCGGGCCCTTCACAGATGGAACGTCATAAACTAACTTATATGCACGAATAATAATGAAGCAAAATAAATACAAAAATATGAAATTGTATGTCGGAAACGTCAAAAACTCACCTTAAAACGTCATAGTTGCATTTTTGAAAAATAATGTCACATACGGATTATTGAATTTTAGTGGCCGGTATCAATCGTTGCAAAAAAGATCATATGTTATTTTAGAAAAACCCTAACAAATTAATAAAATTGAATAAAATGAAAATAATTAGCTAAATTATAAGAGACCAACGCAAAACTATAGTCATGAATATACCTACATAATTGTAAGTATAGAATTTTGTGTCCACGACTGCACTTATTATAAAAATAAATAGAACAAATACAGTTGTATTTGTCTTATTTCATTTATATATGTAAATACAGAAATCCACATCAATGTGAACTAAAAACGACTAAGCAATTAGGGTTTTTTTTAGCTTTTCAGGCGTTGAAAAGCCTTTTCTAGATTTCAGGTGTCCTGCATCGACTCCATATTGACATCTAAAACAACCCAGGAAATACTAAGTACACTTTACCTTCCTTCCCGTACAACGGCGCGGACCACGCTGTCTACAATGAGCTCAATCAATAAATCAAATCCCACTAATATTATAAATGTGAAAGTTTGGATAGATGGATGGATGATTGTTACCCCTTTACACAAAAACTACTGAACGGATTTGGATGAAATTTGGTATGAAGAAAGCTGAATCCCTAGATTAGAACATAGGCTACTTTTTAGGCGCAGCTAGTCTAATAATAATAACCTTAACCTTATCCTACCTACAGGTTTTAATCTGTACATAAAACAACCAAAGTCCACATTAATAGAAATGTATTTGTTTTTAAAGTAGTGGTTACACATTAAATTAAATATTGACTGTTAGTCAATAACATCACTTTCTGGACCAGCCGTCGACAACTAGCCCGGTCTTACACTATAGGTACCTACTTGAAAGGTATGCTGTGAGATTGGCATCTTAAGTCACAACTTCACAATGTTTGCGCTTAATTTTAATAATAATTAAATAATGAAATGTTTTGAAACACTCATACAAGTTCACATCATAGTGCCATAGCAAGTCGCTAAACTTTCTTCCCTCCCATTTATAGAATCAACTAGTCGTAATATTACACAAAATGCTAATAAAAGCAGGTCCGCGTCAAACACAGACTCTAATTTATAATTGAAACCTCAATCAACGCCAGTAAAGTCTCTTGGTATAATACCAATTCTTGCTATGAGACCATAACGCGATGGAAATCGATTTTTTATTCACTAGATTACACTAGCACCGAATCGCTACGATTAAATGCATGAAGATCTATTTAAAAACGCTCGCGCGATTATAAATTCGCGAAGAAATTTCTACAACGCATTTAATATTTAACGCGCGACGTTAAGCTCTGTGAACATTTTATTTACACGATAAGGCTAGTGAATAAAAAATGTTATTGTTTTTATCTTGTTTGTAGTGTTATAATGGATTGCTATTAGAGATGGAATAATGTCTTAGTATAGTGTTTCCGCGTTAGAGGAGCGAGGTTTCTTGATCTTCTCTAAGTTTTTGATGACGATGTCGTGGAGCGAGCAGTAGCGGTTGCGAATCTCGCACATCACCAGCCAAAGGGAGAGGTATTCTTTTTCATCCAGTTCCTGTAATATAGCATGCTATCAGTGTTCAAGGTAAATACAGCATGACTGGTGAGACACCTACGATACTCGAGGACGTGATATTTGGCGATCATATAAGAAAAAAAATAACATTAAAAATAAATATAAACTGGCTACTTGGTAGACTTAAGGTGGTACGATTTCCATACAAATAAATTTTTGCCATTTATGGACAAATGGTAGCATAATTTTACAGTGAAATCACAGCTACTGGCATTTACTTTGGTCGTTATTTGCGGTAAATCACAATTGCTTGAATAAAACAGTAGATTATGTGAAAGTGATGAGCGCAAAAGTGGTGATGCTCTGAACTTTGTTTTGTAACTCAGTTCTATTTAACACTGCAATAGTTTTGGACAGCGGTTATCTTTTACTATCAGGAGAGTGACTAGTTTGTCTCATTACCATTATATTAAAAAAAAGACCCTGATTGTACTTTTTGAAAGGTTTGGAGAAAAATAAATAGAATCAAAACCAAGGGTATTTATGTATTTTGAGTGTATCAATGAGGTATTTATATTGGAAAAGTGTTATTTTATGAAAAATACACATGATAATGCAAATCGTATTTGTTAGTAATGTAGCCACACTTACTCTGACAGCTCTTCTGTAATCATCAATGTGTGGATATTTGGCAACCTTGGAGACAATCTTCGCCCTTGATATAAAGTATCGTGAGATCTGGTCGAAGAAGGCAGCCGCTTCAGACTCCACCGATTGGATCTCAGCCAGTGTGTCCTCTTGTATTGATACACCAAAGTTGTTACCGTCTTCGATTTTTGGGATCATGAATGAAATCCACATTTTCAGCTGTCAAACAAAATTTCAATATTAGTTTCAAATCCAGGAAATTAATTTATTTAATAATTAATTCATTCAATAACTGATTTATATATGGAAATCTGATGTGTGACACCCAAGTTCTTGCCTTTAAAATAAATATGTTCCTCAGCTCCATTCTCAACTTTCCTAGATAAATATCATTTATCCTCATAGAAGTACAGATCAATATTGTGTGACAACCAAAACAAAGTGTATGTATGTAAATGATAAGTTTATGACATAATTCTTCACAGTAAACCATATGGTAGTTATTACCATTTGGGACTATGCGAAACTAAAAAAACACTAAAAAAATTTAAGCATCATAAATGTGATGATGAAAATGTTGGCTTGAAATGTTTGTCACAGATCCTCACCAAGATGCCTTGTCTGTCTAGTACCCTTCAAAAGTCGTCATGACTAATTCATGACTATTTTTGTAATTGAAATCAAGTTGATAGTCTCCACCAAGTGGTTAGGCTTTTTAAGTTGATGTTAACAGGTTATTTCATTTCTGTTTCTATACGAAACAGGAACAAAAATCTATAGATAATTATTATTCTTTCCTAATTAAGTTAATAAACAAAAAATATTAATAATATCATTAAAGGTGAGGATGGAAGGAATTTGGATACAATGAGTTTTTATTTTCTGCTTACGTCGTTTTGTTGTGTTGACAGTTGTTACACTAGCATTTTTAGCTTTATATTGTATTAGACATACATAAGTACATAAAAAAATAAAATCAATTGGTGTCATATGGCATATCTCTGTACTTCTTGTTAGGTGTATTAGTTTCGGTTTGCCAACTTCATAGTAATGAAACATTAAATCAATAAATGTAAAAAAATATATTTAGCGTATAATTAAGGTTGGTGTCCTATTTTAGGCTTGAATTGCGTGACTCACGCCTAACAGAGTGCATTTTTGTTTCCTCATGATGAAACTTAATGTAATGATAAATTTCCATAAAAATAGGTAAGGGAGTTTCAGTTACAAATACTTTTCCCTAGAAACAGATGCCAAAGATGCTGTCTGTAAGTATTTATGTGTTTGTATGCATACATGTAGCTGTTGATAGGTATTAATTATAATTACAAAATAAAATAGCAGCAAAGATCAAACATGTCAGTACTTGTGCAATCTCGGTTAAATATGGTATGCTCATAAAACATGTGAAAAGCCAATGTATTTCAATTAACAAAGTATGCAGTTTTTTCAGAGCTTTTCCTGTTCCATTTATTTGCAGTGCTTCATAAACATAGCAAACACTCTAGTCCCCTATACATAAATAAATAAATAAAATAAATATCGTAGGACTATACACACAGCGCCATCTGACCACAAACTAAGCAGAGCTTGTGTGATGGAAGTCAGATAACTGATAGATACATACATAAATACTTTTCTTACATGTTTCAACTCAAAACACCAAATGCTAGTTCTGTCAGGTATTAGTAAAATATCATCAGACTGTTCCCAAAATAGACAAAGGAGTAAATTTGATATCTCTACCATAATTTTTGTGACATTCTATATTTTAACACCAAAAAGCTCAGAATTGAATATGATGAAGCTTTGTAAGGAGGTCAATAACTTTTTCATCTGCTATGCCACTCTCCACTTAAGTGTGTCAAACAGTGTGGTTTGTGAATTCACACAAATCAGTGATAAAAATCTTACCAAATTAGAATCCTCAACAAGTTCCCTAATATGCGGTTTGACAAGGTGTATCAGGTCACTGAGTGGTTTGTTACATGGCACTGTGCCATTAGGGAGTGCATACACTCGAGTCCCTTCAACTGTGGTATTGCTAGATGTCTCTGAAGTATCAACTCGTGGTCGCTTGGCATTTGGCTCTTCTTTCACTGTGGGTGGCACTGGAATGTTTAGGTCCTGTAAATCATCAAAAAGGTTTCAATTTAAATTTTATTTTACATAATAACAAGTTACTGGTACTTTTACATTAAAACTGTCGATCCATGTGAAAGGGTGTAAGATTGAATTCTTGCCTCTAAAAATGTACCCAGTGCACTTTCCATGATTATTTTCAGTTTCCTTAATTAACTGCATGTATTTTGGAGTAAAATTCTAACAAAGATTTTATACTTAGAAATCTAGGGCAAGTCACCTTTCAGAATATTGTTGCTTAGCATTGATTTTACCTCCATTTAAATTTCAATACCCTTCAAAGTGACAGCTGTAACACAGGATTAACTAGTACAGCTGCCAACGAAAACCCAAATTGATACCTTTTTTACTATGTTAATAAATTAGAGATTAATTTGACAAGTACTGCTTTATAATATAATATATATGCAATAAATTTAGCCTTCAAATCACAGGCCCGTACCAGACCATTTCAATTTACATTCACTGAAAAGGTGAATGGAATAAATAAACATCCCATTTTAATTCCAACTTGAAAATCCACTAATTAAACAAGATTTACTTGGTGGTAGCTCTCCTTAAAAGGCTGACATCTCGGTTGATACCGCTGCAGTACCAGCTATTCTGCCAGCAATCAGTAGTGGGTAAATATTACTGTGTTCCTCTTTGAAGGACAGCAGCTAGCGAAATTACAAAGCTATCAAGACTAACCTTCCATAGTCTCAAAGTAATGAACGCCAAAGCAACCTTGCCTAGGACTTTGATTTGCTACTCAAAGTTCTTTGTATTGGTGCAATGGTCATGAACATATGTTATCTTTTACCATCAGGAGATCGTATCGTTCGTCATAACTTTAACATGTGTATAAAAAAAACGCAATCAAGTTCCCTATGTTACCTGAAAATGAGACAGAGAAACAAGTTTTGCTGCTCAGTACAGTACCTATGTACTAGTATGTATTACTTCAACTCAAACTCAACATTTATTCAATCTAGATAGCATTCAAACAAAGGATGACAAACCTGATGAACATCAGACAAATTTCGATTTTGAAAGTTAGCTGTTTCCAACAGTTCATTGAGCTTAACTATCTTCTCTGGGAAGCCCTTTATGATCAAGTGCTCGGCCTTCTGCTTGAGAGAATCTTTGTAGTCTTGCACCTGGAAGCATACGTAGTCAAACATTACCCACAACGGCCATTACGAGCGATACATTTTCGATAGCCACCCCGCGCCGCCAGCGTTGAGGTTATGTTGACTATACATCTCGGAAACTTACAGATGACATTATTCAGTACTCCACGAGCCGCAACAGTGTTCAACAACTAACAAAATCACTGAACTAACGCCAAGTACACAGCGCAAATAATGTTTTAGCAGATAAATCTATAGAACTGGTAAGGTCACGCACACTAATCAACGTACGCTAAACGCTCACTTGAGAATTGACTCGTGTCAAACAAATCGATGGAACTATTTTATACTTTACAATTTACCTTCTTCGCTACGTCTGTCATTGTATTTGATTATTTTTTTCGGAATTTAGTATAGGCAAATCCGAAATATTTAAACTATTTGCGAATTTCAATATTTATTATAACAACTCGCGCGTGTACGGTATAATTGAATGAATGAAATGAACAACATTACACCGCAACCGGTTACTCCACGATTCATTTTTCGTTCTTCTTGAACCATCGCTCGCTGATCGCGTAAACGTCGAACGAACGAAGTGATTGAAACAAAACAAAGCTTCACAACACAAGTTTCTCAACTATGAAATGAAATCTTTAATGTGAATTTGTTTGCTTATAATTTTATATGCATTTTTTATGTAATTACAAATAAAAATATTTGAGTGTACCTTTTGTAGATCAAATTCCAACTGTAATTCTGAATTCATATTTTATTTCAGATATTTTTGGTAACAATGAATTGTCATTTTAACTTTTTAATTTAGCTTTTTCTGGTATTGATGCCAGATGTTTTAAACCTTCTTGGTTTTCAATTTTAAGCTGAGTACATAGTTATAAATATTTCTAGTGAAATATTTTATATAGTACACACAATACAATCAACTTTACAAGTAAGCCTTTACATTTTATAACCTCTAAATTGTGTTTTTCTTGTTGTCAGTAGTTTTTATCGTTTATTAGAAAAAAACATCTTTTGTTTCAGATACCTGCATAATATAATAAATATTAAATTTCTCTGATATAATGACTACTTTCAAGTTTAATTTTTCTGATGATAATACATCAATAACAAAAGGTATACCTACCTTACATAATTTAGACTTCTTTCCTACCTGAACAAGAAATCTGTTGCTTTAAACATTGGGTCGGCGTTTTTTCTATGGAACAGCTGATTTCTTTTTACGATTTCAGAGTTATGTTCATAGTAAAAGTATTTCATAATAATGAGTACCATGCACCCCTTTTGACTAAGTATATCCCAAGTATAAATATGCATAAGTATAAAGATTTGACTTAACTAATGTGTTATGTACTTAATTTGAAGATCAGTCAGATGAGAAGGAGGATATTAAATGGCTTGACAGTCGGGAAATATTGCCGTGTGATCAAATTAATAAAATTGAACAAATAGCAGCGCATGCTAAAATGTTTACCTGTGGTGATGTTGAGATTGGTCATGTCATGATCAGTAACACAACTTCTCAGCTTGATGACGATGATCTTAGCAATGTCATTAAACTAGCTGAAAAAGAACATAGCGACCTCGTAGCAGGTATTTATGAAGGTTTGTATCAATGAAACTACATAATATTTTCTTGTAATAATCCTTTCTTTACCTTAAATAAGCAGCATTCTTAACTTGTAGGAGGCTTAAAAATTTGGGAGTGCACTAGTGATTTAATTGAATATTTAGAAGAAAATAAAAACAAAATAAACTTCGAAAAGAAAAAAGTCTTGGATTTAGGATGCGGGACCGGTATACTTGGAATTTATGCTTTTATGAATGGAGCCAATGTAACATTTCAAGATTATGTAAGTGTTTCTAAATAAAATTATAGCACAATATCTCACTCTAACCAGCGGTTTAATGTATTAACCATGTATGTATTAAAGGCGATACAAATAAAAGTAAATGTATAAGTTTGTATTTAATCTTTACAGAACAAAGAAGTTATTGAACATGTTACAATTCCGAATGTATTACTAAATATTGAAGAAGACGAAAGAGAATCAGAGCTAAAAAGATGCAAGTTTTATACTGGTGATTGGGCATCGTTCAACAGTAACTGTAATGAAGTATTTGATATCATACTTACATCAGAAACGATTTATAACGAAAGCAACTATGACAAGATTCTTGAACTTTTTATTAATAAACTGAATAATATTAACGGTGTTGTGTATGCAGCTGCAAAGACGTGTTATTTTGGCGTGGGAGGTGGAACAAGGCAATTTGAGCAGTGTTTGAAGGACAAAGGATCATTAGAAAGTGAAGTGTGTTGGAAAAGTTCTTGTGGAATACGACGTGAAATTATAAAAGTAACAAAAAAGATGCAATCTGCTTAAAATTTATTAATCATAACAACGAGATAGTGATTACCTATATCAGGTTTATCATCATATATAACATTGATAAAGTCTTACGGGGATAACCTTTCATAAACCCATCCATCTTCACCCTCATGTAGAATATTGCCATCAGGAACTTCACCCTCCTTAGGTTTCCTGAATTTAATCCTGTCGTGTAAACGGTCTCGTTGACCTTGCCAAAATTCTACTGCTCTAGGACGAATAATATATCCTCCCCTAGAAACACAAAAATATTATTAGAAAATAATAACTAAAGTTATTTATAAACAATAGTAACGAGAACACATTACATAAATTTATCATTTACCAATAATCAGGTTTCGGAACTTCGATCTCTGGAATCATATATTTAGCTTCGAGCGATGCCTCGCGCTCGCACAATACATCTCTAGATTCAATAGGAGTGCTTTGATAACTAGCACATGCAGCAATCTGACTGGGAATTGGGCGGCTGTGAAAATATGTAATAGACTCTTCTACAGATAATTTTTCTACATAACCTTCGATTCTGATCGATCTATTTAGGACTTCCCAGTAAAAAGTTGCAGCGACGTTTAAATTTTCACCCTGAAAAGAAAATTTAAATAATTACGCAAAAACAAAACTGCGTATTCAAAATCTTTACCTTTTACAAGTAGGTACCCAATTGCACTTCATAAGCTCGCCTTAGTCTACTGTTGAGCATAATTGTTGCAAATGCATTGTCATATCTCATTATAAATACATATTATAATAATTGTCTACACACTTGTAAAAGCATTTTTAAAGCAATGATATACGTACCTACCTACATATTCATATTTGATGTATCTACGAAAGAGCTTCTGAACAAAATTATATGTGTAAAATAATATGTATAAGGACCAATCCTTGTGATTGTTCTGTAACTAAATTACTTTCTCATTCGTGACGTGATTTTATAACAAAAAATGATTCTGTGAAAAATACTTTCGTGTTACGATTTTTTTTAGTTTATAATATTATGTATAAGAATATTATTTTTTCAAGCATGTAACTTAAGTGCAATACCCATAGAATAAAATATATTTTCTATAATAAAAATCTGATAAGTACTTAGGTACTTAAAATTTGTTACCATTTCCCTAGCCTTTCGACTCTCGTAGTTAGTAAAAAATTTGAATCCATCTTTTCCATAACCTTTGAGTAATACGAATCTTGCAGATGGAAACCCTTCCCTGAAAAAATAAAATTAGTTTATTCCGTAACATAATATGAACAACATCAACAACAAAATCACACTACTATACACTATCAATATCACTGTAATCTACAATAATTCTAAAATATCAGGTTGTTTTTTATCAAATTATCATACTAACTTCGATACAGTTGCCAAGCACATAGCATTTGGTTCTAAAATTTCTTTCCTAGAACGAGCCTCCTCAAACCAAGAATGAAACTGACCAAATGGTTCTTTGGATACCAAATGTTTCTCCAGGAATGTATCATCTTTATCTTTGTACTTTATCCTCATACCTGGAACAGGATATTGTAAAAGCAATAAAATCTGTAATATTGGAATGTGGAACTTTTAGTTAAAATTTTTGAAGGTCATCAATGAGTAAAAATTACAAAATATCACGTACTTGTTTTCGTTTAACAAACTTACCTCCAATGTCAATACTCATCTTGCGGAAATTGTTTTTTGCTATACGGGATATAATATTATTATAATTATTTACTTCAACAATACACTTGAAAAACATTCAATTAGTGACAATTCTGTGCAAAATAATAAGACTTATCCTTAAATAATTAAGAACAAGATGAATTAAGTATTAGTTTTATGTTCCTCTTCTACTACTTTACAAGACAAGTATACTGTATAATACAACTCTTAGAAGTCGGAACTAAAAGGAGCTGTTATCAACTAAGCTTATCTTATTTATAGTGCTACACTGACATCAGAAATAACGATAGTTATGTATTCATAATGATGAAAATGCGGACGCTACTATAATTAAATATAAAATATGCAAAACTATTCTAATAGAAAGAGAGATAATATGATAACCATGATAAAACAGGGGTTATGTTGATGCTATGTTTCCGAGGATTTTGTTTTGTTTGAGTGAAACAATGATTTTTTTAGCAGTACAACATTATCACATCTGTGCTGCGACTATTAGCGTAATTTAAAAACGGTAATCTAAAATAAAATCGGTAATCTAAATAATCTGTCGTCTGCGAACAGTAATCATAAATTTTGTTGTAGACAATATTTTACACTATGGTAATAAATATCTATTTTGTGATGGCAATATTGAAAATAAAATTATAAAATACTACTTTGAGCTGTGCCTCCAATGCTGAAGTCATTTTTTACATATCTACATAAATAATTTCTTTAGTAGGTATGACTAACTAATTAAATACTGATAAAGCTAACATAATAGTATGTAATATAACATGTTATCAGTTTTTCCTTAGTTTAAAGCACCTATTGGCTGTAAAAGTAAAAATATTGGAATTTCCTTAAAAGAAACGATAACTATAATCACTATTCAATTTTGTCACTCAAAAGAAATTCAAAGGTTTATAAAATATAAGACATGTAAATTATTGCACCTTCGCTTCGCACTTGTGACCTATGAATTCACCCTGGTAAGGTGTACATTAAGAACATTTGCCCCACGCAAGCACAATGGCCAGCGGTGACAACTTTTTATCGGCTACGGCACGTTCGTGTATTAAGCCAATTGATTAATTGGGCCGCCTTACACGTTCAATCATGATCACGATCCGCGATCCGCGATCCGCGATCATGATTTCAAAATTTCTAGATATTATGCGATCCGGAGCATCAGTCCGTCAATCCGCTTCGTACACGATCAGTCTGGATCGCGATCATTGATCGCGGATCGCGGATCGCGGATCGCGCGCTACGTGTACGGGCTGCCATTGATTCTGGAGCTATAACCATGAATTTTAAATAGCTAGACACAAGATAGTAATAGCTAGATTAGCTAGTCGCTACTATACCTGCTTATGAGTACTATTATTCTTCATACTATACTGTATATAGCTTTAAGGAACGCTTGGTGTGCGAGTTCGAGTTACATTTGACCGGGTTTGTTGCTTGATGTCTTCCTACCATAGGTGAATCAGTGAATGTTGTTTGTTGTATCTTTTTTTTTTTTTTTTTTGGGGATTTTATGGTTTGGCTACAAAGGCCTTTGAACCATGTCATTATTTGCGAAGACCGCATTCATGTCATCTACATACATACATCTAGTAAAAGTCTAGTATTGGTCAAGTCCAGTCCGTGTCAGTTAAGTCCATTCATGCTTTAGTTGTTTGTTGTATCTTGCTCACTCACACCACAGAAGTCCTATCTTGCTCTCACTCTTGCCAAGTTGTCAAACTTCAGAGCGGCACGTCATAATATACTTTTATTTTATTCATTCTATGAATTTCTGTGATTTGTTGGAGATAGGATATCGAATTGGATTATTTTAAACTTTTAATAATAGTTTTAATCTACTCAGTTTTATAAAAATCGCTATGGATTCAGAAGTATTAAAAGAAAAGATTCACACTGAGCCGCTTCTGAATGACCCACGATACATAACCTTACTAAGCCTCATTGTTCTTATTACAACTCTTAGTAAGTACGCAAGCAGCTTTACTTCTTTAGATTATTATGGATTAAATGTTGTGATACAATTTTAGTTTGAAGTAGTTAGTTCAAAGCTTAAGGTACAATGTCATTAATTTTAATGAACAAACAATGAAACAACAATTACAATAATAACAATTAACAATTATAATTATTTTTACAATTGAATGTAGGGTGAGTAAAATTATCCTATGAACCATTCTAAATTTTGGTTTCCATGTCTTAGTGTTTTGGTGGTGTTTCTCAAGAAGACGTCATGCTCGTAGATCAGTCCTTTTGACAGGGCTCTCAGACTCTGGAAAAACTCTTTTGTTTGTTAGAATGGCATACTCACAGTATCGCCAAACTTTCACATCTATGAAAGAAAATGTTGAAGACTATATAACATCTAATGTAAGTATAACTGTTTTATTGTTTATTAGTAGTGTAGCTATATTTTTGTCAGATAATGAGGAACTCATTTGAAATACATTAAAATCCTAAGTTATGCTGTTTTATGTGGTTTATTGGGATATCTTACCCAAAAAGTCTAATGTCTTACTAAACTATATTGTATTTGGGTGTTTACTTTTACCCAATTTATGGTTACTGTAGGATTGCAGGAGAAAGCATGGTGGCACTACAAGTATTTCATAAATGCTAATTATGTTTCAGAACTCGCTAAGGCTGATAGACTTGCCTGGCCAAGAACGATTGAGGAACAAATTTTTTGACCAATACAAGGGCAGTGCCAAGGCTATAATCTATGTAGTAGACTCTGTCACCATTCAGAAGGAAATAAGAGATGTTGCCGAGTAAGTTCTTATTTAATAGTCATCTAAAATCTTATAATATCATATGTAATTAATACAAGAAACAGGGAGACACAATATTCTAGTTTTTACATCAAATTTTGAAGATTTTTGTGGCTTTAGTTACACTTTTTTTTTACTTGTATTCATGAGATGTTGTCAAAATATTGCAGCAATAATTTAAATAAGTTTAAAAGATATTATTATTACTTCTTCATTATGATCTAATCCTCAATTCAATGTCAAATTCATGGGCTATCCCACAACAATAAGATGAAATTTTTCAGATTGCATCTAGGGACAGGAACTCTTACAGTACCTAGAACTTATGACCCACATTTGCCTTCTATGCCCATTTTCCCATCTATACCTAACCAAATTTTGATAATATGTTTATACTATACTGCTTTAGATACTCATTCCAGCATTTAAGTTATAATGGTTCTTCTTTAGAGCATTCATAGATTTTGTTGGTATCCCACTTGCTCCCTGTTCTGCTGTATATAGTTCAACCACAAAGCTGTTTTATTTATATCTGGTTATTTATCCCCCTGACCCTTCTATCCACAAATAATAAATATATCCATATATATTTAGTGTAGAGTGCAATATAAGACTATAATCTACTCAGATGTCATACTCTGCTCAAATATCCTTGTAATCTATTGCTAATCTTTTGTAGTACTTTTAAAACAGATACTCGCCAAAATCTGCAGACCTAGATTTATAAAAAAAAAAATTGTTAGCTTCCAAAATTTAATCATCTATTTTGCTTTTTTGTGTGATCTTTAGGGCTACTTTCAAATGATATAGTGACAAAGAAAAAGACTAATGCTCAGGGATTTTGAGGTGTATTTTGTATCATAATAACTTGTTATGTTTTTAGCTGACTATATTTCTGTCAATTCTTGTGTCATTGGCCTAAGAAGTCTGCAGTTGCTTATCAATTGCACTGCAAAAGGCAAAGGTTATTGAAGTATAAGATAGCCTAACTACTGCTATCTGAATATATTTGCATTTGAGTAGTCATGAACTTATGAAACTTATCCACAGATATTTGTACACTATTCTGGTGGACCCGGTGATCCAGAGTAACTGCCCTCCTGTGATGATCTTCTGCAATAAACAGGAACAACCACTTGCAAAGGGCAGTCAGGTCATCAAAGGATTGTTGGAGAAAGAAATGTAGGTATACAATAGCAATACAATACAAATACAATAATCAATGCTTATAGTTTTTTTTTTAATATAAATTTATGCGCTCCACAGACGGGTCTGTGACCTTTGTCAATTTGAAATACATTTTTGAATGCTATGGTTTATATGTACTGAAAATAAGATAAATGATGAAGTTGTGGATTTGGTCTCAGGTCTTTACCAACAAGTTTGGAATTGATAATTTTCAACTAAACAGATGAGATGTTTTTGGTACTACTGTATTTTTAGTGAAGGAAAACATTGTAAGTTAACTTACCTACATATACCACATTATGATGGAGTATGCTTAGAATAAATCAATTAGAACAACTATTTTAAACAAACAATTAACAGGACTCCAAGTTGGTTGTCATTCTGGCTGGTCCTCTCTTGGCTGCAGTGGCAAATCAATAACACCAGGACGATACCAATAGTACTGTGAAGCACCAGGGTGATACTTAAAATGTTACACACTGGCTTTGAAACCCTCATCCCTCCCACAGAACTTACAAACTACTCCAAAAGGCAACAATACTGAACATGTAGGATTATTAGGAAATATTCTATCTTTAGTATAGGCACATGTCTACGATAATAATAATGCAATGAAAAGACATAAACTGATAGTGCACTGGGCCCTTTCCTAAAAAAATAGCAGGCCAATATTAAGGGTTTACATTTTCATATCATGTGTCTTTGCAGAAATCTTGTCCGCGTCACAAAATCCAACCAGCTGCAGTCGGTCGATTCATCTCAATCCTCAAATGCGTACATTGGCAAGCAAGGAAAAGATTTTGAGTTCTCGCACCTGTCTAACCGAGTGGACATCGTGGAGGGCTCAGCTAACACTGGCGACGATGACAATCCCGCAGAAATCAATGCATTGGAAGATTGGATCTTGAAACTATAAATAAGCTTTGTGATGGATGATCCGAGTTACGATATCTGCAAAAATACGGCAGTAAGAATGTTGGTTATATGTCATGTGAGAAATCTTGATCTCAGGCTGTTGAGATAATACTTATATATATGTGGTGAGAACATACCATTATGTAAAGTTATAAGTATGAGATGTACTAAGCCGAAATAGGGTCTATGTAGTCATCACAATGAATAACTTTTATTATAGGCACAACTCAGAAATTGTGAAAAAAATATTGGCTGGTCTTATTTGATTACAATTCAAGTGTTTTCAAATCAAGAGTAAACAGGTAAGCGTGTTCCATCCTAGACCACATCGTTGCTTAACATCAAGCAGGATGTGGTCAAACACAAACCTATTCTTTATAAAAAAACACTACTTTAGAGTTGTAGCCATGGTAAAAGTTGTTTATTATGATGCCCAGTTTACTTCACCTAAACTTATAACCCTAGAGTTGCTGATATGTAATTTTCATGCCACCATCTTGAGACTAAAATGTTTGTAACCACTATTTTAGTATACTACGATAACATGCTAGAACTTTGATATAAGCTCCATAAAATGTTGCCAAGTTTAAAATTCTTCCAGGTGTGTTTGTGATTTAGTTAATGGTAGCATTTTATTATAAGATTGATAAATTTCATCGAAATCCGTCCATCAGAATCGGATTCTGCGGTTTGGCAAAAAAATTTGATGTAATAAATTTTTTGCTCTCTCAATTTTTTAGTGATAAATCAAGGTAATTTTGCCTTACTCTTTCGTACAATAGGGTTGCTAGTACTTAGCGCTATTTGCGATAGTGACATTCCTATTAGCTTATTATTTTTGCCTAGCTTTGAAAAATGATATAAGGATTGCACTTTAAGACATAGGATTTATAGTCTGTGCATTGACTGATGTCCGGTCCTGGGTGATTTGAAATTGTTCTAATAGATATATCAAATAGCTTTTAATAGAATGGCACAGTAATATTTTCACATGTCCATGTAACACTTCTGTTAACTTTGCATTATATACAAATGGTTTTTTCTTATTAATTTCTTATCTCGCAAATTATATAGCTATTGCGTAATTTACCTATATAAGCTTTTTGTTTTTATAAATCGCTACACTTTGTTTCATATTTTGTGATAAGTATATTACAAAGTAATGATTTATATACACATAACAATGCAAGATTTGTTTTACGTTCATTTATGTTATTATTGATGTTTAAGTTAAGGCGCGGATTGAGTGTATTTGAATATTTTAGACTGTTATGTTAAATTTCCTGTGCATTTTTTTATAATTTGTTCTTCGGAGTTTTGTCACTGAAGAGCTTTTTGATCAAATTCGTCATATTGCGTCAAAATTCATTCATACATCATTCCGACCCCGTCAAAAAGTTTAAAAATCCAAGATGTGGAATGTATTTTATAGGCCGAAGGCTCTCTCATTAAGTTACACAAATTTAAAAGAGCGTCTAAAATACTTTTCCGGGATAGTAAAGCCTCTACGACACCTTACCAAGCGAGACCACAGAGAGGTTACCGCCTTTTCTTAAAAAAATAATCAATCCTTGGGAATTCTCACCTTGTGTGGTAAACGTGACATATCCGCTCCTAATTACATTGTCCAAATTATCCCCAAATTGAATACTGTCCAAACAAAGTGAAGCGATTCTCAGAAAACGCATTTATGTCCTTTTTAAAGGTATGGTTTTGCAAATAAAGCTTGACTGAATTTTTTAGTACTCAGAAGTGTTTTTATTTCAATTTTTAGATATAGTACGAATCAGAGGGGCTAGTATATGAAATTGCGAGATTTAGGTAGTTCGTAAAAAAATGACAGAAAAAAGTATGTGTTTTTGTAATATTAGTCTGGACGCGAGCGAAGCTGGGGGCAATAGCTAAGTACCTATATGTTACAAATTATTTATTTATCTGTACAGAGAGCTCAGAGCTTATAATAGGTAGGTACCTACTTTACGCTAAATAATTTTTAAAATTGTTGACAGGCTAGGTGTTCAACCACAGCTCACCTGATGTTAAGTAACGGTGTGGTCGAAGATGGTAAAGCACACCTAGCCTGGAATAGAACTATACAGATACTCGAGAAAATATGTTATAGATACTCGTAGAATTAACTAAGTGTAAGAATCTACATTCTACATCATCAAATGTTATACTTGACCTCTTTTTCTATTTCTATGACTTGCATTTTTTAACCCTTGGCTATGAAACGGGTGTGCACATTTTAAACAGAAATTTCGCATGTTTTTTAAACGATTGCTCGATGATTTGACAAAAGTTAAGATCTGAAAGAATATTGATTATCGTAATTGTTATTTTTGCATATTCATGACATAATAAAATTAGTTATCGACGAGTATCGATAGCTATTGTTCAAGGCGGAGGTGAAGGGTTAGATCAATAGTTTTTGCACGTAACTTGTGCATCATTATGCGTGTATTATCTTCACTTTTGTGTATTCTTGCACATTGCAACTCTATGCGTATTCATGGATAATCCATTAATTTAACATGAATGATTAAAATGACAGGTATTTTTTCAATTTTTATACGACTAAAGTGAAGCAAAAGGTAGAGCTATGTTTTTGATCGGTATCTACCTGTATGTGTATGTATGTTCATCTGTTCTCTCATAACTTCTAAACTACTTATCATAATTTGACAAGTCAGGTGTCGGTTACAAGCGTCTTGTTAGTGATGTAAATACTTGAGTATCTATATTATGTAGATTTCTACTGTTGCATACGTACCTATTTACTTACTATAGAGACATAAAATTAAAATAAAATAAGCCTTTATTGCTGTTAGATTTTTAAATTTATTAGTTTCAACAGCTTGTCTTTTGACAAAGGCCTCCTCTAAAGATTTCCATTTATTTCTGTCCTTTGCTGTACGTAGCCATTCTGACCCAGCTACTGGCTTCAAATCGTCTTCCCATCGCTTTGGCTGTCTTCCTCTACTTCTCCTGCTTTCTCTAAGGTAGGTACCACTCCGTTATTATTCTGGTCCATTTATCTTTATATAGGGACATACCGACTTCTAAATATTGTAAGTAGGTATTGTATTACAATAACAACATTGAACCTATACTATATATACTGTATATGAACTAAGTCGAAGTTATTTTTAATGATGAGTACAATGACTTAATCTTATGGTAGGTAATCCTGTATTGTGGTCATTAGCCTTGGTAAAAGGACACAACGCTCGGAAATGTGATGTATCTTAATAAACCTACGTAAGGTTGACTATATGTATATGACTCTGTTTATTACGAACACTAAACTTATTCGCGCAAAAAATATAATAATCTAATATGAAAGGATATTTGTAGTTTGTATTTTATGCGCTGCCGTATTGACCCGAATGCGATGAATCTCGATCAACTTATTGCTTGTACTTGCGCAAAGGTTATAGGCATCGTACAATTGTATTGTTTGCGTCAACGCGGCGTGTACCTACCAGTACCAGCTATAACAACATGCATGAACACCAAACATAGCGCACGCATAAACGCTAATTAGGTGGTCAAATCGCGAAAATTTAAAAAGTAAGTTGTATGGTTGGTTGATCGAAGCCAAAAGCTAAATATTTGGCTTAGTGGCCTGCTTTAGATGATGATGTGTAGTACGGAACCAGTGTTCCATTTCCAACCTCATTATTTTCAGCTTATCTTAGCCCAATGATGGAGACTTTTTTCAATGAAGTGGCCCGATCTTCGCCTTTAAGTTTCCAAAGTAATTTGCATGATCACCTACAGTAGTATCATGTTTCATCAATTAGGTGACATGAATTTAATAGCCTTATTACGTGGTAATACTTGTGCTTATATTCTGAAAATAAATTGTCTGTCATTAAATTAAATTATGATTGCGTTCATCAGTTGGGAAGTCGAGTGTAGGTAATATTAATATTAAGTGTGTAATGGTCGTGTTAAAATCATAAAAATCCCCATAAAACTTAACTGTGAACGCTTGCGATACACGAACATTATGACCACGCTTATATGACCGAATTTTACAACTTGGCTCACATAGTGTTGCCAGAAATGTAACGATTTTAAAAACGTCGCTGCAATTAAAGCAAATAAAGCCTCTTTAGCACGCCTTATAAATATGTATTTGTAAAAACTTCTACATAAATGAATCAGTATCTACCTGTCGTCTAGAAATAAGAGATTTTGTTTTTGTCACAAAGGTATTATTCTTGCAACGCTGAGTCGATAAATTTGGGTACAGATTGTTATAATTATGTTTCGGTGAACCTACTCCTCGGCTTTTCGTACCCAGTCACGGCGTACATCGTCGCTCCATCGAGTTAGACGTAAAAAATACTTATTCAATCTCACTCAACTATTGAAATTGGCCTAAATTAAATATCATTGTTGTAGTAAAAAAATTGGTAGATAAACGAGCAACAAACAATTGTCAAAAACGACTAACTATCAGTATAGTTAGTCGTTTTATTTTATTAAATGAACACCAACATGGTTTATGTACGTCGTTGTATTGCTACTGAGACATGAACAAAATATAACTGGGATTAACGTCACCACAATTATATGAAAAGACTGTATGCGTTTATATTACAGGTAAAACTATAGATCGGGTTGCGAGTTTAAATTCCAGCTAAAATGAAAGAATACATGAATTCAATAGTTTTTACTGCAGATTGAGAGTTTGGCACGGTTGATAAATAGGTAAGTTTAACTTACGCCACACACTCAAAAGTATAAACATCATCAGAGATTAGAATCAGTATTTTAAATACAGACGTATAGGTAGGTACATACGTACCTACTCTTTTTTACGTGTTTACATATTAATCGTAAAGCTTTCAACAAAATCACATAAAGGTTTCACAAAGCTTTCTTCGTATGATGGATTCCTAATTTCCCACGCCAAAAGGCTTGTAGTCCCCAGTGAAAGGATTCTCCCACGATCATCGATAGGGTGTTCTGTCATTCCAGTATAATGGAAAGAAACCTGCACCGTTTTGTTCAAAAGATTTACAAAATACAATATTCGTGGACTCCGAATTCACACAATGTGTTTCTGAATGACGGGCGAACAATATCGGTGGCTGGGTTTGCACGCAAGTTTTTTGACAGATGACTGCAATTTAGAAATTTCTCCTAATTTCCTCCGCTAAGACTTTCCTAGCTTGGTTTGGTTCACGAAAATCGTTGCGCCTGCCAAAGCAATAGCGCAATAACGTTTAGGGCTTATTGCAGCTTCTCTGATAAAACCTTTTTTTTTATTTATAATAAATAGGCTTGCATTTAACCATCATTTCACCCGGTGTTTAGTGAAGATGTGGTCTACGATAGAGCACACTCGCTTAGAAAATACCGATTCATTCTTAACTTGAAGACGCCCTAATTGTATTTATTGGGGAACACCTAAGTACTTAGGTAGCGCATTCCACTTTTTAGCCGTTTGCACAATTAAAGTAGAATTAAATCTATTGATTCATGTAGGATTTTTTAATTTGGAATGTCAACCGTGTAACGACGTCACTGTTTCGAGCTTCTGGTTGTACGATAGTTTCTGCCAAGCTCCAGAAACTAGGTTAAAATTAAACAATAATGAATGAAATAGTGTATTCGCGTTACGCTGGTTTAAAAATTTTATTTGATAACTCAATAAAATACTCATAGTACGCACCTAAAATTATTATTGAAATGTAGATACTCTTATAGTAAGAAGCTCAATAGATCCGTCACACGTCAAATACGAATTATGAGATTTTTATAGCCGTAGGCCGTGGCTAACCGATTCAAAAGACCAATCAATATAACTTTTGTTACATTTTTTTCGAGTGACGGTGAATACAATAATACATGTTGATAGTAGAGTGGCAAATACAATCCATTGAAAGAAGATTTCTCATACTCGCTTGGATATGGGTAAGTAGGTAGTGCCGTAAAGTCAGCACGCGTGATTAGGCATTAATATCGTTACTTTTCTTCATGACCTTAGTCAACCTATATAAATAGTTCACTGCTGGACATAGGCCTCTACAAAGGCACGTCATTTATCCCGATCAGGTTCCAGTGGCAAGTTTTAAATATGAAAGTTCATCAGTAATAATTACACGTAGGTACCTACATACCTTGTAATTTTAAATAGTTTGATGATGTGGCGACCTCTATCGCTTTATAAGTCAAACGTAAGAATTTTTGAATTCATTTGCTTTATTTGTTTTTTCTAAGATATCTCATTGGATATTCGACGGAAGAACGTCGTTTTCAAAACAAAACTTAATTATATGATTTTATTATTATTTATATGTGTAAAATGCGTATCTGAAGCTCGTTTTATTAGGGGTCCGTACCCAAAGGGTAAAACGGGACCTTATTACTAAGACTCCTATGTTCGTCCGTCTGTCACCAGACTGTATCTCATGAACCGTGATAGTTAGACAGTTGACATTTTCACAGATGATGTTTTTACCTTTTTTATAGATAATGGTACGGAACCCTTCATGTGCGAGTCCGACTCGCACTTAGCCGGTTTTTTTGTAAATCGCCATAGTTTTAAATTTAAACAATACATGCCCGTAAAGTTAAAAATGTACATAATAACACTCCACATTCGCTAAATAAGTTGGTATGGTGAACAGCGCGAGCCAAACTGGATCCACTGTGTGGCGAATGGTTAATTATTTTTAATCAAGGATTAATCGAATACGCCGTCTGGGAGATAAAGAGGATTTTGCGTCCTCACTTGTCATCGCATTACTACACTCAGCGCAATAAGCTGTTGAAATATCCAGTCGTTGCGAAGAACAAACACGCCGCTGCGTGTGTGGTCCCAACATATCGCGAATTTCAATATTTATCGATGAGTAAACTCGTTGCTTTAATATTATGATGCATATTTTAAATTTGCAGAGTCTCGGTCTGCTATGGCGGATAGGTACAATACAACGTTAGTTTGATGCACTGATTTGATAGAGGCAATAGGGACGGTTTATAACGAAGTTGTAGGTATTTTAGATGATCGTAATATGAAATATTTAGGTGTAATTGTGTTATTGAACTAGGTACGGGTTGACTATGCAAGACAGATACAAGTGGTTTTCTCGGACGTGAAGTCTAAGAGTTATTCTGGGTCGTTGATAGGGTTAAGCAAAATCAATTAAGTGCTATATATGAGTGTGAGTAATTAAAAGTAACTCATCTATTGAACAAAATCAATATACTATATATGTATAGGTGTCTATTATATTGTTTTGTTATATATCTTCTTCTTTTTTTTTGTTTCATATTTGTATTCATTGTGATCTGTGTTTCATTTGTAAATTTTTGGTGTATAATAAAGTTATATTCTATTCTATACTTAGATCATATTATTGCTCACTAGCTGCGCCCCGCGGTGTTACCCGCTACATGTTTTCGTGATAAAAAGTAGCCTATGTGTTAATCTGGGGTATTCATCAAAGTGCATTTAGTTGTTTTTGCGTGAAAGAGTAACAGTAACAAACATATTATACAAACTTTTGCGTTATAATATTAATATGATCAGGTTGTAGCTCTGGTTCATGAGCTGTAGGGTGTGGGTTCAATTCCCACCTAGGATAAACATTTATGTAATGCACACATATTGTTCATGGTGCTCCAAACTTACATTAAAAAAAATCTTTTCATGTCTATTATCCAGTTTACTAAGTAGGTAAGTACATGGTGCACTTAATTTAGCGCTACTATAAAAAAAAAGGCAAACGCAGAGTTAAGTAGCGATGATAATTTAGGGGTTAGCGCGGTCGGTTCGCACGCTGAAGGGCGTGGGTTCAAACCCCAACAATGAGCTTGAGCTGCCGATGAAGTAAAACATCGTGAGGAAACCATAGCATGGTGGTAGGGTACTTTCTAGTAGGCTACCACTTACCCTCTTCGACCACACCATCATTTAACATCAGGTGAGCTATGGTCATATACGTAGCTAGTCAACCATAAAAAAAGAGTAATAATTACAAGTTATTGAAAAAATTCAAAAACATGAATGCCCATTAAATAAATGTTTTTTCTTATTAAACACAACAGTCGTGTAAAAAGATTGAGCAGCCTATTTTCTTCTAGCAACAATTACAATTGTTACTATGTATCTTATAAAGTGAATCAATCAGTCCAGCCTGGAAGGCAGGGTACCTACTTGGTGCTTGTTAAGGGTTCACAATTATGCCCACAATTATTTAGCCGATTATGGTGAAGCAAACGCGGAGATCCACAGAACCTCTCCGGGCCTTACAAGCCCGTCTTTGTCGGCCTTGTTGACATTTTGTGGGGCAAATCTTCATTCCGCGGTTCTTGTCATACTGTAGAGTTACATACAGTATCTGATCTCTACACGAAAAATACATATGTATATTATTGATAGGTTGTACTGTACATATGTATATAATCGTTGAAATAAGTTAATATTAAGTAAATAATTCGGTGTTCAAGATTTTACACAATTATTCACTAATTTAAAAAAAATACAAGAAATTTATTTTGTTGCAAAGACAAAGGTAACATAGACTACGTAGATAAATTTGGCCAGCGAGAAAATCGTTTTTCTTATTTAATTTTTAATGAGACGAACGAGACGCTCTCCTGATGGTAAGTGATAACGCATGTCCATGACCATTGCAGCGACATACAGTTGTGTAACAAGGGCATCGTTGCTTTGGCGCTCAAGACTTTGAGACTTTCGATGGTTAGTCGCAACAGTCCTATATTGTATCTGTAGGGTACTACAGCTAGCGAAATGCTAGCCGACCTATAAATTAAAACAGTAATGTTTACACACTATTTCTTGGTTGTATGATGCAGTGATACCTAGACGACTTCCTGCTGAGAAAAACCACTAAGTACGTACCTAAGCTTTAAAAGAATAATAAAATAAACAGCAATTTAGTGAAAGGAAAATAGTATCCAGAGAGCGTTTATTTTATCTCATTACTTTTATATCAAAAAAATATTATTCGAGCTTTGATACTGTATGCTTTAATTATACTGTGTATCCTTTGATCTGCCCGGCCATATTATTTAATTTTGACATAAACGTCTTCTATAAATATTGCAGGTAATTGGCCCGTTTCTTCTCGTGCCATCGGTTTTGTCTACGACGTTTTTCATAACGTGTAATTCGGAATACTTAAAAAGTAAAAGTACGCACACATACGCAGATACAAATGTACATAATTTTTACATTATTAATTAATTTTTCTGTAGCAATGTATATAAGCGGTACAATTTTTTTTTTCATATTGCAACAATAAATAGACTTCTTTCATGTTTTATGAACTTAGATACAAGTACAAATATTTTATTGATAACACCAATGTTACAAGTCGCTTTAAAATTTTAAATATGTAATTAAATGAGTTTTAAAACACTGATTGCATGTCAATACAAAAATGTCAAGAGAGTGTTATTACATTCATCATTATGAACAATTTTTACCAAAGGCACAACGCTCAGAGATAAAAAAAAAACAATTTTCAGACTTTTGCCCATATATCCCTGTTTTGTCTTTTTTTGAGTGAAAGTAATAGACTTTCGATGCTTAGTCTTAAGAGCCCTGTAATTTCGCTAGCGGCAGTAGGTACCTTTCAAGCCAAAACACAGTAGGTAATGTATATACCTATAGATACACATTACTGGTTGAAGATAAAAGCTTGCTATTGTACTCCCATATCTTGAAAAACAGCATTAATATAAACTTGATCCAACTTCTAGGCTCAAAGTGTCCGCCCTATACTGTTGTAGGCCTTATTTCTCAATTGTCATTGGTTAGCTGGTGATTGATCCTCGTTTTTCACGTATGGATATAATTACCTGGTTGGTATGCTCCGATCGATAAGAGTTGAATTTTAATTAGTCGTTTTTTCAAAACAATATTTTATTGATAACACCAAAATTACAAGTCCACAATACATATGTTTTTACGACGTTGCACGGCCGAATTTTTCATGTATTAGCTAAATTAACTATTTTTTCCCCCCAATTTTAAGAAACATCATAATTATTTACCTACTTGGACAGCCCCGTTCATTCATTGTTAGTATGTTTGCTCCAAGAACTGAAGGGCGTGGGTTCGATTCCTACCCAGGATAAACATTTTGTGGTATAAACAAATGTTTGCTCTGTGTCTGGGTGTTCTGTATTAATTATAAGTATGTATTTACAACAAAAAAAGTATTTAAGTATTATATCAGTTATCTGACTTCCATAGTACAAACTTTGCTTTGTTTGGGGTCAGATGGCGCTGTGTATAAATGTCCTATGATATTTATTATTTATTTATTCCTTATTTATAGAATGAAAACGCGAGAATCTCGTTTGCATTTCATTATCAAAACTCCACAATAGGCATCTACATAAATATCAATTCCAAATGCAGGCGGGCCAAAATTTCAGTGTGTTTTTACAACTCAACTTTAATTTCAACAGATATTATATGAGACAAGCTACGCACGCTTTGTTCAAATAAAACCAGTTACAATATACGCTTAGGTTCCCTTCGATGATCAATCCAGAAAAAATTGCAAATTTGATTTTTATTAATTGAACTGCCAACCGGAGCAATCATGCGGCAGTCGCAAGAACAACGATGTGCATCTGCCCCATTTATTAATACCGTTGATAATAAAACATTTGAAACACGTTCTTGCGAATCAATACTCGCGTTCTTGGTATGAATTATTTATGTATTTTATTGTCGCTTTATCGCCTGCATCGCGGCCTCTGGCGGGCGGATGCCGCGCGATCTCTTCTCTCTTGAAATAATAATCAGAACATAATTTTTATTTTTGACAAATAACTGGGCAGAGGCGCGGGCGGACCAGGTTTTTGTTTGACCGGGTGCGCCGTGCGGATTCCGGCTTCTGCTGCGTTATTCGGCTGAATAAACATAAGGATGTAGCTGGTATGCAGTCCTCTTGTAACTGTCCAGAAAGTAGCAACTGGGCTTCGGTAGAATAAAACCTACCGAAAACCTACCTACTGCAAGCATTGTTTTATCGTTATTATATTCGTAGTTACATACATAAATGCCGATATCTCAGTAACATTATTTTACAGAACTTTAAGTAACAAAACGAAGTCCGGACATCGCTGCTTTGGCTTGGCGGCAGATTTTCAACTTGAGGGTGGTAGCTAGCCAGCCGAGTACCAGAAAGTACCATAATCACCTTGCTATGGTTTCCTCAATATGTTTTCCTTCACCAGTTGCGACTTGAAGGATTGTATCTATAGGGGGATATATTTGCAACCCGAGTGGGGTTGCAAATTCTAATGTTTTGCGGTTCGTATGAAGGAGGTGGAATTAAACCGATTAGTTCGAGTTTTCGGAATATCATCCATGAAGTGGTGTCGCTTTACCAAACAGTTACCTTGAAGCTATCTACTTAAAATCGATCGCTAAAAGAGTTTCATAGGTATATAGGAAAATTATTATGTTCCTATATACACTAACTACACACTTCTAGCATCTAGCGATCTAATGGGAACCACATCAAACTCGTTCCTGAAAATTCGCTTCACATAAACTGCAAAAAGTTCTTACATTCGGCATTCTGATAAAAACGGTATCCTGTCTCTTCTTGTCGAATATCAGGCTTTATCGCTTTCCTGTGCAATATTAAAACGTTTAAATTTAATACAAGACTTATATTTTATATGATGCGACAAAAACATGGAACAAATCAATTCTGTTTCCTCCGATTGTGTCGCGCGCTATGAGATTGTGATGCAGTAAAGAGGTTTTATAAATGGAGTTGTGGAGGCTGGCAAGTTCAAGACGTGCTTTAGACAGTTATTAATAGTAGTGTGGATGCGCGTCAAGTAGCAACGTAGAAAGTAACGCCCAAGCTACGTCCGCTCAGGCTTTCTTCGCGGTATATAAATCATTGTCATATCGCTCCAGAGGCGCTGTCTGAAGCTATTGAACTCATTTGGTCACTCTAAATGCTTGCGTTCGTATGCATGAGAAACTGTGATTGATTGATCGGGGTGACTCATTCGGTAAAGTCTCGATATCTTGTGTTGATGATATGTTTGCTTACATTAAAATAACTAAATATCGTAGGACATTACACACAGCACCATCTGACCCCAAACTAAGCAAAGCTTGTACTATGGAAGTCAGATAACTGATAGATTCCTTTTTTTTGTAAATACATACTTACAATAAATACAGAACACAAAGACTGAACACAAAAAAAAAGACTGGTTTTTGAATCCCACAGCACGCACTTCTGTCTTTGCTATGTTATGTGCGTTTAGCTGATGGTGAAGTGAAACAGTGAAGGAAAACATCGTGAGGAAACCAACCAAGACCGTTTTGACCGTGGCCGACTTACCCTTCACACAATGAAAACCTAAAAAGATCCTCTGCCAACGTATATGTAACATTTCATGATGAGTGGTTAAGGGCAACAGACAAACTCAGATTCGCATTAAAACATTAGTTAGGATTGCAAAAAATACATACAAATTTCTCAGTCAGTGAATTTATTCTATCTTCTCATCTGACTGATGGGAATGACCCTTTAATGTATTGTTTTCATTTTCATACTGTTGTTTTTGAACTCGACTCTGGACTGGAGCGAGACTTATATTGACTTTAATGAGAGCTCATTGTCAATCGCTTGTCGAAGAACGCAGCCGCGGGCGTATGCAAACCGATGACCATTATAGCTTGCCTTCCTTTTATCGTAATTAAGCGACTTTAAAGCTTAGCTCATTATGGACTTGATGTGAGTTTCAAGCAATTTGATTATAAGTACCTACTTAGAAATACGACGATAGTTTCTACCTACTAAAAAAAACATTGGAGGACATTTGACACCTAGCGCCATCTAGCCTGAAACTAAGCAACGCAGACAGAACAGTTTTTTTTGTAATTATTTACACTAATTATAAAGAGGAAAGATTTGTTTTTTTTTTTATTTTAATGAATTGGCTCCGAAACTGCTGGACCGATCTGAATAATTCTTTTATCATTAGAATGCTACATTATCACTGAGTGACATAGGCTAAATTTAATAATTATTTATTAATATTATATTATTTTTTTAGTTTTGTTTTCTCGTGAAAAGCCGGGGCAAGCTGCTAATAATACATACAGAACACCTAGATACAGAACGACAAAGTGCGTCACACAAAGTGGAAATCGAACCCAAGCCCTCCAGATTTTGAAGCAGAACCACTACCAAATGAGCTAACAGCAGCCAAACAAGTCTATCAAGTCAACTCTGTCGTTTTGCGTTTGTTTATATACACACACATAATATATATATATATATATATATATATATATATATATATATATATATATATATATATATATATATATATTGTAATTATAAAAGTGCCGACATGTCATTTTTGTTTTTAAACGAAGTATAATATCGAAGTTTCTAGTAAAATTGACACTCATTTACTAGGGTATTACCGGGCTTGACTATGACTTAGTGTGACGTTGACTTATGTCTGATATTTCATTAAATACACCAAGTGCGATGTCAAATACAAAGAAAAAGAAATTATTGCCATTTAAATTGGGATTTTAGTCAAACATTTTGCAAAACATTATGTTGATTCGAGAAGCGTCCGAATAATAAATGTGTTTTTATCAAAACCTGCTGCATAACAAATGGCGGGACAGATTGTGGCTATGCCCGCACAATGCCAGCCAAGTATTTTAATTAATGCAACACCACACACATGAATTTTCTGTGCATTTCGCCGATTAAATTTTTCTCTGGTCTCGCCGCTTATCGACAATCCTTGAGGTTTTTGCTTGCCCGTAATAACAAGCGATATACAATTATACATACATACTTAGGTATGATCGTATAAATATGTATACTCTTCACTTAGGTCGAATCTTCGTTGTTGGCTGTGAGATAAAAGACATTGCATTTTTATAATATTCGTAGAGGTATTTTAACCACATTAAATATGGCTCTATTAAAATAATTACATTATTTATAAAAAAAAAGCTCATGCATTTTAATCAGTGTTTTGTGCGAATATATAATATACATTTTGTGTTTATGTTTATAATAATAAAATAAAATTTTTTTTTATTGACACAAATAAAACGATCGGTAAAAAATGGAAAAAAATCGGTCGCCTACCCGCAATACTGCATTAGAACAGTTCGCAAATGTATTTGTTCTGGTATCAGTTCTATAGTTTACACTCTTTGCCTCGAAAATGCATTTTTAATTAAGTATTTCGTTGATGCCCCTTTTAAGATTTTAGATACAAAGAGACTCTTTGTTGGACAAACAGACATTTATTATCATAACCGGTTTTTATGATTAGATAAATAGATAAGAAATTATTTATTGTGCACACCAGAATTAGAAAAAAATTTTCAGAAAACAGGCGAACTAATCGCTGAAAGCAATCTCTCCCAGGCAACTACGAATGGAAAACACGTTACAGATTAAGAACAGACAGAAAAAAAGACTAGAAAAAGTAAAATTGTATAAGAGAGTAGATAACAGTAAAGAGAGTGAGAGAGTGTAGTAATAGTACAATGATTAGTAAAAATTAATGACTATGATACTGTAAACTTAAATAAATTTAAATCCAATTAGATATTTCATGAAACATACTCACAGAAGCAATACGTTATTCTAGTCATGTGTCAGTAATTATCAAGTCTCGCGAAAGTCGACGGAAACCTCATTGATTTCCAACTCGTTTCGGACCCACTTAATTTGGCAAAAAGCAAAGCATCATCAATATGTGCCAGTATTTCGATGTGGTGAAATCTCGAAACACGAGACAGGAAGCGAGCGCGTGCTGACGAGCCCAGCGGTGAATATATCGAGTGCCGATGCGTTTATGCGATGCAGTATTATCGATAAATTAATGCTCACATTCGGATGCCACCACCATACTAATGGCGACACGCGGCGCATCACTTTTTGCTGTGCTTGCGTCAAGCCATTCAGCCTTCCATTGATACGGAATACGTTTGCAAAAACTAGTCGGCTGTCTTGTTGAAACTAACTAACTCTGCAGGTTTTTGTATACTTTTCGGTAAGGATGTGATCGGTTCTTGTTTTCATGGACGAATAATAATTGTGTCGTCGCTTGATAATCCATTCGATTGAAGTAAAATTAATGTAAGACGGAAACTATACATTTTAATTTTGTTTGAAAAAGCAACCACACGATTTGAGTGAAAATGCATAGTAAAACACAAATTATAAATATTCCATGCAGCAGTATTACACGGGGATATGCAAAGATAGTTATCGAAATAAAGTTACTGTAATCCTCCAACTGAAACCAATCCTGAAATAGCAAACAAAAAATAGCCCATACAGAAATGATATTCACCCTTGGACGAGTTGTAGGTATGCTAATTTTTAACTCAGACAAGAGCTCTTCAAATTGTCACTGTTTCATGGTCGATTTTCCAAAAACTTGAACAAAACGGTTTTTCACTTTCATTACACGAACCACTATACAGTAGAATTTGCTGTGCGAATTGGTGTTCCTCGATAGTTACAATAAAGACACCTTTAAGTCACGAGTGAATCGGTTTCTTCTACGTAAGCGTGCGAGGTAAGATTACTTAGTAAAAATAAAAAAAAAACTAATATAGGTAGGTAATTGAGCATTTAACATCATACGCCGCTAGTTTCTACCTAAACTTTGTTACAAATAACAAAACACACTGTCCTACGGATGCTCTACTACTTGATACCTAGGTACTGTTTTCGTTAAATTTAATTATGCACTGTTAAGACTGTACATAATTTTTTTTTAGTTCAACCATGTTATCACTTAAGTGACAGTAATGTCTTTGCTGATAATAAAGTTTCTTTAAACCTAAGCAAAAGTTTAGTAAAGAAACAAAACGTAAAAGTGTTATAACTTAAATGCAGCTTCCAACCTATAAAATTAAACGCAACGATACGTTCCAATAAATAAATCGACAGTTTACAATTATTGCTGTTTTATGAATGTAACCGTTCGACGAAGTGTTCCTAATTAGTGGTTTATGTGAATTGTAAACACTAATAAGTAATGCAGCCAAAGACACATGTAACATTCAAAATAATGAGTAAATTGTGGTCAATACAACGAAATTGCACATTATACTGATGAGGTTAAGGTAGATTGAATTAAAGGTTTCAGCTGTAATCATTTTACAGAAATAAAAACTGATTGGTCAATTGATTGCATTAAATTTTCTAAATATTGATTGCAATCAACTTCACACTAAGCAATAATCATACAAAGTTTGCTTTTTGAGAATCGATGGTATAAAATTTAACGTCTACACAAAGCGGGAGTAAAATTCACTTTCGTCTGCTTCGCATAAAAGATAACACCATTTTCCGAGAAGGTCCCTGTAAAGCAGCAGTTTGCAGGGACTGTTCGGGCATCTCATTATGTTGCGTTATCACGACACGGTCGCCATCTTGCTTGACGCTAATTTACAGAACGTGTGACTTACACGAGTCGCGCACGCGCATACTTCTCTGTGTTTAGTGTATTTACATAAGTCGTGATGTAACGAACTTCTGTGAATTGGTCATGCATAGGTGATACCATTTATAGATGAGAGAAATTACTTGACATTGAGCACGATGATTGAAGTATGTCTACAACTATAAAGGTGCTATCTGTGTCTTAGAAAAGACATCAACGCGTGTGTATTGTTTGTAGGATATAAGTACGTGGAAAAGTAATGAGAGGGTAGGATATCAATTTGCGATATTGAGTAGATACCTAACGATAAAAAATGTGTGGTAAGTGGTAACTCGCGAGTTTTTATTTTAATGTAAAGTATCTAGTAGAGTAGTAGAGTTTCTTTTGATTGAAATAATTATTAATTCATTATTTTTTATTATGCTCCATTTTAACCTTTTGTTTTTACGTTTGATGCGACATTAGTTAACTCAGAGAAAAACTGATTCGCGTTTAGAATGCTGGCTAACGAGCGGACGACCTCCTGTGATTCAACCTCACTTTAATTGATAATTCCAGAGAATAACGGCTTGTCTCTAATTGAATACAGCGGTAGCGGACTCGAATTATTTCAATAAGAAAGGGCAGGCAGCGGCGCCGCAGCAAATTGCGCGCTGTTTTCCTTTTGCACATCGAAAGCGGTCGCGCAGAATATTTAGTAGTTACTAGGTAGAAGTATTCTTATTGGTTGGTTTTAATGAGCCCCGATCAATGGGCGTAATTATTTCTTGTATCATTCTTCGTAGGGACGCGAGCGCGCTGTCATCCCATATGGACGGTCGACCGGTCGGTCGCGCATACCCATTCAAACAAACGCAAGCGGCGCGCGGCGTGTTTTTGCAAGCGTTTTTATGAATTGCCATAAAAGGGAACCTGAATATTTATTTTGTTCTTGATTTTCGATGTGAATTGACAGCTCATTTGGTTGATTGGGTTTGATATTGAAATGTTGATTTCATTCTGGTTTACTTCATCGACACGACCGTAAATCATATTTTTATTAGCTTCGCTTCATGGTTTTAGTTTTTCGAGTTCGAGTTTAATCGAGTTTTCCAGGGTTAATAATAACATATGCCTTTATCTAGAGTATCTGCCTTTTAAATTTCATGTAAATCCGTTGTGTCATTTTACATTAACACTAACTTAACCGCGTAACATGATTTCATCTGCGTTTTCTAAAAAGTAGTCAGTATGCAGAGAATAAGCTTGTTCCATTTTAAGTTAAATCCAAATCTGCCGAGTAGTTATAGCATGAAGAAGCAACAAACATACGTACAAACAATAAGAAAAACTTTAAAATTTATACTAAAAGTAAATAAATACCGTAGGACATTATTTCACACAGCGCCATCCGACCCCAAACTAAGCAATACTGGAAATTATGGAAGTAATGTAATTTCATACTTACAATAAATACAGAACTCCCAGGCACAGAACAAATATTTGTTTATACCACAAAATGCTTATCCTGGTTGGGAATCGAACCCACGCCCTTCAGCTCTTGTAGCATACATACTACCAATGAACCAACAGGGCTGTCAAGTAAGTATATTAGTATATTACAAGTTACTAAATATAAGTAAACGTATACTAGATAAGATAACAAAAGTCACCGACATAGTTGAAGTGACAGTGGGCTGGTCATATTTGCCACAGAACCAATAAACCCTTTTTTCCTTGCTGGATCGATGATGGACAAAGAAAGAAAGAAAGAAGCTGTGTGGTGGACCTAAAAAATAAAAACACTGGAGTCTTCCAGCATAGCCCCATTGTGCTGGTGCGGTAGGAATGCTTTCACACTCGTCAGCGGACTGATACCCAAAACTTTGAGTAGCATAACAAAATTAACAAAGACCAGGGATCACTGCATTGGCGCTCATTACTTTTATTTTTATCAAATTAATCTACGTATATATAGGCACGAATAGTTATATAGTTCTTCATGTAATGGTTTTTGATAAATTGTTTAATCAAATTTAATAACCTCTATTGGCGGGCGGGCCCGGGAGTTGATAGGCCTTTAAGTTTATAATCTACATCGTTCATTGTTTTACACATGCTAAATTATAGGGATCAGCTCTGGTATTATGCAAACTATGCTAGGCGAGTGGACTAATAAAATTAAAAGTAACAATTTTGTAAAGGCTGCTATATATTACTAAGATGAACGTTTATCACACTATATTCGAATCTTGTTTCTTAATTATTCCCTTAAGATCTCAATAAAGATTTAAGAAAATACTGATAGTTTTCTTTGAAGTAAGTGTATAAATACAAACAAATACAAATATTTTATTAACACCAAGGTTACAGGTCATTTTTCCATTAATATATAAAAATAGCTTTATATAATGTATCTGATAACATTTAAAATGTCAAAATCAGAACATTTGTCAATACAATGAAGATGTCAATATATTAATATGTCAAATATAAAATATGTCTATATAGTATAGGTACAACAAATTTGCTTCCCGCCGTCTGTACGCTTAGATCTTTTAAACTAAGCAGCGGATTTTAATAGATACGGATTCCCTCAATAGACAGAGTGATTCAAGAGAAAGGTTTGTATGTAAAATACGTGGATATGCACTACATTAGTCGCGGAGCGAGTCGCTAGTCGCTAGTGATATATGAAGAGACGTGCTTAAGGTGGTACGATTTCCATACAAATAATTTTTTGTCATTTATGGGCTAATGGAGCTTAATTTTACAGTAAAATTACAACTACTGGCATTTATTTTGGTCTTTATTTGCGGTAAATCACAATTGCTTGAACAAAACAGTAGATTATTAGCATAAAAATTTATTAATGATTATGAATTCATGATTTTTGAATAAAACAGTAGATTACGCTAATAAATCTACTGTTTTATCCAAGCACTTTTGATTTACCGCAAATAAAGACCAAAATAAGTGCCAGTAGCTGTGATTTCACTGTAAAATTATGCTCCATTTGCCCATAAATGGCATAAAATTATTATTTGTATGGAAATCGAACCACCTTAAAAAGCGACATCGCTTCATGGTTGTTGTGGCAAAAACTCGAACTATACGGTTCAATTGTCCCTTTATCGTACGATCTGCTAAACAATGGAATTTATTGCCCGAGTGGGTGTTCCCCGATAGTTACAAGTACGCATGCTCCATCTTAGACCACATCTTCCCTTAACATCAGGCGAGACGGCAGTCAAACGCAAGTCTATTCGTAATAGAAACTAAGTACCTAAATGGTTGTGCTTTGATAGCTAATGTTTGCTTAAGAAACGAGTTTATGCTATGTTAATAAATAAAATAAATGTCGTAGGACCATTACACACAGTGCCATCTGACCCTAAACTAATGGATGCGATAATTTAGGTACTGCTTTTTGCTTTCGTCGAAGCAAAAAGCAGTACCTAAATTATTCCTGCCCTCTTCTTTAAGAGGTCCATTTATTTCCTAAATCGCGCCAATTACTGCGCCTCAGTCGTCGCCTTCAAGATCACCGTAAGTGATCAGCTTCACCTGACCACTCATTAACTCAACTTCTTAATCCTACCTTTAATTGAAATGTTAACTTGGATGGCGATAAGAGACTCACAAGTTAATGTCCCGTCAGATTACCCACTTTATCTTGTGTTTGTGACAACAGCGGCTGGCATTAATGAGACAAAAATACAGCGTTAACTGTTTGGCTGAAGGTTGCACTTAAACAAATTGAGAGTTCCAGAAAATGCGATTTTTTAGATATTATTTTATTGCGTGGATTTATCATTTCTCAAAAATATATATTCGTTGACACAAGATGCGATCCGATTTTTACGATCTGATAAAATATTTCAGATACACTTAGTATCTGAAATATGCGGGTCGTCTCAGTGAAAAATAAGGGGTCATGATTCCTTAATTGTTAAATTGTTGATTGTTAATATATAGATTCTTATATTCAAAAAATAGATTTAAAAAAAAAAAAATTGCTTAAATTCAGAGAATATTGCCTTAACTTGTTGGGATAATCAGACAAGATAGCTTTTAGTAACATACTTACTATAAGTGTCTTCAATAGAGAGTTACTTTTAAGGTTTCCAACTATGATTTCTATATCTTTCACTAAGTCTCAATAGTGCATTTGGATGTCTAAGAAGTAAGTACTTACATGATAACAGTTGTTTGATTCACAAACTATAAAGCTTTGCTTTGTGATTGACAACATCCTATGACATTTCTATCAATACTCATTTTGCTTATTTCTTCTAAAGTTCACTGTTATTTATTTAGACACAATTTTATCCCAGACTTGTTAAGCTATAGATGTGTGAAAGATAATCAATCAATCGTGTAACTTCGACTTATAAGTTCCATTTTGTTCTTATTAGCATGCTATTAATCAAGGCTGTCATACTTAATCAATGCTCTTCTAAAAGACTTGGCACAACGACGATGCAATGAAAATTATTTGTATTGTACAGCGGGCTATCCCAGAGTGAATTATTATATTTTTTTTTCATTAGACCGTTGTCTGTTACTCTCGTTTTGATAATATAGATTTAAGAGATCGTATGATTTGATTCTAGTTTAAATGTCAATTTAAATTTAATAATGATACTTTATAGAATCGGCCCGCATCCAGCTCGTTCCTGCGGTCTTTATTAGGTCGTCTGTTCACCTTGTATGGATGTCCTACGCTCAGCTTGCCGGTCCGTGGTCTCCACTCCAGAACTTTGCAGCCCCATCGGCCATCAGTTCTGCGTGTTATGTGCCCTGCCCACTGCCACTTCAACTTGCTAATCCGTTGGGCTATGCCGGTAACCTTGGTTCGTCTACGTATCTCCTCATCTCTGATTCAATCTCATAGGGAAACTCCGAGCATAGCCCTCTCCATAGCTCATTGCCGCTTGTTGCTCGGGCCCCTTCCAACTTTTATTGCAGCGACACTGCAATAGTCACGGACAATGCATTATCTCTTACCGCCAAGAGAGAATCTTGTTCGTTTTATTTATTTTACATAAAAAACAAAACAACATCAGAGACCTAGATTATAAAACATATATCAGATTTACATCTATCAGTTATACTAAATAGTCAGCCCAAAAAGTATCTATTTAAAAAAGAAAACGATTAGAATTTCTTTCTCGAGATGTAGTTTATGGTCATTACTTCGCCAGCAACCGTCCGTAAGGTAATAGCGGTCTGTGATCGGTGACCAGGGTCGGTAGTAACCTTCGACGAAGTTCCGGCAATTCCATTGTTTCTCAGCTAATTGAATCGATGCCACTGATAGATTGCGTCGAGGAGGAAGCCCTGTTACACCGTGACTCTAATCGCTACTTCGTATTGACCTCAAGCACTTTCAAAGAACTTAACTTGTACAGTAAAAATGACAGATGTATAATAATTATGTATCTTGGCAGTAATCACAATATTTAATGTAGAACCGTGTGTTTCGATTAGATGTACCAATAAATAATTTCTATTAACGAAGCTTTTTTACATTTAAAAAATAAGAAATATAATAAAATAAGAAAAATAATAACTATTTCTCTGTTGACGTAAATTACTACACATCTGTATACTTTTTAACCGACTGCAAAAAGGAAGAAGGTTATCAATACGATACATTTTTATACATAATAAAAATCTAGATTAATCTGACCAATTCAAATTATATATAAAGAAATTTTACTATATACCGTGTGAAAAAGGGATTTATTTACTAAATGCTAAATCATCGGTTAGCAAAAGTGTAGAGTGTACGCCCGTAACAGATCGTTAGCGCTTCCAACAATGAACAAATCGAATCTGTCACGGGCGCCCGCGCACCGGCTTTCGACGAATTACGCACCATCACTTACTGGGAACTACCTGTAAGTTATGCTGATTGAAAAGCGCTAGAAAATACATGTATGGGTACCAGTAGTTCATAACAAAATGAAAACATTTCAATTCAAATACACCTACTCAATATTATAAAATCGAGGTCATAAACTTTACCAAAACTTTACAAGAAAAAAATGTTCCCATTTCCTATTTTTTTTTTTATATTTGACAGGCTAGCTGTTTTGACCACAGCTCATCTGATGTTAATTGAGTGTGTGTTCAAAGATGGTAAAAACACCTTATCTGGAATTGGCTCTTTTAAGTGAGCTATGTACTTACGTCTATATGTAGTTCTACACTTACTAATAAGCAAATTGTAGCTTCCCAATAACAACAATTTATCAAAGTAAGCGACCTTTAATAAGTACAACATGTTGAAATACAATTGCAATTATTATTTCAGTTTTTATATTGAAAAATTAATGAGCGATCAATTTGATATGCATTATTTTGATGTCTTAATAAACTCTGGCTTATATAGAGCTAAAAAATAGACTTATAAAACCAGCCTATTTTCGTAGTCATCAAAACTAGATCTTGTATAAAAACCAACCATTAGATTATCGACTGACAGTTAATTATAGGTTGTATTGATTGGTGCATTGTGCTCCAATATCGTGCGACCAAACCGCACAAAAAGTATTCCGTCCAGCTTTGAATAGACCATTAAAGACTCATCCTATTAAGAGACTTATAACCGTGACTCGGCTATCTTGCTCACATTCGCATATTTTTGTACATAACAGTGTGAACTACCAAAAAGTGTAATCGGGTACGTTGTGAGTGTTTCACAAATGTTTTAAAGAAAGATTCATATTAAGTAGTAGCGATCCACGGCTTCAACTTTTTTTACAGAGGAAAGTTTATTTGTATTTTTTGGTTTTTTGTAACGAATAAACTCAAAAACTATTGAAGCGATTTCAAAAATTATTTCACGGGAAGGTACACTATGACATAGTCTTAGACTTTTTATCCCTGTATTTCCACGGGAACGGGAACTACGCGGATGATACCGCGAGGCAGCTGCTAGTTTATTTATATTTGTACTGTACTGTGTACTGTATGTATTATAAGTATGTATTTACAAAAAAAAAGTATTTAAGTATTCTATCAGTTATCTGTCTTCCATAGCACAAGCTTTGCTTAGTTTGGGGTCAGATGACGCTGTGTGTAATGTCCTGTGATATTTATTATTTATTTATTTATTTGTTGTTTGTGGAAATTTTTAATTGGCCTTATATATTTACATAGGTAACCAAATGTGTGTAACTAGCTGTTAATTTCCCTAATATCAATAAAATAAAATAAAATAATTTGAATATATCTCTATTTCAAAGCATACAAAAAAATCTTCGAGCAGTTGCAGAACAACGCGAACAATGAGCTGTAGCATCGGCTCTTCCGACGATGCTACAGCTCATAGTCAATAATTAAACGTAATAACATAATTTCGAAAAGTAATTAGCTCAATAATGATCCACAATTCACTATCGACAGAGTCGTTAATATGCGTGAAGGCAAATGCATTGATTAAGAAATCCATTCAAGGAATATGTAATTATGATTATATATTTCTCAAGCTGTAATAATGCCTACGATGGTAATAACTTACGCTTAATGATGTGGTACTAAAGACTATTCGCACTGTTTACACTATAAAGTCTTCAGATATTTCTTTCTCTGACTTTTGCATACTTAGTACCTTAGTACCTCTATCTAAGCAGTTATTTCTCTCGCGGGAACAGCAAAAAGTTTCATTTTTTATATTATGCTATTTTGGACGTGAATTTTTTATATGCAATATTCTTTAGAACAAGCGCCTAAGCTACACGAAGTTATCTTGTTTCATATGAAAGTCACGTACAAATAATTACTAAAACTACCTATAATTGCATGACTTAATGCAGTGGCGTATTTACTAGGTGCCGTACGCTGGGACCCATAAGAATAGAAGAGAATACAACTTTATTACACACATACATTATAACATACAAATACAAGCAATTAATAAATAAGTTGCGAACATCTACCGTTCAATGTGTCATCATACAGTAATGCCGGTACTTAGCTCGTCTGCGCGAGAGACCAGCTTCGTACACGAAGGTAATTACTGTACTCGTAAAGTAAAGCAATAAAGCGATGCCCATAGCGCACTTTCATTGCAAAAGTGGATAGCTTGTGCAACCGCTAAAGTATTGCTATGAAAGTTTTACCACTTCTTGGTTTTAGATACCTACATTTTGTAAATTTGCTGTGAGTAGTTAATAACAAAGCAAACTATGCTATAAATAAAACAGAATTTATGTAGATGAAAAGAGACCATTACAAAAAAACTACACAGAAAAAATCGTAGAATACATAAAACATAAAAAAAATAATCACATCATATAGTTTTTAATGTTTAAATACTCAGATTAAATAGCTTTTCGATAATCGGCTGTGACATTTCGGGTCTGACAGACATGAAATTTCATCATGAGCTTGGAAGATTTATAGTAAAAAAAATATGAAGCTAAAATGAAACTTTATTGTAAGCCATCAAAGCACTAAAATACTCGTTCGTCGTAATATTTTTATAAACATAATAAAAACAAAATCTCTCTAAATACAAACTGCTACTAAAATAAAATATTTTAACCGCGTAAATTTTGTGATTTTAACATTTAATTAGATTTATTACCGATACTAAATATAGGCGCATAAAAGGCTATGACTTGGTTTTGGTCATATTATAACACATTTGAGCCAAATTTGACTATAGATGTTCATCATATATTTTAAATCAGAAATTAGGCCAGGCCGTTTAGCCTATGCAAGGTTACTGTGGTTTTATCACTTGACGCAGAGTTTGTGGCTAGGTGTAGGACCACCGCGTCAGCCCATGTCAGGTGTAAAATTTACGATGACATGTCAATGAGTCTTTGTGGATACGTTATGTTGCAGCTAAACAAGACTCCGAAGATCTCACAAATTTTAAATCCTTCCAAAGTGCCCTTTGTCATTTGGGAAATCGAAGTCTTTATTTTGTTGTATGTAGAAGCCTTACTTATAAATATGAGAAGGTATTTTTTAATGTTTTGCTGTGTCCATCAGCGTTTTAAAGATAAACGTCATAAGTTTATACATTGTACAACTCAGTAAACGTTTTGCTGTTATGCATTGGTGTCTAAACATTATTGATCCAGTTTGAAAAGTACGATAATTAATCTAGTGATATGGGAGTTGCACTGATGATCTGGACTTTATTAATTAAAGTTCGGGGTATCAATAGTAACGGAAAGGTACAGTACCTATACCTATTTATATAGATGTATATAAACATATAGTATATAGGTATATATATAAAGGTTTTGGAAGAACTAAGCCTAAAGGAGGTCAATGTACTTATCACTATGGGCAACTCAAAACAACACAACTCAAAAAATTAAAAAATATAATTCAGAAAAAATACGTTAACCAACTATCTGATTTTTACAAACCTGTGTATTTATCCAATGAAACCAGTGAAATAGCAAACCCAAAGGAAGGTTAGGTGTGTAAATCTTATTTAAGTTATATCCATAGAATTACTAGGGTATGATTTTTGAAAAATAGGTAAAATGATGCGGTATATGATGATGGTCAATGATTAAAGCTTCAATGGTCTAAAATGTATATTATTTAACCGATGAGTTTCGCAGGTAAGTTTCCCAAACATCTTATTAATGTCTCCATTTAATCGTCTGATCAGAAGGGCTAATTAAACGACCTAAAGCGAATTTTATGTACAAGATTGAGTCACAGTGTGAAACCTTCGTCGGGTATGCAAACTGCTTGAAGTTACTCATGTGTGTTATCGTAAGTTAACTGGATAAAAATCAACATACCTACTCAATTATTAATGAGATAACAATCTAGGTGCGGTGTTTAGGATTTCTATTGTTCTGCATGCATTAAGTTAATCTCTTCGGAACATAAATAATAATTTGAATATTGTATAGTAGCTAAATCGATACAGTTGGAGTTATTTAAACATAGTTATGTTATTTAAAATTCTGTTGCTCTTAAAATTCTTTTACCGCTGCAATGGTCATGGACAATAGACATACACCTCTTACCATCAGGATAGCGTCTCATTTGTCTCATTACTTTTACATAAAAAAAGATCCTAATCAAAATATAATTATATACTTTAGCATTTCTAGAGAACTAAACTAATTAAATTGCTAGAGATTAAAAAATTACACAGAAAATCTGCATGACTATTTAAAATTAATGCATCAGAAAGTTCTAGAAAATTTAATTTTCAGGTAAAGTAAGTGCTCTTTTTCATTTCATTTATGCTTAAGTTTGACCTTCAACTCGTCTGATGTTAAGCGAAGATGCGGTCTACAATGGAGCAGGTCGATCCTCTCGCGACTTGAAGGAAGTAGGTAGGTATTATTATTTTTTTATTGATTATAATGATCAATTTAATTACCCTATTATAATTAATACGCTTGTAGCACAGCCGTGTAGTAATTATCATTCCCTATCTTGTCCTTTGTTTTGTTTTAATCTTGCCTTGTATCGTGTTGCGTATAGTTAAAGGATAAAAAACCATACAAAGTATGACAAATATAGGTACCTAAAAATATTCAAGTAATGATGATACAAGGCTTTTGGCTCGATTAGACACGCTGGCCAGGGGCAAAGGTGTGAATCGACATTTAATAAATAAATTTATCGGACTCTAATGCATTTTTAATGACCGCACAACTACGGGTTGCGGAAGATTTTTTTCTATAGAACTTCGTAACTCGTGCTTCGATGCCATAGATAGGTAGGTACGTTAATGTAGGAAGTTATATATGAGTGAATAAGTTTGTTTTTAAGTAGGTATCTTAAAATAACTTAAGAGATACGTGAAATTGTTAATGTTTTTCTTCTGTTTTATGGCGTCGCACTTCGAGTATTACGATATTTTGAAGTTTTTCATGAAATGAATTAAAATATATAAGTCTTGGTGAAGTCCGATCTTGGCTTAGTAAGGTGTTGGTGACATTACTACAAGCTTCGCTAGAGTTTTGGAAACTTTTATAGTATAAGGATAAAAATAAAAGTATTTTATTTATCAACTGCTGAATTATATTTGCGTGTGGCAAGGTGGTAAACAATAGTAGGTAGGTAGGTATATTAATTTGTAACTTATCACGGATGTATATTTAAAATTGCATTTATTAAATTCTAAAGATGCACGCGATTTGATAGCGGCTTGATATCGAAAGGCAATCAATTAACTCGTACGCAATTTGATTATTGATTTCGTAATTAAATCGCGCTGGTGGGCGTCAGTACATTCGATTTTTCATCGATGATTTTAACTGATATTTTGTTGATTCTCGAAATTAAGTTATTATGGAAATAATATTGAAATGTTGAACGCACATATCGTACGTGTCTACGTCTCATTTCTCAGACAGCCTTCATTTTATTGGGAGTTTTGGATGGAACGCAGAGAAATCATGTCGCCACATTGTATTAATTTCTAAAACTTATGTTTTATCGAATATTTATATATCAAAATAGTGGAGTTTTATTTATAAAGTGCCCAATTACGTGAACAAGTGTGGGAAAGTGATATATTTAGAGAAATATGACTTTTCAGGTTGCTTTCAAAACTCTGTCATAGCTTAGAATAACGTCACTACTACTTTATTTTATGCCCGGGCTAACCTTGATTTAGCTTTTGTGTCTTTGAATTTAACTTGTTTAAATTGATTTCAAAAGATATTTCTAAATATTAAAATACTTGGCACTGGCAAGTGCACAAATTGCGATTAAAAGAAGAATAAAGAAGTATGTTATTGTTATTGTACTTTTTCTTTTTTCGACCGATAACACGTTTGTGCACAGTTCCCTAGTTTCCTGAAGTTACGTTGTATTTTTTTAATTTTAGTTACTTTATAATCTTAGCGAAATTTTAAAACATGCACCTAGGCTATTTCAGACACTAAACATAAAATGCTACAAAGTTTTTTTCTTTACTTATACTTGCATATACAAACTCATACTCAGAAAGGGCTGAGCTAAGCGGCTACTTTTACGGTTGCGGAGAAAAAAGGAACAAGGATAACGACAGCTTGTAAACATACTCTAAGCTTACAATGCTTGCAATTTAGCTTGGCTTCGGCTTCGGCTGACAGTGCGTATAAAAGAAGAAAGAAAGAATTATGCGTTACAACGCGTACAAAAAGCAGCAAGATAACGTAATTATTTACCGCACAATTGCTTTATTGCCGCGTATGCAAACATTTTAACTTTAAGCCGCGCATGCTTGACTGTAAACGAGCACAAAAACCTCGGCGCTTAATCACGTCTCTCTTAATCGATTTTTGAAAACTCGATTCTTATTTTTCTCCGTGCAACCGACCGTATTAAATAATAATCCCAGCGGCAAATGAGACTAAATTGCACACAATTTAATCGCACTCGTGTTACTGCCGAGCTTTAAAAAGCAATTAACGATTAATTAAGGTCGCTGTTTATAGTTATCATAAGTGCCTTCGATCTTCAAGTGTTATTCTTGTAAGTGGTGCGGGAGTTGAAGTCGACTCCAATTTAGTCACGGTTCAACGAATACAGCGTAAAAAAGAAACTCTCGTGTTCGTTACACCGAAAAAGGTTTTAACCGTAGCACCACAATAGGCGGGAGAGGACAGAAATAATTGGGACCTCCAGCTGTCTAGAGCCGCGAGTGTCGGCTCATCAGTATGCGCGAGGAACACTGGAGCCTCCGCCGTCGCCAGTAGACTATTCATCTGCGCCTCACGCCAGATACAAATTGCCTCAGTCTGACCCACCTTTGTAAACATCGAACCCGACAAGCCCTTTTGTGTTCAACCTACGTGTGGATTACTGAGCATTTTATGCTCAGCTGAATTGAGAATACTTAGCTCGCTTGTCTGAGTGACAAACCCCGCCAAATGGCTCCGTGAGGCATCGGACGATTCACCGTGTGTTTATATCCATTTATAAGTCAATCATTGTCACTAGGACTACTTGTTTGAAAATTTCATTTGCAACCTTTTAAAGGAGGTGCACGTTTTTGACCGCTTTCCTTGTCATATAAGGGTATATGAAAAAACAAACGATAAATACCCATCAATATAAATGCCATGAATTAAGTCTATTTATATTTCAATTGTTGGTCAATTTGTTGGTCACGACACAATTGTCGTCTAAAAGTACCAGCTCAGCATTAGTTTTTCTTCAACGGTCATACTTATTTGTCTCTTACGATAATCACAATTATATAGAATCGGTTCTGTTATAAGTGTACTCGAACAATAAATTTTAGATCAAAATTGCGTATTTACTTGCAAATGGCCTCTTAAAAGGCGCAAATTGAATTAACATCCACTTTGCATAACTGCTACGGAGACGGTGGTGGGCGGCAGCGGGCGCGAGTTACGGCGCGAGCAGCGCGCTATCAATTAAATTTTAATTTTCGATACCCTACAAGTGAGTCGGCAGGCCTGTAATTGGCCTGACCAGCGGGATGATTGTTTTATTGGCCTCGTGTTGTCGCAGCGGGCATCCGCACGATCATTTCAATACGTTGCGCTCTCGCCACAAACGCTCCGATGCTCCACAAAACAAAAACCTAAGCCGTTCATCTCACCCGCTGACGTGGGCGTCGCGCTCCAGACGAACTCTGAATTTAAATAACTCGTTTCGGCTACCGCTGACAAAGCCGCCGCTTAGATTCGGGGCTCCTTTTCTTCTTGGAGGGCAGGTAGCAGGTAGATGTCTCATTCCGTACCATTTTTACTTGGTTGCTTAATTTCGGTTAGATGCGGTTGAGACGGTATCCTCTCAAAGTATTAGAGTGACGCGAGTAACAGGTAGTGCGTTTTTGCAGGACCTCACCTAATTTGAGCCTTGGAGCGCACGCCAGTGGAGTTTTTACTGGTTTGTTTGTTTCGTGACCTCGCACGAGCGCTGCACGTGACTTCGCAAGTCGTGGTAAAAAACGTTCTTAAGATTTCTTTTAACGGTCGCGTCCTGTTTTTATGCATCTCTTGTGCAAGATTGCAAGTAAATAAAGGCAAGATGCGCGTTCGTCGGATGCAGATGAAGTCGCGAGCCGGTGCGTGCTCTGCCTACCGTCCGTCGGTTAATGCCGACTTATTGTTCGTTCGCCGTCTCTTTACATGTTGCGGCGTCTCACGAACGTTGTTTATGTAAATATCGCTTTGACGCAAATGATCTTCTACTTGAGTTACGGGCAGGTAATAAACGTCGCTTTATGGACATTCCTATCAGAGGATCTTGAAATAAAATCCTGACATCGAAGTGCAATCATTTATTTAAAGTACGAACCACTCGTCCAGTCATAAATTTATGGATAATAAGGTGTTCCAGCTTATATTTCGAGTCTCCAAATACCTAAGTAGTTAAAAATAAATGATGTCTACCTATATTATAAGAGCTAGGCAATATTTTCTTTTTTGCGGTTTATACATATATTTGTTCTGTATAATTAATAACTATGTAGGTACTTGGTAACTCGTAAAGTTGTTTTTTTTTTTCTAAGCAAAACTATGAGAAGCGCCACACCGCCGCAATTAGCTGGCCTACAGAATGCCTACAACACACACGCCTAAGGTGTTTTATAATATAATCAAAGAGGATAAAGCTCGCCGACCTGCGGGCCATAAAGCAAACAGATTGCATCTAACCTGTCGGGTACGTGCCGCGTCGCATGACTCAATGAGTTGCGCTTGCGCCGGAGCGCGGTGCCTGAGAACGACTGAAGGCATACGCCTTAGGTATATCTCCCTAGGTACTTACCTGTCGTAAGTTTTACGCTATACATCACAATTTTTATCAAGAATTTATTGTTCGCATTCAAAAGAGCTGTTCACTAAAATAAAACAATAATAAATTCACTTATAAAAGTCGCATTTGGCGTGCCTCAATATTTTTATTGAAAATCAGAAATACACGCGCTTTATCAAATCTCAGCTTAGCATATATGTATCATCATCATCATCATCCACAGCCTTCTTTATCCCACTGCTGGGTATAGGCCTCTCTCTTTACATGCCATCTGCCTCGGTCCTGTGCCAATCTGGTCCAGGTTCGACCCGCGACGGTGACGATATCGTCGACCCATCTTGCATATATGTATATAAGCAAGAATTACAGGATATTATGTATCAAAAATAATTATTTAAATTTACTCCCACCACTGAGTTACTTTCCATACGTTTTTCTATTGTTTCCACAGTGCGTAATGCGTATATCTCATAAATTGTTATTATGCTAGTCTCTTTACAATTCGGTATGTAATTTTTTATTTTTTATTTATTTTATATTTTTGTTACTGATAGTAAACTCTATTTTATGAAACTGATTTTAATATTTTGGCTTTCTATGCGGTAGTTGATTTTTAATACTTTTTCAAACTTGTTATAGCGACGACGCCATAAAGTTAGCTAAATATGTATGCCCTTACCATGCAAAACAAAAAAGTATACATAGCTATTTTGACACATTTGATTGACTTTGACAATTGACATCAAAATAAATAATCAAGTAAATAAATCTCACATCAGCGAAAAAGCGAAAAAAGCGAAATCATAGTCTGAGTAACGTTTAAATAAGATATTTGTATCAATAAAGCAAAAACAACTCGACGTACGTGTATGGAAGTGGTTATTATGTCTGACGTTGACTTGACATTAACAGATTTTGTTTTGGTTTGCCATTACTTTTTTAGGCACAGAAAGTAGCCCCATATAGCCTACTATGTGCCGTCATTAGAGGTCAATTAAAATCAACGCTGATTATAAAGCCCATTGGAATGGTAACATGTTAGAGAGTTTAGAGATGTCAACGTCAAAACACTGACATTACTTACTTGTGTAAAACAAGAGACGGTATGAATATATTTGGATAAACTTGTCTGAATTACTGAAATCATGGTTTTAATTTTGAAACCTGATCCTTCAAAAGAAAGAAAGAAAACATATATTTTGACACACAATACTACAACAACAACAAACTGCAAGAGAACAACAACAACTATAAGAGATTAAAAAAAGATGACAAAAATAACAATAATAATATATCTATTATGTAGAAAGTTGTCGGTGTAGCGTCCATTACGACAAAAAAGGTTCGTTCTCAGCATTAGTGCTGCCGATTTCTCAGCAACGCTGGTTTTCAGAACTAACCTTTTGGGACGCAAAAGACAGAATAAAAATACACAAATGCATACGCGAAAATATTACTATAATTTACTTACTGCATATTGCAATTTCAATGCGTCATCAGCTATTCTGTTTTTAGCATCATCATTTAGATGAAGTCCAACGATACGAACATGGTTGGAACGTAACTGCACAAAAACCTTTCCCCGGCGAGGCTTGTACCTATTATCCATACCCAGCATTACGCGGGCGCCGTGGGAACCTTCCTTGAATTCTGTGCGAGCAGCAAGGAACATCTGCATTGTGAAAATGTCCATACATGTAGCCCTGATGGTAGCTAATGAGAGCATTAGTGTAGTATTTTAAATATTTTGGCGCTTTTTCTTTTCCTTTATGAAATGACTTGTATGCAGCTTGACTGTAAGTTGCATCTATACTTGCTTCGTTTTAATCGAATTCAACGAGGAAGAAGGTTCTCAATTCCGCATCCGTATTATGTATTCCGAGTACTCTGTCTTTTGTGGACCGATTTCTGTGATTCTTTATTTAATGTATAGAGGAAATTCACTTGCTGGTTCGGACCTTTTTTTAAACAACCTACTGCTTTAAAAAAGAGGGCATTCTTTCGTATCCGCCCGACTTTAAAATCCTTGAAAAAAAAAAGATTTGATTCCACGCCCTTCTACGTGTGAACCGACCACACTAACCACTGAGCTATCATCGCTACAAAAATGAAATCAGCGTTTCACATAAATTATTCTATGGTTTGTATCTATGTATGTAATAACTGAAATCTGAAGAAGGTAAACAGGGTTATAAGCATTGTGTGTATTGTACTAAAAATGTACTCATTATTATAAAAAACTTTTACTATGGACACAACTCTAGAGATCTTAAAAGAAAAAATATGCTTATCCAGCGTTTTCCACAAGTTTTTCATAATAATGAGTAAAATGCATGTCCCATTTGGCTCATCATATCCAAAGCTCATCACTCGATCAGATCTCCGTACAAACGCCTCGTTATTTTCTTTCCATCCAAAGGTTGTCTATAAGAAATCGCTCTAGGCCATAAGACCGCCCTTATACATCAAGTATCTATTATATTGTTTTGTTATATATCTTCTTCTTTTTTTTGTTGTTTCATATTTGTATAAATTGTGATCTGTGTTTCATTTGTAAGTTTTTGGTGTATAATAAAGTTATATTCTATTCTATTTACACGCACGAATTCGTGCGTGGAGTCTAAGGTTGTCACTGTATCAATATGATGCGGGGTGAGGAAGCCCCGATTTTGGGGGCAGCGCCCGTTCTATACCTACGTAGTATTATTATCTGTTCTGTGCCCAAAGCTTATCTACACTAATATTATAAAGAGGAAAGATTTGTATTTTTGGATATTTGTCAGTTTGTAATGAATAAACTCAAAAACTTTCAAAAAGCTACACTATACGTTGGGAAGCTACACTATCCCCAGGTGACATAAGCTATTTATTCATGTATTCTCACGGGAACGGGAACTACGCGGATGAAACCGCGCGGCGTCTGCTAGTATTCCTATACATTTCCAGGAAATTAAACGAATCATATTTAAAATAATTAGATAGGAAATGTCTTTGAATACCACCAACACCGCGTCGCTATTAGTAGGTGGCATTATAACTACCAAAGATTAGGAGGCGGTATTTTGTAGAGATGGCCGACGAATCGGAACAAATTCACTTTCGCATGGTTGTAGGAAACAGTAACGTGTTTTCCTGGTTACCTGGAAGAGATAGTTTTTAGCGATAAGGCCGCCACTTGTGGCACTAGTGCAACAGTTTAAATTTCCGGTGTGCACAATAACAAGTTTCTATTTATCTATAATATTATGTACGCGATTTACATTGGGATATAAACAATTACCACCTCACCTCGATTGTGAACTTGCTCTCAAGTAAGGTTGCCACAAAACAGTTAAGTGCTTATCCTCAGATTTTCATCATGAAAGTGGTAACTAGCCAGCCGAGTATCTACTAGAAAATACCCTACCACCATGCTATGGTTTCCTCGCGATGTTTGGCAGCTCAAGCTCATTATTGGGGTTTGAACTCACTCTGCTATCAACGCTACAAATAAGCAAATAGGCTAACAGAGAAGTTATAAGTGTATATACCTTGGAGTTGCACGACTTGGTTCCCCCTGCCCTTTTTTACTACCGGACGGCCAGACAAACGCGACCGAGGCGACACCTGTATAAGTAGGTACATGGTGGATGTTCCCCATGTGCGCAATAAACGCTTTGAGTCCACATTCTTTATTCGCACAGCGAGGATGTGGAACTCTTTGCCGGAGTCTGTGTTTCCCGAAAAGTACAATATGAGTGTCTTCAAATCAAGAGTAAACAGGTTCCTTCTAGGTAAGCGTGTTCCATCCTAGACCGCATTGTTCCTTCACATCAGGCAGGATGTGGTCCAACGCGAACATATTCAAAATATATAAAAAAAAAATTATAAAAAAAATGATAAATAATAAATGAAAAAAAGAAATATGATAATGATAAATTATATTTATTGTTAATAAATTCTCTTATTTATTTTCAAAGTTAGTAGCTGTTTGTTTTCAAAGAAAATAAAAAAAAATAGTAAAATGGGCATCTCTATACTATGTGGAATATCTCGTCTGTGGCGGCGAGCGTGGATGGCGCGGCGCGGGCGGCGGCGGAGGCGGCGGTGAGGCGCGGGCGGCATGCGCGGGCGCAGGTCAGCGAGGCCGTGAGAATGCGCGCGCGCCGCCGGTTCCCAGGCACGCGCCGCGCCGCCCGCCGCACCGGCGTAGGCGCTACACGCCACCTATATACCTAATCCATGTGTCTGCGTACAGATAAAAGAAACGTATCTTTTGAATCACAAATCACCTCACTACGAAATGTTATCTAGATTCATCTGAACTATTACTGTTTCTTTGATGTTCACTTTTTGAACACACCGTACACATTATATGTATTTCTTGCAAGACTTTGATTGTTTGTGTTATAAGGCCAATTTTTAATTGGCCTTATACATTTATATAGGTAACTAAACGTATGTAACTAGCTATCAAGTTTCCTAATATTAATAAAACAAAATAAATAAATATAAACGTCGAGAACGTAGACATTTTTTCGATATTATTTTTAAACATATATACCTAATATCTGCTTCTATATGTTTCTCTCCATTAAAGGGTTGTCTGGAAGAAATCACTCTAAGCGATAAGACCGCCGTTATGCGCCATATATTTATTGTTTTGTTTCTTATTGTCTTTATCTCTTTTTTCATGTTTCATTTTTGGTTGTGTAATAAAGTTGTATTCTATTGTATCCCAATCTACAATAAGTTTTTTTTTGGCAGGCTAGGTGACCACAGCTCATTTGATGTTAAGTGACGGTGTGGTTGAAGATGGTGCAACACATCTAGCTTGGAATGAAACTGGCTCTCAAGTGAGGCTGCCGGAACACACCGTTAGATGCTTGGCGGCAGATTTTTTACTTGAGGTGGCTAACCAGCCTAGTACTAGAAACCGTCCCACCACGCTAAAGCTTCCTCGCGATATTTTCCTTCACCCAAAGCTCGACCACTAAACACTGAGCTATCATCGCGAAAACGTAGCCGTAAATAACAAAAACACGGCATCACTTTTAACGAACATCCTTTATCAATAAAATGTTGTATTGTATAACAGCTACGGTGCATAGCTCTCTCCGAGGTCGCCGCGGTCGCGCGCTTGCGTGACCGTGGGACCGGCGCGAGCGGCGGCGGCGGCGGCACGGTCTGTAGCTGTCGTAGTTCTATACAGACTCTACCGCATTGAGAATATGCCACCACACTGCATGTGCTTGACTAGGTGTTAATACACGTTTTTTAGGAGGAGGTCGCCTAAGCACTACAAGCGAACATTATTGTCTTTTTTTTTTAATGGTTGACTGGCTAGGTTTTTGACCATAGCTCACATGATGTTAAGTGAAGCTGTAGTCGAAGATAAAATTATTAGAATAAATTATTATTATTAGATTAAGATTGTGTTTAAAAGGTACTGCGGGTGCGTGTAGCGAATTTGGATTTATAAGTGGATACTATTGAAATGTGTTACTGTTTATATCGTCACTCTATCAAGGTGGTGACCACATTAAGAATAAAAAAATCTCCGTTAACATCTCACCGTCCTGAAATATTACCAGAGCTACTTTAAGCATAGATTAACTTTGAATAACACTTAAAAGTAAGGTTCTAACTGTTTTTAGTTTTCTTAATCTATATAGTTTGTTTGTTTGTTTGTATTGAATATGCTCCGAAACTACTGGACCGATTTCAAAAATTCTTTCACCGTTGGGAAGTTACCCTTTCTCCGGGTGATATAGGCTACTTTTATCCCTGTATTCCCACGGGAACGGGAACTACGCGGGTAAAACCGCAAGACGTCCGCTAGAAGTATAATAAAAGCTATTTCTGTTTATTGAAATCTAGAAAACAGCTCCAACGATTTCAATGAAGTTTGGACCGGAATTTTGTGGACAATAAATCGATCTAGCTAAGTATTATCCCTAGGAAAACATATTTTTTCAAGTTTTATGGCATGTACTGAGCAAAGTTGGGTCGCCCTGGGATCTACAAGTTTTTTTATTTTTTTTATTTAAAATAGTTTCGCGTTTGACCACACTCTGCCTGATGTTAAACAGTAGTGTGTGTACTAGTTATAAAACTAATAAGTGTTTTGATGGCGAATGATTTGACGCATCTATTGATAATGCAGCCTACATATAAAAAGTGTTACTCTTAACTTACGCGTATCATTTAATAGTACGCTACTAAGAGAAAAGCCAGTTTTGCCAACCTAGTTTTTTAAATAGTGTTCGGAGCAACAAATAGAAATTTAATAATCGACTCGCAGAAAATAAAGAAGCCGCAATTACAAGGCGCATAACATTCAAATTAAAACTCACAGCCAATTCCGCCTCACTAATAGCTCATTTCACGTGTGCATCTCAATTTTATGTTCATATTATGCATTCACAGCAGTGACGGCCGTCATTTCTAATTTATGCGCGGTCGTGCGCGGTTCGCCTCCTGCCTGCCTGCGCACGCGCCTCTCAGTCGTGATCCGCTGATCTCACAGAGAATTAGATCCTACAACTACACGGCCATTATCGCATGAGCTCCACCTTGCTGCAGTCAGATCTAGACGCGGTTTATCGCAAAGGTTCTAGTGTAACTGGTCGGTATTGTGTACGATGATCGTACGTGAAGCGATGCGTGAGGATCCTTCAGTCACGCTGACGTTTGAACGTTCTATTCTCAAGTACGGTGGCAAGTCACTTGTTGATTGATGTGTTTACGGAATGTGCTTTACCTATTTATGGGTTCGATTGGATTGTTTGCGTTGAGCGTGATCAAAGAAACCCAAAAACGTCTCTCATATAGGGCGGATATAGTTGAAACGATTTTTGCGTTTATCAACTTCATTTGCGTTACTTCAAAGTAGTATTCACTGCTGGAAAGCATTTTTTTGTCGAGCGAGTGAAGAAAAGGTGTCCGGCAAATAAAGTTTGTACGCGTCGCGATCGAAGTCGCGGGCACAGCTAGTATGTAACTATGAAAGCAATCTAAGTATGGCATACTATAGAATGTAACGTTTTTTTATGGTTGACAGGCTAAGTTTTGACCACAGCTCATCTGATGTTAGGTGGCGGTGTGGTCAAAGATAGTAAACACACCCAGCCTGGAATGGAAATGGCTCTCTAGTGAGGCTGCCGGAAAACGATTTGAGGAATAACTTCTCAGTTTCTTTAGATTAGATTAGATTACTCCTGGGTTGTAAGCTTTCTCTGTTCCAAAGTTGTTACAGCGTGAAAAAGTAACAAACATACAGACAAATTTTTGCTTTATGATATAAAAGATTTTGTCACATTTCTTTCGACGTAAAATAACATTTAGAAAAACATGTCCCCTACAATTCTTTATCAATCCCAAGCCCGGAATCTTGATAGAGAAAACGAGACGGTAAATTATAAGCGCATAGAGTTGTGCCGCACAATGAAACATACAAATAGAAAGGCTTTAATAAAGGGCAGATGCATAGAATGAATGGGAAGATGCAATCACGGACCTTTCTAGATTCAAAGGCTTCATTCGCCGCACGCTCGAGGAATTAATAGCGGTAGAGCTGACAGCTCTGTTAATAAAGGTTGATCACCTATTTGTAACTTTAGACAAGTTTTTAGTGCAGAAAAGGATTCCTCTCTTCTTATCATCATCATCATTAAATCTTTGTAATATAATTTACTTGGTGGTAGATCTCCTTAGCTTGAGGTCGTCTAGGTAGGTACCACCGCAGTCTCACATATTCTGCCGCCAAACAGTAGTAAAATTAAAAAAAAATATAAAATATCCTAGGGTATAATTACACACAGCGCTATCTGACCCCAAACTAAACAAAGCTTAGTAAATAGTAGTTTTTTTCATTATTGTGTTCCGGTTTGCAGCTAGCGAAATTGGGCTGTAGAGACTAACCTTCAAAAGTCCCAAAGTTTTGAACGCCAAAGCAGTAAATAATTTACAGAGCGATTTTGTTTTGCTATTCAAAGTTCTGTGTTTCACTGTAATGGCTATGAATAATCGTTTTCTTACCATAAGGAGAGCGTCTCGTTCGTCTTATTACTTTTACAAAAAAAAACATACGACCAGCTCCACTGTCATTTCAGTTTGTTAATACTAAATTTGTAACTTAAGGCTTTGTGTTTCGACGTGTCGACCATTGTTAGCTGTTGCCGAAGTGCAAAGACCTTAGACATGATGTCCGAAGCTCTTCGGTACTTCGGTCTCACGATGACGCTGTAATACCGGTAGCGGTGCACGTCTACAAAACAAAATAGCCGATGCGAAATAACGAAGTTTGCACCCGCTCATTACTGACGAATTATATTGTGCGCTAGTGAGGGACCATACTTTTGGGAATGTAAAAAAATACATTTTGTCTAAGTATATTCAAAGTATATATTTAGTTTATGTCCGCTTAACAGTCGTTTCAGCCACAATGGACAATAAATGAATAATTATGAATTATAATTTTATTTTTAAAAGTGAAACTACATTACAAATTCTACTCCAATTTTTTCCAACGTATTAAACTCCATTAGTTTTAGGTCTTTATTAACTTGAGTTTGTATAAAATGTATGATTTATTAAAATTATTTATTTTTTGACATTTACGTATTTTCATATTGACTTTGTTTGGACTCTTTGTTTATATATTTTTTTAGACTATTGTAATTGGCGTATTGTGCCGTTTTAGTTTATAAACAACATATCATAATGTGTGTAATTCATAGGTAGATCGCATCGGTTTATATTGGCTGATTTTTTTCCATCACGTAACTCAAAAGTTTGGTAAGTTTTGCTTTGCTAATTATATAATCACCAACATTGTTGTTTTGGTATATATTTTCACGTCTCTATAATGCAATCTGATTCAGCTCACGTTTTACATTTGTAAATTATACTCATCGACTCATAATGATGTAGGAGCACTTGTTACTTGCAGTGACTGCGTGGTATTGTCAAGTTTTTATTTTGTGGCAAAACATTGATGCCTTCACAAGCACATAGGAACTACTACGTAACTAACTAGGTACGTAGGTAACTACTACGAAATTACTTTTAATACGGCCTCCATCACAGTTCTACTATCGAATCAACTGCCATCGCCTAAAGTGCTACCCACATACGTTATTTTATTTTATTCAAGGAACAAACAGAATTAATTTCTTAATAGACGCCTATAACAAATTATGATAAGTAGACATCGTTCACATATTTCTGCACATAAGACTTCATATTCCATTTTATTTCGACCTCCTGCTAGGGAGACAACTATAAAAACTATATGGATGTTTTATCGCATTTAATTTATTGAATTAATGAATTTTATTGTTTTGACTTATGAATTTAATTGGAATTGTATTTAATATGACATTTTAATTTTATAGTAATATACATAACGGCGACCCAGCAGGCACAGAGTTTTTAGAAACGGTGACGCCAGCACAGCTGACGTCACCATCTCCAACACCCGGCTCACTCATAAAACACAGAAAAACAATTCAACAATTTATTATGGTTATCTGAGATTTAAACAAACTTTGTACAAAATAGATATACTCACAAGAGCTCCGTTCTCCGCCGTAGCTCGATACCGAATGTGCCTTCACAACGGCCGCCCCTACCACCTAACCTAGCGTACTCGTTGTGAAGTCATTTTACACTTTATTAAAAACTAAATAATAACAAGTGAATACACATGGAACCATAACTAAGTCTAAATAACTTAAACTTATTTTTAAGCCCTTTTTGTTAACATTAAATCTGCTATCTAATAGTTAAATGGGATTTAACAATTGAGTCGAGAGGATACGCGCGCCACGCCTTGCGCGCGAACTTCACTTTGAACATAGTTGAAGTCTTTTAAAATTAAACTTAGTTAATCCTAGTTTTAAATGTAACCAGTACCGCTTATAAATTATGAACTGAATTTAGAAAACAATTACATGACATTAAATAGGAGTTCAAAGATAGAAGCTTGAGGCACAGTCTTTATTTGCAGTCATCATGACAGCAAACTGAACTCGACATTTTAGTGTGAATTTAAGTATCTTAACCCTAACCTATTCTAATCATCCGTAAACACATTCTATTGATTACTTAATAATATTAGTACTTAATAATATTTATGTTGGCTGTTGCGCCGACACGGCCATTCTGCGAGTCTGTGTGCGTGCTCTGCACCAGTCGCGATTCTGAAAATAGGAATTTGTTTCTGAGCTAGGTATCCATTCACTGGTACACTAGCTGACAACTTGTTGGTGGTTTGCGAACCTAGTCCCAAATGGAACCAACACCATTCTTACTCGATTTTGTGCTCTCTCAACGATAACTGATTCGAACAATCCAAGTTATCAGCTAATAGTTGTTGTACCTTGATACTTTTAAACGTAACATGAATTTTAACCTCTGAAAGGTTAGTTATGTAGCCTTTTAGTAACACCATACTAAAGACTGTACTAAATAAGATTTGCGATGCTGTACATAGGAAATGAGCAAAAACATTGAAGTGCTTGTAAAGCTCCACGCTTACTCACACGATATATTATTTTATGTCAATGCAAATGCTCCACGCATAATTGCATGATTTGTTTTCTCGTAGACAGGGATGATGCCGTGGTGCTAAGCGGTTTTGTACGCCGTGGTCCACGGGGGCCCTAAGGAAATAGGGAACTAGGTCGGTGCTGGGGCCTGGGTCTCAAGTCATTGTCAAAGTATTATTATTAGTCATAGTAATGGTTATGACCGTGGTCCCCAGAGGCTCTAAAAAGATTTAACTGACAATAAACCTTTAGTTATATTGTTAGCATGTTAGGAGTTTGATGCTGTGGTGCTGAGCGGTATTGTACGCCGTGGTCCACAGGGGTTCTAAGTGAATTGGTAAGGATGATGCTGTGGCCTGGGTCTTATTTCTTATGGCCGTGGTCCACAGAGGCTCTAAAAATTCTTGTTGTAGTAAAAATATAAGCTCACATGAGAATGATGCTGTGGTGCTGAGCGGTCTCGTACGCCGTGGTCCACAGAGGCTCTATAGGAACAATGAAGGACGATGCTGTGGCCTGGGTCTTATTTCTTATGACCGTGGTCCACAGAGGTTCTGAAAACAATGTAGGGTAGGAAGCAGGGATAAGGATTTGTACAGACTTATTTATAGTTACCAGGAAGACCTGTTAGGACAGTCCAAAAGCCTTTCCGTACGGGCGGATCTTTGATAACGGTCTGTGGCAGTCTTATAATTCGGTTGACTTCACAGTAAGTATGATATTAAGATATTAAAAAGGGACTCACAGTTTTGTTTTACTATGCATCTGTTTGCTGTATAGCTGATGAGGTGGATGGACTTGGTTCCTCCGGCTTACTGAAGAGCCGAGCTTGTGGATCTGTGCTGCACGCGGAGCGGGTGGTTGCTTCATCAGCTGGCAGAGGTACTAGTTGATCAGTGTTATCTTCGTAGCCGGCCGACACGGTTTCCTGCTCCCCTGGCTGTGGTGCTCGGCGTAATTGGTCATGAGCGACTTTACGTGGGCGCCCTCTGCCGTTTACACGCTTCACCATGTATCTGTCATTGTCCAAGACTTTATATATCTCGTACGGCTCACTGTATTTGAGGTCTAGAGAGGTCTGGTTACGTGGGTTGTTCTTGACGAGTACGTAGTCACCTCGCTGGAATGGACGCATTTTTGCCTTGCCTTTGTCAAACCGTTGTTTGTTATATTGAGCCGCATCTGCCATTTTCTGTTGTACATGTTGCTCAAGTAATTCAAAGTCTATGCACTCGTTTTCAATATTCGCTAACCTCAATAGTTCTGGCGGCACACTTTGTTGTCGCCGGGTCAGTAGAGTGAGCGGTGCAACCCCAGTCACTCGATGCGGTGTGCAATTGAACGCGAGCTGTAAAGCTTCTAGCGCTGTCTGCCAGTGTTCGGTGTCATAGTTTTTAATCATAGTTAGTGCATTTTTTAACGTACCCATAACTCTTTCGACTTGACCATTTGCTCGGCTTACTCCTGGCGCAATAGAATGTACGTTAATCCCGAAACGGTCGGTATAGGTCTTGAATTCCCCGAGAAATTCTCGACCTCCGTCAACCACGACTTGCACTGGGGTACCGAACAGATGTACGACACGCTTGAGAGCTGCGAGAGTGCTGCTTGGGCTCTTGTCGTTAGAGTAGCTAAGTAGTATGTATTTGGTGAATGCATCAATAGTGACTATGACGTATTCATCTTGTCCTTCTGAATTCCTCGTACCCAGTTTGCCTGTCACGTCCATATGAACGACTTGGAAGGCTGCTGTGGGCTTTTGGATTGGATGAAGTTGTGCTTGTATAGCACCTGAAGGCCCTTTCGAGGTTCTGCATATCACACAATTGTCTACAAACCTTCTAACGGTTGTACTCATACCTCCGAACCAGTATGTTTCTCGTAGTTTTTGCAAGGTTTTTTCGAATCCTGGGTGTTGCAGTGCCACATGATAAGAGTTTATCAAACTCCACTGGAACGACTTTGGAACTACAATTGGGTTATGTACACCGAGTATTGGATCGGTGAGCATTTTTTTTAGTAAGTCTCCCTCCAAGGCGTAGCCATCTGTTGGACCGTCTTCAGTTATGCTATCTATCAGCGGGCGCAGAGTATCATCGCGACGTTGTTCGATCTGTAGCCATTCTGTGTCTCGAGTCATGATGTTGACACACATTTCGCTAGACGGATTTCTACTGAAAAAGTCTGCGTGCTGCAATCGCTCACCTTTTCTATATTCTACCTCAAACTCATAGTTTTGCAGAAATGCCCACCAACGATGGACTCGAGGAAGGAGGTCCTTTTTGTTTTTGGAAGCTTTTAGAGCGTTACAGTCAGTTATCACCTTAAATTTCCGGCCATAGAGGTAATGACGGAAATGTTTTATTGCCCTTACTACCGCCAAAGTTTCCAGTTCATAAGAATGGTAGCGGCTCTCGGCATCGGTGGTGCGTTGACTCCTGTATGCAACTGGATGTTGGCGGCCTCCAACGGTCTGTACGAGCACAGCCCCGTATCCGATGCTGCTGGCGTCCGTGTAGAGCTCGATAGGCAAATCTTCCTGAAATAACATCAACGTAGGCGCAGTAGACAGGTGTTTTATAATCTTATTCCTAGCCTCATCATGCCTTTCGTTCCATTCCCACTTCACATTGTTCTTTGTTAGTTCATATAGTGGAACCATTAAACGAGAGAAGTCGGGAATGAAGCGTCTGAAATATCCAGCCAGTCCATTAAACTGTCGAACTTGTTTGGTAGTTTTCGGTATCGGTGCCTTTGTCAAAGCCTCCACTTTCCCTGGACTAGGGCTAACTTGCCCGTCTGCAACAATATTGCCCAAGTACTCGATGGAACGTTTGAAAAAGGCAGTTTTATCGACATTAACCGAAAATCCGGCTGCTTGGAGGGCAATCAATATGCGCTCGATGTGGGATATACCCTCAGTAAAGTCCTTACATTTTGACAAAACATCGTCAACGTACACCTGGCAGACCTGGTCTGCTGAACTCGTGAGGTGACTCAAAGCCCTATTTATACAACGTTGGTAGACCGATACCGCGTTACTAAGCCCAAAAGGCATAGCTAAATATTCATACAAGCCATCTGGCGTAACAAAAGCAGTTTTTTCAATGGACCCTTCTGCAATTGGGATTTGGTGAAAACCAGCCGCCATATCAATCGTTGTAAAGTAATAACCACCCGCCAGTTGATCTATTTGATCAGAAATTATCGGTAATGGATAGTGATCCCTCACAGTGTTTCTATTTAATTCCCGGTAATCCACGCACATGCGGTCCTTTCCATTTTTCTTTTTTACCAATATTATTGGGCTTGAAAAGGGAGATTTGCTTTCGCGGACAATTTTATGTTCAAGCAATTCACTGACAATACCGCGAACTTTTTCCCGTTCTACTGGACTTAATCGATACGGTCGGCGTTCGACACACTTGCTTTCATCTTTCAGACGAATTTCTAGCTCCCCCGTATTAACCCGTAAATGTGGGTAGCCATGAATAAACAAGTGCTCGAACTTGTTTAGTAAGATTTTTAGTTCATTAACTTGGTCATCATTAGTCAAATCACAATTTAATTTGTCGAATTTTACGCTTTGGAGTTGCATGTGGTAAACTACCGGTTGATGAACTAGTGCTGCACCTTGTGAATTCACAATAACACTAAGGTTCGTGTTTTCCACAAGGTTTACGCCTATTAGCATATCAGAACTTATTTCGTAGTCCGGTACTACGTGAAATTCTAGTTCAATCTGTAAACTATCGATCGCACAAACAGTTGTTAACGTTGAAAGTGAGACTACCGTAAATTGACCCAGCCCCTTTAAGTAGCGTACCCTATCAACTCGTTTTCCGGGTAGTTTTGCTGCTAAAGACTCGCGCATTACCGAACACTCAGCTCCGCTGTCAAAAGTGGCCATTATTTTTAGGTCTCCTACAAATACTGGCATTAAATTTAATTTAGACGACCCGACACAATTGACGTTTGAGACAACAGCTCGCTCTCGTTTATAGCAAGTCTCATAAGTATGACCTACCCGTGAACAGAACGTGCATGTCGGTCTATTGGCATTTGGAGGTGGAGCTTTATTGTCTTGGTGACGCAGCTGGGGACCATCAGTCTTGTTCCGGTACCGACAGTCACGCGTATCGTGACCAGGTTTTTTACAACCTTGACAAAAAGAAGCGCCCTTCTCGAAACGTGGTCGCTTGATGGAGCCCTGCTGCGTACCCGATACACTGGGATGAGGTCGCTTAATACTTCGTATAGAAGAAGCCACCGAGATTAGTTCTGGTACCGATTTTGCCCTGGCATTTAACAACTCTATTCTCAGTCGCTCATCCCCAACGCAACCGATAACTGCCTCGACTGCGTCATCATTCGATAATTTATCTTTTGTAATACGCTTCCACAATACCCACGCTTGCGACAAAAACTGCGCGATGTCCTTCGAATTATCGTAACAATGCTCTCTAAAACGCACAATGTCTCGGGAATATCTATTTTCTGGTTCGAAAGTTGTAATTAAAACGTCACGCAATTCCTGCCACGTGGCGGTAGACACAAGCCAATTGTCAACCCATAACTTTGCGCGACCTTTGAGTAAACTACCGGCTTTCATTCGGACTTCATAGTCGGTCAGGTTATAAGTCTCCATAGCGGTAGTCATATGTTGACACCACTCTCTAACCCCAATATTGGCGTCCGGATCGTATGACGGCAAAAATACATCATTAATTTTGACTTTAGTCGTAGTTGGTGGCGCCATCATACGATCAGAAACATGTTTCATCATTTGCATCATCTGAGAGAAAAATTCAGCTGGCACGCCATTAACAGAAGTGTTTTCGCTTTCGTTATTTGAGTCAGATGGACGGGCAGAAGTGGGTGCTGATCCCACTTCTGATAACGGCGACCCAGCAGGCACAGAGTTTTTAGAAACGGTGACGCCAGCACAGCTGACGTCACCATCTCCAACACCCGGCTCACTCATAAAACACAGAAAAACAATTCAACAATTTATTATGGTTATCTGAGATTTAAACAAACTTTGTACAAAATAGATATACCCACAAGAGCTCCGTTCTCCGCCGTAGCTCGATACCGAATGTGCCTTCACAACGGCCGCCCCTACCACCTAACCTAGCGTACTCGTTGTGAAGTCATTTTACACTTTATTAAAAACTAAATAATAACAAGTGAATACACATGGAACCATAACTAAGTCTAAATAACTTAAACTTATTTTTAAGCCCTTTTTGTTAACATTAAATCTGCTATCTAATAGTTAAATGGGATTTAACAATTGAGTTGAGAGGATACGCGCGCCACGCCTTGCGCGCGAACTTCACTTTGAACATAGTTGAAGTCTTTTAAAATTAAACTTAGTTAATCCTAGTTTTAAATGTAACCAGTACCGCTTATAAATTATGAACTGAATTTAGAAAACAATTACATGACATTAAATAGGAGTTCAAAGATAGAAGCTTGAGGCACAGTCTTTATTTGCAGTCATCATGACAGCAAACTGAACTCGACATTTTAGTGTGAATTTAAGTATCTTAACCCTAACCTATTCTAATCATCCGTAAACACATTCTATTGATTACTTAATAATATTAGTACTTAATAATATTTATGTTGGCTGTTGCGCCGACATACATATATGTTGACTTGCGCCATCGCATTAAAGAAACTCTGTAAAGATGGTGTGAAATGTTGTAAATTAAATAAAATAATGTTTGTTCTGTGTTTGGGTGTTCTGTATGTACTCATATATATTTAAAAAGTATGCTGTCTGCTTCCCATTGTCCTCTAATATTTGTTTATTTATTATTGTATTTTAAATCAAATCTTATGAAATTGGTTTCATTATCAACTAGACTGCTAAAAAAGTTGTCAAAATAATAATGCTCATTATAAATTTTGCACTTTTTTAGACCAGTTCGTTGTCTTCTTTCGAATAAGCATAGTAAGTTGAACACTACTGATCAATATCACCAGGTACTAAAAAAGTTGCTAACATTTCATTGCAGTACATTTCAAGTCAGATAATATAAGCCCTAAGTGATTTACGGCTAACAAACTCGTAACTCGCGGAACAATACGAAATTCATTTCCTAACCTAACTGTTCATTACACTGAGAATAACTATCATTTCCCAGCGTAGCGTCCTTGGTTCGAACTAAATCCTCTCACTTCGCATCTTGTTACATGAATGTGGCGTTATGTTTAGCATTCAGTCGTAATGTTAATTCGCGTTTTAAGTGTTTAGATGCCGCACCGCCGCGCGCAATCGTCGCCATTTTGAAATACCGACCTACCCACAAGTTTCTCAACTTGAGACCACTTGGGCGTGTTTGTGGGCAGATTCTCAAATAAACTTAAAAGTGCACTTGTGCAAGAGACGCTTGTAACTTTTTTAAGTATTTAAATCTGCGTTAGACTATCTACTCGCCTGATGGTAAGTGACGATGTAGTTGAAGATAAAGCTCTCAGATTTAGAATATACCTATTCTTCTTGATAACAAAATTACTTGACCAAACAAAAAGTAGCTATTTGATTCCGGATCAGCCCTGTTTTTACAAACTGTCCTATTGCTAACCGTAGGCATTTTTTTTAAAGACTGTAGATAAATGGATGAAAATCACGTTCTTTGGTAGATACTAGAAATAGAAGAATGCTACAAAATCTTTTTGTTGGATATCTTACAAATTAAGTTTTCAAATTATAATTCAACTTATACCTACTTTTATGAATTGCGCTTGCCATTTACAACTTCCTATTCTTTGTTAGCCATGAAAAGTTGACGTTGCGTGAAAAGATACAGTGCGACCAACCAGGCTTGTAATAAGTGAGTGAGCCACTACTTTATTTTTAACCGACTCAAGAAAGGAGGAGGTTCTCAATTCGACTGTACGTCATACTTCAGAGGTGGTCCATTTAAACTTTATCTAAATCCATCGAGCGGTTTTTAAAAAATCAATAAAAATCTAAAAATTGTAGACATCTATGATTTGACAGTCCTTTTGGTTCATTGGTAGTATGTCTGATCCAAGAGCCGAAGGGCGTGGGTTCGATTCCCACCCAGAACAAGCATTTTGTGATATAAACAAATGTTTGTACTGTGTCTGGGTGTAGGTACTGCATGTATTATAAGTAGGTATGTATTTACAAAAAAGATACTATTTAAGTATTCTATCAGTTATCTGTCTTTCATAGTACAAGCTTTGCTTAGTTTGGGGTCAGATGGCGCTGTGTGTAATGCCCTATGATGTTTATTTATTTTTATTAACAACGTTTTCCATACAAAAGTAGGCACTAATAACTGAAATATTGAAATGTCCTGCGATATTTATTATTTGTTTTTTCAGCTCCCCAATCTATTTAGCAATTTCTATTGACTCGGGATTGTATCTGGCTTGGATAGCCCTGGTCTAGTCACTCATTATTTATTTGCTAATACAATATAGTAAATACAAGTACTCGCATTAATGCATAGAGAGAGAACACGCTAAGGTACGAGAGAAATCCCACACACGGGCTGGACACGAAATTACAAAGCTTTCACCAGTTTCCTTATAATCTTATAACACAATCGCCATAAACATTGGGTGTGAGGCTGTTAATGCATTTACAATACTTCCAAAAGTGATGGCGCTTTGAAATTCGACGGCTGTCGATGAAAGTACTTTACAGGAAGTTATTAGCCAGTCATTCGATAAAAACATGCGTTTTCGTCGAGTCACAGAAACATTGCATATTTTAAGCAAAACACATCTGATTCGATCGTTAAGCTTTTAATATTAACCATCGAGTTTTGAGGAAAATAATTGTTACTCAGCTTTCCGTCTTCCGTATAACTCATTGATTTACTAGATATGCCTGACAGTTTTACTTGCGTTTTCGTGGATAAATCACAATTGAAATTAAATTGAAAGCTACATAATATTAGGAATAAAATTGTCAGCGACATATATAAAACATATGTGGAACACTTGACTTTTTTCCAGATTTCAGTGTTGTGCCAAAGTAAACTTTATACAATTAACAGCTATCATAAGAAAGTTTTACGACTTAGTACACCCAAGTTAAAATATCCCTGTATAAGAGCCTCCGGCAGATAATACGAGTGTCAGTAATAATGTTCTTCGCATAAATTCCATATAATTTATCCTATACGGTTAGCAGGACACTTACACTTACGGCGTACTTACATAATTATTTGTAATGTAACTGTAAAGAAAGGGATTTTATTTAAAATGTATACCCGCAGAAAATTTCATTATCAACTAAAATTAACTTAAAGCTAAACATACAACTTAAAGGTAAAATGTACCAATGTAATACTACCCATATCGCCCGGCTAGTACTCAAGTTCCAGCCGGGCGTATATGGGTATATGGGTAGTATTTTGAGCATGGAATTCGTTAGAATGTAAGACAAAATTTTTTGTGAAAATAATTTTTAATAATAAACTAGCTTATACGCAAAAAACATATAGTATCTATACTCAATATATATGTAGTCTCAAAACAATAAAATGTACTGTGATTCAACAGGGTTTTAAGTGTAATCAATTTTGATAAACCAACGCCTTTTGTCTGTAGCAATCGGTAGCCATGCTGAAACGGGGCTATTCGGCGTAAGTTTCATATTGTATTTATCTAATTGAATTGTGTCGATTGTTTTTCTTTCTTATATAAAAACGGAATGTTCATTAACAAAACAAAGCATTTTATTAGACTTGGTAGATATCTTGACGCCACATTATTGATATTAATAAATGATTTATTATGGTTGCAAAAGTGTCGTTGTTGGTTTGCTAGTACGCCTTTCATGCAATGCAGCGACGTATCCACACGATTTTTGTCATGAATGTACACTTTTTTGTATCAGAACCTAATCTAAAAAGTATTTAATTAAGAGGCGAGCATGTGCTACATTCTATTCCTGAAAAAACAAATGCTATAAGCACAAGGCGCTGCTCGTACCATCTAGAACCGGCAGCCATGTCATGTTTCTTCAAGTTGTCACCAGTGCCAACACAACAATGGCTTGAATGTTCATCAATCAATAGTCGGAGCGATCAAAATAAAACCCCTGGGTGTCGGTTATGACACGATCGGCCGCGGCCGACGCAGCGTCACGTTTCTCGCATCGCACTCCCACAGGGCTAGTCACGAAGTTATACTTCACTTAATTAACTTAAATAAGACAGTTTTGCCAACGAAAAAACGACTGGGAAAGGTCGACGGTTTGCAAACCGGATTGGTGGATAAGCGCCCGTCGAGTGAGCATACGCCTTTAACCCGCACTTTATGTCACTTTTTATTTTTAATGGGCGGTTTTGAGACTAATTTAATGGGCTGATTTAATCATCCAAAAATGATATTTTTGACCAAGTATTTGTTACCTTCGTCCTCTTTGTTGAACGTCGATGATATCGGTTGGTGATATGATTTCCGTATAACCTGTAGAATTCTAAGCCTTGTGGCGGACGATGGCATTCATATTAAATGTTTCGGTAATCCAGAAGGAATGGTATATTAATTTGCGAGATTCACATATTAAATAAACAATAGATAAGGAAGTTAAACAATGATGAGGTCTACGATGGAATAAGCTTACCTAGAAGGAACCTGTTTACTCTTGATTTAAAGATACCCATCTTGTACTTTTCGGGATTCACAGACACCGGCAAAGAGTTCCACATCTCATACACACTCCAGTTCAGCACAGATATACCTCGTATACTTTCGTCGACCACTACATGCTATACCGCGTCCGTTTCCGCGTAAAACTGTCATACACGGCGCTTCTGTAGTATATCACCTCTCTGAACAAAAGAATAAAGAAAGAAAATAATTTTATTTTGTAACATAAGCACAGAAACAAACAGTTACAAAATAGAGGCTCACCTCAGCATAATACTGGTACTGATCGGTATGACAAGCGCTGGTCTTCCGGTGAGCCCTTGTAATTTAAAACCAAAAAACACTAATTACACATAAGACAAGAAAGTAAGACGCTTGCTCTATCAAAGCAATCTATTTCAGTAAGCTGTAAATAAGAATGAAGAGCCGCGCCGCGGCTAGGCCGTAGGTGCCATTTAGCCCTCAAGGTGGCTCACTTCGTGACTTACCGCCGCACCGCCAACGAGAGCGCAAAAAGGAATTAAAAAAAAGACGCCCACACGGCTGCTTTAAAAATGTTAAAATAAATAAAATGCACACGTCGCCCCTTATCTGCTGAGCCGAGGACAGCAAAGGGACGGCGCGCACTGTAAACCTATGCTGTTACGACTTACGACGATTATTGTAACAAGCCTACGAACTTTCGGTTTTGCGCAGTGAGTTTGCAAGATTAACATATTTCGTAAGCTATAGAAAAATGTATGGCAAATCGGACAGTGTGCCAGGCAGGAAATGGGAACTTTGTTTTTCATACATTTGACTTTTTTCATACATTTATTTACTATATGTTATTCCCCAAATTAATTTACTACCTAGACTCTCTAGATGACTATGTCAGTGACTCAAGAAATCATTTTGATTATTTTTTGTAACTGGTGACAGTTTTGTATAAACCACAGCTCACTTAATGTTAAGTGACATTGTCGTCGAAGATGGTAAAATATCTAGCCTTGAATACGAAGCGACTCTTAAGTGAGGCTTGCCTTGCTTGAGGAAGTGCCCTACGACCATGCAAAATCAATCAAATTGATTTCATGAATGAATCAATATTTGTTAGTGGAATGCGTTCTGAACAAGGTATCCACTGCTCTACGGTTCACCTGAACGAAGTGAGTGTGCGGATTACGTTAATACATACAACATGTATGTACATCATTGTAGATATTTAATAGCTTAGTCATCAATTAACAGGTTAAAACTTTACGTCCGTGGGGGCCAGCCGCTCACGATCTATCTAGGATGATATAGAGGAGACTTCAGGTGACCAGAATGCTGGCATCTACTTTGGTTATAAGCTTAGCATTGCCATCCAGTGTGGCCATACTTCCAGTATTCTGGCCACGTATCCCTCCTCTGATGGACTTACAGATTTAGGTATTTTTTTATAAATTTGTAAATAGTGTGTAAGTATTATTAGTTTTAAGATATATTTTCAAGTTGTTATTTGTATCTGTATAAGTCCTTGTAAATATAAAACTCATGTAAACATTTATTATTAAAAGCATAGACAGGATAATAATATAATCAAAGGAACATTGCATTTAAATTAAATAATTAAAGGTAAATTCGCTTTAAAAAACGTTTTAATTCCTAGTATGCGAAAGTACATTCGCCTACATGACGTGTGCCCGAGCAGCTGCAAATTCTATACTGCATAGTAGATACGTTTACAATAATGCCCAACGCACGCTTTTCCATAGATTGAACTTCTAGATCTAACGTGAGTTAAGTGTTTCTTTCTCTTGTAAACTTTTTCGTTTTTTCAGTGTGTTTGTTAGTGTGCGGCGAGCTGGCGTGGCGTGTGCCCGGGGCAGGTGCCGGACCGGTCCTACAATAAGTACAAGGACACAGGTTAAATTGTAGTTTCAGTACAGGTATTGCACGAAGCACGCACCCAGAAACGAAGAACATACCCCACATATCTGTTAAATTGTGCAATTTACATCGGGATGTTAATTAGGTCTCTAAAAAAATTACCTATACAATGAGGCTCTACTTTGCTACCAGCAGCACCAGATTCTGTAATTTAAATTTAATTATTTGTGTTTATTAAAAAACAAGTATTAATGCTGTGGTTGTTCAATGTACAAAATAAAAACTAAAAAGAAAAAGAACAGACATAGGTTCCGTAGCGTTGGAAGGATTTTTATTAAAAAAATATCGGACGACATTTCACACAGCGCTTTTCAACGCCAAGTGGAGCAAATTTTGTACTATGGGTAGTAGATATTATTTTTTAGGATTATGATATATTTTTTTTTACAAGTACCAACTAACTTATATTGTATACACAATATGACTGTTTGTTACGTTCCGAAACCGAACTCACACTCTATAGCTCATAATGTAGAGTATTAACTAGTCAACAACTTAATTAGTTAACAAGCAGTAGCTACGGTAATATAATTATGTAAATTAAAAGTGTTTATTTCGAATAAAAAGTGCTACGACGTTTTCGTAGCACGGAGAAATGTTCATAAAGAAATGTAGATTTGAAAGTTCGTGGTGTCAAATGAATTTTTTTTTTGATAATTGTGTTAGCACGGTGGATTCAGACACCGAAGGGCGTGGGTTCAAACCCCAACAACGAGCTTAAGCTGCCGGTGAAAGAAAATATCGTGAGGGAACCATAGCATAGTGGTAGGGTATTTTGTAGTACTCGGCTAGATTGCTGAAAATCTGCCGTCAAGCACATAACGGTGTATTCCAGCAGCCTCGATTCCAGGTTAGGTGTGTTTTCCAGGTTAGGGGTTTCTTCGATCGCACCGTCAATTAACATCAGATGAGTTTTGGTCAAACAACAAGCTTGTCAACCATAAAAAAATGGTTTGGAATATTTTAGGGTAAAGTAGTATAAAGTAACATTTGATTACTTAATCAACGCTGCAGCAAACACATTTTCTAAAACTTTTTTGTCCAAATCTTCTTTACAGCTACGAAGTTGAATGGGGACAAATAAGTATAAATTAGGATTAGTAGAGTCAGTGTGGTAATAAAAAATAATACCAATGATTGTGTGATAAGAAATAAATGATTACGTAAATAATGTATTGGAATCGATTATAGCTCAAGTATACTATAACTACGCATTTGTAAATCTTGAAACCTACATATGCAGAGATGTTAGGTATAGAGATTTCTTATAAATTATGCGATTTGAACATAGCTATGTTTATCTAAGCTTCTAATATGTAAAGTACTACAATAAACAAACTTTCAATATTTTTCACACAACTAATTTCATACTAAAGATATCTTTTTAGATTAGTCTCCACTAAAATAACACAATTGAACTTATTTGTATGTGTTTTGCAGTAATTTCTTCGAGTGATGCATTTAACGTCAAACCCAGTGTTTATTTCACTGTTAAATTAAATCAAATGATAAAAGCCCCAGAATACATAATTACCTACCGCAACATTGTAAGATGGAGCTTCTGGCTGTTATTTTTGCTGAGTTTCTCACGCGGATGCCTGCCGGTTCCTTTGTAATTTTGTAGTTTTTTGATACAATTTGTGTTGGAATTTCAAACAAAACAGTCCGATAGAGGAGCCATTTTATCGACAAATAAATGCATAATTGCATCATAGATTCAACTTTCTGCTAAAAATGCTTAGATTATAAACTAGCAAAAACATAAAAAATACATGTATTTGAAATTACTAAGACCCATATATTATAAAACAAAAAATCCAGTTTCAAAGTAAATAAATACTACACACACAGGTACTACAGTTCAGTGTCACGAAAAATGACAAGAAAAAAAGCATTTGTTTTCTTTCTTTAATAAGGAGGAAGGTTCTTAGTTTGATCGATGCAAACTAACTCTACTTTGCCAGTATTCAACATTTATTGATTTTGAGGCGGTACGAGGTTATAAAATCGTGACTCTACTTTGCCAGTATTCAACATATATTGAATACTGGCAAAGTAGAGTACATTTATTGAATACTGGCATTTATTGAGTACTGGCATAACGAGGTTCGCTGTATCAACTAGTCTTATAAACATATTATGTACATTCATTGATTACTCCGACTGATTTACTTTTTTTTTTTAGTAAAAGAAAAGCTCAAAGTGATGCAAAAAGTTTCAACTATTTCACTAACTTTGTTTCAGCATTTTTTTAACAAGGCTATCTATGTATGTATTATAAATAAAAATCAATTAAAACATTTTTCTCTTGCAAAAGGTTTGATAGATTTTGCTAATTTATGTTTGTTATTGTCAGGAAAAGGTTTTTATGAAAGAAAGTTTGCGGAATATTCACGGGAAAAGTCGTATATGTAGATGACGTTTTAATATAATTTTTCTTTTCAAGGGGATAGTTAGAAATCATTGAAGAATCAATCCTGAAGGCTTATCTACCCATAAATATGAACAACTTTAAATACGTGTCAAGCTAGAAAACGCAAAAAAATATTTGCTTTTCCATACACATTCTTAAGGGTCAAAGACAAGTTTTCTAGACAAAAAGAGTACGTCAAAAATATGTCCGTCCATACGTACAAGATAGAAATTTTATACGAAGTAATAAATTAAAATAAAAACCAAGAAAACTAAGTTATAATTCACATGCATTTAGCTGTTTAGCACGTCATATTTTAAATTTTTATAGACTGCTTTAATAACCCTCTATAAAACGGATCTGTACTTGAAATAAATCACCAAGTTACAATGTAATATGAACACAAAAAAGTCCTATACTTAACACATTTAAGGTTCTGTAAAACTGTTTCTGTTGGAAGTAAAAATATTTTCCAACATCTATTACCAACATATATATAAATACATATTATAGAACACATGAACAAAGTGTCTTCCCCTTAATAGAGACAGTAAGAAAAGTGTCGATGGACGCATTCTTCAAATACACTCTACTTAGCAATTTAAGTTACATTAAAGTTACTTATTTATACATCATTAGAAGGAAAAAAAAAAATTACCAATGACGTAAAGTGAAATGTTTTGCTAATAAGATGGGTTGTCACATATAAACCAACATTTATTATGGTTTAATATCAAACTTTAAAAATCAAATCTAACTAGTCTAATAATCGATTTATTGGCATGGGCTTCAGTTTTTTAATGAAGTTAAACATTTAAGGCTAAAGGCTGAAGTGGTTAAAAGGCCCCCTGACTTTTACGAAGCGTGTATTCTATAACGATCTGATATGTCACTATGGATACTAAAAGATTTACTAGAAAGTATTTTTTCGAAATCTTTACTTTTGCTAAGTACTTAGCTGGCTATGAATCTTGCATGTTATACCTGATCATTAAACTCCCTCAAGAGAGTTTTATTTTTAAAACTGGGTTACATGACAAGTACATGGAGGGTAATTAAGCATCGGAATGTCGCCTTCGCCAGGCGTCGTTCTAAGTAATGAGCACAGAAGGTACTTTGCTCTAAATAATTTTCTTTTGCTAACTACCTAACTAGGCATCTTGACAAACTTGTTATGCTCACAGCATGAAAGTACGCGGCTAATTACGACAAGAGTTTTATTTCAAATAATACAATTCTAAAAGCTCTACCTCTAGTTCTTATTGACAGCCCCGTTGGCTCATTGGTAGTATATCTGCCTTGAGAGCTGTAAGGCGTGGGTTCGATTCCCACTCAGGGCAAACATTTTGTGAATAAACAAATGTTTGTTCTGTGTCTGGGTATTCTGTATGTATTATAAGTATGTATTTACAAAAAAAAAGTATTTATGTATTCTATCAGTTATCTGACTTCCATCACACAAGTTCTGCTTTGTTTGGGGCCAGATGGCGCTGTGTGTATAGTCCTACAATATTTATTTTATTTATATTTTTATTTATTTACGTAAATATATCCATAATGCATACATTTATGTAAGTAAGAACTAATAAACCGTGTCGATCAAAAATGAATAATTTAGAATTCATGAAAGTAACTAGATTTTTTTATGGTTAACACACAAAGACACTAAGTGACGGTGTGGCCGAAGATGGTGGTACACTTAGCCTGGGATGGAACTGGCTCTCAAGTGAGGCTTCCGAAATACACTGTTAGGTGCTTGGCGGTAAACTTTCAACTTGAGGGTGGTAGCTAGCCAGTCGAGTACCTACTATAAAGTACACGCTATGGTTTCCTCACGATGTTTTCCTTCACCGGAAGCTCAAACTTATTGCTGGAGTTTGAGCTGCCGGGTTGAGCCGAACGCGGTTACAACTGAGCTATCGTCGCTACATCGATACATTTACTTGTCTAATAAATAGGCTTTCGTTTGACTGCTATCTTGTGAAGATGCGATCTTAGATGAAGCATGTATGCGTAGAAGATAATATAAGATAAGAGAAAACTTTGTTTGTATCCATTGGGGATATCCACTCGGTAAAAAACTAAAGCCAAATATAAAGCGTCGTTCAAAATTGTCATTCAAAATCAAGTCGTAGATTTGGTTGATCAAACCTTACCAAAATTACACAAGATTCCAGGTCTGAGATCGCTAACGAACTGCAATATTGAAACATGAACTCTGAACTCACAGTCTAGGCAAACAATTTAATTGGAAACATTCAGAACGAATAAATTTACAATCGCACAATTTACAAGTATATCTTGCCACTGTAATCGGCTGTCGGCCGACGCCGACCGTGGACAAAAACTGAATCGAGCGAAATTCAATTGGTTAATCAATTCAATTAATTTGAGTGTGCATTTCGATCGAAAGCAGCGAGTCACTGTAATTGGAACGATTAATGTATACTCTGAAGAATTCGTTCTTTCTCTATCGAGATCGATTGTACACGTTGAAGGCGTGTTGGGAACGAATGCAACTGAACGTAAGGAGATATTATCTTTAGTGCTGAGGTATTAAAACTGTAATTAAAAGCCGTAATGATTTTTAACTCTTATTGGACACTAGCGCCTCGGCTTCGCATGGGTGCAATGTAGACACCTACTAATGTGATTCATATGCACGTTTAGTTATTCTGCCGCTAAGCAGTAGTGTGTAAACATTACTGTGTTCCGGTTTGAAGGGTATAACTGCAGCTAGCGAAATTACTGGGCTGTTAAGACTAACCATCGAAAGTCTCAAAGTAATGAGCGCCAAAGCAGCGATGCCCTGGGCTTTGTTTTATTACTCAAAGTTCTGTATATCACTGCAATGGTCATGGACAGGCGTTATCGCTTACCATGTGGAGAGCGTCTCGTTCGTCTCATTACTTTTTACATAAAAACAATATATAAATCTTTCTATTGATAAATAATTAATTGTTAATTGTTCTGTCTATTGATGGAAACTGCATTGTAATCCGTTGAGTAGTTTAAATGGTCTAAGCGTACAGACGACGGCGGGAAGTAATTTTATTATAGGTATAATATATAGGGACAAGCTCATGCCCGCGACTTCCGTGTTAATTTTAGAATTAGGTTCAGAGAGAAATGAAAAATGTGTAAGTAACAAATAAGCAATAATCATAAAACTCGCGCTATTTTTTATTTTAGATCAATTAAGATATACCTTTTATCCCGGAATAATGTTCCATAAGACACATATACCCAATTTCAAGTGGATAAGTCTTTTAGTTTTTTCATAACCCTACAGAAAACTATCATTTTTCTGATATAAAAGTATCCTATATGTTAATCCAGATAATAAACTACACGTGGGCAAAATTTCATCCAAATCCGTTTAGCCGTTTTTGCGTGATTGAGAGTGACATACAAATTTTCACATTTGTAATACTAGTAAGATACACAAATAATTAACCAGTATAAATATAGTATCATTTTAATTTATTAGTAAAAATTCAGAACATTCAACAGGCCTTGTAGTAAATGTTTTAATTATTTCTGGTCATTGTAAGTCTAAGTGTCTGACCACAGCTTACCTGACGTTAAGTGATAGTGTGGTCGAAGATGGTGAACACACCTAGCCTGGCATGGAACTGACTCTCAAGTGAGACTGCCGGAAGATTTTTAGCGGTAGCCAGTCGAGTACCTACTAGAGAGTTCCCTACCACCACGCTATGGTTTCCTCATTATGTTTTCCTTCACCGGCAACTTAAGGGTTGAGTTTGAACCCACGCTCTTCGGCGTGTGATCCGACCAAGCTAACCACTAAGTTATCAACGCTACGAAAAAAATAATTATAATAAATAAATAATAATAAATAAATATCGTAGGACTATACACATAGCGCCATCTGGCCCCGAACTAAGGAGAGCTTGTATGATGGAAGTCAGATAACTGATAGAATACATAAATACTTTTTTTTGTAAATACTTACTTATAATACATACAGAACACCCAGACACAGAACAAACATTTGTTTATTCACAAAATGTTTGCCCTGAGTGGGAATCGAACCCACGCCCTACAGCTCTCAAGGCAGATATACTACCAAAGAGCCAACGGGGCTGTCTAATTAAATACCTTCTTTTGTGTTCTAGACTATATGTACGTACGTACTTGGTCTAAACGGTATCTTTTAGAAGGCATTCTTTGATTGTATCAAACTGGCTTCTTCACCGTAATTTTTTTTATCTGGATTGTCAATCACATCACTAAATTAGAGCAGAATGTAGGCTACAATCAGTCTGAATTTTGGAGGATAACCTCCAGAGCGGAGTTTGTAATGATCTTCAACTGCTAATAAAGGAAAACATCTTTAGGAAACCATAGCTTGGTAGGATGGGAACTTTCTAGAACTTGGCTGGCTAGGTACTACACTTATCAATTGAAAGCCTGTTCACATTCCGTGCTAGGTGTATTTACTATCTTCGGCCACACCACGTGAGCTGTGGTCAAAGATTGTTAAGTTAAAAAAGTTTCAGAATAGGATGAGGCAACCCTAATTTATTATTGTACTACTGAATAAGTGCTATTGAGTGCTTTGGTAATCAATGAGGTAGGGCTACCGACATCCCGTTCACAGCTCATTTATGGACAGGTCATTTTTTTTTTCGTTTTAGGCGTTGTACTTTGTGCATTTGATTTCAAGAGTTCCGATATTTTCAAGTATTGTATATAAGTCACATAAATTAAGTCTTGTTCGGGTCCGGTCATGCCCTAGTATGGTTATGTGACTATAGAAGCAACCCGAAAATTTATATACTCGCACTCATATATTCTCGCACTGTAATTCGGCATTTTATAAATAAAACACCATTATGTTTATAAATTAAGAAACACAAGTTTTGGAAAATAATATTATGCGGCGAAACGATCTTCCCGCGTTCTCACCAAAAATCTGACAGTCATTTGTTTTTTTTTTTTGCTCTATCTGTCAGTTTATGCGTCAGTTTTACATCAAAAATCATCCTGTCATAACTGGGACTAGCTTCGTGTTACCCTGCTCTTGTATACACGTGTTCGAAACCTCAGCTGTCAAGTCAAAGTGACCGCACGTGTGACGGCAGACGCCGTGGGTGGCTTGGAGGCGCTTTTGCGTTTTTTGGCTAACGTGGGTACAACAATGTAAGGTGGTTTGTAATTAACTGGCTACCATTTAAATGCAGTTCCATGCTATCATACATATCGACTTTTGGACTATGACTTTTAGCAATAATAAAGTACTCGAAAAAAAATTCTGTGTGATATTTTTTACTTTTGCTATTCTAAAGCTGCTTTAATTATTTTACTTTTTTGAAGGGATATAGAACCTTAAAAACGAAACAAATTACCGCGTTAAAATCAGAGTCGGTTAAAATGAATGCCCATCTGATGACTAAATTAGGGGCATCCAAGCCAGGTAAGGCCAGGCTCCTCACGTCCTTATCCACATACGTCCATTAGAGGGCTGAGGGTCTACTTCTGCCCCTGGGTTTATATGGGATGCTAATTGCCTTTTTACGGCATGGTCGTTGTCTCGCTATATAATGTGTCCACACCATTGGAAACTCGACGTAAAGAAAACTTTTGTGAAAAAAAAATGATAAATTAAAAAAAAATTGCGACTGAGCGAAAAAGTAATTGTAACTGGAATTCTGCAATAAAAAGATTCATTCCAGTCACACAACTTTCGGTTGCACTTTCCACCGACTCGAATTACAAGTCAACACATAATTCTTAGAACCTGTATTGTCTACCGACCACAGATATCTAAGTAAATGCTGCAAATAACTCAATCGAGCGGACCAGAATTAATCGCTGCTGAGAATTCGTTGTTCAATGACCACCCTAATGCCCACCTAGTCCGCTACCTCCATCACTGTCCATTCAAGGAGGTCTAGTACAAAAACGGAGTGAAACTGAAGAAATTCGGACCACCGTTTGTTTAGTTAAGACCACCAAATATAAACATCCCATTGTTAGAAGCTGTCACGTTTTAATCTTAAATTCTCAGCAATCTGGAGAGCCTTCGAACGTCAAGAAAGTAATTATTAGAGTTCATACGGCGATTAGCATGCAGCATCGTGCTCGAGCTCATTAGGTCATGTCACGCGTCATAACATTGATTAATTGGCCTCGTTGGTCGGTCACGAACAAAAAGGATAAAAATAACACTGCCTGCAACCATCGGCCCTCCAGTAACGAGGAGCCGTCACTCAGTTAGTAGCCGACACGCGGGGCGCTTGACAACTCCAATTTATATGCAATTCGATGCCTACAATTGTCCCCTGTCTCGAACGATATACATAAGCTTGTTTTCAATCAGTCTCAAAACGTACCACGATGTCGGCGGTAATTCCAAGTAAATCAACGGCAGAATTTTAATCACCCGTCGTAAGCTTAGGCACGTTTATAGTTATTGTCCAATATATTCAACTGAAAATGATATGTTACAGTCGAATTGCAGAGTAGGTACGTAGTATTAAATAAAGGTGTTTTAGAAAACTAAGCCAAATTGTATTACGACAGATTAACGTTCAGACATACTAACGTTCACATACTGACATTATGATATGCTACAATTCGGTGGTTGAATTACACCCGCATTTTAACTAAACTGCATGATAGAAACATAAATAATAATTAAAATAAAAAACACGTTGGAAAAACAGTAACTTTAAAATCAATAATACATGTGTCAGAGAGTAGTGAATTAATAATAATATCTAATGTGTTAAGAAAATAAAACTGTAAAATGTTATTGAAGCCCAGCGAGTGTTGCGAAATTTGAAAATGTTATTTAATTTACGTTTAGTTTACATTATCAATTCTTCTCGTTTGCATTCCATTGAATTCTAAGAAGTTTCGCGTCTAACACATGTTAAGTCCATTATTGAAATTAATAATAAACGCTGACTCGTCATTATGCAAAATGGTTATGTTTTTTAAAATGCCTTGTCGTTATTTAATAAATCAAATTCTTCAGTTTGGCTGCGAAAAGTAAAGACGATCAAACTGCAGACACTGTCAGCTTGAACATTCGGTGATTCTGAGACTGTTGAGCCTAGTAAATTTATTTTTTATTGATTTAGTTGGGAACAATGCAAAGTGCCTAAGGGCACTTTAAAAATTATAAAAACTTTTAAAGTTGTATGATCTACAAGAAAAAAACTAAAGCTCATTTAACCACAGTTTTATTTCTCAATCTCTTTAAAAGAGCAATTGATGAGATGGTCGATTAACATGTTCGAAATTAGCCGGTCCGAAATTGAAATTATAAGGGTCTCGACATCTGGGAGAGTCCGAAGATGCGAGTGGTGCCCGCAGTACTGCTCTACTTGGGTGGCACGGCAGATGTTGCTAAAATTGATTTAAAAAACTCACATTTCAATTACTTTCGTCGTTAGAGTCAGATATTATGAACATTACATACATGCACACGTCATATCATGAATTTAAATAAGGTATGCAATGAGGGGAATATTGAGATAAGCGAAAACCCGACTCGTAATAATCTAAAAATGATCCTTGAAAGCTATATGAACTACCTATTTTAATTGCCAAGATTGTGTCAACATTACTGTGTTCCGGTTTGAAGGGTAAGTAGGTACTACAGCTAGCGAAATTACAGGGTTGTTGAGACTAATCATCTTATGTCTCAAAGTAATGAGCGTAAAAGTAGCGATGCTCCGGACTTTGTTTTGTTACTCAAAGTTCTTTGTATCTCTGCAATGGCCATGGGCAAACGTTATCTCATTACAAAAAGCAACATACCTTCAAGAGAACTTTAGAATGAAAAAGTGTGCAAAACAGCCAACCAATCTACTTTTATATTATGTGATGGCTTTGTCTTTTACTATAGACTCTGACGTAATTTTGACACACATTGTTTGATTACTCACTTTTAAAAAAATAAGTTGGAAACTCTTGACTATAGCTTCGGCCACATCCGGTGGCCTTCTTCAAGAAATCAAAGCAGGACAACACGCGGCTTTTCTTTATGCTTGACAAGCTAGGTGTTTGACCACAGCTCACCTAATGTTTAGTGAAGGTGTGGTCGAAGATGGTAAAGCACACCTAGCCTGGAATAGAACTGGCTCTCAAGTGAGGCTACCGGAACACATTGTTGGATGCTTGGCGGCAGATTTTCAACTTAATCTTGGTGGTAGCTAGCCAGCCGAGTAATAGAAAGTACCCAACCACCAAGCTATGGTTTCCTCACGATGTTTTCCTTCACCGACAGCTCAAGCACATTGTTGGGATTTGAATGTACTACGCCCTTCGTCATTCGAACCGACCGCGCTAAACACTGAGCTATCGTAGCTACAATACAACTTTTTTTAAAAAAAATACATGTTAAAATCAGCGCCATCTGACCCCAAACTAAGCATAGCTTGTACCATGGAAATCAAATAACTGACCGAATACTTTACTTTTTTTTGTAAATAGAAAAAAAAATGATTTAGTCAATTTAGTATACATACGAAAAATATTTTTAGTGAAGTGCTGAACAAGATATTGAAGTTGGTATATTGCTCTGCAGTTAAACTGAACAAAGTGAGTGTTTGGATAACGCCATTTAGTGCGTACTACTTATAATACTCTCGTAACTTTATATCGAGTTTCAAAAGAATAATTGCTATTACAGGTCCATGAGCAAAGCGAGACCACATATTTGCCTAAAAGACGACCGCCACCCAGTGCGGGCTAAAATTGAATAATTAAACGATGGCGGACCATGATTGTGGAAAATTACAGCTGCTGGTGCAATAATTCCTCCATAACCCCTCAATCAGTGTCGGGACAGTACAAACAAACGAACACGCAATCAAAGGTGTGCTGATACATTTTTGGACCACCCATATCTCTATCGTTCGATATTTATTAGGCATAACTATAACTGATACATTTTATGCTTTGTAACTAAAATATAAAACATAATGATTTATCTAAATATCACTAAATAGCAAGTGAAATCACATTTCCCGTCTGTCTGTTTGTTCGTTTACTTATTATAAACTATGCAATGACTCTTCACTATCTTTCGCTTCTTCTTTCTTTTACCATTTGATGATGATGATGAATTTTACAAGACATTTCAGTAGGTACAGGGTTATAGCAGATACTAGAAACATAATATACAAATATCTTGTTCCTTTAGGTAGGTATACATATAATTGTATAATTGATTGATTCATGCGTTACCTACTTTGCGGAAGTTCATTTTTAAGTATTTGTATCTAAACTGTTTTTCCACTTGAAACTTTAAATCCTAATATCCATAATTAAAATTCGGAATAAACTTAAATTTCTAAATAAATTAAAATAATTACCAGTATTTATATCCTCTTCATCTTAAATTTATCATCAGACTGTAGGATCACACAGTTAAGTTCTAGGCAACAGAATTTCTATATGGGAGTGGTAGCAGAAAGTTATCTATGGTTATAAATAAATATCGTAGAACATTATGCAGTTATGGTTATGGATGGTTATGGCTATCATTTCCTTACGATGTCCTTCACAGCTCACGCTGATTGTTGGGATTTAAACCCACGCCCCTCAGCGCGCGGTCCGAATACGCTCACTACAGTTATCATAGGTTCAAAATTTTATCCAAACACAACACCGTTTCAGTTCAACGGATATTGATAAAATGTTTAATTCTTACTTTTTCTTAATAAACAAAAGTTCCCGTAGAAACTTCGGGAAAATTACGGGGGTAGTGAAAACCAAAATTGGATTTGTATCATTTATGTTTTATTTCATACATTATCTTTAGGTATGCACTTATAATAGGTATTTCTTTTAGGTATATATAATTTATACTTAATTGTAACCCTAAATAATATCACTTTATTTATCCTCTTAATAAATGTATGCTGACGGCAAATAAAAACTAAATATTTCTATACGTTTATTGTAACATTAATTTGTTCCAAAAATATTTTATTACAAGTAATTTCTTATAACTAACGAAGGATAGGAATTGAGAGTAGTAGCACAGTAACAAAATATTGTGATATACATAAACTTTATTTCATTGGAAAATATTTCAGTATCAAGGGTGTTTTAAAAAGTGTAGGGTATATGTCGTAAAAGTGTGCTAATATATTACATCAATGCGAACATCAGCTGAAACCGAAACCCCCCGTACGTACGTAAACATACAATCCGATTCAAACCTAAGGCCCTATCAAGTTAGTTAGTTATTCTAAATTACGTCTCTTTTTTTACGATATCTTCAAAACGATACATTTAAAGAAATATACATAACATATATTCCAAAGTTGCATCTTAGCACCATTTTTTTGGTGACGGGAAAGGTATTGACCACAGCTAACCTGACGTTAAGTGACGGTGTAGTCGAAGATGGTAAACACACATAAAAACGCAAATTAAAATGGCTAAAAATCAGTGATTATCACCTATTACGAGTAGCAGCTGTGAAGTACACAACAAGCGCAACTTTCTGGAATCGCGCACCGAGATTTCACAAGCCACCATCGAATTTGAATCGGTCTGTACTAGATATACTATATTTACAATAAAAATCATGTCCATGAAGGGTAACTGGCTGGAAGACAAACATAACTATGTATTACATACTGGTACATCACGGTAACAAAATTATTATGAGCACGTCGGCATGCCATGATTACATTTATACTTAAAACTACCTTGATCTTAAAATAGCAATTTTTACAGTTAAGTTAGCTTTTATAGCTACAAAACATGGTCGTATAATAGCTAACTCCAATGACTTTCCTACGAAATTACTGGCATAATATATCATCTACTAATTGGAAGACCTTACGATTTTGCTGTATAAGGCACATAGAATTCTTTCTGTTATAATAAGGCATGTAAAAATATATTCATATTTACAGGCAAATTAAATGGCACTACAAACTAAAATGAATATTTATGTACATCTAATAGAAACATTGTGTTCTATTAAAATGCACGAATACTGCCTCAGATGTCATCCTATAATGTACATTAAGGTGTTTCTCCTCGAGCAAACTCGGACCCGATTTTTGAAAAATCATAAGCGTCAGACTTCAAACAAAATTTATGATCGATTTTTTTTTTTTTAATTCATGCGAATGATTCATATATGGACCCCCACCGTTTAATTTCGCAATGACAATTGCGACAACTTTACAACAACGACAACTTTACGCGACGAGTGTACTCTTGGAGATAGCAACTTGAATCTTACACTAATGATCATGATTTAATTAAGTAAATTCTGTTTAACTTATCACACAAAACTGACCTTCTAGTAACTATTTATGACAAAAATCTAATCTAGGAACTTCAATACTCTGTGCATTATGTACAACTAAATATATCACAGTATTACTAAAAGTAGAGGCAATTATTTTTGTCAGAATAATTCTCAAATGTCATCTCAGAACTAAATTGTTCAACTTCAAAATTGGTATTGAGTACGAATACACGTAAATAATGAGACACATTTTTCGCCATTAATATTTAGTTACTGTTCTTCAACCACCATTTTCGATGAAATCTATTACGCTTTATAAAGATTTTTTTATTGAAGTTTTTCTTTTAATATAAAAGCGACCACTGACTCAATAAAGAGAACAAAATGGTGCAACAAAATCTGACTTGTAGCTTAAATTTTTAATGAATTTGAAAAATTATACTGACTAACTTCGCCTTACAAAGGTTACAATAAAGGAATGTCACCACGGTCTCCAAGGCTTGTCTTCGGGGGGTTTCCTTGTGACAAGTGCAAGAGGTGCGGGTTCCTCTGCAACGGGAGGAGGCGTACCCCACCCTGAGCTCACAGGCGAGAAGCATCGTGGCTCTGATGATGAGGAGGATGATGCGTCTGGTGGGGAGAGAGGAACGAGGGTTGGTACCACTCCAAAGCTGTTTGCGTTCACTCCGGCTGGCAAGACCAACGCAATGTCGCCGTTGGATAGCCTGGTCGGAACGAGACGGACACCTGAGCCGGGACCAGCTGTGGAAGAACGCACCTGGTTAGTCAATATTTAGATGATAACTTGACAAACTTTATAATGATCTTATCAGTATAGCTACAATGAATAAGCAGGCGTTATACCACACCATCTAGATACCGTCATTACATTATACCATTATTCTTTGTTTCAGAGGTCGGCAGGCAAGACTTCTATATGTATATTGTATAATCATATAATTAGACAAACAAATTAAACGCAAAGCTATTCTAAATAAAAAGAAATATAATGAAGATTGGTCTGCACGAGTAATATTTTTTTCACTCACCAGAAATAAAAATAGTAGATTGAGGCTGTGAACCATCTTCGTTGTCAGACGGTGGCGTGGGTGCTCCGGCAGGCCTGGCTGTTCCAGTTGTATTCACAGATCCTTCCAGGTGTTTCACCAGGCGTCTCCTTAGTCCAGGCTCCAGGCCTTGGAACTTCGCGACCTCCGTGACGCACTGCCGGTAGCCAGCGTGGAACCGGTCCGGAGACTTGGCGTCTTCAGAACGCAGACCTTCGAGATGCTTCACCGTCATCTCAAGGATGTCAGCTTTTTCCAGCTTGGAATGTCGAGCTGGCTGTAGAAATAGGAAAGGTTTTGTTAGCAAGGCTAGTCTGACATGTACACAAATTATTTTTAAATGTGTAAGTGTGTAATACACACACGCCCATAATACACTCACAAACTGTCACATTTATTATATTTGTGTGAATCTATACAGTCTTACATTTGACAAAAATTAGGTACTTAAGGCAGAACACATCTACCATATATCTGAAGACCAAAATGGGCTAGCGCCATAACACTAGTCTTCAACCATCTAAGAATCTCTCGGCCAGCCCAAACATCATGGCAAAACGAAGATGCTTCCGTCCGTGAGATGTTGAAACATTCTCACGGTCTTTCGGTCGGTCGGTCACGGATGTTTGCCCTGCAGTGGGACAAACACGATTGTAATAAGTAATCGATTACAGTTAACTTACATCTTTCTTCATCGCATCCAGGATTAATGCTTTAAGCTCGTTCAAGCAGTTGTTAATTCGAGCTCTTCTCCGCTTCTCCATGATTGGCTTGTTGCTCTGCAACAATGGAGAATGTTTCTTAGTGAGGGTTTTTTTTCTTAGTAAGGTTTGTGACGTTGTACACTGCCTAGGCAATATAGGTAATTCTTTATTTCTCACATGAGAAATTCAAATATCCTATAGACTACTCAATACTAATCAATGTCAATGCAACTATTGGCACTGTTAAGATGAAATTCAAAATATTTTCCTCAAAGTATTTCTACCGAACAATATCTATTGTAACTATAGCAAGATAATACAGCAGTAGACATCCTTGCCGATAGAATTTGCATCTATTAGCACAACACGTGTAGCCGAATGTTCGTGCAAGGTGAAGGTTGCTTTGCTATCTAATACTTTTGTGCGTAGTAGGTAAGAAGTACGTATTCTTCTGTAAACAAAGCAATAGCCTTGGAAAAACCATATAAGAGTTTTTTTTTTTTTTTATAGCTGACAGGCTAGGTGGACTAGGTGTGGCTAGGACCACAGCTCACCTGATGTTAAGTGACGGTGTGGTCGAAGATGGTAAAGCACACCTAGCCTGGAATGGAACTGGCTCTCAAGTGAGGCTGCCGGAACACACCGTTAGATGCTTGGCGACAGATTTTCAACTTGAGGGTGGTAGCTAGCCAGCCGAGTACTAGAAAGTACCCTACCACCATGCTATGGTTTCCCCACGATGTTTTCCTTCACCGGCAGCTCAAGCTCATTGTTGGGGTTTGAACCCACGCCCTTCGGCATGCGAAGCGACCGCACTAACCACTGAGCTATCATCGCTACAAAAGTAGTAAGTACGTAGAGTAGACAGAAATCGAGATCTGGCGCCTTGTTAATACGCCAATGTTCATTGCAGAATGACGAGACTTTTTGTTTAAAAAATATAAACTATTTTATGCAATTAACGATACGGGCAATCTTCGGATGGGTGACCATGGGTAGCACTTACAACTGAGCGCTACTATATTTCGGGGGCACGTAGAATTGTCTGTTGTATAACAGAAATGTCAGGCCTTCAGACGGCATATGATATGATATGCTGTATGATGATACGTAGTGGTTGATATATATGTGTGTGACATAATGTCGTGAAACATTGCCTTTCACGTGCTGTTTCCGAAACTATAGAATTAGACAGGTATGAAAATTATAATTATTAGAATTTTAGTGTTTTTACTACAAATACTAATAAACATTTGTATTTGTAGTAAAACCACCACTTTTTGTGTTATGTCATGGACTGGACTTAACCATGACGTAGTGTGTAAATAAAGATCAGCTAGGGTGTGGTCAAACGCGAACCTATTTTGAATATTTAAAAAAATAGGTATTAATGGCTCCGTATCCAGTTGCCGATAAAATAACAAAACCAAAAAAAAAAATTAATTTATACATGAGAAATACTGCCAGACGCATGTTTGTTGTCATTTCACAAACAATTTAGACCTAGGTATCTTATCAGTTTTTTAGTCATTTATTTTTATAGTTGACAGGCTAATTGTTTGACTACAACTCACCCGATGTCGAAGATACTAAACAAACCTAGCCTGGAATGGAACTGGCTTTCAAGTGAGGCTTGGCGACAGATTTTCAACTTGAGAGTGGTAGCCAGCCAGTCGAGTATGTACTAAAAAGTACCCTACCAACACCCTATGATCTCCTCAAAATGTTTTCCTTCACCGACAGCTCAACTTCATTGTTAGGGAAATTTGCCCACGCCTTTTGGCTTCGCTAACCACCAGGCTACCTTCGCTACATGTCTTGTAGACAGGATGACGTCGGCGTGGCGCCTGATTCGCATATCGACTCTCAGTTACAAAAACTTCATGTTTAAGAGTAAAGCTCCCTAATATTTTTTACTTAGTTACTTACTAAGTAAAAAAAAATAAGATGAAACGACTCGAATATTCAGCGCCTCCAGAGATTCTTAGCAGCTCCTGCTTATTATTACTTTTTACGACCATGAAGTTGATACATTGGCTAAACAAAGGATTGTAAAACAGAGCGTAGACTAAACACAACATAAGCATCGAGTCCCAGACGACATTGTAAGCCAATTAAACATTATATTTTAATGGCAATTTCGACTCCAAACGACGGCGACACTTGACGATAATTTAGAGGTAGGTACACGTCTATACTACGCCTCGTCTGACCAACGAGAAGAAAAGAGAGTAAATATGTTTTTCTCTCAATTTTGCTTGTTGATCCACCGTGGTATGGTCTCCAGTGTCATTCAGAACAAAGATCATCATCATCATCATTTCAGCCGTAGCCGTCCACTGCTGGACATAGGCCTCCCCCATTGACTTCCACAAAGACCGGTTGGAAGCGGCTCGCATCCAGCGCGTTCCTGCGGTCTTTATTAGGTCGTCTGTCCACCTTGTGTGTGGACGTCCAACGCTGCGCTTGCCGGTTCGTGGCCTCCACTCCAGAACTTTGCAGCCTCAGAACAAATATATACAAATATAATAGCGGAGGTAAATATCATTAGTTAGGTATAGACAGAAATGGCGTATGACTTTCCATGCACTGTATATTGTATAAGTGTATGTTTACATCAAAGTATCTGATATTTTGGATTAAAACTTACCAAGAGTAACCTGCAAGCTAATTAATAAATTTTAAAAAAATAATTAAACCATATCCGCCATTTTGTTTTTGCGGCCATAACCATAGCGGCCATTTTAGAATTTGCATTTTTTTTTAAAGTGTACTCTATTCTACTAGTCAAGCCCTAACATTTGATACCCATATTGAGTGAGTTGTATATATGTAATTCGCCATTTTGTGGCGACGCAGACGGCCGCCTTGAATTTACAATGATACTGAATATCTGTCATCAGAACTAAAGGTGTACCAAATATCAGATCAATCTGTCAACAGGAAGGGGGTAAAATTTCAGTTACTAAATTTGACCCAAAAACACCAACAACGAACAGGGCAAGCTAAATAAAACCGTTTAAAAGTCGTTATATATAATTATTTTCATAAAAAGGATACCTAAAGTGTTCACTAAAATAAGTGTATTAAGGTGATGATTTTCACTTTTAGCAGTTTTAGATTGCGATTTTTTATCTAGCTACTGAAATAAAAATTAGTACTAAAAATGTTTTTACTAAAATCGACGCTTTGCCCTTGTACTTCTAAGCTTCTTATTACTATATTTATTGGGCGCTTTGTCGGGCGCAAAATAGAGTTGATTTTTATTTTTACTTATCGAGATTTGAGAAAATCTTCAAAAGTCGAAGTTTGACATGCGTGAACGATAATTTTGCTCTGCTTTATGAATTAAACACTATTTAGCAAAGTAGGTATTAGATTGATTATTGTCTTTAGAATTTGAGGCCATAGTTTTTGGGTATATTTTGCTCAAGCGCAAGAGTGTTTGTTGAATGAAAGTTTGAAGAGTGTAATGTTTTTCGCACGTATGTATGTATTGTTCTTCTGATTTTTATCATAGCATATTACGTAAATGCAATGTTTTTATCGGCTTCCTATTTTCTCGTGCGGCGTGGTAACCGCAGTCGTGGAAGTAGAGCTATTAATCCGACGGCGGCGCGTGTGGCTCAAGGTGAAGGCCATCGTACACAGAATACTCGCCAGTTCCTCTACGGAGCGACACGCGTATCCCACCATTAACTAGTTTGCCCCGAACTAAGACCACGCAACCTGTATACTTACACAACCTCTAGAATTTATTTACATTTGAACATGAAAATTCAATTCGTATAAGCTATCATATTTTAAATTAGGTAGGTACGCAAAATTTTTCGCAAAAAGTATACCTACATACAGGGTCTACATAATTATATACACTTGGGGTGTGTTAAGTCAAAACGGGATCATTGTACTCATTAGTATGAAGAATTTTTATTTTTGGACACAAGTCTGAAATTGCGAAAAAAACAACTCTTCTGTACAATTTTTTTCATGGTTGACTGTGTGGTTGTTGACGGTGTGGTCGAAGATGGCTATAACACACCTAGTCTGCAACAGAGTTTTGGCTGCCGGAACATACCGTTAGATGCTTAGCGGCAGATTTTCAACTTGAGGATGGTAACTAGCCAGCCGAGTACTAGAAAGTACCCTACCACCATGCTATGGTTTTCTCACGATGTGGAGCACATTGTTGGGGTTTGAACCCACGCCCTTCGGCGTGCGAACCGACCGCGCTTACCATAGAGCTATCATTGCTACTTAAACTATTCCCTGAGAAATACCATAAAAACTAACCAAATACCAAATCAACTTATCATAAAAAAATAGCTCTCCGTGAAGTTCAAGTTGTAAGTCTTAGAAAAGTTAATGGCATATGGGGTTTAGAATTTTACCATTACTTATTGGATGTTAAAAAACGATGTGGAACGTGTAACTTTTAATGGGAATGAATCTCTAGCTGCGACAAATAAGCCAACCTAAGTCGCACCGCAAGCCACACTTTCTGGCCAGTGGTCATCGGACTTTTAGCCGCAAAGTGTGGCTTGCAAAGACTGAGCTAAAGCTTTTTTTTGTTCTTAACACATATTTCGCAAATTCGAAGATAGGTAGACAGTACAGGAAAATAGGTACTTCGGTATATTTTAGTAACATATTTTGATATGTACCTATCTAAATAGAATTTTTAGCTAAATGTTTAATCATGTACGGCAACTCTATCTACTAATTTGGTCCATGGCAATTCGTTTCCATTCAACACAGTATCAATAAATACGATTCAAGGTCTCTTTTGTTATTAAAAACAAGAATCATTTGTGAAGCTAATCACAAAAGTATTCAATGTTTAAACAATCACCTAATCCTAAAGGTGACCGAGCGTCGCGACGCTGCGTAAGAACGTGCCAACCCACGCTAACCGAATCACTGAATAAACAACAGTTACTACGTACCTAACCACAGAATAAATATTAGTTAAATGTGTACCTAGCCATCGAATGAATAATAGTTACTACTTGCCATAGAACAGTTAGGTACGGAGCGCCAGCCGTCGGGCGTCGGTTGTGGTCGGCACGTGCCAAGTGCACGTAGCCAGCTGCTATCAGAAAGCATGCCAGTGCCAACTAGCCTACGAGGCTGAAAACATGGCGACAAATTTTTGAAGGAAAATTGCTGTAGTCTCCTAGAAAATCTGAAGCTCCGAAAGGTACAGTTTGAAGCCTCATGTTGGTATCACATTTTCTAATCTTTTTTCCTATGTTAAAGTAATGAGATAAAACGTTCTCCTGATGGTAAGAGATAACGTCTATACATTTTTTATATATATTGCAATCTGTCCTTATTGGCATTTAGCATTTTAGCATTTAGCATTTAGCTTGTGTCATATTATAAAGTTTAGGCATGCTTGGTATACGCCCATTGGCGTATCCACATCAATGTTGATATTTTCGCAGGTCTTGCGGAGCTACTCTTTTGAGCCTCCTGAAAGTTTTTGCTTTCATCAGGTTTGATGCCAAAAAAAGGATCCTGATGCATCCCAATAAATTGGCATATATATTATATACATGACCATTGTTAATTATGAACAATATTGCGAAATATTTTTTTTACATTTATGAGTAATTTATTTTTTTTTTATTTTTTTTTTTATTATAAGACATTACACACAGCGCCATCTGACCCCAAACTAAGCAAAGCTTGTACTATGGAAGTCAGATAACTGATAGAATACTTAAATACTTTTTTTTGTAAATACATACTTATAATACATACAGAACACCCAGACACAGAACAAACATCGATGTTAGTCACACAAATGTTAGTCCTGAGTGGGAATCGAACCCACGCCCTTCAGCTCTCGAAGCAGACATGCTACCAATGAACCAACAGGGCTGTCAATTGATATATGTATATACAAAACACGAATCGACGTTAATTAACTTTTTTTTAATTTTAATTGCAGTGTTACCCAGACCTTTGGCATTGACATTTTAGCGTTCATTACTCCAATAAAGAAGCTTAAAAATATACATAGCACTATGAATATAAAACAGTCCATTTTTCATTTTGTTCCGGAAGCAAGTACTGTTTGTTTCGTCTCGCTCGTATTTTGCAATTTGTAAATAATTAAGAATAATATGCACGGGAATGTTATATTCTTTTTGAGAAATAAATATCTTAAGCCATAAGTAAAACAAACTCAGTTGTCACAAGTTGTTGCGGATGTTGCTGATACGTGCACGGATAAAACACTTCCTCGTTCAGATATACGATAACTTAGTTACATTTTGCAAAACATTTTTAATCTATGATATTAAGTACAGTCTAAATTCTGAAGCGACAGCGTGGCACCAGCTACAATAGTCAGAAATCCTTATAGTTTCAGTAGAAGCGGCGTAAGGCATGGGCAATGTGGGATGTCGTCTAGAGCTTCATGCCTGTGACCTAGAGTCTGTGTGTATAGCAACTATACTCATGAAAAGTGTTGAACAACGGTTATTAACATATGTATGATAAATTTGGCTTCTCGGTAAAAAATAAGGCCCACCGGCTAGCATGCATATATTTCGTTTTTTTTAAATAGCATAGTTCATAGACCACCCACATTTTTGCATAAACGTCACTTTTAATCAGAAATCGTCAGATGATCGCAAAACATATCTTGCCCGCTACAAATTTAGTCTTGCTCCGGCACTGAGTTTCAGTGTCTCGTTGAGAAGGCGACAGACGAGATACAATAAAAACGTGATCATTTACGTAACGCCGCCGGCGACGACTCATGCGAAATAGATTCGGTTGGCGCCTGGCTTGGCGCACCGACACGCGGCTGTGCGGCACGTGTCTGATAGAAATACCTACTCTTTACTAGCCAGCGGTCGCTGCTTTGTCAATTTGGAAATTATTTGCTACGAGTAAAATAACTAAAACTCCCATACGTTCTATTTAAATTAGACGTTATGCTTATTGTTAGATAAATTCATAATGTATGCCCATGACCAATCCTATTTAAGTATTTATGTATTCTATCAGTTAACTGGCTTCCATCACACAAGCTCTGCTTAGTTTGGGGCCAGATGGCGCTGTGTGTATAGTCCTACGATATTTATTTATTTATTTTTATTTATTTATTTCAGAGTTCCTAAAACAGAGGCCAGCATATCAATTTGCGGGGCTAAATGTTTTTTATAGGTAATATACCTATAGAAAACATTTAGCTATCAGCACTTTTACACTATCTCTTCGGTCTTCACAAATTTCTTCAAAAATAACCAACAAATTTTAGTGCGATTTAACTCAAGTTAACTACAGTTAAAGGGCACCTAAGCCGGACACGCCGCCCGCCGGCCCAACTGACATGTGCGTTTTTTTATCAAATCGGCACATCACCAAAATATTAGTCCGGTTTCAAACATTATATCTATTTTGACTACCTATAGCTTTTTGAGAATGCTTATTGTTGTAAAAGATATATGTATATTGTATATACATTATACATATATATGGCAAACAACTGGGGCAGACAACTTAATCGTCGCTTCCTAGCTGTATGTATTTTATGACGTAGTTTGATATCTTGCATTTTTGTATACAATGTAAAACAAAGGTGCAATCAGTCACAATGTTTACAGAGTGTTTATAAATATTCTGGTGTTACAAGTTGATTTAGTATTACCTACTGATGCTAGCATACACGAGGAACAAGCATGGAATTTGTAGTGATGATAGCTCAGTGACTAGCGTGGTCAGTTCACACGCTGAAGGGCGCGGTCTGAAACCCCAACAATAAGTTTGAGCTGCCGGTGAAGGAATATATCGTGAGCAAGCCTAGGTTCTAGTTCTCGGCTGGCCCGCTACCAAGGTGAAAATATGTCGCCAAGCACCTAACAGTGTTTTTAGACAACCTCACTTGAGAGCCACTTCTATTCCAGACTAGGCGTGTTTACCATCTTTGACCACACCGTCATTTAAAATCAGGTGAGCTGTGGTCAAACACCTAGCCTGTTGACCCAAAAAAAAAGGTTATTTAAATAAACTTCTAATACATAAACACCCAGACACAGAAAAAACTATGTTCGTCACGTAAATGTTTGCCCTGTGTGGGAATTCAACCCTCGCCCTACAAGCGTTGGAAGCAGTGCTACCAAATGAGTAAACAAAAAAGATGACAAATACAAGTCTTACTTATTGTCTTACTTAAAATTTACGCGTGTATCAAAAATGTTAGACTTCGATCGGTTGATTGCGGTAGACAGACACATTACCCACTCTGGCACGCGTCCAGGGCGGTGTACGGCGCGGCGCACCTATCACTTGACAGCTATTTACGAAAACCGACTGCTACTAATTTCAGCTGGCCTCATCTCTCATACAATTACTGACTTCCTGCTGAAAGTAAGTAGTACACGTTTTACACCTTTTTTCGTAGAGAATGCAACAATAGTTTTTTTTAAAGAACTTCTTCGGCTAAGTTTGAGAAAATTTATGCAATGATTGGACACTTCTTTTCTTTCTTTTGGTGTGAAGCAAGACGAAACCACACGCGCGTTAGTCTCTGCATTGACTCCTTGAAGAAGGCCACCGGTTGTGGCTAAAACTATAGTTGGAGCAATTAAAAATGAGTAATACCGCATATTAAAACTAAAATGATTGGACTCGTTCATTGTATCAGAAATTAAAGTTGTTATTTGTTTAGTATATATAACCTTTAGTTGTCTTTATTTATTTATATCTTTATTTATTTGAATATTTTAAGACGTACAGTTTGGAAAATGTATGAAATACACCTGACCTGTAATTCGTAATTACCAGTAAAGTTTCAATAGGTATCAGTCGCACAAAAAATCCTCTTTGGGCATCAACAGATCGTAAATAGTACGAGTGTCTTATAATGCTTGTTTTTTCACCAAACCAAACGCATATCAAACTACAACCTTGCTTTCCCAAGATGCTGCTATGACATAAACAGAAGAACATAGACATAGTTCCCTACCTAAATCTACATGAACCTCCATGATAAAAAAATAAAGCTGCAAGTAAAGAATTACGCAGGCATTATTACTGTTGTAAACATATACCTAGTTGAGAAATCTACGAGTTATAACAATTGAATTAGGATGACTCTTGCACACAAATTATGTAATATGACGTCTTATTAAACGGTACACAATAAGGAAGCTGTAACATAAACCAAGTAGGTAGTTGTTCGTAAAGAACATGAACACAAGAACAAGTTTATCTGATAGAAATCGCGGAAGACGAAACGAAACTTTTTGTCTCAGAACAAAAGAAAAAGAATCAAAAAATGATTTGAAATTCGTAATTCTTTGCATGATACTAATAACTAAGGATAGTACTTTTTTGTTAGTAATTAAGTTTTAGAAATGAATAGGTATTCAAAAATGTTTAGTCAAAGAGGTATAATAAGATTGTTACGTTTTTGACCATACGGCATACATATTATTTAAAAAACGTACTTTGGGTTGGAGGTATAACTCTTCAGTGCCATCTCTCCGTGAGGCACAGGAAATTAGGTTGTCGCTTGTCGTGGCGCGTTTAATTAAGTACATACTTGGTGTAGACTCCGTATATCCACATCCGCTGGTCTACGGTCATTTGTTGAGTAAAACAGTTTTCTTTATTGATTTACTATAGTTTTACTTACATCGGCGAATTGCAATCTTGTCGAATCAGCGGTGCCCAACCGAATATGAACACTCCTGCCAGATGATAAAATTTTATTCCGCATGCAATGGTATATTTTTATATCAAAACTCATCGGAGAAAGATTATTACTTTGTACTACTACTTATTCTAAGCTTTAGTGAATTATTTCCACTGCTTGCAGTGTCGCCAGTGTCGCGTTAGTTCTATTGGCACGCCACGATATCACATTAATAGAGATCCATCTTGTTACTAAATCGTGACACTAGCTTTACAGACGTGATTAGAATACAGCTCTAAATAAATAACACTTGACAGGTTTAAATATTAGTTGGTTAATATTCAACGATATTGAAATTTACTCTATATTTAGGTCAGTTTCACAAATATAGTTTAAAAACTGACATGATTTATTTTGCTTAGTATAAAGTGGCGAGACGGTTTATTTCTGTCATGCCCTTTTCGAAATATTATTAGTTAAAAATACAGGAAAACTATGAAAAAAATACGGCACACATGCTTTTAATCATTATTACTCGTTACAAAATAGGTTACAATACAAACATATGTACAATGATGTTAGAGATATTTATAGCGTAGGTAGATAAGTGCATTTTTTTTTTTACTGTTGACAGGCTAGTTGTTTGACCACAGCTCACCTGATGTTAAGTGAATAAGCAATATTTTTTAAAGTACAAACAGGTATGAGACAATTTTACTTTTATATCACGTGAAACTATGAGAGTTGCCCTAAGCTACAAAGTTCTTACTTAAATTGACTTAATACTAACGCGAATCCAATTCCAGATTATGAATAAGTATCCCATAAAATTGAAATTACAATTCTACTATCAATACAAATGACTTTTATGATAGCCTTTTTATATCAGAGCTAAGCTGTAATAGATGAATAGCGCTTGCGTCGTTGGCACACCATCGCAGTCGCGTGCCAAGCGTGGGAGCGACCGCGCTTCCGGCTCGCTGCGACAATTAGCTCTGTGGATGCGGCACGCGATGCCGACATGCGATCATCTGATAGCACGAGCGTAGCGATAGCATGCGATCCGACTGATAGTTTGCCTGTGTGATAAAACTTGTAATTATATGCTCGTGATTTATAACCATTATGGGCATACTGGAACTACTAGAGAGATGTAAGACTGCGACACGCCTAGTATGGTACTTTTGTTTCTAATATGGTAGCTATGATTTCTGCGCTAATGTCTCGGTTAGGGTGTATGTATGTATATGGTGAAGAAACCACTAACTGCTACGCGCACCAACCACTCTCTTCAGTGCAGCAGCGGCCAGTAGTGCGAAGCTAGACGAGGCGGCACGCGCTTTAGTGCCTTGAAGAAGGCCACCGGATGTGACCAAAACTATAGTCAGAGTATCCAGCAATTAAACGTGATCAATCCCGCTTAAGTAAAACAAAAAAGGTGACGAAAATTAGATAAATAAACAGCCAGTTCTAAGGATTCTAACACACCTCTGCCTAAATTTAATCACGAGCATTGGTTTAGCTGTGCCTATGTGCAACTATACACCGAACAAATAAGACGACGATATATGTTTTTCCAATCACTTATTCATATACCTACTTACGAGAAGAGTAAACGAATCGCACTTAAAGTTCCCCATAACAAGGTCTTAATAATTCCTTCTAAAGCTTATTACGTGTGTACATACATTTGAAGTGTCAATTACAAACACACATCTGAATTTCGACGTTGAATACGTAATAATGGATGCCGTATCCACCGATAAGTAAATTCGTAGCTGCGAACACAAGGTGAAGTAGCGTTAGCTCTTGATAGATAAGATAGAATAAAGGATATTTCTCACGGTATTAGGTATCACCTACTATTCTAATATTTCAAACGTGAAATTTTATGCTAAGCCTGTATAGTAAATAAATATTGTTGGACATTACACACAGCGCCATCTGACCTAAGACTAAGCGAAGCTTGTACTATGAAAGTCAGATAACTGATAGAATAATTACATACTTTTTTTTGTACTTATAATAGGTAGGTACTTATAATACAGAACATCCAGACACAGAACAAACATTTGTTTATATACCACAAAGTGTTAGTGCTAAACATCTTTTTATAACAATGACGTTTCATTGTTATAAAAAGGTGTTTTTTGAAATAGTAATCATTCATGTGTGTATTATACACATAAGAAATAGCGAAAAGCGCTGCCCGAGAGGATGTTCCCGGATTGATATAATCTTGGTGTCTCGCAATTTAATCAGTTTCTTCTAGGCAAGCCGCCAAGAGTGCTCCAACGTAGACTGCATTTATGAGTGGTTGTAAAACTCAAGCCTATTTTATACGTGTATTTTATTTAATACGTGTAAAAATAAATGCTTCAATATTATCAATAATTACTAATAGTGAAATGTGTGTGTTTTCACTCAGAAAGTTTAATTAGTGCGTTTTTATATGATAGCACATAAAATATAACGTTACAGTGTTGCAAACGTCTGTCTCTACATATTATCTCTATGCATCATCTTGCCCAACAGTTTAATCACTGTCAAATGCTAATTTTATCTGCATAGTGTAGGCATGGCACAATATGACTAGACTACGATTTTCACGATTTCATGTTGCGTGTTACAAAAGAGTCAACACATACTTTATTTATTACTAGCTGACGCCTCGCGGTTTCACCCGCATAGTTCCCGTTGCCGTGGGAATACAGGGATAAAAAGTAGCCTATGTCACCCGGGGATAGTGTAGCTTCCCAACGGTGACAGAGTTTTTAAAATCGGTCCAGTAGTTTCGGAGCCTGTTCAATACAAACAAACAATAAAATCTTTCCTATTTATAATAGTATAGAGAGATTTTGTAGCGATGCTAGCTCAGTAGTTAGTGCGGTCGGTCCACAAGCTGAAGGGCGCGCTAACCACTGAATGATCATCGCAAATAACAGATTATACTGAATGGTTGGTTATGATTAGATTATATGGATAAGACTGGATTTCTTTTTATTGGCACTGATTGTGTTTTATTGTTCTTAACGACGCTATCAGAATGCCCTTGAAGTAATAAATAAATAAATATCATAGGACATTACACACAGCGCCATCTGACCCCAAACTAAGCAAAGCTTCTGCTATGGAAGACATATAACTGATAGAATACTTAAATACTTCTTTTTTTGTTAATACATACTTATAATACATTCACTACACCCAGACACAGAATAAGCATTTGTTTATATCCTGGGTGGGAATCGAACCCACGCCCTTCAGCTCTTGGAGCAGACATACTACCAATGAACCAACAGGGCTGTCGACTAATATAGCAGGAGTCTTCGATCTGTCTTCATCTCATTCATCTTCATAGTTCTCAAGCATAGTGTACATGGCGTCGCATGTGTGGGTGCCATGCCACCGGTCACACGCCGCCTATCTCGTCTTCGCCGCGATGTTTATCAACGATGATAGATCGCAGCTACTAATAGCTTCCTCTCGAGATTAACTAACAGTTGCCGCAACTCGTGTCGTGCTGACGACAAATTGCTCTTGAAATTTTTATTTTTTTTATGGTTGTCATGCTAGTTGTTTGACCACAGCTCACCTGATGTTAAGTGAATGTGGTCGAAGATGGTAAAGCACACCTAGCCTGGAATGGAACTGGCTCTCAAGTGAGGCTGCCGGAACACACCGTTAGATGCTTGGCGGCAGATTTTCAACTTGAGGGTGGTAGCTAGCCAGCCGAGTACTAGAGAGTACGCTACCACCATGCTATGGTTTCCTCACGATGTTTTCCTTCACCGGCAGCTCAATCTCATTGTTGGGGTTTGAACCCACGCCCTTCGGCATGCGAACCTACCGCGCTAACCACTGAGCTATCATCGCTACAAAAATTGTTTTAGATGCAAATTATAATGTACGCCCTTAAACTAACTTTGGGCTTTTATAGAGTCGGTAGTCAAAGGACATATTAAATATTAAAAAAAACACTTGGCATTTATTTTCAGCAAGAACTGTACTAAGTCGAAACGCGATGTGGTAGTGAGGTCGATTCGTACGCCGAAGGGTGTGGTGGTAGGGTACTTTCTAGTACTCGGCTGGCTAGCTAATACCTTCAAGTTAAAAATCTATCGCCAAGCACCTAACGGAGTATTCCGGTAGCCTAACTTGAGAGCCAGTTGTATTCTAGGATAGGTGTATTCAACATTCAACGATTCCACAACATCGTCACTTAACATCAGTTGAGGTGTGGCCAAACACCCAGCCTGTCAACAATAAAAAAGGGATAGATATTTAATTGTAGGTACTCGCAATTATAAACAATTTGTACAATAGACGCAACTCTCAAATAGTGATAAAGAAATCTGCTCCATATATCTTTTTCCATACAACACACATACAACACCTGATTTCTTTTTCATTATATCATAAGTGTGCATTTAGTAACAGCTAAATAAAAATAAAAAATAAATATCATAGGACATTACACACAGCGCCATCTGACCCCAAACTAAGCAGAGCTTGTGCTATGGAAGACAGATAACTGATAGAATACTTAAATACTTTTTTTTTTTGTAAATACATACTTATACATAATACATACAGTACACCCAGACACAGAACAAACATCGATGTTAGTCACACAAATGTTAGTCCTGAGTGGGAATCGAACCCACGCCCTTCAGCTCTCGAAGCAGACACACTACCAATGAACCAACAGGGCTGTCATAATAATGAGTACAATGACCCTCATTAGGATTATCACACCTCATGCTTATAAACATATACTTACGTAATTATGTATGTGTGTATATGAGAAAAACAGTAGACGTATTAGTGAAAAAAAGTTTCGCAAAAAATTAATCTCAAAGGAAAACCTTAATGTTTAAACTACAAGTCCAAAACAGAGATTCGAAAGTTTCATTAAATACCACTGCCTTAATACCGGTTCCTGTTAAGTATCTAGATATTTAATTTCACCCATGTTACGTATTTTATTGCTATTATTATTACAATTTGAGACGCCTTCACACATTTTAATCTTGGAATATTATTACTGAGGCCAGTGGCGCTAACGTGGGATGAGGTGTTACGTGGGCGGGCGGGCGGCAGCGTTCCCACGGCTATTACAGTAAGACCAACTTATCTACAAAGTTTAATGAAGGAGCCACAATCGCAAAAGTAACAGCTCGTCGTAGAAAAGTTTCAGTCCCATCATATGACCGCTCTCGCTTGACCGACTACTTGATACGCTGTTGGTCTGTACTAGGGCGCCCACGCGTCGCCCGCGCCCTGACACAGAATAAATGTATGTTCGTATTCCTGAGTCACATTATCTGCCCACCCCGTCTCTGCCCACTGTGGCCCAGACTGAGGTTGCCCCCACGGCATGATAGAAAACTACTGTAAACCCAAATGACAATGTGTTTAAATTAACTCTTGACGTAACACAACGAGTTGGTTATCTCATAAAAGTCTTATATGCAAAGTTGAGAGAGTAATCGAAATGCATGTGTTAGACAGTTCTCACGCCAGTGGATTAATGATGAAATTTTTACATAGTTACTTGCATCTACTAGAACAAAGTTTCTTCTTTTACATGGACAAACATTATACGCAGACTATAATACTGTTATCATATTATTTTTTATTTTTGATTAACTGTCTTGACATTCATTAAAAATGACTATTCGAATGTCAGGAAATGCGTCATATGAATTCATTTTTAATTAAAACATGTAGACACCTTAATAGCCGATTTCAGAGCAGTTTAATGTTTAGTGTTCCATAAATTACTTTAATAGGATAGATGCATATGAATATTTCTGGTCTAAAAATTACACCTAGACAGCATAAAATTATCATTAAAAAAAAAGTTAATGGGATTGTCTATTAACATTTCAGATACGTGTCGCAGTTTCAATTCAGTAAGAACCGCAAATAGGCAATATGATTGCTCAGCGACAAAACCAAAATTAAGTTTAAAAAAAGAACCGTAAATATTTCGAAATTTGAATTAGCTTATGTCACTCATAAATTATTATTCGTAAAATAAATCAAACAGATTAATTGCTTTGTTACTAAAAACCGAACCATAAAAATTTCACATTAGTAATATAAAAAGATTGACGAAAATTTTTTTTACGTAAATAGGTTATATATATACACAGATCTCTAAAATCTCTATAGTTATCTACATTATACTTTTGTTCCGATGAGGTAAGGGGCTTATATCATAGACCTTTTCTGTGATCGACGTGCGAAAGGCCTAATATGTAGATTCAAATTTGGCTGAGTATAATCCTGTAAAAAAATACCATAGTGACTATGTTTGATGTAAATCCACAGAATTGCTGTAATAGATTGGTCAGTGTTCGTGTCTGCCTTTTTATACGGCTACCTACCTAAAAAGGAGTGTAATATTTTCAGGTTTCGGGTATGTGAGTTTCTTTATTCCGTCATAACTTTCAAATACCTGAACAGATTCGGATGTATATGGTATCTTTAGAATTCTTACATAATTCCGAACGATAAAAAAACTTTTTTTATTTGACTCCGGGTTTTTTTTTTAATTTTATCAATTAAGCTTGTTGTTAAACTTAATTATTTGCTACATTAACGTAAACAAAACGTTCAGAGTTATTAAATCCCGCATAAGAAAGATCACGAACTAAATGCATCGTGACACATCGTTTTGCGTAATTTGCGACCGCTCGCTAAAATAACGTGTGCAGACACTATTGCAGAGCTAATGTTCATTTGTAAAGCGTCTAAGGTTGAAAGAAAAAACTCTATTGTTTGGAGCTGAGTAGCAGTGCATAGTAGTGCAAGTGTTAACAACTAGATAGAAGTGAAAATGAAAGTGAAATGCGATACGCCTAATATATCTACAATCTGACCACACTAACATTTTAAATGTTGATCCTTTGAACTTATTTATTTATTATTTTAAATTACTAAAGTAATATTTAAAAATAATAATCAGCATAAACTACAAAATGTGAGATATAATAAAAAATAAATATCATCTGTCTAAAAAATTGGCGCGCGTTTATGTCTTTCATTGGAGAAAAACAATAGAACGAAAGACTTTTCACCGGCAAACATTAACAACTAGTTACAATAATATTAAAATATACGTATTGTATTGTTTTTCTTTTTAAAAAGTAAGTGTCAAAGGATTCTCACCCTCCTAGAGTCGCCTTTCTTCGCTTCCGTCGGAGAGGTCATGTTGGCAGGGTTGCCCTGAGGGCCCGGCACTCCCGTCACCATAGTTCGTCACTACACAGCCAGTCACTGCATCACACGTGGGCACGAGCGCGGGCGTGCGACACGTCGTGTGGTCGACGCGCGACTGACGCGAGCGTGAACGGTAAAACCAACGCTCGAGATCCGGAGGCTGGGATGCGGAGCTATGGAAAACTCGTGAATGTAAAATGTACAGAAGGAGAACTATAAATGGTTTTTTTAAATCATAAATATTTTTACTGACATAAATCATGGTTTATATTGAATTTCAAATCAATTAATATTACAAGTACACCTACATAAAGCAAAAGAAGAAAATATTTTTTAGTAAAAAGTAGAGTGTGTAAAAACGGCCAAAAACTAACAGTTCCAGGAAACCTTAGGATGCAGGGAATTCAAAAATAAAATTTAAGAGCAGGGCGGACCAATAACATGGAAAATAAATAAGATGTACATAAACATACATACTAAGCAAAAATGTATTACCAACGAATACAATTTTTTTGCCTTTTTTTAAGATCAATTAGCAACAAAGTAACTCCGTAAAAACAAATTAAAACACCAAAATTGCGAAGGTCTGGCCTTTTACGTTACTGCTGCTACTTTCTATTAGATATTTAAAGGACAACGTCTAGTGCGTCTTATCAGATTAGTTGAATCAATAAACTTAATTAATTTTTCTGTAAATTAAAGTAGGTAGTAAGTTTGTTCAGTTGTTTCGTAAGAACATTGTGTTAAAAACACCTCTGTTAAAAATCTAGATTTCTGATCATATTTTTTTAGAAGAGTTCATTATGAAACTATTCTAATTTAGCTAGGTAATATGTCCAGGTTTTTTGAGTTGTTATGTATAATCTTGAAACTGCATGCGAATGGTGTTCGGCTAATTCAAAATAGTCTATCCATATTTTTTCCATTTTTGTTGCCTACCCATGACCCTTGTTCTTAAATGGTATGTCGTGTCGTCTACATGTTTACGGATGGACCAAATAGAAAAATTAAGATTTCACAACCATTAATGCAACAATTGTAATTACTGAAATGACACCTATTAAATGTAATAATTAATAAAAAAAAATTAAATGTAATTGACATATTTTATTTTATTTTAAGTGTAGAATTGTTTAATTTTATTTAATCCATTTAATGTATTTGCACACTGTAATGGTTGACAATAGACGCTAACTTTAACATTTAAGACCTTTTACATTATTGTCATGTAAATAAGACTTTGACTTTGACTTGACTTGCAGTGGAACCAAAAAAGTTTACGTGACATAACAAAGTCCAGGATATCACCATATCAACGCTCATTACCTTGAGATATTCGATGCTTAGACAATTAAACATAGCCATGGGTAAAAAATACTCTATGAAGGCTGAATATCTGATACTGTAGTGGTACTTCTCTAGGCGACTTCTTGCTAAGGTCCACAATGGTAATGAGAAGTAGGTAGTTAAATCGTTTCATAGAGTGAACCATCTGTACGTAAATAGTGTGAAGTCGTGTGCAGGGGGCACGCGAGCGCAGCACGCGGCGGCGGCGTTGGCGGCGGCGCGGCGTCCGTCCGCCCGGTGCGCCGCACTTACGTAGCCAATTCCATTGTCTCACGACTAATTTCTATTTAATCTTTTGACCACTAAGGCATAAATCAAATATTTTAAAGTTTATCTAAATGTCAAAGTTATAAACGCTTACACAGCGAGGTTTTAGTATTTGTTTTGTTACTCAAAGTTTTGGGTACTGCTGCTAGGTTCAAGCGTTCTTCTCTATCTGAGCTGCTAATTATTGGTTAAATTTAAGGCTATCTTGTTCTTAGATAAAGCTACGTGGAACGGGAATTTCACCAACACGTTCGGAGATTTTTAAACTACAAAATATACGCCTTCTTCGAGAGTGATCGTTTCCCTCAAAGTAAGTTGAAGTAAATCACGCTGTCACTTAACATTTTATAAGATCTGGACATATACCTTGTCTGTCAAGTATAAAAAAGTAGGTTGTAGGGCAAGTGTTGTTCTTTTTGATCACGAAAGCGCTATTTTAGACTATTTTATCTCATTACTATTTACCATAAAAAAATCTTAGGTTTCAAACCAAACTTATATTTTTTTATTTTGTTAGCAATTTTTTTCTATCATATAACCTAGACCCTTCCTATAAAATACCAAACATACTTGTACTGATCAGTGATGACTCGTTTGTTCGGAATAGGCTCCCAAGCCTGGAACACCGACGCAAAGTTACTCGTCAGTCGGTTTTCTACCGAAAACACTTTGGAGAGTAGGTACCTAGACTTCACATCTGCATGACCTATTTTCTCTCTGCCCATTCTACTATTAGACGGCTAGGAGCTCTAAAAAGCGTTACCGCTTTATGGTTGTTTTTAATCTGTTTAGCTGAAACAAGTGACAGTGAATTTGAACTGAAGTAGCCGCACGAGCACTAAAAGAGCCGTACGATGTTATGGAGCGAAACTTTATTGTAATTGTTATTAGACGCCTTCATGACGCGTGCTTAGCTCGAAGCACCATGCTTGCCACCCACACACGCCTCCGCCGCTAAATGGAAACGCGCCCACGCTAACGCTGACATCACTAGCGTCGCCGTCCTAATGTATTGACACGCGCATAAATTTGTTTAGCGATCGACTTCAAAGCCGCCGAGCGTCGCTTAGCAATGTATCTCAACCTTTAGCGTACTAAATAGCGATGATAGATCAGTGGTCAGCGCGTGCGGGTCAGACGCCGAAGGGCATAGGTTTAAATCCCAACATTTTTCTTTGTAATTTCTTACTCGCTAGGTAAGCTTTTTATAAGCTTTTTTGTTACGTAATTATTAAAACTGATGATTTTAACAAAATAAAAAACTGTACAAAGATCTAAGCTCGATTTAAGCGACAAAATATAAACCAGTGTTAAGCGTGTGTACCTAAAGCAGTTTTTGCCTGTGTTGTCAACATGTTACTTTGTTATATGAGTTGGTATCTATATGTAGTACATAACTTTATTTGTATAAGATAGGTACATAACGGTTTAACATGTTATAGTGTAATCGACTCTAAGTTCCGGCAATAAAGATATTTCATTACCCGTCGACGGTAAAGTCAAAGTAAGAGTTTTTAGCATTTTATGTAGGTATGTATATATTTGTATTTACGTAGCACTGAAACTACTTATCCGATTTTGATAAAAGAGGTGTCAATCGATTCGTTTTTATACTCAGTTTTTGTTATTTTAATTACAGTATTTTTTCTGTTTTTTAAGCGTTTTAGATTGTTTAATTAGGGTCGCACGTGACCTTTAGGTTGAGAATCGATGGCTTTGCATTCGCGGAGGCTGTGACCGGCGACCGCCCGCGCCGGTATTGTCGGCTGCTCGGTTGACGGATAGTTCGAGTGGCTCGTCCTGAACAGGTATTGTGATGCTGATGACGCAGGCGACAGCGGCACGGTCAGAGGAGTTAGTAAAACTTTGTAAGATGTTAATCATCTAACCATCGTTAGGATAAAAACTGTTTTATAATAGTGTAAGTTGACGCGCCACTGTTTTTTAATATAATTATTATAACAGGGATATGACATATTATTTTATGTTTCAAAATCAAAAAATATTTATTTCTGGAAGTGTAACAGAGCTTAACAACTAACTTCCTAACTAGTAGATAAAATTTTATAAAAGCCAGGACAGCTTTATAAATCTGTTTGGTACCTTGTCACGCACTAACAATAAAGAGTTTTATCTATCTATCTATATAAACGGCTGAATAGATCTTAATGAAAATTGTTATTGTTATAGTATTATTCTTGATGATGGACATAAGCTACTATTTTTCTCAAAAGCGAGCTTATAAAATAAATTTAATCCTCATTAGAAACTTAGTAACTATAGCTTTTTTGTGAACATTTCGGAGACATAATAGAATCTGTAGAACAGAGTGTATATAATACGTGAGTCACAAATACAACAATACCTACACTTCATTATGGTCAGTCGAAAAAAAAAATGAACACAACAATTTCGTTTGAAAATTGCAACAAAATCAACGTCATAAATGTAAGTTTTCTAATCCACATCCAATTTTTTTGCTACAATTGCTTTTTCTTTAAATGTAATTTTAATAAGCCGAACGAGACCTCCTCCTGATGGTAAAAGATAACGTCTGTCTATAACCATTGCAGCGATACACAGAACTTTGTTTTGTTAGCTGCAGTATCCTTCAAACCGGAACACAGTAATGTTTAAACACTACTGCTTAGTGGCAGAATATCTGGTACTGCGGTGGTACCGACCTAGACGACTTCCTGCTAAAGAAATCTACCACCAAGTAAATGCTTAGTGATATCGAAGGCCTACGTACCTACGTATTCTCTACGCTGCGTAAATAAATAAGAAACAACGACAAGTTCTTACAATTAATGCATGTTTTAAAACAAACTGTCTCTGAAAATACAAAAAATCTAAATAGGGCCTCCTGTTCAAAAGATATTGTAGCTGTAAACATTGGATAAAAAATTGTCTGTTACAATTAACGGTACGGATATTTGAAAAGAATATTCTTTACGACTTTGTCGGGCACCTTATTTGTTACCATTCTATAAACAAAAGATTGCTCCATTTTAATCATGTTTACGGTAAAATATAGAGCATTTTTTTGTAGTAACTGTCAACGGTTTTTATTGAAGCAACTTTATTATTTTTGTCAGGAAGTAAAGCTATTTCATTGTTTGTTCTCATTATGAATATTTCTTTAGTGTATTTTGTAGGTACTGTTATATTCTTGGTAAAAATGTCTCTCGGGTGAGAGCTAATGCATCATGATACACAGTAAGAATAGTTAGAAACTAGTCTAGTTTACTAAATATTGAATACTAGCTAATACTTTAATAATCCAGGGTGCCAGCTACTTCCATACCAAATATTATCAAAATTGGTCTAGCCGTTACACTACCTATAATTACCTAGTAGGTACACCTACTTAGTACTTACGTCAATAAATTTTATCTCATTTAAATGCGACGCTTAGCAGGGTATGTATATTAGGTATATACCTAAAGCATAAACTTTGTAAGTAGATACATGGATGTAATGTGTAAGTGCATTGCATTTAATAAAGAATATCTCTATTGATATAAAAAAACCTCAGAAAACGCGAAGCGTAGCAAGTAAACAATATTATTTAATATTTTCAACGAAACTTTTCTTATGTCCTCGTTGTTTTCAACAATTATTTTCGGTTGGCGAGGATCGTTGAAAGCACATTAACGGTTTATTTGTAGACGCCGTGTCAACACCCGCGGTTCGCAGAAGCTGATATAAGGGCAGGACTATAAGGGCCTAAACAAACCCTTTTGTCGATGACAACGCAAGTTTTATTGCTACCGAAACCAAAGGGCTTTGGGGAGCCGCGATTTATCTGCCTTTCTTAAGAACTCTCTTATTTTGGCAGTTGGGTACACCAGTGTGACGAATTTTGAATGTTACCCATGATTTTTACAAAGTTAGAAACACAAGTAGGTAAAGTAGGTTTCTATATAATTACATATATCACTTAACGCAATAATAGATACTTAACATAATTATATAAATTTTAATTTATACTTACCAAGTATATATATTACGGTAAGAACGACTTCTAAGCGTACTTATCAGCGGGTCGATTTTTAATGTAAAGTAAAAGTCTTCGCTCAGAAATATGTATCAGATTTTTGAACTTGAATGTCGAAAGTAGCTGTTAACTACGGTTCACCTCTTACTTTCTGTACCTACTTGCCTTATGAGTTTATTAAAAAAACTATAAGTATAAATTACACTATTAGGTAGGTATAGTACCCATTAATTACGGAATTAGCATGTTTGTCTCAATATTAGGAACCTAATTTACGCCAACAATCATAAAATAATTCTTTCCAACACATACCTTACCACCATAACTACCAAAAATCGCCCTAAAATACCTACCTAGTCAAAACATCAAAATTATTTTTTCAAAGGGAGCTATCAATCGGTACAAATTGGGTCAAATTACGATAATTGTGTGGTATAACCACATTACAAATCCGTGTTAAGTACTGACGCAGAATTAGTGACTCAGGATCTATGTAACATTCAAAATTAACAAGACTTTCCGATACCATAATGGACAATGTAAATACGTTAACGCTCCACCACCGCAGTCCCTTGCCGTTATTCTTTTCTCTAGCGACCCGAGGCAAGGCGAGGACGACACGCAATACAAGGCAGGCTAAAGAATATCGGTTTACAACACAAAAATATTGTTAAACAACCCACCGCCATAAACACATCGGCCGTTAAGCTTTGTTGCCATTCGCGTTGCCTTTGGCGGCCCATAAAACTTTTTTCTTCAAACTTTATCGCTGACCGCCTCGCCTCTCGTCCTTCGCATATTGACGAGTTGCTGCCGAAACAATAACAACCCCACACAATAGCGGCGATATTCAGCAAACACGCGCATTTTGTATTTTCAACAGTTAATTGCAAGGGTTCGCCAATAACTCTACCATTGTTAAAAACTCTTCTCATTTATTTTACGACGTCGCAGAAAGGTTTAAAAATTTCACCATTTTTTCGGAAATTGCCGTTTATGACATCGAAATTACTTGTTTTGACTTTAAAAAGCTATATTTTAAATTATTTTCACAAAAATGATCTGTGCCATGGCCGTGAAGAGAATTGCTTTGTAATTTGTAGACAGAAAACCACAGACACGTCTCGCACAAACATTATACCGCGATTCTAAGCACCTTCATTCGAATCGCAGGTATTCAGTCACAGAGGGTAATTGTAGGACTCACGCGCGTTCAGAATGTCGCACCTGCCCTCCGCCACAGCATTTGGCAAAATTGATGAGTGTCATAATTATGACCAAACCACATCTCGTTATCAATAAACGCTCTCATCCTGAAGCAAAAACATCACTGCGGGGCGAAAACAAATATTAGTATTGACGCGCGGTCGTTCACACACGCCAATTATGTACCTGGCGCGGCCCGCTCGCGCCGATAGCGCAAACATTACACCCGCAGCCACACTTTGGTCAATTGCCCCCGAGATATAATTTCTCAGTCGACGCGTCAGCAATTAGACCCGGGACCAAAAAACACGCTAGCTTTTATTTTTAAGTGCAATCCGTCAATCTTCATGTAATTCTAAGTCAGGGCAGCAATAAGAGGCGTCGTTTCATTGGAAAATTTATTTGCCGCCTACAAAAATACGTCATTTACATATTTATCATTAATATCTTAACAGATAAATGGTTTTTTTTTCTAATAATAATCACAGCAAATAAATCTAACACGCTTTGCATTTTTATAATGACAGACAAGTTTTACTTAGCTTAAATAGCATAGCCAGCGATAAATGATTTGCTATTTGTGAGATTCTAAAAGCTATATATAATAATAAAAAAAATAAAACATTAATTCCACAAATGTATAATAAAATTGTATACATATAACACAGCATTAATGGATAGACATTGAAAACAATGGAAATATTACGGTTCCCGTACAAAATTAGATGCAATAATACATGAAGTTTACAAAATTAATAGTTAGGACAATCTTAACATTAATTATTTATCGAAGTAACACAGCTTAACATCGTATAAAAATATTTACGTGAAAAACAAATGAATACTGTGTACATTTGAACTAAAGTACATTATTTTAAATTAACTATTAATTATTAAGTTATAAATAAAATGTGCTATTTTTATTGGAATGATTTATCATTGTGTATAAATTAACTATTATAAGAACTAAATACGAACAGGGACCTTGTTATTGTCTGTAATGAGAGACCCCTTTCCACCATTTTAAAAGGAGAAAAACCATACAGACTGGAAAGTAGAACCTCCTTTTTTGATGTCGAAAAAAATAATTGCTAGCGGGAACTATTGAGCGACGCTGTCGACATCGCAATTGAAACAACTGGCAGAACACAAGTTACAATCTGCAATTTCTACTCGTATATGCAAGTAGCGTGTTGTTACAGTGACAGCGCGGCTCAGAGTAAGAGCGAGTATGACAGAACACAACACCTGAAGTGTTCAATTATGTTCAAGATGTTTTCTCGTTGACGAATATTTATTACTCCGCTTCATGGTTGATGTTCCAAAAGCTCGAACTAAGCGGTTTGATTCCACCTTTTTCATGCGTACCGCTAGACATTGGAATCAGCTGCCCGAGTGGGTGTTCCCCAATGAATATAGTCTGGGTACCTTCAAGTCGCGAGTGAATCGGTTTCTTCTAGGCGAGCGTGCTCCACCGTAGACCGCATCTTCGCTTAACATCAGGCGGGATGGCGGTCAAACGCAAGCTTATCTACAATAAAAAAAAAAAAAAAAAAAATACGAAAAACTCAAAAGGAAGGGTTATGTTTTTATTAGTCTATGTATGTATGTTTATATTTGTGTGTGTTGCACCGTAGCGCCGAAAATACTTATCCGAGTTCGTGGTATTTTTTTCTTTCTTTTTTTGTGTCCAGACGAAGTCCCTGTTAGTTTAATGAGGCTAAAGTTAATAAACGTGACACCGTTACCATGTGGCTGCAAAGACAGTAAATGATTAAATCATATGTGATTACATGAACAAAAATTTAAAAACTGTTTTGAATGCGTGATTACAAAATCGATAATTTTTTACGTCAATCTTCATGGAAAGACTAAGCGATATGATGCTCGTTTATAAAATAGTAGCGCAGAATTGTTAAGTTAGTCTGATTCAAGTTATAAGCAGATCTAAGGATGTGCCTAGTGTATCGACCACAACTCTTCAATTTACTAGTAAATAAATAAATAATTAGTTACTCTTATAGGTACAGGTTGCTTTTAACGTCGGACGTACTCATCACTTAAGGGGTTGATTCTACCCATCTTTATGAACAACTTTTTGAATGGGACTAACAAATATTCTAATCAACTGGTCCATTTTGTTTGAAGTTGTTTTTTTTTAATATTGATGAAGCATAGTTTATCTGTCCCTTTAAGTATGTCTGTCGTTAAAAAAACACCCCGTAGTTACGTGACATGTTGTTAGTATTTTGGCATTGATGATGTTATTTTTTAAATAAATACACTTTGGTGTTTTCAATAAAGTATTACTTTTGTGCTCGACGACGTGAAATGGAGTGATGGTTTTAGCAGTCTTTGTATTTATTGTAGTAAGTTTTTTTTTTAAACGCGTTTGTTTTTACCTAAATGAAAGGGCTGAATAAATACATTCGAAACATTTTTAATTTCTAACACAAAAAAAATTGTGGCTTGACGTTAGAAATTAGACGTGTTTTAGTTTACGGACCGATGTTTGTACATGTATACCTTGAATTTTATTTAATTCTTCTCTAGTTGTTAGCTTGTTAATTTCGTATATCTGCTAAAATTAATCAACTCAAATATTCACGGTTTATTACCGACATTAAATTAATAAATGTTGTGTATATATATATATATATATATAAGCTTTGTGCTAATTTGATCTCTAAGTTGACAAGTTAAAGATTAGTGAGTTAGTCTACAGAACTTGCTTTTCAGAGATCTGTTTGAATCGAGCTTCATTCTTATCGGTAAAGAAGACTCGGTAGTCTATCTTGACTATTTAGTTAAAAACACTGGGAATGATATATTAATATGATACTGATGCGGAAGCTGTGAATATATGGTAAGCTAGACTTTTTGATCACAGCTTGCCTCAAGTAACGGTGTGTCGAAGACGGTAATCACACGCGTAGTCTGGAATGAAACTGATTCTCAAGTGAGGCAGCCAAAACAAAAACGTTAGGTGCTTGGTTGCTGATTTTCAACTTAAGTATGGTAGCTAGCCAGCGGAATACTAGAAAGTAACCTACCATGCTATAGTTTGAATATAATATACAAATTTGATTTGATGAAAGTATTTGCTTTAAATTACAGTACATGACTTCAATAGAGCTATTAAAATTGTATCATTTACTGTAATACTTGGAGAAGCATCCATCTTTCTTTTTCTCGTTGAAATACTAAGAAACGTAATTAAACTTTTTTGAGCAAACTCCTTTTTAAAATAAATATTGTTTTCAGTTTAAGTTCAATTTAAATCTAGCGAAGTTATAATGAATGAATTAATTCTGCTAAAATATTCAGAAACGTAACTTTAAAATAAAAACATATGGAAGATATATTCTGTAGTGATTTTCTAATAAAGTAAAAAAAAAAGTTTTGTACATCTTTTTTTTTACAAATATATTGAACATTGCTTCACTGGACGTTAAATTATATTCAGTTATACAATCACTACAATGAGATAGTATCTTTCTAAAACATGCACATATTAGTTAATAAAATTAACATTATTCTGAATTAACTCCTTACGTTTTAGATAAATAGTATAGGATTCTGGGCAGCAATTAGAAATTTATGACTACGTTGTATGCGCCTCGGTTACTTCTCAGCCCAATTTTTTTGATGATCGTCCATCAAAAACACGTTTTGTCCGCCGTAGAAACAATAATTTATTGTCGCTACAAAAGCACCAGTAAATAAGTAGCGCGACCCCGAACGAACGAACAAAATAAATAAAACCTAGAAACGTACATAGATAGCGGTTGACCAGTCCTTTGAACATAACATGTTACCATAATATGTTGCTTGTTTCTAAAAAATTTTACAAAGTGAGCATTCGTATATTTTCAACATGAGCATTCTGTCGACCAACATATGGAAAAAAAAATGGAAAATGGAATCTAAATAATTCAATAACCACTAATAAAAGTTTCGTTTAAGTGATTTTTTCAAAATTAAAAACGTGTTCAGACTTTTGTCGTTGTTGAATTTCTTGATTCTATTCGCTTTAACTATATGTGTTAGTTGACAAAACACTTATGTCATAATAAATGAACAAGCGCGGCACTCGGCATCAGGCGAGTGACTTGCTCGTCCATATCGGAGTTTCCTTATTTTTGCTAATTCAATGCTAACACGCCTTTGTATACCAAATTGAAAAGAAATATTTATTGCTAATGAAATTGATCAAAAAAATTTTGTAAAATAATTTACATATTTATGTATAAATGTACCTATACCAATTTTTTTAAAGTATAATATTATACAGCCGGGTTACGCGTAACAGAAGTATTCGGTCGGTATGAGCTCATTGCCCTGATAATTATGGACAACCCATAGTAACAAAAGTAAAACCGTGAAAAAATCTGCTGACCTATACGGAAACAGTTCTTTATTTTCGTAATTTTGGCTATACACTGCCGTTCCGCGTAACCTGATACGCATTAATTTTATGCTAATTACTCGCTTTCATAATTATGTAAGTATAACGTCTTTAAGCGTAGCATTACACATAAATTATTCAAAAATTTTTTAATATTCATTTATACTTCATGTATATCACAGACTTAATATATTACAATCTAAGTAAAAATAACCTTCCTCCTTTTTTTGAAGTCGGTTAAAAATATATATGGATCCGTGATACAAAATATATATATATGCTAAAACTTAGCCAGTTAAAGATTTCGTGGTTATAAAAACAGATTCTCAACAGAGTTATTTTTTATAGAAATTCGTGGACAATTCCGCGATGCGTTACTATTTAGAAGAAATATTATATCACATAGCACTTCATAAGCGAAGCAACTTTCAATTCTAAAGACGAATCGAAATTCGTCGTTGTTTATGAAAAATATGTTTTCACCATAGAGAAGAAGATACGAAGGGTCCACCACTATGCTATGGTTTCCTCACGATGTTTTCCTTCGCCGGCAGCTCAAGCTCATTGTTGGGGTTTGAACCCGTCCGCGCTAACCACTGAGCTATCATCGCGAAGAGGTTAAATATAAAAGTGTAGGGCGATTGTTTGTCATGTTTCAAATCACAATTAAACGTGGCCAAACTGTTTACAAATCAACATTGGGCCGTTTCGGCGGAATTTCGAGAAGCGACCAAGCCAACTGAAAGCGGAGCGATATCTTCTGTTTAATCAAAGTATGGACTGTATATTGTACAAGCGAAGCGGATCACAAAGTTTAAAATTAAAGATCAGCCCCCGTACTCTGAGTTACTTATAGCGATACCTGTTAGACACTCAAGAAGTGACTACGCGACCATAAATCGTATGTCTGCGTAATATGGTTTGCAATCGCGTAGCTTTTTCGTGAGCGCCTAACAGATATCGAAATAAGAAACTCAGGGTACGGGGGCTGATCTATACTGTGAGCTCTGATTACCATTTAAGTACGCCATTCAACCTCGCAAACGTAAATTGTATACCAACGCAATAAGGATCGCAATCGTTTAACTTTCAACGGAAATCATGGAAACGTAAGATACGTTTCCATGATTTCCGATGATTGTTCGGACCGTACCATGATCTTTCATGATCATGCCTTTTTTTTATGACAGGCTCACCTGTTAAGTGAAGGTGTGGTCGAAGATGGTAACGCACACCTAGCCTGGAATGGAAATGGCTCTCAAATGAGGCTGCCGGAACACACCTTTAGATGCTTGGCGGCAGATTTTCAGCTTGAGGGTGGTTGCTAGCCATCCGATTCATTTCACGAAAAGTTAAACGATTACGATCCTTATTGCGTTGGTATACAATTTACGATCGCGTGGTTGAATGGCGTACTTAAATGTTAATCAGAGCTCAAAGTATAGATCAGATCTTTCATTTAAAACTTTGTGATTCGCTTTGCTTGTACAGTATCATCATCATCATCATCAGCCTTTTGTGGTGCTGCACATAGTGCTGGACATAGGCCTCTCCCAAGACACGCCACTCAGCCCGATCATCGGCTTTTCGCTTCCATCCACCACCAGCTGTCCTAGGTATATCGTCACTCCACCGAGTCTCAGGGCGTCCTAAGCTACGTTCGCCAATTCGCGGTCTCCACTCAAGAACACGTCTAGCCCAGTGGTTATCGGTTCTGCGACAAATATGTCCAGCCCATTGCCACTTCAGCTTGCTATATCCCGAGTTGGTTTTACCCAACGCGTGTGCTAAGTTTGAAGTTTTTTGTAATTATTCCTCTAATCGTTTCATGTTTGCATTTTATGTTAATTTGAGCTAAAGGCTGGTATCGCCGGTGCACACCGGGCGGCCACAGTACTACGATTCCGGGAATAGAATGCTTTCCACCGGCGCCGAGGCAGTCATATCGTCGTTGTCGGGCAGAGACCAGTCCTGAACATAAAAAAGAAATCAATTACTAAATTTGACCCAGAAACAGCAACAATCAGGGCAAGCTAAATAAAACCGTTTAAAAAATACATTTTTGTTTAATTTGTAAGAGTAGTTTTCTTCATATGCTGCGTACCTACAGCGCCACCTAGCCGCAAACTAAGACAAGCCTTTAGTGTGGAAACCTTATAAAACCTTTTTTTGTATATACATTAGAACGCTAATCCCATGTAGGTATAGGAAGAGGCCAGAATTAAATCATTTTACCCTCTTCAAATTTAATAAAGATTTAAAAAAATAAATTTTGAATGTAACTCAAACACAGAAAAAACACCTTTGCTCGTGAGTCCAGTAAGTAAGTCCATGTAAGTCCAGGGTGGGAATCGAACCCACGAATTATAAAGAAGAACATTTTGAATGAACTAACATGGCAGTGAAAATGCAATGCAATCTTGTTATCGGTGTGTTCCGGCAGCCGCACTTGAGAGCTAGTTACATTCCAGGCTAGGTGTGCTTTACCATCTTCGACCACACCTTCACTTAACATCATGTGAGCTGTGGTCAAACACCTGGCCTGTCAACCATAAAAAAAAATTGCGTCCGCCACATTCGTTGCAACTTAAAATAAATAAATATCGTGGGACTATACACACAGCGCCATCTGACCCCAAACTAAGCAAAGCTTGTGTGATAGAAGTCAGATAACTGATAGAATACATAAATACTTTTTTTTTTGTAAATACATACTTATAATACATACAGAACACCCAGACACAGAACAAACATGATTGTGTTTATTCACAAAATGTTTGCCCTGAGTGGGAATCGAACCCACGCCCTACAGCTCTCAAGGTGTAGGTAGTGGAATGCATTATATTATTTTTGTTCTTGGCAAGGCTAAACGATGTAATTAAACGCTATTATTTATCTATTATGCCTGTAAATTCAAGAGCATAGAATAACACATTGACATAAAGCATGAGGTAATAGTTATGTAGTGACAGTTAAAGTTATTACCTGTTCCTCTGTACTGGCGAAGAATAAATAGAATAAGTTGGTGCCGAGATCGATAGCTGCCGCTAAGTAGAACACCTCGCGCCATTGCCCCAGGGTTTGCTGAAAACAACGCTCGATTAGTCCAATCCTTAAAATGAGATTACGTGTCATTGAAGAAAAACAACGAGGAAGTCATAACATGACGGTCACGTTCGACAAAGGTCTAAGCGGAAACGTTTTTGGTAAACACAATGGGATAACTGAGACAAAACGACTTTTGAGCAGAAATCTTTTTTTTTTTTATAGATACATTTCCTAAAGATGGGCAGGTGCTGCATTTAGGTAATGGAATGGAGAATTATGACGGACGTTGATCTCCACACTAGGGTTCCCTGTGTTGTGGAGATCAGCAAATATGTTATACTAGCGGACGCCTCGCGGTTTCACCCGCGTAGATCCCGTTCCCATGGGAATACAGGGATAAAGGTAGCCTATGTCACCCGGGGATAGTGTAGCTTCCCAACGGTGAAAGAATTTTTGAAATCGGTCCAGTAGTTTCGGAGCCTATTCAATACAAACAAATAGCGATAGTATATACTATAGATAGAACACTCATTAAAAAGAAATGTTACATTAAACATTTTATATTGTCACCCACCTGTTCAGGACTGATGATGTGTCCGACGACGTAGGGCGCCATGAAGCCACAGATGTTACTCGCGGCATTCGTGATGCCGTACATGGTGCCCGCAAACTGGGGCGACAAGTCTATATGGTTCATTTGGTTACCTGTTAAATAACACACAACTATAACCACCGAAAAAATAAACTACATATAATTGATTAATGCAGGCGTTACTTTGCGGAAGTTCATTTTGAATATTCAAGGTATATATTAAGTTTATTTCCGCTTAACAGTCGTTCCAGTTACAACAGTGATGAGGACTTAAATTTAATTAATTTGACAACAACTTATTAATTAAAAACCTAATGTTACGTAACATTTAGAACTATTTTGTAGTGATGATAGCTGAGTGGTTAGCGCGGTTGATTCGCATGCCGAAGGGCGTGGGTTCAAACCCCAACAATCAGCTTGAGCTACCGGTGAAGGAAAACATCGTGAGGAAACCATAGCATGGTGGTAGGGTACTTTCTAGTACTCGGCTGGCTAGCTACCACCCTCAAGTTGGAAATCTGTCGCCAAGCACCTAACGGTGTGTTCCGGCAGCCTCACTTGAGAGCCAGCTCCATTCCAGGCTAGGTGTGTTTACCATCTTCGACCACACCGTCACTTAACATCAGGTGAGCTGTGGTCAAACACAGCCTGTCAACCATAAAAAAAAATTTAAAAAAAATTGACAACTTTCAAAATATAATTTGACAGAAATCTAATTAAAATAATCACAAGTCTAGATATTAAGTAAGATTTATGTTGGAATATATTTTAAGTCACAAATAAAGTGTTTATTGTCAATTGAAATATGAAATACTGTGTCAGAATGCACAAAGTGTGGTACCAGAAAACAACAAAACAAAACACTTACCAGCGTATGCGGCACCACCGAACGCAGATGCGATGCTTAGCAGCAACATGACTGCAACTCGATCGCAGCCCGCCCATGCGATCCCCAGCAATCCAAACGCGGGAACGAACGCCGCTGGAACGGAACTCAAGTATCAACAACAACTTTATTTAGCAAATTGTCACCCTCGCTTTTAGTATCATATTTTCTTTGCGACAAATATAGAACTTATTAAAGAAATTCACTTACAGACAGTATTCCATAGCTTCATGCTATTGAGTCTGGAAATCCATCCTTTGGCGAGTATCCAGTCCGCTAGGATACAGATCAAGACGCCACCAATCCACGCCGTCAAGTACGGCAGAGCGCTAAGCCGCGCATTCTGAAAAAAACAATACAATAAAAAACAATTGTTCAATCTAAGAAACCATTATCGGTCAAGGTTTTAATTTTTTGTTGCTCGAGATTCTTTGTCAGGAAATCGTCAACTTGACTGAATTGATACACTCAATATAAAGTTTTTTTTTTTTTTTTATAGCTGACAGGCTAGTTGTTTGACCACAGCTCACTTGATGTTAAGTGACGGTGTGGTCGAAGATGGTAAAGCACACCTAGCTGGAATGGAACTGGCTCTCAAGTGAGGCTGCCGGAACACACCGTTAGATGCTTGGCGGCAGATTTTCAACTTGAGGGTGGTAGCTAGCCAGCCGAGTACTAAAGTACTCTACCACCATCCTTTGGTTTCCTCACGATGTTTTCCTTCACCGGCAGCTCAAGCTCATTGTTGGGGTTTGAACCCACGCCCTTCGGCATGCGAACCGACCGCGCTAACCACTGAGCTATCATCGCTACAGTTTAAATAATTATGGTGGACTTGACCTCCTTTCCATCATCATCTACCTACAGCTTTCTTTATTCACGCGACTGGCGGCTAGCTTTACTTTAAATTCATAATTGTTGTACAAATTTCCCTTTACATAGCGATAATTCGTTTCACGTAGATACATGAAGCATGTCGACAGTGAATTAATTGCTCTCCTTTTTAGTTTTGAATTAATTGCTCTACAACCTACATAGCCGAAAGGGTATAATTGGACCCATTCGCACTCATTGTTATGAACAACTTTTACTATAGGAACAACTCTGCCCCCATACTCTAAGCTCCTTATAAATAAATAAATATCGCAGCATTATACACAGCGCCATCTGACCCCAAACTAAGCAAAGCTTGTACTATGGAAGTTAGATAACTGATAGATACTTAAATACTTTTTTGTAAATACATACATACTTATGATACATACAGTACACCCAGACACAGAACAAATATGTTTGTACCACAAAGTTTGTCCTGGGTGGGAATCGAACCCACGCCCTTCAGCTCTTGAAACAGACATTCTACCAATGAACCAACTGGGCTGTCAAAAAGGTGTTTTATTACGGTTCCTGTTAGACGCTCGCGAATAGGCTATGCGACTTTGAATGTTATTGCATAGGCATAAGATATGTAGTAACGTAGGTTTTTCGTAAGAGGCTCCACACATTTGGTCATGGGTCTACAATATATTTTTATGAAACAAATTTTTTTTATGTTAAAACGACATCACAATTCCAGAATTGTGCCCATACTAAAAGTTGTTATTAATTATGAGTACTATGATCAACTCACAATCATACATTTGTATTAAAAAAATTATAAAAAAGCTTTTCGCATAGCTTTAAACTCAGGCACTGGTTGTACATAAGCAGCGATCATTCACTAGCAAAATAAGAAGTTAATGGAATCAGTTGGGGAAGAAATTGTTTAACATGTGACCTATACTTACAGCAACAATATCAAAATGCAGTATGTTGTTCATATAAGACGGCAGCTCGGTGAACTGAGTGTAAAATACCCATGCTTGGCCGCACTGCGCGATCAGAATGGCCCAGAGAGGCACACACGTTATAAACTTGCCCCATGGGATCGACATTGAAGCTTTTTCTTCCTGAAATCACATTAGTAGTTGATTGAAAGAGAGAAGAGCGAAATCGAGCCCCAAAAAATATTATTACGATAAATCGGTATTTTGCTATAAACAGCGGAACACTTTGGAGAGTGCGGTTCAGATCTACAGTACATATATCGGACAGCCAGGAGCTTTAAAAAGTGGCACCGCTTCATAGTAGATATTCCAAAAACTCGAAATAAACGGTTTGAATCTACTTTCATTGTATGAACCGCTAAACAATGGAATTTGCTACCCGTGTGGGACGTGTGGGTGTTCCCTGATAGATACAATCTGGATGCCTTCAAATCGCGAGTGAATCTTTTTTTTAGGCGAGCGTGCTCCACCATAGACCGCATCGTCGCTTAACATCAGGCTGAGATGGTGGTTAACACTGTTATGGTTATGACACACGACACATTTTGTTTTACTTATGCGGGATTACGAATCAAGACGAGGCCGCACGCGCGTTGTACTTCGCTTTGCCTCCTTGAAGAAGGCCACTGCATGTGGCCTAAACTATCCAACATAATTAAACGTAAGAAGGTAATCCCGCATAAGTAGGTAAAAAAAAGAATGTTCTTTGGGCGACTTCGGAATATTACTCTTGTACTAACAATTACGAGTAACAAACTATGTTTGTATTAAAGAACAACGCAATTGGCATCTTTTCAATTTCTTCCATAACAATGCATAATGGGGTCGGACATATCTGATTTACATCTCAGAAAATTTTCAGATTAAATAATGCGGGATAAAAAGTAACCTATGTGTTAACACATCCAGAATGTCAGCCTCCATACCAAATTTAATCAAAATTGGTCCAGCTGTTTGAGCGTGAAGTAGTAACAAACATACTAACACACTGGCAAACATTAACCTTTATAATTTTTTTTTTTTTTTAATGGTTGACAGGCTAGGTGTTTGACCACAGCTCACCTGATGTCAAGTGAAGGTGTGGCCGAAGATGGTAAAGCACACCTAGCCTGGAATGCAACTGGCTCTCAAGTGAGGCTGCCGGAACACACCGTTAGATGCTTGGCGGCAGATTTTCAACTTGAGGGTGGTAGCTAGCCAGCCGAGTACTAAAGTACCCTACCACCATGCTTTGGTTTCCTCACGATGTTTTCCTTCACCGGCAGCTCAAGCTCATTGTTGGGGTTTGAACCCACGCCCTTCGGCATGCGAACCTACCGCGCTAACCACTGAGCTATCATCGCTACAAAGTGAGCTTAGTGTGATTAGTCGCAAACCTTTCAAATGATTTTCAACTTAGTGGAATAATATCAATCAAAAATGTTACTTGTGTAATACCAATAACACATGTAAGGTCGCATGAGTCAGTGCATTGTAATATAATGCTGATAGTAGGATGTACGCCAGCTGATACCTACAGTATCAACTGTGTGTACATGTTGATAAAACAAGTCTTCAATTTGTTCCCAATTTATAAAACAATGCAATATATATGAAAACAGATCAATGAATATACTATTTGTAATCTAAGCTTAAGAATCTAGTTTCTTTATTAAGAATGCTTACATAAACAAAAGAAATCTATTTCTTTTTCTTTTTTTCTAAAGTGTTGTATTAGATAGTGTCATTGAAATAAATAAATAAAATACCTGAACTGAATTTTAAGCCCAAAAAAAGATGTTTGTATTCCAGTTTCTCAATCTGTCATGAAATAATATGTTTGATAAAATCCAAAACTGCCATTTGTATTTTGTATATTAATATCTATTTTAAGATATGAACACTGAACTTCTGCATGGTGTGCCAGAAATCACCTTTCACTCTGAACCCGTAAAAGTTCCTACCTTTTCTGAAGTTTAATAAATAGTTAGGTATTCCAAACTAATTTTTTATTTTTCAACAGTCTACAAAATTAGTTTTATCTCACCTGTGGCCCAATACAAGTAGTTATGTATTCAATTTCTTTAGGACATATCCTTGGATGCTTCTGAGGTGAATCGTAGATAAGGAACAGCCATCCAATAAACCACACTACGCCTAGGCCTCCAAATATGTAAAAGCACAGCGGCCAGCCACCAGCAAAATCTAGAGTACAAAGCCATCCTGATATCGGCAATGTTACTACTGTGCCTATGTTTGACCCTGGAAACATACATAGGAAATATCATAGATGATTTTAGCTTGTGTATGTTGATTCTATGACTCAATCATGGCAATATTCTAGAAACACATAAAAATTATCTTTAATATATTCTCAATGATTTCTCTTTCAGCAGGAATAGGTGTGCTTACAGGGTTATAAGCTTGGGGTATATAATACTGAAAGAGGGTCATCTAAAAACAAAATTGCAGACCCTTGACCATAATTATGTATGGAGCAGCTGTGTTTTTCTTGATTTCAGTTCTGACCAAAGTAAAAGTTCATAATTATAAGTACAATAACCCCACTTTGGATTAGTACACACCAAGCTTATAATGCTGTACCAGTTAATTCACAATGTATAAGCAGATTAAAATGAATTTGGTTTGAAGGTCTGTGTCTTGATAAAATTAGAGAATATGACATCTGGGTTTAGTAGGTGCCAGTTCATATTTGTTTGAAAAATATTCTAAGGTTTTATATGGTAAATTTGGTATCTAGTTGACATGAATCTGATGACGATTATGAGACTGCAATTTGATTCTTACCGGCATAAACATAGGCTGCAAACTTAGATCTCTCCAAGGGAGGAATCCATTTGGCTAGCATAGCATGCATAGCAGGATATGTAACACCCTCTGATAGGCCCGCCAAAGCTCTCACTACAATAAAGAACCAGAAATCTGTGTATGCAGCAATGGGGCTCAATATTGTAAAAACTGCAGTGAAAAATATTCCTAAACCATATACCAGTTTCCCCCCATACATTTCAGCGATTCTTCCACCAGGAATCTATAAAACAAGTTAAAATTTATAAAAGAGAACAAAGCAAATACTAAAATTTCATACATACATTACATACAATATATTCACAAATTTACTGTAAATTTTTCACCAAATTTTTTTTACCTGTGTCAACACATATCCATAGAAGAATGACCCCAATATTATACTTTGTTGTCCAACTGTCCAATTGAATTCACCGGGCCTCTAAAATCAAACCACATCCAATGTTTTACAACATTTACAGTTATTAAATAGCCTCAATTCCTTAATTAATTATTGAACAGAAATTGTTTTACATAGATAAAATACACCACAATTATTGATTGTATTGCTTCCTTATTAAGTTAGATTGTGTTTGAACTTTGTCATCAAAATATTGCATATATCAGCTAAATAAGTAACACACCTTTGCCAGTTCTTCAACCACCGAGAAGGACAATGTTTCCTATTTAATTATTTATAGTACTAAGATTTGGTTTTAAAATGTATACTTACTGAAGGCTGAGAACTGTTGCTAGGTTCACTAGCAGGGCAAACATCAAGTGTAGAATCATTTGATGGTATTGGTGTTGTAGTGTTTACCATTGCTACAATAGCCACTGAAAGGTTGACTCGCATAGCATATACTACAGCAAAGCCAAGGAAGCCCATTATTCCAAGTACAGTCCGACATTTGACCCATCCTGTTGTCTCTTCCACTAGAAATGAACAGAAGAAATTACTAATAATGACTCTTTAGCATTATAGCACAATTATTTGATTTAATAAATGAAAGTATTCAAGTAATCTGTTTGCTCATTTAGAGATTTATACCTTAAATTAGGCCTTAAATTAGCAATAACAGATATTTAAAATTATTTTCTGGTTCAAAGGAAAATTTGTTGCATTAATTATGTATTGATACATTATCATTATATTCTTTAAAGAAAAAGATAGCTGCTGTTTTATGATAGAATAATGCTTTGTACAAAATAATAGCAAAGTCATTAGTATTGTCCTAGTTATTTCGCTTAGAACTTGACTTAATAGGTCTAAAATGTACAGTAAAATGTTTCATACCTGGTTCTGTTTCAATTAAATTTCTATGACTGCTTGAAACATCGTGTTCGATATCAGAGTTAATAATCGGACTCTCTTCTATAGGAAGCGACATATTTATTCAAAACAATAACACCATTACGTGCGATGCGAACTTATGTTAAAATTGGCTTCTAACAGAATTCACTCTCTTGAAATCCGTAAATCCTTAATAAATTAATATATACAGATCTTTACTATTGTTTTTGTTAAAATGAGTCACACCACAACATTATATTATCCAAGAAACGACGTGAACAAAGAGAGAAAAACAGAACCTATTCGATAGAAAATTATTTAAAAAAATGCTATCACATTTACAATGACAACATTGACAACTGAACTGACAATGATAATGACAACAAGACTTCTTCTTTGATTTTGGCGTTGCTTGTTGTGCACTTGCCAATGTGAAGTGTTTTGATTTTATCAAGTTTAGTTAAAAAGTAGTTATGTCCGGTCTTGGTCATATTCAATCCGTATCAGTCAAGTCTAGTCATGCTTTAGTAAAGTTGTGGTGACTTTACTATAAGCTATTTATATCTGCCGCCAAGCACCTAACGATGTGTTCCGGCTGCCTCACTTGAGAGCAATTTCTATTCCAGGCTAGATGTGCTTTACAATCTTCGACCACACCGTCATTATAATAATTTTAGCTTGTCGTATTTTAGGCCGCTGCTTTTCCCGTCCCACTTCGTCACTAAGCCAGGTAGGCCAAGTTTGTCTGAGGGTAGCCGTCGCTTACTTTTTTTAAATCGTTATGTATTTGTTCTATCTCATTCATTCACCGAGACTATACGATGAGTCCTACAACCGCGACATCAAAAACCCTCGGTACCTACCATGTGTAAGAAACCGCAGACCATAAATGAAATAAAAATGCAAATTATAGAAAACGATATAATATGTAAGTACCAAAAACGTAGCATCTTACACTACTACAGTAAAAAAATAAACATATTGTTAGTTCGATGACATGTAAAGTTGCCTAATTTATTTAAAATTAATTATAAGCACAAGTTTGTTTTAGAATTTTAAATAAACGTAATAAAAATATGACTCTCGTATATGTTATTCCTAGTTTTTAAAACTCGTGACACTGTAAAAAGTATTTCGTCAAGTTTCTCCACTCGAGGATCGCACAACTCCATGAGCTACGGCTTAAGTAGGTATGCACTAGACGATGGTCGATGACCGTAACAAGTGTAGGTACTTGATAATGAATATTGTAAAAATGTCATTATCATTAATTACCAAGTTCACAAAACATTGTAAACGAAACTAAATTTTCTTGACTGTCTAAACGATTAGGCATTTCCAAAATCACCTTGCCTTTGCATGAGCTCTTTAAAATCAATCCCGTACATTTCGCAACAAGTGCACTTCTCAACAGACGCTCTTTTAAATTAGTCAATTTTAATTTTCACTATTGTAGAATGTAGCATCTATACTATTTTTAAACATATTTTGAAATTGAAAGAGCTCATTTTGATTGAGTAGGTACTCATTAAGGTAGTACTCAATATGTATCATGCCCCTTATTAGTAAATAAACATTTGCGATAAACTATCGATCTAGCTTATGTACGACTGCCAAAAAATGCTTTACTGTTAGTCCTTCTTATGTATATTTTTATATCGATGTGTGCAAGGTATAATAAAAATCCATTGCGTTGTTTACGATAACTAAGTGAACAAAATGAGACACGCACGAAACGCGATTTCAACTTATACTATATAGTTAGTTATAATATAGAGATTGTGCATCTAGAATATGTATTGCGAAAGACAAATAAAAAATTTTCAAAGTGCGCATTCTGAAACCCGTAGAGCATAATTATATTTTCTGACTTAAAGTTATAGCCAAAAATTATTTTTTCTTTTTCGTCACTACTGTTGCTCTCTGTTGCCATCGCTAAAATACATAAAATAGAATAGAATTAAAAAAGAGGCCACAAGTTTTTGCTTATGGTAGGTAAAAGGAGTCCCATTATGACAGTGGTAATGAGATTCACACTATGATTGTCAAGTACATTTCTACCACCAATATGTTTCTCGGCTAGACTAGAATGACCCACTATTCTTCCTTCACTATCCAAACCTGAAACAAAAGAAAGGCATATTTTATACCTGACAACAGCTAAGCTAATAGAAAGTCATTATAATTTACGTACAAGTTTTATGACGGATCTGGAATTCAGAGAAGTTTAGCTATCTCTATACCATATTACATAAAAATAATGAAAAGGTAAAGTGTATTAAAACATTTCTCTGGATTGGCAACTCATAGAGAACAACCCTAATGTATTATAAGACATGGTGAGTCAATCATCAACAAACCATCTGCAGGTTTACCACTCTTTCTGTGTACCTGTATAAAAAAAACAGACAAACAATCACATTACTATTCTGTGTAATATGATGTATGTTATTTTTTCACACTGTATGGCTTTGCATGTTATTCGTAATGAAGTTAGCTTTTTTTTAAATAGTAGTATTAATGTAAGTGAAATTAGTGTGTCCCAAAATGAACAATATAAAATATGATATTAAAAAACAGATAGTACCTGAATATTGTAAACTAGCTCCTAACAATGAATCAATGAGACTTCCAAGAAAACCAGCTACAGCCCCAAAAACTATCAACGGCCATTGTGGTGGAGCATACAGCCATGCCGCTTTGTCCGCAAAGTAATAGATAACTAAATATTGAGACAGTCCTACAAATAGACCGCCCAACATGCTGGCCAGTGTACCCATCACAGATATGCCACCATTTGTGCCTTTAGGTACCCTCTTTAAACTGGTGATGAGAAAAGGATCTGCATCAGAGAGTACTGTGCCAAGTTCTGATGCCCATGTATCGCCGTTGCAGCATGCAAATACACCTGTAACAGAAAATTAATAACATTATTTATAAAACTTAATTGAAACTTCACACTGATGTTATAAAAAATATATCTATCTATACTATCATAAAGAGGAAAGATTTGATTGTTTGTTTGTTTGAAATGAATAGGCTCCGAAACTACTGGACCGATTTAAAAAAATCTTTCATCGTTGGGAAGCTACACTATCCCCGGGTGACATAGGCTACTTTTTATCCCTATATTCCCACGAGAACAGGAACTACGCGGGTGAAACCGCGAGGCGTCCGCTAGTATAGAAATAAAAATGAAAAAAGAAATAATATATAATAAGCTCATCTCAAAATGTAAATTCATATGTGGGGCTATGTCGCCTGTAGCAGATTAATTACTATTACTATTAATTACTAGTAACTCAAATGATTATTTTCCATCAGAAAATCATCATTCATTCATTTTCATGATCATTTTTTTTCTATATCCTAGCTCAGGGGTCGCGAACCTTTACGAAACAAAGTGCCATTGTTTCTAAGGAAATGTTTAATAATGCCATAGGCAGCCCGTACACGTAGCGCGCGATCCGCGATCCGCGATCCGCGATCAATGATCGCGATCCAGACTGATCGTGTACGAAGCGGATTGACGGACTGATGCTCCGGATCGCAAAATATCTAGAAATTTTGAAATCATGATCGCGGATCGCGGATCGCGGATCGTGATCATGATTGAACGTGTAAGGCGGCCCATAGACTTCCCGTCAAATAATATGTTTGACTTACTGATTACTGGGAAAATATTTCTATCGATCGACTCACATAACACTATCTACATACACATAAAACTATCGACTCACAGCTCTTTATTTATTACTAGCAGCTCGCCCCGACTTCGCACGGGAAAACAAAACTCGATTAATAATATAAATGTGTATAGCCTATGTCACTCAGTGATATAAAGCATTCTTATGATGAAAGAATTATTCACATTAGTCAAGTAGTTTCGGAGCCTATTCAATACAAACAAACAAAAAATCAAATCTTTCCTCTTTAGGTATAATTAGTGTAGTGTAGATAAAAAAAACCCTTATGCACATGTTTTGGTGGGTGGCGTGCCCAAAATATTGTGTCGCCTGCCACCAATAGCACGCGCCACAATATGTTGGGCCGTTGGTTTGCCATCCTTGTCCTAGCTTAGTAAAAAATAATTGTGTAGATCTAAATATATTAGACAATCAAGATTTATTATTATTTAAATGTGAAAGTAGTATTTCTCTTAGTTATATGATCGCTAAGCAGTTGGTTTCTTCACAACAAAGTCACCACTTTCTAATTCGTCGTATCGTATCGTAGGACTATACACAGCGCCATCTGGCCCCAAACTAAACAGAGCTTGTGTGAAGTTGTGTGGTGTGAATGGTGTGATGGACTGATGGATCATGGAAATCAGATAACTGTTTTTTTTTTTTAATAATTTGCCCCTTCGGGCAGGCTAAAGCTATAAAGCCATACTGCCTTGTCTTAAGTGTTATTTCTGCTGTATCTTAGCTATAGTTATCGTCAAAGTCGTCTTTGTCAAGTCCAGTTCGTGTCAGTTAATTCCAGTCATGCTTTAGTAAAGTAGTGGCAACTTTACTATAAAGCTTCGATGGAGTTGGAAACAACACGAAAACTCATGTTTCACCACATTATATCATTTTCCCACACTCGCGCTTGTGATTCGGCACTTTATGAATAAAACACCACCATTTTTATGCATAAACACTCGACAAAACACTAGTTTTGGAAAAAAATACAACGGAGCGACACGACTTTTCCCGCGTTCCCGGCAAAACTCCCTCTCAGATAACTGATAGAATACATAAATACTTTCTTTTTTATTTATTTTTTATTGAAAAATTGACACATTCATATTGCTTGTGCTCGAGTTAGGTACCCAGTGTATTGACATGTTATGATTTTGATATTTTTAAATATGAATGGAAGAATGACCCGTAACTGTGGTGTTAATAATAAAAGATTCGTGTTTGTATTTGCATTTCTAGGTTTGATATTGGTCCTGACCTTTGTGGCGGTACCATGAAATATTAATAAAAAATCCAGGGTATTGCTGCTTCGGTACTTCAAGTAATTTGATGGTGATCATTAGCTTTGTGATTTCGTTTTTCGTTTCGTTACAGCACGTAAAATATATCATTCCAGGCTAGGTGTGCTTTACCATCTTCGACCACACCATCACTTAACATCAGGTGAGCTGTGGTCAAACACCTGGCCTGTCAACCATTTAAAAAAAAAAATCTAAGATATATTTTTCATTTTACTGGTTGACGACAAAATATTTGATCTGATAATGTGATGGGACCTATTTAGACGACCTTCTGCGTCTTTCTACCTATGTATATATATATATAGGGTTCAATATTTTCACTGAAATACCTAAGCATTAATACACGGTCGGTTCAAGCGACGAAGGGCGTGGGTTCAAACCCCAACAATGAGCTTGAGCTGTCGGTCAATGAAAACGTAGTTGGTATGCATAAGTTAAATAAACAATAAGACCAGAGTATATTGTTATAAAATAACAAAGCATTTTGTATAACTTTGGTGTAACATTAGTTTAATTAATTAATTAAAGCAGGCCCAGGTTAGGTACACTTTTATATGCACATATCTACAATTAGCATGAAATGTTAGCAAGGCACATTTCATTGATTCAGTAGCATATCTGTTGCAGCTATAACAACAAATACTAAAAAAGAGAAAAAAATAAATATTTGGGGGGGCTCCCATACAACAAACGTGATTATTTTGCCGTTTTTACAGATAATGGTACGGAACCCTTTGTGCGCGAGTCCGACTCGCACTTGGCCGGTTTTTATTTACATATATTTTATTATTATTCATGATGATGTTTAATTGGCTTTTTTTCTATTTATTTCTGTATATGTACCAAAGCTGACCTATTAGTATAAAATAAAAGGTCTTACCAAGTACTCCAACAGAGAGCCATGAAGCTCTGTAATGTTTGATAAAGTCTATAGGCATCTCATTTGCTCCGACATCTAGTAAGTACAGTATACCGAGCTGGGCTGCCATGCCCGCATTACATAGGACCTGGACCCAATTTCTTTGTCCACCTGGAACGTAAGATCACATCAATTATTACTGGTGCTAAAGTTGATCTGTGTTGCTTAATTTTACACACATTAACCTTCATATTGTTTATAACTCATGATCATAACACATTATAACTATCACCAATACAGTCAAAATATCCATACTAAAATGAACACTACATGAAGGCAATGCATGGTATGCAAGGCCCAGTATTCCATTACTTTATATAGCAGTTTCTATTGGACACTCATGAAAAAACTATGCAACTACATACTGTAGATCTACACTACAAAGTTTAGTTTTTCATGAGAGCTTAACACAAATCGCAATAAGTACACCCAGGTGCTGCTGTACCTTTGATAAAGCAGCTGATTAGAAACCACAATCAGCACTTTTCTCAAACTATGCTTAACAAATCTCAGGTGAGAATTAACAAAGATCTTGTAATGAGACATTGATGTATAATTATATGCCTTTGTATGAATGACAGGTTAAATTGTTTTATTCAAGTAATGTGTGCCATAAAGATGAACAGTGGATTTTATGTCTACATTACAAAAAATGTTTAGCAAGTTGTTTGTATTTTATCCACATTTCTCAAGTTGGATTATGCATATAATCATTTAATATAAAACTAAAGAAATAAAAGAGTTACCTTCTTTAAAATCAGCTTCAATTTTCCTCTTCAAATGTGGTCGGAATTTTGTAGCTTTTGAAGACGAGATGAAAAATGTAAAAAGACATGCTAGGAACCCATAGTTACTGAGGGTAAGAAGGAATGCTACCACAAAGCCAAACATGGCTCCACTGAAGTTGACGCTTTTCTTTTTGTAGCCATACACAGCTACAAGAAGTGGAATAAGGCAAGATGCTAACCATCGTCCTGGGGATATAACTATAGGCTCTGAAAAAAAAACATTACAAAGGTTACCTTTATTAGTTACAGCTGACACTTTTTTTAAAGTTTATATTGGTTAAGTGTTTAACCTAATTACCAATGTTAACATAAAACATTATTTCAATTTCATTCTAAGTATTTGTTATTTTTTACCTTTTCAAAACTAAGTAGCTAAAGTAATAGTAGGTACCATGAAGAAGAAAGTTGAATCAAGGATCGAACTTGGCATTATAGGTCATAAGTCAAACATACTCTAATTAAACCATGTAGATTGTCAGTAGGTACTAAAACTTACCATCAAATCCATCATTTTTAGCAATAAATTTTGAGTACAGGATATTGCCTATCCACATAGACATAGAAAGTGGAATAGATATTGCACATAACAGCACCGTCAGGATGTGGTCATCTTTAATAGGTTTCTCCTTGGGTTGATTCATTTTATTATTACAATTGAACTGAATTTTACATAGCCCCTGCAAACAACTTATTAAGAACACACTATCACAGATCTTTTATAAAGATTTCTTATGTTAATTTTTCTGATTGTTTCATATTAAACATTTATTTAAGGTTTAATTTATGCACATAATAAATATAGGTACTGTAATAATGGCATACAGCAAAATTCTTGTAAGTAAACAATCGTAGGAGACCGGCTGAAGACGTGCACTGTGCAGACGTGGACGGTAGTTGTTTTTTTATGTAAGGTAAAAGTTAGGTTTTTTGGTAGTAGATTTTGAAGACAAATCTACTGAAATGTAACTAAAAAGCATTTAAAAATATGAATAAAACAATTCCTTGAATTTTGCCTCTTCTTCCCAACATTTTTCTTTGTTTTTGGCATGGCAATCTGTATATTTGCTATTGTCAGTGTCAAGTCATTTGATATTTTCGAGTATTATTTGATAAATCAATGGAAATAAGTATGTAATTTGATTTCTTTCTTTTAGAATTTCTTATTTTAACATCACGCAAAGTATGCCAAGGTTGAGTCTGGTTATGCCCTAGTAAAGTAGTGGTAACTTCACCAAAGAATATAACGGCAGGTACTCAAGGAAACATTTTACGAGAACAAGCTTTAACGGCATTAGAAACAATACGAAAGATCATGACATGACATGACGTATTATATCGTTTAGCCAAAATCACACATACAGTTGCTTCCAAAACTTCATCAAAGCTTATACAAAGTAGAAAGTAGCCACTACTTTACTAAGGCATGACTGCACTTAACTAGATTTGACCAAGACTGGACTTTGACTGTAAATATAGAAGTTAGACATGAAATTCAAAAACTGAAGTTAGTCAAGTCAGTATAGCTTAATAGCTTTAGCCTGCCCAATATGCATGCTGCAAATTAAATTAAGAATATTAAAAATATTTGCATGTCGATGTCATTGTTTTTTTTTAATTTAGTCGTAGCTATGGATTTATATTCCTTTTGCCGTCACTGTCATTGAAAATAAGCTATATTGCCATGTTTTGTACATAGTGCTATAAAATTTATTTTAGAAAACAAACTATTAACTTCGTTTATTATTTCACGATACTGAGTGACAAATTTCTTTTTTCAGCACTTCGTCTGATTGCAATCAATGTAATAATACAGATTAGAAGATCTTATTTTCAAGTGTTTTGTGTATTACAGGCGAGCCCAGTCCATGCTCAAATGAAGTATTTATTTATTGTTTATAGAGTAAAACGGCACAATATGCCAATTACAAGTCCTTAAATAATTTTACAAAAGGTAATTATATAGTCAAAATGAAATGTGTGAATGCCAAAACATTATCAAAATAAATTAATTGAATAAATATAGATCGGAATCACATTATTACTATACAAACACAAGTCATTAAAAAATATACGATTAAATTAAAAAAATAAGCATAAAAAAAATAATTTTGTATTGTGAAGGGATTTTTCCCGTCTGAAAGCTAGCAACATTCAGAAACGCGAGCGCGCAACGGTAGTCGGTAGTGCTTTTTGCGATTGTATCTCTCGTTTCAATAAACAGTGGTTTTTTTGTTTGTTCTTGTTTTGTCAAGTCAAATATCTACAACAGAAATGAAAATTATTTGATTACATACGCGGGATTTTAGTAGCTAACAATGAAACCCCTAATCGATTTCAATGAGTGTCTCCGGGACTCTCCCAAGTTTCGGTAAATACTAATTCTACTTCAATGAAAGTGGATAGAAAGCGAGATGTCCATACGTGTTGAGCGTTACAATTACTTTGATGCTTACGTTCCCGAAATTTATTTCTTAGGGAGCAGCTGGAGACCGAGGAGTCCAGCATCGATGGATTAGAGCTGAAATTGGACAAAGTATTGAAGTCATGTGCAGTTATGATAGACTCAGGAAAAACATACATGAGTCATAGAGGGTGAGAACTGGTCTCGTTTTTATTTACGCATTGAAACAAACTAAGATGTTTTTGTTGTGGTAGCCGTGAATTAAAATTGTGCGATATTATTTACATTGATTTTACTCTTATACAACAGTCTTATATCTTATACAACAGTAAAATATATACATTTAATCTATTGGCGATTGTTGTTCAACATAACTCGGAATTGATAAATAGCCTAACATAATAATACTATTATATCTTATCTAAATGCAATGTATTACATTAAATATACCTAATTCTTGGCATAGATAAGACACGATAATGTCCCTTTTTAGATCTGCAAATATTATTAGCTCTAAAATCAGTCACCAATACCACCACATTGGCTGTTATTTTAAATACCTACATAATAATAATAATAGGTAAAAAGTCACAGATTAGGAGATATAACAAGTCAAAGATTCTTTATATTTATGAATAGTCAAGATGAGGAGAGAAAGAAAATCCCTTTCCTTGCAACAGCTTGTATCTTTCATTCTCATATCTCCTTAAAAAAGGTTGGAAGGCTTGCATCATCTTACAGGGCTAAAATGTTGCAAAACTTGCAAATAAAGTTTGCACAATATACATACATAACAAGCACTTGACTGATTTACATGTTAATGAGGCAAAACTGCTCATTATATGGCAAATTCAGTGTAGCAATGGGGTGATGAAAAAAAAAGTTACTAGGTAGGTATGTATTTTTTTCTTTAATTTTTTAATGTCCTTAAAATTTGTTTTTTGTCTCAAATTTTATTTATTTTAACCTCCATGTTCTTTTCTGAATTTTTCATAAAATATTTATTTAAGGTTTTTATTCACATCACTGGTTTTAAATTTATGCAAGTAACATTTTACTACTTATTAAATCTATTTCTCTATTTGATTTGTTCCAATTACCAAATGTCACATAATTTAATTGTTGGTATAAATTGTAAAGCAAGCAAAATATACGTAAATATGTCTTTCAACAGGGTGTTTACAAATGCACTTTGGGACCTGACAGGGTGTTTCTCCGAAGATCCCCCAGTAATGGCGACCCTCAACCGTATAATTCATGCCATGCAAGAAATGAACAAATTCCATGCTATACTTCTGGACCAAGCATCAAGAACCGTGCTGAAGAATCTCACAGCTTTCATTAAAGTGTAAGTTCCCATTTTTATTTATTTATCAACTACAGGCCCGATATGATAATAGCCTTTTTAACACATAAGCCATCATTGTAGTCTTTGCATGGGCAAAAAACTAAACTGCCATGTTATAACAGAATCATTTTAGCTTTGTTACGTTTATTCGTGCAGAAAGATTATTTTGTCCGCACCAAGTGCTAGCAGGGTACTAGGGTCAAATAATATGGTCATGATATTACAAACGAAAAAATTGCTTTATGATGGCTATAAATTCATTAACTGAAGAAAAAGGAGGCTGAATAAAATGATTGGATCACGTAAGAACACTACTAGTTCTTCACTAATTAGATTACTAGCAGTACTCATAACCAGTGGTATTGAAGGACACCTACGATAATATCACTAGATTTTTTTAATTTTTTTTTTATGGTTGACAGGCTAGTTGTTTGACCACAGCTCACCTGATGTTAAGTGAAGGTGTGGTAAATGTGGTGTGTGTGTGTGAATAATCATAATTTTAGTCAATGAAATTAAAGTAAATCATGAGAATAAGTCTTTACTTCAAACCTCTCTATTTACAAGGCCTTGTAGACATGTATCGACAAATCTGTTTCCTAAAGTCCCTTTGTTCTTCAAAGATAGGAAAATATAATACTTGTATTATAAATGAAAGTTTGTGAGAATGAATGGATGGATGTTTGTTACTCTTTTACTCAAAAACTACTGAACAGATTTTGATGGAATCTGGCACACATATAGTTTATGGCCTGAATTAGCATATAGGATACTTTATATACTGCAAACTAAACAAGTTTTTCGTTAAATTCTATGTGGACAAAGTCACGGGGAACAGTGTATATGTCCATCTTGTTTTCAATGTAACTCTCTTATGTAGGTAGTTGATATGGTTTTACAGTAAAAAAAATATTACATATATTTTAAATTCATCATCATCAGCCTATCGAAGTCCACTGCTGGATATAGGCCTCTCCAAAGACACACTTCTCAGCCCAATCTTCAGCTTTTCGCTTCCATTCTCTGCCAAACATAGCTCGCAAAAACATAGTTTTAAATTTGGTTAAAAAAAAACATGGTTTATTGGTAGTGTGTCTGCTTCGAGAGCTGAAGGGCGTGGGTTCGATTCCCACTCAGGACTAACATTTGTGTGACTAACATCGATGTTTGTTCTGTGTCTGGGTGTACTGTATGTATTATAAGTATGTATTTACAAAAAAAAAAGTATTTAAGTATTCTATCAGTTATCTGTCTTCCATAGCACAAGCTCTACTTAGTTTGGGGTCAGATGGCGCTGTGTGTAATGTCCTATGATATTTATTTATTTAAATGATCGCAAATAATATGTACTAATTTCAATGATATTTCTGAAGGAACTCAATTTTAAAATAAGAACAAGAATATATTAATTTTATGTTAGAATTTTTTTTAGCAAGTTCTAAAATAATACTAAAGTAATTTTTCTGTGTTAATTTTATAACAAGACACAATGATTAAATTAGTAAAGGTAACAAGGTAAGGTACAATCATCTATTACTGTTGTCTTCTTTTTTTAAAGTACACAGAAGTGTTAGTAAAATGTATTGTACGAATCCCAATAATGTAACTGCAATATTGGGATTATAATCAGTAAATCAGTAATATTTATTGGCCATAAATAACAATAATGTTAAAGGCAAGTCACATGTACAAAAAAAAACCTTACGATTACACTTTAATGAATGAAACTATACCTATACGAGTAATTAACAACGAACACACTAAGGTATCAAATGCAGGCATTATTACTGGGATTGCCTAAATAAACATCTACTACTGGTTTATTACAAAGTAAATATTTTGTCTGTTTCCTTTCTTTTCAATTTTGTATTTCATTGGAAAAAGGTAAAAGTAATTAAAAGTCTGAAGGACTGCGTATATTTACAATTAAGAGTGTTAAAATCGAATTAAATTGATCTCAAAATACAATGTGTACCATTTATCATTGTAAACAGTGATATGATGTATGACTCATTCAATTTGATTGATAATAAAACAGAACAGACACCCCTCATCCTGTACATTACATACACAATGAGTAAAATGAACTTTCTTTGTTACAGCGATATTAAGGGTGTTAAGGAAAGCAAACATCACTTCGAGAAAATCTCAAATGATCTGGATATAGCTTTAAATAGAAATTCACAGGTATATATAAATAGGTACCAAAATTCAATTGCTTTGCTCTCCGATTTTTCTAACTGTAGTTATTTAAAAGTTAGGTATAAGTCTTTTTTATGTGAAAGTAGCGCTGATAACTGAGTGGTTAGCGCGGTTGATTCGCATGCCGAAGGGCGTGGGTTCAAACCCCAACAATCAGCTTGAGCTATCGGTGAAGGAAAACATCGTGAGGAAACCATAGCATGGTGGTAGGGTACTTTCTAGTACTCGGCTGGCTAGCTACCACCCTCAAGTTGGAAATCTGCCGCCAAGCACCTAACGGTGTGTTTCGGCAGCCTCACTTGAGAGCCAGTTCCATTCCAGGCTAGGTGTGTTTACCATCTTCGACCACACCGTCACTTAACATCAGGTGAGCTGTGGTCAAACACATAGCCTGTCAACCATAAAAAAAAAAAAAAAAAAGTAATGAAACTGACCATTGCAGTAGTATCCAGTTTTTTTTCTATGTGAAAAAGTGGCAAATGGTAAGTGGTCACCGTCGCCTGTAGACACCTGAAATACCCGGGTCATTGCCAGTGCGTTGCCTACCTTTAAAGATCCTATTCAGTATTCACCCTTTACTTGAAGCCAGGTCGATCAAAATTCGGCGGAAAAACTTTTTTACGTAAAAAGTAATGAGACGGAACGAAACGCTCTCCTGATGGTAAGATATAACGCCTGTCCATGACCATTGCAGCGATACACAGAACTTTGAGTAGCAAAACAAAGTCCAGGGCATCACTGCTTTGGCGTTAATTACTTTGGAGACTTGATGGTTAGTCTCAACAGCCCAGTAATTTCGCTAGCTGCAGTACCCTTCAAACCGGAACACAGTAATGCTTACACACTACTGCTTAGCGGCAGAATAACTGGTACTGCGGTGGTACCTACCTAGACGGCCTCCTGCTAAGGAGATCTACCAACAAGTAAACTATTAAGGTGAACTATTACACCGAGCGGTACGAGACTTCCACACATCTATAATATGTGGCTGGCACTTTTGGCGATGGTGGCCGGTAAGATAGTAGAACCTAAAAAAATTTAAGAAACAAACAAAGTCCAGGGCGTTGCTGCTTTTTATAATTATGTTACTTGCTTTTTAACTTTTAAGGATAACAAGCGCCGATGATGAGAAAAAGTTGGATAAGAAGCTTCATAAAAGAATTAGCTTGCTTAGTTCTGATATCGAAAATCTAAAAATGACTTGGCTTAATAAATAAAAATACACTTCCGATATTCTTTATAACTCAAAATGTTTGTTTTACTTCATTCAAAATAGTTGTTTTACTAGTAGACTTGTTTATCTAGAACACATCTTCATATTATTTATTTTAATTACTAATTTATCTTGTACCATTAAACTGCGCCGGCTCCGCGCATACAAACCGAATAGAGAAAATCTTTGTACATAATATTGAAAACATTAGAGGAGAGGGTGGAAATATGGCCTCCCAAAGTGGGAGGCCATATTTCCACCCTCTCCGTTTTTGTCCCCTCAAAAAAGAAGTTCTATCTCCTCTTATCAAAATCCGTTGCTTTGTTTAGAAGAACTAAGCGAACAAAGACAGAAAAACAACCTAATTTTATTCTATGTTACATATGAAAAACGACCTAATTATATACAGTGTTATTTTATGTTGTTTATCTAGTCATGCTTTGTAAGTTATTTTAATTGCATAACTAGATAATTAAAACATTGTTGACGCAGGTGTGCCATCCTAACAAGATTACCATTACAAATACTGAAGCGTGTTTGTAATGTTTAGTTTGTTTCTCTTCCCTCTTGAAGAAAGTAATAGATGACACGATTTTTTGTTTAGAAATGATAGAAATAATCAAATTTTTCCTATTTATAATAATAAATAGGAAAATAAAAATAGCATAGATAGGCTTGCGTTTGACCGCCATCCCGCCTGATGTTAAGCGAAGATGCGGTCTATAATGGAACACGCTTGCCTAGAAGAAACTGTTTCACTCGCGATTTGAAGGTAGACTGTATTCAGCGGGGAAAATCCACTCTGTTAATGACTTAATTTGAAGTCTCCTCCATGAGTGCCATTGTAGACCGCGCCAGTGTGAGTCAGATATAAAGCAATGTAAAACGTCCATAGGTGTCTCGACACAAGCTGACCGATGTGGAGGAGTGCATGAATCTCTTGCTGGCGACTCGCTCGTGCTTCCGCCACACTGCACTTGACCATGTGCAGAAGATCACCATGCTGCAAGCTAGGAAGCGGCACGAAGTCCTGGCCACGGTGAGTACCGGAAGTCCCGAGACAGTTGTTCGTTCTCAATGGATACTAGGTGATCATAGCTCTTTAAGAGAAATTTTATACCACTAGTAGGTACATCTGTGGATGTGATATGGCAAATCAACAACGAGACGGGAATATTAGTTGTCCGACTATGTTACAAAATAGGTTATGATTTTCCAGTCTATTGTATGTGTGTTCATTACCTCGTATCTCTTAAACTACTAATTATGTTTTAACCGACTTCTAGAAAGATGACATTTTTTTTTTGACAACTATTATTATGTAATAATATCTTAATAGTCCGCGTATCAGGTTATGTGATTGTCCCTTTAAATCCAATATGACTGATTTTATAACTTGAACTCGCATTTTAAATTGATTATTGATTGCATCATTGCTTAATGATTTTAAGGCAGACTTTAATGGTAGGATATGATCAAAAAATCTTTTTTTTCTTCTATAGATTTCATTCTTATTTAAGGTATAGAATCTATAACCATACACATAATATATAGAATCTGTTGGTAAGAGCATAACTTGAGAACGGCTGAACCTATTTAGCTGGTTCGTGATATGAATATGAATGAGGTTTATATACATACATAGATGCGAGGCTAAACAGCGAACGCTACCGTGCCAGATAAAAAGTACCGGGCGTACAGCATACATTCTACAAAAAGATAAATAGAGTTTGGGAAGGTATAAATATGCTATGACCTTATTTATTTATAACTGTGCAACACGATTTTTCCGAAGGCAACAAATGATACGTGACAATAGGTAAACACGAAAAAAACAAGTACATAACATCAAAACAAAATAGAATAGGAACAAACGTGTTGTTCTCAGAAAGCTCTATACATATATCATAAGCTAGTGGGCACCTAAAGCGTGTTGAGCTACTATAAAACCTTGCGATAAAATACGAGTATAGGTCTGTCATTAACAATTCGCAGTTAACTAATGTTATGTCATCACGCCAAATGTATTATGGTGAGACAGTCCATCAAAATTATAACCGTTATTAATATTCAAGCCAATACGCGTTGCAGAAGTGAAAGTAGAATCCTTGTTAATTTTAAACGGGAGAAAGTTTGTTTGTTACTCAACATAACTAAACAGCTGAACGCTGTAAGGTGTAAGCAAACAGTGCGCGGCTGCGCGCGTAACGATACCGAATGTGTAGCATGCTTTTTTTTTCGTCCTGACAGGATTGTGTTTACGCACAATGTACTTTTGCCAAGTGTTTTAATTATGTATTGAATATTTTAAAATAGCTCTTTAGGCACATCGATAGGTCCAAAAAGAGATGGCGGAACGGACTTTACTCATACGGTCGCGGTTGGACAGCAAAAGCACTTGACCGCGACTTAAAGAAAGAGGGAGGGAGAGGGTAGCTCATGACTGATAATAATACTAATAATAATTATGATCACCAATGGACCAAACACTTCTCCTTTACCGGCGTTCTGTAACATTAGGACTGAAAGACCAAGCGTAGGATGGGCTTCCCACGCTATAGAGACTAAAGACCTCGCAAAAATCCAAATTTGACATTAGTATTAATGTCCAACTAATGAATACACTTACAAGTGCTTAATGTCATCATCAAGTGAGAGAGCGGCCAAATGCAAGCTTATCGAGTAAAAAAAAATGTCCTGAAATCTCATTGTTATAAGTTCGTAATATAGGTTAAAGCTTCGAGTGGACTTAGAAAGGGGGCAATTGTACATATCACTGAACAGTTTTTTACTATAGTTATAGGTAAATCTGAAATAGTGAAAAAAAAAAACAGGTTCTATTTAAAAAGGGCCTTGAGCAAGTGTATAGTTTTTTTTGCAATTTTAAAATTGTGCCCATGGTAAAGGATTTTTATCATGATGTCATCGTTTTCATTGTTTCCATAGTAAAACAATGACCCCCTTTCAGGTACATACTTCAGTACATTTCATGCTTACTTAAAAGCTTTACAGTAGGTACTGATCTATTTAAATATTTTATCCTGCTACATTAGCAAAATATTTAATATCTTTAACCTTTTTAAAGGCTTGTGTAAAAAGCACCTGCCCATTCGGATAGATAATAAAAACTTTATTGTTTAATAATAAACACAATCTACTAATTACGTCTTCAAGGCTATTTTGTGCGTTGTAACACAGAATAAAATAATAGTTACACGTTGTTATGGTCAACACTACCGATCATGGTACCCGATCACAATAACATCAGTATAATTTAATCACACGGTGAATTGATACAAAAATACTTGTTTAGTTACTACGACAAGGTACGAAATAAACCTAGTGCAAAAATATACCAGTACCTACTCACTATCAGTTTCATACATGGGTGACTATGACTATCGGAGATCTATTCATTACGAGAGATAATGTTAAATAAACTCTTACGACTTAGAATTTAAAGTATAATATTCAACACTCGTTTTTGTCCTGATAATGTATTTGTGTGAATATCAAGTAAAGTGCTCGATGAGACGCGCGTTCGTGTCTATCATGAATTTTAATTGTAAAAATGACTAGTCACGTTTTTTGTTTACATCCCACATGACAGTCGTAGTAGACAGAATTATTACTCATATATACGGTGTGACACAGTAAGTTCAACGCGTCCAGTGATCTCGCTTTTTTTTAAACGATATTTTCTAACTTTTAGCAATTTCAGCTTAAGTTTTATAGAGTTATTGTCGCTTCAAAATTATGATGGGTATTATCATCATCCACAGCCTTCTTTATCCCACTGCTGGGTATAAGCCTCTCTCTTTACATGCCATCTGCCTCGGTCCTGTGCCAATCTGGTCCAGGTTCGACCCGTAACGGTGACAATATCGTCGACCCATCTTGCGGCTGGACGACCGACGCTCCGCTTCCCTTGCCTAGGCCACCACTCCTATTATAATGCCCTTAAATGAATATGGATGAGGCCGCAGATAATAATTTAACAAAAAAACTAAATATGTTCGTGTTTGACCACCAGTAGTGCAGTTTAGGATGTAGCACACTTCAAAATTAAACCTATTCATTCCAGCCATAGGAACAGGACAGGGAACATAGACTCGGCAGAGAGTTCCACAACCTCGCTGTGCGAATAAAAAACGTTTTGTGCGTACATGAGGAATATCACCATGTACGGATGACCTTTTGGACGCATTTGTTTGGCCGTCCGGTTAAGAAGGTGCAGGGAGAACCAAATTTTGCATTGTATAATTGAATTTATCTCTTTTTAACACTAAAGCAAATAAAATAGGACACGACAGTTTTGCTTGGTAATAGATGTCCTTTTGTAGCCTACATGGTGTAACATATTCTGCTGCTGTACCTAAATATTACTTGGTTTGAAGTGCACTACTATATCTGATTAAGGAAATAATAGGGCTCATGTAATAATTAAAATATAATAAAATTCACGTTTGACTATTTGCTGCCTGATGGCTGGTGGTAAGCAAAAAACACCTACATAATATATAATTATTATACTTATATATTTTCGAGTACACAAATTCTGGCAAAGACTTCTACATCTATCGTCGTCATCGATTTGTACTGGGCATTGGTTGTGAAACAGGCGTTATATCTTACGATCATACGAGCATTCTTATCAGCAGAGCATCTCGTTTCTGTTGTATAAACAAGATTTTTTTTGCTGCTTCTGGTGTGTTATTTGTCCTGTAATCATCTATTTTTAAACTTTGAGCTGTGAGCCAGCTTGGCTGCTGAGATTTTGTTACTTTATTTTCGTGTTTTTCCTGTTTGTCGGCGATAGCCAGTAGAAAATCTATGCATCAATTCGAGGTCATTGCGCTGTACTCTCAATTGCACACGTGTTTTTTGAGCAATAGGTAGTAAAGACACGATCGAAACGCTGTTCTGATGGTAAGATGCCCCCTGTCCAAGACTATTACAGGAATACAGTAATGATCAGCATTATGCTAAGGTTTGTCTGTTTTTGTGTGTTTGGTGTTGTGTTACAAAATAAAGCGATGATAGCTCAGTGGTTAGCGCCGTCGGTTCGCATGCCGAAGGGCGTGGGTTCAAACCCCAACAATGAGCTTGAGCTGCCGGCTAAGGAAAACATCGTGAGGAAACCATAGCATAGCGGTAGGGTACTTTCTAGTACTCGGCTGGCTAGCTACCAAGTTGAAAATCTGCCGCCAAGCATCTAACGGTGTGTTCCAGCAGCCTCGCTTGGGAGCCAGTTTCATTCCAGGTTAGGCGTGCTTCACCATCTTCGACCACACCTTCACTTGACATTAGGTGAGCTGTGGTCAAACACCTAGCCTGTCAACCATTAAAAAAAAAAATCTTTGACTACACCGTCACCAAACATAAAAAAAAAACAGGAAAAATATCTACCTATCACTTATCGAATACTATCAGCAAGTTCTCACAGTCGTATCGAATAGAGCCCAATAAGGCGAATCGCCAATTACGAAGATCCTTGAATGATACCATATCATTCTACAGAATTAGTCATTAGTATTAGTGCCGCCCATTTAAAATCATTGTTTTGAACAGTTGACTTTGCACTCCCACGGAAGGAGCACAACAAAAAACTAAACATCTGAAGATCGATCGCGAAGTTTAAAAAAAATACCGTTACTTACCTAACTGTGACGAATCATCGTATTGTGATGTGTTTCTTAGTTCTTTCAGTCGCGACTTTTACCTGAAGAACTTCTAAAATTAGTCCACCTTAGTGACTGACACTTAAACTGCGTTGAATCTTTGTAAGTCTAGTGCTTTGTAATGAAGTTACTGAATATTAATCTGTGATGCAAGGCTGTGGCGCATCGCAGTGACTGTTGCCTACACTGTGTTGCAAGGTTGCGCAGTATCGGAGGTGGTTTGGAGACGTCTAGCGACATTTGGGCTCTAAAAACGGTACAGCGTAGTTTATTTTTGTTGAATTTAGTGCCAGACATAAAACAGGTGTTCGCGAACAAAACACAGCAGTTTTGTGCGATTTGTGACGGGTTGAATCGTCGTTGCTCGGAGAAAAGTATTTCTTACGGTATGTATTCATAGATTTTATTTCATTTTAAAAATAGACAAATCTGTGTTACATAGTTTTCTCTATCATATTTTTCCGGGATAACGAGCCTGCCTGTCTTAATCCTATCTGGACAAAAGTGAACTTCGTTTGAATCCGTATAGCGGTTGTTTGGTAAATATAAATAAACATAGACGCGTTTAAATTTAAATTAATTACAGTCTAATTTCGGATATTTTCACTTTTTTTTTAATTTTTGCGAAATTACTGGGCTGTTGAGACTAACTATCGAAAGTCTCAAATTAATGAGCGCCAAAGCAGCGATGCCCCGGACTTTGTTTTGCTACTGAAAGTTCTGTGTATTGCTGCAATGGTCATGGGCATGCGTTATCTCTTTCCATCAGAAGAGCTTATCGTTTGTCTCATTACTTTTACATGAATTAAATATCGTTATTTTACACAACGCCATCTAGCCCTAAACTAAGCAAAGCTTGTACAATGGGAACCAGATAATAGATACTTATACTTTTATTTTGTGAATACTACTACTACTACTACTTACTATACATACAGAACACGCAGACAGAACAAACATTTATCGTCACATATATGTTTTTCCTGGTGGGAATTGAACCCACGCCCTAAAGATAAAATATTTGATCAAATTAACTAACAGGGCAGTCATTAAATAAATTGAATACATAAACGTGTAGGTACAATATTTTCCGTAATCATAAAATATGTAAGTATGAATCATTTAAACGTAATGGAAGTCACTTAGCATCACTACTATCATCCTTAAAGTGATTCGATTCAACATTTGAAACACAACCTGCCTACGGTTACGCAGGTAACGCTACGTTAAGCCAATAGTGTCACAGCTTGTTTATTAATAACTCGCGCTGAGCTAATAAAGTTTGCAGGAAAATCAATAGCATGAACTTTATGGCGAGCCGGAAGAATAACAGCGTATTTGCGTACGATTTACTTTCTGCGGGATAACCTGGCTTCGTGAAATATGAGTTTGTTGGAATTTTTTCTGCGCTGCGTTCTAGATCTGTTATTTTTTGCACCATTTTTTTTGTTTTAAAAATGCCACGGATTGTGTTACGTTTGACAATAGCTTATGATGATAATAATAAAATTGAAAATCGTCTACATATACGGCTATACCGCAGACGAATTTTTTTTTTTTTTAAATGTAGAAAATGATATTTTTCCTTTTTTTTTCTTTGTATACGTAATAGGCCATCGCCGTCTATGAACAAGCCAAAAAAATTAGTATCTTTCCTCTCAGGAGGTGAATGTTTAGACCGATAATGTGGGTCAGGCTTTAGAATAGAATTGATGAATAAGAATATAACTTTATCATATATGTGTAATTGTGTATCTTAAAACAGAAACAACAAGGATTAATTAACGATAGAATACCGGCCTTAACACCTAAGGCGATTTCTTCCAGGCAATCTTTTGATGAACACGACAGAATGTAAAATCAAATCAAGTAATTTATTCGCAAGAATACATGTATATAAAAGGTCTTATTGAAAACTTAGTATTCAATGTCACAAGAAAAAGAAGAAAATAATAATACATGTGAACATATATACATAAACATACTTTATAAATAATAAAAATATTTTTTTATGCTTAATACGCTTTCGTTTGATAGACATCTCGCCTTGCGATACTACTATGGACCAAGCTACGATATATAGACTACGATGGACCAAGCTTGCCTAAAAGATACCGATTAGCTCGAGACTTGAAGACACCCCCAGATTGTATCTATCAGGGAACGCCCTCTCGGGTAGCGTATTCCACGCTTTAGCCGTTAGAACAATGAAAGTGGAATCAAATACATATATAGAATACATATAAATATGTACATAAGCTTTACAAGAATTAGATTTATTTCCTGAAAATAAAGTATTATTTACATGAAGCGTGTAGCTGGCGCTGTGTAAATACTCATGCGGTTTTACTGCATCGCACGAAATAATGTTTATACGGAGGCATTACACGGTTTTTGACAGCCCCGTGGGCTCATTGGTAGCATATCTGCCTTGAGAGCTGTCGGGCGTGGGCTCGATTCCCACTCAGGGCAAACATTTTGTGAATAAACAAATGTTTGTTCTGTGTCTGGGTGTTCTGTATGTGTTATAAGTATGTATTTACAACAAAAAAAAGTATTTATGTATTCTATCAGTTATCTGACTTCCACCACACAAGCTCTGCTTAGTTTGGTGCTAGATGGCGCTGTGTGTAAATAAATAAAAATATTACCTTACCAGCAGCTGTGGTATGTCCGCGAGACTGGTTGCAACGTCTGGCTCCGTTATATAGCCTTTATCATCATCATTTCAGCCGTAGAACGTCCACTGGACATAGGCCTCCCCCATTGACTTCCTCAAAGACCGGTTGGAAGCGGCTCGCATCCAGCCGATTACTAGAAAATAGCCCACCGCCATGCTATGGTTTCCTCGTGATGTTTTCCTTCACCGGCAGCTCAAGCTCATTGTTGGGGTTTGAACTCACGTTCTTCGTGTGAACGGACCGTAACCACTGAGCTATCGTCGCTACAAAAGCTGCTCGGGCAGCGCATTACATTATTTAGCAATTCACACAATAATGGAACTAATTGTGCCACACTATTATTTCTACTTTCAAGTGAAATCAAATCCTATCAGGTTTTGTTGTGCGGCTATCGGTATACATAGAAAGTGGTAATGCGACATTTTAATCATATTCAAACGTACCGGAACTTAACCGTTGATTGAGTGTGTGTTTGTGTTACAGTTTTTATCGTACCTGCAAGCGTGCTGCACCTACTATCACCAGGGCGCCGACTTGTCCGAGGATCTAGAGCCTTTCTTGAAGTCTACTGCTGAAGAGGTAAGTTGTATAAGCAAATCAGTATACAAATATAACTGTCATTCGGTTTGAAGGGTACTGCAGCTGCCGAAATTACAGGGCCGAGTTTTCATCGAAGTAGAAAGAGTCGTGTCGCCCGTTGTATTTTTTTCCAAAACTAGTGTTTTGTCGAGTGTTTATGCATAAAAATAGTGGTGTTTTATTTATAAAGTCGTGTCGTAATGTCGAATCAAAAAGAACCTAAATATAAGTATGTATTTACAACAAAAAAAACTATTTGAGTATTCTATCACTTATCTGACTTCCATAGTACAAGCTTTGCTTAGTTTGGGGTCAGATGGCGCTATGTGTAATGTCCTGCGATATCCATATATATATATTTTATGTAAAAAGTAATGAGACTAACGAGACGCTCTCCTGATGGTAAGAGATAACGCCTGTCCATAACCATCGCAGCGATACACAACTTTAAGTTCCAAAACAAAGTCCAGGGCATCACTGCTTTGGCGCTCATTAGTTTGAGACTTTTGATAGAGTTAGTCTCAACAGCCCAGTAATTTCGCTAGCTGCAGTACCCTTCAAACCGGAACACAGTAATGCTTACACACTACTGCTTAGCGGCAGAATAACTGGTACTGCGGTCGTACCTATCTAGACGACCTCCTGCAAAGGAGATCTACCAACATTATTTATCAGTCTCATCTACTATTTATTACTAAAGGTCTAGACATGTCCTAAAATATATTAGCTAAATGTGCCATGAACATGAATTCTGTACGTTAATTGTCCGTGTCCAGTAAACAAAAGCCAGTTTTGTGAACCCATAACAAGCAGGGCGTGACAAAGTAAGTTATAGCGTGACAAGAATATTTCTAGATCTATATACAGCTGTACATACGAGTATATGTAGATATCAGTGTGATTTTGATACAAGCGACGTGTTAACTCTGAAATTACACTACGGCTGGTCATTCTGTGTACGAACTTTTTGTAAATGTAAATGTAATGAGACTAACGAGACGCTCTCCTGATGGTAAGAAGTAGCGCATGTGCAAGACCGTTGCAGCGATACACAGAACTTTGAGTAACAAACAAAGTCCAGGGCATCGCTATTAACGAGTTACGGCTTTTGCAATATGGTCGAAACGTCGAGATAAATAAACAAAGCCTATTTCCTATTATTTTGTGCGCGATTAAGACCCGATGATAAAAAAACTCGTAATTATGTGTTAAAGTTGCGAAAGTTTATGTTTCCATAATAATGTTTGCAGACTGTAACCTAAAAGGAAACATTATTATAAAAGCACTCGATTAGCCTGTCATCATAATTATTTTATCTCTGATTTCTTCACATATCACAAAACTCATATACAACTCGTTCTAAATATTTCAACTGAATCACCTCACTTTCAGATAACAACTATGCGAAACGACACTAAAATACTGGACAAAGAGATGGAAAATCGACACACAATAGTTAACAGTAAAGACACGGTGCTTCCGAGTTGTAAGACTGAAGAGGGAGATTGCAAAGATGGTCTACTGTCCACACCCAGTTTGAAGAATCAGCCAAGAATGCAAGGATACCTGTTTAAGAGGACGTCGAATGCTTTCAAGACGTGGAACAGAAGATGGTTCTATTTGTATGATAACAGGCTGGTTTATAGGTAAATCAATTACTTTTGTTTTGATCGTCATCTTCAGTCTTCATCGAGTTATCACCACCTATGTCACCTGTCTCGACACGATAATGCGGCGAACCCAAAAAGGGGGCTTGGCTTGTATGTATATCCGTACCTAGTATATGTTCTCTTGTGACTACTCAACAGCTAAACCGATTTTGATGAATGATATGTCGTTAGATTTGTCTTTGTTACGCGAGTGTTGGGTATATTGAAATTATAATCCGTAGTCAGGTTAGTTTTTTTATTTTTTATTTTGCTTTAATAATATTGTCAACTCATCTATCTTGGAATATTATTATCTAACAAAAGCATAGTTTAAGTACAAAATTTATGGATATTTGCCTGCATGTTTGTCCTGGATGGAAGTCGAATCCACGCCCTATTATAGATCTTAAAGCGGATATACCTACTTCCAATGAGCCAACAGGGCTGTCGATATATGGTCATATGGTCAACGAGATTGCTGTTACTTACAATAGTAGTCTTACAATTACGTTTGTGCCATCTCGCTCATCACCGCTCATGCCATGAAAGCGAGCAAGATGGTGCGATTCCAAGTGATATAGTGTCATCACACAGTGACTCATCCGAGATGAGTTGTCTGGTTACTTTACTATTTCAATATTTTGTAATGCGATTTTGTACGGCATCATTTAATGTTTACAAAGATAACATTGAGACAGATTTCATGTGACAAACCGAAGCATTATATTTTTCTATCAGTTTCGTTTTCTTTAAAATGTCGTGCGACAATATAATTGCAGAATAACTCGCTCGAACAATATTCACTCTAACGTCATTATAATTTGAAGATCGTGTTTTAACGTCTTTATAGATTTAGGGATTCATTATAGTTTACGCGTGTACTCGTACCGGGTTATATGCTAGGGGTGTACAGAAATGGGTAAATAGTACTGATCAATATGAACAACTTTAAGTATGAGGCTCATAGTAAAAGTTGTTCATATTGATTAAATTAAATTCTTTATCTTGAAATAAAAACGTTGTGTTCATATGAGCACGACTGATATCGCGAAAAATCAGCTGTTCCACAGAAAAAAGTATCTTTGATAAAATGTATGGAGCAACTTGTTTTTTTTTTTGAAATTTTTGAGATCTAAATGACGACTATAATAACCCCTGTCGGCTTAGTATAATACCCTAAGCTTATAACTCTGTATAGGAGTTGGCGAGTGACTTTGACTCGTTGTTGAGTCGATGATTCGTTCAAAGAAAGAATACTGTTATAAAGAATTACTATTCTGGGAAATATGTAAGAGATTCTATTCTAGGAAAGCTACTATTGGTTTGAATAACCAAATATAAACGAAACTACACTAAAACGCATGAAGGAGATTGTGTGTGTGTTGTTTCCAAAGTTAACTAACCAACCATCAAAAAGTCTAAGTAATGAGCGCCAAAGCAGTGATGCCCTAGACTTTGTTTTGTTACTCAAAGTTCTGTGTATCGCTGCAATGGTCATGGACAGGCGTTATCTCTTACCATCAGGAGAGCGTCTCGTTTCGTCTCATTACTTTTTAGCTTATCGCCTCAACTTTGGGAGCATTGCATAGAGGAGGCAATAGCTATAGGGGTAAAGTGGAGAAAACCGAGAGGCGAGCAAGCGAGCATTCATTTTTACAACAGACTAGGGATGCGCTTGATCAAGATCTTACCTGATGGAGCGTGATGTGTCCGCAAAGCTCGCTTGTGTACGCGATGTACTAGTTCAGATAGATAGATGCAGGTGAAGAGTTGCACACTTCAGTGGTTCTTAACAGAATTTAACACATTTTAACAACATGCTAATGATATTTTGTCGAATAGCATTTATCATTAGCATATTAGTTCGAAGGCCACGTGAAATAAGGTCGCTTGTGCCGGCACTGGCTGGTCACGGTTTCCGGCCACGGTCATACTCGTTAACCAAATGCCCATTGTTTTGTTTATTTATCATCTCTCAGTGGGGTTACCGCCGTGAGAATTTTTTCGTTGTGTTGTATATGGCACTATATAGTACTTATGCCCACCTTCATATATTTTCACACAAGGAGTTGCTGTTAATTGTATGCTATTTTGTACGTTATTTTTTGCAATAAAAACTATTAAGGTGGCTCGATTTCCTTACAAATACATTTTTGCCATTTATGGACAAATGGAGCATAATTTTACAGTGAAATCACAGCTACTGGCATTTATTTTGGTCTTTATTTGCGGTAAATCACAATTGCTTGAATGAAACAGTAGATTAATATATACTTGGGTCATTGAGACGAATACCTTAGCAACTGCGGTTTGTGAACCGCTATGTGATAGAAAGCTCAAAAGGCAACACATATGGGACTTTGTTGAACTGAAATAAAAGACAGCTTCCTCACAGGAGGAACAGCTCTTAGGTTTAGTTTTAAAGAAACTTTATTATCAATAAGACATTGCTGTCACTTATGTGATAACATGATTGGACTTACAAAATAAATAATTACATTCAGTCTTAAATTTAATGAAAATAATATAAATAAATAAACTATCATGGCTTTACAAAATTTGAGGCAAAAGATTAAAATTAACAAGGCCCGTTCCACGCACTTAGATCCCACTGTTACACACACCCACTCTTACCTGACAATAACACTCAACAAATCTGCTAAGGGCTTGTAGAGCCGAACGCAGGATGACACATAGAAAAAAAACAACAGAGAGAGACAAATCTAACGAGATCTTAGTGATCTTAGACCACACTACTGCTTAACAACAGGCAGTGTGTCCAAACGCGAACCTATTTTAAATTAAAAAAAACTGAAACCCAGGACTTGCAACCTTACATAGGTGTAGGTTTAAGGTGTCCCTATCGATACCCATCAACGCCCATATTCCGAGCCCTGAGACTGCCTAACCAAATTTGATTGAACACAATAATCATCTATATAACCGTTTATTTATCTTTCAGGAAAAGAACAGGAGAATTGAACGTGACAGTAATGGAAGAAGATTTGAGGCTCTGCACTGTGAAACCGGTGCATGACGGAGAGAGGCGGTACTGCTTCGAAGTGCTTTCTCCTTCCAAGTATGCTAATCTTAGCCACAGATATTATAAAAATTGTTTTGGGATCTATTAAGCGTATATTGAAACATTTCGATTAACGATTTTGAAGTAGTGTGACTCATTTTGAATGTGTTAAATTTTGACGCACAAAAAAATCCCTCATTTGTAGTCTGCATTAATTTTGGTGACATCTCCCCTGTCTTAATCATATGCAAAATAGTTTGTAAACTGCATGCATAATTTTATTAGAATCTAACCATAAATACATCAGCCCATACAAAAAACGTTGTTACAGTAAATCGGGTTTCGGCTTAGTTGCGGGAGGTCGAGACGCCACTTCGTGCATGTTTCGGGCTATTTTGGCTTTACTTTAGCCACTTAGTAGTAGTGAAGCGAATTGATAGCCCTGTTGGCTCATTGGAAGTGTATCTACTTTAAGAGATGTAGGGCGTGGGTTGGATTTCCACCCACGACAAACATTTTGTCGTAAAAAAAAAATTTGTTCTTTGTCTGGGTGTTCTGTATGTATTTACAAAAAAATATATATTCTATCAGTTATCTGGTTTTATACAAGCTTTTTGCTTAGTTTGGGGCTAGATGGCGCTGAGTGAAATGTCCTACGATATTTATTTATTGTTAAATAAATATCGTAGGATAAATCAAGAGATCAAAAAGAATTTTGATTGAATTCTTGTTTCTAACCCCCGTAAACTATTTGTCCTTTTTCTAGGAGTCACATGCTCCAAGCCGACTCCGAAGAGATGCTAAACTCTTGGTTTGGAGCGCTCCAAAATGGCATCCGTTCAGCTATACAACAAGGCCAGAGCCGAGAGAACCCCGAGTCACAGTTAGTGCTAGTGCCGGATGATAGTCGACCGAATGACACAAGACACGTCAACGTTGCCATGAAGAAAGTACGGTACGTAGCTAGATTATCTCTTATTTGTACGAGTGTAAGGTTCAAAATGAAACTAGTGTTAACTTACAAATCCAGAAACAAGAGCCCTTTGCTGCTGCATTAAACGACGCTTGAACGATACAATCGTTTTAGATACATGGTAGTAGGTAAGTAGTATTACATGGTAGGTGAGGAAAGTGAACTGTACAAGGACAATATTGTACTAATAATTGCGAAACTATTAGTCTTAGAGAGTTAAGTGCAGTGTGATTATTTAGCTCGCTATTGCGACCTTAAGTTTTCGTAGGGATCGCGCGAGTTGGCGTGGAAGTTAAACTGTTAAAAAAGTGACTCACTGATATGTTTCACGTTAAAACAACCGCCGTGATAACCCTATTCTTGTTTTATTTTTATAAGTAATATCGATTACAATTACTGGTAATGCAGACGAACCGAATCATTGTTAGCACCGAAGTTAGACTACCTCTTATTTGTAGCAACATAAGTTTCAAAAAAGAATAGCAATGCTATCTGCTTTTAGCGACGTTTGCACAATGTATTGAAAAGATTAAGAAAGTTGATAATACTGCCGTAGTTTTGACACATTTTTGTTTTACTTATTCACGTCTAATTACGTCTGGCGCCCACGCACTAATCGCTGCGTTTACGTGCGAGACACGCAGCGATTCGTAGTGCGAAGAAAGCCTATGCTTTGAATCCTTGAAAAAGGCCACAAAAATGGTAGAAATCTCAAAAGGTGATAAGCGTTATCAATGTAAGTTCTGTAACGTTAATTAACATCTCATTGAAGGAATGAAAGAAATGTTTTTTATTTTGTTACAAAATAGGGGCTCACCTCAGCATAATGTTTGTGTCTTTTGTTTCAGTATATGGGAACAACTTCTGAGTATTCCCGGTAATAACTTCTGTTGCGACTGTGGCAGCCCTAATCCTCGGTGGGCTAGTATCAATCTCGGCATTACACTGTGCATTGGTAAGCAAAAGTATACCTAAACTTACGTTGTATAATGTCTAAGTTTCCTTATTCAACGCATAGAAGTAGACAAGAAAACTCCCGTGTGACGTCACACGAGTTTTGGTGTGTACGCGGAAAAGTCATGTCGCGCATTTTGTTAAAGAAAGAAAGAATAACGTTTAATTTTGTAACAAGCATAAAAACAAAAACAAACAAACAGGCAGACAAATGTTACAAAATAGGGGCTCACCTCAGCATAATGCTGGTCATACTAAATGGTATGACCAGCGCTGGTCTTCCGGTGAGCCCTTGTAGTTTATACAACCAAAAAAATAAATAAATATATATACAATGTACGGCTTACATTACAAACAGACTTCTAGTTTTATTTAAATAAATAAATAAATATCGTAGGACGATAAACACAGCGCCATCTGGCCCCAAACTAAGCAGAGCTTGTGTGATGGAAGTCAGATAACTGATAGAATACATAAATACTTTTTTTTTGTACATACATACTTATAATACATACAGAACACCCAGACACAGAACAAACATTTGTTTATTCACAAAATGTTTGCCCTGAGTGGGAATCGAACCCACGCCCTACAGATCTCAAGGCAGATATACTACCAATGAGCCAACGGGGCTGTCAATTATTTATCTGAGCATCCAGACGAATAACAGATTATATAATACGTACGAACGCGATGTCATTGTCAGTGTTTTTTATAGTGATTATATATGAAAGTAGTGGTATTTTATTCATAAAGTGCCGAATAACGCAGGGAAGTGATATTTTGTAGTGAAACTTTTCGTGTGACTTCCATAACTCCAGCAAAGCTTGTAGTACAGTTACCACTGCTTTAACCGGGCTCCACCATGACAATGCTTGTTTGTATTTTAGGATAAAAATATTCATTTAACATTTTTATATTATGTCATTACCACTTGTTTAAGGTGATGCTTTGTATTCTAGAATGTTCGGGTATACATCGCTCGCTAGGCGTTCACGTGAGCAAAGTCAGATCTCTTACATTAGACGATTGGGAACCAGATATTATTAAGGTGAGACATGTTCAAGTACATATTTTCTTTAAACATTAAATAAGTTTATAAAAGTTGCATGAACGAAATGGCTATAGACGATAATGCCGCTGTTATACTGCCGCTAACAAGTGATTGCACTTTTTTTTAAGATGTACAAGTTTCTGTTTTGGTGTATGGGTTGTGCCGACAGCAGCGCTGTTCCCACGCGAACACTAGACTAGTACTCGACTGGCTAGCTACCACCCTCAAGTTGAAAATCTGTCGCCAAGCACCTAACGGTGTGTTCCGGCAGCCTCACTTGAGAGCCAGTTCCATTCCAGGCTAGGTGTGTTTACCATCTTCGACCACACCCTCGCTTAACATCAGGTGAGCTGTGGTCAAATAACTAGACTGTCAACCATAAAAAAAAACTTTTTCGGTGTTTTTGTGTCGGCTATCTCCATAGCAAATTACATTATAATTGGTCCAGCCGTTTGAGCGTGAAGTACCTAGTAACAAACGTACAAACTTTCGCCTTTAAAATATTAATGTGATAATTATTATTAATACTATGACAATGTTTTCTTTGCAGGTAATGGCCGAACTAGGGAACAGAATAATGAATTTAATATATGAGGCTAACACAGAAGGCACCACCATTACCAGAGCCACTCCGGATTGTGAAACGTGAGTTGTCTATTTATCCGACTGCCCAAGAATGGTAATAGTTTTGCTCCTTCATTGATTGACTAATACACCACTAGTTTTTAATTACTAGTAATTTTATAATTGGTAATACAGACATCGTAAATATGCAATCAGAATTTTTGTTTACTTCATATTGCCAAGGTCGAAATTTTTGGAAATCCTGCCTAAAATGATATGATATGAGATTTAGATAATGAGTGTCATTTACTACAAAATAATATTATCACCGGACCAGGTGGCGGTAACCAATGGGGGGTTCTCTATCGCACTATCGCGACCGAGGCCTCCCGATCCAGTTGCACGAGCTTGCCACGTGATTTATGAATGAAATTGCGACGGAATAGGTTTAGAAAAATGCCCACGGGTAAAATAATAACCAGGAATCACCTTTTTTGTGGATAGGTTTTCGACATAGATTTTTCAAGTTTTTTTTTTCATATAAAAGAGTTCAGTTATTGTAGTAGATAACGCCATCTTTTTCTAGTAATTAAAAAATAGTGGTGTATACCACCAAGAGGACCAAAGGGGAAATCACACTTGCGTGAAAATAAATAGTATTTAATGTAGAAATTTATTGTATCCAGGCTCTGTAAAAGGCCTCTTGTGGAAGAGCATTCCACATTGAATAAAAAAATAATCGCAGTAAATATCTTGTAATTGAATGTAATTATTTATTTTTTGTCAGGTGCGTTCGCGAGGCTTGGATCCGCGCTAAGTACGTGAGTCTATCGTTTGTGCGCGACATTGTGCATCGAGGGGACTTGGACGCTGCGCGCGCGCATCGCAACACGCGCCGCTGGTCCGTGCGCCGCACCCGACGCAGGTGACGTCACATTATTTCTTTTTCTTATTTTTAGACCATAGCACTCATATTCTTTTTTTTTCTTATTTTTAGACCATAGCACGTTCATGCATTAAGCCAGTACTCTCAAGTTTTCATATTCAATTTAATTTCATACATCAGCATCGTGTTTGCAGTAAATCAATATGCTTGAGTGTTACATGTAGACAATATGGTGATAGTGTAGATATGTGGTAAAAAATGTATTTTCAAAATCTCCGTCAAAACTTCAAGTGTAAAGTTGCCAGTACTTAACTAGGGCATGATCGCACTTGATTCTGATTTACTTTATGTGACTTTTATCAATGAATTAACCTAATTTAATTCGATATTTCAACAAATATTTAACACAAAAAATCAAATTTTTCCGCTTTATAATAGTGTAGATGACAACTGTTATAGTTAGACATATGATATTGTGGACTTGTTTGTAGCTGTCAATTTGCTCTATAAAACGTCACTTTATTCTATTGTCATTTTTTTTTGTAATGGGTTTTCGGTAAAATTTTCACATCTTGGCTTACATCATTGAAGTTTCCATACGGATCCCTAATTGTTTTTTAAATAAAATGTAGCCTATGCCCATCACAGATAATGTAGAATTCTAATAATGAAAGAATTATTAAGATTGGTCGAGTATTTTCGGAGTCTATTCTCTTCTCTTTATTCTCTTCTCTTATATAATCTCTTTATTCTCTTCTCTTATATAATACAAACAAACAAACAAATCAAATCTCTCCTTTTTATAATAGTGTAGATAATAATAAACATTCATAACCCAATGAATATAAACTTTTTTATTGCGCTTAAAGTCGATATTATTCGTTTCAGGGTCCGAGCCCCGCCCGTGGTACCGGAGACGATCAACGACGATAAGAGCGATGAAAACAGCAACACTAGTGGTCAGTGTTTATGCATTTTTTTTTAATTTCTAGTAGATTTGCGTTTTACATTGTATGATGTTGAGCAGTGATGCGATCTATAAGAGCACGCCTACCTAGAAGAAACCTGTAAGCATTTAAATTTGCCATTACAACCCTATTGTGTACTACGCCGTAAAGGAATCATTCTGAACAACTTTTACTTTTTTTTCAAATGTAATAGTAATGAGCCGAACGAAACGCTCTCCTGATGGTAATAGATAACGCCTATCCATGAACATTGCAGCGATGCACAGAACTTTGTGTAGTAAAACAAAGTTCAAGGCATCGCTGCTTTGGCGCTCATTACCTTAAGAATTTCGATGGTTAGTTTTAACAGCCCAGTAATTTTGCTAGCTGCAGTACCCTTCAAACCAAAACACAGTAATGTTTTCACACTACTGCTTAGCGGTGGAATATCTGCTGCGGTGGTACCTACCTAGACGACCTTCTGCTAAGATCTACCACCAAGTATGGCATCCATATCATGGTGGTAGGGTACTTTCTAGTACTCGACTAGCTAGCTACCACCCTGAAGTTAAAAATCTGCCGCCAAGCATCTAACTGTGTGTTCCGACAACCTCACTTGAGAGCCAGTTCCATTCCAGGCTAGGTGTGCTTTAGCATCTTCAACCACTTAACATCAGATGAGCTGTGGTCAAACACCTAGCCTGTCAACCATTAAAAAAGAAAAAAGTAAAAACCACCAAAACTAAAATCGCGAAAAAATTTGCCTATAAAAATATATTCTGTTTCAGAGTCGAGTGGGGCAACATCGGGAAGTCCAGTGTTGGAGATTGGCTCAGAATTAGCGGCGGCGCGGGTCGACCTCTCGTTGCCTTCTGACCACGACTCCACCGAGGGAGAAGACGACGACCTGGGTAATTTAACAAACCTCTTTTGACATAAAGTAGTAGTTTTATGTCCGGTAGGCGCGCGTGCAGCGGTGCGATAAATAAATAAAATAAATAAATTCGATTTCCATACAAATATTTTTTTGCCATTTATGGACAAATGGAGCATAATTTTACAGTGAAATCACGGCTACTGGCATTTATTTTGGTCTTTATTTGCGGTAAATCACAATTGCTTTGATTAAAACAGTAGATTATTAGGGACAGATGCAAGAATTATAATACATACATACTATAACCTTTGACCGACAAGGGCTCACCGGAAGACCAGCGCTGGTCATACTAATTAGTATGACCAGTATTATGCTGAGGTGAGCCCCTATTTTGTAACTGTTTGTCTCTATTTGTTGTTATTTTTGTTTTTTTGTTCTGTTACAAAATAAAAATTATTTTCTTTCTTTCTTTCTTTCTTTCTTTCTATAAATATAATTTCAAAATTTAGTTAAAATAATAATAAATTAAAAACGAATAAATAAATTAATTAATTGACAGTATGTGTAAGCCTCACAAAAGTTTTACAAAATTTTCTTAGCCAACTTTTTCAATATATTAATTAATTTATTGTATATTTGTGCAATATTCCAGAGTCAGAGGATATATCTCAGCTGTCGGCGGGCGCCGTGCTGTCCCGGGCGGCGCGGGCGCACAACGTGTGCGTGATGCGGGCTGCGCTCGCCGCGGGGGCCGACGTTAACGCGACGGGGCCCCGGGGCCGAACGCCCCTACACGATGCCATACTAAGCGTAAGTACATACCTGAACATCGAACTGCCCTGTTAACAAAACTGTCTCATTAGGTACAATATCTGCTTCAAAAATTGTAGGGCGTGGATTCGATTCCCACTAGGACAAACGTTTATGTATAAATAAATGTTCGTTCTGTCTCTGGGTGTTCTATATCTATCTATACTATTATAAAGAGGAAAGATTTGTTGAAAGTTGAAAATCTACCCAAGCACCTTACAATGTGTTCTGCTTCAGTTGAAAGCCTGTTCCATTTCAGGCTAGGTATATTTTCCATCTAACATCAGATAAACAGAGGTCAAACACCTAGTCACTTATAAAAAAAAATCACGTCAGCGGGAAGTTGGAGTCCATTGAGAAACGTGCTAAGAGGCTCATAAGCAACGATTCGCTTGTTCAGAAAAGGCTCCAAAGCCTTGAACATCGACGGAAAGTTGCTTGTCTGTCGGTTTTCTACCGGATACATTTTGGAGAGTGCGCTTCAGATCTGCATGACCAATTCCACCTTGCCCATTCTACTATCGGACAGCCAAGAGCTTTAAAAAGCGTCACCGCTTCATGGTTGATGTTCCAAAAGCTCGAACTAAGCGGTTTGATTCCACCTTTTTCATGCGTACCGCTAGACATTGGAATCAGCTGCCCGAGTGGGTGTTCCCCAATGAATATAGTCTGGGTACCTTCAAGTCGCGAGTGAATCGGTTTCTTCTAGGCGAGCGTGCTCCACCGTAGACCGCATCTTCGCTTAACATCAGGCGGGATGGCGGTCAAACGCAAGCCTATCTACTATAAAAAATAAAAAATAAATTTAAAGCATTTTAAACATTGATTAACGCAACGTATATTTGAGACTCATTATGCGTTGATTACAGGGGTCCGTAATGGCTTGTTCGTTCCTCTTGCTGAATGGAAGTAAGCTAAACGTACAGGACGAAGAAGGAAAGACGCCGCTACACCTCGCCACCGAAGCCGGACATACTGCGCAGGTACTAATTTATACATTTATAATGTGTTATTAAAATTATAAATTATTTATTTGAAAGAAAGAAAGAAAATAATTTTATTTTGCAACAATACAAAAAAAACAAAAATAACAACAAATAGAGACAAACAGTTACAAAATAGGGGCTCACCTCAGCATAATACTGGTCACACTAATTAGTATGACCAGCGCTGGTCTTCCGGTGAGTATTTATGTTATTGGGGTAGACGTGTTCTAGAGTGGAGACCGCGTATTGGCAAGCGTAGCGTAGGACGCCCTGAGACTCGATGGAGTGACGATATACGTAGGACAGCTGGCAGTGGATGAAAGCGAAAAGCCGAAGATCGGGCTGAGTGGCGTGTCTTGGGAGAGGCCTATGTCCTGCAGTGGACCAATATAGGCTGATGATGATGATGATGATGATGATTAAAATTATCCTTAGATATTATGGTGAACAGTAAAACTATAACCAAAATTATGTTGCTCTAAAAAGAGTAAATTTTATTTTATTACACAAACTAGCTTTAACACTTTTACAAAACATTCTTTAACATTAATTAATCACAATTTTTACCTGAAAAGAGAAACAACATTTGTTTCATCAGTTCTTATAAATCGACATAATTATTATCGATATATCATAATTATATTAACCTGACATAATCTCTATATGCGGTGAACAATCTGTGACGAGCGCAAAGGGCGCTGAGCCTAATAATTCTTCTCGACAGCGGCGGCTTTATATACCACTAGCGAACGCCTTGCGCTTTCACCCGCGTAATTCCCGCTCTCGTGGGAATGCAGGGATAAAAAGTAGCCTATGTCACCGGGGGGATAGTGTAACTTCCCAACGGTTTTGAAATCGGTCCATTAGTTTTGGAGCCTATTCAATACTTGTAAACAAACAATCAAATTGTTACCTCTTATAATAGCATAGCTAGTTATAGTTCAGTTCAGGTGACCATTTTCGACTACACCGTCACTTAACATCACATGAGCTGTGGTGAAACATCTAGCTTGTCAACCTTGAAAAAGATCTGAACATCCCTTTCTGATATGTTGCATAATGCTGACAGGTGTGTTTGCTACTCCGGTATCGCTCTGACCAAGCCATTGCGGACAACGTTGGCCGGACGCCGCTCGACATAGCGGTCGACCACGCTAACGCCGATATCGTCACTTTGTGAGTATTTCTCTTCACCATAAAATAGACACATGTACTACTATTTTACTTGGTGGTAGATCTCCTTAGCAGGAGGTCGTCTAGGTAGGTACCACCGCAGTACCAGTTATTCTGCCGCTAAGCAGTAGTGTGTAAGCATTACTGTGTTCCGGTTTGAAGGGTTACTGCAGCTAGCGAAATTACTGGGCTGTTTTAGGCTAACTCAACTAAAAGTCTCAAAGTAATGGGCGCCAAAGCAGTGATGCCCTGGACTTTGTTATGTTACTTAGAGTTCTGTTTATCGCTGCGATGGTCATGGACAGGCGTTATCTCTTACCATCAGGAGAGCGTCTGTCTCATTACTTTTTACAATGAAAAAAAAAAAATATTTCCCCTTCTTCTTCTTCGTTTTTGGCGTCGTAATTAGTGCATTTGCACGTGTCTAATATTTGGTTATTTTAAAGTATGTAATAAAAAATCAAGTTAAATAAGCCAGTCACAGAAAGTGGTACTCGGCTGGCTAGCTATCGACCTCAAATTGAAGAATTTCTACCAAGTATCTAACGATGTTTTCTTTAGCCGGCAACTCCTCATTGTTGGTATTTGACAGCCTTGTTTGCTCATTGGTAGTTCATCTGCTTTAAGAGCTGTAGGGTGTGGGTTCGATTCTCATACAGACAAACATTTTGTGGTTTTTTTTTATTAAAAAGTAATGATACAAACGGTGCGGTCTCCTGATAGTAAGAGATATTTCCATAACCATTGCAGCAATACACAGAACTTTGAGTAGCAAACAAAGTCCGGGGCATCGCTGCTTTCAAGTAAATTCCGTAGTATGCACTGATTACATGTCAATAAATAAATAAACAAAATGTCAATCTAAAGTATTACAATATAAAAATACTGTCAATGTAATAAACAAAAAAAATCATAATTATTTACTTACTACTAAGCTTTGCTTAGTTTGGAGTCAGATAGCGCTGTGTGCAATGTCCTACGATATTAAATTATATTCTCAATGTGTGCAGACTCCGTCTGACGAAGCTGAACGAGGAGATGCGCGAGAGCGAGATGTCTTCTAACGACGACACGTACAACGAAGTGTTCCGCGACTACACACAACTCGCCCACTCGCACCCCGAGCGGCTCGTGCGCGCCACACACAACAACAATGAAGGTACAACCTGATTACACTAATAATAAGTAAACAACAATATGCTAATTGCCTAAATCTGAGAAATTGGTTAAAACTATAAGTTGATTCTCCTCGAGTCTCCTTAAAAAATGTGTTTTTCGCATATTTTTTTTTTTTTGTTGACAGGCTAGGTGTTTGACTACAGCTCACCTGACGTTAAGTGAAGGTGGTGTGGTCGAAGATGCTAAAGCACACCTAGCCTGGAATGGAACTGGCTCTCAAGTGAGGCTGCCGGAACACGCCGTTAGATGCTTGGCGGCAGATTTACAACTTGAGGGTTGTAGCTAGCCAGCCGAGTACCAGAAAGTACCCTACCACCATGCTATGGTTTCCTCACGATGTGTTTCTTCACCGGCAGCTCAAGCTCATTGTTGGGGTTCGAACCCACGCCCTTCGGCATGTGAATCTACCGCGCTAACCACTGAGCTATCATCGCTACAAATTTATACGTAGATTGGTTTGTATTCTGCGATTTCGAAAAGTGTGCTTTACCATCTTCAACTACACCGTCACATAACATCAGGTGTGCTGTGGTCAAACACCTATCCTGTTAACCATTAAAAAAACCGCAAAAACGGTCAGCCTCTTTACAATGAATTTTTTATTTTGATATAATTATGTTAAGTGCTCACGAAAAAACAACGCCATTACGAATCTTACGGAGGTATACGATAGTAACGGACGCCTCGCGGTTTCACTCGCGTAGTTCCCGTTCCCATGGGAATACAGGGATAAAAAGTATACTATGTATTCAATACAAACAATCAAATCTTTCCTCTTTATAATAGTATATATGTGGTCGCATAGCTATTTCCAGAGGTATCACTATAAGCAGCTCAGAATACAGGGAACTGTGATAATGTTTGAATGACGTCACGCCGTGTCAAACAATCGTCAATTATCAAAATATTTAATCCGGAGTCAACGAACTTTTTCTTTTGAGCAGTTTATTTCATGATTTCAATATGGTGCCCCTAGTTAGAGGCTTACATCACTGGTTATATGCAATATTTTGTTGACAGGCGAACAAGGAAGCGATTGACGAAGGGAGCCGTCACGACGACGGTGGCCCTGGTAACCCGACTTGTACAACCAACCTTCCAACTACACGTATGGACCTATTTTTATTTACATGTTGAACGAAGTTATTACATAAGTAGTTACATGAAATGTTTTGAAAAAAAAAAAGCATCCAGAAACATCTGCGAGTTGACTTTTTTTTAAATAGGCTTACGTTTGACTGCCATCTCACCTGATGTTAAGTGATGATGCGGTCTAAGATGGAGCACGCTTGCCTAGAAGATACCGATTCACTCTCGACTTGAAGACACCCAGATTATATCCAACGGGAACACCCACTCAAGCAGCGCATTCCACTGTTTAGCAGTTCACACAATGAACGTGGAATCAAAAAATCGTTTCGTTCGAGGTTTTGGTACGCCAACCATGACACGATGCCGCTTTTTTAAGCTTCTGGCTGTCTAATGAAAAGATTAGTATGAAGGAATTAGACCATGTAGTTCTGAAACACACTCCGAAATGGACATTGACATAATATCACAATGTTGCGGATGTCTTGATGTCAACTCGCTTACAGTCAGGCGAAATTTCTGCTTGTTAAATAATGTTTTAAATAATATACTTGATAAATGCATATTTTTAATAAAATAGATCGATACTGCTACCGCTAGCAAACAGTTGTAGTGATTGTAATCACTATTGTTGCTTTGTTGTTGAAAAAGTTTATTGTTGAAACGTATCTTAAAGTTAATCAATGTTAAAAATGATCCGTCAACTTAACGCCAATGTTAAATGTCACGAGTGAAAATTGTGATGTATGGGTAGTTAAGAATTACTATAATATAAACTTAAATCTATAAAATATAAATGAAACCACCAGGGAGTTTTGGCGGGAACGCGGGAAGAGTCGTGTCGCTCCGTTGTATTTTTTTCCAAAACTAGTGTTTGTCGAGTGTTTATGCATAAAAATGGTGGTGTTTTATTCATAAAGTGCCGAATTACAAGCGCGAGTGTGGGAAAATGATATAATGTGGTGAAACATGAGTTTTCGTGTTGCTTCCAAAACTCCATCGAAGCTTTATAGTAAAGTTGCCACTTTACTAAAGCATGACTGGCACGAACTGACACGAACTGGACTTGACTAAGACGACTTTGACGATAACCATAGTTAAGATACAGCAGAAATAACACTGAAGACGAGGCAGTATGGCTTTATAGCTTAAGCCTGCCCGAAAGGCCAAATTAACGAAAATGAAACCACCATTGCATTGGATACACGACTGATTTATTCATACATGGAATGTAGGTAAATATAAGTTTATAGATTCTTAACTACCTTAATTATTTACCATACATCACAGACTACTTTAACTGATTAACTACTATTAACTACAGACTACTTTGACTGATTAAGACAGACTACTTTAACTGATTAACTTTAATCAATGTTTAAAAATAAATGATCATGAAGGCGATTTATAATATCGATGCTAGTTTCAGTTTTTAATGTAAAATTTATAAATTTTATGTTTTTAAATATATTATTGTAATGTATACAAGATACGAATGATTGATCTCTCTCGTGTTAACCCATCGAGGCTTTATCGACTAAAAAAAATTGTATTTTTTAAACGTTTACATTTTTTATAACATTTCTATCTTTCAAGTTAGAATACAAACACTGTTTTTATTATACATTTTCGGTTTCGGGAAGCAATTCCTTGTCGGGAGTGCGGCGGTATTTATACTTTTGTGTACTGTTTTAGTTTGATGCAACCATTTTTTTTGATTGTTGAAATTTCACACGCGAGTTGTCAGTGATTATAAAAAAAAATTAGAATAAAATAGTACGTAGCGTTCGTAGCTATTAATAAAACATTATAGACCTTACAAACATAGCTGGAAGTTAATATCGAAAATGCCTTTTTAATCTTTCGCTGATGTGCAATACCACGCGTTATAACGAGACAGCCTTCTTTAAGTATAAATTGACTTTAAGCAAGGTTTATAACTACTTAAGGTCAGAGACGACGCTGCGTTTGTGAAGTCATGCATAACAACTAAATTTAAATGCGTACGGTGCCGTGGTTCAATGTACTTTAGAGCTGCCATTACATTTTGAATCGAATTGTAGCTTTTATATCTACTAATCTATAAAGAGTGCCAAAATATGGCTAATACTTTGTTATCGTACAAACAAAAATTATTCCTATTTGTCATAAAAAAAATTATGCATAATCTAGCAAAATATCTGGTTTGCTTAATTTGCGGCAAGACTGCGTGATACCTCCAATACTGGGGTTACTGCTAAGAGTGCGCAAATTTTGCATACATTACTGAAAATAAAAATACCCGTATTTTTTTGTTTGAACCCTTCAGGAACAAAAATATAAAAGTAATTTAATCTAAACATTTCCGTATGAACAGCCGAAGTTACGGCTACTAGCGCGATACTGAGTAGCGAGTAGTAGCGTAAAGCGGGGGGCCAGTGAGTAGCGCGGAGCGGTGGTCATCAACCCCAAATGTTCATGCATACTGAGCTCTTAGCGGTAAGTGTGTATTTAATAAAAACGAATTAAATGTTGGCATCCTGTCTAGTCGTTCATGCGATATCTTCAATCGATTTGAATCTGCGTCGCAACCCTTGCGTATTTTAATTTATTCATAATAGGTTCACGTTTAACGATATCCTGTCAATTAACCAACAATCCGGTCAACCTTACAACCGGTCTTTGTGGAAGTCAATGGGAGAGGCCTATGTCCAGCAGTGGACGTCCTACGGCAGAAAAGATAATGATGATATCCTGTCTGATGTTAAACAATGAAATTTTGGCCACCTGGTCTTTGTTCTAGTATTTACTATATTTTAGAGCTATCGACTTTAAACCACAGTAAAATTATGCTATTAGTGTATATCGAACATTTGCGAAATGTACGATATACTCGAGATTTGTGATAAAAAATCAGTGCATACTACAATCTATTTCGTGGTTGGGTCGGACTTAGTGGCAAAATCTTTTGATAGGTGCATAATAATTAGTATCATTATGTCCATGTGATGTAATTTTAATGAGCCAAAGATTTGAGTATCGATACTGGCGTTAATATTTTTTTAATACTTTGCTCGCACATTATTGCATCGAGGTGGGTTTCCACAATATGATGTTACGTGTTGCGATCGATATCGAGCAAATCTACAGTATACATTAAAGTTCAAATAATTGCTTCACTTTGTCCCTTTCTAAATGTTTTTTTACTCAGTTCTTCCAATTAGTTAATCAGTAACATGTTTTAAAAGCAAGCGGACGCCAGCTTTCAGGTATATCTTGTTGTTCTACTATTTTTCAAATAAAAACGATTAACATTCCTGTTTATATTTTACATTGAGCAGTACAAATCATTCCCATTCGACGAGCATTTATTTACTCAAAATACTGGATGGAAAATGTTAAACATTTGGCTCAGAGCGAATCTCAATGTTATTTATATACTGTTAAATAAAAACGTCAAATATTTTTTCGATTATATATTTTTATTTTATTTATAGGCTAGTAAATAAGCAACTGTTTGTTGTTATATGTATGTAGATTATAAAATAGGTTGGCCATTTGTTGACTAACGATTGTTAGTCGGTATGATCGGCATGAATTTTTTATGAAGAAAAATGTTTAATGTCATAGCAAACTTCAATGTGTAAAGTACTTTTTTTAACATATCACTTGCCAAAAATATAGCAACAATGACTTGCCTTTTTTGTTAACTAAACTTTGGCTGTAAAGAAATCTCTGAATTGTTTTTACAAAGGGTACACTAGTATGCTGATATTAAATTATGGTATGAAATCCAGTTGATATTTTGATGAATTTACCTATTTAGAATTAGTCTTATGTGTTTGTTATACCACCTAGTTATAAGTATTTTAATAATAACATAATAATACATGTTTACTTAGAAAAAAGTATTTTTATTAAACACACATCACACATTAAAATCGGCGATGTCTGATTACGTTTTGTATGTTTTTTTAATAAAACACTTCCAGTACATCTTTAATGCATTTTTGAATTTGAGAAAATAAAAAATAGTTTTGTTTTAATAGTTAAGATTAGTTTTATTACGGTACCTTATAACTGATCGTTTCGTTCGTACTTCGATGTGCTATATTCAAGAGTGTATTTTATATTGGAGAATACTGTGTTTTATTAGAACTAAATGCCTTGTCAATAGACAGAATAAATATCACAATCACAGTATACACAAGTACTATTCATTTGGCAAGAAATCATATATAGGTACTCATCCATATTTATGAAATAAAGGACTAGTATAGTTATCTATGAAATGTTTTCTATCGTATCGACTGCTTGGCATTCAACTCGATGGAAAAACCGAGTCGTATCTACCGATAACTGGTAATTAATAAAGAAACGTGAAATGTAGGTACCTAAAGTTACAATCGAATATTAAACTGGTCCTCAATTTTTAGATCTTTCGTATGATTTTTTCGCATACAAATGGTTGATTTTTGAACGAAATTGTTTGAAAGTCGGCCAAATTAGTATACGAAAAATGTAGTTTAGGAATTGAGCTCCTGTTCCGAACGAACTTTACGAACTGATGTAAACGTATTTTTAGCTATGTTATATGCTCATGTGTGAGTGGTTTTGTCTCGGAAACCTTAACAAATTATCCTATTTACTGTTATATGCGAATTTATGTTTGTGTGATGTTAATTATTGTAGTAATATTTTAGTAATAATAAATAATTATAAATATCTAATCGAGGCGTTCACTTTAAATGCTAAACTTTTTATACACAATACTTGTTAATTCCATTGAAAATCGACTTTTTATATCTGTAAGATTTATATGAACGTGTACAATGAAGTAACTGTATTGACCAGCGGAATAGCTGTTCACTAAACGATATGATATATTATTATAAACCAATACTCTGTTATCGTGCTGTTGATGAATATTCTTCCTTATCATAGTTGTATTTCAATAAACATGTTTTAAATGTAGTATTTGTTATGTTTATTTACTTAACTACTTCTCAAACGTTAATTAGATTGAGTGTTCAAGGCATATATTTAGACTTTTTCCGCTTCAGTGGGTCGTTCGTTCGAAACAGTCGTTTCGGTTACAGTGATGAGGATGTAAAATAAAATTTAATTAATTTGAGACAATTTAAAAAAAAAACTTATCAGATACATTCTGAAACTTAAATTTAGGCAATAAACTAATTTATATAACCACAAGTCTTTATATCCTCTTTTCGCTGCAGTAACCACTAGCCGACACGTGTTTCGCCTCTACACGAGGTATCCTCAGGACGTGTTGATTCTTCGAGCGTTTGGCTGAAAATTAATAATCCACATCGACACCGGCGCTTTGTTATATGATATTAAGCGATATTACGAAATGACTGTTAAGCGGAAAAAAACTAAATATATACTTTGAACACTCAGAAATGAATTTTCGCAAAGTAACGCCTGAATCAATCAATCATTTATCCGAGTTAATTAAATTTATTAAAGAAAAAAAAAACTTTTTATTTTGTAACACAAACAAAATAGAGCCAAATAAGACTGACAAAATAAAGACTCACCTCAGCTTAATGCACTGTACCCTGCATCATGGTTTTAGCTCTCATTACTTGGAAAATGAGTAATGTGGTAAATTACAGGCTATTGTGACTAACCATCGAGTCTCAAAGTACCCAATTAGCGTCAAAGCAGCGATGTCCTAGACTTTGCTACTCAAAGTTCTGTGTATCTGCAAGGAGTTATCTCTTACCATTAGGAGAGCGTCTCGTTCCTCTCAACTTTTACATATCAAATTGATCTTAGGTAATTGTCTCTCAATTTGCCAGATTCCGATTTAGTGTTACAAACTAGGTACTACAACATCGGAGATTCCAGAGCTGGCAACCATGTTTCAAAAGTTGAGTTGACACAGTCAAGCTATGCGACGAACGCTTTTATGTTAATGAGGTTATAAACAAAGTACCTACTTAGTCATAAAGTGGTAACTGAAAAAAAATTGTAGGTCGATAACTTATGGCAGAAAAAGGACGCTAGTTATAAAATAAAATAACTAAGTAAATGCTCAAAAATAGTTTATTTATAATGTATAAAGAAAAGCTTATTCAAAATATGCATATATGACAACCTATTCAAAATACTCTCGAAAGTGCCTATTATACTTGTAAAAAAGTACGCACACAAGAGTAAACTTAATGTACTATAGAGTACCTACTTGAATAAGTCATAACTACGAAGAAAAATTTTTCATTGGTATACGCAAAATTAAATTGATTTGAATGGATTTCACAAATAAATGAATCTGTAATATATACGATAAATTGTAATTGGATTGGTTAAAAAAAAGATGGTAATAATTTAATGTTCACAGTTCAATAAAATTATATTGTGAATGATATTGATCGGATAACAACGAAATAATTTAAAACCCAATGAAAAATTGAAAGTAAACACAGAAAAAATATATTTTAAGCCGTTAAGTTATGTTCCAATAGAATCTCTTACTCTAACATTATTTCAAATCTTGTATGACCGGCATACTATGACTTGAATAGTTTGTATGAACTACCGAAGTCACGTTCATTAGTCTAATTTTACAAGTAGAACAATGAACACGATTTTCAGCAATTTCTATTGAAACATAACTCATGAAAAGGCAATGCACCACATCAGTCACACAAAATTTTTATCGAATATCGTGTCGGGCGAAAATAAAACTATCGACAGATTACCAATCGTTTCGTTTCGCGCGCAAATACTAGACATAACAAGTGTGGTGTTTTGCCGATAGAAAAACAAAAATCTGTTAAACACACACGCCAACAGATTTCAAATAGCTTTTACAATCAGTCAGCCTATAAAACACCATACTAACAACGCAGGCTATTCGTATCCTATCGAATAGGTAAGATAGCAATAGGTACATAATAACGCCATTCTAATCCCAAGGAACCGTCACCAAATAACTAACTGATAGATATTACAGTGGTCTTACAATAAAATGTGATTACGTCGTAAACAACAGTTTGACATTCCGATTGAAAGTCTAGTTGTAAATATATCGGTACGAAATATACAGAATTCACATTACTGTGTCAGTAACAGTTATTAGAACATACTTAAATGTAAGCTGATTTATAAACGCTATTAATTGGTGGGTCAGTTTCAGCCATCGAAGTTGAGATGGATGGAGCTTCAAGAATTACACTGACAGCTACGTGACGTCATATAAGTTTCCTTAAACTATATTGGTCAATTTCGTAATTAATACGATGATATTTTAAGTAGCGTTCACTGTTGTGTATTTCTGACGCTCAGCATCACTAAGTTTCGTGCAACTTCAGTACCGGGTCCTTGCGGTAAAGTTAGTTGTTGATGTTGAAGTTCCAAAGTGCAGAGTGCGGGAGAGTATTAGGAGTGGAAGCGGTCGTAGGCGCAGATGATGGCTGCGGTTGCTGCCCGAACAGCAGGGAAGTGGACGGCGACCCTACACGGCGACGAGCCAAGCCGCCTGAACGGTCCAATCCTACAAAAATACAGTTGTTGTTAAACACTGATAAAACGAGAAGTTATGATCATTGTATCAGCCTAAACCCAGAAATCAACGTAAGTATTACAATTTTTTTTTAACATTAAAAAAAAAAAAAAAAAAAAAAAAAATGAAAAATTATGAAAAATTTAAGACGCTCTCCTTATAGTACCTAATCAATTTATAAAACAAAGTCCAGGACATCACAACTGGCTTAAGGTAAAACCAAAGGTTTCATCTCTGTGATTTCTGATTAAAATTCTTTTTTTTAATTGACAGCTCACCTTATGCGACTGTGTGGATGAAGATGGTAAAACACACCCAACTTGGAAAGGAACTGGCCCTCAAATGAGGCTGCCGGAACCGGAGCCGTTATCTGCTTGGCGGCAGATTTTTAATTTAGGATGGTAGCTAGCCAGCCGAACTGCTTAAAATGCCATTTGCCTATTACGGATCTAAAGTACTTAAATCTAGTACCTACGTCATAGTAAAAACAAATTTCAATTAACTTTTGACCACACGACTTGTTGGTCCAATAAATCTTGGAGATACAAATTACTACGTATGAACCTACTCATTTGTTTACGCACTAAGTAATTTGCGTATATGAAGATTGACGTTACAGCTAGATTTCATTTCACAAGAGAATTGCTTTATCAATTTTTTTAACTAAACATCATGTGATTGTGTAACGAACTGGGCATGTGATTAAAAGTAGCGATGAATCATCTCGTATTAAGGTTGTCAACCTCCGCCATACACGTGACAAACACCACTGTTATGAAAAAATTCTGTCCATAGATACTGAACGTAAAAAATGTAATACAACTAAATGAATTTCCTCAAAACACTCCACACTGCTTCATAGGGGTAATTCTATGATTAAGTACTTAGATTACCTACCATTGTATAGGTACTATAATGTATCTTATATATTGTAGAATACATAATTGATAATATAAAACATTTTATTTATGACATAAAAATTTAAAATGGCTAAAGAAAAGTGAATATCTTTGTCACAAACCGGCCTTCAGCATAATGCAGATTATGTCCATTGTATTGCACGGAGCACTTGATTACCTACTACTTAGTTCCCAAAAATGAGACTACCCCTTCCTTGTTTCGCTCCATTCTTGACCATACAATCGATTCATTTTATCATCGAAAGTTTCCGATACTTGAAAATTTCGCAATACTTGACACTGGCAATAACAAAATACGATATCAAGAACAGAGAAAAGAAAAAAGGATCCGAGCTCCTGATAACATAGAACATAACTTTCTAGATTTGGCAACAATTTTATAGAGGAATATTTATAAATTTGGTAACTCAGAATCTATCGGGAAATCATAGCATGTTGGTAGAGTATTTTATAGTAGTACTCTGCTGGCTTGCTACCACCCTTAAATTTAAACCTACCGCCAAGCTCATAACGATGTCTTTCGGCAGCCTCACTTGAGAACCAGTTCCATTCCAGGCTAGGTGTGAGTGTAGAGCCACTTAACGTCAGGTGAGCAGTGGTCAAACGCCTAACTTGACAACTACAAAAAAACTCTGAAAATAATTATACTAACCAGCATTGTCGCCCTGGTCGGGGCAGTACTTGATGGTGTGTGCACGGTCGCCAGTGGCGCCGCAGCGCGGGCAGCGGAAGGCGCGCAGTATGGGGCACAGCACTCGTCCGCGCCAATCCTTCAGCGCATGGGATGCATAGCACTCTTCGTTCTCACCATTGTTCTTGCAGAACGCACACTCCTGAAATATTGAATCTTAAGCTTCTACGACAGATTAATTCCTGTTACCTGTTGAAAACGCCTGTAAAAATTATTTATGTGACACAGTTCCGGTTGGAGGAGGAAAAACATAGCCGGCGTCATGCTTGCCCCGAGTGTCTACTTTAGGGGACACAGAGCGGACTAGGATGCTTTTAAAACTGCAATACATACATCAATATCGAGACAGCAATCACCGCGTTATAAAGTGGATACGATGTCTTACCTGTCATGGAAACTTAAGTTAGGCCTACATGTAACAACTTTTTCTGATGAAATTCTCTAAGTTAAAACCTTATGAAAATCAATTACTTAGATATACTAATCGAAAAAACACGACGAAATCATACTTTTATTTTATTAGATTAGCATAGATAGATAGATAGCAGGATTTGGTGAGCGAACAAAGGCATACGAGACTCACGTGAGGTCCAGCGCGGCGCAGACGTTTGTCGCTTCGCACCTTGGCCACCTCCTGGAGAAATTCGTACAACAAGCTGGGGCGGAAGGCACGCAGCACAGATAGCTGCTCCCGTGTCAGCATCGACACGTAGCTGTTGGCCGATGACAGACCTGCGCGATCACAATTACCTTATAATCTATATCCACAATTTTTTTTTTAGTGTTACTAGTTTCGTCCGTCGGGCGTACGGAGACGGAGAAATCGTTCTATCATTTCTTGTACTCGTTGAATGCTACTGTTTAATACACATTTGTTTGCGTGCTTCGCGACCAATCATTGTTTACCAATAGGAGAGTGATGATGGTCAAACGTAGGCTTATGTATACCCGTGTATATTAAAGAACAAATATTAACTGCACTGCACTTCCTCGATAGTAAAGTAGCTAATCTGTATGTAACTATTGTACATATCTTAGTAAAATGTTGTTAGTTACTTACTCTTAGCTAGGAAATCGAAGGTGTCAACCATGTCGTCATTCCTGAGCCCTGATGAAGCGCTGGTGCCAGAGTCTTCTCCCCAGAGGTTGGACGACAAAGATTCTGTACGTGCACCACCTTATAAATAAAATACTTTGTTGAAGTGCCACCCACATAATATCATAGATGAAAAATAAATAAGTCTCGTACCGCTCGGTTTAATAGACAGTTTCTTCCACGCATTCCACTTATGTGGAATTTTTTACCACCTTCGGGTTTTCCGCCGTGTTTTAATCTACACAACGCACTGACAATGCCCCAGGTATTGTAAGTGTTCATAGGCGGCGGTGACCACTTACCATCAGGTGGCACTTGTTTGCCACATTTTCACATTTTTAAAAAACGCTCGTCTGGAACGCCCTGTGATGGAGTGGAAGTGGATACACAAAGAACTGGTTTCCTTTGATGATTCTAGTAGCACAGATATAATCATAGTTAGTTGTAACAGCTGTAAATAATTCTCTTACCCATGAAATAGGCGTTGTTATGATTGTGTTCGACGTCATCGAAGATAGAATCGGAACCACTGTTTCGGAAATTCAGCAACATTTCGTTGTCCATGTGGATTGCCGCTGGCGCTGGGAATAAAAACACAAAATGAGAATTGTCGTAAGTGTACATAATAGATAGATAGAAATTAAGAATTATAAGTGGCGGCCTTATCGCTAAGAGCGATCTCTTCCAGGCAACCAATAACACGATACATCTTAAGAACCGACAGGAGGGCACTAAAGTTATTTTCTTTATAATATCTAATATATTTATAGGTGTATAATGTATGTACATATAGGCTGTATAATATTGCTTATAGGCATATTAAGTACATAAAGATAAATTATTATATTATTTGTTTCTACTTATACAAAGCTGGGTCCAGATTGTGAGAACGTCAGTAATATCTTGAAACGGTTTAGGCGCAGCGCCGCGACACGAAACAGTAGAATAATCAGTCTTCAATGCTAAGAATTGACCTACCCTCGCAGGGTGATTGCGATACACAGGGTTAGCGGATTGACACGTACCTACACACATTGAATTTCATTCTCCTGACGTAAGTAGGATTCCCCACAGTGTTTTCATCATCAGAAAATCGTAAGTAAATAAAAAAAAAAGTACAATTTAAAGAAAACAAATCATTCAACGTTTCTAATAAGTACAGTTAAGGTGGTTCGATTTCCATATAAATAATTTTTTGCCATTTATGGACAAATGGAGCATAATTTTACAGTGAAATCACAGCTACTGGCATTTATTTTGGGCTTTATTTGCGGTAAAAAATTATTTGTATGGAAATCGAACCACCTTAATAAAAAGAACCGGCTTTATCTTTCCTGCGAAATGACACTTCTCTATGTTCAGAATGAAAAGTCTGCAAGCTTCATATATTCAGCCACATCATCAGGCGACACACAGACAAAATAAAAAAAAACACCACCAGCATATACCTACATATACGCAATAAAAAAATATTTCCGTCACCAAAAACATAAAATACTGCGGCGGTCTCACTTAAAATACTTCACATTCTAGGTTAGATATTATGTTTATTTTTTTCGACCGCACAATCGATTAACATCACACAATTTTCGTCGTCAAACATCTAGCCTGTAAATCATAATCCGCTTATTCATTTCCCAATGCAGTCTCGGCAAACGCAGTGTAGAACGCCCTTCACAAAATTTATCACAGTTAGAGGTCCCCAAACTTTTTTTGTCTCGTAGACCATTTGCCATGTTTTTCGATTCTGGCTTTAAGTGCTACAATTTATGTGATCATACATGTTTGTTGTGTCTGGGTGTTCTGTATATGCTATACCTAAGTATGCAATTACAACAAAAAAGTGGAAAGTATTCGTCATCTGGTTCCCATAGCTTTGCTTAGTTTGGGGCTAGATGAAGCTGCGTGAAAATGTACGATATTTATTTATTGTTGCATTTTTACAAATTAGAAATCAGTCAAAAATGTTTTTGACTGATTTCTAACTCCGCGTACACGCATAGTAGGTAACATGTTGATAATCATTATAACATGTGCGAGCTTTTAAAAGTTAAAAGTTTTTGTGTATAACCATAACAAAGCGAAAATCCTACTAACATAACTTTTTCACGAAAAATATTTTAGTTGGTTTACAAAACTATAGTACTAACTATAGTTATGGCTCTGTTTGTCACGTTATCAGGTTAAAACTAATCAACAAATTTATCTGTATGTTTGGGTTATTCCATCAACGGAAAGTCACTGCTTAAACAAATTAGAGTGTGTGGACCCCCGTTTACGTGTACTTACAGACTCTAGTTTTTTTCTCTCACATATTTACACTATTCTATTCTATTCATAGACCCAGTGCAGGTAGTCGTCGTTCCCAGAGGATCGATATAGACTACTTTGAATACCATAGATCTAAACTATATGGACACACTCTATCCAGGCGGAGTACAGTACAGAAAAGTTTAATATTATAAAGAAGTTATGCAGTTACCAATGTCACCAGGCCTGGGCTCTTGATGCATTAGGCCCAGCAGCTCACTGGTCTCTCTCGAACGAAAGGTCGGTGCAAGTGGCGAGAACAGGCCCTCTAGCGCGCCGGGGCTCTGGCTCTCAGGCACGTAGCTTTCCTGACGAATAAAATTATACATATAGATTGTAGACAAGCTAAGTGTTTGACCACAGTTCACCTGATATTTAGTGACGGTGTGGTCGAAAATGGTAAAGCACACAGCCTGCAACAGCACTGGCTCTCAAATGAGGCTGCCGGAACACATAATTAGTTCAGGGTATCATGATACAGAAAAAAAAACAAACTAAACGGTTTGAATCTACTTTTAACGCACGAACCGCTAAACAATGGAATTTGCTACCAGAGTTAGTGTTCCCCGGTAGATACAATCTGGGTGCCTTCAAGTCGCGAGTGAATCGATTTCTTCTATGTAAGCGTGCGCCATCATAGACCGCATCTTCGCTTAACATCAGGCGAGATGGCACATGAACGCAAGCCTATCCTATCCTATATAAGCCTACAATAAAAATTAAAACACCTTGATAATTATGACCATATAGTATACAAAGAATAAAAATAGCGTGAAGGTGGAAAAGGCCTTTACAGAGGGATGTTCAGGGTTAAAAAAAAAGAAGTTGAATAGCCTGGAATTTCACAGCGTAAAATGACAAACTTTGACATTTGACGCCTCTCGTTACCATACGACACGCCTTTTAACCTACCGAAAAGTCATGCTGCTTTCTCTATACCACAAAACTATTTTCATTTAAAAGCGTTTTTACACCACAAGTTAGTAATGTACCTACTAGTAAGGGTAGATACGTAAAGACGGATACGTAAAGACGGATACGTAAATGAAAAAAAGTTTTACGAACATAAAATCAGAAGCAATATTATCAAAAAAGAAATATTTTGTAGCCATTCCATTATTTGGATCAATTCGTGTTTTATTTTTTCCGTTCAGCCGTTAGCAAATATATATGAATGTTAAAATGTTATGTGTTAATCCAGGTAATAAACTGTGTACCAAATATCATCCTAATCAGTTCAGCCGTTTTTGCGTGATTGAGTAACAATCATACAAACTCTCACATTTATAATATTAGTAGAATTTATTCAGCTCACCTGAAGGGAAAAATTGCTAAAAATTTAATGACAATGCGAAAAAAATATGTAAGATTTTCGATAGCAAAATGTATGAAAAATGGCTGCACTTTGTTTATTTTCTTTTTCTTCTGTATTGTATAATATTGTGTGGACAACTCTAGCAGCTATCTTGTTACCATAGTAACGAGCTTTGCTTAATTCGGGGCTAGTAGGCGTTGTGTAAAAAAATATTCTACGATATTTATTTTGTTTATTGTACTGTATAGAACAACAGAAAAAAATTTACCATTATGAAAGTCAGAAATAAGTAAAAGATTATTAAAATGACCTTGTGCAAGTTTCAAGGACAAAGGATAAGGTCAATAATTACTTCCATTTCATTTAATATAATGTAATGATGTACGCATCATTACGAATAACTTTAATTTATGAGCACAATTAAATTGTAAAAAAAAACATCTCAAGAACCAAAATGCTCGCGCCCATTCCCAGTAGGCAGAGTGCCCAGCAAGCTGGCAACATTGCCACGTAGAACGGCAATGCTTATACGTAGAGTCAAATTAACGCCAGCATTTTGGTTACGTGTCGAGTCAGCCCCGACCAAATCGCTAGGCGAAAATGATGAAATGTACAGGTAAATATGCAATGACCATGTCGGGTAGCAAAATTCAGCATTCTTGCGAATGTAAAAGAAAAGTAGTAAACGAAGACTTACCACAGTGGCAGTAGCCAAAGTTTCACTTGCCGTCGTAAAAATAGGCTTGTTGCTTCCATCTATTGTCTCCATCGTAAAATTATAGGACATAATCTTTTATCGCGTATATTTTCAATAATTCGCAGCTATGTAGAAGCGAACGTTGCACAAGTCCAATAGAAAGCTTCAGATCTTTGAAGCAATATTTATACAAATCGCTTCATACGCACACATATAACTGGCTAATTGAGAGCTCGTTTCTGGAATGTTATTGTTGTGCAGTATCGAAGTAAAATCTCAATCTACCCTCATTTTGTGTTAAAGAACCATTTCTGCTGCTACGTGATCTGAACTCGATAGCAGATTGGTTAAAAATGAGGGTAGGACATATAAAGCATAACGCTGAATGGTACTCTGCGCTGTTTTAATAAGTCTTCGTCCTCGAACTGTGACCTTATGACAGCAATAACTTTACAACCCCTTAACCGTTTTGGCTCATTTTTTAATTTGAATATTGCATTTATTCAAACTATTTGCCTATAAATTTTCATCAAGGTCTACGTTCGCAAGATATCGTTCTATAAACCACATATATATATAGACGTACAAATATTCGTATAAACGCTGATTCGAGCAAGTAGAAGACCTTCGCTTCAAATAGTTCAAATCTCTTTTTGTAAGGTAAAATTGTAAAAAAAAAAAAAAAAAAATGTAACTAAAGTTGACAAAGGTCACGGACCCCAGTGTCTGTGGAGTGTATAATTATAAATAATAAAAAAATAGTTCAAATCTTAGATCGGACCTAAAACGCAATTGGTTAACCTGCATTCAACACTTCCTGGCTTTTTTGCCTACGTTACAAAATAAAACAATGACATTAATTATGTTTTGGTGTGTTGTTGTTGTTGTTACTATACAGGTATAGAACTTCGAAGCTACGTAAAACAACACTGCGCTCGTCATCCTTATCTACTAATGTAATTGTTTATAATTTATCAGGTAACATGCCCTTTGATACAGACGCGAACACTAATATTATAAAGGCGAAAGTTTGGCCGCACCCACGTGTGATGCGGTGAGGGCCTTATATGCCGGCATCTCGGAAGTACTAGCCAATCGCAGTACAGATGACGTATTATAAATTTGTAAATATAATTTGTTTTGTAAGACGGGGCTGGCATAATCGCATTGCGATAAAAGCCCCCAATAAAAATAAGAATTAAAAAAAAAAAAAAAAAAAGGCGAAAGTTTGTGAATGTGGTTGTATGTTTGTAACTTCATCACGCTCGAACGGCTGAACCAATGTAGATGAAATTTGGTGTGGAGCCAACACCTTGGATTAACACATAGACTTTTTATTCCTTTTTATACTGCAAACCGAACAAACTTTTGTTAAATTTCACGCGCACGCAGTCGCGGGAAACTTGTATTGTAAATGTGAAAGTTTGTATGTTTCGATGTTTGTTACTCAATCACGCAAAAATGGCTGAACGGATTTGGATGAAATTCGCCACACATATAGTTACCTCGATTGACATATAGGATTTTATTGAATCAGAAAAATGTTAGGTGCCTGTGGGATTATCAAAAAACAAACTATTGAACGTATCCACTTAAAATTTGGTACAGATACGTCTCAATCTCTTCCAATTCAATATACAATTTACAAATCTGTATCACATTCCAAAACTATATAATAACATGTCTAGGTGCGTGATAATTACATTTTCACTACAGAATTAAATTGTTATTATTATTATTTTTTATGTAAAAGTAATGATACGGACGATGCGCTCTCCTGATGGTAAGAGATAACGCATGTCCATGACCATTGCAGCAATACACAGAACTTTGAGTAGCAAAACAAAGTCCGGGGCATCGCTGCTTTGGCGCTCATTACTTTGAGACTTTCGATGGTCAGTCTCAACAGCCCTGTAATTTCGCAAACACAGTAATGTTTACACACTACTGCTTGGCGGCAGAATATCTGGTACTGCGGTGGTACCTAGACGACTTTCTGCTAAGGAAATCTACCACCAAGACTAATTATTAAATCAATACGTATAATGTATATTCTATAGTGAAATATATAAAAATGTCAACTTGTAAATAATCATATTTTAAAATGTCAACTATATTTTTGATTTAAAACCTATTATAATAATCTTTAGTTGTCTTTGAAACCAGTATAGATTTAATTTAAGTGAGATACATCGATGTGTCTGTAAGAGACAAGGACTTCATTATATTATCAAGTATAGATAAAATTGATTTATTTTTATGTGAAATGCTTCCCTGGAGATAAGAGATAAACGCATGTCTGTGTATGTAATGGATAACCATTGCAGTAATCACAGAACTTTGAGTAACAAAACAAAGGCCAGTGCATCACTTCTTACAGGGAATGGTGCTTATAACTTTAAGACATTCGATGGTTAGTCTCAAGACCCCTATAATTTTGCAAGCTGCAGTACCTTTCAACACGGAACATAGTAATGTTTACACGGTACTGCATCCCAATGAATCTACTCACTCTTTTGCTCTCGACGTCTCGGTGAATTATAAGATTCTAAATACAGGACTATTTAAGTTTTTCCTTCCTGCTGGGCATACCAATAATAAATAGCTGGGCTAATATTTCACATACTTACTATAACATTTTTATTAGTTTAATTTTTAGAATTCAATAGTATCCTAACATCTGTTTATTCTTAATCAGTAATCTGTTTTCCATACTTAGTTGTCTAGAAGAGATCGCTTTTAGCGGTAAGGCTGCTACTTGTGGCACAAGCTCATAAGAGCTTTTGTTTTTTTTCTAGTGTGCACAATAAAGAATTTCTTCGTTGATGGTTTATCTATCTCTGGTACTATTGACAGGCGGCTTTCTTCCACGATGTCATTCTGGTGCAAGTTGTAGGATTCACATACGAAAGATTTTTCAGTCAGATTTTTGGTCAGGGACTACTTACTACTTACTTTTTCTATGGATCAGCTGATTTTTTTCGCGATTTCAGAGACCACCACCTGTATTTGGTCATAAAAACGTTTGTTGATAAGTGTCCAGACAAAAACGAAACCATCTACATCGAGAATAAATTTATCACTTTAGCTTTGAAAAATGTCTTCATTATAGTTCTCTTAAAATAAAAATAATAATAAATGCCATTCTTCGGCAGTTTGTATCAAGAAAGTATAACGAAAGCCCAGTTGAAATTGACATTCCAAAAACTACGCCCGACACAAGGGCAACACAGTTGGGAGACCGTCTGACTAGCAATTTGTGGGTCCCGGGTTGGAATGCAAACGGGAGTCACCTATTGTGTGTACTGCCGCTAGTTTCGAAGTATAAAAAAACATCGTGACAAAACTTGAAACTAAAAGATTTTAATATTCTCGAATGCGCGTGAAGTCTCCCAACACGCACTTGAACAACGCTGTTACTAGTTCTAAGCTTTCTCAGCGTAAAAATAATAAGAAGAGGTCCACGCCCGGCAGTAGTACCTACAGTTAAAAAATCAAGGGCTATCCGAAATCTGGAGAAGAACAACATAGTAAAACAGCATCTGTCCGGATCTCCAGACATACTATGCAGCCTCATTGTGTTTTACTTTGGTTTAGAATCTCCGGACATATTATGTAAGTGATAAAAAAGAAACTCCGTAACTTCCGGAAAATTTATTGACGTCTAGGATAGGACCCACGACCTCAAGAGGAAGTTTTTGAATCGTTCAAACTCATCGGCATAAGTTATTTTACTGTAACTTATACTTTTATGTAACTTGTATTTAACTAAGGGCTTAATAATAATTTAAAACCAAAAACCTTGTTCATTAAAAATTTAATTCGTCAAGTATTAATTACACATAAGTACTTTTTGTCGTACAATCATTGTATTCCTTACAATATGTATTACTAAATTATTTATTTATTTATTATGTAAGATGCAGTTCCCTGATTATAGTCCGTCATAGACGAACAATTAAGGATTCATTAATAAGTTTTATAATTTGTTCAGATACATTTAAGTAATTAGCTCAATATCATAGTCATTATTACTCACATATTGAAATTCACTTATTCTAACAAAAACGAACATTTGGCGCATTTTTTGTTCATATGACTTGAATCCCAGTTATTATCTCCTAGCAGTAATTCACGGTAAGGGTTTGGCTTGGAAAAAAGGTTTTCACATATTAAAAAGTACAAAACAATACAAATTAATCTAAAATAATCTTAATTCAAATTTATAAATTAAATAGGAACATTATAATGGCTTACATCTACAGGTTGTTACATATAAATGTTTGCTGCCACTCTCGAAGGCTTAAGGAGTAAATTACATCTATAAATAGGAACATTTTTTTCCATTAAGTTGACAATATAACGCTGTCTTAACAAATAAAGATAGAAATGTAAAAACTGGCCCAATGCATGTCACGGTGCACTCTTGGTAGGGTCCGTAGAAGTCATTACCGCTCAAGTTGTTCGTGTGAGTTACACCGGATATCTGTGTTTGTATTCTCATAACCTTAGCTGAGTAAACCACTTGACTCAAGTAATACTATTTTTAAAGTAACCTAAATCTATAACTATTCCGGATTTTTCAGAAAATGTCACGTGATAAAAATGCAAATTACTATTTGAAAACAAGAGCGAGACTTACAAAAATAGTTTTATAAACCCCGCAATACTTGTTTTAGATACTTTTTTCACAAATTTTATTCAGTGAATGATTTTTTTTTGTCAGATTTTATCCCGCGCTTTCACTAAAAAATCGTAAAGAGAATATTAAAACATATTCATATTTTTACTTTACTTATTTCAATATTTTTCACGACAGCACAATGTTAACAATTATTTATTATACATGTACAAAATTAAAAGGTCTTTATAAGTAGTATGTGAGTAAATGAAGCATGACATACACACGGACAGTTGTATATACAGACAGCGAAATCATATAAAAGTTCCTGGCTACGGTACCCTAAAAATACCAAATAATATTATGGACTTACGTATAATAATTAAGTTTACGGCGAGAGGCGGATTTCACGTAGGTAAGATATCGCAATATCTGTCATTGGCAATACCAAATGTAATTATAACGATTTCACTGAAAATGTGTCATAGCGTTCTATTCGCAGGAGAAATATTACAATGAACAATGAATACGAACAAAAGTCAGGAAAGTCGGATCAAGTAAGTACTTACCACATTAATATAATACATAATGTACCTACCTACTTTGTATTATTCATCAATTAAATAAAATAAAATGTAACGAAGTCCTAAACTAAGTAGGTACTCACTGGTTATTGTACCATGGTGTTATATTTAACACAAACGCTAACAATTGCACACGTTTACGTTTTCCATGGGCAAACACCGTTTAAATACTCGTGAATACCTTGAAACTAAATAAAATACTAACTAGAGCTTGTAGAAGGTGGTTGAGAAGTATGATAATTCGAGTCATGTTGGAACGTTTAGCATCCGCGGCACATGTTATGCCACTTCCTCGTCGCGGTTCTTAGCAATGGGTATGCCAAAGCAGTTGAAGAAGTACGGTTTATGATACATATTGTCCCGACGATTCGCGCGATCAGTAGCTATGTGAGTGATGAGGATGAGTTGAGCGTGTGGTCAGCCAGCGCCGGCCGGCTAGCTGCTGTCTTCGACTTCGCTGGCATCTTCAGTGTGGTCCTCAACCACACGACATCGATACACGAGTGACTGGACACCCGTGTCGTCTTCAGTCATTATGCATTCTGTCCCCGCGCTGCATACACAACTGCGACACAAAACTCTTTTTTTAATGTAAAAGTAATGAGACAAACAAAACACGCTGAAGGTAAGAGATAACGCCTGCAACGGAATCCAGAATTTTAGTCCAGATTATCATTGCTTTGGCGCTCATAACATTGCGGCATTCCACGGTTAGTCTTAATAGCCCAGTAATATATAGTATGCAGTAACTGCAGTACCCATCCAACCGGTATTTACAGCTTATTGGCATAATATCTAGCACTGCGGTGGTACCTACCTAGACGAAAGCCTGCTAAGGAGACCTACCACAAAGAGTTTTAATAATTGCGGAGGACGACAACTCCTTAGCATTTAATGGTATCACCGTGCGGATGCCGGTCATGACGGATGGGACAGGAACCAGTTCCTAGGACTTGCTACCTAGGTGTAAGTTTAAGAGGCCGCGCCGTTTAAATACGTTGTAGCGATGATAGCTCAGTGGTCAGCGCGGTCGGTTCGCATGCCGGAGGGCGTGGGTTCAAACCCCAACAATGAGCTAGAGCTGCCGGTGAAGGACAACATCATGAAGAAACCATAGCGGACAACATCATGAGGAAACCATAGCATGGTGGTAGCGTACTTTCTTGTACTCGGCTGGCTAGCTACCACCCTCTAGTTGAAAATCTGCCGCCAAGCATCTTATGGTGTGTTCCGGCAGCCTCACTTGAGAGCCAGTTCCATTCCAGGCTAGGTGTGCTTTACCATCTTCGGCCACACCTTCACTTAACATCAGGTGAGCTGTGGTCAAAGACCTAGCTTGTCAACCATAAAAAAAAACCTTTTGCTTTCAACGCCCATTCAAATTATGATATAATCCTACCAACGCTGCTTTGGATATTCTTTGCAACAATTATTTTTATAGATGTTTTTGGCAAGCAGAGATCTATTAATACGAGTAGATTATAGAGAAATTTTGCTGGCTGATATTAATCATTATTATAATTATATAATTTTGCGAACGTTGATCTTTGTGGCTGTATTCTGAATGACTTTTCCTAGTTTGCATCCATGAGTCAACCTTTGTCTTTTTGAAATTTCTACTCCCGTAATGATTAGACTTCTATCAGCAATATCTACTTACTATGTGTTTGTAATGGCCAAGTCGTTATAATGATTTTTGTCGTATATGACCCATTTACAAGGCGTCTGTGGGGCGCATTCTTTCTTTTCAGGGGTTGTCGTTTCTTCTTTCTTGGGTTGTTGTTGTTCTTGTTGTTCTTCTTCTTCTTCTTCTTCTGTATTCACTGCACGCTGGAATAAACGAATATAAATACAAATACAGGACACGCCACACTACACTTGTTCAGCAGATGCTAATGTAGTCTACATCAGTTTAAAAAAAGATTAAAGGAGATGCTAGAAATGTTTTTTTTATGGTTGACAAGCCAGGTGTTTGACCACAGCTCATCTGATATTATGTGACGGTGCGGTCGAAGATGGGAAAACACGACTTGCCTGGAATGGAACAGGCTCTCAAGTCGGGCTGCCGGAACACACCATTAGGGGCTTGGCAGATTTTCAACTTGGTGGTGGTAGCTAGCCAGCCGAGTACTAGAAAATACCCTACCAGCACGCTATGGTTTCCTCAAGATTTTTTCCTTCACCGGCAGCTCAAGCTCATAGTTGGGGTTTGCGTGTGAACCGACCGCGCTAACCACTAAGCTACCATCGCTACAAAATATTACGTCAGCACTCGTGCTTATCTTAATTATACTTTATACGATTTGCTTTTTTAAACTTAATACTGAATATTTTATTCCAGCTATATCTTAGCTTTTGTTAGCACAGGATTGGGATAAACGGCGTACAATAATAGAGGCCTATGCTCAGCAGTGGGCAATAACGGGCTGAAAATGATGTTGATGATATGTTAAGTGCTGGCTGCAGTAATTTATAAGTATATTAATTTCTTTACAAAAGTTCGTTGAAAACTTGCATTAAAAATTGTGAAAGCACCCGATGCAAAACATGGAAATCCCATCCAAATTGATTTCTTACAATACAATGAGAAAATTGATTACTCTAAGTAACACGAACCAGTTATTTTTTATCAGCTCAAGTTATTGATAACATTGTCTAAAGGGCAATGAAGTTATCTCACACCTAAGTGCGTCAATGCATTGTAATACAATACTTTTAAAATTGTTTCAAAGCTTTACTACAGTGTACATTATTTCATTTACTTTCAATACCTACCTAATTACAAACTTTAAAAATAATCATGACAAAAAATTGTATTTTAAACACTAGTTAAAATAAAACAAATTAATTTATTTACCTATTTGTTATTAACAAAAATACTCTTACAATGAAATAAAAAGGTAAATTGACCAATAAAAATACTTGTAAATCCTATGGGATAATCAATAATAATAATATTATATTAATCAATGATATTAATTATTTATTATAAAATTTCATTAAACATTCATTTAATTTATCATTTTTTATATTATTTATGTTTTTATAATTTTTATTTTCGCTTTGAAGAAAAATTGAAAAATGTTTCAGTTATTGTCTAATGCAATGGATATCTTTAGCCTTTGAATATATTTTTTTTAATAAGGGTTTACTAAACTAGTTGTTACATAAAGAAAATATAGATAAATAATTGTGTAGAGCAAACATAATTATGCACGACCTTCTAGAAGTGAACACTGCATGCACATGAACAATTACGTCATGGTCCACTAATCATAAATATTATATGACATGCTCGAAAGTATTGTGTAACAATTTTTTTTTTCTAGTGTTGTGTCAAAAATATGTTGTAAGTCGACAACAAATCGTTAATGTTGGCCAAACGTATAAAAAACGGGCCGAATGTATCTGTTAATAAAAACAAAACTAAGCTACATTTCTCGAGTTAGTCTGTACTGACTATTTTCCCGGTTATGACTTTGTGCAAAACCACGATATCAACTGTATTCCTTGTATGCGCAAAAGAATACATCATGTTAAAATCTGCAAGTCTTATTCACTATCTACAGCCATTACGTACGTAAACGAACGATATTTTAACTTAGGTAAAATGTACAGATATTCTGCCTAACTACATTGTATTAATTTCCAAAACTTATGTCTTTAATAGTGTTTATGTTTAGAAATAGTGGTGCTAATGGCTGCAATGGTCATGGTCACGCGTTATCTCTTACCACCAGGAAAGCGTATCGTTCGTCTCATTACTATAACACATTTCTAAATTACAAACACGAGTGAATGTGGTAGAATATGTATTTTTTCTATGGTTTTTTGTTTCTAAAACTCCGTATTCGCTTATAATACGAGTACCTACAGTCATCACTGTTCTACTGTACTAAAGCAAAGACAGCTTGATTTACTTTTTGTGACTAGTCGTAAGACTTATTTTGCTGGATTTTATCGTGAAACATTCGAAAATATGAAACACTACTCTGGCGGAATGCACAAATTGCAATGCCAAAAGTAAAGAAAGAAAGAAAACTCGCCAGATGGCTAACACTATTTTACAGCGCAAGACCAGAAAAATCAATGCACGGGACGCTACCGTAGAATGATTACGTTCAGGGAATTCCAACTTTAAAATTAACAGGGACATCCTACAAACACATTCGTTATCAAGCAGGGCGAGTAGCGTTTATCGCTTCGTGGAAATCATACGATATTTCTACGCACGCCCTTGAGCGTATCCACTCAAACTCAAAAATTTGGCTCGCATGCAATCATGAGCGTTATGAATGAATGAGATAACGCTCGTGGTGTAGGTACTAGGTGGTGTACGTAGTATTCAAAGTTAAACAACTGACGATGGACCAGTTTTCGGATGAGTGACCGAGACTGCCATTTACGAATCGGCGCTACCGCAAGTCCGGTTAGTTTGTTTTTGACAACAATCCTCAAAACAATTAATAAACTTACAGAGCGCGTGTTCACAAAAAAAGTTACAACTACCCGCACAATGTAAATTACAGTGACGAGTTACAAATGCACCTTTAAACTGATAACTGGACTCGCGATGGGACATTAAGTTCATTGTAGACACGAATTTATATGTTTCGCAATTACAAACTTAGTGTAATTATAACGCAAAATTATTCTTTGAGTTTAAAAAAACCCACCAGAATTCCACTAAGTAGATAACTATGGTTTGCATTATAAGTTTCAATTTGAATCCAAGGAAATCATTTTACACAAGAAGCACAAATATAATTAAATTTTAGTAATGAATATAGGCTATGTTACTCATGGATAATGTAGCATTCTAATGGTGAAAGAATGAAATCGGTCCAGTAGTTTTTTTAGTTTAATCGTTACAAACAAACAAAAATCCAAAAATCCAAGAATACAAATCTTTCCTCTTTATAATATTAGTTTAGATCTAGTAATAAATATAGCCTATATTACTCAGGGATAATGTAGTATTCTAATGGTGAAAGAATTTTTGAAATCGATTCAGTATTTTTTGTGTTTCTTCGTTACCAACATACAAAAATAAAAAAATCTAAAAATACAAATCTTTCCTCTTTACAATATTAGTGTAGATGTAAATAAAAAATATAGCAATGATTAAAATCGTGATTCGTATACATAGGGTACCTACATTTTTAGTAGATACTTGATTATACCATACTTTATAAACTTATACCAATAATACTTTATACCATACATTATACTTTATGCATAATAAGGTGGTTTTGCCTACACAACATTTACTCATTTAAAAAATTTTTTTTTTTTTTTTATTGCTAAGGTGGAAATTAAAAATTTATTTTCTTTCAGTTTTCAAGTAAAAATGTTTCATTTTAATATTAAATATTTTGACTTAAAAAACAAAACGTGACACGCAAATAAATCTTTGCCTACAGATGCTGATTCCTAGAAGTACTACTATACCAATTTGCGTGTGTAAAACTTTTTGTGCGGCTATTTCAGGACCTGCGACACTATTTCTGTCACCTGACATTCTCATTTGACTTATGTACGCGTATTTAATTTATTTGACAGAAGATAGAACCCGTGACACCCTGTAACTTTGATGGTGGCCATGATAAAATTGGTGTAAATAGACGTACACCGCACCTCTCATCTATGTAAACAGGAAGTGACATCGGCCAAGGTATGTAGGTCGTTGACCACAGAACACTCCTGTTTGTTTATTTTACTACGCCGAATAATTGAGTCTTATCATTGATACAAATTTCCATTGCTTAGTTCCAGTGATTTCTGTGTCAACATCGTAAACAAACGTTAATTATTTATCTTTTGATTAAGTGACCTACTCAATCAACAACTCATCACTATATCATGCACACCAAATTAAAACGCGTCTAAATATTGTGTTTTGTAGGTAAAACCTAACCTACCCTATTTTTTTACGGAAAGTCTAACACGACAGATAAATTAAAGTCAAAAACGGAACTGAAATATTTTAAACGTCATAAAGAATGTTTTGACCTTGTACAAGTGTTGTTAATATTTAATCACTACGGGACTTGCGTATAAATCATTCTACCTTAAACTGAAGGTTAAGTTTTTTTAAATTTTTCTGTACATAAAATTTAGATTAAGTAAGTTAAGCTACTTCTTGTAGAAAGTTCGTTTCAAAGTACAGCAAAGTTACAAACTGGAAACGTTTTTTATCATCTTACGAAAAGATTACGGTGTGTTCGGGCAGTCTTACTTGAGAGTCAGTTCCATTCCAGGCTAAGCGTGTTTACCATCTTCGACCACACTGTCACTTAACATCAGATGAGCTGTAGTACACCTAATCACTCAACCAAAAAATAATAATTGGGGAACGATAAAAACAATTCATCTTATCCCTTACATTTAATTTGAGCGCCAAGGCAATGATGCCCATGAGAACTTTGTTTAACTACTTAAAGTTCTGTGTATCGCTGCAATGGTCATGGAAAGGGGTATCTCTTACCATCGGATGAAGAGTCTCGTTTGTCTCATAATTTTTACATAAAAAAAGAAATAAATCGAAGTGACGAATGCGTATCGCTACAGGATTAACTGTTGTAGTTTGAAATTTCTGCGCGGCACGTTCAGCTATGGACTTAACACAAGGCGAGTGATTGACTCATCATCGACAGTTACATGTACATTATGTATATAAAAAAACCAACATGCGCTCGATTATCGATAAATATCAAAATTATCGAGAAAAATACACATGTGAAAATAAAATCACGCTTATAGTACAGTTCCGTAATTAAGTACTTATGTTAGTAGTGTGTAATCGATAATGAACATCGTTTAATGCTAAGTAATTTAACAGTTTTCAGGAATATATTTGTTTCACTTCGTATAAGCAACTTCTACGATAGTAATCACAAAAACTATAACACATGTAATTTAAGGTATCAACAGTTTAAAAGGAAATATATTTTTTTTTAAGCTAAAGTTACGAGTAAATCGATAAAATTAATCACTTTTTTAACTTGTGTTCACGCATAATTGAGGAACGTGCTTGCCAGTCAATATTTGCTCAAGAGCAGCAGATATGAAAGTAAACAAACAGTCGTCACCGATCCAAATACGCAATTCAAAGATTAATCGAAATAACATAAACACTCTCGTAAATTCACATTATTAGTGACAATTATAGTAAGCTCACACTTTAAACTACGTAGGTAGGTGATAAACTTACCCTTTCACGGGGGACCATGGCGGCAGATAGGGTGCACACGGCTAGGAGTAAAATCAACCCTTGCTTCATTGTCACAGGTTTATATGAAAATGCTGCAAAGCGAAAGCGGTCCCGAAAAAAATGTTAGGTAGGCGATCGCAGTGGCGGAGCGCGTCAGAGTGGCTACGGAACGCTACCGCTCGGATATATGTAGACTGGAACCCGCCCGCGCCTCGTGCCGGCTTGTATCTGTTCTAGTACAAGATTTTCCTAAATCACGTCGCGTATGTAAGCGATATGAAATGATTAATTTTCATCAATTATTACTGTGCTGTCACAGCTCGGGTGATATCAATGGACCGAGACGGGTTCGCCAATGGCACGTTTCACTTGCTCATTGCTCGCATCTTTACAACTCGGTTATCTACTCACTCCGTGCTATGAAGCACTACGCTTTTTGTTTCTGGCTTTACTTATATTCTTTTATAACGTTTAACATAATAATTTGTATGCTTTAGGTTTAAAATATAGATAGAAAAAATGGTCTTATGCGTGTGTGCGTGTGTTGGATGTTGTGTGATTGGTGTAGGGTAGTCATATTTTTTTGTAACGACATTATTTTTATAGAATTGCTGTGGCAAATTTGGTTTCGACAAAAAAAAATGTCTGGTTCTGAAATGTAAACTTACTCAATAAGGAAATTATTTTGTCGTAGCATTGACGCGTAGCAAACCTTACTGCGTAGATGTTGTCTACGCAGGTGGTTATTGTAAGTACTTACTCGTAGGGCAATATTTCTATTTGTTTCAGTTTATCATGTTTCATCAATCAGTATCTGCCCACTATTTAGTATTATTATTCATTTTGGACCACTGGGCTTGGTATCGTTTTCCTATCCGTTCCATTCCTCAGCCAGCTTCATCGACTGCTTTCCCTAACGATGTCGTTTTTCAAACGAGCAATTTGTGCAGTATTTTTGTAACGATTGCCAAAGAACAATCAATAGCATTTTTTTCTCGAAAAGTACCATTATTTTCTAATATCTACCGTTATTTTTGGTAGGTGTGCTTTGTTTGTTAATTTCTTCCGCAATGAAATTAGAAACATTTCATTACATTTTTTTGCCCATGACTACGCTTCAACATTTTATAAAACAGCATGAGTTATTCAATAATATCACTAATACCTAAAGCCATTTGTAATCTCAGATATTTTATAAAGCAAACTTACAACTTTTTAATATTTGCGTTCATCTAGCCATGCATTCACTTTGCTTTCCCTACACTGGGTAGTAGATAGTTACAAACGAGAACGCCATGCTATAGACTAAGTACCAATAGTAAAGCGATAGCGTACAGAAGGATCACTCTAACAAAAGTCGAATTTAATTAAACAAATGTACCTACTCTTACGACCGTCATCAGCTTGCACGCTAAATTGATAGTTATTGTGTGGCATAAGCGTTCATATTCAGTCGGGCACTGCTGACCCAAAACCGATTTAGTTTTAGATACTTAGGGTTGCAACTCGCCCATACAAATATTATAATTAATAAATAAAAATATGTAAACCACTTTCACATGACAACCTAGTTGTTTTACTTACTGCACAAAATACATCAATTTGTAGTAATTATTCCTTAACTGCAAAAACATGTCACGACATATATAGTTAGTAATGTTTAGGGATGAGAGATTTATTAGTAAATTTAATAAATATTACATACATACCTAGTACTTACTTATTTATGTATATGTAGACATTTTTTGTTATTAAAGTAATAACTAATTAATAACTTGGCATATGCATATAAATATTTTAATATAACAATAAATTTAATATTTTAACTTTGGCAAATCTGATGGTTGATAATAATGGACGGAAGATTTTATTACTTCTAAGATCTTGTACACCTATTGTACGCAAATAAAGCTTTCGTCTTTGATACAGCGTGCGGGCTGAGTGGCGAGTGGTAACCTAATGATATTTATCTAATAGTGAGGTAAGGCAGCCGATCGTTCCTAAACTGTGGAGTAACACCCCCAGGGTATACCTAACGTGACCATACGTCCCGGTTTGAACGGGACTGCCCCTGTTTCCGCCGCTCTGTCCCGATGTCCCCAAACAAAACTTTAAGACGCCAAATTGTCACGTTTTCAGTTATAGATACCGATATCAAAATATATAAAAGACAATCAAGGTCTTCTCCAAACTTATAAGAAATTTTAGTGAAAAGTGACGGATTGGAAATATCTAAACATTTCGTAAGAAACTCGTCTGATGGAAGTGTATTCAACACTTTCACACTAACAATCTGAATAATGCAAACTTTAGCATTTTGATATTTAGTGTCCATTCGTAGAACAAACTGTATTCTTTTTAATGTGTAAATTTGTAGGCATCTGAAAACCCCTCAGTTGCAGATATCAAAACCATAATGAAAGAGAAAATGATTACAGTGTCGCACAATTTGGAAAGTGTCCCGTTTTGAGCAAAAATGTAAATGGTCACGTTAGGAATTCCCAGCAGGCGGGCGCGAACGATGCACGCTCGCTCTAATGAACGCACTCAAAATGACGACTGCTACGCCCACCATTGCATCATGTCAGCGGAGTGATTTATTTTAACCGACTTATTTTAAGTCCTCTTTTTAATTTTAACAGTTCGACAAACGAAATGATTCATTGTTCGTGGCTGTGGTCATTATACGAGAAGAAACCTGATTCCCCGATCGTTGATTTACGCAGAACCGAAAGTTCACTATACTTATCAATTTTTTTTTTAAATGTAATTGTTATGAGACTAACAAGATGCTCTCCTAATGGTAAGAGATAACACCTGTCCATGACCATTGCAGCAATACACAGAACTTTGTGTAGCAAAACAAAGCCCAAGGCATCGCTGTTTTGGCGCTCATTACTTTGAGACAGCGTCATATGACCTCAAACTAATCAAAGCTTGTACTATGGAAGTCAGATAACTGATAGAATACTTAAATACTTTTTTTGGGTTTATAATAAATACAGCACACCCAGACACAAAACAAACATAATATTATATTGTTTATTCTGGGTGGGAATCGAGCCGACGCCCTTCAGCTCTTGGAGCAGACATCCAATGAACCAACAGGGCTGTCAATTTGAACAACTTTTACTAGGACCAACACTGAAATTTCAGAAAAACAGCTGTTTCAAATAAAAACAGTTAGGTATTCATAATGATGAGCTCAATGACCTGGTTTACATTGTCGACCAATACCTACGCGTTGCCACTTTCTTTCCGCGAGCTTTTTATGGAAGAAATTGCAAATGTAAAAAGGCAAGACAGTTCGTTTTATTGATGTTTTATTACACACGTGTGGTGGTGCGGTCTGTCGACGTGGCGTGATATGGCTATAGATCTTCATTGCGTGGCGTATTCTTGCTGAGCCACCAACTAAGTAGGTAAGTTCAGCTGACCCGCTGCTACATCTCGATATAGGGGTACCTATTTTTGATCATTCGGCCATAGCGCTTGTAGCGATTATAGCTCAGTGGTTAGCGCGGTCGGTTCGCGTGCCAAAGGGCGTGAGTTCAAACCCCAACAATGAGCTTGAGCTGCCGGTGAAGGAAAAACATTGTGAGGAAACCATAGCATGGTGGTAGGGTACTTTCTAGTACTCGGCTGGCTAGCTAACAAACTCAAGTTGAAAATCTGCCGCCAAGTATCTTATGGTATGTTCCGGCAGCCTCACTTGAAAGCGAGTTCCTTTCCAGGCTTGGTGTGCTTTACCATACCATTCGACCACACCGTCACTCAACATCAGGTAGGCTGTGGTCAAACACAAAGCCTGCCTGTAAAAAAAAGCAAAAGCTTTTTTTGTAGGTATATAAAAAAAGCTCGCGAGATTCTTCAACAAGTATATCTAATGCCACGACTTTTGTAGTTTTTTTTTTAATTGTACAAAATTGTATTCCTGACAAAATTGAAAATATTTAAATTCAACAAAATTAAATGTTCTATAATGAAAAGAAACATTGACGTGTAAAAAGAGTTTTAACCATAGGTAATACAATTATTATATTGAACGAAGTTTAGAAACCGTGTTTTACATTTATGACATGTATAAATATGTATAATCATTTCTTATGAATCTATTGAATATTATTCTATGAATTATTTACTACTTGCCCAAGTTTTTTCAGAAGTCATAATTCTGTATTTTTTAAGTAAAATTCAAACTTTCACAGCATGTCATTTCAATGGATAAGTATACATTTAAAAAACTAAAATTCGTATATACTGGTTAATTTGAAACGAATGGAGGGCTTACTTACGTTTGGCCGATATCTACTAATCTATACACAAGCTGTAATCGCAGCTTGACATTACGTCACTATTATCTATCTACTTCGATGAAATCGAGGTGTGCCTGTGTCGTAGACGCGGTCGTGTCTACTTTAACATTTTTGAACACTAAAAAATCCTTCGAATTTCAAGTCTTCACTCATCATCATCAGCCTATACTAGTCCACTGCTGGACATAGGCCTCTCCCAAGACACGCCACTCAGCCCGATCTTCGGCTTTTCGCTTCCATCCACCGCCAGCTGTCCTACGTATATCGTCACTCCATCGAGTCTTCACTCAATGTAACGAATTCCTTGACGCTGTAGCTATAGAGTGCTGTAATTAAATATTATATGTAGATGATAAAATGACTGCCTCATTAGCTCCTTCGATAGTATATCCGTTTCAAGAGTTGTAGGGCGTAGGTTCGATTCCCACCCAGGATAAAATAAGTTATGTCACAATAAAAAATAAATATTTGTTCTAAGTCTAGAAGTTATGCACATACATAACTACACATAAGTACATAAATATATTAATATGTATGTATTTAAAAAAAAGTATTTATGTAAGTATTCTATCACTTATCTGGTTCCCATAGTACAAGCTTTGCTTATAAAATGTCGCTGGCAATAGCCATGGTGATTTATAAAACTGCCACATCAAACGGTACTTTGGTGATATAATTTACTAATCAAAATAAAATATATATCTAATTTGTAAGTAGAACTACGGACCGGCAAGCGCAGCGTAGGACGTCCACCCACAAGGTGGACAGACGACCTAGTAAAGACCGCAGGAACGCGCTGGATGCGAGCCGCTTCCAACCGGCCTTTATGGAAGTCAATGGGGGAGGCCTATGTCCAGCAGTGGACGTCCTACGGCTGAAATGATGAAGTAGAATTAATACTAGAAAAATTATGTATTAATTATATATTCAAATTTTATGAATTCGTAATAAAATATAGGTATTAAATTAATACTATTTACAAATTTATATAAATAACTTAATCTAAAAGTCCGTCAGAGCAGGGATATGTGGCCAGAATGTTGGCAGCGTTGCCACGCTGGATGGCAATGCTAAGCTTTTGACCAAAGTAGATAGAGTAGTTAGTTACCAGAGTAGTTTTGTAGCGATGATAGCTCAGTGGTTAGCGCGGTAGGTTCGCATGCCGAAGGGCGTGGGTTCAAACCCCAACAATGAGCTTGAGCTGCCGGTGAAGGAAAACATCGTGAGAAAACCATAGCATGGTGGTAGGGTGCTTTCCAGTACTCGGCTGGCTAGCTACCACCCTCAAGTTGAAAATCTGCCGCCAAGCATCTAACGGTGTGTTCCGGCAGCCTCACTTGAGAGCCAGTTCCGTTCCAGGCTAGGTGTGCTTCATCATCTTCGACCACACCTTCACTTAACATCAGGTGAGCTGTGGTCAAACACCTAGCCTGTCAACCATAAAAAAAAAAAGATGCCAGCATTGTGGTCACCTGAAGCCTCCTCTAAACGTTCAGCGAGGTCCCGATATAAATCGAAAGCGGCCGGGCAAATGGCACAAAAAGATACATTTTACCTAAATAACTATATTTTGATAACTATAACATCAAACTGTATCTCCCGATTTTTAATCATCAGTGATCTGAATTGTCTCTCCCACAATGGAAACAAATTTAAAGACTTATTCACGTCCATAAATCACACCCGCAAATGAGGGAACGCACGTATAAAATATTTATTTATTGTTAAATTGATAGCAGATTAGCCGTCCCAGATCCCAGGTAACTGACCCGACAAGCATACATAGGCATAGATAGGTTCTTAGCTTATGTATTTTGTCAATACCTAACAAGGCAATTTACTATTTAGGCATATAACTTTTCAAGCTCCAATATTCCAATATTCTCCTTTGATCAAATACCCAAGTCTTTGATAAGGGACCTAGGTATTTCGTTTCAATTTCCTACCAATCTAGTTGTCGTTCAGACAGAAAATATTAGGTAGGTAAAAACATGATTTTATCTAAATTTATTGGACGAGGCACGCGTTAGACCTTTGAACTCTGAAAGATAAATAATGTACCTATTCATTTTTAATATCAGAATATGATTATATTTACCTACTATTTATCAATTAATTCTGAAACAATTTTTTTTTTACAATTTCACCTAACAGAAAACCATCGGGACGAGAACCATCAGGTCTTTTCGCTTACCATCAGGCAAGGTGGTGGTGAAACGTGAATTTGTCCGTTGTTACTAAAAAGAAGGATAAATAGTACTCATGAATACAATACACTCGTTTATTTTACTCGTCTATCCAAGAAAGAGGGTAGGTTGTATTTTTAGAGTGAATTCTAAAAAAAATATTATAAATATGCGCCAGTAATTTGTCATAGTTTCATAGATTTTATAGCTGAACATACTTTGTTCAATAAGTTCGAAAATTCAGGTATACAGAACCTAGGTACAGATACTCATAATACGTATAAGTTTTACTATAAGCATCACTAAATCGATAAAAAACAGCTGTTTCTACTATTCGTTTGTTTTTTTTGTGTGCCAGGCTGAATTTTGAAGCCACTGGTTCCCGTGACACAGATTTTGATATTTTGACTTGGTAAAAGTGTAACTTTTTTTTACAGAAAAGCTGAATTCTTTTTTTACGATTTTGTACTTGTGCCTATAGTAAAAGTTTTTCATAATAGATGAGTAGATATACATATTTGAATTACACTTTCTTCTCATAAGGGTCAGATACATTTTTTTTACTGGTCACGATCCCAACACACATTTTTCGAAAGCCATCTCAATAGCCCTGTAATTTTACTAGCTGCAGTGTTTACTCACTACTGCTTGGCTGCAGTACCTATCTATACAATAAATTATTGACGATAGTTTTCATCTACCTAGCTTCAAACAAAGGGTGAATAAGATCCTTAATAGGCAACGCTCTGACAAAATCCCAGGTATTGTAGGTGTCCTGTCATAGGCGTATCATAGGCGCCGGTGAACACTTACCATCAGGCGGTCAGTCGCATGTTTGTCACGTTTTTCACATAAAAATACCTGCTAAGAAGATCTAACTACCACCTATCCCAAGTGTTTGGAAATATGTGGAACTGCCCTTAGTATCTTAGGTTCAAAACACTAGTGCCGTCTCATCTTCCTAAGACTTCAAAATAAGTGCGTAATTCGATCAAAGCGACAGACGGAACGCCTCAAGCGTCACAAACAATCAATGACAATAACATTGACGCACACAAACGGTATCGGGTTCTTCAAAAGACGAGCTAACAGTTAATAGATAAATGGTAACAAATTTGTATTGCAGATAACAATTTCACAGGCGACGGTGATTGCTTACCATGGTGTCATAAAAATCACGTCTTTAGGTGGGTAGAGTAGAGTCTGTAAATGTGTAACTGAATACTTTTAATACAGTTAAAATTGTCACAGTGAAAAATTAATCACGTTTATGGCGAATTTAAATAATAATCCATTCATTGATGAAAATCTATCTCGTGTCAATGAGCAGTAGTGATTTGTTTACTCGATCGCTTACATTGTATTCAATCATAAAATTCATTCATGTAAATCTATCTCATAGTAATTATTTATCATTGTGCATTTGTTTCACCGCGTCGGCGAGCGAACAACAGTGATATCATCCCTACACATAATTGTATTGACTGCTAGTTTACTATGTACATTGTACAATGTTTATGTAGCAAACCTTTAACTGTTTTGTAACGATGATAATGAAATTACAGGGCTATTAAAACTAACTATCGAATGGCTTAAAGTAATTAGCTCCAAAGCAGCGATTCCCTGGACTTTATTTTGATACTCTAAGTCATGGGTACCGCTACAATAGTCATGAACAGGCGTTCTCTTACCATCAGGAGAGCGCTTCGTTCGTGTCATTACTTTTTTTTAAATTCGTATAATATATCCAGTACCAACAGGAATGTAACAAAATCTATACATATGTATTAGATTATGTTTTATTTATTGGCCTTAACTACATAATTACAAAAAATATACAATAAAATAATATGTCAATATAATAGATAAAATAATTCAATAATAATAAATTCCTAATAAAAATCAGTATATTGTAATTTGTGTGTATTTAAATTAACATAATTATTTTATGAATTAATTTTTAATAGGAATTTATTATCATTGAATTATTTTATCTATTATATTGACATGTTATTTTTTATTATACTTTTTTGTAATTATACGTAGTTGTGACTTGCCCAGTGTAACTGAATGTGTGATGCATTAGACTATGACGTCATATATCCTTCAACTCGTGAACTAACTACCTTTGACATATAGGGTTATAACTAAGCTTGACGTGTACTTGGGCAAAAGATACTGAAAAGTACATTGTATATAGATAACTCTTTATTGTGCACACATGTTAGGCGGCGTTATTGCTTAGAGCGATCTCTTCCAGTGTACTCATCTTTATAAACTTTTTTCGACACAGATCTGAATCTTAAAAAATCAGCTGCTCTATAGACAAAGTTCGTTGAGCCCTGACCAAATATTATATGGCAATAGACACCTCATTTGTCAAAATATGAAAAATTTGTGTTTTACGAGAACAAAGACAGACTGCTAAAATCAAAGCCTTTGTGTTAGCGTAGTTAGGTAAAAAAATAATGAGAGAGACCTTGATGGACACGACCGTGGAAAATTCAACGACCCGTGAGTAGATTATTCCGAGAATAGCTTATGCAGGTGGCAGAGCAGTCTAGTGCAATGGAGTGCATGACGGCTGGTACATAAAGCTCTCTATAAACATGGAAAAGCACTTGTAAGGCAACACTTAACGCTAATATATGGTTATGAACGGTATCTGCTATAGCGGTCATACTTACCCTGCTACTACAAGTGGAAAATCGTACCAACGTTCCTGTAGGCTATCTAGTGGGTAAATCAACTGGGGTCTGCTACAACCACAGACCTGAGGTATAGCTTTGTGTTTGACCACAGCTCACCTGATGTTAAGTGACGATGTGGTTGAAGATATTAAAGCACACCTAGCCTGGAATGGAACTTTCTCTCAAAAGAGGCTGCCGGAACACACCGTTAGGTGTTTGGCGGCAGATTTTCAACTTGTCGGTGGTAGGTGGTGGCAGGTAGCTAGCCAGCCGAGTATCTACTAGAAAATACCCTAACTTGCTATGGTTTCCTCGCGATGTTTTTCGTCGCCGGCAGCTCAAGCCCATCGTTGGTATTTGAACTTACGCCCTTCGGCGTTTGAACTACCCGCGGTATCTCCTGAACTATAATCGCTACAATATACTTAATGGGTTAAAGCTAGCTCATGCTTTAAGGCTTAAATTGCTTAGAGAAAAGAAATGCCTTAAATGCTCTGCCATTTTTTTCCCGACGCGTATTACTAAACCAATACTAAATACATGTATGTAGGTACAAATGTACTACGTAGGTAAATACCCAGATAATAATATGATTTGTAGCGATGATAGCTCAGTGGTTAGCGCGGTAGGTTCGCATGCCGAAGAGCGTGGGTTCAAACCCCAACAATGAGCTTGAGCTGCCGGTGAAGGAAAAACATCGTGAGGAAACCATAGCATGGTGGTAGGATACTTTCTAGTACTCGGCTGGCTAGCTACCACCCTCAAGTTGAAAATCTGCCGCCAAGTTTCTAACGGTGTGTTCCGGCAGCCTCCAGGCTAGATGTGCTTTACCATCTTCGACCACACCTTCACTTAACATCAGGTGAGCTGTGGTCAAACAACTAGCCTGTCAACACTAAAAAAAAATAAAAAATGATTAGAGATTAACAGCTCACTTGGTTTTATTCACGAAACTGACGTGGTTTATTTACTTGTACGGAATTACTCACGGCAGATTAGGGCAGATACTCCGATTATAGTTTTGATTAAGCAAGACAAGGTTACGTGCGCGTTGTACCTACTCTATTTTCTTCATAAAGAAGACCACCGGATGTGGCCGTAAGCGTAACTATAGTACGAGGTTTCGACCTCATCAAACGTGAGTAATTCCGTATAAGTAAGTGGTCTTTAATTTTTATATGATCTACGTTATTTTTAATATTAGAGGGTAGTTACATTCACCATTTTACGGGCACTGAATCTCATTCAACCGATGAATATAACATGTACATATACACTTACATAACAAATAAATGTAACAAAAGTTTTATCACGATACGGGACTTCTATAGTTCAACGTCGTGATAGATAACACTTTTGTCATTAGTATTGAATGTGCGTCATTAAGGGTCTTCTGTTGGACTTTCCACTTTCAAGCTCACGCTATCGTTACCTACGTTATAAGTTATACTTACGTAACATTCGGTTAACGTGTATTGTAAAAAGATACAACGCCGTAGTTTTTTAATTAATATTTTCCTGTTACATTTTATTTCGCTGTAACTTCTAAAAAAAGCCGAATCTCAAATATCCGTTTCATGGAAACAGAAACGCTAAGGTTGACGCAACGTTTCAAGAAAGTTGGCAGTAGAATTAAAGCTCTTAAAATATTAATGAACGACGCAATTCTTGTCTCGTATATAATTATTTATAGAGTGTATAAGAAATCAACACAATAATCGGTTACATGAAATACTCAAGTGGAAGTACCTAATGAATTAGGGCGATAGATCGTGCACACGTGGGCCAGCGCCCGGTGCCACTACGTCTCCTCGTAGTCGACCAAGCAATAGTTTGTATAATTTAGTACCGACAGTTATATAGTAACCGTGGCTATTGCTCTTTGTCTTCTATTTCGTGTCCCACTCTAGTTGACTGCGACTGCGATGGTTTGCGTGCATGTATTAAAAACGCGTTGGATGCGCACGATTCGCGTGCGGACTGGCCCGCTGCCAGTTTTTACGGCAGTCCTTCACGAGCGCACCCAAACAAGCCCAGACCAATTTAACCACCCAACAAAAAGACGAACATTTCGAGATACGCGCCGCCTGATTTCACAAACAACAAAAAGGCAGTAAAACTGAGAATTTATGTCTGTCTGTCTGTCTACTAATCTTGAATGACTCACCTCGAACCACAATTCACAATGCAGACTATCGAAATATATTGTACATGTAATTATGTACACATATAATTCGTTCGGTAAATCGCTACCCAAAATTTTAGCCATAAAGGTATATCTAGGTATTGTGAGTCTTCTAAGGCATGGTATAAATAATATTTCTATGTAATGCACGTTTTTACGGCTCTTACGCAGTAAACGCGTGACATACCGGCAAAGATGCCTACAGGAATACAGGATAAGTACAGACTTCGGCATAGAGTTCCACGTAGTTGCTGTCCGTATGAAAAATGCTGGAGAATGTCCACCATAGGTATAGGTGTCCGCTTTGGTCGCGTCTAGCCCTCCTTTAGTAGAAAAGGACAGGACGTTATATAATTCCTGGGGTCACTCTCCGAAATGTATCCGATAAAAATCTGATAAGCAAGCGACCTTACGTCACAATTGTTCTATCCGTGTGGTAATCAAAGATGGTGATGGTGATGTAACGATCAAATGTACCTTATGCCCTTTGTTGAAGTTCGAAGTACATAAAGATCAGAAAACTTGATCGCGATAAGAATACATTTTTTTTTTATTGACTAAAAAATATAATAATAACATTGTAAATAAACAAAACAACAGATCGATAGAGTTATTACTTTCAAATCTATAATATTAGTAACGATTATAATACCTAATACCTCAGAATAACATCTAGTTAAACTTATCCTAAAATCTTTAAAAAATGTTCCGAAGAAACTTACAAAGTTAAAGTACTAAAAACTAAAGTTTGCTAATAAAATGGCTTATTTTATTGCTTATCTATTTGCGCGCTTAGTTCGTGTTCTACTTTATTATAATTTTTCAATGGAAGAAAAAACTATCAAGCTCACGTCACTTGACGCTCATATCGGGGTTCTGTAGCAGACTTTCTTCCAAAACTAAGCAGCAAAACGTATTCTTAAAATATTTTTATGCCACAAATGGATATGAAATCGAACATGTCATCAACATGTTACAAAGATACTAAGCTGTTTTCTACAATTTTACTTGTGATTTATCAGATGTTCTACGTATTTCATTTTTATAAAAAAATATTTATACCTCGATAATTCGAACCATTAAAAATCTATCCCTGGACTAACTCACGAAGCGTTCAGGTTATAGTATGTTACATAAATACATGAACATAAAAATGTACATGTATTTAAATAAATCGAAAAGATTTTTTTATGAATTTCTTGTTGATCAAGAAAACAATATTTTGTTTACATCGTGATAAATTGATCAATTTTAGCGAGGTTTTAAGCTATTTTGCTCAATATTGTTTGACAAGCTCTACTTATTAACAAAAGAAGTCATATACTTCAATATACGTAGCAACAACTTTTTGAAAAACGATCGGTCATTTTGGCGTGGCCACGTCGTAAAAGCTATAGTAACTGCAGGCACAGAGAACATTATATACCTACTGCAGCTCAGATTAAAGACTGCTAGATTTGAAACGAGTGTGCCCTAAACATTCACAATTATTCTGTCAAAAAAATAAACATTCTGTCTCCTTCTTGCTCATGGCTTTTAAATTAACTCACACACAAACTTAACACACAAATTAACTCACCTTATCTATTTTAGCGTGACGTCACTTTGTTCAAATCTATTTAATCTGAGTACTGCAGGCTTCAGTGCCGCTGCCGTGAGAGACATGCGGGATATTAGCCGAACTACGGATTATCGAGTATCTGATGTTCATTTGATATTATTGAGAGAGATTATTGTGAAACGGTAAAAACCAGGGGTCCTCTATACTTATACCAATGTGGTATGAAGAATGATTTTAGCTTTTAGTTATACATATATACAGACGGGCTATAAAGGTTTCCTAGTTAATTATGTGGAACCTTAAAAGCTCGAAAATATACTTGGTTCAATCAATTCGGTAGAACCAAACTCGTTGGAACAAGCAAACATTCACAATACTTGTTATACAAAATTAGGAAACTCTTTTTCATGTGAAGCTTTTCATTCTTTGGCTTCCATATTTTCTTACAAAAGCAGCAAAAGGCAACAGTTCACACGAATAGTTGCTTTTATAAAATTCAAAGAAAAAAGTAAAACTCAAAACTTTTACAAAGACTAGCTTTGAACATGGGCAACAACGACAGGAAAAGGAACGGTTTTCGTAGCCGAGTTCGCCATAGTTTGCATCGACTTAATTAACGTACATCTCCATACTCATCAACGTGAAGATGTCGTTGATTACATTGGCTGGTAGGCAAATTAAACTAGATGCGGCCAACAGATGTTTACCTGTTCCAATGTTTACAATTACATCGTAAAACTAAACATTAAGTAAACAGTAGACTCGATGCAAGTTATGCAACGTAATCAAATGTGTGAATTTCTACTTGTGTCAACGTCTGGGATCTAGCCTCACCCAAACCTGGCTGACCCAAAAACACTCGTTTCTTGGCTTCACATCCTGTGACGGTTCAACGAACCACGAAATGACGATCAGTGGATCGGTCATTCTCAGCGAACATGATTTTTGAGCGTCTGTACAAATATCTAATCTAAGTATACTGTAATATTTCGGGATTGATTATTTCTTTAAATAAGTCTATTAATTGTCTAATGAGAATGTAATTAGATACGCCTAATATAGTGTTATTTGTTTCTATGTTTTACTCCTAATTTCCCTTAGCTGTCCAGAACCTAAATTCAAACTCTCTTCTCTACCTTTATTAGTTGCAAAAAAGCTCTGCTTTATACATAAATGTTTATATATTTTGAAACTAAGTTATTATATTTTGTTATGTAAAATGTCATCTGTTTAACAAGTATGTTTCTTTAAGTATAAGGCAAAAACATATTTGTCCTTTCATTATACACGTAATATCTGTCACCGGTTCATAAGTAGTAAATACCTTACCAGCTATGTAAAATTGTACCATCTCTATCTCATATTGACAGACCTGTTGGCTCATTGGTAGTAAAGCTGCAGCTGTTGGAGCTGTAGAGTGTGGGTTCGATTCCCGCCCAGGACAAACACTTTATGGTATAAACATATTATTATGTTAATTCTGTGTATGGGTGTATTATAAGAATGTATTTACAAAAAAAAATTTTTAGCATATGTTTACAAAAAACTTCAATATTCCTGGTTCCTAGTTACCTGGTTGTTCCCATAGTACAACTTTTGCTTAGTTTGGAGCTAGATGGCGCTGTGTGAAATGTCCTAAAAATAGTTACTTATTCGCGCAACATCTCGTCAAAAATGTATGAGACCATGATACATTTTGGATAATTGTTTCGTTTCGCCTCTGCGCTTTTCTGATTATTTCCAGCAGCTTATAATATCCGGGACGCCAACTAATCTTTTTTAAACTTCCCGAGCTCGTCGCGACGTCGTGTAGGAGGGTGGGTGACTTCGTAGGTCGACTGTTTGAGGACACCCAAAATATATAAACGTATTTTTTACTTAAAAATTTCGCTAATGTATCTCAGCGCATAAAATCATGTCAAACAATAAATTTCATGAAAACTGGTTCAGCAGTTAGATTTTTAAACCAAAATATCTACGAACCTACCCGTGTTTGGGCTTTTTTTTAATCGTTGACGAGCTCACCACACCACAGATCACCTGATAATAAGTGACGATGTGGTCGAAGATGGTAAAGCACACCTAGCCTGGAATGGAACTGGCTCTCAAGTGAGGCTGCAGGAACACACCGTTAGATGCTTGGCAGCAAATTTTCAACTTGAGGGTGGTAGCTAACCAGCCGAATACTAGAAAGTACCCTACTACCATGCTATGGTTTCCTCACGATGTTTTCCATCACCGGAAGCTCAAGCTCATTGTTGGGGTTTGAACCCATGCCCTACCTACCTACCTACCTACTTATTCTGTGACGAGTTTTATTTCAGTTAAAAGAACTCATTCCTATTTGTGTTTTATAATTGTATGGATTTCAAATTATTATAGTAAATAATCACATTCAGTGGTTAAAAAGACAAAAAACACAAATACCTAACTGAATTGTACGATAATAATTTATGCGATATACATAATTGTGTGCCATCTTTAGTAGAAAATAAAATACAGGGCTAGCTAAATTACAGGGCTGTCGAAACTACCACCTAGGTATGTATCAAAGTAATAAGCGCCTAAGCAGCAATAAACTGAATATTGATTTGCTACTCAAATTTCGGATTTGAGTTATCTCTTAGTATCAGTAGAGCATCTTGTTTTCTCATTACTTTAACAGAAAAACATTTTTTATACAATAACTCATATTTAGACGGATTTCGCATTTTATGCAATGAAAGATTAGTTGTACCTACCTACCTGGTATAAAACCTACCTTGTCAAACATACATGTACTATGAATGAAACTAAGATTACTGTAGATAGATAGATAGATAGATAAAACTCTTTATTGTGCACACCATAAACAGAATAACAATAATAAATAAATATCGCAGGACATTACACACAGCGCCATCTGACCCCAAACTAAGCAAAGCTTGTACTATGGAAGACATAACTGGTAGAATACATAAATAGGTTTTTTTATTGTAAATATATACTTATATACCCAGACACAGAACAAACATTTGTTTACATCACAAAATGCTTGCCCTGGGTGAGAATCGAATCGTCCTTCAGCTCTTGGAGCAGACATACTACCAATGAACCAACAGGGCTGTCAAAAAAAAGTACAGAGAACAAAAGAACCGTGTAAGGGTGTATAAGGGTTTGGAGCTGTGATTTGGATACCCCTATCTCGTCCTTTATTATGTCTACAACGTTCGTATTCGTTCGCCGATTCCTTCGTAAATCGTACGCCGCCTCGCAGTCTGCAATCGTTTTACACATGTACCCACTACCGTACTGACCAGCTTATCTGTTGAAGTTGCCAAACAAAGGAACTAAAATTTTCCACAGGTTGTATGTAGTGTTTAGTTCAGTACAAGCGACGGTGGCTCTCCAGCTCTCCACCAACCCTTATAGATAAAAGTAAGATGCCTGCATCGTTCTATTATGAACCGTGAACCAATTCGATTGACATCACGCCAGGTTACTAATAAACTAAGCTTAAATGTCGAAGGTCTTTGAACTAGCTGGGCATCTACGTATACTCACCACAAAACCTACTTATGATACTCCTACCAATAGCACAATATCGGGGCAACCTTGTTTATAAATTGACACACTGTTAGGCGCGGGCCTTTTCTCATTGTGAAAGTACTTATAAGACAAGATACACTAAAGCTTGACTTTCCAATCCTAAGTTGACTATAACGCTGGTCAAGCTGCATCAGAATTAGCTCAATCGTATAAACCATAATACTTACCTATTTTATTTTATACTCTGAGATAAAATGTAATACTAAAAACCTGGATCCGACAGGCAATTGCCTGTCAGATTTACGCAAAGAGTATTAAATTTTCTGTACTTAGTTAGGTCATGAAGACTTTCTTTGATGATTTTCAAAATGTTCTGCAAACATTTCTAATTTGTAACCACTTATAACTTGTGTGGTGGTACGGAACCCTCAGTGGGCAAGGTCAGTTCAAACTTGACCGATTTGATTTTTTCAACATAATTTGAACGCATATTACAAATGAGTATAAAACAAATGATATGATACTTACAAGTTAATATGATGATTTAATTTTATAAGCGTTATCGTTTAAAAGTTGTAGTTCAGCTATAGAAGACATAAAAAGGAGCTTTAGTAGCGTCCTAAGTTTCGTAGTTTTCCGAATTTGCGACCTCGAGCGACCGCCGCTTGCGCCGCCTTATTGTATCAAAAATCAATTTTTCGAAAATAGCTTCTCTCCAGCATCATCTAGATTACAATGATTATTCCAAAATTATAACATAATATTTCAGTCAACAAGTTACAGCGAAATAAAACTCGGAAAATTTGTACAGTTTGCAAAATCTTTTCCCGACTTTTCGGTATATACCGATTACTTAATCCTAAAATAAATTAGTTACCTAATCAAAATAAAGCTTCAATGTAAAACACACTTTATATCTGATTGTCCAAAATAGTTTGTTCCTTATTCATCCCATGACATCTGATCCTAATCTAAATCAGAGTTTCTCAAACTTATAGTTCCACGTTTCCCTATTATACTTCGAAGGCAACGGCGAACCCCATTTTGAAAATTCATAAACCCGGCCATGTGAAGTGAATACGTGTACTTACATTTTTTAACACAAAGAAGTCCTTTGGATTTCTGTATTTCAAGTCCTCGCTCAACGTAATAAATTTTTTGATTCCTCAGCTATCGTTACATTGTGGGTGTAGATGACAGATATGTAGCGGAAACACCAAACTATACCTATCCCCCGAGTCTCTCACTCTCACCTATTTAAAGTAAATAACAAAGATCATACATTCGTTATTTTTATTCATAAATAAATAAATAATATCATAGGACATTACACACAGCGCCATCTGCCCCCAAAGCTTGTGTGATGGAAGTCAGACCACTGATAGAATACATACTTTTTTTGTTGTTGTAAATACATACTTATAATACATACAGAAATACCCAGACACAGAACAACTTTTGTTTATACCATAAAATGTTTGTCTTGGGTGGGAATCGAACCTACACCCTACAGCTCTTAAGGCGCATATAGGCCTACTACGAATGAGCCAACAGGGCTGTAATGAATGTAATGGGTGGCTTTATTATTATATTTTATTGTTATTTAACAACAGATACTCCCTGTGCTTGGATTAATCATAGATCAAAACGCACAGGGAGTGAACATTACGAGTAGGTATACAAATATATAATGTAAAATAAAACCTACTAGAAATGAAATACATTGTGTGAGTAACAAAAGAGCAATAGTTTCATCCATCATGAAACTTGCGCTATTTAATTATCGAAATACCGTGTATTCCGGAATAATATTCCATAAGATACATCTATACCAAATTTCAAGTGGATACGTCTTGTAGATAGTTTTTTGATAATCCCACAGGAACCTAACATTTTCCGAGGGTAAAAAGTATTCTATATGTTGATCCAGGCAATAAATCATCCAAGGAGCGCGCATTGTTCGTCTTATTACTTTTACGTAAAGAAAATAATACATTTAAGTACCTATTTAGAACGAGCGTCTAATTTTATTTTATACAGATAAATAGAACTAAAGATGTTGACAATTCAGCCTAATAAATAATTCATGTGCTAAAATCAGTTTCTGTCTGGGACATAATGGGTAAACATTAAACATGAGTTTTTAAAAGTTCACAAATGTTTGTGCTTTAAATTGTAAATTGTTCCTAAAAAGTTGTTTGTGTTATTTTGTATTCAAGATTTTGCATATCGTTTCAAAATCCAGGTGTTCAATAAGGAAAACGTTTTATTTTTCAGTGGAAATGGCTTAAACTTTTCAGCAAAGACTCTGATCAGGATATGGATGTATGTTATACCGTAAAGCTACCCCGATGCGAGTTGGCGGAAGCCACAGAACCGAAAAAAAAGCGAGCGGACATATTAATAGCATGAAAAATAGTAAGTACTACATTTTGGTTTTACTGTCATTTTTGTAACAAAATTATATAAAATGAAAGAATGCAAATTAACAATCACTGTCACTGCCTAATATTAACAAAAATGTCCAGTCAATGACATAAAATGTCAAATTAATAATATAATATCATAATAATTTAATATACAAGAACAACAGGCCCACGTTTGATCACTATCACGCCTGTTATGAAGAGAACAGTATATTTTCATATATTTTCACGTCTATAAAAATAACTGTATTCCAGTTTAAATGGCACTGCAGCTACCTATTACCTACTTATAAGGCTATGGACACTAACTATCGAATGTCGCAAAGTCATGAGTACCAAAGCAGCCTTGGACTTTGTTCTATTACCCTCAATCCCTGGTACAGCTGCAATGGTCATATGCAAGCGTTATCTTTTAGCGTTTTGTTCGTCTCTTTACATTTACATAATTAAAAGAATAAGATAGAATGAAATTTACTAGACAGAACTGAATTTATGAAAAATGTTGCTGTCCTTGTCTAATGGAAAGGAACTTTTTTTAGCAAGTTTAAATCAATTCTATGCTTATGTAGGTACATATATTTTGTTGACTTTTTTTTCTCTTCAAAAGCTTAGCTACGGAATCGTATCATGTCGTGTCATGCCAATAATTCACTTGGTATAAAAACCAGGTTATAGGTAGGTACATATTAGGGTAGGGCACAAATAGTAAATGTAAAATTGCATAATGATAATTAAGATATTATGTATACCTATATTATCTATATACATAAATGTCGGGGGCGTGTCACACAACGCCATGTAGCCCTATACTGAGTAAAGCTTCAATTTTTTTTGTAAACGCATGCTTATAATATATACTGAACACCCAGACACAGAACAAACATAGGGACTCAAGTTGGTGGAAGAAAAAGTTCGTATTCTTCGTTTTGTAAAACGCGAAAAGTTATGTTTCTCAATTTAAGGTAAAAATCAAATCACTTATACCTTACCTACCTACCCAAAAAGACAATCTTTTTTCAGTATTTTTCAGATAATTCCAATGTTTAAATATTATGAAAGAACACATTACGTATATGTTACTTTGACCCTCGACCGTTATAATTAACTATGAATGAAATAAATTAATCGATTGAATCCTATGGATCAGCGTTTGATCCGGAAACTAGAAACGGCCGCTTTTCTAACAACTACGCATTACATTAATTGGCTTACAATAATTCTAGGAATTGTGTAAATAATTAATTACTACGCAATAAGCCGGGTATCTATGAGAAGGCGGCAAGCGAAGCGCGCGCGCAGCTGTCGAGAGACGTCAGCGGAGGGCGAGGGCGCGCGCTCACCCATCACCTCGCGTTCATTCATAGATTTGAGGGCCTACCACAAACTCGAATCCATCACCGGGGACTACTCTATTTACAAAAACATGCATACTACATGAGTTAGCTGAAACAGTTGGGGCACTGCTGACGGAAGTAGGTATGGTTAGGTTAGGTTAATTTCTTATATAAATTAGGCAAATTAAAAAAATGTCAAAGAAAATTAAATTATTGACGAAGACGGTGGTATGCATTCAGGATTATTTTTTCTGAATTTGTTTTTGGCAGCGTTTATATTTTTTTTATGTTAATCATAACCTACCTACCTCAGATTAGACACTGAAATCATTCAGTGTCTAATCTGAGGTAGGTATATAATTATATCTATAACAAATGTTGTTCTTTCTTAATTTTTTTTTTCGTTAATTTGCCCTTTCGTGTAGGCTAAAGCTATAAAGCCATACTGCCTCGTCTTCAGTGATATTTCTGCTGTATCTTAACTATGGTTATCGTCAAAGTCGTCTTAGTCAAGTCCAGTTCGTGTCAGTTCGTGCCAGTCATGCTTTAGTAAAGTAGTGGCAACTTTACTATAAAGCTTCGATGGAGTTTTGGAAGCAACACGAAAACTCATGTTTCACCACATTATATCATTTTCCCACACTCGCGCTTGTAATTCGGCACTTTATGAATAAAACACCACCATTTTTATGCATAAACACTCGACAAAACACTAGTTTTGGAAAAAAATACAACGAAGCGACACGACTCTTCCCGCGTTCCCGCCAAAAAACCTGTTCTTTCTTAAAGATTAGTGCCAACAAACATTTTTTTCGGCTTAGCACTACCTCTCATGTAATCCCTTATTAATACATATTATGAGCTGAAACACGGTAAATAATTATTTACCGTGTTTCAGCTTTCTCGCTTATATATCTGCGTGTTTTCGTTTTAGCAATTCGGGATTACTCACAATTGATTGGCGAATAAAAAAGAATAGGTCACCGAATATGGGCGAAACTTTTAGTCAGAGTATAATATCCCCATAATCAAACGTGATTAGTCCCGAATAAACAAAACGAAAACTTGTCAAAACCACGTCACCTGTAATAAAAATATTTTAAACTGACCTACTCTGAAATGGATCTGGCTCTCATGTGAGGCTGTCAGAACACACCGTTAGGCGCTTGGCGATAGATTTTCAACTTGAAGGTGGCAGTTAGCCAGCCGAATACTAGAGAACAAGTTTTTTTTTTTAATGTAAGAAGTAATGAGACGAACGAGATGCTCTCCTGATGGTAAGAGATAACGCCTGTCCATGACCATTACAGTGATACACAGAACTTTGAGTAACAAAACAAAGTCCAGGGCATCACTGCTTTGGCGCTCATTACTTTGAGACTTTTGATAGAGTTAGTCTCAACAGCCCAGTAATTTCGCTAGCTGCAGTACCCTTCAAACCGGAACACAGTAAGTACAACAATTATCGTTTCTTTCGTTTTCCTTCACCGACAGCTCAAGCTCATTGTTGGGATTTGAACCAACACCCTTCGGCGTGTAAATCGCACCAAACATTAAGCCATCATCACAACAAAATATTAAAATTTTGGTGTACGGCGTACAATGTTAATTTTCATAAAATGTATGTGTATCTGCTATCTATGAAATATTGTATTATAAAAAACGTTTTACATAAAGAGGTTAAAAAAATAATGTTTTTTTTCGGTGTATTCTTTATTCTTAATATTAATTTAATGTCGTGCTATGATAAATTGCTACAACACAAAACTTTTTGGAAATTCTACATGATTTTTTAAATCTACCCTCAAAATGTGAGACAACTGTACGAGAAAGGGTCTCTTAATCTTGCATTGGACTTTGTCTCGCTTTATCTACTATTGAGACGTTTAAGATTGTGGTAGTAGATAGACCCGTGTCATGTACTACGAGAATAATAACCCTTGAGCAATTATTGGTCTTATCAAATTAAGTAGAAAATAATAGAAGATAAGAACCGCATGAACGATAAAGTATTTCATCATTTCATAGAATAGGGAAGGTGACCACATAGTGAGCGACAATGACGTCAAAGTTTTTAAGTACTTACTGTTAGACTAACTACTAGGTATACGTATATTTCATATAATTAATTATTTATTTCATTTAGAGATGTCAACGTCACTCTTGCTGACACCGACTCAAAAAAGGAAAGGTTCTCAATGCGACTGTATGTTATTTTTGTATGTATGTTACGCGACCATTCCGTCAATTATGAATCGATTTTGAAGATTTTTTTAGCTTCGTAGATCATTTTCTGGAAAAAATACAACGATGCGACACGACTCTTTCCGCGTTCCCGCCAAAACTCCGTCATAGTGGTTAATGGCGAGTACCGACGTATAATGTTATCCTTTTCGCTTATCATACTTACCTACCTATAACCATAAATTCTACCTAGTACCTACAGATAGATCAATGGTAATAACCCCGTGCACACGACTATTTTTTAATTTTTAGCTAAATTTTCATTATTACAGCTAAATTGAAATAAAAAATAATGAATCATTCATTATGAACAATTTTTACGATGAGAACGGCCCTAATATAATAATAAAACCCGGATATATTATAATAATAAAAGACTGGTTTTGGCGGGAACGCGACAAGAGTCACGTCACCCAGTTGTATTTTTTCCAAAACAAAAGTGTTTATGCATAAGGTGCCGAATCACAAGCGCGCGTGTGGGAAAATGATATAATGTGGTGAAACATAACTTTTTGTGTTGCTCTCAAAACTCCATCGAAGCTTTATAGTAAAGTCGCCACTACTTTACTAAAGCATGACGACTTGACTGACACGCACTACTTGACCAAGACTGAACTTTGACTATAACTTTAGCTACGAGGACACTTATTTAACTCTTGAAACTTGAAAATATATAAATACTTGACACTGGCAAATGCTCAAAACGCGACGCCAACCCCAAAGAAAAAAAAACTTATTAAAAACAGTCAAATATACCCACGAAAACGAAGGTTTACATTTATTAATTCCCGCTAGTGACGCTGCCACACTTTCTACAAATGTATCCTTTACGTAGTAACCTACCTTGCTCGTACCTAGTACCTACTTACTAGCTACCTAGTAAGTACCTACGTAAATCTTGCCAAATAAATAATAGCCTGCCCGACCGGGCAAATTATATTTTTTTTAAAAGCTGTCATGTCGAAACACGACCATTTTCAAACCATTTTATTACAACATGATATCCTGTAAATGTGACGCTTTTTAATTTAATAGGATAGTGTTTTTGTGTCAAAGTTGGTACAAGGTACGTTCATCACTCTCTAACCTCGTTTGAAATACAATACATGCCTACGTAATTTTTTCTTTAATAATCTATGGTTAATTGGTTACTGCTCAATGCATAAATGCATTGTAGTGTAGACATCAAATATCTCAAATACTTAATAATACTAAACAAAAACTCGGAAATCGTATTCAAATTTCAAGAATTCTGATTATCACTAATATGACTTTGGAAACCGTGCCAAAAGATCTCAGAGGACTTCGAGCTTGTCTAGTGTGCTCGCTTATAAAGGTTCAGTATAATTTTGAATTTTTGCTCATCGAATTCCTTTTAGATACTCTTTTATTAGTTTAAATCCAGCTTTAGTAACATTTTAATTTATTTTCCAATAGAAATATTGTCATGAAGTGGCTACAGACAATTTTTTATTTATTCTAATTTTTACAAATTTATTGTATATATTGATATTTTACTCTATAGATTATTGATTTTGTATAATAGGATTCAAACGTAATTCCTAACTTTAATCTCTGACCTAAATTATTTCCAGACCTTCGACCAATTTGAGTATGATGGATGTGATAATTGCGATGAATTTCTAAGAATGAAAAACAATAAGGATAATGTGTATGACTGTACTAGCAATAACTTTGATGGGTATGTATCTTGACAATTATTGAAGTCTTGTATGTAACTGACAACTATTGTAATCAAAAGGTTAAAATCATTTTGTTGAAAGCTATTGTTTCTTTACAGAATGATAGCTGCTATGAGTCCAGAAGACAGCTGGGTGTGCAAGTGGCAACGAATAAGTAAGCATATCACAAGATAGCACTTAAACCAATTCACATACACTTTTTACTAGATTTACTGGTAACCTATCAACTGATGAGTGGAGACATAGGTTTTTATATACTGTTACTGGGAATGTGGTATAGGATACTTTACTAGACTATTCTAGAAAGATGTCCTTTGCAATTAAGATTAGCCACTGGAGCTAGAGCAGAACCAATTATCTAATTAGCATTTGAAAAGGGATCCAATCTCTTTTTGGTCAGTCAGAGTATCTTGAGTTTTAAGTAGATAAATTCACTCACCCATGGATGAGGCACCTTTTACCATGACATGTATAGTTTATAGTAGGATTTTATACTCTTGAGATTTAATCATCCATTTAATTTTTAGATCGATTTTGCAAAGGAGTATATGCAATATCTGTATCGGGGAGATTACCAGCTGGAGTAATAAGAGAAATGAAGAGTCGTGGCTTTGTCTATCGACCAAGGGACACGAGCCAGAGATAATATTCTATGTCACATTCTCGGGCCCATCATAAAAATAATTGTAACTGGTTTTTTTGTATTTTATCAACCTGTCTTGTGATCATGACAGCATGAAATTTAAAATGACAATACCTTATAAATGACTATATCAAACACACTAGTGTTTCATGTGATATGCGAAGAGTGTTTAGCGCACAAGCATCATGGAACTACCACAAATATATGCTATTCTTAATTACCAAACAATGAGGCACAATACCATACAAGTTCTCTCCATATTTGATGGTCTATCTTTCTATGTGACAGTGGTGGAGTTGTGAATTGCCTTCACAATAGTCATACACCAAGAATTTTATTGAAGTATTACATAACATGCATAATTGTGTATGTGCCTAAGCAGGAAGTGTTTTAACGAAGACATCAAGACTCAACTTGAAAAGCCAGTTCCAGAACCATGTAACCATCTACATACAGACCTTATTCTTAATGTAACTTATTTTGGAAAAGTATAAGAGAAAACTAGTTTTGGTAATAAACTGTATGAAAATTATATCCTCTTCTTATTTGTCATCTATAAACCTTAAATTGATGAAAGAACAAAACCTGAAACGCAATTTATTAACCAGTTCATGAAAAAAAATCTTTCTATAATTTGGAAAATCATGGGGTGTTGATGTGTGGTGAAACAGCAAGGCTCTTTACTTTAATATGTATGTCCACCTTTTACCATCTACTCTTCTAATGGTAGGTAAGTATTGTCATTAAAGATGAAGCATTCAGACTTAGATATAAGATCTAATTATATTCCTGAGGAAATACCTCATTGCCTGAGCCTTGTTTTGAAATGCAGAGTCAAAACTTATCAACTAGTTATTCAAAAAACCAAATTTTTTATAAAAGATTTATTCTACTTAATTAAAATAATTTAATATCAACATAATCACACTAATATTTTGCTATCCTATAAATGCTTTAGTTTTTTTCCCATACAATACTTCAGCACTTTTAGTACAATCAGTAAATAATTCTGGAAGACACTGCTACCCAAAAATATCAGGTACAGACCAAGAAACTGAATCTGCTCAGTTATATGTAACCTTGGCTACTCACCACAGACATCATTCAATGATGTTAGCCAATGTGTCAATACATATTAAAAAATCACTTATCACATCCCTACTTGTGAAAGTACCTTAAGAAAATTGGTCCTGTAGTGCTTTGGCACGCAGAAAGCACAACCAGATCACCTGCCCCAATTACTGGACTAATTTTCTTGCGGTGTGTGATTGAAACTCATCAGGCTAATTGTGTTTTTGGAGAACAAGAATGTATGTTCAGGGAATAACATTATAATGTGGGTACAAAGTTCAGACATTAACAGACTATTTTTTCTAAATACACAGTAAGTATCATATGTATTTCTTTTAAAGGTAGTAGGTAGGTATATTATCCAGTAAAATCTTAAAAATAAGTAGATACCTATTTCTGGTCAGATACTAGATAATCGTGTAAAGTAATACTGAACATAATTATGTTTGTGTTGTAGGAAATTATATTATTTCCTGAGCTTTATATTTGTACATTTTATGTAGGTATAGGTAAGTACCATTGAACATATTCAAGCAAAGCATCACAGGGTTATGTAGACAAATCAAACCGGATTTCTGTCAACTGCTGTCTGATGGTGGGATCTTAAATTCATTCTCAGTCCCTAGTACATCTTTATCAATTTCTTTAAAGTCTATATTCTGCTGCTTCATTGCATTCTGTAAGTTTTAAAAAAAGTTGTGTAACATGCGTTATAAAATTTTGAAGCTTTTATTTTATTAAAATTATATCTAATTAGTTGCAAAGGATTATTATAATATTTTGAGGTAAAAACGTGGTGAAATACCTTGACGCACTCTTGATAAACTTTGAATATTCCAGCGCACATTGAATCATCGTGATCGCCTTTTAGGAATTTCTCTGAAAACCAGCTATTGAAACAGTCGTCGTATTTCTTCTTAAGCTCAGTACATTCTTCCCCAATGCTATTCATGATTTTTCTTTATTCAGTGTTATTATATCGATGAATACAATGATCGAACTATTGATACGAACCGAAAATAATTTGATTGTTATTAATAATAGTAAGTGAAACGATTCCAACCCGTAAATTCCTTAATCTGATAACGTGAACTTGATAATTTTTTTTTTTTTCGTTAATTAGCCCTTTCGGGCAGGCTAAAGCTATAAAGCCATACTGCCTCGTCTTCAGTGTTATTTCTGCTGTATCTTAACTATGGTTATCGTCAAAGTCGTCTTAGTCAAGTCCAGTTCGTGTCAGTTCGTGCCAGTCATGCTTTAGTAAAGTAGTGGCAACTTTACTATAAAGCTTCGATGGAGTTTTGGAAGCAACACGAAAACTCATGTTTCACCACATTATATCATTTTCCCACACTCGCGCTTGTAATTCGGCACTTTATGAATAAAACACCACCATTTTTATGCATAAACACTCGACAAAACACTAGTTTTGGAAAAAAATACAACGAAGCGACACGACTCTTCCCGCGTTCCCGCCAAAACTCCTGAACTTGATAAGATAAGACAAATTACTTTTTTTATTCTTGTAATGATTTTGGCATAAAGCAATGTGTATTTGGCACTACCAAAGTATAGAATTCACAATCATATTGACAAAATTCATACAGCATAAATATTAATTCTAATGAGTGCTGACTAAATAAATTAACTACTGAAGTTGCTATGGTAATATATGTGGAGTCTCCCGAAAAGTACAATATAAGTGTCTTCGAATCAAGAGTAAAAAGGTTTTTTCTAGGTAAGCGTGTTCCATCCTAGACCGCATCGTTGCATCAGGTAGGATGTGGTCAAACGCGAACCTATTCAATATATATATATAGTGCATATTACCACACAAAATATTGCATATTACTTGCAAACCTTTACTTTATTATATTGCATATTACAGTATATTATACATAATTATAAAATAATAATATATTTTATTATGTTATTATTTTTATGTAGATTACTGCACATCGCTTCGATATTTCATCGTCATTACTAGCATGTGGTTTTTCCAAACATATACTGGCACATACATAATCTGCTACGCCATAATTTTTGATTGAACGGAAGGAAAGAAGTAAAGAAAGTACATGATCTGTATTATTGATATTTTGAGAGTTTTGGCGGGAACGCGGGAAGAGTCGTGTCGCTCCGTTGTATTTTTTTCCAAAACTAGTGTTTTGTCGAGTATTTATGCATAAAAATGGTGGTGTTTTATTCATAAAGTGCCGAATTACAAGCGCGAGTGTGGGAAAATGATATAATGTGGTGAAACATGAGTTTTCGTGTTGCTTCCAAAACTCCATCGAAGCTTTGTAGTAAAGTTGCCACTACTTTACTAAAGCATGACTGGAATTAACTGACACGAACTGGACTTGACAAAGACGACTTTGACGATAACTATAGTTAAGATACAGCAGAAATAACACTTAAGACAAGGCAGTATGGCTCTATAGCTTTAGCCTGCCCGAAGGGGCAAATTAATAATAAAAAAAATAATATAAAAATTATTGATATTTTGAGGTTATGTACGTATTTACATTCTTCCTTGCTTTGCATTGCAATTTGAATTTGCATGGTTAAGATGTTTTGTTAATAACTATTACCAACGTAGTAGGTATTCCCGTATTTAACGTATTGTTACTGACGGACGGTCTATTACTCACACATTTATTGATCTATATTTAGTTAAAAAATTATGAGCGATATTTTAAAAGACACCCGTTTTGCTAAATATCTAAATGATCCACGATACAAACAAATTCCTAAACATGAGCGCAAGGTTAAAATTGATAAAAGGTTCCAGTCTATGTTTAATGATGATAAGTTTAAAGTGAAATATACTGTAGACAAACGTGGTCGGCCAGTGAACGAGACTTCTACGGAGAATTTGAGGAAGTATTACGATATAGAAGATTCTGATGGGAGTTCTGGGTCTGAAGGCGAAAGTTCTGAGGCAGGAAATGATAAGGACCTAGAGGAAACACCAGGTCGTTTCGTCAAACGCCCACAGAGTGATAATGAAGACAATGATCCACAATCGCCTAAGTTGGTTAATGACAAATTAGTGAGAGGAAAACTAGATAAAAAAACGAAGCAACGACTGTTGGATCTCGATATAGATTACGCTCGTGGTGAAGGTACATAAAATATAGATTCTTTTTTCATATGAATCCATCAACCACACTCCATACTACTTTTAAAATTCCTTCTTTTACTCACAATTTGTTCAGGTGTCCTGCAAACGGATAGCTCTTCTGATGATGAGAGCACCGAGGCAGAAGATGATAGTGATTATGAGCATGAATGGGGAGAACTCGATGCTGATGCAGAAACCACAGATGAATCTACTCGAAGGTTAGTCACTTAATATAGAGCAGCTTAATATAGAGAAGGTTAGTCACTTATAATTACAAGCTTTTATTTAACTGCTGATAAATGTTTAAATTTTTTTTTTTTTTTTAAATTTCATAGGACATTACACACAGCGCCATCTGACCCCAAATTATGTAGAGCTTGTGCTATGGAAGACAGATAACTGATAGAATACTTAAATACTTTTTCTTTTTTTTTTTTGTAAATACATACTTATAATACATACTTTTTAAACTTGTAATTGATAACATGGTCTACTATCCAATAGATGAATAGCAGTTTTAGCAATGTAGATCAAATTATCACACTAGTATTACATACTGATGTATAAATTTGAGTGACTGAGTCTATGTAGGTATGTATATAAAAAAAATACATCTTATCTGAAACAGTTTTTTTCAACAATGTGCATTTGTCTATAATTTCAATAGTGGTATAAGTACTTTTATTTCCAACAGGATTGCTGTATGTAATATGGACTGGGACAACATTAAAGCATCAGATCTTATAGTTCTTCTTAACTCATTCTTACCAGCTGGTGGTGTTATACATAAAGTATCAGTAAGTATAGGCATAAGTTGTTACTTTTAAACAATTAAACTGTAATTGATTGCTTATGACAAACTTAGAAATTTAAGAAATTTAATAGAGGATACATTTTCAGAGGCACTGGCAAAGGCAGATAGTTTTACTATAGAAAGTCTATATCCAGCTGAAGGTTAAAATGTTTGGCAAGAGTCATATACCCATAACCAGGATATCAAAAATGCTGTTGCTCTTTATATATCCCACAAGCTTACTTTTAATTGTGTGTGTGTGTGTGTGTGTGTAGAATATCGAGGAATTTTTGCTAGTATTCCACTCACTCCCACTTTTAATGCATATAAATTGACCATGGAGCTATTTATGGTCTATTCATTTGTAAAGTCATAAATTATTATTGATCTATTATATTTTTCATGTATGATCTTAATAGTAAAAAACATACCAAAATCTTATAGCAACCATACTGATATTTGACTTTATGATTTGGCAATGAATCATTCTAAATTTTGAAAATATTTGGTGTTAGTTTATATTTTTTTTTTATTTAAAATGTAATAATTGACTAAAAAGTGAAATTAAAAAAAATAGAAAATATTATTCATTAATATAATATTACAACTTTGTTTTTTTTTTTTTTTTAATGGTTGACAGGCCAGGTGTTTGACCACAGCTCACCTGATGTTAAGTGAAGGTGTGGTCGAAGATGGTAAAGCACACCTAGCCTGGAATGGAACTGGCTCTCAAGTGAGGCTGCCGGAACACACCGTTAGATGCTTGGCGGCAGATTTTCAACTTGAGGGTGGTAGCTAGCCAGCCGAGTACTAGAAAGTACCCTACCACCATGCAAAATATACTTTAAAAAGTCAATTTTCCTTGTAGGTATATCCATCTGAATATGGGTTGAAGCGTATGCAAGAAGAAGAGGTACGAGGACCGATCGAACTCACAGAAAATAAGGCAGATTTATCCGATGACGGTGGAAACGAAGAAGGTACTTTACTTTTAGTACCACTTAAAAAAATTGGTCCTATATTCTTAATTCTTCACACCACAAATAATATCCAAAAGTATGTAGTATATAATTTTTATTAGTTTGCTGATTTTATCATGCAATTTGAAATTTGGGGTTATACTAAAAGTTGTTTATAATAATGAGTCCAAGGCCACCCTGTTGTTATAAACTGCCCAACTGCTGGGCTCAGGTCTCTTCTCATTGTTAGAAGAGTAAGGTCGTTGGCCACTACGTTGGCCAAGTGCGGGTTGTCACATTTCACTCACAGTGTTTTCCTTCATCATTCGAAATTATCAGCAATACACAAGTAACTTAGGGATAAGATAGGGTGGGATAATAATGAGCTAGTTGAGTACAATGACTCACTTTTGGCTTAATGCACCTTATAACCCTGTATTCTTCGACAGCCCTGTTGGTTCATTGGTAGCATATCTGCTTCAAGAGCTGTAGGGCGTGGGTTCGATTCCCACCCAGGACAAGCATTTTGTGATATAAAACAAATGTTTGTTCTGTGTCTGGGTGTACTGTATGTATTATAAGTATGTATTTACAAAAAAAAAGTATTTAAGTATTTTATCAGTTATCTGATTCCCATAGTACAAGCTTTGCTTAGTTTGGGGTCAGATGGCGCTGTGTGTAATGTCCTACGATATTTATTTATTTATTTATTTATTCTATCAGTTATTTTTTTCCCATAGTAATCATAATCATATTTATTGATAATGAGGGGTTACAGGTCAATAATTTTCAATAATAACCATAAACAATTAATAAATGTCAGTAAAAATATTCAAATGTCAAATGAATAATTATAATAAATGTCAAAATTCACAAAATTATTAAAAAAAAATAAAAAAATGTGTAGCTGTAAAACGTATGCTCGACAAGCCAACGTTTGAGTCGTAACTTAAAGCTGCTCATAGAGGGCGCTGAAATGATATGCTCTGGCAACTTGTTAATATACTGTCGGACCCATAACATGTGTCGACTTGGCCGACCTTTCCAGCGTGCGGGGGACGTCCACTAGAACGTTTCGTTTGTGTCGAAAACTTGACCAAAGGTTTTTTGAACATTATGCTAGAATAGAGCTTCTGACCTTAGAATATAACCAACAAAACTAAAACTTGTCAGGTTCGACATATCACATGGAGAAGCTCCGTCGCTACCAGCTGAACCGGCTGAAGTACTACTATGCGGTGGTAGAGTGCGACTCAGTGGCGACGGCAGACAAGCTGTACACCGATTGTGACGGCATGGAGTACGAGAGTAGCGCCACCAGGGTTGACATGCGTTTCATACCTGATGACGTCATTTTCGACCAGGTTAGCTTTCTTTATTTTAATTTAACATCTAACGGTGTGTTCCGGCAGCCTCACTTGAGAGCCAGTTTCATTCCAGGCTAGATGTGCTTTACCATCTTCGACCACGCCTTCACTTAACATCAGGTGAGCTGTGGTCAAACACCTGGCCTGTCAACCATAAAAAAAAAAAAAATTGTTGGATTGTAAAAATTATCTAGAAGCTGACAATTGGTGAGGGCGGCGAAACAGCCTGTACAAGAAATTTACCCAAGCATACTTGCGTTTACTTGATAAAAAACCAACTTAACTTTTTTTCTTGGTCGGCTTTGTGTTCTCGCAGGAGCCGCGTGAGGTGTGCACCAAGCTTCCCGATCTTTCCAAATACAAGCCTCGCCTGTTCACCACTACTGCGCTACAGCAAGCGAAGGTAGAGCTAACATGGGACGCGACAAACCCAGACCGCGCTGATGTCATTAAGGGAGCGCTCGACGGCAAGATTAATGATTTCGACCTTAAGGAATACTTAGCCTCAAGTAGTGATAGCGAAGGTATGCATTAAACCTTTTTTTTAATTAACAGATTAGGTGTTTGTCCACTGCTCTCCTGATGGCAAGTTTGGTCGAGGAAAAATAATTAAGTTCGCTACCTCTAGCTAGCTAGCTAACTATTATGACAGTTTCATTTTTCTATAAAAATACAATCAAATAAAATTTTATACATAACAAACATAGATTTTGTACATACAAATATTATGTTGCCTATAAATTTGTCATGAAACCACCACAGAGCTCAATTACCATTTGCGCAAAATCGGAGCAACGGACAATTATTTGTGCCGAGGCTGCCTAACCTAATAAAGAACGAGACCGTGGAGTACTTATGTGTTAGCACTCCATAAGGTAACTTTGCATGAAGCTTTCTATGCAACAATGAGATGAGTTAGTTTGGTTAGGCTAGTAAGGGGAAAGCGCAAACGCAATTTAGCGGGACGTCAGTGCAGATTGCATCCAGTGGCGTAGCTACCGGAGGGCTAGACGGGGCTGTGCCCAGGGGCCCCCTGAGCTTGGGGACTAAAAACTATAAATTGTACTAGTGAAAATTTCTCCCACATTCGGAATATAAATAAACCAGATTCCAGCTTATTTGCCAAAATACAAGGAATCACAACATAGTATATGTATAGTCTCGAACAACTTTTTTCAACCCTTTTAATGTGGAGGCATGTTAAAAGGGTTGAAGAAAGGCTGTGTGTCTGTCACAGAACTGTCGACTGTATTACGACATCGAAATCGAAACACAATGAATACGGAATAAACATTTAGTTGGGGCCCTAGTTTATTTTTTGCCCCAGGGCCTTTGGTTACCTAGCTACGCCACTGATTGCATCGCCCCCATGTAGAATTGGAATAGATCTTCTCGGTATAAAGCTGGTTGTTAACCACCGGCGCTGATTTTCTCTTGGGATCAGTTAGTGACCTCGCGCACAATACATAAACAAGAAATATTAAGCAACAACTAGGTACAATATAATTCACGAAGTAATAGAAATTAATACAAACAAAACATGAGTCAATTAGTGGGTGTTATCGCGAGGCGCTGCTGGAATATCATATTTGTTTTATGTTTTATATATTATAATATTATGGATGAAATCCTAAGAAGATTTTTAGAATGAAATCATATACCAGTCAAGTATCATGGAAGACCAGTGCCGGCTAAGTAAAGGCGGCATTATGCAGAGTTGAGGTTGCCAGTTTATGACAAAGACTTTTTTTTATTGTAATAGTATTTTTTACAGAATAATATTTACAGACAATACATTACATTTACAGATTTTTATTTTACAAATTTTTTTTTTTTTTTGCAAATGACATGGCGTTATACTTCGGGCCCCAAACTAGGCTTAGCCTGTATCTTGAGTAATGAGTTGAACGATGCGCTCTCCTAATGATAACTCATGTCCATGACCATTGAAGTTTGTTTTTTCCTTAAGATTTTAATCCATGTTTGTTTATTTTTATGTTTGTAGATATTATTGTTTTTATGTCACAAATAAAATTTTGTCTTTGTTATCCTCAATCCGCATATTTCATAACATTGTATAAATTGATTCTTCAGATGAGAAGCCGGCTGCCATAGCGAGTGGCTCAGAAACTGACAACGAGGACGAAGACCCTATACAGAAGTACAAAAATCTACTGCTAGATATAGAAAACAAAGAAGAGAAGAAGAAAAACAAAGACATGGAGATGGAGATCACCTGGGGTTTAGGCATCAAAGACAAGGCGCAAGAACTTGTCAATAAGAAGTTGAATGAAGGTTTGTCATTTAATTCTTGTGATTGTGTATAACGAATATTTTGATTTGATAATACATATATCGTTTATTAGAGATTTCGACAGTCCTAAAAAACCCGTCACAACCTTTGCCGAGCTGTGGGATCCAATAGATTAAATACAACAACAATGCAATTAATCTGTTCACTTTTGTGGCAGCGCGTCTTCTTCAAAAGCTTATAGGAGTATTTGTAGACAGGATACTTTCTAGTCCGTATTTGGCTCCCTCATGTTGAAACTACAGTCACACCGAACATTGTGTTGTGACAGCTTCACTTGATTCAGCTCCATTCCAGGCTGGATGTCTTTACCATCTTCAAACACACCATCACTTAACATCAGGCAAGCTATGTGGTCTACCACTCCTCATCAGGGGTGTTATTAATTCCCTAAGATTCTTAGTCACTTCACAAGTGTAGGAGTTACATGTGGTGTCATAAGTTTTTCACTGTCCAACTTTACCCTTTTCTCTCCCTTTTCATTTTGTACTATCACGGTTTTTTAAAGAATGCCGTAATTAGTTCAATGTAGTAGTTACATTGGTTTTATTTTTGACCGAGTTATATTATTTCCTAAATGGCTTATTAGGAAATTATAACGTTTTTATATCCTCTTTATCCTGAACTTAGTTACCTCTTAGATAATAGTTTAGGAACACAAACATAGAAATGAAAAAATAATAACACGTTTGTTACAGTTAACAAAGATCTCACACCATTCGAGAAATTACTACAGAAAAGAAAGGAAAAGAAAAAGCAAAAGAAATTGGAGAAAAAACAGAAATCGGAACAAAAGAAAGATGGCTCAGATTCAGAAGCGAGCGACTCAGACATTCCTTCTGATGTAGACATGAACGATCCATACTTTGCTGAAGAATTCAATAAGCCAGAATTTAAAAAGAAACCATCCAAATACAAAAACAGCGGCAACGAAGACTTAGAAAACGACGAGGAAGCGGAAAATAAAAAAGCTGAATTAGAGCTGCTTTTAGACGAAGACGATGGCAAAGCTCACTTCAGTCTTAAGAAGATTCAAGAGGACGAATCTACATCCAAAAAATCTAAGAGAAAAAAGAAACTCAAACAGAAAATGATAGAACAAAAGCAGGCATTGCCCGATTTCGAAATTAACGTAAACGATGACAGATTTTCTGCTTTGTTTAATTCACATCTTTACAATATTGATCCCAGCAATCCCAACTTTAAGAAAACTAAGAATATGGAAAAGCTTATACATGAGAAATTAAAACGGCGACCTGTAGAATTCTCTGAAGTTCCCATAGCTAAGAGATCTAAGGAAGATGCTGAACTCAGCCTTTTAGTTAATAACATTAAACGGAAGACAAAAGGAGTGAAACAGAAATAAACCAACACAGTTTGCTATGTAACAATGTTTTATTCTGTAAAATGCATAAAGCACATGTAACATGTAAAAGATCCAAAGGCCCCTTTGTAAACCCTGTTTGTAAAATGTTTCAATTCCTTAATTCAAAAAATTCCTAAAAAATTTAATTTGTAATGCATTTTAATCTTAATTCTAGACTGTTGTGCTAGCTAGCAAAGCTTTCTTGATTTCTCGCCCTAGAGCCGCTCCTAAAGGTGGTGGTACTGCATTGCCGACCTGTAAGTCACAATAAATAATCTGTTAGGTGTGTATCCTGACACGTAAATTATCCCAGTTTTTTTATATTTGTCTGGCTTTTAAATTATTTTATCTAATTTCAAATCTCAACATATCTACTATATTCTCGTTCACTATCATCGACTATATGTAGGTAGTATGTAATTGTTAGAAAATTCTATTAAAATAAAAATTGTAGCGAAGATAGCCCAGTGGTTAGCGCGGTGGGTTCACTCGCCGGAGGGCATGGGTACAAAATACAACAATGAGCTTGGCTTGACGGTGAAGGAAAACATGATGAAACCATATCGTGATGGTCTAGTACTATATTGTCTAGCTACTACCATCAAGTTGAAAATCTGTCATGTTCCAGTAGCCTCATTTGAAAGCCAATTCCATTCCATCACTTAACATCAGAAGAACTGTGGTTAAACACTTTCTTTTGCTTTTTCTTTTTTTTGTAAACCATTAAAACCCCATTTTCGTTTACTCTCGATAGCTTTATCGCAAACTTCTGGTAATGTAGATTAAATATCAGAGGACATTTCAAACAGCGCCATCTAGCCCCAAACTAAGCAAAGCTTGTACTATGGTAACCAGATAGCTGACAAAATGCTTTTTTTTTGGATATACATTTAAAACAACCAAGCCTCATTACACGTCTTCATGATTATGTTTATCACATAAATGTTTGCTCTAGGTGGGAATCCAAGACTACGCCCTTCAGCTTTTAGAGCAGACAAAGAATCATGAATTAATTTTTTAAGACAATGTTTGTTACTTCTGTTACTGGGCTGGACATATCTGTCGCAGAACCGATAACCGCTAGGATAGACGAGTTCTGAAGTGGAGACCGCCAATTGGCAAATGTAGCGTAGGACGCTCTGAGACACGATGGAGTGACGATATACGTAGGACAGTTGGCGGTGGATGGAAGCGAAAAGCCGAAGATCGTGCTGAGTGGCGTGTCTTGGAATGCAGATAGCTTTTTTCTATTTCTTTAACCACATCCTGCCCCATGTTAAGCAATGATGCTGTTTAGAATAGAGCATGGTTACCTAGAACCCGAGGACCTAGTCTGACAATTTGCGGACAACATTTTAATTCGGCGCCCCTAGCGGGCATAAACTGCATCTAACTTAGATACAGCAGCCATTTTTTATACATTCCAATAGGTATTGAAAAGTTGACAAAGTTTTTTTCCAATTTGGCATGTTGAACCCTCAATTTTCAGAATTTAAAGACTTAATAAACTTTAGGTACAATAACATGTAAATAAAAACAGGAAAACACACTACAAATTAAAAATAATATAATAAATATATTATATCTATATAAAGTACAAAGTTAGGTACTACTTTGGTTTAATACATAAACTAATTATTATCTAGGAAACAGAGTATAAAGCGTACTTACCTGCCGATGCTTGTCGTGTACGGAGCCCGCGAATATGTAGCGGTCAGGGAAGCCCTGCGAGCGCGCGCACTCGCGCACCGAGACGACGCGGTCCTGCGCCGGATGCAGCACGCGCCCCTGCTTGCCCATCGGCTCGGGGTCCGTCACCGTCGTGCTAAAATAACCCTCCCAACTGATGCGACCTGCGACATATTCGAACAGTGATTCATACATGTAATGCATAAGCGAGTTTTGGCGGGAACGCGGAAAGAGTCGTGTCGCCCCGTTGTATTTTTTTTTTTTCAAAACTTGTGTTTTGTCGAGTGTTTATGCATAAAAATGGTGGTGCTTTATTCATAAAGTGCCGAATCACAAGCGCGACTGTGGAAAAATGATATAATGTGATGAAACATGTCTTTTCGTGTTGCTTCCAAAACCCATTGAAACTTTATAGTAAAGTCGCCACTAATTCAGTTGTTACCAAAACGCGAGTTGCAAGCGAAAAAGAACTAAAGTTAATTATAATTGGGTTCGATTCCCACCCAGGACAAGCATTTTGTGATATAAACAAATGTTTGTTCTGTTTCTAGGTGTGCTGTATGTATTACAAGCATGTATTTACAAAAAAAAAAAGAATTTAACTTCATAACACGAATATCCGCAATGTAACGCCTGAATCGATCAGTTAATGTATTTATCATTTAGTTAATGCATTTATCACAACCTTAAAAGTGGTTTTAAAATATTTTGTACCGTTCCGCGTGACCCCGGAAGGGAGGGGTGTATTCAACGTCACGCCAATGTGGAAATGAGGCAGGCTTCTCTAAACAATTTTTATAAGTAAAAAAAATGCGTTTTGATTCCACGTTTTTCATTCGCACAGTGAGGTTGTGGAACTCTGCCAGAGTCTGTGTTCCCTGTTAGGTACAATATTGGCGTCTTCAAATCTAGATTAAATAGGTTTCTTCTAGGTAAGCGTGCTCCATCTTAGACCACACTACTGCTTAAAATCAGGCAGTGTGGTCAAACGGGAACCTATTTTGAATAAGACAAAAAAAAGTAAAGCCCTAAACGTCAATGTTTGTACTGACCGTAAAGACCAGCCCAGTTGTTGTGCCGGTTGCCGGTGTGCGGCAGACACCACGGTATGAGCGTCTTCTCCTGCTTGTCTTGCGGGGAGCACCCGCGCCCGGTGGCACATGCGCAGACGCCGCGCAGCGCGCCACGACTCGACTGCCCGTTGCGTTTGTCGTCGTATCGGTACTGTAGCACCTACACATTATCAATTTAAAAAATACAGTTTTAGTCATCGACTTCAATGTACTACTACGTACTAGATGACGTCGTGTTCAGAATACACGCTTTGTTCAGCTCAGCCGCAGAGCAGTATTGGTACAGCTTGTTCTGTAGGTACTTCACAAAACATAATTATTATTATACACTAGCGGACGCCTCGCGGTTTCACCCGCGTAGTTCCCGTTCCCGTGGGAATACAGGGATAAATAGCCTATGTCACCCGGGGATAGTGTAGCTTCCCAACGGTGAAAGAATTTTTTAAATCGGTCCAGTAATTTTTTAGTTGAGTCATTACAAACATACAAAAATGCAAATCTTTCCTCTTTACAATGTGGGTTAATAGAGATTAATTGACTAGCTGTTACCCGCGACTTCGTCCGCGTGGAAATTATCAAATGTAGTCGTTTTCAAGTTATGGCGCGACCAAGGAAACAGGGATTCATTTTTATAATTATATAAATTTAGTGAATAAATAAATAATTTCTTAACATGATACACAATACGAAGTTCTTTTGTTCACTTTGATCAGATCACCATTCTGAAAGGTTAGATAAACCTTACCTTGCATTTTGTTCCATCGGAGAGTGCGACAGAAATGTTGGGCAGGTCACGCCAATCGGAGCCGGGAGTGGTCGGAATGCGGCTAATTCTAGCCTGGATCAGTGGCGCCATGTTCTTACAAATGTGGTCTCGCAGTTTCACTGTATCGTCCGGTCCGCGCGCCTCGCGCTGGAAATGACTTTCAGGCATCGAGCCATACTCTATTTCTATACGACTCGCTCCATTACTGATCTGAGGTAAATCGCTCATAGCGTCGCGCACGGTACAAGTACGTCGCGGCGCACTTTCATCCCATCGCGCGTTAGTTGCGAATCTTTTGCCGTCTACCGTCACGGAGAGCGAGCAAGCGCGTCGACTGAACACATGAGTCGGCTCCGGGTATAACGGAAGAACGTAGCCCGGCGCCGCCGCTAAAACTATTAACCGTCTCCGTGTCTGCGGAACCCCATAATGCCCCGCTTGCAGGACCCCAAACGTACATTGGTATCCCATATCGAGCAACGCTCGCAGAGTTAGCTTCAACACCATCCCGCGTTTGAACGCGACGAAATTGCGCACATTTTCGAGGATGAAGTACTTTGGGCGGTAGTAGTCGCAATAGGAAAGGAAAGACGCGACGAGAGAATTTTTAAAGTTGGAGTAGTCGCGGGAATTGAACCGGTTCATGCCGGAGAATCCCTGGCAGGGTGGGCCCCCGCATAGGAGCTCGACTTCCCCACGCGCCGGTAGTCGCATGCCGCCGCTATGTTTTGCGCCATTCATAGCGTCACGCAGGAGCGCGTTGCAGTCTTCCTTGAACACGATGCAGTCTTTATTGTTAAGGGAGTAGGCGTGGGCAGCCGCTTCTAAATTTTCTACCGCCCAGCGGCATTCAGCGGCTCCTACTCTATGCAATCCCTCGGACAATCCACCACAGCCAGCAAAAACGTCTAGCGTGCGCAACGGACGTACTTTTTCTTCCAAGCAAACAGATATAGCTTCAGAGGGCTTGCTAGACTTGCCTTTCCCTTTACCCTTGTCTTTTGCTTTGTCAGTCCTCCCGACTGTAGTGGCGTGGCTCGGTACGTCCACCACGCATCCAGTCACCTTATCATATGCGCTTCTAAAATAGAATCTGCTTAAGTCTTTCTCGAGCCACTCTTGAAGTGAACCTTGCAGGGGAACATTCCGCTCGTATATAAGGTGGCAGGGTCCAGTGACTGCCGAAAATGATACTTCGCGTATTTCTTCGCTCCAATACACGACGTTCAGATCTTCGTGTTGAGGGAATTTGCTTTTCGTGTTTTCAGGGCGATACATGATGTTGACTTTCAAGTAAATGTCTTGTGGCACTATGAGTGGTCCATCCCCAATTGCGGTAACAGCTGCTATGAGCCCCACACAGAAAGGCTCGCCCGTGTCGTTATTCGAGCCGCGCAGATTGTTATCGCTCTTCCTGTAATACTCTGTGTAGACGTCTTCGTCAACCTTCTCTAGTTTTGGTTTGTAAGCATTCATTTCATTATTCAAACTATTTTTCAACTTGAAGGTCCCAGGTTTCAGAAACACTCCACATCCTTTTTTGTACTCGTAATCTTGCCATTTGACTGTACTCCATTCTGTTCTGTTTTCCGGTACTATGGTAGACTTCTCTGTCAGTTTCCCTACGACCCTTGGAATGTTTTTCGCGTCTTTTCTAGTCTTTCGTTCGCACGATGGACAGAATCTGTGCTTTCTCAATTCATTTGGGCATGATGGAGTTTCGGGAATATCTTGGAAGCGGGCAGTGAATCTTTCATAGTACTTGCTGTAAAAATACGTTTTGCCGTCGTCATCTACAGAATTTTCCTCCACTTCTTTGCCTCCGAGATTGAACCAATCTGCTGGAGTTCCTTTTTTTTCTACATATGCTTTCCTTAATATAGACGAGAGAGGAGCTCCATGACAACAGCTGTCGCCCAAGAACACCTCTCTTGGATCGCCAACTTCGCCTAGGACCGTATCTGACGACCTGATAAACACTTCTCCATGAAAATAACCCACATTCGGTTTCTGTGTCTCATTCCACATATATACAACTCTTGCAACTAACGATGGAATGTTTGATTGAGTAGTTTCCAGCATCACAAAGTCGCCATTACATAGTTCTGAACCATCAATCTCTACCTTTTCATAGTATACTTTTGTAGCATCAGATTTAACGGGTTCACCTATCCATTTAAACTTTCTGTTGCTAGTGGTCTGTTTAACAGGCACCGTTTCATCAATCGCATGTTTTTTTTCAGATAACTGTCGACTGTCTGCTTCGTCATCTGTATCTGATTCTTCAGCTTGCTCGACAGCCATGTTTGGGCATAAACGACGAACACAAGCCTTTTTTGTGCGACCGTGGCCGCCAAATTTTGCCATGGCTCTACAAGCATTACATTCCCCACAATCTGGCAGTTGGCAAGCTTCACAAACACCGCATCTCTTTCTCCGTAAAACCAATTCGTGGTTAGTTTTATCCAGCTGATTTGAGAAGAAGCTTTCGAAGGTTTTTCTTACTAATGGTGTGGTGGTGGCTTTGGTCCAGGCTTTCTTATCTATTTTCTTGTATTCAATTTTGGTGCGTGTTTTACGTTTACCGAACTTGATGCCCATTAGTTTTATCAGCTCTCTCATGCATGGTAGAGTAATGAGTGGTTCATCATCTTCATCAGTTTCGAGGCTGACCACCTGATCACACACAAAGTGAGCATGTTTGTGTAGCATTTCTTCATTCATCTCTATATCATTCAACTCTGGAATCTTGTGGCGTCTAATATTTTCCAGCAAATCTTCATATGATGGCTGCAGGTAATCATATTCCTCTAAAAATTCCACAACAACTTTGCTTATCCAAATTTTTTCATATAAGTTGTCCATGAGCGGTTTATATTGATTGCTGGGAAGCTGCAAGTTATATTCAGCAAATTCAGTTGACAAAGTTATGCAGTTTTTGTCTCCACCATCGAATCCATGGATAAACCTGCAAAACATTTTAATCTTTTTGTTGAAATATATGTATGAGAATTTCATTTAATTTTTCACATTTCCAAATTTTATAGTTTTATTTATAACTAGCTGCGCCTCGCGGCGTTACCCGCTACATAATACAGCTACCTCCATACCAAATTTCATCCAAATCCGTTTAGTAGTTTTGCGTGAAAGAGAACAAACATACAACCATACATTCTTACAAGCTGTCGCGTTTATAATATTAGCAGGATAGGATATTAGTGATATGATGAAGCAATGTATAATACAATAAACCATACACTAACCATTCTATAATAGGACCAATATCTTTTACTGGTATTGAATCTTCATCAATCTCAGCAGAATCACAACATATATATTTCAAGTAACCAGACATGTATATTCGAACATCATTCTCCACAAGGCCACCATCAATGGGACAAAGATGCCCTTGCTGGTCAAAAATTGAAAATCCTGTGATATTTGTTTGTGGCCTATCCATAATATCTCCATCATCACCTGAAAAAAAAAAGAGTTTCACTTGGTAATGTATGTGTTCAAATGATAGATAGATATAACTCTTTATTGTGCAAACCATGAACAGAAAAAAGTACAGAGAATAAAAGAACCTTATGAACTAGTGCCACAAGTGGGCACTGCTAATAATTACTGGGCTATTGAGACTAACCATCAAAAGTCTCAAAGTAATGGGCGCCAAAGCAGTGATGCCTGAACTTTCGTTTTGTTGCTCAAAGTTCTGTGTATCGCTGCAATGGTCATGGACAGGCGTTATCTCTTACCATCAGGAGAGCATCTTGTTCGTCTCATTACTTTACACAAAAACAAAAAAAAAAGTGGCAGCATTGACGTAATTATTTACTAAGGACTTATTTACTCCTTTTAATAAAATAGTTTCATGACATATTCACCAAGATCATATTGTTGAGAAACAAGCTCCCAATGGTAAGTTAAAAAGTACTTTGATTTGTTTTGTTTTTACCAATGTTATACTTGCAGGTAAGGCCCATATTATTACACCTTTGCGAAAGCCAAGACTGCGCATCGCAGTCATAGCTACTACACGTTGTTACTAAAGTTATAATCTTCTTTTAAAGTTAAAAAATGTAATAAGTCACGATAAACAATTCCTGTCTGCCTTCACACATCTTATATATAGAACGCTAGAAAAGTTAGTGATTAGTGGGGCATGCATAAACTGTACAATTATAATATGCAATATTTATAATGAAAAGGAGATGAGATGAAACTTCATATCATTTTTGATGGTATCCCATACAGTGTCTCGAAATTGCAACCCAGTTGTAAGCTTTCCCTTTACATATGTACATCATTTGTATTTGTATAACCAAATAAATAAATGTTTTGAAAGAATAAAAGACTGCATGGTGTCTTGATGAAAACATTAAAAATTGAATACATTCTACAACTTTTCTGATATACACATCACAATTTTTACCAAAAACCACTATGCAAGAGAAAGCAGATACCATAATTCTCGGCAACATAGTTGTTAACTGAAAAAGTTTATCTGACGATGAAGTCTCATTAAAATTTGATAATGGATTTAACAATTGATATAATTATGATGGATAAATATTTGGATTAGATGGATAATTTCTTGTTAAATATGGGCACAATTATCACCATACTACAACACCACCATGCTTGTCTACTAGTAAATAAAGTTACCTGAAGATAAAACTAACTTCTCATTGGTCAGTGCTATATATTCTTCCACAGCATCTTGTGGGTGTCCATGATAATATATTAGGTCAGAGTTATTTAAAAACTGGCCACAAATGTCACATTTCTCAGAGTCTGAATTATTGTTGTTAAATTTTTTAGTTGTTTCTAGCATTTCCATGCTATTACTTGTGTCTATAGGTGTACTTTCAGGTTCAGTGTCAATTTTTGTACTATTTTCACAGCATGGGCTTTTATTATTGTTGCTCTCATTTTCTAATTTCATTTTATTTTCAGTGATAACAGGACTTTTATCCAATTCATCGTTCTTATGATCAGTCTTGCCATTCAAGTTACCATCTTTTAAGTGTTCATCAGTATTTGCAGTTTCAACTGTAGGGCTATCAGTACTCTTATTACCATCAACTTCATAGTTATACCCATTTGTCTTGGCTTTTTTCTGGAAATAGTTAATTAAATACATAGTTTACCGGCTACAACATATCTGTTATGTAGATAAATATAATTTTAGTCATTTCTAACCTTTTCCCTCTTGAGTGTTCAAGGTATATATTTAGTTTATTTCCACTTAACAGCTGTTTCAGTTACAACAGTGATGAGGATTTAAATGTAAAATGAACCCAAAATGAACTTGATCATTTTGAGGATTTCAAAATGAACTTCCACAAAGTAATACCTGAATCGATCAATTATCTCTTCCCTCTTGTCACTGAGTGAGTGAAGCTCTTATACATTCTCCACCAATTGGTCACAATGTGATAAAAAATAAAGCAAAGCAAGGAACACCACCCCTCCAATTCGACAGCCCCATAGGCTCATTGGTAATATGTCTGCTTCAAGAGCTGTATGTAGGGTGTGTGTTCGATTCCTACCCAAAACAAATGTTTGGTCTGTGGCTGGGTGTACTATATGTATTATAAGTATATATGGACGAAAAACTATTCTATCAGTTATCTGACTTCCATAGTACAAGCTTTGCTTAGTTTGGGGACAGATGGTGCCGTGTGAAATGTCCTGTGATATTTAAAAAAAAATTGTGCTTACTTAGTATTTGAATGTTGCTAAAATGAGCTATAGATGAGAAAAATGCCATTTTAATGGCAAAAACTACAAATGATCACAATAAGTAATAATTGAATTTTACTTGGTGGTAGATCTCCTTAGCAGACGGTCATCTAGGTAGGTACCACTGTAGTATTCAGATATTCTGCTACTAAGCTGTAGCATGTAAACATAACTGTCTTCGGGTTTAAAGGGTAACTGTAGCTAGCAAAATTACAGGGCTGTCAAAACAAAAGTAATGAGCCCAAAAGCAGCGATGTACCACCATAGTATTCAGATATTCTACTGCCAAACAGTACTGTGTAAACATTACTTCCTTCCGGTTTGAAGGGTACTGTAGCTAGCAAAATTACAGGGCTGTCAAGACTAATGGCTAATGAGCCCAAAAGCAGCTATGTCCTGGACTTTGTTATGCTACTCATAGTTCTGTGTATTGTTTTAATGATCATGGACAGGAACAAATTGTAGCGTAGTGTACAAAGTGTAAGTGTACAGTAAAGTAAAAGGTTGTGATACAACTTTTTAAACTTCAGATAATTACTACACCTTTTCATTGACCATTTCAAATTGAGTTTTATGATAAATATTAAATTTATACAAACATTAGTATTCATTTCATCTTCATCTGGACTTTTACTCCTTTTAGATGGAAACATGCTTGTAATTAGGATTTGGTTATTATTTCCATTCCTTGCAGATCTCCGTAGTGCTCTGTAAACATTAAAAACCAAATATGATGCTACTTTTATTAATGACTTATAAGTATGAAAGTGAACTTTATTGGAAAATAAAGTAAGACAAGTCAGGCAAGCACTTCCTTCTTCCTGTCAGGAGTCTGCTTCTATGCTAGGCATCCTTGTCAAATCAGGTCTGGAATATACTGACCCCAGGGGTGTGTGATCTTCAGTGATAAGTGACGTTTTGGACCAACTATAATGACATTCTTTGGCTGGCTGAGCACAGTGTGTACCATGCCGGAGCAGCGTAAGGCGTAGTCGGCTATACATCTTGTATAATTCGACCTTGGCAGCTTAAAGCAGAGGATAGGACGAAACATATCTAAGGTGCAGGTCAGTGGCCCAGACTTACGCTTACGCTGCGGAATGGTATTAAGCGTGGCCGTCTTTCCCGATAATATGCACACTAATACACTACTTACCTATGAGAGCTAGGTGACTTCAATTTCGCTTTGGGTGAAACATTGTTGATTAAGCTAGCCGGGCTGCTTGGTCCACTCCGATTTCTTACAGGCATTTTTCAAATATTAATCAATTAACTTTCAATTGAAATAAGACATTTAAATTAATGTCTTGATGACAGAAACTAATCAAACTGGAAGACTATTTCTTTAAATTTTTTCGAGCTCCTCATAAATCACTAACCAAATTATTAGCAAGACGACCACAAGACTATTACATTATATTCACAAAAATAATTTTTAAAAAAAAGTAGAATTGTAGATGAACTTGGACTCAACAGCAATCTGGAAAATGAAGAAATGGCGCGAAAAAATGACATTTATATATTTTTATTTTGTACGAAGCTAACTAATTTTTTTTTTTTTTTTAAATAATTTGCCCTTTCGGGCAGGCTAAAGCTATAGAGCCATACTGCCTTGTCTTAAGTGTTATTTCTGCTGTATCTTAGCTATAGCTATCGTCAAAGTCGTCTTTGTCAAGTCCTGTTCGTGTCAGTCAATTCCAGTCATGCTTTAGTAAAGTAGTGGCAACTTTACTACAAAGCGAAGCTAACTAAAGTGAACTAGAGTCTAATTTTTTTTTTTTTTTAATAATTTGCCCTTTCGGGCAGGCTAAAGCTATAGAGCCATACTGCCTTGTCTTAAGTGTTATTTCTGCGGTATCTTAGCTATAGTTATCGTCAAAGTCGTCTTTGTCAAGTCCAGTTCGTGTCAGTTAATTCCAGTCATGCTTTAGTAAAGTAGTGACGACTTTACTACAAAGCTTCGATGGAGTTTTGGAAGCAACACGAAAACTCATGTTTCACCACATTATATCATTTTCCCACACTCGCGCTTGTAATTCGGCACTTTATGAATAAAACACCACCATTTTTATGCATAAACACTCGACAAAACACTAGTTTTGGAAAAAAATACAGCGGAGCGACACGACTCTTCCCGCGTTCCCGCCAAAAAACCACTAGAGTCTAAAGACCATACTGCCAGGGCTTACTTCTTGATTTTGGCGTCGCATTTTAAGCATTTGCCAAGGTGAAGTGTTTTATATATTCAAGTTTCATAAGTTCAATATGTTGCTTTGCTATAGTTGAAGTCCCTGAAATCCAGCCATGCCTTATTAAACTAGTGGTGACTTTGCTATAAACTTCGATGGAGTTTTGGAAGCAACATGAAAAGTTACGTTTCACCACCTTATATCACTTTTCAACACTCATGCTTGTAATTTGGTACTTTATGAATAAAACACCTTTATTTCGAAATGTAAAAAATACTCGAAAAATATTAATATTAGAAAAGATATAATGGGGCGACATGACTCTTTCCGCGTTCTCGCCAAAACTTCATAAGAAAAAAACGGTATGAGATAAAAAAATTAAAATCACCTCAGCTGTTTCTGTCATAATATTATTTTGTAGATGTCAAATACCTATGTTCAGTTGTCAGAAAATCGTAGGTCTTCCTTCTGTATTTGTATGTATTCTATGCACCTAGTACCTAGCTACATTTTTATATGGATAAAAACAAACAAAGATTTTAAATAAAAGTGCATTGTACAGAGTACTCGATTTGTTGCTTGGAAACAGAACCGAGGATAAAATACACTTGTTACAAAATGTTTGCTATTATGCTAAAACAAACCTGTTTTCAAAAGATAACGAATTTCAGTATATTACGATTATTTTCGAGTGTGACCACTCTGAATTTTAATGTAGATTACTACTGTAATACCAGAAATACAGAGGAAATCAAGCATAATATCAGTATTCGTAAAGGTATCGGGGATATTGATCGGGTCCTAGAGATATACAATAAATATAAAGCCACCTCAACATCAGACAGTTCCTGGCCAGCTATTAGCGAAAGTTTATTAAAAGAGCTCAGCTTTTTACCGAACAGAACACATCCTAGTGTTATAGAAAAGACAGAACCAAGTTTAAAACATGAGATAAATAGAAAACGGGATTTTGGTGGTCATGCCCCTCTAGAATTCAGTGATATAGTGCAACGTTTGAATTTAGTAAGAACTGAAAAACTAGGGAACACATGTGGACACAAAAGCTATTATTTTCTTGGGGAGATGGCAGAATTAGAAGAAGCATTGATCAAATTTACAGTTTCTAAATTATTGAAGAAGAATTTCAAGCTGGTATCAGTCCCAGATATTTTACCAAGCAATGTGTTAGAAAGTTGTGGAATGATTGTCAACAGTGACCGTACACAGGTAATGTATCGTTAATCATTAGTGTGAAAAATTACATACAATTAATTCTATGTGCATAATACATATAGATCAATGCATATATATAATTTAATAAAATAATGTTGTACTTACAATTAATTATTACATGAAAATCATTTTTACAAATATTTTTAAAATTTGTTAATGAGTTTTATATGTAAGAATTATTAGAATAGGTAATCTTGACATGTTTTTATTTTACTGTTGTCACATGCTGTCATATTATGCGACTTTGACTCCTTGATAAAGGTCACCAATAATTAATTAAACCTATTATTGTGATGACTGTTCTACTAAATGTTTGTTTTTATATATTTTATTTTGGTACACCATACAATATCTCTCCTCTACTTTTAGATATATTCACTAGACCCTCATCATCATGGACCAGACTTATATCTGTCTGGGACAGCTGAAATGTCCCTTGCTGGTCTCCTGATGAACTCAGTACTTGAAAAACATGAGCTCCCATTGAAACTGGCCGCAGTAAGTAGATGCTACAGGGCTGAAACTTCAAACATCATTGAAGAAAGAGGTATCTATAGGTAAGCTTACATAAAATTTTGTCTATTGTTACCATCACATACTTATGAATACTGTCAAATATTCTAAGTCCTATCTAATATCCTCAATTTTATGGACATGAATGTGGTGCTTATTTTCAAGTGACTGACTTGCTTGTCTCATATATCAAACCTGAACATCATTTGGTAACAGATGCTCAAATGACAGTTAACTTTTTTACTAAGAAATATATAATAACTATTGTAGAACAATTCACACAGTATCATCTAGGGCTACATGTACTATTTTCTGGAGATACACACAGAACAATAATTTATTGTCTTTTAAATATTTGTCCTGAGTGGGAATTGACCCTGCACCCTACAGCTTTTGAAACAAATATACTAAGAACAATCAACAAAAGAAAGAATATTTACTTGCGCATTGTCTCAGATCAGCCCTGTTACTAAAAACTTCCCCACTGCTGGGTGCGAACTTGTTATTAGAAGTTCAGGACATAGCCCGCTATGCTGGCCAAGTGTGGGTCGGCAGACATCACACATGTTACGAGGACTTTGTTTCTAGGAACTCTCGGACACAGGTTTCTTTGATGATCGTCGATGATAGCTCAGTGGTTAGCGCGGTAGGTTCGCATACCGAAGGGCGTGGGTTCAAACCCCAACAATAAGCTTGAGCTGCCGGTGAAGGAAAACATCGTGAGGAAACCATAGCATGGTGGTAGGGTACTTTCTAGTACTCGGCTGGCTAGCTACCACCCTCAAGTTAAAAATCTGTCGCCAAGCAGCTAACGGTGTGTTCCGGCAGCCTCACTTGAGAGCCAGTTCCAATCCAGGCTAGGTGTGCTTTACCAGGTGAGCTGTGGTCAAACACCAAGCCTGTCAACCATTAAAAAAAAAAAAAAATGACATTTTCCTTAGCTAAGCAATCTAATTCAGTTAATTTAAATCTATTTGAGTGTTGCATGTTTAATAAGTTCACCAATTTCCTTTACCAGGGTACACCAATTCACTAAGGTAGAGATGTTTGCAGTCACAACTCCAGAGCAATCTGATGATATGTTGGAACATGTGCTGAGCATACAAGAAGAGCTATTTACTGCACTTGGACTTCATATGCAGGTCCTTGATATGCCACCACAAGAATTAGGGGCTCCTGCTTATAGGTGAGCCAATAAGGCAGCTTATTGATACACATATGTTTAAGAATTCCTAATTCAATTTGGCCTATGATGTTTAGCGTAATTATGTTCCCTCTGAACCTGGTTTATTCCAAAAATACCTTTAGAGAATGCCCTGGGGATTTTTTGGTCAGACATCCCCTAAGCACTGGTAGATAATTTTTTAGTCCAGAAATAAATTAATCTTGGTCATATTGCTATGCAGCCCATCCATACTAGTAAAACTCCTTTACATCATTCTGTTGTTACAAAAAAAATACATAGAGAGTAATAAAAAATACAAGAAGCAACTGCCACCTCTATAAATAAGTACTCAAACTTTGGCCAAAAGTTGGTCATTGTACTCATCATCATGAACGTCTATTATTATGTTCATAATAATGTGTTCATAACCTCCTTATAGTTTAGTGCACCCTAGTGTATTATCCTGTAGTTATGTAATTAATCCTTTTACAATAATGACCTTTTATGCTAAAACTTAATAAGTCATAAAAGAAAAAAGTCAAAGAAGTCAGTATAGGACTTTCTTGTAATGCATTATACTTTGTATTGTGGAAATTAAGGTCAATGATTATGCTATTTAGATTGTCACTGTTTCATCTTATGTAGGTTTTACACAATTTTAAAATTTTTCAGGAAATATGATATTGAAGCATGGATGCCAGGCCGTAATACCTATGGAGAGATATCTAGCTGCAGTAATTGTACTGATTACCAATCTAGACGCCTCAATATTAAATATAGTGACAATGATATTGTTGGACATGCTCACACACTGAATGGCACTGCTTGTGCCGTACCTAGGATGTTAATCGCTTTGTTAGAAACACACCAACATCCAAAAGGAAAAATTGAAATACCAGAAGTGTTGCAACCATTTATGAATGGAAAGAAATATATAGCCAAAAATACATCAGTCCCTGAACTAAAGTTGTTGAAAATAAAAAGATAATTAATAGTGAACTGTATATTATTTATTCTTTACGTATACACTTAATTATTATTAACAGAAGACTTTTTATTCAAATGCTTATTTTGTTTTGAAAACTTTTTCATTTTGGCTTTTAATTGATTAATGTCTACTGTTGCATCAGAATTAGTAGAAGCAAGAGCACTTTCTTTTTCCTCTGGTGGTATAAAAGCTTTTTGTCTTTGCTCCTGTTTTGCTCGTTTCACTTGAGCTTGTTTTTCTTCCTTCTCATGATGACGCTTCACCTTCTTTTGGTCCTCCTTGAGGAAGTATTCTCCAGTTGCCAGCTCACGGTCAACTTTACTCTCTGGTTGTGTCGGTGGGAATGGTGTATATGGCTTCTTCTTAATTTTATTCTTGGGTTGTTTTCTGGGCACATTCTTACTCTTAAAATTAGGCAAAAACCGATCCCAACTCTCATTTTTCAATTTAGGATCTTTCATTAACTCTCTTTTTATCATTAGACTTTTTATATTATACATGGGGTGAATATTTTTCATTGTGTCTTCAACTATGCGTCTAACTTGAACCAAGCCTTTGTAAGGACCAACGGTAGATACGGTATTACCTTGGACTAGGACATAACAGTCGGTCAGCAGCTCTATAGACTTTAAAGTTACCCCATTTGGCCCAATGATGCGTTGTCGTCTTTTTAAAAAGGTATCCTTTTTGCGTACAAATGAATTTATCTTAATTATATCACATCCTATTTCGTCTTCTAACACTCGTACAGCCTGTTCGAATGGCACACTTCTTGAAAGAAGTTTCATCATATCCCTAGCCTTTATAATAATATATGGATCCCATGTTTTTCTTGTAGTTTTAACGGTTATACTGCCTTCGATAAGGTCTAGCTCGGCAACTATATGATGTTCATTAAGCATTTTTTGCACCAGAGGCCAACATTCTTTCAAGTATTGTTCTCTATATTTTGGAAACAATGTAGCAAATTTACTCTCTTCAACGAGCCCGTGTGGATTATCATCAGGAGTGAATTTTGGAATTTTCATGGACCATGCATTTTCAACAGGGCCTACAGCATGTCTATCTTCATCTAAATCTTCGCTTTGCATGGTTACTTAAAGCGTTTTCACATAAATATCTAGAAAAGCGATAATTTGACCCGGACTAACACGTGAATTTATGCCAGTCCAGTGGTCACGATCTAGAAACGTCAAAAATGTCAAAATCCCTATATTTATGTACTCTGTGGTTAAAATGTGAAATCATTTTTTTGTTCGTGCATAACACGTTTATGTATTATGCCAATACTCAAGTTACTGTTTTCAAGAAACCTTTGTTTGTAACGTCAAACTTTTTTTAAATGTTTTATTTTTATTTTAAAGTAATGAGACGCGCGATACATTCTCCTGATGGTAAGAGAACACGCCTTTCCATGACCATTGCATTACACAGAACTTTGAGTAGCAAAAAAAAAAGTCCGGGGCATCGTTGCTTTGGCGCTCGTTACCTACTTTGAGACTCGATGGTTAGCTCACTCTCAATCTCAACACCCCAGTAATTTCGCTAGCTGCAGTACCCTTAAAACCGGAACACAGTGATGTTTACACACTACTACTTCGCGGTAGAACATGTGGTACTGCAGTGGTACTCCCTATACAACTTCGTGATAAAGAAATCTACCATCAAGTAGAAGTAATGTGACAAACGGGATGCTCTCCTGATAGTAAGAGATAACGCCTGTTCATGGAGCATTGCAGGTACCAAATACTTTGAGTACTAAAGCAAAGTCCAGGACATCGCTGTTTTGGCGCTCATTATTTCGTACATTTGACAGTATCGTTGTAATTCGGTATGTAAAGAAAAAAAAATTTAGATTCCAAAACCATTTCAAAATAGTACATTTTACGTTTAAAACTCTGTGAACTATCAGGTGCGGTTTATATTTTAATAAAATACATAAATCAAACTCGAGATGTCTCATGACGTCACCTAGTAGGACAACTTTCATAGACTAAAAAAGCAATGGCAATCCAAAACAAAATTTGTCAATGTCAAGTCAACGGCGGTCACAATAATCCAGCGTTGGATTTCGTACTATAATTATAGTATTTGTACTACTATTTCATGCTCCGTACTAGATAATATCCATACCTGAGGATAGTACGGAAAAATACTACAATTTCGTTACTTCACTTAGAAAAGATCAAAATAGGTAAATATGACACTCGCTTATAGCCAAACCATCTGTAAAAAAAAATCATTGAGTATTGTTTCATCTTTTTTCATTTTGGCTTCGCATTTTGTGTATTTAAATTATGAAACTTAAAATTGTAACTTGACACTGGCAAATGCTTTGGGTGCGACGCCAAAATCTAAGAAAAAAAATGTAGCAAAAGTGGCAACTGTACCGATTTTATTCTTTCGTATACTCGCAGTATAAAAGAGATGTTTTTATGATTACATGCTAAGGCTGAAGAAAATAATAGTCAAGAACTTACATAATTTAGAATAGGAGTAAATTTTGTATAAACATGTTGATTCTATCTATTTTATTGATTAATAGCTTTTTTTAAACAATGTAAGATTAAAAAAAATGTGTACTATCGGCGTACTACTATTTTGATGGTCTTGTACTATATTTTTCAACGTACCCGAATCCAACCCTGCAATAATCTCTTATTCTCTTCAATACGCGTACGTCGAGTTGTTTTTTGCTATAATATCTGGATTTTACTTTAAACGTTATTTGAACTCTGATATCGCTTATAAAACATGAACTAAATGAAGTACCTGTAAACATAAAGTAAACTCTCGTCCTCGGCCACTCCAATAAAATTAATTAATTAACTTCCCGAAGACGCGAATAGTGTAGAGCCTGTAGTAAAAGTGTTTCATTTGCTGTGTTTTTGGCATAGTACTTTTTGTATTCTGCTAGCATGAACAAAATTGTTCTCAATTACAATTAAGGACACGTAAAGTAGTGATGACTTTAGTGAAAGCTTCCACGGAGTTTTGAGAACTACGCAAAAAGACATGTTTTACCACATCATATCACTTGCTCACAGTTATAACTACTGTTAGTTAGTTACTTAAGTTCTGTGTATCGCTGCAATGGTTATGGACAGGCGTTATCTCTTACCATCAGGAGAGCGTCTCGATCGTCTCATTACTTTTACATAAAAAAAAAAAAAAAAATGTGTAACATCACTATTTTTTGTGTAGAAAAATAAAAAACAAATTTAGAAAATAACACAACGACAATAAAATTTGAGAATTGGTACAATGCACGAATGTGCCATGGCCGAAGTAAAAAGAGAAAAAACAACCACAACGACATAACATTATTTACGCGTTCTCGCCAAAACTATGAGGCATGAATGATGACTCACATTACACGTCACGCTGCATAGTTATTGTCTATGACAGACACGCTACCAAGTCACGATTATAAAAGCCATTTCGGGAATTCCCCATCTATATTTTATTTATTGCCAGATTCAAATTTTTTCCCCAAATTAAGACAATACACTCAGTAACTCACGGTATCGCGCAAAATGCAGTTTTGTTTAAATATAACGGAATATTCTGATGTGCTCAATTATAACGATATTGATACCTACAAATATGTTTGTATAGTGAGCCTAACGCGTTGCGAGTATTTACAATACAATAATTATTCACGATTCAAAAGCCCTAATTACAATGACTGAATCGTATAAATTACAGTAGTATGTTTTTTGTTTGTTTAATTCTTTATTTTTCATTTACAACCATAATACAATTTGTATAATAGGAGGACTTAATGCCAAAAGCGCGCATCAAAACACGAGTATATAAAGCAAATATAAATATGCTACTTAATATTTATAAAAAATTAATACTATACATATACAACTATAAACAGATAAAATATGTATAAATTTGTCAGGTGACAAATTAAATGAACATACATTATTGACTTTTGTTTTTAATTTGCACTTATAATCTTCTTTTAACTGATACTCAGTAAGATCATACTTTTAAAGTGTAACATGTGTTTTTCCGTAATGCCTTTGAGCTACGGATTTTGATATGTTTTTACTATCATTCAGAGAATTTATTTCTAGAGATTCATTATGTCCGTGCAAAGCTTGAAGTACCTACTCTACTAGGCAGAGCTGGAGCACATTATATAATTACGTACGTAATGTAAGCTCTGACTACATGAAAATGAATGAATATTTTTTTGCTGCATTCACTGTTTTTTATTTTTCCGTATAAGGATATATGCTTAAGACAGACTAGTCTTGGGTAGCTTGAACACTGCTACTTATAACCACGACTTGGTCCTTTGAAACCTCCGGGGTTTGAAGTACATAGATGGCGCTGCTATACACAGTGAAGCCTACTCTACGCAAACAAGTCGAAGCAAATGACGGTTATGCTGTCTTTTTTCATAATAATTTTCATTGAAAAAAATGAATCAGCAATATATTCTTTGACGTTCTTTGATACTAGCGAAATTTCATTACAAGTTCAAGAGCTAAAGTAAATTGCCATATTTAGTGGTTATAATCGCGTCTGCAATGCTAAAAGATATTTCGCGAATTTAAAATTATACATAGAAGCTTAAAATTGAGCGATTGGGGAAGGACTAATTTCTTTATGGCAACACTGCTTCGCTATTGGGTGGGTTTGGCCCAGCAGCCGCGCGATATTTATGAAGTTGATTTCCCCTTTTATATTCGAGAATATATTTTGCCTTCATCACAGTCGCACTGTTCAAATCGCCTGGAAAATTCTTGTGTTCAGTCAAGTTCAGTGTTCAGCCGATGTGGTTAGTAGGTACCTAGTGCTCGATCGAAGAAGTGAATTCTATAATTTATCATATAAATACTACTTCCTACATGTAAGTACGTTGTCTAATGTCTTGTGCACCTCTAGGATAATAATTATGTTATAATATTAGGAGCCAGTGTCCTTGTTTTGTTCATGTATTTCGTCTGCTATTTTATTGCATCAGCCATTCCAATTATTCAATACGGGACATTCTTAGATATATAGATATAACTCTTTATTGTGCACAACTGCACACCATAAATAGAAAAAAGTACAGAGAACAAAGAACCTAGTCTAATTTTTAAAATATAATTTTAAAATTTTGTGCCTAAATACCTATACCGAAGCGAAGATATTTTGTGAAAGTGCTATTAAAATCTGTCATGGTGTTTTTTCAGTATAAAATATCAAAAATTCAAATCTATCCTCTTTATTATACCTACCTTTTTAGTTTAGAATCTAAACTAAACTTTAGATAATATTGATATACATACCTATTTGTTGAAGACGTTCATAACGATTAACGAATAGTATACCTAGCCTTAAATAAGTTGAAAAAAATTTATCTATTTTATTATTTGTATCTCATAATTTTAATTCGTTTTTGTAAATAAAATTCATACTTTGTTATGTATTATTAATAATTAGTAGATTCAAGAGTTACCTACTATTTTATTGTCGAATATAGGTACTAAAAATCTTATACGATAATAAATATAGCTTCATACAAGCTAGGTACCTACAATAATGCAAGTTCTATTTTATTACATGTTTTAATCTAAGTATATCTATCTAACTATCTATACTATTATAGAGAGGAAAGATTTGATTGTTTGTTTGTTTGTATTGAATAGGCTCCGAAACTACTGGACCGATTTCAAAAATTCTTTCACCGTTTGGAAGCTACTCTATCCCCGGGCGACATATTGGGCCTTTTTTTATCCCTGTATTCCCACGGGAATGGGACAACGCGGGTGAAACCGCGAGGCGTCCGCTAGTCATTAATATAGTCTGGAATTATGTTAATTAGATACCTATTTCATCTTTTAGCAGTATATAAAACTGAAGAACGCTGCGTCCTGCAAAAATAAGGAAAATGGACGTCGATTACGAGATCCCGGATCCAGGTACAGTATTAAAAAAATGTGTCAGCTGTAGCTGTAGAGTTGATGGTATAATGTTCACTTTCCCCTAGAATACATTTTATTAAATAATAAATATGTGACTTGTTAACATTGGTGTAATCAATAAAATACTTATTTGTATTTGTAAATAAATAGGAACATTAGAACAATGCCATCAATCCCCAAACTAAGCAAAACTTGTACAAAGGAAGGGAACCAGATAACTTATAAAACACTTATATATAATATTCTTTTTTGTAAATAGGTACATACCTACTTAGAAATTAAAATACATGCAAATCGCTCGCTTACAAATAAAAAGATTTAACTCAAAATATGTGAAATTGGAGATTTCTTATAAAACGCGTCTTCATCACGAATAATAGGTAGAATTTAACAGCTATGCCCAATGAGGTTTTACCTATAGTACCTACATCGTAGGCCACTCCGCGCCGTTACAATAAAAGTGAGCGAGATGGGCGATCGTTCTTCTCTTTTCAAGCAACAAGAACTGACAACTCGATTGTTATCGTTTGGTGCATCACTAAATTAATCTGTTTTTGTTTAAAAAATAGTACAATAGACAAAAAATTGGAAATATTTATAACAACAATATCTTGAAAACGGTTAAGTTTGGAGTATGTTGTTTTATAGTCAAATTAGTCAGTTAATAAAAGAAGAAACTACAACACCATAAAGGATCTAGGTCGACTTAACCTGTAACCCTGTATAAGGTACACAGAAATCGTTGAACAAAACGTAATCCTGATGGTACATGTACCTAATATAAGGTAGCACGTGTTCATGACAACTGCAGCGCTATTAACCAGCGGTTTTATCGTGAACTCTCCATGGCTACTGCAATTGGATTGCAATTGTGTCTGGGTTTTCTGTATGTATTATAAGTATATATTTACAAAAAAAAAAGTAAATAAGTAGGTATTCTATCAGTTATCTGACTTTCATAGTACAAGCTTTGCTTAGTTTGGGGTCACATAGAGCTGTGTGTAATTTCCGGTGAAATTTATTTATTTATTTAATTCTAGTTAGACGATTATTTACGAACAAATCTTCGATCGACCTTTTTGTTCGTACCTTCGCTAGTATCAATTATGTAAGACACACGTAAACTTCTGTGACTTTTTAATACATTTTTACAAGCCTTCAACGCCGGTAAGCGTCCTCTGCCCCCACCGTACCGCATCTTCCCACTTGTCTTTTTTTTTTTATGGTTGACACAGGCTAGGTTTTTGACCACAGCTCACCTGATGTTAAGTGAAGGCGTGGTCGAAGATGGTAAAGCACACCTAGCCTGGAATGGAACTGGCTCTCGAGTGAGGCTGCCAGAATACACCGTTAGATGCTTGGCGGCAGATTTTCAACTTGAGGGTAGTAGCTAGCCAGCCGAGTACTAGAAAGTACCCTACCACCATGCTATGGTTTCCTCACGATGTTTTCCTTCACCGGCAGCTCAAGCTCATTGTTGGGGTTTGAACCCACGCCCTTCGGCATGCGAACCTATCGCGCTAACCACTGAGCTATCATCGCTACAAAATATATTGACTTCACTGTTCTTGCGTTCATACGAATTTTAAAGAACTTATTGGAGCGAGTGTTGGTAAGCTCATATATTCCTTACTAATGCCAGGACCTGCACTCGGACCAAGGAGCGCCTCTGCAAGCAGATCCTCGCGGGGAAGGGGCAGAAGCTCACGAGGCAGTGATTGGCGGTCGCACTCTAGCCAGAGGAACCAGTCACCTGCCCATCACTGGCATTACAGAAGAGATCAACAGCCCGGACCTAGCACCTCTCAGAACGATAATTTCAGACAACGTTGGCCTTCGCAGACCCGAGAGCATCACTATAATGCAGGTTTGTATAATTTAGATCGCCAAGCTAGTAGCTTGTAAATGCTAGTGGCGGGGCAATTTATTAAAAAAAAACTAAGTCCAGGGCATCGATGTTTTGTCGCTCATTAAGTACTGTAATAAGTATATCTTCGATGCAGTCTCTCAGCAGCCCTGTCACTAGCTGCTTGCAGTAAGTACTCTTCTAACTATAAGATAGTAGTTTACGTTTATATGGTACTGCGGTGGTACCTATCTAGTGAGATGCTTACTTTACAGACGTTATTAAGTAATGTTTATTTATACATACTTAATTATAATATCTGTTTATTTGTCTATACAAGGTTCTGTTTATCAACCAACATTAAAAATAGGCATTAGAGTAAGTGCGGCATATACTAACGACCATAAAGATTTCCTTTAGTAAAACTGTGGCATGCAAAGTGTAAAAGTCCATAGTGTTTATTTTAATCGCTTCTCTGATTATTCTATTTGCCAACAAACACAATTAATATAATATTAATCAAAAATTGACATGTTAGTAATATTGAACGTTTTCTAAAATGTATCTTAACTGGAAACTTATAAGTGATCACTTATAAATCACCATCATCAGCCTATCGAAGTCCACTGCTGATTATAGGCCTCTCTCGCTACTCAGCCTGATCTTCGGCTTTTCGCTTCTATCCACCTCCAGCTGTCCTGCGTACATCGTCACTCCAATACGGACTAAGTAGTGAGTACTAACCCATATTAAAAATATACCACTTACACACAATTTTTACAACTAGTAGTCCATACTGTAGGTTTAGTCCATATATGCCGCACTTAACGTAAATAAATAAGAAAGGTAATTTAAAAATCCAAACTTTTGTAAAGCATGTAGGGAGGTACTATAGAAATTAGATATCTGATATAATAATTACTTTTACTATAAAAAAGGATTCTAAAAAAAAAATTACACTGAGATAACTGACGCAAAACAAACATTTATGTCACATACTTACATGTTTAGTCTAGGTGGCCACTGGCCATGTCTAAAGAGATACTACCAATTAATCTCACAGGGCAGTCAAGTCTCGCTTGTATTCACAATTTTAATACGAGTAAATTATAATTTCCATCTATATTTTTTATTATACAGAGGGCTTTTTGAAGGCAGTTCTGTTTCGTTAAAAAATAATTATTTATCAGGTGGGCAACAAACCCATGCAAATGCTAATACAAGACCTCGTCCATGCAATCAACGTGGATGGAATGGAAACAGGAACTTCGACCAAAATATGGACAGAAGAAACGAAAATAACCGGAGGAAATACATCGGATTCAAGCTCTTAGAAGAAATCTCTCAAAATGATAGCCAAGATGCGCTTATTAAACTGACGGAACGTAAAGAAGCGTTCATGGAGATGATTCAGTCGCCCATCGAGAGATTTGACATATTTGTCTTGATCATAGATTGTTTGGCGAAAGTGTGCCAGTCTTCATTCGATGAGCTCAAATTAAATTTACTAAGAGACACGTGCAATTCTAACTTCATAGTCAGCCTTAAAAGCTATTTGATAGAATTGCCATACACACAGGATAAACGGGCCAATAGTATGTATTGGAACCGTCCAGATACATTTTGGAAAAACTTAATAACAGTTTTTGAAAGTGTTGTAAACACATCTCCTACTCTGGCTTTGAATAAATGTAGATCTTTAATGGAAGCTACTTCCAAAGCCTGCCTTGAAGGTTTGAAAGAGAAACATGCTTACAATTTACCTGAAGAATTTGAAACCAAATTTAAAGATCTAAGGGAATCGATGAATAACTTCGAAAAGATGAGACAGGTATGTAATATTTCAATAAGGAGATAAAGACAACATCACCATTGAAAGGAGCCAGCCAATATTTTTAGACCATTAGTAAATGCCAAAAGCAATTTTATGCGCCCGGTGCAACTTTCTATAACTGCGCCGCCATTGAAATGCACGACATTAAAAAAATGCGTGTATACTGTACTACCATTCATGAATATTTTTGCGTCTCCAAGATTTGTACTCGATGTCTGGGCATCGTTGGCACATCTCTATTTATGGCACTAAGTGAGTAATGGTGATGTTGGCTATATCCGTTTGAGTCAGTGATATTTAGCACAACAATCATACGATTTTTCTTTAATGCAATTTCCCGTCTACACTTGGGTTCAGATTGTTTTCGATATATTTACAACCTTTAGCTTAGTGAGTAGACTCGCCGGTTTAATTTAAAAAAATGTAAAAGTAATATCTAAGACGAACGAGACGCTCTCCTGATGACAAGAGATAACGCCTGTCCATGACCAATTGACCATTGTAGCGACACAGAACTATGAGTAGCAAAACAAAGTCTAGGGCCCAGGGCATTGCTGCTCTAGCCCTCATTACTATGAGAGATTATATGGTTAGTCTCGACAGCCCTGTAATTTCGCTAGATGCAAGTACCCTTCAAATCGGAACACACTACTGCTTAGCGGCCGAATTTCTGGTACTGCGGAGATACTTAGACAACCTAGACAACCTCCTGCTAAAGAGACCTATCATCGAGTAAAAATAATTTGTAAATAATTAGTACCTTAATTAGTTTCGTTAAAACCTTTAGGTTACCCAAAATTTTGCGTAGTTTTGCCTTTTTACGACTTGGTAGTTAATTGACTTGGTTGGTTGGTATCAACCAACTGTCTCTATAAGTCTCTGTTTTGATGTGTAAAAATAATGTCAATATCTAACTAAAGAGATCTCTAAGCGCTTTAGATGCTAAATATTCGAAAAGGTACTAATGTACCTACTGTCCATACAGCCGCTAACAAAAATATTTCTGGTTGAAATATTTGTTGGCGGCTGAAAGTTGCTTTTGCAATGTGAACACTTTGATTATACGCTTATACGATTGTTTCTTTAATTTCATGTGGTCAGACCGATCAAAAAGCTGGAAAACTATTTAGGCACGACGATGGGGCACCGCCGGAAAATTTTCGTGAGTTAAGCGTGATGCCCACCAGAGAAGACCTCCTGCATAGGAGACCCTTTCTTCGCCCGAACATCATCGACGGGGCGTATGAAAATGTAGAGCATTACTTGGATGTCCAGTTCAGGCTACTGAGAGAAGACTGTTTTGGACCCCTGCGCGATGGACTATGTGAGTAGTACCTACTATTAGAGTGAAATAGTCTGACTAGTATGTAATACTGTAGCTTTTTTGAAATGATAAATGAATATCTTAAGGTGGCTCGATTTCCATACAAATAAATTATTGCTATTTATGAACAAATGGAGCATAATTTTACAGTGAAATCAGAGCTACTGGCATTTGTGTCTTTATTTGCGGTAAATTACTAAATAAATTATTAAATTGCTTGAATAAAACAGTAGATTATCAGCATAAAATAACTATAGTCGAAAATTCTAATTTGATTTTTATTTATATGCCGCTGTTTAATCATAAATATAAGCGGTGTAACATTACAGTTTAACCGAAAATAAACTCTCGAAATACCAACATCCGTTGGTAGTATGTAAAATACGTAACTTGAGTCACACTGAACAATACCATGTTTATGAGAATGTATTACAAGGAAATAGTTATTCTTATTATTATGTTTATGTAAGTACCTACTGATGGGATAAAGTTATTTTGTGAGATGTTTACCATATTTAGTAGGTAGGTACCTATACAAAAATGTAGTTAGGTATAGCTGTGGTAAATTCAAAGAAGTCGCCTACGTAAATCTACTAAAGCTTGCAGTTACATAATATTATGTCGTGAAATTACTGGTGAAAACTACTTTTTTTTTAAATGACATAGGTTTGCGTTTGACCGCCAACTCGCCCGATGTTAAGCGAAGATGCGGTCTACGGTGGAGCACACTCGCCTAGAAGAAACCGATTCACTCGCGACTTGAAGTCACCCAGATTGTATCTATTAGGGAACACCCACTCGTGCAGCAAATTCCTTTGTTTAGCGGTTCGTACAATGAAAGTAAACTCGAACCGTTTCGAGTTCGAGTCTTTGGAATCTCAACCATGAACCATGGTCCGCGCCTGGCTGTCCGATAGTAGAATGGGCAGTGTGGAATTACTTAGGTCATGTAGATCTGAAGCGCCCTGTTCTTCTGTTTCCTTCCCTAATACATATAAACTTATAAAAGCTGTAGCTATGCCAGTACACTCCACACTGCATTTTTGCTATACAGGGTTATTAGCTTTGGTTGTAGGTACTATATTGTATTTATTTCTATTTTAATTTTTATGTTAAACTATCAGCGCCCCGCTGTGTTACCCGCTACATGTTTTCGTAATACAAAGTAGCCTATATGTTAATACAGGGTCTCAGCCATACCAAATTTCATCAAAACCCATTCAGTAGTTTTTGCGTGAAAGATTAACAAACATCCATCCATCCATTTATCCAAACTTTCACATTTATAATATTAGTGGGACTAGCTGCGCCCCGCGGTGTTACGTATTCGGGATAAAAAGTATGTATTCGGGATAAAAAGTAGTCTTATGTCTTAATCCAGGGTATCTGCTTCCTCCATACCAAATTTCATCAAAATCCATTCGGCAGTTTTTGCGTGAAAAAGTAACTAACATTCATAACAACAATACATATAATATTAGTAACAAGGAAGTAGGATAATTTAATGTTGAAAAATTATTCTAAACATAGTTAAAAGAAAATATTGCATGTCTGCTACCATCAACTGTTGTATGAAATCCTGTATATAAGGCCATCATAATGTACATAGTTTTAAGCAATAAAGGTTATATTATCTTACTTAGCTGAAAGGGTCATTGTACTTACCTATTACTAAAAACAACTGACAACCCTGATCATCCTGATTATTTCTAAATAATAAATTAATTTTATATATATTAGTGTATTTTTAGTTACCTATTTTATGTATTAGGATATATTATTATTAGAATGTAGATATAAGTATTTATGTTATAGTTTTGTATTATCCTTTGTGCATATCCTCGTTATTGACACACCCCGTATTTTTCTTCCTCTGATCCTGTCCGTCCTACGGTTGCCTGGAAGAGATCGCTTTTAGCGATAAGGTCGCCAGTTGTTACATAAATTAATTAATTTTATTTCTTCTGTATTGTTTTTTTAGTGTGTGCAATAAAGAGTTAATCAATCAATCAATCAACCCTGTTGGTTCAATGACAGCCCTGTTGGTTCATTGGTAGTATGTCTGCTTCAAGAGCTGAAGGGCGTGGGTTCGATTCCCACCTAGGATAAACAGTTTGTGGTATAAACGAATGTTTGTTCTGTATCTGGGTGTTTTGTATTTATTATAAGTATGTATTTACAAAAAAAAGTATTTAAGTATTCTATCAGTTACCTGTCTTCCATGGTACAAGCTTTGCTTAGTTTGGGGTCAGATGGCGCTGTGTGTGATGTCTTACGATATTTATAACTTTACCATAGAATCCATCTTGAAATTGCGGAAATAGTGTATAACCCTGTATAATAATAACCCCTGTATACGTATTATTTTCTGCCCAATCAGGTAAAAAATGTGTCTTAATTTTTGCAGGTCAGTACATAGATGACTCTAAGAAGAAACATTACGATAACATACGGTAAATATAAATACTTTCTGTGTTCATTGTCATCATCTGGCCAGCTCTGTCAAGTCTAGAACAAACTTCAAATCTTGAGTCGCAATATTTATTACCGCTCACGCTTGTAAGAGTAATGAGACTAACGAGACGCTCTCCTGATGGTATGAGATAACGCCTGTCCATGACCGTTGCACAGTACACACACACACATACACAGTACTTTGAGTAGCAAAACTAAGTCTAGGGCATCGCTGCTTTGGCGCTCATTATTTTGAGACTCTATGGTTAGTGCCTGTAATTTCGCTAGCTGCAGTATTATATACTACAGTATATCCTTCAAAATGGACCATAGTAATGCATACACACTACTACTTAGCGGCAGAATATCTAGTACCGCGGTGGTGCCTACCTAGATGACCTCCTGCTAAGAAGATCTATCACTAACTAATTATATTATTAGTGGCTCAAATAGACAAATTTAGCAACGAGTGCCGATGTACTAGAGCAGGGCTACATACCTTCGCGGGCTAATTAAATTTACTACAAAAGCCGGAGGGCCGCAGAAAAAAAAATTTTCAGTTTTCAAGTAAAAAAAATACAGGTTAATCATTTCTTTATACGGTTCTTCGTTAAATTATCTTTAACAGTCATATCGATATAAATTGTCGCCATGTCCAGTATGGACACAAATATTGATTATATGTTTTGCCAAAGGATTCTATTATCCAAACTATTTATGTCCAAAACTATTTTCTGATTAAAACATGCGTCGCGGGCCGCATGCGGCCCGCAGGCCGTTGTCTGGACAAGCCCTGTACTAGACTAGACGATACAAAACATCCATTGTAGATCGGATTTGGCGGGGCCATTGAAGAAAATATAATATTGGTAAAACTAATACCTAATATGGATACAAATTAAATGTTGATTAAATATACGTACAAAGTAGGTAAGTGGGGCGTTCTACTTTTCTACCGACAATCTGAGTGATAAATTTTTAGATTTCAAAAAAAAATAAAAGTGTAATTCTTCAAAAAAATGTATTTTTACATTATTGTCCAGTTATCGAAGATTTCAGATATGTATAGTGCATCGAAGTTTTGTTATTTACTTTTTATTTATTTTAAGTTTTATCGGAATAGTTGGAAAAAATAAACACCTCTGTCACAAACTAATATATTTATTAATTATTATGTCAAATCAAATTTACAGTTTTTTTAACTTGGCATAACTAGAATACAAGCATTTATTATTATCGAACACGATTTATCCCAATTCTTGTTACAAATATAATATAAAAAATGACATTTAATACCACTCTGTCACATTTTTGCTCATTAAGACAACAAACTTTGAAATATTTTGCAAATAATTGAAATAAACATAGCTGAAATTCTGTTACTACCTTTTATGGTCAATATATAATAATATAATACGTTATTTTAGTGTATATGTTTTCAATAAACTGAACATATGCTGCTTTAATGCTTAATTACAAGGGGGACAAAATTGTGCTAGAGTATGACAGAATGGTAGATATTAATAGGCCAACATTTAAACTTAATCCTTTAAGGTTTTGAAAGTTTTTAAAAAGGATAACAAAACATAAGGCTTCTCTTACAATGCTACATAAGATATTATTTCTTGGTATAATCATTATTTGGTGCACGTAAAATCAGACTAATCTTTTCTTTTCTCTTATTCGACTTTTCAAATACTTCTATAACACGCCTTCCTCTTTTAACCGTAATCATTTTTATCAAGTTTTCAAACATCACATCTGATACATCTGATTTTACTAATTTAAATATTTTGTCAGTGTCAACAACAGTTTTATAAAATATCACCTGAACATCTCCATCTGCATCCACACAACTTTTTTCAACTCCTAAGTAGGTGTACTCCACTTAGTTTCTACTGGGTACTTTTACTGACATAATACCATTTTTTATTAATAATGGGTCTCCAGATAGGTCACATGAAGCACCTGGTTTTATGTGCACAGGTTTTTTCTGATTAACGAGAGGCTGAAGAGGCTGATCATCTTCTGAAGTAGTAATACTACTTCAGAAGATGAAGATGATACAATGTTATACAACAGTCTCATAAAATCTCTTTGTAGGAGCTCTAATTATTATGTTGTTTATTTATATCAGCCAATGGTTCTTTTTAATCTGAGGTTGGGCTTAACTACCTACCTAGCTTTACTTTTATAAAGAGCAACTTAATAAAAATAAAGCTAGCAAATAATATTTGTTGTGCAGCATTTTTTTATTACCAAAGTCTCTTGAAACAGTTGAAGTTTTAGTCCCGAACGGTTAATTGTTGTGTCTTGTAGGAAAGGATAGGATTGTTTTGGAGCAGTGTTTCATTTTGTTTTTGTTTTTAATGTTTTTGTAATGTTCCTTAATGGCATTTGTCAAAATACTATATGTATTTTCTTTTTTCTTCTTTATTCGGCGCTTTTAAATTTATCTTAATTTTTTGGTTTGGGTATATTATGTAATAAGCTGTCTTCTTTAATTTTTTTGGCGATGAAGTCTTTCCTTGTATTTTCGTATTTTTCTATAATTAATTTTACATGGCCTTGAAGTTTCATATTTTGCCTATAAATTTTCGATCTGTCTCGGCTAACTCTTTCTCTTCCCCTTGCTCTAGCAGCGGATGAGGTTGGAGTTAGTGAACGAGATCTAGGAATTAAAGGAGTAACCTGGGGTTTGAAGGAACAGGTGTGGAAGTCGAGTATTCATTAGAACGTTCTGCAAAGCTTTCTGTTGTTCTCTTTTTGTTTCTAACTTGCCATTTTATTTTCATTTGTCTGTGTACTCTTGGTGTCAGATCTTTGACTAGCTTTTTGCAAGCATGGTATCTTTCTAAGTCTTATCATTTCACTTCTACGACTTTTTCAGGGTCCTGTTTCCTTTTTTCACGACAACGTCACTGCTTTTCCGTCGCAGATAACGCTATTATTTAATTACCCTGATGATAATACCTTAAATGAATAAAATAATTGATAATGTAATATATAGAATACAAAAGATATCAATTAACTATTGTGAAAATCAATTACGGCAAAGTTTCTGACAAAAAATACCACTCCGTCACGAGCTATACTACTCCCGTCACAGCTATTTTGTGACAGAGGTGCCTCGTGACAGAGGTGTAAAATAACAGTGTTCGAGGATTTCAACGTTCATAAAATTACAAATTGTTCGTAAAAGTGAGTAAATATGACAGATATACTGGGAAATAATAATATTACGTAAATAAATGGGAATTACAATAATATTTTAAAGTAGTAACTTACGTGACAGAGCGGTCGCCGAATAAACACACGCACCTCTAGTTCACTACCAGCGGGCGCCTAACTCGGCTCGCTCCAGGGTGGGGTCTCAAGGCTTAAAGCCGAGAGGAGAAGGAAACCGTGCTGTTGTTTAGTGTTGAAGATCAAACAGCTAAGGCGTGTTTTTTGTTTTGCGAAATGCGTGACGGAAGATAGCAAGAAAAAACATATGCAGCCGTACCCAAGGATAAAATATTTTTTTGCTTAATAGTATGAACCTTTACGTTTATTATATTTTTATTAATCTAAAGACAATATTTCAGCATTTCAATAAATAATTTTATATTATAGGGTCCTATATGATTTTTTTAAGCGACATCATTTTGTAACATTAGGCAGCGTAAAGGGACACGCTTTATTTGTATGTAAAACACCTCTGTCACACGTTTCGAATACTATGTCACAATAATTTTGTAAAAAGCAAAAACAATAAAAACGGGATTTTAGTGTTATTATAATGACTATATGGTCCAAAAAATCTTGTGACAATAAAATTTGAGAAACTGCAATTTAGGACGGATACAGATTTTTTTTTCCTGAGGAGACACGTCATTGTCGGTAGAAAAGTAGAACGCCCCAAGTACGTTTTGACTCTACGTTTCTCATCTGTACGGCCGGTAAACTGTCTGCTTCCTTGTTTCCTAAGGGATATAATCTGGATAATTTCAAGGTTAAAGTGAATAGGTATCTCCTAAGTCTGCGTGCTTCATCTTCGACCACATCATCGCTTACCATCATACGAGTTGGTGGTCAAACGCGGACTTGTAATAAATAGCTGAAAAAAAAAGGAAAACCTAAAGAAGTTAACATAGTATTTTGTTTTTCAGTGTGTTTCACAACGTGACATTCGTGAAACCGTATGTGTCCCAAACCAAAATCGGATCATTCGTGCAAATTGACATGCAGGCAAACAGAAATTTTAGAAAAATCAATTGGAATAACAACAAGAGGTTCATTTTTGGTTCTCTAGTCCTGTTCACCAAGGACAACTGCAAGAGTTTTTTGGTTGGGACAATATTGGACCGCGAAGCAAAGTACCTGATGGAAGGGCTGGTAAGTCTTTATAATGTACTTGTGACAGAAAATACAAGGTTGACGTTCTCATTCTATCCATCCATCCATCCAAACTTTCACATTTATAATATTTGTGGGATTCATTATTATAGCATTTCTCATAATAATGTACCTACTACAAGAATGACATTACAGTTATGACAATTATCTAAGCAGCACGATTTTTTTTTTATGGTTGACAGACTAGGTATTTGACCGTGACGGTGCGGGCGAAGATGGTAAAGCACACCTAGCCTGGAATGGAACTGGCTCTCAAGTGAGGCTGCCACAACACACCGTTAGATGCTTGGCGGCAGATTCTCAACTTGAGGGTGGTAGCTAGCCAGCCGAGTACTAGAAAGTACCCTACCACCATGCTATGGTTTCCTCACGATGTTTTAGTTCAACGGCAGCTCAAGCTCATTGTTGGGGTTTGAACCCACGCCCTTCGGCATGCGAATCGACCGCACTAACCACTGAGAAATCATCGCTACAAGTTTAAAAGCTACAAAATTTACAACTAGCTGCGCCCCACGGTTTTATCCGCAAAGGGATGGATGATGATGATTATCCTATTCCAGGGCCTAAACTACCTACATGCAAAATTTCACCCAGATCAGAATTTAACTAATATATACAAAAAGAAATAATAAAAATATTAGATATTTATATTATGAGATCAATAATGACTATTACTATTTTAAATCATAATTATGATGATTTTTTGGTAGAACTGTATGGGTGATCATTGTATTCGAGTAAGTTTTTGATTTCATAGAAACTGCGTTCAGTTAGCCACCTGTTGAAACGGAAGTTTTTTTAAAGTTTTAAGACCGCGCGCGAGTTGTAATTAGCTTCGTCTTTAAATAAAGAATGCGACCGGATGTGGCCTAAACTATAGTCTCCGAGTAACTAGAGTATTCAATATAATTAAACATGAATAATCCCGCAAAAGCTAACTTTCCCAATTCTTTCTTACGCTAAGACTATATCTTCTAACAAAAGCACACATAGATGTTTAAACCACATTGGTTGAAATACAATTTGATTTCAATTGATATTTACATCACCACTTCTGAAATCTCTGCCTCACCGGGAACGCTGGTTCCGTTCCCGTTGGCAGTTGTAGACATTTTCATAATCATAATCCATTTAATCCATTGTTTTACATCTGTACTTACCCATAGCGCACTATGGGTAAGTACAGATGTAAAACAAATAATATTAGTCGAGAAGCACCACAGACTACCTTTCGGCATGCAAGTTAATTTAAATTAGACATAAATACAATAAAATAAAATGTCAGGAAGTACAAGATTAAAAACGAATGTCAAACAAAATAATTTATAATAATAATAATGTCAAAAAGTAAAAAAAATAAATAAATAAAACATTTCACGCATTTATTCCAGATACCAGTATCGCTGATGGGTGGCGAGTTCAACGAGCGCCTGTACAACGACGATGAGCCGTTCACGATGATCGAGAGCGAAGTATACTTCGAGCCGTACTTTCATGTACTCCGCGCGCTACAGGACCCCACCTTCCCAGAACACATCGCCATGAAACAGTACATCGTACTCGTTAATGTGAGTACCTACCTATACTTCCTTTTCAATTAGGGTGTAGGTATTAGCGGTGTCATTTACATTAACCCTCAGTTTACTACAGTTCCAAAATAGAACTAATTATCTTGTGGACTTTTGACATTGGCAGAAAAGTAGATTTTTCTCGCTTTCCTTCACTTACGTATTTTAGTATTTCGACTTCGCCCCGGTTATGGACACCGTAGACGATGCTCTCGACTTATTTAAAAAATTACGCACTAATAGTTGGAAAAATGCCTTAATAATATAGTACTGTTTCTTTACATGTGTAGCCTGAGCCAAAACATCCATCTTATTTACGTGCCGACACGCAATTTTCTATAAGGTTAAAAGATAAACCAATAAGACAGTTGAAACAAGATCAAAACCCGATACAATCGTTATTGGCAGACGATGAAGAATCAAGCGGATCTGATTCAGAGACAGAAATATTGATGTCTCTACTAGAAGAAGAAATAGAAGAAAACGCAGAAAAAGTAAAGTTTAACGTCCTTCAAGACCAAACGTGGCCTGACAAAGACACATTAAAATTTAACCACAGTCAACTCGAAGCTTACAAGCTTTCTCTGACGCATGAATTTGCAGTTATTCAGGGTCCACCAGGAACTGGAAAAACTTATTTGGGAATCAAAGTGGCCAAAACTCTGTTTGAGAATTTAAAGAAAACCAAAAAGGGCTGCCTTATGCTTGTCATTTGCTATACCAACCATGCTCTAGACCAGTTTCTTGAAGCCCTATTGAAAGTGACACCTTCAATAGCACGTATAGGTGGCCAGTCAAGGAATGAATCAATGGATCCGATCAATATAACGAAACTTCGCCGTAATATAAGCATCCACTGTAACGCTCATCGTGTATTTGTTGACCAAAAGATGCAGTTGAAAGGTGTAGTATCGGAATTCCAACATGCTATGGTTGATCTTGATGTTCTACTAAATGGAGTCATGAAAATGAATACGTTGGATGATGATATACCAGCACTTGAACTGCTGAATCACTTTTACGATGGTTCACGTGGTAAAGATGCATTATACCAATGGCTGTTTGAATTCAATGGAGATTATTATCGCGATGTGAAAGAGTTGTTGGAGCAAGAAAATGTTACGAATGCTTATGCGGAACTCGAAAAAGAAGCACGAAAAAGAACCGGCGTGCATCTGGACGAGCAAGAAAGTAATGAAGTTGAACAAAAGAGCCATCGTGAGAAAATTGCATCGTTTTCTATAGAGGAAACGAATTCGAAAATTAATGAATTGGTCGCTAGGTATAAGACATGTCGTGATCTTGTGCAACAACACAACTTTGTTTTGGAGATACAATACCTGAACTCTCTGAAAGAGTTATTTAACGTGAGTCCATGTTTTTATATTTTGTTTACTTTTAGTAACTGTGCTCAGATAATGTTTTTTTAATACGTAACTTTTCACAAACCAACATAATGTACATACTTAATTTTTTTTTTCTATAACTTAATTTATTCGCTCGCAGGACATGTCCCAGCATCGTTCCAGAAGAATCAATGTTCAAATTACGCATAGAACAAATTTTCGTCAATTTAATCCTGCTGACAGATGGACTTTGTATTTTATGTGGATTCACCGAGCAGTGACCGAAAAAAAGAGAGAAATTGGTGCTTTACAGGTAAGCTTACGACGCATCCAATGCTATTTTACGAAACTTTTTATTGGTGAAATAATTTTTAGAATAAAATTCATTAGTGTATGTTTGTTGCCTGAGTGTATGTTCCCCGACAGATAAAACCTGCGTAAAATAATATAATGATCGATTAACCTTCAAGTTGCGAGCGAATCTGTTTTATTTAGGTAAGCGTGCTTCATTGTAGACTAGGCCTTCATTTAACATTAGGAGAATTGGCGGTTAAACGCTAGCCTATCTATGTATAATAGGACGGAATAGTTTGTTTCAACGCGCTAATCTCTGGAACCACTCTACCAGTCAGATTTGGAAAATTATTTTTGAATTTGATGGTTTATTTCTTGAGGAAGGTTGTATACAATTTAAAATCACGATACTACACTTAAAAACCGATAACAGGAGAAACCGCAAAGCACGCCTAATTTATTAATAAAAATAAATGGTTTAACTTTCAGTACCTATACCTACAATGGTAGGTATTTATTTGTTTATTTATTCACTTATTCAGAAATCCTAAATAGGTTAAATATGTTAAGATTATTTATCAGTTACAATTTTGCCGCTAAGACTTGCCATATTGCAGACATATTAATATTTTTGTTGGACACTATATAGTACATACAAGACAAATTGATAATGATATAAAACAAAGTCAGTACTAAAAAGCTTAAAAATTGAAAATTAAAGATTGAATACATCTATTATAGTCTATATACTCATATAGAGTTGTAATCTTGGGATAAGCTAAGCCGAAAGGGGGTTACTCTTTAGAATTACACTAGGCCAGGGGTAGGCAACCTTTTAAAACGAACGAACGAACAATTTACCTTTTACAAGTTTTTACAAGAGCTACTAAAAGTTTCGTTTCAATATAGCACACACAAATGTTTTTAGCACAGAACGAGCTAAAATAAATATGTAGATAATGGCTACGGATTGTCAGGCGAGCTGCTGACCACAACCACTCGTTCAAAATTGCAAACGACTAAGAAATAAGTAACTAAAGTATTGTAAAGTGGCTAAGACTTGGTACTCATTCATGGATCAATTGCCCGATTTTTAAAGGTTATGATAGTAAAATAATAGATTTTTTGTGTTTTGAACTGAGAAGAACTTGAAAAGAGCCGCATGCGGCTCGGGAGCCGTAGGTTAGGCAATTGCTGTCGTTTCCTGTTTCGCCATTCTATGACACCGCTTTAATAGTAAAACAGTCGCACGATTGTGCGATAAAGATATCCTACCTATACCTATCTATGAGTATATTACTGGATATCTATGTTGATAGGGTCGTGTCAACGCCGCAAGCACCGCATACGAGGAGTCTAGAATGCTGCTCGACATGCAAATGTTGAAGGACAGGAAAATTGTCGGCATGACGACAAGTGGAGCGGCTCGAATGCGCAAGCTATTGCAGACTTTAGCACCACCTATTGGTAAGCTACCTGCAAGGAACTCGTATAATATTATGGAATATGTTCTAGATGCTATAGTCATATAATATTTTTTTACAGTGATTGTAGAAGAAGCGGCAGAAGTGCTTGAACAACATATTATAACTTCACTTACTAAAGACTGCAAGCATCTCATCTTGATAGGTAAGTTGATGAAGAACAAAAGGGAAGGACACTTAAAAAAACAATACACGAGTGGGAACCTTTCCAGTTACCCGAGCTATCATCGCTATGTTTTTAGGCGATCATCAGCAGTTGCGCCCTTCAGCATCTCACATGAAATTGGCAAAGCACTACCAAATAGAAGTGTCTCTGTTCGAGCGGATGATCACCAACGGCATCCACAGCCGGCGGCTGGGCGTCCAGCACCGCATGCGGCCCGAGATCGCTGCGCTTATCTGCCCCCACATATACCCTGAACTGCAGAACCACCCCACGGTCTACGATTTCCCCGACGTCAAGGGCATGACGAAGAACTTGTTCTTCTTTACGCACGATCATAAGGAAGACGTAAGAATATAGGGTCCTTAGCTTAAAATCTAGTGAAAAATGTGCTGCTTTTTTATTCAGTAGGTACTATTTACCCGCCCCAGCTTTGTACGTAGATACTTTATAACCCCTTTGGAAATTAAATAATTCTCAAAATGAGAGTGAAAACTGGGTTAAAAATCCGTTGCATAGATTAGAAAAACTAAGCAGACAAACAGACCGGCGTAATGCGACTTTATTTTATATTATTATTATTGTAATTTTTTTATGACATCCGTTTTGACATCTTTTATTTTTTGTTTGTATAAATTATGACATTGTAACTAACTAATTAGCATGCTACCATAAGTTCTTAAATTTCACATGATGAATAATTGTGACGTAATTGTAACTGGATGTATCCGTTTTTACCTCAATAATAAATAAATGTAATGAAAAGAATAGATTACATTTACGTTTGGTATAGGATAGGAGTTGTAACATTTTTTTATTGTGATCTACTACGTGTTTTTCTATAGTTTTCCAACTGCCGAAGTATTAATATTTTTGTGATAGGTGTACCTACTAACTGAACTCCAGATTTTTTTTCGCCTCTATTTTAACAAGCCGGAACGTTTTCAATCCTACCCGTACTTGTTTGTTTGTAGGGTTGGCGGTATGATAGATAGATTGCTTTGGAGGGCTTTCGTATAAGATTTTTGGATTAAATAAAAATTGACAATCATGAGAAAATAGGAAAAATAGACAACCATCAAAAGTAATGAGCGCCAATGAAGCGATGTTTTCAGCATTCGATTCTGAAAAAAACATTCGTTATCTTTAACTATGCTATCAGTGTCTCGTCCTACTATTACATTTAAAAAATATTAGAGCGAGTCTAAACTTATTTTTTAAATTCAAATAAATATTTCAGGCGATAGTCGAAAACCAGAGTCGCACGAACCATAAAGAGGCAGATTTAGTCCTGGCGCTGGCGAACTATCTAATGCAGCAAGGTTACTCCGAGGAAGACGTCACCGTCCTCACCGCCTACAAGGGACAGATGTTCTACATGAGAAAAGTACGTTTGACAAGTTCCACACTACTTGATGTCTGTTTAGACGACAGACATACGATATTACAAATATTTTATTGATAATACCAAAGTTCGCTCATAGCTCCGCTGTAATTCGGCAGGCGTGTCCAGTCCAGTCTCACTTTAGCGTAGCAGCTTTTTAAAAAACGTCAGTTGACTTGTGACAGTGATTGTGTTTTGGAGCGCAGTACTGAATTTTTTATGCGGTCCAATAAATAATTTCACACCCAGTATGACAAACCGTGAGTGTAATGATGAGCTGGATGCTCACGATAGGGATTGGACTTCAATAGCAACAAACAGAAAGACATGGAAAAAGGGAAGAGAGGCCTTTGCCTAGCAGTATTATATTATTTATTTAATTTGATCAAAGTTTTTATTGGTATATCAAATTTTGTTTCGTGGTAAAAGTCGTTCTACAGTTAACTCGTGACTAGCCGGCTATCCAATAGCCGGTTAATTGCCTAAACGTTGAGCTAAATAAATAAAACTAATTTCATAGAATGGACCCGGCGATAAACATAATTAATTGTATTTTTATTACAATACCTAACTACAACTGTATAATGTCTGCATCCGTAATAGATTAGAATGATTCATTGAAGTAGAATTCTATCAACAAAATTGTTCATTTTCTGTTAACTGTAAATTATGTACAAATACTATAGTCGAAGAAACGAGTAATACCGCATAGGTAAAAAAAAGTGTCTTAACCACGTCGTCCATAATGAAATACCTAATAAGTATTAGCGTGGGTTTAAACTTCATTAATGAGCATGAGCTGCCGGTGAAGGAAAAACATCGTCAGGAAACCATAGCATGGTGGTAGGGTATTTTTTAGTAAGTACTCGGCCGACATGAGAAAAGTACAAGTTGAAAACCTGCCGCCAAGCAGTTAGCAGCACCAAGCACCAGTTCCATTCCAGGCTGGGTGTGCCATCTTCGACCACACCGTCACTTAAGATCAGATGAGCTGTGGTCAAACACAAGTAGTCAAGATAAGTGATAGTTAAAACTAGCCACAGAAGTAGCAACGAAAAAATTATCCAAAATTTCTAGTCATTGGTATCGAAACAGTTTCGCCTCGCGGTGAACCAGTAAGCAGACCTTTTGCCAATCCGCTTCCCAACTGAGACATCTGCACTGTGCAGCGACCCTTAATCCAGTTTTTTTTAGGAAAGCGACAAATACACTCATTTGAAAGGAGTGAAAATAACCGTTGTCGACAACTACCAAGGCGAAGAATCTAAGATCATCTTGCTCTCTCTCGTGCGCAACAATGAGGATAACAAGATCGGATTCTTGGGAACGGCTAACAGAATTTGCGTTGCGCTGTCCAGAGCTAAAGAAGGTATAATAAAGTTTACGTATATAATTACCTACGTTTAGCGATTTTGCTCACGAATTTTCACTGGCTCCATCAATCTTCACTTTTCAATCATCGCCAAAGTCCGCGGCAATGCACAAGAAATATTATTTTTAATTATTATTTTTTAATGTTTGTACTTTTATTATTATTATTTAAAGACGAAGCACCTATACAGCAGACTTAAAAAAAAATGTACAAACACTCTCCATCAATCTCCGTCCATATAGGAACACTGATAATGTTTAATTAAATATAATTTTTTGTGTGTAACTTTTTGGGCAATAAAGATTTTTCTATTCTATTCTAATAATTCAACCGTCACCCAAAAAATGCCACAGCCTTCGATCAAAGAAACAGGATTTTGTATCATTCGCTCGATCACTGCTTACCAAAAGACCATTTGACCGTATTCAACTATTATTTGGGTTGTGACGACCCGTATCTTATAGGTATTGTAGCCATTTGTTTCATTAGGTAAAATACCTACAATACATGCAATTGCATGTACGCCGTTGCGATATCCTTCGGTTTTTTATCGATGGCCATTGTAAATATTCTGATCTTCATTTCTTCGATTCTTTACTTTGTTTTTTTATTCATTGATTTGAATAGACTTTTGTGCATTTATTGTCCCAACCTGATGTTCGGAAATAAAGTAGCTAATCAGCTTATTCGAGCAGGTAATGAACAATGTGTTGGTAGTATGTCTGCTTCGAGAGCTGAAGGGCGTGGGTTCGATTCCCACACAAGACAAACATTTGTGTGACTAACGTCGATGTTTGTTCTGTGTCTGGGTGTACTGTATGTATTATAAGTATGTATTTACAAAAAAAAAAGTATTTAAGTATTCTGCCAGCTATCTGGTTCCCATAGTACAAGCTTTGCTTAGTTTGGGGCTAGATGGCGCTGTGTTAAATGTCCTCCAATATTTATTATTTATTATGTTTGATGAAGTTCTTTAATTGTGGTTTTATTAAAAATGTATACATATTTTCAGGTTTCTACATATTCGGAAATATGGAAAACTTGAAGGCGAATTCGGAACTATGGAAAAATATCGCGGCTACGTTGGAAAATAGCGAATCACTGGGCACGAGTATTTCATTAAAATGCCAAAACCACGTCAACAATTTGACTGAAGTGAGTAATACCGGCTTGTTGATGACTACATAGGAGCTACAATTCGAGGGTGGACACTAGATAAGATGGACTTAGGACCACGATGCATGGCGCGGAAGAAATAAGGCATATACTTAGCAGTGGGGGATCTATCGGCTGAAAGTTAACATACAGTAACCGAAACCTATTCAAATCTATGTTTTGTGATATGGCTGATAAACGAAGATCAGCTCTATCACCATAAACTATTCTGTGCATAAGAAACACAGGTGGGACAGCTCTCCACGCTATTAAGCGTTGGGATCTTACTACCACTCTGGGTCGGCTCTTAGTATGAGAACGCCACTTGCAAGTAGGTAAGCGTTGGCGCAGCTGCTGAATTAGTAAAACACAGGCCTCTATTTTATGCAAAGATTAAATATTACCATACAATGCGGCAATGAGGTCCCAGGCCAGAATTTTGGGAACTATTCCCATTGATAGCGGACGTAGTAAATTTTATCTTAGCTTGGATGTATTATTTTAAATATTTTTCTTTTTTTTAATATTTCATTCTGGCTAATTAATAAAAAAATAAGCATAGTTATTAGCTACGGACAAATTATACAAGAGTTTAACTTTTTATTTCAACAAACTCTTAACTAAACAGTTCGATTCCACCTTTATCATATGAACTGCTAAATAAAGAAATTTGCTGCCCTAGTGGATGCTCCCTGATAGATCCAATCTGGGTGCCTTCAAGTCGCGAGTGAATCGGTTTCTTCGATTACCCTCGATGCACCTCCATCGTAGACCGCATCTTCGTGTTACATCAGACGAGAAGGCGATTAAACTCATTGTATTGTATTTAAAATGATCGGGTCATCTTCTAACATACAATGTGCAAGGTACCTTGTGAGGTAGCAGAAAGTAAGGGAAAAGAAAAGAAAAAGGGAAGTGAAGCAAGGTGTGGGTTGTAATTGATCAGAAAAACTGATGTCGGTGAAATGTTACACACCTCTGCTGTTTTCGCTAGAAAGGTGATTTTTCTTGTACCCAAGATAGAGATCTTGAAGCTTTGAACAGCGAAGCTATGTTTTCCTATCATATGGTCTACATATCTGTCTACATACACGAACAGAACAATTGAATGATCTTAGATAATAAAAAAAAACAGGTTACGAAGGTGGAAGATTTCGAGAACGTGCCTGAAGGCGGGTGCAAGGCGCCGTGCGATTTCTCCCTACGGTCATGCGGGCACAAATGCTTACTGTTCTGCCACGGCTACGACCGCGATCACTCCACTAATTGGACCAGGTGTCCTCGGAAATGCGAAAGGTACATTTCATTCACATCGTACTTATATGATTTTTAATGCATATGGTTAAATTGTAATGTTTCTGTCTGAGGGTTGCCAGGTCTTTTTGACAGTTTTGAATGTCGTCTTATATTATTATAGTCTTGTTAGTTGGATTTGAAAATAATAATTTCCAGAGTAAAGTGAAGCATTAAAAGATCTTGCTTGACACTAGCAGGCTGTCGTTTAGCAAGACTTTCCAACTACCGCTGGTCTGACTCTACAGAGAGAATTTACGCGATATATGCTAACGCGCTGTGCCGCATTAAATAATGTCTTGTGTATAGGAGGACCAAAGCCAAAATTCACACTGAGGTATCAGATTATCAAGTCATTATGTAAAGTTAATGTGGAACAAACAGGGCAAGAAAAATAAAACCTTTTAAAAACACTTTACTGCAGCGGTCGGTAACCGGCGCGGCGGCCTGCCATATGCGCGGATGTCTTCCTTGCTGCCCGTAATTATTTTGTAAATTAGTCGTAAATATCTAAAATGTAATATACTAGCAGATCGTCCCGGCTTCACAAAAAAACCCGGGTAAACAAAACTCGACTAACAATTTAGCCTATGTTAATTAATTACTCAAGTGATAATGTAGCATTCTAATAATAATGAAAGAACTTATCAGATCGGTCCAGTAGTTTCGGAGCCTATTCAATACAAACAAACAAAAAAGCTAATCTTTCCTTAGTATAGATAAATATAAGAATTAAATTGCCTATATTTTAACAACTAGCATTTTTCAATTATACGTAGTAAATGCCAGGGTTAATATCACAATTATTTTTTTAGCCTGCCAAAAGGTTGCTGACCGCTGCTCTACTGCATAACATCACGTAAAAAGAAAACACCACTATATGCCCTTCCGCTCAGCCTTACAAATCTTGCTCGACATTTAATTATAAATAGACATGTAAGAAAAAAAATATGGTGTAAAGGGAGGAACCAGCAGTGGATCGATCAAGCCTGACGTTTTGATAACTCATGTCATCTTATGATATTTATATTAAGTTTTCTGCAAAGCCTAGCATCAACGACCTGTTAATTCACTGGGCACATTTCGGGGAAAGTGCGTTGCAATTGCAGAACATGAATTTATCAGCACCTTTTTATTACTGGACGGTCAGACAAAAGTGACCAAGGCATCACCCGAATATAGTGGAGATTCATATTTTGTTACACACGGCTAGGATGTAAAACACAGTAACTATTTGCCGGAATCTGTTTCCTAATTGATACAATGTCAGTCTTCAAATCCACAGTAAACGTGCTCCATCCTAGATCGTATAATTGCTTAACATCGGGCAGAATGAAGCTCAACGCGAACCTATTAAGAGTTATAAGACTTATTTATTTTTTTACTATTAATGGTTGTTATAAGTTGATATAATGAATTTTATATTGTTAATTGAACAGAATTCTTTGCGAGCTCGGCCATACGTGCCCTAAGAAATGCGCCGACGTTTGCGGGCCGTGCAAGCACAAAGTGCAGAAGATGCTTCCCTGCGGACACGAGATGGACGTTCATTGCTACCTGGAGCCCGATGACGAGTCCATACAGTGTCACACCTTAGTCGAAGCCACATTGCCCAACTGCGGCCACAAAGTAACTACGTAGATTTCAACTTGTTCGACATAAATTGCATTACTTATAAAGTGTAATAGTTGATATAACTCATTGTTTTTTGATGACAGCCCAATGAACATAAACCAATACCTACCAATAAATCAACAGGTCCATTGGTAGAATGTCCGCTTCAAGAGCTGAAGGACGTGGGTTCGATTCCCACCCAGAACAAATTTTGTCGTAGGTACAAACAAATGTTTGTTCTGTGTCTGGGTGTACTGTGTAATACATACCTACAGTACACCCAGACACAGAACAAACATTTTGTTTATACCACAAAATGTTTACCCACTAAGTTAACTATGTTTCAAATTAATGCGCCTGAGTCACTGAACAAATAAATCGCTAGCTGATTCAAATTATTTTTCCTGTATACTTAGGTATTAGATATATTTTGTATTACTAAATAATTTAATTCTGCCGGTTGCCACAGACGCCAGTCATCCGTCGTATTGCTATGAAATGCCGAATGATAAGGGCCTATTCTAAAATTTCCAGCACATTTGTTATTACAATCGATCATCAATCTAATACTATGTACTGTATGGTATTTTATAGCAAAGCAAAAATATGGCGGTTAAGAAAGTTTATGCATGTCTAACTTCGATTATTCCTACGTTTAATTTTTATATACTAAAAATAAAATATATCCCAATTCTGTTCTAAAAAATAAAGTCTTATCTATTGACATAATTTTCACATATTCTAACAAAGTATTTAATAAAACAGGTGTAGAAAAAAAAAAATATCATTGTTTAAAATTTCTATTGACTCATTCTAAATTAAGTTTATATTTTATGAAGCTCTTGTATACAATAATAAATTTTAACAATATACAATAATAAGATAAGGTGGTTCGATTGCCATACAAACAAAATTTTTCCATTTATCAATGCCAGTGCCAGTAGCTGTGATTTCACTGTAAAATTATGCTCCATTTGTCCATAAATGGAAAAATAATATTTGTATGGAAATCGAACCACCTTAATTATTTTGTTTTGATTGCAGGCGCAAAAATTGTGTTTCGTTAACATCAATACCGTGATTTGTAATGTCGAATGTGAATACCGTGTGGACAAGTGTGGGCACGGCTGTTTGCGCAAATGCCATGTCAAAGATGATCCGGATCACCAAAAGGTATGTCATAATATCACACTTTTTATAATATTACAAAGAAATATTATATTATAAAGTCGAAACACGTATGTCATATTATAAAGTCGAAAGTTTGTTTGTATGTTTGTTACTTCTTCACGCTCAAACGGCTGGACCAATTTAGATGAAATTTGGTATAAAGCTGCACCCTGGATTAAGACATAGGCTACCTTTTATCTTAAAAAAATTAGCGTTCACATGTATGTCAGCGGGTATCGTCGTGGGGAGCAGCTAGTTTCATTAATACATTTTTAATATCTCATTTACACTGCCCTTAGTTAATTTGGTAGAATATCTGCTTCAAGAGCTGTAGGGCGTGGGTTCGATTCCCACCTTGGATAAATATTTAGTGGTATAAACAAAATATGTGTGTTCTGTCTGAGTGTCCTGTATTTATTATAAGTACCTAAGTATGTATTTACAAAAAAAACTGTCAGTTATCTGACTGCAATAGTACAAGCTTTGTTTAGTTAGGGGTCAGATAGCGCTGTGTGTGTAGCAATGTCATACGTTTTTTTTAAATTATTCATTTAATTAATGCTAAATGCGTTGCTTTTTTGAAGGAAGCACAACGTCATCATCATCATCATCATCCACAGCCTTCTTTATCCCACTGCTGGGTATAAGCCTCTCTCTTTACATGCCATCTGCCTCGGTCCTGTGCCAATCTGGTCCAGGTTCGACCCGCGACGGTGACAATATCGTCAAGCACAACATTCAACAAAATTATCAAATAAGTAATTAAAATCAAATCTACAATTAAAACAATCATAAACAAATTAAAAAATATATATATGTATATAGGTATAGCAAGATGGAGCGTAATTACATGATGACTCACTATTAGCATTGTATTTGCAGTATCTGTGCAGAAAGAAATGTGCGAAAGCCAACGCGGGGTGCACGGCCGGCTTGGAAGGGGATCGTGGGCTCCACCAGTGTGTCAAACAATGCTGGGAGGAGTGCGACGACTGCACTGTCGAGGTAACCTAGACCTATATTTATTTATTTATTGAGATAAAAACGACAATAATAATTAATCAATTAAATCTATCTCACAATTAAATAATAACAATTATCCGATCTAATAAAAAGTATTTTTCCGAATCAAATGTCAAATTAATTTTGTTTATAAAAGCCAAAATAAAAAATTATACAAATGTCAATATAAGGTAAATACATTTTGTAAATAGTATAATTTAAGGTATTTTTTATTTTGTTTAATAAATACTGAGTGAGGTAAATATAAATGTCAATAAAATAAAATTATAAAAATGTCAAAACAAATTTTACAAGTCAATATCAGGAATATTAAAATGTCGAAGTAAGAAAAATTATACAAATGTCAAGAGCAAATTATCAAATACATAAAAATATTTTAATGTCACAATCAGTTATCTAAAATTTAAATATCAGAATCGTAATCGGCTTTTTTGCCCCTGTCCCATTGGTAAATTAATTTCTCAGAATATGTCAAAAAAGTGGTTATGGTTATTTGCCAGTTGTCACAAAATAATATATAAGAAACTCCACAAAGAGCTCGCAAGCCCAACACCACAGCACCGCACCAATGGAATTATAATAGCAGTATATAATGCTTGGGACCCAAAACCGTGGTTTGTTATTTTGATACCCTTCACAGTCGTTACTCTAACAAATTTTCATAAACCGTTTTACTTGACTGCCAAGGAAGGGTAATGTTCTTCGCGTGTAGGTATCTTATATACAGCGGTGGCCTTAGCTTTTGCGAGGCCCCGGAGCGACAGATTATTGTGAGGCCGTTTTTCTTTGTGTCCGTTTTAAAAAAAAATTAGTTCGAGTGCTAGAGTGGCCGTGCATGCTTGCACTAATTATGAAACCGTGCGTTCAAGTGAGGTTTTGTGAAGTGCATGTGCAAGGTATAACTTAGAAAATTACAAGATCTCGAAATTTCGAAAAATCGTATGAAAGATATATATCTTAGGTTTTGAGTAAAAAGAAACTTAGGAATTTTTTTTTCAACCTCCATCTAATTAAAATGGCGTAATTTAATAGACAAACGCAAGATCAATGGCGACATCTATATGCCAGATTCATCGACAGTCGCTTATTATTTGTCATTGAATTAAAAAAAGCTTTTTTTTGTTTTGATTTCTGTTTCATGGCGATCTGTTCCAGGAACAATAAGCCACTTCTTTGTCCAATTATTATCTGTGCATTATATGTGCAAACTGTTGAGATATATCTTTCCAACAGACTCTCTTATTGTCTCATTGTGAAAATCTTCTAGTGAGATTAGGGATGTCATGTCTCTGTAGACGGGTATGTTGTAGTCCACCTTTTCCGCTTAGAGTTTGTGCAAGTTCGTTTACGTGTCTTGTTAGCTTCTCCTGGTACTTCAGGTTGCTTTGGGCTATTTCTTGCCGGACAGTTTTTATGCCGAGATCTAGATACATGTATTTATTGCTAATGCACTGGGGGATACCGAACATTGTTCTTAGTGTTTTGCTTTGAAACCTTTCTAGTATGTCGATGTTGCTATTGCTGGCGGTTCCCCACAACTGTATACCGTAGGTCCAAATGGGTTTTAGGATTGATTTATATATCAACATTTTGCTGTTGTCATTTAGTTGCGAGTGGCGTCCAACCAGCCAACTGAGGTTAAAAAAAAGCTAAGCAAATCTATTTAATGTTCAGGGGCGTAGCTACCACCATATCAGCCGTATCAATAATACGGGGCCCCCGGGCTACAGAGGCCCCCCTAATGTGTGTAAACAAAAATTTGTGAAATATATTCCACAATGTCACTTAATCTCGTGCTTCCCGGGAAAAAACTTATAAAAACCTCATATCGACTGTCCACATAATCAATAAATATTTATTTTAATGCAAAAACTTTTGTTTCTTTTGTGAGAAATCTTTACTCTTCATTTGGGGCCCCCAACTAATTTTGATACAGGGCCCCAAGACACGCTACGCCACTGTTAATGTTATTTATTTTTTAGGTTGATAAACGGAGATCGACTTGCTCGCATAAAGAACTGCGTGTCCCATGCAGTCAAAACATCGATGAGATACCTTGCATGAAAAAATGTGCCAGGAAACTGCCATGTGAACACTTCTGCAAGAAGAAATGTTCCGAAAATTGTGGAAACTGTATGGAAATGGTAAATAAATAATCATTCCACTCTAAAGAGTATATAGGCAACATACAGATAACGCTTCTAAACCAGAATCAACCAGAAGTTCTGGTGATGCAAAGTGGCGGTCCGACCATTGACAATCATGTTGCCAGCCTGCTTTTTTGTTACTTAATCTTACGAATATTATAAATTTAAATTTTACAGCCCTGTTGGTTCATTGGTATGACTGCTACAAGAGCTGAAGGGTGTGGGTTCCATTCCCACCCAGAACAAACATTTTGTGGTATAAACAAATATTTGTTCTGTGTTTTGTATTTATTATAAGTATATGTATTTACCTAAATAAAAATCAATTGTCTGACTTCCATAGTACAAGCCTTGCTTAGTTTGGGGTCAGATGGCGCTTTGTGTAATGTCCTACGATATTAATTTATTTGAAAAATGCGTGTTTTTAATTACTTCTTTAGTAACGGCTTAATGAATTTAGATGCAATCTGGAATGTAGATAAATACATAAAATCAAATTAACAGCACGCAGATTTGGATTAACATAGAGCTAATCCAAAGTATCTACTTCTATTACTTTTTATTCATAAAAAAACGAAATAGCTAGTTATGTTTGTGTATAAATAAAAGTTGGAAGTACGAGTCTTAATCTCGCGCCGGGGGTTCCGTACAAACGTATATGCTACTTGTGATATATCTTGCTTATTTCTTTCCAAAAAAATCATTATTTTATTTCAATGGGAAATAATCCATTGGATTTGTTTTATTTAATCTCGATAGATACATAGACGGTCAACGTATCTTATTTTTTTATTTAAAGATACGGTATCCTAAAAATAATCTTTTCAGAGTTCCGTACGCAAAGGGTAAAACGGGACCCTATTACCGTCTTATTACTGTCCGTCCGATCGTCTGTCGCCAGGCTGTATCTCATGAACCGTGATAGTTAGACAGTTGAAATTTTCACAGATAATGTCTTTCTGTTGCCGCTATAACAACAAATACTAAAAAAAAACAATAAAATATATATTTGAGGGGGCTCCCTCCCATACAACAAACGTGATTTTTTTGCCGTTTTTATAGATAATAGTACGGAACCCTACGTGCGCGAGTCCGACTCGCACTTGGCCGGTTTTATTATTATTTAGGTTATGTTATTTTTATAGAATGAAACACAGATCACAATTAAGATCAGATCAGATTTTTTTATGTGTATTTTAATGTAATTAATAATATAAATTTGTTTTATGTCTCAAATAAAGTGTTTAATGCTGTCTATTGTCTAAAAGGGGTTTTCCCTGGCACATTTTCATCATCGTTTCAGGTAATCAAAGAAATTCCCGACTGTAAGCACAAGGTTAAAATAATGTGCAAGATGGTGCCGGAAAGATCACTTTGCAACCAGAAATGCCAGCGCATAATGAGTTGCGGACACAAGTGCAAGGGTATGTGCGCCTCTCCCTGCGATCCCGGGAGCTGCACCGAGCTCTCGAGCGGCAAGGTCGCCTCTCCCTGTGGGCATCAGGTTACGTTGCCTTGCTACATGGCAGCTTTGCCAAAAGGTATGAGTAAATATTTATACGTACATTCACTAGATTTTTTTACCTTAGTGGTAGATCTCCTTAGCAGGAGGTCATCTAGGTAGGTACCACCGCAATATCAGTTATTCTGCCGCCAAGCAATAGTGTGTAAACATTACTGTGTTCCGGTTTGAAGGGTGCTGCAGCTAGCGAAATTATTGGGCTGTTGAGACTAACCATCGCAAGTCTCAAAGTAATGCGCGCCAAGGCAGTGATGCCCTGGACTTTGTTTTGTTACTCAAAGTTCTGTGTATCGCTGCAATGGTCGTGGACAGGCGTTATCTCTTACCATCAGGAGAGCGTCTCGTTCGTCTCATTACTTTTTACATAAAAAAAAAACATTGTCAGTTCTGTTGGTTCATTGTTAGTATGTCTGCTCTAAGAGCTGAATGGCGTGGGTTCGCTTTCCACTCAGGACAAACATTTTGTTGTATAAAAAAATGTTTGTTCTCAGTCTGGGTGTACTGTATGTATTATAAGTATTCTATCAGTCACCTGACTCCTATTTCTACTAAGCTGTACAAGCTTTGCTTAGTTTGGGATGAGATGGCGTTGTACGGAATGTAAAAAAAATGTCGCTCACTAACTGCGCCCCGCGGTGTTACACGTTAAATTTTTTCGGGATAAAAAGTAATAAAAATAAAATTAAATAGGAATAAAAAATAGAATAGAATCATATATATATAACGATATATGATTCTATTCTATTTATATTCCGAAACCAAAAACAAGTGCTTCTTTAAAACTGCTTAAATAGTGACAAATGTGAAAAAAAAACAATTATTTATTTGTCTGTGGTACAGAGTTTATCGAGGAAGAGACGTTGGCGAATCTGTGTTCCGCACCGTGCGACGCGGAGCTTGCGTGTAAGCACGTGTGCAGAGGCACGTGCGCGCGCTGCCACCGCGGCCGCCTGCACGCGCCCTGCACGCAGCCCTGCAACCAAGTCAACATCTGCGAACATCAGTCAGTACACACTTTTTTTACCAGAATAAGCGTAACATTTTTTACTGTTGAATACGCCTCTATTTACCACCAAGCGTAATTCTACTTTTGAATCCTAGGGGCAGGGATGTTAGATGGCCACTCTGAAATCCTTGTACCAGCTGGCTAAAAAGCTGGTATTAAAGACGGAAAACTGGTACCAGGGTTGCCAGATGTCGAAATTAAGAAAAAAAAGGGTTAAAATAGCTTAAAAACTTTGTTTCACACATAAACTATATTAAAATAAGTAGGTTGGTTTGTATTTTCATTCCTTGAGGTTGGAGCTAGTTTTTTAAAAGTGCTCTGGATTGGAATGTTTTTTTATATGCATCTCAAAAATTTGTCAGTTATATTATACGTATTTTCAGTGTATTTTTGTCAGTCCACGGCTAATCTTGACATTTTTCGGTCTACGGCAAATCTTGGTATCTATAGTTGCGTACCAGGACCGAGTAGTAGTTTTTGCGTGAAAAAGTAACTAACATCTATCCATACATCCATACAAACTTTTACTTTTATAATATTAGTGGGATATACGGGATATATATGGGATAATTATGTACAACGAATACAAAGTGTCGAGTCGAGAACGCTTTTCTTTTAATAAGTTCGCGTTTGTCCACCAACTCGTGCGATGATGTGGTCTAAGATGAAGCACGCGGTCGCGGTCGCGGTCGCGGTAGAAGATATCTACACACTCTGACCTTGAAAAGATTAAGATTATATCTGTCAGGAAAGAAGGAAACCGGCAGTAACATTTGAGTCGTATTATTTACAGATGCGAAGAGCCATGCAATCAGATATGTCCACCATGCAAGAAAGGGTGCGAGGTCCGGTGCAAACACTCGCGCTGCAACCAACAGTGCGGGGCGCCCTGCACTTCTTGCAAAGTAAGTTCTGTATTTATAAAAATTCTTCTATATAAAAAGTATAATTAAATTCTGTATATATAAAAAATTCTGTATATATAAAAAGTATAATTACAAAAAAAAAAGTATTCTATACTTAAACCAATGCGAATAACGAATAAATTTAAAAACTACTTGACCGATTTCAAAAATTCTTTCACCGTTGCGAATCTACACTATCGCCGGGTGACAGGCAATACAGGGTACAAGATATAGGTAGACATAAACGGTGATAATTTCTATATTACTTACTTTTTTTGATAATTTTAGTTGAGATATCTGTATACCTTCAGGTAGTAGCTAAAGCACTTTAAAATACTGATAAGAGCTACGTATATCATTCTAGTTGTATGTCATAGACGAAATAAAGTCATTGTCATTGTGATGTAGGAGCGATGCGAAAGACGTTGCGAGCACTTGGGCGTGTGCCGACGGCGCTGCGGCGAGCGGTGTTCGCGTGCCGCGTGCGACAAGCCGTGCTCACTCCTGCTGTCGTGCGAGCACCCGTGCCGCGGCCTCTGCGGCGAGCCCTGCCCGACCATCTGCAAGCTCTGTGATCCTGACAACTTCCCCACAGACTTCCTCGGCGACGAGTTCGACGATGACGCCAGGTCAGTATAATTATATTTTCACCCGACTAAACAAGCTATAAGTAGTTAGAGGCGCCGTGCTCGCTTCTCCTGTGGTGCGAGCACACACAAATTGTAGTGTATGGTAGTGAATAAGTTGTGTAGTGACAATTATGTAGTTTGCATGAATTAGGTTGTTATATTATGTGTTTTTTTTTACTTTGCAAGTTTTAAATTGTTTAAATAAATAAGTAAATAGAAATAATATATATATTTTTTTTTTTATTTAAAAAGTAATGAGACGAACGAAACGCTCTCTTGATGGTAAGAGATAACGCCTGTCCATGACCATTGCAGCGATACACAGAACTTTGAGTAACAAAACAAAGTCCAGAGCATCGATGCTTTGGCGCTCATTACTTTGAGACTTTCGATGGTTAGTCTCAACAGCCCAGTAATTTCGCTAGCTGCAGTACCCTTCAAACCGGAACACACTACTGCTTAGCGGCAGAATAACTGGTACTGCGGTGGTACCTACCTAGATGACCTCCTGCTAAGGAGATCTACCACCAAGTAAATATATATATAGTAAGTAAGTATATATATATATAATAAGCTCATCATAAAATGTATATTCATATGGGGGGGCTCTGGCGCCTGAAGCACAGTTTAATTACTAGTGTGTGTGGGTGCCAGCCAGTTCCACTAACTGAAGCAATTATTTATTATTATCCATCAGAGACAGCTACATTATATCTTAGCTTAGTAAAACGAATTGTGTAGATCTAAATATTATTTAAATCAATAAAGATTTATTATTATTTATTACACTTATCTTATCGATTGTTTTATTTATCTTCCGATATGGATCGATTGAATCATAATTAGTATCTAAGCTATTATGTAACGACAGCCCTTCAGTAAAGTTTTGATATTCCAGATTTGTCCTATTGCAAGATTGCGGTCACGTGATGGAAGTCGAAGCAATGGACAGTTTAATGCTGGGTGACAGAGAAACCATCGAAATCAGGAAATGTCCGTACTGCCGCAAGCCCATCATTAATACAGGCCGATACAAGGACTTGGTCAATAACATCTTTAAGAATGACATAAACCCCATCAAAACTAAATTATTTGGCACTGCGAAACAGATAGAAGCCAAGAAAAAAGAGCTGAGTGTAAAGCTCCAAGGATTTCGAGTTAAATATGAGACCGTGTTACATGGTAAGTGAAAGCTTCAGAATTTTATTTTAATAACATAACTAGGCGAACAATGAATTTGCAGAAAATCTCGAAAAGGCAACATAATTATATAGGTACCGGGTGCTATGTAGTATGTGTATTGGCTCGCTATGTAGGAAGCTGAAAATACGTATAAGTACTTATAATTCTGAACAACTTTTCTTTAAGCGTTTTAAAAAATACCTTATAGTTTTCGATATAGAAGTTCAAAAATTTCACTAAAAAATCGGTTGCACAACCCTAACTATTATTTAATCAACGCCGCAATCGGTCACTGACCCTACACGCACATGCACACAGCGGCTTTTTACGCTCGGTGAATTTTGTCGGGACTTTGCAGCGGATCAGGCGGCGATGTCAGTGTTAAAAAAATGCCGCAAAATGTCGGCGTTTTTGGAGGGGAGGAAACTAGATGGATGTACGATTTAGAAAAATATTCTTTTTGGATTTAGTAATCTGTCACAGGTTATGGGGTCGAAACGAAACTTGCGGTCCGGAAGTTCCAAATATCCTGTTGCATTACTTACGATTTGTTGTTATCTTTTTTTGTTTCCCTGTTACTGTTGTTATTTTTGCTATTGTTAGTGCTGTGTGTATTTGTGTGAACATGAAGCGTTTCACCAATGAAGGCGATTACAACGTGATAATGTGTGTAGGCAAGTGCGACGGAGTCCTTACTACAGAGCGTGCTAGCTTGCTAGGGGCATCCGTATTTCATACGTTAAATTATTTTTTGATTTTTGTATGAACACCAAAATAGATAGGTATACCGATTTTAAATTGCAATTTTCAGCGTAGACTGGTCTAATACTATACGGTAGCCCCGGCTTCCTACATGACAAGCAAATAACCCGGTATACCTACTGTATCAACTTGTCGTATTATTTGGTAGGTAGGTACAGTAAAGTTTGTTAGTACCTATTAAAGGGAATGCAATTAAAATGTGTAAGTAAAATATTTATTATCAAAACAAATTATAAACCTATTTTTAAGGTCGGCTAAAATAGTTCCGATGTTTGTACATAATTATTATGATAACATTTGTTGATATTTTAGTATTTTTCCTGAGTGACAATGGCAGTTTCGTAAAATTTTATCACGTCACCCTGCAACGAGCACAGACGGCAGATTTGCTTCATATCAATGTTGTTATGTTTTTGGTTTTATAGTAATGTCTTTTTATTAGCGTACGCACTTTCTCCCACTCCACCCGCGTAGCATCGCGCTTTTACGTCACCTCGGTTCAAAATTGAAAAGAACAAAAAAGCCAAGAATGTTTAATAATATTGCAAAAATATTATACAAGTTAAGGCACTAAATGATTTTGTAAAAAAACTTGTTTACTATATACATTTTAAGTGAACGTAAATAATGCGTAGGTATTAATTTTGATGATACGAGTATTATCGAGGGAACTGTTTCTCTACATAAAATGCTAAAGTAATTTTTCTATAATAAAAAAAATCTTAAATAAATACTAATTTTCTATATTAATTTAATATCAAGACATATTGAATAAGTTAGGTAGTGCTCGAAATGAAACGGAACACACCAAAATGCCGTTCCGTTTCGTAAAATCACCGTTCCGTTTCGTAAAAGTTTTCCTTACTGTCCATACTGGACATAGCGACTCCTGAGAGGCCGCAGAATGTCCAGTATGGACACTTACATTGTTGTGGTTCGATAAAAAAGGGAAATTGTGGAAATTTTTGTAATAAAAGTTATTACGTATAAAAGACAATTTTACTTTATTACGTTTATATTTAGGTAGGTACTCTTAACTTAATTAAAATACCTATCGGAATATAGCCGACCCTATCGAAGGTTTGGAGGGAAATGCGTTCCGGTTCGTTAATAAGTCCAATTCGACCACTGAATAGTTTTAATGGAATTAATTATTTTCCGATAAATATATCGTTCTAATCACAACGTTTACGCATAACTGCCAAATTTTTGCTCCGCTAAATGCGTTGTATTTTTTGACAAACCTAATACTTAAATGCAACTGAGGTACCAAAACACGCTCGTATTATCAAAGTTTATTGAGGAAATAAAATATAGAATGATTTTGTGATTTAGTTTTAAAAAACTTTGTCGTTGGCGATCTACGATTCGTAATTAATACGGCAGTCGTTTCCCTTTGTATCTTTGTTTGTATATTTTCATATGAAAAGGATGTCTCATGTAGCACCCGTTCATCTTCCACCCTTCTCATTCTAGTTCTGCTAGTTCTCTTTATAATTTTATTAATGGAACTTTGAAGGTATCAGAGTTCATTTCTTATAAACGGATGTGACATTAAACCATGTTCATCCAACGTAAACAAATTACTTTCAGCGGATACGAACATCAAAACAGTCTATCTCAATCTGCAATCCGTCGCCAAAACGACGAAGAAAGTGTCAAAGCTGCACCTGGACATGGAATCGACCTGCCTGGACGTTCTCGATATGATAGCGGAATGCTACCTAATGTATTTGAAGGACAAAGCGCCTGCGCTGAAGAAGGAGGTCCAGAAGCAGACGGCGCTCATGTGCGGCGTGTTCGAGTTCCGGGTGAAAGGCGGCGCGATGCTAAAGATCAGCGAACAGCAGCAGCACGATTTGCGGTTCGAACTGCAGCGGCTGCACGCGGTCGTGCAGCTGGCACGGCTGACCGCCCACGAGACGTATGCGGCAGCGCGCAGCTTAGACCCAGTGCGCGAGCGGTACGCCGCGGCCACGGCTGCCGTCTTTTCCAGTGCGCGCTTCGACGAGGCCGCCGCCATGCGCGAGCTCACACTACTGCAGGACGCCATGAAACTGGCCGGCGTCGTCACCAAGCAGGAGCGGGACATGGTCGTCAAAGCCATGAATATGAAAGCTGGTGCTTGGTACAAATGCCCAAACGGACATCCCTACTGCATCGCAGATTGCGGAGGTGCTATGGAAGAGAGTAAGTGCCCAGCGTGTGGGGCGAAAATCGGTGGTACGAACCATACTTTGACGGCTGGCAACTCTCACGCAGGCGAGATGGATGGCTCGCGCTTCCCGGCCTGGTCAGAAGGATACAACAATATGGGCAACTTTGATTTACAAAACTTGTAACTAACTAAATTCCTTTGATACTCCCACAACAGTAGGTACCTAGTTATGTAATTCTCTAGGTATGTATTATAGCAAACGTTAATAGAAACTGATTACCTATACTACCTAGCTATTGATGTTTACATGTAGACTTAATTATATTTAAGCCTGTTATTTTTGCAAAGACTTGTAACAAAATCGTCCAAGACCATGTAACCACAGTTTTAGCTTTAAAGATTTTTTTTTAATATCTATGAATCTATGGCTAAACGTAATCAATAAAATCATATTATTTCCCAAAATTAACTTGTATTGGATAGAAAATCTTTTGAGGTTTACTAATGCGAGTATATTATCTAAGTGTTAAAATATTGTAAACATTTAATATTTTATAAGTTACTTGATTTTGTATGTGATTAATATTATTGCTATTACTTTGTGATCTGAATTTAGACTAGGGACATACTATCACAATTTTTATTTAAATATTCACTTTGTAACGCTTAAAATGATAACGTAATAAGAAAATTGTTTATATTACTTTGCCACACTTGTTTGAAGATTTAAGAATATTGCTATAATTTTTGTAGTTTGAAATCTCGCTTAGGTACATTTTCTGATAAATAAATTTTAATTACAAAGCATTATTTTATTTTTAATTTGTAATTTTAAAAATATATGAAGTTAAATAAATGCCAATTGGCTATCATGTTATATATTGGCTATTATAATATAATAGCCAATGTATGATACATTGGCTATTATATTATATTGCACAGTCAACTCGTGATAGCGATTATTGCAACATAAACGTGGAGTTAAATAAACAAAACTAATTTTAATGTCAATATAATAATAAGTAATTAAAAAATATATAGGACAGTCACTGGGCCACCAAAGCCACAGTCAGACAGTCTGGAAGGAGGAAAGGGAGGTCTCTACAGTTGTAGCGATGATAGCTCTGTGGTTAGCGCGGTGTGTATGCACGCCGAAGACCGTGGGTTCAAATCCCAACAACGAGATTGAGCTACCAGTAAAGGAAAACATCGTGAGGAAACTATAGCATGGCGGCAGGGTACTTTCTAGTACTCTGCTGGCTAGCTACCACCCTAAAGTTGAAAATCTGCCGCCAAGCATCTAACGTTGTTTGCCGGCAGCCTCCCTTGCTTTACCATCTTCGACCACACCGTCACTCGACATCAGATGAGCTGTGGTCAAACACCTAGACTGTCAAGTATAAAAAAACAAGGGCTAAAATATTAATATGTAGTTAGGTATATGTATCTATAGAAAACTACTGTAAGGGCCTATGGTGTATGATTCTGTGTGTATATATGGTATCAAAACAAAAACGACTTGCAGAGGATGCGAATAAATTGCACGTAGAGTACCTAGATATCGTTGAATTGGCTTATTAGTTATTTCTAATTTTGGCAGCCTGTAGGAGCCTGGAGGTCCTGGGTTCGAATCCTACGGCATACACCTTTGTCTTTTCTAATACTGATAATAAATAAACATATAGTTTTTTTTTTTATCAGATTCAGATATATTTATTGATAAAACACTGATACAATTTAATAATATGCTAGGTGTTCATGCATGATTGTGTCATCAGTTTACCCTTATCGGGCATTCAATAATTTAATTAAACATTATGTCATATTGATTTTAAAAATGATGATTTAATAAACAATTTCAAAATATACAGTCAAGTGATATTAAAATGTCATGTCAATTTGTAACAAATATATATTTAAATTGTAATTTAATGTCAATTTAAAATTATTAATTGTTTTAAATTATTATGTCAAAAATATTATATGTCAATGTCAATAAGTGTTAAAAAAATAATAATAATTAGGTAATAATCAAATTTAAAATTGTTATCATAACAACATCTCTTCTGACCTGCGAGTATACGAAAGAATAAAATCGGTACAGTCGCCACTTTTGCTGCATTTTTTTTTCTTAGATTTTGGCGTCGCATCCCAAGCATTTACCAGTGTCAAGTTACACTTTCAAGTTTCGTAATTTAAATACACAAAATGCGAAGCCAAAACAAAAAAAGATGAAGAATCATGTAGAAGTATTGTTTGACAGCTTACCACAACACAACTCAATGATTTTTTTTTTACAGATAGTTTGTCTATAAACGGGTGTCATATTTACCTATTTTGATCTTTTACAAGGAAGTAACGAAATTGTAGTATTTTTCCGTAGTATCCTTAGATATGGATAGTATCTAGTACGGAGCATGAAATAGTAGTACAAATACTATAATTATAGTACGAAATCCAACAGTGGCACGGAGCCACACCGCGCTCGGCCTTACGTACGCTCGGTACGCTTTAGCGTACGGCCTGATTTGGAATTCTGTCATTGTAAAAAGTCGTTAATTTCTAAAGAAAAGAAACTCTAAAATAATAAACTTCAAATTTTATATCACATTTTATTGAGAAATAGTACAAAGTTTTACTCTACACATTCTAATTGTACATCTTTAAAAAAAAAACTATAAAAATGTCATGGTATGAGAATCATTATATCTTTTAGTAGAAATGTATCATATGCGGTAAATGCATGTTTTATTTAACGAAAACTGACAGATTTCAGACAAATAACAGTATATGCTCATTGTTTTGGATAATACAAATTGAAATTAAGATTGATTTATTGCAATCGATCCACAAAATAGGAATTTAGATAAATAAATGCTAGTATGTGGCGTCTTTATACATTAACGACATTAATCTCACAAAAGTCTAGTGAACATTAAATACAAAATATACAAATACAAACTATTCATGCTATTACTACATATATACTTACATGTAGATACACACTTCCGACTATGCGGCATATAAATCAATTTATTATCTGTGCCAGATAATAAATTAATTTATAAGTATAGTAAATGGTAATTTAAAAAAGTTAACTACAAGAGATTATTAGATAATTATTATCAATTACAATGTATACATAGTTACATTACTTAAAAAGTATGCTTACCTTTAGTAAATGGATACATATTACAAAAACCTTACTTGTACTCAGTACCTACCCTATATAAAAAAATATTTTTCTTAAATCACAAATAAATTCGATCTTTTGAGACATCATTATAAAACGCCCAATGACTCATTTAGTTCGACTGGCACATCAACGAAGCGTTGGTCATCTGGCAAGACGGGTCAAACCCTTTCCGTACTAAGGTTATCTGGAAGAGATCGCTTTAAACGATAAGGCCGCCCATTGTTGCACTATTGTTAGGCTGTTTCTGTTATTATTATGTTATTTCTAGTGTGAACAATAAAGAGTTATGGTTTGACAATAGTGTTAAAATTATAGAACCTGAAGCCGTGCCGTGATCTTTTATTGCGTTTTAGGCGCTAGCAAAAACTAAGGATCGTAATCGTAACTTCTTCGTGATCGTCTATCTTGAATGGTAATGAAAGATCACGGTACGGCCATTAGACACGGTGCTTGATCGAGGTAGATAACACGGTATTATAATAGATGAAGGCACGCACTAACGAGACAAAGCCAGAAGATTGTTTGTCTCGTTTTCAAGGGAGAACTCGTGTCCCAGGCCCGCTGTGGGATGAAAAAGGCGTGGATGATGGAATGATATCAGCATCGCGAAAAAGTAAAAACACAACTATTTAAAAACACAAAAATATAAAATAATTCCAAAATCTATATACCTACCTTCAATACAGCACAAATATGTAGGTACCTACTACAATGCTCAACAATCATCGGATCACAAGCTGCGCCTATGCAGCGTTCTTTTGGATTTATAATGATATACAGGGATACTGTTTCAGTTAGCGTCCTTTTAAGGGCATACTTTGTATATTAAAACAAACAACTTTTGTCTTACAACCTTTGCCAAAACACAATACATATCCCAAAAAAAATAAATTAAACTTCTTGTGGTAATCTGTAACACTTATTAGTTCCCTATGCTTCATTCATCGTAGTATCGTGCGAGTAGCCGCCCCCCGCCCCCGCAACCCCTTTCTTTGACCTTGACTGACGTCATCGCGTTTGCTACCGGCACGCGTCACACAGTGCGCGCGCGCTTTTTGCGTAGTTTATTGTTTAAACCGGACAAACATATTTTTTTTAGTACTGTATGGAAGACAAAAAATCCGAAGAACAAAAGTTGTTAGATTTAATGTCACATTAAAAGGATGCTAACTGATTACAAATGACTCTGTATGTATATATATTATGATGAGTACAAATCATTATGAACAACATTTAACGTGCACAACTCTAAAATCTATAACAGGTGATATTAGGTACGCTACGGTAGGCTACGCTAGTTACGGACGGTCGTCAGCGCGAGCCGTCAGCGTGCGTGCTCGACGGTCGTGACGCTGGCAACGGGCTGACGTTGCTCAGCGCTAAATAACCAGTATGAGTTAGAAACGGTTCTTTTTAGTAATAAAATATATTCGACGATCAACACAGAAGTTCGGCACATGACTGTAAATCGGCTTTATGGAAACATTTCGACATATAAATATAAAAGATATTGGAGGACATTTCACACAGCGCCATCTAGCCCCGAACTAAGCAAAGCTTGCACTATGGGAACCAGACAGCTGATAGAATACTTAAATACTTTTTTTTGGTAATACATACTTATAATACATACAGTACACCCAGACACAGAACAAACATCGATGTTAGTCCCGAGTGGGAATCGAACCCACACCCTTCAGCTCTCGAAGCAGACATACTACCACTGAACCAACAGAGCTGTCAAAAAATCTGACGAAAAATCTTCTGCATAATAAAAACAACCAACAATTCTTTTACAAAACGTATCAAGTCATTGGAATATGAACTCTGAGACTGAGCCTATCCCGCGCGGAACATAAAATTATGATTTAAAATCGAGACGCCTGGCAACGCTGGTATCGATGCACATTTCCCTTATAATCTACGGTAGGTAGTCTACAAATGCCTCAGGGTCCACAACACTAGAATACTAGGATAATCTAAAAAGGACTACAATGAACTCAAGATCTACATTGTCAAGACTAGTCCGCACTTGCCACACAATCCCGAGGTAACTAAGGCTCGTGATTAGGGTTGCCAGGTCGCCAAACCAAATAGCCGGACAGACCTGCCAGGTTGGCCGGATGTTTGGGTAAAAAGGCCGGACACCCTACATTATTGAGGATTTTGTGTCTCAGTATTAATAGGTACGACAAAAACGCTCGGCCACGCTCAAAAAGCCTATGTCCAGACGCCTGGTAATGCTACTCGTAATCCAAGGTTAGTCTAATTGGGCCTATGATCCAGGGCAAGTAGTCTTGTTGGGCCCGCGATCCAAGGTATTTAGTCCAGTTTTGCCATACTTGCCCTACGATTCATGTTGTGAAGTCTAGTTTGGCCACACGAGCCCTACCACCCAGGGTAGATAGCGCGAAACTCGCGTGTAAACTCCGGGTATGGGCGAGCCGCAGCCGCGGCCAAATGACGTCACACCCACTAGCTTGTACAGTCCCGAGGAATCACTACCCTGGATGGGACCGCCAGAGTCACCCTGAAACATTACAATTGAAATTCAATCTAATTATTTCCTAGTGCTTACTTTACTAGGGGTTGAAAAGGGAGTACTTATTCAAGAAATTGTAATGAAATTAGAATTTGTTGCGATGATAGGTCAGACGGAAGATCATTTTGAGTATATATTATATTGTATTATGTTGTGTATTGTATTGTATTATTTCCGCTTAAAAGTGATGTTGGTTGGTGTATCGATGATAGTTCGGTGGTTAGCGCGGTCGGTCGGGCGTGGGTTCGTACTCCAACAATCAGCTTGAGCTGCCGGTGAAGGAAAACATCGCGAGGAAACCATAGCGTGGTGGTAGGGTACTTTCTAGTACTCCGCTGGCTAGCTACAACCCTCAAGTTGAAAATCTGTCGCCGAGCATCTAAAGGTCCGGCAGCCTCACCTGAAAACCAGTTCCATTCCAGCCTTTTCATCTTCGACAACAACTTCACTTAACATCAGGTGAGCTGTGGTCAACCGTAAAAAAACATTGATGAGGATTAAAATTAAAATGTATGTTCATAACTAGAAAACATATTTTTTTTAAATTTCCTCCTTTAATTAATATCCCGCAATACCTGGCAAGTGTCCCGGAGGCCGGCAGGGTCGCCAGCGCACAGCTGTTCGGGCGAGATGCCTTGCGGCAACTTGCGCCAGTTTGCGTATGACTCGCTGCAAGTTGAACTGCTCACTGCTGTCACGTTGGCCTTCAGCAAGATATTACTTCGAGAGTTCCCTGGACACAAGAGTTTTATAATACAACTAGCTGACCCGACAGACGTTGTCCTGTCTTAATGTGAAATATCATCATCATCGTTTCAGCTGTAGGACGTCTACTGCTGGACATAGGCCTCTCCCATTGACTTCCACAAAGACCGGTTGGAAGCGGCTCGCATCCAGCGCGTTCCTGCGGTCTTTACTAGGTCGTCTGTCCACCTTGTGGGTGGACGTCCTACGCTGCTGTCCTATATGAAATATGCACTAAGAAAATTAAATGATAAATTAATTATTTTATCAGTATAATTTCGACCCATGCATCTGTTTTGACTTATTATTTTATTTGCAGCACACATTCTGTCAAACGACTGACAGTTATGTCAGACGCCATAAGTAACCTTATGGAACGCCATAAGGTTACTGGTTATGGCGCATTAGAAAAGCAAATATGGTCGTCCACGCGGGACGTGATGAACAAATGATTTTTCGTTCATATTTTATTTTAGTTAATTTATTTATTCTGTTAATCGAGACGGAGATAACTCCAATAAATCAACAACCATGAAAATCGGTTCAGCAGTTCTGAAGCAGCAAGCAGTAACGTGTAAACATTACTGTGTTCTGTTACTGGGCTGTAGCGAGTAACCATCGAAAGTCTCAATGTAATGAGCGCCAAAGCAGCGATGCCCTGGACTTTGTTTTGCTACTAAAAGTTCTGTGTATCGCTGCTATGGTCATGGATAGACGTTAGCTCTTACCATCACGAGAGCGTCTCGTTCATCTCATTACTATCTATATTAAAAAAAGCACTAGGTAAGTACATACATGTATATGTTTGGGGTGGTTTTGACACCTTTTTTTAATTAGAGGCCGTGTCACGATTGCATGTTTTTTTACAGGTAGAGTTATTTGTGGAATCTCGATAAAAATAAAACAAAAATATTTGGTGTTATATCTTTAGAGTCAGCAGCGGCTTTAGCTGTTGTAAGGCTCGGGGCGACAGATCATTGCGAGGCCTTTTTTCTTTCGAGTCCCGTTTTACTAAAAAATTAGTCCAAGTACTCGAGTCGCCGTAACATGCTTGCACTAATAATGAAACCGTGCGTTTAGGGGGGGTTTTGTTAAGTGCGAGGCGCGAGATACACTAATGGTAAAGACTTATTTCTAAGAGGACGCCCCCGAGCGAGGCCCGGGTGGTTACCCTGCTTGCCCCCCAAGGCCGCCACTGTTTAATGTTTTCACTGTTAACCGGTTTGCTACGAGTAAAACGTCAGTAAAATTGTTGCTTTGTTTATACAGAGCACAGGTGATGTCGTGTATGGAGTACTGTTCGTACCTGTGGGACGACTCTGCTTGGGACACTGGAGTCAGTCGAGAGGCGCAATAACACTTTGGCCAAGTCACAGCTGTAAAGCCTTGAGCACCGACGTAAGGCCTACCGACTTTCTACAGGGGATTGTGCCTTGGAGTTGCACGACTTGGTTCCCGCTGCACTTTTACTACCGGACGGACAAACTCAACCAAACCGTCATCCGTACAAATACAAATCATTTATTAATAACACCAAAGTTACAGGTCATTTTTTTAAAAATTTTATTCCAGGCCATTCATATTTAAAAATATCAAAATCATAACATGTCAAATAATGAAAATGAAAATGTCAATGAAGTTATATGTCACATAATATGATTATAAATAATTATGTCATTATAGTTCAATGTCCATAAAAACAAAAATTGTGTACATGGTGTACGTTCCTCATGTGCGAACTAAGCGATCGAATCCACATTCTTTATTCGCACAGCGAGAATGTGGAACTCTTTGCCCATAGTCTGTGTTTCTCGAAAAGTGCAATATGAGTATACCAAAATTTATTTATTTACTTTCATCAGTCGACAACGTTTACAGAATAATAAATCATCGTCACTTAACATTAGATGAGGTATGGTCAAACACAAAGCCTGTAAAAAACTACTTACTGGTACTGCTGGTAGTGCCCCAGCCCGTGATGACAAGCGGCGTGGTGGGGTTGTTCGTACTGGTGTCTAAGCAAACTGCGTTTAAAGTGCTCGAGTAAGAGAGTCGACTGCTCAATCTGTGAAAAAGTTATGTAAATAGTATAAATACTAGTAGTAGTTTCTTTTTTCTTTTTTTTTTGGCTTGCGTTTGATCGCCATATCACCTGATGTTCAGTGAAGATGCGGTCAACGATGGAGCACTCTTGCCTAGAAAATACCGAGTCACTCTCTACTTGAAGACATTCAAATTGTATTCACCTGATGTTAAGTGAAGATGCGGTCTACGATGGAGCACTCTTGCCTAGAAGATACCGTTTCACTCTCGACTTGAAAACATCCAAATTGTATTCACCTGATGTTAAGTGAAGATGCGGTCTACGATGGAGCAGTCTTGCCTAGAAGATACCGTTTCACTCTCGACTTGAAGATATCCAAATTGTATTCACCTGATGTTAAGTGAAGATGCGGTCTACGATGGAGCACTCTTGCCTAGAAGATACCGTTTCACTCTCGACTTGAAAACATCCAAATTGTATTCACCTGATGTTAAGTGAAGATGCGGTCTACGATGGAGCAGTCTTGCCTAGAAGATACCGTTTCACTCTCGACTTGAAGATATCCAAATTGTATTCACCTGATGTTAAGTGAAGATGCGGTCTACGATGGAGCACTCTTGCCTAGAAGATACCGTTTCACTCTCGACTTGAAGATATCCAAATTGTATTCACCTGATGTTAAGTGAAGATGCGGTCTACGATGGAGCACTCTTGCCTAGAAGATACCGTTTCACTCTCGACTTGAAGATATCCAAATTGTATTCACCTGATGTTAAGTGAAGATGCGGTCTACGATGGAGCACTCTTGCCTAGAAGATACCGTTTCACTCTCGACTTGAAGACATCCAAATTGTATCTATCAGGGAACACCCGAAAAATACAACCCCGGAATTTTCAGGATCGAAAATCGTCTGGGATCCCGAATCTTCTAGTTGTACCTGAGGAGCGCCAAATCGTCGTATTTCTCGCGGCGTGTGTAGCTCGGGTGCATGATTATCTGCGCGATAGTCACGTCAGTGTCCGGGTTCCAGGTGTTACCGCCGAGCTCTATCACGCCGGTGCGCACCATGGTCGGTTCTATTCTGCGGACATTATAAATTGAACGCATAAATACAAACAAACACAAACACAGCTCCAGATCTACCATTTTTTCGGAGCATACTATCTCATTAATATTATAAAAGTGAAAGATGGATGGATGGATAGATGGATGGATGTATGTTTGTTACTCTTTCACGCAAAAACTAATGAACTGATTTGGATGAAATTTGGTATGAAGGTAGCGGAGACCCTGGATTAGAACATAGGCTACTTTTTATCCCGAAAACATGTAGCGGGTAACACCGCGGGGCGTAGCTAGTCTACCAATATTAGAAAGTGAGCATACTTTTCAAGAGTGTCGACGCAATGTGCAGCCGTGAGCACGTAGGTTTTTGACAACACGGAACCTCCGCAGTCAAATTCGTAGCCGTTGCCGCGGTCATAGCCGAGCGCCACCTACAAATGAACATGTACAATAATAAAACATATACATAGTTCAACATCACCATTTTCTGATAACTGCTTGACAGCTGCTGCTTGCTTATATTTTTTTTTCTTTGGTTTTGGCGTCGCGTTTTTAACATTTGCCAGTGTCAAGTGTTTTATATTTTCAAGTTTCATAAGTTAAATAAGTGTCCTCGTAGCTAAAGTTATAGTCTAAGTCCAGTCTTGGTCAAGTACAGTCCGTGTCAGTCAAGTCCAGTCATGCTTTAGTAAAGTAGTGGTGACTTTACTATAAAGCTTCGATGGAGTTTTGGAAGCAACACAAAAAGCCATGTTTCACCACATTATATAATTTTCCCACACTCGCGCTTGTGATTCGGCACTTTATGAATAAAACACCATCATTTTTACGCATAAACACTCGACAAAACAGTAGTTTTGGAAAAAAATAAACGGGGCGACACGACGCTTTCCGCGTTTTCGGCAAAACTCCCTGCTTGCTTATTTGGTGGCTCTTCATTGTTTTTTTTTAATTAATTAAAACAAAGTTACACTAAAATTAGGCGGATAGCCTTCATGGATGGATGTGTCTACGTTTTTGACAGCCCCGTTGGCTCATTGGTAGTATATCTGCCTTGAGAGCTGTAGGGCGTGGGTTCGACTCCCACTCAGGCCAAAACATTTTGTGAATAAATAAATGTTTGTTCTGTGTCTGAGTGTTCTGTATGTATTTACAAAAATAAAAGTATTTACGTGTTCTATCAGTTATCTGATTTCCATCACACAAGCTCTGCTTAGTTTGGGGCCCGATGGCGCTGTGTATAGTCCTACGATATTTATTTATTTAATAGTTTTCATAGGCTTTGATGCACTGGTTTAAGACGGTTGAATTCGATTAATTATTGGTTGCACATACGTATTGCATAGTGTATAAAATATCATATGTAATGATATGTAGGTATGTAATAATTACCAACCATGTGAGGGAATTCGCCGAGCGACGCTTGCTCCCCGCCTATGATGTGCAAGCCTAGGGGCTCTATGTTATTTGCCCTAATCTTTGCGCATTCTGAAAACAATTGATGGCTTATTTAGTTACGTCACACAAATGCATTAATTATTTATGTTCGTTAAGTTCCCGTTACGTATCACCCTATTCTACGCTCATTTTATATACACTATTATAAAGCGGAAAGATTTGATTTTTTTGTTTGTTTGTAATGAATAGGCTCCGAAATTACTGAACCGATCTGAATAATTCTTTCATTATTAGAATACTACATTATCACTGAGTAACATAGGTTAAATTGTTAGTCGAGTTTTGTTTGCCCGTGCGAAGCCGGGACGGTCTGGTAGTATAGTATACATATAATAAATAATACTTCTTATTATTTTGTAGGTCATTTCTACTGGATTAATCGATGCACCTTATCATCACATTTGAGATAGGTTTCAGGTGAATATTGTATAATTTTAAGAATAGCTAATTGGAAACCAATTCTTACTTAGATACTTACTTAAAGGTATTAAAATAATTCAGATCGACTCTTCGTTCCGCTATTTTTAAGACTTATACTTACTGTTCAACAGATCTGCAGGTCGTAACATATTAATTAATAATTATGCTAACACCTCTGAACGAAACTCGGCTATGGTGGTAGTGTGCATCACAAAGACTGACATAGAACACTATACCACTGAAAAAATTATAAAATTGCGGGAAAACCGCCGGTCGTAGTTAGTATCTTATATTTTATATAACAATATAAATACTCACCTCTATCGGCTATCTTCTTAGCATTATCGAAAGTCAACCTTTCAGTTGAACCTATAAAAGGTGATAAAAACAAGTTTTAAATTTATGCAATTTTTGTTTATCGGTAGGTGTCTACATACCAAGATACACAGCTAACTTTTTAAGCCGATTTTATTGACACATAGATGTTAAAAACAATGGATGTCGAGTTAATTGCAAAATTCACGAAAAAACTGTCACGAGTTAATCTTTACAAAGAAGATTGGCAGAATTCCAACATTTTCAGTCTATGTATCTTAAAAAAACAAAGTCGCAAACAGGAATGAAGCTTGTACGCTATTTAAACCCACTACCCAGCACCATATCCACTACTCATGGTGGAATTTCCATTGGGTATGTACCTACCAAACGTTCTGACTACGTTTCTCATCCATACAGCTATGGAAAGAAACAAGCTGATGGCTTCATTATTTTCTGAAAATCTTAAAAAAAATATCTTAATCTCTTCAAGGACAGAGTCAATATGTATTCATATGACGCGACTTGGTGGTCAAACGCAGATTTATACGCGTATAAAGTATTAAGAGGGAACGCGAGTCCAGTGGAATTTGAAAAATAGGTATTTGAACGATTGCCATCGCGCTGCGCCCGAACAGACAAGCTGTGTGTGTGAATAGTCTATATTTGGGTGTATTTTTCGATAACATTATCGAAAAAACTCCTTCCTTAAACCCCCTCCCTCCAATCTTTCCCCGTAGAGTGTGATATGGGACAAAGTCAACTCAATTATACCTACTTAATTTTCGACTAAATTGAGGTTTCGTTTTCCCCTGTTTCCTCCTATAAAAATAGAGCCTATCCAATAATTTTTTGTACAAACATTTTCAAGAAGAATGAGTCTGTCCCTATAATTTTTTTACCTTAAAAATCTTTCAAATTTGTTTCATAATCGTCTGATTATGTTCGTATAAAAGGGTAATTTATTACGAATTTCGAAGTCATATTATTTTATGTAATTAGTTGTTGGGAAAAAAGAAATAGGGACGTAGCTTTAGCAGACCTTGATTTTGTGACAAAAAATATTGCTCTGTGAGCATTATGGAATTTTTAAGGAGAAAAATAGAGGAGAGGAAATAGGGAGGGAGAAAATAGGGGAATACATTTTATGGAAAAACGCTACTTAAGTAGGCAAAATTGAATCGATACATGAGAAATTATATGACACAAAAAAGTTTTTATAACACAAACACTAGGTATATACAGCATGTTTCTCTAGACGACGGACATATTTCATGACGTTATAATTTAGGTTTATATAGTACGAAAAAAAATAAAATAAAAAATATTTACGCCAGCATTAAAAAGATATTGGTGTTCAAATTTTGTCCCGGGACTACAAGACTTACGGTCACCAAAAACAGACGATCAGCTGGCGGCGCGACGCGCCTATCGTTCAAGTAGGCAAGTACAGCGGTCGTCGCCCGCCCGCCCCGCGCCGCGCGCTCGCTCGAGCAGACGCGATGTTTGTATGTACTTATCGGTTAGTTTAGTACAAGTGTAATACGTACCTTTCACCTAAATTTTCCTATTTTCCTTCATACTTCTAAGTGTAACGTCAAAAAGGAAAACTCAACGTCAAGTAGAGTTCATTGAACTTGTTGAGTTAGTACCGACCTAGCTTAGAACAGGCAAAAACATCTAATATCAGCTGTAGCTGTTTCTTGAGACAGTCCAATAGTTCGACTAAACGACGTACACGTATTCGTAATATGACCCGATAATCAAAATAATATCTCGTCTTCAGTAGGTAGGTATTCGCGCGGGATGTAATTTTGTCAAAGTACTCTTGTAGGTTCACTGGAGTCGGCTCGTTTTCCCTTCCTTGATAGGAAGTCGGCACTGTGAACTGTCTGAACATTCGAAGCCGTTGGAATCAGAGCCATCAGAGAATACGATGGGATATGCCTGTTCGGATATGTTTGCCGACGTCTATAGCACCTCTCACACTGTCATTGGCTAAAGCATACACACACACCATAATTATCCCAATACTCTTCGTTGGTGTATTGATAAAAGGCATCGTCACGATGAGCGATAAATAATAATCATCACTCGACGTGAGAGCGGCACGCGGAGCAGCGGCGGCGGGACGGTGCGACGTTCTTATCGCGCTGAACGCAGGTGGCGAACTGACTGCGTGACTTGTTGACCTTGTTGTTGACCCGAGAATCGCACGCACCCCCGCCCGAAACCCCTCAGACGCCGCCGCAGCCTTGCGCCTGCGCCGCGCGCCGTGTAGGCACAGATAGCTTACGCCCGGATTTGTTTATACCTACTAGCATTTGTTATGTGTCTGATTACATTAGTTTGTGGGACAATTTGGTCAAATTGTAAGGTATTGTTTTTATGACGTATTTGAGTCCAGTATCGCTTTCTGAACACCCCCTTGAAATATGTCCGTCGTCTAGAGAAACACCCTATATATGTGTCCAAATCAGAATCTAATAAATATTGCTGACGTAATCACTATTCGACTTCTATCGCTAAGCAAATACCTCAATACTTTAGTGCTTACGGTATACTTAAACGGCCCCTAGCCTACTATTTTTAATAATTTGTTTGGTTTTACAACATTCCTTTGATGACTTCGATGTTTTCCTTATATTGTGGGCTGCTATTGATATTAATGCGAAGGTACCTAAAGTTTTTGCGACCTCTCAATATTTTTAATGACTGAATGTTATTGAATGGAAACGTAATAAATAAAATATATTATATATCTGTCTCGTTTTCGCAAATAGAAGAGAAGGCTAGTGTATTCAGATAAAAGGCATAAACGCATTATAGTAGCTTTGTTTTGATGCTATAAAAACTAAGTACATTAAGTCTAGGGCAGGGCTCAAGCTACATGTGGTAAAGGCTGCACTGCACTGTCTTCCAGCTTGGGATGTATTGTGCATACATCCTAAAAAACATTAGTCTTCCCAAACTAACCGCGCACCTCGACGTAATGAATGCCTTATGCCAAATCCCACAGATAGGTCCAATGTCACAACGTTTTAGTGGTTTCATTCTTATTTATGTATAATAACTAACCTCAACCTCTCCTTATTATATTCTTTATGTGTAGAGATTAGCTAGTGTTTATTGTGCTAAATTATAGATACAATTGTTATAGTTGCCATACCAAATTTAGAAGTAGTCGGTGGACAGCACACAACTTCCATAACACCACTGAAGCCGCATCTTTGAAAATCGTGTCGCCTTTTGTTCCTTATTTCACTGAAAAACAAATGATTTCTTAGATATCAAATTAGTTATAAGTACCTAATAATAGATATTAATCGTAGAGCAACTTTATTTACGAATACTTATTTAATAGATACGTACAATTCCAGCCCACCGGCGGGACATTTAAGATTTTCGGTTGGGGACAATGCGAAAATCGCGTTTCCGTGTATTTTTCAGGTGCTAGGTATAACGTTCCAGTAAAAAGCAAATACTGCTACAATATGCTACCTACAACTTGCATTTTATCTATTCTATACTATTGTAAAGAGGAAAGATTTGATTGTTTGTTTGTTTGTATTGAATAGACTCCGAAACTATTGGACCGATTTCAAAAATTCTTTCACCGTTGGGAAGCTACGTTATCCCCGGGTGACATAGGCTACTTTTCATCCCTGTATACTCACGGGAACGGGAACTACGCGGGTGAAACCGCGAGACGTCCGCTAGTAAAATATAAATATGTCTTAGTTGGAATTGAATCTACGCTCTACCACTCATGAAGCACAACTTGAAAATCATATCTTATTTTGACAGACACTTCATATAAATATTTTTAAATGGTTCACTGATGTCCCGCATGGCATGAATGGTTCATTACCTTGGCACACCGGTCACTGACATGGCTCCAAAGGAACATCCTAAATTTTCGTTCGGCCGTTAACGTGTTATATAAATAAATAGAGATATTACGATTGTATTGTCTAGAGAAAAAAAAATATTCTTGGTCTTTTTTAACACTCAACTGTTTTTTTTTTTTAGTAAAATAGTAAATATATAATAATGTTAATAAAATAAATGAAATAGGTACCATAACATTATGACATTTCAAGCACAAAAATAGGAAACATAGACCAGTATGTTAGCTATTTTTGCGAAAAATAGCAAGTACTATTAATAGCAAGTTAGTGCAAAAATATAACGGTAAAGCATGTTCATGCGTTTTATTTTCGATTTATTACGTTACGCGAAATGTAAAAAACAATTCTGCTTATAGGCTTTTTAAACAGTGAACATATTTATGCAGTGCTATTTTTTATGATTTTTTGGCAGGCTAGATAAACACATTTTTCACCGTAATTTACATTTCTATAGAATCAATCATTCTAAATTAAATTTTTCACTTTTACGAAGGTCTAGAATTCAATATTAATAAATGAGATTCTACTTTCTGTTTGATAATTCTCTAGGTACTTACTTGACAGCAGGTTCACATTCCGACACAGGAGTGCATATGCCATCCGAAATTTCATTGTTTGGTACACAAGAATCACCAACTGGAATGTTACAATATTTATATCTTTATTAAAACACATAAAAACACATCATGATCATCATCCACAGCCTTCTTTGGTGATGGTTAACTTGAAAGCATTACATACTACTTCAATTGGTTTCTAATATTGAACATCTCGAATCCTAATCTACAAAATAGAGTAGGTTTTTGCATTGAAAAATAGAATGCCACAACATCAAATGTCAAAGGATGATTCTACAATTCAATTTGTCACTATGTTATGACCTTAATTTTATTTTCTCTAATATCATCATCATCATCATTTCAGCCGTAGGACGTCCACTGCTGGACATAGGCCTCCCCCATTGACTTCCACAAACACCACTGAATATGGCAGAATAATATGGCAATCTCTAATATGGCAGATACATAATTCCTATACATAACGTATAATGATAATTGCTTCATAACTATTTGTGCATATTTATACAGACAACCTTTCATTCAATCGTCAGCAAATTTAATGTGAGGATGCTTTGCACGGATGATATAAAGCTTCTTTTTAGAGAGTGTCTTCCACATTATCTAAATGACAATGAAAATCCTATTAAAGTGAACAGACTCGCGTAAAATACACTGTGTATCTAGCTGCGCCCCGCGATGTTACCCGCTACATGTTTTCGGGATAAAAAGTAGCCTATGTGTTAATCCAGGGTCTCAGGTACCTCTATACCAAATTTCATTCAGATCCGTTCAGTAGTTTTTGCGTGAAACAAACAAACAAACATCCATCCATCCAAACTTTCACATTTACAATATTAGTTTATTTAGTATTGGATTATTTAGTAACGAAGTCCTAGCCCTAGGGATCTTTTTTTATATTTTCATCCCTCTATTAAGTGGTTACGATAGCGAAAAAACCTATTGACCCTAAAAAGAGTAGAACTCTACGGTCTATCTGCGAGTATATTAACCGCCCGTAGCTCTAGTCATAGGCATGACTAGAGCTACGGGCGGTTACCGGGAATACATAATATACCTTACGGAGACATGTTCCTTGTACAGAAGGGCAAAGGAAAAAAACAGACCCCAAGTCGTACCGCCCAATATCTCTAACCGACGGTAGCAAAGTACAGGTCAGGCTTAATAGGACGTTTGGTAACTTGGTTGTAGATCATAACTTTCTGTTAGAACCGTGCTGGCTGCGAGTCTATTGATAAGTGCGCAGTGGTGGCGTGTGTTGGCCCCACGCTAGATAAGACGGTGTATTACTTTGCTGTGACCTATCGTCGATTACGCTATCTTTGCAAACAAACTGGGAATTTACGGGATCCGCAGCTCTGCCCTGTTTTCCTTTCTGTCGTAGCAAACGCAGGTCGTGGTCCGTGATAGAGACCGCGTCGTATTGTTAGGGACGGAAAATGTGATAGGCTCATAGAGCTCCTATCTACCTAACACCTTGTTCAGTCTCCCGACATGTTCTGCCATGTTAACGACATGCATACCCATATAGGTATTTTAGGGACCTCTGTCAACAACCATGTGCCCACTTCCATCCGAGTTACACCTTCCTCCATATACTTCAAAGCCAAGCAGAGCAATTGGCTACTAGGTATCATGATATATAGGCACAACAAATTTGACAAATATTTAAAACATAAGAGATAATTAACTTAACTTTAGCTGTATTAATCTGTAGGTACTGAAGGTATTTACATATATATAAATGAGTGGCTGCTGCCGAGCTACGATTAACTCCTGTATTAAGGCTGACAGCTTAGTTAACAAAAGATTCAGTAAAAAATAAGTTACTAGAAAGTAATCTATAACTCTTATTTAGTATATATATAGGTATCATCATACTGACATGTAACAAATATTTTAATGTTAATTTTAACATTGATGTTATCAATAAAACATTGTATTGTAATACATAAGTCCCAATACCCTACCTACCGTTTTCAAATTAGCCCACAATCTATTTTAGTGACCTCTGCAACTGTGTATTTATAAAGTAGAATTGATAAACAATTTCTGAGATGAATGGATATACTATATTTAGTATAATTTAACATTAAAGGCTAGCATTATCAAGAAGACATGCCATTAATTTTGAAAAAATCATAATAGGTAAAGCCAAATGTTAGACAAAACTTCTTAGCATTTAAACATCAGTTATCATCATTTATCTTACCTTTTTTTACATTATAGAAACTGCAAAAATAATGTACAAACAAACTAGCATAATAAATGCAATAGATTTTGTGTGTATTAGTTCCCGCTTATGTCTGTAATAGCTTAACAAATTTATAACTATCTAGCATGGGTAGCATATACCTGCATTAATTAAGCAATTATATTAAAAATTAATACATCATTCCAAGAGAATAGTGGGATACAACAGAATGCTGCTAATATTCAATAGTTTATCATTATTTAACTACTAAGTCTTTTAAAAGTAGAAATTAGGTCAACATAATGGCAGGTATTTCCTTCATTAGTAGTCACTCATCATGAAAATAGTAATAAAACTTGGTTTAGCTAAATGTCGTAAATAACAGGAAATACCAATTTGATAAGAAATACTCAACCATATTTAAACTAAGCAATATTATTTAAAAGTTCTCAAGAAACTTGTTATGATACTATTTAGTATAAAAATACTTAAAATATTAGAGGTTGATTCTCATTGCACAATCAAGCCCTGAACTAAGTTAGGCTTGTACTATAGGTACCAAATATCATACAATAGAAAACTGGTATATTTTTTGGAAATACATTATACAATAATAATGTGTCTTCTGGATATATGATGAAACATTCAATTCCTCAATTAAATGTTTATCCTGGTTGTGAATTTTCCCATATCCTACAGCTTAAAAAGCACATGTCCTCATAGTAAACATGGATTCCGTTACATATCAGACAAGAGAATAAACTTTAAAAAAATGTGCTATTTACGAAATTATTGGGGTTGCAGTTGCTACAATGATAATAATGAAATTGTATACTGATTAGCTATATTAAATAAATATTAAATGATGCTTGTTATGTTAGTGAGCGCATAAGAAAAATTTAGCTGATTCTTCTTTTAAAAAGATTGCGATTTATTTGTATGCGAGAGCAAAGGCCGAGCATTATCGCATGTCTGTGAAGTTAGCATCTCAATAGTTAGCATCTCAAAAAATTACTTCAGATTCATTGGCATCCAGCATAGTTCTACAGTTCTTGCTAAGTTTTAACAATAGTTCTATCGATTTTCATATCAAAACTAAGTTTTGAAAAATGAGATGCTAACTTCACACTACAGGTCATAGCATCTCATCGAAATTCGCAGATTTGACGTCAGAAGAGATGAAATTCACTGAGTTCTACACTTCCTGATAAGAGTTCTATAGAGTTCTAGTCATTTGAACATTCTCAATAATTATAAATAATTATAAACCTCAAAAATAACGGAAAAACGTGAGATGCTGGGGTATAACTGAGAGTTCTGGTTTCAATATATTTTTTAAACGATAGCTGAGGGCTCTTTACACGAGTTCCAAACGAGTTCTATTCTTTTGAACATTCTCAATAATTATAAATAATTATAAACCTCAAAAATAACGGAAAAACGTGAGATGCTGGGGTATAACTGAGAGTTCTGGTTCCAATATATTTTTTAAACGATAGCTGAGGACTCTTTACACGAGTTCCAAAAGAGTTCTATTCTTTTGAACATTCTCAATAATTATAAATAATTATAAACCTCAAAAATAACGGAAAAACGTGAGATGCTGGGGTATAACTGAGAGTTCTGGTTCCAATATATTTTTTAAACGATAGCTGAGGGCTCTTTACACGAGTTCCAAAAGAGTTCTATTCTTTTGAACATTCTCAATAATTATAAATAATTATAAACCTCAAAAATTACGGAAAAACGTGAGATGCTGGGGTATAACTGGGAGTTCTGGTTCCAATATATTTTTTAAACGATAGCTGAGGGCTCTTTACACGAGTTCCAAAAGAGTTCTATTCTTTTGAACATTCTCAATAATTATAAATAATTATAAACCTCAAAAATAACGGAAAAACGTGAGATGCTGGGGTATAACTGAGAGTTCTGGTTCCAATATATTTTTTAAACGATAGCTAAGGGCTTTTTATACGAGTTCCAAAAGAGTTCTATTCTTTTGAACATTCTCAATAATTATAAATAATTATAAACCTCAAAAATTACGGAAAAACGTGAGATGCTGGGGTATAACTGGGAGTTCTGGTTCCAATATATTTTTTAAACGATAGCTGAGGGCTCTTTACACGAGTTCCAAAAGAGTTCTATTCTTTTGAACATTCTCAATAATTATAAATAATTATAAACCTCAAAAATAACGGAAAAACGTGAGATGCTGGGGTATAACTGAGAGTTCTGGTTCCAATATATTTTTTAAACGATAGCTGAGGGCTCTTTACACGAGTTCCAAAAGAGTTCTATTCTTTTGAACATTCTCAATAATTATAAATAATTATAAACCTCAAAAATAACGGAAAAACGTGAGATGCTGGGGTATAACTGAGAGTTCTGGTTCCAATATATTTTTTAAACGATAGCTAAGGGCTTTTTATACGAGTTCCAAAAGAGTTCTATTCTTTTGAACATTCTCAATAATTATAAATAATTATAAACCTCAAAAATAACGGAAAAACGTGAGATGCTGGGGTATAACTGGGAGTTCTGGTTCCAATATATTTTTTAAACGATAGCTGAGGGCTCTTTACACGAGTTCCAAAAGAGTTCTATTCTTTTGAACATTCTCAATAATTATAAATAATTATAAACCTCAAAAATAACGGAAAAACGTGAGATGCTGGGGTATAACTGAGAGTTCTGGTTCCAATATATTTTTTAAACGATAGCTGAGGGCTCTTTACACGAGTTCCAAAAGAGTTCTATTCTTTTGAACATTCTCAATAATTATAAATAATTATAAACCTCAAAAATAACGGAAAAACGTGAGATGCTGGGGTATAACTGAGAGTTCTGGTTCCAATATATTTTTTAAACGATAGCTAAGGGCTCTTTATACGAGTTCCAAAAGAGTTCTATTCTTTTGAACATTCTCAATAATTATAAATAATTATAAACCTCAAAAATAACGGAAAAACGTGAGATGCTGGGGTATAACTGAGAGTTCTGGTTCCAATATATTTTTTATACGATAGTTGAGGGCTCTTTACACGAGTTCCAAAAGAGTTCTATTCTTTTGAACATTCTCAATAATTATAAATAATTATAAACCTCAAAAATAACGGAAAAACGTGAGATGCTGGGGTATAACTGAGAGTTCTGGTTCCAATATATTTTTTAAACGATAGTTGAGGGCTCTTTACACGAGTTCCAAAAGAGTTCTATTCTTTTGAACATTCTCAATAATTATAAATAATTATAAACCTCAAAAATAACGGGAAAACGTGAGATGCTGGGGTATAACTGAGAGTTCTGGTTCCGATATATTTTTATACGATAGCTGAGGGCTCTTTACACGAGTTCCAAAAGAGTTCTATTCTTTTGAACATTCTCAATAATTATAAATAATTATAAACCTCAAAAATAACGGAAAAACGTGAGATGCTGGGGTATAACTGAGAGTTCTGGTTCCAATATATTTTTTAAACGATAGTTGAGGGCTCTTTACACGAGTTCCAAAAGAGTTCTATTCTTTTGAACATTCTCAATAATTATAAATAATTATAAACCTCAAAAATAACGGGAAAACGTGAGATGCTGGGGTATAACTGAGAGTTCTGGTTCCGATATATTTTTATACGATAGCTGAGGGCTCTTTACACGAGTTCCAAAAGAGTTCTATTCTTTTGAACATTCTCAATAATTATAAATAATTATAAACCTCAAAAATAACGGAAAAACGTGAGATGCTGGGGTATAACTGAGAGTTCTGGTTCCAATATATTTTTTAAATGATAGCTGAGGGCTCTTTACACGAGTTCCAAACGAGTTCTATTCTTTTGAACATTCTCAATAATTATAAATAATTATAAACCTCAAAAATAACGGAAAAACGTGAGATGCTGGGGTATAACTGAGAGTTCTGGTTCCAATATATTTTTTAAACGATAGCTGAGGACTCTTTACACGAGTTCCAAAAGAGTTCTATTCTTTTGAACATTCTCAATAATTATAAATAATTATAAACCTCAAAAATAACGGAAAAACGTGAGATGCTGGGGTATAACTGAGAGTTCTGGTTCCAATATATTTTTTAAACGATAGCTGAGGGCTCTTTACACGAGTTGCAAAAGAGTTCTATTCTTTTGAACATTCTCAAATAAATAATTACAATAAAATAAAGTGTTTCTCTAAACGACGGACATATTTCAAGGGTGTGTTCAGAAAGCGATAATACGTCAGATATACTCAAATACGTCATAAAAACAATACCTTACAATCTGACCAAATTGTCCCACAAACTAATGTAATCTGACACATAACAAATCCAAGTAGGCATAAACAAATCCGGGCGTAAGCTATCTGTGCCTACACGGCGCGCGGCGCGGGCGCAAAGCTGCGGCGGCGTCTGAGGGGTCACGGACGGGGGTGCGTGCAATTCTCTGGTCAACAGGTCACGCAGTCAGTTCGCCACCTGCGTTCAGCGCGATTACAACGCAAGAAATACCTACAGCTACACTACAGCTGATATTAGATGTTTTTGCCTGTTCTAAGCTAGGTTGGTACTAACTCAACAAGTTCAATGAACTCTACTTGACGTTGAGTTTTCCTTTTTTGACGTTATACTTAGAAGTATTAGGGAAAATGGGAAAATTTAGGAGAAAGGTACGTATTACACTTGTACGAAACTAACCGATAAGTACATACAAACATCGCGTCTGCTCGAGCGAGCGCGCGGCGCGGGGCGGGCGGGCGACGACCGCTGTACTTGCCTACTCGAACGAAAGGCGCGTCACGCCGCCAGCTGATCAGCTGATTTTGGTGACCGTGAGTCTTGTAGTCCCGGGACAAAATTTGAACACCAATATCTTTTTAATGCTGGCGTAAATGTTTTTTTTTTTTTTTTTTTTCGAACTATATAAACCTAAATTATAACGTCATGAAATATGTCCGTAGTCTAGAGAAACAGGCTATATACGGTCGTGTAGAGAAGTTGGTATTTAAAGTTTTTTTTTTGTATTTATTTTATATTTTTTACTGATAGTAAACTTTATTTTATGAAACTAATTTGAATATTTTTGCTTTCTATGCGGTAGTTTAATTCTAATACGTTTTCAAACTTTATATGGTTATGACGTCATGAGGTCGGCTGAATATGTAGAATATGTCTTTGCCATACGAAACAAAAATGTATACAAAACATTTGACACATTTCATTAACTTTGACAACAGAACTGACAAGTTTTTTTTTATTTGCCCCATCGGGCAGGCTAAAGCTGTAAAGCCATTCTGTCACTTCTTCGGTTTTTACAATTCATGACATCGTTAACAAATCTTATGTCATAAAAGCGATATCAGAGTTCAAATAACGTTTCAAGTAAAATAATCCAGATATTTGTATCAATAAACCGAAAAACAACTCGGCGTATGTGTATTGAAAATATTATTATGATCGCCGTTGACTTGACATTGATAAGTTTTATTTTGGTTTGCCAGTCTATGAAAGTTGCCCGACGAGATGACGTCATGAGATATCAATTGAAAGTCAAGTTTGATTTATGTTTTTTATTAAAATAAACCCCGCTTCATAGTTTACAGAGTTTTAAACGTAAAAATATTGTACAGATATGTACTATTTCGAAAAGGATTTGGAATCAGTAAAGTTTTTGGAATCAGTAAAGTTTTTTTTTCTTTACATACCGAAATTCGGTATGCTTAGCTTCGGCTTAGAGGGCCCGGGAAAAATGCCGGGCCTTTCAGAAGTCAACTCCTCGACGTGATACCACATAGGATCTCGGAAACTAGAGACATTTTTAGGAATACACTTTAACTAAATATACCCCAAACCCTGAGTACTTTATGGTGGTTCAAAAAAACATATAGGGGTCACACAAAAAAATATGCCCGCCTTACAAAATGTAACCTCTAATATCTCCGAAATGGTCAAAGGTAGGTAGAGGGTACTCGAACAAATGTCATAGAGGAAGGACGTTGAGATCTTTCAGATGCGATAAAAAAAACATAGGTCCCGTACGAAGAAATTTGTGTAGTTTTCTCGCGACCAAGAGGTAGGAAGCAAGGAAGCACCACGCTTTTCATAGACGCTTACGCGTTTCGTTCAACACGAGTGAAGCGCTGTATCGTACGACAAACTTAACTTAGGCATCGATAAACGTCGTAGTTACTTTATTTCTTGCAAAATAAGGTCGGGTTTACCTATACGGTTCGGTTTGTCTATTGTTGCTAAAAATGCTGTCAAATCGGTAATAGGTACATAATTATATCTAATTTTTTAACTTTTGCCACTTGAATTCAAAATAGGACCACGGCTATTGCTACATTGCCGGAATCTCGACGTAAATAAATATTTACCGTTACCTGTTAGACACAGGAATTAGCTGCGCGACATTACATCGTGTGTCTGGGCCATAAGGTTCGGAATCGCACAACCAAACATCATCTAGGTATCTATTTTATTAGGTATATTTATTTGACAGCCCCGTTGGCTCATTGGTAGTATATCTGCCTTGAGAGCTGTAGTGCGGGGGTTCGATTCCCACTCAGTGCAAACATTTTGTGAATAAACAAAAGTTTGTTCTATGTCTGGGTGTTCTGTATGTATTTACAAAAAAAAAGTATTTATGTATTCTATCAGTTATCTGATTTCCATCACACAAGCTCTGCTTAGTTTGGGGCCAGATGGCGCTGTGTGTATAGTCCTACGATATAAAAAAATATATAATACATATTGTTGTAGTATTTCGTGAGTAATTTTATTTAATTTCGTCCAATGTAATTTATAGAGTTTGTGGTTCTAAAGACGTACTTCTTGTGTGAGAAATATGTAATTAAATTAGTATTTTTTAGTGTTTTTCAGTGGTTTGAGTGTAAAATAAGGCGAATGTTGCTTACCTACTTTTCGTATTTGTATTAATCGATGTGTGTGTATAGGTACAAATCTTGTGATTCGTTTTTGCCTTTTGACTCAATCCATTTTTTATATGTGTGTAGTTAACAATTTTTCGGGTTTATGTAAGTATGTTGACGATTTTTACCCGTCTAAGGTTAAAAGAGGTGATGTTGGTGGTCTATGTGCGATTGTACACATTATAAGTACATATATTGTACTACACCTACAATATGAATGCAACTAACAATTTTCTGAGTTTTTTGAGCAACTAAGCCAGTTGGTTTTTGGTAGGTATCTTTAGAACACTATTGTTTAAAAGTAAAGTTTGGTATTGCCGCGAAGTCTATCGTAAAACAGATTCGTTTAATTTTTTTTTTTAATACGTTGCACGTGTTTTGTGTCTCCGGGGTCTTATACCTACTCTTCGCTCAGACTGTATACAACGGGTTCGCGTACAAGCTCTGTGATGCATTTATATTGCAAAAAAATAAGTAATAAGTAATATCATCATCATCATCAGCAGCCTACATTTAACCGTATTAAGATTATTTACACACAGTTTTTTAGATGGACTTGGTCTAAGGGTGCCGATCATAAATTAGTCATAATCCTCATCATCATCGTCAGCCAATATTGAACCGAATTGCGTTTCCTTAGCTATCTTTAATTTTGTTTATCTTTTTTTAATGGAGCGTGTTTTAAGGTGCCACTCATAAATTAGTTTATATAATCATCATAATCAGCTAATATTCGCATAGTATTGTGTTTCTTTACCCATCTTTCATATCGTTTTTCTTTTTTTTTTTGTAACTGAACTAGGTTTTAGGGTGCTGGTCATAATCATCATCATCAGTAGTCTTAAGTCAACTGAATTGCAATTTCTACCCCATTTATCCTACTACTTTCTTCTTTTTTTAAGTAACTACCTAAGTCAAACATAACACCTGCTCTCAGCTATCGTATAAAAAACATATTGGAACCAGAACTCCCAGTTATACCCCAGTATCTCACGTTTTTACGTTTTTTTTGAGGTTTATAATTATTGAGAATGTTCAAAAGAATAGAACTCTTTTGGAACTCGTATAAAGAGCCCTTAGCTATCGTTTAAAAAATATATTGGAACCAGAACTCTCAGTTATACCCCAGCATCTCACGTTTTTCCGTAATTTTTGAGGTTTATAATTATTTATAATTATTGAGAATGTTCAAAAGAATAGAACTCTTTTGGAACTCGTGCAAAGAGCCCTCAGCTATCGTTTAAAAAATATATTGGAACCAGAACTCTCAGTTATACCCCAGCATCTCACGTTTTTCCGTTATTTTTGAGGTTTATAATTATTTATAATTATTGAGAATGTTCAAAAGAATAGAACTCTTTTGGAACTCGTATAAAGAGTCCTTAGCTATCGTTTAAAAAATATATTGGAACCAGAACTCTCAGTTATACCCCAGCATCTCACGTTTTTCCGTAATTTTTGAGGTTTATAATTATTTATGATTATTGAGAATGTTCAAAAGAATAGAACTCTTTTGGAACTCGTGCAAAGAGCCCTCAGCTATCGTTTAAAAAATATATTGGAACCAGAACTCTCAGTTATACCCCAGCATCTCACGTTTTTCCGTATTTTTTGAGGTTTATAATTATTTATAATTATTGAGAATGTTCAAAAGAATAGAACTCTTTTGGAACTCGTGCAAAGAGCCCTTAGCTATCGTTTAAAAAATATATTGGAACCAGAACTCTCAGTTATACCCCAGCATCTCACGTTTTTCCGTTATTTTTGAGGTTTATAATTATTTATAATTATTGAGAATGTTCAAAAGAATAGAACTCTTTTGGAACTCGTGTATAGAGCCCTCAGCTATCGTTTAAAAAATATATTGGAACCAGAACTCCCAGTTATACCCCAGCATCTCACGTTTTTCCGTAATTTTTGAGGTTTATAATTATTTATAATTATTGAGAATGTTCAAAAGAATAGAACTCTTTTGGAACTCGTGTATAGAGCCCTCAGCTATCGTTTAAAAATATATTGGAACCAGAACTCCCAGTTATACCCCAGCATCTCACGTTTTTCCGTAATTTTTGAGGTTTATAATTATTTATAATTATTGAGAATGTTCAAAAGAATAGAACTCTTTTGGAACTCGTGTAAAAAGCCCTCAGCTATCGTTTAAAAAATATATTGGAACCAGAACTCTCAGTTATACCCCAGCATCTCACGTTTTTCCGTTATTTTTGAGGTTTATAATTATTTATAATTATTGAGAATGTTCAAAAGAATAGAACTCTTTTGGAACTCGTGTAAAGAGCCCTCAGCTATCGTTTAAAAAATATATTGGAACCAGAACTCTCAGTTATACCCCAGCATCTCACGTATTTCCGTTATTTTTGAGGTTTATAATTATTTATAATTATTGAGAATGTTCAAAAGAATAGAACTCTTTTGGAACTCGTGTAAAGAGCCCTCAGCTATCGTTTAAAAAATATATTGGAACCAGAACTCTCAGTTATACCCCAGCATCTCACGTTTTTCCGTTATTTTTGAGGTTTATAATTATTTATAATTATTGAGAATGTTCAAAAGAATAGAACTCTTTTGGAACTCGTGTAAAGAGTCCTCAGCTATCGTTTAAAAAATATATTGGAACCAGAACTCTCAGTTATACCCCAGCATCTCACGTTTTTCCGTTATTTTTGAGGTTTATAATTATTTATAATTATTGAGAATGTTCAAAAGAATAGAACTCGTTTGGAACTCGTGTAAAGAGCCCTCAGCTATCGTTTAAAAAATATATTGGAACCAGAACTCTCAGTTATACCCCAGCATCTCACGTTTTTCCGTTATTTTTGAGGTTTATAATTATTTATAATTATTGAGAATGTTCAAAAGAATAGAACTCGTTTGGAACTCGTGTAAAGAGCCCTCAGCTATCGTTTAAAAAATATATTGGAACCAGAACTCTCAGTTATACCCCAGCATCTCACGTTTTTCCGTTATTTTTGAGGTTTATAATTATTTATAATTATTGAGAATGTTCAAAAGAATAGAACTCGTTTGGAACTCGTGTAAAGAGCCCTCAGCTATCGTTTAAAAAATATATTGGAACCAGAACTCTCAGTTATACCCCAGCATCTCACGTTTTTCCGTTATTTTTGAGGTTTATAATTATTTATAATTATTGAGAATGTTCAAATGACTAGAACTCTATAGAACTCTTATCAGGAAGTGTAGAACTCAGTGAATTTCATCTCTTCTGACGTCAAATCTGCGAATTTCGATGAGATGCTATGACCTGTAGTGTGAAGTTAGCATCTCATTTTTCAAAACTTAGTTTTGATATGAAAATCGATAGAACTATTGTTAAAACTTAGCAAGAACTGTAGAACTATGCTGGATGCCAATGAATCTGAAGTAATTTTTTGAGATGCTAACTATTGAGATGCTAACTTCACAGACATCATTATCGCACCGGGTACGAAGTGTTGGGCATTCAGCTAGTTAATAATAAACATAAGCGGTAAGTTCACTACCGCTGTCAGTCTGATATCTGGCGTCAAATAAATTAAAACTAAGAAAAAAACTCTCTCGTAATATTAAAAACGTACCATCCTGTGCAATGATGAGTGTTGTAATAAATATTTTCAAATACACCAATGTTTTTAGCAACATCTTTATTTTGGGCATTCACTCAAACACTGTGATTTACTTTGCTTATACTGCAGCACTAAGTATTAAAACTGAGCAGTTTTTCCTCTTCACTACGAAGAACCGGTTTATCATCAATTTGTATGAAATAGGAAAATAAAAAGTTTCTTCGCCTGTTTTCAAGTCATTAACTAAAACATGATAGGTCGCGTTTGTTCCCCTCCCAAACACTTAGATCAATAAATCGTAAATAATCAACTGATTCGATTTCGTAAACACTAACTGAATTCTTGAATAAAAATTCAAATAATTAAATTTCTCTCTGCGTCAATGCGAACCTGCTGTCAATGAACAATGTTAGCATACTACATAGACAGTACAATAGTCCAGTAAACAGAACAGTACAAGTGTACATACCCATGTGACCATCTCAAAAATGGCGAATTTGCCCAACATCGGCATAAAATCTGTCAAACCCGACTCCAGAAAATGCCAAAAATATGCCACCACATTATTGAATCCCACTCGGGTCGGTACGAACGCTCGTATTTTCTCTTCACCATGCACGCACGGACGGAAGACACAACTGCACACATTAATTAACAAAAGAGTATAAGTTGGCAGGCAAATAGACAAAACAACAAACATTGATTTAAACCTCGATCAGTTATATTAATAAGATAATAAATCTTATTCCTGAGGTCATACCGTTCATAACTATATAGCGTACCTACATACAAATAGAATACACGGAAAATCCCCGTACCTATTACCCGGGGGTCTATTTTTGAAATTTAAGAATATGATATCACAGCATTGTTACAAAAATCGATCCATTACGAGTAAGGTGATTCTCAAAATCTTAGAGGTTAGTTTATTTCTACAATAAAATAGAACATTTTTCTACGTAAATATAATAAGACGTAAAAAATTATAAGTAGATTTTCTGATAGCGACAGCTGATCACAGTGGAATAATATTCATTATCTATTTAGGAAATAATAAACAGTCGTAGCTTGAACAAAACATATATTTTCTTTTAAGAAGTAAAACAAACATACTGGCACAACAGAACCTACATACACCAGGATTGAACTACACTAGACCATGAAGTTCTAAACAGCATATTCTACTTGACTTGTGTGACAAAGCCGTATGTATATAACTTGATTTTGCATAAAATACTTTAAAGTAATAAATTAAAAATAAAAACAAGATATTCTAAATGGAAATACTAATGTAAACAAATGTACTTCAAAACAATACAGATTTTCTTTGAAAGCTGCCGAATTCCGCCACATTTTTTAATCGTCAGCTTAATCCGAGTTAAAAATTAGGTGCGAATCTGCCCAAATGGCGGGGTTCTGCCACAAATGGTCACACTGAGTCACCCTGGTCACCCACCAAACAGGGTTACCAGATGTCGATTTTTTTTTCTCGTACCTGGCATGCCAAATATCTTGTACTTTGAGGACATAATCTCGTATAAGTTCTAGTTTAATAATCACTTAAAAACCATGTTTTAGATAATTATGTATGAAAATACCTATGTAGGGCAATCAAATTAAACTATTATTAATACTTAAGTGTTTCAAATTATAACAATGTTCAAAAAGGTACTTACTACAAGTACATATTAATTAGTAATGGTAAATTATTTGCTAGTAATCTTAATATTCACTATGTTATGTGAATATTACCGTAGCGCCAGGTTCCTTGAAAGAGGTAGGCAGAGCAGAGTAGTGAGCATTAATATATTGCCCGAAACAGTTTTAGTTAGATCAAGAAAGAAAACATTGCGATGTTTACACTAGTGCCGTAAGGACAACAAAAAAATACATCGAGCAGGTATTCCCCAGTCAAGGACTAAAGAAAGTTGCATAAATGATGAATCTAGTGATCTGTTGAACTGTTCATGTTATGGCGTGGACATTATTTTCTTTTTTTATAAAGGAAAAGAAATATGGCGCAGGCAATTAACATTGTTAAAATATCGTACAAGAGTGTACGAGATTTGTATCACGTACAGACACTGCTAAATCTCGTAGAGGTACGAGATTTCTCGTACGTCTGGCAACGCTGACACTAAACCAAACCACAGACACAATACAATAGAGAGTTTTGGCGGGAACGCGTAAAGAGTTGTGACGCCCCGTTGTATTTTTTCCAAATTTAAAGTTTTTCGATTGTTTAAGTATAAAATGGTGGTGTATACATAAAATTTCGAATTAGAAGCGCGAGTGGGGGAAAATTATATAATATGGTGAAACATGATTTTCCGTGTTGCTTCCAAAACTCTATCAAGGCTTATAGTAAAATCACCACTACTTTACCAAAGCATGACTGGACTTAACTGACACGGTCTAGACTTGACCATGACTGGACTTCAACTATTACTATTGCAAGGCGACTTATTTAACTTATGAAACTTGAAAATATAAAACACTTGACATTAAAAAAATGCTCAAAATGCTCATATGCTCAAAATGCCAAAATCTAAGAAGAAGACAGTTATTGTCAACTGAACTATAAAAGAACTTCTTTTGTGAATATTTTTCAGTTTTGTATGATTTATCTAATTATCCTTTTATTATAGTTCTGCAGCAAAAACAAATTATTTAGGAAAATATTACTAATACATGTCACAAAGAATGCAATGAGCGCTGTAGATGTAACTATGCCTTGGACTTTATAATGTTCTGAGAGTCGCTGCAAGGTTCATGGCAGGCGTTATTTCTTTCCGTCAGGAGGGCGCCTTGTTGGTCTCATTATTTCTAATTATAACAAAACATAAATATCAACGAATTCTATAAACCTCTAAATTAAATTCACAACAAAGAAGAGCAAAACTGGCTACTAACCTGCGGAATTGTTGTGGAAATTACTGTTATTATAGATAGAAACTCATTATTTTGCACACAGCACACTAAAAACAGAAAAAAGTACAGAGAACAGTTTTTTTTACAAGTGGCAGCCTTATCGCTTATTTGCGATTTTGTTAAGATAAAAATAAACCATGTGACCAAATTTCGTAATAAATCATGTTCCATTCTTTATTAATTCTATACTTATAATATTATTTACCTACCACCTTCCATATCATCACGCGCGTTAGTAACGTAGCAATAAAATGGCAAATAACGAAATTGTCACCAAGAACTATTTGTCGGCATAAGTCCCTAAGCCTGGTTTGTTCCACTTCGTAAAAAAAAAAAAAATTAGAGCAATCAATGTCAACCCTAAAATTTTATTTTAATGCAGTCAGTTGGTAGCACTGCGTCTCTTGAGTTGGTTGTGTGTGATTTTGTAGTTGACATGTGAATTGTAAATTCTGGATTTCATGCAAAATTTTATGTGAATACATATCTAACCAAATGCAAATGCGCAATGACAGTATGCTCAACAAATTAAGTAACCATCTCATCTAGTGAATATGCAACATGGATAGTGACCGCATTTAAGGAACAGTGAAGTGTTTTTGTTATGATATCAAACAAGGACGGATTTTCTAGACTAATATCAGTCGTCGCGTCATAGATGACCTCTCCGGACGCTGCAAGTAATCCATTCGGTATACACACCGCAATGGCCGGACAGATGGGACACAATGCGAACTTAACTTCGCCCAGCCAGCCAGTTACAGACTTCGACTTAGCCGTTGTCCCACCTTCAGGAATCTGCTTTGATGGTCAAGGGGCCAGCTGCAGTGAATCGTCCGATTCCCATTCCCCGGAAACACCTTCGGCCAAAGCTAGCGATCGTCAGGCTCGTATTAAAGCTGAAAAACAGCGACGGAGTCAGTATAATGCATTAATCAGTCAACTAATGTCCTTATTGTCTGATATTGTACAATCCCAACGGAAGGTAGACAAAACAAGTGTCTTGAGACTGGCCGCTAACAAACTCCGCGTCGAACATGTTTTCGGTAAATCATTTAAATGCAGTCACATAGAAACTTGGACTCCAAAATTTCTTAAATTCTTTGATCTTATTGGAGGTATCATGTTTACTGTTACATGTCGTGGCCGAATATGTATCATATCTCCAAATGTTCAAGAAAAACTAGGGTATTGTCATATAGATCTATTGGGCTATGATCTATACAACTATGTGCATCCGGAAGACAAAGATATATTGAGACAACACATATATCCACCAGAATTGCAAACAGGGTTTGATGAAAGATTGTTTGAACAACATCATAATTTCACCATTCGTATCTTGAGAGCTGGGGCTCGCTCGGACACGCCTAAATATGAACGGTGTTGTATTGATGGAGTAATTAGAAAATCAGATCAAGCTACCTCAAATGAGGTACAAGATGAAAGAATAATAAGACGGCAGCGTGTTAGAGTGAACCGTACTTTCTCATCGAGTGGTAATGATTTTGTTTTCATAGGTATGATTCATGTAATTACTAATAACTTGCCACCTAAGATCTTGCCACCCACCGCATACTCTGAGTACTGGACTCGACACTTGATAGATGGTCGGATTGTACAATGTGACCAGAGTATCTCTCTTGCAGCTGGATACATGACAGATGAAGTTACAGGCACATCAGCCTTTGTTTTCATGCATAAAGAAGATGTTCGTTGGGTCATCTGTGTCCTGCGACAAATGTATGATGAAAGTAGAGAATTTGGTGAATCCTATTACCGACTCATGTCACGATCGGGACATTTCATTTACATGAGAACTCGTGGTTTTCTTGAAATTGATAAAGATACAAAGAAGGTGCAGAGTTTTGTGTGTGTTAATACTGTGATAGGTGAGGAGTATGGGCAGCGAATGATGGAGGAAATGAAACGTAAGTACTCTGTGATTGTGGAGAAGGAGAAACAGAGTGAAGTGAAAGTCTTGGCAATAGATGAAGCTCCAGTTGAGGATCCAAAGCGTATAGAACGCATTGTGATGCATCTAGTTGAGCCCCCGACCAGTGAAAGTGAGGAGCTGAAGTTAGTGCCTCCATCTAGAGAACACATAATCTCTGCTATAAAGAATAGTGAAAAAGTAGTTCAAGAGACGGGAATACGATTTGACTCTAGGAAACGAAAAAAGTCTGACTGTGATTATGAGGATGATAGTGACAGTTCAAAAAGACATAACAATGTTGACATCCTTAGTATTTAGGTTTATTCTCAGTGTTTCCGTTCCTGGCATCTTTGGCTTGCTACATGTGTTACATGTTTAGCCCAAAAATGTTGTTTAGCTAGTTAAAATGTTGATTCATAAAATTCAATTACAGATTAAATTCTTTAAATGCTCTTTTGCCATTAATACCACATTATTAGCTAAGCAATGATTCATTACTGTTTTAGCTGTGACTAAAAATATACTTAGCTTGTTTAAGTTATCTTGTGATTCCTTACTAGGGTTTTAAACTGGCATTCTATGTAATGGACCTACCTCAATTTGCAATATTTTTTACTGACCTACTTGTAGGTATTTGCAGTTGTTAAATAAAACTGGACAATACATGTTACAACTGCATGCTTTTCTAATTAAGCCATTATAAGTTTCATTAATCAATTACCATGAGGGTTTTTAGTTAAATATTATAGGAGATGGCCCTGTCCCCATATATTACTTGCCCAGCTAACAAAGTATTGAAGTATTTGATTCAAACATGGAAAGTGATCAAGATTAGATTTCTATATATGTACCTTTTTCTTTTTTCTATATTTTTATAGTTATTTTTATTTATCTTAAAAGAATTCTTTATTTATCATATAGTTTTAGTTAGTATATAAAGTTGTAACATCCAATCTAATAATAATTTATTACTTTATACTTATTTTTTATTTTATAATGTTATGATCCATATTCTAGTTTATTTTGATAAATTGGACACAAAACTTGTAACCCACCTAGCCCATGAGCAGTGTCAGATGCTAAGAAGAAAGAGAAAAAAAAAGTCTTTCCAATCTTGATAAAGAGATAGATGTGTCTATATTCCAACTTTGTCACTTATCTGAGCATGAAAGACATTTTTATCCAGTTACTGTGCTATGGAGACAGGAGTGTCAGGTAAATACAGTCAAAAATAAGTTTTCCTATGAAGTAAATAAATAAATAATGAGTATTCAACAGCTCGCTGTACCAACCTCAAATTGAACATTTTCAGCCAAACATCTAATAACATGTTCCAGCTTACATGCTAGGTATGTTTACCAAATCAGGTGAAATACCTAATGTGGAATTTGGAATCTAAATTCTCATCATCCCTTAGTGGAAGGTGGAAATTTAAGTTGTGTTGCCGGGTTTATCTTTCAAATTGGTCTGAATTGCGCTATCTCTATAATTGTACAATGCATTATAAAATTGTATTGCTTACATTGGTATATTATGCTTGCAGACAAAATGCAATTTTTAGCCACAGAACAGTTAAAAATAAATAATTAGTATGTTTGCTATCATTATATTCATTATAAGTTTGATTTATACCTGTTTTTATTCAGGTTGTCAATTAAAATAATTATTACAATGAGTACTTTCAAAGATGGAACATTTAAAAAGTGCCAAAACATATGTTTTCTTTGCCTAACTCCAAATCTGTAGCAAAATTTGAAATGCAAATGTACTTAGCTTTAACATTAATCTAGCCAAATAATAATACATATGTAAAAAACTTGCTCACATACATATAGGTACCTAAATATTAACCTATTATCTAAATTAACAATACAATTATAATCATTTGTATTGTCTGCTTTATTGCGAATTACTTATTATTTACAAAAATAATTACTATCTACTATTATAAGAATTATTGACAAATTACATTTGGACTATAATACCTTTGTGTGCAGATCAAAATCAGATGTTTGAATGAGGATTTTTAATTTTGTAAATGTGTAAGTAAGTATAATTATACAAAAAATAAATTTGTAGCTATTTTTCTTAAGCAAAAATTATTAAACTCCTATTTTGGGCAGTTGTGTAAAAAATTTGATCATTGATCATGAATGTTCTATCAAATGAATGGGGTAAGAGCTTATAATGTATTATTGAGAGTCTTTCTTGGGAAAGGTTTGCTATATTTCTTATATTATATTGAATTTTATAAAACTCTAAATCAGATGTCAGTGTCAGCATAAAGGAAAATGCTTTTCCAACACAATTTATGAAGTTACAAGCATTAAAGTAAAACGATAAATAAATTGTAATTAAGCATCTTAGCAAACTGGAAAACTTGTATACGTTTTTGAACAATATCAACATTTCTCATGCATTTTCATTACCTACCTATTATAAACTAAGAATCTCTAGGCTAATTGATGAGTCCACTTTATTACTTTCAAATAAAACACCCTTAATTCCATATTTGTTACGTTACTAGCACCAAAGAAACTCTTTTTAAGATTCTGTACCCAAAGGATGCTAACATAATATTATACCTATTAAAAGCGCTATCTTTTGACATGTACATAATAGGTAGCCAGTTTTACAGAATATTAGCTAGACAGCCTTATATTACCTTAGACTATGTTCTACTACAATCATGATCTATTTATTTGTTCGAAGACATTCTATGAAAATTCCAGTCAAATACCTATAGAGATACTTACAATATATAAAGAGTGAAATATGTTATAAGAAAATTTGTCTCAGCCTTATCATTTACCATCAGAGCAGAAGATTTAAGTTTCTTTGTAATAAGTGACTTGCCTGTAACATGAAGTTATTTAAGTATGGCCAGTAAGTTTTACTGATTGCATGTTGCTGACCAAACTTCCAGTAAGTACCTACTCTTTAGATGTGAAAGCTGGTACTTTGCAAATTGACAAATACATATGTATAAAAATACTTTTTACTGTTTAAGTATAGTAAATAGCTGCCATATTTACTTAATGTTCATATGCCATAATATGAGCTATGTTTAAATAATGTGTTTAGGTTTTTCTGTGTAAGGTATGCTAGTTTTAAACCATGTCAATGAGCATGTGTGTCATAGATATAATACATTGTATTTTTTGATGTGTTTAAAGTATAAGATGTTAATTGTATGTTAATATAGGTACATAATTGTAATTATGCGATAATAAGAAAACAAGTATTTTAATCTTGTCGCTTAACACAACATAATTATTATTAATGGAGCCAAAAATAGTTAAAATGTTGCTTCATTTGTTTTTTATTCATAAATGAAATGTATCTAAGTTAAAAGATAGTTTTAATATATTTGTCACTATTATGTGATACTTGCGGTCGACCTAAATTAAATAGTTCAAAACGGCATAGTATGAAATAATGAAATATATCTAATGTACACTACATTTATTTCGAGAATAACATATAGGTTTGTCGAAATCTAGTAAAATTGCTGTAACTTTCAAAGTAAGAATATATATTGAAGATTTTTGTCTCTGAATTTTAGTTTTTGGGAGAAATTAACACCATATAATTTTATATTATAAAACAAGTTAGTACAATTTGCAGTGGTAAATTGCTAAAAAATCTCATAAAAACTACATGTTTTAAAGATGCCCAAGCAACTGACGTTGTTATGCTAGGTTCTGTTAATAGCTATTTCAAATACAAATTTACGGATTGTGCCCTTGTGCTATAAGACATTGTTTCTTGCCAAATTTCATGACTGGGTTAACCAGAAGTACCCCATAAGTTTTGAGTCTCTTACGGGTGTAAAAATATGTGTCTTAAACGCCGTCTTGATTGTGTTGATTTGGATGTTGGATTTCTTCTCGCAGCTTCCACACAGGTATTACAGACCTGAGTTTTTGATAACTTGATACATCCACGCGTTCCTAAGAAAAAGGATTTTGACAGACAGAGTACGAAGTGATCCTAGGTAAGGTTTCCTTTTTAGTTTTGAGGTACGGAACTCTAAAAAATACGGTTTTTACAAAATACACTATTCACTATAGGTAGACATAAAATTAATTGTCGACAATGTAATTTTTTAATTATTAAAAATTTCTAGACTGGAAACTTAATTTTGATATTTGCTATAAAGCCTACTCTAGAGTGATTTTGTAGATAAACTATACCGTAAGACGACTGTTCTTTGATTTAGTTTGTGGCAAATTGGCAATGTTGAAACATTTTACCTAAATTGTTTTTTTGTATGAAAAATCCAAATCAAAAAATTTGATTTTCTTTTCACGGCTGAAAAGTGAAAAGGAACACGTGTCAAAAGTTCGTCCAGTGGCCATAGCAAAATCCAAGTCTTTGTTTAATCAAATTGTATATTCGAGATGTTATTCTAATAATAAATGCAGCCTACATTTAAAAAAGATTACTTAGTTCATTTATATCTTAAAAAGTATTGAAATACGTAAGCGATACAGAGAAACTTCCTAACAAGGTTTAGCTCTTAAATTAATTAGTAGTTTTTATTTTCTAATTGAAGCAAAATATTCAATCAGTGACATTTTAGTATTTTATTCAAACACAAACTGTTCGCTTTAAAAATTGCTTACTCGAATCTACACTGAAACTGATACCTACTTTTCAACATTGCCAAGCAATTTATACGACGGCTCACCTCGTATTTTCAAGCTCGGAATGATTTAATCAAAGTAAAATACATATTGCATTGCAAAACCACCAGACGTAGACTTGTTTCTATCTCTGTTTCAGGTCAAATAACGTTTTTTTAGTGCTCATAGCTAAAATGAAGGCTAGAGTGACTTGATGTTACTAAGTTGAAGCCATTTTATGTGATAGGTTATCTAAGCTAAGACATACACGTAAGTACTAATGTAAGTTTAGTAGATAGGTACTGTTTATGACATAGCACTGCTTTGAAGAATGCATAAATTTATTTCTACTGATCTATGGCCATAAACGTCGTTCAACCTACCGTAGTTGATGTTTTAATGACTGAAAGTAAAATGAAAAGGCATGCTTAGTTAAAATTATTTTAAGAAAGAAATAACCCAAATCTGCAAATAGATTTTTCAGATTAAACGTTTTGAGTTTTTGGCAGGGATTGAGAAAAGATGCTCTATACACTTCCCGCAAAGCAAGTTTGTAGTACAAACTATATAAACTTTGTACAACGTATGACCGTACCTACTAAGTTTTATGCTAAAATTGTCTGTCTGTCTATGCTATGATAAAGTTAAAATGAAAACATTTAAATTTTGTTATATATATCTATGACTACGCATATTAGAAATTCACACGAAAGTAAAAATGTGCGAGCGTTATTTTACACCGTAAAAGCAAATGATCATAATTATAAATTGAAACTTGCAAAAACACTGGGGAGGAGTTGAACCAATACTCAATGATGACGGTATAGTGTCTTTTTCAGGCTTACAGATACTTAATTTTAGTTATGATTCTTTTATTATAGATAAATAATCAAATAAAGGTAATTAACGTCTATACTTGCAGAAGTAAAAAGTAAAATTTGCGGCTTAAAAATGTATTTTATTTCGAAAATTGAACTATGAAGTTTATAAAAGTAAATAAAAAATGTAAAAGTGAATAAATGATGAAATGATTATGAAACTGAAGTAGGTAGATTTGTAATTGGCCACATAAATAATTATGTGGCAGGGTTGCAGGGTAAACGTTTATATATCTGAAGGTTGTGATCATGTTTTGCCATGAGAACTGTTCTAGTATGTGCGTTCACAACGAATATTTTCTCGGTCCTATTTGTTCCACGATAACCGTATCATCAATTACGTTGGTAGAAACCGATAAAGAACATGTTCATTACTTTGGTCAGTACAGCGAACAAGTTAAAAGAAAAAATGAGCCAGTTGTCAAAAATGCTTAAGGGTTTATGGTATACTTTCCTTTATTTAGCATTCTCGTATTTGATGTTTTACATTCTCTATGGTATTGGGTACTAGATAATGTGTAACAATTTCATGCTTAGCAATTGCTGAATTGAGAATGCTTATAATTTGCATGTGTCATTAAGTTTGATACACTTTATTATCCGTGAACAACGCTTGTGTATGAACATTGGGAACCAAAGGGACGGATCCCCCGAGCGACCCTCTGACATACACAGAACAACAATACATTCAAGATAATTATAGTATGTAGGTACATATTCATATTCATATTTATTGGTAAATATAATTTACATGTCATACTTATTGTACGTACCGTACACACATTCTTAAAATTACACACACATATACATATACATACATATTTCTTATACAATTGCACACCAGGAAAGGGGTGTAACTAAGGGTATTAATCGATTAAAAAAAAAATACCTTCGTTTAAAACGGATTGCATTCGCAACATTTGGTCATTTTTGTTGAGCTATTATGACAGAAACACAACTGCTCTTTTAAATATATTTGTTATCGTTATTTACGTCGTATTTTTGTAGCATTTGTATTTATTAACTGTTATCTTTAAAATTATTATCATCATAGATCTATTCCACGTTGTAAATTAATTACTAACGTCCAGACAGTTCCTAACGGCGGCGGCGGGAACACTGGGATCACGCTAGCTGAGTTGTCTATATATTTTTTGTTTAACTAGTTACACTGTCTATCGGCGTGCAATCTCATAATAAAAACACTATAAATCAGTAACGAAAAATATCCTATGCTATTGCTATTACATTATCAAACCACTTAAATATCATTTTGAATGAGTCAATGATTATTCAAGATGTATAAATATAACGAAAGGGCCCAGTCTTGTAGGTTTAAATCGAATTAAGTTAGTGCATAAGATTAAAAGCTTCACAACTTTTTTCCATAATGATTCATGTGACGTATAAACTTGTCCCTAATAAATGATGATTAGGTCAATTTCACATACCTAGGTAGATAGTAATAGTATAAGTAAATGTCTTAGTTATTTCTATATAATATGTACTTGTTTGTTATTTCTAGATGTATTTTGTTTATATTATAAGGATTGTGGTCTGATGTTCTCAATTTAGGAATAAATCTCTGACATTTTTAATGTATTGAAATTAATTGTTTTGAAAAATATTGTGCAGTACGTTACAATTGTAACATGCAAACATTAATTGTGTAAATGTCTAAATAAATGTGTTGAGACTTTCACGTCACATTGATAATTACTTGATGTAAGTAATAAAATTACGTAAAAATAGATTTTTGTTCTTTTCTAATTACACCTACTAGTTATAATTACGAATAAATTAACAGTCACCGTATTGACGCAATCGATAACTTTTGTATTTACGTTAAAAAGTGTACTAACACGTTCTGAAAGTAAATCGTAGCATTGTTCACTGCCATATTAAACTTTTCCACGTAATTGTTCAAAGGTTGGCGACAGACTGCACGTTGCTTGTAACGTGATGAGGCGGTTTACAAAGTTGCATTGGCGGGCGAGTCACCGACTGCAATCGGACGCATGTATTGATTTAAATATTATAACCTTGCGTTCCTACGTATTTTGTACGTTAGTTCGGTACGCTCACTGCATCTATTTCTAGTGTAAGTACTCTTACTTTAAAAGGCCTTCGCCGGCTTTATATATCGTTAGGTACATGCACATCAACCCATTTTAGTTGATAGAACTGTCAACTTATTTATAATGCTGAGGCCCTTGTCTAATGAACTGCAGTGAAAAAGACATTTACATTTTTATTGTAATACTATTAAACACAGTCATGATTTACGTGGGGTACGTGACGTCACTGTAAAAGCAATACGGTGAATATTTTTATCCAAGTTGCGTCATTTATTTTACATAGTTAAAGGTACACCGTAAACTAACAACTGTGTTGCAAGTAGATAGATACGCCTAGTACTTGCAAGTACTAGGCGTACCTATCTACTGTACGGGTTTCCTACAACGCAAAAGACCTGCTACCCGCAGGTCGACGATACCATTACATCCTGAGAAATTCCGTCTGTCATGTCTAAAGCCCTTAACGATTATTTTTAGTACACATTTGGCTATATTTATGAAAAATCTTAGTTTTATCTGACTTATATACTCAGATAAAATTAAGATTGCTTAAAATACAGTCTAGCTAGTTTAAACGTGTAAAAGATTTAGCATAATGTAGGTCATTTGAATACATAATATCTTCTTGTACCTATGACATTCAAAGCGTACGTGGCCTTTAAGACAAAATAACAATTTCCCAGTGGCCCCCGATAACAGTGAAAGTGAGGTGTCCATCGGTGGGACGGTACGGTATAACTAGAGTAACAATAATGAAAAATTAAACTATAAAACGATCTTCGTCGAACAGATAACTACAACAACTCCAATGTATTATGTAAGTTTGGTTAGTTATTCTTCAAAATTAGCATATTTTTTTAAGACTCCCAGCTCAATCAAACCTTAGGTGGATTCTCGCCCCAAAATTCAACAAAAATAAATTGTTGGACAACTTAGACAGACAAAGAATATTGAATAAATAACTAAGAGTATTGCAGACGACTAGTCTAGAATATTTCGCTTTCATTATGTTTGGCCAAGTGTTCTGTAGGTACCTATGTGCTATGAAGTGAGTATGTAGAGATGTTCGGTTACGTCAGCAAGATTTGGGCCAATGGCGACGGTGGTACGACGCGCCGCCGACGGTCAGGGCCCGCTCGTCCCTGACCACGGTCAACGACTCGTTTGAAGGTGCCCTCCCAAATTGAACGGCCTCAGACGTCGTCTATAGTTAGTAGGTATGCGGGTGGGGCTCTCAATTTTGAGCGCTGTTACTACGCCAACTAACGTAGGTACACTGCGCCCATACTAAATTTAGTATATGTATTGTATTATATATTTAATTTAAATAACGCTGATATACGTAATATATTTTTTTCGCGTTATCCTACTGGTAATAGGAAGTAAAGTAAGTAAGTGTACAATTTTTAATGCTTTAGCTGACAGACCTAAGCTTACAAAAATGTAGCGATCTTTTTCATTGCAGAACAAGACCTACATTTTTATTAAATTTAAAGCTATTAGATAGATAGCTAGATAATTCCTCTAAGCTATTCAAAAGTGGTTTTATTGAGTCCCTAAAACTCAAGGCTTACCTACAAGAAAAGATATTTTTTTTTTCAATGAAAACTAGGTAGGTAAGTATAAGGACCTACCCGCCTAGTAGTTAGGTAAGTATTATTAGTACCTACATGAAAATGTCAAGTAAGTAGGTAGTGACATATTTTATTTGTACACCGAGGGTTCGATTCAGTTGTGTTTATCTAGTAGGTAGGTAAATTATAAAATGCTTTCTCATGAACTTTGCTTTAAGTTAACTAATGCTTAAAATGTTCCGTCAACTTCTCGCCGACGTGAAAGGTCACGGTTGTCTCGAGTGGAAATGAGACTGGCTTCTTCAAGCATAGAATAACTTTAATCAATTTTTATAACAGGGCACTAGGTATAATATGTTTACAATTTTTATAATAGGTATATGTGAATATCTTTAGCTCAAATCAAAATCCAAATTGTACAACGCTAAAATAAATGAAATACCTAGGTACCTATTGTTTATATATAAGGAGTACACTTACTTTTGAGTACGTACAATAACAGTTGATAAGTAATTAACATTTATTTATCTTGTGTGCACTGCACACGATAGATAAAGATGCAGTTTCATTATCTGTTGTCTCCAAGTGAAACATACCTACTTAATATACCTAACTATACAGATGCTCGTACGACGGCGTCCGGCAATGATATTGATCGACCAACTTATCTATACAGTTGACTAACTCACAGAACTAATACTTTTCCACGTATGCCTGTCAGTTTTGTACAGAAAATACGATACTCACTCCATCTTTCGATGCTAAAGGTAAGTTTTCCTTATAGTGCTGCAAAATGTAATAGGGCGAGGGGGGAGTGGCGACGCTTGCAGTGAGGTGGGACGGGTGGATTATCTTTTTATTAGTGCTAAAGGTGACATTGTGCGGCCATCGACCTGATACGATAGCCTTGTTTCTGTTCTTGTGTTGTGAATGAGACATGCAGTAACGCATATAGATTTTATAGGTATATATGTTTGTACTTTTGTACAGTCGCCTACAATAATATATAATAGTATACATTTTATTTACAGGGTTGCTTAATATCGGTATAATGGTGTCCACTGTCCAGAAGGTCTAAGCCGTCTGAGGTCTAAGCATATCAATTTGTAAAAAAAACATCATAAATGACAGACGTCAGTTTCACTATGCATTTATGCTCGTCAGGATGGAAGGTTTTTTTTTAAAATGCCGTGCCCAATTTGTCGTCCTATGGCTCGGGGTCCTACTACGTTGATTTACCGTGTTGGTATAATAATTCCTAACGTCTCAAACTGGAGTCATTAGATTGCCAAAATCTAAAACTCTTATTTTCAGTAATTGGCATTAGAACAATAAAGAATTTTTAATGGTTGCAAAAACGCAAGTTAAATTATTAGGTACCTATTTTACTGCGGAAACTGACGTGGTTTTGTTTTGACACATTTGCGGGATTACTCTTCACGAGCTTTGTCTCCATGATGAACGCCACCGGATATGGCCGAAACTATAGTCTGAGTTTAAGTTAAAATTAAACGTGAGTAAACCTGCATTATGAACCTCAAGTGGAGCTGGGCAGGACACGTTGCTAGGTGCAGTGATGGCAGGTGGAGTACGGTTGCAACAGAGTGGTGGCCTAGACAAGGTAAGCGGAGCGTTGGTCGTCCAGTCGCAAGATGGGTCGACGATATTGTCACCGTCGCGGGTCCAACCTGGATCAGATTGGCACAGGACCGAGGCAGATGGCGTGAAAAGAGAGAGGCCTATACCCAGCAGTGGGATAAAGAAGGCTGTGGATGATGATGATGATGATGAAACCTGCATAAGTAAAACAAAAATCATTACCTATTATTTATTAGGGAAGAGGATGATGAGGATAAAAATTAGTCGCTTTGCAGATATGAATCGGATTCGGTAAATGTAGTAAATTTTTCTTTCTAGGTAGATATGAGTAAGCTTTGCCACGGAAGATGGCGAAAGCGTGCCAGCAGCCTCGACGCAGAGCGCCGCTGAGGTGGATCACTAGTAGGTAGGTACATATGCAGTAGTTACGTCATTAGGGAGCGTCCCACATATTACTAAGTTTGCCCCAGGGCCGGTGGTATCTATAGATAAAGGAATAGGTTGATACATATAGGTGGCTGGCCTGGCCAAAAAAACGCTTTCGAGTAAAGGTGAAAAGTTAGCACCTCGTAGTTACATGCCATACTGACCCTTGACGAGATGGCTGTTCCATACATCTCGTCAAGGGTGAATGGTATTATAATTAAGGTACTTAGTACCTACTAAGCCCAAAGGTCATTGCACATCATATACATACATATCAGTACAAGAGATATAAACATCAGTAGTTCACTACTAATATGTACCTATATCTCCGTATTTATTTAGTGTCATTTTGTATAAAATGGGTTCACGTTGAATATTTTTTTACTGGTATCAGGCTAGGTGTTTGTCCACAGCTCATCTGACGTTCACTTGTTCTGTGACGGTGTGTTTACCACATATCTTTACTGTGGTGGTTAGTGTGGTGGTAGCTAGCCGAGTAGGTACTAAAACTTTCTTGCTTCCTACCTCCCTGAAGCTGAGACAGGGTCTAATGTGGTACACGTTTGCCATAAGATGCTTATTCACTCTTCAATTGAAGATTCTAAAAAAGAATGCTGCACATAGAGAGTTCCACGCCTTCGCAGTGAGTAAGACTCAAAACTGTATACAGAAAGCCCAGGCAGGGTTTTAATACAGGCTACATTTATTCAGAAAAAATAACGATTACTGTTGAGGGGGCCGCACTTGTATCCTTACAAAAACATCCTTTCTTTACAAAACTTTGAAAAACAACCTCGAGTTACACGAGCCGAAGGGTTTTTTCCGCCCTCCCTCCTCACCTCGCTCCAACCGCTGCCATGCGCCGCAGGAAATCTATAAAATTCCACACACAAAGTTGTGCAGCGAGGGTGGGCATTAGATCTAGATGTACTTATTTATATTTGATGCACTAGACAAACGTTCAATCAAATATGAAGCATATTCTCGAACGCTAGGATTGAAAATCTGCCAGCAATACGAGTGGTTGTTACGAGAATATATCTTTGTAATGTAAATTCATGGACGTGCATACCTACTTACCTGTGTGTGTAATATGAAGTGATTACAGTCTTAACAAAGGGTCAGTACGACAATTTTTGATACCAAATGTATGATAACTATAATGTACCTACTACATACAACATACTAGATGACATGTTCGGAACCAAAGAATGTAAAGAGTTCGGAACACTCATTACGGACATCCTAATTACAAGATTATTTTGCAGTAATATGTCTAGTGATGCCCGATTTTAGGGGAGATCTACTGATTTAAGCGTTTGTCTCCCAATTTTCTGATTTAACGATCCTAACTAACTCGAGCTTTTTGCATTTTCAATAACACTTACGTTAAAAATGTAGTATAATTTTAACCACGACAGCAAGAAAAGATCTCGTAACACACAAATAATGCGTGATGACTCGACAAACTCTTTGATCGGTCTTTGAAAGTTTTAGTATGTTTATTGTTTACTAGCGACCCGCCTCGGCTTCGTACGGGCGCAATATATACCCTTTAGTTTTAGAGATCTGTGGTAGATATTAATGTGGTGCACATGCAATTACGAATGTATCCTACTAATATTATAAACGCAAAAGTTTTTATGTATGGATGTTTGTTACTCTTTCACGCAAAAACTACTGAATGGATTCTGATGAAATTTTGTATGGAGGTAGCTGACACCCTGGATTAACACATAGGCTACTTTTTATCTCGAAAACATATAGCGGGTATATGATACATATTATAAACTTTCCTCTTGAATCACTCCGTCTATTGATGGAAGCCGCATAAAAATATTAAAAATCCGTTGCGTTGTTTAAAAAACCTAAGCTAAATAAATCATACTATGCACTGTATACATTATTTTTATGAGTAGATATAAATAAAGTGTTGTCTATTGTATACCTATATATACGGGGGAAAGTATCTAAGTCAGTATAATTCGGTACATTTTGGGCAAACCACTATTTTGACGATAGCGATCGTCCACGAATATGATCATCTTTGAATTGCTTGTGAATTTTGGTGACTGTGGTCAAACACCTAGCCTGTCTACAAAAAAATGTTACCCGGGCCAAACTCTATATATTATTATGTCTATGCAGTACAGTTTGTTACTCGTAGTAACGTTACGCATTTAAATTAGAATGTAGATAATGATTATTTATCAAAACAAATAATAAACCTCTTTATAAAGCCAGCAAAAAAGTTTCCGGTGTTTTGATGATAACCTTTAATGATATTCTAGTATTTTTCGTAGTTTTTTATTAGTTGACTATGGAAGTTTTGTAAAATATATACTGGCCTATTTTTCTGACTCTATTTTTGAAATAGTTCGTTAGTTTCTGAACCCTGGTAAGGAAGTCGTAATTTTTCAAACATTTTTTTTTTTTGTTTTTTATTTATATTTATACGCTCTACAGACACTGGGGTCCGTGACCTTTGTCAACTTTAGTTACATATTTTTTTTTTACAATTTTACATTACAAAAATAGGAGAGGTTAGTAGGATCTTAATCTAAGGTTAAAGTAGGTACTAGATTGTGTGTATACCGATTTTTCATACATTTTGGTATCGAAAACATGACTAAAGATTTTTCATAAATTGACATGCTAGAGTTTCAGTTATTTATAGCTGTGGTATAGTTAATTAGAATTATGTTACGTCTATAAATACAGCAATACCTTATTGAAGACTGAAGGTTACCGTTTACTTGAAAGGCGTCTTTTGTAACTTATAAAAGACCTACCTACTTCTTAGTTGCAGACCTAGACTAGAATAACTTATTGCTGAGTCGGCTAAAATTGGAACTAAAGTATTTTATGTATAGCTCCATCGGATTTGTTTCGAAAATACGACTGTGGCTCCCTTAACGAATAATAAGTTGTCATATTGTAGGCTGTTCCAATTTTCCAGACGCCGCCCTTGGAAAGTCGGTCGCCCGGGAGACGTGACCTTGCAACCGATTCGAGCTTCGATCTTGAAAGTCCTTTCTACGCTTCTATCTTTGTGCTTAGGTAGATAGGTATGACTTTTACTTATGTCATGCCAGAAAATTATCCGCAGTTCACCAGACATAAGCACATAGGTACCTACACGGTACTTTATTAGGAATGTACCTACTTGAAAAAATCGAGTTTTGACTTAAATAAATAGAGTTAAACTTATAATTAAACTGTATTTCCTCTTAAGGACCTATATTCCGCAGTAAATCATCAGTCTGATGCTGTGGCACATACGAGTATCATTCAACGGTGGAAAAATATGCCGGAAGGTTTTTTTAAATGTAATGAGACGAACGATACGCTCTCCTGATGGTAAGATATAACGCAAGTCCAAACCCATTGCAGCGATACACAGAACTTTGAGTAGCAACAGTGGCGGCCTTAGGGGGTGGCAAGCAGAGCAACCGCCCGGGGCCTCGCTCTTGCAGGGGCCTCGTGTCCGCGTAGAAAAAAGTCTTTACCATAATTATAATTATATTTAATGTGGATCTCACGCCCAAAACCCCCCTGAACGCACGGTTTCATTATTAGTGCAAGCATGTTACGACCACTCTAGCACTCGAACTATTTTTTTAGTAAAACGTACTAAAAAAAAGTGCCTAAAATTACATTATCTGTCGCCCCGAGCCTCGCAACAGCTAAGGCCGCCGCTGAGTAGCAACACAAAGTCCAGGGCATGGCTGCTTTGACGCTCATTACTTCGAGACTTTCGATGTTAGTCTCAACAGCCCTGTAATTTGCTAGCTGCAGTACCCTTCAAACCGGAACACAGTTATGCTTGGTGGAACAAAGGTCAACGGAAAGTACCCTAGGTAAAAGTAGGAAGTAGGTTTTAATTTCGTTATGAGTGTCGAAATTTGCGGTTTTTTGCGTCATAAACGGCTGATATTTTTTTAAAAGATAACTAGGACTGCAGATCTGCGTAACGATATGGTTTTAATTTCAATTCGATACCTCCACGTGTTCCCGAGATAGAAGGTCTTAACACACGGACACCAAAGTAATACTATAGGAGTTCTGTTAAACCCTAAAAACATTGCGAATTTTATTTTTTTTAGTTTGAAAAAGTACTTATTTAAAATTTAGGTAGTATATTTCTATATACTTTATAATCAAAATTAGATAGATTTAATTTCTCTCTCTTTCGTTAGTAAGTGCGTGGTGTTCTGGACCAATTTATTTTTTATTACCTACATCTATTGGATATTTTAAGGTCAAATTATAATTAGGAATACATGAAATAAAAACCAATAATAAGATAAATGGCGGCTACTCAGGATACCGACCTACCTTGGCCTTTCATACAATTATTTATTTGCTTTATACGGGGTTACGCATATAGATAGTACTAAGCTATAAGGAGATCAAAAAAATTGTATTCATCATTATTGATACTTTTAATACAGAAGCCACAAAATCGTGAAAAAACCCATTCAATTATACAAAATACGGTCTTGACGCAGAAGGTCATTATCGCTAAATGCCCATAGGTGTCCAATGCCCATAGGCAATAAGGTGGCTCAAAACTTGTTGCCACTTGTTCACATTAAAAAAAAATTACATCGTGAAAAGTTTGGTCGCTTTCGTACAACGTTATTTTCGCAAAACATCCTTCACAAAAAAAATTACTTTACTGATTAGTAGCGGACGCCTCGCGGTTTCACCCGTTTGGTTCCCGTTCTCGTGGGAATACAGAAATAAAAAGTAGCCTATGTCACCCGGGGATACCACCTATGTCACCTTCCCAACGGTGAAAGATTTTTTGAATTCGGTCCAGTAGTTTTTAAGTTTATTCGTTAGGTACATATAAAAATACAAATCTTTCCTCTTTATAATATTAGTATAGATTTATTTATCGTGGTTTCAGAGTATTTCGCATAAGTAGTAAAAGTTGTTCAAAGTTAACTAAATACTGCCGTTGCGCGTAACCTTGTATGTTACAACAATGATTTATAGATTACCTAAGTTTAATTGAAATCAGACGAATGAAGTACCTACAACGGTGGTTAGCGTAGTCGGTTCCCACGCCCCGTAAGGCATGGGTTCGAACCCCAACAATGAGCTTGAGCCGGTGAAGGAAAAACTCAAAATTCTAGACACTGGAGTAATGCACAAGATGTGATGCCAAAATATAAATATAACAAAAAAATACAGAAACAATCATGCAACTTCTTTAGAGGTGGTAAATTATTATTATCGAAGTCATAGGTATAATTAATCTATTCACATGTTTTTAATGTGAAATGATGTGAGACACGAGTACCAACGACGCGATCCGATGGATCTAGAATGAAGCACGTTAATCTAAAAAAATTTTTACAAGCAAAATATTAATTCAGTAGAAGTACTTAGATACCTACCTGATTTACTATATACATAAAGAAAGGCGTAGAAATCTAGTGTTCGCTGAGATATTAGGAAAGTCTATATAAATCTGAAGTCAAAATCTCTATTTAAAGACCTCTTTGAGAAGAGGGTTATCTTACACACAAGACTATTGGTTATTCTGTGGCTAAAGGAAAAGAAAACAAACCATTGAGTTCAGAATCATATCCTGAAAAAGCTTGTTTTTCTTGTACAATTTAAGTTTGTTAAACACAGAATGTGTATAACAAACCTAAATTGTATGCATACGAGAGTGTTATATAAATATGTTGTTTTAAAACATAATATCACGTTACATAATTATTTATTGAGGTTATGTTGAAATATTAGTAGATTTAGTAGGTAGAGAAAACTGCAAGCATACCTAATATGTATCACAGAATGTAATCGATAGAAAAATCTATAACAAAAGTGGTATTCATTTTTTTAATGTTGTAATGCGCACTGCGCAGGAATCATGCCCGCATTTTTTTGGCTCTTCTAAATAAAATAAAATGCTTTCGAAAGCTTTTGTATTTTTTTTCTTTGGTTTTGGCGTCACATTTTGACCATTTGCCAGTGTCAAGTGTTTTTTTATTTTTAAGATTCATAACTTTAAAAAGTGGCCTCGTAGCTATAGTTATAGTCAAAGTCCAGTCTTGGTTAGTTCCAGTCCATGTCAGTCAAGTCTAGTCATGCTTTAGTAAAGTAGTGGCGACTTTACTATAAAGCTTCGATGGAGTTTTGGAAGCATTACGAAAAGACATTTTATATCATTTTCCCACACGCGCTTGTAATTCGGCGCTTTATGAATAAAACACCACGATTTTTATGCATAAACACTCGACAAAACACTAGTTTTGGAAAAAATACAACAGAGCGACACGACTCTTTCCGCGTTCCCGCCATAATTCAAGCTTTTGTATTAGGGGTACTTATATTTCATAAAGTATATTTGTAATCCCTTACGAAAACGACTCGTTTTTTACGAAAGTACTGTAAGTACAGACCTGCTTATCAATATATATACATATTATATGCAAACTGATCAGAATTATTTAAAAAAATCTAGGCCGATGGTTCAATCAAGTAGCACGAGGCTATATTAATGTAGCCTTGCAAAATTTTGACATAATTATCAACATTTCAAAAGCTTGTAAATTTGTAAATTCAAGATAAAACTTAAGCTTTAATTATTTTATATTATGAATATATTTTATTAAGATTAAGATATAATATATGATAAATATTCTACGATAACTGTGATGATACTAAAACCGTACTTAGTCTAACGCAAATAAAAAAAAATAGAATGTGGGTAGAACTTTAAATTTTGTGCCCATGTAGGTAACTCAATAAGTATACATTGTCAAAGCCATTCAATCGGTACACTTTAATTGGAACGTATCTATTTTAAAAGCATTAAAAGAAAACTGAAAATAATGGATTCAAATAATGTGCCGTCAACATGTTCTGAAGTCAAATCCACTTGCTCGACAGGTACATAATATTATTTTAATATTTAATTTAACGATTGCCGATTGGCATTTTTTTTCGTTTCTCACTTGCGTTGTTTGCGTCATCTATGTATAGATTATAACGTAATTAACTGTATAACAATAGAACAATCTGGCAATTAAAATGATTTTGATTTATTTTTTAGCAAGTGATTAAACTGAAAGAGTACAATTTTAATATAATGTTTAGTATTATTCAAGTAAATTATCAGTAAGTTTTTTTTGACGATTTAGGTATATCACAAGTATGTAAATAAAAATAAATGTGTTTTTTTTAATATATTGAATACGTTCGCGTTTGACCACATCCTGCCTGATGTGAAGCATCGATGCGGTCTAAGATGGAACGCGCTTACCTAGAAGGAACCTGTTTACTAGTTTACTGCTGTCAAGCACCTAATATTCATCTAACATTCCAGACTAGGTGTGCTTTACCGTCTTCGACCACACAATTTGAGGATGGTAGCCTAGCCAGCCGAGTACTCGAGAGTACCCAACCACCATGCTATGGTTTCCTCACGATATTTTCCTTCATTTTTTTTGTTGGGAGGTTGAACCCACATCCTTCAGCGTGTGAACCAACTGCGAATACCACTAGGCTATCATCACTACAAACGCTTAGTTTTGTGATCACGAAAATGTTTGTACTTGTAAAATTGTATTTATGTATAATTTGATAATTTATACAGTCACCACTAACGACAATTTGAAACAAGTACATACATATTATAAATACGTCAGTTTATCTGTTACATTTTCACGGCTCAAAGGATTTAAAATAAAAATTGGAATGCCAAGTTCATAATATCCTGAGTAGGCAACGTTTTGTCATGGAAAACGAGCGTAATCCCACGGGGCAGTTAGTGTTTCATATTTTTAGGCACACGTTTAGTCATAATAATAACTTTAAAAGATTTACTTATATTTTATAGGTAATTTACAAATCAAAGATATATTTTAGGATTACAACTATGCAATTAAATTAATTGTAAATGTAATGCAATACAATACATTGCATATTGTAATGCAATATGTAAACAAAATCAATTAAAATAAAATGTCCATTATACAATAACAAATAATAAATTAAATTAAAATAATAATCAATTTTCAGGAACTACACTTCCACTAAGGAAATAACCCACCGCTAACTGTTGACCTGGTGTAAGGTACCCAGAACACTCGCGGCATTGTCGCTTTGTATGGCAATGGCTAACCTCTGCAGAGTCAGAGCGGGAGTCACTTGTTTTGCCACCTATTCTGCGCCCGATCTCACATAATATCAGGCCCTTGGTTTCTGCTCCCCAATAACCTAAAGTCTCCACAGCGATGCGCACAACAACACATTTGTGTTTGTTTACCATTTCCATTACGATATTCGGTTCGGAATGTATTTACGTAAGAAAAATATTCTTGTAGAAAAATAATTGACGTGGAACCTCTGTCGTATTTTTTACGGTCCGTATTTTACATTGATTTTACACGCCTACTACTTATGTTTTTTGTGTTTATCGTAGATGCCTTGGAAGCTGTAAAGCAAGACCCAGCAGTGCTTGACGCGCAAATCAGACTCGACGAAAGGAATACACCTCCTTTGTCTGACAACAAGAGCTTTGTCAATCAATGCCCTGTTGAAGAAACAGAAATTAAAAGAGACGGTAATTTATACAAAACTAGCGACTTGCCCAGTTTTCGAACGGGTAAAATTCAATTTGCTGATTTGATAACAAATCGTTTGATTTTTTCTACTTAGGCAGGATATATAATTATGATACCTAAAATAGTTTAATTAGAATGTATTGTGTACCGTCCGTAAAATATCTAAATGACAGTGAAAACCGTATCAAAATCCAATTAGAAGGAGTAAGCGGAAAAACAGACAAACAGATATCGACACATAATCTTAAAAAAATTGTACCTGACCATTCTGTTAGAGATTGTTGGTTTGTAGAATGGAAATTATTCCACACAGTTTGTGCTTAAAAAATGTGTTTGTCCTAACCATATTGATATTTATAAGCTTATAAAAAAAATAAAAAAAATATAAGCACTTGACAATGTCTTGACTGGACTTGATTCAATCATAACCTTGAAAACACCATCTTTGATAAATAATCCATACCATCCCACAAATATCATAAATGTGAAAGTTTGGATTTGATGTATGGATGTTTGTTACTCTTTGACGTAAAAACTACTCAACGGATTTGGATGAAATTTGGTATGGAGGTACTGAGAGCCTGGATTGAAGCATAGGCTGCTTTTTATCCCGAAAACATGTAGCGGGTAACACCGCGGGGCGTAGCTAGTCAGTAATTCTATCTATTTTACTTGGTGGTAGATTTCCTTAACAGGAAGTCGTCTAGGTAGGTACCACCGCAGTGCCAGATATTCTACCGCCAAGCAGTAGTGTGTAAACATTACTGTGTTCCGGTTTGAAGGTGACTGCAGCTAGTGAAATTACTGGGCTGTTGAGACTAACCATCGATAGTCTCGAAGTAATGAGTGCCAAAGCAGCGATGCCCCAGACTTTGTTTGCTACTCAAAGTTCTGTGTATCGCTGCAATGGTCATGGACATGCGTTATCTCTTACTATCAGGAGACCGCATCGTTCGTCTCATTACTTTTACAATAAAAAAAAGAAAGTAATATAGCCTGCTAATCATAAAAAACTACCTTCAATTATACGTATTGGTAATCCAACCAAACGTAATCATGGATATACGTACCTGAAGCAAAATATAAAATTGTCATTACTTATTGATGGTAATACGGTCTCTTGAGGCACTCCAGTAAGTAACTGTTTTCATAATGGTAGTTCGTCTAGTTAAAGGGAGCTTTGAGGTAAGTAGATATCTAATATTAGGTATATAGGTTAAACTTTCTTAGACATTACTACTATATTACTATTGTCTAATGAGTTTATATTTAAGCGTGGGCCAGACTGTTGTAAACAAGCCCTCCACATCGGTCTCCACCAGTGGTTTACAACACTTGTTTGCAACGAAAAATTCGTTTGACCTTCAACAGCCTCTGTGGACGGACGCGCGTTGTTAACCGCGTGTGGATGCCGCCGTTGTAGAAGTGGGAGCCTTGTTGTAAACCAGTGTGGACGCAAACACTAACCGTAACCGCAAAAACTTATTTTTTGTAAATACATACTTATAACAAATACAGAACACCCAGACCAAACATTTTGTTTATACCACAAAATGTTTATCCTAGGTGGGGATCGAACCCATGCCCTTCAGCTCTTGGAGCAGACATCATACTACCAATGAACTAACAGGGCTATCTAACATTACAATTATATTTGACTAATAAATGAATATACTAGAGCAGCTGTACAATTTTTCTGATTTGTGTAAATAATATCCATTAATAATCGAATTCAGAATCAGAAAGACCTTTGCGGTTTGAGGATACGGTGCGGCTGCAGAAAGCGGCGGTGCTGTCTCTGGCGCCAGCACAGCTGGACCTGCTGCTGCAGTATGCGGGCGCGCTGCGCTTGCAGCGGCATATCACTCAGAACCAGGGACAACTGGTACGTAATCTACCCTGTTATGTATCCTTAAATAGCGGAAAAACAGATGTTCTGCAGAACAGCTGCTAGTTTTTTTTACAGATTATAGTGATGAATAGAATGATCTTGCAGTTTAGTACACCTTAAGTTTATATAGTCTTTTTTTTTTATGTAAAAAAGTAATGAGACGAACGAGACGTTCTCCTGATTGTAAGAGATAATGCCTATCCATGACCATTGCAGCGATACACAGAACTTTGGGTAACACAACAAAGTTCAGAGCACCACTGCTTGGCGCTCATTACTTTGACACTTTCGATGGTTAGTCGCAACAGCCCAGTAATTTTGCTAGCTGCAGTAACCTTCAAACCGGAACACAGTAATGTTTACACACTGCTTAGCGGCTGAATAACTGGTACTGCGGTGGTACCTACGTAGACGACCTCCTTGACGTTAATCGCCACAATTGTTTTTTTAAAATTTCATTTTAATATGCATTCGATGACATTATGTGTGGAATATTATTTCGGCCAAATGGCCAAACGGTCGCGGCTACGCTGAAGGTGACGTATCCTAATAGTCCCCACAAAAAATAGTCAAGCGATCTCGGTGGCCAGTAAAGGTCGCCGCCACGCGTGATGATGAAGCCAACTTATCCACTGAATTTAATGTTCTCGTGCAGTATGGACAGTGGCGCCGTCCTGTTGGAACCACATATTTGTGAGATCCATACCATCCATCCTAGTCTACAAAATGTTTATGATGTATGTAATGACCATAGACATAGAGACAGCTAAACTGGCCGCACGATAGTTTTGTCTCTCTCACGCTTTACCACACGTATTTACTTCATGCTGAGATTTCATGCCTGGAGGAACGCTCTCTATGTATATGAGCGTAACCATTGGAAACCCTTAACACCTTAACTGACTTACAAACTTACTTATGAGCAAGTATGTAAGTGTAAATAGAAAAAGAATAGTACAGAACACCCAGTCAGATAAGTCTAATCTTATTAAAATTAGAATGAAATATTTATACAGTTTAATGGGTAGCTGACTTTATTTGATTACCAAACTAAAATAAGGTTATCAAATTAATACAAAGTATAATTAAATGTGCATGTTTGTTCGGAGTCGATTTATTTATCTAATCTAACTAGCTAGAACTGCATAAATCTGAATCGGGTTTGCATTTACATACATTTTGCATGTTAACCTTCTCTGATTTCTGGTCGCAGTAGGAAGTTATTTTTTCAAAATTTTATTCTTGGTTATTTTCCTTTTATTCATGGACAAAAGCCTTCAAAGGTCTAGCTGCCCATTTGTAATGCTTTTCGTCAATCAGGTTAGACTGAGAATCGTAAACTGTAGGATGTGGGTCCGATTACCACCCAAAGCAAACATTTGTGTGAGAAATATAGATTTTGGGTGAAAACACCCAGACAGGACCGGACAGGACAGGAAAAATATGTTAAAGTACTTATATATACAAAAAAGTAGATTTTTTTAGGTTTCCTTAGCTTTGTGACAACTTTGTTTTAAAAACAATTTTGTTTGAGGTTAGCTGCCGCTGGGAGAAATATCCTCTTTTATTGCATAACCATAAAGTAATTACTTTTACTACTAAAAAGTTATCGTGGTAATAGCAAAGTGGACCTTGAGCTCCAATGACAGTACCTAAAAGGTGCCAGATATCGAGGCGATTAGACCAGGGGTCGGCAACCTTTTGGCAGGCAAGGGCCATAAGGAGGCAAAATAAAATAAAGACGGGCGTCACTTGTGATATTCACCCTAGAAGTTTTAATGTGCGTATCATTGATCATAGAATAGACAAAAATGTTATTAAGAATTGTTAAAATGTAGGCAATTTCATTTGTCATATTTAATTACAATATTTTCAATCTAGAATATATTCATTTTAGATATTTACAAAACAATCACGGGCCGCAAGTGGGACATCCGCGGGCCGCATGCGGCCGCGTGTTGCCAACCACTGGTTTAGACTATTGAAGCTTGCGCTTAACTACTGGTATTTTCCACGGCTTGCAGTAGTTGAGAAACCGGGCGACATCCTATCGTTCGGCATCGGTACTCAAGTACTCCTCACGGCTCGACTCATTAATATAAGAGTCCTTTTATTTCAGGAATGTGCATTTTGCAAAAACAATGGCGAGAGAAGTCTTTGGTATTCCTCGCACACGTTGAAGGACAGACGCGGTCGAGTGCGGTGCCCCGTGCTCAGAGGATACCGATGCCCCGTGTGCGGTGCTAGTGGTGACCAAGCGCACACCATTAAGTATTGCCCGGAGAATCGTTATGGAAGTCTGTGTTTTTATATCTTGTTTAGTATCAACATAATATTATCTTTAAAGTGTCAAGTAACATACTGAGGCTGGTATCTGATGTCCCGTGGGTCTTGGAAAAGTAATAAGACGAACTAATCGATCTTCTGATGGTAAGAGATAATACATAATGCATTACCAATGCCCATGCCCTAATAACAAAGCAAAGCCCATGGTATCGCTGCTTTGGCGCTCCTTATTAGAGACAGGTAGCCCTGTATACTCGCTGCCGTGCCATTCAAACTGTAATACAGTACATATACGTATACAGTAGCGCTTGGCAGCAGAATATCTGAGGCATTGTGGTCGCACCCATCTAAACGACCTCGTGCTAAGGAGATCTTTCACGTATTGCATGGCAGTAGGGTATTATCTAGTACTCGGCTGGCTAGCTACCACACTCAAGTCGAAAATCTGCCACCAAGCACCTAACGGTGTGTACCGGCAGCCTTCCATTTCAGACTAGGTGTGCTTTACTTCGATCACATAACATTAACACCTAGCTTGTCAAGCATAAAAAAAAGTAAAACAAAATTGCGCATAACATCGAGTACTTACTGCCTTAATTATTGTTTGACCTAGACAAGGTTGGCAGAGGACCGTAATGAGTGGCGTTCAATACAACTAAAGCCTATGCTCGGCAGTGGGCGATTATGGACTGAAGATAATGATAATGCTCAAGAATTTGCATTGTATGCCGTGTCGTCACCGTGGTATCAAAAAGAATTAATGTAAAAGTGTAATATGAATAAAAATCAGATTATATTGTGGCCCAGCTTGACAGAACAGTCTGATTTCTAAATTTCAACAGTTGCCTAATTGGCTATAGTCCGATGGGGATAATTCCTAATTAAGCTACTTTAATCTGATACTAGAGGGTTTAGGTAGATATTTGATCGCGTCCACGGCACGAGGCAGATTTATATTATGGTTGGAATATTCGCCATAACCTCGGTATGATCAAGTACCGTTAGGTATAATTCAGGTACGAATAGGTATTAAGCATTGATTATTAGACCTGTGAAAACTTGTTACCCAGATATTCTTGTGGTTGTGCCAGATTCTTGTCCTTATCTCGCTACCCACGCACAGTATGAAGGCATCTGTTTTTTTCCCAATTAATTAAGGACTAATTGAAATAGGATCCCATTATTTTATCATCCCACTAATATTTTAAATGTGAAAGCTTGGATAGATGGATGGATGTTTGTTACTCTTTAACGCAAAAACTACTGAACGGATTTGGATGAAATTTGGTATGGAGGTAGGTGAGACCCTGGATTAACACAGGCTAGTTTTTATCCCGAAAATATGTAGCGGGCAACACCGATTTGATCTAAGCTAGGTAGAATAGTTACTAAAAATAATACGGAATTTTTCTCTGTTAATATTTATTTCTTTGTTCTCAGATCGTTGGAGCCGCTGATTGGTGGTTAACTGATTCCATTTTTATATTTTATACATAAATGTTTAATAAAATATTTTAACCAAAGTTTTCACGACTTTTTATATTACTACCAATGATAATTTTTACATTTACCTTCATACCTAAGCGACCCGCCCCGGCTTCGCACGGGTGCAATGTAGATACTAATATACCTAATGATGGAAACCGCATTAAAATCAGTTGCGTAGTTTAAAGATCAAAGCGTACAATCGGCGGGAAGCGACTTCATTATATAATACTCGCATGTAGAGATAGAGATGTCATAGTCCTTGGCTATATTGTCTTTATTTTATAATGACTAGTAGGTACTCAATTACCTATTATCTTGCTAAAACTGGTATTGCTTATTACCGTTTGCCGTAGTATATTGAATTAAGATAGGTACTTCCCTTCGCATATTAAATAAGTAGGTACATATATGGAAATCAAGTTGCCTGAAGTCCCGAACAAAATCCTGACAGGTAATAAATAAACGAGTTTCAAAGTACACAATAGCCCACAAATTGGAGCAATTTCATGATGCTCGACAAAACATACCTAGGTACTCAAAATAACTTCTCTGAAATTAGAACTGAGGCATGCGTAAGCCGAATCAACGACACGATTATTACCTACTTACTCAGTCATTTTGCCTGTAAGTACTTGCCATTCAGATATTTTTGCTATCAAATTATTTATTAACGGACAGACTAGTAGGCGAAGTACGAATCATAGAGCCTGGTATACTAAGGCTCTATGGTACGAACATTTACGTATCGACCTCCTTACTTAGAAACTTTTATAATTGGAAAACGGTTTGAACCATCGAATTTAGTTTTCCAAGGAGTTTTGGCCGAATTGCATAAAGAGTCGTGTCGCCCCTTTGTATTTTTTTTTTCCAAAATGAGTGTTTTTTTCTTAAATAAAAATAGTGGTGTTTTATTAAAAGTGCGTGAAATGATGAATTGAATAAAATGAAATGGTGAAACATGATTTTTCTGTTGCTTCAAAAACTCCATCAAAGCTAATTTTTTATCCTGATTTTTTTTTGTAGAGTAGTGAACAAGGTTTTATGTATTAAAATATACACACTGCACTGCAGTCGACCTGAACCAAAGAATGCATAATATGCCTGAACGAAGTGGATGTGGTACACATACCACTACTTGTTTGGACTGTTTAAAAAAGAAAGTTAAAATATAATGTATCTACAAGTATTAAAATGACTGTGATAACGAGTAGGTACATGTATCATCACATCCGTGGCGTAGAGCGGATATCAGCCGCCTGGGGCGGAACTCGGAAGAAATTTTGCCGCCCTCTTATTTAGGTATTTCAATTTAAAGCACAAAATAAAATACGTAGGATCCCTACAAGTCAGTACAGACGGTGTTGCCAGTCATTACAATAAGCAAGATGTCATTATTAAAGGGATTCCTCGATTTCGTCACAGTAGGTAGGTATAAGTAATGGAAAAGACCGTGCTCATTTCAATCAATCAGTTCGAATCGTAGGCGCGACAAAAATATGAAATGGAATTACAAGATATTATTGTTAATATTCATTGCGAAATTTTGCCACCCCCAAAAAGTGCTGCCCCGGGCCGCCCCCGAATACGCTACGCATGCATCCTATACAAAAAACGTGCTATGTTATTTGGGGTTTTTTTTTAGTTATAAGTGAACCTTTGTGGTGTGTTTTTATTAGTGTATATGCCACTCTCTATGTTTGTTTCACGCTTTTTTTGAATTCACTTCGTAATAATGGATCAATTCGATCAATGACGCTTTCTTTGTGTTCTATTGGGAGTTTTGGCGGGAACGCGGGAAGAGTCGTGTCGCTTCGTTGTATTTTTTTCCAAAACTTGTGTTTTGTCGAGTGTTTATGCATAAAAATGGTGGTGTTTTATTCATAAAGTGCCGAATTACAAGCGCGAGTGTGGGAAAATGATATAATGTGGTGAAACATGAGTTTTCGTGTTGCTTCCAAAACTCCATCGAAGCTTTATAGTAAAGTTGCCACTACTTTACTAAAGCATGACTGGCACGAACTGACACGAACTGGACTTGACTAAGACGACTTTGACGATAACCATAATTAAGATACAGCAGAAATAACACTGAAGACGAGGCAGTATGGCTTTATAGCTTTAGCCTGCCCGAAAGGGCAAATTAACGAAAAAAAAAAAAAAAATGTGTTCTATTGTTTCTTCTTGACGAAAGTCCTACCTCAAGCAATGAGAAATCAACGCAAGCAGACAACTTTCCTAACACTGTCTCTTTCTCTCCAGCTAGTTTTAAACAGTGTTGTGCCTGGCTGTCTCACCTTAACGACTGAAAAGTAGAGATTTGACACATTTTGTTCAGTAAACTTTTGGCGAGAAATCGGGATAATGACGTGAGCGTTATATTATTTCTCAAACCTTGTGTTGCTTAGTGTTTACGTTTAGAAGTAGTAGAGTTTTAGTCATAAAATACTAATAATGTCGTGGAGCAAGTCTATTCTTACTGCGTCTAAAACTGTCGAAACGACCAGTGAAGTTGCCACGTTACCAGGACTTTACTGGACTAGCTCCTGACTTTGTGATTTTGACTGTAATTCAGACTTGACCTTAAGACACTCATCTAATAATAAAGATATACACACAAAGTAGAATGATATATAGAAACTCTTTATTGTGCTCACCAAAAATAGAAAAAAAGTACTGAAAAACTTATGAGCTTGTGCCACAAGTGACGGCCTTATCGCTAAGATCTGTACTTTTTCTGTTTATGGTGTGCACAATAAAGAGTTTTATCTATCTATCTAAGAGCGATCTCTCCCAGGCAACACATAAATAAATACAGTAATTATGTAAAAATAATAATTATGTATTTAAATGAAACGAAATATATACCTATGCTTACATGTACAAATATACGTAGAGGAGAATAACTGAAAGTAGGCTAGTGCCGCTAGTAACAAATCTCAAATACAAATAATAACGATTATATAAAGTGAGTTAGGTATAAAGAAGTTGAAAGTGAATGCTCGATTTTTTTGAGTCATCGTGACAGGAGTTTATTGAGAGGCAGTTGCCCGTTGCACACCACGGCCAAGGTAATTTTATTTTCGGCCAGGCGTGTGACGTAGCACGAGTGATATGAATGTGACGCAAGCTTGCGATCAGTGACTTTAGTATTTATTCATTTGCTAAAATTACGTTAGCGCGTAAACGATAGTCAAATGTATAAAAAAACCGGCCAAGTGCGAGTCGGACTTGCGTACGAAGGGTTCCGTACCATTATCTATAAAAACGGCAAAAAAATCACTTTTGTTGTATGGGAGCGCACTTAAATATTTATTTTATTCTGTTTTTAGTATTTCTTGTTATAGCGGCAATAGAAATACATCATCAGTGAAAATTTCAACTGTCTTAATAACATATAGTAAAGATATAGACTGGTACAGGCAGACGGACAGACGGACGGACAGCGGAGTTTTAGTAATAGGGTCCCGTTTTACCCATTTGGTACGGAACCCTAAAAAGCAGTTGCTATTTGCTCCAGTTAGAGGAGCTGTCACACTTCAAACATTTTTCTAACGTTTACGATGCATGCAAATCTCGTAAATTTATATTCTAACCCCTCAGGTCAAGACTATTTATTAGAACCTCGCTGTCGGTGTACGTCTACTTCCTATCTACAATAAATAAAATGTAATTACAAGGTTTCGGCGGAACTTTGAAAAATAAAAATTGTTCTGCATAATATGAATTATTTTACGAAATTTGTGTTTGTTCAATATTTAAAAATGTTAGTGTTTTAATCATTAACTGTTGAATTATACGGATCAATGTGGTTAATTGATTTAATTAACATATGTTAAAAGATAGGTTTTCTGATGAAATAATGTTACGAAAATCTATTTCATTTTTTTTTTTTTTTTTTTTTTTTATATTAGATAGGCTTGCGTTTGACCGCCATCCCGCCTGATGTTAAGCGAAGATGCGGTCTACGGTGGAGCACGCTTGCCTAGAAGAAACCGATTCACTCGCGACTTGAAGGTACCCAGACTATATTCATTGGGGAACACCCACTCGGGCAGCTGATTCCAATGTCTAGCGGTACGCATGAAAAAGGTGGAATCAAACCTCTTAGTTCGAGCTTTTGGAACATCAACCATGAAGCGGTGACGCTTTTTAAAGCTCCTGGCTGTCCGAAAGTAGAATGGGCAAGGTGGAATAAGGTCATTCCAGCATGTAGGTGTGAGATATTCTCTCTCATAGGTATGTTCGTATTATTTACATTACACTGAAACAGTACCGTTTTGTTCCTTATTAGTTCAGAGAACTTACTTGGATATTATTTCTCTGTTGAATTATGTACCTATAGGCATGCTAGAGTGAACACACATTTCCTACGGAGAATTTAAATAATAAATTAAGTTATTTTAAAATCGTCAAAATAATTATTTTATTTTAGCTTTCGCTACCTTAAAATTTTCGTGATATTTCCAAAACTCCGTAGAAACACACTACTATTTTACTAGAGTTGGACTTGACTGTGATTTATTTTATGCAACTTTAACTATGATTAAGATTAACTCGACTATCTTGAGGCATTTGTGAATCTCGAAATGCACAAAGAACGACGTAAAAAGCCCTTTATTTGGCCTTTAACGCTACAAGTGGCAAGGAAGCATCTGTCGAAAAACTGGTATGCCTGTTTGTATCAAGTCTTCCCTTGAGTTTTACTCTATGGTTTGTATGTGATCACATCGCAACAGCAGAAAATAAGAAGAAAATCGGAAATGCAAAATTACGTGATGTAGCAACACACTTAAGGGAATTGGACGGACCGGACGTTGAGAGAATTGGACGACATCGAACGCAGTTACCGAAGAGTCTATCTCTATTTTAATGAACTCTGTTGATACAGAGAAACTATTTTTTGAATACCTAGAAGAGCAGTGGCGGCCTTAGGGGTGGCAAGCAGGGTAACCGCCCGGGCCTCGCTCTTTTTTTTTTTATGGTTGACAGGCTAGTTGTTTGACCACAGCTCACCTGATGTTAAGTGAAGGTGTGGTCGAAGATGGTAAAGCACACCTAGCCTAGAATGGAACTGGCTCTCAAGTGAGGCTGCCGGAACACACCGTTAGATGCTTGGCGGCAGATTTTCAACTTGAGGGCTCGAGGGCTCTTGCAGGGGCCTCGCGTCCTCGTAGAATAAAGTCTTTACCATATAATTATGTACCCTGTCTGTATGTTCTGTCTCCATCCACCAGCTCCATGGTTCCATATCACTGTATTGTCACCGAAGATACATAAGTACACCAAATTTGAGTCCAATCAGACATTGGGAAGTGGGTGTAATTTAGATTGCAAGATTTGATTACAGACTGCCAACCGACGGACAAGGGCTCACAGGAAGACCAGCGCTGGTCATACCACTTAGTATGACCAGTTTTATGCTGAGGTGAGCCCCTATTTTGTAAATGTTTGTTGTTGTGTTCTGTGTTACAAAATAAAAAATCATTTTCTTTCTTTCAACGGGACAGGTGAAACTAAATAAAAGCTTGTAAAAGAGCAATTATTCAATACTTACATAAGAATCATGAACAATTTAGACCGCGCGTACTTGGCCGCCTTTATCGGCTTCATATTAAATTCCTCGAATTGCGGAAACGTGTCAGGTTTTCAAGGATAAGATGGATCTCGTATTGGAGCGTCTGTCTGCGCATGTTTATGAGTTCCCATGGCGACTGGGATAGTAAGTACCTGGCAGGGCAGGTGATTTACGTAATTTGGAAGTACCTTAGAGTTTTTCGAAGACTGAGGTATTTATCAAAGATCATAACTATGAAGCCATTGTACTCGTAATTTTATATATCTTCGATTAAAAATGCAAGTAATCTCACTAATATTGTAAATATGAAATTGGATGGATGGATGTTTGTTACTCTTTCACGCAAAAACTACTGTACAGTTTTTGATGAAATTTGGTATGGAGGTAGCTGAGACTCTGGATTAACGCATAGGCTACTTCTTATTCCGAAAACATGTAGCGCGTGAAACCGCGGGACGCAGCAAGTCTAAAATAAAAATATAAGTATTAATAGCTTTACGTATATAGATATAAGTTACAGATATTGCTAAGTACATAGCATGCTTATTACTTATGGTACTTATTACATACTTAGGTAGCTAATGACCTGTGAGAGCGTAGGGCACGATACTGAAGCTCAACCACCACCGTTAAAATCAATGATAAAATATTATGAATTAAAATCTTTTCATAGTATATCTACTCTTCGGCTCTCCTACCTACGTCAAATACTGGGTTACTTTTTACCGAATGGAAAAAATTAGGGCGTCGCAATCATAGATTCTGTTATAAGTATGGGCGCCAAAGATATACAAAATACCTTTATAAGCTTATGACATAGATGTTTTATCGAATTTTCTTGTGATGGTAAAGTATTTATAACTTAAACTAGCTGCGCCCCGCGGTGTTACCCGCTACATGTTTTCGGGATAAAAAGTTGCCTGTTTGTTAATCCAGAGTCTCAGCTACCTCCATACCAAATTTCATTCAAATCCGTTCAGTAGTTTTTGCGTGAAAGAGTAACAAACATACACCCATCCAAACTTTTACATTTATAATATCAGTGGGATAATGATTATTGTAATAAAATAGTGGATGCTCTATACATATTTATCTTTACATAGTATAAAATAAAGTATATATATACATAGTATACATTATACATAGCTTGAAACTTCCCACCGTCTGTAGATACGCTTAGATCTTTTAAACTACGCAACCAGGCGGGGATAAAATAGTATACATAATTATATCTATTTCATTTTAATAGGTACGCAACGGATTTTAATGCGGTTTCCATCAATAGACAAAGTGATTCATGAGGAAGTGCAGATGTATCATACATACATCTGCACCACATTCGTATCTACATAGCACGGCTAACCCGGGGCGGGCCACTAGTATTAGCGGGTCATTTTGTAGCGATGATAGCTCAGTGGTTAGCGCGGTCGGTTCGCATGCCAAAGGGCTTGGGCTCAAACCCTAACTAGAAAAAAGAGCTTGAGCTGCCGGTGAATGGAAACATTGTGAGGAAACCATAGCATGGTGGGGTAGCCATAGGGTACTTTCTAGTACTCGGCTGGCTAGCTACCACCCTCAAGTTGAAAATCTGCCGGTGTGTTCCGGCAGACTCACTTGAGAGCCAGTTCCATTCCGGGCTAGGTGTGCTTTACCATCTTCGACCACACCGACACTTAACATCAGGTGAAACAACTAGACTGTTAAAAGATTGAGACTGTTAGATGTTAAAACATACCAGACAAACTCTTAGTTATAAGATCGGTAATATCTAAATCAAACAAACAATGTAACAAATTCTATCAATAACCTCTTGTTTGCTTATGGGGTTTAAGCTCAAGATGTTAATTTATTTATTTAACTGTTAGATATACATATATTTTTTTAGATTTGATATGCGCAAGATTACTACACCAATTCATGTTAGCATAAGCTTTGCTTAGTTTGGGGTCAGATGGCGCTGTGTGTTATGTCCTATGATATTTATTTATTATACTGATATAACCTAAAGTAAATCATATTCCAGATTTATGTAGTGATAGATAAAGACATAGACAAAGTGACATTCGATGTACGATAACGCTATTAGAAAAGTCCAAATATGTTTGGGATTGAGTAACTACGTAGCATATCGAGAGCTCATGTCAATCGCGTACATTTTTTACGTTTCTATTAGCGATATCGCTAATCGAATCTTACTTCGTCTAAGTCCTCTGTTTTTGCTTCAGTGGGGCAAATCGAAAATTGTTAAGAGTCAAGCCCATGTTTTTTTTAAATGTAAAACGTAATGAGACGAACGAGACGCGCTCTCCTGATGGTAAGAGATAACGCCTGTCCATGACTATTGCAGCGATACACAGAATTTTGAGTGACGAAACAAATGACAGGAATGTGGACTGGTATTATTCATGAGTGTAAGATGTTTAGCACGAGCGTAGCGAGTTTGTGAATTTTAAGCTTATAAAAAGTAATCAGTAATCCTGTTTTACATATAAGAGGACTTTTATCTGTGTTAGGTGTGTTCCGGCAGCCTCACTTGAGAGCCAGTTCCAGGCAAGGTGTGCTTTACCATCTTCGACCACACCGTCACTTAACATCAGGTAAGCAGTGGTGAAACACCTAGCCTGTCAAGCATTAAAAAAAAGATATGCTCGATCAATCGATACGACTGCAAAAGTGTTTTTACCATCTTTGAGCATATCGCCATGAACAAAAGCTTGCGTGACTGCTCCTGAGCTGTAGTCAAACTCACTGCCTGTCAACCATAAAAATCTGTATGATGAGGTGCAGTGTAGGCATGATTAATACCTATTCTCATTTTTTATTGCAGCCACATGCTCAATGCCGTCGGCTGATAAGCCGATAACAGTGTTACGTAACCTTTTGTACGATATTTTCTTTACGCTCGTAAATAGCTTACGTCCATAGATTTACATAAGAACATGTTGATTTCGTTTCAACGCTCAAGAATGGTCGTAACAAATATGCGTACGGTGATAAAGTACTTAGATTTCTGTACTACGTAGGTACTAGATGACGTGTCAGACCACTAGAACAGCTCAACTGCAATGGAGTGTACACGTATATGCATGTGTGTGTGTTATTAATTGTACCTATAATTTGAATGTTCCATCTGAACCAGCACCTTTTGTCTGTGACAATTAACAGATAGCCATGCTGAGATGGGCCCCATTCGGCATAACTTTTTTTTTGTAATTGTCTGTTTGTATTATTACGAAAAGAATGTTTTTTTTTTCTATGTACTTCGTTCAGTAACTACTTTCAAAAAAATATTCATTTATTTAGTCATTTAGTGTATAAATTGGAAACTTCGTAACATGGACATAATACGGGAAAAAATTGTTTTCTTCTATCATAAAAAAACTATATATATAATTGATAATAACATCTACAAAATAATAACAGGTTGGTTCCTAACACAGCAAATTTCTTTGGCAATTCAGCGGATTTCGGCGCGGAATCACCGCCTACATTGGATGGCTATAAAATAATTTTAACTAGTTCATAGGTACAGGAATAAATAAGCGGGATGACACATAGAATTATGCATAGAAGACAATAAAATAGAAGCAACCATAGGTCAATTTTAGCTGTGTTATCATTCGAAAATCTGCATACCTAATATGTATTACTAGATGCGCCCCACGGTAATACCACGTGAACATTATTTTTATCCCCTACCTACATAACAAATTTCATCAAAATTGGTCCAGCCGTTTGAGCGTGAAGAAGGAACAACCAAACTTTCGATAATATTAGTGTGATAGACTGTCCTAGTGGACTTATCAGTGCAGTATCTTTGCGAAGTCAATAATTTTGTTCGAATAAGGTTGACTTTATGAGTTCGTATATAGATTAGACACAACAACAGATAAGGTTAGTGATTCAGATATCAGTTAAACTAATATGGAATTTAGTCCACCCGCGCCGACAACGCGAGAGAAAGAGAGATAATATAATTCCATATCTTTCACACTCGTTGGTCCACACAGTGATCATGTCTAGTACATATTACAGTTTGTAGACTGGTTAATTGCCCTGCATTGGAGCTTCTCTAAAAAGCCTATCGAAATCAACGAATTCTATGTACCTAACCATATAGATAAACTAGCTGCGCCCCGCGGTGTTGCCCGCTACATATTTTCGGAATAAAACGTAGTCTATGTCTTAATCCAGGGTCTCAGCTACCTCCATACCAAATTTCATCCAAATTCGTTCAATAGTTTTTGCGTGAAAGAGTAACAAATATCCGTTTATTTTTCATATTAGTGGGATGCTCATAAACAAAGAGAAGATAGTCAAAACTAGACTGATGCCCGAATTCTGTCAAACCATTGTACATATTGTAATGTTAGCAGCATTCGTGAAATAGGTACCTACATTCGAGTAACGCGTGGTACAGAGTTCTATCGCGATAAGCGAGGAAGGCGTTAAAGATAGGCGGCTATTAGGCAGGAGTTCAACGACCGGGTGTGATGAGACACCATTCGGAGGAGTAGGGCAGGTCGCGGCCACGGGAGAGGCAACACAATGCCGCACGCAACGCCGGCCCGTGAACTTGCGTTGCTGGAGTGAGGCCGAATTATGTAATCACCGCAGAGGCGGAACGCTCACTGACACACATGTTTGGGACATTGTTAGGTTTTTCAATCTCAGTATTGCGTGCTTGTTGTGATGGTTGAAATGTATAGCTACTATATCTAGAGACAGAGTAAATAAATCGTTTTATTATTTTTTGTGAGGTAGAGAGAAATGTCTTTGCAGTTTCATTATTAAATCGCATACTGTGCGATTCACGCGATCTTTTTTGCCATACACTTGCAAATTGTGGAATGATCTTCCTTCTTCCGTATTCCCGCGGAGTTACAACATTGAGTTCTTCAAAAGGCATGTTAATAGAATCTTAAAAGGTCGGCAACGTATTTGTAGTACCCCTGGTATTGCAGATATCTATAGGCGACGGTGATTGCTTAACAACCCGTCAGCTTGATTGCCACCTGTGGCATAAAAAAAAAAAAAGTTTCACTATACATACAGAAAGAGTTACAACTGGCAAATGCACAGAAAGTGCGACGCCAAGTCCCCCTCGGAGGAATAAGAAGAAAAAAAAAAAGAGTTACAACTCATACAACGCGTCACGGAAAATGTGGATTTTGTGCCATTCATATGGATTTCTTTCTCAGAAAAAAACCGATCATACCACAGACCTTTATATAAAAGGTCTATGGATCATATTATTCTATTTATAGATACCTAATTGCGAATGATTTTAAGTCTTTCCTTACAACCTTTCACCTGGAGGACGATTATTATGATTTCTTTTATGCGTTCCTATGTGGGATTGAAGATATTTCATTCACGAGACGATGTCATTTCGTTTATTTAAAGAATATGTCTACTCTGAGAAAAATAATACGTTGAAACTGAAACCAATGTTCACAAAAAAAAAAGTTTTTTTGATAATTGTCATTATTTTGCAGTTTTTGAGCTACGTGTCTGTGTTCCAAATTTCGTTATGGACCCGCCGTAGGTATGATCGTGAAAAAGGTAACAGACAGGAGGACAGAAAGGGTTACTTTCATTTATAATATCACTAGCGACCCGTCCCGGCTGCGCACGAGTGCAAAGTTGATGTACTAGCGTAGTACATTATTTTGATTTATCCCGCAAGGTTTAGTTAACGTTTGCAATGAAAGCGCACAAAAACATGTTCTTTACGACATTACTTTACATATGTTTGAAATTCTCAAATTTTCTCTACTATTATAATGCTAGTATTAAACACAACATAAATCGTACTCTTGAATCACTCTGTCTATTGATGGAAACCGCATTAAAATCCGTTGCGTAGTTTAAAAGATCTAAGCTTAGGTACAGACGTCGGGAAGCGACTTTGTTTTAATATGTACAGAAGATGTAAATTGAGATTAACTAACCAGTCTACAATAGTCTGAGTATCCGACATAATTAAACGCCCAGTAATCCCGCATAAGTAAAATAAAAAATGTGTTAAATACCAAAATAACGGGATAAAGTATTTAAAAATATCCATTGCTTAGGTACCATACCGTATATGGTGGTAACGTATTTTTTGATACTCAACTGGTTAGCTGGTTAAAGAGGCAAGTTAAAAAAGCACCTAACGGAGTATTCCAGCAACCTCATTGCGCAATACTGAGCATTGCGCAATCTGCTGTCTAAGAGGGTGTTTCCTGTTTGGTATAATCTGGGTGTCTTCAAGTCGAGAGTGAATCGGTATAATATTTAAGCAAGCGTGCTCCATCTCAGACCGCTTCATCACTTAACATCTGGTAAAATAGCGGGGAAACGCAAGCCAATGTCTTATAAAAAAATAAAAAACCATATCAAGCTGTGCCAACTGCCAATCTAGTCTGTCAAGAGTCAATCTAAAAAAAAACGAAATGTATTTGCGTAGTAATTTGTAGGCTAATTCTTCAGAATTGTTATTAGATAACCCATATGCAAATACTACTTCCTCGATAGGAGGGGTCAATAACTAACTATTTGGTTCAATTGTGACGCGCTATTCGACGACAAACAGAGACTTGGGAGTGCCAGGGCTAGCAGGGTCAGAGTCTAAGTAGTATTAATACCTACCTACTTACTACCTTCTGTAGGGCCGTAATAGAAGACGGCATTTCAAAGACCTTTTTGTACATATCCATTCCAGATCTACGATTTTTTTGAACCGGGGTAATAACTTGCCCTCAATGATTAGTATTAAAAAAAAAACTCGCAAAACAATTTTGCTGACCGAAATTTTTTGAACCCTTACATAAATATGCACTTTTCATATATTATTAATAAATTTTAAAGATGATCAGATCTTTTTAAGCTGCCCTTTAAGCTGTTTTTAAATATTCCCAAACTTTAGTAAAAATTTTCTATCTGTACACCAAAAAAATATACCCAAGTATTTATACACAGTTATAAACTTGGGTTGTACTAAGCCGATAAGAGGTCATTGTACTCATTATTATGAACCTATGGGCACAGCATTGAAATCAAGGGGGCAAAACAGGGTGTGGCTAAGTCGTGGAGACGGCCGCGTGTAAAAACGTGTATTTTTTTAACATTGAAGTCCTTCGGATTTCTGTGTTTCAGGTTCTCACTTAACGTTACGAATTCTGTAATCTTCAGCTATTGAGTGGGCGTAATCGAATTTTGGATGTATATTTGGATTTGGGTCAATATTTGGCTGCAATACCAAACTATAGATATCCCCCGATTTTCTTATCATCATTTTTCTAAATTGGCTTCCAAATTTAAGAACGTGAAAACATATTCTGTCCATAGAAAAATATTGTTGAGCTCTTGACCAAATACCTATATGAAGCAATTGCTTTAGTTTGTAATTCCAGAATTATGCCGGTTATAAAAAAATATTCCATAATGAGAATAAATCAACTGTCGGCTTATTATTAACCCTAGTTTACTTGACTGAAGAGTAGTTACATAAATAAGACCATTAAGGGGAGTAAAAAGCTCCGATTACATTAGGTATGATCAAAAGGTTATGGAAAAAAGAGTTACAGGAAGTAAACGAATCTGTTAAGCAGGTGACGTAGGCAATTAGCATTGAAAGATTAATCCAACTCAATAGAATTATCTTATCTACGAATAAAATTGAGTCAAGTTAACTAATGAAGATATTTATTAATATATTAATGAAAATATGTAAATGTGCAACCACGTTCAATGAAAAAAGTTTTAATGGCACGTAAGTATTTTATATTCTAATTAGGCATATACCTATGTAGACATGTAATATGTATATCGGTAGAGTAGGAATCTACATAAGCAGTTTTGTTGATGGTCATTCTAAAAAATAAAATGTGCTGACCGCCTCTAAAAAACTTTGTACCTGCTTGCCCTCGAATACATTTACAAACCGGTATATAAGCCCTATATTAAATTCAAAGAACGTAACAAACTCATTGATTAAGTATAATAGTATGTTAAGACATTAATTATTAATGGTTCGAGACCAAAGAACAAGATATGATTTAGGTAGTTTCAGACCAGAATATCATAAAGAAGTTTGTCTCGTTTTAATCTCTTCAAATATAAAAGAGACGGCACCATGTTTAAAATTTCGAATTAGTTTACTAGAAAATCTTCACTTGATACTTCGATACATAAAAATTCGATCATAAAGAATTTTATTAGCTGCTAGCGACATCTCTTGTAATTCAACTAAAACAGACTGTCAGCACGCTTGTATGCGTAATAGAGGCATGAAAAGGAAAATAAATTGTCAGTTTTCCAGTTTTCAGCTGTTTCACGCCAGAATACCTAGATGGCGCTTGGATATAATTTTTTTCTGCCTGCTCGTAATTTTCGTAAGATGGTAAAATTCAATGAAAACAAAAGCACGCAACTATATATTTTTTAAATTATATTATACTCCATTACTAATATAAATACTAATTAAATAAGTTGAAAAAGTAAACATTATGTACAAAGAAATACTATTTACAGGTATAAATAAGTAAAGTAACTAAGACAAATGTAACATGTAAAATAATAACTAATCTATGTTTAAAGATAATCTAAACAAATTTGTATATTATTGGATTAGATAAATAAATAAAACATCTATGACAACACCTATAGGCATCTTTGCATTAGTACTAGAAAACCTGGTAATTAATATAAAAAGTTCCAAAAAAGTTATACATACATAAATCATTTAATAACTTAAATTACAACCATTATTTTGTGGAATTTGGGTAAAAAGGGTACAGAAGTGTAAAACATCAAAGAGCCTGCGTAGGCGCTTGTTTTTACGCAAGTGGTGTCGCGCGTCAAACGTAGCGTGCGCTGTCGTGACGTGAGTCGAGTCGAGCCATTCAACTGTAATCACTCGTCATTTCGATGTAAGCAAGAGTGGTTGTGTCGCTACAGGGCTCATTGTAGTTCGAAACACGAAAGCCCTAAATAGTGCCTATTCAAATGTAGTCCCTTTCGTGTTACCCAAACCAAAGGCTGTTTCTGACATTCGAGAGGAAAATCGATGCAATCGTAAGTAAACCTTTACATCTAGTCATTGAGAGCTAATTATTGCACAAGATTTTTCACGACAGTTCTCGGATATATACGAGTTTTCCGAGGAACTCATGAAAACCTTGCGCTACTTGTTTTAGCAAGGTTTCATTGCCCACTTTCTCTTCAATAAGGATGGGAGCATGGTTATTAACCTCGTTGGTGACGTTTGAGATAAGTAACACGGTTTTGCCAATGAATGTAGCATTCTGTTAAACTCTTGCCATTTTTTACTGTCGTAGGGCTTAGCAACACCATGGCAACTGAGTTTGATCTTTGTTGCTTGACTCAGGCATTCCTCTTAAAATGCGTAAAAATGAGATCATTCAAGTTTGGTGTGAATGGAGACGTCTAGACCGCTGCTGTCGGCATTTGACCCCATAATCGGCTCGTGGACCGAATAGTAGCGAACATTGTCCCTTTGCACGTGGTCGGCAATCGTATATTTAGATCATGCCGAGAACCAATGCATGCTCTCCTATTTTGTTAAATTTCTCATAAAAATATTTTAATGTAGCTTATACAATAAAATATAATTGAACAAATGTGAAAGGCATTGAAGTACTATAGCATTATAAATTGTATTATAGCGTTTAACTACATTCTTGACATTAGAATGTACAGATACTAGATTACTTCCTAATTTGCCATTTATTCAAATTAACTACGTAAAACAAGTCATCTATTGGCAATTACATTGATCTATTAGACTTAAATTAAGTAAAATAACATACAAATTGCATTTTTTAAAGTGAATTATACTACATTTTTTGTAAACTAAATAAATAAAAAATTCATTCAATTTCAAGTGACAAAGATTAGTATTGTGCGAAATTTATCTATGAACCTATTCTAATAACGGGACGTCTCGTAGGTAGTATTATATCAACTGTCTCACTACTAGTTGAAATGTTAATGGCTTATTTCATGCTAGGTATTCAGATTGTCCACTGATATAGGAATGATCGATAGGATTATCCGTGGAACATTTATGGCATGATAATCGACTATGTCAACGAACATGGCGCCTAATTTGGGAATCTGACGTATGATTTTATGGTAGGTACAAATACAAATCATTTATTAGTAACACTAAAATTACATGTCATTTTTCCATTCATACCTATTTAAAAATATCAAAATCATAACATCTATCAATACAATGAAAATGTCAATATACCTACTATCATTATGTAGGTACTATCTAGTAGGTTTCTATTATAAAATAAATAAAACAAACATGAACATTATGAATACTAAACACTTAATAATTAATTATTTTCTGGTTTACACTTAAATACCTGTATGTATCTAGATGAATGGTATTGTATATTAAAAAAAGTATTTATTTATGTATTCTATCAGTTATCTGACTTCCATCAAACAAGCTCTGCTTAGTTTGGGGTCAGATGGCGCTGTGTGTACTGTATAGTCCTACGATATTTGAAAGGTTTTTTTTTATTTCGTGTAATTTACCTGCTAACCTATTGAAATTCCCAATTGTCTCGTACAAAATAAAACCAAAAACAAGGAATCTTTTAAATTTTCATACACGTGTCCATGTTCAAGGTTTTCGCCATACAATTGTACCTATTCCAAACAATGATTTAGTATTGGGTTGATTTCCTTCGTGCATGTATCGATAAGAGTTTATCAAGCGAAGCTGTTTTCTTTTACACTATCCAAACGATTTTATACACAAAACGTTTGGTATCCATAATATAGGTAAGTAGATATAAGTATTCCAATATGCAATACTATGCAATTTTTTTCTATACTTTATTGATAACACCAAAACTTACAAGTTCTATTTCAATACACGTCTAAAAATAACACTAAAAACAAACGTTATCTCACCCCAAATGCATATACCGTCGCCGTTCCGTCGTGGGTAATAACAAAATAATAAGACATATTAACACATGTAGTAACATTTCACTATAATTAAAATGTCAATGAAAATTAATAATTGATCAAGTGAGCTGTGGTCAAACACGAAGTTTGTCAAACATAAAAAAAAACTACCCAGTAATTTAATATTCTTTTAATCGTCGCTGTGTTTTTCTGTACGTTTAAATGTTCAGAAACAGAACGTATGAAAGTATGAAATTATCAAGGTACAAGTTTCCATATAAAAAATTGCAAATTAAGTAAGTAATAGAGGAGTTTATCTTACTTATATACCCAGATACCAAAGAACGAGTAGGTACCTACTCGTATTTTAGCTACCCGCCTAGTTTAAAAAAAATGTATATTTAAAAAGAGTTTTAGTAAAGAGTTTTTACGGTCATTAAAATATAAAACAATGAAGGAATTGAGATGTTAACTCTACGTAAGATGTTCAAGATTACTTGGTCAAGTTTTATTTCAAATGCTAAGGTTCTAGGGACAAAGAGAGTTGAAGAGTTGGTTAAAAGAGACCTGATGTCCATAGTGATAAGACGCAAACCTGACTTCTTTTAACTACATGCAAAGAGCATCCCTATATGATTTTCTAAGGTTGATCATCGAAAGAATCCTGGAGAAGAGAAAACCCAGGACATCCTATTAAACGACTAGGTAACATCAAGGACTTATTTTTATTATTACTCAGAACTAATCTTTTTTTGCTAATGTAAAAGTATTGAGACGAAAGAGACGCTATCCTGATGGTAAGAGACAACGCCTGTCCATGACCATTGCAGCGATTCACATAAGTTTGAGTATAAAATAAAGTCTAGAGTATTGCTGCTTTGGCGCTCATTACTTTGAGAATTTTGATGGTTAGTCTCAACAGACTTGTAATTTCGCTAGCGGCAGTAACTGCAGCCCTTCAACCCGGAACAAAAGTAATGTTTACACACTACTGCTTGGCGGCAGAATATCTGATACTGTGATGGTACCTAACCTAACTGGAGCTCCAAGTAAATAATTATGTTGAGTGTTATTAAATTTATGTAAAACTGGATCTAATACTTAGTCTACTGTTCAATTATTTATCTTCTGATCTGTAGTCCGGCCTTGCCTTATCTGTGACAATGTCAGTCTTGTCATCTTGTGACATTAAATATTCACCAAAGATGTTAAAAAGTTTTGTTATCGCTCACGCCACATATGTACATACACACGTGCCAATTAGCTATCCTTCTTCGATACAACGTGTTAACAAGCTAAAGTATTAAGTAAAGCAAAATACAGGGAAACCCAATGCTGTAATAACATTAATACGAGGATTTGCCTGTTAATTGTCACTAAGTAGATACTAATATATAGATAATTTGCTTTTTTTATACACCAACCTGATATCTGTTTCTGTTTTTATTTCCATTCAACACACCAAAGGTTGTCTGGAAGAAATCGGTCTAGGCGATAAGACCGCCGTTATACACCATTTATGTATTATATTGTTTTGTTATGTTCTTTATGTTTCATATTTGTACGTTGATGTGCTTTGTTTTGGTGTGTAATAAAGTAATTATATTCTATTCTATTTTAATCCCAATCATATAATAAGTGACACTCGATACCTATAAACCTAATCGTCTGACGACGGGACAGCTATTCCCATGCCATTATCGTAAAAATAATACATACATTAACACCTCTTATCAGATTACCTCAGGTCTCATCAGGTCGACGGTTAACTCGAACAAAGGGAGGTGTATTATTTTTACGACTATGGCATGGGGACAGACCTCCTCGGAGTCGGCGACTACTCATCTCAGCTAGACGAACACTGTTTATGTTGCGGTGACAGCTGATCGCTTATTGTCGTCGTTAGTGTTGTGTGACTGTGAGTACTGGCTGGTGGCCCGCACCGACGACGTGGTAGGGTTACCGTATGTGTAACTTTAACGGGCAAGTCTTGTGAAATAAGGCAATCGATGTGTTTTTGTCAACATTTTTGTGTCGTTATACATCATGTGGAAGTTTGAAATTAATGAATACTATAGTACATATCCTGAATTATTATGCTTGGAGAAAAAATAGTTTCAAACGCTTTTCGTTTCTTGAAATTATGAAATAGAATATGGCCAAATTATTTTTAATCCGTAATCTTGACATCAAAATAATTATAGGAAAGGCGCAATTTTATAGATGCTAACTTTGATGCAGATACATTTAAGGCTTAGACCTTTTATTGTACGTTTTGTTTATTCTATTAGCAGATAAGTACGGATAGTTTGATGAAAATTTCTGATAGTGCCTGCTGAAAATCTCTTTTCTGCGTTACGTCTGTTGCTGTTTTATTTTGGTAGGCGCTACAAACCATCGAGAATCTCTGAATCTGACAATCTAACGTCACGAGTCTCGTGGTCGTGTATAGCACGTCACGAGAGGCCGCAAGAGGTGGGCGCGCGGTGGCGGCGGTACCGAGCACCGCGCGCATGCTTCCCGCCCGTTTTGTATTTGACACTTGACACTGGCAAATATTCAAAACGCGATGCCAAAACAAAAAAAAAACTTCTGTCATAATGTAACAGATAATCAATGTAAAATCCGCTTCCGGCAATAGGAATAAACATTCTGTCTCCTTCTTGCTCGTGGCTATAGTAATTTAACTCTCCTTATCTATTTTAGCGTGACGTCAATGTATTCAAATCTAACGTCAGACGTATGTACGTCTGTGTGAGTGGAAAATATCAATGTAAGTGTTCAAGCAGAAGTTCCCACGGTCGAGGACTTGGCCCTTAAGTAAAGTTCAGGTGGTTTGGTTTCCATACAAATATTTTTTTGCCATTTATGGACAAATGGAGCATAATTTTACAATGAAATCACAGCTGCTGGCATTTATTTTGGTCTTTATTTGCGGTAAATCACAATTGCTTGAATAAAACAATTTGATTATAATATGCTAAAAAAATAATCTACTTAGAAGACCCAGATACAGAATTGTCCACTCCCTCTTTTGTTTACACATTACCTTTCCACCAAAAATATATTTAGTCGATTCAAATGGTATAAAAGGTAACACAGTTACCATAATCCTGAATAGGCACTCGCGTCACTTTCACTACATTTGTTATTTATTTCATTGACGTCAGCCAGCAGTATTTCAGGATTTTATGAACTGCCTGCATGTAAATGATTTACGGTTATATTTGAATAATATTTACAAGAACATGAAACTACACCAAAATCTGTAGTGAAGATTACGCTGAAACGCCTTATGAGTGAGCTAGTTTATTTACGAGTAGATCCGTTATCAACATTGATCTATATATACTGCACGTTCTAAACAATCTGCCTGGAGCGGTAAATTGTTGGATTATCCTGCAAAATGACAGTTCCGATATTAGTAGGTAATTGTTTCGTATGTTTCGTGTGTTCAAGGTATATATTTAGTGTAAGTTGTTTCGGTTACAGTGAGGAACAGTGAGGATTAAAATTTATTTTCTTAACTAACTTGACGACAATTTAAAAAATCTATCCGAAATATTACTTCATAGCTAAAACTACATTTTGAAATCAACTTAAAATTTAAATAAATTAAAATAATAAGTCCTTTTCTCTTTTTTGTGTGTTTAAAAAAAATTTAATCCTCATCACTGTTGCAACCGAAACGACTTAAATACACTGAATGAATACGAGTATACCTTGAACACTCAAAATTAATTTCCGCAAAGTAACGCCTGAAATCTGAATCAATCAAATTACTTTAATGTTTCGATTTAAAGAACTTTATCTTCCATTTTTTTTGCATTTTGAACTATACTTAATTTTTTTATTTTTTTTGCGACAACATTTTGACTACCTTCAGCGCTAAAGGTGCACTTTCGACAATCCGACGTTATTACAACTTCCATACAAGGAAAGACTTCCTTCTATAGATCCATTCCCATTATTAAAAGTTGGAAACTTGAACACTCAAAACCGGCAAAATGTAACATTTAAGCTTGTGCCTATCCTTACTGTATTTTTATTGACTGTGGTTGTTGTCGTTGTTGCAGATCAGTAGCGGTCTAGATCAGTGGTCGACCGTCCGCCAAAGCACTCAACAGGTCTATCCCGATGGGTTGAGTACGCCGACGTTTTGTGTTTGTGGGCACACCACACACGCTGTAAGTACCACTTGATAATTTTGGGTTTTGGTTTTAGTTGATTGACAGCTAATGTCCATTTGACAAGGGCTGACAGACAGGTTTTAAACGCACACAAACTAAGAATATGAATAAATATCGTAACACATTTCACACAGTGCCATCGAGCCCCCAAACATGGGAATTGAGCCTAGATACAAACATCTATGTGCGTCAGATAAATGTTTGCCCAAGGTGGAATGTGTGAATCGAACCTATGCTCTTCGGCTCTTGAAGTATAGATAGATACCTACTACCAAATGAACTAAAAGAGCATACAATTAAATAAGGCAATTTAATTACTTACAACTACAAATACAAATACAAATACAAATCATTTATTAATAACACCAAAGTTACAGGTCATTTTTCCATTCATATTTAAAAATTATTATTATTACTACATAAGGGTTTATGTGATCTTTCTTATGTCTGTCTGCATCTTTTTGATTTAAATTGTATACATACATACGTTCTTACCGATATGCATTCTAGTAAAGTTGATTAACTCGAAAAATTATAGATCGATTTCATGAACAAACAAAAGAATCGTCAGCAGTCTTGTTGGGAGACCATGTGGCTTCCAAATTGGAGGTCGGTCTGTCTGTTTTTTTTTAAGCTATGTGCGTATTACCGATGACTTCAAACTGTGAAGGAAAACGTCGTGAGGAAACTATGTCCGTTCTCGTTAAGTTCTCGTAGATATGTGAAGTCTGTCAACCCGGACTTGGCCAGGGTGTGGTGGACGATGGCTTTATCCTTCTTACAAAGAGAAGACACCCGCGCCCAACAGTGGGACAGTTTACAAAAATAGGGCTGATTAGAAAACGTAAGAAAAATGACACAAATTTAATGATATTTCGTCACATCACATTTGACGTTAATGATAGATATCATGCAAAGAAAAAAGATAATGAAATTGAAATATATCACGAGCTACGAACAATAGGTGTACAACATTAAAAACGTGAATTACACATTAGAGATCAAAATACTACAATTGATACGGAAATTGAATTGTTTCCAAGTTTGCTACTCGCTATTTAGTGAGCAGGAATCATAAAGCAAGAGTCGCCGTGAATATCTTTATTACGCACTAAGAAAATAGTGAGTTGATTCCAATTGAAAACGCTAGTTAACTGGTAAGTATTAATAATAATAAGGTCATGAATCGTTGAGACTATATTTATTAAATTGTGGTTCTGTCGCGTTATATATGTATATTTATGGGGTTTCTACAAGAAAACTCATAAATATATTTTGATATTCTTGGATTTTCTTCGCTGGCCTTTATTTTGCCCAACGTTTGAATATTTCCATACAAGCCAGCGTTTTGGGAACTATTCGCAATGATTTTAGATTTGATTTGATCATTTTAGATTAGTTATTATTTTAAATGTTGCTTGTCTTATTTGCTTTGATTATTTATACCTTGAAATTCAACATGTATTATGTCAAAATATAGATAATAAAAAGTCTTAAGTGAATAAATTTCTTCTTGGCATACGTGTTCCATCTTAGACTTTCTTAGCTTACCATCAGACGAGATGGCAATTAAAAGCAATCCTGTTTATTAATTTAAAAAAAATTACATTGCTCTCGCCAATCTCTTTGCAATACACTCGGCATTCGGTTCATAAAATCAAAGATATTAAGGCCACACCAAGTTTAATCTTCCGAGCTCCCGCTCGGCCGTTGGGAATCCGCCCCGGGACCGGTTCAATGACCCCCAACTGTGATGGCAGTTCACTGAATGAATAAACTCATACTGTACCAACTGGTAATTAATCTGTGTCGTTGTGTTTACTAGAATGCACTTTTGTGATGCGGTCAAATTAATTCTAATTCATCAACATTCTTCTTTAGCTACGCCTTTATAATGCTGACAGACAGCAAAAAAATACTAATCATACTGTAACTTTTTACTCAGCAATAATTGTTAACCATAATTTCCTATTCAGCAATTTCATATTTAAGTTCAATAAACCCGACGATATTACTCGTGTCGCCGTCGCTAGAAGAATAAATTCTTACTCCCAGGTAGCGCGTCTCGACAGACGTCATAGACGTTTTTTGCCAGACAGGAATTTCCGGCTCCTATAGTAGGGACTCTTATTCGTTGGGGTCGAACGAGGAGAAACGTAAAACTCGATACGTATAAAGTAATTATGAAATCGGTGAGAAAACACTGTAGGCCTTCAACATTTTTTTAAGTGACCGCTTATAATGAAACTGTAGTTGTATCGAAACTGTGTTTGAATGGATTTTATATTATTTCCTTGAATTAAAGAAAGAAAGAAAGAAAGAAAGAAAATAATTTTATTTTGCAACAATACAAAAACAAACAAAAATAACAACAAATAGAGACAAACAGTTACAAAATAAGACAAACAGTTACATAATTAGTTATGTCAAAAATGTGTTGTTTATCTATTCTATTAAATTTAGGCTCCTAATGTCTTTACGAGCAATCTATAAATTAAGTAAATCGAGACTGCTAGATTAAGGGCATTAATTTATTATGTAATTTACATTACCAGAGTAAACAAATGTATCGTGATGTCATTACTTTTATCAAGAATTTGGAGATCAAAAATATTTGACGAATTTAATGATAGGCTTAAGTTATTACTGGAAAGATTTTTGTATCTGGCGTGTACATGTAACATTGTTACTGGGCACAACACGTTTTATTCTATTGAATTAACGTCATTATAAATAACATCGACTTACAAATCCATCTCTAATGGAAAACTTTCAGGCAAGCGTGCTCCACCGTAGACCGCATCCTCGCTTAACATAATTATGATAATAACAAACACCTAGCCTGTCAACAATAAAAAAAAAGAAAAAGTTATTGCTTATAAAATTTAATTTCCCGAATTTGATGGCGTGTTTTCTTGAGTGGATTTTCTATGAAAATATTCTTATCTGAAATTGTTATCGTAATAAATATTCAATACAACAACACAAACTGCCCTGTTAGCTCATTTGGTTCTGTTTCGAGAGCTGAAGGGCGTGGGTTTGATTCCCACTCAGAACTGACATTTATTCTTATTTTTTTGTATAATGTAATGAGACGAATGAGACGCTCTCCTGATGGTAAGAGATAACGTCTGAATCCGCCGCCTCACGCCCTTTGTGTGATAAGTATGTGTTTACAAAGAAAAGTATATTTGGTTCCCATAGTACAAGCTTTGCTTAGTTTGAGGCTACATGTCGCTGGGTGGAATGTCTTCCATTATTTATACTGTTCAATATTTATTGTCTATTAAAAAAACATTACTTTTTTTCCAAAAGAGAAGACGGTAATAAAAGTCGAAGAGCTATTTTCACAAGTTCGTCTCAAATCATATCTAAAAGCTTCCGTATAAACCAAACGTTTTTTAGTCCCTTCAAATATAGATACTTCTAAACACATGTGCGAAATGGAGTATCATCATAAAACCAAATGTACTCCCGAGTAATGTTGGTCTGGTATTGATTTACTTTCTGGCTGTTTACGAAACCACCGGCCGGCGTCTTGCAAATTCGGTTCTAATATTTATATTAAAATAACATAAATTTATTCAAAGCTACCAGAATAACTCGGTTAAGATTAGTTCAGTCTTCGCAAGGCTCGGGATAAGGAAACTACTTCTGTTTGTTAATCAGTGCCTTAACCGTGAGGGTCCTATTGCAAAATTCTCACGGTAAGTTCGTGTTTTACTCTCGTGTTTCATTCTTCTCTAGTCAGCTGTTTCTATTAACTTTATTAAATGTGACACACAGTGACGTCTTTGCACTTGCGGACTGTTCTGCTTTTTCAAATAGACAAATTGTGCAATAGGAAGCAAAGTCATTGTAGTTGCTAAGTAGCGAAAAATTAGCAATGAAGTACAGATAATGAGTGCCTAACTTTAATTTTGTAACATTTTAGCTATGGTTTACACCTTTTCTTTTCCGTGGTTTATATTGTTAACTCACTTCTCATTTTATCTATGTATGCATCTCTATGCAAAGGTATGAAAATATGATAAATTAAATGGAAAGAAAAACTTTTGTTCAACCAACAATGTCATCACGATGCCGTTGGATACCTAATATACATGGACCATTTGAAGTTTCATAAAATCTCAAAACAAGTAAACATAAGTTCCGTGATAAACATATGAAATTACAAGCTACGCCCCGCGATGTTACCCGCTACATGTTTTCGGGATAAAAGGTAGCCTATGTGCTAATCCAGGGTGTCAGCTACCTCCATACCAAATTTCATCCAAATCCGTTCAGTAGTTTTTGCGTGAAGAGTAACAAACATACATCCAAACTTTCACATTTATAATAATAGTGGGATAGTGGGATGTGTTCAAATCGCGAAAGTTTACAAATTACAAATTAAAGACAGTCTTTATGGCTGAAAAAACTTGAGGATGCAGGATTGTTTTATAAATAAAATAATACTTACTTAACATCAGGTGAGCTGTGGTCAAACACCTGGCCTGTCAACCATTACAAAAAAAAATATACTTACTTAGGCACATATAATAAACATAATGTTAATTGAAAAACAAATATGTAAGACAGGGTCATATTTAATAAACCGCTCACGGGCCACAAATGTCTTGTCTTATTAACTTTTGTTTTACGAATTTTGAGTAAAGCTAGTTTTAGCAAATATTTTACAATTTTTTTTTATTAATTTGTTGTTTAGTTTAATGAGTACATTGCCAAAAATTTTATTAACAATAATGTGTTTTAAAACAAAACGGTTCATAAATTTCGTCTAAATCCACAAATTCAACTGTTTTCATTTTTAATAAAGGTGAAAAAAATAATTATGACGTATACATAAGATATGGGTGTCTTCAAATCTAGAGTCAATAGGTTTCTTCCAGGTGAGCGTGCTCCATCTTAGACCTCACTGCTGCTTAACATCAGGCAGAGTGTGGTCAAACGCGAACCTATTTGGAATTTTTTAAAAATACTTAAAACCAAAGTTATTTTTAAGAAATCCTGAAAATCTTGCAAGAGGTAATCGGTTAAATAGTAATAACTTTGTACTCGTAAATTGTTATTATTACCTACACCTGTTTAATGGTTTTGTTTGTGGTGTGACCAATATCAGAATAAAATTATGATAACCACATTATAACTACATATCTATAAATACACATTAAAGTACAAATTCATAAATATTGGTTAAAATGGAATCTTTAGTTTTTCTAAAATTTTGTCATTGGAGATTCATTCTTTAATGGTGAAATAATGAAGTGAAGTAATTATTTTCATTAATTCCATCTTCTGTGTCTAGTTACAATAATACTTATTTATTTACTATTTTATTTATTTATTTAGGTAATTAAGGCGTTCCTAGCAGCTAATGTGAACGTGTTTTGTTAGCTCAGTTACTAAATACTATTAAAAAAATGAAATGCATGTGTTATTTAAAAAAGAATTTAATAGTATCATTAAATATTGTGCGTAATCTTTAATAGTTAAATTAATAAACTCGTATCTTGACATAAAATACACAAAAAAGTGCTCTAGCGGGTACTTTAAGATATTTTTCTATCAAGAATTTTTCGTAATCGTGTTTCGAGAACAATGGTCGTATATAAAATATCATTAAGATTATCACATATTTATTTTATTATTTATTATTCACGCAGTTTTAAAATGTAGGTATACATTTTGCTAAAAAAATTATTGCGAAAGAGAAAAATAACAAATAAAAATGTTGAGTAACAAAACAAAGACCATCGCTGTTTCGGATGTCAATGAAGAGTGTCAGTAGCCCAGTAATTTTGCCAGTTGAAGTACCTAGCCTTTACAGTGGAAGAGTCTACTACATTTATATACAGCTATTTTAGATTATTGCGAATCAAATCTATTCTTGAACTTTTTTCAATGTTCAAACAAGGTTTTTAGTCGTAAAAATAAGTGATTCTTTGATCTGTTTATTGCGAACCAATATTGACGTATATCGGCCGAAACTTGCGAATTGTATTTATTATGATTTGGCATTTCGAAGTATTTCTTGAGTTCTAAATCTTGGGCTTTTGTGAGATATGTAGACGTTGGATTGAGAAGATCGCTATAGGGTAAAGGAACCTTTAAATAGAAGTTTACGTTTTGGTTTAATACTTTAATGTAGAGTTTCATTTTAAATGAATATGCGTCTATGATTTGGTATCAGTAACTACGCAATTTAATTTTATGCTAGTTTACGACTGCGAATTCGCCCGAGTTTTAGATTTAGTTTCAAAGAAAAATGAAACACGTGTAAGTAACAAATAAACAATAATCATGAAACTTGCTTTTTACCTTATACCCCTGAAAAAAGTTCCATAAGACGCAGAATTTAATACGTTCGTCAGTTAGGGTGGGTTAGTGGACAAAGTTTTTTATAGAATTTCCGTACCAAGTTAAAAATTAAAGTTATACAGTTTATTAGTATATCTACATTAGCATACTGATATTTGATTGGAATAATAACATGTCATTAACTTATTTCCTTATTTTTTCACTAACATCATGATTAAATAGTTTAGGTTAAGGTAGTACACATGTACTTAAATATTCATAATTTCATAATGTAACAAGCCTACTTTATAAAAGGACATTTCCAAACGCATATACAGTAACGGATGGTTCAATTCCTTTGTCTGATAACTGTTTGTAAACCAAATTATACAGGTTTCCCGACATTGTCCATTGTTCGGGCCAGGAACCGTAAATCTGCCACTATGCCACTATGAATGTTGAGTTCGGCATCCAACACAATGGCAATCCGTACGGCTATACGATAGTGATTTTATGATTTTTTTTTTTTTTTTTTTTATAGTAGATAGGCTTGCGTTTGACCGCCATCCCGCCTGATGTTAAGCGAAGATGCGGTCTACGGTGGAGCACGCTCGCCTAGAAGAAACCGATTCACTCGCGACTTGAAGGTACCCAGACTATATTCATTGGGGAACACCCACTCGGGCAGCTGATTCCAATGTCTAGCGGTACGCACGAAAAAGGTGGAATCAAACCGCTTAGTTCGAGCTTTTGGAACATCAACCATGAAGCGGTGACGCTTTTTAAAGCTCCTGGCTGTCCGATAGTAGAATGGGCAAGGTGGAATTAGGTCATGCAGATCTGATGCGCACTCTCCAAAATGTATCCGGTAGAAAACCGACAGACAAGCAACTTTCCGTCGATGTTCAAGGCTTTGGAGCCTTTTCTGAACAAGCGAATCGTTGCTTATGAGCCTCTTAGCACGTTTCTCAATGGACTCCAACGCCTACTAGCTGTTCTATTCTACTAGCTGCGCCCCGCGGTGTTACCCGCTACATGTTTTCGGGATAAAAAGTAGCCTATGTGTTAATCCAGGGTCTCAGCTACCTTCATACCAAATTTCATCCAAATCCGTTCAGTTGTTTTTGCGTGAAAGAGTAACGAATATCCATCCATCCATCCAAACTTTCACATTTATAATATTAGCGAAATCATTATGTTACTAAATATGTATTGTGCACATAAGTAGTTGGTTAGTTCAAAAAAGCGGTTTAGTTTTTACAGAACACCTAATTTTTTTTTTTTGAACACAGCTCACCTGATGTTAAGTGACGGTGTGGTCGAAAATGGTAAAGCACATTAAGCCTGGAATTAAACTGGCTCTAAAGTGACGCTGCCAGAAGGTGCTTGGCGGCAGATTTTCAATTTGAGGGTGGTAGCTAGCCAGGCGGTTATTAGAAAATACCCTACCACCAAGCTATGGATTCCTCGCGATGTTCTCCTTCATCGGCAGCTCAAGCTCATTTTTAGCTCATTTTTACACACCTTTCGGCGTGTGAAACGACTACGCTAACCACTGAGCTATCATCGCTACGGAAGTAGGTAAATATCAGAACAAAGTTAGTAGTAAAATTTAACAAACAAGGATGTTTTACAGTGCTAGACTTATGTAAACAATTCGGTCTGATTACGGTAAAGTCCCCATTGGCAATGTTGGTAAGTGTTCACATCATAATATCTCATACTTACCAACTTTACTTCACAACTAGCTCATGAGTTTAACTTCATTATTAATCAAATATGTTTTGTGCTTTAATAGTGTCTTCATAATATATCTAGACTTGTATTACATTTTTCTCTTAGCAACAGTAGAGTATCAAGAATGGATAGGCTCTTGTACATACTTTATCGTATTTCTAGGCATTTTCTTCCACGTGTAAAGTGTTAGGTAGCGCAGCTTTGTTTTCAGACGCTATCAATTTTCAGTAGGTAACTAGAATTAGCTTAGCAACTAGACAAAAAAAAAATAAAGGGGATTGATTTTTTAATTTTTTGTTTGGTATAGATTTTAACGTCATTCCACGTGTTTGTTTTATTACAAAAAAAAGATTACTCAGTTGCTTTCATGAAAATAAAATTACAAATATGTGTTATGGTATCACTATATTTTTTTTTGTTTACTGTCTGTTCAGTATAAACAAAGATTTGAAAATATTATGAAGAATTCTTACGTAGAGCTCTCAATTCTAGATTCTAGATTAGTAGAACATTTCCTAGAGAAATTTGCGTCATAATATACGTACAATAAAATACATATTTGTATAATTTAAATTATTACTACTAGCTACTACGATTTACTCTTCCCAGTCGGAGCTTTAGGCATGGATTGGCTTGGACAAGCTGTTTTCCACCTTTGCAAAGCATTCGTTATTTTACGGTATGTATTTATGTTATTTTGTGGTAGATCTCCTTAGCAGGAGGTCGTTTATGTAGTAGTGCAGTGCCAGATATTCTGCCGCTAAGCAGTAGTGTGTTATCATTACTGTGTTCCGGTTTGAAGGGTATTGCAGCTAGCGAAATTACTGGGCTGTTGAGACTAACCATCGAAAGTCTCAAAGTAGCGAGCACTAAAGCAGCGATGGTCTGAACCTTGGTTTCCTACTCGTACTTTTGTGTATCGGTGCAATGGTCATGTAAAGTATTATTTTAATTTTATCAAAAATTGGTTGTTCTTTTACTGTACATTTATTTAAAATTACAAGTTGTCTGAGTTTAAAAATATACTTATTTCAATAAAAAGTACTTAATTACTCTACTTACTATAGCTCTAGATAACGCATATACGCTAATGCTGAATGTATCTTATTGATATTTTGATAACAGCTTACCTGCCTGCTACTGGAAATATCAGTAGTTGAGAAACATCGGTAAATGCTCGAACTATACAAGTGCAGTGAATTGAAATTTTCAACAACAAAAAAAAAAATTGTAACACAACTTTAATTTTCAATAAATATTTATAGAAAGCTAAAGTGATGAACCTAATATTAGGATTCTGTGTCTATTTGTGGATTATATACATAAGTTAATTAGTTACGTTAATGGTATGACATCAATTACTTCAGAAATTTTCCTGGTGCATCTGATATTGTAACAATTGTACGTTTTATCAATTTATACATGTTATTTCTATGCAATACGGGGCTACGTATGAATATGACGGAAAATTTTGAGGAAAATTTCTACACGGCTATTATTTCTTATTATTATTATGATTCTAGATTTCTGTTCATTGATAAAACTTAGTTCCTTCTATTTCTTTTAATGGAAATATGTAAATTAAGGGTATTGCTTTTTTTCTGAAGTTTTTTTTTGCTTTATCGTAAAAATGACATTACAACGTTTACAAAATTTACACTATTTTTTTTTTTTTTTCTTTGGTTTTGGCGTTGCGTTTTAGCATTTGCCAGTGTCAAGTAATTATATATTTTCAAGTTTCAAAAGTTAATTAAGTGCCATCGTAGCTAGTTTTAGTCAAAGTCGTCTTTGTCAAGTCCAGTTCGTGTCAGTTAATTCCAGTCATGCTTTAGTAAAGTAGTGGCAACTTTACTACAAAGCTTCGATGGAGTTTTGGAAGCAACACGAAAACTCATGTTTCACCACATTATATCATTTTCCCACACTCGCGCTTGTGATTCGGCAGTTTATGAATAAAACACCACCATTTTTATGCATAAACACTTGACAAAACACTAGTTTTGGAAAAAAATACAACGGAGCGACACGACACTTCCCGCGTTCCCGCCAAAACTCTGAAATTTACACTATTATACATATACAAATAATAACAATTTTTTTTTTTTAAATAATTTGCCTCTTCGGGCAGGCTAAAGCTATAAAGCCATACTGCCTTGTCTTAAGTGTTATTTCTGCTGTATCTTAGCTATAATTATCGTCAAAGTCGTCTTTGTCAAGTCCAGTTCGTGTCAGTTAATTCTAGTCATGCTTTAGTAAAGTAGTGGCAACTTTATTATAAAGCTTTGATGGAGTTTTGGAAGCAACACGAAAAGTCATGTTTCACCACATTATATCATTTTCCCACACTCGCGCTTGTAATTCGGCACTTTATGAATAAAACACCACCATTTTTATACATAAACACTCGACAAAACACTAGTTTTGGAAAAAAATACAACGGAGCGACACGACTCTTCCCGCGTTCCCGCCAAAAAACTCCAAATAATAACAAGGTTTTTTATTTACTGTAACAAGATGTAAAAATAGCTTTTTTCTTTATCTTTGGCTTCGGGCTTTGTCCGAAAAAAGTATTTCTATAACTTAATACTCACATGCAGTTTTAGTTTTCTCGCAAACAACTTACTTTAATTCATGATTTATTATGTTTGTACTGGGCTATCATATTCGAAACCTTTACCTGACATTTATAAAGTTGTTTTACTGAAAAAAAATATACCTAATCTAAACTCAACAATGTATCTAAAATTACCTTCTCGGCGATCCCTCCAAGGTTGTTCCGATAATTTGGCAATTCACTTCAGGGTGAAGATGTGCCAATAAGTACGGCTTTTAATGACGTCGAAGCTTTGTACATTTTAATAACTGACTTTATAAACCAAGAATGTTAATGTTCATTATTATTTTTTTTAAATGTATGTACAATAAATGTGCAGCGATTACACCGCCATTTGTTAATCGATTTTCGTTATTCTTTTGTTTCGATGTACGGTTCATTGAAAAAAAAACACACGCATAGAAGAACTATTTTAACTTTGTTATTGTTTTAACACACCTGGCCGAGCTATATGCAATTATGCATGCTACAAAAAGTTAAAATAAATCATATTCTGTCGTGTTTAAAATATTTTCATTAGCATAAAAGTACATAACATTTTCATTTTTTTCTTTTATTTGTAAACTTCTCCCAATATTTACTACTGAGCTCGGTCGGCTGCTTTGCTTTTTGTACATAGTTTGCGCCACTTTAGGCTTTATTTTTTTAATCGTTCGTATGGTTTTGGCACATGACCAACTTTTGAATGATTGAGATATAGATTACTTGTGCGAAAACTAAAAAAATATAGCACTGGACCACACACTTACATAATATATTTCTATTTCCCGGAACTTTGTCTCTAGGTACTCTAGGATTCGTCTACCCAGCAACTTTTTTTCAGAAGATTACTTCCAGCCTACCAATTCGAAGTTACGTCAGTAACTTTATCAATAATGATGATCCATTCACTTTAAAACGATTTAGTTCTTTAGAAATCTTTTTAATAAAATCTAAGTTACATCTATAATTTTACATCGTCTATCTTCGTAGAAGATATATGTATTAACTGCGTAACTACGTGAGGTACTCGAACGTATTTCCTTAGTAGTTCATAACTTCAACAACAAGTTTATCACTGATGTTATTATTACGTAGTTGCAGCTATCTGCTATGTAAATTTGTCTAATTACAAACACATCCTCCTAGAAATAGCAATAGCAATTATTGTTACATTCCAATCTAAAACAGAAACCAGATTCTGCACGTGAAATATGTTTCAATTTGTTTCCTTCGCTTGTTCCAGGGTTAAAGAAAATATCAAAGGAATTTGGAAGAATCCAGTAAAAATACCGCGCGTGAAAATCGTGTCAAATGACGTCTCCGGGCCCAGCAGTCGGAGCATCATCAGAACCGTGAACTGGTTTCAGTTAACCATCTTTGATGGTCACTCTTCCGCTAGAGAAAGTTATCTACACGCGCTGTCACTTCATTATTATTAAGTTTCTTAATATCTTCTACATTTTATAGTCTATTTTATTTATAAACCGTTTCATATAATTGGAAAATGAGTACGGTGCTGAAAGTAGTTGGAGCCTCGTGGCTGCAAACAAAGATATCCTCGTACATCCTGGGAATTCTCGGAATATTGGCCATCCTAGCGCTGTTCGTTGGACAAATAGAGAGGTGAGCACTTTTCAAGAAAAAATCTCTAATATTTTTTTACAATTTCGTGCATTTAAAGTCGGTGTAACTTGTTGGAATCTGTTGTAAAAGAAGACCTATTATTTTTCCCACTGAAGTCATCTAGCCGTAGAGCCCATTATTACATTAACTATCTAATCTAAAACGGCGCTATCAATGGGAATAGTTCCCAAAACTCTTTTCCTAATTACTTTTAGTACGATAACATTATTTCTATTGTAGATTTTTTAAATGTAAAAGCTATAAGACGAACGAGACGTTCTTCTGATGGTAAGACATAACGCCTATCCATGACCATTGCAGCGATACACAGAACTTTGAGTACCTAGTAAAACAAAGGACGGGGATTGCTGCTTTGGCACTTATTACTTTGAGATTTGAGATGCATGGTTAGTCTCAGCAGCCCTGTAATTTCACTAGCTGCAGTACCCTTCAAACCGGAATACAGTAATGTTAATACACTACGGCTTAGCGGCAGAATATCTGGTACTACGGTGGTACCTACCTAGACGACCTCCTGCGAAGGAAATCTACTAAAAAGTATTTAAAAGATAATTGAGTAGTAAGCACTTTCTTACGTAAAAGTTAGACTTACAGTGCATATGAAGAGCAGTCTCTTTATTCCAGAATACAAGAAGACGGAAATTATGCCGCGACCGTGTTTTACTCTGAGAAAACCGGCTACCGTATCGAGTACTGGGGTCAGAGCAATGAACTGTCAGAGATACCTCGTGGAGTCGCTCGGGCTTACTTCAGAATGGACGTTGACACTACAGGGTGGGTTTATTTTAAAAACATGTGACTAACTAAACTATGAACTCTATTCTTCATCATCAGCCTTTTGTAGTCCATTGCTGGACATAGGCCGCTCCCAAAACACGCCAGTCAGCCCGATCGTCTTTTCGCTTCCATCCACCACCAGCTGTCCTACGTATATCGTCACTCCATCGAGTCTCAGGGCGTGCAAAGCTACGTTTGCCAGTTCGCGGTCTCCGCTCTAGAACACGTCTACGCCAGCGGTTATCGGTTCTGCGACAAATATATCCAGCCCATTGCCACTTCAGCTTGCTAATGAACTCTGTTAATGGGTTCTATTCGATCACTAGCTTAAGAAAATGTTTACAATCCATCTTAATTGGTAGGTATTTAACTAATGTCAGTGTCAATCCTACCGGATTTATAACTTCAAACAACATGTGAATCATTTAATTAATTTGAGCTTGAGCTGCCGGTGAAAGAAAATATCGTGAGGAAACCATGGCATGGTGGTAGAGTACTTTGTAGTACTCGAATAATGGTGGGTTCCGGCAGCCTCACTTAGCAGCCAGTTCCATTTTTATTTCATTTTTTAATTTGAGTCGAAATCTTACAACTATCGACTACATACTAAGAATTATACGTATAGTAGGTATATTGATTAAGAAGGCCAATTACAAGGTAGTAGTCTAAATAAATAAATAAATATCGCAGGACATTACACACAGCGCCATCTGACCCCAAACTAAGCAAAGCTTGTACTATGGGAGTCAGATAACTGATAGAATACTTAAATATTTTTTTTTTTAGTTTATATTTATACTTTTGCCTTTGTCCAGTAGCGGACATAGGCTGTTATTATCGTGATGAAATATATTATAGATAGTTATGAAATCTTCATTGTGTACACCAGAAATAGAAAAAGTATGTAGAAAACGAAAGAAACATTTAAAAATCTGCATAAAAAGTACAATGACACAAAAAAATGAAAAACAAAATACAAATAATCTATAATCCAACAGAACAACTATTTATTGAGACCCAAAAAAACAAGTATAATACGTTTAATGTAATTATACACAAAATCTTGTTGTCTACATAATTTATCCAAACCAAAATGACGAAAATGTAAATAAATAAACACATTTAACATTCAAAATATACTGAAGCAATTGGCGTACTTATCGCTTAGAGCGATCCCGATTTCTTCCAGACGTACGTTAGGTATATTTAAAATCGAGTCACAAACATTCGATGAAATCTAACTCAATTAACCCTTTCAGGTGGTCTCTATTAGAAGTGGAAACGAACTCGTCCTACCCCGATAATGTGCAAGCATACGCTGCGGGGGTTGTAGAGGGAGCCCTGACCTGGTGCCTCATCCACAGACACCTGGAGAACACCATCCGGGCTAAATGCGATCACACCCCAATGGAAAAGCAGTGCGACAAACTAAAAGACCACCTGGAAAAGTCCTTTAACATCTGGAAAAATTATGCCGCTGAACATGTGAGCGACCCCTATTGGCATCAGGTAAAATGATGTGATGCTTGTTTTAATAGCAATTATCTAACTCATCTTAATACGTAGGTATCAGATGACAATGAAATGTCAAGGTAGTTGTATACAATAATTACGTGTCTACCCAGTAAGACTAGTATTATGGTCATTGTGATGGATATATTGAACATAAATGTCTGTAAGTCTGTCTACAGGAGTCTTCGGTCTTTGATTTTTTTTACTCGGAGGTAAGTTGTAGGTCTACAGTCACAGAAGTGTGGTGACACTTACCTTTTTCTTTTTAAAGGCCGTGTCTAATGTATATAGCGTCTGCCGGTAGTCTCGGCAGTTCTATTCTAGGCTGGATTAATATCAGATGAGCTGCTGTCAAACATTTCAATTATTTTTGTTTTTTAGAGTTATGGCGAATCATTCATATCTTTCTAAGTACACCCTGTAGGTATAAATTATATCGATAGAAATTTAATCATGAATCTAAGTACTCCTAAACTAGATTAAACTGTTTTAGGAGCCAATGGCCACTCCCAACTAAAGTACAGAAGAACAATACTAAATTCCAAAACTTAATAGCGAAGTTTCAATTTATACATTGCCTGAAATCATTCGCAAAATATAGTCTAGAGCTTATCTATCTATAATCTATATTGTGGTATAAACAGTAGTGAGTAGGTAGGATATCTATAACAGTAGGTATACGAATATTTTCATTATAAAAGTCGGAATCGACATTGGAATATCTAGTAAGTTTCAGGTCAGAGTCTAACCCAGTATGGTCAAAAGCTCACTAGCCAAATGTACTAAGCCATGCTTTAGCTTACTGGAAACAATACAACTTTTTAGGTATCCCTGTATTACACGCAAATCACTGGCATCTTTACGGGCTGGAAGTTTGGAATAGAACGTAGCGGCAGCGAGTACGAAAATGACATCACAGATCTGTTCTGGCTGAACTCTATCGCCGAAGTGCCCGAGTTGCAGCGAAAACTGAACATATCCATTGAAAACTCTACCTTGGGCCACATGCCGGACTTATCGAGCGCTTTCTTGAGGGTAGTCAACGAAACCACAGATGATGGCATCGTAAAGAAGATGTATGTCGCACAAAACGCTGCTGGAAGGTATGGTCTACAGTTTGAATTAGGTAGATACATAAAATGCCACATGTTGTAGTTTACGTGTCATTCCGCTTGGTACGATTAATTTGGGGCAACCGTGATGAAACTATATAGCCTAACTTGATGTTAATTTTCTTGATTTGACTTGATTGTTTGTTTGTATTGAATAGGCTCCGAAACTACTGGACCGATTTCAAAAATTCTTTCACCGTTGGGAAGCTACACTATCTCCAGATGACATAGGCTACTTTTTATCTCTATACTTCCACGGGAACGGGAGCTACGCGGGTGAAACCGCGAGGCGTCCGCTAGATTATATTTTTGATTCTATTATGGAAACCGGCGTGGTTTTGACACATTTTTTGTTTTACTTATTCTGGATTATTCACGTTTAATTTTATCGGAAACTCCGATTATAATTTTGGCAACATCAAAGCTGAGTCTCGTCTTGCTTCGTACTGCGGGCCACTGCGCGCACCCGTACCGTAACCGCACCCACCCCCGCGCCCGCGCATCAACCGCTATCAGCAGTAAGACGAGGCCGCGTGTTCGCTGTACTCAGCTTTGTCTCCATGATGAAGGCCACCGGGTGTGGCCGAAACTATAATCGGAGTTTCCGTTAAAATTAAACGTGAGTAATCCCGCATGAGTAAAACAAAAATGTTTTTGGTTCCTTCTTCATATGACTTCGATTGGTAGCTCTCTACATTTTCATTATTAGTCATGACATGACCTACTTCATAGAAGATAAGTGACTATCGTACTAAAATAATGATAATATATGATTCATCACCATAATGTGTTTATGTGCAGTTAACAAGTGATCAAAACAAGCAATGACGAAGATCACCTTATCAAATATTCAACATTGTCTTGTTCCAGTTATGCATCAATGACTCGGATCCTGAAGCGATACAAGTTGAATTATCATCTCACTGCCACCAGCCCAGACCTCATCCCAGGAACATCCGTGGAGTTCTCTTCTTACCCTGGCTCTGTCACCAGCCAGGACGAGTTCTACATCATCCGTGGACACGAGCATAAAATGGCAGTTACCGGCACAGCGCTAAGGAATTACAATAGCAAACTGTGGAAAGAAATTAATATTACCGAGCAAGTAAGTCAGCAGAGATATCAGCTGTAACAAATTATTTGTTTAGTTTATGAGTAGATATGTTAAAATTTATTTATTTTACAAAATTTGTGTCGCAAATGTCGCATTGTCCATGAAAATCGTCTTAGAAAACGTCTAATATATTTTTATCTTCTACGAATGACCTTATGTAATGTAGAAGGTACATTTTCTAGCAACTAGCAAGGTTTCTTTGTATTTTTTTAAGTAGCGACAACATTGTTAAATTAAATGTGTGCCAGGGGTATTAGATTCGTTTATCCACTAATGTTTTTTTTTTTTTTTTAATTATTTGCCCTTTTGGGCAGGCTAAAGCTATAAAGCCATACTGCCTCGTCTTCAGTGTTATTTCTGCTGTATCTTAACTATGGTTATCGTCAAAGTCGTCTTAGTCAAGTCCAGTTCGTGTCAGTTCGTGCCAGTCATACTTTAGTAAAGTAGTGGCAACTTTACTATAAAGCTTCGATGGAGTTTTGGAAGCAACACGAAAACTCATGTTTCACCACATTATATCATTGTCCCACACTCGCGCTTGTAATTCGGCACTTTATGAATAAAACACCACCATTTTTATGCATAAACACTCGACAAAACACTAGTTTAAGAAAAAAATACAAAGGAGCGACACGACTCTTCCCGCGTTCCCGCCAAAAACCCCTATCCACTAATGAAATAAACAACTGTGTTTTTTTTTCTTTGGTTTTGGCGTCGCGTTTTAGCATTTGCCAGTGTCAAGTATTAACAACTATGTTGGAGGGGTTTTGGCGGGAACGCAGGAAGAGTCATGTCGCTCCGTTGTATTTTTTTCCAAAACTAGTGTTTTGTCGAGTGTTTATGTATAAAAATAGTGGTGTTTTATTCATAAAGTGCCGAATTACAAGCGCGAGTGTGGGAAAATGATATAATGTGGTGAAACATGAGTTTTCGTGTTGCTTCCAAAACTCCATCCAAGCTTTGTAGTAAAGTTGCCACTACTTTACTAAAGCATGACTGGAATTAACTGACACGAACTGGACTTGACAAAGACGACTTTGACTAAAACTAGCTACGATGGCACTTATTTAACTTTTGAAACTTGAAAATATATAATTACTTGACACTGGCAAATGCTAAAACGCGACGCCAAAACCAAAGCAAAAAAAAAAAAAAACTATGTTGGATTGTTGAAATTGTACAAAAATGACATGACGATGACGTCATGAAACCATAGACAGAACGTATCAACGCGCTGCTCGCTAGTTCAGTGAACTATACCTAATAATGTAAAGACGGAAATGTTTAAGGATATTCATTAGAATAAGTTTTAGTATTAGATTAATGTTGAAATAAGCTGCTCTGCACTTGTCCTTAAAGGAGAATGGTTGTTCACCATGATGGTGACGGTTTTTGGATCATCAGAGTCTAGTATTATTTGCCAGGATTATCGAGTATGTAAACGATAGAGCAGCAGCAGTCAGCATAAGATTTTGTTTTAATTGTTTGTCTATATTATGTAGAATCAGTAAATGTTTTTTCTTTCTTTTTTAATAGAAATAATTATGTATGCAAAGTAACTTATTGTGGTTTTTATCGCTTATAAGTAATTATGAGCTGGATTAAGATGGATTATGAGCATGTATAATATATGTACATTGTACATATATTATACATGTACAATGTACATACATAGTTTTTTCAGGCTCGCTCCCATATTACCTAAATATTATATTTCTAAAAAAATGTTATCTTTTCACTAGGTTCCAGTAGGTCCCCGTATATCGTCCGCAAACCGTCTTGCCGCTAATGTGAGCTCGTGGGCACATGTACTTGCCAGTAGCAACTCCGGCACTGCAAGCAAGCAGTGGCTGATCGTAGACTTTAACAGATTCGAACGCCAACGCTTGACTAGCAACGGGACCAAGCATACGAGAAGCGAATCGCTAAAAGAGAGTACTGTTAACATGTAAGTAACTTACCTGTAGGCTACAAAATTACATTTGTTGAGAAAAAAAAAACATTTTTTGTTGTTTTTTTTATCTTTTTTTTATTTTTATGAACTTTTTCTACAGGTCCAATTGAATCCCAATTTTTTAATGTTAGGATTAAAATCCGTTGCGTAATTTAAAAAAATCTTAGCGTACGGACGGCGGGAAGCGACTTTGTTCTATAGTAATTATGACTTGAGAGTTTTTTTTTATATAAAAGAAATAATTCATACATGCATCTCTAGACGCGTATTTGTAACTGAAAACTGATATATTATGTCTGTGACCATGTTCCCCACTGAAATAAGAACCTACACTAGAACAAATAGATTGTCAATAAATAGATGCTAGTAGATAATGAATACTGACCGAATTTCCACGTTGCATGGCAATGCTTGCGTTGGATCAAACAGACACCAGAATTTTGATCACGTATGTCATTGACTATACCTACTGTACTCGGTAGGTAGGTACATACTACCGTCACATGATAAGTTGATTAGGTACTTTTTCGTCATCTTGTATGATAATATGACAATAAATAAAGTTTATATCTATTTCCCAGGCGAGTAAGACACACAGTAGTACATCGGGCCAGCAGTGGGCACGCCAAAGGCCTGGTGACACTGGTAGAACAGGTGCCAGGCCTCACGCACTCCGCCGATCTGTCTGATGCTGTACTGGAACAGGGTTATTGGGCCACGTACGGGCTACCTTTCTTCAAGGTGAGAACTTGCATGAGAATGCTGATATTAGATATTAATGTAATCTATAAAAAATGAGTGGAATGATCTCTAAACCCTAAAAAATAAATTATTACTTTGCGTTTGACCACCAACTCGCCTGTTAAGCAAAGGTGGGGTCTACCGTTTACGGCGAAGCACGATGTACTTAGTCTCAACTTTCAAAACTGGAAAAAGGCAGCTGCATCAGAAAATTTCGCTGACCAAACGGAGATTTTCACAATGTCGGGGTTGTGCCGCCTATATGGCTTCCTTTCAATTTAATCTTATTACTATCCTATCTATTCATATACTTGCCTCATGTACATATTCAAATTAATTTCGTTTCTTTTTCAGGACATTGCAGAAGCTACGCACATACACAAAATGGAAGCAACACACGGCAAAATATTCTCTGAATTGGAATCTCCGCGCGCCGTCCTATTCAAGCGCGATTACAAAAACGCCACGTCACTAGACAGCATAATAAAACTAATGAGACAAAATAATGTGACTGCGATTAACCGAGCGAGCGATGGCTGTAAAGATGCAGAATGTGAGATAAGAGAGAAGGGTTACTGGGCTGTACTCGGTGTCAGAGGAGATATCTTCAAGACAAAGGAGGCGTACGGAGTTATTGACACGAAGATCTTTAGCGGTAAGTTCTCGAATGGAACCCTCGTGATGTAAGGATTTACTTTTAAATTGTGCGAATACGATATGGTAACGATTTCCGTTCGAAATCCAGAAATAGTTAAAAATAGATTCGAATGATTCGAGAATTGTGCTCAGGACAGGATAAAGTTTTTTTTGTGTGACAATTTATATTGTTACATTCTGTTTTGTGTGTTATGAAATAAATAAACATAAAAATAGTTGTAACTTCAATTTGACTCTTTAATATCTAGCAAAATGTTTTCATATTAGGTACTTTATCTTCGAGTCGTATGTTCCTTTATAACTCTAAATTTTAAAATAAATAGCTATTACATATCCTACTTACATATACTAGGAGGACTGCCAGACAGTACTTATACTCTTTGCTCGAGATTATTTATATATATTGTAAACCACACTTTTTTACCTAACACGAGACGAGCTGGCCGTTAAATGTGAACCTGCCAAAATAAAAAAGGTCTTAATTACGTTCGACAGGGACTCAAAACTCGTCAGCCACCGAGTTCGTCGCGGTATCCGCCCCTCCATACACGGATGTGCCACCCAACGCCACGGTGCCAGTTAACAAAGGAAACGTCGCACCCATCTATACGGAACAGTTCAACGACAAACCCAACATCAACGGCCTAGAGATCCGTAACCTCGTAAAACACCAGCAAGAAGAAGCCGAACAAGAAACCCTCGAAAGGTTGAATAGAGACGTGATCAAACCTTTCCAGTGGTCGGAAAGCGGCTTCGAAAATTATAAGCATGCTGGTCTGCCGGATAAGTGGGCTTTCGGCCCTTTCCGGCCGAAGTGGTCGTGGTGAATCTCTAAAGTTCTCAATGACATAATACTTAATTAATTCCTAATTTATTTAGCCTGTCTACAAATTAAGTTCAGTGTTGCGTTCCCGTTGTTATAGTCTCACGTACCTACATAACTATTTAATTCGTTGTACTTAGTTTGTACTTAAGTTTAATGATCAGCAGATTTTAATCTTTTTCAAAACTATTAAAGTTTTTATGTGTTCACCTCACTAGAAATCGTTAACCCTGTACGTGCTTGTCTATGTACTCATTTAGTACCGACTCGTAGTTTCCTACGCGAACATAAATCTTATAATCGTATTTATTAATAATTTTTATGTTGGTCCCGTCTCTATTTTGTTTGTATATTTTGTGTTTTAGACTGTATTGTACCTATTTGGATGTACGTTCTTAGGATACTTTGTGTTATCAAAAATATTTTAAATTTTTATACAATAATACTTATCTATTAATTATGTGGTACAAAAATGTATTTGCTAAATTGGCTATTGTATTGAAACTTATAAAAATGAAGTGACTTAGGTTAATTGTTTTAAAATATTCAGAATTTTCGATTTTACTCTCGAAAATATAAATTTTTAAATACAGCTGACGTTTTAATTTACTTAAGTACCTTAACCCCACTAACTTTGATGTACCTACCTATGGTGGTTTGGAAATGTTTGTTATTTAAAATGGTTTTAATTAGGGTCGAACTATCTGCGAGACTTACTACGAAGATTTAGAGAACGCGAAGCATACACTTATAGACTATGCACTGCAACTAGTATATATATAGATTTTGGTTTCATCGCTTCTCTTCAAGTAAAATTTGGCATTACATTATAAAATCCTAGCTAATTATTATTTGCAATTCAGAGATTAGTTTAATTTAGGATGCTAGAAACAAAACAAACAAGTTACTGAGCGGTGGGCGACAAGTTACGAGTAAATCTTTTCTATACGCGTCTGTCGCGGTTACTCGCTGGAGGCTGTTTCAATCTCCGCTGTGACCTCCGTTTCCAAATTATTATCGACGTCGAAGTCGGAGATGTAAAATCAATCAGAAGTTCCGACCTTTCGGAGTTAAAGTTCCGTGACATTTCTTCTAGCAAAGAACAATAAATTTCTAGTTTCACTTTCAACTTGGAATTATTGGTTCATTGGCGGGAATGCAGAAAAATAACGTCGTTATACAATATATTAGGGTCTGAACTTGTATTTTTAGGGCATTTACTGTAAAACATCGCATCATTTAATCTCCAAGTAAATTACAGGCAGGCGTGTTTATGGGTAAGTGATTTACTGTGGTGAAACATTATTATTTCGTGATGTTTCCAAAACTTCGTAAAAGCTTCTTTTTTAGATGTAATTCTTTTACAAGAGCCTGGATTTAATTGTGATTTATTTTATGTGACTATGACGATGATTACATTTAAATAAACTCTGTGGTTACCTGAGACTTAATAATATACATTGCTTAACTCTGTTAGAATGCACAAAGTGTGAAGCCAAAAAAAAAGCATCGACACTTCTTTTGTTTTTGACATCGCACTTTGTGTATTTGCTGGAGTCAAGTAATTCATGTATGCAAGTAAAATATAGTAAAATAAGCCAAAGTCACGCAAAGTAAGTCAGAGTCAAGTCTGGTTATGCCCTAGTATAGAAGTGGTGACTTTAGTACAAGCATCAATAGAGTTACAGAAGAGACACAAAAATGTATGGTTCACCCCATGATATGACCTCACACTCGCGCTTACAATTCGGTATTTTATGAATAAAACACAACAATTTTTATGCATTAACCCTTAAAAAAACTTTCCATTTATGACTCGTATAGAAAACAGCACTGCAGATGGCGAGGGCCAGCCCCTCGCAACAACCGACTTATAGTACTGTGTAGCTGAGTTGGTAGGACTCCCCGACACACCCGTTTCCCGTTCCCGCCAAAACATCGTCGTCACTTTAGCAAGCCTTACTGTACGTATGTACTATGTACGTACTTTCGTCAACTTTACGAGGAAAATTTTATAGCTCGACTAAAATTATAGTAATGTACAATTTCTTGATTCACTTTAATTGTAATGCTTTTTAATTTGATATGATAGAATGTTTATTGTCTGAATGTTGGTAAAAGTGATTTAATTTTTTATTAAACATTGTTCTTGCGTTCTTGCTTCTTGTTATAATGTTCTTTGAAGTTTGAGTTTGAAGTGTCGTAATTTCGTATTCGTATCGTCCGCCAGGTTTTGTGCCTTATTTACATAAAGATTTCCTTGTTTCTAATCTATAAATATTGTTATTGATTTCTTTGGCAGTGGTTTACTGATTTATTTGAAAATGAATTTCTTTAAAAAAGCACCGACAGTGAAGGGTATGAAAATGTTAAAACTTTTACGTAGATCATTTCTCGCAATATTTCGTTTAAAAGGTTTTGCATTCTCACAAGTCATTTTTGCAGAACAACAACGACAAAATGACCGTGAACTACGTAAGGCTGGTAGAGACCTGGACAGGGATAAGGCTGCTCTTGAACGAGAGGAAAAAAAACTGGTGAATATTAAATACTTGACTAAACTAAAAATTACATAGATACCTACCTACTTACCAAAATTGTTGAATGATACCGTTTGTGTAGATTTTTAATACTTTAAAATATATACTATAAAGCCTTCGTTGCCCAGGATACCAGTGAAATATTATCAGCTAATGAATGAGTCATCAATGTTATTACTAGATATACAACACTAATGACATCATTTAAAGTGGTTAGAAACTAAAATTAAACTCCAGCTGGGATTCTGCATATCTTTTTCTTTAAAAGACAACTTGTTCTCCATAGAGAAGTTTTATTCTGATGTATGATGAAAAAGTAAATGTTGGGCTTGGCAGAAGAAGATTAAGATTAATACTCTGGAAATGAGAGGCCTGAGAAGTATATAGTTGGAGTGATCTTGACGTACAAGTGCGGAACAGAGTTATTTTGCATTGTATTGTGTAGAAGGTGCATTGACAAAGAGAAAAAGATGCTCAGATGGTTCGAACATGTAGTGAGGATAGATGAAAGGTTTATAAAATAAATATATGTAGGTATAAGGTGTCTGAGTGGGCAAGCCAGTTAAAATCAACATAGATAAATAAATAAATATCGTAGGACTATACACACAGCGCCATCTGGCCCCAAACTAAGCAGAGCTTGTGTGATGGAAGTCAGATAATTGATAGAATACATAAATACTTTTTTTTTGTAAATACCTACTTACAATACATACAGAACACCCAGACACAGAACAAACATTTGTTTATTCACAAAATGTTTGCCCTGAGTGGGAATCAAACCCACCTCCTACAGCTCTCAAGGCAGATATATTACCAATGAGCCAACGGGGCTGTCGCCAAGATGGATATATTATTACAATAAAAATAATTTATGTCTTTTAAATCTAAGTTTTCTTACTCATATTAGAACAAATGAAGTCAAGAATAGAATAGAATAGAATCATTTATTGACATAATTATTTAAAACAGATACTTAAACTATGTAGGTACTATGTTTACACAGTTAAGTTACAAGTCAAACACATTGCAAGCCCATGCGAGCAACTAATCAGCATGTATGAAAATAAAATGCTAATGAAAGTACAAGAAGTGAAAGATGACCAGAAAGTGATGGTCATGGACAGGCATTCTCTTTTACCATCAGTAGAGCATCTGGTTTGTCTGATTACTTTTACAATAAAAAAAACTTTCATTTCATTTTGCATATTACAGGAAATGGAAATCAAGAAAATGGCAAAAGAAGGCAACAATGAAGGCTGTAAAATATTAGCTAAGCAATTAGTGGCGATGAGAAAACAGAAGAACAGATTATACTCTGCAAACAGTAAGGTAAAAATATTAATATGTACCTAGATAGTAAAAATAACATGTATAGCATCCCAAATATCTTGACACCCCAGACACTAGCGGATGCCTGGCTGTTTCACCAGCATAGTTCCGTTTATCCCTGTGTTTCCTTACAGGGATAAAAAGTAGCTATGTCACCCGCAGATAGAGTAGCTTCCCAATGTTGAAAGAATTTTTGAAATTGGTTCAGAAGTTTCAGAGCCTATTCAATACAAAACAAACAAACAAGTAAATAAACAATCAAATCTTTCCTCTTTATAATAGTATAGACTAGCGGACGCCTCGCGGTTTCACCCGCTTAGTTCCCGTTCAAGTACAGGAAAGTTTACATAATAATAATATTATCTAAAACCAAAACTTGACAAATTTAAAATAAACACAAGTATATAATTATGTTACAATGACTATTGTTATTTCTTTCTATTACAGATTTCAAGTGTCCAAATCCACAATAAAGCAATGGGAGCAAACATAGCAATAGCAGGCGCGATGGGCACCACAGCCAAGACAATGGGCAGCATCAATAAGGTGATGAACCCGCACCAAATTGCTAAAGACATGGAGGCATTTAAAGTTGCCAGCGCTAAGATGGATATGACTGATGAGATGAGTAAGTATTTGTATGCAGATAAATAAGAAAATCTTTACTGTGCACACTAAAAATAGGAAAAAAAAATACAGAAAAAATAGTAATAGTAAGAATTTTCAATAGATTTTTGCCATGGCATGGATTTAAATTATTGGCCTGGTACCTAGTAAAAATATTTGTTGCCAGGCAAGGTTTTGTTAAAAGAGATTTTTGTTTCTTTGGTTTTGGCGTCGCATTTTGAGCATTTGCCAGTGTCAAGTGTTTTATATTTTTAAGTTTCATAAGTTAAATAAGTTGCCTCGTAGCTATAGTTATAGTCAAAGTCCAGTCTTGGTCAAACACAGTCCGTGTCATTCAAGTCCAGCCATGCTTTAGTAAAGTAGTGGCGACTTTACTATAAAGCTTCGATGAAGTTTTGAAACCAACACGAAAAGTCATGTTTCCCCACATTGTATCGTTTTCCCACACTCGCGCTTGTGATTAGACACTAATTATGAAACGCCACCATTTTTATGCATAAACACTCGACAAAACACTAGTTTTGGAAAAAATACAACGGAGTGACACGACTTTTTCCGCGTTCCCGCTAAAAAACTCTTGAAAGAAGAAAAAGCCTCTTCCATAGTGTAGATATGACACAACTCTGTTAACAATAACCTTTAATTTGTTCATAAATTGTCCTCGCAGTTAATGACACCCTGGATGACATAATGGACGAATCCGGTGATGAGCAGGAAACCGAAGGAATTGTCAACCAAGTACTCGACGAGATTGGCATCGAGATCAGTGGCAAAGTAAGATCTTTATTTCAGTACATATTTATAACGTAGCTGCGACCCGCGGTTTTACCCGCGTGGTGATGGATGATGATGATGATGAAAGTATCCTATGTCTTATTCCAGGGCCTAAAGTATCTACATGCAAAATTTCACCCAGATCCGTTGAATAGTTTACGCGTGAAAGCGTAACAAACAAACAAACTCACATTTGTGTTTTTGTTTGTTTGTGTTGAATAGGCTCCGAAACTACTGGTCCGATCTTAATAATTATTTGATTATTAGAATGGTAAATTATCTGTGATGGACGTAGGCTATATTTATATTGTTAATCGAATTTTGTTTTCCGAAGCCGGGACGGCTCGCTAGTTATCTATAAAAACGGCAAAAGAAATATGTTTGTTGTATGGGAGCCCCCCTTAAATATTTATTTTAGTATTTGTTATAACTGCAACAGAAATACATCATCTGTGAAAATTTCAACTGTCTAACTATCACGGTTCATGAGATGCAGCCTGATGTCAGACGGACAGCGGAGTCTTAGTAATAGGGTCCCGTTGTACTCTTTTGGTACGGAACCTTAAAAATGATACCACCACCACTCGTCACCATAGCGAGTCGTACCTAGGCCAGATTAGCACAGGACTAAGCAAAACAAAAGAGAAGCCATACCCAGCTGTGGGATAAAAAAGACTGTGGATGATGATGATGATGATGATAAAAAACAGCTTTAACGGAACATTTCCTTAGTCTAAAATACACAATATATTATTTTCAGATGTCAAATGCGCCGTCGGTAGCCCGGAATAAGGTTGGAGAGTCCACCACAGATGCAGACAAAGACCTCATGGCGCAGCTGGCGAAACTTAAAGCCTAGAATTTAGGCCTTGTTACCAGTATTTCTAAACAGATTTTAACTTCTATATAACCCTGTCTCTTTGATTACCGTGGGTCTAAGTTTTAATTTAAGAACTGTTTTCGCAGGCAAGAGTATAGAAAGAAAGGAAAGCATTTCATTTAAAAATACTAGACACTATAACAAACAAAACTACATACAAAATTCATTACTAAGAACTATGGACAGAATTAAGACAAGAGAGATATACATCTATGTATGTAGGTAGGGTATGAAAGTTTTATCGCTGCAGTGTCCAGTATATGTCAATGTAAACTATACGTTTTTTTGTGAATGGTTGTATTTTTAGTAAGTAGGTATATTTACATGTGTTAAACTTAGATTTTATTATTGACGGGTCTCCGCGCGTGCTCCGACTAGGTATCGCCGGCGTACTTGTAAAATACGGCAACAAACACTACGCCGAAGTCGGCGTACCCGAGCCAGTCTCGTTGCAAGCAATGTGCAAGGTGGGCGTGCCGAGTGTTTTGATTAATTTTCGTCATAATCTTAAGTAAAATGTAGTACAAGAAACAAGAATTTGGCCACAATTTTTGCATCCTCGCAAATTGTCTTACACACACTACAATATAAAGTTGCCGTATTTGCGGGGCTGTTGTTTTTAGGTAGCGCGGTATCTAGCCTGAGCGCATGCGAAGATCCATCAATAAATAATGAATCTAAGGTGTTAAATATTTTATGTTTGGCTAAGTTATATGGAGATAGATCGCGTTAAAGTTATGATAGAACTTGTATACTAAATAGTAATTCAATCGATATTACCATGTTTGTTAAATTAAACTAATTTTAGTTATCATGAAAAACTACAAAAAGTTTACCTTTACATAGAGAATAAAAATTTAACTGAAGAAACAAGACAACTGGACTTATGGTATGTCAAGGCTTGTACAAATCACAAATAAGCATAGAGAAATTAACCATAGATAAGCCAAGTAGTAAGATTGAAGTAACCAAGTACTTTAACTTGAGACAACATTCGACGTCTGTCTCTGTTCCCAGAGAAAAATTGACACTGACAAATGCACAGATAGTGCGATGCCAAGTCTTCATCGGAGGAATAAGAAAAAAAAAAAACAAAATGGGAAGGTTATTTTACGCGGACATAGACGCCGATGTAATTGTTTCAAGAGCACGTTTGAATATGATTGCTCTTTGGTCTGTAGAAGGCATATAGTATTAATGTACAAGATTCTGAATCTTCGTCCAAACATCATCAGTACAAAGCAATTTGTAGGTACATAATTTGTGTAAAATATTCGTACTTACAACAGATCTGTAAATATAATGTGAAAATGAGCAGCTGTGATATTTTTATATTATATGATGCGTGAAAACAATTTTTAATCTTTTTACTTTCCTAATATTACAATTTTACCCGAGTTTCGAGTTCCGAGTATCGCATTAAAAAACGCGACGAGGTGTGTTACGCGCTCGTTTTGAACTATTAAAATATAACAAATAAAATATGTTATGGTAGGTATACGTGTTTTTCGGTAGGAAATCTTATGGGAGATTGGGATGAGCTCGTCAACAACCGATGACAGCCCTTCTAGCACGCGTTCTTCGTGCGGAAACGTGACCAAGATAGAATACAGATACGTCTGTCTCGTTTTGTCACGGCTCACCTCGCGTGCTAGGCGTCGCCACGCCATTCACGCGTAGCCATTACTGATTACGCGTGTGCGGTATTGATACACTGGCGACATAGAATATGAGATAAGGTCGTAAGGTCATGTTCTCCGACTTTTTAGGAATTTTATTTTACGTCTACTAAAATACAACTTTAAAAACACATCCACTAACATTTATCATTTAAAGAAATTCGTAGCTAAAAGTAGAAACATAATTTGGGGTGATTGACCTTAGAATCAAAAAAATTACACCGACAAATACGTTTTTCGAGACTTGTGAGAGGTTTTATTAAGAAAACATGTGAAATATAAAACAGACAGATAAAGTCTACTAAGTATATTTAATACTTAATATACTTAATTTTTACTTTCAAAGCTATGTAAGAAAAATCTCAAAAAGAGCATTAGGTTGATTATCTACTACAATAACAAGGTACTCGAAACGTTAGAAAACCCTTATAAAGCATCTCATCACGACTCTTTAAAATTGAAATCAACCCTAATCTCAGGTAAAAAACTAGTTAAGCAAACTATTTGACATCATCAAATAAAGACCACAAAGACAATGAAGAACATAAAGTGACCTTCCTGAGTAACTTTCGTCTGGGTACTGGCCAGCTCTAAATAATATATCAATTCTCCTACAAGTAATTGGTGAACGCGAACCGCTAATGGTGTTTGCTGTCGGTCATGACATTGAAATTGACTTCTTGATCGCCGTTGGTAGGTAATTCATAAATAATTGCGGGCCTGTTTTACAAACTTTCTAGTTAGGTGTATTTTACGCTTAGAAATAACTAACGGTCAGATCCTTGAGGACTTCTCATTATGCGAAAACAAATTAGTTTCCGACTAGGCCTATGAATAATTTAAATACGTTGTTTTCGCTTTATATTTTTGTCGCGACTCGTTTTTGATAAGTGCCGAGATGTCACTTACTTATTAATTTTGTAGTAGGTATCACGTATATCAAATAGAACAAAAATGGTCGTTTTCCGTGTCTGCTTCTTTTTGACTACTTCTAAACCACGCAATATATTTTGATACCATTTCCTTACGAATGGTTTGTAGGTAGGTATATATTCAATACGCCATAATGAAACTCTTGTACTTAGGGTATACTGAAAGTTCTAGTTGTTATTGTTTTTTTGAAATGTTTGAAAAAAATATCAGAAAGACATTTACGGATTTTAAAAATAGAACTCTTCCCATTCATTATAGGTACTTTTTGAATTGAGAGATTGTCATTTGTTTTATCATTATTGTTTTGTTTGTCAGCGTTACGGTGGAATCAATTCTTGAATATTTTCAGTTTTCAGTAACGGTAACTTCGCATGGGGTTTTACATATATGTATGTTGCTTATATGTAATTCATAATTAATTCATTGCATATATGCATATAGTACCTAAGGTATGTATACTAAAAAAAACCACCAATTATTATACAATTTTATCATCTAGAAAGACTAAAAAAAATGGATATTTTAAAAGCGTTATTACGTAACTAAAACGTTGTTAAGTATGTCTTTACTTTTATTTTTTGTTACCATATTTTTTGGTTTTATAAACGTAATAAGATGAACAAAACGCTCTCATGTAAGAAATAACGCATTTCCGTGACTAATATAGTGAGTACAATACACATAAGTATTTTTAAATGAACATGTCTAGGTGTAGGTAACTGCCGGCTTGCAAACTAAATGAAAAAGGTCTTTAATATAGGTTCTTGTATATTTATATATTTTGTACAAACTCAACAGCTTTGTATTAATAAAACCGGGTCTGAGTTGGACACGCGCACTGAGTTCCGTACTTCCGTAGGGTTCCATCGCTTAATTATGCGATTTTTTTGGGCGGAATTCTTAGTCCAACTGCGCACTTGGGCGGTTTTTATTATTTGGTTCTACAATGAATAGAACAAAAATTTAAAAAAATTAGAAATCTTGTAAAACACGTTTCTACGGGAACCTAATGCATCTCTACATATTATAAAACAAAGTCGCTTTCCGCCGTCTGTACGATTAGATCTTCAAAACTACGCAACGGATTTTAATGCGGTTTCTATCAATAGACAGAGTGATTCAAGAGCAAGGTTTACATACATATGCACCACATTAGTGTCTACGTTGCATCCATGCGAAACCGGGGCGGGTCGCTAGTTTTTTATAAACAATAAATATCGGACGATATTTCAGTGTCGTCTAGCCGCAAACTAAGTAAAGCTTATACTATGAAAATTAGATAACTGATACATTTTTCATATAATATATGTATAATTGTACATGTTATAAATATTCCCATACATACCTATATATAATCCCACTAATATTATAAATGTGAAAGTTTGGATGGATGGATGTTTGTTACTCTTTAACGTTACGCAAAAACTACTGAACGGATTTGGATGAAATTTGGTAATGGGGGTAGCTGAGACCCTGAATTAACATATACTATTGGCTACTTTTATCCTTATAACATGTAGCGGGTAACACCGCGAGGCGCAGCTAGTATTTAAATAAAATATTAAATATGGAGTTTCGTCAGCCTAGTTGAGAGACCGCCTGGCTTCCAATCTTGAGGTCCTGGGTTCGAATCTCATGGCACGCATCTCTGTCTTTACAAAGTTATGTGCGTATTGCCGATGACTTTAAACAGTAAAGGAAAACACTGTGAGGATATTGAGAATTCTTAAAAAAAAGTTCTCGAATATGTGTGAAGTCTGCTAACCCGCACTTTGCCAGCGTGGTGGGCCTTAGCCTTAATCTTCTCACAATGAGAAGAGGCCCGAACCCAGCAGTGGGATGGTTTATAAACAGCTGATTCGAAAATATATATAATTATGTCTTAGGTAAAATTGAATCTACGCTCTACCACTCATGAAGCACAACTTGCCAAATGAGCTAAATGGGCATTTTAATGAAAATCATATCTTATTTTGTCAGACAGTTGTAAAACTCGCTTGATTGTAACCTGGCTGAAGGTGACGGCGGCCTAGGCATTGAAATGCGAACAGCGCAGCGGTACGCTCGTTTGTGTTAAAATTTAATTGTGTTTACATACGATGTTTACAATACGATACTGTCTAGGTACGTATTTAGGGCCATTAATTTTAACTACATTTCGTTTGAAAGCCACATTTTAGGCAGTACTCGTTTAGTATTTTGAAGATAAGCTTGTAAGAGTCAAGAAGACTTACTAACACAAAAGAGTGTGGTTGGTCGTTTTTGAAATAACACTGGAATCGCAGTCCTAATCATGATACCTGATTATCTGTTCGAAGAAGGTCTCAATAACACTTATCTGCAAAACGACATGAAATATGTTCCTCGGGATAAGAAGCTGTATGAAAAGACTCAAAAGGATTTTGTAAGTATCGAAAATATTTCAAGAAATGCATGTAACGTGTGGACCCCACTGTATACACACTTTCACAACCCACTGGGCATAAGTATAACGTCGAAGTCCGGTCAGGTTGTGCTGGCCAGATGAGGGAACACTGAAAGCAAAACAAAGTCCAGTCACTGTTTTGTCGCTCATTACTTCAAGACATTCGATGGTTAGTCCCAACAACTCTGTAATTTCGTTAGATGCAGTACCTTTCCAATTGGGACACAGTAATGCTTATAATTCTACACAGTAATCGCTTGGCGGTAGAATATCTGGAACTGCGGTGGTGTCTACCAGACGACCTCCTAGGGAGATCTACCATCATGTAAAATTAACCAAGCAAAACCATGCTAGTTTACTCACGATGTTTAGGTACCATTCATCGTAAAAGCAGTGGTATGAGTTGGAAAAAATTGTGTATAGGTATACATTCTGAGAAATTCATGTCATGAAATCTGGATCGAATTCACGACCACAGGATTGTGAAGCGATGTTTAAACTTTAAAACCGGTGCATACAGCACAAAATCTTGCTCATGATGGAGTAAATCCGTAGGAGCAAGAGCAACGTGATATGCTGTCTTCCCAAGATGGAGACACTTGCGAGATCCATGACCAGTTCTACCGGGATCATAAGCTGCTTCTCGTCTTGTTCAGAGCCCTCGCTGTCATGCCGATCACCAGATCACGACCAGGTATATGCTAGAGGGACATAGATAGTTGCTTAACTTAGATTTATATATTTTGTTTCACATATTATGCGGGATTATGTACCTACTCACGTTTAATTATATCAGATACTCTGACAATAGTGCAAAGCAAGACAAGGCCGCGTGCGTTATAAGTACTCAGCTGTGTCTCCATGAAAAAGGCCACCGGATGTGGCCGAAACTATTGTCGGAGTATCTAATAACGTGAGTAATTCTGCATTAGTAAGAGAAAAATGTTGTGATACATTTATATTTTACAAAAATAGTTACATTTTGTTGTATAAAGTTGTGCATTTTATTTGTTCGAATTATAATATCCACCATATTGATTGTACTGTGACGACATGAATCACAACACGTGTAGCGCTAAGACGCGTCAATACAATTCTTAAAATATTATGGTGATTATTTTACGGGGGAATAAATAAACATACGTGTATAGGCAAAGTCGCAATCCATATTTTTGCGTATAGCCGGATAAAAAGCCTTTTAATTTCTCTTCCATAGGGACAATCACGTTCAGTTGGCGCTCAACAGCGACAATGTACGCGGTGTGTTTCTACATAGTGACCACGGTCATCGTACTGATCGTGGGCTACGAACGGATCATGATCCTTCGCTCGATCCGACGTTTCGACGACTATATCTACGCCATCCTATTTGTCGTATTTCTTGTCCCGCATTTTTGGATCCCGTTTGTCGGATGGGGCGTGGCACACCAGGTTGCCATCTACAAAACCAATTGGGGAAAGTTTCAGGTAAAGTTGATGTGTTGCTGAGCTTATCTTTTTTATGTTACGTATTTCTCAAAAGTTTTTAAGAGTAGTAAAGAGGTACCTTAAAACTTTCACCGGAGACACAAGTCCTGTGTACGGGTATCCGTCCCTGGATCATAATGGACTCGTACGGCAATACCATTAAATGCTAAGAAGTTTAGTTTAATTTCAGTCCTGATTGTAAAACGTCTAACTTTACAGTTAAGTAATGTTCCTTTGATGTGAGGTATTGTTATCATAATTTACTGAAGAACTTTTGTATGCTATAACTCTATACCTTACAACAATAACGTTAAAATTTGAAGTAGGCTGTATTTACACAAACATTGGGTCAGAGTTTTCATTTTCTCAACTTTATAATGATGTATGTATATTGTATAATCAGGGAATAAGCTGTAGCCAACCTAATTTCTACGAAGCTTGAGCTGAGTCGTGCGCCTTGAGAGAGGCATATTTCTAGCTGCGGACTATGATATGCTGACATTTTAGTATGATATTATAGTGTAGGTACACTATAAAAAAATTGAATTTTGAACCGAATGTATCTACATAATTATATTAAAATTATAGACAGGTCATATAATGTGTTTTTTTATTAGTTGTTAAGTGGATACGCTTCAAGTAGGGATTGCAATCCGGAAAAACGGATCCGGTAATCCGGCGGATCCGGCACCATTTAACGGTTACCGGATCCGGTACCAATATACCGGATCCGAAGACCGGATCCGTTGCTAGCAGTTTGTGGCAAAATAATATAGTAGGTCACTTGGTGGTAGATCTTCTTAGCAGGAGGACGTCTAAGTAGGTACCACCGCAGTACCAGTTATTCTGCCGCTAAGCAGTAGTGTGTAAACATTACTGTGTTTCGGTTTGAAGGGTACTGCAGCTAGCGAAATTACAGGACTGTTGAGACTAACCATCGAAACTCTAACATAATGAGTGCCAAAGCAGTGATGCCCTGGACTTTGTTTTGTTACTCAAAGTTCTGTGTATCGCTGCAATGGTTATGGACAGGCTTTATCTCTTACCATCAGGAGAGCGTCTCGTTCATCTCATTACTTTTTACATAAAAAAAAAACTTGTCTTAACATTGGTTAGGAAATAAAGTTGATTTTATTCATTTGTGATTTATTTTTCTAAACTACGTACATATAAGTGCAATGACACTTGATTAACTCGCTTATTTTTTACTAAAAAGCGAAAATCATCTTGATTTGATCAATCTGGCCGGATCCGACCGGATTCGGCCGGATTGATGGGAATCCGGTCGTATCCGGCCGGACTGAAAATGACGCCGGATTGCAATCCCTAGCTTCAAGCTATGACGGCCTATTTGGGAGACTGTTTGTTTGTTTGCCTGGGGTTCAAATCACAAATTATGCACCTTTGTCTTTGCTATTTACATATTGTCGCTAGGAAAGATAAAGATTAAAGTCGTGAAAACGTTGTGTGGATGTCTGTGAGTTGTTAAATGTTTTCAAAGATGTGGGAAGCCTGCCAATCAGTACTTGACCAGCATGACGGCCTTACATAACAATACACTGAGAATAGCCTCACCCCCAGCTGTGGGACAGTTTACAAAAAATAGAGCTGATCCAAGGCGTTTTTTATTACGGAAACAGATAATTTTAGTTAAGTTAATTCAGACTATATCGGAAGCTACAATAATTATATAGGTTAGCGTGTTTGGTTCACGCGTCGAATGGCGTGGGTTTAAATCACAACAATAAGTTTGAGGTGTTAGTAAAAAAAAAACATCGTGAGGAAACTATAATAATGATGGTAAGGTATTTTGTAGCACACGGCTGGCTAGCCTGCCTTCGAGTTGAAAATCTGGCGCTAAGCACACTTACGGTGTGTTGTAGCAGCCTTACTAGAGAGCCAGTTCCATTCCAGGCTAGATGTTTTTACCATTATCTTTGACCACACCGTCACTTAACATCAGATGAGCTGTGATCTTACATTCATATCTTAAATTCCCATCAACAATAAAAAAAACGAAGCTCTCTATACTGACCTATTTATTTACCTATAAGGAAATTATGAACCTGAACCCTTTTACGAGTACTATTCATTTATATTTTCCTGTTAAGGTGCGCTACTATCGCGTGACTGGTGAGAACCTTAAGTTTCCAAACCTGAAGACGTCGATCGTGATCATAAGCGTCGGCTGCCTCCTGCTTGCCGTCTGCTTCTTGCTCAGCTTATGCGCTCTACTGGACGGCTTTCTTCTTCGACACACCACGGCTTATTACCACATCATCACTATGATCAACATGAACTGTGCGCTCTGGTACATCAACTGTAGAGGCGTGAAGATCGCCTCGCAGAGTCTGTCCGAGTGCTTCCGCAGGGTAAAATATTCGCGCCAGTTTTATTGTTTCTATATCTTATTGTGTTCTTTTAATTTAATAGTTCTGCATTTTTTTGACTGACTTAAAAAGGTGCTGTTTATTCTAGCGTGCCAACATGACTCAATAATTTGACAAAATTCTAGTGAAAAAAATGTTGTAAAATATTGAAAGCCACTTACAAAACAAAAATAGTTACTAATTACGAAATGCCATCTAGCGATGTTTATAAAATGGTAGAAAACTCTCATTTGCACTCAATATATTTCTGCCTGATTTGAACGACGTTTATTTCCTTGACACCTCAGCATCCTCGAAGATGATTAATCAGTCGTAGCGAGCTCTTTAGAGTTGACAGCCTAAGTTGATCGATTGAGTTTAAGTGGTTAATATTTTCTGATGAGTAGGACTAAATACTGTTCTGCTCTGGTTCTGTTAATGCAAAGTTGCAATTAGAAATTAATTTAAATTTCAGTTTTAAACAAGATATTTATTAAGTTGCTAGCAAAATTATTTAGATCAGAAACCATACCGAAAATAGAACAGGTAGGTATATTGTAAAACACCTACACAGGAAGATGTTCTAACATTTTAGTTCTGAGTTTTTTTTAATATGTAAAAGCAATCAGATAGTGACACCCGTTCATAAAGTTGCAATTAGGATAACATCGTGAGAAACCATAGCGTGGTGGTACTTTCTAGTACTCGGCTAGCTAGCTACAAGTGGTCGCCAAACACTTAACGGTGTGTTCCGGTAGCCTCGTTTGAGAGCCAGTTCCACATCTTTGATCACACCGCCACTAAATGTCAGGTGAAATGTGGTCAAACACCAAGGGTGACAAAAAAAAAATTTAAAGCTGACGAAACAATGTGACAAATTTAACTAAACTGATTACTTCCAGTCTTAAAAGAGTAGATTTTTGCTCGGTAATTAATGAATGGTTATTTGGTTACTTAGGACGTGGCAATCCAATGCTCGGCGAAGCTGATTGCGCGGTACCGCTTCCTGTGGCTTAACCTCTCGGAACAGTTGCAGTTACTAGGCAATGCCTACGCGAGGACCTACTCCACGTATTGCCTCTTCATGTGAGAAACACTTATCTATTATATTACACCTAAGTGTTACATAAGTTGTGTTTAGTTGGACAGCATAAAATCAAATTTATGAATGATTTATGAATTTATGTTTTTTTAATAAAACAGTAGATTATGCTAATAATCTACTTATTCAAGTAATTGTGATTTACCGCAAATAAAGACCAAAATAAATGCCAGTAGCTGTGATTTCACTATAAAATTATGCTCCATTTGTCCATAAATGGCAAAAATTTATTTGTATGGAAATCGAACCACCTTAAGTGAATGTTTATTTCTTTTTGATGTGATTCTGGTAGATATACCCTCACCTATATCTATCAAATAATTCTAGATATTGTTATTGTCAAGGAATGTTCTAAAACAATTGAAACTGCTATAACACTTGATAGTTATCGCAACTAATAGTTAATCTATTTGATGTTGCGCAAATTTCAGGAGTTGCCGTCTCTTCATTAACTAAGCTAGCTTCTAAATATAATCCTAACCATACCTTGAAAATAAATATCAGTACCGTGACTACAAATATTCATGTTGTAATTATTTATCAATAACAATGATGATTAATATTTAAATATACGTAGGTATTTGATACCCAAATAAATGAATAAACGTCCTATTTGAAAGTATAAATACTTTCCAATACCCTACAAATACTATCGATTACTATATTGACAATCGATTAAATCGCAAAAGATAATGATGTTTGTTTTACATTAACTTTTAAATAGCGTGACATTAAAAGATGTTCAAAATTCGCCGCAGTATGTACGAGTACAATGTACATAAATATAACTTGAATAATTTAAGCTCATGGCAAATTTGAATTCGATTACAGCACATAAATTCACCGAAATGTTAGTGAATTGCCATTACTGCTATTGAAACTCTCATGATACCATTTAGATACTCGTATCCATATCACGATTATAGATATAGGAAAACATCTGCGGGAGGATTCCCCAAGTTTACGGCTAGGTATATTCACGTAAACGTCCGGGCAATAGAAAGCCGCTGTCCCGTGAAATTCTGGAGGCCCGAGGCTCCAAGTATAAGGATGACCACTGGTGGTGCGTTTAACTAAACGCACCACCAGTCTTACTGTCTTACATACCTCTAATATCGATGTGTCGATTTCTCCTAAGTTAACAAGAACATTATAATCTAGTGCCCACAGTATGTTCCTTTAAATTAATTAATGGTGACCGTTAGCTACATTCTGTGTTTCTGTGAAAAAGCATTGTCGAGGTCATATATTCCGATGTTTCCAGTGTTATGTTTGGTGTTCACATTTCACAAAAAATAAAAAACTTCAATCATCAAAATCTTTCAGCAGATTTATAAAAACACATTTTTTAGTATTGTTTTTAATTTCAATTTCAATAGAGTCAAATAATTCTGAATTACGTTTAACTTTTACAATTTTTTTAAGACAATTAATTTTACTAAATCATTTTTTATTTAAAATTCCTAAAAGCCGGAAAATATCGCCATGACATGCTTTTAATAGTTCGCTGGATTAGGAAACTAGCTTGTATACATTCGGGTGTAAATCGACGTAGAGCCAGTAACTTATAAACAATTTATTAATATAAACAAGGATAAACGTTTAGGTACTAAAATCTCTATTCGTACACTTTGATTTGATTCCTAACGCATATGGGTGAGTAGATATGCACGAGTGCCTTTGATTTCCAGACATGCCCAGATTTGACAGCTAATAATTGCAAAGTTTTCTGTACAGTTAAATTGGTAACAATCACGGCAAAGTCTTTTTGAATCTAAGTTTATTGCTCTTTCCCCATAACCGATTGATTGAGCAAACACAAGCCGGTTCCAAACTAGTTTATAACAAGCGGTTAATGTTATCTGATAGACAAACCATGTTTTGCGGAAATATAAGCCGATGAGGAAGGAAACGCAAGGGCGCTGCCCTCTGGGCGTGCGCTATCTACACGAGTTTCATTTCATTTCAGCCACATGTAATTGAAGGTCAAGGAACCCGGTAATTGTTAGTTAGGTTTGGCAAAATTAAATGGAAAATTTGAAATTTTGCTCGAAACAATTTTATTAAGTAAAGCAATTTTGTAAAAGTAGAGACGGCATCAAAATCGGCCTGTATGTATGTATATGTACTTAGGTTGGATAGTTTTCTTATAGTTATGTAACACACTTACCTGTCTATTTTTACTTTGAAGGATTACTTATAGCTCAGTTGTTAATGTGGTAGATTTACACAGCAAAGGACGTGGATTCAGACCTCAACAATGAGCTTGAGCTGCATGTGAAGGAAAACATCGTGAAGAAGGCATAGCGTAGTGGAAAGGTACTTTCTACTTTCTAGTACTAGCTAACTACCACCCTCAAATTAAAAACCTGTCGCCAAGCACCTAACAATCTGTACTGGCAGCTTCACTCTAGAGCCAGTTCCAGTCCAGGCTAGGTTTTACCGTCCTGTCTTCCTTTTCTGTCACTTAGTCTTTGGAGTTTAATAAAATTATTTATCTAAGCTAACATCTGTACTATTTATATCTAAACAAGTTCTTAACTATACGGATTGAATTTGCAATTATTTTGTATTGGGAATATCGAGTAGACATTTAAATATAGGTACACGTGTTCATATTTTCACTGTATCATCAAACTCATTATTGGATGGATGTATAAATAATTTCGTATTCATTCCGGAATAAATGTCACTGGATTGAACTTCATAAAAAAATCTTTATTCATTCCCCAGGTAATTCTGGAGATTATACACGCACAAAATACGGAAGGGTTATAAACAAAAACTCAGTGTCCCTATGGATTAAGACGGGACAGGGACGCTGGGAATTTAAACTTAGTAGTACCTATACATAATAATATGTTACCATTGCTCTCGCATCAATGGCTTGGAGCATGCTTGGGTTGACCTTACTGTTTAAAAAAATGGTATTTGATTTTTAATTAAATACTATTTTTTTTCTTTGATTTTGATTTTTTTTTTAATGTAATGAGACGAACGAGACGCTCTATAGATGGTAAGAGATAACGCCTGTCCAGTACCATTGCAGCGATACACAGACCTTAGAGTAACAAAACAAAGTCCAGGGCATCACTGCTTTAGCGCTCATTACTTTGAGACTTTCAATGGGTAGTCTCAACAGCCTAGTAATTTCGCTAGCTGCAGTACCCTTCGAACCAGAACATAGCCTAATTCTATATCTATCTTGAGTTCTTTTAAAGCTCTATAACACATTGTGTAGGTTCTTCAACATCACGATAGCAGTCTACGGGGCGCTTTCTGAGATAGTCGACCACGGATTCGGGTTCACGTTCAAGGAGATCGGCTTGTTTGTGGACGTGGCGTACTGCTCTACACTGCTCTTTATATTCGTCGACTGCTCACACAAATCTACTTTAAAGGTTTGATTTTAACATTACCTTAATAAAGTTGTACTCATTATAATGAGCTTTTCGCTATGGACACGACTCTGAAATCATAGAAAAACAGCTGTTCTATATAAAAGTTTCGTTGACTCTTTATGCAAAGTATGTAGTTGCTATTTTTTTTTCGCGATTTTAGAGTTTTGCCCAAATTAATAGTTGTTTTGATATGACTTTTTACTACTTAGGTGGCGGCTGGAGTCCAAGACACTTTGCTCTCCATCGACGTCTTAGCTGTTGACCGACCGACACAGAAAGAAGTACGTATTCTTTTTATTTACAGTTTTAATAAACAAGGCTATACAGGATGTACTAAGCCAAAATAAGGTCATTCTACTCATCATAATGTACAAATTTTTCTAAAGGTACAATTTTGAAATCACGAAAAAAAATTGCTGTTCGACACATTTTGTCGAGGATGATTGATTGAAATTACTAAAAACATTTTTTTACATACTACCGTTTTGACAATAATATGACTGTGACATAATTATGTATGATATGATATAAGTATGTACAATACAATACATTTCATGTAAAAAAACACCAAATACCTATTACTTTTCACATGAATTGAAACGAAACAAAACAAATAGAGATATGTGTTTTCCTACAAACAAAAGTATTCTGTGATGAAATACTTTCTGTGATATAGGATTTCGAAAGAGTGAAAACGTGATTTTTTCCCTTTGTGAATTGCGTTCATTGGTTGGTTGGTTGCATCACTAGACGCCAAAACAAGTTTAAAAAAAATGGCAGACTGTAGTCATCCCATAGATATGCGATTATCGATGCGCTATTTAATATCCTGTCTATTATACAGATTTTTAAGTCTAAAGGTTCATTGCATACATAATTATGATCAATTTTTATGCCACAACACAAAAATCGCGAAAAAATAGTTAAATACATTTGATCAAGGATTGACATGCTTTTTCAATAGAGTTTTCAGTAGGTACCAATAGTCCTACACGTATTCTTGATTGAAACCAAATGGCTACCGAATATTGATTAGTAATTTTTGCAGGTGGATCATTTCATCCAAGCCATTGAAATGAATCCAGCCGTTGTGAGCTTGAAAGGTTACGCTCATGTCAACAGAGAACTACTAACATCGGTAATTACTTAACTTTTTTTGTTTGGTGTAGAGACGATACTCATGGCCATTGCAACGGTCATTTAAGTCAAGGGCACCTCTCACTTGATGCTCATTGCTTTGAGACATTTGATGGTTAGTCGCAGGAACCAAATAATTTCGCTTACTGTTTGTTTATCTATTTTAGTTATGTAGATTTATGTGTAGCTATCCTTTAAAGAAGAACACAATGATATCTACACGCTTTTACGTGTCGGTAGGAAAACTGATATTCTGGTATAACTATATAGACAAGCAAAAGGTCTATTAAGGAGATCTACCACCCAGTAAAATAGAAATATTCGAAAAAATGTCACTTGAATATTTAAAATGGAAAATATCTAACTAAACAATAAAAATAGGCAGTAATGTGGTTAATTATTATTTTCCAGGCAATAAGCATGATAGCGATCTACCTGATCGTACTTCTACAGTTCAAGATATCTTTACCAAAGGAACCTAAATAAAACTGGAATAGTAATTTGAAACGCAATTATTTGCATAAGCCTTAGATACAAAATCATTTGTAGAAATAGGTACTCATCGAATGATACTAAAATTTCCTGTATCAAATGTTTAGATGGAGGTAATATATCTAGTGATGTCTTTAGTTTCTTTAGGGTCAACATTTTTACTTAATATTTTTACTTTAAAATCATAACAATTTTGTGGAAAAAAAAATTAGTATTATATCACAGGATCAATCAATTTATTTAAAATAACATGTATCGTATTATTAATTAAGAGCATTAGTTAGTATAGTTATCAAATAAAATATTTTAATGCATAACAGACGTCATTAGTTTCCAGACGTCGTTGTTTTAATAAAACTAATTAATGAAAAATAATACCCATTGATTCGTACGGACGCGAAGGGCACCATCTCAAAAGTTGCTGCTAAACCGAGCACTGATTGGAAAAGTTGATTAACGAATTGCTATTGTGGTGGCAGACATCACAGACTGATTGCCACTGACAGATATTGAAATTTGAAAGTAACGGGTGATGAGAGATAAAAATGTGAAAAATTTGCTCCACTTTGCGACCTTTACTCATCAAAATTACTGAAGTTTGCTTAATCTAATCCCCATTACTGATTCTACCATTCTACCATCAGTCTGTTGGATATTCGAAAAAGTCACATCGTCTCATAGTTAACATTCTAATAATTATAATTCAAACGCAACGGTGATCCACTTTCAATTTACAAACCACCGAACGGTTGAATCGGAGTGAGTGTTTTCCGATATACACGATCTATAGATGGAAGTTTTCAGACTGCAATTAAATCGATTTCTTCTAGACAAGCGACATGCGGTCTAGGATGGAGCATCGTAAATAGCATCAACGCACACATTTATCATTGGGCGCGACGGCTGTCAAACGCAAGTCGCAATTACTTAATTAAAAAAAGGGAAACGGCCTGGAGTGTTTATAGGAAGTTAATTTATAGTTCAAGTGCGAAAGTTTAATTTCATTATAAGTCAAATTCTCAAAAATATTTTTGTTTATGACCACACCTTGCCTAAAAGAAACCCGTTTAAAGGGCTAGTTGATTGATGACATCTCTGTTGGGTCATTGGTAGTATATGTGCTCCGAGATCTGAAGGGCGTGGGATCGATTCCCACCCGGAATAAACATTTTGTGGTATAAACAAAATGTTTGTTCTGTGTATGGGTGTACTGTATTTATTATAAGTATGTATTTACAAAAAGAAAGTAATAAAGTATTCTATCAGTTATCTAAATAAATAAATAATAATAAATAAATAAATATCGTAGGACATTACACACAGCGCCATCTGACCCCAAACTAAGCAAAGCTTGTACTATGGGAGTCAGATAACTGATATAATACTTAAATACTTTTTTTTTGTAAATACATACTTATAATACATACAGTACACCCAGACACAGAACAAACATTTGTTTTATATCACAAAATGCTTGTCCTGTGTGGGAATCGAACCCACGCCCCACAGCTCTTGAAGCAGTCATGCTACCAATGAGCCAACAGGGCTGTCATAGCACAAGCTTTGCTTAGTTTAGGGTCAGATGGCGCTGTGTGTAAAAAAAACGTTGATATCACGCGATTTGTGTTCCATATTTTGTTTCCGTCAGAAGTATTTCAATTAATTCAATATTCCGGCATTGTTACACAAAATACTAAAAAGGCACATTGCCTTTTTAGTATTTTGTGTATAGCACATTTATTTTACGAAGCCATGTCTGTCCGACCGTTCAAGAAGTTCGCTAATCAACAATGTAGGTACTGTTAAATGAGACCTTATCTACATGTACATAAAAACCTACTTCTTGTATACATATATTCTTATTGTACACACTTAATGTAGAAATTTGAATGAAAATTTCGATTCTTTTTTTCAACTTTCCCTTAATTAGGTCGAACAAATTGAATTTGTTAAAAAAATAACTAAACACGAGAGAAATAAATACGCCGTGGTTTACGTTGTTTGTAGAAACATAATTTCCTAATTGGGTATATCTACATACTCGTATTCTAATGGAGCAGTTTATTTTTTGTTTTTAGATTGGTATTGAACAAATACACTTTCTATTAACCTAAATTAACTATTGTTAATCACCAGGAAGGTAGGTAGTCTTTTCGGAAAGAGTTGCAAATAGGATTTAGGCGGACGCAAACAGAAAGTTATAAGATTAATCTATGTCTGTCTGTGAAATTTAGCTATAAAAAGATTTCATTTAATACAAAAGATAACTTGATCGAGAGTGTTGATGATTAATGAAAATGTATAATTTGAAGATCATCAGCTCTTTTCTAATATTCGAACAAGTTTTACGACTATACCATAAATGTTAAAAATATTTTAAGCGGGCTATCCGCTACTGCATAGTACATTTTACAATCTTTTTTTTTCAATAGATATCTCTATTGAAAAAAAAAAGATTTACGTAGGACCACCAACTCGCCTGATGGGAAGGTACGATGTGATCAAATTTGAAGCACCTCGATTTGCAAGAAATCATCATTTGTAATTCTGGAAAAATTAGAAATATAAATACGAATACGAATATAAATTTAGACATAAATATACACACATACATTACACGCAGCACAGCTGTGTACCTACTAACCTATGACAAACTCGCACCTAAGCTACTCAGAAGCTCAAATCCGCTGAAGGTAGGTACTGAATTGAATAAAATCTCAAATATAGGTCACCTAAGTATCTTTTGGTCTCCAAGGCATTGTCAGAAACCTTTTTCGTCCGCCTTTACGCCGACTAAAACCATGACGCGAATATTGAAACATCTTAGAACTTGTCACTTTACAAGCAAATCAACTCGCCTTTGCAACCCGCAGTGAAAATGTTTGATTTTTTTTTAAATTTTCTCGCATATAGTTGTTCAACTTTATATTTCAGCATCAGTCTTATAATCTAAAAATATGTATTTTTAAACTAGAATTTAATACAGTTTCTCGATTTATTTTCAAGTAATTTTTATTGCTTTTTCACATCGATAATGTAAGATATATGCATATTTTTTAGTTACATTTTATTTATCAACAGAACCAAGCAAGTAAACTTGATTTATTTATGTAAAAAATATATTTAAGACCCATAACTTAATCCAAACACAAATGTCGTCTAAAGCAAATAAGTACCGAATGTAGATACGAAGTTAGTAATATAGAGCTAAAAAGATAAGTAGTTTCGCAAATAAACTTTAAAAGAGACTAAACGATTTTCCGATTTAAAAAAAACATCTGGTATAAAAACCAGTATGCCCCCCAATTAAGGACGGGTTAGCCCTTTGATAGGTAGGTTGGTCTACCGCAAGCCCAAAACAAATTGAAAACGTCATGATTTTTTTTCGGAAATTGAAACGGTATTGTTTTCTGTTATCTATATTTTTAATATGAAAAAGCGAAAAGCTCAATCATTCAATTGAGTAGATTGAATGTGGTGTTATTTGTTCCTTTGATTCTCTTTTCATATTGATATTAATTAATATTGGTATAAAGGTTCACTCACAGATTATATACAATTATTTAATTCGTTCGGAGTTAAATAAATATAACACTATAGATTGTATCGATAGATCTCTTTTCAACATGTAAGAGTAATGAGAAACGAACCAAATCCTTATATTAAAAGATAACGCCTGTCCATGACTACTGCAGCGCAGAGCTATAACAAAACAGATTTTAGGGTATCGCTACTTTGGTGGTTATTTCTTTGACATATTCGATGGTAAGTCTCATTGGTAAAACTAGTGTTACGGCCTTATCGCTAGATGTATGGTTTAGTTTCCCAATACAAAAATAACTTACATCACTGAATGTCAAAATATAATCGTGAAGTTTATAAAATAAAAGAAATCTAGTCTAAGTAGTTGATCTATGCAAGATTGTGTGTATTTCTGGTTTAGCTTATGTCAAACTTTCACACAAAAATACTAATTCATATGTGAAAATTCTTATTTTTATTTTACTTATACAGGATTATTCACGTTGAAAACAATTTTTTAAATCTTCATAAAATCCTGTGGCTAAAACATAAGTTTCTACAAATTTTTTGTTTAAATAATTCAAGCGTTAGTTGAGTATTAAATATTCAAAATCGTGTTAAAAGGCAAACTTTATTGCACATAAATGCGATTTACTTTTCTAGTGAAACGGTAGCCTATAAGTACCTTATAGGTAGGCTATCATTGACGCAGTAAGCGTGACATCACTCGGTAGTTTTTCATCACGCTATAATTATGGTAGGCAGTGTTGAAACTTATGGAAAATGCGCTCGTCGCTTTTACCATATTTACCAGTCTCACTAGATACGTCATTTGTAGTGTAAAACTGGACGACCCGACTGAGCTGGAAAACATTCCACTCTAGATTACGATGGTGAGATTGTACCCGAATATGAACGGGCTAGCAATGTCGAGTTCACAATATTTCACGTGTCGATTTGCTAAGCTTTTTTCTTCTTTCTACGGTTTCTTCGTTTTTGGCATTGCACCTTGTGCATTTGCCCGTGTATTATGATTTTTTGCAGTATTTTATGAAAAATTGAGTTAAATATGTCTAAGCTACAGTCAAATCCACAGAAAGTAAGTTTTGGTCGGGCATGCCTTAGTAAAGTAGTGGTGACTTTACTACAAGCTTCGATGGAGTTTTGAAAGCAGCACGAAGTCATGCTACACCACATCGTATCACTTTCCCAAAGTTACATATGTAGTTCGACACTTTATGTACATATAAAACACCAATACTTTTATACATAAACATTTAAAAATAATATAATGTGGCGACACGACCTGTCAGCGTTTCCGTTAAAACTCTTTTCTATGTCGGTATCTACAAACTAGCATTTTCCTTTGTTTTTTTTTCAAAAACCTATTTAAAGACACGGTGAAATATAAAATATGTAATAGATAGAGATAAATACATAGAATAGAATAATACTTTTAAAAATTCATCCATCCGTTTGGAAGATTTGAGAAAATAAAGAAATGTACATAAGATACAAGCGAAAAACATAACCCTTCCTTGGCAGTCGGGGGAGTCAAGTCACATTTTAAGTAAGTTTTATATCTGTCAAATATTTTTTTTTCAAAATAATTTGCTGTACCGTGGAGGCAAGTCACTGCGTTGCGTGAAATCAACGTGAGGTCGCGGCCGGTGAGATCGGTATCGCTCCACTCCGCTTGGAGTACGGTTATTAACTCTCGAGAGTACTCTAGATAATAGGATTGCCTCAAAACGCATCCACTACCATTCGTCATACTCCGATGTATTATCGGTATTATCGCTGACCTTCTTAATTCCAGTTCGATGAAACCGCCTGAAAGCTGGAATTGATATCGCGTGTGGGATTTCCATTCACACCTACGACACAATTATGTTTTAAGCTTGATTGAAATGTCAAGTTTTTACATAAGTCGAGTAGTACTTATTATTATGTACTTGCCAACATAATCAAAGAGTAGAACTTAGAAATTTAAAATGAAAAAATCTCAGCTCACTAATGCAGAGGTTTGTCTTTAAGTTCGTATTTTTTTTTATGGTTAACAGGCTAGGTGTTTCACCACAGGTCAGCTGATGTTAAGTGACGGTGTGGTGGAAGATGGTAAAGCACACCTAGCCTGGAATGGAACTGGCTCTCAATTGAGGCTGCCGGAACACCCGTTAGATGCTTGGCAGCAGATTTTCAACTTGAGGGTGGTAGCTAGCCAGTCCAGTACCTACTAGAAAGTACCCTACTACCATGCTAAGGTTTCCTCACCATGTTTCCCTTCACCGGCAGCTCAAGCTCATTCTTCGGCATGCGAACCGACCGCGCTAACCACTGAGCTATCATCGCTACTAAAGGTTTTAAGTTTTGCTAACCCAACCTGGTTAGCAAAACACATAGATCCAACTTAATTAAACATAATATTTTTTATAAAGAACCTAATGTGCCCAAACTGTATTTGAGCCTTAAAGAAAGAATTATCCGATAAGCCTAACAAAAGAAAGCTGATCTCTAAACCTTCAAACGTATTCTCAAAAAATAAAGAGGTACTTACATACAAAGAAGCTTACTGGAACCAAAGGTAGATATAGTTAATATGGGTAGCTTCATAAACTCTAAATATCAACAAAGTGTAGTATAATTCATGTCAGTTAACTTTACTGAGGCTTGATATTCATGAGCACCTTCTAACCTCAAACTGAAAACATAAACAGTTAAACAGCCAAGTCTGTTTATCTGAGAGTTGTGGCATCGCATAATAGGGGAGACGACTGGTAGGTAAAATGATTTAATAACAAATTCGGTCAAGCGCCAGTTGGCTCTTGCTCATTTGAAGTTCTGCACATCCATACAAAATACACCTGTGATGAATAGCGAAAAAGCTTAAAAGCGTATTGGACCGGTGCATATTGGCAGCTATTAAATAGATTTTCGATGACATAACTACTTAAAAAATAATAATTGTCATATGATCTATATACCTGATGAAAACGCAAATGAAAACCTACCTCTATTTTGCACAACGTTTAAGTATTGCTATACAACGCGGCAATGGTGCCAGCGTTTTGGGAACTATTCCCATTGATAGCGGCATTTTAGATTACTTTATTTTATTTGATAAGTGACCTTTATAGTTAACTGAGTCTTATCTGAAGTCTGATTCTGGTCTGTAGTACCTAACTTATTAGGTTATAATTAAACTGTTTAACGTTTATATGTAGGTACTACTACTTTCTCGAAACAGCCAAAAATAGTTAAAAAAAGTTTTAAATAATTAAGTAATTTTTTTCTCACTATTTTTAGAATTTTACGTTTTTATGTTTATTATATGTACCTACTACTATTTTCTCGACAGCCAAAAATATAAAATAAAGTTTGAATATGTTGTTTGCCTCTCAGAATTTTTTACTATTTTTTAGATGATCAGTAACGTATATCACTTGAGAGACAGTTCCATTCCAGCCTAGGTGTGCTTACCATCTTTGAACACACCTTCACATAAAAAGTATGTTGCTACGATTTGAAAGTACACGTAGGTAATATAGGTCGCATAAATACCACGGACACGGTAGATTTGTTGATAGGGTCCCGCCAGCGTTTGCACTGATGGATACGGAACCCTAACAATCTTATACTATTAAACTACCAATATGCGTATAAATATTATATATCTTGAGATCTGGAAAGGTTTCCATGAAATTTGTCTAAAGGTTTTGGGGGCGAAGAATCGATCTAGCTAAAACTCAGAGACCTGAGTACGCGAGATAGATTACGCGTTATTCAGAGTATTAAATTTTACTTACATACATCGAGCACATCTAGGTCGCCCAGGTACTGTATATGTTTTTATTTTTATGTGTCTCAGCACCGGATCGTAGCTTCTGAAAAATTTATAAAAATTAAGTTTGACAATTTCAAATGTAATTGAAATACCCACCCACGTTATACCTAATCATGATTTTTTTTTTCTTTTTTTCTAATGAACAGTTGATTTAGTCATGAATACAGCGTCGTCTCACTGTAAAATTTATTCACATTGATGAGTAAATCAATATTAGGTACCTTGTTTCTATTTATTACCTGTTCTATCAGTTATTTGACTTCCATCACACAAGTTCTGTTAGTTTGTGGCCCTATGATATTTATGACAACCCCGTTGGCTCATTGGTAGTATATCTGCCTTGAGAGCTGTAGGGCGTGGTTTCGATTCCCACTCAGGGCAAACATTTTGTGAATAAACAAATGTTTGTTCTGTGTCTGGGTGTTCTGTATGTATTATAAGTATGTATTTACAAAAAAAAAAGTATTTATGTATCATATCAGTTATCTGACTTCCATCACACAAGCTCTGCTTAGTTTGGGGCCAGATGGCGCTGTGTGTATAGTCCTACGATATTTTTTATTTTTTTATTTCTCCTTTTGTAACATAGATAACTCAGTGTTTAGCTCGGTCGGAACACATGCCGGTGTGGGTTCAAATCCAATTATTAGCTTGAGCTCTCTAGTACTCGGTTGACAAGCTAATATTCTCAAGGTAAAAATCTGCCGTGAAGCACTTAACGGTGCGTTTCGGCAACCTTACTTAAGAACCAGTTTTATTCCAGACTAGGTATTTTTAACATTCTCGATCACACCGTCACCTAACATCTGGTGAGCTGTGTCAAACACCTAGTCTGTTAACTATAAAAAACAATATGTAATATGTATGTATATAATATTATACCTAATACAACCCTAACCGATCAAGCAACAATACCGCGGGCAAAAGACTGATCATTTAAAAAAAATATAGATGTTACACCAATGTTTCATGGCAATGGCAATTTTTTCTTAATAAACGGTTATTAAAACGAATGACAGGGTCAGGAACCTTAAATCTCAATCTATTTCCGGAACAGTATCTTATAATTTACTCGCACTGTAATTCATTTTAGGACTAGCTGCGTACTTTTAGCCTTAATTAAGACACCAAATGAAGCCAAGCCTTTTTAAAAGTCGTCTTTAATATCATGGTCTGTTTCGGTGTGGTGAAGATTACTTCAGGTTCTGTTGCTTTCATGTATCATATCAGGAGATTGAGAGTGACCAATTCAATCTTGACAGCGCATCGGCGTGACGCCGGAAGAGACTCAGAAGCTTTTGAGCGAAAACTCTAACCTAACATTGTTTTATTGCAAATTTCTTTTACATTCGCGATAATACGATCTATGATAAAGTAAGTTTACCTAGAAGAAACAGTTCATTATTTAGTATGATTTCATTTAAGTACATGATTAATATATTTCATCATTTATAATTATTTATTCATAACTGGCTGCGCCCCGCGGTGTTACCCGCTGCATGTTTTCGGGATAAAAAGTAGCCTGTCTTAATCCATGGTCTCAGCAACCTAAATGCCAAATTTCAACCAAAACAGTCGTTTTGCCTGAAAAAGTAACAAACATCCATCCATCCATCTAAACTGTCACATTCCACTAATATTATAAATGTGATAGTCCCACTAATATTGTCCCTGGATGAATCGAAAGTCAGACCATCTCCCAACTAGGTTACCGAAACTTCAGTTGTGCGCGAGAAAATAATTTAAAAGTCGCTGTAATTCAAAAATATAACGCGATATGTATTTTTCCCCGCGTTTTAAAAATCAAATTAGTAATCAGCTGCAATAAATAGTTACCTGTTTCCGTTTTCGGGAGTCGATATATTTCGATTCATATCTGTACCAACCTACTTGCAATGGTTTTGGATGATATCTTGAATATTAATTTAATCTAACTCTGACCTTTGAATCTGAATCAATATGAATTATGTAAGAAATGTGTACTTTATATTATTGAATTCTTAGATAAAAGTTACACGAATTCTGATTAGGTCGAATCAATTTTGAAGAACGCTCCGAGCATAAAACTTCTAGACATAATACGTGCCTAACTAGATCTAAATGAAGAGGTAATTTGATTCCTATTATTTGTGTATGTAAATACAATTAGAGCTATCAATGGGCAATCAGTAGGCTAATATAATTAACTAATACCTACAGCTAGAAATAGTTTCTATTTAGTTAATTTCAACGGTTATCTATAATAGGGTAAAATTAGATTGTAAAGTATTTTGTGACTGTTTTTTATGATGACTAAAATGTAGTCACAGTTCGATACGGAAATTTTTAGGTTTCGTCAATTTTTTGTATATTAGTAAGTACGATTAGATGTAAATAAAGTTCATTCATTTTAAATATAAATTAAATATTATCACCGAGGATGTGTAATTAGGCCATTGTGTATGTATTATTGAACAGTATATATGTTAACAGTTTTAAAAAACACGAATGCCCAAAAGTGAACTTTTCGAAAAAAGTCTTTCACTCGGGATAATATAAGGATTCGAACAACGATACCCCATACATTCAAATCTGAGCCTCGATCACGAAAACTTATCGAGTTCGCATCGTAAAGGTATCGAGTCCTCGATAGCATACAAAGCTGTACAAATCTCATACAAATTTTTGTCGATGTCAATACGAATACTTTTTCGCAAGTCGTTCGTGACCGACGCTCAGTTCAGGTATTTAACAGTTATGGTGTATGGGATAATAATAATAATAATAAAGGCTAGAGACTCTCGCTAGACGGTTGGGTCAAGGGTCAGCTTCAAAAGGCAGTGATCCTTGACACGGCGCGCATTGTGAGGAGGTTCCTCACTCTGCAGCACTAACCACCGGCAGCTTGAGCCCTGCCCCGGCCTTACCCACCCTAGCTTTTAAGTTTTTTTATATTATTTATGTTTTTTTTTTATATATATGTAATGTAAAAAAATTTAAAAATTAAGAAAAGAAATAAATAACTGAAATAATAATAAAAAAAAAAAATAGTAAATATGCAGAACTCAAAGACGAAGTGACTAGAATCTGGCGACAAGAAAAAGTGTATGTAGTTCCTATAGTCCTCTCAACAACAGGCGTTATCCCCAATCATCTCCTCCATAACCTCAAGTTACTAAATTTAAAGGAAACCCTCTACATAACCCTACAAAAAGCTGCAATTTTAAATACATGTCAAATTGTACGAAAGTTCATGCAGATTGAAGAAAATGATACAGGCTTTCATCACAACGCACCCTTAACTTAAACACATCACACGCTACATTTACTTGGTTTACGCCCGTAAATATAGTTTAAAACCAGCCAAAGAGCTGAGAAGTAAAACTCAAGAAAAATAATAATAATAATAACTTTATTTACCGAAAAGAAAAAACATTTCAAAACAAAAAATGGATGGTTTATACATACACACACACGCACGCACGCACAGACATACCCACATATGTACACCATACATACATAGCGTACCCGCATGCATATTAAAAATGACTATTTAAAATACTATCTATTAAAAATGTATTGTTATCAGAAGCGATAGGTATATCAAATTTCAATTTCGTAGGATACAAAAAAGTGGTTCGTCAGCTCGCAAGATTTGAACTGAACCTTATACTCGTAACACGTATAAAAGCATAATTAAAAAAAGAGGAATCTATTTACCTAAATTAAAATAGTTTGAAGTCATTGGATGTCGCCTAAAGTACTACTGCTTTTGAGTTAGTTACAGCTATAGCCATTAGCAAGAGGCCGTCATCAGGCGCCAAAGCCTCAATTAAAAGCTCGTCCGCGGCAGAATTATCAAAGAAACGCCACTGTGGCTTAATAAAGATGAGTGTACGTGGTTTGCATACGCCTCAAAGACTCAAAAGACTTGTTAATGCTCGTGATAAACCGTTGACCGCTGGACCATTACAAGGGGAACTTAATTTTCTACGTGACAGAAGTATTGTCAAAGCTACCGCAACACATCAATGAGTTTTACCATTTTATTAATATACTAGCTGCTCGCCCTGGCTTCGCATGGGAAAACAAAACTGGATTAACAGTATAAATATGACCTATGTCACTCAGTGATAATGTAGCATTCTAATGATGAAAGAATTATTCAGATCGGTCCAGTAGTTTCGGAGCCTATTCAATGTAAACAAACAAATTAAATTTTTCCTCTTTATAATTAGTGTACATGTAGATGACAACTGTAAATGCACATATGATATTGCGGACTTATATAAAGCTGTCAATTTGCTCTAGGAAACGTCACTTTATTCTGTTGTCAATAGTTTTCGCTGCGCATACTAAGTACAAACTTTTCACAGCTTGTCTTACATTTTTGAATTTTTCATGTAGATCCCTAATTGTTTTTTAAATAAACTATAGCTTATATCGATAATGTAGTATGGATAATGTAGCATTCTAATAATAAAAGAATTATTAAGATCGGTCCAGTAGTTTCGGAGCTTATTCAATACAAACAATCAATCAAATTTTAGGAAATATTTGATTGATTGTTGAAATATTTGACTTTATAATAGTATAGATAGACAAACATAAAATCAAATCTTTCCTCTTTTTTTTAGTGTAGATATTATACAAAAATACGTAACCGCGCTCTGTGGTCTCTATGGCTTTTTATTACGTTTTTACCGACTTCAATAAAGAGGTAGCGCTGGTGGTATAGCTCGACTAGTTCTCGTAGTTCCAGTAAAAAAGTTAATTAAAAATGCAAAAATTACGACTGCGGTTAAGACCTAAACAATATATAGAGCATTTTAAAAACTGTATACATATACCTACATTGCATGAATATTGTGTACATATACACTATAGAAGTTAGACCTCTTTAGCAGGAGTTGGCAGCCAAACGTCTATTTTATTTTATATTTATTTAAAAAGTAATGAGACGGACGAGACGCTCTCCTGATGGTAAGAGATAACGCCTGTCTATGACCATTGCAGCGATACACAGAACTTTGAGTGACGAAACATAGTTCGGGGCATCACTGCTTTGGCGCTCAATACTTAAAAAAATAACTCAATATTTACTAACTTATGTTTCATGGCCTCCGACAAACGTGTATGCAATGGTCACGGATAGGCATTGTATCTTACCATCAGGAAAGCGTTTCTTTCGTCTTGTTACTTTTACATAAATGTTGCTGTTTTACCAAAACACTCGGACTATTATGTGCGACTGTAAGACTACATAAAACAAATAGCTTACCTCTACTAATTGCAAATCTAGTCTAATCTAAAATCCCACACGATAATGTTTTAGCGCTCATTCATGTCGCCCACTAACAAAACGTGGCATGACTTTGAAGGATTTTCTACAACGTTTACAATATGAAGCATTATAAAAAAGGCATCTTTATAAAACATATCACCAATATTGTAGGTGTCGATAGGGTAGTCATAGTTTGTTTACTTTTTTTTTTAAAGTAATTGTAATGAGCCGAATGAGCTCCATTGTCCATGACCATTGCAGCGATACACAGAACTTTGTGTAACAAAACAAAGTCCAGGGCATCACTGCTTTGACGGTCACTACTTTGAGACTTTCGATGGTTAGTCTCAGCAGCCTAGTAATTTCGCTAGCTACAGGGCAACTGCCAAATTGTTTACCACTCTTACCACCAAAAAAAATTGCTGTTTTCAACAGGGAATCAGCTTCCGTAGCATTCGCGTAGCCACCGTGAAGATCGATACTTGAAAACAATGGAATCTCTGTATTGTGTTTGCACTTTAAATTAAATAGTTAAATTAGTTCGGTTCGTGGAAATAAACTTTTCGATTTGCTCACCTGAACGAGCGAACACTGAACGCAATAAACAACTAATCAAACTTTAAACGTATTGCATCGACATTGTACTAATTTTCACACGGCTGATCCAGAACACGAGCAGAAATAGCATTAAAAATTGTTTAATTTTTATATTGGAGACAAGTATAAATAACAACACATCCGCAACATTTTTAATTTAAATTGTTTTGTATTTTTAAAACCGGTATCGATTTTTTTTTATTGACAGCCCCGTTGGCTCATTGGTAGTATATCTGCGTTGAGACCTGTAGGGCGTGGGTTCGATTCCCACTCAGGGCAAACATTTTGTGAATAAACAAATGTTTGTTCTGTGTCTGGGTGTTCTGTATGTATTATAAGTATGTATTTACAAAAAAAAAAGTATTTACGTATTCTATCAGTTATGTGACTTCCATCGCACAAGCTCTGTTTAGTTTGGGGCCAGATGGCGCTGTGTGTATTGTCCTACAATATTTATTTTCTACTTTCTATTTGTTTTTTGGAGTCGTACTTTGTGCATTTGCCAGTGGCAAGTGTTTTGATATTTTTAAAATATTGAAATTATCATAAATTAAGTTAAATAAGTCTTAGCCACAGTCAAAGTCTCACAAAGTCATGTTCGAGTCTTGTCATACCCTAGTAAAGTTGTGGCGAGTTTACCACAAGCGAATTTTGGAAGCAACTTTAAAAGTTGTGTTTCACCTCACTATTTCACTTTCCCACAATCATGCGCGTGATTCGGCACTTTATTAAAAAAAATAAGGTTGTCCCTTTTGACAAAAATAATTTATTTCATTTATTTAATCAGTATAAACGTGATGCATTTTTCTTCGTAGAACCCAGACATCCATACCCACTACGAACTCTACCATGCTACAAGATACGCCGTAGCAGCGTAGCTCTTCATTACGTTCTACTTATCTATTTTTATATTTTTAACCCTGCAATTGACGCAGAGGTGTATTATAAGTTGAACGTGTATATCTATTTGTCTGTCATTGTAGCTTCCAAACCACTGGACAGATTTTGATTTCCTTTTTTTTCGGAAGGTTACTTGATCGAGAGTATTCTAAGCTATGATTTAAAAATATGTACAGCTGAATAATGATTATTTATTTATCAGGTCTTTTTAGTTGATAAATGGATGTGAGCATCTTCCACAGGTCTGATTCAGACGATACTTGGTATTCTATGTCTTTATTCATAGTTGTTGATGTCTGTCATGTGGGTGCGAAGCAAGACGAGGCTGCGCGCGTGTTGTACTCAGCTTTGTCTCCATGATGAAGGCCACCGGATCTGGACGAAACTATAAGCAGAGTTTCCGATGAAATTAAACGTAAGTAATCCCGCATAAGTAATACAAAAATATCATTAAAGGTTAAAACCTTGCTAGTAAATTTAAAATTAAGTCAGCATAAGGAGTATTAAGATATATCTAGAAAGGCCGTTCAATACGTGCAGAAAAAACATTGGTTTTCGGAATGCGGTCATCTCGGTAAATAATTATATTTTTATGCAGATGCAATACTGGTATCATAACGAACTTTGCTGTGCGGCTAATAAATTCAATTCAGAGCTTTATAGCTTCATCCGTAAGCAAAATGAAAAGCAGCATGTAAAAACATTGCAGACTCTCTCGTTTACACCACTCAGTAATGTAAATAATAAATGTAAGTCTTTATAAAGGTATTTTTACTGAGTTTTTAGCACAAATAAGTCAATCTACACTAATGATAAAGATTTGATTTTTTTGTTTGTTTGTTTTGAATAGGCTCCGAAAGATCTGAATAATTCTTTTATCATTAGAATGCTACATTATCACTGAGTGACATAGGCTATATTTATATTGTTAATCGAGTTTTGTTTTCCCATGCAAAGCCGGGACGGCCCGCTAGTTACATATAATTATATAATAGGCAGCCCTGTTGGTTCATTGGTAGTACGTCTGCTTCAAGAGCTATAGGGTGTGGGTTCGATTCCCACCCAGGACAAACATTGTATGATATAAGCAAATGTTTGTTCTGTGTCTGGGTGTACTGTACGTATTATAAGTACAAGTACATATGTATTAAAAAAACTATATAAGTATTATATCAGTTATCTGACTTCCATAGTACAAGCTTTGCTTAGTTTGGGGTCAGATGGCGCTGTGTATAATGCCCCACGTTATTTATTTAATTTTTATTGTTGTTTTTTACGGTAATGAAAGAAATGGGATGCTCTCTCGTGAGGTAAGAGATAAAGCCTAAAGGCTTTATCTTTATCTCTGATAACACTGATTCGCGCCAAAAACCTACCCAGTTGAGTAAAAACTTTAGATTTTTCTTACCTAACATTTTTATCATATTAGAAAATGTTACTATTATAAAACCATATCACAATCCACAATTTACGACACATTATTTCCTTAATATGACGAGACACAATACGTGACGGTAACATTGTAAAATGGAATTTAATATTTAACGAGACATGTTTTATGGGAAACCAGTAAAGCGTAAACCATACCAAGTGCAATTACGAAGCGAGATTAAAGCTAATTTTCCTGCCTGATGTATTTAATTATTTTTCCTGCTGTATTTTATAACTCAATCTCTTTACATTACAAAGCAAAACTGCCTTCTATGCTTCTTGTTCAACTCTATTATGAAAACCTTTATACCTGAGACGCCGTTTTATTAAGTAAAGTTGATGATGTTTAGCAAAATAAGTTACCCTAAATACCTCTAAATGTAGGTACTACATAAGTACTTCCTGTACCATGAAATTGAATTCACAACTTAGCAGTAGTTGACCTACGAGTGTCTCCAAACTTACAAGGGTTACCAAATTGAATTCCGACCTCTTTGAAGTTGACTTTACTTGAAGAATTCAAAAACAAGAAATGGTTTGGAATACTTAGTATTTCGTACACCTTATAGAAATAGAAAAAATACAATTTCTTACTATCTAGCAAGCTAGTCTAATTACGACGTCTATAATGCATAGTTATGTAATTATGTATGGTTTTTAGGGGTTTTTATGTAAAAGTAATGAGACGAACGAGACGCTCTTCTGATGGTAAGAGGTAACGCCTGTGCACGACTATTGTAGGGATACACAGAACTTCGAGTAGCTAAACAAAGTCCAGGGCATTGCTGCTTTGGCGCTCATTACTTTGAGAATTTCGATGGTAGCCTCCTACTCCTATGTATAAGTATAGGCTATATTGAGATACTCGTACAAAACCCAGAACTTTTCTTACCAAGTATATGAGTATGTATTAAAGCGATCTTCTACAACACGTGCGAGTTTGCGTAACCGCCATATATCTGCTATGTTAAACATGTCCGTGACACTACATTGGATTGATAATATAATAATCGACTGCAAAAACACGTGATCGAAATGTAGGAAACTTCATTAATTTGTAACAATTAAAAAAAAAGATAAGCATTAATATTTTACATAGGTACTTACTATATTGGTACTTACAATTTGGTTCCGCCAGCACCTTGCTATTACCGTACGGCTAGGCAGACTAGGCCTAAGCACCATCCATACATGGTGGACATTCCCCACGTACGGACTAAGCGCTTCGATTCCGCGTTCTTCATACGCACAGCGAGGATGTCGAGCTCTCTGCCAGCGTCTGTTTTTCCCGCGAAGTACAATTTGGGTGTCTTCAAATCTAGAGTAAACAGGTTATTTTTCTAGCTAAGCGTGCTTCATCTTGGACTGCATCCTGCTTAACATCAGGCAGGGTGTGGTCAAACGCGAACCTATTCTTTATAAAAAAAGGTATTATTTTAATTAGTTCACATTTTTAGAATTTAATAGAATTATAACATCTCCTGTCTGTTCATAATCAGGAACGTGTTTTCACATTCTAGAGACTTCTTATTTCAAGAGATTGCTTTCAGCGATAAGACCTTGCCACTTGTGGCTCTAGCTCATAAGATTCTGTTGTTTTCGGTACTTTTTTTCTTTGTTGGTGTGCACAATAAAGAGTTTCTGTATACCTATATATTAATGTATCGTCAGTTTAGAGATAGCTCTAAACAAAACCCTATCAAAATTGTGGATTTAAACTCCCTTGTAATATTCTTTAAGTTAAATAATAAACTTCGCAATGGAAAGATATAACTTAAACATTATATTGAGCCGTCATAAATGGTTACGATAGGACAATTTCCGTTTGATTCTAGCATCGTTGCCGAACGGGAAGCAATAATGTCTTAAGATAAGAAAATTGGAAATTGTACTGGTTTATCTTTAATTTAGTTTCACAATTAAATCTCGCACCAGCCAACGTCTAATAGAAAAGTTAGATGATTCAATTTGGTGATCAAAGCGCTGGGTTAATCCAAAGAATAAAGCTTGCTTTCAGTGACTAACTAAAAAGTTTGATAGCATTATGAAATTAAATTCGTATCTTCATTGGATTCACACAAAGCGATAAGTTGATACAAGAAAAATTTACTAACTTTACATATATAAACATAATTAGTTTCAACAGATGAAACGTTTTTTTTTCGAATGCTATACATCGATACATCCTACTATCCTACTATAATAATATTATAAATGTGAAAGTTTATATGTTTAGGTGTTTGAATGTTTGTTACTCAATCTCGCAAAACCGGCTGAATGAAAATGACAGCCCTGTTGGTTCATTGGTAGTGTGTCTGCTTCGAGAGCTGAAGGGCGTGGGTTCGATTCCCACTCAGGACTAACATTTGTGTGACTAACATCGATGTTTGTTCTGTGTCTGGGTGTACTGTATGTATTATAAGTATGTATTTACAAAAAAAAAAGTATTTAAGTATTCTATCAGTTATCTGTCTTCCACAGCACAAGCTCTGCTTAGTTTGGGGTCAGATGGCGCTGTGTGTAATGTCCTATGATATTTATTATTTATTTATTATTTATTTATTACGAAAGTGGATGAAATATGGCACACAAATAGTTTATTATCTAGATTAACATATAGGATACTTTTCCATCAGCAAAATGTTTGATTCCTGATGTGGGATTATCAAAAAACCAACTTGTGGATGTATCCACTTGAAATTTGGTATACCTAGATGGAACATTATTCAGAGACAAAAGGTATCCTTTATCTTAATCTAATAATAAAATAGCGCAAGTTTTATGGTTTTGCTACTTACCCATGTTTCATTTACCTCTGGACCTAATTCTAGAGTTAACGCGGGCGAAGTCACAGGCTTAAGCTAATGAATTATAAACCGTGTACAAATACTTCATTTGTTTAGCAGTACATTACAAAAAAAAATGTTGTTTGAAAGGTATTGATCTTAAGAAAAAGAACATTTAATTTTACTAGATTTACGAGCAGGCTATGTGAAATGTTAACTTTACCTTCATGTTCCGAACCTTTAGTAAAGCCAAAAAGTGTAAAAAAATACGCAAGCGCGCTGCATACCATGACTTTGTTTTTTGTTTTCTGCTGATTCATGAAATACCATGACGCGTGTTGAATTTTTGCTAGGATTACACGGTAATAGGAAAATTGAAAATGTTCAACGAGCATGTTTCCCTTCCCTTATCAAAATTCTATGTATCACGGGAATTCATTGCCTTTCAGAGCAAACATTTATTCATTAAGTACGGCAGACCGCAACACAAGAGAAAATATTTGGTGAACATTTATTTGCTTTTCAATACAATTAAAAGGTTGGCGGAAGAGTAAGATGTTGAAATAATGTTTTCATCTACATTTTTTAGCATAAATTACTCAAGTTTTTTTTTTAGTGTTGGCGTCGCATTTTGAGCGTTTGCTAGTGTCAAGTGTCACATTTTCAAGTTACATTAGTTACATTAGTTACATTTTCAAGTTTCATAAGTTTAATAAGTTACCTCGTAGCTATGGTTATAGTCAAAGTCCAGTTTTGGTCAAGTCCAGTCCATATACATGCATAAACACTCGACAAAACACTAGTTTTGGGGAAAAATACAACGGGGCGACTAAAGATATAACTCCTGAATACATAGGCTACATTTTATTCCAAAAAACGCGTGTAAACGAGATACGCGTATTAGTATTATTTTGTGAGCGGAGTTTCAAATAGATCGATAGTCAAATTAAACGTCGTCTCTATACAAAAGCAAACCCGTGTCTCGCCACAAAAAAGTCGTTTCCAAAGATGTAGTTAAATCTCAGACAGATTCTAATAAAATTGAAAGTGACAAGAACTGTCACTTTCCATCAATTTTATCACCGAGCACGGATATCTATTTGCTCTGTACTTAATATTTGAAGCTGTAGGTAGTTCAGAGTCCCGGATATAAACCTATGTCAAGTCAAAGCGATTTCTTCACTACCCAAAATAATTTTTAAATCTACACTAATACTATAAAGAGGAATGATTTGGATTTTTGTATGTTTGTAACGAATAAACATAAAAACTACTGAGCCCATTTCAAAAATTATTTCGCCGTTGGGAAGGTAGGTATATATACTATCCCCGGGTGACATAAGCTATTTTTTATCCTTGTATTCCCATGGGAACGGGAACTACGCGGGTGAAACCGCAAGGTGTCTGCAAAGCATAGCTTGTACTATAAGAACCAGATAACTTATAAATACTATGTTCAATAATATGTACACTTTTTGTACGTTACAATACGCAAAGAACATCCAGACATAAAACAAACATTTATCATCACAAACCGTTGTGTTTGTCTTGGTGGGAATCGAACCCACGCCCTACAGCTCTTGAAGCAGATATTTTAAACAACAAATAAGCTAACAGCCATTACAATTAGGTAGTCTAAAAGTGGCTTTGTTGTAAGATTTAACGAGTCGCCTGCCCGAAGGCTTCTCCTACAGCTTGATGGTTGTTTTGGTACTCTACCTGTTCATTGAAATCTCAAGTTATGTCATTGCATTTTAGAACAAACAGAGTAACAGGTGGCTCATGAAATGAAGGCTACGTTTTGGCGTGCGGCGAAATAACATACGGCAGTGAAAGGTTTTGTATTACAGCAAGCTATTATATTAATTTTTATTCCAGTATTTCATTGTCATAGCGTTTCAATAAACTTAGTGAAAGAAAGTTACACGATTTATTTTAATGAAGCTTTGATCGAATAATGGGAAAAGAATCCCACTAATATTATAAATGTGAAAGTTTGGATGGATGGATGTTTGTTACTCTTTCACGCAAAAACTACTGAACAGATTTGGATGAAATTTGGTATGGAGGTAGCTGAGACTCTGGATTAGCACATAAACTAATTTTTATCCCGAAAACATGTAGCGGGTAACACTACGGGGCGCAGCTAGCATTGTTATAATTCTAATTTTATTTGTATAGAAACAAAAACAGAAATATGTAATCGTTTGTAACTCCACAAACAAACCCATGTGAGAGGCCTACATTAACACATCAATTAACATACGTAACTTCTGTATTTGACGAGAAGCAAGGGATTCGAGACTGACCCTTACATCACCACGCTGGCATTATAAATGCAAAAGTAGCTGTGTTTATTTGTTACCTACACCGACTATACGATCTTGAACGAAATTTGCAATAACTAGAGTTTTTTTAGTGAAACATGGCTTTTCGTGTTATTGCTAAAATTCCGCTTAGCTTTTTATAAAAGTCACCAATACTTTATTTAGGCGTCGATTAGACTTAACCTTGATTCACTTTATGTAAATTTAACTACAACTAAGACTAAACAGGTCTACTTGATTTTATCTTAAAACATTTCAAAATTAAATTATGTAACACTAGCAGAATGCACAAAGTGTTGTGCCGAAAAAGGAAACAGTGGCTTTCCTCTGAAAAAATCTGGAGAAATTGGATTATAGCAAGAAAAACGGGTCGCAGCGAAATAAAAAAATACACGAGCAACCTTTTTCATAAAATGTATCCGAATGTTATATTATGTTATCGTCATTTATCTTACTTCATTTCTCTACATCCTTTACACATTTTGAAGTTATCCTGAATCAAATACATAAACATAACGCTCTTAAAATTATGTTAAGTATTTTTTTTAATGTAAAAAGTAATGAGACGAACGAGACGCTCTCCTGATGGTAAGAGATAACGCCTGTCCATGACCATTGCAGCGATACACAGAACTTTGAGTAGCAAAACAATGTCCAGGGCATCACTGCTTTGGCGTTCATTACTTTGAAACTTTCGATAGTTAGTCTCAACAGCCCAGTAATTTCGCTAACTGCTGTACCCTTCAAACTGGAACACAGTAATGTTTACACACTACTACTTAGCGGCAGAATAACTGGTCCTGCGGTGGTACCTACCTAAACGACCTCCTGGTAAGGAGATCTACCACCAAGTAAACCCAAGTATTTGCAATACTTATGTTTTTTGATCTAGACTATATGGACAAATACGAGTCGAAATTCTAAATTTTGACTGAAAATAATATCTACTTCCTTCTCAAATGCTTAAACAGCTGAAAATGAAACGCCTTATTTTGTATTTTTATCCAATTTGCATTTTTGTGAACTTTTGCGGAATTAATTGTAAAACAGAACAAGTTTCAAGATATATTTGCGTATTAATGTAATATAATTTTTGTGAACAAAAACTGTATTCAATTCATAATAAATTTATTATTGAATAAGTGTACAATGTACATACTAAAAAAACAAAACACACATACCAACTTCGACATAAATCTTTCGTAATTTTGATATAAAGTTACAAAAAAACATGACACGAATCACAGTGTAAAAAATTGTCCAATTAATGTTAGTTGATTACACGTATCGGTGCATCGCATCGACTAACGAGGGCGGCGCGCCCAGTCGTGGCTCCCGCCCAGGCTGCCGGCCGCCCGCCCAACGGATATATAAGCGCGCGGAAACCACTCTCCACCACACAACACAACCACCGCTGTCCCTGACTACTGCTTCCACTAACAACTCAGGTCAGTGATTATTTTAATTTATATTTATTCCACTCTTTAAATATTTTATACACGGTCCAAACAGAAGCCTTTTAATAATCCGGAGTTTTGCGTGAATAATTTTAAACTATGTAAATATTTTCGCAAAAATATGTTATGCTCAAAATCAAATTTTAATATTTTTCATTGATTTGATTTTCTTATCAACAAATATAGTTAGTAGACAGAAATTTGTTTTACTTAACTGTTTTTAAATAAACCTGAGTGTAATTTCATTTTTTTGACGTAATTTTAGTAACACACGATCAAAATGTGGTTTACTTTTGTATTTTCCATAAAATGTCAGCAATTATTGACAATCATTTAACATAATTATACTTTAAATAACATTATAAATATATACGCCATAAAACACTAGAGATAAAAGTTGGAACCTTTAGTTCTTCCACATTACTTTAAGTACTTGCATGTAAAACCCACCACCACAAAAAGCAAAAAAATGTTCATTGATTAGTTTGCCGTAGCGTTGATAATAAAATTTTATGCAGATCATTTTATTTTTGTTTTTTACCATATAAATTATAACTTTTAAATATAACCCTTTTCTGGTGGAACCGCGCTTATTTTATTACATGAATGTAAAAACTTCAGATTTAAATAAACTCATATTTCAGATCTAAACGAATTCGGAAACAATCGAATATCATGAAAAATTTATAAATGTTTGAAAATTATTATGACTTTCTCACGAAATCAGTTTGAATGTACATTAAATTATCCTGATGTTTTTTAAAAATCAAGTTCATCAAAATGTGATTTACATTTCTTCAATGATATTTGTCACAATTCTAAAAGTTATAGACGTATGAAAGTCATAAAATCATACGCCTCGTGTACCTCACTAGCATCCTATATTTAGATTAAAAATAGATCCACTTCAATGAAACCTGATTGCTTGCACGTGTATTACATTTTCTATAACCTTCTTCACATCGTCTCGATCAGTTTGAGGATAAAAATATGACTTATTTAATACATTGATCCCTTTCCGTTGTCTTTTGATAGGCGCTGGACGTTTTTAAGGGGATTGGGCTTATGAAATATGGCTGGAAACTTTTTGGCATTGACTTAGCTTAGTACCTACCCAGTAATCTTGTTAAACCAATAAACACAGAACTTGTAGGCTCACTTAGTGATATCCATCTAGACCCAAGACCTTCAATTTAGGATGAAAATTAACCTTTTTAATATAATTTTGATTTTAAAAGAGAGCCGTAAATGTGATATATAAAAACCCCTTATCTTTAGCCGTGATTTTTTGAATTAATATTTTTTTCAATTCTTTGCTTCATACACGCGTTCCGCATGAAATGGTCGTTGATTAAAAGTAAAATCAGAATTATCATATAAAAAGTACTTAAATATTTGAATATGTATAATTATATTTGCTATTTCAAAAAAAATCGACAACAAAAGATTTTTTTTTGCAAGTAATACTGACAATTTAAAGCGACTCTACGTCATATTTAGATACGCTGTGAATTCAGAAAAGTTCTTTAGTTCTTCAAAATCTTGCTAAAGAAATATTTCGTACTTGTTTCCTGTTATATTTAAGAGGACATGGCAAGTTTCAAGTCACGGTGTGTAATCATATTATTTTGTGTGAAATGTAATGCGCAATAAACCCGTGGGTTGTGTTTTTCTTTTTGTAAAACACTTAACTGACGTGTCTCTGGCAATAAAAAGTATCACTGTTGTCCACTTTGGCATAAGTGTAAGCCTACATTTATAAGTAATGAGACGAAAGAGAAGCTCTTCTCATGGCAAGAGATAACGCATGCCCTACTATTGCATCGATAAACAGAACCTTGAAACCCAAATTATAACAAGTTATATCCCAAATTTTTTACCTCTACATATGAAGTATTGCTTTTTTAATTTATTCCTTTACAAATTAACATTGTAAATAATAAACTAGTATAAAGCTTACGTAGATAAAGTCTGATCGTAATATTTTAATTCGAATATTTCATCTTAAAAAAAATTGACATATAAGATGTTTTTGCAGATATAAGAACCGTTGGTAGGTACTGCCCCCAAAATATTTATTTCAGCCGACCGCGTTGATGTCTTTTTAACTATTTGACACATTCACTATAACAACAATTTGTTTTAGTGAATATATTTGTTTCATGGGGAAACCATAGCGTGGTGGTTGGGTACTTTTTTATTATGCTTGACAGGCTATGTGTTTGACCACAGCTTATCTGTTGTTAAGTGACGGTGCGGTCTAAATGGTAAACACACTGGAATGAAAATGACTCTCAGGTGCCTCTCGGTAGCTTCCGATTTTTGACATGAACCCTCATGTCAAAAATCTATCACCAAGCATAGGTAAACAGCCGAGTACTATAAAGTACCGATACTTTATAGTATAATTTAAGCACTACTTAATTAAAGTTTTTTGAATAATTTTACTCGTAGCGATAACCTTGTATAGTTTTCTTTGAACTAGAAATAGTTATTTGAAATTAAATTCCACGGAACCGCAGCAGCAATATTCTTCAATATTAATATCATTTCATTGGATAGAATTGAAATGTCGACGCGATACTAACGTTTATTGCCATATGAGATATCAGGATATGATATTGAATTATCTGAGTGATAAATGTAACTTGATTGAATCTCAAATCAACTAGCAATCCAAAGTGTTTTACAATTTCGTAGCGATCCTTGAAATTTTAAATATCTCAATATATTTTCATAGTTATCTGCCTGTATATATGTCAAAATAATTGTTTAAAGACTGTAAAGTGTTAAAATTAAATTTAAGAACCTTTATAATACCTAGCTTATTTTAACAAATGAAATGGACATGTTCTACTACTCTACTAGAGATGTATATGTACTATGTACTAGATAACATAAGCTGAACTTTCACTTCGTTCAGCTATATGCAGAGCAGTTATAATATACATGTATTAATAAACAAATTAATAACTTCCTAAGAATCACTATAAAACAATAACGCGTGACTGTGAAGTAAACCGATTTTTTTTTTTTGATCCTTACCCGACCTTTTCGTTAAAATAATTTTCGGGTGCTTTCAATAAAAAATCGAGATCGGGAGAATCGGGATGTGATTCCTTGAAAGACCTATCTACATACAAGTTTGTACAGAACCACAAATACGGAATTCACAGATTCTTAATTTGTATCGTCAGGTACAATCACAAAATGCGTGGCGTATACGGAGCGTTGGTCATGGCGGGAGCAGCATTACTTGTCTGCTGCAGAGCAGATCCCCACAGGGTGAGTATTCGTTAAATAGCAAATTCGTAGAATCTGCTTCAGTATTAGTCCACATACGTATGTACTATGACCTTTGATTCCATGTTTGTCATACGTACCTACAGCGAGAATGTGGAACTCTCTGACGAAGTCCGGATTTCCTGTTAAGAGTAATTTGAGTGACTTCAAATCCACAGTAAACATAGGTTTCGCTAGATGAAGTGTTCTCCATCCTAGAACGCGTTACTTATAACATCAGACATGGTGTGGTCAAACGCAAATAAATGTTGTAACACTCAAACCCGAACCCATAACTAAAAACTGCATCAAAATCGGACTAGTAGTTTTGGAGAAGAATGGCAACATGGATTTGCACAAACAAACATCCTTTCACTCCAAACGCATATAACGTCTCCGTTCCGTCGTAGGTAAAAAAGACGTCTAGAAATGCCTATTAAAATATACATTGGAAGACTTTTCAACAGCGCTTTGTAGCACCAACCGTTGCAAAGCTTGTACCTAGAAAACCAGATAACAGATAGAATGCTTAAATACTTTTTTATTGATACATTTATTTTTTCATACATATCTTTAAAACATCCAAACAAACGTTAATTACATAATTTTTATATTGGTGAGAAATTAAAAAAATTAAGAATATTTCACATACTGATTTTTACCCCAGAGTAATACACTTTTACTAAATTTAAAAAAGCTTGAATTGTTCTGGTATGGGACAAAATCTGTTCACTAAAAATGATATATTATTCCGTTCACTGTAAAACCTGACAAGACCATAATGACAGGAGAAGATTTCTGCTGACGTAAGCATCTAGGAATATAAGTGGTAATGCTTAGCGATCTAAATTTGACAAATTCAATTTGTTTACAACGGAAATTTATAGGAAATTCAGACGACCCAAATTGAGATAGCGCTTCATCATTTTAAAATAACAACCGACGTTGACAGAATTTTGATAAACACAAAATAATATAACAATTCTGTGAACAAGGCCGCGATATAATAACATTTTAAGCTACCAATCAGATTCTAATCGTCGCGGTTCCAAAATAAATTTTCTTACTTAAAATTACGTTATTAAAAGCAAATCACATCCAAGACCTGGGCTTAACTCTCTCAAAAGGTAAATTCAAAATTTTAAACAATCAAAAACGAAAACTAGCCCTTTTAGGTAATTGAAATTCGTATAAGTTCTTGTACAAGCGGTCCTTCCCTTATCAACAAAGTTGACAGTGGCGAGTAGCTGAATTTAAATCAGAACGCTTTTGTGCGATTAAATTTAACCAAACATGGTAATAGTTACTCACCTTCGTGATTCAACATATTTGAATTTCAATGACCAACCACTATAAGATACCACCGATATAAAACAAGAAAGCTTCTGTATTTTTAAGAGTTTCTGTGAAATGTCTTTCGAAATTAAGCCGTAGTCCTCGGCGGTGAATTATATTAAAAATACTTAGTGTTTCCGTCTACATTGGTAGAATAGTCTTAAAATGTTTGCCTTTTTTGCAGCTCGGTACAGCTACAGTACATTAGAAATAGAAATATAACGTTGAATATAACACACAGCATTTGCTGTCATTCGAAAAGCTTACTCATATCTCCATGAGAGGTTAGTTGAAACTTATGTACAATCGTAACGCATTCATTGATCGTCACAGGAACAAGACGTGAGCGGAAGCGAGCAGGGGCCCAAACGCTACGACCTCAGCGGTAAGCATCAAACAACCATTTCACGGACTAAGTTGCACATGTTCAACTTTCACACTATGTTAATGCTGTTTGAATGTAAATTTCTCGCACACGTGATGTTGGTGATAACTTAAGAATGTTTCCCTGGCACTGTACGTATCCATTCCAAAGTTACACGATTTTATACCAAACTTACCTACGTCGCAATTCTACTGTTGACATTTTAATGGAATTATTTTGTATATAACGTCATTAGAGTGATTTTCATTAAAATTTCAGTTGTGGTATAACTTCGATTTACAAAACCCTTCATCACACTTTATCACATCGTTTGTCACGTCAAGATCCAACCTTTACGCACTTAATAAACCCTATACCTTATGTAAATGTAAATAATAACCTACACGATCCTGTTTCGAGGTGCACTTATGATTTGTTACATAGGTATGCATTTTATATTTCACGGGGAATGGTGAGGGAATCACGCACTTCCATATATGTTCCAGCACGACGAATTGTTACACTTATATGTGCACCCGTTTCAATGTCTGCACTCGGTGAGTACCACTTCCTTTATTGTGCACTGGTTTTGCTTATTTAATTGTTCTGCTATTTTTTTTATTGAATCGACGTTGTTTCAGATTACAAACAAGCCGCGGAGTTTGAGGAGTTTCTCAAATTTCTACAAGACTACGAAAGCGAACGTCGTGACCGCAACGGATTAGGAAGTCTCGGGGGTAGTACCCTTCTGGGAAGGAATATCAACACCGGAGGTCTCGGGGGAAGCTCCTTGTTAGGAAGAAGCACTGGTGGTTTAGGAGGTACTTCCCTCGTTGGCAGGAACACTGGTGGCTTAGGTGGTACCAGCCTTATTGGAAGAAATCTCAATGGAATAGGAGGCTCGACTTTGCTCGGAAGAGACGCTGATACCGACAGAAGACAGTATGCCAGATTTGTGGATGCCCTCGGAGGTGGCAATTTTGTTCGTAATCTGGACTCTATTGGTGGAGGAAATTTCGTGAGGAACCTTGACTCCATTGGCGGTAGCAACTTTGTGAAAAAGAACCTCGACCAGCTCGGAGGGCCGAACCTCGTCAAGAGGAACTTGGACTCTCTTGGAGGCGGTAACTTTGTCCGCAACCTGGACTCTCTCGGGGGTGGTAACTTTGTCCGCCACTTGGATCCCCTGGGCGGTGGCAACTTCGTTTAAATAATATACAAATCATTCATTTTACCCTATTCAAATAGTATCCCTAACGTACAACGTATATAATGTGATATCTCCCTAAGGAACCAACAAATTTTTATTTATTATCTAACTTCCTTGTTAACTTTTGGTGTTAAAGTTTATTAATAAAGGCGTAGCAACTTAGTACTTTGTTTTATATACTACCTGTTTAGTGCCGGTATCCCCACTGGCCTACTTGAAGTGAATAGCTTGTGACGCAAGGGTTTTTTTTATTAATAAAATGGAAATGGTACCCATGAAGCGGTCTGCGTAAGTATCAAATGGTTTTCTGCTAAAACTTTTTATGATCACGTTATATTTCGACGCACATGAAGGTGAATAAAATACAATCGCAAGTCTATTTTTTTGGTCCATGATATCCATTGCTATTTTGAACATATTTTAGGACACAAGAATCGAGTCCTACATCCGGTTTTCGATGGAGATGTGGGTCCACGGCCTTCTTACGGAGTGAACCTGTTGAAAATGCTTGATTACATATCAAGGTAAATTTTAATCTAAATTTTTATAACCATTAGTTACATATTCCAATTTGGAATAAAATTATCAAACACAAATCACGTCAATGGAACATGCCAATTTAGTTAAGCAACATTAGAAATTCTTTTTATTTTCTAAATTTCTTTGGTTTCTTGTGATATTTACTTAAACCAACCTTTAACTGAACCCTTATATTGTAAGGGATTATTAAATGTTTTGTAGACCAAAGGACCAGAACAAGTACCCGCTAAATCCCATGGAAACTAGCTTCTACTACGGTGGTATGAGCGATGACTACGCCAAGCGTAACTTCGACGAAATCGACAGGTAAGTTCATCATCCAATTTCACAGCTCATTCAAACAACTAACAGGCATAAGCAAAGCCTTCTTAAACTACCGTATATACGGTATTACGGTATTGTCAACTCCTTGCTATTCATTTTGACCAGTTTTTTCATTTGTGTATTTTTTGTAGCGCTAATAGCGCAGTGGTTAGCGCGGCCAGTTCGCACGCCGGCATGGGTTCAAACCTCAACAATGAGCTTGAGTTGCCGGTGCAGGAAAACATTGTAAGGAAACCATTGCATGGTGGTAGAGTACTTTCTAGTGCTCGGCAGGCTAGCTACCACACCCTCAAGTTGAAAATCTGCCGCCAAGCATCCAACGGTGTGTTCCGGCAGCCTCACTTGAGAGCAAATTCCAATCCAGGCTAGGTGTGTTTACCATCTTCGACCGAATCATCACTCAATATCAGCGAGGTGAGCTGTGGTCAAACACCCAGCCTGTCAAGCATAAAAAAGTGACATTTTCAAACACCATTTTATCCATAAAACTATATTTAATTTAACCTTAAAACTCCAAGTAAATACGTGCAAATATGTTTGACCTAATGAATCAACCTAATGAATTTGTTCTTTTAACGCAGTAGATACATGTTGCGTTTACATTACCTTGTTGACAAAATCGAAGGCTAAATCTATTTAATTTGCATTGATTAAGTATTCGCGACAAATAAACATTTCCCTAAATCAGTCACAGGCAGGTTGTTTACATCAGGTCACACTCTCATTAAACTACTTACTTAACTTTTATTTGTGAAGCGCTACAACGCTCAACATCGTATAGATATAATTACTGAAGTTTCCTTTTGAAAGCTACGGACAGCGCTGTGACACTGAATATTGACATTAATGAACGATAAATTCTGGAAATTTGATCTTCAATAGCTTCACAGTATCATAACTTGCAAATAAAAGTTAAAACTTTGTTTAGCTTGAAGATACCTCATAGTTTGTTGCAACTATGATTTAATTTTAAGTTCTTTTGCGCTACTAAAATAATTGTGTCCGTCAACACATCTGGATGACAATGTAATTCTAATTTAGTATCTACTTACCCTTATCAAGAGTGATTAATCACTTTACATAACATATGGGTCCTGTTTTCACTTATGTTGTGGTTTTATCACAAGTTTATGTCAACGGTATTTCATATAGGAAAAATCGAGAGAAGCAACATAGACCACTCGAAGTAGTAATAACAATCAGCCAGATACTCTAAAGAATTTTATGGAATATACAGTTACGGTATGGATTGTATTTGTTCTAGAGCTTTCATTTCGTTCCATAGCAAGATAGCCTTACTGCCAATGATATATCTAGCAAAAATCTTTCGTCAAAACCGTTAAACCGACATATTCGATAAATAAATAAATAAATATCGCAGGACATTACACGCAGCGCCATCTGACCCCAAACTAGTGATGGCAATCAGACAACAGATAGAACACATAAATACTTTTTTTTAAAATACATACAGAACACCCAGACACAGAAAAGGCTTTGTTTATACCACAAAATGTCTAGGGGGGTGGGAATCAAACTCACACCCTGCAGCTCTTGAAGCAAGTATACTACCAATGAGCCAATCAGGCTGTCAGGACTGTGATGGAATCATACTCGTATGTTTAGTGTTAACAGCAAGGAGTGAGTTTATCTGACAGTATCATCATGGAATATATATTTTTCTAAAATTAATGTGTTATATGTAACTAAGTGAGGAGTTTTCATGGTTAGGGGTTCATTTGGGAAATTGGGAATCTAAGTTCACCCTAATACTTCATTATATTATTTTCGCAGATCTAACCTGGACACGTTTGTGGCGAAGCGCAACTTCGACGAGATCGACCGGTCTTCAATGCCGTTCCCGTACGCCACCAAGCGCTTCTACCACGTGTACGGCAACTACTTAGACCTTGACACGCCAGTGTAAGACGTTACACACGTCTCCGTAGAATGCACACATGAACACGTCACTACTACCGACCTTTAAAATCTCACTGCTAAACGTAGGTCTCGGAGAGTGATTAGGCAATAGAAGACTTGAGTTGACCACTTTTGTATTTTAGCTTCAAACGGAGAAGGAAAACATCGTAAGAAAACTTACGTTACGTCTACAGCCTGCACTGTCCTGAAGTTGAACTGAACGATGTGAATCCCGATCCCGTCATATAGTAATGCATGTCTCAGATGTTTAACATGTTTGAAATTTTGCTAAATGTTTCGGACTTTCGTCAATGCACATCCAAACCTCATCGGTTTAGGATGGTTAGCCGGTCGGTTTTAGATTTTATTTTCAATCTGACTTTGTTAAATGATATGTAGCAATAAAACGATTCCCTACCGCGTCCTAAAATAATATGGGTGTGATTACTTAATATGAGTGCAACTGGTTTCAGAGCTAGAGGTAAAAATTTGAATTCTGTAAAATAATATTGTTTTTCAGTAACATATTTTAGTAGAAATAAGTAAGAGAATTATTTAACAGAAAATCTCGAGACACTTAGCAAGGTTCTGATTTATTTATGACATCTTAATAGAATCCAACTTGTAATTAAATTTTACCTGCCATTCTACCTTTGTACTTGTATTTTCTTACAATTTTTGTTATTTTTTAAACATGCATAAATAAGTTCTATGTCTGTAAACATCAAATAGACACGTTTTCATTATAAAAGGGTGTACATTAATTAAACATGAAACATACACCTATAGTATTACAGGACCTACTTGGTAAACAGCACCCGTGAAGGTTCCATTTATTTTCGTCTCTTTTATAAATGTTCCTATTATTGTTTTGCTACCTAATGTTTCAATACATGCAGTAAAAGAAATCAGTAGACAATTTGCATATCACTATCGCACAGGATGTGTTGAATTGGACATTGTAGCATCGCTACATCATTCATAACATTATAAATAAAATATTAGAGGACATTTCACACAGCGCTACCTAAACCCAAAGCAAAGTTTGTAATATGGAGTTTGACTTTATTTATGCAAAAACATTCTAATAACATATACAGGTAGATATAACACATAGGGTTATAAGCTTGGGGTATACTAAACCGAAAGGGAGTCATTGTATTCACTATTATGAATAATTTTTACTATGAATACATAATAAACTGTGCTTCTGTCGTGCAGGGGCGAAGTAGCGGCCGATTACATCGGACAAATTTACTCTTGAATAAATACGACTGACTGATTAATAAGTACTTAATGTAATTGATCGGTTCTGGCAAGATTCCTCTCCGCTCCGCTCGTCTTTGTATCAGTGAAAACAAACCTTAACACTGTTTTGCTATTTACAGATCCAGCTTCGACAAAAAGAGGTACAGACCCGACTACCCCATGGACGAAATTGACCTATCGCACTTCCCCATCGGCTCCAAGAGGTCGCAGAACAGCTACCCTTCCCATAACCTCCAGTAGATACAATTACCATTACTGACTCTCGAAGAAATCCACTTCACTTGCATATGTATATTTTTCTAATACCTTTAAAATCTTGAAAAAAAATCATTGAAACATTAATACATCGCTTTTTGGATATTATGTAGAAAAATAGATATACTTACTAAAATATTAATGTTTCCATAGATATAAGTAATTTTGAGGGAGAGGTTTAGAAACTATTAAAAAATACTTAGTATTATCAATTATGGCGAAAAATATATACTTACTTGAGATTGTACCTGTAAAATACTCGGTATTTGTGATTTGCCACATGTAAAGAATGTGTTTAAAATATTTTTACTATAAATTAAAAGACTATGGATGTTAACCTAATTTGTATGTTTTTTTTTCAATTATCTGTTAGTACCTTAAACAGTTACACAGAAAAGTTGATAGTAGATTTCCTTAGCAGGAAATCATCTAGCTATAGGTGCCACTACAGTACCAGATATTCTGCCACTTAGCATTAGTGTGTAACATTACTGTGTTACGGTTTGAAGGGTAATGCAGCTAGCAAAATTACAAGGCTGTTAAGACTAACCATCGATAGTCTCAAAGTAATGAGCACGAAGGCAGCGATACCCTGGACTTAATTTTCCTACTAAAAGTTCTGTGTATCGCTGCAATGGTCATAGACAGGCGATATCTTTTACCATCAGGAAAGCGTCTCGTTTGTCTCATTATATTTACAAAAAAAGTCAGGTCGTACTAAGCCGAAATTAAATAAGTGTAGGTGCTCATCGTTACAATGATATTTTATTCGTAATAAAGAACCAACCAGTTATAGAAAATCAGCAATTCCATTAAAAAAAAATTAAAAAAATTGACGTAATACTGAAATTTTTATTGGATTATTACTATACCCATGTATATCAACGAGTTCTCTCATTTGACCTTGAAAGTCATAGCTTGAGGTTAATAAATAAAACTGCAAAAGCAGCTCCAATCCAAGGAACTCTTCATGTTTTGAAATCGAATGCATTATAATTATTTAAGTACTTACTCCCATTCTCTAGTAAACCGATAGAGAGTAGAGAATTTAAACAGCGAGTGTTTTTGTTTGAATAGTTTTTTCTATCCGCGTGTGAAACCGCGAGGCGTCCGCTAGTACTATTATAAAGAGGAAAGATTTGTTTGTTTGTATTGAATAGGCTCCGAAACTACTGTACCGATTTCAAAAATTCTTTCACCATTGAGAAGCTACACTATCCCCGGGTGACTTTTTATCCCTGTATTCCCACGGGAACAGGAACTAAGCGCGCGAAACCGCGAGGCGTCCGCTAGTATAATGGTAAAAACAGTTACAAAACCACAACGCTTTAGAAGCATTCTAAAATAACAAATTAAATCGATTCTCGTGGTTTTTTTACCTCAATACTAGTTTCAGTTTATTTTGTGCGTGATTAAGTTTCGTAAGCAAATATAATTAGGTATGTGATTTCAAAATTACTTATTTTTTGTAATCAGCAGGTAGCGTTCAGAAAAATTGCTTATAAGTACATTTCCCTCTACCTTACGCGAGCCTTTGAGTAAACACCAAATCCAGTCATAAAACGTTGTAAACAAACTAGGTGTGGTTCAGGGCGTTGACTGACGGCCAGTCACAGAGCCGCTGAGTTAGTAATTAAACTTCCCAGTGGCTATCCAACAGGGCGATCTAAACTGTGACAAATTAACCTCGGGAACATTCGATTAGAATCTCATTCAAAATCGGTTCTTTGTATGTTTATAGGCAAATAGAGCATTTAATTAGTTTATCTATCTTCTTAGCAAGAGGTTGTATAGGTACACATCACCGCAGTTTGAACTAGTACTGTAGCTAGCAAAATTACAGGGCTATTGAGATTAATCATCAAATTAATGTCTATAAGTAACGAGCGCCAAAGCAGCCCTGGACTTAGTTTATGTTCTAGGACTGTTGTAATGGTTATGGTCAGACATTATCACTTTTTCTCAGCTTGACAGGCTTAGTGTTTGACCACAGCTCACTTGATAGTGAGTGACTGTGTGGTCGTAGATGGGGAACACACCTATCCTGAAATGGAACTGGCTCTTAAGTGAGACTGCCGGAAAACACCTTCAGATGCTTGGCGGCAGAATTTCAACTTGAATGTGGTAGCTGTGTAGCCGAGTACTAGAAAGTACCCTACCACAATGCAATGGTTTCCTCATGATGTTTTCGTTCACCGGCAGACCAAGCTCATTGTTGAAGTCATTGTCAAGTCGCATACCATCAGAATATTTAAAAACTTGTTTTAAAATTAAAAATATATATATGATATCAACCACGTCAACAATTGTCAAACTTTTATGCTTGAACAGTTTTATATACGACACGATGCGATGCGATCAATTATCGAGTAGATATATAAGTAACAAAGACAGATCGGGCAATGTCATTAGTAGACATGTGACTTTCCATTGTTTTTTTAGGACAGACTTTTTTTTTTTTTTTATTAAAAATAAAATACTTTTCCTATGCGAGACTGGTAAACGATGCTATATCGCATATATGACTAAAGCCTTAGCCTTAATTATCTACAAGTAGGTATGTGATTAATTGATATTACTCAATGTGATCTGTATAGCAGTGCAGAATATAGAATTAGAAAGATTTTTGGTGTCGCAGTGATGTTAGACGACTACACCGTCGAGTATTAAAGTATGTAAGATTTACAGAGAACGTGACGCTACTTTTAAATTAACAAAAGAATATCAGCGAAATTGGCAATATGATGAAACAAGAGAAATAAATAAAGTAATATCTTATTAAAAAATACGGCTGTATTCTTTTTCTTTATTTTTATCACCGACAGCGTTGATTGGACCATGGACGATAAGTTTTTTTTTCTTTGGTTTTGGCGTCGCGTTTTGAGCATTTGCTAATGTCAAGTGTTTTACATTTTCAAATTTCATAAGTTAAATAAATTTCCTCGTAGCCTTATTATAGTTAAAATCCAGTCTCGCTTAAGTACAGTCCTTGCCAGTCAAGTCCAGTCATGCTTTAGTAAAGTAGTGGTGACTTTACTATAAAGCTTCGATGGAGTTTTAGAAGCAACATAAAAAGTCATGTTTCACCACATTACATCAATTTCCCAAACTCGCGCTTGTGATTCGACACTTTACGAATAAAACACCACCATTTTTATGCATAAACACGTGACAAAACATTAGTTTTGGAAAAAAATACAACGAGGCGACACGACTCTTTCCGTGTTCCCGGAAACCTCTACTACATGGTTAGTGATGGTAAACGCGTGACGCGTGGCGTGGCATGTCACGCACACCCAGATCGGAATGAAAAGTTGCTCTCCAGTGATGTTATTCTAACACACCGTAATGTTATTAGTTTTATTCGATACGAACTGTGCGATTTTCACATAGTTCTAAAATTGTTACATCGATTTGAATTTTGTAAGCACATTTATGTGAACAGCAAATGTACAACAATTAATGAAATCCGATCTGATGATTAAGATAGAAAGATAAATTCTTCTGTCATACTCCTCTAATATGACCTAATTTGCTTCGTTTTTATGTATGTAAAGATAATGAGACGAACGAGACACTCTCCTAATGGTAACAGATAAGGGATACAAGGATTGCAGCAATTACTAGAAATTTGAGTAGAAAAAGCATCGCTGTTTTGGCGCTCATTACTTTAAGAGTTGTTTTTTGTTCGTAAGAAAATCTGATACCGATGCCTTTTAATGTTTTTAACGATTTTTTTTATTACAAATAGGCTTGCGTTTGACCGCCATCTCACTTGATGTTAAGTGATGATGCGGTCTAAGATAGAGCACGCTTGCCTAGAAGATACCGATTCACTCTCGACTTTAACGTAATTAAGAAGGGCATGTACTTTGTATCAATGTGTCTCATATTTCCGCTCGGACATAAAGACAAACATTAATAAAGCTAATATTGATAATATTCTATAGAAAATTTCCCGATAAGTTTCTCCTTATTTTCTGATAGAACTGAGGAAATCTTATCTAAGAAATTATTTAATGGCCACCCGCTCGAAGCGCACTATTCATTGGTGAACTACGGGATAATCTCAAATTGGTCTTTTATATGGATGGTGACTATATGAATAGGATATATTCTCTATATCTTACTGCAATCCGTATACAAGTAATTCAATGAGGCATAATTGATTGATTCAGGCGTTACTTTGCGGAAGTTCATTTTGAATGTTCAATGTTTATATTTAGTTTATTTCCGCTTAACAGTCGTTCCAGTTCCAACAGTGACGAGGAGACTTAAATTAAACTAATTTTACACTGCTTATTAATTAAAAACCCTAATCTTACTTAAAATCTAGAACTCATAAACTTAGAAATATTGTTAATTTGACAAAAATTAAATTAAAATTACAAAAAATCTAATTAAAATAATCAAGAATCCTCCTCTCTGCAGCAACCACTTTGTCGACACGTGTTTCACCTCTACACGACGCATCCTCAGGACGTGTTGACTCTTCGAGCGCTTGCTAGTGACGTCACTACCAGCCGCAGCAGCCTCACTTGAGAGCCAGTTCCATTCCAGGCTAGGTGTGCTTTACCATCTTCGACCACACCTTCACTTAACATCAGGTGAGCTGTGGTCAAACAACTAGCCTGTTAACAATAAAAAAAAAAAAAAAAAAAAAAGGTCGTCTGTCCACCTTGTACCCATACGTCCTACGCTGCACTTGCCGGTTCGTGGCCTCCACTCCAGAACTTTGTAGCCCCATCGGCCATCAGTTCTGCGTGCTATGTACCCTACCCATTGCCACTTCAACTTGCTGATTCTCTGGTCTATGCCAGCCAAGCAAATTGTAAACGTTCAATTTGTTTTAGACGTAATTATATTCAAAAGTGCCCATTAGTAAAATTTCAAACGTCTTTCAAAATACTGATCTCATGCCACACTTGTCACTTGCTGGCATTTGTTTTTGTATGGCAATGGCATTCACGATGCTTATTCAAGCGATAGAGTTGTCCATCTTATACAAAGAAAAAAACTACTTTGATATGACATAATGTTTCTCAAAGCTTAAACTTGAAAATTCAAGCATGATTGCCCAACCGATGCCCGAATTCTCGTATCACTTCGTAGCTTCGTAAGTTTCGGTCCTCGGAGTCAGTCGTTTAGTTGGGTAGTTCATAGCAACTACTATTTTTTATGGTTTGCAAACTAGGTGTTTGACACAGCTGACCTGATGTTAAATGACGGCGTAGTCTAAGATGGTAAATACACATAGCCTGGAATGGCTCTCAAGTGAGGCTGTCGGAACACACCGTTAAGTGCTTGGCGGCAGATTTCCAACTTGAGGGTGGTAGCTAGCCAACTGAGTACTATAAAGTACTCGACCACCATGCTATGGTTTCCTCACAATGCGTTCCTCATCTATATCTATCTATACTATTATAAAGAGGAAAATTTTGTTTGTTTGTTTGTATTGAATAGGCGTCCAAACTACTGGACCGATTTAAAAAATTCTTTCACCGTTGGGAAGCTACTATCTCCGGGTGACACAAGCTACTTTTTATCCCTGTATTCCCACGGGAATGGGTACTACGCCGGTGAAACCGCGAGGCATCCGCTAGTTTTTTTTTTTTTTTTTTTTCGTGGGACTACACACAGCGCCATCAGCGTTGTACATAAATATATAAATCTGCTGATACCAGTTAAGCGATAAGACAGAGAAAAGCGCAGAGACATAAAATTTTATAGAATATTCCTCCTTCGTGTAGGTAATATACATTATACATAGGTACATGTAGAGGGCTACGTGAAATTGAATGACGACGACGCGTGGAAGCATTTAATTCGGTTTTGGATACTCATGACGATAAAAGCCTACCAATATTCCATTGCTGCAGTAATGTATGGTAATAATTTAATATTATAAGCATTAATAAATCGGTAAACACGTGTTGTACCTGGTATTTATTTTAACCTTGAATTTATTCGTTTTTTTTTTATTCCGTGGTAGGTATATATTTTTTTAACACGAAGCTATAAGTCTGTCTTTGACTGGGTGGAAAGTAACGATGTGGTCCAAAAGTCCACGATGAAGCATAGAGCTTCTAACGTAAATATTTCCCCAAAAAAATCTAGGTTGAAAAAATTGTCTCAAAAAAAGGAAGGAATGTAAAACGAAATATTGTATTCGATAAGTACTTGACAAAAAAGGACCGAGTGGCAGTTAAGTAATTTTCAGGAAACAAAGACTTATTGATGAGTAACGCGATTTATAAAGGATTATAAGTTTGGGGTGTACTAAACCGAAAGGGAACCATTGCACTCATCATTGTGTACAACTTTTATTTAAGTCATAATTTTGAAATCGTAATCAGCTGTTTCGACGACCTTGGACCAAATGTGTAGAGAAGCTAATATTTTCGCAATTTCAGAATTGCAACATAGTAAATGTTGTTTACAATGACGCTCTCATAATTATGTACAATTTTTCAGCTTAAAGAACTCCTTTTTCGCATAGCATACCCAAAGCTTAAAACCCTGTAGTGTATAATTACCGCGTGCAATATAGTCGAGCACTGAAAAAGTTAATTACGTAAACAGATGTCACATTTACACCGATCAACATCGATTTACATCATTAAACACCGATCTTTATTTCAGATAACATTTCATTCAATTCCCAAAAAAAATTGACTTCTACTGCAGTTAATAATTTTCAAAACGCCTGAGGCAGTACGAAATTAAAATACTTCAACCGATCGTATAAATACTTTTACATATCTACCGGCAATTTCATTTCATCAATATAAACTGTTTGGTTTCAAAGTATGTTTGGATAAATCTCGAATGTTAGTTAGCAGACGGAAGATAAACAGGTTTTTTTTTCTAGGTAAGCGTGCTTCATCTTGGACTGCATCCTGCTTAACATCAGGCAGGGTGTAGTCAAACGCGAACCTATTATGTATAAAAAAAAAAAAAAAAAAAAGATAATAGAAATATTACAGCTGGACTAAGAACGCTTTTAAAAATGATGACTGTGTATATTGTAGGTACATAAAGTTGGAAATTACATACAACATACACATAATAAATAGTGGGTAGGTTTAGTACTACTTGAGTTCTAACAATAAACATACGTACAATAGTTTTTGCATTTTTTTAATAATAAATCAAAGGTTTGTTTAATTAACACAATGTACAAAGCTTTACAGTTAAATATATGCAAAAGGAAAAGATACTTTTTCAAATTCATTATAATTTCGATAGCCAAATAGTCGTCAGCTTTTACTTTATGTACTATAGTAGCTTTTAAAGTTTATTAAAGCCTATATGTGCGCGTTTGACCAGCAATTCGACTAAGTGACGATGTGGTCGAAGGTAAAGCACGCAGACTTAAAAGATTCTATTCACACTGACCTTGAAAATGCCCAGATTTTATCCTTCATGAAACAAGGCGGCAACTTGCACCATTTCTTGACCGTACGGATCGAATCGTAGAATTAAAAACTTGAGCAAACAAGCGCGCAACAATTGACGTGATTTCCCTTAAAATTAAAAAAACACGACATACATAATACAAACATAAATTCTGAAAACAGAACACTCTTTTTATACACTGGATTCCACATTAATATATATTTTGTGTATCTGATGAATTATCAGGCAAGTTATTACTTATATTTCACGACTTGGTCTAACACCTACACTAATATCATAAAGAAGAAAGATTTGCATTTTTGGATTTTTGTATACTTACATATTAGTAACGAATAAACTCAAAAACTTCTGGACCGATTTCAAAAATTCTTTCACCATTGTTACATTCTCCCCGAGTAACATTGGCTATATTTATTAGAATTTAATTAAAAAATAAATGTCCACCCGTGCGAAGCCGGGATGGGCCGCTAGTTATAAATAAATGCATTGATAAATCAATGATTGATAGAGTAGGTATGGCCTAAATACTAAAAAATCGATCTATAACTTTCAAGGTAAAAAAATGAATGTTTGTTTGCCCGTATTTTGTGCGTTGCCGTACCGTTCACCCATATACGATGAAACTCGGTCAACATATTGCTTGCACTTGCGCGAAGGTTATTTAGAACCTTTTTTTGTTTTTGCGGCAGCAACGCTCCGTGTACCAGCTAGTTCGTTTTAAATTCGCAGACAAGTTCAAATATTTGCTATATAGTCCGGGTGGCAGCGTTGCAAATACAAAAGTCATAGTAAGCCGGCTGATATTGATACTGATAGTAGATCTCATATGGCTAATGAGTAAACCGAACGTCAGCTGCCCAGGTAGCGGTGGGTTTGGGAGCGGGAGGTCGTGGAAGTTGTAAAAAAAAATTTAAAAAAAAGTGATAGTACGCCGACTGAAACCCATTTTCATGAATAGTTGACATCATACTGAGTTGAAAAATAGTCGTCAGCTGCATGGAGGAGGGTGGATTATGCGTCAGCCGATCGCATGAACTTGTAAAAAATCGCGTAAAAAAAAGTCATAGTACGCCGGATGAAACTTAAACTAGCTGATAGTTTATATAATTTAAAGTACGAAAACAGCAATCAGCTGCGTGGGTAGCGGTGGAAAGACCGTCAGCCGATGCAGTAAAGGTTGAAAATATTGGAGCATTGCTACTATGCGGTTTCCTTTTAAACACGAATTTCGTGGTAGATTCTGGCCTTGCTTGAGCCCATAACACGACCTTCGGGCTACCTAAGCCTCTTTCCTTAAAATTAATAAAATTGATTATAATAAAATGTATTTATTTGTTTATGTATTTATTTGGGTATATGTGCGAGTGTGTTAGAGAGGATGTGTGGATGTGTGTGTGGCTATTGACGACTAGTTGTTTTTCTTATCTTGCTTATAATATTGGTCTGATCTGGCTCTCGGTGTCGTGGCAATTTAAAGTAAGAGGGTATTCTTTGAGTTTATTTTTACAATTATGTCTGTTTTTGTCTAATAGGTTAAGCAATTTATATAGCTATTAGAAAGAAATGCTCCTAGGTAACTATAGCATCTCTGCCCAAGTCTCGTTTTTCTTAGAGGTAGTTCCCATCTTTGCGTGCGCGAAATGCTATCAGTCCGTTGACGTTTGATTTGTAAGGGAGCCGATTTGTGAAATCTTAAAGTACAGTACTTAATAAAAAGTTGCCGAAGCCCGAGTTCCTTGGTATCCTTTTAGAGGTCATCTGTAAGGTACCGGAAGGGCTTTTCGTGAGCAATTTTCAAAATGAGTCTGAGCTCTTTCAGCTTTAATGAAGTGTGTACTGCAAGCCGACCCCTATGATGTGATGCAATAAATCTGTAATGATTTACAGAGTTAAATTAATTCCTCTAGGAATGCGCTAAAGTATTATAGTTAATGAACCTTTACGATTAAGTATAACTCTTATAGAACTTGAGTCTTACTAAAGATACTACTACTAGAACTGTTCCCTAAGTTTATTATTAATTCTTGTTCACAAATATTGTCGAAGTGAACATTTCGCTCCCAGTCTTTTTTCATAATATTGTTCAGAATGATTCACGACTTTTCTCCAGTAATACACAGATGCACGCAGATGCTGCTTTAAAATTTTAAGGGCAGAAGTTTAGGTAGCCTGAAGGTCGTGTTATGGGCTCAAGCAAGGCCAGAATCTACCACGAAATTCGTGTTTAAAAGGAAACCGCATAGTAGCAATGCTCCAATATTTTCAACCTTTACTGCATCGGCTGACGGTCTTTCCACCGCTACCCACGCAGCTGATTGCTGTTTTCGTACTTTAAATTATATAAACTATCAGCTAGTTTAAGTTTCATCCGGCGTACTATGACTTTTTTTTACGCGATTTTTTACAAGTTCATGCGATCGGCTGACGCATAACCCACCCTCCTCCATGCAGCTGACGACTATTTTTCAACTCAGTATGATGTCAACTATACATGAAAATGGGTTTCAGCCGGCGTACTATTACTTTTTTTTAATTTTTTTTTTACAACTTTCACGACTTCCCACTCCCAAACCCACCGCTACTTGGGCAGCTGATGTTCGGTTTACTTATTAGACATATAAGATCTACTATCGGTATCAACATCAGCCGGCTTACTATAACTTTTTTAGTAGCAATGCTCCAATATTTTTAACCTTTACTGCATCGGCTGACGGTCTTTCCACCGCTACCCACGCAGCTGATTGTTGTTTTGGTACTTTAAATTATATAAACAATCAGCTAGTTTAAGTTTCATCCGGCGTACTATGACTTTTTTTTACGCGATTTTTTACAAGTTCATGCGATCGGCTGACGCATAACCCACCCTCCTCCATGCAGCTGACGACTATTTTTCAACTCAGTATGATGTCAACTATACATGAAAATGGGTTTCAGCCGGCGTACTATTACTTTTTTTTTAATTTTTCTTTACAACTTCCACGACCTCCCATTCCCAAACCCACCGCGGGTGTGCCAGCTGACGCTCGGTTTACTTATCAGTTATTCGAGATCTATCGAACAAGATAGCAATAGATCGGCGTAAAATCACTACCTAAAATGCAACGCTGCCACCCGGACTAATATGGCCATGCTAAGTTTTTGACCGAAATGGATGCAGGGTCACTGGGTCATATATCCCTCTTATTGTGTGGGCTATTAAATTAGGTTTTATTTGAAGGAGCACATTTACTAACTTAAAAAACAATGTAGACAGGTATTCGTTTTAATTAATATTTTTTTAGTTTTCAACATTTTTTATCCCACTAATATTATAAATGGGAAAGTTTGGAGGTATGGATGGAAGGATGTTTGTTACTCTTTCACGCAAAAACTACTGCTGAACGGATTTGGATAAAATTTGGTATGGAAGTAGCTGAGATCGTGAATTAACACATAGTCTACTTTTTATCCCGAAAACATGTAGCGTGTAACATAATTCAGCTGTGACGCGGATACTTCTGATGCATAAGAGTCAATGTGGTGACCCTCGTTCCTGGTGAGAAGGCTTGCCATTGTTATCCAGCGCGGAAATGCTGCCAGCCTCATGGGTTCTTTTGCACCAGGTTCAGTCAGGCGCGGAATATTTTTTGACTAAATGTCGCTAAAGTTCAGCATGATCGACATTTTGTAAACCAGTAAGTAATTACTATTTATTTAATGATATTGATTTTGTATCGTAATATTTAAAGTTATGTTAGTTTTAAATTAAATTAAATTCAGATTTAAATTAGGTTTAAATGAGTACTTTTGAATTAATTACATAATATGTGCCTACGTAAAAATATACTTTCAGTAGCTATTAGCTTAGACATCAAGTCGTCAAGTACTTCAATATTGTAGAAATGCTGAAGACGCTGTGAACATTGATATCAAGTCATTGTAACTAATTGTCAATGTCGTTGAATGTAAAAATAATAAAAAGTGAGTGAAAAGACACTGCACACTTGCACAGTGGGCACAGACAAAAAAAAATGCATTTTTAAACGTGTCATCCGCAGGCTAGAATGTCGTTTCGTCACAAGCACGCCATAGCCCTGTCTGAGTACAAAGACTTATAATTCTTAGACGGAATGTGTATTCTGTGTGCCTAGGAAACATTTCATTTATACCCATACGAACATGCCGTAATTTACCCAACTTTTTTTCAGGCCATCTATACAAATGTAAGCCTTATTAAGTGAACGCATTACAAAATACTCGTTGTTAATTCTAGCCTTAATTGAAATAGCTAAGAATGAACCACCCTAGTCTCGAGTAACCAGACCTCACGAGTAAGCAGACCTCACGAGTAAGCTTAGATAAACGATGTATCCGTTCCAGCTTCTTTCATATTAATTCCCTTTATGTTTCCAGTTTTATAACATTTTTTAAATTAGGAAATACTAATGTCAATGATGCCAAATGTCAATGATGATGTCAAACATGCTTTTAAAACCCAACCAGATAATAAGAAAATATCACATCTAGAAAAAGAAAGTCTGCGTAGTCCAGTATAATGGGAGGCGAGTTCTTACTGTCTATATCTTGTGCAATGGACAAGTGCAGAAATGCGAATAAAATGTAAAAATGTATAGCGATCCGCCCCAGCTTCGCGCGGGTGCAATTTATATTCACAGAACCTTAAATTTCTTCTAGTTATACAAAAGTTTATTAAGATATCTATATTTTATATTGGACTCGGTAGACACTCAGTAATAACACAATGTAACCTAGCTGTATTTGGGCTTATTCACAGTTAGAGTTTCGTTTTTTACCATTATATATTCGAGTAATACGAGATAAATAGGAAATTATTTACACGTATGAACTTTTGTAACCGCTATATTTTTGTTCTGCTAATTATGACTCTATCGCCCACAGAATTGGGCTGATGATGTATTGCGGTAATAGAAGTGCTCAAAACGTCCAGGGAATAATATGAAACGGGTCAGGAACCCTAAAATTGACAACAATTTTTGTAAATAATTTGTGGTAAGATCTTTCAGACATAATTTAAGTAGGTACTCTTACGCTACGGAAAAATCTATACTTAGGTAGAATGGAGCGAAGGATGTATTTCGACGTCGAGTAGGTATCCCTAATTTGATTCGTTAGAGTTTCGTTGACGGTCGATCCTTTTAGTTCAATCGAGGAGCGACGTGAGGTGGATAAGAGAAAATGTTCGCAATTTACAAAAAATAGTGTACGACTTATTAAAATCTGTAAGTAGGTCTTTACCACTTCAGTACTTATATGCTAAATTAATTAAACAGTTACCTACAGATGTTTATTCTGCGTATGGGTGTTCTGTATGTAGGTACCTCTTATAAGAAGATAATTATATTGTATTTACAAAAAAAAAGTATTAAAGTAGGTATGTTATCTGGTTCCCATACTACAAGTTTGGGGTCAGATGGCACGGAATGTAATGTCCTACGATATTAAAAAATAAATACGAAGTTATGGTCCAGACCTGTTTTTATTAACTATCCCACTGCTGGCTGTTTGACCATCTAGAAGTTTATGAACACATGCAGATTTTATCACGACACTTTTATTCTTTCCTTATGAAGCTGGCTACAATACCATAACTTAGAAAATATGCACGTGCGTGCCATAGACAGCACTCAGTCAACAGCAGAGTACGCTACCCTGATGGTAAGAGATAACGTATGCCCATGACCATTGCAGCAATACACATAACTTTGAGTAGCAAAACAAAATCCAGGACATGCTCTTTAATTTGAAAAATAAATGTGTGAATGGTTGAATGACGTAATGGGGGATGCGAACTTTGCACAGTTTCGCTGAACAGGGGGGGGGGCGATGTTTAAAACTATTGAAATTCTACTTACGTAATACTTGAACGGCCATTAGAATTTGAACTGAGATCCTCCATATAGGCAGTCATGCAGGTAAACCGTAGGATTGCTCGTTCAATTAGACCAGCCCGCGATTCCGGCTAAGCGCTCGTAAAAAAGCTACGCGACCGCATAGCTTTCTCGGGAATCGTCATAAGATCCTCAAAGTATTACGGGGTCAGATACTGCGATTATAGTTTCGATTACATCCGGTGATCTTTCTCAAAGACTGAAAACAAATGAGAGCGTCCTCGGCTACATGTAGTACTTATTAATGTCGGTACGTAAAACTTCAAAGTAATATATACTGTGGTGCCTACCTATGACCTACGAGGTATATCACTGAAAATCTATTCAAATAAACAGATACTCATATTCAATCATCCAAAATAGCGATGTCTTCCTTTGAATCATGTTGAAGCTGTGTCAAGTTTCATGTCACGTTTTCAACTTGTGTAATATGTTCTGCGCGTGAAAAAAATATCCATTTTTTGTGCAAAATGACAGCGTAGCTGATAAAACAGTTGATAGGGTTGCATGAAAAGAATCAACGATCAAAACTCAACTAACTAAAAGTAATTGAACCAACTACTACTAATTGAACTAACTGATTGTTGTCACATTCATCTATATACTTTGTATTTTCCTTTTTACTTTTTGACATGCGATAATGTAGGTCACAACGTTGGTGTTCATAAAATAAATAAACTGGTACTGCTGCTGCTGTATTAACTGAATCTTAACTAAGTTGAGCTGCCGGTGAAGAAAAAACATCGTGAGGAAACCATAGCATGGTGGTAGGGTACTTTCTAGTACTCGGCTGGCTAGCTACCACCCTCAAGTTGAAAATCTGCCGCCAAGCATCTAACGGTGTGTTCCGGCAGCCTCACTTGAGAGCCAGTTCCATTCCAGACTAGGTGTGCTTTACCATCTTCGACCACACCATCAGGTGAGCTGTGGTCAAACACCTAGCCTGTCAACCATTAAAAAAAAAAAAATTGGTATGTTACAACAATCAATTTGAACTCTTATTTATACCGACTTAACATTAACATAATAGTTCTCCATAGATACTGATGTATACCTACACTCTTACTAAGTAGGTACTTCACTATCTGATCACTTCACACTTCACACTATAATGTTATAAAGGCGAAAGTTTGTGTGTGTTTCTATGTTTGTTACGTCCTCACGCTCAAACGGCTGGACCAATTTTGACGAAATAGGGTTTTTTTTTAAATGTTTGACAGACTAGGTGTTTGACCATAGCTCACCTGATGTTAAGTGAAGGTGTGGTCGAAGATGGTAAAGCACACCTAGCCTGGAATGGAACTGGCTCTCAAGTAAGGCTGCCGGAACACACCGTTAGATGCTTGGCGGCAGATTTTCAACTTGAGGGTGGTAGCTAGCCAGCCGAGTACTAGAAAGTACCCTACCACCACGCTATGGTTTCCTCACGATGTTGTTCCTTCACCGGCAGCTCAAGCTCATTGTTGGGGTTTGAACCCACGCCCTTCGGCATGCGAACCTACCGTGCTAACCACTGAGCTATCATCGCTACAAATGGGTATGGACTCCATACCCATAGGTGTCAGCTACCTCCAGGAGGTAGCTGACACCTTGAATTAACACATAAGATTTTACTCCGAAAAAATGTAGCGGGTAACACCGCGGGGCGCAGCTAGTATTATTTACAATATATACCTACCTAATACTAGTCACTTCCACTACAACACCTATCGAAAAATACCTACTCGGTGTATATATTATTCGATACAAAAAATTATAGGGAGTGTAATCCAACATCCGATTTTCATTTTTTTTATCGAAACCCAAGTTATTTTTTGAAGAAGTTTTTTGTAGAAAATTAGTTTTCGCCATTGGCAGTATACACTATAGGCGTCTAGGTTAGACCTACCTAGACGCCTTCTGCTTGGAATATCTACCTCCAAATAGATTTTCTAACTAATTTTACATAATTATGTCATAGTCATCTAGATAATTAGTTGGCCGTTTTGCAAACACTTCTTTGTTATAAGTTCCTATAAGTACCTACAGTAGGTATAAGTAGGTACATAGAATAGAATTTAAAAAAGTATATATTTTTCTATGGTTCCGCGATCTTATTACGATATGAGCAGGTTGTAACGTATTTCTATCTCATAATTATTCGACAACATCGTGTTCCACATAATTATAATGTTAATAATTAATAGAGGAAGAGAATAATTTAGATAATTTGAAGGAGGCATCAAATCTTAATTGTAAGATTGCTTACCTTGGTTTTACCTAGTATTAAAATTTCGTTTACATCGCAAACCTATCGACCCGTCATAAAAGTCTTTCCATTTGCGAAAACCAGACAGACAGTCCAAATTTTAATAGCACGTTCCTTCGCAGGGAAGACAATTTTGTCCACGGTGCGTGTCGGTACATAGATTATACGGCGATTATATCTACCTTATCAATTTATCATTTCTACGATTTATTGTTTCTTAAAACATATTTTCACATTACAAAAACTAGTAAAATAAGCAAAAACTTAATCCAATATTAGAACTTGAGCCTAGTTTAAAATTAAATGCCTTCAACGGAATGAAAAGTAGGTAGTTAAATTAAATAGATACATAGATACCTACATTGAAAAAAAAATAGTATGGACAGTTCTAATTTACTAAGCGTTACATCTATACTATTACAAAAAGGAAAGATTTGATCGTTTGTTTGTTTATTTGTCATTACAAACAATCAAATCTTTCCTCAATAGGCTCCGAAACTACTGGACCGATTTCAAAAATTCTGTCACCGTTGGGAAGCTGCACTATCTCCGGGTGACATAAGCTACTTTTTACCCCCTGTATTTCCACGGGAACCGGAACTACGCGGGAGAAACCGCGAAGCGCCCGCTAGTTTTTTTTATAAACTATGAACATAACAGGAATAACATAAGCAAAAATATGATAGACAAACATATCATAAGGCACTGATTAAAATTATAACCTAAAAACAATTTACATTGTACCTACATAAATACTTACCTATACCTAAGCAGGTATAAGTAAATAATTACCTATAGATGTAGATTCTATCTGGCACTGCAATCGATTATTTATTAGTCCTACGCAAAGATGTGCGTGTAAACTTCAACTTTTGAAATTAATCTCACTTTACCTGAAAATTAAAAAGCTAAACCCAATTCCGTGTTACGTAAAACTTAAATAAATAAAAAAACTTATGTTTCATTGTAACATTCACATGTTTTTACAATGGAACCTCTCATGGGTCGACTTTGATTTAAATTTCTATCTAGTCAATCACTCTAAATAGCATTTCTATTCTTACAAAGTTATCGGAAATATGAGCAATAACCACATCTTTTAAACAAATTTTTGCGCTGTAAGGCTTACAGCTTACATCGATTTACCTTACCTTGTTTTTTTACGAAACCAAAAAAAACAAGGTAAGGTAATTGTGCGGGTGAGAATTTCTTGTTCAAAATTAAACACGTAGGTATTGGGTGGAAATTTATTTATTATGCTGTGGCTCTCGACTTACAGATATCGAGCGACGAAAACGTCACCGCGTGTTAAGAGCGTACAGCGCCATCTAGTTTATTTTATTGACATTATTTAAGATACACTTTAACGCAACAGTAATACCGAAACCAAATAAAAGAATAAATTAAATTGTATTTGAAACGACCGCTCCCCATGCTTCTTCCAATAAAAATTTAAAAGGTCAATAAAATCGAGATAAAATTGCACAAAAATAGGCATTCAGAAAACGAAATTACAAAGAGTAACTATTTAAAGACATAATTGAAAGATACGGTTTATTTTATTTACTTGTCAGTAACCGAAGTACCTACCTACCTATTACTTATTACCCGTTCTGCTATTATTCCCATTGATCTCATAAATAAAGGGGAACATTAGACGTTTTTACATACCAACAGCAATAAAATAAAAATAAAAATTTAAAACTGTTTTAATTTGTTTTGGGTTCAGTGCCCAGCCCTTATTAGGAACACTTCGTTGAATATTATCTGTCTACCACGAATCACGACCCTTTTCCTTATAAATGCATAGAGTTATCATATTGTAATTAATATCAAATACTCAGGTCTGCAAAAGATACGGCTGTTTATGGTGCAATTAATTTTTTGTTATTTTGTGCCATACGAATTTGTTACTTATTTGCAGTTGATAAACTGACCGCAGCCTATATTGATTTCAGTATAAGGACAAAAGTTTTCCATTTGTAAAGTTAAGTTTGTCCTTGAATCCAGTTTATCTTTTCGTTAGAGTAATGTTCGGTGCCTTCGTAAATCCTGTGATCGACGGTCTATTTACATACCTACAAGTTTGTACGTAACTCTCGGTACGCGAGTCCGATAGGCACTTGGCCGTTTTTGGGTCATTTTACGCGGTCCATAATAGTTCCCATTGCAATCAAATACGTGCCACACTTAAACGGGAAAATATTATTGTATTCAAATATCCCGCTGAACCCTAAAATTCGTTTGGAAGCAGGATTTTTATATTAAATCTATCTCCGTACACTATTTTTGAACGAACTGAATTGAAGTTAGCGGCTGTCAGTTTTCACTTTGACAGATAAGCCGACCATTTATGAACATACTTAATAATAACCTCAATTTACTTTTTTTCTCTTTTTTGCAGGTTACACATTAGCCAGAAGAGCGAGATAAAATATCATACTTTCTTAACCGTTTCGCTGTGTCTAGTCTCTGTAAATAATTTGTATAATAGGGTAAATTGCATGTATCGCGAGAAATCGTGTAAATTTTGCTCTTTTACAATGAAATATATTTTTTATTTAATTAAGCATAAAATACGAAGAATATGAAATAAAAAGCTCTAATATCAATATTTTTATAGGTACTCTATAAAAATGTACAAAATAAAAAATAGAACTTGAACAAAATATTGTCTTTCTCCTCAATCAGATGGTCGGTAAACTTAAGTGGATTGTGTGATAACATTTGTGTTTTTGTTTTGTAAGTTTTTAATAATACTAAGCAAAATGACGGACGGGAACTTACTAACCATGGCGACTCCGGGCAGTCTGCTAGACAAATCCAAAGAACTCCAAAAGGAAATCCTTATGGAGAAGTTGAGGTCCAAAACATCTCAGTTCAAAAATCTTACCGAAACTTCTAAAGGTGTACGCATGACCATGTTGGTACGTATCATAGTAAACACTATAAGTACTATAATAATTTACATTTGCTTACCATGTGATATGTTTTACATTTAGGTATTAAAAATAAATTTTGGTTGACAGGACAAGCGCTGGGCCATTGATACTCAGGACCGAATGATTCTGCAGAAATGTTTGGATAGTCTCCAGCACTGCATTAAAGTTAGTTCACTGCAAAGCCTGATCGAGAGGCTGGAGTGCCTTTCCAGACAACTTGGGTATGACAATGTACTATGTCTGCGGTTCTTATAAACTTTGTTACTGGTTTTTTTCAGCTAAGTAATAATTATTAAAATTTGCTTGTATCCAAAATATAAGTAATGTTGATAAAAAAAAACTAGCATTGTAAATTGTTACTAATGGCAGTGGCCTCATAGATGATTATTTTGGTTGAATACTTACCCATATTACTTTGTTATAGATTAAAATTTGTTGTTGGACAGTCTGGAGTGAACCTATTCATATCCTCAGACATGTTCTACTTGGAAATACTGGTAGAAGCTTCAGGAGGCATTAAAGATGTGAAAATTCATCATGAAGGAAAGGTATTGATATAATTTGTATTTTTTATATTATCAATTAAATAAAACTCTCGACAGGGCTCTAAATTCTCTCATAATCCAATAATTTCAGATAGAGCAACAGAGTTGTGAAGAATTAGTGCAATGCATATCTCAAGGCGACTTTGCTGATTTCACTGCACAGTTGGAGGGTCTTACAGCTGTCTATCAGCTTAATGCTGAAAAAAAGGTAACAAATAACTATTAATATCCTGGTCACATGATATGTCGAACTAGCTGCATATGGTAAAACAGCTATGATAGCAGTTTACACAACGAAAGCCATGGGTTCAAACTCTGACAATGAGTATGAGCTGCAGGGGAAGGAAATCGTAGCATGGTACTTTCTAGTACTCTGCTGGCTAGCTACCACCTTCAATTTGAAGTATGTCGCCAAACACCGAACCATGCGTGCAGACTGTCCTTAATTGAGAACAAGTTCCATTTCAGGCCAGGTGTACTTACAATCTTCGACCACACTCTGTAAGCTGTGGTAAAACACATAGCCAATCAAACTTAAAAAAAAATTATAATTTATTTGAAAGGAAAGGCTTATGAATACTTGAATTAAATAAATTTGGAATATGTAAACCATATCAAAATCATATTAATGACAAGTCCCTACAGTTGCTGGTACTTTTGAGCTGGGATATAAATACTTTAGTTACTGCACTTACCATGTGGTTAGCTTTGTATTATGTAGCTAGATATATTATCTACATTATGTTATGTTATGTATATTTTTTTTTTTTTATGTAAAAGTAATGAGACGATCGAGGCGCTCTCCTGATGTTAAGAGATAACGCCTGTCCATGACCATTGCAGCGATACACAGAACTTTGAGTAACAAAACAACGTCCAGGGCATCGCTGCTTTGGCACTCATTACTTTGAGACTAGATGGTTAGTCTCAACAGCCCAGTAATTTCGCTAGCTGCAGTACCCTTCAAACCGAAACACAGTAATGTAATTTAATACATGCCTTGTAATTTATTTATAATTATACAAAATTACAAGGCATGTATTCTTACAAGAAGATACATAATCTTTAAATACAATAGGTGTCCATATTATTTGTAAATTATGTACATTCATAAATTATGTTAGTCTACTCATACCTATCATTATCATCATAATACCTACTCATGTCATTTTGTGTTTAGAAAAGTCTTTAAAATTGTAAAATGCTTGTTTTATTTATGTTTATAGGCTTCCCTAGTATACTGGTGTACAACTTTTTTTTTTATGGTTGACAGGTTAGTTGTTTTGACCACAGCTCACCTGATGTTAAGTGAAGGTGTGATTGAAGATGGTAAAGCACACCTAGCCTGGAATGGAACTGGCTCTCAAGTGAGGCTGCCGGAACACACCGTTAGATGCTTGGCGGCAGATTTTCAACTTGAGGGTGGTACCTAGCCAGCCGAGTACTAGAAAGTACCCTACCACCATGCTATGGTTTCCTCACGATGTTTTCCTTCACCGGCAGCTCAAGCTCATTGAACCCACGCCCTTCGGCATGCGAACCTACCGCGCTAACCACTGAGCTATCATCGCTACATAACTTCCATTACAGTGTAATATTACTGAACACTTGCCAAAACATGCTTTGATTCCTATATTAAAGCCAAAATAATATTCTAAACTTCTAAAATTAGATAAAACAGAAGGAGAATTATAACTCGTAAATATATTTGCAGGTAAAATGCAAAGCGTTCAGCGCCCTGCAGAGTTTAGAAGAAGATTTGTGTACAATGAGACATCTTCAGAGCTTTATAAAAGACCCGTGGGCGCAAGTTCATAAGAGCCCCATCGGATTCCTGCAAAGAAGAAGAGGAGGTATCTATATTTATATACACTGCTAAAATACAAAAATGCACCCACTCCACGAAACTGAGTGCAGCTTGACCACATGCTAGAAGAGGTCTAGGCCAACATTACCTCCTAGTCCCAGATCTATGCGGTCTCTTAGCAATTTATAAGATGGTGCAACAATCTTAAGATGGCCATATCTTAAGCATATTTGTTGCCGGGCAGCGAAAGTCAGCCTGCGCTCGTGCTGGTTCTCGGCATGCGCCCTCTATAACTCTGCGCCCGGGTGCACCGCACAACTTGAAACCCCGGGTAAAGATCGTCCTGGGTGCAAGAAAGTCAACAGCTTTGACAAAAGTCAGCGCCTTCAAAAGTGGAAAAATCTATAATAGACTTTAGCCCAAGAGTGAGCTAATGTAGGCTGGTGATGGTTCGAAATACATTACTCTCTAGTTACACTAACATTAAATGGTAATGCTGTTACTATAGAACTGACAGCCCTGTTGGTTCATTTGTAGTATGTCTGCTCCAAGAGCTGAAGGCGTGGGTTCAACACCCACCCAGGATAAACATTTTGTGGTATAAAAAATGTTTGTTCTGTGTATGGGTGTACTGTATGTATTATAAGTATGTTGTGTTTACAAAAAACAAAGTATCTAAGTATTCTATCAGTTATCTGACTTCCATAGTACAAGCTTTGCTTAGTTTGGTGTCAGATGGCGCTGTGTGTAAATTCCTACGCTATTTTTTTTATTACTATAGAATAGGCTGGCTCCTACTTTAAAAAAATGTTACAATTTTTTCCTATTCCGAGAGTGATTTACAGCACATAGTAGTGAACACTAATATTTCATGAAATATTTTTGTGGTCAGTATGAAAGGAATAAAATGCTCGCTTAATAGTACCAGATAATACTTGCCGAAGACCGTTGCAGCAGTACTTTGTACTTAGAGTAACAAAACTATGAGTCCAGGCCATTGCTGCTTACATATTTGTTACTATAGCCATTGGTTGTTCACAGGTCATGCCATGAAGTTAACATATTTCGTATCACCATATGAGCTCCTTGATAAAGATAAAGGCCTAGTACCATTATCGATAGAGCTGCTAACGCTGGGAAAACCGCAAGCATCGAGCGGCCTCGCTTCGCTGGTCGCACCCTCTCACACGTCTATTGGTCATGCGGCCACAGTGTTACTGGAAGGTTCTACGGCTAATAAACTGCAGTTGGCTCCTATTATATCAAGACAGCAGTCGGCTAAAGGGTAGGGATATGTTTGCTCTTGTAAAAGCTTGTCATAGCAGACTAAATATAAAAATGCCCAGTCAAAGGTCTCATACATTGGTACCCCACTCCTTGCTTAGCTTAATCATGGCAAGGAGAGAGCTTAAGTTCTTCCAATTCCTACTTATAGATGTGTACATACATAGTTCCTCTCCAATGGAAGTCTTATGTTGCAATTATTTTCTGTACAATACTGTATTCTTTTAAAACAAAGAACATAGTATTTAATACTTAAGACTGTTAAGACGAAGCTATTGCTCTATATTTTATCTATGGTCTTTCTATTTATTATGTTATCTGTAGTCGAAGAATGTCTATTGCAATCCAATTACACAAAAAAAAGAGTATGATGATTATGATGTTATTAATGAATGACTACAATATCAGTAAATGCAATTAAGCATACTTTAATACCAAACTTCTCAGTCCAAATTCATACCAACAAAATGGCGTGGCACATTTCGAATACTTGTGTATAATTATCAAAAATGTAGAGTGGCTTAAGAAAATAGTCGTCAGATTTTAATTTTTTTAAACTACATATGTCTAAGAACATTGTTGGTGATCCATCACAAATGTTGATTCATCTATTTTATGTTTCCAGTAATCCAGTATACGCGCAACTTGTGCCACAGAATAGTGCTATGCTCCCAGCTTGCTTCACTCTGAAGCTTTCGCAGCCGACGCCTCTCTGTTCTGGACTTGCCAAACTAATACACGCCACCACAGAGGTAAAACCATATGATACTTATCAATTTAACACTTTCATTGCCTCCACAATTTGCGAATAGTTCCCAGCGATACCGCCCTATACAATGCGAGCACGCCAGGTCAAATACAAACAAACAAAAAATACTTTTTTATTCCTGAATAATGTTCCATAAGACTCTCGATAAGACCTGTGGAAGATGGTCGGCTATCTGCTTATCATCTAGAAAAGAACTGATAAATTGTATCAGTTCTTAAAATTTATTTATAAGTGGTAATCATTAAATAGTTCATCAGGCGTTATCTCTTAACATCAGGAGAGCGCCTCGATCGTCTCATTACTTTAACATAAAAAAAAAAAAAAAAAGTTAAAAAGATTATCTTGAATCATTGTTTAAAACACTATTAAGTCACCTTTCTAACAAAAAAGCTAACCAAAATCGGTTCAGCCGTTTGAGTTGGCCACATTTCTCGAAGAACCGATAACCGATGGGGTAGACGAGTTCTTGAGTGGAGACCGCGTACAGGCAAGCGTAGTGTAGGGCACCCTGCGGTCAGGTGGTGTGACGACCTGCGTAAAGCGGCGGGAAAGCAATGGACGCAAAAAGCTGTCGACCGAGCTCAGTGGCGTGCATTGGGAGTGGCCTACGTCCAGCAGTGGACAGCGAAGGGCTGATGATGATGATGTTTGAGTTGGAGAGCTACGATACCACAGACAGACACTGATACCACCCCTCTGTTTCAATAGTTGAAAAAACAATGTTATTCGTAAAGTATGATTCGACCGAACGCAAGGTCGCTCCTTGTATCCTATTTTTTATTTCGAACATGTGTGGATAGCTTTAGGTAACACTTTGGCAATAAATTCCGTTGCCTTTATGAGACCTTGCAGATAATATAGTAGTTTGAAGGTTGTTTTCCCAGCATTTGTTTCATATCAAAACTTATACAATAAAGTCCTACTGGCTCCCGAGTTATTAAGTAACTGACAGAATGTTTCGCACACTTATTGCTGTATATACCCACGCAAAAAAACTTTTCGAGGCTTCGCGAGTTTCTTCGTGGTCGATAAATTTACTCGTGTAATAACATTAAATTGCAAGTAGCCTGTTTGAAAAGAAAAGAAACGAGCCATTTTGCCGATCGCCTTTAAAAATAAAAATAGATCAGTGGCATAGCATATTACCTTTTTTTAGTCCATGACCAGAGCAACTTTCGTCGCAAATGAAACTTGAGTCGCAACAACCCGGTATTTTTTCTAGCTGCAATACCCTTCAAACCGAAACACAGTAATGTTTACACACTACTGCTTAGCGGCAGAATATCTGGTACTTAGTAGCTAGACGACTTCCTGCTAAGGAAATCTACCACCAAGTAATACAGTGAAACCTGGTTAAGTGAGACCTCAAGAGACCTGCAAGTTTGTCTCACTTATAGAGGTATTCCTCTTACGCAGTGTCTCAGATATCCGGGTATAAATAAATGTACCTACATAGTAGGTCTAGCAAAACGTTATACAGGTAACTATGACGATTAAATCGAAAGAACGAATCCCAGATACAGAGGTTTGCTTTGTCCCACTAACAGAGGTAATTCAGTGCCAAAGTGGTGGGACCTTTTTAATGCTTGACAGGCTAGGTGTTTGACTACAGCTCACCCGATGTTAAGTGACGGTGTGGTCGAAGATGGTAAAGCACACCTAGCCTGGAATGGAACTGGCTCTCAAGTGAGGCTGCCGGAACACACCGTTAGAGCCAGCCGAGTACTAGAAAGTACCATGCTATGGTTTCCTCACGATGTTTTCCTTCACCGGCAGCTCAAGCTCATTGTTGGGGTTTGAACCCACGCCCTTCGGCATGCGAACCTACCGCGCTAAACACTGAGCTATCATAGCTATCAAAACCTCAGCATCAGTTCCAATTATGGAGGTTTCTCACTTGTCCAGGTCCCACTTAACCAATTTTCACTGTATAAGTTGTTGTAATTTAACATATTAATAAATTATACTCGTATTATATATTTTAGGTGGAAGTATCAGCGGATTGGGCAAACGCCAAGCCGCTGCTCGGATTGGTAGCTCAACAAGCATACAACAAGCTCACTCCAGGGAAAACTATCGAATTGAATCTTAGCAAGGGACTCTTTGTGGTATGTATTTTAATTTGGCTTCTGTTCCAAGGATCAGTTCCCTGGATCCCACTACACAGGTCCCCCTAGTGTGGGATCCAGGGCGTACCGTAATATCATATTACATTCACCTATAGTATTTCATTTTGTGTTCCTCCATACTTTTGTTTTTTATTATAAATAATAAATAAATAAATATCGTAGGACATTACACACAGCGCCATCTGACCCCAAACTAAGCAAAGCTTGTACTATGGGAATCAGATAACTGATAAAATACTTAAATACTTTTTTTTTTGTAAATACATACTTATATACATTATATGTATAGTTTTCCATTTTGCGTTTCTTCGTATTTTTGTTTTGTTATTTTTTTTTATGTAAAGGTAATGAGACGATCGAGGCGCTCTCCTGATGTTAAGAGATAACGCCTGTCCATGACCATTGCAGCGATACACAGAACTTTGAGTAACAAAACAACGTCCAGGGCATCGCTGCTTTGGCACTCATTACTTTGAGACTAGATGGTTAGTCTCAACAGCCCAGTAATTTCGCTAGCTGCAGTACCCTTTAAACCGGAACACAGTAATGTTTGCACACTACTGCTTGGCGGCCGAATATCTGGTACTGCGGTGGTACCTACCTAGACGTTATTGTATGTATAGTATCTCTTTTTGTGTCCCTACCTACACGTTATATGTTTTTTGAACAAAAATAAATAAGTTTCATTTTATTTTCTTTCTTTATGCCAGACATTGCGGTGGCTGAGACGTTTTATCACAATAATATTATAAAATTCAGTATAAGCTTAAATTCGTGTGTTTTTTGTATCAATAAATTTGTTGTATTTTTTTATACATGTTAATAGTTCGATGCCTATGGGTTAATTATTATTTTTTTTAAATAAGGATCAATTGATTTTTAGCGATGTTTTGCTGTTTTGATACATAAATAAATATTGGAATACATTTCACACAGCTCCATCTAGCCCATACTAAGCAAAACTTGTAAACATATAACAGCGCCATCTAGCTAAAACTAAGTAAAACTTGTAGCATGGGAAACATCATGTACATATCCTATATATTTTTTGTAAATACATACTTATGACACATACATTGGATGAATTGGTAGTAGGATACTTTCTAGTACACGGCTGGCTAACAACCACCCAGATGTGGTCGAAGATGAAGCACGCAGACCGATATCAGGTATCAGTAGGTATCTTCTAACCTAAGATTTCCGCGTTCCCATTTTTCCATATTTTGTGCGTACAGAACCTGCCGGACCAGACGCAGTGTTACTTCCTGTGCGAGACGCGTGGGCTGGAGGCGTGCACCGTGACGTCAGTTCCGTTCACGCATCCGTCGCACGTGCCGCCGCTGCTGGCCGCGCTCCGACAGCAAGCACTCTTCAACACTCTACTGGCGAGCTGCGTTAGGACTCAAGCTAAACAAGGTACTTAATTATGTTTTTATTTTCTTACTAGCGGACGCCTCGCGGTTTCACCCGCGTAGTTACCGTTCCCGTGGGAATACAGGGATAAAAAGTAGCTTATGTCACCCGGAGATAGTGTAGCTTCCCAACGTTGAAAGAATTTTTGAAATCGGTCCAGTAGTTTTTAAGTTTATTTTTTACATACAAAATTTCAAATCTTTCCTCTTTATAATAGTAGTATAGATGTAATTATATTACGTGTAATGTTATTTTGTTTTTTGTTAGCGCGATGTGATTGTTATCAAGATAAATCAAAATGATTGTTCGGTACTTTAATATTACAAAATATAGTGAATATAGCTTACGTAAAAAATGGTTAGATATTTATATTTCATATCTTATGTGTGATTTTATTTAATTGCAGTGGTGGAATTAGAAACCGTGTTGATGTTTGAAGTGAGCGCCCTCTCGTGGCAACATATATCCATCTCTCTCGAACACCCGCTGGACGAAAGTATGGCGACCGTGGAACTAGAACTCTCCGACCCTTCCCAACCGCGCGCCTCTGTCTACACCTTGAACACGCCGCCGAGAGAGCATGTAGACGATTACATCAGCAGGGTGCTGCAGAAGACTCACTCTATTCCTATAACGCTAAGGTAGGAATTTGCATAACACCTTTTGTATAGCCGTTTATATTAGTACTAGCGGACGCCTCGCGGTTTCACCCGCGTAGTTCCCGTTACCGTGGGAATACAGAGATAAAAAGTAGCCTATGTCACCCGGAGATACTGTAGCTTCACAACGGTGAAAGAAATTTTGAAATCGTTCCAGTAGTTTCGGAGCCTATTCAATACAAACAAACAATCAAATCTTTCCTCTGTATAATAGTAGTAGCAGACGCCTCGCGGTTTCACCCGCGTAGTTTCCGTCCCCGTGGGAATACAGGGATAAAAAGTAGCCTATGACACCCGGGGATAGTGTAGCTTCACAACGCTGAAAGAATTTTTGAAATCGGTCCAGTAGTTTCGGAGCCTATAATACAAACAAACAAACAACCCCGCTTACCCGCTTATTATCTTGTGAAATTTGTTGTCTTTTTGTTAACATGTATCTTTTTATTTGTGTGTTTTGTTTGTACTTATCTGTTGTTGTGTCTGGTGTATTGTTGGGGAAAAAATAATGTTTTTCTTTCTTTCTTTAACAATAAAATCGGGTGTTTTGAGAGGGGAACAGCTAGGTCTCGTTTCTGGAAACGTTTTTCCGAGTTTTCATCTGTCAACAAATATTGCATACACTCGCCCAGGTACAGTTATTATTATAAGACATGAGCCTTATGTAATTATGAGTGTTCTTTTTTTATTTGTTTTTGGCATCACACTTTTACATAAAGCCATATTTAACATACCACATTTACATAAGCCTTAATTTGCGTATTAGCGGTAACACGGATAGGTTGTGCCGGCGCATCATATTATTTTCCAAAACTTGTATTTTTCGAATATTTATATGTATTAAAAAAAATGTGGCGTTATTCATAAAGTGTCGAATAACGTGCGCGAGTCAGGGAAAGTGATATAACGTGTTGAATCATGACTTTTTGTGTTGCTACCAAAACTCCATCCAATGGTAATAAAATGACCACTCCTATACTAGGGCATTACCGGATTCGACCAGATACTTTATGTGACTTTGACTGTGACTTGGATTTAACTTGAATTTTTAAATAAACTTGAATATCTCGAAACACTTGATACTGGCAAATACCCAATGTGCGACGCATTAAACAAAAAAGCCTTAATGAGGTCGTAGTATCGGGTGTTTTAAAGACTATTGTTTTAGGTCGCTGGTAAAGATTTGGGAGCGCGAAGCTACGGCTAAGCAGATGAACGGCGGGTACTCGGCTCTGGACGCAAATTTTAACTGCGGCCTCGGTGGCCTGGACCCCGGGGGCGACGTGAAACGCGAGCCGGCCGCGCCCCGCGCGCTCTACCCGGGGGGAGTCAGCCATCCGCACCAGGGAGGTCAGTACTCTGTAGATCTCCTTAGCAAGAAGTCGTCTAGGTAGGTACCACTGTAATACCAGTTATTCTGCCGCTAAGCAGCAGTGTGTAAACATTACTGTGTTCCGGTTTGAAGGGGACTGCAGCTAGCGAAATTACTGGGCTGTTGAGACAGTCATCGAAAGTCTCAAAGTAATGCGCGCCAAAGCAGCGTTGCCCCGGACTTTGTTTTGCATCTCAGTTCTGTGTATTAATGCAATGGTCATGGACATGCGTTATCCCTTACCATCAGCAGAGCGTATCATTATAGTATACATAAAAAAAACATCGCCCTTGACTTAATGTATTCGGCCAACTCTCTAAAAGCTATTTAAATTATTGAGATATTGAGATTTCCCCGACGCTAGTAACCTAGTTTTTTCATGACAAGCTAGGTGTTTGACTACAGCTTACCTTATGTTATAAAAGGCGAGCTCGATATAACACGTTTCTTATTTATCAGCTGTCAATTTTATTATTCTGCACTTTTGTCACAGCGTGTCAAGAATATTATTGGCAACTTTCCACGAAAAAACTGCGGCAAATATTATTATATACAATAATAAATAAAATACTATTGTTTTCTTGCACCCAGAAGTCCTATAACACCACAAATCATGATCATCATCATCCAAAGCCTTCTTTATCCCACAGCTGGGCATAGGCCTCTCTCTTGTTATATCTGCCTCGGTTAAGTGCCAATCTGGTCTAGGCTCGACCCGCGACAGTGACATAGCACTCATCGTGAAGAAAAAAACTGTATTTGATAAGTTAAATAACTTACTCTTCTCGTTCCTTCAGGCAACTACTTATCAGAGCAGCAGCACCAGTTGATGATGATGTCTCAGGACTCGAGCATCCAGGACTCGAAGCCGGCGGATGAGCGGAGATCCAAAAAGCGAAAGTCTGACTCCGATGTTTGGACCACCAGCCAGAAGAAGGGCAAACCTGGCATGGCGGAGCTTATGGATTCTGACAGGTCAGCATCTTACCTACAATGCAACTCTCATAAAGGATTCTAAGCTTTGGGTATACTAATCTGAAAAATGTGTCATTATGGACTAGTTTTACTATCGGACCAACCCTTAAGTCGCGAGAAAATAGGCTTTTCCAAAGAAGCATGTGTCTTTGCCCTTTAACAAAATGTGTGAAGTTAAAATTCTCTTATCAGGCGAGGCTGGTTAGCTACCACCCTGAAATAGTAAATATGCCGCCAAACAAAAAGATATCAGTCAATCGCAAGAAATCGTTAAGAAAAGTATTTATAGACGCATTCTTCGATTCTACTCTACTTAGCTATTTAAGTTATATTCAAATTGCTCCTTAGTCTCAACTAGGCTAGATTGTAATAACTAATAACAATGAGGTATCTAACAACAAACAGAACAGCGAGGTTATGGAGCTCTCTGCCGGAGTCTGTGTTCCCTGTTAGGTACTATATGGGTGTCTTCAAATCTAGAGTAAATTCTAGGTTTCTTCTAGGTAAGCGTACTTCATTTTAGACCACACTACCGCTTAACATCCGTGGTCAAACGCGAACCTATATTGAATAAAAAAAAAAGAAAAGATACATCATTAGAAAGAAAAAGAATAAAGTCAATCGCAAGTCTATTTCATAAAATTTAAATAGTTTTAATATACAGCAGAAAATTAAATACTTCACGAGGAATCAATTTAGTGCTTCCCCCAACGGTAACTTTCCGAGAATTATATTCTATGTCACTAGGATTTTTTTTAAATTCGAATATTTGTTTTATTGCACACAAACTGGCGGATGGAACCTTTTCATTTTTAAATCTAATTATAAATTAAAGCTTTTTTTTCCTTCTAATAATTTATCTGTTTGTTGTTAGATACCTCATTGTTATTACAATCTAGCCTAGTTGAGACTAATAAGTAATTTTAATATAACTTAAATTGCTAAGTAGAGTAAAAACGAAGAATGCATCCATCGACACTTTTCTTACTGTCTCTATTAAGGGGAAGACACTTTGTTCATGTGTTCTATAATATATAGTACTCACTGCACTGACATTACTAACTTAATACACTAACTCAAAAGGTTTTGTCCTTTTTAATATCCGTGTTGTCGAGGGGCTGGATAGCCTCGACATTCACATGTTGGTGAAGTCTATTTTAGATAGATAGATAGATAGATAGATATAACTCTTTATTGTGCACATCATAAATAGAAAAGAGTACAGAGAACAAAGAACCTTATGAACTAGTGCCACAAGTGGCGGCCTTATCGTTAACAGCGATCTCTTCCAGGCAACCAAGAAAAGAAAAAATACAATAGATAACATAAGAAACAGACGGGAGATGTAACACTAATAAGAAAAAATAATAATAAAACATATATTAATAATAAGTATATAAAAATTGTCATATAATAATGTATTTAAAAAAAAAATCATGAGCTTCAGCATATTTTTTAATGATGATAAATAAAATTGAAATTGTATTACAGCGACAGTGACAACTCTGACTATGTGAACGATGATGACAACACAAACAACAGCAACTCGACTAACGATGACGGACGCTCGTCAGCTTCACAGAACGAGTTCACGTCAGACCTGGAACTGTCGGCTATGGACGCGACCGACGCCGTTCATGACACCAGGATGTCAGACATGGATAACTCCAATGATGCAGATGCCGATGACGCCAATATACCCAGGTAAGACTTATTAAGTTTGTAACTTGTATTATTAATAAAGTTCACAATAGACCTGACTGTCTGCCATGGACGCGACCGACGCCAGATATGAATCTGCCGCCAAGCATCTAACGGTGCCTCACATAAAAGACAGTTCCATTCCAGGCTAGGTGTGCTTTACCATTTCAACAACACCTTCACTTAACATCAGGCGAGTTGTGGTCAAACACCTAGCCTATCAACCATAAAAAAAAAGTATGCCCAGGTGAGACTTAATGAGTTTATTAGCTCGTATCATTGATGAGGTTCACGTCAAGCCTGACACTGTCAGTCGTGGATGCGACTGACGCCGGAGATGACACCAGGATGTCCGATTTGGACAATGATAATGACGGCAACAGAAAGAGTAACATTTACTAAATTCATTTAAACATTGAAATGAAGTTTTGTAGCGATGATAGCTCAGTGGTTAGTGCGGTCGCTTCGCATGCCGAAGGGCGTGGGTTCAAATCCCAACAATGAGCTTAAGCAGCCGGTGAAGGAAAACATCGTGAGGAAACCATAGCATGGTGGTAGGGTACTTTCTAGTACTCGGCTGGCTAGCTACCAACCTCAAGTTGAAAATCTGTCGCCAAGCGTCTAACGGTGTGTTTCGGCAGCCTCACTTGAGAGCCAGTTCCATTCCAGGCTAGATGTGCTTTACCATCTTCGACCACACCGTCACTTAACATCAGGTGAGCTGTGGTTAAACACCTAGCCTGTCAGCTATAAAAAAAATAATTAAGTGAAACATTCAGCCAAAAATTTTGAATGCAGCAAACAGGACAGAACAGGAAATATGAGAGTGTTGCCTGATTGTAGATCGCAAGAGAGTACACTGACACAACCTAATTGCAAAAGGTTGACTTGTCTTACGCTCCGCTAAGGGGTCATTCGTTCAATTATCTTAGTTAGTACTATGATAAATGCTAATCGAAAAAGTTGATATTCAAAAAGTTTCATTAAACCTGATGTCCTAATAACCTGATACTTTTTGTAGCTAGCGACAATGAATTATCTTGTATACTGATATTATTTCTCTTCTGCTTATTTTATGTAGTTTATGAACCCTAAGCAATAGAGAAATCATCACCAAAAAAGAAAATAAGGAAACTTTGAAGCAAATCTCGTTTCTTGGCATTGACGTTAGTTCTTTCAATAATTTACTCCGTATTTAGGGTTGCATTCATGTATATACATGCATTCTGTAGTCAGAAGAAATCTTAGTCTAACTACCAGCCATGAAGTTATAATTTTTATTTAGAAGTTTCTAGACACATTTAAACTTGTATTTCAGTAATAAAATTGTTAATTAACGGATCTATTAAACTGGTTGTAGCTTAAGTTTTTGTACTAATAGTGCTCCATTAATTAGATATATTTATGTATATATATCTATTTTCTAGTTTATTCAACATTCAATTCGTTAGTACTGGTTTCACATAGAATAGTTGATCAGTTGCCATTGGCCCTTAACTATGCCCAAAATGTACAAAAATTAGCTTATGTTGGGGAATGCCACACAAAAATATTGGCTATTGGTGTATGAACTATAAATATCGAAGGAATGACTCCAGAGATTACCCGCTAAGCACATTGATATTACTCTAGTCTAATATTAGTATTTTCCCAAGATCTATAAAATAATCTGTTGCATTCAGTATGTTGTCAACTAACGAGAATCAGGAAGACAAACACAGTTACAAGCTTCTATAGATAAAATCTCTTCATTGTGCATACAAGAAATTGAAAAATATTACAGATATCAAATAACTTTTTGAGCTAGTGGCACGAGTACCAACATATCTTATGTCTGTACTTCTACATTATTGTTCATTTCTGTCCGCAGGTCGTCTTTTCAGAAGCCTGACCACAAAAGGCAAAAGCTTAAAAGTAAAGAAACTGACACGAGGAGTAGGAGTGCCTCATCTCTACTCCTCGACCTGACTGAAGGTAAATCCTACATGCCTTCTTCCGTCAGCATCACACCCATAGGATCCAGTTCAGCCCCGGGTAGTTTACAGCCCGGGATATCTTCCATGCTAGCCCTGGACCGACGACCCGGAATAGAAATAATCCCTATCACGTCAGCTGCACCTGCCGCGTTACCCAGTTCTATCACCATTACCCCGATATCGTCATCCCAAAAGTTATCAATGGACGAACGTATAAGATCTGAAAAGAAATCCAGCAAGTCGGGGGAAGAACGCAGCAAAGAGAAAAAGAAGAAACGACGAAGAGACGACTCGATGGGGCCGCCGGAGAAAGTACCGCCTAAACAAGACCCTTTAACCAAGCCGGTGTCGGTCAGCATCAAGCCGACAGACGGCTCCCCTTTACGGTCTACCTCGCCTAATTCGCTGTTGAGAAAATTTAGCCCGAGTCCGACTCATGGCCGGTCCGTTTCTATTACTAAATCGCTGAGTCCGAGCAATATGAAAGGACTAGGAAAGCCATCAGGAACGTCTAGTCATCATAGCAGCCCGAGACATTCTCCAGTACAGAACAGCCCAAAGCACTTGCCCGGATATTCGAGTCCAAAAAACCACAGCGTTTCCTCCCCTAAACATAGCTCGTCGGGATCGGGGAAACCGAGCATGTCTGCCTTAAAATCGGCAACTTCCGGCTCGCCCTCGGGCAAATCCGGTACGACAGGATACGATCTATCCAAAAAGATATCAAAAGACAGCTATAGTTCTGGGTCGACGACTTCACGAGAAAAGGAAAAGAAGCATTCGAGTCTGTCGTTCTCTAGCTCGGACAGAAGCAGTCCAAAGCTGAAGAACCCAGTGAAGTTGAAGCAACTCGAAATAACTCCGATTTCATGTGACAGTCCTGCTGCCGAGCCACTTATTTCGCCGCCCAATGTCGAAGTGAACAAGTCTAGTGCGCCTAGTCAGGCCCGTAACAGAAAAGGTTCACTCAGTGCCGTTATAGACAAACTGAAATCTGCTCAACACTGTGGCGAAGTCGATCTCAGTTCAAAATCTAGTTCCAACAGCGCGAAATACTCTGATCCAAAAAACAACATGAGTGGCGGCACCAAAGTCGAAACAAAAAATCAGGAGTACATGGTGAAGCCGAGCTCGGACGGTATGAAGATTACGATAAATAAAACGAGAACGAAGGAATCTTCCAGCAGTAGCGGATCAAAGCTAAACTACAGTAGCTCAAGCTCTGGCAAACAGTCGTCGCCACAGCTCACCCCGCCGAGCCAAGGCTCGCCGAAGACACACACGGGTCTTAAACCCGGTGTTATCAGTGGGCCCGCATCGAAGAAAACGCAAGCAATGCAGTCCTCTAAATCTGGCTCTTTGACACCAGGCTCTACCCCACCGAAAGCTAACTCGAGTCCTTCCGAATCCACTGGAACCAGTAACCCAAATATGACTAAAGTGCCTTACAAGTCGTCGAGCAGCAGCGGTAGCGCCGGGATCAATCTTTCCAAATCGGCTTCTAAATCCTCGGGATCTCCCAAGAGTGGAAACTCAGATATATCCAAGATAATGCGCGACCGAGAGCGCGAGAAAGCTCGAACAAAACTAATGAGCAACTCGGAGAAATCGATTTTCGCCTCGAAATCAGAACGGCATTCGAGTCCCAGCTCAAGGGACGACGTCGATGGCGACAGATTCAAAACATCGAAAGATGCAAATTTTCTCGTAGAGGGTCTAATAAAGCCACTCGACACAAGTAAATTTCAAATACCGAAACTAAAAAATCAAAGTACCCCGGACAAAAACAGTCCATTGTCTCAGTACGACGGTCGTTCGATGGTTAACGATTTCACGCGAACGCTAGAACAAAATAAATACCCTTTTCCTCATTTTGATAACTCGCGAGTGGTGGACCCGATGCAAAAAGCTCCTTACCCGCTAAACGTGCCAAAACCGTTATTAAACATAGGCGCGATGAGTCCAAAGTTGCAAAGCAAAGACTCCGACCGGCCGCTTGAGTTCACGAAAGCGATGGCCGAGAGCATAACGAAAAGCGAAAGCCCACAGCGGAGCAAAGACGAAGCGAAGGACTATTCGGGTTCGTTTCCGCTAATGCCGTTAGATTTCAAGACGGAGGGTAAAGGATTCGCAACACCGAAAGGTTCGGAAGAGCGGAAAGGTGCGGAGTCGTGCATGAAACCACCGGCAAGTGGCGCTGTTGCGCGTGCGGGCGCGACCACGCCGCAGGAGGCGGCTGAAATGCTATTGGATTTCTCGTCGTCGTCAGGCAGCAAAGTATCGGGACTGGTAGCGGTGCGGCCCGTGTACCCGGCCGCGCCACTCGCGCTGCAACTCGCCAAGTCGCCCGCTCCGTCACCGCTCATCGCCCCCTCGCCGCACTCCAACTCGCCATGTATCACGGACGACGAACTCATGGACGAGGCGCTCGTCGGTCCGGGGAAATGAGTACGCCGCTCATCTAAAAGCATCGCGCCCACCGACGTACATACATCTCGTGGTATAGTGATGCAATGCTACTCCTAACTTATGCACTCGACTGTTTATTCATCTCTATTTATTCGAAATCGCGTTCTATTCTCTTCGTTTTATACATTTTGCGGTACCGTAACGACCGCGGATACATTAGTTTATAGTATTTGTAATTAGCTTTTAGTGATCGGGTTACATTGTGTCATCTATGTATACTATTTATGTAAAAAGACGTTAACATAAGCCGTGTAGAGCTACTGTTGTTTTTAAATTAAATTGATACTCGACAGCCATGAATTTATTATGTTTTTGTACAACGTTATTTTCTAATGACAAACAATTGAATCGATTGAAATACTATGAAGTCAAATTAATGTAATTTACTACAACGTTGTAAATAGATGAATTATACCTTATATACTAATGATAATATTTAAATGGTTTAATCGATATGGCATTTATGTATTAAAGAATTTTAGGAATAAAAAATGTATTTAAAATATAAAATCTTTACTTTTTCTTACGCAACAATATACAGTATAAGTACAATAAATATTCTTAATATACTAACTATTTGGCACATTAAAAGTATCTTAGAGAGCTACTAGGGTGATAGAATCCATAGTACGGGTAGAAGAAATGGAACTTCCTTCTAAAAGGGTTCGGCCTGAAATGTCTGCGGTTAGCGAATCTACGACGAGGTTTGTTCTTTCTTCGAAACACTAAGGGAGTGGGCACGAAGCCGGCGGCAGTTTCCATTATTTCATCTTGTATTGTGTTTATTGGAGTTTCCCTGAACGGTATGTCATTTATTGGGAAATCGTCTTCAAATCCATCTGGTATCGGTCTTTGAGGGAGAACATCAATTGGACTTGGCGCCGCAGAAAGAAAATCAATTGAACTCGGTGCCGGCGAAAGAAGATCAATTGGATTTGGTGCCGGTGAAAGAAGATCTATCTGACTTTGTGCCGATGAAAGGAAGTCGGTCGGACTTTCTAGAAATGGAACTTGCTGGACGGGACCTGACTCGTCTTCAATTAAATTCGGAGTATTATCATCCACTTGACTGACGACACTTTCTTCTATTACAATGTCCACTTTATTGTCACAATTTGTATCTTTTGAGTCGCTAGACTCGTCCGACTCGATGATATCGATTGTTTCCCCTTTCTTTTGTTCGACATTGTTTAACGTTGATTCTTCATGTTTTGTTTGTGACTCAATGCTTTCCGACTGCGATGGAATCTTGTTATCACTTGTGATTGTTTGTTTTGGAACTGGATTCGCGATCACGCCGATGACTCCTATCGCTAATAAAATGAAATGTCTGGTCTTCATTTCTTCTGTAAAAAAATGTTATGTGTTACTGGCTTGAAGATCAAGGACAGTATGCGCTATTGTTGGGCTCATTGCCTATAAATATTGCCATCGATCGGGGTCAAAGAAAGGTGGTACGCTACGAAAAGTACTAATTAAATATCTAAACAAAAAACGCATCGCGCGGGAAAGTTTTTGACGTTTTTGGAAAAAACCAATAAATTAAAGAAACCCCCTTTCGTAGTTTGTTTAACTAGTGAATACTTAAATTATGACAAACGTTTCGAGGAAAATAAAAACTTTACGACTATAACAGCGACAATGCTTATCTTTGCTGTAAAACACAAACCGTCCAAGAATAACGATTAGTATTAACTAATAATAGTAACTAACTAATTTATACTAACAATAAGAGACTTACTAAATTTTTTTTTACGATTAGTAGTAACTAAATTATTATTATTACTTTTAACTGTTAAATTATGTTATGTTTATGTTGACATGTTCGGAGTAGATTTATAAATTTGCTTCTTTATCTTTGCAATGGTCGTTTGTTGCATTTCAAAACATCTATTTGGATGTTATTTTTCCTTTTCAACTTTCACATACGTAAGTTTTTTTTTTTTCAAAATACTTACATAATAAGGGCAAGGTGGTCGATATGGACGCAGACGTTGGTCGAATCTCCTTTGACCCTGATTCCTTCGCTGCGCACGAGCCTGCTCCCGCCTTTCTTTCAACTTCTTCATGGCAAACCGCGGAAGAAACGGGTTCTGAGACTCTGCTACCTCCATCATCTCATCGCCACCAGCAGAAACTTCCTTGCCATCACCATCCAACGGTTTCCCCTGAACAGCGAGCACGAAGAACAGCAGCAAAACGGCCAATAACCTCAAGCACAACGCCATGTTTGACGACGGTAAAGTATAATACAAATACAAATATTGTTATAATAATTGCACTATGTAAATTATTTGTTGAAGCTTCGAGTGCTAATCCCACTTTAAGATGCGTGTCAACGTTTTATAGGGACGAAGTGACGCATGACAGGTACAATTGTTTACCAGAAGTTGTAATTTTAGGAAACATAACGGATCATCGGGTCACTTCTAATTAACACTTCCTTGGGTCATATTCATAGTGGCACGAGGAATACGATCGTGCTTTGTTTATTTGTTTAACCCAGTGTTGGTAACGGTCGTGATGGACCTACTCCACATTAGCGATGCAGTCTACTTTTTGTAAGACTGTGACTCATACTTGGTAATTGATACGGCATACGTTGATATTATTTATACGACTGCAAATTTTTTTTTCTGTTCAGTCTTGCGTGTGCTTTTTAAATAATAACTAGCTGGAATCTCAAATAATAGTAAAAGTATTGAAGAGACCACCGGAAATGAGTATCTTTCAAAATACGTAATCAAACAACAACCTACTTCTTTTTTACATTTTACTCGCCCCATAAAGGTGAAATTTGGTGTCATAATCATCATCATCCACAGCCTTCTTTATCCCACTGCTGGGTATAGCCCTCTCTCTTTTCATGCCATCTGCCTCGGTCCTGTGCAAATTTGGTGTATAAAGTGCCAATAAATGCTTGTTTCGTTGAAATAATTTGATAAAAATTTAATGTTGCATACAGTAAAAAAGTCTAAAAATTGTTTGCATCGATGATATTTTCGTTTACTCCGAAACCTCGCTGTTTCATTGGAGAAGTGCGTTTTGTAAGGGTCATAAAGTCGGTTTTTTTACGCGTGTTGACTGGATATAATCCCGTAATTGTTATACTTAAATACTACTAACATACATGGGAACTAACGTCCGCAAAAAAAGAGGAAGAAATATTTTATGTAGATATATCTTGTTCTCAGTTTGGTTAGACGGTTCACCGCTACTGTGGTCTGCAAGCACGAAATTTGTACTTATGTTTATCACCGGGACTAAATCGCGCACAAAATCTTACAAGTTTTCTTTATTTAACTCAATTTAAGAGCTGCGATCTGACTAGAGAGTGCGGGTTGTCTCGTTTAAATGAAACACATGACCACGACTATTGCCACATAGCCGAAACGTGGAGTAACGTAAATAACGTAAATAAATTGTGCGCATTGAAATTGCGTTGATAAATAATTATAAGAAATAGATGCTGAAATCACTGTAGATTGTTACAATGGTTTCGCAATACATTTTTTCAGTAAACTGTATAAATTTTAAAGCAAGAAAAAAAAATCTATTGATTTTAACCTAACCTCCAAAATAATATTAAAGGACATTTTGTCACGATGTTTTCCATCACCGGCACAGCTCAAGCCGACCGTGTGAACCGACCGCGCTAACCACTGAGCTACACAGCTACGTTATTTAAAATAGGTGACTTATACATTTTGACAGAGTACTAAAGAGTAAAATGAAACGCGACAGAATTTGATGCGGTCTTTATTATCATTTTGTTTTTGAATATTTCCCAGAAGGTATATAATTTTCGTACAAAGCCGAGGAGGATCGCTACTCGCATGTAAATATCTAATACAAACTATTATAAATACAAAAGTGTGTGTATGCATACTAGTTATTTTTTAACGCTTTAACGGCTTGGCGGATTTGGAAAACAGCTAGCGCGTACCCTGAATTAAAGCGGGCAATTTTTAAAACGGAGGGGCGTACCTAGTTCGGTATAATTTAAGTCTAGATATAGAGGGTCAGACAAGATTAAAAATCGACATTCATGATTATAGATAAATGCCAAATACTCGTTCGTCTGAAAGAGTTTTTGATGTTAACTACCGGCAATATACATATTTATAATGAGATTTATTTACTTAGATATAATTTCGTTTCACACTTTCTACGCTATACCTACTTGGCAAACTGAAAACTCACTTGTTTCGTTTAGGACTAACCGAAATGAGCGCATGAAAAATAAACGAGCGGAACGGAACGGAAGTAAACGAACTCAATTCTTTCGTATCGTAGATACACGACGAAGTCACACAATAGGCACTAATTTAATATATGGACCAAAACCGCTTACCGTAATTAAAATTTGTAACGCAGTAGTGTGTTCGCTTTATTGTGTGTGTGCTATACTACATTCTCCTCTATGGAATCGGTTGAATCGTTATAATTTATAATGAATACCATGTTTTGATCGCTGTTTGGAGACAATTAATACCCTAAGATCTGCAAACTATGAATTGGACCATTTTCATGTTTAGATCATCCCATACGGCTATCAAACATGTGACGTTCATGAATCACTTCTGCTAATAATAAAACACTCGTAAATAACGGAACTATACCGAACAATAATTCTATGAAATCTAGTTCAATACTTAGCTACTAAGCTTAGATATATATGTCACATGCTTCGAGAAAATTTGCCATGTCATAGGTGCCTACGCCTCTATGGCTTTAGTAGGCAGATATGTTATGTATTTCTTAATATTGCGAAATTTGCAACGTTTTGATATTATAATATTACAAGTTGACAGGTCGTTTCTTAGCATAATTAAATTTTACTGGCTATAGATAGGGGCAGTATAGTTGGGTACCTATAATATACATTCATGTTCGAATTATCTACCAGATGACGTGATCCGAGCGTTCACTTTATTCAGTTCAACTGCAGATCACTACACTTTGTTCAGTAGGTACCTACTCCACAAAAATATACAATGTTTGGATTTTGAATGGATGTTTGTTACTCTTTCGTATAAAAATAATAGATAAATTTCGATAAAAATGTGTTAATCCAGGGTCTCAGCTACCTGCTGCGGATGAGTGCGAAAGCGTTCCCGTAGCCCCGGCACATAGGTGTCAGGCAGAAACACCCCAGGGTTTTTAGTGGGTAGGCCGCCACTTTGGCGGAGAGTCCCACATAACCACCGTGCTCCCCCCGGAGCCGGTGGTATCCATTAAGGATTTCCCTGGGCAAAAAAAAAGGGTCTCAGCTACCTCCATACCAAATTTCATCCAAATCTGTTCAGAAGTTTTGTAAACGAGTAACAAACATTCACCCATACTCACAAACTTTCGCAGGGTAATAGGATTAGTACCTAAACTAACATTAGTATGTCCTTCAAAATATCAAATCTAAAAGTACCTCATATGCTACAAAAAAAAAATTGAATTTGTATGCATATACCTAGTTATATTCATTACCTTGTTTTAATTGGAAGGCCAACAAGCTAGAGTAGTAGCGTCTATGAGATTACAAAATGCTGCTCTACACAATTATCTGACAGTTTATGTTGTAACTTAGCTAATGGTTACTTATATTCGACTTCTATCAAATCTTACTTAGATATATAGAATTATAGATAGAACTCTTTAATTGTGCACACTATAAAGTGGTGGTGGTAGGCTATTTAACGAATTACCTATTTATACTATCAACGACAAATCGTAAGTCAATTATAATTTTATTGATAAAACCAAAGTCATCATCAAACCACATCGGACAATCAGTGCTTAAAAAAATTACAATCAGTTTATTTTTTTTTTGTCATCATATTAAAAAACATTCTATCAGTGTCAAGTTTTACATATTAGAAATACCAACTAGTAACGCCGTCGCAACGGTTTGTCAAATCGGAAAGGTCGGTATAAATTCTAGGCCACGCGCTCCACAACCGCATACCCCGCTTCCGTTCGGGATGCACCTTCTACCGCGTGCTTCAGAACCAAGATGAAATCTTGGTCGAAAGAGACTGCGGTGGTAGGTACCTACCTAGACGACCTCCTGCTACCTACCACCAACTATATTTGGTCGTCTTCTGTTGAATGCATATAAGATACGCGCCACCCATGAATTCTGTATAGGAACCTAAAAGCGAATTTCAAAACAACAACCAATATGATAGAAAAATAATTTTGAACAAAGTTATTTCATAATTTGTGAATTGCGATTCCTAAATTTCTAGAGTAATCGCTTTGAAGTAAATTAGTTAAAAGATTTTGAAGAACAATTTTTTTATTTTTGACAGGCTAGGTGTTTGACCACAGCTTAGTGACAGTGTGGTCGAAGATGGTAAAACACACCTAGCCTGGAATGGAACTGGCTTTCAAGTGAGGCTGCCGGAACACACCGTTAAATGCTTGGCGGCATACTTTCAACTTGAGGGTAGTAACTAGCCAGTGGAGTACTAGAAAGTACCATACCACCATGCTATGATTTCCTCATGATGTTTTTCTTCACCGGCAGCTCAAATTCATTGCTGGGATTTTAATAACCCACGCCCTACGGCGTGCTAACCGGCAGCGCTAACCACTGAGCTATCATCGCTACAACAATAAACAGTTCACAACTAAAAATAAGTTATAAAGACTGGTTACAAATAAATAAATCTAAAAATACCGATAAACTATTTCAGTACCAATACTAATTACTCAAAACCTAAATAACTAAATAATCTACCGTACCAACTTAACTGTATTGACGCAGAATAGCTATAGAATTTCCTAGTCCTTCAAAACTTCATGATAAAAGGCTGTATTTAATTCTAGAGCAAATACAGTTCTGGTGTTTCCTCGACATCTCGACCTTTGTAGTTTATAATTTATCTTTATTTGAGGTGTAGTAATCTCTTCTGTCGCGCCAAGGTCGACAACCTTGCTTGTCCCGAATGGTCAATGTCGTCGCAATTCGCTAGATTCGCAAAAAGTACTTGCTTATACTGTTATTACTATTGACGCATTTAAGTGAATTTTGTGATTTAATAAAGAGAAAATTGCTACTGCGATCATTGAAATCGATCTTCTTTTTATCCTCAAAAGGAAAAAACGGAACCCTTATACCACTTTGTTGTCCGTTTGTCTGTCAGTCAAGAACCTTCTATCTCGGGAACGCGTGGAGGAATCGAGTTAAAATAAAAACTATTTACGCAGATCTGTAGTCGCTTGCAGCTGTGAAAAAAATCTAACTTCTTAGTTATCGTAAAAAAAGTTACAGCCGCAAAAACTGCATATTTTGACGCTAACAAGGGAATTAAAATCTATAGTGTACTTCCCGTTGACCTAGAACTATAAAATTTGGCAAGAAGCATTAATTATCTTGCAGCAGTTAAGTACACATAAAGGAAAAACTACGAAAATTGTTAATTTTGAATTTAATCAGAAAAATATGGTCTTTATGCAAGGAATTAGAACAAGAATTTATTATACGTCATACGTATAGTCACCTAGCTATGTATACACACCTAGCTTGGAATGGAACTAGATACAATAGTTAATATGGTATTATGTGGATGCAATCCTATGTGACCCGGGGCCCAATTATATCACAAACTTTTGACTTGACTTGATACATCATATCACAAACTTTTGACTTGACTTGATACATTACATCACAAACTTTTGGTGACTTGATACATTATATCAAAACTTTTGGTGATTATGGTTAACAGGCTAGGTGGTTGACCACAGCTTGCTCGATGAACGATGTGATCGAATATGGTAAATGAACTAATGTACCATTCGCTATGCTTCGTGACTCCTTAAAAAATCTAGTAGGTACTTAGAATTCCTTTGTTTGCTGGAACATTCATGAATTTAAATGCGACAAATACTAAACAAATACTTCCATCAATGCGATACATTTGTAATAACAGAAAACATCTCAACATACTAAAATAATAACATCATCTCATCAATGTACGGAACATCGACTGAGTTCCACACAACAGGGATAATATTATTGTAAATACATTCTAAATATTCGCAATTAAGATGAAATCATGAATAATGGTAATTATTTATTTATATATATATAATATTTTACATATTTATCTATAAGAGCTTTGTCCTGAGCGACTGACTATGTGCTTACTCAGATACTGGTGGATAGGTATAAAGTAGGCAAAGACTTAAAATTTAAATGATCGTTTCTTTGCAAAATATAGTGATCCACAAAAAAAATATCATTGGTAAATCCACTCCTGAAAGGATAAAATCGAATTCCAAATTAGTTTTTTTTTTAATTGTTATTTACTAGCTGCGCCCCGCGGTGTCATACTAAATTTCATCATAATTTATCGAGCCATTTGAGCGTGAAGAAGTTACAAACACTCATAAACTTTCGCCTTTTTAATATTAGTGTGATATTAAATCTGGTAAGCAACGAACGCGCATATAATTTTGTACAGTAAAAAATTTTGTACAGTATTCTAAGTTCGTTTTGGCCGAGTGGCAAGACCTAGTGTTAGAACCTCCGACAAACTTGACAACCAACAAGTGTTAACAGAAAGAAATGATACTCACGATCGCCTCTTTTGAAGACTGACCAGATCGTTTTTTTTATGGTTGACAAGCTAGGTGTTTGACCGTACCTCACCTGATGTTAAGTGTAAGGTGCTTGGCTTTTCAACCTGAGGGTAGTACCTACTAGAAAATACCCTACCACCATGATATGGTTTCCTCGCGATGTTTCCCTTCACCGGCAGCTCATTGTTGGGGTTTGGACCCACGCCCTGCGTCGTGCGAACCGACCGTGCTTACAACTAAGCTATCATCGCTAAAAACCAGTGATCGTCAAGCTACGCGACAAGTAGGTCCTAAAGTATTCTGTGACGATATAGAAACGGCAGTATTTTCCTCATGGGACATGATCCACAATGTATAGATAAATATTTATGCAGCATATGTCGCGTCGCCTTACTGTTTGTCGCTTATTTGTATATAGTCTGTATACAAATATTTATTTTATTTTTTTAATAATATTAATTTTATATAATACAAGCTGACGCCCGCGACAACTTTAGAATGCGGTTCTGAGAGAAATGAAACGTAATGACATAATTTTGTCAAATTGACATCTGAAATCTTTCAATCTGATATCTGTAAAACTGTCATCTGTCAATCTGACATCTGTAAAACTGTTATCTGTCAATCCGAAGTAAATGAAACTTGAAATAAAGAAACTTTCAAATGAAATAGATTTGTTTCAAAAAGTATTCTATATGTTAATTCAGGTAATAAGCTATGTGTATACCAAATTTCATCCAAATCCGTTATGCTGTTTTTGCATGATTGAGTAACAAACATCTAAACATACAAACTCTTACATTTATAATATTAGTAGGTTTAGTAGGATAATAGTGTGTTTTTAGTTATTCAAGTTAATCTATGTATTAGGATATAATAAATTAATGTTATGGTTATGTATTCTCCTACATGCATATCCTCGTTATTGACACATCCTGTCTTTTTTCTTCTGATCCTGCGGGAACACAGTGTGTTCTCGCAGCCTCACTTGAGAACCAGTTCCATTTCAGGGTAGGTGTGTTTACCAACTAAGACTAAACTGTCAACAAATAAAAAAATATAAGTAGGTAGGTACTTACGATTTTTGCATTGTGGGTACTTTCATTAGCATTTTCTAAACATATATATATTTACTTACTTTTACAACGCACACACAAATATAGAAAAGATTCAAACTAACATACAGAGACAATAAATTTTTTAACGTCATTAAGAATGGAATTTGGAGTATTCCTTATACCTAATTCAGTAATGCTGATAAATAAAAATATGTACATATAAGATCTATCTATACTATTATAAAGAGGAAAGATTTGATTGTTCATTTGTATTGAATAGGCTCTGAAACTACTAGACCGATTTAAAAAATTCTTTCACCGTTGAGAAGCTACACTATCTCCGGGTGACACAGGCTACTTTTTATCCCTGTATTCCCACGGGAACGGGAACTATGCGAGTGAAAGCGCGAGACATCCGCTAGTAGATATATAAACTTACGTTGCAAAAAGTGAAAATGGGACACTTGCCTAGTTGCGTCTTCTAACTGTTCTCATAATCTCATTTTTACATCACTTGACATTTTTAATGCTTTGTTTATTTCGTTCCAGCATTGTCGCCGTTTTGTGACAAAGCACGCGTTTCGTAATAAAGAGCGAATTACAATATATTTCTGTAAGAGGTTGCTTATCGACCAGTTCTGTTATATCCTGCCAAAAATATTAAAAAAAAAAACATTTTGTCATATTGGTATTATCTACTGAATGTATTGTTGTAATGTATTACTAAATGTAATGTATTGTGTAATGAATGCGGCAATGAGGTTTTACCCTCATTGCCGCATTCATTACAATTATGGTAGATACATCGTTGGGATGCGATTTAAGTTGGAGCACGCTTACCTAGAAGAATCTGTAGTCAATAATATTTACTGGCCATAAATAACAATAATGATAAAGAAAAGTCACGTAAACAAAAAAAACTTACAATTACACTTATACGAGTAGGTACTACTTAACCCAATCCGACAACAACAATTAACATACAGCTGAGGCTCCGTTTATGTGTTACACATAAATGAGGATTCTGAGAACCTCATTGACATAATTACATAAGGATTGCTTTCCAAGAAATTTTTAGTAGTTTTTTGTTAAATTCGGTATGATTTAATTCTGTAATGCATTTAGGCAATTTATTAAACACTAGCGGACGACTCGCGGTTTCACCCGCGTAGTTCCCGTTCCCATGGAAATACAGGGATAAAAAGTAGCCTATGTCACCCGGGGATAGTGTAGCTTCCCAACGGTGAAAGAATTTTTGAAATCAGTCCAGTAGTTTCGAAGCCGATTCAATACAAACAATCAAATATTTCCTTTTTCTAATAGTATATAGATACATTACTCTGGATTTGTAGACACCCATTGTACTTCAGCGAAATACGGACGCCGCCCGGTAAAGAGTTCCACATCCTCGAAGAAATCTGTTAAAACAAAGCGTTTAGGACTAAATAAATATTATGGAATAAACTTGGATATTTTAACCATTGTGTATCTACTACCACTATATTGCTTACTTTTGGAGCACCTACCGAGATGCTTGTAAAACAATTAGGTACCCAAGATACACTCCATGCTCGCCATACTCGGAAGTGTGCTCCGCGGAACCCTGGAGATCTGCAATGCCTCTGTGAGGGCCCTGCGAAACTACTCATGATGAAAAAAAAAACTAAAAATAAACATTCCAACGTAAGGTTAAAAAAATAACTAAAAGAGTAATAGTGGAATGCGTTATATTAGAGCGCGACATTTCAGCTTGGAGCACAGTCAACAGTTCAACACTGACTCAACTTACAATAAAAACAACATATAATTATGTATATATTTCGATTTATTTAAATACGTTATTATTATTTTTATATACTTACTATATTTTTTATTTTTATATATTTTTCTTGTTAGTGTTACAACTAACAACATCTCCCGTCTGTTTCTTATCTAGCGTGTTTTTCTATTCTTAGTTGCCTGGAAGAGATCGCTCTTAGCGCTAAGGCCGCCACTTGTGGCACTAGCTCATAAGATTATTTTGTTTCCTGTACTTTTTTCTGTTTACGGTGTGCACAATAAAGAGTTTCTATCTATCTATAAAATAGTTTTTGATTACTTTAGGGCTCCGTCAAATAATTCGCTTTCAGAAAGGGCTCCGTCGCCAAAAAAGTTTAAGAACCGCTGCTCTATGCACTCTTTGTATTCCTGCGTTTCTAGAATAACTTAATTAGCCTCTAAAAGCCCTTCAAGCAGGTTACCCTTTAAAAGACTTATTTACAGTTCAAGTTCAAAGTAACGTGATAAGATTACAAAGGCCCTAACTCCACTTGACGCTACTTGAATTCCGCCTACGTCACATCTATCGCGCTATGATTTATTGTTATCAGCCATGATTGCACACTACACGATTGACATACATCGCGCACATGGAAGTATGCGAACTTATCCGCACGTTGTGGCATCTGCCCAAGGTTAGGGCTGGCCATTGATTGATGGTGACGTCAGTACGGGCCAAGCGCTCGGGTGGCTTGGTGCTCGGTGCCACCAGAGTCGAGTTGGAACGCCGGGTGCCGCATTGGCAGTCAGTTGGCAGTCGTTCTCCGCTAGTCGCCTGCCTCGCTAGCACCCGCGTGCTTCACCCACCCCACTCTCCTATCGATCGCTCCATTCACAACCTCACTATAACAAAACAAACCGGCTTGAATTGGTGCTATACTTGTAGTTCAGTATTACCTACTACAAGACGCTACTACAGACTTTTGCAAAGTTTTAATTTTAGAATTTCACTAGTGAAAGTTTGAGACTAGAACTGTTGTTGCCTAGTTACATTTTGATGTTTTTTTTTATTCCGTCATGAAGGAGAAAAGTACGATAAGGTGAGTTTTATGATCTAATATCGTGTGTTGTGATTTTAGGATACGTTCGTATAAGTGATAAGCATGTAACGTGTGTAAATTTTAGTTCCCGATATGAATACTGGCTAGCTGTATGACTAGCACTTTTATACTGACTGCGCGTAGCAGCTAATTTCATCACTAATATTATTAGCAATAGTTGCAGTACTAGCTCGTTGCGTGTGGATGTAAATCAGTATAAGAATTGAGTATTTTTTTAGCAAGTATAATTTAGTATAAACGGTCCTTTTGCCAATTACGAGTATCTACCAAAATACAAAGACGCAGTCATGATCACAAAACTTGACCTTTGTTAAAAAGTAAACTTGTTCAAAACCGAAATATTACTTTGGTCTAAGTAAATAGTGGGTCATTTATCGCTGTTAAGTTCTAGTAATAAATGGCGTATTTTATCTTCATTTTTTTTTAATTATTACGGATGGGATTCTAAAATATATTTCTATATACTTTGATTATTTAACATATATAAACATAGATAGAAATAATTTAAATGACCTGGTAGATTTAGCGACAAAAATAAAACGGGTTAAGTGAGTTATCTTGAAATAGGTATTTGTTACTATCCGCAATGGATTATGGCAGCGTCCGGTATTTTTATTACGTGTACTTATATATTACTAGGCACTTTACACACCTACTCATACGAGTAAATCGGTAAATTTTCAAAACAGTTAAATAAATAAAAAAATTACGTATTGTCAAATTCAAAAACGTTAAAATAAACATGATAGCCTATTTAACTGATCATCACATTCTAGTATTAAGTATAGGTTTTTTATCGAATTAATTATTAAAAACTATCCTTGGGATCTATGTAGGTATATGATCTAATTTCCCATGATCATTTTACTATCGGATGGCCAGGTGCTTGACAAAGTGACAGGTATTATTTATTTTCATCGTTAACATTCCAGAACTTTGAATTGTTTCAGTTTTATTCTTCACACACTTTGCGAACTGATAAACATTCTAATGCGCTGGAGTGGATGTTTCTCGATAGAATTTTTTGTCAGGCAATTTTGGCATCTTCAAGGCTCGAGCTCATAAGTTTCTTTAAGAAATCCATCGTAGGCGAGATTGATGGTAGATCTTCTCAATAGGAGGTCGCCTGGGTAGGTACACCACAGTACCAGATAATCTGCCGCCAAGCAGCTTAAATATTACGTAGTTCCTGTTTGAATGTTACTGTTGCTAGGGAAAATACCCATCATAAGTGTCAAAGTAGCGATACTAAATGCGTTTTGTTAGGTAGGTACTCTAAGTTCTGTGTATCGCTCATACCAAACTATGGTATCGCTGCAATCATTATCTCTTACCATCAGGAGAACGTCTCGTTCGTATCATTACATTTACATTTTTTTTAAATACATTTACATAAAAAAGGTGTCATCAAACAAGACTATTAAAGCATAATTATGAAAAAAAAAATACAAAAGAAATTGTTTATTTATAAATCATAGGACTATCATATCGATAGATGCCTCAATCGATTTATATGAAAATTGGCATGGCGATATTTACTATAATTTATAAAAATATACCTCAATTAGTCCCGAAACAAATTTGTATAACTCAAAATTCTAATATTTTCTTCTATCGGACAGGCAGAAGCTTGCAAAAGTGACATTGTTTCATGGTTGACGTACCAATAACTCGAACGCAACGGCTTAATTCTACTTTCACTGTGCGAACCACTAAACAATGAAGTACGCTGTCTGAAAGAGTATTCGCCGATATTTACAATTTCTGTGTCCTCAAAACAAGAGTAACTCAGTTTTATTCTAGGCCTACTTTATAGTAGACCGCATCTTCACTTAACATCACATGAAATGACCGTCAAACGTAAGCTTATTTATAATAATAAACTAGGAAATCGCGGATAAAACTGCAGAATGCAGCTAGTACCGTTATAAAAGTACCTACATGCATTGCGGAAGCAATCCGTGGCTGCTAGGTACTGTATTGCATTCTGTTGCTGCCCAGAGAAGGTTGCGAGTAGTTCAAATACATATAAGGTCAGTGCCCCGGATATCCCTGCGAAACATGCTAAAAAAGTTCTTTATGTGTAACACCGTACACGTATTACAAAAAAAAAATAGCTTAGGAACAATCATCAGTAAACAAATATGAAGTAGTAAAACATCACAAAAGAAATCCACACGCCGTCAAAGATTTCTATAAAAAAGCTAAAAACTTGGAAAAGCTCAGCTAGTTAGCGATCCTAGCGAGACCTATCTATGATCTAATACGAAAAAAATTACAACATTTTGAATCTGCCAAACTTTATATACTTTTTTAATTTAGTATACAAACATTATTTATCAGCATGCTAATTTATATTTAAATTATTTAGTATTTATGTGTATATATTTATATTTGGATATACTTACGTTTATTGTATTGTTTTTTTTATACACCAACGTAATATTTGTTTATTTCCATGCAAAGGTTGTCTGGAAGAAATCGCTCTAGACGATAAGACCGCCGTTATACACCAATTATGTATATTGTTTTGTTATGTTCATTATCTCTTTTTTTTATGTTTCATATTTGTATCTTGTTGTGTTTTGTTTTGGTGTGTAATTAAGTTTCATTCTATTCTATCTATAATCTATTTGTCGGTATATACATCACAGAATACACACTTAGATAAAGCTCTACTTAATAATCTGAATAATTTAACATTTTATCATTCTTACTTGTACTATAGTTTATTTGTAAATAAATACTAAACCCAAAACTCCCATAACGGTCTACAAAAACGTCGAAGGAACATGATGGAGGAGGCCGTAATAAAATTCATAAATAATAAAGCTCCATTTCTCCACGCACTGTGACGCGTCCCCAAGGTGAACAAAGGGCAAGACAGACAGGTATAAACGCAACAAAAACACTGTCTTTCACCACAGAATGCGTAGCAATATGTACTTGATTAAGGTTCTCTATATCAATAGGTCTATAGTTACTATAGAGTCTATAGGATTGAATTCCGAAGCATAATGGTAGAGTTAAACGGATGTCGTCTCCATGGTTTTAATAGAGATTTGTATACTGTATGTTATAGGTCCTTCGGTCAATGTGGGCCATTTCCTAAGTTGTTAATTTCCATAGTGTCTATTTTTTAATTAGAACACTCCTACAATGTCCTTTTCCTAAAATTACGTAATCATAATTCGTACACTTCCTAAATTGTCAATTTTCCTATTCGTCTATTTATGATATAGTTTCTTCCTAACTTGTCTATTTGGCAAAATGTATATATATATTTTTTATTAAATTATTTTTCAATTACCACTATGTTTACATCTATCAGGGATTAGTTATTTAAAAAAAATTGGAAATGTACAAGAACTACACAAGTTAAGCAATAAGCAGTGGCTGTTTTGGAAATTGTCAACTTAGGATGAAGACAAGTTAGAAAGTGGCCTAAGTCGAGGGGTTCTAGGCTAAGTAAGCTTGCAACAACTTATGTCATACAAAAGCTGAGACTTAGGTACGCTCGGTCATAAACTTTAGTATAATGTTATGTAACTAGTTACTAACAGGAAAACTGCATGTACCTACCCTTAAGGTAAAACTCTTATGTTTTCCCCCGATCAAGGATTGAAGGTAAGTAGGTGAGTCATAGGCAACTTCCACAAAAGACAATTCTAGAGGAATCAATTTTAATTGTTTTGGCAATTTCTTTTTTAGTCCTAGTAGAAAGATGATCCATTACTATACATTCAATTTAGTTTTCCCTCAGTACTTGCCGAACGATTTAACGTTTCTAAAATGGAACAAACTTCTCTGTTTCATGAAAGATTTAGTCTAGATATTAAAGTCAGAGTGTATATCTACGTATCTTCTAAGTCTACATACATACTTTATCTTCAGCCACATCGTTGTCTTGCTTAAAAGAAGCGCGTCGGTTGCCAAACGCGGACTTACCCGCGACAAAAAATATTATATCTACCTAAGTAAGTATATGCTTTAAATAGATGGGTAATATGATCATACCATGAATGATACTTTAATATACGTTTCATAATATGACGCAATCGTACATTTATGCTGATAGAAAAATACTGTAGTATATGTACCTATAACAACACATTAGATACAAAGGCGATTTCTGTTAAAACAAATTTATTTCAGTTGCATCATTGTTATTATAGATTGTAACACAATTCGCAATATTCGTACATTATTATTGAGTATTCACGGTTTGATTTTTTCAAACAAATAAAATTATTTCAAAGAACTTTTCAAGCGTTTGACCGTAGATATAGCTAACATATTGCTCTAGCGGAAACATTACGTATTACGTAAATGGTGGATCAACTGTATGAAAAAAAATAGTCTTCATTTTTTTCTGATAAATACGCTTGCGTTTGAACTGCCATCTCGATTTTTGTTTAAGCATAGAGGCGGTCTACGATGGAGCACGCTTACCTAGAAGAAACAGATGTATTCGCGACTCGAAAGCCAGATTGTATCTATCGGGAACCACCCACTCGGGCAGCAAATTAACAAGCTATTAATTGTTTAACAGTTTTCACGATGAAGGTTTTATCGAAACGTTTAGTGCAAGTTTTTGAAACCTCGATCATAAAACGGTTTCACTTTTAGAGCTCATGGCTGCCTGATAGTAATAGAATGTGCAGGATGGAATTATGTCATGGAAATCTGAAGCGCTCTTTCCAAAGTGTTTCCAATGGAAATCGACAGACCGGCAACTTTGCGTCGATGTTCAAGGATTTGTAGCCTATTTCGCTAGCTCCTCAGATGATCAAAGTATGATCGATGTTATCGTTGAAGATACAAACACATTTTTTTTGATAACACTAATGTTACAAGTCATTTTACTATTCATATTTAAAATAAAAATAACATTAAAAATGTCAAAATCATAACACATGTCCATAGGTATACAATACACATATTATGATGAAATGTCAATAAAAGAACTATAATTACCTACTTACTATTAATTCAATTATTTAACTTATTTTTAAATAATCGTCAAAGTGATAAAACAAGGTCTCTTTGTTAAAAAGAGGTTTTATACTTTTATCTGTTAATTTGAACAGGCTGGTTTTTGTATATTAATGTCATACACACTGTCAGTTAGATTTGAGATATAGTTTGTTATAGTGAAAAATATAAACATATTTCACATGATTCTCTGGATGTATTTATTGTAACACCAGTAATGTTACCACCACTAGCAAGACTCTGCTTAGCGTAGTATAACGGAAGATAGAGAGCTATCTACCAAACTCCTACAGGTTATGGGCCCAGCACGCTTCCACTGTGTATTTATTGTAACACCAGTAATGTTACCACCACTAGCAAGACTCTGCTTAGCGTAGTATAACGGAAGATAGAGAGCTATCTACCAAACTCCTACAGGTTATGGCAACCGCACATGGTGATACCGGTGCTTTCAGTATGTCACCAACGGAATCAACGGGATTGCCGTCTATAGAGAAATTAGATGGCATTTCAAACTATAATACTTGGAAGTTTCTCATGGAATTATACCTTATTCACGAAAACTTATGGGAGTACACGAGCATTACTCCACAATCATCGGATGTTGTTGGTATTAAACGAGATCAGAGGGCTCGTGCGAAAATATGCCTTGCAGTCAAACCACATTGTCTCGTACACGTAAGACAAGCGAAAACGGCCAAGGAGGCTTGGGACTCGTTGAGATTGGCATTTGAAGACAAAGGTCTTAATAATCGCTGCAGACTACTTTCTACGTTGGTCAGTCATAAACTAGAGCAGTATTCCACAGTCAGAGATTATGTTACTGCTATGATGACGACAGCGCAACAGCTTCGTGATCTAGGGAAAGAGTTAGACGACGAACTTGTGGCAACACTGATGCTTCAGGGATTAACCGAGAGATTCCAACCAATGAAACTTGCAATAGAGAATCCAAATGTCATTTTAACTGCAGACTATGTTAAAAACAAATTGTTTCAAATGGAGGATGTATACCAAGCAGGAACTAACGTCCCTGTGGTAAATGCACTTAAAGCTGAAAATAAATGGCAGCATGATAAGAAATCGCAAAAGAAAAATACAAAGAAGAGTTCTTTGATACGATGTTTTATTTGCGATGGCCCATAAAGCCATGAATTGTCCACAGAACCCAAAATGTAAAAAGGAAGCGATGACATCGTTTGCGATGGCGACATCAAGAACAGAAAAAGCATGGGTTCTTGATTCGGGCGCATCGAGTCATATGACGAATCAGAAGGAGTGGTTAACGGACATTAAAGTTTTAGATAAACATGTTGAGGTAGCTTGTGCAAATGGTGCAAAGGTATATGGAGAAGCAATTGGTAATGTAGTTGATAAGGAAACCGACGTTACAATCAGAGACGTATTGTATGTACCAGGATTAGCAACAAGTTTACTTAGTGTGAGCACAATTGTAAGTAGAAATCTTGTTGTTGTTTTTAACAAGTCGGGTTTCAAAATTATGAAAGCAGATGGATGTAAGATTACCGGTAAGATTCATCTTTCAGGAACTGTAGATAATGGGATCTACAAAATTAACTATTGTTCTCAAGGTTCTGCTCTTACATCAGCAGCAGAAAGTGATCAGCTGATGTTGTGGCATCGAAGGATGGGGCACCTTGGTATGAGGAATCTCACATTGCTTAGAGATAAGATGGCAAAAGGGGTAAGTTTTCCTAAAACTAGTAGTCAGCTTCAATGTAAACCCTGCCTGATGGGAAAGCAAACTAAGCAACCTTTTAATAAGAAGAATAAGGTTACGCGAGCTAATGAAGTGCTAGGTTTGGTACACTCTGATCTGTGTGGACCTATGGAAGAGCCTTCAGTGTCTAAATGTCGTTATTTTTTGACATTTATAGATGATTTGACGCGTAAAACGTTTGTATATTTCTTAAAACAAAAAACTGAAGTTTTTGATAAATTTATTCAGTTCAAGGAGTTGGCTGAAAACATGAGTGGCAAGAAATTAAAGATTATGCGCACAGATAATTTCACGGAATTTCTTAACAAAAGAATGAATGAATACATGCAAAATCACGGTATTCAACACCAATTATCTGTCGAGTATACTCCAGAACAAAATGGCGTTGCAGAACGGGCTAATCGCACTATCTGTGAAAAAGCTAGAAGTATGCTTCAAGATTCTGGACTGAGTAAACAATTTTGGGCGGAAGCTGTCCATCATGCAGTATATTTGAAAAATAGATCGCCGACGATCGCTGTTAGAAACAAAACACCAGAAGAGAAATGGTGTGGAAAGAAATGTGATTTGAGCAGTATAAAGACTTTCGGGTGTAAAGCCTTTATGCACATTCCTAAACAAAAGAGAAAGAAATGGGATTCAAAGAGTAGAGAGCTGATTCACACAGGTTTTTGTGATGATGCTAAAGCATATCGACTTTTGGACCCCACTACTAACGAAATCTTTAAAGCAAGAGATGTAATATTTTTCGAAAATCAGATGTATCTTGAACCAAAGAAAGAAGAGCTTTCTAGAGAGATGTTTACACTGAATGAAGAAAACACTGAAATTCAACAGTCGTCAGAAAACGCAAGAGCAGAGGCTCCTAGAGATGAGATTCCTAGAGTGGAAGAAACTCGAGTCGATGAAGTTTCTCGAGAAGAGATACGTCGAGAATCTGTCGAAGAAGATGACTTTGAAGATTGTGAAATGGATGCAAATATCAGTGAAGAAGAATTACAAAATCTACAGAGAAGATATCCACTGAGAGATCGTAAGCAGAAAGAATTTCCAGATTATGTGCTTTATGAAGCAAAAATTGGAAATGAAATATGCGAAGAACCTTTAAATGTTCAGGAAGCTCTGAATAGTAAACATAAAGAAGAATGGAGTAAAGCTATCCAAGAGGAGTTGGATGCTTTAAAAAAGAACAAAACATGGATTTTGGTAAAACCTGAGAAAGGACAAAATGTTATTGATTCAAAGTGGGTACTTCGAATCAAAAACGAGGCGGGAAATAAGAGACGTTTTAAGGCTAGACTGGTCGCAAGAGGTTTTCGACAAAAACGAGGTTTAGATTACAGCGAGACTTTCTCACCAGTAGTAAGACATGGGTCACTACGTCTGCTTCTAGGCTTAGCAGCGGAAAATGAACTTAGAGTAGATCATATGGATGTGAAGACTGCATTTTTAAATGGAGATTTAGAACAAACTGTTTATATGGCTCAACCAGAGGGATTTGCAGAGAAAGGAAAAGAAGACTATGTATGCCTTCTTAAAAAATCTTTATATGGGTTAAAACAAGCTCCGAGGCAATGGAACTTAAAATTGAACGAGGTTCTGAATAAAATGAATTTTAAGAGACTTGAGAATGAACCTTGTATTTATATGAGAAAATCCAATAACAGTTGGACTATAATCGCTGTGTATGTGGATGATTTGCTAATATTCTGGAATAACGAAAAAGAGTTAGCAGAAATGAAGAGACAGTTGATGAAAAACTTTGAAATGAAAGACCTTGGAAAAGCTGAACTTATACTTGGATTGAAAATTCATCAGACTGCAAACGGAATAAAAGTGGATCAAGAGGCGTATGTTGAGAAGCTTCTTAAAGAATTTGTAATGGAGGATTGCAAACCAGTTGCCATTCCATTAGTTCCGGGTTAACGGTTAACTAAGCCTGAAGAGGAAGGATATATGCAACCTAAGAATATACCCTACCAGAAGCTGATTGGATCACTGATGTATCTAGCTGTATGTACACGAGGAGATATTGCACATGCAGTTAGTTTCCTGAGTCAGTTTAACAACTGTTTTAAGGAGGAGCACTGGCAGGCAGCCAAAAGAGTATTACGGTACTTAAAAGGAACTAAGAATCGTGGTTTATTCTACAGAAAAACTGGAAGACAGATAGAAGGTTTTGCTGATGCAGATCATGGTGGAGGTCATGATAGAAAATCATACTCTGGGTGTGTTTTCCGGTTTGCTGGAGGAGCAATATCATGGGAGAGCAAAAAGCAGCAAGTGATTGCTCTGTCTAGTACAGAAGCTGAATATGTCAGCCTTACTCAAGCAGCTAAGGAAGCTATATTTTTGAGAAGATTGATGACTGAGATTTCAGGAACGAATAACAAAATTGTTATTTATTGTGACAGCCAGTCAGCTCTCGCAATTGCTGAGAATCCAGTTCATCATAGTCACACAAAACATATTGACTTGAAATATCACTTTGTTAGAGATTGTTTGCAAAATGAAGTGATTGGGTTAAAGTATTTAGAAAGCAAGAGAATGCCAGCAGATGCGCTCACAAAGGCTTTACCTAGAGAGAAGTTCGAATGGTGTGCTTCCTGGATGGTTAAGTGAGTGTATATGTGAGTGATTAAGTATTGAGTGTGTATGAGATGTATGTGTGTACAAATGAGTGAGACAAAACAGTTCAGTCTATTATCAATTTAAGGAGGAGTGTTAAAAAGAGGTTTTATACTTTTATCTGTTAATTTGAACAGGCTGGTTTTTGTATATTAATGTCATACACACTGTCAGTTAGATTTGAGATATAGTTTGTTATAGTGAAAAATATAAACATATTTCACATGATTCTCTGGATGTATTTATTGTAACACCAGTAATGTTACCACCACTAGCAAGACTCTGCTTAGCGTAGTATAACGGAAGATAGAGAGCTATCTACCAAACTCCTACAGGTTATGGGCCCAGCACGCTTCCACTGTGTATTTATTGTAACACCAGTAATGTTACCACCACTAGCAAGACTCTGCTTAGCGTAGTATAACGGAAGATAGAGAGCTATCTACCAAACTCCTACACTCTTGAAGCCCAGATCTCAGCACGGTTGTGAAGCACTCGATGGAAGATGCATCCCAAGTGAAAATGGGTAATGCTACAGTTACTAAAGACCTGGAAATTGCAAGAAAAAGAGATGTTCCATATATTTTGTTAGAAGTCAATGTTATTTTTCATTGAAACAGTTTTGCTGTTTTGGAGTCAGTTCCATAGTAAAAGTTGTTCACATTGTTGAGTTGTTGAAATTTGTTGTGTCTGTATGATAGTTTTAATCTTTTTATTTGTGTGTTTTGTCCGTAGTTGTTCGTTGTAGTATCCGGTGTCTTTAAAAAAACGATGCATATGTGTATGTCGCAGATAAATTGTAGAATCAGCTATAATACATAACGGCTAGCCATTTTGTATTACGGCGGATCAACATTTAGTTCAATTGTCATAATGATATTTATGTTTTACAATACGGCGGTCTATGTAGCTACATAACACGAAATGGCTATTTTTAAATGGCTAGCCGTTATGAAATGCGACGAAATCTACAATTTGACTCCAACATATTATGTATAACAATATTATAACAGGATTCAGGGTTAAATGTCAACTAGATAACGTTTAAAATTAATTATATTCCTTAGAAGCCAGTATTCCTTACCATTTCTGGAAAAAGGACGTGAACTTTAACTATAGACTCATATTAAATGCTTGTTAGAAATTTGTTTTTAGTAAAAGTTTGTATTTGTGAGATCGTGTACGAAGGAAAAATGTTATTGTTTTTTGGTTATGTTTTGCACTTCAAGAGATATCTCAGATTGGTGAGGGTTCAAAGGTGAGTAACTAGTATGTACCTACTAGACAATGCACACTAGATACAGGGAATGTCTTGCAATTGTTTGACAATTGTTTGACACTCATAATGTCGTTTTTAAACTCGTACCTTCTAAAAAACGAAGCCCTGAAGACTTTGAAACTAAGGCTATGAACGCGTTGTTTAATTTGACATAGTACCTATTTAGATGTTGAAATAAAAACATTTCATACAATTAACATCAACAACAATTAACATCGTCAACAATATTATGTTCTTCGGTAACGTTATCGGTAAAAATTGTGAAGTAATCATTACTAGCATATTCTGTATGATTTATTTCTTGAATAAGTTACGAGTATTTAATGGTAGGTTCAAAGTTTAGCTACGGAGAAAACAGGCCTTCATTATAAATCCTGAATGACTGAAGTTGTGCTAAACGATATGTCCTCAATAATTGTATCGTTGGTCGCTCATTTCAATTATTTTGTTTATGCAGAGCACCTTTGTACCCACGATACAGTTTATTAGAATTGTTTGTCATCAATAAATAGTCTATTTGGTTAAATTTTATGTTTCGGCTTTCGGCTTCTATAAAATTGAACGTTCACTCCAAAGTCAAAACTTTGTTTAAATATTTTGATCTCCAAGATAATTCTGGCGTCATTTAGACAAAAAATATTTGCCAGACACTAATATTGTAATGGCGATAGTGCATCAGTATAATATGTAGGTATATTTACTTCTTCGTGCTGTAAAGGCTGAAATTTGGAATGCAATATAGCAAATAGCTTTTATAATCTAGTACTAACTCGAAAAATTTGGGTAAGCAAGCAATCAAAAAAGTTATCGTATGTAAGTTTGACTTAGATCACTGTGGAGTTGGACAATAAATAAACTGTTAACGACGTGACATGCTAATGATGGGATTCAATAGTAATGTTACAAACAAACAGGCATCATTATCGACCGAAATCAACCGCACAAATTTGTTTTTACGGGTTTTCCGAAACAGGAAAACTACTGATGATAAAAACCGATGTTTGAGTAATGTTTGAGATATTAATGAACTCAAAATTTATCGGAGATTGATAAAATTTACTTATTTGTTAGATTTTTCAGAAGGTATTAGATTTTATCACACTAAACAAATTCGAAAATTCGCCGTTTGACATTTAAAAAGAAACATTTTGAATTCTGTTTTCAACGATATGAAAGCTTATTTGATTAGTCATACATGTCTTTATAGTCTTTGTGGTGGATCTCAATAGCAGAATGTCGTCTAGGTAGGTACCACCGTAGGACCATATATTCTGCCGCCAAGCAGTAGTGTGTAAACAATCCAATGTGCCTGCTTGAAGGGTACGGCAGCCTTTGAGACTAACCATCGAATGTGTCAAAGTAATTAGCATCAAAGTCCTGCCCAAAGTCAATACCCTTTGCATTGGTCATGGAAAGGCATTGTCTTTCACGATCGAGATTGCGATGACAAGAATATATGTAACTAAAAAGTATAACAGATTTGTTAAAATAAACGAATACTAAATCATAAGTAAACAAAAACTAAATCAAGATCGACTATCCTGTTAGGTCAGTCGGTTCTGCCTCCAGCGCTGCAGGGGTTCGATGTCTGCCCAAAACAAGATAGATAGAAAATCTATTTTGCGTGAAAGAGTAACAAACCTACTCACAAACTTTCGCATTTATAATATTTGTAGTTTGTAAAATTGTATATCTTTGGATGTTTGTTAGGTGAATCACTCAAAAAAACGGCTTAACGGATTTCGATGAAATTTGACACACATATAGTTTATTACCTGGATTAAAATATAGGATACTCTTATCCCAGGAAAATGTAAGGTTCCTGTGTGGGATGTGATCAAAAATCTGACTACAGGACGTATCCACTTGAAATTTGGTAAAGATTTGGGATACGCGCACGAAGGATAGCGTACCAGTCTATAAAAATGGCAAAAAAATCACGTTTGTCGTATGTGTAATATTTATTTTATTCAGTTTTCTAGTATTTGTTGTTACAGCGGCAACAGAAATACATCATCTGTAAAAATTTCAACTGTCTAACTATCACGGTTCATGAGATACAGCCTGGTGATAGACGTACAGACGAACGGACAGCGGAGTCTTAGTAATAGGGTCCCGTTTTACCCTTTGGATACGGAACCCTAAAAAAGATAATCGACTGGAGAATTTTCCTCCTTTTCGTAGTTGATTAAAAAGTTAGAAGCTCTTCGGATAAGTATAACTAGGTACAACGCAAATGACGTCTAGTGCATACACACATGCCCCCATATTATTACTCTCTTACGTCATTCAGCGTTCGAGCTAGCATTCAATCTTTATTTAATCAAGAATAAAACAAATAGTGGATAAAGAAAATATAATCTTGTATGCATTACTCTATTGCTTGAGTTCAAAAAAAACTGAAAGAATTATCTTCTTAAAGTCGTTTATTTTAAGATTACCCGTTTTGTTTTCACTGCCAAGGTTGAAGGTGCGAAATGGCGCGTTGTTACGTAGTTATAACCATTGCCAATCTACCCAACGTTTGAATAAAAATAGTTATGTTAATTTTTTGACTTAAAAATAATAGGAAAAACCGGCCTATTGTGGAATATCTCGTCATGGTTAGAGATTTCGTTCCACAAGTAATATAACAATAAAAGATAAAACAACAAATTTACAAAAAAAAATGTTTTCAGTCATATGTTCTGTGTCTAGGTGCCCTATATGTATTTACAAAAAAAAACAGTATCTAATTACCTACTCTATCAGTTATCTGACTTCCACAGTACAAGCTTTGCTTAGTTTGGGAATAGATGGCGCTGTGTGTAATGTCCTACGATATTAATTTATTTTTAAATTTATTTATTTCGCTTGAGATAATTATTAGCCTAGCCTAGTTTAGCGTATTTATCATTTGTTTCATTTTAAAGTTTAGGTTCATTGGTTGGTTAATTAAACTATTTCGCAATAAGTACCCATACTATGTCTAACTATACAGTAATAAAGACCTCTGTTATAGTTCAAGAGGATTTTAAAGGTTGGATTTACAGATAAAAATAATTACGTAGATATAATTCACAAACTGTGTTTTTTCTAAATCGATGTTTTTTTTTTGTAAGTAGGTATATAAAGTCTAATCATATTTTACTTAGCTACGGTACATGATTAACGACGAAGTACATGATTGAATTCAACTTATTAATTTCACTGTGTAGCCAGTTGTTAAGCTGGTATGTACCTACCTTAGGCTTATGTAAAATATTTTAAAATAATATACGTAGATATTGTAAAGTATAGACGGCTATTGATAACGGGCAACCTCGGGAACCTACATCTGTATCCAGAACAAAGTAGTTCCCCAGATCACTAAAGTCACAGGCATAGCTCAGCGTATAAAAAAGCTGAAGTAAGCTGGACAGGACATATCTGTCGCAGAACCGATAACTGCAGGGGTAGACGTTCTAAACATAGCGTAGGATACCCTAAGACTCGATGGAGTGACGATAAACGTAGGGCTGGCTGGCTGTAGCTGGAAGCGAAAAGGTCAAGATCAGGCCTAATGGCATGTTCTACGAGAGGCCTATGTCCAGCTACGAGTAACTACGAAAGATGATGATGAATTTCTAAAGGACAATTTTGTAAATGTTAAACAGGTTTATCTTCAAAATTTACTAAATTTTTTGTTTCACGCAAAATACAAAAATACTTCATGTGAACTCTAAATGGCAATAACTGTATAATATGTACTTATGTTCTCAAATGAAAGCGGGGATCTGGGCGAAGCTTGAGGTCGACTTATGTACGTGTAAAACACAAAAGTTAAAAATTTAATTTCAAATAATTCATATACAAAAAGTGCAGGTCAGATCGAAGTAGTTATAATGATATGCCATTACTAGGCGTGCAAAACGTACTTCATACAGAATACTATAAAACAAGTTAAAATTATACAAAATAAATACTTGAATGTCAAATAGGTACCTATATGATGATGTGTCCAGAAGAAAAAAATTGTAACATTTTTTTTTAATTACCTATATTCTTTCTTGGATCAATTAATACCACTTTTGTCCACAGTATAATCATCTTTAAAGTCGTATTGTGTAGTATAAAATTATCTAGTAGGAACTTCTAAAAATTACTACTAAGTACCTATAATATTGCAAAGATATGCTTGTGCAAGTTCTTAGATAATTTTTTAAAAGATAACCTAGTTTTATACTAAACGTTACCCGGTATTGTCGTTCGCGGTTACAAGCAGCCATCATGCCCATGTCTATTTGAGAGACATTTTGGCCCCTGTAACTGTGACATTCGTGAATCTATACAATTTCTTTATGCCATAGATAGTAAACATGTTGACATGTTGTTGACTGATGGTAAACAATTACCGGCGTCTATTATTAGATATCTGTTACACCAGAATATGATAATTTTGATTTGATTAATTTATAATTATGAGTACGTAGATGACTAATGGCACCTTCAACTTTTGATTCGAAAATCTAATATTGGGATACTTTTATCGCTATCGAAAACCGCTATATGTAGTCCAACTTTTTAGGCTTCACAAAACCGGTTTAACGTGTATCCGAACACGAGATCCTTGGATACTGAGCAAGGAACCTCAATTTAGAATAACAGTACTCCTAAATTCACTTAAAAATCAGCTTACTAAATCAATATACACCCAAACAAAATAGTCCATACCTGAAGAAAACATTGAATGAATATTAAAGAAACTTTTGGGACCTCCGCGAAAATGTCTCTACATCAAAATCAGATTTTATTGACCATAAATAATTATGAATGTTACAAGCATGTCACTTAAATAAAAATATTTTAAAATTAATGTTGAGTTAATTTTTTTTAAATGATAAATAGGTTTCCGTTTGACTACCAACTCATCTGATGTTAAGTGAAGATGCGGTCTACGCTGTACCGCGCTTGTCTAGAAGCTATCGATTCTGTCTCGACTTTAGGACAATCAGATTGTGTTCATCCAGGAACAGAGACCGAGGCAGCGCATTCCACTGTTTAGCGGTTCGCAATGAAAGTGGAATCAAATTGTTTCTTTCGCATTTTTGGAACGTTGACCATGAAACCGTGTCGCTTTTTCGAGCTTCTGCCGTTCGATAAGTAAATAGGTAATAGGCAACTAAATTAAGTTAGACAAATCAAATAATATTATCACTATATGAATCCATAATAAAAAGAAGCAACTATTTAAATCCCTTTTAAGCTTGGTTAAAAACGAGTAACTTCGAACTCTTAGAGGAAATTAAAGTTTTTCCTGATTTGATTCTAATTACTATCTTAATTTCTGTTTTATAACCTAAGCCGACTTTGTTTCTCCTTGGCTCCTTGTCTCTTGCATTTACCTCCAATTTTATTTATCATGCGCCAGATTTAGTTTGTCGAGTTCAAAGCGCCTGCGATTATTCGTCCTGCCTTGATTCCTTCATCCATTTTCAAGCGCCCGCTACAATACATGATTCTCCCACGGCATATCTATCAGTCACCTGGTTCCCATAGGTTAGCTTAGAGTTCCAAAGGCGCTGTGTGAAATCACTAACAATATTTATTGATTCAAATAACAAAAAAAGGTACCTATATTAGGTAGGTTGTCTGGAAGAAATCGATCTAGGCGATAAGACCGCCTTTATACGCCATCTATATGTATTGTTTTGTTACATCCTTATCTCTTTTTTATGTTATAATGTATTGTATGTTTGGTGTGTAATAAAGTTGTATTCTATTCTATATTATTAACTAAGATTTCCTGTTTTCGATACAGCGATGGAGCTCACGAGGCCATGCTGGCCGAGGGTGACAAGGGTCCCAAGCTCACCTACAGCCAGAGCAAGAAGAAGGATGACTACGAGGCTCTGCAGAGTTTCCTCCGCAGCATCAGTTCTACTGCAACCCTGCCGCCTTATATCAAGGGAGAGACTTACTCCTCAGCTAAGGGAGTTTTTAATCAGGTATAATAAACACATTGCACTGAGCTATGTACAGTTAGGCCTATACTCATAGGGTGATTGGGAATATTAGTTACACAATGCCATTCCGATAAAGGTCCATGCAATTACATAAGTAATACACCATCAAACTTCTTCTCCGGATTTACGCAGCTTTCCTCACAATGTTTAACTTCACCGTGAGGTGGATGAGTTTCTAAATCGTCCTACATACTACTATACTATACTATATACCTACCTATAAGTTTTTTTTTTTCTTTGTCTCATGTTTATTGTTTATTTTATTTTGTATGTATGTATTGTTAATTATGTTGAAATGTGTTTTATGTCTCAAATAAAGTGTTGTCTATTGTCTATTGTCTACATCAAATTTAAACCAGTCATTGATGCGGGCCTGGAATCGAAGCCACACATCACAGTGGATGTGTGGCTCAGCAGTTCTAGAGTTAATAATAAAGTATGAAAGAAATAGTGTTATAATCGCTTATCATGAGGAGTTTCCTTGCCCTGAGTGTGTGGATATTGTCTTAAGATATCACTGATTACAGTAAAGTTTCAACATTATCCATTCTTAGGCAAACGATAAGACCGAATAACGTAATAGCCTAAACAATCGTAACCAGTCCATACTGGCCTCGAACCGTACTTATCGAGGACATTTGCATATTTTTTGCTATTAAAATAAATTAATCATGCCCCTTGTTAGGTTAAATGACTATAAAAACCGGCCAAGTACGAGTCGGATTCGCGCACGAAGGGTTCCATACCATCTATCTATCTATACTATTATAAAGAGGAAAGATTCGATTGTTTGTATTGAATAGGCTCCGAAACTACTGGACCGATTTCAAAAATTCTTTCACCGTTGGGAAACTCCACTATCCCCGGGTGACATAGGCTACTTTTTATTCCTGTATTCCCACGGGAACAGGAACTACGCGGGTGAGACCGCGAGGCGTCTGCTGGTTATCTCTAGATAGGGTCCCGTCTTACCCTTTGGCTACGGAACCCTAAAAAGGAACACATTTTACTTCTATAAGGTTAAGCTTTTATAATTCTAAAAGGAATTAATCATAAATTTTGCTTTTGAAATGCCACCCACGCAAAAGTCAATAAAGAATGAATTAATGTAAACGGTATCGCAATCATTTCTAATCGGTCAACGAAATATAACATTGTTATAACACAAATGATAGTAACAATCTATAGATAACTAGTGTTCAGTATATTCTTATGTACGTTACTCGAAATGTAATTTCTATCTACTCGTGCTAACTCTGTTTTTATAGAAGGTAGGTACAAATAGTTGCTTATATAAGTACTAGCGGACGCCTCGCGGTTTCACCCGCGTAGTTCCCGTTCCCGTGGGAATACAGGGATAAAAAGTTGCCTATGTCACCCGGGGATAGTGTAGCTTCCCAACGGATAAAGAATTTTTGAAATCGGTCCTGTAGTTTCGGAGCCTATGCAATACAAACAAACAATCAAATCTTTCCTCTTTATAATAGTATAGATAGACAGATAGATAGGTCGTATAATTTAGGTTAGCGGCACCTCACAATTTTGTATATTTTCGTATTTTCTCAAGACTTTTATTTTTCAAGTCTATACGTATATTGGTATGGCAACATATAGGTATGGCACTCCACAGCTATCTATGTAAATATTAACTCGCCATTTTTAGCGTCGTCGTTGTAGTATAGGAATCCAAAGTTGATTCTATATTCTGTTGTTATAGTATAGAATGATGTTTGTTATAGCGTTTGTTGTAACTTATGGAACGGTTGAATCGATGTAGCTAATTCTTTTTTTTTAATGGTCATGATACTTTGAATGAGGGGGCAAAGGTCGAGCGCTACCATACCGATCACCTTGTACTAAGTAGATAATTATATTTATAACCATAAATAAATAATCAAAATCGGTTTCAGATGTCCAGTCGTAATACGTAACCTTTTTTCCTTTTGGAAACCGATTAAAAAGATGGACTTTCGTATTTATATATTTAGCGAGACGGTTATATAGTCGTTAATAATAAAATTGGTATCACGCATGTTTTGTCTGCAATTTTAATTAGGTAAGTAGTAGTGATTGATAGGTCAGAGCTGTGAACTACATGGTAACTGGTAGCCTAGAGACCCGACCTGACCTCTAAGTGGCCCAAAATTGTAAAGAGAGTATCGGTCGTGATATCATTTTCTAAGTAGAGCTGATAGACCCAATTTAATAGGCCCAATTTACCGATAGGGAATAAATTGTTGGCCATTCGAACATTTGTTAGATTAGTTTGTCTATTTTTGCTTTTTTTTTTAAATAGATAGGCTTGCGTTTGACCGCCATCCTGCTTGATGTTAAGCGAAGATGCGGTCTACGGTGGAACACGCTTGCCTAGAAGAAACCGATTCACTCGCGACTTGAAGGTACCCAGACTAGATATTCATTGGGGAACACCCACTCGGGTAGCATATTCCAATGTCTAAGGTACCTAATACAAATCAACCAGATACCTGGTATATATAAATAAATTTAATTACTCTGGCTTCGTTCTTTGCATGATACTAGAGTATACTCTATAGTACTCGTCTGCCATGCTACCATCCTCTAGTTGAACATCTGCCAGTGAGCACCTAAAGGAGTGTTTCGTTAGCCTCACTTGTGAGCCAGTTCCATATGTATTCCATTCCATTGTTCCATTTAGTGCGGTTGGTTCGCACGCCGAAAGGCGTGGGTTCAAACTCCAACAATGAGCTTGGGCAACCGGTGAAGGAAAACATCGTGAGGAAACCATAGCATGGTGGTAGGGTACTTTCTAGTACTCGGCTGGCTTGCAACCACCCTCAAGTTGAACATCTGCCGCCAAGCATCTAACGGTGGGTTCCAGCATCCAGTTTTCATTCGTGGCTAGGTGTGTTTACCATCTTCGACCACACCGTTTCTTAACATCATGTGCAGTGGTCAAACATCTAGCCTGTCAACCATAAAAAAAAATAACATTTCAGGATCGGTGAGCATCTTCGACCAAAGCGTCACTTGACATTAATTCTCTTATTTGGTTAAGAGTTTTTAATATGAAATTCGAGTTAAATCCGCGTGGATAAGTGTTCCTAGGTATAATATAATATACTTATAACCAATATAATAGATCCAGGTGAGCTGTTGTCAAACACCTTGTCTCTCAACCATAAAAAAATGTTTATCAAGATTTTCAGTGCAATTTCGAATTAGAGTTCGAATTTTCCATTGTTCGGACGCTAATAACTTTACGACCGTACGAGAGTATAATCACAATCTTTTCACAATAAAGTTTATTAGTATGATTGGTCTGATATCTAAAGCATAATTAATGCTTAAATATTTAACTGAAAAAGTAATCGCATGTACAAAGCTATAAAGTATATTTATCAAAGTACTGATTATATGTAGGTACTTCATTTTAGTGCATAGTCCTAAGTTATAAATCAGCGCGCTTGAATAAATTTTTTCTTATACCACCGGGATATAATAATGACTTTATATTCTCTATTCACAACAAAACCAATTTGAATTAAATTGATGATAATTATGGGAAGTTTTAAACGACTATTTAAGTAAAAGATAGTAGGTAACGAGGTTAGTTCCTCTGTTAGTAGATGCTTTATAAAACCGTATTTTACAAGACTAAATCATTACAAGGTTTTTTTTTTGTTTTGGCGTCGCATTTTGAGCATTTGCTAATGTCAAGTGTTTTACATTTTCAAATTTCATAAGTTACATAAATTGCCTCGTAGCTTTAATTATAGTCAAAATCCAGTCTTGGTCAAGTACAGTCCCTGTCAGTCAAGTCCAGTCATGGTTTAGTAAAGTAGTGGTGACTTTACTATAAAGCTTCGATGGACTTTTCGAAGCAACACGAAAAGTCATGTTTCACCACTTTATATCATTTTCCTACACTCGTACTTATGATTCGACACTTTATGAATAAAACACCACCATTTTTATGCATAAACACTCGACAAAACATTAGTTTTGAAAATAAATACAACGAGGTGACACGACTCTTTCCGTGTTCCCGGAAACCTCTACTACATGGGTATTGAAGGTAAACGCGTGACGCGTAGCGTGGCATGTCACACAAGTTGTGCCGCCCCACAACTTTTTCCTCGTTCCCGTCAAAAATACTCTACTAGGTATTTAAATTGAATTGAAGTTTGCTGAATGAATGAATACGAATACGTATAAACCTAGCTTAATCTACGTTCACGCTACATACATAAATGTTAGAAGATAAAATCAAAATAGTACACATTATTAACGAGTGTTTTCACCCCACTACGCCCTCAATATGCGGGTAGGTCACGCTGTCATCTATCTCGTAACAAATGATACCAGCGGCTAAGTACATTGCAAACACACTTGATCCCAATTAAACAGATTGCTTCGCATCACCTTACTTCGTTAGCCGGCGGAAGATCAAGAGTGTAGAGTTTCTTATAACCGTCACTTTATAATGAAGAATCATATCGCTGCGCTAAGGGAAGCGTGATATTTTTTTGTTAAGCTAAGCTAAGTTAAGTTAAAAAATATAGAACAAACATTGCAGGCCAAACATAGACAAGATTGCATAGGACTGCGACGAGTGGCGTCAAGAAGAGAGACTTAGCAGTGTGCGACTACAGGCTGAAGATGATGATCATGAACGGATTCAAATACCTTATTTTTTTATTTTTTTAATGTAAAATGTAATGAGACGAACGAGACGCTCTCCTGATGGTAAGAGATAACGCCTGCCCATGACCATCGCAGCGATACACAGAACTTTAAGTAACAAAACAAAGTCCAGGGCATCACTGTTTTGGCGCTCATTACTTTGAGACTTTTGATAGAATTAGTCTCAACAGCCCAGTAATTTCGCTAGCTGCAGTACCCTTCAAACCGGAACACAGTAATGCTTACACACTACTGCTTAGCGGCAGAACTGGTACTGCGGTGGTACCTACCTAGACGACCTCCTGCTAAGGAAATCTACCACCAAGTAAGGAAATCTACCACGAAGTGAACCCGATCATTCGTTGATAAAATTATAGTGTGATAGTACTTATAGTCTGAGGCTATTGTACACGACAATAGCCTCAGACTATAAGTTTTTGTAGCGATGATAGCTCAGTGGTTAGCGCGGTAGGTTCGCATGCCGAAGGGCGTGGGTTCAAACCCCAACAATGAGCTTGAGCTGCCGGTGAAGGAAAACATCGTGTGGAAACCATAGCATGGTGGTAGGGTACTTTCTAGTACTCGGCTGGCTAGCTACCACCCTCAAGTTGAAAATCTGCCGCCAAGCATCTAACGGTGTGTTCCCGCAGCCTCACTTGAGAGCCAGTTCCATTCCAGGCTAGGTGTGCTTTACCATCTTCGACCACGCCTTCACTTAACATCAGGTGAGCTGTGGTCAAAACAACTAGCCTGTCAACCATAAAAAAAAAAAAAAAAAAAAAAAAGTTACAGAGAACGTAGTAGAGCAGCATAGTAACACTGCAATAAGTTGGATAAACCGTCAGATGGGGTTTGGCTTTGGACCGTCGTCGGACTATTTTATAAAAGAGAAAAAACCGGCAACCTGACTTTTGTAACGTAATGGCAAGAGATTATACTATCGCTTATAGTATAGCTAACTTAGTTTAGTGTGAGAATTCTGTTTTTCAGTGTGACCTTCACCAGGCAATTAGGAGTAGTTACGTAAAATTAATACCTGTAAAGATTATAGGTAGCAGAAAATGATGTACCTAGAAAATTACCAACTTGTGGAGCTCGTTTTTGTGAAAGATAAATTGTCTGATGATTATTTTATTATCAGGCATATAAGCGGTGGTTTTTATACAGAGTACCTACTATTATAGTTGATCGTTATGTTGTAGTTGCAACATCACGTGATAGATGAGTAAGATGGCTAACAAGTTTTTTCCTTCAGCTAAATATCAATTAGTGTTTTAGTATAATCGTTTTACAAACGTAATAAACAGATATTAATCAAAATACAAATATTAACTGGACTTCATATCTTTGTATACAGAATGTCAAATATATCATCATACAATACAGTCTAAACTAACCTGCGTAGGTTCAAAATCCCAACAATGAACTTGAACTGCAGGTGAAGCGAACATCGTCATAGCATTGTGGTAGGCTACTTTCTAGCACTCGGCTGGTAAGTTACCACCATCAAGTTGGAAATCTGGCACCAAGCACCTAACGGTGTGTACCGGCAACCTCACTTGAGAGCCAGTTCAATTCCAGGCTAGGTGTGCTTTACCATCTTCGACCACACCGTCACTTAACATCAGGTGAGTTGTGGCAAACACCTGGCCTGTCAAACATAAAAAAAACTTGAATATTTAAATGGTTGTTGTGCTTGTTATAGTGCCTGATCACATGTGCCGTGCTGATCATAGCCGCAGGGGCGGGCCACCCCATCGGCTTCTCGGCGGTAGCGCTGCCTCAGCTGAGGAACGAGACCGGCAATATGCGGATCGACGAAGAAATGGGATCCTGGATCGGTAAGCTTACTACCGAAATTCTTCTATAACATAAACTACTTGACACTTGCAAAATACACAAAGCACAATACCAAAAAAAAGAAGAAAAAAAACTTAATTTTCTGCAACGCACATCTGCGTGGTCTTTTGATATACCATCCCATCCCACTAATCCTACTAATATTATAAATGTGAAAGTTTGGATGGATGGATGGATGTTTGTTACTCTTTCAAGCAAAAACTACTTTGAATTTGGATGAAATTTGGTATGAAGGTAGCTGAGACCCTGGATTAGAACATAGGCTACTTGTTATTCCGTAAACATGTAGCGGGTAACACCGTAGCTAGTTGAAACATTTTATAAAACAGAATATTCGCATTTGATTTGAAATCACTGTTGGCTCATTGGTAGGTAGTAGCTGTAGGGCGTGAATTCGATTGTCTGGGTGTTCTGTATTATATTTAGTTTTTAAGTATTTAAGAATTCTATCAGTTATCTGACTTCCATTAACAAGCTTTGGTTAGTTTGGGGTTAGATGGCGCTTTGTGTAAATGCCCTACGATATTTATTGTATAACTGCTTCAAAAGATAGAGCCATAGCTTCTCATACGCCACTTGATTTCTTCTCCGTTACTATGCGTAAATAAATAGGTTTCTTCATGTTAGGTCCGTTCCGTTGGCAATTCAAGCTCAAGGTTGGGATTTGGCCCTACGCCCAACAACCAAATGTACTGCGGCCGCTGAAACCACTGCACTATCATTAGTTTTATTTTGTCGTAGGTATCTACACTTTTATGTTGTTAAATTAGGTACGTTAATTAAATCTTTAGTCTATAAATATAATAGTATAAAAACCATTTTAAAATAAAGTCGCTGTCCGCGTCTGTCTTTTTCTCCGCTCACTTCTTCTAAACAATGCAACGAATTTTGATACATTTTTCACTGCTATTTACATATTTTGTTATTCCGTAACAAAATATGTAAATAACAGTTTCTATGTACAATAGTTAGGTACATTCTTGGTTAAGAATTCTATAAGCAGAGACATTCAATGTTTTCGTCGAAGTAAATTGTAAATTTGTGACCGATGCCAGGGCGGATCGCTAGTGTCTTGACTTGACAAATATGGTGTACTATTATGGGTACAGATCTTGATAAACACGATATACTTAGTGTAGAAGTAAGTGCCACCACAATATGAGCATTAAAAATATTTAAGGTCAACAACAAGCCCAGTCATTGGGTAGGTTCTGACTTATAAAACATCACGAAGTCTTGTAATTTGGCAGAGTGTTACAGTTCAGTGGTCCTAATTAACGAGGTTAAACAGTAGTACGGATTAAGTAATCGGTATGCCTGAATGTTCTAGAAAAGATTTTGCGAACTGTAAAAATTTGCTAAGTTTGATTTAGCTGTCATTCGAAGAGTCAAAAAATATTGTCATCTCATCAAAAAATATTGTTGACCAAAGTTGTAAAAAACTACATACGCTATCATTTTTGTTTTGACCATTTGTAAACTCAAACGCTGGAAAGAATATATTCTCAAAAAACTGTTTTTTGGTACTTACCATTTTTCTAACATGGCGACGCGAGCGGCGGCCGCTCGAGGTCGCAAATTCGGAATATTGATTAGGACACTAAACTAAACTCTAAACACTGCTAAATTACAATATTCCTTGACCTATTATTTCAAAAGCCTCTTTTTATTTCTTCAATGACTAGACTTATAAATTATCACAGAACATATGAGTACTAACTTTATCTCGTTATCTTATAACTAGATGAACATACAGACAATATTCTATAACTTCTTATAAATTAACATTGTTCGCCTATTTCTTGCTCTAATTAAAATTGTACACATTTTTTTATTGCAATTGGAATAAAAATAAATTGTATGTAGGTAAGTACTAGTTGCTATCAAGCGTTACTTCCTCTATGACAAAGTCTGTGAAGTAGGATCTACTAATTGCTTACCCTACCTCGCTTGTTTTATACTGAAGTATTTTCCTTGTTCCTTGTAGTGACTGAGCGAGAAACTATAATTATGTTTTCTTTACTTCCTAATGCACAACACATTGGATCTTGTAGGCGGTCAAATCAAATATATCCTAAATTTATAACATTAGTTTCACATAATTTTCAAAACAAATGCGAAATTATAAGTATGTATTTTTGTTGGTTTGTTCTGTCAGTCTGTAACTTACGCTACTTACCTCCCTAGATTAATAAAGGATACCTTTTACTCCGGAATAATGTTCCGTAAGATACAACTATCCAAATTTCAAGTGGTTACGTCCTGTAGTCAGTTTTTTGATAATCCACTGGAACCTAACATTTTCCCGGAGTAAAGAGTATTCTACAGGTAATAAACTATATGTGTACCAAATTTCATCCAAATCTATTCAGCCGTTCTTGCGTGATTGAGTAACAAATATCCAGACTTGCAGATTTATAATATTAGTGGGTTTGTTACAAGATGGTACTTGTGTGTGACCCGAGTGAATCGGTTCCTTTCTCGCACCTCATTGTAGAACGCTGTCGGCGGTCCAACGCAAGCCTGGATATAAATAAACAAATAAATAAAATAAATATGGTAGGACATTACACACAGCGCCATCTGACCCCAAACTAAGCAAAGTTTGTACAATGGCAGTCACATAACTGATAAAATACTTAAATACTTTAAATACATACTTATAATAAATTCAGAACACAGACATTTTGTTCATGCCACAAAGCTTGTCCTGGGTGGGAATCGAACCCACGCCCTTCAGCTCTTGAAGCAGACATTCAGACATTCTATCAATGAACCAACAGGGCTGTCGAAATGCATAGATATGTTTGTAAATTACCGGGATCTTGAAGGAATATATCAAAGTTCGCAGCTGCCTAAATATAATTGCTTACCTCGGTAGATACAAAGAGTGCCTGTGATGACAGAGCAGATCACAGCGCTCCGCTAATTGAAACATCGGTCAGCGAAGATACACAGAATCATGTATTGGAATGACTTGATAGAGACTTGATATTTAGCGATATTACAGATAATTATTTTATTATAATCGATGTATCACGTGTTACAAAATCCAAAACTAACCGAAATCAAAGAAAAATCGTGTTATCAAATATTGTTGACAAGTTGTTGACAAGTTGTTGACGGGTTTACCCGGTTGTTTAGGAATAAAAAGTAGCCTGTATGTTTGCTTGTGTGTTTAATTCCTTATTGCACACTTACATACATTTTTTTTAATTTGTGCCGTGCAAGTTGTTGACCACAGCTTACTTGATGTTAAGTGACGGTGTGGTCAAAGATGGTAAACACACCCAGCCTGTATATGAACTGGCTTTCAAGTAAGGCTGTCATTAGGTGCTTGGCGGTAGATTTTCAACCTGAAGGTGCTAACAAGCCGAGTACTAGAAGTAGAAAGTACCATACCGTCATGCAACGATTTTCTCATGTTTTTCTTTCACCGGCAGCTCAAGCTCATTGTTGGAATTTGAACTTTAGCTCTTCGGTTTATGAACTGACTGATTGTACAATAGGACGACTTAATTTATTTAATACTTTATTGCACACAAAATAACATGTACAAAAGGAGGACTTAATGCTAAAACATTTTCTGCCAGCCATCATAACAACAGCTAGTCTAATAATAACTCTTATTATGGTTGTTACAAAAAATATAACTACTTATACATATAATATATTATGCTAACCACAATCTCTAATACAATTCAAGTGTCGCAAAAAAAGCATCCGTTTACATTGTTTAACATTCGTGACCATACTATGAGCACCTCTCATTACTATCGTCTTTAAAAACATCCTTTACTAAGTAATATAATATGTATACTTATGACTTTGTAAATATCGTTAAAGGCGAGGACACTTTTTACTTGTAATTTTTAGGAATACATACGTATTTATGTACGACACAAAATTAAATAAAATAAATATTGGAGGACATTTTCACACAGCACCATCTAACCCCAAACTAAGCAAAGCTTGTACTATGGGATCCAGACAGCTGACAGAATACTTAAATAGGTACCATTATTTTGTAAATACATATAGAACATCCAGACACAGAACAAACATCCATGTTAGTCACACAAATGTTAGTCCTGAGTGGGAATCGAACCCACGTTGTAACTTTTATGAGTCTAGCGGGCTCAATTAAGCACGAGTCATGATCATCATCATAATCAACCTATCGTAGTCCACTATTGGACATAGGCCACTCCCAAGACACACCTCTCTTCGTGATCTTCAACTGTTCGTTAAACGCGAGTATGAATGAAATAAAATTGTTACGCGTAGATTTGTGAGGGAAATAGAGAAACCTTTTGCATGGATTTCTTATAAGTACATAGGTATTGAATTGTGTTGTCGTTTCCAGCCAGTATCCACTCGGCATCGACCCCTCTGGGCAGCTTGCTGTCGGGGCCGGTGATGGAGGCGTTCGGCCGACGGCGGACGTTGCAGCTCTGCATCCTACCGCTGATCGTCGGCTGGATCATCATCGGCACTTCTGTTCACCACGCAGTGCTGCTGCTAGGGAGAGTTCTCTGTGGATTTGCCGTTGGCATTATGGCCGCGCCATCACAGGTAGAGAATGTTTGTTTTTATAAACTGTCCCACTGTAAGGCCCTTTCCCATAGTGGAAGGTAGATCCAACTAGCACTAACTAGAAGGTAGACGCTGACCAAGATTTCATACATATTCGAAAAATTTAACTCACAGACGTGCTGATTTCTTCAAGATATTTTGGGATGCGTGTTGTTGGATTTAAATCTATTTAGGATTTGACCTCCAGATTGGCAGCAAGACAACTCTCTCTCCACTAGACGGTATAGCTTCGATGAAGATTCTTACTGCAATTTTTTTTAATAATTCTATAAGTTACAATACAACACAACACATATCCATGGTATATATCTAGTTTATTTCCGCTTAACGACTGTTAAACAAAATGAACTTCCGCAAAGTAACGCCTGAATCAATCAATTACATATCCATAGAGCTTACTACGTTTATGCCTTGTATGAAATAAGAATTCTATGAACTTAATTTACATATTATGTAACTTTATTTGTTAATTGGATTTACAGTATTTCTCAACTTCATAAAACCTAGTCAATAGCATGATGCGTGCAGTATTTCCCTGTTCGAAGGTATAAAGTGTCCCTATGCAACTTCCTTGAACTATATCGCAAGGTAGGCAGGACAACAGGCCAAATTACGTGAACGAAACATATGTCACGCTAAAGAGAAAACTTACTTAAATACTTAATATCATTTAGTAGCATGTTGTTGCACTTGGAGTGTAGTGTGCATATTCTCCGACCAGTAAATATCCGGAGGCTGGGCCAACCCAGCTCTTTGAAACATCACAATGAGAACCTCAGCTTCTACGTCGATAGTTGATGAGATATATTATTAGTGGACGAAAATAGTTGCCGTAACATTACATCAGTCAGTCAGTTCTATTTCAGTCTTGTACATTTGGAAGTGTTTTGGCAACATTAGACGTCATTACTTACAGCCCCATGGCTGTAAGTAGAGCATAATTAATGTCCTACTTTTCGCAGATATTTATTTACATATTTCGTTATATATATTTAGGTACATATATAACGCAACAAGGAAGTAGGTACTGCAAGTTTGTATTGTTAACAAAATGACACTTTTTAAGACAATGTATACTTATATAACAAGTATACCTACTAACTTAGGTTATATTTATAAGATATACTCGTGCATGCAGACTCGTGTTCGAGCCGTGTGCTATGAATTAGGTATGTACCTACTTGGCAACTACACGTGCAGCAATTTACTGCATGAAATTGAAACTCATCTATTCTAATAAGCTTGAGCGATAGTTGGTACTGGTACTTAACAACAACCAAACATCTCTATACTGATTACATCTTAAGTGTGATTCCCTCCCAAGACAAACATTTTATGTGGCAAACATTATAATAATGTATGTTTGTTCTATGTCTGAGCGTTCTAAATGTAGATGTTATGTACATTATCTGGCTTTTTTTGCACTGTAAAGAATTGGGGACGTTCGTGGTAGTTGTCGAGACGTACGCTCATGGTATGGTAAACATATTTGCAGGCTACAGAAAACGGTGATGTATTAGACGCACGCGATTAGAGACAAATTGTCTTTTCCCCCGCGCGCAAACGTTCAAATCTTGGATATAGATAAGTCTGTATCGTTGAGATTTTATATATAAAAACGGATTACATTTTACTCGGTTTTGAAGTCTTTCTTTCAGCATTTCCTGCTCACATACTCACTATGAAGTAGTCTGTGGTGCAACACAGGTCTCGCATCCCGCACCTCTTACCTCTCAATCATTCATGCTATGCCTACTTCATATTACGACCTTACATCAATTATTATTTTCAGGTATATTTAGGCGAGATCGCAGAACCAAGACTGAGGGGTTTGCTGATCGGGACCCCGTTCGTAGCCTACTCCCTAGGAGTGCTGTACGTGTACGCGCTGGGGGGAGCGCTTGACTGGCGAACAGTGGCGCTGCTTTCCATCGTGCTGCCTGCGTTCGCGTTCCTCGCGCTGTGCTTCTCACCGGAGAGTCCCACGTGGCTCGCACGCCGCGGACGGTTCCACGAAGCCATGGCGGCCATGTCGCGTCTGCGGGGAGACGATGACACGGTGAGAACATCTCCTTTACAAGATTAACAATAACATCAGGGAAGGATGAACATCCTTCCCTGATTGCCCTCGATAGCTCATTTTATGTTAGGCTGTGGGTTCGATCCCAGCTAGAACAAACTTATTACACTAACGTAAATACATGTTCTGTCTGAGTACTTTAAATATACCTGTATGGGTTTATTTATAGAAAAAATGTAAAAGTATTCCATCAGTTATTTGTTCAAGCTTCCGATAGTACAAACTTTGCTTAGTTTGAAGCTAGATAGCGGTGTGTGAAATGTACTTATTTATTTATTCCGATTGGAAAGCAACAGGAAAAATCGCATGAAACTATGAATACTTATTAGTTATTCTTAGCAAACTGCTAACTCATGACTTAAATTTTTTTTATCCCTAAAATTTGTTTTTCTATACTTAAACTTGCTTGAACCACTTGCGTATTATCAAGATCTCAGTAGATCCTGATCAATGGCTGTAGAAGTCGAACGATCTTACTCTCGCCAGCCATATTCCAATGCCTGCATCCACATTTTCGAACACGACACATAAAATACTCGAGAAAAAAAAAATACCGAGACTATGTTTTACGCGCTGGTACAAAATTACGCAATTCTTTTATTTATTCTATGCCAGTAGGTACTCCAAAACTAATATCGCTGTATAGACGTTATTAACGTGCCGAGGTCAGAGTTATAGATATCTACGGAGATTACTGACCTAATATAAGTGTAAGAATATGATAAGTAGGAAATCGTAGCAAACTAAGAAACCATAGAAAACGTACTCTGTAGGTATCTATCATCCTCTACTCTCATCCAGTCACAAGTGGACACAGCAAACTCATTACTTTAATGATGATTAATATTTTCTGCGACAACGGAGAACAAACAGCAAAACAAATTGCACACTCACAGAGCGTGTTGTTTCGGCGTCATGCTTCTCATGTGATACCAAGTCAAGTGGTTCTTTAATGAGCTCAACAAGGAAGGCACATGGCAATAAAACTGAAGTGACTTTTCTCGAACGCGAGTGACAAAATAATAAATTACAGCTGATGGTATCGAGTAGGGTTCTCAGTTGTTTCCGCAATTGGTTGATAAAAATTCTATTGTTCCTGGTAAGTGATATATTATATAGTACCTACACACGTAGTGAGTTAACTTAAGTTTAGGCATTTACCAGAGGTTTACTAGATATTCTGCTGCCAAGTAATGCTGTTTAATACTGCTTAATCGTAATAGACAAAAAAAGGATTAAAAAAAATATTTAAAAATATTTATTCAGTGATTATCTATTTGTAACGTTACAACGCTTGAAGTCATTGTAATTGGCCTTGTGTATAGATGCGTATTTCTATCAAAATATGTATTGTGTATAATATAGGTTTATACACAATACATATCGCACTTGAGAGCCAGTTCAATTCCAGGCTAGGTGTGCTTTGCCATCTTCGACCACACCTTCACTTAACATCAGGTGAGCTGTGGTCAAACACCTAGCCTGTCAACCATAAAAAAAAAAAAACTTGACAGAACATACCTACTGTAAATTGAGTGACATCACTGCGTCAGGGTATTTAAGTAGAGCAAAGACATTTAGACAGCGCATAGCTTCTAAACATGGGCATATTTAATTTATAACTCAAATATCTCTTCAGTGAGTAGACGACAACCCTACTAAGCTTTTGTGGAAAAACAATTGGTTAAATCAACCACTAAAAAACTAAACAAACCACTTAGCACTGATCGGCGATTAAGAATACAATGTAACATCGGGTTTCGACACACCACAAGATTTCTTGGTAGACATTTAGGACCTCTATACCTGGTAGTAATGCATGGTATAATATGTATAACATAATATTTTTTTTACTCTATTATAATATACCAGCGGCCCGTCCCGGCTTCGCACGGGTGGACATTAATTTCGTAATTAAATTCTAGTAGTAAATATAGCCTATGTTAGGGATCCTCAGGGATAATGTAGCATTCTAATGGTGAAAGAATTTTTGAAATCGGCCTAGTAGTTTTTTAGGTTTATTCGTACAAAAAAACATACAAAAATACAAATCTTTAATCTTTAGAATATTAGTGTAGATTTCGTCCACTTGTTTTTGTTAGTAGATTCGTGCGTCCCAAAAGGTTAGTTCTGAAAACCAGCGCTACTGAGAAATCGACACCATTATCGCTAAGAACTAACCTTTTTTGTAGAACACTTTTTTATTGTTATTTTTCTCGTATTCTGTCATCGTTTCTTTCTTTACAAGTGGTACAAGTAAAATTATTTTTTGTACCATCGACGCGACGTTTTGATTGTAAATATACGAGCATAATGAGCATGAGCCAAGCTGAGATGATAACTTCGTAGCCCTTGTTTTATGGCTTTGATGATAGTTCAAAACATTATTAAATTGCTAGTAATTATTAACTCTTACTTACTAACTTTTTTGGCGTTTTGACTTGTCAAATGTTATTTTTGACATGTCAACATGTCGCCTACTTATCCAAATATAACTTGTAACTTTGGTGTTAGCAATTGTAATGTAATAGCATATTATACCTACAGACTTCGCAGTTATATAGGTATTTACACTTGCGGCGTCCAGCGTTTGCACCTAAAACCTACAAAAACCATATATTTTTCAAGATAATAAGTTGCTTATGTACCTATTTAATCCAGGTCATAAGTTATATTCATTCAAAAGTTCACCCAAAGTTGTTGAGTCGTACACTTCCACACATTTTCGAATTTACAATGTTATTGTGAAATGATACTATGTATAAAATAAATCACAATAACGACACGTGAGAAATTTAGTGCGTGGGTACCGTGTAAGGAAACGGAGAACGACCGATCAATCATTGAAATAATTTTGCAGATCTGCGGTTTAGATTATAAAAATATTTGCAGATTAGATTAGATATATTATCTGTGTCATTACAGACGCGATTCACAAAACCTGATGATTCATAGACATCATATCATTATGATAGCACATACCTACTTCTGAAGGCGGTATGCTTTAATATCATGTTGTTGATTACTAAACTTATTTAACAATACCTACTAAGTGTCGCATTTAGCGGGGCGGTAACCCTGTACAATATACATCACTAGTTTTTAATTACCTACTAGAATTTTTTTAATGGGTAATACAGACCGAGTAAGACATCGTAAATGTGCAATGAGAATTTTTATTTAGTTCGTAATGCCTTATTATAATGCCTTAGTCAACATTTTCGGAAATCCTGCCTAAAATTATGGCCATTGGGCATAGCACTCATTTACTGCAAAAGAATACTATCACCGGACCAGCTGGCGATAACCAATGGCAAGAACATTTTCTTTCTCTATCGCACTATCGCGACCGAGGCCTCCCGATCCAGTTGCACGAGCTTGCCACGTGATTTATGAATGAAATTCGGTATGTAAAGAAAAAAAAATTTACTGATTCCAAAACCATTTCGAAATAGTACATTTCCGTACAATATTTTTATGTTTAAAACTCTGTAAACTATGAGGAGGGGGTTATTTATAATGAAATGTGTCAAATGTTTTGTATACTTTTTGTTTTATATGGCAAAGGCATATTCTACATATTCAGCCGACCTCATGACGTCATAACTATAAAAAGTTTGAAAACGTATTAGAATTAAACTACCGCATAGAAAGCCAAAATATTCAAATTAGTTTCATAAAATAAAGTTTACTATCAGTAAAAAATATAAAATAAATACAAAAAAAAAACTTTACATACCGAATTGCGACGGTCTAGGATTAGGTAAATGCCTACGGGTAGACTAATAACCAGGAATCACCTTTTTTGTGGATAATTTTATGACGTCGATTTTTCAAGTTTTTTTTCATATATGGATTCAGTTATAGCAGCAGATATTACTAAGACAAATTTTGTGATTTACTAAGTATATCACAATCGCTCGTAAAGCATCATCTAACTTTTTTGTGTTTACTAACAGGCCCAGCGCGAGCTCCACGAGCTAATATCAGCCAGGGAGAAGGAGAAAGCCAGAGGAGAAGAAAACATTAAATTCTTCGCGACCATCTCTCGCGCGCCCGTGCTCAAGCCTTTACTATTGATCAACGCGTTCAACATGCTCCAAATTCTGTCCGGTAGCTACGTGGTCATCTTCTACGCTGTAGATATTGTTAAGGACACTGGCGGTTCTTTGGATCCAACGGTAAGTAAACATCCACGAATTTAATGTACCTTTCTAGGTACCTACAAAGGAGTGTATTAAACAGTCAACCAATAATCGTGATTGTCTTTCGCGTATTTTATGATCGGAAAAAACATCGTTGAATCAATGTCATGGTGTCTTGTTATAAAATTCCTTATATAGGAACTGAACACACTGCTACTCTACACTACTACTGTTTACACTGCTCTGCTGTTAAGCTTAACGAAGTGATTCGGATATTAGTACCTACGTAGTTATGTGATTGATAGGTTTTGTTATGGGAAACGTCAAATTCTAAAAAATATAGTAGTATTTTCTAGTAAAGATACGCGAGTGATTTTTTTTTTTAATGTATTGCCGCTGTAATCCTTTACCATATGTTGGTAAAATAAACATACCCGGCATACTTAACTACTTACCTATATTTATAACTCACGTGTTTTACTGTGTAAGTATTCATTTGTATAATAATAGTAAAACATGTGCACGTAAAGCGATCGAACAGGGTCTCTGTGCGTATTCTACCGCCATGGTTAGTTACAAGTTAGACTAGTAACTAACCATGGCAGACAAACATTCTATGCTATCAATTAGATTGTCTGAATGACAAACAATAAGAGTGAGTAAAACGTAATGTACCTAGTACCAAATAACACGGTTACAGTGCCGACTTCACAAAAACTACTCAGGTCATTTGCATTACAAGGTAAATTTAGCTGTCAATTTGGTCTGCAGCCAAGAGAATCGAAAATATTTTCTGAATACATGTTCGCGTGTACTTAAAAATCAAGTTCAATTTTCAAAGGCATTATAATACTCTTTATTGTTTACATTTGAACGGGTAACGTTAGTAATAATACAATACACCGTTACATAATAATATAGTTAGAAACGCAGTTTGTAAAGTTTAAAGATTGCCGCAGTAATGTTGATAACAGCAGTGATTGTACTCAGCGAAAAAAAAAATAGTCTACGGAAAGCCCTTTACGTACAAACTTACCTAGTTCCCGTTATGTGCCAATATTTGTTTTTGACCAAATTGATTGATTATGGCAATATTTACAATGGCCATTTACATTTTGACATTAAGTATACATACAACAATACCTATGTATATTTTAAAAAAGTGTGCTATGAAATATTTATAATTAAGTAGGTAGATGTTTAATCTTTATTACGTATAGTGTCTGGTTATTAATCATTGTGAAATTATTGCGCAATTTAATCATTTGCATTTGGTTGGGCGCGAGGAGCACAAACAAATGTGACCAATCAAAACCCGCGAGAAATCTTTTATATCATCCCAAACTAACTTCTTACTTAATTTTACATTTTAAACCTATGTTTGATTAATCCACAGAGCCTATTATACAACAGACATGCTGAGTATCTCCGTAGTATAATAGGCTCTGTGGCCACGACTTAGATACTAGTTTATCGATGTTTTTCACATTTTCTACCCCTAGTCACGCCGACTTGGTACCGACATAGCACACAATATAACAAAGCGATGAATGTTTGCGTAAATTAGGTTGCCTGTGTTAATGAAGAGATTGCATTTGATCACAAATGTTAGCAGTGGTAAATTTTAGTCGGATTTTCGTGTCACCGGTTTTAGAACAAATTTTGATTATCGCCATATCTGTATTATTAAAGGCTCTGTGGATCAATCATATAATTAAGATCTCATATTTTAAATTTCATAGTTTAGTAGTTTTCGTCCAGTTGATTTTATAGTCGATCTATTTATTATATATCTATATTTAGTTTGTTATATAGATAATTGTATATATTACAGATGGCAGCAAACGCGTCTGCGCTCGTGCGTCTGTGCGTAACAGTGCTAGCATGCATTTTACTGCTGCGGATGACGCGCCGCGCGCTGGTTCTCATCTCCGGTGCCGGCACCGCCGTGTGCACGCTGGCTCTCTCCTTCATGCTGATGCAGGGACAGGGCTCCGGCTGGCTGCCGCCTACACTCATCCTTGGGTATTAAATATTATATCATTAATTAATCTGTTTTTGCTTGTGAGTAATCAACTAACAGAGTGAACATGTTGTTAGGTAACTTAAATATCATCTCATTTTGTTTCAAGCGTAAAAAGTATCTAGTATAGTAAAGTTAGTTATTTTTTATACAATTTATTGATTAAGTAGTACGTAGGCATATTCCGATGGTATTTGTGTTAGTAACACAGAAATAAAACCGTTAAAACAATTAACGTCATTTAAGTTATCATCACATAAACTAGAGATTTTTTTTGAGATTTTTTTAGCATGATTTTACGAATGTTTTAGTACGAACTATTTTTAAAGGTTGTATTATTTGTTAAACAGGTACGTAGCATTCAACACGCTTGGTTTCTTCGTACTCCCAGGCCTTATGATCGGAGAACTGCTGCCGACAAGGGTCCGTGGGCTACTGGGTGGCTACATCTTCTGCCTCTTCAACGCTGTCCTCTTCGGCTTCACCAAAGTATACCCCGACATGAAATACACGATCGGAATGAGCGGTGTATTCGGTATCTTCGGAGCTTCCGCAACCCTAGCCACCGTCATACTATTCCTGCTGCTCCCCGAAACAAAGGGCAAATCTCTCATACAGATAGAAGAGTATTATCAAAAACCAAACATTTTGTGGTTGACGCGGAACTCTAGTGAGGGACAACGGGTTTGAAGATTCGGTATGATCTTAAAGGCCATGTACGGAGAAGTTATCTGATCGGGTTCTGTGTAAGTTAGGCCTGATCGGATGCACATAGACGATCTGTTCATCAGAATCATTTTATGTATACGCATAGTTCTGAGGCTATTGATTCTCGCACCTCGTAAATCCATTTTTTAACAGTTTACACTAGCATAAAAACTATAGAAATATACGCAGTGACTGTTCCATGAAACGATATATGAAAAAAAATTGGGAGTGTTATCCTATTTTGCTAATGATGACGTCCCTACATATTTTTTAAAATGTTTTGTGCCTACAGATGAAATAAATGTAAAACTGATCTTGTACGTTGGCCTTTGCACTTGTGTACGTCGTAATTTATTAAGTACTTAAGAACCTGTTTTATGTGATAATACACCGCCGTGGTGTAAAACTCGCGTGATATATAAACCAATGTACTTTGTACCTTATTGTATGCAAGTTTACTAAACGCCTTAGCGATGGAAGCTACGTAGGTACTTATACAGAAATATACTAGACGATTAATATTTAAATGTTCCAAATGTTGAATTTAAAATGTTATAAACTTAGCTATATTGTAGTACAATTTTCTATGTGTGTGTATAAATTAACGGACATAATTTAAATTGATGCATTTACAACAATTTTATTAATGTTAGTAGTGTAAAACGTCAAATATTTCGTGATAGTTTTCAGTAATCCGAGATACTACTCATTCTAATCTCGAATTAATTATTATGCAAGTAGATACTTATTTGATTTTGTGATTTTAAAACAAAACGTGTCACACTAACTGAATGCGAATTAAACTTTCTTTAACGAATAGTCGCATGTCAGTTTTATTTTTTTATAATGTACGTATGTACCTATATATTGTATACATATAATTATATATTTACAAAAGTAATTTGGCGGGAATGCAGAAAAATCATGTCATCGCATTGTATTTATTTATTTTCCAAAACTTCTGTTTTTCCAGTGTTTATGTGTAAAAAATTAAAAATGGTGGTGTTTTATTCGTAAATTACCGATTCACGCACGTGTGTATGGAAAAGTGATATAATGTGGTGAAATATAGTTTTTCGTGTTGCTAGCAAAGCTCCATCGAAGCCTGTAAGTCACCACTCACACACACTGCCATACCAAACTCTACAATGACTTACTTTTTGCGACTTAAAACTTTATTTATAAATTATTTGAAAATGTAGAAATATTTGACACTGGCGAATGCACAAAGTGCGACGCCAAAAACAAAAAAAATGCTCGAAAACGGGTGATGACAATTGTTACCTTCCTAATACTGAATAATAAGAAATAGAATTATGTAATTTAATATTCATACTTAGGTATAATATTTTAAGTATTCCATGTATGCTGTTCAATGTTCATAATTATTAAAACAATATATATTGTTATACGTTTATACAATACTTAAAATGTCGCAAAAATAATACGTACAACAAAAAAAAAGAGACTCACGAAACAGAATAAAGTCGTATTATGAAACACTTGAACTGCGACACACTTTCGGATAACAATTGATTGCTTTAGCTGACATTGGTGATATTGCTAAATTAGAGGCACTTGTATATCAATACCAATGCCTCTAATTAAGCTTTTTTTAATTTTAATTACGTACGTTAGGTTACGTTATGATAGACGTTTGTATGATAAAAGCAGAATCCGTTTACTATCAGGGACGCTGTCCCAGTTTTAAAAAAAAACTGTTATTTACGTACCACGTGACGAGCCTTTTATGGTGCTAATTTATCACAAAAATTGCCCGTTAAATAGCTAACTTATGTATGATAAAGTCAATCATACTGGGCAAAGCCATGTTAGAATCTTTCAACCTAAATATTAACCCTGATTTTCCCTCCTAATCCTTCTAGGAACACTCGCACAGCAATGTCGGAGATACGATTCATTCAGAGTAATGAGAGATTTTTAATCTGTGATTTTAGACGACCACATTATGTACTATGTATGTATGTACATACTATAAGTTATAAACTTTAGAAGCTACAATTTAATTTTAACATTGTTATAAGGAATTATTTTTCTATTGTGAAATAGAATTCCAGTATGTGATAATAAATAAAATAAAACTTTACGCAAATGTTTGACTTTATACCTTTTAGAACAAAATCACCTTAACTAATCTCAGAAGTATTACATTAAAAAAAAATTAAGAAAATGTTTAACCCTTAAATCATATCAGTAATACAAATTTTAACCCTTTTTGTGTTATAACAAGGCTAATTTAAAAAAAACTAACCAAACATCACTTTATTAGTGAGACAAGGCTAAAAGTTCTAACGTACCAAAGCTGTCTCAGTGTTGATAGCTCTCTACAAATAAAACTAGAAACCCATACAACTGGAAGTAAAACCTATTTTAATTACATAATTATGTATTCTATATCAAATTCATGTTTACATACTTAATCCTATCTTAACTAAATAATTGCTAATTGAGAAATATACTACATACTACTCACACATTCACACCAAAAGTAGTTCGCAGTACCACTGTTAGTCGATTTGAAGCATCGGTGCAAATTGAAAGAGTGCGGCCGGCACATCACTAATGCATAGGGCATCACTATTATTGCGCGGACGCCACAGGGCGAACTCTCTCGCTTTAGTAATATTTCAACTAATTACACAGTAAATCCTGACCAATGGAGTAAAATTTGAAGCCCACAAACAGTTCAGTTCCACGAACTATATTATATCACACTTTGTGAGAATAAACTTTCAAAAACACAATGAGTTGGTATTCAAACGCGGATTTATTTACAAATAATCCTGTTTATTAGCTTTTTACTTAAAAACGCTGCTTACATTTTTAAAAAGATCAACTACTGTGCAATACAAATATGAACAGTAACAAAGTTTAACTGTAAGTGGCGATTTTAAGTAATAGTCTAAGAGCGTGATACCATAACCATACGTCATCGGGTACCAAATAGAAGTATAGTACAATTGATAACCTCATCGAGTAAAACAACTATAATTATACTTTTTATACAAAAATAGAGTTCCGAATGCTTATAACATTTAGTTTTTAAGTTTTAAGTTATTTCTTTATTGGTTACTTAACTACTTATCCTTATTTTTTTTACCCTACTATAAACCATTAAAACGCTACAATTAGGTGGTTAAGACAATAAGATTCTATTGGCTCATTCGAGTGTTTTTTTCGTATTTAGCTTGAGGATAAGATTGAATTTTCCTTTGTACTACTCGATTAACGCCTTCGAACGTGTTATCTGCTTGGTACCCGATGAGACAGGTTTACAGACATTTAGCTCTCAATCTATAAGGCCTTAAGCATAGTGAATTTTATTTTTTGTGGCGGTCCGAGTAGAACTTGTATATGCGTGCGGGTGTGTGAGGCGGCGGTTGCGTGGCGTGTGGTCACGTGTCTGGCAGCCGCTGGTAGAGACGCGGGCGCGCGGCGCAGCCCGGGCACACATGCAGCGTGCTCGACACCACGCCCTCGCACTCCCAGCAGTAGTGCTCCAAGCACCGCCCGCAACGGTACACCTACAAATATTTCAAAGAAGCTTGTCTGACATTTTCATTTGTGTTACTGTCTCTTAAGTGAGACGGAACACACCATTGAATGCTTGACGGCAGATTTTGAAGTTGAGGGTGGAAGCTGGACAGCCGAGTACTAGAAAGTACCCTACCACCACGCTATGGTTTCCTCACGAAGTTTTCCTTCACTGGCAGCTCTCATTATTGGTGTTTAAATCCACGTCTTTTGGCGTGCAAACCGACCGCGCTAACCTAGCTAGCTAACATCGCTGCAAATTTAACCTGAATTGCGAAAATTAAGGAAGGAATACTAAAAAGCTAACTCACGTGTTTATCGAGATCCGTGAAGTTTCGAAGGCAAGCGAAACAGTATTGCGCCTGACCCTCGTTCAACAGCTCCTCATACGGCTCCACCGGGAATAAATGGTGATACGACCTGTAAAAAAAAAGTTTTTTTCTTATAGCGTACAAAACCCAATTTCACCACCAACTGGCTTGTCAGTAAGCGACGATCAGGTCGAAGAAACAGCGCGAAGACTTACCAACTACTTAACCTATGCAAGTATATTTCAAGACAAGGCCTAACATCATCATCATCATCATTAGGTGCGATGTTCATACAGACGTTTGATGGCCAGATAAAACTTCTTGTGACCATACACTTAAAAGGATTGGGGTTTAGTAAGTCGAAAGGGGGGGTTGAATACCTTTAAGTCGAATGGTTAAATACCTGGCGAGATGAGGCGCGGAGGCGAGCGTTAAGCCGCAGGTACGACACTGCGCTGGCAGCGAACAGTACTTGCTCCGACACTGCGGGCACAAGTGTCCTTCACCGGCCACGCCCTCGCCCGACCCCTCCTCCAGATGACTGCACATAAAACCTCTAATGTATATCTCTTTCTACTTGAAATAACTATTTCTAAAACATGCTTGGAAATTTGAGCATTATTCTGACAACCTTCTTCGAGATAAATCGAAATTACTGTACTGGCCAAATACATGCGAGCAGCGGCCGGCAAAAAATTAAAATCCATCTGTCGTGGTTTAGTGGCCAAATAAATTACATAGTAAACTCATATCTGTAGTGTAATTTAAAAATGGAACAATCTCTTACTTCGTAACATGGCAACCAAGGAGGTAAGTAGGTACTTATCAAAAGTTTTTTTTAATTTCGAACTGGCTTGCAAATCTTCGAGCATACAGACATCAGGTGAGCTATAGTCAAACACCTAGCCTGTCAACAAATATTTATATTTACTTACTTTTATTATAAAGTAATTCTAATCAGTAACTTCTTTTCAAGTAAACTTTCATTCCTTCGTGAGAATACTCCGAGGCAAATAGATTTTCTAGAGATCACTGGTAATGTCGTACCACATGCAGACGGCAATGGGTGGATCGGGCCCGGTGGCCGCGTCGTGATGTGGCGTGGGTGGCGCGCAGTGCGGGAATCCCATCTTGACGAGCCCCGCGTCCAAGGCCCGCGCCCGCGCCGGCGGCGCCGTCTGCTCCAGCAGCAGCGAACGATAGTGCACGTCGTCCAGCGCCACCTCGACACCGAATACAGAACATAAGGGGTACGCTCCCAAAATCGGAGACAATTGTATTACTGGAAAAAACCGATAAATGGAGGCGTCAGACGTTTTGATGGGAACGCGTAAAAAATCATGTCGTTCTCGTGTGTGTATTATTTTTCAAATCTTGTGTTTATCGAGTTCAATACTAGGGTTAAAAAATAGTGATACCTATTTTTAATCAAAATATCTCGAATTATGAACTTGTGTGACGGCAAGTTATATAGGTATGGTGAAACATGTATTTATTTTCACGTTGTTCCCAAAACTTCGTAGAAGCTCGAACTAGACTGGACCGTGACTGACTTTGTTTGACTTAAGACTAAATCCATTTGATATAAATGGCGAAATCCAAAGTGTATAAATAACTAAATATCTGAAGCGTATTTGTTGCAACTGAAAGTCATTGCTATCTTTTTATTTTTTTCAAATATATACAGGGTTACGCGGGACGTTAGTATTAAGCTAAAAGGAGATTATTGTACACATAATTATGAATAAGTTTGTATGGGTCCAACACTGTAATGGTGCATATAAAACAGCTGTTTTATACATTAAGTTGAATATGATTGAATTTTTCTAAGATTTTTTCCCCCCTATTTAATGATGATGATAACTTATTAATAAAAGTGAGTGCTTATTTCCAAGATTACTGTAATTCAATCATACCCCATAGTCTCCGCCGGTATCTTTGCATAACTTTTTGCAGATCCTCACTTCAGCTGCGAGCCCGATAACTGAACATCTGATGCCATCCGTTTTCATAGCCTACAAATAAAACCAGGCGTAAAATACAGTCCATTGTAAAAGTTTAAATTCTTAATCGAGTTTTAGGGCATCTACCCCAACAAATACAAATACAAATTTTTATTGATAATACCAATGTTACAAGTCAACAGGCAGAACAAATTACAGACAATAAAGAATGTTAATAGATTCGCAAAATCGCAAAAAAAAAAGCAAAATAACCTTAGGCAGGTTATCCAATTGATACTAATAAATACCTAAAATAGAGGACAGCCATAAGACCATGTAGGTCTTATGGTTGTCCACTATTTTTGTGGTGCATTGAGGACTTTCAAAACAGACATAGATTTAAGAAACCCCTTTACATACCAACATATTAATGCTCATCTTCTCTGCCTGTTTTCTCATTCTTACCTGAACAAATCCGATATAATCCTACTAATAATGCTAAAAAATTGCTGATGTTTATAATACAGCAAGATATTATATTACTTTACCTGGATAGTAGTGTTTATATCCCCCGGATCACAAGTTGTGAGTGACGCAAACAGAACTAGAAGTTCTCTAGAAGCATGTCCAGGCAAAGGCCTAAGAACTCGTCCTGCAAATTCTAGTGTGTTTTGTAATGATGGCTCTCCAGTCAATGCTAATGTGGACAACCTGTAGGAAAAATGTGCCCGTTACTCTAGGTACAAATCTAATCCTTGAGAATATCTGTTTTCCTTTAAAAAAATATTGTAGAATATAATTCCATACAGAGTAATTTACCAATGTCGTTGTTTTTTATATCATCTCACATCACATTAACCTTATTGATCTAGACTAATATTATAAAGAGGAAAGATTTGTATTTTTGGATTTTTGTATGTTTGTAACAAATCAACTCAAAAACTACTGAACAGATTTCAAAAATTCTTTCACCATTGGGAAGGTACACTATCCCCGGGTGACAGGCTACTTTTTATCCCTGTATTCCCACAGGAACAGGAACTACGAGGGTGAAACCGCGAGGTGTATGCTAGTATAAATGTAAAATTTTATGTGTGTACATTTACACTAACAGCTTAATGGCCGAGATGAAATTTAGTAATAACCCAGATCGTCACCAAGGTTGGTAATCCTGGAAAAAGCCAGCAAAATCACAGGGTATCTCTAGCTGATTAACTAAGACATTGGAATAGGCTATATTGTGTATTAGTTCATAGTTATATATTTTAATGTGATTGTGAATGCCAAGGTACTAATATCATTCTACACTATGTTGTATTTAATTCTTAAATATTCTACTCACCCTTGAACAGCTTTTATATGTTTTCTAACATTTCCAGAAAGTTCTGTTATTCGTTCTGCCCGCTTGTTCTTCATGGCTACTATTCCTAGCTGACTCAGTGGATTTTGATCAAAGAACTCTTCAACAAATTTTTCAAATAGCTGAAAGACAAACAAACAATGATTTAATGTAATTTTTATAGTCTTAGCTTATGGAATTTTGTTCAAACATTTGGCTTTATGTATTGTACTGATTAGTTACTATGCACTCCTCTAGGGGAGACTGTGGCATCACACATTGTTACGTTGTTAATATGTACATATAAGCAAACATGCAACATAAAAATTATACATCAGTGAAGATACTACATGAATGAAGCTGCTGTAGAGTGGAATCAATTTTAAAAAATATATTTCGCCACACTATTATAACTTGTCTTAATCAGTTGCATAAGAATTTGGTGTCTCTAGACTTTCATTGATTTATAAATAATAAATAATCTACAGCACAACCGTCATATAACAAAGCTGAAGGGAATAAGATAATATTAATATTTATCTTTATATTTATAAATAATTTGTTAAAATTATTTTGATTGTCATATTTTATAGAGGTTTGGTTGTTCCTATGAATATTATTTATTATTCATAGGTCTAACATTTGTTTTGACAAGGTAAGAAAGCTGGTTTATTAAGATTCAAGATTTTACTGTTGAATGTAGGGAGTGAAAATCTTAAACGATAGGATATGATATGTAAATGTTATAGGTAGTAAAAAATAAATAAATAGAGAAAAATTACACTTTCTATTTATACTCTGCAATGATTGAATATTTGTTATAATGAGGTTTTTGACAAGAAGTATTTGTTTTGTGAAGTTATATGTTGCATTAGCTCTTACGGGCAGGATTAAGGATTTTGATGAATTTGTTAAATCAAGGTAATCATTATGTAGTAGATTAATTAGATTTATGTAATTTGTATGTGATTGATGTCTAGTACAAAATTGGTAAAATGTATAGCAAAACACAAATAACTTTTGAAGAAACTTTTTCAAGAATTGTGTCCTGACAATGAATCATCTAATTTGGAAGTCAAAATAGAAATTGCTGTAATAAATAGATCAATAGTACAGGATAAGGGTGTTGGTTTACCTTAAGAGTACATAAAAACCTTGAAGGTTTTAAGTCTTGTGAGTTCATTGCTTCCGAGCAGTCAACAGCTACTATTAAATGTCGCATCATTCCAAGTCGCACGGGACCTTTGCGTGGTTGCGCCGCTTTCCGCGCTGCTTTCTGAGCGAATTCTGCCACAAGACCTTCCACCAATCCATCTTCGTCTTCTTTGATAGCTTCCCTGAAAATTTAGATTGATAAACTAACGAAGCAAATACACAAAAATTCATCAAATAGTTATTTGAACAGAAATCTAAAAATTATAGAAATTGTTTAAATGAAACTTACCAAGTTTTCTCATAACCTGTCTCCCACCGGTACTCTTTAGGATCTTGCTCGTCGTCTGCCATTTTTTTGTTTTTATTGCAAAACTTATATTTAAGAAAATATTTATACAGCAAGATATCGAGGGCGATATCAACCACAAAATACAAATGAAATATATAATTATATACCAAATTATTGAATAAACACAGTAACCAGTATCACAGTACGTAATGTTATGACAGCCTTGACATCTTGACAATACAAAGTTATTGTTTTTATTTTTTTGGCATAGCACGTTATGTATTATGCAAGTGTTAAGTGTTACAATTTCTATATTTTTTAACATGTGATGCAAAATCAATAAAATTTTAGTAAAAATAACAAAGTGAAAGCTATTTTAATAGAAGCTTCGATGAAGATTTTAACACGAAATAACATATTTTTTTTACTTTGCACATCCAAGCTGGTGCCTATCTCTGTGCACATTTTCATTCGCATTTCAGTACGCATTAAAAACGACGGATATAAACGCGTCATGTCGTTTACTGTCGTGGCATACGAGTCGGTTTTTCTACACCATTAGTTTTTGAGAAAAATTTTGGAAAACAAAATATTGTAGTGACTTAATTTTTCCGCATTCCCGCCAAAGCTCATTTTAAGCTGATTTTTACGGTTGACACTTGACAATGATTAGTTTAACACTGATAAATTGACATGTGTATTTTTTCTGTGATATTAGTCATGTAACGTGTTTTACAGGGAACCAGAAGGGAAACAGAAGAATCATGCTTACTTTGCTTTGAATCATGTACCAAATTGTTGTATTATTTCCAATAATTAATATTTTCGTGAGGATTTAAGTATAAAATAGGTTAACCACACCTTCACTTAACATAACTGAACTGTGGTGAAACACCTAGCCAGTCAACAAAAAAAAAATGGTTGTAGCTTCATTTCACTTGGTGATAAATCTCCGTGAAGTCATCACTACTTTGCTAAAGCATGACTGGACTATGACTGTAACTAAATCTTTTAGACATTAATGGCATGGCATAAACTAAAATTCAAAAAAATATTAGGCTTAAAGAAGTTCAAGAACTCCATATCCGTTGCCGATAAATTGTAAAAAATCATTCAGCCAATATCAAATAGTTGATAATATGTAGAGTAGGTATTTACAATATGTTTTAGTATGAATATTATAAATTTCAACTATAATAAGTCTGGACTAAAACTTATTGCATTAAATTCAATGGATATCTTTCATAATACACATTACGGTATAATGTGCCTATGGCCTATACACATTTCTAATTTGGCACACATTAGTATTTAGAACATACAAACATACAGTATTTTGGAAAATGCAGCTATTATTCTTTCATGATTGGATTTATGTGAATAACCTACAACATATACACATCGAGTAGACTAAGCTTATGCAGTGCTAAGCCTTAAGAGTGGCCTTATGAAGTACTATCAAGGGATGGAGATCTGCAATCTTGAAAAAAAAATATGTTGACCCATAACCTAACAGACTTGTTATGACTTAGTTTCAGAGTTGCACTCATAGTAAAAGATGACTCCTACATTGAGTAAGACTCCTTTGGTTATCTAGGACTTTAGAGATTATAATACTGACCATTATAATTATGTAGAAAATTAACATAGTATAAAATTTAATTAGGTCATTTCATGGTGTCAATGACATTACTGTAAGTTTTTTGCTCATTATATCAATTAATATTAAAAGAGAAAGGAACTAGAAAGTGAAAATTTCACTTTTCTCTAGCCAGATCCAGGGATCATAATATCAAACAATCTGATACTTTCTGAAATTTATTGTTTAATACACCTAACACAAAATACAAAAATATGTTAAATTATAATGTAGTGTAGTAGATTCTCATTCAACATCTAATCTTAATTCATGAGATTTTAAGTTTACTTTCCTATCACCAGGCTGATGCACCATGTGTCCAGTAGAAAGACAATACTGTATAACTAATGCCGTTATGCTAAAACTTAGACAAATTATTTGAAACCTATGTAAGAAATTATTTAGAAAAATTGAAATATTTGCCTGTTAAGCTATTACTTCAATGAAACTTACATCTAATTAGTATTCAGCTACTACACACACCAGAAACCTCATCAGTATTAAATTTATGCTCATAAGTTGTATGCTGGAATGATCTATAGCATTTTGTTAGCTTTCAATATTAGATGTTTTTAAAATAGTATGGTTTCTGCCTTCTGCCAGGAAGTTGTTGAACTTGAAATGTAGCTCTTAGTAAGTATAGTTGTTGCTGGGGTCACTCAGTGGCAGCCATAGCACGTGCTTGGGCTCGAACTCTTTTATCATACTCTAGTCGATTTTGGCTGCAAAACATAAGGTTTAAGTCATCAAATAAAGTTAAAGGCACATTTAGATTAAATAGTCATTTATGATTTCATACTATTATATTACTTATGGTCAAAATGAAAAACTATCTTTGTTTTCGAAATCGACAAATTCAAGCTATGTATTATAGATTTATGTATTCAAATGACAAAAGTTTAAAAATTTATTGACGTAATTGCTAAACTGATCTTAGTAAAAAAGCTATGTGCATGATGAGGTGAAAGAAAACTAGGATGTTACTGGGATACTCAATCGACAAAGTATCCTAAGCTACAAATAAGTACTATGCCTAAACAGTTTTAATAAACTCACCAATAGATTGTGTAAGCTTCAGCCTGTGCAGGATCTTTAACATTTGGTTCATTGAGCAAATCCTGAATACCGAGAAGTATCTGCTTGATTGTGATGGCGGGACGCCAATCTTTCTCCTCATCCAATAATGACAGACACACTGTACCTGATGGGTACACATTAGGGTGAAACAAGGGAGGTTCAAACTTGCATTTTGGAGGGCTTGATGGGTAATCATCTTTGAAGATCATACGGAGCTTGTATAACCCACCTTCCCAAGGAGTCTGAAATTTAAATACTTGGATTTATAACACATTCTAAACCTAGATTTTAGATATCTAACAACTGTAATTGTATTAAAGCTGAAAATATCATTATTTGTCAAGCAAACATGTATCATAACAATAAAGCACAACAATTCATGTTATTTGTAATATTAGATATAGCTCGATTCCCGATCAGACTAAAGAATAAGCATGAAGTGGTATGTCCACAGCACTTCTACTCCAATAAAACTTTTATTGTCACAGAATTCCCCCTATTACAGACTGGAGCGACTTGATCTATCTAGGCAGCAGACACAATCGCATACAAGTTTGTATAAAACATTGTCATATACTAACCCCTTTCTTTCCGGGAATCGCGCATTCCCATGTCATAAGATTCAGTGAGCCATCGGGGTTCTTCATAGGTCTAGCAACAAATCCCTGAAAACAAAATGTCAACCATTTTCAATTACCATTTCTAACACAATAACATCTTCGATTCTAACAGTTAGAACAATAACTAGACTCATGCACTTACAAAAGGGTGGTCCTTGCGCCAAGCTTTTCTTTCTTCAGCTAAACGTGCACTCGCTATGCCAGACATTTTCTAGAAGAATTGATAGCTTAATGATATTTTGCAACGTAATTTGTTATGTAGATGATGTTTTGGTTACTTAACTTACTAGTTTAAGAATAACTATTTGAAATTATAGGTACGAAAAATAAATTACAAGGCGCGAGAAAAAGGCGTCTCGTAGAAAGCCACGGCTGATCACATCAGTGTAAGTGTGACCATACTTAAATATAATACTGCGCTAAAAACAAAATTATGTAGCTTACGACTAACTATCTTTGCTTTCTATTTTTTGCTACAATACTTTATTTTGTTTTTGGCAGAAAACACCTATATCCATAACCTCTTTCAATTAAGTAACAAGTATTTTCTAAAACTAAAAAAATATACAAAGCCGAATGAATGGTTTTATTCTGCTGAAAGTACAAATTGTAAAAGTTAAAACAAACAAAAAACATTATCTGTATTTGTATTTTTCTTATATTTTCATCTTCTGATCATATTTGATTATTTTTTTAGTTGTACTGAAATTTAGTTTGGTCTTTTGAAGGATTTAGTTAAGGTAATATAGGTAAGGTAGTTAAGGTATTATTATGATAATTTCATTAGTATTTCAAAGTTGTCAGACAAAATTGGTAACTTTTGACAAACCTTGCCAAATGTGATGGACAGATTTTGCTTACAACAACATCTTTATTTTTAGAATTTTTTTAACCCTCGCCTATAATGGTCGTTCAGAACATATACAAATAATGATAATGATAGATGGTGTTATGAGACAATGTAACGTATGAACGCTATAAGAACGAAATAAGTGTTCGGATTATGTAGCTTATAATATTTTGTATTCCATAGTCATTAAAACTCATTTTCTCAAAAATCGAGGTTAGTTGTTTTTTATTTAACGAAGCTCAACTGTTTTTGAGCCCTCTCTTAACGAAAGCATCCTTCATCAAGAAATTGACATTGATTGATTGATTGTAAGACAAAACTTTATTATCAAATCTATTCATAATAAAATCTATTTATAAGTCCAATTAATTGGCAATCAATAATCATTTCTAATTAAGACATTAAGCAATTTTGTTAATTTTGACTAAGAAAAGGTTTTACATAAGTTGACAACAGTCTTGTTTCTGTATTTTAAAGTCTTGAATTAAAAATATACCATTTATACAATTGGCTATAATTGCACGATTCTTCTGAATCTGGTCACACTAATACTGACGCATTGGCACAGACTTAAAACGGCTATATCAAGAAAAAAAAACGAAATAAATTGCCGCTTTGCAAGCAGATATTAGCAAGATCATTCCATTTTTTTCACCAATCCTAGGATAAAGTGATATGCTTTGATTGGATATTAAATAATTGAAATTATGATGATTGGTGGAATAGTTGTATGTGGAATGTCCACAGACAACAATATACAAAAATGTAGCAATAGCATATCGTAGAGTTTTGGATGGATAACGGAAAAAACATAAATCGCCTCATTGTATTTTATTCTAAAACCTATGTATTTTTCGTGTGATTGAGTGTTATTAAAATCATAAATTATAACTCTGAAAAATAAGATAATTTCCCCCCTCGCTACAAACCCCCCTGCACCACGCAAATACTAGTATTTATTAAAATTTCAAACTTTTAATCTAGTGGTGTAAGGTTTACATCTGCTATTTCTAAGACAGCATCAGCAAAAACATTATCATACATACGTATGATTGGCCGTCCTTTTGTGACAAATACTGAATGCTCTACATAATTTATGCAGCCTTAATCAATGAGGTTTTACCTCAGTTTATATAGTACATCATTGGCCTTAACCATTTAGCTGCTGTTGTTGCTAGTGAGGCGGAGTTGTAGTTGGTTTTATTTTAATTATTAGAGTAAATAGTTTTCATCAGCTCTTGTAGCACATAAACGTGGTTACTATAAAAAGACGAAAGTATAAAGAGTTAACTAGGTAAATGAATATCAGTAAGTACACTGAAAATGTTGAGTCAGTTTTAAATAATAAATAAATAAATAAATAAATAAATATCATAGGACATTACACACAGCGCCATCTGACCCCAAACTAAAACTACTTTTCCCCTGGAGACTTGCCTATTTTCATTGACGGAATAACTTTAGCAATTTAATAGGTTGTAAGCCGCGTCACGCAACTTTTATTTTTCCTGAACTCAGCATAAATCCTCACATGCTTACTATGTTCCTTTACCTCTCTTGTAGGAAAATGTAAGGCGGTAACTTTAAATAAAGTTGTCCTTTGAAAATTGTTACAAATGCAGTTTTGGACCATAACGTCAAAAGTGGGAAATATCTGTTAGTAGCTGGGCGTTCTCGCTGACTCAGCGTTGAACAAGCGCTCGCAGACCTTGCACGTCGTCCACTAGGAAAAAGTCGTTAGGGCGCTGTTCCGCCCGGTCTTGAGCAAATGACAAAGTTTGGCAAACCGGGACACCTACCCCGGGCGACAGCTTTCGGGGACGTCAAAATCAGAAATATCGATCTACCTATGTCTCATCTCTAGGAAAACGCGTTTTTCCGAGTTTTAAATTGTCTAAACACCGAGAAGGTCCAAGTCCTTAAAGGCTATTCTCCCGGTTACAAAAATGTACACATATTATACATATTATGATATTTTTAATCTACTTAATTATGTATTTATTTTGAGCGCTGGAGGGGACGCCACAAATTTAAAAATTCTGTCCCGGTTGGAATAAATCTCAGACGAATGAAGCGTCCAAGCGGTCCAAGGACTATACATTTTTAGTAATAAATGGTAGATCCGGGGCTGATAGATGCAGTCACATTTTTAACATAATATGCTAAAAATGTGACCGCATTAACTACATAATAAGTAGTAAATGCAATGAGGGTAGTAAGTAACTACTTTAGTAGTTACGTAATAAGGTGGCACGAATTTTGAATAAATATTTCAAGTTTTTGATGACAAAACGTATGAAAAATGGAGTAGCACCTTTGGTTTGCCAAAAAGGGTTAACGGAAATTGACACTCACGCAAATTAACTGATTTATTGAGATCACAAAAAAAAAGACTTATGATATTTAACTTTTTCTATGAAAAACCAACTTCATAAAAATTCCAAAAAAAATACATCCATATATATGAGGCATATCATTGGAATTTGCTACAGGCAATTACATAATTTAGAGGTGTCGATATACTTAGTTTATATTATATTGGCATAATTGAATAATCATTATTAACTGAGTGGATTATACTTCTAGAGTTGTTCCTGTATGATAGGACGCAGCACATTATTCTCGGCATTGTCAAACAGTTATAAATCTACAATTATTCATAAATATTGTTTAGTAATGTGACCCTTTCAAGTAAAGTGTATTGTAAAGTATGTGGCTGTTCAGTTGCTTCTTGTTTAGACCTCAATTTCCGTTTTCTCTCTACTTCCATGTTTTTTTTCAAATCATCGTGATGTGTCGGCGTAACTTGTCGGTCAAGGCGATTAGACGGCAAACATTTTCGGCATCTCGAAAACAGCAAGTCTGTTATGACATGCCAATTTTTTAGCTTCTCTTCTATTGGCTGTAAATGAAGTAACGCTAGCTCTCATTGGCTGATTTTTGTTTGTTAGTCAATAGAAAACAGACTTTTTCGGCCTTCCACTAGGTGGCACGTACTACGTGTCGGTCAAATGATTTTTACTTCATTATTTATTCGAATCTTGGGGTGATTTGGTTCATGTTGCGTTCCTTTGCGTTAAATTTTGAAAAATACATTGTAAAATTGTTTGTGTAGTGCTGGTAAGTGTCAAGTCTCTGTGACGGAGTCCTAATAGTATTATGATTTGAAATTATTTATTAAATCGATACAATGAAAAGAAAGCGTCTAATTTTATCTCTGCGATTTAGTGCGAGAGTAGATCGGTTGTCATGAGTTGAAATGGGAATATTGTTTAATTAATGGTTTTAATTTTATTTCTAAATGAATCTCTGTAATACTAAAGCTTGGGTTTCTTGAGAAAACAAATTAATTCATTTACCTATAATTAAATAAACTGTATAAATACGTAAACTCTCACTATTCATAGTTCTTAAATTTGGCGGGAACGCTGTGCGTAGGTTAGGTATGTACAACAAAAATAATGAAATAGGTACTACAATTTTATATTATTTACCTTACATTTAACCAGACTTGAAACATCATGACTTCTGTAGACGAAGGCGAATCTGCCGAAGATGTTCCAATGGGGAACCCAGATGAAATCACTAAAAATCCTGCTGCTCTGAAAGGTAAACAAAGTTATAGTTACTTGAGGCATATTTCTATAAAATTCCGTGATAAATAACGAATATTTTATTATTTTGTAGAAGCTAATGAGCAAATGGCGACTCTTGATGTTCTGGTGTGTGGTCAGTGCCATTCAGCTTTCCATTTTGTTGAAGAATTCAAAGAGCACAAAGATGCCAACAACTGCTCGGGAAAGTCTCCTGTAAGAGACAGTGTAAGTATTTTATTAGTATTTATATTTATTTTGAATGTACTTACTTTATGGTTGACAGGTTAGGTATTTGTGTACAACTCCACTGATGTTAAGTGAAGGTCAAGTATTATAAACACCTAGCCTGAAAAAGAAACTAGCTTTCAAGTGAGACTGCTAGAACACACTTGCTTTGTGGCATTTTTTTTTATTTCAGGGTGAAAACTCATTGAGAGTTCATTTTTCAGAATGAAAGCAAAGCTCAAGTATGGGCATTTTTGCTATGGAAATGTTCATCAGTTCGAGATGGATCAACCATTACTGATAATAGCTGGAAGTTGTATCAGCAATGGTGTCGCATGGCTGAGGCACAGAGGACTGCCTGGATCACAGCAGGAGCTAATGTGCAGTCCCTGTCTAAATATGCACATGCTAAAGTTGTGAGTCTATTTAAAATGGATATTTACTTTGATTGTTTTGTAGTAAGTAGTGAGACATTTTTTTTTTCAAAAATATACCTAAGTCTGTTCCTAGCCAGAGTCATATTATCTTTTTTCCAATATTTTCAAAATGTTTGTGGGATGAGTTACAAAAAATTCTGAATTGGGTTGGTAGTAATATACCTTATATGACTTTTTTCCATACATTCTGGAAGTTTAAAGTAAAACTTAAGAATGTGCTTTTAGATTAGGATAATATACAATGTACAAAGAGTGAAGGAGAATTTTAAATTTCTATAGAAAAAATTTTAACATTGCAGTTTGAGAGCAGTGTTTAGCAATTGAGCACAACAATGCATTGAACATTGTTCTTGCTGGGAACAGGCTCCTAAACCATTATTTTATGAAATTGTTGATATTGATACATTTCTAGATGGAATTAAAGCCGGACGACCAACTTGTTCCTGTTCAAATACCTACAAGTGAAGTCAAGAAACGTGGAAGACCTAAAAAGATTGTTAAAGTGGTTAGTAACTGCTTATCTTTTATTTATTTATTTATTTACTGCCTAACAAATTATCATATTTATTTATTTGTTTTTTATGATGCTTATATTATTTCTACATACTACATACTTGCATATTTACTATGCTTGATAGTTGTCAGTTTTGAAAATAAAAATTTGATAGTGACACCTTTTGAAATTAATACAGTTGCATATACACAAGAGGCATATTGATGGTGTATATTTACAAAGTTCCTTATGGAAGTAACTTTTGTTGTATATTACACATAGAGCATAAGCATAACCAATTTTGTCATATAATCCAAATTATCTTGTTTTTGTACATGAATCCTGTTTTATCTTTCAGGAAGACGAGACTCAACCTTCTGGTGAGGAAAGTGATGGTATTCCCAAACCCACCACATTGACAAGTAAATTGTCTAACAGCCAAGCCACCAAGACAAAGGTATAATTTTTGTACTACCTTTCATTTTAATTTCATTTCCATTGCTAAATAATTTTGATAGGATCAAAGATAAACTACTTATGTATTTCAGGCCAATTCAGTACTATTAGTATATAGTTATACAGTATTTTATCTTAACAAAGTCGTCGTCGTCGTGAGGATGCCGGAACACACCGTGAGATGCTTGGTGGCAGATTTTCAACTTGAGGGTGGTAGCCGGCCGAGTACTAGAAAGTACCCTACCATGCTATGGTTTCCTCACGAAGTTTTCCTTCACCGGCAGCTTAAGCTCATTGTTGGGGTTTAGTTTGAACCCACGCCCTTTGGCATGCGAATCTACCGCGCTAACCACTGAGCTATCATCGCTAAAGTCCGGTTAAGCGGAAATAAATACCGTAAACACTCAAAATGAACATCCACAAATAACGCCTGAATCAATCCATTTTATTTAATATTGGCTTGTTTATTTATAGGAGTTGAATGACAGCGTCCGCAACGCGCAAGAGCGCGTGCCGCCCGAGGAGCGTATCGCGCGTCGCACGGAGCGCGGCGCCACCGAGGGCGAGGCCGGTGAGTTCGTCGTAGAGAAAATACTCGCCAAGAGATTCAACCCTCGCCGCAAGCAGTACGAGTATCTACTCAAATGGGAGGGATATCCACAGTGAGTACACAATTACACACAGTATTATTTTTGGTTCTGTGAAACTTGACAGATATGATATGATATGGATACTTGTATGTTGGATGGGTGTGTGAAGACTTGTGTAAAGAATAATTTCGTACTTAATGGTATTAACTGACCTGTTAGCCTATTCGGTCGGTAGTAGCTATGCTTCTTGAGCTGAAAGAAGTGGGTTCGTTCTCATAGAACAAAGATTTCTTCTTTGATTTTGGCGTCGCATTTTGAGCATTTGTTTTATTTTTTCAAGTTTCGTAAGTTAAATAAGTTGCCTTGCTATAGTTATAGTCAAAGTCCAGTCATGGTCAAGTCCAGTCATAAAGTAGTGGCGACTTTATTATAAGCTTCGATGGAGTTTTGAAAGCAACACGAAAAATCATGTTTCACCATATTTTATTATTATTTTCCTATACTCGAGCTTGTAATTCGGCACTTTGTGAATAAAACACCATTTTTATGCATAAATACTCGAAAAAACATTAGTTTTGAAAAAATAATACAATGGGGCGACACAACTCTTTCCGTGTTGCCGCCAAAGACTCGAAAAAAGGTTTATGTTCCTGTCACAATTTAGACTCGTATGACACAAGAAAATTACTAGAAAAGAATAAGCCAACATACTGTAGTGCACTTTTTGTTGATGTTTTTTTGTTAGGCTTAAAGGCTCTGTGTGGACTATTTTGTAGTCATCATTTCAGCCGTAGGATGTCCCACTGCTGGACATAAGCCTACCCCATTGACTTCCATAAAGACCGGTTGGAAGCGGCTCGCATTCAGCGCGTTCCTGCGGTCTTTACTAGGTCGTCTGACGTCTTCTATTTTCTTGTGTCATATTTTTTGATCTGTGGCTTTTTTTTTTTCTTTGGTTTTGGCGTCGCGTTTTAGCATTTGCCAGTGTCAAGTAATTATATATTTTCAAGTTTCAAAAGTTAAATAAGTGCCATCGTAGCTAGTTTTAGTCAAAGTCGTCTTTGTCAAGTCCAGTTCGAGTCAGTTAATTCCAGTCATGCTTTAGTAAAGTAGTGGCAACTTTACTACAAAGCTTCGATGAGTTTTGGAAGCAACACGAAAACTCATGTTTCACCACATTATATCATTTTCCCACACTCGCGCTTGTAATTCGGCACTTTATGAATAAAACACCACCATTTTTATGCATAAACACTCGACAAAACACTAGTTTTGGAAAAAAATACAACGGAGCGACACGACTCTTCCCGCGTTCCCGCCAAAAAAAAAAAAAACCGATCTGTGTAATACTACCCTGTAGATGTACCATTCGGAGAGTTATTATAAAAATAAGTTACAATCTCCAGTGAACAGAACACATGGGAGCCAGTAGAGAACATGGAGACGTGCAAGCACTTACTGGAAGCATTTGAGAAGCAGCTCGCGCGGCAGAAGGAGCTCAAGGCTTTGCGTGCGCAGCAGCAACAGCAGCAACAACATCCTGTACAGGTACGTAAAGGGATGTTTAATCTCTCTTTCTCATTGTACTTTAATCTTCATAATAGTTTTTGCTAGGTGATAGCTCTCCATTGCAGGAGGTCTTCTGACTGACTGATAGAAAATTGACAGGCAAGCCACTGACACTGAATTGACAGGTTCATTGGTAGAATGTCTGCTTCAAGAGCAGAAGGGCGTGGGTTCGATTCCCACCCAGGACAAACTTTGTGGTATAAACAAATGTTTGTTCTGTGTCTGGACGTACTGTATGTATTATAATTAATATGTATTTACTAAAAAAAAAATGATTTTAGTATTCTATCAGTTATCTTTTGTAGTACAAGCTTTGCATAGTTTGGGGTCAGATAGCGCTGCGTGTAATGTCCTGTGATATTTACTTTTACTTTGCTTATTGCATTGAAGTAGGCTAGTTTACTGAATAAGAACTTAGAAATTTAGATGCTGGTGAGCTGCTGCGAGCCAAATATGGCTAAGTAGAAATTCTGTGGTGCAGTTTGTGTATTTTGCTTGTGGCATAGTATAAACCAACAATTCCCAAAGGGCCCTTAAAAGATTAGATAAATTATTTTTTAACATCTAAAGACTAGGTACTTACAACACTACTATGACATGCTGCTACTACTGGTGCTACTTTGTATTTACAATATTTTGTACTGTATGGAAGCAATAAATATCTTGAATTTACGTCACAGTCTGTCAACCTTAAAAAGAGTGTTATGATATTCTCAAAGGGGCTATTGTTTTTAACAATTTTAAACTGTTACATAATATATAATACTCTAGTATTTTTATCTACTCTTCAGGTAAAACAGATCTCGACACCAACACCGCAAGTGATCAGACAAGTGGTCAAGAAGACTGAGACTCCAGTATTGTCGTCGTCTGGGTAAGTGAACGATGTTCAGTTCATCAAGTAATTGCATTGATTCTTTCCCTTACTTTTATCGCGCAGTCGGATTCCAATGGTATAAACGCAATGGGATCGTGGTGACAACTAACTTGTTTATCATAAGTATTTTTAACCGACTTCAAAAAAGGAGAGGGTCTCAATTCGTCCTATTTTTTTTTTTTTGTATGTTCCCCAATTACTCGAAGATATCTGAACTGATTTGGAAAATTATTTTTTTCTTTTCTTAGGTGGTTCCATATAAATTTTATAGAAATCGGTCGAGCGGTTTTTAAAAAAAATCTTTTAAAATCTAAAAATTGTATCATTTTCGTTTAGTCCGAAACCTCGCTGTTTACTTTTTCTTTCTTTCTTTCATAGGAGCAGTGCGTTTAGTTGGCCTAAGGGTTATGGAGTCGGTTTTTTTAATTGTAAAGTTATACTTATACGATACATACAGTGAAATAAGTCTTGGTCTAAGTAACAAACTAAGTCAAAGTAAACTCTGGTTATGCCCTAGTAAAATAATGGTGTCTTTAACAGTTTCGGACGAAGTTTCGGAACCAATACGATAAGTCATGTTTCGGGCACATTATATCAATTTCTCACAACTTACGTAATCACCTGATTCGGCACAAAAAGCACAAGTTTTGGAAAATAGTACATACTTAATTTTTTTGCGTTCCCGCCAAAAGTAATTAATTTTACGCAAAAAAAAACAGTCATTATTATCATTAAACAAAAGAAACATTAAAAATAGAGTAATTATATTAGATACAAGGCAAGGGAAGCGGAGCGTCGGTCGTCCAGCCGCTAGATGGGTCGACGATATTGTCACCGTCGCGGGTCGAACCTGGACCAGATTGGCACAGGACCGAGGCAGATGGCATGTAAAGAGAGAGGCCTATACCCAGCAGGGGGATAAAGAAGGCTGCGGATGATGATGATGATGATTAGATACTAGTGGGCCCGGCCCGGCTTCTCACGGGTGGACATTTATTTTTTAATTGAATTCTCGTAATAAATACAGCCTGTTACTCAGGGAGAATATAGCATTCTAATGGTGTAAGAATTTTTGAAATCGGTCCAGTAGTTTTTGAGTTTATTCATTACAAACATACAAAAATCCAAAAATACAAATCTTTCCTCTTTATCTATAATAGGTATTACTGTAGATATTATATACTAGTGTTTTTTGTACGTATGTGTAGCCGTCTCCAGCGCACCAGTAAGGTGCGAGCTCTCGACCAGGTGAAAGCATGGTGCGGGGTTGAAGAAGGTGAGCCGCTGCCTAAGAAGGTTAAAAAGGAAGTTTCCAGTGACGAAGACTTCTATTCGGATGCCGAAAGTACCAAATGTGAGTATCTACTAAATTATATTTGTAAACACCCTTGTATAACGTAACAAGGGTTATCAGAACTCGGTAGTCAAGGTGGTTGTGGCCACTAGTTCGTGTATCTTATTTGCACTGCACTGATTCAGCGAAATGCTCCATTAATACCGCGTATTTTTTTTTACCGACTCCAAAAAAGGAAGGGGTTTTCAATTCGTCGGGTGTTTTTAATGTATATAAATAAATAAATAAATATCGTAGTACAATACACACAGCGCCATCTGGCCCCAAACTAAGCAGAGCTTGTGTGATGGAAGTCAGATAACTGATAGAATACATAAATACTTTTTTTTAATGTAAATACATACTTATAAAACATACAAATTCATATTCCCCGATTACTCGAAGACGCCTGGACAGATTCCATTTTTTTACAAATACAAATATTTTACTGAAACACCAATGTTACAAGTAAATTCAAACTCAAACATGTATGAGAGATTATATGAGTTTTAAAACACTGATTACATGTCAATGAGTATGTCAAAATAAAGGTACAATTCCTACCCTAATTTAACTATTAAAAGGGTATATAATTCCCAGGTGGTCCCATTGGCACCAAGTCAAGATCTGATGATGGGATCCCAGAAAAATCGAGGGCAACTTCTAAACTTTATAAGGACGCATAATGTGTTTTGTATATTTTTATTTTAAAGGATATACTTTCAGATTGGTCCCATAGTAATTATATGGAAAATCGCTTAAGTAGTTTGAAATTTTTTTATAATTTACGCTCCTCAGACACTGGGTCCGTGACCTTTGTCAACTTTAGTTACATATTATTTTTTTTTACAATTTTACATTACAAAAAGATTAAGAGTAGTTTGATGTTTAAACCATAATAGGTACTTAAAACCTAGCCTTTAGCCCTTAGAGCTTAGAGGCATGGAGTTGGTATTTTTAATTGTACATTTATTTCTAGTTTTTATATTTGGGGCTTTATTAACGTAATGAGAAGAACGTGATGCTCCTGATGGTAAGAGATGAGATGACGCCTGTCCATGACCATTGCAGCGATACGCAGGACTTTCAATAGTTAAACAAAATCTAGGGTATCGCTGCTTTGACGCTTTTTATTTTGAGACTTTCGATGGTTAGTCAACAGCCCTGTAATTTCGCTAGCTTCAGTACCCTTCAAACCGGAACACAGTAATGTTTACACGCTACTACTTGGCGGCAGAATATCTTGTACTGCGGTGGTATCTACCTAGACCTCATGCTAAGGAGACCTAACACCAAGTGAAAAAATTCTCTAAATGACTGGGAAAAAGCTGTATCAAAATTCGTCATCTCTTACTCAGGAGAGCTCTCTCCATCTCGTTCGTCTTACTAAAAAATCTTCCGGAAAGTTTATATGCTTGTACGAAGCCGGGGCGGGTCGCTAGTGTTACAATAAGTTTTACATGCATTATAATAGCGGGCATGATTTAAAAGCAACAGTAAGTTCATTTGATCGACTCCCAAAGCTAGATGAGAAATTCGGCAATAGCAAAAACACTACATCCATGGATAACTCGATTATTTCAATGAGTCACTTTGACCTGTCAAAACTTCATTCTCGCTGTCTGAAACGGTAGAGGTCGGTGAAATTTTGACAACTTTTTTAGAGATAAGCGACTCATTATAATAATTGAGTTATAAAACCAGTTACAGTGGAGAAGAAAGTGAATGGGCAGTCTTCGCCGAAAGCGTCGCTCGACCCAGAGCTGGTGAAAACGCTGGGGCTCAGCGGGAAAGGCATGCCTAACATCAAGGGCGTCATCAAAGTCGATCCCAAACATATGCCCAATCTCAGTACAGGTACGCGTCTATATCAGTTTGACCTGTATTCTTTGAGTCGAGCGGGCTGTTTCAGTCTATGGGGTGTTTGAGGTTTTAAAATGTTTTTCTATGGTCTAAAGTTTTTATTCTCTAAGTAATGAACACCGATGCAGTGTTAATTCTAACTTTTGTTACTCAAAATTCTGAACAACATTAAAATAGTTTCGTTCGTCCTCTTAAAAAAAAAACATTTTGAACAGTTATATAAATGATTTGTTGATGAGTTTAGTCATATACAATTGAACATGACGATTGGCCTGTGTCTATAAAGCGCAAAAGTTGATCTACAAATTTAAATTTAGAAATATCATAAGTCTCTAATACCCTATAGACGGGAATACCCTGGTATTCCTAGATACTCCCGTCAGCCGATATTATTGTCGCATATTATAAACTTAAAAATTATTTTTCCTTGACGCAGGTGTCTACATAATGTCGAAGAGTTCTGGAATCATGAAAATTGACTCCCCCGGCAAAATAGGCCCGGGACTACCTAATATCGACCAGGACGTGATCAGAAAACAGATTCTAGCTGCTAAACAGGTAACAACGAATTTGCTGTAACTTTTTTATGAAAAACTAGCGGACGTCTCGCGTCTAGTTTCACCCGCGTAGTTCCCGTCCCCGTGGGAATACAGAGATTGAACCCTGAGAGAATTTTTGAAATCGGGCCAGGAGTTTTAGAGCCTATTCAATACAAACAAACAATCAAATCTTTACTCTTTATAATAGTGTAGATTGCAAAGCAGGGATTTAATGGTTTTTTTTAATTACAGAAAAAACAAGATGAGGCTAAACAGTCGCCGATGAAAACAACGCCACCGCAGGTAATTAAACTATATGTATTTACAAAATATCAGCGGACATTTTACACAGCTCCATCTAACATCAAACAGCCCCGTTGGCTCGTTGGTAGTATATCTGCCTTGAGAGCTGTAGGGCGTGGGTTCGATTCCCACTCAGGGCAAACATTTTGTGAATAAACAAATGTTTGTGCTGTGTCTGGGTGTTCTGTATATATTATAAGTATGTATTTACAAAAAAAGAAGTATTTATGTATTCTATCAGTTATCTGACTTCCATCACACAAGCTCTGCTTAGTTTGGGGCCAGATGGCGCTGTGTGTATAGTCCTACGATATTATTATTATCAAGGGCGTCATCAAAGTCAATACACACAGCGTATTATTATTATTATTATTAAACTAAGCAAGACATGTACTATGGAAACCAGATAACTGATAAAATACTTGTTATTTTTTTTTGTGTACAAAAACAATTAGGCTTAAAATTAAACAAACATTGAGGTTTTTTTTTTTTTTATGTAAAAGAAATAAGACGATCGAGGTGCTCTCCTGATGTTAAGAGACAACGCCTGTCCATGACCATTGCAGCGATACACAGAACTTTGAGTAACAAAACAACGTCCTGGGCATTGCTGCTTTGGCTCTCATTACTTTGAGACTAGATGGTTAGTCTCAACAGCCCAGTAATTTCGCTAGCTGCAGTACCCTTCAAACCGGAACACAGTAATGTTTGCACACAGCGGTTTAAAGCCGCTAAATGAGATGTACATCAAGAGAGGAAGAGATAATAATGCGTATACATTTGCTTTGCTCGCTCTTGTGGTTGACTGTAGTAAGAAGCATAACTTTTAAAAGTAGTAAAATATGTTAATAGTTCCTGTTCGAAATTTCATCGACGAGTGCCATTTCGTCGATTTTAATGAACACCTAACCTACCTAAACCGTGCACGGGATTCCCACAAATAAACTAAAAATTATTTTAAAACAAGCGCCAGCTATTGATTTGACGTTGTTGCTATGATAGCTCAGTGATTAGCGCGGTCGGTTCACCCGCCCGAAGAGCGTGAGTTCAGGCCGCTACAGTAAGCTTGAGCTGCCAGTGAAGCAAAACATCGTCTGGAAACCATAGCATGGTGGTAGGATACTTTCTAGTACTCGGCTGGCTAGCTACCTCCCTCAAGTTGAAAATCTGCCGCCAAGCATCTAACTGTGTATTACGGCAGCCATCACTTGAGAGCCAATTCCATTCCAGGTAAGGTGGATTTACCATCTTCGTCAACATTAACATCAGGTGAGCTGTGGTCAAACACCTAGCCTGTTAACCATAAAAAAGGAATCGTGGTGGCAATCCCAAAAACCCATGTTTGTATGAGATGATTTATCTGTACTAATATTTGTGTTGTAGTTAAAGAAAACGTACGGCGGGCCTGGACAGCAAGTCACAGAGAAGACTATCATTACGCCATCGGGCCAGAAGATAATCCAGCGCACGATACAGCGGCCCGTGGGGCAGAGCCCCGACATTAAGTCGCCAGTCAATATACTGCATACTAAGAAACAACTCATACAAGTAAGTCAAGGTTTTAGCAAACTAGCAGACGCCTCGCGGTTTTATTCGCGTAGTTCCCGTTCCCGTGAGAATACAAGGACAAAAAGTAGTCTGTCACCCGGGGATAGTGTAGCTTCCCAATGGTGAAAAAAATTTTGAAATCGGCTTTTTGAGTTTATTCATTACAAACATTATTTACAAACTCTTTATTGTACACACCTACAATAAAGAGTTTCTATCTATCTATAGTTACTATATATATTTATCTATATATATATATAGTATTTAAGTATTCTATCAGTTATCTGTCTTCCATAGCACAAGCTCTGCTTAGTTTGGGGTCAGATGGCGCTGTGTGTAACGTCCTGTGATATTTATTTTATTTATTTATTTATTTATCTATCTATAGATAAAGATACAATCCTTTGTATACAGTTGTGTCATACAAATGCATACAGGGTTATAAGCTTTATGAAAGACTTTTACTTTACGAAAAACTGAAATTACGAAAAAAAAACTGCTTTTACATTTGGTCAAGTGTTAAAATACTTTTATTTTCAGGACAACTGAATTTTTTTTATGTTTTCACAGCTATACATACTTACTGGCTTGGTACATTACACGCATAGAATCTTTACGTTAAATGTTGTTGTACAGGGTGACAGTTTGCTGCGACGCGGCGGCAGCGGCGCGCGCGGCCGCGGGCGGGGCGGGTACGCCGTCGCGACGGCAGCCGGGAACATCGTGCGCATGCGCGAGAAACAAATCAAACAACCCCTCTTCGAATTCGACGTGAGTATATTACACTGACTGTTTGACTGCCCTGTTGGCACATTTGGTAGAATATTTGCTTCAAAAGCTGTAGGTGGGTGGGTGTGGAACATTTATGTGACTTCAAATGTTTTTTTTTCGTGTCTGGGTGTTCTGTATGTATTTATTAAAAAAGGAATACAGTAAAAGTTCCTTATTCGCGGATGAAAAAATTGGAACCCTGTTCCTGTATTCGCGGCTAAAAATTTCATTATTCGCGGATGCAATCGGTAAACAGAAAAGAATTGGGTGTCATTTATTAACGTATCGACATCTTTTGAGAATGTATGTACTGTTGGTACGTACCGAGACGGCTTTTATAAAGATGTAACCGAGTGGACTAATTTCAAACTAAAACATACCTTACTGCCACTGTATAAAGGCCATTGTCGAATGCCTTATTTTGAAACGGCAAATTATTAATGCTACAGCCCAATATCAATCTGAGTTTCATCTGAATCATCATTTATCAATCTGAATTGACAGCCCCGTTGGCTCATTGGTAGTATATCTGCCTTGAGAGCTGTAGGGCGTGGGTTCGATTCCCACTCAGGGCAAAACATTATGTGAATAAACATAATTATGTTTGTTCTGTATGTATTATAAGTATGTATTTACAAAAAAAAAAGTATTTATGTATTCTATCAGTTATTTGACTTTCATCACACAAGCTTTGCTTAGTTTGGGGCCAGATGGCGCTGTGTGTATAGTCTTACGATATTTATTTATTATTTATTTATTAAGATATAAGACAATTTCAAAAGAGAAAAAGAGACAAAACAAAAAAAAAAACAATTTTTAAACCCTGGTTTTTAAAGCTGGTTTTATTTTGATACATTTTGGTTCTATTATGGAACCTTAGAACGTATCCCCTATGATTCCATACTAATACCACGGTTTCTGTATTCGCGGCATATTTATGGAACGTATACCCCGCGAATAAAGAGCTTTTACTGCATATCAGTTATCTGGTTCTCATAGTACACGTTTTGCTTAGTTTGAGGTTAGATGACGCTGTGAAATGTTCTATGATATTTATTTACTTAACAGAGAAAGGAATGTAAATGTGAACTATAGATAGATAGAAACTCTTTATTGTGCACATCAAAAATAAAACATAAAAAAGTATAGAAAATAAAAGTATCTTTTGAGCAAGTGCCACAATTGGCGGCCTATAAAAACTTTTCGCCCGCTTATCCTATGTTTCATACTTCTCGCAAACTATGCCAGAGCCAAATGAGCATTGATTTGACAGTAAAGTGCGCATACGAGCGCACGTTTTACATGGTATTTTCGTGTGAAGATACTATTTTAGTTTTTTATAAAATTTACTAATGTTTCCGCTAAATAATAAATAAAAATCGTAGGACATTACACACAGCGCCATCTGACCCCAAACTAAGCAGAGCTTGTACTATGGGAGTCAGATAACTGATAGAATACTTAAATACTTTTTTTTTTTGTAAATACATACAGTACACCCAGACACAGAACAAACATTTGGTTTTATATCACAAAATGCTTGTCCTGATACTTGATAGATTAGGTACTAAATGTAATAATGCAATAAAGTCTAGGTACATTTAGTTCTGTGTATCGCTGCAATGGTTATGGACAGGCGTTGTCTCTTACCATCAGGAGAGCGTCTCGCTCGTCTCATTACTTTACTTTTTACATTTAAAAAAAAAAAATATATAAATTGGGATTACTTTGAATTTGATGAAGTACCTATCGAATTCTATAATTCAAATGGGGTATGTGATGAATACCTAGTACTCAAATTTAATACAAAAGTTTTAATACTGGGTATATTTTTTGTTTCGAAATTTTGCGAATTCTATTAAAAAAAGATTTAATAAATATTGCATAAAACATGGTAAGCATTCCGTAAACGGGTAGCGTTTGAACTGTTGCATGCAGGATGAGCCGGCGTCGTCGGATACGTCGGACGGGCTCGAGGACCCGTTCCCGAAGCAGCTGGGTCCGATCCCGCCGGCGAGCCCCGAGCGGCCGCTGACGCTCGACCCGGAGACGGGGCGGCGCATGGCGCGCGCGGAAGGCGAGCCTACGCCACCGCCCACGCCCTCACCGCCGCTCACGCCTCCGCCGCCCTCGCCCGAACACCAACAACCCACCATGCTCATGAAGGTACCGATACAAAGTGGCTGATACAAAATACCTAACTGTGAAGTCGGCAGCCTTGCCGACTTCGTCCGTTTCCATTACCGATTTGTGTGTTCACTATCTTTGACCATACGGTCACAGTAACCGTACCGCAAGGACGAACGCAATTTAGTCCTTACAAGGAAAATTGCATTAAAAGTTGAAATAATTTACGATCACATAATTTATTATAAAGTGTAACTTTTTTTAATTTACTTTTTTTGTTTGTTTTGTTTTTGCTGGTTTTCAGTGTTAGTTTAAGAGATGATTCATAAATGCTGTCCATTTTCCACCAAATGTATAAAGCGTTACAGTGTTTTTTTTTTTTAATGGTTGACAGGCTAGTTGTTTGACCACAGCTCACCTGATGTTAAGTGACGGTGTGGTTGAAGAAGGTAAAGCACACCTAGCCTCGAATGGAACTGGCTCTCAAGTGAGGCTGCCGGAATACACCGTTAGATGCTTGGCGGCAGATTTTCAACTTGAGGGTGGTAGCTAGCCAGCCGAGTACTAGAATGTACCCTACCACAATGCTGTGGTTTCCTCACGATGTTTTTCTTCACCGGCGGCTCAAGCTCATTGTTAGGGTTTGAACCCACGCACTTCAGCATGCGAACCTACCGCGCTAACCCCTGAGCTATCATCGCTACTACTACTAGTAAAGTTGTACAAATACAACTATATTTTATCGATAACACCAAAGTTACAAGTAAAATTCTGTAATATCGTTTTACACACATAATATATTTTTTAAAATGTTAAAACATTGATAACATGAAAAACTGTAACTGTTACCTTTGTTTCCAGGTGGAAATGTCACCTGGCGGTACGACGGGGATGCTAGTGCAGGGTGATGGGGCTCAACCCTCGCTACCTATGCTTACAGATGAAGACGGAGTGAGTACCACAATTTCGAGTTTACATTTTCTAGTTGCGTTAAATTCTTGTTCACCTGGCGGCAGAGACTTGATGATTGACGTTAGTCGATGTAAAAAAAAAACCCTTATATTGTTAATGCGAATGTGAGTTCAACGGATCTGGGTAAAAATTTTGCATGTTGGTACTTTAGGCCCTGGAATATGACTTCATAAGACACTACTTTTCATCGTCATCGTCATCATCAAGTTCCATCACCACGCGGGTAGCATAAAATGAATGATTTATGAATTTATGTTTTTGAATAAAACAGTAGATTATGCTAATAATCTTTTTCTTTTTTTTTTTAATGGTTGACAGGCTAGTTGTTTGACCACAGCTCACCTGATGTTAAGTGAAGGCGTGGTCGAAGATGGCAAAGCACACCTAGCCTGGAATGGAACTGGCTCTCAAGTGAGGCTGCCGGAACACACCGTTAGATGCTTGGCGGCAGATTTTCAACTTGAGGGTGGTAGCTAGCCAGCCGAGTACTAAAAAGTACCCTACCACCATGCTGTGGTTTCCTCACGATGTTGTCCTTCACCGGCAGCTCAAGCTCATTGTTGGGGTTTGAACCCACGCCCTTCGGCATGTGAACCTACCGGGCTAACCACTGAGCTATCATCGCTACAAAAATCTACTGTTTTATTCAAGCAATTGTGATTTGCCGCAAATAAAGACTAAAGTAAATGGCAGTAGCTGTGATTTAACTGCAAAATTATACTCCATTTGTCCATAAATGGAAAAAAAAAATTGTATGGAAATCGAACCACCTTAATAGTTTTTGTCATTAATTTATCCAGGCTGAAGTGAAAGTAGAAGGCGCTACAGTAAAACAGCTGTTAGAGGAAGGCGTCGACGAGGGAGAGGAGGTCGGACTACAGTTGCACGCGGGGCATCCGCCCATCATGATACGTGGGGAAGATGGGGTGTTATACCAGGTTACTGAATCTCTATTATGTTTTATATTTATCATGGTTTTGTACTGCTTTTACTATCCCACCGATCGATAAATTGGACCTCTCGGAATATCTAGCTTTATCAACCATAATGACACTTAGGCATGAAGAGCTTTTGTGCATGTAAAAATATTTGATGCAGAGTTCGTTCGTAATTTGTTATTATTTCTTATCATAGGTACTTAGTGGTGATACAAGTCTTAGTTGGACGTAGGGATTGCAATCCGGAAAAGCGGATCCAGCACCATTTAACGGTTACCGGATCCGGTACCAATATACCGGATCTGAAGACCGGATCCGTTGCTAGCAGTTAGTGGCAAAATAATATAGCTGTTGCATTAGTAGGTAACTTGGTGGTAGGTGGCAGTTTAAAAAAAAAAAAATTAAATGTATAAAATCAACTTTATTTCCTAACCAATGTTAAAGACAAGTTTTTTTTAATGTAAGAAGTAAAGAGATGTACGAGACGCTCTCCTGATGGTAAGAGATAAAGCCTCTCCATGACCATTGCAGCGATACACAGAACTTTGATTAGCAAAACAAAGTCCGGGGCATCACTGCTTTGGCGCTCATTACGTTACGAGACTTTCGATGGTTAGTCTCAACAGCCCAGTAATTTCACTAATTGCAGTACCCTTCAAACCGGAACACAGTAATGTTTACACACTACTGCTTAGCGGCAGAATAACTGGTACTGCGGTGGTATCTACCTAGACGACCTCCTGCTATGGACATCTACCACCAAGTAAATAGACAGATGATGTTTGTTGCTGGTGTTTTATTCATATTGTATAAGGTTAAAAAAAAAGTCGTCGGTTCAACACTGTACGAAACATGAAAATTGATAATAATTTATGTATACAGGTGGCGGGTGAGAACGAAGACGGGCAGACGTTACTAGTGGCGGCAGAAGGCGTTGAAGGCACCGTGGAAGGTGAGGAAGCGGCGCAGGAAACAGAGGGAGACGTCATGTACGTCACGAGAGAGGATGGACAGGTCAGTACAATAACATACATAGTATCAACTAGCTGCGCCCCGCGGTGTTACTGACACTTGACCAAGACTCGTCTTTAATTACTTTTTTACTTATGAAACTTGAAAATATCAATATACTTGACACTGGCAAATGCACAAAATGCGACGCCAAAATCTAAATAAAAAAATGTGGTTGCAGGACGTGCTGGCTATCGACCCGTCGCAGCTGGCGGCGCTGATGCCGGGCGGCGGCGGCGCCGGCGCGCCTGCGCTGCAGCAGGTGGCGGTGCAGGTGGAGGGCGAGGCCGGCGAGGACGCCACGCAGGTCATCGCGCAGCTGCTGCAGGCAGACCTGCCCTCACCAGGTAACCTGGCACATTACACCATTTCTAGATAACCATACGGATACTTGTCGTGAATGAACCAATTTCTTCTAGGCAAAGCATACTTGGATCTTTAAAAAATTATAGCCAAACTGTGTTATTGGGAAAACAGTTGTTGTAATGTATAAGGATATAAGCTTTTTTTGCTGAAGTTGTGAGACGGACGAGACGCTCTCCTGATGGTAAGAGATAACGCCTGTCCATGACCATTGCAGCGATACACAGAACTTTGAGTAACAAAACAAAGTTTAGGTCGTAGCTGCTTTGGCGCTCATTACTTTGAGACTTGCGATGGTTAGTCTCAACAGCCCTGTAATTTCGCTAGCTGCCTTCAAACCGGAATACAGTAATGTTTACACACTACGCCTTGGCTGCAGAAAATCTGGTACAACTAACTCCTGCTAAGGTTTCTTAGCAGGAGTTTCTTGGTCATAGATCTCCTTAGTAGGAGGTCGTCTAGGTAGGTACCACCGCAGTACCAGTTATTCTGCCGCTAAGCAGTAGGTGTAAACATTACTGTGTCCCGGTTTTAAGGGTACTGCAGCTAGCGAAATTACTGGACTGTTGTCCAGTAATCAGTTGTCTTTGTTTTGTTACTCAAAGTTCTGTGTATCGCTGCAATGGCCATGGACAGGCGTTATCTCTTACCATCAGGAGAGCGTCTCGTTCGTCTCATTACTTTTTACATAAAAAAAAAAGGTGATGTACCACCAAGAGGTAAGCTTGCAGTGTGTTTAGCTAAAAGTGGACAACTGGACATTCTTTTGTCTGATAAAATATCTTTAGTTAGAGGCCAAACTTTTTTTTTCAGGCGGCACGAGGCGGGTAGTGCTTCTATTACCTGACGGCAGTTTAACAATGACGGAATTAGATAAGGAACAGTATGAATCTATCACGGAGGCTGGGAAAGCGCAAGAGTGAAGATACAATTACGAACATTAGGAACAATGACTGATAGCAGCGTATCAAAATGACTACATCTTCATTATGATGAATGAAGATGTGTTTTATTGTAGTGAAAGATTCGCCCTTTAGATTTAGGAGAGTGCTGTAAATATAATATGGTTTCATTTGAAGCTTTTTAATTTGTTAAGACAGAATTAAAATGAAATACTTAAATAGTTTTTAGATTTATAAAAAAATATTATTTCCTTTTAGATATTGACAATAGATAGTTACCTTTACCATTGAAATAACTCAAATCTGTGTGTGTTATAAATATCTACTTGTATTTTAATATCTTTTTGAAACCTTTACTTTTGTTTCTATATTTCTTCCCAATGTGTAAGGTATTTTGTGGTGGCACCTCACATGGCTGTTTGTGTTTTCTATTGGGTGTTTGTTGTATTTGTAGTATTGACATAGGTGCAAACATGCAAATATAGGCATACGACCATCTACACATGGCAGCCAAATAACAAACATTTGGCAGCAGAAGGCAGTGTGTTTACCAAAATTATGGTCTTTCAACCTGCAGCGGGATTTTATTACTTAAATGCATGTTACTATTACATGCAGTGCTTGAACGTGCACGTCCGCACAGGTCAACGGTGCGTGCGCTTCTGAGTATGAGTGAGATACAAGTACATACATGGTAAAGACTTTCTACGAGGACGCGAGGCCCCGGGCGGTTGCCCTGCTTGCCACCCCCTAAGGCCGCCACTGCATGTAAGTATATATGTATAATAGGTCAATCAATTATTATTATTGAATTCAGTCGCAATGTCTTCAGTCTGCAAGCAGACGTGCGTTTATATGCGTTTCTGATCTGAGTATGGCCAATAGCCATTGTGTAAATTTGTGTGGACGGTTTATTTGCGTATTCGCCTATTTGACACCTTTGATGTGCGTCGAAAAACCAACTAGCGCACGGTAACGCGTATTGGGTATTGGCCATATTTGTCAAATAGGTGAATAAGACCAATTTTTTGCCATGTTAAATGCCACTATTAACGGGCAAGTCTTGTGAAATAAGGCAATCGATGTGTTTTTGTCAACATTTTTGTGCCGTTATACATCATGTGGAAGTTTAAAATTAATGAATACTATAGTACATATCCTGAATTATTATGCTTGGAGAAAAAATAGTTTCAAACGCTTTTCGTTTCTTGAAATTATGAAATAGAATATGGCCAAATTATTTTTAATCCGTAATCTTGACATCAAAATAATTATAGGAAAGGCGCAATTTTATAGATGCTAACTTTGATGCAGATACATTTAAGGCTTAGACCTTTTATTGTACGTTTTGTTTATTCTATTAGCAGATAAGTACGGATAGTTTGATGAAAATTTCTGATAGTGCCTGCTGAAAATCTCTTTTCTGCGTTACGTCTGTTGCTGTTTTATTTTGGTAGGCGCTACAAACCATCGAGAATCTCTGAATCTGACAATCTAACGTCACGAGTCTCGTGGTCGTGTATAGCACGTCACGAGAGGGCGCGCGGTGGCGGCGGTACCGAGCACCGCGCGCATGCTTCCCGCCCGTTTTGTATTTGACACTTGACACTGGCAAATATTCAAAACGCGATGCCAAAACAAAAAAAAAACTTCTGTCATAATGTAACAGATAATCAATGTAAAATCCGCTTCCGGCAATAGGAATAAACATTCTGTCTCCTTCTTGCTCGTGGCTATAGTAATTTAACTCTCCTTATCTATTTTAGCGTGACGTCAATGTATTCAAATCTAACGTCAGACGTATGTACGTCTGTGTGAGTGGAAAATATCAATGTAGGTGTTCAAGCAGAAGTTCCCACGGTCGAGGACTTGGCCCTTAAATGAAATACACAGTGTAACCTTAATATAACGAACGTCAAATACAGCGATTTCCTCGATTTAACGAATTCTTCTAAATCCCATAGAACTGTCTGCAAGAGTTGATGCAAAATATACCTTTACATTACAAATACTTCTCAAGAACCTGAATAACAAATATTCAATGATTGCAGAGTATAAATAGAAAGTATAATTTACTTCTGTTTAATGATTTTTATCAACATTACATATCGTATCCTACCGTTTACTATAACAGGGTAAGTAAATGAGTATATATAATGTTGAGTCATTAAATAAGTTTTCGTACATCTTAGACCAACCCAACCTTTATATAACGTACCTCGTAACAAATTCCATTCAACTTTGTTATATCGTGGTTGCACTGTAGTGACAAATTGTACAAGCTGTACTGATGGCTAGGTTTTAGTATTCACTCTTTATTTTATGCGATTTTGATGTTTATCTGATTGTAAAAGTTATTTTACGTTCCGAATAGCCCTATGTAGATGTTTGTTCATGTTGAAACAATACTTTTAATTCTTAACGTAAAACAATCCAGTTTAGGTAGAAGTAATAAAAACAATTCTATTTATCTACTTTTGTTGTATTAAAAAAAAAAATTGTAACTAAAGTTGACAAAGGTCACGGACCCCAGCGTCTGTGGAGCGTATAATAATAAAAAAATATGTTCGAGTAGCATTTTTGTGATCGCGTAACTTGTTTGGCAATAAGAGCTCTTTTTTATTCTGTCATCTGATCAATGAGGAAGAGAAAATTTTTATTTCCCACTCTTTTACCCCTACTACTAGTTTGCGACGGTCACGTTAGTTAATCACTGAATAGTATAAAATGAAGTCGCATTTTTAGTCTTTCTTTATTTTACTTATTTGTTCTAAAAAATGCAACGGATTTTGTTACAGTTTTCACTATAATTCAGGGTTTTGTATATGCTGCGAAACCGGAGCGGATCGCTACAAGTGTTACAAATCTGCTTTGAACAGTATATATGTTATCTATTAGCATAGATTTTTATGGAGATTTCCTAAATTTGTACATACTATACATAGATAAATAATTCGATTTAACAGTTAGTTTAATATCTATAATTATGGACTTGACAGAACCGCCTCAGATAATATTTATTGTCCAACTCTATTCTTTTCGTCTGTTCTAATGTTATTCATTGCATTGGATTGATTGAAATTGTATTTAGGCTCGTAACATGTAAAAAGCACGTTACCGTAATCACATATTTTGAATTACACACAGAATTCATTTCACACATTCACAAATTTGAATTGTCAAAGATCAGAGAATCAGTGAGAGTAAGTACCTATGCCAAGGACCTATATTAATCTTTATTAGCCTTTATAGAGTCTGTGCCACCATTTTTGGCATAAAAAGATTGCTCGCAGCAAGTCGTAGGTACAAAAATAAAATCGGAATTCGGTGGACTTGGAAGGCATGTTAATAGAATCTTAAAAGGTCGGCAACGTATTTGTGGTACCCCTGGTATTGCAGATATCTATAGGCGACGGTGATTGCTTAACATCAGGCAACCCGTCAGCTTGTTTGCCACCTGTGGCATAAAAAAAAAAAAAAAAAACTTATTTGAACATTAAGATTTCATCGATTTCTTGTTTCATGTCCTCTCAACGTAACGAATTCTTTGATCCTTGTGGTGTAATTTAATTTTTGACGTATATAAAAGCATTTAGCTCAAAGACCAAATTGCATCCCCCGATTTTGTTATCATCAGTTTTCTGTGGAAGCAAATTTAAGGACGATCGTGGTTCAGCCAAGATTAGTGGTCCCAGACTCTAGAGAAATAACATTATTTCATTTGTATGTATTGAAAACGTGGAAGATAAGTAACTTGTACATTGCTGATGTCAGAATTCTGGAATGGATTAGCTAATTGCAGTGTAACCGACTTAGTGGACCAGCCTAACTTGGGACTTGCAGTGACCAAATTAAGGAACTAAAAAGAAATTCATGTTAAATTATCCCTTTAGAAGTCGATTGAAAAAAATCGAAGAATGAAACCAACAACGTATGTTGTTGGATTCATCGTAATATATGAATTAATTCCCATAACTTCGTACGCCTCCGAAAATCGCTCGCCACGTCTTGCTCACACATTTCAATTCATTTTAATCTCAACGTTTCCGGACTTGAAATGCAATTTTGTTTTAGATTTATGTATTATGATTATAAAAGTATTAAAATGTGTTAGCGATATCTCTGCGCGCAATTTTCTCAATATGAATAAGTTATTTTGGCAATGTTTATTTTCCTTATCTTCTATAATTAAGTTGGTAGATAGTTTAAGTGGTTTTAGTATAGGTTTATTTTAATTTTTGTAACATATATGTTCATTTTCAAATATATTTTTTTAAATAAATATTTACTAGATAATTATTTAAACCAAAGTTCTACTTATTTATTAAATTTAATTCATATACATAATTAATCAAATTAAATGAAACAAGCAACATTTAAAATAATAGCTGATCATAAAAAAACTCGAGCCCCCTTGACTTTTTTCTGTAGAAAGATATCTTGAGCTACCTTTACTTAGATCGTACCTAATTAAAAAAATATTAAGTCACATGCAAAGCTTAAGAATGTTTTATTACTGGACATAGGTACATACATACCTACAACTAATAATAATTCGACTGTCAACCACATAGAACATTATTTATTATAACATGAAACATTACAAAAAAAACGAACGATTAGCGTGTGGGCTGGCGGGCCCGCAAAGGCAATTACTTATTACGCGACTGCCCGAAAAAGGACTAATGTCTTCAGAGTTCATGCATTTATGTGAATTTCTTTACTCTTTCTTTCCTTTTTTTTAAATGCCTGAACAGATTTGGATGTATGAGGTATCGCTAGAATCCAGTGAAAATGGCGAAAAAATTTTTTTTCTACAAAAATTCTTATTCAAAGTGGGGGCGATGAGTCCTGCACTGACGTCGCGCTTGGGGTGTGTCGTGCATTTCTTCCTACCAGCGTCTACCCGAGCCAACCCAGGTCCGTGAAGTATCGGAGCGAGGCCCTGAGCAGCTGGCATAGTAGCTCCAGTGAGTTGGGTGGAATATTCAATGTTCTAATCCATGTACGAGTTAAGTTTTTTGGAATTTTATTGTTGGATTTTGTAGCATACAAACCTACATTACCTACCTTTTGAATACTTTTTTTACTATGTAGAGAAATCTCAAAAGATCGTTTTTTTTAAATAATAGGTAATTATTATTACGGATTTGTATAAGGAACACAATAAAGACAAGTTTTCTATCCGTATTTGTCATGCCAATTATTGCGCCATTTGCGGTCCGACTTCCGTGAATCGTGTACCTATTATGCGTACATATATCAAGTATCTAGCTAGGTCTAGTCGACCTCAGCAGGAAGTCGTCTAGGTAGGTACCACCGCAGTACCAGTTATTCGGTCGCTAAGCAGTAGTGTGTAAACATTACTGTGTTACGGTTTGAAGGGTACTGCAGCTAGCGAAATTACTGGGCTGTTACCATCGAAAGTCTCAAAGTAATGAACGCCAAAGCAGTCCCTTGGACTTTGTTTTGTGTATCGCTGCAATGGTCATGGACAGGCATTATCTCTTACCATCAGGAGAGCGTATCGTTCGTCTCATTACTTTTTACATAAAAAAAACATTACCTACATAAACTATAACTATTCTTTACTATGCTCGCTACGCAGTTTTATATCAGTCTACTTTCGAAGGGAATGTGGAAATGTTAATCATGTACCACATTGTATTATTTCCCAAAATATGGTTATTTTCAAGCGTTCATGTAAAAAAAGGAATTCTTACACATTACTCCACTAAGCCAAGCTATTTCATTCATTTTATGTGTTGAATTGCGTGCATGTGTGTGAAAAAGTGTCATAATTCTTAACAGTGACAAATGCACAAAGTACGAAGCCGAAAACACAAAAGAAGAGCGGTGATCACTGGAAACACAGACGAATCAGTGATGTTAGATGTACCAGCTTCTTGGTATTCATACTAGGTTTTAGCATCATGTACCATGTACCAAGGTTACTCGGTCCTGATATTATGCAAAAATACCAAGATTTGCCGTAGACCAAAAAATATCAAAATGAGCCGTTGACCGACAAAAATACGTACAATATAACCGACAAATTTTTTCAGATGCATATAAAAAAACATTCCAATACAGAGTACTTTTAAAAAACTAGCTCCAACCTCAAGGAATGAAAATACAAACCTATACTTATTTTAATATATGTGTGAAACAAAGTTTTTAAGCGATTTTTAATCTCTTTCTTTTTTTAATTCGACGTCTGGAAACCCTGGTACCAGTTTTCCGTCTTTAATACCAGCTTTTTAGCCAGCTGGTAAAGGATTTTAGAGTGGCCATCTAACATCCCTGAGACGAATAATCAGACTGGAAAGCTATGGGACTACTAGTAATGTCATACTGTGACATCGTTCTACAAAAACACACGTAAACGATGGACAGAAGTAAGACTAGTTTAACCTACTTTCTAGACCTAAAAAACCAGTTGAAAATTTGAAATCAGTTTCCACCACAGGCCACTAGAATAATAGGAATACGTTTTAAGGATATTTGTTTAAGTTTATATTTGTAATGTGTTACTCAGTAGACAACTAGACGTTAAAAGTGAGTATAGATGTAGTGAAGATATTTTACCACTGCCTCTAAATATGGTAAAAAATTGCAAAAGTTAATTATTACGAAAAACTTTGTACTGTAGCATAAATCCTGTTGTAGTATTGACAGTCCTGTAGATCTAACTAAATCAGACCAACCAACTGTTGATACTAAGATTATTGTACAGTAGCAGGTAGCTACCTATTTAGTATAATAAAATTATGAATCTTTACAGGAAACAATTGGTAAAAAAATGACAGTAAAATGCAAATTCTATTTTGAAGAGATATACCTGAACAGGAAGACGCTTTTCCAAGATGCATTGAAGAGTGCTCAGATGGGAAAAGTACTGTACATTATGCATGATGAATTGGAAGAATTGCCCAAGCTTTCACAAGACTTGAATCCAACAAATCGGCATTACATGAAAATGATAAGTTTCTTGTACGCAAAATCATTACAATCTCTGATAGAGAGCTTAGCTACATTACCTGTATGGCAAAACATTCCAAGAACTATAATCCTAGAGGACATAAGTACATATTGCAATCAAAGCAGTCTACACACTGCATGTGGTGTGATTGCATTACTAATTGATTCTGCAAAAAGTTGCAGTGAAGTGTTGAAAGAACCATGTGCTCTTTTTATTTCTGTATCAAAAGGTAGTGTCAATGAAAACTACTGTAATGCTATACAAGAATTATACACTAAAAATCATTCAAACAATAGGATACATTATGGAGACTGACTTGGTTTTTGACATATTTTTGATTTACTTATGCCAAAATTGTACAATTACATACTCAGACTGTAAAGTATCTTGTTACAAAGTGTAAATTAGTTACATGTGTATTATGTTAATAGGTTTTTTTTATTAAAACAATTGTGTTTTTACCAAGTAATTTATTTACACTTGATTGCACAGAAATACATTAGGTTAAAGGAATGGTTATAAAAAAGCATCAAGTTGAAACAATAATTAATCACCTAAACTTTAATACAATGTACAAGAGGAAAAAAACAAATATTGAGAAGAGAAATAAGTAAAATATGTAGTAATTGTGATTTCCTTTGCCTAATTTGAGTACTCTGCCCATGGTTTTGCCCAAAAAACCGGAACTTTTGTCGACATCGTCATCCAGTCCACGTAATAGTTTGTCTTGATATCGCACTTCATTACCCAGCTCAATAGAGATGTCTTTTAATGATGAAATTTTTCCACTTAGCTCTTGAGCCATATGATCATTGTCATGTTCTAGCACCTCATCTGTTGTAGATCGAGGTACGGGCTGATAGTGATAGCCATCTCGGGCTCTTCGCATATTGCTTCGTCCTGCCGTTTTGAGGGTGTTTTTTAAATTCTGAAACCACTGAAATTCACCTAGTAATATCCGAACCAGTTCTCAATTGCCTTAGATTAAAATTTTCTTCAATAGTTTTTTACACTGTAATTACAACTCTATAAACTATTAAATATATTATTCTTGATAAACATTTTCGCAATGATTTCAACAAAACATTATTTTTTTGATTGACATTAGTTTGTTTGACAACTCATCAGTACGTGTTTTTTAGTTTAGCAATAAGCACAGATCATAAAATGTTTGAGGCTAAATTTACATTGCCGCGACATCGGGCAACTGCCCAATGTTTAGCTAGCTAAAACCTCGGCTCGACTTGCCGAAACTATGGTAATAGGCGCCAGTTACTAGAGGCACAAAATCTTGTACCGTTATTGACCGGTGAGACCGACGACTTCGCGGCTTTATCAAAGGTCCATTAGATTATTATTTTATAAGTCCAAATAGCTATATACCAAGCAAGTCTGTTCTATACCAGAATACGTAGGAGGCTGTCGGCGTCATCGTGTCGTAAATTTAGCCACTACCGTAGGCCATACCTACATATCATAGTAGTTTTTAATCTGAGCTATATATTATGTGGAGCAGACTTCATTAGCTGTCGCCATGATCACTACATAGCGAATGAACTATAATTATTAACTTTTTAATAAAGCGTGACCAGACATCCATAATTTAATTTGTGTGACTAGGCTTGGACTCATTTAACTTTATTTTTACAAAATACTTGAAAATATCGTAACATTTGAAATTGGCAAATACACAAGTTGTGGTACTAAAACAAATAAGATGACATTTTTACTCTTAGTTTATTTAGGGTTTTGGCGGGAACGCGGGAAGAGTCGTGTCGCTCCGTTGTATTTTTTTCCAAAACTAGTGTTTTGTCGAGTGTTTATGCATAAAAATGGTGGTGTTTTATTCATAAAGTGCCGAATTACAAGCGCGAGTGTGGGAAAATGATATAATGTGGTGAAACATGAGTTTTCGTGTTGCTTCCAAAACTCCATCGAAGCTTTATAGTAAAGTTGCCACTACTTTACTAAAGCATGACTGGCACGAACTGACACGAACTGGACTTGACTAAGACGACTTTGACGATAACCATAGTTAAGATACAGCAGAAATAACACTGAAGACGAGGTAGTATGGCTTTATAGCTTTAGCCAGCCCGAAAGGGCAAATTAACGAAAAAAAAAAAATTAGGTTATTTGATAGAAAAAAAAATTTTTGACTTTGACATTTTGTTCTATTCATTAGAAACTAGTGATGTTACCGATTATAAAATTCGTAACTAGTAATTTTAGGTGTTTTTTTGTAATAACCGATTTTCTCCGGTTTTAATGCAAACATAACCTACATTGTACAGTCCAGCTTGATCAACCATATTAAAATGGTCCTTCGTTTTAGATTTTAGCTAAGGCATTCTGAAAAGAATCCGCTAACACAGCAGCCGTAGCGTGTAATTTTACACTTCTGTAACGAATTATTGTAACGTAAATGTAGTTCAATATAATTATTTATTATCTCATGAAAATATAACAGTAAATCAAAAGAGATATTAAAAAGAAAGATTATATTGACTTAACAATATATATTGAGTACAGTAAATATGCGAAAGAACTTTTGAACAGGTGAAGGATTTTATTTTAATTTACATTTGTTTGCGTATTATCAACCAAATCGTACGACATAATTTTTAAATTAAAAAAATTGTGTGTAATGAGTTTTCAAATTATTTAACCGGTGATTAATGGCTAATTACAATAACCGGTTTTCTCCGGTAATAATTGTACCGAACATCACTATTAAAAACTTTAAACTAAACTAGAATTTCAATTTCGTGGTTCGTTTCGTTTCGCGGGTGTTTCGGTTAAATATTGTTATTCTCGGATTTTAAAATAATCTACTATTGCATTATTTTGTGTTGTTGATTTAATTTTATGAGTAGATTATAAGGCTTTCGTAAATATGGCTCACAATCTCTCCGAAGGGTCTCTAGAGGTAAGTACTAACTTGGCATTGTTTTCTCATTTCGTTTTATAAATTTAGGTACCTGCTAACATCTCAAAACTGATTATAGGTGATAATGAACGGTGGACACTATGATAAGCCTGTCATGCAAGTTCTTGGTAGCAAGAAAATACAAGGTAGTGGAGCTAACGAAAGGTTCCGGCTTCTGGTGTCGGACGGTAAACACTCTCACAGTTTTGCTATGCTCGCAACACAGTTGAATGATAAACTCATTACTGGAGAATTATCGGACTACTCCGTCGTACAAATAGACAGATTCGTTACTTCACAATTGAAAAACACTGGTAAAGGGGAAAAGTAAGATTTATTACATGCTCTTATGAAATACGTACAATTTTACTTAATACGTTTACTCAAACTTTGTAGTTACTAATTTCAGACGTGTGATGATCATCCTCGATATTACGATCGTAGCTTCTGGTAATGAAGTGGGAAAAAAGTTAGGGAACCCTCAAACTTGGTCAGAAGAATCGTCAGCTCCTCAGCAGCAACCTATGCAGCCCGTGCAAAGAGCCATGCCATTTCCAACACCTCAACCAGCAGCGCGGCCAACACAGGGACCCAATCTGGACACTAGTCTCATGTCTTCACAGATGACTCATCCGATTGCAAGCCTTAGTCCTTATCAAAACAAGTATGTACTTGATTGGATGAATGGTGCACTAATTATTATTTTTAAAACCTTAATTAAAATGGTTTTATCAATGCATGATTCTATTGTTATTACCAGGTGGGTGGTTAAAGCTCGTGTCATGACCAAATCACCAATCCGCACATGGAGCAATGCTAAAGGTGAAGGCAAACTGTTCAGCATGGATTTGTGCGATGAAAGTGGGGAGATCAGAGCTACAGCTTTCAGAAACGAATGTGACAAGTTCTATGATATGATTCAGGTATGTTAGCACCAACAATTTTATAAATAGAATTAGGTATGGAATAGTAATAAGGTAATAATGATGTGGGTGTACTATTGAAAGAAATACCAGATGTAGATTTTTGGTGTTTTGCTGATACCTATGTATTTAGTGTGTGGTGTTCCTTATACTACAAAATCTGCAGACTGTGTTAAATCTTTGAGCCATAAGTTTTCACACTAATGTTAATGTTAATTAAATTAAATTTATACAATATATATATATATAATTATAACCATCATTTATTTATTTATTTTCTTTTTTTTTCCGGGGATACAAGGAAACATGATTTTCATCTCACAGTTACATACATACATATCACACACACACACACACCACACACATACACATACACACACCACACACAGACATACATGCTCAGTTTGTATCACTTGTTCGTTTATATATGTTTTGCTCAAATAATAATTCTTTAATATAGGTGGGAATCACTGAACCTCACGACACGGGACTCCCTATTGTGGGATTCAGGGTCCACAGCAAGAAGTTAGGAAATAAGTTTATTAAGTTTACTATCTTAGTGTTTTAAGTTATAACTTCACTGTATATATTTTGCTCAAATAAAATTATTATCATTATCATTAATGTACACACATTTTATAGGGTTAAAAAATTGAATACAATCAAAACATTTTTCTCAAACTTTCAGGTAGATAAAGTGTACTACATAAGTCGGTGTCAGCTCAAAACTGCCAACAAGCAATTCACAAGTCTGAAGAATGACTATGAGATGACATTTAATGCAGATACAGTTGTTGCTGAATGTATGGAAGATGCTTCTTCAGTGCCATCAATTAAATATGATTTTGTGCCCATCAATGATATTGGCAACAAAGCTGTAGATACACTGATCGGTAAGACCATAACATTCATGGTTAGTGGACAGAGATATGATTTGATTGTTTAAACAGTAGAAAACGTCATTCTTTTTATTTACCACATGACAAATAAATATAATATAATGGCTTTCCTAAATTAATTCTATGTACTAATACAAATAAATAAATAAAATAATAATAATCTACAGGAAATCAGTTTCGGGTTCGCTTGGTCAATAAGTTCGGCATTATTGTAAAATAAAATATGTCCCGCAGATCTGATCGGCGTGTGTAAATTCGCGGCTGATGTCCAAGAGCTGACAGCGAGAAGTACCGGGAAACTACTTAAAAAACGAGAAGTTACGCTTGTTGACTCTAGCGGTGGTGCAGTAAGTATTGTTGAAACCTATTTAAAATATCATAAATGTTTACAGGGCGTTTTGGCGCGGAAAGAGTCATGTCGCACCATTGTATTTTTTTCAGAACTTGGGATTTTTCGAGTGTTTATGCATAGAAATAGTCAAAATCAAAATCAAAATCGTGTTGCTTCCAAAACTAATGAAGCTTATAGTAAAGTCGCCACTACTTTACTAAAGTATGACCGGATTTGACTGACACGGACTGGACTTGACCAAGACTGGACTTTGACTACTTATAACTCAAGAAACTTGAAAATGTTAAGACACTTGACACCGGCAAATGCACAAAATGCGACGCCAAAATCAAGGAAGAAGAAATATTTACAGAAATATTTGATAGTGCAATTTTTTTTTATAATCAGCTTACAAAAGGTTCCGACTAAATTTTTGTATTGCTGAATTTTCTAAAAAGGTCGTAAAGAAAACAACTGTCTTGCTTTTGTTATTGTTAATTGCATCAAACACTACTCCGCCGTTACTCTTGAGTTACATTGTCTCCAGGAAACGTTGGTCTCAGTTACTAAACGGTATATAAGGCAACTATCGAGCATTATCAGTCGTGAACCAATTATGAAACTGTCAAGATGGGCCAGTATAAGAAAAAAGATGATTTCATTATATCACAAGACACTCATAAAATACAAAACATATAGAATATGTTGGAATAATTTAATAAATAAAATAAAACTAGAAATTATTGTGTTAATAAATAAATACATTGCACACAGCGCCATCTGACCCCAAACCAAGCATTACTTGTACTATGAAAGTCAGATAACTGATAGAATACTTCAATACGTTTTTTTTGTAAATATGTACATACTTATAATAATTACAGAACACTCAGACACAGAACAAACATTTGTTTATACCACAAAGTTTGTCCTGAGTGGGAATTTGTTGATTTGATTGTTGTTGTGTTGTGTATTGATTATTTTTCCTTATAACGTAAAAAAAGAGTTTACACTACATAAAAACAACGTACGCGCGGCAACATCTATTTACGCACCAGTTTTATTGTTGTATTAAATAAATTTACACATTTTACAGGTTGGCTTAACATTATGGGGCAATGAAGCGGAGACCTTTGATGGAAGTACTCATCCAGTTGTATCAGTCAAGGTATGTATATGACATGTATAGTAAACACACTGGTTCAATGAGGTTAACATTCGGATCCAAAGATTTATAGTTAAAATGTTTGCTTTTGAAGCAGATATTCTATCAAATGTTCTAACAGGACAGCCACAATCTATCTAATCATTTTTTCGTCTTAAGGTGGTTCGATTTCCATACAAAGAAAATTTGGCCATTTAAGGACAAATAGAGCATAATTTTTACAGTGAAATCGCAGCTACTGGCATTTTATTAAATTCAAATTCAAATTATTAATTATAAATAATTGTATAAAATTATTAATAATTATATATAAATTTTATTAAAGCAATTGTGATTTACCGCAAATGCCAGTAGCTGTGATTTCACTGTAAAATTATGCACCATTTGTCCTTAAATGGCCAAATTTTCTTTGTATGGAAATCGAACCACCTTATAATACTACCGTTCTGCTGAACCCTATTCTGAATACTTATGTATCAAGTTTTAAATGTGATTGTATTTAGGGCGCGCGTTTAACGGAGTTTAACGGCAGCAAATCGATGTCTTGCATCTCGAGCAGCATGATTCGTCTGAACCCCGACCTGCCCGAGGCGCACAAACTGCGCGGCTGGTACGACAACGGCGGCGCCGACATGGAAGTCGTCAATATATCCGCCAAGTGAGTAAAAAAACTGAAAAGATAGCACGACGACTAAACACTACTGTGTTCCGGTTTGAAGGGTACTTACTAGGCTGTTGAGACTAACCATCTCAGTCTCAAAGTAATGAGCGCCAAAGCAGCGATGCCCCAGACTTTGTTTTGCAACTCAAAGTTCTGTGTATTGATGCAATGATGGGCATGGACAATTGGACATGCGTTATCTTTTACCATCAGGAGAGCGTATCGTTCGTCTCATTACTTTTACATAAACTGTTTTTGTGTTATTTCTACATAACTGCCATACTCGATTTCAGCCGCTAAGAACAATTGTTAATTTTTCAAGCATAAAAATTATATCTATGCCGAAATTACAGTGATTTTTCTGTTTTTTTAACTTTCTATAACCGGCTCTAAAAAAAGAAGGAGGTTATCAATTCGTCGGAATCTTCTAACCCCTTCCAGTGCCGCAGTTTGGGGATCAAATAATTGTCAATGTCAGAGACTATCTGTGATTCGACTGGAGATTTTGTAATGTAACTGACTGATGTTACAGATCGGGCGTCTACGGTGGAGGCAGCAACGAATGGATAACGTTCTCGGAAGCGGAAGCGCGTCAACTGGGCTCGGGGGATAAAGGCGACTATTACACTCACCTCGGCGTGCTGACGTTCACATTCTCCGACAACGCCATCTACAAGGCGTGTCCACAAGAACAGTGCAATAAGAAGCTGGTCGATCAGGAGAATGGACTATTCCGCTGTGAGAAGTGTAATAGAGAGTACCCCAATTATAAGTACAGGATCCTTTTGGGGGTAAGTGACTTTTTTTTAATTTAAGATAAAAATCGCGCGATGTTAAGTGAAGATGTGGCCTACGGTGGAGCACGCTCGCCTAGCGTGGTCTACGGTGGATCACGCTCGCCTAGCGTGGTCTACGGTGAATCACGCTCGCCTAGCGTGGTCTACGGTGGATCACGCTCGCCTAGCGTGGTCTACGGTGGAGCACGGTCGCCTTCCTGGAATAACGCGCTGGACTCACACGGCAATATACCATTGAACGTTAAGAATGTGCGTCTCAGGTTTTTAAGCAATGGAACACATCTTAACCCTGCAGATATATCAAGATATAAATATTTATTTTGTGACACAAAACTAAACAAACAGAGACAAATAAGAGACTGTTACAAAATAGGATATCACTTCAGCATAATGATTGATTGATTGATTAACTCTATATTGCACACACTAAAAAAAAATACAATACAGAAAAAGTAAACTTAATTAAGAGGTGTAACAACTGGCGACCTTATCGCTAAAAGCGATCTCTTCCAGGCAACCTTAGGACGGACAGGATCAGAGGAAGAAAAAGACGGTGTGTGTCAATAACGAGGATATCCACAAAGGATAATACATAACTATAACATAAATACAGTGTAAACTCCATGTAACGTCACTCGATTTAACGCCAAACTCCTTAAAACGTCGGAATTACTCGACTTTGGTTGGTTTGCCTTGTTGTCCATACAATGATGCACTCTATGTAGCATCACGCACACTCTACATAACGACCACAATATGTCGTTATAAAGCAAGTAATTTCGGGAACTAATAAAGCACCTACTGTTTGTTTGTTTCTAAGTTGCCGAAATTGATAAGAACAGCAGTTGAGTACGTTCTTTTGTTTGTCATTTTGTTGTTTTATTGTCTGGCCCGTATTCACCTCGACTGTCGGCATCATACGAACCAGAGATTCTAAGAAATTCGTTCTTTTGTTACTTTGCACGTGTTTGCCTCAGTTGCTAGACTGTCGTTAGGTTATTATTATGCATTTTCAACACGTTATCATATTCTTAGTTTCTCACAAACTTTCTTCTCCATATAACGCCAGAAAATACGCAGTCCCCTCAGCGTCGCTATATAGAGTTTACACTGTATATCTTCATTCTAATAATAATATATCCTAATACATAAAATAAGTAACTTAAAATACACTAATATGTATAAAATTAATTTATTATTTAAAAATAAAATAAATACTTGTATACGGAGAATATATATATACAAACAAGCAACAAATAACATCATTTAGATATTAAAACTGCGAAAGATAAAAAAGTTTGACTTGTTCTTTAAAATTTTTCTTTTGTTCTTCTTGTTCTTTATAATGCTCGTTATACCAGCGCTGTTCTTCTGCTGTTTTGTAGGTAAAGCAAAATAGACAGACATTTCATATGAGACTTTCCGTTCATCAGGCCAACGTGTCCGATCCGACCGGCGACCAGCGTATTACTGCGTTCAATGAAGCAGCGGAGGCTATGCTCGGCGCGAACGCTGCCGAAGTGGGTCGCATGTTCGACCACGACAAGGCTGCGTACACGCAGCTCTTCGAAGACGTCAAGTTCAAGACTTTCGTCTTCAAATTCCGCACCAAAATGGAGACCTACAGCGTAAGTATCTCAAATAATCCATTAAGGTGGTTTGATTTCCATACAAATCAATTTTTGCCATTTATGGACAAATGGAGCATAATTTTACAGTGAAATCACAGCTACTGGCATTTATTTGCGGAAACACCTAGCCTGTCAGCCATTAAAAGATTATATTATAAGAGGGTAAGATTTATTCATAGTTCCGTGGTATTCCAGGATGAAGCTCGCCTGAAGACTACGGTAATGAACGCAACGCCCGTCGACTACAAAGACGGCAACGCTAGACTTGTTAAGAGCATCAAATCTATCACGGGTGTGGAAGTGTGAAATTACATAATAAGCACTTAACATATTTATAGGTTAAATGAATACAACAGACTTTTTGTGTGACATTAAGGCGGTTCTTTTTCCATACAAATAAATATTTCCATTTATGGACAAATTGAGCATAATTTTACAGTGAAATCGTAGCTACTGGCATTTATTTTGATCATTATTTGCGGTATATGCCAGTAGCTGTGATTGCACTTTAAAATTATGCTCTATTTGTCCATAAATGGCAAAAATTTATTTGTATGGAAATCTAACCACCTTAAATAAAGCTTTCCTTACTTTAGTGTTCCTACAGCGTTCGTCCTTAAATGGACGAGCATTCTGATAATTAATTAACGGTGCACTTATGTACTAAAACTATGTAAATTTGCCTCAAGAATCTTGTAGTAGATTAGATTTGTATTCTTTTTTGTTTCGGTCAGCTAAACTCGTTAGAATCCATGTTTAGACGACAGTATTAGCGGTCGTGTTGTGTTCGACCGCCTTGCATTAAAAGCGTATCTGGTAATAATTTGGTAGCGATGATAGCTCAGATAACTAGCGAGGTCGATTCATACCTCAGAGGGTGCAGATTCAAATTCAGCTGCCGGTGAGAGAAAACATCGTGCGGAAACCATATTTTGTTATGGTGGTAGGGTACTAGCTACCACAATCAAGTTGAAAAGTATGCCACCAAGCACTAAAAAGTGTTTTCTAGCAGTCTCACTTAACCAGTTGCATTCCAAGCTAGATGTGTTTACCATCTTCGATCACACCGTCACTTTACATCCGGTGAGATATGGTCAAACACCTAGCCTGTTAATCATAAAATATAAAAATAGAAGCAAAACGATAAATTTATATAAAGCAGTCACTGTTTACGTCCGCTAGGAGCGCTGTATCAATTTTCATGAATAATTTTCTATTTTTTACATCGTATTTTTTTAGATTATTTTTATGCTAATCCCTTTGAAGTTTGCACATGTGAGAACGAACGCTTTACTAACGCTAGTGTAAGGAAAATATCACAGGAAATCTCATATGGCTAACTTACTCTAGTTTGGTGTCGTGCCACGAGCCAAACGCTATGAAGTGTCTGGACACCAAGACGACCACAGACTTCTAAAAACTATATCTGAGCCATACTAAGACAGTACTATAGTCCATACTGTATTTATGCGGCTGAGCCGTATTGAAAAAAAAACTTGTTTAGTTATGTTTTTTTTTGTATACTCCAGATAAAAGTAATTTCTTTTGTTAAAATTATGTGCCTTTTTAAATTTATAAGTGATCGTGTCTAAAGATAATAAAAAAAGAAAGATAAAATGTGAAATTTGTTTTCATTTTCCCCTTAATTAAAATTTATCGTGATCACACGAAAGTGTGCCTATTTGTTATAGCATGGCTTATTATTATTATTATTATAGACCGAATGCGGGGTTCTTCCTCCGGTCCTATCGGGGAGCTAGGGCACCGTCCTCGAGGATATCCTCATTATTAGTAGAACATCGTCGTTATAAATTGACGACACACGGTGCGATGGGGGCAGAAGACGCTTGGCGGCAATCACTACATAAGTGCCGGTAGAACACTTTTAGTGTTAGCACGCGACCTACGCGCGCCCGTTTCTCACGTTTTCTGATGTTCATGATTAAATTTATTAGTGACTTTTTACTAAAAAGCTATTAAAGTCACAGAAGTTTACGTGTCTGATAGATTAGATATTAGCGAAGCTAAGAACAAAAAGTATCGATAGATCATTTGTTCGTAGATACGTTGTCGGCATCACTACACGCGCCTTGCGCTAAACCTCCGCGAATCAACGCTAGTAGGCAAGATGTTCTACTTACTCTGGGCCGCGCGCTCCAAGTACTTTGTCCGTGGTATGCTGAAAAAACAGACAGTTCCTCTAGGATAGTAACTAGGTATCTGTTTGATTTATTCGAATGTAATCGATTTGATCAGGTTCTAGCCGATTTGACTCATTATTTCTAAAGTAATGTCGACGCTCAGTTATAAACTAACTCTGTAAAATAAATCAAATAGTTCCACGCGCAAGCGCGATTCACACCAGCTCAAGTACCTACACCTACGCGTTCACCTGGTCTTATTTTTACAAGTTCAAGTTAGTGTTTTAGCTAACAGGCGCGCTTTCATGCGTCTTGTGAAATATTGGACGCTGTGCTGCGCATCAACTCTGGGTAAATGGGGATTGACAATATGTCATGTTTTTCATTTCCTAGTCTCCCATAGAATTTCCGTTTATAGTTGGAATTTTGTTGCTAGACATAAAACTCTTTTTTCGTTTCACATAAAACTATCATTATTAAATTCTTTATACTTAGGAAAGTTGGAACCAGGTGGGACGAATTACGACCCGCAACGTTTTGAGGAACTGTATAGATAGGTACTATGAATAAAACTGAGATAAACTATGTAGGTACTTTATTCAATCTCATTTGATATGACTCATAATTTGGCTAATAAAATGGAAATTTCATTACATACATGCTTGGACAATAGTTTTACTAATATTGATATGACATGCCGTAGTACTTTCTTCCCTTCAGTCATTACGTACATCAAATCATTAGCAATATCGACGCCTGGGGTCCAGATATTGAACACCTGACTGGTTTAGCTTCAGATCGCAAATGACCATGCGTTCTAGCATACCATTGGTCAACAGAAACATTAGCAAAAGAGCGCTAATGGGGAGACATAAAAATAGTTTCAAATGCAAATTACAAAGATACATGACGCCTCTTGAAATATTTCTGATATTATAATCGGAATTAGGTTTTAGCCCACGATACGACACCTGTACCAAAAAAATCCTTTTAGTGTAATAGACAACTTGAGTAACTAAAATTATCAGTTCCAATATCACAATTTTGCTAAACAGCATATAAAAAAACATCATAAATGTTACTTTGTCCAAGCATCGCATGAGGTGCATAAAAATAAATAGCCGATTTGTTAGACAATAATTACAAAGGGGGTTATCATTTTGTAAAATTTACACTTACATTTAAATATAATAATTTAATACTATGAGGACTAAAGTAACATGACTCAAATAAGTTACATGGCAGTGATTTCATGTGTTCTGTGTTTATAATACAGCAAGTAAGTAAACGTTGAGTTTGTATTACCACAATCCGAAAATCATTCCTATTACACGACAGCACAAAAAAGGAGTGTAATGTTTTTAGGTTCATGTTATTACAGTGAGTTTCTTTATTCCACCATAACTTATAAATACCTGAACAGATTCGGATATCGTTAGAATCCTGAATCATTCCAAGAGGCACTGGATATACATTTTTTAATAGAAAATAAATCTTTAATAGATATTCGTGTATTTTTAATTTTCTTAACTGAGTTTTTCCCCAGAGTACAAATTTTAATATTTTTCATGCGATACGTATTTTGTTTTATTTTTACTTTGAAAAGGAAACTACTCCAAGTGGTGTTTATATAAGTATTATGTATTTACACTTTGGTATAACGATTTATAACCAGCTCTTCTTCTTAACTGCTGAGAGAGTGAGACAAAGTTTGCATTAAATGATTTTTGGAAAGTGGCGTCTAAACATATTACAAAGATCTAAAATGTGGAAATTTGTAGGCCTTAACCAAATATATTCATATATATACTTATGGTTTATCTGTACGGATACTATGACAGATTCAGACAGTATCAAAATATATTTTTATGTTCAAGGTCATATCAACATTTTTTTTTCTAATTTATGCCATTTTTATAATAATATGACACGAATAACACATAATGCTACCATTATTTCAAAATTAATCGAGACGTCCCGAATTAAAATAAGCGCATGCGATCCTGTGCCAAAGTGGCTCATGCGTGCTTCAATATAAAAATGCTTACAAAATAAATGTTAGTCAGTCACAATTTGTAAAACTAATACAATTATAAATACAAATCAACACATTAAGTTTAATAGACAACGTACGTTACTGTACAAATGTATCGTCAGTACAAAAACACAGCACGTTTCCGATAGGAGTATGGATGAAAATTAAGCTATTGCTTTACACCCATATTTGGCGAAAATAGAAACTATTTTTTCTTTGTTTTAGGCATCGCACTTTGTGCATACTGCCAGTATTAAGTGTATTATTTTCGTGTTTCTTACTCAGACCAGTTCAGTAAAGTTTGGTGATTTCACTAGAAGCTTCAACGGAGTTTTAGAAACAACACGAAAATGTTTCATCACATTATATTAATTACCTGCATTCGTGCACGTTATTCTGTTCGGATTTTTTTAACATGAACATGCGAAAAACACGTTTTGGAAAATAATACAATGCAACGGCATGATTTTTCCGCGTTCACGCCAAAACTTCATACATTTTTCCATCGTTTACGAAAAGATTTTGTATCCGGGCTGCAGCGATTTTTAGCATCTGCGGTTATCTATTAGGGGTATAGGCATAGGATAGTTGGACTTGTGTCTCCGACCATTCCATATGGAGAGTTCAGAGAGGAAGGAAGAGGAACGTTGGGCAGCCCGTTGTTTAAGCGTAGAGCTGGAGAGGGAGTAGCGTAAAAGCCTGAGCCCTCCGTCAAGCACTAAGGAAGGCCACAATGGGTCGAAGTGGTAACACAAAACTTCAGTTGCCGCGATAAAATCGCTTAATGTAGCAATCGAAAGAACTTCACGAGGCACGCTGACGGCATCGATGCGGTCGCAAAACAACTGATTGCAGATGCTAAAAGTCGCTAGTCTTTTGTTAACTATTGACAGAGTAAACATATTCCGTGTGCAATGTACATAGCTCCGTGACATTGGGAGACGATCATGAAATTTAAATTTTGTTATATTGGACGTTCTGCGAAGTCTCTGATCGTTGGTACACTTCAAATTTTTCGAAGAAAAATACAACAGTGAACATAACCTTTTATTGACGTTCAATTTAGGCGATCGGTAACTTTTTCGTGATCGCCGCGCAAGAGCCCACGGTACGGCCCCTGATCTGTTACATAAGATCATTAGCATGATAGACTGAACACGTTAGGTACGTTATTTTTGTTTATTATCGAATGTTAGTTCTATCGACTTTACTTCAATTGTAATCAGAGGTTTTGATGTCATCTAACGGCTATAAGACATAATCAATACATTTTATTTGCAATGAAATACAGTTAAATACTTTCTGTTGCAACTATTTGAACACTACTATAACTGTAACAGATTAGTGATTAGGGCCTTACATAAAAAATCTCTTAAAGTTAAATGACGTTTGTTAATTTAATCAGCGTTTTCAAAATCCTTAGAGACTTTCTTATAAACACCGCTCAAAGTTAATATAGGATTAAAGTAGCGTGTCTCACTTACACGCGTGAACTTTTCAATTTTTATTTTAACTTTAAGCAACGTTTACAATTAATGCCGTGAGTGTACAGATATAATATAATACAAACATTGCTTTATTCTATTTTAATATCTACTTATAAAATGCCTTACGAGAATTCTGTTATTTGTATTTGGTTAAAATATTTAATGGAATAAAACGTGAAGTTACATTACAAAACAGACGAAGCTTGCAAAATGTGTTAAAATAAAAGTGCTGAATTTAATTTTGGTCTTCAATTAATTACAGATGTGAATTATTTGTTTAACGTCAATTACAAATGATTAAAAAACACCTTGGCGGCTAATAAGAGCATTGAAAAATAGAATCAAGTTATAAGAATGTATTTACAAAAAAAAAGTATTTAAATATTCTGAGTTATATATTTTTATTAATGGTTGACAGGCTAGGTGTTTGACCACAGCTTACCTGATGTTAAGTGAAGGTGTGGTCGAAGATGGTAAAGCACACTTAGCCTGGAATGGAACTGGCTCTCAAGTGAGGCTGCCGGAACACACCGTTAGACGCTTGGCGGCAGATTTTCAACTTGAGGGTGGTAGCTAGCCAGCCGAGTACTAAAGTACCACCATGCAAATTTATGACTCCCATCATACAAGCTTTGCTTAGTTTGGGGTCAGATGGCGATGTGTTTAATTCTCTACGATATTTATTTAAAATAAATAATTGTTATTAAAACAGTATCGTAAGGTTCAATTATCGAGATTTCACATTATTTTAGTCTGATTTTTGCATAATAACCAAAGTGCAGAAGGAAGAAAATCAAGCGACAATAAATTAATCAAATATTCGCATACAAATAAATTAAAGCCATTACCAAGACGCTTAGTAAATTAACAAAAATTATTAGTTGCCCTAGAAATTTACTTTCTTTAACATAATATAAGGAAAAAAACATCTGTACACCGAGACACTTTCCTTAACTATAATAATAATTAATTATCATCATAGCAACTAAGCTAATACATTATTCTTAACACAAATCGAGAGTAATACAAGATTCCTACATTACATTTAGATAAACATTATGAAAATATTACGATGTATACTTATTAAAATCATTTTCAATTTCAATTCCAAATAAGATCCATAGACGATTTCAAACGAGAAGGAACGAGATTCTATTATATCACAAACACAACACAAACAGACGTTATAAATAGACAATCATCATAAACATTAATAAAATAGATTCACACAATATTGAGTAAAGAATTTCATCAATGAAAATTATAAAATTCCATTCAGTAAAATAGTCATAGCCCATTCGGTAAGTTCGAGCATTCACTCTTCCGTCGGTTCGCTTATACATAACACCGGTTCGCTTACATATAACACCGGTTCGCTTATATATAACACCGCTTCGCTTATATATAACACCGGTTCGCTTATATATAACACTACACTATTTGTGCACTAACACTAATACGTATTACAAGAACGCAGGTTAGTTAGTGAGTAGGGGTATTATTTGAGCTCGCGATACAAGTCCTTGGGTCGCCTGCCCGAGCGGCCGCCGCCGCGCCTCCCGCACGCACACACGCACACACACACGCGCCAGGACGGTGCAACACAAACCGACTATACTCGTTTCAAACTCTTAAAATAAACAAATATGGCTGACATGCAACAACATTCCGACTTTTAATTCTTGAATAATCGTAACGATTAAGACGGATAAATATAGAATATTAGTGGACGCCTCGCGGTTTTACCCGCGTAGTTCCCGTTCCTGTGGGATTACAGGGATAAAAAGTAGCCTATGTCACCCGGGGATAGTGTAGCTTCCCAACGGTGAAAGAATTTTTGAAATCGGTCCAGTAGTTTCGAAGCCTATTTATTACAAACAAACAAACCATCAAATCTTTCCTCTTTATAATAGTACATATATAGATAAAGTCATTCGACATGTGACCTTATACTAAGCTAACCAAATCGCGCTTAGTATCTTCTCTTATAAAGAGGAAAGATTTGATTGTTTGTTTGTATTGAATAGGCTCCGAAACCACTGGACCCATTTCAAAAATTCTTCCACCGTTGGGAAGCTACACCATCCCCGGGTGTCATAGGCTACTTTTTATCCCTGTAATCCCACGGGAACGCGTCCGCAAGTCACTTACATTTGTGAGAAAAACATAAAAGTAATAGTGAGATTTTTTAAAGTATCACATTCTGATAGTAGTGTCTAGTAGTTTCTATTCAGTTCAATAGGTATCTGGAAAAAGTGAGGTATTATTTTCAAAAATTTATTAACGTGAAACGAAACGTAAAAAGCAACATTTTAATATCGGAAATTATCAACAAACTAAAGTAGTTGCGATTGTTGTTAGTTCTCAGTCCGCCATATTTGTTCACAAAGTTAAACAGTTTATAGGTACGGTCTACCAACTGAGGACTCTAAGGATGAATGAATAAATTAAAGCGAATAAATAAACCTTATGCTCTTTGGATTACATTCGAGGTACGTCGCCGTAGACGGCGCGAATGCGTTCCGTGCCGGTACATGCGAAATGTTGCCAACTTAAAAAAATAATCACAAGTTCCTAAATCACACATAAAACCATGTTTGAGAGTAAAAACAAAACGTCTCACCCATACGTCAACTTAATAATAAAATTAAAAAAAATAAAAATATGATTCCAACGAATCTAAACGCAGAATCAAATAATCACGATTTAAATACAAAAATAACTGTGATGTTAATGTAAAATAAATTGTCAGCGAATGAGGATCATAGCACTTACACTGAAAGTAGCCCAAATATTTTATTTATGCAACTAGTTTCGCCTGCGTAACCGTAACATAGATTGTACATTTTCGATAATTATATTACACAATTATTAATTTTAATATAATTTTGCTCAGCCCAAGTACTATGAATAACAAAATATGATAGATCCTTGGAATGCGATTGTAGACCTTAGAAGTCAGTTTATAAGGTTTACAATGTCATTGATGGTTCGGTCCCCTTAAGTCATATTATTAACAGGTATACAAGGTGATAGAGTCGCGTTCTGACGTCATTACTGACTATGCTGAGTACCTTAAAGTCTCTGTCGTTATTGGAATCAGTTTGAAATTATGTTAGTCAAACTACTTTTCTACAACGAACATAAACATCCTTGAATGAGGTTGTAATAACTACCGTATATTGTCAATTTTACAACAGTATCCATGAGATTTTAGAATAAAAAGGCATCTTCTAGGTGAGGTATTTTCGATTTGTTTTTCTATCATTTGTAAATAAAACACAAATCCCCGATACACATGTAATTTTAAATATAATTACAAGTGGCAGTGATTCATACGCATATTTCTCATGTGGACGATCAGAGTGTTACATTAAAATATATCCAGCGTTAATACATTCATTCAAGACTGGAGACTCATCTCAACATCTCAGCAGAGTCAGCGAGCGTCGCGTGCGTGGGGTAGTGTGCGTGCGCGGCGCACACATGCGTACACATCCGAGCCGCACGGCCCCGACACAACCATACGCGGCACGTCGTCGTACTCCGATCGGGGAACTTCGTACTCGATCGACTCCGATTCGTAACCGAAACTCTCCAACTCGATGATCTCGGAGTGAGTGGTCTCTGGGAAGTACCTGTATGGCGGGTGAGGGTCCGTGAGGTCCGTATGTGGGTCGTGCGTGTGCGTCGCGTCAGTACTCCGTGGGCCATGCAGGTCAAATCCACATGGCCTTGACGGGGCGGGTGCGCGCGGGGGGGCCGCTAGCCGGTGCGCGCTCACGGCACCAGGTCGGGCAGGCGTCCGCGGCCCTAGGGGCGCCCGCCCCCCTCCGCTGATACCACCTGCGGATACAACAAAACAATTTTTATTTTTTACATTTGGATTAGCTCGTTGTGAGTTCGGCCGGTATTTTGTACGTGCCTTTGATATTTAAATAATTTATCCATTAACTCCAAATAGTTAAGCAGTTATATTTTCCATCATCAGCTCAGTAACATGAGATGCTGAGTAGGAACAAAAAGCAAATACTTGAACAGTTTTAGAAAACATATAAAACACATTATGCATCTCTATAAAATGTGAGGGTTGGCCGCGATTTTTCTGGGATCCCATCATCAGATGCTGACTTGGTGCCTAGGAAGTATATTTACCATTCTAAAACAAAAAAAATATTCTTAAATCGGTCCAGGCGTCTTCGAGTAATCGGGGAATCCCACTAATATTATAAATGTGAAAGTTTTGATGGATAGATGTTTGTTACTCTTTCATGCAAAAACTACTGAAAGGATTTGCATGACATTTTGCATGGGGATAGCTGAGACCCTGGATTAGCACATAGGCGACGGGTAAAACCGCGGGGCGCAGATAGTATACAAAAAAAATATTCCAACGGATTGAGAACCTCCTCCTTTTTTGAAGTCAGTTAAAAAAACGAGATTCGTCGGGTGTTCTGTAAACAGCACACTGTACGCACTTTCCGCTCCTTGTAGTAGAGTTCCTCGCTCTCCTTGTCGCAGAGCAGCAGCACGACGGCGCCGAAGAGGAAAATGGCGGCGCCCCATCCCACGCCGTACGCCCACCCAAACTCCCACACGGATCTGTTGCCTAAAATACACGCAAACAAGCCAATTAATAGTCTTCCTGTACAACAACCTAGGCGTTAAAAGCGCCATCTGTAATTGTTACTATCTACATCTACTCTAATCTATATATTTATATATATACAAAAAAAAACAAAGTCGGATTTGTACGTGCCTTTGATATTTAAATAATTTATCCATTAACTCCAAATAGTTAAGCAGTTATATTTTCCATCATCAGCTCAGTAACATACAACACTTATAACTCGAGAACTGCTGAACCGATTTTCATGGTTGTTGATTCGTTGGATTTGTCCACGTCTCGATTAACAGAATAAATATATAATAATAATCGAAAATTGACTATGAAAAAAGAAAATGAACGAAAAATCATTTGTTCCCGGGTGGACGACCATATTAACTTTTCTAATGTAACCTTATGGCGTCTGACATAACTGTCAGTCGTTTGACAGAATGTGCGCTGCAAATAAAATAATAAGTCAAAACAGATGCATGGGTCGGAATTATACTGATAAAATAATTAATTTATCATTTAATTTTCTTAGTACATATTACAACGTCTGTCGGCTAGCAAATAATAAAGAGGAAAGATTTGATTTTTTGTTAGTTTGTTTTTTTTAATGGTTGACCACATCTCACCTGATGTAAAGTGACGGTGACACTAGTGGTGACTTGGACTACTTTGGAGCATTCTCTTATCCAAATTTTAACATTTTTAACCCCCGAAGTAAAAACGATGGGGTGTTATAAGTTGATGAACCGATTTTGATCTTGTTTTTTTTTGTTTGAAAGGTGAATTAGTTGGTAGTGTTCTTAGCTATGTTTGATGAAAATCGGTGCAAGATGGCCGCCGCCACAAAATGGCGGATTATATGTTTTTTCACAACTCTCTCAATATGGGTGTCAAATGAAAGGGCTTGACTAGAAGAATACTTTACACTGTGATACATTTCAAATCTAAGATGGCTGCCACCACAAAATGGCGGATTATATGTTTTATCACAACTCTCTCAATATGGGTGTCAAATGAAAGGGCTAGTAGAATATTCTTAGGATGTGAGCATCTTCCACAGGTCTGATCAATTCGAAATTTGGTATGCTGTTACTGGTGACGGGGGTTTTTAATTTTTTTTTTTATTTATACTTGTCTATTTCGATGTAATTCTTAAGAGTGAGTGAGTTTCGGTAAAAATTCCAAAATAATACATACCCAAGTTCAACTCAGCGGCAAAACAGACGGGGTAGATGACCAGCGCTATCAAGATGCACATCACTGGAAATATAGAGAAGTTAGTTAGATCACTATCATAATTAGCTCGAATCATTCATATTTATTCTTATAAACTATCCAACTGCTGGTTTCGGATTTCTTCTAAACGTGCGATGAATAAAGAAGTTTAAAGACTCCTTAATTTATAAGGTTTGCTAACGATGATTTCCTTCACCGTTTGAAGTTAAAACCAGTGCGAACTAACTTAGTAAAGGCAGAGGTGTTTCCCGTGCGGATTCGAACCCAGAACCTCCAGATTGGAAACCAGATGTTATCCCAACAAGGTTATCAAAATCCTTCAAGCGAGGATACCACAGTACTAGAGGTAACTAATACTATACTAATAATAAAACAATAAAGACCCCAAACTAAGCAAAGCTTGTACTATGTTTAAGAACATTTACAAAAAAAAAGTATTTAAGTATTCTATCAGTTATCTGACTTCCACTTCCAGCTTTGCTTAGTTTGGGGTCAGATAGCGCTGTGTGGAATGTCCTACGAAAACAAACAAACAAAAACATATCGGTAGTTTGGTACTTACGTGCAAGAGCCATTGCGAGTACCGCGAACCGGTAGTAGCGGAACTTGGTGCGGTGGTCGGCGGCGCGCAGCCCGAGGCCCGTTAGCAGGGCTCCGCACACGTCCGCTGCCAGCGTCGCCACGCATAGACCCGCTGCCGCCCTGACGGAGTATACAACTGTTTATACATAGTTCAATCCGCGAAGGAGAAAGAAAGAAATTAAATAAATAAATATATTATAATAAATGCCAATTATGATTAAATTATATACAATAATAATATAATTTATGTCAAAAATTACTAGTCAGTTAGAACTATTTAAAGTCCCTCCGCGCATCGAGCCCTGGCCAAAACTTCCCGCAATACTGGCCGCGTTCCCCCGCTGAATCGCCGGAGAGATCCGTTGGTCTAGGAACCAGCCAAAACGGGGATACCGCCCTTTCTCCTTCAGGCAGATCTCCAAATCCCACACGAATTTTCGAGCCTTGGCACACCATGGACCCGCAGTCTCAACGGCATAATATATAACTTTTTTTCTTTGACAGAGTAGATACTTCACTACAGCTCATGTGATGTTAAGGGATGAAACGTGTGATCAAAACTGTTAAACACACCTAGCCTGGAATAGCTCTTAAGTGAAGCTGCCGGAGCACACCGATTTTCAACTTGAGGGTGGTAGCTAGCCAGCCGAGTACTATAAAGTACCTAACCACCATGCTTTGATTTTCCCACGATGTTTTTCATAATCGAAAGCTCAAGTTCATTATTGCGGTTTGAACCCACGCCCTTCGGGGTGTAAACCAACCGCGCTAACCATCAGCATCTCCACTCGCTTTTCTTTCAGTTAAACGTACTTACGTACTTACTAGTGATTAGGTACCGTTGCCGTGAAATAAACTAAGTTATTGTTATTTTCACTGCCACGTAAATAATAATTGTTTGTTTTTTACGTTATGCAAAGCCGGTTTTTTTATCCAGCGATGCACAGCGACCATGAAAACAAAGGACAGTCTAAACAAGGTGACCGTTTCCAAACAAGAGGTGTAAAGGTCAAACGCCATTCATGTCGCGTCGCGTTCAAGTCGCAAAACGCTGCTTTCAAAGCATTCTACGCGACATTATTTATTGACGATCGTCAAAATAAATACGTATATCAATACAAAGCGTTTTGCAAAACTCATCTGGGCAGCGTTCGGAAAATTGCGCAGCGTTTTCTCGTCCGAATTACCTCGGTGCCTCAAGTGAAAAATCTTCAACCAGTGTGTGATGACTTACGGCGCTGAAACGTGGTATCTGACTATGTGGCTTCTTGATAAGCTCAAAGTAGCACAACGATTTATGGAGTGGGCTATGCTCGGAATTTCCCTACGAGATTGATTCAGAAATGAGGAGATCCGTCCGATCCGCGGACTCGACAGTAAAGATGAGGCCAAAATGAATACACTCACTTTACCAGCTCAAAGGAAGCCAAATAAAGTTAAAATAAAAAAACAATTCTTGAGTGAACGCGGACGTTGTCGCGGGCGCAAGTTACATAAATCAATCTAAAAGTTTGAAAATATCATCTCGAGCAAGCTTACTTAATGTATGGCGCGGGCCTGGCAGCGTAGCAGCCGGGCTGTGCCGTGATGTCGAAGGGCAGCGGCATGGGCGCGCCGGGGTCGATGCAGTGCATGAACAGCCCCTGCCGCCATCCCGCTGCCATCAGCCAGTCGGCAGACGCCAGCCCCAGCACCATCAGTATCACCACCAGCAGCCCGCATATTAGCGCGATCACCTGCACAACAATCAATACAGTTTATATTTTTATATAAATAAATAAATATCGTAGGACATTACACACAGCGCCATCTGATACCAAACTAAACAGAGCTTGTGTGATGGAAGTCAGATAACTGATAGAATACATAAATACTTTTTTTTTTTGTAAATACAAACTTATAATACATACAGAACACCGACACAGAACAAACATTTGTTAATATCACAAAACGTTTGTCCTGGGTAGGAATCGAATCCAAGCCCTACAGCCCTTAAAGCAGATATACTACCAATGAGCCAACAGGGCTGTCAATAATTTATATTATACAATGTCATTTTTATTATAGGGCTATTGAGACGTATTATAGAATGTCTTAATGTAATAAGGACCAAAGCAGCGATACCACTTTTTATTCCAAGTTCTGGGTTCATTGCAATGCTCATGGACAAGCTTTTCATAAACCGTAACTTTAGCATAATTTATTAGTATACACTATACATATTAAATTTCCTGTCTACGTACACAATACGGCCCAGAAAATAATACTACAGATTCAAAACAGATAGAATTTTTTGCTGAAATACAGTCTAAAAGATTTTCTAAAGTAAATAAAATTTGTCTCAATCAGGGTGTTAGGCAGCTCCAGCGTCGGGTCGGGACTCTATCAAATAAGGGCAGGCAAATTTACATTTCAGCTTTTGTATACTCTTTTCTTTTCTCAACATGAATACAAAGCAGAAAACTCCGCGTTGAAATACAGGGCAAGGTACATAATCATAATGGTTTAACTTTTTAAATATCCTGAAGCAGAGCGGATCCCCACAGCCCACTCCATTGCCGCTTATATTCAAAACTTGAAGATGCCTTATCGCCTTTTATACAAATTGCGTCATTCGCGGAATTTCACGAGCCATAAACGAGCTTCAATTCAGAGTTCACGAATATGTTGGGTCCAATCTAATTTCAGCAAAAATACTTTTAAAAAATTACTAAACAACTCTCGTTTTCGCTTTTTCACGTGTTATTTGATTAAAACCACACATAATATTATGAGGCTTATACTGTCTATTTATTTAGTTATAAGTTTTTAGTTTAATATTTTGTTAAATTTATATTTATCCGCCCGACTGCGCACGGGTGCAATGTAGATGTTAATGTGTTGGATGAATCTCTGCCTATTGATGGATACCGGTTGCGTAGTTTTTCTTAATTGTAAAAGTAATGAGACGAACGATACGCTCTCCTGATGGTAAGAGATAACGCATTTCCATGACCATTGCAGCAATACACAGAACTTTGTGTAGCAAAACAAAGTCCGGGGCATCGCTGCTTTGGCGCTCATTACTTTGAGACTTTCAATGGTTAGTCTCAACAGCCCAGTAATTTCGCTAGCTGCAGAGTACCCTTCTAACCGGATCACAGTAATGTTTACACACTACTGCTTAGCGGCAGAATATCTGGTACTGCGGTGGTACCTACTTAGACGGCCTCCTGCTAAGGAAATCTACCACCTAGTAAAAAAGAAAGATCTAAGCGTACAGATGGTGCGGCGGCGGGAAGCGACTTTGTATAATAATAAAATATGGTATTCTTAAACCCCACGCCGATGTAAACTATGTATAATAATAAAATATGGTATTCTTAAACCCCACGCCGATGTAGGCCCGGGGCACTTAAACTTAATCTAGTTAACCTTTTTTAGCTTTTGTGTTTTCACTTACCTTCTATTTGTTTTTTTATTGATCAGAACTAAATAAGCAAAAAGAAACATTTTACAATTCTGAATGGTAAATACGGAACTGCGAACCACGTAAATCTCTATTTGACTTATGTCTGCCATACGGGACCGACAGTTATGTCGTGTCGCATTGACCGCAAATCTATGAACCATCGTAGTAATTTATCGATACAAAACCAATTATAACGGGAAACAATATGAAAGCGTTTACGGGCGTCATTACTTGTAAAGTCCGTCATCCATCAACTTGGGGGAATAAACGACTCGCCATGCGAGACAGAAATCAAAACACGGGGGCTAAAGACGCGCGTCAAGGTGCCTGAGGCGGTCGAGGGAAAGAAAAGCGGGAAAGTTAGGCGTGGGTGGGTGTCTAGCGGTGAGGCGGGGAGCGCAGGGTGCGGTCATCGATCGAGCCGACGGCGCCGGGGGCCGCGGGGACACCCATCAGCTGTTGGCAACGCCGCCTCTTCGTCTAAGCTCAGGAGCATACCGAGCGCGTCGGGCGCGGTCCTACCTCACAACTACCCCGTGTCTAGCACGCGTCACCCCTATATTTTTCACCCTCTTTAACGCCCACGCACGGCATGCTCCCAAACTAAGCCCTCTTCACACAACACCCCTTAAAACTTGTCTCGTTTCAAGTGTTTGCTATCGTAAAGTTATCCCGACGCTCACGGAACTTCCCGCAATACGACGATGTTTGAAAAATTTGTTTGTATTCTTCCGTGTTCCTCGGGAGGCACTAATCACGTCACAACTCATTCAGGAATGATATGATATAATTAAAAGCTTAAATTTGAACACGTGCGGGTATGAAACGTTTTAAATAGAAAGGGGCAGCAATTTACATTAATCAAGTGGTACAAGCCAGGCGGAAGCATCTGTCATCGAGAGGGATTTCATTCATTAAATTATAAAGGAACTAAGCTCACGTTGCGTTCCCGGTCATTTGTAAAGGGGACCCTGCGAAACATTTACATTCATCGTTCGTGTGCTTACTTTGGGAAGGCCTTGAAACAAATCCTTGACAATGGACCAAATCCGACAGCTAGATAAACATCTCCGAGTATCGTTTTAAGTCTTCATGCTGTTTATAAACAAGCCAGCATAGTTCTGAACAAAGGATTGTTGTTGGGTTGTCGTCCCAGCGGATTCCACTGAAATGTTTCCATGCAGGCTACCTAACTACAGTATAAAAGCAAAGAGCTAGAATCCAATTTCCGTTCTCATACAATGCAAAAGCAGCCCGCGCTTGTCGTCCTAAATACTAGCTCCCTGCAGATTGCAATGATTCAATACAAAACAGTCTATTATGAATGTTCTTTTGTGTAATTCTATAAATTGCTATTAATGGCCTGGTACTGATTGGAACTGTTATTTTATACTTACCTTTAGTTCTATCGAATAAAGTATTGTTTAAAATCGAATAGTGTTTGTAAAAGTAGATAGATAAAACATTTGAATGTCGGTTGAACAACCGAGCTATCTGTTACGGATTCCATGATCAAGTATCAAAATCTAAAACATACGACGTTCTTGGACATCTTTTAGATAAAGAATTATAAAATAAAATACATATATAAAAATCAAAAACCCGCAAAAACAATTTAAAAGTAATGCACTAAAACAAGATAGATTTTTTTTTTAATTAACGTAGTTACCTATTAGGTACTAGGTACTGCGCTCTATAAATCTGCATTATTTTTAAAGACCTATATAAATACAATTGGGATGTTAAGACGATTATAACGATACCTTAACTCTCGAAATCCATCCAGCCGTTAGGAAAATACGAGGTAATAAAGAAATTTACAAACAAACAAATATACATACTCGTACATACAAGATACGGACAAAATCATAACCCTTCCTTGGCAGACGGGAAAAAAAAATTTGGCAAGTCTAATCAAAATGATACAATGTGATTGCTTTGAGTGACAGTTAAATAGCTTGAAACGAATTGAATTCTGCGTGCATTCACGAGTTACGATTAAAGCTTTCACATCTCTTTCACCGCGACTTCTTACATTCGAGTACATACGTATATACCATGACCAATTAGAGATTGCCGGTGTTACTTTAGTGTACTAAAGGCTATCAGTTAAAATATGTATCCTGTACAGTCAACAAAACAAATTATTGCAATTCAGTATGTAAAGAAAAAAAAAACTTTACTGTTTCCAAAACCATTTCGAAATAGCACATTTCTGTACAATATTTTTACGTTTAAAACTGTAAACTATGAGATTTTAAACTATTTTAATAAAAAACATTAATCAAACTTGACTTTCAATTGATGTCTCATGACGTCATCTCTTCGGGCAACTTTCATAGACCGGCAAACCAAAACAAAACTTGTCAATGTCAAGTCAGCGGCGATCATAATAATATTTTCAATACACATACGTCGAGTTGTTTTTCGGTTTATTGATACAAATATCTGGATTATTTTACTTGAAACGTTATTTGGACTCTGATATCGCTGTTATGACATAAGATTTGTTTACTTTATGTCATGAATTGTAAAAACCGAAGATGTGACAGAATGGCTTTACAGCTATAGCCTGCCCGACGGGGCAAATTAAAAAAAAAAACTTGTCAGTTCTGTTGTCAAAGTTAATGAAATGTGTCAAATGTTTTGTATACTTTTTTGTTTCGTATGGCAAAGGCATATTCTACATATTTAGCCGAAATCATGACGTCATAACTATAAAAAGTTTGAAAACGTATTAGAATTAAACTTCCGCATAGAAAGCCAAAATATTCAAATTAGTTTCTTAAAATAAAGTTTACTATCAGTAAAAAATATAAAATAAATACAAAAAAAAACTTTACATACCGAATTAAGTATTGAAAGACTTACTCGTAAATATTGTAAATCACACTAATTTTATGAAGGCGAAAGTTTATGAGAGTGTTAGTATATTTGTTACTTCTTCACGCTCAAACAGCTGGACCAACTTTGATGAAATTTGGTATGGAGGTAGGTGACACCCTGGATTAACACATAAGACTTTTGGTCCCGAAAAAATGTAGCGGGCCCAGCTAGTTTTCAATGAAATGAAATTTTACTGTTGTTACAGACTTTTTTTTTATACATGCAAGAGTGGTTGAACACAGTCACAGTCCTGGTAGGAAAGCATTGGTAACCAAACTAGAAGATCTTTTGAGATGGTGAACTAATATACCTCCTAATCGACAAGAGGTCGAATGAGGACGAAATTTAGAAACAGTATTTTTATAAGAAAACATTTTTTTAGACCAATTACTTTACTCTAAACAAATTTAATCACATTTGTGAGTTACGTTTCCGTACTTCCGAGCAACAATACTGTATAGCGGTAGATTCTATTTTCGTCCTTATTATTGTACGCTTAGGGAATAGCGTATGGGCGAAGATGGTTTCATTTGGGATGTCTGTGTAATACATTGCCAATATGATACCGAATTAGTCAACAAAAAAATAGATACACTATATCTTTCGCGTTTCCTCCATTGGAGAAAACGATACACAAACCGAGAATTCTTTTTAAATTCTCATTCATAGATCTATCGACATAACATCATCATTGAATTCCGTCCCTAATTATTTAAACGGTCTTAACTCCTCCAACTGCTTCCGTATTTAAAAAAAATTACAAACTGAAGTCAAATATGATTAGGCAGTGCATTTCAAGATCAAATTTAATTCAATTTATCATAATAAAAATTACACTAGCACATTTACAAACCGTTTAAATTAACGCACATTTAATTCCGTTTCCCGGAGCCGACCTTTTCCAGCGGTATAATCACAACTTTTTTTATCAAAAAGAAAGAAAGAAAATAATGATAGCATACCCAATACATATACGAGTACACAGTCAACGAGCAGATAAAATTAATGTGGAAATCTTATGATAAATTTAAAAGGTAAAATATAGTAGAGTAGGTATGCCGAATGCATCGAAAGATGCATGCAACTAATCGTAACGTGTATTCATGTTGTGTGTAAGTAAATATTACATTTTCTGTAATAACGTAAAATAAGTCTGTGAGCATTATGATTCAGATTTATGTTGGTGGCGATAAGTCCTGCTTTGTCATGACACAGCATGTCACTTTGTGTCCTGTTTTTCATTTACTGCTACTCACTTGCGAGATATCAAACCCCCCTTATCTAAACTTATTTATATACACATGCATTGTAGTGTTAAGTTTGCTATTTTTCTATCATTTTATATTTTTAGACCTTGCTTTTAGATCATAAGTTTAGAGATTTGGACGTTAATGAGAATGGACGTTTAGAAAGGCATAGACATTTTTGAGAAATGTAATAAAAGGTAGGAAAAATTTTGAGATGAAATATTAGTTTCCATTTACGCTGTCCCAGTTTTATGTATTTTTTTTATCGTTTACGTTGGTACTACGCATTTCTAAGAAACTTCTAAAAATAATAATTGCTTTACAAATTTAAAAGGAATTGGATGTCATTAAAATAACGTCAAATAAATTATTGCCTATCGTCATTGATCCGAACCTTGTCTCGAGTGGACAACAGTTATGATAAATGAGTACAACTTCTAACATCCTCCCGCCCCCCTCAGTTGGCGCTGGGGGCAAACGTTTCTTACCCGCGCGGAAACTAGACAAACTTACAACGCGGATATGTCCGTATCGTTTTCTAGTTTCCTCGTGGTGATATTTACCTGTGCGATCTGATTGGCCGGCATCTCGTCCTGATCGGTGGCGAACTGCGGCGGCGGCGGCAGCACCGGCGGCGGGAGGGCGCGCGGGTTGGAGCGGAGCCCGCCCGGGCCTGCGCCCGCGCGCCCCTGCATGGACTGCTACCTGCCCGCCACGCCACCCGCCAACCTCGCACGGCCTTCTTCACACCATGCCACGCTGGCTCGCACGCTAACTAACCGACCTTTTCACCGCTTTACGCTGCAGTCAACTTCACCCAAGAACGATCTAACGCGAATTACAATTCAAATCTCCCTTCACGCTGCAGTCGGTTTGCACTCAAGATTGTTCTACCACAAATCACAATTCCAATTTTTCGGGTTCAATTGTTTAACTGCTATCTAATGTCTACTCAGACTGTACTCTACTATCATGTATTCTGTGGTTTTACTGAGGTTATGCTGTTTTACTTAGTCTTGTAATCTATGATTCATAAATCATAAGTCTTTGGTTTCAAGAATGCAGTTCTAAGGCAGTCGGTAACTTTTTGCAAAGTCACCAACCAGGATGAAGTAATATATCAAAGTCGATTGGGCACGGTGACAATACGGAAAAATTATGCCCGTCCACGGCGCGGTTAAGTAAGCTACTGATTGAAAGGTGATCGATTATGTCAGGGGCAAGATATTGAAAGGGTCTGCTCGCAATGCTGAGCATTTGATAAATGAGTCCAGCCAAGTTGCGGTACACGAGTACAAAGGCCGATAAACCGAACCGGTACGCCGGCATTGCCCGACTTTTAAACCCTGCTGTATATGCAACTTGTGTTGTGATGATTATACGTTCCTGTATGTAGGTCAGAGGAGCGACAGCCTGCTTTTTAGGGAGAACGGGTGGCCTAGAATGGGGTCGCACTCGTATAACACGGTGCACGATAGAATTACATATCCACTGGACAAAAAAAAACCTATAGGTGTGGGGGAATGCGAAGCACGCACAAGGAATTAGGTCAATTAGCTTTACAACTCACATATATAGCGTAAAACATAAAAATCCTGACCTTAAAATTCAGTGGGTACTTGAATTACGCAGGTATAACGTTAGCAATAAAACAAAACACGAGTGAAAGAAACCTGGCCTAACATGCTCCCCCAGGGGACTCCTAACACAATTATTGGATATCGGATAATAAATAACTAAGTATTACGTCGGAAATCGAACAACGAACATGCCGAGGGAAAACAAACATGTATGATACATTTCCAATGGCTGTCAGATGTGTTTACACTTGAGTTTGTACGAGACGCTTATACGGAATACAGCCACAAGAATACTCATGTTTATGAATTTGGATTTAGGGCAAGCGAAGCTGTGGTAATATAATGGTGTAACACGTTATTGTTAATGAGTCATGAGCACGAGCCTCATGTGCTTAAAAATAACCAAGAGAATATGAAAACGACCAGCGAGAGCGAAAGGATTATTGTCTTTTTTTTTATATTGACACAAGGACAGTCGAATACCAAGAATGGTGAAAGTTAAATTTTAGTTCGGATCAAAATTTAATGATGCGCATACTTTTGACACAATATGTTTAGTCCAATGGGACTATGACTGTAAAATTAAACATAACTGATCATTGTTTTGTTACATGTACAGTGTACACAATTTTTAAAGGTAAAGTTTATTAGGACTGCTGCGATGCTTGTATAGGTTGCATCATCCTTGAGTGGTATAGACAAGACTGTATTTATATGAAATACATATGTAGATAATCCATATTTTGTCCCTAAAAAAACCTACTAATGAGTTTGTAATGTTGGACATTGTATATAATTTATGTTTTGTTAGACCCCTAAAATTTCAGTTTTTCTTGTTTGGATACTAATGTAATGTACATTTTTTCTTATGTCAAATAAAGTATTATTATTATTATATTTTGTCCACAATTGGAGCAAAGAAAAGTCATAAGTTCAAAAGTTCAATAAGTTATTCTGATAGGAACCTACAACATTTGTACATTATTATGATGGTAGAGCCACCGTATCTATCATCGTTTTTGGTGCCTTCGATTAACCGAAATTATATTAAAAACAATCACCCGATATTTCGGCACAGCTGTGTACAGTATTCACCATAATCACGGTAAAAATCCCACAAATAGTTATAGTAATTCATAGAAATTAGTAATTATAGTTATTCATTGTAGTGAACGACCATAAAAGTCTAAAACCTTCGTCATTCGGTCACTCCGCCAAACCCAATAATCCACATTAAAGTGTTCATTCATAAATAAGAGTTTTTTTTTAATGTAAAAATAATGAGACACTCTCCTAATGATAAGAGATGACAATGGCCCATGACCATTGTAGCGATCCACAGAACTTGGGTATATGTACTCTTTCTAATGGTGCGTTACGGAAACGATGATTGGACTGTACGTACAATTGTACATACATCATTTAATAACTCAGATTAGATATCTATGTATACTTGGAATTCTTTGTACAATATTAGCCACCTCTTGTAATCTATAGGTTAGAATAGGGAAAGATTGAGATGAGAAAACTACTGATAGCGCTTCCTTATAGCTACCTATAGTTCTATAATGAAGCAGCGAGGTTTCGGAGTAAACGAAAATATCATCGATGTAGGTACATACAATTTTTAGATTTTTGTTGATTTAATAAAAACCGCTCGATCGATTTCGATCAAATGTATATGGGACCACCTCTGATGTAAGATCTACCAAGCAAAAATAGAATCATCAAAATCTATTCATAATTGGCGGAATTATCGCGTAACAAACATATAAAACCAGACAAACGCGACCAAAACGCCATCCGTACATGGTGGATGTTCTCCATGTACGCACAAAGCGTTTTGTTTCCACATTTTTCATTCGCACAGCGAGGTTGTGGAACTCTCTGCCGGAGTCTATGTTCCCTGTTAGGTACAATATTGGCGTCTTCAAATCTAGAGTAAATAGGTTTCTTCTAGGTAAGCGTGTGCCATCTTAGACCACACCACTGTTTATCGGGTTTCACAATCTCGCTGTGCTAATAGACAATGTGGTATCGAATCGCTTAGTGCGTACGTGGAAAATATACCTACCTATACATTAAGTAGCTTTTTTTACAGCTGGGGTTGGTTTGGGCCTTTTTTTACAACATCGTATTTATGAGTTGTATAGTATGGAATCTACGAACACATACACAAGGTTACGCAGTAAGTTGTAATAGTATTGTGGTTAGTAGTAATGTACCTATTAATCCGAAAGGATCTCAAAGTACTCATCATTTCATACAACTTGTATTATGAAACCGAACGTATTTTTTTTTTATTCTTTGTGTTTTATTTTTCGCGCTTACATAACCAAAGTTGTTTAAAATAATGGCCACAATTTCTTTGTCAAAAGAAATGAAAAATTTGAAATGACTTGACTTTCTTTCGGCTTATTGCTACCGTTCCGCGTAACCCCGTAATTTATCTAGTAAGAACGTGGATCAGATCATATAAAATATTTCTTTACATCGGTCTATTTGGAAATATCGCATAGAATAAGAGGCTACCAATAAAAAAACACTTCATAAAGAGTTTACATTCATCATTTGTTTTATTAGTTTTGCAAAAGCATAATTATATTCTTAAATTCTTTGTACTGTTATGATAAAATAACCTCATGAATCACAAAATATAGCACAAGCCAGACAAAACAAATGAAGTACCAATTATAAAGAAAATAAATTATAGAACAAAGTGATTGTAAATACGTAGTACAGACTGAGTGGCCTACCCTAATATCAGCGTTAACCTACCTCTGATATAGGTACCTTAACGTTTGCTAATAAAGGACCAACCATAACTACGTATAGACTGGACTAGATATTTTGCTCAAGTATACATTGAATAGAAAAAGAGAAAACTGATACATACTATATGTTTAGGTCACATCCTGTCTGCACTATTACTCAGTGTATCCGATATAATTAAACGTGAGTAATCCTGCATAAGTAATTAAGTTACGAGTTGAATTGGAAGTAGGCACCTATATAGGTACTGATAAAACAAACGTGTAGGACACCCTCAGACTCGATAGAGTGACGATTTGCGTAGATAGCTAGCACAGCACAGAGCCAAAGATCGGGCTGAATGGCGTGCTTAAGGCCTATGTCCAGCAGTGAACTATGTACGCCTATTACGACCTAAATAAAGGTTTTCTACCCAAAGCTCATTTTTATCCGACAAAATAAATAGGCATGAGAATAAGCCAAATTCCAAAAAAATTAAAGAATTCATATAGGTGCGTGCTAATATTTATTTAGAACGACGACGCTATTAACATTCTTTAAATATATCACGTTAATTCAGTTGTTCGAGTTTCAGATTATTTTTGACTAAAAAAAAACGAGTAAAATACTTCTCCGTCCCAGATTTCGTTTTCATTTGTGATCGTGGGATTTGCGCATTGGAGTGCGCCGGTTTTGTGACGCTCGCGGAATCACTTACAATACTAAACACCGCAAACTATCTCGCACTAGGATCGAAGGGACCGCAACTCTCGTAGGATTGGAATTTCTTGGATGTACAGAAATGTATACAGGGGTGCGCTGCAAGGGCGGGCGAGTGCGTGAGGGCGGGCGGACCGAGCGGCGCGGCGCTTGACGCGGGACTGCCGCCCGCCCTACCGTTCCTCACCGCGCCGCCCCCGACGACGTGCGCCAACAAAACACAGATTATGGAGACACATTTATTAGCCAAAAACACTACTTAAACTTCGATCGTTCTACAAGACGAATACACAAAACACACATAGCTCTTTATATGTTAGTAGACTAGTGATCGAACACGGTCAGGACGTCGTTAAATTCGATCTTAATACACACACAATAGAGCATCACAATTAACGGTCATCGTTCATCAGGTGGTCGGGCATCACACCTGAGTGATTTGTAGGCGAGGAAGTTGCGGCTGGCGTCGGGGCGGTGGTCGCGAGCGCGTCCTACACCAGCCGCCCAGGGCTCTTAGCCGCCGGGAGCATGCTGCGCGCGATGGCACCCGACACCAGCACCGGCGCTCGCTGGCTCCAAAGGTTGTCGTCATCCTATCGCCAGGCTTCGGCTGATCGTATACGATCTTCGGACTATCCACCGCCTCGTTTCCGGGCGCTATTCGATACTTAGCACCCGATATGGCCTTCTTAATATCGTTAAGCGTTTTCCGTGCGCGACCTTTATCTTCTTTCAAGTCAAATGTGGTCTCTCGCGGAACTGCTGTCAGTCGACCCGTTAGCGATTGTGGTGTCGGTCTTACGATAATATCTTCTTCTTGTCGTTTGAATAGCGTCCTAATTCTTGAGTAGACAGTGGGAGGCGGGTCGGTATTAGTACCGACGGTGCACACGCGAGATCGAATCGGAGCACTCGTGTATTCGTGGATTTCGTGTTCGAGTGCCGGAGTTGAGACGTAAGTGTGAGGCGGGGGGAGCGTCACAGAGCGACGCGGCGCGGGCTCGTCTCGTAGGTATGCGACATGGAGAGTGCTGATGCTAAGAGGTTGCTGCGGCGGCCAGAAGTCCCTAGTAGGAGGCACAGGCGAAGGCCGCTCGCCAAGCATGCGGCGCGCGAACTCCGCAGGCTGCCACAGGTAGCTGGCAGTTAAATTCCCGTGCGCCTGCATCTCGACTACACTCTCCACTGGCGGCACGCGAGCCACTGCTGCTAATCCCATGCGAGGCTTCGAGCACTTGAGGGTATTCGCGGAGAAATGCCGAGTAAAGGCTTTTTATAAATTGGATTAGATGGCGAATTCAATAAGTCACGACATTGTGTAATCCTTGCAAGGGTTTTCTTTGAGTCCACGTAATTGTGTTATAATATGACACAGTGTCGATAAATAATCTTCAAAATAGAAAATACAAAACGAAAATAATAATCCTAAAAACAGTTCAGTTTAGTGGCGAAAAATAAGAAGTTTCAGTCATGGACTTTTTTTTAGTTTTAGTTGTGAATTCGGTTTCATGAACATGAAAGACCTACCTTTTTACATTTGATTCATACATGTCCTATTTCTATGTATACAGGTAGAGAGATACACATAAATCTTACCTTCAGAGGTCGTATGATGGTGACAGTCTCGATCATAGTAGTGGATGCCATTTTATGGTGCGTCTCCATCCCTATGAAACAAAATAATATTTGTTATTACTGCTATAATAAAATTTGATAAGAATTTCTATATATCCACGTACAGATTAACTTATAACGTCGACGTTTTCTGTTTTGGGAAATAACATTCATCGTCTGTCACAAATGTTGAAATGACAAAGACTAGTATTTTTTTCTTTATTAAACATGATACTGCTATTATCTTAATTGATTTTGTATTTATAAATGAATAAGGTTCTACGATTATCTCAAAATGTTTAACTATTATGACACTATTCTAACCTTTTGCAGTCCTTTTTTTTAAATCAAATTTACACATTTAAAACAAGAGCTTTTCGCAGTGGCAAATGTGTTGCTTGTTTAATGAAAATAAGACTTGTAACTTTGGTGTTATGTATAAAATATTGTATTGTTTGTTAATATAAATATAGGTAGGTATATAAGGAATAACTTTTTCATAAAATTGACCTTAGAAGTGTTATTGATGGCTTTTCATATCAAATGTCTATATGCCTTGTAATTATGCCGAAAAAATTACCCTGCAATCTGGTACAAGCATAAGCGAGCTTTGCTTAGAAGGGGTCAGAAGGATTCTCTAATGAAAGCAGATTTTTCTAGGCGAGTACTGCTTAGTAGTTGAATACTTAACAGAGGATTATTAGTTACTCGGCCCAAACTGCAACCGCTCAACCCCTATATCAAACAATCCCTTCATAGTAAGTAAACAAGCAGTAGCTAGCCTTGAGTAATTTTAAGGTAACAAATAAGAACCTTTAAATTGCAAAACAAAGTTCATGACACATACCTAGACTGACTAAAGAGATCTACCACCAAGTAAATGACATTCAAACTGTACAATAGTATTTTTATAAACTACTCAATTTCAAGATTTTTTTCAATATTGGAGTAGCAATCTGCATGTTATAATTAGTAGTGTCCATAATAGACAACTCTGTATCAAACAAGGTTTAAGAAGAGCTCCTCCAGAGTATAACAACCGTCTATTGTATTTCAACCTTCAGTCTCATACCTAGGCGTAAAAGTTATTGATATGTATCTACTCCACAGGATCGTAAACGGTGTACTGGACAAAGAATGGCTAGTGAATATTCAGTTTTTTTCTCCTTCATATGTGTGGGACATAATGTAGTGTATTTATGTGTGATGAACTTGATGTTTTTCATCTTAGTCTATTAAAATTCAAAACCAGACTTAGTAACATAATTCTCTAAATTTATTGTAATATTAATCAGAATTGTTGTCGCTAGTATGATGTGATAAGCGAGCTATCTCATTAATGATGTGTGCAATGTTTGGGTTAGCAAATTTGTAATGAATTCTTTGTTGTTATTGTGTTTTAATTGTGAATCTAGATTTGCTAATTGTTGTTGTACAAAATTTAAATGAAATAAAATAACCACCACAAAAAATATACTTACTTACTCATTGTGTTTGGTATCTTAGTTACAATACTTCACAAGACATAAAATGCGTATATGAGACAACAACATTACACTTGTGTTGACTTAAGTAAATTGTAAAGTTATAAGTAAATATGAATCATCTATCTCAAGCGTTAAAATTGTGAAGTCTTAAACATCAAATAGTTTAAAATTAATGACAATAATAACTATACATGAAATCCTTCGATACTTATATATATCTGAAGTATAATGCAAACTTACAGTCTAAACAATCGCGCGAGATGCAATCTTCAAACACCAAGTCATTCACGAATGCACTCGCTCTAAGCGTCCCGTGTTGATGCTTTTCTCACAAATGAAGTATAATGACATAACGATTTTACAATTAGTGAACTGAACTGATTTATTTCCAGCATAAGAAATATTAATCCTATTAACTCAAGAAAAATTAAATTGGATAATCCGAATCCGAAACAAGCACAAAAACATGACAGCTGCGTACGTCCGTACGACAATGTAACTTTAAATTAGTCTTTTGACTCGATGTTGTCACATGGCTGTAAGGATTTCTCCCCAAACAAAGTTTTCCAAACTTATAGCTCCATGTTCGCCTATTAGATGTTAAAGACAACGGCGAACCTCTTTAAAAAAAACTGTATGTATATATAATAAATAAGCTATTTTATGAAAATAACGTTGATTATTTTATGGAAACGGAGTCTCAAATTTGATTCTTGTATTTCTTCTTTATGAAACCAGCTAAACACACATTTTGTCACGTACTCCTTGCGAGTAACAGACTAGGTACTTACCCCACTTTAAAAAATCTTAGTTCTTACGCATACTATATGCGTAAGAATTATGCAAGTCAATTTAAAGTAACCTATAGAAACCTATTACACTTTAAAAAATACTTAATTCTTACGCATACTATATGCGTAAGAATTATGCAAGTCAATTTAAAGTAACCTATAGAAACCTATTTACGCCTATTAACTTTGATGTAGAATGGCCTTGTGTTGTCGATATTTTTCACTCAACAAAGAGTTTTGGTTTTTTTTGGAATTTCCTATTTCTGGGTTTGAGTCGTTGTCTGAGACAAGAACTAAAGCATTGTGCATATCTTAGATTTAAACATGATTTGTACATGATACTAGATCTATGGGTAAAATAGATGTTTGCCTTATTTATTAATTTTAACCCCCCTTAAAAAGCCCCAATTCAATCAAATATGTCCTCCCCATTTTAAAACGAAAAACTGCCCAAATTTGCAGGAAATTTCCCAATCTGGCATCACCGAAACGACACGATGTTCATACACATTGTATCAATTTTTTAACTCGCAGCTCTTTACAATAACCCTACTATTATACATTTATAAACACGGAAAAACAGAAGTTTAGAAAGAATAATATTTGTAGCGACATGATTTTATATGTTCCCGCCAAAATTCTAATTTGGATAATTTTTTTGGGGATACTAGTTGATTTAGACTTTTTTTAAATTTATATTTGGCTGCGGACACTAGTTAGTGGACATCAAATAACAGTGCTGCCAGTTGTCACACTTGTTTGCCAGTCGTATTGATCGCATATTCAATAATGAATTTTAAAATTACTCACACACGTTTCAATCTGGATTGTGATCGACCTCAAATAAGGATTCAGCCACGGATTATGATGCGATGAATTGATCGTATTATATTGCAATGCTGTCTTTTCATGTTATTAAAACAACACGAGATAGCACTACTTTTTATAATTTGTTGAATCTAAGATTTAGTCTGATCATGATTCAGACTATATAATATTAACGAATATTTAACAACACATGGCTAGATTGTTCTATAAAAAAAACGTGACTACATTTAAACTAGTGTTTTTTCGAGTACTTATGCATAAAAATGGTGGTGTTTTATTCATAAAGTGCTGAATTAGAAGTGCGAGTCTGAGAAAACGATATAATGTGGTGAAACATGATGTTTCGTGTTAATTCTAAAACTCCATCGAAGTTTATAGTAAAGTCACCACTACTTTACTAAAGCATGACTGGAATTTACTGATACGGACTGGACTTTGACTATAACTATAGCTAATAAGCCACAAGACATCTTATTTAACTTATGAAGCTAGAAAATATAAAACACTTGACACTGCTAAATACACAAAATGTAACGCCAAAAGCAAAGAAGAAGAAAAAGTGTCCATGGTTAAGAATAATTTAAAAAAAAAAGCGACGCCGTGACGTGCGACGCGAGACGCGAGATTTTCATTTCTCGCTTGTCTTTGTACCGCCGCCGCACCGGTATATTCGTTTGCGATTTACAGTAGCATCCATTGGCGCGAAAACGAGATTTTCATCTTTCACATACTGTCTTCCATCAGCTCATCATGGCTGGTGTCAAGTCCCTGACGGTCAGGGGCATACGAAGTTTTGGTCCTGAGGATACAGACGAACAGCGCATATCATTTGATAAGCCTCTAACTCTGATTCTAGGACAAAATGGTTGTGGCAAGACTACTATTATTGAATGTTTACGATACGCCATCACGGGGCAGACGCCTCCTGGGAGCAGAAATGAATGTTTCGTACATGATGCTAAAGTTAATAGATCTACTGAAGTACTCGGACAGGTGAAATTGAAGGTAAGATTTCATAAAATACGTTAAATATCGGAAAGTAACCTAACAATGATCTTTTGCTCCCTAAATTTTCAAGAAATTTCCTAAATAATGGTAGTAAATTTTCTAAATTCATGTTGTTTTTTGTAGATTGTGAATGCAAAAGATAAACAACTAGAAGTATCAAGATCTATGAAGGTTACCCTATTGCAAAAGAAGACAAAGTTTCAGACATTGGAATCTTATTTGTCAACTGTTGATGAAAATGGGAAACCCAAAGACATGTCATCAAGATGTGCAGATTTGGATTTAATTATGCATGAAGAACTTGGTCAGTATAAAGTAGAACATTAAGTTATATCTAGTCAATTACAAATGTAATATTTATATTTGTCACCATATTGTGTCATATTTACTACAGTTATTAATATGAACTTTTATGTTTGTGTGTTGTAAGAAAGTTTAAAAGAGTATTCTATGTTAGAAATATGCTGGTGTTGTCTATTTATGTCATGTACAACATCTACTTGATTGTTTGTACAGTTTTGGTTTGTTGACAAAATAAATCACATGATTTCCTTGATATATTTATTGATAGACCCGTAATATACCATCACTTGTAAGACTGACTATGAATAGCACAGTATTACTGAAGATAACAGGACAATCTTCATGTGCAAAGCAGTGTACTGAATTAAAATGTATGTGTATTAATGGATTTCACACTCTTCCATTGAATTAATTTTTTTTACATTAAATGAATGTTACAATAAATGATTAGTTATATGCATTAACATATAAAATTCCGTAGTATTCAAAACTAACATAAAAATGTGATCTAACTGTTTAATGTGTAATGCATTTCCTAAATAAACAAAAACATTCTGAAAATTATATTTGTCTCAGGGATTTGTATATTTTAGTGTTAAGTTTTAGTCTCAGCACTTAAAAGTCTAAGCAGCTAGTAACTAAGTGTTGACTCTGTTAAAACCAGACCAAGTTGTTAGACCAAGATCTAAAAATAATAAAACTTAGTGTTTGGTAGTTTGAGGTAGCACTATGTATAGAAAGTCAATTGTTTATATGAAACCTTGCATTGTTTTAGGAGTCTCAAAAGCAATTTTGAATTCGGTAATATTCTGCCATCAAGAAGACTCCGCATGGCCCCTGGATGAGGGAAGAAAAGTAAAGGAACGGTTTGATGAAATATTTGATGCTGATAAATATGGTGATTGCTTTGAACGCTTCAGGAAAATCAGAAAGGAATATGCCCATACATTGAATATGCTTGGTAAGATTTTAGTAAGCTGTAAGTAAGTAAATAGTAAGTTTGTATTTATATTGAACTTCCGAGTGAAGTATGGACTATCAAACTATACTCCATAAATCAGGTGGCTTATAATATAATGCCTTTTTGAATGGTTGACAGGCTAGGTGACTTTGACCACAGCTCTCCTGATGCTAAGTGAAAGTGTTGGCAAAGATGGTAAATACACTTAGCCAGGAATGGAACTGGCTCCCAAATGAGGTTGTCAGAACTTGCTGTTAGGTGCATAACTATAGATTTTTAACTTGAGGGTGATAGCTAGGCAGCCAAGAAGAACGAAGAAAGTGTGAAGTCCTACCAAGCTATGGTTTCTTCATGATGTTTTCACTGGCAGCTCAAGCTCGTTGTTGGGCTTGTACCCACACCCTTTGGCGTATAAACCGACCGCGGTAACTGCTGAGCTATCATTGCTACCTTATCACCTTACCTATAAATATAATCATCAAGATGTTTTTTAGAGATAATATACTTCAAGCTTTTATTCTCATGATACACTCTCTAAATTTGACTAAGAATGGTTTAACTTGTGTCAATAGATAATAATTATAAAAATTACATTGAAAATATAGTTTTTATATGGTTTGAATTGGTGCAATAACCATTGTTCATAATTTTAGCGCAGGAAGTAAGCTTTCTTACTGAAAAGAAACAAGATCTGGACAAGAAGAAGGTAGAAGTGATCAACACTGAGACTAGAATTTCTGAGGCGGAAATCAAAGTTACAGAGCTTTCTAGTGAGCTAAAGCCCGTGTCTGAGAAGCTAACTGCAATAAAAGCGTTGGAAAATGATTTACTTTCATTAGAGACGCAAAAGGAAAAGATCAGAGTCAAGTAAGATTTTACAAATAAAATTAAAATATAATCATCAGAAAAGTGTGTCGGGCTTGTGCTTCCTCTCATAAAAGCATTGCTAGAAAACCTTCAATATGTTTGGATTTAATTTTTGACTTAACTTTTTCAAATCAGTGCTGAATAGTGTTCTTGTACCTGTTTGTTACCTTCTTATGTCTAAATGGCTGATTTGTTTTTTTTTATGGTTCACACCTCACCTGATGTTAAGTGATAGTGTGGTTGAAGATAGTAAATACCCCTACCTAGAATGAAAATGACTTAAATGAGGGTGCCAGAACACCGATAGGTACATATAGACAGATTTTCAACTTGAAGTAGCCAATTAAGTGCTAGAAAGTACCCTAGCACCACACTATGGTTTCCTCGCTATGTTTTCCTTCACCAGCAGCTCAAGCCATTTAACGATATTTAATAGTAAAAAAGGTTTTAGCTATAGATTTTGTTTGAAATTAAAAAAAAACTCTTTACATTTCTTTGCAGATTAGAGCATTGTCAAACACAAGAGACCGAGCTAAAGGCCGCAATTAAAAATATCTTTGAAGGAACTGAGGAAGAGTTACAAGGGAAGATAAGTAAGTAATTCTCGGAATTCTGATGATTTAGTTAACATTTATCTTTCTTTTATTACCTCTTATTCTCCATCTTTTTGATGAAATAATAATAAGGACGTAAATAGTCCTTGTGTGTATCTTCTACAAGTGGTATAGTTGGTGGTAGATTTACTTAGCAGGAAGTCGTCTAGGTAGGTACCACCGCAGTACCAGATATTCTGCCGCCAAGCAGCAGTGTGTAAACATTACTGTGCTCCGGTTTGAAGGATACTGTAGCTAGCAAAATTACTGGGCTGTTGAGACTAACAGCCCAGTAATTAACTATTGATGCAATGGTCATCTTACCATCAGGAGAGCGTATCGTTCGTCTTATTACTTTTACATAAAAAAAAACAATTTAGTATTTATTAATAATTTTCAGCCAACTATGAGGAAGAACACAAGGCCAAAAAGAAGGAACTTGATGAATCAGTTAAGAAAAATAATGCATTTACTAAGGAAGATGACAAAATCAACAAAGAAAAGAATTCAAATGATATCAAGTATAATAAGTTTACACTGTTGGAAAGTCAAAACCAGGAGAAGATTGACAACAAATATAAAATGATTGTAGATTCTGCAAAATTAGTTGGTAAGCAATCTAAATCTCAGCTCAGATTTATAAACTATCCCACTGCTGTCATTGTGAGAAGGGAAAGGTCAAAGTCTATGCTCACCAAGTGCAGGTTGGCAGACTACACATAATATATACCTTCGAGAACATTTTTTAAGAACTCTTGAACATGTATGTATATTCTTATTCAAAGAAGAGGCGATAAGTCCTGCACCGACGACCTGCTTGGGGTGTTTTGTGCATTTCCCCCTACCAGAGTCTACCCAAGCCACACCAGCTCCTTGAAGTATCAGACCAAGGCTCTGGGCCGCTGGCATAGTAGCTCCAGTGAGTTGGGTGGAATGTTGAATGAAGTTGGATGGCATGTTCAATATTTATTAATACATGTACGTTTTCTCACAATGTTTTACTACGTGCCAAGACTTCAAAGGCAAACTTTGAAGTCTTGGCACGTAGCCATGGGATCCAAACCCAGAATATTCAGATTGGTCTGCCAAACTGGCTGCCGTAACTTCATGATATCGGTAAACACTATCTGTTCTTATAAACTATTGTATTAGCCTTATTGTCCCACCAGTCCCATAGGGATACCCTCAAATAAATATAGTAGGATTCAACTCAATAAACTTATGACTAGGTATTGACACAACTACTACTACTTACTACTGCTACTGATGACTGGTATTATTTCCTGAATAGTATAAAGCACACTTGCTGTCCACTTAAACATCGACACAAAACCCAAGTTCTAGAAAATTTTTAGTTATTCTTTAAAAAAATTAACACATTTCAATTTTATCTCTATTCTTGATCTACTATTTCTCATACATACATAGAAATCGAGAGCATCACTGAGGTGAATAATGACGAAGAGGCAGAGAAAGCGGTTGAGACTGTAACAGCGAAGATAAAGAGCTTGAAGCAGGAGCTTGTTGACCAGAAGGCAGAGGCAGATACTGAAGAGAAGAAAACGCAAACTTTCGTTGATGAAAGCCGAGACGATCTTGTAAGTAATAATAACTAATAGTCTGCTGGAAATAAAGTGGTATGTTCTCTATTAAAGCCCAATGTCACCTGATTCTTATTCCTATTCAATGTGGGGGTAATAAGTCTTCCACCAATGTCCCGCTCGGGGTGTATGGTGCATTTCCTCCTACCAGCATCTACTCGAGCCAACCCAGCTCCTTGAAGTATCGGAGCGAGGCTCTGGGCCACTGGCATAGTTGCTCCAGTGTCACCTGATGTTAAGCGACAGAGTGGTCGAAGTAAAACATACCTGGGTAGGTATGTTTTACTTCGACCACTCCGCAGGCAATTCTATCCCAGGGTTGGAATAGAATTGCCTGCTTCTCCAGAGAGGCTGCCGGAATACATTGGTACATGTTGAGTGGTAGACGCACAATTTCAGGGCGTTAGCTAGCCAGCCGAGTATTAGAAAGTACCCTACCACCATGCTACGGTTTCCTTACGAGTTTTTTTTTTAATATGGTTAATTGGTTATGTTCTCTTTTGACCACCTACTCGCCTGATGGTAAGCGACGTGGTCGAAGGTGATGCACTCAGACTTAGAAGATACCTATTCGAGAAACTAACTCGAGAAAAACAAAAAGAAAACTCGAGAAACGAGAAATTCGGCAGCTTGTTCCATTCCTTGGCCGTATGGATGAGAAACCGTCAAAAGTCAGTCAGTTATCATAGTCATAGTCGTAGTCTTATTTTGTAACTGTTTGTCTCAGTTTGTTTTAGTGTTTGTACCTATTTGTTACAAAATAAAATCTTTTTCTTTCTTTCTTTCAAAACGTTTGGTACGTACCCAAGGAAATTCCACTACTACTACTCCACTACTTTATACTATTCTATTGTTAACCTTTGGAGTTTGAACTGCTGCACGTTGACGTGTGATTCGACCGCGCTAACCACTAAGTTATGATCGTTACTCGGCTTAAGGTCATTATTGGGATCGGTATCCACGCACCTCAGTGTGTGGTCTAAATATGCTAGCCAATGGGCTATCATTGCTAGTACTAATTATTTTTGCCCCAGTAATTTCAACTCTTAACAATTTATTTACAGTCACGTCATAAACAAAAAATATCAAGTAAGGAGACTGAAATTCACAAGAACAAGAGAGAACTCACTAAGTTGGAGAAGGAAATCAATTCCACAAACGAATCTAAAACAAGACTGGAAGCTTTGGAAACGAAGTTAAATGATGCCGAGACGTACGTTGCTGATGTTACTTAAAACTTAACTTAAAAACTTTGTTTTGCTATTAAAAATTCTGTGTATCGCTGCAATAGTCATGGACAGGCGTTATCTCTAACCATCAGGAGAGCGTTATTGCTTTCACATTAAAAGAAAAATTATTATAGGATGTTTCATACGATGCCGTCTAGCCCGAAATTAATGAAAGCTTATATTATAGTAACCAGATAACTGATTAATAGCTTGTATACTTTTCAACCGACTCAAAAAAGAGGTTTTCAATTCAACTGTATGTTTTTTTAAATGTATGTTACGCGATAATTCCGCCAAGTCGATTTTGATGATTCTTTTTTTGCTTCAGAGGTGGTTCCATATAAATTTTATCGTAATCGATCGAGCGGTTTTTAAAAAATCAACAAAAATCTAAAAATGTATATTATTACATCGATTATATTTTCGTTTACTCCGAAACCTCGCTGTTTCGTTGGAGCAGTGCGTTTAGTTGGCCTAAGGGTCATGAAGTCGGTTTTTTTTAATTGTTAATTTATTTATTATTTATAAATTTAACACACCTGGTGTTTCTGTTTATACATCCCGCTCACAAGTCACAGTCGTCAATACAACTTGCAATTGATATCACGTCATTTTATTCCAATCCAACCTGCAAACCAAAATCAACCTTATACACCCACCACACCATTATTGCCACTATTTACTTGGTGGTAGATCTCCTTAGCAAGAGGTCGTCTAGGTAGGTACCACCGCAGTACCAGATATTCTGCCGCCAAGCAGTAGTGTGTAAACATTACTGTGTTCCGGTTTGAAGGGTACTGCAGCTAGCGAAATTACTGGGCTGTTGAGACTAACCATCGAGTCTTAAAGTAATGAGCACCAAAGCAGCGATGCCCTGGACTTTGTTTTATTACTCAAAGTTCTGTGTATCGCTGCAATGGTCATGGATAGGCGTTATCTCTTACCATCAGGAAAGCGTCTCGTACGTCACATTATTTTTCACATAAAAAAAAAAATGCCAGGGATCGATCCAACATCACGAAAATAAGATGCACCTTGGCGCACTAGGCTACCAAGGGGCTTATTAATAGATATATTTTTATATTGATCCGAATTATTCGTAAATTGATTAGTCTATTTGTATCCACAGTGAATACACAACTGCCGAGAAGGAATTGAACCCTGAAGACAGCCAACAAGAAATCAACGATGACGAGAAAGTCATTGAGAAACATGAGCATGATCTGGAAGAACTCAGTACTAAGGTAATTTTTAAAATTATTTCAGAGTCACTTATTCTAAACTAAAGCAACACATAACAATGTATGTTCATCCATTAATTATTATGTAATTAGTACATAATTATTTATTTATTTCATAACACACAAAACAGAATGCAATAATATTCGTTACAATAAATACAAATACAATTTTTTTAGATCTGTATCGCATTCCAAAACTATGCATGTCTAGGTACATTACAATTGCATTTTTGAAAAGTCGCTAGATAATTTAATTAGGATTTAAGAATTATAATTATAAATTAAATAATAATAATTAATTGTTCAATTGTACAGTCAAAAAATATATGAAATGTCATAACTAAATTAAATTAAAATCTAAGATAATCTTAATCTGTCTTTGAAATTGGTATAGACTTGAATGAAAAATATTGATGTGTCTGTTAGAGACGAGGATTTCATTGTATTGGCAACTCATTCTGACAATAGGGTTATAATAAGATGTATAGTAAAACTAGAAACCCGCCCCGGCTTCGTACGCTTGCTTATGTGGTGCATATGCATGTATTATACATAATTAAACCTTCCCTTCCTCGTGTCTATTGATGAAAACCGCACTAAAATCCGTTGCGTAGTTTAAAAGATCTAAGTCTACAGACGTAGACGGTGGGAAGCGACTTTGTCATGTACTCAAAGTTTTGTGTATCGCTGCAATGGTCATGGGCATGCGTTACCTCTTACCATCAGGAGAGCGAATCGTTTGTCTCATTACTTTTACATTAAAAAAAAAAACTTTTTTTTTTGTTAGACATTACAGCGCCATCTGACGCCAAACTAAGCAAAGTTTGCGTGATGGAAGTCCGATAACTAATTCATAATTTATTTATTGCGTATATGGGTATAATAGATATTTAAAAAAGATTACGAGCGCCATATTTTGCCTTGCGGCATGCAAAACTTAAAATTAACGATAACAAGATTAAACATTACACAAAAAAAAAACTAATAGAATACATAAGTACTTTTTTTTTGTAAATACATACTTATAATGAATGCAGAACACCCAGACACAGAACAAACATTTGCTTTTTTTTTTTATTGATGACAGGCTAGGTTTTTGACCTCAGCTCACCTGATGTTAAGTGAAGGTGTGGTCGAAGATGGTAAAGCACACCTAGCCTGGAATGGAACTGGCTCTCAAATAAGGCTGCCGGAACACACCGTTAGGTGCTTGGCGGCAGATTTTCAACTTGAGGGTGGCAGCTAGCCAGCCGAGTACTAGAAAGTACCCTACCACCATGCTATGGTTTCCTCACGATGTTTTCCTTCACCGGCAGCTCAAGCTCATTGTTTGGGGTTTGAACCCACGCCCTCCGGCATGCGAACCTACCGCGCTAACCACTGAGCTATCATCGCTACAATATACCACAAAATGTTTATCCGTTTTATTTAAATGTTTATTTTACTATGTAGAGATACAAGCCAGGTTTAATGATAACATAAATAAAATTATTCATATTTCTTTATTTCGCCGGCCTCGGCGGAAGACCAGCGCCGGCTGGCTGCAGTCGGCATTATGCTGAGTCGCGGCCGGTTTCTGACATAAAATATATTTCAAACTTTTTGTTTTTTTTTGTTTATTTTTTATTTATATATACCTTACTTTATACCTATAAGGTTATTTTTTTTATGTATGTATTGACAGCCCTGTTGGTTCATTGGTAGTATGTCTGCTTCGAGAGCTAAAGGGTGTGGGTTCGATTCCCACTCAGGGCTAACATTTGTGTGACTAACATCGATGTTTGTTCTGTGTCTGGGTGTACTGTATGTATTTACAAAAAAAAAAAAGTATTTAAGTATTCTATCAGTTATCTGTCTTCCATAGCACAAGCTCTGCTTAGTTTGGGGTCAGATGGCGCTGTGTGTAATGTCCTAATGTCCTATGATATTGTTAATTATGTTGAAATGTGTTTTATGTCCCAAATAAAGTGTTGTCTGTTGTCCATTGTATATTTATTTAATTCTTTGCTTTTGCAGGTGACTAAATTGCAAAAGCAAAGTGCCAAGCTGAAAGAGCGCGATATGATCGAGGGTATGCTGAAGTGTAAAGAGAAAGAACTAGCGGTTATGATGAATCGACACAAAGTCGCGCTCACAGAGATACTGGGTAGCGTGCCCGAGAAAGATTTCGCCATTAGCGTCAACAAGTTCGAGAGTGAAATACGTACACAAGTCGACGGCTTAAAGAAAAAGCTGAAGGAAAAGAATACGGAGGTTAGTTTTTTTTTTTTTTTTTTTTTAATGGTTGACAGGCTAGTTGTTTTGACCACAGCTCACCTGATGTTAAGTGAAGGTGTGGTCGAAGATGGTAAAGCACACCTAGCCTGGAATGGAGCTGGCTCTCAAGTGAGGCTGCCGGAACACACCGTTAGATGCTTGGCGGCAGATTTCCAACTTGAGGGTGGTAGCTAGCCAGCCGAGTACTAGAAAGTACCGTACCACCATGCTATGGTTTCCTCACGATGTTTTCCTTCACCGGCAGCTCAAGCTCATTGTTGGGGTTTGAACCCATGCCCTTCGGCATGCGAACCTACCGCGCTAACCACTGAGCTATCATCGCTACAAATATATAGCTATAGTTATCTTGGATTTGTATGCTGAGTCAATATTTTAATTTTTTCTTTGTTAACTTCAACTTCAACTTTTTTTTCTTGGCTTCTGCGGTGTTGCCACAATTTTGCCAATGTCTGGTAGCAGTATATTTTTCATCTGCTGATGTTATCAACAATATTTATTGGTCATGAATAACAGCGATTGTTGATAGGTCAGTGGTAAGCGTGGTCGGTTCGTATGCCGAAGGGCGTGGGTTCAAACCCCAACAATGAGCTTGAGCTGTGAAGGAAAATATCGTGAGGAAACCATAGCATGGTGGTAGAGTACTTTCTAGTACTCTGCTGGCTAGGTACCGCCCTCAAGTTAAAATTCTGCCGCATGTTATTATTATTATTTTTTATGGTAGGCTAGGTGTTTGACTACAGCTCACCTGATTTTAAGTGACTGTTTAGTGAAGATGTTTATAGACTTAGTCTGGAATGGGACATGGCTCTCAAATGAGGCTGAAGGAACACCTGCTTGGCTTTAATTTTTTAACTAGCCTCCTGTCTAGCTACAATGGAGTACTAGAAAGTACCACCCTACCGCCATGCTATAGTTTTCTTACGCTCAGCTCAAGCCCATCGTTGGGACTTCAACTCATGCCCCTCGGCATACGGTCCGACTGCGCTTACCATTAAGCTATAATCGCTACAAACGCTGCGTTTTGCTGTTCATACATTTCTATTTTTTTACAATTCCTTTTATACAGGTTATAAGCTTGGGCTATACTATTCGAAAAGAGGTCATAGTATCATTTTAAAAAAAAGTGTATATATTCTGTCAGTTATCTAACTTCCATCACACAAGCTCTGCTTAGTTTGGGATCAGATGGCGCTGTCTGTAATGGCCTATGATCTTTATTTATTTATTATAAACACCTTTTACGAAGGGCACAAATATGAAGTCGAGAAAAAAAATTAGCTGCTCCATGCATTTGGTCAAGAGTCGAACATAATATGTCTATAGAACAGCTGATTTTTTTTTCATGACTTCAAGAGTTGTTCCCGGAATAAATATTGTTCATAATAGTTTAATACACCTCTGTAATATGAAATATCATCCAACAGTCGACTAAACTGGAGACTGAGCGCAAGCACATCCGAGATATGCTGGGTGACCGGCGCAGCGAGCTGACCAAGGCGGAGGAGCAGATGTATAAGGCTTGTGGACCCGCCACCTACGATGCCACTCTAGCCAAAGTTACCACGGCGGTAGCCAAACTACAGGTAATTATAATCAACCTCTTACCACGAGTTTTAGCGGTAACGCGGAATAATGACCTGTAACTTTTGGTGTTATCAATAAAAGATTTGTAATCACTACAGAATGCCCAGACAGAACTTTCTTTCTTTCCAATGTATGAAAAAAAACGGCTTCTAGTTCGAAAAACTCTAAACTAAACGGTACGTTTTTTCTAAACTATCTGAGATTTCGAGATACTAAAGACAATGTAAGGGACTTAATTGTGATCGAGATTAATTAATGATAATTTGAAAACCTAAATTTAAATTCATTTAACCAACATTAAGGGATTTAACTGACAAAGGTCACGGACCCCTGTGTCCGAGGAGTGTATATTTTAAATTAAAAAAATTATGATATTGTACACAGTCGTTAGTTGTAATACAGATGGGATAAATGTTCTACATTTCAGGAAGAATCGAGCACCTTGGATGCGCAGATAAAACTGTTTGGCAAGTACCAGACTCAGCTGAAAGAAGACAGTTGCTGCCCTCTATGCAGTCGCGGATTCGAAAGAGATTCCGAGGTAACTCCATACTTCGATCAAATCATGTTCCTAACCTACCTTTCCTAAGTCCACAGCAAGACCCAATTTTCTTCTCAACGCACACCACTTAGACATCTTAGGCTAATCTTTATTTGCTAAATAACTAATTTTATATTGCAATAAGGTCTTTGACTACAACTAACCCAAAGTTAAGGGACGGTATAGTCGAAGATGTTAAACATTCCTAGCCTGTAATGGGTTCTGGTTCTCTAGTAAATCTGCCAGGACACTGTATTAGATGCTCAGCGGTAAAATTTTAACTTTACAATGGAAGCTAACCAGCGAAAGTACTATAAATTATTCTTGTCTGAAGTATAATTTCCTTAAAATGGTTTCCGTCATTATGTTTTGATTTCAAGTTGGGATTTGGCTGATCTCACGTCCTTCGGCGTGCGATCCGACCGCGCTAACCGCTGAGCCTGCATCACAACAAACCAATCTCCGGTTTTTTAGTTTCATCCATTCCACCTTACTGATGATGAAATTATTGTCTTATTACATATAAATCATTCTTTCCGCTAGTTCTTAGAAAAATCATAAATATTTTTTATAGATATAAGAACTAAAACATTTCAGAAAGTATGCGATTATTACAAAATGCATACAATATTAATTTAGCAGTAGTCTGTTAACATTGCTGTGTTCTTGTTTGGAGGGTATTCCTGTTTGAAGAATATTTCTGTTTGAAGGAAATGTGGAAAGCACAGGCCTATGATATAATTTATAGACGAACAATTATTATTTATTAAACAAAATAAAAAATACCGCGCTAACCACTGAGCTATCATCGCTCAACTTTGTTACTCAGTTTTGGGTACCGCTGCAGTGGTCTCGTCTTATTACATTAAAATAAAAAATCTTTTTCTTTGATTTCATTTCAGGTCACAGATATGATATCCCAACTCGAAACGAAAGTTTTAAATTTACCCTCAACACTGGACAAGACCATGGAAGACTTGCAGAAAAATTCAGCCAAGAAAGATGAGCTGCTTAGCATGAAGTCGTTGAACGATAAGATAATCCGATTAAAAGAGAAGGACATTCCGCAGCTAGAAACTAGATTGACTGACACAGATGCTGTAAGAATACATTACATGTTCATTCTTTTACAAAATTGTATTTGTTTTTCAAAACATCAATATATGTACATGATTCTATATTATGTTCTAATTCTTCACGGGGGCGATGCGGCCAGGACTGACTAGCCTATCCAATCCAACCAAGTTACTTAAAATAGAGGAGCATCTCCTTGGGCCGCTGATTCTATGTAACATTTAAAAAAAATATAATTTTTACATTGCTAATTGATTGATTCAGGCGTTATTTTGCGGAAGTTCATTTTAAATATTCAAGGTATTATACATGTCGGAGATATAAAAGAAGGAAGAAGAAGAAGGAACGACAACGTGTGGGCGATGGTGTAGCGGGCTAGGAGACAAACCACACAATTCAGTTATCTTGTACAAAGTTTAATCAGCACTTCACAACGACTTTAGTTTAAGAACGATTAGAACATTATAGACACTATTACATAGCTTGAGGACAAAACGTTCCGCTTAGCGTCGCACTCTGCAACCGACCAACTCAATCTTCAATCTATCTTGAAAGCTCCGTGGTTAGTGCGGTAGGTTCGCATGCCGAAGGGCGTGCGTTCAAACCCCAACAATGAGCTTGAGCTGCCGGTGAAGGAAAACATCGTGAGGAAACCATAGCATGGTGGTAGGGTACTTTCTAGTACTCGGCTGGCTAGCTACCACCCTCAAGTTGAAAATCTGTCGCCAAGCACCTAACGGTGTGTTCCGGCAGCCTCACTTGAGAGCCAGTTCCATTCCAGGCTAGGTGTGCTTTACCATCTTCGACCACACCTTCACTTAACATCAGGTGAGCTGTGGTCAAACACCAAGCCTGTCAATCATTAAAAAAAAAAAAAAACTCTCAAAGCAGGAATCAATGTTAATCTCTCCTCAACCAAAGCAAGAATGATCTCTCCACCTCAACATTCAACGCACGGCCGGCTCGCTTCACACAGCGCCCCTACCGGCCAACATCCGCAACTTCACCTTCTCTCATTGGTTGAAGTCAAAACACTTTACACGAATAACGACAAGCAGAGCACGGAACCAGTGTTACGTCAGAGGTGGCGCCATTCCACCTCTAGTCCACCAAAATTACGCAAGATGGCGCTAAACTAAATCATCATTAAAGCTACACGCCGACATACATTTAGTTTATTACCGCTTGATAGAAATAAACGAAATATATACCTTGAATATTTCTATAAGCTATCTAGTTCCCATAGTACGAGTTTTACTTAGGGCTAGATGGCATTGTGTGCAATGCCCTCCAGTGTTTATTATTAATGTTAATGATATTTTTAGAAAATAAAATCGTGCAATGAAACCATTGAAGAATTGCAAATGTCATTAATAGAGCCGGAACAGAAAATGCAAACAGCGAAACAGATTCACGGCGACATGCCTCTCATAGACCGCTCGCAGTCCGACTACAAGACTATATCCAAAAATGTAAGTATATCTTAGAACAATATAAAACACCATTTTTTTTCTCATTCTGTGTTTATAGGACAAACACCAATTGGTACCCAAGTCTAAGTACCTTTAATACCGTACATTCTTTTTTTTTTTTATGTGAAAAATACCGAGACGAACGAGACGCTCTCCTGATGGTAGAGATAACGCCTGTCCATGACCATTGCAGCTATAAACAGAACTGAGTAATAAAACAAAGTCCAGGGCATCACTGCTTTGGTGCTCATTACTTTGAGACTTTCGATGGTTAGTCTCAACAGCCCTGTAATTTCGCTAGCTGCAGTCACCTTCAAACTGGAACACAGTAATGTTTACACACTACTGCTTGGCGGCAGAATATCTGGTACTGCGGTGGTACCTACCTAGATGACCTCTTGCTAAGGAGATCTACCACCAAGTAAAATACGGCTGTATAATAATGGTTTTACTAAACTGACGTGGCTTTAAACGTGATCTCTACATAGTATAAAACAAAGTCGCTTTCAGCCGACTATGCGTTGTATTGTTCTTTTATTTATTTATTTCTTTTGTACACCAACCTTATATTTATTTACTCTTCTTTCCATCCAAAGTTTGTAAGAAATCGCTCTAGGCGATAAGACCGCCCTTATACATCATGTATCTATTCTATTGTTATACATCTTCTTTTTTTGTTTTTTTTCCTATTTGTATTAATTGTGATCTGTGTTTCATTTTTGGTGTATAATAAAGTTATATTCTATTCTATTCTATTCTATGCTTAGATCTTTTAAACTACTCTAGTCGCTAGTAAATAGATAAAACTCAATATAACACCAGAAATAATATACTTATAGGATCAAAATAACCTTATGAGTTTACTAGCTGCGCCCTGCGGTGCTCCCCGCTACATGTTTTCGAAATAAAAAGTAGCCTATGTGTTATTCCAGGGTCTCAGGTACCTACATACCAAATTTCGTTCAAATCCGTACAGTAGTTTTTGCGTGAAAGAGTAACAAACATCCATCCATCCATCCAAACTTTCACATTTATAATATTAGTGGGATTACCGGGACTTAATCGCACACAAAAAAGGTATTAAGTACTTCGATGTTCCGGCCATGTTAGCCGTGGTCACGAGATGATTTAAGTCACAGTAACATGTGTTCAAATTGTGATAATTTAAAATTAAACTTACCAAGGTTGTACCATTATTTGCAGTTAGATACTTTGAAGGCTACGTGCGCGGATATGGAAAGCGACATGACGTTGGACGAAGCGACTGCAAAGCAGACAGATCTCAGGACCAAGCTGTCCACACTCAGAAACCGTGTCAAGAACTCTCAGAAGAAACTCAACCTTTACAATAAGAAGCTGCAAACTCTAGGCGATAAGAAAAATAAGATCAAGGAGGAACTGCTCAACGTACAGAAAAAGGTGAGAGGTTCATGAGATTTTGTTGTTTTATTACAATTTTTTTTTCACAAATGTAGAATAAATATAAGTAATACGAACTTTTCTTTGACAACCTTAATCTTAACGAAAGTAACTATAACATTATTATAACTATTTATTCCAAAATTTCCAATTTTTATTCTCTGAGGAAAGTTAGTGAATAAACTAAGGCACTCCAACTAAAAAGGTTGCATTACAAAAATGTTTAATTTGCCTGCCAATATTTGTCGGCATCTAGTGTCCAATTTTGTATGGAGCCTCCTCCTAGTGTCGTGTTCCTCACGTCTGAGGGTCGTGACCTCCACCTCCCAGGAGCCGTTCATGCACGATGTTGCGCCATCTTCGCCTATCACTGGCGACATGCAGCGATGTGTCGAGTGCGGTGCGAATCTGGTCGGACCAACGCATCACGCATCACGCATCGCAACACATTTGTATGGACAATGGTCCACTAAATGTAGATCTCTGTTCATTAAAAGGCTACTTTTTATTTGAATGAAGGTGAGGATGGTCTATATTCTATATACCCTTCTTTCTTTCTAGGTGCAAGACTTGGTGAATCTGCAAGAAACGAAAAAGCAGCTGGAAACGGACAGAGAAAGGCTTCAGAAAGAACTTCAAGAGTTGCAAGACGGTTTAGCGCCGTTACAAGAGACGCTCAAAGGGAAGCAAGAGGCCAAGAATGAAACAGTCAAGAAATATAGGTTTGTTATTCAGACTGATTTAATTTATTAAATCACAGAGATTATGTCCTAAACACCGGACAACGGAGAAAAGCGTACATTTTGGAGCCAAAAATCATTTCAATTTTAAAAAAATATTTGTATTTTTAACTGGTAACATTCGCACAACAAAGACGAATTTAACAACATCATTTATCAAAGTCTGTTTAGCTATTTGTTGGAAGTTATGAGGGAACATAGGATAGACATAGGTACATACAGGCCAAACACATAACCCTCGTTTTGGGCTTCGCCGCAATCGGGTAAAAAGCTATATGTATGTTTAATTGTTTAAGTATCATTTTCTTTATGTTTTTTTTCATGTGACAGGGGCAAAATTGGATGTCGTACGTTTGATGATCGTTTTAACAGTTAATTAAAAATAATCAAGAAATATTAATTAAATTTGTTAAAATTACGCACAATGCTTTGCTTAACGGTACTGTTGTCCTTTTTTGTTAAATTACGTTCAATTAATTATTTTCCGATAAATGTATCGTTCGAAAAACGATGTTGACGCGTAATTGCCTTATTTTTGTTCTGTAGAATGCGGCTCTGTGTACCATGGCCTAATAATGTGGGAAATAAATCGCAAGCATTAAAAATTTGTTTAAAGGATGTAGTTTCATGCACTGATGCAACCTTGTTGTGTATTTGTTGAACTATTACAATTTTATTTGCAGAGGTTTGATTGAAGTCAAGAACACTTTCATCGCAAAAGTGGTCGCCGCTTTCGATAAAGTGAAGGTGATAGAACAAGAGATCAAGCAACACAAGGACAAGAACATTCCCGGCGAAATGGAAAGACTGAAAGAAGCGAACGAGAAACTGATAGAAAGGAAGAAACAAATTGCGGCGGAGAAAGAACTTCTTGCGACAAAAATTGATGCGTTCAAGGATGAAATCGCTAAGCAAGAGGTAAGAAGTCTTTAAGATTGCGTCATGAAAGTAATAACGTAAAAATATTTTTTTTTATGGTTGACAGGCTAGGCGTTTGACCACAGCTCACCTGATGTTAAGCGAAGGTGTGGTTGAAGATGGTAAAGCACACCTATCCTGGAATGGAACCGGCTCTCAAGTGAGGCTTCCGGGACACTCCGCTAGGTGCTTGGCGGCAGATTTTCAACTTGAGGGTGGTAACTAGCCAGCCGAGTACTAGAAAGTACCCTACCACCATGCTATGGTTTCCTCACGATGTTTTTCTTCACCGGCAGCTCAAGCTCATTGTTGGGGTTTGATCCCACGCCCTTCGGCATGCGAATCTACCGCGCTAACCACTGAGCTATCATCGCTACGAACCCAGATCTCATTCATAAAGATATCATTACTATTACATATCATAAATAAATAAATATCATAGGACATTAAACGCAGCGCCATCTAACCCCAAACTAAGCCGATGGATGGAATATGGAAAACAGATAACTGATAGAATACTTAAATAGTTACTTAATATACATGCAGTTTGTTTCGAAATCAATGGACTGCCCAAATGGGTTTTCCCTGATGAATACAACCTGGCTTGGTTTTCATTAAGCCTTTTATTTGATTTCTTCTAAACAAGCACTTTATTCATCCACGTCTAGGCAAAATACAAATACAAATCATTTATTAATAACACCAAAGTTACAGGTCATTTTTCCATTCATATTTAAAAATTATTATCAAAATCACTTAACGTCAGATGAGCTGTGGTCAAACACCGAGCCAGTCAAACGTAAAAAAAACATACTTTTTTATGGTTGACAGGCTAGGTGTTTGACCACAGCACACCTAGCCTGGAATGGAGCTGGCTTTCAAGTGAGGCTGCCAGAAAACACTGTTAGATGCTTGGCGACAAATTTTCAACCAAAAGGTGGTAAGCTAGCCAGCCGAGTACTAGAAAGTATTCTACCACCATGCTATGGTTTCCTTATAAAACGTACAGTACACCCAGACACAACAAACATTTGCTTATACTCCAAGAAGAAAAAGTTGTGTAAGAAAACTGTAAAACTTCTATGAGGCTTGCACGTACCTAGTGTCAATCTATTTATTTATTTATTTGTTTTTAGTTTATTATTATTTTGTCTATATTTTAAAATTGTATTTATTGTATATATTATAATTCTTGCATCAGTCCCCGGCCGGTGTGGGCTCGGGGCACTTTAACTTAGATTACTTATTTAACATAAGTGAACACTTTTAAGGCTTTTGAATGTTAATTTATCTTCTATTTATTTATTAAGTTAGCAGCTGTTTGTTTTCCATGTAAAATAAAAATAAAATACAAGAAAAATTTTGTAAGTTATTGAAATACTTGAAATAATTATGTGGAATGTTAATTATCTTTTCAGATGTACAAACGCGATCTGGTAGACAATATGAAGCTGCGTGACACAGAGAAAGATATAGTTAAATGTCAGAGCGAGGAAGCAGAAGTGACTGTGAAGCTAAACGGAATCAGTCGCGATCAACTTAGTGAAAAGGAAGATTTGATCAAGCAGCAAACAAAGCTGTTTAGAGAAAAGGCACAGACTGAGGGCAGCTTGGATGAGCTTAAGGTAAGACCTAACATTCCATGAAAGATTCTGGTAGCTTGATCATAATTTTTAGGGTTCTGGGCCTCAAAAGAAAAAAACCGGTACCCCTATAGGATCACTTTGTTGTGCGTCTGTCCGTCTTTCAAGACCTTCTATCTCGACAACGAGTGGAAGTATCAAGTTGTAATTAAAACCATATACGCAGATCTATAGTCCCTTGCAGCTGTGAAAAAATCAAAATTCTCAGGTATCGTAAAAAAATATTACTGCTGTTTTATGTCGCAAAAAAAAACATATTTCGACACATAAGGGATACTTACCGTTGACCTAGAACTATGAAATTTGGCAAAAAGCATTGTCTTATAGTACACATAAAGGCAAAAATCGGAAAACTGTACATTTTAAATTTAATCATAAAAATTGGGTATTTATTCCACTATTTATCATACCTACTAGTTTATACGGAACCCTCGGTCTGCGAGTGTGACTCGCACTCGCCCGTTTTTTTTTATGTCATAATATTATTGCTTAAGGTTAATCGGCTGTAATTTGTTACCATGGATTCTATTTTCGCCAAATCTTATTTCGTGAACTTACGATGAGTTAATAATAAAATAATTCCCTGAGAGAGAAAATCTACTTTATTTTTAGTATAACTTTCTTTATTTTTCCGAGCTAGCATAAAAACAACCGAAGCTATTCCACCAATTTTGACAGCCCCGTTGGCTCATTGGTAGTATATTTGCCTTAAGAGCTGTAGGGCGTGGGTTCGATTCCCACTCAGGGCAAACATTTTGTGAATAAACAAAATGTTTGTTCTGTGTCTGGGTGTTCTGTATGTATTATAAGTATGTATTTACAAAAAAAAAAGTATTTATGTATTCTATCAGTTATCTGACTTCCATCACACAAGCTCTGCTTAGTTTGGGGTCAGATGGCGCTGTGTGTATAATCCAACGATATTTATTATTTATTTAATTATATTTTCTTGCAGAAACACCTAAAAACGGCTAGAAATGATTTAGCAAAGGCATTGTCCAAAGATATTGAGAAGAAATACAAGGAGAAAGTTTATGAACATTATGTAACAAAAGCTATAGATAAGGACATAAAGGACTATGCGGTGGCTTTGGAGAAATGCCTTATGGACTTCCATAAGGAGAAGATGGAAAATATCAACCTTATTATAAGGTGAATATGGTTTAATTTTTTTTCTTCTCACTTTGTGCATTTTGCCAGTGGCAAGTGAAATAAGCATATGAGTCAAGTCTGACCATACTTATGGTACCTAGCAACATAAAAAGACATGTTTCACCAAATTACATTTGTGTTTCAGCACTTTAACTAGTGTTTTTTTCGAGTGTTTATGTATAAAAATTGTGGTGTTTAATCATAAAGGGCTGAATAACAAGCACGAGTGTGGGAAAGTGATATAATGTGCTGAAACATGACTTTTCGTGTTGCTTCCAAAACTTCAAGCTTATCGTCAAGTCTCCACTACTTTACTAAGGCATGACGGGATTTGACTGGCATGGGCTGGACTGGACTTTGACTTCAAATGAATTGAAATAAAGAATGTCGTAGGACGGGATCGTTAGTGATATCTAACTTATTTTATTATTTCAGAGAGCTGTGGAGAAAGATATATAGAGGAAATGATATTGACTACATTGAGATCAAGACTGAAGGAAGTGTTTCGACTGATTCAGATCGGCGTAAATATGACTACAGGTATACTTGCATTTTCTCATTTTGATGATTTATTACCATTTTGTGCGTGTACTGCAGTCCGCGAAAGCGTAAGGCATTTGAAGTAATTATTAAAATGATACACTAGCGATGATAGTTGTAGTAGGAGTAGAGCTACAAATAAAAACGTTTTGTAGCGATGATAGCTCAGTGCTTAACGCTGTAGGTTCGCATGCCGAAGGGCGTGGGTTCAAACCCCAACAATGAGCTTGAGCTGGCGGTGAAGGAAAAACATCGTGAGGAAACCATAGCATGGTGGTAGGGTACTTTAGTACTCGGCTGGCCAGCTACCACCCTCAAGTTGAAAAATCTGCCGCCAAGCATCTAACGGTGTCTTACGGCAGCCTCACTTGAGAGCCAGTTCCATTCCAGGCTAGGTGTGCTTTACCATCTTCGACCACACCTTCACTTGACATCAGGTGAGCTGTGGTCAAACACCTAAATACGGCCTTATAGTAATGTTTATGTTTCTTCCAGAGTGGTGCAGTGCAAGAACGGCGTTGAAATCGACATGCGTGGAAGATGCAGCGCGGGACAAAAAGTATTAGCATGTCTGATTATCCGATTGGCCCTTGCTGAAACATTCAGTTCCAGGTAAGATATATTCGTTTTCGATTTTTATGTTGCTTTACTATAGATTAATAGATCGTGCGTTATTGGATAGCTGACAGCTGTGCTGAGATGCAACTAATTGAACGAACAATAATTTGTCACACCAATATACACATATTGTTTCACATGAGAGCCAGTTCCATTCCAGAGTAGGTGTGCACATCTTCGACCACATCGTTACTTAACATTAGGTGAGATGCGGTCAAAAACCTAGCCTGACAACCATAAAAAATATACATTGAAGCAAATAAATACTGCGTCTTTATACATAAGAAACACTTAATTCGCCATTTTGTTGCTAAGTACATCAGAAGATAAAGAAAGAGAAGATAAAGAAATATTTATTTGCATAAACATGAGTGGTTGCATAGTATTGATCTTATATTACCGAAGTCTCATCATGTTCTTGCCTCAATGGGCGTACAAATGTTGTCATAGGTTTTTTTTTTTAAATAATTCAATTTATGTAATTTAATGTCAAAAAAAAAAAAAAAATTTAATCAATGTTAAAGTAATAATAGTATTAATAATTAATTCTAATTAATTCTAATTATTAATAAATAATAATTAGTAATCAGTTTTCACTAAATTCAGAATTTACAGAATTCTGTAGTAGAGCACTGTTATAGACAGTCCCTTTACTGCAAAATATTACCTGGTAACAAAATGTTCTATTCAAAATAAATTTTATCGCTTCATATTCGACAGCCCCGTTGGCTCATTGGTAAAATATATCTGCCTTAAGAGCTGTAGGGCGTGGGTTCGATTCCCACTCAGGGCAAACATTTTGTGAATAAATAAAATGTTTGTTCTGTGTGTGGGTGTTCTGTATGTATTATAAGTATGTATTTACAAAAAAAAAAGTATTTATGTATTCTATCAGTTATCTGACTTCCATCACACAAGCTCTGCTTAGTTTGGGGCCAGATGGCGCTGTGTGTATAGTCCTACGATATTTATTATTTATATTTATTTACCTATGAGATATTTAATTTTAAATAGAATATTTTGGAAAGGGGGCTTTTTGTTAGCAGAGGACTCTGCATTTCGCATTCTGCGATAATTTTTTTAAATTTATTCATGGCCATGTATACATATACGCATTCTGCGACGTAGCCATATTATGTTATCATAAACAAATATGTTGTTTCGAATACATCTTGTTGCTCCTTCTGAACAAGCTCGACTGTGTTTGCTACCAGTAAAGCCTTCCTCGTTTAGATGCAAATGAACCTTGACCATAACCCGGGATATATCATTTCAGATTCGGCATTTTAGCCCTCGATGAACCCACCACTAACTTAGATGAAGAAAACATCAGGAGCCTGTGTGCAGCGCTCGGCGAAATCGTACAAGAGCGCATGATTCAGAAGAACTTTATGTTCATAATCATTACCCACGATAAGGAATTCATTGATTCACTCGGAAACATCGATAAAGTGTCTCATTACTACGAAGTTTCCAGAAATGATGACGGAAAATCTAGAATCAAGAGGGTGAAATTCGTATAACTGATTAGTTAGCATTTATTTTTCTACATTATTGTCAAGTGTAACATTGTAAGTGTAGACATTCTTTAAGAAGTTATAATTTTTAAAATGGTATGATGGCTGTGCCTTAGGGGCGTGGATAGACGAGTAAGTATTACTGAAACCATGTAACTTATGTTGCGAAAGTAATTATAAATCTGATGAATAAACCATAGCATGGTGGTAGGGTACTTTCTAGTACTCGGCTGGCTACCACCCTCAAGGTGAAAATCTGCCGCCAAGCATGTAACGGTGTATTCCGGCAGCCTCACTTGAGAGCCAGTTCCATTCCAGGCTAGGTGTGCTTTACCATCTTCGACCACACCGTCACTTAACATCAGGTGAGCTGTGGTCAAACATAAAAAAAAATGATATGAAATAAATGTTACAGTAAAAACTAAAGTATTGATCTCCCTAATGAACTTGTGCAGTTCGTCATAATAGGGCGGGAAAGTTTTGGATATTTCACGAGTTGAAATCATATTATGCTGTTCGTTATTGATAGATCGATTCTCTGGCTTTAGTGAACATTTTGCTTTTGTGACATTTGAGTCAAAAGAATTACGTCGGTCATCTTACCACACGCACTTCACGGAAACAGAGTTAAACACAGCTTTTTTTTTTAATGGTTGACAGGCCAGGTGTTTGACCACAGCTCACCTGATGTTAAGTGAAGGCGTGGTCGAAGATGGTAAAGCACACCTAGCCTGGAATGGAACTGGCTCTCAAGTGAGGCTGCCGGAACACACCGTTAGATGCTTGGCGGCAGATTTTCAACTTGAGGGTGGTAGCTAGCCAGCCGAGTACTAGAAAGTACCCTACCACCATGCAAAACATGTGTGCGTAAGACATGGAATTTGTCGTTCTTTTATGGTAATGCGTATGTCAGAAACAGATATGCATTTTTCTGTGCAAGACTAGAACTATCGATGGTACTTATTTTTTAGGTTTTACTTGTACCATATAGAGCAAAGTACAGTTGTATTAGATCTCAAATCGTCTTTGGTCTCGTAATTTGTCTTTCATGTCCCTATACAGACTCATTATTCATATTTGTCATCATTTTTTAAGGAGTAATCATACAAAAATAAATATAAGTTCTTCAAAACTGCAGTTTTATTTTAACAATAAATAACATTAAAATTATATAATATCTTAATCGCGCTTACAATATTTTTTAAACTATAGAATTGCAAATTATAAGGTGTATATTGAAACATGGTCATTGATGCCGTGACGAACCGGAAAATAGTCTTAAGGTGGATTTATATTTGTCTGACGTGTCGTGACGTGACGCGTCAGAACGGTATCGGTTTCATACATTTAGTATGGTAACGTTCACACTGGTAATGCGTAATGTGTTGTGATGGCTTCTGTCGTGTCGCATCAGAAACGATCCCGGTTGCGTCAGAGCGGCGGGGTGGGGGAACGGCGACGTCAGACAAATGTGCAAGGGCCAGTGTTGTGTTGTGACGCGTCAGAGTCCTCTGTTCCTATTCACTTATGGACTTCGACAATGGACGACTTAATTGAAATTGTGCGACAACATAATGTAATTTATGATACAAAATCTAAACAATATAAAGATCAATTTATTAGGACAGCTGTTTGGGAGAAGATAGGAGAAAAATTAAAACAACCTCGTAAGTATATTCACTGCTTTATTTAATTATAGCTAGTTCTAAGTTGTATAATAGTTTGCATTTGCCATGGAACTTGTCCTTCTGGACTTACAAAATAATTTTTAAATGCTTCACGAACTTGAATAGCTTCCTGAGTCGGATTTCTATTTAACGGTCCAATATCTATTAAGCCGTTACTGTCGCCAATTTCGCTTTCATCTATAGAATTTTCTTGTCTTTCCTGTGTATTTTGGGTTAGAAGGTTATGAAGGCAGCAAGCAGCAAGTACGATCTTGTCTACCATATTTGGTTGCACTAGTAAAGGTCCTTGAAACACTCTAAATCTTGCTCGTAATATTCCAAATGCATTTTCTACTGTGCGGCGAGCACGTGATAAACGATAATTAAATATTTTATTTGGATTATTGTTGACTAATTTAGCTTTACTGTACGGTTTTAACAAATACGTTTTTAAGGGGAATGCTGCATCTGCCACAATAACGTAGGGTAAAGGCTCTGTATTTTGATGTAATGGTTTATTCGGTGGTACGTTTAATTGACTGTTTTGAAACATTTTTCCCATTAACGACTCTTGGTATATGCCACCATCACTATTGCGACCATACGCTCCTACATCTATCGCAATAAATCTGTAATGAGCGTCAACCAGTGCAAGCAGTACAATAGAATGCTCGTTTTTATAATTATAAAAGGTTGAGCCTGCATTTATGGGACATGTTATAGTTATATGTTTCCCATCCAATGCTCCAATACAGTTCGGAAAATGCCATATATTTTCGAATCCTTTCGCAATTTCTCTCCACATTTCTTCTGTAGGTTGAGGCATTACAATAGGGGCTAATTTCTTCCAAATTGCGTTACATACTTCTTCTACTATCATCTTTACTGTAGCAAATCCCATGCAATAACTGAACCCCAAAGACCGAAAAGAGTTGCCTGTTGCCAAAAATCTGTAAATATAAAAACGCCTAATTTAATTCTGTTTCAGCTGAAAAATGCAAAGATGACTGGGATAGATTACGAAATGCCTGCGAATAAAAAAAGTGGGCAAGCCGCTGTTTCTGTCGTGCCGTGGAAATATGAAGAACAAATGAGTTTTTTACAGCCATTTATAAAATCAAGATCATCAACAACAAATCTAATGTCGCCTCCAGAGTCACCAGAATGTTTCGAACCACCCAATTTGTATGAAGAGTCACCAGAACCTGAAAGCCCGCAAAGTTACCAATCAGAACACCGCCCAGAAACACCACAATCTGGTACGTCTTCACATGCCCAAAGGTCTACTCGCAACAAAACAAACATAGAGGATCTATATAATTTAACGGGCAAGTCTTGTGAAATAAGGCAATCGATGTGTTTTTGTCAACATTTTTGTGCCGTTATACATCATGTGGAAGTTTGAAATTAATGAATACTATAGTACATATCCTGAATTATTATGCTTGGAGAAAAAATAGTTTCAAACGCTTTTCGTTTCTTGAAATTATGAAATAGAATATGGCCAAATTATTTTTAATCCGTAATCTTGACATCAAAATAATTATAGGAAAGGCGCAATTTTATAGATGCTAACTTTGATGCAGATACATTTAAGGCTTAGACCTTTTATTGTACGTTTTGTTTATTCTATTAGCAGATAAGTACGGATAGTTTGATGAAAATTTCTGATAGTGCCTGCTGAAAATCTCTTTTCTGCGTTACGTCTGTTGCTGTTTTATTTTGGTAGGCGCTACAAACCATCGAGAACATCGAGATATGACAAGTATGGAGGTCTCGTATTCAATTTGAAACAAACAACATATAGTTGTTACTGCTTTATCTTACACAAGTTTGACGACTGATAGAAAGAGACGCAATCATACAGAAACTATCGTCTTGAACGACGTGAAGCCACGTTTAACTTGTAAAAGTGACCAGCTGGTGACTTGCTGTGTTTTCGAAAATTGTGATTTATTTTTGTTTAGGAAGTGATTAGGTGTGAAATAATTTGTTGTATGAACACTTAAAACCATTTTGTTGTGATGGCTTGTGTAGCTTATGGCTGTCACAGCCACAGTTCAAAGAAAACTGAAGAAAATCGAAGCATATCATTTCACCGGTAAATTTTCACAGAAAATTCCAAAAACTCTTTTTGGAATTTTCTGTGGAACCACTTAAAATTTCCATGAAATATTTGAATATGTTTAAATTCATTGTTTTGAGCCTGATATAAAAACATAATAATGTCTATCCGATCTCAAAATTCTTGTCAATTCCAGAAAGTAATTTCGTTGTTGGATTATAGTGATGTTCCTTGACGTAGGTACCTACATTGTTACCGATTCGTTTTTGTAAAACTTGCGGTAGTAGTTTCTTGAAATATACCTACCTTATACAGCACCACTGTTTTTAAGAGATTGTTTTATATGATAAATAGGTATTATAAAAATAACTAAAGATTGTTGTGCCTGTTTCACACAAAATATTATTTTTTTCAGAATACTATATGAATCTATTTTACTATTAAAGTTCTTATATTTTCCTAGTAACTATTTAAAAATATTTTACAGGTTTCCTTTAGATGACAATTTAAGGAAGATTTGGATTAAAGCTTTGAGGCGCGACAATTGGGAACCCACTAAGTATTCCCGTCTCTGCTCGAATCACTTTACAGCTGAATGTTATATTCAAGGGTCGATAATCAATCAATCAATGGAGTCAATGGAGAGTCGATAATCACCGAAATTTAATTATTAAATCTATCGCTGAAACATACTTTATCACGAGAATCCATTATATAACAAAACTTCTAGTTCAACCCGAAGAGCGTGTACGTAATTATTTGAACAAAACAGTATTGTTTAAAGGACAATAAATAAACATAAATATTTTGTACTTATTATTTTATTTAATGTACTTTTTAGTTGAATGTCCTGCTCAACTTTATTTTTGTACCTTGAAGGGCGTCCCACAACAGCCATAACTAGGGACCGCAAAAAGTAGCTTGATTAGCACATCATTTTGAATATATTATGGGAATTTGCCGAGCTCTCAAAGCAATAGCCAGTATGCATGTATTTTGCGTGTTCCCAAGATTAGTGCGACCAACGGGAATTTCTGTTCCCAGTGGTGGTCACTGTCAACTTACCGAACTTGCGTTGCCTCGGAGGGGGATTACAGACTGTTTTATCCCAGATTTATCACTGGGAACAACAAGTTCTGTTGGTCTGACTAACATAAGAACCAATCTGAAACTGGGAAACAAATTTTGACCACCAGGTAAAGTATTGCCTGGTCCACGAGTTTATCTATCGTTAGGTACTATTATTTTGAAAAAATATTACTGTAACGAATTCTCAAAAAGTATTAAGTGATTTTTCTAAGGTAGGTTTAATTAAAATTCATTTATTTCAGGTACCAATAGTACCCATGTGCATATAAATTTTACTGAATTTGACATGCATTTATATTGAAATAATACTAAACATATCCGAATAAAAATTATTTAAATTTAATTGAAATAATATAATTTAGATAAATAATGTTAATAAAATGAAGGTACGACAGTAAATTGACCAAGCTACATTGATTGACCTTAAAAAAAGAACGATATTTCCGATTCATAAACCGATAAATTTTGTCACATCACTATAATACTCAATACATAACAATAGTGATTCTATAGCAAACTCGGCTTCATAGGCATTTCAAGAAAGGGCAGATTGTGTATTTCTTTCTCCTTCTCCCTTGTTGCGTGGTAAATAAGAAAAACACGATCGGATATATTGTAAGTGTTCAATTCAACACGATTCCTCCATGCTTGTGATTCCTCGAAGGTCATAATGTAACAGATAATCAATGTAAAATCCGCTTCCGGCAATAGGAATAAACATTCTGTCTCCTTCTTGCTCGTGGCTATAGTAATTTAACTCTCCTTATCTATTTTAGCGTGACGTCAATGTATTCAAATCTAACGTCAGACGTATGTACGTCTGTGTGAGTGGAAAATATCAATGTAGGTGTTCAAGCAGAAGTTCCCACGGTCGAGGACTTGGCCCTTAATGAAGTCTTCACATGATTTACGACTCCAAAAGCACTATTCCAAGCAGCAGGACATGGATGAAACAGACTTTTTTTTTTTGAGTATGAGTAAAGCTCTTAAAAATCTTCCCAAACTCGATCAGACCAAAATCAAGTTAGATTTGCATACTGCTATATCACAAGCCGAAATACGTAATCTTCAAAGAAAAGAACAAATGATTACACCAATGAACATGGCTCATCAGATTATTTCTCAGCCGCAACAAGAACTCCAGCCACCCGTTCAACCATCCACATCCACAATATTGCCACCCACATCAACTGCCACCATGCTTACATCCACATCACAAATGGTACAACCGGTCTCACTATATAATTTGGACGAAGTAAATATCTCATCATATTATAGCAATGTAAACTTTACAAATGATAATTGACTATCTTTGCCATCAAAATATTGTAATAAAAAGATAAAAAATAATAAATAAATAAATGCTTACCTTAAACATACTGCAAATCTTTCTCTTGTTCCTATAGGTTTACGAAATCTTGTATGTATTTTCTTTATATCGTCTTCAATTAAAGAATGTACTTGTTCAAACTGTGCTTTCGACAATCTGAAATACTGATGAAATTTTTCATCATCGTTTTCAAGCTCTTTAATGAGACAATGAAACTCGCCTTTTATTTCTCTTTTTCTATTGAGTGGATGAACCCAATGTCTTCTTCTCTTTCTTTCTTTTTTTAAAAAAGTTGCCAGTATCATAAATTTGATATCTTCTTCATAATCTGAATCAGAATCGGATAACTCATGGGAGAACATTGAAAACGTGTCACCTTTCCTAGAGCTACGGCTGTATTGATTCAAAATATTGTCAGAAGGCGTCAGAACATGACATATAAATGTGAACACTAGCCATCACGTCACGACATGACACATCAGGTCACGTCAGACAAATATAAATCCACCTTTAGAGTTGTTAAAAATTTAAACTTTTGAGTTCCTCCCAAAAGTTGCGGTTCGACGCCTCTGCTGTCAATAGGTTATGTGCGCAGACATTCAAAAAGATGAGGAATCGTACAGATTACTCGAAAAACTGTCTCGAGTATAAATCGACGTGAAGGGTCCAAGTACTTGACTCGACACATCGTGTTCGCTTGATTGACTCCAAATACTCTTATTGAAATACCAGTGGACGTGGTGCTGACTTGAAAAGATCTATTATATCCACTGTTGACAGAAGCCGTCACGGAACCAGTTGAGCTGAATAAGCTAGATTTAAGACGGACTTATCGCATTAGCGAGTACTGATCTGCAAAACCAGTGCACAAACTCGCTACAATTTACGAATCATAATTTAAAGTAAACGTCCATCTTGTTGGAGTTGTCAAATAAATGCAGGAGCGATTCCAACAATATTTATTTCATAAATTTTAATCTTAAGTAGTTTATTCAAGTTTTAAATAAATTTATCCGTTGATACTTATACCCGTTATACCGCTTAGGGGCTCACAAATTCCATTCTGATCGATGTGCAAAATTTTTTGCTCTTGCAATACCGTCAATGTTACTCCTAACAATTCTGCTATTTGTGTTGAAGGGAATGATTGCGATAAGCACTTAGTTATATATGGAACCAAGTCTTCTGTGAAGCAAACACAAAGAGACACAAAGTTTTGTCTCTCAATATCAGTAAATGCTTGCTGTTCTTTATGATAAAATGAGACCAGTACTTGGACAGATTTGGCGAAGGACTGTCTAAAGGCGTCATATACTTCTTTCACAATGTTCAAAGGTGCTGTGACTCTGAAAGAATTTAGTACAGTTAACATGCCATTACAATATTCGGCCAATGGGTGGTAGTCCAATAAAGTTTCCGGTGGACCAGTTGCTATACTTTCGTTTACAGGTCTAGGGACGTTCTTGATCGTTGGTACTTTGTATGTCCTCATTTGACTGTCGAAATGATTGTCAGCCTTTTCTAAGCCGCTGTGAAATTGAACCAGGATGTTGTTTCGATAGAGGGGTGTAAGAACGCATCTCATGTCGGCACCGACTCTTCCGAACGATAAGCAGAGATACATGCACTGGTTCAAAAGTGATTCAAAGTTTGATTCGTCTTCTTTCACCAACTCTTGATTTAGTATTTGGGAAAGGGCCTCCACCTTTAACAAATATTAATATGTAGGTATAGTTTTGACTTTGTGCGAAGTTAAGACGCGGTGATAAACATAATTACCTATTTGTTGACATATTCCTAGTTTATATCTTTTAATCTCTAGATTTCGTTTTTTATGTGTTCTGGAATCCTTATTATTCTTTATTTTTGTTTCGAAATCCTATCAAGCGGGGTTCGGTCAAACGCAAGCCTATCTATACTATTATAAAGAGGAAAGACTTTGTTTTTTGTGTGTTTGTTTGTATTGTATAGGCTCCGAAACTACTGGACCACTTTCAAAAATTCTTTCACCGTTGGGAAGCTACACTACCCCCAGGTGACATAGGCTACTTTTTATCCGTGTTCCCACAGGGACGGGAACTACGCGGGTGAAACCGCGAGGCGTCCGCTAGTATATTATAATTGTAAATTACGCCGTGCTAACGTTTTGTTTTGTGTTCCAAATTATGTACATGTGAAATGTACTCATTAAATCATTTCACTTTAAAATAAAATTTTCAAGTGCCCATTAAAGTTACAAAATCCGCTATATTAATTTTACTGTTATGTCATATTCTCTATGACACGCGTATCGCTAATCGCTAAGCCACGTCGCAACACCTCATTTTTTTTAAATAAAATGACTTCTCTAATAGATATATGGGAAAAAATAAACATACATACTGCTACAATCATAACTCTATTTTTTGCATAGCCAGGTATAAATGATACATTAAGTTTAGAGTGGCTGCATTATTTATCAACAAAAGGGTTAATTAAGCATTATAGTTAAATCCTCACCTTTAGCTTAAGCCAGCAAGATAATGCATTTGTTCCACTGAGTTCCTCATCTTTCGCCTTAGACTCTTGGGAATCAGATAAGAAAATGGACTTGTGTTGAGTCAGGACATTGAAAAGGTGTATCCTGTGTAATTCCACCAGTCTTCTTAGAAGCCTCTCTGAAGCTGACAAAAGTTTCAAATTCAAATTAAAATAAAATTCAAATATTCAAGTTTAAATGTTTCTCATTACAAATATTGTAGGACATTACACAAAGAGCCATCTGACCTCAAACTAAGCAAAGCTTGTACTAATTATAGTCACATAATATATATCCCTAGTCCTTAACTTACTTTCAGTATTTCTCGCATCCTCTAAAGCTTTCTCAAACCAAGCATTTCGAGCTTTCAGAAAATGAAGATGCAATCCGTCTGAAGTACTATTTTTACTACTAGAATAATTTATACAATTTTCATCATCATCAGTTGATTTATATACAGTGTTGGCTCGACGCAGATAGCCCAATATCTAAAAACACATCACATCATTATTTACATAAGTTGCTTGTAAAATAAAATGTTATTAATTTGTGATTGCAAAACATCTTGCTTACTTGTAGACATTGAGGTAGTGGCAGATCATATCTGAGCTGGTTAAAGAGATGATATAGAGTTTCAAACCAAAGGGTCATTATTTCTGAAGTTGTATTCTGAAAAATATAAACTATAGATAAAACACATATTAACAAATTAATAAATGAAAAATAGTATTAATGATTTGTTTGTGCGCTTACCTGAACAAATGGAATGTCAGAGTATCGTTTAGATAGATTCCTAACAAAAGTAAATATGTCAAGTGCACTCTCATAGTCCTCTGCATTAAGAGCTTCCCGCATCAATGAGGGAAGTTCAAGAAGCTCTAGTAATTTGTCACTTTGGTTACGAATAGAACTGTAGCGACTGGAAATACGGAATAATAAAATATATTATGACTACTCCACATTGTGAAAATAGCACTGCTTATTGAATAATAATCCTGTTAATAGGGAAAATCAAAAGTTAAATGTAAATAAAATTACCTTTTCTCCTTGACAATATTGCCGGCAACTTGCGAAAATTTATCACATTCTTGTAAAAATGATGGTGTCGTTTCCAAAAAGTTTTCTAAGGACCCTTTTGACTTGTCTAAGTCATTTCTGATTGTACGGGATATTTCCGCAGTATCTACAAATGTTTTATAATTTGTAAAGGCCAACTCTTGGGTCTGTTCAGTGAGTTGTCTCATCTCATCAGTCAAACGCTCTGGTTCCTTTCGAATGTATTCCCAGTTTTGGGAGCCAAGTTTTTTCACATAGTCAACAATCTCATTAAATGTCTCGGCGGTTTCTGATGACAAAAATTAAATTAGTTTGTGTGGGGTTTGTGTAAAATAAACATGAACAGTTTAGTATCTGTACCAATCCTGATACTGGTTATATTTACCGGTTGAGGAGCCAGGAAATAGCAACTGAGTAAGTTCTTTCAATTCTTGGGCCATTTCGCATAACTTTTGGCCTTAATTATCAGCTAAAATGGAAAAAGAGAAACCCAAATAGCTTTAAATAATTATAAAATAAACACGTAAGTACCAGATTAATATTATGTGTTGGAAAGAATAGCAATAGGGCAGAAGATCTTAGGTCTATTAAATTCTCAGATTAAATTATTCAAAATATTGTACTCAGGGGGAAAGAATAACGAGTCCATAGATTTACAAAAACTAGCGCTATCTCTTGAGGGCCCCTTAAAAACCAGACAAAGACGTGGCGAGATTTTGAAATCGTCATGGCGGGAAATTTAAAATTAAATGAAGAGGTACCATTTATAACACATCTTGCATGACTTGATTTTTCCATAATCACCTACAAGATAAAAATAAATAATACTTCGCTTTTTTTCAAAAAGTTTGCTGGCCCTTGACCAAATGTATAAAGCAGCAGTTTTTTCGCAATTTCATACTTATGTTCATAGTAAAAGTTATTAACAGTATGAGTACAAAATCTCTATAAAATCAAATGTAACTGATCTGTTATTATTTCATTACTTATCTTGATCAAGTCTTGATCTTAGAATTGGAATTTTTGTAAAATAATTACTCAACACTGGTTTATTTTTACTTTAAGGTCAGAGTACGTATTAATACGTACGTAGACGTATTTATACGCCTGGCCGATTCGATTCGATAAAGAATTTAATCGATATTTTGTGTTTAGGTATTTTTAAAATACTCTTGATCGTCACTCGTATTGCTATTTTATTGAAGTAAAAATAGTTCTTTCGTTGCAAAAAAGTATTGCATGGTATCATGAACTAATTTACGATGGTGAATCAATTATTACTATTTCGTACTGGGTGTTGTGCTATTGTTATTGACGTATTGAAAACTACAACGAATGAATATTAAATTATTATGCACACTATGATAATTTGTGTTTTAAAGTTTTATACGACTCGATTAACTGATGTGATGTGATGGTGAGTAGAACAATCGCGTTTCGTTGAACACTATATTTTTATGAAATAAACATATCAAATATAACATCTCTAAGTTTTTGTTGCTAAAACGAGAAATAAACATGCAGAATTGTTATCTTTCGTTTTGTTTTTTAGCCCCCGGTACTTATGAGGATGGTAGGTACCTATGTATTACACGGCCGACTCAACAAGTCACTTAATCCCTTTTTTTTTTATTTATTGGCAACTTGATAACCTCAATACTTTATTTTTTTTTACAATTTAACGGCAAATGAATACGGGTTTCGTAATGCCTTAATTTATTTAAATAAATCGGTTTTTGCTATTTATGTTTAACATTTTTTTTATTTATTATACATTAAAGGAGCTAAACGCAACTTTATTTGAAGTAGTAATGTTAGTTGGATCTCTTGTATAACTTAAGAAAAGCTTATTCTATCTACGGCTACTTGCGTAGTGTAGTTGGTGAATTTCAGATCATTTTTAGAGATTCTAAGGTACGTTTGAAATTATAACATATATTTAGCATAAAAATGAATGGTTTCTCTATTTAAACCGCATATTTAGATAAAGATAGGTGATTATCCAAACAATAACTAACACAAGGAACAATAAAAAGTCTATGAACCTATTTTAGCGTCATATTTATAGTCTATGGATTTACTGCAATGAAAATTGGAAATGGAAGATAGCCATTTGCTTGCTAAGCTAAATTTTACAAATTACACTCTTCCACGCTTAAATTTTTCCGTGAAAATAGTTAATTCGTAATTGGTAAGTAACAGCTTAATGATAACCTCCAAAAAACTTGTTACTACTTTGGTTATATTTTTGTTTTCATATTTGTGAAACTATGATTGCGTCATGTAAATCTATAGATATGTAAAGCAACTTCGATTATCGGGATTTCAGCAATATTTATGGCAATAGCGGCGAATTTTTTTACATCATTTAACATTAAAATTAACTCAATTCATATTTTAAACTTAGACCGAGTTAACCTTTTCTTTTGACAAGGATAACCTACGCATCTTTTTCTTCTAATTTCTTGACACCATTTTTGTTCAGCCACACCATTTTATTATTAGATCATCTTCTCTTGTAGCGCGTAGTTTATCAGTTTTCTTTATTACGGCGTGAAAGGTGTAGTGATATGTGTTATCAGAGTGAATTAAATAAGGTTATGTTGATGTTTTGATCACAGATTACAGGGCTGTCAGAGCTTCATTGAAACTATCAAAATGTAATGGATCCGAACTACACTTACCTACTGACTGTTTTAATGGTCGAGAATCTTAAACAAATACCAGTAATATTACTGATGGTTGAAAATGAAAATCTTGAGTTGACTGTCTAAAAAGTTACTAAGACACATTAAGTGACCTTTTTGTTACACTTTTTGACTGAATATACGTTTTTTGGGAAAATAATTTAGATGAACTCATTGATTCAAATTGATGTAAAAAAAATATAAGTGTTAACTGACATAGGACAGATGCATATGCAGAATTACCATGCAATTTATTCTTGTGAAATAAGTATGATGAAACTTGTGTTGTCTTAGAAAACATCAATGGAGCCAGGTTGAAACTGACCATGGATGGTGACAGAGAATTCAACCTCCACTGGGGAGGGGAGGTTGTGGTTAAGGTGAGCATTGTAATGACTATCTAGTTACTAAGCTTCTTTATCACATATTGCATATAATCTAGTTTAAGAACACTATGTGTTCCAAATAACGTTTATTTGCATGTTAATAAACAAGCAAGCATGCACTATTGTAGAAACCTAACATTATTATAAAATTTTATACAGAATGAACATGTAGACTTATCATTACAGATCTAGAATTTATTAATATAGTATAATATCGACGATATCGTCACCGTCGCTGGACCAGATTGGCACAGGACCGAGGCAGATGGCATGCAAAGAGAGAGGCCTATACCCAGCAGTGGGATAAAGAAGGCTGTGGATGATGATGATGATGAATATTTCATATTGTAGGATCTATGTAAGACTAGTATTTTAACTGAAAATATTGCCCTTTACACCATACCATTGCTCATATACTATCGCAAGACAATTTTATAACTGGTAAAGGTGTGGTACAACCCTTAACAGACTCTAAACTAAATAAATAAATAAATAAATAAAATAAATATCGTAGGACATTACACACAGCGCCATCTGACCCCAAACTAAGCAGAGCTTGTGCTATGGAAGACAGATAACTGATAGAATACTTAAATACTTTTTTTTTTTGTAAATACATACTTATAATACATACAGTACACCCAGACACAGAACAAACATCGATGTTAGTCACACAAATGTTAGTCCTGAGTGGGAATCGAACCCACGCCCTTCAGCTCTCGAAGCAGACATGCTACCAATGAACCAACAGGGTTGTCAACTACTCCTAAACAACATTGAATGGACAATTTATCATGTTGAAATATGCCAGAACCTGCAATAAAGTATTAGTATAATCAGAAAAACAAAACTTTTGTAGCAATGATAACTCAGTGGTTAGCATGGTTGTTTCACACGCAGAAGGCTGTGGGTTCAAACCTCAACATTTTAGCTGCTGGTGAAGGAAATTAATAGTACTCTATTGGCTAGCTACCAGTTGAACTAGATTAAAGTTGAAAATCTGCCACCATGCACCTAACGATGTATTCCTGAATGCCATACTTGAGAGGCAGTTGCATTCCAGTTTAAGTGTGCTTTACCATTTTTGACCACACCATTACTTCACATAGCATGAGCTGTGGTCAAACACCTAGATTATCAGCAAAAAAAAAGTTTGTTGTATTTCTATGTTAAGCTCCATTAATTTGAAATTCTTAGAAGTAGCCAGAAATTTCTGAGTTTGCAGCAACTGATTTATTAATGTTTTTAAATAACTTCTCACCATTATTACATGAGAGCCATGTGTTATAAGGCATGCTTCAAAATACTGCTTATTTGCATATAAATGAAAACTATGAAACCTATCATATAATTTTTGACAATGAATAAGAACTTTAAATTTCAGCATGATCCAGACTCAGTTGTCACCAATGAAGTGATATGTGGATATGACAATGTTCATAATACCTCATTTTCTAATATGGTGAGTGTTTCCGAAATTATTTTTATTGTAACAACATTTAGAAAACCTTAATACACAGTGTAGTCAGAATGAACATTGTACCAACTTCACTTTTAACATTCCATTATTATGGTATGATCACTAGTATGGTCCACACTTTAAAGCTGTCCAACAGAACCCTATTAATATTTATAGAATAGAATAAAATTAGTTTCCTGATGAATACAATATGGGTACCTTAACGTTTTGAGTGAATCAGTTTCTTCTAGGCAAGCATGTTCCATCGTAGACTGCATCTTCACTTAACATCAGGCGTGATGGCAGTCAAACAAGCCTGTCTATTATAAAAAAAAAGATATTACAACAAAACATTACTGTGTTCCGGTTTGAAGAGAACTGCAACTAGCAAAATTACAGGGCTGTTGAGACTAACCATCCAATGTCTCAAAGTAATAAGTGCCATAACAGCAATGCCTTAGATTACTTAGACACTCAAAGTTCTGTGTATTGATGCAATGGTCATATGGGCAGGTGTTGTCTCTTACCATCAGGAGAATGTCTTGTTTGTCTCATTGCTTTTACATTTTAAAAAAATCTTTGTTGGTCTGTCATATCTATAAATGCTATATCATAATAATGGTTTATAAATCAAAGCACCATACACTAAACAGCACAGTACAAACATGGTGCCTAGGTCTTGTGAACCAGGTGCAGGTAATACAGACAGGTATAGGTCTACAATTTGCACAGTATGGGTTGCAAGTCTAATAGACTCTTTAAGATGCTTAATGCTTGCCAGCATTGCTTTTGTTATGTTTGTCCTTGATTCTAATTTTTCTTCCTTTTAGAGCAATCTTTGGGGACTTTTAGAGTAAAAATTTGTCCAACTCAATTCCCATGATGGATATGTGCATGGGCGAAACCCCCTATTCTGGTTTATGTTTTAATGTATGCTAGAGATGAGCATAGATATGCTGCTTTTAATGAAAACTATACATAGTTGTCTACCTTCCAGACATCCGAGGAGATGATAACTAACACGGACCAAATGGCTGCAGAAAACCTAATGTTTCTCGCTCAAGATGTAGTTGGTTATACTGAGACAGCTGAGCTAGCTGATGATCCTAATGTGGAGTGTGTTACCGAGGAAGTAATCACTGATGATTGGGTTGGTGGACAAGAGAGGTACGCATTGTAGGTATTATACATACATACTTATACTATCAAGGACACATTCTAATGAGTTTAATCTACATTGATTTACACTAATTAGTGTGTGACTTTTGCTGCAATATACAAAGGCAGAATGTAACCTTGAGATGGGAGAAATATTTTATTTAGAAGTACCTGTCTCTCCTGCTTGCCACTAACTTTAATTGGTGAAAGGGGAAACTTGCAGAAATCTTGCTTATCCACATGATCTTAATGTTTTCTGACAAGTTTACCAACTTGCACTTTCTTAGCATGTTGAACTGTGGCCTTACCCTTGTCCTTGTTCATAATGAGAAGTGGCCGATCCAATTCTTGAAGAACCATGCATAAATCATTCTTCTTTTGTTTTAGAGTGGAAGTCCCAATGGAACACTTTATACATCCTATGTTAGAACCAAAAGAGGAAAACGATGTTGATGTACCGTTGCCAACAGATCAGGTGAGTGTGGTAAAATGTTAGTCTTGAAGTCCTAACTAATCCTATCATCATCATTCTTTGCTGGCAAAGCAATTCCACTCTAGGATGTTCCGCAACTAAGACTTTTTCTTTTCCACCGTGTCATGTACCCTCGATTGTGTTGCTTGCCTATCATTATGACTTGTGTGTGTATATTTTTATGTATAAACAGACACGCTGGAGAACTTTCACATCTGGTGACCCCTAACTAATAGCTCTTCTTTTCTTAGGACGAGTACACTGCAATGCGACCATGGCCTTGTGACTTCTGCTCTCGTCGATTTCGGAAGAAAGCTGCCCTCATGAACCATATGGTAGCCCATCAGAACGACCGGCCGCATGCGTGCAACCTTTGCGGCGCGCGCTACGTACGGAAATGTGACCTTATGAACCACCTCAAGGTGCATGCTTTCGTTCCTGATGATGCTGACTCACAGGACATTGGTGAGTTACAAGCCTTAGTTTAGGGTATAAGAAGCAGTTGAAAGTCATTTTTACCCACGACGGAACGGAGACGGTATATGGTTTTGGGGTGAGAGGATGTTTGTTTGTTTGTGCAAATACATGTTGCCATTTTTCTCCAAAACTACTAGTCCGATTGTGATGCAGTTTTCAGTTGTGGGTTCAGGTTAGATTGGTGCATGTTCTTAGATAGGTGTTACGGTGACAACTCACCAGGGGGAGCTGCAGCAAACATTGTTTGTGCAAATCCATGTTGTCATTTTTCTCCAAAACTACTAGTCCGATTGTGATGCAGTTTTCAGTTATGGGTTCGGGTTAGTTTGGTGCATGTTCTTAGGTAGGTGTTACGGTGACAACTCAAGATAATACACCAATCAAACCCGAACCGGGTTTGATTGGTGGTTTTTTAACTGTTGTGGGATTTTTCAAAAAATTTTAATTTTAATTTTTATACAAACCAATTTTAACAAAGGCAAATTGCGAAATAAAATCAGTTCAATCTTATAGAAATATTATTTATTATTATTTATTTTATAGAATAGTTGATTTTATATTTCATGATTTCTAAGTCAAGACAGTTGTTCATAATGATGAGTAGACAGTACATTGACCCCCTTACACCACATGTTGATGTTAGTAACCATTAAATTACTAGTCTTTTTTTGTTTGGTGACACTTGGTGCATTATGTCAGCGTTGAGTATTTCAATATTTTCAAGACAGTCATAGTCAAAGTCACTAAAAGTAAATCAGGGTCAAGTCCAGTCATGCCCTATAAAGTAGTGGCAACTTTACTAGAAGATTTGATGGATTTTTGGATCAAAACAAAAATACATGTCACTTTCCTAGTCATGCACATAACTCTGTATTCTATGAAGAAAACACTAATGTTAATGTGTATAAAAAGAATACATAAGCACTAGAAAAACAACACAAGCTTTGGAAATTATGCAATAAGGTGACATGATTTGTTGTTGTTCCTGTCAACACAGACCTAAAGTTTCAACCCCAAATATGTACATTTATTTTTCTGTGAATATTTTAACACTAATTACCAACTAGTGTCAAAGGTTGTTATAATCTCTTTACAGAGGACATGTTTGAAAATAACCAAATCATAAAACCAAAAAAGAAACGCGGCCGGCGGAAAAAGATACCGGAACCCGAGGAGGTATTTATATTTATGCACCAGTAATGCTTGATCAGTTAAATTTGGCTGTATGAAATTATTATTGTAAGTATTTTATTATTATTTTTACTACAATATTAAGTGAATATCATTAGTGAAGATGAATTGGGTTGAAACATGTGTAAGTTTGTAACAAAAGAGCATTAGTTTCATCTTCTGCTACTTAATTACCTAGATTGATATAAAGTATACTGTTTATGCTGGAATAATGATTCTTAAGACACATCTACACCAAATCTAAAATTCAAAAATACAAATCTTTCCTCTTTATTATATTAGTGTAGATAAGTATGGATTAACAAAAAAAGAAGTATTTCAGTATTCTGTCAGTTATCTGACTTCCATAGTACAAGCTTTATTTAGTTTTGGGGGCAGATGGCGCCGTGTACGATTGCTACGATTATAAAAAAAATCTATGCCTTCTGATTAATATTAAAGTAAATAACTAAGTAGCTCAAATTACAGTTTATTTTGTTACCGTGATTATGTTGAGAAATGAGCTCCCCACATATCGACTTAACGGAAGAAAATATAAAAATACTTTCTTTCCGTGAACCCAGTCACGGGACGCTTCAGCAAAAAAAACAAGAACCCCTAAACATTACCGAAGTTCGTGACTGTTGTAGGGGGCAAGTGGGTCTATAACATCGGAACTCATTTCTAAATATTTTTTGTTTTATCTGTGCTACTCGTAGTACTATAGAGCTCAGTGGTTAGGGCCCAACCGTTGTTTAAATAAAAGGACGGAGCTGTTCTCACATGGCAGGACTCGTGGGAGAATATGAGGTCGGCTCGGACGCAGCAGTGGTCGCGGCGCGCGCGCTCTCCCCGCCCGCCGCCCGCGCCGTCCCCCCCGCCGCCCGAGCCGGCGCCTTCCCCGCCGCCACCGCCGCCGCCCGCTGACCCCGCGCGGCCCTTTGTCTGCCGAACTTGCGGGATAGGCTTCGCAAGAGAGAAAGCGCTACAGTCGCATGCTAGGGTGAGTTACTACACAATGTACATAGTACGTTTGTAAAACTAGAAAACTGAGCAGACTCGAATGTGAGTTTTAAGCTGTCAGGTTGCTTATTACTGCAACTTCACCAAAATAGTATGAAATCAATTCGCATTACACGTGTGTCTGTTTGTTTGCTTAGTTCTTGTAAACTATACAATGGATTGTGATACGATTTTATACATTGCCTGAATTTATGATAGAAATTGTTGCGGGTTTTGGTAGTAAAAATTATACTCGGAACATTGGGCGCTAATATAATGGTTTGCTTGTTTATTTCTTACTATTACGTATTGAAAACGTGTTGAACGCTGGATGTTTGGGGTGATTCAAGTATTGAATTTTGTTTTAGCTTGCTTTAGTATTGTTATTTATCGCTAAAAGCGATAAAATAAATCTTAACTCTTGGTTGCCTGGAAGAGATCGCTCTTAGCGATAAGGTCGCTCGCTCGTAAGATTATTTTGTCCTCTGTACCTACTTTTTCCTGTTTATGGTGTGCACAATAAAGAGTTTCTATCTATATATCTATTTAAGTATTGAGAAGATTCAAGAACAATTCAAGGAAAATAAATAATTGGCATAATTTATATGACATATAAATTATGTTAATGGCGGGGTCAATAATATAATTTATATGTCATAATTATACAGCATAATGATCATAACGTCAGTAACGTTATCATCATTCAGATCCCCCCATTAACTATGTCATCAAAAATAAGCAAAGCAAAGTTCCCCTAACCCCCCTTCGGTGGTTACGTAATACTTGAACGGCGCCTTTCTGGTTACAGATACATGGTGGTGATTCCCCGATAGATTGCGGTGAGTGCGGTGAGCTGTGCTGGTCGCGCGACTCGCTGGCGCAACACACGGCCGCGCGGCACCCGCACTCGGCGCCGCGCTCCGCACCCGTGGACACCTACAACGAATCCGACTCTGGTGAGGACCCTCTAGCTAGAGTACGATGACATTACTCTACGCGCTAAACTATTATACTAGACGTGTCAACTAATACCGATTCTTTATTTACGCGAATCAACTTTGCGTAAATATTTTTTTTATGTCAAAAATAGTGAGACGGAACGATACGCTCTCCTGATGGTAAGAGATAACGCCTGTCCATGACCTTTGCAGCGATACACAGAACTTTGAGTAACAAAACAAAGTCCAGGGCATCACTGCTTTGGTGCTCATTACTTTGAGACTTTCGATGGTTAGTCTCAACAGCCCAGTAATTTCGCTAGCTGCAGTACCCTTCAAACCGGAACACAGTAATGTTTACACACTACTGCTTGGCGGCAGAATATCTGGTACTGCGGTGGTACCTACCTAGATGACCTGCTAAGGAGATCTACCACGAAGTAAATCCTCCAAAATATATCCCTTCTTTAGACGACCAGCAGTAATTATAGCCTTCGGTTATGGCGAAGTCACGTGTCGAGTAAAACAGTGATTTGGCCTTTGCAGTGGAGTAACTCTGATACATTTTTTTATGCCACAGGTAGCAATCGATATCGAATCGATTTGTAGCGATGATAGCTCAGTGGTTAGCGCGGTAGGTTCGCATGCCGAAGGGCGTGGGTTCAAACCCCAACAATGAGCTTGAGCTGCCGGTGAAGGAAAACATCGCGAGGAAACCATAGCATGGTGGTAGGGTACTTTCTAGTACTCGGCTGGCTAGCTACCACCCTCAAGTTGAAAATCTGCCGCCAAGCATCTAACGGTGTGTTCCGGCAGCCTCACTTGAGAGCCAGTTCCATTCCAGGCTAGGTGTGCTTTACCATCTTCGACCACACCTTCACTTAACATCAGGTGAGCTGTGGTCAAACAACTAGCCTGTCAACAATAAAAAAAAAAAAATCTAGCTGACGGGTTGCTTCACCGTCGCCTATAGATATCTGCAAATACGTTGCCGACCTTTTAAGATTCTATTAAAATGCCTTTATAACATAAATGGGTTTTGTAGGTCCTTTAATATTGAGCAGCAGGCGTACCATGAGGTGTTAGAGCAGTTCAGTATAGGCCCTAAACTGAACCGTTTGGCAAATTCGTACCATGAGGTCCTTATAGCAGGACAGTTTAGGTCGCCGCCATCTTTGTCCGCCGAAACATAAACATCATCGCAAACTTGTCAGAAAACGGCATTTCGTTCATTCAATTCGTACCATGAGGTGTTATTTGACGTTAGTTGCACCTAAAGTGTACCGCCGAGTTGTTAAAATAACGATTCAATAAAAAGTTAATAAATATCGACCGTTTGGTCTGCTTTTATTTAATTTGTGAATTTTCTTGATATTATATCATTAATAGCCCCATGCCCATGGGAGTTTAAACGTGATGCTGCTTCCTCCCAAAAGCGGCGGGTGTGCTGCCTCAACTGTAGGCGCTTATTGAACCCTAAAGCAATTACTTGATTTCTATGGAGTAATTCCCACAGCTGCTCTAACTGAGCGTAATTTACCCTTCATAAGCGTTCTGAGGGCTGTCTGTAAGAACAATTTTGATTTACAATAACAACAAACTATTCGAAAAAAAACTCATGAAATACATAGGTACATAAGTAATATAAAACTATAAATATACTAACGACATTATTATTGACAATACCAATAATATAAATTTGTAACCACAAAACAGTTTTGTTTGGTTTATTTCGACCTTTGAGTTATATTATATTATTAGAAATCTAAATTTTTGAGTTTTGGCGGGAACGCGGAAAGAGTCGTGTCGCCCCGTTGTATTTTTTTTTTTCAAAACTTGTGTTTTGACGAGTGTTTATGCATAAAAATGGTGGTGTTTTATTCATAAAGTGCTGAATCACAAGCGCGAGTGTGGGAAAATGATATAATGTGGTGAAACATGACTTTTCGTGTTGCTTCCAAAACTCCATCGAAGCTTTATAGCAAAGTCACCACTACTTTACTAAAGTATGACTGGACTTGACTGACGCGGACTATACTTGACCAAGACTGGACTTTGACTATAACTTTAGCTACGAGGACACTTATTTAAACTTGAAAATATATAAATATTTGACACTGGCAAATGCTAAAACGCAACGCCAAAACCAAAGAAAAAAAATCTGAACAACCTTTTTGCTGTCATTCGCAGATGAATAATGAAAAAAAAAGTATTTATTAGGTGTGTTCCGAAACAAAGAGTCGTAATTGTTTCTCTGTTTAGAATAAAGTTTTTTTTTGGAATTTAAGTAAATGATAGGGTAATCGTAAAAATAAAACATGTTAATAATTATGCTGTAGTGCAATATAGTATTAAGTAATATTTCACCTTAAAATATCATATCATTATAAAACATTAAGAAAACCGATACTTCCCGACAATCACAATTTCGGAACAGATTTTTCACACGAGATACAATTATACTTTTGTATAGCGTTGTCCTTTTCTTCGGTAGCGGGACAGTATTGGAGCCAGAGACAAGTATCGTTCGTTCTTTGAAGAGCTAGCGATGCAGTTGCGATCCAATTTTAACATGCTCATGGTATGAAATAAAGCGGGACAGTTTAGGTACCTAAACTGAACTGCCCCGCAATTGGATGGAAACGTAAAACCTCATGGTACGCCTGCTGGAGTGTGTTCAATCTATATCATCATTTCTTTTGCTCAGTATTTCGTCGTTTTGTAGCACAGATGTGAACTCCACTATTGTAGGTTTATTAGTGTTCTTTTTATTCTTAAACCGGTAGATGTTCTTTATGTTCGATTGATCAAAATCAGTGATGGACTGGGATTTTCACAGTTCCTGATAGTTGCGTTTTTGTTTCATGACGTTGAAGTACTTAGGAAAGGGACGTTTCTTATTTCAATACAACTTTGCCGTGAGCGACGATGTGAAATGGCGATTAAATGCCTTTATCTATATCTATCTATCTATACTATTATAAAGAGGAAAGATTTGATTGTTTGTTTGTATTGAATAGAATCCAAAACTACTGGAACGATTTCAAAAATTCTTTCACCGTTGGCAAGCTACACTATCCCCGGGTGACATAGGCTTACTTTTTATCCCTGTATTCCAACGGGAACGGGAACTACGTGGATGAAACCGCGAGGCGTCCGATAGTAGGTTCTAAAAGAAGACACATTTTTTTAGGAGACGACATGGAATACCGGCTATCGCCCGAGTCTCAGCCAAGCGGAGGCACTGAGCGAGCTGTATTCGACACGATGCGAGGCCCCGAGCTGTTTTGCTCCGACTGCGGCGTCGCCTTTCAACGTGCTGATCTACTCAGGAGACACGTTGCTGCAGCACATAGGTCAGTGCCTTTATCTGCGCTATGGGGCTACGCTCACAATCTCGAAGAGTTGAGATGACGTTTGACGTCGTCTCGACTTTGCGACTTTGCGATCGTTCCCCATAAGGGACGTTAAATTCAGACGATCATAGTGTATAATTGTTTGCCGTTCTTTTGTTGTTGCACTTGATCGTCAAGTTTGTATAATGTTTATAAGTCTGCTCTATTAGCTTTACTAATAAGGGTTTTTTTTTGTTTTGCTCTAACCGATTGCTGGTGTTCATGCTAAGTAAATTTAGACACATCAATGGTTACTTTGCAATAAAAACGGCTACGGTATTTTCGACTAGGCTGTGCAGGATTAGGAAATTTGCAATAATATGGAATGTCCAATGGTGTTTTTGTCTTATGGGTATAAGACAAAAACACCATTGGACATTCCATATTCATGACGATGAAATTTTTTTAAGAAAGTTTATACTCGTTTGATGACATAGGCTCATATTGATTTGAATGCCAGTGAGTGGAAATATTATAGTGCTTTGTCACTACTTAAGTCTTTTGAATATTTTAAAACAAGAACAATAATACGAGTATATGTGTAAATTTGTCACTATAACTGATTAAGATCTCAAATAAATAACACGGGATTACGGGCAGCGATAAGGTTGGCGTGCTTTGAGACTTGAGTTATTAAACATAACTGGCTTAGTGAAACATACGGAATGCTAATTACGGAAACGCATGCGCGATAAATGGAATGTGAGGAGGAGCCCAGGCTAAAGACGTGCTAGACGTGAAACTAGAGACGCGCTGCTCACACTAGAGACGCGCTACTTACGCTAGAAGCGAGCTACTTACGCTAGAATTGCGCTATCTACGTTAGAGACGCGGTAAGAATAATGAACAATGAATCGTCAAATCAGCGGATGCCGCTTATTTAGGTGAATCTTCGTTTAATATAATTACGTTTATCCTGGATCTTAATCGCGCAAAAATATTATATCACACTTATATGTACCTCAACGCTTCGGTTACGTTTCAATAGCTAAGGTTACGAGAAGAAACGTTCCAAATCTGTTTGTGGAAGCTAAAGCTGAAGTTGAAAGCAAAGTTCGTTTGTTCGCGATGGGAGCCCGTGGTGTAGGGTTAGTGGAGCGCGGAGTGAGCGTGTGATGTGTGCAGCTACGTGCGAGGCGCGGGCGCGAGCGGCGCGAGGGGCGAGCACGCATGCGGCGTGTGCGGCGAGCGCTGCACGGACGCGCTGCAGCTGCTGGCGCACGCCGAGCTGCACGCTGATCGGCACGCCGACCGCCTCGCGCCCAGGTACACTTACACACGCACGCACACATACATAACCACATTCACAACAAACATGAAAAGATAATAATTTATTTTCTGAATACTAGACACTGCAAATTTTGTGTATTCCAGATCGTGATTCTTTCACGAGGTATAACACGCACTATTTTAATTTAATACGTGTAAAGCAACTGCGACTCTTTGTTGTTTTCAGCCACATTGCGTCTAGCCTTGCCACTGCATTAAACAAGGCGAAATAATTTCTTTATCATACTAAATATTATAAATGTGAAAGTTTGTATGGATGGATGGATGGATGTTTGTTACTTTTTTTACGCAAAAACCACTGAACGGATTTGGATATAATTTGGTATGGAGGTACCTGATACCCTGGATTAACGCATAAGCTACTTTATATCCTGAAGCGGGTAACACCGCGGGGCACAGCTAGTTTGAAATAAATTAGAATAGTGTAAAGCGTTAACGGATTTGCCGAAGCCATTTCCTAAAAGGAACCGCGCACTGCCCATGCATGCGTGTATGCATGCATGAATATAATTATGCCTATGCCGCCTGCCTGCTAAAATTTGAGTAGTTCGTTACTTAGGTATATCAAAAAAAACCGCTAGAAGTACATTAACATTCGTAACTGAGTAAAAAAAGCACAGATTGGATGATAGTTAGTTTTATTAAAAAAAATGCCATACGTCTTACGAGGCAATTGAGCAATTCAGAAAACAAAATGGGGGTATTCGTTTTACTGTTACAGCTACAATAATAATTGTCTTATCTTATTTTTACTGTAGGAACTGACGAGGTTGACACATTTTTATTTTACTTATGCGGGATTACTCACGTTTAATTATATCTAATGCACTAACTATCTAGCTCTTCTATCACCTACATCTAAAATATAATTACACCACTCAATGGTAAGTGGGTAAAAGAATCGTTACGTTGTGCGAGGACTTGAAACAAGAAAATCCCAAAGATTTCTCAGTGTTCACAAATTCACCAGTATTTACATACACATGGCGGTGTCAACAACACAACCATATTTATATTTTTTGTTGTTTCTTAAAAAATCGCTTACCTACGAATTGTAATTAACGCCATCTATTGGTTTCGCTTACACTACTTTATTGGTTTACTGCGCTGCTACTTACTACCGCTTTGGTTTTTTTTGTTATTGTTTAAAACACTTGCTATGTCGAAGCATGCAGACTTTTGTGACTATTGTAGAGTTATCTAACTCTCGGACGTCTTTTTGGCATACTTTCGAGCTACGCCCAAATGTTCTGGTATTAGCAATAAACATACTTTGTCCATGTTCAATCTCCATAATTCACTTTTTTTATGGTTGATAGGCTAGGTGTTTGACCACATCTCATGTGATGTTAAGTGACGGTGTGGTCGAAGATGGTAAGCACACCTAGCCTGTAATGAAACTGGCTCTCAAGTACGATTGCCGGAACACAGGATTAGGTACTTGGTGGCAGATTTTTAACTAGCTGGTCAGTCAAGTACTAGGAAGTACCTACCACCATGCTATGGTTTCCTCACGATATTTTTCTTGACCGGCAGCTCAAGCTAATTGTTGGAACTCGAACCCACGCCCTTTAACGTGTGAAGAGACCGCGCTTATCACTGAGCTATCACTGTTACACAACAAAATGTGTATTTAGTCTTTATAGTATTTAAATGTATTAATTTGGTATGCGCAAATCTTAGCGTATCGCCGCCTGATCTAGGAGAGAAAAAGATTTTATTTCTTCCTCTTTTGCTTTCTTTCTTTGAGTCTTTAGGCATGATACCCAGTGCAGTCTACGGGTACCATGCCTAAAGACTCACCACCCTCACCTTCCATTATTATCTGGAAAACAACACAACACATTTTCTCATACAATCATATTTTACCGATACCCCATAACACTGATGTTCTTATAGGTAGTATGTTAAACTTTTTTGTTTCTATTTGTTACAGGATAAAAATTAAATCTCGAGGTCGTAACAGTACATCAATATCAAGCAATTCGCGACAATTCCCGTGCCGAGAATGTGGTATGTTAATTAATTATTTTAAACGCCAAAGACGCACTCCTTTCTCATGGCCTTTATAAAACAAAACCTACACACTTTTGTAAATAAAAGAAGAAAGTGTTTTGTTTTTAGAAGGGCTGGTCTCCTATTCATATGACACGAGAGATTTAATCGTGGTATATTATTATCATTAGTCGAATATAATAAGTCCATAGATTAATTTGATGTGTATTCCCCGAAAAGACAGGTGATATAGTTCATAGTGATTACTTAGACAATATTATTATGACTTAAAAAAGCGATATGTTTTTGTCGGAGACATCCACAGTACACGCTTTGAAAACATATTTAAGTCCACAAAGAAAATTAAAAAAAAATTAATGAATTTTACAAATTATAGAAAAAATGTCGCTAGCTTCAAACGGTGAAGGAAAACATCGTAAGAAAATCGGCACGTCTTTTAATGTTCCAGCGAACTTGTGGACTTTATGAATGAATCAATTAGGAATGATTCACACCCACCTGTGAGACAGACAACAAAAACAGGGCTGATCCAAAAAAAAACAACTGATGCTAGAGGTTAACACCCCTTTTTAACACATTGAGTGCCGCCGATATGCCTAGCGTTTCCTCACGAATCCCTGTCGCGATGTCGTGAGTACGCCAGGCGTGTTCTCGATTTTTCATGGGATATATCAAAGACTAGCGGACGCCTCGCGGTTTCACCCGCGTAGTTCCCGTTCCCGTGGGAATACAGGGATAAAAAGTAGCCTATGTCACACGGGGATAGTGTAGCTTGCCAACGGTGAAAGAATTTTAAAATCGGTCCAGTAGTATCGGCACCTATTCAATACAAACAATGAAATCTTTCCTCTTTATAATAGTATAGATTTTGGCATCTGGGCTGTGTGTAATGTCCTATGATATTTATTTATTATCTATTTTCACTTTTAGAAGCGTTTCCTATACTCCATGTATATATTTACAGGTAAAGTGTTCGGGTCACGCAGTTCGCAACAAATCCACGTTCGGATACACACGGGTGAGCGGCCGTACGCGTGCCGCTTCTGTTGGAAGGCGTTCGCGGACGGAGGCACTCTGCGTAAGCACGAAAGGATACACACGGGTACGAAACACGCCACATTAATAACAAATCTATAAATTCAAAGTCGGAGACGCGTCAGGTTACTTGCCCACTGGAGCGAAGATGAGCGAAGCTGTGTGTTTGAAGGGTACTGCAGCTAACGAAATTACTGGGCTTTTGAGACTAACCATCGAAAGTCTCAAATTAATGAGCGCCAAAGCAGCGATGCTCCGGACTTTGTTTTGCTACTCAAAGTTCTGTGTATTGCTGCAATGGTCATGAATATGAGTTACGGTCCTTATGGTACTCTTACCATCAGGAGAGCGTATCGTTCGGCTCATTACTTTTACATTAAAAAAATAGTTTTGGTTTTTTTTTTAGAAATTATTTTTTAAATCTTAGAATTGTGTTTTTTTTCATAAATTTTTTAAGTTGTATTCCGTCATAGATGTTACGTATTGTTTCAGGTGAGAAGCCGTACGCGTGTGCGGTGTGCCCGCGCGCGTTCAACCAGCGCGTCGTGCTCAGGGAGCACGTGCGGTCGCATCACTCCGCGCCCGACCGACGAGCTAACGGTACGTTTTTCTAAAACATACCTAATTACTGTTATACACTTACACACAGCGCCATCTAGTCCCAAACCAAGTAAAGCTTCTGCTGAACGAAATAACTGACACAATGAAATTTTTATGTCGCTACATTGTTTTAATTAAATTGACATAATTATTTTATATGTGACATATTATTTCATTGACATTTTCATAGTATTGACATATGTTATGATTTTGATATTTTTAAATATGAATCGAAAAATGACTTGTAACTTTGGTGTTATTAATAAAAGATTTGTATTTGTATTATTTTCAAAAACTTGTGTTTTTTAAGTGTTTATGTTTAGAAAACAGTGGTATTTAATCATACTGTCGCAAGTACCACCCTCAAGTTGAAAATCTGCCGCCAAGCATCTAACGGTGTGTTCCGGCAGCCTCACTTGAGAGCCAGTTCCATTCCAGGCTAGGTGTACTTTACCATCTTCGACCACACCTTCACTTAACATCAGGTGAGCTGTGGTCAAAACAACTAGCCTGTCAACCATAAAAAAAAAAAAAAAAAAAGTACGTGAACGATTGTGGGACATTGTTATAATGTGGTCAAACATGTATTTTCGTGTGAGCATGACCGGACTTGACTGACGGTGACTTACTTTGTGTAACTTACACTAACATCACTTGATTTATCATAATAACAAATGCGCAATGTACGATGCCAAAAACAAAGAATGATAGAATATTTATACAGGGTTACATGGCACGGTAAGCCAAAAGAAGGTTCGGAATGGTACTAACCATAATTATACGGCGTAACCCTAATATGAGTCAATGAGGGTAGAATAAAAAAACATTGTTTTGTGCAGGTGGTCCCGCGTACTGCTGCGTTGTGTGCGGGCGCACGCTGCACTCCAGCTCCGAGTTGGTGGCGCATCTCATAGAGCACTGCGACGCTAACACGGCCATGAAGAGACAACCCCAGGTAATAAACACGTGTTTTTTTTTTTTTTTTTTTTTTATAGTAGATAGGCTTGCGTTTGACCGCCATCCCGCCTGATGTTAAGCGAAGATGCGGTCTACGGTGGAGCACGCTCGCCTAGAAGAAACCGATTCACTCGCGACTTGAAGGTACCCAGACTATATTCATTGGGGAACACCCACTCGGGCAGCTGATTCCAATGTCTAGCGGTACGCACGAAAAAGGTGGAATCAAACCGCTTAGTTCGAGCTTTTGGAACATCAACCATGAAGCGGTGTCGACCGCTTTCTACAGCCAACGAATAAATAAATATCGTAGGACATTACACACAGCCCCAACTGACCCCAAACTAAGCAAAGCTTGTATTATGGAAGTCAGGTAACTGATAGAATACTTGAATACTTTTTTTTTGTAAATACATACAGTACACCCAGACACAGAACGAACATTAACTTTATTATTGGTGGCATATTCAACTATAAGTCTGTCTTGTTTAAACTAATTTCTTTATTTCAAGGACTCAATATGTTTTTAGACTGTTTATTGGTAAATCAACTTATAAAACTTACTATTTATTTTTGTAGAAAATACACTCAACTCGGATTCGGTCTAGGTTCAATTAAACAACAGCAACTTCACTTTAACAGCGTCCGACACAAACTGACATCAGTCGGTGTTTGAACAAAGACTGTGTGAGAAACACATAAAAATGAAAAAGACCGATATTGTGTAAAGGTGGTCTATTGATGCAATTTTGATGTTTTTCCAAATTCATGTCATAGATGGCATTAAAAGAAGCCTGCGTCTATACGTAACTCATTTTTGACCTAACTCCTAATCGGTCAGTATTTGATTATGCGTGCGATTTGTTTGTACCACAAAGTTTGTCCTGGGTGGGAATCGAACCCACGCCCTTCAGGTCTTGAAGCAGACATTCTACCAACGAACCAACAGGGCTGTCATAACTGAATAACTGAGACAGTATTGAGCGGCGGCGTTCATTTTACCGTCCTCAGAAATAAGCTTCCTGTGGGTAATAAAACTACGTAATTTTTGTCAATTTATTTTCTAATATCAGTTTATTGTTCCAGGCTGGTCCCCGCAAATACAAACGACGACGGAAAGTGAAAATCGAGTTGTCGCCGGCGCGGCGCGAGTGGAACTCGCCGTCGCCGCTCGCGTCGCGCTCCCCCTCCCCCCGAGCCGCGCGCTCGCCCTCCCCGCCCGCGTGCCCCTCCCCGCCCGCGTCGCCGCCGCGCCGCCGCCGTCGCCGCGACCCGCCGCCGCCGCGTCCGCGCATGATTCACACACAAGAACCCAAGGCTAAGACTAAACAGGTATAAATTAACTATTTAATGTTATTTAAATTATTAAACTTATAATAATTATATTTTAATCACAGAGTAAAAATAAAATATTAAAAATAAAAAATAAAATATAAATAAAAATAAATATTATATATTTAAAAATTTGCAGGAAAACCCCACCCACGTTTAGCTTAACCACACTCTACATGAGTGTGGGTGAGGTAAAGAAACGTATAAGGCTTTTCCTGCAAATTATTTAAATCTCTTTCGTCCTATAAACATGGCAAAATGGTATTTAATAAGGATAATTTGTCGTTAGGTCCGTCAGCGGCGGCCACCTCGTCACCCCGCGGACGACTTACGCGCCATTGGCCCCCACTCGCCGTCGCCGAAGCGCGAGCCCTCCTCCCCGCCACGAGCCGTGACCCCACCCCCCGCGCCGCCCCACGCCGAGCCCGGCAGCCCATACAAATGCGAAATGTGCTCCGAAGAATTCCAGCAGCGAGATGACTTACTCCTCCACGTGCCCGTGCATATATGACGAACGCGCGCGCGCACACGCCAGAACGCGAGGCGAAATTGACGGAAATAGGCGTGGTGGTGTGGTTTGTGGAATTAATGATTCGACACAAACTGTTTCCATTCAAGGTTGATTGAGAAAAATGATTTGGTGACCGTGCAGCGGCTGTCTACTTATATAACAAATTTGGCAGCAGACACTCTGAATACGCTTCGAAGAAACGTATGGTTTACTTGAGTGAATTGTGGAATTAGACCTGGGCAGTACGTTAGTAGTTTGATTTCGGATGGAGCCTAATAGTATTAACAGACGTACGATTTTATTTAAGCAGGCTAAAGTGGACAGCATTATATCCAGAGAATTAAATGAAAGAATTAGAAAATATAACTTGATCTTTTGCATTCGTTAGATTGTGTCTATCTGTTATAATAATCATGAGATCTAAACTTGTATTGTTCAGTGAGAATTAAAGTGAAAGTGAATCAAGTATCGTGAAATTGGACCCACAAGCTTTTTAATTTCTCTGTATTATAAGAGCTTATGTCAGGTATGTCTTTTACGTTTCAGTCTTCGATGATGAACAGTATTTTATAAAGCTGGCTTTTATGTAGATTGTAATATTTATACATTAAGGATGAGCCGCTACAGCTTCAGACTAATGTTATAAATCCCCTATGAAGATAATTATTATCTAAATAATAGTACCATTTCAAAATCTATTGTCTAGAAAACTAAGTAAAGATATAGATACTCGTGAAATGCAACTTCTGGTTATACAGTTTTTAAAAAGCGATGATATGATAAGCGATGATGATATAATGATTTTGTAGCGATGATAGCTCAGTGGTTAGCGCGGTAGGTTCGCATGCCGAAGGGCGTGGGTTCAAACCCCAACAATGAGCTTGAGCTGCCGGTGAAGGAAAAGATCGTGAGGAAACCATAGCATGGTGGTAGGGTACTTTCTAGTACTCGGCTGGCTAGCTACCACCCTCAAGTTGGAAATCTGCTGCCAAGCATCTAACGGTGTGTTCCGGCAGCCTCGGAGCCAGTTCCATTCCAGGCTAGGTGTGCTTTAGCATCTTCGACCACACCTTCACTTAACATAGGTGAGCTGTGGTCAAACAACTAGCCTGTCAACCATAAAAAAAATAAAAAAATGATTTGATTTTCATATGGGCCCGACAGTTTGCGAGGACCAAAAATGAAATATTAGTGGGCCGATTTAGTAGAATCTCTTTAACGAACACCTCAAAACTCTAATCTTCAATGCATGTATGTAATATTTATGTGAATGTATTGTGAAAATTTCTTGTAAATAAATCAGTAAAATCGAATATCCACTTGTGATACAATCTTGACTTCCTGATGCCAAAAAAAACTTAGTACTGATATACCTACTTGGCTTTGGACTTTAATTATAGTATAACTATAGTAAATGGTAAATATAGAGATACCAGACTGCGAGCCTAAGACAGTACAGTATATTTTGGTATCACATTAAATGTCTATTAGCTTCTGTTTCTCTGTTATGAGACTGTACTAGATCTAGATGGGAAATAAAATAGGTTTTTTTTTTTAAGTTTTATGAAAAATAAAGTGTTGCCATCAGAACTAAAGGTGTGTACCAAATATCATATAAATCTGTCAACAAAAATGGGATATAATTTTAAATACTAAATTTGACCCAAAAACATCAACAACTAACTAATCAAGACTAGCTAAATAAAGCTGTTTAATAAAAAGAAAGAATCATTTATTAATGTGGATAGTGAATTACAGAAAGGTAAATATTGTTGTATACTAATTGACTGATTATTCGGTTAGTTAAATGTAAATTTATTCTTACGCTAGTGTAAATCGTGTGTACATATTATAAGTATGTATTTAATTTAATTATTTCTGACTATTTTTGTTTTAGTACAAAATACTATATGTATTGGGGTTTTTGACATTTTACTCGTTTTAAATCTTGTGATATAACTACTTACCTAAATGGTGCCATGTTCAAGTTGGTAAAAGTTTTTAAATTTTATGTTGCAATGTGTAAAATTAATTTTATGCAGACTCGGATATGTAACTGATACATATATATATTTTTTGTCATCAATATAATTATGTCCCTGATTTTTATACTTGATTTTTTATTAGAATACTTGTATGGTGTGGTCTAGGATGATGCATGCATACCTAAATTAATTTGTTTATCATGTATTCAGATACTTAAATTTTAAATGACATTGTTATAAAAATAGTTTTTAGATTTATACAGCTGTTATTAATTATTTTGCCACAATGTTGTTGAGAATGGTTCACCTAATAATTAAGTATTGTTATGGCCTTATTAGATCACCACGAAACTTGTTAAGGGTTCACAATGTGTTAGCAGATTATGCTTATAGAGGCTTTCATACTACACAATCTATAAACAGGCCTTGTACACTATATTTGTGATGGTTTACTAGAACCTTATAGTATTCTCTGCTTGTTCTGTTGGATAGTATGAGACAAGCTAAAACTTTTTCCTTTCCAAACCTCTATGGACCTAGTTTTCATCGTGTCGATCCACTGTTTGTTGATCCACTGTTGTATTGATTTGATTCGTTTGTCAAGAAAATACCAAAACATACAGTGAAACGCGGACTCGATCGCCAATATTTGTGTCATATACCATTATGAACTATATTCATTTATTCTATTCTACTAAATCAAGACGATCTATTTTGTAGAATAAAAAAAGAAGGTTGGTTACCGCCAAGATCTATATTTGTGTAAAATCATTTCACTAATTGTCTGTTTATTTATCAAGTGGCTTCTAAAAGCCTCCCTATATCGTGAATGTAAATGGATTAATGTAAAAAGAATAATAAACGTGCAATACATTCCCCAAAATGCATGTGGTAGTAACTTTGTATAATAATTTTGAACTTGACTGTATAGGAAACATTGTATTATTATTTCAAAAGCGAGTATGTAATGGGTATGTAAATAAATAATCGGAAAATAAAAATGTTGTAAAATAAAGATTTATTTTAGCTTTACTAATTATGATATTGGTTAACTACATCACTGTCAATTTATAGAATAAATGAGAACTTGGTGTTATAAAAATACAGGTTATTTTTAATCTTGCACCTTTTGGGCTCAATTCACACCGAGATAGCAGCACAACTAAACTGCTGTTATCACCACAAACTGCAGAGCGTCCTTGGTACAGTCAGTACTGCGCGCTGGTTAATGCGATCCGTAACTACGTAACAGGGATCGCAATAATAAGCTCGCAGTACGGGGGCATGATAGTCAAAAGGATTGACAAGGAATTTTAAGAAATATTGCTAACCATATAGTGACGACTTTAGCTTACAACAATTATGCTTATTCTGTTTACATTTGAAGTGTTAACAGTTTTTTTTCTATTGAACGCTATTATTTTTTAGACGCTGACTTTCTAATATTTTTATTGAAATTTGCGCGAATAAGTTATATATACACCCAGCTGCTGTCTTTGTGTGATCGAGCCCGATTAGCGTATTCACCAATGCATAGGAAAGTAAAAGGTGACAAGTTTTTCGTTTAAACAATATTTTTGTCGTTTCAATTTACGAGATGTATTATTTCTACCGGTTTCGTCAATATGTTATCAAATAAATAACGCAAATGTCATATAAATTGTAATGTATTTCTATATAAACAATATAATAACATCACAGTAACAAATATTACTAACCTAATTATTATTAATAATAATACAACCAGAACAAATCAACATGCTAAAATTATAAAAATATGATATCACAATTGATTTGTATTTGGATTCAATCCAAAGAATTAAGTTAATTCTATTAAAAATATAAAACTAATTCAATATTATTGAAGAATTTTCTCCTAAGAGAGTAGACTAACTTATAAGAAATTTAACAACCCGTTAGCACCAACATTTGAAAGACATATTTACGGAATATATTATATACATCACCGGTAAATTAATAAAATTATGTCGTAGAAGTATGCACCCAGGAAGGCTAGGTTTCGTCATTTGGATTTTGAAAAATTGTAGGTAATTATTTTATTGAATGATTTATTATTTAAAAGATAAAATAAAGCCACCGAGGAACAAAGTACCAAAGAAACACTGCCAATGCGTCCATGACATAAAGCGCGAGGATTGCGCATAAATCGGTACAATTATCAATTAATAATATTTAAGGAAGTAACAGCCTCTAGCAAATGAGCGGAAGAATAAATCGTATAGGCCGACCTGAACGTCGTCGCACAGCAAATTTTAGGGCCTCCGCAATTCTATGCGCGACGTAGAAATACGTTCTTTGTGTAACTGACGTGATATAGCAACACTATGTTATTTGCAAATTACCGACTGTATTCAGAAGTCGCCAAGGTACTTCAGTACCTTGATTGCTAGAGTTCGTTTGACTCGGCGTGCCACATTGCTCTGGACTTTCTACCGTGTTTTATGCCAGTACTATCAAAAACTCGTGAAATAACGTGTAGGTACTATGCGTTGGGTACTAGCCGGTCTTGGCGTATTCGCAGTCTATCGGCAACCTGTGCGATATGCTGGGGGAGACCAAGAAATTAGATACTCGTAGCACAATTGATCTTGATCTGTACCAAGCAATAGCGGACGACTGATGGACTGAAATGACTGCATAATATCATCATAGAGTTTGTGTAAAGTACGGCGTGACAACAGTCTACTAATACTGTCGCGTAATTTTTCTGTATATTTCCATGAAACTATGCTACGGTGCCAAATAGACCAGGACTTCCAGCGATTCGCAGCAAGAGCCAAAGTAAACTTGCAAAAATAAGCTTGCTGTTATTTGTTCACTAAACACGGTAGGATTTAATTGCAGAAGTCAAGTTTTACCTTTAACCAGTCTATTTGGGGCTTACCGCTTCACACGTAAAGCGATAAGTCGCGCTTACGTATACTTTACAAGTAGATAGTTAATGAGCGAGATTTGACAGCGGAATGTTTTAGAAGCCGTCGATGCTGCCGACGCGTCTGCGGTCAGTCTGCGGCACGAAGTAGCCGTCGCGGTCACGCACGGCGGCTACGATGGCGGCGAACCCTGCTGTTGGGCCCAGCTCGGTAGTCGCGTGACCCTTGCGACGGAGTGTGTCTATCACGCCCTGTTGATGACATAACACTACATAAGTGTAAAATCGATGATCACTATGCCGCAGATAATTACTGATAACGTCTGCCAATAAAATAAATTGCAGTGCGCTATAATTCATTGTGCGTAATTTAGTAGATGTATAGGTAGATAGTAGGTAAATAAGATTAAAGTCCGCCATATTAAACATTGCGGTACCCATACAAAAAATTATATAAAAACTGGATAGGCAGATGTTAATCTATACTTATTATAAAGAGGAAAGATTTGATTATTTGTATTGAATAGGCTCCGAAACTACTGGACCGATTTCCAAAATTCTAAGTGTCTAATATAAAAAAAAATCAGATTACTAAATATCGAAGTGTTCCAGTGAAACTAAACTAATAATGGCCACGGAACAAACATTGACACGGCATAGTGATTATGATTAAACAACACCGAACACAGATGTCAATATACATAGATATTTTGTCATGGTATCGTCAATTCGTCATATAGCCTAGAATATTTGTACGCTCGAATGATTTTTTACCTTATGACACGCGATACCTGCGCAGTCGAATTACAGGAATTTAGTAGGTATCTATATAAACAAAACGACAAAAACTGCCAAGCTATGTATTTATCGTAACTTTAACGGCCTTGTTGTCTCATTTAGTAATATCTGAGCTGAAGGGCGTGGGTTCGATTCCCCAGGATAAACATTTAAGTAACGAACGTAGATGTTTGTTCTGTGTCTGAATGTCTCGTATTTATTATTTATTAGTAGTATTTCAGTATGTATTTACAACAAAAAAAAAATCTAAGTATTCTATTAGTTATCTAGTTTTTATAGTAAAGTACTTGGAACGCGCGGCCCCGTATGTGTACCTCGGCCTTATGATGAAAAAGCTGACTTACCGCATCGAAGTCAGATTCATGCTGCACTTCCATCGGCAACAGCTGATGATGGAGCCGCGGTCTGTTCATAGTGGAAGGTAGATCGTTGCCTTCCAACATAGTGGCTCGAGTAATCTGAAAAAAGGACCTTTTAAAAACGAAAGAGATCTACTAGTACCTAAGTATCTACCTACCCTCTCTAACATAGTTAACTTTATTACTGACTTCAAGGTTGTGGTCGATGACGATAAAATGATTTTTGATATCATTTTTGAGCTTTTGTGAAAATTTTGACATTATGGAATGACGTAAATACTTACATTGTAGGTAGATATATAATTATCTAGTGTAGCGAAACGGAAGTGAAAAGTTGGTTCCCGGCAAAGCGCACTGCAACCGGTGTAACTGTTAGTTGACTGATTTGTATTTACATCAAAATTACCGATTTCTGTGATAGTCAAATGCTTTAACAATAAAATAAAAAACACAAAATGTATAAATTTATGTGTTATTCTTGATATTAATGAGAAGACCATTGTTCTCGAAACAAGATTATTTAAAATAACCTCTAAAATAATATTAAAAGTAGGTATAAATATTTTCTGTGTGAATGTTATATCAAGAAATACTAATCGAGCAATTATAGGTTACGCACAATAATTTATTCAATGACATTGTTATCTTCTTTTTTTTAAATAACAAAACAGTTTTAATGCAATTAATTATTTATTTTCCAATAAATGAATCGTACGGCTTACAATGCCCACATTAATTTTGCTTCTCTAAACGCGATACTATGTACTGTTACATAAGTTTGATAATTTACTGAGCTATCAAATCACGCTTACATTAGCTACTGGGAGCGAGTTTAAGTAAATAAATTTTCCTTTCCCCACGAGCTCCAAGAGTACCTAAATTCATTGTTTACAAAAAAAAAATATCATCATATCTGTTAGGTATCTGATTCCCACAGTAGCAGTTTTGCTTAGCATTATATCCTTATAAATTTATTTATTTTGTTTTTAATACTGTTTTCCGGTGCTTGTATTCCTTCACTCTTTGCGTCGTAAGAAACACTTACCAATGCAACTTGGGTGGTAATCTTCGTGCCGCCAGCAGCGCCTACGACAAGCTGGACTTCGTTGTTCTTATTGAGCACTATACTGGGCGTCATGGAGCTCAGTGGTTGTAGCCCTGGCTCCAGCATGTTGGCGGGAGACGGCGGTAGACCGTACGCCGACTGCCGGTCTGGGATCGCGAAGTCGTCCATCTCATTGTTAAGCATTATGCCAAGGCTTGTGGAACGTCTTTGGCAACCCCAACTGAAGAGAAATTGCCAATCATTTGTCAATATCCGTATAGCAAAATGTATCGAAAAATACAAATGATGTAGGTACTACTTTTCATCCCGAAACAATGTAGCGTGGAACACCGCGGAGCGTAGCTAGTTTTAACATATAAATTGGCAGCCCCGTTGGCTCATTGGTAGTATATCTGCCTTGAGAGCTGTAGGGCGTGGGTTCGATTCCCACTCAGGGCAAACATTTTGTGAATAAACAAATGTTTGTTTTGTGTCTGGGTGTTCTGTATGTATTATAAGTATGTATTTACAAAAAAAAAATATTTATGTATTCTATCAGTTATCTGACTTCCATCACACAAGCTCTGCTTAGTTTGGGGCCAGATGGCGCTGTGTGTATAGTCCTCCGATATTTATTTATTTATTTTATTTATTTAAATAATCATCAAGTATTACTTGATGAGCAGCGTTCATGCATTTTTCGGGTTAAAAAGCCTATATGTTTTCAGGTTGTCAGCTACCTCCATACCAAATTTTATCAAAATAGGTCCAGCCGTTTGAGCATGAAGAAGAAACAAACATACAAATATACTCACTAACTATCGGCTCTATAATATTAGTGTGGTATGAACTATACCTACTATAAAACGAAATTGCAAGGAAAATTTCACGGCGTCACATTGAAAGAAAGCGCAAAAGCGGAATACACCTACTTAAGCTTAGTACTTACTTAAGTAGCTTTTGACTTAATTAGTATTAACAATTTTTTTGACAATTATTTAATTTTGACTGAATATTTTGCCGTCTTCGCCTATAATAATAATTGCTGTGACACTTATCTTGACATTTGTAATTTAGTAATTTAATTTTTAATGTATTGGTGTACACTGTGTTGGCGGACTTTATAAATAAATAAATTACCGTTACACATTTATAAAAGTGAAAAAGTATTTGCTATTACAGTGGGATAACAAAATTCTAAAACAGGCTGGAAATAACGATGAAGTGTGTCTGTAATTTCAAAATTTGTACATAAAGTTGATATACTGGTATGAAATTCATAAATATTGATAATACACTGACATGAAGTTAATAACATACTTACATGAAGTTAATAGTGCTGGTGGCGGAGACGACGCTGCCGTCCGGCGCGATAACAACCACGTGTGCCGTGCCGTGGTCTTCAGTGTTTTCGAAGATAGCTCCGTAGTGTTTCCAGTCGTTGTAAGTCCGCAGCTCATCTACCAACTCACGATGAGCTGCCGCCCACGCTGCGTCAGACAGGTTGCGCTCCAACTGGAATCGTCCGAGGCTTACTTTGTGGTAGATCTTCTTAGCAGGATGTCGTCTAGGTAGATACCACCGCAGTACCAAATATCCTGCCACTAATCAGTGTGTAAACATTACTGCGTACCGGTTTGAAGGGTAGGTACTGCAGCTAGCGAAATTACAGGGCTGTTGTGACTAACCATCGAAAGTCTCGAAGTAATGAATGCCAAAGCAGCGATGCCCTGGAGTTTGTTTGTTACTCAAAGTTCTGTGTATCGCTGCAATGGTCATGGACAGGCGTTACCAATCAGGAGAGCGTCTCGTTCGTGTCATTACTTTTATATTTAAAAAAAAACAAACATACATATAGGTAGGTACATATAATTCATTAGTTATTTTACACATTATGGGTTAATAGATACAAAATCGTAACAAAGTGCGCCATATTCTACTTTGCGGTATGCATAAACATACTACGTAGTTCATACTCATCAAAACATGTTGACTTGTTTATGATATTTACTAACATCAAATATGATTAATATTGGGACAAAGTTTACCACAGAGATGGTAGGTACCTACCCAAAAATCTCAAGTGAACTCAAGGTTAATTCCTCAAGGCCTGTCTGTAGAGAAAAACATTTCAAAGTTATAGACAATATGAAAATAGCGCAATAATGACCAGAATAAAAAGTAAGGTTGTAATAGCCTTTATGTGAATCCAGGGTAGGCATAAGTTACCCGTGCCATTACAGCGCCTTAAAGTAACAAACAGACTCGCTTTTATAATATTAGTGTGGTACTATTACTGACCTCGCGAATGTCATGCGTGACGTTAAAGCGCGAAGGGTCGCCCAGGCCGGTTCTTTTTGCGTACGCGTACTTGAAGGTCTCCACGACGCGATGCCAGTAGAGATCCGAGTTGGGCGCGGCCGGCCCACCGGGCCAGAACAGACGCTCGGACGCGCGCCCGGGCGCCGCGCTCAGCCAACCGCCCGCGTCTCCCGCCTCGCTCTGCGAGGAGCCCCGCAACATATTCAGGATGAAAGCGAGGATAGAGCCCGACCCCGGCAGCGGCACTGAGTATAGCGTATAGTCGGTCGTAAGAGGGATTGGAATCGGCTCTTGCCACTCGGTCCTGGAAACCAACGTTACACCGTTATTTTTCTGCTTAGTTAGAGAATAAGGTTATTCTCTAACGTGAGTTAGATTCATTACCGAAAACACGTGTAACTTTGTAACTTTTAGTGTAAGTTACTTATAACGAGAAATATATTGTTTTTTGTTTACATATTGGATTCAGGCATTTTGCCAGGTACCTACTCGTCCCGGGCGCTAACTAAAAGGGACGTCCAATTCCTGCGCTTTAAGTTTTCGTTACTAAACTGTAACTAAAATATATGTAAACTGGAACAGCCGAAAGATGTAAATGGAAACTGAAACTAACGTAACGTGCTGTAATTTTTTTAAGGCATAAGTTCATTTTGGTATCTTAAACATGTCGAAAGTTTTTCCACAAGTTGTTACGTTTTTTTTTAAATCGAGCTGTGAACTACTTTAATGTACTGACTTGTAGTTGAGCATGTCGTCCTTCGTGATGATGCCACCGTGGCGGCGGATGTCGTCCACGAGCGAGTCCGTCAGGGAGCCGTTGTGCATCGCCTCGGGCCCCTCCTCGGCGATCACCTCGAGCGTACGGCCCAGCACGGGCTCGATGATGAGGTCGCCCTCTTTCCACACCTCGCCCGTCGCCTCGTTCACGTACACCTCCCTGTTAGGGATGTTGCTCTTTATGAACCCAGATGCAGAGGAGCGATTTTGTTGAAACCAAAATTAAATTAAATAATACCAAGACAACAACAAACAGCAACAACAACTACAACAGTGATAGCAGTAAGTGTTGTTGATAGCAATGTTTTGGATTTTATATTAATGGCTATATACTTTGTACATTTTTCTGTCTTGTAATTTGTTTAAGATTTTGAATTCTTTTTTTGTAATATAATAGTCATCTATGCTACGCCGTTGTTGGCATGGAACACTTTGTTGGCTTTTGTATTACCACCTATCTCATATTTAACTAATTTGGTAGCAGCTGCTTGTTTTATCTTGTTACGAGTAAATAAAAATAAAAATCATATAGGTAATGCCCCGCGGTGTTACACGCTACATGTTTTCAGGATAAAAAGTAGCCTATGTGTTAATCCAGAGTCTCAGCTACCTCCATACCAAATTTCATCCAAATCTGTTCAGTAGTTTTTGCGTGAAAGAATAACAACTAACTTTCGCATTTACAATATTAGTGGGATGATAGTAATCGCTTTCACAGAGCAAGTTTAACGCTAGGGCTATTTGATGGAAGGTAGGTAGGGTTGGTACCGCATAGAGGGCTCGGCCTTGATGATGCCGCTGTAAGTATTGAGCACGCGCGCCATGTACGCGTTGACCCGGTGGCCGCGGCGGACCATGTTCGCCGCGGGCATCACCAGGTCGCGCCAGGGCAGGCGGCCGTAGGCGCGGTACAGCTCGCCGTAGCCGCGCAGTTCGCCCGGGACTGCGATCGCGAGACCGCCCACGGTGGACGACACGTTCGCGAACATGTCCCTCGTGGTCGCTGCCGGCGCGCGCTCCCGCGCGTTCAATACACGCACCTACCGTACAATACGCAACATCAACATAATTCGCCTGTACCAACCTATAAATTATATTAACAGGGGTTAATTTTTCTTAACACATTTTAGAAACACAAAACAGATTATAGTCGATTTCATGGTACAAACATATACTAAAAAAATGCTCATTGCATTGCAGATGAGCACACCGAAAGGGCATAATTTATCTAATTATTACTAGTAATAAAATCCAAGCAGCAACAGTTACCAGTGTTCATTTATACGTATCTTGTTGTACCTTGATACAGCCAGATATATCTGGAAGATTCGATCCCCTTCCCCCAAAGGAGTGTTGTCGCAGTTTTAATACATTTCTTATCGTTTACGTAGCGAAAGCGAAATTAACATTGAGGACTATGTTAATTTCGCTTTCAGTTACGTTTGCTGTGGGACGGCGACTCACCCGTCCTGAGGGCGCGTCGTATACGGTCGCCAGGAATCCGCCCCCAAGGCCCATGCACTGGGCGCATGCCGCTCCCTCACAGAACAACGTCGCTATCGCTGCGTCCACTGCTGATCCATTCTTTTCCAGAATTGCTCTGCAAAACAAAATATTGGATATTCCAAAATCAGAATCATCTTCAATATCCCAAAGTACCTAATGAGCGGCAGCTACAGCTCTTGAGGCAGATATTCTACCAATTTTAATGAGCGAACAGACAATACAATAAAAAATAACGGTCAATTAATAATAATTGTTGATTGTGTTTAACATAAATAAGTTTACGTTATTGTACATACATTTAAATAAAAGAAACAAAACAAGCAACATATAAACATTACGTTGTAGAGCTTCGTCTATCGAATCAATCATTAGATACAATTATCATAATATCTCATATCACAATAATTATTTAAATAAATGAGTTTATTTTATACAGAAATGACATTTTAATACATGTAATTAAATAGGTAAATGTTGAGAAAAAACAAGACATTCTAATATTGACACAACGATTAAGTACTTAGTATTGTTACGATCAATTATTCTAATGGTATCAGATTTTAAAGATCAAATGGGTTAGCACAAAAAGCGAGCAACTACGTCTTTAGCGAACTGTATCGTCCTGCTTCTGAGCACAGATTCGTCGCGTCATCGCGTTGGAGGGCGATTTTTCCTCGACTAAGAAGAGATTTTTGCCTACCTATCAGAGTGCATTCGGCTAACGTGGCCCGCCTATTCCCATTTCATCCTGGTATATTTGCTTCCTCCATCAAAGACGCCTATCATGGAACGCTATGTATATACATAATTAAAAAAGTCTGAAGAAAGCAGTTTCTAAAATTAAAATTGATTCATTGATAAAATGGACCGAAAGAACCGTAATAAAATCCACAATGTTTTTGGAAACACCTAAATAAGATTGCCGAAAAAGGGAAGGATGTTAATTATCTGTAGTGGGTTAAATAAGCTGCCTAGGATGATAATGGTTGTTAAAGTACGTATTTCTTGCAACTTTGCAAGAACCTTTGTGTTAAGTTACCGTCCAATGGAGGCGCACTCGAAGCCATTGGCAGCGACCGCGGCGCGCGGGAAGCGCTGGGGCTCCGGCCCTGCCCAGGGGCGCAGCACCAGCACGGCCACCAGCGCGCCGACCAATAGTGCTGCTAACACGCTGCTCACTATCCAGCACCGACGGGATCTGTCGACAAGCGCAAATAATTTAAAAAAAAGTAAAGTAAAGAAAAATATTATAGAGACTACTTATACCTTCCAGATACATCACGTCCAGGTAAATCGGACAATTTTTCGGGCTATTTCTTGTAGCGGATTCAAGATGGCGGCTCTGTGCGTGTTTCAAGCTTTCTCAAATTATATTATCATTGGCTTTACGTTGGCCACTTCGTAATAGTGAAGCGTCAAATCAATAGATGAGTGACGAAAAAAAAAGTCTGATGGATGGATTTATAAGTGGTGTTAATTTCTCCGTGATCCGTCCACGCGAGACCTAATCAATCATTTTATTTAGAGCAGTGGTCTCCTTTGCAGCATGTCGCATAAGTAGGCAACTTTTTACAAGGCTTTACAATAAAGGCATGAACCCTTTCTTTTAATAACGAAACCCCGGCAAAAATTCAAAACATGTTGCAAATTGAGTCATAAAATTCGTCATATTAGATTAACTGTGACGTTAATATAAATTTTCTATCAATAACACTAATTTTCAGACACAAGTTCAAATGAATTAAAATACGTATAAACATTTAAAAAAACAAAAAACAATGTAGAATTAGTTAAAATATTAAACTCAAAAGAAAGCACACTTTTAACCTACATATATATTTTAGTTTAAAACTCACTGAGAGTCACTCACGTTTCGGAGCCGATTGATGGACACATCATATTTTGTAAAAATATGATAAGTTGTTTAGAAAATAGGTTGTTTTGTTTATTTACTGTGAAACATTCGATGATAAGTTTTAATAGCCCTGTCATATCGCTAGCTGCAGTACCTACCCTACACACCGGAACAAAGTAATGGCTACATAGGTACATATTACGTACACGCAGAATAACTGGTACTGCGGTGGTACCTACCTAGACCAAATACTGAGGAGATGTACCAAATAAAAACTGTTCAAATCTGTTTCCAAAGTCAAGGTGACTAACAGTATATTTATGAAAGTATGTGCATGTATTTGTTATCTTTTTTACATCTAAATGATTGAACTGATCTAAACTTCATTGCAGTAGTGTACACCACGAGAACAAACACCACTTTTTTACTTGTGGGTGTTCCTAATTGGATACATTCTACATATCTTCTAGGCAAGCGTGCACTATCTTAGACCGCATCATCAGGCGATAGAGATGGCGGTAAAACGTAGCTAAGCCTATTTCTTATAAAAAGTGTCCCATGATGATAAAGATAATTAGTTATTACGTTTTCTTATTCTTCTCTGGTTTAAGGTACGCTGTCGTTTGTTAAAATTATTTGTATGTAGGTATTGTTATTGTTTAGTATTAAAGATTGGAATTCGACCTTGAGACTCATATCGGGTGTTGAAGATTATTTGGGTAGACAGATATAACTTTTAAAATAAAAAAGGTATAAAATATTTCAATGATATAAAACATTTTTTTACTTACCTACTACGCTACGGACGTGGTAGGTAGGGTCAAACCACACTATGGCGTATCAGAAGCTCAGACTGCATCGCATATCATCGCTTTTGATAATTTTGTTAGCAGTCAAAATCATTGCAGAAAGCCGATGTTGAAAATACTTTCACCAAGAGTTCTATATTTTTTGTAATTTTACTAATGATTAAAATGTATTGAAGTTCAAAGGAAAAATGACATTATTATAATGTCGCGTGTCATTGGACAATGTTCATCGTTATCTTATATGAGGAAAATGAAAGGAGTTATGCAACCGAGGGTTTTTGTATTGGAGGTTCTATGGAGTAATGTGATCTATTTTTAACCCTCGATGCAAAAACAACGTGGTGTTATAAGTTTAATGTGTGTGTGTCTGTCTGTGGCATTGTAGCTCCCTGAACCAATTTTGATTTTGTTTTTTTTTTGTTTGTTTGAGGCTGACAATTGTTTTTCTTTATTAAATTAGATACAATGACCTACAATTTTTATTTACTTTATTTACTTGGTGGTAGATTTCCTTAGCAGGAGGTCGTCTAGGTAGGTACCACCGCAGTATCAGATATTCTGCCGCCAAGCAGTAGTGTGTAAACATTACTGTGTTCCGGTTTGAAGGGTACTGCAGCTAGCGAAATTACTGGGCTGTTGAGACTAACCATCGAAAGTCTCGAAGTAATGAGCGCCAAAGCAGCGATGCCCTGGACTTTGTTTTGTTACTCAAAGTTCTGTGTATCGCTGCAATGGTCATGGACATGCGTTATTTCTTACCATCAGGAGAGCGCATCGTTCGTCTCATTACTTTTACATAAAAAAAAAAAATCTTTGGTGAGAACTGTATAGAGTTCATCAATCTAGATTTTTTTCGTGATAAATTAGATCTTTAGCGTCGAAGAGTTACTGCAATACAAGTATTTCAAAACGCTGGCCCGAGCTTGGTAGAATAACATGCACCATTAAATTTTATCTTCTAACAAATTAACACACGTTTTCCTTCACCGAAAAGCCAGAAGTAGAAATATTCTTATCTAATTAGACACAATTATTGAGGAATTTAATTATCGTGGTCCTCGTAGATCCAATATGCGCAAGTGACGTCTATGCCGCTAAGAATATAGGACAAGGTTATGACTTCTTAACCTTACAAAATAGATGTTCTAGTGAATATGTAATTTCCTGATCAACCTACATCAGAAAAAATAAATTAGAACGAGGCACAGTCTGTAGATACAAAATGTTTATTCAACGCCTGTCAAATAGGTACCTACGCACGCGCTTACCTAAATTGTATTCTTTTTATCAAATAGAATATCTACAGTCTTTGTAGAAACAAAATTATACATAGATAATTCCAATCTAAATTTTATCCCAAAATACAAATAAATAAAATAAATAATTAAATATCGTGTAACATTTCCACATCGCCTAGCCTCAAACTAAGCGAATCTTGTATTATCAGATAACTGATAGAATAGGTATTTATACACTTTTACAATAGGTAATACAGTACACCCAGACACAGAACAAACATTACATATTGAGATGATAATAGTCAATATTAATCAGAAATTTTAAAAAAGTGGTCTTCAGAAAAAAAAAATGAATTCATATAGAAGAAGTAGTTATTCAAAATGTATCCAATTCAAGAGTAACTTATATAAGGTTACACGGAATGTTAGTACTAAATAAACTAACTAAATTGAAAGGAGTATAGTTATATCGATCACTGTGAAGTATGAACAACTTTTGTTAGTATGGGAATCACAATAAAATCTAATATTTTTGAATCAACTCTCAAAGCTTATCTACCACGGGTACCGATAAAGCTATCTATGGTACGACTATCTAACTAATTCATCATTATTCTTATTTATTACCAGATATCGTGAACTAGAAAGGTATTTTGAAAAAGGTATGTAGATCGTTTGATAAATAATTGTTTGTTTAATGTTGTATCTACCAGTGGTGTAGCGTATCTTGGAGGGGCCCTATATCAAAATTAGTTTGGGGCCCAAATGATTGGTAAATGTTTCTCACAAAAGAAAGAAAAATGCTTGCATTAAATTAAAATAAATATTTATTGATTATATGGACAGTTAATCGTATGACAGCTTTTTTCCCCGGGAAGCACGAGATCATGTTGTGGACAACATTTTACAAATTTTTGCTTACACACGTTAGGGGCCTCTGTAGCCCGGGGGCCCTGTTTTATTGATACGTCAGTATTGCATATACCTACTTACATGATTATTTTTGCATGCCGCAAGGCAGAATATGACGCTCTTTGACTTTTTTAAATATCCTCTGTACTTATATACGCAATAAATGAATGAATTATTGATAAACAAACGGGTATTAAGATTATCAAACAAGATAGGACCGATACATTTTTTTTAGGTTTAATTGTTTATGGGTCCGCTCCAAAATGGTTTTGACTTAATCATTATAGGTAGCCATAAGTTTTGCCGAAACTATAACGTTGATATAACGTATTGTAAAATTACTTTTAGTATTGCTTCAAAAAATCCGTCGAAGTTTGTTATAAAGACAACTCTACTTTACTGCGCTACATGTTTTCTGGATAAAAAGTGTGTGTTAATCCAGGTTGTCAGCTACCTACCAAATTTCATCCAAATCCGTTCAGTAGTTTTTGCGTGAAAGAGTAACTAATATCCATCCATCCAAACTTTCACATTTATAACATTAGTGGGACTAACTGCGCCCCGCGGTGTCATCCGCTCCTTGTTTTTGGAATAAAAAGTAGCATATGTGTTAATGCAGGGTCTCAGCTACCTCCATACCAAATTTCATCCAAATCCGTTCAGTAGTTTTTGCGTGAAAGATTAACAAACATCCATCCATCCATCCAAACTTTCCCATTTATAATATTAGTCGGACTTACTAGTCCGACTAATATTATAGTAGGATTATAAAAACCTACAAACGTAACACAGATTTATTAAATTGTGTTGCGGTACGAAACTAAGTGCGTGAGACGATTCGTACTTGACCGGTGAACAACTAACCTACACGTCACCCATTAAATACATACAATTATCTTTCCTTTTATCTTTCATCACCTCCGGTATAAAAGAAGTAGGTACCGGCTAGACAACCCCTTATTAGTAGAACCTAAAAAATACTTGTAGATAGAAGTTGTCGGTACAAACACAATCATATATATTTACAGGTCTTCTCTCCAACATAGAAAAAAAAAGTATTATATAGTCAGTTATCTGACTTCCATAGTACAAGTTTTGCTTAGTTTGGGGTCAGATGGGGCTGTGTGTAATGTCAAAAAAAAATAATAGAAAGTTAGGTAATAGGTACTTATCTAACTAAAAGTAGTCTATAGGTACCTATAATAAATGTAAATAAAATGACTATAGAATAAGGGTATTAGTATAGTCACTATACTAGACCCCTTATTCTATCTAAAGCAATACCTAGTTCATTTGTTTTTCGTAACTTAAATATGATAGGAAAAAGAAAGCATGAATATATCTAATCGTTGACCTTTTCCCAAAATATATTTAATTTTTTGTTCCTTTATACAAAAGATCTAGACAGAGACCTAGACGTATTGCATCAAGGTCATTATACTTATAATTATGAACAACTTTCACTATATATGTAGATAGAAAAAGTTCGTTGACTCTAGAGCAAATGTATGGAGCCGCTCATATTTTTTTTCATGATTTTAAAGTTATGTCCATTAAAGAATTTGTTGATAATAATTATTACAATGACCCGCTATCAGCTTAGTATACCCTAAGCTTATCACCCGACATATAAATAGGTCAGTATTAGTCATCGCAACACAGGGAATCCTACGGCGATGACTAGTGACTAAAAAAATTAATTAGGTACGTTTTTTACGTTTACGTTGTCTTCAACCGTCAAGTGTTAATTGTCTTACATTTAGGTCAAAATTTAATTCATGTGAAAGTAATTTATGTACAAAATATAGATACCTTTATACTTGGTATTTATTTGATTCTTAATTCTTAAATTTTTTACATTATGTACATATAAAACATAAATAATATAAAAAACTTAAAAACTAAAACTTATGGCGTACAAAGTACATCAGTCTATGCTCGTGGCGCCAATTCTGAAGCTGTCACATCTTTTACAGGTCGGCTACAGTATTTAGAAGGTATTCAGGAAGTTAGGAGATTACTTTTGCATGTTCTTCTGTGATTTTGGCGTCGCATTTTGTACATTTGCCATTGTCAAGTGTTTTGATATTATAAAGTTTCATAAGTTAAAAAGTAGTCAAAGTCCAGTCCGTGTTAGTCAAGTCCAGTCATGCTTTAGTAAAATAATGGCGACTTTACTATAATCTTCGATGGAGTTTTGAAAGCAACACGAAAAGTTATATTTCACCACATTATATAACTTTCTCACACTCGCGCTTGTAACTCTGTACTTTATGAACAAAACATCACTATTTCTATACATAAATATTCGAAAAAACACTAGTTTTGGAAAAAAATACAATGGGTCGACACGACTCTTACCGCGTTCCCAACAAAACTCTCTTCCGTGTTATGCTTAGGAAAACAATAGATAGGTATGTTAACATTATGTTCACAATACGCTAGCAATTCAAAAGTTAATTTTATTTCTGAAGAATGACTGACTACAGTGCTCTCAATAATAGTAGGTACATATTTATTATTTACTTACATAGCAAAGTAGTTTAAACACGGCAGGCAAACGAAAATAGTTAACTAATCCCACAGTTTAAGAACGAGGAGTTAGCAAATAAAGCGTACCTACAATATAGATAGCATTTCAAGTATTTACTTTTTGCGATAGTGAATAGTTAGTATGAGGTTTTTTCCATAATTATTATGTTTGAGAAGGAATCATTAGAATATCTACCTATCAGAACTTCCTGAGCGTTTACGCCATCACTGTAGTAGGTACTGTACACGTTGTTTCAAGCCTTTCTAGGTAGTACTCTTAAGTACACTTTTGTGATTATTTTAAATAAAAAAGTGAAGTATGAATATAAAAAGTGCAGTATGTGTCGTGTCACAACTTCCGTTTATTCTTGGTCTATCATTTGTTTTCTATTTATTGTTGGAGGAGAACGCTTTTAGCGATAAGGCCGCCATTGTGGCACCAGCTTTTGTTTTTCTAATTTTTTTTATATCTGGTGGGCGCTATAAAGAGTTTCTAACTAAACTTACATACCAGGGTTATGAGCTTGGTGTGTACTAGACCGTAAGAGTGTATTATAAAGATACATAATATTTGAAATGATTTTACGAAATTTGATTTGTAACATTGGTGTTATAGATAAAATATTTATATTTGTAATCACCATTGTGTTTTTTTTACTATTGAAACGGCTCAGAAATCGCAGAAAAATCTATGCCACTCCATACATTTGTTCAAGACCCGACAAACATTTCCTGTTTAGCATAGCGTAGCTGATTTATTTCAGAATTATGCCCATAATAATGAGTAAAATTACTCCCTTTCGGCGTAGTACACCGTAAGCTCACGACCCTATATATTAGAGTACTTATTCAAAAAGTTTCTCAGCACATTTCCAATAGATAAGTATACCTACTTATCTAGGTACTTACATACTACAGCGAGTCATTTTATTCACATATCTACCTAACTAGTTTTAGCCTCAAGTACTTAGTTAGGTGAAAAGTTGAACTAGTTGGACGGTGATAATAAAACAAATGCATAAAAATTAAACATCTCAATTTTTTTTTTGTTTTGGCGTCGCGTTTTGGCATTTGCCAGTGTCAAGTATTTATTTATTTTCAAGTTTCAAAAGTTAAATATGTGTCCTCGTAGCTAAAGTTATAGTCAAAGTCCAGTCATGCTTTAGTAAAGTAGTGGTGACTTTACTATAAAGCTTCGACGGAGTTTTGGAAACAACACGAAAAGTCATGTTTCACCACATTATATCATTTTCCCACACTCGCGCTTGTAATTCGGCACTTTATGAATAAAACACCACCATTTTTATGCATAAACATTCGACAAAACACTAGTTTTGGAAAAAAATACAACGGAGCGACACGACTCTTCCCGCGTTCCCGCCAAAAACCATCTCAATTATTACCTGCCTTTATTGTATCAACTTGGCATGGTCAATTTAGTCACAAAATTAACTTATTGAAAAAGATTAAGCCTATGACTACGCACCTAATGACGATTTTTCACAAATCATTATACCTATGTAATAATTGATTAACTATTATACTGATTAGATAAGTAAAGTACGTAGACATACCTATAGGTATGGTTCATAATCTTAGATTATAGAAAAACCACGCAAAACTAGTCTGGAAGGAAAGGAAACAAGCGATAAAATAAAATTTCGGAGTGTGCTTGGTTCTTTTCTGTGATATTTTTTCAACATTATCGTCACGTAATATCTAGACGAGAAAGTGTAGAAACAGGTTTTTTTAACAAGCTAAGTGCTATACTAATACTAATCCGATCTTTATAATTCAATTAATTATTAGAATGCTACATTATCCGTGACGAACATACGCTATATTTTATTTAAAAAAACAGTTAGGGATCCGTATGGAAACTTTAATAATGTACCGATAAAGCCCTTACTTAGCATGCGCTGCGAAAACTATTGACAATAAAATAAACTGATGTTTTATAGAGCAAATTGACAGCTACAAATAAGTCCGCAATATCATGTCTAACTATAACAGTTTTATTTTTCCGTGCGTAGCCGGGGGCGAACTGCTAGTATAATAATAAAAGCACACAACTGACCTGATGTTAATTGATGGTGTTGTCGAAGAGGATAAAGCAAACCTAGCCTGGAATAGAACTGGCTCTCAAGTGAGGCTGCCGGAACACACCGTTAGGTGCTTGGCGGCAAATTTTCAACTTGAGGGTGGTAGCTAACCAGCAGAGTAGAAAATACCCTTCCACTAGGTAAGCAAAAAAATTATAAGATTCGTAACGCATTTCGTAACAAAATTTCAACTCAACAAACAAACAACAACAAAACAACTCAACTCGTCTTTTATGATTTATAGGTACCTTCCTACATAAGATTGTACAAAAAAACAGTTAACACTCGCGAGAAATTTGACAACTGTGTTTGTAAATTTACTCCAGTCCAACTGTTGGAAACATTTACAAATATTATCGTATCTGTTATAACAACGTTTATTGTTAGGCGAGTAGAAGAGAATTTTTCGCGGATTATGTATTACAATTCTCATATCTGTTAAAAAGAAAAAATATTAACAGATTACTTAATTACTTCACGGTAGATATTATGTTAGGTACCTATTCTGCAGTATGAAGGTAAATGCAGTTGTATTAAAAGCAATGAGTGTGAAATAGAACGTAACAGGTCTATTCTAGATAGATATAGGTACCTACATACATTATTTACCAAGCTAGATGCAAAAATACCTGGACTTATCTAAGTGGCGTTTCTTCATTTTACTATGCAGTTTTAAAAGAAAATCCACCATACAATTTTGATTCTAGTTTAATAAAACTTTAAGTACATATTGACTATTGCGGATTACGTCAATAATACTTATACGATTAAGAAATTCGCAAAAACTTTCACTAGTTTTCGAATAGGATTTAATCAATTAATTCAACACGAGCGTTGTCAGCAGTATCTACGAGTAAGTTATAATAAAGTCTTACAATTTTTATTATCAATATGGACTTTTGGTAATTTAAATAAAATAGTTTTGTCGTAAATACTTACCCATACATTTTGACAGCCGTCTATTCACAACCACATCAGAGTAACAACTGAGGTGAGGTAACACGCTCACTCGAGGACCGAGTCACGGTAGGTAAGGCAAGGCCGTTTGACCCAATATCCTAACAATACCTATCTTCCAAGCACTAGGTACATTATTTTCGTTGTAATGGCTAGATATACTCTACAAGCTATTCGCTGCAATTGAAGTTAGTCGTTTTGTGGTAGTGCATCATATAGGTAAATTTACTATTCGCGTTCGGTAGGTATATAAAATTTGAGGCGACACGTAAGTAAAAACCAGATGACAATGCAGTGATACGTCGATCTAAAAATTTACGACTCATAGCGCGTAGGTACCAGTTGAAATATGAAATTTTCTAAGCTAAAAATAATGCCAAATTTAAATATCATTTAACAAACAACTGGCTACTTAATTTTTTTGTTTTACTTTAGAAGATACATACCTACCTACCCAAATTCCTATGTATTCATGAAAGCCGTCGAATAATAACACTGAAAACTTGAATGGTCAAACGAGGCAGCCGATGTACCTAATGTCGACTCATAACTCATTGTTGACGACCATTGTCCGAATAATCGTCACGGTGAACGACCTTATAGCGAAAAGCCTCTACTGATGCCTTATGTGGCCATCACAGGAAAGTCAAGCTTGTTTGAACTAAGTACGAAATAAAGGTTTAAAAAATAATAATCTGACTGGGAAGAATATCCTTCTTATTTTGAAGTCACTTCAAATTACTAAGTATAATTAAAGGAGGGAAATGTGGTCTGTCACCCGGATATTAATAATGAATTAATAGACACCTCATTTATCGAAAACGTATGACTTGTTTCGGGGCTACGGTGGTACATAAAAATAGATAAAAAAATAACACTTTCTCGTGCTTTGCCGTAGTCTGGGAGAAAAACAATGACATACATTGCCAGAGGCTCTTCACTCTGCAGCTTTGACCACTCGCGGCCTGCCTCTTGCCAACTACACTCTAGATCTAGGTTTTTTAAGATGTATTATAATTATGTTGGAATACCTAATACCTATGGAAAAGCCAAGCGTTACTATATACTAAAGTACCAACCTACATGACAATATTTATAATTGGGTTAAAAGGTAGGTATGCGGCTAACTTTTCATGGCGCATAAGGCAGACCACATCTTACCTGAGCTAAATAGGGAGCTAACCCAGCTAAGAAATTTGCAAAAAATAAATACCTAGAAAAAATATGGAAGCTTGACCGTTGATCACTTCAAGTGATATTGACTGTGTCTAAGACCTATCTTGAATCTAGAAACTTGAATTATAAAGTGCGATGCCAAAAAAAACCAACCAATTCCGGTTCCTAATGTAAGATAGAGTCCGCCCAAATCCAGCATAATGAGTCAAACATTTAGCCAAGTCAGTATGTTGATAAAAACCAATTAAAATCCAATTAAAAGTACATCAAAATTTTCAAAGTAATTAAAAAAATATTTATTGCAGCTGTGTCAACAAGTCTTAGTTATATAATTATACAGTCAACAATGAAAAGTAACATTATTCTTCAATTTCAATACTTATATTGTATATACTGGGTTTTACATAATGAAGCTAAAGTAGGTTGTTTCATTTCCACACGTGACATTTCACGTCAGAAAAAAGTTGACGGAGCATTTTTACACATTATGCTAACTTTAAACACCATTAATAAGGCCAATTTTGCTAACCTAGTTCTTAAGCTAATCATAGTTTGAATATTCACGACATGCAAATGAAATTATTGAAACAATCACCACAAAACAGAACATATCCCAACACATTATCGGGACTCGAACATGCTCGCCACACACGGTTCTAAGTTCAGGTTTTGTTTTATGTGCAAGACCATAGACTGTACGAACCGTTACAATTGAAATCCTTTATATCAATGAGATCTAGACAAAACTATTCATAGTTCTACCGTACCGCTTCGTCAAGGGCACGGGCTCTCATCATGCGATAAATAATATCCAACTTGAAGATGATAAATTATAATTAATCATCTTCAAAAAAAAGTTCAACATTTTGAAAGGTTTATTAGTACCTAAGTCTATACCTAAGTCAAGATAAAAACTTAAATAAATAGTAGAGGAAAGGAGGTCTGCCCGACTAATTAATACGCAACCTCCCGAACCGTTATTAATGGTAGGTAGGTACGTAGTTTTAAAAAAGAAAATTAGGAACCTCAAACATTAAACATTCTATGCTGTATCTTAAAAATGGTACCTAATACAGAGCAGCGTCAAACTGAATATAATTATAATACAAGCTCAGAGGTAGAACAATAAATACTTAAAATCCGCCAAGTGCACGACATACGTGCGCTAAAATACATAATTGCATTAAATATAAAAGAAGAATACATTTTTGCCATTGTTTTTCAATTTTTTCGTTAATAAACACTATAAAATATTATACAAAATTATTTGGGGTGTACTAAATTAAAAACTGCTTAAAAGCTAGTAGGTAGTATGTAACCTTCGGTGAGTCCAACTAGCACCTTTTTTTTATGTGAAAAATAATGAGACGAACGAGACGCTCTCCTGATGGTAAGAGATAACGCCTGACCACGACCATTGCAGCGATACACAGAACTTTGACTAACAAAACAAAGTCCAGGGCATCACTGCTTTGGTGCTCATCACTTTGAGACTTTCGATGGTTAGTCTCAACAGCCCAGTCTTAACCGTTACAGACATTATTTTAAATTTATTTTCATTAGTTTTTGTATATATCAGTAAAATAAATATCGGTGGTTTTACATAGCGCCATGGGGGCTACCCAAACAAAGTAAAAAAGCTTTAGTTTTTAATTAATTTTGGAGTTTTACGAAAACTTGCACCTGCGGTTTTACTCGCATTTTCCGGAATGCTCTTCTAATTCAAGACTAAGTTACAAATCTGGTAAGCCGTCACAACACGAAGTAGTAATAAACACACATTCAATCATACTTTTGCCTTTATAAAAAAATGTGTGATGTGAATACGTAACTTTTAATCTAAGCAAATATAAATAAAAATACATAAGTAAGTTTAGTAAGCAAGGCTTTTGAAACTATGGAAAATGACGTGGTTTTGACCCATTTACATGAAAACCTAACTCTTACCTAATTACGCACTAAAATGGGGGTTACACTGAAATAAGTTACCTAACAACCTTTCTTATGTCTCCCAAATCTTCTGAGACAACTGAATGATTTCATTCCAAATTTCTAGCACCACATTTTAAACTACGATTTCTGAGATTTTCTTCTTATTAAGGACCTAGAAATTGTGTACTACTACTAATGTAAGTAATGAGCCGAACGAGACGCTCTCCCGGTGGTAAGAGATTACGCTTGTCCATGACCATTGTAGCGATACACAGAACTTTGTGTGGTAAAACAAAGTTCAAGGCATCGCTGCTTTGGCGCTCATTACTTTGAGACTTAGTCTCAACAGCCCTGTAATTTCGCTAACTGCAGTACCCTTCAAACCGGAACACAGCAATATTTACACATTACTGCTTGGCGGCAGAATATCGGGTACTGCGGTGGTACCAAACTAGACGACCTCCTGCTAAGGAGATCTATCACCAAGTGAACTTAAAAAAAATTGTTACAGCAATAGACAATATTATTTTTTGAAATTTTCTTCCTTTCCTCTACTTATAAATAATTCTTATTCATAAACACCTATTAGTATCTACGTAGTTAACCAACTAACAGTAGGTTTGTTAACAATTGTTATCTAAATTATTAATTGTAAAATGTTTCCTTTCCATAATTACGAGTATTAAGTCATGATAAGCAGAAGTTTTTTACGATGTTTAGTTGACATGTTACGCAATTTTTGTTTAACCAATTATAAGCATATTGTATTCATTTATGTTGCACAACCTGGTATAATTTAATGATACGTCTTTTTAAGATTGATTTTTACATGAACATATCACAGATTGTAAGTAAGTGGTACGAAACCTTTATAAAACGGTACCATATAGTCCTTAGCAAAATTGATTATTTAATCTATGCTCAGATTAATCTAAGTTCCTTTTAGGTAACGTTTAATATTTTTTAATTAGATAAACCCTGTTCGCTTATTTACAAATACATATATATATATATATCAATTAGTAATTACCAAGGCACCTATGTTTATACATGCTGTTATAAATAGTAAGCTTTAAATTACATGCGTCTTTTGTTACGTTGTTTGTTATTTGCTGACCACAATAATCCATAATGGACAACACTATTGACGACATCCGTTTATAATTTTTATTGTATCTTCCATAGCGAAACAAAACAATAAATTAAATTCCTAGATACCTTTATTAGGCATTCTAACTGTTTAGCTACATATAACTATGCGAAAACTTGGTAATGCAGGATCGCTCAGACGCAACATACATGGATGGAGTTGACTTGTTGAATGCACAGTGAGAGCAAATATTTAAAAGATTTTTTTAAACAATTCAAGACAATTAAATAACAAATAAATATCGTAGGACATTACACACAGCGCCATCTGACCCCAAACTAAGCAAAGCTTGTACTATGGAAGACAGGTAACTGATACAATACATAGTTTTTTTTTAATGCATACTTATAATACATACAGTACACCCAGACAGAACAAACATTTAATTTTGTTTATATCACAAAATGCTTGTCCTGGGTGGGAATCGAACCCACGCCCTTCAGCTTTTGGAGCAGAAATACTACCAATGAACCAACAGGGCTGTCATTCTTTTCTTTCTCCTTGTCAGGTTTTCGAGCGTCATGGTATAAACTATTGACGCTCGAAAACCTAAAACAGAAAATTTTGATGAGCACCCGACCGCGGATAATGTCGTATTTCGTTGTAATAGACAGGATGTCGTAAGTTATTTGTCATTATTATATACCCTAGCTAAATATTCATTCTTTTTAATAATCATACAAGTAATTGGTCACAGGTTATACGAGCGACGTAATTCTAAGGAAGAAAAATGTTAAATATTAAATATGCTTGTTACCGTAAAGGAACTGTTTATAATGTCTGTCATACAGTGAGCTCTTATTGTCATTAAAGTTATAAGATCACAAACAAGCTGAAGCGACTGAGAACCTACTTGGACGCGTATCTTTTTTGTGATGAACGAATTTGCGATTGTTGAAGCAGTCTCAGAGTTTTTTAACAATCTCAGGATTATTTGCGAAGTTTCGTAAATTTATCGTAATGCTCATTCTTAAATTTCGCTCAAAAATCATTATTTTACTAAGAGATTAATACTAAATACGTTCAATTGCATTAAACTACATTTATGAAGAGCATCTTCCCATAATATGTATTATAAACACCCACCCAATCCAATACCAAAATGAAATAAATATTTAAAAAATAAATGTCCACCCGTGCGAAGCCGAGACGGGCCGCTAGTTTATCATAAAAGATAAAGATTATAATTATTTTTGTAAAATAAATTGTGCACTCAGTCCCGCGACCGTGACTAAACAGAAAGATTTACGTCACGCCGTGCGAAACGCCACTGTTGTTGACATTTTTGTAGAATTACAGATATCATACAATAATAATTGTTTTTACGGCGTGACGCCATTGACACGCCACGGCAGCCCTGGCCGTTTTCGCAGTAAATTTTAATTAGTTTTTAAAATCACAAAGTTTGCGAGTTTCAAAAAGACCATATTTTTGAGTTTAATTAGTTATCAAGGCACATTAATAAACTATTTTTAAAATTTTGTCAACTAGTCTACTGCGTACTTGTATATTGAAAATTTTGTTGTATTCTTTTATTCAACTTAGCCGACTAACATTTGACCAGCTTTTCTCACATGAAGAAGAAACACATATTTTGTTGTACAAGGATGGTTGGTATTTGTATAAGGTTGTAATTTTTAGGGCTCTATACCCGAATAACGTTTAACAGGACCTAATTACAAAAAAAATTCTGTCTGTTACTGCAAACATTAACACACTGTAACTTTTAAACCGTTATAGGTCATTACCTAAGTTATAAAAGAAAATAATAACATTGTTAAGGTGGGGGTAAATGTACACTACTAGGGACACATTTATATACATTTTTCATGGTTAAAAAACCCAAAAACAACCTGCGGAAGACATTTACATAGTACACTTAATTAAGCTCCTTTAACACAAATTGTGTTTCGCCTCGAGGTAACGTGAAACCAATAATTTGAATACGTTTGTATCGCTTACGCGAGTGTAAATACTTTTAGCACAGCTTGCGTGCTAGGCGGGTTGAAATCCTATACAAACATTTTTAGTACAAAAGTATAAAAGTAGAAAAATACTGAAAGTTAATAACTTATTATTAGTCTGGGTTCTTTGTTCCTGGTGGTTCGTCACCGAAACAATGTTTAAGAGCTGGGTTCTTGTACGAGTTCTCGTGTAAGACACTCTGAGAGCTAGTGCGACACTTCGTTAAGCACAGTTCATAGTCATCACTGAGAGATCTGTAGAGGACTTGTTTCTCTGTCGATAGTTTTGATAGCACTATCTCTAGCATGTCTCTCTGTGGAAAAACAAAAGATTTATTAACGTTTTACACAGTAATTCACACTTTGTATGGTTAATGGAAAATCAAGGATGACAAGGACAAGGCCTAACTTATTGGGCTTGACAGGCCCATGATTTACATAAAGTAGATAGTGACTGGAAATGATGCTGAAGATTGAGTCATATTAGGCCAAGTGGGCATTAGCAGAAGCATATATGCTAGCAGAACTGGAAGCCACACTAGAGTAATCTAAAATATCTTTTTTGGTGCACATTTGACATCGATGTTTGTTCTGTGTCTGGGTGTACTGTATGTATTATAAGTATGTATTTACAAAAAAAAAAAAAGAAAAAGTATTTAAGTATTCTATCAGTTATCTGTCTTCCATAGCACAAGCTTTGCTTAGTTTGGGGTCAGATGGCGCTGTGTGTAATGTCCTGTGATATTTATTTATTTATTTTATTTATTTGCATGCCATTCAAATCCCAACAATATGCTTTTTTTCCCACTCAACACAGCAATCTGTCGGAGACATTTAGATGTTTCTATATCTGAAATCTTCTACATGTTTTGTGAGGAGTTGTCCATTGACATCTCTCTCACGAATCTTGAACACAATGAACATGCTGATGTAGGAAATCATTGTGAGAAAATCAAACAGTGGTAAAGTACTATCTAGTACTTTTCTGGCTATCAAACAGTGTATTCCACCAGCCTCACTCGAGAGCCTGTCCCCATTCAATAGCTTATCATCAGGGGCATTATTTCAGACTTGTGGACGCTTCGCGGTTTCCCCCGCGTAGTTCTCGTTCCCATGGGAATACAGGGATAAAAAGTACCCTATGTCACCCGGCGATAGTGTTGATTCCCAACGGTGAAAGAATTTTTGAAATCGGTCCAGTAGTTTTGGAGCCTATTCATTACAAACAAACAAACAATCAAATATTTCCTCTTTATAATAGTATAGATATATACATATATAGATATAGATGACCATATATAACATGTAATGCAACCATGTTTAAGTATTAAGGTAGACTTCAGGCTGCATTTGCATGGTAGTATTTAGGTTATGTGAGAATTCAAAATGGGACATTTTCTACTCGGAATAAATCTTAATATAAGTTATAGAATAAGACACCAGGTGAGTTATGACTAAACATCCTGCTGACCATGAAAAAATCATAAATGATATCGAACCTTGCTAGGATCTAGACAGCATGACACACAATATTCATAGGAAGTGCAGCAGTTGTTCTTAGAGCAAGTTCCACAGCTGTAGCGCTCTGTCAAGTCTGCTTCTGTGTCACAACAACCATTCTTTAGCTTATCCATTCTGCGGCATACATAACCTGAAATTTAAAGATTATTTGTTTAAATAATGTGACTTAGTGTACTTTATGAAGCACACAAATATACCTTATAAAGTACATATGCATGTATGTAACACAAAAATATGTATAACACTCATGATTTCTTTTATGGCTATAAGGATTTGTTATAATTAAATTTAGGTACTACCAGACACAATATTTTTTTTTAATGTTTTCTGCTTCATGGCAATCTCTGTCTAAAAGCTGCAAAATCTGTTTCAGGAACAATAAGCCACTTTTTTGTCTGATCATTATCTGTGCATTGTGATCCACGAGAGCCCTAAACTGTTGAGATATTTCTTTCCAACAGACACAATATTAAAACAGTATTAAAACAACATTAGACTAAGGTTTTTGTATCCATTTTGTAACTTTTCTATATTAAAACATAAATAAATATTTAAGGTTACACAACTACCTCTACACTCTGGTGTAGATTAGACACAAAACTTGTCAATCTTAGTTATGCTCCCTTTTTTTTTTACTAGTATTTAAAAACAAATACTATTCAGAACCCAGGTCTCATAATAACTCTCAAAATGAAAATTAGGAAATTTTGGAATTAAATCTCTCTTTACCACAAAATCAAGTCAGCCCTCTGTTTCTACATGTAATGGCAGTTGCAGCAAATATTAAAGCTTACTCAATACACTGTGATAGTGGCTAAATGTATATTGTTGCTGCTAAACTGTGAAGCTAGGTTCCATCAGTGTCAGGAAGGTTTTAAATACAATCAATATTCATTTTGCTAATGACATACCTCGGTCGTCCACAAGCAGATGTTTCCCTTGTACAGAGTTTCTACATGCTATATTGTCATTCGAATCATTATGTTCTTGCAAAGTTCGCCATACAAATGGTTTTGACTCAATAGAAATATCTTGATACACAATGTGTCTATGGTTACCCTGAAAGTTAATATGTAGTTAGTTGATTTCATGACACACCACAATTAGGCATCCTTTGTCACTCTTTAAAAAAAGTGGTATCTAATTGTAAGTTTTGATTTTACGTAATGTGGATAGAGGTATAATTAATAAAAATTACAACCACTGGTATAGAGTGTATCGTGAGACATTATTAGCAGTGCCAAAATGTATTCACTCCATAAAAGTGAAAATAATTACATTGAAGACTTCTAGTAATCTAGTTTCCTCATTTTTCACGACTGTATCTAACTAAGAATCTTTAGAATCAAACAACTAAATAGCCTATTTTTTTAATCATAATTTTAGGACTAAACTGATATATCTAAAATGTTTTACTCTAACCTACTAACCTCTTTCAAAAAACTGACAATGCAATAAGTCAGCGACGACGCGAAAATTATTCCAAGGACTAGCCGCCGCCTAATAAATCGAATCAAAGCTGCATACCACATAATTATTATATAATTCTGGCAAGAAAAATATGTAATACGAGGCAAACGAAATAAAAACAAAAACATTTTCAAGCAAAATAATGGTTTCGTGTAGTAGAATAATACACAAATAAAAGAAACATTGTCAACGGTAACCAAAGGTGCTTACAGCGCCTTTATTATGTTAAATTAATAAAAACACTTTTATAATTTCACATTCAACTCAGTCAAATCAAAATAACAATGGCAAAAACTTTCATTTCTTTTTCTATTTACTTCTATTAGAAAATGACATGTTTGATTTTTTTTTTCGTTAATTTGCCCTTTCGGGCAGGCTTAAGCTATAAAGCCATACTGCCTCGTCTTCAGTGTTATTTCTGCTGTATCCTAACTATGGTTATCGTCAAAGTCGTCTTAGTCAAGTCCAGTTCGTGTCAGTTCGTGCCAGTCATGCTTTAGTAAAGTAGTGGCAGCTTTACTATAAAGCTTCGATGGAGTTTTGGAAGCAACACGAAAACTCATGTTTCACCACATTATATCATTTTCCCACACTCGCGCTTGTAATTCGGCACTTTATGAATAAAACACCACCATTTTTATGCATAAACACTCGACAAAACACTAGTTTTGGAAAAAAATACAACGAAGCGACACGACTCTTCCCGCGTTCCCGCCAAAAATGTGACATGATTGATGACATTAATGATACTTTTTTTTCTTTAGTTTTGGCGTCGCATCTTTAGCATTTGCCAGTGTTAAGTTTTTCATATATTTAAGTTTTGAAAGTTAAATAAGTCAGTCAAGTCCAGTCATGCTTTAGAAAAGTAGTGGCGACTTTACTATAAAGCTTCGATGGAGTTTTGGAAGCATCACGAAAAGTAATGTTTCACCGCATTATATCATTTTCCCACACTCGCACTTGTGATCCGGTACTTTATGAATAAAACACAACAATTTTCATGCATAAACACTCGATAAAACACTAGTTTTGGAAAAAAATACAACGGGATGACACGACTCTTTACGCGTTCCCGCCAACCTTGATAGTTCTTCTACTTTGAATTTTGGCGTCGCATTTGTGTATTTGGCAGTGGGCGTCGCAATTTCGCAATAGTTATTCATCATTTTCATTTATCATAAATATATCGAATATTAGCTAAAGATACGTATTACATACCGTAAGCGGGGGTGACTTTGTGACTACGGGGTAACTTTGTGGCACACCCACTTTCTGACATATAATATGTAATAACTTCCAAATACATAATTGTGAACGCAATTGAACCCTGTCTACAAACATTTATATTCTGTGGCAATGTGTCAAAGTCTGCATTCATTTGTTTTACTGTGGTTTCTTTTGTCTATGGCAGCGTTGGATTTCGTACTATAATTATAGTATTTGTACTACTATTTCATGCTCCGTACTAGATAATATCCATACCTAAGGATAATACGGAAAAATACTACAATTTCGTTACTTCTCTTAGAAACTACCAAAATAGGTAAATATGACACCCGTTTATAGCCAAACCATCTGTAAAAAAAAAATCATTGAATATTGTGTGACAACTTACCTCAGCACATTGTGGTAAGCTGTCAAACAATAGTTTTTTTTTTTTCTTTAGTTTTGGCGTCGCGTTTTAGCATTTGCCAGTGTCAAGTATTTATATGTTTTCAAGTTTCAAAAATTAAACAAGCGTCCTCGTAGCTAGTTATAGTCAAAGTCCAGTCTTAGTCAAGTCCAGTCTGTGTCAGTCAAGTCCAGTCATGCTTTAGTAAAGTAGTGGCGACTTTACTATAAAGCTTCGATGGAGTTTTGGAAGCAACACGAAAACTCATGTTTCACCACATTATATCATTTTCCCACACTCGCGCTTGTAATTCGGCACTTTATGAATAAAACACCACCATTTTTATGCATAAACACTCGACAAAACACAAGTTTTGGAAAAAAATACAACGGAGCGACACGACTCTTCCCGCGTTCCCGCCATAAACCAACAATAGTTCTTCTTCATCTTTTTTGATTTTGGCTTCGCATTTTGTCTTAAAATTGTAACTTGCCACTGGCAAATGTCTGGGGTGCGACGCCAAAATCTAAGAAAAAAAATGCCGCGAAAGTGGCAACTGTACCGATTTTATTCTTTCGTATACTCGCAGTTTAGAAGAGATGTTTTTATGATTACATGCTAAGGCTGAAGAAAATAATAGTCAAGAACTTACATAATTTAGAAGAGGAGTAAATTTTGTATAAACATGTTGATTTCTATCTATTTTATTAATTAATAGCTTGTTTTTAAACACTGTAAGATTTAAAAAAAAAAACGTGTACTAAAATATCGGCGTACTACTATTTTGATGGTCTTGTACTATATTTTTCAACGTACCCGAATCCAACCCTGGTCTATGGCGTGTTTAGTATCAAGCTAGTTTTTATGAAAATCACTGAAGCGTGCAAACTTTCTTGTGCTGAGAAAAAATTAAGTGCTGTTCAGAGCTACAGGTATGTTTTTATTATGTTAAATTTAGTAGTTAAAACTATAGAATAATGTGATGTTATGGTTTTGACGTATTTGAAAAGTAATTTTGTAGAATGTTAAAAATCGCAACATCTAGGGGCTTCTTTGTGACACAAATAACCTTCAAATGGAGTTTTGGCGGGAACGCGGGAAGTGTCGTGTCTCTCCGTTGTATTTTTTTCCAAAACTAGTGTTTTGTCAAGTGTTTATGCATAAAAATGGTGGTGTTTTATTCATAAAGTGCCGAATTACAAGCGCGAGTGTGGGAAAATGATATAATGTGGTGAAACATGAGTTTTCGTGTTGCTTCCAAAACTCCATCGAAGCTTTATAGTAAAGTTGCCACTACTTTACTAAAGCATGACTGGAATTAACTGACACGAACTGGACTTGACAAAGACGACTTTGACTAAAACTAGCTACGATGGCACTTATTTAACTTGAAAATATATAATTACTTGACACTGGCAAATGCTAAAACGCGACGCCAAAACCAAAGAAAAAAAAAAAAAATCTTCAAATGATTCACCCGTAGGGTTGCCAAATGAGTCCCAAATGACCTTAAATAGTAGGGATTTGCAAAAAAATTATTTTTTTTTTGACAATTTCGAGGAATCTTGAAACGCTTCTTGTCAGTTTGTCACAAAGTAGCCCCTGAGTTTTGAACACTACAATTATAATAGTCAAAGTATGTCTGTCACAAAATAACACACCGTATCTTGTTTTAGGACTTCAACTCTTCTAAATATGCCTCGAACGTACAGAAAGAAGATTGGTGGACGTACTTATCAAAATTATACTGCAGAAAAATTGCAGGAAGCTATTAATGATATCTGGTACACAGACGATATGGTGGTGAAGAAAATCAATGAACCCAAATTGGTAACAAAGAAGGGACACTATGACGTTCCAGAATTACATGACGACGTGTCTGATTAAAATTACTTTGTTACTTTTAAACATTTAATAACATTTATCTTCTTATTAAATACATCTTTTGTAAAAAATAATTCTGTTTTTTTTTCTTCTTTTTTTAAATTTGTTTTTTCTAGTGCAACTGGCAACTCTTGTGTTTTTGCCCTCTTCTACGATGTTGGTAGAATGATTGGGCGGGGTTTCGTTATGACTGGGGTCGTTCTGTATAGAGATATATAAGCCAAATGATCACGCGTCACAAAGTTACCCCAAAACCAGTGAAACTTTGTGCCACACTTTGGACGCCCATAAAAGCAAGAAAATAAGAGTATTCGTGGATATTTCTAAATGAATATATACATTTATAGATATAGATTCCAGTAAGGGTTTAAAAACAAAAAATATACAAAGAACCAAAAAAATATTCCCCAAAAATATAGAAATCTGTCACAAAGTCACCCCCGCTTACGGTATTTAATTGATACGGCAGTAATATAAATTTGCATTTTTTATTATCGAATACAAGTGCAGTGGGCATTACACAGGAATTTAATTTAAAAAAAAGGGCTGATGCTTCATAACGTATACAAATTTTATAAACTAGGTGTACAAGAATGGTAATAAATTATGGAGATGCTACTCTTTAAAAAAAAATAGATGTATGTGTAATATTATCGTCTAAGTAAGTTTACCAGAAATTTCCTTCCTTATTTTGGCTGCATATTCTTAAGAAAGTAATTTATTTATAAAAAATTAAGAAGAATATTCTATTTCAGTTTATTTATAGAACGAACAATTGTTTATGTTTATTTTTAGCTCTGTAAATAAGAAATTGATGCCGTTGACTATAGCGCACGTAGCGTTAAGCGTTATTCCTTGAAATTACTCTTTACCAATTTTTTTTAATTCATTTGATTCTTACATTCCTACTTTCCAGCTTTCGTTTTGCCAGACTTCATAATAGTTCTATTGCGTTCAAGGCCCAGTGATAGCGGGGGAAGTCTCAATCAATAAGTACTTAATGAACGTTCTGCTTCAAAAATTCACCCGCTTGGTGTTTTTGCTTTATATGGTATTTTTAAAACAATAGATACGCACCAATCTAACTACGTCACTGTGATGGGAGTCAGTAGCTTCTAATATTATAAAGGCGTAAGTTTGTGAATGAGTTCGGTAGGTACTTCTTCAAGCTCTAACGGCTGGACTAATTTTGATTTGGTATGGATATGATGGTATTGGGTATGGAGGTAGCTGACACTCTGAATAAACACATAATATGCTACTTTTTATACCGAAAAAATGTAGCGGGTAACACTGCAGGGCGCAGCTAGTATTCTATAAAAAGAGGTCAACATCATCAATGTATACGAAACCGAAACTTTGAAAAAATATTCTTAACTTTAATTAAAATTAAATCTAATTCTTAGTAATATTTTAAAAGTAAAACTAATAACTCTGTTCCTCTGTTTGTTGAGTTATCACGGCTGGACTGTTTCAAATGAAATTTGATGTATACGAGAATGGACATCAGATACTTATTTCATGATAATTTTGTGACGAAATTCTTTTATTGAGTGTCGGAAGACGGCGCGCTTTGCGACGTTGTCAGGATTATCATCTACTCTACATAACGAGATGCGAATATTGTTAACTTAACGTGAGCAATACTTACAAACACGAAGTCGAATAGGCAGACGATGTTGGATGTGTGCACTGTTCCATAATGTTAAACACGTATAGTTTTAAGATTCTAAGCTATGAAAATAATTAGGTATTATATTTTAATTGTTGTTAAAGATTTATAAATTACCTTACTTTTTTTAACACACAATACATACGTATATTAGATCTATTGCCGAGTATAAATTGTAATATAGTTTATTTGCAAAAAAATTATAAAAACATTGGTATGTGCAATTTCCTGAACTAAATAACCCACGCCTACCCCAACTGCACCCGGTGCAAGGAACGCTAGCCACATTGCCGCGCTGGATAGCCATTGCACCAAGTACTTATAAGCCGAAGTGTTTCGTTTTCTTCCTCAGTCTACACCCTATTTCGGAGTACCCATAGGCACAACAAAATAATGGGACCCCAACGTTGCGTACTTTTGGCGCTTCCTACACCGTCCTCCACTGCATTAATGTTGCGACCCATGTGACTGGCGGCAACAGTGCTAACTGGTGATACCAAGGTTCTCCGAATTATGTCATTGAGGGTATGATAACTCGAAAACCTACCTGTGCAGCGACGAAAACGTTTTTAAATATAAAAGTAGTGAGACGAACGAGACGCTCTCCTGATGGTAAGGAATGACCACGACCATTACAGCGATACGCTGAACTTTGAGCAGCCAAACAAAGTCCAGTTTAACTAGTCAAGGGCGTCCTTGCTTTGGCGCTCAGTATTTTGGAGACTTTCGATGGTTAGTCTCAATATTAACTATATTTCCCATTAAACCGGAACAGAGTAATGTTTACACACAACTGCGTGGCGGCAGAATATCTGGTAATGCTGTGATACTTACGTAATCTACCGCCAAGTACAAAATCTTTTTAAACTGGTGTAGAATTTGGAGGACTTCGGAGAAACATGTGAAGTGGAACGAAAAGTGGATTCTTTTTAATATCGCAATGGCTCCAGGTTAAACGCCAAAATACCCTAAAGCGAAACTTACCCATAGAAAGGCGATGGTAACTGTTTGGTGACCGCCATTGGTATATATAATTCACTATAGCTTCCTCAGATGCAGGCAAGCAATAACAGTAGTGGTCTACTGTGCAGAATTCCTAAAAATGATGGTGAAACTAGCAGCATAACAGCCCCGAATCCACAATCCTTATTTTTAGCTTTATTGCTCTATGCTAACGCACTCACACTGCCCAAGAAACAGTTTTAATACCACAAGATTTGTGGTTAGAAGCCATCCATCATTCTCCATACTTACTGGAATACTCTCTAACCACCATTACCACCCACCATTTTTCCAAATTATTTTTGCACAAAAAAATCTCTTTAGGAACAAATATATTATGTTTGTTTTGATGCGCGCCTACAACCTTGTTCTTTACTGAGGGGTTGGCTGGCAGAAAATGCTTTAGCATTAGCATTTGTACATATTTTTCTATAAAGTGTGCAACAAAGAACTAAATAAATAAATAAATACAAAATACTTTCACATACCTTTTACCTATACCTTACACATACGCTTGTGGAGTCCCGAGTTCTATCGCAAGGGTTTAAAAATAATAATATGATTAAATGATAGAAATATTTAGCGAACGTGAGGCATTTACTTTGATTATTAAATAAATAAATTTTACCCTCCAAAAAATCAAGTGATTTTTCAGTACGAAACGGCAGTTTCATATTTTTATAATACAATTGGGAGTGGTGTTTACTATGGTAATCACCTTCTGTTTGTAATAATAGTTAATTGTATTTTGTAATATTCGATTTATTTTCTCGCTTTATAAAAAATTCCGTTAGACAAATATATTGATATGTAGTGTTAAGTTGTTGCGTAGTAGCTGTCAAAAACATCTGACATTAGACTTGACGCTTTCTTCGTGTTCGGATACGCGACATGCCCCCGGCCTTGGAAGCTCCAGCTTCAAAGACTGCAGGCGTTAATCCTCTTCTTGCTGCTTGGCTTCTTCTTCCCGGAACAATGGACATATTTTTGCAAAGCTGCGCCGTATTGTGCCGGATGCCGTCCGTATATCAGCCAGGCGCGATACGCCGTCTTTGCCGCTGATAGTGTTGATGATTCGCCCAAGTGACCACTTCAATGGAGGTAGCTTGTCATCCTTGATGACAACTAGCGTGTTCGGCTCAAGACTGTCGACGTTCTCTCTCCATTTACATCTGGTCTGCAGCTCCGAGATGTATTCCTTCGCCCAACGTGTCCAAAAATTGTGTCGGATCTGATCCACTCGCTGATACCGGTTGAGTAATCGTTCAGGTTCGCCTCGCATGTCCTGATACACCGGTGCTGTGAGCGGGCGGCCAACCAGGAAATGGCCAGGACTGAGAGGAAGAAAATCATGGGGATCAGGTGATAATGGGGATAAAGGACGGGAATTTAGGATGGCTTCTACTTGTGTTAATACCGTGGTAAGCTCCTCGAAGGTTAGATGCGCATTACCTATTACACGAGTGAGGTGTAATTTACATGATTTTACTTCAGCCTCCCAGAGACCTCCAAAATGAGCAGTGTATGGCGGAATAAATCTTAGCCTTATGGCTTGGCTAAGAGCGTATTCAGATATATCATTAGAACAATTATTTATTTGAATTTGAATTTGAACAATTAGATAAAAATCTAGATAATTAATTACTGGCGCCGACGAAGTTTTTACCGTTGTCTGCAAATATTTCGTTCGGTTTTCCACGACGCGAAATGAATCGTTTTAGAGCTAGAATGTATGCTTCAGTAGATAAATCGCTGACTAATTCCAAGTGAATCCCGCGTGTAACGAAGCAAATAAACAGACAGACAAACGATTTTACGGTTTTAGCACCCCTACCTTTGCGATTTAAGGTGAGTATCGGTCCCGCATAATCTACCCCGCAATATAAAAATGGGTAGGTATGGACTCAATCGTTCCTTTCGCAGACTGCCCATAATAGGATTCAGAGTTTTACCTTTCAGCCGCTTACAAGTAACACAATCGTTAATTATTTTCCGTGCAACGGGCAACCATCGCTGTCGAATGTCGTACAGCAGCGCTTGAGGAGCGGCGTGGAGCAGGCGTTGGTGTTCGTGTCGCATGAGTAAAACTGTAAAGCGATGTTTCAAACACAATAGAGCTGGGTGTTTTTTGTCGTAATCAAAGTTTTCAGAGTAGTTTATACGACCGCCTACGCGCATTATTTTGTTGGCGTCGATAAACAAATTTAATTTTAAAAGACTCGGTGTCTCTTTTAACAATTGATTTTTAGAAATTAATTCGTACGCTTCGATATAAGATTCTAATTGAGAAAGTCTTGCTAGACCTAGCTCAGATTTTTTCAGCTCGTCCAAAGTAAGTGCGCCTGATTGTCGATTTATTTTATTGCGCGCGTTATTAATAAAACGTACATACGCGAAAGACCGCCTCATTCGTTCGAACTGAGAAAATCTGGCAAAAGGAAATAGTTTTACCTTTTGTTTAGTGAGTAGAACATTTAATGCGCTTGTCTTAACCTCGGGAAGCTCGTCGCCTTGCATTAAATATTGCCTTGAATCCGAACCTTTAAATTTAAAGAATTTAAATTCACAGTGCAAGGATTCACGTATTTTAGCATACATCCGAGCGCCTAACAATGCTCCACATAATTCGAGCCTAGGTATACTAGGTGGTTTTAACGGCGCGATCTCGCCCTTTGAACTGAGCAACCTAACAGAAACGCTGCGAGTATTATTATTAACAGCGCGAATATACGAGCAGCAACCGTAAGCCGCTTGCGATGCATCGGTAAAAATATGATGCTCGATATAACTAGCCTCAGTACCTATAACGTAGCGCGGGACTCGGATGTTCTCGAGCGCCGATAAGCCAGTAGCAAACCGGTTCCAAGCCTCCGTGACGTCATGGGGCAGCGCATTGTCCCAATCTAATTTTATTAATACAATTTTCGCAATGATTGTGGGACTGAGTAAAGAATATAGATCATAGATTTGAGACACATGAGACAATATAGAACGCTTCGTAATTCTTGAGTCGTAACTTTTCTTCCTTCCGTCTTGTAGTTTGATGTTATGCTCGCGTAATACACCGTGATGCGGCAGGAAAAAATTAGGTACCCCGTATGAGTCAGTATCAAAGCCACTAGGAAGTTCCTCAAACTCCCAAAAATTGCGCAATTGAGCTTCTGCCGTGTGAGAAAAATTGCACCGAATATAATTTTGATTTCGCTTTATATTTATAGAACCTGAAACGATCCATCCTAATTGCGTATTTTGTAGGAAAGGACCTTTAGGTAAACGCATTCTTCCCTCGCTTAATAAATCCCAAAACTTTTCCGCGCCTATTAGGATATCGACGCTTTGAGACTCATGGAAATCGGGATCCGCTAATTGTAAGTTTTCAGGGATCCCAAACTGCGCGTGTTGTTTGGGAATCGCTGGCAACGTTGACGTAATGTTTGGTAAAACAATACATTTTATTCGCATTATGAATGGATTGGTTCGCGATTTAACTTCTATATCACACATTTGCGTAGAATGTGATATCGAATTACCAACCCCGCGTACTTCGTGAGTGGACTGTATCATTTGCGCGCCTAGTTTTTCGCATAATGATTGCGTTATAATACACCGCTCGCTTCCCGAATCGAGGATCGCGCGCGCCGTTTGATAATTATTGTACCTATCTTTTACTTCTACTAATGCCGTTGATAACAGGACCGGTTGCACACACGGATAATTAGCGCATAGAACATTAGTGTGTGTGGCTACCGTATGTTTATCGCTGCTAAGGTGCACAAGAGGAGGCGCGGTGAGGGACGGCTGCATCGCCAAAACCGGTTTGTTATTTTCACTAGAAGTGTGAGCAGCTACGTCGCGACTCACTGCACTATCGTTGTGAATTAGCGAGTTATGCCTTTGCTCGCATTTCCTGCACGGACCGAACCTACGCTCATTCACGTTGTGCCCTGCACGTAAACAGTTTTCGCATAACCTGTTATCTTTAACGAATTTTAATTTAGCTTCCAAACTATAATTCAGCAACTTTTGACATGCGTACAATGGATAGGTATATTGTTTGCAGATCAAACATGACTTTTTCACTTGACTGTGCGGATTATGGGTGGAAACATTGCAGTGAATTTTGTGATTAGTTTGTGCGTTTGTAAATTGTTTTTTGTTACTAGTGTAACGTCAATGAAAGGCAGTGGTTGACAACTGACTGATTTATTGAAACATAAAGCCTACCCACATTATCTAGATACGAATACCTTACATCTTTCCCCCTTTAATAGGGAGTATCTAATAAAATCTTACAGTAACACTTAAAACTAATACCCATTGTCACAATAAAGTAGTTACACAAATTACACAGAAGTACAGAACAACTTAGGTATGGTTTCTTAAGCATTAGTAGTAGAGATTCACCGGTTCTGCCTCACGGCAAAATCCGTTCTGCCTCACCCCTAAAATCGAGACCCGGCAAACTTCGCCGCCTAAAAAAAAAAAAAAAAAAAAAAAAAGTTTGGTGTCTTTTTATTTTGAAATATATGCTTGAATTTCGTTATTCTTACATGATCCCCTACATTAAATTTTGGTAATAAAGTTTCTGAACCTTTTTTGGTAGTCTTTTTATCATATAAATTTTCCCATACAGTCATTATATTACTAGATTTGACATCACTTGGACACATTTTTATACTAGAGTGATAGCCATGGTTATACGCATACATCAAATCTTGAAGAATATCTATGTATTTATAAGTGTTTCTGTGGGTAAAGTATCGCCACATTTTCATTTTTAATGTTCTTTGAAATCTTTCCACAATACTTGCTTTAATATCCGGATTATTTGTCGTATAGTAATTGATACCTTTACCTTTAAAATATTTTTGTACATCTTTTGAAACAAACTCTGTGCCTTTATCAGATTGTATGTGAGTAGGGGTTGCATTAGCTTCACTAAATATACTTTCAAAACATTGTTTGATTGTTTCCGAATTTTTATGTTTCATTGGTCTAGCATATGCATACTTAGAAAACACATCAATTACGCAAAGTATATAGTTATAACCATCATTAAATTTGGAATAAGTCCTCATGTCGCTTAAATCAGCTTGCCAAAGTTCGTTAAAATTAGATAAAATATATTTATTTCTAGGGAATCTCTTACGCACAGGTTTATGAAGTGTGTAAGTTTCTTGCAACTGTAACCATTTTTTAACATCATCTTTGTTCATTTCGCCTTTCATTGCTTTAGTTAATTTGTCTATGCTACTGTAACCAGCAGGATTAGAAACATCATAATATATTTCATTAATTCGTTCTAATGGATTCATAACATTATCAGTATTTAGTAAGGAGTCCATTTCTCCCAATCCAGCTTCTTACGAATCTTATTTTTGTGTATTATGATGGAAGGAGTAGAAAATTCTTCATCTGATGTAGTATCACCAAGGTTTTGCCGTGTTAATTTTTGTATATACTTGACTCGTTTTGGATTGCCTAGGTAAGTGAGTGGTATTTTAATATCTTTTAATGCCTTAGCAAAACTCTCCCAACCAATGGGGTCATCTCTTTTTAGAGGTCTAAGTAAATCATTAATCAAATCCACTATGTTGCTTCCTGGCACTTTGTCATTGTCTATGAGTACTGTGCCGTCATCGCTCCATGAAATTTTGTTTTTACTTAAAGAAATCGAGTTTAATAATGATTCACCTTTCTTAACGTATGTTTTAGGTATCAAACTTAGTATGTGACTCGTTGTGTATAGAGTATTACTATCACTAGCGGCGGTGACTTGCCTTTCTTCTCCAGTCAATTTCTGAGTTGAGACTGAATCTGAAGCTTGAGATTCATTTTTTATATTTGTTTCAATGGAATCAGTCTGTTGCGATATAATGGGTAGTTCAATAGGGCGTCGATTTTCTTCATTGAAATGTAAATATCGTTGTAAAACTTGTAAATATAAAATACTTTTTTTTCTGTCATCCATTTTGCTGTTTAAGATATTTTTCATTTCATTGTCTAATCTAGATGTTGGATTATCAGAATTGTTGTGTTGATTTATTTTTTCTATCAGACTAGGTTCAATGAGTAACATCTTTTTAGCATGTTCCATTGTGATTAATTATTATGTTAGAGATCCAAGTAATGTACTCAATAATGAACCTAATATTAAAGGTAAAAATGCACCGCCAGTTTGTATGATAATATTTTTTCTCACTTTATCACTCCCTTTTCGTACTAACTTACGAAGAACCGATTTATATTTCTTCAATTTTTTCTTATTATTCTCTTCAATTGGAATTTTACCTTGCAGAACGTTGTGAATGCATTCACAAATACAATCAATTTCTTCCTTATCACAAGATTTTAATAGGGCTTTTCTATATTTTGGTTTAAGTTTGTGAAGCGCTGACAGTAAGTCTATATGCGTGCTAAGACTTCGCGACATTATTTATAAATGATGGAAATTTGCTGGTTCTTGCCATATTTAAACCCCTTTGTTGGTACATACACAGTGCAATATCCATTTGAAGGAAAAACATTTGTTTTAATGCGACACATGTCATCGGTATTTTGTTTTAGATCGATCATTAAGTACCCATGTGCATCCTTAGTCGCATCTCGGTAAGCATCTTCAATAAATTTTGGATTTTCTGGTGATACTTGACGTGCCAAGTATCTAATTTGTGTTTTATCTCGAGGGTTTTTGAAATATACAATATAGCTTGTATTTAAGGAAATATCTCTTTGTCCTTTACCCTGATGGAATAAATTTTGTGTAATATAGAATACACTTAAATTTCGATGATGACTACCTTTTGTAAAAATATCAACGATTCGACCATCAGATTCTCTCATAAGATCATCAATAATTATAAGGTTTGCATCCTTTCCATCAAACATGTTAACATCTGGTAAACCTTGATAGTAGTTTACATTTGCTAAGTTGTATAAGGGTTGCATTTCATCAAAGCACCAAATAATTTGACTAATATTTTTAGAGCATACCTCTTTTATGTATTTAATAAAGTTTGTAACGAATATGGATTTTCCACAACCACTTGGTCCCGCAACTATAGCGGTGAAAGGATGAATAAATTGAAACATTTTTATTTACGTGTAGATGCTTGAAAGGTTTAGAAAGGAATAAAACATGTAGTTGGCAAAATACGTTTTTATTTGGTACACACTAAGTAAAACATTGCACAGAAATGAAATCATTTACAATAAATCTTACATACATCAATAAGTTCCTAAACAAAAATACATCAGTTCTTAATTTAATAAGCACAAACACAACTTTTAAACATTATTATAATATTCATAGATTTTAAACATGGTAAACGATAATTAAGAGTAACTAAATTTAATTCTATACCTACTTTACAACTTAAAAGTATTTATTATCTTAATTTATAATGTCCCCACGCTAATGTATCAATTTGATTTGATAGGATAAATCGTTTTGTGTCGTTATATGACAAGCAGGTTTTATTAATTTTCTGTGTAAATATTGTATGTTTAATCGATTTAAATCTGTACATACTACTAAATAGTATGTTTTTATTGAAGAGACATGACTTGTAATTTTCCATATTCATTTTTTTTGTGACACTTTTGTTTACACCTTTTGCCTTTGCGATAAATTTATCTTCAATTTTAAATGCATACATTTTGGAACGAAGACCTACGAATTCTTTTAAAATTTTGCCATTATTTTCATCTTTAAAGAAACCTATTTTCTTTTTGTTTATTTTCGGATAGCCAAATAAGTTATCAGAAGGGTAATCAGATGTATCGAATCGAGTAGCAAGATCAGGTTTAATGTCTTCATAAAAATTGTTGGTGAAAATTTGATAGATTAAACTATCAGTATCAGTGTATAATAATTTTACTTTACTATCGAATTTGTTTAACATGTAGTTGTAATGAAAATCATACATAAGAGTCTTTGATATGTCTAATATACAAAATCCTAAATAAATAGGTTTGTCATAAATCAATTTCGTTTTTCGTAACTGTATCGCTACTAAGTTCTCAGCAAAAATTGATAAACTATGAAATTCGGGTCTAGCAATTAAATCTTGAGCACCTAAAGTCTTACCCCGATTTTCCCAGTGTGTTAGTAATTTTACATTAACTCGTTTTTCGATGTTTTCCATTGTTTTTCCGAATACTGAGTTGTTCATTAGTTTAAAAAAATCTTTATCAAAATCTGATGTGGCTTGCGTTCTTAATTTGGTATTTAGGTCTATGTATCTTTCTAACCAAGGACTTTGACGAAACTTTAAAATCCTATGAATTTTTGTAATTTTGAGACCCATTTTAAGACACTGTTTGAGATTTCTGTAGTGAATTTTGTATTTGATTTTATTGTTAAGATTTGGGATTAGTTTTGTTTCTTTGGAAACACCTATACATATATTTTCTGGACATAGTGGTAAATCTGAATGTAAATCGTGGAGTTCATCGGGATACTCTAAATCAACTTCTAAAATAAAGCCATATTCAGATGTATCAGATACATTGAAATTTGTATCCGGACTCACCCATTCAAAACTTCCTTCTGGAAGATATTGAGACATAGCCCAACCGTAAAGATTGTTAGCATCAAAATACGCTAAATATGATTTAGGTTTATCCCTATCAAAATCTTCTAAAAACTCATTATTTGCTTTTGCGTACCGATTGCTACATTGTGATACGCCTCCTCGTATTCCTGCCTTGATGAAAGCGACTTTATCATAGTCCGTTAATAACTCTAATTCAATTTTTGTATATTTTAACATAGCGTCCCAACTCAGTCCTGGTGCTGTGTAATAGTGAGCCGGATCTAAATCGTACGTTGAAATGCAAAGATTTCTAAAATTCTCAAACACATCAGTCAACAACAAAACGTCTGTTTTTAGGTATAAGTTGGAGTAATCCAACATATTTTGACAGTTAAAATGGTGCCACACGTCTTGAGCACGATTATAATCGTCATCAGATATATTAGAATCCGAAAGTGAGTTGTAAAACTGATCCTGGCTGGGGAGAGTTGTTAATTTTAATTTTTCATATGATGTCATAAATTCGTAAGGGTATATACCTTTTTTCCTAAGAAGGCTAACGTCTTCATTATTTGGGTAATGTCTTTTAAGCGTGTGGAATTGTCCATCTTTAAGATTTTTAGCTAACTGATCAAGGCTGCATGATAAAAATTTAAAGGAGTCTACGAATCTTAGACTGATTTTTTGGTTGTTTATAGTAAGTATCTTTGAAAAAGATATATATTTCTCTTTGTTTTGAGGAATGACTTCAACTCCCCCTTCAACGAAGTTTAATGCATGCACAATAAAATGTGCATCATAGTGACTGAGGTTATGAAAGAAAACCGGGATGTGACGGGGAGTTCGATACTTTGCTACACATACTTCATGTGCAACACCTCTAAACATTCCCGTGTGCCAATCATAATCCAAAATCTTTTCTCCGTTTAAATTGATGTCACAAATGTAACATTTATCCGAACCGGCAATTTTATTTTCATCTTCGGTTGATAGTTTTTTAGGACATTTCTGAAAACTATTTATTCTACAAATCGTTTTTAAGTCATCGTACAAACGTTTCATGAATTCTTGTGCACAGTTGGGTCCACTGTATGTTTCATACTTTGACAAGTTTTGATCGTAGGAACATTTTATATAATACCCGAAACTATAAACTTCATGTTTATGAACGTTGTTAGTATACGACTTAGACGGATCATTGGAACATGATTTTATCGGGTTCAAAAATGCTTCAAAATCAGCGTACACTACAAATGACATTTTTATTTTTTTATGAAATTTGTCAAACTTTAATTTGTCGTTAGAAACAGGCTGTCCGAACCAATTTTTTGATGTTTTTTCATTACTTGGTAGATGTATGCAAATATGAGAACAATCATGTTGCTGATGGTTAGTTAATCTCTCTTCTGTGGGAAATTGAAGTAAACATCCATTACAGATATAAACTGCATGCTCTTGATTTGAAATCTGTTTGCTGACTAACCGTGACAAGTTTTTTATATAACAATAGTGATTTTTTGATCCGTTACTTATGTACAATAAATTAACATGACGATTTTTATGAGATTTTGTAAAGAACAGTGGACCTACTACACTATGTTTTTTTGTTTCTTTGTTATATTCCAAACCAAAAACATTTATACTAATGTCGTTCAATTTTTCAACTTTAGGTATGTCAGTCAATTTAACTGGGAAAGATACACCATCAAATTTAAGTTTATTGGAGTGCATGCTGTAAGATGTTACGCGATCTGAGTTTTTAGCTATGGGATACAACGCCGAGAGTAATGCCCATTTAAAACATAAATTATCAGCGTTTTTCACATTAATTACAGCTTTTTTAGTTTTAACATCATGAGGTAAGTCAATATAAGAAGTTCCCCGAAGAGGATTGAATTTGTTTATATTCACATCAAGACATTTAACTTGTTTGAGACTCCATCCACTATCTTTTTTCTCAAAAGCGCTTATTTTATTTGTAATAGTGTCCAACAAAGATGAATAGAATAAATTAAAGTCATCTCCTTGAAAAACAATGTAGTTACAGGTTTGGAAATCAAATGAATTTGAAATATTTTTGCTTTGTTGTACAAAATCAGCATGCAAAACAAAATTAACTTTGAAAATTGTTTGTTTTTGAATAGAATCTTCAATCAAAAATAAAATGTCATCTTTTATTGAATTCAAAAACAACTCTGGAGTTTCGAATTCCGTGTCGGATGAAAGATTTCTTTTACTTTTAATTTTATACGTTATAAGTCTTTGTCCAAAAGCAGATTCAACCACAGAAACATTTGGTAAAGTGTTATGTGATTTAAATAGATTACCTTTATGTAAATTACTATTTAAATGATTCGTTAAATACCTTCTGCTAACTAAAACTTGACAAGTACTGCAAGTTACTTTATCAACGTAGTCAACTTGTGGTCTGGATGTTGAAGCTTCTTCTACCGTAATTATTGGCCTCTTTACTTCTATATCATCTTGTTCTATTCTCCGCCTTTTCGAAGTCATTATTTGTGGTGCTTCTTGAGTACTCAGAGTTCTTTTGACACCTCCCCCAATTTGTTGATTACTGCAAATAGAAAAATACATTGTTTTTAAAAATAAATTTCATAGAGTTGAATATTTTCAATCAAAGCTTTAATGTAGATAATAACTTACTTTAAGGTTTTCTCAATCGTACAGCAGATGTTGTTTAATTCGTTATCGTAAAATGAATCATTCAGTTCAGATTTTTCCATCTCTTCACAGAGTTCATATAAATCCACATCTTGAAATATTTCATCGAGTTCCGAGTCATGTAAATCCACATTTCCACTGATTTCACAACAAATTTCATTACTTTCTTCCATTTGCGTTGTTAAATATTTTAAAATTATTGTAACAGGCAGACTCAACGTTGCAAAATGATGCTTCTTAAGGGTTTGCGATTACTATTTATACAACTATTATCTAGGTGCTATCTAATTGTTTTCAATTGTACCAGTAAACATAATACTAGTATTGAACTAAGGAACACTAATTAACTAAATACTATTACTCATAAAATTGCGATAAGAGGTATTTAACAATAGGTAAGTCATAACATACAAAGGATGCAACTAATCAACTTGGTTAGGCATTATTAAAAAAATATTGTTTACAACTGTCTTTCTTTGATATTTCTTTGGTTATTTGATAAATTAGATTTTTACTGTCAACAAATTTGTTATTTTTAGAGTCTGTATAGTATTTCATTCGAATATCAGCATTCTTCCAATGTTGTGTTGGCGGTAATGTCGATAGCTTCTTCATGTCATAGATTTCTATTTTTATTAGATGAGTTGCATTCGTACTATCGTCAGCGTTTGTTGTCATATAAGCAACACCTTCTCCACGAGCCCTTGAAACTGAAGAAGAAAGTTTTTTCTTCTTAATTTGAGGCACCTCAAACAACTCATCCAAACTCTCAAGTGATGTTTGGTTTTGCTTTCTTTTGGTTTGTTTATTTGAATTTTTATTGTTTAGGTCGTCACTTCCATCATCTGATAGAGCATAATAATTGGAAGCGCCAAAATGAATTCAGCTCTTCCGGGAGCGGTATGCGTTATGTGCCCGAAGGCTTTATAGCGGCAATATTTTAAGTGGACTGTATCTTTTTTGATTCGCTAGGCACGCTGCTTACATACATACACGATGAGCGATAGCACAAGGGTAAATAGGAAAATTGGAGACCACGCACCTTGACCTCGTGAAATTCCTCTCGTACTCCTGGCTGCGCAGCACAGTAGATGCACTTCGTCCACCTTACACTCGCGGTTGGAAGAATGTTTGATTTTGTAATATTTAGCGTTTTGGGTTATTCACGTAGTAGTTTTGAGTTTATTTTATACGAGTGCGGCCGATGTTCGGTCGCGTTGCACTTGATCGCAGTAATGGCGGTGGTTTTAAAAATTAGGAACAGGAGGGGGGAGGCGGGGGAAGGATAGCTATCGCTCATTGACCTACCTACCCTATATTTATAATTATGGCGGTAACATTCCCCCGGCCTTAAAGGGTTGCCTTTAAAGAAACTTAAGTGTATATGAATGCGGGGAAAATAAATCATATTATATGCGGGAAAAATTATATTATGTGCGGTTATAGATTGGCGGAAAATACTATTTAAAATGCGCGGTAATAAAATAGGTACGATAATACATAAAAGTTATAATAATAAACATAAATTATTGATTAGGCAGCGGACATAGTTTAACTACCGGGCGAAGGTAGTTTCCCCTTGAAGTCTTTACGGAGACAACTCGAATAGCGCCATCCTTAGATGGATACACCCTTTCCACTACACCCAAAGGCCAAGCAAAGGGCGGAGCATTATCAGTTTTGATAATCACTACCGTTCCCTCCAGAATAGGAACAGAAGGAACGTTCCATTTAGATCGCGTTTGCAACTGGTGCAAATATTCAACGCGCCAACGCTTCCAGAAAGTTTGAACCATACTATCTAGCAGGTTATGTCTTTGAAGTAAGTCAGTTTGTTGAACTTCAGCCGCGGGGACCGATGAAAGTGGGGCGGTTTGTAAAAAGTGAGCAGGTGTAAGAGCTGAAGGCTCTGCGGGATCGCTACTCATCGTAATCAAAGGTCGCGAATTAATTAGGGCTTCTATCTGTGTGAGGACAGTGAGAAGCTCTTCGTACGACAAAATTTGTTGTCCTATTACCTTAAACAAATGTGTTTTTATTATCTTTACCATACTTTCCCAGCAAGCTCCCCAGTGAGGAGAAGCGGGTGGTATAAACTGCCAAGTTACGCGGTTCTCGGCAAGTTCGATTTCTAAATGTGGACGTAGTTCGTCCAGAAAGCGATACAGGTCTCGGAGATATGAACGAGCCCCTACGAAACAGGTTCCGTTATCCGAATACATACATTTGACGGGTCCGCGTCGAGAAAGAAAGCGTTTAAACGCATTCAAGAAGCTCACAGTACTTAAATCCGTAGCTATCTCAATGTGAGTCGCACGGGTAGTGAGGCAAGTGAATACGCATAGCCAAGCTTTGCGGCTCTTTACGCCCCGACCACGAGCGGGTGTGTACTGCAGCGGGCCTGCGTAGTCGCATCCGACATGTGTAAAAGCTTTATCGACCTGATTGACGCGGTGGCTGGGTAAATCAGCCATGAGTGGAAACAGCGGACGCGGTTTCGATTTAAAACATACGTTACATTTATGGATACGCGAGCGTATGATACGCCTTGCAGCTAGTATCCAAAATCTGTGCCTTAATAAAGACATTAGAAGCTCCGGTCCAGCGTGTAAATGTTTGTGATGGTAGTAGTCGATCAATAAATCGACGACATGATCGCTTCGCGGAAGTATACAAGGATGTTTAAGACCATAGTCTTCAGAAGAGTTCGAGAGACGACCTCCAACTCTGATAAGGCCGTCGCTGTCGACAAACGGACGCAGCTTGTTCAAAGCGGGCGAAGAAAGATTCGAGAAATAAATATTTTGCACGGAGCGTATCAATTTATTCTCTGCGAACTCTAAATCCAGAGCGGTTATAGAATTGCCACGTGGCAATATTTTAATGAAGCGATAGACGTAGACAATCGTACGTAATAATTTTGAGTACGACGAAAGTCGTTGCGCGAGCGCGTAAAGTAAGGAATTCTCAGGACTAGTCGTGAGAGCGTGCACCTGAGTTCGTTGTTCAGGTGCGTCAGCGTATTCGTCATTATTTAATTTATTTATCGGCCATTCACATGGATCGCGAGTGATCCATGAAGGTCCCGTATACCACGAGGGGTGGTGAACTAACTTAGCCGGGGTGAGACCACGTGATAAGCAGTCCGCGGGATTATCAATGCCGGAAACATGAAAAAAGCTACTCGCGGGAATATTCTCTGTCACTTTCACAACTCGATTAGCGACAAAAGTCTGCCAACGATGCGGAGATGCATTTATCCAGCAAAGTGCAACCTTGGAATCACTGAACGCAAAGACATTGCTGACAGTGTAGCACGGGGTTATTATATCCAGTATTTTACGAAGTAGCTGTGACAATAAAACCGCGGCACAAAGTTCCAATCGCGCGACTGAAAGAACCTTTACAGGTGACACTTTGGACTTTGCGCACACTAGTTGCACCGCGTACTCAGTCCCAACACGGACTTGTAAATAAACTACACCACCGTATGCGCGTTCGCTTGCGTCAGCGAAACCGATGACGTTGACTTTACAATTAGGTACTATACCTAGATGTCGTGGAATGCGAAGCTTGTTGAGCGAAGGAAGCTCTTCACAAAACTGTAACCAACGATTAACAATATGACGGGGAGGCTCGGCATCCCAATCACACTTTGCCAGCCAAAGCTCTTTAATAAGAAGCTTGGCGTACAAAATGGAGGGAGCCGCGAAGCCCATGATGTCCCAAAGTCGAGCAATCGCGGACAACATCGTGCGCTTGGTGCACTTATCGTCTGGAGCGGCGACCACTAAGCGGAAACAATCCTCAGATCTATCCCAACATAAACCCAAGATTTTATGCGGGAGAGAGTCGTCAAACACCTTATCGTGAGACTCCTTATGCGTATCTGGTATGTGAGCAAGTACATCATCAGAATTGCTCGTCCACTTAACCAGGTCAAACTGACCCAGTTTGAAAAGTTTAATTAAATCGTCACTAAGTGTGATAGCTTGAGCAGTATGCATGACAGAGACAGCAATATCGTCCATAAAAAGACATGAAGAAGCAACAGCAGCAGCGGCAGGAAACTTCTCACCCTCGTCGGCGATAAGCTGGCGTACAACGCGCAATGCGTGGAAAGGACTTGATTTTAGTCCGAAACAAACGCGGTTAAATTCGTATGCAGTAACGGGATCGTCCGTACTGAACCGATATAAAATCCTTTGATACCTACGATCAGATTCGCGGACTCCAATTTGAAGAAACATCTGTCGACAATCGGCTGACAGCGTTATCTCGAAGAGGCGGAAGCGTATCAGGATGCTAAACAAGTCGCCTTGTAAATTAGCACCTGCGTGGAGAAGATCATTAAGCGAATGACCAGACGAAGACTTACAACTAGCGTCCAAAACGCAGCGAAGTTTGGTCGTGGACTTGTCCTCCCGTACCACACCGTGGTGTGGGATCGTATAAGAAGGTCGCGTAACGTCATCGTTGCTTATATCGACAGAACTTAGGTAGCCCTTATTTATATAATCGCGTATTACATTATTATAAGCGGCGCGGATTTTGAGCGATGCATCTAACTTCCGCTCTAAACATTTAAGTCTCCTAAGCGCGACAGCATAAGAATCGCCTAATAAATTTACATCATTACGAAATGGCAGAGCGACGACGTACCTACCACTCTCGTCACGAACAGTAGTAGCGCGGAAAAATTGTTCGCACTCAAAATCATCAGGACTTTGAGCGGGCGGCGCGGATACCTCTTCAAGTTCCCAAAATCGCTTGAAGAGCGTGTCCATCGAGTCATGGACAACAGAACAACATAAAGTCGAAAGACTGTTGTGAACGTATTGTAACGTAGGCGCGGAGCCCATAATTACAAAGCCTAACACAGTCTGTATCGCGGGCGGTACATTATTAAATTTATTATTATGCACTACTCCAGGTAGAAGTAGATGCGAAAACGTGGACGCTCCGACTAAACAGTCGACCGGTCCTGGAGTTGCGAAATCTTTGTCGGCGAGTGGAAGCGATTCAACGTGTGAAAAAGCAGTCATATCGACCGCCGCCGACGGCAGATTATCACTTATGCGGTCGATTACGAGCGAGTCAAGGTCGAACTCAATATGCGAATTAAATCTCGAGTGTATTTTAAATAAAACTGAACCCTTAACTCGCTTCTCGGAACCCCCAATTCCCTTAACAATCATATGTGAAGCGGTCATACGATTTAATAATCCGAGGCGCTCACAACATTCATAAGTTATAAAATTACTCTGAGATGCTCTGTCAAGTAAACAACGAATAAACTGCGGTCTACGCTTATCGTCGTATACGACTACCTGCGCGGTGGCTAATAGTACCGTAGTACAGGTAGGTGTCCATTGCCGCTTGTCCGGTGAAACATCTGTGCGCGCGGGAAGCGACGCGGCAATGGAAGTCGTACATAGCGATAGATCGCTGCGTTGCACTAATTGGCATGACTCAGTCGTAGTATGGACGGGCGCCCGTGGCGCAGTGGCCGAGTGCGCGTGTGCCATAGGCGGTGCGGGTTCGAAGCGGGAATTGGCATTATTGAAATGTAGCATTGAATGATGTCGCTGAGAACATGCCCGACATTTCAACTTAGATAAACAATTTGCGGACTTGTGTGTGCGACTCGTGCAATTTACACAAGCATTGTTATTTTTAATGAACTTAAACCGTTCCGTAGGTGAAAGTTTTTCGAACGCGGTACATTTATAATAATGATCGTGAGGCGAATTATTACACAGCGAACATTTATTATCAGTGACCGAACACGTGACGTATGACTGTGGATTTGGCGGGCGATTAGTTCTAGCAGGAGGTTTAGAAGTAGACTTCAAGTTATTAACCGGTGCAGGTTGCGTGCTTTCGAAAATGCGACATTGACCTTTAATAAACAAAATAAACTCATCGAGCTTAGGCATCTTATTGTCACGAGAGTACATTTGAAACGCACGTATTGTTTCGGTGTCAAACTTCTGCATAGCTATATACAACAATACAAAATCCAACAGGTCATTAATTTCTAACGCTTTAAGTGAACTAATAGCGACTACAAAACTATCGATAAACTTTTGATAATAAGATGCAGACGGAGAACCATTTAGCTTAAGGCTGAGTGCTTGTTCTAAATAGCTAGAACCTAACAGCTTGACATCTTGATATTTATCGAGTAGTGCTTTATAAATAACGTGATAATTCTCAGCGCGAGGAATTATACCAGCGAATGAGGACTGAGCGGCTGGAGACAATTTACCTATTAGATAGTACAATTTGTCAGCGTCAGTAAGCGTAGAATTATTATGTACCGTAGCGTTAAAACTAGCGAAAAATAATGGCCAATTTTTTAAATCACCATCGAAAAACATTAACTCAATATTAGGAAGTTTAGGCTTAGCTTTGGGCGTAGTCGAATGCTCGGACGAAAGTGCGGGTTTGAATCTCGACATAACGTTCTTTATGTAACAGTATAAGTCCTCGAAGGAGGCGTAACTTTGATAAGAAGGTATCGCGGTGGGGTCGAATTCAAGAAGTGTTTCATTGTATTTATCTAGGATATTCTGGAAATTCGTACGAATATCATCGATCGTTAAACATGAATTTAGAAAGAATTCTTGACTTTCTTTCGAAGTATGAGCATTTTTAGCTTGCGTATAAATCGAGTTAATTCGTTCAAACAAAGCATTTCGTTTTGCTTCCAAAATTGTCAATCGTGGACTACACGGAGAAACTACCTTACCTTCAAGTGGCATTATCGAGTTATTATATGGAAATGTGGGTTTGAGAAACCTTTATTGAGTAATACGTCGGAACTATAATAATTTTAAGTACATATAGATATATATATAATATAATAATCAAAATATGATATATGAATAGTCGCGGTAATACAATAAATATGGGTGCGGTGTAAATATAATAATTTATAGTATGAGTTACTACGTGAATAAATGCGTATGAGGGTATATGGAAATAATTATCGCTTATAAATTTGAGTATGAGCCTAAAGGGCGGGATAAATTATGCGTAATAAAATCTCTAAAGGCAACTCTTATAAGGGCGATGCGGTTTAGTTAATAATATACTGGAAATCAAACAATTTTTTATTAAGTGTAGGTGGACTGCACGCAAATGTGCGTCACGATACGGAATGTTACGTACAAAATGTCGAAACTCGTATGGATCCGAGATAATACGACAAATGATGTGAAAAAACTAAATTTAAATGAAGTTCAGCGAAATTTAATTTATCCGGTTCGTAAGGACCAAAAGATGGAAGCGCCAAAATGAATTCAGCTCTTCCGGGAGCGGTATGCGTTATGTGCCCGAAGGCTTTATAGCGGCAATATTTTAAGTGGACTGTATCTTTTTTGATTCGCTAGGCACGCTGCTTACATACATACACGATGAGCGATAGCACAAGGGTAAATAGGAAAATTGGAGACCACGCACCTTGACCTCGTGAAATTCCTCTCGTACTCCTGGCTGCGCAGCACAGTAGATGCACTTCGTCCACCTTACACTCGCGGTTGGAAGAATGTTTGATTTTGTAATATTTAGCGTTTTGGGTTATTCACGTAGTAGTTTTGAGTTTATTTTATACGAGTGCGGCCGATGTTCGGTCGCGTTGCACTTGATCGCAGTAATGGCGGTGGTTTTAAAAATTAGGAACAGGAGGGGGGAGGCGGGGGAAGGATAGCTATCGCTCATTGACCTACCTACCCTATATTTATAATTATGGCGGTAACAATAATACTGTTTGTATGTATTTTCTTCATTATTGAAAGCGTTCTGTAACAGTATTTTAAAATCGTCAGAAAAAAAATAATTAAATTGATTTTATTTTCAAATGTAATAAACTTACTTACCTCCATTGCAGAATCGTGAATAGAGCACAATAATATTTTAATAGCACGTCACTAAAAGTAGTAACACTAACAAGGGCCTCACTGCTCACTTAACTCTAACCATACTCAGCAGAATTTCAAGCTTAAATACTTACTGAGAACAATTAAACAAACCATCACCATTAACGTAATCACATACATTAGGATATGAAAAGAAGAAAGGACACATTCCAAAACATTGATAAGATTGACAAATAACTAGAAACTAAGGATGTAATTATCATTAAAATATTTTTACTAATGGTGTTTTGCAACGAGTCATTCCATATCGTATAGGTACATTCCATAATACATACGCACATCGTGTATACGAATAAACCCAACAGTTTTACTTGCACATCAAAAAGTGTTAGCCACTACTACGGCAAAGTATCCTATTACTAGAGCTGAAGTTAAAGTTTTAACAATACCAGCAGGGATTCAAGGAAAAACTCTTGATAACATTTTCCTTGGGCAAATACCTAAAAGATGCATAGTCGGGTTTGTTAATAACATGGCGTTTAACGGTAGTCTCACTAAAAATCCGTTCAACTTTGAGAACTACGATATGAGTTCATTTTGCTTATATATCGATGGTCAGCAAATACCTTCTAAAGCGTTACAACCATCATTTAAGAGTAATATTTTCACAGCAGCCTATCACACCTTATTTTCTGGAACAGGCATACATTTTCTTAACGAAGGCAATGGAATATCTAGGGATCAGTATTCTAATGGATATTGTTTATTAGCTTTTGATTTAACCCCCGACTTATCAGCCAACTCATCGAGCCATTGGAATTTGATAAGGAATGGTAGCGTAAGATTAGAAGTTCGTTTTGAATCTTCTCTTTCCCAAACTATAAATTGTATTGTTTATGCTGAGTTTGATAATGTAATCGAAATAGACAAGAATCGCAATGTTATCGTAGACTATAGTAGCTAAGACAAAATGATTGTATGTATATTATAATAACGTTTATTTTTAAGAATTTGTGATCAATAAAAGTTTAAACATAACATGAAACATTTTTTTGATTTTTTTATGTACCACCTTTAAATAGCTAGCTCATGCTGCCAAGTGGCGCATTCACAATAGTGATTTGCACGAGTAGGTATACCTTACATAGAATATGAACACGATCAAGATCCAGGAATGTTTAAAAAAAATTCACCCATCCTTATACAATAACGTGTATGCAGCTAACAGATTACCAGTGCGTGTTGAAGCACCCACGTTTTTAGTTAGCAATCTGGATCCAGATACACGGCCAGGTTCTCATTGGGTAGCCATACACATAGAGAAAGGCGGCATGGGACAGTATTTTGATTCGTTCGGTCGAGCACCGACGGGGTTTCACAAGAGTTTTCTGAACAGGAATAGTAGGCAATGGAGCTTCAATAGTAAGAGACTACAAAACGAGTGGACTTCAGTATGTGGCGAGTACTGTGTGTTGTATTTATGGTACAAATATCATGGGAAGAGTATGCAAGATTTCACGGATGCATTGGAGAGTAGTAGTAGTATCTTGAATGATGTAATGGTTAACGCAATGTTCCAATACAATTTTAAATAAAGCTGTATACAGAATAAAGATCGTGTTGTTATTGTTATTGACCCCGATAACATGAACGTCAAGAACAATACCCCCCTCATTCGTAGCAGGTGATTAATAACAATAGACGAACGTAACAATACGAGTAGATAAGGAAGCGTGCGATAATGAGGTCCTAGATCCTGAAACCTATCTCGCGATCCTGAAGAGATATAAGAAAACTGATGGCGGCAAACGATCGGGCATCCCCGAAAACCCCTAAAAAGACACCAAACTTTTTTTTTTTTTTTTTTTTTTTTTTTTTTTTTTTTTTTTTTTTTTTAGGCGGCGAAGTTTGCCGGGTCTCGATTTTAGGGGTGAGGCAGAACGGATTTTGCCGTGAGGCAGAACCGGTGAATCTCTACTACTAGCATTACAGATGGGCAAGCCGCTACAATAATAAATAGGGATACCTATATTTGCGTACCAATAAATACAAACAGATATAAACACAAACGGTATAGGTAATTATTACAACCCCGTAAGATCGAGGTCCTTATACCGGAACAGGGTAGACTAATTAATTTTAATACACATTAAAAACCCCGTTGCACGTTATTTTTTAATAAGCGTACGATAGTGATATCTACGAGCCCCGTCTGAGGCACTCGGGGGCGGAGACATCGGCGAGTGCGCGGGCTTGGCCGCCGCAACAGGCCTTGGACAATCGTCCTGACCTACTTCTTTATCGGCAGTCTCCGACATCTCTTCCCCCTCTGCCTCCTCAAACGTGTCGTCAGCATCACTCTCAGGGCGCAAGGCACCGTCCTCCTTGGAGGTCTTAATATTCGGTCTCGAAAGCGAATACCTATTTTTTTGCTCGATCGGGATCACTTGATCCTGATGTCTGCGCCTTTCGACGCCGTTACCTACGTCGACCTTGTACGAGACGGGCCCGGTTCTCTGTGTCACTGTACCTTCGACCCATTTATTATCTTTATCTGAATAACCGCGCGCGAGGACCGGCTGTCCTACGTGCAGGTCGCGGTCGCGGCCGGGCCGCGCCGCGCGCTGCCGCTCGTGTACGGCGCGCACCGCGGCGCGGACGTCGGGTCGCAGCGCGTCGAGCCGCCCGCGCAGCCGCCGCCCCAGCAGCGCCACCGCCGGCGCGACGCCTGTCGTCGCGTGTTCCACGTTCCGATATTGAAACAAAAATTTAAGTGCTTGGGGCACCTTCTCCCCTTCGTGCAGAGCTCTTTTAATAGCTTTCTTGACCGTCTTGACTGCGTTTTCAGCCGCACCGTTGCCCTGTGGCCTGTGTGGTGCCGACGTCACGTGCTTGATACAGTTTTTATTACAGTATTCTTGAAAAGAGGACGATTGGAATGGAGGGCCGTTGTCGGAGACTAACATGGTCGGCAAGCCGAATCGGGCAAATAACGATCTGAAAACCGCGATAGTACAATCCGCGTCCGTGCGGTTCATCGCCACGGCTTCGATCCATTTCGAATGGGCATCGACTACAATCAAGTACTTCTTACCCCCGCATTCCGCGAAGTCAGCGTGCACCCGCTGCCACGGGTGAGGAGGAAATTCCCACGGGTGGGTGGAAGCCCGCGGAGGCGCATCTCGCACGAGCCGGCACGCCGCGCACGCCCGGCACACCTCCTCCAGCTGCCGGTCTAGCGCGGGCCAATATACGTACGATCGTGATAGGCTTTTCATTTTAATCACCCCCAGATGCCCGTCATGAAGTTCCTCCAATACCCGCTGACGCAATATGGGCGGAATTATAACTCGATATTTGTATATCAGGCAACCCATTTCTAGAACGATGTGTTGTTTACGCGCGTAATATGGTTTAATTTCGTCCTCGCAGTTAGTCCCCGACGGCGGCCAACCAAACATAACGTATCCTTGAATTTTACATAACAGACTATCCCGTGCGGTAGCCTCCCTAATTTCTTTAAAATCTACAGGCATCCTATCGCTCACTAACTTCACATAAGTAATTGGTTCCTTATCGGAGGGGCGACGCTCGCACGGCAGTGGCAGTCTCGATAACGCGTCGGCCGGCCCGTTATCTTTTGATCTGACGAAAGTTACCGAGAAATCGTACGCCGCCAATCGAGCAGCCCAGCGCTGGAGTCTGCTCGCGGCAGTCTGTGGGATTCCACCTTTCTCCCCGAAAATATAGCTCAGGGGCTGATGGTCCGTGCGCAATTTGAACCGTCTACCGAACAAATATTGATGATGTTTGGTAATGCCGAAAAAAATCGCAAGCGCTTCCTTATCGAGCCGACTATAATTCTTCTCGGCCGCGTTGAGCGTGCGCGAGACGCAGCTGACGGGCCGCTCGCTGCCGTCCGGGTACACGTGCGCCAACACCGCGCCTAGCCCGTATGCCGAGCTGTCCACTGACAACACGAGGGGTCGCCTTTCCTCGTCATGCGCGAGTACCTTATCGCTCAACAAAACACTTCTCGCTTCCGTGAAGGTACTTTCGCATTTAGAGTTCCATTTCCAATCTGTCCCTTTCTTAAGTAACGCGTGTAGTGGATGTAACAAAATACTAAGATTCGGAATGAACTTGCCGTAATAATTCAGCATGCCGAGAAAACTCTTTAACTGTGTGACGTCCTGCGGTCGGGGAGCATTGAAAATGGCCTCTGTTTTCTTAGGATCGGGTCGTAGGCCCGTTTTATCAATAATAAATCCTAGATACTTCACACTTTTCTGTAGAAACGTACATTTATTTAACTTTACCGTAAAGCCCATATTGCGTAACCGTTCAAGTACAGCTTTCAAGTTATCTAAATGTGTCTTACGGCACGACCCCGTCACGCATATGTCGTCCAAGAACACGACCGTGTTTGGCACACCTTTTAGAGTCTCCTCCATGATTTTTTGAAATTTCTCTGGAATACATGATAACCCGAAAGGAGTGCGACGATATACAAACGTCCCGAGATGAGTGGTGATCGTAGTATATTTCTGAGAATCCTCCGATAATAATAATTGTTGGTAACTATTTTTTAAGTCGATTTTTGAGTATTCCTCTCCCCCGCTGAGTGTCGCGAACAGTTCCTCAATACGGGGCAGAGGGTACGGATCGCGTTTTAATTTCGTTATTTTATAATCACCACAGATTCGTATATCTCCGCACTCTTTAATGACCGGAACAATAGGCGTGCCAAATTCTGAAGACTCTACTCGGTAAATAGTTCCCTCCTGCTCGAGCCGCTCGAGCTCCTCGACGGGGCGTCGTAACGTAAGCGGAACCGGCCGCGCGCGCACGTACACCGGCGCGGTGTCGGTCAGCTGTAGATGAACGGATCGCTTACAAGTACCGAGCTTATCCGTAAACACCTCTGGGTACTCCACTATAAGTCGGTTCACCAATGGGTCGTTGACCGCTACGATATTATTTAATTTAATTTCGATATTGTTTATTTGCAACATACGGACCCACTCTCTTCCGAGCAAAGGGCGTCCTCCGTTGCAAATTACGTGTAAATCGCAATTATTTAACGTGACATTTCCGAGTCTTACATCTACCGGTATCGAACCTAGCGACTCCATTTTTGAACCGACATAGCTGCGTAACTTTAAATTATTCGGTTTTAGCTTTTTATGAGAAAAAAAACGTTTAGATATAAAAAAGTTCACTGATAGTCGAGATCCTACTTCCCGTATCGATTTCGAAATCTAGGTACCGGTCGTCGATTTTAACCGTGATCATATATGGTTCGTCACCTGTACCGTCCACCTGGATGTTGTAGGAGTCTTCGCTGTCACCGTCCTCACTCATGTAATTTTGGAGGGCGCTCCCTGGGCCCGCCGGGCCGCTCGTACGCCCTTCTTTGCACATCACCTTTAAATGACCGCGCTTGCCACATTCGTCACAATTATACTGCGAGTACCGGCACCGGTCCGGCCGGTGCTGTTTGCCGCACCGCCAGCAAGCTCGGCGCGCCGCGTCGCCGCCGCCGACGCCAGGCCGTGCCGGCGCGGGCGCGCGCCCGCCGCGCCGCCCGATCGCGCTCCGCGCGCTCGCCTGGTGCAGGCCCTCGCCCGCGTCGCTGCCGCCGTCGCCGACAGCCGCTGCGCCCGCCGCCGCCGTAGCCCCGCTCATCTCAGCGTGCTTCTCGGCGGCTTCCAGCGCCAGAGCCAGTTCAACCGCCTCCTTATATTTTACATCTTTCTCCGCAAAAATACGCGAGCGCATAGTCTCGTTGGCGAGTCCCGACACGAATTGGTCACGTAGGTTTTCTTCGAGCGAAGCCCCGAAATTGCATGTAGCCGCCAGATGTTTTAAAGTCTGTAGGTACGCCGTGAGACTTTCGCCGCCATTTTGTGTTCTAAGCCGGAATACGTGTCGTTCGGCTATTTCGGAGCGTTGAGGCTCCAAATGATCCGACACTATTTTCACTAACTCGTCAAAAGTTTTCGCTTCTGGATGTACCGGAGAACACAAGTCACACATTAGGGAATACGTCGCGTCTCCGACCACCGTAATAAGCAACGACACGCACAAATCTTTTTTCACTTCGTTCAAAATAATATATTGTTTGACCCGCCTACTACTACTGCGGGCCGTTAACAGTGGCCCGCGTACGTGCGTCGGCACGTACGCGGGCCACTGTTTCGAACTTAAGTCAAACGCTTCAAGTTTACCGATCGGCATGTTTATTAGGTATAATGACGTTCTATAATATTTAAATTGTTAATAAAAATCGCGTGAACTCGTCTCGTCGCCAATGTAACGTCAATGAAAGGCAGTGGTTGACAACTGACTGATTTATTGAAACATAAAGCCTACCCACATTATCTAGATACGAATACCTTACAACTAGTACTCGCGTGTGATACTTGCAATGTTTCCAACATATCCGCCCTGTCTTTGAGAAATGTCATTAGAACTTCTACCTTCAGGATCGACTTGGAGTCACCAGATTGTTTTAGTGTCGTAGTTTTATATTGTTCCCACTCGCGTTCTGTAATTTTATCTAATTTTGTGACAACAATATAAATAATTAAAGTGTCCCAGCTGTCTACCGGTTCACCTAACAACTTTAAAGCGCGTAAATTCTTTAAAATTGTGTCTACTAAATGACGTAAAAGATCTGGTGCCTCTTTTGTCAAAGCCTGAATGTTAAATAGTGACTTTACGTGATTATGTACGAGTAACCTGCTATTGTCGTACCTACTGAGAAGTAATTCCCATGCTATGGCGTAGTTAGCAGCGGAAAACTCTAACGAATCGATCACCAACGCTGCACTGCCTTTTAGTGAAGACTTGAGGTAGTGGAACTTTTGGATGCTAGTGATAAGATCAGAGTTATGAATAAGCGACTGAAAGGTATCCCTAAATTCCAACCAATGCTCATAAGAACCGTCGAAGGTAGGTATCGCAATTGTGGGTAACTTTACTGACTTAATGTCGCTCCTGAGAGCTTTTTTGGAACTTAAATCATCTTCTTCCCTGCCGAGCATACATTCCGCCCTAGCTAAAGTGTCGTAGTAACTATCTTCAAATAATTCGCGTTGGTTAACCCTAGAAAGATAACGTGCGCTTCGGAGGCGCCCGCGAAACAGATATATCGATGTAATTTTTTAATTAACGCGCGTACAAGCTTGTGTTTCCGAGCCAACTCAGTTGTCGGTCAACACTACCGAAAGACGACTTCTTCTGTTCGGTAAGTACCACAGTTTTGTTGCTATGGCAACGCGTTGCGCTCGAGAAGCGCATGTTTATCTTTTGTGTAACTTTTATGGATTTCTTTGTGATTTTGTATTTGTTACTTTTTACTAATTTCTACATATGTACGGTTTATATTATTAATATACATTGGTTATTTATTCATCTGAATAGTTTTTTGACAATTGTGGGTACAGTTAGGTCAAACAAATTAGAAATTCCTGAAGAATTGAAAAACATTCTTACTCGATCTGTGGGTTCATCTATGTTCTGTTTCGATGGATATTCATTGTTGAACCCTAGTATCATACAAGCCCAAGCTGTCAAAGATGGTATATGTATTGTCCTCATGCGATGTAGGCGCCCTTATAAAGTTACAACTGGCAAACCTGAAGTAATGATGTTCTACAACCAGACTGAAGGCGGCGTTGAGACGTTCGATGAGATGTGTTCTTCGATGTCTTGTTCCAGAAAGACTAACAGATGGCCTAAGACAATGTTTTATTATATTTTGAACATAGCATTTGTCAACTCATATATAATTTACACTCACAATTTTTTTTAAAAAGGAGAATAGCCATTGAACCGTAGTGAGTAGGTATAATGAAGAAACCAAAAGTGGAAATCCCTACTTTAGCAAGACGTTTGAGAGAAAATATCCTGCCACAAACCATTCAAGACGTTTCTGAAGAAGCTGATGAGGAACTTCCGTCTAAAGTTCGGCGTTACTGTAGCTTGTGTACAACAAAATAAAAAAAGAATGTCTAAGATGACGTGCACAAAATGTAAAAAGACAGTGTGTGGGAACACAAAAATGATGTTTGCAACAAATGTCTCTAACTGTTGATTTTCGTATTATTTTTTGGCATTTGAGACTGATTATACAGTAGTTAATTGGTTAGTAAAATAAAATACTGAAAATATTGACCTTTTTAGAAAAAAATCTACTTTAATACAAAAGACTGTTAATTTTTGTAACTTTTTGCCAAGAATTTTTAATTTGTTTATAACTTTCATATAAATAAAAAATAATAGTATATAGTTGTGTTTTATTAACACAATTAAAATGTAAAACTTCATTAAATTTATAAAAATATTATAATTATTACAATTTGTAAAATAATTCGGGTTTGAAAACTGTGCGCCTCTGGGGCGCATGTCTTTTTAGTACTAAAAAATAAGGTTATCTTTCTAGGGTTAAGTTGCTCATCGAGATCTACTTCTACAACCGATTCTTCTAACTTTGTTTGAAGATGACTAAATTCCGCGAATAGACTTGAAGCTCCCTGAATGCGTAGCTTAAGATCTACGCGTGTTTGTGTATTTAAAGGTACGTCTGATTTTAATGTATTTAAATAATTAGAAAAGCGGGTAAGACGACCTTTGACAATAGGTCGCTTTTTGACTAACTCGCGTAATAGTTTGTTTGTTTCGTTATCATCGGTAACCGTCAACTTGTATGGGGATTTAGACCTAGCCCTAGGTTCTGTGATCATCTTGGACGTCCAGTAAAAGGTGGAGTACTCACGTTTGGCAAGTGGCAGTTATGCTAGCTTCGGCACACGCTGCTAGACACTGCAAACTGATGGTAGCTCACTGCGTCTCAATTACTGAAACAGTTCACTGCGGAATTGACACAAGAAAGGACAGGCGTTTGGATAGGATGGATGGCTGGCCGTACCGTTTCTCTCAGTATGTAGGTATGCGTGCTTCTGGACAGCGATACTGGTCATATCCTTTGGAAAATCCTTGTCAATCTTCGGAAACTAGTCCGTTGGCGTGGTTCCGTCGTATATTTGGCTTCGAAGGTCCAATTTTATGTTTGTAATAATAGTTAATTGTGTTTTGTAATATTCGATTTATTTTCTCGCTTTATAAAATTTTCCGTTAGACAAATATATTGATATGTAGTGTTAAGTTGTTGCGTAGTAGCTGTCAAAAACATCTGACATTAGACTTGACGCTTTCTTCGTGTTCGGATACGCGACACCTTCGTTTGACGGGCCAAAGTAAACATTTGTATAAAGGGATCCTATTTAAAGTGTAAATTTAAGGGTCAATACATAAGTATAACTTATTCTTAACAAAAATTACGTACATATATTTATTTATACAACACTTAAAACATTTCACACTTATGATACACATATTGTAACTAGAACTAATCTAAGCACTAGAAGTATTAGCAAGACATTTTAACTTAGTAAGGGGGCTGTATTCTTCTTCTTGCCTTGCTATTTGCAGACCAACTGGTGAATTTTCCAATCCAAAAACTGCGGTTAAGAAAAAGTATCCTGTATACTTATGCTTCATAATAGTAAAATTTTTATCAATACTATATTATTACATTATCCTATCTGTTTCCGAGTACAACAAGAGTTAATGAAATTTTTAAGAGTCGACGCGATAGCAACATGTAATATTTTTCTTTCGTAAGCACCTGCATAACAATTGATAAAAAATATTTTATTTTAAGCACCATATGCTATGCCAGATAATATAACATAAATGTTACCTGACAAACGTGGCCACAGTAGTAACGATTGAAGCATCCCAGGCATTTTTGTTTTGTGACCTTCCCACATATGGCACAGTTTCCATCCTTTATGTGGCAAGCATTGGGGTTAAGGGACGTCACGTGGGTTATGAGTGGTGTCGCCGACGGTTGTGACCTTTGCTCTTCTTGCAACTGTAATAATACAATTTGTAGCTATGTTTAAAAACAAATTAATTGCTTGTGATATAGAACTTCTTAAATAATGTGTTTATGAGTAGTTCCAACATACTGGCTAAATTTTGTGACAATTCCTGCTGAATCTGTAACCAGCGCTAAAGCAGCGATGCCTTGCCTAGTTTTGTTACTCAAAGTTCTGTGTATCGCTGCAATGGTTATTGGTTATGGGGCATCTCTTACTATCAGGAGAGCGAGTCATTCGGCTCTTTACTTAAAAAAACTGCACTCGGTCTACTGAGACTCGATATCTGACTTTGATTCAATCTAAAACAATTGTACAGCATCTGGCCAAGGCAATTGATAAATCTATCCTATCTTCACATCCTTTGTAATGTTAAGCTATTAACATAAAACGACTTTCTAAGTTTCTGAATCTTACCGTTAAATCATTGTTGGTACTGAAACTTAGTGGACTCATAAAACCACTATCACGAGATATTGATGATCTATTCAATTCAACTGTCATTGCGTTTTCTGGTTGTGGGTTTTGGTTATAATTCTGCGATGGAATTAATATTGCTTGCTGTTGGTAGTTATGTGTATATGTAGTAAAGTTTTGGTTATGGCAGCTGTTTATTGTCTGTTGATGTCCTACTGGCTTTACTGGATTTGGCCAGGATGGCGTAGAATCTTGATGCGAAGGGAATCTTGGAGTTATATTGGTACTTAGATTTGGATAAGAATGTGTGGGCATTATTGGATTATGCACTGTTTGTAGACTATAATTTAGTGCCTGTAATGTATTCTGTTCGGGATGTGTATTTTTCATCTGATTTTCAAATTGATAACAATAATATCCGTTTGGTAATAGGGATTGTTGACTGTTGCTAAGATAAGGGGGTGGTGGTTTGTATTGTGGTACAGGGGTTTGCAATTCTTGTAAGGGAAGACAAGGTTCTCTGCTTTGACTTGGTTTTTGTAAGTGCAGCGATTTGTTTGTATTTGCACGTGGACGTTTATATTTATTCGAGTTTCTCACAGAAATTGGATTATGCTTTTCAATGAGTTGACTATTATGAGTAAATGGAGGTCCAGAACATGGTTTTTGCAGTTCCCGCGTAAGTATAGGATTCGCGTTTATGTTCATGTTCTGTATTTCTAATTTTCTTTTTTGAGCCCATATTATCATAATTTTATATAACAGCTCTATGTCTTCATATGAAGAATTACAAGATTTTGAATGACCGATTTGAATCGTATTGGTAATGAAGTTCTTTACGAAAGTAGAATCACCATTTTTTGGTATAATAATGTTGACGACAGAGCTGTATGAGAGATCAAAAAAATAATTCCTCATGCGAATGTAATGTTTTTTGGCATTTTCTATTAATATTGGATTTGAGTTATCTCGATACAGTTTCACCAAAGTGTTATAAGTATTGATGATGTATATCATATGCTCCGATACAGTATCAAGCAATCCTCTGTAGTTACTAAACATATTGTTACATTCGTTTTGTGATGGAAAACATTCATCGTTATTTATTTTCTCTGCTTCAGCCGTTTGTTTGGTAAGATTAGTTTCGATGTTGGGCATACACGTTTTTTCAGTTTCAATGTCTTTTTTCTGTAAGTTTATAGGAAATACTTCTTCACTGGTTGGGGCAGCAAAATATTTTGAATAAATTTCGACAGTACCTGAATTCTGATTTTGAGAGTTATTGTTGCCACCGGTTGCATCTTCATGATATTTTCTATTAATTTCAGTTTCGTTGTTTTTATCAAACGGAATCAAATCCTTAGTACGCTTTTTACTATGTGTCTTAGTTTTCTTTGATGTTTGTATGGGGGTTTGTAGTTGGTGGCTACTATTAAACTCTTTTGTACATTTTCTTTCAAAACCATTTTGGTTCTTAATCGGTATTCTTCCTTGTTGCTTTGTTTCTACATTATTATTTTCTTCGTTCACATTTAAGGGTGGTACGTCTAGAGGTTTAGGCTGCAATGCATTATTATGTTTTATTATTTCAGCAATAGATTCAATATTGTTATTCAGTTCACATATACTAGTACTTTTTGTGTCAAGTTTTGTTTCAGTTTTCGATGGGATTGTTTTTGGGGTTATCAATAAATTAGCTTGTTTTTCAATCACATAATCTACTTGCACTACTTTTGATGAACTACTTGCTATTTCTTCTTTTTCTATCTCTATTATATCTTCTATTGATGGTTTTATGTCAAATGTTTCATCATTGCTGTCATCAAATATTATTGTAGCACTTATTGGCGCACTGAAATCGAATCCATCCATGGCGGGCAAGTTAGGTACCTGAAACAATTAATTTGACTGCTAATAAATTCTCTCTATAAAATATGATTTGGTCACATGTAAAACTAAGTAGTCATCTTTAATACATGGAAAACCTAAGAGCAAGACAAAATATATTTTTAAATAAAAACGCGCAACTGAATGTTTACCTTAGCACGCTTTATTTAGCTACGGAATTTACATTTTATATGTATATATTATGGATATAAATCCATATTTTTTCTTTTAAATCTTTTTTGGTTTTATAATGTCAGCATACATATATTTTTGTTTTTTGAATTAATCTTTTTAGGGTTCTATGCATTCATTCACGGCGGTCAGTACATCTGTTTTTTGTCTGAATTCACAATTTTCAGACAAAACCACCAAATTGCAAATTGCACCAAAAAAAATTCTTCTTCCCATTGATTTCTATGAGTTACTTGGTTTTTCGATGACGTAACAGAATTCTAATTTATAAAGACTACAAATATGCTCGGTATTCTGTAAAATATACCGTTTACTAGTCGTTCGACGTTTAAGCTGTAGGGAAACCCCGAGACACATAATAAAATTATAAGAAAAGGGATGGCAACTAGTATTGTTGAAAATCGGTAAAAAAATCGGGAGCAATTTTTGCCATTAAAAAATCGTTCCATTTCAGTATGACAAGCGCCAAATTGGTACAAAGTACCGAAAAATCTGTCAATTCTGTTGGTTATATTCTTTCAACGAATACACGATTTTTTATTATACCTACCACTATTCGGAGAAGTAGAACAAACAAATACAATTAAAAATTCAATTATTAAATATTATCGGCAAGCAATAATAATTGATCTAGGCAACTTAACATATTTTCCTATTTGTTGGGTTGCAAAATTTATTACTCGAGTAAGATAAGTAAGACATGCATACAAATAGATGCTAACAATTGAAAGTTTAGGAATGTCAAAATATTGAACCAATTTGCATTAGGCAAGTGAAAAAAAAATTAAAATAATAAACGTCAACATTTTGTTTAAATTTAACAAATTTAAACAAACGGTCAACGGACAAACAGTCAACGGACAAACGGTCGCGTTTGTCTGGCCTTACGGTAGTAAAAAGGGGCAGGGGGAAACAAGTCGTGCAACTCCAAAGCACAATTAATAAATAACCAAATGAAAAAATAAATTATAAATATTATGTCAAGTTCATTTCAATTGAAGTTGAATTTATTAAATTTAGGCATTCGTATAAAAATAATAATAAACAAAAATTTAAAACACCAAGTTTTTTTTTAAATTGTTGGCAGGTTAGGTGTAAACACATAGCCTGGAATGGAACTGGCTCTAAAGTGAGTCTCTAGGAACACTATTAGGTAGTTAGCGACAGTTTTTCTACTTGGGGGTGGCAGCTAGCCAGTCGAGTACTAGAAAGTACCCCTACCACTATGCTATGGTTTTATGTTTTTCTTCACCGGCAGCTCAAGCTCATTGTAGGGGTTTGAAGCCGCGCTCTTCGGCGTGTGAAGTGCGAACCGATCGTGCTAACCACTGAGCAATCATCGGTACAAATAACAATAAAATAATTATTAATATAAAAGGGTAAAACTTATTCCGTAAACTTGAAATATGTTCCTGGCACTTTTTAAGTCGGCGTACGCGTGTATTTTGAGCTGTTTTAACTATTATTGTTGAACACAACGCGACTCTTTTGTCTACACTAACCGTTTAACACAATATTCATACAAAATACTTTATTGATAACACCAATGTTCCAAGTCAAATTTCGTAAAATCATTTCAAATAATTATGTGTATCATTAAAAAAAAAGTTATAAATAAAACACTGGTTACATGTCAATGAATAATAACAAAATGTCAAAAAAAGTACATAATATTATATCGATATAAAAACACGTCAATATAAAAATATTGTCAAATATAGTTTTGGTAGGTACATAGGTACATACTTTTGGTACTACTTAAACGGGACAGAATGTAACACTGGACCACTGCTACATCTGTTTACTCGACATAACTAATATAATTAGTTTTGATCGATCGCGCGCGACATCACACCCGTGTCGTATCAAGTGCTATACTAACGAAAAAAAAAATGGAACTAGGGTAGGAACGAGGCGCGTGCGCCGTCATCAAAGGTTCGCAAGCCGCCTTTCGGGTTCTTTGACTCGATGCCGCCGCCTGTCTAATTACCATAAATGTACTGTACAATATACAGTCGACTCTCGTTAATTCGGAACTCGAGGGACTCTTAAAATATGACGAATTATCGACTGTTTGAAATATCAAATGGTTCGAAATTTTCGAGAGTAAATAAATAAAACTTCGAATTGAGTGATTGAATTAAGTGATAGTTATTGAGTGTTGATATATTATTTATGCTGCTATACAATCAACGAAAGAGTAACAGTAACTTAACTAAACAAACCATTTCGTTCGGAATCGGAAGTACCTATATGTCAAACTAATCATAACAAAAACAATCAAGTATGAACTTGTCTCGAAATGTCTTTACCTCTGCAAGTTCTGCAATCTTTCTGTCTCTTTCTCTGCAACTTTGAACTATCAAGTGTTTGACGCCGATGAGTTCGAATTGACGCGTCGTTTTGTTACGTAGCAATGATTTTTTCGTTCGAATTACCGAGTGCATAAAAATGTATCGATTTTGTTCGAAATATAAAGAGATTTTCTAGGGAACTGGTGATAACTTTAAATTATAGAGAGGTTCGAATTATCGCAGGTTTGAATTAACGAGTGTCGACTGTAATATCAAATTTAGTTGAATATTACGAGAGTTTATTCCTACCTTTACAATAAGACGTTTGTTTTGAGTGAATTTTGACAACATGAATGAATAGCTTTTAATGTCTCTGTATAAAATATGTAGGCACTAAGAAAGTACATAACATCTCAATACGTATAATCTTGACACGAAAAAGATTACTGCCCCATTACATTCTACCTATTTCATGTACCTACCTACATAGCCCTAATTTTTCCTTACTGTAAAAAAAAAAAATACTTGTAATACCTACCTAAATAATAGAAAAACCTTAAATTAATACTATTTACAAAATTCATACAAAAATCTTAATCTAAAAGTCAGTCTGAGGGATATGTGGCCAGAATGCTGGCAGCATTGCCACGCTGGATGGCAATGCTTAGCTTTTGACCAAAGTAGATACCAGCATTCTGGTCACCTGAAGCCTCCTCTAAACGTAAATAGAAAAGAACCTAGATTATGAATGTGATTATAATCGTTTCTAGTTTATTCAGGTAGGTAGGTAGGTATTTCAATATTTCTATAAAGTACGAACATTTTAATGAAGGTAGATCCAATGCTAGGTACTTTTTTAATATCTAGGTAGTGAAATATTGTAAGGGATGATGTGGTCGAAGATGAAGCATGCAGACTTACGACTTACTTACCTACCTAGATTACTTATTCTTTGAAAAAAGTACACATATTGTCTTAATTATTAGAACTCAGTGAAATTTAAGGTACTAACGAAAAAATCCTGTTCGCTCTCACTAACGAAATAAAGTCTCACGTTCGCTCTTCCACTACGCCAGCGCTACACATTTGGTGGATCGCGACCCGGTACCGGGCCATCGAAATAAAATACCGGGTCGTAGCTTTCCTTGTTTTAAAATAATACATATCGATCAGCGCATCATAAATAAACGATTTCGCACTAAATAGCCGATGCCGAAATAATGTGTAAAAAGTTATGGACATCTTTTTGGTATATTGGTATACTAGGTAGGTAACCATAATAAGCACGCACCATAAACGTGATACCTATCTTTATTTGGTACATATTAATAATAAATTTCTTGCAAAATATATCTAGCAAAGTAAATCTTGATCTTAAACGGAATTTACTTTTGCTGTCATAGCATGTAAGTACAAAAAAAATGCTTTCATTTTAAACTTGTTTATGTCTGGAATAAAAGTAATAACAATTATTGAAACTGCACCTACACATTATAACCAACCTACAAAATGTAGTCGCATTTTGCGTCTAGGTATCTATTTGTTTACTTAGCTCAGGTTTTGACTGCAGTTTCCACTAATTTATACGTCCTTGCGATGCTAGGGCAGCTATCTACCTGCCCTGGCAAGGTTTTATTAATATTATATTGTTTTGTTTATAGGTAGGTAGGTATAAAATTCACTTTTACTAGGTGATAGGCAGCCCGTACACGTAGCGCACGATCCGCGATCCGCGATCCGCTATCAATGATCGCGATCCAGACTGATCGTGTACGAAGCGGATTGACGGACTGATGCTCCGGATCGCAAAATATCTAGAAATTTTGAAATCAAGATCGCGGATCGCGGATCGCGGATCGTGATCATGATTGAACGTGTAAGGCGGCCCATAGGTGCGTCACAGCCCTGCACAATTCTTATTTTATTTTGGTTAGATATCTACTCATAAAATTCTCGGCTAGCAAGTTTGCGAAGATAATTTCGGGAGTAACTCGAATCACTTACCCATAGAACTAAAATTAAGAACTACACGATAAGACAAAAAATCACGGGTAATTCAGAATTCACGTATTTACATGTAAGTTATTAGTTTCACTGCAATCTGACGAAACACGGAACGAAAAAAGTGCACTTCCTTTGTAATCATAAATAATCGAAATAAAGAAAAAAGTATTAATGCACAACCTACACCGAGCGCAGTTGAACGCTCACTGACGTCACGTCACTCATCACTGACTAATCGTGTGTAACTCAGATCAGAACCGGTTCAAATATTCAGATCGTGTAAGTTTGAACCGTTGAGCTGCAGCTCAACTGCAGATCAAGCAGCTCAAATCGTGGCTTGCGGCTCATCGAGTCATCGTTGTCGCGCACCCGACCGCAGCTAATCGAACTGAATTGCGAGCCGAACCGAAATTGAAAAGTGAACCGAACGGAGCCGATGCGACGCGATCTGTTTTTTTAAGCAGTGTGACCTGAACAGAATGATGAACGAAACAGAATGACTTAGAAAGAGAAGGAGAGCATATTGACCACGAATCTTACAATTCCCGGGATAAACAAGATAATAAACTATTTATATACAATTTATTTTGCAAATCCTTTCATTTGTTTTAGCATGATTGATTAACAAATATCCATACATACAAACTTTGGCAATTATAATATTAATCGGAAAACAAAAAAAAATAAATTAATTTTAACAAAATATTTTTTATCAGTAGATTTCCCGATAAATTGAGAACATTTCCAACGTTGTTGAGCTGAAACTATAAACCAACTATATGAGCTGCATATTCTAGCGCTGCATAAGGTCTAGTTTACTTCGCTATTGACTAAATGACTCCCTCGAGTTAGTACGTGAACTGATCTGAAATGACCTGTTGAGCCGGTTCAAGTTTTCAGCTCAAGGGTTGAGCTGCGAGCCGCGGCGTGACTCAAGTAAATCTGTTGAGTTACCCATGGCTATCACTGACTGGCAGGCAGGGTTGGATTCGGGTACGTTGAAAAATATAGTACAAGACCATCAAAATAGTAGTACGCCGATAGTACACTTATTTTAAATCTTACATTGTTTAAAAAAAGCTATTAATCAATAAAATAGATAGTTAAAATCAACATGTTTATACAAAATTTACTCCTGTTCTAAATTATGTAAGTTCTTGACTATTATTTTCATGTAATCATAAAAACATCTCTTCTAATGCGAGTAGGTATACGAAAGAATAAAATCGGTACAGTTGCCACTTTTGCTGCATTTTTTTTCTTAGATATAGGCGTCGCACCCCAAGCATTTGCCAGTGGCAAGTTACAATTTTAAGACAAAATGCGAAGCCAAAATAAAAAAAGATGAAGAAGAAGTATTGTTTGACAGCTTACCACAATGTGCTGTGGTAAGCTGTCAAACAATACTCAATGATATTTTTTTTTACAGATGATTTGGCTATAAACGGGTGTCATATATACCTATTTTGGTCTTTTCTAAGTGAGTTAACGAAATTGTAGTATTTTTCCGTACTATCCTTAGGTATGGATATTATCTAGTACGGAGCATGAAATAGTAATACAAATACTATAATTATAGTACGAAATCCAACCCTGCCAGTGGCAGGGTTGGATTCGGGTACGTTGAAAAATATAGTACAATACCATCAAAATAGTAGTACGCCGATAGTACACTTTTTTTTTAAATCTTACATTGTTAAAAAAAAGCTATTAATCAATAAAATAGATAGTTAGAATCAACATGTTGATACAAAATTTACTCCTGTTCTAAATTATGTAAGTTCATGGCTATTATTTTTTTCAGCCTTAGCAAGTAATCATAAAAACATCTCTTATAAACTGCGAGTATACGGAATAATAAAATCGGTACTGTTGTTTTTTTTTTAATGACTAGTGCTGTTGGCCGCAGATGGCCTCTACAGCGTCACGGGACTGTGAACCGGTACTGTTGCCACTTTTGCTGCATTTTATTTTCTTAGATTTTGGCGTCGCACTCCAAGCATTTGCCAGTGTCGTTACAATTTTAAGTTTCATAATTTAACAAAATGCGAAGCCAAAATCAAAAAAGATGAAGAAGAAGTATTGTTTGACAGCTTACCACAACACATTGTGGTCAAACAAAACACAATGATTTTTTTTTTACAGATGGTTTGGCTGTAAACGTGTGTCATATTTACCTATTTTGGTGTTTTCTAAGTGAAGTAACGAAATTGTAGTATTTTTCCGTACTATCCTTAGGTATGGATATTATCTAGTACGGAGCATGAAATAGTAGTACAAATACTATAATTATAGTACGAAATCCAACGCTGCTGACTGGTGGTAGTGCTGCCAACGACAACTCCAAAATTCCCTAATTGGAGACCAAACCTCCAACATTATTACGTAAAAAAACCACTTTGATACGACTAAAATGAATATTTTAAATGAAAAAATAAAGAAATATTGAGCCCTAAACCACCAATAAGTTTTGATGAACAGAAAACATGAAAATGATAATAAAAATAATAAATAATCATAATATTTTGTTAAATGAGAACTTACCTAATTAAATAGACTGTATGCATATTTTTTTACTTTGCCCATTAAGTATGTAATTTTTTAAACTTTTGAACGCCAACCAATATTCTTATATTATAGTTACCTAGGTATCTAACGAATTGTATTTCAATCATTATCACAATTAAACAAATTAATAATATTTTTCTTTGATATCCGATCACCACTAAAAATTCACTTACAAATTCCCAAACCACCAGTTTAAATGATAAAATCACTAAAGTGGCAACACTGCTGATAGAAATGCAGCGGACAGCTTGGTAATGGTATTTCAATGCACACCAATAGTTGGAAAAAATCATAGAAACATAACAGTAGGTACATTTTCAAATTTGTTTGTGTAAAAATACCAAATGGAATGACCTCTGAGAAACTTTCAATTTATGCTCCACGACCTACCTACGAATAAGAAAAGTTATTCGTAGACTTCGTACCTAGTTCACAACTAAAAGATTACCTACCTACCTACGCCATGTAAAATTGCCATAATTATAGAATGTTGCGATAGTAATATAAGATAATACCAATTACAAAATAAATGTGAACAATTTTATTGTTTTTTTTTAGAATATTCTGCTACTAATACTTTTGGAGTAACAACCGTCATCGGGCGGCAGCGGCAAAACGGGAAGCGAAGGCTGGCTGACTCGGCGACAATCGTAGGTATGATCGATACAAATACAAAAAAGTATAACTTTTTTTTTCTTTTTATGTTTGATAGGCTAGGTGATTGACCACAGCTCACCTGATGTTAAGTGAAGGCGTGGTCGAAGATGGTAAAGCACACCTAGCCTGGAATGGAACTGGCTCTCAAGTGAGGCTGCCGGAACACACCGTTAGATGCTTGGCGGCAGATTTTCAACATGAGGGTGGTAGCTAGCCAGCCGAGTACTAGAAAGTACCCTACCAGCATGCTATGGTTTCCTCACGATGTTTTCCGTCACCGGCAGCTCAAGCTCATTATTGGGGTTTGAACCCACGCCCTTCGGCATGCGAACCTACCGCGCTAACCACTGAGCTATCATCGCTACAAAAATATACTACTCGATACTAAACTTGTGTTTCGTTAAATATGTTCTAGAATCTAGAGTGACGTCAATTGTTACAAGAATCTTATTACTGATATAACAAGTTACGGATCGTCAGACTTATTTTCAGTCAGACCTTTAAAAAAACCGGCCAATTTTATTTTGCGTACTAATACTACTTATGACTCGAACTGACTGTTAGCTCATTGATAGTGTACCTATCTGCTGTAAGAGTTGTAGGGCGTGGGTTCGATTCCCACTCAGAACTAACATTTGTGTGAAAAGTATGGTATTCTTATCTATCTATCTATACTATTATAAAGAGGAAAGATTTGATTGTTTGTTTGTTTGTATTGAATAGGCTCCGAAACTACTAGAACGATTTCAAAAATTCTTTCACCGTTGGGAAGCTAGGCTATCCCCGGGTGACATAGGCTACTTTTTATCCTTGTATTCCCACGGGAACGGGAACTACGCGGGTGAAACCGCGAGGCGTTTGTTGCCGAGCATGGCGCGCTCCTGTGTCACTAGCATTTTATAAACGGCCTTATAATATACTTTATTATAATTCGTCACACCTTAATTTTATTTTGATTACAAGAATAACACTGTACAATTTTGAATACATTAATTTCATTCCTAAGAGACATGTAACCAACAGATAAGTTTTTAGACAAGTCTTTTGGTGTTGCTTCCAAAACTTCGTCAAAACTTTCAGTACAGTTGGTTCTGCTATGGATTTGTATAGATTATAAGTACCTATAGGTAGAACATTAATATAAGAGGAAGGAGGAAAACATCGTGAGAAAACCTGAAAGGTGTCTGTATTTTTTTTTTGTTGTTGAATGTCCAGGTGTTTAACCACATCACACCCGATGTTAAGTGACGGTGTGGTCGAAAATAGTAAAGGACACCTAGCCTGGATTAGAACTATCTCTCAAGATACTTCCGGAACACGCTGTTTGCTTGGCAGTAGATTTTCAACTTGAGGGTGGTAACTAGCCAGCCGAAGAAAATACCCTACCAGCTACCACCATGCCATGGTTTCCACACGATGTTAACCAGGACTGTCACTCTTTAGCCAATCCTTGAGTCGTCCACCGCAATAATAGCGCATGATTTTACCTTTGCACCCAGTGTAGAATATAGTCCGCATCTGCCAGCTACTCTGGATATCAATTTCAAAAGCTCTCCACTCGTAATTTTTTTGAACTAAAGTTTGGAAACTGCAGACCATTTACACTCGGCATTTTATTGATTCCTACTTTTCTGATCCACTTGCAAACCAACAATCATGTGTTTACAAAATACAATTAAATTGTACAGAAATTGCAATCTCTCACCGCAATATTCTGTTCCCAAGAGCACAAGAGTTTACTTGGCAATATGAACACACTCGAGATCAAGGAATGTTTATATAAAATTCATTCATCTCTACAAAATAATGTGTACGCTGCAAACAAATTACCAATACATACAGAAGCACCAGCGTTCTTAGTTAGCAATTTAGATGTAGACACATAACCAGGGTCTCACTGGGTAGCCATACATATAGACAGCAACGGCATTGGACAATACTTCGACTCCTTTGGCCGACCCCCTACCGGCTATCATAAGAGTTTCCTCAACAGGAATTGTAGAATGTGGGATTTTAATAGCAAGAGAATACAAAATGATTGGACCTCAGTTTGTGATGAATACTGTTTGGTATACTTATACTATAAATTTAACGGAATGAGTATGTTGCAGTTTATAGACAATTTCAATGTAAATAAAACATTTTTGAATGATTTAGTGGTATAATGACATGTATCAATGCTATTTTGAATAAATAATTTTTGTAACCAGGTAGATATTGTTTGTTTTGTTTGGAACAATAGACGGCTAATGGGTTTTTAATGAGGGGGTATTATGAGGGTTGGACTGGCGACGGTGACGTGAGAGCGATAGGCTCATTAAGAACATTAGACAGTTAATCCGTTTTTAATGAGGGGTATTGGAGGTAAACCTATCTCTGGAGCGGCAGGAGATAGCGCCAAACGGACCAGCGCAATCGATCGGGCGTGCCCCAAAACTTTTTTTTTTTGCGAATGAGCCCCAAAAACCAGTCGAGCCAGGGTTTTTTGCCTTGAGCCAGAACTCTCGAATCCCTACTACTCCCAAGCAACCGTGACATACTCGTGATTTAAATATTACTATAGAACGTAAGTACCATAAGCACCGCGGCCCGCTACGCCACGGTGACGCTACGGCGGCGGCCCATGCGGAGCTCTAGCCACCGGCGCGACAGAGCCCGTCTCGTCCCATGCGAAGCCCTATCCACTGGCGCGGCAGCGACACTTATAACTCATCTCAACCCCATGCGAAGCCCTAACCGGTGCGGCAGCGAATCTATAGCCCGTTGCGCTCCATGCGGAGGCCTAGCCCCATACGGACTGACGCTATGACGTCAGTGACATGCTAAATTACTAAACATTGCCTTTTTTGCGGTTGGTTTACTCTTTACCATACTATATGTATGAAGAAATCATTTTCACAACCGCAAAAAATTGTGGCCGAGAACGGGCATAATATTTATGTATTACTTAATTTATAATAATTAAGACTCTTTAGAAGTTTTATTAAAATGACTACCTGCTCATTCAGAGTTAAAATATGTGTAATTTACACAATTAACAAACAATATATTACACAATTATCATTACGGTAAGTGAATGGTCTTATTATATAACTTAAAAACTTAAAGTCTTACAGTTGATTGAGCAGTGCTTCTTAGGAGACTTCTTAGTGCTAGTTATTGTGAATTGTGTAACAGCAAAATCATAACGATGGTAAGAATTTATATCCAATTTTTGTTACTAACTAATATTTCTTATAAAACAAACCTTGTTTACAATTTTCTTAAGGAAATGAGAGTTTTGGCGGGAACGCGGGAAGAGTCGTGTCGCTCCGTTGTATTTTTTTCCAAAACTAGTGTTTTGTCGAGTGTTTATGCATAAAAATGGTGGTGTTTTATTCATAAAGTGCCGAATTACAAGCGCGAGTGTGGGAAAATGATATAATGTGGTGAAACATGAGTTTTCGTGTTGCTTCCAAAACTCCATCGAGGCTTTGTAGTAAAGTTGCCACTACTTTACTAAAGCATGACTGGAATTAACTGACACGAACTGGACTTGACAAAGACGACTTTGACGATAACTATAGTTAAGATACAGCAGAAATAACACTTAAGACAAGGCAGTATGGCTCTATAGCTTTAGCCTGCCCGAAGGGGCAAATTAATAAAAAAAAAAAAAAAAAAATTAAGGAAATGATTATTGTTTCAGAACACATTCGAAGAAAGTACATTTTACTATCGACCCGCATTTTCTAATGAAGAAAGTACGGAAAATTCAACAACACAAAAGGAAACTCCAGAACTAAAAGAAAACAGAGAGAACGAAGAGAGCCTCGACGAGCTATTTTCTCTCATAAAAAGTGAAAAGAAAAATCTGTACGAATGCTCATCAGTTTCTCAACTTCAATCTGACGGAAATATTAGATTCATATCAACTAATATGGACATCGCAATGATATCTCCATCGCACAGAAGAATTCTCAGCATGGCACTTTACCCGCCCCCAATCCTGCGCCGGCAACACGCGTGCGGGTCGCAGCGGACCAAAGTCCGAAGCAAGACGAAACCGCGCGCGCGTCGTTCTCTGTTTTCACTCCTTGAGAATGCCCCGGATGTGCTCGAGTCTACGACGAACTTAAAAAAATAGACGTATATTTTATTGTAAACAAAGTTTTATTATACATTTGTAAGATGTGATTTAGTAATAATAATATTTATTTCATATTAGTTTATTTCAGACTTTGTTCATAAAATTGTCACTAGGTCAGAATAATAATAATGAAATATAATGTAATAAAATAATATTAGTATTTTTTTTTTTTTTTTTTTGTACAAACCCAAAAACTTACAGTTTTACACCAAAACATCTTAGAGTCAAAAAGATAAAATAAATAAAGTTGATTGAGTAGTAAGTGTGAGTGTATATTGTTCAATCGTAGGCAGTTCACTTGGTTCACTTGGTGGTAGATCTCCTTAGCAGGAGGTCGTCTAGGTAGGTACCACCGCAGTACCAGTTATTCTGCCGCTAAGCAGTAGTGTGTAAACATTACTGTGTTCCGGTTTGAAGGGTACTGCAGCTAGCGAAATTACTGGGCTGTTGAGACTAACCATCGAAAGTCTCCAAAGTAATGAGCGCCAAAGCAGCGACGCCCTGGACTTTGTTTTGTTACTCAGAGTTCTGTGTATCGTGTGGTGAAACATGTGCACACCATACTAGAATAGAAAAGAATATTTTTATTGACCTTATAATTACATAATTATGTTACACTAGACACGTCAAAATTACAATTTCATTAGCAAAATAAAAAAATTTACAGAATACAAATTAACAAATGTCGGAGAGTTTTGGCGGGAACGCGGGAAAAGTCGTGTCGCTCCGTTGTATTTTTTCCAAAACTAGTGTTTTGTCGAGTGTTTATGCATAAAAATGGTGGTATTTTATTCATAAAGTGCTGAATTACAAGCGCGAGGGTGGGAATATGATATAATGTGGTGAAACATGACTTTTCGTGTTGTTTCCAAAACTCTATCGAAGCTTAAAGTAAAGTCGTCACTACTTTATTAAAGCATGACTGGACTTGACTGACACGGACTGGACTTGACCAATACTAGACTTTGACTGTAACTATAGATGTAAGACATGAATAATCGCAATAACTGAAGACGAGGCAGTATGGCTTTATAGCTTTAGCCTGCCCGATAGGGCAAATTAATTAAAAAAAATAATTAATAAATGTCACTGCTTGATGTCCAGTGAATGATATAAAATGTCAAACGAATAATCTTTAAGTCTTCGGAGGTTTTGGCGGGAACGCGGGAAGAGTCGTGTCGCTCCGTTGTATTTTTTTCCAAAACTAGTGTTTTGTCGAGTATTTATGCATAAAAATGGTGGTGTTTTATTCATAAAGTGCCGAATTACAAGCGCGAGTGTGGGAAAATGATATAATGTGGTGAAACATGAGTTTTCGTGTTGCTTCCAAAACTCCATCGAAGCTTTGTAGTAAAGTTGCCACTACTTTACTAAAGCATGACTGGAATTAACTGACACGAACTGGACTTGACAAAGACGACTTTGACTAAAAGTAGCTACGATGGCACTTATTTAACTTGAAAATATATAATTACTTGACACTGGCAAATGCTAAAACGCGACGCCAAAACCAAAGAAAAAAAAAAAAAAACGAATAATCTTAAAAAAATACAATTAAAATTAGTATGAATAATAGATATATGTAGAATTGTAGATACATATAATAGTCCTTATTTTAAATCTAGTCAACAGTTTGTTGATGGTTAGTTCAATGCAAGCATGAAGATTCAACCAGTTCCATATTCATAAATTCATTGATAGAATATTTTGAGTTGGACACAAATAATATACTAAAAACAAATAAGGAAGGATACGACTAGCTAGGGTTGTAACCGTACATTTTTCTGTAAAGGTGCCTTGCAAATTTCCTTTGAATTCATTCAAGCAACTATGTATACTTCTTTTCATGCGGATTCCATACATTAAAACCAATTGAAAAATAAGACAATGCGCTTATATAGAACGCTAAACCAATATTGCACACATGGCCTGAATCCCGTTTCCCCAATCCCGTTCAGATCCAGCAATCCTCTAGATTCGTTTTTGTTGATTGTAATTTGTTTTGTGTGTGTTGAATAAATAAAAAATAAATTCTAGCTTTAATTAATGCTTATAATATAATAAAAAAATATAATACTTATAATCTTTTAAAAACTGTTTTAATACAAAATGACATTATCTTGTGCATTTTTAGGGTTCGTCCGTCTGACTGTTGCTTATTTTGCAGTGTATTGCTGCTCTATCGTAAAAACAGAAAAGTCAAACTTATGGCTTTGACTAAAATCGAGACATCCTAGATATAGAGTCATGAATAAATATCACATCTATATAATAGTTGGCTACCTTTATACATATTTTAAGACCGTATCGTTTCAGGGCATATTGGAGTGAATAATTAATTACTTGTAGTACCTACAGTAATTACTCGTGCTTGCGCTAATAATAATAATAATTAAGAAAAGAAATAAATAACTGGAATAATAATAATAACATGCTGGCGTCGGTGAACTGGCTTCGCTTCGGATACCTCTTTGGGGAAACTGAGGGTTTTGCCTGTGCGATTGCGGACGAAGTTATCAAGACGAACAATTATCGGAAATATATCATGAAGGACGATACGGTCGACATCTGTCGGGCATGCCACCGTTCCGGAGAATCGCTCCGACATATTATTTCCGGTTGTTCGCATCTTGCTAACGGCGAGTATTTGCACAGGCACAACCAAGTAGCCAGGATCATCCATCAGCAGCTTGCTCTTCAATACGGCCTTGTCGAGTCTGAGGTGCCGTACTATAAGTACGCACCAGCGCCAGTTCTCGAAAATGGTCGTGCTTTGCTCTATTGGGACCGGTCTATCATCACGGACAGGACTATTGTCGCCAATAAGCCTGATATCGTGGTGGTCGACCGAGCTCAACGCCGGGCAGTGCTCGTCGACATCACCATCCCACATGACGAGAATCTCGTGAAGGCCGAGAAGGAAAAGCTTAGCAAGTACCTTGACTTGGCTCACGAGATAACCGCCATGTGGGATGTTGATTCGACGATCATTGTCCCGATAGTCGTCACGGTAAACGGTCTTATAGCGAAGAGTCTCGACCAACATCTCAAGAGACTCTCGCTAGACGGTTGGGTCAAGGGTCAGCTTCAAAAGGCAGTGATCCTTGACACGGCGCGCATTGTGAGGAGGTTCCTCACTCTGCAGCCCTAACCACCGGCAGCTTGAGCCCTGCCCCGCTGCCGGCGGCACCCTAGTTTTTAAGTTTTTTATATTATTTATGTTTTATACTTATTTAATGTAAAAAAATTAAAAATTAAGATACAAAATAAATACCTGAAATAATAATAATAATTTATTTATTTGACATAAAACATGGTGTATAGATACATTAAACCATAGGCTCCCGAACTAGTCCGAATCCGAATAGTTCACATTTTATGATTAAATCATTATAATCAAAATAACGTAACTAGGTAGTTAGTTAATTTAAGGTTATTAGTTAGATCGAGCAGATAATGTGAAATACTGTTTCTTTGATCGCAGGTAAAATTTCATATCAAATTGGTGAGAATCACTTACAAGTTACAACTTTGCCATACAACGCGGCAATGGGGCCAGCGTTTTGGGAACTATTCCCATTGATAGCGGTCTTTAAGAGTAGTTATTATTTTACATGTTACATTTGCCTTAGTTACTTTACTTATTTATACCTGTAAATAGTATTTATTTAAGTTATTTTATTTTGTTTGATAAAATATAGTTACAACTCAAATATTATAATTAAATTTTTTAATATTCGCGGTTTGAACTTATAATAATGAATGTTTATCACCGGGACTTAATCGCGTACAAAAAACTATGAAATTAGCTTTATCTATTGACCTCGATGTCGCCGTGGTCAACTTTTGACCACGGCTACTGCAACGTGGTTAAAACGTCGAGGTAAATAAACAAAACTATATAATTTCATAGTAATTCGTACGCGGTCACATTTTCTACATACAAATTAATGGTTAAGTTTTTATTTCAAATAATTCACACGATAATAATAGTATAATATTATAGCGGATGGCAAGATATCATAAACTCACGAAATTATATATTACATTACACATAATATGGTACTCTTGCCAAAAAAAAAAAATGAGGAATTTCAAAAAAGGTTATCTATATTTTTAAACTAAATGGCTGATTTATTTATTTATCTATCTATCGTTTTGGCGCCAACAAGTTTTCCATTATGATTCTTGCCGTCTCTAGAATTCCAGGTAGCGTCAATATAATTATATGTTTATCACTTGATTTTTCACGTGAAAACTAAATTACCAAATTAAAAAAAAATACAAGAATCAATGATTAATACGTTTCAATTAATTATGTTCAGTAAACCTATTAACTACTAAGCTTAGTCAATATGCATATACGCTTTATATGCTTAGGAAAGTAGCAAACCAAGAAAATGTATTTATGACGCAGAAAAAGTGTATGTATAAGGCCAATTTGCGGAATTAGTCAGACCGATTCATGTAGGCCGTGCTTCATTATATATATATTATTTTATATTAGGGATCTTTACATTTCCATCAATTTGTATAATAGAAGCGTCTCTTTTGGTTCTATCTGACGTGAAGGGGTATTCTACTCTTACTACCGCTAGACATAAGAACAAATAACGCAATATGACGAGTAGAACCCAATTATATGGTGGCAGTATATTCAGTGGTTATACAATTACGTATTATTTTTTAAGTTATAATTTTAATTAGTTCTTGTAAATAAAATTGTTACGGTGTTATACATAAAATATATTAGTACTTATATGTATGTTATACAATACACGTACTTATTAATGATAATGTAAATTAAGATTTGTAGGCCTATCTCAATTTATTTCTTTGTTCAATTAAAGTACATTGTACACATGAGCTATTCTGGTGACGCAACCTGAAAAAAAGTTCTGGAACTTTCTAAACGTTCGCCAACTTACCGAAACTTGGCAAACGGTTTTAATTTAACAATTACACAAAGAACAATAAACCTCTAAAGTTATTTTAAAGGTTTCTCGGCTTCATTTGTAAGCATGTTTTGAAATAATTCATTTGACGATATTTTTTTATTTTATGAGTCAACAATATGGCAAGTAAATTGGTAAGCTCAATCTATCGTAAAGTTAATAGGTTGATACAATAAACACTGAGCTAGACGTAGCCCGCTTTATTGACAGCCCTGTTGGCTCATTGGTAGTATATCTGCTTTAAGAGCTGTACGCCGTGGGTTCGATAACCACACATGATCAAGATTGTGATATAAACAAATGTTTGTTATGTGTCTAGGTGTTCTGTATGTGTTATAAGCATGTAGTTACAAAAAAAATTAAGTATTCTATCAGTTACCTGACTTCCACCATACAAGCTTTGCTTAGTTTGGGGTCGTATGGCGCTGTGTGTCCTGCGATATTTATTCGCTAGTTGCGCCCCGCGGTGTAGCCTATGTTCTATTACAGGGTCTCAGCAACCTTCATACCAAATTTCATCCAAATCTGTTTTGTAGTTTTTGCGTGAAAGAGTAACAAACATCTATCCATCTATCCAAACTTTCACGTTTATAATATTAGTGGAATTTATTTATTTTAGAAGAGCTTCTGCTCTAGTTTCATTTTATTTAGTCACGGAAAGCAAAAAAAAAATAAAGCAATGATACCTTGAAATTAGTTTTAACTCAAAATTTCGGGTACCGCTGTAATGGTCATGGACATGTTTTGTCTTACACCATCAGGAGAGCGTTTTATTCGCCTCATACTTTAATTTAAAAAAAGTGTTTTTTTTTTTAAATGAGAAATTGACTGCCACCTCACCTGATGTGTGATGAGAAGATACAGATTCGCTCTTGACTTCAAGACACCCAGATTATATCCAACGTGGAACACCCATTCAGGCAGCGTAGATTGTAGAAACAAGTTGTAGAAAATTTAACTTGCAAACAAAACATGTTCTAGCAAATTTTCTGTGCGACGAATAGTTTGCCCGATATAGCGTAAAAACCATTTACACCCTTTTTTACAAGATGGCGGCCGCGGGACAAGGAGTGTGAGCACACAAACTATAACTTAGATTTAACTTTCTAAGCCCTTCTTTACATCCATAAAATAAAATTGCATGGTGTGACTTTTGCACGTTAAGCCCTAAAAAATTTAACATTTCAATGGACTGATTACTGTGTTTCAGTTTGAAAGGTAATTATCTTATCATAGTCCATTATCCTACCTACTGCAGCCAACGAAATTACAGGGCTGTCGAGACAAATCATCGAATGTCTCAAAGTAAGGAGCGGCGATGCCCTAGGCATTGTTTAGTTCTGTGTATTCCTGCAATGTCATTGACATGCGTTATTCCATACCATCAGGAGAGTGTCTAGTTCATCTTAATACGTTTACACTAAAAAAAACTTACGACAAATATTACATGTTGTTTTAGTTATGTTTAATTATATCGGATACTCCCTCTATAGTTTTGGCCACATCCGGTGGCCATTGGCCACGGCCTTCATCATGATACATCCATAAGTACGAGTACTTCACTCAGTTTGCATGTTTGATTAGATACATAAAACGAAAATTCAAGATAATACCGATAACATGATTAACACGTTGATCTTAACAATAATAGCAGCAGTTTTCGTTCAGGTGTTTTCCAATTTTCCGAATCAGTCAGTCTCCAGTTGTAGGGCGCGAGGCACGCTTCTCAGCGATGTTCGCAGAAACGAGTTTTTCCGCGCGAAATAATCGAAAGTGAAAGTTACGAAAATACAAAGATTGCGATTGAGGCAGCCTATCATAACAAATAAACTTTAAATTAAACAATTCATTTTGTATGTATACAGCATAAAATACTCTTGGTGCACATGTTATTCCTGTTCTTTTACATAAATAGATTATCTATAATTGTATGTTTGTTACCTGAATGCTTTGTTACCTATTAGATTTATAAATAATAATTTTTAATAAGAGATGCACTACTATTAAACTTATAAAAATATAATAATTTTTTCGTTAGATACGTCATGGGAAAGTAACTTAAAAATTTCGTTTTTACTTATGCTAAAAGGTGAAACAGACAGGTTAAATTGCAATCCTAAATACGTGCCAATAAACAAAAGATTCTTATAAAGTGTAAATTATTGATACAAATAATTACATTAATCTCTTCAAGTTATTTGTTTTCGAATTATGTCTGCACAATTGAAAAATCAAGTAGGTAATTTCATCGCTTGTTAAAACTTTAATAAACCGAACATAAACGTGATATAGTGTAAACGTATATTAATAAACTAAATATAACTACATTAAGTACTTTACTTAACAAATATTGTAAATACATTCTCATTAAAAGGCGTTTCATCACATTTAATATCACTTCTCCTCTACAGGAAAAAATAAGGAAATTCTATGAGTATGCAAATATCATTTACGTAGCTTTTATATCAAATAAATAATATTCTCGAAGGAAAGCGGGAAAGTGAAGTGAACGGCAAGACGCGGTCGGACTGAGAAATGTTAGAATAAATTGGATTTTTGAATCCATATGGAAAATAAAGTAAAAGAGAGAAGCCACCTCAGTCAGAACGGACAAAACAATGATAGGTAAGTGGTAATTCGGATTCGGATAGTGGTAGTGGACCTTAGTGTTTATACGCAGAGCGTGTAGATTTTGCGCGTTTTATACGATTTACGTAGACCTTGTACAAAGACATAGGCAGACTTTTCTTAAGGCAGAAACTGCATAAAAATGGGGCACCTAGATGTATAAGTCTGCCAGTTTTTCACTTAAAATCAAGTTCGTTGTTAAGCGCATAACTCGAGAAAAGCTGAACCGATTTAATCGATTCTTGTTCGAAATGGGTTATGATACTTCGAATGAGGTTTATATATGTACTCGTATACATGAAGGCAAAGCCCGAACTCTATCGCGCTGAGAATGAAGTGCGGGACATTCTTCTATTTCTTTCTTTGTTTTTCTTCAGTTGTTCAATATAAAGTTCTGGGTATATACTCCCCTAAACATCATTGGAGCTAGTCCGGGATTTAATTAAAAATTTGAAAAATACCCAGTAATCGAAAAACTTTCTGATTAGCAAAATTGGCTGCCGGGAGAAGTCATTTTTCATTATTGATTTTTAATATTGGCAAAAACCAATGAAAATCTACCGCTCAGCATTTAATGGTGTGTTTCGGCAACCTGACTTAGAGCCAGTATGAGACTTGAGGCTTGGTATGTTAACAATCATCTGACACCGTCACTTAACCTGAACTGTGATCAAATACCTAGCTTGTCAACTTTAAAAAATCTATGCGTACATGCATATTTTTAGTTCGTGTATTTCATGTGTTCAGTTATAGGAACCATAAAATGCTAGCTTACGTTACTTGGTATTATACTGATGGCTATGATTTAGGATCAGAAAGATATCAAATTAATCTTTGGTTACACTTATATTAATTAAATCAAACAACATTGGGCATAGAAATATAATTAGTAAAGTTTAATCACGAGAATTACATGTTTGTGGCAAAGATGACAGGTAAAGGAAACATCACATCACACTAATATATTATAAAGGCGTGAACGTAAAGTTTGTGAGTGTATGTGTGTGTTTGTATTTTTATTACTTGATCACGCTCAAACGGGTGGACCAATTTTTATGAAATTTGGTATGGATGTAGCTGACACCCTGGATTAATACATAGGCTTTTTTATCCCGAAAAAATATACTGGGAACAGCGGTTATATTTAGGTGACAAATCTAAACTTACTAAAAAAGTTGGTGTAAGAGTATTTGTCATTGCAGTCCATAATGATTGCAACATTAAAAAAAACTCAAAGTGTTGATTTGTGCCCTTAATATTTTGATATATTTTCTGTGTTTTAACTACTTTGAATTGGTTTATTGACGTACTATTGCAGCGAATAGTTATTACGTGATATATGATAGTTGGAATTTTATTGGTGTTGTTAATAATGGTTTGTGACTATTCATCAGGCAGACTTGTATTTTGAGTTCGTTAAGGTTAAAACCTACAATTTCATTGCAATGTTATGTTCAACCCCTATTCAGACCAGTACTTATCTCGGGCTATTTACCCTTAGGCTCTCTCTGTCAATGATTTTTCTACCCCTAAATTTCATTTTACTTTGGGAGGTTATCAAGCGGATTGTGCTATAGCAATACAAGACTGGACTGAAAGAAATTAGTTTCAATTAGTAATTACATCAGACGTTATAAGTGCCCCAAGAAATTTTTCTGACGATGAGTTAGTTAGTGTTGTCACAGCATAAATATTAATAGGTATGTACTACCTACTAATTGGATACTTTTATTTGGCATCCCACTTCGTGCATTCTGTCAGTGTCAAATGTTTGACATTTTAAGTGTCTTATGATAACATCATCATCAGCCTATGGAAGTCCGGACATAGGCTTCTCCCAAAACACGCCACTCAGCCCGATCTGGGATTTTCGCTTCCATCGACTGTCAACTGCCTTACGTATATAGCCATTCCATCGAGTCTTAGGACGTCCTACGCTACGTTTGCCAATTCGCGATCTCCACTCTAGAACACGTCTACCTCAGCGGTTCGTTCTGCGACAAATATGTCCAGCCCATTGCCACTTCAGCTCGCTGAGCTATGTCTGCGATTTTAGTTCTCTGGAGAGTTACTAAAACATTAAATAGTGGTATTTTATTCAGAAAATACCAAATTCCGCGCGTGAATGTGAAAAAATTATATAATGTGGTGAAACATAAAACAATGACGCAGTTTCGTTGGCCGATTTGTACACACTTCCTTGTTTTGAAGTTCTCTTCTAACCTACCTACCTATACAGAATTTGGTGGTTTCTTGAAAGTCAAAAGTCAAAGGTTTTGTTTGTGAGTAAGTAGGGTTTTCATTCGTATAACTTCATTTTTATTCTTTGATGTAAAGGAGCAATACTTTCTGTGTGTAAAGAGTGTTTGTCGAGCTTTAGCGTTTATGACTTGGCATTTAAATTGATTTAAAATACACTTGTTCTTTCCCTTCCCTTGTTGTCAAAATCGATTCATAATTGGTGGAAGAATTGTATAACATACCAAAAAAAACATACAATCAAATTGAGAACCTCATTTTTTGAAGTCGGTTAAAAAGTACAATATAGCGACAGATTTTTTTGCACATCATCATCATCATTTCAGCCGTAGGACGTCCACTGCTAGACATAGGTTTCCCCCGTTGACTTCCATAAAGACCGGTTGGAAGCGGCTCGCATCCAGCGCGATCCTGCGGTCCTTATTAGGTCGTCTGTCCACCTTGTGGGTGGACGTCCTACGCTGCGCTTGCCGGTCCGTGGTCGCCACTCCAGAACTTTGCAGCCCCATATATAACTTAACCACTATTGTATCTACATATACCCTAAAATGACGTATTTAAAACGTATCACTCTTTTTTTTAGGTTAGAAACGAGACTAACTCTTTATGTATATATTAGATAGATACATATATATGTACCTACATAATATATGTACAATTTACATGGTTACATCACGAGTTGAATCTGTTTTCTGTAAATTGAGCTGTCACGAGGATAATATATGTAGGCTAACATATACAAAATATTGTATGTGCATACAACAAACGAATTAGCAGATCCATAAATAGATGAATGTTTATTCTTTGGTACAGTACTGTAATGGGTTGTTTGTTTTTCATGTTAGTGAATCATCGCTGACTGAATTCTTTGTACGCATTTTGTTAAGAGGTGATAGTCCAACTTAGGCGGTCTAACTACACACTTTTTGGGGCTTAATCGATAAAAGGCTAGTGCTATACATTCTGACGTGCAGAAGGAAATAAATTAGATAAATTAAGGCGTTGCCGCGTACTGAAAATTTATTGAAAATGACTAAAGTATGAGAGATTTTTTTTTAGTTATATTTTATTTTATTTTTTATTTCATTTTATAGTCATACCAACGAAGCAGCTTCTAATACAGTTGATACATATTAAACAAGGTTGGCAAAAATTAAGTGCTGCCTCAATTATAGGTATAAACCTCATTCAATAAGATAGTATGCTAAAAATTTTGAAACATAATTAAATTTAACTGAACTATTAGCTAAATTGAATTTAAATTAATTATACATGTATAGATATAAGTCATTTAAGTAAATTTATCATTATATAATTATGGTTAATGCTGATTGACGTACCTACGGTAGCTTGGTTTTTATAATCGTGTAGACATTTGGTAGCAATAGTTTTGGATGTGTTCCCTTTTCTTTATTTGTTCCCCTTTACAACAATCTAGTTTCTTTGATCTGAGTAATTACCTCTATTAATTAAATTGGCTTCATAAGGGCAGAGTGACGTTAATATATAAAATTTACCCTAAAAATAAAGTTTATCTGAAATGCAGATGAATTTCATCTCATAAATGTATTCTTACAACTGACCTATTTATCTATAGTATATATATTTAACTGCCACCACCATGTGATCTACGTATCGATGAATATACGGAAAGCCGATGTAAGCTTGGGATGATAAGGGTTCTTAAGGGTGCCTTACGGTAATTCTAAAAATGACACAAACATGATGAGCGCGTTCACAGATTAGAAAATAGAGCAGATATAACAATGGCTGGGAGCGAAAAACCGAAAATCAGGCTGAGTAGAGTATCTCTTGGGAGAGACCTATGTCCAACAGTGGACTGTGATAGGTTGAATGGGACGTAGAAAATGAGAAAACTCTTCGACCTAACAATTAGGTATTAACATTTACTTGGTGGTAGATCTCCTTAGCAGGAGGTCGTCTAGGTAGGTACCACCGCAGTACCAGTTATTCTGCCGCCAAGCAGTAGTGTGTAAGCATTACTGTGTTCCGGTTTGAAGGGTACTGCAGCTAGCGAAATTACTGGGCTGTTGAGACTAACTCTATCAAAAGTCTCAAAGTAATGAGCGCCAAAGCGGTGATGCCCTGGACTTTGTTTTGTTACTCAAAGTTCTGTGTATCGCTGCAATGGTCATGGACAGGCGTTATCTCCTACCATCAGGAGAGCGTCTCGTTCGTCTCATTACTTCTTACATATAAAAAAAAAAAAAACAATTACTCGTACCTCGATGCATTTCTATGATGTAAGGCCGTGGCGTATTTGTGAGAGAGTAGTTAATGGAAACAAGTTAAAATTGTAGGACCAAAGACTCTTCACTTACTTTTAGCGACATTTCATCTGTGCTTTTTTTTAAGCTGTGATCGTGCAAACATGGTAAAAGGTTTTAATTTAACCCATATCTAAAATAAATCTCCAGTGTATTTACGCTATCGTAAAATATTTGTAGGGGACAATTTAGGTTACTCCGCGTACTCTAATATTAAACCAAAAACAGCTTATTTTACTCATTATTAAAGCTTATTTCTTTTACTCTTTGGACATTATAGTTAATATGGACCAACTCAAATAATATTTTAATGTAACAAAAATTTTAATTGATATATTTTTATTTATTTATAATACCTACCAAAGTTTTAGTTTCAATTAAACAAAATAAAATAACTTAAAATAATAACTACTCTAAAAGGCCGCTATCAATGGGAATAGTTCCCAAAACGCTAGCCCCATTGCCGCGTTGTATGGCAATACTCAAACGCTGAGCAAAATAAAGGCCAGCGTTTTGTTCACGTGTGGCGTCGACCAAACGAGATGACAATTCTTTAAAACATTTTTTTGATTGATATATTTTTAAATAGGCTTGCGTTTGATCTGCATCTCGCCTGATGTTCAGTGAAAATGCGGTCTACGATGAAGCACGCTTGTCTAGAAGAAACCGATAGAAAAGAATTGTAAAAATGTAACTCTTTTTCAAGATAAATACAATTCACTGGTTCGCGTTACGAAATACATACCTACTTAAATGCTTATTTTCTTTCACGGATTTACGCTTTATGTATTTCACAATAATATGTACTTTAATATAGGTACTTTTTGGTTTAGTTATAAGATGCCGTATATGTTTGTACATTTGTTTTTTCTAATGTGTTATCTACTTATTGCTCTTTTCATTCCATTTTCTGTATAAGGGATCATTTATCAATTTCAGTTGAACTTTTGCAAAGTAGAAGTCCCTAATCTATTCGCCGATTATTTCATATCATTTCTCACTACAATGTTCTAAATGTTAAGTTAGTTTGTATTCATGTTAAGTTATACGCGCTGACGATGATTGTAAGTATTGTAAGTGTGCACTGGCGACGGTGACCACTTACCACATAAAATACGGGTTAAGTATTCACACTGTTAGAACCAAAACCTAACAAACATATTAAAAAAAAACTGTAAAGGCTTTGGGTCCAATTTGAAATACGATAGCTTTTATATTCTCGATTAACACACAATCTTTATCAAAACTTCTTCAAAACCTCGGGGCGCACCTAGTTTTTTGATACGAGGCATAGATTGACTTTTGACGCGTCTATTAAAAAGGTCATAACCACACGAAACATGAATAGGGACCCACGTATAAGGACACGTGTCTTTATGAAAGAAGACACGTGCTGTTTAACGCACGACTGCCAGAAAATGATACACTTGTGCCAGTACACCTTTTAGCCTACGTGTTAGTATTTTAAGTAGAATTTTTCTGCTTTCAATCTTTAACATTCTCATATAAGTCTTTTTGATTTTTGACGATTTCTTAGTAGAAATCAAGCCTGAAATCGTGAAAACTATAAGCTGTTGTTTGTGCGGACTGAAGTCGTCTAGGAAGGTACCACTACAGTACCAGACAGTAGTGTGTAAACATTACTGTGTTCCGGTTTAAAGGGTACTGCAGCAAGCTGAATTAAAGGATCGTTGAGACTAACTATCGAAAGTTTCAAAGTATTAAGCGCCAAAGCAGCGATGCTCTGGACTTTATTTTGTTACTCAAATTTTTGTGTACCGTTACAATTGGCATTGACATGCGTTATTTCTTACCATCAGGAGCGTGTCTTTCGTCTAAAAGTATATTTTAATTTGTTGGGTCCCGTGATTTTAAGAGCATCTAATTGCATATTGCTATCTAAATTCCAAATCTCATCTAAATCCCTCCAGCTGTTACTATATCAAGAAATAACAAACAGATATACAGACAAACTTTCTTATTTACAATATTGATGTTATATATCCAACACCACTTATATGCTCTCTTATAATTGTTAATGAAACCTAACAACATCTCGCATCAAAATCAGTCAATAAGTCTAAGTCACATATAAAATGATGTAATCAGTTATTTATATAAATTTGTAAAAAGTATTAATTTAAGATATTATTTTATATAGTAGATAATTTATATTCAGTACATTTACTTTCGTAATTCGAAAATTATCTACACTTCTGCACTAATATTATAAAGAGGAAGGAAACATTTGTATTTTTGGATTTTTGTAACGAATAAACTCAAAAACTGCGGGATCAATTTCTTTCATCACGGAGAGTGTAGAATTACATTCTCCCTGACTAACATAGGCTAAACTTATTACTACAATTTAATTAAAAAACAAATGTCTACCCGTGCGAAGCCGGGACGGGCCGCTAGTAATTTATAAATAGACGCTGAGCCTAAACTAGATTTCAAGCCTCACTGACCTCGGGTTACGTATAAATGTTAATTCGAACTAAGATCTCATCAATACTCGTAATAAAAGTGTCTAAATATTATAATGAGAAATTTATCATTTTAGTTTCGATTATAGAGGGGTTTAGTCAACGAATTCTATGTACCTAGAAAAGAACTGTTTAGAACATGGAAATTAAAAAAAAATAATTTAGAAAATGTCGTGGTTACTCGCGTTTAATTATATCGAAAATTCCGACTATAGTTTCAGGCACATACGGTGGCCTTCATCATGGAGACAGAGTTGAGTACAAAGCACGCGCGGCCGCGTCTTGCTTCGCAGTGCGGGCCGCTGCGCGCCTCGCACGTGAAGATAGCGGTTGATGTGCGGGGGCGGATGTGGTCGAAACTATAGTCCGAGTTTCCGATATAAATTTGACAGCCCTGTTGGTTCATGTCTGCTTCGAGAGCTGAAGGGCGTGGGTTCGATTTCCACTCAGGACTAACATTTGGGAGACTAACATTGTGGGTGTACTGTATGTATTAGGTATAAATATGTATTGTAAAAGAAAAAGTATTTCAGTATTCTGTCAGCTGTCTGGTTCCCATAGTACAAGCTTTGCTTAGTTTGGGGCTAGATGGCGCTGTGTTAAATGTCCTCCAATATTTATTTATTTATTTATATAATTAAACGTGAGTACCTTACCCCGTAAAAATACAACAAAAAAAATATGTAAATCATGGAATAACCTTAATAATACGTAACAAACTTTACTGCATGGGCGTATTAACCATTTGGGTTGGTTTTTTATTTTTGACGAGCTAGGTGGTTGACCACAGCTCACAAAATTTAAAGGAACTTCTAAGAAAATCAGTGTACTTATATATTTTATCAGTTATCTGAATTCCACAGTACAAGCTTTGCTTAGTTTGGGGTCAGATGGCGCCGTGTGTGATTCCCCACTATACTCGTATTTATTTATTTATCTACTTTTAACGTAAACTTTGAAAAATCGGGACATAGGGTCGTTAAATAGACATAGATGGCATAGATGGCATGCAAAGAGAGAGGCCTATACCCAGCAGTGGGATAAAGAAGGCTGTGGATGATGATGATGATGAGGGTCGTTAAAACGAAACATTGAGATAGATTAGATCAGCAGATCTCCCAATATGTTTATGGACGTTACTTGACATCTTGCAAGATAATTCTGCGATAGAGATGTTCGGAACGTGTCACCTAGTACGTAGGATCAATGCTTTTGGTTGACATATAAATATATATTTTAGTCGATTTCTTGTTTTATTTATTACGGTCCGTGATTTTCAAGCAACAAGATTTTATATGTCTTTGTAAAAATTATACTTTTATACATCAATATTATCTACCGAAATCTTTATCCTTTCCAATATCTATTATAAACGTAGATGTAGTTTCGCCCGTCTTTGTTATCTTACTTACCAAACTGCTAGTCGGATTTGAGGGCGACATTGTGATTCGCCTTGCGATGAATTCAGGATATCCTTCTTACGCCCCATAAAGTGGAAAATTTGGGAAATAGCGGGACGCAGATGGTTTTAAATGAATTCTGAAATATCCTGTAATAGCTCTCTATTTTCTACCTTTGGAGCAGTTACCTTTCATATACTATCAATTCCTGGATAGAAGATGAAATGTTTACACGAAACATTTTTAGGAAAGCCAGAAAATTTTGCAACTAGCTACGATCCGCGGGTTCACTAGCGAGTTTCAGTATCTAAAGTAATCGTATGCTGCCCGATTGCGTGTTCCCCGATGGATATAACATCGCTGTCTTCGAGTCGAGAATGAAATCTTCTAGACAAGCGTGCGTCTTAGACCGCATCATCACTTAACATCAGATGAGATTGCGATCAAACGTAAGCCTCCAAATACAAATCAGCCCTGTTTCTATAAACTACCCGCGTTTCTAGAGGCCCGCGCTATGCAGTGGGCTGCATCGCGCGGGCCTCTTCTCATTGTGAGGGTAAGGCACGTTGGCCAAGCGCGGGTTGGGAGGTTTTACATATCTTCACTTTGCAATTCATGCGATCCTTTTGGCCATACACTTGCAAATTGTGGAATGATCTTCTTTCTTTTTCCCACGTTTTTTCGTATTCCCACGGAGTTACTACATTGGATTCTTCATAAAGCGTGTTAATAGAATCTTAAAAGGTCGGCACGCATATTTGTTTTTTTCAAAACTATTACAGTGTGAAAAAGTAACAAACATTTACAAACTTTCGCTTTTATAATATTCCTGTGATGTAATATGTTCTTCTGTGATCGCCCAGATCTTTTATTCTCTAATCTAAATTAATCCATTTCGATTAAAGAATGATTGAAAGGACTACATAAAAAGTTTGAAACTCGATTAATTTTAGTGCGAAAAGTAAGGCTTATTTTTTATTATCGGACAGACAGACAATAGCGACCAAAGCGTTCTCCGTACATTGTGGACATTCCCCGTGTGTGCACTACGCGCTTTGACTTCACATTTTTTATTCGCACAGCGAGGATATGGAACTTTTTGCCGGAGCTTGTGTTTCCCAAAAAGTACAATATATACTAAATCCTTTAGGGAAGCGTGTTTCATCGTAGACTACATTGCAGCTTAACATCAGGCAGGATGTGGTCAAACCTGAACCTACAACGTATAAAAAATATAGATGGTGCTTAGTTTCATTTATGGATTCAGAATACAAAGGGATATCATTTTTTTTATGGTTGACGGGCTAGGTATTTGACCACATCTCACCTGATGTTAAGTGACGGTGTGGTCGAAAAGTGTAAAGCACACCAAGCCCGGAATGGATCTGGTTCTCAAGTGAGTGCTGGAACATACCGTTAAATGCTTGATTTTCAACGTAAGGGTAGCTATAAATCTGCCAATCACAAGAAAATACCTTACCATCATGCTATGTTTTCCTCACGATGTTTTACTTTACGGAGTACTTACTTTTTGGAGTCGGAACCCACACCCTTAGGCATGTGGAACCAACCGCGCTGACTACTAATCTACAACAAAACTATAAAGGAAACTGCTTTTTTCAAACTTTTAGTATGCCAGAGCCACAGTACGGAATCCATTGCCGCGTATTGTTTACAAACACTGTTCTTTTTCCAACAGATGCGAGTATTCTCCGAGTTCTACTTCTGCTAAATCTTGCTGCAACAGCGACGCCAGGAGTTCAGTTCAAGCGGCGAAATGACACGCAGTCCTTGAAAGGCTGTACTTTAGCAGACTACTCGTCCAGGGCGCTGTGTGTGACAGAACGCCGCCATCTTGTGTGCAGAGGAGGATTTCCTACACAATGGGTAAAGGGGATCCGGTACGTTTTTGTTAAGAGCTTATACTTAGCGTCAGTTTACTGTTGGCTTATTGATCTTTTACCAAGAACATATTGTTTAAGTAGCGATAAATGTATGTACATACATATAAAATAAATAAATAACGTAGGACTTTACACACAACGCCACCTCACCCCAAACTAAGCAATGCTTGTACTGTGGAAGTCAGATAACTGATAGAATATTTAAATACCTTTTTTTTTGTAAATATATAATTATAATAAATACAGAACACCCAGACACGGAACAAACATTTGTTTATACCACAAAATGTTTGTCTTGGTTGGGAATTGAACCCACGTCCTTCAGCTCTTGAAGCAGACGTACTACCAATGAACCAACAAGGCTGTCAACCGTACCGTTAAACGCACAAATTGCGCGGTGGGCATTTGAATTTTGTGATAAAATTTGAGGATTTCTCTTGATTTCCTTGGAATTGGTGGTAGATCCCCATGACAGGAGGTCGTCTAGGTAGTTACCACCGCGGTACCAGATATTATGCTGTCAAGCATAAATTACAGGCCTATTCAGATTAATCATCGAAAGTCTCGAAGTAATAAGCGCTAAAGTAGCGAGAACCTGGACTTTGTTTCATTACTCAAAGTTCTGTGTATTGCTGCAATAGTCATGGACAGGCCCTATCTCTCACCATCAGCGGAGGGTCTCGTTTGTAATTTTTACATTAAAAATAAATCCTCATTAAATCCTAACTAATAATAAATAACGGAGTTTCCAAATCAGTTCGTATAACATGGACGTAGAAATCAGTGAATAAATTACATATAATATATTCTATTATAAGGGACTGCACAATATATCTTTAAGGTTCATAAATAAATAAATAGATAAAATAAAAAAGGAAGAATGAGTTTACTATCAAGTAAACAGATTGCTTGTTTTATTATTAGGAAATCTATTCCATGGGTAGTTTCAAGAATCGCTGAAATTTTCATGTCATGCTTTGTTTTGTTTTATTTTGTTTGTTGAAAAGTCATGCTTTTTGTTATATTATATTCAAGTATGATAGGTAGCAAGGGCTCTACGCGGCGTAGAGTCAGCCGCTACGTGTCTATTATTCGTAAGCGTACACGTAGCGGATTAGCATTTTCGTAGACACATTAGGCTACGAAATTTTTCATTTGCTCGCTTCAAAATGAAACTTTAATAAAAAAATCTTTGTATGCCTAATCTCACAATTCGAAAATGGTAGGTAGGTAGTTAAAATGGTAGGTATCGATGTACTTAGCGATGAAAACAATTTAACTCTGAATTATAAAAAAGAAAGTTAACCACTCCGTACCCTTGACCGTGACCCTTGACAGCACTCTGTCAAGGGTCAATAATTTTTTCACGATTTTAGATTTGTACCCATTGTAAAAGTTGTTCATAATAATATAATTACCCCCTTTCAGCTCAGAATACTCCACGCTTATAACCCTGTATGCAAAATGTTACAGAAACACATCTCCTGATCTGGTTCACAAGTCAACAAAGTAACTTACGACGTAAATTTTTGCCCCGTAAATTTCGAAAAACCTCAGCCATATCTAAATTTGACCACTTTTTATACCCGTGTTATTGAATTATTGAGTACATAATCTTATTATTCTTATTGAACTGAATTCACCTTTTGAGAGTAGCAGTCGAAGATGTCTTTGATCGAAACACAATTTTCACATTTTTGATCAAAACGTTAAAAAAAATCGGAGGCATGTTATTATATTTAAAAAAAAGTGTAGATATGATAAATCACATCGAGTCGAAAAATATGTCCACTATAGTTTCCTTTAAAATATGAAAATTACTATAATTTTACCTACAGAGTTAAATGTAGAGTGAATAATATCAATACGAATGGATTTTCTATTATTTTTGTATTTTGGCTAGCTACCTAGTTGAAAATCTGACGCCAAGTACCGGTGTGTTTCTGCACTCTCACTTGAGAGCCATCCACTTATTTAACCACGCCGTCACTTAACATTAGATGGGCTGTGGTCAAACACCAAGCCTGTCAGTCATAACAAATCAAACATTGCACTTCTTTTGTATAAAATAAACAGGCTGAACTACATCATTGAAGCAAAGATATCTGTCTCAATCGTATAGTTTACACGTACGTATGAAACAAATTAGTGGGATTATTAGAAAATACAATTAAACACAAAACAAGCCAGTTTGTTGGTCTCTTTCTTTCAAAGTACTTAAAAGTTAAACCAACTACTGTGCTTGTTAACACATAAATTCATAAAGACGACGGTATTTAACTGTATGATAATAAGTTATCGGATAATATCATATAACTATCACAAACTTGAGTGTGCGTAAATAAGTAAATACATGAGAAAAGTTACTACGAGGTTATATTCGTAACGTCGTGAACTCTCATGAGACGTGACTAAATTACGGAAGAATCCAAATTAGTTTCTTGTAATAAATTTGAATGGATAGAAATAATTTTAAGAATAAGCCAAACACTCGTGGGCGAAGTCCACTTTCTGGATTTTGTTTTAGTGTTTTTGTCATAACAGTTAAAAGTATGAATTTGAAATTTAGTTAAAAATCTAAATTTCAAATTCATAAATAAAAAATCTAATTATCAGCTCACCCTTACCACCACATCCTTTCCGCCACCCACAACACTAGAACTCTCTTACCATCTTTTCCATTCTCACTACCTTCCTTTACCAATCCCAAAATATTGTACGTGTTTTGGCTTTCCACCACGTAACAACCATAAAAAGGAATGGATTGATTGAGTTTATGAATCAAAATCATTTCAGCCGTTTGGGCGTTACGATGCCACAGACAGACATATTGACACAGATAAATAAATACACACGTTAAAATATAACACGTCAGGGGTCAGTAAATAATGTCAGTCACTGATTTTGACTAATAAATACGTCGTAGGTACATAGTGTTGATTTGGAGTAGAAGCGAAGTGCTGCGCTTTGCTTTGATTCTGCGTTAAAAGCTGTAAAATCATGTTAAAATTGTTGTCGCTGCTCATATGACCCTTAATTACTGTCTGTGACGTAACGTCGGCTAGCAGGTAGGACGAAATAGGATAAAATGGGTAGCAGGGTTTAAAAACGAATAAAAAAACTAATTTTGTAGAAACGTGTTGGGTCATTTGTAGAGAGTTAGAAATTAGTTTCACTCGATGTAATTAGCTTGAGTTAACATTGTCATCGCAGTCCAGTATTTTTGCTATTGCGATTTCGGTAAAACGTAAATCCATCCGGACCAGCGCTGACTCTAACGCCCGACGCAAAACAACGGTGTGTTATAACTTTGACGTGTCTGTGTGTGTCTGTCTGTGGCATCGTGGCCCCCGCCACAAACTGTTTTTCCTGGGTGGGAATCGAACCCACACCCTTCAGCTTTTGAAGCAGACATAATAATCTATAAATAGCCCAAAGTATTAATTATATTTCTTTGAGTGTACTACTGTGGTTACATATGTTTTTTCTCCTCTTTGGGCATATATTCTTCTGTATCTATGTATTCCAAATGAGATATTGTCAGTTAGTGAATGGTTTTGTAGTGTTATTATTATTTGCATGAATTAGATTGTAATAAGTACTTAATTTTAGTTTTCTTACTTTGCATGTACTAAATTGTTGAAATAAATATTTTAGAAATAATAATATATATGTATAATAAGCTCACCATTAAATGTAATTTCATATGGGGGGCTCTGGCGCCTGTAGCACAGTTTAATTACTAGTATAGGTGCCAGCCAGTTCCACTAAGCTAAACAATTTTTTTTTTCTTCGAGAGACAACCACAATATGTAATTCTAACGTAGCATAATAAATTGTTATCTAATATTATTAGTCAATAAAGATTTTATTATTATTATTATTATTCCAGTTATTTATTTCTTTTCTTAATTTTTAAATTTTTTTACATTACATATATATAAAAAAAACATAAATAATATAAAAAAACTTAAAAACTAGGGTGCCGCCGGCAGCGGGGCAGGGCTCAAGCTGCCGGTGGTTAGGGCTGCAGAGTGAGGAACCTCCTCACAATGCGCGCCGTGTCAAGGATCACTGCCTTTTGAAGCTGACCCTTGACCCAACCGTCTAGCGAGAGTCTCTTGAGATGTTGGTCGAGACTCTTCGCTATAAGACCGTTTACCGTGACGACTATCGGGACAATGATCGTCGAATCAACATCCCACATGGCGGTTATCTCGTGAGCCAAGTCAAGGTACTTGCTGAGCTTGTCCTTCTCGGCCTTCACGAGATTCTCGTCATGTGGGATGGTGATGTCGACGAGCACTGCCCGGCGTTGGGCTCGGTCGACCACCACGATATCAGGCTTATTGGCGACAATAGTCCTGTCCGTGATGATAGACCGGTCCCAATAGAGCAAAGCACGACCATTTTCGAGAACTGGCGCTGGTGCGTACTTATAGTACGGCACCTCAGACTCGACAAGGCCGTATTGAAGAGCAAGCTGCTGATGGATGATCCTGGCTACTTGGTTGTGCCTGTGCAAATACTCGCCGTTAGCAAGATGCGAACAACCGGAAATAATATGTCGGAGCGATTCTCCGGGACGGTGGCATGCCCGACAGATGTCGACCGTACCGTCCTTCATGATATATTATTATTATTATAATACCAATGAACCAACAGGGCTGTCACGGTCACACCACTACTATACATATAATAAGCTAAATATATATTTTTTATACCATTCCCGTATTTCTAAGTTTAAACTATAACATTGTTAAACATCATATTTAGTAAGAAGACAAAGGCTGCAGCATCACAGCAAAAGCTACAGCTGCAGACTGGGTTACTGATATTATTGTATTTTTTATACGGAACAATAAAATTATTTGTATTTGTATCTAGCGTTGTCATTACAGGCGGGACATAGAACATCTACAAGTGCTAGACTGGCCAGGAGAGTGCTTCAACGTGGGTGGACTCCAGCACCACTTCCCGGCGCTGAAATCATTAGAGTTTCTCAACTGTACGGCCCTTAAAGTATTCAAAGGAAAATTCACTTCCACGAGCAAGATTGAGGTAAGAGGAAAATTACATCGATTATCCTAAAACAGCACAAACTACGTGCCTTTGTTTCAGATATTATTAGCAGATGTCTCTTTTTGTGATCGACACTAAGATAAATTGTTTGTGATAACGAGGAGTGATACTTTTGTTATGCACAGATTTTCCTTTTTCTTAGGTACGTAGGTATGTACATGTTTATGTAGCGATGATAGCTCAGTGCGGCCGGTTTACATGACGATGGTCGTAAGATCAAACTCAAATAATAAGCTTGAGCTACCAATAAAGGAAAACATCGCGAGGAAACCATAACTTGGTGGAATGGTATTTTTTAGTACTCGGCTGAGTAGCAACCACCTTCAAGTTGAAAATCGGCCACCAAGCACGTAACGGTGTGTGCCGACAGTCTCACATGAGAGATAGTTCAATTCCAGGCTAGGTGTGTTTTACCATGTTCGACCACAGCTTCACTTAACATCAGGTGAGCTGTGATCAAACATCTTGGTGGACACGTATAAAAAAAATTGAAAAAATTGGTTGACATTTTTATATAGCACTAGCTAGCCCCAAACTAATTGTGGTACTTAGATAACTGAAAGAGTTCTATCGTTTTGTGTAAATCTGTACGCGTATTCTATCCGTATAGATTCGATTTTCATAACACAAGCTTTGCTAAGTTGGAGGCTATATAGTGCTGTATGAAAATGCCTAACAATAAACATAATGTTTTGGACAAGTCTAGCAACTTATATTTTATTCAGAAAAACATAAAATTAAACTTGCCATACTTTATCAATAAAGGTGGGATTCACTGAACCTCACAACACGGTGCTCCATAGTTTAAAATTCCGAGTCCACAGCTAGTAGAAATTAGTCGGTAAGCACTTATAGTATAAGATCTTAAATGCCTTGGCTATGTACTTGAAATCTTGCATAAACCTTAATAATAGTTTAAGTACCTACTAACTTCGCTGAGCTGAGACATGTACTCTGAAAGCGGCGGATCGCGAGCGTATTAATGCATTTGAGATGTGGTGCTGGAGAAGGATGCTCAGAATACCATGGACAGCACATCGGACCAACGTATCGATACTTAAGCAGCTTAAGATCACAAAATGACTCTCTACCATTTGTCTCAAGCGTATTCTTGAATATTTTGGCCATATAGCGAGAAAGGAAAGCGACAACCTCGAAAAAGAGAATGGCAAGAGAACACGAGGCCGCAGTCCGATGCGTTGGTCCGACCAGATTCGCACCGCACTCGACACATCGGTGTATGACGCGCTGCATGTCGCCAGTGATAGGTGATGGCGCAACAGGAGGAGGAGTAACTTCGCTATAGTATTGATTTTTGCTCAAACAAATAAATAATTATTATTTCAGTGTAGATTATAGTAATATTTGCCTACATTAATGGGTAGGTAAGAAGCCTTACGTATGACTTCATTTCACCGAAACATTATGTGTTTATACATTTATTCATATTTCGTCCGGCGAGGTGGCGATGCTAACCGTGTTTTACAGGGGAAATAGTCCAGGTTAAGAATCATGTCGATCCGCTTGTCGAATGTTGCGTGAAAGAAGGACAAATGAATACGTTTTCGCGTTTTCAGTAGGTATTAACAAGGATAAGAATAAGCATTTGACAATGATTGATATACTACATAATACTGAGGTATTACATACAAGAGAAAATGAAATGTCACCAGAAATTATGTTTTTGCCAACCGATCTGTATTAATCGAAATCATCAGTTTATTTTTTTATTTTATTATAATAAAAAGAAATAATATTAATATATCTCCGCCCTTGTAGAAAAATGTACTTGTAATGTGTCCATGTCACGGATCATGAGGCATAGGATGATGACATATCTCTCTCGATAACCCAAAAATAATCGGTAGTAGGCAAGCAGGTCGTAACTAGTATACATTGATAGGTATTTACTTTTGTGAAAATTATTGTCGATCTGAATGATTGTATAGATAGAAATTCGAGACCCTACATAACAACATTTGAGCACGTTTGTTATATTACTGTATACAATTATTAACCTAATGTTAGTGACTTTGGGTCTCATTTAGCGGAGCTAAAATTTGGCGGTTATGCAAATTCTCATGCAAGAACTAAAACTTTTAAACCTTTTTCACATTATTTGGAGAGTAAAAAACGGAACCCAATTTTGAACTTTCTTACGAAGTTCTTTAAAATTAAAACACTTATCTCTTGCTATAATGTTAAGTATAGTAAGAGTGTACACGTGTTTTCTCAATGCAATCTCTTAGACAGCCCTGTTGGTTCATTGGTAGTATGTATGCTCCAAGAACTGAAGGGCGTGGGTTCGATTCCCATCCAGGATAAGCATTTTGTGATATAAACAAATGTTTGTTCTGTGTCTGTATGTACCTATTATAAATATACATGTATTTACAAAAAAAAACTATTTAGGTATTCCATCAGTTATCTGTCTTCCATAGTACAAGCTTTGCGTAGTTTAGGGTCAGATGGCGCTGTGTGTATATGATATTTTTTTATTTTTAATTGTCATGTTTTATGTAAATTTCTATCTAGACTTTTACTGGAATAGACTATTATAAAGCGTAACAATGTATTGGAAAATGCCGTCACCACTATTTTGAAACATAACATTTTTTCACGTCACCACACCTATGCATAACAACGAGCTTAAAGTTCCACACAGTAGGATACATACTTTATATCTATCGAGGTTTGGCGTAGGTAGCAAACACTATTAAGCACACAAATCAGTGACGAACACAGATTAGAAAAAAATAGCACAATATAGAATATTGGGTAAGTTTTTTTGATTCAAGAATCAAGATTATAGATTAATTTTTTATTATTTTCAAGATATTTATTGGTTCCATTCAGTACAAGATGTTATTAATTCAAAGTAGTACATATATGGTACACAGTCAAATATGGATCATGTCGGGCACGGCAACGTTTAGAAGAGAGGATTCATTTAAAAGTCAAAATTCAAGATTTTTTTTTAATGTCGTAAATTAACTGTCTATCTTTCTGTCAGAAATTCGTCGATTGTGCAATATGCTATATTGTATATTTGGGGGGAATGTAGAAAAATCATTGCATTATTTTGTAGTTGTAGCGTTTATGTACGAAAATAGTGGTATTTAATCATTTCCAGAACTGCGCAGAAGTTTCTAGTAAAGCCACTACTTTACTGGGTCATGGATTGGACATGATTGTTACCAACTTTATAAACGTGATTTTGACTGTAGCTCAGACTTATTTGACTTGATTTTCCATCAAATACTTGGAAATAAACAAAACTATAAAACATTATTAATAATTAACTTGGACGTTTCGATGGCCTAGTTAGGAAACCGTATGGCTTTCGATCTGGAGGTCCTGGGTTGGAATCTTACGGCGCACACTCTTACTTTTTTCTAAGTTATGTGCGTATTGCCACTGACTTTACAAGGTGAAGTCGGAAATTGAACTTGCAGCATGGTGGACTATGGCTTTATTCTTCTCACAGTTTAAATAAATACAGAAAGTGCGATGGCGAAAACGTAGAAATCGGGGAAGACTTCTGGGTTCTATAATTTAGCTTAGAAATTACACGCACATGAATGTCCCGTTATCCTATAAAAGTATCTCCTGAGGTGACGCATACGTTATGAGCTTACGAGTACGACCGCCCTTCAAGGAAATTACGGTGGATGCTCTTTAGCTCTGCCGCTAACAGGGAAAATGTTCTAAGGAACTAGCCCCGTCGCGCGAACTTCCTGTAATCCCGGCACATATGCATCACGGAGAAGCGCTCCTGTTTAAGTGGTTAGGCCGCTATTTTAGCGGAGAATCTCAAATAACCACATAGCTTCCACAGTGTCAAGGAATTCCCTGGACAAAAAAAAAACATTGCGAAGAAAATATCTGAGCATGAGACTTCTGTACATATCTTTATCCATATTACAAAATACCAGGAGCACACTTACCGATTTACTAACATTACAGGTTCGATGGAAATCATGTTATATTTTTACATTATATGAAATTAACACTTAGCCTAAACGAGTACTTTTAGATAAGTTAATTCCTCCAAAAACAAGCATGATAAACTAATCTACGTGATATCGAGATTACAATGGAACTTTCAAAATGTCCCGTACGTACGCCCCACCAGTTAGATATAAAAACATGTGTCATTTATAAGCTTACTAGCGACCCGCTCTGGCTTCGCACGGGTGCAATATAGATACTAATGTGGTGCATAATTATGCTTTTTTTTACGTGAAAGCAATGAAACGGACGAGACGCTCTCCTGATGGTAAGAGATAACGCCTGGCCATGACCATTGCAGCGACATACAAAATTTCGAGTAACAAAATAAAATCCATGGCATCGTCGCTTTGGTGCTCATTACTTTGTGACTTTCGATGGTTAGTCTCAACATCCCTTAATTTCGCTAGCTGCAGTTTCCTTCAAACCGGAACATAGTAATGTTTACACACTACTGATTGGTTGCAGAATATCTGGTCCTGCGGTGGTATTTAGATGACCTCCTGCTAAGGAGATTTACCACAAAATAAAATAAAGTAAATGCATAAATAATGCATGCAAAAAGTAATTGCATGTATTATACATAATATAAACCTTCCTCTTGAATCAATCTGTCTATTGATGGAATGTTGCGTAGTTTAAAGCGTACAGACGGCAGGAAGCGACTTTGTTATAACTTTGTAGAGTTTACGTCATAAACACTCAGCATATATCTAAGATATACTCAGTACCTACGTAGATCTATACTTATAAAATGCTATGTCCTGAATGACTGACTGACGGATCAAGAGATCTGAAACTTGGAGGGTGTGTTCTTTGATGTAGGCATCCAATAAGAAATGATTTTCCGAAATTCTATCCCTAATGGGGTGAAAAATGGGGACAAAGTTTGTATGGGACAACGTGATTCCTTGGACCAATCTACTTCAAATTTTGCATAAACATTCATTAACAGAATTGATGGAAGACGTGTTTTGTATTTTATTGAAACTCATAGCATAAGGGTTAAAACGGGTAGAAAGTTATTCTGGGTATGATTTGCATTGAAGTTGATATCAATACTCCTTGGTGCTTTTGATTTAAATTACATTATAGTTTGACACATGGTTGAAAACTCAATCCGATTTTATTCAAAGTTTGGAACACATATAGTTTATTACATACAGGATACTTTTTATAACAGAAACATATTAGGTACAGTGTTGAATTATTTATTAACAAACGAACTACTGGACGTATTCACTTGAAATTTGATATGGATACGTCTTATGAAACATTATTCAGGGATAAAAGGTATCCTTTATCGTAATCTAATAATAAAATAGCGCAAGCTTCATGACTATTGATTTATTTATTTGTTTCTTACATTACACATGTTTCGTTTCTCTCTGAACCTAATTCTAAAGTTAACGCGGACGAAGTCGCAAGCCTGAGCTAGTATATAGTACATATGCTTTAGAATATTTTCACACTACGTTTGTATAATTGCTCTATATTGCTTCCCTCGCACCAGGTGTACCCGACAATATCACAGAGTAGACACCCACAATAGGAATGAGTTCATACTATATGATCACAGTATAAACACATTCGTATTTTTTTCGTCGTGAGAGGATTATTACGTCTCTCATTGTGCCTGTTTCAAGTATACCTACGTCACGTAATAAAAGATTTATCACAAAGTTATCTGCGATTTCATTTTAGTTTCTTTTTGTGGTTAAACAGGTATTTGATCACAATTTATCTAATGTTAAGATTACGCTGTGGTCGAAGATTGTTAACAAAATTACATGTGGGACCTGTCTCGCAAGTGAGGCCGGAATACACAGTTGGGCTATTGGCGGCAGATTTCCAACTTGAAGTTTATATCTAGCTAGTAGAATTTTGAAACATATATAGTATCCTCACGATGTTTTCCTTGACCTCTCAGCGGTGTACAATGTGCCCATGCTAACTACTGAACTATGACCGCTATTAAAAGAGTATAGTTTGATGATTAAGTTTTTGTTGCAGAAAATATCTATGCACGGCTTGATGTCCTTGTGGGAGATCCCACCAGACATCGTCTCCGAGATGCAAGAGCTTCAAGAGATGGACTTGAGAAGAAATATGTTACGGCACATGAAAGGGCCTTTGCTTACTGCGCCACCAAAGTTACAGCGAGTATATTTCAGTGGTAAGCTTTTTAAAAAGGTACAAATATTTTTTACGCATTTTTATTTAAAAAAAACAGTTGCAAGCACTCGTTGCAAGCTATTTTTTCTTGTGTGTAGTCGTTTCATGTTTAGTAACAGTTTTACTATGTTGTTAGTACATTTTTTAACGTTGCGGAACGCTTGGTGAGTTATGGGCGCGGTATAGATGAATAATAAATAAATAAATATCGTTGGACACAGCGCTATCTGACCCCAAACTAAGCAAAGCTTGTACTATGGAAGTCAGATAACTGATAGAATACTTAAATACTTCCTTTTTTTTGTACTAATCCCACTAATATTATAAATGTAAAAGTTTGGATGGATGGCTTGATGGATGTTTGTTACTCTTCCACGCAAAAACTACTGAACGGATTTGGATGAAATCTGGTATGGAGGTAGCTGAGACCCTGGATTAACACATATGCTACTTTTTATCCTGAAAATATGTAGCGGGTAATACCGCGGGGCGCAGCTAGTAATTAATATAAATAAATAAATATCAGGATTCAATTTAAGTAGAGTAGATACGGCGGTTCTGGACCACTCATTTTGCAATTGTGAAAATGATTTCTCCGTACATTTAGTATGGCAAAGACCAAAACCCATCCGCAAAAAAGGTAAAATTTGGTAATTTAGCATGTTATCGCTGACGTCATAGCCGTAACGTTAGAGGCCCAACCAATTTCCTATTGATTATTTATTAATATCTTGCCAATGCTTTGTCTCATCAATTAAATAATACCGATATTTTCTTTGATTATTCTCATCCTGCAAACACTTTTGTCTCGCTAATACAATGTAAAGATTTTTTTCTTCCACACAGATGTAACATTTCCCACCAATTTTTCACTATCCAGTTACCTATATTGATTCCCTTTAGATATATGTAACTATATACTGTAGGTACTGAGTCGAGTCGAGTACTTTTTTGGCCAGATATTTCAGCAATTCAGGTTATCAATAGAAATCTCATATTACCTCCTAGACATCTAATATTTATTTATTTATTAGATACAATCATTTTAGTTTTAGAGATCTGTGGTTATAATAACAATAACAAGAACGGCACAACAACCTCACACTTATTATCAGTTTTGATCCATTATGCGATTCGCAGAATGTCAAAAGACATTTCAGATTACACTATTACTGCGATTCATTACTAGCGCAGCTTAGTTTCTTCAGATTATAAACAAAAGCTTTTCTTGAACTAGTGACCTAAGATTATTAACCATTTAACATTTACCCTAGAGTAACGGTTACATAATAAAGTACATAATGGTATTTGAAAGGATTTCGAAGCGTTTGAAGTAACATTCTCGGAAGAATCAGAACTTCATAAAGTATATTTGGTGATTTATATTTATAAGAACATTGATTGTCGGCGTTCATAAAGTTAGTAGACAGTTTCTTAGTCAGTAGACGTGCTTGTACAATAAGAAGCGATTTTTGTAGCGATGATAGCTCAGTGGTTAGCGCGGTAGGTTCGCATGCCGAAGGGCGTGGGTTCAAACCCCAACAATGAGCTTAAGCTGCCGGTGAAGGAAAAACATCGTGAGGAAACCATAGCATGGTGGTAGGGTACTTTCTAGTACTCGGCTGGCTAGCTAACCACCCTCAAGTTGAAAATCTGCCGCCAAGCATCAAACGGTGTGTTCCGGCAGCCTCACTTGAGAGCCAGTTCCATTCCAGGCTAGGTGTGCTTTACCATCTTCGACCACACCTTCACTTAACATCAGGTGAGCTGTGGTCAAACAACTAGCTTGTCAACCATTAAAAAAAAAAAAGAAAAAGAAATCAATGGAATGCGGGTTATTCGCGCATTGAGAGCTCGGTGCACACTACTCAGGATGTATTCAGTTCGAGAAGCACCTTTAGGATATGGATCGTTTATATTCTGTCTTAAGTTGCATCACGGGTAAAGCTGAGTTTTATATACTTCTTATAATAATACTAGCCGCGCCCCGTGGTGTTACCTGCGATTAAAAAGTGTGCCCTTTTCCTCTATACATTTTTCTGTACCCCTTGTATGCAAAATTTCATGATGATCGGTTGAGTAGTTAGGGCGTGAAAGCGTAACAAATAAACAAACAAACAAGCACTGCAAAACTGCCGGCATGCATTTTTCCGGGATAAAAAATAGCCTATGTCATTTTCTGACCCCTAAACTACCACTACACATATGCAAAAAATCATGTCGATCCTTTGCTCTATGAAAAATTAAAACAAATCTATCCTACTGGAACCATATATTTTGCAACAACCATACATGTGCTATTCTAGACTACAATCTATCTCTGTGCTAAAGTTCATCCAGATCCGTTCAGCCGTTCTGGTGTGATTGAGTAACAAACATCCATCCATCCATCCAAACTTTCACATTTGTAATATTAGTGGGATAAAATCTGAATACCCTTTTTTGAATCCACAGGCCCGTTCATCGGTGTAGAGCAAATTGCAATTTTACTCCCTTCATCTAACATTTTTTTTTTAGTTTTGATTAATGTTATTACTTTAGCAGTTTCAAATATTTATACGTACATATAGACATATAACTTTTACTATGTATTAACGCTTACCTTCACTGCTAGTTTTCCCATCCCTGCTTAACCACATTAGTAATAGCTAGTTTTGTAGTTATCGAACGAAATTTCAAATTCAAGAATTTACTCCTATCTTTTCCTAAATTCAATTATCTATTTATAGATAAGCAGAAACTCTTTTTTGCATGTTTACATCACTTTTGTCTACAAAACACGTTTAAAATAAGAACAGAATCCCTCGCGGTTACTTTTGGTTTGGTATATCGGAATTTTCTTGAAATTGTGTTAGAAAACATAAATTCCCGACGTGTGAAGTTCGATACACAAGAAGTTTGTTAAAAGCTGAGAAAATTTCCTATATCCTTGTGCACAAGGCCGCTTTAACAAACATTCATGTCTTTATTGCTGACTAGCAGCTCGCCCCGGCTTCGAACGGAAAAACCAAACTCGATTAACAATATAAATATAGCCTATGTCACTCAGTGTAATGTAGCATTCTAATGATGAAAGAATTATTCGGATATAGTAGCTACTCGCTTTCTTGTAATTTTTACTTATAGAAATGTCCGAGCATGGAACGCAAATTGGTGCATCTCCTTGAATTTTGCTTACTGCAAAAACTACCTCAGCCTCGTTTGGAAACTCACTAATATTTATCAGAAACATAAAAATTTATGTTATTTATTTTACTGTTTATTATCTTTCCTTAGAGAACGAACTACGGTTATCTAAGGATTAATAAGCAAAGGGAATAAATTACGATGACGGTGTCAAGTTGGATAACATATGGTGGTACTTAATTAAGTGTATTTGTTACTTTATGTTTATGATGTTACGTTTAATAAGACATCTACCGATTAGACTTGGTAGATAGATATAAGTTATTATATAAGTATACTCCCAATGGTAATATTATACGTTTTCAGATGTTGTTCGTTTTCCCAATAGGTTTTGTTACAAATAAGTACCTATGGCTATTATTTCTAAGGATGTATTTACGTATTTCTGTAGAAATCGGTTTGTTACGCATTTCGTGGCAATTAAAATTTAATTAAATGAGATTAATTTTAATTAATATCGGATTACTTTTAACTTTTAATTACTTTTAAGTTTTAAAATCGAAGCGTAACTTCTTAGATTTCTCTGTTTTTGGTGTGCACAATAAAGAGTTTCTATGTATATTTCCAATCTGTCACTATTCGCTAAAATTTCTTATAAGTTTAGAGAAGACCTTAATCGTCTTTTATATATTTTGATATCAATATTTACCCTTCTGTAACTGAAAACGAGACAATTTGGCGTCCCGAAGTTATCTTTGGGGACATGGGGACACAGCGGCGGAAAAAGAGTCAGTCCCGTTCAAAACGGGACGTATGGTGACGTTAGGCATGACCATGCGGGTGGCGGATCCATCGCGTAACAAAGACGGGAACCTGTACACTGTACAGTGCCTAGGACTCGCGAGCCGGTTTGGTCTTATATTTATAGTCAATTGTTTTACAAAATTACGTTATTGCTTATGTAATTCGTTTGTTTAATACGTTTCAATACACTTTTTTAATGAAATTTATCTACGATTGGCCACCGCTCCGCTTGATAGAAAGCACCTGTATGACCTAGGATGACGGATGTCGATCTAGAAGAAATCTATTTAAACTGTTCACTAAAAAAAAAGGAAGAAATTAGAGCTAAATCGTTGCATAATTAAGAACTGGGAACGGCTACAAGGATCGAGTGGTAGTGTGCCATTACCATTTGTCTTGTAGTAGAAAGAAGAGAGTGGAATAAGGTCATGAAGTTCAAGGTCATTTCGCTGAAATGAATGGCTAAATAAACATAACTAAACTGATACTGAATAAAACTGAGACCAAACCATCTTCTCAATAAACTGTTGAGCATTTTATTAGGAGGGTTAACATTTCGTAGAAACAAACGATAATACTCTATCGTTCGCCCTAGCTTTCTTTTCTACACATGGGCTACATGGTCATCTGGTTTTAATGATTCTTTTTTTATGGGACCGCCTTAACTATATCGCGATTTCTGGAATATTGTTTTCGCCTATTGTTTTCTCAACTTACCCAATTATTTTTTTTACATTTGATTCTTACCCACTATGTCCTATGATTCCGACGAACAATACGAGCTCAACATCTGGTCTTCGCATCATTGTCTATTACAAAGTAATTTGAAAAAAGGGTATACTTTGAAATAGCATCGCAGCTGAAAGTCATATGAATAATAATAATACCTCAAATTGTGGTAAAAGATATTTTGTTTATAAATACAATGGCTGCCGACCTGCTAATGGTTTCTAGATTTAATTTACGTAGTTCTTAGTTGAATGGCAGCGAAAAATTACTTTAAATTTTCAAAATTTACTATTTCTAGTAAATTTCTAAATTCTAAATTTTCATGTTACATTTATTAAAATATGATTCGGAACTACCTTTTATACATCAAAATTTAATTGTGTTGTATTGTAATTTACCCGTAAAGTTGAAGCACATTTCTCAAGAAGTCTGTACTTGTAGCAAATTTCTCTAGAATGTTAGTGTTTGAAGATAAAGATAGGCTTATAGACTGGTAAACACGCGTAACTGACTCTGCAAGAATCTTCTTTCTTTAATATCACACTATTTCGATATTTTTAAGTCTTTCATGACCTCAATCGAATCTAAGTCTCAGTTCTCTTTGACTGAGACTTAGACATAAAACGCAAGTCAAAGTTGAATAGTTTGGGGCTAGATGGCGTTGCGTAAAATGCCCTGTAATAATTATTTTTTTATTTTTAAAAACGTGTTGATTTGTATGTATTTTATATAAAATTTGGAATAAACACAACATTTAGATAATAATACAATGCGACACGCTATTTCTTCACGTTCAAAAATTCCTCATGCAGTATTATCAGTAACTTGTAGCAATGATAGCTCAGTGGTTAGCGCGGTTGATTTGCACACCGAAGGCCGTGGGCTCACACCTCAATAAGCTTGTGCTGCCGGTGAAGGAAAACATCATCAGGAAACCATAGCATGGTGGTAGGGTATTTTCTAGTAGGTACTCGGCTGGCTAGCACCACCTACCACCCTCAAGTTGAAAATCTGCCGTTAAGTACCTCATAACGATGTGTTCCGGCAGCCTCACTTCAGAGCCTGTTCCAGGCTAGGTGTGCTTTACCATCTTCGATTACACCGTCACTAAACATCAAGTGAGCTTTGGTCAAACACCTAGCTTCTCAAACATAAAACAATACTAAAATATCATGTTATTTACAGTTTTTAAAGAACGTTTAAAATGCGCTAAATTGTAGAATGTTCCATTTTGAGTATAAATTACATAATCCGCGATTTCATCGACACTAAGTACGCTTGCAAATGTAGTTTGCATTTTTCGCGCTCCGTACCCTGTTTATTATTTATTCCAGAAGCTAACCTTACCTAAAACGTTTCCTAAATTGATACCAGTAGCAGGCTTTGATATCATACGATGGCGTGTAGAGTTACAAAGTGTATTTACTTATGTTATAAATACGAAAACGAGGGTCTTATTGAGTTTGGACTTTCCTAAATGGAACACCTTTTCTGTCTGCATCTTTTATAGGAGCTCAAACGTCAAAATACCGCTTATAATGTTCTTATCTCCCCCTTGTCAGCAAAGTTTTTATCCCCCACCTCTATGCTTACGTAAATATTAACTAGCGGCATTTACACTTAAAGCGATCTCTATAGGCAACGAGAGGATCGAGAGGATTCAAGAACGTAGAAAACGTGGTGTACCAATAATAAGGAAAACAAACAATAAGCATAATTTATATGACATTGCTGATTGTTGAAAAAAGCGAGATTCTTTCGTCGAAAGCGGGTATATAGTGAAAAACGTATATAATCAGAAGTTTTTAGCACGCCCCGATTGCGTGAAGCATCCCTCTCCCGCGCTTCCTCAGCACGCCGCACGTACGGTTGAGTTATCCCCGAAAAGCGGGACTGTCCCGCGCTTAACATTTAATTTTGATTTAAATTCGGGACGTCCAGCCAAAATCGGGACGTCTGGCTCAACAGTCCTATGACTTCGCTAGTTGCAGTAACGTCGTACAATTAATGTCAAATTTATTAGCTATTATTAATATGTAAAATTCAGTCTTACAAAGTGGTAATTTTTAACTTTTTTTTTGTATCAGTTTTTTAAAAGACAAGTATGTAGGTGGCATTAGCCTGATTTTTTCAAGTATTGATCTGTTATGTGCATCCTAAAACTGTGTTTAGTTTGTATATGAGTGTACTTATTAATTATGTTAAATAAAGAACTTTGAAAAAAAAGTACCTTCAAAAATTTGTTTACACACTACTGCTTGGCAGCAGAATTTTTGGTACTACAGTGTCACCTAACTAGATGACACCAGCTAAGGATACCACCAAGCTATATAGAGATCTATGTATCTACAATTCTACATACATCATACATTTTCTTACTGAGAAAATGTCGAAAGTTTTTTTTGTAAATTGCCATGCTCGAACCTCAATAAACATTCGTAATGCTTCTGAATTTTCAGTTGCCCTTTAGTGGCTGTGACCGGTTGCTATTAAAAAGCCTGCTTGCCTTCTTGCCCCTCTTATATAGTAATATATTTACAGGTAATCATTGGGACTGCAGCGATGGGGGACTGGACTGGCTGGCGATGGAAAATGAAAATGGGACAGCTAGGAGGCGAATAGCAGACTATCAACAGTTAGTGTGCCACCAGCAACTGTACAGAGGAAAACCTCTGCATAAAGTTATGGATATCATTCGAGTAAGTTTGCTATCTAACACATCGATTCTCAATTTCTATGTCTATGGAATTTTTTCTAGTCTATGCTACCGAAATGCAAAATAATGTTTTATTTAGATAACTGTAGGTAGGTACAGGTCAGGTTGAAAATAAAAAAAGTAGGCATCTCTATATTCAGTCTTCACTAAACGCGCAAAATACAAATAAAGTTTACAATAACATGAGAATACTGAGATTGTATTCATCTAAATTAAATTAGTCATAAATTTCAAAGTATGTATCAGAATTAAGAATATGTCAATTGTCAGAAAAATATAAAACAATTATAAATCATTAACTCAAACACTCTTGTCAACACATTATTTCCCGCATCTAAAGCTTTTCCAAACCGGGGTAGACCCTTGATAGTGGCACATAATGAGCTGCTGTTTGCAGTATTTTTCTCATCAAACAACGATTATGGTTTCCTCTCACATAATCGCCCGGGAAGCATACTCAAAGCCTTGCACATCGACGGAAAGTTGCTTGTCTGTCGGTTTTCTACCGGAAACATTTTGGAGAGTGCGCTTCAGATCTGCATGACCAATTCCACCCTGCCCATTCTACTACCGGACAGCCAGAAGCTTTAAAAAGCGACACCGCTTTATGGTTGATGTTCCAAAAGCTCGAACTAAGCGGTTTGATTCCCCCTTTTTCATACGTACGCCTAAACATTGGAATCTGCTGCCTGAGTACGGTTGTTCTCCAATGAATATAGTCTGGGTACCTTCAAGTCGCGAGTGAATCGGTTTCTTCTAGGCGAGCGTGCTCCACCATAGAACGCATCTTCGCTTAATATCAGGCGGGATGGCGGTCAAACGCAAGCCTATTTATTACTTTAAAAAAAAATACCCCCTCGCGCATAACAATTGTCTAAAGTGCACGAAAGGGAAATACTCGACACCGAATAACTAATGAAAATACACAAACTCAAATAAAAACACAATAGTACTTATCTATTTGTTTACCCTGTAATTAAGTATCAAACAGTTAATTTTGTAATTGTTTTCCCTATCTACACAAAGTGTTTATATTATAAGAATAACTTGGAGTCGGTTTATCTAACTAAAATATAAACAACAAACGGTTCCTTAATTATGTATTTACGTTAAACGCCTACAATTAGCAATTAGATTATTTATGAGTAGGATTAGAATAAAGTCGTGTATTGAACAAAGGTTAGATTAGGCAGTTTGTAATTTAAATTGTATTAATATGGATGTAAGGATTTCATTTAACAACATTAATCTAAAAAAAAGAAAACAAGCTTTTATCCGGGATAATGAACTAAAAAGTTAAAAATAAATTCTAGTAAGTAATTGGCGTTTACCTATATTCTCAAAAGCTTGAAACACTACAGGTTAGGTACTTACTATACTTCTGTAGCCTCAAGCCGCGGCAAACTGACCGCGTATTATGTCGATGTATGTGGACACCAAGTTTGCCCCTAAATCTTATTTATTGTTTCGTTAGAGCTATGTTCGATGTCTTTATATGTACCGTAATAGGCAAACTATTTACGTACCTACAAGTTTGGAATCTTGGGTGCGCGAGTCCGACTCGCATTCGTTTCAATTTACCAGCCCTGCAGTCCTGAAGTCGCAAAATGTTCTTATAGATTTTCTACAGATTAAAAATATCTTGTTTGCGGTTGCCACATCTTAGCAAATATATTTTGTCAAACTAATATAATAGACATACGAAATATATCGTACTAGTAATCCGTCAAATTTTTTACAGCAATTTCCTAAAGTAATTTAGTGCGATCCTTTGATATCATTACATGTAGCTCTACATTCAGAATCGTATGATTTTCAGAAATCTTATTAAAATTAAATGAATAATTCATCCTAGAATATTTCATTTCTTAGAATAGAATAGCGATTTGTAGCGATGATAGCTCAGTGGTTAGCGCGGTAGGTTCGCATGCCGAAGGGCGTGGGTTCAAACCCCAACAATGAGCTTGAGCTGCCGGTAAAGGAAAACATCGTGAAGAAACCATAGCATGGTGGTAGGGTACTTTCTAGTACTCGGCTGGCTAGCTACCACCCTCAAGTTGAAAATCTGTCGCCAAGCACCTAACGGTGTGTTCCGGCAGCCTCATTTGAGAGCCAGTTCCATTCCAGGCTAGGTGTGCTTTACCATCTTCGACCACACCTTCACTTAACATCCGGTGAGCTGTGGTCAAACACCAAGCCTGTCAACCATTAAAAAAAAAAAGAATAATTTATTGATCTTTTAACAAAATTGTTACACTAGGCGAATCGTATACAACAATGTTCAGATTAAATAATCAAATAAATAAAATAAATCAATATAACTGAACATTGATAGTGATAAGATAAAAAAATAAATAGTAATAAAAATTAATAATAAATAGTAATAAAAATTAATAATGTCTTTTTGAGTGTATTTATTTCCGCGTAACAGTCGTTTATCAGTAACAACAGTGATGAGGATCGATCGATTGATCGAGCGCTTGTCCCCATTCTTGGCCAAGCGTTCGAAGAGTCAACACGTCCTGAGGATGCCTCGTGTAGAGGCGAAACACGTGTCGGCAATGTGAAGAGGATATATAAAGACGTGGTTATTTTAATTACCTATTTTGTTTTAGGCTTAAGTTTATGTCAAATTGTAAATGTTAAGTAAAATATCGTATAAATTTTTTAAAAATTTCGTTTAAATTAATAAAATTTTAATTTTAATCCTCATCACTGTTGTAACTGAAACTACTGTTAAGCAGAAATAAACTAAACACTCAAAATGAACTTTCGCAAAGTAACGCCCGAATCAATCAATAATATTCTCTATAAATTATAACAAATCATTAAAAATAGCTATGAACAAATAAGTATTTTAATTAATTTTGATCCTGTCTACCCTAAAATACCATTTTGATTATTATAGAACGTAATGTTTCCGAGAACCATTATAACTTCACATCCTGTTAAAAGAGACAATAGACTATTTTTAGCTTTATTACACCTTATAACCTTTATCAAAACGCAAATGATATTTTTATAACCGTATTTGTGTCTTAACGAATGACTTTATTGTACCTATATGACTTTATTGTGCCCATATAAAATGTGAAACTCATATTATGAAACCATGAAATATGCGATTTAAAGACGTCCACATTGTTGATATATACTGAGTTACATATTTCATTATATTCATCTAAAATGGTGTGCATAAGTATACTTTGATATAATAATTGTACTCTCCACTAGTCCAGCTTGAATTCAGTCGTACATTGACAACGTCGGAGAACAGTTTTTGTGCTTGAGAATGAAGTAGATCGTATATAATGGTTTACTACATGGTAAATATATTATGTATTTTTCTTCTGTGGTTCCTACAAATGAATTTGCGAAATTTACTTTAAAATTTAATATTTGTATACAAGTATAAATTTACAATTAAAAAAACCGACTTCATGCCTCTAAGCTTGAACACGGCTGGAATTTGAATAATATGGGTAGGTCAACTAAAATGAAAAAAAGCGAGGTTTTGGAGTAAACGAAAATATCATCGATGTATACATTTTTAGATTTTTGTTGTTATTTTAAAAACCGCTCAATCCATTTCGATAAAATTTTAATGGGACCATCTAGGAACAAATAAAACAAATAAAGAATTTTTCAAATCGGTTCAGGCGTCTTCGAGTTATTGGTGAACATACATAAAAGAAGATTCCGACGAATTGTGAACTTCTTCCTTATTTGAAGTCGGTTAAAAATGAATTATTGAAATTGAATGTCTTAGAGACCTACATGCTTTTTTTTTTTTTTTTTTTTTTTTTTTTTTTAATACGGATAAGTCCGCGTTTGACCACCAACTCGCCTGATGGTAAGCGACGATGTGGTCGAAGATGAAGCACGCAGACCTAGAAGATACCTATTCACTCTGACCTTGAAAAGATCTAGATTATATCTGTCAGGAAACAAGGAAGCCGGTAGCTTGTTCCATTCCTTGGCCGTACGGATGAGAAACGTTGAGTCGAAACGTTTGGTACGCACCCAAGGAAATTCCACTACGTATGGGTGGTAGTGGGCCGTCTTTCTACTTGTCCTGTGGTAAAAAGGGGATGGAAGAACAAGGTCGTACAGCTCAGCAGCACATTCTCCGAAATGAATTCTGTAGAAAATTGAGAGACTTGCTACCCTCCGGCGGTGTTCAAGACTCAAAAGTTTTTCTCCTACCAACTTGTTGCATGCTACGGTTTCCTCACCATGCTTTCCTTCATCGGCAGCTCAAACTCATTATCAGGGTGTGAACCTACTTCCTTCACTCCCTTCAGCATATAAACCAACCGCGCTTACTATTCTATCATCTCTACAATGAGATTTTAAAAGACTGATAAATTGACTTGTCTTCTGCAGAACATGCGCGAAACCTGCCCAGACTCCTGCAAGTGCATCATGACGAACGTGGTATCCGATACAGCGGGAGCTGTTATTCCCCTCATCACTGTCGATTGTTCCTCTCGGCTGCTCCTGGTGCCCCCTACCACGATACCACCCAACACCACTACACTTCGCCTCGAGGGCAATAAGGTAACATGGTACGCGGATCTTGTTCATTGCGAGACTTAACTTCAATTTTCAACCTACAATACAATACACAATACAATAGTCTTGGCATTGAAAACATAATAAGTTGTAATAGATATTCTGTGGCACAGTAGTTACAATTCGCCACGTAATTAACAAATGAATAATTTTTCAAAACTACAAACCGACTAGGCACAAAATAACTATAATTAAAGGAAGAATTGACAAGTCATTCATCAAAATTGGATTAGTAGTTTCGGCGCTACAGTGGTACCTACACGCATTTGCGAAATTGCGCAAGGTATACGAAATTATACAGGGCTGTTGAGACTATCCATATAATGCTACGTGATTTTATCGGTGTATATAGTACATGATTGATATAATATCTCAAAGTAATGAGCACCAAAGCAGCGATGACATGAACTTTGTTGCTACTTTGACTACTCAAAGTTCTGTGTATCGCTGCGATGGTCGTGGACATGCGTTCTCTCTTACCATCAAAGCGCTGAACATAACACTTCCTTTTGGCTAATATTTTATTAAAATTATGTGCAAACCTTCCAAATCAAAGTGTAAAATGTAAACATGTTAAAGTACAACAAATAAAGTACCTAGTTCCTTCTTTTTTTTCAGTCGCTACATATGTCTGTCGTCAGGATTACCAATATGTGTATATTGAACTAACTTTTGCCCGTGGCTTTGCTAGCGTTCATCATCATCATCATCAGCCCATTGAAGTCCAGTGCTGGACATAGGCCCCTCCACCCCCTCCTAATGCACGCCACCTAGCCTAATCCTCCGATTTTTGTATCCAGTTGTAGTTGTTTTTCTAGTCCTCGGTTACAGTACTTTTTTTTGACGAAATAACCCAACAGTTTTTTTACAACACCACATTACACATCTTAGAAATTATCCGATTTTCTCTACTATAATATGCATGTATGTGTTATAGTATATGCCATATAAAAATATCTCTCGAATCACTCTGTCTATAGATGGAAACCGCATTAAAATCCGTTGCATAGTTTAAAAGATCTAAGCGTACAGATGGCGGGAAGCGTCTTTGTCTTACATATACTATGTAGAGATACTTATCGTGATTTACATTGCTTTCCACTTGCTATGATCCGATTGTTTGTTATTTATATGGAAACAAATATATTCTTCGCTTATTTTATAATAAAACGTGATTTATAACACGTGTATTTGATATTACAATATACAGGAAAACCATGTTGTTTTTTATTTAAACATTGAAGGGTTATCTTACGAGGAAGCACATAATGCCAATGTATTTTGCCATAAGAAACTCAATGATCATGTTCGTAGTAATATTCTGCATTATTTCATGTTTAACTAATCTTATGTGCAGTTCAACGAGCTTGAAATGACAAATTGGGATAGCTTTCAATTCTTTTTTTTATAGTGATAAGTTCGCCTGAGTCCATTAATTTATCTCTTGGTACTATGGTTTTCTCACTTTATGCCCCCTCCAGATAGGTGTGGTCTGCTTAAACCAAAACCGCAGGTTTGCATGTAAACTTTCTACAGTTTAGAAGTTTCAATAACGATAATTCAAGCATTTTTATAAATCGGTATAAAAATGCTATCGGGTATCGGTATCGGCTTGATGTATTCGAATCGATCGATCGGTATCGAGTGATGTTTTTTCCTTGTTAGGATTCCTTTTATCAGAGGTACCTAAGTAGTTAAGAGATTGATTGCAAATTTGGAGGAGGAGGGAACAATTCCTACATTGCCTACCTATCTCTTATCTTAATATTTTTTAAAAGTAATGTAAAAGTAATGAGACGAACGATATGTTCTTCTGATGGTAAGATATAACGCATAAACCCATTGCAGCGCTACACAGAACGTTGAGTTGCTAAACAAAGTCCGGGGCAACGCTGCTTTGGCGCTCATTAGTTTGAGACTTTCGATGGTTAGTCTCAACAGCTTAGTAATTTTAATTATATATACCTATGGCCCCAAGCTTCAAACGGCAAAGGAAAACATCGTTAGAAAATCTGTTTGTCCGAGAGTTTGAAAATATGTGTACTTTATGTATGGGAATATTCTTGACCATGGTTCATACTCGTTTTTTTAATTTATTTATTGTTGGCAGGCTAGGTGTTTGACTACAGCTCAACTGATGTTAAGTGAAGGTGTGGTCGAAGATGGTAAAGCACACCTATCCTGGAATGGAACTGGCTCTCAAGTGAGGCTGCGGGAACACACCGTTCGACGCTTGGCGGCAGATTTTCAACTTGAGGGTGGTAGGTAGCCAGCCGAGTACTAGAAAGTACCCTACCACTATGCTATAGTTTCCTCACGATGTTTTCCTTCACCGGCAGCTCAAGCTCATTGTTGGGGTTTAAACCCAGGCCCTTCGGCATGCGAACTTACCGCGCTAGCCACTGAGCTATCATCGCTACAACTCGTATCTGGTAATTCGATTTTTGCCAATTGCGGCCCTATGCCCGCTTTCAGTAGTGAAACAGTTTATAAAAACAGGGCTAATCCAAATATGAGAGAAACCATGAAAAATACAAACATTTTGTCAGTTGTGATTAATTATTTACGAGAGTTTGAATTATATGAGCACGAGTGCAAATGAACGAACCACAATTATGGGAGTAAATGCATTTTATAATAATTTCACTAACTAAGGCTTGATCTTATAGCCGTCCAAGATAAAACTGAGTAAAACAAGGGATACGACAAACACCTATTCTTTAGACAACGCTGTCTTTTGTTTTGATTATTTCTATAATGATGTATCATAAATAAGACCTCATTATACCTACATGTGATTATGGTACCATTTCAAAGCGCTCTTTTAAAGTTAGTTACTGACACCCAACCAGTTACCTGATAGCGCTTTGTTGAAAAGTTTCTCGTTGAGTGATTGAGATTAATGATCAAGATTAGAAAAATATAAAACTGATTAGTAAAATCACTTTTATATTTTTCTAATCTTGACACCGATTCTGCTGCACCATTGACTAAACTCATCACAAGACTAATATTACTCACCTGCAACTTATTCTATTACAATATGTGAGAAAAAAATACAAACAGAATTAGTTTCAAAAAATTGTTAAATTTTAGCGAGTTTCGCAATTTTATGTCCTATGATTATGGTTATCCTATGATAATATTATGATTTATTAACCTGTTTAGATTGAGAAACTGAGCGTCAAAACGCCAAAAAAATTATCGACTAACAGTTGGCCGGTAAGCTCGTTCCGGCAGTTTAGTACCAAAAAAACTTTGTTGGTGATATACGTGTTTTGAAGTATTTAAAAATAACGATTTGCACAATCAAAGTGTGCAGGAACTGATGCAATTTCCTACCATCGATTGTGTGTGTAACAAAATCGCGTACAAGCGTTTCAATTCTAGCATGTTGTTTTTGCTGCTATTGCAGTGCCATCGAGAATCAATTTATCTCTACAGCATAGTATAAATCAAAGTCGCTTCTCGCCGTCTGTACGGCTTAGATCTTTTAAAATACGCTACGGATTTTAATGCGGTTACCATCAATAGACAGAGTGATTCAAGAGGAAGGTTTATATGTATAATAGGTACATGCATATGCACCACATTAGTAACTACATTGCACCCGTGCTAAGCCGCGGCGGGTCGCTAATCTAGTTACCCATATATATTTAGTATCGAAGTCAACCAGATCCAGAGAAAGTATTCATCACTAATGGAACTTTTTTGTATGTTTGCACTGTTTACCTCTAGGGACTATCTACATGAGCTAGTATAGTTTTCAAGGTACCTATAACATTGTGTATCTACGTAAAAAATAACCATTAGTGAAGTCACTCTATTTATAGGTCTTTGCTCATTACTTTGCCTATAGATTACACAGCAATTAGCCATCCGTCTTTGCTTTGACTTATCTACTTTATAGCTAGTGAAATTTCTGACAATAGATGCGACAGCATTTCGAAGTGAGTATGTGTAGTATTTTTTATACATATCTCCTTCTGAACGTTTCCGTTGACTTACAACCCTTGATGTTTCAGTTATTTTTACGTTTTGAACACGTTTGTTACTGCAGTTTATTATTATCAGTCTAATGATGATGTGTCGTATAGGGTCTAGCAAAAATATAGCGGATACGCAAGTGTGTGCCAAACTTCGATTAATTGTTATTTAATAAATAATTAGGGTTTTTATTGCTCAAAAAGTTTACCTAATTCTGTCACACTGTAAACTATCATACTCAAAGTATTTAGCTAGGTTAGTATATTTCTGTATTTTCTTATATTATACCGAAAACATTATGTTTTATATACATAATATTTCCATATCTTTTACGTGCAAATTTTCGTTTTGCACACGAGACAGGACAACGGATTCGAAGAATATCGCCTCAAACCTCATCCTTAGAAATCTATTTCACATGCTGATAGAGTAGCTTCGATGTTGATTTATTAATAATAGCATCGTATGCAGATGAAACGAGCAAAGCTAATGGTTCCTTGTCGCACAAACAATTCTGTGTCACGAAACAACTGTGTCAAATTACGAGCACTTCTCATAACTATAACAATATCATGTTCTAACCACTACGTGGAATCAGCACTTGACCTTATTGAGTATTTTGAATACGTCAACATTTTTGTTTGTTCGTTATTATGTTGTTCCCGTAGTTTCACAGCATTGTTGCTGTTTTTTTCATTGCAGTTCATTAGAGCAGAATCAAATGGTCCATATATCGTATAAGTAGGTATATCATGAAGCGAGATGAGCAGTGTTATATTGAACCATACAGAGGTTCATAAAAATCTTAACATAAACAAATGGTTAATGTTATAAAGAACTCAAACTAAACGATTCGATTCCACTTTCATTGTATTAACCGCTAAGCAATTTGGAATTTGCCGCCTAAGTGGATGTTCCCAGATAGATACAATATGGGCGCTTTCAAGTTGCGAATGAATCGGTTTCTTCCATGCAAGCGTGTTCCATCGTATCCTATCTTTACTTAACATCAGGCGAAATTACGGTGAAAAGGAAGCCTATCTCTAGACAGTATTAAACAAAGTCGCTTCCCGCAGTCTGTACGCTTAGATCTTTTAAACCACGCAACGGATTTAATGCGGCTTCCATCAAAATACAGAGTAAATTAAGAGGAAGGGTTTTACGTAAAAAATACATGCATATGCACCACATAAGTATCTACATTGCACCTGTGCGAGGCCGGGGCGTGTCACTAGTTTGTTAATGTTAAAAAAAAACTTGTTACAAGTAATTTCCTCACACATTCTAATTTTTTTATCTACGCCTGTTAGTCAAGTAATATATTCAGAAAAGTGTATCCAATTCTTATTTCTCATAACAGGCAACTTGTGCAATAGCGTGTCCGGTTTCAAGTTAAATCTGAGTCAAGTATTTTATTGTACGTTACTAGGTAGCTGTATTACTGCGGGGGCACATTCTATGTTCGGTATTTTGCTGACTTCTAAACACGTGCAAGACAGATCAGCAAGCTCACGATATTTGTATCTGTGGAGTTGGGATATCAATTCGCGAAATTTATGTTCAACATAAATAAATAAATAAATAAATATCACAGGACATTACACACAGCGCCATCTCACCCCAAACTAAGCAGAGCTTGTGCTATGGAAGACAGATAACTGATAGAATACTTAAATACTTTTTTTTTTTTGTAAATACATACTTATAATACATACAGTACACCCAGACACAGAACAAACATCGATGTTAGTCACACAAATGTTGGTCCTGAGTGGGAATCGAACCCACGCCCTTCAGCTCTCGAAGAAGACATACTACCAATGAACCAACAGGGCTGTCAAATAATAAATGATAGAAAAGATTGTGAAATGAAGGACGCCCCTGACGGGTGTAAATTGAAACTGGTTTTTATATTTGATTATCGTTTAAGTAATATGCTATTGATATTTTAATTATTAAATATGTAATGATAGGAATTTTAAAGCACATATCTTATCATCAGTTTGCTATTCCCACATTGTAACGAGATGTTTATAAACTATTAGCTAATGAGATGTTTACAATAAATTAGGAAATTAATGTTTGCTCAGTAATTAGTCTAATTTTTTATAACATTCTAGAAAGCATTGTATTGAACTTTGTTCTGATAAGCTCTTCATTAAGGATTGATAATTCATATATAAAGGGGTCCCGCCATTAGTTAGTATCCAGTCAGCATCAATCAGTATTCGTTCAGCAATAGTTCAATATTCAGTCAGTACAGTCTCGCTTAAGTCTAAGTTTTAGAACAAGTTTCGTTACGTTAAGTACTCGCGAATAAAGAGGTTTAATGAATAAAAAAACTGTTGTGTTACTTAAAGACACCCGAACATTACAAGCTAAGCCACGGAATCTCAGCGCAGTTTTCGGGAGAGTAAGTAGCCCATGTGTTGACAAAGAATACGCTGTCTGCATTTCGAATGTCATTCAAGTTTAACAGTTTCAGCGTGAAGAAGTAACAGACACACATACAAACAAACATTAACACTATCTTATGTAAATAAAATTAAATGAGGTTGAGCGGTTTTTTTGTTCTCTTTTGTATTATTTTTGGTGTGGAAAATAAAGAGTTAATCAATCAATGATGTTCATTAGTAAGCGCGTATCTATAATTATTTTTTTAAATGGTTGTGATACTTGGAATGATGTGTATACTTATATGCGAGTGCAAAGACCAAGCGCTACTGCACCGCGTACGAAGTACCGGGCATTTAGCGTTTTTTAATATCTTTATAATTAGCTCATCCGACATGCAGTTTGTAATGTTTGGGTGTCTATGAATAACACAAACGTCTGTTCACAAAACTTTATTCGCGAAACGATACTTGTTAGAACAAGACTTGAGCGAGACTGTACTAAACAAATACTGAACTAAGACTGAACGAAGACTAACTCGATAGCGAAGGTGGGACCCTCTATTTATTAATTATCTATCCTTAATGAGGACTTATCAGAACCAAAGTTCAAGACAATACTTTCTAGAAAGTTATCGGTGAGAATAGCAAACATTAATTTCCTATGTTTTTGTAAACATCACATTGGCTTATAGTTTCTAAAGATTCATTACAATGTGGGAATAACAAATTAATAATAAACTGTATGCTTTAAAATTCCTATCATTACTGATTCAATCATCGCGCGAAGTTATATGTTTAATTCTATACTAATTATAAAGAGGAAAGATTTCATATTTTGTTTGTATAGAATAGGCTCCGAAACTACTGGACCGATCTGAATAAATCTTTTTTTTTTGAATGTAAAAAATAATGACACGAACGAGACGCTCTTCTGATAGTAAGAGATAACGTCTGTCCATGACCATTGCAGCGATACACACAACTTTGAATAACAAAATAAAGTCCAGGGCATCGCTGCTTTGGTGCTCATTACTTTGGAGATTTTCGATGGTAAGTCTCAACAGCCCAGTAATTTTGCTGTACCCTTCAAACCGGAATACAGTAATGTTTACACACTACTACTTAGCGGCAGAATAACTGGTACTGCGGTGGTATATTTACATTGCTAATCGAGTTTTGTTTTCCTGTGCGAAGCCGGGACGGCCCGCTAGATTTTAATAAAGTTGTTGATAATATTCATTTTTCTTCTTTGTTTTTGGTTTAGAGTTTCAAGTGACTTTTGAAGCAACAAGAAAAAGTTTTTTAACCATATATCACTTACCCACACTCACGCACGTATTTCGGTACTTTATGAATAAATCTGACTGTAAGCCCATTCAGTAGAATATCTGCTTCAAGAGCCGTGTAAGGCGTGGGGTTGATTTCCACCAGAATAAACATTTATGCGACGGTAAATGTTTGTTTTATGTCTGAGTGTTCTGTATGTAGGTACTTTAACTATGTATTTAAACAAAAGTAATAAGTATTCTATTAGTTATCAGGTTCTCATAGCATAGATTATATACAAGCTTTGGCTAGATGGCGCTGTGTGAAATGGAATACAATTTTATTATTATTTATTAAAACATCACATTTTTTTTACTAAGATACTCAAAAACATTAGTTGTAGAAAATAAAGCCATGTTGCTACATTATTATTCCGCGTTCCCGCTAATAATATTGGTAATCGTTCTAGTTTCTGAAATCTCCAGGCAATTTTTTCAATCGTAATATTTTTACATAAATAAACGTTTTTTACATCGTAGATTATTGATATTAATAATACAATATAAAACAAACTTAAAATTCTAATGTTAAAACTGGCGGCTTTACCGCTAAAGCAATCTCTTCTAGACAACCTATGTTACTTAGGGAGAATGTAGCATTCTAATGGTGAAAGAATTTTTGAAATCGGTCAAGTAGTTTTTGAGTTTATTCGTTACAAACATACAAAAATCCAAAAATACAAATCCTTCGTCTTTATAACATTAAGTGTAGATAGTGTAGACAAACAGTGTTAGTTTTTAAATCAATATGTATCCAAGTTTTAATTAAATTTTCAAATTTCTCTTGGAAAGTAACAGCTTTAAGTGAATACAAATGATTATTATATGAATCAAATTCGAGGAAATTGTCTAGATTATTGACATAGTCTGCCGGAGAAAGAATAAATTTTATTAAACGGACGGAAACATTTAGGACTGCCTTGTTAGGTCATTTGGTAGTGTATCTGCTTCAAAAATTTTAGGGCGTGGGTTCGATTCCCATTCAGGACAAACATATTTGTTTTTTTTTATCTAGGACAGGCTGGGTGTTGAGCACAGCTTACCTGATGTTAAGTAACGGTGTGGTCGAAGATGGTAAAGCACCCCTAGCCTGGAATGAAACAGGCTCTTAACTGAGGCTGCCGGAACACCGTTAGATGCTTGGCGGCAGATTTTCAACTTGAAGGTGGTAGCTAGCCAGCGGAGTACTAGAATAGTGTGTTCCGGTAGCCTCACTAGAGAGCTTGTTCCATTCCAGGCTTGGTGTGTTTTCCAGGTGAGTTGTGGTCAAAAAACTTTTCATACTAACCATAAAAGTCTCAAGGTACAAACTACTGGTTAAAAATACCTATAATACAATAATTATATGATATAAAAATAAATTGTTCAAATAAATTATATGATAATTATGATTTATCTGTGCTAGAATAATACGTTTTATTTGTGCTAGTAGGTAGATATACGGAAACGAGAAACTTTAGGGGAAACGGAAAATAAGTCAAGAGTAATCGTGCCTACTACAAAAACAAAACCTTTCCAGAAGTTCAAGGAAGTTTAAGGGATGAATAATTTAGTCAGTTTTGCAATTAATCTATATTCAAGCGTTGAAGAAATTTAAAATTATGAATACGTTAAGTTTATAATATGTGAGTGAGTGACATGTCTTCTCTATTTTCACAAATAACTTTTCAGCGCATATATCCTATCCAGGACCGAAGTTAAAACAGCTGTGGTTACAGGTAGGGTGAAAGTAAAAGAACTGGCGGTTTTTATCCCACTGGATGATCTAAACATGTATGAAATATTAATTGGCAGGAGGGTGTGATATATATTCAAGTTTATATAATTTCTCTAATCATACTCAAACATCCTTAAAACAGTTGAATTCTTAGATTCGCAATATTTTTTAAAAAGCGATGGACTTCATTCAGTTCAACTTAGGTACTTAGTTCTTTTCTTTTCAAAGGCCAGAAACGTGCTCGCCATTCTTTCGTGACCCATTGGAAGGGTCCGAGGCCTATTCATTATAGTTAATAAACTGGTAGCCTATTTCAATTAATTATTTTTATATTATTTAGATTTTAAGTTTACGTCGGATTTTAATATTTCGGATAGATATTTAAAATTGTCGCTTTATTATCAAGTTGATAGCTCAGTGGTTAGCGATAGCGAGGTAGGTTCATATGTCGAAGGGCGTTGGTTCAAACTTCAACAATGAGCTTGAGCTGCCGGTGAAGGAAAATATCGTGAGGAAACCATAGCATGGTGGTACTTTCTAGTACTCGGCTGGGTAGCTACTACCCTCAAGTTGAAATTCTGCCGCCAAGCATCTAACGGTGTGTTCCAGCAGCCTCACTTGAGAACAAGTTCCATTCTAACCTAGGTGTGCTTTATCATTTTCGACCACACCTTCACTTAACATCAGGTGAGCTGTGGTCAAACACCTAGCCTGTTGACCAAAAATAGTTAGATAATTAAATCCTCATAATTGTCGTAACTAATGAATACTTTACTTGTATTGTTTTTGAGCTATTGTTTTTTTGACAATTAATTTTTTCTTTCTACAGATAAACTCTATGAGATCAATAGTCCAGAATCCTCTATACAAGCGGGTGGTAGACCTTTATCTGGACAACAACAGTATATCTGCAGTAAAGGAGCTCGAGGGTACAGAGTGGTTTACCTCGTTCAGGGTCCTCAGTCTTCGAGGGAACATTCTGAAACAGGTCGGTTTACGTTTTCATAAATATCCAGTGCTACACATGGGAACATAGGGTATACTAAGTCGAAAGGAGGTCGTTGTACGCATCATCATGAAGAACTTTTATTATGGGCATAACTCTGAATAATATACCTAACATATAAATTTAAAATATAAAAAAAACCGACTTCATGACCCTTAGGCCAACTAAACGCACTACTTCAATGAAACAACGAGGTTTCGGAGCATGAAAATATCATCGTTGTATACAATTTTTAGAATTTTGTTGAGGTTTTTTAAAACCGCTCGGTCGATTTCGATAAAATGTATATGGGACCACCTCTGAAGTATGATCTACCAAACTTAAAGAAAAAATCTTCAAAATCAATTCATAATTGGCGGAATGATCGCGTAATATAGGTACATATAAAAAAAAAAACAGACAGTCGAATTGAGAACCTAACCAGCGATGTCTTGAACTTTGTTTTGCTACTCAAGGTTCTGTGTATCGCAGCAATCGTCATAGACAGGCGATGAGAGCGTCTCGTTCGTCTCATTACTTTTACATAAAAACACTTTTTCCAATTTATAAAATTCCTACTGTCCCCATCAACAACAAGTTTTTCATTGCAGTTTATTCGATAAAGACTGCTATATTTTGAACTAGCGAACCGCCCCGTCTTGTAAACATTTAATGATATCATAATTCATTGCACGGTTTAGGAAAAGATAGCGGAGTAATAGCCAGACGCAGACAGTGATTTTTATTAAATACTTAGAGATAAATAAGGAAAGGTAAAAGTTTAAAACTCTTAACTATAATACCTTGAAAATTATTAGACTGTTGACACGCCCTTCATATTAAGCTGTACAATACCACTTGAATCTGAAAATAGGTTTTATTAAGGGTTTTATCTTTCAGATTCCCGTCTACGCCTTCGACAAAGCTCTTCAAGCAAACAATAACATAATGCACGTGTTTCTTGGCCACAATCCGTGGCGGTGTGACTGCCACTTCATCCCGCGCTTTCAAACGCTCCTGCGAAAGTACAAGAGGGTCATTAGAGACTTACCCGATATCAAGTGCTCAGCATCATCTGATAAGAAAACTTCGCTTGTTCAGGTATCGTATTGCTTGCGTATAAGGCACATGTTATGGGCAGGTTTTCCACCATCAGTATATGCTATACAGGGTTATACACTTCAAGCTGAAATGGGTGCATTGTACTATTCCTTATATTATGTAATATAAGTATGTATTTACAAAAAAGCATTTATGTGTTCTATGATTTATCTGATTTCCATAGCACAAGCTTTCTTAGTTTCGCGCTATAGATGGCGCATTGCTAAAAGTCCTTAGGACAGCTGCTTTTTTAAAAGGACGTTGACTTTCGAGGGAATATATGCAGAAGCTGATTTCTTTATCGGGATTTCAGAGTTGTTTATTGCTCATAATGAATACAGAAATTGAGGTGAAAATGGGAACTGTTTTTGTTTGTTTGAGTTAGCTTTTGTTTATCCGATCTGAGGTCGATCGATTTAAACTCATATGTGTATTTATAGAGTTGTAGTGTACACAATGTATTAATGTATGTAATTAATGTATTCCTCTTTTAAATAATTAAACTGTATCTTCATGTAATTGAAAACTATCCTCCGGAAAACGCGTTAGCTGAAAATTCAAATTAATCTTCCGTAGTATTCAACTCCTGCGCTAATTGGAAACAGTATCTATGTGCGAATTAGCAGATTTAATTTAACCCCTGAACACGTTAGGTAATAGTAAAATATTTCTATTACATGTGAGAGATCTGAACTCATGTAGTTAAAACCGCGGAATCCGACGAAAGTCTGGCGAAGTTCTTAATTAAAGGGTCGCAATTATCGTAAATCGCTTTGTTTGTAAAGAGGGATTCGACTAAAACGGTCTTTTAGAATAAGAACTTTGTTTAAACAGCCGTATCAAGGTACGTCAAAGGTCTTTTGATCGCAAATTTTTAATTTATCGAGATAATGGGTGAGTGAAAGTAAGCGTGTCTTGAACCTTGAATAAAATTTTCACAATGGTTGATTCTGATTTACGAGTAAATACACGTTTATGTGAACTTTGATTCGGGAATTCGCTTTTCACAATTTAATTTTATTACGACCTCAATAGATAGGTAGGTACTGCTTATTTTCTGTCTCTTATATATGTAAAATTATACGGGGTTAGACGAAAGGGGGTTATTGTGATGTTAGGACTTTTAGGATTTGTGTCTTTGTTCTCATATGACATTTTGAACAATAATTTTTACAATGGGTACTTCGCTGAAATCGTGAAAAAAGTTATCTGTTCTATAAAAAAGTAAGCCAAATGATAAACCAATACTTTATTCATAATAACTACCCTTCAGCTTCGTTAACCCCAAGCCTGTAAACGCAACGGTGGTTGATTTTTTTTGTTGTTTCTATTTCTTTTTAAAACATTACAACTGATTGATGTGTTTTTTAGAAAGGATATTAGGTCTAGAGAGTAATGTAACAGGTTACTTTTTATGTAAAATTAATGAGACAAGACGCTCTCCTGGTGGTAAGAGGCAACGTTTGGCCATGACCATTGTAGCGGTACCCAAAATTTTAAGTAACAAAATAAAGCCCAGGGCATCGCTGCTTTGGCGCTCATTACTTTAAAACATTCGATAGTTAGTGTCAGTAACAAATTTATAGTGATTGGTCTGAACATCAGCAATTCATCACTTACTTAATAATCTTACTTTGTTTTTCCAGATAAGCACCATGCCTCTTGGTAACGTCTGCAGCAGCGATAAGGAAATGCCTATAAGTCCTATTAATATAGCTAATATTGTGCTGCTAACTTTACTACTGCTAGTTCTTGGAAGGTTCCTTTACGACTGGCATAGTTTTAAGACCACGGGAAAATTGCCTTGGTTATCATCGATATTGCCTTAAGTATGATTACACGATGCCAGTAGCTGGCACGCTAGCGCTGGCAAGTTATATTTTATGCCTGTAAACCAGATCAGTGTGTTGTTAAAGGCAAGTACTATTGTAACTTAAGCTTGCAGGCAATATATGCAAGAAGTAATACACAATCACGCCTGATCACGAGACAGCATAAGCCAGTTTGATTTAATTAAGTATGTAGTAGGTAATTGCTCCTAGCAGTAAAATGTGTGTCTAAATTAATCAGAGAAAAAAAGAAGAGAATAAGAAGACAGATTTGGGTGAAAGATTGGAGGATTTATCGTGACATGACGAATACAAAAGCAACCAAACAAAGTTTTAAAACGAAGACAAAAGCAACCAAACTCGACAGTTTGTTAAGACAACTTGTCAGCTACTGGCATGCCTGTAACTGTCGTGTACGTTCACACGCGCCGGGTTTGCAGCTCCTGGTGATGGCGCTGCTGTGTAAATAGTCATTTGTGCCAGTTCAGTCCAGTGCCGGATGGAGCGTTGGAGCAAAATATAGCTATTTTTTTCATGCCGCTCTTCACTCGCGACGCCTGTTTCCGGGCTCTGGGAAATAGAATTCCTTGTCCGGAGTCCGTCAGATTGTACCTATGTAATATTTATTAATGTTAAATTTTTATCGTAAAATTATTTATTTTATTTTACTGACTGAACCGCAATTCGAGAGCCTCTTGCTGAGTACCAGCGTTTATTTCTAGCAAGTTATTCTACATGTAGTGATATCACTATTTTTATTTTAATAACTTTACAGTAGGTATTACTTCAAAGAACATAACGCTTTTGTGACAATAATTTTAAATAACTGTGACTTACCGTCCAGAACACGCATGTGTGTGTATGTCATCTGCCGGCCCCAATTCATAGAAACGCCACATAACTGCAATGAAAGCATAGCACTCTACTGAATTGAGGTGAAAATTGTGATATAAAGATATAATTTATATTAAGGTCATATTGCACTCATTTTTTATTTTTATGTTTGTATAGGTACTTACTACCTACAGTTTTTTTTTCATCTCGTAGCGCAGTGAATGAACGAACTTAACGGATCAAACAAAATATACTTCATACAAATGTTCAATTGAACCGTTTAGGTTAGATTCCACCTTCATCGTATGATGTACCTACTAACCGCTAATCAATGGAACTTGCTGTCCGAGTAGGTGTTTACTGATAGATACAATCTATGTGCCTTTGTGCATCAGGCGAGATGAGGGTAAAACGCGAACCTATATCGCCAATGCGATACGAAGCGCTCCACTGACTTCGAACAGTCAACCGACTCGAATCTTGAATAAGCTAAATTACGAATCATAATATGATAAGAGAAGTTTCTAGTAGGTATAATAGACGAGAAGTTAAACTCAGTAAGTTAGTAAACTTGTAAATGAGGTATAAATCAAAGGGACATGTGTATCTAGGTAGAATATTAAACTCACTCACACACAACCTCGTATCCGAGGTTCAAATCCATCGAGACAAAGCCACAATAACGAGAGTAACGTATGGTTCAGCTTCACTGAAATTAGTATCGCATTTCAATAGCTAAGTATAATTTATCACTACTTTTGAAAATATTTGTACTCGAGTAAATATTCTTTCGACAGTCTAGCTGGGAGAACAAAGGTTTGAATCCCACGGTAAGAAAACCTACAACACAGAGAGTTCTTAAAAAAATCTGGAATATCTGTGAAATATTCCAACCCGCACTTGGTCAGTGTGAACTATGGCTTTACCTTTCTCACAATCAGAAGAGTCTTACGCTCAGCAATTGAACAGTTTATAAAAACAGTGCTGTTCCGGGAGATATTCGGAAGTTAGGGTAGGTATTTGTGTTCAGATTAATCACCGTCGCGAAAATACCTATAATGTACGCTGAACATCTATGAAACACGCGTCTTCATTTTTCAAAGTACCAGTAGTAGTAGTAGTAGTAGTAGTCATTACCTATAAGAAGCAGAAAAGCTTGTCCCGTTACGTCCTGGAAGTCACCACATCACCTTTTAATTATTGTAAAGCGATATAAGACCCGCCGATACAAGCCTTGCGGTCGATTAACAATGTTATGTCGTGGAACATTGGGTCACATTTAGCACAACAAAAGTTTAGCGGTTACACAAGTTCGAGCGCGTCAAATTAGGTCAAACCAAACCGCGTCAATCCAAAAATCTATACTTTTGTAGCGATGATAGCTCAGTGGTTAGCGCGGTAGGTTCGCATGCCGAAGGGCGTGGGTGGAGCTGCCGGTGAAGGAAAACATCGTGAGGAAACCATAGCATGATGGTAGGGTACTTTTTAGTACTCGGCTGGGTACCACCCTCAAGTTGAAAATCTGCCGCCAAGCATCTAACGGTGTGTTCCGGCAGCCTCACTTGAGAGCCAGTTCCATTCCAGGTTTGGTGTGCTTAACCATTTTCGACCACACCGTCACCTAACATCAGGTGAGCTGTGGTCAAACATCAAGCCTGTTAACCATAAAAAAAAACTCAATATTATGTGAGAAAAAAAACTTATTTATTACTATACCATTCGCATGTTTTTATTGGCATGGAATCTCTTAGCAAATTTCGAAAAACACATTTTTAAGGTCATCTTTGATTTTAAATTCTATAAAGCCTAAAAATAACTACTTTTACGACGTTATTGATCATATATATACATATCATATATGATATGTGATCAAATGAATTATACGCAGCGGCCATGGAAAAACGTAGGAATCATCGTACACGTAAATAAACATGACTAAGTACTTACGTGCTGGGAAAGTTTAAAAATTATTAATTTTTTGTTCAGAAGTTACATTTTTACTAAAAATAAATAAAAAAGCATAAGAAAATTGCTGGAAGTCGGAGAATGTCGTCTGAAATTAGCTTTCTTCGCTGCAAGGAAACCATAATTATTACGATTGAGACCTTATCAAAGCAAATATGAAAAGCTAAATTGGATCAAGAATTAGCTGGAAAATCCTATTTCCTTCAAGCGAAATTGATCATTTCACCATGTCTTCTGTGAAATGAAAACAATAAAATAATCAACCAATCGACTCACGAGAATACAAATACCTACATGCGTAGAATGGCAAATGTTCCTTTGATGATTCAGACAAAACCGTCTGTCTTTTCAATGGGGAAATTAGGTAGACTTCCTAAAACACTATTATAATTATAATTTATTATTATAAAATACTACGAAGTAATATTTCCATATTATTCAGTGACATGTTCACCTAACCATTGTTTGAAGAGGTTTTGCTTCAAATTGTGATAGTTGTGTTTGAGTAATAACTGGTCTGCTGAAACGATATTAATACAGTCAGACATACATTTATTATTGTACTAGCTTTTGCTCGCGGGTATGCTCACGTTGATGTAGATTCATTTCTAACCCTTAAGGTGGTTCGATTTCCATACGAATAATTTTTTGCCATTTATGGACCAATGGAGCATTATTTTACAGTGAAATCACAGCTACTGGTATTTATTTGCGGTAAATCACAATTGCTTGAATAAAACAGTACATTTTATTAGCATGAAATCGAATTTATGAATGATTTATGAATTTATTGTGATTTACCGTAAATAAAGACCAAAATAAATGCCAGTAGCTGTGATTTCACTGTAAAATTATGCTCCATTTATCCATAAATGGCAAAACTAATATGAAAATCGAACCACCTTAACAAGGTCTCTAGCAGCCAAGATCTTAATTTGGTTCTGAAGCACGCGGTGGAAGGTGCATCCCGGACGCGGGTACGCGGTTATAGACCGCGGGCTTTAGAATGTATACCGACATCTCCGACTTGACGAGCCGGTGTGACGGTGACACAAGTTGGTCTTTCTTTTAATTGCTGCGTCTTTCTTTACATATACGTAGTAATTATAGCTCAATGATAATGCTGAGGTACCTAGAACAACAAAACCTAGGGTACCGCTGTTTTGACGCTCATCACTTTGAGAAATTCAATGAATTTTATTTATTTTTGTTTACAAAAATATAAGTTGTAATTCAAACGATAATTAAAGTAATAAACATGTAATTAGTAATTATTATTGTAAGTAAGTAATAAGAGTAGATATAAATGTATGTAAATATAAATGATTAATAAATTAAAATGCTAAGTAAGTCAAGAATATGTCTAAGTTTATTTTTAACTGATTTAAAAAAAGAGAAAAGTACCTACTTACAATGTCTTGTATGTGGCCTAACAGCATATGACTGCTAATTAATTAACTATAATAAATGTCTGTGACAATCGGCAACTATGCTGAGATTAGCCCATTCGGCATAAGATTTTTTTGTATTTGACTGTAAGTTTGTATTATTTAATAAACGTTTTTTTTCATTTCTTATATGAGAAATATAATGAAATAAACAAACAATACATCAAGTTATTTTATTACCACAATCAAAATAACCGCTTGTTATCTGTATTGTGTTTCCCATTCTTGGTTGCCTGGAAGAGATTGCTCTTAGCGATAAGGCCGCCACTTGTGCCATTAGCTCATAAGATTCTTTTGCCTTCTATACTCTTTTTCTATTTTCGGTGTGCACAATAATGAGTTTCTATCTAATTATTCTTAAAGACCGTTATGATTATGGCAATAGTTCCCAATTTCTATCTTAATTTGTAGATTATATGTATACAGTTCCGAACCGAGTTTTAATTTCATCCGGCGTACTATTACTTTATTTTACGCCTTTTTTACAAGTGCGAGCAGCTGACGTATAATCCCTCCTCCTCGAAGCAGCTGACGATTTTTTTTCAGCTCAGTATGATGTTAACTATTTATTTATTTTTTTATTTATATGTGTGGAAAATTTCATTCAAACCCGTTCAGCTATTTTTGCGTGATTGAGTAACAAATATCCAATATAAACGTTTACTTTCACAATTTCACATTTAGTAGGATATATTTTTATAGTAGGTAAGTAATGAGCGCCAAAGCAGCGATGCCCCGGACTTTGTTTTGCTACTCAAAGTTCTGTGTATCGCTGCAATGGTCACGGACATGCGTTATCTCTTACTATCAGGAGAGCGCATCGTTCGTCTCATTACATTTACATAAAAAAAAGATAAGAGGCTGATTGAGGTTAATTTTTTTAGATGTCTATCAAATAGACTTGTAACTTAGGTAAGTATTTGATTCGACCGCCACTTAATATCAGGTGAGCTGTGGTGAAAAACCTAGCTACCTAGCCTGTCAAACATTTAAAAAAAAGTTGTAGAATAAATCGATAAAATGCAACGGCACGAGACTTCCACGCACTAATAAGTGAATGAAACTTCTGGCGCTGGCGGTTTGTTCGATAGTAGGTAAAACCGTAATGGAACGATAAACCAAAAATTCCTCAGAACATAGTTAAGTTGTTAATGAAGCTCCGGTACCCATTTCTTAACCTGCTCTGTATTAGTGATTCATTGGGAACTACAAGTTTTTTTTTTTTTTTGTGGTTGACAGGCTAGTTGTTTGACCACAGCTCACCTGATGTTAAGTGAAGGTGTGGTCGAAGATGGTAAAGCACACCTAGCCTGGAATGGAACTGGCTCTCAAGTGAGGCTGCCGGAACACACCGTTAGATGCTTAGCGGCAGATTTTCAACTTGAGGGTGGTAGCTAGCCAGCCGAGTACTAGAAAGTACCCTACCACCATGCTATGGTTTCCTCACGATGTTTTCCTTCACCGGCAGCTCAAGCTCATTGTTGGGGTTTGCACCCACGCCCTTCGGCATGCGAACCTACCGCGCTAATCACTGAGCTATCATCGCTACAAAAAAATAGATAAAAAATAGAATATTTGTTTGGAATATGTAAATTTAGGGGAAATCACATAAAAATGTACCAAATACAAATACAACTACAAATATTTTATTGATAAATAATAGATAAAGTAATTCGTTTGAAATACTCGTCAGTGTCTTAAAACAATGTCTCTAGCAGCCTATCTGACTTAAGAACAGTTGGGTATATTTAGACTTAACAGAAATTTATTCATAACCACTTACTTATGAATTATATTCCATACTGTATTACAATAACGTTTTTACTGAGTTTAGCTTTAAAAGTTTTAAAGTAATTTCCCCTAGGCCTGGGTGAATTTGTGTAGGATAGTATAACTTTTTAAATTAGGATATCTTAGATTTAAAGAATTTTGAAATTTATTCAGCCAACATTTTTTGAAATGTGCTAAAAAATACACTGCTCTCTACATTTTCTCTATCTGCTTACTCTTGTATTCACAGATGAGAAAGTTAATTGGCAAATTACTTAGAAATGTTAAATAATCTATTCATCTTATCTAATTACATTCCAGTAGATACGTAAGAGCAACACCGAACTCCCACATAATCTTCAAGTCGACGAAAGTAAAACGACAAAGAAAAAAAGGTACTTATATTGTTTTTGTGCCCATTGCACTTAAGATGTTAAATGGCAACGTGTTGAACAAAATTCCAAGGACTGAAGATAAGGTGACGGTAAATTTGTAAAAACTATACATAAATCCACTTGTCTCGACATTTGGCGTCGCATACCTATTTTGTTTTCTAAAAGCTTTTATCCACTAATATTAAATCTCAGAACTGAGTGACTCACTCTATGCAATGTTCTTTTTCTTTGGTTTCGTAACATTACAAGGAACTTTTAGATAGATAGATACAACTATTTATTGTGCACACCATAAACAGAAAAATGTACAGAGAATAAAAGAACGAGAACCTTTTAAATGATCTTAGTGTGCTTACTTTTGTTCTACGCAGATTCAGATAGTATTATTATTGTAGAACTATCTTACATTTAGGTCTTATAATTAAGGGAGTATTAACAGTCTAGTTCATTATGAACATAAAATACTAATATGTTATTAATTTAAAATTTGGCTAAATACTATTATTAAACACAGAAATGTCAAAATAAATTATATAAACTACACAACAATAAAAAAATAATGTCAAGCTAATTAAATCAAATACAATTGCAAATGTCAAACGTCAGACGTCAAACGAAATTAAAATAATAATAAATTAAAAAAAAAAACATTGAAAACATTTCATTTAAAAATGTGTATCAGTATTTTTTCTAACGTCTAAAAGTTTAAAAGTTCGAACGTTTACAAACTAGATAGGTAAAATGCGTTTAGTTTCTGAGATCTGTGGTAAAATGTTATATTATAATATGTTTTAACATATAGCATTTATCAAGATGAGAATAATACGAGGACGGTATGATCCTGTCTGACAGATGTCACCTGCTCGCCTCCTGTACGATATTTTCGTCATTGTTACATTGTAGCTAGGCTTAAAATAATAGGATTGCTTGCGCCATCTTTGTGGGAGACCAAAAAACTCTTGAAATGTAGAAATGCTTGTGTGTGGTATGGAGCTTTAACGAGTCTTTGCGCCCTTCTAGCGGAGCCGGTATGAAAAGCTTTGCAGTACAAACAGTTCCAGCATAAAGCGATAGATGTCACTTTGAAAAACGAAATACTTTTAAGTTCGTTTCCTACCTGTGTGTGTGTGTGTGTTTGATTGTAATCGTATTTTTCTATCAATAAAGTTTTTTTTAATGAGTGAATAAGTGTAAAGCTTTGGAATTTTTCTGATTTTTATTACGCTGAAGTTTAAATTAGATCTTGATAGAGAAAGAAGGCACAGCCAAAGAGAGAGAGAGAGAGAGAGATGAGATGAGAGAGAATTTTGCTATTTCTTTGTTATTAAGCAGACAGATTCAGATTCAGATATATTTATTGAAGAAAACACTGATACAATTTAATATTATGCTAGGTGTTCTTGCAAAGATTGTGTCATCAGTTTACCCTTATCGGGCATTCAATAATTTAATTAAACATTATGTCATATTGATTTTAAAAATAATGATTTCATAAACAATTTCAAAATATACAGTCAAGTGATAATATTAAAATGTCATGTCAATTTATAGCAAATATATATTTAAATTGTAATTTAATGTCAAAAATATTATATGTCAATGTCAATAAGTGTTAAAAAAATAATAATAATTAGGTAATAATCAAATTTAAAATTGTTTATTTAACAATGTCATCTCACCGGATATGCCCCTATTTGTAAATTCTTTTAGGTCATAAAACACATTGTCTATTAGCCACTTTTTCAGTTTGCTCCCAAACTGGGCATTGTTCGGAATGTCAGTGATCACCTTGGGTAACAAATTGTAAATGTGGATAGCACTAATAAAGGTGCTCTTTTTGTAAATGGATGATTTGGACAGCGACCCGTTATCATTGGTTTGGTCTGCGTGGAGTTACGAATCAAATTCATATAGGTAGCTACGTTTTATGAGTGACAGGCTAGATGTTTTACCACAACTCACCTGATTATAACAGATGGGGAGTTCAAAGATGGTAAACATAACCATCCTGGAACGGGAATGGACTCTTTAGTGAAGCTGCTATTTACAACACACCGTTAGGTGCTTTATAGCTTGCTTTCAACTTGAAGATGTATCTAGTCGAGTACTAGAAAGTACCCTACCGCCATGTTATGACTTCCTCACGATGTTTTCCTACACCGGCAAACTCATGCTCGTTGTCGGGACTTGAACCCATGCCCGTTGGCGTGTAAACTGAATGCCGAAGGATAAATGTGGCCTAATTCAGGATTTCTATACGAAAACTCAGTAAGCATGCAGTTTGTGAGCATCAATAAAAACCTATTCCACAAAATTAAGTCCTTTATTCGTAGACATAGCTTTCCTTATCTACAAATCAATGCAAATAGAAAAAGCTTACACGAAACTCAAAAAATTTACTTGTTATAGTGTAAATTCTCCTTGTAATACAAGGAGAATTGTCAATATATACATGACATAATTTAGAAAAGTAAATATTTTTTAATCTTTTACCATTTATTATACAGCTTACAGCTTTACAATTATTTACAAAAAGTATATATACTTTATAATTTTTACGAAATTAATAGGTGTAGTGTAACTTTTCAATTGAAGAATAAAATTCAAAATTTTCGCAGCACAATGAACCGAAATATGGACGAAAAATCATTCAGTGTTGTTTTTAAAAGAAAAACTCCGATGTCTGACGACGAATACTTGCCGGAACATATTATATTGCCTATCCAGCGCAGGAAAATAACAAGACATATACTAAAACCACCCGAAGTTAGTTTTGATAAAACTAGAATTGAAAAGTTACTATCTGATCCTATACAAAGTACTAAAACCCAGATAGACGACATCAAGTTTAAGAAAACACTGAAAGCTATTGAGAGCTCAGCAGCACAAGAAACTAAAGCTTCTGAAAAGTTTGTGAATGACATTGAATCTCTAATGAATTCAGTTAATTTTAATCTTGGTAAATTGCAAACTACATACGAAAACATTATGAAAAAGCTACCAAAAGTGGAGACCAATAATAATTAGAGCTCAATAAATATTATATTCTTTCCTTGTAGCCTGGATTGTCCATACATGTAGTTCACAAAGGAAATGTCTAAGAGTTGGGATCCGGTGGTGTCAGAAATAAGCTGAATTCACTTCCTCCATTTGGGTCGAGTCATTTCCTCTTCTAGAACATCCGATCCACGATTTATTGTCACGAATTGCATAACAGAAAAGTGCAAAAATACAAAAAAATATTAATTTAATATGATTTTTTATGTCTGCTGAGTATTCTGAGTAATAAAGTGATTAGTGATTACCATGCTATGAATGTTTGGATTTCGCAAACTTGATTGTGGAATTTTAGGAACAATAGAACCATAATATGTGCTGTGATTTCGTAAACTTGACAAAAACGCGCTGGAAATGATGACTATTCATTTTTAATTTTGATGAAGCATGATATAGTAAAAGAGGCCATAAATTTTAATTTATTGCAAAAAAACATTAGCTAAGCAGTTTGGAAGTAAACATAGCTAAGTAATTTTAAATCTGAAAATATGTAAATATATATATATATTACGTAATAAGTAATGAGGCGAACGAGACGCTCTCTTGATGGTAAGAGATAACGCCTGTCCATGACCATTGTAGCGATACACGGAACTTTAGTCTCAACAGCCCAGTAATTTCGCTAGCTGCAGTACCCTTCAAATCGGAACAGTAATGTTTACACTACTACTTAGCGGCAGAATAATTAATCGGTACTGTGGTGGTACCTACCTAGACGACCTCCTGCTAAGGAGATCTACCACCGTATATAAAATACGGATACGGATATGTATAATGTATATAGTATTTATTTTCGTATTCGTATTTCGTATATATTTTACGTAGGTACGAGTAAGTACATATGTATAATTTGTAGTGTTTACATGACAATAATCCCGAGTCAAGCTTACGAGAGAGTGCCTATCTTTCCTTGATTATGTTACTCGTTATTCGTGCAACAATCGAGTAACATCTCAAAACTTTTACAGTAAACTGTTAAGTATATCAAGATACATAATTATGTTCGAAGAGCATATTTAGTAGGTATAATTTTACTTATTATGTTTGATAGAGTTCTTAGTAAAACTGCGAACGAATGATCGATTATGTCAGGTATTTATGGATATCCAATTGAATGGGAATATTATACGAGTGGTCGAATAAATCGAGTCAAGTATGCCTAATAAACACGAATAGTGACGGGCAGCCAGAGTGGTAGCAAGGATTATCTTAAGAAAACATTTACTATAAAGTACATTTTGAAAGAAAGAAATAAAGAAAATAATTTTATTTTGTAACATAGAACACAACAAAAATAACAACAAATAGAGAAAATCAAAATAAATAAAAAGAAAATAAATTTGTATACAAGCAACGAGAAAAAGATCAGTACAGAATAGGTTATTTTGTAGCTATTGAATAAAAAAAAAAACTAAATTAAATTTTTTAATTTAATTGTATTTGTGATTCTACTGTGATATAAATAAGTCTTTATTTAAAAAAAAAATATGTAAAAGTAATGAACCGAACGAGCCGCTTTCCTGATGGTAAGAGATAACGCCTGTCTGTGACCATTAGCATTAAGTACATAATATAGCTTTGTATAGGACAAACAAAGTTTAAGGCATCACTGCTTTGGCGCTCATTACTTTGAGACTTTCGATGGTTAGTCTCAAAAGCCAAGTAATTTTGCTAGCTGCAGTACCCTTCAAACCGGAACACAGTAATGTTTACACACTACTGCATCTACCTAGACGTAAGCGAGTAGACGTAAGTACTGTGCTTAAATTGTAGTGTGTAATTGTATGTAACGTAAGTATAAGCTCACCTACTTGCTATTACTTGGGGCCTTGGCATATTTAAAGTCACATTGTAGGCATATCACAATCACTAATTATATAAAAGGAAAAACTATTTACCTCTTAATGATGTTGCCCCTACTTTGATCCTAGGTACGTACATCGTATAGTCGTACAGTGTCAGCACATGGGATTTCAGGATAATTGATTAATTTGTAGTAATAACTTATAAGTAATTCTGCGGATTCTGGGAATACGAAATCTATATATTATACCATTATAAAGAGGAAAGATTTGATTGTTTTTTTGTATTGAATAGGCTCCGAAACTACAGGACCGATTTCAAAAATTATTTTACCGTTGGAAAGCTACACCATCCTTGGGTGACATAGGCTACTTTTTATTCCTGTATTCACACGGGAACGGGAACTACGCGGGTGAAACCGCGCGGCGTTTGCTAGTATTAAACAAAATAAAAGTGCTTCGTGTACTTATTTGTTTTGACAGTTGGGTGGGTGCCTCACGGGAAATAGTTTTGTTTACGTTTTCATACAGGGTTACAAACTTGAAATATACTAAGTCCGAAGGGGTCATTGCACTAGTCATTATGAATAAAATAAAAAACAAATATTTTTTTAACGTTTTCAGAGTTGTGTTCATAAGAAAAGTTGTTCATGATAATTAGTACAATGGACCCCTGAAGCGCGCCGGCGCATCTCGGTACACTATCTTGATCTGTTCAGTACGGCTCGCAACATAATGCTTGAAAAATGCTTTTTTTTTGTATGACTATTGCTGTTAGCCGCAGATGGCCTCTACAGCGTCAGCGGATGTTCAAGCCAGAGCGGCCTTTTATATTCACAAAACACGCGACTCATAACAGATATTTAGTAAAATAAATAAATACATTTCTCAGTAGATATATTATTATTACATCTAATAACACACCGTTCTCAATAATTTCTTATTAGTTTTTTTAACGTGAAGATTCCGAAATTCTCACAAGCTAGTACAGCATGTCCCAGTTCTATTAATAAATCGCATAATACTTTAACCACGCCTAACCCCGGGTCCCGGGAGTGAATGTCGGGATTAGAAAGATAAATCACTTGCCGAACAATTTATTGGCACATGGGCACACCCAATTACATAATCGAATGTAGCGTGTAGCTTGTCTATTGAAATATCTCTTGTAAGCATTTTTAAATTTCACTGAACTGAAAAAAGTAGACCAGAAAGCCTCCATCATCCTAGAGACAAGGGACAGCAGGGTACGGGTGATAAAGGCTCAGGTTAGTAGACGATTCATCATTGTAGTAATGCTTGGCATTTAGAATTGGGAAATGGGAAACGGAAATGGAAAGTAGGCATTATAATTGGGAAGTGGGCAGTGGGAATCGGAATTGGGAAGTGGGAAGTTGAATAAAGAAGTGGGAATCGGGAATCGGAAGTAGGAAGTGGGAAAGTGGGCATTTAGAAGTGGGAAGTGGGAATTGAGAATTGAGAACCGGAAAGTGGGAGTTGGAAATTTTTAAATTGAGAATTGGGAAGTGGGAAGTGTGAAGTAGGAATTGGGACGTGGGCATTGAGGAAATGGAAATGGGTAGTGGGAAGTGGGAAGTGGAAAGTGGAAAGTGGAAAGCGGGAAGCGGGAAGTGGGAAGTGGGAAGTGGGAAGTGGGAAGTGGGAAATGGGAAGTGGGAAGTGGGAAGTGGGAATTGGGAAGTGGGAAGTGGGCATTTAGAAGTGGGAAGTGGGAATTGAGAATTGGGAATTGAGAACTGAAAAGTGGGAGTTGGAAATTTTTAAATTGAGAATTGGGAAGTGGGAAGTGGGAAGTGGGAATTGGGACGTGGGCATTGAGGAAATGGAAATGGGTAGTAGGAAGTGGGAAGTGGAAAGTGGAAAGCGGGAAGTGGGAAGTGGGAAGTGGGAAGTGGGAAGTGGGAAGTGGCACGTGAGAAGTGGGACGTGGGCGTTGAGGAAATGGAAATGGGTAGTGGGAAGTGGGAAGTGGGAAGTGGGAAGTGGGAAGTGGGAAGTGGGAAGTGGGACGTGGGCATTGAGGAAATGGAAATGGGTAGTGGAAAGTGGGAAGTGGGAAGTGGGAAATAGGAAGTGGGAATGGGGAATTGGGACGTGGGCATTGAGGAAATGGAAATGGGTAGTGGGAAGTGGAAAGTGGGAAGTGGGAAGTGGGAAGTGGAAAGTGGAAAGTGGAAAGTGGAAAGTGGGAAGTGGGAAGTGGGAAGTGGGAAGTGGGAAGGGGGAAGTGGGAAATGGGAAATGGGAAGTGGGAATTGGGAATTGGGAATTGGGAATTGGGAATTGGGAATTGGGAATTGGGAATTGGGAATTGGGAATTGGGAATTGGGAATTGGGAATTGGGAATTGGGAATTGGGAATTGGGAATTGGGAATTGGGAATTGGGAATTGGGAATTGGGAATTGGGAATTGGGAATTGGGAATTGGGAATTGGGAATTGGGAATTGGGAATTGGGAATTGGGAATTGGGAATTGGGAATTGGGAATTGGGAATTGGGAATTGGGAATTGGGAATTGGGAATTGGGAATTGGGAATTGGGAATTGGGAATTGGGAATTGGGAATTGGGAATTGGGAATTGGGAATTGGGAATTGGGAATTGGGAAGTGGGAAGTTGAATTAAGAAGTGGGGATTGGGAATCGGAAGTAGGAAGTGGGAAAGTGGGCATTTAGAAGTGGGAAGTGGGAATTGAGAATTGGGAATTGAGAACTGGAAAGTGGGAGTTGGAAATTTTTAAATTGAGAATTGGGAAGGGGGAAGTGGGAAGTGGGAATTGGGACGTGGGCATTGAGGAAATGGAAATGGGTAGTAGGAAGTTGGAAGTGGAAAGTGGAAAGCGGGAGTGGGAAGTGGGAAGTGGGAAGTGGGAAGTGGGAAGTGGGAAGTGGGAAGTGTGAAGTGGGAAGTGGGAAGTGGGAAGTGGGAAGTGGGAAGTGGGAAGGGGGAAGTGGGAAGGGGGAAGTGGGAAATGGGAAATGGGAAGTGGGAATTGGGAATTGGGAATTGGGAATTGGGAATTGGGAATTGGGAATTGGGAATTGGGAATTGGGAATTGGGAATTGGGAATTGGGAATTGGGAATTGGGAATTGGGAATTGGGAATTGGGAATTGGGAATTGGGAATTGGGAATTGGGAATTGGGAATTGGGAATTGGGAATTGGGAATTGGGAATTGGGAATTGGGAATTGGGAATTGGGAATTGGGAATTGGGAATTGGGAATTGGGAATTGGGAATTGGGAATTGGAAGTGGGAATTTTGAATTAGGAAGTGTGAATTTGGAATTGGGACGTGGGCATTGGGAATTGGAATGGTAATTGGAATTGGAACAATCAAACCCGAACAATCAAATTCTGAAAACATGCAATAATCTAACCCGAACCCATAACTAAAAACTACATCAAAATCGGTAGTAGTAAACTAGTAGTTTTGGAGAAAAATGGTAACAAGGATTTGCACAAACAATGTTTGCTACCGTCTCCGTTCCAGCGTGGGTAAAAAGCAGCAATTATAATTTTTGTGGTTCTATCTGTCGATCTGTATTGTGGAGTGAATACCTACGTAAAGGTACTTTTGTAGTTATGTATATTATCTATGAAAAAAAATGTTCATCATTTGATGCCAACACCAAAACTCAATCAATGTAAATGCCATAAATAAAAACCTCGTTAGAGGTTTTACGTTAAATCTCAAAATATTTCTACGTTGAATGAAAAAGAGAAAATATTATTCCAATATCCAAAGAGCCCTGCAGTAGCTCGCATGTATTTCCATTACATTGGCCCGCTTCCTGACCAATTGAATTATAATACGCTGCGTACAATCACGCACAAAACAGCGATAAATCTAGTTCTACGATAATATATCACGTCTGGCAGCAGCTGAGTCGGGAGGTTGCAGATAATGACGTCATCCGTCCGTGGTGACTGCTACACGAGCCATCGAAGACAGCCATATTTCAAAAATTGTCACATAAAGTTCAATTGTATTCTTGAGTTATATGGTTGGAATTTGTTTGGCAGAATTCATTGGGTATACTTAGTACGTTCGTTAGCACAATGCCTTCATTATGCCCTAACAGCTTGCTTACCATTGTGCTGACTGTCTGCCGGCTAATGGAAATAGCGAGCCATCGATACCAAAGAGCTATTTTTGCACTTTGATTACGAATTGTGTGCCGCAGTGTACTGCGCTGTAGTGGTGGCTCAATTTCACAATGTTTGGATTTTGGTTCTGGGAAATTTATGCTCATACGTGACGAATACCAGAATTTACCTATTTTATTTACTCGACCTTTCTTTCCATTTACTTGCGCATCTTCTCATCTACGTTTAAATCAATGGAAACTGAAGTGAATGGAAAATTATTCTTTTATTTCTCTTCTTTTAAAATTGTGACTGCCAGCATTTTTTGATTTATTATTTGTTCTTCGCTTTGTGTCTGAGTCTCATAAAGAGAAGAATAATTTTGCTTAGGAACCAGCTACTAAAAAGTTTTCATGTTTAATTCTTCTGCACCAAATAACTGCAATAAATATTTTGAATAAGAATTTGGAAGGCCCAATTTGGCTTGAACACAAACTAAGGTAGACAGCTCACTGTGCGTATAAAAACGTGAAACGGAATAAGTGAGTTTTTCCACATCATTTTTTTTTTTTTTTTTTATGGCACAGATGGCAATCAAGCTGAAGGGTTACCTGATGTTAAGCAATCACCGTCACCTATAGATATCTGCAATACCAGGGGTACTACAAATACGTTGCAAATTTATGAAGCTTTAGTTTTCATTTGAATTTATTTCTCAAATATGAATATCACAAACAGTGATGCATAATATCCCTCTCTCCCTTTGCAACATTACATAGAGATGCGAGTAATAAACAAAGTTTTCAACAAACGAAAGGCTAAAACTTGTTCATATCTGTCGAGTGAAGTGCATTATAACTTCACCTGGCGGCAGCGCTTAAATAGGAACAACTCTGAAAGCTTTTCAATCTTTTCACGACTTAGCAAACATTTGTAGAATAATGAAATTAATTTTATTCAACGCAACGTTGAATACTGTAGCAGTAATTGTATGTTTGTGATGGTTGCATTGGAACTGTACAATAATTACGACAACAAAATTAGACTACTAGATAGTACTATCAGGTAGTACGACTAGGTAGTACTACTAGGTGTAATACTAGGTAGTATTACTAGGTACTACTACTAGGTAGTACTGATAGGTAGTACTGATAGGTAGTACTGATAGGTAATACTACTAGGTAGTACTCCAAGGTAGTACTACTAGACTATACTAGGTAGTACTCCTAGGCAGTACTGCTAGGTATTTCTACTAGGTACTGCTACTAGGTACTACTTCTAGGTAGTACAACTAGGTACTACTACTAGGTAGGACTGCTAAGTAGTACTCCAAAGTGGAACTGCTAGGTAATACTAGGTAGTACTCCTAGGTAGTACTATTAGGTAGTACTACTAGGTAGTACTACTAGGAAGTACTACTAGTGGCAGATCAGTAGCTACCACCACAGTATCAGATATTCTGCCGAAAAGCAGTAGTGTGTAAACATTACTATGGTCTGGTTTGAAAAGTACTGCAGGTATCGAAATTACAGGGCTATTGCTACTAAATATAGTTTTAAAGTAAAGATAAATAGATAGATAGATATAACTCTTTATTGTGCACATCATAAATAGAAAAGAGTACAGAGAACAAAAAACCTGAGCGCCAAAGCAGCGATTTCCCGGCTTTGTTTTGTTACTCAAAGTTTTGGGTACCCCTACAACTTACCGTCTTGGAGAGCCAAAGCTCACCCCATAACGATGATGATACATCGCGATTTACCTCGGAGACCAAACCAGCAAATGGGTGTCGGCCCCACGTCCGCTGAGTTGTGAGGCCCTGCCGCCTGCTTATTGTCCCGCCGCCGCTTGTCTGAAAACTGTTTGAAACTAATCTATCCTTCTCTTTTACTCTCATTTGTCAGCCACATCAATCAAGTAGGTATTTCATTTAAGGTCCGACAATCTGATTCGCGTGTCTGATAAATAGTTCTTTTTGTTTTAATCTAACTTATCTATCTTTCTCTTTTACTCCCATTGACTCGCCACTTAAATCAAGTGTTTCATCTTAGGTCCAAAAATATAATTCGTGAGTCTGACGTGGATTTCGGAAATATGTCAATTTGGAGATTGGCTTTTACCTAACTAGTAGTTTCTCAGCTTCTACTGAAATTCACTAATCTCAGAGATAGTGTCATTTATTAGGATCGTGTTATAATTAAACTAATCTATCGGACGTGTGTATCAAACCATTCCAATTTACCGTGACCTCTATCTATCGCCTCATCTCTATTGTAAAGCCTTTCTTTAATAAGGTTACTAAACGTGACTGGGGTCTAGGTAGTTTGGATGTGAAGCTGCTTGCCTGATCTCGTAGCGCCTTCTTGTGCTGGCAGCCTCCTTTAATTAATGTCTCTGAAACTAGACGAAGCACATGTATCCAATCTAATATAAGGTAAGTCTCTACTCAGAGGAAATTCTGAGTGCCAGAGTTTGATTACTGTGTCTAAGTAGTTTTAGATACCAGACAGCTTTTATAGTAATTAGTTTGATGACAAATCCATGTCACGAACCATTAAAGTGGTTATCAATAACAATATTACTGGTGTTATTACCTAACATACAATATTTATAAGTACGACATTCGATGTGATCCTACCAACGCTGCTTTGGATACTCTTTCTAGCAATAAGTAGTATATATAGTATAGTATACAAATGTCAATGTGTATGTAAATCTGTTTGTTGCTGTTGATGGTTTTGGGTCAAGTTTAGTAATTAAAATTTTACTCCCTTCCTGTTGACAGATTTATCCGATATTTAGTACACACCTTTAGTTCTGGTGACAATATATTATTTACAACTAGCTGCGCCCCGCGGTGTTACCTGCTACATTTTTTCGGGATAAAAAAATAGCTTATGTTCAAATCCAGGGTCTCAGCTACCTCCATACCAAATTTCATCCAAATCCGTTCAGTAGTTTTTGCGTGAAAGAGTTACAAACATTCATCCATCCAAACTTTCACATTTGTAATGTGAAAAACCATTAAACGGTGGGATGAAACCGTTAAACTTAATATTTTTTCTACTTATTTATATAAATGATAGACGGATTTTGCTGGTGTTCCTCTCGCTTCCACTTCTACTGCATATTTTATTTCAAAAATAACTCGATACCATTTTTCGTTAATTCAATTCTATTTAGTATTAAAAAAAGTTAACCCTTTTGCAAGCAATACGACAATACATTCAGAAACCTTGAACTACTCGTTCACAAAGACTACACAAAAACTATTCACAGTAGGGTTGACGAAATCATAATATCGTAGCTCTACTGGCTCTACGACATTTGAAGAGTCCCCTCTGTGTCACAATAAATTGATGATCGGCCGAAACGCTCCATTACCCTGCCAATGCCAAGGACAACCCTGATTGATCAGCTACACGACATTACCTATGTCTACGAGTATGTGTCTGCTATATGTGTTTGAACCAAGGATTCCCCTGGTTTGAACAGACGAATAAGAGAGAGACCATTCGAAAGGTACTTGCAAAACGATATCTATAGAATCAGAGATGTTGGAATAATTTTGTTTTTGAGTTTAGTGACTGGTGATTTTGCATCAAAACAGTGACATATATAGCATACATGTGGTAGAGATAGTATTATTTGCATTATAGTTAGTTAAATATTGGTTTTGTAGTTGGCTAAACTGGTGTATAATAACGTATGAGGTTTGTCTAGTTAAAACGGTACAGTTGTATAATATTTTGTATGACAACACTAAGGGAAAGGTCGTGGAGTAGATTTTAATGCGACTTGTCACACTCGCGGCCGGCGTGAGGAGTGGATTGTGAAAATAACGAGTTGGTTATTGGAATATACGATTAAATAATTACTGCGTTCTTTCAGTCGAGAGTAGTAATAAATCCATTAAAGATAACACATATAAGGTAAATAATAGGCGATGTTAAGCCATCTACAGGACTTCCTCACACACTGGCTGCCCGTTTTGTACACTTGGTTTTGAATTTCTCTTCTATGTACACAATATACTAACATTTCGCGTGTTTGTTTATCAGTTTAGTCCTTCTAAACTACGCAACAGATTTTAATGTTTTCACAATCATTTTCTTTTTGAGAGGTTTGTATGTGCATCTGAAACCGAGTAGATTGGCTAGTTTTCTCTATGTTTATACACAGCTGTTAAGACTAACCATCCAACGTCTCAAAGTAATGAGCGCCAAAGCGGCGATGCCCAGGAATTTGTTTTGATACTCAAAATTCTGTGTATCGCTGCAATGGTCATCGATATGCGTTATCTCTTGACATCAGGAAAGCATCTCGTCAGTCTCATTAAATTTACATTAAAATATATTTCAATGATATCCTAGGTTGCGTACATAAGCAACATGTAGGCTAAGAAATATTATTTATAACGTTAAGTGCAAACAAGTTCAATATAGCTAGTCCATAATGTATACTGTGGCCGCACCTATTAGCGTCTCATTAACTGGTTCACAGGAGTGGATCATCTCTCTTTTCTAATTTGTGTTACCACATCCATCAATTGCAAGCAATTGGAGACATAATACTGGACAAACATTCTTTATGGCTCTAAGCGAAAGCCTAGTACACTATTTTTATGTAAGATCGATGATATCGCAATAGTATTTCAAGGTCGACAACCGACTGCCGTAGAAGAGATTATTTATCATGATTTTATCAATGGAAAAACTTTTATTGCTACGTAATTTTGAAAGTTATTCGGCCTCTATTCTATGACCTTTAAAATTATCATAAGTATCGAATAGCCAACCATTTACTGCTCAAGTCTCTGTGTGATTTTTTAAAGGTTTTTCAGCAAATTAAAAAAGCAGGCTTTGGTTTAGCTGGGATGGGAACTCAGTCGGTGAACTCGAGTGTTAATACATAGGTATGTAAACATATACCTACTACAATTGCAATTCCAAGACATCGTACAGGTTCCCGTCTCAAGACTCACTCGGCGATACCATTAAAAGAAGAAGAATTAAGTATCAAAAGTTTCGTCTTATTCTTGTACACAATTTAAACACGTAGAACTTCTTTAAAAAATCTTGTAAATGTAACATGCGCATTTTTTACATGTTAAATATAAAATATCATAAATAAATAAATATTTAACATAAATAAATAAATATTATAACCGTTATATACTACTGTTTAAAATGGTACGTATTTTACTCACAGTGTTGGTGACAAATGCCAGCCAGTCGTCATCGATCAACCCAATGAATGAGAACTGATAAATTTGCAAAGCATTTTTTGGAATCGATTTGAATGTTCGAATACGGGTTCAGTCGTATGTTGTATGATTTCAGCCGAATGTCAAAGGGATTCGGTCGTATGTTGAATGAATTCTGTCGAACGTTGAATGAAAGTTGATATCGGTTTGGATGTCGCCGTAATAAGCACCAATGTTGTCTTATTTATCTTGACATCAATTTCCTGGAAGCGCCTGAGGAAAATATTTGAAGAACTTCAGTGTGAAAATATAAATGGTTGCTGTTTATTTTTTTCTGCTTTAAAAATGTAACGAAAACTTTTTGGAAATATTTTCAATACTGGTGTCTTTGAACATATAATTTTGGATACAGTACCTTAAAGGTATATTTTCATGGCAACTGCCAGAGAGCCGTAAGAAAGCGAATGCAGTGAACATGAAGTGGCTATATCGCGCTGTAATGAGCCATACGAACTCTCTTACGGCTCATGAAAGTATTACGGTTGCAATCTTAGAAAAGATTTTGTATTATGAGATCATTTTAGTATTATTCTGTTTTATGTTGAAGTGGATTCAGTTCCTAAAGTAAGCTCTTCTTGAAGAATATTCATTTCAAAGAAGTTTATTCTTTAGCGTGATATGCTTACTTATTGAATATAGCAACGACCTCAATTCAGTAATAGATTAATAATGAACAAGATGAATTGATCTATAATAAAGGCTACAACTGTCAGATTTTGTAAAAAAAATCTATGAATTCGAAAACAGACTAGGATTACAATTTTTTTTTTATTGTCTTGTATTTAATTTTCACACATAATCAAAGTAGTATATAAAACAAGCAACATTTAAAATAATAACTAGTATTTAATAACTATACTCAAAGGCCGTAATCAATGGGAATAGTTCCCATAACGCTGGGCGATTGCCGCGTTGTATGGCAATAATTAAACGCTGGGCATAAAAAAGGCCAGCGTTTTGTTCACGTGTGGCGTCGACTAGAAGAGATGACAAGTCTTATATGATTACAAATATAGGATAGATGTTATTTTTTTTCAGATTTGGTTATAGTTTTGTAACTATACGCAACTATAATACTTTAAGCACATCACCGAAAGATTTTTCGCGTTAACATGTCTTCAAAAAATATCGAACGGATCTATGAGAATAAGTTTGAGTGTGTTTAGCATTCTAGACCATGATCACTATTATTTAAAATATTTGAGTGGTACTGCAGTTAGTGACATTATAGGTCTATCGAGACTAACAGTCAATATGTTTTAAGTAATGAGACGTGAAACAGTTACGACCTGGATTTTGTATTGTGTGAAAAAAAAGATTATTATACATAGCTCACTGCCGAGGCAGTACGCTTTGATCGTCACTGAGGAAACATCGTACAATATTGTGTCATTTTGATGATTTAAGATTTATTAGAATTGTGTCTTTTTACCCGCGACGGAACGGGGACGGTATATGCGTTTGAGGTGAGAGGATGTTTGTTTGTGCAAATCCATGTTGCCATTTTTCTCCAAAACTACTTGTCCGATTTTGATGCAGTTTTCAGTTATTTTGTTGATTAGTTTGATTGGTGCATTATCTGAGATAGGTGACAATTACATTTTAACCGTTGTGGGGTTTTCAAAATTTTTAATTTTGCTTTTTATTTATACATCCTACTAGGCTTGCGTTTGGTTACGATCTCGCCTAATAGAAAGCGACGTTGTGGCTGAAGATGGAGCACGCTTAGAACAGAGCGCCTTTCACGTATTTCTTAAACAACTCCAGGTTGTACCAATTTAGTTGGAGCTATTTTTTAAATTTAGACAAGACAACCATATTGTATGTAAAAAAGGGATGATAATGTGAAAATTTTAATTTTAATAAGGAAATAAACAAGGATTTATTATTTTAGATATCAAGCTAAATTATGAAAAAAAGTATAATAAATATCTTCAATTAAACAAAACAAAATAACTTAAAATAATAACTACTCTAAAAGACCGCTATCAATGGGAATAGTTCCCGAAACGCTGGCCCCATTGCCGCGTAGTATGGCAATACTCAAACGCTGAGCAAAATAAAGGCCAGCGTTTTGTTCACGTGTGGCGTCGACCAAACGAGATGACAATTCTTTAAACATTTTTTTTAAATATATTTTGTTTCTCTCCTAACAAGGAAGGTACATTTCGCACGGACCGGAGCCAAGGGCCTATTCTAAAGATTGTTGGTATTATTTAAAAGTAAGTTAGAGACGAATTTTCGGAACTATGTATATAAAAAAAAATCGATTTATGTAACATTGTCAAAAACATTTAACCGTTGTTAAGTGTGTGCGAGCAAGTTTCAACAAGCTGTCAGTAATAATTTCACTAAACACGACCCATTTCACGATCGGTTATGTTATCGGAGTCTGACATACAGCGGTGGGTATTATTTGTGGGTGAACTCGATACGTAACGTTTATTTTGTAAGGGCTGGTTTATGATATTAAGCTTCTAGTTTATAGAAAGCCTGTTATTATGTAACTTAGTCCTAAAAATATCATGCGTAAAACAGAGAATGATTGGACATTTAGCAAATGAACTGTACAATCTGTACCATGACATTTACTACCGGCTACTCAATGGGTTTATAGATAATAACTCGCTCGCTGTTTGCTGTGTGTGCCGACCAGTGCCTCCGGATTCACTGTAATTACAGTAGATTTATTATTAATTCTACCGTGCCCATTCTACTATCGGATAGCCAGGAGCTTTAAACAGCGACACCGCTTCATGGTTTATGTTCCAAAAACTCGAACTAAGCGGTTTGAGTCCACCTTCTTCATACTTACCGTTAGATATTGGAATCTGCTGCCCGTGTGGGTGTTCCCCAATGAATATAGTCTGGGTTCCTTTAAATCACGAGTGAATCGGTTTCTTCTAGGCAAGCGTGCTCCACCGTAGACTGCATCACCGCTTAACATCAGGCGGAATGGCAGTCAAACGCAAGCCTATGTATTATAAAAAAAAAAAAACTCTAAGAACTTTCTTTTACTTTCGGATGTGTACTTCATTGTTTGAAGTAATACGCACATAACTTAGAAAATATGTGCCTGAAAAGTGGGTGCCGTGGAATCTGAACCCAAAACCTAGGGAGATTATAAAATTGGCCTAAATAGGCTGCCGTAACTTCACTTCTTTCTTCTTATAATTTAATCCGGTAAAGATATAATACTGGTTTTAGTCATTGCTCTAATATAATTTAAATTGTATAAATGAATATTTCACATTTGACAGTATGAGCGCCGCTTTGTGAACGCAGGAGCGATAGTTGTAAGCCAGTCCGACTCGCGAGCCGCCGATAGGGCTGCCGTCGGCGAGTGGCTTAGAACGCCTTACTGACGGCTTTGGACGTCCAGATAACCTCACTTGGCGCTTGGCATGATAAATGCGACTGGAAATGCTTGTTAAGTAAATGTTTCCATATGAATCACGATAATACTGATTTACAACACGCTGGCGAGTACTGCATATTCGTGAAGAAATCGATTTTTGTTGCTAAACATCTAATTCGATATGACTGGACGCTGCCGTGGCGTCGTAAAAAATGTCTGATAGTGAAACTATGAAGGGCCCAAGATGAAATCCGTATCAAAATCCGTTGCGTTCTTTAGGAGTAGTAAGCTGAGAAACGACGCTGAAAGCGACTTTGTTTTTATTTATAGGAGTTAATTACGCACAAAATACTACGAATTAGTTTTGTTTATTTTCTGCAGCGTTTCGACCATGCTATTTCAAATGGCCGATAGCCGTGGTCACGATTGCATTTGGGACAAGTATCCATACTAGAAAGGGATGGATAGAAAGTAAAATATTCTGAGCGATTACTACAATACACAACAATTTAAAATGATTTCAAATCACTAATGCACCAGAAAAAGTTTACGACAAAATCAATTTAAAACACAAGTGCTGAAATATCAGTAATAAAAAGTTCTCAATGTTTTACTGCCTCAAATAAAGTTTGAGGCAAGCTATTGTTTCATTATACGCAGTAAAGGACAGAATACGGCCTTTGCCTCGTTTACTCTTAGCTAATGGTGGATAAGTTTTTCTCATTTACACTGTCTGTATACACTATACATGCTGCGTCTATGCGATTTACCTACACGAAAAGCAGCGCAGTATCATTCTCTGCCATATATCAGCGAGAATAACCCCTATTTTACTTTATAATGTGTAATATAATATAACACAGAGTTATAAAATATTTTATAAAGAAATTTCGCAGCGTCTGAGTCTCTAGAGAGTATTATTACACTTTAAAGAGTAAATATACGCTATATCACAGAGATACAGAGATCTTTCTTAAGTTTCTTATGGTATGATTTATGTTAATAAGCTCTATTTAGCTTTCGCATACATTTGTTAAAGAAGAATTACTGCGAAAAGAAGTATTTAAGAATAATAAATGCTGTTAAGCAATGGTTGAAAAGAAACTAATAAGAATATAGTTCGACGAAAAAAATTGTTAAAACTTTTTTAACGCGACATATTTTAGTACAATATCTTTAAAACCAGAGTAAACAGGTTCTTTCTAGGTAAGCGTGCTACTTTCTAGATCACATAAGGCAGGGTGTGGTCAAACGTAAACCTACTAAGAATAAAAAGATATTCGTATTCTAGATACACGTATTTACAACGACACACGTTACGACGTAGCTATGTTCACGTAATAATTACAATATTTTTTTTTCATATCTAACCATTCATCTGCCGCTGAGCACGAGTCTCTCTTCTTCCTTTTTGCATAATTTAGCTGTGATTAACAAAAAAACATAATTCTTCATATAGGGACATCTGGTACATGTATTACGTATTAGATGACGTGAACAAACGAACACTTACTTTGTTCAGCTCAACTGAAGTGCATTGTACTATACATGATTTATATATAGATAAACTGACGAAATAGTCACGGTTAGGTTAGTTACGGTAGTTGCTGCAAGTGTTAATTAACAATAAAAAAAAAACCGACTTCATGCACCTAAGCCCAAACACGGCTAGATTTTAGGTATTTTGGTTTAAAAATTAAACTACTTTTAGGAAATTTCGATGGGACTAATATTAATAAACTGAAAGTATATTATTTAAAATTAATAAAAAAAAGACATATTGGTTTATAATTTACAACCAAATTGAGACTACTTTTTTGAAGTCGGTTAAAAAAAATTATTTATACTTACATTTTAAGGGTATTAACAACAAATGTAAATGAGGTGTAAATTCTCAGACAGATCTCTCAAGTTAATTTACATAAGAATCAATCAATCAAGAGCTAACATCAAAAGAGATTCGGTACTTTCATTTGACTTGTAAAACGAAGTGTCCAAGAAATGATCCGCAAGTAAAGTTCGAATATAAGTCATTGAACTTACAATATGGAGGTAATGAGATGGTGATCATAAAGCTTGGCTTATACCAAGGAATTATAGTTAAGAGTTGTTACGTTACATTGTATTGTTGTTTGAATTTACGTTTCATTTTTCTACGAAATAAGTTTGCGTTTGATCACGTCAGGATGCAGTCTAAGACAAGCATGCTTATCTAGAGTAAAACCTTTTTATTCTGGTTTTGAAGACACCCAAATTGTACTTCGTGGGAAATGTAAACGCCGAAAAAAACTGGGTTTCTTTTCTCCCGTGAATCGGATAGTCCTCCCCACACTTCTATCTATAAAGTTTGAGCTTAAAACGTTTTAGAAAGCGAATATTAAGGATTGACGTCATAATATATTGTCAATAAAATAAAATGTATTTTGAAGAAGAGCTTCAGATTGCATCGGCGCTGCATGATACTACCCGCCTCCTACCTCTACGCCTCCGCATCAATCGCTGTTATAACGTACGAAGCGCGCAGCGGCCTGCACTACAGTCCGGTGACGCTGCAGAGACCATCTGCGACTAACTGCAATAAAAAAAAAAAGCGGCCTGCACTGCTAATCGAGACAAGAACGCACACGCGTCGTGCTCTGAATTGGCTCCTTGAAAAAGTTCGACGGATGTGATTTAAAATGTAGTTTAAGTATCAAACGTACTCACGGAATCTCGCATAATAAAAACGAATATTTGCCAAAACCACGTCAGCTTCCGTAGTAAATTGAGTTATTTCATACTCATGAGACACGTTTCACAAATAAATAAAATAAAAATAAATCTTCGTCTCAGTATACCCTAGCCTTAGGTTGCTTATTAATTTTCCCGGCGATCTCTCGTCAAAGAATTCGGCTATCAAAGACGATTGTTTTCTTTGATCCCTGCATTTGACGTTCTGCTTATGATTTGTCGTTATTCTCGTTATGTCGATGAATGGATCTATTTTCTTAACACAGTGCAATGAAACCAGTAGTTTTGTTTAACCTGTTTTAACAGCAACATTGACGAAGTCTTTTAAACTTCGTAATAGAACTAGGTAGGTACCACCTCTGTATTATATATTTGGAAACCAAGCAGTAGTTTGTAAACATACTCGTAGAGCAAAATAAATAAATAAATACCGTAAGACATTTCACAGAGCGCCATCTAAGCTCCAAACTAAGCAAAGCTTTTGTAATGGGAACTAGATAACTGATAGAATATTTATTTCGGGATTATCGGGAATGTTTTTTTTGGCTATTTGCTACACATCGGAAATAAAAGGATAAATGACGACTACTACATTAAATTGATGATGTGCTTGCACACTGCACGAGCGTCATTGGATTTTATGCGGACTTCCTGTACAACGCTGATTCAGAAGTTCTCATCTAGCAATGAAACCAAAAAGTTGAAGATCGGATCGTGCCTAAGATGATGATGGAAAAGGTAGAATTTTCGGCTTCCTACTAGGATTTGCACTGTGGCTTATTCTTATTATGCGCTATAAGTACTTACTTTAGCTATATCTGCTTTTGTCTGCAGTGTCGTTTCGTTTTGTACATTTAGCTAAAGATCAAAATCAGGATCTTAACTGTTAAGTGTTTGTCAGTGAATATTTTGTGTAAAAAAATCAATGTGGCTAAATAATTTATTAAAATTTAGTAGGAGCGTCTTGCTAAATACCACTCTTCTAATGGTAACAGATAACGCATGTTTATGACCATTGCAGCGACACACAGAACTTTGAGTAGCAAAACAAAGTCCAGGGCATCGCTACTTTAGCACTCATTACTTTGAGTTTCGATAGTTAGTCTCAACAACCCAGTAATTTCGCTAGCTACAGTACCCTTTAAACTGGAACACAGTAATTGTCAAGTAAATAAGTTGTCACTGTAGAATGAATGAAAAAAACTATTTCTTTTTTATATTGAACAATTATTCTCTTTTCCCTGAAAAATAATGTATGCATACTTTGTCGTCCGTTTATTGTTTTCATTTTTTCAGATTTGTTTTCTTGTATTAATGTAATAATTATGTCACTGTCACAGTAACGTTATAAGAAAAAGAGGGGTTTCATTTTTATTATAGATTAAATTAAATAATTTGTAGTTAGAAAATATTTCTTTCTATAAGAATGACTGATATTTTCCAAGGGATAGATACACAAGATGACTCTGCGGTACTTGACGTTATTGAAGGTCTCGTTGTGACCCCTGATGGTAACAATTTTGTAAATATAATAGAGTCATAAAGTAGAGTAGTAGATCATAGAATCATAAGAGTTATTCTATTTAAATATTTATTTTTCTGTCCTCCTTATGTTTGAGTAGCAAAACAAAGTCCGGGGTGTCGCTGCTTTGGCGCTCATTACTCTAATACTTGATTTGATTGTTAGTCTCAATTACCTTGTAATTTTGCTAATTAAAGTACTCTCCGAAACACAGTAATGTTTGCACAATACTGCTTGGCGACAATATCTAGTGGTACCTACCTACCTACCTAGTGAGGCTGCCGAATTACACCGTTAGGTGTTTGGCGGCTGATTTTCAACTCAAGGGTGGTAGCTAGCCAGCTGAATACTAGAAATTACCCTACCACCATGCTATGGTTTCCTCATGATATTTTTCCTTGACCGGCAGCTCAAGCTCATTGTTGAAGTTTGAACCAACGCCCTTCGGCATGTGAACCGATCGCGCTAACCACTGAGCTATCATCGCGACAAATTCTTTAGAATAATGTTTGTAATGCTCCCTATATTACTTGTACTTAGTATGAATATATCAGGTAGAACATCTACTAGTATTTAGTTTACAACCGACCTTTACCCTTTCAGGATTGTTTACGTCTCACGATGCAGGAGAAAGTAATGACGGAGATGGTGCTATATATCCAGGTCTTGAACAATCTGCTGCTCAACCTTCACTGGTATCCGTGCAATGCAGTGATGGAGGTCAGTACAAGTCTTTTTGTAGTCACAATCCCACTAATGTTATAAATGTGAAAGTTTGGATGGATGAATGGATGTTTGTTACTCTTTCAGGCAAAAACTACGGAACGGATTTGGATGAAATTTGGTATGGAGGTAGCCGACACGCTGGATTAACACATAGGCTAGTTTTTATCCCGAAAACATGTAGCGTGTAACACCGCTATATGTTTTCGGACCGCACATATGAATGAGCTGGAGCTGTTGGTGAAAGAAAAAATCGCGAAGAAACCATAGCATGGTGATAGGGTATTTTCTAGCACTCGGCTGGCTAGCTACCACCCTCGAGTTGAAAATCTGCCGCCAAGCCCCTAACGGTGTGTTTCGGCAGCCTCACTTGAGAGCCAGTTCCATTCCAGACTATCTGTGTTTATCATCATCGACCACACAGTCACTTAGTAAAAAGAAAGATTTTATTTAAAGCATTTTGTTAAGATATGTGCGGCAAAAATACATGTATAATTTGATATGAAAAATTCTCGTATGTAGCCGAGTTCCGTCTTGCGTGGTTTATAGCACAGTGACGATGCTATTAAATAATAAAATGTTTACACTTACCTACACCCGGGGCCGGTTGCAGGGGTGGCGAAACTGACAGCTTGTATCCGGAACCCGGATAAACACCCACGGTCGGATGTACACGTACAGCCCTGCCCATACCATAAACACACGACTGTGGCAAATTTTAAATATTTGTGCCAGAAGTAACAACACTTTTCATACGGCACGTGCCCCACATGCTCATAGTTAACTACTTATACGTATAATGTATATACATATAATTATATTTATATAATAAAAAAAACGCATTATACAGCGCCATCTGACCCCAAACTAAGCAAAGCTAAGTACTATGGAAGTCAGTTAACTGATAAAACAATTAAATACTTTTTTTTTTAAATACATATTTATAATAAACACAGCCATACCATACTATAATGTACTTTACAAGATACCTCCATTTGTAATTGTGGTATAATTTGCATGGTGGCAGGGCGCTTTCTAGTACTCGGCTGGCTAGCTACCACACTCTAGTTAAAAATCTGTCGCCAAGCATCTATCGGTGTGTTCCGGCAGCCTCACTTGAAAGCCAGTTCCATTCTAGGCTCGGTGAGCTTTAACATCTTCGACCACACCTTCACTTAACATCAGGTGAGCTGTGGTCAAACAGCTAGCCAGTCAACCATAAAAAAAATTATACTGAAAAGCAAAAACCCTTAGCGTGAGAGCACAAACATACAATCACACTTATTCGCGTTTTTAATATCAGTGTGATAGTGTGAAGTGTGGCTCTACGTTTACTCACTAGGAGCGTATTAATCCGTGTACATCCAACGTAAGTATTCGTTTGTAAGTTGCGATTTATTATCGGCTTAGGTACTCGAGCAGAGATACGCCATCGGATGCCGTAGTTTATCGCTTTAGCAACTCGGTTAGCTTCATAGATTTGTGGGCATGTTTCATTAGGTTACGCGTAAAACTTTTGACTTTGTACAAGATATGGTATAGATTAGGGATTGACTTGTTTGGATTGAATTTGATTGGATTTATTAAATCTGTTGAACTGGCTGGCGCTCATACTAGTTACAAAACTGTGTTACGGGCGCCGGAAAAATACAAATAAAATGAAATACAACTCTATCGTTGTTTTGTATAATTTTATCAGTTCTTCTTTAATACTTACTGTGTATTACATACATTTTTACTTTTTCTAAATTTAATGTTTTATTTATTTATTTACGGCGGGGATCGGGTCTTACCCAAGACGTGGAAGCTGGTCTCTTATATAAGACGGGTAAGGCGTCCATCACGTTGAAGAAGTGTAGGTTCTCAGATGTCATATACATAATATCTTCGAGAACATTAAAAACTCTCAGGCATGCATAAAGTCGGAGGTGGGTGCCGTGGGATTTGAACGTAGAACTTTCTAGATACCCGTAGTTTCTGGGTGCTTTCGAAGCTACTGAATGTAATTTTACACGATTTAAAGAATCTGGCAACATCGAAGTGACAAGTGTTTATCTGAATAACTAAGTAATTAATTTAAAAGCGGACATCAACACATAATTTTTTGAAGTGAATTCGTTAGATATTTCATCATCATCATTTCAGCCGTAGGACGTCCACTGCTGGACATATACCCCATTGATTTCCACAAAGACCGGTTGGAAGCGGCTCGCATCCAGCGCATTCCTGCGGTTTATATTAGGTCGTCTGTCCACCTTGTGGGTGGACGTCCTACGCTGCGCTTGCCGGTTCGTGGTCTCCACTCCAGAACTTTGCAGCCCCATCGGCCATCAGTTCTACGTGCTGTGTGCCCTGCCCACTGCCACTTCAACTTGCTGATTTTCTGGGTACTCTGGTACTGGGATTTGATACTTTAGTTCGTCTACGGATCAGATATTTATTTTACAATATAAAATAGAGCTTTTTTCTGTCATTACTAGATTACAATTCTTCCACTTCGTCTACTCAGGTAGAGTACCTAAACAATATTTTATCTACGAAATATCATGATTGCGTGTAAGAAAAAATCTCGAGATCAAATCTTATATTTCAGAAAAAGGTTATCTATTTCTTCTAGAAGATAACTTATGTATAAGGATCTTCAGGCACCTTACGGTATTGGACAAAGTGCAAACATTCGATGAAAGTAAGTAGTAACTCGTTGACGATGTATTGTTTATTTATTACGTAAAATGTTAATGCATGCCACACGATATTACATTCCAGATTGTATGACTTGAATTTTACTAAGTTACTAACCAAATAATTTTTTGAGTGTGCCTTTGTCGCTTATCGGGGTGCTATTACGTCGGCTAGCAGGCATGCCTACTCGGTATTTTATTAACTTTCGTTTTGTGCATTTTGCCAGCGTAAAGTATTTGATTAAAAAAAAATAGATTTTTTTTATGGTTGACAAGCTAAGTGTTAAGTAACGCTGTGGTAGAAGATGGTAAATAAACTTAGCCTGGGATAGAACTGGCTCTTAAGTAAGGCTACCGGAACACACTTGTACTAGGCTAGGTGTTTGGAGACAGGTTTTCAACATGAGTTAGGTAGTTGAGTAGGTACTATAAAGTACACTATACTTTATAGTACCACCACGCAGATTTCAGTCAAAGTCATACAAGTAGTCGGAGTCAAGTCCCGTAGAGACAACTTTAATAAAAATCTTGATAGTGTTTCAAAAGCAACACGATCAAACATGTTTTACTACATTAAGGCTAGTAGTAGTAGTAGTAGTAAGTTCCATTCCAGGCTAGGTGTGCTTTACCATCTTCGACCACACCTTCACTTAACATCAGGTGAGCTGTGGTGAAACAACTAGACAGTCAACCATAAAAAAAAAAAAAAAAATTAAGATACTTATTACTCTCCTACATTCACGTAATTTGGTAGGTACTTTATCACACAAATAGGTACGTACCAACTCGAAAAAACACAAATTTTGAAAAGTAATTAAATCAGTGAAATTATTTTAAAAATACAATGCGTCTAGATGATTTTTTCCGAGTTCTTGTCAAAACAATACAATAGATAACACCAAAGTTACAAGTTATACAATTCACTTTACAAAATAAATACCTACTTTATAAAACTCATTTCATGAATATCTTGAATTTTTATGGTTTTCATGCTCAGCACTAGAGTACTGATATACTCTTTCTTAGTATCTAATTTTATTATTATAAGTTAACGTAAAATTATCTCAAAAGGAAGCGCCATCTGTTGGTTTAACTCTACACAAAGTGTAGGCTAACATAAGTATTACACAGTGGCTAACGGAAAGCGAATAGACTGCAACATTCACAGAGAGTGGCGCCATCTAATCTCTTCCAGATGATACTAGAAAAATAACATGACAAAAAACAGGCAGATTTCTCGCAGTACCGCTTTTTGTAGGTTGATGTATTTGTACAAGTATTATAAATTATCTGTGACATGTCGAAAACGACCGTCTTGTGCGCACTTACGCTTATTCTCTCCACCTGAGAGACGGTAACAAAACATTTCTTTTTCTTTAACATCTTTTGTAAACAGAATCAGGGTTTGTATGTTCGGTACAAGAAAACTGCTGGCTCACGTTCCATTATGGAAAATAAATAAAACGTAATGCTCAAATTATTTCAACTCTTAAGAGAAAATAACACAGGTACCTGGTCGTGATTCGGCAATACCCGAGTTATATTACCTATTGGAACAATAGTTTCAGAGAAATATAAATAAATCTTGTTATCGATATATTTTATACGATTTTTGTCGTAGTCAACAAAGTTTTTTTAAACTTTTTATTCCAATTCTATTAAGGGTAGTCAAATAGTAGTCCCATCGTATTTTCTAACATGTTTTTTTTAAACTAAAATAAAATAGTTTGTACCTACACACGTTCACTTTCCCACATACACACTAATTAATTATAGGTAAGATGGGTGAGGCAACTCACATCAACATTGTTTTCATCAAGAAGTTTGTGTTTTAATGATTTATTTTCAATTTCAAATTTCACATTTACAATGATTTCGTTCAGTGTATTTTTAAATCTTTGACACATGCAAAAATACGTTCATTCATTGCAAGCCTACCAATAACATAAATAATGTTGGAATTTTCCACTACTCGTTTATTACCGTCTGCCAGGGGTGCCCAATTAAAGGGCAGCGCGTCGTTAAATTTTTCACCGCACACAAAAACGCGGGCGCAAAGAGTTTTGCGAGCAAAAAAGCTCGACAATTTATTCGGGACGAGGCTGGGCATCACTAATCGACGTCATCAATCAGCTCGTCCGGCGATCGGATCAACTGACGGACACCCCCCAACCCTTACCCACCCCTCGTACCTCTTTCGTATGTACGGCTTGAAAAGCCGTTGGCGTTGCTACTGAAAAAAATACGAGCATGTAAAAAACATGGGTTGCGTGTAAAAATGGGTCAGAGCCGCTTCAGTTTTTCTGTGAGGAGATGAAATAAAAATGTGTAATCTGTTTTCTGTATTGCTTATGACAGTGTCGAGTCATTAATTTGGACAAGAATTTTTTAAACATTATAAGTGAGTATTACATATCCATGTGGATTTAGATGTTACAAGAATTTGTTAAAAATATAAGTAGAATTTGTAAATTCTTAATAAATAAATGACTTAATGAAAAATCGGAGTCTGCCAATGAACACGTCTACGTGTTTGAACACTGAGAACTCTTTCAGTTTTGTGTTTCAAGCCCTCACGCAACGTAAAAAAATATTTGATCCTATTCATTATAAAAAAAAAAGTTTATGACTAAATAAATTTTAATTCGTAGGTATCTTGTTTCTAAATTCTTGACATATAACTAGTATAAACTGCTATGTTTTTTTTTAGTTAACATGCTAGGTGTTTGACCACAGCTCATCTGATGTTAAGTGACGGTGTGGTCGAAGATGGTAAAGCACACCTAGCCATTCCAGGCTACTATCTTTCAGCTTCTACTTGTCGTAGAAAAAAAAGCTACCGTTTTCAGGTTTCTAAAACTAAACCCTTTGCCTTAACAACCCTTATCAAATTAAACCTTTGCCCAACAAGAATAAAAATATTTTGGTAGGCGTATGTTTACTTTTATTGTTAAAATAAAATGTTTAACGCGTGAATGAAAACGTGCTTGATTTTGCTATCAGCCCTTATGTTTATAGTCTTAAATGTGAAAGCTGCGAAACGCGACACATTTTACAGTGAAATACATCACGTCACCGGTATATCAACGCAGAATTTCATGCACACAAAGGACACTTGAATTTTCATCCGCATAATATTTGACAAAAGCCAATGTTTACCTGAGTCGTCGGCCGGCCGTTTTGTTATCTCTGACAACAGTCTGCTCCATGTCGCCGTGAAAGCACGGATATATCACAATAGATACACGATGCAGTAGATGAGTTTACTTGTTTCTTTTCTTTTTGGCTTCGTACTAAGTATTCAGTCAGCCAGCCAGTGTCAAGTATTTTGATATTTTCAAACATTTTAAGATAAATATAAAACTAGTACAATAAACCTAGGGCACAGTTACAATCACAACGTAAATCAAGGTCAAGTCTGATCTTAGTAAAGAAATGGCGACTTTACTACAAGCTTTTAACGAGTTCTATTTATTATTAACTTTATAAATCAACTTTCCACACAAGCATTTATAATTCGACGCTTAATTAATAAAACAATTTTATTATTGTACAAAAAACACTTGAATAAACACAAGTTCCCGCCCAAACTTCCAGCTTGTTTCTTTCTGAGATGAAATAGAGGTTCAACGTGATATTGACTTTCACTGCCTAAAGCCAGTTTTTTAGGCACGTGCTTTATGACTTCACAGTCATTGACAAGCGATCGGAGTAATTTTCATATAATACACATCTGCATAAGTACACTTAAAGCTTATAAAAAAAAACTGTTTTGCTACTTTAACGTTGGTTTTGAGATCGCACTTTGTGCATTTGTCAGTGCACGAAGTGCGATTTGTCAGTGTCATTGTCAGTATTTCGATATTTTTAAGTAATTTATGAAAAAAAAGTGTTTAAGTAAATATGTTTAAGTTACAGTCAAAGTAAATCTAGGTTGGGGTTCAGTCATGCCATAATAAAATAGTGATAACTTTACTGCTAGGTGCGCGCTTTATTTTAGACTGCGTCACTGCTTCACATCAGGAAGGATAGCAAACCTATTTTGAATAAACCTTCGACGGTTTTTTGGTAGCAACACTAAAAGTAACGTTTTACTATGTGAAATCACTTTTCCAAATATATTTAAGTGCATAATTCGGCGGTTTATGAATCAACATCACTATTTTTATCCGACTGCGGAAGTCATAATAGGAGGATTATTGTGTTTGACTTTTGTGTATGTATGTATCTACGACCGTTTGTATGTTCCCTCGTAACTACTAAACGGCTGAACCGATTTTGATAAATGATATGTCGTTGGATTCGTCTTTAATGCGCAAGTATTACTGGGTAGGTATATTAATTCCGAAGTCTTCCGTAGGTTATAGTTTATAACTTTTTTAGCTTGTTATACATAAACGTTCGAAAAATAAATTTCTACATACGCGAAGTTCGCATTGCGAAATTTCTAGTAAAGACACTACTTTTCATGAGATTATAATACCAACAATCTGATCATTTGTCTAAGCTTCATCGCTTTTCTATACTTCAGTTGTGGAATGTAGGAACAGCATGTTTTATAAGTTTTACGTCGTTGTACTAAGGTTCAAAATGACGTATGCGTTTTGACGAAACAATGGTACATAGCATTCGCGCCTCGCTGACACGGGTGTGTTTGCGCCCGCATGGGCCGGCACTGAATTGATTTACCCACATCCGTTACTGTCACGGTTTTTCGCCTGGGGCAAACCTATTATTGGAATGTGGTGCTCGTTTCTATATGCAGAAGATGATTTCAATTTTGGCCGAGAGTGATCCTCGGTCAGAGGTAAATACTGTTAATCAATTTTAGGCGCAATGGCCCTTGTTCACTAACCATTGGTTTGAAATGGTTTTTAGTCGTCGATGAAAGCCGAAAAATAATGGTACATGATTTTGTTTTTCTAATACTATTTCATGTTAAAGTAAGAAGTATGAAACGCTATTCAGATGACGATTATGCATGTCCATGGTCATTGCAGGTACTCAGAATTTTGAGTAAGAAAACAAAGTCCAGAGCATGTTGTTCATTACTTTAAAACATTTGATGCTTAGTCTCAATAATTCACATATTTTTTATCGTAAAATAAATCTCGCAAATCGATATAGAGCCTCCGATTTGTTTCAAAGTGTTTTTCGGTTTAGCTACTCTGGATATTTTTTTAATGTAAATTAATGAGACGATCGAGACACTCTCCTGATGATAAGAGATAACGTATGTCCCTGACCATTGAAGCTATAAACAGAATTATGATTAGCAAAACAAAGTCCACAGTCTCTGCTTTGGCGCTCATTACTTTGAGACATTAGATGGTTCGTCTCAACAGCCCTGTGATTTCGCTACCTGTGTTGTGGTTTGAAGGGTACTGCTTCAAACTACAACACAGTCATATTGACACACTTCTGCTTGGCATCAGAATATTTGGTACTGCGGTAATACCTACTTAGACCACCGCTACGGAGATCTACCACTAATAAATTATTAAGAAATAGTAAGACGATAGGTATAAATTATTTTATTTACAATACCTGTGTGTATGAATAAAATTAAATATTGATATTTACATCTTATTTTCTAGTAATGTTACTTTATTATTGTTTCAGAGAAAGCCATACTACAGGGATATATTATGCTTATGAGTAAGTGTAAGGAGCTATTGGAAAAATGTGTTGTACTTAAAGGTTAACCATCCAATATTCTTATTCTTAACTTTTTTTAGTAAATATGTTGCTGGTAAAACCATGTTTTATTTTCATGTTCGTGCTTAACTGAAACGGCGTTTGCTCTTAAGATAAGATTTAACTCTTTATTTGGAGTTTTTTCGATGTTGTACACAGACAATAACAATAAATAAGAATGGAAGGCCAATTAAAAGTTTTCACAGGTAGAATGATGTGGACTCTCTGCTGGCGTCTGTATTTCCCGTGAAGTACAATTTGGGTGTAAAATTGATTATATATGTAAATAGGTATCTTCTTCGTGAATTGGCAAACGTAGCGTAAGACGCCCTGAGACTCGATTGAGTGACGATATATGTAGGACAGCTGGCGGCAATTAGGAAATTTTCAGATCAGGTTGGCCATGGTTAAATGACATTGCGTAACAGCCATAAAAAAAACATTTTAATGTTTTGGTACCTACTACAGACTACTGCAAGGTTAAGGGCTGGTGTAGTTTCTGCCAATAGATCTATACCAGTCTTAAAGAATGTGGAATATACACAAATGTCATCCTTCTTGAAAAACGGCCAACAACTACTGATTACTTAGACAAAGCAACCAGAAACAAAGACAACATTGTATTTCACAACGCGGAAAATGATGCAGATTATTCCGCAACAAAGCGCGCGTAATTTTTTCGTATTACGTAAACAATTACAGCGGAAATCAACGAGATTTACGTCTCTTGCATCCTGAGACTGCCCAAGTTTATATTCTTCATTAAAATGTCATTGCAAGGCATTAATACCGTAGGCAGAAAGGCGAAATGGTCGAATATTACGGCAGCAGAAGTTTATGCGACGGGTGGGTGGTTTCAAATCGGTTTATATGGTGCTGATTAAGGGGAACTTATCAAGATAAATAAAAATAAAATTATGTTCGTTGGTTAGCGTATAACTTACGAGAACGACTGAAGTAATTCATCTTTCCAAATATATTGTCAAAATTTAGCTGACCAGTAGGACCGATGCAATAGCACTAATCGAGGCTCTGATGACAATTTAGACATTAAGTTTCTTAATTTTATGACATTTATAATTTTTATTATTATCATCATTTATTTTTTGTTTTATTTTTTACATTAAATATTTAAAAAAACATATATGACATAAAAAACTTAAAAACTAGGGTGCCGCCGGCAGCGGGACAGGGCTCAATTAAGCTCGTAATTTTTATTATTATTATATTAATTTTTATAATTATATAATGCTTTTTGTTTTAATTTTTATGTAGTTAAAATTTGCAACACAACACCATACAACACAACACAACACAACAATAATAAGTATAATGAGTTGTTTAAAATAAAATTACTTAGTCTCAAGTTTTTTATTACAAACTAGCTGCGGCTGCGGTTTTACCCGCTACGTGCTTTCGGGATAAAATGTGTTAATCCAGGGTCTCAGCTACCTCCATACCAAATTTTATCCAAATCCGTTAAGTAGTTTTTGCGTGAAAAAGTAAAAAAGTTTGAGTTTGACCCCCATGTCGCCTGATGTTAATTAAGCAAAGATGCGATCTACGATGGAACATGTTTGTCTAAAAAGAATCAATTCGGTCGCGACTTACGTACTCAGATTGTATCTATCGGGGAACACCCACTCGGGCAGTAAATTTCATTGTTTAGCGATTCGTATGTTAAAGGTGGAATTAAACCGATTAGTTCGGGGTTTGGAACATTAACCATGAAGTTAGTGGTTTTTTTTGCGTGAATTCTGAACTCCTGTGTAGTTTCCGCGGCGGCATGTAAGCCACGCTGATGGCGACTCGTCCAAACGCAGGGAATGCCCGCCAAGGGAAATGACACGACCGAATTTACGGGGCCGTCTCCCAGCAATTCGAAGGCTGTTTCGGATATTTTCGCTGAGAACACCCCATTATGGTAAACCTACTTATAGTTAGATGAGCTTTACACATTACGACTATTTCTATATTTGGTTTTAGAAATATGAAATTAAAGATGACTATTTAAAGGTGATAAATACACCCATTTGAGTGGTTTGGTAGTCACGACCGTCTATAAACATCTGCAGCAAAAAAGCGTCTTTAATCAATGCGTTAAAATGGGGATTTTAAATATAAAGTAACAGGATGAGTAGTGTAGCAGTGGACGTCCTACGGCTGAAATGATGATGATGATGTGAATAGGATGAACGAAGCATTACATAACGCCTGTCTATGACCGTTAATAAAATAAATAAACAGACCAAAGTCCCATCGCGTCGCGTCTCTTCTACTTTGACGAAACATTTGATAATTTGTTTCAATAGCCCAGTAATTTCGTGATTTCCTTCAATCCGGAGTAGAGTAATATTTGCACTCTACTGGTTGGTGATAGAATATCTAATACATACACTTGGAATAATGAATAATCTCAATGATTCCACGAATTTTTGTTGGCTTCACTTTTCACCACATCGTTGTACAAAATAAGAACATAGAAAATAATAAAAAAAATATTGTGTTCAAAACGTCCAACCAATGTGCGTAACTGTTCTGCGTAGTTTGTAATTTCTAATATCTAATTTAAAATGTAGTTTTTAATTTATTTTGTTTTGGATAGATTGTAATATGAACAAAGTTTTATGGTAACCCATCTTTTTAACGATTGTAGCAATGATAGCTCAGTGGTTAGCGCAGTCGGTTCGCATGCCGAAGGGCGTGGGTTCAAACCCCAACAATGAGCTTGAGCTGCCGGTGAAGGAAAACATCGTGAGGAAACCATAGCATAGTGACAGGGGGTACTTTCTAGTACTCGGCTGGCTAGCTACCAACCTCAAGTTGAAAATATGCCGCCAAGCATCTAACGGTGTATTCCGGCAGCCTCACTTGAGAGCCAGTTCCATTCCAGGTGTGCTTTACCACCTTCGACCACACCGTCACTTAACATCAGGTGAGCTGTGGTCAAACACCTAGGTAGTCGACCATTAAGAAAAAATTAATTTACGTCTCAGTTTCTACGACCTTATCTAACTTCGTTGACACTAGGTACAACTCCCGCGCCGTGCACTCCATCCCGCGGGCGCCCCCTATCGTGACGCTCTGGTAATTCACAGATTAAGTAAACTTAGTATTTGCCCTCGAAATCAAAATGAAAGCTCACAGTTATAAATATAATTTCAAGTTAGTTTTTATATTCATAATGCATATATCAATGTAAATAAACCTATTTTAGAAAGTTCTAGTATTGTAGTTACAATTTTGTAAACAATATTTTATGTTATTTTCAATGCCAAACGTAACAATTTAGGTACATATTTGTGCTTAGTTCAATCTTCAGCAAGGTACTGGCTAAGTCATTAAGAGTTTAAATAGAATTTAAGCTAATTTAAACTGAGCCCATTCTTTACATCTGACTGATTTACGGTTGTGTTTGTTTTAAAATAACTCTAGCAAATTGTTATTTTGCAACTTTTTTGTTGGATTTTACTGGGGTGTTGCTGACAATCCGAGTCTTTCTTCGCTATGATCGAAAACTTCAACTATCAGACTGACAAGTTATCATAATTAAATAAAAAATGAATTAATTTTTTGTGCGGGAATGCGGGATTACTCACGTGTTTTGTTTTAGTTAAACGTTACTCACGTTTCCCGCATAAGTAAAACAAAAAATTTATTCAATTGTTATTTAATTGTGATGTTTGTGACACTCTAGGTATTTGTCCACAGCTCACCTCGTGCGTACCGCTAGACATTGGAATCAGCTGCCCGAGTGGGTGTTCCCCAATGAATATAGTCTGGGTACCTTCAAGTCGCGAGTGAATCGGTTTCTTCTAGGCGAGCGTGCTCCACCGTAGACCGCATCTTCGCTTAACATCAGGCGGGATGGCGGTCAAACGCAAGCCTATCTACAATAAAAAAAAAAAAAACCTGATGTTAGGTGAGCTGATAGAAGATGTAAAATACACAGCCTGGAATGGGAACTGGCTCTCAAGTAGAGCCGTTAGGAGTATAACGGCAGATTTTAAAATTGATTTGATTTTTTGTTCAATTGGTAGCCAACCCAGTGCTAGAAAGTACTTTACCATTATGCTATGATTTTCTCACTATGTTTCCTTTCCGCTCCGGCTCATTGTTGGGATATGAAGCCACGTTCTCCAGTGTGTAATCCAACAGGGCTAACCACTGAGCTATCATTGCTATAAAGATGTTAAGTACACAACGTTTTGTGTTTCCATTGGATTTTAAAAAACTAACGTAGATGCTTTTAGAGTGTTTTTTAAAATTTTATAATTGGATAGCTTTTGTCAGTGACAAAGGACAATTGTTGGGAGTGTACAATTAATAAATGGGTAATACCAAAGTCTACCACGTGACGCTAACCCGAGAATCCTGCATCGCGCAAGCGTTTGTCGCACTAACATTAGTGAGCCTTTGGACTGCGGTTCGTTAAAATGCGAACCTGGGGTTGTCCGATTAGGAGCCTTATATCGAGCTAATAAAGAAGTTAAATCTCGAAAGGTTTTTCTATCGGTTCATAGCCGAAACATCCCTCGGGGATAAGAGCGAGATAGCTAGCTTGTTCATGGTCCTTCAGAGTCGGATTACCGAGGTAACCGAAGGTACAGTGGGTTTCGTCACAAAGCTGCGGGCAGTGGATTGCTGCCGCAACCGCAGTACTTCAGGAGTTTCGACCTTGACGGCTGAAGAGTCGGTCGAACTTCGGACGGCGCCGTGGAACAACGGTGCTCGTCAGGTCCAGTCAATCGCTTGGCGCGTGGGAACGCGACGGCGGGCGGTGTTTGGAGGATACAGTGATACCAGTCGCAAAGGCGCGACGTCACATCTACGGAGAAAATCGCTGCGGTCACGTGACCGTGGATGCAATCATCTGGGGAAGTAAGAAGTCAAGTTCTAATGGTAAGGTGATACAAACAGTGAGTACTTTGAAGTGATATTATTAATTATATTCTAACAATTTCTAGTGAAATTTTAAATTTGTAACTTTAATTAACTTTGTAAAATTCTTAAAAATAAATATTTAGTTGTCTTAAAAATTGTGCATGAGTGTTTGGGACTTAGAATAATTTGTAAAAAACGGAGGTACGGGGAACCTATGCCCGAAATCTGCCAAAGTTTATAAATTCCCAAACACTTAGAAAAAATTTCATACTTTTGTCATTGACTTGTAATATTTTACGGAATTTTGGTAGGTGACTGTTGTCGTTTGCGCACTTTATTTTAGTTAATCTTTTTGAAATAATGGAATCTTTAATATTCTTTCAAGAAGATATCAACGCGCGTATTTCCAAAGCCTATACAAACATTAAAAAGGCATCGAAAGAAAGGAAAACTAAGGGTTATTTGGAAGGTCGGCTCGAGTCACTCGAGCAGCTATGGTTTGAGTTCATGGCAGGTCATAAGAAAATAATGTGTGCAAGTGATCCTAAACAGTTAAGAAATTTGGAATATGTAACGAACGATTATTATGATAAAACTGAAGAAATTTATAGTGACTGTAAATGTTATTTAAAAGATCATTTGTCAGCGTTTGAGGCTAACCAACCAGGCCCATCTGGCCGATCATCAACATTTGAAAGTAAGGTTAGACCTGAAATTAAACTTCCTAAAATTAATATTCCCACGTTTTCGGGAAACTACGCTGAATGGTCTACGTTCCGAGACTTGTTTGTGTCTTTGATACATAAAAATGACGGCATAGCGAATGTTCAAAAATTGCACTATTTAAAGGGTTACTTGTCAGGGGAGGCCGAGCAAATTATAAGGCATATTCCGATCGTGGACACTAACTATGAAAGATGTTGGAAATTATTGGAGGAACGCTTCGATAATAAAAAGTATATTAGTCACCAGGTTTTAAAAAGATTCCTCAGTCAACGAAATTTAAGCACTGAATCTGCAAGTGGCTTAAAAGACTTGATTGACACCACGAATGACTGCTTGGCATCGTTATCCAATATTGGGATAGATGTTAAAAATTGGGATATTTTGGTTATTCATATTCTCACACTCAAACTCGATTCGGAAACTAAAAGGCAGTGGGAGTTTAGCGTAAGTACCAACAATGGTTCTGATGAGCTTCCTACTTACAGTCAATTTCAAGAATTCATTACTAATCGTTACCGAGCTATTGAGTTTCTCGATACCAAGCAGAATTCGGGGAGCAAGGGAATAAATAACAATAAAATTCAAGGGAACAACTCAAGTCAAAATCTTCCTGTTAATAAATTTAAATCGCTTCATGTTGCACAAAAATTGTGCATGTTTTGTTCGGAACAGCATAGGTTAGGACAGTGCAAGAAATTTGTAATAGAACCGGTTGACGCTCGGCGCAAATTCGTCCGAGATCGTAACTTATGTTTTAATTGTATGGGTGACAATCACTCCGCCAAAGATTGCAGGAATACGGTTATGTGCCGTATCTGTAAGCGTAAACACCACTCTTTGTTACACCCCAGGGGTGAGGCTATTAATGAAGGTTCGAAAATAAATAGTCAACGGGATACATCCAATGAGGATGTTGCCACGTCGAGTGAGACAAAAGAGAACGTTGAAGGTGCAACGGCTTCAATATCATGTTTTTCGACAGGAACGGTATTTAATCAGGGCGTACTTCCAACAGCGGTAGTTACGGCCTCGTCGAAAAATGGTGTTAGTCATACGATTCGAGCTTTATTAGATCAAGGGTCGCAATCGTCTTTTATAACGGAGTCGGCTGTACAATACTTAAGGTTGAAAAGGTCTCCTGTAAGAGGAATCATATCACGTGTCGGAGATGAGCAAGAGTTCATATCCAAGGCTGTCGTGGATCTTGAGATAGGTTCTAAAATTGACCCCAAAGTTACCATCACAGTTAAGGCGTACGTACTTAAAACCATAACTGGGCTCTTGCCATCGAATAACATAAATACAATGGAATGGAAGGAATTTACGGGACTGCCACTGGCTGATCCAGAATTCCACACGCCAAATCGAATAGATTTGTTGCTAGGGGCAGGATTTTGCAGCAAAATTCTGCAAACTGGCGTCATGAAGAATAGAGCTGGTACACTGGTCGCACAATCAACTACATTGGGATGGATTGTGTCCGGTGAGGTCTCAAATGCAACCATCTCGCAATCTGAAAATATGAAGGTGCTACATTGCAAGTGTGAAGAAATTGATCTGCTTAAACGGTTCTGGGAATTAGAAGCAGACGAAGTTAAAGAAAAAATATTTACTGAAGAAGAAAGGAGCTGTGAAGAATATTTTTCTGCCACAACTCAACGCAACTCAGATGGCCGATATGTGGTACGCCTACCATTAAATTCTGAGAACCCAGAAGTCACAGGTTCTCGAGAAATCGCTGAAAGCAGATTAAAGGCATTAGAAAAAAGATTAGACAAGGATAAATACTTAAAAATGAAATATAAAGAAGTGTTAAACGAATACCTAATGTTGAATCACATGGAATTGGTTCCGATGGAAGAAAGGGAAAATTCAAGAGCGGTATACTTACCTCACCACGCGGTGATCCGTGAAGACAAGACGACTTCCAAGGTCAGGGTTGTGTTCGACGCCTCCTGCAAGGGAAAAAATAAAACATCATTAAATGATTACCTTATGGTAGGACCTACCTTGCAGATGGAGCTCAGGCATATTATCACGCGCTGGAGAACTTCGCCTATCTGTTTGTCAGCCGACATTGAAAAAATGTATAGGCAAGTTGTAGTTGCCAAACAAGATACTGATCTGCAACGGATTCTCTGGAGGGAGGATACTGCATCTGAAATCGAAGAATATAGATTACTACGCGTGACTTTCGGGACTGCTAGCGCACCATACTTGGCGGTGAAAGCTTTACAGCAAGTAGCTCTTGATGAAGGCGCAGCGTATCCATCGGCTTCTGAAAAGGTAATAACTGATTTTTACATGGATGATCTTTTGACAGGCTGTCAAAATAAAGAAGAAGGTATAAAGATATATAAAGAAATGAATGAACTACTGGGCAAAGCAGGGCTAGATTTACAAAAATGGACAACTAATGATGACGAGTTACTGGAAAAAATGATAGAAAGTGAAAAGAGTGGAAAGGGTAAAGACGAAATAAAAATAAAATCAGATAACATTACAAAAGTGGTAGGACTTACCTGGAGCCGCAGAGAAGACACGTTCAGCTACTCGGTGAAACTGCCAGACCTGGAACAACCTGTAACAAAAAGAAAAATTATATCCGACGTATCGCGATTTTATGATCCACTTGGCTGGGTCGGACCCAGTACGATCATTTCAAAAATGATGATTCAAAAATTATGGCTTGCTGGTATAGATTGGGATGAAGAAGTACCTGATGAATTACTGAAAGAATGGTTGACTTACCGTGAAGAACTTGCACTTCTTTCAAATATTCACATACCTAGGTGGATGGGAACTAAAGCAAATGATAAACTGATCGAACTGCACGGCTTCTGCGATGCTTCTAAGGTGGCGTATGCGGCGGTAGTATACATCCGTGTAGTCGATTCGAACGAACAGGTTCAGGTTGCTTTAGTTGCAGCAAAAACAAAGGTAGCACCGGTTAAACAAGTTTCGATACCACGTCTGGAACTATGTGGAGCGGTCCTAGTGACAAGATTGCTCAGAGAGATAGCCGGGGTCATGAAAATTGATCATACTCACTTGCACGCATGGACAGACTCAACAGTCGTTCTATCGTGGCTTAACGGGCATCCAAATCGTTGGAAGGTGTTTGTGGCCAACCGTGTCTCTGAGATCCTAGAAACTTTAGACACACATCACTGGTCTCACGTTGGATCAAAACAAAATCCAGCAGATTTCGCTTCTCGTGGATTGCACCCCTCGAATTTATTAAAAAATGACATGTGGTTTAATGGCCCAGAATATTTAAACCAATTAACAATTAACTACGAGAAGCCAAAAATGCTATCGACTAATTTGGAAGAAATCATTATATCCAAAGCTCACTGCGCTACAGTGCAGACTTCCTTATTGGAAAGGTTCTCTTCATTGACAAGAATGGTCAGGGTACTTGCTTATTGCAGACGTTTTGCCAATAATGCAAGAAAATCCAAAGGCAGCCAAACAAATGGACACCTTTCCACCAAAGAACTAAACGATGTTCTTATCATCTGCATTAGACAAAGTCAATCCAGTCACTTCAGTGAAGAGCTAGACAAACTACAGAAAAAGAAAAACTTACCTGCTAACAGCAAACTCCGTTCATTGAACCCCTATCTGGATGAAACCAAAATTTTAAGAGTTGGAGGCAGATTGGAACATTCCCAATTAGGAAGAGATCGAATGCATCCAATCATCATGCCGAAGCAGTCGTATCTGACTCAACTTTTAGTCTCAGATGCACACAAGCAGACACTGCACGGCGGACCTCAGCTGACTTTATGCTACCTCCGGTCAAAGTATTGGGTAATCGGCGGTACACAATTGGTCAAAGCTCATTATCGCAAATGTGTGACATGCGTAAAAAACAATGCAGCCACTAAAAAGCAGCTAATGGGACAAGCACCTCCGGCAAGAGTCACGCCGACTCGTGCATTCGAAAGCAGCGGAACGGATTTTGCAGGGCCAATTCAAATTAGAACGGCCAAGGGGCGAGGGCATAAGTCATATAAAGGCTATATATGCTTATTCGTATGCATGGCCACAAAAGCCATACACTTGGAAGTAGTGAGTGATCTCACTTCACAAGGATTCTTACAAGCGTTCAAGAGATTTGTAGCAAGACGTGGCCATTGTTTGCATCTCTGGAGCGACAATGGCACAAATTTTCTTGGAGCTTCTACGGAAATGAACAGACAATTTAAAGCGGAACAACAACATATTCAAAGAGAAATAGCAGAGTCATTAGCTACAAATAATTGTGAATGGCATTTCATACCTCCCCATTCGCCTAATTTCGGTGGGCTATGGGAAGCGGGGGTGAAATCTGTAAAATATCACCTTAAAAGAGTCGTTGGTGATTCAACCCTTACATATGAGGAACTGGCTACAGTTTTAGCCCAAATTGAGTGTTGCTTGAACTCCAGGCCTCAATCAGTTCTGAATGATGACTCGAACAACGTCCATGTACTAACGCCAGGACATTTTTTAATCGGCGAGGCCCTAATTACGGCACCTGACTACACCTACGAATCGACAAATGTTAGCTCATTACGACGGTGGCAATATACTCAAAGGATGCTCCAAGATTTTTGGAGTCAGTGGTCTCGCGATTACTTAGCAAAGTTCTACCAACGATATCGATGGTCGTCAGTAACTTCTCAGCCAAAAATAGGCGACGTGGTTATTGTAAAAGAAGATGGGTTACCACCATCTCGATGGCTTTACGGTCGAGTGATTGATACTCATCCTGGAACGGACGGAATTGCACGAGTCGTCACTCTAAGGGTTAAAAATGGAACAATTAAAAGACCGTCTTCTAAATTGTGTTTGTTGCCAGTGGCACAATAATTGTATAAAAATAAAAATGTAATATTAGTTATAACTGTAATTAGCACCTAAAAGGCAATTTGTTATAGTTTAGTGATATTTAAAGTATTGTTGTGAGATGTTAAAATATAAAGTCCACATTCATATATGTAAGTGCAAAGGTTCACTTTGGTCTTGGTGGGCGGAATATGTACAATTAATAAATGGGTAATACCAAAGTCTACCACGTGACGCTAACCCGAGAATCCTGCATCGCGCAAGCGTTTGTCGCACTAACATTAGTGAGCCTTTGGACTGCGGTTCGTTAAAATGCGAACCTGGGGTTGTCCGATTAGGAGCCTTATATCGAGCTAATAAAGAAGTTAAATCTCGAAAGGTTTTTCTATCGGTTCATAGCCGAAACATCCCTCGGGGATAAGAGCGAGATAGCTAGCTTGTTCAGGGAGATACGAAACCGAAGACCGAGCGCTACCGCAGTGAGTACGAAGTACCTGGCATTCAGCTTGTATTACGCTAATATTATAAAGGTGAAAGTTTGTAAGTGTGTGTTTATTTCTTCTTCACGCTCAAACGTCTAGACCAATTTTGATGAAATTTGGTGCGGAGGTAGCTGCTGCTGACATCCTGGATTAACACAGGCTACTCTTTATCTCGATAAGATATAGTGTTTACGTGAGACAGCGGGTAACACCACGAGACGTAGCTTGTATAAAATATAAATCAAATTATGTTTGTTGATATAAGCATAGCTTGAGAACAGTTGGACCGATTTAGCTAATTATAATTTTTAAAGTTGCTAACGCTACAGTATCGAGTACCTACAAAGTACCGGGTACAGCAATTTTTGGAAAGAATAATTTGTTACTCAATTCGCAGAAATACTTGTACACAGTTTACGCTTTTGCAGCAAAATAAAGACGACAATCAATTTATCAAAGAAAATATCTGTAATTACCTTTCCAGGGGTCAGGTGGGGGGTGCCTTGAACTCGAAAATAGCCTGTTCTTTGTATTCGCTCCTTGATTTTCCGCTATAGAACAAAGCCATGGCCTTAAATGAGGCACCCGGATTCCATTCTCTTGGCCCGGTACATACAACAAACCTAACTTTGGAGTTGAGTGATGGAGCCACTAATGAATTTTTTAAACAATCGCTTTGAATTTTTGGAGTCTTACGATTTATCCACATGCACAGGAGTTAGTTGCATTGCACGAACATAATATTCAAAGGTGTATTTTCCTGTCTTTAAGGTACCGTGAACAAAGGTTATGTGACATTTCCGATGTAATATTAGGTAAGTAGGTACGAGAATATTTGCTGTGGGATGTTAGATGGTACTCGTATAATGGCAATCAGGGGTCAAATTATTATGGCAAGTGAATTTAATCTCTGTTTTCATTATTATAATTACGGGTTTACGTCAAACGGTTAGTATTATTCTGAAAGAAACTCATTTTACTTTTCATTGTTACCAATTTTTTAACAAACAATTGTTTGTTCTGTGTCTGGGTGTTTTGTATGTATTTACAAAAAAAGAATATTTAAGTAATCTATCAGTTATCTGACTTCCATAGCTTTGCTTAATTTGAGGTCAGATGGCGCTGTGTGTAATGTCCTGCGATATTTAAGGAAGGAGTGTGAAGGAGTTTTCCTTCACCGGCAGCTCATGTCTTGTTCCTTGAGACTTTCTTGTATATGGTTATATGCAACAGGACCCATGCCTAGAAATCAGTTTTTGTAAAGTTGAAGTTTCGTTAAAGTTCTGTATTAGATTGATGATTGACTGCAGTAATAAACGAGCTTGAAACGTTGGAATTTAGAACCTTAAGAATCGTTTAAATATTTCTCCTAACTCTTTTATGCCCTGAATGAAGCAGATTGAATATTTCAAACTAAATGGTTCAGAAAATATTATAAGCGTAAAATATTATAGTACGAGAAATGATGAATCGGTATGAAAGTTGGGAATTTCCCAAGTTTGAAGTATTTCGGCCCCCGAGTGCGGAAAAGCGCACTGAAGTGTTTCTTTATGACGGAACTTGAAGCATTTTTGAAATATCGATCTAAGCTCTTCAAGTTTTACATGGACGTAATGATTGAGGACCCGGCGAGAAACAATTGAAACGCTAGCATTCCATTTTTCAATTATTTTTAGTGTTTACTACGAGTATAAGCAAAAAAAATTGTATTTGTATTTAAACTATCGAGATTATACGTGTAAATGATAGATATGAAAATGTAATACCAAACTGTATCCTAAATTTATTTGACAATATTTCCTCTTCCTAAATTGTACTAATGTAAAAAAAATAATGTTTCAAGTTGTCAAAGGTCACGGACCCCGGTGTCTGTGGAGCGTATAAATTTAAATAAAACAAACTGTATCCTCAGATTTTGTTAACATAAAAAGTCTATCAACCCTCACATGGCTTACCCTGTTCACAATGAAAAGGCCTACGACCAGCAGTGGGACAGTTTATAAGAAAAACCGGCCAAGTGCGAGTCGGACTCACGCACGAAGTCGAACGAACTCCTTACCATTTATAAAAACGGTAAAAAATCACGTTTGTTTTATGGGATCCCCTCTTAAATATTTATAATCTATTTTTTAGTTTTTTTTTTTTTAATGTTTGACAGGCTAGTTGTTTGACCACACCTCACCTGATGTTAAGTGAAGGTGTGGTCGTAGATGGTAAAGCACACCTAGCCTGGAATGGAACTGGCTCTCAAGTGAGGCTGCCGGTACACACCGTTAGATGCTTGGCGGCAGATTTTCAACTTGAGGGTGGTAGCTAGCCAGCCGAGTACTAGAAAGTACCCTACCACCATGCTATGGTTTCCTCACGATGTTTTCCTTCACCGGCAGCTCAAGCTCATTGTTGGGGTTTGAACCCACGCCCTTCGGCATGCGAACCTACCGCGCTAACCACTGAGCTATCATCGCTACAAATTGTTTTTTTTTTGTTGTTATAGAGGCAACAGAAATACATCATCTGTGAAAATTTCAACTGTCTATCGGTTATGAGATACATCCTGGTGATAGACGGACGGACAGCGGAGTCTTAGTAATAGGGCCTCGTTTTACCCTTTGGGTACGGAACTAAAAAACAATAGGACTGATTCGAAAAAATTGAGTGTGCGTGTTGAAGTTATCGGTTGCAGCATCACACTTCAAAAAAGCGACATAGCAGATTGCTAATGATTGAACACACTTATCAGCTTAGGTTAATTCCTTCATTCCAATCTTGAAGTGTGTATACAATACCTAAGATGAAATCTACAAAAATGATTCAAGTATCTAGCTAAAAAAGTACTCTATCTAATCATGTAATCTACGTAAAAAGTTTGAGCCTCTCAATTTATAAATGTCGAAAGTGTTTTAAATTTCCCCGTGGAGGTTGCTGCCAAAGGCGCTGCCAAATAGTGTCGTTACTAGTACGTGCTCCATACAATATGTACGAGGCAGCTTTTTAATGATGTAAAATGGGAATCGAGAGGAGAGATTTAAGATGTTTTAGCTATAACAGTCACTTTGTTATCAATGAGATACAATTAAAGTTTCAGCAAAAAGAGCATTTAAATCGACTTCATGAAAGGGAGGTTTTTAGTTAGATCCTTGTCAAAAGGAAGGCACTCTCATGAACTTCAACTGAATATTTTTTTTATCAGTGCCAATAATAATTGATTTATACTAGCTGCGCCCCGCATTGTTACCCGCTACATGTTTTCGGGATAAAAAGTAGCCTATGTGTTAATCCAGGGTGTCAGCTACCTCCATATCAAATTTCATACAAAGTAGTACCAGTTTTGTAGTTTTTTCATGAAAGAGTAACAAACATCCATCCATCCATCCAAACTTTCACATTTATAATATTAGTGGGAAGTGGGATAGGATTAGTGTATGACGTTTCCGATTTGATTTGATTGTCTGTGATTGGACATGGTGGTTGTAGATCTCCTTAGCAGGGGGTCGTCTAGGTAGGTACCAGAGCAGTACCTGAAATTATACCGCCAAGCAGTAGTGTGTAAATATGACTAAGTTCCTGCTTGAAGGGTCTAGCGAAATTACAGGACTGTTGAGACTTACCATCGAATGTCTTAAAGTAATGAGCGCCAAAGCAGCGATGCCCTGGACTTTGTTTTGCTACTCAAAGTATATTTAAATGTGGCAACCCTAGAAAGCTGGCATAATCCATAAAGCCAAGTTAGGATGAGGCAATCCTACTGTTCTGCTTGATGACTACCAAATATAGATACCGTTTCAATTATGTACTCGATAAGGTAGGGTTACCTATATCCCGCTCTTAGTCTTTTTTTAATCTAGTTTGAGAGGCAATTCCAGAATTGCTGCCATTATTTATATATCATTTTTAACTACACTGCTCTTTCATTCAATTTAGATTTAAGCCAAGAATAAACCGTAGAGCTTGAATGTTTTTGAATTATTTTCGTGGAAAGTCTGGTGGAAATATATACTTTCCTTCAAAATGGGCACAATGGAAGGGGTTACAAGAACGCAGTATGAATGGGACAAAGAGAGCGACAAATATTTGCCGATAGCTGTCCGTTGCAAATCCTTTGAGAGCATCCATCCGTTGTTACAGATTTCACGCGAAAAATACTGCAACGACTCTCTTGTGTTTGTGGATTTTTTTAGTTTTTGAACGCATTGTGTAGTATAAGAGAGGCGTATGCCTCTCTTATACTATTTGTCCCATTTTTAAAATAATGATATTGGCAAACCTAAAATATTAACTATAACTGAAGTGTAAAACTTATTCCTGTATATTGCTTGAAATCCAGCGCTGCTGAGAAATCGGCAGCACTAATAGAATAGAATAGAATATAACCACAGATCACAATTAATACAAATAGGAAACAAACAACAAACAAAAAAAAAGAAGATAAAATAATATAACAAAACAATAGAATAGATGATGTATAAGGGCGGTCTTATCGCCTAGAGCGATTTCTTCCAGACAACCTTAGGATGGAAAGAAGAGTAAATAAATATAAGGCTGCTACTAATGCTGAGATCTAACCTTTTTTGTCGCACTGGACACTACAGCGACAACTTTCTACTTATTATTATTATTATTTTTATTTTTTAATCCTTTTATTTGTAGTGTTTTGTTGTTGTTTTCTTTCTTTCTTTCTTGCTTGTTGTAAGTGACCGATCTCCATGGTTCAGTGATGGTAAGTCTTCTGTCTATATCTATGTATGTAAATGTTGTACGAAATGTCTAACGCAAAACTCAAATGAGTACTCAGTAAACACGTAATATGTTAAACTAATAAAATCTAGCCCCAAACTAAACAAAGCTTGTACTATGGGAACAAGCTGATTACTAAATAACTATTTTTATCTATACATACAGAACACACATACACAGATCTTGGTGGTAGATCTCCTTAGTAGGAGAGAGCCTGAGCATATCTCGTCTAGGTAGGTACCACCGCAGTACCAGATATCTTACCGGTAAGCAGTAGTGTATAAGCTGGCGAAATTACTGGGCAGTTGAGACTAACTATGCTATCGAAAGTCTTAAACTAATGAGCGATACCCCGGACTTTGTTTGTTACTCAAAATTCTGTGTATCGCTATAATAGGCATCATCATCGACATGCTTTATCTCTTACCACCAGGAGAAAGTCTCATTACTTTTACATTAAAAAAATTGTCACACAATTGAAAATAAATTTGTTATTATGCTCCGGGTGACTAGACTATATTTTATAGTTATTTTTGTCGTGCTTGGGTTAGTTTTTTAAGCTAATGTAAAAGTAATAATACAATCGAAACGCTATCCTGACGAGATATAATGCCTGTCTATGGCCGTTGCTCGGGATTTCTACGTGTCGTTCCACTTAGCTGTTGACGACAAATGACCGATGTTCTGACGTCGACGGCATCTCACTAGTCGACCAGATGCTATGATTTATCGCTTGAACGCTAGTTTAGACGGCGTCGAACTCGATTTCAAAACATTGCGAATATATGAAATATGTGTTTCATATACTCAAGATATTCACACAATACGACACGATATTCGTTGTCCCATTGCTGGATAAGCATCTTTTTGTGCTGTCTTTTTCGCTTTTATTTATTTATTTATAATTATACGCTCCACAGACACTGGAGTCCGTGACCTTTGTCAACTTTAGTTACATTTTTTTTTTTTAACAATTTTACACTACAAAAAGAAGAAAGTTACGTTAGTAATCTTAATCTAAGGTTAAAGTAGGTACTAGATTGTGTGTATACCGCGAGCAGACCAGCGACCCGCAAGCAGCACCCGATCACGAGTATGACGCATGTGCCAGCCATCGCCCTCCTCAACCATATCTGAGGGAAGAGAGCGACCAGACACACGACGCCGCCACAAGAAGGAGCCTTCGATGGTGAGCATGAATGCTCGAGGCATACACACAATCCTTATTTCTATTTACATCATGAGTTTTCGTTTGAAATCGCCTCCTCCCGACTCAAGGCCTTTTTCGCTTACGCGTCAGTCGTGTCCAGACAAAAATGATCAAGATTTATATATTTGTATAACTTTGAATAATACTAGTAAAATGCCAAGTCAATATAGACAACTATTGTGTTGTCCATAGTCTCAGATGAAGCATCTAAGTGAAATATGAATCGATTTGAAGCACTACGATAACTATTTGCAGCCAATGAATTACCTACTACAGTAGGTATATACAATAAAGTATACAAATATAATGGGTATACATTTATACAATGTTGTATAACATATTTACCTGTAGGCTACATATAAATAACAATTGTTATTTCAACAGTTTATTACACGATACACGTATTTCATTTTCTTGTTTATTCAATAAACCATCAACTGTCGGTTGAAATAATTATTTATTTGAAGCCAAGGCACTTCATTGGTAAAAAGTTGTTTATTTGTAGAATACAGATAAATATAATTATTTCAATCGGTAGTGCATGGTTTATTACATGATACGATACACGTATGTACGTACTGCATTACCGTTATCAATAAACTGTCAACTGTCGGTTGAATAATTGGTAACATTATTTTATCCGATAGCTGTTTGATGCTTTATTGTGATTGATTGATTGATTAACTCTTTATTGCACACACTAAAAAAAAAATACAGAAGAAATAAACTTAAACAACTGGCGACCTTATCGCTAAAAGCGATCTCTTCCAGGCAACCTTAGGACGGACAGGATCAGAGGAAGAAAAATACGGGGTGTGTCAATAACGAGGATATGCATAAAGGATAATACATAACTATAACATAAATATATATATCTACATTCTAATAATGATATATCCTAAATACATAAAATAGGTAACTAAAAATACACTAATAGGTATGTATAAAATTAATTTATTATTGTGGTAATTGATGAACAAGAAAATGCAGTACATAATTATATCATATTACATTCAGAGGCTGTAACATTTCAATTTGCGAGAACCATGTAGTACATAAACAAACAAAAGAAAAAATGAAATAAATAAATGTAAAATTGACAAATGTATGAAAAAAGCAGTTTCCATTTAGGCAGTGACGCTGTCCAACTTTCATGATACTATCATTCAGAAATATATTTTATTTTGTAACTTAAAGACACAAAAAACAAAAACGAACAAACAGTTACAAAATAAGGACTCACCTCAGCATAATACTGGTCATACTAAGTATGACCAGCGCCGGTCTTCCGGTGAGCCCCTGTAGTTGAAAATTAAAGTGGGTGTGGTGTGTATCTGTGTGTGTGTGTTTGTGTGTGTTTAAAGGATGCTTCAATATTATATTTTTGACGTTGTAATAGTAAGGTGTTGTACGTTATTTTAAATGTCGTGTTACTGATTTTCATTCGAAGAGGCGGTGGGATGTTATTCCAGATTTTTGAGACGCTGTATTTGAAGCGTCCTTTAAAGTAAGTAGTCGTGTGAATAGGGTAAGATAATGTATTCTTGGGCTGTGAAGGGTGTGATAATCTATTCTCAATACCCTATCCAAATTAGTAGCAAAATAGCCGTTATCACCAAGCTTTGATCGAAGATTAAAAATGTCAGACGATGTGGTTAGAAGATTCCTTTAATCAAGATCTCGTGTGAATGTCCTGATAAAAGCAACCAACGAATTTCGCCGCGAACTCTAAGAGAATTCCAATTATTCGCAATTCGAAAATACATTTATATTCATTGATATTTAGATTTTGCTCCGCGTTTGATACACGGTGTTCGAGTTTTCTCGTCGCATTGAATTTTCGATAACCACGCGGGCCACTTATTTGAGCCGAGTTCTGTGTACCTACGTGCGCGAAATGGGAATATTGAGAATGTAGCGCCAGACAGTAATTGGGCTTTGAGATAATAAAATAATAATACAGCGTCAATTTTGTTGTATATTTTTTAAATTGAACTCTTTTAACTCATCTCTACAGCCTTCTTTATCTGCTGAGTATATGCCATTCTCTTGTTATACCATCTGCCTCGGTCCTGTACCAATCTAGTACAGGTTCGATCCGCGACGGTGATGCCATCGTCGATCCAGCTTGCGGCTGGACGACCAACGCTGCGCTTACCTTGCCTAAGCCATCACTCTGTTGCAATCTTACTGTCATCACTTCGCCTAGCAACTTATTTTTAAACCAACATAGCAAAAAAAATATTCGAAGAACTGTCACCCCGTCTGATCGACGCCGCACGTAACCAAAACGCTGGCCTATATTTTGCACAAAGTTTAATTGTCATACAACGCGGAAATGGGGCCAGCGTTTTGGGAACTATTCCGATTGATAGTGGCTTTTTATATTAGGTTGTGCGTACATGGGAAACAACCATCATATACGGATGACGTATTGGTCGCGTTTGTCTGGTCGTCCGGTTGTAGAAAGGTGCAGGGGGAACCAAATTGTGCAGTTCAAGTCCATCGCGTTGCAGGAATGGAAATCCGTGCAGTCTTCCAAAACTGGTGTAGATCCACTAAGCCGAAAATGAGATTCGTCGCCTAAATTTTTGTATCCGTAAATAGAGGGCAAATCGGTTATAGGCGTTTACCTGTACTTACATGCTGAGAAAGGTTGACGGAAAAGGTAAAGAAAGAAAAGAAAGATTTTATAGCACACGTTGGTCAGAAATTGTAGTAGAAATAGTTAATATGGTTACAATAGAGAAAAGTAGGAGAAGAGTAGAAGGAGACAAATAAGGAGAAGCCACTGGCTCCTGACACACAGTCTTTGACTAGTTCGGGAGCCTATGGTTTAATGTATCTATACACCATGTTTTATGTCAAATAAATAAATTATTATTATTATTATAATAACTGACATGGCTTCTTTTGTTTTTGGCGTCGCAATTAGTGCATTAGCAAAAGTGTTTCGATTTTTAAAGTATTTTAATAAAAAATCGAGTTAAATTAGTCTTCACACACAGTAAGTCATGATCCGTCTTATCTTGTCTCTAAATAGATTTTGAACAAACTTAGCGTATTCTTGTATAGAGATAGCGTTTACAGTGTTATACGAATCTAATAATAATATATATTTCGCTTCCAGCCAGCGCCAGCTGTACTACATACATAATTATATCGTTACTCCTTCGAGTGGTCTACTAATGGTTCTTCCATATAACACTGTATATTTATATATTATTTTGGTTTTAGTAGAAATGTGTTTTTCATTTAGAATGCTTGTATCACATTTTTAGCTTTAACGACCTAATCTAATTTTAGACCGTTAAAACTCCAAGCTAGACTTCTTTCAATCTTCAAATAAAATCCTTAATAGAGTTTCTTTTCAAAAATTACCAAAAATATGACGAAAATATGACAGCAAGATAAGAGAAGGTCACCGTATTTAACGAAAATTAAAATGTAAATATTTGGAGCTGCTAACTTGGGATTTGGGCTTGTTAATTTTGTTCACTTTAATGTTATGCAGATAAAACGGCCGAATCCCAAGCTCAGACAGATAATTTGGGCGAACGTTATGATAAATTATTATAATCGTAACTCTAGTTTTGCTACAAAAATAAGGCAGTTTAAAAAATAATTGTTATACCAAGGCCATTGTACAAAATAAAGGGAGGGAGGTACAATTTTGTAAAGGTTAATTTATAACTATTATAATTTTATTATGAGAACTACTAATCCTAGCCATTGTCCTACGTGACCGATGACTAGCGACAAAGAGTGACGCTATGCGATGCGACTGGAAAATCAATACAGGATCGCGTAAAGTGATCTCCGCGATGATGTTGACCACGTGTTTGACCAAGTCGTTTGACAAATTCGTGTCACGTCGCATCGTGTCGAGTTAGTAGTCAAAGGCGTACTTATCCGTATTAAAAAGAAATAAAAGATTTGATAAATGTGTAATTTGTATTGAAATTAATTTTATGTTTTGTGTGTTATAAAATAAAAAAAGAAATGTTGTTTCATAGAAGTTCGTTGACCCTTGACTAAATGTAGGATAATATGAAGCAGGTGATGTTGTTCGCGACTTAGAAGTTTAGCTCATAGTAAAAGTTGTTCATAAAGGTGAGTACAATGACCCTCTTTAGAATTAGTGTATTTTTAGCTTGTGTAACAAAACAAGTATTTTATAAAAAAAAATCATGTCGAATTGAGAGTCTTCCTCCTTTTTAAAGTCAATCAGAAATCAAAGCTATTATTTTAAAAATATTTAATTATCCTTTAGAATAATTTTGCTTGTCATGACTGCATACATTACGGTTACAACACCTGCAGTGGCGCAGTGTAGCCCACTCGACTTAAATCTGTGTAGAGTTGGCGAAATGATAGAACTAAAGTTTGTCCCACGGCACATTTCAGTTTTGTTCAAATACTACAACAGTGGCTCCGTCATTCAACTATATAAATAGTTAGCGATACTGTAGGCGAAACCAATAACTCTTTATAGGCTGTCTGTATAATCACACAGATTATCAGGGATACTGTGTAATTCTATTAAATTCTTTAAAGGGCATCACAGTGCGTAAGGGATGTACATTATCGTTTAAGGAAAATACTAGCTTATTCCGTTACTACAAAGTAAGATTTAACTCATAAAATCAGGTCTAGTGATAAAAAATCTTCGAGATACTACTTCACTTTAGATTCCGTATACATTTTTTTTTGCTTTTTTATTTACTTGGTGGTAGATTTCCTTAGCAGGAAGTCGTCTAGGTAGGCACCACTACAGTACCAGACCTTCTGCCAAGTAGCAGTGTGTAAACATTACTATATTCTGGGTTGAAGGGTACTTCGGCTAGCGAAATTACTGGGCTGTTGAGACTAACCAAAACTATCAAATTAATGAACGCCAAAGCAGCGATGACCACGACTTTGTTTTGCTACTCAAAGTTATGTGTATTGCTGTAATAGTCATGGACATGCATTATCTCTTACCATCAGGAGAGCGTATCGTTCGTCTCATTACCTTTGCAAAAAAAATACAATCGCCAGAAGCGCTGGTAGTTCGATCGAAAGTTTTTTTTAAAAATTGCTGGTCGATAATTCGAATAAAGAGATGTGAACATATTTTATACGAACATTCAGCCAAAATAACAAATCGAAAAAAAATTGAGTTATACTTACTTTTTATTTTGATCGAGTTATGTAATTTACGTGCAATGTTCATGAAAGTACAAATAATACTTGTGAAAACTAGTTAAAAAGTAAAACGTAGTACCAATTAATGTCTGGAAATCTGTATCTATTAGATTTATAACACGTATACCAACATTTCATTTCATTTATTAAATATAGTATACAGTAAGTATAACATATTAAATATGAATGGAAAATGACCTGTAACTTTGGTGTTCTCAATAAAAGATTTGTATTTGATTTGTAATTGTACTGCCAACAATTTTTGATTAGGGTAAGGCATTTCGGTACACCATACAAAATATCTGTCCTGGATGGAAATTGAACCCACGTCTTACAGCTCACGAAGCAGAGCTACTATCAAATAAACTAACAGGGCAGTCAAGGCTAGGGCTAGTATTTTCTAACAACAAATTAGTAAAAGTATCAACGCGCTCTGCTTCTAAACCAACACAGTTTCATGCTTCTAAACAACCGGTAATGCGGTTGATTAATGAGAGCCTGGTTATGTTTGCTAAACAGCGGTTAAATCAGTTACCTGGTACTCTGCGTGTAACATAAATAGCGGCACATTAATTTGAAACTTTCAGTAAACATCTGTGTGTTATAACCTTCTATTGAAATAAATGATCAATCCCATACAATAATAATTATAACGTATCAAAAATTCGCAACCATTATCTGCTCTAAATGTTTTTGACAGGCACAAAAATAAGGATCGCTTTAAGCATGCTATAATTAGAATTGTTCACGTCCATGTCGACAAGGAAATTGAAGTTTAATATAAGACTTTAATCTGCTTTTCCCAATATGAAGTGAAGTTATTAAATCCTGTACCATTCCTCTCCAGTGTTTCACATTTCTGCACCGTAAAGCTGCCACGGCCAGCTCTGGGTAATAAAACTAGAGTGTGTAATGAGACTGTGAAATATTTTTGTAAATTCTTCATGAGGAATGGTATAATATAACATTTTAGAACCCACATAATTCTTCCGCGGTCATAGTGAATTGCAAACTTATTGTTAATGCACAAAAGTGTAAAATAAAATTTATGAATGATTTATGTATTTATGATTTTTGAATAAAACAGTAGATTATGCCAATAATCTACTGTTTTATTCAAGTAATTGTGATTTACCGCAAATAAAGACCAAAATAAATGCCAGTAGCTGTAATTTCACTGTAAAATTATGCTCCATTTATCAATAAATGCCAAAAATTTATTTGTATGGAAATCGAACCACCTTAACTAGTTTTGATAAAATAATTAAATATACTCTTATAATATACTACATAAGTATTATTTGTTTATTCTTAATGTAATTGATGATTTTGAAAATTAATGTTTACACATTATTCACGTGTAGTTTTGTTGAAGTACACAGTTAAGTTACACGTCTAGAATGTACGGTTTTACGATGCAATGTTAGTAATATAACATTTGAGCATCAGAGAATAAAGCATTTTAGAGTAAACAACAGTTTTATTCTCCTAAGCTTTTTGCTTATCTACTACATTTAGGGTGTAGGTACTTGTATCTTTATTGTTATTATTTGCAATCGTGGTTTACTGTTACAGTAAAAACGTTTCTTTATAGCGAGACCATATGCTGCAACAATCTTAGTCTTAAGCGTTTAGAACGAATGGAGCACTCAGTCTTAATTTGTCCAGTTCAATTAAGATTTTATCTAGCTCTAAAGAGAAAATCTTAATTATAGTTAGACGCTGCAACGGATAAGGTTATATGCGTTGCAAAGTGTATTAGACAAAGTTTGGTCTGCAGAGGGCGCTTCGATAACTAAGTAGACCCGTAGTCTGCTGGAATAACCAGAGATTGAAGGATATTTAATTTAGATACTTGCAATGTCTCTACCGATTGTGGTTCGTGAAAACAAACACAGGAAATCATGAAGACATTCATTGCGCGCTGTGATTGCCCAATAACATAAAGCTCTGAATAGTTTGGTTTAAAAGTAGCTAGTACGTTTTTTCTATGTTTCACTAAAAAGTTTCATTAAAAATTGCGATATAGAGCTAAACATTATGTCTAGAAACGAAATGATGACTAGGAATTACTGTTCTAAATAAATACTGAATTTGAAAAATCTTGACTGCACAATTACCACGTTTCGCTCAGCTTGCTAAATTGGTCTTTAGTAAAAATATCCTTTCCAGCGTTTCATGTCCGTGGCGGCTAGGTGCACGGCGATCTAAGCAAGGTTCTAGTCACGTCCCCTCCGTTTATCGCGGCCACGTTCGGTGACTGTAATAAAAACTTCTCTAAAATGAAATATTTAATGCCGCCGCTAGAGTGCTTCGTGCTCCCGACTGCCGATGAACACCTATGTTTATTCTTTAAATAAAGAGTAATCCGCAGGATAGAAACAGGTGTGAAGTTAGCACGTTAAAATTAAGTGTTTTTGTCCGGGTGACGCGATAAAATTATGTATTTCGCTATTTTAGTGTGCGAACCCCGAGTAGAGGCAATAACTGTTATTCTTGCTTCTATCCTTGGCACGTGATCCAATAATTTTAACCGATTTCAAATAATATAATAGCTGGCAATAGTAAGCGTAAGATGATATTTGAACGTATATACTTTTTTATACATGGCGATTGGCGATATACAAATGACCGCTAGATAAAGGTCTCCACAGATTGAACTCCAAAATTTAAGCGACGTCAAGCGAAGGTGTAACAAATTAGGTCGTCACGACAGTCACTGGACCACAAAAGCCGAAGACTGCACAATCTGGAAGGAAAAAAGGGAAGTCTTTGCACGGCAGTGGGACACTAGAAGCTAAAAATGAAATTGATAAAAAATCTTGTTTTTTCCTTAATGATAGGATCATTACAAGTTTGGAAGCTATCATTACAAGTTCGACAACTCTAAACTAAGAATGTTGTTGGCTGTTTTTAGAAATCTTAGACAAAAACAAAAAAACACCAAAAACCTTTAAAATTGGTTAGTATGATCTAGTTACAGTATTAATTACTTCACTTGGTAATAGAGGCAGGTAGAAAAATACAACTGTACCATTTATGCATTTCTTTCGGAGTTCTCAAAAGTGCTTAAAAATAAATCCTTTTTAGCAAAATAAAACCAAAACGGTCCAAATTAAATATTCTCATATCCAAATCTATTTTCAGCCGACCACAGTTAAATTTAGGTAACGAAAATGAATTCAACCGTCCCATTTCTCATGCGGTGTAAATTAAATATTCCAAAGGCGGGTAAGAGTACTAATTCTCTAAATTAGAGTTCATAGAAAATTACCGTATGTAAAGTGACCACAGAAGCCAAATGGAGGCACGAGTAGCTGGACAAACATGCTGGTCAAATATTAATTCAGGTCACATTTGCCGTTCACAAGGCCGTGTTTGAGATACAACTTTGGGACCATCGAATTTGTACGGGCTTGCTTTCGCCTGCGTATTTGACAGTTTATGTTAATTTAATTCGAACTAGTACAACGTTGTATATATGATTTCAAATCACACTAATCAAGTCATGTAAACTGAATCCTTTTGCCACATGTATCTGCTTATTCTATAATTTTATTACTGCCTATACTAAAACTAACATTAAAAATGTATATTTCATTACTCATAATCGGAAACTTGGTCTGAAGTTGCCTGAGGAGCGGGCTGAAAGTATAGTAATACTTTCCGCCCTAGGGAGATTCACTTTCTACTGACAAATTTAATGACAACTGTCAAATATAAAAAATCTTGTTTTTTTTTTCATTTCTATTGAACCATGTTCCAACTTTCTATACAGCCACTCAATTACAGCGCGATGTAAAATTGAATATATATAAAGAAGGTACTTTTTAAATTAATTAGTTCACAGAATTGGATATATACAATAAACTGCATTACAATCTCAAATTTAAAAAAGTTAAACAATATCCATATTAGATGCGAACACGGTTTGCGTTAAAAATTATAATGTACCTACTTAAGAAATTGTAATTTAATACATAATTCCAAACAAATGGATCTTATCAAATATGTACCTATAAAATTTGTTAATCAAAAATGTGGTGTGCCGTATTTTTGGTAGGAACCCACCAAAATACGGCGTTATATTAATATGGAACGTTGCGTAGGTGATTTTTTTGTTATAAGATTAACATTTATACTAAAAAGTATTGTAACAAATATATACCTATACATATTTATTTAATTATGATTACAGTGGGTTATAGCTACTAGAAATAAATTAATTTTGAATTTGAATACGACAGCGTGACAGCAATGAGATACATTTTTATGTGTTATATATTTTTGAAGATGTGATCAAAGCTGAAAATAGTCCTAGAAAGGTCACAAGACCGTTCATATTTGACAACTAATTTTCGACTAAACAAAGTTAAATTTGGTTAGAACGAGTTGGCTGGTTAACTATAGTTGGCTTAGTAAAAATAATTTTAAGACGAAATAAACACCATAAATTTAATTGATAAAAAAGAATCTACGTCACATCACGGACCATAAAATTTAGCTTTACTTACATTACACTATCGTTTCACGCGTGAGTCAAAGTTAATTTTGGAGTCTAAAGGTTTTTCGTATCTACAAAGCTTCAGCGTAGACAGAAAGAGGTCGTGTTAGAGGCATATTTCACGGTTGGACGAGACAGTCGAAAAGCTTCGAGGGATTGAATTGAGTTGAAAACCGTGGTCAAATGCGTACTATAGATGTCACGACCCTCGCTATGAAAGTTTTCATTATGTGGGAATATTTTTATGGTTAAATTTTATTTTATTTTACAAGGAAAAGGATTCTATATGTTTTTTTTCGATTTGATACTAACATCGACATGATCGGTAATGTTTGTAGGTCGGTGAAATAAGTGTAAAATACGACGTATGAGTATAAAAGCGTAGTTGACAGTAGGCTGCATTGAGCTAACCATCAGTCGACACACGCGCTTCTTTGCCATTCTTTGTGAATGTAAAAAATCAGCTTTTCTATACTCGGAGAAACTTGGTTGACCCTTAAATAAATGTATGGAGCTAGATAAACTGTTTAAGGTGGTTCGATTTCCATACAAATAAATTTTTGCCATTTATGGACAAATGGGGCATAATTTTGCAGTGAAATCACAGCTACTGGCATTTATTTCGGTCTTTACTTGCGGGAAATCACAAATGCTTGAATAATTAAAAACAGTAGATTATTAGCATAAAATCAAATTTATGAATGATTTATGAATTTATGATTTTTTTTTATAAAATAGTAGATTATGCTAATAATATATTGTTTTAACCAAGCAATTGTGATTTACCGCAAATAAAGACCAAAATAAACGCCAGTAGTTTTGATTTCACTGTAAAATTATGTTCCATTTGTCCATAAATTGCAAAAAATTATTTGTATGGAAATCGAACCACCTTAATGTTAAGCCACCACAGACCACAATAGGAAAAAATACGGAGTTTTTTGTTATTTTAAAATAGTGTTCATACAAAAAAAAATGTTCCTATTGATGAGTAAACTTATTTCCACTTGGTACACTCTTAACCTAAAATGCTGTAAAATCTCTTTAGTTTAGATCGAAAGACGTGCCTAAGCCTATATTGTAGTTAATGGGGAACACAGACTCTCCGGCGTTCTATATTGAACTAACATAGCATATAGGTATTAAAAGGGTTCACGTCCGAGTTAAGCGTGGCATTATCAAACGGTTATAACCGCCGATCCCCAATTTGATCGCTGTCTGCGCGAAGCTTGACAGATGATCGCCCGCCGCCGCCGTGGCTCCTGCTCAGGTATTACGGGTAAGCTAATTTATCCCTTTACACGTTGCAATGTGGATTGATTGTCCAAGTTTGATCCTCCAATTAGTTTTTTTTGGCATCGCATTTTTCCAGTGTTAATTATTATCGAGTTGATTAATATCATGTTTAACAAATCATCAGACGAATTTGAAAGAATATTTTTGAAATCAAATTTTTATTTTTATTTTGTAACAAAAATTTGGATTGGACAAAATTTACTAACTATTGAAATTACCCTAAAAAACAGCTGTTCTAACCTGTTTTTTGGTATGGAGCAACACATTTTTATTTCGCGATTCACGAGAAAACACAAATTTTTCGGAGTTACGTCCTTATAGAAAACGATCATAATTATGGGTGAGATCTTTCAGCATTCATATCCAGAGCTGATAAACAGCGGTCAGCAAAACGCGGCCCGCAGAAGTCCAACTTGCGGCCCTTGATTGTTTTGTAAATTAGTCATATACATCTAAAATATTATAGATTCTAAATATTATTAAAAAAAAAAAAAAAAATTATTCTAGATAAAAATATCATATATATTAATTGAAGAACTGAATTACCTATATTTTAACAATTTTTAATTAATTAATTATACCTACGTACATTAAGCTTCTGAGGTTAATGTCATAAATGAGGTTCTACATACTTTATTTTGCTACCTTGTGGCCCCTACCTGCCAAAAGGTTGCCGACCGCTGCAGTATTGATATGATTTCATGCCTTAACTGTAAATGTTTCCTGCTCACCTACCTATGTATGTGTTACCTACTGCGTCAAACATAAAGAGCCATATGGTATCAAATCACGCTCGATATCAAGTCCCAAGATCGAGTAAGTGATGAGATCAGGCGGCGAACTAAGGTGCGTGACAACGGGATGACAATCACAATGCTGAAATGTAGTTGGACCGGACATGTTGTCTGATAAGTGGCAGGTGGACTAAAGCATTAACGGATTGGTGGCTGCGTACAGGAAAATGAAGCGTCGAGCGCCCACACAAGTGATGAAATCGTAAATATTGCGAGTGGAATCTGAATAAGATTGACGTAGGACCGAGATGAGGACCGATGCCTTTATTTATTTTTATCGTAGTAACTATCTACCAAGTCACGCTCACATTAGCTGATTAGAGCGTCTTAATACTACTATTTTGCGTAACCCCGTATTAGGGTTTCTGCTTGAGAAATCTCGAGAAATTTGTCTTTAGTTAAGACGGAATAAAACTCAACGCCTCAAGAACCTGAGAAATCAATTACTAACTAAAAAATAGTAACTAAAAAACACGCATGTAACATACTATGCTCAAATAAAAAAAATACTAAATTCAAAGTTAAATAACATTCGTTTAATCGAAAGACCGTGATGTTATTAACATAGTAGTTTTAAAAATATTAAAGGTATTTTTAGTTAAAGTTGGTAGCAAAATGACAAGTTTTATAGTTATCTAAATATGTACCTACTACTTAGTAATTTTTTTGATTTAATTTTACTAATAATTTATTTTTTTATTTTATTAAATACAACCCAATAATTATAACAAAGTTAAGTACTACTCTACTCTTTACTTTTTATGTAGCCGGGTATAGTTGTTTGTTGTTAATCTGTTAATTAATAAGTGCAATTTATGATAAATAAAAAAAATTCATTTAATTGATGTCGCTTATCAGTCTAATATAGGAAATAATTGAAAATAACGTAAAATAAATAATTTATTAAAGATTTCAAAATTTATTTATACTTGAGAAATCTTGGTTAAGAATTCTCGTACCTCGGAACATAAAAAAAGGTCGAGAAACCAGAAATTCTACCACGTATATTTAGATGTGTTGTGCCTACAAAAATGTAAAGATGTAGCGCAAGTTAGCTGCACGTCATTTTCTGGGCTATGATTAGCAAATTTGAGCATTTTGTTTGGTACATCCATTTATAACGAAATCATACCGGCGACCCGAGGCCCTTACAGATGACTGTCATTAATAACGTTCAATGTAAAACCATGCGCATTCAGTGACAAATTACACTCGCACTGGGGTGGTATGTTGTGAGTCATTGACCGCCAACGGCTGTATTCATATACTAAGAAGCTTAGCTTTTAAATGAATTCTCATGGTTTTTTAATTTAGATACAAATTTAAGATTGATTTAGGCCTTTTTTTTTACTTTTTAACCTTTTGTGGGTTTATCAGTTAGTATGCGCAGCCTGAAATAAATTAATTTTGATTTTGAAGTCACACAATTTTGACAGCTGATTTTTTTATTTTTATTAATGACTTGCTGTTGGCCGCAGATGGCCTCTACAGCGTCACCGGACTGCAATTTGACAGCTGAAAGATTATACCTAGGAATTATACTCGAAGTTTTTTTTCTTTTTTATAGGCGACAGGCTAGGTGTTTGACCACAGCTCACCTGATGTTAAGTAACGGTGTGGTCGATGATGTTAAAGCACACCTAGCCTGGAATGGAACTGGCTCTAAAAAAAATCTCGAACTATTAATACTTATTCGAAAATATTTGTAATGCAGATAACTAATTCATTTATTTCTTCTTTGTTTTTGGCATCGTACTTTGTGCATTTTGCCAGATTCAAGTATTTAGATATTTTCCAACACATGATAAAATCCAGTGAAATAATTCAAAGCCACAGTCTAAATTATACGATGTTAGGGTCAAAGCGTCGACTGAGTTTTTCGAAGCAACATAACATGTTACACGAAGTTCTTTTATGGTTTACAAGCTAGTTGTTTGACCACAGCTCATTAGATGTTAAGTGACAGTATGGTTGAAGATGGTATAGCCCACCTAGCCTGGAACCGGAGCACACCGTTAGGTGGTAGACAGCAGATTTCTCACATTTTTGCAATTATTTCGGTACTTTATGAATAAAACACTACAAAGTATTTTAATACATAAGCACTAGAAAAAAATCACGTTTTGGAGAATAATACAATGTGGTTACACGAGTTGTACTTTTTTGCCATGTCGGCGTCGAAAGCTATTGGTAAATCGTTCGTATGGTTTTCGCATACAAATGTGCAATTTTAGAACGATATTGTAAACAGGCGGACACATTCGCATACGTAAACTAAAGCGTGTGGTTAGAAATAAAACCCCATATCTGTCTATATGGCAAAAAACTCTATTTATATGGATATTATATTATTCTGACAACTTACTGTTAAATCACTGTCATATATCGTTACTTCATCAAGTTGCAGGGCTTTCTACGTTACATAGGTCAATTAGTTCTAACCACTATATATAGTGTTATAAGCTTTAGGTACACTAAGCCGAAAGGGGTAAGTACTCATCATTATGACACCTGCAACCAAAAATAGAAAATGTGCTCTAAGATTAGGTAAAAAAGATATGGCTGATTTATTTACGATTTCAAAGTTGTGTCCGAAGTAAAATTCTTGGCCAAGCACTCGAAGAGTCAACGCGTCCTGAGGATGCCTCGTGTAGAGTCGAAACAAATCGTCAAGTGGTTACTGCAGCGAGAAGAGGATATTAAGGCTTGTGGTTATTTTAATTAGTTATTTTTATTTTTTTAGACCAAGAGTGTTTTGGATTTTAATTTTAGATATTAAGTAATATTTCAAAAACATAATTAAAAATTAACGTATTACAACTTTTTCGTATTACATTGAGAAAAACATTTACGTTTATAATCACTGCTGTAACCAAAACGATTATGTATTAAGCGGAACAAGAAAGAACTTTTAAGAACATCAACAACTTTTCAAATCATCTTTTCAATCATTAACTTTTAAGAACATCAACAACAAACGGAAATTTTAAGAACACTAAATATTTGTACCTAAAATAAATTGACTACTTTGAGATAAGTGTCTAGACTTTATTCCTTACAATACTCTACTAAAAGCTCTATTATACAAGGGAACAATAATTTTGAGCAGATCCATATCGTCTTGATCTTGCTACGGAAGTTTGTCTAGACGTGAGAGCATTATTATGGTTATTTTATTACTAGCGGTTTCTTTACGCCGCTGTTGCCATTCTAACAAGAAAAATCTTAATTTCTTGTCTAAGATTAAAAAATATTTTTGTATAAGTTGCTCAAAACATGGATGATGAATTATGTCGAACATACATATGGGAACAGTGGTGTATGTAAGGCTGATTATGATGATGGTTTTAAATGTATGTTTTTTTTTGTGTTGACAGGCTAGGTGTTTGACCACAGCTCACCTGATGTTAAGTGAAGGTGTGATCGAAGATGGTAAAACATATCTAGCCTGGAATGGAACTGGCTCTCACGTGAGGCCGGAACACACCGTTAGATGCTTGGCGGCAGATTTTCAACTTGAGGGTGGTAGCTAGCCAGCCGAGTACTAGAAAGTACCCTACCACCATGCTATGGTTTCCTCACGATGTTTTTCCTTCACCGGCAGCTCAAGCTCATTGTTGGGGTTTGAACCCACGCCCTTCGGCATGCGAACCTACCGCGCTAACCACTGAGCTATCATCGCTATATGTAAAAATAATGAGACAAACGAAACGTTCTTCTGATGGTAAGATAACGTCTCCCCATGATTATTGCAGCAGTCCCCAGAACTTTGACTGTACCTACCTGAACGTTGTTTTGTAGCTCAAGGACTTTGAGTTGTTTTGTAACTTAAAGACTTTCAGTTACAGGTCCGAGAATCGCTGCTTTGTGTGCCATTACTTTGAGACATTCGCTGGTTAGTCTCAATTTTCACGTAATTTATACTGCAATACTCTTCGAACTGGAACACAGTATTGATTGCACACTACTGCTTAGCGTTAGAATATATGACATGCGATGGTACCTATCTCGACGACTTTATGTTAATATATCTACGTACTAGTATGATTTTCAGTAGATTAAATTTTATTGGGTTTGTTTATGTTCAGGTTTTTTTTATTTTAAGTCTGAAGTGACCCACTGCTGGGAAAAGGCAGATGGGTACAATACTGGGCAAAGTGTTATAGGTACGTGCAAGTTTTGTACCGTTTTATTTTATTTGATTCTGTACCACTTACCATCGGGAGTTCTGTAGCTGGTTTACCACATTTTCTGGTCAGCAACTTCTATTCACAAGTGCATGTCGTGATGGTTTAGTTTGTCACACCGCCTTCGTCTGGATTTGTTTGTGTACAGTCTATGGTGACCTTTGTTCAGTAGTTCAATGAAAGTTCAAGTTAGATGGAAAAAATAATAGGGTGTTCAAAACATCTAAATTAGCAAGATTTACTTACTATGAAAACGGTAAAAAACGAACGACTTTTTTTCAGACTTGGCTATCGTTTACGTACTTTGTAATTTTCGCAAATTAATATGTTAGAGTGACTGATCGATTTTACGTACAAGTATGCTTGTGAATTCCTACTTTTTACGTGTACGCTCCGAATATTAGTTAAACAAATTAATGTAGCGTGCGGTACCCTTTACCAACGACAGGGATGATTTTTCAATCTGCGCCCATTATCTGCCGATTACAAGGGTGGGTCCGGCTTCCAGACATTTGGGGGATTTTTTGCGAGTTTTCGCGCAGCACTGACAGAGGGCGTGCGGGGTGGTAACCATGATTTATTGAAGGCGGCCGCGGTAACGGAACGTTATTTTTTAAACCCCCGGTTTATCTTAACCGCTTTTCGAACGACCGGAATGTAAGATAGTGACGTAACATGATTGAGTGCTCTTATAAAAAACCCCGCCAGTGTTTTTTCTTTTTTATGACGTAAGAAGACTATGGAGAAAATGTTACCATCACGCGACGGTTTAGGAAAGTTTTTTTATGGTGAACAGACTAGGGGTTTTACCATTCATCTGAAGCTAAGCTAACACAGCCAGCCTGGAACCGGAGCTGGCCATATATTTTAGAAATGAAAGTGGTCGTGAATTTTATAAATCATAATATTTGGAAAAACTAAGATGAGACCTAGCCATTAGAGTGGAGTAGTGAGGAGCCAAACTAATTTTTGCGTTACTTAAAAGTTTTTTTTAAATATATTTATATGTAATGAGATCTATAAATCTCTCTTGATGGAGATAACACATGTCCATGATCATTGTAGCGGTACCCAAAAATGTAAGTAACAAAACAAAGTCCACATTGCTTATTGCTGTCAGACATTGCTGCTTTGGTGCTTATTACTTTGATACGTTCGATGATTAATCTCAAAAGCCCTCTAATTTCACTAGCCGTAGTACCCGTACAAACCGGAACATAGTAATTTTAACACTCCACTGTTTGGCGGCAGAATATATGGCACTGCGGTCATACCTACGTGAACGTTCTACCACCATGTGAAAGTACTAAAAATTTGGCGAATTTTAGGAACGTTTCACTTTATCAAATCATATATAGGGCCTAAAAAAAGTAATTTTCGATATTCAATAACGCTAATAGAAAAAACCAAAAATATACGGGATTGACATAAGCTGTCCAAGTGACGTCATATCGACAGCATATGTCAATCCCCTACATGCTCTACATTTCTATTAGCGATAGCTATAAGCGAATGTAATTTTGTCTAGACCCTCATATCCTTTAAACGATGTTACGTCACGAAAAGCGCAGGCGGACTAATACCCAGCCACCATGGGTCCAATCGGGTACTTCATTAGAGCAGCATCAAAAAGCTTATTCCGCTTAAATTAAATTGGCTCAATAAACCCGGCTCAGCGATGGTTGCTTTGTTCAATGAAGCCAGTTCCAACGCGTTTCGCAAAAAAAAAAAAAACCGCACCGCCCATGCAATCAAGCGTCCTGCTGCGATTAGCTCGCAAACGTCGATGACACGTACCCCTTCCTTTATTATGCCCATATGCACATTCACTGCAGCTTGTTATTTTAAATTGGACGACGCTACACGAGAATAATCGAGTTATCCATATTGATTACGCAGACGAGAGCTGACGATATTTCTATTGTTAAAACATGTTTCGCGCTTTGGATAACTAATAAAAACTGTGCATCATAAAAATTGGACAAGCTCCGCAAATTAAGTGTAACCGCAGTTTATTAATATGGAATCCGTAATCGGAGCAGTTACGAATACGTTTCTCGTAAAACTCTGCAGCGAGAGCCGAATTCATCAATTTTAATTGTTATACCGCAGTAAAGCGGGAAACGATGAATTTAGAGTGAAAATTAAGTGAGTGATCATCCTTCGTAGTTCCTTTGGTATAGACAAGAAAATTTTGAAACAACTTTTGAGTTTTGATGGGTTAAAGGCAGCCTCCTTTTGAAATACTATCCTATATTTTCCTGTGGAAACTTACGCGCAAAGTTTCCGAGTAATAAAAGGGAATTTGATCTGGAGGCTACGGATGCAAAGCAGTCTTACTTAGGTCTGTGGTTGGGGCGACCAGAAATGTTGAAGACAGCGACCCGCCCCCGTAGTCTGAGCTTTTTAGGTGCTAACGAAAAACCTACGCGACTATGAACCTTATTACACCATCACCTTATTACACATAATATCACACCATGGGAATGGAAAGTGACTCTTAAGTGAGTCTGCTGCAACACACCGTTAGGTGTTTAATGGCAGTTACCACTTTCAAAAAAAGGTGGTAATTAGCCAGCGGAGTACTACAAAGTTACCTTACCATTATGTTATGGTTTCGTCACGATGTTTTCTTGCAAGCTAAAGATTATCGTTGGAATTTGAACCCACACCCTCTGGTGTGGAATCTGACCGCGCTAACCACTGAACTATCATCGCTACATAAAATTACCAAATAGAATTTTTATCAGAGAATAACGAGTCGAAAAGTTTTAGGAAACGTCGATTTCATCAGGCTTACAAACATAATGTGGGACAAGCTGGGACGGTGCGGCGTCCGCTTCAAATTTAGTAATACTTTAAGCAAACTTGCGGAGCGAAGTTAGGAGCTATGGAACAGGTGCTGCATCGAATACGTCTTGATTCACGAGGCTCCTGGAACTACAACGTGACGAGCTTTTGAAATACAAGTAGTTCAGTTCTGATGAGTTCGTGAAACTAGTAACTATATATATACTTATTTATAGTTATTATTAATAGGTAAGAGGAGCTATCGTGATGACATGCTGATGATTGTGGTCATCACAAAAAAAGTTGATGTTAGAAATAATTAGTAATTATATCAAGATACATATTGATATTGTATATAATATATATTTATGAATATAAGTGTATTGACATCTCTTGTCACATTCTTTGTTTCATTCTATTCTATGGTAGCCTGGAAGAGATCGCTTTTCACGATAAGGGCGCGATTTGTGGCACTAGCTCCTATTAAGTTTCTTGTTTGTGTTATATTTTTAATTTTGCCGCAGTGCGAAGCAAGTCAAGGCCGCGCGTGGTACTCAGCTTTGTCCATGATGACGGAACCACCAAATATGGAAAGAAAGAAAGAAAGAAAATAATTTTATTTTGTAACACAGAACAAAACAAAAATAACAACAAACAGAGATAAATAGTTACAAAATAGGGGCTCACATCAGCAGAATACTATATGGCCGAAACTATAGTCGGAATTTTCGATAAAATTAAACGTAAGTAATTCCGCATAAGTAAAACAAAAAAACATTCTGCGGTTGTGTCTAGATGGCGCCACTTTCAATGCGTATTTCTCCTGACTCTAGTTTTACGTTGCCCATTTCGTAGTAGTGAAGCGTTAAATTAATAGATGGCGCTTTTTTTGTCATCGTGAGAAGACACCGCGTCAATGCACTTCGTACATCTAGGTTTAAATTTCACGTGCAGTGCTGGGCGCAGGATACGGGACGCGGGTGCTGCATCACCAACTAGATAACGAACCTACGTGCGTCCCCCGGCGCCCGTCAAACTTCCCATTGATTATTTGTCAAATAGTTTTCGTAGACGCCAGCTCGGTCGGCTGGAAACTGGTTTACTTCATGTGCAAACTAGTATTACTGATGTAATGGTGAAACGTCTGAAAGAGGTTCAAATTTACGACGGGCGATATTTATACGGAGAAGATTAAGTAAGCACCTAAATTTAAAGAGATTTTATATATTACAGTGGTGTGACTATTATCCCGTAAAAACTTTTGTTACATTACATGACGTTCTATTATTAAAACCAGAAAACCGCTTAATTAATAAAGGAATTAAAAATAGCAGTTATTAATAGAACTGAAGTCGCTTACAGTCATTGAAATTTACAGATTTTTTATATTACAAGAACACATTAAGTGACATAATATCTAAACTACTGAGTTACGTTTGTGATATTATTTTGAGATTACCAATATGATTAATTACTGATAGTCGATGGGGCTGCAAACTTCTAGAGTGGAGACCAGGGACCGGCAAGCGCAGCGTAGGACGTCCACCCACAAGTTGGACAGACGACCTAATAAAGACCGCTGGAACGCGCTGGATGCGAGCCGCTTCCAACCGGTCTTTGTGGAAGTCTTTGGGAGGCCTAAATCCAGAAGTAGACGTGCTACGGCTGAAATGATGATGATGAAAATAATTGATAGAAAATCTATATAAGTTAATAGGATATATGTACCAAATTATTAGGATCGGTAATACACATAGGTACGGAATGAATTTTGAAAAAGCTTTTGAATAAGCTTTCTTCCGAGATGAGCTTTTTATTCTTTTGGTCTTTGTTATTATTTATTTTATGATAATGTTTCCGTTTTCTCCCTGTATCTACTTTAGACTGTTTTCAGTGCATTCAAGCACTTGAGTATAAAAGCTCATGCAAGCAAAATGAGCTAGTTGCCAGCTATAACGGCTTTATGTAAAGTGTCTTTTTATAATATAATTCGAATCTATTAAACTGTATTAGTACTTTAAAAGATTGTAGAAGTAATATTAAAACTTAGAAGGAAAAAAAGTTTTTTTAATATACATAATTATATTTAGTTTATTTCCGCTTAACAGCCGTTTCAGTTACAACAGCGATGAGGATTTAAATTTGTTCCTTGAATACCCAAAATAAACTTCCGCAAAGTACCTAACGCCTGCAATCAATTATCCAGTTTTTTTTAATGTTTGACAGGTTGGACCGCAGCTCATCTGGTGTTACGTGTCACACAAGTAGCCTGTAATGGAAGAATGAGGCTGACACATCGTTAAATACTTGACGGGAGTTTTGGCGGGAACGCGGGAAGAGTCGTGTCGCTCCGTTGTATTTTTTTCCAAAACTAGTGTTTTGTCGAGTGTTTATGCATAAAAATGGTGGTGTTTTATTCATAAAGTGCCGAATTACAAGCGCGAGTGTGGGAAAATGATATAATGTGGTGAAACATGAGTTTTCGTGTTGCTGCCAAAACTCCATCGAAGCTTTATAGTAAAGTCGCCACTACTTTACTAAAGCATGACTGGACTTGACTGACACAGACTGGACTTGACTAAGACTATAACTAGCTACGAGGACACTTATTTAACTTTTGTAACTTGAAAATATATAAATACTTGACACTGGCAAATGCTAAAACGCGACGCCAAAACCAAAGAAAAAAAAAAATACTTGACGGTATATTTTTAACTTGAGGGTAGGTAGCAAGCCGCGTATTAGAAATTACCGTTCAACGACGATTTTCTCATGATATTTTCTTACACCGCAAGCTCATTCTTGGTATTATTATTAAAATGTAACTGCTATGTTAAATACTTATGTACATATCTACTCAAGTCTCAATACAATTTTAATGTATGGAATCAGTCAATTCGCACTTGGCTGGCGTGGTGGAAATTGGCCTTATACACCCAGCAGTGGGATAGTTAATAAAAAACAATCTCGAAGCATATTTTCATTAGATTTATTTTTTTTGCTTCTAAAAAATACATATCATCATTTGGTTTTTATTTTATTTTATGTATGATATAATGAGACAAACGAGACGCTCTCCTGATGGTAAGTGATAACGCCTGTCCATGACCATCGCAGCGATACACAGAACTTTAAGTAACAAAATAAAGCCCAGGGCATCACTGCTTTGGCGCTCATTACTTTTGATAGAGTTAGTCTCAACAGCCCAGTAATTTCGCTAGCTGCAATACCCTTCAAACCGGAACACAGTAATGCTTACACACTACTGCTTAGCGGCAGAATAACTGGTACTGCGGTGGTACCTACCTAGACGACCTCCTGCTAAGGAGATCTACCACCAAGTGAGTATTTATAAGGTCATTAAGTATTTAAAACAAAATCTTAAAAGTCAAAAACCTGGAGTAGTTTTTTTAATATTTCAAACAATAATTAATTGTTACACGAAGGTAAATACAGAGTTTCGAGAGATTCACAGCAAATTACAATTTTGGATGGCAGCATTAACGAGTTTTTCTTCGGGGAATTTCTTAAATTCTAAGACGGCTTACAGAATGCAATGTCCGTTTCTGGGGTAGTAAGCTCCGCTTCGTATTTCGTAGAACATTTCTATTGCAATATATTTATTTTGCCTTTTTTCTAAAGCAAGTACGTAAAGGAGAAAATTTCCACCAAATATTTTTCTCAAACTTCACCGTTGGAAATCATTGCCACAATACACATAACGGGACATACTTAACTAAAATCAAAGAAAAAAAATTTAAAAAAATCCGGATGAAAAAAGACGCCATAAAAAAACGTAAAAAGAAGCAAAGGATTGATCTACCATCTCAAGATTACGTGGCAACGCGACGCTGTCCAACTTACGAAATAGGCAATATATCTTACTTATTAGAATAATTTGCAACTTTTAGTATACTATGCTCGAGAAGGTAATAAACGGTAATTACGGTACAGAAGGAGAATAAAAACAATTCAACTTGAGTAGGCTTACCAAAGTTCTGAACAAGAAACGTAAAATGTAAAAATATTATGCCCCACTCTCAGTTTATTGTGAAAGTCCGCAAACGACCAAGTTCGTGTTAGCTTTGATGGAATGAGGATTCCGTATGTTATTAACACTAAACTTGTTCGTGTGTTGTTTTGACAGCACTGTTGGCACATTGGTAGTACCGATATCCGCTTTAAAAGTTGTAGGGCGTGGGTTCGATTCCCGCCCAGGAAAAATATTTTATGGTCTAAACAAATATTTGTTCTGTGTCTGGGTGTCTCTTTCTGTATGTATTTAAAAAAGTGTTTATGTATTGTATAAGTTATCTGACTTCCATCACACAAGATCTGCTTAGTTTGGGGCCGGATGGCGCTGTGTGTAATGTCCAACGATATTTAAAAAAAACTGTTATTGTGCTGTTACAATCTTTGATTTTTGGCATTTTCGGAACAGTGCGGTTCGTTTTCGATTTGAAACGTTGTCAAAATTTATCATATTTAAGGAGAGAGACTCAGGTTATACGAGTATGTAGAGAATTATTGTAATTAAATCATTGTGTTCATTAATTATAAACATTATACTTATTTACTATAAAGTGATCAATTGCGCTATATTTACGAACAATAAATTTGAGCCGTCGGTGAAGCAAAACATCGCGAGGAAACCTTATCATTGTGGCAGGGTCTTTTCTAGTAGGTACTCAGCTGGCTAGCTACAACCCTCAAGTTGTAATTCTGCCACCAAGTACCTAACGGTATATTTCAGCAGCCTCACTTGAGAGCCAGTCCCAATACAGGCTAGGTGTGCTTTACCATCTTCCACTACATCGTCACTTCAGTCACCGTCACTTCGTCACCGTCACATCAGGTGTGGCCAAACACCTAGCTTGTAAACCATAAAAAATGCTTTAAATGAAAGTACAATAATCGAAAAGCTGTTTTATGTATACTATAATAAAGAGGAAAGATTTGATTGTTTGTTAGTATTGAATAGGCTCCGAAACTACTGGACCGAGTTCAGAAATTCTTTCACCGTTGGGTAGCTACACTATCCTCGGGTGACATAGGCTACTTTTATCCCTGTACTCCCACAGGAAGAGAAACGACGCGGGTGTAACCGCGAGGCGTCCGCTAGTAGTAACTAAAACTAGTTAAGAAAGTATTCAAATTGAGGAACAAAATTATTTTTTTAATACGACCAAATTTTAAAAATTAATAGTAAATCAACATTGGACGACATCGCATCTTGTTTACCTTCTTTGTAAACGGAACCCCAAAAGTGAAATTAAAGAGGCGTGTTGGTGTCAAACTTGGCAACAATTTCCAGAAAGTTCGGAAAACAGTTTTAATAGACCTCTGCTTTAAAATTGCGTTACTTATTTTTAATTATAATTGATGACGGCAAACTTTTCAATCTCGACGGAGACGTAACTCTTCATCTTCTAATTAAGATGATGGTGGCAGCTTAAAGCCAGCCTGAAAAAATAAATGATAATTCAACAGTAAACGTACAAGCTTACATACAGTATTTAATATGACCAGTATTATGCTGAGGTGAGCCCTTATTTTCTAACTGATTATCTCTGTTTGTTCGTTTTTGTTTTTGTGTCTTTAAGTTACAGTTCCAAAATAAAACATTTTTCTTTCTTTCTTAAAACATTTGTATGGACTCACTGTATGTCACTCACTGGATGTCATGTACTACGTACTAGATTATGTGAAGTGAACGCTAATTAGTCTCAGCTCAACCATAGAATAGTGTAACTAATATGAACAACAGATTAAGTCAATTAGGAGCAAAATGTTTCAAATTTTCGTTCTTGTTTTACTTATGCGGGTTACTCATGTTCAATTACATTTGCATTGACAATATTTTTTATCCATTGACATGTTTGTATTTTGACATAACTTATTTTGACATTTTAGTTTTTTTTAATCATTGACATGTAATCAGTGTTTTGAAACTTATATAATGACATACATATTTCACATACATATTCATCTAACTCATAAAAAGTAATGTGCTGATCTAGGATTTTAACTACCCCCGTTCCAAATTTCATCTAAATCCGTTGAGTAGTTTTTGCGTGAAAGTGTAACAAACATCCATCCATCCAAACTTTCACATTTATAACATTAGTGGGATGGTACGGAACCCTTCGTGCGCGAGTCCGACTCGCACTTGGCCAGTTTTTTCATATATAGGTATAGATAGATTCAATATATTAATAAATAATAATAAATAATAAATATCATAGGAATAGTCCTATGATATTTATTATTTATTATTCAGCACATTATTTTATTATTACACACAGCGCCATCTGACCCCAAACTAAGCAGAGCTTGTGCTATGGAAGACAGATAACTGATAGAATACTTAAATACTTTTTTTTTTTGTAAATACATACTTATAATACATACAGTACACCCAGACACAGAACAAACATCGATGTTAGTCACACAAATGTTAGTCCTGAGTGGGAATCGAACCCACGCCCTTCAGCTCTCGAAGCAGACACACTACCAATGAACCAACAGGGCTGTCAATTGTTTTCAATAAGTTATAATTTGCCCTTAATATGCGTTATTTTTCACGTTGCTCCAAATTTGCATTAGACAGGGGTTAATTAAACAAAGAAATATCGCTTCATTACCTGCCTTTCAGTAATTACTTTGAACAAAGAAGCGATGAGACGAAAAGTCAGTTTAACGGTGCAATTTATCAGGTGAAGAAAGCTGACAGTTAAATATTGTCATCGTTAATACGATCATTATATTGCTTTAGCAAAACAAAGGGATTTGCTTCTGATAAATCTATGTCCTTAGGACATCAGTTGTTTTGGATTTTGATGGAAGCGCCGAAGTAGAGCTTATAAAGGGCTTAAGTTTATATCAAGGCTGATAACTTAGTTAAGTTTGCCCTAGTTTTCCTGTGACTATGATTAACGATCTAAATGAACAAACTGAATTTATGTCAAAAAGTTATTTTGGAAAAATCTATTGTCTGGTTGAAATATTGATTTGTTGAAAGTTGAAAGACTTGGTGAAAGTGTTTTCTGGCTTATACTGGAAGGTTACTTGGCTATTGTAGATACTGTTACGTAGTAGCAGGGCCAGTCGCAGTGCCCCCACGTGCCAAAATTTCGAAAATATCGCCACAAAAAATGAAAAAAGGAAGAATATGAAAAAAAAAAACACAATTTTGGTAACCTTTATAAAAAAATTTGTTTTTTAATAGGTCAAAATTATCCAAATACAATATAATTCACATTTCATAATTTTTATTCGCATAATAATATGGGTATACAAAGTACAGTTGGAAGGATTACAGTACAAAAAATGGTGTTCTTACAACTGTCGGGAATTAGCGTGCCCCCAAAAAAGAAGTGAAAAAAGAGACGCGTACATTTGGTACAACTTCCAAACTTTCTTTATTTTTGCCTTCATACTTAGTATCCATATTTTCATGTTAAAATCATATAAAACAAGTGCAATTCATAGTGAAATCCACAAAAGTAGATATTACTGGAAGCTTCTACGGAATTCTAGATACAACATAAAATTACATGTTACACCACATTATATCACTTGTCCACACTTGTGCGTATAATTCGGTACTTTATGATTCAAAGATCTAGTCAGAAGATTTTGTCGCACTTACAGTCGCATGTGACACAGGCTGAGTTGTCTGACGCAGGCTGATTTCCCAACAAACCCACGCACTTCAGCGTAAAGACCCCATCTAAATTTCACTCAACCATTGAATGCAAGTACAATCCCATTACAGAGTAAATCCGCTGCAGACGATGCAATAAGCGCAGATCTAAATTCCCAGGGCCGTCCGAGGCTAATGGTGCGTGGGGGGATTGCATAACTTGCGGCAATTTTCTCGTACTTTACCCCAGTCCTTGCGACGCGTCATTTGCTCCTCATCGCTTCGTTAGGTATTTGAGGTAATCACGAAAGTGGCCAGTCACAACCTGTAAATGGACATTTTATGTAAACGTTGTTAGTCTGATGAACGACTGAAATTTTTAAGATGTAATTTTGTAAGCGTAACATCTGTTTCTAAGATGATTTTTTATTATGATGATTTCTTATTTCAAATTAATTGAAAAAAGATATTTTAATACACAAATTTAGACTAAACCGTCATAAGTGTGAATAATCGTTATATTATGTGTGAATTTGATAAGATGTACAAAACATTTCAATTGATATGACCGAAGCCGAATTGAGGTATCCCATGTGTGATGTGATTTAATAATATAATTCTCTAAATTTGATGTAATTTTAATTAGAGTTGGTGCCGCTAGTTTGCTGTGTTATACAATCTCAGCAATGATGTGGACAATGTACGAGTTAGGAATTTTACTAGTATAATATTATTCTTTGTCATTATTGTTTCAATTATGAATCTAGATTTGCTCATTGTTTTTGTACCAAATATACAACCTATGACATCTTTAGAGAAATATCACTAATTTAATTCCAAGTCCTATTACTTTTACACATCACTTATTGTAGTCAAAAAGACTGGGACTTGGATTACCAAGAATTAGTTTTTTTTATCAATATAATTTTTTGCTACATTTAATTAAGAATTAAATGTAGCTTAGCTATTTAAATGTTCAATTCAATTTATTTTATACTAATACATAATAAAGTAGTTACGTACTTTTTGTAACGACGTTAGCTCAGCGGTTAGTACGGTCGGTTCACACGCTGAAGGGCGTGGGTTCAAACCACAACTTACCATCAAGTGAACTACTTTAGTTGGTAGTAGATTTCCTAAGCAAGAATCCGTCTAGGTAGGTATCACCGCAGTGCCATAAACTCTGCCGCCAAGCAGTAGTGTGTAAACATTACTGTGTTCCAGTTTGCAGGAAAGTTAGCGAAATTACTGGGCTGTTGACTAACCATCGAAAGTCAAAGTAATGAGCGCCAAAGCAGTGATGCCCTGAATTTTGTTTTTACACGAAGTTCTGTGTATCGCTTTAATGGACATAGACATGCGTTATCTCTTACCATCAGGAGAGCGTCTATCTCGTTACTCATTACAATTTCATTAAAAAAAATTATACTTATTCTATCATAGGTATATAGAACGGGGAGTGTTTTGAAGAATTATTCGAATTTATGCCGGCATCGTGGTCTATTATCGCTCTAGCCACCATCGCATGAAAACTTATCCACACATAATGTAAACATAGAAATTAAAATTATGTGTATTGCTGCAATGGCCATGGGCACGCGTTATCTATTACCATCAGTTGAGCGTATCCTTCGTCTTATGACTTTTACATTAAATAAAACCGCCTACTTATTTGTCTCTCGATTATACATATTTGTGTAAAAAAGGTGTGATATCATTTTGACATGTAACAATCCCGAGTTACGGGCATTATGAATCGCGTCTCCTTTATAGGTAACCACTTTAATTACCTCCCTGATGGGCATCCCAGTTTAAATTAGTCCTGAAATGATCCCAAAATACGAGGCTATAAACGTTAAACAATGCTGTAGTTTTTATTGGACAGCCGTCAGGTGCCTTTGAATAATTAAATAGCTCAGTATTTCTGTAATGTACCTTTCAGGATAAATAGTTTGTTTAACAGCTAAAATATTTCAGATTATAATCGGTGTTTAATTTGAGCTTTTCATGTATTTAGCCATCATCAGTGCAACACTTTCTGAGTTTTTTTACACATAGTGCCATCTGACACTAACCTAAGCAAAGCTTGTACGATGGAAATCTGTTCTGTTCTGGGAATCTATTTGTAGCGATGATAGCTCAGTGGTTAGCGCGGTCGGTTCGCATGCTGAAGGGCGTGGGTTCAAACCCCAACAACGAGCTTGAGCTGCTGGTGAAGGAAAACATCGTGAGGAAACCATAGTATGGTGGTAAGGTACTCTCTAGTACTCGGCTGGCTAGCTACCACACTAGTTGAAAATCTGCCACCAAGCATCTAACGGTGTGTTCCGGCAGCTTTACTTGAGCGCCAGTTCTATTTCAGGCTAGGTGTGCTGTATTATTTTCGACCACACCTTCACTTAACATCAGGTGAGCTGTGGTCAAACAAATATTTCTTTTGGTTTTTTTTTTGGAATTTACTTGTAAGAGCTTGACTTGCTTTATGGAAACTTGATTTTAAACAATGAAAATTAATTACCTACGATTGAAATCTGCATTAAATTAAAAGCCTACAATTACGATAAAAAATAAATACTTGATGAATGAACGAATAATTAAATTGTAAGAGCCAATATCGAAGCTTGACGTTAAATAATGAAAAAGGTCCGGACATGAGTTTTCATTGTGTGATAATAATTATGATTTTCTGCAAAATTCACTTTTCATTGCTTTTCACTAACGAGCAAGTCGGACAGTTATACGCAAAAGATACATTTTAATTATCCGCATAATTTCCAGAATGGAACAAATTGAGTCATTAACTTTACAGACAGTTCATAATTGCAATGCAATGTTTCAGGATTCCGTGAAATATTACTCGAAATATATAATTTCCTCACCTACAGTCCTACACTCTTAGTTTTGAATAATGAGGAAGACCAAACAAATGAAAAACGTACAGGTTTTAAATACATTGTAGATTGATTGACAGCCCTGTTGGTTCATTAGTAGTATGTCTGCTTCGCTAGCTGAAGGGTGTGGGTTCGATTGCCACTCAGGACTAACATTTGTGTGAATTAGAGCGATGTTAGTTCTGAGTCTGGGTGTACTGTAGGCTAGATGGCGCTGTGTTACATGTTCTCCAAAATTGATTTATTATTTTATTTATTTATTGCGATGCTTTTTACGAGAGATCGCTTTTAGTGACAAAACCGCCACTTGTGGCACAAGCTTATAAGATTATTTTCTTTTTTGTACATTTTTGCTATTTCTGGTGTGCACAATAAAGTGTTTGTATCTATCTTTTTTTTGTTGTGCTACAACGTTATTGTATAAATTACGTGTATATTAAGTATATACCGTGGTATATTTTTATTTAACAATGCATTAAAACGCCTGTTTGAGTATCTAATATCAAATCTTATGTAGCGAGTTGCAATAGTTTTAGACGGCGCAGGGTTCTAAAAAAATGGACCGATTTCAAAAACTCTTTCACCGTTGGTAATCTACCCTATTCCCGGGTGGCATAGGCTACTTTTTATCCCTGTGTTCTCACGGGAACGGTAACTAGGCGAGTGAAACCGCGAGACATCCGCTAGTTTATAATAATTGTAATCAAATTGCAAAACATTTTTGCACTTGTGTGAATCAGGGACGGGTCGTTTATTACATTTCAATCAATTTATCGTACACTGATATCGTATCCCGAGTATGCTAGCGATATCATAGTGCAAAAGCCCGTTGTGCAGGATATTTGCCGTCACGGCCGTCCCGTTAGTTGGAAATCGCCGTGCGCACATTAATCCTATGATCTATGCCCGGTCAACCGTAAACCGGTTAATCTTGCGTGTTTTGTAATCATTGCGCAGGCTTTAGGTCGCTGGAATAATAACTATGCTATCTGAGATGGAATATGTGCAGAACACAATTTCAAGTCCAAATGTATTTCTCACTGAGGTGTTGCTGGTCTAGTTATTTTACATCTAGCTTCACCCCGCGATTCATAAGATTAAAACAAACTAAATACAATTCGGGTGTCTTGAGTGTCAGTCAAAGTAAATCGGTTTCTTCTAGGTAAACGTGGGCATCGTAGACCGCAACTTCGTTTAACATCAAGCGAGTTGATGGTCAAACACAAACCTTTTTACAATAGTAATACAATTCTAAACTAATCAATCTAGACTTTCAGACTAATATTTTAAAAACGTTTATAGTCACTCTCTTTGTTACCTTTTCACGGCTAAACAATTAAATCTAACATGTTAATAATGTTGTTGTTGAATTTGTTTCTAGTTATGTATTCCTCTCCTCCTCCTCTATTGTATATCCTCGTTAGTGACACCGCACGTCTTTTTATATCCTTAGGTTGCCTGGAAGAGATCGCTTTTAGTATGGACAATAAAGAAGTCATAAAAAAACCAATCAAACAATATGGAGTAACTTTATATAATGAGGATTAACATAGGCTATTTCTGCACATATCATGTCCTCGCGGGCAAAAGCCAGTAGTTAATATGTTAGTATGAACAGTACCTATTGCTTTCTTGAGCTCTGCTTTAGATACGCTAGACTGTATTTTCAAAATTATCTGAACCGGTAGTGCAAGGAAATGTGGCTGAAGCCATTCACTTGATGTTACAGTAAGGAGGAACAGGCGATTCCACGCGCCAGCTCAAGTTAAAATGTTTTTATTCGTTCACTCTAATTACGGTACATTACCGAACGTAAGGTTCCTCCGAGAGTCAGACTGCTCGTACACAAAGTGACTGTGCTTGTCTATTATCTATATAGTATAAATATGTAGTAGGTACACGCATGCGTCCTATCCTATCATTTTCTGAAAGACATTGCTTTTTATCGATAAAGCAATGCATTGTTTTATCTACTCTCTAATGCCTACGTCCAATAAAGTTTCATATTTGTACAATTTATGTTTCTTTCAAAGACAAAATATTTCTAAATTAAGACAAAACATTACTAGGTACATAAATACGTACGATTCAAAGTGCCAAATTCGTGGGGTTTTCTTTTAGAGTGAATCTTTTTTTTGTGATTACGCTGCGTGGTTTGATTCTAGATGGCGCTGTTGAAGTGTCATCCAATATTTTGTAATTTATTATCTGCGTTCTTTCCGAGTTATTCGAAATAAAAATTCTATTTGTTAAACTAGACTAACTAGTTAACTTATATAAACTATCTATATTCCAAGTTGCATCCAAATCTGTTTAGCCGTTTCAGTGTGAAGAAGTAACAAACGTACAAACTTTTGCATTTAAAATGTTGGTGTTATAGTATGATTTAGTTTTTTTTTATGTAAAATTAGTGAGACGAACGATACACTCTCCTGATGGTAAGATATGAGGCATGCCCATGACCATTACAGTGATACACAGAACTTTCAGTAGCAAAACAAAGCCCGGGGCACCGCTGTTTTGGCACCCGCTACTTTGAGACTTTCGATGGTTAGTCTCAACAGCCCAGTAATAAGAAATAGGCACGACAAAAACAAAATACAAACATTTTATTGGACCAAAGTTACTAGTCAAATTCAATAATGCCATTTCAAATTTTCAAATATATCGTAAAGTATGTCAATATAATAAAATGTCACAATGCTTATCCTCGCAGCCTCACTTGAGAGCCATTTCCATTCCAGGCTAGGTGTGCTTTACCATCTTCGACAAGATGCCTGTCAACCATTAAGAAAATGTATACCCACCGACCTCTCCGATTTCACGAGCCGATGCGACGGCGTTACCAGTTGGCCTTTCATTTTATTGTTGCGAAGATCTAACGTACTATCGGCGCTATTTAAATAAATATATAATAAATAAATAAATAAATATCGCAGGACATTACACACAGCGCCATCTGACCCCAAACTAAGCAAAGCTTGTACTTTGGAAGTCAGATAACTGATAGAATACTTAAATACTTTTTTGTAATTTATACATACTTATAATAACTATAGGACACCCAGACACAGAACAAACATTTGCTTATACCACAAAGTATTTGTCCTGGGTGGGAATAGAACCTACCTACATCCTTCAGCTCTTGAAGCAGACATACTACCAATGAACCAACAGGGCTGTCATTGTATTTACCACTATGAAAAACTTTTAACTTTTTTTGTAAATAGCGGTATTAGTCACCGACTCGTGCTATGTGTACGAACAGCCTTAAGATTTTCAAGGAATCTTACATGTGAAAGCACTTACTGCAATTACCTTGTTATTTGCAGGTCTTAACAAATAGTTTCGAGTTTCAGGCGAGGTGAACGATTCCAAGCATTACCGCGAATGATAATTATGTTAAGTACGCAAAACATATTACTGGGAATGTAGAGGGTAAGTGCCGTTTTGGAAGATATACTTCTGGTAACGTGATATTGAATGAGGTAAAAGGTTTCCGAGCTAAAGATTCTGGAAATGCTTCAGTAACAATGGTTACATAACCAAATACCGGAGTAAGTTTGAATACCGAAAATCTCTTACGCGAATTTATTACCGACAGAAATGTTGGTTCGCTATTCGTTCGCATAATACTGTTAGGCCTAATTTGAATCGTACAATTTTATAACTTTGTGTTGTTTGTTACAAATAAAATTAATAGCAACAACTTTTTTCCTTCAAAATAATAATATTGTAATATAAATAGGTCTTGATAGAAGAGTACTTGTCATCGCAACACCGGGAATCCTACGGCGATGACTAGTGACTAATAATTTTAATTGTTTTTTTTTTAATTTAGTTTTTACCGTGTCTTCAACTGTCAAGTGTTAATTGTCTTAAAATTATATCACTAGATAGCCTTAGTGTCATATTTTATGTTAGTATTAAAAATAGGATAGGCATAGTCATAGGGACTACCGACAGATATGAAAACTTAAAACACGTCATATTAACATGTCGGTGACGTAAATAACAATAGGAACCAAATGGGAATCGAACACACGGCCTACAGCTTTTGAAGCAGATATTCTACCACGTGAACTAACAGGGCAGTCATGGTCATGATCAGTAATGAGATGAACAACGCTCTCCTGATGGTAAGAGATAATGCATGCCCATGACCATTTCAACGATACATAGAACTTTGAGTAAAACACCAAAGTTCAAGGCATCGCTGCTTTGGTGCTCATTACTTTGAGACTTTATATCATTACTTTTCGATGATTAGTTTCAACAGCCTTGTAATTTCGCTAGCTGCTTACTTCGACCATTGGTCATTTAGTTTAATAGACCCGCCCGTATTCATGTTATCACCTTTAAATTGTTAGCTCATACGCACACCAAATCAGAATATTAAAGGAACCTAACGCGTAGCAGGTATCTATTTCCTCGCTCTTCAAGGTTTCATTCATGTCCATTCAACCAATCCTTGGCTCACATACACTGGATTCAATAGGGAGTGGCATTAAACGGGTTTCCTTTCAATTTGCATGATGCTACCATGTAAATATGTTATAGCAGAAGCCGGGTTCGGTTCTCAAAGGGAAGGAAACGTGTTCGCTTCAAATTATAGGTTTACTGCGAGATTTAGAAACGGATTGAGTACAAAAACTTACTATGGATATAAAATCAGTACCTATTTATGTTTTAATGTTTTTATAAGTAATTTGCTGGCACGGCAGACGTTGGCCGGACCTATTGTAGCGCCACGTACAGAGTCATATTGCAAATCTAAAATATCCATCCAACATAAACATAGTCACACAAATGAGTGCGAGCCGGACTCGCGCACGAAAGGTTCCGTACCATTATTTATTTGCCCTATTCCGACAGCCCTGTTGGTTCATTGGTAGAATGTCTGCTTCAAGAAACAGACTTTGTTGTAGTAACAAATGTTTGTTCTGTGTCTGGGTCTTCTGTATTTATTATAAGTATGTATTTACAAAAAGAAGTAATTTAAGTGTTCTATCAGTTATCTGACTTGCATAGTACAAGCTTTGCTTAGTTTAATCATTGAATCAGAAATTAATAAGCGCAGAATTACTGGCTTCTTCGTATCTGTTTTGTTTCTTAAAAGTTTTGGGTAACGCTGTACAAGCGTTATCTTTTACCACCAGAAGGCCTAGATAAAGTAACATGCGATTAGCGATAACGCTTATAGAAAAGTAAAAAATGTCGTAAGCAGTCGATCAGTCACGTGGGCAACTTACGCCAAACCCGTTAATTTTCCGTTTTCCCGTGTCGGACTTAGCGTTATCGGATTTCGAATATATCGAATGTTACTTTATCTAGGCTCTCGGGAAAGCGTTCCGTTTGTCTCTTTACCTTTACATAATAAAAACTCGTTGCTTTCTAGATTTTCTAAACTCACTTAGACGTCTAAAGCAGCAAACAACGGAAGCACCTAACGTCCCGTCCACGGAAAGTATCCGGAAACATAAAGTGAACTTGTAAATCGATGGCCGAATTGGCTTACGTCCAGACCTCTCTTACCAATACAGAACATTATAAAAATCTGTTGTGCCGTCGTTTGGCAGCGCCAAGCACGGAGAGATCACGTACTAACTTTATTTAAAAGATTCTGTATAAACGCCCCTCTTGGACTATTAATTTTATCGATCGCTTAACATTTTGAGTGTACGTGGGGTCTAGGGAGAGTTGCCGTTTTGGACGATTTTTAAAGCTTCTTGGAAAAATTGGGTGACTCTGAGATGTTACTGAAAAGGGTTTTATTTTGCAATCTTAGTAGATAATTAACAGGGCTTACATTTTAAATGGCTACGAAAAAATGCGTTAAAATGTTTCATTTTTTTTATTATAATCTTGAATAGATTATTATTCATAGAAGCGAAACGTTCTAGCTGGGAGTAATCTTTGGAGAAACTAAATTTGTAGTGAATTTTATATGTACATACATATAAGCAAGCAAAGGTAGACATTGACATTTTAAAAGAAAAAAAAATGAATTAATCTTTAAATCTAAACTATGACAAATAAATCTATTTTTTAAATAACTTTCTTTAATGTAACTTTCGTGACTTGAACATATTACCTACTATGTTTATCACCAGGTCTTAATCGAGCACAAAATACTTACTATGAAATTAGTTGCAATAGACGTAGTCAACTTGTGACCTATTAAATAAAATTATATACTATACTAGCGGACGCCTCGCGGTTTCACCCGCGTAGTTCCCGTTCCCGTGGGAATACAGGGATAAAAAGTAGCCTATGACACCCTGGGATAGTGCTTCCCAACGGGGAAAGAATTTTTGAAATCGGTCCAGTAGTTTCGAAGCCTATTCAATACGAACAAAAAAACAAACAAACATATACAATCAAATCTTTCCTCTTTATAATAGTATAGATATACATGTATGTATAGTAAGTGTCTCGTTCATCTCTACCATTACATTAAAAAAAAGCTATTAAAAAAGAAACATGTTACTCTCTCGTAGTTTAGCGATTTATTATCTGACCGAAATAAGCTACTAAAGATATTAGGTACTGAGTAAAATTATAACCTAAATCTATCCCTTACCTAACTTTTTCTCGACCTAATCCTCTACGACGTAACAACCCTAATCTAGGCTAATACCCAGAAGGGCACTACTAAAAGTCACTATTACAGTACTCGAATGTCACTTACATTATTTTATTAGGTCGTAACCTGCCCTCACAATGCGCGTTCTAGTTTACTGCTGCCCGCTCATTAAAGTGGTAGTAACCCTGGCCGTTGATGTTAGCTTGGGACACCTGATGATATCAATGTGACAATGATACCAGCTTTAATTCTAGTTTAGTTATAATTTTAATTTAGTATGTTTCATAACTTTGCAACCCCATCGGCCATCGGCCATCATCTGCGTGCTATGTGCCCTGCCAACTGCCAATTCAACTTGCAGATTCTCTGGGCTATGTCGGTTACTTTTTTTTTTCAACTTTAGTTCGTCTACGGATCTCCGCATTTCTGATTCGATCAATTCGATTCGATTCGATTCGATTCAAGTTCTTTAAAAAGAAAAAAAAAAGTTCTGGAGTGGAGACCACAAAAAATATATAAATAAATAAATACATTTTTATGTAAATAGAAAAATTCAATATTTTTTAATCAAGTAAATTATTGCTATCAAGAAGAGAAAGTGACGACTGAACAAGATTTCCTTAACATTAGAATGTAAAGTAGACTACGCCTGTTGAAGTTTCAAAGATAATTTATTTACTTATCCCCATGCCGTCATATAACACTAAACAGTGACACGGCTTTCGTAAGTTTGAGATTTCCCGTACCTTTATAATTATAATTGTACAATAGAAAAATAAATATTGCTTACATTTTCTCTTATAAGAGAAATTAAATGTTTCACAATGAAGTTGGCAAATTTTTTTTTTGGACATTACACAGCGCCATCTGACCCCAAACTAAGCAAAGCTTGTACTATGGAAAACAGATAACTGACAGAATACTTAATTTTTTTTTTTGTAAATACATACTTATAATACATACATTACACCCAGACATAGAACAAACATTTGTTTGTATCACAAAATGCTTATCCTGGGTGGGAATCGAACCCACGCCCTTCAACTCTTGGAGCAGACATACTACCAATGAACCAACAGGGCTGTCAAAGTGAATCAAAGGCTGTGATAGATAGATAGATAGATATTTTTTATTGACACAAAAATAAATTTATTATTATGCAATGGGTATAATAATGATTTTGTTTATGTTTTTTTTTTTTTTTTTTTTATGTGACAAATAATGAGACGAACGAGACGCTCTCCTGATGGTAAGAGATAACGCCTGTCTATGACCATTACAGCGATACACAAAACTTTGAGTAACAAAACAAAGTCCAGGGCATCGCTGCTTTGGCGCTCATTACTTTGAGGCTTTCGATGGTTAGTCTCAACAGCCCAGTAATTTCGCTAGCTGTAGTACCCTTCAAACCGGAACACAGTAATGTTTACACACTACTGCTTGGCGGCAGAATATCTGGTACTGCGGTGGTACCTACCTAGATGACCTCCTGCTAAGGAGATCTACCACCAAGTAACCACCAAGTAATGTACTCGTATACCTATGTACCAGGTTTTACATAGGTATTTCTTGGCGCAGAAATGCAGTGTTCATTAGATTAGTATATAGAATTAGGTATATAAATAATTTTTAAAGTAATAAGAGCTGTATAGAGGCTAAACTAAACAAAATTCCGCTGTAAATGGGCTTCGTCAAAAGTTATTCAAAAAAATGAAATAAAATAAGAAATGATAATTAGCAAAAAATAGTAATAAATTATATACTCATCAAAATATTATACATGTGAAGTGATACCCTGGTAAATGGAAATCAAATCTTACTTGTATACTGTAACGTTAATGCAGAATTAGTGCAGAGTCTACAATGCATTCCATCAAGTAAGACGAGATTCATTTGCATACATTCCTTCGACACTCCAACGCAGTCTGAGTTTCCTCTTGTAATGCGAATAGATCTCACTCTCAAGACATGTGAGATGGATTCTCAACTGAATGTTACCAGAAATGCAGATTTATATAACTATGCAAATAAATTAGCGGGTTGTGTGAGAAGCACCAAGGAATGTACTCACTAATACTCACTTTGAAACGATGATAGCTCGGTGGTTAGCGCGGCCGAGACACTTGTTAAAGGGCGTGGATTTAAATCCCATCAATGAGCTGTTTAAGAAGGAATCATAGCATGGTACTTAATTTTTTGTCATGATTGACAAGCCAGGTATTTTGCCACAGCTTACCTGATGTCAAGTGATGGTGTGGTCGAAGACGGTAAAACACACGTGGCATGTAATGTAACCTTAGCTAGCTAGGCACCACCCTCAAGTTGAAAATCTGACGCCATACGTCTGACAGTAATACTAACAGCATGTTTCAATTTTAGTCTAGGTTTGCTTACCACCTTCGATCACAGCGTCACTTTATCGACATCAACATCGACCCTTGACACTGCTAACCACTGAGCTATCATCAGAGTTTTGGCGGTAACGCGGAAAGAGTCGTATAGCCACATAGTATTTTTTCCAAAACTAGTGTTTTTGGAGTATCTACATATGTACATAGAAATAGTGATGTTTTATTTATTTTAAGCACGAGTGTGGGAAAGTGATGTAATGCTTCCAAAACTCCATCGAAGCTTATAGTAAAGTCGCCACTACTTTACTAAAGCATGACTGGTTTTAACTGACATGGGCTGGACTTGACCAAGACTGGACTTTCACTATAACTGTAGCTACGATGTGAAACAGTTGACACTAGCAAATGCTCAAGATGTGATGCCAAAATATGTCTGTCCATTAGACAAAGACCGTATTATTTAATAAAGTTTAGATCTGTCGAATCTAAACTTATTAAAAAATCTTAATAGGTATTTTATGTAGTTAATGTAATGTCTAAACGTAAAAAGGTAAGTTTGTATCGAAAAATAAACCCTATCACTAGCGAAAAGGAATTAGAAATCCTATTTCGAATTCAGGTAGACTAACAGTTTACGATTCTAACGTGAGCATCAGATCCATTGGCATATCTGTTTCAACTTTTTATTCGCTATATGCGTATCGAATTCAAAAGTAACATAATACAGTCTAAACAAAATATGCGCGGATATAAACAAATGTTCGTTACGCTACCGAATGCCGAATGTTATTACGCCAGTTCTCTATATGGCAACACATGCACGGGGCATAAATTCGGTGCTGCCCGTTAAAATTAGAAATGTAACCGTACAACTGTGAAATATGTGCTTTTAAAATTTATATCGCATTATATTTGTTCACACCCATGTGAGAACGATTGTTTTATTCACCAGAGAATAATGTAGACATTTTTTGAGATAATAAACTGAGTTGAACAAAACGCTATTATAAACCAGTCTTGTTGTTTTCCAAACGGAAATTTTGGCTTAGTAGTCGTTTTCTCGGAATTTTTATTGTGTTTAGTAGGAATTGTTTACTAAAAGCACGACTTATTTAAATCAATCATTTCTCTGAATTCTTTGTCGAAGGGTAAAAGGAAAATGACGCTGAAGAAATTACAATTTTTTTAATTATGTTACCTACTTTTGTATTAAGAGTAGGTTGATTACAGATAATGCGAGAAGCAAATATCACCGAAAAGCATAAAAGAGACGGCACAAAATCGTTGGACGCGATATACTTATATATTATTATATTATTGTTGTTGTATATTAAAAATAATGTATTATAGCCTCATCTGTTTGACGATGACAAAGATTTTATAGGTTAGAATAATTAACAAACGGGTTGCCTAGCTAAATCATATACCGATAATTAAAATTATATTATCAGTAACTTTTTTAATGTTTCCCGATTTATTATTCATAAAAATGGAGTATTTAATAAAAGAATAATGACACAAGTGTGTTTTCGGCGTCCATAATATTATTTTATTACCACCAAGAGCCTACTTTCTACAGTGTTGAAGTGCGAACAATGTCTTCAACAAACCTTTCCAGAAAAAACCTTGTGCCATTCTAAGCGCAAAGCTTAGTGATTTCTGTAGAAAAATGATTTACCAACTGCGTCGTTCCTCCACGCCTCGCCCCAGTCTCCCCTTGCCCAACCCGACCCATTGTTTCACCTCATCACAATTCTCGAGACGTGCGAAAGCGGTTTGCTCCACTTGGGTCTCATTTACTTTGCTTTATTGAATTAATATTGTGATTTTTCCGGATGTGTTAGGATTAAGTTGGTAGTTGTAATTAGTCGAATATCTTGTTGGATATTTGCCGTGATTATGTTGTGAAACTATTCGTTCTATCATTACGGTGGTTAATACAGTATTTCATATAAAATGCCATAAAGTTGCCCAGTGAGCAGTGGCAGGTTAAATAAAAATGACTTTTGTACTAAGCGTATTGCTAAAATTGTTTCTTATTGAATAGCAGCCGTCGATTTCAATCCAGGAAAATATATTTTTCTTTTTAACAACAGATAACATTTAAACTTTAAAGAGCTTATTGCTTTATTTTATGTCCAATTTCTTGTTGAAAATACTTCAAACTAGGTAATAGCATTTTTTTGAAATTTTTAGATGATTATTATTACGAGTGTAATTGACGACCGTGGGAACTTATGCTTGAACACCTACATTGATATTTTCCACTCACACAGACGTACATATACGTCTGACGCTCAGTATTGGTATACGCCTCAGATTAAACACTACTAGATTTGAATACATTAACGTCACGCTAAAATAGATAAGGAGAGTTACATTACTATTGCCACGAGCAAGAAGGAGACAGAATGTTTATTTTTGTCCCTTTTTATTGGCTATCTATCACATTATGACAGAAGTTTTAGTATGCAAATTGAAGCTCACTAAAGTTATCGAAGATGTGTGAAGTCTGCCAACCTGCACTTGAAACATGGCGAACTTGCCTTCATCATCATCATCATCATCATCATCATCATCATCATTTCAGCCGTAGGACGTCCATTGCTGGACATAGGCCTCCCCCATTGACTTCCACAAAGACCGGTTGGAAGCGGCTCGCATCCAGCACGTTCCTGCGGTCTTTATTAGGTCGTCTGTCCACCTTGTGGGTGGGCGTCCTGCGCTGCACTTGCCGGTTCGTGGCCTCTACTCCAGAACTTTGCAGCCCCATCGACCATCAGTTCTGCGTGCTATGTGCCCTCTCCATAGCTCGTTGTGCTACTTTGAGCTTACCAAGAAGGCACATAGTTAGACACCACGTTTCAGCGCCTTACCCTTCTCAAAATGAGAAAGGTACGCACCCAGCAGTGGGAGAGTTTATAAAAATAGGGCTGATTGGGATGCGGCTAAAAACGGTCACTAAATCGATGTCATGGGTATATTTAACAAAAAAGATTCCCACAAATTGAGAACACCTCCTTTTTTTGAAGTCGGTTAAAATAGCTTAATTTCTAGGATCTAAGTCGAAAAGTCTTTTTCAGACAAATGGGTAGCTGCATTTTCTTTGTAATGTTCACTACATGTGGAACATGCTAGAAACAATTTTGTAGCCTGCTCATAAAAGAAAGATAGTTATTTTTGCATCATGCTTGTTAGACTTTCCGCAAAGAGAGTTCATGTATGACTTTGAATCTTGTTATAGTTAGATTATTAACTCTAAGTACATAGAATTCAAGAGGAGATTATTTTAGACGCTAATAAATTTAAAATGGTACGTGATCTTCCTTCTTCCGTATTCCCTCGGAGTTACAATATTGGGTTCTTCAAAACGCGTGTTAATAGAATCTTAAAAGGTCGGAAACGTATTTGCATTGTCCTTGGTATTGCAGATATCCATTGGCGACGGTGATTGCTTACCGTCAGGTAACCCGTCAGCTTGATTTCTACCTATGACATTAAAAAACCAATGGCGTCTCTAGCACCAACAAAAGGTGTTAGATGGATATGTTTAAGCTGGTTTGGCCAATCTAAGTTACAATTTCCAACATTTTGTTCCGATAAGATCTATGTAGTTAGCGCGGTTTTATCGCAATTCGAGGGTTATGTGTTCAAATTTAAAAATTACCTTGATTTATCGGTGAAGAAAAACTTTCACAGATGGTAATAGCATGATGGCTTTATGGGTTACTAATAGGTATTTGACTGGCTAGCTACCATTCTCAATTAAAAATCTGGTGCCAAGTACCTAACAGCGTTTTTGTATACATTTTGTAAATAGTATAATTTTTACAATAGTAGTTTTTATCTCAATAAACGATACCCTACAGCGTGTTCTGGATATCTTATTGTAGACTCAGTTCCCTTTCTTCCATTCCATTTCAGTCCAGACTAGTTTAACATTTTCGATCATACTTTGATTGTACTGTTTTATTTTGAAGTAGCCCTGCTTTATAGGCTGTAAGGCGTTGATTCAATTTCTGGCCATATCAAACATTTATGTACCGAAAATAGTTTGCATTTACAAGAAAGTAAAGTATTCTATCAGTTGTCTGCTCTTTACAGTGCAAACTTTACTTACATTGGGGCTAGATGGCACTGTGTGAAATATCTTGTCAACAAAGAAAAACATTTTGACGTACAGAATGTAACCTTATCAGTGATCAGACCTCAACAGCTCATACGTATGCAACCTCAATGAAAATGTACTATATAATTGTTTTGATCTTAATGATTGCATTTTCTAATTACATTTAGTAGAAACACTCTTCGACTTTTTAGATGTAGATAAATATAGAGCAATAAAAAATAAATTAAGGGCAGTATTTCTATTTTTGCAGTGTAAATAGTACTGTAACCATTTGAAAAAATAGCTCTAAAAGTCTAACCATAAGACAGATATGCACTTTACCCTTGATCTTTAAGACCCCTAGAAGTTGAACAAAAGACTTTTCACGGATGAAAGAAGTGTGTACTTTTGTTTGTCGTTGTCACATAGAGATACCAAAGCGAATGGAGTGCACTTTACAGTCTCTAAAATTTAGAAAAGCATCAGTGAAATATCACTGAATTATGCTACACATAAATAACAACAACAACAAGCTACCGCCTTCTTTGTTTCCTGATAGATATAATCTAGATCTTTTCAAGGTCAGAGTGAAGAGGTATCTTCTAGGTCTGCGTGCTTCATCTTCGACCACATCGTCGTTTACCATCAGGCAAGTTGGTGGTCAAACGCGGATAAACAAATGTCAATACGCATTAGGCGTATTAAAAAAATATGATTGGTCCAATAACAATATACCATATAATAATATGGTACTTTTAAGCAAAGCTTGTAACCAGAATCGGAAACTTTTAACTGGGAAGTTGAAGTGAGATAACGGACAGAACATTACATACTTACTTTTTTTTGGAAATACTTATATTTAGAATATCTAGACAAAGAACAAATGTCTAATTTCATCACACAAACATTTGCCCTGAACCTACGGAGCAACTATCAAATAGGCGGCAAGGCAATTAAAATCTTTAAGTTTGCTGTCTGTTGGCCTATTTCCTCTATTCTCCCATGTGAGGTTTGTTAAGGAACCTTATTTCGACGTACAAAGGGCCCGTGCTTTGGAATAATGAGGCTCTCAGGAAAGAATGCTCGAGTACCCGCTATCTGAAGCTTGACTTTAGTCCCGCAATGTAGCTAACACTGATAAATGTGGCCAGGTTTAGATGGCAGTATGGAATAAAGGTGCTTCGCACAGCGCCATCTAGTCTCTACTAAACAAATCTTTACTAAGAGAACCAGACAAGTCTCTTAAAATACTTGTCTAACTTTTTTTTGTCATGCAGAATGCATCTGTATACTTCACACAAATGTTTGTCCCGGTCGAAATCTAACTCTCGTCTTATAGCTCATGAAGCGGAGCTACTACAACACTACAATACTACTAAATTATAATACTAAAAAAATAATTTATTTCGGAACAAATATATAAGTAAACATAACCTTGTACTGCCACTCAAAAAGAAACCCAACAGTTATTATTTTACATTAGCATTTGTATTTGGCAGATCTGCCACATTATGATTCTATACTTATTACTTTCAATAAACGTCTGCCAATTCGAACCTTATCTCGTACTTACCACAGACTAAAAAGGGCCAGATAAAAAACTAATGGATTAAAAACATGTCACAGGCTTGACAAAGTTTTTACACTCTATAAAAACAAATACAAATCATTTATTGATAACAAAAAATCACGTTTGTTGTATGGGAGCCCCCCTTAAATATTTATTTTATTTTTAGTATTTGTTATTATAGTGGCAATAGAAATACATCATCTGTGAAAATTTCAACTGGCTAGCTATCACCATTCTTGAGATATAGCCTGGTGACAGACGGACGGACGGACAGCGAAGTCTCAGTAATAGGGTTCCATTTTTACCATTTGGGTACGGAACCCTAAAAAATATCAAAATTATAACATATGTACGTCTAACTTATAAACGTTCGTCTTAAGTCAACAAATGCATAAAATGTTACAAAAACTTCTCGCCTACGTGAAATATAACGCGTGGAAATGAGACAGACTACTTTAAGCATAGGTTATATCTTTAAGCGATGTTTATAAGTAAATGCTATTTTATGGCAAAGAAAGGGTTTAGTGTTCATTTTCAATAGGCACTTAGGTGCTAATAGATTAAGATAAAGGATACCTTTTTTCTTCCAGAATAGCAGACGCCTCGCGGTTTCGCCCGCGTAGTTCCCGTTTCCGTGGAAATACAGTGATAAAAAGTGGCCACCCGGGAGTAGTGTATATTCCTAACAGTGAAATAATTTTTGAAATCGGTCCATTAGTTTTTGAGTTTATTCGTTACAAACATACAAAAATTCTAAAATACAAATATTTCTTCTAATATTAGTGTAAATAATGTTCCATAAGATACATCTATACCAAATTTTAAAGGGATACGTTCTGTAGTACGTTTTTTTTTTTTTTTATGGTTGACAGGCTAGTTGTTTGACCACAGCTCACCTGATGTTAAGTAAAGGTGTGGTTGAAGATGGTAAAGCACACCTAGCCTGGAATGGAACTGGCTCTCAAGTGAGGCTGCCGGAACACACCGTTAGATGCTTGGCGGCAGATTTTCAACTTGAGGGTGGTAGCTAGCCAGTCGAGTACTAGAAAGTACCCTACCACCATGCTATGGTTTCCTCACGATGTTTTCCTTCACCGGCAGCTCAAGCTCATTGTTGGGGTTTGAACCCACGCCCTTCGGCATGCGAACCTACCGCGCTAACCACTGAGCTATCATCGCTACAAATGATTATCCTACAGGAACCTACAATTTTATCGAAAAACTAAGTATGCTGTGTATTAAATACAGATAATAAACCAACTGTGTGCCAAATTGTATACAAATCCGTTCAACAACCGTTTTTGCGTGATTAAGTAACAAACTTTGTACATTTATAATATTAGTAGGATTTTGATAACAATAGATGTATCAGTTTTTACACCTCATTCTTATTTTTCTCTCTTCTTCCCTCTATTCTGTTTACGTTATTCATATCTTGCGAAGTCAGCCGTGACCCAATGGGTAGATTAAGATTAACGATGGCCGGGACGCAGCCGATATGTTTCCCCTTTTGTGCGAACTGATTGAATGACTTACCATAAACAATGATGGAGCGTTTGGTGCGCGACCTTTGATTTTATAGATGTAGGAATTTGGCAGCAAGACGCGAAAACCTCTCTCCTAAAAGTAAAAAAATCTACTTCTATCTTCTATCTACTTCTAGTGGTGCAGTGGTGTTTAAGGCAAAACAATGTTGGTCTCATTAATTTATAATTTAGTTCATTTAAAAAAACAGGCAAGTTTTTCGAATGGAACTCCCTGTAAGTTTGTATGAAAAGAAATGCATTACAAATGTTTTTGGTGTGTATCAAAAAGATTGAAATGCATTCGTTTTTACAAGCTTTTATTTAACTTGCAATGTTCTTTAGATATGTAAGTAAGATGTCCGTTTAAAAATTTACAAACAAGTTTTCAACCACTGTTATGGTTTTCGATTGAGCTGAAATTTGGCATAGGTACGTATGTAAGTTCCATGACAACGCAATGGTATGGTATGGTACCATCAAACTGATCAGATGAAGGATCCCGGATGTTGAGATTGGATCTCTGATGGCAAATGGTAGGACAGTCGAATTTGGACTAGTATTCTTTTGTTATCACGAGCACTGCAAAAAATTATCTAGCTATCAAGTACAGCGGTACATGATAAATTAAATTTTTTTCATTTTTGTTCAAGGTATATATTTAGTTTATATCTGCTTAGCAATCGTTTCAGTTACAACAGTGGTGAGGATTTAAATGTAACTAACTTGACAATAATTTAAAAACATATCCGAAACTTATTTAATATCTAAAACTAAAATTTGACCTAAACGTAAAAATTAAAACAAATTAAACAAAAAATAATTAACCAAATAACCACAAATCTTTATATCCTCTTCTCGCTGCAGTAACTACTTGCCAACACGTGATTCGCCACACACTACACGAGGCATCCTCAGGTTGTCTTGACTCGAAGAACAAAAAATTGTAGAGCCAAATGAGTCTTCACTAATTTTCCACGCAGTATTATATCTGTACTTTTTACTAATTTGTTGCAAAAAAATGTTTTGTCACTGCATACAGCACAACCCTAAGCTTAACACTTCGAAGTCCCTTGAGCAGTGGGTAAATGTTTGTGAAATGATTTACAATTCTGACTCCACGAATTAATTAAGAAGGCATCTGTGGCACGCCTTCATCGGAACTCACGAAAATTGTTAATTCGGAGAATTATTTTCGTTTTGAAGATTGTCGAAATATTTTGAAATTATTTCGACGATTCTCGTTTCCCATTTCAGTTCTTATGAAAAGAGGAATCTCGTCACAAAACTTTGCAGCTTACAGTGCAATTTATGCAAAATTTTGTGATAAAATACCATTGTATACATTTTTCATTATTGTATCAGATTTGCCATCTCCCTGTTGAGCATAATAGGATCTCCCCTGTAAACCTCTCCCACTACCCTATCTCTGTACATGTGGGTTGGTGTATTCAGATTCGCTATTGAATTTATTTTATGGGTTTATTTTTGTGGCAATGATAGTGGTTAGCGTGGTCGGTTCACACACCGGAAAGCGTGGGTTCAAACTCCAACAACGAGCTTGAGCTGCCGGTGAAGGTAAACATCGTGAGGAAGCCATAGCATTGTGGTAGGGTACTTTTTAGTACTCGGCAGGCTAGCTACCACCCACAAGTTGAAAATTTGCCGTCAAGCATTTAATGGTGTGTACTGCCAGCCTCATTTGAGAGCCAATTCCACTGCAGGATAGGCGTACCATATTCAACTACAACCTTACTTAAACATCAGATGAGCTGTGGAACAAATAGACTGGTAAACTTAAAAATAATATTCCTCTACGGTTAGTTAATGATGGCACGAATTTTCAAAGTTTTAGTATGGATTTAAGTACCCATTAAGTTAGTAAAATTACCTACATTATGTGTGTTGTGTCTGGGTATTCTGTATGTATTATAAGTATGTATTTACAAAAACAGTATATAATTACTTGGTGGTTATAAATTTACTTGGTGGTAGATCTCCTTAGCAGGAGGTCATCTAGGTAGGTACCACCGCAGTACCAGATATTCTGCCGCCAAGCAGTAGTGTGTAAACATTACTGTGTTCCGGTTTGAAGGGTACTGCAGCTAGCGAAACTACTGGGCTGTTGAGACTAACCATCTAAAGTCTCAAAGTAATGAGCACCAAAGCAGCGATGCCCTGGACTTTGTCTCAAAGTTCTGTTTATCGCTGCAATGGTCATGGACAGGCGTTATCTCTTACCGTCAGGAGAGCGTCTCGTTCTTATTTCGTCTTATTTTATTTTATTTTTTTTAATCTGAAAAATAATGAGACCATTATTTTTCAGATTAAAAAAAAAAAAAAAAAAAGTAATCTATAAGTTATTTGGTTCCCATAGTCCAAGCTTTGCTTAGTTTGGGGTTACTGTGTGTCTGCTTTGCAGTCAGATAAAAATAGCGAGTCTTTTTGAAATCTGACAAATCAGAAAAGACATCGCGTGGCACGAGTTTTATACTATGTAGGTAAAGGGACGAGATGCCAAGTTTGTCAGCTCGTTTGGCTCCCACACGATCTAGAAAGTTATCTTGGAGTGCATCGGTGTTACGGCGTGCTTCCAACTTCGCGATTCGAATAGGGTTACGATTTGTGGACGAAAAGTTACTGGAAGGAGCTATCTGTGATTGAGATTTACTCATTTTGAATAATTGGCAAAGGCACCTTGATATAATCTGAAGCTACAAAACCTTCAGCATCGACATTGCTTTCTTTTATTTTATATTTTTAAGGATCATGCATTAATCACGTGGGTCGCGAAAAAGGCATACAAGATATCATGTGTATTCATTTTTCTCAGGTATCGCTAAACTTTTTTTAAAATGAAAGTGTGGGAAAACTTATTCTAATGATTTTACAGAAATGTAAGAGACGTTCTGATTTTATTAAATTGGAGTGCACATATTTTTTTACAGAATTATTGTGCCAAGAAGTCCTTAGCTGTTGTATTTAAACGTTGAGTGCAACCTGGAACCTTAAACCTTTCATTGCGTGATACTATTTGTGGCTTATAGTTCTTAAGATCCCACGGGGGAGCCGTTGTGCAACACAGTTTCGAATTGGAATGAGTTTCAAAAAACACAGATGCCAATTCAGCCCTGTTTAGAGTTTTCGACACGCTATCTTAGAAATTTTACTATCTTTCTCCAACCAAATGATTTGGTTAAGATGGTGCAATTTACATACAAATACTTTTTTGCCAATTATGGACAAATGGAGCATAATTTTACAGTAAAATCACAGCTACTGGCATTTATTTTGGTCTTTATTTGCGGTAAATCACAATCACCTTAACTGACAAATATGAGACAAAGCGACAAATAAATTTAACGTTCTTTATTTCATCTAGTTCGATTCTATTTCTGAGATGCAAGGTACACATTTGTGTAAAACGGTACGTGGTAACTTTGAAGAGATACCTAAGAGAGTATGAACTCACAGATAGACTGATAAGTTCTTGAAGTAGAATAGGTAGTTCTCTAGCGAGAGTATTTCCTCACCTAATATTATGTGCTGAGACAGTTTTAGTTTAGCTAGATGGGTATTATGCTTTGATAAAGACATGCCAACGAGAATCAATAATGGTCAAACAAATTTAGAATTAAAAAAAAAAAATGTATTGACTAGGCCCGGTTTCGCACGGATGCAATTTTTTTGGTGACAAAAGCTTAATTTGAATGTATTGTCAACGCATAAAACTTTCCGTAAAAATGATAGTGATTATTTTTCCGACCCAAATATCGACCAATAGAATTGCACCATTCGACGTCACGTGGTACAACCTACATGGTATTATACTGATAATTTTTTGAAAATTTTCTCGTTGTACCACGTGACGTCGAATGGTGCAATTCTATTGGCCGACATTTGGGACGGAAAAATAATCCCCCGAATACCACACGAGCTTCAAAATTATCTGGCATTTCCCTCAAGGTTCCCTGCAAACAAATAAAGTCGTCAAGTTTTTCAGGTTAAAAAATCACTCGCGCTTCTTCGCGCTCGTGATTTTTTAACCTGAAAAACTTGACTCCTTCATTTGTTTGCAACGAACCTATCGGGAAATACCCGATAATTTTGAAGCTCTTGTGGTATTATAAGTGATTATTTTTCCGACCCAAATATCGACCAATAGAATTGCACCATTCGACGTCACGTGGTACAACCTACATGGTATTATACTGATTATTTTTCCGACCCAAATATCGACCAATAGAATTGCACCATTCGACGTCACGTGGTACAACCTACATGGTATTATACTGATAATTTTTTGAAAATTTTCTCGTTGTACCACGTGACGTCGAATGGTGCAATTCTATTGGCCGACATTTGGGACGGAAAAATAATCCCCCGAATACCACACGAGCTTCAAAATTATCTGGCATTTCCCTCAAGGTTCCCTGCAAACAAATAAAGTCGTCAAGTTTTTCAGGTTAAAAAATCACTCGCGCTTCTTCGCGCTCGTGATTTTTTAACCTGAAAAACTTGACTCCTTCATTTGTTTGCAACGAACCTATCGGGAAATACCCGATAATTTTGAAGCTCTTGTGGTATTATAAGTGAAAATCTGATCAGAATCCGATGCGTAATTTTGTAGCGATAATTACATTTCAAAGGCTTAGGTGCAAACCTGGCTAGCTTGAAAATCTGCGGCGAAGCATCTAACGGTGTGTTCTCGCAGCCTCACTTGAGAGCCAGTTCTATTCCAGGCTAAGTGTGTTTACAATTTTCGACTACACCGTCACTTAACATCAGGTAAGTTGTGGACAAACACTTAGCCTGTCAAAAATAAAAAAAGGACTTCTAGGCTCTGTTTTATACTACTAGATTTACGGAATCGAGAATAATAAGTAACAATTCAAAACAACAAATAATTTATTTTCGAAATTGTAACCAGACAGTTTTGTAGCACTTAAATATTTCAGTTCATAAACTGTAAAGTAAAGTTCAGTTAAACTCTAGCGTTTCTAGTGCATTACTTGTAAATTATGAGTTTCACAGTTTGTAAAGGAATTCTCAGAGTACAAGTAGAAACGCAACTAGAACTACGGAGCTGGCTTCAATAGTTTCGTTTGAGTTCTTCACAACACGCAAATACTTATCCAACTGGAATAGGAACCGTGTAAAGGTGAAATTCGTTAGCAAGTCAGATTATAAGGTACTCATGATAATAATATAGCTTGGGTCAAGGGTTCAGATCCAAAAGGCAGTGATCCTTGACGCGGCGCGCATTGTTAGGAGGTTCCTCACTCTGCACCCCTAACCGCCGGCAGCATCCTAGTTTTAGTTTCATCAATCTTTTAGAAGAAATCTTCTAAATTGTATTGGGACCCGTATTAAAATCCGTTTTGCTGGTTACAATAAAGAGACGATGTAATAAATAAATAAATATCATAGGACGTTACACACAGCGCCATCTGACACCAAACTAAGCAAAGCTTGTACTATGGAAGACAGATACCTAACTGATAGAATACATAAATACTTTTCTTTTGTAAACAAATACTTATAATATATACAGTACACCCAGACATAGAACAAACATTTTTATACCACAAAATGTTTATCCTGGGTGGGAATCGAACCCACGCCCTTCAGCTCTTGGAGCAGATATACTACCAATGAACCAACAGGGCTGTCTTGCTACCCCAACCACATCATGGCGGGAGTTGTTAAGTTACACTGTGGAGTTTTGGCGGGAACGCGGGAAGAGTCGTGTCGCTCCGTTGTATTTTTTTCCAAAACTAGTGTTTTGTCGAGTGTTTATGCATAAAAATGGTGGTGTTTCATTCATAAAGTGCCGAATTACAAGCGCGAGTGTGGGAAAATGATATAATGTGGTGAAACATGAGTTTTCGTGTTGCTTCCAAAACTCCATCGAAGCTTTGTAGTATAGTTGCCACTACTTTACTAAAGCATGACTTGAATTAACTGACACGAACTGGACTTGACAAAGACGACTTTGACTAAAACTAGCTACGATGGCACTTATTTAACTTTTGAAACTTGAAAATATATAATTACTTGACACTGGCAAATGCTAAAACGCGACGCCAAAACCAAAGGAAAAAAAAAAAAAAAAGTTACACTGTAAGACAACCTCGGACAACGTCAGTTAACTTTGAGAGTAGTGTGGAGCCAGTTTTAGATACCAGGTTTTGGACATAATTAAAACAGAATAATTACATGACAGCCCTGTTGGTTCATTGGTAGTATGTCTGCTCAAAGAGCTGGAGGGCGCGGGTTCGATTCTCACCCAGAATAAACATTTTGTGGTTTAAACAAAATAAATGTTTGTACTGTGTATGGGTGTTATGTATTTATTATAAGTACGTGTTTACAAAAAAAAGTATTCAAGTATTCTATTAGTTATCCGACTTCCATAGTACAAGCTTTGCTTAGTTTGGGGTCAGGTGACGCTGAGTGTAATGTCCGATATTTTTTTTTTAAGAACCGTTAAAGATTACGGAATTTCAAGAGATGTTTCCTTATAAAAAAATCTGTAACATGATATTTGTTGTAAAAGATACGCAACAAAATAACAATCTCATCCTAGTTGAAAAAAAGATTAACAACGCTCCACGTCTAAGTTTAAAATTAGATTACATAATAGACTACCTCCTCCACCTTGTTCAACTTTTTCATTCTTTCGAAATAAAAGAAAAAATCTGGGAACTTTATTAACAAAGTTTCCAAGTTCCGTGGCTTGGGTGTACTTCATTTTTGTGCTGGATAGTTTGCCTCATAATAAGGCAGAGCGATGGAAGCTGAAGTATCCTGGGAATTGGAGCATCTTGATGTCATCCTCAAACCAGATGGAGACGCCATTTTACGAGATTGACCGACTTTACTTTTGAGATCTATTTCAACAAAATACTTTCGGATACGGAATTTTAAAAAAAACTTTACGCTATTTAAGTTAGTTATTTATAAACGTACGTATTTTTCCATTTTTATGTTTCTATACCGTTTTAACTTTGTCACAAATAGACTGCACATTGTTAAACGCGTTAACTGTTATAAAAATAACATTCCATTCACGTATAATAGAAGGTGTTGATGCAAAGGACACATTAATCGGTGGAACACTTTGTTCGAAAATATACTCTCCAATATTTTTGTTGAACAATGGTAGGCGTTTGGTATTGGTTGTCATACTCGTACAAATTAAGACATTTACAACACACGACGTTGTTTCGTATTGTATTAAAAAAAAACTACAAACGTTGCGTTGGATGCCAGTAGTTAATAGCCATATAGTATTTATATGTGTACTGCAGTTTGGGGCCCATTATTTGGTCATTCTTTTTAAGTAATAATATGTAATTTATTAAAATAGTGTATTAATTTTAGCGAAAACCGAAGACTATGAAAGAGTACAACCTGCAGAGAGCTATCAAAGATCGAAACGCGGCGGCGATGGAGGCCTTGGGCGGGGACGAGGCGATTCAAATGTAAACCTACAGGGATAGATGGAAATATATATATATATATAAGGATTGTGTGTATGCCTGCAGCATTCATGCTCACCATCGAAGGCTCCTTCTTGCGGCGGCGTCGTGTGTCGGGTCGCTCTCTACCCTCAGATATGGTTGAGGAGCGTGATGGCTGGCACATGCGTCATACTCGTGATCGGGTGCTGCTTGCGGGTCGCTGGTCTGCTCGCGGTATACACACAAATTAGTACTTTATCCTTAGATTAAGATTAATTATACTAACTTTCTTCTTCCTATATCTATCTATCTATAGTATTCTATTCTGTATACTATTATAAAGAGGAAAGAGGTTGTTTGTTTGTTTGTATTGAATAGGATCCGAAACTACTGTACCGATTTCAAAAAAAATTTCACCGTTGGGAAGCTACGCTATCCCCGGGTGACATAGGCTACTTTTTATCCCTGTATTCCCACAGGAACGGGAACTACGCGGGTGAAACCACGAGGCATCCGCTAGTTGTATATAAAGTGAAAAAAATTAATTGTAATTAAACAGTTGATAAAGGTTACGGACCCCGGTGTCTGTAGAGCGTATATCTTAAATAAAAAAACATAGACATGTTTTAAATTAAGCGCTGAATTACATGTGTGGTACGTTACTTAATGTGGTGAAACATGTCTTTACGTATCGTCAAAGTTTATAATAAATTTGCTTACTGTTTGTTCTTGCCACAAGTTTTTTTTTTGGGTATGGCTAGGCTTTGACTTTTTTGTGTGACTTATTTCAATTGATATATGATTAAATATCGAATTGTTTGATGCTGGCAAAATGCAAAAAGTGAAATGCCAAAAACATAGAACGGAAAAAGAAAAGATCGTGTCGTTGGTATAATATCGAACACGACAGAGGAAAATGAAAAAGTTGCCTCGAGCAACGTCGACGATACAAGAATCGAAGTAAATGGAAAAACTTTGTCGAAACGCTACAAAAAGAAAATTAAAAGCTTTTGATTTGTGTGACATCCCACTTCTAATGCATGAATATAAGCTCCGAACGATATTTCCTCTGGAGTTTTTTTTTTATAAAAAAAAATCCTTTCTTTTTTTCGTAACGCTAAATGTGATTGGATTTTGAGATGTTGTTTTTCTTGTGAGATGATCTTGTACGTTATAATGGGAAAAAATAATGTGTTTGCATGAAAAGGTTCCGTGAAAAAGATTGAAATGTTTTCTGTTTCGTGAATATTGAGAGCGTAAAAGGACAATGTGTACCTACCTAAAATAGGCGCCATGAAGAAGTAGAATTTATACGCAGTAACATTTTTGTTCGGTAAAATGTCATTATATTTTCCAAACAAAAGAAAATAAAGGTTACACAGGTTCTCTATCTTTGATATTCGTTCTACGAACTCTATAGTTAGTCTATTTTAGCATAAAGATGTTATAAAGTATGCTCGGAAAATATACTAAGTTAACAAAAGCTGAGTGGGCAGGTTAGTATCGGAGTTCATATTATATATTGGGTTTATTATATTCGTCACACTTGCTTGAATTGATGACGTTATATTTTTACTTTGACAAAAGTCGGTGGATCGATACCACCTGCAATCTGTAGCGATGATAGCTCAGTGATTACCTCGGTCGGTTCACACGCCGGAGGACGTGGGCTCAAATTCCAACAATAAACTTAAGCCAGTGAAGAAAAACATCGTGAGGAAACCATAGCATGGTGGCAGAAGTTGAAAATTTCACGTTGAAAAATCTGCCGCCAAGCACTTAACGGTGTGTTCCGGCAGCCTCACTTGAGATCCAGCTCCATTCCAGGCTAGATGTGCTTTACCATCTTCAACCACACCTTCACTTAACATCAGGTGAGTTGTCGTCAAATAACTAGACCGTGAACCATGAAAAAAGGTATAGTATTTTGTGCGCACTAAAGATAAATATAATTTTGTACAAACTCAAAAAAAGATGTACACAGCAACAGAGACATTAAGTTAATCTATGTGGAACGGGCTACCAACTGTCCGGGTAAATCCGCACGCCTGACACTGTAAGCTGTCCCGAGTGCATCCCTGCCCGGATTAAACCAAAGTTAGGAAATGTTATTTTAAATTAAACTCATTGCAGTATTTATAGCTAATGAATTAACGTACTTAACTGATTTGAAGTAGGTTTAATCAGCTCAAGTTTATTTTCGGGGTTTGAAACCACGCTCTTCGGCATGTGAACCTACGCGCTAACCACTGAGCTACCGTCGCTACAACGGGCTACTACGTGTATCTTCTAGTCTATAGTGTTTGATTTTTCTAAGCAAGAGTGTTCACCAAATCGTTTAGCTTCCGTTGAGAAGGCGGTCAAACGCAAGCTTTTTTTTTGTAAGATATAGGAAAAGAAACAGACTTTAATTTTGGGCAACTTTTTCCTTTTGAGGAGTGTCTCTTTTACTGGAAAATTTCATCTTTTATCAAGGAAGGGAAAACATTAACAAGGCTACTAGTAACGAACCCAATTGAATAACTCGTCAGAAAAGAAATCTAGCTATGCTCAACTGTGTTTCATACTTCGTACTTACTTAGTATGGTTATAACAGTGAACAGAAGTCAAATTCTGTCAGGCACTTTGTTATATAGTGCTTTTTAGCCAACATCAAATAAAGGAGGTATCCCTATTCGACCCGTATGTTGGTATGTCTGCAGTTTTCTCAAAAACTGCTGTTTCGATTTGGATGGGGTATTCGTTATAAAATGCATTTTTTCAAGGAAGGTTTTAGTATATTTGAAACTGTTGAAGTTAGTTTTATTTTACAAAAAAAGGTAAAATTATTATTCATAAGTACTTGAATTCAGATACTTTTAAAGATGAAAGTTGACAAACTAGCAAATTCGCGACGACCACCAGAATGAGAAACAATTAAAAAAAATAGTTCTATTTTGCAATTTCTATCGTAGATTTCCCTGTTTCTTAATGGCTTACAACATATTGGAGCTATATTAACCTGAGTACGTACGTATGTATGTGTATTATTTTTATGTCACACATTGATATTACGATTACTACTCACAGAGAAACGTTTCAGATTACGGAATTCTGTGACACGGCAAGGAAAAAGTCCAAAAATAATTCCAATATTTTTCATCCTAAAAATAATACTTCTATTGCCTAAGTTTCGCAGACGCTTTTAGACGAATAAGGCTCAACTCGTACCGTTCAGTAAACAATGATAGGTATGTCCATCCGAAACCTATCAGATAAAGCAGCATTATACCGTTACAATAAATGATTCAATTTCCTTTACGCAAGTATCCGATCCACTTAAGTATTATGAAAGTAATAGAAGGGAGGGGAATAGTTTTCTTGCTGACGCTCCTTTTACGATAATGACAGAAAACGCGGTCCAATATCTATAAAATATTACAACCGTACGAAACCGACCGGTTCGCCGGACCACGCCGAACGACGCTGGTCGGAGATTTGATTGGAATTAACTTTAACTGTGGATAACCCTGATGCGTTTCTGGATAATGAGTGTAATGCGATTTTTACAGGATTTCGTCATTAGCACCTGTTAATAAATCAATTTTCACTTCAAATTTCAGGATCTTTCTTAAAACGCCGACTAAAGTTAAATGAAATGTATTAGTTATTGCGTAGAAGTTAAACGACGTTTGTTAACATAATCGACGTGTCAGCATGGTTTGCAAATAGCGTTTAAGTGTATTATAGCAGTCAAGTTTGTATTATAATGTTAATGGTTTACTCGGTGGTAGATCTCCTTAGCAGAAGGTCATCTACGTAGGTACCACTACAGTGTCAGATATTCTGCCGCCAAGCAGTAGTGTGTAAATATTACTGTGTTCCGGTTTGAAGGGTACGGCTGGCAGACTAATTTTATCTAATGTCTTAAAGTAATGAGCGCTAAATCAACGATGCCTTAGACTTTGTTTTGCTACTCAAAGCTCTGTGTATCGCTGCAATGGTCATGAAAAGGCGTTATCTTTTACCATCCCGAGAGCGTCTCGTTCGTCTTATTACTATTACACAAAAAAGAAGAAAAAATCCTCTCATTTGGTGGTAAGAGTTCTATACCCATTGCAGATGTACCTAGAACTTTGAGTAACAAAGCGAAGACCAAAGCATCACCACCTAATGATACTTCCAGTTTTCTATAAATATTGGAGGACATCTTACTCAGCTTCATCTTGCTAGAAACTCAATAAAGCTTGTACTTTGGGAACCTTACCGATTTCTACATTACTTACTGATGTCTGAGTATTTTTAGCTTTTATTACTTTGTGGGATTTTATATATTTGTCGGGAAAACTTGTTTTATTTTTTTACGCAGAAAGTCTCGCAATCCAGCGGGTAACGCAGCTAAGCATATTTTTTTTATTTTTTTTTTATTGTAGATAGGCTTGCGTTTGACCGCCATCCCGCCTGATGTTAAGCGAAGATGCGGTCTACGGTGGAGCACGCTCGCCTAGAAGAAACCGATTCACTCGCGACTTGAAGATATAGGGCACGTTGCCTGAAATTAGAAATTGTTTGAAATATCTATCTATACCTATAGGTTATTTGCTTATATATTCTTTGTACGGTGCCCATTTTATTGTAAGTTAGTTGAATAATCTTTATATTTTCAAGAAGTAGAGAAAAAGTAAAAAAGGAACATAAACTACTTAGATTCATTTGTTTTCTGTTCTTTTTGTTCACAATACACACAAATAAGAAAAAGGCTTATGACGATACATACACAAGATTATTCTAACTATTTTATACGTATTTAAACAAACAATGCAATAAATATAGCAAACTAGAAATATAAATTATTTTAGCTTCTAGTTTAATTGTACATAAAGTTGCACGAAATTTAATTCCCGACAGTATTTTGACCTCAGTTCCAAACAACGATTACTCCAAATCGCACTCCCGTAAAAGAGGAGGGATTAGCACGTGCCATCGTTGTTACAAGTAGCTACTTCAGTTTGTTTGCGAAGCGCTAAGCAGACACTCCTAATGAAGGGATTAAAGAGAAAAAGTAGCCCTTCGCGCTCAGACTGAGGATTAGAACGGAGATCGGATCATTAGTGAGTGATACACCTGATTATAGTATCAACGAAGCCGTAGTACACTGATACCACGTCATGCACGGTGTTACTTTACTTGAATAAGTGTCGGATAAATACACATGTGAAGCCTATTAAATACATGTACTTCGACAGATTTTCCAGCCTTTCATTGATTACATTCAAAATTGTTTCGCAATACAAAAAAAATATATTAGTATATTCAGGTAAGCACCTGAATAATTTAAAGTTCTCATATCAACTAGTCAACTAGCGCTATCTATCGGTGGCTACTATGTAAAATTATGACCAAAGTTTGAGTTGCCATTCACAGAGGCGGCAGCACTTTCAGAAGTTTCACTAGTATGGGCTCAGAGTATGGGTATGGGCCGAGTGCTCGTGAGACGTACGCGTAGCTCGTCACTATCTGCGGCTCTCCACCGCATTTATACAATACGCCTGACACATTATACTACTGAAATAAGCACTATTAATAATGTACCAAAATATTATGCAATAACGCTGTAAAAATAGCGTTTTATGCATTTGCATAATACAAACATGCAAATGCATAATTATAATCGGACGTCTAGTGATGGTTGTAGATGTTTGTTCTTTGTCAGGGTGATTATGTATTACAAGTATAAGTAGTTTTTAGGGTTCCGTACTCAAAGGGTAAAATGGGGCCCTATTACTAAGACTCCGCTGTCCGTCCGTCTGTTCGTCTGTCACCAGGCTGTATCTCATGAACCGTGATAGTTAGACAGTTGAAATTTTCACAGATGATGTACTTATTTCTGTTGCCGCTATAACAAATGTCATATGTCGTTCAATAGATGACAAATGTCATCTATTTAATGACATATTTTTGTAATATTCAATCCAAAGTTATTTTCTAACCTTTGGAGCCTTTACCACAAAGCCGGGGTTCCCGAGGTATCCATAACGTACGCCAGAAAATAACAGCCCACACATTTTGATTACAGCAACCTCTGAACAACAAATGCGTAGACACAACTCGTAAGTCACAAACTCTAACTACAAAATACTCGATCGTAACTCCACCACACAACAATAACAAGTTTGCACAGCGTTTCATGTACACGGTGTCCATTACGCGAACAATCCAGCTGTGGCCAAATTTAATCCGTTTAACTGCGCAACGCTTTCGAAGTTACATCTCCGCGGGTATGTGTGTAAAATCAGCCAGTTTAATGAGTCCGAAATTACGTACCGGGTGGCGTATCTATCTTTTTATATTGCTGCGGTCAGCGCTGGTATTTTTTGTTTAGGAGCTGTAATGTCTTCTTACTTTTGAAAATTATTAAATTATTTAGTAAACACACCGGATGGCTCGCGGTTACACCCGCGTAGTTCTCGTTCTCGTGGGAATAGAGGGATAAAAAGTAGCCTATGTCACCCGGGGATAGTGTAGCTTCCCAACGGTGAAAGAATTTTTGAAATCGGTCCAGTAGTTTCGGAGCCTATTCAATACAAACAAACAATCAAATCTTTCCTCTTTATAATAGTATAGATAGATATAGATAGATGACTATTAATAAAGATGTTATGCCATTAAAGAGTTCGAATTTGAATAAGATACAAACATAAGTTTCAAGCATGTATTTTATTTCTTTTTGTATTCGGTCTACAGTAACCAATTTTTATGTACTTACTATTTATTAGAAATCAAAAATAAAGTAAGGTAAAAAATTACGACTATATGTGGACTGTTAAATGTTTATTTACATAAATATCTACATTATGAGTTTTAATAAAATTTAAAAATAAAAAAATACTTAACATCTGATTCCACTCACTCTAGTGCGAAAAAACAAGATCGAGAATTGCATGACAATTGCATGATATGAAATCCGAGGTATATTTTTGACCGAGTTTTATTTAATTACTCAAAACTTTTACATCAAATTAAAAAAGTAATAATTACTTTTTTAATTTGATTAAAATTTGATAAAACTTAGTAAAGTCACTAATTATTAGTGACTTTACTAAGACATAAGCGTAACTATATTGTTAATAAAAAAATAATATGATATTATAATTATGAGTATTTTAATGAAAATTGATTTATTCTGCGGTATTTGTGTTTTTTTTTGTGAAAAACTATGTTTTGTTCTTTTTCAGGATTATACCCATACTCCAATGTTAATTAAGATTTTTACATTTCGATATTTATTTCTGACATCATTTGCTGTACGACTAAGTTTTTATACAATATTGTAAATAAAACGAAATTAATTGTTCGTTAATTTTTTTTTTTTTTGGGATTTTATGGTTTGGCTAACGAAACGAAAAGGCCTTTGAACCATGTCATTATTTGCGAAGAACGAATTCATGTCTTACATCTATAGTTACAGTTAAAGTCTAGTGTTGGTCTAGTCCAGTCCAGTCATGCTATAGTAAAGTAGTGGCAACTTTACTTTAAGCTTCGATGGAGTTTTGGAAGCAACACGAAAAGTCTTGTTTCACCACATTATATCATTTTCTCACACTCCTGCTTGTAATTCGGCACTTTATGAATAAAACACCACCATTTTTATGCATAAACACTCGACAAAACACTAGTTTTGGAAAAAAACAACGGAGCGACACGACTCTTCCCGCGTTCCTGCCAAAAAAAAACCAATTGTTCGTTAAAAAACTTAAATTAAGGCAAAAACGTTTAATTGCGTAACATTTAGTCTCATAATTATGTCACGGGCAACAGCTATTATAGTAATTAAGTAGTTTTATTTATTCGTATATATATTTACAATGTGCCACTCTTCACAATTTGTTAACGTTATAATTAATTTATTTAAATTAAATTCTGAGTGTTTCTGGCGCGGCTTTGTTAATGCTCAGAATAAACAGAGACCAAGTTTTCATGTAAAATTTCTAACTATGCAAGGTCTCAAAAAAAAAAAAAAAAAAATTAGTGAAGATAACACAGTTTACGATGACGTTTGCTTGGATCGTGGATAAAACGTGAAAACAGTTTTAGGTTTAACATTTCATTGCTACGTCACGTCACGTTACGTCACACCACGTGCGTCACGTCAGATCACGTTACGTCACGTAAAATTACATCACGATGTACATATATGTACAGTATGCGATCCATGACCAAATAATCATAGCGCAGCTATTGTTAGTTATGACCATAGTAAAAGTTGTTCATAATGGTAAATACAATGACAGCCCTGTTGGCTCATTGGTAGTATGTCTGCTTCAAGAGCTGAAGGATGTAGGTTCTATTCCCACCCAGGACAAATACTTTGTGGTATAAGCAAATGTTTGTTCTGTGTCTGGGTGTCCTATAGTTATAAAAAAAAAGTATTTAAGTAATCTATCAGTCATCTGACTTCAATAGTACAAGCTCTGCTTAGTTTGGGGTCAGATGGCGCTGTGTGTAAATGTCCTACGATATTTATTTGTTTATTATTCATTTATTTAATATTCCCCCAAGCTTATAACTCTATATATACACTACAGACAGATACCCAAATGTTTAATGTAATGAACATTAAACATTTGGGTATCTGTCTTTATCTAGTCTATAGTACTTTTCATTAGTGCATGGTATGCAGTTTTTGGCGACTGTCACGTGGTAGTCGTTATTAGCATTGTTGTTTATTTGCGGTCAGCTGTATTTTATGACAATAGCTCTCAATATATAAAAGCGCATTAAAACTTTGGTAAAATGTACATTTTGAAGAAATATTTTTTTGTCGTAAAAATTGTTACATGTTCAAAATGCTCTACTGATGGTAAGAGACAATGCCTTTTCTTAAGATGAAGTTTGAGTAGCAAAATAAAAATTTAGAAAACTGTTGATTTGTCCCTTATTACTATAAAACTCTCGGTGGTTATTCTCAATAGCCTCGTAATTTCACTATTTAGGATCACCCGTTGAGGCACTCGTTCAGTAATTACCTATTTAATAAACTTTTGCCCACACTATTTTAAACATTTTCCAGAATGATATGATTAGATTTGACTAAATATTTATACCTTTAAGTATACAACATACGTTGTCTTACTTAAAAACTCTACTTAAATTAACAGGTGAGCTGTGGTCAAACACCTATCCTGTCGAGTATATAAAAAAAATTAACAGACGTCATATAAATATTGCGGTCATTTATTTTCTAATGCTACGCAAAGACATTAAGTAGGTATATCATTAGACCTAAAGCGGCGTTTTTAAGTAAGGCCTCTCTGATTGGTGTAGTTTCTGTGAACAAGCAAAAATTGTAGGGCCTAGAAAACGTCACTTGTTTTTTATGTAACATTGTATATTTGTTATTTTTCTAATCTTTGTAAGACCCATAATGTAAGTACAAATTTCAATCAAATCTTATTAGCTATCGTGGAGTTGATCATAAAAAAAACAAATATTTTTAAAATGTTTCAAATTATTTTAGTACATTCCAGTGTAGACGCAAAATTAACTTTCTCTGTATTCTAGCAAGTCGTTGACACGGGTTTACATCCTTTGAGTAAAACCTATCACCATTATCAAATACCTTTTTACTTTAATCTACAGTATGAATGTAGCAAACGAATAAACTGGAAATGTCTAACGAGATTTTATTTTGAAAGGTAACACGAAAACGCTATTTATTTCGAGTTCTCTATTTGATTTGCTCCGGAACGAAAAGCTGACTATACACAGCCGAGCAAATTTGAGCCACGTTGCTCAATATTTGGTACCACATAATTTATTTATAAGGTTCAAACCACATCCTTAAACAAATAAATGAAAATAAAATATTGGAAAAGAATCACACGGAGATATCTATCCCCAAACTACTCAACGTGTATACCTACTATGGGAACCAGTAAACTGCTGGAATACATAAATACTTTTTTGTAAATACATAAGAATAAGAATCAAAAATAATCTTTATTACCAAACATACAGTTAACAATTATATATTTTCACATATTAATTTACTGTATATGATTTGTGTAACGTTGTACATCGGGTACCAAACTAAGCTTAGCCTGTATTTTGATACTTTTTTATTATTTTTTTGTACAGAATAGGTTCGCGTTTGACCGCACCCTTCCTGATGTTAAGTAGGATGCAGTACAAGATGAAGCACGCTTACCTAGACAAAAACCTGTTTGCTCTAGATTTGAAGACACCCAAATTGTACTTCGCGGGAAAAACAGACGCTGGCAGAGAGTTCCACATCCTCGCCATCCACTTATGATACACACAGAACAGCCAGACACAGGATATTAACCGTTACATAAATGTTTGTGTTGGTGGGAATCAAACCCACGCCCTACAGCTGTTGAAGTAGATATTCCACCAAATGAACTAACGCAGTCAATAATTCCAAATGAACAAATATTTAGTCATAGAATATTATAAAATTAAATACAGTAGAAATAAATGTCTTTTTATTTTAATTTTATTATAATTAAGATTTTGCCGATTTTTGTGTACGCCGATGAATGGGGTTCTTTATTTGGGTCGGTTTTGAAGTGTGCAAACGGATTAAAGCGGACAAAAATATCCGTTCGTTCTTAATACCGCTACGGTTGTTGGAAGAAAATATTGGGAAAAAATCACCTGGCTTTAGAACTAGTGGTATAGTTAATGAGTTTGTAGGCCGAGTGATCGGCCCTAGAGTCAGAGTCCTTCGACAGGGCTCGACGAATAAACAATGGGAACCGATAATATTCATTGTATCATATATTTAAATAAATAAATAAATAAATAAATAAATAAATAAATAAATAAATAAATAAATAAATAAATAAATAAATAAATAAATAAATAAATGTCGTAGGACTATACACACAGCGCCATCTGGCCCCAAACTAAGCAGAGCTTGTGTGATGGAAGTCAGATAACTGATAGAATACATAAATACTTTTTTTTTTTGTAAATACATACTTATAATACATATAGAACACTCAGACACAGAACAAACATTTGTTTATTCACAAATGTTTGCCCTGAGTGGGAATCGAACCCACGCCCTACAGCTCTCAAGGCAGATATACTACCAATGAGCCAACGGGGCTGTCAAACGGGGGTGTATTTACCAATGGTAACAATCTGAAATGTATGCTATTTACGGTCACCCATCCGAATACTGACCGAATCGTCCGTTGCTCAACATCGACGAAGGTTTAAGAACATTTAGGCAAGATAAAACAAGAGCGCTATACTAAACTACTGATATCAAATATTTTTTTTTAATAATCCATAACTTTTGATTTGACTTTTTAACACGTTGACGGTGTAAAAAAATACAGGAAAAATGTGAATTAAATAATTAATACATACAATAGTGCTTTAGTACAGACGATACTGAATTTACCTTCCAATTACAATGTAGCGAACTTGAAACGTTGAATATAATGTGAAAATAGAAAAAAATAGGCAAAAGGCAATTAAAGATCGTATGTTGTCATGATAACAAACATATATTAAAAATAAAATACATACGATAAATATATATAAATATACGATCTTTAATTGCCTTTTGCCTATTTTTTCCTATTTTCATATTATATTCAACGTGTCAAGTTCGCTACAGGTAAATTCAGTATCGTCTGTACTAAAGCACTTATTTAGTATTTTATCTATTTTCATACAAAATGTTGCCTGCATTATTATTAACTAGCTACGCTCCGCTGTGATCCCGCTATTTTTCATACACGTGAACACAAATTTTTTTCGGAATAAAAAGTAGCCTATGTTAATCCAGGGTGTCAGCTACCTTCATACCAAATTTCATCAAAATTTGTCCCGCTGTTTGAGTGTGAAAAAGTAACAAACATACAAACACACTCACAAACATTCGCCTTTATAATATCTTATAATTATCTTTATATATCTTTATTAATATTAAGTGGGATTATTCCTGGAGAAGAATGTGATAAGATTTTACTAACGTAAGTAACTTTACACACAAAGTTTTACTTAACTAAGAAGTTCCACCACCTATGTATTTGCGCTCAAATACTAATTACAATTTCTTAGCACATCAAAAGCAAACGGTAATCACAGTTTAAATTTTTAAACAATTCTATTCATACGAAATCACGTCGTTCATAATACATGGCCGATTCACGTTCGCGGAGAAATTTCAATTTCCTACCTGTAACGATCTCTTTGATTTAGAGCGAACGAACCTTTTTTACTTACATTTCGGTATTACGAGCCTTTCATATAACAATTTTCATTTTGTTTGATCGAATAACGTTTACCTGGATTGCTGTAAATGGAGAAAATTGGTGTTCATTCAGCCTCATGATATGAGTAAATTGTAATAAGTAACAGTGCTTAAACTTAACGAGCTCGACTTTCTCTAGATTTAATACTACAAATGCGCAAATGTACCTATACACGATTATAAGCTTGGGGTATACTAAGCCGAGGGTACATTTCGGAGAGTATGCACTTGAACTGCACAATTTGGTTCCCCTGCACCTTTCTTCTACCGGCCGGGCAGACAAACGCGACCTAAACGTCATCCATACATGGTGGGTGTTCTCCATGTACGCACAAAGCGTTTTGATTCCACATTTTTCATTCGCACAGCGTGGTTGTGGAACTCTCTGCCGGAGTCTGTGTTCCCTGTTAGGTACAATATGGGTGTCTTTAAATCTAGAGTAAATACTAAATATGTTTCTTCTAGGTAAGCATGCTCAATCTGAGATTACACTACTGCTTAACACCAGGCAGTGTGGTCAAACGCGAACCAGTTTTGAATTAAAAATAACACATACTTTATTATGGAAACAAAAATGTGTCAAACCCCGTCATGACACTTTTTTGTTTTACTTCACACACATTCGATGGCCTTTATCACGGAGACAAAGCTGAGTACAACGCGCGCGCGGCCTCATCTTGCTTTGCACATAGCTAATTTTACATTTGTATGCTTGAAGGCAAAATATCCAGTACTGCAGTACCAACTTAGACTGAAGAAATCTATCAACAAGTTGTCTAATTGTTCTCTCACTTTATATTTATGTCACAAACATTTCGTCAGCAACAACTATTATTTGACGTCAGCTCTAACTCCAGTTGCTACTGGCAAATCATTTTACAACTTCGACTGTTTGTAAACACTTACCCCAGTTTCCTGAACATTGCAATAAGCAACGAGCAAATCATTAAAAGTGTTCGCAGTAAATAAACTCACTTTGTAAAACATTTTGTTCTGAGCAACGAATTTCCTAGAAGAGTTTCCTAGAATTGAAACAAATGAGCGTTTGCAAAACGGACAACTAGGTACACACATATATTCCGTGATTGTGATGTAGATGATGTCGATAATTGATTGATTCAGGCGTTACTTTGCGGAAGTTCATTTTGAATGTTCAATGTTTATATTTAGTTTATTTCCGCTTAACAGTCGTTCCAGTTCCAACAGTGACGAGGAGACTTAAATTAAACTCTCTCACTGTCACTGTGTGTGTGAGATGATGTCACTGATGATGATTTGTCATTCTCGACGTAATGTATTCTCGCAAAAAAAAGTTAATATATTCACTAAATACACTAATACTTTCTGTGCAGTCGAATTGAAGAAAGTGATAGTTCAAAACTAAATTCCTATCATTGTGTCCCAGAGAGAAGCCTCATTAAAGTTTGTGAACGCAAAACGTGGGCCTTAGGTTAAAATCTGTTTTAATAAATAAATAAATATCGCAGGACATTACACACAGCGGTTTCTAACCCCAAACTAAGCAAAGCTTGTACTACGGAAGTCAGATAACTGTTACATACTTATAATACATACAGTACACCCAGACACAGAACAAACATTTGAACAAACATAATACTCGTACTTAGAATTATAAGATTTGCTGTATGTTCCTATACAACCAGCAGCATCCTTCACCCGCTATACTACGGTATTTCTCCGGAATTAATAGTAACCTATACATTTAAATTAAGTTTGCGTTTGACGACCTCTGCTTGGTGTTACCCAGTGATGCGATCTAAGTTGAGATCCAGTTCCATTCCAGGTTAGATGTGTTTAGTAACTTCAACCACTCCGCCACTTAGCATCACGTGAGCCAACACCTAGCCAGTTAAACATAAAAAAAATTGAAGTACGCTTATCTAGAAGAAAGATCCTGAGAGATCTTATCCTGGATTTGAAGACACTGAAATAGTACTTATCGTTAAATAGATGTGCCGGTAGAGTTCCACATCCTCGATGTTCGTATGAAAAACGTAGAGTCAAAAGGTTAAGTGCGCTCGTGGGGAATGTCTACCGTACCTACTGTAATAGCCATAGACAGACGTTACCTCTTATCTTCTCTCCGTTACGTTTATCTTATTACTTTTAGATACGAGAAAATAAATATATTACTTCAAGCGCCTTCAACAAAAGTTACTTCTATTTAATAATCCGCGCAAATGTGTTTAGCTGTTACAGCGTGAATAACTATAATCATAGTCATATTTATTTGTAACTAAAAACAAGCGGACGCCTCGCGGTTTCACCCGCGTAGTTCCCGTTCTCGTGGGAATACAGGGACAAAAAGTAGCCTATATCACCCGGGGATAGTGTAACTTCCCAACGGTAAAAGAATTTTTGAAATCGATCCAGTAGTTTCGGAGCCTATTCAACACAAACAAACAATCAAATCTTTCCTCTTTATAATAGTATAGATAGATTATAAAAAGATATATGCAAAAATGTCAAATCAATAATAATAATTACAATAAATGTCACTTCACAAAATTCTTTGTAGCTTTCTTTGTGTAACAAAATACAACTCATAAATTCATTAGTATTTGCATTTTTATTATTAGTATGAAGTGCGATGATTCTCCGCGCAAGCTTTCCAGTAGCCACATAATACATTTACTTATCCTTATTTACTGTTCACCATAACAAAAGGAGAAATATTTCATGCACGAATAAGAAATAGCATTTCGGAAACATTCTCAGAACTCTACATATCATTAATCTTAACATTACAAATTCATTCGGTAAGAACTCACTCGGTTGGATTAAGCGGAATTATAAATGAAGTGTCACCGGAGCCGCTGCAAAAAACGCTCGGTGTCTGCAAGTCGTAACAGTAAATTTTGTGAAATAATGTCCAAGAATTATAAATAATAACATCCTGAATAGTTAATAACATAGTCTCAACAGCTCTGTAATTTCGCTAGCTGTAGTACTTTCTTTATTAGATCCTCAATAAGATCACCCCAATATTACCGGTTGTACTATAGCCGGTTATTCAAATAAAAAAAAGTTTTCAAAATCAGTCGACAATTGATGGAGAAATAGGTAAACATAGATTATATATACATGTATAAGATCCAACATAAAACCTTTGAACTTTGTTGAAGCCTGTTAAAAAGGCTTAATTTATGATTTATATTGTATAAATATATTGTATGTGCTTGTGCTTATCTAATATTCGTTCAAAGCATTACGTATTCAACAGAAAAATCTACCTAAAACCGTTCAAGGAGGAAAACCATTGAACAACGCCGAGCTGCGTGCGTCAGTTTTTAACGCGAAGAAAATGGGTTCTACGCAGCGCGGATTAATCGAATAATTCTCGCCGATTCTCGACAATTCTCAGAACTTCTCCGTTGAATAGGGAAATAGAACTGTGGAAACGTGGCGAAAGCTTTCCGATTTTTATTGTAGAATCGATGCCGGATATCGATTAACTCGGAGATTTTTCATTGGTCGTTCTGTAGAACGACTTTTTAATAATGGATGTTTAAATAAGTTTCAAATATGAGGCACCTATATTTTACTGAAATCCTCTTAAGATTAATTTATATTTGCAATAAATAACCATAAAAAAAATAGTAATTAGTAGAGGTGTTTTTGTTGTCTCCTAAAGATAGCTTTTTGGACTAGTCCTACATAATCTGGCTGAAACCAGGTTATGTAGGATTTTATCTACCTCAGTGTCTGAACTCCATAGAAATGTACCCCGTAGCACGCTTTTGGCAAATGCTGGGTTCATTTGCCGTTCTTCCCACTACAAAGTGCACTTATTTTGGTTACGCTGCACCGCTGTCTTTATTGGCCCAATCAAGTAAATAAATGTGTAATCAGATCTCTAAATTTGACCTCCCATAAACACAAAGGTCTCCTATTAATCGGCTCTTAAGAAATCAGTTAATCATTTACAAAAATAAAAGCTATACAAGTTCTAAATCCTCGTTGTCCCCGTCGAAAAAAAAATTCCTAATTGTACATAAAGAAACTAAAGACCAAAAAAAAAACTAAAACAAAACTGTGATTAAATTCAATGCAAACACTGACAGATTATTGTGTAACAAGTTTTTTTTTTTTTTTTTTCTTTGGTTTTGGCGTCGCGTTTTAGCATTTGCCAGTGTCAAGTAATTATATATTTTCAAGTTTCAAAAGTTAAGTGCCATCGTAGCTAGTTTTAGTCAAAGTCGTCTTTGTCAAGTCCAGTTCGTGTCAGTTAATTCCAGTCATGCTTTAGTAAAGTAGTGGCAACTTTAATAAAAAGCTTCGATGGAGTTTTGGAAGCAACACGAAAACTCATGTTTCACCACATTATATCATTTTCCCACACTCGCGCTTGTAATTCGGCACTTTATGAATAAAACACCACCATTTTTATGCATAAACACTCGACAAAACACTAGTTTTGGAAAAAAATACAACGGAGCGACACGACTCTTCCCGCGTTCCCGCCAAAAAAAAAAACGTAACAAGTTTAGTCGGTAAGAAAAGCTTTTTGAAATTCTATTATTGCTATTTGAGATGATAGGCCGGTGAATACTCACGATTGCCCTTTGCCTCGTTTCACGGTCAGGTGGGACTTATCTGGAGAGTACAATTACGTCTGGCCTTTGAGTAACTAGATTTATTGCTATTGACAAAATGCTGCCAAAAGAGCGAAATTAGCTTTGGACTTAGGACTCCTTGTCTAATTCATGTCTGTTTTTAGATTCCAGTAACAAGGTGGTAAAAATAAACCCTAATAATGTGCTCAAGCTGAGTCTCAAGTTTTTTTATTTTTTTATATATAATTATACGCTCCACAGACACTGGGGTCCGTGACCTTTGTCAACTTTAGTTACAATTTTTTTTTATTTTTTTTTACATTTTTACATTACAAAAAGAGGAGAGGTTAGTAGGATCTTAATCTAAGGTTAAAGTAGGTACTAGATAGTGTGTATACCGCGAGCAGACCAGCGACCCGTCTCAAGTAATTTAAAACTAATCAATCTGAATTTCGACGTAAAGTTATATGTTTTTAGTTTTATTCGTCACTAACGGACGCCTCTCGGTTTCACCCGCGTAGTTCTCGTTTCCGTGAGAATACAAGGCTAAAAAGTAGCCTATGTCACCCAGAGATAGCATAGCTTTCCAACGGTGAAAGAATTTTTGAAATCGGTCCAGTAGTTTATTCGTTACATACAAAAATACAAACTTTTCCTCTTTATAATATTAGTATAGGTTTCATTATTCTGGTTATCGTTTGTACCTCAAAGGTTTAGAGCCTTAGAATTACAGTGGATATCTTCGGATTTTCGGCTATTAAGCTTATGCCCAATATTTTTCTAATCTAGTGAGCTAGCTTAGAAGTTATAGGAAAATAAAAAACCGACCGAAAGTGCGAGTCGGACTCGCTAACTAAGTGTTCCGTACGAACTTGTAGATATGTAAATAGTTCTTCCATGACGGGAATTATGAAGTACCGAATATTGCTTTAATGAAAACATAAATTGGATACTTGTCCTATAAGAAATTGATATTGATTATGTCTAAATTTCATGATGTAAGTCAACGGAAAGTAGCCTATTTGTTTTGATTCCATTGCGAGTGTAAAAGTTTAATGTAGTATTGAAGGTCGTATATTTTTTTTTGCCATATGTTGCATTCAATCAGTCTGTTTGCTAATAGTACTGCTAATAGTACTTTTAATTGCATTGATTTAGAAGTTGTTTTTTTTGCAAGAGTTTGCAAGCCTTAGTGATTTTTATCTTTTTTATGTAAAAGTATTGAGACCAACGGGACACTCCTGATGGTAAGAGATAACTTTGAGTAACAAAATAAAGCCCAGGGCATCGCTGCTTTAGCGCTCTTTACTTTGAGACGTTAGACGGCTAGTCTCAACAGCCCTGTAATTTTTTTGTTTCATGTTAATTGCAACCTGGTACTTATAAGTGTTCCTGGGGAAAAAAGACTTGACAGACATACAGACAATCGACAACAAAGTGATTCTTTAAGGGGGTTTCTTTTTGAGATAGGTGCGGAATCCTAAAAATTTATATAGATACATTAATAAACTTGAAAAACATAACCATCGTTTTTTGCCAGTCGCTTAAAAAGAGCTTTTTAGATTAGCGATTGCCTTTTCAATGAGAAAACAAGGCAGATTCTTTACAACAACATTAATTGTTTGTGAAGTATTAACGAACTTCAGTTTGAAATCTCTTTTTATAAAATTTCAGTTGTTTGCGCGAAAGTAATAAAAGCTAAATTTTATAGAAAGACAAACAAGAAAATTTTAACCGATCCTATTATTCCTTTATTGAAATATTATGTTGAGTCTTGGGAGTAAATTTAATTGTCGAAGTTGAGATTGAAAAAGTTACTGCGGTCGCATAATTCCATAAAACGAGCCTGTATACGGTATACTTATGTGGCGGTAGTAGATCTTTTCATACACAGCACACACACGAAATAATTCTAGAATGCGTGTCTAAGGGTTTTTTTACTAAATGTTAAACAAATTAGTGTCTATGAAAACTTTCATACTTAAAATAGATGTGAGTGGTTTGGTAGTATACGGGGACAAAACTTTCATTATCGTCATGTACTCAAAAATAACGAAGCGTGAACCAATTACGTCTGTCTAGGTATAGGACAAGTAAGTGTGCTCTATCGTAGACCGCCATCTCACGAAAAACGAAAGCCTGTTACGTAATAAAAAAAATGGTAAAAAAACCTTGCCTTTGGTTTGCCAAGTGAGGGTAATTAATACACCTTTGTATTTCATCATCATTATCATCATCAGCCTTTGTTAGTCCGCTGCTGGGCATATGACTCTCCCAAGACACGCCACTCAGCCCGATCTTCGGCTTTTCGCTTCCATCCACCGCTAGCTGTCCTTCGTATATCCTTTGTATTTAAATAAATAAAAATAAGTGATTGCGATGATGATTTGATTTGTTTTTTTGGATGTGGTTTTTATTTAGTAAAAAAAAACTTCTTTTTTTTCTCCATAAATTCAAGTTTTGTTCCTCAGCCAGTCAGAAATAAATTCAAGTTAATTGTTGGAAAAAGCAAGGAGGAGCTTTGTTAGGATTATGTCGAATTTGGTTGGACAATATCGCAAGTCATTATAAGAGTGTCCGGCATCAAACGGTGCATCGAAAATCGGTGTAAGCATCTAACGGTGTGGTCCGGCAGCCTCACTTGAGAGCCAGTTCCATTCCGGGCTAGGTGTGCTTTACCATCTTCGACCACACCTTCACTTAACATCAGGTGAGCTGTGGTCAAACAACTAGCCTGTCAACCATTAAAAGAAAAAAAAGTGTCCGTTCTTGTCGAGTTGAATATATCCAGATTGCATCTAACGGGAAACATTCACAATGATATTTTAAAGTAATGTAGAGATATTTTGCTTCTATTCCTTGCGGTCGCTATCCATATTCTGTGTATCTATATGAATCTTCATTTTTATTTCTAAAGAAAAATTAGCTTAAAAAAGAATCTACTGCTGCATACTGTGTCATGTTGCTGGAGGCGTGATTATTAGATATGTTTGTTTTGTACAATTTGGTTAATGTTGCGGATGGTGCAGAGTTTTATGACATACATTTTAAAGGGTAACTTTTATTACCTACAATTAAAATATTGGCACGTTCCGCCGCTTGCGTAGATGAGCGCCCATTCGTATGGTTTTGCGATTAATATGCTGAATTTTAATTATAAAATTTTAGCTTTTATGACTGTTTCGATGCTTTAACTATGACTATAGTTTTGTCAGCATTTTATTGTATAGATTTTTTTTTTCAATTTTATAGTGTGTTTTCCTGTTCGTTATCATGTTATTGAATTATTAAGTTTTTAAAAGTTTTTTATACACTAAACTGATATCAGTTACTGTGTCTCTTTCCATTCAAAGGTTGTCTGGAAGTAATCGCTCTAGGCGATAATACCGCCGTTATACATACACTTATTTTATTTTGTTATGTTCTTTATCTCTTTTTTATGTTTCATATTTGTATGTTTTTGTGCTTTGTTTTGGTTTGTTGTACTATATTCTATTCTATTCTATATTAGTGTCATATAAGTAAGGTAACAGATTACAAAAAGATAGTGTACATAAAATGCTGCATATGAAATAGCTAGAGACTCGTCATACACTAGCTACATAATTGCAAATGCCTTACGACATGCAAATAATTATATCAAAGTGTTTGCGTGTGTGTAGTTCCCGAAGTTATGCCGAAATGTAGGACTAAGGAGATTTTACCTATTTTCTACGCATATTTCCATCTGTAGGTTTAACTTTTTTATAATCTGAGCAAACTGTATAAACTTTGTGGTAGGTCTCTTTAACATTAGTGTGTTCCGGTTTGTAGGGTACTGTAGCTAGCGAAATTACAGGGCTGTTGAGGCTAACCATTGAAAGTCTCAAAGTAATGAGCGCTAAAGCAGCGCTGCCCTGAACTTTGTTTTATTACTCAAAGTTCTGTGTATCGCTGCAATAGTCATGGGCAGGCGCCATCTCTTATCATAAAGAGCGCGTCTCGAACGTCTCATTACATTTCTTTACATAAAGAAAAAAACTATGCCTGTATTGAGGTGCTCCCAAACTAAAGCGAGCGGGTTTTGGCATCTTCAGAAATAATAAAGTTTGGCTATTTCGGTATTGTCAAATCATTTTGAGTACTTACATATAAGAAACCTATGCTTAGTTTGGTGATAGATGGCGCTAGTGATTTGTTCTCTGATATTTATTTATTAATTAAACGGATACAATAAAAAAAAATATAAAAAATATGTCAATTAAAAAATAATAATACATTATCACAAATATAATTATGTATTGATATCAGGTAGTACGATCGATACCGCTGCTTGTTATGATATCAATTTTTAACGCTCTGTAAACAGTAACTTTGTTACAAAGTTTTCAAACGTTAATAATAGAAAAGATCAAAGAATAATAGAAGAGAAAAGTAATTTACTTAGATTCACCAAGTTATGAAGCGTTCCGTTAAAATTTTATGGTTTTTCTGATTGCTCAAAGCGGGGCAAACGTTATTATGAAACTTAGCGCATGGAATTAACCTAATTTAATAAAAAAAATAACGATTGTAATAGAGCTTAAGTAAAGTGAATTTTTACTAACAAATACACCATTTTCCGCGACACTTTCCGCGTTCCCGCCAAAAACTCTCTACATCATCTTCTATTTAATGGTTGAAACTATATCAAAATCCGTTGCTTGGCTAAGAACATTTGAATATTCGCTGTGTGTTTAACTTACAAGAAGTAAGTAAACATACAGATAAACAAAGACTTTATTTTCTAAAAACATAGCTAGATACATACATAATTTGTAATCCTTTTCCCTGATATTTTCTTCCGGCAAGTTTTTGTTCACTTTGTATAATAGCAACTTCTACAAAAGCTTTCTAAACTTTTACACAAAGGGACAAAATCAATAAACTATTGATAATACAGGGAAAAAGCTTTGCAAGTGACACGAACTTCTATTTGAATATGAAGAGCTACACTCTGATTTATATCTTTAGAAAAGGTTGGTTTCATCAATGTTCTCATAATAATTTATAGTTGATTTCTTGGTTTTGGCATCGCAATTTGTGCATTTTGCCACTGTCATGTATTTCATATATTTCAAATCAAGTGAAATAAGTCTATAGTCGTAGTCAAAGTCACATAAACCAAGCTGCGGTTTAGTTTCGTCCGTGTTTGTGTTGTGTATTTCAAAACTTAAATAAAAGATCAACCCGTAGGTTGAATACAATGCTTGTAAATTAATCTGTAAAAACTAATAATTATGCACACCAGAAAAAAAGAATAGAAAATAAAAGAATCCTAGTGCCACAAGTCGCGGCCTTTTGGAACGATCTTTTACTTCTAATCATCGCAACCAAGGAGGTAACTTGGAGTTTTGGCGGGAACGCGGAAAGTCGTGTCGCCCCGTTGTATTTTTTCCCAGACTATGGTTTTGTCGAGTGTTTATGCATAAAAATGGTGGTGTTTTATTCATAAAGTGCCGAATCACAAGCGCAAGTGTGGGAAATGATATAATGTGTTGAAACACGACTTTTTGTGTTGCTTCCAAAACTCCATCGAAGCTTTATAGTAAAGTCGCCACTACTTTACTAAAACATGACTGGACTTGACTGACACGGACTGCACTTGACCAAGACTGGACTTTGACTATAACTATAGCTTCGAGGCAACATAATTTACTTTTGAAACTTGAAAATATAAAACACTTGACACTGGCAAATGCTTAAAATGCGACGCTAAAACCAAAGAAACAAAAAAAGGAGGTTAAAGTTACCTCCTTTTTTTGTTTCAAAGGTTTTATTTAAATTTCAAACTGGCTTGCAAATTCTCTTTTACTGGCCGCTGCAGTAATGTACTATTATTGGCTTATAACTTCGATGACATTATTAATAAATGATTTTTATTCGTATTCGTACTCATCTTGGTAGTCGAGATTGTTGGTCGCCGTCAACAATATTTTGCTATTACTAATATATTTTCGACGATAATAGGGATTAGACCCTCAACGTCAATATCTTCCACAACTGTCCGTGAAAATACTTATTTTGAGGTTAACAATATTATGATAAGGTCACTGGGCAGTATTTATAAGTATTTCCTTATTATTTTCCTGGCGTATTCGTAATTCGACATAGGCATTAATTCTCGGGCTTCATTGGTTTTGGATACGCATAAATACAAATTCTATAAGGTTTTGTTTTACATAAAATTTTGAATAATAATAGTGTTGAAATTTAATAAAAAAGTAAATAATTATATAATGTACCTCCGACTCTTCTCACTAATATTATAAATGTGAAAGTTTGAATGGATCGATAGATGTTTGTTACTCTTACACGCAAAAACTACGGAACGGATTTGGATGAAATTTGGTATGAAGGTAGCTGTCACCCTAGATTAACACATAAGCTACTTTTTATCCCGAAAATATGTAGCAGGTAATATCGCGGGGCGCAGCTAGTACTATATAACATAAACTCATATTAGACTCTTATACTATCATTAGTATAAAAGTCCTGTTTCGGACGACCACGATCCTATCGTCTTCACAGCCGCTAGCCGGCCCAAGAAACTCAAAATGTTATGACTTGTTCTGCTTGTTCAGTGTTCCTAATTATAATATGTATATGTTAAAACCGTTCTAAAACTTTTTTTTAACATAAAATAGTCATGCCCTCCAACTCACCTGATGTAAAGCGATGGTGCGGCCGAGGATGGAGCACGCTGATCTAGAAGAAATCTATTCACTCTAGCCTTAAAAACGTCCTAATACTGTTGTCCTGTATTTGTAGATACTTTTGTTAGGCTATTTATACGATAGGTGAATTGACATCCCCGAGTCGTATGGTCCGTCTAGCAAAGATTAGCAAAACCAACGGTCGAAGCGTATTCGTCCTTTGATTCATTACAGTTTTCGATTAGGTTCCTGTTAGTTTTGCTTTCGACGCAGTCTTTTTATGTCTGCGCTCCGTACCTCGCTGTGCGGTGTAAAGTAAAAGTTTCAAAGCTTGAATAGCGGTGCGACTATGTTACTTTTATGTGTACCTATATATATATTGACTGCCTTATTAGCTCATTTGTTCTGCATCAAGAGCTTAAAGGCGTGGGTTCGTTTTCCATTCATGCTAAGATTTGTGTGATGATATCTAAGATCTACAGGCTCTATGTCTGGGTGTTCAGTATGTATTAACAAAGTACACAAGTATTTTATTAGCTGTCTGGTATAGCACAAATTTTGCTTAGTTCGGGACTTGATGGCGCTGTGTGAAGGTCCAATATTAAACAACTATAAATTAAAAACATTAAAAACCCCCGACAGGTGTATTGTATTCTACTAGTCAAGCCCTTTCATTTGATATCCATATTGAGGGAGTTGCGAAAAATGTGTTATCCGCCATTTTGTGGCGGCGGCCATCTTGGACCGATTTTCATCAAACATAGCTAAGAACCGACTAATTCACCTTTCAAACAAAAAAAAAAAAACAGAATCAAAATTTCCATTCAGTAAGGTTCGTTGCCAACAACGCACATTACATTTATAAAGTTTTACGTTTATTAATTTGTTTTGACAATTCCAAACAAATGCGCAATACATCTCGTCACATTACTAAATACTAGCAGACGCTTCGCGGTTTCACCCACGTAGTTCTCGTTCCCGTAAAAAATATCCCGTTAATATTAGTGTAGAAGACATTAGCTTATAACATTCTACGCGAATTACCGAACTGTGTTATGTTTTCAATAAGACACCTTATCTTAACTCGTGAATCACAAATTGGATACATTACACAAACGTACGCGCATAAGCCACAATTCACATACCCATCCAAATATAAAGTACGCTTCAATACGCAAAATGGCATAATTTCCGCGACATTTTCGCCAACGAATTTACGAATCACCGGTCCCGGCATTCATACGATCCTGTTTCGCCGTCTCGTATCGCCGAGTCAATCGCTAACTCGAGACGACTGCATAAGCCGAGGCTGACAACTCACTCAGTCCCTTTCCAATTTGTGTTCGAATAAATGGAAACGTTCGAATCGCATAAATGAAAACGGTGGAACAAATTGATTTCTCACTCAAACAGAACCGTGTGCGGTACAACCTTTTACTATTTGTGTCGCGGTCTGAAAATATTTTTTGCGGCTAGTTCTTTTTTTTTGCGCAAACATACCATTGACGAAAAGGTCGGCCGTGCTGATGAAAAGCGCTTATCTGCAGACAAGATTTTTTGTTAACGTAAAAGTAATGAGACGAACGAGACGCTCTCCTCATGACGCATATTCATAACCATTACAGCGCTACACAGAACTTAGGGTAATAAAACAATGTTCAGGGCATCATTGCTTTGGCGCTCATTACATTGGAATTGGAATCAGCTGCCCGAGTGGGTGTTCCCCAATGAATATAGTCTGGGTATCTTCAAGTCGCGAGTGCATCGGTTTCTTCTAGGCGAGCGTGCTCCACCGTAGACCGCATCTTCGCTTAACATCAGGCGGGATGGCGGTCAAACGCAAGCCTATCTTATCGATTTTTTACTATAAAAAAAAAAACATTGAGACTTTTGATAGTTAATTCGACAGCACTGTAATTTCGCTATCTGTAGAACCTACCCTTTGCACCGGAACACATAAATGTTATTAGTAACATATATTTAAAAAGGATTTTTTGCTTACTTGATTTAGTCTATACACGGAAATCTTATTTTCTCGGAGGAACAATGTCATTCTAACAAAAAGGAACAAAATAAATAATTATTCTTCTGCTAGCCCCATAAACTAGAGTTCATTATGATCAAAGAATTTTATCGATTCAAAGTTCATCGAAGCAGAAATACTAACTTTTTCGCAATTTACCGAAGAAAGTAGTTTTGATGAAGTTTGCCGGTATGGTGGTTGGTGCTTGAAGACTTAAGAGTGCATCTACTTTTTACTGAAAGAGCTATTTATTAATTATAGCTTTTAAAAGGCTGCTGTAGCTTAGTAAAAATGCTTAATACTCACACAAAAAGATCCGTAGCATATAGCTTATTGCTTGTGTGATATAACTTGGGATGATACTTGCAACTTTTGAGTTTGCATAAATATAAAATGTGCCAAAAGCATAAGTAATAAATTAGCCATGGTTTTTAGTTGCTGAAATAAAGTTAACATTTGGCTGAATCTAGAAAATAAACCGCTTGTCATTATTTTAAATGTAGATCGATGATATTCTAAATGAGTTAAAATTCTTATACGAGTATTAATAATGTAGCATTATAGATTAATTTTATGTATTGATTATTTTGATACCGTTTTCAATGTATTTAGAAGAGAACTTTAAACAAAGAATTATTTGTGAAACTGCTTAACTGCGTGCTTATTCTGTTCATTACCTTTACATATAAAAGAAATAACATTATTTAGTAATTTATGACCCAAAAATATATGTGATACGAAATCATGAAGTTTTTGTCTATATTTTTCTTAACTACCCAAAAAATTGTAAAAGACACAAATACGCACTTGTAAAACATTCCTAATATGGACCTAAAGACACTGGATTTCGCGACATATTTTTACTTATAGCAAAATCCAGGGTAGCAAAATTAGTTAAGCATTAAGTAGTGTGTATAATATTCCTCTGTAAAAAACAAGATTTTTAATAATAACTTCATTTACGTATTCACTTCTCATGCTATCACCAAAATCTAATAAATCAAACTGAAAAGTTCTTCAAATACTACTCTCCCGCAGTAAATAACATAAAATATATGGGGTATATGATCCCTGTACGCATCACGCACGAACTGCGTTGCCCAGTGACGCTTTGACAAATACCTAATTGAATATTTAACCACACTGCTGTGGCTCGGTCACAAAGGACTTGTTTATAAATTCTAAGCTCGTCTGTTTGGGGAGATGTTGATTTTTTACTATTAATGGGTAGTAATATATTAAACTTAGTGATTTTTTACTTTTTTATTTTAATGTAAAAAGTAATAAGACAAACGAGACGCTGTACCACCGAATAATACCAGCTACCTTCATAACGTGTGCCGAATGTGAGGCAGTCGAAAATTTGGTGTTTTGTAAATATTAAAAAAAAAAAAATGTACTCGGCTGGCTAGCTACCACCCTCAAGTTGAAAATCTGCCGCCAAGCATCTAACGGTGTGTTCAGGCAGCCTCACTTAAGAGCCAGTTCCATTCGAGGCTAGGTGTGTTTTACCATCTTCGACCACACCGCCACTTAACATCAGGTGAGCTGTGATCAAACACCTAACCAGTCAACAGTTAAAAAACGATCTACCACAATGATCTTGCACGCATAGATCTTGATCTTCCAAGCATATAATCCTGTTTAAGTTTGCTTTGTACGAGAAAACACCCAAATTTTCCTTGAAACCGCCAAACCAAACACACGCCCCTTCGGTGCAAACGAATAGCACCCAAGTGGTACCGCTTTAGTTTGTACATACGGACTCGATCGGTGATCTCTTTCAATTAAATTGAGTGCCCTTGAACGGGTCTTCGAGAGATCTGCTCAAATCGGGTCGAGTTCTAAATGTTTTGAAATCTGTGGAGGTTTCTAGAAAAGAAGAGCGTATGGGTAACTAACTGTTTGTTTTCAGACAATCGACGAAATAAAGTTTTGTGGAAGTTCCAAAAGAAAAACGATGAAAATTTAAAGCGCTGCTTAGATTACGTGTCCACATATTGTTACATATTATCCTGCTAATATCCTGTAGTTCTCACTAGTCGTTCTAAGCTAGTTCGTTCCTGCAGTTGGTAATCAGTCCAATGCATTTTCAGATAGGGTCATGTTTCGCAGAGCAAGAATTAGAAATGTTTTGAGAAGCACATTTTCAATGACATCTTTTGAATACAAAAAGTTTATTTTTTTATTTATATCGACTTTTACGAAATCCTTGAATAGAGATGTTTATTTTTCTAAAATTATGTTTTAATTAATAAAACTAAAAGTTGGAGAAACTAAGGACCATTACTTACGCACAACGTAGGTATATACATATACATATACATACTAGTAAGTTACATCAACGTTGGATAATATAATTATACAAATACAAATATTTTATTTATAACGTCAAAGTTACAGTTAATTTTCCTATTCATTTATCAAAATCATCTTAATTATAACCTAAATAAAAAATAAAATTGTTGACTTGCAACGCCTCGTTATCAATAAATAATTATGATTTTAAATAAACTCCACTTGTATCTTTTTCACCTATTTTCATCATTTATAAAATATTCTGTTAGCCACTTTAACCACTATGTTTTCCTTCACCGGCAGCACAAGCTCATTGTTGGAACCCACGCCATTCGGCGTGTGAACCAACCCCGCTAACCACTGAGCTATCATTGCTACGAACCATCTATGTTCATCATATAAATGTAAGTTCAATGTAGAATCAAACCCACACCTCACTGTTATGAAGCATGACTACTACCGAATGAGCAAACAACGCAGTCAAAGTGAAAAGTCAGCATCAAGTATCAAAGTCAAAGTATTTTGTCCTAATTTTTTTTCTAGAGAGTTATCATTACAGCTCGTGGCCTGTCAACTCTACAAATTACATTATATCTTGGATATTCCAAAGACTCCGCAAATTACATCCAAATGACAGCCACAAAAACTTGAGTACGACATTCATTTTTACGATAACGTCAATTTCCGATACATCAATATTTTTGTTTCAATATTATTTTTTTCTTTCGATGTTCTTTGGTAATGATCGTGTGGTGTTCGCCCACCGAGAACGATTGGGTTACGATTTTATTACCTTTGATTTTATCAACGTATTTTAATTAACAAAACGCTCTCTAGGTGTACATCTATGACCATTGCAGCGGCAGCCAAAACTTTGACTTACAAAGTCTAGGGCATCGCTGCTTTGACGTTTATGACTTTGAAACAACTGATAAAAAAAAACAAATATCGTATGACACAACGCCATCTGACCCCAAACTAAGCAAAACTTGTAGGTAAGTCAGATAACTAATAGAATACTTAAATACTTTTTTTGTAAATAGGTACATACACAGATACAGAGCAATCATTTGTTTATACCACACAATGTTTGTCTTGGGTGGGAATCGAATCCACGCCCTACAGCTCTTGAAGCAGACATTCTGCCAATGAACCAACAGGGCCGTCAAAATGGTTGGTTGGTCTCAATAGCCCTATAATTTCGCTATCTTCACTTTCCTACCGTAATACCGTAATGTTTGCACCCTACTTCTTGAGCAGAATGCAGCAGTATCTACCAAGACGACATCCTGCTAAGTTCTACCACTTAGTACAAAAAAAAAGGTTTCAAAATCCACCTTGTACATTTTTTTTCTTTAAATCTCATAGGAAACGTTAACAAATTGCTTTTTTCATCACATTAACCGAGTCGCCGGCTATGAAACTCACGCAATCTGCCTCTAATGACGCGACGAGATGCGCCTACGAGCTCCGTGACTTGATACAATTTCCTACGACGCCGACGTCGCCACCCTCGCCCTGATTTGGCAAACGTGATGATACATTTTTTGGAAGGAAATTATGGGCATTCGATCGATTGCCGGCCATTGTCAAAAATTGGTGTAGCGATGCTGCATGGCCTTAACATCACAGTTTAAACCACAACAATTTGCATTTACGTAGTTACATAAAAGATAGTTAAATTTGTAGAAAAGTCGTTTCTTTTTACTACCACCAGCAGGAGCGCTATGTCAATCTTAACAAATCTTTATACCGTTTACGTAATACGTAATTCACTAAAACTCATGTGCTGGAGCCTCGGGGATGCGAAAGAATTTGAGGGAAAAACGTAAATGTAAAATGTAAATGACATAAAAAAATGATACAACATTTTCTATTGATATCCGATATGTCGCATGTGGTGCTGTCTTTGTAATTAAATTTTTAATTAATATTGAAAAAAAAAACAAATAGTTTTTGCATGACAACCAGATATACAAGTTAATTATTTGCATCTATTGTCAACCATCAAGATGTGCAAATTCACATAATGATGAAAATATGAAATAGTTTTTTATTTCCACAAAAAATATAAAAATACATAATGTAAATCAACGAATTTATTACTACATTTACAAATGTATTAATTATAACAATTATCACATGACTTATAAATAGGTAAGTCAAATTTATTAAATTCTTCTGGAAGAAAATTGAAAATCAAAGCAGCTATGTGAATAGAGTTGTTTTTAAACAACTCTGATCGAGGTCTGATCACGGGTCTGAACGAGTCGACATTGGGTAATAACTGGTGTCGAGGATTTTTTTAAATTTCAGTTGTTTTTGTATATTTTCTCCAAGCGTAAACACACAATCCTTCTAAAATTGCATTAAATCAGCGTTTCACTAACAATTCTTTCAAATTAGCTGCTTACCACCACAATGGAGGTGATGCGACAGTTGTGGTCCTTGCTCGCAGCCCACCGTCGTAATTGCGAGGGCGAACCTCCCAAAGGAGTTTTTAATCCTACCTTAGCTGTTCGTATAACAGTAAGGAAACTACGCACTAAAAATGAAACAATCAAAACCCACAACATTACTTTACTGTATATTTGGGTATTAGGGTGTACCGATTAAATAGGGGGTCATTGAGCTCATTTATCAAACACCTTTTGCTATGGGCACAATGTTAAATTTATTTTAAATTAAGGGATTTATAAACGTTTCTGAAACTAAATCTATTACTTAAATGCTCTGTCAAATTTTTACTTAAGTAATTACTAACGGGTAACTCACGGACATTCCCGTGAAAATGAGACAGCTTAATAAAGTCCTTACTGTTTTAACTGTGAAATGTCCCAACCAAGTTTCACAGACACATTAATGAGGAAATAAACCGAAATAAGGGCCCTATTTCGTTCTAAAAGTTAGATTGAATAAAAGGTTGTGTACCTACCATTAGTGTCGAAACTTTATGATTTAATTTCATTGCATTTACCTAGTTTTAATTATGAATTTAGGAGCGTTTTAAAAGTTTTATTGTGTGGAATACATGACGATATTGTATTATGGCTAGACACACTCAAGTTATAATGTTGTAACGTTAAACAAGATCCACATAATATCGTAATAAAGTAAAGAACAAAAGTTTTCTAACTGTATTTTTTATTTAATTTTTCTGGATACCTTTTCTTCCGCCAAAGAACTTATTTTTAGGTATGAGGATGCTTCTGCTAGTAATAATGATCATTTTTTTGTTTTTTTTTTTTTATGGTTGACAGGCTAGTTGTTTGACCACAGCTCACCTGATGTTAAGTGAAAGGTGTGGTCGAAGATGGTAAAGCACACCTAGCCTGGCATGGATCTGGCTCTCAAGTGAGGCTGCCGGAACACACCGTTAGATGCTTGGCGGCAGATTTTCAACTTGAGGGTGGTAGCTAGCCAGCCGAGTACTAGAAAGTACCCTACCAGCATGCTATGGTTTCCTCACGATGTTTTCCTTCACCGGCAGCTCAAGCTCATTGTTGGGGTTTGAACCCACGCCCTTCGGCATGCGAACCTACCGCGCTAACCACTGAGCTATCATCGCTACGAATCATTTATATTTATATGGTTATAATACAATACAGTTACATACAATGATATACATACGTAAAATGTTATATATTTGTAACATTTAATTTGACTAAATAATAAGCCAAATGTCATTAATGTGTCATATTTGAAATTATTTATTTTTATTTTATTTCTATTTGACATTTGTTATTTCTATATGAATTGATAGGTTTGTGTTTGCTTGAAATAAATGTTTTTTTTTTAAATTGAATAAACAGGGTTCATGAGCTTGGTGTGTACTAAACAGAAATTCAGTAATTGTATTCATCATTATGAACAAATTTTACTAAGGACACAACTCTGAAATCGTAAAAATAAACCTTGGACCCTTTACTTAATTTTCTAATAAAATATACTTTTTTGTTATTCCATAAGAGTATGACTTACTTAGACTATATACAAAACAAACATCAACCAAATTCTTACCTAGTAAAACTCTGTTACATGTGTTTTCATTTGATGCTAGTAGATTCTAGAACATATTGGATAGTAAGTTTTCTGATTTCATTCCACCTGCAATAAGAACATGTAGATGAAAACTTTAATAGTAAAGTTTGCTTATATCTACTATTTCTAGAGGAAAAATGGATGAAAACAATTTTCTAAGTGAATGTTGAATTTGTTGAACCAAGTAAATACACTGACATTGAATGATCAATTTTTTAGAATAATAATACTGTTACAGTTTTTTTTTATATTGCATCACAATCGCACATGTATTTTCTGATGCATCACCGGAATAAGATAGATTTATTATACTGATAAGAAGTTCTAAGCAAGACTTTGAAGATTTAGCGGGCACGAAAAAATCATGTTAACGTTGTTCGTATTTTTTATAGTTTTTTGCTTATTGTGATGTTTAACGTTAAAGTCGGTTTATATATTCGAGTATGGGCAATTAAGATATACCGTCCATTTGCTACAACAGTGTGACATTTCGAATTATACGATTTTTGTTTTACTGATATTCTGAATTGCGATCTCGCGTTCTATTATCTCCAAAACGGGATATTTTTTACAATAAACAAAAAAAGAGAGAAAAGACGATATAGCGCTGTTTCGTTTGGTGATCTAGTAGCCAATGTGACAGATCAGTTGTCGCCTAAGCTTTGAGGTGTGCAATGCGGTTTTCATGTAAAACGGGATATCACGAGAATACCACATAAATGTCAATTTCCACATCATCATCAACGTCGTTGACAACCAAACTTATCACCTTGTAAACATACGTTTTTTTAAAACAACGAGATAAGTTTTCCTTTTATTTGTTAACTCGATATCGAAGTTAACTTCCTTCCATACGTGTTTTTTTTTATTTTGATATTTCAATATTAGTTACACTCTAATCACTTCACACATAATAAAACTATCTTGACAACAACTTATTAAGAGTTATGCTCATATAAAAGTTTCTGCAAAATTATGGTTTTTGAGATGTCACAATGTCGTCGCAAGTGGACGATTTGTAGTTTTCGTATTACTCCCAAAACTCCATAATTATACTGGCACTTGTTGTTCACAGCAGTTTTTTTGTCCAGGGAAATTCTTTATGGATACCACTGGTGGTATGGTGTTCGTGGCCGGTGGTTATGCGGGTCTCCCCGTCCAATTAACGTCCTACCTACCAAAAATCCTGGAGTGTTTTACCTCGGCACTTTGTGTCGAGACTGCGGGCACTCTTCAGCAGCCTCGACAATGCTTGTCCTCAGGAACTCGCTTGGGGAAGCTCAAGCTCACCCCACAACGATGGCGACGTGCTGGAATACCAGACACATCGTGATCCACCTCAGAAACCCAGCAAATAGGCCTTATACGGAGCTGGGTATATATACTATCTCAACGGAGGCCAACGCATGTCTCGTTTCATCTCATTGATACAAAACGAAATAGCACAACATTCGTTTACCTATCCGTGAGCTCTTACCTTTGAGAGCTCTTGTCTCGAATGGCATTAAGAGCCCACAGGAGTAACTAACTTACATTTCGGTTTACGATGTATCTAACTATTATTCTAATCTGTGTGTGTTACTGTTGTTTTTGAGATTTATGTCTACTTATAAACAATAAAAATAATAAACGGGTGTGAATGGCGACTAATTTTTTTCAGACATTTCGCTACCTCATATATACTACGTAGTTCTTACAAATTTATCTGCTAGAGCAAAGTTGGCTTAGAATATCACAAGTGCCATGTACAATATATATATAATCAATGACATTGTGTTACTATTGTTATTGTACATTGATTTACGAGATTTATGACTAATTAAAAAAATTAAAAAAAAACCGGCCAAGTGCGAGTCGGACACGCGCACGAAGGGGTCCGTACCATTATCTATAAAATACGGCAAAAAAAAACACGTTTGCTGTATGGGAACCTGTTTCATTGGGGGATGTTTTTCAGTATTTGTTGTTACAGCGGCAACAGATATACATCATCTGTGAAAATTTCAACTGTCTAGCTATCACTGTTCTTGAGATACAGCCTGGTGACAGACGGACAGCGAAGTCTCAGTAATAGGGTCCCGTTTTTACCCTTTGGGTACCCTAAAAATAAACGGGTGTAAATGGACTATATTTTTTTTCATACATTTCGCTACCTTATAATAAAATACCTTATCTACCTTAAATACCTTTAAATTATGTACTACATAATCTTCACAAATGTCTCTGCTAGAGCAAAGTTGGCTTTGAATATCACAAGTGCCATATCCCGATAATATATTATTACCATATATACATATAACCAATGGCATCACACTGTTCGCAGTATTAACTGACACGTATCTCTAACATCGGTGGCTCCGCCCGTGTAACCGCCGACTAACTTCCACAATTAGTGTGGCCGACACCAGCTCGGATCAATTTGTTGCTCACACAAGTTAACTTTCCTTACAGGTTTAGTTAACCGAACTTTAGCGACTTCGCGTTGTATTCTTTTCGACTGGACTTTTGACGTAAATACTTTTTTAAATGGCACGAGGAAACAAATGATCATACTCTCATCCCACTAATATTAAAAATGTGAAAGTTTGGATGGATGGATGGATTTTGTAGCGATGATAGCTCAGTGGTTAGCGTGGTTCGTTTGCATGCCGAAGGGCGTGGGTTCAAACCCCAACAATGAGCTTGAGCTGCCGGTGAAGGAAAACATCGTGAGGGAACCATAGCATGGTGTTAGGGTACTTTCTAGTGCTTGGCTGGCTAGCTACCATCCCACAAGTTGAAAATCTGCCGCCTAGCATCAACGGTGTATTCCGGCAGCGTCAATTGAGAGCCAGTTAGGTGTGCTTTACCATCTTCGACCACACCGTTACTTAACATCAGGTGAGCTGTGGTCAAAAACACCTAGCCTGTCAAGCATAAAAAAATGGATGTTTGTTACTCTTTCACGCAAAAACTACTTAATGGATTTGGAGGAAATTTGGTATGGAGGCAGCTGATACCAGGGTCTCAGCTTAAAATATGTAATTTATACCGTTAACGCTTTTATACAAATGTATAACGTAAACAAAATAATTAGCAAATGGCTACCTAGTATTAAATAATGGGTGTCCTTTCTTTGCCCTGTTTACATTAATACCTGGAAATAAATGGAGCGTATAGTAAGGTAATCAAAAACCAATATTACACGGAATCTGCATCAATGTACGTTAAATACAGTTAATAAGTTTGAAATGTCACGAATCATCATAACTTGAAAGATTGGAAATTAGATAGATAGAAACTCTTTATTGTGCATATCAAAAACAGAAAACAAAAGAATCTTACGAGCTAGTGCCACAAGTGGCGACCTTATCAATAAGAGCGATTTCTGTCAGGAAAAAAGAGGGAAATTATATTGATTTAACTTTTTAGAACTAAAACAAATGTAATTTGGAAAAAAATACCTACGACCAGGCTGATGATGATGATGAAGAGGTGATCATGGCTCAGACGGTTGTACCGTTGGACTTTATGGACCTGAAGAAAATAAACAAATTTTGTAGTGATTTGTGATTACTTACACAATTATAATCATTTTAACAATGAAAGGTGTAAATATGCATATAAATTATAAGTTACCGACATAGTCAAGCGAATTAGTAAGTTTAAGTGGCAGTGGGTAGGGCACGCGGAACTAAAGGCCTATGGGATTGCAAAGTTCTGGAGTGGAGACCACGGACCAGCAAGCGCTGCGAAGGACGTCCGCCCAAGGTCACACGTTCAGTATTTTTTACATGAAAGAGTAACAAACATACATCCATAATCACAAACTTTCGCATTTATAATATTACTAGCTGCGCCCCGCAGTGTTACCCGCTGCATGTTTCGGGATAAAAAGTAGCTTATGTATTAATCCAGGGTTTCAGCTACCTCCATACCAAATTTCATCTAAATCCGTTCGGTAGTTTTTGCGTGAAAGAGTAACAAACATCCATCCATCCAAACTTTCACATTTATAATATTAGCGGGATATTAATAGAACACTGTTTGTGCTGGGTGGGAATCGAAACCACGCCCTACGCTCTTAAGGCAGATATACCAATGAGCCAACAGAACTGTCTATACATAATATATTTTGTATCCCTGTATCTAGATTATCCTTTAGACCAGCTAGGAGTTCCAGAGAACTTTCCAGACGCATTAGCTGCGAGACTGTCTCCAAAGTAACCTGTCCCGGTAGCCAGGTGTTTGGATTCGCATGTAAGTAACCAAACGGTATAAATAACTAACAAAACTTTTCTCATCACTGTTTTGGTAACTTCGTGCCGCGAATATGTAACTGGCTGTGCAAATTGCCCATGTATGAAAAGGACTGCCACAGTGTTTACTAATTATTGTGCTGGTTTCTAGTAAATATTGTGGGAAATATTACTGTTTTATTAAGTGTGGTGAGTAAGTTTCAGCCGCATAGTTGGGAGACCATCTGACTACCAATCTGGAGGTGTCGGGTTCAAATCTAACGGCACACACCTCAGTATTTTCTAGGGTTTTTTTTTCTATTGCTGATAACTTCGAACGGTGAAGAAAAACGTCGTGAGGAAACCTACATGTCTGAGACTTCTTAAAAAAAAGTTCTCGAAGATTCATGAAGTTTGTTAACACGCACTTGGCCAGCGTGGTGGATTATGGTCTTACCCTTCTCACACTAAGAGGTCGGCGGTCAGCAGTGGGACAGACTAAAAAAAACTATTAAAAAAACCGACTCTAGTTGAGTCGGTTTTTGCTGCTCCAATGAAATGTCGAGGTTTTGGAGTAAACGAAACTATCATCGACGTATAATTTTTTTGTATTTTTGTTGATTTAAAAAAAAATCGCACTATCGATTTCGATAATTTGGAACTACCTCTGAAGTGTGATCTATCAAGCAAAAAAGAATCATCAAAATCGATTCATAATTGGCGGAATAATCGCGTAAGAAGAGAAGAGAAGACAAGTGAAAAAAAAAACAGTCGAGTTGAGAACTTCCTCCTTCAGTTGGTTAAAAAACAGGGCTGACTCGGATAAGTGCTGCAAATATTTTTGGAGCTCCATGAGGAAGGTCACCGGGTGTGGCCGAAACTATAGTCTGGAAACAGAACAGAAGAAACAGTGACACAGAGGATAACTGTAATGTTATCCTTTGTTTTACAAACTCATGGTGACGATATCGTCTACATTGTGTCCGATGTCAATGACCCAGGCTATTTTTTGTACATGTAACACACGGCAGAAAATAGCCAGATCAGGTCAACTAAGTCACTGGCTGGCAAATACAAATTTCGTCTTAAAAACATGGTCACATGTGGTACTGCTGTCCTGCACTATTGTACGTGGAGATGTAGGTTGCTGGACTAGGTAATCTAGGTATGCGTTTGGCTACGATCTCACTTGATGGAAAGTGACGATGTGGCCGAAGATGGAGCACGTTTGCCTAAGAAATACCTATTCACGATTTTCTTGAACAACTCCAGGTTACTTAGTTGGAAACACAGACGATGGCAGCGCGATCAAGTGCTTACAAGAAACGTGGTCTGAAAACGCTTCGTCCAAGGCGTGTTACGGCAACCTTATTTGAGAGTAAGTTCCATTCCAAGCTAGGTATGCTTTACCATCTTCGATCACGCCGTCACTCAGGAACATCCTGTGTGATGTGGTCAAACACCTAGTTTGTCAACCATGAGAAAATAAGAATTATCAAAGTCCAATATTGTTAAAAACTAATCCATACTTTCACCGTGATCTGTCTGCAGCTTTATTCGACCGGACGTCCACAATCCGTCACTTTTAAAAGTTGCAAAATCGTGTTCCTACAAATGACTATCTGTAAAACAATACTAATACATGGCAACTGTTACGTAACAGAACTAGCTGCGTTTTTCTGACGTGCAAATATTTTTAGTGTTACCTTTTTGTTTTTTTTAGTTACACGGCGTATGCCTTGTGTATGGCGATTTATTTTATACAAAAGTCGGTATTATTTTCGGCAAAAAATCGTAAAAAGTCATGTACAAAATTTCTTATAATATTATTTTAATTCTTTTAACTAAATGATTCGTTACAAGGAAAACCACAGCGATATTATAATGAAGTCCTATTAACTTAACTTTCTTAAAAAATGGCATTGGTGATAAGATAAGTTATGATTTATGACAATATTATTACAAATATGTTTGCTTATTAGTAGGTAGCTAGTAGGTAGCATATTTTTTGTAACATTATAAATGCATTACTACACACACACACACACAATATACTCTTCATTATATAAATTGTATGACTTTGATGATTTATGTGTATAAATTTATTTAACAGCAAAGTTCCATGAAGTTTACATTTTATAAAAGTTATTCAAAATACCATCCTTAATATTAATTACGATATAACGGTCAAATGCAAGTATATACGCACAATTAGGTTTAACATTTTTAGAATCTATGCAGCGTATGCCCAACTGTGTACACTAAAGCGCTTAGAAACTAGCTATAGGTTTATTGCGTACATGGGAGCCCAAGATACAGGTTTACCTAGTTTGGGGCCCGCTGGAACGTCTATAACTTATTATATCATTGTTTCTTTTTATATACCAATACGTGGATGTGTTGATTCAAAAAATATGTAATTTAACAAACAAATAAAAGATAAACGACGACAATTCATTGTTCCTGATAGTCTATTCCGTGCTTGATCAACTCATTTTGAGTGCTTGCTGCTCGATCACCTGGCTGTCGAGTCTTGTTGGAATACCCAAAGTCGGTTTTCCAACGTTGTTGAAAGAGGTTCCGTTACATTTCTGAGCTTTTACACTTTCTTCACAGAAAAATACCTCATTTAGTCCTGAATTTGAGAAGAAGAAAAAGAAGAAGAAGATGATGGACGAAGAATAGTGTCTGCGTCCGATCTTCATAGTTTGAATGTTTGTATAATCACGCTCTGTTAATTGCAGTTTTCTTCAACGTTCAACATTGTTTTGTTGGAAAAAAAGGATTTTTCGGTATTTCCTTGCTGTATCGCTTTTGCAAAGCCCGGGAACTCTCAACTCGCCCTAATTTTTCAAACGCTCATTGAGAAAACGTCCTGTTTTTTGTTGATAAGCTTGGAATGCCAGGTTTTAATTTAGCACTCTTTAGGCTGTGGTTCTGCTTAATCCCGACTGAAGAGCTAACATTTTTTGCTTGCGGACGGGATTTCGTTAGGTTCGCGCCAGCACTGCTTTGAAGGCTGCTACTGCATTTTGTTTTCTAGCCATACGAGGTTAAGGTGTTCGATTTCCACACAAATAATTTTTTACCATTTATGGACAAATGGAGCATAATTTTACAGTGAAATCACTGCGACTGGCATTCGTTTTTTACTTTATTTGCGGCAAATCACAATTGCTTGAATAAAGCAAACATTTATTTGTATGGAAATCGAACCACCTTAACCACTCTTTTTACGGTCTTCGAAGTTCGAATCTTTACTAAATCTTTTGATAGTACGGTAGTTTCAAAATCTCTGTTGGTGTTTGAGCGTAGCAGTGCAGCGCAACAATCGCAGGTCTGTTTTCCTCTTGCATCTTGAGAGCCAGTTCCATTGCAGGCTAGGTGTGTTTACCATCTTCGACGACACCATCATTTGACATTAGGTGAGATATGGATAAACACCAAGTCTGTCAAACTAAAAAAAACACCATTATGATAAATTAAATAAACTGAATTTATTTTTTATTTTAAGTTAGCATGAAAGCTCCTTATTCAAAATCAAATTAAACATGTCGGGCCAATACTCGTATCAGTAATTTTAATTAAATAAGGATTCTGTCACATCCTTATTTAATTTAATAAAACTTATGACTTGACATTATATTATTTTCGTATTATAGTCATAATTTTATCCCTATATAATGCGCTACAGGCAAGTAGAATTAAACCTATGGCCATATCTCAAAAAAAATAAAATGGTGTCGTATGGGAAATGCTGACAGATGTAAAAACTTAAAACTTTGGAATGACTGTCAACAACTCTACAACACGTTATATTAGCATGTCGGTGAAGTGGTCACATTTACATGTCGGTGACGCGGTCACATTAGCATGTTGGTGACAAGGACGTGAATAGGTTTTGCCCTTACAAAAACCAGCTTAACCCGGCTTAAGAAGTTTTCACATCAAAAAAATGTGTCAAAATTACTTTAGTTTCCATAGTACATAATATTATATAAATCACTGGTATTATACCAAAGGGTATTTTAACTTTACTAGTACTTTATACCTATATAATAAGATTTCTCCACCCACGAGTATGCTAGGAAAAACCAACAGCATGCATAAACTGAGCGTAACTCTTCTCTTTCCACCATCATTAATCAAAATCAGGCTTTATTCTAAAGCGCAAAGAGTTTTTTCTCATTTGGCCAGCTCTGACGTCAAGTCTTATTAAGTTCGGCCTGTAAGCTCCTTATCAGTCAGTGTATGTTAAAGATAAAGCGGACGTCGGACACAGAGCGCTCTCACGTACAAATATAATATCAGTAAGGTAACTTTAAGTGTTTTAATTTTTTTTTTCTTTATTTGTGGCAGCACATTTTGTGCTTTCTGCCAGTGTCAAATAATTTTATATTTTCTAGTGTCTCAAGATAATCAAATAAAATACTGAAGTCTTAGTTAATTATAATTAATAAACATCGCTGAACATTTCACACAGCGTCATCTAGCTGCAAACTAAGCAACGCTTGTACTACGGGAACCAGATAACTAATAGAATACTTACATGTACTTATGTAATTCCAAAATTCCAGGTTATGTGTACTTTACCATCTTTGACCACACTGTCACTGTACATCAGGTGAGCTGTGGTCAAACACCTAGTTTGCAAAAAATTCAAAAACAAAAAAGCTGACTAATTGCGGATTAGCAGATTTCACAAATCTTTATTTTCGAGAGTAATCCTCGAACTCACACCTCTCACTCTTTCTCCCTTTCTTTCTCTCTCTTTGTTTTTCTCAACTTACAAGTTTTCTCAGGACTTTTTTCTTCACTATTGCATATTGTGGTAATTAACAATACACACGTAATTTGAATAAAATAAAGGTACGTTTTTTTTTTAATGTAAAAAGTAATGAGACGAACGAGACGCTCTCCTGATGGTAAGAGATAACGCCTGTCCATGACCATCGCAGCGATACATAGAACTTTAAGTAACAAAACAAAGTCCAGGGCATCACTGCTTTGGCGCTCATTACTTTGAGACTTTTGATAGAGTTAGTCTCAACAGCCAGTAATTTCGTTAGCTACAGTACCCTTCAAACCGGAACACAGTAATGTTTACACACTACTGCTTAGTGGCAGAATAACTGGTACTGCGGTGGTACCTACCTAGACGACCTCCTGCTAAGGAGATCTACCACCAAGTAAATCGGATCGGACCGTGGGATTCGAACCCAGGTATCTAGATTGAGGGCAGTTTCTATCTTCCATCCAACCAGGTCGCCGTGACTTCACATAGAACCCATACTGTCTATATATGTATATCATGAGATATATATACGTATAGTGCATCAGTCTGGGTACACTCACGTAGAAATTCGATTTCAAACTTTATTGACCATAAAGGTTAAAGGTTATGGCTTCAATACACAAACATAACAAGCCTGAAACATTGTTACCGTAATATATTCAACTTTCTACTTTGTAAATGTTTTAATTGAAATGCGAAAATGTTATTGCTTTCTCGCAATATTAAATTGCGAGTTTTGAAATTATTTCAAGACGATAACAATGTTTTTGTTCTTTTAAAGGCGTAAATAGTAATAATGTTTATAAAATGTTTTTGTTATTTTAAAGGCGTAAATAGAAATGACACGGTTACATTGTGTATTGGGTTGTAAACCTACCCCGTTATAATTAACTGTTTCACATTGTATCTTTTTTATTGACAAGTACCTATCTTAAATATAATTTTGTAAATTTGTTTTGAAAATGTAGTGCTGTTATCAAATGAATTAAATTATATAAAATAAAATAGAATTCCTTTTTTCTCAATTGTACGATAATTCGTTTGAATATTGACATAATTATAATTTTATAATTGCCAATGTAAGTATCTTCGATCAAGGAAACAAATGTAGTAGTACATGTATGTAGTGGATGACCGTTAGAAAAATTTTAGTTGAACGGTGACAGCATAGCGTCTCTCTTCCGATTAAATTAGAATAAATTTAAAAACTATGGATAAAAAACCATGATAGATAAAATAGAATTACGCCAAATTTACGTAAATCCATTTTAACTCTCTCGGCAGTAGTCAGCTAAGAATGTTGAAGACACATTTTAAAGCCTATCTTTAAAACAAAATTAAATACCAGATTCGAATGGCACCTGAATTTGTCATCATGGCTATAATTTTATTTTATTAAGAGTATTTTTCTTGGTGTTTGTCTTCTGCTCACCTGATGTTAAGTGACGATCTGTTCAAAGATTGTAAACACACCTAACTTAGAATACGTATTGGCTCTCAAATGAGGCTACCGGAACACACCGTTTCAAATACAAATTATTTTTTTGATAACACCAATGTTTCAAGTCAAGTTACTAAAAGCACTGATTATTTACATGTCAATGAAAAAAAAACAAAATGTCAAATGAGGTATGTCAATGTACAGACATGCCAATATAAAAATACTGTCAAAACAAAATATGTCAATACAAAAAATATTGTCAATGTAATAAAATGATAGGTTCTTAAAGTCAAATTTACAACTTGGGGGACCACTGACAGGAAACTTTTGAGTTTTGAGTTGGGGACAGATAACTTTCTAGCTACGAAGCTAGAAAGTTCTCTACTACTATGATATGATATTCTCACGTTATTTTCGTTCAAAGGCGGTTTAAGTTCGTTGTTGGAATTTGAATCCATGCCTTTCAGGGGAGAATCTGTGTGTGCTAACTACTAAACTATCATCTTACACGGATGAACAGGAACACCTGATATGAGTGCTTAATAAAATAGAAAGATGAAAGAATAACGACATGATAAAAAAATATCTAACGTAGAGATACAACGCCACACCAATAAATCAACAAAAATTAACAAGGCTGATTACTCCAAATACCTCACGATTTCAGTAAACAATAATTAAAGGAAATACAGATTGAAGTGAGAACAAAATCGAAAAATGTCAAGCAAAGAGCCGTAACAGATGTGAACAGAGATGAAAAAAGTTTTTTCAGAAATTGCCAATGGAAGATGATTACAGTACACAGAATGGAGCGACATTATTATGAAGTCCCCTTTTGTGCTGATTCCGAATGTTTCCTTTTAGAACTTCGAAGTTTATAGCTTAGCTAAGAATTGTTATACCGACACAAAAAAGTTAAACTCTTGTAATTCTTTGTATTTGTTTTCGTTTCCTCTCAGATTTTTGTATTTTCCTTTCGAAGTTTGGAATAGCTATTAAAAATGTAGTAAACTAACTTGTAATGAGCTTAAAATTTTCCTTTGTGAACTAAATAATGAACATCCATGATTTATACATTATAAAAATAACAAGTAACTAGCATTCCACCGCAGTTTCATCCGTTCATTTTTAAGATTTTTAGGAAGAGCCTTAACTATACATATTATATTAAGATTTTTACGATATTTAGAGTATTAAATACACATACGTATATGTTGCTTTAAGTTAACCAATGCTTAAAACCCTCTGTTAACTTCCCGCTAACGTCAAACATCCAGGCTTCTGTAAGCATAGATTCATTTTAAACAATTATTTTAAGTAAAACCATTACTTGGTGTTAGATTACCTTAGCAGGATGTCGTCTAGGTAGGTACCACCGCAGTACCAGATATCTTGCCGCCAAGCAGTAGTGTGTAAACATTCCAGTGTTCCGGTTTGAAAGGTACTGCAGCTAGCGAAAGTACTCGGCTGTTGAGACTAATCATCATAGTCTTAAAGTAATGATCACCAAAGCAGCGATATCCTAAACTTCGTTTTGCTAATCAAAGTTATGTGTATCGCTGTGATGTAAATAAATAAATATCGTAGGACTATACACACAGCGCCATCTGGCCCCAAACTAAGCAGAGCTTGTGTGATGGAAGTCAGATAACTGATAGAATACATAAATACTTTTTTCCCTCGTAAATACAGACTTATAATACATACAGACCACACAGACACAGAACAAACATTTGTTTATTCACAAAATGTTTGCACTGAGTGGGAATCGAACCCACGCCCTACGTCTCTTAAGGCAGAGATACTATAATGAGCCAACGGGGCTGTCAAATAGTCTTGGACAAGCGTTGTCTCCTACCATCACGAGGGTGTTTCGTTCGTCTTATTACTTCTACATAAAAAAAAACATGTTTGGACAGATTACTCGTGATAATACAAAACCCAATAACAGCACTTCTTTCCCATTGATTTCTCTACAAAACTATATCGACGTAAGCCTTTGAACAACTCAAAAGTGGCAAGTTCCCGGGGCGGAGGTAAATTGCCCTCATCAAACCGAGTGGCTGGCGTTACAGCAACCTGACACAAACTAATCGTATTTACCCCGACATGATTACCTGGCTTGAATATTCATAAGGCCCCGATAACATTCTTTAGCAGACCTGCAAGTTTAAACGAATTAGTTTGAAACGGCCTTAATTGGGTTATGAAAATTATGTCGAAATTTTTGTCTTCGAGAAGTTGGGGATTTGATTAGCCGAAGAACGGGGTGAGTAAGTACTTATCCTTGGAAAATTAACGGGATTTAGACGCATTGGCGTTGTGCTGTATTTTTGACTAGCTTAGCTAGCTAGCCCGCGACTTCGTTTGCTTTAACTTTAGAATTCAGACATTAAGACAGCCCCGTTGGCTCATTGGTAGTATATCTGTCTTGAGAGCTGTAGGGCGTGGGTTCGATTCTCACTCAGGGCAAACATTTTGTGAATAAACAAATGTTTGTTCTGTGTCTGGGTGTTCTGTATGTATTATAAGTATGTATTTACAAAAAAAATAAAAGTGTTTATGTATTCTATCACTTATCTGACTTCCATCACACAAGCTCTACTTTAGTTTAAGGCTAGATGGTGCTGTGTGTACAGTCCTACGATATTTATTTATATTTATTTTTATAATTAGGTTCAGTGACAAATAAAACATGTATGTAACAAATAAGCAATAGGCATGAAACTTTTTTTCAATTTTTCCTTACTCCAAAAAACGTTTCCTCACAATGTGTTCATTCACCGGCAGCTTAAGAGATTTGAACCCACGGCCTCGTGCGTGTTGCACGACCGCGCTGATCACTGTGCTATCATTGCTACAAAAACTGTATCTTCTTTTTGTTTGTATTGCTTAACATACGGGAACAAAATTAGCAGATAGCTTATACCTACCCTTGATTAACACACAGGCTAATTTTAACCCAAAAACGCGCATGAAAACGTGGGGCGTAGGTAGTATTTTATAATTAGAAAGTTTTTTCCGTGTAGTCCAAACTAGTACCAATCCAGTATCTAAAATCAATACTCAAATTTTATTGAACGACTCTAAGGCAAACCTTCCAAGATTCCTTAACGTATTCCCGTCTTGCTGCCGGTGATTGGTCGAGCAGGGCTGCAAGTGTCTACCTACGTGACCTGCACCCTAATACTTCAGTATTGAAAGAGAGGTGGATAATTTAAGCACAAGATACATTTCCTTGGAAATAATTGACTTAGAAAATTTTTGAAGTGAAATTAACTGAAACTTACTTTTCAGGTAGTTAGACCAATTTTGTTTTATTTTGAAGGATAAATTATTTTGCGCAGAGAATCAATATAATTTAAACACTTCTTCTCATTGCCATCATATTAGTTTTTTTGAAGCGACAACCTGGCAGACAACACTAATACCAATAACAATAGAAATGTTTGTGTTGTCAACCCAAAGATATAATTTATAAATAATAATGAACGAATACTGTAGGACATTACACACTGCTTCATCTGACCCCAAACTAAGCAAAGCTTGTACTATGGATGTCTGATAACTTATTTCTGAATGGGAATCAAATCTACACCTATGATTATGATTGCATCAGCTATTTTTATAGAAGCTATTTTAAAACGATCCATGTAACTCGCGACTATTTAAAAAATGATATAGGCTTGCGTTCGACTACACAAACTTACTACAAGGTATAATTGAAAAAAAAATTAGATACATAGGCATAGGCATTAGTACTCCTGCCTCCGTTCACAATTTTTATACTAAACTATACCTCATTTGTATGTGACAATTTTTAACATGAACAACATAAACGATTTTTATAATAATATACACGATAACCATGGAAAATATGAATGCTAACATTCTAGCTTAACTGTTTAAATGTCACTTATACCTATTGTAAATGCTAAAGTTTGAGCACTAAGTTATTACATCTTCACGCTATCTGCATTCAATAATGTCATTCGAATTCATAGCCACGTAAATTACTTTTTATCTATAAATTTTTACTATTAACCTGTGACGTCAGATCGCATCACATTGCAGTTAAAACGGCCAGTAGCTCTCCTTATTTCCAGGTAAACTTGAACATGTAGCGAGTTTTGCAATTTTATGACCCGGTTTAGTACTGCAACGTGATTGATAGGATGGTATATGGTAAACAGTCAACAAACCTGTTTGTTTGGACTATAAAAAACCTTACGTATTGACTATGGAAAGTATTGAGACACACGTTTCTTGTGACTACATAAATAACATAGATAAATTATAAACATATGAGTTATAATTGAGTACATTTACTTTTTTTTAACGTTTACAAGCTAGGTGTTTGACCACAGCCCACCTGATGTTGTGACACGGTGTGATCGAAGTTGGTAAAGCACACCTAGCTCGGAATGGAATTAGCTCTTAAGTGGCTATCGGAACACACTGTTAGGTGCTTGGTAGCATCTAAATGGCGTTGTATGAAAAGTCCTAGGATTTTTATTGTTAAGTAGGATTGCTTTTTAAAATGGTCGCCACCATCCCTCGAGTAAATACAAATTTGTGCCCAACAGCACAAGTCGTTGATTTGTGTAAAATTTTATTTATTAGTTCTTTTCTTAAACAGGAAAAAAGCAAGAAGTTTTTGACATAATATCCTAATAATATTATAAATGTGAAAATTTGAATGGATGATTTGTTACTCTTTCACGCAAAAACTATTGAACAGATTTGGATGAAATTTGGTATGGAGGTAGCTGATACCCTAGATTAACATATAGGCTACTTTTGATGCCAAAAACATGTACCGGGTAACACCGCGGGGTTCAGCTCATATACATATTTAAATCCATATTTAACTATGCACTTCAAAAGTCATACTAGCTTTTTTTTTTATTGAAAAACGGATAAGTCCGCGTTTGACCACCAACTCGCCTGATGGTAAGCAACGATGTGGTCGAAGATGAAGCACGCAGACCTAGAAGATACCTATTCACTCTGACCTTGAAAAGATCTAGATTATAATCTATCAGGAAACAAGGAAGCCGAGTACCGAGCAATCCTAGAATTGCATAGATACCGTTGTATACGGTTGCAAAATTTAATATCGGTGTATTCTCGCTGCGATTTAGGAGCGGTCTGTCTCTGAAGATTGATTTATTGGAGCTCGCGGCCTTTCGACGGGTTCCAACTCAATGTTAATGGAAATCGTAAAAGCGTGTCTTTTTCATTTTCTGCTTACGACTCCGTTTTAACTGTTTAGCTTTACAACAAAGCAAATTAAGTGTGATGACGCTGAGGAATTTTTCCTTAGAAACGATGGGTTTGTAGTAAGTATCTATTATTTATACTCTAGACTTGGTAGTATAATTTCAATGGTTTCTATACACAGTTCATTAATATTTTTTACATACACGATATGCTTATCAATGTCAATTGAATTTTTGCTACAAAGTACTCTGCAATTATTTCATAGTAACGTAATCTGGGCAACCGAGATTTGCTTAGTGTATATAAAATATATTGCCTCGAAAATATAATTTTTCCAGAAATGAGACATAGCTTGCACTCGAAATCCCCGTCTTGAAAATTTAATCGAAATTTCGTTGCAATTTGCTATACAGAGCTATATAATTTGCTATTTGCATATTTTCACTGTTACAGCCGTTTTTAAGACCTCAATATAAATCACCATCATCATCAGCAGTTTTTCGCAGTCCACTACTAGACATATGCCTTTCCTAAGACACTCCCAACCACTCAACACGATCTTCGGCTTTATAAAATATGTATGTATATATTGAAGAACATATCACACAATAGCATCTAGCCCCAAACTAAGCAAAGCTTGTACTGTAGAAACCAGATAACCGATAGAATACTTTGGTTCTTTTTTTAACAGACTCAAAAAAGAGATTCTCAGTAATTCGACTGTATGTTTTTTTTGTAGGTACGAGTATGTTACGTGACAATTCCGCCAATTTTATGAATCAAATAAACGAGTATAGTTGTAATAAGTATCAATTTTCAGTTCATCAAGTTTGAATGAAGAGAAACTATTTCACGCCTACATAAGGTCACGTTAAAAAAAACGAAATAAATTCAATTACCGCGTGTAATTCACTCGAGTTAAGTTCAGTAAGTAGGTTGTTTAATTAAAGTCTCCCAAATACTTGTTCAAGTCCATATCAAGTGTTTCAATTAATTCCCTTGTAGGGGCGCGTTTCGATTAGTTGATTGGATTTTGTTGTTATTTTTAGCGGAGTTATTTTTATTGTTTGTTTATTTTTGCTTAGAAACCTAAAGCTATTAAGATATTCCATTATTTATTTATACTCTTTTTTTATCCCATTAATATTATAAATGTGAAATTTACAAAAAAAAATATTCAGTTATCTTACTACCATAGTACTAGCTTCGCTTAGTTGAAGGTCAGATGGCGCTTTGTTAAACAAAATAAAAAATACCTTAAATTATACTATTTACAAAATGTATACAAAAAACTTAGTCTAAAAAACCGTCAGAGGAGGGATATGTGGCCAGAATGCTGGCAACATTGCCACGCTGGATGGCAATGCTTAGCTTTTGTCCAAAGTAGATACCAGCATTCTGGTCACCTGAAGCCTCCTCTAGACGTTTGGCCAGGTCCCGATACAGTTCGAGAGCGGCCGGCCCCCACGGACCTAAAGTTTCAACCCCAAACGGCACAAAAAGATACATTCTTGTGAAATTTTGGATGGATGGGTATGTTTGTTACTGATAGACTCATATTATTTTTTTGCACTCTTAATCATGCAATCAGCTTTCAGCTTTTTCGTTTTAATGATACGTTCATTTTGTTTTACTCCTATGAGTTTACTCGCGTTTAATTACGTCAGGTACTCCGATTTGCGACAAAAATGTGTCAAAGTCACGTGAGTTATAGTAAAGTAAGTATAATAATACACATTTTTTACTCTATCACGCGATTTGTACATTTTATTTAAACTTGCCACATCGACATTAACGCCATAGTATGTAACAAGCCAACATTTTTATTATAATGATAAAATTACTTATCCAAAATTACTCACGTTTAATTGTGCCGTCCAAAACTAAAGTCGGAGTATCTCCGACTATAGTTTCGCAAATCGGTGGCCTTCTTTAAGGAGTTAAAGCAAAGCGCATTGCGCACGGTCTCGTTATGCTTCGTGTGAGTGGGGTACTCCACCCGACGTAATTAATTATGTGATACAAAACGTGAGTAATAATAATAAACGTAATTCGTAATAAGTAAAACAAAAGAGTGTGAAAACGACGTCAATGTTCATAGTAAGATATGTTCATTCCTAAGTTTTCTAAGTTTTATCGTGTCGAAATTAAACTCTTCGAAAAACTTACCCGCGAATACTATATTAAGATCACTTAGGCACTTTATCGGTTATCCGAATGCAGTGAAACTTCCCCTCTTTCTTGCGAAACATAATAAATCTTACTGTCATTGATATTTAGCTCGTGCAAGAGATTCCCACCACAATGCCGGGGCCCGTCAATAAATCATGTAGAAGTATTTTGCTATCGCTAGTGTCGTCCATGTCTTGAATATCTGGATGCTGTTTAGATGTTTTGAATTATCGAGCTTATCTAAGCCTGTGCCTAAGTACTTATCTCAATTTTCATTTTCTTTTTTTACTACACTAATTAATTTTAATCACAGTTATTCGAAGGATGTCTACTTACTTACAATAAGGCGAAACATTTTTAAATTTTTTTTTAAAGAAACCAGAAGTAAATATAATATTGGCTGTGATTTAGATATTGGCATCGATAGCAAATTTTTTTGAAAAAATGTATAAGTATGACAAGTACATAATTACCATTAAACTTTTGTGAGGCTGCTACGTACTATATCATTGCTGCCCTTCATTCTAACATATTTTTAAAATGTTGAATTATATGTATGTAATAGCTATATGCTATTCATATAGACTCATTACACCGGTATTGGCACAGGTATTGTTCCAGTTTGACAGCACCGTTGGCTCATTGGTAGCATATCTGCCTTGAGAGCTGTAGGGCGTGGGTTCGATTCCCACTCAGGGCAAACATTTTGTGAATAAACAAATGTTTGTTCTGTGTCTGGGTGTACTGTATGTATTAAAAGTATGTATTTACAAAAAAAAAAGAAAAGTATTTATGTATTCTATCAGTTATCTGACTTCCATCACACAAGCTCTGCTTAGTTTGGGGCCAGATGGCGCTGTGTGTATAGTCATACAATATTTGTTTATTATTATTATTTATTTATTTAGTTTGAATAAGTGTTTTTTTTTCGCTTTTATATTATCATTTGTCTCCTATTTATGTTTTTGGTCAGCGGCTGTTCGATTTCTATTTTTACAAGTAAATTAAAAATGAATACATAACTTTCTTAGAGCCTTTTTTTAAATTAAAATATTTCTTAAATTAATACTAGTTACAAAATTTATACAAAAAACTTAATCTAAAAGTCCGTCAGAGGAAGGAATAAAAAATATAAATATACTAAATATTTCTTGGTTATTTACTATCATTGCTATGACAGATTATTTGGTTAGGGGCGTGGGCTTGTTTCCTACCCAGGACAAACATTTGCATGACAAACATAAATGTTTTTTGTATCTGTCATATGTTTTCAAAAATATTTATTAAAAAATAACAAGAATCATAGGAATAACATCAGTGTAGAAATATATAGATATTTATATACATATATAATATAATTATGTATGCTACAAATCAATGACAGAAAGATTTATTGTTTCGCAAGAAAGAGGGAAAGTTTCACTGTCATGTCTTCCAATATATTTTATACGTACCTATATATACTATATATTATGTAATATATAAATTGAAGGACATTGTACACATTTTGCTTGTACTATGGTAACCAGATAACTGATAGATTTTTTTTAAAAATTCATTTGGAAACATATGTTTGTCATGTATAATTGTATATCTAAGTTTCAAGCAAGGTCCTCAAGATGCTAGCTACATTAAATGGATCGCAAGGCTAATATTTTGTGGGGAGTAAAGTCAGCATTTTAGTCACGTAAACTTCTTAAGTTTTTTTTTTTTATGGTTGACAGGCTAGTTATTTGACCACAGCTCACCTGATGTTAAGTGAAGGTGTGGTCGAAGATGGTAAAGCACACCTAGCCTGGAATGGAACTGGCTCTCAAGTGAGGCTGCCGGAACACACCATTAGATGCTTGGCGGCAGATTTTCAACTTGAGGGTGGTAGCTAGCCAGCCGAGTACTAGAAAGTACCCTACCACCATGCTATGGATTCCTCACGATGTTTTCCTTCACCGGCAGCTCAAGCTCATTATTGGGGTTTGAACCCACGCCCTTCGGCATGCGAACCTACCGCGCTAACCACTGGGCTATCGTCGCTACAAAAGTCTCCTTTTGTAGCGACGATAGCCCAGCCTCTCTTCACAGTCTTAGCAACTCTCGTAATCTCTAGCTTCAAAGTCACTTGTTTTGCCGAAAATTTTGCTTTCCTATACGTGATTTAGGGATACGCCTGAAGGAAAAAGGGCGGGATCCCCGTTCTGGCTGGTTTCTAGCCCAACGGATCTCTCTGGCGATCCAGCGGGGAAACGCGGCCAGTATTGCGGGGACTTTCAGCCGGGTCCGATGCGCGGGGAGACTTAAAATAGTTTTAAATGACATTCATCAAATTTAATTTGACTCAATACATAATAATTTATGTATAACTGTATGTAGATAAAATAATTATACTTATTGACATTATGTTATTAATAAATTACAATTAAATAAATTATATACATACTTGGTGGTTACTTGGTGGTAGATCTCCTTAGCAGGAGGTCGTCTAGGTAGGTACCACCGCAGTACCAGTTATTCTGCCGCTAAGCAGTAGTGTGTAAGCATTACTGTGTTCCGGTTTGCAGGGTACTGCAGCTAGCGAAATTACTGGGCTGTTGAGACTAACCATCGAAGGTCTCAAAGTAATGAGCGCCAAAGCAGTGATGCCCTGGACTTTGTTTCGTCACTCAAAGTTCTGTGTATCGCTGCAATGGTCATGGACAGGCGTTATCTCTTACCATCAGGAGAGCGTCTAGTTCGTATCATTACTTTTTAACATATATAAAAAAAAAACATATTTAGTTGTAATTTCATACAACCTATGATGTAATAATAAAAATGCTAACATACAATAATTGCTTTCTTTACTTCATTAAAATTCGGTATCAGGTCAAACAAAATAGAAGATCAAACAAAATTTCGATTCATGATTCATTTATCAACGAAGCCTTTAGCACTAATTACCTGAAGCCTTTGTCTGAGACACGAAGGGAAAGGAAAAACGATTACATTCAACTATAACTTTATTCAAACAGATAATGAAGATAACGATCTCTGGGATCACTGATTGCTTAAGGTCTCTTTGTTCGTAAAGCTTAGGTGAAAGGGTTATCGTAGAGTTATAATGATCGGAAATGTTGTAAGGTACAAAACATTTTCAGAATTAATAGTTTACTTTTGGTTCTATTGACAAAGACCAAGAATAAAGTATAAATTAACAATAAATATTGTAGGACATTACACACAGCGCCATCTGGCCCCAAACTAAGCAGAGCTTCATCAACAGCAGGTATCAACAAATATTTGTTCTGTGTCTGTGTGTTCTGTATGTATTATAATTATGTATTAACAAGAAAAGAAAAAGAAATATATATGTATTCTATCAGTTATCTGATTTCCATCATACAAGCCCTGCTTAGTTTGGGGCCAGATGGCGCTGTGTGTATAGTCCTACGATATTTATTTATTAATGTAATGGTCATGGACATGCGTTATCACTTGCAATCAGGAGAGCGTAGCGTTCGTCGCATTACTTTTACATTAAAAAAAATATTTATCCTCGTCACACAGAATGTTTATCCAGAGTGGGAATCGAACCCACTCTCTACAGCTCTTGAATCAGATACACTACCAAATGAGGTAACAGGGCAATCCCGTAACAATACATGTATGTACATTTAATGTATACTTCTACGGACTCATGAGCATGTGTGACTGTGTTTATACCTATAAATATACTTATTTCAACACTTCAAGCATCTACACTATAGCCACTATAGCCTTTTCATGTTTAAGGCATAAAGCGATCTTTAAGCAAAAGAGAAAATGCGATCAAATTAAATTTCCGACAGTAGGAAGTCTCAAAGGGCTCCTCGATCGCCGCAATATCTTAAACCGGCTTCGTAAAAGTCCGGTGTTTCTCCTTTATACTATACTTACGTATATCAGTCAGCCTTTTCATGTAGTTCTAAGCCTCAGGGCATTTGTGAAGACAGCTCGCTTAAAGACGGGACAACCGTTTTGTTCTTTTTGTTCCGATGGCAAATAATTTGTGAAGTTTTATTAGTTGTTTAAGTAATACGGATTTTCTTTTTCAATTATAGCTGAGCTAAGGGTGACTGAATGCGATGTTTTTGGTATTGAAGTTAGCATAAATGCAGTGATGATTCTATAATGTCTTATCTTATAAAAATATAATTATAGTTAGGCACTAGCAGACGCCTCGCGATTTTACCCGCGTAGTTCCCGTTCCCGTGAGAATACAGGGATTAAAAGCCTATGTTACCTGGGGATAGTGTACCTTCCCAACGGTGAAAGAATTTTTGAAATCGGTTCAGTAGTTTTTATGTTTATTCGTTACAAATAAACAAAAATCCAAAAAATACAAATCGTTCCTCTTAACAATATTAGTGTAGATTTCAACTTCCATAAAAAATGTAGATGACCCACGTGAAAAGTGATATTATAAATAAATAAATAAATATCGTAGGACATTACACACAGCGCCATCTGGCCCCAAACTAAGCTTGTGCGATGGAAGTCAGATAACTGATAGAATACATAAATACTTACAGTTCCATTCCAGACTAGGTGTGATTTACCATCTTCGACCACACTTTCATTTAACATCAGGTGAGCTGTGGTCAAACACCAAGCCTGTCAACCATAAAAAAAAATGTAAGTCAATATAAGAAAAAAATACACTCTGCACTATAACTCTCTGAATTTGATAAATAATTTTACTGTCACTTTTCATAATAATTTCAAACCATAGAAAATGCTATTCAAAACTATACCTACTGACGCTTAGCGTAGAGTTTTAAACCGTTACAAAAACACTGTACAATATTAATGAAAAAACTTTGGTGCGTTTCAATTAGGGCTCTCTCAAAGAGTGTAATTTTGAGACGTTAACGAGTTAAATTTTATCGAAAATTAATTGCGACATCTTCATTGAAAACTTGAGCGAAACTTTGATACCTAAATTTTGTTCGGAACTTTGACAATACAATGTATCCACCGTAACTTGAAAAGGGCAACTGAGTAGCTCTCTTTGCTGAATTATTACAAAATGAATCGAATTCTAAACTAAGAAGTTGTACAGACTTGGAAGTTGAAACGTCAATGTTTTCCATCTCAAAATGTCTATTTGTTGAGTATTCGTAACGTGTGAGATCTTTATTAAGACTAAAGAACAGAAACATCTCTACATGACACATTTAATTTGATCTGCTATTTTTTTTGTTTAAACAATAAAGAAATATTGGAAGATATTTCGCACATCGTCATCTATTCCCGAACTAAGCAAATGCTGTACTGTGGGAATCAAATAACTGATAGAATAATTATAATAATTTGTAAATATATACTTATAGTGTATATATACGGAACATGAAACACCTAACCGCAGAATAAACGTCTATTTTAATCACATAAATATTTGTCCTGGTTGGGTATCGAACCCAATCCCTACAGCTCATGAAGCAGAGCTACTACCAAATAATATAACAGGGAATTCAATCAATCAATAGTCTATCAACATTTTGTAGGATTTTTTTTTTAATTTACTCAAGCACTATTAAGTTAGTTAATATCAGTGCAGTGAGTTATACTATATATTATAGAACATATGAATAAAGCGTTTTACTCTTAATCGGTAGGAAAAGTGTTGATGGACACATTTTTCGTTTATACTCTACTTAGCAATTCATCATCATCATCATCATCATCATCATTTCAGCCATAGGACGTCCACTGCTGGCCACAGGTCTCCCTCATTCACTTCTACAAAGACCGGTAGGAAGCGGCTCGCATCCAGCGCGTTCCTGCGGTCTTTATTAGGTTGTCTGCCCACCTTGTGGGTGGAAGTCCTACGCTGCGCTTGTTGGCCCGTGGTCTCCACTCCAGAACTTTGCAGCCGCATCGGCCATCAGTTCTGCGTACTATGTGCCCTGCCCACTGCCACTGCAACTTGCTGATTTTCGGGGCTATGTATGATTTTATGGATTTATTCAAGGTATATTAAAATTACTTATTAGTATCAACTATTCTAGATTGTAATAACAATGAGGTATCTAACAACAAAAATATACATCATTAGAAAAAAAGGTAACCAAGTAGGTACCACCGCAGCGGACGGCAATACATAGTGCTTGTTCCACACTTACACGGTCTGCGGCAGCGGTCGTATTCTCCACCAAATCCACTACCGCAGACCAAACCAGTATGAAACACACTTAACGGGTACTGTAGCTAGTGAAATAACAGAGCCAACGAACAATACCATCGAATTCGGTATGTAAAGAAAAAAAAAACTTTCCTGATTCCAAAACCATTTCGAAATAGTACATTTCTGTACAATATTTTTATGTTTAAAACTCTGTAAACTATGAGGGGGGTTTTATTTTAATAAAATACATAAATCAAACTTGACTTTCAAATGATGTCTTATGACGTCACCTCGTCGGGCAACTTTCTTAGACTAAATAAGCAATGGCAAACCAAAACAAAATTTGTCAATGTCAAGTCAACGGCGATCATAATAATATTTTCGATACACATACGTCGAGTTGTTTTTCGATACTTTTTTGTTTTATATGGCAAAGGCATATTCTACATATTCAGCCGACCTCATGACGTCATAACTATAAAAAGTTTGAAAACGTATTAGAATTAAACTACCGCATAGAAAGCCAAAATATTTAAATTAGTTTCATAAAAAAAAGTTTACTATCAGTGAAAAATATAAAATAAATACAAAAAAAAAACTTTACATACCGAATTACTCAAAATACAAATAAATGAAAATCAGCCAAAATTACAATGCATGTGAAATTTCACCGATTATGACAAAAACAATAAGAATACTAAACACGCAATTAAGTTTACCCTTTTTCATTTACACTGCAGTTAACTGTAGTTAAATTGTTGTAATTAAAAACCAGTCGTATTTTAATTACTTGTTAAAAGTTTCGTCTCTGTTATAGACGAAATATTAATTCAAGCAATTTCTACATTCTTCACATGGTTGTAAGGTACTTTCTAGTATTAGCGAAGAACCTAACAGTGTGTTTCAGCAGCCTCACTTCAGAGCCATTTCCATCACACACACTGTCACTTAGCATCAAGTGAGCTGTGGTCAAACAACTAGCCTGTCAAACATGAAACTCTTTTGGATGTGGAACTCTTTGCCGTTGTTTGTTTCCCGAAAAGTACAATATAAGTGTCTTCAAATCAAGAGTAAACAGGTTCCTTGTAGGTAAGCGTGTTCCATCCTAGACCGCATCGTTGCTTAACATCAGGTAGGATGTGGTCTAACGCGAACCTATTAAAAAATAAGTAACAAACACTATCTAATTGTCTATTCATAAATTGCGTAGATATAACATTTTTACAAACATTAATCGATCAAATCAGACTTTTTTTCGATTTGAGACATGATTTTGCCCAATAAAATTTACATGATTTGATTTTTTTTATATTGTTGATAAGCTAGGTGTTTGCCCACAGTTCACCTGATGTTAAGTGACGGTATAGTTGAAGACGGTAAACAGAATTAGCATGGAATGGAACTGGCTCTCAAGTGAGGCTGCCGGAACACACCGTTAGGGGCTTGACGGCAGATTTTCAGCTTGAGTGTTTTAGCTAGTTAGCCGAGTACTATAAAGTACCCTACCACCATGCTATGTTTTCCTTCACCGGCAGCTAAGGCTGATTGTTGGGGTTGAACCCACGACCTTCAGCGTGCAAACCGACCGCGCTAACTCTGAGCTATCATTGCTAAAACACTTAAATTTATTCGAGAATTCAAGAATTAGCGAAGCTAAGCCCGAAAGGCAGTCATTACACTCATTATGAGCAACTTTTACTATTATGAGACCTTCAAAAGTTAGCTGGTTAAATGATCGAAGAATGGACTTGACCCTGAAAATGCAAAGGAAAATTTCCACCTGGACGAAATGTATGAAATAGTTGTTATTTTTTCGCGACTTCAGTGGTCAGTCTTAAGTAACAAAATTATTCATATAATTATGGTATATAAAATTACCTAATTTCGGCTTATTATTATCATTGTTCCGCCTAACTTTATACACAAATTTTGTGGGATATAAATAATTTGGATATTTGAATCTATTGACCTAATTCTTCATTGAATGTGTATCAATCAAAAATATTTTATTTTTAAATGGCATACGTAGCGGCCGCGTAAATTATCCAATTTACATTGATAAATCATAGTAGACTATAAAATGACTTAACTTCTTCGACACTGCTAAACACAAATATCAAATTATCGTTAAGGATTACAAGTTTAAATAGCAATGTGTATGGGCATGAGAGAAGTTATGCGTCTAGTTTATATGTCCGCGTAAATTTACATTCATGTGTGCGGTATTACAGACCCAAAAATGTTACTTTCCTGCTTCCACTCGCCAAGACTCTTGTAAGTGGTTTCACTGTGTGAGTAAACCGAGACGTGTATGAACACGCTATGTGAGCTAGGTGAGGCGGTGTGCGTGAGCGGTCCGGGTCGGCGCGTAGCCCCCGCCAGTAGCGAGCCGGTCGTAGCGGCACTACGACGTGCCTACGCCGTAGCGACACGCTTCGTTTCTCATCCTACCCTCTTCGGACAATAGAACCGGCGACGATTCGTGGCGTTTTGTTATTTTTTGTCAGATGTGAATAAAAGAGTCTTTGTGACATCAACTCTAGAGGAGTGAATGCAGTACTCAGTACTCGAAGTGCTGTTACGACGCTCGTAAGATGATATTTGAACATTAAATATCCGAAATGATAGCCTGTAAATTGGCACGGTTTAGTCGTGTTGCGGTGAACTGATGGTATATCAAGGACTAAATGATATTGTGAATGAGCTATTTTAGGCGCATCTATGTGACGCTTTAGTGCTGTGTAATAAATTTGGACGGTTATAAGGCAGTGTCACCATGGAATTTGTTTCTCCATTCACATTTTTTGCAGTAACAGGTAAATTATAAATATTATAACAATAACTTAGTGTATTTGCATACCCATCTGAATTCACTCGTGGTTTATAAAGTATAAAGAAAGGATTTGAATTTATCTACTTGAGATTTATAGCGATTCAAATTACAATGATATTTTATGTTGCTATGTTTTGAATACAAAAAGAATCTAATCAAGCTTATACTTCATTCATTTATTTTAAATGGAGTATTTATAAAACTTATATGTAATATACCTGAGTTTATACATATGTATTACGTTGTATGTTTTAGTAGTCCTGGCAATATTTATAGATGATATTTTCTATTCAAAATTTACTTACCGGAAATTAAATATCGACAGGGACACAAATGACGGTTTTGTCTCGAAAGATATCTCTTTTAGGATTGTTTTTTGGTTCAAGGCAGCTTCAGGTCTAAAACAAAATTTATCTGAAGTGTTATTGTATAGATAGATTGTTTCTAAATCGATGTAATACGCTTGATTTATCAAAGCGCAATCCAAAATCGTTACCTCAATGTTTTTTTAAAAATTTCTTAACTTCAGCACAATTACGTAATTCGTTACTTATTATCCTTAAAAGGCCTTCGCGTCCCTTTATCAAACATCTAATTGTGCTTTATCACAAAGCTGGAACGGTCATCTGTAACAAAGTGGAAAGTGGGAATAATTTCCCGGAAGGCCGGGTCAAACAAAAAGGTTATAGGGGCTGTAGTTACGCACTCCCCGTCCGATGTCCGCGGTTTTTTTATGAGACAGCTGTTCTATATTTGATTGTTTTTTTTATGTCAAGTTTTTTTTTCAATGTACCTTCAAAACATACTTCTGATGGTAAGATTTAATGCCTGTTCATGACCTTTTCAGCGTTTTGAGTTTTGAATGACAAAACAAAGCTTAGAACAGTTGCTTTGGCACTCATTACTTGGAGACAATAAATTAATGAATTGTGAATGATACAATGACAATTGAATTAAGATTAGTCTTAAATTAAGACTTATCTTAATCTTAAGACTCTTAATAGATTACCTAAAATTGATTACGCCTATTATGAGCAGAATAGGTTATTGTGACCCAACTGTTAAAGAAAGAGGTAATTTTCTGTTTATCTTTTGTGGCTGACATGGCGTAAAGTGGTGATTTAGTGGTCAGTAAAACCATCTACTCTGGAATGGGAACTAGTTAGAAGTTACTGGATAGGCGTCTCGAGACAATTTTACGATTTGAGTTGAAATATAATATTACTGACCGCGAATTGAGGGGGTCCGAAATAAATCTGAATTTCTGTAATTTGTTTGTTTGTATTTGTTCCACTATACATTTACGAGTCGTTGATATGATCGTCATACAATTTGCAGTCAAATAAAACAAATAGAAGCAAACTATAAAATTATTAAATGTTTTTCTTTAATCGTTTGTTCTCTGTACTTTTTTTTTGTTTACGGTGTGCACAATAAAGAGTTATATCTATCTATCTAAATAATTCATTTTCTTAAACATTTATATGGAATATGCATAATCCTACTAATACTATAAATGTGAAAGTTTGGACGGATGGATCTTTGTTACTCTTTCACGCAAAAAACTATTAAACGGATTTGGATGAAATTTGGTATGGAGGAAGCTGAGACCCTGGATTAACACATAGGCTACTTTTTATCCCGAAAACATGTAGCGGGTAACACCGCGGAGCGCAATTTATTCACATGAAAAAAGGGAGACAAATTTATGTCACATCTTGTTTTAAATACTTAATATAGCGGCTCAGTGGTTAATGCGTCGAATCATTGGTTTAAGTTCAAACAAGCTTAAAATGCTGGAAAGAAAACATCGTGAGAAAACTATAGCGTGGTGAAAAGGTAACTTCTAGTTTGATACCGCCATTTTGTTGAAAAAATCTACAACCAATGCACCTAGCGATACATTCCAACAGCCTCATAGAACAAGTTTCCAATCCAGGTTACAGTTGAACATGTTCTATTTTCAAACACAACGTTACCTAACTTGTATTGTCCTCAAACAACTAAACTGTCAATTGAACTGTTTCGTAATACGAGTGAGATCACTCTCCGTTCAATACAATGTGTCTATATATATCACGTAAACAGGCAATGCAATAATCAAGTATCTGTTGAATTTCAAATTTAAATCTGCATTTGAACAGCTGTATCTGGCTGTAGATCAATGTTCAGCATTTCATGCTCAATTACGCGGATCACTGGCGTTGATTCTGGGCCTCTGGTCTACTCGATTTCATAAAGCGACGAATTATAATAAAACTACAAATGTTAGTCGAAAACGCCAAACCTGCGTTTTATATATTAAACTACTAGCTGCGCCCTGCGGTATTACCCGCTGTTCCCACGTGAACACTACATTTTTAAAAATGTTGCCCATGGGATAAAAAGTAGCCTATGTGTTAATCCAGTGTCAGCTACCTGCAGACCAAATTTCATCAAAATTGATCCAGCCGTTTGAGCGGGAGGAAGTAACAAACATACAAACACACAAACACACTTACAAACTTTCGCCTTTATAATATTGGAGTGATTATTTATAAATGATATTTGGAAAATTCATTGAAAGAATTGTCGGGTTTTTATGAAATGCATTTCGGAAAACTTTCCTTTATTTTCAAGTATGTACCTATCTAGAATTTGTTAACATGTTACATATAATTATATGTATGATATCATACGAGTATCTTCTTCTTTGATTTTGGCGTCACATTTTGTGCATTTGCCAGTGTCAAGAGTTTTGATATTTTCAAGTTTTCTAAATTAAATCAGTAGTCAAAGTCCAGTCCATGCCAGTCAAATGCATTAGTAAAGTAGTGGCGACTTTACTATAAGCTTAGATGGAGTTTTGGAAGCAACACCAAAAAATCATATTTCACCACATTATATCACTTTCTCACACTCGTTTACTACTTTATGAATAAAACACCACTATTTTTATACTCGAAACAACTAGTGTTGGTAAAAAAAGTACAATGGGGTGACCCGACTCTTTCCACGTTCCCGCCAAAACTCCATACGAGAATAGACTTCAAAAGCAAATGACTATAATCAACAATAATTCTATACACTTTCAAAGATTGACAGCGCTGATATGAAACTTTGTACCTAACAATAGAGAACCAAAACGGGCAAAGTCCCGTATACACTGGCAACTCTGTTTGCCATGTCGATGCCGCGATTGACTGGCTACATTGTTGGTGGCGTAACTCTATTGTAGAGGACGTCAGCTCATGCCGGCTCGATTCTGATCGTATTTACGGGTCCTATGTTACAAAGGTAATGTTAGATTGAAAACCATAAAAAACCTAGTAATGTTGTAGGTAAGGAATAGTAGATTGTATCACAAGTCATATGTTGACTTTTAATTATGAATATAGAGCAAAGCAAAGGATACAAGAGTCCTGAGCATATCGAGCGGTTGAATATACGCGAAATAATAATATACGAGAAAATAATGTTATACTGCTAAATGATAGGTACTCTTTATTTGTCATCTCTCTACGACAAAAATAAATTAGTAAAGAGTTCAATTCTTGATTGGCGCCTTTGGCGGGCATAAATGGCAACTGAACCAAACGTAAAATACAAAATAACTTTTATACATTTTTGTATGGAGAATTTGACGAATTTTTCGGAAATCGATATGTTATGCCCTCAGTTGACTGAAAAATCAACACAGGTTGCCTTTTTTAGGGGCCAGTATTTTGCTAGTCCTCTTACGTGGAACACTCTCTTGTCCAAAATTAGATCTATTCTGGGCAAAAGATATGCTTCCAGATACACGACAGCTCTTTTTTTTAACAAAAACTTGATTTAACAGCTCTTCGTCATCATCAGTCTTTCGAAGACCACTGCGAGACATAGGCCTCTCCCAAGACACGCCACTCAGCCCAATCTTCGGCTTTTTGCTTCCGTCCACCGACAGCAATACATATATCGTCACTTCATCAAATCGCAGGGCGTCCCATGCTACGTTTGCAAATTCGCGGTCTCCACCCTAGAACATGTCTACCCCAGCAGTTGATAGTACTGCGACAGATATGCCTAGCCCATTGCCACTTCAGCTTGCTAATACGCTGAGCTATGTCTTTGACTTTAGTTCTCTGGTGCATTACTTCGTTCCTTTATCCCTTAGAGAAATGCCAAGCATAGTTCTTTCCACAGCTCGCTGAGCGACTTTGAACTTGTGTACCTACTATTCTCGCTGTGAGTGTCCAGGTTCTGGCTACGTAGGTCATGGTAGAATGGTTGAAGACAAATTAATTTAGGTGAACTTATTTAAGGTTAAAATAAATTATGTAATAGAAAAACGTGTGGTTTTATCTGACTTTTATTGACCATGGACAGTGTATTTTTGCTAGTAATGATGATATTGTTCTAAGACCTTTTTTACTTTGAATGGGTTTGTGTCGAGATATATTTGTGGTACAATAATAGAAACACTGTCACTAGAAACAGAAATGGTGTCAAATACAAATTAAAAATTATAACAAAATATTTAACGCAAAGTTAGAACGATAAAAGTCAATTTCACTAAGCCAATAAAGTTCATTTTACAAATACCGCTATTGAATTGTAGGACAACCCTGAGCTTCCGATCCACAGCGTTGCATAAAATAGCCCACTTTGCAAACAATACGTACAGTTTCAACAAATTTGCTGCAAACTGCAGAGCGCAGTTCAGTTATGAAATACTTCAACTTTACTCCACCGAGCTGGTCCGGCTACAATGTTAATTTGGGACTTCTTAATCCAATGAAAGCTTAATTTGACTCTTGGTTTTTCATTTCGTTACTTATTTGTTTAGTTTAATTTGAAATATTTGGTACATTACAAAAAATACAATATTAAGCCTAGTTACCAAATAAGTTTATTATTTACTTTGTGTGCGAGTCAGATTCATAAAAATTATCTTTTTGTTGAGACCTTCTCCATAATATTGATCAAAGAGGATTATAAAGACTATGTTTTAAGAGTCGGCACTTCATCTTTTTCTTTAGCATCGCACTTTGCGCATTTACCAGTATCAAGTATTCTGATATTTTCAACTACCAAGGAATAAAAAAAATTCAACACAAAAATTTATAATTTAAATTAATTGCTTAAATTTTTTTTGCGTAATTTGTAATAATTACTGTGGAAAATAGGTAATAGATATCGAAAAAAGTTGCAAGACTGTTTTATGATAAACCAAGTGAAATAAATGTGAATACAGCCAGTCACACAAAGTAAGTCAAGTCCGAGTTCAGTCTTGCGACCATGATGAAACAACGGTTTTGAATTTAGTTAGTGTATTTTTCGTTTGAATGATGATGCAGAGTACATTTATAATCCTCTAATCTGTGTTTCAAACTGTCACATGCTTGGTTTTGATTTACATTTAGCACGACGCATTGCTGTGGGATGTAAATCTGATGTTATATAATTCAAGCAAGTTAATAAAAACCAGCAAAAATCTAATGCAGAATTAAATTCGCTGCCGTATTGCGGTCAGATACCTTAGACTTAGAACTCGACACAATCAGGAAAGTAGTACAAAAGACGGAATGTTACACAGGAGAGCAAAGGACTTTGATAGTGATCTATATTCCTTTGAATCAGCAGCTGATGGCACAAGTTTCAATTGATTTCGTGAAAGATTGAATGCCTTAAGCGCATACTGCATAAATGACTGTGGTAGCGATTATGGCTCAGTGGTTAGTGGGGTTAGTTCACACGCTGAAGGCCGTGTGTTCAAACCCCAACAATGAGCTGGAGCTGCCAGTGAAAAAAGCTACTACTACCCTTAAGTTGAAAATCTGCCACCAAACACCTAACAGTGTGTTTTGACAGCCTCACTTGAGAGCCAGTTCCATTCCAGGCTAGGCGTGCTTTAAGATCTTTGACCTCACCGTCACTTAACATCAGGTGAACTGTGGTCGAACACCTAGCTTGTCAACAATAAAAAAATAGTAACAATAGGATGATAATAATATAAACAAAGCTTGTACTATGGGAACCAGACAGCTGATAGAAAACTTAAATAGTTACTTTTTTTTTGTAAATACATACAGAACACCCAGACACACAACAAACATTAGTCCTGAATGAGAATCGAACCCACGCCCTTTAGCTCTCAAAGTATTACTTTACCGACTGATCTAATAGGGCATTGAATGCTAAGAAGTTTCGTCTCGTTTATAACTTAGTTTGTATTCTTTGCTTAGGTAGCCTAAGATATAATTTTAATCTGTGTTAATTTGCTCATACTTAAGGTGACACATAATATGACCAATTCAGCTTACCCACCTTCACTACTCTGTGGTTTAACTGTGCTCGTTCAGGAAATGTCTCCCGATTCCGACGCCTTGTGAAAACGTGGAAATTGAATTGAGTCTGTACTATTCCTTTATCGGAAATGTCTGTTATGAGATACACGAATTTCTTTGTTGGCGGCGTGGAAATGGAACGTTAGCTAGTATTCCGTTTGTGTTTTGTTCGGTATGAAATTTTAATCCAAAAGTTTGTGCTTTTCAAGAAAGAAAACTGTGAATGGGACCTTGAACACCTCATTCACTCTACATTCACATGTAGGCACTGCGGTGGCATGCTGCATGCATGCTGATGTCTTGGATATTCTTAGCATCAGATTGCCTAACGCTCGTTTGCCACTTTTCATATGAAAAGAATTAGTATTAAAAAAGTTCAAGTCAAAAACTTTAAACACAATATAAACTAATTGAAAGTAGAACAAGCGCAAGATTTGTACCGTGGAAGATATAGTCTCTTTATTTTTTTTAATGACTGTTGCTGCGGCCACGCAGATGGCCTCTACAGCGTTACCGGACTGTGGCGAGCGCAAAGGGCGCTGAGTCTGGATAGATATAGCCTCTGCTGATTATATTCGTATTTATACTAGCTGAGTCCGTGACTCTGTCCTCATGCATGTTCGGTAAGGGCGAAACTATGCTTCAGCTAAATCGACTAAAGCCCGTTTCTAGATACCTATAGGTATGTATATATACATATATTTATAGCGTGTATTATTTCAATTGACGTAACTTCTTTGTTTGTGAATCGATTGGAATAAATAAAACAAACATTAGATATACGAAAAATCTACTGGGATTACAAATGTGTGTCAGATTGTTATCAGATTCAAGGTTCAATATTTTACTGTCGAATTTGGGTAGTAAAGATCTTTTACAATAATAAATATAGTTCCATACAAACGAGGTGTACAATAATGGAAGTAAAGAACAAAGAACTTCTGATTCTTATTCGGAATGGGGGCGATGAGTCCTGCACTGACGTCCCGCTTGGGGTGTATTGTGCATTTCTCCCTACCAGCGTCTACCCGAGCCAACCCAGCTCCTTGAAGTACCGGAGCGAGGCTCTGGGCCGCTGGCATAGTAACTCCAGTGGGTGAGATGAAATTGTTAACAATGATGAAAAGCAGTCAGCACTTCGCGGTGACATAGATAAAGCTACCTCATGCAATTTAGTGGCAACTCTAGTGTCTGCTGTGGCTTTACAGTGCCACAACACATGCTCTACAGTTTCGTTTTCCTGAAGGCAGCCACGACAAAGCGGGCTATCCGTGGCTCCCAGTTTGTACAGGTGACTATTTAGATTGCAATGACCGGTTATCAGGCCTACCAAAAGACGAAGGTCCTGTCGTTGCAACTTCAATAGGTTGTTGGTGATCTTCCTGTTAAGGATTGGAAAAACAGTCTTACCATGTTTGCAGTCGTCTTTCTTGTCCCACAGGTTTTGCTGTAACACAGCAAAACAAAGAACTTGTTTTTACACGTTTTTTTTTTTTCATAAATAATGAGAAACAATCGAGCAGACCTCTTAATAGTATACTACAGACACCACCACGTATATACCCCAGCAATCCCAGAAAAATTAAGTGTCTGTTTTTTACACCCGGGAACAAGAAAGACACCCAGAAACATTAAAAAACTGTTGCGCTACTATCATCACCCCGAACATGGGCACTCAACCTAGTCCCTTCATAAAAATCTTTACGAGTACATAAAGGTCCGTTTAAAAAATCAAACGCAATTCCCGACCAGCAGTAGAAATACCATTTAAATTTGCAGTGTAGCTATGCGCATAAAGCTTTAGAATGTTCGACGTAAATTAAATATTGATACAATTTTCATTTTAAAAATATACACCATTATGTTTCACAACATACTATTACGTAGTCACTCTGTCTAAAAACTAAATAATAATGAAATTTGACGAAGATGTTTTAAACTATGCATAATTATAATGTTAGGTACGTCATTACAACAAACAAAAAAAAAAAAACAACCGATATCTTTTTTTAATGCAGATGTAGTCTGTGTCTGTGCTATCGCACTATCAAATACTAAACAGTAGTGTGTAAAAAATTATATGTTCCAGTTTGAAGAGTACAGCAAAGGAATTAACCCCAAAGCAGCATGCCCCGGACTTTGTTTTACTACTGAATGTTCAAAGTACCACTGCAATGATAAAAAATAACGTTATACAAATTTTACCTATCTACCTAGCTCTCACCATTACTTTTAAATAAAAAATGTAAAGTCATATGTCGAAATAAGACAGCCCTGTTGGCTCATTGGTAGTATTTCTGCTTTAACATCTGAAGGGTGTGGGTTCGATTCCCGCTCAGTACAAACATTTTATGTATCAACAAATGTTTGTTCTGGGTTAGAATAGAATATCATCATCATCATCATCCACAGCCTTCTTTATCCCACTGCTGGGTAAAGGCCTCTCTCTTTACATGCCATCTGCCTCGGTCCTGTGCCAATCTGGTCCAGGTTCGACCCGAATAGAATAGAATATAACTTTATTATACACCAAAACAAATCACAACAACATACAAATATGAAACATAAAATAAAAAAAAAGAAGAAGAGATATGACATAGCAAAACAATGTAATAGAATGATATTTGATGTATACGGACTGTCTTATCGCCTAGAGCGATTTTTTCCAGACTACCTTTGGATTCTGTATGTATTATAAGTATGTATTTACAAAAAAAATGAATATACATGAATATAGTCTGGGTACCTTCAATTCGTGAGTGAATCGGTTTCTTCTAGGCGAGCGTGCTCCACCGTAGACCGCATCTTCGCTTAACATCAGGCGGGATGGCGGTCAAACGCAAGGCTATCTACTATAAAAAAAAAAAAAAGGAATTAAGTTTTCTATCACTTATCTGACGTCCCATCACACAAGCTCTGCTAAGTTTGGGGTCAAATGGCGCGGTGTGTAATGTCCTACGATATTTATTTATTTAAATAAAGCGAAAAAACGCACCCACTTTATTGCCTATACGGAAATTCCTGAATGGTAAATAACAAACGAACGAGTGCTAATAAAATTACCGGTGTAGGATACCGGGCCAGTTATTAATAAAGATATAATTCCCCTCCCTTTATGGGTGCGAATAACTGACGGTAACGCAATTAAACCAAACGGAACGATCTCATGTCCATTGAGATTTGCATACAGATACGTGATTATATCCAGAATGGGTATTGTGGGAGAAAAAAAACAAAGTGAGTTTTATGAGTGACGTGGGAGTGATGGACCAGTTACAGTATTCGATACACAGATGAGAAATATTGTATGAAACCAACAAATTCTATTTTTACCTAGAAGATAACTTAGAAGTGGTTAGCGCGATAGGTTCGCATGCCGAAGGGCGTGGGTTCAAACCCCAACAATGAGCTTGAGCTGCCGGTGAAGGAAAACATCGTGAGGAAACCATAGCATGGTGGTAGGGTACTTTCTGGTACTCGGCTGGCTAGCTACCACCCTCAAGTTGAAAATCTGCCCCCAAGCATCTAACGGTGTGTTCCGGCAGCCTCACTTGAGAGCCAGTTCCATTCCAGACTAGGTGTGCTTTGCCATCTTCGACCACACCTTCACTTAACATCAGGTGAGCTCTGGTCAAACAACTAGCCTGTCAAACATTAAAAAAAAAAAATTAAACATACAACGTCCTAGATAGATGTCGCTATACAAACTTTATATAGCGACGTCTATCTAGTACTTAGTACACAGTTACATAAAATAATATCAGCACAGTATGAATCAATAGAAATAGAAAAATACAACAATTTATAATGATAAGATTTTTTGAACGCAAAACCTATCAAGGTTTTCGTAATACATTTGTTGATATACCCTTGTAAAATGTATCAATAAGTCTTAGCGTGTAAAGATTTGATTGTTTGATATCAAATCATGTATAAATATAATTTAATATTTAATAGTTGATAATATTTCGTACGTCAATTTAGTAAGAACACTCTTAAAAGCTGCGATTTACTAACAAATATAAAATACAACAATTTGACTCTAGAAGTATGCAGATTTTGTACACATCGTACTACGTGTAAACAGAGCTTAAACACTGAGTCTGTATTAAATAACATTCCTAAGCAATCTTTATTACATCTTAGGGATGCAAACCGCAAGGAGTATTTGAATCCAACCTAACGATTCATTCCCGCGGGCCCGAGGTATTACCATTTCTTCTCAACTCGGATGAATAATACTTACATTTCTTCAATCTTATTCCAAGTAGAAAATAGAGGAGGTACACGAGGCATTTGCTGCCATCGATTTTTGAGGTCAGTTTGCAATTATAACATCAAATAGCTTGTGAGAGATTTTTTGGATTTTGCACACGAATTAAATCATAATAATTTAAAGCACACACAGCGCTATCTTGCCCCAAACTAAGCAAAGCTTCAAGTATTGGAACCAGTCAGCTAACGGAATACTTGAACACTTTTTTTTGTAAACACACAGAACTATCATCTATGTTTATCTACAATAATATCATAAAGAGGAAAGTTTGTATTTTTGTATGTTTCTAACGAATAAACTCAAAAACTACTCCACCGAAAATTCTTTCAACATTAGAATGCTACATTATTCCTGAGTAACATAGGCTATATTTATTACTAGAATTTAATTGAAAAATAAATGTGCATTGGTGCGAAGCCGGGCGGATGGCTAGTACATAATAAATGTTCATGCTGCGTAGTAATTGAACTCACGCCGTACCGAATGTGCTATCATATTTATATATAGTCACGTTTTTATGTGTCTGTTTATATGCTTTGGTTTTTCATACAAATTAAGAATAATATAGAAAAATTCTTACCGACAAATTTAAAAATTCGTGCACAAAACCAGGGCGTGTCGCTAATTTATGACATTGTGTGATCAATTTTAGATTGATAGACATTTCAAATTGTTGGACGCTGTTCCTGGCAGTTTTTAGTACCAATGCCTAACATAAATAAGCCAGCTATATAGAATGAGAACGTAACATCAATTCAATTCAATTCTTGGTTTATGGCTTTTGTGAAAACGTTTCACAATTCCGCCACTGTCACGTAGAAAGATAGACCATCAAACGCAAGAATTTGTATGGTGTTGAGCCTCGTTGTTCGGTGAATTCGTATAGCAGAGGTTTTTGTTTGTCACCCTGAAACCAAAACATTTAACATGCTACAAGACATACACAAACATATACAAACGTAACATCTGAAATATAGCGGGCGGTGAAACCAGATGTTGTTTCCGATACGTCAAAATATTTTTTCTTTCTTTTTGGCATTGCGTTTTGTGTATTCTTCCAGTACTAAGTACTTCCAGCTAAAATAAATCAAGTAAAATAAGTTTAGCCAGTCCACGTGATGGCATAACTATGAAATAACGCTTCCAATTTGATCCGCTCTAAATATTTACTATCACATCAGATAATTTGAAAAACAGCTAGCATAAAGGAACTCTTTGACGGAGTCTGTGTTTCCTGAAAAGTACAACATGGGTGTTCTCAAATCAAGAGTAAACAGGTTCCTACTAGGGAGGCGTGTTCCATCCTAGACCGCATCGTTGCTTCACATCAGGTAGGATGTAGTCAAACGCGAACCTATTCAATGTAAAATATATATATTATTATGTGGAGATTTTGATTCAAAATACTTAATTCATCATATTGAACCGAAACGTTCGTGAAATACAATACAAAATACGACTGACTCTATCGTACTTCGAAAAATACACACTCACTTCATAATCAATGGTATAAAAGATTTATGACCGTGTCGCCGAACGTTATAATGGAGATTTATTAATGAACAATACAGTCTGGTGCATTCAAGTGAGGAACTTGCCCATTTATGTTAGTGGCAATTCAAATTACATAACAAAAAAATACACATACTTTTTCGTGGCTGTCGCAGTAGAGACTCTGGGTTGCTGGGGGACCGAGGCGAAAAAGTTTGTAAATGAAATAGGTCACAGGCTTAAAGATAGGACAGGTGACTCCCGCTCCGGTTCGTTCCTGGTGCAGAGGTTGGCCATTGCCATTCAGCGTGGGAATGCGGCGAGTGTGATGGGCACCTTCGCACCAAAAACGGTCAGGGGCGGGTTGTTTTAGTTCAATAAGGTTGCTTAGATCGTATTTGACATAATTACTGATAATTTAATTAAATGTATTTTATTTTCTCAAAAAAAAATTTGAAATATAATATTATTATAATTACATAACTATTCTCGAATGTATCAAATTAATGAGTGCTAAAGCAGCGATACCATAGACTTTGTAAATAATTGGGTAGCGCTGCAATAATCACAAACCGGCAGAATAATTTTTTTTTTTTTTTTTTCGTTAATTTGCCCTTTCGGGTAGGCTAAAGCTATAAAGCCATACTGCCTCGTCTTCAGTGTTATTTCTGCTGTATCTTAACTATGGTTATCGTCAAAGTCGTCTTAGTCAAGTCCAGTTCGTGTCAGTTCGTGCCAGTCATGCTTTAGTAAAGTAGTGGCAACTTTACTATAAAGCTTCGATGGAGTTTTGGAAGCAACACGAAAACTCATGTTTCACCACATTATATCATTTTCCCACACTCGCGCTTGTAATTCGGCACTTTATGAATAAAACACTACCATTTTTATGCATAAACACTCGACAAAACACTAGTTTTGGAAAAAAATACAACGAAGCGACACGACTCTTCCCGCGTTCCCGCCAAAACTCTTCCCGGCAGAATAATGTTTCGTTCGTCTGATTAAAAAATAGATATGTAACTAAGCGTAGATTTTAGTAATAATTCACATTAATACCTGGTTATCCAAGCTTTGTTCGATGTGTGGAAAATTTAAAACTCGGGACAACGCGTTTTCCCAGAGATGTGACTTAGCTAGATAGATTTTTAGTCCCTGTGAAAAAATGTAATCGAAATTGTTATTAACATTTTCTAATTTTAAGTGTATAATTATCATAAATAAATAAATTTCATAGGACATTACACACAGCGCCATCTGACCCCAAACTAAGCAAAGCTTGTGCTATGGAAGACAGATAACTGATAGAATACTTAAATACTTTTTTTTTTGTAAATACATAATTATAATACATACAGTACACCCAGACACAGAACAAACATCGATGTTAGTCACATTTTTTTTTTTTTTTATGGTTGACAGGCTAGTTGTTTGACCACAGCTCACCTGATGTTAAGTGAAGGTGTGGTCGAAGATGGTAAAGCACACCTAGCCTGGAATGGAACTGGCTCTCAAGTGAGGCTGCCGGAACACACCGTTAGATGCTTGGCGGTAGATTTTCAACTTGAGGGTGGTAGCTAGCCAGCCGAGTACTAGAAAGTACCCTACCACCATGCTATGGTTTCCTCACGATGTTTTCCTTCACCGGCAGCTCAAGCTCATTGTTGGGGTTTGAACCCACGCCCTTCGGCATGCGAACCTACCGCGCTAAATAAATGTTAGTCCTGAGTGGGAATCGAACCCACGCCCTTCAGCTCTCGAAGCAGACATACTACTAATGAACCAACAGGGCTGTCATCATCCCGCATAACTTTTGGCGTCCCTCAAGTGGCGCGTCATTGTGCCGTCCCCCAGTTCTGCTTACATTATTTTGCATATTTCGTGAATATTGCTTAGTTTTTTATCCGTGGAAGACGTCATTTTCGTCAAACTTCATTTAGGTACACCAATAGTCTTCATATGTACATTAAACTCAAACGTGAACCAATCTATCTTTAAAAGTCAAATAAGTTTAAAAACAAAGTACTTTCATTCATACATTTCAAGTCGTTTCACCTCCTTAGGGTTGAATTTCGAAAAAAACCTTTTATCACACCATCGTCGAGGATGGATGGTTTAAGATTTTTCACACATTTCTATCGTCCTAAAAGAGATCGATTTTATAAGAGCGATAAGGCCTCCAACTATGCAACTAGCTTATAAGGTTAATTTTTGTTTGGTGTGCACAATAAAGATATTCTATCTTACAATATATACATTATGGGCACCCAAACCATCTGTGTAAGTTATATAAAAAAAGGTTTGTCCTGGCAGGAAATCGAAATCCGGTATTTATTCAGTACCTATTGTAATTTTGTTTAGAAACCACAACGAAGCCAAAACCATGTCCAAATACTAATATTTATATGAAAACAAAGGTTTTAACCCCTTCGCACCCGCATAATTGGTTTGATTTGGTTTCCAGATTTCGAAAAAAAAGAGATAACCCTCTATTTGCCCTGTAATTAAAACGTTGGGCGGTCTTTACGGCCGCAGGAGTACGCAGAACGCTCTATTATACTCAGATGTGGCACAGAACCTTTTTTTAAAAAGAAAAACCATTTATTTTCAAGCTTTTATTATTTGCATAACTGTCCGCTTTTTATTAATGATGAGAAAATTTTAATGTTGAAAATGTGACATAAAAATGCTACATTCATTTTCTATACAATTTCATAATTTACGAGTTTCGTTATTCGAATAAAAATTATAGCGTCACCTCTTTAAGTCTAGACCATTAATTAAATTATGATAATTAAAAAGATTCTGTTGATTTGTGGTACTATCAAAGACAGAGCGCGTTTTAGTAACTTCGTCTATTATTAAACTTATTTAACAAATTGTAGAGCCTTGTTTTACACGTCAAAAATATGGCAGTTAGTGTCGATAATTTATGTTAAGTACGTTGTCATTCGTACGTATTATAACATAATGATAATTTAAGAAATGCTGTTAATTTGTGGTACTAGCCAGAAATATAGAAAATACAGAGCGCGTTTTAGTAACTCCACTTATTTAATAGATCATAAAGTAGCGTTTAACGTACCAAAATATGACAATTACGTGTCAATAATATGCTACATTGTAATTTGTACGAATTAGGTATAATACAATAGAATATAATAAGTTATAATAGAACTATTTGCACAGTAAAATGTAAACTATACATTTATACTATTTTTTTATCTGTGGTTCTATTCTATGACCATTCTACCCATGACCCCCGGCACCGTAACGTGGATTATTTTTTTTTATTTTTTTTAATAGTTGACAGGCTAGTTGTTTGACCACAGCTCACCTGATGTTAAGTGAAGGTGTGGTCGAAGATGGTAAAGCACACCTAGCCTGGAATGGAAATTATTGATTGTTGTTGTTGTTATTGATGAATTAAAGGTTGAAAATCGCTTGGCGAACTATGAAACGAGTTATACTTGATATTTCTCTATGGAATGGTATCCGAAACGAAATAATTCTCCAAAGAACTAATAGCTTAGCATATGCCCACTTTCACTTTAGCTTGCTAATATCCAACATAATATTAGCAAGCTAAAGTAACAGTGGGCATACAAATAATGACAAAATTATTAAATGGTTTCATATATTTCATAGGCATATCTATCTATCTATCGATATCTGTCGATATCTATCGATATCTGTCGATATCTATCGATATCTATCTATCTTCTATACTGTTATAAAAAAGAAAGATTTGATTGTTTGTTTGTTTGTAATGAATAGGCTCCGAAACTACTGGACGAATTTCAAAAATTTTTTCACCGTTGGGAAGCTGCACTATCCCCGGGTGACATAGGCTACTTTTTATCCCAGTTTTCCCAAGGGAACGGGAACTACGCGGGTGAAACCACGAGGCATCCGCTAGTATAATATACATAGAGATGGCGAGCTTGTTATTATTCAATAGGTATTATCATTTCGACTGTAGGTAAAGTAAGGACGTATTATTTTAATTCTTTAGCCATTTTATTACTGCCGTTAATTTTCATACATTACACGGCCTATAAAGCTCGTCCCTAAAATCATATTCAAATCTATCGTAATGAATTTGAAATGGGTTTTAAATAAAATCGTGTTGAAAGATGGCTACTAGCGTTATCGATCAACTGACCGTGGTCCACCCTCTGCGGAATGAATAGACCCACCCTTTTGTAATCAAAACAGTAATCAAAAGCTATGAATTGGGGGATGTCATTAAAAGTTTATTTGAATTTTAAATACGCCTGCTGTGTTTGAATGGTTACATTACCATGCAGGTATTATATACTAAAAATATACAAATATGTTTTACAATATTTTGAAGGGATTTGTACAATGTATGCAATTTTTTTGTTTCCGTTTATTCGATTTCAAGTTACGTAAACGATTTCACTAGCCAGAATGAAATGTATGAATAACAGAAATTAATTATTTAAAATAATACATACATACTACAATAGAATAAACTACTTACCTAACCTATAAGGCCGTTATTAATGAGAATAGTTTTCAAAACGCTGACCCCATTGTCACGTACCCAATATGAAAAATTAAAAGTAAAAAAATATTTAAAAAAACCGGCCACGTGCATGTCAGACTCTCGTGCGAAGGGTTTCCGTACCATTATCTATAAAAACAGTAAAACAATTCGATAAATAAATAAATAAAAAATATTTAAATATTTGTTTTATTCTGTTTTTTAGTATATTTGTTGTTATGGCGGCAACATAAATAAATCATCTGTGAAAATTTCAACTGTCTAACTATCACGGTTCATGTGATAAAACCTGGTGACAGACGGACAGCGGAGACTTAGTAATAGGGTCCTGTTTTACCCTTTGGGTACGAAACCTTAAAAACAAGCTTTTATCTGAGACAATGAACTAAAAAGTAAAAAATAAATTCTAATTAACAATTTTGCGTGTAGGTACTTACTTACATAATTATATTTTTAAAAGCTAGAGGCAAAGAAGTATACGAAGTACCTAACCTGTAAATAAAAGCTTGTTTTTTATTGCATTGCAAAGCCACAGAAGTAACTATAATCTTCACTAGATTGCATGAAGCAGCTTGCTCACTATCCACATTTAAATCATCGCAACAGGAAGACTGCTTTTCGCTATCATGCGTAACTCCATCTCATCCACTGGAGTTACTATGCCAGACCCAGAACCTCGCTCCGATACTTCAAGGAGCTGGGTTGGCTCGGATAGACGCTGGTACATGCATTTTGTGAGAAAAGTTACTGCATAAACGAATAACGAATTCAAGCTATCATAAAAATCCCCATCCCATCCATATAATTGTTTTGTTGCCAAATTTAATTTGAACTAGGTGGAGATTAATAGCTAGGGGATTACTGCGGTGTCAGATGGTGTAAAACTGGATTTGTTTGAAATAAGGGCAGAGATGGACGAGTGGTTTATAACATCATCTGGACGATTGTAATCTGAGTGTTTTTGAATTTCAAAATGCAAATTAAATTGAAGAACCTATATAAAGCGTGTGGGACGTGTTCTTGGCTTAGTATATCGGTTTACTAATGCATTTTGTTGTATTCATTATAGTATAATGATTTACCAGATATTATGCTGCCAAGCAGTAGTGTGCAAACATTACTGTGTTCTGGTTTAAAAGGTATTGACGCTAGTTTTTTTTTATTGTTGACAGGCTAGGTGTTTGACCATAGCTCGCCTGATGTGAAGTGATGGTGTGGGCGAATGTGGTAAAGCACACCTAGCCTGGAATGGAACTGGCTCTCAAGTGAGGCTGCCGGAACACACCGTTAGATGCTTGGCGGCTGATTTTCAACTTGAGGGTAGTAGCTAGCCAGCCGAGTACTAGAAAGTACCCTACCACCATGCTATGATTTCCTCACGATGTTTTCCTTCACCGGCAGCTCAAGCTCATTGTTGGGATTTGAACCCACGCCCTTCGGCATGCGAACCGACCACGCTAACGACTGAGCTATCATGGCTACAAACAAATACTTTCAAATTTCTTGTGATTAAACTAAGTATTTTAACCTTAGAAACTGAATAAACTCGTAGATATTAAATACAGTCATACATTTTTTTTTGAGTTAACCAAACAATAACAAGAGATGTTTGTTTCGCTGAATCTAAAAATACTGCAGCTTTCACATGAAAGTATTAAAACGTCCCGTTGCGCGTTGTCGCTGCCGCCGCTGTTTAATCTGGTCGAGCCGAGCCAGGCAATTATCTAAGTGAAATAGTGACCGTATTAGGAACACTTACTCTGCACTGGATTACGGGGGATCATTTTAACTGCAAATAGCTGGTGCTTTGTAAAACATTGTAATATCGAAATTGTATTCGAATATGGTATCATTTTTACTTGGTGGTAGATTTCCTTAGCAGGAGGTCGTCTAGCTATGTACCATCGCAGTAGCAGCTATTCTGCCGCTAAGCAGTAGTGTGTAAACATTACTTTGTTTCGGTTTGAAGGGTACTGCAGCTAGCGAAATTCTAGGCTGTTGAGACTAACCATTGAAAGTCTTAAAGTAATGAGCGCCAAAGCAGTGATGCCCTGGACTTACTCAAAGTTCTGTGTATCGCTGCAATAGTCATGGGCAGGCGTTATCTCTTACAAACAAGAAAGCGTCTCGTTAGTTTCATTATTTTTTACGTTAAAAATAACTCCTTTATACTTTGAGACATTCGATGGATAGTCTCAACAGCCCAGTAATTTCATGTATTCTTGCATGGTGGTTGGGTATTTTCTAGTACTCCGCTGGCTAGCTACCACCCTCAAGTCGAAAATCTGCCACCAAGCATCTAACGGTGTATGCCGGCAGTCTCACTTGAGAGCCAGTTCCTTTTCAGGTTAGAATGCTTTACCATATTCGCCCACACCATCACTTAACATCAGGTGAGCTGTGGTCAAACTACTAGCCAGTCAACAATAAGAAAAACTAGCTCCAATACCCTTCAAACCAGGACACAATAATGTTTGCACACTACTGCATAATATCTGGTAATGCGGTGGTACGTACCTAGACGATCTGCTAAGGAGATCTACAACCATGTTAGGAGATATTATTTTTATAATTTTTTGTTTATCTACCATTTACGTAGTAACATTTTTATTGTCTATCTATCTATACTATTATAAAGAGGAAAGATTCGATTGTTTGTTTCTTTGTATTGAATAGGCTCCGAAACTACTGGACGGATTTCGAAAATTCTTTCACCGTTTGGAAGCCAAACTATCCCCGGGTAACATAGACTTTTATCCCTGTATTACCACGGGAACGGGAACTATGCGGGTGAAACCGCGAGGCGTCTGCTTGTATTGTATAAATATAAACTGTTATCTTGACTCTATTTTATAACAGTAGATACGATTCATCGAACATACTATATCCAACATTCCATTACGGCATGCACATTCATAACTTAACTAAAACTAACAGACCTACTTTTAGTATTACAAACGAGTACATGACCAACACGCAATATTGTGAAATACCTTCCTACGAAAATTCAAAATAGTATGAAATATCGCCATGCTCGTGGTTTCGATCAAGGGGGAAAAGCGTACAAGCTCGGATATACTCACGATAAAGCCACTCCGAAAAAATGGACCCAGACGAGACACCCATATCACGGCTTGTTTGCGGGACTGGAATCTCGTAATAGTTCCCGAATGGGCTCTTATTTTAAGAATACACGCGATATACCACAATGTTTTCGCAAAATGGCTCTCACAGCAAAGTATTGACATAGATAATGTACTCTTAAGCTTGAGGGGCGTGTCGGGAGATCGGCCCAAGGGAATCTCGACGATTTTGAAAACAAAACCGTAAAAGGGTAGATTAGAAACGATACAGTTGCAGAGCTAAAAATGTATTAACGACATCGCTTGCGAAACTCGCAGAGTAACGAATAATGTTTATTTTAATGGTTTTACAGGCTAGGTGTTTGACCACAGCTCACCTGATTTTAAGTGAAGGTGTGGTCAAAGATGGTAAAGCACACCTGGCCTAGAATGGAACTGGCTCTCAAGTGAGCCTGCCGGAACACACCGTTACATGCTTGGCGGCAGATTTTTAACTTGAGGGTGGTTGCTAGCCAGCCGAGTACTATAAAGTATCCTACCCCCATGCTATGGTTTTCTCTCGATGTTTTCCTTCACCGGCAGCTCAAGCTCATTGTTGGGGTTTGAACCCACGCCCTTCGGCATGCAAACCTACTGCGCTAACCACTGAGCTATCATCGCTAAAGTCATCGATAAAATGACTTCGTAACTAAGCTTTTTGTTTAGACGCAAAACATAACAAAAAATATTGGTATTAAAAATAAACACGTTTGCTATAGACAACGAAATTGATACATGTGTGTTTAAATTTATCTTCATTTGTAGCGATGTTAGCGCAGTGGTTGCCGATGGGCATCGGTTTAAATCCCAACAATAAGCTTTGGGCAGGACACGTTGTTAGACGAAGTGATGACAGGTGCAGTTAGGTTGCAACAGAGTGGTGGCCTCGGCAAGGCAAGCTACATTGTCACCGTCGCGGGTCGAAACTCAAAATCACTGCTGCGAGACATCTAAATTTAGTCTTTCACGTCTTCAAAAGTTTGAATTGTTATACTGGGTCATTTTCTTTTCTATGTGCCAGTTGAGATCTGTCCGGGTCAGATAGGAAGGACCAGAGAAAATAGATTGCTCCATTCTATATAAAATACGATCATCTTTAAAGACAACATCGTAGATTGTCTTATATAAGCCAACAATGTATGATTTAAATAGATTTACAGACAAAACTCAGTAATGACTGATATTACTGTTTAAAAGTGCGCTCAATTAGTAAATAACGTAGATAATACCTTAAAAATATTATTTTAAATTTTCTGACCCATTGAAATCGGGATATTGTATTTTAAGTGGAGGCCTCAGGACATTAGCCCCGACTGCCCTCCCCCAAATCCGGCCCTGAATACAATTTACGCTAGCAAATGAAACAGTACAGCACAGAGTCCCGATAAAGCAAATTAAATATTAATTTTTCTAGGTACATATCTCGTTGGTGATGGCCCCATCATAGCGCCCGAAGCGGTCATTTCGCTCACACTTATCCATCATCCCCTTGTTTTGTTAAGGCACCATGTGGCGCTGCAAAAACACCCCAGCCAGGCGTCCCTTTTAATCCTGGCTACAGCTTGGTACCCTCCTCTCATTTGCATAAGTCCTGTCCGTTATAAGACGGGTTGTTAAACTTTAATAAGACTTTCTGATGGTACTCTGTCCCTGATTTAATAGGCTTCCCTATGTGCGGATTATGATGATTGAAAAGTCTCTTCATGGGATACGGGCTAGCAGTGATATTTTATTTTCTACGCTAACGCGTGGGGTTAGGGTCGCTTTTGATGGGAGAATGTTTTAGCGTAAATTGTTAACGAGCATAACCGCAGCTATATTGGCGTAACGAGTGGCTTAGTTGATAATCACAATTTATAATAGACACTTAGCGAAATAGTAACAGTTTTGATAATTATAATGGCTTATTTTTAATCTATTTCGTTGTGGATTATTGAATGACTGATGCTTATACTATCTTTATAATAGTTAGGAGTATAAGTTTCTCTTTATTAGATACCCACCTAGGATAAAAGTTACAGGCTACTGTGTAATTATTGTTTTTTTTTTCTTTGATTTTGGCGTCGCACTTTTTGATGCCATATCTTTAAGAACAAAGCATCCCTGTTGGTTTATTGGTAGTAGGTATGTCTGCTTCGAGAGCTGAAAGGCGTGGGTTCGATTCCTACTCAGGACTATATACAAAAAAAAAAGTATATGGTGCTGTGTTAAATGCCCTCCAATATTTATTTATTGATTATTATTTATTTATAAAAAGTAGAAATAAAACATTAAAGTAATCTAATACATTCTTTGATATCATTTAAAACCGTCATCATCATAATTATTTAGTGACAGCCTTTCACCAAAATCTCCTTTTTGTTATATAATGTAATTCAATTCCTAAAGTCTAATATAATAAGATAAGAAATATCAACGAAGGTCAAATTATAACCCTTTCAAGCAATTCTCTTTTAATAAATATCATAGGTCAAACACACAGAATGTCAAACCCTGTTTTTAGTAACAAAGGAACTATTTCGAAACTTTTATCACCCAGGAAACTAGAGAAACTGTTACAATTGGCTAAAAAGCGGTCGTCACGCCACGAGTTCATCCAATAAATATTCCTAACTGCCGCTACGTAAGGAAACAAATGCTCGAAAACACAATGATGGTCGACGACGAAACAACACAGTAGTGTACGACTCAGTGCTTGAAATCTAGTCAGTGATACGGCTCTTCAACCACATTCCACAGACAGACCGACCACACCTCGCAGTTCCAACTGCGTTTATACTGCGTTTCATCCCTTCGATATTTATTTATCGTAAGTTGTTCCCGCTGTATTAGGAACATTATATTCTACGAAGTTTATAATCATAGTAACACGAGTTTTGGCGAGAACGCGGAAAGAGTCGTGTCGCCCCGTTGTATTTTTTTCCAAAACTAGTGTTTAAACTAATGCATAAAAATAGTGGTGTTTTATTCATAAAGTACTGAATTACAAGCATGAGTGTGGGAAAGTGATATAATGTGGTGAAACATGATTTTTCGTGTCCAAAACTCCATCGAAGCTTATAGTAAAGTTGTCACTACTTTACTAAAGCATTACTGAATTTGATTGGCATGGATTGGACTTGACCAAGACTGGACTTTGACTACTTATTAACTTGACACTGGCAAATGCACAAAATGCGACGCCAAAATCAAAGAAGAATCATAGTAAGTGCCAGCTACTTTTGGGCGGCGTAAGTTTAGGTACTGCATGGAAATACATCTAGTGACAATACCGCCACAATACTGCTCGGAACAACTGAACCGCGTTCAACGTATTCTGTTTGCGAATTGTGGCTTTCGTGTTTTTCAGAACGTCCTCTTTTTTAATGTTATTTGTTTTGTAATTCTTTTCGAGGTTCGCCTACGAGGTAGCACTTTTCCTTCAGTTTTATCTACAAGAATTTATATGAGTTAGTAAATGTTACACATTTATCTTCCACGTTATGATGTTTATATTTTTTGTTGTGCTTGTATATTGTTTGACCTTAATTTATATTATCTGATGTTAAATGATGTGATCAAAGATGAGAAAACCACCTTGTCTGGAATAGGAAGACACTATTGAGAAACGTGCCAAGAAGCTCATCTGCGACTCCATTGTTCAAGCTAAGTTACAAAGCCTAGAACACCGTTGCGAAGTTGCAAGTTTATCGGTTTTTTATTGTCCATGCCCATTTTTCTATCGGACAGCCAGAAGCTCAAAAAGCGACATCTTTTTATGGTCAACGTTCCAAAAACTATAACGAAACGGTTTGATTCTTCGTTCATTGTGCGGACTGCTAGACAGTAGAATGCGCTACCTGAGTGGGTGTTCCCCGATGTATATAATCTGGGTGTCTTCAAGTCGAGAGTGAATCGGTATCTACTAGGCAAGCGTGCTCCATCTTAGACCGCATCATCACTTAACATCAAGTGAGATGTCGGTCAAACGTAAGCCTATTTCTTATTAAAGACTTTGGAAATGGAATAGAATGGAATTGGCTCTCAAGTGAGGCTGCCAGAACACACCGTTTGGTGCTTGGCAGTAGATTTTCAACTTGGGGGTGGTAGCTAGCCAACTGAGTGCTAGAAAGCACCATACCACCATGCTATAGTTTTCTCACGATGTTATCCTTAACTAGAAGCTTGAGCTTCTAGTTAAGGATAACATCGTGACTCACACTCACACTCATTGTTAGTTTGAATCCACGCCGTTCAGCGTGTGAACCGATCTCGCTAACCACTGAGCTATCATCGCTACGAATCCCTAGTTTTCTTTGCTATGTGATGTAGTAGACACATTTACAATTATTTCTTGCCTGAATATTTTTGGTTCATGACTCAAATCTACTTTTATTATTACTCAAGTTTCTCAAGGGTTCTTCTAAAGCAAATAGCAGATCGTAAACAAAATCGTTGAAGTTTGAAGAGCATCTCCGTTATTGAATCAGTTCGGCGTCACAACAACACAGCTTAAATAATGATCATAATAAATTACAACCGAACTCTCAGACTTACCGCTCGTGTGATGGAGTTGTTTTTATCCTGGAGAAAATAAGACGACGGACAGGGTCACAGAAAAAGAAATAGAGTTAGGTTACAATATAAATATTTTATATCAGTCTCTCTAACTCGCAAGGGCTAGCACCGTTACCAAACCTTTATTGAAGAAAAGTTGGAGACTAGCTCTAAATAAATCTGTAGGAATCTATGTTACCTACCAAAATACAGTTTTTGCTTAAATAACGCATTGATAAAAAAACGAACTTAAATCGTAGTTTAAAATAGCATTTAGATGAATAAGTATTGAAAAGATTGATTCATCATCATTTCAGCCGTAGAACGTCCACTGCTGTACATAGGCCTTCCCCTTTGACATCCACAAAGACCAGTTTTTATTAGGTCGTCGTCCCGCTTGCCGGTTCGTGGTCTCCACTCCAGAACTTTGCAGCCCCATCGGCCATCAGTTCTGCGTGCTATGTGTCCTACCCACTGCCACTTCAACTTGCTGAGTGAAAAGAGTATCGATACTTAATGTTTCGATATCAAAACATTTTTAATTATTTTCGATTTTTCGCATAGTGAAATTTCTCCGTACCAACAATACCGATTTTATAGAGAAACCAAGTGTGACACCTATTGAATCTATTGAATTACGCAGAGAGAATGAATATGGGGTAATGAAGCTTTTGTGCGCTGCGAAAAAATGGCGCTAGTAGAAAAACAATTACACCACAAGACTGGGAAAAATAATGGTAAATTTAGGAGTTACATTTTTTTTTAAAAGAAAATTTTAGATCTACATTTAAACCATAAGATTAGCTACACACTACTTACTTGTATGTATGTATGTTCTGTGGTACTTCTGTAGCACAGTTTGAGTTACGAATAATCGTTATCGAAGTTGAACAAAATCAAAACGTTAGAGACTAAAAATACTAAAAAAAGATACGCCGACAATATCCACTTACTGTCAATTCGCAAAGTCTAAGTTGTTATTCTGTGAATTATGAGAAGCGATATATTAAACCGGGCATTGATAAACTGTTCTTCAACAATCCATAATTTCTCGGAAAATTGTTTTCGGGCAGCTTATTCCCCATACTATTATTTCGTAGAACTTACGAAGCACTTTTTCCTTTATCGTTGTTCCCTAATCCATTTTTATTTGATAAGAAAATACTAGCTACTCTTTTATGACCATATACCAAAAAAAAATGTTGATAATTCACTTAAGGTTCGATTTCCATACAAATAATTTTTTGCCATTTATGGACAAATGGAGCATAATTTTACAGTGAAATCACACATACATACTACATTTATAATCCTAAAAATGTATTTCATGTCGTCATAACAATCTGTTTTAAAATCAGTTAGAAAAAATGTTATTATGAAAACAAACTTAAAATAAAAAGTAATAAATATTTTCGTGTTCAGATACTGTTATATTTGGTTTTAGAATGTTTACACGACAGTAACGTATCCCATAGCTCCTGAACTTTTAGGCTGATGAAAAATGGCGACCTATTTTTCGCGAGCTTTCGAGTAATTCAGATCATGTGGTTGGTTGCGCGATTGAGCATCCCTTGATTATACTCGTAATAAAGTTAGAATAGACTTGAAGGATCATTAATTTAATACCGTCTGCCATCTTACGAGCGTTCGCAGGGAAGTAAGGTTCAGTAGGATAATCGCGTTACACGTCTATACTTAATCGCAACGCTATTGATAAAAGAAACGCATCCATAGGTATTTTTACTCAGTTTACCATCTTCGACCACACCGTCACTTAACTCCTGGTAATACGTAGCATTTCAACTAAACATATAAACATAAAGGAAATAAAACTATTTTTATGTTTGTAATTTTTGGTGTCAATAAATAAATAAATAATTGAGAATCTTAGATGTATTAGACAGCCCTGTTGGCTCATTGGTAGCATGTCTGCTTCAAGAGCTGTGGGGCGTGGGTTCGATTCCCACCTAGGACAAGCATTTTGTGATATAAAACCAAATGTTTGTTCTGTGTCTGGGTGTACTGTATGTATTATAAGTATGTATTTACAAAAAAAAATAATTTAAGTATTCTATCAGTTATCTGACTCCCATAGTACAAGCTTTGCTTAGTTTGGGGTCAGATGGCGCTGTGTGTAATGTCCTGCGATATTTATTTATTTATTTATTATTTAAATATTAAAGTTAGAACTAACAAAAAATATCCTAATAAATTAAATTACCAAGATCGTGAAATAATTATGGTTATTAAAAAATCATAATTATTTCACGATCTTGGTAATATTTTGTTTTCAAAAAAATACATTTTCCGATTGACGGGATTTCACTCGATTGCATAGCAATTGAACTTGACGAGAAACATAATCACGTGCCCGGTTATTCTGCATTGCCACTGCGTCTCCGGTGAAGCCAATTTATTTGAATAATCCTCTTATTCTCATCATATTGATGCTTCTTTTGTTCAGTGCAATCTTGTTACGTCACAAAGTAGATAACAGTATTACTTTGAAGTAAGAAAATTGTGAGAATCTACGTACCTACTGGTTGTTTTTTGACGTCATTGTTATCCGTGCTATAAAAAAAATATAATGTGGTGAAACATGACTTTTGGTGTTGCTTTCAAAACTCCATCGAAGCTTTATAGTACAGTCACCACTACTGTACTAAATCATGACTAGACTTGACTGAAACGGACTGGACTTGAGCAAGATTGGACTTTGACTAACTACGAGGCAACTTATTAAACTTATAAAACTTGAAAATATAAAACACTTGACACTGGCAAATGCTCAAAATGCGACGCCAAAACCAAAGAAAAAAAGTGCTTTCAAAAAAAAAAAATTGACATCATCAATCGACTTAAATAAAAAACTATGAAGTAATTTAGTATCTTTTCAAATGTACCAAAAGTCGTTTTGTATGCAAAGTACTTCACCGCAATGTAACGCTTTGTTTATCTAAAAGCCCAGAAGTGATTAGATCAGCAAAGTAACTCCAAGAAAACTCTAGGGGAAGTCTCTTTACCATTTCTTCGTAACATGCTACGGAATTGAGGGTAACAGTTTAGAAAATTCCCTCATTTTGGTAAAACGGGGGTTGAACGATCTTGATGATGTGACATCTGAATTTAATTTTATAAAAGATTCATTCATTCATTTTCCTTCCTGGTGTTGTTGACCGTGGCTTCATTTGCTCAATCTGAATATTTCAGTTTTTAGTTATTGCAAAATGAAGTAGGTAATATTTTATAAAAATGTTTCTGATGACATAAATATCTTAGCTCTGATATCACTGTTCTGATAACATAATATAATATTTATGAACAAAATGTAGCTACGGCTTCCCCCGCGTAAAATTCAACTGGTTTGTTATGAGATTCAAATTGGTTTCCACGAAAAGACATTTCTATAGATAGACGTGATCTATGTTAATTGATTTCCTCTCTGCTTAGTAAAGATAAGCTGTATGCGCTAATAATCTCGGGCTTTGTGGTAATACAATTCTGCTCTTGACGGAAGTAACTAGCGCGCTGCAATTAAGATCCTGATTGCACAGCGTGGCATCAGAGCTAAGGTATATCATCACGAGATATTGGGTTAATTCTATAGTTAAGTTACAACAAACACAATCTCAAAACGAATATTCGCTCAAAAACGCCATCTATTGTTTTGACGGCTCACTAATATGAAGCGGCCAACGTAAAGCCAAAATTACGCGAGATATGCACAGAGAGTGGTGCCATCTGACAACAGCAAGAAAACAGTCAATTTTATCGAAGTACCGTTTTTTGTTTAGGATGGTATTACCTGTGTATCAAAGGAAGGAAAAAGGGTTATGTCCTACTGGTGGACTGCAATAGGATTATGATGATGATGATGATAAAGTATACGAGTTTAAAAGCATATACATGGTAAGTATTCTACCATTATCTTGTTCGCATAGCAAAAGCTTTGCTTAGTTTCGGGTCGGATGGTGCTGTGTGAATGTCTAACGATTTTCATTTCATTATACATTTGTTAAATTTTTGATGTTAGAGTGCTTCAGTATCGATAACTTTTGCTTTGTAATAAAAACAACCATATCATGTTTATCGTTCAACTGACTTTAGTTATGGAGTTATAAATGCCACTCGCGGTCACCTATTTACCAATTCAGATACGCACGTCCATATTGTTTACTATAGACATCCACACCTCCTCACTATAGTTAAAAATTTGAAACTAATATCATGACTCAACGGATTTTGATGAAATTTAACAGAAATAGTTTGTTTCACGAGAACAGGACACGTATGATTTTCGTCGAAAGTCAGTTTTAAGTACATCGAAAGAAATAATTTTACCTCGCGAGCAAAACTGCTGCAAACTAGTCACTAACAACTGTTCTATGTTCAAATTTGTAAATACTATTGTCTAATTTTAAAAGCCATACAAATTGTGAATTCTATGGAACAACAATACATTGTAAAAATACTTTTTATTTCAAGTAAGCATAGAAACTACCAATCAGTCACCATTCAATACGCCGAGTAAGCTTGAAAGTTATTTGCGCTGAGATTGGCCTACATCAGGGATTTAACTCTTGGATGCAGATGGTACTTTACTCTCGACGAGGTACAGTATTATTAAATGCAGTACCTAAGTTCCATGGTTGTGACCAGAGTTTAGAATATGTTGGTTATATACAGAAGTTTTGAAGGCTTAAATTCCGCGTCTCCAATAATACCACTATGTCACTATCAGTAACGAAAGAAAGTTGCGTGTATGTGTTCATGTTCGTTTGTGTGCGCGCATATGCGTGTTTTTGTGCGTGTACGAATATAAATTATTACAAGGTTAGCAGAAAAACAGATCCTGTTTACATATTTACTAAACGGTTAAATTCAACATTTCTATTTGGTACCTTTCTTTACTACCGGGCTTCCTTTTTGGTTGAGATAAGATATTTTCAAGATTAAAGGTCTTTGTGCGCTTCATCTTCGGCCACATAGCTTGCCAATAGGTGAGTTGGTGGTCGAGCACGGACTAATCTAATATTTAAAAATGTATAGCGTATTGTATGCGCTGTCATACCGTTCATCCGATTGCAATATAACATGGTCAGTTGATTATTGCTTGCACTTACTAGTGCAAAATTACGGGCATAGTACATTTATTAGCATTTACTTTGTTTTTTTTTTTTGCGGCAGCAACGCGCCGCTTTCTAGCAAGCCTGTGATAAAAAAAATTTGTCATTATATCAAAACACCTAGTTTAATATTGTAAGAGTGATATTCTAGAGCTTATGTACTGCCAACATTACGTGTACAATTGTACAGAGGCCGGCTGGCATTTAGGAAATTTGCATGCCAATACTATCGAGCTAGCATCTAACGAAGAAACTTTTGGGACTATAAACTGTTACGTAGTGAATAACTATGAAAGGCCTCCTTTTAAACGAAATTGGGGACGGCGCTTTCATCATTAGTGAGGGTCAAAACAGAACAAATATTAGGCAGTTCACGGATTAATTGGCATTAATTTGGGAAAAGCTTGTATAATATTGGAGCGATGGTAATGGTTAAGCTTTTAAGTTGTTAAACAGTTATTTTGTAGAAACATTAGGTTAACGTTTTAACGAGGTTGTTTGTTATTTTAGTTTGACGTGACCTGGCAGGTGTTGTTTGTTTCCATTACAAAACTATCAGGTTATGTAAAAGACTGTGTTTTGGCATGTGACATTGCATATATGTGTGTGTGATTAGTTTCAAAATACAGGAATTAAGTTTTGGTTAAGCGCGCCCCTAACGCCAGAAAAACGCAAAAAGGGGTATTATCTATGCCACTTTTTGATATTAAAAGAACAAAAATATTACAACAGAAAATATATTGGAGTATGGGTATAATCCTGGAGAAGTACAATAGACGGATAGATTTTCAAAAATAGGTCGGAGTTTAAAAAAAAAAACTACAAATGCCGCAGAAAAATATCTATTTTAATTCAAATACTCGAAATTATCAGCAATGATCCCACATTATTTTTTATTAATGAAATAGCTACATTTATATTTTAGTAAAGTAACCAATAACTTTTTTAATTTGATGTAAAAGTTATGAGTAATTAAATAAAATTGAAATTAAATGATTTGATACGGAAGTATATTTTTGACCGAGAAAAATATACTTCCGTATCAAGTCAAGCAATTGTCATGCAATTTTCGATCTTGTTTCTTCGCACTAGAGCGGATGGAATCTGATTTTTTTTCTTACATTAGGCGCGCTCTTAATGTAACTAAATTGAAAAATCCACCCAAAATCTACTTATAAATTAAGCAAACACTTAAAGTAGTTGCCTACTTCCCGAATCCCACTCTATTATAAGTGATAGTTTCAGTCTTCCAGCAGTACCACGTTAACTATTATTAGACTCGGTAATTAATTACGCCCCTTACTGCCTTACTTCAAGTTCGCAGTCCCGCAAACCATTTCTGTTTATTAATGCGGTCCATTATTCAGCAGTCACCGCAGATGAGACTTGGACGTAAAACATTCAGGAATATTCGTCTTGTCTCGTTAAAAGAAACTTGAGACGACTTGACTTTCATAGGAGTTGTACTACTTGAAATAACTTAGTTGTTTTTAATTCAAGTTAAGTTAAGAGAGTTATTGCGTTATTTAAATCGACTCTTGAAGTTTATACTGTCGGACAAAATTTGTTCCGAATATTTTTTGAAATATTTTTTTTATGTGTAAAGTAATGAGACGAACGAGACGCTCTCCTGATGGAAAGAGATAACGACTGTCTATGCCCATTGCAGCGATACATAGAACTTTAAGTAGCAAAACAAATTCCAGGGTATCGCTGCTTTGGCGCTCATTACTTCGAGCTCTTAGCTTTCTGCTTTTCAAGTTTCATCCAAATACGTTAAGTAATTACAGCGTGAAAGAGTAACAAACATGCATACAATCATATATACATACAAACTATCACATTTATGGTATAGTCATATAGTGTGAAAAATATTTTAAGTCAAAGAAACGTCGAAAACGAAAGTGGTTTTCAGGGTTCGGTACCCAAAAGGTAAAACGGGACCTTATTACTAAGACTTCGCTGTCCGTCCGTCTGTCTGTCTATCCGCCTGTCACCAGGCTGTATCTCATGAACCGTGATAGTTAGACAGTTGAAATTTTCACACAGTCATGGCGTATTTTTGTTGCCGCAATAACTAAAAAACAGAATAAAATAAATATTTAAGGGACTACCATACAACAAACGTGATTTTTTTGCCGTTTTTATAGATAATGGTACGGAACCCTTCATGCGCGAGGCCGACTCGCACTTGGTCGGTTTTTTATTGTAATGTGACGACGGAAAAGGCGTAACCCTATAATAACTCACTTATAACACACTAGCTACGCCCCGCGGTGTTACCCGCTACATGTTTTCGAGATAAAAAGTAGTCTATATGTTAATCTAGAGTCTTATCTACCTCCATACCAAATTTCATCCAAATCCGTAGTAGGTTTTGCGTGAAAGAGTAACAAACACGCATCTAAACTTATAATTTAGATTTAAATTTATAATATTAGTGGGATTCAATTATACACGTATAGGCCCTAATCATATCGGCTTATTACTGAGTCAGAATGACGAGCTCGTAATTACTTTAATATTAAAATTATATAACCAACAAACATAATATACATACGTATTAAGGTTGCTAAGGCAATATATTTCAAATTTTATGTGGCTGTTCTCAAGAGAAAACAACAAGTTTACTGTACCTACCTACAACACATTTCGGGGAATAGTTTACTATAATATTGTACGGTTTGCTGGAGTTCCTGGTAACAATTCCGCTTCATACAAGTTAATATACTTGTTCAGGGGTTACACAATAAAGGATCAAAAGCTGGTAACTAAATTGCAATTGCTAAAATGTAATGACAATAAAATTTTAGCTGCTTTATGAGCTTGAATGGCGCTGAAATAGACCGGTTTTCAGCTAACGTTAAAATTACCAGTTACATACATTTAATTACGTATGGGAGAAAAAAAGTTGATATTTATGCCCCAAAGCAGCGATGCCTTGAACTTTGTTTTACTACACAAAGTTCTGTGTATCACTGCAATGGTCATGGACAGTGGACAGGCGTTATCATTTACCGTAAGGAGAGCGACTGGTTCAGCACATTACTATCACATAAAGATACATTGGATATTCAAGTAATTGAATAAATGTTCTGTAACTGTGTACGTATTGTATTAAAAACATTATTATTATTTATTTATTTTTATTTATCTATTGTATTATAATTGACTCTAAAACGTTTTGGTGCATAACTACGAATTTTGAGTCTGAACGGAAAATAAAATAAAAAAGTCAAACAATATTTTTTGACAATTATAGTTTTTGACTGAATATTTGATTGTAATGCATGCCGTCTTCGCCTATAATTGCTGTGACACTTATCTTGACATTTTGGTAATTTAATTTTGAATGAATTAGAGTACACGGTGTTGGTGGACTTTTTGAATAATTAAATAAATAAAACAAAAAGTTTATACCCCGGACTAACACATAGAACTATTCATCCGTGAAAAATGCAAATGAGACCGCGGGGCTCTATCTATATTTACGGTGTTTACTTACGCTGGTTATGCTAACTTCAGTAAAGCACATTGCATTTCAATAGAAACTATTTTTTCTTTCATACGTTTCAAAAAATGGATCAAGGCTGTAGCTGCACCTAGGGTTACCAGGTTGCCAAACCTAATAGCCGGACAGACCAACCAGTTTGGTCGGACATTTGGGTAAAAAGGCCGGACACACTACATTATTGAGGGTTTTGTGTCTCAGTATTAATAGGTACGACAAAAACGTTTATTTTGGCCGGACACGCAATCAAAAAGTTTAACTATGTCCGGCTTTATCCGGACGCCTGGCAACGCTAGCTACACCAAAATGTTCAGGTATACTTTCCACAGTAAAAATGGTTCAAGTGGCTAGCTTTTCATAATGTCACGTTATATAACACAAAACCACGCTATTGCAGTTTTCAGTAGCATGCAATAGCGGAGTGGTTATTTATGCTTTTTAATATCAAACAGAGTTATACGGCAGAAAATTACTTTAAAGGGTGACACGGCAGGTGTGCAGTTCTAGAGATTTAAGAGATTTATAAGTTTGAAAAATTGTGGTTTCAATTTAGTTGACTAGATTCAAGATTCAATATATTTATTGCTTCCATACAGTAAAAGATCTTTTGAATACAAAGTAGTATATGGTACACAGTCAGATATGGACCCTGTCGGGCACAGCAACGTTTAGAAGAGAGGAGGGATTCATTTAAGTCAAAAATTTTATTTTTAAAATGTCACATTTTTAAATGTCATATTCATCTTTCTGACAGGAATTCGTCGATTGTGTATAAGATGTTGTTGTTGTTGACTAGTTGTGCTATTGAGCAATTCTACGTTGAACTTAATTCGAATTACTGGAAATACCAATCTTTAATACGATAATATTAGCTCTCAAGTTGAAAATCTGCCGCCAAGCAGTGTGTCACTTCAGTCACACACTGCTTAGCGAGCAGTCACTTGAAAGCCAGTTCCATTCCTGGTGTTCTTTACATCTTCGACCACACCATCACTTAATATAAGGTAAGCTGTGTTCAAACACCTAGCTGGTCAACCATAAAATAAATACAGATCTGTGCTGAGGGCTTTTAATTATGAATAGGTATAGTGGTAACCTTTTAATTGAGTACATTCTTTGCTTAAAATCCTGCTCAAAGTAAAATGACTAATTTAGTAGAAAAATATATGAAAACAACATCCGATACCCACATGGTCGTTAACTGATGATTCTGTCTGCGTGCTTGTAACACTTTTATAAAAGTAACTGTATAAATAATAACTTAAATCCATAGTAAATATCCCTATGTTAGTTTTTTTATCAGAGTTACATGTAGTGTAACCATAAATAAAGATTCCTTGAAACAAGCCGGGCGGCGAGGCAGAAAGCTACCCATAAAGGAAAGTATAATTAATGTTTCTACAGATCTTAATAGAGTCGGCTTAAATAGAAAAAGTCAATTTGTCCAGCTTTAGAGGAAGGTGTCATTTAAAATAGACAAGGAGACTTTGTTATTTTTAATTACTAGAGAAAGACAAGTTTCAAAGTACAATCACAATGATTTGAAATCGTAGAGATTGTACTATTAATTACAGTTTCTATTGAATTCAATAAATTGATTTGAACGGTATATATTTTTTGTTCCTTGACATTTAACTATAATAAACTATGAAATATTTACCGATTTGGATTGACAAGTTGTTTATTTTGACATTATTAATTTGGTGTTGTATTTGGCACAAAAGGACATTCAATTGGACGGCTCTGCTAGCGTAGTTGGTACTAGCTAAGTTTTCTAGGTGTGTGGTGTGATTCATTTTTGTTCAGGAAAAATAATTATATGATAAATATTGGCGTTTGTTTGTTGTGTGCTTATCAGATTATTGTAAAGTCAAACCCTCATTAAGTCTGTGGAAAGACAACGTTGTAAGAGATATCCGCTAATAATAAATATAATCTATAAAGAACCTTAAATTAATTTATACAAAAAACTTTGGACTTTGACGGACTTTTAGATTAAGTTTTTTGTGTAAATTTTGTAAATAATATTAATTTTAGATTTTTATTTTGTCCAATAAATGTTTTAATTAGAAAAAAAAATTATAAAGATTGACTTTTCATGTAAGTATTGTAATATAATATAAAGGTATATACCAATATTTTGTTTTACATATGCGGGATTACTCACGTTTAAATATGTTAAATACATCATCTATAGTTTATCTAACGTAATTAAACGTGATTAATCCCACATAAGTAAACCAAAATGTGTCAAAACCCTGTCAGTTTTCATAGTGGAGCATGGTTTTAATCCCTCTTATAATTGAACATGTCTTGTAGCTGATAAATTACTCACCCATTGGCTCCCAACCTAAGCAGAGCAATTATTTTTTCCTAGATACCTACCATTTGTCACGATTTGCAGCCGGATTGTTTGTGGCGCAGTTTTTGCTTTCGATCATTATCAAGGCTTATCTACTCACTCATTTATCTCTGTTCTGTGTATTAACGCTTCCAGTGAAGTGATGTTCTAATTCGCCTTAATCTTTAAAAAGATTAATTAAAAATAAAGAGAAAATACTGCCGAAGTCAATGCATATATTAAAAACGTGTAATTTAAATTGTAAGTTTGGTCCCTGCGATACAGATTCTCCTAGTGCAGGGTCCACTAGTATTATTGTAGCCCCTAAATTATAGTAAATAAATAAATTATTTTGTTTTTTTTTGTTGTTTGGTTATAGGTATATGGATTAAAATCATACTACTTAAACTATTTCTAATTAATTTTCTATTGCCACCAGCTTTATTTTTTATTTGAATACTTTCAAGTATTCAAATAAAAAATAAATAACCAAATCTGTTTATAAATAACGAAGTTCTGAGGTAACGAATAAAAATTACAAGCGAATTGAGAACCTCCTCTTTTTTTGAAGTCAGTTAAAAATCATCTGCTTTATACGTTCAAAAAACCACTTTATTACAAATTGAACGTAATCGTTGCTTTGAGATCATCGCATCTCAACGTAAGGCGAATTGAACTGTAAATGGAATTCATGAGTTCCAACGTCTTCCAATTGGAATGATCATAGCTGCGTTTTCAACTGTAACAGAATTGAGAAGTTTTAACGTTTTTCAATTAAAATCATCATAACAGTTTTGATGGGTACGCAAAAAAAAAAATGTGTTTGTTTCGAGTGTATGTATGAATTCGTTTTTTATTCATAAAGTGCCTAATTGCATTTAGCGATGATAGCTCAGTGTTTAGCGCAGTTCAAACCACAACAATGAGCTTCAGCTGGTGATAGGATACTTTCTAGTAGGTACTCGGCTGGCTAGCTACCACGCTCAAGTTGAAAATCTGCTGCCAAGTATCTCTAACGATGTGTTTCGACTACCTCACTTGAAAGCCAATTCCATACGAGGCTAAGTGTGTGTTTACCATCTTCAATCATCATCACTGAATACCAGGTGAAGTCAAACATCTGTGTGGGCAATTGTTAAAATGTGATAAAACATATATTTTCGCGTTACTTCCAAAACTCCGTTGAAGCTTTTAGTAAAGTTGTCACTGCTCTACTAGGTCGGGCTTGATATGACTTATTGCACAAAGTCCGATTCAGAAAACAAAGAAAAAAATATGATTACCGCCGTAAAACACTGTTCATCCGTTTCATTCCTAGTGGCCTAATTTGATTTCTCGTTTATGTATTCTTATACATAGGAACATAATGCGGCACTTTATTATAAAAAAAAACAATTTGCTACTATTTTTAAACATAAACACTCGAATAAACACACACTTTGGAAAATAATACAATGCAGTGATATGAGTTTTTCGCTTTACTGCCAAAACTTTCCTGTAGAAGTATAATTGTGTGCAGTTGTACATATTGTGCTCCTCTAGCTAAATTAATTAAATTTTGTCTAAATTAACACATACTCGTAAAACAAACTAGTTTTATATCTATAAAATAAACGGGACAGTAAGATAACTGTTTACAAAACTTCTGTTTGCTTAAATCTTAATAGAAAGATAACTGTAAATACTTATTTTTCTGGTATCTGCTACAAAGTGTAATAAATATTTGAACAAAGCTAAGAATAAATAAGGCTCATTCTTTTACAAACAGTTCGACATCAACAAAAAGGGAAATACATGACATGGAATTTCGAAAACCCTTCCAAGATTAAAACCACGGTTAGAATTCCTGATTTTGGTAAAGGATTGTAATGAAGGAATTTACTGAAATTAACATTTGAACGCAAAGAGGAACGTCGGGTTACAGTTATGAAAATTTGTGATTTGGAAGAGCAAAAATGCAAAACGGCTCGGAAAGTTCATTTTATAAATTATTGATCCTTTGAAGCTTATACTAAAAATAGTACCTACTGTGTTATAGAAAAATAGATTTGTACACAATAAATTAAAGTTACATTTTCATTGTTGACAGCTTAAGTGTTTGACCACAGCTCATCTGATGTTCAGTGACGATGAGATTGAAAACACACCTTGCCTGAAATAAAACTCTCAAGTGAGGCTGTCAGAACACACCATGGCAGCAGATTATTAACTTGAAAGGTGATAGCTAGCCAGCTGAGTACGAGGAAATACCCTACCTATGGTTTCCTCACAATGTTTTCCTTCACCGGTAGTTTCAGATCATTGCTGGGATTTGAACCATGTCAACGTGTGATCACGCTAACTACTAGAATAATCGCTACAAAATGTTTGTTGTAACTATTACGGTTAATTAGTCAACCAATGTGTAATTGCTTGCTTTTTTAGATTTTAGTGGATAAACAAATACCTTTTTTTTTGTGATTTAAATCTTGCAATCAGTCTTTCAGACTGTAAGTAGATGAGATGATGTTAATAAAAAACTAAATGAAGTATTCGTACACGCGAAATACTTGCCGAAATAAGCAAGTGCAGCCTAGATTTATCGTGGTTAAAATTCGTGGTTATTTCAGTTGTCTTTCTCAGATAATAATTTTGATCAAAGCGAGCACTTAAAATATTTCACTAAAACTTCTTTCTAAGACTAGTTTGAAAGAGGACCATTAGGCTTTTAGCAAACTTACTTTTTTCGAACTTAGGAGTGGTTTTTTCGAGCCTCTGAAGTTTTAGAGCAGATGTTCAGACTTTAACGTGGAAAATATAAGTTCCTAAGCGCTAGGAAAATTTAGGATTGGTTGTGAAAGATGCGGGTATTTTTCAAGTAGGTTTTTATTATATGATTGATAAGCTTAAGCACCGTTAGTTAGGAGACCGTCTATCTGCTAATCTGGAAGTTCTAGCTTCGAATCTGATTTATATATTTTCTAAATGCGTATTACTTTGAATGGTGAAGAAACACATAGTGTCTTAATTTCTTCATGTTTTTAAATACGTGTAAAATCTACCGACCCTCACTAAGCTAGTGTGGTCGATTATAGTCTTACCCTTTCTCATAATGAGAAGAGGCACGCGCCCAACAGTAGGACTGCTGTTCTGACATAAGGTTTATTCAGCCAGGCGAGATATAGCACTATATGTCATTATAATAGCTTTTTTCCCATCAAGGTGTCGCGTTGGTGGCAGAATGATATTTTGTTAAAACTAGATGACCTTGTGAGCCTTCGTATCACCTAAAATTGATTTGAAACATATTATGTAATAGATTGATGAAATTAATAACAAATTATGCATGACGCATCTGACATACGATAGGTCCTCTACGAATGGCATTACACTATTAAAAGTAACCCGAACTGACAATTCCGAGTTACTTATTACTGAAATTACAATTTCGATATTTCGGCTGTTTCTTTGTGTTTTTGCCTAATTTTCCCCCTCAAACCAAACCAGTATTCAGGAGAACAAAATTTAAAAAAATATACAAATCCGTTGCGCTGTTTTTATTTTACATAATTATGCGGGATTTTATATCGGATACTCTGACTTTAGTTTCCGTTGACCTATTTTCAAGTTTAGACTAACACACGGCAACGATTTCTATAAATATTCATACAAATACAAATACCAATCTTTTATTGATAACACCAAATTTGCAGGTCATTTTTCCATTCATATTTAAAAATGTTAAATATCATAATAATTATGTCAAAAAGTAAAATAATAATGCCAATGTGATTAATAGTCAATAAAAACAAATAAAGAAATAGTTGCTTAATAGTAATTCAATAATTTCTTATTTTTTTATAATCGTCAAAGTCATAAAACAAGGTCTCTTGAAGCCAAGATCTTAGTTTGCTTCTGAAACACGCGATGGAATATGCATCTCGAATGGACGCGGGAAAAATAGAAGATGTAACATAGAATAGAAGATTAGAAGATTTAAAATATGGGATCCAAATTTTACGCCTCTTCGATAAACGGTGTAGCCTAGGCATTGACTGTTAGAAAAATTGACTCGCATATTCAAGGGTGACCTTAGACCTTTTTTCCAATCAATTTCCTTCTCTTTTCAAGTCCATTCTTTTTTCTTTGTAAACTGCGTGAACTCGTAAGCTTAGGTACTGCACACATTAATATTCCACCCATACGGCAAGTGTGAAAACCCGATCGACCCCCGTAAGTGGGGCAATACATTACCCACCCTTTCTTGCACGTGTGTGTGTAATAAATTATTCCTACCTGCACTGAGTGGCTAGATTGTGCCTAGATAAAGAAATTTAATATTGGTATCGCTGCTGTGTGTTGATTTACGAATGGTTTACTAGTGAGATGGTTGGGAAAAGAAATTGAACGAGGAAACATGGTGAACGATAAAGTAATAGCAAATTTACTGTAGATATTATTCACCTAGCTCTAACATAGTATACAAGAGATGTAATATTTATCAAAACAAAATCATAAATAAACAAAACAAATAAAATTAACAATAAACATAATTGATATATATAGTACATAACAACATAGTTGACTTTTAAAACATAGTTGATAGTTTTTTTATTTATTTACATCATTTCACACCATCCTTATAGGGTTTCCCTAATGCGATGGTGCTAGTCAACATACATTTATTATAAAAATTAAAAATGTCACATCAAATAAAATTAAATTCGTAATTTTGAAAGTTTTGAGACTGTCTACTCAATCTGTCTGTCTATTCAAAATGCATTTTAGCTAAATTGTAATCGGGTCCACAATCATTTTGTCTAATACGATTATCTTATAGTCTAATTACATACATATATGGTAAAAAAATCACTTAAAAAGTTACATTTTTTGTTAGTTTTGCGTTCGGTTAGGCTCATTTTGTCTAAACGAATTCCCTATGCGAACATTGACTAAATCTAAACAAAGCATATAGAAACCGAAACTAGCAGTGTCTGTCAAATGTGTTTCGAGTCAGTGAACAGTAAACCTTTACGATATTGCGCGACACCTACGGACATACAAACCTATACCTACAATCACCTTCGTATGTATAAATGCATTAGTACCTATACAATGAACAAAAATGTTGTATTACTTTTTGAAACAGGCATTTTTCGTGGGGATGCGTTTGTTTTGGTTGTGTCGTGTTTCAGACACATTTTTTCACTTACTATTGTTTTAAGATACTTAAACATATGAAATATTTTGAAACACTAGCAGTGATATACAGGGTACAGTTCCTGTTCCAGTTTTTTTTTAAATAAAAAATAGGCGTCGGCGTGACCGCCATCTCGCTTGCCTAGAAGAAACCAACCAGCGTTGCCATATTTTTTTCTGCCAAGTCGGGATTTTGGAACTTTTTGAGTGAAAAAAGCGGGATTCTTTCGTGAAAAAAAGGGTATAGTCACAAGTTTTTAGCACACACCGATTGCGTGACGCAGCCCTCTCCCGCGCGCTTTACCCGCGCTTCCTCAGCTAGGTCGAGTTATCCCCGAAAAGCGGGAGTAAGCCTGTCCCGCGCGGGACATTTAATTTTGATTTAAAAATCGGGACCTCTAGCAACGCTGAAACCGATACATTCGCTACTTTACTAGCTTGTACGCAATTTGGGAAACGCCACGATAAAAAAATTATAAAATTATTCTCCACATAATAGGTATTAGTTGCCCACACTCTTGCGTACAATTCGGCACTGGGATGGAAACACCACTATTTATATAAATAAACACTCGAAAAACAACAATTTCAACTTCTTTCCAAAACTCTACTCGGGTATTTGCATATTTAAAAAAAAGTATTCTGTTTTTGGATGAATTTTAAAAATTAGAGTTCACAAAAAATTGCGTCAAATTAGACAGTCTACGTTTCTAAAAAAGATAGAAGTATTTAATTATTCGAGCATTGCAAGAAGTTCAAGTGACATTAAAATCGAGTGCTTTGTTATTTCAATCAGATATACGTCTAATTCTGTGTTCATAACTTTGATTGGTTTATAGTAACGCAATTTAGACACTAATTACAGTTGCAAATAATAACGTAAATATTAAATTCTAGAGTGAAATTCCATTTCAAAATTAATAGGCTTTCGAGTTTTGAAATAAGCTTGACGTGTTGTCTAGAGAAATATTACAAGATTAAACACCGTAGCGATACCTTTAACCACAACTTTAGGGGAAATCGTTGGATGTTATGTTAAAATAAGAAATGGTACAAATAGGGACGCTTACGTTATTGGTTTTTGTATTTCATGAGCTTTGACTTCAGACAATTTAATTTTAGTTTGCGTTTTCATTTACTTGAACTATATATACATTTTGAGTTAAACAATATTTGTTCATAATTATATTTAAGAACTGAAAAGCAGATACGTGATTTAATCAAATGAAAAGGTTTTTTAAACACAATCCTAAGAAATTCAATTGAAAAATCATACTAATGTTATTGCAATACTTTGATAACTGTTCGCCTCTACTCGAGGTATTCTTAGAACGTGTTGTTTCTAAAAGCACTTAAATAAATTACTCACAAAATAGATATTATTATTTATACTTATCGTATAAATATCTTTCATAATATTTTAAGTCTTTTCAGTTAGTTTTTATGTCAATAAATACCTATAATTTATTAAAGGTCATTAATAATGTAATTATTTCAAGTTTAATTAAATCAACTTTTTTGTAACTATTTATTGTAATATTTACGTGTCGATAAATGTTTTTTTCTGTGTCTGAGTGTTCTGTATGTATTATAAGTATGTATTTACAACAGAAAATATAAGTTTCAGTTATCTGACTTCCATAGTACAGCTTTGTTTAGTTTTTTTTTTTTTTTTTTAATGGTTGACAGGCCAGGTGTTTGTCCACAGCTCACCTGATGTTAAGTGAAGGTGTGGTCGAAGATGGTAAAGCACACCTAGCCTGGAATGGAACTGGCTCTCAAGTGAGGCTGCCGGAACACACCGTTAGATGCTTGGCGGCAGATTTTCAACTTGAGGGTGGTAGCTAGCCAGCCGAGTACTAGAAAGTACCCTACCACCATGCTATGGTTTCCTCACGATGTTTTCCTTCACCGGCAGCTCAAGCTCATTGTTGGGGTTTGAACCCACGCCCTTCGGCATGCGAACCTACCGCGCTAACCACTGAGCTATCATTGCTACAAAAGTGCTGCTAGTTTGGGGACAGATAGCGTTGTGTGCAATGCCGTTCCCGTGGGAATACATGAATACGTGACATAGGCTACTTTTTATCCCGTGGGGATAAAAAGTAGCCTATGTCACCCGGAGATAGTGTAGCTTTCCAATGGTGAAAGAACTTTTGAAATCGGTCCAGTAGTTTCGGAGCCTATTCAATACAAACAAACAAACAATCAAATCTTTCCTCTCTATAATAGTATAGATAGATAGATATATTAGTGATAATATATGGTTCCCACAAGGTTAGCATAATTTGTTTAGTTTAAGGCTAGATGGCGCTGTGTTAAATGTCCTACTATATTGATTTATATTTCAGTAATGAAATATATTTTAGTATATAAATATAAAAACAAAATTGTTAGGCAAGCAAAAACTTAAAACTGGCTAGACCGATTTTGATGAAATTTATTTGTGTTTGTATGAGTTGGTCCCAGGATAGTTCACGTAGATTGACTATTGGTCTCTGTAGGTGGTACTGCAATCGTACACCGGCAACAAAGATCCGGGCATCAATAATTATTTATTATTAACAGTTCTCGTTAAATCGTGATTTATTAAATAAGCATTTTATACTAAACTAATTTTAACCACTCGTAAATTATTGCCGTTTATCCTTAGTTAATGTATTGAAAATTAATAATAACAGACAAAAAGTTTGGTTGCTACCTCTATTGTAAGTTTAACTAACAGTAGAAAATCGATTTAAATGATTACAGTCAACGCTGCCGTATTCGATGCTAAAGATTACTATCAGTTGTTTCCCCTACTATTACAGAACTATTCCACGAATAGCCTAAAATGTTGCCATATTTTGTTGCAGGTACTGAGCCGATGTAATCGCCGAGACAAAATGTTGTGACCCGACGGGAGAAGAGACCCGTAAAAATGTGTCTCCTAAAAAACTTTCAAGACGTATCAAGCAACAGAACTTTCCTTTTCATAATAGTGTTGTTATCGTTAAAACTTTGTAGTCCTCAAGATTTGAACGAGGAGTTTGTCAATGAGGATAGTTTCGAGAATATATCCGATGTGATTGTCGTGCCAGTGAAAAAAGTGAAGTTTGAGAGGAACTCTGACAGTCCTTGTAGGTTGAGTGAAATACTATGTGATACTGGACAGTGTATATCACTGGATAAGTACTGCAACGGTGAAGACGATTGTGGAGATAAAAGTGACGAGCCCAAGGCGTGTACTCGTAAGTATTTTTACTTTATTTTATACAGTTTTTTTCTTTGGTTTTGGCGTCGCATTTTGAGCATTTGCCAGTGTCAAGTTTCAAAAGTTATATAAGTTGCCTCGATGCTATAGTTATTGTCAAAGTCCAGTTTTGGTCAAGTACAGTCCATGTCAGGATAAAATTACGGCATTATAAGTATATGAAACAGGATGTTTAACATTTTTGTAAATTTTCGTATCAAGATTTAATTATACATACATAAAGGCTATTATTATACTTTCTTAGTATGTACACATTTCATACAGAAATGGTAACAAAAGCATTTCATGAAGTTAAAATAAAAATGTGAGAATATTGATTATGTGTCAATGAAAAAAATATGTCATAAATGTATAATCAAAAGTATCTAAATGACAGTAAAAACCCGTGTCAAAATCCATTGCATGGTTTAGTAGAAGGAAGCAGAAAACAAGATGCAGACAGCGACTCATGCTATTTAGAGACAAAGAAAATAACAAAAGGAGAAATAACCGTGTTCATATTGACATTATAGAAATACCTCCATCAGCAAGGAATAGGGCTCAGAACCTCGAGCCTCGTTTTTTGGCCATTGAAACGCATTTTTAATATGTCTCCCCTTCTCGGTTTGCTGACATCTGTCACGAAAGAGAAAAGGTACTGGAGTTGAGAGCGGTGGGCTATAAAAATAGCGTGTTTACAAACATATACGCAATTACTAGATACTAGAAAAAAGAAAAGAAAAAAGAAAAATAGCAAGTTTTGAAAATACAAAGACAAAGTTTTTAATGTATTGATCACACGTGTACAAAGTATTTAACGTAATCCTAACTAATATTATGCTAATGTGGGTTTGTTTGTTTTTTACGCTTTCACGCGTAAACTACACAACGGATCTGGGTGAATTTTGCACGTAGGTACTTTAGGCCCTGGAATAAGACATAGCATACCTTTCATTATCATCATTATCATTATCCATCACCACGCGGGGTGCAGCTAGTAAATAATATTTTCAATCCTTTACCAAAGGTGTAAAATCTAAAATACATAATATAGTATAGCAATAATAATAAAAATAGTATTAATGTAAATAGAACTATGATTTTTCTACGTTTCATTTTAGCGGTTTATTTTCATAAGTCGTGAGTGTTGTGGCTCTTTCTCATGGCATCGGAGTGGCTGTGTCAGCATTGGACGGACTTGGCTTCCTCGTTTTATATAATATTCATCCTTCCCAGTTATGCAGGGACTCAGCCAAAACATATTACACTTGATGTCTATGGGTACACGTAATCGCTGGGCTATGGAAAATAATCGCTAGTGTTTGTGGTTCATAGATGAGTTTTGCATTGGATGGCTTGAATTTAAATCTCGAAGATTCATGAATATTTTTAACGAATATATTTTTAAATTGATAAATCTTGAACTTTTTAAAAATTACTCTAAGTTCTTTGACTAAGTACACATTTGCAGAATAAAATAAAAACTAAAATTTTAATAACCAAATATTTTGTTATAAATAAATACGAAAGTTTCCGTTTATTGTATTCTACTCTTACACCATGATAATATTTTAATATTTCTTATACATAATTATAGCCCATGATTTAAATTTAATATGTTATAGTAAATCAAATTCTTTTCTTTAATTTCTGTAGAATATGAGATAAAACAGCGAGGCTTTGATAGTATATGTAATCAAATAAAAACAAATGCCGTTCGTAAGTGTATATAATTTGAGAACGACTAAATACCTATTACTGATTCTTTTTTTACTAGTCATGAAGTGTGTGTTTACTTTGAACTTGGAAAAAACATTTCCATTAAAACTACTAAGCACAAAACGACTTAACACTTTGAGACTAATATGACCTTATACAACATGCCCTAAAAGTTGTAAAGCAAAATTAAAAACTGGGGCCAATCGCATAAAAAAAAACAAATCAAATCTTGTGTTGACGACGTGAAAGTTAAAAAGGTTACATAGCTTATGTCAAAACAAAAATAAAACTTTAAAAAAATATTACATTTTCTTTCGAACAACATCCCTCAGAAAACGTCGACATAAAAACAGTCATTCCTTGCAGCTGTCTCGTGCACTTCAAACGGCTCCATTTCATTCCCGTAAATTACTTTTTTTTTCTGTCGCCCACGATAATTGTCTTACACAAAAGACCCGGGAAATGTACTCACAAAGGGTATTGAAAGAACTAGATTACGTTCAACCGTCGCTTCGCTTCCCGAGGTCCGCGATGACGGCAGTGAATTTATTATACAGCTTTCTATGCGGCGAGTCACTCGATTTGAAATAGATTTTCAAAGATGATTGCTTGGTTTTAGCATATTAACCTGAAAGAGCAAAACAAAAGCGAGTGTTAACAGTCAACCAAAATGTTTGCTTATTTTGTAAATGACTTAGTGACGTTTTGGACGATTGAAAAAAAAGTACTAAACTAGCTGCGCCCCGCGATGTTATCCGCTACATGTTTTCGGGATAAAAAGTGGCCTATGTATTAATCAATTATTGTTCAAAAAACACTAGTGTTTTTGAGAGTCTGTGCAAAAAAATTTGTTTTTTTTTTAATTTTTTTAACAACGGGGCGACACGACTCCTTCCGCGTTCCCGCCAAAACTCAAAAGCCCGATCTTCGGCATTTCGCTTCCATCTATCACCAACTGTCCTACGTATATGATGAATTAGACCTACTTTAGTTATGAAAAGTTTTAATTCCATAATCCTTGAGGTCACACATTATAGGCTTTTTTACTCTAGAAAAATAATACGGTTTTATACACGTTACACAAACTCACGACTCAAGGTTTATGAAACGGGGTCAACGGGTTGCTTTAAACAGGGAATACTTTATAAATTCATATTTCTAGGTATTTTAACGATATCTTGCGTTTGTTTTGTACGCCTAAAATTTTCCTTTGAAGCTTTGCTCTTTGAACTATCTGAAAGTACTTCTGTGCTGTGCTGTAATTATATTTATGTAAGTATTTCAGTACAAACTTATAGATAAATAAAATACCTACCTATTCTGACTTTTGGGAACAAAATAAGACCAATTTTTGAAGCGACGGAACGGACACGGTTGTACCTTGAATTTACCTTGAAAAAAGAAAAAATGTTTAGAATGTTAAACTTTTCAATGAAAGTTCACTAGTGAAAACAACGTAGCAACTTGGAAAAGTGCTCCTCACAATTTCTAATCTTCACTAATATTATAAAGAGGAAAGATTTGCATTTATGTATGTACTAATAAACTCGAATACTATTGGACCGATTTTTGCTACATTATTTCTGAGTAACATAGGCTATATTAATAAATGATAAGAATTTCATTAAAAAATTAATGTCCACCCGCCGTGCGAAGCCGGGACAAGCCGCTAGTTCTAAATACACCAAAAATCGCTCGGAGAACATACTTAAATACTTTTTTGTACAGTCTGATAACAATTGATCAAATTGTAGAACGTCTCGCCGTTTAAAAGCCAGCTAAAATGTGTACATTACCAACACTAATTACTGAACGTAGCAACGAGTAACAGTGCTCCTCATAATTTCTAACTAAAAATAACATAGGGGACCCTCGAGACTAATAACAGTATTTAGTTAAAACTCCGCTACGGTAAACTTAACACCTTATTAAATGCCACGTGAGTTTTTTTGTTAATCGTGGCTGTATATCTATGTAATGGGTACATCAAAACCATTTTATTTTATGCCGCAACAGCGCAACTGCTTTCTAAGATACAGGCGTTTAATCTGTGGCAAACACATACAATATTAGTTAGTTCCAAAAAATCCCACGGCCTGGATAAAATTGTTGGATTTTAGGTATGTGGGTACGATAAAAGCCGGCCCGTTGCCGTAATTAGAGGAGGTTTATTGTCGGCAAGAGTCTTTGAGTGGCCATTTAGAAATGGGCCGATATGGGCTGTGAATTTTTATTATTTAGATGCGGGTAGATGGAGGGACAAGTTTTTGTGATACGATCTGGGAGGTTTAGAAAACGACTCGAGTTGATAATGACCTGTCAATAATAAAACCTACTAATATTTTAGGCTAGTAGATGCGACTGGAAATAAGCAGAATTGTCTGGTATCTTTTGTCTCCGAGGTGAATCATGATATGGCTGTCATCGCTGCGAGACGAGCCCCCTCAGATCAGGACTGTCAAAAAAAGCAAAAGCGTTTCCAAAGCCTCGACACAAAGTACCGAAGTGGAATACTCCAGAATTTTTAATGAGTATGCCGTCATTAGGACGTAATGTCAAGGCTGGCGGTATTTACTAAAGATTTTTTCCGGGACAAAGAAAGGTTGCCAGAAAATTCCTATTTATTCTACGTTAGAAAATTTCCAATTGTAAGAGTTCCGAAATAATGCTGCTAGAGGTAGAGGTACAAACAGGTAGGTACTTTCATTTGTCTGTTTAGCGTCAATGATGGCTATACATATACGCGTATCTTCTCTAGAGTGAAAACTTTTCTGTCTCGTAATAGCGTTCTCTCTAAGTCCCAGTGGCTCGCTAAGTCCTAGCGTTCCTGTTAAGTTCCAATTATGTTCAAAGCAAACTGTTTTGTTCGCTCTGCTTGCACTGCTTATTAGTAAGACCATTTGAATTCACGTGCCGATTATTTACTTTCAACTATTCAAAGTCGGAAAATACTTCGTCTTGATTTGATTGGGAAGAGCTAACCTTTTTAAACTGTAATGAAGTACCAAGTTAATCAAAAGCTTTGAATTTGAGTAAAGATTTTGTCGGGTCTGTCAACTCTACCTTCAAACATTTCTGGGATGTTTTTTTAATAATACTTGTCTTACATTTTATTAATTTGGATTTTTTTAAATGTAATTGGCTAGGGTTTTTGGTTTGACTATAGCTCACCTGATGTTAAATGACGGTGTGATTGAAGATGACTCTTAGCTTGGAATTAAGTCTGGCTTTCAAATGAAGCTGCCAGGACACAGCGTTACTAGTAGGTACTTGGCGGCAGATTTTTCAACACGTGTGTAAGTAAGTAGCCAGTCGAGTATTTCAAAGTACTCTTTTTTATGGTTGACAGGCTATGTCATCGATCACAGCTCACCTGGAATGGAATTGGCTCTCAAGTGGCGGCAGATTTTCAATTTGAGGACGATAGCTAGCCAGCCAAGTACTAAAAAGTACCACCATGTTATGGTTTCCTCACGATGTTTTCGTTCACCGGCAGCTCAAGTTCATTGTTGGGATTTGAACCCACGCTCTTCGCGATTACATGTAAATAGGCCTTATTAATATTAAACTTTGTAGATACTTCCTAACAGTAACAGCCCTGTTAGGGCGTAGCAACAGTGTGGAATGGTGCGTATCGTTCCGTAATATAGTATGTGTAAATTATAATCATAAAAAAACGTCGCTTGCAAGAAGGCAAGAATACGGACAGATAAATAGAATACGGACTTATCCGTATTAAAAAAAACAGAAAGATAATGTATGTAAAAATTTTCCAATTAGATTTACATGCTCAATTTTTTAAATATAATAATAAATATTACGAGTTGAATATTTTTATAACCATTCAGTACAGATAATAAAGTTCAATTACTCAGCATATGGTTTAAGGAAAAAGGTCATTGCTCTGAAATTTACCTACTAAAGAAGCAATTCAAAGGCTTCATTTATTATTAGGCAGACTTTATAAGCAACTTTATTCTTGAGTGGAATTTATGTTCAACATTCCTATGGCCGAGAAAACGTACACAAATGCGAAAATAAAGCTCTTGAAAAATGTTCACATCTTCTATGAATTTTACTTCACTGACTTTTATACCGAATGCTTTTTAGTTTTCTGTAGCAAACTAGAACCTTAATAGTTCCACTGCGTCCATCTGTCAACCATGATACTTTTATTCATAAACAATAAAGTCTACGACGTTGAAAGACAGACAGAGATAAATGGTAAATATCTGCTAAACATGTTTGTAGTATACATTTTACTTGGTGGTAGATCTCCTTAGCAGGAGGTCGTCTAGGTAGGTACCACCGCAGTACTAGATATTCTGCCGCCAAGTAGTAGTGTCTAAACATTACTGCATTCTGGTTTGATGAGTACTGCTGCAGTATCCTTCAAACCAGAACGTAGTGTCTTAACATTCAGAAAATTTCGCTAGCTGCAGCAGCAAAAGCGAAAATACGGGGATGTTGAGACTAACAATCGAATGTCTCAAAGTAATGAGCGCCAAAACAACGATGCCCAGGACTTTGTTTTGCTACTCAAAGTTATGTGTATCGCTGCAATGGTCATGGGCAAGCATTATCTCTTACCATTAGGAAAGCATGTCGCTCATTACTTTAACATAAAAAAGTCAACATTTTAATTTTCGTGAACAAAAAGTAGTAGCATATAACAATGTGTTGTTCTAATTTTAATAAAGATAATAGAATAGAGTAGAACATCAGACAATAATTTAAGGGTAAAACTGTACGTCTGCGTTATTTATGCTATATTATGCGCAGTCAGAATACACAATAGGCCGTTCCAAAAAAAAACGTAAAAATATAGTCGCATTGTGCTCCATTCAAACCTTTTCCCCTTCCCATTTCCCTATTTTGTGTACAAAGGGTCACAATAGTACAGGTACCGCAAAGTGTTTCAGATGACTTGCATAATTTTGTTGGTTTTATTATCAAAATTTAATGCTGTGTCTTTAAATAATGGATGTTTTCAATTGTGTACCTAACACCGGAATATATGAGGAACATTTTTTATAGTTACGTGTCTGATCACAGCTTACTTGATGTTATATGAAGATGGTAAACACACCTAGGTACCGCGCCGAGTATTATACCTACAAAGTATACCTACTAGGTAGATATTAGAAAACGTGATCGGAACACTAAATTCGTATGCACACTATAACGCGAACTTGGGAGTTTTAGTGGGAACTTGGAAAATCATATTACCGCGTTATATATATTTACCAAAATTTGTGTTTTTCGAGGTTTCATGTATAAAACTAGTGGTGTTTTATTCATAGATTTTGAATTACGCGTATGATTACGAGATGGTTATGTAATTTGGTGAAACATTAATTTTCGTGCTGCTTTCAAAACGCCGCTGGAGTTTGTAATAAAGTCGCTACTACTTCACTAGGGATAACAGGATTTGGCCTTGACTTACTATATGTCACTTAAACATTTACTTGACTAATAAAAAATATATTTAAAAAATATTGAAATACTTCACAGCAAATGTACAAAGTGCCATGCCAAAAACAACGAAGAAGAACACGAAAATGACAGATTTTTTTATTACAGAAATTTTACGCATTTTGTTTCATCTTTTTTCACACACTTTTTTGTTTTCTGTAAGTTCTATTCAAGGTACATGGAATTCATTGATTGCAGAGATTATCGACTTTTTTGCTATATCGTAGCTAATGTCTATAGTTTTACGTGGTACGGTTATAGCAAATTTGGACGATGTTATCCGTAAAGCGCTGTCCTTTGTCAGCGTTGACAAATAAGTGAGCATCCGAGAAAATCTTTGCTTTGTAGTTGCAATATGTGTCATGTGCCGTTTTCTCAAAGAGTGAAGAGACAAAGCACTGTCACAGATTACACAATACTAAACATTGGTAAAGATATCTCATTTTCCGACGTTTCGGAACGTGGCGTCTTATAATGCAACATACTCGACGAATCACCTTTTTATATTACTTTTTGCATAAAAGAAAGTGGGTAACAAAATAATAGATAAAACCCTTCTGCGTGAGGTTTTATACTTTTCCTCATGCCTTGAGAAGCTTTGGGAACGCGCATTCGGGTAACGTATGTTGTTAAATGTTTCAGTATGTCATAATACAAACGTATTTTACAGTTACTTAGTTGAAATAAAATAAATAAAGCGATTTTGATGGCTCGTTTGGAAATTTTTACGGTGTGAACGATTTCGTTGTAATATCTTTGAAAGGTTCAGAAATTGCTAGATAAACTTCATTTAGTCTTTTTTTATGGTTTACAGACTATTTGTTTGACCACAGCTCACATGATGTTAAGTGACAGTGTGGTCGAAGATGGTAAAGCACACCTAGCCTTTTATAGCTAGCTATATTTTTTTAGGTTTTTGATTATCTTAGTACATAATAGGTACAGACACAAATTTTTATAAACAATTTTTTTTTTTATTTATACAGGATGTCACAAAACTCTACGTTTCTGTTGATTACAGAAACATAAAAGTAAACCTTATGAGCTAGTGCCACAAGTGACGGTCTTATCGCGAACAGCGTTCTCTACACAAATTCGATAGTATGTTGACATAAAACAAAAACCGGCTAAGTGCGAGTCGGACTCGCGTACGAATGGTTCCGTACCGTCTATAAACAAACAAACTAAACAGCATGAAAATCACGTTCGTTGTATGGGTGCCACCTTCAATATTTATTTTATTCTGTTTATTTGTATTTGTTGTTATAGCGGCAACAGAAATAGTACATCAGCTGTAAAAAATTCAACTTTCTAACTATCACGATTCATGAGATACAGCCTGATGTCAGACGGACAGACAGACGGATAGCGGAGTCTTAGTAATTTGGGTACGGTACTCTAAAAATGGTAAACAATACGGTGAATAATCACGGTAACTATCCCCTTAAGTAACCATATTATTGTTAATCTAGATTACATCTCTCAGAAACAAGGAAGGAAAATCAAAATGAAGGAAAAGAGAGAAATGTTGCTGTTTGCCAAGCCAGTTTCAAACTTATTGTTATGTCACGTAATAGCAATTTCCCCTCTTTTATCTAATCTTAATCATCATCATCATCATCAGCCTTTTGTGGTCCACTACTACTACTACTACTGGACTTGGGCCTCTCCCAAGACACGCCACTCAGCTTGATCTTCGGCTTTTCGCTTCCATCCACATGAGCTATGTCTGTGACTTTAGTTCTCTGGCGAATTACTTCGCCTCTAATCCTAATAATGTCTTTTCATTCCAGCATGTAACAGAACATACATGGGCGACGTCGGGCGTACTTACGAGCTGGAAGTGCGAAGGCCAAGGGAAGACCGGCTGCCTTTTATATGCCACCTCAATTTCACCGCCACTGGTGGAAATTATGGGGATATTATTCAGGTAATAAACCTAACGAGAATTTGTTGTTCAATTTTTTTTATAAGCAAAAGAATAGATAAAGAAATCATTATGACATTTATTGAGGAGCGAAGCGATGTATCTAATTATATCCGAGGTCTAATTCTATTGGAAGATATTGACGTTTGTATGTTTTGGCAACGATGTTTAATCCAATCACCACTAAACTTTGCTGCAGTAGTTTACGCAAATACAATGTGGAATATAAACTAAAGCCGTAAAGTGCTTGTAAATGTTTTAGTTATTTAAGGTGGTTCGATTTCCATACAAATATTTTTTTGCCATTTATGTACAAATGGAGCGTAATTTTATAGTGACATCACAGCACAACATTTATTAAGGTCTTTATTTGCGGTAAATCACAATTGCTTGAATAGGTTATTAGCTTATAATCAAATTCATGAATGATATATGAATTTGTGATTTACCGCAAATAAAGACCAAAATAAATGCCAGTAGCTGTGAATTCACTGTAAAATTATGCTCCATTTGTCCATAAATGGCAAAAATTTATTTGTATGGAAATCGAACCACCTTAAATAAGTTGAGCTGAGAGGTTTTATGTAAAAAACTCGATTTATGACAGCTGGTATTTGACATCGAGCTGTCATGATGACACTTTTTAAAGCTGACAAGGACGTCACGCAACGGCTGGAAAAGGCTCTTAATGTGTTTTGGCGGAAACGCGGAAAGAGTCGTGTCGCATCGTTGTATTTTTAACTAGAGATTTTTCGAGTGCTTTAAATACATAAAATGTCAAATTACTAGCGTGTGTGTGGAAAAATGACATAATGTGGTGAAACATTACTTTTCGTGTTGCTTCCAAAACTCCATTGAAGTTTTTAATAAAGTCGCCACTACTTTACCAAAGCATGACAATCGTGTCTCCAGCACAGCCAAACCCCGATTGTTGTATCTTAATTCTATTTTCAGTACAAAACTGAGAATAGTATAATTTTTTAGCCCGAATAAAGGCTGGGAAAAGCTAAAAATTTACGTATAAATCAAGGCATAAAGAAAGTTATTCTATTTTTAAATGATGTTTGGTATGAAAACAACAGATGTGAAATATTATTACAAGATTTACAAAACTACTCACTTTATGTAAGTTTTGTATCAATAGCAGTAACAGACGGTTGAGATAGATTTAGCTTTGTAAAAAATGAAAGTAAGTAATTCTCAATACAAAATCTCCCTCGACTTATGTAAATCTTCTCCTTATGTTATTTTACCTTTTTATTGAATTATCGTAGCGTTATTTCTCGTACATGGATGATGAATAATTCCCTTTCGCTGCTTCTTTTTAATTTTTTTTTTATGTGAAAAGTAATGAGACGAACGAGACGCTCTCCTGATGGTAAGAAATAACGCCTGTCCATGACCATTGCAGCGATACACAGAACTTTGAGTAATAAAACAAAGTCCAGGGCATCGCTGCTTTGGTACTCATTACTTTGAGACTCGATGGTTAGTCTCAACAGCCCAGTAATTTCGCTAGCTGCAGTACCCTTCAAACCGGAACACAGTAATGTTTACACTCTACTGCTTGGCGGCAGAATATCTGGTACTGCGGTGGTACCTACATAGACGACCTCCTGCTAAGGAGATCTACCACCAAGTAAATATCCTTATTATTATTAAATAGGTACATAGAGTATCAATTTTTAGGGTTCCGTACCTCAAAAGGAAAAAATATGCGCTCGCGTATGTGCATCCACGTAGTTGACCGCTTTTTGCTATATACATATATTATATCATCCTATCAAAACCAGCCTATCATAGTTGACTGCTGGCCATACATAGGCCACTTAGCCCGATCTTCAACTTATGTTTCTAGTCACTTAATGCTTAGAAATTGTATTAATATTTTTACAAAATCAAACATGATTGACACTAAATGTTGCATAAATTAAAACGGGTAAAATTAAATATTCATTTTTAGAATGAAGTTTCTTTGACGTTTTTAATTTAGGTTAGTGCCACTAACCTAAATTAAAATCCAAGAATCTCACTAACAACTATAATGAAAAATTTAAATTTAAATTCTGAATACACTTAATTTATGTATGTCATTATTTTCGTACTTCAAAAGGTAATAATTTGTTTATTAAATGTTTTTTGTAACGATAATGTTTATGATGAAATAAACATTTTTATAGCATCATGCAATAATAAATTGTTTTTTTTTTTATAAATTTTTTCGGTCCCGAAAAATATTACAAACTACAAAGGACAATCACGCGGATTGATTTCCAGACTTAGACACACTCCTCTGTTTTGAATTTTTTTTTGAGGTACATAAAATTCGTTGTTCTTAACATAGTTATATACACAATTTGTTTATACACAGCTATGTCGTACTTGTTATTATGATGTATATTTTCTTGAGGCAAAAGATTTATCGCGTTTGTACTTAAACTCCTTCATAAAATACAAAAGATGTTATTCGTAAGGCGGAGCTCATTATAAAGTTCCGCTTCGCTTCTATTCCTTCGGGGAAACGAGTAGAGAATTACTTACAACGTCAATTTTGTATTTTAGTAGGTACTGGCAAGCATGTCGGTTACACCTACGATTTTACATTATCCATTATTTACCGATATGTATATTATTAATATTCCAAAGAATACCTCCCTATTTATATCAGTAAAGATAATTAGAGGTTGAAATTTTCAACGCTTTTCAACGCAAAATTCATCGATTTCTTGTTACTCAGAACTGAATACTTTAGAGCAAAAAGACAATACTTACGAAATGGCTAATTAATCTACGTAATTGTTTTGTAGGCAACGTTGTACGTCGTGCCTTTTTTGTAAGATTGATAAAAAAAACACCTTATTAATTTCGTATTGTATTATGTACAAATTCTTCATTTATCCACTAAATAATATTAATTGTTGAACAAGGTCTGTACAGTGATATACATTCGAGCTAAACGAAGAGAACTATCTAGATCTTATTAAGTCTAGCTTTAGGGGTCCTGATAGTTCTCAAAAAACAATGAAGATGACTGTACATTCTGCTTGAAAGTACTTAATTATTTTATTGTAGCATAATAATTTTAGGACGCTTGCTCCAGCAAAGTTGGACTGAGAATTTTATCAAACGCTCAACTAATGAGAACATTTTTTTTCAGTTAACATTCGACACTTTCACCGTCGGCAAGTTTGTGTCCTTCACTTCCGACGGGTGTCCAGACGGCCACATGACCATAGTAGAGCGTAGTCCATCACCACCTTTGGGCCAGTGGTGTGGCTCAGCCTGGGGATATACTGTGTACTTCAGCGAGTCAGACTCGATTAACATGACGCTGAGATTAGATAGACTAAGTCAACAGGTGAGTACAACAATTTTTTATTATTTGTACTATTTACATTGGTTTTGACATATCGTGATCGTAGTGGAACATAGTCTATCCCTATAACTTACTTGGACCAGTGTTTTGACATGTCACTTCAGCGAGTCAGATTCAATAAACATTAAGCTGAGATAAGATTGACTGAATCAACAGGCGAGTTCAACAATTTGTTGTTGGTATATCTGTTTTGCTTTCATTGGGCTAGACACATCGTGACTATACTGTAACATAGTATATCTTCTATATGTATTTTGGCTTATGCTCTAACATAGCAAGGTGTCCTTTAGCGAGGCAAATTCGAGTGCTTTATTGTCCGTCCTTTACTTGGGTCAGTATTGTGGAACAACACTATATACTTTAACGAGTCATACACGATCAATATGATGTTGAAAATAGATAGAATGATTTAACAGGTGAGTACGCCAACTTTTTGTTGATATAATTACGTTAACACTCATTAACAGAACACACACGGACGGAACAAAATATACACAATATATGTATATGTTACGCGTAAAAACTAACGCTAGCTTATTCAAATGGATCCTGAGAGACTTCTTTAAAAAAAAGTGTCTCTATGTACACATTTTAATTGAAGTTCATACAAGTCAAACCGGGACTAAATCGACGCGCAGGTTGCAAGTTCTACTTTTCAATAACTAAATTGTCTTAGAAATTGGCGTTTCGCCGCGTTTGTGTGCATCGTGGGTAATAATTACATGTTAAAAGTCCTTTTACAGTGTTGGTTTACAAGTAGTTATGTAATTAGTTAATAAAATAAAATTCCATAAATACTGCAACTTTTAACAGCGGATTAAATTTTTGTTATATTTGTATAAATTCAGTTTATATTGTGTTTTCTTATAGTGGAATTTGGACGCTGACCATCCATAATTTTACCTGATTGGACGCCACGCTTTGCTCGTAAGCGTCATTCTATTTCGATAATTCTAATTTACCCATTCCTAGGCCAAATATTTTGTCTAGTGTCCATAGTAATGCAAACATATCGATAGTTGTAACGCATTTTTCTACAATATTTTTAATTATCAACTAATCAGAAGCATCTAGTAAGAATATTTTACGCGGATAGACTTTACTTTATGTCGTTGAACCCTGTTTGGTATAATTTAATATCAACACAAATATAAGGTTATTACTCTCTGAACTGTTGATAAGCAGTTATCTCGATAAGGGCATCGACACAAGATAATTTTCCATTTTCGCTAACTCCAATAATCGAGGCCAATATTTTTCCCCGGCATCAATTCAACACTAAGTTTTACTGATAGGTATACACAACAGTTATCTATCTTGACACAGTATAAAATTAAGTCGCTTCCCGCCGTCTGTACACTTAGATCACGGATTTTAATGCGGTTTCCATCAATTGGAAGAAGAAAGCGTGATGCAAGAGGAAGGTTTTTTTATACTAAATAGGTTTGGTTTTGACTGCGCCCTGCCTGATGTTAAGCAGGATGTAGTCTAAGATGAAGCACGTTTACCTAGAAAAAGCCTGTTCACTCTGGTTTTGAATTAATAACCAAGTTGTACTTCGCAGGAAAAACTGACGCCAGTTCCACATCCTTGCTGTACGTATAAAGAATGTGAAATCGAAGCGTTTTGGCGTTAGCGTTATCCAAGGTTTATATTATGTATAATTCATGCATATTTTATGCACCACATTAGTATCTACAGTGCAACTGTGCAAATCCGGGTCGGGTCGCTAGTACAGATATAAAATAATCATTTCAAGATATCAAACGAACTCCTTACGTTAACTTTAATTTCAAACTTTATCGTAGCCTCCAGTCAGCAACTTAGAATTTATTTACAAATAAATGTTTCCTGTAGTAAATATAAACCAGTCGACTGTGATTTAGCTTCTTTGTTCATTTCAAATCAAACGGTAGGTAGATAAGTTTCTAACCCTAGCTTCGCTGCTTTAATGGTTTCAAAGCAGGCGATGCTTGTAGTTCAAGGTTAGATTATTTATAATAATATAAATATCCTAGTCAACTCGTATTCACGGCTTTAGTAATATGTTTATTTTGTGTCGTTTGTTTTTCGTGGATCGAAAACTGATCCCCGATTTGCTGGATCAACCTTATTAGAAAGGGTACGGAGTCTACGCGCTACGGTTTACATGGTGGTAGATCTCCTTAGCAAGTGATCGTCTAGGTAGGTACCACCGCAGTACCAGTTATTCTGCCGCTAAGCAGTAGTGTGTAAACATTACTGTGTTCTGGTCTGAAGGGTACTGCAGCTAGCAAAATTACTGGGCTATTGAGACTTACCATCGAAAGTCTCAAAGTAATGAGCGTCAAAGCGGTAATGCCCTGGACTTTGTTTTGTTACTCAAAGTTCTGTGTATCGCTGCAATGGTTATGAACAGGCGTTATCTCTTACACACAGGAGAGCGTCTCGTTCGTCTCATTATTTTTTACATAAAAAAATAGAAAAAAAAGTCCATCGCAGTACCGCAGACACCACAAGTGGAGAGTCGAGAGAAAGAAAATGACAAAACAAAAGAACAAAAACAAACAAACAGAGACTAACAGTTACAAAATAGGGGCTCACCTCAGCATAATACTGGTCATACTAAGCGGTATGACCAGCGCTGGTCTTTCGGTAAGCCCTTGTAGTTTCTTTACCTCAAAGTTTTAATCATATTACGGTATTGCCGTGGTCACGTACTGACTAAATTATTATATTTTGTGCGCGATCCCGGTGATAAATAAAATTGCTTGTGTTAAAATTATGGAAGTTTAATATAATTACATAGAAAGTTTATATTGATCATAATTACCTCTTTTAGGCCCAGTACAAGCTTACAGCCTTGTATAATCTCGAAAGATTTCTTTAGATCGAAAATTTTCATTTCAAAATAACTGCGCTGTTAAAGACTTTGCTTTTTAATAAGAAGCTACTTTATAGTTTTTCCCACAAGGATTCCTCAGCTTTAGTTTGTAGGCAAGACATTCAAACTATTAAGTGATTTTGTTCAAAAACCAGTCTGGTAACTTTTCAGACATCACATAATTGGTGGTTAAAACTTATTTCGTAAATAGCTTGTATAATTTCACGCTATTAAACGGAGTCTTATTAGCAGCTAATGACTAATAATCAACGCTTAATTTGTGAAGTTTAAGACATGAGTAGAATTAGCAAGGTTACCGTAATTTTTATTGTCAACTGATTCTGACACCATGGCTTAGAAAATAAATAAATATCGTAGGACATTATACACTAAGCGTCACCTGACCCCAAACTAAGCTCTGCTATGGAAGTCAGATAACTGATAGAATACTTAAATGCTAAACAAAGAAAAAAGAAAACAGGTTAAAAGTTTCCTTTATAGGAAACGTTTCGAGGGTTAAACGTGGACTTAAATACATATTATAAGTTTTACAATAAAAAAATAGAAGTTAATACCACAATAGACCGATAAGTACTGCAGCCAGCGAAATTACTAGCCGTTGACTAAAAGACTAACCATCGAAAGTCTCAAAGTAATGAGCGTCAAAGCAGCGACGGACTTTCTTTTGTTACTCAAAGTTTTGTGTATTGCTGCAATAGTAATGGACATGCGTTATCTTTTACCATCAGGAGAGCGTAACGTTCGTCTTATTACTTTTACGTAAAAAAAAGTGACGTTGTCTTAGACCCACTATTTTGCTTTTCCGCTTTGGAGTTAGGCATCAGTTTAAAACACCACTATAGTCACTGAGATGCCAGAATCCCTTTCTTACCCTCGGAAGAACTTTCCTTTGGGACTCCCTAATCGTAGCTTAATTAATTGATTGAAAGTTGTGCCCTCACTGCACACATTATGGTTCCTAACACCAGATAAAGGGGAGGCAGTGAACCGTTAAAATCGAAGCGATACGACTATGGGTGCAATCAGGAGTATGTGTGGGGTTCCATTTATACCCATATGTTTATTGTATATTTACAAAATAACTATGCTCTATGGATTCACTCACGTTTTTAGGGATGAAAAGGATGACTTATATTCGTTTCAAATTTTGAGTAAATCCATCCAGTCTTTATAGCGTGTAAAAAACATATAGTAACTTTCGCTGTTATAAATTAGTTATGATATAAGTGTAAATTAAGGAAACATCTTGCATGTCTCTTGCGCGTTTTGTTTGTTACTTTTTTTTCTTTGTTTATGGCATGGCTCTTTCAAAATTCTGCCAGTGTTTTATACTTTCATTTGTATCACGACAAATCTGTAAAATAAGCCTCTACTCAGTCAGTCAAATAAAATAAAGCTCAGCCAAGTACAGTCCATGACAAAGTAAAATAGTGATTACTTTTCAGTGACAACTTTGCAGTAAACTCTAGAAAGTAGGTAGAAGTTAAGTGAGTTAAGTAGTAAAGAAGCCTTTGTGTCTATAGATTTTTGGAAACAACATGGATACGCTGTGTGAAATATCTATCAATATTTATTTATTTATCAGACCGGTAATTAGCCAGCTTGGCGGCCAGCAGCTAGCCCAGTGCGGTTGCGTCCAGTCTTCAGTCTCGCAACTATATGAACCTCATTCGAAGATCTTTTTTTATATTTGTGATATTTTAAATAAGGTTTATATACATAGGAAAGTGAAGTCCGAGCATCGTGTGAAGTATTCATCAGGCATTCAGGTAGTATCTTATCTACATAGTACATATGTATGTATAAAACAAATTAGCTTCCCGTCTTCTGCACGATTAGATCTTTTAATCTATGCAATGGATTTTAATGCGGTTTCCATCAATAGACAGAAAGATTCAATAGGAAGGTTTAGATGTATAAATCATGCATAAGCATAAAATTAGTATCTACATTGCACTTGTGCAAAGCTGGGGCGCGTCGCTAGTTATAAATAAATATCAAAAGATGTTCGTTGGTAAGCACGTAACTTGAGAACGGCCAAACTGATTTACCTCAATCTTTTTTTTTTTATATTTGTCATAATAAGAGGTTTATATGTACGTAAAGACAAAGACTGAGCTTTACACCGTGTGCGAGGTACCGGGAATTTAGCTAGTAGGTACCCAATTAATATAATTAACAAACAGCTTGCTGTTCACACTTTACGAGCCTGTTTTTTTTGCTCCAGCGTAATCAGATACCAATTAATAACCATAATTATAATGATTTGAGTCGGGAGCATTTTCATTATTGCAAAGTTCGACGATCCCCTAACTCACCCTCATTACACCCACGGCTGATGTGAAATATTAGGCGAGAACGTGTAGTTACGTCATGTCAGTACAACACAAAGGGATGCTTAGTAAGTGACTCTTAATGAAGATAAATATCGTTGTTCATTTATAAGGATTAACTTGCGAGCAAAAACTCTAATTTAACGTCAGACGGTACAAACGAGGCGTGTTGAGTCAACATTTTGGAGGCGGGGTGACTACTTACTGACTTTGCTGTTTTACATTACTGTAAACGTAAATAATTATACGACAATGTAGTAAGAGGGGTATCTTACATCGCGGGCCGTAGCGCTTGTGGCGTATCTTGAAAAGTTGTTCCCAAAAATCTACAAGGTTAATTAAGCTACGGACGATACGGTCAGTGTTTGGATGGGTGACCGTGAGGAATCAATAAAAACCAATCAATCAATATTGCTATGTAACAATAACCGTCATAACATCCCAAACATTTTTGGGATACATTAATTCTGACACTGACCACTTAGTCCAAACGAATTCATTTTTATTGAAAAACATCTAATCATAAAGCAGTGTACTAATTTAAGCAATCGTAATCAGAACGCAAAAAACTACATCCATTTGTTTGATTTCAAACTGTTTCTAACCAAAATAAATAAACCAAGCCAACACAATCAATTTGTATTATAACAGAACAGAACATTACGTAAATAAATAGACCACGTTTACCCTTTAACAACCCATCTTTCAAACCCCTGAATCATAAAGTCTGCCATAATTAAACTTACTCTGTTCACAGGGTTCTGTTGGATACAATTTCGACTTCAAACTGGCGTACAAATTTCTAAGACGAAGTGAAGCGCGGTTGCGGTATGGAAACGCTACGGTAGGAGCTTGGCGGGGCGAGAAGGTACCAGGCACCTACTGCGACCGCATACTGAGCGATTGCGATCTGAAAGCTTGCCGCATCCAGTCGCCGAACTTCCCAGGAGTTTATCCCCGAAACGCTACGTGTACTTATAGAATTGAACATACCAAGGTAATTATAACTAATTGATCCATTTTTGCAAGACTGTAGTAAACAAAATCCTACTAATATTATATATGTGAAAGTTTGTGAGTATGTTTGTTACTCTTTCACGCAAAAACTACACAATGGATTTGGATGAAATTTGGTATGGATTTAGCTGAAACCACCTGGATTAACACGTAGGCAACTTTTTATTCCATAAACATGTAGCGGGTTACACCGCGGGGTGCAGCTAGTAAATAAATATTGGACAACATTTGACAGCGCCATCTAGCTTTGAATGGAAACCAGACAACTGATATACATACTTTTTTCTTGTAAATACAGACTTATATTATACTAGCGGCCCGGTCGCGGCCTCGCACGGGTGGACATTTATTTTAATAAAATTCTAGTCCGACAACTACGAAAAAATACTTTTAATTTTTCGGGCTAATATAAAACCTACAATACTCACAAATAACGTGGCTTTCTATTGGTAAAATAATTTTCAAAATGGTTCTGTAGATCCAGAGTTTACCCCCTACAACCTCACAAACTTTACCACTATAATATTAATATAGAAAAAGTATAATTATATTTGTACAAATCACTCATACATGGAACAAACATCTATGTTGATCACCTAAATATTTGTCTTGAGTGGGAATCAAACCCACGACCTTCAGCTCTCGAAGCAGAACTACTAACAGCTAAGTTAACAAGGCAGTCAATGTAATATGTCGACATCGACGTCACGTCTGGACTTTTACTTTACGGAAGAACTTTTTCCCTTCCGTGTTCGACACTTTTGCACAGGCGTGATAGTAATATTCTTACCATTACAATGGTATTATACCGTTGCCATGGTAGAAACATCACTACAATCACGTCTGACAAAAGTGACCTTTGATGTCAGAACAAATTAAAGAACACGTAAATTATTAAAAAGTTGAATATGGCTATTGAAAATCTTCTTTGTCAGAAAAGCAATTTTATGAAAATATTATTACTTTGTACATGCTAGCAGTGGATGTGTGCAAGATTCAATATCGTACTATTTATATTTTATTTTGTTGGATCTACATTAAGCTGTTTGTATGTTTAATTGTTTGAAGTGATAATAAAGTCCTCTTGAAATATAATTTATATGTATATCAAATGCCGTTTGCCGTGAAATTTAGTGGGGTTTAATATAGGTTAACCCTAAAATTGATATTACGCAAATAACGTGACTTCAGGAATTTATCCTTGTTATGGTTTTTTAATATTCAGTGGAACTTAGCAAGGTTAGGTATTTATATTAAAAAGTACTGCATCAAGAAGGTATCACATAATTTTCAAAAACTTTTTACAAGGATTTTGTACCTAAAACTTAACCCTTTAGACGCCTGCGTTGGTACTAAACAGGGCCAATACTAAACTTTACAAACGACGGCTCTACACTCTACCATTATTAATGGTAATGGAAACAAAAGACGTGCGCTTAGCGCCAACTCATGCGGTTTACGTAGCTATTCCTTTAATATTTAATGCAAAATTCGCACCAAACTGCGCAACAGTTACACCAAAAATGTACATAATAAAGGACCATGTTCGCATTCGCACATATGGGTTAACGTTTCGTTTTATAAACGAGATACTACTCTTTTCCTTCTAAAATAAAGTTCATTTTAAATTTGCTTATTTAAGATACTTTAAGTTAAATTTCCAAATGTCTGCCTTGTTTCAGATACCGGCGGATAAACATGTTCTATTAGCAGTAAGACAAACCAACAGCCACAAAATACATATCAAAGACCAAGTAGTGACATACGACAGAAGTCAACGTGTTTTGAAGTAAGTCTTTTTTTTCTTTTTTTTTTATATGTTTGACAGGCTAGGTTTTTAACCACAGCTCACCTGTTAAATGATGGTGTTGTCGAAGATGGTAAACACACCTAGTCCGGGATGAGAACTGGCTACCAATTGAGACTACCGTGATGATGTAATGAACTATGATGGTAGACGATGGAACTACGTAATAAAACAATGTAACCTAGCCATGTTTGGGCTTAGTAGAATAATGTCGTTTTTTTTTCTTAAAGTCAATATTTTATGTACTTACAGCTGCTTAATGTTTTCTATACAAGTAAAGCTTTACGTCACATGAGAAATCTGGGACCGTAACTCAGCTAGAAATTTCATTTATGCTCTAAAAGTTAGAAAATTGCGTGTAATTTTGCACAAGTTGCGATCCGGTAACGGAATGAAGGTAGCATACCGCAGAATAGCGCGAAATAGCTAGCTATTCGGGCATCCGCGGCGTACTAAAATGCTACCATGCGAAACTCGAACACGAACGCGAAACCCATCTTTACCGAACACGGATTTTATCGAGGGAACAGAATTCAGATTCTCTTTGTAGTGGAAACTAATGATGGAAAAATCGGGCGATGATATAGTTATTTTAAACAATGTAGAGTAAAACACGAGACAAGAATGAGTATTGCAATTTTAGTTTGTAATAGATACAATTTATCGTAGTCATCCAATCTATATGATTTTTAATAATAATTTAAAGCACAAACAAATTCAAGTGGATAATAATAGCACTCTTCTGCTGAATTAAATGTAGAAACAAAACACACAAGACACTGTCATAATTATGTCTGTTTTGCTTGGTGGTAGATTTCTTTAGCAGGAGGTCGTATAGAGAAATTACCACCGCTGTACTAAATATTCTGCCGCCAAGAAGTAGTATGTTAACATTACTGTGTTCCGGTTTGAAGCGTACTGCAGCTAGCGAAATTACAGGGCTGTTGAGACTAACCATCTAATGTCTCAAAGTTATGAGCGCCAAATCAGCGATACCCTGGACTTTGTTTTGTTACTCAAATTTATGTGTATTGCTGCAATGGTCATGGACAGGATTTATCTCTTACCACCAGGAGAGCGTCCCTTTCGTCTCATCACACACATCTCATTAATAAATGTTCACGGAAATATGTGTACTTAAATGTTTTGCTGTGGTTTGATTTATTATTATTTTATTGTTTTTTTAGGATATGGGATCAATGTAATGTGGTTCAAGATTACTTGACTGTGTGGGATGGTCCCACTAGAGACTCTCCGGTGCTTGTTCGCCTTTGCGGAGGTGATGCTGTACCAGATATAGTCAGCCGAGGTCCCAACATGCTGCTGGAGTTTCACACCTCACCATACGACAATCCTTTCCATCCGGTGCCACTGAGCTACTTGCCAGGATTTGAGCTTGAAGTACAGGTAAGTGAGACAAGTGATTTTTTTTTATGATGAACAATATCGATCGATTCGTTATGCTCCAGGTGGTAATTTTTTTTCCTTTAATTATAATTAAAGGAAAAAAATGACATCATCATCATCAGCCTATATTAGTCCACTGCTGGACATAGGCCTCTCCCAAGACACGCCACTCAGTCCGATTTTCGGCTTTTCGCTTCCATCCACCACCAGCTGTCCTACGTATATCGTCACTCCATCGAGTCTCAGGGCGTCCTACGCTACACTTGCCAATACGCGAAAGGAAAAAATGAAACCAACAAAAAAAAAACTAAAAAAAGTTAACCATAATAGTTATTAAAGTTAACTTTTTCCGTAGTTGGGTTTTAGTTTTTAAATTTCAACTGTCTAACTATCACGGTTCATTAGATACAGCCTGGTGATAGACGGTCAAACAGACAGACAGACGGACAGACAGCAGAGTCTTAGTAATAGGGTCCCGTTTTGCCATGTGGGTACGGAACCCTAAAAAGAAGCATAATCTTTAATATTGCAGTATTTCAACATTCATACTCGATGCTACCTTCTAGGGTCCTAAAATAAAATATATTTACATAGATGGGCACATCCGCTTTTCCGAAACACGCTTTATAAGCAAGTTTCGAAATTCAAGACACAAGATAACCAAAGCTTCTACTACCTAAACCGTTGTCAGGCGAATAGAGGTTAATGAACTTTCAGACTTAGTACAATATTAATGTATAGGCTTATTTATCTTGCTAGCTGTGATCGATGATCTCAAATGTAACTTGTTTACCGAATAATATCAAGCGATAAATTCACTGATATCGAACTAGAAGTTTATTTTGCGTTTCGATAGAGGATAATTGGTGAGCTACGAAATGTTTTTGGAATAAACGTATTTTTTTTTAACAGCAGCAATGAAATGGTAACCTTTTGCTTGAGAAAAGATGTATAGTAGATTCAAGTTTTAACGACGTTTAATAGTTACGAAAGGAAGATATTCTGGATCTTTAGTGTAGTGTCAATCATCTGAGACAGGAGTTTAAGTTACTTATGTACTTGTAGATCTTTTTAAATGACAAGCACTTCCCAAGTGTGAATAAATATAAATATAAATATCATAGGACTATACACACAGCGCCATCTGGCTCCAAACTAAGCAGAGCTTGTGTGATGGAAGATAACTGATAGAATACATAAATACTTTTTTTTTGTAAATACATACTTATAATACATACAGAACAAACATTTCGTTTATTCAAAAAATGTTTGCCCTGAGTGGGAATCGAACCCACGCCCACGCCTCGCAGCTCTCAAGGCAAATATACTACCAATGAGCCAACGGGGCTTTCAAGGCGGAACGGGTCTATAGTTTCAAAGACAAATATTAAATTTGCATTTAGAAATGTGTCATCGAGATATATCAATAAAGTAAAAAAAATAACCAACAATCCGTTGAAGCAAAGGTCTGATAGTAGGTTTAACCGAAAAAAAAAAATGTTGAAAAATTTGTTTCGATAAAAAAGCTAAATGTAACGCTTGCTTGTTTTGACTGGGCATGATTCAAAATATTGTTTTGCTTAAAACAATCACTTGTATAAGTTTTCCTGGTAAAAACAATTCTTTCATGATTTTTTAATGACTAATAAAACTATTTGTTATGTTGCGAGATTTATAGTTTCCCTAAAGGCACGGATGGGATGTAAAAGCAACCGATAACTTATTCACATGTCATGTTCAACAACATATGCAAAGCAGCTACGTGTTTTCGCAAAACTGGATTGAGTGAATAAAAACTGTTTTGTCTTTTAAAGTACAAATTTATAAAAACCTAATCGAATAGTCCATCAGAGGAGAAAAATGTGGCCAGAATACTGCGAGAATTGCTACGCTGAATAGCAATGCAATGGGCAAGTTTTTGACCGAAATAGATGCCAGCATTTTGGCCACCTGACGCCTCCTTCAAACGTTTGGCGAGGTCCCGGTATAGTTTGGCAGCGGCCGGCTTACATTATTCTATTTGAGTTTCACCTTTCTTGCTATACAGCGTAGAGATAACAAACGTTTACTGTAAGACAGTCAAAATAATTATGGCTTCCTCTCGATTATTTTCTTTGATGACAGCTCTAGTGTTTTGCTGGAATTTTAATAAAAACAGTTATTTATTTAAAATAAAAAGAGTTATTTTTCCCATAGCCCTGTCCCGTTTCCGCACGTTACATTTTTTGTAGTCGAGGAAAAGACACAACATTTTTGATAAAGATTTATTGTAAAATTATAATTATGTAATCAATTGTTATAAACGTCAGTATTAAGTTTTATAACACCAGCAAATTACTTTGTGCAATTTTTGCACAGTATTCGATTATCTATTTTATGTCTAGTAAACTTAAGACGTTTCCTTGATAGGTATTGTACGTGGACAAAGATTCGCATTCGTACGTGAGATCGGACGGGCGATGCCGATTTGTTCTGCGCTCCTCGGACAAAACCAGTGGAGTTCTGAGAAATCCAAGGCACTCACTGCCTCCGAATACCTCTTGTGTCTACTATTTTCAGGTACTATTTCATTTGTTGTAGCTAGTTTGTATTATATTATAGTATCTGTGTTTTTAATATGAGATTTTGTGAAATTTGAATATTATATATTCAACAGCTTGAGTATTTTTATCTTGCTCAGATTGGGTATGTAAAAATTGCAATTTTAGCTCTGCTCGTATAATTATGGGAAATGTCCTAAAATTTTTCTTTTTATAATTGATATGACCACGGATCACCAGATGTTAAATGACTACGTGTCGAATAAAAACACCTAGTTCTCAAGTGAGGCTGCCAGAACACTCCGTAGGGTGCTTGGCGGCAGGTTTTCAACTTAAGGGTTGCCCTTAAGCTAGCCAAGTACTAGAAAACACCATGCTATATTTTTTCAGGATGTTTTTCTTTACTTATACAGGGTTTTAAGCTTGGGGTCTAAGTGGAAAGAAGGTTTATTGTACTTTTACTTACAACACATTTTATAATGAGCAAATCGGAATTCTCGGAAAAAAACAACTGAACCATGACATTTTGTGTCTATGTTTTTAAACAAAAAAGAAAATGTATATTTTATTTTTGTCTGGGATTTATGACAGTATTATTAATATTAATAGCCATAGAGCGTCATTTGTGTTTATTTTTATGAACAATAATTACGAAATTTGTATGGATTATATTTGTACCGACACTTTGTTTTAATACTAATATCTACCACGTTTCTTTCACTATCAAAATACCATAACTGTATATCTACCTATGTAATATTATTTTGACTGATCCAATTTCATTAGAGGCTTAATTAATATCACATTTCTGTTTTTCTTTCATTATACAAATCCTTCGCAAAGCTGTTACTAATATCTCTATTATAAGGTACATTACAAATAACCGATATTATAACGCCTCAACGAAAATGTTATTTATTGTAAAGGCTAAGAGAAAATACTTAATGATAGCTGGGTATTGGGTTCCATAAAGTTGAAGACTAAAAACAAACGACTACAGCTGTATTTTATACAATTTCCGATAGGATTGTAATTTGCTAAGATCTGCTATAGCCTCGCAATCGGATATGATTTGCTGCAATTAGCTGCACCAAAGCTACAATATGCTACGATTTGCTACAACCATGCTCCAATAGGCTGCACCAAAGCTACGATGGCTACGACTTGTAACAATAATGTTGCAAGTTTCCATAAGCTAAGCTTTTATAAAATGTTGCAAGTTTCCATAAGCTAAGCTTTTATAACCTTGAATAGGATTTATTACAATGATGCTGCCATAAGCTGCACCAAGGCTACGATAGGCTGCAACAGTAGTGCTATAAGCTCCACTAAAGCTACGATTTGATACAATGATGTTGCAGTAAGGAAAGCTAGAGCTACGATCAGCTACTGCTGCAAACTGTATTCTGTCACAAAAGAGCAACAATTTGATTTAAAATGTATCTAAATAAATAAATATCGTACTACCAACGAGCCAACGGAGCTGTCTACTACGATAAAACACATCTCTTGAAACTTGACGCTTAACTTTGCATTTTGTTCTAGGGCCGAACTAACGAGATCGTGTGGGTGTCCTTTGTAAAGTACCATTCGATGGGAACAGAGCCGGCTGGCTTTGATCAGCAGAAGGACTGTTCATCACAACTGACAATATGGGACGGAGCAGCACCAGACGCTGATCGCGACAGAAAGGTATGTTAAAAAAAGATCCGCGTTAAACAGAATAATTGAGTATTAATCAAGCGGACGAAACTTCGAACTAGTTTTGACGATTATAAATATATTAGGTACAGAAAAAAATCTTACTATCTTACAAAAACTTACCGAGACCAAATCAGAAATAAGGAGATCCGTAGACAAACTAAAGTTATACCGACATAACCCAGCGAATTAGCAAGTTGAAGTGATAGTGCACCGGGCACGTAGCACGCAGAACTGATAGCCAATGGGGCTGCATAGTTCTGGAGACCACGGACTGGCAAGCGCAATGTAAAACATCCACCCACAAGGTGGACAGACGTCCTAATAAAGACTGCAGGAACGCGCTGGATGTGAGCCGCTTCCAACCGAGATCTTTATGAAAATCATTGGGGGAGGCATATGTCCAGATTGTCCAGCAGTGGACGTCTAACAACTGAGATGATGTTAGAAATTAAATAAAAAATACGAATGACTTACAAACCAAATTTTACTAAAATTGAATATACGAAGCATTTTTCAAAAATTAAATGATGTTAGCACATACCTTGAGACAGCTTGAACCGATTTAGCTGATTCTTATAAAATGGTCGTGATATAGAAAGAAAGACAGAAAATAGTTTTATTTTCTAACATAAGCACAAAAACGAACAAACAGAGACATACAGTTACAAAGGGGCTCACCTCAGCATAATACATATGCATAATACTTTGAATGTGGTTCATATACATCCAAGAGTAAAGACAGCTCTTCAGTACCAGCTACGAAGTATTGGACATTCAGGTAGTTGCTAATAAATAAGCTTACGTTTGACCGCAAACTTGTATTTTGCTCACTCAGTTATTGAATTACACGCCTACATATCCAATACATTGTAGTTGTAACAGTCGAATCCTCTACGTTGAAGGTACTACGTCAGACAATTTACTGACGTTTCAAATCCTTGACCTCTTGACATTTGCCCAGAAATATTACCCCAGCGGCAGTGATGTAGGATACTCTACATAAGCAAGCTCCGTTTTTATTTCTCTCAGAGTTATAAATAAGATAAAACAAGAGTTTACTGCTGCCCTGACTTACTTTTAGACTACAAAATGTTGCTAAAATATTATTATAATATTACAACTGGACTTTTACATATTTGCGATGCAAATACATTTTTAGATTTAAAAAAAACAACATTCGTTTTTATTTTTAAACTAGCTGCGCTCCGCTGTGTTACCCGCTACATGTTTTTGGGATAAAAATTAACCTACGTGCTAATCCAGGGTCTCGGCTACCTTCTTACCAAATTTCATTAAAATCCGTTCAGTAGTTTTTGCGTGAAAGAGAAACAAACATCCATCCTAATGAATAACTAATTTTGATACAAGGCCCCCAAGGCGCGCTATGCCACTAGTTAGAAGGTTTTTGTTATTTTACATCGGACTAGGCATGCTTTTGGCCGCAATTTCATCCAATGGAAAGCGATGCGGCCGAAAATGGAGCACGCTTGCCTAGGAAGTACCTATTCACGTTTTTCTTGAGCAATCCTGGATTGCACTTATAGAAACACAGACGCTGGCAATGAGTGCCATACATCAGCAGCTCTTACAAGAAACGTGGTCTGGGTACGTTTTGTGCGTTTAAAGGGTATTTCCACTGTAAGAGGGTGTCTTATGGTCGAGCGTCCGGTCGTGTTGTTGTAAAACGTAGACGGCAAGATTAGTTCATGTAGTTCTAGTGCACACTCACCGTAGTGTAAACGATAAAAAACCGGCCAGGTGCGAATCGGACTCGCGCATGAAGGGTTCCGTACCATTACCTATAAAAATCACGTTTGTTGTATGGGAGCCCCGTTAAATATTTATTTTATTATGTTTTTGATTATTTGTTGTTATAGCGGCAACAAAAATACATCATCTTTGAAAATTTCAACTGTCTATCACGGTTCATGAGATACAGCCTGGTGACAGACGGACAGACGGTCGGACAGCGAAGTCTTAGTAATAGGGTCCCGTTTCACCCTTTGGGTATGGAACCCTAAAAAGGAAAGGTGCTAGTGTTAGGTTAGAACAATAATGCTAGAGAAGGTTTAATCGGTAGCTACACGACTTATATCTGTCAACATTCATTATAATCCCTAAGACTTCATATAAAATCTAAATTAGCCTTAATTACGTTACCATAGAGTCGTTTGTTAAAACGGTGATTTACACGTTGCAATCGCTTCCTGACTATTGGTATAACTTACTCAATCTCAATATTTACACCTCGGTTAGTATTTACTTTGGAAACTCGTGAGTCACGGTTCCAAGTTAATCATTGAGATCTGAAGTTGGCAATAAAGTTAGAAAATAGCTTTTCCAGTAGATTTATGCTTAAGGGCCAAGTCCTCGACCGTGGGAACTTCTGCTTGAAACCTACATTGATATTTTCCACTCACACAGACGTATATACGTCTGACGTTAGATTTGAATACATTGACGTCACGCTAAAATAGATAAGGAGAGTTAAATTACTATAGCCACGAGCAAGAAGGAGACAGAATGTTTATTCCTATTGCCGGAAGCGGATTTTACATTGATTATATGTTACATTATGACAGAAGTTTTTTTTTTTGTTTTGGCATCGCGTTTTGAATATTTGCCAGTGTCAAGTGTCAAATACAAAACGGGCGGGAAGCATGCGCGCGGTGCTCGGTACCGCCGCCACCGCGCGCCCTCTCGTGACGTGCTATACACGACCACGAGACTCGTGACGTTAGATTGTCGGATTCAGAGATTCTCGATGGTTTGTAGCGCCTACCAAAATAAAACAGCAACAGACGTAACGCAGAAAAGAGATTTTCAGCAGGCACTATCAGAAATTTTCATCAAACTATCCGTACTTATCTGCTAATAGAATAAACAAAACGTACAATAAAAGGTCTAAGCCTTAAATGTATCTGCATCAAAGTTAGCATCTATAAAATTGCGCCTTTCCTATAATTATTTTGATGTCAAGATTACGGACTAAAAATAATTTGGCCATATTCTATTTCATAATTTCAAGAAACGAAAAGCGTTTGAAACTATTTTTTCTCCAAGCATAATAATTCAGGATATGTAGTATAGTATTCATTAATTTCAAACTTCCACATGATGTATAACGGCACAAAAATGTTGACAAAAACACATCGATTGCCTTATTTCACAAGACTTGCCCGTTAAGTAAACGTATCAATTAGGTTATTCTATTGTCATACTCGGCAACATTATTTGTGATTTCTGAAATCATCTCCGTTTATTTAGATGTTTGTACTAAATAAATTTATAGCTATTGGGTTTAGTTTAAAATAAATGAAAATGGGGCAACATTTTTAATGTTATGCACGTCTCTTATTTTGAGGCTTTGCGAGGTATTAGCAAGCTAAAGTGTTAGTGAGCAAACCATATAATGATGTTAAGGTACTTTCTAGTACTCGGCTGGCTAGCTACCAAGTTGAAAATCTGTCGCCAAGCACCTAACAGTGTGTTCTAATAGCCTCACTTAAGAACTATGTAGTCCCATCCCAGGCTAGGTGTGCTTACTATCTTCGATCACACCGTCACTTAACTTCAGGCTAGCTGTGATCAAACACCTAAAAAAACGACAAAAAATGTGCCGCCCTTTCTATGTATTACTAGCGCACGCAACGCGGTTTCACCCGCGTAGTTCCAGTTCCCGTGGGAATACGGGGATAAAAAGTAGCTTAGGTCACCCGGGGATAGCGTAGCTTCCCAACGGTGAAGAAATTTTTGAAATTGGTCTTGTAGTTTCGGAGCCTATCCATTACAAACAATCAAATCTTAATTTCCTCTTTATAATAGTATAGATAGATAGATGATAAAACTACTATTTTTAATAAAATCCAATGAACAGCCTTTTTACGTCGGTATACTAAGAAACTAAGCAAAATATAGAGAGTCTGTGTCACAAAGATACCTCCACTAGATAGTCACCTACTAGAACTGCACTGAAAAAAAACAACACAAATAACTGTAAAGTTTTTTTATTATTGTTAAAATATAGGTACACTTATTCATATCAAACAAAATACTGAATTTAAAATGTCACAAAAATCATACATGTCAAAAAAATAAATCAATGGCATTTATTTTGGTCTTTATTTGCGGTAAATCATAATTGCTTGAATAAAACACTTGTGGTTTACCGAAAATAAAGACCAACATAAATGCCAGTAGCTAAATAAGAATAAGATGTCAAATAAAAAGCAAATGATATTAAAATATTTTAAATAAAATTAGCCAATTAATTATTTTTATATTCCAAGGATAAATAATTTGCGCTTACAGAAAAAAAGTTACAGAGGAAACGACTAGCCGTTACGCCAGTTTTATAAAAGGTGGCAGCCATTATTGCATACTCGAATAGTGAATAAAATTGGCTGCCAGCCATTTTATATATCTGTTATAGAAAATTATGCTATAAACGATCACGATTCTTATTTCTAGCAACATAACAATGAAATTAATTTGGTTTAGAATAACATTATCTACGTAAGTAAAAATCAAATGTTTGTTGGTAAGCGCATAGCGTGGAAACGGCTCTTAGCTGATTTTTGAAGTATTCGTGATACTTAGCATTAGCACTACCCCTCTAGACGAAATAGCAAAGAAAGAAAAAGATTTCATTACACAAAAACAGAAACAAACAAACAGTTACAAAATAAGGGCTCACTTCAACATAAAACTGGTCATACTAAGCGGTATGACCAGCGCTGGTCTTCCGCTGAGACCTTGTAGTTGAAAACCAAAGCGTGTCTGTGTGTGTGAGTAGTATGACCAAATGCATCGTGTTCGAAGGACCATCAAGCATGTTTTCAATCAAATTCTGTCAACTGCGTGTCTCGCATTCAAAGCCGGGTTCCCATGGATTCCGTAATAAATAAGCAATTGTAGCGATGATAGCTCATTGCTTGGTGCGGTCGGTCCGCACGCCAAAGGGCGGCGGGTTTAAACCCCAACTTGTACTGGTAACTGTTAAGGTACTTTCTATGTACTCGCCTGGCTAGCTACCACCCTCAAGTTGAAAATTAGCCACCAAGCACCTAACGGTGTGTTCCGGCAGCCTCAATCCTCAGGTGTTTTTACCATCTTTGACCACACTGTCATGTAACATCATGTAAGCTGTGGTTAAACACCAAGCCTAATCTTTTTACTGGTGTGAATGACGGATCCATCGCGTTGCAAAACCGGGAACCGTACAGTGCTTGGGGCTTGCAACCCAGGTGTAGGATAAAGGCAAGGCCTTTGTATTTCGTATTTGTATAAAGTTCGCGCGTAGCGAAACTTTTCAAAGACGAATGTGGTGATACAAGAACAGCTATGTTACTGGAATTGGGCGTTCGCACCGGCTTCTTTCGTGCCATTTCACTTTGCCAAGTACCTTCGAGTTTTCCACTCGACGTTGGCAGCCAAACATTAATTTTCTTTAATGTGTCTGAGCACTTTTGCCGGTTGCCAGCCGACTGCACTGCGGTGTTTCGTTTTGTTCATCCGGACTTTAGTTTACATTAAGAATGGATAAGCGATTCAAAGTTTAACTTACTCTGTGCTTGTAGAGTTCATCTTCTATTTAAAGTAAGTGATATCGAAATTATAGCTGGAACCTTATTCCATCCATTTGAGGGTTCCGTATCCAAAGGCTAAAACGGGACCCGATATTTACCATATTTTGCATGAAACTTTCAAATACTTCCTAGTACCTATTTGTACGGCTCATACTTAAATAGAGTAATGCCATATTTTATGCTCTCAAAATAGTTATAATAAAATAAAAATACAACCAAAATAGTCATCATCATCATTTCAGCCGTAGGACGTCCACTGCTGGACATAGGCCTCCCCCATTGACTTCCATAAAGACCGGTTGGAAGCGGCTCGCATCCAGCGCGTTCCTGCGGTCTTTACTAGGTCGTCTGTCCACCTTGTGGGTGGACGTCCTATGCTGCGTTTGCCGGTCCGTGGTCTCCACTCCAGAACTTTGCAGCCCCATCGGCCATCAGTTCTGCGTGCTATGTGCCCTGCCCACTGCCACTTCAACTTGCTAATCCGTTGGGCTAAGTCGGTAACTTTGGTTCGAGTAACCAAAATAGTAATTTGACTCTATCTAGCTTTTTTAAATTTTTATTTTAGCTACGAAGACAAAATACCACCACTTTTAAGTAATTTGTTGGTAACAAAAAGTTTTTTTTCCATTTGCCTTCAGATAGTGTAAACGGCGTATTTGAATGGAGATGAATTATTTATTCAATACCATTAGCTCTTCTCTTGCCACGTTTGTATTAATTCCGCTAAGTATTTGGACTTAGGCAATGAATCTCAAATGAGGTTTGAAGACGAAAACACCTTTTTTTATTACTTTAGCAGGTACTTAGGTGAAGCTTATTTACCTGTTAAGAATACTTACGAGGCTTTTATAAAAGCCCATCAATACTTTTTACAAATCACATTTAGGGTTCCGTGCCCAAAGGATAAAACGGGACCCTATTACTAAGACTTCACTGTCCGTTCGCTGTTTGTCAGTCTGTCCATCTGTCACCAGGCTGTATCTCAAGAACCGTGATAGTTAGACAGTTGAAATGTTCACAGATGTATTTCTGTTGCCGCTATAACAACAAACACTAAAAATTAGAAAAAAAATAATATTTAGGGGACTCCCATACAACAAACGTGATTTTTTTGCCGTTCTACATAGATAATGGTACGAAGCCCTTCGTTCGCGAGTTCGACTCGCACTTGGATGGTTTTTATTTCTATTTGTGAGATAATTAGGTCTCTATGTAAACTGTTCCGACGTCTAGGTAGCTGGGAGATCATCAGGCTTACAATCTGGAGTACAAACGGAGAACCAAAGCATCGTAAGGTCTGAGAGTACATAAAAAAATCCCCAAGATGTGTGAAGTCTGTCAACCCGCACTTGGCTTACATGGTGGACTAATACAATTCTATAACATGCATACAGAACACCCAGACAAAGAACAAACAATTTGTGTTATAAACAAAATGTTTGTTCTGGGTGTTGTTGTTTTACACACATATCTTTATTTTTACAATTTAGGTAAATATAATTATTTGTCTGCAAATTAACTTTTTGTATCAACAGTTGGAGATGAAAGACAAGAAATCTCTACTAGGCTCGTTCTGCCGGGAAGAATCGCCTCGGCTATGCGACCACGCGCTCCTATCTAACGCCACCCGAGCTACTCGACCCTGCGCCCCCTCAGAGAGCTACATCACTACCGGCGATGCACTTACCATCCTACAGGTAAAATAAATAAATCATTTTATTAAAACTGATTTAAATAAGCTAAAGAAAGTTTTTAGCCAAATAAGAAGCCTTTTCTGGTTTAATTTTTTTTTGTCATCACACTTTTTGCATTTACAAATTTAATGTCAAGTTTTTCAAGATAAATCAAGTGAAACAAGTCACACATAATAAGTCAAAGTCCAGTCTGGTTTAGCCCTAGTAAAGAACTTTGTGGTGAAGTTGCACACTTTTGCTTGTAATTCCGCACTTTATAAATAAAACACCACTATTTTTATATATAAACATAAACACTTTAAAATACACTAGTTTTGGGAAAAAAATACAATGGGGCGATACGACTCTTACCATGCCAAAACTCCTTTTTTTTACATGATTCGGAAATCAATGGGCTCTACTTTTTTTAGTACCCGCACCTTATGCCAGTGTCAAATATTTCGATACTTATTTTTTTAAATGATAAATCGAATGAAATAAGTGTTTTTGACACATTCGTTTGTAATGTAGCTTAAAGAGTATTTTGTCAATATTAAAATAAAATAAATAAATATCGTGGGACTATACACACAGCGCCATCTGACCCCAAACTAAGCAAAGCTTGTGGGATGGAAGTCAGATAACTGATATAATACATAAATACTTTTTTTTTTTTGTAAATACATACTTATAATACATACAGAACACCCAGACACAGAACAAACATGATTGTGTTTATTCACAAAATGTTTGCCCTGAGTGGGAATCGAACCCACGCCCTACAGCTCTCGAGGCAGATATACTACCAATGAGCCAACGGGACTGTCAAAATGAATGAGTGTGAAAAAATAATGACATTGCATCCTCTTATTTTCCAAAACTTCATCGATGCTTATAGTAAAATCGCCACTACTTTACTAAGGCATGACTGGATTTGACTGGCACGGACTGGACTTGACCAAAACTGGACTTTGACTGTAACTAAAGATCTTAGACATGAATTGCAAAAAAGGAAGACGAGTTAGTATGGCTACTAAGCTGCCCAATGGGGAAAATTAAATTTAAAAAATAATTATGTAAAAAAAATATTTGAATTAATAAGTGTGAGTTTCGGTTTAGTATTACCATGTATACCATACATGTATATTCAAATAAAAACTTATAACATGTATTCGTTACAAATACCTACATGAAAGATGAAACAACCGTATCTCACTCAAAATACACGCACGTCGTTTGAAAATCATTTTAAAGATTTACAAACTACTTCCACACAAACAATCTCTATCAAAGCTCAACTAATTACGTCAGCAAATATTTAGCTTCCATTTTCGACGTGCGCTCTCGTATGCATGAGTACTGACACTGGCACTGGCATGGAATTTTTCTGTTTTCAACGAGTTAAAGAAATATAGCTTCTAAAACTGACAGTCGGAACGGTCATGAATTTCATAACTGACTTGTAAACTTATCACGTACGGTTTCTGAGTAACTAATATCTGGAGCTGACTGTTCCCTGAGAAATTTCACGGTTGTCTTTCTGCGTTATTGGAACAGGAATGTGGCCTCGTTCTTCGTGCAATCTTAGAGAGCTTTTGGACGTTTGTAAAATTGGCCAAAGTCTAAGATTGGTTACGTTTGCACAAACATATAAAATGTTTGTTATAATAGAATATAATTTATTACTTGTAGGTATATGTGAGGTAGAAAACATAATTATTACCGTGATACTAAATTGTTTTGAGTTACGTGAAAATAAAAAAATATATATAAAACGCTGGCCTTTATTTTGCCCTACGTTTGAGTATTACCATACATTGCGGTAATGGGGCCAGCGTTTTGGGAACTATTCCCATTGATAGCGGCTTTTTAGATTAGTTATAATTTAAAATGTTGCTAGTTTTATTTACTTTTAAATTCATTAAATTAAATGTTTTTACGTATACAAAAAGTTTATATTAATATTTTTTCACCATATGGCATTTTAATAAATTGAAAAAATTGAGTTAAACGGATAAATTTAAAATAATGTATTGTAATAAATATCATATAAATCTGTCAACAGGAGGGGGGTAAAATTGTAATTGCGAATTTTGACCTAAACACATTCTACAACAAGAAACAGGTCAACTCACCTGATGTTAAGTGACGGTGTGGTCGAAGATGTTAAAGCACAACTAGTCTGAAACGGAACTGCTCTCAAGTGAGACTGCCGGAACACACCGTTAGATGCTTGGCGGCAGATTTTCAACTTGAGGATGGTAGCTTGCCAGCAGAGTACTAGAAAGTAGACCGTACCACCATGCTATGGTTTCCTCACGATGTTTTCCTTCACCGGCAGCTCAAGCTCATTATTAGGGTTTGAACCCACGTTTGAGCTGTCATCGCTACACATGTTTATAATTATGTTTATGATAACCATAAATGATATCACAAAATATTTATTTTAGTAATGGAATAATAAATCAATGAATGAAACCTTTTATGCTTAAACCACTAAATCATTATCAGACATCAGCATACCATGCACTTGTTCTATGAGCAGAATAAATACGCGTTAGTATGGGAAACCAGGTCTTAAGTCGGTCTTAAGCAACTTGCAACTTGTTAAAGTCTCTAGTTTTGAACTGCTTTACTATTCAATGTTAATTTCAGGGAAGGACTGTACCGAGTTACTAACTAAATATTGGAAGTTTTACTACGCTATGCTAGTTTAATATAAGTACAATATTCGAGACACAAAGCTCTTTTGTATAGCAGAAAAAATGTGTGATTTAAATATTGAAGAAGCCGTTTTGTTATGACTTCTTTGTAACTTTGAAATATATTGTTTTGTAAAATCAATATGCCTCCTGTTTCTTTGTCTATACTTGTAGTGCTTGAAGAGAATTTAAATTCGACTAATGTTACTACATGTATATTTATGTTTAACACTTGTTAACACCGCACCAATCTAGATTGTAATCGCAAGTGTAGGTAGGCCCTGCGAAACAGGTCCTCGTTTAGCGCATGGAATACAAGCAACGATGAAATTTATACATACCACACTTTATGAAATAAATTATTTTGTATATTGTATTCTGTTAGAATAAATAATAAAAAAAACATAAACTCGTATACATATATTTCCTTTTTTACACGGCTGACAGGCTAGGTGTTTGACCGCAGCTCACCTGAAGTTAAGTGACGGTGTGGTCGAAGATAGTAAAGCACACCTAGCCTGGAAGAGAACTGGCTTTCAAGTGAGGTTACCGGAACACACTTAGGTGCTTAGTGGCAGATTTTTAACTTTAGGTTGGTAGCCAGCCAGCCGATTACCTACTAGAAAGTACCCGTTATAGGTTTTCCTTCACCGGTAGCTCAAGCTTATTGTTGGAGTTTAGTTGCATTCCAGGCTAGGTGTGCTTTACCATCTTCGGCCACACCTTCACTTGACATCAGGTGAGCTGTGGTCAAACACCTAGCCTGTCAACCATTAAAAAAAAAAAAAACCCATGCCCTTCTGCGTGCGACCGCTAACCGCTGAGTTATTATCGTAAAAACATTTTAGGTGGAACCGTAGAGCGCAGCTAGTATTCCATAATAATGGGCCATGTTTTTTCACAGGAGCTTCGACAAGGGTCGGCTTTGTATCCCGTATCGTTCGTTCTACGTTACGAGTTTGTCGACGTGTCGGAACAAGGCCAGCCTCTAGTGGACTCGCAATCAGCATGTGACAGGGTATTCAAGTCTCCCCAAACGTACTCGGGGAGGTTTCAAGCGCCTCGGGCGATATTCTATTACGGGCGAGGCGGCGCGCAGAACTTGACTTGCGTATTGAGGTGAGAGCTTTAAAATTTTTAAGTTTAACGTCGCCTTTTTAGTTTCAAACGTTATCACTTATCATTAGGAGAGCATTCGTCTCATTACTTTAACATAAAAAAACTGAACTATAGAAGTTGCAAGGTCACGCATATAGGCTAAAACTATTTTATTTATTAGCGTATCAAATTTATGATCCTTACTTATATATTTGAGTTTTTTAGACTACAATTGATTTAAATCATCACGAGTATATTATTATGTCATACTGTTGGGTGTAGATTAATGCTTGCAGACAATTCCACAAACATTATCTTGCCAATTCTATAGAAAGGAAATAGATTCTTTTCACCATGATAGAATCAATCACAAAGTATTTCAGCGAAACGTTTTATTTTCCCGTCTTTGTTAAGATATCTCATTCTCCGCAGATTCGAAGCGAAACCAGGCGAGAGAGTCCAACTGACCTTCACGAGCACTTATTTCGGAAACAAGCATTGTAGCACACACAAAGATTCCCGAACCAGTCGCTGGAAATGCGATAGGCCTGCGAAAAGGGCCATTGGCGGCGAAGGGCTGGCCCAAATCATTATTACCGAGTATCCTTGGGATGGAGTGCCTATACAAAGGGATTGTATTTGTACCAATCGATCAGAGCCTCTCAATGTACACACGCTGACGGCCCCTGTCGTTGAAGTGAACTTCACCGTTACTATGATGAATATAACAGAGGATTACGAAGACTTTGCTTTCGAGGGTGAATACAAATTTGTACCGACTGGACCCGGGGATGAGACTATTTGTTCAACGGGATGGGGCGATAGAAGATTAAGGGGGAGCAGCGGTGAAATTAGACTGTATGACAAACGGCATACGTCGATCACGCCAGATATAGTTGGAGATAGAAATGTGATATCAGAAAGTGTCAGAGCTGAAGTGCCTTGTGTGCACAGACCGTGGCTGATCGAGCCCGGCGGCGACGAAGTCACTCCCGTTCAAGGGAGGTACTTGTTCGTGAAAATACCTGGATACGAAATGGTCAACTCGTCGCCTTTCTGCTCGACTCCCAACAGACTGTTCATATATCAAGCTCGTGACACATCGCGCTATAGAGAAGTATGCCCTAATGGATCGAGCTTTATTGAACTTTACTCTCCTGGATGGAACTCTGACACCGAACTAGAAAGTTCGCTGAAGCCGCACGCAAAAAGTTACGTAATCGATTTCCTACAACACGAACAAGCCGACTACTCGATTAAATGGATAGAGATTATGAAGAAGCCTTCTTTTGAACACGACCCTGAGACAACAATTTTACCAGCAGCTGTGGCTGATTGCCGTTACAGGTGAGTGTTTCTACAAACACAAATCACGTTGCGAAATCTTTAAAAAAACTTTTATCTAAGGAGCATATTAACGTAATCGCCTAAGTTTGTGTTTACGTGTAAGTTTTTCTCGTTCAAGTCTGAAATTTGGCTAGCATAAACTTCTTATAGAAACTGCTTTCATTCTAAAAATATGTTTACTTGAGATTCAAACATCAAGATAAAGAAAATAATATTGAAATACTTAAGTAAATTTTATCTTCTACTACTTAGTGGTTGAATAACAAAGCTACATTTTGAAACTATAAGATTTGTCAAGGTCTTGATTTCAAGGTCCAAATACAAATACAACTGTTTTATTGATAACACCAATGTTACAGGTCATTTTTCTATTCATATTTAAAAATAACATTATAAAAAATATCAAAATCATAACATAATTATGTCAAATATAAAATATGTCAATATGATTAAATGTTAATAAGCAAATATAATTACTTACTAGTAATTCAATAATCTTGTCTCCTCATGAAACACTACAAGCAATAATATTTAAAAAAGGAACACGATACCTTTTTTTAAAATCACAAGTACCTTCAAATAAATAATTATTTAATGTAATTAGGCTTTATAATTGTTTTATACGTGATTTTTTTTCTCTAGGTGTCCAGAGCTCAACGCGTGTATTCCTATCGCATTATGGTGCGATGGAAGCCCACATTGTCCTACAGGCTATGACGAAGACGACTCGAACTGTTCCTTCAGAATATCATTGCCGCCTCCTTACGTAGCGGCAGCCGCAGGAGTAGGCCTACTGATATGCGCTGTGACTGTAGCTTTATGTACGTGTAAACGCCGCCGAAGAAAAGACAAAGAGTTCAAAGCGAGACTCGACGGCGCATTACCCCAAGAAGAGCGCCCATTTGACCGAGCTAAACAGAATGGGGTACCAGAAGCGTCTCGCCAATACGCTACCGTACAAAAGTACGCCACTATAGACAAGTATAGTTTGAGTCAAAAATACAGCGCGGGATTGAACGATGCGAGATATTACGATGAAGTGGCACAGAGAGATAAGCTTGCGGACACGAGATATGCCAGTCTGGGGCGGGCGGGTCGAGGCATGCGCGTTGACAACACTCGAGGAACCGGCTCCCGGAGAATGCCCGATCTAGGTTATCCGGATTTAAAAGACGGATTTTGTTGACCCTCTCCGGACTTATTAGAGACGACAGTATAGCTCGGACGGTCCTAATCCGAAAATAAAACTGGTCGTAATCTATGTTCCGTGTACAGTTAGATCAAAGACTGAATTCGGCGTAAGTGCCTATTTTTTGGTCAAAATCGCGTTTTCAAAGGACTGTTATAATGGCTTCATTTTATCCCAACTAAGTGGCTCTTAGATAAATTATATGATTAAAATTAGGGAAATGTATTTGGTATTATTTATGTATATAAATGTGTATGTAAATTCCTTCAATGATTACATTTATACTGTTTTAACTATCAATTTTCATTTCTTAGTAATATCAAACTAAACGGTTCCCTATTTCTGATCTTATGAAATATCCTTTGCTTGCTAATCACTTAATTACTATCTCGAGCCATTCCAATCATTGCACATCTAATTTATTTATCTATCATGTTCAAGACTATCCTAAACATGTAGTGAATTGTAAATATTAAATTTAATGAAGTAGAAAACTTCAAAGTATAATAACTATGTCCTACATCCCGACTCGATATTTATAAAATTGCATCAAAATAACATATCTAAATTGTACATAATGGGTAAAATGCTTGACAATACGACATTATATTACGTGATACCTACTCATTTTCAAATTACCACAATGTACAGAGTTTATTTCAAAACCATAATTTGTATTAAGTATTATAAGCAACATCCTACATCTAAGCAGTTGGAAATAAAAATTGTATAGTAATTCTACTGATTTGAGTCACAGTACATTTATGGAAATGTTCCAAAAGGATGTGTCCCAGTGTTTCTATTATGGTATACCTACCATTGCTATAATAATTTTCATAAAGTTATTCTAAACTTAAACTACTAAGCATTTGAGTTGTTTTAGCAGTAACATAAAACCTAATTTTCTCAATAAAAAAGCAGTTACAATCTGTGTTTTGCACAAAATTCAGAGAAATGTAGATATTAAATCAAAAAAATGTGATATAGGTTGTAAAAAATAAATATGAACTCCTAGAAAATAACATCTAGTTGTGAATAAACTCGGAAATAAGGTTGTAATGATACTTATTGTAATAATGTAATGTATCAAACAATTGTATATAAATTATAGTTTAAGGTTTTTAAAGTCTGTAAGTATTTCCAGGTAAAGGAAGATTAAAGTCATTTCTAAAAATAAATTATGTATTTTTTTTTCTTCTTACCTAAAGCTTCTTTATTCAAATGAACTGAGAGTAAGAGTTGAAGCTATTGAAATATATACCTATTATGTATATTTTATTACAAATTGTCGTTTGACTGTCATCTCGCGTATGCGGTCTGCGGCGGATTACGCTCGCCTAGAAGAAACGGTTCGTACAATGAAGGTAGATTCGAACCGTTACAGTATTTGGAATATCGATCATGAAGCGATATCGCTTCTTAGAGCTTCGCTTCCTGGCCGTCCGATAGTACAATGGGCAGGGTGGAATTAGGTCATTTACATCTGAAGCGCACTCTCCAAAGTGTATCAAGAATAAAAACCCCACCAAAATTATTCACTGAAAATATATAGATAATTTCGTTCCTGTATGTTTTTTTTTTTTAAATGTAGATCAACACGTATTTAATTTTAGCATCTGTTAGATTCCTTGTATGAAAATGTCAATAGAAAATTTCTACAACAATGAAAAGCTATTAAGATATTTTCTCTCCATTTTCTTATTTCATAAAATTCTAACGATGCGATATTAATGCTAACGATGATAACTAAGTGTTCAGCGCAGTCGGTTCACAAGCCGAAGGACATGTGTTCAAACCCTAACAATGAGCTTGATTAGCCGGTGAAGGAAAACATCGTAAGGAAACCATAGCATGGTGGTAGGGTACTTTCTAATACTTGACTGGCTAGCTATCACGTTGAAAATCTGCCGCCAAGCATATAACGATGTGTTCCGGCAGCCTCACTTGAGAGCCAGTTCCATTACATGCTTGGTGTGCTTTAACATCTTCGACCACACCGTCAGTTAACGGTGAGCTGTGGTCAAACATCTAGCCTATAAACCATTAAATAAAAGTTCAATCTGCTGAGTTATCAGCATTAGTTTATCCATAAAATTGAGTTCTTTTAGTAGGTTTATACAATTTACACGTAGGTATACTGATATATATTTGTGTCGTCGAATAATTAAATTATAGGCTCAGTCTGTATTAGCGAGTCCACTCCGGAGTAACGAGCGCTGCAAACTAAATTATCCAATGAACTAATTAGAGCGAAGCGTCGATGGTAACTTGGGAACAACAAAATCCCGGGGTAACGTTCTGTTCTGCCAGTGAGCGCTAAGTTTAAATTTGATCACAGTTTTAATTTCATGGTAGAATTTGTCGACCGATAAGCTTTGTTGCTTTATACTTATTTATTATTGAGATATAAGATGAGCTCGATGCTCACATCAAGGAGTGGTCCTCGATAGCGCCAAACAGAGAGGCGTGGAAGGGAGGGAGAGAGGCCTTTGTGGGCAAAGGCCTTTGGCAGTGGGACAAAGTGGGCTAAAATAATAATAATATCAACCTGTACTGTTCCACTGCAGGGCAATGACCTCCCTTCCTACCTTCCATCTTTCTCTATCTTTTGCAACCTAAATCCATTCTTTCAAACAGAAGCCAAATTCGTCCCTCCATCTACGACTGCCGGCCGTTCAGGAAGTAATTTTTTTATCTAGTCAAAAATCAAAATCAAATTGATTTATTGAGCTTAAATTCATATACACAGCTACTACACACACACAACCGCATATCACTTTACATACACATACATGATTATTTTTACATTATTAAATTTTAGTTTTTACACATAAATATGTATAATGAACTCATGTCCTACGATATTCATTTATTTATTGACTCCAAACTAGTAAAAACTTTTTGGGAAACCAATGACTTCTCCCAATATCTTATTCAAAAACAATATACCATAAAAAGAGACTTAAAAACAAAATAATTCATTAAAGTAATTACATGACTATCATCTTATCTATTTATTTCATAACACACAAAACAGAATGTAACAATATTAAAAATGCGCTGTGTTAAATGTCCTCCAATATTTATTTATTGATTTTATTAATTACAATACAAGTACGATGTGTATCAGATCTGTATCACATTCCAAAACTATGTATGTCTATCTTATTATATACTTATAGTTTAATTGCTTATAATGATAAGTACAATTACTCCCTTACAGTTTAGTAGTCACTCCGAGCCCATAACTTTGTACAAGGACAAAACTTTTCACATGAATAGATCACGACTGAAGATTTATGCGAAACCTCATTTAAGCATTTACCAAAAATCAGCCCCCATTAGATGATCAGAAGTTTCAAACTCAGCAACAAAGTTTTACGTTAAGTTTGTAACGCACGAACTTCGCTGAAAATATTTGAACTAAGTTTTCCGTCCCTCACCAACTCATTTAGCTATCCACTAACCGCTAATCCTAGAATTTTGAAATTTAAGGAATGTTTCGCCCTAAGGCGAACGAGTTTCAGAAATTCGTAAGGGGCGACCACAACAGTTCTACTTGTTTGCTTGTAGCCTAGTTAGTGAGTAACATGCCTTAAGCTTTATTGTCGTACTAAGTAAACTTATCCCATAGTTCCGGAAGCTCGTGTGTACAAGGTTTTAATTGGCCATTTAAAGCAATTTTTTATTTTTTTTATTTATTTGGATCAACTCTATATATATCACAACAATCATAGCGGTCATCAACACAAAAAAAAGAAAAATAGATGTTACAGCAATTATAGGTGATGACGATATGCATAAAGTTAACAATTATTTAAAAAAATTAGGAAATGTCAGCTAAATAGATAGTTAATAGTGAGTTACTGAATAAATATATCAATTTTCAATAATACAAACTAAATTAAATTTAAACAATATATAGATTTTATTTAAAAAAAATTGCTTTTAGATTTTTTTTAATTTGTACTAACTACAGTTTACAAACGTAATAGTACGTTAGTAGCTTAATTGGATGACCGTCACATTTCTGTTCTGGGGGTTCAATTTTCGTTACCTTCAATCGGTGAAGGAAAAATCTCGAGGAAACCGGCATGCCCAAAAATTCTTAATGTTCTCGAAAATGTCTTGAAAGTCTGCCAACACACTTAGTGTGGTGGACTTTGCATGGCCATCACACTAACCAAGTCATATTATATAGTGTCTGTAGATTTTTGTATACACCAACCTTATATCTATTTCTGCATGTTTCTTTCCATCCAAGGGTTGTCTGGAAGAAATCGGATTAGGCGATAAGACCGCCGTTGTACACCTTACATTTATTATTTTGTTTTGTTACAAACAAAACAAAATAATTCTTTGTCTCTTTTTTGTGTTTCATATTTGTATGTTGTTGTGTTTTGTTTTGGTGTGTAATAAAGTTGTATTCTATTCTATTCTATGTATGTAAGTATTTGAAATCCTTGTACTGGTAGTAAGACGGATCAACTGGAATGTCTTTGGTAGAATCATAATTTTGTTGCATAAGTCAGATTTTAGTGATAGCTTTACAGTCACGGCGCGCCGTTAAAATCTGGCGGCGGTTTAGTCTAAATATGATCGCTTAGATTCTTATCATTATGTAACTTTCATAAAATTCATATTAGAAAATCATTTTTCAACATAATATGTTACATCAACCGGTTAAATTAAGCACTAATTGCTAATTAATGCGGTCGAAAATTTACATATGAATTGATTACCTAACCCGACCCTACGTGGCCTCTCATTAGGGGATCTCCTTAAATCTCTCTAAAAGCTTATTGTTGTACTACACCAATATCATAATCCTCGAGAATTATGTATTTTACCAAGTCTGAGTAAATACCTTACTTGGCTATTCGCACAAAATATTAGCTAGATTTTTGCTTAGTAATGACTCGACTAAACAGATAATACGTAAATATCAAATTATTCATGAGTTATTATCGACGCAGACGAAATTTACTATTGTGTAGGAAGTTTTTGCTTTAGTGTGATCTAGTTATGGATTTATTTCTTTTTAGCTATGGATTTATTTCTTTGATTTTTGGCATCGCATTTTGTGTATTTTACCAGTGTCAAATGTTTTGACATTTTCAAATATTTAATATTAATAGTCAGTGAGTCTCAAAATGTAAGTCAAAATAATAAAAAAATAGCTTAATACCAATTTAAACATTTGGAAAAAACAGTTTTTGGATATTAATATTATACAATGCAGTGACATAATTTTCCGCGTTCTAGCCAAACTACACCGTTTCTATACTTTTAAGGATTTTTGCCACTAACTACCGCCCGTGGCTTCACTCGCTTAAAGCGATTTGCGATGCAAAATAAATAAAACGAATTACTTACTAAAAATATATAATATAAATTATATATCTATACGTACTTCGATATATGTATATAATTATATATATATCGAAATATGTATATATTACATAAATATGTACATATATACAGCATCTGTATGATAATTTCATTACAAAACAAGTATTTATAACATGGGTAACAATGCTTCCCTATGAATGATACTTTTGTAAAAAACTAATGTACAATTTTTGAAAAACGGTGTATGTAACTGGCAAATAAATTTCATTACATTCTCGTAGGACCTATTCATTAAATCAATTAAGTCATTATCCGTCTAAAAACTACAAACACAAATAGAGAGACTATTGTTTTCGTTATTAGTATGGATAAGGGTTAGATTATTTTTTCTAAGGAAAAACAAAAAAAAATCTGAAACAGAACATAGTTCCCTATAACGACCCGTGCGGTGTCATACACAGTGACTGGATTTCCATATCTAAATGGAAAACGGTCCTACAATCAATTCTGCTCCCACATTCCATTTGAGAAGTGCACCTGTGCTGAGAATATGGATTGTTTATTTTTTGTTTGGAGTGCTCATATGTAAAGACAGGTAGTGTCGTTATAATGTTTGTAATTGATTGATTCAGGCGTTACTTTGCGGAAGTTCATTTTGAATATTCAAGGTATATATTTAGTTTATTTCCGCTCAACAGTAGTTTCAGTTACAACAGTGATGAGGACTTAAATTTAACTAATTTGTCAACAATTTATTAATTAAAAGCTTAACCGTAACTTTACTTAATATATAGAACTAAATTTTGACATAAACCTACAAAATAATCAAACAAAAATCTAATTAAAATAACTACAAGTCTTAATATGTTCTTCTCGTTGCAGTAACCACTTGCCAACACGTGTTTCGCCTATACACGAGGCATTCTCAAGACGTGTTGACTCTTCGAGCGCTTGGTCGAGACTGAGTCTGTAATGTTCATAATGTTTGTAGTTCCTTAGTATCAGATACATAAAAACAAGAAAAAGTTTGAATAAAAATAAATTTTAATATACCTAAAGGTTTTTTATGTTAAAGTAATGAGACGAACGATACGCTCTCCTGATGGTAAGACATAACGCATGCCCATGACCATTGCAGCAATACGTAGAACTTTAAGCAGCAAAACAAAGTCCGGCGCTTCGCAGCTTTGGCGCTCATTAATTTGAGACTTTCAATGGTTAGTATCAACAGCCTAGTAATTTCGCTAGCTGCAGTAACTACCCTTCAAACCGAAACACAGTAATGTTTACACACTACTGCTTGGCGGCAGAATATCTGGTACTGCAGTGATACCTACCTAGACGATCTCCTGCCAAGTACTTTAACTTTGACTTCATCGTTGCTTATCATCAAGTGAGTTAGTAGTCAAAAGCGAATTTATACGCGTTAGAAATGATAGCAATCAATGTTGACCAACCCAAAATACATCGACATTTTTACATGTCGCACCGGTAACAAAATTCAATACTGAAACAAAAAGCTACGTTTTTAGTATGATTACTTGATTGATCTCCTAAAATACTTCGAATCTAATCGACTGAGTGCTTTGTGTCATTTGTTATGAACCGATCGGTGTCACGATCAAAAGAATACAAAATTATGTCCAACAAGCAATAAGATATTGGTCTTTGATATTGAAATTATATATTTCCACGGTAAAAAGTATCACCTAATTGGATCGAAGTATTTTCTTGCGTGTTTAATGTCGAGCTTTTGAAATGAAACAAGAATTAAAACAATATTTCGATGTTATAATAACTCTTCACTTCTGTGAAGGTAACTGTCGCAGCTTGTTATTTTTAATTGACGCTATTGTTATAATATTTATCATTTTCTATAGATCAAAGCCTGAAATTACGACGTGTCGAATTTATTAGTTTATTTGTACAAAAAATTATCTTAAAAGTAGATTAATTGAAATTGTAGATCATATTGAAAATCTGATCACCTGTGTTTCGGCAGCCTTACAGCTCTCAAGGCAGATATACTACCAATGAGCCAACGGGGTTGTAAAATGCTATTTTTAAGTGTGAATAATTGAATATATGTTATTATATTAGTTTGAAGACACTTTTTTATGTTAACCAAATATATAGTATCTTTCAGTTTTAAAGGTAGTAACAATTAAAATAGCAACGCGCATTTTCGTGAAGCCCCGTATCGCAGTAGTGCTGCTGATTCCACAGTTCTCATTATTCGTTAATTACAAGCATTATGGCATGCGCTGCGGTCTGTTCATTTCCATTCCACTCATATTGTGCTGCGTCATAATTTAATTGTAGCGTTAGGTATTGTATGATAAGAGGCTAATATGTCGAATGTAGGCACAGTAATTATACAGTAGACGTATTAAAACTGATGTAACTTTAATCACTTTGACTCATAGCTTTTACTAAAGATTTCTTTGCTGACTTACGTTTAGTTAACTCTAGTTGTTCTTTTGTTTTTCTGTTTTAGGGTTCCGTACCCAGAGCGTAAAACGGGACCCTAGTACTAAGACTCCGCTGGCCGTCTGTCTCACCTGGCTGTATCTTATGCACCGTGATAGTTAGACAGTTTTTTTTCAAAAATGTTCACATAATTATGATGTATTTCTGTTGCCGCTATACTAAAAACAGAATAAAACAAATATTAAGTGGGGGCTACCATACAACAAATGTGGTTTTGCCGTTTTTATATATAATGGTACGGAACCCTTCGTGCGCGAGTCCGACTCGCACTTGGCCGGTTTTTTAGTAGTTGTGTATCTATGGGACAGAAAACGTGCATTGTTCGTTGTTTTGCGGTGTAAGACAATTGCTAATAAAGTCCTCGATACAGCGATCCCTAATGAAAAATCAGATTCCACCCGCTCTAGTGCGAAGAAACAAGATTAGTATAAAGGCGAGGATTGCATGACAATCGCATGTTTTTAAATCCGGGGTTTATACGAGTATGTATGTATTTGACCAAGTTTTGTTTAATTACTCAAAACTTTTACATCAAATTAAAAAAGTAATTAGTGACTTTATCAAAACATGAGTGTAGTGTAGCTAATTTGTTTATAAAAAATAATGTAGTAATCATTGCCGATAGTTTCGAGTATTTGAATAAAAATAGATTTTATCTACGACATTTGATGCTTTTTTTTTTGTGAAAAACGTCGATCTATTTTCATTATTCTATCCGGATATTGTACTCCTTCAGGATTATATCCATACTCCAATATTTTTTTGTTGTAATATTTATGTTCCTTAATATCAAAGAGGGGCATCGAAAATACTTTTTTTTGCGATTTTCTGGCATTAGGCGCTTAATGAGGAGACAGGTACAACAAGTGTGATGTGTTTGTATGACTGGAAGGAGATCTTGTGAAATGTGCATCTTGTGTTCCTTGATTTTATTATTTTGATATTTTTAATGTTATTTTTAGACGTGTTTGGAGATATTTGTGTTTGATATTTTCTTTTTGTATAATTATATATATACCTGACAAATATTGTTATATTTGAACAATAGCAGTGACAATTAATTCCAAAATAATAAAAAAAGGACAACAATCTATTTTGCTTGTTAAAATAAAATTAACTCAGGCTTTTCCTTAGAAAGGTTTCGTTTGAAAACGTTCTAAAAGTAAAGAATCGCCACAAAGACATTAAAAAGTTAGAGTGGCATTTGGTAAGGTGGCAAAATGGCGGTTAGATCAAGGGGGTAACAAATAGGGCGGCCTAGTGAAATGTGACAGAGAAAGTGCGAACCTACAGTAAGGTAAAGTGCTTTTAACGGAAAAGACATTTTCTATTTTATATAACAAACTATGTATTCAAGATATTTGATTTACAATTTACTCACGAAATGATCATTGAAACTTTTTGACATTTTAGTAAACATTGCTAAGGTACTTTTGTTCATTATAAAATTATATTTTTTAAATACAAAATCGTTTCAAATAAACCAAATATTTAACTACAAGAAGAACCACTTGGACTTATTTTACTTTTATTTTTACCATATTACCTTACATATTATATACTAATATATAGGTAATAAACATACTCGTACTAACAAATTGAAACAGTAAAAAAAATTGTCTAATAAGGCCATACAGTAAGGAATATGTGTACAGAATGCTAGCACCGTTACCATGTTGAATGGCAATGCTACGTTTTTGGTTAAAGTAGGTGCCAACATTTAGGTCACCCATCGCCTCCTCTAATCAATCAATCAATAGAGAAATAAATCTATAAATACAATACAATTTTATAAGTGGCTTTAGTTGTAAAAATAGAATTCGGGCTAAAAATAAATGATACAAATATCCATCCACAATATTGTAAATGAATAATTCAGTCGATTATTTTACCCGAAACAAGCGCCCCAGACATTTCCAGCACCTAGGGATAGACGTTACTGTGGTCACGCTCTGATAGTAAGATAGCGTGATCGGTGTTACCGTATTAAGCTTTGAAGCCGTTTCCGAAATGTTTTTGTGAAACCCTTCTCCAAGCAAGTTACTCGCGCGTAACATGAACTTTCGAGTAAATGTAGCATGTGTTTAACCACGGCCATAATTCTGGCCTAACGACCGTCTACGTGCGAGAGATAAGTTGAAGTTTTCGGCAGGGAAGGTATTCGTATTGGTTTATCGCACGCACGTTTGAAGAAAATTTAATGAATTGTGCCGTAGTTGTTCTTAGATTTGCTCAAGGGAACAATGAAGTTGTTCCAGTCACTTGATCGACTTAATTTGAGCACTCAACTGGAAAATCTGTAATCTGTAAAACTCGTTCAATATACACACACATAAGAGTTAAACGCTGAACACATTCAGAACCATAGTTAAAAAAGAAACTGATTAGGAAACAACGACTACTATTTTTTTGTAAGTTTTAGTTTTGTAGTTTATAGTTTAGTTAACTAATAATATAAGTAATAGGTATTAAATGTAGCTAAATTACTTTACAAAATAAACAAAATATATTTGTAGGATAATAGTAACGACAAATCCCCAAGCCAAGCACCAACAGTGCATATAAGTAATTATACTCCTACCCTTTTAAATGTTGACATACATGCTATGCTATGCTATGCTACGCGTAGGAGGAATAGTTAAAAGTGATACAATCGGAAAGCTGATCGTGTCATTGAGAAACGTGCTAAGAACTTGACTCATCAGCAATGACTTCGTTGTTCGGAATTGGCTGCAAATCCTTGAACATCGAAGCACAGTTGCCTGTCTGTCGATTTTCTACTGGTTACACTTTGGAGAGTGCGCTTCTGATCTGCATGACCTAATTCTACTGTCTATTCTACTATTGGACAGCCAAGAGCTCACAGACAGAATTTGCTGCCCGAGTGAGTGTTCTCCGATATATACAATCTGGGTGCCTTAAAGTCGCGAGTGAACCTACGAAAGGTGAGCGTGCTTCATTGTAGATCGCACCATGGCGGATAAACGCAAACATATTAAAAGAAAAGTATTCGTAATGGCAGTAATTATAAATAACTATAGAAATACAAAATTGATGCCAAAGTTTGACGCTGTAAACTTTCTCTACAAATTTTCGCTAAACAATTTTTTTTGGAGTTCATCATCAAACCCTTTAATATAATGTTCATTCTTATTTATTTGATTTTTTTTTTAATGTAAAAAAGTAATGAGACGAACGAGACGCTCTCCTGATGGTAAGAGATAACGCAAGTCCATGACCATTGCAGCGATATACAAAACTTTACAGCTAAACAAAGACCAGGCATCGGTGCTTTGGCGCTCATTACTTTGAGACTTTCGATGGTTGGTCACAGCCCAGTAATTTCGCTAGATTATTTTACACTATAGAAAAAAAATCTTTTACACAATAATCACAGTAACTACGGATAGTTTTGTAAAACTGTCATTATATATTAGTAACAAAATATGTGCATCTCTGTTTAACAATCAATCGATTGGACTAAGTTCGGCTGGATCCAGCCAATGGATCGTGGCAAATCAGTGATTAAGCTAACTGTGCGTCGCTTTGCGTGAGTCCGGGTTTGATTCTACTGATTTATTAATGTAAGTTAATAGTATAATGGTATCGTTAAGCCTTTATGGTTTTAACGAGCTGCTATTATGTTATTTTCGTGGAATGCGCAACGGAAAATTGAGGGAAAGAAGGTTTTATCATAATTGTGTCTGTAAACCGAAGGAAGCATACCTTTTTATACAAACGCCGATGACGTCAATTATAAGTCGAAGTAAGTGTCTGAACTTTGTCAAAGCTGTTGGCAGCTAAATGGAGTTTATGCTATTTTTATTTGACATTTTCGCCTACGTACATTTCTTGTTAAAAGATCTTTACACGCATTATGTCAAAGTTACATACGAAAAAGAAATGAAGTGGGTATTTATTTTTGCTTTTTTGTGTACCTTGTCAAATAATACAATGGTGTAAAACCACAAAACTTCCAACGATCAAGACTATTGGAAAGTGACCCTCTTTCAATAGATTACCAGTTAGAACTGTCAAGGGAGTGATCCCCTCGAGTACTGCAGTGCAACCAACTTATCTGTAGAGCTGAATGGGGGCGCCACTTATAACAAAACTGTTAACAATCCTTAATATTTTCTTTAGTTCTATAATGTTGCCAACTTCGTTAATATATTGGTAAGTTTATGGTAAGCCCCAGGCGTTTGACATTCTGTGAAGGGGAATAGAAACAAATTTCACGATTGTGTGGACGCACTAAGAATGTTAAGTGATGATGGGGTGCGATACTAAAGTTTAATTGTGTAGGCTTAATGCACTTACTATCGCTAAGGGGAGTTAGTCTCGAACGGATAAGTCCTCTCTACTTCGCGTATACATTAAGACAGAAATAATAATGAGAGAAATCACCATCAATTTCGAAAGTTTTTGCATTTGCCAATTCTCTCACGTAAATTTTACAATCTCATCACTTCATTGAGTCTCAATCAACGTTAGTTTTTTCGTTTTGAGATCAAAATAGCTATTTGCTTTTGTGTACTTTTTATTATTATTTTAACATAAGGTAAGTCTCAAAGTAATAAGCGCCAAAGCAGCGATGCCCTGGATTTTTTTAATGTAAATATAATGACGAGCGATGCGCTCTCCTGATGATTAGAGATACCACCCGTTCATGACCATTGCAGCGATATAAAGAACTTTGAGTATCGCTGCAATAGTCATGGGCATGCGTTATCTCTTACCATCAGGAGAGTGTCTCGTTCGTCTCATGAATATTACATTAAAAAAACAACATATTTTTCTCTCTTCTGTCTTTTTATTTCCCTCTACACTCGCATATCAAGCTTGTTAATCGAACATTTAAGAAACCGCTAAGATTAATCTGAAGGATCCATAAGACGCAATTGAGGCTGCAATAGATAATTATAATCCTGAAGAGGGGTTCGGCCCTCTTGTGGGGCAGCGTTAATACGTAATTGAAATTGCGATACAGTTCTATAATAGAAACCAGTGAACAAGCTGTAAGAGTGTTACAGAACCCGTGAACTTTGTATCTTCTTCTTCTTTGATTTTGGCGTCGCATTTTAAACATTTAATATTGCCAGTATCAAGTGTTTTGTATTTTCAAGTTAAATATGTTGCCTCGTAGCTAAAGTTTTAATCAAAGTCCAGTCTTTGTAAAGAACAGTTCGTGTCAGTCAAGTCCAGTCATGCTTTAATAAAGTAGTGGTGACTTTACTATAAGCTTCGATGGAGTTTTGGAAGCAACTAAATATCATGTTCCACCACATTATATCATTTTCCCACACTCGCGCTTCCAATTCGGCATATTTTTATGTATAAACACTCGAAAACACATTAGTTTTGGAAAAAAATGCAACGGGGTGACACGACTCTTTCTGCGTTCCCGCCAAAACTCCTTGAACTTTGTTATATTTCTAGTGGTTCTTGGTTTTGCTGCAGCGATATCGATCAGACATCTTTTAAGGCCGCTCCACATATAGTCCACAGATTGCGCTCGAAAGTCGCCACGATGCGCAAACGTGAATTGTGTAATGTGAAGGTAGCCGTTTTTGCATATTCAACGCACCGTGTTTTCCGATTTAATTTGTTGCACGTTAAAGTGATCGCGTAGTGCGCACGCGTATTGACTCTACATTCGAATTCCACTCAGTTGACTGAACCGCCGTGATGAGTTTCACCATAGCTGTTTAAGTGTTTACTCCTAGGCCTTTAAATATGATTTATATGTTTAGATTTTATATGCATAATAAAAGCACGCTAATAAAAGCAGCCTCACATGAGAGCCAGTTACATTAGACTAGGTGTGCTTTACCATCTTCGACCACACCGTCAGTTAACATCAGATGAGCTGTGGTCAAAATATCTAGATGGGTACCACAGGAGTTATCAGATATTCTGCTGTGTTCCGGTTTGAAAAGTACTGTAGTACTGTAGCTAGCGAAATTACAGGGCTATTGAGTTTTATATAGTTTTTTTTATGTAAAAAATAACGAGATGAACGAGACGCTCTCCTGATGGTAAGACATAACGCCTGTCCATGCCCATTGCAGCGATACTCAGACCTCTGAGTAACAAAACAAAGTCCAGGGGATCGCTGCTTTGGCGCTCATTACTTTGGAGACTTTCGATGGTTAGTCTCAACAGCTCAGTAATTTCGCTAGCTGCAGTACCCTTCATACCGGAACACAGTAATGTTTACACACTACTGCTTAGCGGCAGAATAACTGGTACTGCGGTAGTACCTACCTAGACGACCTCCTGCTAAGGAGATCTACCACCAAGTAAGTTACAAGTTAGTTAGGTTACCCATCGAAAGTGCGCTAAAGACGCCCTGGACTTTGTTTGCTACTCAAAGTTCTAAATATCGCGGTAATAGTCGTTCATGCGTTATCGTTCATACCAATTTATATTTATATTTGACGTATTATTATCTTGACATTTTTATTATTGTGATTTGTCTGCGACGAATTGTGTTTTCAACGAATTGTTTTCGACAAATTGTTTTAGTTGAATTTTTCGAGATTGCTAGAACACATCGTTAAGTGCTTGACCTGTACCTCTGTTCATGATCATTGCAACAGTATCTAGAATTTGGAGCAACAAAACTAAATCCACAAGATCGCCGCTTTAACTCGCATTAAGTAGGTACATTTAAGGCGTCTGATTGCAAGACCCTTCAAAGTGAAACACAGTAAAATAACTAAAAAAACATCAAAATCTTTTATTTTCTCAATACGTAGGTACAAACAGATCAAATTTTAATACCATGCGATTAGGAAATCAGGAAATCTTAAATTAAAACGGGTTACAAAAAAATATAAAATATTTTAAAACCGAAAATTTCTGCTCAACTTCGCTAACTTTACGGAAATTGTTTAAAGGAAAAGGGAAATTAATCTTTCTCTTAATTAGTAAAGTTGGTCGGCGCTACGACGGAAAATTCAAGGCCAATAAATCAAGGTGCTGTTCCACTTTTGAGATGCACATAACACTGATTTTTTATATCAATATTGGTCGATTCTTAAGGCTTTCCGCGAAGTGGGTACGTCGGTTTTACCCATAGTTCAAGCGTTGCTAAGTTTGAGGCTAGATGGCGCTGTATGAAATATCTTTCTAATAACTGATGACTGGCAAGGTAAGCGGAGCGTTGCTCGTCCAGCCGCAAGATGGGTCGACGATATTGTCATTGTCACGGGCAAACCTGGACCAGATTCGCACAGGACCGAAGCAGATGGCATGACAAGAGAGTAGTCTATACCCAGCGTTGACAAAAATGTTTTTTGCTAACAAAAAAGAATAAATATAATTTTTTTAAATAATTTCTGCTTTTTTGTTGTAACCAAAGTTGTTTATAATGATAAGTATAATGACCCCTTTCCATTTAATACACCCCAAGCTATAACCCTCAATAAAAATAGTAATCAACCACATATACATAAACACCACCAAATGAATTTGATATTAATGCCTTGCGTGTAGTGTTCGCTTTTTTGAGCTTATAAAAAAATATACCATTATTTTAACTACACTTAAACAAACATTTTACGAGAAAGCGCGAGTTTAGGTCTCTAATCAACCAACCCTTTTATTTTCTTACTCGTACATCACTTTGTCAAATCCAAAATACTTTCAACCACATTAGAGTACAATACGACCAATTGAATACAAAACATTGCGACAAAGTCCTTAAAATTACAAATACTGATTTCAGTATATTGTAGGTTCTATAACACGCTATAAACTCATTTACGCAGCCCCCAATCTCGGTTTACACTGTATTTAATGTCACATTATGAACTAAGCTTTGCGTGTACCTTAGTTTAATAATTCTTATAATAATTAATTATTGATTCTGTGGAAATAAGAGCTTATAACAAGTAAACCGTGAAATTGTGTCACGATTTTATAAAATTTATGAAATTATTTAATTTAATGAAAGTGTCAGTGTCAGTATTTTTAAATGTTGACTAGCTGCGCCTCGCAGTGTTGCCCGCTACATGTTCTCGGGATAAAAAGCCTTTGAGTTAATCAAGGGTTTCAGCTACCTCCGTACCAAATTTTATCCAAATCCGTGCAGTAGTTTTTGCGTGAAAGAGTAACAAACATACTCACAAACTTTCGCATGTATAATATTTGTAGAATATATTTTGAATCGGAAAATACAATTTGGTTAGTTTGGATTTTTGGAATAGTTAGTTATGAAAATGTACTCGTAAATTTTTAGGTGATTAATCATTCATTATGGGGTTTTAATTCTTAATTTTCACTTTTACACAGGATTATAAGTAATATTTGAAGTAAAACTTCTTAGGTGGCGATTTTATAATAATTGGATGAAAATTGAGAGTGAAATGAAGGAGGGCGCGTCAAGCATAGGCACATTTCGTGACATGAAAGAGAAGAAAAATCATCATCATGTATCGTTGAGGTAAGGAGAAAGAGAGCTATACTTTTAAATGTAAACAGAAAACTAGTTTTCGCATGAAAAAAAATTCACTTTAAAATCTGGCACCATGCAGGTTTAGTTTTTATTCACAATGGCCAGGGCATATAGGGCGTTAACGGCATATTTAAACTCCTATTAAGATAAGTAATACGTTTATTGACTAAAAACACTTAGAACTTGAGGCCAGGACACATGATGATAAAGCCGCCACTTGTGGCACGACCCTAAAATATTCTTTGTTACTGTACATTTTTCTATTTCTGGTGTGCTAAAGAGTTTCTATCTATCAATATATTATCATAGAACTGTTTTTGTAGCTTCCCAACGGTGAACGAATTTTTGATATCGGTCCAGTAGTTTCAGAGCCAAACAAACAATCAAATGTTTCCTCTTTATAGATAGATAGATAAATAGATATAACTCTTTATTATACTTATGAACTAATGCCACAAGTGGCGGCCTTATCGCTAACAGCGATCTCTTCCAGGCAACCAAGAAAAGAAAAATACTATAGAAAACATAAGAAACAGACGTGAGATAAAACACTAAGAAAAAATAATAGTATAGATAGATATATAGATATATGTATAAAATAATACTTACAAAAGAATTCAACTATAGAAAATAGTCGCTACATTCTGCAGCGATCGGAAAGAATATGCAAAACATTTCATTTGCCTTCAATATCATTTGTGTGAAGTTTTTCATCCCTTTCCCCGTAAAGGACTCTGGAGTTATTGTATTTCGTTCATGTTTCTGTAAAAGCTTTCCACCAACAAGTTATGGCGCTGAGCAACTTTAGGAGAGCATTTTTATATCCTTTTTTTAGAAATTTGCGAATGTTCTGTTTTGTTCTCTGGGGTATTCACGGAGTTTCTTGTTTCGTTGCCTTTGTAGCAATATATTGGAGTTGTTTTATTTACTAAGCCCAACCCTTTTGTAGATACTTACGTCTTTTATTAGAATTTTTGGTCTGATATTTGTGTACAAGTTATAAGAGTACCTTTTCAGCCACAAATATTTTTGACTGGATTTTGTTTGTAGTTAGCCGAGAGTTTTAAAGTTTTAATGTGACATTATATTATAAATATAATTAGAGTGAATAAAAAAGTACATACAGCGTGGTGCGATGCAGCGTGCGTAACTCGTTCCCTTCGTAAAACCATTCCCTAACGCACTAAATGAATACAACATCAAAAAAAATAATTAAAACACAGCTAAATAAAAAAATTGGCAAACAAGCAACGGGCCACCTGATGGTAAGTGATCACCGCCGCCTATAAACACTTGCAATACCCGAGGCATTGCCAGTGCGTTGCCTACCTTTAAGAACCCTATTCAACCTTCGTTTGAAGCTCTGTAGATTTAAACTCGGCGGAAACCGAAGGTGGTAAGCCATTCCACAGTGTGTACATAAGATATTTGTAGTGATGGTAGCACAGTGGTTAGCGTGGTCGGTTGCAAGACTTGGTTCGCCCGCTCCTTTTTACTACGGGACGGCCAGACAAAGGCGTCACCCGTACATGGTGAACGTTCCTCATGTGTGCACTAAGCGCTTCGAATCCACATTTTTTATTCGCACAGCGAGGACGAAGAACTCTTTGCCGGAGCCCGTGTTTCCCGAAAAGCCCAATCTGAGTGTCTTCAAATCAAGAGTAAACAGGTTCCTTCTAGGTAAGCGTGTTCCATCCTAGACCACATCATTGCTTGACATCAGGTGAGCTGTGGTCAAACATCGTGAGGAAACCATAGCATGGTGGTAGAGTACTTTCCAGTACTCGGCTGGCTAGCTACCACCCTCAAGTAAAAAATCTGCCGCCAAGCATTTAACGGTGTGTTCCGGCAGCCTCACTTGATAGCCAGTTCCATTCCAGGCTAGGTGTGCTTTACCATCTTCGACAACACCGTCACACATCAGGTGAGATGTGGTAAAACACCTAGCCTGTTAACCATTAAAAAAACATCAAGCAGGATAGGGTCAAACGCGAACCTATTACGTAGAAAAAGAAATAAGAAAAAAGAATTGCCCGTATCACAACGATATGGTAACGAATTGATTGATACTTCATCGAAATCGGCCGAGTGGTTTCGGGGCTACGGTGGAATACTCGTAAATAGAAACATATATTGAAAAAACATACGCAACTCTTTCTTTCGGCTTTGCCGTATGCAAATAACACAAAAACAATTGCATACATCGATTTAAAAAAATATTTTGCATTAGACTCTCAAACTACTAGATGAGGTTTTGGCGGGAACACGGGAAGAGTCGTGTCGCTTCGTTGTATTTTATTCCAAAACTAGTGTTATGTCGAGTTTATTCATAAAGTGTCGAATTACAAGCGCGAGTGTTGGAAAATGATAAAATGTGGTGAAACATGACTTTTCGTGTTGCTTCCAAAACTCCATCGAAACTTCATAGTAAAGTTGCCACTACTTTACTAAAGCATGACTAGACTTGACTGATACGATCAAAAAGTCACTTGGTAAAGTCCAGTGACTTTACCAAGACTGGACTTCGACTATAATTATTGTGCTACGAGGCAACTTATTAAATTTAAGAAACTTGTAAACATAAAATACTTGACACTGGCAAATGCTCAAATGCGACGCCAAAATTAAAGAAAAAAAAAACTACAAGATATAGTTTCTTATATTAATTGTCTTTACTCATTCTTAGAGCACATTCGACAATCAGAAACATCAGATTCAGAATAATGAAAGCAACATACAAACTCCTAAACCTAATTCAAATTCTCATAACGGCGAGAACCTCCCTCCGAAAACCGTGAGTGTACCAAACAAGGCAAGTCGAAAGATAATGAACGAAGTGCTCTCTGAAAGTAATAACGTTTAGACTTGGTCTATCGAGTTCTTCGTTGTATTTACACAACAATTCAGACTGGTACTAACTATGCGACGTGTTGCTTAAGAGCTGGTAGTGCGGATCCTTAGGGTTGTTGATGTTGGATAGATAACTTCAAAGAAAATTACTGATCTCTTTCACATCGTAGGTGCCATTCAAGTATTAAGTAAGCGGGGGAGTCTTTGCTTTGCTTATTTTTGATGGCGGGATGGATGGGGATCTGAGCGGTGATTACGTCTCAGCAATGTTAAAAGTTCACGTCCATTTTAGTCCTTATAAATACAGGCCTATTGCACCGATTCTCATTCTATTAGTATTTTTACCCGACTGCCAAGGAAGGGTTATATTTTTCGCGCGTATCTTGTTTTTTTTCTTTAAAACCTCGTATCCTCCAAACGGACGATTCGGTTACGACAATTAAAGTATTGTTAAATTCGTCTCAATAACCCAAATGTCCTAGAGGGTGGATAAAAAAAAAATTAAATGGTGAATTTTTCGCGTAAAATAGTACGAAAAGTTACGAAGAATACGTTCATTAAAAAAAAAAACAGCCTATCATGTAGGGTATCTCAATAAAGGAAATTATAAGGGGATTACAAAAATATATTAAAGCTATACGTTTAAACTTAATTAGGGATAACAAATTGGTTTAAAAAAAAATTTTCATTATTGCAACTTTTTTTTATTCGTAGTCGTTTCATATTAAGAAGATAAAATTCGTCAATTGAATTATTAATTAGTTAGTAAGAAGTATTAAATTGTTTTCTAAAATCTTGAATCTATCAATTAGTCATAAGATTATCATCCCTTCAAGGCGCTGACCTTACAAAGGTCTTCAAAGGCAGTAAATAAAGCTGTCGCTAGCTCTCCATCCCCTGAAACAATACTCATTGTGTCTCTTCCTATCAATCTTACGAACTTCAAAGCGATTCTCGGAAAGATTGTTAACTTGTACGTATTGTTTGGGAAGAACAATTGCACGACAGATATTTGAATAGTAATTTTCTCAATAGAAACTCTGAAGCGTTGTATAAGGAAAAATGTTTTGGAAAAATCAAAAAAGATTGGCGCGAAATAAAAAATGTATCTGAGAGTAGAGGACGTTTTGTTATTTTATGTGCGTGCGTTTTATCTATGTATATTTGTGTAGTAATATTCAGTTCTTTTTTTTAAGTTGACAAGCTCTGTTGTCCTCTACAGCTCATCTCTTAAGTGACGTGTAGTTGAAGGTGATGAACAGTGGCGGCTTTAGGGAGTGGCAAGCAGGGCAACCGCCCAGGGCTTCGCACTTGTAGGGTCCTCGCGTCCTTGTAGAAAAAAATACTTACCATATAATTATGTATGTGTATCTCGCGCCTAAAAACCCCTTCTGAAAGCACGGTTTCATTATTAGTGCAAGTTTGTTACGGCTGTTCGAGCAGAACTATTTTTTTAGTAAAACGGCTCAAAGAAAAAGGCCCTCACTATAATCTGTCGCCTGGCCTTCGCAACAGTTAAGGCCACCGCTGGTGATGAACAATTGAACATACCTGGCCTGGAATGGAGAAGCTGCCAGTACACACCGATTTTTGCTTGGAGGTCGAATACTAGAAAGTATCCTACAACCATGCTATGGTTTCCTTTATAAAGTTCTTGCGTTTATTATAAACCTATGAAAATGTATAATCCCCGGAAAACCTAATCATGTGGTGTGTAAAGAGTTTATCACAAAGTTTCCAAAAGCCAATCAAATTGGAATAGACAGCAATTAATGACTTGATAGTGATGATCTCCCTAGCAAGAGGTCATCTAGGTACTACCGCAGTACCAGATATTCTGCCGCCAAGCAGTAGTATGTAAAATACTGTGTTCCGGTTTGAAAGGTACTACAGCTAGTGAAATTACGGGGCTGTTGAGACCATCCAGTTTCAAAATAATGAGCGCCTAAGCAGCGATTTCCTGGATTTTGTTTTGCTACTTAAAGTTCTGTGTATTGCAGCAATGGTCATGGGAAGGTGTAATCTCTTACCCCCAGGAGAACGTCTTGTTTGTCTCATTACTTTTACATAAAAAGACAATTAATTAATAAATAAAATCAACCAATTTTGAAATTCGAACTAAACGTTGAACAAAATGAATTAAAACAATTGCCTGTAATACTTCTTACTCTAACTTTACTGTTACAACTAGAAAAGAGGGTAGTATTGAATTGGTGATTACACATATTCATTCAAATGTATATTATGCGCATAAAACCGTATGGACACGGTACGCACATCGAATTCAAATCAACCGCAAACCCTCTCCTTGATGGAATTTTGATGTCGTCTGCGACCTATACCACTTTATTTCAAACATATTTTTATACCCAAACTAACCTCTCAATTTTGAAATATGTATTACCGCTTGTGTTTCATATCAAGCCGTTGTTTTGTAGGGCTCGTGTAGTTTTTTATTTTCAAATGGGCACAATAACCCTGTATGCATGCCTCTAGTCTCCAGCGTATTTAAGTGGGACAGCGCCTCTGACGGGAATGAATGTAAACTGCTTTATTTCATACATTAATTGATAGTCGTTTACGTACGTAACTATTTCAAATTAATATGCGTATAATATTATGAATTACTACTTTATGCATTTGGCTATGTGAAAGTTTTCGATAATTTTAATCACACGACGTTAGTAGTGACTTTACTACAAACTTCTATAGAGTTTTGAAAGCAGAATAAAAATTATGTTTCACCACATTTTAATTTTCATTTCAAATATTGAATTTCAATTTCAATTTTTTGTTATGGTTCTCAGGTTCAGTCACGTAAATAGTTGGAGTTTGTTAATTTTATCAAATTAGGTCAAAAGGACCACATCATAATAAACTATTGTGCCTTATCCTAATTTAAAATAACTAATATAATAAATAGGTAAAATTAAGCTTAACCCTAGAACACTACCCTCAGCTTTGTACACGCTACTACTACCATGGGGTACAGACCTACCCCATATACATTTTGTGGAATAAAAATAAAACCATTTAGTATATAATCAAAACGTTTCATTACTTATAATCGTACTTTAGAAAGCCAACCAAAATTATAATTTCGGAACAATTTCTTCACTTTTCGTAGTACATTTGGCATATTTTAATAATATATTCCGCACAGATGTGGCGCCGACAGGAGGCGCACACACTTCTTGATTTTCATTCTTTAGCACGTGAGCAGAAGCAGCAGCGCCCGATTCGGGGGTCAGATTGAACCGGCTCAGTGATATCCTTTTCAATTTTTAGGATACCATTAATGGATTCACGGATATCCCGGGGCAATCATGGCCATGTAAATTTTTCTTTCAACTGAGGCGCTATCAGGGATATTCCAATTTTTTTTTAAATTTGATGTCTTCTTTGCATTGGTTTTTTTTCTGGCCTTAGTGACATAGTGTACAGAACCCAAAGAGTTCACTCCCACTATATTTAGCAGCGTAAAGAAGATGCTAAAGAGGATTTTTTTATGGTTAAGGCGAGAACCCTGGCCATTCGATTTTGTTATTCTTGCCTTTACCATACATAACCAACGACCCATCCACTACCTTTACGGGATCCCTGCTACTTACCTAAGTCTTGTCCTGACACTTCATACTCAAGGTCATCTTTATCAGCATCAAGAACCTCATTCACAGTTCCAGTAGCAGATGTTTTGGGAGCCTTCAGTTCAGTTGGCTATAAGGCAAAATTCCTCAATGATGCCATCAGGTTCATCATCCAAAGTCCAAAGTACTCAGCTCCTTATCATCTAAATCCTCTAAGAAGGCTGCTATCTCTCATCTCTTAAGGTCCAATTGGCCCCACCAGAAGTCATTATTGCTTATGAGCGATTTTGTATGAAATTCATTTAGAATATGTTTTAACAATAGTTAAAACATATTTTCTGTCTTCATGTACATAATACAGATATTGTACAATATGTTACACATTATTTTATATATAATACAACTAAAATTTTGCAGTAAATAACAAAAATCCAAAAGCACTCAATCGTAATAAGACTTTGGTTACTACTACCGTGGGGTTCACCTGTACCCCGGAACACCTGCACCAGCGACTGCACTTGCACGAATCTTGCGCTCGACTTATCTACTTACGCGGCAATGATCTAATATGGATTAGCTTGAGTGGCAAAATCGCACTTGCAATACTTTTGAAAACATTGCAATTTGAAAAGCGGCTGGGGTACGCCTGTACCCATGGTAGTGTTTAAGAGTTAAGGTGGTTCGATTTCCAGACAAATAATTTTTTGCCATTTATGGACAAATGGAGCACAATTTTACAGTGAAATCATAGCTACTGACATTTATTTTGGTCTTTATTTGCTAATCTAAAGCTAAATCTAATCTATTATTTTACTCAAGCAATTGTGATTTACCGCAAATAAAGGCAAAAATTAATGACAGTAGCTGTGATTTCACTGTAAAATTATGCTCCATTTGTCCATAAATGGAAAAAAATATTTTTATGGAAATCGAACCACCTTAATTAAGAAAATTAAAACAACAATGATTTTTAAGTTCTAAAGTTTTTTTTTTCAAAATATGTATAGTATCATTAGCCATACATCCACATCTGTTTAGACACTGAAAATATATAGTGGAATAAAGCAACTCTATGTGTTAAAGTAATGAGCGCTAAATCAGCGATGCCCTGCACATAGCTACTCAAAGTTTTGTGTCGCACTATAATAGTCATGGGCAAGCGTTATCTCTTACCAACATACGTTAAAAAACCATACATACATACATGAGCCCTTAAAACATTACCCTCCTTGTTTGGGTATTCGCAGCAAGCAGCTAGCAAAAACAAAACACAACACATTCACGTAATCCGTGGCAAAATGCAACAAAAACAAAGCTTTAAACTAACGTAAAAAGCATACAAAAATGTTGTCTCATTAAATAAACATTTAAAATGTGTCAGGGAATCCTCGTCGAGTGAATAAACGAGTTGTTTCTACGTTGCGGTCCATTCGCTGCGCCAGCACCTAATTACTAAATGGCATAATGGATGGTACGGTCTCATTAGTGTGGAGTAGCGTTAGAAGCGCCCACTGTCCACATTGACAGGGATAAAACTGTCCGTTGTGCCTGGCTTTGTGGGAATCATTGCTGTAATGGACTTTAGTAGTCGAGACAAGCTCAGCAGTTGTCAAAACTTCTAACATTTAATGGTATCGCTGAATGCCGGGATATAAACCTACCAGTACTTGCGACCCAGGTTTAGGGGGGGCGTTTTAATACGCACCAACTAAGCAAAGCTTGTAGTATGGGAACCAGATAACTGATAGAATACTTTTATCCCACAAATATTATAAATGTGAAAGTTAGGATGGATGGATTTTTGTTACTCTTTCACGCAAGAATTACTGCATTGTGGATTTGGATGAAATTTGGTATGAAGGTAGCTAAAACCCTGGATTACCACATAGGCTACTTTTTATCCCGAAAACATGTAGCGGGTAACACCGCGGGGCGCAGCTAGTACTTTATGTATATATATATATTTTTGTTGTTGTAAATACTTACATACTATATTACCCAGTCTCGGAACAAACACTCATTGTACGTCACGCAAATATTTGTCTTGGGTGGGAATCAAACTCAGACGCTTTGAACCAGGTATGCTAATGCTACCAAATGAGCTAATAGAACAGTTAATTTACAGTTATAGAACAGATAATCTTTTCAGAAATGAATTTATTGTTGCTTATAGCAAGCCGACGTTTTTTAAGAGATCATAAAAAAAAATTTGCTGGTATTTCTCTTGCTGCCACTTTTCCACAATTAAACCACAGAACCATTTTCTGTTTTATTCTAGTTAAATTTGTATTTATATTTTGGAGATGAACTCAGATTCAGAAATATACATTTCCATTACCTTTTTTGATCTCAAAGTAACATAAACAGTTTTAAACCTGTAATCCGTCAGGCGGCTGCAAAGTTTATATTGACTTAGAATGCATTCTTGAAGAAAATTGATAACAGTGAGTGCGAAGTCAATTTAGACTGTCTCAAGTTCTGTTTCATTTGGTATTCGTTTTGGATTTCTATCGTGTTTGTAATGAGACAAAGAGACTTTGGGTAGTGATTTGTCTGCGAATTTGAATTATTTTGTAGTATTTTGCACTGCAGTTCTACCCGGTTTTCAGGATAAAAAAATAAATCCAGGATACACATGGTATTCACAATTCCACCCAAAGTCTCTAGATATAGCGCACTACTGCTTAATATCAGGAATGAATGAACCTTTGACTTGGTGAGATCTCCTTCGCAAAAGATCGTCGCAAGCAAAATTACAAGTCTATTGAGACTAATCATCGAATGTATCAAAGTAATGAGCATCAAAGTAGCAACGCCCTTGACTTTGTTTTGTTACTCAAAGTTTTGTGTTTCGCTGCAATAGTCGAGGACATAACTCGTACCTACCGTTTGTTACCTCGTACCTACCATCAGAAGAGTGTCGCGCTTGTGTTAGTACTTATACATGAAAAAAACTATTTCGATTTTAATAAAGCCATAGAAGCGTGAAAAAAAACAAACACACATACGCACAGTTTCACATTTATAATGTTAACGAGATTTATTTGAATCGCTGATGTGAGTATGTCTACAGACATTGAAACGCTACATCAAATTAATTTCATTTAATTTAGTCTAAGACTCACTCAAATTCATAACAGACAAGAAAATAGTAGCCTAGGAGCCGTGACTTTTTATTGTTTTGGCTTAGCATTTTGAACATTTGCCAGTGTCAAATGTTTTAAATTTTCATGAGTTAAATAAATTGCCTCGTATCTATAGTTATAGTTAAAGTCCAGTCAAGTCCAGTCATGCGTTAGTAAAGTAGTGGTGACTTTACTATACAGCTTCTATGGAGTTTTGGAAGCATCATGAAAAGTGATGTTTCACCTCATTATATCATTTTCTCACACTCGGCACTTTATCAACAAAGCACCACAATTTTTCTGCATAAACACTCGACAAAACACTGGTTTTGGAAAAATAGAACGGGGCGACACGACTCTTTTCGCGTTCCCGCCAAAATCTCAGCTTTCACTTATTTTCTATGCAACATTATACTTGTTATTTTTTTTTGTTTATAACATCGCACTTTGTGCATTTTTCTAGTGACAAAAATCTATGATATATATGATATAAAAATCGATATTATCATGAATTTGAAGAAAAATCAAGTGTTTCCCTTGATTTTATTTTTGACAATTACGTTTTTATTTTGGTATATAAATGACACTAAATAAGTCAGGGCCAAGTTCGATCATGCTCCAGTAAAGTAGTGGCAACTTTACTTGAAACTTCGACGAAATTTTAAAAGCCATACAAAAAGTGACGTTGTTCCACATTAAATCACTTTTCCACACTCGTATCAAGAATTAGAACACCACTATTTCTACACATAAACACTCGTAAAAACACATTTTTTATGAATAATTCAATTCGGTAACATGATTTTTCCGACTTTCCATCAAAACTTTTTGCTACATCTGTGTGCAGATAAACAGGAATAGACAGGAAATCAAGCTTTCAGATAACAAATGCTTTCAAAACAGCTCTCTCTCCATTTCTAAATTGGCATAGTTGAGAGACTACCCTCTCGCCGCTTGCTTTTATTTGAACCTCAAACTTGCCTTTGTATTATCATCAAATTAAATGCATACTTAATCTCCGTCAAGAGCTGGAATTTCACAATTTCACTTTAAATCCTTTATTGTTCGGCTGGAGCTCTGTTTATACTGCTTTTACGAGTACTATTTTTTTTAAACTATATAATCAAATAGATAGCATGTCTATATTTCTATCTATGACCGTAACATATTAATATGCACGAATTACGTACTTAGTACTACTACTACTAGAAGAACTAGCATTTGTAGTGATGATAGCTCAGTGGTTAGCGCGGTCAGTTCGCATGCCGAAGAGCGTGGGTACAAACCCCAACAATAACCCTGAGCTGCTGGTAAAGAAAAACATAGCATGGTGGTATGGTACTTTCTAGTACTCGACTGGCTAGCTACCACCATCAACTTGAAAATCTGCCGCCAAGCATCTAACCGTGTGTTCTGGCAGCCTTACTTGAGAGCTAGTTCCATTTCAGGGTAGGTGTGCTTTACCATCTTCGACCACACCGTCACTTAACATTAGGTGAGCTATATAGCAGATATATGTTCCCACAGCCTTTCCACATAGCTGTAGCGCTTCAACTCAAATGTGAACAGTCTCCGAACCCTGAAGATTCATGCATCTGGTATTGCAGATTTACATAAGCGATGGTGATCATTTACCATCAGGAAGCCCGCGCTTGCCTCTTTGGCATTCCGTTATATATAACAAAAATAACATACAGAGTTAAAAAATATGAAACCGCTGTAAAATTAGAATAAATTTCGGCACATCTAAAAATACAGGCGCCTTTTTTATTTTTCACAAACTAAGCAAATTTTAAAAAACTTCCTTTTTTATTCAACAAACGCTGTAACTCCCTGCACCCGAGCTGAAGTCTGAAAACCAAGCGCGTAACTCATTCTCTTTCCCCGGGCGGTGTTTTATCGAATTTACACGTTTCAAAAATCCAATCGTGTACTGTCGAACGAAAAATGTCACTGCAAAATAGGACTTCATAATACAAGTGGAGCTCTTGCAATATGCTGACATTGCCTAGCACTTGAAATTCGATTTTCACGATACCAGTGAATCGGTGAAATAAGTAGTCCAGTTAGAACGTCATATAAACTCGGTTATTTAAGTGTAACGCAGCTCTTGTTTGTATTTTCTTTCTATGTAAAGTGGTAAACTTGGTGGTAGATCTCCTTAGCAGGAGGTCATCTAGGTAGGTACCACCGCAGTACCAGATATTCTACCGCCAAGCAGTAGTGTGTAAACATTACTGTGTTCCGGTTTGAAGGGTACTGCAGTTAGTGAAATTACTGGGCTGTTGAGACTAACCATCGAAAGTCTCAAAGTAATGAGCACCAAAGCAGCGATGCCCTGGGCTTTGTTTTGTTACTCAAAGTTCTGTGTATCGCTGTAATGGTCATGGACAGGCGTTATCTCTTACCATCAGGATAGCTCTCGTTCGTCTCATTATTTGTCACACAAAAAAAAAAAGTATTTTTCATTAGTCATACTCGGAAAGTAGACCTGAAGTTGCCCGAGGAGCGGGCTGAAAGTAATACTTTTCCGCCCTAGGGAGATTTACTTTCTACTGACAAATGACAACTGTAAAATTATAAAAAAAAAATCAAAGAAGAAAAATAGATGAAAAGCTGGCCGGCCACAAAAAAAATATTCGAAAGCAGCAATCTGATCTTCATTTCTTGTGTTGATTTATGTAAAATTCACTAATATTTTCTTTAACTATTTCATGTTTTTATATTTACTTTTCTTGCATACGTAATGAAAAGAACACTGTTTACCTCGGGTGAAAGACTTATTTAGTCACTCGAACTATTGGCGCTAAACCCCGTCTCGTGACTAAATAAGTTACTTTTAGCCCTTGGGTAACAATGCCATACCATGGTTTCCTGGATTCATTAAACGAACATTTGAAATTGGTAAAAACGTTTTGTGCTAGGAGTTTAGTGTAGAATTTGTTGACATATAAAACTGGAACTTTTTTAGCCGAAGGTTGTCTAAACAGGTAGTAAAAGTATTTCGGTTTGAACTGCAATTAGTGAAATTACAGTATTATTGAGAACTAGCTGCGCCCCGCGGTGTTACCTGCTACATGTTTTCAGGAGCCTATGTGTTAATCCAGGGTCTCAGCTATTTATCACTCTAATTTTTTAATGCTAACGCTGCAATGGTCAGGCAGCCTTATTACTTTTTACATTGACATGTTTTTATACCGACACTAGCTTTCCGTCCCGGCTTCTCACGGGTGGGCCACACCAAGCCGGGACGGACGGATTAATTTTTTAATTAAATTATTGTAATAAATATAACATATATTACTTAGGGAGAATGTAGCATTCTAATGGTTCGTTCGTTCGTTACAAACATACAAAAATCTAAAAATCCAAAAATACAAATCTTTCCTCTTTAAATAAATATTGTAGAACATTACACACAGCGCCATCTGACCCCAAATTAAGCAAAGCTTGGGCTATGGATGTCAGATAACTGATAGAATATATAAATACTTTTTTTCTGTAAATACATACTTATAATAATAACATGACACCCAGATACAGAACAAACATTTGTTTATACCACAAAGTATTTGCTCTGGGTGGGAATCGAACCCACGACCTTCAGCCCTTTATAATATTAGTGTAGAATTGTAGGTTTTATGTATGTACTTTATTTGACTGTTTATTGACATTTGACAGTTTGTTTTATAACTTTTTTTAATGATACACATATTTAAAATGATTTTACTAAAATTTGACTTGTAACATTGGTGTTATCAATTAAAAAAAAATGTGTTTGTACAAGAAAAAGGAACGATCGTATATTTGTGCGTTACAACTTAAAATAACACCTTCTGATAACCTATGAATCATCAGCTAATATCAATAATGTTTCGTCGTTTTTCTCTTATTTACGTTGAACGCTTCCGCTTGTTCGGTGTCCATGGCAGCTATAAATTCCTCCTTCCCGGAAACATGACAAACAATCGCACGACGGAACAAAAAAAATAACGATTCAACACAACAGAATATCATCGAGTGCTAGACTAATAGCATTTGATATTTTTTGTTACGATTGATAATTCCGGTTAAGGAATCTAATTTCCCGGAGCCGATATCTTCTCTCTTCTTTCTTTATCCGAATTAGCCCTGTTTATTAGATAGTTCTATTGCTGGACGCAAACCTCTAATTATTACCAAGTTACGATCTAGAGACATTGTTTTATGACATTGACGAGCATTTCAAACTTAAAGATTATTGAATTACTAGTAAGTAATTATGATTTGTTTTTGTCATGTCATTTTGTTATTTTGACAATATTTTTTTGGTATTGACGTATTTTTGTATTGATATATTTTATATTGACAGTATTTTTATGTTGACAATATTTTTTTATTTTTTGATATGTATATACTCGTATGTTGACTTACCTTATTTTGACATTTTTGTGTTGACATGTAATCAGTGTTTTAAAACTCATTTAATGACATATTTAATAATTTTGAAGTGACTTGTAACATTCGTGTTTTGAATTTAAAAAAATTGTATTTTGTATTATCTAAACCTCTCTCTCTTTATTGTTATTATGTTTATAAACTTACTATGTGTTTTATTTTTATTTATTTATTTATTGTTTATTAATGTTACATCTTCCGTCTGTTTCTTATGTCATATATCGCGTTTTTCTTTACTTGGTTGCCTGGAAGAGATCGCTTTTAGCGATAAGGCCGCCACTTGTTCATCAGGTTCTTTTGTTCTCTGTATTTTTTTTTCTATTTATGGTGTGCACAATAAAGAGATATCTCTCTATCTATCTCTTCTAATCTCGAGAAGGGTATGACCATAGTCTACCACACTGGCCAAGTGCGGATTAACAGACTTTATAGGTACTTTAACTTCTTTTAAGAACTCTCGAACATGTCTATGGTATCTATAACTGATAGAATACTTGAATACTTTTTTGTAAATAATACATACAGAATACCCAGACACAGAACAAACATTTGTTTATACCACAAACTGTTTCTCTTGGATGGGAATCGAACCCACGCCCTTATCTAATCTATATATATACAAGAAAAAACCGACAGACTGATTCACTGACTGATCGATCAACGCACATCTGAAACCGCTGGGTTTAGCAGCATGAAATTTTGTTATTTTTGCCACATTAGTATCAACATTGCAGCCGTGCGAAGCCGGGGCGGGTCGCTAATCTATCATGAAGGCTGAAGTAAATAAAACTTCCGTTATCTTCAGTACTACCAATATTTACAATGAACACACCTTATAGATCTTTATGGAGCTATATTTTCAGTTGTTCAGTTTTGTTCAGCTATAGGAGTCAGATTTTGTGAATAGCTGCACCGGCTGTGCTATGCGGGGATTGTACTCGTAGTTAAATGCCAGAGCTGTTGGATGTTTGAAGATTTTGAAGATTTTTGTATAACTAGTCTGCAAAATAGCTTGTTTATTGCAGTTAGTAGGTGCTCAAGAGTAAAAAGAGTGCGCTGTTTCTGTATTGTTTCAATATAACTGTAGTAAATATTGTAGGACATTTCAAACAGCGCCTATTTAGCCCCAAACTAAGCAAAGCTATGGAAACCAGATAACTGATAGGATAATTATATACATTTTTAGTAATTTTTTTTAATACTCGACAGATTAGATGTTTGACCACTGCTCACCTGATGTTGAGTGACGGTGTGGTCGAAGACGGTAAAGCATACATAAGCTGTGTGTGGTTTCCTCACGATGTTTTCCCGCACCGGCAGCTCAAGCTCATGAAATAAATGAAACATACGAAACGAACGAAACGAACGATACGAACATAACGAACGGAACGAACGGAATGATAGAAACGAACGAAACGTATGGAACGAACAGATCAAACGGAATGAATGGATCATTCCATTCATTAAGTGTACAGAACACCCAGAACAAACATTTAGTGTCATATAAATTTTTAAAATAAAAATCATGTATAAATTTACAATATAAAAAGACTGACCCTTAGGCCAACTAAACGCACCGCTCCAATAAAACAGCGATGTTTTGGAGTTAACGAAAATTTCATCGATGTATACAATTTTAAAATTGTTGTTGATTTTTTAAAAACCGCTTGATCAAAAGTTTATGGTTCTGTACAATATTTATTGCACGGCAATAAATCATACAAAAAAAGCGTCATACAAACTTGTTATTTCAAACAGGGCAGTTTTGTGATACCTAATGAATTCACGCTAACATCTCACGTTTACAAGATCAGTCGATAAAGAATTAAGTTCCGACAATTTCAGTTAGCTCGCCACTTAGTTACACACGAATCACTTATTACCCAGAACAATCAATCCACGTAGACGTCTCTAGGCGAGATCACTTGTAATGGTCGTCGTGCCCGAGGCGATAGCCACAGAGGAAAATTCCAGTAGGAGGAATAGATTACTAAGTTGTATTGTGTAGGAGTAAATACAACCGACACAATTTGTTACATTTAGACAATCAAAAATTGTCTCTGCGAAGAAGATTTATTTATAGCTAAAACTAGAGTTGCCAACCGTCCTGTTTTCCCAGGACATGCCCTAGTTTTTGTAGTATCCTGGGATGTCCTGGATAGTTTTTAAGCAGTGTCCCGAGTTTTTGAAGCGCCCTGAGCGTCATGTACTTATTTTAAAATTTGCGCGTTGCCACTTTGCAACTCTATTGCTGTTTTTTAACTGAATTGTCTTGTTGTTTCCGACTTCAAATTCTAGTTTTTTAAATTTGGGGTTGGCAACCCTAGCTAAAACCAAATGATTAAGAAAATCTTTTGTGTAGTTTTGTAATGCGTTTGCATTAGCATTGTTTTCACACAATATTTTATTGGGAAAAGAACCTCACTAATCCGGCACTATTAAAAACTTTTGTTTAAAACTTATTTTCTTTTTCTTTGGTTTTGGCGTCGCATTTTGAGCATTTGCCAGTGTCAAGTGTTTTATATTTTCAAGTTTCAAAAGTTAAATAAGTTGCCTCGTAGCTATAGTTATAGTCGAAGTCCAGTCTTGATCAAGTACAGTCCGTGTCAGTCAAGTCCTGTCATGCTTTAGTAAAGTAGTGGCGACTTTACGACTTTACTGCTTTGACATGAATTTTCGTGCAAGTTGTTATACTGAGAAATTAGAACTACACCATAATATGTCCAGAACAGCGGGCCATGACATGCTCCGTCGAAACGTGCCCCGCGTGCGATCCCGGAACGCTGATTGCATTTATTCTATGACAGCACCCGACAAGACCATGACACGCCTCCGAATGTCCATTCCAGAATGGGCGATAATTTCATACAGATCGCCCTAACAGGAGAGAATTAATTCAACATGTGCCTATATAGTATATCTAGCTGCATTTGGCGGTAGATCTCCTTAGCAGGAGGTCGTATCTTAGGTACCACCGCAGTATCAGATATTCTGCCGCTAAGCAGTAGTGTGTAAACATTACTGTATGTGTTTCGGTAAGTGAAGGGCACTGCACCTAGCGAAATTACTGGGCTGTTAGGACTAACCAACGAAAGTCTCAAAGTAATGAGCGCCAAAGCAGCGATGCCCTGGACTTTGTTTTGCTACTCAAAGTTCTGTGTAGCGCTGAATTGTCTTGTTGTTTCCAACTTCAAATTCTAGTTTTTTAAACGAGAATGCCCACTTTGTACCTGTCACATGTTTTTTTTTTCGGTAATGAATAAATAAGGCATATAGCCTAAGGCATATAGGTCATGGACTGCCGTTATCTCTTACCATCAGGAGAGTGTCTCGTTTGTCTACTTTTATAAAAAAAATCTAAACAAAAAGAAATGCTTCTATTGACAGGAAGCTATGGCAGTCTAGCTGAGAAATTATCTGACTGACATTCTGGGGTTCCTGGGCTTACATGACACGATACGTACTTTAGGTGCGTATCGTAGAGGAGCGTATCGTCTTTTCTGGGCCAAGTACGCATTGCCAAAGGTTTCCATTGGTGAAGAAAAATGTCGGATAGATGTGTGACATGTGTGACTTTAGAGTTCTTGAAGTATGACGTCAGTCAGTGTGTTCAATAAAGAGTTAATCAATCAGTCAACCCGCACTTAATCAACATGGTAGACTATATATGTATATGTATAATATAAATAGCCTAACCATTTTTGCAATGGAAAAAAACCCCAACCATAAGTATTTAGTTCCGGTTTGAAGGGTTACTGCAGCTAGCGAAATTACAGGGATGTTGACGCTATCGAAAGTCTCAAACCAAATCAAAGCGCCCAACGGGTCAGTAGAGCGTATTGTTCGTCTCAATACTTTTACACCTTCAACGCCAAACTGTACCTCCTGATTTTGTTATCTTACGTTTTGTAAATTACTTACTACAATGGAAGTAAATTTAAGGATGTATTTAAAAAAATAATCGAAAGTATAGATTTGATTGATTAACTCTTTATTGCACACACTAAAAAAAAACAATACAGAAGAAATACAATAGATAGATAGATTGATAAATCTCTGTATGTTCTAAGAGTATTGTCATGAGACTTGCTCTGTTTCTTACCCTCGGCTATAAATAGGTAAATGTAACGACGCTATTACCGGGTTTTATTTTATTTACACACCTCAAGTATTCTCAAGCAGGCGTATAAAGTGTGGGAAATGCCACTTGGTCAGAGAGTTATTGAATACAGTGAGGCAACTTCACATGATATTACTATGGTGTATTAGGATTTGTATAGAACTTGCATTTTTTTTTTAAACCCGCCAAGTTCGAGTTGGTCTCGCGCACGAAGAGTTCCGTACCATTATCGAACATACCATTACCGTACCATTATAAAAACGGCAAAAAATCACGTTTGTCAAAGTAGACGAATGTCTACTAAGAGTAGACTAATTAAAATATAAACCAATTTATTTATTTTTGTAATTCGTGTGTTGAAAATTATTTATTTATTAGTTTAATTTGCAAATTCAATTTTATTGATTTTTTTAAATTGTATTATTTCATGTGTGCGACTTGTAACTATCCGTTATAAATAAATGAGTATGGGTATAAATATTTATTTTATTCTGTTTATTTATTAGTTGTTATAGCGGCAACAGATATACCTACATCATCTGTAAAAATGTCAACTGTCACGGTTCATGAGATACAGTTTGACAGACGGATAGACAGATACACGGACGGACAGCAAAGTCTTATTAATAGGGTTCCATATTACCTATAATAATAATAATAATAATCATTTATTTCAGACCACGTATGTCCATATTACATATTAGCTCATAGAAATTAAATTTAAAATAAAAATGCTAATGCTAAAAATGTCAAACTTAAAATTAAAAATTACAAATAAAAATGAAATAAAATAAAAATTACAAAAAAACTATTGGGAACCCTAAAAATCGATAGATCGTGTACCGCGGCGACATGAAATTGTTCATACGTTTTCTTGAGAGTGAAGTTTATGCGAGATGAGATATCGACACGTTTTCGTATGAATGTGTAAATAACCTTATGTTCCCACTGGTATAAAATTCATAACCTCGAAACTCTTGATCTATGTTTTGATGTTACGGTACTTACTTAAAGGTATAGGCGACGCCCTTCGAATAAAGAAAATCGCATTTTTTCCACTAAAACAACGTGCGAATGAATATTTTTTATGTTAACAATATATTTGACAGCCCTGTTGGTCCATCGGTAGTATGTCTGCTTCGAGAGCTGAAGGGCGTGGGTTCGATTCCCACTCAGGACTAACATTTTTGTGACTAACATAGATGTTTGTTCTGTGTCTGGGTGTACTGTATGTATTATAAGTATGTATTTACAAAAAAAAGTATTTAAGTATTCTGTCAGTTGTCTGGTTCCCATAGTACAAGCTTTGCTTAGTTAGGGCTAGATGGCGCTGTGTTAAATGTCCTCCAATATTTATTTATTGTTTATTTAATTATTAAACAATGTATTTCGTTCAAGTTCAAAAATAATACAAAAATACGTTCAAATCACGCCAGTTTCCATTGAATTTTTTTTTTCATCTGTATAATAAGTAATATTCAAAATTAAATTCAAAATCATTAGTTACAAGTTATCGTAAGGTCTAAGATTTGTTGTAGGTACTAATACTATTAAACATTTTACTATTTTTACTACAATCAATGTATTAAACGTAAAATAAAAGTATTAAACGTAATTTAGAATGATTCATTTGTTAGAAGTTGTAATCAAAGATTACACTTGAAAACTGTGATTTTCATGAAGAGATTCAATAGTAAAAACAAGTGAACGTATAGCAAATTTTAAGAAATTCGTTAATAGAATTGGGTTTATTTTTCATTTTTGAGTATTATGAGAAAAAACCTCGAAAAATCGAAGTTTAACATGAACAAACTTTTGTAATCATCATATTTTTGCTGCGCTAAATGAGACTATATCTTACGCATCATTTGACAGATGATCGTCTGCAGTAGTCAACGTGCCTGAAACGTTGAAATATAGGGGTTTAACAATTGAAAATATTGGTAAATCATGCTATTTTTTATTTCTCGCTTAGGCCTACGCCACACTTGACGGAAATGTCATCGCCGAACTTTCGCTGCGGTAAATCCGTTATTAAACAGTTTTATTAAGGCTTGGTTTTTTTAATGAATTTACCGATTACTCGAAGACGCAAGAAGAAATTTGAAACAAAAAATAATTTGAAAAATTCTATTTTATTTCAAGTTGTAGTGTGTTACAAACTGTATTAATACAGATTGCGAACTATCTGCATTCCACATCTTATCTAAATCTGTTAAGCTCTCACAGTTTCAAAAAACAACAAACATCGAACAAACTATCGCATTAATGAAAATGAATACCATTTTATGGAATCTGATCTGGTTATGACACATTTTTGATTTTGCTTTGCTTTTCCGAAAAATGTCACCGGATGTAATCATACATTGTCAATATATCCGACCAAATCAAATGTGAATAATTCAAACGAAACCCATAATTTGTTTTAGTGTAAACAGAAGTACTGTCTCTATAATACAGTTCCATATCATCAATATAAATATTAACTAGATACATCGTAGAAATAGGTTTTCTAGAATCGTTCTGCACATAAACCTCAGTAGGGTGGTATCTTGTAAGCAACCACCCAACTAAACTAACAGTGTAATAATGTGTTTGGTTGAAAGCAAATAAAAAAAAATCGGTAAATTGCATATTGGACTCGCTAAGCTTCAAATGGTTCTCAAATGAGATTGCTGGAACCCACTGTTAGGTGCTTGGCGGCAGATTTTCAACTTGATGGTAGCTAGCTAACCGAGTACTAAAAGGTGAACAGAGCTTAGTAAATAAATAAATAAATATCGTGGGGCATTTCACACAACGCCATCTGACCTCAAACTAAGCAAAACTTGTACTATGGAAGTCAGATAACTGATAGAATACTTAAATATTTTTTTTTGTAAATACATACTTTTAATAAATACAAAACACTCAGAAACAGAACAAACATTTTAATTATACCACAAAATATTTATCATGGGTGGGAATCGAACCGACGCCCTTCCGCTCATGGAGCAGACATACTACCAATGAACAGGGCTGTCGGAAGGGCTCTAGTATACGAGTACTAAGCCTCCGTGAGAAAGTATACCAGAATGCTATGGTCATTATGTTTTCTTCACCAGAGCTTATTGTTGGGTTTGGTGTTAGATAGACAGTGCGACAAACAAAAGACGTAGGATTAGCAAACGTTATATTAATCGGGAAAGGAACCCTAAAAATTTGTTCTTACTAAATCCATTCCAAAACATTAATCTTTATTTTTTTATGTATAAATGAGACGAACACAATGCTATCATAATAGTAAAAGATAACGCAGGCCTATAATCATAGAAGTGGTATCGAAAACTTTTGAGATCAAAATCCATCGGGCATCGCTGGTTTTATGCTTTATTTCTTTAAGATATTCTCAATAGCCTTGTTTCATTTATATTTTCATCATCTGTACTAATATCATAAAGAGGAAAGCTGTAACGAACGCACGAATAGATTTTTGTTATTTTAATTAGATTTTTGTCAAATTATATTTTTGAGTTTATGTTAAATTAGTTCAGGTTTTTTATTTATAAGTTTTTGTCAAATTAGTTAAATTTAAGTCCTCATTACTGTTGTAACTGGAACGACTGTTAAGCGGAAATAAACTAAATAAATACCTTGAATATTCAAAATGAACTTCCGCAAAATAACGCCTGAATCAATCAATTATCTGTGACTACTTGCTTCGACAAATGTGAAGTTAAATAACTGACATTTAAATTGTAATTTTTTTTATGGTCGCTTATTTTGACTCTGTATTTTTTATGTAATGGAATATTTGACAATAACTTATCAATTATCTAGAATAAGAATATATATCTAGAAAAGACAAATTGCAACTGTGTAGTTTAGATGGTTGTATTAAACAAATGTTTTGTCGAATATAGCACGAAATACGTGCTAATTCTTGTTTGACACGTCTCATTATACATTTGAAATGTGCTCTCAAACAGAATACTCAGGTCTCCGCGCATACACTATAATTTGCTCTAGCGAGATCCATAATTAACTGAGAGGGGTTTATTAATCAGATAGAGTGGTTGAAATCTAGCCATGGTGTGTTGAAAACATCCAATGAAGCCTAGTTTTAGAACTATACATTATTGTTGTTATTTTTATACAAGTACCAGCGGACGCCTCGCGGTTTCACCCGCGTAGTTCCTGTTCCCGTGTGAATTGTCCCGTTGGTTCATTGGTAGAATGTCTGCTTTAAGAGCTGAAGGGCGTGGGTTCGAATCCCACGCAGGACAAACTTTATGGTATAAACAAATGTTTGTTATGTGTCTGGGTGTTCTGTATTTATTTCAAGTATGTGTTTACAAAAAAAAAAGTATTTTAGTATTCTATCAGTTAGTTATCTGACTTCCATAGTACAAGTTTTGCTTAGTTTGGGGTCAGATGGCGCTGTGTATAATGTCTAACCTACGATATTTATTTTATCATATTTATTTATTTTATCTTAAAATTATTAAAACATCATAAACCCTAGGACCTAGAATTATCGAAACAACATAAACCCTAGACAACTAAAGTCATAATCATTTTTTTGTGTAGTTGGCTCAAAATGAATTCCATTTATCTTTCCAACAAACAAGCAACAATTTCTAGATCCCGCACTTAACAAGCAGACGGGATCCTCAAGAAAATAAACAGTTAATGTTTCCAAGTACATAAAAATCCATTTCAGTTTCCAAAGTTTGTGAAAGTTAAATTCAAAATCAACCGTCTACATCCATCTACTGAAATCAAATTATTTTTGGTACCGAAAAAAGTCGGAAGACATTTTTTTTTCCTTTTTGATCTCGAGGAAACGAATCGCTAAGGTAAACATCAATTTGTTTAATGATCTCTTTCCTGGTATAATAAATTGTATTAATACTGTACAGGGTTTGAAAAAAATTGCGTTATCGTGTTCTGACCTCATTAGTAGCTACAGAGTTTGTCCACAGAATAGCTTGCACGCTATGGGCCATGACGAAAACCCGTATTACTTCCAAGAGCTTTGTTATTCATACAATAGCTTGCCGCTTAGTAAACACGTTCTGAGTAACTAATAAAGTGGCCAATTAAGGTTGATTTTTCAAGGAAACTTAGAGTTAAACCGAGTTATAATGCTAGGGTGCACTAGCACTAGCACTTTAGTAGCGATCAAGAGATAGTTTTAGAGATCTGTGGTAGCGATGATAGCTCAATGGTTAGTGCAATCGGTTCGTATGCCGAAGGGCGTGGGTTCAAACCCCAACAGACGTGTTTAGACGCGCTAATTACTAAAGTTGCCAATCGGATTAAAAATATTTTTGCACATCACTCAGCTCATTTCCTGGGGAAGGTTATAGGCTATTTAACATGGCCCTTGGAAGTTTAATGGGCACAGCCAGTGAATTAATGCCAATAAGATGCTCGTACATAAGTACATTAAGTACATAAGTACGAGCATCTTATGACGAGCATGTTACGTACAGTCGTACACGTATTGATGTTGCATCACAGATTATGAAGAAAGCTAGGTTCTGCAACGTAATTATAAAGAGGAATTCCAACATAAAAATAGCATTAACATTTGCATTCACAGTTCTGTCAGGATTTGCTGACTTGTATAATTTATATTTATTTTTTCTACGGTTTTACGACTTACATGAATCGAGGATCTTGTCTGAAAAGATTGGCTTTCAGACAAAACCAGTCAACTCTATGTCGTTTCGCGTTTTCCAATCCCGCGGATTCGGCTGATCGGTTTCCTATTTTGAATTTACATAGCGTTGGGGAACGTAAAAAAGCGATGTACACCTTGAATAGTATAGAAGAGAGAATTGAGTTTTAAATTCGATAAATGACAGATCGCAAAATGTTTGCCCCCGTTTTTGACAATGAACAAGGATAGTAGTAATACAATTGCTTCCAGAAGTTTATCAAATTATGGCATTTATTATTGCGTTCCATTTTGAAGGGAATATGTTTTTAAATTTAATTTCATAGTGGGAGGCATTACAGAAAACCGATGATAACAAAATTTGGAAATACAGTTTGGTGTTGTAGCTATATATTTGTCATCACCATTCGATACCTAAAGGGTCAAGATTTCTTTTTTGAATGAGAACTTAAAATCCGAAGAACTCTTTCTTCGTGGTCAATAAAGTGATTATGTCCATCATTCATGATACAGCAAAATAAAAATTGTTTTTTTTTACCGAACTTACAAAAAAAACAGAGAGACAGTAAACTAAACAACAGACAGACAGACATACAGACAGACAGACTAAGTTTTTTGTATACATTTTGTAAATAGTATAATATTTTAAGGTATTTTTTATTTTGTTTAATAAATATTTACCTTTTATTTAGAGACAGTTACAAAATAGGGGCTTACCTCAGCATGATAATATGCTAGTTTAATTAATTTTGCACTTTTATTTTATCACAAAAATTACTTATATTAAAACAAATTTGAGCGATTCTATGACCGAAAAAAATTCATTGGTGAATCAAAATAATTAAAATTCATTGGTGAATTGTTTAGAATAATAATTATTTAAAATGGTAAAATTAGTTAAAAATTTACCAATATAGCAGATGGATGGATGGGTGTTCTCTGTTTATTAAGTATGTATTTACAAAAAAAAAGTATTTAAGTTTTCTGTCAGTTATCTGACTTCCAAAGCTTTGCTTAGTTTGGGGTCAGATGGCGCTGTGTATACGTACGATTTAAAAAATATATAAAAGTCAAATTTATTAAAAGTACCTACAATTGATTTAGATTAAAAATTGTACCATTACCAAAATCATGTGATAACTACTAATACTTAGCAAAGATAAACAATAAATCAACAGAACAATTCTCCAAGATTCAAAAGCCGTACAACATCTTTAATATACCAACGTCTAAAGTTATGCTCACGACAGACTGTAAGAACTTGAGACAAAGAAACGGTAAATATGTGGCGCGCTTTGCTGAATAATGAATATCTCGGAGCGTCTCTGGTTTGGAGTTCTGTGGAGTTCTGTGGCTTTCAATATTATATGTATTGTGTAGTCGGCCGTGACAGATTCTAAAAATAGACAGTTGATTTCAACAGAGTGGCTTGTTACAGTGCGGATTAACCACGTAGCAAGAGTAGCAATGGCTACGAGCCCCGCGCAAAAGGAGCCTCCTGGAAAAGGGGCATCGCGCAAAAGGGGCCTCGCGGAAAAGGGGCCTCGCGCAAAAGGTGTCTCGCGCAAAAGGAGCCTCGCGTCCAACCTCAGCCTGAGAGTAATTTCTTAAGTGAAACTTAATTAACATTTTTTTATTACACACTAGAGGAGGCGCGGTTTTACCCGCGTAGTTCCCATTCCCGTGGGATTACAGGGATAAAAAGTAGCCTATGTCACCAAGGGATAGTGTATTTTCCCAACGGTGAAACAATTTTTAAAACCAGTTCAGAAGATTTTAGTTTATTCGTTACAAACATACAAAAATCCAAAAATACAAATATTTTCTCGTTATAATATTAGTGTACTTACACTAATATTATAATGTGGAAATATTAGATGAGATGTAGATAGGCTTGACCGCCAACTCGCCTGATGTCAAGCGAAGATGCGGTCTACGGTGGAGCACGCTTGCCTAGAAGAAACCGATTCACTCGCGACTTGAAGGCACCCAGTTTCTATCAGGGAACACCCACTCGGGCAGCAAATTCCATTATTTAGCGGTTCGTACAATGAACGTAAACTCGAACCGTTTAGTTTGAGTCTTCGGAATATCGACCTTGAAGCGGTGTCGCTTCTTGGAGCTCCTGGCTGTCCGATAGTAGAATGGGCAGGGTGAAATTAGGTCATGTAGATCTGAAGCGCACTCAACAAAGTGTATCCGGTAGAAAACTGACAGACAAGCCACTTTGCGACGATGTTCAAGACTTTGGCACTTTTTCCGAACAAGCGAGACATTGCTAATGAGTTTCCTAACATGTGGTATTTTAAGTTTTGGCAGCATAGTGAAGTTTCGGGAACCTAGTTGACAGCCAGTTCCATTTCAGGCTAGGTATGTTTACCATCTTCGACCACACCGTCGCTTAACATCAGGTGAACTGTGGTGAAACAGCAAGTGTCAGTCATAAAAAAAACCGAATTCCACTGCTGGAGATAGACCTCTCCCAAGACACGCCACTCAACCGAATCTTCGGCGTTTCACTTCCAGTCACCGCCAGCCGTCCTACGTATACAGTCACTCTATCGAGTCTCAGGGCGTCCTACACTACGATTGCCAATTCGCGGTCTCCACTCTAGAACACGTCTACCCTAGCGGTTATCGGTTCTGCGACAGACATGTCCAGTCCATTGCCACTTCAGCTTGCTAATAAACTGAGCTATTCCTATAATATATCTAGGTCACAATATGTCTAGGTAACTATCAGGTCTATTTTTGTATTTTCTTTTACTCTTAGTTAATATGAACAACATAAATATGTTATTATGGGTGGAATACGTTTGATTACGGGTAGACAGTAAGTTATGATGGCATGACAGCTAGAGTAATGTTGCTTGCGAAGGTTGGAACAACTGACGCTTGGCAAAAGACGGCACTACAGGAAATTTATGTGGAACCAATGCTAGAGGTGTGTAATGTACGTACGTAGGTATATCAGGTTACGTGGAATGGTAAAACTAGGTTGGTGGGAAGGCACTATCTTCATTATTAAAAAAAAATCTTTACTATTTTTTTAACAGACTTCAAAAAAGGAGGTTCTCAATAAGTCGGAATATATTTTTTATTTTTGTATGTATGTTTACAGATTACTCGGAGATGAAATTTGGAAAATAAGATATTAAGAACTGTATTAATAAATTGCGAACTATATGCACTCCACAGCTCATCCAAATCTGTTAAGCTCTCACAGCGTCAAGAAATAATAAACTTTCGCATTTATTAATAAGTCAGGGGTCAGCAACCTTTTGGTAGGCACCACAAGGTGGCAAAATAATGTAAAGACGCGTCTCATTTGTGATATTACCCCAAAAAGCTTAATGTAGTATAATTGGACATATCCTATAGAATATATAGAAAAAATCCAAAAATGCTATTAAGAATTGTTAACATACATAATAGGCAATTTATTTATTATGTCTATTTATAATTACAATATTTTCTATCTAGAATCTACTACATTTTAGATATTAATGACTAATTTACAAAACAATCAAGGGCCGCGTGTTGACGACCCCTGATATAAGTGATATCAATATGATTAATCTTATTCTCCCGACCGCGCATACAACAAATAAAAGCAATTTCTCGCTACGCATTGTTACTTCAAAGCGAATCAGCATAAAAGGCACGTGTAATTTTCTATTGTCTCAAAGAGTTGTCATTACAGTCTTCGAGAAATAGTGCTAGACGTAAATACGTAAAAGGTATAAGACTCTGTGCAAACACATTGCTGCCACTGTCTGGATCCCGATGTCTGGCGACAAGCTGTTCACACGCTTTTTCATACGTTTTGTGTGTATACGCCACGTACATGAGCGTACTGGCGACCACCTGCGACAACAACGTCTGCGACAGTAGTAGGTAGTTATGGCCGCCTCTCCCCATACTAAAAGCAGACTCTACTGACGGGCTACTCATACTATCTCCTCTAATTTCAAGAAACACAGTGTTATTAATTAGATTTGATTCTTAAAATACTGAAAAATTCGAACTGTATCGGGACCTGGCCAAACGTTTAGAAGAGGCTTCAGGCGACCAGAATGCTGGTAAAGCTAAGCATTGCCATCGAGTGTGGCAATGCTGCCAGCATTCTGGCCACATATCCCTCCACTAACGTACTTTGAGATTAATTTTTTATGTATAAATTTTAAATAAATGGTATTAATTTAAGGGTTTTTTTTTATTTTGTTTAATAAATAAATATCAGTATTTATTTATTAAAGTTTATAGTAAAGTCGCCACTACTTTATTAAAGTATGACTGGACTGGGCTGACACGGAATCAAAAACGCGTATCAAATAACGACCTGAGTAGAATAGTTCTACAACAGCCCTATGGCTGTAGATGGCAGCTCGTTTGCGCAAAGCCTAAAAGAGTATAAAGCGTCGATCGACAAACCTGCGCTCGTGTCGGATCGACGGGGCGGGCATACGAATTATCAGACCTACGTGCCACGTCTGGGGTTGAGTGAATTTAATAAATTATTATGGTCGAAATGCTCAACATTTTTGGAATGTTGAGTGATTTACTGTAATAATCTGCGTTAATTTGTGACATTTGCAAATTGCGTTCTGTAACAGATGCTGTCAAATAAAGTGGTTGGAGAGCCCACGACACAAAACGTAGTTCGATAAGACTGACCGACCAGATGATATATACATAACTAGCTGCGCCCCGCGGTGTTACCCACTACATGTTTTCAGGATAAAAACTAGTTTATATGATAATCCAGGGTCTCAGCTACCTCCATACCAAATTTTAACTAAATCCGTTCAGTAGTTTTTGCGTGAAAGAGTAGCAAACATCCATCCATCCAAACATTCACATTTATAATTAGTAGGATGGGCTTATTCATTAATGAGGAATTACAAAATGGTGATAGTGCAATGCGAAAAATCTGACAACGCTACTTAAAAAAGAAAATAAAATTGATAAAAAAACAATATTTAATGTTAAGACTCGTCGTAGCAACCACTTTCTTTTCTGTTTAGAAAATGCAGTAGTGGTTTTTCTTATATTACAGAACTATCTGTTTTTTTTGGACAGTAACAGCACTACACAATTACTTTCGTGTATTGCTTTTAAGTATCACATATATAATTGTAACACCCTATTTTTGTATGACGGTAGAGGATGTCACTCGTATATATCAGTAATTACATCTCACTCAAACTCGCTAGACATAATGAACGGTATGTAAATTTAGGTAGGTTTACACAAGTAAACTTTAACAATAAAAGAAATTATATCACTAGAGCCCCATTTTGTGCAGTGAACTTTGACCTTATTGAGATTCTTTCAAGCAGAGTTTGATGTAAACCTATTTTTAACAAACAAACGCTTGAGAAACGTCGAACACAACGAATGCAAATTGGGAAGCGGCCCTTGTATGATCTACTTAGAAATTATTGTGGCATGAAATTACGCATTTACCTACTTACTTACTCAATGAGAAAATTGGCTTCCAGATCCGTCTGGTTGTCCATTTGCTGCAGCTATTGGCGTTTCACAATAGAAATGTTTTTTCTTTTTATTTTATTCACTGTGGTCAGCGGTTGAATTGATAAGATTTAGACAGAAGAAATTATTCTTGAGATTCATTTAGATTTAGTGTGTGACCCACGACTTCGTCCAAAAAAATAAAATTTTTCAGTTTTCTGCGCAATTTTTCTTTCCATAAGAACCTTTTACAATGTATTAGACGACTTTAAAAAAAAATAATGAAATCAGTAAATTTGTTCTCAACTTGGCGTGACCAAGGGAAACAGGGATTCATTTTTTCATAGGTACATTTTATAGATTTACCTAAAAAGTTGTTTTTTCCATTGATTAGTTTAATAAGGAAAATGAAATCATTGACAATTATTTCAAAACTTCCTGAGTGTTTATGTTTTGACTGTCCACTTTCGTGATTTGATTTCCTCTTTTCCTTCCCCTATTTCAGATTAGAGCGATTAATTTATGACCATTAATAATAATATAGGATGTTTTGTCAACAACCATGATGACGCCAAATCTCAATTAGAATGAGATGAGGCGCATAAAATTCTCGAAATGACGATTTTCTGACTTTTAACATCATGTTAATAATAGAATATGATTATACAATTATGATGATGAGCACTAAGAAGGAACACCCCAGTGTTGTATATACCTTTCTCCCCCTGGGACCCAGGTGGTTATGTGACAATCTTCCAGGCCGGCGGTATGCATAAATGATAATCCCAGGACAAAACAAACATAAGTAGCAGTATTATCTTACATACAAAAACACTTCTTCATCCACGAACACGTAGTTTTTAAACAAGCTAAGGTCAATTTAACCCGTCTTTTTATTTTGATCAAAAAGGAACCTTTTCACCCGGGAATGGCACTAAGTTTCACGATCGCGGTTGAAATTTCGAGTATACGTACATTTTGGTACCCTTTGGGGGTCCGATCGAATTGACCACGAAAGGTTCTCGTTCCGATTCCTGTCACATCGGACCCCGGCTTTGAGTTTGGGGCACTTTGGGATTTTGCACTTCCTTACATTGTAATCAACTATTGCGTTATCAGAATTGGGTCAGACAATTACAACTGTACCTAAATATTATAGAATTGTACTGAAATAGTATATGTTCTATTTTATTAAAAAAGAACTGGACAAAATAATAAAACTTTTTTTTGTTTTAACTTTCCCTTTATATGCTAAAATACTGATTTTAATGCGGTTTAGGTTAATATATAGAGTGATTCAAGAGGAAGGCTTACATGTATAAAACATGCATATACACCTTTAGTAACTACATTGCAGCCACGCGAAGCCGAGGCGGGTCGCTAGTAGAGTATAATTAAAAACTTTGGACCCAATATATCATTAAACCTACCAATACATAACTTTTTTATTAATATTTCACGTCCCACTGTTGGGCAAAGATCCTTGTGCCATCCACTAATAACCTTACTTTTTTATGTACAAGTAATCAGACGAACGAGACGCTCTCCTTATGGTATAACGCCTGTCCATGACTATTGCAGCGATACACAGAACTTTGTGTAACAAAACAAAGTCCAGGGGGTCGCTGCTTCGGCGCTCATCATTTCGATGGACGTTTGTTACTCTTTCACGCAAAAACTATAGAACGGATTTGTATTAAATTTGGTATGGAGATAGTTAAGACCCTGGGTTAGAAGATAGACTACTTTTAATCCCGAAAATATGTAGCGGGTAACACTGCGGGGCGCAGCTATTTGGCCATAATTTACATAACCTAGTACAATTGAATGTTTTTTTTTTCTTTTTCGTTTGTAAAGAAACTTTCTTACCGGTGGAAATGTGTGTTCAAAACAAGATGCACTGTTTTCGATAAGTTAAGAGTAGCGGATCAATACGCGCACTCACCATCAGTCCGAGATGGGAGCGGGATCAAAATGTTTGCTATTTGTTCCGCATATCACGTAGAATCAATTTAAAAGAACTCCAGCTGCTGGTCAAGATATATTTACGACGAGCGCCTCGATTTATGAAGATTGTTTTACATTTTCCGACCATGTGCGTGGATAAACTATAAATATCTTTGTGTAGTACAGAATGTCTATGTGGATCTATGAGCCTAAGTTTTGATAGACGCGATTCGAGGCATTCTAATATAGCTGGAAGTAAAAAAATTAAACTGTTCTAGTGTCGACTTTGTTTTATACTATGTAAGGGGTAATAATTTATTACTTTATAGCTATTGAGTAGCAAAGAATAAAAAAAATGGTACTCATACTTTCATATATATAAAAATCTATACATTTCACTTTTTATAAGCACACCATAGTTCTTCTGCACTTTACATAAATTTCAATCCTGCTCTTACTAGATATTCTTCTTAGATATTCTGCCGCCAAGCAGTAGTGTGCAAACATTACTGTGTTTCGGTTTGAAGGGTACTGAAGCTAGCGAAATTACTGGGCTGTTGAGACTAACCATCGAAATTCTCAAAGTAATGAGCACCAAAGCAGCGATGCGCTGGCCTTTGTTTTTTTACTCAAAGTTCTGTGTATCGCTGCAATGGTCATGGGCATGCGTTATCTCTTACCATCTGGAGAGCGTCTCGTTCGTCTCATTATCTTTCAAATAAAAAGAAAAAAAAACTATCTTGTATTAAAAATATACTATTAAACTTACAATACTTTGTCAATAAATATGAGAATTGACGACACAGGAATCCCTAATGTGAAATTCAATGTCCACAGCTAGAAGTTAGTCGGGTATAAGATAAGATTTTTATCTAAGAAACTAAATAAGAGAGTTAAACGCATAAGTAAAACAAAAATGAGTTCATGGTATTTACAAAAAAAAAAGTTTAACTACGACAATATGACGGTATGATTTCTGGAAACGTAAGCAGTTAGAATTTTACTGTAAAACACAAAGCAACTGCAGCTTAGGAAAATATATTTTGTAAAAATCAAATCAACCGCCGATTCGGTCGACCATGCAGACAGAATAAAGAGAGAAAAAGAGAAACAGTTATTCTCTCTCCTTTTTGATCTTATTAGTGGTACAATTCCATCTGTACATAGAGTTGTGGTACGTTTACATTTGATTTCATCTTTTAACAGCAAAATATATGAGCAGGGATACAACACCATTCCGTAAATCTTCTACAGGCTTATCTTCTCTCATTACACTAAAACATCTGTACGACCCCTACACAAAGAAAGTGTTATTTATGGCATGTACCGACATGTCTTGATGCACAACTAATACACTTAGCACTTATAGGGGGAAGTAACCTTCACGAATTTCAGTACGTAAACTTCAAACAAGCTGCGATATTTACTTCGGTAAGTACTTTCAATAATGTTTTACGTTTCAAACAACTATTTGTTTTTTTTTCATGTAAAAAAGTAATGAGACAAACTAGACGTTCATAATATATGGCGTGGTCAACCCAGCCAAATCCAGGGTCGACCACGCCCAATATAATAAAAGAACAGTTTACAATCAGCTACCGTCGTCACTCCACCTATCCGCATACTTAACAACTGGTGAAAGGATTCTGGCATAATTTCGCATGACATTACATACAGCGCCATCTAACCCCAAACTAAGCTAAGCTTGTACGATGGAAGTCAGATAACTAATAGAATACTTTTTTTAAATACATACATATTATAATAAATACAGAACACCCAGACACAGAACAAACTCAAAGTCTCAAAGTAATGAGCACCAGAGCTGCGATGCCCTGGACTTTGTTTTGTTACTCAAAGTTCTTTGAATCGCTGCGATGGTCATGGACAGGCGTTATCTCTTACCATCAGGAGAGAGAGAAAAAAACGTTAAATATAGAAAACACGATATTTTTTACTTATGAAGTCACGGTTTGGTGTTTTAATAGCAATTTACTATTCGTAAAATACTAAAGAGACAACATTTTACATTCACGCAAAGCACGTAACTGTGTCACATTTCTAGCGTCTCTGAAGCAGGAGGGAAACATGACAATAGATATAACACCATAGATGTAAGCTTGGGGCGTCGATGCATGCATTATTGAATTTGCACCTGGGACTCGTTTTAACAGTCGTACGGTTGATCATTGCATTGAAATGATTTCAAAAACATCAATATTGACTCTATTAGCTTATTTGGTAGAACAATTGGTTCAAGAGCTGTAGGGCGTGGGTTCGATTCCAACTAGGACAAACGTTTCTGTGACGTTAAATATTTGTTCTGTGTTTGAACGTATTTTAAGTATGTATTTGCAACAAAAAAGTATTTAAGTATTCTTACAGTTATTTGACTTCCATAGTACATGCTTTGCTTAGTTTGGAGTCAGATGGCGCTGCGTGTAATGTCCTACGATATTTATTATTATTCATTGGAAAGTACATACATAAAAAAAAAATGTTATACAAAAAAATAACAATGCCCGTAAGTAACGTAGTATTAATTAATGATCTAAACGTCCCCCAAAAAGATTCATGAAATGTTTTTTTTTGGTTGACATTTGGCTAGGTATTTGACCACAGCTCACCTGATGTTAAGTGACGGTGTGTTCGAAGATGGTAAAGCAAACCTAGCCTGGAATGGAAGTATTTTCTCTTTTGGACAGACATAAATATTTATTAATATTTAAACCATAAACGTTTCTAAAACTTTTTTCATGTACCGTATATTAATGGAACGAACGAAACACTAAACAGAACGGTGAAGAAAAACATCGTGAGGAAACCATAGTATAGTGGTAGGGTATTGTTTAGTACTCGGCTGGTACCACACACAAATTGAAAGTCTAAGCCCCCAAGCACCTAACGGTGTGTTCCAGCAGCCCCACTTGAGAGCCAGTTGCATACCACTGCTCTACAATGTTCGACCACACCATCACTTAACATCAAGTGAGCAGTGGTCAAACATCTAGCTTATCAACCATAAAAAAAATATCCTGGTGACAAGATATATCGCATATCCATGACCATTGCAGCAGTACCTATCCAGAGCTAAGAGTAACAAAAAAAAGTTCAGGATATCCAATAAAAGCTCTGTAATTTCAATGAATTTTAATCATTTTATTTATTTTTATTTTATTTATTTATTTATTTTATCTATTTATTTATTACCAAATACCAAAACAATCTCACAAAGATTACTGGGAGCAGTTTTACGCAATTTACTTTATTTTAAGTATACATTATTGTACCTCAGACATGATCTGAACAAATTGAAAGCCATTTTAGCATCGTATAAACAGATTTGCACCACTCAACACAAAAGCATCCATTAGCAAAAAACTTAGCACCTGAGTACCATACCCCTGATACTAAACATCGCTCACTCAACAAAATACTTAACAAGCAACAATATAATTATACGAACAGTGTCATAATTTCAAACAAAATTATGAAGGTCCTGTTACGTACACAGAGCCAGTACCTATGTGTAATCTATCTATATCTACATCTATCTATACTATTATAAAGAGGAAAGATTTGATTGTTTGTTTGTATTGAATAGGATCCGGAACTACTGGACCGATTTCAAAAATTCTTTCCCCGTTGGAAAGGTACACTATCCCCGGGTACTTTTTATCCCTATATTCTCACGAGAACGGGAAATACGCGGGTGAAACCGCGAGGCGTCCGGTTGTCCGGTGTTATAAAGAGGAAAAATTTAATTGATTGTGTGTTTGTTTGTTTGTTTCTTTGTATTGAATAGGCTCCGAAACTACTGGACCTGGAATAATGATTGTGCTGAAAACACTACATTATGATTTAAATAATGAAAAATGTATACTAAAATAGATACAGTAAACAGGTATAATAAACATTCAAAAACAGTTTTGTTTAAGTTAGTTAAATAGAAATAAACTTGTAACTTGAATACTTACAACCATAGAAAAGATCAAATAATTTTTTGATAAATTGTTAACTTGTAATTGATCAAACTCTGTTATGTTATTTTAAGCATTAAAATCAAAAATACGTATTTATTTTCGTATACCATGTTTTTTTTTGTTTATAGAACATTATATAAATATTTGAGGAAAAGTGACGTTAACCCTTTCACGACCATGGGAAACATTTTTCCCCATTGAAAAATAGGCAATTGTGATATTTAATTTAATCTATTACATATTTTTTTATACAAAATAACAAAATATAATGTATGCTGAACGCAATTACGTAAACAGGATTGCATAGAAAAAAAAAGTTCTTTCAAATAAATTGGCACCAAAATTAGCTTATTCGCGTGCTCTACTTTGTTTAGTTATGGATTATTGTGGGGTGTAATTATGTATGTTTATTGTGTTTTCTCATATGTTTTACATTATTTGGTAAGTATATTTTTGTGTTATAATGAAGTTTATTTGAATAAATGAAAACAAATGCCTTATAATGACAAATTATTGTATGGGAAAAATAATTCCCTGTGGTCCATATGTAAAACTTTTCTAAGCTATTGGTGTTTTGTTTCTTTGTGTCATAATGATTGTTGTATATTTTATTTTTTACCTATTTATTGTTTTTTTTAACTTTTTGGTAGTTTATTTTGATTGTGTGTTGCTGAAATGGCCAGAAAAGGGATATAATGAGATATTGCAGTAGCTTTTGGCAGATAACAGTGATTATAATGAGCTTCAGTTGAATGAAGCAGATCAACAGTTCATCGCTGACACCCTGAGTTTCAACATCCTGAGGTCCACGCGATTGTTGAAATAGAAGAATCTTTTCAGAAAACAAATCAAATTGCTGCTCCATGTACTTCATGTGAGAATTAGGAAGACGTTCCTAAATTTCGATGAAGAAAGAAATCTTATGATGCTCATATAATCAACATCCTTCATAAAACTGGCCAACTGTAGTTACTGCAGAAAAGCAGAGGGTTGGTACAATAAAGATAGATTCCTATAGATTTTAGAAAAAATTTAAAGATGTGCAATTTGCTCTAACTACCGCACAGAAAAAAGGACACATGACATATGCACCATATGCAATGTACATTTATGCTTTACAATAAAAAGAAATTGCTTTGCAGAGTATTATAATTAGCTTGATCTTGATACCAGTAACTGTATTTCAATATTTTGTATCACATTTTGTATCACTTTTTCAGCATAAAAACAAATAAATAAAACACATTTCAAAATAAGCCTTACTATTATTTGCGTTACCTTTATAGACCATTGGGAAAAATATTTCCCTTAAAATTCCAAAAAATCTAAAAGTCGTCATGTAAAATCCTGTTGATTTTTATTAATTTTACATCTAAATGAACTAAAAAAACAATCACATATTACAATTTGGTCTTAGCAACCTTATGGTCCTGTAAGGGTTAAAAGATGAGACTTTCAGTACTGTTTTGTGCCATAACTACAAGCACCATTAGTTACTCTCCTTCGAAAAATATACTACTCAAATTTAGGATGGAACAAACTCTCGCAATGTGGTACGGTAATGTTCGTCAGCCCCTTGAATTTTTCATTCCCTTGTGGGCCGACAACTAAGCATTACCAAAATTGCGTCATATTTCTTCTCGAAACACACACAAGGCGGGAAATAGTTGGGTGAATTACGAAGACTGATGCGGACCGTAAGTGATGGTAATTATTTTAGGAATGGTTTTATTGAATTTTGTGAGATGGGTGAGCAAAAATAAATTGTGCTGTATACGGAACTATAAGCATATTTAAGCATATTTACTTGGTGGTAGATCTTCTTAGCAGGAGGTTGTCTAGGTGGGTACCACCGCAGTACCAGATATTCTGCCGCTAAGCAGTAGTGTGTAAACATTACTGTGTTCCGGTTTAAAGGGTACTGCAGCTAGCGAAATTACTGGGCTGTTGAGCCTAACCATCGAAAGTCTCCAAAGTAATGAGCGCCAAAGCAGCGATGCCCTGGACTTTGTCTTGTTACTCAGAGTTCTGTGCATCGCTGCAATGGTCATGGACAGGCGTTACCATCAGGAGAGCGTCTCGTTCGTCTCATTATTTTTTTACATTAAAATATGTTGTAGCCGAAAGGATCTAAAATACTACACTTATGAAATAAAAACTGAAACCGTCAGTTGATCCTTGACTAATTGTATGGATCAAAAATATTTTTTTTTATTTCAGACTAGGCATGCGGTTGGCCACCATCTTACCTGATGGAAAGCGACGATGTAGCTAAAGATGGAGCAAGCTTGCCTTGGACAATGGACAATTCATGTTTTTTTTTTTTTTAATTAAGGTAGTACTTAGTTGGAAACACAGACGCTGGCATCGAGTTCCACATATCAGCAGTTCTTACTAGAAACATGGTCTGAACTTTTTAAACGACTCAAAAAAGACGACACAATTCGACAGTATATTTTTGTATGTTTGTATGTATGTTCCGCGATCAGATTCTTGGTAGATCATATTTCAGAGGTGGTGGCATATAAATTAAAAAAGTTATAAAAATATAAACATCGATGATATTATCGTTTGCTCCGAAACCTCGCTGTTTCATTGGAGCAGTGCGTTTAGTTGGCCTAAGGGTCATGGAGTCGGTTTTGTTAATTGCAAATTTATATATTTTACACATTATTCCATATAATTAACAAACATATTTAACACCTAAATATTTAATTTTAATTACTCACGTTTAATTTTATAGGAAACTCCGAATATATAGTTTCGTGGTTTCACTAATTCTAATGGTAAAAACCCGAAAAAATAGATCCTTTTTAATAAACTGTTACATTTACTAACTCGTGTCGGTAAATCATAAGATTTACTGTTGAAACCTAAGATTAAGCAATATTCTGGCATTTATTTTTATTATTATTTTTTATGTGAATGTAATGAGACGAACGATGCGCTCTCCTGATGGTAAGAGATAACGCATATCCATGACCATTGCAGCAATACACAGAACTTTGAGTAGCTAAACAAAGTCCGGGGCATCGCTGCTTTGGCGCTCATTACTTTGAGACTTACAATAATATATACATAAATAAATAAATATCTATCGTAAGACATTACTCTCAGCGCCCTCTGGCCCCAAACTAAGCAAAGATTGTGTGTTGGAAGTCAGATAACTGATAGAATACATAAATACTTTTTTTTGTAAATATATACTTATAATTCATACAGAACACCCAGGCACAATAAATCGAGAGTAGAAGCCTTGTAGGTAATGAAATCGATTCTTAGCCTGCAAAGCCTTTAATACTTATGCAGTATTGAATTTGTCGTAATATTCTCGTACATATTACGCCTGTGTCAATAGACTGCGGCTTACCGAACCGACTGGAGTTTACGCATCAGCTGAAATTAAAGAGTTACGTGCTCGTGAGGGGTGTTACTACGGCCGGAATTGAACTTTGCAGACCGTGAAATAAACTGGGTTTTCCTTTACGCAAATAAATCAAGTATTTGAATCTTTTGTGTCTTATAATCAACAGTTTTTTTTTAATTTTTTGACAGGCTTGGTGTTTTACCACAGCTCATCTGATGTTAAGTGATGGTGGGGTTGAAGATGGTAAAGCACACCTAGCCTGGAATGGAACTGGCTGTCAAGTGAGGCTTGCGGTAGCTGTGGTAGTAGTAACCTTACCACTATGATATATAATGATTAATCATATTGTTTTCAAAATATTTAATAATTTATTTTATTTTCAGGCGTTACTTTGCGGAAGTTCATTTTGAATATTCAAGGTATATATTTAGTTCATTTCCGCTTAACAGTCGTTCCAGTTACAACAGTGATGAGGACTTAAATTTAACTAATTTGACAACAACTTATTAATTAAAAACCTAATAAAATGTAAAAAAAATAAAAATAAGATAAAATAGATAACGATGAATAATTAATAATAAATTATGATATTAAATATTTTTTTGACTTATAAGCGGGTCTTCTTTTTTTTGTTTGTTTCCTATTTGTATTAATTGTAATCTGTGTTCATTTTTGGTGTAAAATAAAATTCTATTCTATTCTATTCTACTAAAAATGCACCTATTTTTTTAGGAGCCATGAATACATGCATCTTATTTAAACCATTAAAAAAATAAACTCACCATGATCTCATTACGAACTTCAATCGAATATCATCAGTAACCTCTTCACATTAATTCCCCGCTCAAGTCTACAAAGTGTATTTCTAATAAAATATGAGGTCATCAGTAAAAGAGAATTCTCGTTGCGTCAAAATCAAATCAACGTATGCTGACAATCAGTTTTTAAAACTGATAGATTTTAAAAACTGATTGTCAGTATTATATTACGACTACGGAATACTTATCATAAGTGCAATTATATATTCGTAGTATAGTTTCTAGCAAACCAAAAAGATTTATTTTCTTGTTTTATTTTTGGCATTGCACTTTGTTTTTTCTGCCAGTGGCTAGTATATAATATTTTCTAGTGCGTCCTGATAAAATTATGTGAATTAAATCTTAGTCACAGTCAAAGTTACATAATGCGTGTCACCAGTTAAGTCATGAGTTATTCGCGCTTGTTGTATATGTTGTGGTATAATGTTTAAAATTTAACATGACATCAACAATTTATTATATGATATTAACGAGTAAATTAAGTAAAAAATGTACTATTATCAATATTTTGACGAATTTATGTGCATAATAATACTTTTAACACAAAACGTGCTAAATATTTAATGCCCAAAAGGGTAGCTGTTGATACCTTACTGACCAATATCAACATATGATACACAGCCTACAAAAAATATTTTTGAATTTTTTTAATGAATTAAATAAAACACCACTATTATTTTTTTTTGGCTATTTGGGAAAACGATTTGTTCGTTAAACGCTGAAGTAATTTCATGGAACATTTACTTTAGGCCGCAGCAGCCGCATTTATTGAACTTCCATCTTCGATGTTGTGAGTTCGGAAGACGACTTGCAATTTTTACCCCCAACAAAATGTTTTATGATATGTGAATTTTGCGATTTTTCGGTTTATTTGTATTTTCAGGAGGACGGGAAAGCATTATTAAGGCAATTTTGGAGTTTTGTATGGCGCTGTTTCACAATACTTTTTTTGGAAATTTGAAAATTATAATCAGAAACTTTTGTTGTCTAAACACTCTAAAAAAAACCTCTGGTATAAGTTTTCTGTGCAAATTTTACATCAATACACATTAATTAAACTTTTTAAGGTTACGCGCAATACATTACCTAATAGTACTGTTGTCTTTTTTTGAATAACACTACAATTTTAATTAAATTAATTATTTTTCTATAATAGTACGAACACAACAACGACGCGTAACAACCATATTTTTGCTCCGCTAAACGCAACACTATTTCGTGGAAGTAAGGTTTGGAAATTAACTGAGCTATCAAAACACGCTTAATGACATCACTATAAAGTTGCCAACTGTCCTGTTTTCCCAGGACATGTCCTAGTTTTTGTAGTGTCCTTGGATGACCTGGATAGTTTTCAAGCAGCGTCCTGAGTTTTTACAACGACCTGATAAGGTCATGCAATGCGCCACTTTGCAACTCTATTAGGTACTGCGTCTTGTTTTTAAACTGAATTGTCCTGGTTTTCCAACTTCAAATCCTAGTTTTTTAAATATGGTGTTGGTTGCAACCCTACATCACTACCACAACAAATATTGTAAAGAGTGGGTTTTAAAACATAAAAAAAGCGAAGGATTTTCTTATTTACATTTACATCGTTTACAATTATTAAAGTCGAAGGATGTATACGCAACTCGAAGTTCTAATGGCTTGAATCTGTGGCAAGCAATTCTTTTAAGTTACTTTAGAAATAGGTAGAAATGTAATAATTTTATCATTACTATTTCTCAGCAATTCTCAAGTACCTTTAGTACAACTTTCTAATGAAAATCAAAGTCGAAGGTATCGAACCAGTAAAAGTTGGAAACTAATGAAACTTGTTCAGAACTAAAACAGATTGTCTTAATTAGAACAAGATGAATGCTCCAAGTTTCACCCCTGGGTGGGTTATCGCAGGTGTCAGCTCTATGAGTTTATAGAAATTGAACTATGTCCTTGCAAAGTCAGTTTCGTGATATACATATTTGTGTAAACAATAAAAGGACTCAGTACTGCGCTAGGTCATTGACGTGACAAAAAGCTGCCATGCTAAAGTGGGACTGGGCTAGTCATGTCTGCCAAATGCCAGCGGAACTATGGGCGAAAACCACCACCGAATGGGTCCTGAAGGTAAAACGGCCACCAGGCAGAAACCACAGCACACTGCACCGGCGTAGAAGCCGATGGAAAGATGACCTCGATGCTCATGATAAGATAAGATAAATTTGATTTTATGCTAATAATCTACTGTTTTATTCAAGCAATTGTAATTTACCGCAAATAAAGACCAAAATAAATGCGAGTAGCTGTGATTTCACTGTTAAATTATGCTCCATTTGTCTATAAATGGCAAAAAAATATTTGTATGGCAATCGAACCACCTTATAACAAAAACGTAATCGGCATTTCTTACAATTACATTTTCCATGTAACTTACAATATTACTAAAAAAATGAACCGGATTCGACACGTAAATTCATCCTCTGTTTAACAGAAATCTTTACCTTTGAAATTATAGCAATTGTCTATTGTAATTTTACTATACCAATTCATTTACTTTCCGTCACTACCCAAAGGCGCTAAAATTAATAACAATCCTATTATGTATATTATTTCAGAGTCGAGACGTATCTGAATACAAAACGACTGGCATCTCCAAAGGCAGACGTTTCGACCGGAGAATAAATTACAAAGTCACTTAATTTCGTGTTGTTTTGTAATCCACAAAATAATTTTCTTTCAAGGCCTCATTTCAATCTGGGCCTACTTCGGAACACTGAGGATTAAGACTGATTTACGAGGTCGGAGAAATTATTATGAAATAATAAAGGGACGCTTGTGAATGATAATAATTTTCGTCATTTTAATGTACTATTTTGACATTACAGTATATACAGGGTTAAAGCTTGGGACTAAGTAAGATAAAAGGGGGTCACTGTACTCATTATTATGAAAAACATATGCTATGGGCACAACTATAAATCACGAAAAAAAACAGCTATTGTATAAATAAATGTATGTATGGAGCAGCTGATTTTTTTCATAGTTTAAGAGTTTACCCATAACATACGTTTTTCATTATAATAAGTACAATGGCCCCCTTTCGACGTTGTACACCCCAAGTTAATTACCCTGTATTCAGTACAATCGACGTCGCGTTACATCAAACGAATTAGTGACCATACATCTTTATGTTATAAAATTATGGCATTGCATATTAGGTTCCGTACTTATAAACGTTGACCAAAGTTAACCAACGCTTAAATGCTCTATCAACTTTTCTCTGACGTGAAACATCTCTCGTGAAAAGGAGTCAGCCTTCTTTAAGCAACAATTAGTAATTTTGTTAAGTTTGACTGGCTAGGTATTTGACCAGATCTCATCTGGTGTTAAGTGATGGTATGGTCGGAGATGGTAAACACACCTAGTCTGAAATGGATCCACGACTATGTACACTTCAAGCTTAGCTTTGGATAATCCCAATTATCAAAAACTTGCGACGTAAAAATTAACTGTAATATCAATTTCAGTTTGTTAGTGCCTGTCAATAGTTTGTGCCAATATTGATATATATCAGTAGTACATCATTTGAGGTTTGGAAACTTCAAACTAGGAATCATTTCTAGAGTACTTGATCCTAACCACTGAGTGCTAAAGCTGTTCAAACTATTAGTAGCTAGATAGCGAGTGCCTGACGCTACTTCACAAATGTATCGGCAAGTATAAAGCAAGTTATAGACAACCGAAGATAAAACTTTAAATAAATATATTTTAATATTTATTTGTTTTAGCAGAGTTATGCTATTTTTACTTTTGTAGCCAACACACTCTGTGTAGTCAACTTAAGGGTTACGTTTTTTGCGAGTGTCTTGTAGGTATGTATTTTTTTCTTTATTACCTCGTTTCTTCCAAACAGTCGAATTTTTAATAAAAACATATTAACCAAATCTATCAAGTAGCGTATCTAAACAGAGGAAATAACAAAAATATATTGAAGTTATAGATTTAAATTTAATTACAAATAATAAAATGGTTTTAAAAGTTTTTCCTTTAATTGTAGCTATTTTACTTGCAGTCGGATGATAGATTTTTTTTAGCTTGTTTTTTGTAAGGATAATAAAACATTTTGTTCACGTTTATGGGCGTATAAAGACTCTTTGTACGCCCATAAACGTGTATAATACCGCATAAGTAAAACAGTTAACGTTTAGAGGAGGCTTCAGGTGACCAGAATGCTGGCATCTACTTTGGTCAAAAACTTAGCATTGCCATCCAGCGTGGCAATGCTGCCAGCATTTTGGCCACATATCCCTTCTCTGACGGAGTTTTAGATGAAATTTTTATACAAAAAAATATTAATTTAAGATTTTTTTTCCTGAAATATCGGATTTGTTCATTGCAATACGGCACGTGATTTTTAATAATTTGCTGTAGGCCTCGTACGGTTTCTACAGCGTCACCTGAATTTTGGCAGACGCAGATGGCTTGTGGCTTGCGATTAGCTTGTGATTGAATACTATGCTTAACTAATCTCGTAGAGTCGTAAGTGTGTGAGTTACTCCTATATAAGTTGATTTGTGGTTTGCACTACGATGAACTTTGTAGCGCATGCAGCTTCTGTACTTTCCAACTAACAAACATTTTAGATTAATTTACTAATTAGTGCTCTAACTTATAATGTTTAGCTTAGTGTGTACATAGTCAAAGAGGGGTCATTTCATTCATCGATTTTAACATTTTTATAACGTACAAAAATAAATAAATAAATATCGTCGAACATGTTACACAGCGCCATCTAGCCCCAAACAAAGCAAAGCTTATACTATGGAAATTAGATAACTGTTCGAATACTTACATTCTTTTTTTTGTTGTAAATACATACAGCACACCCAGACACAGAACAAAAATTGATTTATGGTCACAAAAATGTTTGTTCTGAAGGGAACCCTACAACTCTTGAAAGCTCAGAAATTCTATCAAATGAGTTAATACGGCTGCTATATTTAATGTTTGTTTCTTGTATAATTATTGCTCTGAAACTGTGTACTTATTGTATTATTGACTTTAAAACATTTTGGTGCATTTTTTTGAGTCTGAACGGAAAAAAAACAAATAAAAATAATACCTACATATATTCCGCCGTTATAAGTACAATTTTATGAGTCCATTCTTTTAATCAAAATAAAATTATAGATAAGGCCATAGAAAGCGTACTTATAAAGACTGTAAAAAGAGTGCCGGCTCTCTATACGTTTTAGTCGTTTTCTGACCGTTAGAAGCACGATAAGTATTTATTGTTCCAAAGATTTATAACACCTGACAAAATTATGATTTTGTGCCTCGCCTCGATTATGCCTTCGATTTTAGTGGAAGGTCGATATCATAGTAAATGATGTTAATAATGACGAGACACCGGTTCTGTCTCGATACTGTTGTTGTATGTGTAGCAATTCCGTATGTTCACGTTTGTTCACAAAGGAACATGTTCAAATTACGTATTCGCTGAACTCCACACAATGTGAAATAAATAATAACCGGGCCGACAACCGGTAAACACTTGGAAGGGTGCGTGTTAATTGAGTAATTCCTGAGGCATTCGTTACTGTTATCTAATGGGGAATCGTGAGTTACTTCGATTATGGCACTTGCGTATACCAAACGGGGCAAACGAAATTTTACCTACTTTTTGAATATACATTACATAAAGAAAAACCGGCCAAGTGCGAGTCGGACTCGCGCACGAAAGGTTCTGTACCATTATCTATAAAAACGGCAAATAAACAGCAATAAATAAAATAAATATTTAAGGGAAATATTTATTTTATTCTGTTTTTTAGTATTTGTTGTTATAGAAATACATCTGTGAAAATTTCAACTGTCTAACTATCACGGTTCATGAGATACAGCCTGATGACAAAAGGACAGACAGACAGACAGATAGACGGATGGACAGTGGAGTCTTAGTAATAAAGCCCCAATTCACCCTTTGGGTACGGAACCCTAGAAATTACTTATCGAATTTCTGCAAGGTAACTAGTACATGAAAAATTCTAGAATATTTTTAAGTCACGGACGGAATACGATGGCTGCACCTGCTGCTGGATTGCCTGCTTTTTTGAATTTTTTATAGATAATGGCACGGAACACTTTGTGCGCATGTTCGACTTGCACCTGGCCGGTTTTTGTATATTGAATATGATTGCATTTGACCACATCCTGCATAATGTTAAGCAACGATTTGGTCTTGGATGGAACACGCTTACCTAGAAGGAACCTTGTTTACTCTTTTTGTAGACAGGAGTCCTGAAATGTATGTTTGAATTAGACATAATGCTATTTATTTAAAACGAACCGGATCTTTTGTGGGTCAGAGTGAATAGGTATCTTCTAAGCCTTCGGGCTTATACGTAACCAAGTAACTTTAAAGGATCTATTTGATTGCTCGAGTGAATTGAATCAAAATAACGAAACATACTTACGCCAAACTCTCACCTTGAACAGAACTATCAACATTAACTATTACAATACTTTGCTCCGCCGCCATTTTCCGCAGTCAGTTACCAGTTACGAAGTTATTTCCTAACTTTCCACGCTCCACAATGACATAAGGGGCCGCTTTGAAGTTGCTTCCGTTTTCTGCGTTGCTACCTAACTGCCATTACACCGTAACTAGCTGGTATTCTGTGGCAAAATATGAAGATAGTGTGGAACGAGCAGCTTTTGTTACACTATGCTTAATAAGTAAGCTAATTGCATAAGGATCTTGCTCACAAAATTAGAATAACATTTCGAACCGTCTGTTAATACGAAATGTTTTTTGTACAAGTAGGTTTCGAGATCAGGTGTTGTCCCATTAAAATCAAAAATTTATGTTTTTTTCTTTGTATAAGGCGTCGCGCTTTGTGTATTTATCAGTTTTTAGACATTTTCATGTATTTCATAATAAGTTAAGCTAAATATGTCTTAGTTAAACAATAGAAATCAATGTCGAGTCTAGTCATGCATTGTTAAAATATTGGGATTTTTATTAATTTTAAGCTTCTGTAGAGTTTTCAAAGCAACAATAAAGGTTATGTTTATATATTACTATGTATTATATATTATGTATTATATCACTTTCCCACACTCACACGTACGTAATTTGGCATTTTATAAATAAAATACCACTACTTTTATAACAATGTACATAAATAGTAATCGAAAAAGACAAAAATTTTTGAATATAATACAAAACAGTGACATGATTTTTCCATGTTCCTGCCGGAAAATCAAAAGATTTTCATAATATCATATCATAAGATTTTAACATCATTTGAAAAACTATTTTACTTCGAAAAAAATATTTGTGCGTATTAGCGATCACTTGAAACCGCGAAGGAAAACATCGTGAGGAAACCTATATGTCCGAAAGTTATTAAAATAAATTTCTTTGACATTTGTCTAAAACTCGCACTTGGCCAGTATGGACTATGGCCTTACCCTTTGCCTTTTCACAATGAAAAGAGGTCCACGCACAACACTGGAGCAGTTTACAAAAACAGAACTTACGTAGTTTAAACTCATGTTGTTTTGCAAGAAGGAATTTAAGACAGGAGTGTATATAGGTAATTATGTATCCACTTACAGAACTGTGTAGTTCAAATGCTGTCTGTTTAATTGATATGTTAAATTATTCAGTATAAGCTCCTCTAGGTACCTAGTTAGACCATTATAGCATGCCTTGCGTATGCACAAAGGTGGTAACAGTAGCGGTTCATTTTCGTCTCTGGTACCGATAGACGTCAGCGACAAGCGGCCATGCTTTCAACCGCAAGCAATAGAATTGTTTCTTATACATTCAGATCTTACAGGAGACTTGATTTTGACACCAGCAGCCAGTCGTTGTCGCTTCACGGGAATTCGGAATCTAATAAAATAAATGGAAACAGATAAATGGAAAAAGAGGGGTACTTGCCATGAGATTTGAACGCAGGAGAATTCGTTAAATCCTGTTTTTTTTTCTATATTTACAGAATCTTCTATGCCATTAAAATAGGTTCCTATCTTGCACTCCTTGAGAAAGCAATAGTATTGTACAATACGTACGCGACGTGTTGTAACAAGCGCAGTGTAAAGTTGGCAAGCGTCCGAGAGTAGAGGCGTCAAACGCGACGACACTTGTCGCGCGACAACATTGTCGCCAAGCAAGCGAGTGTGTAACAAAGTGAAGGTACCCCGAAATATCGATAAAAACAAATTAATGTTTCTAAAGTTGTATATTACGTCAGCCTTGGTTGTTTTATATATAATAGCCCTATAAAGCTACGTCAGCGGCCTATGGGCGGCACATCAACTCTGGAACAGGGCAGCTAGCCATTCAACTCAAATGATAACCAACCTATATTATTTATTATCCTTCTTCGGTATTTATTTTTTTTATTCCGTGAATAACACATCGATGCCGAAAGAAACCTCCGCGAGGAATAATGGTGTCTGTTAACCAAATACGGATATATTGTGTGGGTAAATAAAAAAAAAATATATTTTTATTCTTATTAGTTCATATTTATGTCACTGTTCATAATATACGTTTATTATGTATAAGATTTTTTTATTTTTTTTATGGATGACAGGCTAGGTGTTTTGACCTCAGCTCACCTGATGTTAAGTGAAGGTGTGGTCGAAGATGGTAAAGCATACCTAGCCTGGAATGGAACTGGCTCTCAAGTGAGGCTGCCGGAACACACCGTTAGGTGCTTGGCGGCAGATTTTCAACTTGAGGGCGGTAGCTAGCCAGCCGAGTACTAGAAAGTACCCTACCACCATGCTATGGTTTCCTCACGATGTTTTTTCCTTCACAGGCAGCTCAAGCTCATTGTTGGGGTTTGAACTCACGCCCTTCGGCATGCGAACCTACCGCACTAACCACTGATTAAATCAAAACAGAACAAAAAAATAGCCCGTTTATATTTTCTAACGGCAAACAGTTTTTTTTTTATCATGCTCGCACTTTATCGATATCTATATTATGTCATTTGTACAGCACTAACATAGTTCCCAGAGCGGTAATGCAACCGTATCCAATTCGTTATCGGATCCGACTTGGATTTGTCGACGTCTCGCGAGCACACTACACTAAATTTCCAATACAACTAGACCAGAACTTAGAAATTGTATGTTTTCTTTACGGAAACTCTCAATAAAATCTAAGCGACAAGAGTTTACTGAATAAGCTTGGTCGTGTAATTTTAGAAAATTGTTTTACAAAGTCAAGAAAACAGAAAACCGGACTTCAAAACGAATAAGACCAAGGCTTTATAATTTTTTTTTTAAATTAATTTGCCCAATCGGGCAGGCTAAAGCTGTAAAGAAAGGCTTTATAAGGCTTTAGTTGTGAGATCTAAACACACTAAAAATGTTGCAGCTCTTCTTGTTCATTTTTGGCCCCTCACTTTGTGTATTTGCATTGTCAATTCGGAATGTAAAGAAAAAATAACCTTTACTCATTCCAAAACCATTTCGAAATAGTACATTCCTGAACATTAGTTTTGCGTTTACAACTGTTTAAACAATGATATGGGGTTTATTTAATCAAATATGTAAAATAAACTTGACTTTCAATTGTTTTCTAATGACGTCATCTAATAGGATACTTTCATTGACTAAAAAAAGCAGTGGCAAACCAAAAGAAAATCTGTCAATGTCAAGTTAACAACAACCTCTTCCATACATGTAAGTCGATTTGTTTTTCGCTTTATTAATACAAATATCTGTATCGGTTTACTTTAAACGTTATTTGGACTCTGATATCGCTTTTACATAAGACAAGATTCTATGACATAAGATTTGTTTACTTCATGTCATGTCATGAATTGTAAAAACCGATGACGTGGCAGTATGGCTTTACAACTTTAACCTGCCCGCTAGTGCAAATTAAATACAAAATACTTCATGCCAATTGTCAAAGTTTATCAAGTGTGTCAAAATAGCTTTGTATACTTTTTGTTTTACATGGCAAAGACATATTATATATTATATTCAGCCTACTTCATGACGTCATCGCTGTAAAAAGTTTAAAAACGTATTAAAAATAAACTACCGCATAGAAAGCCAAAATATTCAAGCAAATCACATGTCATGAAACAAATAGATGACAGCTATGGATGAAAATTATACATTGAATGTATAAAGTGGGTTGCCTTTATACATTATGCGTTTAACTTACTTGAAATATTCGATAATTGGTATTATAACGTAAGACAAGGTAGTACCTATGTCTTTACAGCTTTAGCCTGCCCGATTGGGCGAATTAAATATTTAAAAAAAAAAACAAGTAATCGTTGCCAAGACACACAAACGTGCTAAATCCCATTTACTGCATTTCACGTTGTAATTGGACAGCGTGTTCAAGTGTAAAGATTTATTTTAAAAAAACATCTGAATCTAAATGTGAATGATACAAAGCAACGCTCACGATACAATTCTCACGATCGTAAAAGACAAAACCAATAACAGAGGCGTAATATCTCAATATTTTCGCAAAATCTGATCAGACGTGTGTACGTGAAACGTGGAACGTAAACGCCGGCACATCAATTTCATTAGCAAACAAGCATTAATTTCAACAACGATATGTAATATCTAATAGGCATAAATTTATCCGGCATTTTATTATTCCGGTCACTTTCCGGCCGGATTTCTATACTTGGGTACTGTACTAGCTGTAAACTTAGATCAATGTTTTTGTATAGTTCTCAACTACAGTAATTTTGAGTACGTAATATTTAATTCTAGTATGTATCATTATAATTATAATAATAATAAACGTGCACGATGTACCTACATGTACCAAATATATTTGTAATGAATATAATATGTTCAACATAATTTTTGTATAAATAAATAAATAAATAAAATAAATATCGTAGGACATTACACACAGCGCCATCTGACCCCAAACTAAGCAAAGCTTGTACTATGGGAATCAGATAACTGATAAAATACTTAAATACTTTTTTTTTGTATATACATACTTATAATACATACAGTACACCCAGACACAGAACAAACATTTGTTTTATATCACAAAATACTTGTCCTGGGTGGGAATCGAACCCACGCCCTACAGCTCTTGAAGTAGACATGCTACCAATGAACCAACAGGGCTATCAAATATGTATGTATATTTCCATTTAATCGTCACTTACCAAGTTGAGGCGGACTTACACTCTGTTAAAAAAAGAAAACAAAAAAACACGTGCATAAATTTTCCAGCATTAACCCAGTTTCCATAGTAAGTACTTACCTAGTAGCCCTGTTCTAGTAAAGTATTTAAATTTTCTATCAGTTATCTAACTTCCATAGTACCTACAAGCTTTGCATAGTTTAGGGTCAGATGGCGCTGTGTGTAATGCCCTGCGATAATTATTTTATTTTGTTTAGTTTGGTGCAACACATAGCTGTTATGTGATATTTCCGCAATTATTTATTACTGGTTTTATAACATGTCTAAAGACAATAAAATTGTATTCAAGAAATATTTTCACTATCCACGCCTTTTTTCTCATAATTCTGGGTCGGTATAAACCAAAGTCACTTGCGTTTGATCTTCATCTCGCCTGATGTTACGACGAAGATGTGGTTTACGGTGGAACACGCTTACTTAAAAGAAATCGATTCACTCGCAACTTGAAAGTGTCCTGGGACTGGAAAAGCGATTGTAGCGATGATAGCTCAGTGGTTAGCGCGGTCGGCTCGCATGCCGAAGGGCGTGGGTTCAAACCCCAACAATGAGCTTGAGCTGCCGGTGAAGGAAAACATCGTGAGGAAACCATAGCATGGTGGTAGAGTACTTTCTAGTACTCGGCTGGCTAGCTACCACCCTCAAGTTGAAAATCTGCCGCCAAGCATCTAACGGTGTGTTCCGGCAGCCTCACTTGAGAGCCAGTTCCATTCCAGGCTAGATGTGCTTTACCATCATCGACCACACCATCACTTAACATCAAGTGAGCTGTAGTCAAATACCAAGCCTGTCAGCTATTAAAAAAAAAAAAAAAGCCACTGTTGAGCAGATATGTCGAAACTGGAATCGACCTGTTTTGTTTGAATTTCTGGAACATTCCATAAAACGGATAGAAGAATAGGTAGAGTGAAATTAGATCACGCAGATCTGAAGTGCACTCTCTAAAGTGTATCCGATAGAAAACCGAAGATATACCAACAAAAAAAAAATATCCTAAGCCTTAAGCTTAAAAGTAACACAAACGTGTGTGTTTGCCGCAAGCCGGCATAATTTTAGCCGGATGGCCATCGCATCCACCACTAATCAGTACGTTATAATATTTACTCGGTAATTGCCTTCGGATATGCGTTTAATTAAACAGAAGTTGTTTGTGCTTTCCGAATAATCGATGTGTGAAATTGTGCACTGTACACGTTTTACACTAAATCCTTTATATACGTTAACCTACTATACCAGAATCAAAGTCACTATATTTTTAAAACTAATAAATAACATGAAAATATATTATTGTTAGCATTTCTCAGAATGCGCCATCTAGCTCCAAACTACGCAAAGCATTGAAAAAAAAATGTATAATAGAAAACACTAACTGAATACATCTATTAAAAAACCATGAATGTGATATTATTATGAGTTCTTAGCGATGAGTTCGCTGAGTTAGCGAGGAATAGTTTCTTTTAGAACATGACATCATTCGTCAAGGATTCAGGATGCAATAGTGAATTTTATTTAACGACAGAAACAGCTATGAGGTCTATTCTGTGAATGCAAATATCCGTCGTAGAATTTATTTATTCACATCGCAATACGAAAATAATTCTACATAGCTATTTATTTAGTTTTCTGTCATTCGTATTACTGAAATGCTTGTAATTAAAATCATGTTAACAAATACAATTATTTCTGTGCCAAAAAAAAATACCCACCTCACGAAAAGGCGGCCGCAAGCATAATATTATAGCAGTAAAATGTTCCCAAGGATGAATTCGTGTAATTTCTCTAAAACAAAGACTCTTATCATACAATACTGAACAAAAGACCGTGAAACAGCGCTTTTGGAATGACCCAGATTTTGAATTAATTTTTTCCTTATTACGTTGAGAGCACGTTTTATTTACATTGAGTCTTAAATGTGTATTAACAATCTTCCTGGAGTTTCGAATCATGAAATTTTAATTGAATTGGATGTCACTGTGTCAACAGGAAGTATGCAGCGAGTGAAATTGTTACCAAGATTTGAATACTCGAGCAGATGAGTTTTGTAAATCACAAGTTATGGATCGGTTAAAGACTAGTAAAAGGCAGAAATGACAGCCCTGTAGGTATATGGTAGTAATTATATTTGCTTTAAGAACAGAAGGATGTAGGTTCGATTCCCACCCAGGACAGGCATTCTGTGATATAAAAAAAATGTTTGTTCTTTGTGTGTTCTATTCTTTACATACAAAAACTACATACAATATTTTGTACACTACAATTTTTTAATTACTAGAAACATTTTTATGGGCAAAACAAGCAGATTAAGACATCGTAAATCAATCAGAATTTTTGTTTACTTCATAATGTCAAAGTTATTACTAGTCAAAGTTTTAAGAAATTCTGCCTAAATTTCTCGACATCGATTTTTCAAGTTTTTTTTCATTCATAGAGTTCAGCTATAGCAGTAGATAAAGCCATTATTTTTCTAGTAATAAAAAATAATGGTGTATACTATTATACACTATAATAACTCTGTCTGTCTGTCTGTTACGTTTTCAAGCCTAAATACGCCTATCACGCCCATAATTTCCCAAGTAAGGGGTATGAAAAATCATTAACTACATCTTTACTTTAATTAAAAAATAAAGATTGTTTCCGCATTTTTGACTAATCAAGGTAAAATAGGCGGTAATTTAAATTTTTCCTTGCTGTACTTTACTTACCTACCTTGATGGTACAAACCCCAGCGAAGCGAACGAGTAACAGCTAGTAAATAATAAATGCATTATGTATGTAGCACATAATAAATTTGAAACGGCAATTAACATAGGTTGTCTGAATTTCTACCCACCATGGAAGCAAATTGAAAGACTGTACGTCTTTTATAGTGGGTAGAAAAACATTACCTTTTCCCCGCAATATCGTTTAAAAATACTTTAGTAAGCTACTTATTTTTAAAACCACACTCAAAATATGTTCGTAAAAAGACACTGGAGTCAGTAAATTTTTGATATAGGGCGGTCCACTTAAGTACTCCGCAAAAAGTTTTGGTCAAAGACAACTTTATAGCTTTACGGCTTATATGGGTAAAGGTTCCAATAAAATTGTAATAGTAAATGCGGAAAATATCAATGTTATTAGTTTCATATCGAACGTCGAGGGACCGAAGTCCTTTTTCTACTTGTAAAATAAAATACACTGCTCTTATACAGCTGTGATTTTGTTAGTGTTGTTTAAGGCTACTCATATTTTAAAGTGTGTACTGTATACCTTAAGGTGCTGTAAGCATTTCCACAAAATGTTTTTTTTTTAAGTTTGACTAACTAGGTGTTTGACCACAGCTCACTCGATGTTAAGTGACAGTGTGGTCGATTACAGTAAAGCACATCTAGCCTGGGATGAAACTGACTCTCAAAATAATGAGGTTGTCGGAATACACCGTTCGGTATTTGGCGGCACATTTTCAACTTGAGCATAATAGCTAGCCAGCCGAGTACCTCCATGCTATTAAATAAATAAAATAAATAAATAAATATCGTAGGACATTACACACAGCGCCATCTGACCCCAAACTAAGCAAAGCTTGTACTATGCGAGCCAGAAAAAACTTAAACATTTTAAAACAGCAAAAGTCATTTATTAATCTTATTGATTTCTGAGCTGTCCATTGTTCTCGAAATACGATTATGATACGTTTTCCAAAGCACGTTTGTTTAAATTTTATATCAAGACATATTATTTTAACTATTAAAGGTTTATAAAATGTATTTAATCTTATTTTTTTAATGACACAACAGTTTCAATGCGATTAATTATTTTCCGTTAAATGAAACGTATGAATCACAACGTCGACGCGTAATTGCAATATTTTTGCGCTGCTAAACGCAACATTCTGTCGTGCGCAAAAAGTTTGATAATCAAATTACGATTGCGTTATATTTTACCATCGGGAGCGTCTAGTTCGTCTCATTAGGTACTTTATCATATTAAAAAAGCTATTAAAACATGGATTTGCTACTTTACATTTTTTACTTTAGAAAAAGTCTGAAACAAAACTATTACGTATTTTCAAACTTACACGTGTAATAAGCAGATTAGTAGTATCACTCAAAGTAGTATTTTCTAAATCAATATATGACTTTGACATTTAGCTTCTGTCCAAACTTTCTTGCTCAGAACTATTATTACAATAAGTAACAAATACGACAAACAAATTTGATGGTACCTATTTGTCTAATTTGTACTTCAATCAATCAACTATTGTTTGTTAGATTTTAAGGTCAATACCAATAAATAATTCGGGTTTTTACTTTCGAAAGTGAAATATTAATGTTATTGGGCGGCATAGAAACAATAGGGCCGGCCACTCGGAACTTACTGCTGTGCTGTGCGAACTTACATTTTTATCCATGAAAGAGGTACCTAGTTGATGATCAAATGCGGATTTATCCGTATAAAAAAAAACAGATAGCTATATAGACAGAGTAAGGCTGCATTACTTGTCACAATGCTGAGTCGTCATTGCTGTTAGTCAGATTAGTTATGTTTATGTACGTCGCTGCTGATGTTGGTTTTTATTTTACTTTTGTTTTTATCTTAATGTATATATATATATATATATTATAGCCTATATATTTACTATAATATACCTATTGTTCTTATTACTATATAAGGTTCTTTTGTTCTCTGTAATTTTTTTTTGATTATGGTGTGCACAATAAAGAGTTTTATCTATATATCTATATTGTGTATTATGGGTGTATATATTTATTTATACACTCATAAGTATATTTATATATGTAAAAATTTCGTTTAATTTAAATAATTTAATTTTTGTGTATTATTCTTATTAGTGTTACATTTCCCGTCTGTTACTTATGTTATCTATCATGTTTTTCTTTTCTTGGTTGCCTGGAAGAGATAGCTGTTAGCGATAAGGCCGCCACTTTTGGCACTAGTTCACTTTTTTCTGTTTATGGTATGTACAATAAAGATTTTTATCTATCTATAGTTTTTTTAGGTTAATACAAGGTATTTTTTATCTCGAAAGATGTCGATGAAATCACTGGTCACAGAGTAACAAATAAATCTAATTTTAGTAACATTTTTGAAACAAATAACAAGTATTGCTTTAAATCTTCGCTTATATTTTGTTGTTTGCGATGATGAAGTATCTTCTAAGGTATTTTTCCTCAGCTTATGAAGAATAATCTCGTTGTTTCACACCGAACGTTTATGCCAGGTTTACGAGCCAGACTATAACAAAATCTAATTCTCTTCCTCAATTTCATCGCTACTTTAATCGGCTAGGGAATTGCGGCCCCAAGAAATAATAGGCAGCGAGCCGTGGTCTGATTTGAGAAAAACCTTAGTCTGTGTTAACGTAACTATGTATTAATAATATTTAAAAAAATGAATCTTTTAGCCAATTTCGAAGGCAACATTATATCTCAAAGAACATTCCATCGCCCAGATATTTTTGAGCATTTAATGAGTCATTTTTGAGACGCCACTACTTTAAAAGCATGACTGGACTTAACTGACACGGACCAAGCTTGACCAAGACTGAACTTTGACTACTTTTTAACTTATGAAACTTGATACTATCAAAACACTTGACACTTGCAAATATACAAAATGCGACGCCAAAATAAAAAAACAAAAAAAACAGTATAATTTGATAAGTTCTCTCGTTTATTAAGTCCGTTGAAAACTATTGTCAAACAGCTTTTCTAATTTTACAGATAATTGTATGTAATTTTTTTTACGACAAATGTGCTTCGCTAGTAGTTTTGTTTAGGAAATTTTGACGATGTAAAAAATAAAATATAAATATTAAAAGCAACCCTTGTCCAGACTGATTACTAGCTCCTGGCTATTTAGGATAAAGTGGGTCATCTCTAACTACGTAGTCCCAGAGGATTAATACCAGAGTAGCTTTCCCTAAATTCCTCTACCTGATATCATTTGCGGTGTATCTCTACCTCGTAAAAGGTTATCTAGTTTTATCAGTGTAAACATAAGTGCTGATTTACTGGTATCTATGTATTTATTTTAGAATTCTATTTTGTAACTACGATACTCAGACAAACATACAATATACTAAGCTCTCATTGTTTGGCCGTCGGATACGAAATCAAAAAAACTTCACCATCAGCCCTTCGCTGTTCACTGCTTAACGTAGACCTCTCCCAATGCACGCCACTGAGGTCGATCGACAGCTTTCTGCATCCAGTGTTTTCCCGCTGCTTTACGCAGGTCGTCACACCACCTGGCCGCAGGGTGTTCCACACTACGCTTGCCTGTACGCGGTCTCCACTCAAGAACTCGTCTACTGCCACTTCAGCTCACTAATCTTTTGAGCTATGCCGGTGACTTTAGTTCTATTTTGGATGACTTACTATTGTTTTAATTCGTATATTAGTAATTATACGGAGAAGTGAGCGACGGTTCTACGAAGTGTCGATCAAACGGTTATTTTGATATCATACTTACAGGCTGTAGGCGTGGGTTCGTTTTCTTCCCGGAACAAATATTTATGCACCGAATGTAAAAGTTTGTTCTATACCTGAATACGTATGAATTTATAGAAAATATACAAGTAAATATATTTTTTAAACTTCGCGACTTAAACACATAATTAAGTCATAAAAAACATCGCAAGTTCAACCGGGAAGATGGGTTTAGGTAAGTGTAATCTCATAGGCGCGGATTGCGGTATAGTTTCAAAACCGTCTGCTGATACATTTAGTGTAGTATGCCGTGGTGACAACCCTACGTTTTTATAAAACCAAAATGAGGGTAGGACATTGCAACACCTTCATTTTTTATCGAGACGATCCGCACTCTCCAGTCAACTCGCGACCACGGGTATTGCAACATGGTCAAAACGTCGAGGTAAATAAACAAAATTAATTTCACAGTATTTTGTGCGTGATAAAGTAATATAAACGTTAAACACATATAAAGTACCTATGTTATCAATTAACTGGTTTTCATAGTACAAGCTGAATTTAGTTTGTGAGTGGTGATATGATCTGACCATCAATTTATTTATTTTTTTATAAGAAATAGGCTTACGTTTGGCCGCCATCTCACGAGATGTCAAGTGATGATGCTGTATAAGAGGGAGCACGTCTGCCTAGAAGATACCGATTCACTCTCAACTTGAAGACACCCAGATTATATCCGACGGGAAACACCAACTCAGGCGCATTTCACTCTCTAGCAGTCCGTACAATGAACGATGAATCAAATCGTTTCGTTTGAGTTTTTGGAGCGTCGACCATGAAACGATGTCGCTTTTTTGAGCTTGTGGCTATCCGATAGAAAATTGGGATTGGAATTTATTGTACCAATTTATTAAGCTAATCATATACATAGGTATACGTTCTGGAATACTGCTCTGAGCATAATAAAGGGTGCACTAGGTATCTTTCAACAGTATATTATGTGTTAGTTGTAAGTAGTAGCAGTTAACAACCAGGGTGAGAAATGTTACAAAATATGTAGGTTTTTATCTCCGATGAGAATATGAAAATAAGAACACGAATACAACAAAAGCTGTCTGAAAGAGGAAGATTTTTTAAAAGAAAAATAATGTGTTTCGCCTTTACTTGTCTACTATCATTTCAGGTGAAAAAATTGTGATACCTTACTGTCTGATAAAGCACTTTTGGAGTTAAATCAAGACGTTTTTGTGTAAGAAATCCTCGGCAATACCACATTCCAAATAAAAATAATATTCTGGATAAAAAAGATTGATACAGGCACTCGTTCTACTTCCAATAAAGACTATTTTTATAGCGTAGGCTGGTATAAAGATATTAGTTGAACATAGACGTAGAAATTTATTTGTTATTCCTTTATTTCTTTTAAAACAATAATAATTGAGGTTTGTATATGGGAAACCAATCATTTCTCATTGTGTTTGTTTAGTCTTGATATTATTTTGTTATTTTTTTTTTCCTTTATCTCTATTTTATGTTCTAATATGTCGACTTTTGGTGTACAATAAAGCTGTATTGTATTCAACTTTTGGTCTGAAATAAAAAAAAAACTAAAATCAAAATCATGGAAAAATTGGGAATGTTTTAATTGTATGATCTACCTTTGTATATCTATATCTATAATAGGTACTAAGAAATTTTACCAGAGAGAAACATTGCATCAAATTCTGTTACGTAGGAGATTGATAAAATCATAGAGAAAATGAGGCTACTAAAAAAACTAATTTTATGCAGACATAAAAATTTACAAATAAAAAAATAATGCGTCTCGTATTTGAACCCACGATCTCATGATTGTAAGGTGAGTATTTTCCACTATGACATGAAATTTACGATATCTTCCAGACCAAAAGCTGAATATACACATAATCAGATTACTTTTGGAAAACACTTTCTGTCAAAATTTTGTTTTTTTTTTATAACTTAAAAATATTCAGTAACGCTCGTGCAATAAAGACAAATCTAATGACACAATTATCTTTCATCAAATCGTTTCAGACGTTTAATAAGGGACGAACATTATAGGACATACATACTTATACATATGCACTCCTTTTTGGTTCGGCCGTATTCGGGAAGATAGAACATGTTATTTACAACATCATACATATTTGTTTAACAGAATATACCCATTCAATGCTTCAGTGAAAATATTTAAATTACAACAAGTGAGTAACTAGAACATTCCTACCTGTTACTGCTTTGCTTTGGAGTTACAAAAGGGAAAAAATATTTTCGGAAACAAAAGTTTCCAACTGAAATTTTTGTTATTTACTCCATTTTTATAGCACCTAAGTAGGTACAGCTTCCAATTTCCCTTCTTGTTTCGTTTCTGGGCCATAAGCTCTTCGCAGTCAATTTAACATTGGTTATTTATTACATCTTTGCCGTACACTTAAAGTGTGTTTTATTTTTATTCTTAAAGTAAGTGTACCTGTAGCGTGGGCTACATAATAAATCTTTCCTTTAGAGACCTTACGTGTGAAAACTAGGGGCTAATGTTGGGGAAACAGAAATAACTTTTCAAATTCTCCACAGCGCCTGTCGATTGGGAAAAGTTAAAGGTTTAGAAAAACCCCTAAGCAAAATAAATTGATCATTTATTCCAACGTTTTATTTTGATTATTTTTAGCTATTTCATGGTTTGATCTACTGTAAATAAAACATACGTTAAGATTACTATCTAAGTACCTAAAATAATGTACTTACTTTAAGGTGGTACGATTTCCGTATAAATAAATTTTTGCTATATTAGGACAAACGGAGTATAATTTTACAGTGAAATCACAGCTACTGACATTTATTTTGGTCTTTATTTGCGGTAAATCACAATAGCTTGAATGAAACGGTAGATTATAAGCATAATCTACTGTTTTATTCAATGCTAATAATCTACTGTTTTATTCAAGCAATTGTGATTAGCCGCAAATAAAGACCAAAGTATATGCCAGTAGGTGTGATTTCAATGTAAAATTATGCTCCATTTGTCCATAAATGGCAAAAATTGATTTGTATGGAAATCGTGCCACCTATACGTATTTACTCTGGTGATTATTTGCCAAAATTTACTCTCGAAATTTAGCAATTGAGGTAACAGACCAGTTAATACTAATAGTAAAAAATAGTGTCCTTGTACATTGACCAAAATAATGTGACCAAAACTGTTACTTTGTAGAAATATTTTCCTCATTAATAATATAATTTATCGAAATATTTAAATAAATATCGTACAAGATTACACAGCGCCATCTGACTCCACTAGGCAAAGCTATGATGGCAGTCAGATAACTGATAGAAAACATAAAAACTTTTTTTTTGTAAATACATACTTGTATAATACATAAAAAATACTATGTCGAAGTATATGATTAAATGTCAGTAATGATTTATCGAGATCTTTGTTATAAGTTGTTTCCATGGCCAACTGTAGAGCGATTTCTTATAATAAAGTTTCGATAATGGTTGTTCAAGAGTTTTTTTTTGTTTCGAGTAAATAACTGGTCGGCTCGATACAAATCGAGGGGAGAAGATATATAAACATTTATTGTACAGGTGGTATAAACCGCTTGAGGATATTGGAGGATAAATTGATTGTTCGGGGTCGGTTTTCCATTTAGATATGGAAATTTCCGGGATTGTGTACGAAAATCTTCGATTTTACCTTTTTTTCTCTAACAAATCACGCTAAGAGCAAAGCCTCTTGTTTGTTGCTATCCAATCATTATATTTTTTTATTTTTTGCATGGTCGTTTGGGAATTGGAATCAATTTTTATAATGGTTATTTTTCTTTCATAGGGCTTAAAAGTCTCTTTTATTCAGCTTACAATTAAACTGATAATTTCAGTTACCTATATCTGTTGTAGATTAAGTGGTTATTATAGATCATAAAACTGAAATTGTGATTTAGGCTTAGTGGCGTGCATCGACTTCTGTTGGGCTGATGATGACGATTGGAACTTTTAGTTAAAAATAAGCTTTTATTAAATTTGCTGTTGGAGATTTCAACTTTTGTATGACTTGTAAATTTAGTGTTAGCTATTAATATTGTATTGTTTTTATAGTTATGGAATAATCTAAAGCATTTACATTAAATTTAACGTTTATAAGGAAGTCGGTAAGTATTGTAAAATTGAATCATCGTTTTATATTACACGTTTTTTTCCGGTACGTAACGTAATTTTTCTTCATGATTTTTAGCGATGATTGCTCAGTGGTTAGCGCGGTTGGTTCACACGCCGAAGGGCGTAAGTTTATTCCTCAATGATGAGCTTGAGGTGCCGCTAAAAGAAAACATCGTAAAGAAACCATAGCATGGTGTTAAGGTACTTTATATTGGCTGGCTAGATATCACCCTTAAGTTGAAAATCTGCAGCCAAGCACCTAACGGTTCCATGGCAAGGCTATGTGTATTTGCCATCATGGACCACACCGTCACTTATGTAATTAGGTAGGTAAAAATTACATACTCAGGTCTTATTTCTCAGGTCTTATTGAATTTGAGAGTGAATACCAAAATAAAACTATTATTTCATCTACCAAGCTGTCAGCTGATCAACGATAATCATCCCTCGATACCATTTGTCGGTATTGCCCGCTAACAGTGTCTATGGTGTATCTACATTTTTTTTTTCATTAATTTATTCTGGCCATGGATGTTACACAACTCCTTCAGCCGTATCTCCTACATAGTAGGTTGGTGTTGCCCGCTAACACTTAACATGAGATGAGCTGTGGTCAAATACCTAGCTTGTAAACTATAAAAAAATCATTTTATGATACTAAAGTCGATCATTAAAACTTAATAACGCATAAACCATTTATATAAGCAATTCCACCCCAAAAGTCCTATAAAAATTCCGGCGCCAAATAAAGCAAAATATCCGTCACGAAAAATTTCCGGTTATTTTATATCATGTCACAAAGATTACAATAAAACATATATTGCGACGTAAAGCATGTATCACTATGACAAAAACGTGACCCTTTCAACCATTCTATTATTAGATTCGGGATGAATGTTACGTATACAACTGCGACAAACGATTGACTAGTTTAACAAAAGGATCATCCATACGAAATTAATTCAATAGAAAAGGTCAAAATATTTTCTTATATTCTCCTCTTCGCTTTATACTTTCGGTATTTGTGCGAGTGATATCGTTATACGAGTATTTTGATTATCTGTTAGTGATATGGAACATAGAAAAATCTGATGCCTCAATTGTTTTCTAGATACGTTGTGTCTGATGATCGTCTAAATCCGAGGAGCAAATAAATAACAAATCTATCTGAGCTTTGTTTATTTTATTGTTATAAAGATTGATTGTACCTAAAACTTTGAGTAGACAAGTATTTGTAAAAATAAGTTTACTATGAAATCTGTCTATGTTTTAATAAACAAATTATGTTGAATACAAATTTAGTTTCATGAAAATTCAATGACGGGAGTCATTTTAGAAAGAAAAGGAAAGAAAGGTGGAATTAATACTATTTAGGCAGGTTGTTTAAAGCGTTGACGGAATGGTGGCCGCAAACTTGTAAGCGGAGCGTTAGTCTTCCACCAGCTGATCAAACCTGGACAAGATTGGCTTTGGCACATGACCTGGACGAGTGGCGTACAACAAAAGAGGCCTATACTCAACAGTGGCCGATTATACATACGTTTTTGGAACTGCATACAGAACACCCAGACAGAACAAATATTAATTTGTCGTCACATAAATGTTTGCCCTGGTGGCAATCAAACCCACGCCTTACAGCTCTTGAAGCAGATATACTACCAAATGTGCTAACAGGGGCAGTTGAGTCGAAACATTATTTTGAGATATTAGACGTTTAGTCTATAGCCTAGTATTTTTGCTAGCTACAGTACCCTTCAATGCCTACATCTAAATAAGAAATGTCAACCAAAAAACTAGGCAAAAAATGAAATGCCAGGTTTAGGGCTAAAAATATTTTTATTAACAGGACCCTATGATGTGGGTTGAGTCAATTTTTCCAAACCTAAAAAGCTGGATGAATTCCGAACGTTCCGAACGGTAAGATGAGGCTACCCTCATTTTTTAGTACTACTCGATGATATCTAGGTATAGAATGTACTGTATCGCTACTTGGCACTCGATAACCTAACCGCATCTTTGCCTATTGTACAAAACGCTCCATGTTAGGCTTCGGTATACCAAGTTTTTTACGTTAGTTTTATCATTTTAAACGCCTACATAATATGCCTCATCTTTGTACCCGATGACGTAGCGCATTTCAGTTGACTGGCATTTTTTAAAGACCGTTGCTATAATTATGTAATACAACTACTACCTATTGGTTTCCTATAGTACAAGCTTTGCTTAGTTTGAGTTCAGATGGCGCTGTGCGTAATGTCCTACGATATTTATTTTATTTGACCGCGTTCTTGCCTGGAGATGAGATCTACGATGGAGTACACTTGGCCAGAAGAAACCAATTCACTCGCCACTTGAAAGCACCCAGATTGTACCTAAGCTATTAGACTTATTAGAACTTACGAGGCACAAATCTTTACCATAACGAGCTGATATAAAATAATAATGTTTGCCAAAGTTTGGTGATATTCGTGCCCAAAACTAAATTAAAATAAATAGCATAAAGTTATAAACTAATTAGACAGGAAAACTTTGTTCATACGTCTCCTTAGAGTGTCGAAATTAGAGTTGAACTAAACTTGTTTACCTTCTTCGAAGCCACAGCATATAGTTTTGCTAACGGTACTGTAGCTTATGCAACGGACGATGCGGTCAGTTTTTGGATTTTGGACATAGCTATCGCATAACCGATAAATCGCTGGGGTAGACGTGTTCTAGAGTGGGGGCTGCGAATCGACCAAACACCTTATTTTATATCCAAACACCTTATTTTACATATAAAAGTTATGAGACGAACGATATGCTCCCCTGATGGTAAGAGATAACGCATATCCAAAACCATTGCATCAATATACAGAACTAGTTGCAAAACAAAGTCCGGGGCATCGTTGCTTTAGCGCTCATTACTTTGAGATTTTTTCCCCTTCAAACTGGAACGCAGTATTTTTTTATTTTTTTTAATGGTTGACAGGCTAGTTGTTTGACCACAGCTCACCTGATGTTAAGTGACGGTGTGGTCGAAGATGGTAAAGCACACCTAGCCTGGAATGGAACAGGCTCTCAAGTGAGGCTGCCGGAACACACCGTTAGATGCTTAGCGGCAGATTTTCAACTTGAGGGTGGTAGCTAGCCAGCCGAGTACTAGAAAGTACCCTACCACCATGCTATGGTTTCCTCACGATGTTTCCCTTCACCGGCAGCTCAAGCTCATTGTTGGGGTTTGAACCCACGCCCTTCGGCATGCGAACCTACCGCGCTAACCACTGAGCTATCATCGCTACAAAATAAGTAATGTTTACACACTACTGCGTGTCTGTAGGACTGCGGTGGTACCTAGACGACTTTCTGCTAAAGAAATCTACCACCAACACCTTGTCAAACATTTTTTTTAAAATCAGTTGTGTTGTTTCCGTAATGGTTCACATAACATCCCAATAATCGCACTAATATTATAAATGTGAAAGTTTGGATGGGCGGATGTTTGTTACTCTTTCACGCAAAAACTACTGAAAGGATTTCTGGATTAACACATAGGCTACTTTTTATCCCAAAAACGTGTTTTTTTTTTTAAAGCTGACAGGCTAGTTGTTTGACCACAGCTCACCTGATGTTAAGTGACGGTGTGGTCGAAGATGGTAAAGCACACCTAGCCTGGAATGGAACTGGCTCTCAAGTGAGGCTGCCGGAACACACCGTTAGATGCTTGGCGACAGATTTTCAACTTGAGGGTGGTAGCTAGCCAGCCGAGTACTAGAAAGTACCCTACCACCATGTTATGGTTTCCTCACGATGTTTTCCTTCACCGGCAGCTCAATCTCATTGTTGGGGTTTGAACCCACACCCTTCGGCATGCGAAGCGACCGCACTAACCACTGAGCTATCATCGCTACAAAAGTAGCGGGTAACACCGCGGGGCGCAGCTAGTATTTTTTATAAAACTTTGAATGTTTTCAAAATAGACCAATTCACTGTATTGCACTAAGTGTGTGCATCACTTCCTCAATGTTGAGACTGTTCGCATGTAACTACGCTGATACGCCAGTAACGCCTCCTTAAGGGAGGGAAATTTCACTGAAAGTGGCATACACAAAGTTTCTTAGTTCGTTGTCATGTTTAACACTACCCAAAGTAATGCGATGAAAACATTTTCCTGTACCTAATTAGGTAGAATATTAGTAGGATAAAAATGTTCATGGCAATTTGTAAATATCCTACATGCAATAAATTATTGAGTATCGAGTACTTTTAAACCGACGTCAGAGAAGCCAATGCAAGATAGATAGCGAAAACAGAAGCAGGATAGCTTTCCTTTGCAAGAAGTTGTCTAGATAGGTAGGTACCACCGCAGTACCAGATATTCTGCCGCCAATTAGTAGTGTGTAAACATTACTGTATTGCGGTTTGAAGGGAACTGCAAGCAAAATTACTGTGCTGTTGAGACTAACCATCGAAAGTCTCAAAGTAATGAGCGCCAAAGCAGCGATGTCCCAGACTTTGTTCAGCTCAAAGTTATGTGTATTGATGCAATGGCCATGGACATGCGTTATTATATACAAAGCGCATCGTTCGTCTCATTGCTTTTACATATAAAAATATGAAATAAAATAACATGTAAAAATGTTCAGCAGCACTTGAACATTTCCTTTCATCTCAACTAACTTGAAATTGCGTGTAAAGGAACCCCCAATACTGAATATCATATAGACTTCAATTGTCTTCCCTCGATTTCCCTCAAAGTGATGGATTGGGAGTGAAACTTTCCCCGTGTTTGTTACTTTTCCATCACTCCGAAGATAAACTTCGAGAGCAGTCCGTCTATGAAATTGGAATATTATACGATAAATGAGATTTATGAACTCGAATATTATGACTTTCTTTTTATTGAATTTTATGGTTTATGAGTTAATATTTAAAAACGCTATAACTTTTTTAAGATACATACGAGTATAAGCTATATTGAAGTGCTAGATTAACTGTCGAATTTCTTTAAGTAATAATTGGTTTTTATTCGCTACAAACACATGAGCACATAACGCACCGCGTTATGTGCTCGTGTGTTTGTAGCATAATAAATGTGTGTTACATAATTTCAAACGATGATAGCTCAGTGGTTAACGCTGTCGGTTCATACGCTGTAAAGCGTGGTTTCAAGTCCTAATATTAAGCTTGAGCTATCGGTAAAGGAAAACATCGTGAGAAAACAATAACCTGGTGATACTTTCCAGTACTGGACTGGCTAGCTATCACCCTTAAAGTTGACAAATTTACCGCCAAGCATCTAACAGTGTGTTCCGGCAGTCTCACATAAAAACCAGTTCTATTCCATGTGTTTATCATCTTCGACCACACTGTCTTTTAACATCAGGTGAGAGGTGACCAAAAAACAAGCTGTAATGCGTGAAGCTGTGCTCTCGTTCTATTTCACAGTTTTTTTTCTGGTTTTAAGAGTTCTAGTGTACAAAGTAAACAGTTTCTATGTATCTATACTTATTAATGGCAAATTAAAAAATACGTCGAGGTCTGTTAGGAGCTTGCTAATCAAAGTTAACTTTTTATAAACGCTAAATAGTAACAATATAAACGCTATACGCGCTTTAGTAAGAACTCTCATGTGAGTTAGACAATCAGAGCCAAGGCAAGCCAAGTCAAGCCAAGTATTTATTACCATCACGAGAACGTTTCATTAATTTTACATAAAAAAGGCTACAATTAAATAATGAAGCGAAAAGTCATATAATATGTTTGTTTGGATTGCTTACAATGTAATATGTATAAGAATGCCTACGTTGCTAGGCGAAGTGATGACAGGTGGAGTAAAGTTGCAACAGAGTGGTGGCCTAGGTAAGGTAAGCGGAGCGTTGGTCGTCCAGCCGCAACATGGGTCGAGGACATTATCACCGTCGCGGGTCGAACTTAGGCCAGATTGGCACAGGACCGAGACAGATGGCATGACAAGAGAGATGCCTATACCCAGCAGTGGGATAAAGAAAGCTGTGGATGATGATGAAGAATGCCTTCAAATCATCACAGAGTAATTTGTAGCGATGATAGCTCAGTGGTTAGCGCGGTAGGTTCGCATGCCGAAGGGCGTGGGTTCAAACCCCAACAATGAACTTGAGCTGCCGGTGAAGGAAAACATCGTGAGGAAACTAAAGCATGGTGGTAGGGTACTTTAGTACTCGGCTGGCTAGCTACCACCCTCAAGTTGAAAATCTGCCGCCAAGCATCTAACGGTATGTTCCGGCAGCCTCACTTGAGAGCCAGTTGCATTCCAGGCTAGGTGTGCTTTACCATCTTCGGCCACACCTTCACTTGACATCAGGTGAGCTGTGGTCAAACACCTAGCCTGTCAACCATTAAAAAAAAAAGAAAAAAGTAAATACATTCCTTCTCGGTAAGCGTGTTTCACCCTAGACCACATCGTAGCTTAACATCAGGCAGAATGGTGTCAAACGCGACCCTATTACGTATTAAAATAAAAATGTGCATAGTGTTATAATTAACTTTAACAGAAATTCCAATAATCATTTTTGCTAACAACCTATGCCCTAAGAATTCTCGTTAGCTGGATGGAACAGACGGATAATGCTAGAAATGTCAGCTCGTCTTATCCTTAAACCTGAACTGAAATAACTTCGTTAGTGTCGTTGTTGGAATTGCTATTGTAAGAATTCACCGTCATGTTTTAATTTCCATGCCAACTTTAGTAGAAAAATATTATCTGCGTTAAAAAATATTATTTATTATTATAAATGTGAGAGTTTGGACGGATGGATAGATGGATGTTTGTTACTCTTTCAGGCAAAAACTACTGAACGGATTTATATGAGATTTGGTATGGATGTAGCTTAGACCCTGGATTAACGCATAAGTTACATTTTATCCCGAAAAAATGTAGCGGGTAACACCGCAGGGCGCAGCTAGTTGTAATATAAATCCCACCAAAAAGATTTTTATGTAAAATGTTGCTAGGTCGAGACCATACGACTCGCCTGTCAAAAAAATTATCAGAGCTCATGTAGAGCCAAGCTTCTAACCCTACACGCCCTAACTCTACAGGCTTTCTCTAAGGCTTGATTTCAAAATACTTATACTATTGTACTTTTTGGGAAAGTTTAAAGCGATTCCACAGTTAGCTGTATGAATAACGAATTTGGATTTGAAGCGCTTAATGCGCGCAAGCAGCGCTTAGTGGGAAACGTCTACCATGTATAAGTGACGCTTTGGTCGCGTTTGTCTGACCGTGCGGTAGTTTATAAGAGCAGGGTGAACCAACTCCAAGGCACAATCGCCGAAACAAAAACTTATAGTAAAAAAGTCGGTAGATTACGGAACCCTACTAATTTTACTAATTGGTTCACATTGAATGGACGTAAAAGGTTCTTTAATAGCGCTAGCATTTTGGCGCCGATAGAATTGTTCGGAAATAATTAACAGTAAATGTGCAGGTAATTATTTTTCTACCAAAATCATTAATGATTCAACAGCTTTTGGCTTTTGTTTTGATTTTGTTGAATTTTATAGTAATTTTTTTCAATTTCGCTATAAACACTTTTAATAAAACTATGTAACGCGCGCATTTAGGAATGAATTATTTTCGTTTTTTTATATATCTGCTAGGTATGTTATATCTTCTTCTTCTCTTTGATTTTGGCGTCGCACTTTATACATTTTCCAATTAAAAAAGGTTCAATATTTTCAATGTTGGTTCATTAGATACATCAAACATACTTTTAAGAAGCCAATCAGAATAATCATTGTAATGTATACCTTCACCTATCCCTATGCTTAGTCATAGTAGTTATATATAATTGTAAAGTAGCGTACTCTTTTTTAGTATAACTAAGTGCGAGACTATGGTTTAAGCAGCGCTTCCATCTCATTTGGCATTCGCATAAAGGTGAAAGTTTGTATGTGTGTTTGTATGTTTGTTACTTCTTCACGCTCATACAGCTGGACCAATTTTGATGAAATTGGGTATGCAGGTAGCTGGAACCCTGGATTGACATAATAGGCTACTTTTTATCCCAAAAAAACAATGTTCACGTGGGAACGTCGGGTAACGCGGGGCGCAGATAGTTAAAAATAAAACTAATTTAAGGTTTTATTTTTGAACCCTATAAGATATACCCGCTTTTAATGTTCGTACAGATCCGAATACGAACTAACCGACATAGCCCAGAGAATCAGGAAGTTGAAGTGGCAGTGGGCAGGGCATATAGCACGTAGAACTAATAGCCGATGGAGCTGCAAAGTTCTGGAGTGGAGACCACGAACCGGCAAGCGCAGCGTAGGACCTTCACCTGTGGGTGGAGGTGGAGCTGGACAGACCTAATAAAGACCGCAGGAACGCGCTGGATGCGAGCCGCTTTCAACCGGTCTTTGTGGAAGTGAATGGGGGAAGCCTATGTCTAGCAGCGGACGTCCTACGGCTGAAATGATGATGATGATGATGATGATGATGATAAATGTTTGTAAACAGACCCATCGTTTATCTACAAAGACTATGATATCGACATTCAGATTACACCTTAAAGAATTTAATTTTTAATAACAAAGCCGATGTAATAAGTAAGACGTTATAACTGGATTTATTGATCAACTGATTTTATTATTACGTGAGTCCGGAAATGCCTGAGGGACTCGGCGCGGAGCAAATAATTACAAAAGCCACTCACTCACTTCATTCCGTGTTTCGAGAGAGAATAATCTTGCTTGGTGTTGTAGTGGATTTTCATGGCCCATTGTTGATTGTTTATATCAAATAAATACTTAGAAAATCTTTAACACGTTATATTTAGCTTATTTCCGATTAAAAGTAATTTAAATTTAAATAGCTTGATAACAATTTAAAAAACTAGTCTGAAACTTTACTTACCATCTAACACTAAAATTCGACATAAACTTAAAAACTAATACAAATTAAACAAGAAACTAATTAAAATAAAATAACCGCAGGTCTTTATATCCCTATCTCGCTGCAGTAACCACTTGCTGACACGTGTTTCGCCTCTACACGAGGCATCCTCAGGACGTGTCGACTCTTCGAGCGCTTTGCCGAGACTGTTATGAACTCATTAACACTGAACTAGTAAAAAGATTCTTGTAAGTTCGAAAATCAACGCGAAAATTCCAGATAATATAGCCATAAATTCACACTTAAATAGTTTTATTTTATTGCCTTCTAAAAGCTATATCAATAAATGGACATCTCAAAAAAATAAAAACAAGCATCAAAATCATCTATACTTTTTAAATTGTTGCCATATCACCAAAATACCAAAAATATGAATTTCTACCTAAAAATACAAAACATAGACTTACTAAACTAGAGCGTCTGATATCTGAGCCCAAGATAATGCGCGTGTGCTGGATTATATTGAATAACCTCGCACTCTCAGCTAAATATGATTTATGGATTTGCACTAGGGTTAGTTTACAGCTTAGAAAAAAGTACAGCTAGAATATAGCATAAAGATCAGTGGCCCTACAATTTTGCATGTCTTATACGAACTACGTACGTAGTTCGTATAAGACATGCAGAAATACATTGATGCTTTTCTGTGATATAATACTTTGGCGTATTTAAAAGCTTGTAACTCTTGTAAAACAAGCAAACATTGTAAGGCCAAGAAGACTTCGCTCAACATTTGGTGGCTAGACGGCGGGGTTTTCTCATAGGTGCTCTGTTATCTCATTTGGTAGTGACTATCTTATTGCCACATTTGATAGTCATTATCCTGTTAGTTCGTAGTCTGTCCTGATAGCGCATTTGGTAGTGACCGCCCTGTTATCTCATTTGGTAGTGACTGCCCTGTTATTTCATTTGGTTATGACTGCCATGTTAGTTCATTTGGTAGTGACAACTCTATTACCACATTTGGTAGGGATTATTCTGTTAGTTGATTACAAGCAAAAATATTATTTTTTACATTTATCTGGCTTTCAAATTATAGTTTACTAGCTGTACACCGCGGTGTAGCTCGCTACATGTTTTCGGGATAAAAAGTTGCGGTAAACTGCAAGTGCTTTTCTCGGAGTAAAACAGTCATTGAATTATTCTCAATCGGCGATTTTCTTGTACCTGTATTATTATACAGAACCGTTTTAAAGATTGGACCGGTAAATGCGCTTCAGGGAAATATCCCAAAACAGTAGTTCACGCCCCATCGACTCGTGGTAATACGACAGGGGTTCTTGGGACCAGACGTCAGGTAATCAGATCATGTGAATGGAGCAGAAAATCTGTCCATAAAACTGTAAGATTTCATACGGAAGACAATTTTCTACTGTATTTAAGATTTTATTTTATCTAATCCCACTAATATTATAAATGTGAAAATTTGGATAAATGGATGTTTCTTATTCTTACACGCAAAAACTACTCAATGGATTTTGATCAAAATTTGGTATGGAGGTAGCAGACACCCTTTAACACATAGGCTACTTTTTATCCCGAAAATATGTAGGGGGTAACATCGCGGGGTACCGCTAGTTCAGTTATAAAACCGTATTTAGGCAACTCTATTGTCTGTATTATTATTTTCCAAATAGCTAGGTACGTAAGTTCTGGACCAGATTGGCAGAGGACAGAGGCAGATGGTATGACAAGAGAGAGGCCTACACCCAGGAGTGGGATAAAGAAGAATGTGGATGATGATGATAAGGTACCTAAGTAGGTATGGTACCTATTATGAAAGTTTTATGACTTTTATCTTTGGCTTTGTTTTTGACGATTATCACCTAAAACGAAGTTAATCTAGTATCTGCGTTACAACCACCTAGAAACTTTAAGAGACACCCAATAAACATATTAGTATTCAGGTGAGGTAGGGTAAGACGCTGACATTAACCTTTAAAAGGGGTCAAACCGTGAATTTTGTCCCCTAATATCTTATTCTAAGCGACGCGATTTCTGCAAGGACCTGTTTGGACAAATACCGACTTTGAATATTGATACCTCATTATGAAGGCAATTAAAGTTAGGTGATGAGCTTTCGAAAAAGGTTTAAAGTGATTTTTGTCTCAGTTTCTTGTCATTTAAACTGAAAATTTACATTCATAGATTGACGACCCTGTTGGCTCATTGGTAAAAGATCTGTAAGGTGTGGGTTCGATTCCCACCCAGAACAAAGATTTTGTGCTTAAATTGTTTGTTCTGTATTTATTAGGTATAAGAATGTATTTATAACAGCAAAAAAGTATGTATTATATCAGTTATTTGACTTCCATAGCACAAGCTTTGCTTAGTTTGGGGTCTGATTTGGGCGCTGTGTGTAATGCCCTCCGATATATATTTATTTATGGAAAATTTGTGAAGTTTCTATGTGAGCGTGTTTCATTTCAGACCGCACTTCTGCTTAACATCAGGCAAGGTGTGGTTATACGCGAACCTACTTTGAATTTGTGTTATCTTTTGTCTATTCACGACTTTGGTATTATCGGGTTTCTCAATTTCTTCCTAGTATAGAAGCAAATTTAAATACCTATATACGTCAAATAGCGTAGAGATTAGCGCGGTTAGTTCACATACTGAAGGGCGTGGGTTTAAGCTCCAACAATGAGCTTGAGCTGCCGGTGAAGTAAAAAATCGTAAGGATACCATAGCATGGTGCCAGTGGTTTCCAGTCGGCTGCCTAGCCACCACCACCACCACCACTTGAAACCACCACTTGAAAATCTGTCGCTAAGCACCAAACAATGTGTTCTGGCAGAACCAGTTCCATTCCAGAATAGATGTGTTTACCATCTTCGACACCGTCACTTAACATCGGCTAAGCTGTGGTTAGACTTCTAGCCCGTTAACCAAAAATAAACAGTGTAAAATTTACATATCGATTATTACAACTCTATAAAGCTAAGTCATTTTTAATTATAAAAATAAAACCATTTTCTTCGTGTCTTAAGAAATCTATTTCAATTCAAAGAATGTTACAGAGACGTCTGATAGATTAAACACTATTAATAAGCTGTCAACGCAACACTTCCGACAAAATCAGTCTCCAGCGATATCGATTGACCGTTTCCTTTTGTTGTAGCAATAATGCTTTAAAGGAAAATCTACTTCCCACCCGAGTACATTTACGCTAACTTCCAATGGCGAGTGAGTCTGTCAGCTGAATAATAAATGTTCAGGAAGTCGCAGTGTGCTTTTACTTCTGTTACTCAACCAAGTATATACTTGGTGGTAGATCTCCTTAGCAGGAGGTCGTCTAGGTAGGTACCACCGCAGTACCAGATATTAGCAATGTATGTATTAGATGTAGTGATGATAGCTCAGTGGTTAGCGCGGTAGGTTCGCATGCCGAAGGGCGTGGGTTCAAACCCCAACAATGAGCTTGAGCTGCCGGTGAAGGAAAACATCGTGAGGAAGCCATAGCATGGTGGTAGGGTACTTTCTAGTACTCGGCTGGCTAGCTACCACCCTCAAGTTGAAAATCTGCCGCCAAGCATCTAACGGTGTGTTCCGGCAGCCTCACTTGAGAGCCAGTTCCATTCCAGGCTAGGTGTGCTTTACCATCTTCGACCACACCTTCACTTAACATCAGGTGAGCTGTGGTCAAACAACTAGCCTGTCAACCATTAAAAAAAAAAAAAAATCTGCCGCCAAGCAGTAGTGTATAAACATTACTGTGTTCCGGTTTGAAGGGTACTGCAGCTAGCGAAATTACTGGGCTGTTGTGACTAACCATCGAAAGTCTCAAAGTAATGAGCGCCAAAGCAATGATGCCCTGGACTTTGTTTTGTTACTCAAAGTTCTGTGTATCGCTGCAATGGTCATGGACAGGCGTTATCTCTTACCATCAGAAGAGCGTCTCGTTCGTCTCATTATTTCTCACATAAAAAAAAAAAGAAAAAAAGGTTAAATATATAATATACTAGCAGCTCGTCCCGGCTTCGCACGGGAAAACAACAAATAATATTTAAGTAAGTATTAAATTAATTAACAAAAACTTTTTTTTTAATATATAATTTCAGGTGAATCTTTTGTAGTAACAGATTAAACGGTATAAGAAAAAATGGCATTGGTATCCCGTCTAATCCCTACTACCCGTGTTTATATAAAATTTAATTTCATTGATTTCTTATCGAATATAGCGTAATGAATTATTTATTAAACTATGCCCTACGATATTTATTTATTTTACTCGTAATCGTTGCCCTAATAAAAAATAATGGCGATAACAAAAATAAATTCAATTCCTAGGCTTGTGTTACTTAGTTAGTGGACGCGAGTTTGTGCTTTTTTAAAGCCAATAAATCAATTTAAAAGCCTATATCCAGTAACAAGATTTCGGCATAGGTTTTATTTGAGGTCCCTTTTCAATTAAGAAATGCCGGTCAAAGTAAATAAGACTCCTATTCTGGGTAGCGAAATATATAAATTAGTTAACTAGAATTTTGGGAACACGATACGTTCCACAAAGGCAAATTATCCAAAATTTAAAACGACAAAATTTCAAATTTAAGGATATCCGCGTATTTAGGAATGACTGTAAGCGTCGTCAATCAGTTAGTTCGTCTTGTTTTTCATGGTTAACAAGCCACGTGTTTGACCATAGCTCACCTGATTTTAAGTGACGGTGTGGTCAAAGATTGTGAAAACATTGGCTTGACATCGACTGAATTTGTTTTGTTTGCCATTACTTTGTTTGAGACACTGAAAGTAGCCCTATACAGCCTACTATTTGGCGTCATTAGAGGTCAATTGAAACTTAATTTTTGAACGTAAAAATAATGTACAAGAATGTAATATTTCGAAATGGTTTTGGAATCTAAAGTATCCTTTCTTTACATAGGTACAAAACTTATTAACATTAAGAAAATACATCTTATAGCAGTATCTTTGTAAAACACCTAGTATACTAATCATAATCAATTTATTGGTATTAGGACATTACAATTCAGTCAGATATAATGATGTACTAATAGTTGTATCTACTTATATAGTACATATATAAGTCATGCTAATGAAGTTAACAACGTTTAGAGGAGGCTTTAGGTGACCAGAATGCTGGCATCTACTTTGGTTAAAAGCTTAGCATTGCCATCCAGCGTGGCAATGCTGCCAGCATTCTGGCCACATATCCCTCCTCTGACGGACTTTTAGATTAAGCTTTTTGTACAAGTGTTGTAAATAGTATTAATTTAAGATTTTTTACTGTGTTCAATAAATGTTAACCACATTGTGGCTCCAAATCAGTAAACAAAAATACCATAATAACACCTATTAGGCATTACAATATAAACACAAGTACTGTCAATCTAACACACAATGGGATGTGTCTTATAATAGCGATCCTCACATAACAATGTTACTCACATGAGTTGGGATTCAAAAGCCGATCCTTGCTTTACGAGCATGTTCTAACAATACCAATTTTAGAGCCTTGTCTGGTTGCAGTAGTTACATCCATTGTTCCGATTTTACGATGCCAGCGCAGGCAATGTGAGAACTTCACAATGATCACTTGACTCGTGACACTATTACAGTTAACTACAGTTTCAGATTCCATCACAGTTTGTGTGACTCACTCCGCGTTAAACTTTTGTAATATTTACTGCAACTATAATTTTGCTGTATTTTTATTTTGCAATTTTTATCAGAAATGTTACCTCAATCTACATCCAACAAAAATCTTCGTGATAGGATACGACATATACAACATGACTGGTGAGATACCTACGATACTGAAGGAGAGTACTTTGTACTCTATTCTCGTTATAATTATTATAACGAGAACGAACGTTATTGTTTTTTGTGGTATTATTTTATTGTAATAAAATTAGACACTTAATTTTGGCCTAATTTACCTATAAATAAACGAAGCGTGGATACAGTCCTGATGCTGATAACGATATTTTGATCACACGACAAGTACGTGCGTGCTATTCGGTGCGAGTATCCTCACAACGTCCAGCTCGTGCATCCATGCTTTACGTAATTTAACATAACTTTCGGTTAAGTTTACCTAGTAGTCAGTTAATATAAATGTTTAACATTATTTGAGACTAACCATTGAAAGCCTCAAAGTAATGAGCGCCAAAGCATGATGTCTTGAACTTTGTTTTACTACACAAAGTTCTGTGTATCGCAGAAATGGTAATGGACAAGCGTTATCTCTTACCATCAGGAGAGATAGCAAGTCTCTCAATTTTCTACAGGATTCATTTCGGAGAATGTGCTACCGAGCTGTACGACCTTGTTCTTCCATCCCCTTTTTACCATAGGACAAGTAGAAAGACGGCCCACTACCACCCATACGTAGTGGAATTTCCTTGGGTACGTACCAAACGTTTTGACTCTACGTTTCTCATCCGTACGGCCAAGGAATGGAACAAGCTACCGGCTTCCTTGTTTCCTGATAGATATAATCTGGATCTTTTCAAGGTCAGAGTGAATAGGTATCTTCTAGGTCTGCGTGCTTCATCTTCGACCACATCGTCGCTTACCATCAGGCGGGTTGGTGGTCAAACGCGGAATTAACCGTATTAAAAAAAAAAATGTGTCGTTCGGCTCATTACTATTACATTAAAAAAAAACTTAAACTATATTATTGTAAACAAATAAATAAATATTTGATGACATTTCACACAGCGTCATCTAACTCCAAACTAAGCAAAGCTTATACTATGGGAACCAGATAGCTGACAAAATACTTTAATACTTTTTTTTTGTAAATACATACTTATAACAGAACACCAAGACACAGAACAAACATCTATGTTAGTCACACAAATGTTAGTCCTGAGTGGGAATCGAACCCACGCGCTTCGATACTTGTAAATATTTGTAAAATTCAATAGAGACGCTATGCAATACGGTCTCAACATTAAATCCTAATTCAAATAACCTATTTATCTAACTACGTCAGTTTCCATAGTATAATTACATTTAAGTATCTACATATATCTATTTTTTATACATTAATATGAGAACAACTGTCGTATCAGCTCGCTACTAATAAAGATTATAATATTTTCGTGGTATGAATCCAGGTACCATAATTAAAGGTTTATGCAAAAATCCATCGTAATACAAACCAGAAAGAGGTTTGAATCCTGCGGCAGACGGTACTTTTTTCAGTGTTGTTAATGTTCGCCATCGATCATTTTCAGATGGCGGTAAAGGTGATTCTTCATTTGTATAAGAATTTGTCGTTATTGATAGCTGATCAATCATTGCATTGTTATAAAAAGCCTCTGAATAGGGCCCGTCATTTGTCGATCTTGATTCGTCCGTGGTAGAATCATTGGCAAATGTAGTTGAATTTGAATTTGAATTTTCATTAGTCAAAATTATATTTGTACTTACAGTAAAATTTTGCCACCTATCGTCGTTATCCAGTGGAAGTTTTTGTTCAGGTATTTCAATAGTAAGTAGTAGATTATCAATATTACTGTTATTGTAATTTGCAGTTGGGTACGGACCAGTTGATTCAGTAAGAGTTTCTGTTGTATTTTCTTCGGTAGCCTCCATTCCTCCATCCTTTATATCTTTGTTTTCATTAGTTATGCTATTATTAGAATCAATTTTGATATCGGTGATGTTTGTAGCATCGTTGCTTGATATTCTAGAGTTTTGCTCTTCCGTCATTAATTTCTTTGTTATCATTCCGCCTCTGTTAAGTGTCTGTCGAAAATTTATACCAAAATTTTCATCAGTATCTTTGTCGAAATATTCTTGTGCTTGCGGTCTTGTTTTTAGAGTTACCGTGTTGTTATCCCAAACATTATTATTATTTTCTCGTTGTTTTAGTGGTATTATTAAAGTTGGAAATATAAGTATCGGCGGAAGCAGAAACGTATCATTATTAACACTTTTTACATACCCAAGAAGTTCTATTAGGCTTTTTGGATACTTCCCTGTACTATCACCAACACCTAAAAATTTAACACAATTTTCATGAAACACATTTACAATTTTTTTTAATTTTATATTAAAAACAAAATATGTACGTATGTTTTACATTTTACACTCACAGTATTGGAAAGAGTAATATAATAGTAAAAGCGGAAATATACGTCTAGACAGCAACATGTTGTATGGACAAATACATTAAAAGCTTACTGAATATTTTATTATCAGGTAACATTAAATGCGAAAACGGTAGTTAAATTATGCATTACGAAAGTTACTAATGCCGGCTAAGGCCGTAAACACACAACGGGAAAGACAATAGATAAAGTATTTATGTATATTCTCCGTAATGCTTTTCTGTTTCTTGTGTTTCCAGATTGTGACATACATTTTAAGTATATTTTACGTTGTTAAATATCAAACTTCATAAAGTTAAACGTTACTCTTCAGGAATTATGTTTGTGGCAAATTTCATCAATATAGGTTTAAAAATTTAATATGAAATAAAATAAATATCGTAGAACATTACACACAGCGCCATTTGACCCCAAACTAAGCAGAACTTGTGTGATGGAAGTCAGATAACTGATAGAATACCTAGATACTTTTTTTTCTAAGTCCCTCAGCGAGCTATAGAAAGAGCTATGTTTGGCATTACTCTGAGGGATCGTATCGGGAGCGAAGTACTTCGCCAGAGTACTAAAGTCACAGACATAGACCAACTTATTAGCAAGTTGAAGTAAGCGAAGTACACTCGAAGGAGTGACGATATACGTAGGGCATTAGCGGTGGATAGAAACAAAAAGCCAAAGATAGGGCTGCAGTCGCTTAAGTGACGTGTTTTGGGAGAGGCATTTGTTCAGCAGTGGGCATGGATAGAATAGGCTGAAGATGACGATAATAAAAATGTAAGTTTGACTAACATACTTAGTAATACTAACTTGCCGAATTTTCCTTTATCTTTACCCGACTAACAAGGAGGCGTGTAAGGTTTTTGTAATTTTACAGAAAAAACATTTTGCATTCATCTCTTTTCACTTAACCTAACCTGATCATAATCCCCTTTGTGTATTCTGAGTGAAGTGAAATCGAAAATAAACATGGAACGAATGAAATGCGGGCTCACAACATGCTAGGAGATAGGACATGTGGTATGTCATTGTTATTGCGAAGCAACACCGTAAAGCTTGAGGCATACTGAAAGCAATACTGAAGCTAGCATCAAATTCATAAAAGGGGGAAAAGATCTTGGGTGATATGAAAATTACCAAAATAATTAAATTAATTCCTATCATCATAACAAATTACAAGTTGGCTGGAAACAGAATACAATCAATGCAACCAAATCAGGTATAAAACGTTCCCATTTTCTGTCACATTTCAATAAGAACGAATTTACTTGGTGGTAGATCTCCTTAGCAGGAGGTCGTCTAGTTGGGTACCACCGCAGTACCAGTTATTCTGCCGCTAAGCAGTAGTGTGTAAGCATTACTGTGTTCCGGTTTGAAGGGTACTGCAGCTAGCAAAATTACTGGGCTGTTGAGGCTAACTCAACTAAAAGTCTCAAAGTAATGAGCGCCAAAGCAGTGATGCCCGAGTTTGTTATGTTACTTAAAGTGCTGTTTATTGCTGCGATGGTCATGGACAGGCATTATCTCTTACCATCAGGAGAGCGTCTCGTTCGTCTCATTACTTTTACTTAAAAAAAAATAAAAAGAATAAAATATAAAGAATAGTTCTTTGTCAGATTGCTATATAAAAAAGTAGTACAACAAAAACTTCCAACTAAAGTGCGGTTTTATTTATTTTAGTCACTTAATTTATACATGCACATAAGCAACAGACGAAAAATAATCACAACCTGACAGCTTTATCAAACAAAAAATAATGTCGTAAATTTCATTGATATTATAACATTATGATAACATAAAAAAGACAGGAGAAGTATGAGTGACATGTGCGAAGGGTATAGAAAAAAGGGTTTTTATGTTTTGTTTAGAATTAGCTGCGCCCCGCGGTATTACCCGCTGTTCCCATGTGAATACTATATTTTGTTCAGGATAAAAAGTCTGTTAATCCAGGGTGTTAGCTGCCTTCATACCAAATTTCATCAAATTGGTCCGGCCGTTTGAGCGTGAAAAAGTAACAAACATACACACTTACAAACTTTCGCCTTTGTTATGTATTAGTGTGATGTCACACGGAATATTTTCTCAAGACACTGAGATCAAGATATTATACTATATTTATCAAAGTTTGGAAAAAAATATTTAATTTATTATACTTTTCGCCTAACAGTTTAGATTAAGGTTTTTTTTATGTAAAAAGTAATGAGACGCCCGAGACGCTCTTCTGATGGAAAGAGATAACGCCTGTCCATGACCATTGCAGCGATACACAGAACTTTGAGTGACGAAACAAGGTCCAGGGCATCGCTGCTTTGGCGCTCATTACTTTGAGACTTTCGATGGTTAGTCTCAACAGCCCAGTAATTTCGCTAGCTGCAGTACCCTTCAAACCGGAACACAGTAATGTTTACACGCTACTGCTTGGCGGCAGAATATCTGGTACTGCGGTGGTACCTACCTAGACGACCTCCCGCTAAGGAAATCTACCACCAAGTAAAAGGTGATTAGACATTGACATATTTTATTTTTATTTCATTTTACTTATATTTGGAATTTATTGTAATTTTTTGACAGTGCCTATAAATAAGTGTGTTTTCAATTTTATGACAAAGCTTTTAACTAATTAATTATTCATGTATCATTATTACTAATCGATATGGACCTGTTCTGAAATAAATTTATATTTTTATTATTATTAATGTCAAACGTACTTTGATATAAATTATTTTGTATAATCTTATTGAACTGTAATTTAATACAATGTGTAAAGGAAATGGTTAATGCTTTGTTCCGATACTTCAAGTAGCTGAGTTGCTGATAGGGGAAAATAGACAAAACACGATAAGCGAAACAGTGCAGGAAATATAGCGCTTAATAACGTACCTCGAATAAGAATCACCATAATTATCTTCTTAATTTTCTGTAACGTTTTCCTTACATCCTGTATTTGCATTGGCCGATTTTAGCCAAATACTCTAAACTTGATGTGTCGGTCCAACTGTTAGCAAGATGGGAATTGCAATTTGGTGCTAACTTGAAAACGCCTCTACTGTTTGCCCCTTTTCGAATAAAACATTTTTGTAATAGTAAGTACCGAAAATTATGAACCTAGTCCTTGTGTTTAGGGAGTTTTTGGTACGTATTTACATAGTATAAGGGTGAAATGTTCAAAAACTTATTTTAATATAGGTATGTTTTTTTTTATTTTTAATATCGTACGATATTACAAACAGTGCTGTCTGATCCCAAACTAAGTAAAGCTTGTACTATGGTAGTTAAATAACTGATAAAATACTTTTTTGTCAATTCATACCTACTTAAAATACATACAGAACACACAGACACAGAAAAAAACATGTTTTCTTGTGTGTGTAAAAGTAATGAGACGCTCTCCTGATGGTAAGAGATAATCGCCTATCCATGACCATTGTAGCGATACACAGAACGTTATGTAGTAAAACAAAGTTTAAGGCATCACTGCTTTAGCGCTCATTACTTTGAGACTTTCGGTGGTTAGTCTAAACAGCCCTGTAATTTCGCTATCTGCAAGTACTCTTCAAACCGAAATACAGTATTGTTTACATACATCTGCTTGGCGGCAGAATATCTGTTACTGCGGTGGGACCTACCTAGACGACCTCCTGCTAAAGAGATCTACCACCAAGTACATTTGTTTATACCACAAAATGGTTGTCCTGGGTGGGAATCGAACCCACGCCCTAAAACTACATTACCAATAAACTAACAGGGTTGCCGCTGGCTGGACTTATACCTATTATGTATATACATCTTGTGCTTTTATTCTGGTTGCCATAGATACAAGAAAAAAATATTGAACGTTAACCTTTGCACGCCCCTATCCACATAGATTAGTAGATTTCTTCAATTCCAAAACGTAATCTTGAATATCAATAACTTAATGTCTAGGGCCTATTTCATTATAAAGTAAGTAGGTAAGCTCGTAAAGGCTGAATTTCCTATTTTTCTATAACATATATTATGAAGCGAGAACATGGTAGAGAAACATTAGTATAACAGTCTAAAACAGCTAACAAGAACTCAACTTTAGGAAGATAAGCTATTTCGAGCGAATTTGGTGCTGCAGTAGATATTGTGGCAGTTACTTCAGTAGATACGAGAATGGATTTTAGTAAATTATAACTAGCTAGTTAGTCATTAAACTCTATGGTTTGTTGATTAATTCAGGCGTTACTTTACGGAAGTTCATTTTGAATATTCAAGGTATTATATATATTATATACCTACCTATTCATAAATGATCCCTACCAATTTACTAAATTTAGTTCGCAAGAGAACCACGAAGTATGTACCGTATATTGGTTAGGGTCAATCTCATGAGACCATTTTGATATCGATATAGTTTCGCTAACGGTTCATTCCATAACTTGAGGCCCCCGGTAGGCTGTTGCCAGTCCATTACAATTACCTTTGTTACTCACACGTCTTCAGGAATATCTTCAGTCCCCGTAGGATTCTTGTATTCACAGTTAATCGGAAGTAGTGTACATACATACACACACAGAAGTAGTATGTATACATCCCAAGCTTGGATAAGGTAAAAAAAGGCCAATAGATGCTGGCCACATATCCCTCCTCTGACGGACTTTTAGATTAAGTTTTTTGTATAAATTTTGTAAATAGTATTAATGTGGTTCGATTTCCATACAAATATTTTTTTTCCATTTATAGACAAATGGAGCATAATTTTACAGTGAAATCACAGATACTGGCATTAATTTTGGTCTTTATTGCTTGAATGAAACAGTAGATTATAAAAAAAATTAAAAAAAAAATTTACAGTGAAATCACATATATGTGATTTCACTGTAAATTTTTTTTTTAATTTTTTTTATAGCTGACAGGCTAGGTGTTTGACCACAGCTCACCTGATGTTAAGTGACGGTGTGGTCGAAGATGGTAAAGCACACCTAGCCTGGAATGGAACTGGCTCTCAAGTGAGGCTGCCGGAACACACCGTTAGATGCTTGGCGACAGATTTTCAACTTGAGGGTGGTAGCTAGCCAGCCGAGTACTAGAAAGTACCCTACCACCATGCTATGGTTTCCTCACGATGTTTTCCTTCACCGGCAGCTCAAGCTCATTGTTGGGGTTTGAACCCACGCCCTTCGGCATGCGAAGCGACCGCACTAACCACTGAGCTATCATCGCTACAAAAAAATTTAAAAAAAAAAATTATGCTCCATTTGTCTATAAATGGGAAGAATGTGTTTGTATGGAAATCGTACCACCTTAATTTAAGATGTTTTATTTTGTTTAATAATAATATCGAATAAGCAAAAAAAATATATCGAATAATAAACGAAAATGAATGTACGATTTTGTTTTGTTTATTTGCTGCTTTTAGCTAAGTGTTTTTTCACACTCGTTTCATAGAACTGACACTGTGAATAAATTTCTAAACATTTCGCTGTCCGAAAATGTTTGTTTTATATTTCGTTAATCCACACTGAATTTATTAACTGCTTTCATGTGATTTTTTTCTAAATCTTTCATAGAACCGACACTGGGAAAAATGCTATACTTTTTTTTGCGAAATTCTTTTATATTCTCCGTTAATTCCATGTATTTTTCTTAATTCTGCTGAACCAGTCCTGCCCCTACGAAGCGTCCGTAAAAGCGTCCCAATCTCGCGTACCTTTTGTATCGTATGAATTTACATAAAGAGGCTTCCAGTCCTCAGGGTCTCTTTCCGGTTTTCCATTTTGTGCTTGAATGCTGCGACGGCGACGGCGCCCTAACTAAAACCTGAATCTGGTAAAGCGACCGCGTCGTTTTATTTCGATCGAACTGCAAAAGGTTTTTCGCGGTTGTATATTTGGTTCTGGTGATTGGGAATATTCACCTTGGAGGTTTTTACTGAGGTCCTAGAATGTTCGATTTAGAGTTTGATGGCCGTAAGCTGCTTTAATCAGACTTGTGTATAGTATAGTACCCGATATATAGTCTAACATCGGGTGAAATGGGTTACTCAATGTTTATTACTTTCAAATAAGTCGGGTATACTTTAGCAAGATTGCAAAGGGTTCATGTAATGGTGAACATTATCAATCTGCACATTGGTTAATTAATGTCAAGGTTATTATCTATCTATACTGTTATAAAGAGGAAAGATTTGATTATTTATTTGTAATGAATAGGCTCCAATACTACTGGACCGATTTCAACAATTCTTTCACCCTTAGGAAGCTACGCTATTGCCAGGTTACATAGGCTACTTTTTACCCCTATATTCCCACGGAAACGGGAACTACGAGGATGAAGCCGCGAGGCGTCCGCTAGTTAGGGATAAACTTGCTAGTTCCGGAAAAATAATATTCAAGCATTAGTAGTATTAGTTAGTGATAGCTCGGTGGTAAGGGCGGTCGCTTCACACATCGAATGGTGTGTCAAACCCCAACAATGAGCTTTGAAAGAAAACATCGCGAGGAAACCATAGCATGGTAGTAGGGTATTTTACAGTACTCGGCTGGATAGTTACCATCCTCAAGTTGAAAATCTGCCGCCAAGCACATAACGGTGTGTTCCGGCAGCCTCACTTAAGAACCAGTTCCATTTTAGGCTAGGTGTGCTTTACCATCTTCGATTACACCGTCACTCAATCAGGTGAGCTGTGATCAAGCATCAAGCTTGTCAAATAAAGTAAAAAAAATAATTACTCACATTTTATCACTCTAACGTAGCCTTGAAAAAGTCTGGATAGCAAAAATAAACAAGGTTAGCTTGTTTCATTTTTATATACTATATACCTAACAATCAGAAACAAAAGAGTTGAAACTATTAAAACGTATCTAGGGTAAATATCTAAAATCCCCTATCCCTATCCTTCAACTTTACCAACAAAAGCTTTTTGCCATTTAGTGTACAAAAATTGCTTGCCGTTTATTATATTTCTGCCCAATATGCCATAAAAGTGACTAAGATTTTCACACTCGATACAAACACACTATTTATGAAACATGGTGTGTAGCCTTGATGTGAAATATCTGAGATTACTTTTGCCGCACGACAATACAGGCTATTTCCTCAGTTTATGACACAAACAGGAAAAAAGGTGAGAAATAGTTCACCGCCTCTGTAAATGGGGTCACCGGTTTGTACGACATGTGATCATCAAGTTGAGACAAATGCAACTAACTCAGTTTTTATTAGAAACATGTACGTAAAAAGTAGCCCTCCAAACATAGGGCACAAGTACTGAAGAGAGAAAAATACACACGAATGACACTGGCGATAAAAAAATGGTTTTTCAGAAAAGTAATGGGTTTTACATAATATGTATATTTTACATAATTTTATGATTTTTGTACACATATATTCTGGTAAATAATTTTTTTTGTATTTTGTATTTGTATTTTTTTTGTATTTTGTATGTGCAGTTTAAAAAATAGAATACTATTTGTTACAGCTGTCGATATTTTTCAAGATTTTGTAGACATTTATATTTCTTTGTTAGGTGTTTATCTACATACATTAATATGTTTTGTATGGAATTTGTAATCTTTTAAAATTTACATGGACAACTAGACAGCTGCAGTGGGATAAAAAGTAGCTGTTTTAGTTTAAGATATTATCTCCGTCTCTCTAGATTATTTCAATTCAAAATATATCCAAATCTAGCCAGCTCATCAGCGTTAAGTCATTAGCTGAGTTCAGTACGTAGTAACAGACCTTGGTCTACGATTTTTACGAACTGGGGCGGAAACTTTATAGTGCGCCTCTTCTTCTCCATCGTTTGGAAAAACTTACCAAAAACTCACAAATATAAATGTTATATAGATATTTTTATAATGGGTAGCAATTGTTTGTATATTTCAATAAATTTGCTTTTCTTATTACTATATATAATGTGCTGCATATGCATGTATTATACAATATACATATTTAAACCTTTCTCTTGAATCACGCTGTCTATTGATAGAAACCGCATTAAATTAATTTGCATAGTATGATAGATCTAAGCATACAGACAGCGGGCAGCGACTTAATTTTATACTAGCGGACGCCTTGCGGTTTCACCCGCGTAGATCCTGTTTTCGTAAGAATACAGGAACTGCGCTATATAGAATAGCTTCCTAACGGTGAAAGAATTTTTAAAATCGGTCTAGTTTTTTCGGAACCTATTTATTACAAAGAAACAAACAATAAAATTTTTACTCTTTATAATAATATAAATATAAGTAGATCATTTTCCCGTACAATTAATATTGGGAACATGAAACAAGTACAAACTACAGACAAAGTAAATCTCACATTTTTTTATGTAACTGTAATGAGACGATTTTTTTTGTAATAGTAAGAGATAACGCATACCCATAACCATTACAGCAGTTGTACCACAGAATACAATAGTACAGTGCAGTACACAGAACTTTGAGAAGAGATAAAGGTCTATGTTGAGTAGCAAAACTACCAGGGCATTGCTGCTTTGGCGCTTATTACTGGCGCTTTCGATGGTTAAATTTCCTTCATGAATTAAGTAAGGCATAAGTAGTAAGATTGTTGCAATTAAATTAATCATTTTAACGACAATTATCAATGATTTTTATTTTTACAAAGAATTCAATAATTTAACGACTATTATCAATTGTTTTTATTTTTACAATGAATTCAATAATTTAACGACCATTATCATTGATTTTTATTTTTACAATACAAAACAAACAACAAGAATAGATGAGATTTTTACTTTGTAATTCGAAGAACTTATTCTATCTTAATACAATGAAGCAATGTCGTGATCCCACTTCATAAATAAGGAAAATAAATTGTCTCGGCGGCAAGTGTGTAGAACACTACATCTGTTACCAGTAAGAGCTTTTAAAGGCAAAAGGTTTTACAAAATTACGCAATACGCTTTTCTATTGTATGTACTTGTAAATGTATGGTGCTGTAAATTTACGAGAATTACAAATTACTATTAAAAGTTACAAAACATGTCCTGTACATTATTTACGAAAAAATTTTTGTAATTAATATTTATTCACAGGTATTTATTTCATTTCTTAATTTTTTACATGAAATACACAAAAAAATATAAATCACACTAATATTGTAAAGGCGATTTTTTTTAAAAATGTGTCTGTTTGTTACTTCCTCACAAACGATTAGACCAATTTTGATGAAATTTGGTATGGAGGTAGCTGATATTCTCGATTAACACATAAGCTACTTTTTATTCCGAAAAAATGTAACCGTTTTGAAACGTAACTGCAGCTAACGAAATAACTGGGCTATTGAGACTAACTTATCGAGAGTCTCAAAGCCAAAATTGTCATGCAATTCTCGTCTTTATACTAATCTTGTATCATCGCACTAGCGCGGGTGGAATCTGTTTTCTTTCTGTCATTAAGCCAGCTCTTAATATCTGTGATCTTTTAAGATAACCATCAGGCTACGCTTCCAGCGCTGCGGGTAAATCCCTTAGTGGGAATTTATGTTTTTATTATAAATGTGGAAGTTTGGATGTTACTCTTTCACGCAATGAAATTTGGTATAGAGATGAGCCCCTGGATTAAAGGATTAAAACATAGGCTACTTTTTATTGCGAAAACATATTAGCGGGTAACACTACGGGGCGCAGCTAGTAGAACACAATGGCTAGAGATTCTGCTGCTCTCTGTTTGTATTGTGTAAAGAGGTTCTTATTTATAGGTAAGGCTCAACACAGGTGGGTAAGTCTTAGAGCCTGCCCACGGTTTACGCTGCCCTTGGGGTATCCTGTGAAACATAGGCCGGGCGAGACCAGTACATATGTGACACTATTGAAGGGGATGGCTTTCAAACGTAAAATTTATATTTGACAACGAATTAGTTGATTCAAGATTTTTTTATAGTAACTAACTTTTTTATTGATCTATGTACTTTATCTCGTACACAACGCCATCTGACCCCAAACTAAGGAAAGCTTGTACTATGGAAGTCAGATAACTGATAGAATAATTGTCTTAATCTTTTTTTTGTTAATAAATCCTACTAATAATAATATTACAAATGTGAAAGTTTGTTTGTACTCAATCGCGCAAAAAACGGCTGAATGGATTTGGATGAAATTTGGTATACACATATTTTATTACCTGTATTAACAAATAGAATACTTTTTACAACAGATTTATTTAATTTAAAAGCTTATTTATTCATTAAAAATTGCGCAAATAAAAAAACAAAATTAAATAATGAACACGAGAGTAAAAAGAAGCACGAAAACACGCAAAAATAAAACACGTAAAACAGTACGAGCACACCTATTTCTTCTCTTTCGTCTTATTTATTTCAACATTTAACTCGAGACATATGGACCTAATGTAAATCAGTTTCGACATATTTTGTTTTAGTTTCAATCAAGTCTAAGTACGTATGTATGTACCTACAAGTTCGTTCACAGCTGGGTCGTTTCTCCGAGTCTAATCATAATTTTTCCCACGTAAAAAATAAAAGCTACCGGAGGCGCTATTTTCGCTTTTAGTTTTGTTTGTTCAACGTTCAGGTGTTGACTCAAAAATATTGCACCAGTTTTTAGAGAATATGCGTTGAAAATGGTATTTCTTTTAGTGCCTTTATGTGGCTGAACATAAGCAATTTCAATTTATCGCCTATTTAAACTGCACTAAGGTATACCACGCTGAATATAATAGATACTAATGAACGATACGATATATATGTATATTGTTCGTATATTATACGTTCGTTTAAGACGACTTTGTTGCATTATGTTAATAAACGAGCAATATTTTCACAATTCGATTTATGATCTTGAAAATGGCTCTAACTATGCTATCTAACAATTTAAAATTTACTATTATATTTTTTAGGAACGAAAAATCGATCTAGCTCGGGAAAAGCGCATTTTTTTAGTTTTTAATGAAAGGAAGTGATTCTGTTTCAGCTTTTTTTTTATGTAAAATGTAATGAAACGCTCTCCTGATGGTAAGAGATAACGCCTGTCTATGACCATTGCAGCGATACACAGAACTTTGAGTAGAAAACCAAAATCCAGGGCATCGCTGCTTTGGCGCTCATTACTTTGAGACTTTCGAATTTCGCTAGCTGCAGTACCCTTCAAACCGGAACACAGTAATGTTAACACACTACTGCTTAGCTGCAGAGTAACTGGTACTGCGGTGGTACCTACTTAGACGACCTCCTGCTAAGGAGATCAACCACCAAGTAAATTCAGCTTCTAAGATTTGACATAACGACTAACACACATTGCAAGTGAAAAAAATCTTACAAAAATATACATGCTCTTAGCGGATGACAGTATATCTGAAATAGAGGATTTTACATAAATAATATTCCACCATAACCGTTATAGCTTTACAGAATCTTACCATTTTGTTTCAGAACCCTTTAGAATACTTATCTTACGCATTTTTTAAATTGCCGATAATGTCGTTCTAAAATATCTTGATCGGGAAATAGATACCTACCAATTAGCGAAAAAAACCGTTCAGCAAAAATTGTTTACATTAAATTACTCAGTCAATTAAAGGCTTCTCGCTGGAATCCTCTTTTCATTTCAGATGAGGTTTATTAATTTTTGTCCGTATTCTTTGTAGGTCAGCGCTCTGTCGAATGAGTTCGGATTGATTTCCCAAGCGCGTGGTAAAAACGTGCCTTATTTAAATGCTGGGCCCGACTTTAGGCTTGATTGGGGAAGGGTATAATATGTGTTAGTTGTAGTTTTTTCTTCATTTTTGGCATCGCAATTTAAGCATTCTGCCAGTTTCAAGTCTCTATTTTATAAATTCCCAAGTGTCTCATGATACAACTAACATTATCATGTCTAACATTAAAAAAGCATACTACTTACTATGTTACTATGTATTAGGTACGTGTTTTTTACTAGAAGATAGATATATTTATAGCCCAGTCATCTTAGGGTTTCTCAATCAAACGGAATGAGCAGTAATAATAATCCTGAGTTAAAATTTATTTAAAATAATTAACATGACACTTTACAAACTTGCTGTACAGAAAGGTAAGTACATAATTTATTTTAAGCCTATTCAATTTATAAGTAAATATAACTGCATTGAAGACTTAATTGAGTTAAAAACAGTACTTTGGATTGGCATTCGCGATGGACCTTGCGCTTTGGCATGTATAGCTGAGCAACCCGCACTCGCAGTGCGCTATCTCTAAAACGGGCTAACGTATAAAAAAAGACGTGCAAAAAAAGTTGTAGAGAATTTTATGTCCTACAACATTTACATTAAATGGAAAAATAATTTGCGGTACAGGGAGGGAGATATTTAATAAAAACTGATTTTTGACATTTGACCTAAGATCCCTTATACGTGACTGTTTCCGCCATTTGTTATGACTGTAAAACGGAACGCAATATTGGACAATCCAGCATCGTTTTTACTATGGTTTGACAGCTAGGAACATCCGTTTCCTCCTTCCTTTCCGCAGTCCCCTTTCTCCCTCGCACGCACGCTTACTGCGATCTATGTGTCGCACGCGCCGCAACACTGACGCGGCAGTTGCAAGAAGAAACTACTCAAGAAAGGTTCAAAATCCCGCGCTTTCCTCGTAAGCAGTGAATCCCAGTGTTTTATTGCTATATATTTCGAAGAGAGTACCTACAGGAGTGACGTATTTGTGGAGTGTTGTTTTAACATAAACTTAGCGAACCCACTGCGAGTGTGGTCCGCTATCTTCACCGTGTGCCGCTGTAAGCGCGCACCCGCACCGCACCGCACCCTTTTGAAGCCGATCGGAGAAGAGACGAGATATCCGTTGAGGTAAGCGTGCACATGTACCTAGCCTTTCCCGACACTGTCTTTTACCTCCTAAGCTGTCAAATTTCAAGCCACTTCTGTAAATTATCGCTCCGCGTACCCACCTAGAAAATACAGTCCACTATCGCCCAGGTCTAACGCCTCTTAGGTTTGACCATCGAACCTAACTTCATTTTGAAGGTAGTTCGAACCGCCCCCGCAAAGCCGCGTCGAAGATTCGTCCCGGCGCGGACTCATATTTTTTGGTCCTTCGAGCCGCATAATTAAATTTTGTTAAATAATCTTTCTTGTAGTGATTTTAGCAACTCATCGCTACTACATATAAATCGGGCTAAGATTCGTCTAGGTCCTATGATCCGCTTTAGTCTAGATTTAGTCTAGAATTAGTCTAGCTAAACTGCTTCTTATTCCGCACCCGCGCCTTATAGGATTAATAGGTTACGTTATACATACGTACAACGATAGATTTGTTAACTGCTGTTTCGATATTATCGCCGCGTACAAAAGTATACCTGACCTACCTGTAAGTTTTAATTTATTATCGCCAAGTGACACGTTTGGTTCCAAACTCATTAGTGCTATTCACTTCGCTCGCTAAATAGGTACCTACCTACATTTTCAAAAACTCTCATTCCATTCGTCCGTTGCACCGTTGCTATCCCGCGTTTATTCTGCCTACCTACTTACTTTAGTTTTTATTATCTCGCTCCGCATAAAGTAGGTAGATAGTTCTCATTTATTATGGCACCGCCAAAGAAAGATGCAACAGAAATGAATGTACCAAGTGAGATAGTTATATTGGAAACCAAACGCGATACACTTTTCGAGTACATTCAATTAATTTATGACAGCGCTCAAAAGTCGCACATTGATGAAGAGCACAAAGAGAACTTTCTCAGTTCTGTCGAGACCATTGATGATATTCGAACTGAATTTAAAAAAATTGTCAATGACTACAATCACGCACAGTGTTGCTATGATCCGTCTTACAAACCTAATTTTAAGTCGCTAATTTCTTTCGATGATCTATACTGTCGTATTAAGCGTATACTCAAGCGCATCGAACCCGCACCACCTATGGTGGACTCTGACCTCGATCGCAGTAAAATGCAATACAAAAAGTCATTTTTGCCGAAAATCGAAATCATGGCATTCGATGGTGATATTCGAAACTGGCCCTTATTTTACGCGAGTTTCAAGTCATTGGTACACGACAATCCGATACTAACAAACGCCGAGAGGTTGTATTATTTAATAGGCAAGCTCTCTAGTAACGCTCAATCTGTATTTTCGGGCATTCAACCGAACGCTGAGAATTACGATTTGATATTAAAATGCTTACTCGATAGGTATCAAGACTCACGCGCGCTCGCATCTACTTATTTAGATCAGATGATTAATCTCAAGCTGAGTGGTCCTGCATCCTCGACTAAATTCCAAACGTTTATGGATCAGTTCGTCACCGGTGCGAATGCACTTAAGGGCCTGAAACTAAACGATTTGACCGATTTTATTTTATTACATATCGCGTTGAAGAAGTTAGACGAGGAAACGGTCCGTGCTTTTGAGTCTCAGTATCGCGCTGAGAACATACCGACGTTCGTTCAGCTGACCGAATTTATCCGCGGACAGTATAAAATTTATAATAACTCGCAACCTTTGAACACGAATATTCAAACATCTTCGCGAGGCAAACCGCGTCAAGGTCATGCGCCTAGCCCGCAGTCTTATGTAGCTGTCACAGCTCCACATAAGAAATGTCTATGTGACAATTTTGTACATGACCATCTGTTTAAATGTCCAAAATTTAACGAATTAACGCCATCCGCTAGATTCCAACGTGTTAAAGAAAACAACGCTTGTGCTAATTGTTGTAGCATACGGCACAGTTCCCGCGATTGCAATTCGACCTTAAGATGTAAAGTTTGTTCTCAAAAACATCACACATTATTACATTTTAATAACCTAACCAATCTAACTGCATCTGCAAAGCGCGATCATGGTGCAACCTCTACTCCCGGAATCGAACCCGCACCTTCCGCGCTGAGTACCGCTACCAGTAGCGGCGGCAGCGACGAGTTCGTAGCAGCTCAGCCGGCCCGTACTCACGCGCCCGAGTCTACGCGCGATAAAAACGTTTCGTCGCTGTATGCATCCATCGCTACGCCGGTTCGAGACAGCTCGAGTAGCGATACACTTAGCGCGCAATGTACGCGCCCTACTACGATATTACTGTCTACGGCTCAAGTTGTTATCTACGACCGAGTGGGTAATAGACACTTAGTCAAGGTTTTGTTAGACTCAGGCTCGCAATCTAATTTTATAAAAAGGGAGACTTGTAAACGCTTAGGTTTGGGTTGCAACAACGACACGCAAATGATTGTCCGTGGGTTCGGTGGTTCCGAAGAAACTGTTGTTACAGATACCACGGATTTTAAAATATTTTCACGCTTTTCTAATAACGTTTGTTATGACGTGTCGGCGCTCGTTGTCGACCGCATCACGGATAAGTTGCCTGCCGTACCCGTAGACACATCTAGTTTAGAGTATATTCGCACACTTCCGCTCGCTGATAGTACGTTCGCCTCGCCCGCCGAGGTGGAACTACTACTCGGCGCGGGCATCTTTCCGCATTTGTTGTTGACGGGCTCAGTAAGCGTTGGCGACGGGTTGCCCTCCGCGATTAACACAGTTTTTGGTCACGTAATTATGGGTACCGTTCCCGTGATGCCTGCCAAGCGTGAACAGAAAGACCTAAGGTCTACTTCAGCATGCTGCGCCGTCGTGCAGCAGTCGCTGGAGCACCTTTTGAAAAGGTTCTGGGAACTCGAGGAGGTTTCTGCGCCGCCCGCCAGCAGCCAAGATGACCTTGAGTGCGAACATCATTTTTCCGCAACCACTACGCGTGATGCTAATGGTAGGTACACCGTAGCCTTGCCGTTTAAGGACGATGTACATAAATTAGGCGATTCATTAAAAATAGCACATAGGCGTTTTCTGTGCCTGGAAAGCAAATTGCAGTCGTCGAAAACTTTACGCGCCGCGTACAATGATATTATTCGCGAATACCTTGATAAAGGTTACGTGACCGAAATAGGACTTGTTGATAATATTTCTCCCGCTTCCGCCGCCGCTTCCTATTTCGTCCCGCATCATTGTGTGCACCGTGAAGACAAGACTACCACCAAAATTCGCATGGTCCTGGACTCCAGCAGTAAGACCAGCAGTGGGCTAGCTCTTAACGAAGTGCTGCATTCCGGTCCTAACCTACAGGGTGATTTAAACAGTATACTTTTAAATTTTCGCCTGTTTAAAATCGCAATTTCCGCTGACTGTCGTCAAATGTTCTTACAAGTAGGTATGCACGAGTGCGATCGTAAATACCAAAGAATACTTTTTAGATTTGATCCGCAAGACCCTGTAGCGGTCTTTGAATTTAATCGCGTTTGCTTTGGCATGAAGTCGAGTGTGTTTCACGCTGTACGAGTCGTTAAACAGCTGATCGCGGACGAACAACATAAATTTCCCATTGCTGCCGCGATTGCATCCAGTTCGACGTACATGGACGACGTCTGCTTCAGTATAAAGGCGGATGACTCATCGCGCAATGATGAAGCCGTCGCTGTTGCCGCCTGTACCGAACTTATTGACATGTTCAAGTGCGGTCAATTCGACCTCGTCAAATGGACAAGTAACTCGCCCGCTGTCCTGCGCGGTGTCCCTTCGTCGCATCTCGCTTCTGTAGATCTGGAGATTGATCGATGTGCCACGCCGAGTAAAATACTAGGTACGCATTGGGACCGGTCGGACGATGTTTTCAAGTTCAAGGTCGCTGCACCTGAGCCAGGCTGCACCAAACGTATTATATTGTCCGTAGTCGCGCGTTTATGGGACAATTTGGCCTTAGTAGCTCCCGTCCCGCTCCCTTGTGGTCACAGTTCTGTAGTGAGTTACCTGCACTCAACGATATACGTATACCGCGACATCTAGGAGTTGTACAGGGCTGCGTAGCCAACCTGATAGGGTTTTCGGATGCAAGTGAGCGCGCCTATGGGGCCGTAATTTACCTCCACGTCACCATTAGTGATACTAAAACGGTTAGGCTCGTCTGCTCTAAGTCTAAGGTTTCGCCTCTCAAAACTGTTTCTGTCGCGAGGTTAGAGCTATGCGCTGCAGTCCTACTGTCTACGTTGATGCGTAAGGTACTTGACAATTTTGAACCGCGTTATAAAATATCAAATATTTTCGCCTTTACCGATTCGAAAGTGGTTCTGTGTTGGATAAACTCGTCCCCACACAGGTGGCAGACATTCGTCGCGAATCGTGTGGTTAAGATTGTTGACAACCTCCCTGCCAGCTGTTTTAATCACGTCGCAGGGGTCGACAACCCCGCCGATTGCTTATCGCGCGGTGTATCTCCTGCCACGCTAGTCAACCACCCTCTGTGGTTTTCGGGACCACCGTGGATGTCGAAAAATGTCGCTGAGTGGCCAATAGTGAAGTTCAATCGCGAAGATGTCGATGAAGTGCCAGAGCTGAAACCGCTCGTCCACACTATAACTACAGCCGCAGCTGAATCGTTGCTTTACACGCTCGCTCATCGCATATCTTCGTGGTCGAAGTTACTACGAGTTGTAGTTTTCGTTTTCCGATTTGCTAAATCATTGCCGCGCAGATCGTCAGTCACCCGCTCTGATTTAGAATATTCGGAAACTAGAATCTTGCTTGAACTGCAACAAGTTCACTTCCGTGACGATTTAGTCAAGCTGAAAAACAATCAAAATTGTTCGCCGGCTTTACAAAAATTAAAACCATTTCTTGATGAAAATGGCCTTATTCGCGTCGGCGGCCGCCTGTCGAATGCTGGCATTGAATTTTCGTATAAACACCCGTGTGTCCTGCCTAGACATGATCACGTGGTAGATATGATAATCGATGCGTATCATAAGAAGCATTTACATGCAGGCCCCGAACTATTAATGTCCTTACTCAGGCATCGTTTTTGGATACTCGCCGCTCGGCGGGTTATTCGCCACCGCATACACAAGTGCAATACTTGCTTCAGAGCAAGGCCGAACCCGTCGTTCCCTATGATGGCCGACTTGCCTTCGTTCCGCGTCAACCAAGTTGACAAACCGTTTTCGCATACAGGCTGCGACTACGCAGGGCCTCTACAATACACGCCAGTTCGTGGTAGAGGTGTTAAAAGTCGCAAGGCATGGCTTTGCATTTTCACATGTCTCACAACGCGCTGCTTGCACATAGAGATAGCTACAGACTTGAGCACTGTAAGTTTCCTCGCTGCACTTAAGCGCTTTCTTTCCCGCCGAGGCCCCATTCAGAGCCTCTACTCAGACAATGCCACGAACTTTGTAGGCTGTCGCTCATACTTACGCGATCTCTACAAGTTTTTGAACGAGTATCGCCCGCATCTAGAGCATGAGCTTGCGGAGAGTCGCATCGATTTCAAACAAATTCCACCCGCTAGCCCACATTGGGGCGGTGCTTGGGAAATAATGGTCAAACTGGTGAAGACTTCGCTTCACAAATCGATTGGCCAGCAAATACTCTCTTACGAGGAGCTCTTAACTGTGCTAGCTCAAGTCGAGGCACTCGTAAACTCGCGCCCGCTTACTGCTTTAAGTAGTGACCCCGCTGAGCCTTCGGCGCTTACGCCGGCTCATTTTCTTCATAACGCGCCGCTTTCTTCGCTGCCTGCGCATTATGCAGAATCACCTAACCTATTAGAGAGACACCTGCTGTTAGACAAAATGGTGAACTCTTTCTGGCAGTCATGGAGAGTCCATTATTTGCATCAACTGCAATCTCGCTCGAAGTGGACTACCCCATCGACTCCGATCCAACTGGGAACAGTAGTAGTCATAATCGTCGACAACGTGCCGCCTCTCGCATGGCCTCTCGGTGTAGTAGAAGCTGTCCACCCTTCTAAGGATGGGACAACGCGTGTGTGTACCGTTAGGACGAGTAAGGGGATCTTTGTGCGCCCTGTTGTGCGATTGTGCCCATTGCCCAGTCAATAGTTTAAAATTAATTGCTCTATTTAAATATAATTATTAAAAATTAGCTTAAGAGTAGGTTAGGTATCCGCTATTACTTATGAAAATCCGCACCGCGTCACTTTGTTGTACATCTTTTCATTTTAAATTTAAAGGGGACCCTTTAAGGCCGGGGGAATGTTTCCGCCATTTGTTATGACTGTAAAACGGAACGCAATATTGGACAATCCAGCATCGTTTTTACTATGGTTTGACAGCTAGGAACATCCGTTTCCTCCTTCCTTTCCGCAGTCCCCTTTCTCCCTCGCACGCACGCTTACTGCGATCTATGTGTCGCACGCGCCGCAACACTGACGCGGCAGTTGCAAGAAGAAACTACTCAAGAAAGGTTCAAAATCCCGCGCTTTCCTCGTAAGCAGTGAATCCCAGTGTTTTATTGCTATATATTTCGAAGAGAGTACCTACAGGAGTGACGTATTTGTGGAGTGTTGTTTTAACATAAACTTAGCGAACCCACTGCGAGTGTGGTCCGCTATCTTCACCGTGTGCCGCTGTAAGCGCGCACCCGCACCGCACCGCACCCTTTTGAAGCCGATCGGAGAAGAGACGAGATATCCGTTGAGGTAAGCGTGCACATGTACCTAGCCTTTCCCGACACTGTCTTTTACCTCCTAAGCTGTCAAATTTCAAGCCACTTCTGTAAATTATCGCTCCGCGTACCCACCTAGAAAATACAGTCCACTATCGCCCAGGTCTAACGCCTCTTAGGTTTGACCATCGAACCTAACTTCATTTTGAAGGTAGTTCGAACCGCCCCCGCAAAGCCGCGTCGAAGATTCTTATGAGACTTTTGAGACATTTAGAATGTTAAAATAAAGGTTCTTACAAAAATTCAGCTTATTCCGTTTTATGTCGAGGTTAAACCTTTTTTAGATTAAGTGACTGGACTGTATAGCTTAGGTCATCTAGTTAGGTACCTCCTCAGTATCGAATAATACGCCGCCAAACTGCAGCTACAGGGCTATTGAGACTAATACACATTTCAATGTCTACATCAATCCCCTGTAAACACGTGATACCTACCTATAGCCTCAAACCTACATCAACTGAATTATTTATAACCAGTATGTGCCGCTTAATTCAAGTTAGGTACCTTCATTAATCAAGTCTCTATAGATTGCGGCCTACGATACTTAATCAAAATATCATCCTAAGTAAACACATGACCCTAAATATTATAAATTATTCAACGAGTAAAGATGTAGAATTAAATAACGTAGAAACGGTTCTAAGAATTCTGAGCAGATGTATGAAAAATTGATGCAGACAACAAATTGTTTAATAGCCTTTATGAACAAAAATGTTTATTTTCTTATTCTAAATATGTTTGCGTTTGACCACTCCCTGGCAGGATGTAGTCTAAGATAAAACACGCTTACCTAGAAAAGACTTGTTTACTCTGAATTTAAACAGACTTTTAATTTTTAGGGTTCCGTACCCAAATTCTGGCCACATAAATCTCTCATGAACGACTGTCTCAAGAAGTGATATCATCAATTTAATGACGACTTTTAATCATCATTTATTTTGTTCAGTAGTCAATGTGTAGATTAAGATTTCAATCACTAATGATACGAACTTACTATAGTTAAAACATTTGGCAAATAGGGTCGTAAAAAGTAAGCACGAAAAACTATTGGTATCAAAAACTTTAAATTGGTCTCTAGTATAACATTATCAAAATCCTTGCTGGCACAGCATCGTAAAACTGAGTATTGCAAGGGTTTAACTTCAAAATACTTTTCATGTGCTGGCTTACCTAAGATGGTTCAAGTTTATTCTTTTATAAGCATTATTCCAGCGCATATGGCAGCTGCTTTTTATTTATTACCTTTTAAGATAGATACTGCCTTAGTTCGCGATTTTTGAACAATTTTAGTCTGTCCTGTTTTTTTTTACTATCTATCTATAAGATTTACTTGCGAACCTTACTCTCCTCACTAGATATAAAGTTAGAAGTGGTTTATAACAAAATAAACTTTTAATGGGAGTTAACTCTAACAGCCAAAGAAAAGTGTTAGGTATGGAAACATTACTTGGTGGTAGATTTTTTTAGCAGGAAGTCGTCTAGGTATCTACCACTGCAGTACCAGATATTCAGTTGCCAAACATTACTGTGTTCCGGTTTGAAGGGTATTACAGTTAGCGAAATTACTGGGCTGCTGAGACTAACCATAGAAAGTCTCAAAGTAATGAGCGCCAAAGCAGCGATGGCCCGGAATTTGTTTTGTAATTCAAAGTTCTATATATTGATGCAATGTTCATGGGCATGCGTTGTCTCTTACCATCAGGAGATCATCTTGCGCTTCTCAAGGTGGAAATCGCAAAAAAAAAAATGGTAATTCAATTTGACAAAGGTCACGGGCCCCAGTGTCTGTGGAGAGTATAAATTTAAATTTAAAAAAACTGCCGCCAACCATCTAACGGTGTGTTCTGGCAGCCTCATTTGAGAGCCAGTTCCATTCCAGGGTAGGTGTGCTTTACCATCTTCGACCACGCCGTCACTTAACATCAGGTGAGCTGTGGTCAAACACCTAGCTTGACAACCAAAAAAAAAATGATTAAGCAGTGCTATGAAGCTTTTGGTAAATATACTGGTTTTTTCCACAGTTCCTTTGATTTACAAGAAGTCTTGAGCGTAACTTCGAGACTCGATAAAGCCTCTCTTATCATTGAAAAAGAAAAAGGATTAAAGTTGGTGAACAAACGTAAATAACTCTAAGCATGCCGACTTAGATGGATTGAAAACTTTTTATCGGACGAATACTACTTTATCTGGAGATTCTTTTGGAAAGACGATACGGAGTTATAAAGATTGTTAAAGTAATAAATTAATGACCAGGCTTGTATAATGTATAATATGTATACACAACTCCGACCAAAAAACTTGCATTAATATAGAAATACATTCTAAAGTTTTTTTTAATAAGAAATAGGCTTAAGTTTGACCGCCGTCTCACTTGATATTAAGTGATGATGCGGTCTAAGATGGAGCACGCTTACCTAGAAGATACCGATTCACTCTCGACTTGAAGACACCCAGATAACATCCATCGCAAATCCCTTTCAGTGGTTGGGTACTTTCTAATACCCGGCTGGCTAACCAACATCAAGTTAAAAACCTGCCGCCAAGGACATAACAGCGTGTTCCAGCAGCTTCATTTAAGAGCCAGTTCCATTCCAGGTTAGATGTAGTTACCATCATTGACCACTCCATCACTTAACATCAGGTGAGCTATACTGTGCAGGTATAAAGGTAGTTTCATGTAGTAGTTTTTTTTTTACTTTAAGTAGATCTATGTTTGGCCTCCATCTCGCCTAATGCAAAGCGATGGTGTGGGCGAGAATGGTGCATGCTGATCTAGAAGAAATCTATTCACTCTAGCCTTAAAAACGTCAAAATTGTAATTTATGGGAAACAGTCAACAGCCAGTTTCAGCTTACCTGATGTTAAGTTACGGTAGATCGAAGATAGTAAGCACACTTAGCCTGGAATGGAACTGGCTCTCAAGTGAGGCTGCCGGAACACACCATAAGATGCTTGGCGGCAGATTTTCAGCTTGAGGGTGGTAACTAGCCAGCCGAGTACTCGTAAATACCCTACCACCACATAATGTTTTTTTTGTTTTTTCCTTCAGCGGCAGCTCAAGCTCATTGTTGGAGTTTAAATCGAACCCACGCTCTTCGACGTGCGAACCGATTGCGCTTACCACTGAGCTATCATCGTTATAAAACGAAACGATGTAACTATGTTTTTGTTACTAATTCTTAACGCTAAAATTTGAAGAATTGGGATAAAATTTTGAACGAGGCCCAATCTTTTCATTTTGTTTCCATTAAAATAGTTGGTAAAACCACCATGTACAAATAAACTATACTAAAAATCAATGTAAACAATTTCAAAGACTACACTAAAAAATTCCTCATAGCTTGTTTTATCTATACTAATTGTACATTATGTACAAAACACAATCCGAAACTAGATTGAGACATCCTGCTTTGCCAGTAGGTACGGCAATTTAACAACGCGGACCTAGAAAATCATGACCAAATATTTGTTTTCAATTAATTTTACTGAATTTCTGCCACAAGTAAATTGAAGTAGGCAATTTCAACCTAAGTAAATTAATTTCGAGTAAATTCTTTAGTAGGCGTCTCGTCTTTCGATGATTTGTACTGCAAACGTGAAAATAGAAATATTCTATTAAATCTTACAACAATTCAACTATAGTAGAACTGGAAAAGCTTATTTTATTTTTGTGGATTAAGTAGTCATTTTAGAAATAAAAATAACACCAACTATTTAAAACAGTTTTCATACAATCCTACAGAAACAAATATTTTACGTCGTATGTCGACATCTCATAGTAACTACTTCAGATAGCGAGTATAAGTTAGTGATAGGGAAACGAAGAGGTTTCAAAGCAACAAAATAATGTTAACATGAGTTAGAATAGATGGTTTTTTTAATGCTTAACAGGCTAGGTGTTTGACCACAGCTCACCTGATGTTAAGTGATGGGGTGGTCGAAGAAAGAAAGCACACCTAGCCTGGAATGGATGTTTTAATTTATTTGTGTCTTATGACCGCCCTACGAGTGCTATGCCGATAAACCGTTTAATAATGAAAATAAACAGAGATATAAAGTTTATATCTTCTTTGTAATATATAAGCTACAATACAGATTAATATTTTTTTGTATATAAATTATATTCGAATCAAAAACTTCTTTAATTTTGGCGTCGCATTTTGTGCATTTTCCCGTGTCAAATATTTTCATATTTTCAAGTTACATAAGTAGTCAAAGTCCAGTCTTGGTAAAGTACAGTCCGTGCCAGTTAAATCCAGTCAAGTCAGTCAGTAGTGGCGACAATACTATAAGCTTCGATGGAGTTTTGGAAGCAACACGAAAAATCATATTTCACCACATTACATCACTTTCCCACACTCGTGCTTGTAATTGAGTACTTTATGAATAAAATCACTATTTTTATACACAAACACTCGAAAAAACACTAGTTTTGAAAAGAATATAATGGGGCGACACGACTCTTTCCGCGTTCCCGACAAGACTCCAACTAGACATTTAATGAAATCCTTAAATGTACAGTTTCCATAGCGCATGTTAGCTTCGTCAGATCCCGGCACGGGACGGGCCCGACACGGGTACAATGCATGTCAAAAATACGAGTATATTCTGAACAGAATATTGAAGATTTTTAGGTATTACATCCGCCTTGAGAAAGATTTTGAACATTGTTTGATGTTGAAAACATATATTTTATGTATCTGTATGAAGAAATACATGCACGAAATTGTTTTTACTATCAACTTTCCATTATTTATATTCTGTTTAGTAGTTGTTATTTTGGCAAGTACTGAAGAAATATGTTATGATTGCGTTGACTAAGAAGTTTGATTTTTTCAAAACTCCAAGTAATTGCAGATTTATGTATTTGATATTAAGGTGGTTCGATTTCCATACAAATAAATGTTTGCCATTTATGGACAAATGGAGCATAATTTTGCAGTGAAATCACAGCTACTGGCATTTATTTTGGTCTTTATTGTATGGAAACCGAGTCACCTTAATTTCAATTTGGTATATCCACTTTTTCTTAGAACTGATGGGCACCAAAGTGATTATATAGGGTTCTTTTTAATTTTTTAAGCCCAGCACTCCAAAAATATTTCTTTAATATAGTTTTGAAATTCTTAGTTTCTATTAAAGTTTGTATCTTAAAAAACAATAATCTTATTTAAAACAGTAAATTATTTTATCATTTTTAATCCACTACAATGTGTCTGTGATATAACAATACAAAAGTTATTAACATATTGCCCAAGGCGAGCTTTATTCAAATTCCAATTAGACAAAAAGCCATTCGAACACTCGATACTAATTTTAATAAGCAATCTTAATCAACAATAATCAAAATCACGCACTCACTGATTGTCGTACAGTATCATCTAGTTATATGTAACATCGCTATTTCTGAAGTTAGAAGCATTTTTAAGTGTTCCGCATATTTTGCATATTTGCATCTTGAATAATCAATACACAGAAACCAATGACTGCTGCTTTGTAAGGCACTTCAAGTTCTTCGGGAAAATGAACCTGAAACTCATTTGCATCGGAAAATATTTCTTCCACAGCGCCGTTCCACTTTTTGGTGACTGTTCCTATTTGCTGTCCCTGAAAATCTTTAAGACGTAGCACAAACTGTGTCTGTCCAAATGGAGGAGCTCTTAATTTGAACATCTTTTTATTCTGTGGATTGCAGATGAAGTACGTTGGAGAACAGGAAAAGAGACACTTCATGCGGAGCTGTGACACCAGCTGACCTTCCATGTATATTTCCAGACGAGGTCGTATGAACGAGAATACTGGACGAAAGCTGATTGCTTCTCGGTCTAGCATGTCGTAAAGATTGAAGCAGATAGATGTACTACCAGTAAGTACTCTTTTGAGGTTGAACATCACTTCTCCGTGCTCGGTGGTTACATCTTTTTGTCTGACGTCAACTCTAGAAACTGTCTTAAGTTTTTCTAAGCCAAGCGGTGAACTAATTGACGAGTAGGAAGGCGGTTCTTCAGTCTGTTCTTGAGTTTTATCGTGTTCTTTTTCCATTGTTACAAAGTAAATATTTTGGTCAACAGCTTTCACTCAAAAGTGAATTATGTTTTATTCGTAAAATAGCACTGGTTTCAAATCGGATAAGATTTAATCAATGTTTATTGTACTGTCACTTGTACCTTTTTTTACTTGTACCTACAATTTTAAATTTTTCATTTACGATATTATACTACGCAATATACATAAATAGGTACACGTAAATAGCTACTTCACAGTCTCTCGAATACTGTGAGTTATCCACAAATATCCGATATTTTATCTATTATTGATCCGAAAGCTGATAAGTTCTTATCATTATGACGTATTACCGTCATAGATATTTTTGGAAACGTTACCCGGTACAATGCCTGAAATAAGTAAACACGATTAGTCATAAACCATTTCTGTATCACAAAACTATTTCTATATTTACGTCATGTTAGTCCTTGAAATTTAAAGCAAAAATATTTTATCTTTTAGGAATAGATGCCTTATGTGCACGTAATATCGATAACGTAATAAGTTATTTTGGCGAATGTCGCGGTATCGATTTTTTTTCAAAACTTGTGTTTTTTTTGTGTTTGCACAGGAATAGTGGTGGTTTATTTATAAAGTGCGCGAGTTTTATGGTTGGCTATGTGTTTGACCACAGTTCACCTGATGTTAAGTGACGGTGTGGTCGAAGATGGTAAACACACCTAGCCTGGAATGGAACTGGCTCTTAAGTGTGGCTGTCAGAACACATCGTTAGGTGCTTGGCGACAGATTTCCAACTTGAGGGTGGTAGCTAGCCAGCCGATTACTAGAAAGTACCCTACCACCATGCTATGGTTTCCTCACGATGTTTTCCTTCAACGGTAGCTCAAGCTGATTGTTGGGGTTTTAACCCACGCCCTTCGGCACGCGAATCGACCGCGCTAACCAATCAGCTATCATCGCTACAAAAACTTGCCTGGCAAATGCGACACAAATTGTGATGCCAAAAAAATAATAAAAAGAAGACATACGTTGAGATATTTTATGTTACTAATTATTACTAATTATACTATTATATACATAGTTTTTGTCTAGGCTTTTTTTCTGTATCCCATACCTATATTACTGTATGTTTTTCGAATAATAAATAACATAGGGCCAATCAAACAATTGCTATGTCACTCAACAAAAGACGAGAGTGCGAAACGTCAAATAGCTAATGTTGAAACAGTTGTACCATTTTGCACGTGAAATTGCTGCTGGCAAAAGATATTAATTTAAAATTAATTGGCCATCGTATGCACGCGAAATTGGTCACTAACGTTGAAATTTCCATCGAACATTAAAATATAACAGTTTACCTATTTGACATTTATTTTGAGTTTTCATTTGCATTTATGTTATGATTTTTTTTTTCTGATCTGGTTAACATACATACCTAAGTATAACATAGACATACATTCTAGTAAAGATACATCTTGGTACTTAAATAAGAAAAAATGCAAGCCCTGTTGTTTCTTCTGACGGGCGTGGGTTCGATTGCCACCCAGGATAAGCAATTTGTGATATAAACAAATGTTTTTTCTGTGTCTGAGTGTACTGTAAACTGCTGTAAGGTAAAAAAAAAAACTATTTAAGTATTCAGTTATCTGTCATCCATAGCACAAGCTTTGCTTAGTTCGGGGTCAGATGGCGCTGTGTGTAAGGTCCTATGATGTTTATTTATTATTTAAATTAAACTAATTTACTAATATACCTATTTTATGTTAAAAAAAAACATTTATAAAAAATAATATGACTAAATAAATATAACATTGTTTTGTCAATGTAAAAATGTTTCCATAGTCTCAAATAGTGTGCAAGAAAATTATCAAGTATCACTATAAAAAGAAAAAGTCGCACCTAATTTTGTAAATTTTAATGTAATTTTGTACGGGTCTGAAACGCTATTGTTTCAGCAATAAGACGCACAATTTATTCAAACAATAAATTAAAGATTTCCATTATTCATAACCTGTCATTTTCGTTTCTTTGATTGAAGTGTATTGTTATGAAAATTGCTGGGTTTATAACAGAGCATCGTAAAAAGTGTTCAAATAATAAAATTTAACAATGTTTTGCAAGAACCATGAAACGTCGCAATTCTGTGTTGCTTTTATCTAAATATTTTATGACTAATGAACTAACAAACGAAATGTACCTAATTGGATGTGAATTAATTCCATACACCTTAAACTGAATTCTCGGAATTGGTAAATCAATTTATTTTTATTTTTTGGACAGCTTCTTCTAAATGCCTTGTTCTTTCTTTTGACAGCCCTGTTGGTTCATTGGTAGAATGTCTGCATCAAGAGCTGAAAGGCGTGGGTTCGATTCCCACCCAGGAGAAACTTTGTGGTACAAACAAATTTTGTTCTGTGTCTGGGTGTACTATATGTATTATAAGTATATATTAACAAAAAAAAAGTAGGCAAGTAGTAAAGGTAGTAAAGTTGGTGTTTTTTTTAATGTAAAAATTATTGAGACGAACGAGACGCCTGTCCATGACCATTGCAGCGATACATAGAACTTTGAGTAACAAAACAAAGTCCAGGGCATCACTGCTTTGGCGCTCATTACTTTGAGACTTTCGATGGTTAGTCTCAACAGCCCAGTAATTTCGCTAGCTGCAGTACCCTTCAAACCGGAACACAGTAATGTTTGTATTAGCTATAAGTTATAATGATAAGGTACATACATCAATTTTAACATAATACAGAGAACATGAAACACATTGAATTGACTTAGCTAATATATCTAAATAAAAAATTACTAACTAGTTACACCACAAAAATGTATTCCAACCGCCCGCTAGCGTTACCCAACATCGTCAAGATGGCACCAAGGAAGTCAAATAGCGAATTTATTCCAGTATCTAGTATGTTTTCCTCATAAATAAGAAGTGCAAGAGTAGAAGTGGTTACCTACGTGTCGAGATAGCGGGACATCCACCCGGATACTTCCGTTACTCTCGAGGGTGCGGCGCATTACTCAAATGCATTATTTTTCATTGTGAGCTTACAGACGAGTGAGGAAAAAACGCTTGTTTAAAAAAATCCATAAACCAAATGAGTCACGTGTTTCAGTCAGGTTATATTGTATGGGAACTCCTGAAATACGTGAATATGACCACACCGTCACTTGACATCATGAGCTGTGGCGAAACACCTAGCCTGTCCGCCATAAAAAAAATTAATTATATGCTAACATAAAGTGCTTTTAGTAACTCATGTAAGTGCATTTGGCTATTTTTTTTTTAATTGCAAACAGAGGCAAACTAGCGACCGGCCACCTACAATACCCGGGGCATTGTCGGTGCGTTGCCTATGTCAGTTGATTACTTAGCTTTTGTAAGTAATGAGGCGAATGGGACGCTCTTCTGGTGGTAAGAGATAACGTCTGTCCCTGACCAGTGACCATTGCAGCGATACACAAAACAAAACAAAGTACAAGGCATCGCTGCTTTGGCGTTCATTCAATTCGCTTTCAATTTCGCTAGCTGCCCTTCAAACCAACACTCGCGGTTTCACCCGCGTAGTTCCTGTTCCCATGAGAATACAGGCATAAAAAGTAGCCTATGTCACCCGGAGATAGTGTAGCTTCCCAACGGTAAAAGAATTTTTGAAATCGGTCCAGTAGTTTCGGAGCCTATTGAATACAAACAAAAAAATAATCAAATCTTACCTCTTTATAATAGTGTAGATAGATGCGGTAAGTATAGAGTACTTTTAATAACTAGCAATAAAATACCTTAGCGCGAAAGCAAATAGAAATAGAATAGCAAAATTACGGTAACGCAGAAGCCACTAAAAAAGGTTCAAATTATTTTCTGAGAGATTACTTTAGTTTTTTTTTTTACATTGAGATATACTTTTTCATGAATGTATGTAGGTAATTCAACATTATTAATTTGTAGATAAAACAATCAATGGGTTCCCAAAATGCTGGCAGCGTTGTATGTCTTTTTTCTATTGAGAATTGTTTACCAAATCGTTGTTCAAGAACAACGCTCCTTTCAGAAAAAATGTGATAATTTTTTTTTTTTCAGCTTTCAGATGTGGACATTAAAAAAAATGCATTGTGAAATATTTGACTACTTAAAAAATGCATTGTGAATATCGTCTTAAAAAAGAAAACGTGTCAATAGACGCCCGCCTACATGTTTCAGTGAATAAATCATTGTCTACGAGACAGAGATAGTGTGTGTTTCTTTGGCAAATTTATTTTTATATTTTTCAGTTTTCAGTTGTTTGAATACGAAGATATTTCTTCTAGTACCTCATTAGGGGAACGTACTCCTACGTCAGTTTTATTTCTGTTCTTCTTTGAGAATACATATTTCTTTACAATTTTTCTATGATTTTTGGATAGCTTTGTAAAATAAATTTATCTTGTTGAAACCTCTTACTTAAAATTAGCTCTTACTTTATTATTAGTAAGGAAGCTTTTGTTTCATTCTATCAGTAGAATGAGTATTTTATCAGTGGACGTTTGTTTTTTTTTAAATTTTGTTTGTTATGTTTGTTTTGTCTGTTTGTGTTGTGTCAATAAATGTTTTCACTTCTGTAAAAAAGCAAACGAGTATCCCATTTTGTTAAAAGAAATCCGAGAAATTTAAAAAAGTATACTGTGCTAATTTTATTCATCTGAAATTAGCTATATATTTAGCATGAAATAAAATACATCGTAAAGTAAAATACTCATGAAATAGAGTATTCCTATAATTAATTAAAGAAACTTATCTTAGATTAATTACGTATCAGGATCGCGTTTACATATTGGAAGATATATAGAGATATATAGAGTTTCGCGTTAATTATAACCCAAATACGGTATCATCGTCACATACAAATTTTAATCAGCAGTAGTTGAACTTGCGCGTCTTCTACTTGTGGGTGGTAGATTTTCTTAACGGGAAGTCGCCTAGGTAGGTACCACCGCAGTACCAGATATTCTGCCGCTAAGCAGTAGTGCATAAACATTACTGTGTTCCGGTTTGAAGGGTATTGCAGCTAGTGAAATTACTGGGCTGTTGACACTAACCATCGAAAGTCTCAAAGTAATGAGCGCCAAAGCAGCGATCCCCGGGACTTTATTTTGCTACTCAAAGTTCTATGTATTTCTACAATGGTCATGGGCATGCGTTATCTCTTACAATCAGGAGAGCGCATCGTTTGTCTCATTACATATTTACATTTTAATAAAATTACAAGTTTTTGTATAACACTACAACAGACAACCCGTTTCGGCTATTTACTTTTAGGTACCTATGTATAAAATGTGATGGATGGTATGATGGTAACATGTTTCTCTCTCATGAAATCACGGAAGCATACGTACCTACTACAGTGTAATCGAAAGATAAAGCTTATTTTACATTATGCATTAGATAGAAATTTGCATCACAAATCTTATCTCAATCGTTCTCTCTATTATTATAAAGGTTAAAGATTGTGTGTATGCGTTTATGTTTGGGTTTCGTTTTCACCTTGTAACAGCTTGACAGATTTGGATAAAATTCTAATAATACATATGCAACTTTTTATCTCGTTCTCATCAAAATTTCTGTTTAAGATGTTTACTGTAATGGATTAAGAGATTTAGCTAAAATTTTAAATGTATGACGCTTTTACAACAAATAAAACATTTGATCCTAGATTTTTATCCAAAAAGTAGCCTATGTCAACCGGGGATAGTGTAGCTTCCCAACGGTGAAAAAATTTTTGAAATCGGTCCAGTAGTTTTTAAATTTATTCGTTATAATTATACAAAAATACAAATCTTTCCTCTTCATAATATTAGTATAGAGGTAGGTATAGATATTATAAATTTATCGAGATTCTGACTAATCGATGGCATGGTCGTGAGCCAGCGTGACCTCTTACTATTATTAATTAATAATAATGAATAAATAAATATCGTAGGCCTCTACACACAGCGCCATCTTTATATACACAGCTTTACAAAGGGTCGATCGAAGAGCTCATCGGTTCGCTAATTAAAACCAGCCTCGACTGATTTGCTGCCCATGTTGGGTGGAACCGTCCGCGTGGAATCGTATCTTTCCGTTTTTGATGTAATGTTAACGCCATGTGTATTGTTTAATAATATGAAAATAATTACGAATTAAAGAGTACAGCAATGACTTTCGCATTATCAATACTGAGAGTTTAAACATGGCACGATATGATAAAATTCATAAAATTAAAAATTCGAAAAAGCCTCTGTCTCTTAGGATGAAACCTAATTTCAGAATATCAAGAAGTGGTAAACAAGATTTTGTTAGCAAAGCATAAAGATGATCACAAACAGGTGCCGGTTAATTGAATCTTCCCGCCAAGTTCGTGGCGTATCGCTCCGGGAGACAATGTCGTTCAATGAAGTAGGTTCTTCCTCGCGTAGCTGCGAAAGTATACTCAAGTCATAACTTATTGACCTTTGTAAAGATCACGTGTATTCAAACATAAACGAGTCTGACTTATAACATTTTTTATCACATTTTCTAGTCTTTATAAAGGATTCGATTTTTTTTTTCTTTATGTTTGGCATCGCATTTTGTATATTCTGCCAGTGTTAAAGTATTTAAATATTTTGAATTAAAAGTAAGAAATCATTATCTTGAAAAGTAGTGCGGTCTTTTTAAGCAGCTTATAATTATGATTTTTTGGAAACGATATAAAAATACGTATAATATGTGTCACCTCTTTTAAATAACTTTTGACACAGACATTGTCATTTCTGTCCCCGTCGCTCTTGTATCAATCGAAATGATACTGACAGTAAGAGCAATACTGTGTGCTATTAGTTGACATATCGAAATCCATTACACAAAAAAAATGCAATCTTATCAAAATACATCTAATGCATCTCTTTCTTTTTCATTGGACAGCAGCGACGACGCGGCGATGTGTCGCGAATCTGTAGTCCTAAAACTTACTTTTCGAAATAGTTACTTTTTCAAAACTACCTTCAATATTCTTATGAATGATGTCAACGCTACTATGAAGGTTCCACAGAAAGATTCCAACAATAATATTAGAACTCATTTTGTCATAATATATTCTCAAGAAATGGCCCATTACGTCTTATTTATCACCTAAACTCTGAAGTATTCGTACCAATCCAACTCTTTTCACCTCTCATAATAATTGTATGGTCGTAAATAAAAAACGTCAGCCGAATATGTAGCTAGGCACAATAACACTGACTTATGTAGTCTTTTTATTACATTTTTTCTTATGTTGGCGCTGTTTGCTAATGACATAGTATAAAGAAAAAAACAAGTTGAAAAGATTATAAGAAACGGTCGGGTTTTTGGCGGGAACGCGGAAAGAGTCGTGTCGCCTCGTTGTATGTTTTTCCAAAACTAGTGTTTTGTAGAGTGTTTATGCACAAAAATAGTTGTGTTTTATTCATAGAGTGCCGAATCATAAGCGGAAAATGATATAATTTGGTGAAATATGACTTTTTGTGTTGCTTCCAAAACTCCATCGAAGCTTTATGGTAAAGTCGCCAATACTTTACTAAAGTATGACTGGACTTGTCTGACATGGACTGGACTTAACCAAGACTGGACGTTCACTATAACTATAGCTACGAGGCGACTTATTTAATTTATGAAACTTAAAAATATAAAACCCTCAACACTGGCAAATGCTCAAAATGCGACGCCACAACAAAAAAAAAAAGAAACGGTCCTAGATTCTACCAAAGTTACTTAGAATAATAATCGTTTCAAAGAAATGTACAATCTAGCGTATGTAATCCTATAATAATTAAATGTACGTCCACAGCCTTCTAAAACTCTTATAATTTGGAATTGAATGTTATGTTTTTATAAGCAATCAACGGCCCTGGCATGAAATGATAAAAGAACTTCTGGGACATTTTTCCGGATGAAGAGAATTAAATAGACTGCTTAGGGAAAAAAACTGTTGGCTCTTATTGTTAGGGAATATTCCTCGTCCAAATATAAAAATGTTGCATCAACTCTAAAAGCGGTCTCAACGTAAAAACTTCGAGGTTTTAAGCTTACTCAAACTGGAAAGTTAGGCAAATGACACCGCTGGGACAGAAATATTTCGCAATCTCCTCGCAGACCGAGATGGGATGGTTTCTCCTTTGGAAGTTTTTCCTAAGGAAGTTGGCCCGCAACGAGTGCTTTTCCCGAAGCTTCATAGCTCAAACAAGACAATACGAGTAGATACAGAAATAGGCGAAGTGTTGCTTTTTGTTCGTTTTTTTTTGACAGTTCGTTTGTTTTTTTTAAAGAATTGATGTGGTTTTTTTTCTTTGATTTTGGCGTCGCCTTTTGAACATTTGCCAGTGTCAAGTGTTTCATATTTTTAAGTTTTGTAAGTTAAATAAGTTACCTCGTACCTAAAGTTATAGTCAAAGTCCAGTTTTGGTCAAGTCTAGTCCGTGTCAGTCAAGTCCAGTCATGCTTTAGTAACGTAGTGGCGACTTTACTGAAGCTTCGATGGAGTTTTGGAAGCAACACGAATTGAAGTGTTATTTTGTTTTTTAATTCAGTAGGGATATATCAAATTTCAAAATGTATTTAACGTAACCTAATACGCCAATAGAAAAAAAATAACCAAACCTATCAGTAGGGTATCTAAATAAATGAAATTATAGAAATATATTAAAGTTATTTAAGACATTTAAATTTTATTGGAAATAATAAATTGGTTTAAAAGTTTTTTCCTTTTATTATATCTATTTTTTCGCAGACGGGTTACAATGTTTTTTAAGTGGACTAGCTGTGTTTATTAAAAACAGGCAACACAGCCTATAAGAACTTACTTTTTCATAACTATATAGTTTTACTGAACCGGAAGCTCGACCCTATAAACATATCAGGAATTTGATGAATGTTTGTGAATGTGATTTGGTTCGAATACCGCCGATTTTCGAACGATATTGTATGGCCAGGTGGATATATTTGAACACGAAACTCAGGCGTATGATACAAAAATAAGCCCCCTGCACAGTTGGCGGAAACTTAGTTAACACACAAACTACGACCACACACACAGCTTCATTTTATCTCACGCTGCCGTAAGGGAGCTCTAAATCCAGATTAATTAATCCTGCCCGAAAGTACAGAATTTCCGACCGCTCGATATATCCATGCGGTTCACACAAACTGTACATTATACCTTAGATACATTTACATAAAGTGTATACTGTAATTTAGGTTGTACTGGTATGTCTGTAACTACCATTAAATAAAATTATGAATTATTATTATCAATTCAATCGAATCAATTAAAAACTTGGTATCCATAGTAGATGTCAAAGAATAATATTGAAAATAATTCGAAGAATATGGTAGACTAGCTGTTACCCGTGACCTCGTTCGCGTGGAATTTAACAAAAAAAAAGTGTTTGTTCAGTTCGCACAATTTACGAAAAGTTAATCATTGTCATTCCTCGCAATACATTAATGTTATTATTACGAAAAATACGGGCGAAACCGTGGTTAGTGCTAGTTACTTACAAGGAAACTAAAAAAGAACCAAGCAATTTCACAAATACACCCTCGACTTTATAGGCAATTTCCTTCGTTAGTATAAGTTTACCCAAAAAAAACTAGTAATTTCACAAATACACCATCGACCAAAAACTTTATGGGCAATTGCCCTATAAACAATAATGTGTTTACGAATCTTACTTATTTCTTTTTTGCAGAAAAGGCGTTTGAAACTGCGTTTGCTGCTAGTTATTTATGAGAAAAACAAAAAACAATCTACTCGTAGCAATTTCACAAATACACACTCGACCAAACTTTACAGGCTTATTGCCTTATAAACAATAATGAGTTATCTTGCTTACATTTTCCGGGAAAGACAGGTAAAACCACGGTTGCTGTTAGTTACTTACAAGGAAAATAAAAAAGAATGAAGCAATTTCACAAATACATATTGGACCAAACTTTACAAGCAATTGCCTTGTAAACAATAACGAGTTATCTTACTTACATTTTCCGGGAAAGGCGGGCGAAACCACAGTTGCTGCTTATTTATAAGTAAAACAAAAAAAGAATCAAGCAATTTCACAAATACACCCTCGACCAAACTTTATAGGCAATTTCCTTCGTTAGTGAAGTCGCGAGCGACAACCAGAGGTTATAAATTATATTTAGTACAGTAACGCATATGGTAAATACGATTTATGGGGACGTTGCATACGGATTACGTGTTCCTATATTAGTTACGTGTGAATGAACTAGGGTTCAGAAGGTTATATATAATTTGATACATATGTGGCAAATACACGTTTACTATAATTTGGCACATGAAGGGTGAAACTTTGAAACATGGCTAGTTGAATCAATAACTTACAAACTGATAAAATATTCTGCTTCGTAGAGCTGAAGCCAGCTTTATTGTGAACCAGTTTATTAACAAGAATTTCAACCAAGGAATTTGTTGGCTGCGCAATATACTTCCATGAAAGTTATTGTTTTTTTTTTTGTATTTTATTGTACACGTCTAAGAAACTTGTGGGCTCTATTCTAATCTTTAAATAGTATAAAAACAAATCGCTGTCCGTGTCTGTCTACATGCCCGAAATACAATCTAATAAGCTTTTGTAAAAGTATTTATAATAATTTTTTTTTGAAAAATAAATTGTTTCTCCGCAAAGCTGTGTATTATAAAATCATATAAAAATTTAAAAAAAAATGGAAAATTTCGTAGCCTTGATAGCTTTGCTAAGTTTTTTGTCAGCCATTTTAGATTATGAATCGATGTAGGCTCCGCAGTTCAGAGTAAGTCCTACTAGCTATCATAGCTCTTAAATTTTCACGGGACAATTCCAATTTCAACAGCAACGACAAAAAACAATTGAAACCGAACCATTACTTTTTTTTTCTATGTGGCTAGTGTGTTAAGATAATGAAACTTTAGAGATTATGAAAAGGTTTAATACATGTCATAAATAAGTTTGTAAATATTAGGTTGCCGAAACTTTCAGTTTGACCGCTACATAAAATACTCGTTACAATTTTCATAATATTTTTTTTAATTGACTTCAATCTGCTTGTTGATTATAATCACATACATAGATTGAATGTAATCTAGTTGAAGATTAGTTCTGATGACACATGTTTGATGTGGAACAACAAACCAAATTAACGATCATAGGATGTTAACTGCTCTAGTTAGTATCTAATAATTACTATCGTTGTTGTAACCCGACAATAATCACTTTGTGAAGTACCAATGATGTCACAATTGATTATGAATTAAAGTTTTATATAAAAGCTGAATCCGCTCTTTTGAAGTTTGTAGAATGCAAAATGTCTTACATAAAACATACATATATATTATATATACCTTTAAATCAATTAAAATATTTTTGTTAACTAACAAATATGCTTGGATTTGACCGCTATCTCATCTTTCGGTAATTGCATATGCGGACTACGATTGAGCACGCTTACCGAGAACAAAGCCGATTTTCTCATGACATGACTATTTGATCAACTTTTCGCTGACGTTAAATGTCATGCGTAAAAACGAGACTGGCTGTTTCAAGCGATAATCTACAGTTAAAATAGGTTGTTTAAGCAGCGTTTATTAGTAACGCTAAACTAGTTTTTATGAGAATCAGTTAAAATAATGTCGTTACACTGCATTATTTTTCGATAGTTTTTCGTTTAAAAATATTGGAATTTAAATTTTAAAGTGCCGAATACGCACGAGTGGCCAAGTGATATAATGCGGTCATTTCGTGATTATTTACCAAATTCTTTACGGATTGGAATTGATGATGACTTGCTTTGTGTGATTGTGGCTGAAGCTTTGGCTAAAACTGGAACACAGTAATGTTTACACACTGTTGCTTGGCTGAATATCTGTTACTGTTTACAATAGGTACCTACTAAAACGACCTTTTGCTAAAGAGATCTACCACCAACTCAAAACCAAAGTTTCCTCACAATCCAAAGACTGGTTTAGGGACGCAGCGAAGTACAAACCTACAAAGAAACATTTATTTTTATTTACACAAATTGCTCTATGTTTAATTTGTAACAACTGTTCAAAAACTTAAGCCGCGAAAGTCATAATTTCTCGCTTTAGTTAAGCTAAAACATCACCAAAAGGCAAACAACAAAAGTCTTTTCTCAATTTAAAAACGCCAGGCTTTGTTCTAGGTTGCTTCATTCATTGTGTTCATAATTTTGTCCATCTTTCACGCGGAAATGAATTTGTTTTCTGAATTTAATTTCCTTGCTCCCGTCGGGACAAAGAAACTGAATGGATCAAAGGAGTCTTATATCTACGCTTCTATCACGGTTGATTGAGATATAAAGAAAAGGCTGCTGTGTTTGAAGGGTTGTTTTCTATCTATACAGGGTTATAAGTGTGTTACATTACGCGGACGCGCTTCGATCAAACTATACTTTGTTCAAGGATCTTAGATACTTTATGTAAACAAAGGGGATAACAGTGCATATTAGTCACTAACATACTGTGTTTTTTGGCTATATTTAACTTGTTATTAATATACCGCGTGCGAGCGAAACCGGGGGGAAAAGAATCAACAATCATTTTCACAGGTGAAAAATGTTTTGGGCAACTGGTATAACACTTTGACAGTGACTTTTCGTGATATTTCTTTGTTTACTAACATCTAAAATTCCTGAATGGAGTATAATTATTTGTTTCGTTATGAGATTTGGCGGGAACGGGGAAAGAGTCGTGTCGCCCATGTATTTTTTTCATAATTAGTGTTTTTTTCAAATACATGTATAAAAATGGTGTTTTATTCATAAAGTGCCGAATTAAAAGCGCGCGTGCGGTAAAAGGAAACATGACTTTTCGTGTTGCTTCCAAAACTCCATCGAAGCTTATAGTGAAGTCGCCACTACTTTACTAAGGCATGACTGGACTTGACTAGACTTGACCAAGCCTGGACTTTGACTTTCATTATCTACTGATTTTTTGCCTGCCATGTCAGTGCTGCACAATAATCTACATTGATAATTATAACATTAAAATAGAACTAAGTAGAGCATTAATTTGTAGGCACTTATATTTATTTCTTCGAGTCTTAAAATACATAAGGTTGTTCTCGATGATCCCAGGCTTATAAGCCGAACTAACGAAGAATTTTAATCAGTATCACAATTTGGTCTCTAAGCAGTTTCTACGAAGTAACCAGCACTATTAACCCAGCGCTTATACAAAGAAGCATCGCAATGTGGTTTCTCTAGACTTACAACACCGCTACATATTTATGTAATTAATTTCCCAGGTGTGCTGTAAACAACTACAAACAACCCGTTCAATGTTTACGCCCCGTACCGGGAGTCTTTTATGAAGGTATTAAACTGTCAAAGTTGGAAAGAACTGGTTTTCTTAGCAAACTAAATTAGAATTTAGACCTTGGTGAAAGTCTTTGGCATATTCGAGCAGTTTTGCATTGTGGTGATAAAAGTTAAAGCTACATAGTTTCTTTCCAAGTTTAGATGATAATACTTGTATTGCCATATAATTATCTTCGTTTAGCTTATTCGTAATGTTTCGCTTTTTATTGCGCTGAATACTTTAATTATAGTTTTGATCACATGCAATAATCTTTGCTAACGAGTGAAAAGAAAACACGATGCGTGGTTTCATTTTGCTTGGCATAAATGTGTCTATATCACGTTATTATCCAAATAAAATCATTTTCACGATGGTTTGGTATTTTTACATCATGACGCAAAAAGAGGGCCATGATTTTAGCAAGCCATGTATGTATGCATGCGGGCGCGCGCGCGCGTGTATGTTTATGTATGTATATTGTATGTACATAATTATGTATGTATGTTGGTATGTTGACAGTCAGTATAGTTACAGTTTGTATATTTATGACAGCCCTGTTGTTTCATAGGTAGTATGTCTGCTCCAAGAGCTGAAGGGCGTGGGTTCGATCTCCACCCAGGATAAACATTTTGTGGTATAAACAAATGTGTGTTCTGTGTCTGGGTGTTCTGTATTTATTTTATAAGTAGGAGAGTTGGTGGCCGAACGTAGATCTATTAAAAGTAAAAAAAAAAGGTATGTATTTGCAAAAAAAAAGCTATTTAAGTATTCTATCAGTTATCTGACTTCCATAGTACAAGCTTTGCTTAGTTTGGGGTCAGATTGAGCTGTGTGTAATTTCCTACGATATTTATTTATTTAATTATGTATGTATGTATGTATATATAAAACGTGCCGTGGCGTAAGCTGCCGTCAAAAACGTAAAAAGACGTAAACGTAGTAAATAAAGTAGGCGGGTGATAGTTTTCCTCTTTTGAGCATGTTTTCTTTCCCTGCCAATAAGTTAAGCTCGTTTTTACAGTTAAGATTAATAAATGGGCACAATAATAATTGAACGACCAACTTCATCCAAGAACCTTTCAAGTCAAGTAGAACTCAAACGGCAGCAGGTCTATGAAAACTCGAACGTTATCAAACTGCGAATGAGATGCTCATAAATTTGGAGAGGCCTTTTTGCTATAATGCCTTTCATATTTCTCCCGGCACTGCGGGCTCCGTTCAAATAAATTACGGCCATCAATAAAAATCTCAACGTAGAGATCCTGCGACTTATTTAATTTATATTCCATCACGGACGTATTTATCAAACATCTACACTGCTCATATAGAATACTGTTACGAATATTTTGGCCGGAAATTCAGGTAAGCGCACTTATTTTTTCAGTAGAGTTTTTTGTGAGTGACATGTTCAGTATTGTTCAGTGTTTGACCACATAACAACAAACACAACAACAACAACTAACAAACAACTTGGTGGTAGATTTCTTTAGCAGGATGTCGTCTAGGTAGGTACCACCGCAGTACCCGATATCCTTCCGCCAAGCAGTAGTGTGTAAACATTACTGTGTTCTGGTTTGAAGGGTACTGCAGCTAGCGAAATTACTGGAATGTTGAGACTAACCATCGAAAGTCTCAAAGTAATAAGCACCTGAGCAGCGAAAGTTCTGTGTATTGCTGCAATGGTAATGGACATGCGTTATCTCTTACCATCAGGAGAGCGCATCGTTCGACTCATTTCATTTAGATTTAAAAAAAACATGTCCAACTACTCACTCACTTGATTTTAAGTGACGGTGACTTTGATTTTAAATGTCAATAGAGAGAATAAAAATGAAATGTCAGACAATAATAAATACAATGTCAAATGCATAGTTAAAAAAATAAGAAGTCGTTCTTATTAGGCTTGCAACATTTGATCCTCCCTCCCCGTCCCTTGTCTCACAATGTCACACTTTGTCGACCCCTCCCTCCCCCTTAACGTGTGACGTAATTTATAGATGGTTACATGTTAGTCATTAAATTTATTACCACTATTTAAAAATACAATAGAAAAAAAGGAGGAGGTCCTCACTCCTCCTTTTTTTGGTGTCAGTTAAAAAGAATTAAAAATATCCTGCCACACCGAAAATCACATAAAATTTCCCTGCATTTTTAATCCAAGTGGTGTTTAAATGTAAGGAAGGTTTTATCGGTTTTTCGTGTTCGAAACTCACTTTATGAAATGACTGGATGAGACAGCTGTTTTATGCAAAGGAGTTATTACCTGTCTTTCATTTGGATCCTTTGACGTTTTATGATGAAATCAAGATACTTTCTCACTGTTTGCACGAGAAACGGGCAATAAAAGGTTTGACGTTCTCGAGGCTTTATTGGGAAACATAACTTACTACTACACTTATATTAGGTAACTAGGTATATCAAGAGTACAACTTTTGTAACTTTTTTGAGGTATGATAACTTCGTGATTATTGCGGTCGCATAACACACCGGAGTATGTGAGTACAAGTCCTAACAATGAGCTGGAGCTGCCGGTAAAGGAAACCATTGTGACGATACTTGGTGGAGTACTTTCTAATCTGCTAGTTAGCTACCACCGTCAACTTTACACTACAAGCACTAATAGTTCTGGCATTACCATTTAACATCAGGTAAGCTGTGGTCAAAAACCTAACGTGTTGACAGCATAAGATGACATAGTAGTGTAGATATATATCATATAGCAGGACAATATCAATGTTTGTACGCATCCCTTCGGCTTTACTTTATTTACGTGTAATGCTAAAGAATGGAACTTACTGCTTTTATGTTTCCTATGAACTAATATGCTTTGTCTTTTTGAAAAAGCCACCGGATGTAATCAAAAATACCTTCGTGGTAACTGACATAATTAAATGTGAGTAATATATCTATACTATTATAAACAGGAATGATTTGATTATTTGTTTATTTGTTTGTATTGAATAGGCTCCAAAAGTACTGGACCGATTTCAAAAATTCTGAAAATGTTATTGTAGGCCACGCGAATGGTATCATGACTTTTTTGAATATAAAGTCCACAGTTGACACGTGTAAAAACTCTGGCAAAAGTAAGGTAATTTTTACGTCAGGCGTCGCTCGAAAAACTTAATATAGTTAATTCTGTTTCATTTTTGTTAATTTGTGATTTTATCAATTTTATATAAAACAGTAATGTTTTGGCTTATCATGAAAATGGAGAAAATAGTTCCAAAAGGCAATTATTTTTTTAATTGCATGCTCACTAATTGGCAATGAATTAACTAAGGATCATTCGACATTCATTGCCGCTTGTTAGCCTCAGACGATAGCATTCGAACCTATAGAGATCTCCAAGAGCTCTTCAGAACAGGGTTGTTAATTAATTGAGCTGTTAATTAATTGGCTCAATGATTTTATTTAGATAATCCAGATTTGAAATCTGATATGTGGAAAGGTACTTTAAATAAAAGCATGTGACCCGATAATTGTAGGAAAACTTTCACATATATCCCGGATTAGAAAACAGATTAAATTAACAAGTCAGATAAACTAGACAGACAAGCTTGGTGTCTTTAAACTGTGCCACTACTGGACGTGTCTCTTGGCTTCAGTTCGCACGCCGAAGGGTGTCGGTTCAAACCCCAACATTGAGCTTGAGAGGAAATCATAGCATGGTATTTTTTAATACTCGGCTAGCTAGCTACCATCCTCAAGTTGAAAATTTGAAAGTCAGTTTCATTCCAGGCTAAGCAAGCTAAAAAAAGCAAGTTCTTGTGGATTTTCTCGAGATAAGACAAGAACTTGTTTTTTTTAACCCTTCGGCATGTGAACAGACCGCGCTAACCACTCAGCGTCATTGCTAAATTATTTATATCACTTAATTTTATTTCAACATCATCTGTTTATTGCAGTTCAGTGCCGGACATAGACCTCTCCGAAGACGCGCGCCTTTAGACCAATCTTCGGCTTTTCGCTTTCAGCCACCGTCAACTGTCTCGTCACTTCATCCCTTCTTCTTCAGGGCGTCCTACGTTGCGTTTGCAGATTTGGTATCTTCACTCTAACGCACATCTACACCAGCCCTACAACAGTTATGTGTAACATAATGCCACAACAGCTTGCTCATAAGATTTTATTGTTTTCTGAATTGTTTTCTCAATGTTTTATGTGCACAATAAAGAGTTTATATCTATATAATGATATAATTTGCAAAGCAATGTCGATGACTTCAGTTCTCTGCGAATGCGAAAATTCGCTAGAGCGGAGTTCCTTCGTTGCGGATTTCATATAATTTCTTTTATCAGTATAAAGTGAATCAAACCATATATTAAAACCGTCTGGGTTCCTTCAAGTCGCGTGTAAATAGGTTTCTAGGCAAGCGTGCTCCACCGTAGACCGCATCTTCGCTTAACATCAGGCGGGATGGCGGTCAAACGCAAGCCTATCTATTATTAAAAAAAAGTAAATACATGAGTAACGTAAAACGCTAGTTTAATTTAACTTATTCTATCATTAACATTGTTTCAGTATGTGAACAAAAAGTCACGTTCCAAGTTATACTAATTAAGTACTACTACATTCCAAATGAAACATTGTAAGAAGCTCGGCAGTAAATAGTTTGATGTTTGAAGACGGCTAAGTTAAACTTTAAACTCAGTACTGAGCAAGAGTTCTAACACACAGTTTCTAAGAGTTTCACAAAGCGTATTTGTTGTAAGAGCTAGTAGGCGTTCATTAGAATAATATCAAACTAATATTATGATTCTTCTCAACGCATCGGTCTCCGGATGAACTTGGATAAAACCAAGGGCATGTTTAACGAGTACGTTGTTCCGGGATTGATAGCCACAAATGGTTTCACTTTAAATATTGTTCAAAAATATATTTACCTAGGGCAGACGCTCGAACTAGGTAAAAACAATTTTGAGAGTGACGCCAACAGAAGAATACAGCGGGACTGGGCAGCATTTGGAAAATTACGTCGAGTCTTCTCGTCACCCATCCCGGCGTTCAATTCGTTCTACCAGTCATTACCTACGGAGCCGAAACGTGGATACTCACAGCGGGAATGGTCCACAAGTTCAAAGTCGCTCAGCGAGCTTCGGAAAGAGCTATGCTTGGCATTTCTCTAAGGGATTGTATATGGAACGAAGTAATTCGCCAGAGAACTACAGTCCACAGACATAGCTCAGCGTATTAGCAAGCTGAAGTGGCAATGGGCTGGACATATTTGTCGCAGAACCGATAACCGCTGGGGTAGACGTGTTCTAGAGTGGAGACCGCAAATTGGCAAACGTTTTGTAGCGATGATAGCTCAGTGGTTAGCGCGGTAGGTTCGCATGCCGAAGGGCGTGGGTTCAAACCCCAACAATGAGCTTGAGCTGCCGGTGAAGGAAAACATCGTGAGGAAACCATAGCATGGTGGTAGGGTACTTTCTAGTACTCGGCTGGCTAGCTACCACCCTCAAGTTGAAAATCTGCTGCCAAGCATCTAACGGTGTGTTCTGGCAGTCTCACTTGAGAGCCAGTTCCATTCCAGGCTAGGTGTGCTTTACCATCTTTGACCACACCTTCACTTAACATCAGGTGAGCTGTGGTCAAACACCTAGCCTGTCAACCATAAAAAAAAAAAAAAAACGTAGCGCCGCCTTGAGACTCGATGGAGTGACGATATACGTAGGACAGCTGGCGGTGGATGGAAGGAAAAGGCGAAGATCGGGCTGAGTGGCGTGTCTTGGGAGAGGCCTATGTCCAGCAGTGGACTACAAAAGGCTGATTATGATGATGATGCAGGCTTAAGTATGTTTATCACTGGGGCTTAAGAGGGAACGCCAGTTTTTCCTTACAAATGTACCTATGCCAAGGAGAAAATAGAGATTTTCTCCTTGGATAATGTTCACAGAGCAATAATAATTTTTTGTCATAAAATTAAGGTCTGCTACAGCATATCCTATCATTACTTTTTTTCCATCAACTAATTACATAAGAAAATATGACTTACATTATGACTTTACACTAACATCATCAGACGAATATGAAACAAATTTGGAAGATTTGATTTATGAGGTAACACAGCAGCCATAATGGCTGCTGTGTTACCTCATTAACCACCGACGCAAAAACGACGGGGTGTTATAAGTAAGTCTTATAATACTACTAATACTACGCCACAAGTAACTTTTAAATTACAATAAAAACCTGTTTCGTGAAAAAAAACTACCCAATTAAGTCTGGAATTATGAAATAAGATACTTTTTAAGTCAGAATAATAGCCCATTATTTACAATTCATCAATTTCCAGTGATAGAACGGTTGCTGGGCAACAGAATTATTCTCCGATGTCGGAAAATCCCCCAAGACCCTTTTTTACGAAAAAATTTCAAGTAAAAAGTGACTCAAATGACTTATACAGAACAATTTGCATAATTTTCGAGATAAAATGGTAACAGCTGCTCCAAAGAATTTAAAAAGATTATAGGTACATGTTTATGCAATACTAGGTATTTGAGAACGCTGAATAGATTATGATTATTTATTTCTGTGAAATTGGAGATAGAAATAAAATATGGAATGTGATTACCTCGGAGTTAGCCTTGTTTTAAATCAACTCATAAAAGGAGGACGTTCTCAATTCAATTTGACTAATATATTTCTTTGTATATTTGTTACGCGATAATTCCGCGAACTATGAATCGATTTTGATGATTCTTTTTATGTTTGGTAGATTAAACTTCAGAGGTAGTCCCATATAAATTATATATAATAATTTTATCGACATCCGGTTTTTAAAAAATCAACAAAAATCTAAAATATACATCGATGACATTTTCGTTTACGCCGAAACCTCGCTGTTTCATTGGAGCAGTGCATTTAGTTGGGATAAGGGTCATGGCGTCGGTTTTTTAAATTGTAAATTTGTATATTATTATAAACAGATTCACTACTGGTCATGAATCTCTATTCGTTTTCAAAAAGATAACGTCATAGTCCATACGGATAGATAGTGTGCACTTTTAAATACTTTCTTACTGTTTTGTCAAAAGTATGCAGTTTTTTTAATGGCTGACCAAAGCTCACCTGGTTTTATGCGACGGTGATGGTAAGCACACTTAGCCTAGAATAATCAGGGTGACTGAACTAGCCACATCGGAGACCTATCGGCGGTCTAGACTGCGAAGAAGGACCGATCACCAAGTTCCAAAGTATATACGAGTAATTTTACTGTAAATATGTACATGGCAATTTATTCTTATTTCAAGTTCAGAAAATACAAAAAAAAGTTTCATAATTAGCTAGCACTTTAACCTCTCGTAAAAAGTTTAAAAGGGTGCCATAAATTATATTTACTTTAAGATTTAGTTAAAGAGAAAGGAAATCACAAAAAAGCTTTAAAACTTTGTAAATGCCTAACTTTAGCGTTAGAATAGAAATTATCGCATCACTGAAATATAATTTGTGAAGTTTTCTGAGCTAGGGTGTTGTAGGTAATTTCTGTTGGGCTGAGAAGGGTAAGAAAGGTAAATTTTGGGCAGGTAATTGAAATGCGGAAGATTAATTTTACCGCTGTCAACATCAAACATGATGAGTACTTTAAAAAGAGCCAAGCTAAAAACAATGAATCAATTCGAGCACTTATTGAAACCAAAACAGCAATCAGTTAAATGTTTTTATTAATACATATTTTTACTTATTTTTAAGATGTGTAACTATGACTGTGAATTATTTAACTCTGTTCTTCATAAAATACTTGAAAATATAGAAATACTAGCCGGCCGTCCCAGCTTTGCACAGGAAAACAAAACACGTTTAACAATATACTTCTAATGATGAAAGAATTATTCAGATCGGTCCAGTAGTTTCAGGGCCTTTTCAATACAAACAAATAAAAAAATCAAATCTTAAATTTATAATTAGAGAATAGAATTGAATAAAACTTTGTTGTGTGTGTGTGTGTGTGTGTGTTTACTTAATTTGTGAATATTTGCCATTTATAAATGTACAAAGTGTAAAATCTATAATACAAGAAAAAGATTAAGATCAAGTCATACTATTTTTTTTACTCTGTAACTCCAAATCTCAGCTTTCCGTTCCAGTTTACCCTACATCAAAGCTAACTATCGTTTATCGCATACGACACGGCACATGACCGTTTTTCCTTGACCAAATGTAAATGTTGTCCAGTTGTTCAACTCTCAATAAAGTAGTCATCTGCCACACACAATACTTTTTACTTACATTAGAGTATCATTCACAAGTTTAATTAAAAATTCAAGAAATCAGTTGATGACACTTTTTACCAAATTTCGACTTAATCAGATCCGTAGTAGATGACCCGTATAGATTCATATATCTATCTATACTATTATAAAGAGGAAAGATTTGATTGTTTGCATTGAATAGGCTCCGAAACTACGGGACCGATTTCAAAAAAAATTTCACCGTTGGGAAGCTACACTATCCCCGGGTGGCATAGGCTGGTTTTTATTCCTGTATTCCCGCGGGACTTCGCGGGATTCCTGGAACTACGCGGGTGAAACCGCGAAGCGTCCGCTAGTCAACTATAAAAGTGCTGTTGATGTTCAAACGGCTAAACAAGTGATCAAGAACTGTCTCGATCAACCCACCTTTCGAACCTTACCTCCCGGTTTTTCATCATCAGATGATTATGAACCAAAAGATAGACACCGGGACTCCGTACTACAACAATATAACATAAATCAGTGTTTGGGTTTAGGTGAATAAAACTCGTTTTTTTATGCATAATAAGAAAACGAGTTATGGTTTGCGTTTGACCACACTCTGCCTGATGTTAAGCAGTAGTTTGGTCTAAAATGGAAGCACGCTTACTTAGAAGAAACTTATTTACTTTAGATTTGAAAACACTCGTATTATACCAAACAGGAAACACAGACTCCGGTAGAGAGTTTCGCAACCTCGCTGTGCTTATAAAAAATTTGGAATCAAAACGCTTTGTACGTACATGGCGAACACCCACCGTGTACGGATGACGTTTTGGTCGCGTTTGTCTGACCGTCCGGTAGTAGAAAAGTGCTGGGGAAATCAAATTGTGCAGTTCAAGCGCACACTCTCTGAAAGTAGTAAACCGACAAGCTAGCAATTGTAAGACGATGCTCAAGGCTTTAAAGCTGATACTCCACTAAAGTGTCGTTGCCAATTAGTCTCACGACGCGTTTCTTAATCGACTCCAATGCCTCAAGTTGGTAAGCAGAGCCGTCCCATACGTGCGAACAATACCCCATCTTGATGATTGATTTTGTACTTTTTATTAGCACCTATTTAGAGATATTTACGTCGTCTTTTGTCTAGCGTCAGAGCATAGTAACTGCAGCGATACAGTATAGCGCAGTTCATCTAAAAATAGAAAAATCTTTAGTACCGTCTACGTACTCGTATAACCATGCCCCAAGCCGGTACTAGTATAAAGACAAGCTAATTGACATCTCGACGGATGTCACTTAGAGACAGCGCTTCCGTCACCCCCCGTCTCACCCCATGGAATTAGATGAAGACCCTTATTAGATTTACGTGTTATAGTTGATGGGCATCTTTTACCTTTGTGATCCTCTTTCCTTTGTTCCTTGGTAATTAAACGGCCGAAAGTTGGGATTTAACGTCACTACGAAACCTTAAGAAGTAGAAAAAAGCTTTTTTTATTTATTAGCTGAGAAAATAATTAGCTGAACCATACGAAAAAGTATATAACTATCATATCAGTTATGTAGTCCCCAGAGTAACAATCTCTAATTTATTTTGGCTAGACGATGCTGTGTAATTTACTGTAGGTTTGGTTACACTGTTAGTTAGTTACAATAGACATTATTTGAGTCTACTGGACTGGACTAGACTAAGACTGATTTAATAAGACTAATTTTAAATTAATTATTTTCAAATTTTCAATTATTGTGCCTATACTAAATCAAGCAACAAACAAATTATTATTTTACTACAAACTTTGTTGGAGTTTTGAAAACAACATGAAAAGTCATGTTTCGTCACATTATCAACACTTTCCGATTCAAAACAAACACACAACGATTTCTATTCATAAACGTTCAAAAAAACACTAGTTTTGGAAAATAATACAATGTGGCGACATGATTTTTCTGCCATCCTGCCAAAACATGATTTTCTGTTTAAAAGTATCAATGGCCAACATTAAAAAAAAATATTTTTTTGACATCGCAGCTTATACCAACAAAACACCCGAAAAAGCACGTTTCTATGTATTCTATCACTTGCTCACACACGTACGTATAGTCTTACGTAAATTGCTTTTTGCTTAAACATAAACAATCGAAAAATGCTTGGAAAATAATAAAATGCAGCGATATGATTTTTCCGCTTTCCCGCCAAAGCTCCGACACCATTGTTCCACTCCTAGCCTAATGATAAAGGCGGCTATACATCAAAGCACTATCAATATCTAACAACAAACGTTTGTTCAGCTGATGTTATAGACATGATGTTAAAATAAATAAAGCGGGGCGAGCACAGCACTCGATTTCCGACGTTTCGCCGCTTCCGTTACGCTTTGCTTCGTTGCGAAGATATTTTCTCGTGTGAGATTATGAAGAGGTGGAAGTAATATTTCAAGTTGTAACCTCTATATTCGGTGGGAAACACCAATATCATTGTTTTGGTATTGAAATTGAAAATTATTTCCTAAAGTTTGTCTTCTTTTCAAATTAAAAATAAGTACAAATTTATGGATTTTATTATAAATTATGTATCTATCTTTGCATTTTCGTTTTAATAATTGGAAATATTTTTTGGCGGGAACGTGGAAAAATCTTATGGATGCATCGCATTTTTTTTTTAATTTGGTGTTTTTTCAGGTGTTATCATTTGAAACATATTATCCAAAATTACATAAAAGCGTCACTGATGAGTTGGTACTTTACTGGGAACTAAGCTAGACTGGACCGTAATTTACTTTATGTGACCACGACCCATTTAAATCTTGAGACACTCGAAATAAACTGCTAAACTCTGACAAAATGAATAAAATGTGATGCCAAAAAAAACATAATTATACCTATTCAAGGTATATACATATTTAGTTTATTCCCACGGCAAGGCAAGTGGTTACTACAGTGAGAAGAGGATATAAAAACTTGTTGTTTGTTTAATTTGTATTAGTTTTAATATTATCTCAAGTTTATTAAATTTTTTAATTATTAAATTAGTGTAAAATTAGTTCATCACTGTTGTAACTGAAACGACTGTTAAGCGGAAATAAACTAAACATATACCTTGAATAGTCAAAACGAACTTCCGCAAAGTAACGCCTAAATCAATCAATTATGATTATACCTAATATATTTGCGCAAAGTTATACCTAAGACAAATGTTTGAAATGATTACAACATTTCCGCTAAAGTAAATTCTCACACATACAAATAAGTCAATGGCGACATGAAGCTCCGTAAATAGCAGTTAGGCACGTACAATATTGACTTCCAATAGATTCTGTCTATTTGGTTGGACTTAGTGACATTAAAGTTAGTACAAACAAGAAATAGGTCGTCCTTGCCCGCATCTGGAGGCCAAATTACATGCCAGTAAGTACCAACACACACCGAAAGCTTGGGATGGGTAAAACATTGGTTCGATAGTTTAAAGTTTCTTTATTTGTTGTTACGACCACGGTCCCTAAGCGATTTCCTATGTAAATGTATTACATACGTGTTAACTTTGTTGGCAAATTGCCATAAAAAATATACTATGAAATAAATACGGTTTTATGTGTATATGTTGGTCCTAACACAACCGCGATACTATTCCATTAGAGGCACTATTTTTACTTGGTAGATCTCCTTAGCAGGAGGTCGTCTAGGTGATTACAACTGCCGTACCAGGTATTCTGCCCAAAGAATAATATTCGAGATTCTGCCGCCAACCAGTAAGTAATGTGTAAACTTTAGTGAGTTCTGATTTGAAAGGGAGACTAACCATCGAAGGTCTCAAAGTAGCCTTCGATGGCTAGTCGCCAGAACAGCGTTGCCCTGGACTTCGTTTTGCTACTTAAAGTTGCGTATCGCAGCAATGTATGGTATGCTGCAAGGTTGTGGATATTCGTTATCTCTTACTATGGCGAGTGTTTCGTTCGTCTCATTACTTTTATATAAAAAAAAAACATTTTGACTACTTACCGCGTCTTAATACTGAAAAGTACTAATCTATCCTTCAATGTTTACATAGATGATACTGAACTCACAATTGAAAAAAAAAATTACAGTACCATACATTTTCTTGTCAGTCAAAGACACTTTCTATGAAACAGCAGATGTTTGACATCGTATATAGTTAATCAGAAAAAACAATCAGAATTCGAACCAGGAATGAGGCGATGCGTAGACGAACTTGAGTAACCGACATAGCCCAGCGAATTAGCAAGTTGAAGTGGCAATAGGCAGGGCACATAGCTAGCAGAACTGATGGCCGATGGGGCTGCAAAGTTCTGGAGTAGAGACCACGAACCGACAAGCGCAGCGTAGGACGTCCACCCACAAAATTGACAGACACCTTTATGAAGACTGCTGGAACGCGCTGGATGGGAGCCGCATCCAACCGGTCTTTATGGAAGTCAATGGGGGAGGCCTATGTCCAGCAGTGGACGTCCTACTGCTGAGATGATGATGATCATATGGTTTATCTTGCATACAATATAGGTAAATAGTACCAGTTAACTCTATCTACCGCCATTATTTACCATGTAAGGGAATTGCATACCTGTCGGATGCGACGTTAATTAATCAGTCTAAATCGACCTCATGACCTGATTCAGATTAACTAAGATTGGTTTCCGTTTTAACACAGACACGAACAATTGACACGTCATCACTTATCGGGATGCAATACTGGATCAGCCCTATTGTAATAAACTGTTCTCCTAAGCGTGATGACCTCATTGTAAGAAGATATATATATATATATATATATATATATATATATATATATATATATATATATATATATATATCACGCTTATCAAGTGCGATTTTGGAGACTTCAGAGAACATTAAAAATTTTCACGACCAGACATACAGGTTTCCTCACGATGTTTTCTTGTGACTGATTTTCTTTGCGACTCGTATAATAACTCTATTTTTAACCCCCGACGCCAAAACGACAGGGTGTTATAAGTTTGATGTGTGTGTGTGTGGGTGTCTGTGGCATCGTAGCTCCCGAACGGATGAACCGATTTTGATTTTTTTAGAAAGGTGAAATAGTCGGGAGTGTTCCTATGTTTGATGAAAATCGGTCCAAGATGGCCGCCACCACAAAATGGCGGATTTCATATTTTTTTATAACTCCCTCAATGTGGGTATCAAATGAAAGGACTTGACTAGTAAAATATAGACACACATTTCAGGGGTTTTTAATTTTTTTATTTATACTTGTAATATTATGTATTGAGCTTTGACTGTTATTAATGTTCTTTGATGTGATATTTTTTTTGTATTATAATTTTGTCATTTCTATTTAATTATAATTAAATTAAAATGGCAAATGTCATTAAAAGTCAAAATATAAAATGTAAAAGGTTGATTAACAATATTTAATATGACAAATGGAGTTTTCTAGTACAACCGTGTTGGTATCGAAGTTCCGAAGCACCCATTTCCAATACGGCCGCGAGTTTACAACCTATTTATCAAGGTGGTAACCCTAGCAGCAAACAGACCCGAGTATTCCGAGTAATTAAGCATAATTTGTTTCTAAATACCATTTTGTATGTACTATTTTGGACAATTTAAATGTTTCTATTGTATTAGGTACGAAGATAGATAAGATAGATAGATGAAATCTTTATTGATCGTACCAAAAAGTACATACAAAATGTATTGATAATACTCATTGAAAAAGTAGATAAAGGACGGAAAGAAAGCTAGTTTGTATAACGCTAGTGATTTAAATGTCAAAAAAAATCTTAATGTACAAAAATGCTACAAAAGATCGGTATTGAAAATATATATATTTAGTAAATGTACGTGTTTAGTATTTTATTTGTTTAGTTTTTATATCTTGCAGCATAACATTTTTTCCAAAAAAGTACCAAGAATACCCTACTAAGAATACTAGCGACCCGCTTCGACTTCGCACTTCATGTTTTAGGCGACTTCATTACAAGGCATTGAATTTCTCTACTTGTACAAAACTGTATTGCAAAAAAAAAAGTAGGCGACCACACTTACAGATGCGGCCAGTGACTTTTGTATACTGTTTAGTGAAAGGGACGAGAAAAGGACCAAAAGGGGTTACATTAGGTCCTACGATATTTTTTTATTTTTTTACTTTTATTTATTAGCTCGAACGAATATCAAGGGTAGAAAAGAGACTTGTTACCTACCAAGAAGTTTGAAACAATCGAGAACAAAATCTATTCTGCAATATTATTCAAAAAATAGAATGATGTTGACAACTTCATTCCATTGTTTTCAACTTTTACCTACCTGATATGACAGATATTTTGTGGAAATTTAAATTTTTCTAAGTTTTCTAAATTTATTTGTATGTTAAATTATCTGTATATGTTGTTTAATTAATGATTAGCATGTGTTTTTTATAACATCCGGCTGTATCAAAAACATGTAAGTTTTTCTAGTCAAGTGTTTTTTAATGGACAGATTTTATTGCAAACCTTTAGTGCCTGTTCGGCAAGACACTAGTTTAAAGGGTTGATAATATCAGATTCAGCCTTAAAGTTTAATCGCAATTTACTTGACAAGGTATTAATTTGAACGTCAATTATTGTGGCACGAATGATGCATCGGCATGAGAGATGAAGTGACTAGCAGCGGATTAACAGAACAAAATCAAATAAGTTCTGTAGGGCCGGAAAACGAAAATACTTCTAAATATTTACTATGTGACTGGAAAAATCTATTCTGAGATTTTTGTTACGTTATGTGACACGAAGTTGACCAAGATAGTTATTAATATTGATGCAAGAAGTATAGATTGGACAAATTATTATATTGTCTGCTATGGAACTCAATTCCGTTTGTTCGATTCCAATCCAGGATATACATTTCTGTGACAATCATTGACGTGCTACACAACAACATACACTAGCACAACAACACAACACATACAACAACAACAGACAACACAACACATACTATCGATCTATATCAAAAAACGGTATAAATCGAGAGTCGCACGGTAATGAGCGTCAAAATAGCAATGCCCCGGTTTTTGTTTTGCTACTACAAAGTTCTGTCTATCGCTGCAATGGTCATGAACATACTTCATCTCATACCATTGGTAGAGGGTCTCGTTCGTCTCATTATTAATGGTTTTTGTTACTTCTTCACGCTGTAACGGTTTAATGGATTTTGTTGAAATTTTGAATGCTTGTACCCTGGATTGACACAATTAGCATTAATTTATTTTGATCTGGCAAACAGGTGAAACCGCGGATCACAGCTAATATTATAAGTAGGTATGTGTGTTTTAAAAAGCATCTCAGTATTTTGTTAGTTGTCTAATCTGTATAAAAAGACATTGCTTAGATCAGAGCTAGATGACGCTGTGTGAAAATATAGTGCAATAAGCTATGTATTTTAATTTATGTACATATTTACTTTTTCAGACATAATGGCCAGATGTCGGCGAAGACGGAAGTAAGTATTTTCCAGCTACTTATTTTTCTTTGACAAGTTAAGCGTACCTATTTTAGTATCAAGTAAAATAATGAGACATGTGTTGCGCCGAAGGACTACTTTACTTGGCTGCTTGTCAATACATTGGTTTTCTAATGATGATAGTCGAGTGGGAATTATAATTATATCTACAGAATAGTGCTTATCATAATTTAATGCTTTTGTTTCCTTACGATAATTACATAAAATTTTTTAGGTACTGGAACCGATGATTCAAAAACTCCAGTCCGATATAGTTTTACAAAAGCACGAAGCTCATTGTACTTATAATTACGAACAATTTTTACATGCATTGAGCACAACTATGTACAAAAAAAATTGTGTTCCATAGAAAAATTATATTGAATGTTGACCAAATGTATGGAGCAGCAAATATTTTTTTTTGCGAAATTACTTTGTTGTGTTCACACTAAATAGTTTTCATGACGATGAGTACAAGGGTCCCCTTTTCGCTGAGAATACCCTAAAATTATAACCTTATACTTTTAGGATTTATGGTTCCAATTACCGCATATTCAGTAGTTACCTTATGATAGTTTTGCGAATATTACCAAGAAATATATTTACTTCTATTTGTTACAGGATGTGCAAAACGTAAGTGGTTATTAAATACGTTTTGTCGACGATGATCGTCTATCAGGTGAATTGAAAGCTTTTTTTATGGTTAAAGTTTTTCATCGTGATGTGTACAATTTATTTGTTTATATAAGGTACGCCAACAGCACACATATTGCTAAATTTACAAACACATTGCAAAAAGTTGTGTTCACGAGCCAGTTATATTTTATATTAGTTTATATTCGTTCTTTGATCATTCTTTGTTTACATCTGTACTGTACCTATAACACAAATAAATGGATCACTTGATTGCCAGTTCCATTCCAGGCTGGGTGTGCTATACCATCTTCGACCACACCGTCACTTAACATCAGGTGAGCTATGGTCAAACAACTAGGCATTCAATCATTAAAAAAAAATTGCTTGCAGTTTTAAGGCAATAAACTTAGTTATTCCAAAATGATGTTTATAATTACACAATGATCCCCATTCGGTTTGTTAAACCTAAAATTTATCTTGTATTGTGAGGCTAGATTGATTTTGCCTGTGTACAGGCGCTGCCGGAGCCGGTCGGGGCGCTTCAAGCGCTGCCGTTCACGTGACAGGCGCTACACTGTCCGACAGCGGTGCTGTCGACCGCGCCGCTGCGGCTCTCGCCGTCCACGGCGCCGCCGGCGCTCAGGCTGTGGCAAACGCAAACGGTACATTTAGAGCTATTGGAAACAGAATATTAGCGAAAACCCGGATAAATCACGTTACTTCATTGTATTATTTTCCAAAACTTGTGTTTTACAAGTATATAAATATTTGTTTATGCTTGTCAGGCTAGGTGTTTCACTATAGCTGATTATCTGATGGTAAGTGTATGGTCGAAAATGATAAACATACCGGCTCAGCAGTGGGATTTTTACTTATATAAACAATACTAGACACAATGAAAGAAAAAGTGCGATGCCAAAAAAAAAGAAAAAAATATGCGATGGTACCGAATTTATCTCGAACAATCATCGCCTTTCCTATCCTATCACACGTATGAGTTACTTCAAGCGCTACCTGCTTACAGAAGACGTTGTTTTGCGCTACAGCGAGGGATACCATAAGCTGCCACTCGTAATTTCATTAAGCGGTCACGAAAAAGTTACGCGACAGCAAACCTTATTGCCCAGGCATACGATATACATTTGCGTAGCTATTTTTGTTGTTATCGTAACTTGAATTGCAATAAGAGCTGAAAGAACCGCTGCCAGATACATTTGAGCCGCATATTTGTTTCGCTGTGATCCACACTACACGCTTTGCTTTTTTTTTAATGTTGCTCACTTAACAAGATGTGGTAATTTGTTACAAAAACTGACTAAAATAAGTGATGTAAACTGATTTTAGTTAGTAAACTGTAGTTTTTTTTTCTTTAAAACTCGTGAGTTTTACGAAAATTACGTATTTTCTTTTATGGTAAAAAGTAACTTTTTATGTGCTGAGTAACTTTTTATGGGAAAAGTAATTTTGTATGGGTAAATTTATGGGAAAAGTGACTTTTTTTACATACATCATAATTTTTGTTCTTTTTTACCGTCTTTAAAATGATGGGGATGGCTCTCAATTAGATCTGTATTTTTGTTTGTTTGTGACAGTTTTAATTGGCGCTGTCGGTCGCGGTCGGGCTCATTCAAGCGTTGCCGTTACTGCGATCGTCGCTACAAGATCCGGCGACGGTCCACTTCGCCCTCCGGGTCTACCGCTGGCCCTTCTGCTCAGCAATAGAGGTGACATTATGAAAAAAAACAATTAAAATCATAATTATTTACAACACAGACATAGACCGTAAAGGTCATCTTGTCAACTAATGTGTATTAAAACTTGTTCTACATAATTATTTTGTGATATTTCTGAGAATATGAAGCGTTTCGAGTGCTTTTTATTTAAGCTTTAATTAACGCTGTTTGTTTACAGGTACTCTATTAGCCTTGTTTGTGATTCGTCCGTATTTTGCTACCCATTTTTGGTTTTGAGAAATTGTGAGCGTCTTCTACTTTATGCGAATAAACGTATTTTTTAAGCTCTCTAGTATTTTATTTGAATTATGAATACTCTTTAACTACTCTCTACTGAAGTTGGAAAGTTTTTTATGTAGAAGTAATGAGGGTAAAGAATCGCTCTCCCGGTGGTTAGAGACACCTGTCGATAACCATTACAATAGTCTGTACTCGGAACTTTGATTAACACAAAATCTAGAGCATCGCTGCTTTAACGCTCATTAGTTTGAGACGTTAATTCTTCGAACCTGATTATAATAATATTTGCATCTTAAGACAGAAAACTGACCTTTTTAGATCTCTTGCTAAGGACATTTACCTCCTAGTATTTAGAAAGCTACAATAGATTTTTTTTTTGTGATCAGGCTAGGTTTGACCTCTTGTTTCTTGACAAGCGACGGTCGAGGATTGCATAGGTTGACTCACTCTCAAGTGGGGCTCCAAGAACCTACAATTAATAAAATTATGACATTCAAAAAAATCTGTCCACATTTCAAAATTAGAGTTCACTAATATAATCTAGAAAAAACACAGAATGACAGTTTATGATAACATTTTTGGGATTAGGCAGTTTGTAAATGATCTTAATTTTCTTTTGTTGTTTATGATTGATAGGCTAGGTGTTTGACCACAGCTCACCTGATGTTAAGTGGCGGTGTGATCGAAGATGGTAAACACAACCTGGAATGGAACTGCCTTTGAAAAGAGGCGGCACGGCGGTCACTTTTAAATGATTAATATAATGGTTGATAGAACTTTTTAATGATTGGACATTTGCGCTATAAACTATTTTTTTAACAATACATACAAACTACATAGAGTAACTAGTCTACTCCACAAAGAAAAATTTAATTTTATGTCCGTATAAATAATTTGAGTTTGAGATACATAATTATAAGTTTAGTACCTACTTACTTGGGTAAATCAACGCCGTGGTTTTTCTTCAAGACAAAATAGCTCACAGATAACGAATGCAGTTCATTGAACTGAAAGTAATTGATACCTATAATTTAGCAAGAAGGATAATATCTCTCTGTGACAGTCGCAATCTACTTCGACAGGGACAGATTGTGGTAAAAAAATATCTTCTTTGTTTGGCTAATATTTGCCATATAATAGTCAAAATATTTTAACAAAGTATGTGTGTTTTCGTATCATTAAAAAAGCTTAATCAAGAAAATTATAAAAATACGAATGTCCCATAATAAATGAACGTTTAGTAAAAATAGAATACATCCAAATCTATTCAGGCGTTTTGACATCCCTATTGGTTCATTGGTAGGTTCAAGAGCTGAAGGGCGTGGGTTCGATTCCCACTCAGGACAAACTTTGTGGTACAAACAAATGTTTGTTCCGTCTCTGGGTGTACTGTATGTCGTTATTATAAGTAACAAAATTTAAAAAAAAAAGTAAGTATTCTATCAGTTCTCTGACTTTCTTAGTTTGGGGTCAGGTGGCGCTGTGTGTGTTGTCCTACGATGTTTATTTATTTTAACATGATGGTAGAATAAGAAAAACACATTCATTCATGAAAACATACTTCTTTTTTTTCGGCAGTCGTGTACAAAATAACAACTTGTCACAATTGATTTTAAAATACTACATCTATACGTACTAAATATTAAACAACTTCGGCAATGTAACAATCTAGAAAAATATTTAATTCTTTTACTTCAGAATAAATTTTTAGTAATTCGATTGCAAAATAATATTTTTTTATCGTAAGAGAGCAGATTAAATTGGGGATTTTCAATTTGTATAAGTACTCTGTCCCATTTGAAAGCCAGTCGAAACATATTAGATGCTCCGTTGGCCCTAATCTCGAGTCAATCTTAGAAAATGTGGCCTCATTTTGTCAATCGCGTAATGCGACTGTGATTGAGTGATGGCTTTTTAAATTACAACATGCTTCTAAGTAAGTACTAATTTTTAATGTAAATGTGAGTTTTGATCTCGGGAATGACTTCTCTGCTCTATCAAAATCTCCGACATGCGAGTCGCAATAGGTTTCGTACCTCAGTTCAAAAAATTATATTGCGTTCAGAAACAAATCTTCGTTTAATAACAGACAGACAATACAGGCTTGGGCTGCAATGGGCTGGACATATTAATAATAATAAATATCGTAGGACTATACACACAGCGCCATCTGGCGCCAAACTAAGCAGAGCTTGTGTGATGGAAGTCAGATAACTGATAGAATACATATATATTTATTTTTTTTGTAAATACATACTTATAATACATACAGTACACCCAGACACAGAATAAACATTTGTTTATTCAAATAATGTTTGCCCTGAGTGGGAATCGAACCCACACCCATTGTCTTGTATTTGTCGCAGAACCGATAACCGCTGGGGTAGACGTGTTCCAGAGTGGAGACCGCAAATTAGCAAACGTAGCGTAGACGCCCTGAGACTCGATGGAGTGACGATATACGTAAGAAAGCTGGCGATGGATGGAAGCGAAAAGCCGAAGATCGGGCTGAGTGGTGTCTTGGGAGAGGCCTATGTCCAGCAGTGGACTACAAAAGGCTGATGATGATGATGCAGGCTTAAGTATGTTTATCACTGGGACTTGGGGGAAGGAACGCCAGTTTTTCCATACAAATGTCCCTATGCCCCTATTTCCCCCTTGGATAATGTTCACAGAGCAATAATAATGTTTTGTCATCAAATTAAGGTTTGCTACAGCTATGTCCCTACCATTACTTTTTTCCATCAACTAATTACATAAGAAAATATGCCTTACATTATGACATTACACTAACATGATCAGACGAATATGAAACAAATTTGAAAGATTTTTAAAATAAAAAAAAATATATACCCATTCTTCTTCAAAATATTTGTGCATAAAATTATTAGACGCTTATGCTCAATTTTTAACGGAGGAAATAGGGGAATACGAAACCTAAATTTAGTCAAAAACTTAGTAGGTATAATCGGTCTAAGCTGCCTTTGTCGCTATCGCATCGGAAAAGGCTGGAGGCGAGATTTCAGACTAATACGTATATAACTCATTGTAATTGCCATTCATCTACCATGGAACGGACCATCTCTATCTTAGACCACACCACTGCTTAACATCAGGCAGAGTGTGGGAAATCAAACGCTAACCTATTTTGAATAAAAAAAAACGGTTAGGTTATTTTGCACTATTTTAGAATTGTATCCACAGCAAAAGTTGTTGATGATAAACACAATGATACCTTTTCGATTTAGTTTATCCAAAGCATATACATACTTAAATAATTTCTTGGAAAAAGATAACCATAACATACATTGTTATGGTAAAGCTTTGTACAGACCGTTAATATCTCTGAGTGTACCGCTAACCAAGGATCACACGTGTGCTGCGCTCGGATTACAGGCCTGACCGTTGTCGTACATTAACTGTGAGTAATTGCTCGTGTGGTTTGCTTACAGTGGTCACATCGACCACGTCTACTATTCTAGATACTTGTTAACTGTGATACTAGCACAAATTTAAAAGGCTGTATGTGCAGTGACATTGCGTACGTAAGTATGTCAAGTGTTGCTAATTTGTGTTGTTTGTTATTGTAAGTCGACATGTGTAATGAGTATTTTTTTTTGTTGTAAATTACAAGGGATCACCGGAAGACCAGCGCTGTTCATACAGCTTAGTATGACCAGTATTATGCTGGGGTGAGCCCCTATTTTGTAACTTCAAATTCAAATTATTTATTCGGCACAATTAATGGTTACATTAAAATGACACCATTGGCTCCGAACTAGTAATAATACTGTGTTTCGGGAACCAAACTGTACATCTCTGTTTGTTTCTTTTCGTTTTTTGTTTGTGTTACAAAATAAAATTATTTTTAATGACTAAATTTAGCATCTTATTCCCGAAATTCAGACATTAAATATATCATTTCTAATTTGCAATACGTATTTAAAGTCTATACAATTGAGAGAAATTGGAAGACGTCATTAAGATGATAAAAGCACAGCAAAAGTCTACGCAGGTATTATCTCTGGGCTTTACTCATAAACGTTGCTTAAAGTTAGCCAATCCGTATTTTTTTTAACAAATTTTTACCGACGTGAGATGTTGGTCGTAGAAACGTGACAGGCTGCTATAGAAATTATTTATGGTTCACAACGAAAAAGTACAAAAAGCGGCCTTTATCGCTAAGAGCGATCTCTCCCAGGCAACCAAGAATGGAAAAACGATACGCATTAGCACAGACAAGAGACGTTATAACTCTATTAAGTTAAAACTACTGTAGGTTAACTTTAAGCAATGTTTATAACTAAAACTCGAGTTTAATTTGCCAGTAGTTTTGTATAATAGCCAATTTGACCATCGCATGTATCATCTTCAACTTCATCTCGTAAGATGTCAAAAACCTTATTAGCATTAGCTATCCAGACTAATACATTTCTAATATACTAGCTGCGTCCCGCGGTGTTACCCGCTACATGTTTTCGGGATAAAAAAAGTAGCCTATGTGTTAATCCAAGGTGTCAGCTACCTTCATACCAAATTTCATTCAAATCCATTCAGTAGTTTTTACGTGAAAGAGTAACGAACATCCATCCATCCAAACTTTCACATTTATAATATTAGTGGGATTCACAACAACGTTACATAAAATAAACACACCTGTAAGTATAGTCAAAACATCTTTGTTTCACAAAAGCAAAACTTAATTGAAAACGTACCAACAATAACAACTTTACACACTCCAAATATTTGCGAGATAATGTTTCTCTGGCATTCTAGAGTAACCAACCAACTTCTGAGTACAAGTATATTATAAGCAGAGTTAACCGTGTAAAGGTGTTTTCATAGAGCAGCTTGATTCTTTTATTTCACTGCGCTGCTGAGAAGTCGGCAGCACTAATCGTTCCAGTTACAAAAGTGATGAGGACTTAAATTTAACTAATTTGACAACTTATAGTACCTAACTAACTTAACTTGTAGTATTGACTTTAGTTCTAGATATTATGTAAGATTAGGTTTTAAATTAATAAGTTAGCTTAGCTTAGTTAGCTTTTCTTTGTTTGAGACCAGATGGCGCTGTGTGAAATGTCATCAATTTTTTTTTATTTCATTAATGCTTTCCTTATTTCATCTTACTTAATTACACAGCTAATGTTTTAATAACTACATGGCATATTGTACGAGCCATCAAAATTGCATAATTTCTTTAATGTCCTATAACTTAGCTTTACACGCGGGGTATAAAGTATCTTTACTCTATGCAAAGGGGCCTCCACCTCGAAATTCTATTAAGAGGGTCTCGCGTTGTTTGTTTATGTTACATTCTTAGCTATTGTGAAACCTCTGGGCCAACTTACGATATGACAAAGTATTCGCAATTTCGACCCAGGGCACTCATGTAACTAGGTGAAATTATGGCATCCACCTGTTACTAATATGAAGCATTCAGCTAATATTCCCGCGGGCGGACATTTTTCCAGAATATTTTTGGGCTAAGTGCAGATATTACTGAGTTGGGTTTTTTTGCATATTTTCAATGAATTACGACACTATCATATTTTATAACACACCAAAAAAAAACTGTTTAAGTAATCTATCTGTTATCTAAACCACCACCGACTGGGTTCCGGATGTTATACACTTAAACAGCCTCCAGGCCGGCCTAAAAGACGGTGGAAAGATGACCTCGATGCTCACGACAAGGAGTAAACCTCAATACAGCCCCTTTACTAATACAGGCCTTGACAGCCCCGTTGGCTCATTGGTAGTATATCTGCCTTGAGAGCTGTAGGGCGTGGGTCCGATTCCCACTCAGGGCAAACATTTTGTGAATAATCAAATGTTCGTTCTGTGTCTGGGTGTTCTGTATGTATTTATTTACAAAAAAAAAGTATTTATGTATTCTATCAGTCATCTGACTTCCATCACACAAGCTCTGCTTAGTTTGGGGCCAGATGGCGCTGTGTGTATAGTCCTACGATATTTATTTATTTATAATAGCACTAATCAGAGAGGCGTGGAATGGAGGCAGAGAGGCCTTTGCCCAGCAGTGGGACAAAGTGGGCTAAAATAGTCATAAAAAAAAGTTATCTGATTTCCATAGCTTTGCTTAGTTTAAGGTCAGATGGCGATGTGTGTAATGCCCTGCGATATTCATTGATTTATTTACTATTTTATGACTGTGATTTTTTGCGCGAAACTTTTTCTACGAATTTTTACCATAAAACAGCTGTTAGAGTTCCGTACCCAAAGGGTAAAACGGGGCCCTGTTACTAAGACTCCGCTGTCCGTCCGTCTGTCTGTCTGTCTGCCCATCTGTCACCAGGCTGTATCACATGAACCGTGATAATTAGACAGTTGAAATTTTCACAGATGATGTATCTGTTGCCGCTATAACAAAAAATACTTAAAAACAGAATAAAATAAATATTTAAGGGGGATCCCATACATATAAATACTACGATAAAAAAAATGTTTTATTAAATATTTTAGGGTACAAAACCCTAAAAATACAAAAACTTTGAGCTAACCCATTACATATCCATGTTTGAATAAGTAACTATGGCGACCTTCGATCTGTGTCCATCTTTCTGCGTTCCTCTATAATTTGATTTGCTTTCATATTTGCGTCGCAAAAATATTTCGGCTCTTGGATTCCGCGGCAAATTCTCGAGATCGCGTTAATACTCATAATCTGTTTTAATTTATATGTAAATTCGTTCTCAGCATATTATCTCAGCATAATATTCCGGCCAAATTGTTCGAGTTCCAAAAGTTTTTTTTCAGAATTCATATTTTAATATAATAGCAAGCTGTGACTTCTTCCCTTTACATTCCGACTTTTTTGAATTCCAGACATTACTAGGAAAACAATAATTGGAGAGAAAGAAATAAACGAGTGAAAGAAGCTGAGAGAAAAATGTTGTATAATGTAGTCCGGAGGAGCTCTCTCCCTGTTTTGTAGCCATTCTTTAAATCTAATCAAGAGCAGCGCTGTGTTTAGATAAATAAGAAACGCGAATTCCTTCCGAAAGTATTGCATCGAAACAGTTACACGTTTCATTTTAAAACATTAAAATATTAGTAAAAAGCATCTACGTGTAAAATCTAACAATACATAATCACAGATAAAATTATCCACCATAATAGGCCAGATACTACAATTTATGAGAAAAAGAAGAAAATAGTTTTTAATAGTTTTTTGACAATGCCATCCCAAATACCCACAACATAACTTCCACATACACAGAAAAACTTACCAAATTTTACATTACTGAAATTATCTGCACTCCAAATTTCTTCAAAATCAGTCAATATTTATATACAATTATACATTATATAACCGTATAAAAGTCGCCACTACTTTACTAAAGCATGATCGGACTTTACTGGCATGGACTGTACTTTGACTATAACTATAGCTATGAGGCAACTTATTTAACTTATGAAACTTGAAAATATTAAACACTTGACACTGGCAAATGCTAAAAACGCGACGCCAAAACCAAAGAAAAAAAAGAAAAATCGTAATGACTTAAACACGGTGACACATACAATAAACTAAAAGTTTTGGCGGGAACGCGGGAAGAGTCGTGTCGCTCCGTTATATTTTTTTCCAAAACTAGTGTTTGTCGAGTGTTTATGCATAAAAATGGTGGTGTTTTATTCATAAAGTGCCGAATTACAAGCGCGAGTGTGGGAAAATGATATAATGTGGTGAAACATGAGTTTTCGTGTTGCTTCCAAAACTCCATCGAAGCTTTATAGTAAAGTTGCCACTACTTTACTAACGCATGACTGGAATTAACTGACACGAACTGGACTTGACAAAGACGACTTTGACGATAACTATAGCTAAGATACAGCAGAAATAACACTTAAGACAAGGCAGTATGGCTCTATAGCTTTAGCCTGCCCGAAGGGGTAAATTAAAAAAAAAAAAAAAATTAAACACGGTGACACATACAATAAACTAAAAGTTTTGGCGGGAACGCAGGAAGAGTCGTGTCGCTCCGTTATATTTTTTTCCAAAACTAGTGTTTTGTCGAGGGTTTATGCATAAAAATGGTGGAGTTTTATTCATAAAGTGCCGAATTACAAGCGCGAGTGTGGGAAAATGATATAATTTGGTGAAACATGAGTTTTCGTGTTGCTTCCAAAACTCCATCGAAGCTTTATAGTAAAGTCGCCACTACTTTACTAAAGCATGACTGGGCTTAACTGACACGAACTGGACTTGACTAAGACGACTTTGACGATAGCTATAGCTAAGATACAGCAGAAATAACACTTAATACAAGGCAGTATAGCTTTATAGCTTTAGCCTGCCCGAAGAGGGCAAATTATTAAAAAAACAATAAACTAAATGACAAACACACGGACGTTCCACGTGTACCGGTAACATTTCCCAACATAAACATTACCTTCACATACGGAAATTCCACGTACATTTCGACATTTTCTTCGCAGTATACGAGTACCGTGGTACCCTTCCGAAAATCGAGGAGTCAATAAATTTTTGTGTACAACTTCCTAAACACATTGATACATGCTCGGGTCGGACCCACCACCTGCTTAAAATTTAATGCAAAAAGGTATATCGGGATTCCGAATATACATTTGTTCGTATAGAATAGAAACTTTATGTTGGTACACGAAACTTGGTTGTGTTTCTTTTTGTATATAGATAGATAGATAGAACTCTTTATTTTGCACACCATAAACAGAAAAAAAGTACAGAGACCAAAATAATCTTATGAGCTAGTGCCACAAGTGGCGGCCTTATCGCTAAAAGCGATCTCTTCCAGGCAACCAATAATAGAAAACACGATAGACTAATTTTTAGTAGTCTAGCATTATTTAACGTGAAACAAGCTGTTGTAGCCTCAAAATTGTTCTAATATGAGCCGAGAGAATTGGCATCCACAATCCACATCGATAAATCACTTTCTACGCTCGTACTTACACGAAGACCAGCGGTGGCTATCAGATAGTTAATTACCGTCACTTGACACCGGCTACCTGTAGCCGTTAGCTAATTGACATCGGGACGGGTCGACAACCAAAGCCGGGACTTAACGTATTTTCCTACTCGCAATGGGTATGGTTTACTGGAAGTTATTGGCAGTTGTGAAACTACAGGGTTTTTGGGAACTGTTGCGATTCCCCTAAGTCGAAAGGAGCTCATGACTTTAAACAATTTTTAGATAGATAGATAGATATAACTCTTTATTGTGCACATCATATATAGTAAAGAGTACAGAGCACAATATTTGTTGTTATTGTTGTTTTTTTTTTGTATTGTTGCAAAATAAAATTAATTTCTTTCTTTCTTTCTTTCTTTCTTTCAAAAAACCTTATTAACTAGTGACACAAGTGGCGGCCTTATCGCCTTTTACTGTGAGGCCAACCTTGAAATCGGAGTTTTGGCAGGAACGCGGAAAGAGTCGTGTCGCCCCGTTGTATCTCAAAATACGACGCCAAAACCAAAGAAAAAAAAACCTTGAAATCTCGAAAACAAAATCAGTTAAACAAAAAAGTCCAGTCAACCTCGTCGAAATATATGGTTATGTTTTCGCGATTTCATATTGGTCCCGTAGTAAAAGTTGTTTGCAAGCTCTACGTTTCAAAGTCACTTTCTAAGTATGATGTCAACGAAAAATATCACAAACATTGTTATTGCATTGTCAAGTTGTAGTCAAACGCAAGCCTATTAAGACTAAAACATATTTGTCAATTTAATTAACAAAGATTTTCTATATTTGGTATAAACACTGTTTTCATAAACTATTTCGCTACTGGCCGTGGAATTCTATTAATTTCAAGACTAGTTCATCACGCTAGCCAAGCGCGTGTTGGTAGACTTCACACGCCTTTGAGATTAATAACATCTTTCAGACATATAGGTTCAACTTATAAATAACTAGCAGCGCCCCGCGGTGTTACCTACTACATTTTTTTAGGATATAAAATAGCTTATGTGTTCATTTTTATTTGGTCGTGTTATATATAGGCTGCTAGATTTGGCTGCCAAATTCACACCGGTTGTGTTAATGCAGGGTGTCAGCTGCATACCAAATTAAATCAAAAATGGTCCAGCTGTTTGAGCATGAAGAAGTAACAAACATAAGAGCACACTTTCACACTGAAACTTGACTTTGATAGCCCTGTTGGTTCAGTGGTAGTATGTCTGCTTCGAGAGCTGAAGGGCGTGGGTTCGATTCCCACTCGGGACTAACATTTGTGTGACTAACATCGATGTTTGTTCTGTGTCTGGGCGTACTGTATTTATTATAAGTATGTAGTTCCAAAAAATAATAATTAAAAAAAAAGTATTTAAGTAGTCTGTCAGCTGTCAGGTTCCCATAGTACAAGCTTTGCTTAGTTTGGGGCTAGATGGCGCTGTGTTAAATGTCCTCCAATACTTATACTTACTTACACTCACAAACTTTCGCCTTTAATATTAGTGTGATAGAGTTGCGGCCATGATATTTGAACCCAGGATTTCCATTCACAATTGGCAGCCAGACGGTATCCCAATTAAGCCGACGTTGCTGTTGTTGTTAGAAACTCTCCAAAGGTTTTAAAATTTACAAACCCAAACAACGTTAATAGCCTCTAAAATTGTTTAAAAGAGTCTGTTAAAATTATTTGGAACTGTTTTGACTTCCATTACGAATCTTTAACGTAAAAACTTGTTAGTCCTTAAAACCTGTTACATAACCTGACTAGCTGCGCCCCGCGGTGTTACCCACCACATGTTTTCAGGATAAAAAGTAACCTATGTGTTAATCCAGGGGCTCAGCTACCTCCATAACAAATTTCATCCAAATCCGTTAAGTAGTTTTTGCGTGAAAGAGTAACAAGCATACGCACAAACTTTCGCATTTATAATATTAGTAGGTAGGATAGTAGGTTAATAACCCGAACCATAATATTGTATCATACCTAACCAGCTCGTAATGTATGTAATTATTAGAAGAAAAAAAATACTTTCAATTCAAACACATACCTACTATAAGTGTGTGCAAATACAGTCTTTCGTGATCTCTGCCTCTCTTTTTAATTAACTCAAAAAAAGGAGGAGGTTCTCAATTTCTTTTAATGTACCTATATTCCCCGATTACTCGAAAGCACTTCGACCAATTCGCGAAATTATTTTTTTATTTATAAGGGTATAATATACTTCCCAGGTGGTCCAATTGGCACCAAGTCAGGATCTGATGATGAAACCCAGTAAAACCGAAGGCAACCTTCAAATTTTATAGGAACGCATAATGTGTTTCGTATGTTTTTTTATTATTAAGAATATACCTTCAGATTGGTCGAATAGGAATTACCTGAAAAAACAATTGAGTAGTTCTATTTTTAAACTATAAATCTTAAAACCTAGCCGTGTTTGAGCTTAGGGGCATGGTCAATTGGTTATAGTCAGTTTTTTAAATTGCAAATTTAGAGAAATTGTGTTCTTTTGTTGCTATCCTTTTATTGTAACTCTACATAATATACATTATGCGTAGTAAAAGAAGTCTTCACATAAACGAAATGCTAGCCTTAAGAAAGGAAACCTTGCAATCCAACGGGACGCGGCCAGCGTTTTGGGCACGTTGCCTAAAAGTAGAAATTTCTCAAACTAATCATAGATAGGATATTGATTTTAAACGATATCAATTTTTTAAGTCGATATAGTTTATATTTAGGTAGGTACATACATTTTTACTTGGTTTTACTTGGTGGTAGATTTCCATATCAGGATTTCCAATCGTCTAGGTAGGTACCACCACCACCAGATATTCTGCCGCCAAGACTTTTTACACACTACTTAGTGTGTAAACATTACTGTGATCCGGTTTGAAGGGCACTGCAGCTAGCGAGATTACTAACCATCGAAAGTCTCAAAGTAGTGAGCGCCAAAGCAGCGATGCCCCGGACATTGTTTTGCTACTCAAAGTTATTGCTGCATATAACATATTTTGTTAAATTCCACGCGAACAAAGTCACAGGTAGCACTAACAGCTAGTAATCTATAAAAATGAGGATACCAAATGAAATCATAGGTGTTAAAAAAAGCTTCATGCCAAAATCATTTAAAAAAAAAACATATATTATGCACTAACATAACAAAATCACAATAGCCACTTTTCTGCTTATGATTAGTAGGTACTCTACAAACTTATTCAAGTAATGGTTGGGAATAAATCCACTGCATAAGAAACATTAATGAAATTTTGTTCGCTAATTTGAAGATGTTTTACTGTTCTAGAAACTACTCCACACACCTGGCATTGTAATATTCTGGAAACATGCCGCGCATGAACGTCCGGAATGGATGTTTTGATAGATGGGATTCCGCTGTTACGCTATCAGAGTTGGTTGACATTGTTTTGTTGGACATTTAAAAAATACATGTCTACTTAGTAGCATGGTGGTAGAGTACTTTCTAGTACTCGGCTGGCTAGCTACCACCCTCAAGTTGAAAATCTGCCGCCAAGCATCTAACAGTGTGTTCCGACAGCCTCACTTGAGAGCTATTCCAGGCTAGGTGTGCTTTACCATCTTAGGCCACACCTTCACTGAACATCAGGTGAGCTGTGGTCAAATACCTAGCCTGTCAACCATAAAAAAAACCATAGAACAGCTGACTTTTTTTCGTGACTTCTTTTTTTCTGTCCTATATAAAAAGTTGTTGACAATGGTCAGTGTAATTAGCCCTTTTTGAATAAATTGATACCAAGTTTATAACCTTGTTTAGCCTAAGTGTCAAGGCCACAACACAACATGGCAACCAACACTTATTATACATCTTCACACCCTTAGCTTAATCTAATCACGAACAAAGCCCAAAAGGGTCTTATGACTGCTATTTGATATCGCTAATTTCCAACCGAGTAATAAATTTCGTCAGAGGAAATGAGCACAACGACGGAAGGAGGGAAAAAATCCAATAAAATTGCACCTCTCGGTTAATCTGAAAGCTTTAACCCTCTACGGTTTTGTTCAGATTTGAGGAGCCTAGGTAACAGGAAATTAATATTTCCTAAGTGGCACGGGACCCCACTGAATTTAATTAACGACAAAGTACCTGCGGGAACTTTGCCAGAGCCTTTGTGAAGTGGTTGCTTTGCATGGTTTTTGTGGGGACAAATATTGGGATCGGCCTTTGATGAGGTGTTTTGTAGGAATTAGTACGTACGTATTTTGACGTCAGTGTGTTTATTTTATGTTATTAGTTTTTAACCCCCAAGCAAAAAGGACAGGGTGTTATAAGTTTGTGTGTGTGTGTGTGTGTCTGTCTGTCTGTGGCATCGTAGCTCCCGAACAGATGACCCCATTTTGATGAAAATCGGTCCAAGATGGCCGCCCCCACAAAATGGCGTTTTACGTTTCCCCCATTTGAAAGACTAAAAAGAAGTATGATAATATGAACAAGAAACTCTCCTGGTATGGTAAGAGAAAACGCCTGCCCATGATGATTGCAGTACTACCAAGTACTTTCAAAAACAAGTCCAGGCATCGCTGCTTTGGCGCCCATTACTTTTGGCACAGTACTGCATTAACTGTCTACTGTAATGGGAGAAGGTGATATTGTAGGCATAGTTTATTATATAGAATCAAGATCATCAACCGCTGCTTTCACGTGCGAGGCGCGCAGGTATATGGTGCTAACGGCCTATGGGCGAGGCCGCGCGTGCGTTGTATTCAGCTTTGTCTCCATGAAGAAGGCCACCGAATGTGGCCGATATAGCCGAAGTATCCGGTACAATTAAACGTAAGTAATGCCACATAAATAAAACAAAAAGGATTAGGATAAGACAAATGTTCTAGAAAAAATAGCCAAAGTTCTTTAATTTTTTTTTCTGTACGTTAAAACAAATATCACCGACATTATTGAAAAGAAAAGTGTCGATGGACGCATTCTTAGAATATACTCTACTTAGCAATTTAAGTTATAATATACTCTACTTAGCAATTTAAGTTATATTAAAATTACTTATTACTCTCAACTAGGCTAGATTGTAATAACAATGAGGTATCTATCAACAGAAAGATACATCATTAGAAGGAAAAAAAAAAAAACCGACATTATTAAAGTGTCTGCTCTATATTATCATATCTAACTAGCAGCCCACCCCGGCTTCGCACCAGTGCATTTTAGAAAAATACAAAAAAAAATGTTGATAAGATCTCTACCAAATTTCACAGGATCACCCGCTTAGCTAATCTGAAGATTACTTGAAAATTACATCATAATCGGTCACGCCGTTTTAGAGTCCATAATAGATGGTTATATTTATCGTACTTTCTACTAATATTATAAATGCGAAAGTTTGTGAGTAGGTATGGATGTATGTTTGTTACTCTTTCACGCAAAAACTACTGGATTGGATGAAATTAGGTAGCTGAGACCCTGGATTAATACATAGGCTACTTTTTATCCCGAAAACATGTAGCGGTTGACACCACGTGATGCAGCTAGTAAAATATATTACATTACAATCCACTTAGCTAGCTTTAGTCTCTATTTATTATTCAATTTACTTTTATACCTCGCTTTTAACCTTTTTTGGCATAAACTATTATAATTATTTGGAATGCTGAAACAAAGACTAAAAACTTATCTCACTTAAGCTTATTACCATTTTAAGCATCGAGCATAAGCACTATATAAGGCTTTAGAAGAAGCTAACTTAATTTAAAAAGCTAAATTTTTCAAGCTTACTCTTTGGTTGTGGGATGGCTTTAAACTAGCGATAACACCTAAGCGAATATTTTAAAAATTGCAATCACAATCAGATATTTTTTTTTTATAAAATCATATATTATGCCTATATTTTCATTAATTTAAAGTTTTCTTACTTATAATATATACATACAAAACACCCAGACTGGAACCCATCTGGAACCCACACCCATACAGTGAGGCCCAGTATCCACCAAAGCGGAGAGGAGAGGAGACGAGAGGAGATGTGCTGCGAAGCTATCAGGTTATTTCTACCAAAACCGAGAGGAGATGTGAGCTTAGCGTAGCTTTCGGGGGCTCTGACGCGCCGCGTGCTCGCTCGCGGCACGAAATTCTATAGAAAAATGAGACATCTCCTCTCCTCTCCGTTTGATCCATTTCCTCCGAAGCTAAGCTGAGAGGAGATGTGGGACTGTTTATAAAATCAGGGCTGATTTAGATTTAGCTTTACTCCGCAGTCGTAGTAATCGCATAGGTTTAACTCAGCCATGACTGGATTCTCAGTTAATTAAATGGAAACAATGAAATGGTCGGATTTCTCGTCACAGCTTCAATTGTAACTTTTTACAGAAGTTACGACCTACGCAAACCGATTGAGAATTGGCTTTTGAAATACAGTATTGTAAGACCATAACAATGTTTTAATTTTTGGTATTTCGTAACTCATTAACAGTCATAATTAGTTAGTAGGTACATATATATCTAAAAATCAAAGTACCAATGTACAAATTATGAGATGATTTTTGACCAAAGCTTACGAAAATTAAATTGAAAGTATAAAAAACTACAAATAATTATCTAACTGTCAAATACAATTTTCAATTAATCAGTTAAAATAAAATAACTCGCCCCTGACCAAAGGTGCCCATCACACTCGCTGCATTCCCACGCTGAATGGCAATGGCTAACCTCTGCACCAGAAACGAACCGAAGCGGGAGTTTACCTGTCCTTTCTTTATCTTTGTTTACCTGTCTATCTCTAACTTAAAAGTAAAAGTTAATTCGTCAAAATTAATATGCTGTCCGAGGGCCTCCAAAAAGGTTTGACGGTTATAGAAATATAAAGCAAACAACAATATTACAGGGTTATTGAGTTTAATAGAAAGGTTAAATGATAACGTAATTTTTAAAGTAAAAACGGAAAATTAGTACTTTCTAGAATTTTTAATTAAGCTCATAAAATATATTGGTGTTAGTCGTAAAATTTTTTTGATCTTCATTAGGGAGGTACTTTCATAAACTAGATTGGTTAAATTGATTTTAGGGATACTCTTAAGTTGATACTATAAAGTTTATTGGCATATTTATAATTATCCAATTAAAAAATGATTATAAAACAATTAATTTTTATTCAAATTACAGTCAAAATTTTACATTACATTTTATTTTGTATTATAGAACAGTCTCCGCCTTTTTAGTAACATTTGTGTAATGCGGCATTGCAAGGCAACTAAAGAAGTTTAAACCGTGATTATAAACAAGTATACTTTTTAAAATTTAAATTTAAATATCGTAGGACTATACACACAGCGCCATCTGGCCCCAAACTGAGCAGAGCTTGTGTGATGGAAGTCAGATAACTGATAGAATACATAAATACTTTTTTTTTTTGTATATACATACTTATAATGCATACAGAACACCCAGACACAGAACAAACATTTGTTTATTGATAAAATGGAATCCCTGAGTGGGAATCGAACCCACGCCCTACAGCTCTTAAGGCTGATATACTACCAATGAGCCAACGGAGCTGTTCTTTATTAGTATTTGTGAAAACTGTTGATTACAAAACGGTATTTCGAAAAAACATTAAAGTTGCCTTTAAATAACATTAAATTACGTACATATTCTGCAATATAACATGACGCCACGTGCGCGTTGTACTCAGCGTTGTCTCCATAAAGAAGGCCACCAGATGTAGCCGAAACTATGGACGGAGTATCCGATATAATTAAACGTAAACGTAATAATAAAAATGTATCAAGTTCTTTAATTAAAGTAATAAAAGTCACAATACTTTATTTAATAGTACTAAATATATATTTTTTTTTGTAAATGCATACTCATATATACATACAGAACACCCAGACACAGAACAAACATTTGTTGATACATAAAATGTTTGTCCTGAGCGGTAATCGAACCCACACCCTTCAGCTCTTAAGGCAGATATACTACCAATAAGCCAACAAGGCTGTATAATAAGTTTAATTATTATTTTCCAATAAATGAATAGTACGAATTGCGACGTTGACGCGTATCTAAGCCACTGACATCTATAATAATGGATGTCAATTCAATAAAGGAAAATGCTTGTTTTCGAATGGCAATGCTTAACTTAAAATAACAGTTTATTTTGAAAAATGCGGCGGAGTCACACGCCGTTAACCGCAACCGCACGCGTCACAATTTAGCGTTTCCGAAGCACAAATTGTTGAATGTTCGGCTATTTTTAAACTCTTCATGTTTGTTTAACACTAGAACTAACATTGAACAGTAAGGATTCATTATTATATGAACAACTGTGTTCCCTGTTAGGTACAATTTTGGCGTCTTCAAATCTAGAGTAAATAGGTTTCTTCTAAGTAAGCGTGCTCCATCTTAGACCGCACTACTGCTTAACATCAGGCAGAGTGTGGTCAAACGTGAACCTATTTTGAAATTTAAAAAAATGTGTATAAAGTTTCGGAGACTGTTTATAGTTGTAATCACTTCGTAAAATCTAATTTTTTTTTTTTTATGGTTGACAGGCCAGGTGTTTGTCCACAGCTCACCTGATGTTAAGTGAAGGCGTGGGCGAAGATGGTAAAGCACACCTAGCCTGGAATGGAACTGATACGTAGGAATTTTTTATATGAGACAAGAAAAGTTAAGGTATCGTAACATGATACCTATTTTTTAAACGTGACTGAAGCTAAAGATAACACAGAGCTATAGAGATAAAACTTTTTAATTTAGGTCTAAATCTACGACGACATTATTTTAAAGCTAATAAGTTTTACGGCTTTGTTTAAATTTAATCATGTTTCTTCAAAATTAGAATTATAAAAATGCGTTGTGTTAATATTACGAAAACGACCATTGTATTTTATTGGTATATGAATAATGAACAAAAAAATCTTACTGACATCGATATCGATTAAATAGTAGTCACAATACAAATCATATAGTACTTAGTTATTTTTAGTTATCTAACACCATTGTTATGAGAAAGTTTTTTTTTTAAAACGAGTTCCTTAATGCGGTGTCTAAATGTGTACTTATATTTAACCAGCGCGCTAAGTTTACAATATATATAAGTATCAGAATATCAAATTCATCGAATCATCAATTAGAAAAGAGCTAATTAACTAAGTAACATCTCTTCTAAGTGTACCTACTTCTTGTACTTAGGTACGCTTAGAAGAGATGTTTACATTTCTGCACGAATATTATAAAGATGAAAGATTTGGATTTTCGGACCTTTGTAACGAATATACTCAAAAGCTACTGAACTGATTTCAATAATTCTTCACCGTTGAGAAGGTATACTATCGCCAGGTGATATAGGCTACTTTTTATCCCTGAATTCCCAGGGGAATACGTGGGTGAAACCGCGAGAAGTCTGCTAGTACATAGTAAAATTAGAATAAAAAATGACAATTAAAACAATTATAATATTCGACTATGTCAAAGTTAATTTACGATAGCTGTAGTCAAACACCAAACTTGAAAAAAAACAATCTGCAGCAAGTGGTAATCTTGCATCCCTACTGTTTGTATTATGTGTCGATGTTGGATTTATGGCTGACTTCCTTCCCGCTTTTTCGAAATCTATTACGGTGTTCACGGGAATTATTCGCAGTCAGGTAGTAGGAATGAAAAATTTCGGCCGGGCCGTTCCCGTTACGGCGCTTTATATTTTCCGTTTAACAATGAAGCTTCATGCCAATTCTTTATCGGGCCGGTAGTAATTTACGCTTTTAGTTTTAGAACAAAAAAGTGTTCCATAGCCTTCTTGTAGTTCTTGTTCGCTGGTCGATTGTTGGTTAATTTCGTATTGAACGAAATTTGGATCGACTAAATAGTTTTGCATTGCAGTCAAGGTATTCTACGTTTGCAGTTTTCAGTTCACACTATTAGATAGATATAACTCTTTATTGAGCACGCTATAAACAGAAAAAAGTACAGAGAGTAAAAGTACCTTATGAACAAGTGCCAGTTTTTTTTTTTTAATGTAAAATTAATGAGACGATCGAGGCGCTCTCCTGATGTTAAGAGATAACGCCTGTCCATGACCATTGCAGCGATACACAGAACTTTGAGTAACAAAACAACGTCCAGGGCACCGCTGTTTTGGCACTCATTACTTTGAGACTAGATGGTTAGTCTCAACAGCCCAGTTATCCGGCGGCCTTATCGCTAAGAGCGATCTCTACCAGGCAACCAAGAATAGAAAAACACGATATAGGAGGAGATGTAGGACTATTATAAAATTGGAAAATTTCTATGTCACCTTTTCATTCTGTAACTGCTAATCTGGATTATTAAATAGATTATTATTTTTATAACAATCTATTCGGAAAACGTGGGTGAACCCACGCCAGGTTTTGCTGGTGGTCCGTGATACAAAAAAAATATATCATAGATATTAAAATTTATCATAATCTAATGAACACATTGTCTTTTATATTTTACACAAGAATAAATGTGAATAAGTACCAAATTTTGATCATATAAATTTCAGAAACAACAGTTAGCAACTAGTTTATAAATTTAAAATTTTATCTACACTCGAATGACAACATACTCTTTAAATTTATTACTCTCATTTGAGCTTTTAATTAATTTCCGTGAATGAATTGTTGAGAAAAAGAAATTTATAAAGAGCATCAACTTATTTTTGTGACCTCTGATACTTTCGCTAAACATCAAACTCATGATGACCAAAAATAACATATCTTATTGATTTTTACATAAAATTAAGAATTACAATTACAAAGATAAGATAATTAATCATTCCGCTTGAGATAACTATTGCTTACCATGCTGAATTGCAAACTCCCTACCATTATCTGCATCAGATGTCAGCTTAATTGCTAGCTATGAACTTCACTTACTCCGTACATTTCATGCGAAGGAAGCATGATTATCGAGCGGCTTACCATGTTCAGGTTCAATAAACTCTGATCAAACTAAAGTTATCCCTTAGTCGCGTGATCGCTTGGCGTGTCGTTATATTAACAGTCATTACAAAATATCCCAATAATAAGCTTCAAACATTAGCCGCCGTCGGCAACACGAAAACAGAATTAATAATGGCCCAACTTTGCGGTTAATACAGTTCACCATCTGCGTAAAATGTCGGAAAAATTCAAACATTTCCATCCCTCGGTTGTAATCCGTAAATATGGCGTCATTAAGGAAGCCGCAATTCTAAACTGCCTTTATTAAATCAGAAGTTTTTTTTTTGGGAAATTCTTTGAAAACTGTAACATATAATGTTATTTTATGGTTATAGAAATAATTTTAATGTATTTCAGAGGGACTTCATTAGAAGCTTCTTTCAAGAGTAATCTCGCAATTTTTTTTAACATCAAATAACTCATTTAAAACTTACTTACCTACAAAGAATCTTCAGTGCAAAATAAATTCGCCAAAAATTTTAATTATGAATGCGGATGTATTTGTATACAATTCAAATTCGTAACGGGTAAACATAGAAGTAGTAGAAAAAGCATTTTACAATGTAAAGAATTTTATGAATGTACAAATGGTTACATAAAAAAGTTGTGCCTAGAATTATAACTTAGCTTTTACATATTTATTTCTACTTAATTTTTATGTCGAAAAATGTTCCGTTTAGGTAGAAAACCTAGTTATATAAGAAAATATTGCATGTTCGCTAGGATAAACTGTTGTATCAAAAACCTATAAATAAGACCATCATGTACACTGTTTGAAGCAATAAAGATAATTATATATTTGTATAAACTTGTCATTATAATATTTTTATCTGAAATAAATTTTAAATGGTTCTAGCATATTGATTTGCGAGAATTAAAGAAAGAAAGAAAAACATTTATTTTTCCCTACAAAACACTAGACATAACAACAGATAACTACAGACAACACACACAAAAAAAAAAGATACAGACTAACATAAAGACAACAAATTTGAAATGACAGTAAGCGGGTTATCGCTGCAGTGACTAGTGCATTACCAAGGGGGAAAAAAGCCAGTGCTCAGCAATTGTGCTGGGGATTGTGCAATTACGTAGTCGATTGTTAAATATATGAAAAATAGCTGTTTCTATTTCATTCTATTCCTGTCACACTTTTCAAACATTTTTCTTATCCTTACGTATTAAATAGAGACAGTATTAAGTTGAGATGCTAACCTCTCTCCTCCTGTAGAAAATAGGGTAAACGACTGGGCCACAATTTACTGAAGGAATTCAATATCATCCTTGCAATTATGACAAGTAGCAAAAAAGACCTTCTTTCATGGTAAACCCAACTAGGTAAATCCATCCACATCCGCAAGTAAGGTCGGGTACTTATATCAAATCAAATTCATCCGCAGCATTTCATACTTGGCCGTCTGCGGGCCAACTCTTGCATTACCGAAATTGCTTGGAAGCAATCTACTTTATGCGATACATTGGACCATGAGATTTATTCGGCATAGGGGTTAAAAACTGCCCATATTTATGTCAGTGATTGATGGGGAAAATAAATGGTTAATATTTGATTGGCGCGTAAAGTGGATAGAAGCTTTATTTGTTTAAATAGCTTTCGCTGTTGAATCAAATTAAAATAAATTAACAATAATGTAAACATAAAATAAACTTTGGCGCACATGATCAGAAAAATGGCGCAAAGAATGAAAAATGTTTGTTGAAATGATGGGTATGATAAAAAAACACCAATTAATGTTTCAAAACTCAACAGACAATAAACAACACTTTATTTTGTCTAAATTTTGTATTTATTTAAGTGAATAACCTTTTTTTTTTTAATGTTTGACAGGCTAGGTGTTTGTCCACAGCTCACTTGATGTTAAGTGAAGGCGTGGTCGAAGATGGTAAAGCACACCTAGCCTGGAATGGAACTGGCTCTCAAGTGACCTAACCTAACCTGTCACCCATAAAAAAGATTAAACTCGTGGCCAACTAGATCACTGTGAGTTAAAAATGTATTTATCCAGCTTAAATATGCAAGCTTTCGTAACTGTAGCAGGCAAAAATAAATCATTTCATTACGTTAACCCGCTTTTCTCAGGATGCGGAGCATTTTAGTAAATTTCAATAAATGAAACGATGGGTCCCTTGACACTGCCCGGCCCGGACACGTCCCGCTAATAGACACATTGATGAATACCCCGGGTCGCATGCATCGCTACCGGGAGAAAATGTAGTTGAATTGGCTGGTTTAGTGAAACAATACTGGGTATCGCTGCATTTGTCCGTAACTTATTTTCACTAGCTTTTGTTTAACTTGCAACGTATGTATGTATTTATGTATGTATGTATGTATGTATGTATGCATGCATGCATACATGTATGTATGTATGTATGTATTTATGTGTATGTATGTATGTAAATATGTGAGTAATTGAGTATGTATGTATGACCTTCTTCCTGATATCTGTATTTTCAGTGACCCATCGAGTTTCGGCTCGATTGATTCGTCATGAGGAGCAACTTTCGAAATACTTGTCTACTAAAAAGTTAAAAATTAGTTAAAAGTATGAAATATTTTTAAAATCAAGCTTTTGTCTGGGACAATGAACTAAACATTTTAAAATAAATTCTTGTACGTATTTGGTTATTTTTAGATCGCACGGTGCATAATACCAAACAGGTGTGATCAAACGCAAAACAATTTTTAATATTAAGTCCTAAAATAATTATAACTAATGGATGGATGTTTGTTACTCTGTCACGCAAAAACTACAAAACGGATTTGAATTTGAAAAATTTGAAAGCTGAGTCCTTGGATTAACACATAGGCTACTTTTTATCCTGAAAACATCTAGCGGGTAACACCGCGGGGCGCAGCTAGTACTTTAATAAATCAGTATTGATTTGTATGCAATAAAAAATGAAAAGACACAAAAGACACAGACACAAAACACAAAATTGATGGCTGAACGCTGACACCAAAAACGGCATAAACTCTTTATCTGCTCTGACAAAAAGCCCTATGTCAACGTCTGCAATCTTTGCGTCTGTGCGTCATTTGAAATCCTTCCCTCGCAACTCGCATCAATAAACACCTACTTATCGTATCCCATGCAAACACAAAAAGCGAGAATTCCGACATATGATGTGGAATCTAACAGATAAGAGTACCTTCATCCCATTCTAGTCCCACTCAACCATTTTTCATGTCTTTGTTGGGCCGAAATAGGCATTAGGGTGACGTTGATGCGCACTATCCCTTTTGTTGGGGGCTTTAATATATTTTTTAAAGTTTACAGATGGAATAGAAATGTTGTGTTTGAGGCGACGCTGAGCCGTGAAGCGACTGTTTGCATCTAAATTGGCCAGGAATCAAGTCTAGATGAAAAATATACTGGTATTGCACAAAAAAATTAAACCAAAAGAGTAATAGGTAGCGTTAACAAATTCCGACAATACAAATACAAATGTTTTGTTGATAACACCAAAGTCACAAGTCATATTCCATAATATAATTTCAAATATACAATAAATTAAATATGTTAAAAACCTGTATAACGTCAATGAAAAAAATGTCAAAATAATTATTTATCTTTTAGTTTTCAATAAAAACAATAAAAGGAGAATATGAGTACAAGGCCGTACAGCTCTCTCTCCGAAATGAAACCTGTAGAAAATTGACAGATTTGCTACCGGCGATGTTCAAGGCTTAAGGTGGTACGATTTCCATACAAATAATTTTTTGCCATAATATAAGGACAAATGGAGCATAATTTTACAGTGAAATCACAGCTACTGGCATTTATTTTGGTCTTTATTTACGGTAAATCACAATTGGAATGAAACGGTACAAAGAAACCGACATTAGAAATAATTTATTACCGAACGGAACTATGAGCATTACCCAAAAAGCGTTTCAAGTAGGAACTTGTCATGCTTCCAGCTATACAACATACCACTCCCATATTTACGGATTAAAATTTTAAAACTTAAATTTTCATACACGCCAAAGTAACGTTAAAGTTTTGAAGTAACTTATGTTGAAACTGTGGCTTTAGTTGAAGTTTTCTTGCATTCACAAGTTTGCGTGGATCGCGTGCCAAACGAATTGGGCCTTTCCTTTTGGCCTCATGTCATTTCGGTATTAGTTATTATGATTAATGGCTACCGGTTTAGTATCAGAAGAATTTGAACTTGCATTTATTAAATCAGGGCTATAAGGGCATTTTTGCTACGAGTATTCATGTTTTGATTTTATTTATATGAGATTTCACTTCTTTTTAGGGTTAAACGGGACCCTATTGCTAAGACTCCGCTGTCCGTTCGTCTGTCTGTATGTCTGTCCGTCTGTCACCAGGCTGTATCTGAAACTTTCACAGATGATGTATTTCTGTTGCCGCTATAACTACAAATACAAAAAAACAGAATAAAATAAATACTAAAGGGGGGTCCCATACAAAAAACGTGATTATTTAGCCGTTTTTATAGATAATGGTACGGAACCCTTCGTGCGTGAGTCCGACTCGCACTTGGCCGGTTTTTTTATTTGGTCGGATACTCTGACCGTCGTTTTCGCTATATCCAAAAGAAATCGCGTATATGTAAAACAAAAATATGTCAAAGACATGTTTTAGTAGTAAAATAGCTAATATAATATTCATTCCAGGCTAGGTGTGTAGCACAACGAGCTATGGAGTGGGCTATGCTCGGAGTTTCCCTACGACTAGTAGTGGACGTCCTACGGCTGAAATGATGATAAGCGTGTTTATCACCTTCGACCACGCAGTCACTTAACATCAGGTGTTCTGTGGTCAAGCACCTAGCCTGTCAACCATAAATAAAGGAACCGTTTGTTTGTCCGGATTTAAAAGTACCAACAAAGTTTTTTTTTTTTTAATTATAACAAACTAGCGACCCGTCCCGGCTTAGCACGGGTGCAATGTATATACTAATGTGCATATGCAAGTATTATACATATAAACCTTCCTCTTGAATCACTCTATCTATTAAAAAACCGCATCAAAATCCGTTCCGTAGTTTTAAATATCTAAGCATACATAGGGACAGAGGGGAGCGACTTTGTTTTATACTATGTAGAGATTGATAGTGATAACACAATACCTCAGTTATCTACGGAACAATATGCATCAAGTTTAAATTTCCAATAACTCTTATAATACCAGTAAATGATTTCGCTGCACATATTTACCGCATGATTAATCGTACGTGATCTGAATACTATTCACCTTTACACACCATTCCCGTTGACAAATTCAATAACGCCAAAATTAACGGGAAATCATTTGACTGAACGTTTTGATTCCTATAGTAGATATGAGAAGTAGTTAACTGATAAATTGAAACTGTAGTTTTCTATCAGTTTCAATATGTTTTATTATAGTTATTCAGTCAGTGTTCCTGCATTGAATCCCACTAATAATATACATGTGAAAGTTTGGATAGATGGATGTTTATTATTCTTTCACGTAAAATTACTGGGTTGTTGAGACTAACCATCGAAAGTCTCAAACTAATGAGCACCAAAGCAGCGATGTCCTGGACTTTGTTTTATTACTCAAAGTTCTGTGTATCGCTGCAATGGTCATCATGGACAGGCGTTATCTCTTACCATGAGGAGAGCGTCTGGTTCGTCTCATTGTTTTTTACATTAAAAAAAACTACCGAATGGATTTGGATGAAATTTAGTATGGAGGGAGGACTTTGTATCCCGAAAACATGTAGTGGGTAACACCGTGAGGCGCAGCTAGTATGTCATAAATAAAAATGACAATAAAATAATATGTTACTCGCGACTTAAAGGTACCCAGTCTGCCGCTTTTAGTTACATAAACATAAACGTTTTGCGGTAAGGTAAATATAATCTAGTGTGACGTGAAGTGTAAGTGATTCGATTCTTTGCCCAGTAAAAAAGTCATAGGTAAATTATTCATAGAAATTCATCTCATCCTGCCAACTGTGAAGGAACCATTTAATCAAAACAAAAGGGTTGTTAAAACCAAAGTTAACTCAAAATGAAGATTAAATCTATTCTACCGTTTTCATAAAAAAAACTGCAGATTCCAACGTGACTGCGATACGGCCGTGTTTAATTTTGAAACGGACAGAGGCGAAAGATTTTAATGAGAGATCAGGTTTTTCAATTATCCCTCACTTCTTTCGCAAAGTTTCGCTTTAGGTTTTTTATTCAGTTCGTAGCTACTGAGGATCTGGCCACTTGGATTCGAGTTATTTTTTGCTTTAGTTATGAGCACAGGCTATAGTTATAAATAGTGTATTATTGCTATGATAGCTTAATGGTTAGCGAGGTTGGATCATACGCCGACTTTAATTTTAACAAAGAGCTGTAACTGCGGGATTTTTGCTATTTATGGACGAATGGAGCATAATTTTACAGTGAAATCACAGCTACTGGCATTGATTTTGGCCTTTATTTGCGGTAAATTACAATTGCTTGAATGAAATTTTTGATTTTTGAATAAAACAGTAGATTATGCTTATAATCTACTGTTTTATTCAAAAATCACAAATTCATAAATTTGATTTTATGCTATTAATCTGCTGTTTTATTCAAGCAATTGTGATTTACCGTATATAAAGACCAAAATAAATGCCAGTAGCTATGGTTTCACTGCAAAATTATGCTCGATTTGTCCATAAATGGCCAAAATGTATTTGTATGGAAATCGAACCACCTTATGTGACGAAGTACTCGTACAACCATAGCAAGCATGGTTGTACGAGCACCGATCAGCTATGGATGTACGAGCGTGGTTGTTGTATAACCAAGAGTAAGCAAGAAAAGTACTGAGCCTGTCTCTAGCAAAAAAAAAATAACTTCGATGTTTTATCGATAGATACTCAAAGATACCCGTGATACATTTTTGTATAAGTAAATTTGTGATTTGTGACAGTAAATTCTGTACCAAATTTTTTAATTATATTATCCTCAGTCCTATTAATATTTAAAAAAAAGAATCTTTCGAAGTACCTACTACGTAAGTTGTAAGTGTCTACTCATTTTTAAAGATGCTAGGTGTTTGACCACAGCTCACCTGATGTTAAGTGACGGTATAGTTGAAGAAGCACACCAAACCTGGAATAGAACAGGTACGCAAGTAAGGCTGCTGGAACATACCGTTAGGTGCTTGACGGCAGATTTTTAATCTGGTAGCTAGCTAGCTAGCCGAGTACCTTGCCACCATGCTTTGCTTTCCTCTCCATGTTTTCAAATTACAGACATCTACAATATTTTATCCACCCACAACATACAGAACAAACATACGTTCGTCACACTAATGATATTTAAAAGGTCCTGAATGGGATTCGAACCCACGCTCTTCAGTTCTCGTTGCAGAACAAATGAGCCTAACAGTCAGGGCAGTCAATTAACAATAACAATGCAAATACGGCTAGATGTTGACAACCGTGAATGATGCCTTCGTTTTTTAAACTGTTGGTATAAATCTTACTTATAGGTACTGATTTCACGGTGTATATGAACGAAAAATTTAAAGTACCGTTTTATGTTCTCTCTGGTACGTGATGAAGAGACAAAATTACTTTTAATCGCTACGAAAAAGCTTCTAAACGACCTCTTATGTTATAATTACGGTGACCTATAATGCGTTTTTCCTGTTACGCGCGAAATTAATCGTCAATTTTTATGATTTCAAATATTGTATTTTAATTAATGTTACATTTTCAGCCATGGTAGTTAATTCCAATCGTTTGTCAAACAATTTAATTGACCGAGTTCTAAATATCTCGATTTAATTTCGAGACGTGCTTGTGTGGTAGCTTTGTGTACTTACCGCTTTGTTTTATGTTAAATAGGTATCATAATTTTATTTTTTTAACCCACGAATTGAGTCCGTAGTAATATTTGTTCATATTAGTAAGAACACCACCTCCTTTGGGCAAAGTATATTCCAACTTTTTGGCTCTGTATAGACGAATTAACAGACAAGTTCGGGCTGGTGGCTTCTTTCACCGGCAGCTCAAGCTCAATGTTGGGGTCAACGTCATAGTCACCCATACTCTAAGGACATAATGTAATAATTCAGGATATTTTCAATTTTATATCTTACAATTAAAATCACAGATTTATAAGCAAAATATTCTGTTTCGTAAACATCCAACAAACCGACATCAAAGTGACTTGGCAATGGAGATTATTGGATTTATTCCGAATACCCAAGATCTGGATAAAAGGAGTCTTTATGCTTTTTTTTACATCGTTTCGTATGCTTATAATAACATCAAGTCATAACGGTCCCCTTTGACTCGAAGATGTATTCAGTTCTTATCCCATTTTAAAAAGCGGGGAGTTAGTGAAAGTTTCGTGAGTTTTCAAAGTGGAGATGAATTTTTGGGCTTTTTATTCACATGATGTACGACAAAAACTTTATACAACCTTCAAAATCTAATCATTTCAAATAAAAATTTGAAAGCTCCCATATTTCTTACTAGCTGCGCCCCGTAGTGTTTCTCGCTGTTCCCACGTGAATACTACATGTTTTCGGAATAAAAAGTAGCCCATGTGTTAAGCCGGTATCGAGTGGATTTGGAACTGTTTGTTTCGTTGTATTTTCGTTATTACTAAAACATCATTTATGAGGTTAATGTTTAAGATATTTAAGGATCCAATCTATATGTGATCTAATTTAGAAACACGATTACTTTTAGTTTCCTCGATAGAAAAAAAATCCAAAGTAACCCCAAACAATCTATAGAAAACCTCGATACGGCGTAAATACTGCACGGAAAGTCATCAGGCTTTGTATAACAATAAAATTACATTTTCTCTAAATAGTTATAACATAAAAATTACCAAAATATGATTTTGCTTGAACAAACGAAGGAAATACCTAAATTTTTGCGCGTTTCGTCCATTCTAAGCAGAGCTACCACGCTGTTCCCCTATCCGCTTTAGTACCGCTTCGACTGTCGGACGGGGAGGTTGTGTCGCTGTTGAGGTTGCTTTTACGTACGATCACAAAGTAAACGAACCGGATCAACAAATTTGCCACTTGTAGACATAGACAGGTGGCCGAGTGGTATCGGTACCCGATTCTAATCCGCAGTCACGGGATCGAAACCAACCAACACTCGAAGATTATTTTTGCACACAAATTTTGTTGTATTTTATTTTGTTTTTTTAACAGACTCGATTTTATAAATTATAATAAAATTAAATAATATATAATTATCATAGGACATTACACACAGCGCCATCTGACCCCTAACTAAGCAAAGCTTGTACTATGGAAGTCAGATAACTGATAGGTAATACTTCAATACTTTTTTTGTAAATACATACAGTACATCCAGATACAGAACAAACATTTGTTTATGCTTGTCCTGGGTGGGAATCGAACCCACGCCTTGGAGCAGACATACAGGGCTGTCAATTTTAAAAGGAGGAGGTTTTCAATTCGACAATTTTTTTTTGTAATGGTTTGTTATGCTAGGTCTGCTATACTGTAAGTGTGTTCCGCGGAACCCTAGGGTTCCGCGATACCTCTGTAGGGGTTCCGCAAGAATTTAGAAAAAAAAATCAAAACACCTGTCTCTGGTCGAACGTTTTGACTCCGCGGCCGCGCATAGGTTTATTTATTTATTTATTTGTATAAACATGTGTTACAATAGCTGGTACAATATCTCATAAGTTTGGTTTTTTTTTTTTTTTTAATGGTTGACAGGCTAGTTGTTTGACCACAGCTCACCTGATGTCAAGTGAAGGTGTGGCCAAAGATGGTAAATCACACCTAGCCTGGAATGGAACTGGCTCTCATGTGAGGCTGCCGGAACACACCGTTAGATGCTTGGCGGCAGATTTTCAACTTGAGGGTGGTAGCTAGCCAGCCGAGTACTAAAGTACCCTACCACCATGCTATGGTTTCCTCACGATGTTTTTCCTTCACCGGCAGCTCAAGCTCATTGTTGGGGTTTGAACCCACGCCCTTCGTCATGCGAACCTACCGTGCTAACCACTGAGCTATCATCGCTACAAATCAACATGTATACTTGTATACTTGTGAGCGCGCTGTCCCTTTGATAAAAGCCGCCTCTGAATTAGACGCTATAGTTGTCAACAAGCGACTTTCGACTCTAACTTTAAAAAATAAAGTCGAGATTGTTTACAACGCAATTTTTAAATTTCTCATTTTATTTTTGCTTTTTGTTTATCAAATCCCATTAGTTACTTTTTTTTAATATCTTCTATTATTGTACTTGCCATAATAATATGGTAAAGTAAGTAATAATTAGTAACTGTTACATTGTACTTTTATTATGCTTATTAATAAAGATTCTTTATTAAAGAACACACTTTTAAAAAGTATTGTTTTATTATAGGGTTCCATCAAGTATTTTGCTTCCCAAAAGGGTTCCGACACCAAAAAAGTTTGAGAACCACTGTGCTAGGCTATGTTTGACCACAGCTCACCTGATGTTAAGAGAAGGCGTGGTCGAAGATGGTAAAGCACACCTAGCCTGGAATGGAACTGGCTCTCAAGTGAGGCTGCCAGAACTCATGGTTAGATGCTTGGGGACATAATATTTTCAACTCTCGTGTGGTAGCTAGCCAGCCGAGTACTAGAGAGTACGCTACCACCACGCTATGGTTTCCTCACGATGTTTTCCTTCACCGGCAGCTCGAGCTCATTGTTAGGTTTGAACCCACGCCCTTCGGCATGCGAACCGACCGCGTCAACCACTGAGCTATCATCGCTACAAAAATGTATATGTATGTTAAATAAATATAAATAAATAAATATCGTAGGACATTACACACAGCGCCATCTGGCCCCAAACTAAGCAGAGCTTGTGTGATGGAAGTCAGATTACTGATAGAATACATAAATACTTTTTTTTGTAAATTTATACATACTTATAATACATACAGAACAGCTAGACACAGAACAAACATTTGTTTATTCACAAAATGTTTGCCCTGAATGGAAATCGAACCCACGCCTTACAGCTCTCAAGGCAGATATACTACCAATGAGCCAACGGGGCTGTCTGTTACGCGATAATTCCGCTAATTATGAATCGATTTTGATAATTTTTTTTTTGCTTGATAGATCCATACTTCTGAGGTGGTCTCATATAAACTTTATCGAAATCGGTCGAGCAATTTTTAAAAATCAACATAAATATAAAAATTGTATACGTCGATGACATTTTCGTTTACTCCGAAACCTCGCTGTTTCATTAGAGCATAAATAAATAAAATAAATGAAAAAGCAAATCCAATATGGCCGCCATCAAACTAGAGGATTACATATTTTTCCACCACTCCTATAATATGGGTATCAAATAAAAGGGCTTGACTAGTAGAATAGAGTAAACTTTAAAAAAAGCAAATCCAATATGGCCGCTAACAAAATGGCGGATTACATATTTTTTCACAATACCATCAATATGGGTATCAAATGGAAGAGCTTGACTAGTAGAATACATTATAATAAAAAAAGCAAATCCAATATGGCCGCCATCAAACTAGAGGATTACATATTTTTCCACCACTCCTATAATATGGGTATCAAATAAAAGGGCTTGACTAGTAGAATAGAGTAAACTTTAAAAAAAGCAAATCCAATATGGCCGCTAACAAAATGGCGGATTGCATATTTTTTCACAATGCCATCAATATGGGTATCAAATGAAAGGGCTTGATTAGTAGAATAGATTATAATAAAAAAAAGCAAATCCAATACGGCCGCCAACAAAATGGCAGATTACATATTTTTTCACTACAACCTCAATATAGGTATCAAAATGAAATGAATGGGATTGACTAGTAGAATGGAGAATACTTTAAAGTTGATCCAATATGGCCGCCAACAAAAATTAAAACACACATCTATGTTTTTCACAAAAAAATTCGGGAATTGAACCCATGCCATAAAGCTATATTCTACTAAAAAAGAAATATTTATTATTATTTTATTTTAATTTAGTATTTTTTAAATGACTTCTCCAAAATGGATATGCGAGTAAAGCCATGGGTAAAGTAATAAACTATTTTTTTTTAATAATTATGCACGTCATTATTTTGAATCAATCAATTATGAACATACTAAAGTATACATAAACACCCAAACAAAACAAACATCTATGGTCTTCTCATCAAAATTTGCCCTCGGTGCCTCGGTTTACTTGCTCGACCGATTTCGATAAAAAATATATGGGACCATCTCTGAAGTATGGATCAACCAAGCAAAAAAAAGAATCATCAAAATCGATTCATAATTGGCGGAATTAGCAGGAGGTCGTCTAGGTAGGTACAGACCACCGCAGTACTAGATATTCTGCCGCCAAGCAGTAGTGTGTAAACATTACTGTGTTCCGGTTTGAAGGGTATTGCAGCTAGCGCAATTACTGGGCTGTTGAGACTAACCATCTAGTCTCAAAGTAATGAGTGCCAGAGCAGCGATGCCCTGGACTTTGTTTTGTTACTCAATGTTCTGGGTATCGCTACAATGGTCATGGACAAGCGTTATCTCTTATCATCAGGAGAGTGACTCGATCGATTTATTACTTTTACATAAAAAAAAATTGTCGAATTGAGAACCTCCTCCATTTAAAATCGAGTCGGTTAAAAAAAATAAGATAGATAGATATAACTCTTTATTGTGGACATCATAAATAGAAAAGAGTACAGAGAATAAAGAACCTTATGAACTAGTGCCACAAGTGGCGGCCTTATCGCTAACAGCGATCTCTTCCAAGCAACCAAGAAAAGAAAAAATACAATAGAGAACATAAAAAACAGACGGGAGATGTAACACTAATAAGAAAAAAATAAAATAAAAATAAAACGTATTATAAAAATAATAAGTATACAAAAATAATCGTATTATAATGTATTTAAAAAAAAACGAAATATTTATGTATTATATTTATTTAAAATACCTATCAACAAAATTTGTGTGCAAAAATAATATTCCGTATTAATATGGTGTTGATTTCGATCCCGTGACTATGTGGCCGTACTCATACAGCTTGTTACCACTCGGCCACCAGTCTACTAATATAAGCGGCAAAATAGTTGATCCAGTTCGTCTACTTAGCCGTTTAAGTATTTAGCTCAAACCGATTTTCATTTCGCCGCCGTATGTGTATCGACAATGCCTGTAGCGCGTGGCGCCGACGGCGGCGCGCGGTACTAGCTGTTCGCTCGTGTGCCTAGCGCACTCACACACGGAGCGCACAGAATACCTAAAATCGACTAGAGAAATGCACTCGATAGGCCCTTAATCTAGGTTGCCAACTACATCAATACCAAATTTCTTTAAAAAAAAATCGGTCTAGCTTTTTGAGCGTAAAAAGGTAACAAGCATTTTTTTTTAAAAACAAACAATTTACACACTCATAAATGTTTGCCTTTAATGTTAGTGTAATGTTATTGTAATGAGACGTACGAAACTTGCTGATGGTTAAACATAACGCCTGTTCATGACCATTGCAGCACTACCCAAAATAAGACTAACAAAATTCAGATCAGTGCTGCTTTGGCGCTCATTACTATGGGTACCCTCGATGGTTAGTCTCAATAGCCCTGTAATTTCTCTAGCTGCACCCTTCAGACCAAAAATCAGTAATGACCGGAATACACTTTTTTGTTGTCAACCAATATGACTGACAATTGACACCGCGATCTCTATTTTTGGATGTGAATACGTCTTTGAATTTCCTTTCATTGGGGGCTATTTAATAATTTAAAAAACTGATTATAAGAAAATCAGGGGATACAGTTTGCTGTGTCAGAGTCATATCTATCAAAAATGTAATAACAACACGCGATAGATAACGGATCAAAGAATTCATTATGTTGACAAAGAACTTGAAATATGGAAGTCGGAAGGAATTCTGAAGTATGAAGGAAGTGTTCAAAAATGTAAAAGTATTCAAGAATACACGACACATCCATAGTCGATTTTTTACTGTACAAAATGGAACGTCGATAAGGGTTTAACTACCAACATAACAGCATGGTACTGGCCATAGATCATGTATTTACGCAGCGCTGTTATCGTCAATCTTACGAGAAAAACTATGTACGTTACTCAACCAAATTTAAAACCATGTTATTTTTTTTAAAAGATGAACTTTTTTTACGTAAAATGTGTTACTCGTCGAAATAATTATACCTACTATATATTTTTGGCGGGAACGCGGTGAAATCATGTCCCAACACAATCTTGTGTTTTTCGAGTGTTTATGTTTGAAGATAGTGTTAGGTATTATGTTCATAAAGTGGCGAGATTTTTTTTATTTTATTTTTTTATGTGAAAAATAATGAGACGAACGAGACGCTCTCCTGACGGTAAGAGATAACGTCTGTCCATGACCATTGCAGCAATAAACAGAACTTTGAGTAATAAAACAAAGTCCAGGGCATCGCTGCTTTGGTGCTCATTACTTTAAGACTTATTAGATATGTGCACGAATGTGGACAGGTAACATGGCGTGGTGAATCATCTCTTTTTGTGTTAGTCTCAAAACTCTATACCTACCAGCTTTTAATGAAGACACCGCTTCTCCGTTTTACTGAGTGATAGACTTCACTTAAACGTAACTTGCTTTATGTGACTTAGACTTATTTTACTTTATCTCCCCATAAAACATAAAACAGGACGACAATTTACAATATGAGTTACTTTACACTGGCAGAATACAAAAAGTGCGATACCATAAACAAAGAAAAAACCTAGATATAAGATTATAACCTAACTTACTCAACGATTTTATGATCATTATGAATTCAAGTAAAATAAATTTAAAATAAATTTTGTTAGAATGTTTTTTTTTATAACATTCTACGAAATATTTCAACACTTATATATTTACCTATACAGCCATTTATAACAGCAAAATCCAACAATTCATTTTAGATTGTCAGCTGTAACTAAAGCAAGTACCTATATCTTAACACGTTTTTGCTGTGGACACAGGGTAAATAAGCCAACTGTTTTGCGCCAGCGGTTTTTGCTCGGACGATAAATGACAGTTTCCTAAACAGGAAGACACGATTGTGTTCCAGTAAATGTACTAAACCATTTTGTTTTTCTAGTTGTTTCTCGTAACAAATCTGCAAAAACTATGATATTTTTTACTTTATACTGCAAAACAAACGATTTTTAGGGATCTATCCGAAATATTCCTAAATATCTAAAACTATAAGCTTTTATAGCTCAGTGGTTAGCGCGGTCGGTTCGCACGTTAAAGGGCGTGGGTTCAAACCGCAACAATGAGCTTGAGCTGCCGGTGAAGAAAAAATGGTGGCAGGGTACTCGACTGGATGCTACCACACTCAAGTAGAAAATCTGCCGCCAAGTATTTAACCACTCTGTTAGATCCTATGATGACCACAGCTCACCTGATTTTAAGTGACTGTGTGGTCAATGATGGTAAACACACCTAACCTGGAATGGAACTGGCTCTCAAGTGAGGCTGCCGGAACACACCGTTAGGTGCTTGGCAGCAGATTTTCAACTTGAGGGTGGTAGCTAGCCAGCCGAGTACTAGAAAGTATCCTACCACCACGCTATGGTTTCCTCACGATGTTTTCCTTCACCGGCAGCTCAAGCTCATTGTTAGGGTTTAAACCCACGCCCTTCGGCATGCGAACCTACCGCGCTAACCACTGAGCTATCATCGCTACAAATTGTCTATTTATTAATTGTCTTGATATGCAGTTAAACAACAAATTGTGCGATATTTTTCCACGTCAGAGCTGCAGCTTTTCAGTGAAGTGCTGCCCGAATGACCGGGCGCTCCCGTTTACTGCTGGAACACTGACATGAGGCCGCTAAAAGAGATTTATTAACACTCTATTTCACAACACATGTTACAAGCTGTAAAAAACAAATTTCGAGTCTGGAGCCTATTGTTCGAGTCTAAAGTGAGTTTAAGTCAGGTTTCGTATGGCTTGTACCTACTAGTAAGTTTTTATCTAAACAACAATAAATGAAATTAGTGATCGGCACGTGTTAAATCATAAACTATACAAGTCTACTGTACCAACAATTGTACAAAGTATTTGTATTCATTGTATTTAATTAACAATTATTTACTGTTGTAATTTGACATTAGTTAATCTAATCTTGACAGCCCTGTTGGTTCATTGGTAGTATGTCTGCTCTGAGATCTAAAGGGCGTGGGTTCGATTCCCACCCAGGATAAACGTTTTGTGGTATAAACAAATGTTTGTTCTGTGTCTGGGTGTTCTGTATTTATTATAAGTATGTATTTATAAAAAAATAAAACTACTTAAGTATTCTATCAGTTATCTGACTTCCATAGAACAAGATTTGCTTAGTTTAGGCTCAGATGGCGCTGTGTGTAATGTCCGACGATATTTTATGTATTTATTTTAATCTAATTTATTTATTTAATTAATTTAAAACGGCTCAAAGCCAGTTACATTAAATTAATACTCAAATTCATTTACATTAAATGAATAGACAATTATACAAGAAAAATAGAATTATAATCAATATAGAAATAATACAATTACGAATAAAATTAAATTACAATGAGGATCAGTAAAGTTATAGCAAATTCCATGGAATATATCCACGTTATTCTTTATGACTTAAGAATTATACTTCTTTTTGAATTATCCAAGTCGGACCATTATTTACGAAGATATTAAATAATAAACATTTTCGTTCTTGCCGCTATAAGACGATCTACTCGTGCGCGTGTGACGTCACGGTGATGGAACCGAGCGCGGCACTATGGAAATATGGGTAGTTTGCTGATTAAAAATCTATGACTTTTTATTAACTTTTTTAATTTAAATTATATGTAAATACCACTTACGAAATAAATGAGTACGAATATAAATATACATTATGTAAAAACAAAACAAAATAAAAAAACTACAAAAAAACTATGAACTGAATAATTTATTTCATTTACTATACATACAACTATTACTTAGTTGTACCTTTCATTTAATATAAGTGGTTTAAGGCTATTCTGTCCGTGAAAGCTATTAAATAAGAGTTATAGTAGTTGTATAGAGTAAGGAACTACGGAACCAAGTTAGAGCAACAACGCAACCAATGAAAGGGTGTTGTAGGAACCCAATTAAAAGTTAGCTAATACTAGAATGCGAAGACCGATCATACGAGTAAGCAATCCAAATCAGCCTTTATCCACAAAGTAATAAAGATTAATTTCATCCTGTTAAAATAATAAATAAATCATTGTTAAAAGAAGAAAACGAAGTTTGTATAGTCCTGAAAAGTCGTTTTTGAATCGATGTTGCCTTTATTCTACGCTTTTAATGCTTTTTTATCAACAGTTCGTCTGTTTAAGGCACTACACTTTTACAGAAAAACATCAAAGAAATCACTTTTAAAATAAATATTATGAAATGTCCATTTGAAAAAAAGAACCAGCGTTATAGTATATAAATACTAGCTGCACCCCGCGGTGTTGCCCACTACATATTTTCGGGATAAAAAGTAACCGCTGTGCTACCATACCAAACCAAATGTCATCCAAATCTGTTCAGTATTTTTTGCCTGAAAGAGTAACAAACATCCATCCAAACTTTCACATTTATAATACTAGCTGCTCCTCGCGGTGTTACCCGTTACATGTTTTCGAGATAAAAAGGAGCCTATGTCTTAATCCAAGGTCTCAGCTACCTCCATACCAAATTTCATTCAAATCCGTTCAGTATTTTTTGCGTGAAGGCGTAACAAACATCCATCCATCCATCCAAACTTTCACATTTATAATAGGAGTGGGATTAGTGGAAAGCTCATATTTTTTTGTAGTTTTATTTTTTATTTTTGGTGTGCACAACAAAGAGTCTATCTTTCTAGATCTATCTTTCTAAATGTGGTTGCAATTTTTTCAACATCTTCGTTTTCATTCTATAAGTTCAGAGATCGAACGCCGATTCTCGGCCGCACTAAAAGTCCTGCCTCGGGCACAAAGTTCTCGCGAACTCCACAAATGACACCGACGAGACCGCGATAATTCACCGGCTAATGTCAAAGTTGGGACTTGTTAGAAAATTTTTACCAACATAAAGAAGTGCCATTATTCCCCATTCCATTTTCTTTAGGTTTTTCAATGGAAATTGTTTTATGGTGTACTTTGTTGGACAAGACGGTGCGAGTTTTATGCCTTTTGAGTTTCGCCTGTTAGCGAAGTTTTAGTGCTCACTGCATTCAATTTTATTAGAAGTTCTAGGAGAATTCAGGTGGCTGGAAATTAGTACTTCAGATATCGGAAAATATTTCTGCTATATGAAAAATAATGAGACGAACGAGACGCTCTCCTGATTGTAAGAGATAACGCCTATCTATGACCATTGCAGCGATACACAGAACTTTGAGTAACAAAACAAAGTCCAGGGCATCACTGATTTGGTGCTCATTACTTTGAGACTTTCCATGGTTAGTCTCAACAGCCCCGTAATTTCGCTAGCTGCAGTACCCTTCAAACCGGAACACAGTAATGTTTACACACTACTGCTTAGCGGCAGAATATCTGGTACTGCGGTGGTACCTACCTAGATGACCTCCTGCTAAGGAGATCTACCACCAAGTATTTGCTTATATTGCTTAATTTGTCTTGAACAGTTCGAATCGTACATTTGTTTTTAAGAACTCGTCGATATGTATCGTGATTATTGATCTGAGGGTTTTGTAAAAGTTTATTTGAAGTCCTCGATCTGAAAGGTCAATGCTTTTATTTCAATCCTTTGACAGATAGAATGAAAATATACGGCAAAACATAAATAAAGGAGATATCATAAAAAAACTTTCATGTAAAGTATTCTGAGTAAACTTTTCGGTCCTAATATTTAATCTGTATCAAAAACTCATTTTAACAGGTCAACTGAAAATCAACGTATAGAATTAACAATGTTTGAACGCTAACCGATACTGTTAAACAGGGCCATCTGATAACCGTTCAAATTAAATTTTCTGTTTAGAGTTTAAATTCCTGTTGGCGGCAAATGTCGATCCGTTCGGAGCACAGCATGTTGGCGCAGTGACAACAAATCGTTTATATTTCATCGCTTTAAACTTTTAATTTAAAATTTTTTTGGCAATATTTTAGCGACGACACAGAATATTTTAAAAATATTGTGCATGTTTTACTGTAAAACTAAAGCATTTTTTCTATTGGTTTATATACGATATGTATTGTGCCGAATGAAACCTTATTTCTAATCCTGCGGTAGACTTGTTGTCTACCTGTCTATCACAAATCTTTTTTTTATTAATTATTTTTAGATTATGTAGCAATGATAGCTTAGTGGTTAGCGCGGTCGGCTCGCATGCCGAAGCGCGTGGGTTCGAACCCCAACCATGAGCTTGAGCTGCCGGGGAAGGAAAACATCGTGAAGAAACCATAGCATGGTGGTAGGGTACTTTCTAATACTCGGCTGGCTAGCTACCACCCTCAAGTTGAAAATCTGCCGCCAAGCATCTAACGGTGTGTTCCGGCTGCCTCACTTGAGAGCCAATTCCATTCCAGGCGTGCTTCACCATCTTCGACCACACCATCACTTAACATCAGGTGAACTGTGGTCAAACACCTAGTCTGTCAATCATAAAAATAAAAAAGAAGGCAATTATTAGGACGGACTAGAGAAAATTTATAGAATTTTACTTAAAGATAACATTCATCGTTTATTTTTCTTATTATCTTAACTTACATACATGAAACCTAAAAACATTACGCTTCTTTTCTGGGTAGTCGTGTAAACAAAAAACAGATCAAATACTAGCTACGTACGGGTCACAATCATAAACCCGAATTGAAATAAACATTAATTTTCGGTGATCAAAATTATGGCTACGACTAGTTTTAACCCCGGCCGCACAAACAAAAACATCATCTAACATCTAAATATCTACAGTTTCTCTTTTTATTTTATTGTTTTTATATTCAAATTTGTGGTGAGAGACCTACATTATGTTCAGTAATGGACTATGCTAGCTTGTTGATGGCATTCAAGTTTTTATATTTCAGGGATTTTTTTGCGACAACGTGATTCAAAGAAAAACAATTGGATATGCCATTTATCATATAACTGAAGTTTTATAGTTGCCACCGAAAACTTGAGAATTGCACAATGCATGAACGTATTGTATCATAAAAAAGATAATAAAATTGCTACTTGATATGTTATGTATATAATACATAAAAGAACGTGTTGTGTGAAAAAAATACAACTGGTACTTGATATGTTGGGTTATGTATGTAGCAAAAAAAAAACAAACGCACAAACCAAAAAATGTAATATATTTGTGAATGTACATCAAAATCTCAAATATCTATGACGCATCCTACTAATATTATAAATGTGAAAGTTTGGATGGATGGATGTTTGTTACTCTTTCACGCAAAAACTACTGAACGGATTTGGATGAAATTTGGTATGGGAGTAGCTGAAACCCTAGATTAGAACATATGCTATTTTTTTATCGCGTAAACATGTAGCGTGTAACACGGCGGGGCGCAGCTAGTATATTATAGTTCTAACAAACCTGTAAGTACACATCCCTGAAGAGGTGCCGAGAGCCGAGGGGCGAAACAAAGAAGATGTGTTGCGTTAAAACTCAAGTGAAATGTATTATTCAGTACGAGCTCCAGAGACAATTCGACTTTTGTTTGACGCTGAAATCATATAGAGGAGAGGATATTACGGCTTGATATTTGTGTACATTCTTCTTTGTCGTGAAAATAAAATGAAATGTCTAAAGGTCATACTGTTTCAAATACATCTAGCTGTTCGTAGTAAGTTTCCTGCACACTTTTACAACATGATTATTTGATTAAATGGTAGTGGGCCGTCCCGGCTTCGTACGGGTAAACAAAACTCTATTAACAATTTAAATATAGCCTATGTCACTCAGTGATAATGTAGCATTCTAATGATGAAATAATCATTCAGATCGGTCTAATAGTTTCGGAGCCTATTCGATACAAAAAAAAAAACAAATCTTTCCTCTTTATAATTAGTATAGAAATAAACATAGGAGAACAAGTCACAGCACTGCATAGCTAGGCCCGAAGCAAAACTTGTACAATGTAACTAGATAATTGATAAATACATATATACTCTTTTGCAATTACATAATTAATTACACATAACACCTAGATACAAAACAAATAATTAATAAATAAATATCGTAGGACATTCTTTTAGGCCCCAAACTAAAATACTATGGTATGGTTACCTGGGTAACTAATAGAATATTTACTTTTTTTTTGTAAATACATACACTCAGACACAACAAATGTTTATCGTCACATAAATATTTGTTCTGGTGGGAATCGAACCCACGCCCTACAGCTTTTAAAGCAGATATTCTACCAAATGAGCTAAACGGAGAGTCATTGGAACGTAACGTCAATATGAAAGAGATGCCGACATGCAAGATAATTGTAAGTATGAAAGAGAAATAATAAATAAATAAATAAATATCGTAGGACTATACACACATCGCCATCTGGCCCCAAACTAAGCAGAGCTTGTGTGATGGAAGTCAGATAACTGATAGAATACATAAATACTTTTTTTTGTAAATACATACTTATAATGCATACAGAACACCCAGACACAGAACAAACATTTGTTTATTCACAAAATGTTTGCCCTGAGTGGGAATCGAACCCACGCCCTACAGCTCTCAAGGCAGATAAACTACCAATGAGCCAACGGGGCTGTCAAGAAAGCTGATTTAGATAACGTGTAAATAGTTTTAGTTATGTATAAAAGAGAAATAATAATAAAGATAATTAGAAGGAACGCCATTTTTCAATTCACAAACCATTGCAATTATTACAATAGGCTATAATATATTTTGATTAGGTTTCATATAAAATATTCTTTTTTACCACAGTCGAGTTAAAAGTCTAATTAAACTTTTTACTAAGTGAATTGCACTTAAGAAACAGTTTATGTTTAATTACGAGTGTATATTTTCACTCGAAATATTTGATCAGTCAACCATTCATGGTTACTCACACACATCACACAAGATGTATCAAGCACACATGTTCCCTCCCGTGAAGGAGTGTCCGCAAACACACCGAGCGTTTGTCAACTCTACGAAATACAGACACTCCTACGCTCTCGGACACCGTGTCATCGCAGTGTTGCGACACTGCATCTCCATTATCCACGACACTCAAACTCTGAATCTATTGACTCGAGTTTGTCTACACAAGCAATAGATTTACAATAAAGTTTATTTATCGAGCATTTATCAAAGCCTGGATAACTGATTTCTGTTATTTGATAGCGCTGTAGGTATTTCAAATATTTCTTTAGATTTCTATAAAGTCTAGATTCGTCTACCAATGAATATGTTTCGTATTTTTAGTTGACAAGATATTGTAGGTGTTTGGGTACACACACCTTGTGTTAAGTGATGGTAAAGCACACCTGGCCTGGAATGGAACTGGCTCTTAAGTGAGGCTGCCGAAACACACCAGATTGACTTGAGGTTGGTAGCTATATAGCCAGCACTAGAAAAAATCCTACCACTATGCTATGGTTTCCTCACGACGTTTTCCTTTACCGGCAGCTCAAGTTTATTGTTGAGGATTTGAACCCACGCCCATTTGGCGTGTAAATCAACCGCGCTAACCACTGATCTACTATCGCTACAAAAAGATTTTTAATCAACAATTTTTGTGTTTGAATTAGTGTTTCACTTATTTTTTATATGAAAAGGAAACCTTATTATGGTTTAATTATTTCATAAGATTTCACTACGAACAATCCCCGTAATATTTTATAATGTAATATAACAGGCTGTCTTTGAAGGCGGAAATTTTAAGGTGTCCTTAGACCCGTGAAAATAGAATTTGTGTCCATTTTTCCATGACCCGGCGTGATCATGAGCTCGAGTATGAAAGAAGTAATTCATTTCACTCGCGGCGGTAAATTTCTGGTAGGTGTAATATCCTAAGAGTTCTTTCCCTGATAAATGACTCGACTTTACTGCATCCGAAAAGCTCGAACACCCTATCGCGGCAGAGACAAATCACGCAGAATTTTAGGATTACACGCGTACGAAACATTTTATCGGACGGAGTCTGAAAGTTCCTTCCGGGATATCTAAGCCTCCAATCTGGCTAAAAAAAGAACTCGGCTTAAACTTTGCTTTCTGAAGCCTTAGTAATAGCTTTCTTACGTATCTCACAAAACAATCTTCCAAGGCTTTTTGCTCAGACGAGTCTGCCAGTGTTTTATTAAAACTGTGACGTCATATATAGGGCTAATACAATATTAAATATTTGTAGATAGGTAGTTAAATTGTACATTTTACTTAATTTTATTCGCGGCAATCGATTATTAACTTCCCACGGGTTGATCGTTTTTTTCTCTTTTTTATGTTATTATGTGTCGATTGTTTATGTACAATATAGTTGTATACTATTATATTCTAATTATGCAGCTAAGTTTTTATTTCCATTATTTTTGGCAACGCAGTTTTTTTTAAAGTAAGAAGTAATGAGACGAACGAGACGCTCTCCTGATGGTAAGAGACAACGCTCTATCCATGACCATTACAGCGATACACAGAACTTTGAGTAACAAAACAAAGTCCAGGGCATCACTGCGTTGGCGCTCATTACTTTGAGACTTTCGATGGTTAGTCTTAACAGCCCAGTAATTTCGCTAGCTGCAGTACCCTTCGAACCGGAACACAGTAATGTTTACACACTACTGCTTAGCGGCAGAATAACTGGTACTGCGGTGGTACCTACCTAGACGACGTCCTGCTAAGGAGTTCTACCACCAAGTGAATGTGTATGTATTATGTCACGTAGTCCATTTTTACAAGTATCTCTAGATAAATTTAAGCAAAATAAGCCTTAAATACCATCAAAATACATCAGGTAAACTTATTTCACTTGATATTTCGGAATAAACAATACTTGAGACTGGTAAAATGCACACAGAGTGCTGCCAAAAACAAAGGCGAGATTACGATTCACTCGTAACATATGAGTTAGTCTCGCGTGTCAAGTCAGAAGGTACAAGTTAGTAAAGGTTGGATATTTTTTCTGTGGCGTTGTGCAAACATCAATCCTTCCTCGCATTGGTATGCAGGCAGCGTGGGACGAAATGCAAAACACTTACCCTCGCCTGGGTTCAAAGCGCAAACTTTTTCTGTCCCAGACATTATTCCAGTCTCGTAGTTTTGCAGCTTTGCGTGTTTGAGGTTTGGAGCATTTTTCGATAGGGCCTCTGGTTTCATTAAAAAGTTGGCTCAACTAATGTTCAAAGTGATTGGGCAACTTTCAATTGTGGTGACGGTCGCTAAGATGGCTTTATGTGTCGCGTTTAGAATGGAGATGGGCGGGCTTGAATTGCTTGAAGTTGGAAATTAATTAGTTTTCATAAATGATTGTGGTTCATTGTGAAATCTAGGTGCATTATAAGCCAACGAACTCGATCATAAAATAAAAATAGAGTATGAAATTTGAACATTCTTATTCTGTTCCTTTTTCATTAATTAATTAATTAAAATTAATTTAATTTAATTAATATTCGAATATTATATCAATGTAATTTGTAATAATTGGCTTCGTCAAGCACAGCAATTATTATTATTATTTATTATTACATATTACATCACAAGTGTGGGCAAAGTGTGGTCTAGTCTGTCAACCATTAAAAATAATACTCGCTTATGTTGTTTGAAGTTCAGTGTTTCTTAAATATTTTTATTTCTCGTTCGCATTCCTTTTATCTACAATACATTTTCTTTCTTCTACAGTTATGATTGTCATTATAAAAATATTTCGTTTCAAATTTTAAAGTCCTAATCAGAAATAATAACAGGAACGATTTCATTTTCCGCGAACATAATGGCCTCATTTTTTTGCTTGCCCTATTTTCATCGCTGGCAATTTCTTAGGAATATTTATGACCAGAAATATACAAACATAAACCGGCCAATTTAACCTAACAACCCAAACGCCTTCACTATGAGCCCAAACTATTTATCCTAAACACTTGGGACTGAGCCTAAGACACCTCTAAGATATAACTATTATGGGTATGACTATTTGGGGTAAGTTGGATTGGAATTATTTATGTCCATCGTACCGCAATATACGGAATCTTGTCATGATTGTCTACAGGAGTACAAATACATATATCTTTTGAACTATTATAATGCTCACAACTAAACTTGTTATCAAAGATTATTAAAGCAGTATCACTAAAATGTTGCTACGGAAAATTGTAGCGCTTGTAGCACATGTTTTGTTGTGGCACAAGAAACGTTTCTAGACATACATAATTATGTATTGCGTCTCTGCGATTGACATAGCGTGCTACGATAGACACAACGTGCTACGATAAACATAGCATGCTACGATACTAATATGAAACAATTATTATTTCTTTTTTAAATGGTTGACAAGCTAAGCGTTGACTACAGCTCACCTGATGTTAAGTGATGGTGTAATCGAAGATGGTAAAGCACACCTAGGCTGGAATGGAACTAGCTCTCAAGTGAGACTGCCGGAACACACTGTTAAATGTTTGGCGGCAGATTTTTAGCTTGAGGGTGGAAGCTAGCCAGTTGAGTACCAGAAAGTACCCTACTACAATGCTATGGTTTCCATTCTATGTTTTCCTTCACCGGCAACTCAAGCTTATTGTTGGTGTTTGAACCTACGCCCTTCGGCGTGTAAACAAACCCCGCTAACCACTGAGCTACTATCAAAATTATAAATAAAAGAGATATTAGTGTTCTATCATGGAAGAAAGGTATAAGTCAAAACATTAACATGTTTATGTTCTGAATTAGTCTTCTGTATTTCAGCTCCTATCGATGTTAGGTAAGCTGAATTTAAATACCTACAAAGGCAGCGTAAAGCCAACGACATCCCTTTTCTTTTCCAGCACCCACTCTATTTTCCGTGGCCTAAAAAGAAAAAAGGGAGAGATTTATGGTAGTTTTTACAATTTTACGGTCAGCGAGTTCGGTTAGAACGCCAGGGGACACATTACTGGAGATATCTCAGATTTACTTCAAACTTGATGCCTTCTCTGGAGGGAAATCACGAAATGGGGAGTCATTGTGGAATGAGTCATTCGACAGCCGAGAAATTGCGGTGGATTTTTGTTGGGAATCCTGCGACTCCGATTTATTACAGCAAATGGCTTTGCTAGTGATGTTAGGTTAGCTTTTTAATCATTTTATTTTTTTAGTTTAAATTGTGTATTGTCAAAAGTAATGAAAGGCACATTCAGAATCGAGGGACCAAAAATATATTATGTTAGACTAGCGACCCACCCCGGCTTGGCTCGGGTGCAATGTAGATACTAATGTGTCAAAAATAACGAAGTTACATATAAATTTTCAACCTCTATTCTGCACCCTTGGAGACGAAATTTTTAAAAATCCTTTCTAAAAAAAATAAGGGGCGTATGTGTGCACCTACGCTCTTTTTTATGTTTAAGTAATGAGACCATCGATACGCTCTCCTGATGGTAAGAGATAACGCATGTCCATGACCATTGCAGCAATATACAGAACTTTGAGTAGCAGAACCAATTTCGGGGCATCGCTGCTTTGGCACTCATTATTTTGAGAATTTTATTATATCCATAATGTTCAAAAATAGCATTAAAATTTCCAATTTACATAAACATTTTAAGATCGGAATCAAAGTAATTACTAACACAAAAAAAATTATTCTAACCTTCAAAAGTCACAAATCAAGAATAACATTAGAAACGGTTATGGCATCTGGTCATCTATTACAAAGATTTCTTTCATCTCTTCTGGAGCTTAACAAGCACTGATATCCGTTTTTATCTGTTGCTTCTGACACAAAGAGTCCCCTTCAAATTGCATATCATGACGTAAAATCGATAAGGCCACATTTTTTGCTCCCTTTGAAGTACACACGAGTACACTCCAACATCACTCACGTATACGATACAAATAGATAAGTAGATACAGAAGTCTAACCTAACGATTCCCTTGGTCGCACACAAACTGATATAGATTATCAACCCTTGGCCCTCCACAAAGCCTTTACCAAGGCCTTGGAAATACTTCAAAACAAAAGAAGGGCTAAGCAGATTACGAGGTTTAGTTGAAAAATGAAATAGAAATAGTTTTCAGATAATGTAAATAAAAATGCGTCCATTTTCATCTTTTGATATCGGAGGTGCTGAAAGATTGAAATTGAAAAAAGTTGCTCGATCCGATAAAAGTTGATTGAAACCAAATTCACATTACAATAGTATAGTGATTGAAATACATTGAAATTGTAGACTGTGCTGCTGTCGTCATCAATTTCTGAAACGGTATTTGAGACTAAAATAATTTTATTTTTGCATGCGAGGGGCGTTCAATAATGGGGCGGTCCCCTATTCGTTATTCTGGCTACGCGTTTTGAAACGTCTTCATTTTCTAGCTAAATATGTTCCAAATTGCCATTTGCCTTCGATTCTTATTATACGACATATTCTTTTTTGAAAAATGAATTTTTACTTGAACATAAAATGCGACTGAAAGTGACTTGTTTACGAACCAAAATTTAATGTAAATTCTATTGTCGAAGGTAAGTATATTTGTCATCTAAAATTGGGGTCTCGTTTTACGAGCAGAAAGCTTAGGCAAAATTAAATTGATTTTAAAAATAAAACCACCTTTTAGTTTTCAGAAAAAGCGCCGTTTAATGTGTATGCTTAAAATTTACGTTTTACGAGAAGAAAATTTCATTTTATCGTCTTAAAATCATACATCGACGTGGATTTCATTTATTCTGCAAATATTTATAGACAAAATTCTATTAGGTACACTTAATTTTGTGTTAATATAGAAAAAAGGCAGTCTTGTCGAGAGACCGTCTAACTGCCAATCTGAATTGAAATCCCACGTAACTCTGTCTTTTGTAAGTTTTTTTTATTTTAATGTAACTTAAAAGTTAATGAGACAAACGAAATGCTGTCCTGATGGTAAAAGATAACAGGTGTCCCTTACCATTGCAGTTATACACAGGATCTATATTTCGTAAGTTATGTGTCTAGCTTTTAACACTTTGCGATAATCTGAATGGCTGAGAGTATTTAACGTTCTTGAAGATGTTTGAAGTCGACCAACAAGTACTGATCCGCTTTACTCGTAGCAGCGTTAACCTTCACACATTATGGGGAGAACACTCCTAGGACAGATAAATGTCTAATTATAATGTAACATGCAATGACTATGAACAGTCGTTGTCTTTGTTAAACCTCGACGCAAAAACGACGGGTGTTATAATTATGTTTGACTTGTAAGAACCGATTTTGATTTTGTTTTTTATTTGAAAGGTGAATAAGTTGGGAGTGTTCTTAGCTGTGTTTAATGAAAATCAGTCCAAGATGGCCGCCGCGTGGTGATCGAAGACGGAGCACCAGATTTGCTTCGCACTTAGACCTATTCACTTGAAAAGAAAAAAAAACGGTTACTTGTACATTATTTTTCCGAATTAGACACGTTGAATCAAATCGCTACTCGTCCGGGGAAAATCTACAAAGGATAGTAACGTATAATAATAAATAATAAAATATTTTTTATAGAAGTAAAGATACATATTTTTATACTTACACTTCTTGATATGAATCGGCAGCGTGATTTCTCGATCAGAATTATTGAGATGAAAAAGTCTATGCCAGCACTATCCAATCTCCAACAAGCCTATTCAAGAAAAGAAACCGGAACGTTGCACAATAAATCTCCCGCACACATAACATCGCTAATAAAGCGGGTGGCCCACAGCGCCGTAGCCCTTTCATCTCGACGTAGCTGTAAATCTAAGACACGATAGGGATGCTACACTACTTTTAGATAAATGTGTTGGTATTACTGATTATGTAATCAACTTTGTAATAATCGAATCAACTTTTATAAAGATAGACAGTTAATCGAATTATATAACACTGAACAAATCAAGAGCTCTAAAGGTGGGTCTGATGGGATTAGTAAAACGAATTGCTTTTGCTTCCCGGTTATTGGTAAATTTTTAGCATTAAACAAAAACCAGACGTAGGTATATTGTACTGCCGCGAATCTCGTCATCGCGATGCAACAAGAGTGCTAACGCGACGCGTCATTACTAGACATCGGATTATTTACATGAATTTGCATGTATGCATAATACCAATGCATATAACGCTATTTTTAAAGCGTTATTGCATATTTTAGTACATTTTTATTAAATAGTGCTGGCGTGGCATGCGACGGAGAGACACTAACAGACATAAAAAGCCCATACTCTACTAGCATACTACATTCTAGTGAAGTGAAACTTGTATACATCTGTCGTCACAAAAAAAGACATAGAAAGTGCTGCCATCTCTGTGAATAGGAACTCAAACTTTGGCCATAATTTTACATAGCTACCGATAGGTAGATCTAGTTGACTAGTTAATACTTATAAGAACTTCAAATTATTTAGTTGCTTACCTAAATTTACTAATTAAATAAATTTAAATATTCTCATGAATATTGTGCAAAATATACGTGAATTCAAATAATAAATAGCATTTTCATTGTGATTCTTTAGCGCATATTTAGGCATTTTGATAGTGCATATAATCTGATGTCTGGTCATTACATAACATTCTAATAACTATTTACACATTTTAATGTGGTAAAGCCTCTTTAATTCTTTACGAAGCTTGTAAATACTGAGAGAAAAAACGGCGACATTGATTTCAAAATCAAATTAAAATAACAAACTAATAAAGGACGGCTACATGTTTGGTCAAAGCTCATTTGATGTTAAGTTGTTGTTATAACAACGACCATTTGTGTCATAATTATTATAAATTTCGGCAGACCTACATTAATTGTATTGTAGGTATTGTATTTTATTTACATTCCATTGGAACATTGAAAACACTTGGGCATGTCAGTTAACAAAAAATACAGCAAATAAATAATTAATAAAACATTAAATATGCGGCAGTAAAGACGCATTGTCTGGCATTGTCAGGCATTATCAGGCATTGTGAAGCATTTAACGCTTTGACAAATTCACAGTTTTTATTAGGTACTTGTACTATTTTCATCATGTCATTTTTTTATGGTTTAGGTACAGGCTAGGTGTTGGCCACAGCATACCTGATGTAGTCAAATACGATAAACATACGTAGCCTGGAATGAAATCGGCTCTCAAGTGAGGCTGCCGGAACACACCGTTATGCGCTTGGTGAAGATTTTCAACTTGAGAAACTTGGGTGGCTAGCCAGCCGAGTATTAGAAAGTACCCTACCACCATGCCATGGTTTCTTCACGATATTATGTTCGTTCCCCGTCAGCTCAAGCTCTCTGTTCGGGTTCGAACCCACGCTCATCGGCGTGTGAAGCGACCGCGTTAACCAATGAGCTATCATCGCTACAAGAAAAAGTCTTACAAAAAGTATTTTAACACAACATAGGTATGAGATATACGATTCTTTGATCTATTATATAAATAATCGATTGCTTCAAAACTGTATCGATGCTTTGTATGAGCGATTGACATCCCTAGAGCTTTCTAGGTGTGCCGTGATGTATTCCCGACGTTAATGGAATTACGCGGGATACAAGGCACTTGTTGGGATAACAATTTGTATCAAGCTCGTCTCATAGTTTCTCATACCTTTTTGGTCAGGCTTGCGTTAACGCTTGACTATCCTTGATATGAAACAGTTGTTATTTTCATAGGTTTAGAAAGAAACAAGAAAAGTGTTCATTTTAAAACACAAAGCACTACAATGAATAAAACAACTAACAACGCATAACGGTATTTTTTGGCGATATCACTTGGGAGCTACATTCCAGGCTAGATGTGCTTTACCATCAGTCACTTAACAAGTGAGCCAAGTGAGTGAGAACAAGTGAGCCATGGTCAAACACTTAATAAAACACGCACGTGAGATTTACTAATAAGCTAAATCTGGTTTGTATGGTCAAACTTTACCGTGTGACAAACATAAGGCTCATTCCTTTCAGCGGTACCTTATTTAAATAAATAAATAAATAAATAAATATCATAGGACATTACACACAGCGCCATCTGACCCCAAACTAAGCAGAGCTTGTGCTATGGAAGACAGATAACTGATAGAATACTTAAATACTTTTTTTTTGTAAATACATACTTATAATACATACAGTACACCCAGACACAGAACAAACATCGATGTTAGTCACACAAATGTTAGTCCTGAGTGGGAATCGAACCCACGCCCTTCAGCTCTCGAAGCAGACACACTACCATTGAACCAACAGGGCTGTCTAAACTTTGTAAATCCTCGAAAGTAGATTCAATCCCTTTGCCGCCAGACCTGGTTTGATCAGCCTTTGAGCGCATATGGAATAACACCGTGTCTTTTGCAGCAGAAAATAAACGAAAAAAAAATTAACGAATTGCAATATCCTCGAGCCGCATGCCACTAAGTATTTTTTTTTTTAATGTGGTTTCATAATTAACATACGAGCGTTGCTGTAAAGTCTGCCAACAGTAAATTGTACGGGAATTTACATTTTTTTCTCTTTGTGACATATTTTATTCATCGCTTGCACCTCGTTGGGAAATATACCTAAGCGGATATGAAATTTTTAATATCTGCAAGACAAGCAGCTCGCGCTTTGAAGGTCGAATTTCAATATTTTATTAACACTTAAAACTAAATTGTATTTTTTTCATGCTTTGAGACTTTTCAAACTAGCAAGCATTTACTAATTCTATTTAAAATTATATGATGGAACTTTGACAGACAGTTTGTACAGTTAAATAAATTAAAGGTAAATTAAATCTGCAAATTTTCAGCAAAATTGATTTTTGTTCTTTTTAAAACAGTTAGAAAATGATTACCTACAGTTGTATTCTATAATAAATAACTAAATAAATATTGGATGGTATTACACACGCGGTGTGTTTTTCACACTCAAACGGCTAAACTAATTATGATGAAATTTAGTATGGAAGTAGCTGACACCCTGAATTAACACATAGATTACTTTTTATCCCGAAAAGCAGATAGGAAACTAAAAATCTATGTTCATACTTAACTATACAGTCCCAAAAATATGTCTCAAAGATTCTGTAGACAACCAGAGAAAATATATAAACCTTATTTTTGGGTAGACCTAAAAATAAAGTTTTATATGACCCATCAAATCGAAGTGCTCTGAGTTCAGTTACATAGACGAATTGGCGCTTTTGTGTGTACAATGAAAACTTACAAGCCGTTGATTCAAGCATTATAAAAAACTGAGTTTGTAAGGTCAAATTTTTCAACGACACAACTTTTTTAACATTGTCGAACAAGTTTCACGTGAACATTTTTACGCGTTGTATTATTAGATCATAGCATTATTAGAACTATATAATATTATGTGGATTTTCATAGACATGACAACAACTGAATAAATAAATTAAAAATAATAACCACATGTTTTAATATCTAGTAAATAAATAAATAATAAATAAATATCGTAGGACTATACACACAGCGCCATCTGGCCCCAAACTAAGCAGAGCTTGTGTGATAGAAGTCAGATAACTGATAGAATACATAAATACTTATTTTTTTGTAAATACTTACTTGTAATACATACAGAACACCCAGACACAGAACAAACATTTGTTTGTTCACAAAATGTTTGCCCTGAGTGGGAATCGAACCCACGCCCTACAGCTCTCAAGGCAGATATACTACCAATGAGCTAACGGGGCTGTCACCTGTGTACCTCTTTTGTCTATTTTGTGCTTGTATGAAATACATCTAGCATGCACGAAACTGGTTTTTTGTAAACATAACACAAGTACAGGAGTTCAAACCCAAAGTTCAATACACGTAAATCAACCCACCCGGACCACAAGTGAAGCAAACTCGGCTTATCCGGGTTACAAGATCCGGTCCGATCCTGAAGCGTCTATCGAACACGGAAATTCCATTTGCATTGCATCCGTTAATGTTCCACGCATTAGGAGGCCCGGTCAAACGTAAACTTGTGGTTGATTTAGTTGTTTAATGTTTGATGGACTTGCAGAATGTTCCTCTTACTGTTTATAGTAAAGTTTAGTTTAGAATCTTAATAGATGATCAGAAGGGATCCCTCATCTGCTACGTGAACTAATCGATCGATGTTTAACTTTGAAAGCTAATCGATTATAGATTCATGTTGGATAAAATTAATAACGTTGTTTTTAGAACAAATTTTTAGCGTAATAAAATCAAATTAACTTATTTATAGACTCAATTACATTAGTTTAACATTATCATCATCATTTCAGCCGTAGGACGTCCACTGCTGGGCATAGGCCTCCCCCATTGACATCCACAATATACTGTTACTTAAAATCAAGTGAACTTCAAATACATAGCCTGTCATCCATTGAAAGTAGGGCTAAGAGGCTTATAAATGACGATTCGATGGTGAATTTGAAGCTTCAGAGTCTTGCTCACCGGCGTGAAGTGGCTAGTCTATCGGTCTTTTTCGACCGACTCTTCTTCTACACGACCAAAACCAAGAACTACACGACCTAATCTTGCCATCAACGTTTTACAACAGCACGAGCAAAAGACACCCTCTTACAGTGGAAATTCCTTTCAAACGCACAAAACGTTTCCAGAACACGTTCCTTGTAATAACTGCTGATGTGTGATTGCCAGCATCTGTGTTTCCAACGAAACACAATCCGGAGTTGTTCAAGACGAATCTGAATAGGTACTTTCCAGACAAGCGTGCTCCATCTTCGGCCACATCGTCACTTTCCACCAGGTGAGATTGTGGCCAAACGCATGCCTAGCCCGATGTAAAAAAAAAGCCAAAAAACACCGCCAATAATAGCGTTAACAACAAAAGCTGATGCAGGATTTTCAATTACTGAACGATTAATGTAAAACAAATATTGATTCATATCTAAAATAACAATTATTTGAATATATATAATATCGCAACCTATTCTAGAATTCTTCACTTTACGAATTGAATATGTCAAATATACCAGCATGAACTTTAAGCTGGTATTTATTTAAAACACGTTGCCAAACCATGATTTTTAAATTCTTTTTTCAAACAACACAATTATCACCTTATTTCAGATAAGTGAGCACATAAGGAGACATTTTCTGTTGAGTGAGCGTTTTTTAACGACCTAACCTGTGTCAGACACCCACAGACATCGTAGGATGTCTACATAATATATTGACATGAGCGATCTCTCAGGATAAATTGAAATGAAACCTCCACAGGGATCAAACCGTTGTTATTTCAAATCATCTTTGTATCGTGTGAATATCAAGTTCTATAAAATGTTTTCAAAGAAATATCAAATTGTATTTTGAACTTCACTATACGTAGAGGTGTTAAGACAATAATATTATGTTATTTTCATATTATAAAGGTACAATAAAGATATTTTAAATTCAGAGTAAATATTTATTTTTTTAGATAAGCAAGCTCTATAAAAAGATTACATTTAGTCACTTCTAATCAGAAATATTTCTTCACAAAATTGAGATAAGGTCAAAAGTTGCACAAACAAATACATTATGTCGCATTTGCTCAATGTTTGTAAAATTTAAAATAAATATGCGAGATATTGTGTCGATATTTTGTTATAACTAGTGCCATCTGCCCCCGCATCCTAGTACTCACAGGGAATGAATATAACGAACGAGTTGAAGGCTTCATTCACGAGTGAACTGATCTATGCGTCAGTAGTTCGGTCAGCGCGCGAGTGGCATAGCATTCATTCGGCGTTCCACGACCGACGGCACCACTGTGTGTACTGACCATAAAATAATAAAAACATGGCGGACGACTAAGAAATCGACGTGGACCGAAATCTATTTAAATCTCCGACAAATATAATAATATATTAATTTCTTTTAATATCCTTTATTTAGGGTGTATTAGTAACTAACCAACCCTGGTTACTATTTTATTGACGTATTACTATTTCGCGCCGAAAAACCATCATCTTGATTTTTTTTAACCCACCCTCTAAGCACACTTGGGTTATTGAGACGAAATTAACGATACCTTGATTTTTGTAATCCTTTCGGCCGTTTGAAAGACACGAGGTAATAAAGAAATGTAAGTACATGCATACATACAAAACATAATTGGCAGTCGGATAAAAATAGGTTCAATGAAGTGAGATTGCAATTCAGTATTAATCGAGTATTTTATATATTATACATAGGCTTGTTAACAGGTGTTGCTCTAATAATACCGTTATTTCGTGACCAACTAATCCCAAGCCAACACGAATCCTCAACGACACTCGGACACCAGGTGATAGTAATTCTGAAGCATCTTTGTATGCATGACCGATATCAAATTCAAAGGCCGGACGAATTCAAAGATAGGTACGAGCTGTACGAACGCTGAATGTAAAGGGCAGAAGGATAAACAAAAGCTAATATTTAGATAAGACCCCCATTCGCAACCACCGCACCGTATGACCAGCGCTGAGCTGAGATAAGAATACAGGACGGCACCGTACGTGCGCCATCTTTGTGCTATAACATTAAAAATGAACCGGTTTTTTTTGTTTATTGTACTCGTCTCTCTCTGGATGTGAGGTAGGTTTAAATGGCTTTTTACAAGAGCACGACAAATTGACGTATACAATAATATTGTGCAATAGAAGACAAATTTATACATGCAATCATGTATAAATTTGTCTAAGATTTGTCACAAACAGTTACAAGTTATTAATAGCGATGGTAGCTCAGTGGTCAGCGCGGTCGGTTAGTACGCCGAAGGGTGCGGGTTCAAACCCCAACAATGAGCTTGAGCTTCCGGTGAAGGAGAATATCTTGGGGAAACCATAGCATGGTGGTAGGGTACTTTCTACCACTATCAAGTTGAAAATCTGCCGCCAAGCATCTAACAGGTGTGTTCCGGCAGCCTCGCTTGAGAGGTAGTTCGAGTCCAATCTTCTACCATACCGTAACTTATAATCACGTGAACTGTGGTCCAAAAAAACTCTTTTACATTTTACGCTTGTTTTTATTTTCACGTTTGAACAAATAAACAAAAATAGTGAAATAATCAATTAATAGTAAAATAAAATTCAAATTTAGTCCCTCGTGCATCGGATCTGTGGAAATGACTATGCGATAAATAACAAGTTAAAACCTCCCAGCGTTCTTTATAATCGAATTTATGAATAAAATTGTATTCATGCACAATATCGTGCAATATAGGCAAATAAAATGAGAATGATAAATAAATCATAAAAATGTAAAATAAATGCAATAAAAGCGGAACAAAGATGAAAGCGTACCTACTTTGCATTATGCAGTCATTCCCTTGTTTTGTGTAAGGAAAAATCTCTGGTATTCCCCGAGCTAGGATTGCCATTAGTCGTCGGTTGGTGCAGAAACAGGGTGGTACCTTATTCAAATTTTGAGCCCCACTAGAAAATGAGTTTCGCACCTAAAACATATTTTCATAGTGTTGTAATAACTCAGGTGTAAGAATACGATATTATAACAAGGTTTAAAGTTAAAAGAAAAGGGTGTAGTTTCGAAAAGCCTTTACCGCTTTTTCATTCGAAATTCTGTATGTTAATCGGGTCAAAATACCCGCTGATCACGAATAATATGATAATAAAAATTGGCGCAGTGTATTTTCAAGGTCAAAACTGGGAAAAAAACTGATTTTTAACATATTATCTATGTTATTTCACTTACTATTTATTGATCTTAGAGAAAAATGTTTTTTTTTATTACTTTTTTTTTGCATTTCGGCAAGCATTTAGCTCAGTGGTTAGCGCGGTAGGTTCGCATGCCGAAGGGCGTAGGTTCAAACCCCAACAATGAGCTTGAGCTGCCGGTGAAGGAAAACATCGTGAGGAAACCATAGCATGGTGGTAGCGTACTCTCTAGTACTCGGCTGGCTAGCTACCACCCTCAAGTTGAAAATCTGCCGCCAAGCATCTAACGGTGTGTTCTGGCAGCCTCACTTGAGAGCCAGTTCCATTCCAGGCTAGGTGTGCTTTACCATCTTCGGCCACACCTTCACTTAACATCAGGTGAGCTATGGTCAAACACCTAGCCTGTCAACGATAAAAAAAAAAAAAAAGCATGTTCGCATAGTCTGACACAAACCCAAACACGCGCGCGCGCGCTTGTGTATAACTTTATCCAAAGAAAAAATTGCGAGCCTATCTTATAAAGTAAAGAAAAACAACTGTGGCGGAGCGGCGAGATAACTGTCACACACAACCCTTTTTGGTTTTATAAAAATGATAGTTTTCAAATTTTGATAAAAACTTGTTAGTTTTCTTTTGCAACGTGAATTATAACATTACTTATTTTACATACCTATTTGACAGTAAAATTATTAACAAATAATGAATGTGAATTAAAAATCTAATTAAAATAAACTAATTTAAAACTAAATTATGATCATTAAAAGTATGTGATAAATATTTTCGACAATGTAACGATTTCTAATTTCAGGCATCGTGCCCAAAACCCTGGCCGCGCGCAGCCGCGTTGGCATTGCTCCGCTTTGTTGCAAGACTAACCAGTATTTAACACAGACAAACTTTTGAAAGGCAAAACACGTAATTTACTTTTTAATTTATGCTGAAATAACTACCTGTTTTTGCAATCTGGTATGCCCAAAATCCAATATGCGTAACGAGAAAAGCGACTAGTTATAAAGCTAAGAACTTCCAAGCACGTAACATTTTCATAGCGCAAACTGCAAAATTTTCGTTCTAGATAACGTCACCTGCATTGCTAAGTTTCAAGTTTTTTACGAGTGCTTTTGTTGTTTTAATCGTTTTAGAGCACAGGAGAATATTCTGCATGTTCTTATCAAATAATGAGAATTTTGCCTTTTTAGAAATTGGGACTGTTATGCTTTTATGCAGTTGAACTTGCAATGCGATTAATCAGTGTGCACTCTAGAAAAAACTGATCGAAGTTTCTTTTGGACCCACTGAAATCAAAAAGTAGTTAAGAGCTTTGAACTTTTACAAGAATTGAAAAGCTTTCAGCCGATCGTGCAATAGTAAATTAAATTCCGCTTTTTACTAAAAAAAATTATCGAAAACGCTGTAATTTATTAACGTTTGGAAAACATTTTCCAAAATGGTAAACGATTGCTCTTTGTTCACATAATATTTATATAGGTATACATTATTTATGTAGATATATAAATATTATGACAATATTATTACGATAGGTTTCCTATCGTATACCACAAAAAACTAAATAAAACTGATACACATTTATACAAACTACATAATTAAATTTACTTCTGCTATCACTACATTCCCGCTCTCGTAGATTAAAATCGTTCAAAACTTTAAGGTAATATTTTGAATCCTAAACATTCAAATTAATTCCCGATCTTGTACCCTAAACCCTTCCTATTTGCAAAGTTATAAACCACACATGGAAACCTCGAAAACAGCCAATTGTTGTAATAAACTTTAGTAACTAAACTGGCCAATGAGAAATTTCATTTAATCGCCTGAAAGCAATCCGTGAAAACACAAAACAAAGATGCCAATGCCGCAGTGATTGAGTGAAACGTACCCATAAGTCGCGTACACATTGAACACTGCTACAAAGACGACAGAAGTATCTAACTAGTAATTGAAAGAAGAAAACGTGTATCTTAGAATTCCTAGCAATCACACAAATGAAATGAAATCGTGTAGAAATAAATGTATTATTAGTTAAAATCAATGTACATTTTTAGACTTGATTTCTTAAAAATCAAGACTTGTATGAAGAGTTGCCAGTCCATAATTTATTAATGTCAATACATAAATCATGTCTTACAAAGTGAACATTGCCAATCTACTTAGATTTCATACGACGAAAATAGAGGCGGCACTACGCTGTAATTTTCTCTATACAATTGAATGGCAAACAAAAAAAAAGCACATTTAGCATTTTAGAAAATATTTTCCAAACGTTAATAAATTACAGCGTTTTCAATTGTTTTTTTAGTAAATAGCGGAATTTAATTTATTATAGCACGATCGGCTGAAACCTTTTAAGTCTTTGTAAAAGTTTTAAGTGTGAAGCAAATTTTTATTTCGGTATTGAACCCATGGCCCACAGCTTAGGAAGCTAAGAAACCAAATTAGCTAACGGAGAAATCAAGTTACATTTTGTTTTATTGCGATATAAATACACAAGATTATTGTAACATTACTGTATTTCGGTTTGAAAGCTACTGTAGTTAGAAAAAGTACAGGGCAGTTGAGACTAACCATCAAAAGTTTCTAAGTAATGAGCGCCAAACCAGCGTTGCCTTGCATTTTATTTTACTACACAAAGTTCTGTGTATCGCTGCAATTGTCATGGGCAGCCGTTATCTGTTACCATCAGGAGAGCGTCTCGATAGACTTATTACTTTTAAATAAAAAAAAATCTAAGATCTTAGTAACATACATTCTCTTTTTTTTAATTTTAAGTCGCACATAAACGCACTCGCGTTGTATACGCACCACTACGTTTGTAATAGTTGGCAGAGACAGGCTTTGAACTCCCAACTCTGACGCTTAATGAAAAGCTGGTTCAAAAACAAGCGCGGACCTTTTGTTTAGAGAAAATTTGTCAAGTCGTTAGACTGTAGGAAAAATTCGTACAAATTGGGTACACGCCGGATTATTAGTGTTCCGCTGGCGATGAAACGACGTGATGAATTTCTCGTTCACGTCTTACAATTTTGAATGGACAAGACGAAATAATGTTGTTTTATATTTATGAAGATTTTACGTCGTTTATTTATTTAAAGACTACAATTATGCATTGTAAGTTAGGGCTAGGATTTTAAATAAAAATTGTTAAGCTCTCCATTTTATTTAGTAATAACTTTTTTCGGTTTGAAGGGTAACTAGCGAAATTTTAATTTTGGGGATGTTGCAACTTTTTTTTAATGTAAAAGTAATGAGACTAACGATGCGCTTTCCTGATGGTAAGACATAACGCCAATGTCCATGACCATTGCAGCAATATACAGAACTTTGAGAAGCAAAACAAAGTCCGGGGCATCACTACTTTGGCGCTCATTACTTCGAGACTTTCGATGGTTAGTCTCAACAGCCCAATAATTTTGCTAGCTGCAGTACCCTTCAAACCGGAACACAGTAATGTTTACTCTCTACTGCGACCTAAACGACCTCCTAATAAGGAGATCTACCACCAAGTAAACTAATCTTCTAATCATCTAATGTCTGAAAGCATAATAAGCGTCAAAGCAGCGATGCCCTGGACTTTGTTTTGATACTCAAAGTTCTGGGTATAAATGCTAAACGTCATCGATAGGCGTTTTTTTTCTTTTGTTTTGGCGTCGCGTTTTTAGCATTTGCCAGTGTCAAGTATTTATATATTTTCAAGTTTCAAAAGTTATATAAGTACCCTCGTAGCTAAAGTTATAGTCAAAGTCCAGTTTCGATCAAGTAGGTACAGTCCGTGTCAGTCAAGTCCAGTCATGCTTTAGTAAAGTAGCGGTCACTTTACTATAAAGCTTCAATGGAGTTTTGGAAGCAACACAAAAAGTCATGTTTCACCACATTATATCATTTTCCCACACTCAGCTTGTGATTCGGCACTTTATGAATAAAACACCACCATTTTTATGCATAAACACTCGACAAAACACTAGTTTTGGAAAAAAATACAACGGAGCGACACGACTCTTCCCGCGTTCCCGCCAAAACTCTCCGATAGGCGTTTGCTAGAAAATAATTTCGTGTACATATAAATAAATAATTTTCCAGCTAGCTCGTGATCACGACAATCCTACTAACTAAATGTGACAGAGACAAAGATCTTTTTCCTGCATGTGCGCCTCTAAGTCAATCAAAGTATCAACAACACTTCCAACCACAACATCACTTACCCCCCGCACCATTAAACACCGCTAGCAATTATCTGCGAGCTTTTTCACCCTCTCGACTCTTTTATGTCCCTCAACTGGGAAGACATAGTTTTAATTGGACTCGTTTTAAAGCACGCAAAGAGTCTTTTAATTAAAATCTTAACTCTTGATATTTAAAAGAGTATGATGGTCGGGATTCTCGGCCCGCTGATGAGAGTTTACTTCTGTGGCCTTTTAAAAAAAATTAAATATTGTTGTATGCTGTTCAACTAAAAGAAAAGTAATAAAAACTTTTTTCACTTTTTTTTTTAATTTTCGGCCGTTCTGTTTTTCTGTACCTGTATGTATATAGATTATTTCATCCGCGTAATAGGTATATAGTTGGAAGTAGGTAATAGGTATATTACAGTAGGTATGGTCGCAAGGCAACAAAAATTTTTAAATAAACGTATGAATGAATGAATAAGTTGTAGCGATGACAGCTCAGTGGTTAGCGCGGTAGGTTCGCATGCCGAAGGGCGTGGGTTCAAACCCCAACAATGAGCTTGAGCTGCCGGTGAAGGAAAACATCGTGAGGAAACCATAGCATGGTGGTAGGGTACTTTCTAGTACTCGGGTGGCTAGCTACCAACCTCAAGTTGAAAATCTGCCGCCAAACATCTAACGGTGTGTTCCGGCAGCCTCACTTGAGAGCCAGTTTCATTCCAGGCTAGGTGTGCTTTACCATCTTCGACCACGCATTCACTTAACATCAGGTGAGCTGTGATCAAACACCTGGCCTGTCAACCATAAAAAAAAAAAGCTTTTAAATAAAATAAAATCTGACATAAAAGTGTGTAAAAATTATTTTAATTCAGGTAAGAAACTATGTGTCCGAGATTCGTATGTGGTTTTTAAATTGTAAAAAAAAAAATATTGTTAAACAAAAGCAATGTGTAAACGATTTTAACAAGTGTGTAGGTAATCACATCATTTTTAAATGTATCCCATTTTTTTTTAAAGATGGCAACCGATTTACTAAATTTAATGGGGGTTTTAACACTAACACGGCGATCAACAGCTACGATACAAACACAAATAAATAGAAACGTAAAGCCATTACAGATCGACACCTAATAAATTGCACATAATTATTCAGCTTGAACTATACCATGAGTTATTGTACTCATTATTATGAAAAAAAAATCTTCAAGATCAACTCTAAAATCACGAGAGAAAAAAACATAGTTAATCTTAATGACCCAATTTCGGCTTAGTACATCTCAAGTATAAAATCCTATATAATTTGTACTGCTTTACGAAAACAATTCGAATGAAACACCACGTCCAACTTACAGGCAAAACCTAAAGGCATTTGAGTGTAGTAAAATCCGAGCAACTCGAAACTTTGTGATTTATTGTTGTACCAGAACTATCTGAGTATTTACTCGGACGGTTCCACGTCAGTGTTATCGGAAACTTTGGTATACTCCTAGCGGTATACGTACGTTGTGAGACTAGTGCGCAATCATTCAACTGGCTGAAATGCAAATCGATATTTATGTAGATACATAATTATTTAGTATTTAAGAAAATATGTTCGTTGGATTACAACAACCCACGCATAAAGTATTCGAGGGTTAATTTTACCCTACTACAGCAAAGCCAAAAGGAAGGGTTAAGTATAAGTATATAGCAGTAGGTATCTCTTTCCTTCACTGTAAAATAAAAAAATATCGAAAAACATTTTACACAACATCTAGCCCCAAACTAAGCAAAGCTTGTACTATACTTGTTTTTTTGTTAAGAATATAATAGAATTCAACTTTATGGTACATCAACAAACTACATATCTATACTATTGTAAAGAGGAAAGATTTGATTGTTTGTTTGTTTGTATTGAATAGGCTCCGAAACTACTGGACCGATTTCAAAAAATTCTTTCACCGTTGGGAAGCTACACTATCTCCGGGTTACATATGCTACTTTTTATCCCTGTATTCCCATGGGAACGAGAACTACGCGAGTGAAACCGCGAGGCGTCTGCTAGTATAATACAACATAAAAAGAAGAAAAACGAAATAATATCAAGGCTATATAGCAGTGTCTAAGTCGTATAATTAAAGTTCAAAAAAGTATCTGTAGGTGTTCATTGTCACTCGTTTTCCAGAACAACATTTTGTCTCCTATCTTCACTTCGGTTGAACGCACCCCTGTATAATTAACTACATCTTGAACCCCCTGTAGTCAGCGTTCCTAATGCATCTGAAAAGTGACTTGGCTCCCTTTGAACCAAAGAAATGAACCTCATGAATTACCTTTTTCAACAGAACTTAGTTGTGGAGTGACGGAAGTGTTAAATCACTAAGCAAACCGACTAATGTTATTACATAATACAAGCTTTACTTAGTTTGGGGTTGTCGCTGTGTTAAATGTCCTCCAATATTTATTATTTATTTATTTAGTGATAGAAACACCATTAAAATATAAATAATTAAAACAGATAACTATTATCGCTTCATAGGATAGTGAGTTGTTTCTTGTTTTTTGAAAGTCTTAAAGTCTACGATTGTATTTATGTTACAAGCAGACGAGTTGCCTAATGGTAATCAATCACTATCGTCTATGGATATTTTCAATATCCTGAGCACTGCACATACGCTACTGACCTCATTGATTTCATTATCTTTTTAATTTCTGCTTGCGCTATAACGACTTTCTAATTATCCATCTATTTGCGTAACACTGTCTGGAAATAATATAACAAAAAAAAATCAAGACATCTACCTACAGGTATAGATTTGTAAATTTGTAATTTCCTTCCGGCTTAGTACCTATATACTAAGCCGGAAGGAAATTATTGTACTCATATTTCTGAACATCTTTTACTATGGGCAGAACGAATCGCAAAAAGCACCTACTCGATAAATTTGTAAAGAGCAATCTTTTTTTTAAAGTTTATAATTTTAGAGTTGTGGCTTTAGTAGAAGCTGTTCATAACATTAAGACTAATACTTTTTCAGCTAAGTACAACCCAAACTTATAAACCTTTATAGACAACCCTAGATAAGCAAATAAGACGCACGATTCTTGACTCTACTCTTGAAGAGCCGATCGAACAAAAACAGAAAAAAGGAAATAGATTGTGAGTTCGATTTTGATGTTGATTTTCCTGTCTTCTTATTCAATCACTATAAACATATACATTATACACAGCACATACACTACACAGTTTGGAACAGTTTGGAAAAACTATTAGAAAGTTTATTTTTATATCTTATGCACACACACACAAACTGATTTTTAAATTTTATGTTTTTTTTTTCTTAAATTTTTTTTTTCGGCAACACTAATAACTTAATGTAAACTCAAAATTCAAAATTATTTAACTTGATTTATTAGATACGAAAGACGTATCATGTACCTAATAGGAGAAGCCACTGGCCCTGACACACAGTCTTTGACTAGTCCAGTACAAAAAAAAATATGAAGAAAATGTTAGACATTTCAAGATTACATTAAAACCCCCCGTTGCTCTCAACCTACCATGAATTACCTTTTTCAACCGAATGTAAATGTTTTCGAAGTTACCGTTGGCAGGTATAATTTAATTTCGTTTGAGGGGAGCCGGTTGATTATAAATTTAATTTTATGTGGGGCTGACGTCTGCTGACTACCGCCACTTGGTATTCAGACGGCGCTGTCGCAGTTCTGATGAGCTCCACGTCACATATAAGTCACTAACTGAGCCGTGCGGTTTTGTCCGCTATCATAAATGAAATCAATAAATAAAAAAAAAATTTCGCTGTAAAAAATGTCTCTTGTTTTTTTATTTATCTTTCCCAGTCACTCGAGTAGGTATCATTAATAATATAAGTTTAGTACAAGTAAAAAAGGATTTATTTTTTTATGTAAAAATGAGCGCTACATGAGCGTCAAAGCAGCTCTGCCCCCGTACTCTGATGTTTTTATTGTGATTCTTGTTAGGTGCTCACGAGAAAGCTTCGGGACTATGAACCTTACTGCGTGGGTATACCGATATGCGGTCGCGTAGCTTTTTTGTTAGCGCTTAGCGGGAATCGCAATAATACCCTTAGAATACGAGAGCTTGACTTAGTTTTGAAACTCAGCTACTGTGATCATGGATGTGCATTATCTCTTACCATCAAGAGAGCGCTTCGTTCGCCTCAACACATTTAAAAAAACCCCTATAGGTATAATTAAACAAAAATAAATCAATTTACAACGCAAAATGGAGAGTAGAGAATTAATGTACTTAGTTTTGACAAATGACACCTCTGGGACCACTTTTATGTACCCACTTTGTAGAAGGCAGTCCACTGATATATATACACCTTCAAGTTGAAAATCTGTCGCCAAGCATCTAACGGTGTTTTGGCAGCCTCACTTGAGAGCTAGTTCCATTCAAAGCTAGGTGTGTTTACCATCTTCGACCACAACTTACCTGATGCTAAGTGACAGCCAGTTAACATCAGGTGAGCTGTGGTCAAGCACCTGGGCTGTAAATCATAAAAACATCACTCAACCCGGCTTTTTACTTTCAGTCACTATCAGCTATCCTACATAAATCGTCACTCCATACAGTATCAGGGCGTCCTACACTGAGTTAGCTGGTCCGTTGTCTCCACTCCAGAATATGTCTACCCCAGTCCATTGCCACTTTAGCTTGCTAATACGTTGAGTTATGTCTGTGACTTTAGTTCTCGGGAAAATTACTTCGTTCCGGATGCGATCCCTTAGAGAAATGCCAAGCATAGTTCTTTCCATCTCATTCCATGGCTCTGACTTAACTTTTATGTGCAAGTTTTCTACAATTTGCTTTAATAATTACTAGCTGTGCCCTGCTACATGTTTTCGGGATAAAAAGTAGCTTATGTGTTCAAACATCCATCCATCCAAACTTCGTGAGATATTGTCGTTTTAAAGTAAAGGCTAACTGCAACTATTTTCTTTTATTAACTCGTATTTTATTCGTATGTTTATTAAAAATGCTAAAACACTAATCAGTGACACTATTATGAAATGACACTTTCATATAAGCGACAGTGTCTGCGATAATATTCCAGTCGCGTTCAATTTTTTTTGTACCTAAAATCTCCTTCATAGCCTTTGAAATAGTAAAAAGAAAGACAGTAACACTCCAAATGCTCAACATTTCTTAACAAACACATAATCCATCCAAAGCACTTGGCTCGACCGACCTCCATTGCAGAAAAGCTTTAATCACGATATTGCTGTGTAGATGCATTAGAAGAATTGCTTGTATCAAAAGCTCTAGACTTAGATAAAAAGGAATCTTTTCAACGAAATCCTGAACTAAGTCTGTTCTTAGAATAATATTAAAATCAAATTTTTGAGCGTTTGCATTTTGAGCTCATAATTATTATTATGTTTGTCATAAAGACTAAATGTCCGCACAAAAAACTTACCTTTAATTTCGACGTTTCGACCACTTATGCATTATAGCCATGGTCATGATCATGTACTGATTATGTGCCGGTTATAAACATAATTAAAAAGGAAGTCTAGTGATACAAAACATAATAAATAAATAAATATCGTAGGACATTAAACAGCGCCATTTGAACACAAACTAACCAAAGCTTGTACGATAGAAGTTAGGTAACTGATAGAATAACTGATTACTTTATTTTTAGAAAACCCAGACACAGAACAAGTATTTGTTTATACAACAAAATGTTTGTCTTGAGTGGGAATCGAACCCACGCTCTACAGCTTTTAAAGCAGATATACTATTAAAACCTGTGAAAATTTCAACTGTCTAACTATCACAGTTCATGACAGCCTAGTGACAGACGGACAGCGGAGTCCCTTTGGGTACGAAACCCTAAAAATGACACTGAAAGATGTGTTTTATACACTTGCTAAAAGATTCTATTGTAAAAACAAGTGAATGTTATAGCAGTAGAATAGATTCATATATATAATTTATTTTATTTCTTTGGAAGTCGAGTTGAGAAAAATTCTCGGAAATCGAAGTTCGATACGCACGAACATTCGTAACCGTCATTATTTTGTTCCGCTAAATTGGACACTATGTTGTACCACATTAGACTGATAGTTGATTGCAGTAGCAGACGTACTTAAAACGTTTGACTATAAAGCCTTAGCCAAAAATGCAATATTTTGAAATCTAATTTCAATAGTACTCTTTTGTTTGATTAATAATATTTATATTTATTTCATTTTCTTTTACAACCTAAAATAATATAATTGAACAAAAAGCATAAGCCAGTTATTCGTCTTATAGAATTGTATTTAAATGAAAGTTTAAAAACTAGACCAAAGGTTTTATGAATCATAATCGCTTAGTTTTAATTCTTGAATACCATTACAGCTTTTAAGATAGTTTGTAAGGTAGTAAAATACTATCTAAAGTAAAAATAAAGATTTATTTTTCATAGCTGATAAGCTAGATGTTGACCACCGCTCACCTGAAGTTAAGTGCCGGTGTGGTCGAAGATGACAAAGTAAACCTAGCTCGAAATACAACTAGCTCTCAAGTGAGGCTGCCGGAATACACCGTTAGGTGCTTGGCAGCAATTTTTCAACTTAAACTAAATTTAGTCAATTTGAATATTGAGAGTCATGGTTATTTATGATCTAGTTAAGCTCACATTACGTATTTAAATCTCTCTAGAACTAGAATAATTAATGAAATCAAATAAATATGAATAGTATGAATACTGATCAGTTGGTTTAATTTAGACTAAACCTTTAAATTTGCCTATTGAAGCCTGTTCTAGGCTGGCGCGGCCTGCAGACATTGTGAAAGCCACGAACTTAACTGCCACTGAAAGCCGTGTTTTTGTGTAGCAGGTATCACCTGCTGCCGCGTCCGCTACTAGAAATCATAGCATACCCCAATTTCCGGAGGCCACGCTAATGTGAGGCAAGGTTTAACACCTTAACGTAATTTCACAATAATTATAGCTTACCAGATATTTTACCGACAAGCCGTTGTGTGTAACGGTTTGAAGGGTACTGCAGCTAGCGAAATTACTGGGTTATTGAGACTAACCATTGAAAGTCTCAGAGTAATGAGCGCCAAACCAGCGATGTCCTGGACTTTGTATTGCAACTCAAAGTTCTGTGTACCTATTGATGGTCATGGTTTTTTTATGGTTGACAGGCTAGGTGTTAGGCCACAGCTCACCTGATGTTAAGTGACGGTGTGGTCGATGATTATGCATACCAAGTCTGGTATGGAATGGCGTTTTCTCTTACCATCAGGAGAGCGTATCGTTCGTCTCATTACTTTTAAATTAAAAAAGAAAAGCTCTTTTTAAAGACCTTCTCATTTTAAAACTTGGCCGTGACATCTACATTTCTGAAACTCCTTTAGCTTTATTATCCTTTAAGTCGTCGCTCGGTATTCCAAATTACCTAAAAAGGTTACGTATACGTAAATATGATTATAGACTAATAAAAGTTTGATTAACTTTTGAATAAGACTGATAATAATTTAACGACGTTTTTAAAACTTTGTTTGTGATTATATATTTCTTCTGTAATGTCTCGTGTACGGGTACGTACTAAAGTCATTCCTTCCATATGTACTTACTTATACAAAAAGTATAATATTCAAATTATTTTCTCTTCAAGAAGGCTTCACATAGTTTCTATGCTAAATTATATATTATGTCGTTTTTTCTAGTCAAGTCTAGTCGTTTAGCAACATGAAGTTACTTTGTAAATTGTAAAATTTGCAAGAAAAATACCTAAAATACAATGGTCAGGCGTCAAATGGACAATGAAAAAAAACTAGCTTTCGCCAGCATGCTGGGTATGCTGTCGTCTTGTAATGGGCTTTAGCTTTTATAATCCGACCCTGAAATCGTAACATGTTAGCTGTTTCATTTGTTGTAGAACTAACATTTTTCTAGACTGACATTTTTATCTGATATCTGATATCTGATTGACAGCCCCGTTGGCTCGTTGGTAGTATATCTGCCTTGAGAGCTGTAGGGCGTGGGTTCGATTTCCCACTCAGGGCAAACATTTTGTGAATAAACAAAAATGTTTGTTCTGTGTCTGGGTGTTCTGTATGTATTTACAACAAAAAAAGTATTTATGTATTCTATCAGTTATCTGACTTCCATCACACAAGCTCTACTTAGATATCAGATATCAAAAAAAAAATAAAAAAATCGTAGGACTATACACACACAGATGGCGCTGTGATGATATGATGATACCCGATACCTGATCCCTGATACCTGATATCTGATACCTGATATCTGATATCTGATATCTAATTAAAACTTTAATAGCATTATTAAATGTACTTCTTTCATACATACGTAGTGTTATTTACCTGGTGGGCACACATGTTATCTTTGTACTTAGTATGCAAGTCATTTTCTAATATAATAAGAAAATAATTTTCGTTGGTATTTTATACAAAAATACGCAGTTCAAATATGTAAATGCTGGCTAGAGTAATTAATTTGAACACTTTTTTTTATTTTTTACTTTTTCATTCTTATTTTAAACCCTTTATTTTTTTTTCATAGGACTTTACACACAGCGCCATCTGACCCCAAACTAAGCAAAGCTTGTTACTATGCAAGTCAGATAACTGATAGATTACTTAAATAGATTTTTTTTGTTAATTCATAATTATAATACATACAGTACACCCAGACACAGAACAAACATCGATGTTAGTCACACAAATGTTAGTCCTGAGTGGGTTTGACACGTAGCTTACAAGCAGCCCAGATCGGGTATTCTAAAAATGCAATGAAACAAAATATTGTAGTTACTACAAATTTAGAAGCCGACGTGGCAATATCTGGGGCACCCGCAGGGCGACAGTAACTGGAGCATCTTTGGTTAAAAATTCAATATGGCTAAACGTACTTACACCGTGGGATATATCACACGGAAGCAATTTGAACACCTCTCTGCCGGGCACTAAACGTTATTTATGGTAAGCCTTCAGTGGATCGCATTGAGTTCACTGGGATTTTCTGCAGTAGTAGGTAGTCTGCCACTCTCTTATTAAAATGCATTAGACTTCTGCCAAGTTATTGTGAACAATGGTAACGAAAAAAAAACATATTTTTCTTTTATGATTGACTAGCTACATTTTTGACCTAATGTCAAGTGACGGTGTGGTCGAAGATAAACACGCCTAGCCTGGAATGGACCTGGCATAATTTACTTGGTTATAATTATTACCAATAAACCAAAAGGGCGGCGATTTTCAACATGACGGTGGTAGCTAGCCAGCCGAGTAGTAGAAAGTACTCTACCACGATGCTATATGGTTACTACGTGATATTTTTCTTCAACAGCAGCTCAAGGTCATTGTTAGGGTTTGATTCCACGTCCTTCGGCGTGCGAACCGATCGCGCAAACCACTGAGTTACAATCGCTTCAAAATTTAAAGAAGTATTCAGGTCAAAAAAATCAAACGACCAAAGAGTTTTTTATACAAAGAAGCCCAATGAATAGTTAAGCAAGGCCACGGGCAGGTCACAGACTATAACAAGCGTCAAGACAAAAGAAACTCTCTCACTAACGATGAGCGCTACACTTGACGCGGGACGGCAACAGAGCCGCCATTTTGGGATTAAATTTTAAACAACAATCCGTTTCTGTGTCACTCTCGCGAGGACAAGTAGAAATGACTGTAACATAAATAAGGAGTTTTGGCGGGAACGCGGAAAGAGTCGTGTCGCCACATTGTATTTTTTTCTAAACTAGTGTTTTGTCGAGTGTTTATGCATAAAAATGGTGGTGCTTATAGAGTGCCGAATCACAAGCGCGAGTGTGGGAAAATGATATAATGTGGTGAAGCATGATACGTGTTGCTTCCAAAACAACATCGAAGCTTTATAGTAAAATCGCCACTACTTAAAGCATGACTGACACGGACTGGACTTAACCAAGACTGAACTTTCACTATAACTATAGCTACAAGGCGACTTTTTTTGACGACGACAAACACTTGACACTATCTTCCAAAAGTCAGTTGTCGTATGTTCTAAAAGGCCGAATGGATAACAACAATTAAGGTATCGTTAGATTCATCTCAATAACCCAAGTATTCTTAGATAGGTGTAAAGAAATGGCGGATATTTTTTCTTTATTTTTAACATAGCACCATAATTTAAGCGACTTTTTATCCTATAAAATGCGGGTAAATGTGTAGCACAGCTAGATAAACAAATATATCTAACAAAAATACTTCACAAACTGACGAAACTACAAAATTATATCGTTCCACAAGTCAGTAAATCAGATTGCAATCGCTTCCCAACTGTAACGACTAAACCCTACGTCCAAAACCGATACTCATAGGTCATCGGTATAATACAGAACTCATTGTGTTCACTGTGGAAGACTAACGTACTATACTAACAGTAAGGACCTAATCAACATAATTTAAAGAAAAAAACATTGAGGGTTGTAACTATTTAAGCACATTTATTATTCCAGTAGATCATCAGTCTAATACAGGGCCGGCAACCTACGGCTCTTTCCACGTAAAGTTGCGGCTCTTCAGTTCCATACGCAAAAATTTAAATAATTAAGTATTTAAAGTCGTTTATGTTAAAATAAAGAAATCAAGTGTATGTCAGCAAATAATATAATATTTAAGCAAAAAAATTTTGTGGCTCTTTAAAAACTGGGAAATTTTGTAAATTGTACTTTTTAGCTCTTCCGTTTTAACAGGGTTGCCGACTCCTGGTCTAATAGAATATCAGTTAGAGTTTTATTAAGCAGAGCAAAGATATGGCGGTTATGCACGCTAGTGCATGTCAAGCTTCTGTTTTAATAAATAAAATTAAACGAAAAAAAGAAATAAAAAGTGTATATACCTAAGTCTTTATTTGTGTACAAAAAAATTGTAATTTATGTCACATAGGAAAATTCCGGCAACACTAGGACATGTTTTCCCCATGCTGTTTATAAGTGTTGACCGCGTCGCCTTATCCTGGCGACCTTCCAAACCAATGTTTTTACGCGACCAAACTTTTTCAACTACCCCGCTGTTTGTATTACTTGCCCGCAAAAAGTTTCCACAAATGCCATCCGCTAAGGCTGTGCTAAAAAATGTCAGTAGCCAAAACTCCAGAATTTACTACAACATAGCTTTATTGCATTAGTACGCGCTGATTGAAATTATTAATTTTGAAAAAAATGATGGCAGAAAACGGCATATATTTGAACCCGAAGATTTGGCATGTTCACGTGCAAATAATACCATAGTCATAGTCGTTTTAACTCAAGAAAATTGTTCACTAAAACATTATAAATAAAAAGATTTTATTGAGATTAATACAAAAAATATTTAACAAACATGAAACATTGATTCACGGAAAAAAAAACTTAGCATGGGTATTTCGTAAATTCTGCGAACTGAACAAACTTTTACGCGTTGTAACAGCTAGTCGTTATAATAAATAAATTCATCAACAGCTACCTTCGTTTTTTGAGAAATGCCGTTGCTAATATTATTCAGTTTAACTCAATTCAACAAGAATATCACATTTCCTTAAAATAATTAAAATATGATCCCAATATAAAAAAAAACTCTTTCTTTTTTACTTTTACAGCAATTGAGGATACCCTGAAAAGCGCCCGCCTAAAATCATAATTAAAATCTTTAAAAGGGGTAAACCAACAGATGTTAACTTAAAAAATATGGTAATTGTTAAAATTAAACAAGCAATCCCATTGTGTACTAAACGAGGTCTTCGGATGGCTTTCCGTGGAAATGGGCTATTGCCTGAAAACGCACTGTACACATTATTACAGTATACGAGGTTCGCATAACGATTGAGATGGCACTGATGTCATAAATTATATTTGTATAATGTCATAATTTTTTTTTTCTTTGGTTTTGGCGTCGCGTTTTAGCATTTGCCAGTGTCAAGTAATTATATATTTTCAAGTTAAATAAGTGCCATCGTAGCTACTTTTAGTCAAAGTCGTCTTTGTCAAGTCCAGTTCGTGTCAGTTAATTCCAGTCATGCTTTAGTAAAGTAGTGGCAACTTTACTACAAAGCTTCGATGGAGTTTTGGAAGCAACAAATGTCATAATTATATGCTTACGTTAATTTATTTTATTCATTCATCTATCCATCCATCCATCCATTCTTTCATTCATTCAAAAATTCATTCGTCATTCATTCATCAGTTATTCATTAATTCGTTCATTCATTTAATCGTTCATTAATTCATTCGCTCATTCATTCCTTCGTTCGTTCATTTATTCATTTCTACACAGCGCCATCTATCCCTAAACTAAGCAAATCTGCTATGGGAACCAAACAGCTGACAAAATACTATCCTTTATAATTGCATATTTAGATCAAAGAATCCGTTAAGTTAAGAGGACTTAAAACATAGAAATCTAAAGGAACTCTAAACGTATTCAAGTACACACGGCAGTGGACAGTTTTTTTATCTGTATGATGATTGGTATGAACAAGTTAGTCTACAATCGTAGCCTTAAAAATCCGTTTCGTATTCGCCTCTTTCAGTCCTAAATCTCAAGAAACTTGTATTAATATTTAAATTATGAGTTTAATAAAATATCGTCCTGAAAAAGTATATATTGTCATCAAAACTGCCTAATGAAAAAAAACCCAAAGAAACACCCGTAACATTCCTTAGAATATTCTAGAAGTCATGTTATTCCGATTTCCGATAGCTATGATACTTACACACGAGTATGGTGTGCACTAAATGTACCAAGTTTAAACAGCGATTAGAATCAGGATTTAAAGTAATTTGCATCGTAATGCTAATGGTATCGGTTTATAACCTCCTTCGGGATATTAATTTCTATTTATAGACAGTTATTTACCTTACCTACATATCTGATAACCTAGAACAATCACACTATTATTATTATAAATGTAAAAATTTAGAATGAAAGAAAGATAATAATTTTATTTTGTAACAGAACACAACAAAAATAACAACAAATAGAGACAAACAGTTACAAAATAGGGGCTCACCTCAGCATAATACTGGCCATACTAATTGGTATGACCAGCACTGGTCTTCCGGTAAGCCCTTGTTGGTCAAACAAAACAAACATGACAAATTACCAACAACAAATATAACAACGAAATAAAAAAAATCAAACAAACAAACTACTATGTAAATAACTCCTCTCAAAATATCAACCTACAAATAACAAAACAAAAACAACAGGCTCACGTTTGACCACCATCACGCCTGTTACCAAAAGAGAAGATACGATCAATGATGTAACACGCTTGTCTAGGGGAAACCGATTCATGAAGCTAGCAATAGCATTATATAGCACTAGTTTCATGTATCAGAGCTTCCTGGGACTTCTGATGAGCAATCAGGAATTTCGTAAGATTAACTGTATGTTTCTCTTGTATTCTTGTTACTTCTGCACACTGAAACGGCTGAACGGGTGCAATTCTAAATATAGGCAAATTATACCCTGAATTAACAGTTATGCAACTTTTGTGGCTGACTGTTTTTCGCGTGTCAATGCTTATATCGTAGTGTCTAATATGCAATAATAAAAAAATACTCTCAATTCTTCGAAGGAAAATGTGAAATAAAGATTACCAAATCCAATCCTAGAATTTCAGCGCACATTTTCCTCAAATAACGAAGTTGTGGTCAAAGTCAAACGACTGGTGCACGAAACCGGAGTATTACCAAGAAAAATACACACTCCTTCCACAGGATGTAAATTAGGATGAAAATTCAAAAGAGCACTTAGTTTTAAACCGGAATCAAGCTACTTCAAGTATTAATTGCTTTTCGTGGCTCATTGTGATTCAGATCTGCCAGAGTGAGATGCAAATTACGATAAAGTTTGCCAACTGTTCCACTTTTCTAACGGAAATGTGAAAAGTTTGGTGAAAAACAACGCGCTTTATGAAATAGAAAAGTCTATTCGCAGTTTACAATAACCTGTTCTTCGTTTTGCTCTAGAATGCTCCACAAAGCAGCTGGTTTGATCACTGGAGTCCGAGTTTATTAAAAATTTTACTGGCCATTTTTTTTATCTAGTTTTGTTGCTGTGATAGCTCAGTGGTCGGTTTCACACGCCGAAATGCGTGGGTTTAAACCAACAACCTTGAGCTGCCGGTGAAGGAAAACATCGTGAGGATACCATAGCATGTTGGTAGAGTATTTTCTAGTAGCTAGGCCTTTAGTTGAGAATCTGCCACTAAGCACTTAACAGTGTGTTCCGGCAACCTCACTTGAGAGCCAGCACCATTCCAGGCTAGGTGTGCTTTGCCATCTTCGCCCACACCATCACTTAGGTATACCTCTCTATAAAAATGTAATAGGTAGGTACATAATATAATTACGTCATACGAATTTCTGGTGAAAAAGGAATTATTGTTTTTTTTATTTTAATACGTGTATGAGATTATGCAGAACCGTAATCATAAGCTCTACTGTTTTTAAACGGTATGATATACGTATTTTTAGTAGTTTTATTAGTCAAGTACTTCGAGGTAAACCAATTGATATAAGTCTAAGTCACACAGAGTAAGTCAAGGTCGACTCCGGTCATGCCTTAGCAAAGTAGTAGCGACTTAGTAAAAGCTTTGACAGAGTTTTACAAGTAACACGAAAACTCATGTACCTATTACATGACTTTACATCCGTTGCCGAACAAGACGCTTTCCTGATGGTAAGAGATAACGAGTAGCTAATCTCTCGCCGCTCTCTATTTGGCGCTCATTACTTTGAGACTAGATGGTTAGTCTCAACAATAATTTCGCTACTGGTATTGCGGTGGTACCTACCTAGACGACCCGTTGCTAAAGAAATCTACCACCAAGTGATTTTGACCAATTCGGCACTTTATGAACATCATCACTATTTTTATGCAAAAACACAAAAAAAAAACACAAGATTTCAACGGAGACATGAGACCTTCCATGCTTTATCTGATAATTGAAAAATCAGGTCTTGTTGTAAAATTACCTCTTTTTATTGAACACAATACTGGCTTCACGCTTGTGCCATTCCTTTGTAGCCAGCGGCACGTAGGCTACACGTCATTACCGCTTACCCGATTTCTGTCATTTTGTCATACAATTAAGCTTACAAATAATACAATCTCGCTACACGCCATGTGAGGCACGTTCGCTGAACAAGGAGCTAATTAGTAAAATGCAACGCTTCACGTACTTGTTTGTGACATGTTAACCAGGTAATGGTAGTAGAGCAGTGTTAATAAGCGATAATCCCACTTATATTATAAATGTGAACGTTTGGATGGGTGGATGTTTGTTACTCTTTCACGAAAAAACTACTTAACGGATTTGGATGAAATTTGGTATGGAGGTAGCTGAGACCCTGGATAAAAACATAAGCAACACCACGGGGCGCAGCTAGTATGTCATAAATGAAAATGTCAATGAAATAATATGTCACTCGTGACTTAAAGGTACCCAGTCTGCAGCTATTTAGTTACACAAACAAAAACGTTTCGCGGTAAGGTAAAGATATAATTTTGTGTGACGTTGTTGTTTGTGTTTTATATGATTCGATTCTTTACCCAATAAAAAAAATCTTTTAATTATTTTTTACGTTAATTATTCATAGAAATTCATCTCATCCTGTCAACTGTGAAGGAACCATTTAATCAAAATAAAAGGGTTGTTAAAACCAAAGATAACTCAAAATAAAGATTAAATCTATTCTACCATTTTCATAAAAAAAACTGCAGACTACTTTTTATCCCGAGAACATGTAGCGAGTAACACCGCGGGGCGCAGCTAGTAAAAAAATAAATATCAGAACGTCACCCTGAGGATGATCTCTGAAGCCGGCCGATACGGTAATCTATCAGTTATCTGACTTCCATAGTACAAGCTTTGCTTAGTTTGGGGTCAGATGGCGCTTGTGTAATGCCCTACGATATACGTAAGCAATGACGTCATCATATCGAAACGGGGAAAAAACAATCGAAAAAACGGGTAAGAAGGAAGACATCAGAATTCTTAATTCTGCTCCACACATTCCCTATTTAGCGATATGTAGTATATATCATAGTTTAGCATCGTCCACAGTACGTTACCAGGTGTGCATGAAAGCCTGGCTAATGAGAACATAAATATTTCGCGGCTACCCGCAATATTTTATTGATAACCTCGCAAGTTCCATGCCGTTAGCCATTACAAATCATAGTTTGCAACTGATGCTTTCATATTCAGAATTATGCGCTCGCTTTATGGAAATATTTCCCCAAACAGTGTGGTGAGGATTTTAATAATGTGGGTTTTGATGTTCAATTTTTTTTTAAATTACGATATTGATACAATAAAAACTTGTAACATTCTAATGTAGTGCAATAATTGGCGGTCTTATCGCTTCGAGTAATCTATTCTAGGCAACCTTGGTATGGTTAGAATTAGCAGTAGGAAGGCAAAGGAAGAAGGAAAACACAGAATGTTTTCATTTATATGTAAATAAACACATACCTAATATTTATGTGTTATGTGTTTTATGTATTTTATAAATGTAGGTACAAATACATTACTCTTTTTTTTATGGTTGACAAGCTAGGTGTTTGACCACAGTTCACCTGATGTTAAGCGACGATGTGGTCGATGATGGTAAAGCACACCTAGCCTGGAATAGAACTGGTTCTCAAGTGAGGCAGCCGGAACACACCAGGTTAGGTGCTTGGCGGCAAATTTTCAACCCTTTTTTTTTTAAGTTGACAATATCCAGCCACTTTCTATGAAGTTTCGGAAACATCACGATGTTATACATATAACTTGCTCACAACAGTCTATATGTATAATTCTAAAGTTTATAAATAAACACGATTCTCGTATCTTATTTCTCGTATTTTATGTATATATAAACTCTACAAAATATAAGTTTTGCTAAATAATCAAATGCAGCGCTATGAATTTGCCTCGTTCCCGCCAAAAAGAACAAGAATAGATTCTTGTTCTTTTTTGGTGACTTTGGTTGACCTCGTTTGACCTCCTAGAGGTGAGATAAAGTTCTCCACATATTAATAAGCCAGTCTGGTTCCAACAATAGAAAGATCGATAGAACCATCTTACGAATCCGTTTCCGTAAATAGAGTCTCCATCTCTGTTCCCGTTTCCATACGTTATTCATGATTCACACACTAGATTTATTCGAAATTCTTTTGGAACTAACTTTGATACCTAAGGCTCTATTTTTGAACCATACCATATTGTATCGATTTTTTTATTTTTTTTAATGGTTGACAGGCTAGTTGTTTGACCACAGCTCACCTGATGTTAAGTGAAGGTGTGGTCGAAGATGGTAAAGCACACCTAGCCTGGACTGGAACTGGCTCTCAAGTGAGGCTGCCGGAACACACCGTTAGATGCTTGGCGGCAGATTTTCAACTTGAGGGTGGTAGCTAGCCAGCCGAGTACTAGAAAGTTTTTTACTTTAAATTGGATTTTCGATTACTTTCGATTTGTTTTGCTATTCAAAGTTCTGTGTATCGCTGCAATGGTCATGAACAGGTGTTATCTCTTATCATCAGGAAAGCGTATCGTTCGTTTCATTACCTTTACAAAAAATAATAATAAATAAAATTATTCGAAATAATACTATACAGGAAAGATTTGTATTTTTGTGCGTAACGAATAAACAGGAAAACTAATGCCCTGATTTAAAAAAAAAAATTCTTTCACCGTTGGGAAGCTACACTATCCCCGTGTGACATAGGCTACTTTTTATCCCTGTATTCCCACGGGAACGGGAACTACGCGGGTGAAACCGCGAGACATCAACTAGTGGTTGATATACCAAAAGCTCGAACTAAGCGGTTTGATTCCACTTTCTTCAAACGAAACGCTAGACATTGGAATCTGCTGCCCGAGTGGCTGTTCCCCGATAAATACAATCTGGGTACTTTCAATTCGCGAGTGAATCGGTTTCTTCTAAGCATGCGTCCTTCATCTTAGACCGCATCTTCGCTTAACATCAGGCGGGATGGCGGTCAAACGCAAATCTATCAGTCATTAAAAAAATTGAGCCTGTTTTATGAGATATCAAAGGTTAAAAATATATGTTATACTGGTATTTGACTGATCTTTATAGAAACCCCTGAAAGATTAATAATCGGTAATGAAATTACAATTTTAATAGAATTTCTCACTGAAGATAATCTCTACTGGGCTATAAAATCTCTCAAATCTTACTTATTTTTCTTAAATAATCTTAACCTTAAATCGACCTTAAATATCTTACTTATATTTTTTAGCTAATCGTACTCAATTACGTAATAGAAATAACCTAGAATAACTTCAAACACTATTTTTTTCTTTATTAACGATGATGCAATTACGAAAGAACATTATTCTATTAGACTTTGGTAGCAAATTAGAGATGAGATTTTCTTTATATTCTATTCAAAATGTACGATATATCCAACCCTTCCAAAACAAAACTATGTATAGATTGGATAATTTCTATTCAGAACCGCCGTCGGGCTTATTATTTACCTAATAAACAATAATAGCAAATATCATGGACAATAAAGTGATATTTTAGTAGGTGTTCCGTGACGACAACGCTCATTTTCTCGCTTCTGTTCTTATGTGTAGGCTTTGTCTATTTTGGTTAAAGTAAGAAATATGTGGATATGATATTTTTTCTTCTAGTATTAAAATTATGCAAAATTTAAAAAGTAAAGTAAGTAACAAGACGTGTGTGTGTAGTATGTAAAATTAATTCTATAATAAATTCTAATTTAGCTATTTTTGCTTTTGCTTTTGCTTTTTAAGTTGCGGCGAAAAACATTTGTACTTGTAAAAATGTTGCGAATGTTCGATTTTATCGAAAACATCATCTATAGTTGCGGCCACATCGATTTATAGTTTCCATAATAAATAGTTTGGCCGAAACTATAGTCTGAGTTTTCGATAAAATTAAACGTGAGTAATACCGCAAAAATAAAACAAAAAATGTTATCTTATTTTACAAAAGTAATCACGACAGTAATTTATTTAATTAGGCATTACATAAGCACTTTTAGGATTATTTTGTTACAACATAACAATCCTAAAAGTGCTTATAAAGAAATAATGATCATGAACAATTATTTTTAACAAATTAATTTATTATATGCCTCATCACATCCATATTATCCTTTCTTAAATTCCTGTCTTGCAATAGGGACTGTTTTTGATGTCCCCCCTCCTTCCTTTATCTTCTTATATTAATATAAGTCGATGTTCTCAATGTTTCAATAGGCTCCGAAACTACTGAACCGATTTCAAAAATTATTTCACCTTTGGGAAGCTACACTATCCCCGGGTGACATATACTACTTTTATCCCTGTATTCGCACGGGAACGGGAACTACACGCGTGAAGCCGCGAGGCGTCCGCTAGTAATTTATAAAGACAATGCGAACAAAACGCCTGTGGAAAAGAGGTATTTTCAAAAAGTTAAATTCTAGCTGCCTACCTAAATATCTGCGTTACCATCCATAAATGGTAGGTACTCGAGCAGTAGCGCGTTATTACACAAGTACTTTATGATAATCGTTTAACATAACGGGTTTTGTATTCAAACAGTTTATATCGGGATGTGGCGATTTCAGATTTAGCCGAATAATAAAACCCACATTTTTGTTCCACTTGTACCTACCTACTTACTAATCCCGACACAGGATGGAAATATTGTCAAGGTTAATTTTTGCTCACTGAATTCTTTGACCTTCCCTTAAGTAGGAATATCAAACAGTTTTTAGGTATTGCGACTAAAACGTAACTCATATCTACATGGTGACTATGCCCTACGTATTCACACGTTTTGAATCCACTTTTATTATTTGCTCAACGAGGTTGTAGAACTCTGCCGGAGTCAGATTTACCAGAAAAGTACAATATGGGTTATCTTCAAATTCAGAAGTTTCTTCTATGTAAGCATTCTTCCTCTTAGACCGCACTACTACTTAATATCAAACAAGGTGTGGTCAAACACGATCAAATTTAAAATTAAAAAATATATTTATATACCTATCACAGGCGATTATTATTTGCCTAAGCAGAGGTTTTTATACTTGGCAGACTGATATTTACGGCCATGATAATATTTACCGTAAAGTACTAAAAGTCATTATTACAATGTTAACTCCAATTATTATTTATAAATATGAAATTATGTATATATTTCCCATATCTATGTTCTGTTCTAATGATCGATACGATCTAAGTACGAAATTAAATTATGATACGTAAATACAAATATTCTATTGATAACACATTGTTAAGTCAATTTTTCCAGAAATGAGAACAATATATTTTTATGCTTCACTATTGTCATCAAAAAGAAATTCGTCCGAAGATCAACTTTCCCTGTTAACTAAAACAAAACAGGTAAAGTAATCAAAACAATCGATAGTCGACAAAAGTGGACGGACCTCAAATCCATCTCTAATCCTTTTTTCGTATTCTTTAGTATAGTAACAAATCTTTCTTACAATATCTCGTATATCGTACCGAGCTTCTACTGGTTCCAATTGCTTCCATTCCAATTTTAACGAGACAAAAATAGGCACATCTTTTAATATCTAAATAGAAAATAAGCAGACGTGTTGCATTGCATTGGCGTAGCGTAGGTACAGATATTTGCAATACCAGGGATTCTGTTGACACGCATTTTGAAGGACCCAATTTTCTAACTCCGCTGGAATGCTGGTAGGGTAGATCATTTTTTGTAATTGCTGATCGCTGATGTTGCATGTTTGTAATGCGTATAGGTAATAAAAAAACAATCGAATTACAATTTTAGATATAATTAAATAATATATTTACAAAAATACCTAAGTACGAGTAAACAAATGATAAAGAATCTTCATGATTACATAAAGAAAAAAATGCAAATATTAAAAAATATTTAAACAATGTACAAGATAATATAATTTACCTATGTTTGCTTAGTATTTGTACAATAAGTCTATTTGAGCTAAAATAGGCTTTGTCCCTGACATACGTAATACTTCTCATTTACGAGAAGTAAAAGTTACATAAGTTACAATGTTATGATTTACATTATTTTTTTATTTCCTGTACTAATGTTTGACTTAAAAAGCTGCAATGCCCGTTATCGCTCTGCCTAATATAAGTGCATGAATGTCATGAGTACCTTCGTAGGTATTTACAGCCTCAAGGTTCATAACATGTCTGATTATATGGTACTCATCTGACACGCCGTTACCCCCGAGCATGTCCCTCGCAACCCTTGCAATATCCAACGCCTTACCACAGTTATTCCTTTTAATTAGGGACACCATATCAGGTGCGGCTTTACCTTCGTCTATCAGGCGGCCGACCCTTACGCACGCCTGGTACCCGATGGCTATCTCTGTCAACATGTCCGCCAGTTTCTTCTGTATGAGCTGATTCGAAGCGAGCGGTCTTCCGAATTGTTTCCTATCTAACGTGTACTGACGAGCGATCCGCAAACATGTTTCAGCAGCTCCGAGCGCGCCCCAGGCGATCCCGTATCTCGCGTTATTGAGACATCCGAACGGCCCCTTCAGACCCACTACGTTTGGCAATAAATTCTCCTCCGGTATAGCCACTTCGTCGAGCAATATCATGCCAGTAGCCGATGCTCTCAGAGAAAATTTTCCATTGATTTTAGGTGTATCCAAACCTTTTTTTACTTGTGACCTTTCGACTATAAACCCACGTACTTTGTCCTCCTCGTTTTTCGCCCATATTATGAGGATATCTGCGATAGGGGAGTTCGTTATCCAGGTTTTCGAGCCTGATATAATGTAAGTTTTGCTTTTGGCATCATATTTGGCTCTAGTGACTAATCCGCCGGCATCGCTGCCAAAATTGGGCTCGGTCAATCCAAAACAACCGACGAGCTCCCCTTTGGCCATTCTTGGGATATACTTCTGCTTTTGTTCTTCGGAGCCGTACATGTAAATGGCACCCATAGCTAGACTGCTCTGAACACTCATCGCAGATCTAAATGCTGAATCCACGCCGTCCAACTCTCTCGTAAGAAGGCCGTATGTGACGTATGATACACCAGAACATCCGTAACCTTTTATTGTGCATCCAAGTACTCCTAGCTCACCCATTTCCTTGTAAATTTCTCGATCGAAGACTTCATTCCTGTTCGCGTCAACGATCCTCGGTAGCAGTTTCTCGTTACAATAAGCTTTGAACGAGTCCCGAATCGCTTTTTCGTCGTCGTGTAATTGTCCATCTAAATTCAATGGATCCTCCCAGTTGAAAGTTACTTTGGCATTTTTCGAACATGTGGTCGAGATCGCTCGCAAATTTTTACTACTTTTACATAACGCCGAGAGTAATTTAGTAGTTTGTGACAAAACCATGTTTAATTATTTCACTATAATGATAATGAAGTCAACAAGAGCACTTGCTATCAGATGTTTACTGTTCCTTGACACTTGGTAAATTGTTTTACAATTTTGATATTTACGTAGTATGTATGTTATATAAAACTTAACACTCTTTTTCTCACGAATTATATTATTTTAAAGCACTGTTTATTGTAATATTATTTCAAAAATATCCTTAGAGTTGTAGTTAACCTCAGTACTAACCTAATGACAACAACACATTGATAGCAGAAACGACGTTCTGCAACTATCTTCACTCTGCTGCGTAATAATAACGTAACGCGTACCTGCGCTTGTGTGCGTTTGTTTATCAAGATCACAGCACAACCATTTTATATCGTATCCGTTTGACATAAGACTAAAATTTGTATGACATATCGGGCTTTGTATTTTGTTTATTAATAATATCAAAATAACCTTATCAAGAAACAAATACGTAATGATAACTGTTGTTAGTTGGTAATAGCAGGTAAGTATAATGCTCTTTATCTAGAAGAAACTCGTCAAACATTTACAAAGTCAGCTATTCAAAGACAATTTAATAAATTCTTTTTTGAAAAGCTATTCTGATATCGCCACTTTAAAAATGTTAAACGAAGCTCGACCTCCGTCCGACCTAACTAAAAACTTAAATAGGTGCACATAAATGACAAAAATGTCTATTAAAAATTTTAATTCGCTGCTGAAATTCCGGTTCAACTTTTTCTAGGCCAGAGCCTGGATAGTTTGAACAACTTAGTAGTACAGTCGAGTGCGGTTAATACATACTAAGGCGCTCAGAACGTGGTAACATTGTAGAGTTTAATATTGTTAAACTAGGTACATAAGTACTAAGTAGTTGTATTAGAATTAGACTTAAGAAATAACTATTGTGTAATCTGTGATAGGACGTGAAAATTGTGTTGACTACCTTACTAAACTGTCTCGAGAAATCTTTAGAAATCTAGACTCTAGAGCTACAAATGTTACATAGTTAGATTCTAACGTTGATAGCGATTAGTATAGCTCAGTGGTTAGTGCGGTCTTGTGTGGGAATCGAACGCACGTCCTACAGCTCTTGAAGCAAACATTCTACCAATGGCTGGTGGATAAACTAATATTACGTAACTATGTACCTTTTTTTAAAATGTCAAATTAATGAGACGAACAATACATTCTCCTGATGGTAAGAGATAGCACATGTCTATGACCATTGCAGAGAAATACAGAACTTTGAGTAGCAAAACAAAGTCCAAGCCCAGTCTGTTTTGGCGCTCATGAATTTGAGACATTCGATGGTTAGTCTCAACAGCCCAATGACTTCACTAGCTGCAGTACCTTTCAGACCGGAACGCGTTTATTAATCATGTTTACACACTACTGCTTGGCGGCAGAATATCTGGTATTGGGGTGGTAACCTACCTAGACGACTTCCTGCTAAAGAAATTTACGACCAATTAGTGTAAAAACCAAGTTTTAAACGCCTTTATATATTTTATAGCAAACTCGCTAGTCAATTAAATTGCAGACGCGAAAACTTATCTGACCAAAAATGTTTAATTAAATTACTTACAAGACTGTTCTAATAACTAGTCTGAAAGCTAGAGCACAATGCAAAATTTTTAACAAAGAAACAGTTGTAAAGGTCTGACGGTACATATACGGTCAGCGTCCATTTATTCATGTCCATGGTCACAACTACGACATGAATGCGCACGACGCGACGTTGCAGCTAGCAAACTATAACGTATTTAAGTTTTTCGTTGCTGAGGGAAGAGAAATATTTAATTTAAATTAGCCAAGACCACCCGCTCGCGGCGCTATTGTGGCCTGAAACAAAGAGTTATTGTACTAGATTTGTACGGGACTTGTCGTCGGTAGAACGAGAACAATAGATGTGTGAAATATGGCAGCTTTATTTATCAATGGTGGCTAAAAATGCCAGTGAAAATAAGCTTTTGTCACATAATTATCTCTATTGTTAAATTAGTAGGTAATAATTATTTGTTAGGCACAAACAGTGTGTTTGGTTGATCTACCAGCAAACGTAAAAAATAATTAGATTATTTACTTTTTTGTTTTTTTTTTTTTTATTTCTCATCTTATAAATTAATATTAAATATAAACAATTATACAAACATAATAAGGTGTCACTTAAAACTATTTTAAGTCTCCCCAGTCTTATTTATTTATTTATAAATAAATGTAGGTATACATATACCTACCTACGTACATAATTATTATGTATAAACAAAAATAAAACAGATTTTTTTATAGAACAATGAGCTTGAGTTTCCGCTGAATGAAAAGTCGTTTTGGTTACAACTGTGACGAGGACTTCATTATAAATATAATATAACTGAATATAATTTTAAATATTTATCTAATCTGAAATCAATTTTAAATATTTATCAGAAATATTCCTAAATTTCTAAAATCTAACATAAACTTAAAATCTATATAAATTAAAATAACTACAACACAAGTACATAAAGCTTATTTCGCTGCAGTAGGCAGTAGGCCGACACGTGTTTCGCCTTTACACGAGGCATCCATTTTTTTTTTTTTAATGTAAGAACTAATGAAACGAACGAGACGCTCTCCTGATGGTAAGAGATAACGCCTATCCATGACCATTACCTCCTGCTAAGGAGTTCTACCACCAAGTAGGCCATGGCAATAGGTATCCTAAGGCCGCGTTGACTTTTCGAGCGCTGAGCCGAGAATAATTGAAATTTACATCTCAAGTAAATGATCTATGCCTTCAGTTATTTTTAAGTAAGTTTTTTAAAGCACAAATAATGCTATTTTCACACATCGTGAAAATAGCCCCATTGTACACTGCCTTATTTAATGGCCGAGACAGATCTCACTCCTTATTTATTTAGGTGGGTGATACCCCTGAATCTCGTGTCATCCGATTTGCCCAACAATGTGTACCCCAGTAATTCACAGGGGACGAATCTAGTATAAATTATTCAGTCTATATTTGCATGACAAACGACAGGAAAGCAAAGGGGCTAAGACCTTTAATGGCACTCTTTGGCCCTGCTTAACTGTATTTTACTCCCTTGAACCTTTCTATTGTGGTTCTGTTGTAAGTACCTACTTTAGTTTAAAACGAGTAATAAATTTCATATAGTTATGTTTATGTTAGAACTACCTTAGTCACTATTATGAGACAGTATTGTTTTTATGGTTGGCAGGCTAAATGTGTGGTACCCTACCGACAACCCATGCCCTTCGACGTGCGAACCGACCGCACTAGTCAATTTCTAGTTTCTAGTTTCTAGTACCTACTCGGCTGGCTAGCTACCACCCTCAAGTTGAAAATCTGCCACCAAGCATCTAACGGCGTGTTCCAGTCACTTGAAAGGCAGTTTAATTCCAGACTAGGTGTGTTTACCATCTTCGACCACACCGTCACCTAACATCAGGTGAACTTTGGTAAAACACTTAGCTTGTCAATCATAAAAAAAATATGTATTGTTTGAAATAATAGTTATTTTCTGTACTTAGGTACATTTATTTCTTGCTATTAAAGCATATTATTATCTCTTACAAACGTATCTAAGGACATATAATTAACTGGCGGCCCGCCCCGGCTTCGCACGGGTAGATTAATAAATAATTCGTTATTGTGACATAACTGTAACATTTAGACATAACATAACGGTATTTTTTGTAGATATCAATTTGCTCTATAAAACCGTAGAACATCACTTTGTTCTATTGTCGATAGTTTTCGCAGCGCACGCGAAGTAAAATTTTCTTTCGGTAATTTTTTTCCATCTTGGGTTACATCATTGTAGTTTTCATGAGGGCCCCTTATTGGTTTTTAAATAAAATATAGCTTTTGTTCATCACGGATAATGCAGCATTCTAATTATGTAAGTATTATTCAGATCGGTCCAGTAGTTTCGGATCCTATTCAATACAAACAAACAAAAAATTAAACGTTTCCTCTTTATTAGTCTAGATAAACTTTATGCTGTACTACGTACAAAACTACGTACAAAAGTTGATGTTAATTCTCACTCAGTGTTCATACAGTAGCACAAAAACCCTCCACCGTTTCTCAGTCGTACGTCACGACACACTTTAATGGGCCAGTGATTTTTCGCAGTCATATGCAAATGTCAGATTAGCATACATTTTATCCTGGCTTCTGTAAGGTCCAGCTAAAATGTTGAGTATTAACAAGGCAAATTTTTCTTCGTGTCGCGAGTGGCTAGCCTTTGGTAGCTTTATTTTAATTTCAAGGGCGACGTATGAGGGTTTTGTGAGAGCATAAATTTGTTTACAAAAATTTTGGGTTCTTTTAAATTGTAAATTATAGGTTAACGTGTACCTACTTACTTTTTATGTGTTTAATTTATTATGTTACCTTGTGTTTAATAATGCTAGTACATGTTCAATGATTGTTATAAATCATCCATCCATCCATAGGTATATGGATGCCCAAAAAACGCTTTATATAGACTAGTGACAAGCCCTGGCTTCGCATGGGTGCAATATAGATACTAATATGGTGTATATGCATATGTTCTACATACATATAAACCCTCCTCTTGAATTACTCTGTATAATGGAAACCGCATTAAAATCCGTTGTGTAGTTTAAAAGATCTAAGCATACAGACGGCGGGAAGCGACTTTGTTTTATACTGTGTGGGTAGAGGTAATACTTTTTAGTGTTCCGTTCCCAAAGGGTAAAACGGGACCCTATTATTAAGACTCCGCTGTCCGTCGGTCTGTCTGTCTGTCCGTCTGACACCAGGATGTGTCTCATGAACCGTGAAAGTTAGACAGCTGAAATGTTCACAGATGATGTATTTCTGATGCCGCTATAACAACAAATACTAAAAAATAGAATGAAATAAATATTTAAGGGAGCTCCCATACAACATACGTGATTTTTTTGCCGTTTTTATCTCGCACTTGGCTGATTTTTTTACTCAATAACTAAATGTCGAAGAATATCGCTTTGATGCACGTTGTACGTAACGTCATCATTTGATCATTTGAAGTCTAATTATTATAAGATGTAATAAATTGGTCACTATTTGGTCAGCAGAAACAACCACTATAACTTTGTCGCATTACCATAATCCGTACCCACTTGCGAAACATTCTGCCCAAAATTTTCCAGACGCCAACCCAAATAGGGAAAATCGTCGCGAAAACTTCGCCATAAATAATTTACTTACATAATTACCGCCATTCAGTATGTTAATGAGAGAAGTTTCGAGCTGCCACTTAAATATTAAAGCTAATAAAACATTCAGGGTGGAGACATCGGCAAGTGCATATAAAATAAAATATTAGCAACACTTAACAAGGGGGCTTCGTTGAAATTAGGGCTAATTTAGGCACAGACTAGCAAATATTTTTACTAAAAGCTGAATTTTATAAGTACTATTATTTTTTGAGTTCCGTACCTTAAAAGGAAAACCCAAACCCTCAAAAGATCACTTTTTTTATGGTTGTCACCTGATGTTAAGTGGCGGTGTAGTCGAAGATGGTAAAGCACACCAAGCCTGGAATGTAACTGGCTCTCCAGGGGCTGCTAGAACACAACGTTATGCTTGGCGGCAGATTTTCAACTTGAAGGTGGTAGTTAGCCAGCCGAGTACTAGAAAGTACCCTACCATCATGCTATGGTTTCCTCACGATGTTTTCCTTCACCGACAGCTCAAGCTCATTGTTGGGATTTTAATCCACGTCCTGCGGCATGCGAACCGCGCTAACTTTACTAAACATTAAAGAATTTCTACCTAATCAAAAAGGTCGTTATCAACTATAATGGTTTAAAAAAACTTGCTTAACAATCTATTTTTGTAAGATACAAATAGTAACTCTAGTTTTAAACTATATTATGATAGTTTTACTAACGTGGACACCATTTCAAAACAGGTATTTTCTCGGGATTATTTTCCGCTTTTCTATTTTGAAATCGCTCTACGTTCGCACTGAAGTCAATTTAATACTCCCGTCTTAGACGGTACATGCTGAGATTATCTCATATGACTCGGCTTCTGAACTACATGACTATTCCATTTATGTTTCTGGTAAAGCCATTTTGAGGTTTATGTCTGGTTGAGATGTAAAGAATGTTTTATATCTAACAGTATATAGTATTAATTCAGAGGTAGAGGTAGGTACCTCTTTGTCAAGAACTTGTCTTAGGTTTATCAAATACTAGCGGACGCCTCGCGGTTTCACCCGCGTAGTTCCCGTTCTCGTGGAACAGGGATAAATAGCCTATGTCACCCGGGGAGCGTAGCTTTCCAACGGTGAAGAATTTTTGAAATCGGTCCAGTAGTTTCGGAGCCTTTTCAATACAAACAAACAATCAAATGTTTCCTCTTTATAATAGTATAGATATAATAGAAAGTAGATTAGATATAGATAGATATAGATAGAAAGTATAGATTCTCTAAGCTATTTGTCAAATTTTACTCTAGGCTCTCTTTACACATAGGTAGGTACTGAAAATCCATACATTTGTACATCTAAAATTTGGCAAGTTCATTTGTTTTCGTTTCTCAATACAATCCTTACTAATGTTATGAATGCGAATGTGTTTTGGCTAGCTAAGCCAAGCCAAGCATCTAACGGTGTGTTCCGGCAGCCTCACTTGAGCCAGTTCCATTCCAGGGTAGGTGTGCTTTACCATCTTCGACCACACCGTCACGTGGTCCAACACTTAGTCTGTCTACCATTAAAAAAAATACAATAAATTAATCACAACTACCTACGATTTATAAAGTCAATGGGTAAATGCCGTATTTTTGCTGAGCTAAATGCAACGCTGTGTATTGTAAGATAAGTTTTGTAATCAACTACCAAAACACGTTAGGATGAGCTACTGCGAGTGCTTTAAAAGATCCGAAGCAATTGACTGTTAAGCGTGTCTTGATTAAAAGGAAAATTAATCGTTTGTGCTTAACGTAGTACATTATAATTTTGAAGGTAGGAAGGCAAATTAAGCGTTGGGATATTTATAGCATGGCAATATGAGCACCAATTTATGATTATGGACTCTGAAATATATGTACCTATAAACTGTTTCTTTGGATTCTTAGAAAGGTCTATGGATGGTGAGTGTGTATGTCTGTGGCATCGTAGCGCCCGAACGGATGAACCGATCTTGATTTTGCTGGAAAGGTGGATTAGTCGGAAGTGTTCTTAGCTATGTTTGATGAAAATCGGTCCAAGATGGCCGCCGTCACAAAATGGCGGATCACATATTTTTTCACAACTCTCTCAATATGGGTACTAAATGAAAGGGCTTGGTTAGTAGAATACTAATTGAATTCAGAATCGCTTCCTCAATTGACAGCCCTGTTCATTGGAAGAATGTCTGCTTTAAGAGCTGTTGGGCGTGGGTTCGATTCGCACCCAGGACAAACTTTGTGGTATAAACAAATGTTTGTTCTGTGTCTGGGTGTTCTGTATTTATTATAAGTATGTATTTACAAAAAAAAAAGTAGTTAAGTATTCTCTCAGTTATCTGACATCCATAGTACAAGCTTTGCTTAGTTTGGGGTCAGATGGCGCTGTGTGTAATGACCTAAGTAATACCTAACGATGGAAAGGTCCACAAGGAAGGAGGAATGTTGGTAAACCTGTAAGAGCTGATGATATTATCCAGGTGTCAGGAAACGACTGGATCAATACAGGCCAGGACAGGGATTTGTGGGAAAAGCTGGAGGAGGCCTTTACCCAAAAAGGGGTCTATGTTTTAGTAAAATAGATTAGGTAAAAACAATACAGAATATATACTCAAAAATATGAAATAAACGGCTTTTTTATTTATTTAACATAATACCTATCAGTACAAGTTGGCAGCTACAACACAATATAACGTTTAATTTCGAATACAACTTCCCAGCTCCTGAGCGTCCTTTATCCAGTTCTTCGCATGCTGTAATATTCCATGAACTTTGGCCCGAACAAAATTAATGTTTAAACAAATTTCAATTGAACAAGTACTCGGCAAGTTTTCAATTTAATGACTTTCGTTATAGACTAAGTTGAACAATGTAATGCTTTATGAGAAATTTATAGGACATTCATTATGCGATATTGCGCTGGAGTTTTGGAGTGAACCTACCTAGTTAAACGTACATTAAAAATGCAAAAAACTTTGTAAACAAAAGTAAGGTTTGTAAAAATTCTAATTTGTAATTTCTGACATTTTAATTTTTGTAAATAGTATAATACATACAGAACACCCAGACACAGAACAAACATTTATGCTCGTTACAAAATGTTTGTCCTTAGTTGGAACTGAACCCACACCCTACAGCTCTAGAAGCAGATTCACCACCAAAATGATAACAGTCGATCATTTTTGAATTCTGAAAACTAGTTAATTTGAATTCATTTATGTAATGTAATTTTCAGCTGACTTTTTTAGAGAAAGTTGTATTTAATTATGAGTGTAAATACACCTTTGGACAAGGATACCCCATGTTTGTAACCCTGTATGATCGAAGTACCATAAAATATTTAGTAATTAGTTACGAGCATAACAGACAATTTTCATTTGACTTAATGTGTATATAGACGCAAACATTTAGAGAAGGCATTTGGTGATCAGAATGCTGGCATCTTCTTATGTCAAAAACTTAGCATTGCAATCCATTTTTTTTTTATTATTCTTGGCCACGGATACTATGCATTGCTATCCAACGTGTAATTCTGCCAGCATTCTAGCTACATTTCCTTCCACATGAGGACTTTAAATTAAGTTTTGTTTTTTGTTTTTAAATATTTTTAAATATAATAGATAGAACAACTATTTATTGTTCACACCAAAGAATAGGTACGTAGGTAATTAGTTCTTATTTTTAGAAACTTTTTAGTTTTAATGATTGTTAAATGCAAAAAAACTTAGTCATCGCGTGATACCTACACATCTACTTACAATGTATCAAAATACATACATAATATTGTTACTTATCCTGTACACCACAGAATAAGAAGCAGTACCTCCCAACGTATGAACGTATACTTACTAAATACCACAATAGTTTTATCTCGCTAAGCACTCCGCAGCCGCCGCCGCCCGATCGCTTAGATATATCTTTGGGCATCATTCGGCCGAGCCTTTATCTCGATCTGACAGCAGATTTCCAACTTTTAATTGCAATCTCCTAATGAGGTGGGTTAGGAATGAAATCAGTCTACGGCCTTTAATCCGCAGAAGGGTTTCATTTTGAACATAAATACATTTAGTATCCATTAGTGCTTGGATACACTTGTACAACGATAATAAACAAATTACAAAAAAGGTGTAGGTCTGTACAGATAAAACTTTGCGTAGAAAATGGGTGGGTCCTACAATTCTCGCTTTATACATTTACACTTCTACACTTACACAAATAAGTAGGTACATCATTTCACATTTATGTGTGTAGTGACTAAGGAATCTTTTATCTACGCAAAATTATATCTGAATTATGCTAATCTGCGCTTATAATGTCATGTGATGTTTTTTTGATAATTAAATATTATATCTATTTCGTTATTATAATACAAATTCCTACAAATTTGAGTCAAAAATATACGCGAAATACTTTAACACATTAAAAAAACTGAAAATAAAAATACTACACTTTAAAAAAAGTTTTTAATTCGATTCCATTTTAATATTTTCTATAAATCGTTATTCCAAAAGTCTAACAAAGTTGTGCGCTGTAAGTTATAAGTGCTTTCAAATAACTAAATGCGTTGCTAAAGCTACGAAAGTAAGAATTTCATTACAGGTTTCCAAGTAAGTGGTTCTTAGAGAATTTTAATAAATATTTGTGAATAGACAAGGAAATTGAATAGATAGATGAGAGCCGAAGAACTAAAGAAAACTTCGAATACATCTTTATAGTACACACTAAAGACGTAAAAATAAAAGAGGCCCGTTTTGACATTTGTCATCACGACGTAACTAGTAATGTAACCATACGACTCGATACATACGATAAATCGATTCAAGTTTGCATGAGTATTGGAACTGGAAACATGTAAATAGAGCTTCTGATCATAGAATCGTTCAAAGTTTCAGAACACATTGAAAGCCGTTTAATATTTCAAGACTAAAATGACATTTAAACACGTCGTTAGAGAGGGATGAAAGACATGCGTGTGAATAACCCTTCTTAACAATGGATTACCTGCAAGGAACGAGAAACTAATATGCTTGAGTAATTGTGACACAGTTCTATTTATATATGTATAACTAGGTCAAAACTAATAACAGACAGGAATAATTAATTTTCTGCAAGTTGAGCGGAGTATGTAACACAGTACTGTAATTTCATGGAATTCTCCACACAAATGCAATGTAGAGCGAAAAACAGCAGCTCTACAATTTAGTGTTAGGGATCGTTCATTAATCACGTGAGGCTAGAAAGGGGGTCGGAAAACACGAAATATCACAGGGGGGGGGAATAATGAGATATTACGTGTATTTATTTTTTGTTGAACCCACGATTTCTAAGCCAAACAGCGGTGCGTGGCATTTAAAAAAATGGCCCAGAAATACACGTGATTTTGAATGGTGATGGAGAAAACAGGTTAAAACCTCAGAACATATCTCCAGGTGGGGAGAGGGTTAAAAAATTGCTTAAAAAACCTCACGTGATTAATGGAAAATAATATAAATTGATTAGTATAAGCGAGCAATTAAAAAAAAATTGGTATTGTATTTGATATAGCTATCGTCCTTAGGACCAGTTCATCGTCATCACCTTCCACAGTCTTTTTATCCTACTGTTGGATAGACCTCTCTCTTGTTATTCCATTAGCCGTGGTCCTGTACCAATCAGGTCCATGTTTGATTTGCGACGGTGACGATATCGTCGATCTTGCGGCTGGACGACCAACGTTCCGCTTACCTTGTCTAACCCACCACTCTGTTGCAACCCTATTCCACCTGTTATCACTTCGCCTAGCAACGTGTCCTGCCCAGCTTGAATCAGTTACTTTGACCGTTTTTGAGATGAGGACGAAAACAACTTTTTGAAAAACGAATTTGATTAATTTCGAATAGTAGGTATTTCGAATGCTTGCATATTTGACCTGATCTTCCGGAAAATATTAAAGAGATGCTAACGAATAGCTGGACATTTTTATACACTATATAAAGGATACGGTCTGGACCCGGAGCTGAAATAGGAGGTGTATTCTTCAATTGTTTATCTATTTTCTCTAAACTAAGCGGATCACTCTAAAACTCTACTGTAAGACTATGAGGAATTCGGGGTTTTGGATCTTTGAACAGTCTTTCTAGCTTTCATTTTCGTATATAAAACATTACACAGTTTACCCTATAAAATCGTTTCACAGAAAAGCATTCATAGACGGCCACACTGTGGTTACGCAAACGAATATAAAATCAGCTTGCGTTGGACATAAAAGGGAGAGAAACGACGCGATGTCTTCTTTTGAATTCATAAGGCAGGCGACGTATGAACGAATAGATTTAGTTCATGGTCTACCACAGACAAGCGTGATTTTTTTTTTTTTTGTATTTCCGAATCCAAATCAGCCCTGTTTTCATAAATCCTCCCACTGCTGGGTGCGGCTCTCTTCTCATTGTGAGAAGAGTGAGGTCAAAGTTCACCACAACTGCCCAAGTGCGGGTTGGCAGACTTCACATATCTTCGACATTATTTTTTTATAAACTCTCGAACATGTTTTTCCTTCATTTTTTTTTTTTTTTTTTTTTATGTTTGACAGGCTAGGTGTTTGACCACAGCTCACCTGATGTTAAGTGAAGGCATGGTCGAAGATGGTAAAGCACACCTAGCCTGGAATGGAACTGGCTCTCAAGTGAGGCTGCCGGAACACACCGTTAGATGCTTGGCAGCAGATTTTTAACTTGAGGGTGGTAGCTAGCCAGTCGAGTACTAGAAAGTACCCTACCACCATGCTATGGTTTCCTCACGATGTTTTCCTTCACCGGCAGCTCAAGCTCATTGTTGGGGTTTGAACCCACGCCCTTCGGCATGCGAATCTACCGCGCTAACCACTGAGCTATCATCGCTACAAATCCTGTTCATCGTTCCTGTTAGCTTCAATACGTTGGTACATAACTTAGGAATATCATTCAGGATCTCCAAATATGAAGCTGGTCTCCCGACCTAAGCTGCTGAAAATTCTTTCGAACTTTTCATATGTGTTCTCTTTTTATTTTATGATTTTGAGAAAAAAATATGTTTTGTCTATTACATACTTAGGTATTTCCATTCAAAATATTTTTAGGTACACGGATATTTACAATAACTCATTGTTTTCCCAAACTCTAATCTTTGTAATCTTTTTTGTAATGCACAAATAATATTACCGACTGAATAATGAAGCACAGCCTTGAAAAATATTTTAAACTAGCTGCGCCCCGCGGTGTACCGGCTACCTTTTTGCGGGATAAAAATTTGTCCATGTTTTATCTCAGCTACCTATACCAAATTTCATCCAAATCCGTTCAGTAGTTTTTACGTGAAAGAGTAACAAACATCTATCCATCCATCCGAACTCAAATTCACATGTATAACATTAGTGGGATTGGAATAATAATTAAACATTATAGTAGTTGCTTTATCTACAATTCCAATGGTAATTAATTTTTTTAGAAAAACTTATATTCAAATAACAGCTTTGTCGCAAAAAGACTTAGAATAAATTAATTAAAATAATAGCGTATTGTTGCAGTAGTTTTATAGATGTTTCTGCATACTTTAAACATAATTTGTACACGAAAAATTGTCTTCATTTTGTTTTTTTTGTTTATTTTTCACATCAAAATTTAACTTTCACAAGAAATTTGATTAATTGTAAAAAACACCAATTATACAGTACATACATTAATAATTATCATGCTTTAACTACTTTTTCTTTTTTTGAGCATTGTTTTCGTTTAAATTTACAACTAATACATGATTATTAAATAAATCCACAACTATTCCAAGCAATTTTGCTAAAATAAAGATACTAACTAAAATTACTATCAAAATAAACGCGTAAACATCTAACATATTATACTCTACCCAATTTAACTGCATTGCCGGATTTTTCATATAATTTACACCTTTATTTCTTATCACATATTCTATCCAAAACATTGCAGTATCTAATGGAGTCATCGGTCTATCTTTAAATCTATCAGATACTTTCTTAGCATTTATTTTGTAAGACTCGTTTGTGAGTACTTCATTCAAGATTTTTGCAAGTGTTTTTTCATTAATATCTTTAAACTCAAGTATTTTCCCAAAACCATGATGTTCTGTTTGCAACAAATTGTTGTATTGATCGGCATATATCGGTATCCCGACTATTGGCACTCCGTTGTATATTGCCTCTTGAGTCCCAATCAATCCGCCGTGCGATAGGAACACTTTGATATTAGGATGGGCTGGAAAATAGAAATGGAAAACATATTATAAAGAATACTATTAGCAACCTCCTCCTGCTCTGCCTATCTACCCGCCATTAGTATAGAATATGAAGCGCATTTCTTTTAAGTTTTTAACGAACATTTGCTCCTCTCCGCTCATAGTGAATGGACGTCTACAGAATCTTCGTCGGTCGTTATAAAGGGCACGTGAATCGAATTATTGTTAAGAGTTTAGTCGCTGCAAAGTTATTGTGATTCCTAAGAGTAAAGCGTAATTTTAATGTTAAGTGCTAGCAATACTTTGATGAAGGAAATTTCTTGTAAAAATGTGTTTAATATAAAAATCCACTTCTAGTTTCTAAAAATACAATGACGATGGCAAAGAAAACTAGGTTGTTAATGTCGTATCCCGCGTAATAAAGAAGAATTTAAGACGGCCGGATGATTACGAGTAGAATTTAAACTTATTAAATCTCGAAATAAATGAAACGCGAGACATTTTATATTTACTTAACGAACTTTTAATTAACGTAATAAACTTACCTAAAATTTCTTTTTGGGGTAACCATTTTCTTATAACTAAATTGTCTGGCTTATCTGCCAAATTGTCATCTTCCCATTTCCAAACTACAGTTTGTTTTAATGTTCTAAAAACTTTTAAAAATGCGTTTTTTTTCTCAATCGGCAACTCTGAGCTTCTTACATTCGAACCAAAATTGACATAAACTACTCCTTCTGTTGCTGCATCTAAAAGTTTTTGAAGATCCTGCAATGTAATAAAGGTTTTTGGTGTTTAAAGCGAATTAATGATAAAGCGATTCTAGGTCATCGCTGATTTGGCGCTTATAACTTCGAAACTTTCGGCTATTATGGTTAGTCTTTTTTTTATTTTTTATTCTAAATAGGTTCGCGTTTGACCACACTCTGCCTCATGTTAAACAGTAGTGTGGTCTAAGATGGAGCACTTATTTACTCTAGATTTGAAGACACCCATATTGTATCTAACAAGGAACACAGACGCCGGCAGTGAGTTCCACAACCTCGCTGTGCGAATGAAAAATGTGGAATCAAAACGCTTTGTGCGTACATGGGGAACATCCACCATGTACGGATGACGTTTTGGTCGCGTTTGTCTGGCCGTCCGGTAAAAGAAAGGTGCTGGGGGAACCAAATTGTGCAGTTCAAGTGCACACTCTCCGAAATGTATCTGGTAGTGTAGTCTCAACAGCCCTGTAATTGCATTAGCTGTAAACAATTAAAACAGTTTTTGTTATATAAACCTAAATATCACTGATTTTTGTTTAAACATTTATTTAAAAATACCTTAAATTATACTATTTACAAAATGTATACAAAAAACTTAGTCCAAAAACCCGTCAGAGGAGGGATATGTAATATGACTTACATTGGGAAGTTTCTCTTTACTACTGCTGAGATGAGCTCCTCCAATTTCCACTATATTAGGCAGATACGCTACAGGAGTATCAAAACTGAAGTGCCCATTGACAAAAAGCATAGCAGCATCCCTTTGCATTTCATACAAACTGGGTACTGGTTCTGGCAAGTTAGGAATGTACTTCTTCACAAGCTTCTCATTTTCCTCCAAAAACCAATACCTCCACCATAAATACTCATATACTGTGAAATAGAGATTCCTGAGCCTCGATACGAAACTGGTGGGGTGTTTTACATCTAAGAACTCTGATACAAGAGTCGCTAGTTGCAATGGGTTTCTGGTTGCAATGTTATGTCTCATACAATTGCCAAAGGTTGTGACTAGAATTAAAGGAGCGTTGTACTTATGGGCTAAGATATTGAAAGCTTCTTGAAAGAATTGCTCGGCGATCACGATGTCAAATTTGTTGTCTTCTGCGAAGAATTTTTGTATTTCGCTAGAATTCAGTGCCATTTCTGTGAAGGCTTTTCCGCCACCCCATAAAATTAAGTCATGAAACTTTTCTGCTGATATCTGTACCATATCGAACACGTTCGGTCTGCCACCACCTAAAATAAGAAGGTGTTAAGCTCTACATAGTATAAAACAAAGTCACATCGACGTCTATGCGCTTAGATCTTATAAACTACGCAACGGATTTTAATGGACTTGGTGGTAGAGCTCCTTAGCAGGTCGTCTAGATAGGTACCACCGCAGTACCAGTTATTCTGCCGCTAAGCAGTAGTGTGTAAACATTACTGTGTTCCGGTTCGAAGGGTACTGCAGCTAGCGAAATTACTGGGCTGTTAAGACTAACATCGAAAGTCTCAAAGTAATGAGCGCCAAAGCAGTGATGCCCTGGACTTTGTTTTGTTACTCAAAGTTCTGTGTATCGCTGCAATGGTCATGGATAGGCGTTATCTCTTACCATCAGGAGAGCGTCTCGTTCGTCGTATTACTTCTTACATAAAAAAAAGCTACATAATTTATCTAGTTGCAGTGGTAGTAAGTACCTAGACGACCTCCTTCCAAGGAGATCTACCACCAAGTAAATTAATGTAATTAATAATATTTAGTCTATATAAAATTAGTATGTAGTTTAGAAGTAATTAGATCTCAATGCTAGCACAAAGTAATTTATTTATGATGATCTGTCACAGCGTATGTTTTACTTGATAACACTACTGCGCGTGTTCTTCATACAATGTAGTTACATTTTACATTTACATACACCATAGATATTAACTTAATAATTAATGATTATGAGCTACGGGTAAGTTTTTGCTTGAAAATAAATTTCAACATAATTATGTAAGCATACTGGTGTTTATGTTTGCTTAGGTTTAACAAAGTTTGTGCCAGTGAAAACCATGATAGCTGCGTAGTTTAGAAGTAACAGACACACGCGATTTGCGACTTTATATGACCCTATCAAATAGGAGTTTTAGCCGGTTTTTTGTCTGATTCGGCTGTATTAAAAATAGCTCTTATTGTCATGGTAAGTACGAATAGATCAAGAAACCCCTACATTATCGTAAATTGTATGATTGCGCAATCAATTTCAAAGACGCGTAACATTTCAAACTAATTAAATAGTAGTTTACAAATGTATCAAAGTAACGAGCGCTAATGAGTTGTATTTTGTTTTGTTATTTTTTCTACTTTAAAAAAACACTATCACAGTACATAAGCTTACCTATAACATCCCAAATTTCTTTGTCATCTACCATAACTTGTCGGTAATTAGGCGGGTGGTTCTTGTCTTTATGAGCAGTAATGACGGTCACGTTATGTCCCCTCCTCGCCAACTCCGTGCCAATAGGCTTCAACATTATATAGTGAGACATAGATGAGAACGGTACTACGTACAGTATATTGGCCGATTCGCATATTGAAAACACGGTGATGAGGCATACTAGAACAATCAGTTGTGCGAACTGAAAAAAAAGGAAAAATAAATATCGGACTTTTTACAGTATACCAGCCCCAATATAAACAACGCTTGTACTATCGACACCAGATTGCTGATACAATAGTCATATGCTTTTTCGTAAATACACACATAGTATAAATTTATTTAGAAGACACAAACAAACATTTATGTTCGTCACAGAAATATTTGTCCTAGGTGGGAATCGTACCTACGTACTACAGCTCAGGAAATATAATAAAAAGATAAGGCGTTTCCGTCAAAAACTCCAAATTTAAAATTTAAAATTGCATCTTTTTTTTTACGTTCGGTATCACACTTTTTGCTTTCTGCCAATCTCAATTAATTCAAATGTTTAAATCTTTTATGATAAAATCAAAATAAGTCTAAGTTTCAGTCAAAGTTACATAATTATAATAAATCTTATGCATGTTCTTTTGATTGATAAAGCCTAGATTAACATTACCTAATCCACTCAACAACAATAATTACAATAATAACTATACTTCTACTTTATAATAATAAATAATTGGATTACATATAGACCGATGAAAGTATACAGATAACCTTGTTTAGTATTTATAATTATGTATGTTGATTGTTATCTTTGTGTGAACTAATTATACATATTTATAACATAAACTCGTTGTTATCTTTATCAATAGAAACAACGGCAGGAATAATTTAGTGAAAATTTCTTAAAAAAATATCACGATATACATAAGATCTCGGACCACAATAATAATATTATACGAGTGTATTATAAGTAGGAAGATGTACAACACGTACCATGTTTTCTTCTTTTTTTTTCTTAGCTAAACAAATCACATGCTGACCTTGTCACTATACAACACGAAATGACGAATTGGTTTTGTGTTTGTATTTTTTTAATATCTTTGGTACACAGTTCGCCAGGGCTCATTCAAAGACGTCGAGCAACTGAGATTTTTTATTTACATAAATCTAATAATTTATTAGCCAAATTACACCATAAAATCGCGAACAACGGAACGCAAAAGTATTAAATTTAAAAAGTTCCACTTGTTTAGTTAGGCACGTGGAGATACGAGCACAAGAATCAGGTTCATACTACATTAGACACTGCAATGTGATTTTGTATTTAGGTTCATACGGAAGAATATATTTTGGCCTTGGGACAACCCACGTGATAACAATTTAAAGTTGATTTTATTATTTGTGACTTACCTAGCTAGGTACATGAAAACGCTTGTCTCGTTTTTTTATCGAAGCTTTATAGAGAATTTTTTTTGACGAGTTTTTGCTTGTAAACTTCTATACGCACCTTGTACATTCGTTTTTTTTACTTTTTATGTTACGGGTAAATTGAGATGAGTTAATTATATATGATGTTATATAAGCTTAAGTCTCAGTCCAAGTCACACAAACAAAGTCAAGATAAAATCCAGACCAGTATCGCGGCATCGTTGCCACAAGATCAAGTGGTGGCAACGATACCGCGAACTTCAACGAAATTTTGGGAACGTTACCATACTAAGTAGTAAGTATATCATTTTACCTTAGTCGAACACGGACTCAGACTTTAGTGAATAAAACGCCACTAGTATTTTTTTATATATAAACATTTTAAAACTCAAGTTTTTTGTACCATATATTTTAGTTGAGTGTGTATAGGTACATCTATGGTGTTCGATTATGTACGATTTCAGCGTTGTTCTCATGGTAGAAAGAGTTTATCTTCAGTTGTTCACTTTGTGCATTTGCCAGTGTCAAGTATTTCGATATTATCAAGTATTTTATGAAAAACTAATGTATTAAATAAGTCTAAGTCACAAAGAAAGTCATAGTCGAGTCCTGTCATGAGCGTGGACATTACTACGAGTTTCAGTAGAGTTTTGGAAGCAACACAACGAGTCATGCTTCTTCACATTATGTATAATTATCATTTCACCACACTCTCGCTTATAATTTGACACTTTATGAATAAACCCACCACTATTAATATACATGCTCAGCTATTTTCTATACTCTTAAAGCCGTTCATAATTATAATAAGTAAGTATGTATAATGAGTTCTTTTAGCGTAACCTTACCGTACCTTAAGAAAAATGCTAAAAATACCACCTTAGCTAGCAAAACTGTGTAATAATCTGTTATATATTTTAATATTACCCCAAAATATCACGTCTTCTATTAATTCTGCCCTTCACATCCTGGTATCATTTTACGACTACCCTCAGATATTTCAAAATAAGCATAGAACCCTTAACAATTAGCTCTCCTTTAACGGCCTACCCCACATCCCTGTTATTGTAACATTTGTGTTTTACAACAATAGTCGTTGTTGTTTAAACAATCGGTTTGTGTACGGTACCTTGTTAATTGGATACGGGATTTGATGGATAAATAGGTATAGGTTACATGGAAATAGCTTTTGGGTTAGTTTCAGGTAGGAATAAGGAAGGTCGATGAGTTGATTTAGGCTTTTTGGGCACGGAACGACAAACTACTCGTAAGCTGTCGGTAGGTATGTAAGTAAATGCCGATTATTAAAAATTTCTGACAGAGACTTGTCAATACCCTAAGTACGAATATAATTTGTGTTGTAGTGTATATGTATGATTAGGATAAAATCTGGAATGCATTAGCTTTTGCATACTAATTTACGAGAACTAGCTAGATAGGTACCTACGTCAGCACGTAAACGACAATCAAAATATGTATTAAAAAAACTGGTTGCCATTTACTCCCGCTTGGCGCTTTATCCTACTTTCCATACATTTCTTTATTTTACGTAGCGTGTAAATTTCGGAAATTCTTATTTATTTATTTCAAGTAACTTAGACTCATATAAATAAATTTTATACACATTCAAAGTTAAAAAAGGTAAGGTAACAATAAAATGTCAAAAACAAAAATGTCAATAAAATATTTGGGCTGTTAAAAATTATTTTAACATTTTTATTTTTGAAATTTTATTGTCACTTAATTTTGATCGTAATGTTAGCTTTTTGTTAGCCCTCCTGATAGCTTACACGTCATACTTGTAAAAATGCGGCTGAAACCACAGGACACAGCTCACCATACTAATTTTATAAATACGAAATACCTGGTTGTATTCGCAGTTCGAAATTAGTACTAATATAAAACAAAACCATTGAAAGAGCATGCACACAAATGGATGGAATAGACTCGAAACCTTTTAATATTGATATTATTTGGGGGCGAATCCCCCAAAATGAGATGCCCTACCTCCGCGACTGTGTTATACAAGCAAACATTAGTTGACAGTTTAGATGTATTCTAAGTATAATTCGGATAATACTATAGTATTCTCGTATATAACTAAGGCCTAAACTGTTGTTTAGTATTTAACAATCCAACAAATTAAAGTAAACGTGACACGAGACATATCTAAGTACTAAGCGGAAACATACATAGGTAGTAGTAGTTTGTATTGTGATGTCTTTTGTTGTTAGTTGTGATAATAGTGTTTTTCTGTTACTGTAATGATATCTAAGAGTTGGTTGTAAAATGATTGTATACTTAAGAATTAGGAATGAGAATGATTGAAGTGACCTTCACTTCTTCAATCATTCTCTTCGCTTTTTATTGATTGTTAGCGATTTGGGATTATTTTTTTATTTAATTGGTGCTATAACAAATAATCAAAATCGGTTCAATAATTTGATTTTTAAACCTGGAATAATGACTGGGAAAATTATTCAAATAAAGAAACTAAATTGCGTATTTTGCTTCCTTGTGACTTTTTGCTAATGTGTAAGGCCACTAGAACCTAATAAGTTACCTACCTTCCGACTTTATCATCTAATGATGATGTATCCCGAATGTAACGTAGTGTTTGAACTTAGTGGAATCAACTCGATTTTTATTGTAAAAATTATCTAATTTATAAATCTTTTCTTTATACTACCTGGCAGGACATCTGTTCGAAATGGGCTAAACTAACAAAGACGTTAGTCTCTTAACGTTGCATTTGTGGTGAACCAAGAACCAATTAGGTACGAAGTTGTAAACTTTGTAGTAGCAAGATAGATGGCGCTTTTTATATGTCACTTTTTAAAAATAATGAAGAGCAACTCATTTTTGTCGAGTGTTGGCGGGAACGCGGAAAGAGTCGTGTCGTCCCGTTGTATTTTTTTCCAAAACTAGTGTTTTATCGAGTGTTTAAAAATAGTGGTGTTTTATTCATAAAGTGTCGAATCACAAACATGAGTTTTCGTGTTGCTTCCAAAACTCCATCGAAGCTAAAAAAAGTCACCACTACTTTACTACTAAAGCATGACTGACTGGACATGACTGATACGGGCTGGACTTGTCTTGTTGGACTTGTAATGTCCTACGATATTTATTTAATTATTTTTTATTTTAATGAGGATAATAAAAACGTTATGTTGGTATAAAAGGTGTGAAGAGTTTTTAGCCCTACAATTTTTGTTTGTCTTACATGAACTACACGTACAAAACTACGCGTCAGACGTACTTAGGCGTATTATGCGAGTAAATTAAGTAAAAATTGTAGGGCCAAAGCATCTTCACAAATGTATAACAACATTCTGTTCTTTTTTTCTATTTAGTATAAATTAATGGCTTGATATTACTTCAGCAGTCCCCAGGCGACGTTTTCGTTCATCGTACAAGTACCTATTTAAAGATTTGGGTTCAAAATCGAATCCATATTTCACCATCTCCTGCAACCTCATTAGGTAGATTTTCTCTTTAAACAAATCCCAAAATACATTATAAATAAAACAAGATCTATTAGTGCGTATTAACACATTACATTTTTATTGATATATTTCACGAATTCTTATCTAAAATTATTGTTTCTTAAAATACAATTGTTAAATTGTAATGCTTCACTTCAATTCACAAAATTAAGGCGATCGATATAAATTATTATTTACCCGATATTTCGTAAATTCATGACTATGGACGGAATAATACCAATATTTAACAATAAAATTAGTAAAGCTCTATGACTTTTTACATGATTACACGATGAATTTGAGATTAAATTATCATCTGTTATTATTTCATTAAAAACTTATTTATAGTTAGATAATTATATCTATAGCGTTTCGTACATTCAGTCTGTGAATGACTCTGATAGGTATCAAAAATATATGGCATACAATTCATCCTTCCAATGGGAAGTATCAATAATCTCTTAATTTTTCAATTACTTTGTAGTTGCTACTCCTACGTTCGGTGAATAAAGGAGCTTTTGGCTCGTATCCATGGGTTCTAATGCCGTTTTCTATGTATTTAGCTGGTTCTTTGTAGCCCCTGCTCTTAGTGACAGAGTTGATTTCTCTTGATTCTATCACTTCCTTGGTGCGACCGTCCCTTGAAGGCACAATTTTTTTGCTGACCGTCTCTACTGTGTCCGTGATACTGGGTCGCTCTGGATCACCAGATTTGGTCGTATATCTGTAGGTTTCCGAGTAATTATCGCTACTGTTGCTTCCTCTCCTTAGAGGTGACTTTACTCTTGTCTCTAGCCGAGATACGAATGGACTCGTTTCTCTGTTCAAGGAGTCTGTTTTGTACAGCGGGACTTTGCGCTCCTCCGATATGCGCTCCCTGTAGTGAGGAGATGGCGTGCCGTACCTAGAAGATAGTCTGCTGCCGTCCGACTCGTCATCGTGCAACGTCTGATACAGTTCAGGCGCCCGTTCTTTCAGCCCCTTCAAGAACATTTTCTTCTTATCTGTATCATCAAACGATTTTGAGTAACCGTTTGCGTGGCCGTTACTGAGAGGTGTTTTTGCGTATCTAGCTCCGAATAGGCCATCGCGCCTACGTTCCGTTTCTCTAGAGACTGCGTCGGCAAGGTCTCTTTGACTGCGGTTGATGATGGACACGATGCCGGGACTCTTCAGTTGCTCCGGAGTCTCGTCGAGTCGGCTGAGGTGGGGGTTTGATTTGTACATGGTAGAGTAGTTTCTGTTCATGGAAGACACGTAGCGTGGGTGGGTGTTGTCCTGTTCTGGTGCGCCCATAGCAAAACTCTTGCTTCGATTGAGAGCTTTGTAGGTCCGAGCTGGTTTCGCCGGACCGGGAGGAAAGCCGTTTATTTTCCCGTCAGGCGTAGCTGTAATGTTGTTAGAGATGTTAACGGCACTACTGGAACGCTTGTTGGGAGTGAGACGGTGCCAATATTTGTTCGAGCTGGGCTTCTCTACTTTCTCTTTCCTGTCGTGTAGTTTCCTTGGCAGGGTCTGAGCACTTCGTAAGTGGTCCTCGTCGTTGACGTTCGGGTTCAGGCGGCTCGTAGAGTGGCTGAGCCGACCCAACGTGCTCGAGAATTGACCCCTGGAAATAGGAAAAAAAACTTTCTAAGTAATGATTTATTGGCACCACACAATGAGCTTTGCCCACGTATATTTTATTGTTATCTTGTCAGCCACAAAAAAGTTGGCATTCTAGTAATTGGATTGAATGGGGAATCTCCTCCTACGCGCGGAGACCCGTGCTTTGTTTATCATTATTATGCTACGCCTTTGTTACTTTATTATTATTAGCGGGACAAGCGGAATGAATAATTGCGTGTAATGAGACTGAGTCTGACCTTGGTTAGCAGATCTGCCGCAATTGCAAAGATAATTGTATCACACTAATTTGCATTGACCACATCTACACCTGTTATTTGTGCTAACATTTCCTAGCGGTGACTCACCGACATACTGATAGTTGTCATTGTGAGCCGATATTTCTTAAAACTTATGTTTCACTTGACAAATGCGCATGAGTCAGAACTGGTAGACTAAATAAGGGCTGGTTTGAGAATAAAATGCTTATTTACCCTTAATAGGAATGGCCGTGGACGGCGCGCCAAAAAGGGCATGATATGCCGGAATGCTATGTCTTGATTAAAGTTCTGTTATGTACTCGCTCTTGATTGATAATTATAAAAGGATTTATTTCCTATATATCATATTAATTATTATAATAATGAGATTGATTTGATCGATAAACGCGAGCATATTATATTCATTAAATAAAACACGATTATCTTACTCATTAATTTAAGCAGATTCATATCAGAACAGTAACTATCTTAATACTGAGCTATTATATTTACTATGGACATTTTTCAATAAAATTCGCATAGAATAGGCTATCTATGCCAAAGCCTAATTGTAAAACATAACTTGCCCGTAAAATGAATTAAAAAAAAAACATTATGTACCTACTTGTGATAGGAGCTTTTTTAGAACTATCAAAATAAATACGCCATACGTGTTTTTGGCAAGGAATCTCATGTGAGTTAGGGAATCAGGGGTCAGCGACATCTACGTAGTTTACATTTGTATCAATAAGTATATTTTAAAAAAAAACAAATGGCAAAACAAAAAAAAAACTGTCAAATGATACATGTAAGAAAAATATAAGGTTTACATAAATAGCTTTTTATTTGAGTGACTTACGGCAAAAAGTTTAGAATTATTTGAATATCTAGTCAAAAGTATATTTTATGAAATATCTGTGTAAACACGTAGACAAGGTTCGAATGAATTATTATTCACCATTATTATTTATTTATTATTATAATTATTGTGTTGTACGTTATTGTAATGTAAGTTGTCCCCATTACTTATATAATGTAAATTCTCATTTTATACGTCGTGACAAGCGTTATAAGTATTAGTTACGTAATATAACAAAGGCTGAACTATTTTATGGTACTATTGTATTTCAAAAAATGAGGACAATTTACACAGCATCATCTAGTCCCCAAACTAAGCAAAGTTTAAAAGTTACTACGTTACTACGGTTACAAAGTTACTACGGGAACCAGATAACTGAGGGAATACTTATGTGTATACTTTTTTTTTAATGCATGTGGGATATCCAGACACAGAATAATAATGTCAGGTCGTCACTTTGTCCTGGGTGGGTGGGTATACAAAAATGTTTCGGCCAATTTTTCGACGTCCTGATTATATAATGATTGTAATTTATTGATTAACAACCGTGATAATCTTTAGTGTTGTGTATAGAAGAGCAAAAAGCTCGTTCCTCCCACTTGTGTTTGCATCACGCAAATTCTACCTTTATTATATTAGTTCCTATCAGATTGCCGTAACTCTATGATAATAGCTTACAGAAGCATTAATTAATTTTATGTTTGGTTCGTGCGAGGGCGGACGCATGGTTGTAGGACAACATTCTGTTTAAGGCTCATTAGGTTTTTGTTTATGTTAACATAATATGGTTTAATAGTTTTGGAATCTCAGATTAAATTAGGCCTCGCTGGTAAAGCAAAGCCATGGTTGTTTTGTTTTACAAGGAGAGGGAATTTAAACGTTACGGACAGAATAACTTAACATGAAGTTAATGCTAGTTTCCGCACAATTTATTCAGTAGTGCACTAAATTATTTGTGCACAAAACAAAGAATTCACTGCTCAACTAATCAAGAGACACTTTGTATGTAAGATAACAAAGGTATTTAAAATAAATATTAGGTACGTATCAGTTAAGATAAAATATAACATAAATAACTCACCTGTCTTTGTGCTGTGTATCGCGGGCGTCTTGCGCGGCGGCGCGCCTCTGACTGCCCTCGTACTTGTGCTCGCGGCCGTAGATGCTGGGCGCGAAGGGGTCCTCGCCGAGGTAGTACCGGTGCGGCGGCGCGGCGGGGGACGCGCCGGCAGCGGTCACTGGTGGCGCCAACTCCCCGCCGTACTGCCGGTACGTGCGCGACGAGTGCTCCGGCGACGGCGACCGCGAACTGCGCCAGCGCGCGCGCCTCTCCGCCGAAGCCGACCGAATTTTCCCGACCAGCTTCCTGATCGAGTTTCCGATCGCCGAGCCGACCGATTTGCGCGCAGGCGATTGCCGCCGGCCACCGTCCGCGAACCTCGTCTTCTGATTCTGCTTGCGCTCGTCCCGGTCGCGGCGCCGCGGCGGCGTGCGATCGCGCTCTGATGTGCGGCGGTCGCGTGGCGGCGAGTAGTCCGGCGGCGGCTCTGCAGCGCCCTCCTCGCGAGAGTCACGCGATCGACCCGAATTATCGTTGCGCGAGGAGCTTCGGTAGCCGCTGTCGTAGCGGTGCTCGTCTGAGAGCCGCTGTTTCAAGAGCCTCTTGCGCTCAGGAGCTGCCGGTGGGTACTCGTCCTCGACGGAGGGCTCACGGAAAGATCGGTCCGCCTCGAGTGGGCGGAAGGGCGAGCCGCGCGGAGGGCTATGCACTGTGGAAGAAGACACGTAGGCGGAATCATCGCGTGACGGTGGTGGCGGGTGACGACGTGTCGCTGGCGGGGAGTCACGTTTGTAAACCCGACGCGGCGACGATTCTTGCGCACGTTCATCACCCGCATACGGTGGCGAAGGCGATGGCTCCGGCATCCTGGGCTTAGTGGCGCGCCGCTGCGACCAGTCTGCGACGCCCTTGAAGTAGCCTCCTGTACGATTCGGGGGAGCGCTCGTTCGTTCGTCGGTCGGCGTCGATGACTTTGTCTTACGGAGAACGCGATCACCGTACACGGGCGGAGGAGGTGCCGCGGTCGTCTTCCCGTAGTAACCCTCGTCTTCACTGGCTTTGTTCTTGTAAAAAGTAGGCTCCGGGCGGCGTCCTATCTCCTCGGCGATGGAATCGTGCGAGGAGCGCGACTCGCTGCCGAAGTGGTTCTCGAGCCACTTGGATGTTTCCTTTTTGCGCGTCTCTTCTTCGATGTCGAACTCGACGGGGCGTTTGAAGTCCTTGTCGTGATCTGTAAGCAGAGCGTGCGTGAGGCGTGGGTGGAGACGGCGGTAGGCGCGTGATGGACGAGCGCGCGGGCTACGGATTGCGCCGGAGTGCGACCATCTCACGCGCGCGCCGCAGCCGTTCAGTCAATAAGTTTGCCAAACCCTGAAGGTCAATGCGATGCAAACTCGAGACATCTTTACTTAACCGCCGTGAGACGCAGCTGACTTGTTAAAGCAAATTTATTCACCGAATTACAATTTGTAGGCCACTATTGTCTTACGGTTTGTTTATGGTGTTACGTAATTATCTTGGAACCGGTTTGTGTCGTCGTTTAGTCTTACATATCTATTAATACACTGTAAGGCAGTGCTGATCTATTGTTCTAGTGAAATAAAGGGCATACTGTACATAATATGTAATAATACGGTATGGTCTTTGCATAAACATTTCAAAACAATATTTTTCTCTATAACATTATTCAAAGTCATATGTAACAAATATCCAGCTGTTTTTCTTGTCGCATTTGAAAATATTACACAATATTATCAATGCCTGTTGTTTATTGAAAATTTATTATAATTTCAGCAATGCTTCTTTGATTGTATGAGTTTAACCACATTTAGTTACATAGTGACTCATTTTATGAGCCTATTCATGTTAATACTTGAATATCAGTAATCATGTATTGTGCTATTTGATTTTGTATTATTATGTTTTATAGGAACATGAATTCGCTTGGTGCCTTGGTGTGCGTATTTCATAATTTTGCAGCCAAATGCAAATGCAATGCAATTTTTTTTTTTTGCATTTTTTTTTCATTTTTTTTGTAATTTTTTTTAATTTTTTTTCTTTTTTTTTTTTTATTGGCGTCTAATTTAGGTATAACGCAAAAGAGTCTTGTTTATAATTGTATGAGTATCTAACTGAATTTTCGGCTGCCTAGTTGGGAGACAGCCTGGCTCTGGATCTGGATCCTGGATTCGAATCCCAAGTTTGTCTTATCTAAGTTATGTGCGCATTGCCGCTGACTTCAAACGATGAAGAAAAATAATGTGAGGAATGTTTACGAAAAAAAAATCACGAAGATGTGTGAAATCAGTCAATCCGCACTTGGCCAGCGAGGAATACTATGGCACATAATACATAACTTATTTCACAATAAGAAGAGACCCGCGTCTAGCAGAGGTAGGTACCTACAGTTAGTAAAAACAGGACTGATTCGGAAGTACCTTACTACATAGTAAAATATTCAAAATGACTATCTCGCTAAATTTCATGTACGGTTGTATCATCAAGACTGTGTAGCCACATCGTAGCAGTGTTCACCCAAAGCATACTTGTTTTTTTTAAATTGTTATATTGCAATGTTTTCTCCTAAAATTTGATATGGTCATTTCCCAACATATCTGATTTACAAAGAGCGTAGGCAAAGATTGGGTAAGAGCTAAGCCCATACTCTTAAACGCCTTAAACGCCGAATGTTGACATGTTTGTTTAAATTGCCCACTTATCCTTTACAAGCCACTTGTTCACAAGATCCTTGTGCTGTCTCAAAGAACCAACTCGTTACACGCTTGGCTTTTTGTGGCATGTACAATTGTACATAGAAATGAATGCAATTGGAGAACTGAGAGCATATTATTTCAATCGGTGGCTAATTTTTTTTTCTTTTTAATCTTCTGAAGTTAATTTTGTATTTTTTTTTTTAAATCGATTGAATTCTTTTTTACGTAAAAGTAATGAGACGAACTAGACAATCTCCTGAAGGTAAGAGGTAACAAAAAGTAAGAGTAACAAAACAAAATCCATTTCACAACTCAAGCTCATTGCAGGGGTTTGAAGTCATGCCCTTCGGCGTGCGAACCGACGACACTACCCACTGAGCTATCATCGCTACAAACTAAAGCTTATTCTCTCTGTACTTTACCTATATACGCTAATAAATATTATGAATTATGATTTACTGATTTATGTTTACTTAGATTATATATTTCAGGAAGCAAGGATCCCAGTAGCTTGTTCCATTATTTGGCTGCCCCGATTGTTTGATTGCTTTTTCTTAAAAAGCGATAGATAATGTCAAATAGTCACTTCAAGAGACAGTTTTTGTAATTATATATACCGACTTGTATAATACCACCTACAACGTGGGGAAAGTCGCTGACTCATCGACCTAGTGAAACACTTTGATGAGACAATGCATTATGGCCATTTGTATGTTTTAATTAATCTCGTTTTGGAAATTGGGCTTTCTCCTCCTACATGCTGATGTGAAGAATATTACCTCGTCAATGACAATAATAGAGCTACCTACGCGTGCGTTTTAAGTCATACTTCTGAAGAGCGAATTCAGCAATGATAAAAAAGCAGTTATGCTATTGATCATGATAATTGTTAGACGGTACCGCTGGGTTGGCGTTATGTTCTGCGCACCGTTGCAATGGTCAAGGGTAGGTGTTATGCTTTACCATCAGGAGAGCGTTTCGTTATTTTTATATGAAAAAAAAGTAGATTTCTACAGTTCAAATAAGCAAGCTATTTATAACCGACTCAAAAAAAAGGCTGTTTGATTCGACTACGTTTTTTTGTATGTAAGTCACGCGATTATTACGCCAATTATTTGTGAATCGATTTTGATGATACTTTTTTTTCTTGGTAGATCATACTTTAGCGGTTGTCCCGTATAAATTTTAGCGAAATCGATTGAGCGGTTTTTAAAAAATCAACAAGGACCTAAAAATTGTATACAACTATATTTTCGTTTACTCTGAAACCTCGTTCTGTCATTGGAGCAGTGAATTTAGTTGTCGTCGGTTTTTCAAATTGATATTATTTAAATTGTTATATAGGTAAAGCCTTTCATTGATTTGATTGAGCTGCCGGTGAAGCAAACATCGGAGGAAACCAAAGCATGGTGGTAGGGTACTCTCTAGTAGGTAGGTAGGTACTCGTCTAACCAAGTACCTATTGGAGCTTTCCGGTAGCCTCACTTGAGAGTCAGTTCCATTCCAGGCTAGGTGTGCTTTACCATCTTCAAGCACACCTTCACTTAACATCAGGTGAGCTGTGGTGAAACACTTAGCCTGTCAAACATGTAAAAAAAAGTAAGATTAAAAAGAACAAAGAATTTAATTTTAATATTTAAAGTACCGTAGGTACCTGGAGGTAGCTCGAAGGGACCCTAGTACTAACCATTTTTTTATCTATCCGGCAATGGTTAGACCCATATTGACCTATACATATAGATACTATATTTCACGAAATGTTACCGGTAGTAATTTGTACAGAATATACATTATTACATACATAGGTGCATACATACATTGTGCTAGTTGCAATATCAAAACCAAAATAATTACTGTGGCAGTAAGTAAAGAACTCTCGGTGAGTGAGTCCACCTCGCACTTAACCAGTTTTATTTCTTTTTGGTCTTCAATGCTCACAATTTAGTGGCACGCAGTAGCGTGACATAAGAACGTCAATTAATGGCAGACTAGTACGGAGCGTGGCCAGGAAAGCGTGCCAGTATGGCATAATTGTTAAACGACATGGCTGTTCTACCCACGGCGCCATCGAATGTGAGCTTTTATGGCAACTGGTTCGGCCTCACATAACGTCGCTTTGCTAATTTCATGTTAATTTGCCTTGACTACGGAAGGGTAATCATGCTAGTGTTGCAAATTATATAACTCTAGTGCAGGTTATAAAAAACTACTATTTTGACCTAACGTTCATACTGAAGCGTCAAATTAGGCTTTGATTTTAGTGAATTTTCGGTTCTTAATGATGAGACCCTGTGTTTGTGGAGTATATGACGGCGCGCGAGCCGCGGGCCGCCAGTAATAAAGATACCACAGCAGAGTACACGCGCGTTTTATTTATAACCAAGTAGGTAGGAAGCTCTAAATACTTCATCTGGCGACGATTCCGGTAAATAGAACCAGTGCAACAATGAATTACATAGGCAGTCTGACCACCTTCGACCACCGGCATCAAGAATTCGAAATTTTTCTGGGCAAAATCAAGAATTTTATCACATTGAACAATGTGCCTGAGAAAAATTGGTGCGCCATTTTGTTAACGCACCTGTCGGATGAATCGTACCGGTTGGCAAGAAACTTGGTGCACCCGCGAAACCTTGAATCAGTTCCGTGGGTTGACCTGGTGGCAGTGCTCAACGGCCATTTCCTACCGAAAAGATCTACATTTGCGGACAGGGCAAAGTTTTATGAAGCTACCAAATCCGAGAGTGAAAGTCTCGAAGAGTGGGCGGCACGCTTACGAGGACTAGCCGTCTACTGCGACTTTGGTACCGAACTAGAGACGCTGCTGCGGGACAGGTTTGTGCTAGGATTGCAAGCAAGCCGAGAGAAGGATCGTTTATTCGAACAAGACTCGAAATCGCTAACGCTCGCTAAAGCGTTGGAGATAGCTCAGCAGGCGGCATGTGCTCGAGCTGCACGTGCCTGCGATGGAGCCGGGGGACACCAGGTCAAGGAAGAACCGGTGTATAGGGTCGGTGAGCGCCGGACGCAAGAGGCGCCACGGGCGCAAGCCACCACCTCGACGTCAGCTGGAGCGCGATGTGCTGTTTGTGGATTACGAAATCACTCGCCAAACAAGTGCCGTTTCAAAAATTACAAGTGCTTAATTTGTAATGCTACGGGGCATCTTAAGAAAATGTGCAGTGCAAAGAAGGATAGCGTCGCATTAAATAACGTGGCAGATGATGTTAAGGAACACGACTGTAAGGAATGCGACCTATTCAATCTGAGGTATGTCAAGTACGATCCTATTATGATAGATGTGTCAGTAGATGGTGTTGAGTTTTCTATGGAACTTGATTGTGGTGCGGGACGTAGTGTTATGTCAGAATTTTTTTATTTAAAACATTTTCGAAAGTTCAAGCTAAAAAAAACTGACCTCGTATTTTGTTTATACACGAAACATAAAATTGCGCCAATAGGTTGTTTTTCATGTGAAGTTTCATATAATAAGAAAACTCAATATATGCATTTTTATGTTTTTAAGGAAGGTGGACCACCACTATTAGGGCGTGATTTTATGTCCCAGTTTAATTTGAGCTTAGTTCCAATGTGCGATAACAATAACATAAGTATAGACGCGCCAGCGGAGGTTCAGCAAGTTTTATGCGAATACCCTGATCTATGGAAAGACGAACTCGGGTGTTTTAATAAATTCGAAGTTCAGTTACACTTAAAAGAAAATGCAGTTCCAAAATTTTTTAAACCACGCCCTGTGCCATTTTCACTTAAAGAGGTAGTAGAAGAAGAACTAGATAGGCTAGTTTCGGCAGGTATATTAGTTCCAGTTGAATATTCCGAGTACGCAACACCTATTGTTCCGGTACCAAAAGATAACGGCAAAGTTAAAATAGCGGGAGATTTCTCGTGTACATTAAATAAAGTATTAAAAATTGATAAGTACCCCCCTTCCACACATAGAAGAAGTCTTTGCAAAGATTGGTGGCGGTCAGCACTATTCTAAGCTAGATTTAAGTAATGCTTATAATCAATTCGTTTTGTCGGAATCTTCACAAGAGCTGACCACCATCAATACGCCTAAAGGACTTTTTAAATACACCCGCCTCGTCTATGGGCTTGCGAATGCGCCAGCAATTTTCCAACGCGCGATAGAAACGTTAGTAGCGGGTATTGAAGGCGTCTCCTGCTGGTACGATGATATTTGTCTAACAGCTCCCAATAGAACCTTACATATAGCTAGGCTTCGCGAGCTACTGAGCAGATTACAGAACGCGGGACTAAGACTCCATAAAAATAAGTGTGCCTTTTTTCAAGAAAGTGTAACTTATTTGGGGTACACTATCGATAAAAACGGTTTAAGAACATGATCAAATAAGAAAGTTTGTGAATTCTCCAAGTGGTGTTGTGATCAATGGAAGTCCGGAAGAACAAGATACTTACTTACCGACTTCCGGACCGACATTATCGCCTCCGACAAACGATTTGCCGTCCTCCTCACCGGCCAGAGTGCAAGTACAACCTGATCTTACTCCTGCGGTAGCCGGTGAAAGAGTGACATCGTCGCCGGGGCCGGCATCACCGGCGCCGGCGCCGACAGCGCGCGACCGTCACGTACCGGGTAGCGACGGAGACGAGAGGGGCGAGGAAGGGGACGGTGAAGTGTGGGAGGAGGCGCAAGATAGTGATGATGTAATTATCGAGCGGCCGGGCGTTGAGGCGAGCCCGAGTAGCCGGCCGTTGCAACGGCCACCGATAACGGAGCCCGCCCGAACGCCCGCCCGATCTCGAAGAGATAAGGGCAAAGTTAATTATAAGAAGTTTTTCCATTGATGTGTATGAATAACTAGTAACATGTTATATAAATAATACGGACGAATGTAAATACTGCTATATAATTTAATTGTACATTGTCAGGATCTCAAGTTAATGTGAGAGGAATGGAGTATATGACGGCGCGCGAGCCGCGGGCCGCCAGTAATAAAGATACCACAGCAGAGTACACGCGCGTTTTATTTATAACCAAGTAGGTAGGAAGCTCTAAATACTTCAGTTTGTTATTTCGTTTTGAATTCGCTTGAAATTGTAGCTCTATGCCAATGTCAAGTTTAAAAACGCGACGTAATGTGTCGTTGGAGTTTTTGGCGGGAATGCGGAAGAGTCGTGTCACCGCATTACATTATTTTCCAAAACTTGTGTATTTTCAAGTGTAAAAAATGTGATGTTTTATTCATAAAGTTCCGATTTATAGGATATAATGTGGTGAAATATAACTTGTAGTTGACTAAACTTGTAGTAAGTAACTATTACTTTACCAAGGCATGACCAGACTTGACTTTAACTTTGTCTGACTTAGATTTATTTTACTAGTTATATCATATATACCTACTTGGAAACATCAAAATACTTGACACTGGCAAATGCACAAAGTGTGACGTCAAAAACGAAGAAGAAAAATGTGTCGTACATTATGTCACGCACTCATTTTGAACTGGGGTTTTGGCGGGAACGCGGGAAGAGTCGTGTCGCTCCGTTGTATTTTTTTCCAAAACTAGTGTTTTGTCGAGTGTTTATGCATAAAAATGGTGGTGTTTTATTCATAAAGTGCCGAATTACAAGCGCGAGTGTGGGAAAATGATATACCTAATGTGGTGAAACATGAGTTTTCGTGTTGCTTCCAAAACTCCATCGAAGCTTTATAGTAAAGTTGCCACTACTTTACTAAAGCATGACTGGCACGAACTGACACGAACTGGACTTGACTAAGACGGCTTTGATGATAACCATAGCTAAGATACAGCAGAAATAACACTTAAGACAAGGCAGTATGGCTTTATAGCTTTAGCCTGCCCGAAGGGGCAAATTATTAAAAAAAAAAAAACATTTTGAACTGTCAAGAAAAAAAAATGCGTTTATTATATGTTTATGTTTTGCGCTAGGTATAGATACTGCGCGTTTTCAGTAAGGAATATCACTAGAGTTAGAGAATCACGGGCCTTATTCTTATATGAACACGTAACGCGGCACAATTCGGGTTGATTTCGCGTGGAATGATTCTATACGCCAATTCATTATTAAAAATACGACGAGGTATCAAAATGAACTTCATAGCCGTATAACGTTATAAACTCAATATGCTATTTTGATAAGGAATCTCATGTGAATTAGAAAGTCTGTAGAGCCAGTGCAGCAAAGATAAAACAAATCGACAAAGCTTCATAATTATAACGTCAGCTAAAATGGGTGCTTTTTTATACGAATATGTAATTTCAATTAACAAACTTTGAGGAACGTTTACATTAAGAGTTTTACTCAAACACTTCTTAAAATCATAAAAGTCTTCTGCGCTATCAAAAATCAAACTTTCCAACGTAATACAAGTTTAAATAGCGTTTTAAAATACGACGCTAAAAGTTAGAATAAATAGATCAACAAAAGCATCGAAAAAGTAAATTTTACTTTGCAATCTAATACCTACTTACCAAATATTTTTACGATCATAGGTATTATGTTGTTATAAAAATAGAATATTTTTGTCTATGAATGGTAGCCGAATAAAATGGCGTTTAAGGACGAGACCGACGAGACAATATGGCTATACAGCCTTAGTCTACCCGATGGGGCAAATAATTAAAAAAAAAATGGCGTTGACGTACTTCAAGCTATAATATAAAAATAATAATTAAAGCAATTCAATTTTTTTTTAATATACATACATACAAATTCTGCAGCTTCTTTTACGTATAAATCCTTATTTCATTCCGCGTTGAATTGAAATTCCTTAGAGATTTTACTCTCAAAACACTGATAACACTAAATCGATAGTTCACGTTATCCAATCAATTACAGTTAGTAAAATCAATAGATACGTAGATATTGAGGCGTATTGTCTCGCGACACGGAACGTTTTGCGACCAAGGCAAACAACCTGACACTGCCCGTGGCTCTATTAGCATTTGCGATCGTTGTAAACTCTGATCAAACAGGTACATAATCGAAATACCATATTTGGATCGATAAACTATGAATGGGCCGATTTGGCGTTGGAACCAATTAGACTGTTTTGTAAAGATTAGGAATTTTGAATAGAATACGCATTATGCTTACATACCTAAGTTTTACAACTTAAGAGATAATCTAAGTCAGTTAGCGTGTCAAGTTAGCGTTATAGCAGAGTAGGTACTTTCTAGTTCAAGTTAAAAATCTGTCGCCAAGCACCTAACCGTGTGTTCCGGAAGCCTCACTTGAGGGCCAGTTTCGTTCCAGACTAGGTGTGCTTTACCATCTTCGACCACACCGTCACTTAACTTCAAGTGAGCTGTGGTCAAAACCCAGCCTGTCAAGCATAAAAAAGAAAAATAAATTCAATACCTTATGGGTTTAGTCGCTAAATGAATCATTTATTTATAGAATTTTTTATAGCGACTTTATTACCTACAAAGCGTTGAATGTATCTTACACAAAAGATTAATCGAAATGTGTTGTTTGAACAAGCCTTTCTTAAAAGCATCTAAATGGCAGTAAAACCGCATCAAAATTTGATGTGTTAGGTATAGAAGTAAACAGTAGATAACTTTGTTTTATATTTTTCTGAGAAGAGAAGTACCTACCTACCTACCTAAGTACGTAAACAAATACTTACTATATTATACGAGTATTATAGAAATTAAATTAATAGTAAAACACGTCTAAAGAAATGTTAGACTATAATACATAATTATAACTGTTGTTTCTAGCTCACAATAGGTAATTAGTGTGCGCGTAGGTACTTTGGCACTTTATGAATTAAACATCGCTATTTTTAATATAAGCACAGGAAAAACATAAGTTGTAGAAAACGATTCAAAATGATTTTCCGCGTCCCCGTCAAAACTCATTAATTTTTATGATCAAGAGATTATGAACGAGAAAAAAAACATAAAATTCATCGCAATGCATTAAAGCGCCATCTATTCGAAGTTCGCCACATAACTACGAAATACTGAATGCGATTACGTATACTGCCATCTATTGTTGAGTAGCGAAAGTAGTGTCGAGTATCTGTTAGTAGTTCTGATTCTTACCATTTTGTCGTAGTCGGCGCTGACGTCGCATTCGCACTGATAAACTATCCCAATCGTCATCCATGTTAGGTTGACCTTCCCTTTCAACTGCAAAAAAAATACAACAGTTCTTTAGTGGGGTTTATTTTTAGTTTGAATTCATAACTACCTAGTATTAAAATGAATACCAGGATACATAAAATAATCACATACTTATAACATTGTCTGTAAACAATTTTAAGTACTTACAAGGATTTCCTTTACGTTTCAATACACATACCTATTAAAAATAGTGTTTAATATATGACCCAGAACTGAACCTTTGAGTAACAAAACAAATTTGTACTTAAAGTTGTAGGTAAGGTACTATCGTGAATTCTTATTGCCATTTACAAATTTGTCGCAGAACCGATGACCGTTGAGGTAGACGTGTTCTTTAGTGGAGACCGCGAACTGGCAAACGTAGCGTAGGACGCCCTGAGACTCGATGGAGTGACGATATACGTGGGGCAGCTGGCGGTTGATAGAAGCGAAACCCCGAAGATTTGGTAGCGTGTCTTGGAAGAGGCCTATGTCCAGCAGTGGACTACAAAAGGCTGATGATGATAAAGTTCCATCAAAAAGTAATAATAAATAAATGGAAAGCAGGAGAAGAAAGAAGATTAGGAGGAGGAAGGGGAAAACTAGTTAGATGTGTAAGTACCTTCGTCAGTGCGCGTACGCGAGTGTATCTGCGTGGCGACGCGACGTCCGCCCGCCATCAGGTCAGTACTGCGTTCAAGCTCCACGCACTTACGCCGCTCCGTACCGCTCGTCTGCTCCACAACACTCTGCTCGCTACGCAGCGACTTCGCCTGCAAAGTATTAAAACATTGTTAAGCATTGCAAAACATATGTATGACAAGCTGCGCCCCACGGTGTTACCCACCACATGTTTTCGGGATAAAAAGTAGCCTATGTTCTAATCCAGTGTCTCAGCTACCTCCATACCAAATTCCATCCAAATCTGTTCAGTAGTTTTTGCGTGAAAGAGTAACAAACATCCATCCAAACTTTCACATTTATAATATTAGTGGGATACTTCGGAGGTGGTCCCATATAAATTTTATCTAAATCGATATCATTTAAAAAAAATTAACAAGTGTCTAAAAACTGTAGATATACATCGATGACATTTCCGTTTACTCTGGAACCTTGCTGTTTCGTTGGAGCAGTACGTTTTTTTTTTTTTTTTTTTTTATTGCTGACAGGCTAGGTGTTTGACCACAGCTCACCTGATGTTAAGTGACGGTGTGGTCGAAGATGGTAAAGCACACCTAGCCTGGAATGGAACTGGCTCTCAAGTGAGGCTGCCGGAACACACCGTTAGATGCTTGGCGACAGATTTTCAACTTGAGGGTGGTAGCTGGCCAGCCGAATACTAGAAAGTACCCTACCACCATGTTATGGTTTCCTCACAATGTTTTCCTTCACCGGCAGCTCAAGCTCATTTGTTGGGGTTTGAACCCACGCCCTTCGGCATGCGAAGCGACCGCACTAACCACTGAGCTATCATCGCTACAAAACGTACGTATAGTCCTAAGGGTCATGGAGTCGTTTTTCTAAATTGTACATTTATATCTTATCTTTTCCGGAATTCAAAGAAAGACATATTACAGGTGGTAATAAACCTTCGAGCAGTACAACTTTTCAACTTGCTTATGAGCTTTGAATCAATTGTACATTGGACTCCAATAGTACAATGTGATAAACGCAAGTAGACGTGACAGAAATACGACTCTAAACTCATATAATATTAGGTCATGAAACAGGTTAAAATAAAAAAAACAGTCACCTCTTCCTTAGACAGTTCTTCGTCGCAAAGCCGTTCTTGTTCCTTCGTGTGTCGTGTTTCTGTGACTATCGTTCCGTCAGGGCGAAGTGCTCGCAGTTCTTCCTGATAAAGAGATCAAATGTTATGCATACTGGTTTTAATTCATTATCTACAAGTGCAGTATACATCTAAGTGTTAATCTGTAGGACCACTGCAGATAGAACACAGGACAACAACAAAACACAGGACGCAGAAGACAAACACAGTAAACCAGCATGTCAGAGTTCTTTTGTTTTGTTCTTTTTTTTTAACACTGAATATGTTCGCGTTTGTCCACATCCTGCCTGATGTTAAGTAACGATGCGGTCTAGGGATGGAACACGCTTACCTAGAAGGAACCTGCTTACTCATAGTTTGAAGACACTTATATTGTACTTTTTGGGAAACAAACTCCGGCAAAGAGATCCACATCCTCGCTGTGCGAATAAAGAATGTAAATTCAAAGCGCTTAGTTCGCACATGGGGAACGTCCACCATGTAGAAGTGACGCCTCAGTTGCGTTTGTCTGGCCATCCGGTAGTAAAAAGGGGCAGGGGAACGAAGTCGTGCAACTCCAAGGCAGAATCCCCGAAATGTGTCCGGTAGAAAGCCAATAGACTAGATAGGTAGCCAGCGTAGTGTACTATAAGAAAAGGCATGCGACGACTAAAAGAGACTATGAGTTGGGAGGATAGGATAGGAGTGGGACAGTTTATAATAACAGAACTGAACTATATTTACCGTATCATCAGTAGTGACGGTGGTGTTGAAGGCAACGGTGTCTTTGACAAGCTGTGGCCCGGGCACCACCAGCGCCAGTTGGTGCTCAGTTTGCACTTTTAGAGCATCGCGGATGTCTTCCTCCTTCGTTTCATTCACGGCTGATATAAGAGCCTGGGGACAAAGAAAATAGGACTTAATTACATTGAAATTACGTTTATGTTTCATTAACTGCATCAACCTTTAACATCACATTGTTGATAATGAGTATGGTGGGTACAGGTCTAAAATATTGTCTATCATAAGTAGCTATGTTTTATCATGTTACGAGTATTTTGAAATCCTCCTAGCGTCGTGTTCCCCATGTCTGAGGGTCGTGGCCTCCATCTACCAGATGAATTTTGAAATGCAGAATTATTAGTGTGTTTTATTATTTTCAAAAATCAGTCATCTAGTTTTCATAGTACAAGCTTTGCTTAGTTTGGGTTAGATGACGTTTTTTAAAATTTTCTACGATATTTACTTTTATTTCATTTTAAAATTTCTTAGATGTAAGTTTGCTCTAATAGGTCAAACTCTTCCTCGAAGACCTATTTTTATATTCTAATATTATGACATCAAACTGACATATTTTTTATAAAATGAGGCAAATTCAATACAAAACATAAATATTAAGTATATATTACAGCAAACAATTAACGTGTCTTGTGAACATAGAATGGCAACGAGTACGACTCAACTATCTTATAAAAAAGCGGCAGATTTCTGGGCTTCTATACCGGCGACAATTGACGGCGTACTCGGCGGTTACGGCTACGTTTCGGACATTGACATCAACGGTTCCAAAGCTTTCTTGGAAAAGGTTTTTGCGCTAGACAACCCACCAGGAACCGAACTGGCTTTAGATTGTGGTGCTGGAATTGGACGTATTACTAAACACCTGCTGCTGCCGCAATTCGACAAGGTTGATTTGCTTGAACAGGATGAAAAGTTCATTAACGCTGCAAAACAATCGATCGGCAATGACAATATAAAATTAGGGACGCTCTACCACGATGGTCTTCACAAATTTAAATTTGAGAAACAGAAAAAATACGATGTCATTTGGTGTCAATGGGTTTTATGCCATTTGAATGACTACGATTTTGTTGCATTTTTAAATAAATCCAGATTAGCATTGAAAGCAAATGGAGTTGTAGTAGTTAAAGAGAATGTGAATAACTTGAATGAAATGTTGTTTGACGCTGACGATTCGTCAATAACAAGGCCGTTTGATCACATGAAAGAGTTATTTAAGGATGCTCATTTAAAAGTAGTACTAACAGAAAAACAAGAAGGTTTTCCTGAAGAAATCTTCCCGGTTTATTCATTTCTTTTGATCTCAAAAACTAGTGGGCACACAGGACTAAACAAAACTAGAACATTGCGTAATGAATCTGCCCCAAAGAAAATTGACAGTGAAATTAGTTTGTAGTTGAAATAATCTTGCATATCACTATTTGAATATAATAGAATTGTTCAAAATTATTTATTTGAAGATAATGTAACTTATTATAGAGAATGAGACGAATATACATATGAATAAAATTATTATTATTATTGGTCTGAATTCCTGTGTATCGTTTAATAAAGCAAGAGACAGATCGTGCCCTGGTCTTATGCTACTAAAATGTTTGTTAGTTAGTCTTAAATATGTATTTCTTATGCTTATACACTTATGGACTAAATTGGGCTGACAGCAGGGCATGCGCTTCATCTAACTTTACTTATTGATTTCTATGAAAACTCAATAAATGCACAAGGTATATAATCTACGATCTCGGCCCGTCTTTTTGCCGGTTAAATTAAGCAGTCATAAAAAGTCTACTCGACTGTATACCGTATTACTGCGAATTCATAAACCTACGATAAGTAATTGAACTGTAAAGTTCTACAATTGACGCTCTAAGCGAATCGAACCACCTTAAAAGGAAATACAGACGCCGACAGAGATCAGAGAGTTTCACATCCTCTCTGTCCGTTAGAAAAACGTGGAATCAAAGCTTTTATTGCAAACGTCGATATGTCCACGATGTAACCTCAATTTAAACCGTCGTCCTACTGTAATGGGTGTATCTTCAATAATAAATTACATGATAAATGGAGGTTCAGTCACAGAACAGTTAACTAAAGATGATGTCGCACGGCGCTCTTATTAGGGCTTTAGCAATCTCGCTGTTGTGGTCTGCCTCTTAGCCGACAATTTCGCATAACAGTTACAAAATGGAAACTCCATTGGAATGAAATGAAGTGTACATTTAATTTCTGCGTAACTAGCGTCTAATTTATAACTACTGTTTGCGTCTAGCTGCGTCTTATGGTTGCATCCGTGTTTCCGGAAGTATCAAAAACAAATTTTAATTACTCCGGACACTAGTAACATAATACCAAATCTTGATTCAAACACACTTGTACAAGATGCTTACATTCATGAAGTTGAATAAAGTGGATGTTTAAACGGAGAAACAGATTTATTTTATGAGTCTTGCTAATAAAAGTAAGCAATGTATTTTTTTTCGAAAATTTTACATGGCCGTACTAAATTGTTTCTAACTCCGGACAATATGGCACACAATGAAATTTTTGTAATCATAATATTATACGCAAACTGAATTTTAAACCCAAAATTTCGAGAGACCCTTATATCCAAAGTGGATCACTCGAAACATGGCACTCGAATCATATTTTTCGTGAAACCTAGCAACACTATGAAAATTATTTCTGTCAACAATGTTATAAAGGTCACCATGACCGAAAATAGTTACCATGTTTATACTGTTTGCAATTTCTCTTTGCGTCGTTTCGTCAAAATTTAACGTTAGTCTTAGTATACTCGTACATGTATACTTACTATAGGTAAAATCTGATTTAGGTAAGGTAAATAATATATACATTCACAATTTAATTGTTTAATTAAATTCAATTTAAAAGGTTCGCATGCCGAAGGGCGTGCGTTCAAACCCCAACAATGAGCTTGAGCTGCCGGTGAAGGAAAACATCGTGAGGAAACCATAGCATGGTGGTAGGGTACTTTCTAGTACTCGGCTGGCTAGCTACCACCCTCAAGTTGAAAATCTGCCGCCAAGCATCTAACGGTGTGTTCCGGCAGCCTCACTTGAGAGCCAGTTCCATTCCAGGCTAGGTGTGCTTTACCATCTTCGACCACACCTTCACTTAACATCAGGTGAGCTGTGGTCAAACAACTAGCCTGTCAAACATTAAAAAAAAAAAAAAAAAAACTTATTTGTTTTCACTGTTTCACTTATTTACGTATTCACTATGTTCACTAATATAAATATTAACATAAATCCATGTTCGTTTTGACTTAATGCTACGTTTCGGTGCACGTAACCTCGTAAATATTTAGTCATCTAATTTTATTATAATTACTAAATAATTTCCAATAACGGTATCCCAAGGTTAAAAAAGTACAAAAATCATATCAATTTTCAGTCGCACTTATCAAGTTTCGCGAAACACGTCCAAATTATGTTTTGTATCTAAATTCAGTCACGACTCCCTTATCTTTCGACAAAGTCTTAAACAATGCTCTTTTAACTGAATACCAAAAAGTTATGTAGCTATTTTTGCTCCGATATGAATCACGTCACACTGATTTAGACATTTTTAGTGTCTTAGAATAATTGTTCTGGCCGAACCGATCGATATATTTGGATATGGAGAAAGCTTACGCTCTGAATTACACGAAAGCTAGATACTATTTACAATCAAATAGAAAAAAAAACACGTAAAATTTGCACTATCTCGCGAAATAGCTAGTACTAATATATATGTATATGCCTATTGTTCTTGTTGATACGTATGTCTATGTTTATACTTACAATAATTATTTATGATTTGTAATTTATTATACAGCTAGCTTGTCAACCATAGTAAATGTATACAAGTTTCACTACTTGACAGCCTCCTGAAAACTTCCACTGTCACAAACTGAGTGGTACAAGCGAAATGAAAAATAATTTTGCTTTGAAATCTAAATAAACTAGTTCACCGCGAAATGTGACCTTTCATTTCCTAGGGGTATGCACATTATATTCAACGGAAAGGGGGTCATTGTACTCGTCATTGTGAACAACTTTAACAAGGGCACAAAACTATGCAATCGCGGAAGAAATTTAACATCTCTGTATTGCTAATCAATGGTAAGCGTACCTACTTTTTCTTTGAAGCAACATTTACAGTGTTCTGTTTGTAGCAAATGTTGTTAATAAATTAAGAGTAATTTCACTTAGTACAACCCAAACTTATAACCCTGTATAATGTATATGTTACACAAATAAAAACAGCTACAAATAAAGTATACGAAAGTAGGTAGAGCATGCCGTACAACAATTCGACGTCGCCGACCGTTCCCATGCATGCGACTTTTGCAAAAATCAAATTTCTCGTAAAAAGTAGGTGATGGATATCTTTATAGTGCCGTTGAATTTTTTCACACTTTTTATATTATGATCGTGCGGGAATGCGTCGTGAAAGGTAAATATAGTATAAATTGAACCTTGAAAGTGGACGGATTTTGGCAAGATTTATGTTCGTACGTTGATATATTTTACGACTTTTTCCTTCAAAGTGTCATGTTTGTTTCGAGCGCCAATTGTTTTATTTTTTTAAAGAGATATTTTGACGTGAATATATCGTTCAATTTGCTTCCATAGTGGAAGACAATTCTGTAAAATGTAAATAACAAAATCGGATGATGCCGTTTTGGTGTTGGTTGCAGTTACACATTTATCATTGGATATGTAAAGGATCAAAGAATTTATTACGTTTAGTGAGGAATTGAAACATGAAAATACGAAGGACTTCTTAGTATTGAAAAATGTAGGTACATGGATTCACGTACATCGTTGAACCATCAAGACTTAAATTAGATGGAATTACGTTCATACTTTTTAGGGTTCCTCACTCAAAGGGTAAAACGGGACCGTATTACTAAGCCTCCGCTGTCCGTCCGTCTGTCTGCCCATCTGTCACTAGGTCTGTATCTCATGAACCATGATAGTTAGATAATTGAAATTTTCACAGATGATATATTGTTATCTGTTGCTGCTATAGTAACAAATACAAAAAAAGACAATAAAATAAATATTTAAGGGTGTCCCATATAAAATTTTTTTGCCGTTTTGTTAGATAAAATGTTACGGAACCCTTTGTGCGCGAGTCCGACTCGCACTTGTTTATAAACCTGCTTGTATATTTGAATAATGCTAGTTAAATAAACGTTTGTAAACATTGCTATGTTTTTTTCAAACTTCTTTTATCTTAGGATAGAATGGTTGGTCTTACATGAAGACCTTAGAAACTTGAAGAAAGCTCAAACTTTGTGTGCTTTGCGCATGTTGGATCTTATCAGTGAATTTACAATTATTACCAGTAAATATGAGACACGATTTCTATTTTCTGCTTTCAAAACCGCTCGTAGTAAGTTCCATATGCTATTCAAGCTCTAAGTACAATTCATTGGTTAACTAGTGAGATATCTCTAAGATGTAATGAAATCTTTGTTTTTATAGCCCAGCTTAAACCACTTGGTAATTATAATTTACATGAGTTAGAAAAGACATTTACAGCTATTTTCCTTTTAACTTTTGGACTTTGTTTTTTTTATTCTAATTTATTTAAGGGGCTTTTGTGACGCCACATGCCAGCCCCATTGTATTTTCTAATGTTTTTAAAACTAAAGTAAAATAAATTTGTACCTACACAACACATGCTTATAATACACACTCTCTTATACATATACATACATTCCCCGCATACACATTAATTATAGTAAAGGTTGGTCTCGGACTTTGATTGTATTTTGTCTTTGTTTTTTGGCAATAAACTTTGTGGTAGTGCTAATTATGTTAGTTTGTTTGTTATTTCTTTGTGTGTATTGTAATGTTGATAATTGATATGAAAAGTGTTTTATGACACAAATAAAATATTGTTTAAAAAAGTGTCTAATTTAACATTTTCAAGTATTTCATAATAAATCAAAAATAAGACCACAGTTAAAGTCACACATATTCTGTCAGGATGAAGTTCAGTCATGTGCTCGTAAAGTAGTAGTAAAGCTTTACTAAGACATGGGCTAAACTTGATAGAGTTATACTCTATGTGAAAAAAAGCTTATTTTATTTTACTTTAATTTGAGACACCTGTAAATAGAGATTACTTGATATTGGCGGAATACACAAAATGTGAAAACAAAGACAGACTTCGCGATGTTCACCATAAGACTTAAGTACAATTCAAATTTGTTTGGATAACAGACGTGATTTGCGTTAAAAAAAAATTACATCGCGTTTCTAAGCCGCCAAGATTAGGCAATGAACTGGATACTATTAGATAATTGATTGCACCCAAATTTTAGATAATAAGTACACGCAATGCAACTTAGAGCAAGTATTAAGCGGCTCTCTCCTGTCACAGAAGACAATTTGCAATGTAGAATGGTTTTTAACCGGTTTAATGTTATCTAATAGCTATTATAAAAGTGTCTAAACGTTCTAGATTTCTAGGCACAGTAATTAGCACTACAGAATTAGTTTTATCTTAGTACACAATGATATCACCGTGCAAGTCCATCCCGTTGCTGGAATGGATGCACATACTAACAGTGCCCAGGTGGGTTGCGACTCTTTCCAGATATTGCCGGGCTGAGTTCTTCTAGCAGATTGCAGAAATATTTTGCTTGAATTCCTTTTGCTCCCACTTCTATAGCATATATGTAAATTGACCATGAAACCATTTATGGTCATTTTATCAGGCTAGATCTTTGAAGATGGTAAGCACACCTAGCCTGGAATGGAAGTGGCTCTCAAATGAGGCTGCCGGAAAACACTCTTAGGCTTATAACGGCAGATTTGCAATTTGAAACTTGGTAGTTAGCTAGTTGGAAAGTACCTTATCACAATAGTATGGTTTCTTCAAGACGGGGTTTTCCTTAACCGGCTGCTCATCTCATGCACTCATGATTAGGGTTTGAATTCATAAATCCCTTCGGCGTGTGAACCAACCGCACTTACTACTGAGCTATCGTCATTATATGGCCTATTAGTGATAATTATTGCTAACAAATGAATATGAGCAAAAAAATATTGTGAACATGAGAAGGAAAAATATCCAATGAAGATATTTATTGCAAACGGATGAAGGCAATGTGTCTCACAATTCCTTGCTAGCAGAAAATTAAATTAGAGTGTAATAAATTACATATATCAAACGACAGTGCCGATTTGTTACGATAGGTAGAGACGTGGAGACAATTTATCTGTTTGTGTAAACACTCAATTATTTGCATAAAAAATGTCTGGTCTATGGTTATCAATGCAATATTAAAAGAGGAAGTCATAAGTTAATAAAGACCTAGAATATAAATGTAGTAGTCAATAGTTAATAATACAGTCACAATAAAGAAAGTTTGTTAACATAATCGTGTTTGCGCCCGCACGTCATAAAATAATAATCCAGAGCAATAAATCCAGACTCTGGATTATTACAAAGGCCAACCGTTTATATACGTACTCTGGATTTCAGAGTATAAATGATGAGCCAAATTTCATCCTAATCTACAAAGAATTAAATAACATGCTGTCAGCTCATTTGGCAGTAGCTCTGCTTCACGAACTGTAGGGCTTGTGTTCCTGCCCAGGAAAAACATTGGTTTGACAAACATAAGTGTTTGTTGTGTTTTATGGATTAGAAGCATGTATTTACATAAAAAAATTAGGTGTATAGAGAAAATGTTCTTTCAGTTTTTGTTTTACTTATCGCGTTAATTTTATCAACTATACTTTCGACCACATCCGGTGCCCTTCTTCATGGAGACAATGCTGAGTACAACGCACGCGCGGCCTTGCTTTGCTTCACACTACGGGCCGCCCCCCGCACGAGCTAGCAGTTGTTTGATTTCCCTACTAAAAGCTTTTTTAAAGCTTTTCTTTAATAGCTTTAGGTTAAGGGATGTTATAAGGCAGAGTAAAATGTCTGTGATAATTATTTTATTTTTAGACACAAACAAAATATCATGTTTTTCAAACTTAACAACATGTGCTAAGAATCTTATTATTGCACGTATAAATCAAAATGATAAAATAATATCAAGATCTAGGCGTCTATCATATTTCAAAATAAACAGTAAGTTTAGAACAAAACCAAGGATATAATTGGACGGTTTCGCAATAATCTCTGCGCTGTATCTCAAGATATTATCTCCAGGCATTTATCACCTTACTAATAGACAGTATTTTAGTTAAATTAACTTATATTTAGTGTACAATAATAATTTTAGTTTAAAATAATGTAAGTAACTTTATTGGAAAGATGGGCACGATTTTTTAAAGATAAAATTTTTGATTTGATTTTTTTGTTACTCTGAACTAGATCGTTTGATAGAAGTTTTGTATCATAAGATGTAACGCGTAGCGATTCCTAGGTACATTTATGTGAAGAACATAGGTGCTGTATCAAATTTTTGATTTGATTTATTATTTACTTTGATCGGCGATTTCTGCAGCGATACACGGAACTTTGAGTAACAAAACAAAAACCAGGGCATCGCTGCTTTGGCGCTCATTACCTTGAGACATTAGATGGTTAGTCTCAACAGCCCTGTAATTTTGCCCTGTTAGTAATGAAAAAGTAATTAGCTCAATAAAATAGATTTGCCGTTTGGGCGTCTTAAGGCTGAAGTGAATTTCTTCTCGATCAACGTGATCCATACTAGGCTCGCCTTCGCTTTACATTAGGCTAGTTGGTCGCCAAACGCAGATCTATTTCAAATATTTTTTAAAAATCGAACCAGTTTAGGTATGACCCTTTTTTTGGACCTTTGGTTATCTTGCTATGCTACTGATTTATTATAATATAATGATATCACCTAGAAATATTTTTGATAGATTATGCCCTAAGTGTTCCAATGTGTAGTGGTTTGGAACACTTAGGGCATAATCTATCAAAAATATTTCTGACGACCTGTGAAACGATGGAATGACGACATCATAAGTACAGCGGGAAAGGAATGGATCGACAAAGCTAAAGTCAGGGAAAACTGGACTATACTGGAGGAGGCCTATACCCAAATAGGGGTTCCTAAAATGCAAAATATGTGAAAGTTTATAAATATAGATAAATGTCATACAATAATATTTAATACACTATATATAAAAAAAAAATAGAATACAAATGTAATACATAACTAGGTGATGGGAAATAAAAAGGCTTTATTATTATTATGCCCTAAGTGGATTAAACACGGAATAAGGCGAGGCTAAAAGCCTCAAGCATTAGCTATAATTATTACCTGTAATATTAACTTGGCAGTAAAGTCGGTCCTCGGGAGTCTAGACGGTGAGAATGGTTTAAAGTTATAACCATGTATCCAGTATGTAAGATATGTTCTAGTATCTCCAGTTTCCACTTGTTTTACGAAGGCCGTTAGCTTAATCTTATATTGAATACTGGTTGCAAACTTTCACGGAGTTTTATGAGCTACGTTTGAAAGTTAGTTTTGCTTTACAATATTTCTTTTTTTTAATTCCCAAATCTACATTGTACTTTATGATTTTAAAAACCACCTCACCGTGAAAACGGCCAGGGCAGTCATAGCTTCTGAATGAAGTAAAACATGCCATGTAAAACAATTTTTAATAAAGAAACATCCGAAAATAATTATAATCATTATCTTCTGTACTAAGTACTATTTTTTTTATTGTCTTCAGTGATAAGTACACTTGCCCACGATGCTTTCATTGCAGAACAAGATTTCAAAAGTTTAACGTGTGTGGAATGCGGAAGGCAGATTGGAAACAACCTTGTTACGACCTTATCTGAAGACCTGAGTCTTTCTCGAGACATCTGCCGTCAGATTAGAAAACATGATAGGTACGTGTAGGTAAGAGGCGTTAAAGTATATTGCGAAGGTTCTTTACTATGCTTAAACTTGAATATTAAATTATTAGATTTTACATTTATTTAACTTAATTTATAGCCATAATAATACGTAGGTACTTAATATTAATAACATTGATTTCATAGTATTTTGTGCCAGATTATGTCCCGTTGGTAAGCATAATAAAAACTGAAGGCGAAGTTATATACAGGGTTGTAAGCAAGTCAAAAAGTGTCAATGAAAAACCACAAAAAAAAGCTAAAAAAGTTAAAAAGTTCCGCGTTTTATAGCGGAATTAATATTGAAATGGCGAAAAAGCAACTGTATAGAAAAATGTAATTCAATTAAATGTACGGAACAGTATTGATTTATGGATATTTGTGGAAATAATTGTTTTTCGTAATTTCAGAGCTGGTGCCATGGTAAAAGTTGAGTTCAATAAACCTCTTTGGCATAGTACGCCCAAAGCGTATGATGATGCTGAATGGGATTTTTTGTGTCAGTGTGACTTTGACTTTTGGTTTGGTATTATTATTAGTATTTTTGTTTATTAGGTAGTATTATTCTCTCAATTCCTGTTTCGTATGAGTTTGATATTTATTCATTTTGTAGATTAGAAAATTTTGACCTTGAAATATAATTATTCTTAATTATGTAACTTAATTTTGGCTTAATAACTTTTTTTATCTGTATAATTTAAGACTAATTTAATTGGTAATTGCCGTGTTGGTCCAATTAATAAATTATTTAAAAAAAACACTACATTTGATTATTATTATTATTTCGAGTCGAAACAAGTAAACCACACCTCGACCTTTCAACATGTAATTGAAACGCGAAATGTTACACCAAATCGATCAAATGTTCAGTGTCAGTTTAATTTAACCTCTACATAATATTCTTATTGCTTATACAACACGCGAGAGCGAATATAATTTAATTCTTATGGAGTTTTTGCCATCTCCTCAGATGATTAACCAACCCGTTATTAAGTTACATCAAGAAGAATCTGTATCTAGCGAGCCAGATCATTATCAAAACGTAATCGGTTCGACAATTATTTCACGGAGTGATTTGTGGCCTCTATTGTGGAATGTGTTTCCTTTGGCAGTTCTATTAGACTATAAAACTGAACCATTAAAAATGATCGGCGCATTTTCCGCAGTAGGACTGACAGGTACACAGGTGGGGTCGAACACGGCACGACTCGAGATATATCTAAGTTGTGCATCGGCCTTGAGAGTGGCGCGGTTGCGCCGCTGCTGCCGCTCGCCCCGTTCCGTGAGCGGTGACCTTTCCGCTCCTCTCTTCCCAGCGAAGTTATTTATTGCCACCGAACGCGCAATAAATTCCCGGCAACTGTACCCGTACATCCGCGTTGTCTGCGCTGCAGCACGTGAAATAGCTAACGATTTTCGCGGTAGCTTTGAAAACGCTGACAACTGCCAACCTCTGATTTATTCCTGATGAATGATTAATAGCGGCATCTCAAATGCAGTTTGTAATGGAGAGTATTGGAGAGGTCGTTACTGCGATACACGCTAACGCAACAATGGTAAAGAGAAATGTTTATTAGTTTGAATAATTGGCAGTTACAGTTTAATTTATGGATTTGTTTCTGTATTTTATTCAGGAACATGTATTGTAATTTAAGTAGGAAATAGAACTGCTCTTTCCCGCTGGGCCATAGACTTGTCTAGAGCTCTCAAGATCTTCTATCAACTTGCAACTATGTACTGTTCGAGACAGCAGGGTACTTCTATCAACGGCAGAAACGTTATTTATTGAGTAAGGTTAGGTCATGAGTTAGGAAATGAACTTGAAAACAAGGAACTAATAGTATTTTCAAGTAATATTTTGAACATTGATAACGTAATCCAAACTTACTTTACAGTTCAACTGCAGAACAGTCAACATTCCGCATATTTTTTATTTTCTTTCGTCAGATTTTATTTCGATCACGAATGACAACAATCACGCAGTCTACAGACCAATCACACAAATAGTTATCCATTTTGTGCACACTTAATTAATTATTAACGACTTCAAAAAAGGAGGAAGTTCTAAAATTTGTCGGATTTTTTTTTTAAATTAGGATGTTCACCGATTACTCGAAGACACCTGGACCGATTTGGATTTTTTATTTGTTTTATACTTTTCAGGTCGTCCCATTTAAATTTTAACGAAATCGGTCGAACGGGTTTTAAAAAAAATCTAAAACTTATATACATCGATGATATTTTCGTTTACTCCAAAACCTCGACGTTTCATTGGAGCACTGCGTTTATTAAACCATAAACGCACCTAATACCTAACACCTAGCTGTGTTCGAGCTGTGTTGCTTGTTGTTGCTTGCTTATGGGTATGGAGTCGGTTTATTATTGCAATTTAACTAGATTTTGGCTTTTATTTAAAATTCTGTTCTAAGTTTTGAATTCGTTGATTTAGAAAGTATAAAATACGTTTGCTGTATTTTTTATGCAACTTAAATCCACGGCATTAATGAAACTTGAAACTAACTGGACTGGTTCAGTCTTAACGCTTTTTATACGAGTACAACAAGCTATAAGTCAACTGCTCTCTTTTGAGGCATGCAATTTTGTCCAAGTTGAATAGGGGGAAACCATTGATTACTAGTAGCCCACTTAAGATGCGAAGAAAAGAAAATGTTCTTGGGCTTTAAGTCCGGAGGAGAAATTGCCAGTCTGGGGACGACAAGGTGAACCAGTCTCTGTTATAGGCTGTGAAAGTTATTACTCGAAGCCGATGGACGGACGTGCAACTTGATTCGCTAATACTTGACTAAACATCTTTAATCAATAACCACCTATCAAACGCCGTGAAAGTTTGTTATAGCTCGAACAATTCAATAAGCGCTTGAGCTGCTGACACGTACAAGCGAGCTAATCGCTGTAACAAAAAGAAAAAATAAAGCAATTTATCCAAGACGCAACTCTTCTTTGATTAGTCCTGCGGCCGGCAAGGCTGGACTGAGTGTGCCCATTGTTAGAGGCAAATGTTCCCACGAGCGTACAGACATAGAACAAAAACAGTACTGGAGCGTAATCACGAGTCCTTGACAATCACATTCAAGATCTTAAATCGAATTACTTTTTTTCACCTTGATTGCCGTCTTCACATGAATGGAATTCAATTTATTTCATTCATCCATTTAATAGACAAGTAAATGGATGCAGCACTAAACAAAACTTTGCCTTGATAAAGTTTTCAATGTTTAACTTGTTGTTGTACTTATCACGAAAACGTACTTAACGTTGCATAATTTTTAAGTTAGTTTGTGCTGATACTTTTGCATCGCTACATCTTCCCAAAACGCAGATTAAGCCTGGCGCAGATGCTGAATTATCAGTACCCTAGACTGTGGTGACATCGTTGAGTCTTTTGAGGTTGAAACATTAGGACCGTGGGGACCGAGAGCAAAAAATAATTTATCATCTCGTCTGGTCGATGCCATCAACATCATCAGCCTATCGAAGTCCACTGCTGGACATAGGCCTCTTTCAAGACACGCCACTAAACCCGATCTCTCTCGTCTTTTTGCTTCCATCCACCACTAGCTGTCCTACGTATGTCGTCACTCCATTGAGGACGTCCTACGCTTTGTTTAACAATTCGCAATCTCCACTCTAGAACACGTCTACAGCGGTTATCGGTTCTGCGACAGATATGTCCAGCCCATTGCCACTTCAGCTTGCTAATACTGAGCTATGTCTGCATACCGGCCACCATTTTAGGAACTTTTCCCATTGATAGCGGCCTTTTAGATGAAGTAGTTGAAATAAAAATGATTTGTTTTTGTTAGGTTTAATAAATTAAGACATTTAATTGGTTCTTATGAATAAATATGGATGGATAAATTACATTATTGAGAGGTCAAGCATTCAGCAGTCAGATTCTAATGGTTTACTTCTCAGTATTGGCTAAATAAATAATTCGTATTCATAAACTGTCTGGAAGCTCACGCATACTGTTCCACGAATACCTTGCGTATGCAACATGTTTTTGTTCAATCTGTGTTTGGCACATAATATACGATTTGTATTCAATATCGACTCTTAAATGTTTTACAATTCATCGGTATTCTCGGTAATATGTTAAGAATGGAATTGGTTTTGATAAATTGGCTGCAATAAATATATAATCAGATATTTAATAAAATAACTTAGTAACAACGTTACTCGCATACACTATTTTCAGTCAGAATGCAATAAACATCGAGCTAGACATATTTTATTTTTACTTATATGTAGGTCTGATGTTACTGAAGGTAAGCGTTTGCCACCCTAAAATTTTACTTGTAAATAACAATATCTACTGAGGTGTAATAATTTTTTTAACGTAAAAGTAATGAGACGAACGATATGCTCTCCTGATGGTAAGAGATAACGCATGTCCATGACCATTGCAGCAGTACATATAACTATGAGTAGCAAAACAAAGTCTGGGGCATTGCTGCTTTGGCGAGACTTTCGATGATTAGTCTTAAATAAATATCGCAGGATCACAGCGCCATCTGACCCCAAACTAAGTAGAGCTTGTGTTATGGAAGTAATTAAAACAAAAAGGTTAAATGTGCTCAGTACAGCTAACTTCAACACAAGATGTTAGCACGAGACTGTTACTCTCATGCTTGGAATTGCTTCTTTTCCGTTACACGTTTGCTAGCTAAAGACATTTTAAGAGGATCAAAGGCCTGCAACGATTAACGCAAAGGTTTTATTTATGAAGTATCGAATTACGTACTTGAGTGCAAGAAAATCATATAATGTGGTGAAACATTTTATGTTGCATACTAATTTCCATCGAAGCTTGCAGTAAAGTTACTACATTGTTTGGCATGATTTAATTAACTTTCAATGATTTTAACTGTGGCTTAAATATATTTCACATAATTTATAATAAAATATTTAAAAATATCGAAATACTTGACGCTGGCAAACGTACGAAGTCCGATGCCAAAAACAAAAAAAAAAGCTCTTGACAAAATTTTAACAATTCGTTTTAGGCCTGAGAATTGGCTCAATGCACGAATGTGCCATGGCCGAAGAAAAAAAGAAATAAAAATCGTTTTAGGGGTTAGTTTTTATACTAAAAACGTATGTCTAATTAATTTTATGTAAAAATGAAAAACCTTCATGAGAATTCACACACGTAGCGCTACACAAGCATTAATAAGCAATGAATTAAGTCAGAATTTCTCTTTGTCTACGTGCAAACATCATAGCATAACTGTCCTAAAGGAAGTACAATTACGTTCTGTTTCCCGTTATGTAAACTTTGCAAATTGTAGTCTGAACAGTTTGCGTATTGCATACAAATTTGTGTCGAAGCGTCTAGTTTTAGATTAGGCCGATGAGGTGAAATAACTGCTTGTTTTTATAACAAACTATCCAACCTTTAACATCGGTAAAACAAAATAACGCTCTAGCGGCTCAAGCTATAAAATTCCTGTAAGTTGGCCAGCGCAATTAAACTTTACGATGTGTTTAATATCGAGTCGTAAAGTGAATTGTACCTAAGATTGTTTTAATCAATGAGTTCTGGCTTGTAGTAACTTACGGGATTTGCTACAAGAGAAGTTCTGCTCAAGTGGTTTATGAACTGAATGTTCAGTAAGTTTAGCTTTGCATGCCACGGGAACATTTATATTCAAAGAACAAGCTCTCTGCTCGGTGGGTATGTGGCGACTGTTAGTTATTTGAGTCGTGTGGTAGCGCTGGCGGTCGACCGTTGGACACAATAATAAGTAATATCTTTGCCAACATTTCGATACAATGGAGATATTGTCATATAAATGACTCGGAAGTACGTGGAATGTAAATACCATCGAATGTTAATATGAGTATTCATTCAATATAAAGGGTGATAAACCAGGGGTTTACTAAACCGAAATAAAGGCATTGCACACATAATTAATAACAACTTTTACTAAGGCCACAACTCAGAAATCGTGAAAAAACAACAGTTGTTTTTGTTTCAAGGATTCAACGATAAATTATAATGTTAACTTTGCCACTTTGAATACTTACGATGTTCTTATATAGTGGTGGTAGATCTCCTTAGCAGGAGGTCATCTAGGTAGGTACCACCGCAGTACCAGATATTCTGCCGCCAAGCAGTAGTGTGTAAACATTACTGTGTTCCGGTTTGAAGGGTACTGCAGCTAGCGAAATTACTGGGCTGTTGAGACTAACCATCGAAAGTCTCAAAGTAATGAGCACCAAAGCAGCGATGCCCTGGACTTTGTTTTGTTACTTAAAGTTCTGTGTATCGCTGTAATCGTCATGGACTGGCGTTATCTCTTACCATCAGAATAGCGTCTCGTTCGTCTCATTATTTGTCACACAAAAAAAAACCCGCTGTTCCCAGAAGAACACTATTTTTTTCTAAATAAAAAGTAATGTGTTAAGTCAGGGTGTCAACTACCTCCATGTTAAATTTCATCAAAATTGGTCCAGCCGTTTGAGCTAAAAGAAGTAACAAACACACTTGCATACACACAAACTTTCGCCTTTATAATATTAGAGTAATTGGATTCACATTAATGCTGTTTGTGAAACTATATCCCAATAAAATAATACGTCGATAAAACAGTTCCAATGTACCCACACATCTATTTTTTAGATGTTATTAAAAATTACAATGAAATACACAGCTTACATCTGAAATTAATAACAACCTTTGATCTCTCTGCTTTCTATAGCATTTATAAAATAATTGACCAAAAAGATATATAAGTTTCAAAACTTTTATCATATTATGTAACCAGACGTCACAGGCAAGTATGCAAATCAATTTATACACAGAATATTCACAAGGAAGCTTTGTGTGTATTATGTAGATATTATCTGCTTCCAATACTTCCGATTATCTGTAAGTAACAGGAAATTGATAGAGTGCACACATTTATATAACAGTCACACTGCTCCGTTATCGAGCAAATTGCTACATTGTCTTTTATATTTTCCGCTTGTGAAATACATCGAATAAGCGTTCAGCTTTATAACAGAAAACACTAGGGATGTGACTTAGAGGGGGAAAATCGACTTACTAAATAATCGATATTTATCTCTGTAAAATAAATCGATTTGTAAAAAATCGATTAATTAAAAAATAATCGTTTTTTTCGAACTATTCGAAAAATTGCATTTTTTTGTGCATAATAATAAAATTACCCAGTCGATAATAACTATAACAACAATCTGTTGGTTTTAAAACTTAAAAACAAACCAAGTTTTTTTTTCAACTTAAATAATGAGAAACTAAATAAATTTATCGATTTTTAATACATATTTATAAACAGATGGCGCCATTTTTCGACGGACAAGTGACATTCCTTTTGTGCGTTTAGTGACCACGTGTTTATCGTTTATCGCACAAGTGGCGCTGTTTGCAAAATTTGATTAAAATGTGTAGTTTGGCTTTTTAGTTTAATCCAAAAACGCATATCTTATCTTTTTAACTTTAAAAAAAGAGAGTAAGTAATATAATCAATTTTTAATATGTACATAAATAATCGATAATTAAAATCGATTATGAGAAAAAATATTCGATTAATATATTTTTTAATTTTATCACATCCCTAGAAAAAACGCGTTGAAAGAATAAAGTTATGTCCTCGTGATATGATGAATAAGTTTTATACTGAACGTAATATGTATATGGAAAAACAATAACTTTCTAACATAAACTTCCAGCTGCCATGTGTCGCACTATGTGATTTCGCTTACATTTGCTTAACTAATTCGAAAATATTACACATTTTGTATCACAACAGGTCTACTAGGTTTTTACGACTCGCGTAGCAGAGCAACAAACTGCTAATAAACTAGGTATTTGACCACAGCTCACCTGATTTTAAGTGACAGTGTAGTCAAATATGGTAAACTTACACACCAAGCTTGGAATGGAACATGCTTTTATTATTTGAAAAAAAAACAATATTATCATGTTTGTCACCAGGAATACTTAATCGGACACAAAAAAGTATAGAAATTGTTAAAAAGTATAGTCGAGTACTTTGTGCGCGATTAAACCCCGGTAATAAATATAACAATTTTGTACTTAGTAAACCTGTTTAAACATAAACCGACATAAGTGACTTCAAATTGCAAATAATCTCGCATAATGTCGTTTACTTCTTTCACTCGTTTTTATTACCCCGACACTTGATTGGTGTCAGAAAAAAGTTAATGGAGTAAAAAGTATGCAGCTGCACGTCCTACTAGAGTATCGGAGCCTGTTTGCTAGCTAATTGCGCCAGTAAATGGAACTTTACATCTTTCATAGCCGGCGTGTGTCGAAACTGGACTGATGTAAACGCTGGTTTTATACTTCAATGATGTGCTGATTTTGGTTTCATATTTTATTTTAACTGTCTTGTTAGCTCATTTGTTAGTACCTCTGTTTTATGAGCTTTTTTATGGTAGGCAGGCTAAGTGTTTGATCACAGCTCATCTAGTGTTAAGTGAAGGTTTGGTCGAAGATGGTAAAACACACCTAGCCTGGAATGGAACTGGCTCTCAAGTGAGGCAGTGAACACACCGTCAGGTGCTTGGCGGTAGATTTTCAGCTGTAGAACGTGAGTTCGATTCCCACCACACACGTTTGTGTGACGTACATAAATGTTTGTTCTATATCCGGGTGTTTCAAATGTATGTAAATTAATTATTTATTAATAAAAAAAATGTGGATATTTTTTTATAATTATGACGAAAACTTTAAAATTGTACTAAAATCAGCAGTCCAATAAAAATACGGTCATGCAGCCGATTTGTGTCCATGGTTTACGTTGTTCATAATAATGGGTAATTTTTTTTTTTTTTTTTTTAGTTGACAGGCTAGGTGTTTGACCACCGCTCACTTGATGTTAAGTGACGGTGTAGTCGAAGATGGTAAACATATCTTGTCTGGATTGCAACTGGCTCTGAAGTGAGGCTGCCGGAGCACACCGTTAGGTGCTTGGCGGCAGATTTTTAACTTGAGGGTGGTAGCTAGCCAGCCGAGCACTAAAAGTACCCTACCAGCATGCTATGATTTCCTCACGATGTTTTATTTCACCGGCAGCTCAAACTTATTGTTGGAGTTTGAATCCATGATCTTCGGCGCGCGAACCGACTGCGGTAACTACTGAGCTATCATCGCTACAAATTACGCTACAGTGAACTTCTTTCTGCTTAGTATATCCCAAGTATGAGTATTCTCTCAGTTATCTCAATCAACTCGTCCTAGACTGTGTATACAATGGCTTTTTTTCTTTGGTTTTGGCATCGCATTTTGAGCATTTGCCATTGTCAAGTGTTTTATATTTGTAAGTTTCATAAGTTGCCTCGTAGCTATAGTTAATATATTTATATAGCTTATAATTAATAGTTCAAAGTCCAGTCTTGATCAAGTACAGTCCGTGTCAGTCATGCTTTAGTGAAGTAGTGGAGACTTTACTATTAGGCTTCGATGGAGTTTTGGAAGCAACACAAAAACTCATGTTCCACCACATTATATCATTTTCCCACACTCACGCTTGTGATTCGACACTTTATGAATAAAATACAACTATTTTTATGAATAAATACTCGACCAAACACAAGTTTTAGAAAAAAATACAACGGGGCGACACGACTCTTTCCACGTTCCCGCCAAAACTCCGCGATTTTACTTGACTGCACGTCATAAAAGGAACACATCTTTTTTTCTCTGTTTTTGGCATCGCACTTTTGTGCATTCTACCAATGTCAAGTAATTATTAATAATAATACTTTTTACTGTTTGTTAAGGTTTAAATATTAGTAGTCATAATAATTGCTAATGACACAACTCAAAATTATGGCTTGTTTGCTACCTTCCTGTATGCACCTTAGACTGTAAATGTGCATCGGTTAAAATTCCCACGTATGTGCGACAATGCGATGCTCTCGCAGGTCGCTCACCTCTATTGTGCTGGGATATCTAACGCTATGACGTCGCATAATTAGACGAGATCCGATGATGATAAGCGCCATCGTCTATGCATTCATGTTAACATGCGATTGATGCGGGTGGGATTGAAATGATGAGCAGCTTATTAATTGTTCGGCGCATTCTCTATAACTACTCGTGTCTTTGTTCTCAGAGCAGTCTTCTTTTTTCTATAAGCGTCTTCTAGAACTTATTTGTATTTTTATAAGCTAAAAAGATAATTTCACGATGGTGTCTAGGTGCTCTAGGTGCCACCGAATAATTAGATATACAGACGCCAATCAGATATTATTGTAGCGTTTGTTGATAAACGAAAGTAGAATTTATGCTTGCCGAAAGATAGTTTATAACGTTCTTTGTATGTTTTTTGTTCTATGTATGTGTGTTCTGTATGTATTAAAAGTATTTATTTGCAAAAAAAAAGTATTTAAGTATTCTATCAGTCATCTGACAACATCATAGTGCAAGCTTTAATTGGTTTCTGTGTAATGTCCTACGATATTTTTATTTATTTATTTAATTTGATCCCGTGCAGTTTCCATAGACTCTCAAAAATGTGTGATTTATTTCCAAAAGTCGTCAAAAAAGCTTTACCGTAATCTGCAGTAATTCTTATGTCAACGGTTTTTTATGTAAAAATTGTATCTTAGGATGATGTTCTACTTCCACAGTCTTCTCGCTAGTCATGTTACCTTTATCTTAAGACCCTGGCCGTACGCCTTATTTTGTAGTTCCGTGCTACAATATAATTGTTGACGACTCTGTTGGCTTATTGGTAGTAATCTGCTTAAAGAGTTGTAGCGCGTGGGTTCCCAGCCAGGACAATCATTTTCAAATTTAAACAAATGTGTATTCTGTGTCTGAGTGCAAGTATGTATCTACAACATGTTTTTACATCGACACATTATGTACTGTATTTCATTTTTTGTTGTATTGATTGACATGTAATCGATGTTTTATAACTTTTTTAATACACATATTTGAATTCATTTTACGAAATTTGACTTGTAACATATTTTGTATTTGTACAAAAAAAAAAACTTGTTCCCGAAGTCCTATCCCAATCTGCAGTATCTAATTCCTATCTCAACGTCGATTCTAATAGATTTATAGTGTACAAATATTATGTGAGATGTGTAAACGGCGTTACTAACATGTCTAAATTATTAAATTCTAATCTATTCATCAAGTCGAAACCAAAGCAATTTTCCAAAGAGTGATCACGACATCACGTGTGGAGTGGCACTCACTCTCATTTCTACTAAGCATGAAATCACAAGCAGCGCGACCACAATTAACTACAAATTATATTTTTTAAAACAAAGCTTGTACTATGAAAGTCAGAAAAAAAATTACAAGTTAAACAAAAACTTGCAAGAATAATGGTAATGGAGTTCTGATTTAAATATCTTAATTTTGTAGCGATGCTAGCGCAGTGGTTAGCGTAGTCGATTCACGCACCGAAGGGTGTGGGCGAGTTTAAGCCCCAGCAATGAGCTTGAGCTGCCGGTAAAGGAAAACATCGTGAGTAAACCATGGTGGTAGCATGGTACCACCTAGCTATCACCCTTAAGTTGAAAATCTGCCACCAAGCACCTAACGGTGTGTTCCGGCAACCTCACTTGAGAGCCAGTTCCATTCCAGGCTAGATATGCTTTACCACTTGGTGGTAGATCTCCTTAGCGGGAGGTCGTCTAGGTAGGTACCACCGCAGTACCAGATATTCTGCCGCCAAGCAGTAGTGTGTAAACATTACTGTGTTCCGGTTTGAAGGGTACTGCAGCTAGCGAAATTACTGGGCTGTTGAGACTAACCATCGAAAGTCTCAAAGTAATGAGCACCAAAGCAGCGATGCCCTGGACTTTGTTTTATTACTCAAAGTTCTGTTTATCGCTGCAATGGTCATGGGCAGGCGTTATCTCTTACCGTCAGGAGAGCGTCTCGTTCGTCTCATTATTTTTCACATTAAAAAAAAAAAAAAAAAACCATCTTAGACCACACCGTCACTTCATATAAGATTAACTGTGGTCAATCACCTAATTTATCAATCATAAAAAATGTGAATAAAATTCTAATCCTGTAATTTCGCCTTAGAATAAAGATATCACTATTAAGCATTGCGATCATACATCAGATAAGCAGATTGCAGTTCAATTACTACACTACTATAAATACCAATCTTAATCAACTACACAAGAACGCCTTGACATTATACATTCGGAAGCTATCTTAATACAATCTACAGGTCTTACTAGGTAGTACAACTCCTTAGCAGAAGGTCGTCTGCGTAGGTACCACCACATGTTCAAATATTCTGCCGCTAGGCATTGGTGTGTAAACATTACTGTGTTCCGATTTAAATACATTTTTTTTTATGGTTGACAGGCTTCATATTTGACCACAGCTTAAGTGACGGTGCGGTCGAAGAGGGTAAAGCACACCTAACTTGGAATGGAACAGGTTCTCAAGCCGGAACACACCGTTAGATGCTTGGCAACAGATTTTCAACTTGAGGGTGGTAGTTAGCCAGCTGAGTACTAGAAAGTATCCTACCACCATGCTATGGTTTCCTCACGATGTTTTCCTTCACCGGCAGCTCAAGCTTGTTGTTGGGGTTCAAACCCACGCTTTTCGGCATGCGAACCGACCGCGCTAACCATTGAGTTATCACCGCTACCATATTTAGCAAAATTACAGAAAAAGGTTGTACGTTGAAAGTTTAAACGCTTCGTATTTTGTAAGCAGGTTCAATTTAAAATTGCCAATGATGGTTATATACGATCGAAATAAACACGCAGTATGCCAAAGCTCTATACCGAACGTTTGCCAAGTCTCCTTGAAGCTATTGGAATTATTTAGAAAGGAGAGCACTTAATATTCGCATTTAATTCTTTGTTTAGCAAATAAACGCGGAATGGGTCAAATATTGCAATAAAACGGGTCTTGATTTGATGCATCGAAGCTAACACTTGAAGTACCTAAAGATCGTTGTAATTCGGGTCTTGATTAAATGCTAACAGATATGTAAGTATATGGATGGAACAACATAAAATAAATATGGATGCTTTACTAACTGTTAAAACGCAATCCAAATTTTAATTAAATTCATTGGAGTACTACAGAGATATGGTAACAAACGCGTACGACCTCTTACATATTTAGATCCGAATTCTGATCAGCCCTCTTTTTATAAACTAGCTCACTGCAGGGCGTGTGCCTCTTCTCATTGTAAGAAGGGTAGGGCCTTAGTCCTCCTTGCCAGCCAAATGCGAGTTGGCAGACTTCACAAGATGAAATCGCGGACATGTATGTTTCTTCACGATATTTTCCTTCACCGTTTGAAATCAGAGGTAATACACACCACATAACTTACAAAAGATAGAGGTGCGTGCAGTGGGATTCGAACCCAGGACCTCCAGATTGGAAGTCACCCGGTCTCCTAACCAGGCTGCCGGAGCAACCAAATTTAGATACAAACGTACTTTCGTGCTTAAAATATTAATCTCATCATCATCAGCCTATCGAAGTCCACCGCTGGACATAGGCCTCTCCGAAGACACGCCACTCAGCCCGATCTTCGGCTTTTTTGCTTCCATTACCCGCCAGCTGTTCTGCGTATATCGTCACTCCATCGAGTCTCAGGGCGTCCTACGCTACGTTTGCCTACTCGCGGTCTTCACTCTAGAACACGTCTACCCCAGCGATTATCGGTTCGGCGACAGATATGTCCAGCCCATTGCCACTTCAGCTTGCTAATACGTTGAGCTACGTCTATGACAAAAAAAACTAATGCCTTAAAATTAAAAAAAAAATGTATACCTATTCAATCTTCTAGAAAAAAATGTATCATTAATTACAAAAGTGATTAAACAAGAAAATTAACGTCAAGAAGTGTGTCAGTTCACATTACAACCCATAATTGGGTATAAACAATGCTTGTGTCAAATTGTAAGAACGATCATTGTTCCTCTACTTCCGCTCTCAGAGGCACTACTTTTATTTCACCATTCTAGGTCGCCAGTTGAAAGCTTTACTGCAAAGTAACACACATCAACATTTTCATACACGTGATCAACTAAAAACTGGCGACGATATTTTGCAAACACGTCTGTTTTGTAATAATTCGGAACTGTATGCCATTCATAAGCTTCAACTTTAACCTGTATTGTTTCACGAGTAATAAAATATATTTGCGTTGTTTAAGCGTAGAAAACTAATTTGCCAAGCATAAACGTAAGGAGAAAGCATGATACTGTGAACGTAAGTATAAACTTACTCGTAATAGTCCGGCGAACAACAACTGGTAGGAAAATGTCAGTTCATGATCATAAACTAACCAGTCAGTTTCACGAGTTTACTCAAAATTTCATTCTCCGTATTTCAAACGCAATTCATTTCACACACCAAGCAATTAATCAGTCAGTATTGTTGTTAGGTAAAAGTTTCATTCCATAGGCGCTGAAAACAAATTTTATTGTGCAGTGTGGTCGTAACCAGTATAAAATCGTTGGTAGATACTTGAGATCTGTAATTCTAAAATAGAATGAGCATTCGATGGCTTTTAATTGACTCATAAACGGAGCTTTCCTAGATATAACTGAAGAACAAAACTGGTTTTCATTCTAAAATGTATTACTGATGTCATTGAGAAATTACGATACAGCTAGGATTCGCACCTATTTCTATACTATTGTACGGTATGTAATAACCTGACGTGATTTTGATACATTTTTGTTTTACGTACGTAGAATTACTCACGTTTCATTTTATTGGATACTTCAACTATAGTTTCGGCCACACGCACTTTCAAAAGAAATCAAATCAACAAAAGACTGCGCACGCGGTCGTCTCAGTTTTAATACCAAATGTGGCCGAACGCCGAAACTGTAGCCGGAGTATCAGACAATAAAATTTAACAATGAAATAAAAAAAAAACAGTTGCTTTTAAATTATTGTACCTACTCAATTTTTTAATTTTAAAATTGTGTACTCTCTTTGGCCTACATATTTTCCAATAATCAATTAATTTTAACCGTTAACCGCGTTAAAACTAATTGTTCACATAATAGTTCAGCTCGCATGATTCAGTAATTAAAGTTATATAATAATTATGCGCAAGGAATTGGAAACTATCCTTTCATATTAAAAAATACTACATCATCTTCGTAACTCTTAATTAATTATATACATGATTAATTTTTGCAGTTTATAGCTTAAATAAATACATAGAAATGGGATTGAATTTGGGTATATGATAGATTTATAACTTTTTAAAATAACAGGTTTTATGATAATTATAACGATTATGTAAACCGAAGAAAATATGTAAATAGAGTAGTAAAATTTGAGTTACGGGCAAACATTTCTTTTTTTTTCTTTTTTTTCACAAACAGAGTTTTAGTGCAGACTTTGTATTGACGCACATATAACTGATATTATGTTTAACTCTATAGACCAATGAAATGAAATGAATATGCTAGCATTTTAACTTTTTTATTTAATAAAAAAATCAGCTATGAATATACAATTAGCACAAGATTTTTTCTTTCCATGTTCTGTTGATTTTTACATTGAAAAGTTTCTACCTTTTTTCGGCATTGCGCTTTCTACATTCTGCCAATGTCAGATGCTTCTTTGTTTTAATTAATCTCACCTAAACTCAAGTGACATGAGTGCTAGTCATAGTCTAAAAGTGAATAGCAGCCCAGTCCATTCCATGTTCAAGCAAGGTTGCTTAACGAAGTTTTGGAAACAACACGAAACGTCATGGTGTATCACTATATATATCACTTGTCTACACTCGAACGTATAATAAGACACATTATGATAACATCTCTATCACCGATATAATTTTGCCGCGTTCCCGCCAAAACTAGTTCTACCTATCTATGATAGAGGCTAAATCATTGGTAAGTTATGAATATACGAGTAATGCAATAGCAAGAAACCGTAATTGTCTCGAATATAACCCGCGATAATACCTCATTTCCACGGGGCATCTACCATTTGTCATGCAATAGGAGTGGAGTTACCTCGGATCATTATTTAGTGGTAGCGATTAAAGTGAATCACAGTGGGCTTGTGATTAACTGTGGGGCTGAGAGTTACTCCGTACCTGCGAGCGCGACAACTCGCCGCTTCCTCATTGTGCGCCGCCGGTTATTGCGCCTGACTTCGCTCACCCAGGGGCTCTACTTTAGAATCATATGATTTATCCGCATACGAATATATGAAATTGAATCTGAACGAGTTTGATTTTACACATTTTTAGGCTAACCGTTACGTGTTTATTTTTTATAAGCAACTCGGCCCGACTTCGCACTGAAAAACAAAACTCGATTAACAATATAAATATAGTTTATGTCACTCAGTGATAATGTATCATTCTAATGATGAAAGAATTATTCAAATCGGTCCAGTAGTTTCGGAGCCTATTCAATACAAACAAATAAATAAACAAAAAATCAAATCTACCCTCTTTATAATTTTAGTGTAGATTTAAATATTTGATTTTTTTTGTTGCACACAGCAGAGAACGTTTAATAGCAACAATAACGAATTAAAATAAAAACCGTCAACCTGTTATTTTTTTCACGACAACAAGAACGTCAATTTTATAAACAGATTATATTTATTTCATAAGCAGATTATATTTATTTCATAAGCAGACTATATTTATTTCATAAGCAGACTATATTTTTTTTATTTTTTTTAATGTTTGGCAGGCTAGGTGTTTGACCACAGCTCACCTGATGTTAAGTGAAGGATATTTATTTCATAAGCAGACTATATTTGTTTCAAATAATTTTTACAACCTAGAAATTTTGGAGGAAGCTTAGAAGAGAACACGGAAAAATCATGTTGCCGCATTGTATTATTTTCCAAAACTTGTGTTTTTTCCTTCCCAACAGATTTTTTTATTTGAAAAGTGTAAACATAAATTTAGGTTTATGCCGACACATTTCTCACCAACCAAAATACAAAATGACCTTTCAATCAACCTCGCTGAATGAATCAGAGTGGTTCCACCTCAAATCGTTAAATTGTAAATAATAGTAGCCGCTATACGATATAACTTTGTACCTACGTGTTGAACGCGAAGATGGTACAAATTAAATATTTGATTACAGTTAACTTTACAGCCGATTTGAGGTCAATAGCTTGCAGTAACGGTCTCGGTCGGAAACTCGCATTATGTGGTCTATTGAATACACATTCATATTGTGTCGAGTCTGAGAAGATACGGGAAAGGGTGAAAAGAAATTAAGATGCTGTAGGCAGTCAAAATGGTTAAAAAAACGACCAATAAAAAGAAAAGATTAGCAAGAAACTCTTATGAGACTTATATTGACAATTTATCCATCAGTTAAAATTTTAAATTCATATTTATATGGGTATAATGATATGGTATTCTTACATCTCTCATCGCGCCGGTGCACTTAATTTTAATCTAGTTAGCACAAGTGAAAATTTTTGTGGGTTTTGTGTTATAACTTATTTTCTATTTATTGAATTGTAGCTGTTCGTTTTCCATGTAAAATGAAATCCCAATAATCATTTTAGCAAAACATAAACATATTTAAAGAAGTTAAACAAAATAAGGATTAGTTTTGATAAAATTTCTGAGAGAATTGTTGTTTTCGAAACTCGATAAATTTGATATGATAAATGATTTCGATGTGAAAAATGACTGTAACGTATAGTTTAGACTCGTGCAGTATAAGTATTATAATTATTTTAAAGTACAGTTACTTATACCTGTAGAGAGTTCACAGAAAAAGTACACGTTTTATATTAATTAGCCAAAACTAGTGCGAATGTAGCTAATAAACACAGCAAAGATAAAATAATTACAGATCATAATGTCGTTTTACAATACTCGTGTAATCTTACACATAGAAATGTATTTATCCTTAGATTGCCCACCATTAATGCTTATTAGCGGGCTCGCCACATGTAATGAAAATAAATTTAAAAAACCGAGTATTTCCTTTACTAGATACATTAACATTTCAGGTTTTAGTTCCGCCATATTCATGTGAACATCATGTGTGGGGCTGTATAGACTGCGATGAGTCTGTAAGTATTTTTAAATTGACTGGAATGACATGTCTATTTCGTGTTATAAACTGTCGAGGAGTAAATTACTATAATTTAATACATTCTTTTGTAACAAGGCAAGTATATACCTATCGTTCCTATAAATGCGAAAGCTTGTTTGTTGGTTCAATGAACGTAATTTGTTATGGATATAAACTAAATGGAGACGTTCGTTTTCAACTTTTAACAATATTATCTACCAAGATTCCTACCAAGAAGACTCAACAAATAGACCGCCCTGTTGGCTCATTGGTAGTATATCTGCCTTAAGAGCTATAGGGCCATTCAATTCCCACACAATACAAACATTTTGTAATATAAACAAATGTTTGTTCTGTATGTATTTACAAGCAAAAAAAAATGTATTTATGTATTAATTCAGTTATCTAGCTTTGCTTAGTTTGGGGTCAGATGGCGCTGTGTGTCCTGCGACATATTTTTTTATAGAACAGGTGATTTTCGTGATTTTATTCATAATCGAAAAATAACGTTTTTAGAAAAGGCGTTTTTGTATTACAAAGACTTAAATCCCTGTAGTGTTTTAAAACTTCCTTTTCATTATTTCTTCTTATGATTAGCCGAAGCTACTCTCAAATTATCGTTATGTAATCACTTTCACTGTTCGAGTCGGCACCGTTGTTTGCACACACTTCAATTAGCATCGGCGAAGTATATTGTTACTAAGACCCCGTGTATTCTCTATTTTTACAACTAGTTACGATTACGTAACAGTGTGTGAATGTTCTTAAACGAAGTTCTAATTTTCCCTTTAAATTGTAACAATTTCAGTCAGTGACTCAAAATAGCAGGTAATAAAATTGTAACAATTCTAGTCGGTTACTCAAAATAGCAGGTCATAAAATTGTAACAATTCCAGTCAGTGACTCAAATTAGCAGGTCATAAAATTGTTTTTTTTTTTTCTAGTCAGTGACACAAAATTCTATACGTACACATAAATGTATTATGTATTTTATGAAAATGTCGTTTCGCTTCAAATAAAATTGCCCATTCAATGTTTCCTTCGGTTTCAACTGCGTATCCCTACAAATAAATTACTGATTATATTTCTCTAACAAACAAAAAGACAAAATACTCGACGGTAGAACAACAGACCATAAACAGAAACGATTCGCTCCAAATTCGTGATCATTAGGTTTGAAAGATTCGGTTCGGAGAATACTGTCTTTTTTCTTTCTTTTAACCAAAAGCTTGACACAAGCGTAAAAATAAAATAGATTGGTGTTTTTAATACAAACTAGCTGCGCGGTTTTATCCACGTTATTAGGAATAAAAAGTATCTACCTAGTATATATTGATTGTATTCTAGGGTACAAATTATCTCCGTTACAAACAGTACCCAAATATGTCCAGATGTTTCAGCGTCAAGAATTTACAAATCAACTTTCACATTCATAATGTAAGTTTTATGCTATAGGGTTAATTTTTTTGACAAGCAATGTATTTGACCCCTTGTCGAAGATGGTAACACCACCACCTAGCCTGGAAAGAACTGGCTCACAAGTGAGGCAGCCGAAATGCACCGTTAAGTGTTTGGCGGCAGATTCTCAACTGTTAAAGTAAAAAAGGTATGTTAAAGGTAGGTCACGAACCCTTACCTTGAATAAAAAAAACAAACCAAATTTGCAACATTTTTTTGAGTTGTGTTTAACCGCTATTTCGCACGCTTATCTAGAAGAAAATGATTCTCTCCCGATATGATATTTCAATAAATTAAGATATCTCTCGATGCCCTAGTATTTTAGTAACTTTTCATTTCATCTCCTTGACTTTATCGTTTTATCTACAGCACTACTAACTGTAATCAACGGAAAAGTTATTCCCAGTTTTCAAATAACACCTTATCCAGCTAGAGAAATCAGTGCAGCAACGGAGAAAATCTAAGAGTTGCAATATCTAAGGTAATAAATAGATAGCAAGGAGGAAATATCGTTTTGCCGGTGCTTCGGGGGGTAATCAACCGTGGTTTCACGGTGTGTTGCCACCTTTTGTTTCAGTTCGCCGACATCTCCACCAGATAACATCGCTATTTTATATTGCAAACTGAAAAACGAAATAAACACAACATCCTTATTGTGCTGAGGAGATAATAGTGAAATAAAAGTCTGAAAGTTATAACTTGTGTTGTATTTGTAACTTTAGGAATTGTCGGGGAGAAAATTTTGTTGTGGTCTTACAATGTTCAGAAAGTACGACAGGGTATTGTTATGAAGCCATTTTTTTTAAATACTAGAGAACTTTACCTTGAATTGTCTCTAAAACGTAACAATTTATTTTATTTGATATCATTAATTAATTAATTTTGGAGGACATTTTATGAATACAATTCGTCTAGGTAGATACCACCGTAGCACCAGATATTCTACCACCAAGCAGTAGTGTGTAAATATTAATGTGTTCCGGTTTGAAGGGTACAGTACTCTTGCATTAGAAGAACATCTCGTTAAACTCGTTAATTTTTCATTAAAAAACACAGTGCCAATAAGCCCATAACTAAGCTAAGCTTGTACCTACTATGGAAAACAGATGATGATTGGTTCAAAAAATTGCAGCAGATGTTTTCCTTTGACTCCGACTCCTGTGTTTTCCTTTTCATTTCCAACTACTTTCTACGTAGATTTCAACAAAATAATGGAATTATGTGAGTAGTTTTCAACGTTTTCAACGTTTAGTTTTCAAACAAAAAAACAGCAAACATACGAGTATGCCGAATAAAACACTTTTAAAAAGTTACAAACTTCAAGTGAGACGGAAAGATACGAGACACTTTTCTAAGTATGTACGCTCTGTAAGAATATGTTAAAAATTGCTAACCTATAAACTATCTTGCTTACAATACCTCATTATATTGTTCACATTATGTGAATTGACTATTATCTAAGCGAATTAGAATAATAGACACATTAAGCAAATCTTTATCGCTACGTATGTATCTTGTTATGTAATAATGATCGATGGTACTATCAAATAGGTACAATATAACGATAAAACAAAAATCTCTCCTTTGTTATTAGTTACTACTCATGGACGGTGAAATTGCTTACAATGACAGCGATTACTTAAAGTTACAACTTGCATAAACAATTTATGGATTGTCTAATACGGTTATGACTAAAATTGTCTTAAAATAGGACATTGCCTCGGGCTCCGATCAAATTCGATGTAATTGTTTATGTTGAGTAACTCTTGTGCTTAGATTAATAAGTTTTTGAGTTATTATCAACATAATTTCAAGTATGTAAATCAAGAATGAATTTACAGCGTCTGATTTTGAAACTAGGTCTAAAAAGCTGTGCGCAACATATTTGTCTCTCTAGTGTATATTTTTACATGACACGTACTTAGACGTCGAAGTACACAAATTACTTTCTCGTACGCCAACGTAAAGTAATCAATGTTCAAAAAGATTTGTGTAACGTTGCAACAAAAAGCTTACAACTTGATTACGAAATGTTCCAGTCATCAGCCTGTCGTAACGAATAGTCAGCATTTTAAAGTGTGGAGAACTACGTTTTTTTACTAAAATGAGTCAACATATTTATTATTATTTTAATGTAGGAAATGAACAAATTGAGAGACATTATGCTATTTACAACAAACATTTATAACTTTTTTCATTTTTAGTATGAGTATTCGCACGCACAGCGATAATTAAAAAATGTCTATTTTACATACGTCTACTGAAAATTATAGATAGATAGATAGAAACAAGTACAAAAAAAAAACAGAAAAAAGTACAAAGATCAAAATAATCTCATGAGCTAAATGCCACAAGTGGCGGCCTTATCGCTAATTGGGATCTCTTCCAGGCAACCAAGAATAGTAAACACGATCGATAATAAAAACAGATAAATAAATGTTGTAACACTAATAAGTAAACATAAAATAATAATAAAACAATTAATAAAAAAGATAATTATGTGAAGACTCTAGGAATAATACACAGAAAACTTGTTTCTAATCGAACAATAATTAAAAGAAACCCATCCCAGTAGTCTGCCAACCCGCACTTGACCAGCATGTTGGACTACAGCCTTTCACTACTCACAATGAGAAGTAACATTGGTGTTATCAATAGAATATTTGTATTTGTATTTTAAGAGGCCCGCAGTGGGACAGTTTATAAAAACAAAGCTAATCCAGGGGAACTAGTTACAAGTATTAAAAAGGTAGTTTTAATACTTATAACTATTTCTCCATATTTTGTTGTAAAGCATTAGTGCGTAAACATTACTCTGTCCCAGATTGAAAGGTAACGCTGGTAGCGAAATCATAAGATCATCAAATGTTTCAAAGCAATTAGCGCCAAAGTAGCGAAGCCCTAGACTTTGTTTTGCTACTCAAAATTATGGGTACCGCTCAAATGGTTATGGACAGGCATTATATCTTGCCATCAAGAGAACATTTTGTTTATCTCATAAGTCTTACAATATTTATAATGAACGTCAAACCAGTGTTCGACCAACTCGGTTATATCTGTTAGCGCTAACTAGTGACAGCATTATGAATATCGATAATTCATCTCATATATCGATAGTGCGATATCCCATACATTGTTAGTGGAAGTCGGAGGCATGGGGTATTAATAACGGAGCCCGCCGGGCAATATCGACCGATACATCAAGAAGATTTTTTTTTTTTTTTTATGTAAGAAGTAATGAGACGAACGAGACGCTCTCCTGATGGTAAGAGATAACGCCTATCCATGACCATTGCAGCGATACACAGAACTTTGAGTAACAAAACAAAGTCCAGGGCATCACTGCTTTGGCGCTCATTACTTTGAGACTTTCGATGGTTAGTCTTAACAGCCCGGTAATTTCGCTAGCTGCAGTACCCTTCGAACCGGAACACAGTAATGTTTACACAGTACTGCTTAGCGGCAGAATAACTGGTACTGCGGTGGTACCTACCTAGACGACCTCCTGCTAAGGAGTTCAACCACCAAGTAAACGCTACGAATACTATTGCCTAATAAATATACTAATAAGTCTATCATTATAAAAAATAAAAACATTATCAAAGTATGAGTCAATATAAACAAAAAAATACCAAAGTACTGTATGTACATTGTACCTAGAAGAGAACTTCAAAATAAAGCAGTGTGTAGAACGGCCAACCAATAAACATTTACTTATGACTTCATGAGGGACTTCATCACTTCTGTGATCAAAAAAATAATTACATGATAACATGTTACAAAATTTATATTTTATTTACTACATTTGTAATACATATGTGGTGGTTGCGGTTTATTTATGTTGTGAACAATAGAGAGAGTTATCTTATCTTACATTAATATTCTTTGCGGAATGCTAAAGAAAGTGTGTGTAGTGTTTGTTTGTGTGCATGTACGTGTAGAGTGTGTGCGTAATTTAATGTTATAATTTTTTTTACATTCTATTTTTTTTTCAATTGTATGACAAGTAAACTACGAAGTTATTCATAAATGATTGTATTGTATTGTATTATATTGTATTGTGTGTATGAAGTGTACACTAAACTTAGCAAAATAAATATTCAGATCACGGCATCTAGTACATAGTAGATACCTACATGTACAAGTACATCACTGTTTTTTACTAAACACTATTTGTATATACTTTCCACAAATTCCACATTTAATGTCAATTTGCAAATATGGCACCATTTTTCATAACTAGTTGGAGAGTTAAATATTGCTTGTCACCTGCACTTCCAAACGGATATTAATAATATTAAGTCGATAAATATCGAGTAATATTCTATGCTGGTTACAGTAATGTAGGAAACATTACTCAAATGACATATGTATGCTTTTATGCCTATAAATAACAGACTTTAACTTTGTACGCAAAATTAACTTGAAGCTAAAAAGCTTACAGTTCAAGAAAGCAACTCTAAGTAACAAATATGACGCCATAAAACTAACAATCAAGTTCACAAGTTTCATTTTTTTACTATGAACACAAACGTTTCAGTAAATGTAGGGTTATACGCTTGGGGTGTACTTAATCCGAAAAGGGGTTCATGACGAACCCTTTTGTAGTGAGAAATCATGAAAGAAAGTCGTGCTATAAACTCTGTGCATAGTTATTTTGCATTTACCCACTTTTCTTATTTTTCTCAAATCATATTCCTTTATTAGACACGTACGAACGAAATGAGAATTGTAATAGAATTTTGAACTTGATAGTTTTTTTTATTGACATGCTACTTACTATAATGGATAGAAATTGCTTGGTTGTTCACGTACGCAACCTCACGACGCGACGTTCGAGCCTATTCGTAAGAGATTTTTTATCTCGTAAGTAATATTTTTTACCGTCTCTACCTTCAAAGTGCAATTATTTCAAGTCTACGAAGATGTGACTTATTTCATTACCATATTGATAGTAAAGTTACGCACTACTCACATTTTTTTAAATAATGATCAGACATCGGATTATAATTATGAACCATTGAAATGCCAAAATGTAATAGGTACATGTAAATATACCTACGCTAAATAAAGTGGTTTAATAAAATTAAGTTAAACGGTTTTATTGAAAATAATGTATTGTCATCAGAACTAAAGGTGTGTACCAAATATCAGATTAATCTGTCAACAGGAAGGGAGTAAAATTTCAACTAGGTACTAAATTTGACCCAAAAACAACAAAGAGGGCAAGCTAAATATAACCGTTTAAATAGGGCAAAATATACACACCGACAATACTATTTATTGTTTGAATTCACGTTATCTTCACAACACATAAATATTATTATTAATATTAATTTACTTAATTTTTAAATTAATATATTTAGGTAAGCACATGAATAATTTATAGTTCTCATATCAAATAGTCTACTAGCTCTACCTATCGGTAAATGTAAAATTATGCCCAAAGTTTGAGTTCCCATTCACAGAGATGGCAGCACTTTCTTTGTAATTTTTATCTAACGATAAATGTATTGAAGCTTCACTTTACAACTGAAGGTTTTTGGCGGGAACGCGGGAAGAGTCGTGTCGCTCCTTTGTGTTTTTTTCCAAAAGTAGTGTTTTATCGAGTGTTTATGCATAAAAATGGTGGTATTTTAATCATAAAGTGCTGAATTACAAGCGTGAGTGTGGGAAAATGATATAATGTGGTGAAACATGACTTTTCGTGTTGCTTCCAAAACTCCATCGAAGCTTTATAGTAAAGTCGCCACTACTTTACTAAAGCATGACTGGACTTGACTGACACGAGCTGGACTTGACTAAGACTGGACTTTGACTATAACTAGCTACGAGGACACTTATTTAACTTGAAAATATATAAATACTTGACACTGGCAAATGCTAAAATGCGACGCCAGAACCAAAGAAAAAAAAAGCTTCACGTCACTAGTATGGGCAGAGTGCTCGTGACGTGTACGCTGTACGCGTAGCACGTCACTGTCTGCGGCTTTCCCACCGCATAATACGTCTGGCACATGTAACTACTGAAATAAGCAGTATTAATAAGTATGCAATAAAATAAACTTTATTTATAAAATTACTTTACTCAGACACCCTTATAATTTCTATCGATGGCTGGACATGTAAAAACGCAAACTATGAATGAGCTAGCTAGAGTCAGAACGTATAAAGCCACACTTTGCATTGCTTATATTAAATACTTACCTACTTGCTTTTAAATTGCATCCATAAATATAACTGTTCCATGAAATAATACGAGATACTTTCACTTACAGACCACCTGTGTTAAAATATATAATATCAAAACTTATACATAAGTACACGTTTTAAAAAGTCATAGTACCGTTGAAAAAAAGAAAAATAATTGCTATTAAACTGTGCCCTAATAACAAAACGATCGTTGAGCGTAACGTAACGTAATCGAATGATTTTCTAACAAGTTCAAGTTTGCGTAATCAGTTGAATGCCTTTCTCCGTACGTTGAACCTCAAGGCTACTTGATCATTAACTTGCAGTTCAGTTAATTAGTTTTTGACTGTTTTAATTGGATTTATGAAGCGTAAAACTAAATCCATTTGTCAGAAAAAATAGTTCACGCAATTTTAGAAAATTAAATAGGATTATTGCATATCAACTCATAGCCTACTTGTATATCAAAATAAATTACTGTTTTAATGAACCTCACTCGGTGGATGAATAAGAAAAGTCCCTATTGTTCGCCTAATTCATATACAAGTAAAATAATAAAAAAATAAAAAGCTTAAAAATGTATAAACATGTCTAGGGAAAAAATAACCATAAATAGACTACTTGGTCTCCTTAGCAGGAGATCGTCTAGTTCAAGGGTACTGAAATTACAGGGCTGTTGAGACTAACCATTGAAAATCTCAAATTAATGAGCGTCAAAACAGCGATGCCTTGGGCTTTGTTTTGCTATTCAAAGTTCTGTGTATCGCTGTAATGGTTATGGACAGGCATTATCTCTTACCATCAGGAGAGCGACTTATTCGTCTCATCACCTTTAAAAAAAAAACGTACCTCAACAAAAAATGTAGCTTATGTCGCTCGGATTACAATAACGAATTGAAAAACTACAGTGGAATATAAATCTGTACATACAAGCTGACGCCTCGCAGTTTTACCCGTAGTTGCCGTTCCGTGGGAATACAGGGATAAAAAGTAGCCTATGTCACCCGGAAATAGTGTAGCTTCCCAACGGTGAAAGAATTTTTGAAATCGGTCCTGTAGTTTCGGAGCCTATTCAATACAGACAAACAATCAAATCTTTCCTCTTCATAATAGTATAGATAGATAGATATAGGCTGTTATTAATGAATCCCCTTCTTTTAGTTTTGCCGTATTCCGGGAAAAATGACTAAATTAGTCAAAGCTTATCATTCTATAAATAAAAACAGAATGCAATGTCCTATAAAAATTGTTTGTCGGATGTGACGTTATTTAAATTTGTAAGCATAGCTTTTATCGTAAATAGCATTCTATGCACGTCTGATGTTGGTATTCGTCAAACGACTCATTTCTTTATAAAAACTGTGTGTACTTATAGAATAAATGTTCAAATCTTTCATATTTGTATGACACACTGCATTTCAAAATTTCATAAATAAATCTAAGCATATCTCGACGATGGACTTTTTAGGGTTCCATTACCGAATACACCGGACCCAATTACTAAACCTACCAAGTCTATCTATCCGATCTATTTCAACCTAGGTTTTCAAACGGTAATTGATAGGTATTTTTTACATACAATAGAGTGACAATGAATCAAGTTGGACACCTGATGTAATTTTTTAACTTAATATTGTTACAACATCTCCCGTCTGTTTATAGATGTATCGTGTTTTCCATTATTGATTGCCTGCAAAAGATCGCTCTTAGAGATAAGGCCGCCACTTTTGGTACTAGCTCATATGATTCTCTTGTTTTCTATATACCTACTTTTTTCTTTTTTTTTTTTGTGTGCACAATAAATAGTTTATATCTATCCGGCCGTCTCGGCTTCGCACGAGAAAACCAAACTCGATTAACAATATAACTATAGCCTATGACACTCAGTGATAATGTAACATTCTAATGATGAAAGAGTTATTTGGATCAGTCCAGTAGTTTCGGAGCCTATTCAATAAATAACAAACAAACGAAAAATCAAATCGTTCCTCTTTATAATTAGTGTGAAGTGGTCACCGCCGCTGTTAATGTTACCTATTCTTGCATTCGCCCTAAATTTTATTTTGTATTTCTTTTTTTGTCTTTTTATATTGTATTGAATACATTTTTTTCTTCTTTTGTTTAGAGTTTATTCACAATTAAGGTACAGCGCTTCAGATGAAAGCTTTGCGGAAAAGCCCCCCAATGGGAAAACATTTCACATCCCACAATAACAAACGACAAAGGCAAAACATTTAGATTAGACAAAATATTCGACACATCCACGTATCCACAATGTATAACAGCCCTGTTGGCTCATTGGTAGCATATCTGCCTTAAAAGCAGAAGGGTGTGGGGGTTCGATTCCCGCTCAGAACAAAGATTTTAAGTATCAACAAATGTTTGTTCTATATCTGGGTGTTCTGTATGTATTATAAGTATCCATTTACAAAAAAAAATGTTTGAGTATTCTATCAGATTTCTGACTTCCATCACACAAGCTCTGTTTAGTTTGGGGTCAGATAACGCTGTGTGTAATGTCCTGCGATATTTACTTATTTTATTTTATTTAAACGGGTGATTTAAAAAAAAGATTCAGATGGTAAAAGAAAAATTCGTAAGGAAACCTTCACATCGGAGAGTTCTTAACGTCCTCAAAGACGTGTGAATCCAATCCAAAATTGTCAGCATGCGGGAGCACTTGACAACATATCCGTCTCACAAGGATAAGTAACCCACCACTAAATGGCCAATCTAGTTCATATTATTATCCGTACACGCTCATAAATATACATAGGTACGTAACTTATTAGATTTTATCTACATAAGATAGTAGACAACGTTATTTCATTGCTATCGATCAACATTCAACGCAAGTGTCTACATTAGGCTGGGACCATATCACGCCGCGTTCGATTTCCGCTCACTGCATTTTTGCTGATTACGTAACAGTGAGACGGCGGCGACTCAACGGTCATTACCACACTATGAAACTTAAAACTATTGTTATAATTTACAATGAGAAGGACAGTTTATACTACGTACAAATATTTACTAACTGATTTAGAAGAAACATTGGGAAAGTTTTGACGGGAACAGAACAATCATTTTTTTAAATTTAACTTTGACTCTAAGCTTTGACTCATTCCGCGTTCCCGCCAAAACTCCACAGAAAAATCAGGTCGTCGTACTTATGGTATTTTTTTTTATTTACGTAATTTTTTATTGTTCATGACGTATGTAATTACGCTTCTGTATTTATTAAAATGACCACTATTTTACTAGGGTATGGACTGGACTTAATTAAGATTTACTTTATGTGAATTTGATTTGAGCTTACTACACTTGGTTTTTTATTAAATCCACATATCGATATACTTGAAAATAGCAAAAGGCACAAAGTGCGCTGCCAATAAAAAAAGCAAAAAGAAGAGATGTTTTCTTTTTTTATTCATTAACAACCCGTGTTAATTTAATATATATTTACAAAGAGTTGTTAGCCCAATTTGACACTTTTCTAACAACAATGAATTCGTATTACCCTTCACAATAACTTTAATTTACCCGATTACAATTTACTCAAATAACTCCGCGTAAAACAATTAACTTTGAATTTTACAAACAACCGAAATTTGAAGATTCGAGAGCCAATTTGAAGCGCGTAATTTTAGTAAAAAAACATTACTCTTAAAACTATTTATTTGGTCGCCTCTTACATTTGCACCTTTTGTTTTTTTTTCAAAAGAAAATCCACAGAGTACCTACTCCTATGTCTAAATTTTGCAGCCGAGAAATGTTACCTACTGGTAAATAAAGTAAAATTTATTCTGGAGTTTTGGCGGGAACGCGATAAAGTCGTGTCACTCCGTTGTATTTTTTTTTCAAAACTAGTGTTTTGTCCACTACTTTATTAAACATGACTGGACTTAGACTATAACTATAGCTTCGAGGCAACTTATTTAATTTTTGAAACATGAAAATACGGAACGGACCTGACACTGGCAAATACTCAAAATGCGACGCCAAAACCAAAGAAAGAAAAAAAATGTATCCCAAATAAAGGTCTATGAACGTTTTTGAATAAAACAGTTTTTATCGATCAATGACTTTGATGTTTACCAAACCACTGCATGCTCAATTTACGCTGGCTGCGTTTTTTCTTACGAGTACCTAAATTACGAAACACCGTCATGGCGCGTCACCGGTCATTAACACAACAAAGCTAAGAAGTAGAACCGTTGAAAACTTTTCAATAAACGGAGAAGATACGCCACACTATAATATTAGATATACAACAACCACTCTCTACTATAAAAACTCGAAATTATGAAAAAACATGATCATCCGCGTTTCTATTAAAACTCTGAACGAATTTTGACCAAAATAGAACCACAATTTACTAACATCTTTAAAAAATATTATCTCTATGAACAGTCATAGACAATAAAAAAAAGATTTTGATTGCCAAATCCCCTGTAATTTTTAACCGACTCAAAAAAGGAGGAAGTTCTCAATTCGACTGTATGTTTATTTTGTATGTATTTTTTTTTTTTTCCTTTTAATGATTTATCTGTTTTTTGTTAGATAGGTACCTCATTATTATTACAATCTAGCCTAGTTAAGACTAATAAGTAATTTTAATATAACTTAAATTGCTAAGTAGAGTCTTGTATGTATGTTACACGATAATTTCGCCAATTATTAGATAGATAGATAGATAGATAGATAGATAGATAGATAGAGAAGTAGTTCCATATAAATATAAAAGAAATCGTTATTAAAAAAATTAACAATAATAATCCAAAAATTGTATACATCGATGATACTTTCGTTTACTCCGAAACCTCGCTGTATCATTGGAGCAGTGCGTTTAGTTGGCGTAGTCATAGAGTCAGTTTTTTCAAATTGTATGCCCTTCAAAACGAAGCATATGAATGCTTATACATATTCTGGGTGACAGGTTATCTAATACTGTCGTGGTACCAAAGTGCAGGTGACTTCCTGCTTAAGAAATTTACAAGCTTAATTTTTATGTATTGTATGTATAAGCAACGATGCGTACAATTCATATAGTCGCTTGCCTACGTTTCGGAAGCATTTCCTTTACATCCAGTATGTGTACTGAGTAAATATTTAAAATGAGATTACTGCACAAGTCTTGTACTATGGAAACTAACGTAGACTAGACATTTTAGTTTTAAAACTAGAATGCTTACAATCTTTGCTAAATTTAAATTTAAGGCTGGATGTAGTTTGTGTGAAAATTCTCTAAAAACATTCTGTTCTTTGTTATTTATTCCACTGATAATAATTCAAATTTAAATGTGAATAATAGAAACGCATATCATTTCCTTACTTATGACTCGATTCATTTATTCTTTTGTTTATTTGAATTTGAGATCCAAAGAAATCAAAAAAGCACTGGTTATTTGAAACTATAAGTACCTACGCTATATGTAACAGGTTATTCGGATACATGTATAAATACTTAATTGTGTGCTACAATTCTGAGTAACCGCAAACAAAAAGCTGCTTTCTCCGTTTCTTACGTGACATTTCCATGAATTTTAAATAACTTTTCACGGCAAGCCCCCGTTCATTATCACAGTTCAGTACTCAGGACCTACTGAGAATTCACTAGTAAGTGGCTTTCCTTCCTGCACGGAACAGTTTGCTACGCTCATTGTTTTCACAAGCCTAGACGTGACCTTTTAGCACCAGTTAAAGCATAGCGATGATGAAAATTTGTTTCCATTTATCGAAAAACTTTAGTTTATTGCTAATTTACACTAATTTTTCTGATACATACCTATATGTATAAGAATCATAATTATTTTGATCGAAATGTTCATTATAATTAAGTACATTATCTTCATAATGGATGTTTCACTTGGCAAATACTGACATAATTAAAATAAATGTTTTTAGCAATTTTTCTCATTTTTTAATTTGAAATTGAAGGCACACAAAACTTTCTCGGACACACATACATTTTTATTCGTTCGTCTAAGTCATTGTAAAATACATTCAAAGCGACTTTGATGCCTGTCTCAAGTATTTCGACAATATATAATAAAATAAAATAGAGTATTAAAAGTAAATAGGTATCAACTATAATATCAAATTTCCTTTTGCCCTTCGCTAAGTAATTACTTACAAAATACTATTTTATCTCATTCTCAAAAAGCGGATTCGATACGGATTGTTCCGTTCTCAACCTAGACGTCACCAAATATTGTAAAATGTAATATTTTTCAACCCAAAATTAAAAAAAATATTCATAATTATTAATGTATTTAACAATCTTCAATAACTACTGTATGATGCACATATAAAATGCATTGTGCATACACTATTACTGATTTTACTTATAAACGTCTCATATATAAATAGTTTGTTGTAGTTAAAATACAATAGTTTTAAATTGATAGAACAAACATTAAAAAACAGCTTCGCCCAAGATTATATAGCTCACAATTAAGCATTATATATCTGACAGCAGAAAGTTTCTGCCAAGTTGGATGTTCGTCTGACTTCCAATCTGGAAGTCCTGGGTTCAAATTCTCTTCAAAAGGTGACGAAAAACTTCATAAGAAAAAAAAAGTTTAGCCGCACTAGGCTAAAGCTGCTAGCGTGGTGGAATACGATCTCATCCTTCTCACAATGAAAAGAAGCCCATCCATAGCAGTATGACAGTTTATAAAAAAAAACATGGCTGATTTGGATCTGACTGACTTGCGACATATTTAAGATAAAGTACAGCTATAAAAATAAGAAGAGTAATTTTTTTGGACCTAAAAGGACGAGACGTTATCGGATGAGAACGGAACAACCTTCGGCCTGATTCACATTGCAATTCAAGGAGCGACATTTAAATTATTATAAAAGATACAACAGAGATGGCTTAACGATGGGCGTCTCCACGCTCCCGCGCCGGTTTGGCAGGCTTTTAAGAATGCGGGACTTGGGCTCGCTTTCGAAATAGCCCGCAGGTCGCGACAAGGGAGCAATTCCGTACGTTGCATCGCTAATTAGTCCCTATTTACAGTATGCATCTTTATTTTAATAAACTTATCGAGCAATTCGCTATTCGAACGTTTTAAATAACTATACTTATATGTTTTTATTTTTTTAATTATAAAAGTCCTTGAACAACAATTTTTTGATAGCCCGTTGGATACTTTACGTGACTTCATTGAGAATTTAATTTGTTTTGTTAGTCATAAACATTTAACTACGTGATACGTAAAACAAGTACTTGAACTATCTATTTGTTACATACATTAGCAAAAATAAATCGTCTATATTTCAAATTTATTAGTTTGATTATAGACATAGCCAAATCAATTTAAAAATAATGGCAAATTTTAAATTGCTTTTTAAAACACTACAATTATACACGGTTATGAAGTATTATTTATGAATCACCTACGTTAAATAGAAATGATTAATAATAACTACAAAAAATGATGTTTAATTACATTAGTAAGGTATAGAAATAGACTTATAGAATTCATAGAAGTTAGAAAATTAGAAAAGTATTCAGCATACGGTGTCAAAAAAAGTAATAAACAAATACTGTCCATATTTCTAAAACTACGCTACTAAATAAATAAAATCTATTCCATATTTAATGGTAACATCGTCGGAATTTCCAAAGACTGGCTTTTAAATACCAAAGTTTATTCAAGTTTTAAGCTTATTTGAACACTTGTTGGCATTCACGATGCAAATGTAAATGAATGCAAGCTTTATGTAACAATTACATTGACCAAATACCAAAAACATGGCCTAAAGTTGATCACAACCCTTATTTAGTACAAATAAAAACAATATCAAGCTATATAACCTTACCGCTTAAAAGTTTGTAAAGTTGTAGACGCCAAAAGCTCTGTATTTCAAACTCACAATATAATATTCTCAAATCACTTAACACAATCACAGCTTAGTCAAATTTTTATCACATATTCATTATAAAAGTTTTAAATATGTTTTAATTATTTTAAAGTCTAAATTCGGCCATAGTAAAGACTTCAACGGGATCGAACGAGCTCACACTGTGCCGGCCCGTCGAGCACTGAACTAGCAGTGACTGCATTCGTAACTATCTCTTCTCGCATAACTTTAAGGTTCCTGATAACGCATACCAAGAATCATCCTAGTAAGTAGTTGCTTTTTGCCTCTAAAATTTTTTTTTTTTGCGTTTCCATGCGCTTTTTTTTATGACATGAACGATGGTGTTTCAGTATTTATAATTTAATGTAAAAGCGACCATGTATGCGGTCGATTGATACAATCATGGGCGAAAAGTAAATGGTTCTTAATAAACGACGCACCGCAAGAGCAGTAACTTAACTTTTTTATCTAGAGCTTTAGCCAAGGCGGTGAGTTTGTACAAGGCTATAAGCTTAGGGTGTTCAAGCCGAAAGGGGGTTATTATACTCATAATTGTAAACAATTTTGATTATGAAAAAAAATCAGCTGCTCTACATATATACGTATATCGTATATGTATGTATCCAGCTGTATTGTTTTCACAATTTCAGATTTGTAGCAATACTAAAAGTTGATCAAATTGATAGGTAAAACTTGAGAACTGGCATAATGTACGGATGTGCTATGGTAAATAAAAGAAAAAAAAGCGCATTGACCTCCTTTCGGTTTAATATACCCTAAGCTTGTATAAAGTAGTTTCTAAATATAAACTGCGTATCTGGACACACCATTGGCAGGTGCGAGCCTACATGTATCTCCTTTTTGCCAGCATCGTTATATTTTTTATCCTATTTTTTGAGGAGACAATTTTATAATTAAAGTTAGTGCGTTTATCGCATCAAGTTTTACCAAGAAACCGTGGTTGATGATATCTATATCTTATCCGAGCATACTACTACAAAATGGTAATTAATTTTGTTTATTTACAAACTGTGTTGCGTTTTATTTTTATTAAATTCATTTTAGATAATTAAGCTAATGTCAAATGTGTATAATTATTATGTCACAATGTTCTAGTTTTATGCTAATACAGCGAGATAAAAAGTCCATTCGTAATGTTTTGTTTTGCTATTTTTTTACAAATAGTCTTGCGTTTGACCACCAACTCAGGAAGATACGGTCTACGATGGAACACGCTTGCCTAGAAGACCGAACCGATTCACTCGCGACTTGAAGGCACCCAGATTGTATCTATCAGGGAACACCCACTCGGGCAGCAAATTCCATTGTTTAGCGGTGTGTACAATGAAGGTAGATTCAAACCATTTACTTCGAGTTTTTGGAATATTGAGCATGAAGCGGTGTCATTTCTTAGAGCTCCTGGCTATCCGATAGTAGAATAGGCAGGTAACAAACTAAGTGTTTGACCTCAGCTCCGCTGTTACGTTATTAAGAACGAGAATGTTTTTCTATTCTATTTTTAAAATTAGGCATAATTTCTAAGCAATCTTCTATTATATAGATTTTTTTACTCCCTCTTTTTCCTTTACTTATTTTCCCCCGATACTGCTGAAGTACTTTTTTAGGCTTTTTTTATTTTTGGAAGAAATGTCACTGTACAACTTTTAATTAGCTGAACGAACTTGCTTTTATTTTAACTAACTAATGTTTCACTATAAAAGACTTAAGTTTTTTTCTGGTATATTTTTATTTAAATGCCTACAATGTAATTAACTTATAAAAAAGTACTGAATTTTTGATTCAATGATAATTTATATATAGGTTAAGTTAACATTAAAATAAAATGTTTAAGTATATTTTATTATAGCTAAACTTTGTGTTAACACAGCAACAAAGTATTATCGTAAATGCGATTATTTATCCACGACATAAATAAATAAATAAATAAAAATTAAGTTCATATCTTACGTTTACTTATTTTTTAAACATCTTAATAGTTATACCTACTAGTGTTGGTATCATTAATTTTTGTTACAGTTTAAAGATGATAGTTATTATAGTAAATGATATATATACTTTATTAAGTTAATGGATTACATCTCCAATTTTACTTCAATGAATCTAACGTTTAAAGAATCGTGTAAGAGAGCAGTATATTACTTAAAAAGTAGGTTGTGTGAAATATTTGTGACCGCAGTTAATCAGATGAAGCAGTGAACTAACTTTACACAAGAATGCTACTTGACTGAAAATAAATTAAGCAAAGCTATCACAACGAAATAGTGCTAAGTACTTAATAAATTAAGTGCTTTAATCGCTTTAATTTCTTCTACTAGAATTTTTATCTATCATTGACTTGCTTTCAATTTAGAGAAATTCTTACGAGAAAGTTCCAATATATGGGTAATTTCAAATTGTTCCGGTACAAAACTCCATAAACCTTTGTCTCTGCCATGATGTATTATTTTGTACAGTAGTGTAATAATTAAAATCGTGAATTGCGCCCGAGGTCTCACGGCAGACCGTTATCGCGAGAGAGCTAATGAAACACGGGAAAAATAATAATGCATGACTATGAAGTAAAACGATAGCGGTTATGTTGGAGATTATATTGAGTAGAGTTCTCTTGTTTTCTCTTTTTTTCATTGAATAGTGTACCCTCTTATATATATATCGTCACACCATCAAGACAAAGCCATATTTTTATACATAAATAACCTCCACCTCACCTAGTGTCAAGTGGTGATACAGTCTACTGAGGAGCGCGTTTGCCTAAAAGAAAGAAAGATCCAAAGATCCATCTAAAGATTGTCTGGGCGAAATCACTCAAGGTGATAATGCCGCCGTTGTACTACTACATACAAGTCAATGTTGTTTTGTTATCATCTTGTTTATTTCATCTCTTTTTTAGTTTTTTGTGTTATAATGTATGTACTTATGTTTGGTGTACAATAAAGTTATATTCTTCTAGCTGCGCCCCGCGGTGTTACCCGCTACATATTTTCGGAATAAAAAGTAGCCTATGTGTTAATCCGGGGTCTCAGCTACCTCCATACCAAATTTCATCCAAATCCGTTTTGTGGTTTTTTCGTGAAAGAGTAACAAACATCCATCCATACAAACTTTCACATTTATAATATTTGTGGGATTCTTGTATCTGTCGGAGAAGAGCCTAATCTAGCGGCAAATTCAGGGACTAGATATTATTCTTGTTTCTTTAAAGTAATAGTTAGTTCAAAGCTTCAAATTTGTGTATATAAGTGGGATATGCATCTTCGCGCGAGCTTTTGTTTTGTACCAAACAGCTAAACTTTTACTTACGGTCGCTTAAATTCCTACTAATCTCACTCAAACTGACATTATCTTATCTTAGATTGTGTTGTGTCGTCAACCTTTTAATTTATGGGTGTATCATCTCAAGTTTTGTTTCATATTTCACGTACAACTACCTCTTTTTTATGTTTACTGGATTTTCTAAAAAAAAATCTTATCTGATTTTTTTTCGGACACTACTTTTCGGAAAGTTTAGACAAGTTTTAATTCATAGGAATTTTCTTGTTGTACGTATGTAAACAAAATGGTACATGTGTGTGGTGTATGCACACTAAGGAGTTTTTATACTTTTTATAAGTGGCCTGTAACTTTTATGTCGTGCGCTTGGCCGATAGTTTTTTGTTTCGGCAGCGTGGTTTTGTCAAATAAATGGTTTGATTAGGAAAGCAAAAAAAAAAAATGGTTTGATTAGAAAAGCATTTCGTTGTGTTATTTTTTACGAAACTACTTTTCGAAAAGTGTAGACAAGTTTTAATTCATAGGAATTTTCTTGGTGTAGTATGTAAACAAAATCACTGTATAATGTAAGTGTCGACTCAGAAGAACTAGCAGCCTTCATGCAGAAATACACCAAAGTTTTTATTAATGTTGTAGATCTACGTTTAGTATTTCCAACTCTCCTGTTGGAAAGCCAAGGTATGGACGAAGATGGAGCACGTTAATCTAAAAAAAATCTACTAATTCCAGCTTTAAAAACGCTCAAATTGTAGATACTCCATACATCCAAATATGTTTAGGCATTTAAAAGTTACGGTGGAATAAATAAATTCACAATATAGTACATGAACCCTAAAAATATTACACTTTTTTTTGGGGCAGTGGTGTAAAAAATAGACAGACATGCTATACTCTACGGCGCTAATCGAGGCTGAGTAAGTTTTTAGCGACCGTTTTGTTATCTCCAATAAACCTTACAGCTTGTTGGTCTACCGCTTCTAAGGCTTCCAGCTGGTATTTAGGCACTCCAACAAAAAAATACCATACTTTTGTTTTTATGTAAAAATAATAAGACGAACGAGGCGCTCTCCTGATCGTAAGAGATAACGCGTGCCTATAACTATTGCAGCGATACACAGAACTTTGAGTAACAAAACGAAGTCCAGGGCATCGCTGCTTTAGCGCTCATTACTTTGAGACTTTCCACGGTTAGTCTCGACAGCCCTGTAATTTCGCTAGCTGCAGTATCCTTCAAATCGGAATACAACTTAGTATAATTTTTTTCTAAACATGTTTGAGAATATGATTTACGTCGATGCGTTAATTTGCTATAATAGTCAACTGATAATGAACATACAATTGAATGTTTCCGAAGAAAAGAATTAGAAGTATTGAGCTGGATATCAGTGGAAAGTTGTGTCACGGTTTCCACAAGACATCGGGGTCGCCCATTGTGGAACACATTCATTGTCTAGTTTCTGTTTATAATTATACATTTGCTTAGACAATAATGTAGAACGATAAAGTATTCAGATTTGTGTTTTTTTTTGCCAACCGTAGATAGATAACAATTTTTTTGGTTTTATAACTCTTTCTTGTAATTTTGATGTGAAATTTGACATTCCGGACGGACAGCTAATTGTAAATTGTACTAAGCGCTTCGAATCTACATTCTTTATTTGCACAGGAAGGATGTGGAACTCTTTCCCGGAGTCTGCGTTTCCCAAAAGTACAATATGGGTATCTTCAAATTAAGAGTTAACAGGTTCCTTCTAGGTAAGCGTGTTCCACACTAGACCACATCAGACGTTGCTTAACATCAGACAGGATGTGGTCAAACGCGAGCCTATTACGTATTAATAAAAAACATAAATTGACGACCTTATTGCTTAGAACAATCTTTTACAGGCAACTTTGGCATGGATAAAACTTACTGAGGAGTTAAAAAGACGGGGTGTGAAAGAAAACCCCGAAAAATTTGTATAAAAATGTTTACATTCATAATATATGTCCGTATTTATTTATACACAATAATTATAAAACCAATTTACCTACATAAATATCTTTAGAAACGCTTGCCTATTTGTTATTTTTAGACAACAATATCTTGATGGGTTCTAACGGAGTATGTGCCGAACAAAGCTTAAGATTCAATTTAACCGGTGAAGGCAATATTGATGTTCGCGTGCAGAATCGTGAGTTAGGATCAGTCATTTCTCTAGTCTCTAGTCTAGTTTTCTCTTTGTCTAAAAACACGTTCATCAGACGGAACGTTCACAAAACGTTTTACGCTTATCGGTCTTTATGTCTATCGAGAAGAAGCTATTAGTATTATATTAGTTGTAACTGTTATTATATCTGTAGATATACTGAACAAAAAAAATGAATTTAATTATCTTTTGGCTGTCTGTCTGTAACTTAAAAGAGCATCAACTACTTAAGGGATTTGAATAAAATTTAGCATGATTATAGTATCTACATACATATTATGTACATTACGAAACTCTTAGAAGCCCATGGCGGACAAAACCACCGGGCACAATTATTATAGTATCATACTAAAATCCTACTTATTCTTAAAAGCTTGAGGCAGTCAAGTATAGTAAGTAGCTAACCTGTAACGGGTAGTACCGCACGCCGTCTTACCGACCTTAAATATTTTATCAAACAAGATAAATTTGAAACTTAAAAACCCCCCGACATGTGTATAGAAATCTACTAGTCAAGCACACAGACACAGCATACGTAAAACTTATAACACCCCGTCGTTTTTGTGCCGGGGGTTAATGACAAAAATAACTAATAACGAAATATCATGCAAGACAGTGTGGTCTTAAAAGTAGTCCTGACTTTTGCGTATCTTATACGTCCACAGGACATTCAGTAATTTTCTTGCACGATGATTATACGTTAGCGTTATAAATGACGTGAATTATTAGACCCTCATGGAAATAAGAACATCGAGAATCAACGTTCACAAATTAGCATCAATAAAATGGCGACCAGTCCATTCCAAGAATTAAATTTCATGTTAGCTCCACACGCAATATTAGATAATACATACACATACGAGTAAAACAGAAGGGATGAGATTTGGTATTTAATTACTTACGTTGTACTTTAAGTAAATTAATGTATTAAGATTGATCAATTCTTTTAAGCTTTTGATAGTTTTTACCTTAACTTCGAAAAACAAAAGATTATGCTAATGCAAACACAGGCGGGTTGGTGGTCACACGCAAATGTATACGCGTTAAAATGTAAATAAGCGCACTTTAATATTATTTGCAATGTAAACTGATGCATTCTACATCTATGATTGTAGAATAGAATAGAGCAGAGCAAAGCAAAATACAGCAGAAAACCAAAATGAGGTAAAGAAAAAAATAACAAAAACAAAACAACATCTAGACTTGTAGTGACGTTTATCACTGTTTTATTTTGCTTCTCTGTAGCGATGCAATGGCTTACATCATTTTGGTTTCCATTCAATTAAAAAAAATATATTATTTTTGTCAACTTAATAGATGATTTCATAGTTTAAGTGTTCGTGAATTATGATTAATAAATTTGTATTTAATGCATTCTGAAATGTAGCCTATTCCTAAAAATGTAACCCTTGTCAAAATGTATGGGGCACCTACTATTTTTTTACAACGTCGTAGTAAAATTTGTTTTAGTGTCATAGTAAAATTTGTTTTTATTAAAATTATAGTGAGCAGGTACAATGATTCCTTTGCAGCTTAGCAATCCTACACTTACAACCCTGTCACCGAAATCTTACCAATAGGGATTCTTTTTTATCATTTTAGTACGGAGTCTTGAATCCGACTAAATGCGACACAACATGTATCATTATAAAGCAGGCTATCTTGATTCTGTCGGCTGTATAGATTGTAGCATAGTTTCTAGTCGGCTTTTCTGTCACAGAAGGAAACACTCGCAGTCTCTGATCAGCAACAGGTAATCGAACCAGGTATTTAATTCTAATTGCTTACATGTTTTTGCAATTGCCCTGAAATCAACGTTTAATAGGCCGGTTAAAGCTCTAGGTTATGCCCCTGGCTGCTATTTGAAAACGCCGCCCGTTGAATAAAAACTCTTATCTTTTTATTTTTTATTTTATGTAAAGATAGGATTACGGAAATAAATGTAATCTCAGCGGTTGGTTTTATACTATTAAAGGGATTCGGTTAAGTTAGTTAAGTTAGGGATGTATCTCTGCTTATAGTATAAATGCTAACATATCTTGGTTTATTAGTTAGCTTTTTTTAAGCAGCAACGAAACAACCTAATCGTCTTAATTTCGAAAGAGTCGCAATATTCTACAGGCTTCGTCTTACGGTTCCTTAAGATAGCATCTATTTTTGAATAAGATGCTCACCAGATGGTATAAGATACCGCCTGTCTTTGACTATTATAGCTGTATTCAGAACTTTTAATAACAAAGAAAACAAAGGCTAGGGCATCGCTGCTTTGGTGTTCATTACTTTGAGACATTCGATGATTAGTCTCGATTACCCTGTAATTTTGCTAGTTATAGTGCAATATGGGCGGCATACCAGTGGTGCCTACTTATACCTATCTATATAACTTAATCTTAAATAAACTTAATGAACTTAATCTTTATTTTTAAATAAAGATTAAGTTCATTAATTGTCAATTTCGCAAATTTATGCATAATTGATACTGATTATATTCATTTTAAATCTGGTTCGGTTTAGATAACAGTATGTTTAGCAGTAAGATTAATATAAACTTAAGCAATGAATAACCTAGTTTCATTACTTAGCAATTACACGAACAGGTTTCATATATCTACTGGACTATAAATTTAAAGTAATCAAGCACATTATGTAATAGCAGCTTATAACGCCGCGTATAATAAAGAAAGCTTAGTTAGTTTTACAATAATTTTCATAACATCGAATGTGACTATGCTCTATTTCAAAATAAAACAGCAATTGACTGTACGTACCCAATTTTAAAGGCTTTAGTTGACAGATCTGAACTTACTAAAAACGTTAGTCGTTTTTAAAGCAGTAGGTATATTAGACAAGGACTGCATTTTTTTAACAAGTATAACTTCAAAATTGCAATTTTAGTCTTAATCATTGTTGATAATGGTAGATAAAAAATATCGCATATCCATGACCATTGTAATGATACATAGACTTTGACTAACAAAACAAAGGGAATCGCTGTTTTCGCACTCATTATTTTGAGACTTCCGATATATTTAGTCGCAACAGGCTTGTAATTTCGCTAGCGTTAGCTATGTTCAATTAAGAACACCGTAATGTTTGTAAACTACTGCTTGACGGCAGAATATCTGCGGTTATAGCTCCTGCTCAGCGGCGTAGCGTGCCTTGGAGGGGCCCTGTATCAAAGTCAGTTGGGGGGCCCCAAGCGAAAGGTAAAGATTTTTCACAAAAAAAAAACAAAAAACTGGACAGTTGATCGTATGACAGTTTTTTATATGTTGTTTTCCCAGAAAGCACGACATTATACATTGTGGATAATATTTTTGCCTACACACGTTAGGGGCCCCTGTAGCCCGGGGGCCCCGTATAATTGATAAGGCTGATATGGCGGTAGCTACGCCCCTGCTCCTGCTAAGGAGATCTACTACTTAGTACTTGACAATGTTTTCTTATATCGGTTCTCATCCGCAACATATTTATGATATATTACATTTTGTGTTGTCAAACTCGATACATTCATCATCAAATCGTTTGAATAGTTAAACAAAATTGCTTAACGCACGCGAACATCGAGTTTTTTTTTAATTCCAAAAAGCGATGATGAATTTGGGAGATTGGAAAAACAATATGCGAACTGATGCAGGTCAGATTTGAATGTAAATAAGCCGGTATAATTTATGGGATACGATAAAATCTGTTCATGTTGAATCTAAGCAAATGTTATAAATGTAATCTTAAAAATATTTAAATGACATTAAACTTTTGAATAACATACATTATCTACTTATAAATACATACGTAGGTTACGTTACTACAAGAAAGGCAAAACTGAGAGCGCAATTAGTAGGTACAAATTAATTGACAACCCTGTTGAATTATTTGACAGCCCTGTTGGCTTATTGGTAGAATAGCTGTAAGGTGTGGGGTCGATTCCCACCATGTCTGGGGATTCTGTTCGTGTTATAAGAATGTATTTACAAATAAAAAGTATATCTATGTATTATATCCGTTATTGTTTACTTCTATGGTACACGCTTTGCTTCGTTTGGGGTCAAACCACGCTGTGTACGATATGATATTTATTTAACTTTGTGAAAAAAGTAAAGAGAAACTAGGTCAAACCAAATTGTATATAAGTTTGTCAGGCTGCATGAAAAAATTACGTAAAATCGTAGAATAAGACTCCACTTGTCATGACGGTTTCAAAGAAATGCCAATTTCTCTCCACCTGAACAAATGAAATGTTGTCTACACAACTATCGCTACAGGTTTTGAAAAAGTTTTATTAATTGAAAAGATTGAAAGCGTTCATCAGTTTCACTGAACGTTTATTAGTTAACACGGTATTCATTTTCTAGTAAAAGTTTCATACCTACTTGATAAAATAAATAAATATCGTAGAACATTTCACACAGCGCCATTTAGCCCCAAAGTAAGCAAAGCTATTACTATGGGAACCAGATAACGATACAATACGTATATACTATTTTTAATACATAATTATAATACATACCTACAGATAACAGGACAAACATTTATCGTCACATAAATGTTTGTTCTGGTGGGAATCGAATCCACACCCTTCAGCTCTTGAAGCAGATATTTTATTAAATGAGCTAACAGAGCAATTGCTTAAATTGAATCTATAATTTATCTATTTTTGTCGTTTATATGACTTGTTAGTTTAGCTGGAACCTTCCAAGTATTTATATCCTACATAAAAACTCATAGGATTTTGCACTATGGCAAACTCCGATAAGCTACAATTCTAAAATGACTTTGATTAAATTTAATTATAACAGCTCGTGAGCTTGATAAAATAAGGCAGTAAATATGCGAAGAACCAACAGCGTTGTAATTAACTTTAACGATTCATTGTTGAGTGCTATCGATTATTTTGATTTATCGATAAACGTACACAAAACATTCGCTTTTGTTCAAAAAGTCAAGGTCGTTGATTGAGCAGACCCCACGAATGATTTATTCATTCGAAACAATGCAAATAACCCGACAATGATCCACAAGCATGCGGTATGCAACGCAAAAAAAGTAAATAAGCTCAGCGAACAATGTAGGTACATGTACTTAGAGCACTTTTACAAATTGGAATTAAAATCATTGCGTTCATTTGAAATACTAATTTAATTTAAAAATGAGAAGTAATTACATGAAGCCGTGTATATAATGAACAGAGGCAATGATCATTCGATTTATATAAATGCAATGAAGCGCAACCCTATTCAAATTAAATCGTATCACGGAACGATTCCAAAGCCACCTGTAAAATGAAATGGTGTCCATAAATATGAATGTACAAATAAGACGAGGCGAATAAAGCGAGCCCTGGATATTCATAATCTTTGACAATGAACAGGTCCTATAGTAGGAGATAATTTTTCGTAACATCACCTCTTGGAGGCTATATCTAAGATTGAATCTAGGAGGTGATCACATGAATTCTTGGGCACACCGCGCTGCGCTTGTAGATTTTATCTAAACATCTTAAATTATTGTCCCGAGTGCGGCTACCTCGACTCTCATCTAGCGTTGTAATCGTGAAGGTGAATACAAAATGTTTAGTCGCAGATGAGGCAATATTGACCATAAATACTTATGTCCAATCAGTTGCAAGCTTTCCAATATCCAAGTGTTTAACACGCATAAATGATTGTTATCTCTACATAGTATAAAACAAAGTCACTTTCCGCCGTCTGTACACTTAGATCATTTAAACTACGCAACGAATTTTAATGCGGTTTCCATCAATAAAGAGAGAGAGTGATTTTTAAGTATAACTAGCTGCGTCACACGGTGTTACCCGCTACATGTTTTCGTGATAAAAGTAGCCTACGTGTGAATGCAAGGTCTCAGCTACCTCAATACCAAATTTCATCCAAATCCATTCAGTAGTTTTTGCGTGAAAGAGTAACAAACATCCATCCAACCATCCTAACTTTCACATTTATAATGTTATTATATATTTATATTACGGGATACATGCACCACATTTGTATCTACATTGCACCCGTGCAAAGCCGAGGTGAGAGATATTATTATAATAATATCTCTAAAAAAACAAAAATTAAATGTCATATAGCAATAATCTAATAATAATCATATAAATAATAATAATGTATACTTTTAGCTCTTTCTTATCGGCACCGGTACCGGTAAATGCTTATTGAAGGCATACCGAAGGTAAGAGCAGCGATGCCCTGAGCTTTGTTTTGTTGCCTAAATCTAAGCATCGCTGGAATGGAAATAGACAAGTGTTATATCTTACCATGAGGAGAGCGTTCGGTTCGTCTCATTACTTTTACGTTGAAGAAATCTCATTTAAATAATTTTACAGATAATCGGCCGCATCCATCGTATTTTACAGCGTTTTGTAAATGTGAAGCCCATATTTTGTGGCTTTATTGGTATCCGCGTTGAAAGCGCTCGAGCACTCCTACTAATGCCAGGCGTGAGGTCAAATTACCAGTCGACGTTGCAAACCTGGGTACTTAGATACCATTGCGCTTAAATTACACTGAATAAAAAAAATGGTTTAGTGGAATTGTTTCCAATCACCTTAAAAAAAGAGTTTGAAATTGCTATGCATTTCTTTTCCTATCGGCTCATAAATGTACATAAATCTTCTATTGAAAATACGTGTACCTCACGCAACAATAGTAGCGATGATAGCTCAGTGGTTAGCGCGGTAGGTTCGCATGCGGAAGACCGTGGGTTCAAACCCCAACAATGAGCTTGAGCTGCTGGTGAAGGAAAACATCATGAGGAAACCATAGCATGATGGTAGGGTACTTTCTAGTAGTCGGCTGGCTAGCTACCCTCAAGTTGAAAATCTGTCGCCAAGCATCTAACGGTGTGTTCCGGCAGCCTCACTTGAGAGCCAGTTCCATTCCAGGCTAGGTGTGCTTCACCATCTTCGACATCTTCACTTAACATCAGGTGAGCTGCGGTCAAACACCTAGCCTGTCAACCATAAAAAAAACCAAAGATCCGTGTCGACAAATACAAGTTTTAATGCATATTTATTGCAGAAAATAATTAATTTTTCGACAATACTAATTGAAAAAGGTTTTAACGAACGCGCCCGGTCAGTTTCTCAGAGGTTGCGTCATAGTGATTTTAACAGTTCAAATATCAAAGTCGGTGACGTAACATATCTGGGTTGCATTAAACTGGTCTCAAGTCCTCCGTGATATAGTACGAGTGTTTTTGATATGCCGGGGGCGACAGTCGGCGGCGTGAAACGGACCAACAAATGGGCAGTCACTTTCATCGTGGCATCACTTTCTGTGGCGCAATACCTATGCCTCAGCAGATCATCAAAGGCCACTATTTAAAGTAATGCTCGTTTGTGATGCGGGAGATGTACAAGTGGGGATTGCGTTACCAAGATTTGTTAATCAGACAGATGTGCACCTAAATTGGTATGAATGTTCTGTATTGCCAAAATGTTACAAGATTTGTAAAAATAAGCAGGTTAGCTTAGTTCATTGTTCTTATATATTAAATTAATATATAATAAATATCGTAGGACATTACACACAGCGCTATATGACCCCAAACTTTTTTTTTTTTTATGGTTGACAGGCTAGTTGTTTTGACCACAGCTCACCTGATGTTAAGTGAAGATGTGGTCGAAGATGGTAAAGCACACCTAGCCTGGAATGGAACTGGCTCTCAAGTGAGGCTACCGGAACACACCGTTAGATGCTTGGCGGTAGATTTTCAACTTGAGGGTGGTAGCTAGCCAGCCGAGTACTAAAGTACCCTACCACCATGCTTTGGTTACCTCACGGTGTTTTCCTTCACCGGCAGCTCAAGCTCATTGTTGGGGTTTGAACCCACGCCCTTCGGCATGCGAACCTACCGCGCTAACCACTGAGCTATCATCGCTACAAAAAACAAACAAACAAACAAACTAAGCAAAGCTTGTGCCATGGAAGACAGATAAGTGATAGAATACTTAAATATTTTTTTTTTGTAAATACATACTTATAATAGATACAGCACTACACCCAGACACAGAACAAACATCTGTTTATATCACAAAATGTTTGTCCTGGGTGGGAATCGAACCCACGCCCTTCAGCTCTTGGAGCAGGCATACTACCAATGAACCCACAGGGCTGGATATATTAAACATAATTATTTGTTCACGTAGTTTTTTACTTAATGTAAATTGTATGGAAAAGAGATAGTGTTATTGCACTTTTTGTGACATATTGTCATAGCAATAAACATTAGCCAACATGCCAACCAGTATCAATGCTAAACATGGTGACACGTTTGCAAATAACGTGATAATTTGAGCACAAACAAATTTTGATGTCAAATAATGGTTGCAAAATTTAAACATTCTTCGGTTACGATACTAAACAGTTTATTTCTAACGTAAGTTGCAGTCTTGACACTCTTATTAATATGCATGACAAGTACACTTTTACAATAATGTGAGCTACTAACAAAATAGCAAAATTTTTAAGAAATATAAAATTTAAATGCCAAGGATAAAGGTGACACTTAAAAGTCATTTAAAACCGGTAAGTTTAAAAATTGCCAGTGCGTCAGATGACCAAATCGATACCAACACCTTGAAAGCTTATTTTGTGATCGCCAAAATGTGATGATCATTATTTTGTATTCAAGTCATTTCGCAACAACGTTAAGACGAAATGTATGACTACTACAGTTAATATGTTGCTCGCATTCTCTTTTATAATGGGTGCTGCGTACATATTTTGAAACGTCAATTATAAAGGAAACACTATACAGAGATTTATTTATAAGTATCTTGACTAAGCCCTAAGTTATAAATTTTTAATTATTCGTATGTCTTTTCATGTCAGTTAACGTGCGAAAGTAACTCCAAAGTTTTATACAAAAACTCGTGTGTATGAGCCGCTTAATAAAACACTAGATTAATTACAACTTTTATATTAAAAAAAACTTTTGCTGTTCACATTTTTACAGTGATGGTCAAACCAATCGAGCTTAAACTCGAACTTACGAGCTTGTCATATGCAGTAGATTAATTAACCATTTTTCTATATAATCATATACGATAATTCAATTGAACTATAATAATCGTTTACTGTCATAAAGAGCACACGCGCCATGTAGATCGTTCAAAAATCCTTTTTTTATGAAACAAATTAACATGATAGAGATAAAAACAGAAAAAGAATCAACAATCGTAAAAAAGTAACTATAGTATCGAGCGCTATCTTCGCACTGGAACTCGATGGTCTAGCAAAACAAGGTATTTATATTAAAAATGGCTTCGGAGCGCCAAAATAAAAGAAATGAGTAAAAATTGTGCTCTTACAAAGCGGTGCTACAATCCGACCATAGGCGTGGGTGCGGCGCCCGCGGCGGCCTACTCGTATCTCCGTGAACAAATTATAATTTCAAAATCCACGTCGATTTATGTGAACGCTCATCTGAATAAAGCACTGCTCTATTTCATCCTTCGTGTGTTACTATTGTTTTATGTTTTAAAAATGCAATAAACATTTCTATCCGAGGTGATATGTCTGACTTCGGTAGGTCGAAACACCTTAGTTGATGAATACAGAGGCTTCAGTTAAATTATCCGTATTTACGTAATGTTTCTTTTTTTATTAATATTACACCGTAAAATGTCAAACGAAAATTATTTTATGACAATCAGAATAATTTGTAGCGATGATAGCTCAGTGGTTAGCGCGGTCGGTTCGCATGCCGAAGGGCGTGGGTTCAAACCCCAACAATGAGCTTGAGCTGCCGGTGAAGGAAAAACATCGTGAGGAAACCTTAGCATGGTGGTGGGTACTTTCTAGTACTCGGCTGGCTAGCTACCACCCTCAAGTTGAAAATCTGCCGCCAAGCATCTAACGGTGTGTTCCGGCAGCCTCACTTGAGAGCCAGTTCCATTCCAGGCTAGGTGTGCTTTACCATCTTCGACCACACCGTCACTTAACATCAGGTGAGCTGTGGTCAAACATCTAGCCTGTTAACCATTAAAAAAAAATTAGGTAAAGTAATCAATTTTTAATGCATATTTTGTCATCACCATTTTTTAGCTAATATTATTTTGCCTCAAGTACAAGAAATATCAATCGAAAGGGATTTTATGACAAAGATAATAATATTAAGTGAAGTAATCAATCAGAATGTATATTACTGCAATCGCGATATACAATTATACAGATTTACAGAATTACAGCAAAGCTGTTTTTTCTAAACTACTCTACACATTTGTTTCTCTGTATTTATTGGATTTGTAAGTATATTCATTCATAGATGATACTAACGCTACATCTGGGCTTAATTTTTTTTTTAAGTTTTATATGGAATCGCATTTCTCAAGAAGCGAAAGTCTCATTTAATGTCATGTATTATGTTGATTACCTCGTCAGACATCTATTAATAGAGTGATAGCATACTCAGATACTTCGATTCTTAAAAATTCATAGTTTTCTAGAACTAGAATGTGCTAGGATCTGTGCAACGTCTTTCGTTTTTTTTCGTTCTTAATACTCTTTCGAGAAAATCAAGTTTTGTGGAACTGGTTGTAACGTTCCTAAATACTTTAAGCCTGGGAACTGGTTTCTTAGGACTAGATAATATTAAAAAACTGTCAAGTTCGTGTTGTGAATCGTGAAACTTGGTAACATTTCGAATATATTGGAAATAAATAAATAATCCCCATCAGAGTTGATTCGATAGTTTTTTTGTAAAATTCGATTACATCGGACTCGGGTGTTAAAAAAATGTAATGTGATTTTGAAATAGAACTGTTTTAGAAGTTACATTAAATTTGGAAATCTTTTTCAACAGTAGGTACTGTACTTCATCTGTAGTGGAGTATAATTTCTTTTCATATCTTTTGATTTCGGAGACACTTTTTTTCTTAATATTTCAGTAGTATCGCTGAATGAAATTTTATCCTGGACGAGAAGTTAACCCACGTCCAAGCATCCAACTACAAGGTCAACGGCTACGGAACCCTAAAAGCTTAAATGACAAGTTCTATAAAGTCCATTAGCGTACATCACAAAGTATCGAGACAGGCGAACCGAATCGCATTCTGACACCACGTCGATAGGTACATCCCTAAGGTAAAATCACACTACTTACAATCGTTCTACTTTTTTTTCTTTTTTTTATGGTTGACAGGCTAGATGTATGACCACAACTCACCTGATGTTAAGTGACCGTGTGGTCGAAGATGGTAAAGCACACCTAGCCTGGAATGGAACTGGCTCACAAGAGACTTCGAGACTGTACAAAAAAAATCATAAATCCAAGTAATTTACACTCAACTAAATAAACCAAAACAGTATTTATAGAATAACTTTTGAGTATCCCTTAAGTAAGAAAGATGAATTCTATTCTACGCCTATTAATAAATATCTAAGTCTTTGCAATCACTAAATATAACAGAGATATGTTAAGTGATTTCACGTGACTGTACGCTTTGTTCTTCTAATAATTAAGAAATCGTCTATATATGTAATTTAGATAGATTTTTTTGTTTATTTAGTTTTCTATTATTACATACATATTTATTTTTGGTACCTATATGCTAAAGATTTTCATGCGTACGTACAAGGTATATTTACGATTAGGCCGCGCCTCAATATGTGTACTTGCATAATGATAGTGCCATTTTAACTTCTGAAATAAAATTAATGTTGGTTGTGTAGTATTTAGACAAAGGATAGTATGCTCTTACCCTTATTCAGACTCAGTAGACGATAGCGCTTGTCATAGCACGTCTGCCTTTAAAAGCCTTAGTATATTGTTCAGATGAAGTTATTGGCTGACAACTTTGAAAAGAATATGACTAGCTATTTATGTTCTTTTACTAGAAATATTGTACTTATCTTGAAATTGCATACTCGTGCGTAGATACGAGTCATTTGATCATTTTATGGGATAGAATCCTGTCATAGAGAGAAAAAGGGAAGTGGATGGGAGCGGAATACGCTGTTCGATTAGTTGTTTTTTACAATCTAGATGTGTATTGTGCAAGCGTGATTTACCGTCGAAATCCATCGATACCATCAAAATTGATCCATTCGTTTTGGAGCTATGATGCCACAGACATACACACGTACAGACACGTCAAACTTATAACACCCCTCTTCTTGCGTCGGGGATCAAAAGGAAAATAGAAAATTCCATACATTTTGTTGACTTTTTTACACACCTACAATTTTCTTTTTACTAGCCACTACTACTACCTCTTGCCCTATATGTGTATGAAATTAATTTCGCTATAAAATACCCCTAGAATGGACAATGTTAGTACAGGACCTGGATGAATGGCGTACGATAAGAGAGGCCTATGCTCAGTAGTGAGCGATTACGAGCTGAAATGATGATGATAGATTCAAGATTCAAGATTCAAAATTTAGAATACTCCTATTCATGGGAATAACACGTCATTTTCACATCAGCTAGCTATTATAATGTGAAAAAAGTATAAACAAACCTATAAACATCACTTTCCTACAGAGTAGAACAAAAAAAAAGTAGTTTAAGAGGCATGGAACTTGCTATTGAAATTTCTGCAAGTTTTCTATATAAAAAATAGATCAGTGCCCCTGGCATAAACGAAAATTGAAACTAATGTCATTAGGGTTCCGTACCCAAAGGGTAAACCGGGACCCTATTACTAAGACTTCGCTGTCCGTCCGTCCGTCTGTCTGTCTGTCTGCCTGTCCGTCTGTCACCAGGCTGTATCTCATGAACCGTGATAGTTGGACAGTTAACATTTTCACAGATGCTGCACCTATTTCTGTAGTCACTATTACAACAAATACTAAAAAATAGAATAAAATAAATATTCAAAAGGGCTACCATACAACAAACGTGATTTATTTGCCGTTTTTATAGATAATGGCACGGCACCCTTCGTGCGCGAGTCCGACTTGTACTTGGCCGGTTTTTTATACATTTTAGTATCAATATCTTAACAAAAGTTTACTTCGGAAATTGCCATGCTAGGGCCTTCGTTAATAGGTATACCAATATACATAATGTAGATTTAAACTCACCTGGTGCGTAGTGTCGCCTTTGTGGATGCTCTCCTCGGTTTCCTTGAGCCGTTCCGTGATGTTCCTGGTGAGGACTTTCAGGTCCCGACTTTCGCGTACCTTGCCGTCGGGGTTAGCGACCACACACGAGGAAACCACCACTTTAGCACCAGCCGGCGTTATCGTACCATCAACGCCATCTATTTCTGTAACGTGAAACAAAATAAAAAGGTTTCATCATATGTATGCTGTTTTTATGTAAGTATGTATTCATTTGTTCTCTCGTCTATACTACTATAAAGAGGAAAGATTTGATTGTTTGTTTGTATTGAATAGTCTCAGAAACTGCTGGACCGATTTCAAAAATTCTTTCACCGTTGGGAAGCTACACTATCTCCGAGTGGCATAGGCTACTTTTTATCTCTGTATTCCCACGGAAACGGGAACTACACGGGTGAAACCGCGAGGCGTCTGCTCGTGTCTTATAAACTACTGATCCTATAATAGCAAATAAGATTTTTGTCGATGCATTTGAGAAATATGCTTGTTAATGTATGATAATAATGGTACAATATATTCGACATGATAACATTATAACATAAGTTCTCAATTTTTTTTATGCCAGGTAAAACTCTAGCTAGATCTTTCGCTTTTGGTGGCGAATTCGACAATACACAACACATCTTGTTCCCCACACGGCCCGCAATGGTGGCTGAATTTGAGCGCTCCCACATGCGGCACCACTATGATGAGGAAAACTTTAATGTAAACCCCTAATACTACAGCCTAAGGTTAATTTTACAGTTCTTAATAGTTTTAGCTCAGTAGCACCAAACTGTTTTTACGCTACAACACATTGTCACATTAAAAATTGTAACACCCCGTGATTTAAGAAATACATTTTTGAATTTGAAATTGAATACATTTATTCGCATGTGTGTGTGATCAACATGCAACTTGCAACTTTGCGTTTGACAGCCAATCCAATGCAACAAAATAACAAAACTCCCAGATTCAGGACCATTACCTAATATATGTACCTATAGCAGCTGTTTATTTTCCATGTAAAATAAAATATCTACAGTAATATGGAATACACTTTTAATTTTATTTGAAGCTCTTAGTAAAGTCGTCACTGCTTCATTAGAGCACCGACCTTGAATAACTTTATATGTATGTGACTATAACTTGGACTTACCGCATTTGATTTATCAACAAACACTTATAGGTATAACTGAAATATAAAACAAAATTCACAATGACAAAATGATATAGTCAAAATCTAACAACTCGAAAAGTACCCCGCGCATCAGGACCTGCGGGAACGGCCCCAAAACGTTGCCGTTGGCAAGGAATATTTGCTAAGTCAAGAACCATCCTGACCGAGGATCTCCCTTCACCCTTATACAAATACTTGACACTGGCAAATGTACAAAATGCAGTGCCAAAACAAAAAAGAAAATACAGAAACAATAAGTATAATAATTTACCATCTATAGTCGGTCCGATAGCTTCATTGACGGTGCCATTGAGAGCGGGGTCGCTGGTATCGCCAGTCTGCTCGTCAGGTACTCGGTGCTGCCAACAAATAACATTTACTTAGGTGCAACTCTGGAATCTTGAAAGAATATTAACTGCTTGATAAAAAAAATTGCATACCCTTAACTTACCCTTGTGAGGAAATCATAGCATGTTGGTAGGGTAGTTTTCTAGTACTCAGCTGGTTAGTTACCACCCTCAAGTTAAAAATCTGCCGCCAATCACCTAACGGTGTGTTCTGGCAGCCTCACTAGAAAGCCAGTTCCATCCAAGACTACGTGTGTTTTACTATCTCTGACTACATCGTCACTTAAAATCAAAAAGGTTGCCAAAGATGAAAAAATATATATTCCGTAAAACGCGGGCCCGCTTGGCTTGTACAAAGTAATTGTTGGTTACCTCAGTCTGTTGGTAATTGGTGGTGTGCGTGTCTTCGTTAACAGAGGTAGATATTTTTGGCCCGGAGTCGCTCAGTATTCGTCCATCTTCTAATATCAACTCGCGTTTGACCCGTGTTGCTATTTGGCGCGTCGTTGTCACTTCGCTTGTTTTCTTCGTCACCCATTCTTCTGTAATCCAAAATTATAAATTTTTAACACCTCAAGTCTACGTTTTGGACACCAATTCGCATGAAAAACAAAACTTTGATGCGATCGAAAATGAAGGACGTAAACTTATAAGATACCTATTCACTCTGACCTTGAAAAGAAATAAAACGAAACATATCCCGTACCTTAGGACCCCCTGCGCTGACAGGGGGTCATTTTACTTATTTATTAATGTAAAATTTATGAATACGGGTATAACTGAAATTATTAAAAAAACAGTTGTTCCACAGCTACGAGTAGCTACTTTGGTCAAAGTCAACGAACTTTTCTCTAGAACAGCAGATTTTTTTTAGGATTTCAAAGTTGTGCCGATCTATGGCTATCGATTTTCATCTCATTGTGAAAATCCTTGCGTCATTCGAACTTTCGAAGTGATTGTGATTCTATTTTTTTTAATTGAGATAATGTCTGCTAGACTAAAAAGTACCATTTTTTAGAACCTATACAGGCAGTGAGACTTGCATCTGATATTCGGACGCATACGAAAAATAAATATAATACCTAATCAATTAAATAGTTAATCGCAAAACAAAAAGATTTGCTTTAACAAGTAACGCACCTTCTTTGGTCGTTGCTATTGTATCTCCAGGTTCGGCCTGTAACAAAGAAAATAATAATATTAATTTTAAAAATAAATTAAGATTCGGGCATGGTTAAAAATATACTTTTATCAGTTTTGAATAAATTTCTGTTGAGTTTTGTCTTGTAATAGCTGTAGCGCCATCTCTTACCGAGTAGCGGAACTTGCTCGCGTCCTTATCAACGTAGTCTGACGATTCCGACAGGAATCGTAAAAGTACTCGGGGCCTCCGCTTGACGGCGCCATTGTCGCTTAAGGAGAAAACTGTCACCATCAACGCTCATAAAATTCGTATTGTTTTCATCACAATTTTCATACACAGCACTTTGATAAAGTAATTATTACGATTGTTATTTAGCTATAACTTTCACATCTGAGGTAGAATTTTAGTGGAATTAATTACTAATTCCACTTGCATTTGCAATACAAATCGGCACTTGTATGTATATTTATGTTAGTAATAAAAGCGCTATTAAATGCTAGGAATGATAAAAAAAGATGGATATCGTGTACACTTTAAGTCAGTTAGAGATCGACTGAAGGAAAATCAAGGCTTAGCAGTTATTTAATTAATGAGTATATAGATTAACATTTTCTTTTGGCGCACAATACAGCTACGTGTTAGGAATTCTGTTTGTATGCCACTACTTCCTCTGGGACCTCACGATTATATTGAACTGCTCGAACTCTAATTGGCTGAGTGTCGGGTTTATAAATAATTGTATATTGTAATTGGACTTTGTCACACTAAAGTTTACTTAAGACGCTGTAGTCAAAATGCTTTTGCAATAGATGGGTAGATAGGTATATAGAAAGTCTTTATTATGCACACCAAAAATAGACAAAAAGTACAGAAAACGAAAGAAGTGAGCAAGTGCCACCAATGGCGGCCTCATCGTTAAGAGCAATCTCTTCCAGGCAACCAATAATGGGAAAACTTAAGAACGCACGGGAGATGTGTAACACTATTAAGATCAAAAATTTTAACTTAAAAAAATAATAGTAAAATACTCAGAAAAAATAAGGTACCTACCTATAATATCTATCACCGGGACAATTAATTAATTTTTAATCGCATATAAATATTCGTTTAAAACGCGAAAATTTAAAATTTGTACACATAACCACAGTACTTTCTAGTAGGTACTCGGCTGACTAGGCCACCCTCAAGTTGAAAATCCGCCAAACATCTAACAGTTTATTCCAGAAGCCTCCATTGAGAGGCAGTCACATTCCAGGCTAGGTGTGTTTACCATCTTCGACCACACCGTCACTTAACATTAGGTGAGCTGTGGTCAAACACTTAGCCTATCAACCATAAAAAAGCTTTCGGAATTAATCCTATTAAAAATAACATCAAATTTAGATAATCATGTTATTAAGTCCGCTTTGAAGTTGATTAAATTAAGATAAAAAACATCAAGCTCAATCAAACACTACACAAATTATTATACACTAGCGGTCCGTCCCGGCTTCACACGGGAAAACAAAACTCGATTAACAATATAAATATAACCTATGTCACTCAGTGATAATGTAGCATTCTAATGATGAAAGAATTATTCAGGTCGATCCAGTAGTTTAAGAGCATATTCAATACAAACAAACAAAAAATCAAATCTTTCCTCTTTATCATTAGTTGTAATAGATAATAATATAGGTATCTTATATACAACGATGGTTACGTCCTGTATTGTTTTGTATAGGGGAAATACTAAAAAGCACGCGTGGAAAATTAATATTCACTAGTTCTTCCCCTGTTCGTAATCCAATGTACCTAATTTGAAGTTATCGGTAATACGCACATAACCTAGGTATCTACACTCGGTGGTAGATCTACTTAGCAGGAGGTCGACTAGGTAGGTACCACCGCAGTGCCAGTTATTCTGCCGCTAAGCAGTAGTGTGTAAATATTACTGTGTTCCGGTTGGAAGGGTACTGCAGCTAGCGAAATTACTGGGCTGTTGAGACTAACCATCGAAAGTCTCAAAGTAATGAGCGCCAAAGCAGTGATGCCCTGGACTTTGTTTTATTACTCAAAGTTCTGTGTATCGCTGCAATGGTACTAGACAGGCGTTATCTCTTACCATCAGGAGAGCGTCTCGTTCGACTCATTACTTTTTACATAAAAAAAAAACCCCAAAGACACGACATGCGGGTCATGGGATTCGAACCTTCAGATTGGAAGTCAGACGGTTTCCCAACTAGGCTACCGAAACTTCGACCCAATTGAATTGCTGTCAATAACCATTATTAAATAATTCAACGCATTAATTATCACACAGTAAAACGTCCATAAATCCTAATAAACCTCATTAGACGCCCCAGCTACCGGCAGTTCAACAAATTATTTAATTTTCGGTCACCGACACCGCCATAAAGATGTGCAAGATATGACACACGTCACGTGTGACAAATTGTCACGTTACCGAATGATTTACGACTTGTGTGCGATTGTGAGCGTAGTTGACAGTATCGTTTCATCGTAGTGGTACAACAAGTGGCACATCTAGTTGGAAAACATCTTTGACGCCATCATCAATCATTTATAGTGTTGTGTGTAAATAAACACGTTATTACAGCTGTTTTAACACGTGATATGTGCTGGTTAAGATAATTTTGTTTTAATTATACACTTTAGTTTAATGTATGTAGTTTTACATGTCTAGAATGTTGATTAAAACATTTTAGGACGTAGGCGTTCCGGGTATCGATATTATCTAAGTCTAAAGAAGATAATTATACTTACCATTATGGACAGCCTTTTGTATAGAAACGATTAGTGAATCGCGAAAAAAATCCGACAAATAGAAGAATGTCGTTTTGACAAAATATGTAGGTAAATAGAACAGCGATTTCGTAATTTCAGGTTCGATTTTGCGTCGATGGATGGATGTTTTCTACTCTTTCACGCAAAAACTTCTGAACGGATTTGGTTGAAATTTGATACCTCCATACTATATTTCATTATTTCAGCTGAGACCCTGGATTAGAACATATTAAACTATTGATCCCGAAAACATGTAACGGGTAACACCGCGGGGCGCAGCTAGTAATGGTTATTATTAAAATGCAAAATTGCACATGTAAATACAATAAAATTGTAATATTTCGCATCGTAATACCGGAACAGTTACTTTTTATATTCGGAAAATAATAACCGGTGAAATCGTGAGGCGTAGCTTAACGTACACCAATTCAAAGAGTGATTTAATTGTCTCATCAAGTGAATAATGGTGCTCTCTTCGTTGCATCCATTGTACGCTGAGGGTGCATCACAATGCAGCGGCCTTGCCGTCTCGCTGCGGCAACCACGCGGCAAGGGCGCGGCCTCCACTGTTGACACCTGACTAATGCTTTATGAATTGTATAATTATTACTATGTAGGTAGGTGTAATCTATTGCCAACTAACCGGGTATAGAAACAAAGACAAGTGGTTATGTTAGTCATCCTACATGACATCTTTTGTTATTTGAAAGTGTATGTTATAGTGGTTTTCCCTCTTTTGATGATAAGTAAGTTGTATATGCTGAGCCAGCCTTAGTGTTAAAGTTTAAACACGCCACTCAAAGGCTTCCGACATGGCATGACGGATGTTTTATATTTTTTTTTTTTTTTAACTTTGAGGTTGTTTTTTGACCACAGCTCAGCCGATGTTAAGTGACGATGTGGTCGAAAATAATATGTCATCCGAACCACGGTAGTACTTAAAAATAAATGCTAGTCGCGGTCACCCATCCGAAGATATATTGCAGAAGTATGTCTTCAGATAGCTTAAGAAGCATTGCTGCTGCAGCCAGTTAAGCATGAAGGGTCAAGTTTCTGTTGACCTTTTTCTTTACTTTTGGAATCGCACTTTGTACATTCCGCCAATGTTAAATAGTTTAAAATGCCACAAGATAAAAAAAGTACAGGCCTTAGTTACAATCAAAATCACATAATATGTCACAGTCAAATCTAGCCCATGCTCTATTTTAGATAGATATGTAAATTCTTTTATAGTGGTAACTAGAAGCTTCTACGGAATTTTGGGAAATAATGGAAAGCTGTATATACTATAGTTGACATGGTTTTTCCGCATAACCGCCAAAACCCCTATTGAATTTGTATACATATTTCGATGTATATATGTTGAATTTATTTATGTTCTGTTCATTACTAACAAATACTTAGAAGAGATGTTGTGTTTTTTAAATACGCTATGCACTAATTAACCAGCCAGTTGCCATTTTAAATTATTCATTAAACATTAAAGCGTGCGACATTTAACACCGGATATAAAATATTAAAGCAATCACGATAAGACCGGTCCATTCAAGTGGATGTTGTACTGGACCATTGATTCTTAATTAATTAATTCAGTGTTCCGGTGGAACGACCTTTACGACCTTACGAATCTTGCTTTCTTTGAAAGAGAAAAAATGTTTAAGGCACTTCGTTTTCCATTCAATTGTACTATTTCATTCAAGCAATTTTGATTTACCGCAAATAAAGACCAAAGTAAATGCCAGTAGCTGTGATTTCACAGTAAAATTACGCTCCATTTGCCCATAAATGGAAAAAATATTTGTATGGAAATCGAACCAACTTAAAACAAGCAAGCAAGCAAGCTATTCTGTGTCTACCAACTAACTACCAAAACACGTCAGAGCCTGGTACCGTTTTTTTTTTTGACATCACACTTAGTGCGTTTGCCGGTATCATCTTATTTCGATATTTTCAAGTATTTTATGAAAAATCAAGTCAAATAAGACAAAGTCACAGTCAGTCATACAAAGTAAATCTTAATCGAGTCCATGCATGCCCTAATAAAGGTATGATGACTTTACTACAAGTTTTTTATGAAGTTTTAGAAGCAACAAGAAAAGTCATATTTCACCACACTATTATTAGCACATAATTAGCCACTTTATGAATAAAACACCACATCTTTTTATATGTTTCGGTTTGAAGAGTAGTGCAGCTAGTAAAATTACGGGATAATTGAGACCAACCATCAAATGTCTCAAAGCTGAGTTTCAAAGTATTGAGCGCTAAAGTAGAGATGCCCTGATTTTTTGTAACTCAAAGTTATGGATATCGCTGCAATGGTTAAAGCTAATACACAAAGAGCGACGCCAAAAACAAATAAGAAAAAAAATTGCAACAATGTAGAGCAACGTTTTTCGTATGGTCACGAGCCTATGGCGTAGTTTACCTCGTGTGTATCTCGGAGAGCTATCAATTTCGGACACATGCAAAACTTGGAAACAATGAAGTGTTTGGGACGGAGTTCATGTACATTGTACAATACGGTACCTATCTATAATAGCCGTACGCTAATGGGGGGTATCGCCGTTCTAGGGTTGCCACTATCTGACCATCACACTAATACTATATCGGTCATATTTAATTATACTATTTTAATATTACTTTATATTAGAGCATTATTTTAACTATCTGATTATTATTTTTTTATTACGTATAGGCTTGCGTTTGACCGCCCAACTTGCCTGATGTTAAGCGAAGATGCGTACGGTGAAGCACGCTCGCCTAGAAGAAACCGATTCATTCGCGACTTGAAGGCATCCAGATTGCATCTATCAGGGAACACCCACTCGGGCAGCAAATTCCATTGTTTAGCGGTTCGTACAATAAAGGTAAACTCGAACCGTTTAGTTTGAGTCTTTGGAATATCGACCAAGTATAGCGTATCTGGTTTTTATTCGTATGCATCTTTATTTTATAACTAGGCATCTATTTATAAATCTCATCCTGTATAATTATTATGCTAGTGCTTTATTGACACACTTCGTCAGTAGCCTGGATGAATTTGCTTTAACCGACAAGTCCGCCAATGGTTACACAAGATTTTATGTTTATATTTAACCGACTTCTAAAAAGGGGTCTCCCCCTTTTTTAGCTTAATACGCCCCAAGTTTATAGCCTTGTACATACATCAAGCTTACAGTCCTGTTTAATATAGGAAGTAAATGTTACAATAGGTTTAACATCCAAAATAACAATGATAACCCTGAACCCAATTGTACCCTGTACGTTGTATTGTTATTAAAAGTCCTGAATACCCCTGCAGTGGTCACGGGCAGATGTTTATTTCTTTCATGGTGTTTGTTTATTTGCTTTCTCGTTACTTCTGATCACAAAAAACAACTACACGCTTCAATTTCTATACAAAAATCAGAAAGCGACATCCCTGGATGTATCTGTACACAATAGAGCTATCGGTCCAATCTAACTTGTAATGGAACAGAGGCGGCACATAAAATTGACAGGGGACGAACTGACAAGGTCTTTGTACAACCTATCGAGATCATAACTCACTTATATATTTTAGTAATAAGAAACATTTGTGAGGAAAGTAAACATTAAGGTATGGTGGACATGATATGATAATATTAGATCGATTTTTTTATTATACATTCCTCACGTTTAATTACGTATCTGCGTACGAAGTCGGGGCGTATCGTAAGTATATTTAAATATTAGTATATATTTAAATAGTAGCTACGCCTCGCGGTGTTACCCGCTACATGTTTTCGGGATAAAAAAAAGTAGCCTATGTGTTAATCCAGGGTATCAGCTACCTTCATACCAAATTTCATCCAAATCCGTTGAGTAGTTTTTACGTGAAAGAGTGACAAACCCACTCACAAACTTTCGCATTTATAATAGTAGGATACAAATGGCGTTATAAATATTAATTTTTTTTCAGTAAAATATTTTTTTTTAAATCTAAATTATAAATGCGAACAGTTTGTTTGTATCTGTAGTTCTGATCTGATATCCGATAGCTTATACCCTGGATTAACACAAATACTAATTTACATCTCAGAAAATATCTTACCTTGCTATCATGCTATGAGATTGCCTTTCAAGACGTTTTCCTTTATCGGCAGCTCAAGCTCTTTGTTGGAACGTGAAGCCCTTTGTAATGCAACCCAATCTAATCCAATATAATTCATGAAAAGGAACAAAGCTCAGATATTATTCTATACTTTTTGTTTTTCGATATGATATACGAATGAACGAACGAACAAACGAACGATATGAAGTAATTCGTCAGAGAGCTAAAGTCACAGACATAGGTCAACGTATAAGCAAGGTGAAGTGGCAATGGGCTGGACATATCTGACGCAGAACCGATAACTTCTGGGGTAGACGTGTTCTGGAGTGGAGACCGCGATGGAGTGACGTTATGCGTAGGATAGTTAGCGGTGGATGGAAGCGTAAAGCCGAAGATCAAGCTGAGTGGCGTGTCTTGAGAGAGGCCTATGTCCAGCAGTAACTTCGAGGCTGATGATGATGATGAAATGTAATTTATACAACTTAGCAAATATTACAATTAATTGGTTGCCAAGATAGGAAAGACAGGAACAAGAATTTGACTAAAAGCCAGTGGCCAATGTCTCGGATCGTTTACGAAACAAGCCCAAAGGTCGGACCAAATAAAGCCAGATGGATTGCCAAAAGAATAAGGCATGGAACAAAGCCGACATTAAGTGGCAAAGGTCGACGTTCGTATAATTCCAATTGGCTATTGTACTATAATAATTTTGTTATGATAGCTTTTCAATATCTACTTGAGTGCTCATAACAGTAATTTGTTACAAGTACTTACGTATTGCAGGCTTGATTGACCTAAAAACAATTACAAACAATAATAAACTGATCCAACTATTCACTTTTTGTAATCAGTTATGAGAAGCATGATATACTATTTCTTTACAATGCAAACAAGTGCGCCCAAACGACTTCCTTTTTAGGGATCCGTACCCAAAGGATAAAACGGGACCCTATAACTAAGACGCCGCTGTCCGTCCGTCTGTCACAAGCCTGTATCTCATGAACCGTGACAGTTAGACAGTTAAAATTTTCACAGACGATGTATTTCTGCTAGCGCTATAATAAAAAGTATTAAAGAATGGAATAAAATAAATATTTAAGGGAGCTCCCATACAAGAAACGTGATTTTTTGCCGTTTTTATAGATAATGGTACGGAAACTCCAGTACGGAGCCAGTTCCATTCCAGGCTAGGTGTGTTTTACCATCTTCGACCACGCCTTTACTTAACTTCAGGTGAGCTGTGGTCAAAACACATGGCCTGTTAAACATAAAAAAATAAAAAAAAAAACTGCGTGCGCGAGTCCGACTCGCATTTGGCCGGGTTTTTATTTTATGTAAAAGTATAAGTAAAAGTGTAAGACGAACAAAACGGTCTCCTCGTCGTAAGAGATAACGATTGTCTATGACCATTCCAGTAGTACTCAGAATTTTGAGTAACAAAACTAGGCCTTGTTGCTTTAGCCCTCAATTCTCTGAATTATTCGATGACAAACACTAATTTTGCCAATTGAAATGAAAAATAGCAATTTTTCCCCACAACTGTGTGGAGGTAGTTGGAAAACTAGCTGCACCCCGCGGTGTTACTGTTCCCATGTAAACACTACATTTTTCTGGATAAAAAGTAGTCCATGTGTTCATTACATTTCATTCAGGGTGTCAGCTACCTTCATACCAAATTTCATAAAAATTGGTCCAGCCGTTTGAGCGTGCAGAAGTAACACACATTCACAATTATTGTAAAGCAATGTGTTTCAATGTGTAATTCAGCAAACCTCAGTTAAGAAGAACCTCGAAGTGCCTCCAAAGCGATTGGTCAATAATTAAACCTATGACTACTATTTTATCTGTGCCACTATTACTTCAAAGCACCTGCCAAGTTTAAAATAGATTTCTCATTTGATAATCCGAATGCGCTTAATGTCTTGTTCGGAATCGTTAATCTTGTCGCCTTATCTCTGCATTGCGTAACGCCCAACATCCATCGTCTATTTGAAACTGAGAGTGAGCCGTGGTAATAGTTTTCTAACATAATAACAGTAAGACATTAGACAATAGGCCTCATGAGAAACAATTTATAAACGCGCACAAATGCACTCAATTTCATTGGGAGAGCCTAAGGCATCACAAATTCCAGAAAATGAAATTTAGGAAACATATGGAAATATATAGAGATTTTTTTACGTCAGTAATCTCTATATATTAGACTTGGTGGTAGATGTCCTTAGCAGGAGGTTGGCTATGTAGGTATCACCGCAGTATCAGATATTCTACCGCCAAGCAGTTGTGTGTAAACTTAACTGTGTTCCGGTTTTACTGTAGCTAGCGAAATTACAGGGATGTTGAGACTAACCATCGAAAGTCTCAAAGTAATGAGCGCCATAGTAGCGATGCCCTGAACTTTGTTTTCTACTGTCAAGTTATGTGTATCGCTGCAATGGTCATGGATAGGCGTCATCTCTTACCGACAGGAGAGTGCCTCGTTCGTCTCATTACTTTTACATAAAAAAGAGAAACAAATCAAAGTCCAGAGTATCGCTGCTATTGCTGCTCGTTACTTTGAGACATTTAATGGTGAGCCTTATTTGTCTTTAGATTATTTAGTTATTTAAAATTACAACACGTGTAAAAAGAACTCATTTCGATAAAGCTTGACCAACTGGTGATAAAAACTATAGTTTTAACTAATTCCAGACACCTTAATGGCTTACATTATCGAAATGATACAGAATAATCGTATAAGCTGTGCGTGTTTTATTGTTTCAGCTTGAAAAACAAAAAAAAAAGCAGTCAATGAACTTTAGTGGCAATGGAGCGCAGTTTACTTTGCCTATTTGGTATATGAGTCAGTGTCCTTACTGTTGTAGAGTGGTAGGTAACTGAGAGTGGTATTGTACGATTCTGGCCCATTGACCGGCCGGCTGACCCAAGCGGCAAGGCCGTTCACTTTTGTTTGATAGTGGATGGTAGAACAGGTAGATAACAGTGCATGGCATTCTTTGAATAATGTGATGATTTGCGTTTCATAAACTTGAATCCAACTGGAAGTTTAATAAAGTGTTTATATTTATTGCATTCGATTTATCGTATGCGCCAGCTGCTAACCAAAAATAACTTTATTAATATTAATATACATGAAGCTGTGTAATATACAAGAATCTACATGATATCTGGGTTATAAAGTGAGAGTTTTATAATTTTAGGGATTATTTCACTCATATTTATAATACAACTTTTATTATGGACGTATGCTCCGATCTGACTATTTTTATTTTTCTTGTATGTCACTTTTTAATTTCGGCGTTCCAGAAAAAAATATAAAAAAATGAACCAGAAATGAAAAATGCCACAGGATTCATCACTTGTGGCTTTTCCCTTGAAATTGCTGGCTCTCTCTGGCTGATACATTATTTATAACTTTAAGTCTATATTCATAGACCTTAAGTCATATCCGTGTACATTTTTGAACACTATAAATTTCTTCGGATTATAATGTTTCAACGTAACCAATTCTTTGTTCCTTTAGCCATAGAGTGATGTAATTAAATTTTGGATATAGACGATAGATTTGAATGTACAACATCAAACTGTATCCCTCGATTTGTTATCACAGGTTTTCTAAAGTGAAGTTTCTATGGAAACGAATTTAAAAACATACTAAATTAGGCACGTCAAAAAAGTGTCAACATATTCATCAATACAGTTGACGATGTAAAGCCAAACAGATTTGGAAACCCTGATCGGCACAATGCCTGAGCAACCTGACCAAAACAATAATAATTGATACGCGTAACTGTGTTTGCGTGACCAATGAAGCCCTTTGTTTATACTATACTGATTATATCAACGAAGGACTGAAAATGGTAAGTAGCCAATTCGAAACGAAGCACGATTCGGATACTTCGTAAACAATAGAAAAATCTACAAAAAGTAAAACAGCGGACGAAGCGAAAAAGCAATTTAACAGACGTAAAAATACACTAATCAAATGTTCATTTTGATTAAAGCTTATCGCAAATAATGTACCCACTGTATCATATTTTACTGTGGTTTTTTGTGACTGTAAGAGTGGTAAGTTTGTTCATGTAACAAGTCGCAGATTATTCAATCCTTTTTGTTTTACTTATATGGGATTACTCACGTTTTTCGTCAGTAAAACAAAAATGTGTCAAAACCACGTCAGTTTCCAGAGCAAAATATCCAATGTATCTTTTCGTTTCTGGTAATCTTTGCAGGTTTTGGGTAATCGTAAAAATTGTATATGTATCGATACTAGCGACCCGCCTTGGCTGCGCAATACTCAGCATGGGGGCAATGTAGATACTAATGTGGTGCATATGCATGTATTATTATATATATTACCTACCTCTTGAATCACTTTGTGTATTTTTTTTTTATACAGAATAGATTCGCGTTTGACCACACCCTACCTGATGTTAAGCAGGATGCAGTCCAAGATGAAGCGCGCTTACCTAGAAAAAAACCTGTTTACTCGAGATTTGAAGACACCCAAATTGTACTTCGCGGGAAAAACAGACGCTGGTATTGATGTAAACCGCATTAAAATCCGTTATGTAGTTTAAAAGATCAGACGGCGGGAAGCGACTTTGTTTTATACTATATAGAGATAACAGAGAGACGACACAAACATTACACAATAGTGACTGTCATACAATTGCATGTATTCGATTACAAATCTTTTGTTTTTCCGATAGTCATAATTGGGGCTGGTTATTCAGATACCTAGCCATTTTTGTATGATGGCCTTCGATTTATTTGTAGCGTGCGCACTGATTTAATAACAATGCTTTGTTACCATTAACATTCAATTCTTATGTAGGTACTTACATGTGTGTGAGTTTCGTAAACTACAGAATACTTAAGAGCTAACTCACAATCCTATTACGGTCCTATTATTGATGAATAAACTTAAGCTGTAGGTATAATAAATAATAATCCTGTAGAAAACGTAAGCTGTGTTTTTGATTATTTGATGACATACATTTATGTTACGATAAGTGTTCATTCTGTTTCAGTGTGTTCAGCATGTATTATAAGTAGGTATTTAAAAAAAAAATATTGATTTTTAAAAAAATACAAACTTTGCTTAGTTTGGTGCTGCACGTCAGTAAATAGTCCTGCTACATTTTTTTATTCATTTTAAGCATCGCTCTTTGTCTATTCTGCCAATTTCGAGTAGTGCATATTCTTATATACTCAAGTTAATATTAAGTAAAACAAGTCTTAGTTACGTAAAATAAGTTGAGATCAATTCCAGTCCATTTAGTAAAGTAGTGATGACTTTAATGGAATCAAAAACGGAATTTTGATAAAACACGAAAAGACAAACATCATATTTCCCTTGCACATTTTTGTGCGTATAATTTGGCATATTATAATTAAAACAATAATAATTAAAAATACAATGTAGTATATCGTCATTTTTCCGCATTCCCGCCAAAATTCTAAATAACGTCTTAGATTTGTTTTGCGACTATAATATAGACTAAACAATTAAAAATACTATACAAAATACTGTCCGTATAAATAATAGCTCAACGTCAAATTCACCAAACCTAAAAAAAAAATCTTTCCAGTCCCCAGTCACCAGTCCAGCTACCGTATCAAGTGTCAATGAGTCACCGCAAGGCGATCCCTCCTGCAAGGTGAATGCGCTAACGCGGCTACATTACGGCTTGACATACTGATATGAGCTTGACATTATGACATATTGTGATTGATTTCGAAGACCGAATGTTAGTTGAATTTGCTCCTCATGTTTCAAATAAGCGATTGAAAAGAATAGAATGCAGTTTTTTCTGAAACAATTCTTTGATTTATGTGACCTTAGAATTAACGAATCGTTAATTAATATGTCAATTCTAAAATCATATGAGTCTAATTCATTTTTAACCCCAGACGCAAAATTATTTAATATCATTGTTGACATAAATAGATTCCATTTCGTAATTCAATATATAAGCCAGGTGCTTGGCAACCTTATTCTCGAAAATCATGATATTTTTCACTAAATTTCAGGTTAAACTAAACGGTTATACACGAAGATCAAGTCTCTTGTATTATTAAGTTAAATACAGTTATTTCGTATATACTGAAAATCTAATAGTGACTTCAACTGAAAACAGCTGAATAAATATTTGAGTGCCTATCATTGTTTTTGAAAACAGGTTCTGTTTTCTCAAATAAAGGAAGCTAGATTATGGAGGTGAACATCTATAAGAAACATTAGAGTCGTAACAATAAAATTGTTATTAACATGGAAATTGTGAACACAATCACAAATACATACATTAATAATTGTACAGCAGCTATTTATACAGCCATGTGACTTCATCTTCGACCTTAGAATAGTAGTAGGTTAGGTACCTACCCGTGTTTTATTCTTCAGGAAAATATTTAACAACTTTTAAAAAACCCCGCGGTATTTCAATAATAAATAAATACATATATTTGAGCGTGAAAAAGTAACAAACATACGCACATTCGTCTTTATTATATTAGTGTGATTAAATTTGCAAGCTGACAGGATCTCTGAAAACATAACACTACTTTTTGTAATGTAAAAACGAGAATTCAACAGCCTTGAATACTAAGCATCGACGTTTCTTCTACTAACCTAGTTTGGATTATCTAACTAATGCAATTAGTTTAACAGCCGTTGCTAACTAGTTGCTATTGAGATAAGCAACATTACTGAATCTTTGGCTTACGAGTATAGTCTATTGAAATGTTACATTATTACGCCATCTTGTAAAAATGGCGAATGGTTATTATTTTTACGCTATAACGGGCAAACTATTCATCTCACACAAAATTTGTTCAAATATGTTATATACATAGTTGCAAATTAAATCTACAACTTTTGTTCTGTAATTTTTAGTCGTAGAACCAAAAATAACAAAATTATTAACGAAAATAGATAAAAGGTTGGAATAAAAAATTTGAAAATAAAATAGCGTGCTCCGTCTTTTGCAACCCTAAATATAACTTTTCAATTGACTATTAACTGCGAGGAGAATTTCGAATACCGCAGCAATTCAGTCAACGGTGCGAAAATTGAAGTCGCATGAGATATTCGCTGAAGTTTCTTATTCCAATCGCATTTAAAAACAATGAAATTTGAATCTTGTAGAGTCCGAGTCCGAGTTTGGTAAAACGATGAACCTAAGATATAAGGGAATGAGATCGCGCTGGCGCTTTTTGCCCGTAAGCGACTATTTACTCTAAATACCTATTCATAAAGCAGCAAATTCTCGGTATGTGCTACTCTGAGACCCGCATCATGTAGCGATGGGTCTTAGCTACATTAGTATACTGGGATTAGAGATTAAAGTGGATAATTGCATACGGGTGAATCAATATTCGCCAGCGCCTTTTATAAAAAAAGTAAAAAATTATTTTTTTATTAAAAAACTAGGATTTGTTACAATTTATTATTATTTAAGAACTTCATCGATATAATTTAGAATTATTGACTCAATAGAAATTGAAATTGAAAACGTCACAAAAAATATGATTTCCAGACCTGAAGAGAAATTTCAAAAAACTTTTTTTGACTTACCACATTTTGTATCTTTCGAGTAATGTAAGAAAAATCTTAAAAAAATAACTTTGATAGGCACGAATTTGTGTAACTGCCAGATTTTTGCCGGGTTACATGTGACCCTATTTTACACCTCATTAGGCTAATGATCAATAGTAATAACAAACATGCTCAAAATGATCCTGAAGAAAATCAAAATTATTCTATGATAAACTAATTTAGATTTTACAACTTTTAACTTTATTTTTACAGTTAATGGCAGCCCGTACACGTAGCGCGCGATCCGCGATCCGCGATCCGCGATCAATGATCGCGATCCAGACTGATCGTGTACGAAGCGGATTGACGGACTGATGCTCCGGATCGCATAATATCTAGAAATTTTGAAATCATGATCGCGGATCGCGGATCGCGGATCGTGATCATGATTGAACGTGTAAGGCGGCCCATAGGCTTGCGTTCGACCGCCAGTTTGCCTGATGTTAAGCATAGATGCGGTCTACGATGGAGCACACTTGCCCAGAATAAACTGATTCAGTGACTTGAATGCACCTAGATTGTATTTATCAGGGAACACCCACTTGGGTAGCAAATTCCATTGTTTAGCGGTTCGTACAATTAAAGTAGATCCAAACCGTTTAGTTCGAGTTTTTGGAATATCTACGATGAAGCGGTGCCGCTTTGAATTAGAATTTGACGAGTAAGGTTATGTCTGCGTAAAAACGGCCTTCGCGTTGGTTATTTGAATAAAATTCACACGTCGTTGAAATGCGGTAGTCGTGAAGCGTTATTTACATATGCTCCCACGAAGAAGCAAGGTGAGCTGATACTCTTGAATTTTATTGCAGCTGTTACGTTGGTACTTCGTTACTTTGTTGCGTAATAGTGATAACGTGGATGATACGTCGCCTTTACTAGAGTTGCGTGTTTTGCGAGTGTATCCTCGGCGTGCCAAGCACAAAAGCGACAAACCAAACGTAGATCTATTTCACAAAAAAAAGAATCCTTGAAGTGTCGACCAGTCTACTACTGGTCTACCTAAGTTTAATTTCGTCATATAATTTGATGATTTAGTTCTTTTTTTATGGTTGACAGGCTAGATATTTGACTACAGCTCACCTTATGTTATGTGATGATGTGGTCGAGGATGGTAAACACACCTACTTTGACTACTCAGACCTAACTCTTAAACGAGGCTGCTGGAACACACCGTTAGGTGCTTGGCAGATTTTCAACTTGTGGGTGGTAGCTAGCCAGCCGAGTACTAGGACCCTACCACCATGCTATGGTTTCCTTACGATTGTTCTGCCATAACCACTGAGCTATCATCGCTACAAAAATACAAAATATATATTAAAAAATCTATACCTTGGTCGTTAAGTTCCCAAAAGCGCTATGGATTTGATATCAACGCAGTAATGGAGTACAATAGAGCAAGCTATTTAGCTGATCATTGTTTTAGACTCTCTGAAAACTCATCTACTGGAATCCCGATCATCAGCCATTTATCATGGTTGCTACTATCAACTAAATGACAGCATCTTGCTGTCTTAAATTCCACTCGTCACCTATTCTAAAACCGAACAGATCTTTTACTACACATTCGTCTGTTGAAACTAAGCAGTATTCTATATTACGTCATAAACGTAAAATATAAAGTAAAAAAAAGTTACTGTCATCTAGAAAGTATCTAGAAATCGCAATAAACTTTTATTTTTCAAAAGTAACTCCACAGCTTTGGTTGACATGCGTTTGGTCTGAATTAAATTACTTGCATGTAAAAGGCAAATATGTATTTTCGCTTAGAAAACCTACAAAATCTTGCAAAAAAATTGTAAATTATTATCATAATACAGACCATACATACATACATATGTACCACACAGATATCCTTAATAGATCATGTATCAAACAGAAATATGTTAGAAAAGAAAAAGCTATTTTGCACCTTTCTACGCTTTGCAGCTAAATGATGATAATTAAAATCATCGAGCGTGAATCATAAAAGTCAGTACATGCCTTAAGATGCATTAAGATCTAAATAGAAATATCTAGTTTCGCTATGATATAATAATAACTATGATTTGTTTTCTAAATTTTCTTGATGCAAATGTTTGTTATGTAACAACAATTAAGATCTAATTTGAAACGAAAAATCGCGTAAATCTCTAACAATAAAAACTCTATACTATACATATATTAATTTAGCTAGGTAGTAATACCTACTCATCTTTTGCTACAAAAATGACGAAAGATATGAAATTTACAATTTTTGACACAATTTTCAATGTTTTTTTTAACCTTAGCTAATCTGTTGTTAAATATGGAAAAGGTTCAAGATAATAATAAATAAATACTTTTTTTTTTTGTGAATACATACTTATAATACATACGGCACACCAGACACAGAACAAACATTTGTTTATATCACAAAATGCTGGTCCTGTGTGGAAATCGAACCCACGCCCTTCAGAGCACACATACTACCAATGAACCAACAGGGCTATCGAATTGTATTGAATTGACTTGTAGGGCAGATTGTAGGTATAGACACCTGTCTTAAACCTTTCTGAATTGAACACGGAATAAGAACTTATCTTTCGGTAAACATAGAAAAAAACGTACTTAAGTAAGTAAGAAAACATAGTAACAGGAAAATCTTAAGTTCCTCGTCAAAACGAACAAGGAACAATATGATGCAATATTGCAATAACATGCATGAAATGGAAAACACATTCTATTTCATCCTATTGTCATGTTAAATTATACGTGGAACATCTAAGCTACATATATCGTCTGCTTAAAGCGATTCTAGCAACAATTATGGCCATAGAATTAGAATAAGTTATACTATTATGACATCTTAATGAGTTTCACTGATGTGCTCCGTAGAAAGTATCTCTTAGTTAACGATTGAAAATAAAAATTCTAGTATCTAAATTCGTGAGAAAATTAACACCAAAAGATCAACGTAAATTGCTAAATTAGATCTCTCTCAATGAAAAATCAAGGTCCCAATTACAACCAATTGCTCACACGCGATCGTTTCACGGTTTTATTCAAATAGCGCCTTTATGCAAACATCAATTTACACAAATATCCGTACAAATGCCACTATTAATATTGATCAATTGCTTTGATTCCTTCCCACCACAAGTTTTATCACTCAACCGATATCATTTCACTTATTCAATCACAATAGCGATTACACAACTTTTATTATCACTTATGTCATTATTTCACGTGAATATTCTGTAAATGAAGCGGTTTTTTAACGCTCGCGATAACTCGCGAGAGAAGGCCGTTTGCGCTCGTCGGAAGCTGGGAACAACACTAAACTACTAAGCTATTGTATGCAAGTGGATTGTACTTCACTTTATTATGGACATTTTCCATTCGCAGTGGGGCAATCGCAAGTCCGCGCACTTCGCGGTGATACGAGATGTCGTTTTAGACTTCAAAATCAGACTGCTGGACTGGCAGCCTGTTAGTTTTAGCAATATGCTCTCGTGTCAAGGCGATAAAGAATTAGCATGGCAAATCAATGTTTGCAATATTTGTAAATATGTAAGCGCTAAGTGATGAGATCGCTACATGTTTCTACATTTCTATATTTATCAATTACGTCGCTTGAAATATTGATGATAAATGGGGCTGTAACGTGCAATATCAATCAGGATATTTGCAAAATATTTTTAACATTACAAAATACCACTTCATCAGTTTACTGCTGCGTTAGCAGTTAAAACACTAAGACTAAAATTAAAAAACAGAAGTTGGCGGGCGTCGGTTTTTTGAAGTTATAAAATCCGCCAACGACACTTTGACTAGCCCATTATTTATGATATTTTTTATCCACGTCTTATTAACAATGATGACAGTAAAGTTAACTAATACAGACAGGATGACTGACTCCACTTTTTATTCATCTTATTTTTTTAGCCTCTGTTTTTGTTTGTATCGCATTAGATGTTGGATCAAGTGTCATCATCAAAACTGTTACTAAGATTTTACACAAAATAGTCAGTACTTAAAAGTTAGTACATAAAAAAATATACTGGCTTTTCTATCCGTAAACAGAACGCAGGCTAAAAAAATCTATTCATTTATTTAACTAAGACTTTAATGTAAAACCTTCCTTTGAGGATGCGATCAAATTAAATAACGTAACAAACGATACCTCGATGCAATTTAAGTGCAGTACCATTATCTGAGATTGTTTACCTGCTTGCAAATTAACAGTGCGAGGCGATCAGTAGGCATTTTGAGCTGCTATCGAGATTGCTACCATTATCATGGGGTTTGGCAATCTGCCTCTTACTGCACGATGCAATTGGTGAACAAATAATGGTAATCTTAGATGCATTACTAGTTCAGTATACGTACTTGTTCGTAATTATCCTGCACAAAAAACCAATGGTAATGATAATTTAAAAGTACATAATACACGAAACATAAAATACTTTGAATATGGTACTACAATCTACATCTTTAGCGTTAGTTATGTTGCAACGGTGTTTTTCATGACAAGAAAAAGATGATCGAGACGTTTTTTGATGATAAATAAAAAATAGAGACCGCTTATAACAATATATACCTACTTTGAACAATGAAGCATCGCCGTTTTGTCTCTCATTACTTTGAGACAATTTTAAGTGTTTCCCGAGAATATTACTCGCGTGTACGTTTTTTATTTTTTCATGATCTAACGGACTTGGATTAAATTTGTATATATTGTCAATGTATTTTTTGCATTTACATTTTTTACGAATGTCTATAATAAACAGATGTTTTCTTCTACAGCGTAATCAGACTTTAGGTAAACACAGTCAGTAGTAGAATGTTTTTATAAAGCGTCAGTAGAGACACAAGATAAAGAAGGTGCGAATCACGACTTAGCCTATCGTTCAAGAATATTATTAAATACTAGATGCGCCCCGCGGTGTTACTCGCTACTTGTTTTCGGGATAAAAAGTAGCCTATATGTTAATCCAGGGTCTCAGCTACCTCCATACCAAATCTCAAATTTCATCCAAATCCTTTCAGTAGTTTTTGCGTAAAACAGTAACAAACATACTCAGAAACTTTCGCATTTATAATATTAGTAGGATTAGAGGACTTTTTTATTTGGAAAACATACAGTGAAAAATATCTTAGTTACTAAACTATGCTATATTTCATGAAACGTAATATAGCCCACAACTAAACAAAGCTTGTACTCCGATAACTGATAGAATAATGTACTAATTTAATTGCAATTGGCAATGCTTGGAATGGATAGTGTGAATTCAGATTTGCTCTGGCACCTCAAAAGAGATGTGACTTGAAATCTGAGTACATCCAACTAGTTGACAGACTAATTATTTACTTACATTAGCTAAAGCCTCTTCGTAGGTAGCAGGCTGAAGGGGAGGCGACGCTGGTGGCGTCTCGTGTGATACCGCTGCGATCGGCATTTTAGCACATCACTGGATCGTTTCTGAAAAAGAAAGACAAAAAAATTGGTTACCAATAATATACTACAATCATTGAAAGGAATGGTTGAAGTACTGTGTAAACGTACTCCCAAAAGCCTCAACAAAGCATGTCAGTTGATCAAAGTTGTTCAGTCATTTATTTTAAAATGGACGACTGCAGACTGTTTTTTTTTTTTTCTATAGGACTGGTCTCGGTTGTTTGTTCTAGATGTCATAGTTAAACCACATCAAAAGCTTTAGGCGACAAAACCTCGCAATCCAGCGGAGTTACGTTGGCCAGCATTTAAAACAATAATGGTAGTTACCATTTAATTGTAAAATTCGTTTTATGTTAATAATAAATATCGTAGAACATTACACACTGCGCCATCTGACCCCAAACTAAGCAAAGCTTGTACTATGGAAGTCAAATAACTGATAGAACTACTTAAATAGGTTTTTTTTGTAAAAACATATGCACTTATTTTTTAGATTGTTTTAGTTTGATGTAAACATCCTTGACTTGGTTACTTTTTCTATTCAATTAATAGATAAGCTTACGTATGACCGCCATCTTATCTGATCTTAAGTGATTACGCAGTCTAAGATGGAGCACACTTGCCTAGAAAATACCGATTTACTCTCAACTTGAAGACACCCAGATTTTATCTATCAGGAAACATACACTCAAGCAGCGTATTCTACTATCTAGCGGTCCGCACAATGAACGTGGAATTAAATCGTTCGTCCGAGTTTTTGGAACGTCGACCATGTAACGATATTGCATTTTAATGCTTCTTTCGATAAAAAAATTAGCATGAGGGAATTTTACTTTTTGTTTGTTTTGCATCAATAAAACTTCTACACAAAATATTTACTAACATCGAAACACGAAATATACGATCATAACCACATTAGGCGTCTTCAATTTAAAACTAGGATGGACCCCGTAGAAGTACTTCTTGCATAGTAGAGATCGATAGAAATAGAATATTAGGGCAGTAATTACAACATAATATAATTATATGTGAAGCTAAAAAGTAGTACAATTATTTGTGACGTTAATGTAGTTTGGTGCTTCTTTATACAGAAACACAAGCTCTTATTTGTCAGCTTGTTTTCATCGTGACAAATTGATGAAAGTGTGAACTTCATGGTATATTATGATGATCTTCGTTTAACAAAATGATGAATAGATAAGTTTGGACAAGTTTTAATCATATATTTTGTTTATTAATTCTGAATATGACCGTGAATTAGTTTTGTTTTCAGAGGCCAACGGTTATAAATGCTACTACATTGCTCTCACATGGCTTGAAAGGTATGTTTAATTTACATTACTATGGTAAAGTAGCCACAATTTTCCTAAGGAATGACTGGATTTGACTGCCACGGGCTGGACTTGCCCAAAACTGGGCTTTGACTGTAATTAAAGATCTTAGACATTAATTGCAAAAGTCGAAGTAGATACATATGAAGGTTACACATTAAGAACGCCGTATTTATTTGCCGATTAATTAAAAAAATGCTTTCCTGTCATCTTTAAATCAAAATATTTATAGATTTTCTTCGACGAATAGTATAAATATATTAACACGTAGGATGAGGCAATATGGCTTTACAGCTTTAGCCTGCCCGATTAGACTTTTTTTTAAATATTTGAATTGACAGCCTTACAACAGTCTTATTCGAAGATTATTTCCTTACTTGCTTAAGAGTTTTTTTTTTTTGGCGGGAACGCGGGAAGAGTCGTGTCGCTCCGTTGTATTTTTTTTCCAAAACTAGTGTTTTGTCGAGTGTTTATGCATAAAAATGGTGGTGTTTTATTCATAAAGTGCCGAATTACAAGCGCGAGTGTGGGAAAATGATATAATGTGGTGAAACATGAGTTTTCGTGTTGCTTCCAAAACTCCATCGAAGCTTTGTAGTAAAGTTGCCACTACTTTACTAAAGCATGACTGGAATTAACTGACACGAACTGGACTTGACAAAGACGACTTTGACGATAACTATAGCTAAGATACAGCAGAAATAACACTTAAGACAAGGCAGTATGGCTCTATAGCTTTAGCCTGCCCGAAAGGGCAAATTATTAAAAAAAAAAAATCCTGCTTAATGTTACTAATATCAAATTTTGATTAAACGTTACTTTCACGAAACTAAAACGACAAATTACACAATTCAATCGTAAATCAAGCTAATTTTACGCGTAAATGTCCCACCCAAGTCTAGACGCTGGTCAGGATCGATGCTCCATTGGTTTGCTTTTTCGAGGACAATAGTTGAGCTATCTAATGTTGAAAAAGTAAAGTTTTCAAGTTTCCAATACACATAGACAACCTCAATAACTTCTATATAATATATCTATGTTATGTATGTAGGTACATTTGCAAAATCTATAAAATTTCTGTTTTTTTTTTTTCACAATTAATAAACTCATAGAGCTTGAGTTGTTTATTATTTTCATTAAAATTATGTGAAAAAAATTTTTTTTTTTTTGTTTGTATCGGTGTCGCAGAATTTATAATATACATTTATAGCACAGTGTGACCTAAACCCGCACTTTACACACGCTTTTCCGTGACTTAAATAGTCCTTTTTTGCACGGAAAAGCGTGTGTAAAGTGCGGGTTTATGTCACACAGCTATAAAATAGTATACGATACTCGTGACTTAAGTAGTCGATTATTGCACGGCGTTTAGCACCCTCGCTGCGCTCGGGTGCTAACTTCACGCCGTGCAATAATCGACTACTTAAGTCACACGTATCGTAATATACTATTTGTGTATCGCTGATGTTTTTGTGTAAATTGTTTGTGTTATGTATTTAGCCAATGTCCGCAGAAGGCAAATCTATGGTCACCACAGTAGGACATAAACTGCATACCCAACGGTACAACTGATAGGTATCTGACCCCACCCAGAAATAAGATACGCATATAGGTACGTGATAAACTGTCATCTTTTATTTAGAAAATTTTAGAACATCAAATTACCGTTCAACGCTAAACTTTGCTTTCTAACTTCCATTTGAAAAGGAACAGAATTAAATTAAACTTATTTGGAGTCGGCGCTTCCACTAATTTGCATTTTATCATGGTTATTAGGCACCAATTTATTTAATAAGCGTAGATATGGGGTGGATAACAAGCGCTAACTTTTAAATGCAGACCATCAAAAGGAAACTGCCGCCGCAGTCTGACTTCTAGGTACCTACTTATCTTATTTTTTCTTTTTTTTTTTTTGGCGTCGCAGTTCGTGCATTTGCTAGTGTCAATTGTTTTGATATTTTCAAGTATAAGTTAAATAAGTCTAAGTCATACAAAGTTAGTCTTGATCGTGTCCGGTGATGCCAAGTAAAGTAGTGGCGACTTTACTACACGCTTCTTTGTAGTTTTGAGCAATACGAACAGTCAGGGTTACATTATACCACTTTTCTACACTATGGTGATACATTATCTTATGAATAAAAGGCTACTTAAGCACAAGTTTTGGAAAATATGCTTATTGCTATTAATGCTAAGACAAAATTTTTCGCTTCCCCGTCAAAACTCCTTGCATATATTTTATATGTGTGAAGTTAAAAGGCACTAGCCCAGTAAAAAACTTAATTATTGTAAAATGTGAATTTGGAAATTGGTCTACTTCAGAAAAACATTTGATGTTCTTAATGCTAACCAAACGCAAGAGCACAGTACAGTGGGTCAATCAGTTAGTCAATATGCAACTTCTTTCCATAAATGTATATCGTGAGTCACACATCGGCCGTAGGAAAGCCGACGTCGCCGGCGTCTATCTGAAAAGGAAACTTGATTATGCTTTCTGCAGAACATTAGATAGATTTCAAACTGTGTTCTGCTGACAATATTGAAAATTTCGTTATCTGTTTCCAACTTTCTAGCGTTCATCAAAAACAAACTTTCTTTTTACTGCAATTTATTCTCCAGCTATTACTGTTATGAGTGAGTCTGGCAAAAGTATTTTTTTGCATGACTGTACTTTACTTGTATAACATTTTTTCAAGGATCTTTGTACATAATATAAACAAACATTTAGCCAAATACAAGGTTATTGAGACTAAACATTGAACGTCTAAAGTTAAACAGCGCCAAAGCAGTGATGCTCAGGAGTTTGTTGTGTTACTCAAAATTCTAGGTACCACTGCATTGGTCATAGATCCATAACTTTTCGTTCGTTTCATAACTTTTCAATAAAAAAAAAGAAAAAATACTTGGTATTTTTATCACAATGCAAAACAGATACAATGAACAAACTGAATTATGTTAAGTAAAGCTATCAAAAAACAAAAGCAAGTAGAATTGATGACCTCTTAGTTAAGAGTCCATAGCTTGAACAGCTGCCAACATTGTGGCTTTTAGACTTGCAGATAGCTGAGATAACTTGGCATACTGTTTAGACTCTGATTCTATGACCACATTATACATTTCTTGCAGTAAAAGATTAGTAAAAAAAACTTAGTATAAACAATTTTAGTATATGTAGTTAAATGATACAAAAGTAAATCTTAAAAGATTCTTTAATTAGGTACCAATAACCCTGTATATTATATCATGCAAAAGTCATACAAGCTGTGTGTGAACTTCAATTGTGGTTTTAACAGTTCCGTTACACCTACTTAAACACAGATTAGATAATAGTAAACTTAAATCATTATGCTTAGTTTTATCGATAACAATCTGAACAATAACTAGAGCTGGTTATGCTAAACAAAGTGATGCAAAACTAATTTATTCGAACATGTTCCAAGTAGTAATTACTTATTACAAGAATGTTTCGTAACGGATCAAATGAACAGAAGTTACGCGTAAATTTCTTTAGAAACAGAATATTTTCACTTGATATATTGGAAAACTGTACTTACTATTTAAAGAAGCTGAAATGTTTAAAAGCTCTATAACTCAACTCGGAATAAAATAGTTATAATTAAAGGAAAGAAATCTTACTAAACCAATTCATTATTTCCAATAAAGAATAAACATATAACTTACATATATTTTAGTAATTCCTTTTTAATCTCCTTTATTTTGATACCCTAGTCGATAGGTTTAAACTTTTTTTTAAGTAATATTTCGTGCCAAAAATTCGCCAGTTTGTTTTTTAAAGACCTACCTAAGGAAACTTGGGTCATTGAGACGAATCTAACGATACCTCAATTGTCGTAATCAATCCGGTTGTTTGGAAGATACGTGGTAATGAAGAAATATATATACAAAATACGCGCGAAAAACATAACTCAGTCTTATTAAAATAACTTGACAGTCTGGTAAAAAGACATAAAAGATTTGAATTAAAAGTTATTTTATTGATTAATACTGCTTAATTGTTTGCAGATAAAATCACGCTAAATAAGCTAAAAGAACCCAAACTGATAAAAAAAGAAAAGAAAAAAAGCTTAAATTTGCATATATATTAAGAACACAGAATGAATTAAATGCAAAACACAATTGACTCTATTTTTAATTTCACCGTACCAATAGAAACGTTATAAAACATAACAAAGAGTTTGTAAAAACTTACTCGTAAATAAACGAGACATTGATATTATTTACAACCAAGTCACAATAACGACAGCCATTAATATTTTGGCTAATCCATGTCAATTGTCTTGTCATAACTTTGGATTTGATTTAATTAATTTACCATGCTGATATTTAAGTTGGTCTTTAAAATGATTTAGTACCCAGATGCGTGCATAAGTTATACAGTGTCATTGGCAACTAGTTAATAACTCCATGAGACTAACTTCTATACAATACAACAAACAACTTTTTTTATGACAGTAACAATTTGTTTTGCCGAGAGTAAATTATTATTTTGTATGGAACTGTTATTAAGGGATAGCACTCCCACTCAAAATACAAACAAATAGCAACTTTAAGCAAATGTAAAATGTAAATTTTCGTCACGACAGACATCGACAGTTGGACGAGAGCGAACGCAGTTCATGTAACGAATCACTCTGGACACAAAATTATAATACAGGTGGGTAGTACATTATCATAAATCGAAATATTCTTCTTTTCAAGTATCATAGATGTCACCACTCTCTATGCATGTTTCAGATTTGGCTTTATAGTTATCACTAGGTAGTAGTAAAGCGTCAAATCGATAGGTGGCGTTTCACGTTGACCGATTTTTTGATAGATCGATTGAAATATTCTTTGTTTCTTTGATTGATACTTTTTATTTTATAAGTTATAAAACAAAAGTTAGGTACTTGTTTTTACCTAGTTATCGTAACCCAAAAATAAAAATGTTACACGACTGCCCAAAAAAAAGTGTACTTAATGTTATCAGGGCTCACGCATGTATGTGAGGTTCTTTATTTCACCACCATAACTTTTAAAAGCCTGAATAGATTGGAATGTATGGAGTAGATATAGTTTACATTTTCACGAGTGACACTAGCAATATAATTTCGTTGCGCATTTGTGTTTTTAAGGGTATTCGTGTTTTTAATGTTCTTATAAGCTCTTACCGTCACTCTACAGTGCGAAGGCCTCTTTTCCTCTGTTTCGTGTGCATGTAATAACCCTGTATAAAATCAAAATGTTGAATTGAGTTTGTCTACTTTATTTATAACCCAATTTAGCCGTAGGCAGTAAATTGAGCTAATAAGGCACTGTACTAGGATTTCCTGTTTTATCAAGACAGTTCTCACGCCCTTGAAGTATCAGAGTTTTTACGACAATTTTATATGAGTGTTAATTACGACGTATTTGCAGTTATGTCACTGGGAATATTACGGAGTAGTTCATTTTAAACAGTTTTTTTTCTAAGTTAAACGTGAATTGATATTTTCTAGGCAAGCGTGCTCCACCTTCGATCACATCGTCGTTTTTTTTTCAGATGATATCGTGGCCAAACACACGTCTAATCCGATGTAAAAAAATATAATATCTTTAAACAACTTTTTAGCATTTACTAGATTTAAAAAAGGACCAATTAATTTACTGACATTAATTTCCACATCAGTTGAAAAACTAAACTACACAAAGTAACTTTCCAAAAGCTCGAACTAAGCGGTTTGATTCCACCTTTTTCATACGTACCGCTAGACATTGGAATCTGCTGCCCGAGTGGGTGTTCCCCAATGAATATAGTCTAGGTACCTTCAAGTCGCGAGTGAATCGGTTACTTCTAGGCAAGCGTGCTCCACCATAGACCGCATCTTCGCTTAACATCAGGCGGGATGGCGGTCAAAGGCAAGTCTATCTACCATAACAAAAAAAAAGTAACGTGATTTTATTCTTGGCTAGCTCATGGTTTACTCCATCACTTCACATCGGTGTTTCCCATTAGGAAGACCATGGTCATACCTAATAGTCAGTTTTTAATGATTGACTACAGCTCACCTGACTTAACAAAAAAAATGTATTACTACATTATTAATACCTAAAAAGTAAAAAAAATAATTAAAAACTGACGTCTTAGTCGATTATGCTAAACACACGTGGCCTGGAATATAATTAGGCTCTAAAGGTGGCTCTCTCATGAGACTGCTGAACCCAACATACGTCTGAGTATTAGAAAGTACTCTGCTCATGCTTATTGCGGGGATTGAAGCTCACGCCCTTTGGTGTGTGATCCGACCGCAATAACCACCAAGCTATTATGACAACACTATTTCACGTTTAGCCAAACCTCTTGACTGTAGATTGCACGATTAGAATACTTGTGTTTTATCCCGCCGTCTGTACGCTTAGATCTTTTAAACTACGCAACGGATTTTAATGCAATTTACATCAATAGACAGAGTGATTCAAGATGAAGATTTATATGTATAATACATGCATATGCACCACATTAGTATATACATTGCAACCGTGCGAAGCCAGGGTGCTAGTGTAATATATGGTACTAGCTGCGCCCCGCGATGTTACCCGCTACATGTTTTCGGGATAAAAAGTAGTATATGTGTTAATCCAGGGTCTCAGCTACCTCCATACCAAATTTCATCCAAATCCGTTAAGTAGTTTTTGCGTCAAAGAGTAACACACATCCATAATGGATAGATGATCCATCCATCCAACCATCCATCCAAAACGTTCACATTTATTATATTGTGTGTATGCCTCGAGCATTCATGCTCACCATCGAAGGCTCCTTCTTGCGGCGGCGTCGTGTGTCGGGTCGCTCTCTTCCCTCTGATATGGTTGAGGAGGGCGATGGCTGGCACATACGTCATACTCGTGATCGGGTGCTGCTTGCGGGTCGCTGGTCTGCTCGCAGTATATACACAATCTAGTACCTACTTTAACCTTAGATTAAGATTAAATTATGTAATTTGACTAACGTAACTTGTCTCTTTTTGCATTCTATAATTGTAAAAAAAAATGTAATTAAAGTTGACAAAGGTCACGGATTTGGGTGTCTGTGGAGCGTATAATTGTAAAAAAAAAATTGTGTGTTTGGGATATTAGGATTGGTATCCACTGTTTAGTGAGTAAAAATCACTGAGCTAAACAAAAGTGTGTCGATGCCAAAACAGAATTAGGTAACCTACGATTTTTCATACGCATATTTACTGTGTTTTGAAACTTCACAGCAGCACCAACGTATGCGTATGACTGCCATGAGCTTGCGCAAGCGCCGCCGTATCTATCGAACGGTATCCTCCCGTGAAACAAGTGAAGTTAATTGCAGATACCACAGACTAATTAACCGCGAAGGTCGTGTTTTGTATTCTGCTTGTACTTGCTATTTTTGTGTGCCCGTGGAAGTTAGTAAATATTTACGTGTAAAAGTAGACAGATAATGAAGTACAAACGAAAAGAGTAGATAATAATGAAGTAAAAGATGTACTAATCTCTAGCAATAATTAAGTAACCATAAATAATTTACTATTTATGTTTTATAATCTATAACTACGGCTTCGCACGGGAAAACAAAACTCGATTAACAATATAAATATAGCCTATGTCACTCAGTGATAATGGAGAATTCTAATGATGAAAGAATGATTCAGGCCGGTCCAGTAGTTTTGGAGCCTATTCAATACAAACAAACAATCAAATCTTTCCTCTTTATAATTAGTGTAGATACATAGATAGTCTTGGGTTTAGAAAAGATAGAGGTGCGTGCTGCAGGCCTTCAGATGAACCTCTCAACTAATTAGTTAGTTTAAATGTAATGTAAATTAGTTAGTTTCGAGCGTATTGTACATGACTTCAAATGGTGAAGGAAAACATCGAGAGAAAACCTACAAGTCCAAGATTTTTTTAAATAATCTCGAAGATATAGAAAGTCATTCAACCTGCGCTTGGCCAGGGTGGCAGCAGCTGGCGTGGCTGTCCAGCAGCTTGGCCTTACCTTTCTCATAATGAGAAGAGGTTCACGCCCAGCTTAAAAAAACTGCTTATAAAAAGCTTCTGTTTAAAACCCATCTTTTCTTATGATACGTAAAGATGTGGTCTTCAGATGACTTTGTGAAAAAAAAAATGGCAACCATTAATCAACAGACCATTATTTACGATGTAACATAAAGATTAAAATAACAAATAACAATTAATCTTGTTACAAAGTGCTTTACAACTAAAATAAGTTGTTACTCAAGCACATCACTGCTACTATGACAAGAATCGGTGAGTCAACTCTTACAAATAGGAGCATCATTCAATGTCTCATTCGAATCGTTATCAGATTCAAAAATGAATGTTGTGCATACTGGCCGAGCAGGTTATAATGCTCAATCGATTTACGAAATCGCCAAACATCGATATCTGATTCGGTATCGATAAATAATTCATGAGAATCGCACAATAGGGTTTGCTGGATCAATATTTATGGTGGGTAAAAAATTATGCAAAATTTCAAGTTTGGACGTTCAGACCAAAATTATAGGATGTGCTCAGAGTAACCTCCAAACCTGATACTGGACTTGATACGCCTGCGCTATACGCATGTTTTAATATAAATTGATGGTCTGGAATAAACGAATTTATACTCGATTCGATATTATCGTTCGAGCTACTACAGTAAGGTAACATATTGTTGTTGTATGTAGTTAGTAGATGAAATACACATTTTCAACTTGAGGGGTGCTAGCTAGCCGATTACTAAAAAGTGCTCTAACCATGCTATGGTTTTTTACTTTTGAATACTTGAAAAACATCGTTAGCAAACCATATCATGGTGGTAGAGTATTATTTAGTATTCGGCTGGCTAGCTGCCACCCTCAAGTTGAAAATTTGCCACGAAGTACTTAACGGTATGTCCCAGCAACCTTACTTGAAAGCCAGTTCAGACTAGTTATGCTTTACCATTTTTGACCACACCGTCACTTGACATCAGGTAAGCTGTGGTCAAACACAGCTTGACGACCACAAAAAATTAAAAAAGTCAGGAACACAATTCAGATCAGTTTAAGTGTAGATACGTTGTAAAATTAATCACTATTTCGCGTTTCGTAATTATTCTGCAACCTCGCCCGATTCTGCAACCTCAGGGTCGACCCAGACGAAGGGGGAATGACGAACCAAATCGGCACGACAGTCACTTAACCACCAAAGCCGAAGACTGGGCAGCCTGGAAGGAGGAAAGGGAAGCCTCTGCCACATTATGAGACAATAGAGGCTTATTTATTAAAAGAAATATTATAATAATATATATCACCAGATCCAGGCTCAGGTTCAGAATAATCCTTATTATTACGGGCTAGATATTTACGGGCAATAAGTAATGCACTAGATTACTATGGGCATCTTGTTTGAAGTACTACAACTCTTATTTAGTTTTTACGCCCCCACTTAGCATTGTTCGATAATGACGAGATGAACCATTGTATGCGAAGTTGCTTTAACTGCATCCTGCGTGTGGTCCAGACTTAACCAAATCAGATCCAGTTATTACAATGTTACAGACCTCGCATATTTCAGAGCTACACATCTCACATTTTCTTAGTGGTAGATATCCTTATCACGAGGTCGTCTAGATACCGCTGTAGTACCAGATATTCTGCCACCAATGAGTAGTGAAAGGCGAAATTACAGGAGGCTAACCATTGAAAGACATTGACAGCCCTGTTGGTTCATTGGTAGTATGTCTGCTCCAAGAGCCGAAGGGCGTGGGTTCGATTCCCACCCAGGACAAAAATTTTGCAATATGTAAGCAAATGTTTGTTCTGTGTCTGGATGTGCTGTTTGTTATTATATGTATGTATTTACAAAAACAAACTATGTATTCTATCAGTTATCTGCCTTCCATAGCACAAGCTTTGCTTAGTTTGGGGTCATATGGCGCTGTGTGTAATGTCCTATGATATTTTTTTTTATTTTTTTTTAAAGTCTCAAAGTAGTGAGCGTAAAAGCAGAGACGCGCTGGACTTTGTTCTACTACTCAAAGTTCTGTGTATCGCTGCAACGGTCATGGACAAGCGTTATCTCTGATAACTAGGAGAGCGTCTCGCTTGTCTCACTACTTTTTACTACTACTTGTTCTTTTTTAAATGAAATATCATTGATGATGATGATAATGAAGTAATCTGATGTCATGACAAAATCATATTAGTAACTGTACATAATTATGTCAGGCTAGTTTTGTTTATAGTTTTTCTCGATTGTTTTTAAGTTCGCTTTGTTTACGATATTTCCCTACGATTTATTATGAGTACATCGTATATCGTTGTTGGCAATTTACATAAATATTTTTATAAAAACAAAAACACATGTAACACATTCCGCCAATTGAAGTGTTGTTATTGAATTCAAGTGGAGTTGAAATGACGTGTAAATTAATACTGAATAACATTAAACAGGGTTACATGCCGCGGTGCACTTAGTCAAAAAGTGATCATTGTATATTAATATAAACAACTTACACTATGGCATAACTCAACAATCGCGTAAAAAAATCTATTCCATAAATTTCAAGGTTCAACGAAAAGCTGATTTTATCTTTACATTTTTACATAACACATTGTTAGGTGTTTAACGGCAGATTTTTAACTTGAGTGGTAGCTCTACCATACTAAATATATTTAATGGTTTTCCTTCTTTCCATCGCGAAAATATTGACACACTATACAATTGTCTTTTTTAGTATCTTACAAAAAAAAATAAGTCTAAATATAAAATTGTTACGCCAGATGTGAAAAATCGTAAATCAGACATTGCGCAACTCTAAACCGGTGTCTAAAGCTGTTGTTGAAAGGTAAACGCACTGTTAAGTCCTGGTTCGCGTTAACCTAAACGAATATAAATGACTCCCATATACATCGATCTTTACTGTTTTCGATTCTATGTGCGTACCTATCTAGAACGTTTTATTTATTGTCGTTTTACGCAGCAAGTATGGAGTAAACTCATCTTCAACTTTACCTTTCTTACGTCATATATTACGTTAACATATTTTGACATCATGTCATCTCTATTAATACTTACAGCTTGAAAACAAACCATCATACTTAGACCTTTATAACTGTAATTAGGTTCAGGAAGCATGGTTCAACAGAACCTGGACGTAGTGTACGTACAGTCGTGAGAAAAATAGCTAAAATATTAGATTAAGTTGTTCGACACATTGTTTCACGTTGATCTGGTTATTTTTCTACACACGTTTTTCTAATTAGATTTCGTAATTGCTCGAAAGTTTCACTCGGTTTGAAAAAGTTTCGTAATTATTTTAGAACCTTTGCCCTTCGTCTTTCATAATAAGTTAGTTCGGTATAGTGTAGTAGGTATTTTGTTGTCTCATTCTTATATTACAATCATTTGCAGTCTTCTTTACCAACGAGTTATACATGTAAATGTAAAGTATAAATAGCAAGTAAGTAATTAACTTGCGAGAATTACTTTAGTAAGTGAACGATAAATCAGCCCAGCCCCGTTGGCTCATCGGTAGTATATCTGCCTTGAGAGCTGTAGGGCGTGGGTTCGATTCCCACTCAGGGCAAACATTTTGTGAATAAACAAATGTTTGTTCTGTGTCTGGGTGTTCTGTATGTATTATAAGTATGTATTTACAAAAAAAAAGTATTTATGTATATTATCAGTTATCTGACTTCCATCACACAAGCTCTGCTTAGTTTGAGGCCAGATGGCGCTGTGTGTATAGTCCTACGATATTTATTTATTATTTATTTATCAAATGTATGCAGTTACTACTTGTAGCGATAGATCACTAAGTTTCACTAAGTTAGTAGGTTAAGATGAACTAGAAAAACAAAAATTTATGAGTTCGTATTTTTTGCGGAAGAAATAAAAAATAAATGTATAAAAGGTTCAATTCATCATTTTTGGTCTATTTTTGGACACCGCTGGATATCTCACATTTACCCCTACAATGCCCTACAAACACAATTAGGCATATACAGGGTGTCCCGAAACTCAACGTCAAGCGGGCACGGGTTCATATTATAATTGGCAAATTTATAAAAATGAGAGAAATCGACACTTTCAATCATATTTTTGGGTATTGTGACGTCAAATTTCACTATTTTACAGTGATTTTTCATTGACGTGGTCTTTAATAGACGTGCTATTAATTGCAGTCACAAATCAAACAAAAAAGGTTGCTAGGTTTGTTAAAATTAACCTAGCTTCTTTGAGTCGTAGTGGAAAAAATAATATCACCTAACTTCAACTCTTCATTACCAAACAAAAATATACAGTACTACCCTAGGCAAGTTACTTCAAAAGATGGTCCACAAGATTCTAAAATGGTACAATACTGACTTTCTCTCCTCAAAAATGATTATATATTTTTTTTCGCAAAACATCCTGATTTTATGAATCTAAAAGTCCCATAACAATACTCGTCTACGCTCAAAATTTCGAAGAATTTGAACAATAAATGAGTGGTGGCACATCGCAATAGATGGCTGTGACAGATCCACTTCAGCATTCTAATACACTGAGCTATATCGGATTCAGTCCCTAAAGACCTTTTATTAGATTCACTGGAGCAGTATACGTAATCTTACTAATTTATTTATGATTACTATACTAGTTTCCTGCCGCAGATGACTGATTAATCCTGACACGCTCGATCGATCTTCAGAAACCTTGAGCTGAACTTAACACCGAATACTAGCAACTAGTTTACTTTTTATCGCGTATTCTTAATTCGAATGACAAGCAAGACAAATGACTATTTGTTCTTCCCTAAAAAATCCAACGAGGAGTATTTCAAAATAGTTTGTTCGCACAATAAATTAAGGTCCAGACTTGATTACGTGATAGAACAATGAGACGATTCAGAATCATGTCCTTTGTTGTAATCTTTATAAATAGGCATTTCGTATCGTGTTTGTTGATTAAATAATGTATTAGATCATCGACTCTCAAGGTGTTTCCCTAATTATTAAAATATATTTTATTAACATAAGTTTGGTTAGCATGGACTTTGACAAATAATACTGTGATGTGGAATTTGAATGTTTACAATGTTTGTCCTGCTCAAAAAGCAGTAAGCTTATTCTAGCAGGTTGCAATTACAACACATTTAGTAAATCTTTGTTAGTTTTCACAATCTCGACCTTATTTGACTATAGAAATATAATCATATGTACGACTTTTAACACAAAAACACATTTATCTAATACATTCCTTGATTGATTATCGATTGCAGTAACAAAAGTGCTCGAATCGGAAATATAGATACATATTTCGAATATTAAGTATCAAAAATTTAATTTCAATTTTGTTTATTTTTAATATAAATTAAATCGTCACTCCATCGAGTCTCAGGGCGTCCTACGCTACGCTTGCCAATACGCGGTCTCCACTCTAGAACACGTCTACCCCAGCGGTTATCGGTTCTGCGACAGATATGTCCAGCCCATTGCCACTTCAGCTTGCTAATACGCTGAGCTATACGACGACGACGATATACGTAGGACAGCTGGCGGTGGATGGAAGCGAAAAGCCGAAGATCGGGCTGAGTGGCGTGTCTTGGGAGAGGCCTATATCCAGCAGTGGACTAGTGTAGGCTGATGATGAATATAAATTAAATATAATATAGACTTATAATATTTACTTGGTGGTAGATTTCCTTAGCAGGAAGTCGTCTAGGTAGGTACCACCGCAGTATCAGATAATGTGCCGCTAAGCAGTAGTGTATAAACATTACTGTGTTCCGGTTCGAAAGGTACTGCAGCTAGCGAAATTACTGGGCTGTTGAGACTAACCATCGAAAGTCTCAAAGTAATGAGCGTCAAAGCAGCGATGCCCTGGGCTTTGTTTTGTTACTCAAAGTTCTGTGTATCGCTGCAATGGTCATGGACAGGCGTTATCTCTTACCATCAGGAGAGCGTCTCGTTCGTCTAATTACTTTTTACATAAAAAAAAGAAAAGACGTACATCGTCTAAAATAAATGATTATTATTATTATGATTGATGCACCTGAAAAAGGCGTTCTTTCTTTTAAGACCTAGAAGCCGGAGTTATTTCTTTATCTAACAAAGTTCATTAACAGTCTATACTATCCGTGTAAGGTAAAACACAAAAATCTGATTCATTTGTTATGCTGTACGTCACTTGACACTGGCTCCGTAGACCTTGGTTTGTGTTCGCGAATACGTGGGCTTAAGGGCATACCGAGGGTCGTGTATGTCAAGCTAAGGCATTGAGCTGTAAGAGAATACTCTCAGCTGGAAAAGAAGGTCGTCTGTGACGTAATTCAAGTCACTCTGTTAAACAAATTGGAAAATAATTTCTTATCTTTGACTGCTCTGTTAACTTTTTTGTTATGGGCGACCGAGACGCTTTCCTGATGGTAAGAGATAACTTGTATGTAATATTATTATTATTCTTCTTTTTTTCTGTTCATGACCATTGCATCAATACACAGAACTTTGAGTTGATAAATAGTAGACCTGCATCTTTCACCGCGTGCTTCAGAACCAAGCTAAGCTCTTGGCTGCTAGAGACTTTGTTTTGTGACATTCTTTTTATGATGACATATGACAAAATGTTTTAAACTTTTTTTGTCATACGCATATTGTCGTAATTGTCTGCGTGCATCTGCACGTATCGATTTGCGTTTGACAAGCTAAATTGTAGGACTACTGAGTCTTCAATATAACAACAACTCGTACATTTTCAGATCCGTGACTTTTAGAATTAAGACGTCCAACGAGCCTAAAATGTGTAACTTAAAGTAGGTACTTCTATCATCTCTCATCGTCTCATTGTTTTTAAATAAATAAATAAAAACAGGAAACAACTACGGAGTGCAGCTCGTTATTAATATATTCACTATAAGTAATGGAACAAAAGCTGTACGTTCTTGTTCATTATGATTCTACCTACGGAATTTCCCAGTAGGTACGCCATTCTGTACACCTATTCCATAGAACTTGTACCTTCGTCAATTCACCATCTGCGTGACGTGTCGAACACCGAAACTGCGTGAGGTGAATAACAATGCCAATTCGGTTCAATGTCACTCGAGTGATTCCCGCCAGTTTATATAAACTAGTATCACTCAACTGTGAAAATGATATAAGTTGTATGGTGAAGACATTACGAATATGCGTATTGCGTCCCAACCGTGTTAGTGAGACTAATATACATAATTATTATAGTGAACTTTGCTTTTTGTAGAGCATGGAAAATTTAAGTATTTGTAGCTGGGACACTTTTAAATGAAATTGTTTCAATCGTCAGCTACATTTTGACAAAATAATAAATTGGACAGCGTATACATAAATTACATGAAGCTGTCAGGTTTATTTAAGTATTTTACATTTTCAAATGTCTTAAGAAAAACAAGAGAAACAATTCTCATTTACAGTCAAAGTCTCATAAGCTAAATCTCAGTCACGTCCATTTGATATCGTAGTTGTGGTGACTTAACTATAAACCTCAACAGAGTTTTTGAAGCAACAATAATGTTAGTTAACCACACTCGAGCGTATAGTTCAGTGCCAAAATGTGTCATGAAATTTAGACGATTACAAAAATGTTATGTGAGTTGCATGGTTTTTAACTTCAAACTCATTTATAATAGTTTTTTTTTTTTTTTTTAATGGTTGACAGGCTAGGTGTTTGACCACAGCTCACCTGATGTTAAGTGATGATGTGATGATGTTAGTTATTATCATGCCAATTTTGAAAGAACGCAAAGTTATTGCTGCTATTTTTCTAAAGCATCTTGTTTTTAACTACTTCGAATAAAAATACTGACATATCCACACAAAGCGAAACTATAAGGATTTCTACAATTTGCTACGGGACCCTGAATTCCGTTAACAGCTCATGCGTAGCCGACAAAAGAGCATATTTTTTTGCAATTTTCAAAGGTACTCAACCTGCCAATTCATTAGTTGTCGTCTAATTCTGTCACTCTATTTCAATAGTGATCCATTAATTTGTCACAGCTTCTTTATAAAAAAACAGTGTACCAGATCATGGATGATCGTTCATCATCCTTTAACTCCAAGTTGTCATTGATGTTTTGACACTATTCATCATCTCGATTGCTATTGATGATATACGATTCAAAGTTTTTTTCAACTATCACGGTTGTTCAACTGCTATTTTATTTTTTACGGGATATTTACCGTGACCATGTTGTGGATCGAGTTCGAGGTAAAAGAAAAACATTTATGCTGTAAACAATAACCGTAGCGTCCTGTCTAATGTTATTACTTTTATTTATTCTTTTTTTTTTAAATAATGAGACAAATGAGACGCTCTCCTGATGGTAAGAGATAACGCCTGTCCATGACCATTGCAGCGATACACAGAACTTTGAGTAACAAAACAAAGTCCAGGGCATCACTGCTTTGACGCTCATTACTTTGAGACGTTCGATGGTTAGTCTCAACAGCCCAGTAATTTCGCTAGCTGCTAGTACCCTTCAAACCGGAATACAGTAATGTTTACACACTACTGATTGGCGGCAGAATATCTGGTACTGCGGACTATGATGATGGTTATCGGCAGCAAATAAATAATCACGCAACTAAAACTATCTATTAGAAATAATTGCTTTTAATTATTTGTATTAATTCGAAATTTACTTGTTTACAGCATCCACTCTTATGTAGGAACTATTTTAATATAATTCATATGATGCGAAAATGGCGGAAATCATCATGCTAATTAATGCTTGTTAACCTTCTACAGATTCATCTTATAGGTGTGATGACAAGTATGGGGATTTCAAGGTAGACAGGCAATGGATATGTTTGACTTTTACGATTTTTGTTTCTTTCACGACCGAGTACAAGTTGAAAGATCGAATTTTGATAATGTCATATTGGCAAGAATCGCTTTTAGCATAATTCTTCGACAATAAAGTTTCACTCTTCTAAGCCTATCACATAAATCTCAAACTGACGGTGCAGTCTGTGTAGCGACTAAAAAAGCGGCTAGTTAAAACTGATGATTGGATTGCCCACACAGCTTGTGGTAGCGGACGCGATAGTAAATGGAGAATACTAAGTCACATAAGCATGGCCTGTGATAGTGACTAGTCTATTAGTTATTTATTAGTAGGTAGAGATTAGTCTATTTGCTCAGGGCACCTTTTGTTTTTTAATTTTTTTACACCGTATTTTTATTTTTTTAATGAAAAAGATCTTTGTTTAGCCTCCAACTTTCTCGGTGGATAGCAATGTGTAGCCGAGCATGAAGCCTTTAAAATGCATGTTATCGTTGTTATTGTTGTTAGATGTAAATAATTTTCAAAAAAAAAATACACTTTTTTACACTGAAAGTCAATCTATAAATGTAAGAAAAATCCATAGAAATGTACGGTCTTTCACAGGATTCAACTTGTGTATTTACGCTCACAAAGCTATTTTACAATATATGTTAAATGTTAGTACAGAGTACGCATTGTTAGTAGAATCCATATTCGCTCTAATATACGTGCCCAAGGCAGTAGGTCGCGACCTTATCCACACTGCTACTTCTCCATGCCTGTAATGGCCTGATGGACACTGAATCATTTACAATGACCTTAGGATTAATGTCCATCAATTAGCATCTTTTATTTTGTGTGCTCTACTATGCCATCATTAATCAGTTTGACCTTTCTTGAAGTGTTTCACATAGTATGTCCATTCTATGGTGTTCTTGATGAATGTACTTTGTACCAAATACAAAATAACAGAGTATGTGAGTGCGTGATCTAAAAATAAAAGAAGAACCTGCGAAGAATGTTGATAAAGAATCAATGGAAACTTTACCAATCCAAGATGGAAATAACACAATATTAATTGAACACACTCTTGTACAAAATACATAGAAGATATTTCTATGATCTCTTTTAGAAATGTGTTCCTTCGATAAACTGCTACTTTCGCCTGGCATAGCGATTACCATGATGAATGGGTTACTCACTGCGCTTAGAGTGCTGTTAACTGTTGGATTGGCTAATGCTCTAGAACGACTACCACAAATCGCTAAACATAGAACGCTCTGAAACTCGATGAAATGACGATGAACTCGTCTGTTAGACCAGCTTGAGGCATTGAAGTCCAATGATAAATGTACTACGAAACTCATGAGCAATGACTCGCTTAAGGTTCTAAAGCTTTGAACATCGTCTCAAAGTTGCTTATCTGTCAGTTTTCTACCGAGTACACTCGCTTACACTTTTACACTTCCCATTCTACTATCGGACAAACATAAGCTCTAAGAATCAACACCGCTTCATGATCGATATACCAAAAACTCGAACTAAACGGTTTGAATCTACCCTCCCTCATTGTACGAATCGTTAAACAATGGAATTGCTGCTCGAGAATGTTCCCTGATAAATGCAATCTGAATGCCTTCAGGTCGCGAGTGAATCGGTTTCTTCTAGGCAAGTGTTCTCCGTCTTCGCGAGTTGGCAGTCAAACGCAAGATTTTTTTTTTTATATATATAAAAGTAATGAGACGATCGAGGCGCTCTCCTGATGTTAAGAGATAACGCCTGTCCATGATCTGTCATTGCAGCGATACACAGAACTTTGAGTAACAAAACAACGTTCAGGGCATCGCTGCTTTGGCACTCATTACTTTGAGAAATTAATAATTAAAAATGATAAAAAAATAAAAATATTAGTAATAAAATTTTTAAATTTATTATTAATTGTAATGAGAAAAACCTAGTAGTTGTTAGAAGCGAAAACCGGAAAGGCGGTTACATACGGTGCGATCCACTGCAACATTTCCAAAGTAACTTAGGTACATAAAATAGGTACTATTTATTCTTCTTATGCATGCTATCCGTGTCAACCTTTCAAACCAATCTAGCATCAATCTTGCCTCCTACCTAACATTTATGTTTAACATTTATTTGTCTAACATTTATGTTACAGTAATGACCGACTAAGTTAAGTTGTGCAATGGTAGGGCTTGGACGGTCGAACCCAGTAAATAACCACCTGACTGCAGCAGAAATGCTTGCCTCCAGCTTTTACTACCTACAACTGGCCGAGTATAAACTAAAACGGTAAATAAATGAGGCTAGTTTAACTAGATAAGGCTGACTATTATTTTAAGTTATATACTTTGTTGCGCTAATTTTATAAATGCGTCTATAAATACGTGTTTGCTGCTGGCAGCTATGGAATTTAAAAGCTATGAATGTTTGGTATAGAGATAGTTTTATAGGTGGCATGCTAGGTTCATATGATTTTAGGTGACAGTATGTTCAAAGATGGTAAGCGCACCTGAAATGGGAACTTGCGCTCAATTAAGGCTGCCCTAATACACTGTTAGGTGCAAGGTTGTAGATTTTTAACATGGAGTGGTAGCTATCCAGCCAAGTAGTAGAAAGTATTCTACCACCATTATGTGATGTTCTCATAACGGTGGTAGAATCAAGCTCAAGCTTATTGTTGGGGTGCGATTCAACAACTGCTATCAAATGTCATCGTAGATGAGATTAACTACAGAGAGGGTGTTGAGACTAACCATCGAGAGTCCCAAAGTAATGGGCGCCAAAGCGGCGACGCCCTGGACTTTATTTCGTGACTAAAAATTCTGTGTATCACTGCAATGGTCATGGACAGACGTTATCTCTTACCATCAGGAGAGCGTCTCAAAAACAACACTTAATGTTTACGTTGCTCATTATTCATTTTCCATTTTTTTATAATTTTCGCAAGTCTTCGGAAGGTAAAATTCAAACAATTTCACATTTTTTTTATTGGAAAGCCTGCTCCATCGTTGATTAACATTAGGCAGGATGTAGTCAAACGCAAACCTATTAGATTTTTTTTTAAATTCAATTTCAATTCAATTTATTTTTGTGAAAATAACAATAAAATCCGATCCGAGCCGATCTCTTCCTAATATATTTTAAAAAACAATAACATAAACTAACGTTGTACTATTTTCTACATTAGTTGGACACTTACCTATTAAGTATCATAGAACTAACCACGTAAGATAGCAAGTATTTTAACGAGCTATGAATATGACTGTATATCTAGTTTGTAACTAACTTGATCGCCTACTTAGAACCCTCTAAAGGCAACGACGTAATAAACCCTTACGCTATAAATACTTATATATGTAGCTTCGCTTTATTTGAATAGATTATTGAGACGTTTGTGAATAGTTGGGAGTAATTTTGTCCATCACATTATACGTCCATTTTTTATCACCTAATTATGTATATGTTTTGTTTTTTATATTGAGATAAATCTGTCCGCTGATTCTATAACAATGAACAACGGACTTGTCAATTCATTTTATTTAAACATTTATAGCGATGTGAAAATTTATAGGGTGCGCTTGGCGGGCTGGAGTAAGCATGTGGCTGGGGCTCACAAAGTGGCAAAAACGCGATTTAGAGAATGGGTACAGTATGGGAGGCCTAAGACTGGTTGCGTGTATGATAAAATGCGTGAAAGTAAAAAGATATTCAAGTCTAGGGTGAAATGGTGTCAAAATCACCAAGACCAGATACAGATGGATGCTTTGGCTGAACAACATTCTAGAGGCGACTTCCGCGGGTTTTGGCGTAACACGAAAAAGACGAATTCTCGACCTGGACTCCCTGTGAGCGTAGATGGCATGAGTGATCCTGCTAGCATTGCGAACATTTTCAAAGAACAGTTTTCTGTCCGATCACCGCTGGGTCCGGCGCTTGGGGTGCTGAATGCTGGTGTAGATGATAAAATTGCGGGGATAAGTTTCCGAGCAAAAGATGTTGTAAATGCGATAAAGCAAATTTCTCGGGGAAAATCTCCAGGACACGACGGACTTAGCATTGAGCACTTGCAGCACGCCGGACCGCACTTGGCGAGAGTTCTTGCAATGTTCTACTCGCTGTGCGTGACCCATTCCTACCTGCCTGCCGATTTTATGAGGACAATTGTTGTGCCTGTGGTTAAAAATAAAACTGGTGATTTATCAGATAAAAATAATTACAGGCCTATATCGCTGGCCACAGTAGCGGCAAAGGTGTTTGACGGTTTGCTTAATGCACAGTTAAATAGACATGTTGTGCTGCACGACAATCAGTTTGGGTTTAGACCCAAACTCTCTACTGAGAGTGCAGTACTGTGTTTGAAGCAAACTGTCAATTACTATACTGCTAGGAAAACTCCAGTATACGCGTGCTTTCTCGATTTATCGAAAGCCTTTGACTTGGTCTCGTATGACATCTTATGGGAGAAACTTGAACGCACTGAGATACCGAGGGAGTTCATCAGCGTTCTTCGGTATTGGTATGGGCACCAGGTTAATAGTGTTAGATGGGCGGGGGCGATGTCGGAGCCTTATAGACTGGAATGTGGTGTGAGGCAGGGCGGGTTGACCTCGCCCACTCTGTTCAATTTGTATATGAACGACTTGATCGTCGCGCTCAGTAGTCAACATGTCGGATGCTATATAGATGGAGTGTGCATGAATAACCTCAGCTATGCAGATGACATGGCTCTACTGAGCGCGTCGATATGCGGGCTGAGGAAACTGCTGAGTATCTGTGAAAATTACGCAAGTGGTCATGGTCTTGTTTATAACGGCAAGAAAAGTCAGTACATGGTGTTTAGGGCCCCTGGTGTGGAATGTCCTCCGAACGTACCAACTGTACTACTTAATGGTGGTACACTAGACCGGGTAGACCATTTTAAATATCTGGGGCATATACTCACTGAGGACCTTAGAGACCTAGCCGACATGGAGCGGGAGCGTAGGGCACTGTCAGTACGAGCCAACATGATCGCTCGCAGATTTGCGCGCTGTTCGGATGATGTAAAGATCACGCTGTTTAAGGCTTTCTGCACATCTCTATACACGTGTAGCCTGTGGGTGGACTACACTGATAAAGCTTACAGTGCCCTCCGCGTCCAGTTCAATAATGCGTTTCGGGCGGTGTTGGGGCTGCCCTACTCCTGCAGTGCATCGGGCATGTTCGCGGCGGCGCGCACAGACTGTTTTCACGCTACCATGCGCAAGCGATGCGCGTCCCTTGTGCGCCGAGTGCGGGCCAGCCCCAACGTCGACCTGACTATGATATCCGACAGGCTTGACTGCATATATATAAGGCGTGGCTGTGACAGACATATCGCTGTCCCGATGCCGGTTAGGAAACAGTAGTTTCCTAACTGACATTTGTGGCACACACTCTATGCCTGTTTATTTTATTTTATTTTATTGACATTTTTATTTTATTGACATTTTTATTTTTATTTTATTGTATTTTTTTTTGACATGTTTATTCTGTTTTTTTTTTTTTTTGAAATAAATAAATAAAAAAAAATGAAACTCTTTGCCGGAGTCTGTGTTTCCTGAAAATACAATACGAGTGTCTTCAAATCAAGAGTAAACGGGTTCCTTCTTGGTAAGCGGGTTCCATCGTAGACTATATCGTTGCTTAAAATCACGCATGATGTGGTCAAACGCGAACCTATTCAGTATGAAAAATAAAAAAGCTCTAGAGTTTGAATCCACTCCCTTCAGCGTGCAAACCGACCGCGCTAATCACTAAGCTATCATCGCAAAAAAGAAATTAACAAATGTTTCGGTTGTGTCGTGGATACGGCCGTTTGTACGTGTAAATACAAATCTGTAACGGGTAATAATATCTTTAATAGTTTAAAGAAATGTTATAGGTAATCATTGATGAACTTATAAGTCCTTCTGATTTCCATGTTTTGGGCTTCACTTACGTAGCGAATTCTTTGATCTTCATTATCATCAATTTTCTGAATCTTCCAACCATAGAAGAAATGTAAAAAGGTATTCACGTCAAAATTAATACCATCATTTGCAATGATCACCTTTAATGTAATCGATGCCAATGATTCAAGATGTACACACAAAAAGTATAAAAGTAGGTATTTTCAAACAATTAACATGAATTAACAACTCATGACTTCCTCCTCCTTTGTCCGGACAACTCAAGATGTGTAAAACCAAACAAGACTGTATTCGTTGCTTCAAACAGCTAAGCACACAAACATCGGTTAATCATACTCGTGGTAACTAAATGAAACGTCCAAATAGCACTTGGCTTTTCCTAACCCCAAATGTACAAAAATAATTGCTCAAATTAAATGACTTTACTTTTTTTAGTAGCAATGATAGCTCAGTAGTTAACGCGGTCGGTTCGCACGCTGAAGGGCGTGGTTTCATACACCAACAATGAGCATGAGTTACTGGTCAAGGAGAACATCGTGTGGAAACCACAGCGTGGTGGTAGGGTGTTTTCTAGTTAGTACTCGGCTCATCAGCTGGCTAGCTACCACCCTCAAGTTGAAAATCTGCCGCCAAGCATCTAACGGTATATTCCGGCAGTTTCACTTGACAGCCAGTTTCATTCCAGGCGTATATAGTGTATATATAGTGATAAGTGTGTTTATCATTTTCGACTACATCATCACTTAACTTCAGGTGAGCTGTGGTCAAAACACCTAGCCTGTCAGGTGTAAAAAAATAAGAATTCTTTGATAATGTTCATAGAGACCACACTGTTTTTGTTACATAATGTATGACAAAATATTCTTAGAACAACGATCGCTTATCGTATCTGCGGATGTGAGTAACGCAAATCTGCTAGAAACCCCATATGAAGAACGTTTCTTGTAAAGATTTCCGCTACTAGATAAAACTGCATTAAAAATGAGGAAAATATAATCAAAAATATTATATTCTGTATACTATACAAATTACGTGACTAATCTAAAAATATTAACATATCTACTCAACATGACATCGTAATTTATTTATTTACTCTAATTCTACATGAAAATATATGTAGTTCATAATTTATCAAAACTAAAACGAGATTATAATTTGCACAAATGTAAAAGCTCATAAATTTTGTACCGAATTAATGACAATAGATCTGTGATAAAATAAACGATGACACTAAAATGAGTTAGAATAATCTAATATACAGCCATCTCATTCGCGATAAAAGTCAAGATGATACCTTGTTTTGAACAATCCATTCAAAACTAGTTCTGTATAGCAGTGATCTTGAATCAACACTAATGTCAAAGTACATTGATCTCTTGATGATAGTTTATAAGTATTTTATAAGACAATACATTTCTAAACGCATTTATTGTTTCGATGTATCGTAGGCGAGACGGCCACTGTCATTATTTTTCAATCTAATATAATAACGCCCTCGTCAATTTTTTTGCGTCAACTTTTTGTCACAATCTACCTATGAGTAATAATTATTATTACAGTCTCATGATAATAATACTTCACAATAATAATTATACGCTCCTGATTGTGATATAGCATGTAATACTTAATGCTAGTTGAAGGGTCAAACTCCATCAAGGTCGATGGTGGAATTAAAAACCTAAGCTTTTACTTACAATTGGAAATGTCTTGGTCCGATTGTTCACACGCTTTATATGACCTTTGTTTAGTTTGACCCTAAATCTATGTATCAAGATAATAAGTATCATTATTATTTATTGACTTATAAGATGTACATAGATATGTATTTATTGACAGTTGCAAAATTGAATATATTTATTTATTTATAGAGATCTATATTTTGGAAAGTCATTTCAATGAGTTCATATTATCATTTGCGTTACTATTTTCATGTTACAAGTTGCGTTATAAAAACCTTTATAATTTAAACGTGGTTCTTTTATTCTAAAATTGAATATGAAAGTCTACGTTAAAATCAAATTATTTTTCTTCAAGATTATCATTTTTGGTTAATTTAACATGCTTTTATTTGTCGACAAGCTAGGTTGATCACAGCTCACCTGATGTAAAATGATGGTGTTTAAAATGGTAAAGCTTACCTAACCAGGAATGGAACTGGCTCTCAAGGTGGCCAGAACACACCGTTAAGTGCTTTGCGGCTTTTTTTTTCAGATAGTCGAGTTCATAGAGTTTTAAAAACTATGCTATGCTATGCCTACAATGACGAGGTTTTAGCGTCTATAAAACCTATAGAGGCCCCATCCATTTCAAAACATGTTTTATTTAATTACTTGGATCAGAATAATTATATTATATAGTATACCGATATTCCGCTTCTCATATACATACAGGACTATAAGCTTAGGATCTATATGTCTTATACCAGCACAAAAAAGTTTGTGAACCTTATTCACAAACTTTTTTGTGATCGCCAATCGTAATGCCAAAGAGTTCACAGTAAGTGTGTCACAAACTTTTTACTTCTGGGTGTCGTCTAGAGTCTAGACTGATCTTTTTTAACAGTGAAGCGTACTTAATACAAACGATTCGTTTAATTATCGCCTTAGCCAAAAATGGTAGGTATATCTACAAACATATTTAACGATTTGGTTCGTTTCCTGCCTGCTTCTGGGACACGGTATCCGTCATTGCACACCACACCTAGATATTATACAAACTGTCATTTATGGCCCCTTAGATAGAATATACATAGTTACTTATCCAGTTTGGGTAGGCTTTTACGTAGGTAGTTTTGTAGAGATAGTAAAAATAGTTATGTATCCTTATTACACGACTGCCCAAAAAAATGTGTCTAATGTTTTCAGAGTTCATGTATATATGTATGTGAGTTTCTTTATTCCACCATACTTTTTAAATTCCTGAATAGATTTAGGTGTTTTGGTTCTTGTTAGTTGTTTTGTTATTTACTTATCGAGGTAAGAATTAAATATCTTTGCTAAAGTAATTTTTTTTGAAAAAAGTTTGTATAAGCCCATATTGACTAATTTTTTTAAAAGTTTTCTGGAACACTTGTGTTTGGCGTACCTACTTACTTCAAACTTCTAATTTGAGTGTGGTAGCTAGGTAAACTAGAACTAGAAAGTTCCGTACCGCTACGGTTTTCTCACAATGTTTTCATAATTATGGGTTTTGATCCCACACCTTGCGCTGTGTGATCCGACGCGCTAACCACTTGGCTAACATCGTTACATACAAGGTTTAAATTAATTTAACATTGCTTTGTAGGAACTAAAGATTTATCTAAGATTTTACAACCTTGCTTGCCTTGTATTTATTTTATTTAAATAATTATTGATGATTAATTCATTTTAAATACTTTTAACTGAAACTGCGATACATTCAAGCAACGAGAGTAGTTACATACACATACACATTTATTTACATTTATCAAAAAATCCTATAACTCTTTACTGATATTTTATTTGCTGTTCTATAGATATTTTACTGTTCTGTCAAATGTTTCCTTTTTACTTCGCTGTAGTCGGTTAGATTAATTAACACCAACATGTAAAAAAATCTTGTTCCAATCGTAATTTTGTAGATTTGTTATTGAGTTCTCAATAAATCCAACCAAAAGTTTGTCCTTGGTTATACAAGGTAAGGCATACGACTTATCTTGTATAAAAACAAAGTCGTTCCACCATCGTATTTTTTAAAAAACAATAATTTAATTTTTTTTATTTAAAATAGGTTCGCTTTTGACCACACCCTGTCTGTCTTAAGCAGTAGCAGTCCAAGAATGAGCACTATTATCTAAAAACCCTATTTACTACCTATCTACTTATTTTATATTTCTTGTAAACTAAAGATTTCTAATTTTGGATATAGCTTTATGTTCCGATTTATCGAGAAAACATTCTCGACATGTATTTACTTAATTGAACAGACGTAGGTGATTCCTTTAACCGAGCATTATTATAACCGAGCTGACGATGTGAAGGTATTATGGTAATCTTTTGGTGAGACTGAATCCAGTGTAAGCCTCGAAATCTAGCGTAGCAACAAATGTATGCCTGGAAGAGATCGCTTTAATCCATAAGGCCGCCAGTTGTTGCATTGCATTAAGCTGCTTCTGTTATCAATATTTTATAGTATAAACAATAAAGAGTTACTTCATAAATTTACATACAAGTATGTTTATTTACTCGCTAAACGTTCTAAAAAGCAATTGTTCAACAAAATCTATAAAATCAAAAGATATTAAAGTGCCATTGATTTTTAATTTTTTTTTACATAAGGGAGACAAGAAAAACTATAATTTTATTCAACTTAAAACTAAAAATTTAGTCAAATTAGAGTCTCGCACAGGCATGACTATCTATGACTTGACTGTTGACTTGTCTTAACACATAGATGTTAACAAAATGAAGTCTTTAAAAGCGGACAAACTATGTCTTAATTCCAACTAGTTAAAAGACAGTACCATTTGTGTAACATAGGTTATTTTAAACATATACTCATAGATTTGGTACAGTTTTTATCATACACAAAATCTAGCTTTTTAATTCTCGATACGGCCCTGGTTCCACACCTACATGCGTCAATACATCATATTTGCATACAGCACACCAGAGTTATGTCACTGACAACCTTAGCTAACCTTACTAAATAGCGCCGGAAAATGTGCATTGTATTTGTGTCTTTGGTTTTCATATTTTCTAGAGAAAAGGCCACAAACATCAAAGGTTCATTCTTCATTTCAATCATTGTTCTATATTTATAAATTGCCATTATAATTCAGGCATGTTAACATATATAACACCGTTAAGATATGCCTAGTAGAGTATTGGTTGTCCTATCGCTAAGTAAATATATTTAAAAAGCGTTAAGTTCGTAGAAACCGAATAACCATTTATAGTCAAAGGTTAAAATCGTCACTATGTCATGATTACTCAATTAAGGATTTTTAGAACCTAAGAAAGATTATAAGACAACCCTTTTGGCTCATTGTTTAGTAAATCTGCCTTATGAGCTGCAGGGCGTAGTTTCGATCCCTACCCAGGACAAACTTTTTGTGGTATAAACAAATGGTCGTTCTATGTCTACTTTAATAAACAGTATTTATCTCTTCTATCAGTTATTTGACTTCCATAGTACAAGATTTGCTTAGTTTAGAGTCAGATGGCGCTGTGTATAATATCCTACGATATTTATCATTATTTATTCATTACTTAGAACCAGTTCAATTGTAAATGTTCACAATCGTAATAAAATTCTAATAAGTATAAATGTCGAAATACGTCGTTATTGACGCGTGTGTTTTACAACTTCAAACGACTTTAGCCCTCCGGATTCTTGGAATTCGTTTCAAGATTATGAAACACAATAACATTTTATGGCATCTGACGAAAATCAGTCAACTTATGTGATTCAAATTTTATGCAAATACGATTTATGCGACAATTTCATATGTTACATTTCGTTCAAACAAATTATGAAGAAGGTTATGTAAACAATACGCACCTGAATGAAAAACAACAAACGCTGAGACGCACTGTTAACACAAAACTTTGTCACAAGCACTGAGAATAATGCACTATAACTATTATAGCTCTTCTATGGCACGTGAATGACTATGGGGTCGTTTTTCACAGACTTTTCATTTATGAAAAGTTGGGGAAACGAATCGATATTTGTAACCGCGATCAATGATGTGGATCGCGCGCGCTGCGAATGGGACAGAGCGACTACGAGAACTATGTCGGTAGCCGCGACAAGCGCGCGCGCAGCGACCGCGGAAACTTCGCGGAGTGGGGGCGCTAGGACAAGAAAACTGCGTGGACGCCGCACCTCATCGAAGGACGCGCGAAACAAAAATGTATAGAGCCAGGAGCTGTCCACTTCCACTTCTACACTAATTCTAAACAGGAAAGATTGGATTTTTTAGTTGGTTGTTTGTTTGTTTGTATTGTATAGGCTTCGAAACTACTGAACCGATCACAATGATTCTTTCATTATTAAAATGCTACATTATCACTGAGTGACATAGGTTATATTCATATTATTAATCGAGTTTTGTTTTCCCGTGCGAAGCCGGAACGGCCCGCTAGTGTATTATAAGTGAGAATGTATAAACGTGTTTTTTAATTTATAAGTAACTAGCTTACGCCCGTGGCTTCGTCCTCGTTGATTTCAGATTAGGGTTTAGAGAGAAATGATACATGTGTAATAAATAAGTAATAGAAAAAGCAATAGTTTCATGAGTTTTTTCGAGATAAAAGGTATGTGTTCTATATGTTATTCCATGTAATAAACTATCTGTGCGTCAAATGTCATCCAAATCCGTTTATCCGTTTTTGTGTGATTGATTGATACAAACGTTCACATTTGTAATATTAGTAGGATGAGATGAACGAAACGTCTAACATCTGTCCATTGTCATTGCAGGAGTACGTAAAACTTTGAGTTTTAAAAAAGATTCCAAGACATCGCTGCTTTGGCTTTGGCGCTTATTGGTGGATAAATAAATAAAAAAGTTCAAAGTTCAGTGTATCGCTGCAATGGTCATGGGTAGGCGTTATCTCTTACCATCAGGAGAGCGTCTCGTTCATCTCATTACTTTTTACATAAAAAAAATTAATAATAATTATAAACTTAAAATTACTTAACTACTTCTTCTTTACAAACTTATTATACAACAATATAGAATCTAGCAACAATAGTACTCATGTAGCTTTCATATTTTTCATAATTGTCAATTTTGAAAAATCACCTAAAAACTTTGCTCGACATAGGTAGCTATCAATATTAGTACTGAAAAACATATTTTAAAAATGAAGCGGAAAATTTGTAATTTTTAATATTATCGAACATATTTTGTAAACTAAATTAGTTTTGACACATTTACAAACATGAGTTCCCATATAAGTAAAACTAAAATTATTTCACAGGTGAGTAAACGTTACAAAAAAATATGGAAATAAGCAGTTAGATCAATACTATACGCGTCCACATAATTATTTCATGACATAATCATTTAGACACGAAGATGACCTGCCAAAAATTAATTTTATAAATTCGTAGGTACAAAATTATATTCTTTACATGACACCACCGACCATTGACCGAGCATCCTTAAGGCCTTGCCGGCCTTGAAAATTTTCTGACCAACTAAAACAGCCCAGTTATAACTCCTTAGTAAACAGATAAGCTCACAACCTGTCGCTTGAGTGTTGACGGTTACGTTCAAATTTTTACTCGTAGAAGCTTTAGAAGATTTTCATTTTTATTTTATTGTACACTTGATGTTGTGTGACATATAAAATAAAGCACATACTTAGAATACACCTTGATGTATTTTCCTTTATTGACTCGGTCCATAGAAATCTAAATCAACAAATTGTAGAGGTACTAGAACAGAATTTCAAAACTAATAAATATATGCAAAACGGACAATCAATCGGTTTTTATTGTAATGATGAGATGATTTTGTCTGAGTATCATTTTTATTTAGTTAGGTAAATTTTTTTTAAATTATTCAATTTGTAATCATGGTGTATACACTACTCTACAGTTCAGAAATGAGCGTTTTGATCACATCGTTTAGTACCTAACTTAGACATGTAGATACATAATTATATCACTACTCTCGTCGTTTCAAAGTAATGAGCGCCAAAGCAGCGACGCCTCGGACTTTGTTTTGTAACTCAAAGTTCTGTGTATTGCTGCAATGGTCATGGACATGCATAATCTCTTGCCATCAGGAGAGCGCATCGTTCGTCTCATTACTTTTTTATTAGTAAGAGATAACGCATATAACCATTGTAGCGATACACATAACTTTCAGTAGCGAAACAAAGTCCAGGGCATCGCTGCTTTGGCGCTCATTACTTTCGTTGGTTAGTCTGAACAGTGAACAGCCCTATAATCCTGAGTGTGAGCACACAGTCATACATGATGGTCCTGAGAGAGAATCGCTCAAAAAACACACACTCTTAAAGCACTGTTGGTTCATTGGTAGTGTCTGCTTCAAGAGCTGAAGGTCGTGGGTTCGATTGCCACTATGTGGTATAAACAAATGTTTGTTCTATGTCTGGGTGTTCTACATTTATTATAAATAAGTATTTACAACATAAAAAGTATTTAAGTATTCTATCAGTTATCTGACTTCGTCGTTTGGTCCTACGATATTTATTTATTTATCAAAATGGACTATCAAGGCAGGCATATGATAGCGGGTGAATTCGCAAGGCGTTGCTAAAATTGAAATAATAAGACTCGCTAACTTTCCAGCACAAGAGGCTAAACTCTCATATAAATATTTCCCAAGACGCTATAGCCATTTCTTCTTATCGTTGAACACCGGCGATCTCAGTATTATGACATCTGTGTAATGTTAATGCAAAACTGCGCCCACGACCCGTCGCCTCCGTCCGGGCCCGGACTGAGTGATAAATAAGAGGGAGCCGGTCCTCCCACCGGCATGCTGCGCCATGTTAATAGAATTAATAATGCTAAAACTTGTTTTGGTGCACTTTTGCTGAACAAAGTCGACATAAATATGACTAAATGTAGGTACAGTCAAAATCTGTTATAACGACATCGAAGGGACTACTCATATTGAGTCGTAAAAACCGATAGTTGTAACAACCGGTGACAGGTATTAATAGAAAAGATAATATGTATATTCATGTAGGAAATTAAACCGCATTTTGTTTACTTCAATACAAACGTATAATATAAAAGAACAATATCATTTTTCCATCATTTTTGTATGCATAAAATCTGTAATTTTAGTTTGTTTGAAACACTTCTGTCGTGCATACACATTTTGTAATTCACGTTCGATTTTAATCAGCGTATCGTCACAATTTCCCTGCATGTGGAAATCTTCATTAAAAAGAACAATCTTTCGTAATACACTAACAGCATTGAGACCGTCAATCAAAGTTGGCACTGTAAATTGTTCTTCCGAGTCTTCCTGTTCATTTTCATTTTCCTCTTGAACTTCCCGTACAATATCATCCTCCGTAGCTGGTGCACAAATTGCAATAGACTGATCTACATCAATGAATTCGTCTGTTTCAGTAGTAGATAAAGCAGGTCGTAAATTTTGGGCTAATTGAGCCAAAGAAATATTGTCCTCTTCATCATCGTCAATCACATCATCTGAGGTTCTTGTTATAAGACTTGTAAGATCTTTAAAACCTGCATGCCCAAAGCAGTTAGCTATAGTTTTTTGTGAAACTTTTTCCCATGCTTCAGATATCATCAAGATGGCATCAAGAACCGTAAAGCTGTTCTGATTATTACTGTCAATGCTTTGTATTAACTTTAACACTTGCAGTCTTCTATAATGAGATTTTAAACATCTTATTACACCTTGGTCCATAGGTTGCAGTACAGATGTAACATTTGGTGGTAAGAACACGAGTTTAATACACTTCAGATTAGTAACAGCCGGATGAGCAGGACAATTATCAACTAAAAGAAGAACTTTCTTATTGTTTGCTTTTAATTCAGCGTCCCAGTTTCGTAACCATCTTTCAAAAATTTCCGATGTCATCCATGACTTCACATTGTTTTCATACGTTACCGGCAGTGAGCGTATGTTTTTAAAGCATCTTGGTTTCTTAGATTTCCCAATAACTAAAAGCTTCCTTTTACAGGATCCTGTCATATTTGCTGCAACCATGATCGTTAGTCTCGTCTTGGACATTTTTCCTCCCGAACAATTCTCTCCTTTGAATTTTAAAGTCCTGTCTGGTGTCATATTGTAAAAAAGTCCGGTTTCGTCTGCGTTATAAATGTCTTCTGGACTGTAGCCTTCGCATAATGTAGGCCACTTTTGCGTAATCCATTGGTCTACAGCATCTTTATCCACACTGGCAGCTTCACCACTCATTTTCCCGCTGACAATGCCATGTCGAGCCCGGAAACGTTGAATCCAACTAGACGAGCAAACAAAATCTTCACCAAAACGTTGAGCAAAATCGTTTGCTTTTTGTTGAAGAATTGGTCCATTTATCGGCACATTATTTGTCCTTTGATATTTAAACCACTTTAACAAAGCTTCCTCAATCTTCGTATGCCGCGTTGTTCTGGCTCGTTTCATTTTCAAAAAATTCTTGTCGTAAAGGATTTGAATTTTCTCCCTATCTTTCCAAATTGTTGAAATTGTCGAGTGGGATACACCATATTCTTTTGCCAGGTCTTTGTTTGGAATTTCTTTCTCTAGCTTTGAAATAATATGCGATTTTTCTTCGATACTGATTTGTTTTCTTTTTTGCGACATGTTACAATTTTCACAGTTAACTCAACAATAATGTTTTGGTGCGTCTTGTGTAAAGATAAGTAACAAACTGACTTAAGAGATATGATGAAGCGGGCCTTGAGGCTACGGCATGCATGTGCTTGGTTTCTAAGAATTACAAAAGACCCTAAACTTTGTTTAATTTTACGATAATAGCCATTGACTATTATACTGTGCCAGATGTGGATACAGTTACCTACTCAAATTGTTTACAATACAGCTGAGCCGGTCGTTCTACAGATATAATTCTCCGAAAACATTAACCAAATGTGGTCGCTTAATGCGGTATGTCGTAGTAAACAATGTCGTAAAAACCAATGTTTTAGATAAGGCGGTCATATAACATTCAGCCAGGACCTTTGATTTTGGTCAATTTAACCGGTATGTGGTTCTAAACGATGTCGCCATAAACGGTATTGACCATATTATTTGGGCCTGTTAAGCTCTAACGATTAACCTAACCTTCGCACAGAGATATGAACCTTTCAGGAAAAAATCTCTAAACAGAATGAAACAAAGTCGCTGTCCGCATCTCCATTCCATGTTTCAAGTTCTTTGATCCTTTCGCTATCAAGTGATTTAATTAAATTTCGGATGCATGTAGAATTTTAGATGCTAAATTTTTAGCTGCAACACCAATCTATATCACCGTTATGTTATCATCAGTTTTCTGGATTGTTTGAAGATGTTTTCACATCAAAAGAAATCAAGATTTTAAGCTGAGTAAAGAAATATTGCTGTCTCAATGTATTTTCATGTATAATCTATTCATTATTTTCGGCCAATTCTTATGTAGTTTACAGATATTAAACGTCTAGTCTAACTCCACGAAACGTTTGAGGAACAAGATTTACACACAATATTTCACATACTCTTGTAAATAATTCGCACCATGCCTCCACTTTTTGCGTATCAAATTATTAAAAATCAAGGCCCACCCACGCGCGTGTAACCTCTATATTTTTAGCTAGCAGCTTATTTTATTTCTGTGATTACTGTTCATTATTTCCACGGCATTATAATTTGATTATGTGGAAGGATATTCATCCACTATGGTTTTTGGCGTGAACAACAAAGAGTTTATCTATCTAAGGTTCTAACGCACCAAGACAGTAGGTAAAGACATTTTGTAGCAATCATAGCTGAGGGGTTAGCGCGGTCGGTTAACAGTTACATGCCGAAGAATGTGGGTTCTAACCCTAACGACAAGAAGAAGGAGGAAAAAGGAAATCTTTTTTTTAGATAATTTATTGATTCAGGTGTTGCTTTGCGGAAGTTCATTTTCAATGTTTAAGTTTTAGTATATCTGGTCAGTCGTTCCAGTTCCAACAGTTCAAAATTAGTTTAATTTAAGTCCTCATCACTGTTGGAACTGGAACGACTGTTAAGCGGAAATAAACTAGATATAATTATACCTTAAACATTCAAAAAGGAAAACATCATGAGGAAACCATAGCATGGTGGTAGGAAACTTTCTTGCACACGGCTGGCTAGCTACCAAGTCAAAGTTAGCTATCAAGTTGAAAATCTGCTCCCAAGCACCTAACGGTGTGTTCCGGCAAGCTCACTTGAGAGCTAGTTCTATTCCAGGCCAGGTGTGTACACCATCTTCGACTACACCGTCACTTAACATCGGGTAAGCTGTGCTCAAACACCTAGGCTTTCAACTATAAAAAAAATGGTAGGTACATATATACAATTATACATGTATACATATTTAAACTACCTTGTTTGGTCATGCGGTACAGGTTCTATTTTATGAGCTGTAGAGCGTGAATTCGATTACTTGGTTCTTAAAAAAACATTTATGTGATGAACTTATTATATTTCGTTTATATTTATCACATTTGCAATAAACACCCTTTATATTCAAAATCCTATGACTTACAAAATTTGGTGAGTTTTTATGTTTCAAACGTGTATTAATATTTTTATAATAAATTAATTCAAAAATCAATCTGTCCGAATCAAATTTAAGCACCATCGAGACATTTATCCTCTATATCATTATGTCTGTCTGGTTTGTCTGTTCTATGATGATTTACGATCCAAACACGGTGATTAGTGTTAAATATAACTGCGAACCAAGAAAAACGCAGGTTTTTGTGTTTACCTACGTATTATGTTTACTTGTTTGTTATTACATCCGACCCAATATTATAAATTCTATAGTAGGTAGCCTTTTAGCCCATAGCCCTAGTTAGCCCTTAAATATGAATAAACAAATAAATATCGTAGAAATTACAGGGCTGTTGAGATTAACCATCGAAAGTTTCAGAGTAATGAGCGCCAAAACAACGATGCCCAAGACTTTATTTTGTTACTCAAAGTTCTGTGTATCGCTGTAATAGTCATGGACAGACGTTATCTCTTACCATCAGGAGAGCGTCCCGTTCGTCACATTACTTCTTTCCCCCTAACCCCCGTGAAAGTGAAACTACAGATAAATACAAAACATTATATCTACCTAATGACTTTATCTAGCTAGTTAAAAACATTACCTACTATCGGAAAGCTCAAGATATACTTCAAATTTATTGTCAGCGTTTTGTTACAATCTCAACTTCAAGTCCAGAGCCAAAGCAATGAAAATGAAAACATAAAATAAACAGGCTAGATGAAGCGATACAAACAAATCACTGGCATTACTCTGGCCAATTTATTTGTTGCGGTGGCTATATTTCAGAACTAAACCATTCCATCAAAACCTTCTCACTTTTGTTGATAAACTACGATTGTGGCTCTCCCGTACAAGTATGCAAATAAATTTGTCTGACTGTACTCCCGTGGAGAAAGAATCACTGAGTCAGTGGTCCCATTTTGTCTTCTGTGGTCCTTTTGTGAACCCCGCAAATGGACATAGGAGCTATCTTGATGGGCCGTAGCTAAGCGATAAGCTTGAGAACACATTTCATTTGCAATTTAAAGACGTACATGTCATCTTTGAGGCGTGCCCGCGTTTGTACGCGGGTTATGAGTGTGCGGTGGCAATTTAGCCGGCGGTTATCGTGGACTTTACATCAGCTGCATTACTCGAGCCAAGTTCAAGGATAATGCGACGTTGAAATGACATTGTCAGCTTTTAGATAAAACTCCAGATATCATTGGTTGTGTTAAAAATAAGTCCTTTTTCGACGCGAATACGTCTTTCAATTTGCTTCCACAGTTTGGCGTTGCAACTACATAATTATGTACAATGTCGTCTACATACAAGATTTAATTACAGCACTCGATAACTAATCATTTCTCACTCGATTACTAATCACTCGATAAATCAAATACGTGACTTAAAACGCGGAAATCTGAAGGACTTTTTAGTGTTTAAAAATGTGTTCACGTAGGTACACACGGCCGTGTCCACGACACAGCCACACATGAAATATCAGATTTCAAGCTAAGAATTACACACATACTTACAATCACGTCAAACCTATAGGGGCAGAAATCTTTCTAGTTGCTACGACTTGAAGAAGGAAAAATGACGATATTTTTTTTGATGATAGAATTGTTCGCATTTCCAATAAATGTCTTTTTGCTTCTTATTTAAGGATAGTTCTACCTATGCTTAGCAAATAAAACACTGCCTATTTTATTACAAAAAAGAAACCCACGTTTCCAAGTAGGATAACGGAAACATTTAACATGACATAGAGATAAAATATTCTTGTAAATTCGATGCTCATAATGTCTAACCTAACCTACCAGTATGTCGTTTGAGGTATTACATACTTATATTAAAATATATGCGAGTTTTTAATAGCGTGCTATACTATATTTTCCTCGTAAAGTTTGCTTCATAAAATAATCATTAGGTTGTGATAGCTACCGGTCCAAAAGTAATATGTCCATGATTCCGAGAACTAAGAGAATGTTTAGAACTATATTATTTAAGACAAAAAATATACATTTTAAATTTGTAAAAATTGTCAGCTGACGCAAAGAGATGAGGTATAAATAAATAAATTAGTCTATAGAGAAGTTTAAATAAAATTAGTCCTTGAGTCAATTGCACGCAGTGTATTTCTGTTTGTAGTCGTAGATATAACTGTTAAGTACGATATAAACAGACGCGGTGGCGAAACGAAAAACTTAGCTTATCCTAGTACAGTGCTCAACCTGCTTACAATCCTTTTTTAACATGGTTACTATATCTAGACAGATCCTTATACCGACCGCAGTGGTTTGTCGGCGTGTCTCTCACATTTTTTCGTAAGTTTTTTGACACAAAGCCGATCTGAAGAAAATAATATGGCGCTACATAACGACCTCTGCCGCTTAATTGGACGTGGGCTATATTTTTATTACATTCAGAATACTATACGAAGTTTCAACGGACTCAATTATGGTTAAAGATGATTGCGATCAAGTCATTAAAAAAATAAGAAGCCATCTCCATTATTTTTGTTCACAAAAGCTTAAAACACCGTAGGTATCTTACGTTTGAAAATATGCATGTAAGCGTACGAAGATTTTTTTATTTTATTGTACTTATACGGGATACTCACATTCAATTACGTCAGATAATTCAACTATAGTTGAATATTTAAAAAAAAATAGTTAAACAAAAGTGTGTCAACCACGTCAGTTTTCACCGTAGGTGCCTATGTAGATTCATATGTTTTATGTTTTTAATTAAATACCTGGCAATTTGACTGGACAAACACCAAACAAATACTGTAAGCTGTACTGTATATTACTACTTTTACTTGGTGGTAGATTTCCTTAACAGACTGATAGTCGTCTATGTGAGTACCATCGTAGTGTGACATGTTTTGCCTCCAAGCAGTTATATATAAACATTGCTATGTCGAAATTACTGAGCTACTACGACTAACCATCGTCTCAAAGTAATGAGCGCCAAAGCAACCATGCCCTGTACTTTTTATGTTACTCGAAGTTCCGGGTATTGATCATAAACAGGTGTTATCTCTTACCATCCGGAGCGAGTTTCGTTCGTCTCATTATATTTACATAAAATTAACAATATCAATCAGTTTGTCTTGTTTATTTTCAAAGTCAACATTTCCAACAATAAATCTATTTAAAACTCCTGATTTCATACAACCATTTCAAAAGTAGTTATTTATAACCACAATCGACAGCCGCATGCTGATTTAACCTCATTACTTATTCGGACATCAAAACTCGTTGCCGATTATTACCACACAATCGAATCTAAACAACGTACCAACTACCTGCTGGTTAAATTGGAAATGAGTACCGATATATCGATTAAATTTTGCCTCAGGGTGTGTGGTTTGCCTTTTGCAATAATTTTGTACGAAATGGCAAAGTGGACGACTATGTTTATTAAGGTTGTTTACCAAAATAAATTAAATAAACAGTTTTTCTTAAATGTGGCCGAGTTAGTTTTTCAAGCGTTCCTTTTTGTCATAAACATGCAAATTGTAGAACGATCCTCCTCGGTGTTTTCGTTATTACAATGTTGGGTTCTCCAAAAGGCATGTACGAGTAAGTTGTGTTGCCAATCGCCAAGGTAGGTAACGTATTTGTAGTGCCTCTGATGTTGAAGTTAGCCATAGGTGACGGTAACTGTGAAAAAAGGTCACAAGTTTGAAAAAACATTTAGAACTAACTTCGCCAGCCTTAGTCCTGGAAGTTTACTTATTATTTATATGAAATATATATACATTTGACCACCGACTCATAATAGTACTTGATGGTAAGCGATAGTGCCTTTGACTATCTATTACATTGATTGAGAAGAAATCTATTCATTAATCTATCTATCGATTTGGACGTTTTTAAGGCTAGAGTGAATAGATTTCTTCGAAATCGGCGGGATCCATCCTCGGTCGCACCATCGCTTTCCATTAGGCGAGTTGTTAGCCAAACGTAGACCTATTTGAATCACTAGTCTTAAATAGGAAACAAAAAATCTGTCAGTGAATTCCATTCATGGACCATACGCATCAAAACAGTAAAGCCGAATTATTACGTGCAAACATTGGGAACGTCAATCAACGGCTGGTAGTGTGCCGTTCTTCTACTTGTCCTGTAGTGGAGTGGAAAGGGAGGAATGAGGTCATGGAGCTCTTGCGCACACTCCCTAAAATGTAAAATTATAAATGCATTGTAAATACTCTTCATTTTTTTAGTTTATTTGAGTACATTAAAAAGTTAACACTGACTTAAAAGAGAACTGGCAACACTTAATGAGCTAATATGCGTCAACAAAGTACTTACAATAGACATCATACCTTTAACCGCTGTAGTGCCTCGTTGCATATTGCTTGGTCAGTTGATGAAAGATTTGACACAGTTCTGCTGAGAGGTACTAAAATATAGAGGTGTGGCGACTTCGTAACTTTTATGTGTTCTTGACTAAGACTTTGAATTTTTATTTCGTTAACAATCATTGGACGTAAAAGATAATATTCACTTACATTTCCACATACAAAGTTGATTCTGACTTTTAGAATTTTTTTTTGAGTCCGCAATACGTAGATACAAAACTTAACTATTTTTAACCGACTCAAAAAGGAAGAGGTTTGACTGTGTTTCTTTTTACCAATTATGAATCGATTTTGATGATTCTTTTTTTGCTTCGTAGATCATACTTCAGAGGTGGTCCCATATAAATTTTATCGAAATAGATCGAGCGATTTAAAAACAAATCAACAAACATATAAAAATTGTGCGTATTGCCGATGACATCAATCGGTAAAGGAAAACATCGCGAGGAAAACTACATGAGAGGTCTGCCAACCCGCATTTGACCAGCGTGGTGGACTATTGCCCCTTACTCTTCTCACAATGAGAAGAGACCCGTGCCAAGCAGTGGAACAGTTTATAAAAACTGATCTGACACAGAGACGGACTAATATTTACACAACAGATAAAACAACAGAAATTATAAAAAAAAACTTTAAATTAACATATGTAATTAACTAGCGACCCGCCCCGGCTTCGCACCGATGTAATTGACTTTGGTAAATTAATTACAAAACACTGAATTTCTCTCCTTATACAAAAGTTTAATGTGTATACAAAGCTTCTGGAAAAAACTCTGAATAACAGTAAAACCCGTATTAAAATCCGTTGCATTTCGAAGAAGTAAGCGGTGAGGTGCAGCAGTAAGGTGGAGAACGACTTTGTTTTATACTAGTCGAGAAGAGATATCGTGAAAAAGCACATTTTTATCTCAATGGAGCATAATTAAAAACATACTAGCAAAGCTGTTTGAAGCCAGATGTTTAACGACAAAAAAATAACTCTACGAAATCTTTGGTCAGTTTACTCAATAAATTAGAACCACCTACACCAATGTCAAGTGCATTGTCTTACAAATCGACAAAAACAACTCTATTCAAGAGACGCTGTCGAGAGAATGAATTGGCACACATTAACAATAGAGTGTTAAATACTTCCCGTGCCGTCCCGTTTATTCTATTTCTACTTTATTATCACTCATTGTGCTATATATATATATATATATATGTATATATAGCAAATCATCTCTATAGATTTGGTTATATATAGATTTGGTTATCATCATCATCATCATCATATCATAGGACATTACACACAGCGCCATCTGACCCCAAACTAAGCAGAGCTTGTGCTATGGAAGACAGAGAACTGATAGAATACTTAAATACTTTTTTTTTTGTTGTAAATACATACTTAGAATACATACTGTACACCCAGACACAGAACAAACATCGATGTTAGTCACACAAATGTTAGTCCTGAGTGGGAATCGAACCCACGCCCTTCAGCTCTCGAAGCAGACACACTACCAATGAACCAACAGGGCTGTCAAAGTTATATATATATAACCAAATCTATAGAGATGATTTGTCAGATGACTGATCCATGCAGAATTAGTCTGACGCCGTTCGAAACGAATCGTTAAAAAGTTTAAATTTTTTTTAAATAAATATAAAGCAAAATTAAAAATTTTTGAAACCCACACAATGGTTAAAAAGTAATTGTCACCTATCTAAGATAATGCACCAATAAAACAACCATTCTCTCACCCCAAACGCATATACCGTCTCCGTTCCGTCGTGGGTAAAAATAGGCTTACGTTTGACCGCCATCTCACCTTATGTTAAGTGATGATGTGGTCTAAGATGAAGCACGCTTGTCTAGAAGATACCAATTCATTCTTGACTTGAAGACACCCAGCTTTTATCCAACGGGGAGCACCCAATCAGACAGCGCATTCCACTGTCTAGCAGTCCGCACAATGAATGTGGAATCAACCCTTCGTTTACTGACATCAACATTAAACAAGCTGGAGAGTTTAAAAGACCAAGTGCAAAAAAAAATTTAAACAATATAACTTCAATATATTTTTTGTAATCCCCTTTTAATTTCCTTACGAGGTAATAAAGAAATAAAATCCATACCTACATACAAGATACGCGCGAAAAACAACCCTTCCTTGACAGTCCGCGGTAAAGATGCGGTTACTTAAACACCGTAGGATGATTCACAACATATCACATACTTTATTGTTAACCTCGATGGTAGTCGAGGTTAACAATAATGCAACATTTTAGCATAATATGATTTAAACGAAAGCCATAAATTTTTGTCTTTTCCTGCATCCGTTCCGCGGTGTCAACACATTGCTGCCATGGCTTCTAATTTGATTTAGCCTATAAAATAGTAACGCAATACGCCTAAATAGGAGCGAGTAAAATGCCAAGCGTCCTACTTCAGCTGCCGGGCCTTGTCCGCCCACTCAGGTCGGCATTGCCAATTTTAAAACAATAACCATATTCAATGCGAAAAATGTGACAGAAACTTTCGTTTCACTGCCTATAAACTGGTATTGGTTTCAATTGTCTGGATTTTATATTCTTGAATGGGCCGAAATTTAATTTTAAATTCAGAATAACCTGTAGTAGCTGTACCTAGTTACGTAATTGATTTTATAATATTGATAGAGCCGAGTTAACCAAAATCGCGAGAATAAAATGTCTTAATAAATTTAAAAATTGTTTGACTGATTGGCCCCTTAACAATGATGCGATTTAAACTATGTTTAGCGATGATAGCTCAGTGGTTAGCGCGGTAGGTTCGCATGCCGAAGGGCGTGGGTTTAAAGCCCAACAATGATCTTGAGCTGCCGGTGAAGGAAAACATCGTGAGGAAACCATAGCATGGTGGTAGGGTACTTTCTAGTACTCGGCTGGCTAGCTACCACCCTCAAGTTGAAAATCTACCGCCAAGCATCTAACGGTGTGTTCCGGCAGCCTCACTTGAGAGCCAGTTCCATTCCAGGCTAGGTGTGCTTTACCATATTCGACCACACCTTCACTTAACATCAGGTGAGCTATGGTCAAACAACTAGCCTGTCAACCACAAAAAAAAAAAAAAAATATTACGACGACCACGAGGAATATTATCGTACCTACCTATGTTCTAAAACGAATATCTAATCCTATTTAAAATTAACTAAATGATTTTCTACTATTACCACGTACTCTATAGTGTAGTTTGAATGTATATGAACTATAACTTGAGATTAAAAAATAATTGCTTGGTTGCCTGGAAGAGATCGCTCTTAGCGATAACGCCGCCACTTGTGGCACTAGCTCATAAGGTTTTTTTTGTCCTCTGTATTTTTTTCTGTTTACAGTGTGCACAATAAAGAGTTCTATCTATATATATCTATTGCTATTTCAGTTTTAATTCACTTGTAATAAAACTCATTTTTCAGGTGTCTACTGCTAGCCGACTTCTCGTCCAACGGTTGACAGTCCACGTTCGTTTTCATAATATGCAAAGGGGGACACTTCCATTTTTTGCATTGGAGCCCGAAAAGTCTCGTTACGTCATTGGGCCTAACTGGTAGCTATAATCGGTGCCAACGTTGAAATAGCTGTATTTAATCGCTCTTAAACAAAGTTTGCAAATTGGCAAATTAAAGCAATTTAACTGAGTAGACTAAATAGTTGATAAGTAAGATGTAGCACACACAATAGTAATGGAATACTAGCAAATCATACATACACATTCTACTACATTGGGTTCTTCAAAAAGTGTGTTAATAAAATCTTAAAAGGTTGGCAACGTATTTGTAGTTCCCGCGGTATTGCAGATATCCATAGACGACGGTGATTGCTTACCATCAGGTAACCCGTTTGCTTGTTAACCACCTATAACATAAATACAATTGTAGACTTTACAAAAAACAAGAAACAATACCCTACTCATTGAGTAATATTTTTTTTTATATTGACATGTTTTAATTTATAATGATATACTTGAAATTATGTTACAGAATTCGACTTTTAAAATTAGTGTTAATCAACAAAGTATTTATTTTTGTATCTGTACATATTTGATTTTCATTAAAAAAAACCTATGGCAGCTTAGTTAGCAAACTGGCTTCCAATTGGGGGTGAGATCGAATCCCATAAGACAGGCCCATATCTTTTAGATAAACAGAAAGGAAAAAAAAGAATGTTACTCTTTCACGCAAAAACTGCTGAACGGGTTTAGATGAAATTTGGTATGGAGGTAGCTAAGACCCTGGATTAGCACATAGGCTACTTTTTATCCCGAAAACATGTAGCGGGTAACACCGCGGCGCGCAGCTAGTTTAAAATAAATAAATAAAATTATTAATTGCAACTAGCATCAAACGGAGAAGAAAAACAGCGTGAGGGAACTCTCACTTCTGAGAGTTCTTAATCCTCTCGAAGTTGTGTGAAGTTTACCAAACTCACACTTTACCAGCGTGATAAGCTATGGCCTTACCATTCATTCTCAAGAATAAGAAAGAACCAGCACTAAATACTATAGGATATTTTACAGAGCTAATCAGGGATATCTCACAAATGTTATAAATGTGAAAGTTTGGATGGATGGATAGATGGATGTTTGCTACTCTTTCACGGAAACACTATTGAACGGATTTGGATGAAATTTGGTATGGAGGTAGCTGAAACCCTGGTTTAAAACATAGGCTACTCTTTATCCCGAAAACATGTAGCGGGTAACACCGTGAGGCGCAGCTAGTAATAATATATACTAGCGCAGAAAAGTAGTGTGCAATAGACTTTATTTAGTAATGTGGAACTAGGTCTGTATTGCATGTAAGAATGTAAGTAAAAAGTTATATTGGCAATCGTGTAGTTAGTTAACGATGAATGGCTGCAACAATTCGCTTAATTACAGTCTAATTTTTGTTTGATTTATCGGTACTGATTGCTGAAAAATTAACGAAAGAGCTCCTCATATTTCGACTTCGACAGCCCTGTTGGCTCAATGGTAGTATGTCTGCCTTGAGAGCTGTAGTGCGTGGGTTCGATTCCCACCCAGGACAAACAGTGTGGTATAAACAAATGTTTGTTCTGTGTCTGGGTGTTCTGTATGTATTATAAGTATGTATTTACAAAAAAAAAGTGTTTATGTATTCTATCAGTTATCTGACTTCCATCACACAAGTGGTATAGTGGTGTATAGTCCTACGATATTTATTTATTTATTTATATTTAAATACTTCTGCAGTTTGATTTCTTACTTAATTCGGTATGTAAAGTTATATTTTGGTATTTATTTTATATTTTTCACAGATAGTGAATTTTAATTTATGAAACTAACTTGAATATTTTGACGTTCTATACGATAGTTGATTTTTAATACGTTTTCCAACGTTTTATAGCGATGACGTCATAAAGTGGGTTAAATGTAAAAAAAGTAGGAAAAGTATACACCATTAGGTGCTTGGCGGCAGATTTTCATTCTTCAGCTAGCTAGCCAGAAAATACCCCACCATGCTATGGTTTCCTTCACCGACAGCTCAAGCTCATTTTTGGGGTTGGTACCCATTTTCAACATTTGTTAACCGAACGCGCTAACCACTGAGCTATCACCGCTAAAAATCGCTAATTTCTGCGTAATGAACCCCCGCCTTCAGACCAGTAGCGAAACGATCGAAAAATATTTTTTACTGAAAGTCATCACTAGTCTAACCATGCGTAACTGATCGTTCCACATTTTTTTATAAAACATACACGACATCTTGTATTCAGTCTAAAAAATCGTGTACGCAAGTGGATGGCAGTGATCTCATTGCGTCCCACACAGGCCTTGTTCGTTGTCACCGATAATTACATTCCTGAGACCTGCAGCTGATTACAAAGGAGATCAAAGCTTACAAGCATGGATTATGATTTATTTCACTACACATAAGTCTTTCATCATTATGAAAAAAAACAGCTGCTCCAAACGATTGGTCAAAGGATAAACGTACTTTTTCTACAAATTAGCAGATTTTTCATTGTAAAACAATAAACCCATTTCGGCTTAGCACAACCCCAAGCACATTTCCTTATTAAATCAATACCTAATACGTAGGTAAAAGTGGTCAAAGATAACTCCCTCGTCGTGATTAACGAACTGACATAAAACCAGTGGGTCTAGCAAAATAAATTGCAAGAATTGCGTTTTTTAGACAAACAATAAATAATCAAATGCATGAAAAAAGCAGTTTTCATTTACTGTCTGTGGTGCCGTCCACTTTCCATAATTTTTTCTGTAGTTTTGTAAATTTAAATCTCACTAATTGATTTATTTTCGAACGTATTAGTCTTTGAGTATGCACGGAGCGTCGGTCATCCAGCTTCAAGATGGGTCGACAATATTGTCACCCTCGCAGGTCGAACCTGGACCAGATTGGCACAGGACCGAGGCAGATGGCATGTAAAGAGAGAGGCCTATACCCAGCAGTGGGATAAAGAAGACTTTGGATGATGATGATGATGCATGTTTACCCAGGTTTGTATTTTACATACTGGGAAAGCTGACTAATCCTCATATTTTAGAATACTGAATCACCTTTTTAGGAATCTCTAGCCATATGTAAACAGTTCAAAGTCACTAACATTAAAAACTCATTCTCAATGTTTACATCCTTACATCTCATTCATATTTGTAGCAGCTCAAAGACGTTTCTAATCTGTGACAAATCTTCAAGTTTGCCTAGAGAGCCTTATATGGGGCTCGTAGAGGCCACATTAAATAATAATGCTGCGTCCTCGGCCTTATAATAACCGGTGTGTACGAACGCGAATCCCCTAAAAGGAATCGGTAGTTGTTTCGGATTTTACGGAATAATTTAGAAGCGTGTTAACTGTTACAACATGTTACACCATCATATCACTTTCCCACAATACAGCACATAATCTGGTATTTTATGAATGGAAAATGTGCATTATTGTTACAAAAATCCACGAAAAATGAGTTTTGGAAAATGAAATAATGCGGTGACATTTTTTTTTCACGCCGAAACTCCTCAATATAATTATGTATCACTTCACTGTTTTTAGGGTTCCGTGCTTCAAAAGTAAAAATACGGAATGTGGTGACAAAGTGATCCTATAAGGGTATAGGATAGGATTACTTTGTTGTCCGTCTGTATAGGGTATAGGATTACTTTGTTGTCCGTCTGTCCGTCAGTCAAGACCTATCTCGAGAACATGAGGTATCGAGTTGAAAATAAAACACATAATATACGCACATTTATAGTCCCCTACAACTGTAAAAATATCAAACTTCTCAATTATCGTAAAAAAAGTTACCGCCGTTTATATCGCAAAAAATCGCAAAAATAAAAACCTATTACCCTTACTTAGGTGTTTAGAATACTTCCCGTTGACCTAGAACTATGAAAACTGGCAAAAAGCATTGTCTTATAGTACACATAAAGGAAAAAATCCGAACACTGTACATTTTAACTTCATCGCAAAAAGTAGGGGCTTTTTTTTTTTTTTTTTATGTTAGAAGTAATGGACGAACGAGTCGCTCTCCTGATGGTAAGAGATAACGCCTGTCCATGACCATTGCAGCGATACACAGAACTTTGAGTGACAAAACAAAGTCCAGGGCATCACTGCTTTGGAACTCATTACTTTGAGACTTTCGATGGTTAGTCTCAACAGCCCAGTAATTTCGCTAGCTGCAGTACCCTTCAAACCGAAACACAGTAATGTTTACACACTACTGCTTAGCGGCAGAATAACTGGTACTGCGGTGGTACCTACCTAGACGACCTCCTGCTAAGGAGATCTACCACCAAGTGAAGCAAGGTATAAGGGTGCAAATTTTAGAAGTTCAACACTCGATTCTCGCACTATGTATTTATCATACTTACTAGTTTGTACGGAACCCTGGGGTGAGTCTGACTCTCATTTGTCCGTGTTTTAGCGGAAGAGATAACAATAAATATCGTAGAACATTACACACAGCGCCATCGGACCCCAAACTAAGCAAAGCTTGTACTATGGAAGTCAGATAACTGATAGAATACTTAAGTACATTTTTTTTGTAAATACATACTTATAATAAATACATGGATAGATGGTAGGTACACCTATTTTGGAAATCTTACCCGTGGGCAGCGCTTTTTGTGAGTCCGTTAGAAGACAAAAAATCTAGAATTTTTTACACATTAGTCACGATACGGATTGGTATAGATACCATTAGTTAGAGAAATATGTATGCCTTTGATCATTTACAAGACGTATCTGCTTTGTTTATTTAATGTTAATTAACGTAAATATTTATGTAAAGTAGCTGTTGTTCTTCAAGTTCTATATCAATAAACATGATGCAAATAGGTTTTTGCATTAGTATTACATTGTAGGTATTTTTCTGTGCAACTAAACTTCAAACTTACGGATTTACACCATAGTAAAACTTCTTCCTAATGAAGATTATTTATTAACCTGCTTTCGGGATAGAATAGAATAGAATATAACTTTATTATACACCAGAAACACACATCACAATTAATACAAATAGGAAACAAACAACAAAAAAAAAAAAGAAGATAAAATAATATAACAAAACAATAGAATAAATACCATACCACAAATACGCATAGCCCCGTGTAGTAGGTACCCAAGTCAAGTATATTAGAAAATTATATTGTATGTACATATTTTGTTTTAGGGTTCCGTACCTCAAAAGGAAAAACACGGATTTATAGGATCACTTTCTTGTCCGTCTGTCCGTATGTCAAGACTTTCTATCTCGGGATCGTATGGGAGGTTTCGAATTGAAATTAAAGTTTTATATGTACCTACGCAGATCTGTAGAGCCTTGAACGCATATTTCGACAGTCACAAGGGAATTAAAATCTATAGGGTACTTCCCGTAAACTATGAAATTTGGCAATAAGCATTGTCTTATAGTATACATAAAGGAGAAAACCTAAAAACCACATTTTTAATTTATTCACAAAAATGTCTTTATGCTACTATGTATTTATTATACCTACCAACGGAACCCTCGATGGGCGAGTCTGACGCGTTTTTTTAACCACTCTTCCGTGTTTTTTTAATTAGTAAGTTAAATTGAAACTGGCAGAATACACAGAGTGCGATGCCACGAAGAAAGATAAAAAAAGTCTCGTTAAACCTACGGATTTTTTCGTTACTAGTTTCAAAGTGGGTACTAAAAACCTTCCGAGGGAAACTTATCCACCTATGTGCCTACTGCTGCGGTGGCGATAACCATTAAAGGAGGGGCAGGATGTTCTGCGTCACACACGACCGATATGGCACCAGGTTCTGTGATTACGATGTCGCAGTCACGACTTAGCTGAAATACGTCACAATGAAACATAAATTCCATAAAATACTTGTGAACAGACTCTATATAGCATAATCGATTTGCATGGTTTACGTATGAGGAAAGTGGAACAGCGCCCCTAGCGGAAGTTAATAGAAACTGCTTTTCCCCACATTATTGGCACGAAAATGCTATAGGCTATTATTATGCTAGAGAGCCTATAAATTTAGGTAACTATCGAAAGATGACTAATATGAATCTAATTCAATTTTTAAAATGTATTGCAACAAAATGATAATATAGAAAATATATTATGTACATAAGTAACTATCTACAAAAAAGATGTCTTTAAATCATAAAGTGTTGTTTTATATGTACGAGCCCGTACAAGTAACTTTGTGAGGTACCTACAACAGGCATTTTCGTGTTGTTACCAAAAACTCCGTTAAACCTTTTAAAGACGTAAAGTTACAACTAATATATGTAATTAAAGTATGAACTAGACTTGGCCATGACTGACTTTAGCTTAAATGGACTTAATCGTTTAATTATTTCAGTAAACGCTAGAAACTGTGAAATACTTAGTATTGGCAGAACGTATAAAATGCGATGCCAAGAAAAAACTGATCATAACTTTGCTACTCGCCGTTAGATGGAGCTCATGTTATTATTATACGTATTTATTTTAGCGTCATCTGTGAACCATTTTTTAAAGCTTTCGAGCATTTTTCGTATTTAATAGATGGCAGTAAAATCGGAATTTAAAAGTTCTGCTACTTAGTGTAAGATGGCGCTAGTAGGTAAAAAAAAGCTCTTGTAAACTTTTATGTAATGTTTTATTTAGTTTTCGCACAAAGTAAATTCTTCTTTTTATTAATCAATATTACTAATAACACATTGACGATGTACGTAGAAACGCAAACGATGCAGAAGTCGTGAAGAACGAATGCCAGCAGATAACCCAGGTAAACGCAAGAAGCAACAGATGTCAGAGCTAAGTAGAACTGAAGTCGCACAACCGGGAGGAAGTCAAATGTCGCTGAAAAAAAAATGTTTTTGTTAACTCATTGACGAAAGTGACGTGAACATAATATTGTTTCGTAACTACTTTTGAGATGTTTAGTAAACTCTATCTAATACATACATTTAATTTGACAAAAACTAGTAACAGAATATCTTAAATTAATACTAAAAGTCCGTCAGAGGAACGCCTAAGTATATGCCTAGGTATTCCTTGACTAGACTAGTTTGAGATTGAGCCTAAGAGTAGGTATCCATCGGAACTGAAAGCCTAGACACAGTGGCAATCGATAAGTAGGTAATTATATACAGTGTGTATCAACAACTGACAAGGTTTTTAAGAAAAGTCCAAAATTGTACGGGATGGAAATTAGCTGCCCACGTGACATAGCTTATGTCAATCCCGTACATTTTTGGTCTTATCGCTAATCGAATGTTACTTTGTGTAAGGCCTCAGGGCTGCAACCGCGCAATTACGTCTCGTCACCCGTCTCGCAAAGTCGTATAACGCAACGTTAAAATTCACCAAAGAGCCAAATACACTGAAATGATTTAGTGTACCTACCTACTATTTGCTAGCAAGTGCTGCAACGGTGTGTTCCGGCAGCCTCACTTGAGAGCCAGTTCCATTCCAGGCTCGGTGTGCTTTACCATCTTCGACCACACCTTCACTTAACATCAGGTGAGCTGAGGTCAAACACCTGGCCTGTCAACCATTAAAACAAAAATAAAAAAAAGTGCAGCGGTATGGTATAGATATTTGTCGTCATTAAAATTGGGGTAAAGTTACGACCACGAATCACCAAACGCAGCTTAAGGCGTCAATGGAATAATGTAAATAAAAATATAAGACATTTCATACAGCGGCATCTTGACTCAAATTAAGCAAAACTTGGGAACCAGTTAATTGATATAATACTTTTTGTAAATACATACTTTAAACAATGGATATACCTACTCGGATCGAAATAAAAAAACTGAAGGTCATGCTCAGTGGTGTGCATTAAAAGAGAGGCCAATGTCCAGCGATGGAATAAAATAAATAAATATTATAGGACATTACACACAGCGCCATCTGACCCCAAACTAAGCAAAGCTTGTGCTATGGAAGACAGATAACTGATAGAATACTTAAATACTTTTTTTTTTGTAAATACATACTTATAATACATACAGTACACCCAGACACAGAACAAACATCGATGTTAGTCACACAAATGTTAGTCCTGAGTGGGAATCGAACCCACGCCCTTCAGCTCTCGAGGCAGACACACTACCAATGAACCAACAGGGCTGTCAAAATAGGATGATGATGATGATGATGATAATTAATTACTTTAAAAAAATCCAATATGCATCTTAATATCAAGCGTGTTCATACTCATAAATTATATGCAGACATAATTATAATCTAATCACAAAATATAATATGTAGGTACATAACAGACCTATATCCGATAGTAGCCCAGGCAACAAAATACTAACTCCGACTTGTGATAGTTGTGTGCGAATATTGCGCCTACCTAATTACACAAATTGGAATGGATTTAGAGCTCCAACCGCAAAACTCACAAATCAATTCACAACAGTACAAATAAATAATCATTCAGCGCTCATAAACCCGCTTTAGTTAGAGATCAAACAAAGCAATCCCGGCTTATTTTCAATACAGTTTCAATAACATACCGAAACAATAGCCACTACGGATTCAGCCATTTACGACCGTGTTCCGCGGATTTAACATTTAGCGTAGCTATAAAAGCTCACTCGAGCTCACTAAATATTCAATAGAGATATTTCACTGATATAATAAAAAGTAAGTAGGTAGGTACTGTATTTTGCGTAATGGTTACGGTAATATGTGTTGTAATTTGTTTAAAAATTTGTTGGAAGTAAGTATTACGAAGGGTTGAGTAACAAGATTGACGTAGTTTTTGAAAAAAGTTAAAAGTTTTACGTAATTTGAATGAAAAGGTCAGCTGATTGCGTCGATGGCTTCAGAAGTTTTTAGGGATTCCTTACTCGAACGCGAACTTTTTATTTAGACTACACTTGTCCTTTATACACGAGTTTGTCCTTTATAGCCCGTTATAATGGCGAGTTACCTAACAAAATAATAAATTTATTTGTTATAAAGAAAAGTATGTAACTTCTATTTTTAACAAATAAATGTTTAAAAAAAATGTACCTTTTTTTTAATTTTAAACATGCTCGTTTGTTAGCGATACTTTTAATCAGGCCTTTCTTGCAGCGATATTGCCAAACTCAGTAGCTTGTTCGGTTGGACCGCAAGCTGAGAGGCGTGGATTCAAATCTCAATAATAAACTGCTGGTGAAGGCAAAACGTTGAATATCGCGTAGAAACCATAGCATACTGATATGGTACCTTCTAGTAAGCGAGCCTATCTGAAAAGTTGAAAGTCAGACGCCAAGCACCTGACAATTCCGGCATCCGCACTTGAAATTCAGTTCCGATTCCAAAGCTTGGAGTATGTTTACACTCCTCAACAAAACTGGCACATAACATCAGTCGAACTGAAGTCCAATACCTAACATGTCACTAGTAAAAAATATTGCGATTTTATTATGATAAACATGCACCAACGCCAAAAAATTAGAAAGTAAAACATTAAGAGTCAATCAACCATTATAAACATCACCTAATCATCCAGATAAGCTTTTGTAATTTACACTAAACAATCTACAAATAGCGTAAACTTTTCCAAACTTTGCGACACGAGTTCTCACCAACTCGAATAGACAACACAACGATTTGCAATCTCAGAAGGAAAGTTCGAAGCCGCAACAATCATAAACACGAAGCGAGCTAAGCGCCCGCGTAAACATCACTCGGCACTTCCCCTGAACATTACGATAACAGTTATTCACAGCTCGTGAGCTACCAAGCAGGCGGCTGTGAGCCTGTTAGCTTTCGCAATATTTTTCTCTTAGTAAAGTCACGAAGTCTTAGAGCCTTGTTGGGGCGAAATTAGGTAGACTAGAACGTGGGCGGACGCAAACGGTCGAGTTGAGATTAGAGTTAAGTGCATTCAATCCATGATTCAATCTACAGAATTTAGTAACGACCCATTCTACGTAAAGTAACCTATCTAAAATTATTGAGACATTGAAATATCCTAGAAATGAGACAGTATTATGTTTATGTATTCATAATATAGAGTTGAATATGGTAATCAAGTATGTTATTTATTTGAAAAATTGACCACAAAAATCCAATTCTAGCACTTTGATCACAATCGGTTGGCGCTCGATCGAAATTATTCGTATTACATTTTTAAGCCAGGTAAAAATTGTCAATGAAAGTCGAAACACCTGAAAAATGCGTGAAAACCACGTCCGTTTCATAGTAAAATCTACTTTATTGAATGTTTTTTTTTATTAAAACATAAATACATACACTAATAACTTGATGGAATAATAACACTCCGACGCATGCAAAAAGTAGATTAACATTTACTTTTTGCATGCGTCAAATTTAATTAGAATTATGACTACTAAAAAAAGAAATTACTTTTAACTTCTGTTGCATTTCTAAAAATAAACAACATGCCCGATCTTATCTAAAATGTATTTATATGAGTACGGAAATATTGTGTAAATTTTACTATCCTAAAAAAGCCGATAAAACATAGTCGCTAAATAGGTAATACGTACAGTCGTACATATTATATAAAGTGCCTTGGACTTGACCATGGAGACCGGAAGCAAAGAAAATATTCAGACTTGTCATCTCGTCTGATCGACGCCACACGCGACCACAACCCTGGCCTACATTTTGCCCAACATACCTAAGTATTGCCATAGGTTTTAGGAACCGCCTGCACTGTTAGCTTATTTGGTATATATCTGCTTCAATAAAGAGCTGTAGGCCGGGGGTTTGGATTCCCACCAGATGTTCTGTATGTATTATAAGTAGGTACCTATGCATTTACAAAAAAAATCTGGTTCCCATAGTAGGTATAAGCTTTTCTTAGTTTGATTTGATGGCGCTGTGTGAAATGTCCTACAATATTTATTTAACTATTCCCATTGATAGCGGTCTTTTAAACTAGTTTATTTATTTAAAATTATTGGTCCCTCTTTAGTATGTATGTTATCTAAAGATAATCTAAGTTATTCACGTAATTAAATCTATAAGCTTCTATTGTATCCATTCAGGATATAAGAAACTTAATTTTGATATAAACTTTTAGTTTATAATTTTAGTGTAGTATCATGCTTATAAACCTGTGTAGGCATACACAGGTTTATAAGCATGAACAGCTGTTCATAATAGTGAATACAATGACCCCCTTTCGACTTAGCCCCCAAGCTTATAATCGTGTAAGTAGACGAATGTGTTTTACATAACTGAGTGTACAGAGAAGGGCTTGCAATAAACTAGCCCTTCTCTGTTATGACTATATAAGTTTGCGATAATACGTAAGTACGAAAACGGTACTTAAATGTATGAGAAAATGTAGTTATCATTTACTGTCACCAGGGGAGTTGTCCCTATTTTCACATTTTTTTTTATCATTTACGTAGTACGTAAAACTTTGAAATTGATATGACACCTCCTCTGATTTATTTAAAAATATTTAGCTTTATTTAGCAGTAGTTTAGTGATCAGATGATACTTACACATAAATATCATTAAACAATAAAAAAATATGCCGTAAATACAGTTGGGCACTGCGAAAGGAGATTCTTCTGGTACGACACCAAATCCTTTAGAATATCTGTGGGCACAATAATTTTATTAAAGTTTTCGAATGCAACTTTTTGGTGTAAGACAAAAAAAATAAAACTGGAAAACAGAAGCGAAATATTCAAACAATGTTCGAATGAGATTTTAAGATAAAAGGCATGCCTACCTTTTTACTTATTTGTATAAAATTACTGGCAAAGTACTTTGATCTTTCGTTCATATTAAATTAGATGCCACCTGCAGTTTTAGCCTCGATTACCCAGTTTTACGCAACCGAAGCAACTACATTTTGTAGAACCAATTATAAAGAAAGAATTAGTATGATTTTCGAATGGTCTATGATCTGAACGTACACACTAGCTAGCACTACTAGCATAAAGTAATCATCTTCCAGCAGACTAGATAGGTGGTCAAAATGAAATCTATTTTACATATCTCTATACCCATAGACTCAGTATCAGTAGAGATCGATTTTAATTATCGATTCCTTAAATAGCGAAACCTTTGAAAGCGAGATAAACTTATGCACCATTAGCTGAAACTAAACGCCAGAAAGGTTGACAATATTTGTCAATGATTGCGTATAATGTAACGCTTGATTGCCTCAAACTTTCTTTGAGGCTGACAAACATAGAGAGTGCTTTTTATCGTCGGTATTAAATGGTTGTGCTGTTATGTATTAAGCTGTCTCTATGATATGATTTTCTCTATACCGATCAAATATTCTATAGAAAAAAAATTTGCATCTATATCCGTAAACAAAGAACAAGGATAGCGAAAAAAATTAAAATCATTACTCTTGGAAACATAGAGGTAAGGACACCGTCTTTTGTTTTAATTATAGAAGTACAGTCGTGGAAAAACCAAATACAATAGTCCAACTTACACGGAAGTCAAGACTCGTGAACAGCTGGCGTGCGGACCGATATCGCACAAGGCTTCATATCCTGGATGAACTTCGGCAGACATCTCCACATACAGGGCGTATGTAGAGACAAGCACGCCGACCAAGGCGGCGAGAATCGTGGCGCGGTCCAGAACTCTGGATTTCATTTTGAATACGCTGAAACAACGCATAATATGATTTTACGATTCGTGATAGCGTCTTAGACTAAATAAATAAGTTATGTGCTTGCTTCTAGCTCCAAACAGTGATAAAAACCTCTAGAGGAAACCTGCATGCCTGCGAATTCTTAAAGTTCTCGAAGATGTATGAAGCCTGCCAACCCGCATTTGGCCGGCGTAGTGGACTATTTTTTTACGCTTCTTGCAAGAGTCTTATTTCAATAATAAGTAATGAGACAAACAAGACGCTTACGTGATGGTAATGGATAACAGCCGCAAGTATAGTTTTTTACCCATGCAGTATGTGCATCTGTCGGTTTACTTTATTTTAAATACCGGAGATGTAATAAAGCCATAGAATATAATAATAATAAATATCATAGGACATTACACACAGCGCCATCTGACCCCAAACTAAGCAAAGCTTGTACTATGGAAGTCAGATAACGGATAGAATACTTACACAGTTTTTTTTTGTAAATACATACTTATAATACATACAGTACCTACACCCAGACACAGAACAAACATTTGTTTACGCCACACAATGTTTGTCCTGGGTGGGAATCGGACCCACGCTCTTCAGCTATTGACGCAGACATACTACCAATGAACCAACAGGGCTGTCGAATATATATTACCTTTGCTTGATATCTTATTCTTACTAATCAAACTAGCGACAACAAAGTAATGAATAATAATTTGCGACAGATGCTAATTAAGGAGCCCTTAGTTATGTCCCTTGACAAAGTCCTTAAAATCAAAACAGCCGATGTTTTCAAAATCAATTCACACGCACTTCATTCATTTTTATTTCCAAGGGGAGACCGACTGAGGGTAAAGAAAAGAAAAAAAAATACAAAAAGTTCAAATAGCCCGGTGGTCGCAGGTTCACTTTTTTGCCACCCCTCAGCGACGACGCGTATACCGGCAGTATAAAAATTAAAAAGAAAATAAACAAAGCGCATTTGCTTGGTGGTCTAACTTTTACTACCATAAACAACTAAGACGGTCGGTAATCGTATTAGCACTCGTAGCTCGTAGCGATAAATATTATGCGTAGAAAAAGTAAAGCAATTTCTTTTTTGTGCAAAAAATCGGTCAAGTGTGTGAGATTATGTGAGCCATACATACACCAGACAATATTGTTTTTTTTACATTTTTTTTTTTATACATGAATACAGCTCAGAATTCTCAGCGTGAGTTCGATCCCTACTTGGCCGGTTATTTATTATTTAGCATCTGTTATTATTATTTAACAGGATTATGCGTTATGGTAGCACTAAGCTGAAAGAACGTAATTGTTGTGAACATCATAGTAACTGTTGTTGTTGTTACTGATGTAAACAAGATCCACTATGAGACCAACTAATTCGCAGAAAAATTTCGTTCATACATTTTGTCGGGAATGTATGAAATTTTTGTATGGAACAGCTGATGAGGAACATTTTATATGCGATTTTAAGATCATTCTCGTAGGTAATAAAAGGTGTTCACAACAATGACTGATAGTGAAAACCGTATCAAAAACCGCAACGGTTTTTGGTACGGTTTAGTATTTATAAAAGAACTAAATTAATAAACAGACGAACGAAATAAGACTTATTTTTATGATCTTACTTTTATTTCACAAGTTTACATGTATTACAGACGAGTAGGTTAGGTAACTTTTTTTTTTTTTTTTTTTAATGGTTGACAGGCTAGATGTTTGACCACAGCTCACCTGATGTTAAGTGAAGGTGTGGTCGAAGATGGTAAAGCACACCTAGCCTGGAATGGAACTGGCTCTCAAGTGCGGCAGCCGGAACACACCGTTAGATGCTTGGCGGCAGATTTTCAAACTTGAGGGTGGTAGCTAGCCAGCCGAGTACTAGAAAGTACCCTACCACCATGCTATGGTTTCCTCACGATGTTTTCCTTCACCACTTTATTCACCTTCTTTAACTTAGGTGCACCATTAATATTAGGTATAAGCGATAGAGATTATAACTTTCAAGAAATTTTTTAATAAATCTTGGCACTTTCCTTTATTTATATAGGTACCTTTACAGGGTTCAGAAATATTTACAACTAAGTGTAGGTACATAAAACCTGCATATAAAATTTGAGTAGGTATTAAAACATTATGCATATCGCCACCTAGAAAAAACAGACGAGCGAAGCTATTTTGAAATTAATTTAGGATAAATAGGCATTTATCCTAAATTATTCCAGTTATTTATTTCTTTTCTTAATTTTTAAATTTTTTTACATTACATATATATAAAAAAAACATAAATAATATAAAAAAACTTAAAAACTAGGGTGCCGCCGACAGCGGGGCAGGGCTCAAGCTGCCGGTGGTTAGGGCTGCAGAGTGAGGAACCTCCTCACAATGCGCGCCGTGTCAAGGATCACTGCCTTTTGAAGCTGACCCTTGACCCAACCGTCTAGCGAGAGTCTCTTAAGATGTTGGTCGAGACTCTTCGCTATAAGACCGTTTACCGTGACGACTATCGGGACAATGATCGTCGAATCAACATCCCACATGGCGGTTATCTCGTGAGCCAAGTCAAGGTACTTGCTGAGCTTGTCCTTCTCGGCCTTCACGAGATTCTCGTCATGTGGGATGGTGATGTCGACGAGCACTGCCCGGCGTTGGGCTCGGTCGACCACCACGATATCAGGCTTATTGGCGACAATAGTCCTGTCCGTGATGATAGACCGGTCCCAATAGAGCAAAGCACGACCATTTTCGAGAACTGGCGCTGGTGCGTACTTATAGTACGGCACCTCAGACTCGACAAGGCCGTATTGAAGAGCAAGCTGCTGATGGATGATCCTGGCTACTTGGTTGTGCCTGTGCAAATACTCGCCGTTAGCAAGATGCGAACAACCGGAAATAATATGTCGGAGCGATTCTCCGGGACGGTGGCATGCCCGACAGATGTCGACCGTACCGTCCTTCATGATATATTTCCGATAATTGTTCGTCTTGATAACTTCGTCCGCAATCGCACAGGCAAAACCCTCAGTTTCCCCGAAGAGGTCTCCGAAGCGTAGCCAGTTCACCGACGCGAGCATGTCCACATCGGGGCCCGTTAGGACCCGATAGAACCGCCCGTGCAGCTGCTTGCTCTTCCATACTTCCTTGCGGTCTTCGGTGCTTAGCACCGATGGTTTGCGCCAGTTCTCGTTCGCTAAGGAGAGCGGCGTGAGGCCCTTGTCAACTGCCACAACATCTCGATGCATCCCGCACTCGTTGTCGCGGAAATAATCCCTGAGACTGCACACTTCACGATTATGGAGGTTCTTGGCGCTTAAAAAGCCACGACCCCCCAATTTTCGTGGAATGTACAGTCTCATAACAGACGAGCGTGGGTGTAGCATGCGATGAGTTGTGAGCTGTTGACGGACTCTTCTATCCAGGGCGTCCAGCTCAGTCTGAGTCCACCTCAGTATGCCAAAGGAGTATATCAGTAGAGGCATCACCCAACCGTTGAAGGCACGCACCTTATTGCCACCAGACAAAAGACTATTAAGTACTTTTGTCAGGCGACAAAAGAAGCGTTCCTTCACCGATCGCTTGATGTCCACTACCGCTATACCCAACGACTCTGACATACCGAGGTACTTGTAAGTCTCGGCCTCGGAGAGAGATCTGAAAGTCATTGTCTCGGAAAGCTGTAAATCTGGACAATTTACAACTTCCCCTCGCTGTACGTGCATGACCGCACACTTGTCTACCCCAAACTCCATCTTGATGGCATTGCTAAAAACCTGTGTAGTTTTTAACAATTCCATCAAGTCTGGACGTTTTGGTGCAAATAGCTTGAGGTCATCCATATACAGCAGATGAGAAATGACTTCACCACCTCCCCGAAGCCGATGGCCTAGCCCTGATTCCTTCAGCAAAGTGCTGAGAGGATTCAGTGCTAGACAAAACCACAATGGACTCAGACTGTCACCCTGGAAAATGCCTCGCTCGATCCTAATCAAGTCCTGCGGCTCAGAGGAGCCATCTCCACTACCTGGTTGACGAAGGACTGTGGTCCATTGCCTCATACATGCGCCTAAGAAAGATTTTAGAGTTGTATCAATTTTATATAACTCTAAAACTCTCTCTAGCCATGAATGAGGCACTGAGTCATAGGCCTTCTTATAGTCAATCCAGGCAGTGGAAAGGGCTCCCTTGTTCCGCCGAACTTGCTGGCTAATGGTCATGTCGATGAGGAGAAGCTCCTTAGTACCACGGGACCCTACCCTACATCCATTTTGAGCAGGAGCCAAAACGTTATTTGCGACAACATGCGCGTTAATTTTTGTTCTCAAAATGGACGTAAGGAGCTTGTAGATGGTAGGCAAGCACGTGATGGGTCTATAATTTTTTGCTTCTGTGGTACTACCGGTCTTATGGAGCAGGAAGGTGACACCAGTGGTCATAAAACAGGGAAGGGAACCAAGCTCGAGGGCTTCTTGGAATTGTGTCGCTAAGCGGTCATGTGAGCAACGAATCCACTTAATCCAAAAGTTGTGCAATCCGTCCGGCCCAGGACTTTTCCAGTTCTGTGCCGTACGAATCGCACAACTAACGTCTACGGGGTCTATTAAAACAGACCCCATGGATTCGATAGACTCACATTCCCGCTCGACAACACGCATCCAATCACCCTCGGTGTGCTCGACAGGCAGCGACCAGATACCACGCCAGAATTCAGTCATGACGCTAGTATCCGGTAGCTGCCTGTCACTCACACGTTGGCCGGTTCCTTCCCAATCTCGATACACCTTCCTTTGGTCACTTTGAAAGACGCGATTTTGCCAATATCTATCCGCACGCTCTCTATAGCGGCGAATACGGTTTGCCCACGCATAGACTTTCTGTTTCAGATAGTCAATGCGTTCCGTGACACTGGCTAGATAGTGCTGGGGCCTAATATCCGTTCCAGCAAAAGCCTGTGTCACAAAACGCATGACTCGGGGGCGATTATTCCCCCGGCTGAAACAGATCAGCTTTGCAATGAGAGTCCTGAACGTGCTGATACGCCGCTCGATCCGCAATTGCCATGCGGGCACACCCCCGGCGGGTCGCGGTGCACGGTTAGTGTCCGGAAACTTAACACGTGCAACGCGACACGCCGCGATGGCACCGCAGTATAATATCGAGTGGGTATCAGTCAAATCTTCGCTAGCCCGTAAATACGGGGCTAGCAAAGCGTTCAAGGCTCCCATCAACGCTAAATTTCGTCTATGGGTGGGCAAACGTGGTAGTCGCGGCCTAGAATCGGGTGCGAATCTATATTGACAAATCGCGTCTTCCAAAGTCCTCCTCAAATGCTCACTCACCTGGCTACATACAGCCATGCTCGTGCATTCGCCTACATCAACTACGGGATCAGTAGGTGTCGCTAGTGTCGCCATCGACGTCGGCACTGACACCAGTGTCGGGGCTGACGACGCGACAGGCGAATCCCGTGTCGAAACAGGCGTTGGACGAGCAGGAAGTGCCTCCAGGCGGAGCCGATCAAGCACGGACTGATCCAACAGCTGAAGTCGCTGGATAGCCCGCACTTGATCCGATAGTCGTTGGGTAGACACGGCGACGGTCGGTTCAAGGGCCTGAAACAAAGGCAGCATCCTGACACGGTACGCTGAAAGGTTAATTCCCCCCTCTGTAGCCCCATAATAGGCGCGCATGCAATTCTCATTATTTGTCTGTGACCATCGCATGCGTCGCACTACACCACCGGCAGCGAGAGCCGAACGCGAAGCAGATTGCCCCGCAGGCCCCAAGCGTGCCGGCAGCGGCGGCCGTCCTCGACGCGCAGGTGGTGGTGGCGCCGGTGTCCGCGGCCCGCTCACGTCGCTGTTGCTCGACGAGGCGCTTGTTGCCAGGGGTGTAGCAAACTCTTCATCCCCCGACGAAGCGCTCGGAGTTGACGGAGCGGGCGGTGATGGTATATGTGCGTCATGTAATCCCGAAGCCGCAGCTGTTCTTGAGCGCGTCCACATAACTTGCTTTCATTCTTGATAAAATACTATTATTTATTATTATTATTATTTATTTATCTTATTTTATTTAAAAAAAGTATTTAAGTATTCTATCAGTTATCTGACTCCCATAGTACAAGCTTTGCTTAGTTTGGGGTCAGATGGCGCTGTGTGTAATGTCCTGCGATATTTATTATTTATTATTATTATTTAATAATACATTTATTTAAATCTCATACTCGGCCATATCTACTATACCAACTCTACGTATATTTTGTTGTTATCATGTGTGATGCATACAATATAACATTTATGAATACATTCACAGGTCACAATGAAGATTATTGTTTGAACTTTTTATTAAAAAAAAAAACATAATTTACAAGTTATTACCAGCAATTCGTAGCGATAACAATTGATTGTGATCCATCAAGCTAACAATATCTATTTACTAATAAAATTACTCACGTAATCAGTTTGTTTTTGTAGTTTCCTTTTCATTAGCGTCGTAAAGAGCACGATAACACGTCCACAGTGTACAATTCCTCACAGCTGACTGATTGTCGAATGTTGTTATAACAAAACATGACCTCGTTGTCTTGTCTTATTAAGGAAGCTTAATGTTTATTCAAATATCTATGAATTATGTATAAGAGTCAGGGAGCTATGAATTTGCTGTTATAAAATAAATTATACGTACACTAACTCCTGAAGAAAAGTCGTAGTTTAAATAAATAAATATCATAGGACATTAAACACAGCGCCATCTGACCCCAAACTAAGCAAAGCTTGTACTATGGGCTCATTGGAAGAAGACGCGCTTTACAATCGTGAGGACGTGGGTTCGATCACGGGCCTATACTAATGACTTGTTTAGAATATATGTAAAAATGAAACAAAACACCTAAAGACGTTCAAAAATACCTAAAATTGACTTTTTTTTAATTATTGCTGTTTTTTCGCGGATGCTATGTTAAAATATAAGTATATCCCATATCACTTCCACAACTGAGACGAAAGTAAATATACCTTATATTATAATGAAACTGTCAAACTACATATTTAGGCTTTTGAACGTGTCTAAGAATTAATTATACGCACATTCCTACGCTCGAAAATGATTACCCTCCTTCGGCAGTAGGGTAAAAACCCATATCAACTGGATTTTCAACATGTTTCAAATCCCAACAATGAAGTTGAGTTGCCAAAGAAGAAACCATAGCATAGTGGGAGGATACTTTCTAGAACTGGCCAGCAACCAGTTAAGCTATGTACCTATATTATAAACCTCAATTTAAAAATCTGTCGGTGCGAACCGGCAACATAAATTGAAAGCTAGTTACCATTTTAGATATCATTATTATCTACAAAAACAACGTCACTTAACTTATCACTGAACTTAAAAATCATATAAGCTGTGGTCAAACATTCATCCTATCAACCATATACAAAAAGTTATAGTGAATGCACGTAGGTATGGTTGTAGTAGTGTGAGACAGAATTTGATAAGTTTGTATATCAAGATACCTACCTACGTAAAAAATTATAATCACAAGGAATATCATTTTAACAAAAAATACACTGATATTTATACGTCATAGTGATATAGTTTTATATTTACTAGATTTCTTGGTTAGAATATTAACCATAAATTGAGAGTCCACATTTCAAAATTATCCCGCTCGCTACGTATGAATGAACCAACCGCTGATTCTGCCGTGCTTAATTTTAACTCTAACTCGTAACTCAATTGACCACAAATGTTTCAAATATTTCGCGCTCGCTTCGCTCTTTCTTCATGACATCTGATGTTTGCGCGGTTGATCACATAAAACATTAAAGACTCTAAATTAACTAAACTAGCATGCTACTTTGCGCTAGCTATACTCGCGTATTATTGATTGGTGTGCTTTCTTTCTTTATTATAAACATCACGACCTATAAGTATCTTATGCGCTGCAATACGTTCGCGTTCGCTAGATTTTTAATATTTTATCCGCTATAAATCGCCTGAAATCTCCCAAAATTCTATATAAATTACCAACATGACTGTATGATAAAATACTTACAAAATTATAAGATCCCTACTACCTACTTAACTTTTTAAGAAAATGTATCATTAATTTTTTCCAAAATCAGCTGATAAAGTAAAATTACCTTCGACATTGAGTTCAAGTGGTGGGTCAAGTGTGTCATTGACCCATTAAGTAGATGTCGAGAAGTCATTTTATAAGGAACTCTATTAATTATTTTTAACAGTACTTTTAATTTATTGTGAACGCATCCTCACAGCAAACGTCAAATAGCCCATGGCACAAACTTCAATTTATTACTTTGAATTCAACTTTAACTTTTGTAGCACGGGAATATTTTCTGTATAGAGAACTTGTACGACACCAATACAATATAGAGACACAGTGCTTATTGTAGGAAAACGCTTCTGACAGTTCTTACCAACATTCGCAACAAAATTCACAAAATCTTGACATTTCTACAACTGCTTACCTTTTACTTTATATTATTTTTTAATGTCTCACAAGTATTATTTAAAATTTAAGCAACATTTTAAAAAATCATGAAATTATTTTTGGACTTTTATAAATTACATAAATCTGTGACGTTTGGTTTCTACCTTTAGTGAGTGTACGAGATACACCTATACGCCAAAAGAGTATAGCCGAGCGCCACATTGCCAATGACGCCTGATGTCGCGGAATGTCGTTTTATTATGTTGGTTGCTCTGCTTTAGTTCACCATCGCGACCACAACGGCGTTGGCGTCGTACAACACCTTTCATTGTATTGACTATTGACTGATTCTGAACACAGAATAATGTGTATAGTTAATTTAATGTATTATACTTTTAGTTCTTAACAAAATATATCATAGGATGTGTTAGTTTAAGTAGAATAATGCCTCCGTTCACGTAAATGTAAAACAAGACAGCCCGTGAAGTGCTACGCGGCCATTTTACTTGCAATGCGGCAACGGTGTACGATCCGCCATTGGAAACGGCCTGTGTCTTTTTCTGTGTGCAAGATTTTGTTTATCTTCCATTAGAAACGCCGGATAGCCATGTGTGATAAATGTGTAGTGCGGATTTTAGTGTAGTGAAGCGCGGTGGTCGAGTGATTTTCGAATAATGTGCGAACGATGGAAAACGAAGTGAAGCAGCGCAATCAGAGAAACAGGCGAAGGGAGCGGGCACAGCGCATGCAAGCACAGCGAGAGAGCAAAGTTAAGGATGGGGACAGCGGCGAGGACGAGTCTCCGGCGAGAGAGAAGCCGCCTCGCCCTCCGGCCAGGAGAAAAAAGTCGAAAGAGCCGCTCGGAGAGGAGGACATCATCGATGGTTTCGCCATAATGGCATTTCGCACCTATGAAGACCTCGAGGTACGTCGCCTTTGATTACGCGCATTCGCAATCGCTAGTTGCAAAACACCAGATTACGATAACAAAAGCTCAGTTACTGTTACTGATACATGTTCCTACTTAATTGGTTTAGCATGCCTACTTACCTGTGAAAGTACGTGTATGTCATACCGATGTTGTTTACATTTCCATTATGACCTACAGAACTTTCAATTATCCTTTTTGTGATGATGATATTGACCAACAATACAAATGGTATGCCAAAGTAATGTCTACGTAAGACTTCAATTCGGAAAATAATAAAACACCTTTGTATGCAAATCATTTCGTTACGCAAATTCTGTGTAGGTAACTAATCGATTTAGTACAGCAGGATGCTAAGTTTCTTCTTTATTTGTATCCCATTATAAAAACGGCGCTCTGTGATCGCTGTGGTCGTCGCCTCGGAAGTGCATTGACCCATCGTTTGAACCCTACGTGTAAAAAGAAAGAGGCAGTCAGCTAATAAAGTTTTTAGTGATTAGTTGTGAATGTAGGTGTCGATATCAGGTTTAAGTATTTGATTACATGCGCGATAATAGCCGCAGTCAGTGCATTGTTATCCGCGATCGTGGTGGTACACACACACACATAGTGAAGCAGCTGACTGGCGGCTCTCGGCGGGCGAGTCGCCACCGCGGTCTCCCACAAAGTGTAAATTTGGTTTAAGTGGCTTTCGCCACTTAGACCAAATCATTGTTTGTGCTCATTTTCCGCGACGTCCTGAACGGCTATACATTTGTCGAGCATGTTGAAGTCTCATATGTGCACAATAAAACTGCAATCCCTGCTATTGTTTTAAATTATAGTCATGATTTTGATTCTCATTGGAATGTCATGGTAGTTGTTTAATTGTAGCTAAAACTAGTTTATTTACTCATATGTGCTGTGCAACACTTACACAATTTCTCCACGAACATTACATCACATTTTTAACAATGATTATAAGTTTGTTTCACAATCAAAACATGCAATGTATTAAATAAACAAAGTTGTTAATTTGCCAACTTGTCCAAAGATATTGTTACATGTTAATGCCAAGACGAAGGAAATGTAGTCACTGCTTAACCTACCATACTGATTGATACAAGCGCCATAACAATTAACATTTACTATAATACTTGCTAATATTATAAATTTAAAAGGCTATTTGTTGGTTTAAAGTTCAATTAATTTCATCATTGATATAGAGTAAAGTCTAAATTTGATTCACGGTACTCTCCTGATAATTATATTTGTTTGTGTTTCCTATAAGAAAATGAGTTAAATTCTGAACACTATTGTAATTTAGAAACAACTATTTCTTAAAATATGGACTTATTAATATCCCCTAAAGAGTCGGGTTTTGGCATTAACTTTGAATTGAAATGAAAAACCAGCACTCTTTGTATTCAGTTAAATATACATATTATAACCAATTTATTTTACTTGCTAAATATTTTTTCACTGAAGTACTGTACACTGTTCATCATGATTATTCAATCATAATAATAGCAATCAAACTGTTCAATGAAGCACAGTTTTTTACAGTGCATCCCATTATACAATGTTTACCTTATTTTGTCCTAAACAAAGAATTTAAATTTGTAATATGACCTATTTACCTGTAACTAAAGGCCCATAATTGCTACATGTTTTCTGTTGACATTCTTATCTTAGTAACATTGATTACAATAATAGTTTTTTGGTTGACTAAACAGAAACGAAATACGCTAAAAATATGAGAAAGCTTACCAACATTTTGACTTGTCCTTGATACAACTAACAAATATAGGACTTTTTAAATATCATCATTCAGACCTAAACTAAAGGAAATCTTGTATTATGGGAATGAGATAGTTGATAGAATACTTCTATATTTTTTGTAGATATATACTTATAAAAGGTACATGCAGAACACCCAGACAGAACATCTATTTTTGTTATAAAAATGTTAGTCCTGGGTGGGAATCATACCCACACCTCTTGGCTCTTGAAGCAGAATACTACTAAATGAGCTAACAGGGCAGTCATAGAATAGAATATTACTTGATATTTAAATTCAATCAGGGTGAGCAAGCCACAAGTGAATTAATTTCTACTAGGCAAGTGTGCTCTGTTGTAGATCACATCTTCGCTTAACATCAGGTGAGAAGGTGTTGAAACAGAGCCTATCTTAATATAGAAAAACTAGCAGCGGGTCCCGGCTTGGCATGATTGGACTTGGCTTGGTAATTAAATTCTTGTAATAAATATAGCCTATGTTACTTGGGAAGAATGTAGCATTCTAATGGTGACAGAATTTTTAAAATCTGTCCAGTAGTTTTTCTGTTTATTCCTTACAAACAGTAGCAATGATAGCTCAGTGGTTAGCGCGGTAGGTTCGCATGCCGAAGGGCGTAAGTTCAAACCCCAACAATGAGCTTGAGCTGCCGATGAAGGAAAACATCGTGAGGAAACCATAGCAGGGTACTTTCTAGTACTCGGCTGGCTAGCTACCACCCTCAAGTTGAAAATCTGCCGCCAAGCATCTAACGGTGTGTTCCGGCAGCCTCACTTGAGAGCCAGTTCCATTCCAGGCTAGGTGTGCTTTACCATCTTCGACCACACCTTCACTTAACATCAGGTGAGCTGTGGTCAAACACCTGGCCTGTCAACCATTAAAAAAAAACAGACAAAAATACAAATCATTCCTCTTTATAATATTAGTGTAGATATGTCTCATTAAATTATCAGTTATTCCTAAAAAGTGTTTAGGGACCCAGGGTTTCATGAGCACTATAAGAGTATACTATTTTTTAAATTACCTATGGTATAAAAATGTATTTGATTTTAATGTTTTTTTCAACTGAGTTGTATTACTAAAGGATGTATGAAATAGTTGTAACATAACATTTCTCATCTACATAATTATGTAAATAATTATATATTAAAATTTATGCAGTTAAATGTATCTCAAAAAATATAATATATAATAATAAAAGATGTAAAATATATCTTAATTCCATCCACCTTGTATTGATTTAAAAAAATATTCTGGCTTTTATGTAAAGTAATAATTGTGAATATAAATTGTCTATAAAAAATTCCAATGTTAATGTGGCTGAGCATGGGCCAGTATTCAATATATATATATATATTAAATCACTTTTTTAGTATGAATTACTGAAATGAATAATTAACATATTTATAATAATATGTATATGTGATAAGTAAAGGTATACATTATGTATGTATGTAAAATTACTGAAATTGATTATTTATTAAAGTAACAAAATGAAAATATGATATTAATAAAAAAGTTAATTAAAAAAATCAGACTACATATATAAAACAGTGGCATAGAAAAGATAAACAAAAGTAAATTTTAAATTGTTTTTTTTTGTCCCCGAAAAATTTATTGAATAAAATATCTAAATTAATACTAGTAATTTGTATAAAAAACTTAATCTAAAAGTCCGTCAGAGGAAGGATAATATGTGGCCAGAATGCTGACAGCATTGCCACACAAAAAAGCTTTTTATCTTACTTAACTATGACATATTTCTAGCTTCCAAATAAGTATTGATCTTATACTGATAGTATTTGTTGCAAAAGTGTACATAATTGTATATTTTTTATCCTCAAGCTCTACTTGGGCCAGGGCCCATTCTGTTGGAAGGGAGTGCCTATTGTGAAAAGTAGCTATCCATTTGTGCTGGGCATGCTTATGAATTTCTCATCTTTCAACAAAGTAAATTTATTAATTTATTCTCTTTTAATTGCATTCATTGATTTGAATTTTAAATATATCATCATTAAATTCAGTATATGTATTAATTGAAAAAATACATTAAATTAAGTGGCTAGCTTAAAATTAATTATTCTCAAAGCCACTAACATAATATTAATTTATTTTGTGGCTGGATGTTTCTTTATCTTAAACAAGCTAGTAATCATTTATCCCTAATTAATGTTGGTACTTCTTCATAGAAAAACAGTCCTGTGATCAATAGAATAGACATCATCTTGTTCTTATTTGTAAATTTGCATGTATTGTGTAATTGTATTTTTTTTAGTGCCAAATAACATGTCAATCACATTCTGTTATGGTTAAGTTTGGAGTTCAAGCACAATGGTAGCACTGTCAGGTCAATATGGTATTGTTGTTGTTTTTGGAAATCTATCAAATGAAAATGAAAAATTCACTTTGTAGTTAACTAGGTATTTGAAATAGTAAAACTTTAATGTTACACAAGATAATAGAGTGGTAGGTACATTTCACAGATTAGTAGCAAAAATACCTCTGTCTAATTTATATCACACAAAGAATTTGGCACATTTTAGCAATGAATTTTAACAGGAAATGTAATCTAGACAACTGGTAGATATTGAAACAATGCCATCTCGCTAAGAGGCTTGTTTAATTTGTAGATGCTAAATAGAAAATTTATTGTGAGTGTGTTTATTTTAAGATGCCTGCAATTAACTGTGTGGGTGTTATAATCGGAGCAACTTTAATGTAGGTAATTTTTAATATCAGTCAACATATTTTTCGATGTATGGTTATTTGCTTTTAGTGTTGGAATTTATTTAGAATGTCTAGATAGCATAGGCCGATGTAGTTAACGTTTGCTATTTATTTAAAACTTTTAAACTGGTTTAAGATCATTACAATATCAGTTCCATAGTTAAATTAAAGCTGGGTGGGATCTTTGTGGACTGGTTAGCGTTTGAAATCTTATCAAATTTTAAAACTGCCTGAACAAATAAATTACGTTGTGGTTTTTTCAAGGAAGTAACTTTATAAGGGTAATGTGGATAATACCACATGAATTCGAAAAACCACTATTTATTTATGCGATAAAATCGTGAAGGACGAATTTAAATATGTACAAGTTATTTATTACAATGAATTGACTGGATTTGATTTATTCTTCTTTATTTAGAGTTTTTAATTTCAGCCTTTTATGTATTTTCTCATTTATATTGGTTCTACTTTAGATTTTATTTTTCTAAGCAAATAAGAGGGTTACTATTACAGTAATCTTTACTCTATATAATATAATAAAAAAATAAATAGGTAAAGTTTGTGAGGTTGTAGGGGGTAATCTCTGGATCTACTGAACCAATTTTAAAAATTATTTTACCAATAGAAAGCCACGTGATTTATGAGTGTCAAAAGCTATATTATTAACCCAAAAAATGAAAAGACATTTTTGTGGTAGTCTGACAATAATTTAATAAAAAATAAATGGCCATCTGTGCGAAGCCATTTTTGTAGCCAGTTATCTCCTAAACTAATCATAATTATTATTTAACAAAAGAGATGTCTATAAATGCGTCGTAGTCGTGTTATAAATGGTAAGTGAAAGTACATAGTGTCCACAGTAGAATTAATATGACGGATTTTTTATTCTGAATTCGCATATCAAGTTAATATGTACCTATTTACAAAAAAGTATTCTATCCGCTATCTGGCTCCCATAGTAGCTTTACTTAGTATCAGACTATATGATGCTGTGAAATATCCTTGAACACCTATTTATAAAGAAAAAATGATATATTACGCGTGCCGTATTTGGTATCAAATGTAAGAGCTTAATGAGCACATTCCAGTTTTATATAATTTGCGAAACAAAAGTGGCGTGGCGAAGTTACAATCAAGAGTATGCCGCGGAGTAAGGATGTAGGCCGGGTATTAATTTTATAATCTATCTTTTGTGCTCTTCGTATTTAATAAAAGTAAAACAAAATATTTTCTAGAGCACACAAACGCCGGCGTCTGTTTTTATGTAAAAATACGCCAGCAATAAATGAGTCAACCGTGACCATGTCATTTGACGCCTGTGGTGCGCCGAAAGACGTACTTCAACATTAACAATTACCCACCATGGTGCTTAGTTACCGTTTTCCCACGGGTACAGACCTACCTACCAATTTATAAATAAAAATCACTTATTCAGTTGTCACAATTGATTTAGGTATTTGAATAATTTATTAGAAACTGACTGTCTGACCCTTAGATATAATTACGTATGTAATTACATCTGAATGTAAATTATTTATGACTGCGTTCTCAAAGATCTGACCACTTGGGCATCTGTTCGTTATCTCTATTACATCTCTAGATTGTTGTATGCTGAACAACACTAAATTATTATTTATAAACATGCATTACTTACCTCGCTAACTTACCTTCGAAAAGACGAATAAAAAAGCCGACTACCCAACTTTGTTTATAAAAAATTAGGCATGTTCAAAAGTAATTTGAAAAGTTTGACAAGGCCCGTCTACCTGATAAGCGGTCGAGAAAGATTGGATATGGCACGAAGAAGTTGGCGGGCGTGAAATATTGTACACGGATTTGGCGAGGCGATCTCTATTCAATTTTTAGGACGTTTTATCTTGTTTGAGTTGGGAATTCGAGACGGTATTTTTATTGTAAATATACACGTTACAAAAGACAGTATAGGTGAGAAAATAAAATATCAAATGTTGTTTACCTAGATGTGCTTATGCTTGTAATTATTTTACTAAAATATGTTTCTCGATAGATGGAGCAATAATGTAAACCTAGAATATATTTAAACATGTCTTTCCCATTTTCAAATGGGCTACATATATTATGTATATCTGCCGTTCTAAATAACTGCATAATTTAAAACTAATCTTAGCTAATGAACTAGATTTGTTTGTGTTTAATGAACGTATATAAAATAAATTGTTCTCGCTTTGATACAAAATACACGATACTCCAATAAACCGGGCTAGTGTCCAGGGAGCGATAAAGCTTCAATAAGTTAGTAGCAACAGTAATTGACCTGAGCTAGTAAGAGCACGTCGGGGGTAAGTAATAGGGTTGATACACGTGTCGACTGCACTACGATTGGGCTCTTGTGTGTTCTTATATAAAATCAATATCGGCAGCCTTAGGACAAGCCGCAACGAGATCACCGACTGTGTTTCGGTGCTCTCGGTGCGGTGGTGGTTTGCCGTGACACCCCTACGGCCCATCCCCCGTTTACCGTCCCCAGATGTTAGCACGTTGTGAGTTGTGACATAAATACTTACCTGGGTAAAGTTTAAACCGCTTCGTTTCGCTTTTATTACCGCTCCCAGTAGCCTTCGGATTTTTTCTTTAACGCGCTTAGATTTTTCAAAGCAAACTTTTTTTGAACCTGCAGAATTTTATTGTTAGACACTGATAAACCTTGAACGTCTTTACATTGTTTATATGGGTTTTTGTAGATAGATAGAAACTCTTTATTGTGTATCAGAACTCTTAAAACCAGAAAACAATAAAAATAAGAGCTAGTGCCACAAGTGGCGACCTTATCACTAAACGCTATCTCTACCAGACAGCCATCGGATGGAATCAAACAATAAAAAAATTGCAGTTGCCAAAAACTTTTATATATAAAACACTTTATATTGTTGTATTACTTATATTGTCTACAGTATAGTCTACCTACTAAAACGTAAATGTTTTGGCCTGATTCTATTGTTGTCCTAACATTTCACTGAATCATTTTTATTTCGCCCATTTTATTCGTTTTGTTATACAAAGAAAATGTGTTAGTTCTTTGAAGTCTGTAAATATTTATGCCTTTACGTAAAGCTGCGGATTGAAGATGTACAAGATAATAAATGCCTTACCAATGCATTAGATAAGGTTGATTGATTGATAATAGCAATAGCGCAATCTGAATCCTACGACTGATAGGTTTACCTATCAATATTGAAGACTTAATATCGGCGATGATACCTATCATAAGCTGCTAGGTATTTACGATACCTATCGTCAAATATAGACCATTAGACTTTACTATAGTTTAATAATCGCTGAGTAACCAGCTCTAATGCAAAGTCAATAATTGTGTAGCCGGCCGAAGGCTTCTAGCGTTGCTCGACGGTTAGTAAAGACCAATTAATAAAGACAAGTGTGATTTGTGACTAAGTAAATAAACAAACAATCAATATCTACAATTCATAGATCTTGTTAAACTACAATTCATATCTATTGTTTATTTTATTTTTGTTCTGATTTAAATTTAGTTAAAATTATTTTTTAATTTAATTGTGTTATTATTATTTTAAATACTGTATCTAATGTTGACATATAACTTGTATTTTTTATCAAATAAAAAACTAAACTAAGCCCTGATCATCTGTTGCTTGACTTATGGTAATCTTTATTAGAAACGTCTACTATGCCATGAGCTAATTACAATAATATAGGCATGACATGCTATGGGCTCAACTAAAACTGACGTGTTTGGATGGACTAATCTCTTCGGATTTGCTTTAACGATACACGCTGAGTTGTTAATACAATTTACTTGAACCTTTTTATCACTATAAAAAACTTCGGAGAGCCCGATAGAGCCGGTCTGCGAGGATGATTAAGGCCACTAAAACCAGTGGGTTGAAGGTGGGCTGAAATGGCACAAATTGTTACTGACTGCCCGTCACCAGACGTCGCGGGCACGCCCTTGATCGAATCACGCACGATGCAAATCAAGACATCAGGTTTCATATAACCAAACAGTCATTCTTTATGTAAAATATATAAAATGTTTTATTATTTATCTCTTAGTCATTGAAATAACAATTTGACGCTCTTGATTGCAACCGTACTCTTTTTGCCTGAGCTATCGTTTGTAGAATTTATTACATAAATAACGTATCGCCGAGACATGTTTATCCGATCCAAATCGAGCTACTGTTTCGTAAGATAATATTTATCGTAAAGTCCTCCACGTACGGTACAGTAAATAATTTCGCATAAAGCTTTTTAAGTATGCAAGCGTGTTTCTGGGTTGAGGTGATCGACTTAATATTTTTTTCAGTTGTATAAACACAACCATGCGTAAAGTTATAAAGCTCTCAGCACTTCACTTAAAATTTTATTACTTCGGGTCTTTTACTGTTTATTCTCCCATCCCGACGGCGGCGTCTTCCTCAATTCGTCTCCCCTCCCCCTCTTTCGTAACTGAGAGTAGTTCAGCTGCACGTGACGGTGATATTTGCTTGCTGCAAAATCTTTATCGCTCTACTGTACATTTTACATACCTACTACAAGTAGCTATCACAAAGATAATTAAAATATTGTATTTTTGATAGCTATCTAAAATCTTGCTTAGATATAAGTAAGATTATTTTCATCTTCAAAATACCTAGTTAAGGACAGGTGCTGATGTTTATTATTTAAATTGATTGATAAATCTTATATAGGTATATATATGTATAAGACGAGACAAAATCTTCTTAGCATTGTATCGCAGAGCGAGTGCTGGGTTTATCACGTTGCATAGATCGCGTAATCTTGTTTTTTTTTTCACTTTGGCATTTGGCGTAAAACCACAAAAATAAGTGGTACAAATACTACTAAATTTTGAAATCATCATCATAAGTCTATTTTTACATTTATCCACTGCTAAATGTATTAGGCGTCAGTTAAAAAGCCAAATTTACCGTTATTAAATTTCTCAAATGATATAATCTTCCCGTGTACATATCGTTGTGAACGATGTCTAAAAATATTTATTTCTTAATTATACTGTTTATATCACGTGTCTCATTTCTAACGTTCATATAACATTGCCGCTGTAAATATTCCATATAAATTATTGAAATGAAATAATTCTCATTAGCATTTAAAATACCTCCGAGAATGATGAAGTAATGAAAATAGTAGCGTAAGAAACGATGACAGCTTAAAACGAAAAGGCTTTTAAGCAAGAGATCAAAGGAAATAAAACTTCTCTCAATGCTGATCTTAATGGCAAACGTTACCTCGCACTCCAGGGACTCGTTATGAAAAGTGCCAAGTGCCTCGAGTGGAGGGAATTGCGATTTCTTCGCTCAAGTACGCCGACGTGAGAGGTACAGAAAAATGTTCTTTATTTATTGGAAAATTATGTGATTATGACCCTAATTTCCGACAGGGTACTTTTGGCAACGTTGCCGAAAGGGTGCGCTCGCCGGCTGCGGCTCGCGACGTATCTCGGCGATCTGCCACGATCGACCGCGGCTCTCGCCCATCTTGATCTTTTCAAGAGACGTAGCGGCGACGCTGCTACTTGTTCTGTAAACTCTGATGTCAAGACTCTCCAATACTCGGGAATACTTCCTCTTAAACCACTTCACTTTCTGTTCTTTGATATGACATTTTATCATACATTTTTTATTAGAAATGCGAAAGTAATTTATCCATTATTTTATCTTTTTCTTGCAATGACACACCTGATCATGTATTATAATATTATATTATGTTATAAATAACAGGAATAAGAACATTAATGTAGGAAAATTTGTATCCAGAATATGGGAACAAACTGAAACCCGTGTTTGAACCACACTAATGACAAACCCAATGAAATAAATTTCAGTCTGATATACAACACCGCTTGTAATAGAAACTAGGTATTATAGTGTCCACTACAAATCAAATACACTCTAAAACTACTCATACTCAAGTGTATGTATTAGTTCTTACGAGTCTACTGCAAATCATGCTTGAAGACGTTGACATCATACTCGTGACCACAGATTAGGTAATAGTAAAATCAACTGTTCACATGTTCACACTAAAAGGAAATAAGTTTGCTCAGCGTAATAAAACGCCTGCTGACATTTGCTAGACTCGGTTACGTTACTTTACGGTTTGCTTTCATTTATTATTTGGAAAGTGGCAGTGAGCGCTCGGTTACCCCACATTAGCTTCCGCAATGGTCTTTGTTAATGGATATGTACGAGCTTTACTGCCTAACAGTTTAATGTAGGAATGTTATACCATGCATTTGTTAATGAATTTATCATTAAGTCCAGGGCTATTTTCAAAATAGTTTTGCTTTTGACCATTGTCAGATGTTAAATAAAGGTGCTGTCTAAACAGGAACCTATTCATACTGGATTAGAAGGCTCATTTTGTGCTTTTGGGGGAACACAGCCTCTGGCTGAGATGCCCTTCCCGTGTGTGTAAAAATGTGGAACGTGGAAGCGCTTTGTGTGTAAGTGGGGAATGTACGACCGAAAGAGCCGAAGGCGTTTTGGTCGCGTTTTTGTCAACTTGTGGTGATGAAAAAGGAACAGTTGTGATCAAGTTGTACTGTGTAATACTCGCGCATGTTATTCAAGCGAAGATCAATTATTAATAGTCATAAATTCCGTACGAGAATCACAGCAATCTGTATACATATAAATAAAAATATATTGTTGTACATTACACACAGCGCCATCTGACTCCAAACTAATCAAAGCTTACTAAGCTTAAGCGTACTATGTAAGTCAGATAACTGATAGAATACTTAAATACTTTTTTTAATAAAATACATACATAAAACAACTATTTATGCTCGTCTCATAAATTTATTTTCTGAGTGGGAATCGAACCCCAATTGCCAATAAGCCAGCAAGATTGTTAATAGATGTATAGGTTATATAGCGCTCGAGAATAGTCCCAAAGTAACTTCTTTAAAGTAAAAATAGAAACTCCACAAAATGTATTTATTGCACGTTGATAAGATAACAAAAAAAGCACATTCATGATAACGTATAATACATAATCGTGAATAAAAAACAATTTTATCTTTAGTACTTTTATTTCCACTTTTATCTACCGTGAACTGGGTATTAGCGTTAATTTCACAACGTAACATAAACATTTGTAACATATTACCCATTATCGGTGAAACACAGACTATGCAATAGTTACTTACCAAACACACGTCAGGCCAGAGTAAATGTTTACTACGAAGACATAGTTAGCTTCGACTATGTCTGTTGTGAGCACATCTACCTGCAATTGTCTCGAGATTGGTAACTAAACAAACTAAATCACTGTATATACCTACTCATTATCTCTATCTACCCAATGAGTCAGTAATTAATTTGGAGGTTTTGTCTAATATCGGTACGAATTTCATATCTATAGAATGAGAATCAAGCTCATTGACAGGCGTAATTAATAATGTCCTCGGCGAGTTAGATACAGGATTTACTGACAGAAACTGATTGTTGTTGAGTAGATGATCGAAATTAACGATTCATTATTATGCCTCAGCTTATCTGATCAGATTACATTAAAACAGGATCATAGAAAGTTTAAATGCAATATACTTCTACGATTGAATATTTAATTAACGTACAATGTAGGTAATTTAACAGCTATTTGTGGTCGTGACTTGGGTACATTTCTATAGGTATACTACTCCATAAACCCGTTCTATTTTCTTATCTAAGAAGCTACGATAAGAAAATGCAATTGCATTTCGTCAATATTTAAAGTTTTCCAACTGTAGAAAATTCCCAAGAAAACAACCGTTTTTGAAATAAAAATCGGAGCAGTAAAAACAGCACATTTCACATTGCTTACTATTGTCAGACAGGTATTAATTTACTCGACTTGTATTGGAATGTAAAGAGTTAACTTTCACGTGAAATGTAGACTTTATTCCCAGTGGGTGTAGAGTGTAGTGAGGGGGCGGAGCGCCCGCTGCTTGCCAGGTAATGGTCCTGTGACACGCGACACCCGTTTACAAACATTTCGATTACATCCCTCATATTTGTTTGCACGCGCCATATCTACCTTCTCAATTACGTTTTCTAAGTCTTGGTAAAGAAATACCGTCTACTAACAACAGATTTGACCGCATGTTGTTGTAAGACTTGAATGTCTCTACTTATCGTAGACTATTTATGGAGTTTGAACCGCTACCATTACAGGCAATTCGATTAAAATACCTACTCGAGTTATAGACACTGAAAGCGAATTGATTTGTTAATTAAGTGGATTAAATCTTTATTGCTGATATACGATTTATACTTTCTAGGTCGTAAAACGTTGGCCTGATTTTGATAAATAAAAAGTTGAGTGGTAATAAGTTAGTCTTTTTATAGTACCTACAAATAAGTAAGTAAATACTCTATTCATCCATCCATAGCTGTTTACATTTAACTAAAGATAATATTTTTTTGTCTCTCCTCAACAGCAGTTAACCATTCTATAGAAATCTTTATTTTGTATACATACTTAGTTATGTTTTTTGCGAAGGTTTTTGTGCGTGTCGCTGCCTTCAATATTTTTTCCTCATAGCGATTATTGGGTGTTCGGTATCATTGACAATAATTGTTTACACAATAGCTGCATCCGGAGTATATTGCGGTTTCTTTTGTGTCTTACAATTTGTTTCTTTTCCAATGAAAGTAACAGCTGTTTCTTTAACGGAGTTTTCTTCAGTACACGTAAGAAGTATCGTGATAACTGCTTGTTTATTTTTAAAAACTCGTCAGATTATTATTAATTTAATAACTTATTTGTTTAATGTTTGTCGTTTTTACACAAATGTAATTATACAATTATTATGCTTTGAGTACCTACACCTTACTTACCATCGAGTTATTATTTCTTAACATTAAAAACTCTTAATGAGCCATGCTTGTTGAATAATTATAAAACCTATCAGTATCAGATAATGACGGCTGGCGTGTTTTTATTTATTAATTGTAGTTTTTCAAACAGTTTCTTATTACAATGCCTAAAATAAGTGGCGCATAACGACCGCCCAAGCTGGCTTTCTGCCGTTTTTACACGGCATAATGGTATTGTTGTTTCGTTAAAAAATCTTAATCGAAACTTTATTTTAGTTCGATATAAGAAGAAGATTAAATTAGTAAGTTATTTATCTTATTTATATAATACCTTGTCTGAAACTTTTACATACTCCTAGAACATTCCAGACCAAAATAATATCCTATAAATTATACATCTCGTACTGTTCCAAAAATTTTCTGTCAAATCTATTTTTAGCTTATTAACAAATAAAATTAAATCCTATGCAAGCCTGTGAAGTTATATAATTCGATTTTATCTAAAATCACTCCAGTTATGCTCGACTGCCACAGTGATTTATCGATTAGGCAAATCAATAGGCAATCAGTAATCGATAGATAGAAAGTTTGTGAATCAGAGATAAGTTTTTTGCTAGCAGGCGTGAAGCATGTTATACAATAGGTACATATCATTTTATAGTCAATATTCGTGTCGACGATTGACGAACCAGTGGTAGGTAGGTACAGTAAGCATGACGCTGCAAAATTTAAACATGCATGTTATGAACTTTATTGTAAGCACTCTTCAGTATCACGCCCTTAAACCCTCGTATTAGTGCGGGTTGGCAGACTTTACACATCTTCGAGAACTTTTTTTTTTAAACTCAGACATTTACGATGTACGTTTCCTCACGATGTTTTCCTTCGCCGTTTGAAGTTATTGACAATACGCACATAACCTAGGAAAGAAATAGGTACGTGTCATGGGATTCGAACCCAGGACCTCCAGGTTGAAAGTCAGACGGTCTCCCAACTAGGTTGCCTTACTTCAATATCTTATATTTATTTTTATCTTTAATTACACGTGCTTGCTTGTTAATTGACACTGTTAATAAAATAATAGTACAACTCTGAACATAATAATTAAGCCCCTATTGGATTATGGTATGTAGATAACCACTGCAAGTTCGCTCTACCTTGTGTTGCCCCGTATAAGATTATCATTAATTACCGAGGTATCTAATCCTCAGCGAGCTAAGCCGCAGTAGCTTGTCTGATGACTTAATTAATGACCCGCCGTGTCGCTGTTAATTACAACAGCTCAGGCAAATTAAACAGCTCGGGTAAATTGAAGTTCGCGCCGGGCTCGCGGTCGCTGTCAGATTAAAAACAAAATGCAATTTGGTGCTAGCCGGTCGACCCGGATGAAAAGTGATTATGACGCCAAGGTCGCATGCATCGCCTTAGGCGTCTTCTTGATAGCATATTTTCTTGACGGGCGAGGTACTTCTTGTCATAATAATTCATTTAATCCTTGCAAAATAGGTAAGCAAAGTAAATTGTGATCTTGAATGTCTAGGTAAATAAGCAATTAATTTTTGCTGTTAAAGTGTGCAAATCAACATTAAAAAATTAAAAGGTGGTAGGCTGTATTCCTTACGGCTAACTTGATATTAAGTAACGATGTTGTGGAAAGATGGATAAATAAAAAAAAAATGGTTTCCTCACGATCTTTTCCTTCATGAACACCAATGAACCTGCCAGTACGTACATATACGTATATATACGGGTTTCACAAAATTCTTAGGTTATTGAAAAATTTAGTTTAGACTATTGGATTACTTAAACACGAACTTATTTACTTTAAGCAATTATTATACTAGTTTTCATGGTCCAGTAGTCAAGTTGAGCGTGGCTATTATCTCGTATCGGCTCTCTTCATCTTATTACACTTCCCTGAATCCGAGTAACCTTTCCTAATCATAGTGTGTGCTTAAGTACGTGTATTTTAATAAGCGTTTGATGCATAATTCATATCTATTATTTTAGTAACTTTTGCGATGATAAATATCGTATTTCGATGTAATCTTAGATTTTTTTGAAGCTTAATATAGTCGACTTTTGACTTAATAGCCCACACAACTTGTTACATTATTTGCGAACATCATTGCGTATAAATCTGTTTATCTACACCGGTAAACTGTCTAATTGCACTAAACTAAAGCAAAGGCAACAAGCGCTTGAATCCCATACTCGGTATTGGCTCAGTAAATCTACTGCGGTATTGGCGACCACCGGACCGACTGTTTAGAGAAGGTAATTGAGCATGTAATGAGCATTTACTCTCTAACTTAATCCCAAAACAACGCGCACGAACCTAACTGAAATCGTGTAGCCGCCCATTCGAGTATTAAATTATGATATCGTGCAGATGACAACGTTGACAAATTACCTGGAATAATAACTGGTTCGCTACACAAATAAGCTCCATTATCAAAACGTTTCCCTAACCTAACCATTTATTTAATTAATTGAAGTGCTAATTAATTTTATGAGCTATGATTGCTATATCATAATTCATAACATCACATTCGAAAGTTTACATATGATAAACATTATACCATTCGTAGCCATAAAAGGTTTGATTTGCATAGCAATATCATAAACCCACATAATTATTGGTCCGTTTATTTAATGAAATAATCATGAGCTGGACATAACAAATTGATACAACCGTGGTATTATAATGTTATTATTTTTTAATTACGATATCGGGCGCTGTCACATTAGTGATTAATTCGTTGTTGGTGGAACAATTACAGTAAATGATTGTCGTCGAGAGCCGGCGAGGTGTGACCGCTTCAACATGCGCCTTGGGTACCCAAATACATTATCGTAAGGTGGATGATTACCATGCGACCCACTGTGTTATTGACCGATGCTAATTATTTGACGGCGTCTTGTAAACACCGTTTGAAACGTAAAGGGCGTGAACATGTTAATTAGACATACACGGAATCGACTGACCATTTCGTTATCTCATCATGCATAATTTGTTTTTTTTTTTAATCTCTACGGTACGAAGGAAAATTCTAAGTGTATTAAGTTTACAATGTGGCTGAAATGATGTTATGGTCGAGAGCATCTACGTGGAATTAGGTTGCCATTCCCACGGGGCGTACCGCCGCTGGCAGAAAAATAGCTCGCCCGATTTCTGTGAATTCGTGATAACTTTTTTATGAGACTGAAATGAATTGTATAAAATTTTTTGTTGGAAGTCACATAAAGTACTCGAAAGTGTTCCGATTTCGTCGCGGTCTTGCGGAGATTTATCCGAGTACAGTGTAGAATTAAGTTTACTCTCCGCGATTCTCTTTTATGTGCTATTTGTGTTGTCGTTTTAATTTCGTTGATTCTCTTGAAACGATAAAAATAAAATTTCGTTTCAAGTCGATTGCTCTTCGAATAATTTATACAGTTCTGTGAACGTAAAACCCATTGTTATAACGTCGTTTTAATTATACAAGCTCTTTATTACTACCCTTATTCTTATGCTAATATATATTTATACGTAGTGTGTAGTTCAACAAAACGCTTTTAAATGTGTGTGTGGAAGATGGTGTCACTCTTGTATTATTTATTCACATTAACTTTGGCAGCGGTCAGGACGGCACGTGCCACTGTCGCGGCGCGCGTGCCCCTCGAGATGATGCCACTAGATATTATGTTTCGTGAGTTGTTATATCACCCGTTCCCAGCCCTCGATAAACACTCTCACGCCAATTAACCGCAAACACAGACGCAATTTAACGAAAAGGTAGAAGAGGGTTGACGCTACCAGAATGAATAAAATATTGTTATTTAGAAACGACACCACGTGGTGTGATATTTGGTGTTTTCTTTTAAATTGATTAATGTGAAACATTCTGCTTGTACATTAAAAATTATAAAACAACACTTTCAAGAAACATACAAGCTATGTTTTATCGTTAAAGTCGGTTGTTATACGAGTCTACATGTCGTGACATATGCAAGCAGCGCGGCGGTTGTCAGCGACTGCGATCGCATATAATGGTTATGGTAATATCCCTTTTGTGCCACCCATCGTCCATCCCCCTCTGGAACCGGTCGGGAGGAATCAGTATAGCCCGAAGGCCGTCGGTGCACCCTGCCTACGTGTCGCGTCAATCCCCATCGGACCTGATCATTTTTTTGCTATGCTCACTCAAAAATGTGTCACTGGGGACCCCAGTTTGTGCTACTCCCGCGGCGCTCGTATGTCACCCCTATGAATACAAAACACAAATTGATAATGTGCGTGTGTGATCTTGTTTGATTTAAGGAACACAATGTACCTACTCTAATTTTTAATTTTGTTATAAACATTTAAATTTATAAAACATACATATCACTAAAATAAATCTTATTAAATACATATCACTAAAATAAATCTATTAATACATTTAAGGCAGGGTTTCTATTAATTTCAAAGCTAAAATCCATTCTTAAAGTCGTATTTCTTATTAATAAAAAAAGCATAAACCACTGCTGAAGCTAATTTTCATTTTAGTCATCCCCCTCAAAGTAAACAAGAGATTAGGCTACGGTCACAACAACGTTTTTATTTGCTTTGTCAACCACTTCCTTTCGCTCCTTACCTTTGTCCGGCATTTATTTTATCTCATTGCGGATATCATCAGTCTCTACTCTCTACAATGGGCAAGTCGATATTGTGCTTGTGTAGCTTGATCCTTGCCATTATTGTCGGCGACCGACGACCGATTCCGTGTGATTCAGACCCACTCGAAACTTGATCCGATTGCCGATCGTTCAGGCCGTAATTTAACGTACGCCAGGTTCAATGTAACTGCTTTTTTATTTCTTGACGCTCTGCAATTTTATTGACTATTCAGTGAATTTTAAGCGAGTTTGTTTATCACGGCTCAAATAGATGACAATTGACAGTAATTCAAGAAGCGTGAGCCCTAAGCTAAATACTTCAGCACATTTCCGAGATAGTCTCGACCTTCCCTAAGTGGTCTCACTAGTATAGACTGGCATGTCAAAAGCTTAGCACGTTCTCGTACTGAGCATAAAACACGCTCGTCTGTCGTAAACGAGAATCTGAATTCTTAGGCACTTACTCGACACATACTCGACTCCTGCTCTACCATAGACTAGCCAAGCAGAGCGGAGCAAATGGGACTCAGTATAATTAAGTGGAGGCCATATCACTAACTTGAATTCGTACTCCATTACGTACGTTTCCTGAGCTTAATTTGTGATGCAACTTTTGCGTTGTTAAACGTTTGCATTGCAGAGCTCTTGGCGAAGCAAAAAGGAGGGTTACGATTTTCACTGGTATTGTTGTATGTTCATATGTTTCCTCATAACTTCTAAACTAATTGTTGTAATTTGACAAATAATATACTAATAAACGTCTTGATCGTCCATTGGTTATTGGCTATGTGACGTCACATTAAATTGAATATTGCGCCCTCTAGAGAACAAAGTCATAAACAAAAAAAAAATTATGCCGTGTTGGATATCAAATGAAAGGGCTTAATTATCACGTTTTTTTAAAAACCCTTGTTATTGTTAGCTGTTGCTCGCGTTGCTTGCATGCACCCGATGAATAATTTCTAAAATCACGCCTCAGATGAGAGCCTAACATATTTTCTCTCGAAATCTACCCTAAACACATCAGGCTTTGCTTAGTTTGGGGTCAGATGGCGCTGTGTGTAATGTCCCACAATATTTATTTATATAAATTAATACGCATTTCATTATGGTGCACATGTTATTATCGTAGTCGGGTTATTTTTTAATTTGTCATTGTATTCGCTTTAAGTAATTAGGTGAGGAATTTACCTATGTAACTTCCAATGCTAGAAATTAACTGCGAATAATATAACATTTTTGTTTTTTAGATACACAACACGATAGAATTAAAACTATTATATAGCAAGCGTAGTTCATGAAAGAAAAAAAAATCATGATAACCATACCTTACTAATATTATAACCGCGAATGTTTGTGAGTGTGCGTTACTTATTTAATCACGCTTCGAATGTAAATAGTTTAAATTCCATGGATCGACACAGGCTTTCTATTTGGGAAATCATGAGTAAAACTGCGATACGCAGCTTGTCTTCGATATAATCCTGTACACGTATATATGGGGTTAGACTGAGAGCGTAGTTTGCGGTACCGCCAAATCTATGCCCCGTAAACTGATAGCGTAATCCATTTCATGCATTCTGATTCCCGACGGCTAAAGTGGCAAGAGATTACTCGCTGTTCGTCTTCTCACTGATTTAATCACATACACCAGACTTCATCACACTAATAGATTTTAAATCAAACTTTCGTGATTTGAAAATACTATTTAATCAAAATCTAAACTAAATCAATGTTTTAGCAAACTTGAAAAGACTGGTTGCAATCTCCGGTCTAACTATCTGGACGTTGTCTGAGTTTGTATACCTAAATACAAACTCAGACAACGTCCAGATTAAGCCATGTCAGACTTTAGAATAGTAAGATATCATAGGATTAAACAACTTTCAACTTTTTCTAAAAAAGGTTATCACTCAATTCAGACGCGTTTTTACGCATTTTTTTAATGTTATCTCAGACATTTGTAAATCTTTACGTTTTATCTCTTACTAGCGGCCGTCCCGGCTTCGCACGGGTGGGCATTTATTTTTAATTAAATTCTAGTAATAAATATAGCCTATATTACTCAGGGAGAATGGCATTCTAATGGTGAAAGAATTTTTAAAATCGGGCCAGTAGTTTTTGAGTTTATCCGTTACAAACATACAAAAATCCAAAGATACAAATCTTTCCTCTTTATAATGTTAGTGTAAGTAGAGTGTTAAATATACATGATGAGAAAACTTTCGGCGAGGTACAAAAATAAACAAATTTAGGAGAGCCATCACATACCCCCCTCGAGCTAAGCAAAACTTGTACCTACTAAAGGAGCAAGCATGGAGCATTGTAAATGACAAATAAAAAAAAAAACTAATTATAATACCCAGCCTCAGAATAAACATGTTCATCACATAAATGTTCAAGATGAAACAAACATTTAGGTTATATTCATCATACATAGTAGGTATATTTAATTCACTCTGGGTTGGAATCGAACCTACGCCCACAACACCTAAAACAGAGCTACTACCCAATTCTAACTAGATAGGTAAACAATTTACCCAATTTGGTTCTGTAGCTTTGACTCAGCTCTAATAAATAAAAAGCTCTGTAAATTAATAACTCAGTTTGTGCACGTACTCTTTCTTTTTTATAAATATTGTTTTGTGTAGTTTTATTATGAAATCTTACATGTATGTATATTGTTTCCAGGCTGCTGTGAAATGTGCTTCCTCGCCCCGAACCAATGCGCTGTCGACGAAGCCGCGGCTGCCACTGGTGGCCCTGGCGTCAGACGCAGCGCGAAACCACCCGCCTAACAATGTCAACTCTCATGTGAGTCACCATACTTTTTTTTTAACGCATATAGGATCGCTTTGACTACCAATTCACCTTTTGTTAAGCGAGGATGTGACCGAAGACGAATACGCAGACTTAAAAGATACTGAGATCAGGGATGCTCTGGGTAGACCTATATTATCTCAGAAAATATGAAAAGCTGCTAGCTTGTTACACTAATACTCGTTACAAACGCGAATGTAACACTCTCTTACTATATTTTATTTTGTATTAGATGCTCCCTCTGTGCTTATACAATACTCCATAGCACACAAAGAGCAAACATTCTAATAATAAAATCAGAGATATACTTATTGCTAATTATTATTATTTCTATCACTAATGAAGGCAATAGCCGAGTTTATGACAATCTCAACTTTATCGTCAAATATGTTTGTCTTGTTTCAAGATTAATTTGCTAAATTCGTCCAGGTGAAAATTTGTAGGGATGTAGTGTGATCATTAGGGCAGCCCATATTTTAGTTTTAGATATCTGTGGGGCATACATATTATGTTGTTTTTTTTCGCAATATGCTGGAAAACTTGTAAATGACTGTGTAGTGGCTCATCTTTATGTTTGTAATAGTTGCTTGCGATTTAGCTGCTATTAGCTTCAAGTGTTCCCCAAAACTGAAAGTGAAACATTTCTGAACGAATATTCATTCATCGATGTGTCGTTATATTAACGGTTCGGTCTCACTTCGCCGAGTTGTACTTATGTTTCGCTTTAGTGGGTGTCGGCCCTGTATTAAGAAATCGGTTCAAACAGAATTTCCCGTAATAACGGAACAAACAAAGCAACAGTTTCACGGCAGTAAAATTTTTATCATCTTTGATCCCGATACGAACCTCTCGACTCAATGAAATAAATATTTAGCATGGAATAAAAGGAGGCACCGGAAAACGATTCCTACCCAGACAGCTTGTTCGGTATTTAGGTTTATTTGATTTCGCTATTCGCACCTCCGAAATAACTCCCTCAGCTTATTTTACGACTTGTTTATTATTAATGCATGTCAACACGTAACAAACAGTTGCGTGCGCTTTTCGACATCGTTTACCGAAGTAAATGCGCCGGATGATCTCATACGGCTAAATGCAGCGATTCTAAATCTGTAATGCATCGCCATTCGCCGTACCGTACCTCTTCCGGGATCCGCTTTCTCGCCAAACGCATAAAACGTACGCAAACTGCCAATCGGCTTGTCAACGAGCCGCGCTCCTCGTCTACTGAAGACGGCTACTGAATCAACACATGCGAAATGCGAACCCTGTTTACTTAGCTTAAACAGTTTGCCAAACCATTAACCATTGAACGACGTATGAGTAAATACCTAGAGTCCTTTAACGCAAACAACCTAAAGTTTATCCCGACTAAACTGAAAACAAAGAACGATAAATCAAATAGGCAACGTCAGCTTCACTGTATACATACAGTGAAATTGACGTTACCTTTAAATTATCCTTTGTTTGTAGCACTTGCACTTAACTATTCTATGCTAAAAAGAATCGGAGTACTAAAGACGTTTTATTTTCTAAACATCAACTGCACATTATGATATCATCATAAAGTGTACAAAAAACTAATTGCATTATAATCACATGTTTGAGACGAGTGCAGGTAGTCGTGCCATTTTTTATATTCGTACGAGTAGATATCTACCTGAGATGAACAACAATGCAACAATAGAGATCACTTGTTCTATGGAATTAAATACGCAATTGAATAGTTATAGAATTTAGTATTTAATTTTGTATTGTAACCATTTCTCTTTCATTAACTTTTTTTATTTGTGCTTTATATGCAATTTATAAGCACTGCATGTTTGATTTCTCCGAGTCCTTGATTGCAGTGAAAGTACTAAGACGGAAGGGAAGTGCAATGCGCTCGAATCTCGTAAAGGGTGAGAACTAGATAAAGAGGCACCTTATGTCACGGGAAAACAGACTCAAAAGGCGCGTGGCGTGGAATTGACAATACATTCACAATACTTAGTATCATTTGCATAGTTACGAGTCATATCTCTATTCTGTTTCGGTATAGCTTAACAAAATTGTCCTATTTATGAAAGTAAGATGTCAAATGAATGGAAATGTGTTTAATATTAAAACGCTGAAATGGCGAAGCTTATGGCGAGATTTGTATCCAATAGCAGAATTATTTATTCAGATGTTGGCCGTTAGCTGCCGCCGCCGGTCGGACGGGCAGCAGCTCGACTGTTTAATTGGCCGCATGAAAGCTTTATTTGCTTAAAACACCATCGGTTACCGCCGCTATTCTATCTCCGACGCTTTGATAACTTTATAACATAATAAACTCGCTGCTCAAGTAATAAACACCCCGCTATAGTGTCTTAATTCATAAGTGTATGTAAGCCATAAAACGCCATTTCCTGTTTGGTTTTCTAGACCCTTTTTCCGCATGAGCGTATCTACCTCTAAATAAGCTCACATTTTCGATTTGAAAGGAGCACTCCAGGCAGAATGCGAGCAGTTTACCCCGTGTGCTCCCTCGTGCATTTCGACAGCTCGCCGCCGCCAGCCAAGATATGTCGCAATCCCATCCAATTTGCCTCCGCTGGCGGTCGTGCTTAACTCGAATAAAGCGGAAAATCTTGCCCTGCGTACGAGAGAATAAAACATGCTAGTACCAAATTATTTGCCAAAGTCAAAGTAATGTGGCTCTTTACATTACTAGCTCTATTGCAAACGATTCGTGTGGTCTAGACAGCTGCTTGATAAGCTTATAAATTCTCTTAGTAATGTGTACGTCCCATCGCCCCTAGACAGCTCCCCAAAACGTTCTGCATGAAATGCCGTTATAGCTGTCTCTAACATTTCCACAGCCAAAAGCCCTTATCATAGCCACGGCATAGCATTGTCGTTTAGTTTTATACTCTGTTGGTTGCCTGCAGTTTACCGACTATCTTACGGTTAAACAATATCTAGCGAGTGAGCGGGGAATGAGCACGATCGTTTGGCAAGAGCCGAGAACGCGCTGCGGTGCCGGCTAATAGCTCTTCGCAGATTCAATTTGTCGTCGAATAGAATATAGCCTCCCGGTGCGCCCCGTACGCGATCATTAAGTTACGCTCCCGTCTCTTCGCAACTCCGAGCAAGTTCCAGCTAAAATTCGTTTCAAACACCTACTGCTTCGCACTCGGCGCGCCGCAGTCAACCAACTTCTAAAATTCGTTTCAAACACCTACTGCTTCGCACTCGGCGCGCCGCAGTCAACCAACTTCTTACGTGAATTAATTCAATTCTATTTCCAATTACTTGGTTTTTTATTAATTATATTTCTATGGTTACATTTTAATAAAAAGTTAAATGCCTATATGGCTTCTCGTTTGAACTGTTATGTAAAAGATACGCTTGCGAATAGTCAATTTGAGTTGCTTTCGTAGTTCCATATGAGGGAACAGATTAGGCCGACTCGGAGCCTTGTTTGGCCGGATCGACGCAGCATTTACCTGACGTCGTGTTATTATGTTGGTACAGGATCGTTTGCGGCGAACACGGATTGGTTTCGATAGAGGATACTGTCCTTATTGTGTTGTCTCTGGAGAAGCTGGCGTTCGGCCACGGGACCGGCACGCCCGCCAATGCCAAATATTTTTTACTTCACGCCACCCGGTTCCGGTCGATATTGCCGTTTTCTCGTGATGCTCTCCGTTTATCTTGGAAAAACGACAGATGAATTGCAAATAGTTCTGATCTATTTAGATGTCAAATCTTCTTTCAAAATATTATAATATCATGATAATCATACTCAATGCCATTATTTTACCAAACGTGTACCACGCCAATATGCGTTATAGTAGGTATAGTATACATATGTATATTACCTGAAAACTGTTCATTTAAAATGTTCATACATAATTGATTTATATTATTTGCATGCATCGGTGTATTTACTTATCCAAGCAATATATTTGGTATTATTGTTTCAACTGCGATATAACTCAATTTTGTGTTCAGACCGCAAATAAATCCTTTAACATAATGCTCATAATGTGGAATATTTGATTTATTACTAAATTACGTCTTCATTGGGTTTTAATTGAATTTCGAAACGATTTCATTTACCAACGCTTCCCATTGTCCAGTGAGCCGTGTGAGCGAAATTCAATAAAACGAATGAATGTCATGTGTTCGGGCAATGTTTCTCCACTCCGATGCTTTTATTAATTAAAATTCACCGATTAATTTGCTTGTTATTTTATTATAACATTTTGTTTCTGAAATTGAGTTGCCTGCGGTGGCGGCGGGCGAATGAAGAAGGCTATTTACATGCGCGCTCTTTCTGCTCATGCAAATTACAAGTCTAGTCCACAGTCTCGTAACTAGATGGCGTTATGTGATTGTAAGTTATTAGTATAATTTGTATATATACATACATTTCTAAGCATTAGAATTGAGATACATTATTTACACCTTGAAGAAGTCACATACATATATACAAACAAACTTTTGTTTCGATAATATCAGTGGGATTTACTATCAAAATTTGTAATTGATCCTAATGATTAATAACATACATTTTGGCTCGATACCAACTGTTGCTTTATGTGATATGACGTTTCTAGTAAATACAATATTATGATAAAGATAACAATGGAACGGGACTTTTTATTGAAAGATATTTTTGTATCAGTAATATTATATTTAAAACCCAATTTTTACAGATCCTGAACGACATTTATAAAATAACAATGTTCAATATTTGCATGCAAAGTCGTGACAATGACACTGGCAGTAAACAAGTTACGATTCGTGCATAAACTGGAAGCGATTCTATTTTATAGTCATTCAAAACTACGAGTACAAACGCAAGTACCAATTATAAAGTGAAGTCAATAATAACTTGGCCCCAGCTTTATCGTAAAAAGCCGATTTTAATGTTCCGTGCCCATACACAATTTTGCAAGAATATGACTTCGAAACAGGTCTAATTAGGAAAATACAATTATGTAGGTGTAAGTGATTTGCTTCGATCACAATGGATACTTACCCAACCAAACTATGCCTGTTAGACATTTTTTTGTTAGATCTCCATCAACTGTAAAATTGTATCTGTCAACAGAATCAGTTCCGGTACAATCCCGCAGTATTTTAATCCGAAAGCGATCTGTTTTGTCGCAAAATCCATTTGGGAATACCGCGAGCGCCCGCTTGATGTCAACGACGGATCAATTTGAGCCGAGTTAAGCCGACTACGACGTGATATCGCGTTCAACAAGAAAAACAGATTGTTTCCTTTATTTATGACCACCAGAATGATACTGGAGCGTTTTAAAAAGGGCTCTACATAGAGTAATATAAACTTGGTATGTGCTAAGCCGAAAGGAGGGCATTGTACTCCTCATTATGAACAACTTTTTCTATAGGCATAACTCTGAAATCACGAACACGAACAAAAAAAAACAGAAAAATTTGGTTGGCGCTTGACGAAATTATATCAAAGAAGCTAATTTTTTTCGCAATTACAATTACAGGTACGTATGCGGCGGATTGCTTACCGTCAGTCGGGCGGCTCGGGCGGAATGTCACTTTGTTTGTCAATAATTCTTAAAAGGAAAGTTCTTGCGGTAGACTCGGTTACTATCATGACAAATTTAATGAAGAGTAATGAACACAAAGTAAACGAGAGCGCCTGTCATGGCGTGAATTCATGCACGTTTGCTTATTTCCACTTCCACTGCTTAACTACCCTCATTTAATAAACTGTCGGAATTTCTAATTAACGATACGGGAGGGTATAATCAAAAAGTTTTAAAGCTAGTGTAAATAATGCCTTGAAATTAAATATTTAGCGCAGTTGTTAACGATAGTCGGGTCGTCGTAATTAGAACACGGCGGTAACTTCCATCTAACAAGAGGAGCAACGTGCCGGGACATAAATAAATTATGCAACGCGTCACTTAACGACACCGCACCCTGGCACGGCACTCTCCGAAACACCGCCCGCCTCTTACACCCGATAAATAAATAACTATCATTACGCACTTATCTAGTTTGTACCTGATTTATTATTATTATCCAACAATTTCGAATAAATCTGCGATGTGAACGCTCGCCACAAACGTAAACTAGATAAACCGGCCGAGAGGCTAGCGCAGTGAAATGCGACTCCTTATAAAGCTTTATCACGTGTGAATTATCACCGCTGAGCCGATCTCGATACCGTATAATACGAGCTATCTTTTTCATGAAAAATGTAATTGAATGATTTATCCGGTCGGTCACGTTCTGCCGCCATATGGAGTCCTCATGAATAAGTAATGGTTGGAAGCGGTCGTTGTTTCAATTAGCGGTTGTGTCGCCGGCCTGCCACGACCGCCACTGGCGACCGACCGATTCGACCCCCCCATTCTTACAAAGTATATGTAGATTCACTCGTCTCACCAATTGACCGGATTCACAGATGCACGCTAAGGAATTTCGATACCGCACGAACATCGATTTGTTAGGTAATTGACTTACATATTCACTTGTAATCTCTGTTTTCCGACTCTCGCAGCGTTGTGTACCTGATCGTCGAGCTGTACGGTGTTGCAACTTGTGTGTATACTACATATTTATAACAAGTTCCACACAAAAGTATTCACATAAACGATTTGTGAATACAAATGCGGTTTTAATTTCACACCTACATAGTCTTAAAACACATAAACAATAGGTATTAAAATTTCCTAAAGACGAATTATGACACCATGAGCGTACATAAAGCCGTATTTTCGGAACAGGTTTTTATATACTTCCTTCTTTCAATGTACTTCACTGGAAGGTTTTTTTTTTAATTACAAAATGAGGAACGTTATTGCTAAAAAGTACGTTTCAATTTGTTAATCGTGACTCTGAAATTTTTGACACTTAATCTAACCACTTACCTAATTTATAATTTGTACATGTTTATCGATATAAAATACCCGGTCGGTACGAAACGATACCGAGTATACAAATCGGTTTTGTTCGGGTCGGGGATAATGAGGAAAGTAATTATGTGGCAACATTCGCCATTAGATCCCCGTAAGCACGACCCATCTACGGATTATAAGGATCTCGCATACGCGTCATGGATTAAATTGATATGTGCGACTTTGCTCCACTCGTTTATCTATGTAAGGCTCCCTTTTATTACAATTGGGGGCATAATCATGCGCGTATGTCTTATTGTTGTCTATTATACTAAAGGGGAAGCCAAACGTATTCAACTTTTATTGTTTTCTTCCAGTTGACAACTTGAGATGCCTCAAGTCGGGACCCCGTTATTATGCTCGTGTTTATTGTTCTGATTGTATCTTTATGGGATATCAAGTGCTTAACATAATGCAGTGCTAGCTGCTCTACAAATCAGGTTATAGTGGTTTAAATTAGTTTGTGTCTAGCCTGCGATTCCCGGAACTCGATGCCGTTTACATAGACCTAAACCGGCTGTAGAGTAATGGCTTCTACCGTATTCGGTGCGATTTTGGAGATTTCGCTAGAAGTTTTTCAACTAAAGCTAAGGTCCGTCTCTGTATTTTTATGGCACTTAATTTATGTATTTCAGTATTCATGTAATTTAAATGTTCCAAAAAATATACACGACAAAACTTGTCTTTTTTTAATGTTCTATTATAGCAACCAAAAAACTATTATGCTATTCGCCGCGTTCATCGTCATGGTCATTTCTTCTGTAATTCGCATTGAAAGAGGTTTGAACATATGTTAATATTTCTGCGTATGATGGAAGTAATAGGTATACCTATAGATAGAAGCCAATTTATGATCAAAAAATATATGTCCAACTTTACCTTAAAAATCTTCAGAACGTAACAATTTAGAGCTCTTATCATGCTACTAGAATATTTGCGTACTATATCCGCCCAGGATATACCACAATGTGGTTTCAATTCTCTTAGACATGAAGACCCACACAAGCACTCAAATTTCTGCATACAGCTATAAAACGACCATGGGAGTGTTACAATAAACGCACTAAAAGTGTTTTCATATCAGAAATCTACTTATGATTTAGTAAATAACATTTAATCTCGTAATATCGCGCTCAAAAAATTTCCTTTCACATAAAAACATATTAACGTGGAAGTTCATTGAGGGAGGGCGGTCGGGGAAGTTATCCATTTACAGAAAGTTACACTCGTTTTATTTTCTTTTGGGGGTTCCGAAGAGCGTCGTCGCTGAGCATCACGGTCCCTTGCTCGAGCGCGCTCCTTTCGAACCCTACCGTAAAATAGACGCGAAATGTGATAAATGGAAAACTCTTTTTACTGTCGGGCCCCGGGCACGTTACGTTATGGGTCGGCTCCTTTCGTCCCGTCGCGCCCTCGCTCTCCCTGCCCGTCTTATCAAGTTTTCTTATATCCTAGTTACCGCTCAATTTTGCGAACCTTATATAAAAAGCTTTCTCTCTGTCCCGTCCCCCATACGAGCGAATTGCTTTTAAAATATCACTATACGGACTGCCGGCACTTTGTAACAGGTTAGGTGTAAGTGAAACTATTTCTATATCGGATTTATGAAGTGTTTCTTATTTTCACACTGTAAATACTTGTGCAGGGCATTACGCTGCTTCAAGACGCTGGCACGTCGGATGATAGTGGACGGGCATCGGAAAGGCTTACGGGTAGTTCGGTGGCACCGCGCGATCCCGATTCTTCCCGCGACCGCCTTAGTGACGTAAGTACTCCGTCACCATGTTATTCGTTCATCTTCTATAAATCTCTGTCCGCTATGCTTATCATACATATACCGTGGTACTTATTTGAAATGGGAGTAAGTTCAAACCTCTGACCATGACGAATTAGCAATGCGTGAAAAATTATTAACAAAAGATTTCAACGGACTCCACTTTCATTGTGCTCTCTTCTGGCTTACACTAAACGTGTCAAGTGTTTCTTAATTGAATAAAACTATTTAACTATAATTTAATTCTTTTTTTCATTCATTTTGATAAAAAATAATACCTACTACAATTTTCTTTCTTGATCTTAAACACTCAATTTCCTTGGCTGTACCTACATTTTTTGTTATCATCATTGTTTAATATAAATTCGTAATATGTACAAATCTATTGAAAATGCATGTACAATATTAATGTGTGTTGCCCAAATTTTCCTTATTAGATGACTTTCTACCAAGTTTAGTTTAATGTACCTACCTAACTACAATGTTTTAGTTTGTTTCTCGTCTCTCCCATCTCCGCACGCATGCTATAGGAAGCGTTATTAGATTGGAACTAAATAATATAAATGCCTCTTCAATAAACAGCGAATCAAAAAGCAACAATATATTTCGTATTCGAAGACGTAAAAGCAATTTAAATCCGATCTGTATCTCTTCTATTTCCGCGATCAAAGAATAACGCCGCAAATGTAGGGAGAGACGGGACAATCACCACCCTAGTCACTCCACTCATATGTTCGCTTTCTCTCTCCTGCCTACAGGCCAGTAGCCGCTGTAGTTCCGGAAAAGGCTATATCGTGAGTACAATCATTGTTGTCCTTATATAAAGATCAGTTTCTCTGGTTCTGCTATGCGCCTCGCACGGCCTCGTTTACTCTACGCTTGCTGTTTGTTGCGGTTTAATTACGTAATAGAATCGTGCATGACTTTTACTGATGTTTTATAGACATATTGTAATGCTTACTTCCTTGCGAATCGCACCGTCTCCCTATCATTGCCGTGCCTTCATTGATATATTTTTTGCAAAATTAACATTCATTGCGACGACGATAAATTAGCAATGATAGCCCGTTGGCTTTACAGATGAGATACAGTACTACATGTAATGGCTATAATTCTCTATTACTGTGTGCAAATTTACCCAGCTCACGCAGCACACATAGAAGCTATTCGATATTCGGCGCGTATCGCAGCTAAATCACGAGATTTGTCGGGGCGGTGCCGCGCCGTACTACATAACATTACCTGCGCCCGCCCTGAATACTTCATGCTCTGTATTTATTTGAAATTGTAATATCTCCGGCTGATCCCTTGTTGTTTCCCTCGGCGCGAACTTACCTCGTAAATAACGCGTAACGTATTCGTCGATTTATGTTACGATAATAGTGTCTTCTCCCACGAGTATTCCACTTTTTTCAATTTTGTATATCCATAAACTTAAACGTTATACGTAAGGATTATATTCTACGAGCTTCACTCGATTTTATAACGTGAGACGCCATTAACGTTTACGATTGGCTTGTTAAGTATCTGCGAAACATTGTAGGACCATTTGTATCATGTAACAAATTAACAGATGGTTATATCGTTAAATATTTATTGTATTGCCATACTAACTTTTCCCACCGATAACAGTTTTTTATATATCTAGCTTGAAATCATCTGACGACGTTCTCATGGTATTCGCTTTCATAAATTAGTCAAATTGATGGTAATATATGTATAGTTGACACAGATTTACCCCCAATGAATCGTATATACTTACTTCAATTCAAATTGTAACTGGAAATTGGTAGTAATTCTATTTCATTTGGTAAACTATGTAGAAGTAAACAGCTTTTGAACGGTTTTTGGATGAATAATCAATTAGCAAGGCGTACCTTAATAATAGAATTTGATTGGGTATTTTATAAATTATATGGTATTTATATGCATGGTCCAAGTACAAAATTATGTAAAACTTTCCGCAGAAGCGTATAATTAACCCATGTTTTTCTTGTTACAGTGTGATAGCGAAGGCGACGACGACAAGGCAAGTACAGTTCATTATACCAGCGATGCGAACTCAGCAGCTGATGCTCTCTTGCGATATTTACGAATCACGTAAATTAATTAAACTAAGCTTCCGGCTCTTCGAGACTTGGAAAAGTTGAAACACAGCGTTCGAAATAAATGTTCGTGTAATGTAAGTGGCGAAGTTGCTCGTTCCCGGTTTATTACCCGCCTGACTCGCCTTGCCCGTAGCCAGTGATTAATCTAACGGGGCGGGTGTCCTTCGCACCTGTTCGCTAATTGTTTATTTAGGATACTTACTTGATTTAATTTAAACGTTTCAAATCGACCGAAGTTACACTTCCGAATGCTTTCACCTAACTAAATATTATTCGAAACAGTTTAGAGCGAGGCAGGGTTAAATAGCAAGTTTCGCTTTGTGACCTCGGACTGTACCGTATACGCTCTAGGGGCTCGACTAACTCGTCAACAGGTTGTGAAATGCGAGTCAAAAGCTCTAGCGTATAGCTAGAGCGCCCTCTGACGCGTGTCGACGTGCCAAAGGGCGCTGATTACGCGACGTTGCTCTGTTCCGTAATTACTAGATTGGCGCAGTCTGCAAGTGCCCGTAATTAAATACATTAAACCGCGCGTTTGCCGCCGGCTACCGCCGCCGGTACTGCCACCACGCCGCCGCAATATTGTGTGCGCGAGCCCGAATATCATAATAAAATTAACTTTTATTTTTACAACTTCCACGGCTTTTATAATGTTGTTTTAGTGGGGTCTTTTGTGTAAACATTTTGCTACATTTACTGCGGACAAAACATCTAGGTTTGTAATTAATACTGTGGAATACGCCTATTCTACCTTATTCATTAATTATATTATTTATCAATATTATAAATGCGCAGAGCATTTTCGATGACATAGGCTTTATTCTTAAATCGTTTTGTATGGTTTTCATATTATAACAATAAGGTTGAGTTTCGAATAATGATAGGACATACGAATGCGAAAACTGGGGCAGATGATTCAAAAATAGAACGCCAAGGCTCTGTATCGTCACTCACTTTTAAAGACTTGCTTTGTTAACCGACTTTAAAAAAAGGAGAAGGTTCTTCTCAGTTCGTCGGAATCTGTTTTCTTTTAAATGTATGTTCCCCGATTACTGACACTTAAACCGATTCAAGAGTTTTTTATTTTTTTGGTTTACCTACACTTTGCACTTTTTAACAATTATTATTTTAGCTCAGTATAATTTCTGCAATTTAATCTTTGAAGGATAGGTTACCTCTAAACAAGTAAATTCTTCTTTCTGTAATGTTCGCGCACAAAGACACTTTTAATACGAGCTTTGAGGCCAGTGTGAGGCCGCATAAGACTCTAAGAGGATTTAAAAATAATCGTAATATCAAAATGTATTTGGCATCCAATAATTGTTGTGTCGATAAATACATTTACTTTACTAAAACATAAAACTAGTCAAAACTTGCAAAGTGGGAGTGAATAGAATCTACATCAAATAGATTGCCGATCCATAATGCTGAATGGTATGATCTAGAAAGTCTAACTACACCGGAGATGGCGATAAACTTTGAATAGTAGATTGACAAACGAAAAGCTTGCTAAAGCACGGAAGCTGAAGGGGTGCCGACGGCGGTGGCGGTCGAAGTGGTAGCAGTAGTGCAAATCCAAAGCTTTAGTGTGATAGCATTGTTCTGCCACAATCCCGGCCGGTCCACGCTCCCCTTAATCTAATTATCTGGCCGCTTCGCTGCCGTCTCGCACCGAAACACCCCACCCTCAATTTCTCTCAATTTTCTCCAACGAGAAAGCTAAGCATAAAAGTATTTTATTAAGCGATCCATCCCTTAACGTTGAATAGAATCTCGGAATTTAAATGAGTTTCAGATGTCAAGCTTTCATGGTGTAAAAAAACTTTTTAATAAGCAATTAATTTAAGCAGATGCAGAGAAAATTGCGTAGGTACTTTACATATTACGAAATTCTAATAATCTACCTAATTATAAAGTTCTTCAAAGTAATAAATTTACAATTAAAAAAAGCGACTCCTTGCTCCTAAGCGCGAACACGGCTAAGTTTTAGGTATTGTGGTGTAATATGGGTAGGCCAACTAAACGCACTGCTCCAATGAAACAGCGAGGTTTCGGAGTAAACGAAAATATCATCGATGTATACAATTTTTGTAGACTTTGAAAAGTTGAAACACAGCGTTCGAAATAAATGTTCGTGTAATGTAAGTGGCGAAGTTGATTTTTAGATTTTGTTATTTTTTTTTAAAACTACAAAAAAACAATTCCGATAAAGTTCAAATAGGACCACCTGGGAAGTATAGCCGTCTCAGCTACCTCCCTACCAAATTTCATCCAAATCCGTTCAGTAGTTTTTGCGTGAAAGAGTAACAAACATCCATCCCACCTTTCACATTTATAATTTTAGTGGGATATTATTATCTGGGATAATAATATAGTGGGATATATTTCAATTGTCTTTGTTTAAATATGAAGTTCAGTGGCACAATAATGGCGGTAAATGGTTATCTGAGGAGGAAATCAGTCTGAGCTCCGGCGCCGGTGTTGTACCATAGCGTAGTCGATTAATTAAATTAGTATGGGAGAAGTTAACTGCCGAGAGCGGCGAATCTCGGAACTCCACGGGCGAGATCCGACTGCCAGCCGAACTGAGTGGTGCAGAGCAGGGTATTGCCGAGAGCCAGTGTTCGCTACACTTACCCGTAGAACGCCACTAACTCGATCCGATTCCACTTGGGCTATTTGCGCGCCGAGTTCAATTATGCTTCCACTTTGATATGCAAATCCGGTCGCTTTGGCTAATTACCTAGACGCTTCCGTAGTATCGTTTCAAATGTCAACTTACACTACCTCGCATACAATTTACCTGCTATACGAGCACATATTCCTGTTCCCGCTAGATTAAACCGTGTACGTTTGTTGCATACGCGAAAATGTAAAGTTAAGTACAAACTTTACTCGTATGTAAACATGCAATGTGCAATTTCGGAACATGTGTTTATGGTACACTCGAGTTCAACAGTAAAACAACGTATGTATGCGACATTGATACAAGTTATATATGCTTTTGCAAACATAAATTTAATTGACCTCCCATCTGTATTGAAGTTGGAAGGCTGAGGAATCTGCGCAAACTCTGTTATTAACTTAGCTTAGCTTAGAAACTTAATGGTTCATAGTGTACATACATGCGGCCGATTTTATTGTTAATCGAGTTTTGTTTATCCATGCGAAGCCGGGACGGGCCGCTAGTAAAAAATAAAAGAAATCTCAAAAGCAAAAAATATATAAATGTTGATTTTAAAATAGCTCATGCAACTGTGTAAGTTAAATACGATAGCTGAATTTTATATACTTACCTAAATAAAACAGTATATAACCTGATTTAAATAAATAGGTGCTTACACAATTTGTCCTAATGAAGCATACACGACTGATTAATATAGTCATTATTATTCTCATTCATACTATATCACAGAAGCAATATAAATTGTCATTCGCGCTCGTTTCAATTTAACGCGAGTAATTTAAATTGCGGTCACAAATTAAAGCGTGATCCGGCTTATTAATGGTTATATCGCGGATTATTACTATTTAATGCTGTTTAATTTATGATGTGAGGCCTATCTCTTCCTACGCGCAGTAGGTAAAAGTAAAGCGCTTTTACTCTATTACATCAAGATCGTTGAAAGCTGATTGTGCGTTGTGGATGCATTGTGACGATAGTAGAGTTGCGAGACATTTTAAAAACGTTGCCTTTATTGTAATTATTGTATTTGAATTATCTATGTTTAATAGTCCCTTAGACGGTATAGCAAGAATATTGCCGACGCTGTAGAGGCAGAGATCCGAAATATTCTCTATTCCACTGCAACCCAAGAATAGTTAGTAAACTGCACAATTGTAAAAGTAATCTTTTTTTAATCGAGTGTTTATCGAACATTTCAAGTAGCGGTAGCGAAAAAACAGATTTGTACGAAATTTTTTAATATAAAACTGTTCGATTTCAAAGTGTATATGGATATGGGATGTCTTAAGGTTTATATGATCATCGCCACACAAAATACATACATCACTATTTATACGAAAGAAAAAAATGCGTTTTATGTATGGGCAATCCTACATAAACCCTATTTTTTCAGTAATCCACAATAACATCGTAGGTATAATGTAAAAATTCCGGCGACAGGTCTAAATAGGTCACACAGAAGGACAGACGGACAAACACAGTAGGCTTACCAATAAGGCTCCCATTTGACACTCTTTGCTACCAAAACCCTAATCTGCTACTCCTCTCATGCTTGTGTACTATATGCTTACCTTAATAGATTTCCTATACTTATTCTATATATCACATATCTTGCGATATATGATAAAGAAAAACCTATTATATCGTCTACTTTTACTGTCGAGTGTGTATGTTTACTAAAGGTAATGTTCTACCTGTTTATCGATATGTTTGATGGCTCCCGCCTGTGGGGGCACGGTTTGTGGGCGCCGAGATTCGCCGGGGAGGCTCCCGACCACATTAATAAGCTCATGAATACTGATCGCACGCCAAGCAGATTCTATCAACGCCACCAACGCACCGACGACCTGACATTATTTTAAATTACATATTGTCCATTGTTTTATTAGATGTTTAGTTTCTAGAATGTTGTAATTTTTATAGACGCAGTAGTTATAATGTACGAAAAAAAAAATTTGCATAGAGCATTATCATAGTATTTTATGTTAATCTACCTCAAAAATGTTAATTCTACGAGTATCTAAATCACAATGGACTGGTGTTATGTGGCTGCATGAAAAAAAAATGTAGATTTAATTTTTTTGTATTTTTAAAACATTTGTAGAAATTCTCACAACGTTGTAGATAAATATTTCATTTCTATGTATGTATATCAACCACATAATTTTTGTAATTTGCCTTTAAAATTGTTTGAGTTAGACGCAGTTGTACTGTAACGGCAGTCAGTAATACATTTGGATAGCCTCTTATAAATTAAAAGTGAAAACGTCATCTGCTTACCGTGATTTTACTTCAAGATAAATAAAGAATGGAGGTTTTAATCAAAGCGCAATTTTTTTTAAATTAAACACTAGCTTTATCTTGCCTGAGGGCAGTAAAAGAAATGAATAAAATATTTTCGAGTGTGCAGTGAAGCGCTCGCCACTTGGCGGAATTTACCTTACGCAAACCTACCTCCGTTAATTGAAAGAGCTTCTTTCGTTCGGTGTAATATTTCATGGCACGAAGTCGCCCGAGCGCTTCGAGTGGAAACGATCCCAGTCAGAAGCACACAAGGTCGCTTTAGCTCTCTCGCGATGTCAGGACGCTTACGACTTTTCATAAATACCCCTCTAAGAAGCAACAAGAAAATAATTTAATCTACTCCACGGAATCGGAATATAAATTTGTTTTCAACATTATCTTAATCGCTACTCCTATTTTATCATCTTTCATCGTTGGCTTATTTCTAAGAATTCTTTTCGCTTTCATTTCCTTTGAATGAAAAATACCTTTAGGAAAGCGTTTTATAAATCAGCAATTACCGCTGAAGTTTCCCCAGATTGCCTTTTTATTAAAATTCTTTTGTAACCTTGAGTTTCGGAAATAACATTTTTATAAATGTACGAAGTATGTGCGGGGTGTAATCGCGCGATAAACATTTTAACATTAGCGGAATAGCCGCTAAGAGGTTGTAATAATTAGCGTTAAGGCGTGGGGAGCGGGTTAGCGCGGCGCGGGCTCGGGTGTCAGCGCGGCCGGGCACACGTTGCTCGGGCAATAAATTGACCGCACCCACGACGCGGTGCTGCGGCACGCGAGATAAGCCACCGCAACACCATTAACTAACTACAATGTCACAGCACCGCCGATCAACTGCATAAACCCCACGGCTCGACCGCACGCCCACAACGTGCTTTATGACTCCTGGCACCCCATAACTTTTAATCCATCACCGTATTGTGTTATCTGTTTCTCCACCGAACGTTATTAAGTGCCACTGAATTCGTAATATGCAACATAACTACGAGATTAACATAATGTTCCTAGAATGTTCTACTTTTGTCTTGTAAACGAGCATAAAGTGAAAGAACAAATTGCGAGTTTCCCCAGTATTTTCCTCGCTCGGAAAAATATATGTTTTATTAAAGCTCGGCATTTCCGAGAGCGAAGCAACCCTCGGGCGGGGTGGCGGGTGGCCGGGTGGTGCGGCGGCGCGCCAGTGTATAACAGACAGTAGAGGGATATAAAACATATTTACGCGCCTATAAAGTACTCTCGTACGCTCGCTCTCCACCATTTTCTTTTGTTCCTCGCTCGCAGCCAATGATAATGCTTTCTCCCGTTCGGTTAAACTTATTTCTCTGCCGTCTTATCTGGCTTTTCTTCGGCACTTTTATTTATAACCGGAGTGGTGAAACGTGAAGTAAACGATTCTCGTATCGGCTTGCCTTTTGACATACGTTGTATTGTGTGGTTGGGATCTCGCTACCTTTTTGCTCGTAAAATTGAATCGAGCTCATAATATGTAATTCTGTTTTATCAACCTCGATTTTTTGATAACATACCTGTGATACATGACCCGTTCATTTTCTGTTCTATTTGCTATATATAGGTATATTCGTAGCAGATGTTGTCGACGATCTATTTTGTCGTATAGATGTACTTTAAATGACCAGAATGAGACCTTACATGTAAAGTCCTTACTTTAACTTTACAAAATTTGCAACTTAAATGGGTTTCCCTAATTAGACCCTATAGCATAATGAAGAGAAAACTCCCCATAGCAAGGTCTGTAAAAAGATTTAGTTATTGTAGTGTTAAAGTAGGTATCTGCATACTTTTGATCGCATTCTACTAAAGTCAGCCAACAGAAAGTGGAGGACGTACTTGATGCTATTCAGAACGAGCAGAACGGAAGCCAGAGTGTTAACAGCAAAGCGAGTAGCGTCTTAATCTTGCGCGACAGTACGGCTCAAAGCAAAAACCCCTTGCGTAGGTGAGAGGGTGTAATAACAAGAGTCTTTCCTCCCTCGCTCTACCCCTCGCTCGCCTGTGGGCTTAGCCGGTTGAAAACTTCTACAGAGATTCGCATTACTCCGTCGTACTCGAGTCTAACCGCCTTGACTGGCGTAAGACCTAACTGGGACGTTGTAAACAGAGCCTTAAGTACGCCGCTTACGACTACCACAATTCAAGCTTTTGTTACCGAACCGGAATGGTTATTTGTATCGTTATATAAATGTTTACTATCTGTTATTGGCCTCGATACGAATTCTTTCAATTACTTCGAAATAGTAACTGTTATTCTCTCGCGGAAAATGTTTCTTTATTTTCTTTTTTTTCGCTTTTTGTACACGTAAAGGAAAAAGCCGGAAAAGCAAAAACATTGTTGCCACTTCCGGGGCCGTATGTGACAGAGCCGTCGTCAAAGGGTCATAATTATCCGTAGGCAGGCGAGAGTTAGCACTCTACGCCGAGGTCGAGATATCTCTCGACGGATCAGCGGCTCACTTGGGATGCACTCTGCGATTCCGTTTGTCACTGCACCCGACTGCGGTCGGAGCTCTCGCTCTGATAAACGCATGTCAACGTGCTTTGAATGCGGAGCACATTTAACCACTGTAAGCCTGTCGAGTGCCGACAACCTAACTGCCTCACTGCTGCATTATTCCCGTCGTCATTAACATCTGTCACAACCAACTCTCCGATCTTGAGATAAACTATGAATATCGCTTACGCTTGATTTTATTTATTAACTATATATTAAATTACCGAACCGACACGGGCAGTATTACATCAGCCGATCATTAATTTGTCACTATCAAGCATTAATGTATCAATTATTATAATCCTTGTTTTCAATAATGCCTTTTATATCATTTCCATGGATCCTTATCGCATCATTTCGGACAATCGCGAGACTTGGTATTTTTTTTTCAATAATAACTATACTTTTAACTTAATATAAACCTGTTGCTTTAACCAAAATCTTATGCTGGTTCTCTTAAGGTCTACACTGCCCGAGAAAAAAAAATGTGTAACAATAAAATGCAATGCAATTATTTGATGTGTACTTATCTGTGTATATGACTCTTTAGTTGTGCTTAGTCATAAATTTAATTTCGTTTAAAAAGTCATGAAGCCGTTGAACTTAGTCGGAGCATGCTTTGTCTCGCGTAAATCATTCGTTTTTTTTTTTTATTTTGTAATTCGACGAACAAAACGCTGTCCTGTTGGTAAAATATAACGCCAGTTCATGACCGTTTCAGCAGTACTGGGCACTTTGTAACAAAATACGGCACGGCATGGCATCGCTGCTCTAGCGCACGTCACTCTGAGACATGTAATTTCGCTAGCATGATGATCTTAAGAAACCATTGTAAATTCATCCCACTAATATTATAAATGTGAAAGTTTGGATGGATGTTTGTTATTCTTTCACGCAAAAACTACTGAACGGATTTGGATGAAATTTGGTATGGAGGTAGCTGAGACACTGGATTAACACATAGGCAACTTTTTATCCCGTAAACATGTAGCGGGTAACACCACAGGGCGCAGCCTGTGGATATATACAAATTAATTCGGTGTAAACAAAATCGCTTGTCACTTGCGTATAGCGGTAGTTGGTCTATTTCCACCCAACCGCGACACGAGGACACGGTGCAGATAAGCCGGCCGGCTGTTTACACGTCGTGTAGCCGACCCCGGCTGTAATTACTCTGCCACAAAGTTCACCGGGCTCGGCTGCACCGGTAACACCCCAACCCAACCTGCCGCTGACCCTCGATCAACAAACACCGTGTCTAATTTGAAATACACGCACAGTCGCACCATAGCTCTATCTTAACCATATTTACATTTTTTATATCTGTGGTAAAATATTATATTGGCGTGGAACGTGTGAAAATTATGTCTCTGCATTGTATTATTTTTTATTTGTTTGTTTTCGATTGTTGTTAATCTTTAAAAATACTTGTGTTTTAATCATAATGTTCCAATTTATACCTACGCATATGTATGTAACTTTTCGTGTTGTTTCCAAAACTACATAGAAGCTTCTAGTAAAGACGCCACAACTTGAATATGGCCATTTTTCTTGAACCTATTATGAGAGTCTGAGGCAGAATGCACAAGGTGCGATGCCAAAATTAAAGATAAAAAACACTTGTGTTGCTATTTAGCGTTCTAACTAATATCTTCAGAATACCAAGTATATGAAGGTCTTCATTTAATTGTCTGTGTCTTAACTAAGGTGAAGTGAACATTTGTTATACCTGTCAGAATTTGAATATTCTATTCGTTCATTACAAAATACAAATGTATATTTTAGATTTTTGTTTCCTTACTATATTTCTTTAAATACATTTTTAAGTATTAATGTAGGTATATGTATAAAATTAATATACATTTATTATAATAGTCGGTGCATTTATTATATTATTATCTGTAGGTAGTTTAAGTATTTGATTAATTATTTTGAATACGATTTTTAATCCCGTTCAGTATTATTGCTGTATCTACCTACGGAAAAAAAATTAAGCATCTTAAAGTATCATATACATCATACAGCTCTCCAAAAGATCTTGTATAATATATTAAATTTTAAATTATTTTTTGCATTCTACTATTGTCCGTGCATATTTTCCTGAAAGAAATTTCTGTAAACAAGAAACAAAATATTTTATCGTTTATTGTACAGTTACAAAGAGAGACGAACGTTTAAAACCTCATCAGACGCTGTTATTTCACTCTAAAGAGATCAGAGTAGAGTGAATACTAATGATAAGTTCTTGATACTCGATCAGGTATGTAAGCAGGTGTAAGTGCAAAATTGTCGGGCGCGCCATCCTTGCCTGATTACTCCACGGCTTCTTAATGACTTTTAGTTCCGATCGCTATCTCATGCACATAAAGTAACACCGCGTTGTCTCTTACAAACGAGCTTCAATTCAAACTTTCCACTATCGACTAGTTCTTAACTGACTTCTAAGTAACGAGGTACATGGTCGCACATGTCATTAAAAAGGGTTTTAAACTGCTCCGTTTCCGTTTCTATAATTTATTTACAATTAGTAACATTAATTGAAGCTATAATATATAGAGCTTTATCGTCAATTTATTTACTATAAACTTACAATGTATAAAAGTAATGTGGTTTCGTTGTTTTAAAGTCATATTATATCAAGTGTCACGACCATAGCGAGAGCATCCGCTCGAGAAAAGATAAGACTTTTAACGGTTCAAGTTTCAGCGGTCGTTATTTTTGTCGTAAATTGCCGTAGATCGTTAGTCGCGTATCGCGCTAGAGAATGGGGAAAACAAACATGCGACGACAATGTGTTAAAGCGACAGAATCCAACGGCGCACTCCATCGTGACTTCAACCATTAATAATTCGCCAACTTCGCGACAACAGCCAATTTATACATTCCGTCTGGAGCGAAATTCCGGGGAATTATTATAAAGTAATCTAAGTTAGACGACCCGAACGGCAACGAGGGGGTTGACAGGTGTTTAAATATACCTTAACCGCTTCCCTGCTCCTCTTAGATATTCTCCCTATTACACTTCACACATGAAGTCATTCGAGTGTGCGGTTGTAAGAGCTTTCGGAGCTTACTCATTAATTGGTAGCTTGTTATGGGGACACGCAAACATATATTTGCAACTATGTTCGCCTTTACTACGATTAAGTTATGTCATTGATATCGAGTCACGAACTCACGATTTTATTCTCTAAGTAGTGTAACTTAAAGATGAAATTTGATATTCTTTGTAATTTGTAACATTTGTCAATAGAGTATATTCTTTTATTATTTTAGTTTGAAACTATAAAATCCGATGGTCTTTGTATATTCAAACACATGGTTGTTATAAGCTATGTTTTATTGTTTTTATCTTATTTTAATACATGTCGTCGATGGTAATTCTGTTTAATCTCGCATAATTAATCATGAATAAACAATGAATATGAGCTCGTGAAAAGATTATTCTAATTCAATTTGAGTTAAAAATGTATAAAAAATATTTAAATGTTTTTTAATGTGTATGAGAACAAGCGGAACCGGTTGAGACGGTGCGGTGGCGCGGGCGCTCATGTAACATCGCCAGTGGACATTCTCCTCGAGATCATTTAAGGTTTTTGTTCTCGTCCTCGTGTTTATCTTTTTACAGCCCTGTTATTGAACCGAAGCCCTATCGCTTACACCGCCACTGACTGTTTCGAATTATCAGAGTACCGCTTTCTTCACCTCCACTCCACTAATCTTAATTAATCTTATACGACGACTAGATACCGTCTCAGCGCTTGCCCATTTATCTCTCGGTGTTATCGCTTGATAGAATTGTCGCACTAACTCAATCCCAGCTCGGAACACTATGGGAATAACGTCGACTTATCTGAGAATTAACATTGTATCGGTAAGTCAATTCGTGCACTGCGCCCACGAAGTTCGACACCGCTAATTGCATCGATAAGCGGCAAATATGTTACAAATCGTGGCTCTAAAAACTCTTAACTGCCTTCAATTTAACTACAAAGAAGGCGCTAAGTTATATTGAGCATTTTTACACGGTGCTAAGTCATAAATAACTTTCCTTATCGACGCCGACACGCCGCTATCTTCCCCATCTAATCCGGCGCCCACGCCTTCGGCCACGACCACCGTTTAAAGTAATTTGTCCTCGGAAAAACATTAATCCGCCACTTCATTACCGAATCTTGATTGATATCTCTTTTCTATTAAAACACAATTAGCCCGTGAGCATTTCATTTGTAAACCGCTTATAAAAAGTTTACGACACAATAACGTGTAAGAAGAGAGATCGTTATTATTTATATTGATCCTAAAGTAGTGCTCGACGGTACTTTAGCGTTCTTGTCGGATTATTTCCCTCTTTATGCGAGCGAGCGAGATGCGTCGACCACTTTGTTGTTTTATACTTCGTCTCAGAGCGACTTTATGCATCGCCTCATTGCTCTTCGCCGTTTCGCTTAGTTTCCCCTCTCTATTTTCAACTCACGTTACTATGTAAATTTATTTTGAAACTGGCTATCCGCTGGCAGCTTTATACGATGCTGCTTTACTCGTTTGCTCTATGTTTTACCAACATTTTGCTGTGTAAAAGTTAGTCGTGTTGTCTAATGAATAAAGTAAGTTTAGAAACTAGAAAAAACTTCTGTAAAAGCTCTTAACTTCGGAGATCTCGATCTAGTTGAGCTGTTACTCTGCTTTTATTTTATTAAATTAAATGATTTAGTGTAGACATAGAAACTTTAAAGACAAACAATTAAGATTCGAATAAACAGACAATAAATAAATAATGTGAAATGCACGATTTGTTTGCTTATCCGAGTACAAAGAACGAGTATTGCTAAAAATGTAATAATACAAGCCGCCCACAATAGTAGGCACGCCGCCCGCCCTTGCCGGCCGTCGACAAACGCTCAGAAACAAACTACATTTTTATACGGAGAGCAAACAAAATGAGTTAGCGGTGCTGTTGCCGAGCTTTTTCTCTTATTCCCGACGAGCTTGAAAATTCGCTTTAATACCTTTGTTTTACAGCGCTTTACAGCTCTCGCGTTGCGCGGAAATATTTTCAAAGTTTACGTGCGAATACTCTACACTCCACCTCCATCCAACCTTTTCAACGATTTTGCTTCAATATATTAAATCTGTGTTGTTTCCGCATTCAATCCCTCTTTAATGCTCGAGGGGGATCCGAGTATTATGCAAAACGGTCGTTACGATAACTCAAATCTCAAAAGCTTTATTTTCATATCATCCCTCCGGTCACGTCACGCTGTCGCGAGCTTAAGTTTTTTTATACCATCAGCTTAAGCATTATACCGTACTTCATTCGTAGCGATATATGGGTGGTTCTACGATAAGAGGTAACTTGTGCGGCAATCCGTTTATAACAGTTTTTTTATTCTATATGTTGCTATTTCTTACAATGAATCACATCATCATAATATACTTTATTAAATAACATCACAATTGAATGCCTAATTAAAACACATTTTTCTGAAATTCCTTACAAAGTCTAAAAAAGTATCTACCCTGGCCTGTCCCCTTGGTGGTTTCAATTTAACTTTCAAACAATACATATGTTTTTTGTATCAGTTATTTAACTAAAGCATTTTTAAATGGAATTTAAGTAATTATACTTAAACATTATTAAATAAAAAATAAAATACTTTTGTTAATTTCAAATAATTTTTAAAATTAACTTTTGTCCCGCTTTTTTTGTGTATCTACCCTGCCAAATTTTGTTCCGCTAATACAAACATAAATTTAAGGACAACCATATTGGAAGTAGCGCTCAAGCTCGTCTATCGGCGTGATGTTAGCATTACTAAACGCGCGAGCCGTCTAAGCGCCGCTATTTTCTAGTTGTTGCGACGCGACCGTGCGGTGTAGTGCTTTCGCAAGGTGAATGTGTCTCTCCACTGGTAAGTCATAAAACTTATAATATTCATTTAATGTATTTGCATTTACTGCCCTAATTAATCAATACAGTAATATGATAAGTGAGATATACAATTAACCCAAAAAAGAATTTATTCAGTAAAAATAATTGAATTTGTCATGAAAACGTCTCTCCCCTGGAGTATTTCCCCTGTCAAGATAACTTCCAGGGGAGAGAGTCCCTGATCAGGGGAGATAATATTCATCATAAGATGTTATAACAAACGCAGATTTAACTAACTTCAATTTTAAAATAAGCTGTCTGACTGAGGCTTTAGAAAGCTGGAAAGCTGCTTGTCCAAGCCAGTCCGTACCCAAAGGTCCGAATTCTTAAAGGCAGTGGACGAGCCACTGTGTAAGTTAGAAAGTCAAGGCTTAGTTGACTCTGCGACTTCTTCTACAGAACGCGCTCGCCTACTTGCAGTATCTCGCTGGGAGTCAGGGCTTTGATTACATGCACTTCCTTCAAAAAACGTTGGTAATCTATTAGATAACACTTTCCGGGTGGCCATATCTTTAAGATTAGGAGCAGTATGTCAGGCCCCTCATTGCAGTTCGTGCAGTGAAATAGCGGATCGCCACGGCCACCACGCGCTTTCATGCATTAAGAGTGCTGGGCGTATATCGCTGCACGCCAGCTTAATAGACGTCATCCGTCGGGCTTTTATCAGTGCCGGCGTCCCATCAGTTTTAGAACCAAACGGACTGATGCGTGACGACAAGAAGGCAAGAGACCCGACGGGATGACCCTTATCCCTTGGAAGATAGGACGGCCTCTTGTATGGGATGCCACTTGTGTCGACACCTTGGCGCCGTCTCATCTTCCTGTGACTTCGGGACAAGCTGGTGCTGCCGCATCTAAAGCTGAAAACCTCAAACGGCACAAATATAGTTATTTGGATAGAATATATCTTTTTGTACCGTTTGGGGTTGAAACTTTAGGTTCGTGGGGGCCGGCCGCTCTCGAACTGTATCGGGACCTGGCCAAACGTTTAGAGGAAGCTTCAGGTGACCAGAATGCTGGTATCTACTTTGGACAAAAGCTAAGCATTGCTATCCAGCGTGGCAATGCTGCCAGCATTCTGACCACATTCTGATCCCTCCTGTCACAGATTTTTAGACAATTTTTTTTGTATACATTTTGTAAATAGGTAGTATTAATTTAAGGGTTTTTTTATTTTGTTTCAATAAAAAAATCTTAAATTAAATGTTACTTCTTTCAACGTCAGTTTTAAATGACTTAAATAATTATGGCAAATGAAAATTTTTATGATAAAAAAATATTGTTAATATATTACGGTCATTATTACAGATTATGGCACCAAGGAAAAAGTTAACACGTGAAGAAAGATTACAGAAGAAACGTGAAGTAGAGAAGCAGGCTACGATATCAAAAGATTAAAATAATGTATATAAAAAATGCATACAAAACCGGAAAATTATTTAAAGTTGATGATCAAGATATTTCATTCATTTCAGAAGATCAGGTTGTCCAGACACTCCCTATGCCAAATCTTATTTTGAAAGGGCAGAGGATGTTTTACTCCTTTAAAAAGTCGGTAAATGTGTTTGAGAAAGCTTAAGCATTTTAATTATATTTTTTATTCATGTAGGTAAGAAAGTGCCTTTAATTTTTTATGTTATTTTGATTTTATTTTTTGTTCATGTAAGCAAGAGAGTGCCTTTAAATATTTATGTTATTTTTCATTTTCTAATTTACATTTACTTCCTATCTTTCACTAAATGAGCCGTATACAGAATGTGACAGAACCGCATAGGTATAGGCAATATGAAAATTAACCTGATTATCCAAGTCTGATTAACACTTAAGAAGAGCTTTATTAGTATTAATTAGTATTAATATAAGAATATTTTATAATCGTTGAAGGTACAATGGCAAGATAATTTACATGTGTATTTTTGTAAGTGAAACACTATTGTTTTAGAAAAAAATGCTGTAATATAATAGTCTGATTATATGTTAAGAACAATATTTAATAAAAGTTGATTTAATTCATTTTATTGATTTTATTAAGTATGTTATTGTGTCAAATTCTCTCCCCTGGTGAAATAAGTATCTACCCTGGTCCTGATGTCTCTCCCCTGCTCGATGTATTTACCCTGGTCTTCGAAAAAGTAATGAAATATGTATAAAGTGACTTGCCCTTGTGTGAAAAGGTAAATAAACGGGTCAACAATCATAATATAAGGGTTTCAAGAAAAAACTCTAACTTTTCTTCTTGGCCGTATTCTCTATGAACTTGAAACCTCTTATCGTAGAATCACCCATAAAAGAAATAGAAGCTGTTTAATATTTTCTTACACATTTTTACAGACGCTTATTCAAAAGTTAATAATAATCGTCCGTGCACAGCTTCAATTGCTGAATAGAGAAGTACTTTTAATTAATTATATTGTATTATAACTTTTAACAGAAACATTAAAACCCGTTTAATCAGTTTGGCGAGTGTTGAAGGTATGATCACTCTTTGTGGAATTAAATAAAATGATAGAATCTCCCGGTTGAGTTTATTCATTACATCCCGCCGCGGGCGGGCGGCGGCGGCTGGGGGGATGGCCCCCTCTACTCGCTTTATGGATATAACCTCGACAAAATACCCCTAAAATTGCACTGTTTTTATTACGTTCTCTCTTTATCTCTTTGGTTTGCTGTTCCTTTTTACGGAGTTATTATTTCATTACCGAATAGGGCAAGTAATAAACACGAGAGCTAAACGCTCTTTAGATTTATCTATAAATTTCATATTGAGAAAATTTGTTTAGTATTAACACTAAAATAGTTTAACATTTTACAAATGTATGACTAAAAAAGGTTTGTTAACACTAATATCTGTATACGACTAATATATTACGTGTAATTCGATTTAATGTTTTCATGCAACGGTAAATAACTCGTCAGATACTGACGAAGATTAAAAGTGCCGTGAGTTAAATCTCAACGGGCGGCGAGGGGGCGAAGTTTAAAATACGATACAGATAAATTAGTAGTCAGCTACTGGCAAGTCGCGTCTGCGGTAGCGCCCGCGCACCGCTTGTTATTAATTACAAGCTTATTGTGACGTCTCTGCCCCAACGAGTAGCAGTGGTTGTTTTCAATGAACAGTCTTGTTCAAGTATTTTAACATTTTTAAACATGTACCTGATGCAATGTTTTGCCGTTCATATCCAACGCTCGTCGCGTTGGATTAGATTTCGGGATTAGTTAGGTTTAAATTTGACCATTGAAGTCATAGCTATTTTTTTTTTTACTTTTGGCAGGTTAGGTATTTTACCACAGCTGATGTTAAATGAAGGTGTGGTCGAAGATGGTTAAGCACACCTAGCGTGGAATGGAACTGGATCTCAAGTGAGGCTGCCGGAACACACCTTTAAGTGCTTGGTGCTTTATTTTATGTTAGGTCACAAATCCTTATCGTTTTACGGATTCCCGTCTCTGCAATGCGATGGACCAGGCACGGTGATACCATCGAATGCTAAGAAACTCCGTCTCATATTAATTTAATATAAATAATTTGAAGTACTTAATATTTATTTCTATACCTACTGTAAATACTTTATAAAAACACTGCTTCAAAGAAAATGTAACCAAATGTAATTCGAACTCGCACATCGTAATATTTGTTCTATATTTACTATTTCTAAATATATTCTTTGAAAATGTCAACTGGCTATTACGGTCCAAAAAATAAATATACATTCTCACAATCGCTCATAAAAATTCAAACATGCAATTAATAATAAATGTTCAACAGATCTGACCATCGATGACACATTGAAATGTCTTGTGTGATTTTTGTGTATCATTAAATGAAAACATTGTTTAGATGCCAAATAGTTGGCGAGAGCGATAAAACAAAGCGTCTGGCATAGGACCAAGTCGACACGAATGGATAAGCGCGCGATTTGCGACGGGAAACTGTACGTGTACAAAGTACTTGGACTGAGCACTGGTTAAAATACTCTCAGCTCACTATCGCGACCGTAAAGCCTGCGTGCGATGCCGCGTCAGTGCTGTCGGCAAGTCTACCCCGTGCTTAGCGCAGATTTGCACGGGCACATTTTAAATGGAGCCGCCAGATCGCAATTACACTCCCTTTGAACTAGCGGAATGCGTTATGTATGACATTCAATTCAATTTAGCGCACAAAGCCAGCGTCGAAATTCTCTTTCTCTATAGCCATGGCCTCGTATTATGCAACAGTGCTCTGTTTGTTAAACTGCAAAGTAACATTTTTATTAACTTTTTTTTTTTGCTACACACAATATGAGATTTAAATCCACGTTACATCTTGTTCAGAAATTTTACGCGTAGTTTAGCATATCTCACACTTCTCTGTGCTTTTATCTCAAGCCTCTATTATTTACGACACATTTAGTAACAAGCTCTGTGAATAGTAGATGTTTTGGGAGTGAATCTGAAAATACACAGTATTATGTTCATCATATATATAGAACCGTTTGCTCGAAGTTTTTATTAGACACTATAATGCTTGTTGATTCAAAGCAGATTACATTTGATTGTCGCGTTTGAGCGCCATGGCTATGATAATATGCCACAAATGATCATGTCTCGGGCGTAACATTTGAATAATACCTACGTTATAGTCCAAAATTCTGGGAATATAATTGATTGATACAGGCGTTACTTTGCGAGGACTCAAAGTAGTTAAATTTAAGTCCTCATCACTGTTGTAACTGGAACGACTGTTAAGTGGAAATAAACTAAATATATACCATGAATACTCCGGTAATATTCTTTTACATAAACTCATGCCTATGGTCTAAAAATAATATAATCGAGCCCTCTGTGAATTGTTGCATTTGTATACGGTAAAGTGTTGTCGAATCTTGGCTCGACCGACGCGTGAGCACGTCGGAATGTCAGACGTCTCCACCTGGGCCAAGCACACTGCACACGCATCACCACCTCGCCTTTGAAGTCCCACCAGCGACCTGCCCACCGCATACCCACCACGTTTGCCACTCACACACTTCGGAATGCAATTAACCCACATAATTAAACCGCCGCTAATTGTTTTAGTCTCATCTCCATCTTATTCTCATTATAAATGGATATTTAATTTGAGACGTATTCATGCTTAATATTGATCTCGTGAGCCATTTATAATCGCCCTATTGTAGCGCATAAATCAAGCTTGTCTTGTCTGCGTGTTTGTTTTGTAAATTAATCGTACCCGTTGTAATATTGAGATTAACTCCAACCAAGAGCTAAATTTTATGATTAATTGAAATTGGCTCTCCGGTTTTATCGAACTTATTGCCAATAAATTTAAAATGTAAATGTCGGACAACATTTGTATTGTAAATGTATTGGCTAATCGTGTCGCAATCTATGAATATTAATTTATTATGGTGTATTGATGTAGGATGCCGTAAAAGGTTATAATGACGATGAATTAATTATATCTGTCAATCGATCGACGGTTTTAACCACATAAAATCTTCACATTAAACCAGTCCGATAAGATATATACCTACTATAAAAGTTAGTTTCCATAGTAAGATATATGAATTTGTTATTTAATGTTTTCGATGAATATATGATATTCAAAAACCACCGCAAGTAGGTATGAAATGTGACTATAACTTATTATAGAGTAAAAATATGTTTATGTTAATGAAACGTTTCTCACAAATGTCGGGCTTAAGTTAATCCCTATATACATACGTATCGTTTGTTTGTAAATTTTATATGTGGGGTTAAGTCGTTGTTAATTAATTTAAGCCGAGCGAGGTGAGGCTCGATTAGCGGAATAAATTGGGCTTGCGGCGAGCGCAATCCCCGCGCAGTAAACAGCGCCGACAACAAAGGCACTCCGGCAGCCCCCGAGCCGCGCGCCTTGCCGGCCTTAATGCTTACTCATTATTTATTCACATCTATAACGAGATTGTCAGTGCTCCCCGTGTCTACCTCCGCTGCCAGCCCGCTTTATTTGTCTCTACTTGTACCGCCGTGGCGTCGACGCCATATTATTTACCCCCGCTCGCTCTTTTTGCTCAGATTATTTTCTTTTCCGTCGAGTTATAAAGCTATTACCGTCCCCTTTTAAGTTCTCCGGCTAGAAATTTACTCGTTTCGCGAAGTAACTCTCTGCGCCGATATGGTTTTATTGAAATACGTTTTCCCATCGAACGTCTGTTTTATTTGCATACATACATTGATACGAGTATCTGCTGAATACACGATTTGAGACCGCGTTCAAACAGTATATGGATGTAGGTACTTGCAACTTCAAATATTTGTGAAATGTGTTTTGCGCGAACAGTGCTTATGTTATTTTTATTATTGTGGTGCCAATTTTTATACCGAGATATAATACGTTTGTATCAATATCGAGAAGATATTCATTATTCTGACAACCGTTACGGAAACTCCAATATAAATATGATTATTATGCTATATGTATTTTATCATTTTTTTGCGAAAGTCATTATATCGCACATTGCCATAAAACTTTCTAAGTATTCTAAGAGATTGATGGCATAGCAGGATTTATAATTTTTTACTTTTATTTACGAGTCGAACACCCACAAATTGAATTACATTAACAGGAAATTGTAAATCAAAACACGGCGACATTACGCAAAAACGAAAGAGCTCTTACAAATTATAATAATACAACAGTATGAAAAGTTGCAGAAAGTAATATTGTATTAAAGAAATTTTATTCAAAAGATATGAAAGCTGAAGCACTTGCAAACGGCTAGATAATGCCATCAGATACTCAGCGTTCTCGTTGAAAATTTTATGTCTCCTCTCGGTACATCCTCCACTGCATTTCAACCCCGCATTTGTGATTCCGCGCCCTTGTAGTGTTTTCAGTGCCGTCGAATTTTGTAGTATTGACGTAATACTTCAATGTTATTTGTCTTATTATTACATTGTATTATTCTATTATATTTATAGAATGATTATATGAATGATACATTTCTGACTTATTTTTCGGTGATATACTTAAACGGTGATTAAGACGTACTTTTACTAGATTTTATCTTGAGACGTTTGAAAGTGTGAACTACTTGACACTGGTATAATGAAGTGCAATTCTCAAAATAAAGAAAACCAAGTAACCAAGTGCATAGGTTGCACAATCTGGTCAGATTAATTTCAGCACAATTTTGATAATTGTGTTTCTATTTTAAGCTTTATTTCATTTCCTTTAATAAAATTGTACCTACCGCTCTGGTTCCTTCATTCCGAATTATTTTATCGCATTTAGATAATGCCTATGACCTGGCAAATGTATGGCTCAGTACCGATCCCCATGTACCTCGCTAGGAAATTAATTTTCAAAAATTCTTTCTCAGTACCAATCTACATAAATATATAATTTAAGAAGCTACATAACTAAATACCCACGCCACCGAGCCAAAATAAAATCGAGTGATAAAGCTACTATGTGTACCTACTCATTTATACACGCTCACCGAAACTCTACCTAAGTAAAATAGCATACGTTTTCATTTATTATTAATTTTATTATCATTTGTGTTCGTTTTGTTTTCTTCACTTTCATGTTTCAATTTAAATGTATTTTCCCCATCTATTCAATTAAAAAGGCAAAACAAAGCTTCAATAACATGTAAAGCTAAGCTACCACCTGCGCTCCAATACCAGGGGTTGCACAAAATAAGAGGGTAGTATCTATTCTAACAGAGTTTTTATTGTAGTCTGTACCACACGTTGTGCGAGATTACTCCGGCTTTAGAGAAATCCGGAGCACCGAGCAACCCTTTGTGCTTTCGACGCTCTCCTCCGTTTTTCCGCCTTCCCTCGTTTCGCCTTCACAAATACAGATTGCGATTCCTACACCGCGAAACGACGCCGCAATTTCAAATCTCCGCTTTTCTTGTATAAGATCTTTAAATGCGGACTTAGCTGTTCACTTTTAAGTATCTAAATTGCTTGACGATATTGATTGTTTCTTTTGTCAAAAATCTTTATAATGTAGCACTTTTTATGGTCTTTCCACTTTCGTTTTATCTTGAAATCGATCATTTGTAATACATACTCTAAAGTAGATAGATAAGAATAAAATTAATCAGGTTTTTACTTGTATTTCTGCACCAAAGATAACATTTTTTGACAAACATAATAATAGAATTAGCTGCGTCCCGCGGTATTATTCGCAACATTTTTTTTGGATAAAATGTAGCCTATGAGTTTATCCAGGGTGTCAGCTACCTCTATACCAAATTTCATTAAAATTGGTCCAGCTGTTTAGAAGTAACAAACACACTTACACACTCTCAAACTTTCGCCTCAATTTATAAGAATAGCGTGATTCTCGGTGCGTAAGTATCATTTGCAGTTATCCGGTTTTATAATTTTGTTTTTTCAACAGTAGTGCACAGTTAAGATAATATATAATTCAAAGACTATTTCATAGTGCTTGTCAGAGGTATTTATGCTTGATTCACGTCTAATTTGTCTTGCAGTGAGGCGAGACAAGTTTCGCTTGTCCTCATTAGAATTCCGGCAATGCAGCCGCCAGTCATATGCGCATTTGTATGTGCTATGTGCTGCTCGCCGTCTCGCTTTGTTATGTATGTCCTCGTCCGTTATCTAGCAAGACTTTCAAATTTTTACGCTTTCTCTTTTAAGGCACCAAACAACCATTCTTCTAACGCTGCCGTCAAGAATTCACTATTTTCAAACGGAAATGATATAATAAATCTGAATAAAAGAAATGGCCTCTATCTAGCACAGAATCGTACAACGTTTTTATTTGCATACGCGTGGAATATAAAAACCAATTTACACAAAAAAAAAATACAGTTTACAGAAATGTGTGCGATACAAAAACGCAATCCAACAATACATTTACCGCAAATTGAATGAGGCTCGAAATAAATCCTGCGGTCGTTGTCTGACTCCCAATACCGCCCGTCCGTATCTCTCACCCCTGTTTGTCGTTGTTCGCGTTTCATTGGACCAAAAAATACCCACATGCTCATACCGTGCGTACATAACTTATTTTACTGCCTTAATCCGGACTCCCACGAGGATACACAGTTTTTACAAGAAAAATATCCTTCGCAAATCCCTGTTTCGGATAAAGCCCGAATTCCTTGTATTACTTTCTACGTTCTTCAAATAAAATGAACCGCAAAATTTTAATCGGTGGCCGATGGTTATCGAGGGTTATTTTCCCTCCCTCATTAGAGAATGGGGATCAACCTCGGGCTCCGAGGGTCGAGCGTCATAAACCGAGCACTCTAGTGTATCGTAAGTGTTAATTACTTTTGTCACTCCGCTGGCGGGCGGTTAACAAATCTCGTCGTTACATAATTTCGCCGCTGAGTACTGTAATTTACGTCGACTGACGCAACATTGTTTGTACAATAAATTATTATGCCTTGGAGCGTTCTTAACGGGCGGCTTAATCGATAAGCGTCGTTTTTATAGCACCATTAACAGGCTGCGCGGAGGGGCGAGCAGTTTCAATCTGCGTAATCAACACCGTATCGCCAACAAAACCTTATTGCTGGTAATATTGTAAAAACCGCGTCGAGATCCGCGCGACTCACGAGCCCGTGACTTTACACCACTATCTTTATTTTGTTGTTATAAAACAATCATTACATATATTTGAGTCAATGTTTACACACATGTTTGTATCCACTTAAAATGGATACAATGATGACGAGCGAATAGTTACAATTTGATAAAAAAACTATATTCGCGGTACTTACGTGTAATACATTCGAGTTGTTTTTGTTAGCGTTTTTTCATTAATCTGTAAAATAGTAAAAAATGTCTCGTTTTATTGCTACCGAAAGCTGCGGGGGAAAATAAACACCACGTTGCGTCGCGAGCAAGCGAATTTCCGGCTGAATGCCGTTTGGGACGTTTCAATTTTACAAAATACAAACTTTTGCCTTATGGCAGCGCTCGCAACAATCGCTTGAACTCGATTTATGAAGGATTACACGATTTGCGATTAAACGTAAATAATTGTTCCGATTAGATCTATTTGCTATTGACAGTTTGGTGTGATTTAAGACAGCGAGGTGTGAAGTGTTATAACCCATGCAAATACATTCAATCTCACCATAAAGCTTATGTAAATATATTATTAGCAAATTTAATAGCGCCTAATGATCAAGCGTGGGAAAAGACAACTTCTATGATATTTGCTACAGCATCTCTTTAATTTGATTATTAGAAAGTAAATGTTTTTGTTACGTTTTCAAAACCCGACCTTGATTTGTATGCCGTAAAACTAATAAACAAGAAAAATCACGAGATGAGTCTAGTAGGTACAATTTTAGGATTTCATTCTTCATGGATTGAAAAATAAATAGTTAAAGATTAAATCTTGATGGATGCAGGAAATTAATAGCTAACCATGTAAAAATATTTAAATGTATTTTCTTGCACTGTTGTCAGGCTGTCATGTAGGTTAAATGTAAAATATGTTTTATGATTAATATTTTACTACGTCGTAAATTATTCGCGCGTCTGATATTTTAGAAACTGCTCATTTTATTAGAAAATTGCGTCAAATCTTTATGTATTTTACGACAGCAGCAAAAGTAGCATAGTTAAACAAAATCCTTATCATGCCAACACAATTTATTATTTTTAGTGTATTGAATCATTAAATTTAATATAATTTAATGCCGTCGTATGTGATATATTACAGTCTGAAAGAGAAAGAAACCTGCTGAACTTACTTTGATCCGAGCTTTTTGTTCGTGTTTGTACAAAGAGATTCATATCGTTTTAATTTCCCCTCGGTATTATACCTACGCTAATATTTTACGTGAAATCACAATCCGCGCAAAAAATAATCTGTTCCTCCCGTTAGGGAAAACTCTCATAAAACGCGTTTATATTTATAGATATTTTTATAGAGACAGTTACCGAAGACAAGTCGAGATTTATCTCGCTTATCCCTACCGCTTCACCGTCCCGCTCTCAAACGGGGAGTCTTTATACTTTTTATTCCCGTATAAATGGTTTCAAATTAGTATTTTCGAGAGGGTCCTTTTATTACATTCTTTTGTGATTCTTCATTTAGTGAGACAAAGGGAGAGGTTCATTTGTACGTATTACTTATTTAAAACCGTCTTCTATTAATTAAACAAGTTGATAATGTTAAAAGTCATCGTGAAAGTGAGTTGGTTTAAAAGATTTTTACTAAGAAAAATTTACGATTATTACTAAGTTCCAAATAGCTTTATATATTTTTTTTTAAAAACATTCGACTACTCTGCTCACTCCCACTGCTCTTCTATGGTTACCCTACTGCATTAATCGCAGTCGTAAAGCAATAAGTTATAAAACGAATATAAATAAATCGGTTTATGGCTGTTTTACTGCTTTTCGCGAATGTGTTATTGCTAGGAACGGACGCAATGCGCTCGTAATATACGTGTATACCGGCGACATAGATTAATGTTGAAGTGGTGACGTCCTCTGATACTGAGATGGACCTGGCAGGCTGGCACCCGACATCATAAACTGCCAGACGCAAAACACCTGCCATGAAATTTTACAATGCAGCATTTGATTCGGCACTCGAGTGTTAAGACAACCATAAAACAAACTGCGTTATTTTTTACTATCCCACTAAACTAAAAAACTTCAGTGGGATACGAGATTCCTGAATTTATCGCGTGCTATAAAAATTTACCAACAGAACATTCTAAAAATGCATCAAATTTATCAAGGTTATATTCTGTATTGACCGCTCTACCAACTGTTATGTTACGGGCTCCTGTAGAAAAATGTGTATTACCATAAACCAAGTTAACCCTATAAGTTAACTTTCCCCCATGAAACATTTTTGTCAGCTTGTATTTAGCTTCCGAAAGCAGTTAACATATGTAACATCCAAGATACACTCGACTAGGCGGTTTGTTGGGCGGGCGGGCACCGGCGGCGCGTGCGCGCGGCGCGGGGCGCGGGTCGGTGCCGACGACCGCGCCATTCTCGCCCCGACTGTTGGGCGGATCGCGCGCTCGGCCCGCTCACTCACAAGTTCTTTGTCTCGCGATCTCTGCTAACGCGCGTGCTGTTATTTTTACTCTGTGACGGACCAATTAACCGATCTCCTATTGGAGGCCACACCACTTACCACTTGGATTACAGTGCATAAGGATTGCAGTGTTATTAATTTGGATTTTCCTGTTCGATGTTACGAAAAGTGTCAACACGGAATTCCTGTTTGACTTGAAAACAAGTGTTTGTGTTAACCTAACTATAAATACAAAAAATCTGTGACCAGATGCGCATTTAAGTGTAATGATTATGGTGTTTGTTTAGTTCATAAATGAGACTCCGAGAGACCTAAACAGTTTACTAGTGAGGAGTCAGTGACAGTTACAATAGTGCGGATCAAAGATAACCCCAAAAGCAATGCCGAAGGTGGTGCTAAAAAAGAAAGCAAGAGAAAAGCAAATAAACAAAAAACAGTGGCTAACGATTCGGTGACCGGCAACAAGACCGAGAAAGCAGCTGTGAACCTCGTCAAGGCAAAAGAAGGTCGAAAAAAAACGCCGCCTAAAGATGTACAAGAGAAACAGGTAAATCAACCTCAACACAATGCCGCTGTCTACGCTATATAAAGGAACCGTCCTGTCATCATTTACCGCGAGCTGATGAAGATAATAACGATACAAAAATGGGAAAAATATTGCTAAGATAAAATTCCCCACGGAACACCTCGAGTTACCGGTCAGCGCTACGTGACCGGAATATTTAACGTTGCATTTGTTAGATTAGCCTGAACAATGAAACGACACCCTGTTATAGAATAACCATTGTAATTTGCACTTATTTTCTATTAAAAACTTTCTTGTAATAGCAACGTTATTGTTGGTAGTCACGAATATGACTGAAACGCAAACATCCGTCGTGTAACTTCTATTGCGCTACTTGTAACAATTTAAATCCCCTACAGATCGCTTAGAACTACCACTCAACTAAAGGCGTAATTATGGACTATTACCACTATTACAAACAACCACTATGTTAGTCTTGTGTTTTTATTACCCGCCATTTGAATGTAGGTTAATAAGCACCTTCGGCTCTTGTCTACAATTTATAATAGCATTGTTTCGATTGTCTTGTCTACGGTATTAAATAATGCTTCCGTTTCAACTTTTTTTTATTGCCGTGTTATTGATGATTTTAGTTTACAGTTCCCTATAAAGTTTTTATTGTTTAGTCTTGGCTGCCTTGTTTTATGTTAAGAATTCTGAAGGTTTCTAATTGTAAATATTTTATGGTGTATTATTTACTGTAGGTTATAAGGTAACTGCGAAATAAACATCGATAAGTGATAGTAGTATTGCTGTAAAGATCCAGTGATCAATATAATCAATTGACGCCTGTTTATAATGTTAAGTATTTAGCAAATTGAATACTACAGTGACCAAACTTCCGATACATTGTGTATTATACAAAAGTAATTCTGCAGCCATGGTCAGACACTTTTCGTCTGTAATTTGATCAGTTGAAATAACAAAAATTAAACCTTGTTCGAATGCACGAAGAAAATGAAACCGTTACCCACCGATCGCGCACCTACTTCATTTACTAAATTACAGACCAATTTACTAGGTAGTTAAAAACAACGGCGAATGCAGTAAACGGTAAATTAAACTTAATTGCCTGTTATTATTATGTTAATAATTTGCATTTATATAGAGGTTATTATAATCATTCTGTAGAGGAAAAAACATAATGCTAAATTAAATGCATGAGCAAAAAGATAAAAGCACATTTATTCAATTTGTATTTTACGAAAGATCTTGTGGGAATTGCTTGAACAACGTGTTATAAATATACAATTTGCTTTATAAAGTTGTCACATTGCCCACCTTGTGTTTTATTTATGACAACTAGCTCGCTTACTGGATTATTATTGGTTTGGAAACCGGCCACTCATTACTCAGTTATTATTGCTCTCTACACTTGAATGTTTAATAGGTATATACATTATGGATAATTGTAAACTATTATGATATCTTTACTATTCTGACAGGTGGTTAGCTACATAGTCGGTATAATAAATAATTGCCGCCTTGTTTACTTCAGTAGTTTATGGTTAACAGGCTATATTTGACCATGGCTGACCATGATGTTAAGCGACAGTTTAGTCGAAGATGGTACACACATCTTGAACCCGCTCTCAAGCGAGGCTGCCGAAACACACCGTTAGGATGCTTGGCAGTAGATTCCTATTTTGATAATGGTAGCTAGCTAGCCGAGTACTAGAAATTACCCTTCCACCATGTTATGGTTTCCTCTATACAATGTTTTCCTTCACCGGCAGCTCAAGCTTATTGTAAAAATTTTACCCATCGCCTTTCGACATATGAGCCAATCACGCTTCCCACGGAGCTATCATTGCTACTGATGTTCTAATTTTGTAATAAATTTAATCTTTTACAAATCTCAATTAGATTGATGTCTATGTATATTGTTCTTATTGATAAAAAAAGTTAAAATAAATAACACTTAATTGATACCACCGAAAAGATTACAATAAGAATGCATTACAGATTATGGATAAGCGTTAAATGCGGTCTCAATGCGCAACAATATTTTAAAATACAATTCGCAGTATACGATATGATCCGTCCCCTTCGCATCAAAACTAATGAGTTGTATTGAAGTCATTGTAATGCAAATGCAGCACGGTGCATGATCGAATATCAAACTAGTGTCGACCACGACTCGGTCCCCACTTGCGGGGATTTGTAATCTCCACGCATCCTCAATACATGTCGCACACTGTTTATCATGCATGGACTGTTACTGCGCACAAATTTAGTATGCAGCATTAAATTCAGGTCATGAACAAACAACTTTTAACTAAATATTCACGAGTTTCTTGTGTGTCTTTCGCGTTAAGAGATAAATGGGGCTTACGTTTGTATGTCCCGAGATTAACACGGCATATCTTTTTTTTTTGTGTGTGTTATTAAAAATTCGTCATTCAATTAAATATAATGCAAATATTTGTAGAATAAAATATATGTTGATGTACATATAGCTACATAATGGCTTGTCATTTCGAGAGGGCAGGTTGCCAAATCGGCCGCTGGCTTGATGCTAATTGTAAATTCTATATTAAATTACAGACGTTGATTATAATAGCTATGAATTATTCATATAAATTAATCTGCACACAAGACGGACCTTCAGACATAAACTTTTTATTGCAGGACATATTGTAATTTATTTGATTGGAATGCTGCAGTCGTATTTTAATTATAACAGCTCTTTTTGCTTTTATAGTGTCGTTTACACAAATGTAGCGCATATTAATTAATGATTTTTGTTGTTTACGATATCCTGTCGGCTTTAACTTTATCTTAGATCATGAACTTTTTGTGTAAACTTTGCAAAGATTATTTTCTCCCTGAATTTTCAAGTCCCATCCTATTAAAAGTTTGTAAAAGTATTAGAATTTCGAATGAGAGGCGAAAAGCTATCACGCCATTTTTTTTTCGTTCCCCCCATTTCGTTGCCGAATGGAGGGGAAGCGCAAAATCGAACTCGGGCAGGGGCGCCGATTGAGATTTTGTTTCGCAGACATTTTCAATTTGGAATATTTTAATGAAGCAACTTATTTTAAATATTGATGCTATAATAATGCAATTTAAAAACTTAATAGACATCGTAAACCACTCTATTAAAGATAACATTAACATTTTTGTCGAATGTCAATATTAATCACAACACCGACTGTAAACCTAAAAAAACAAATTACAAAACATAAGACAACGTTCTCTACAAAAGAATACCTTCAAAATGTAGACCGTGTAAATATTTTTAGTTTATTTTGACATAGTTGACTAATGCGCTCGTTTATTTTTATAGCTGGTTTATTTGAGAGTCGCGTGTGTTACCGCTCGGAGGTGGGCTCAAGCGGCTATTATTACTTGCCGACACGACATCACTCATCGCGCTAATACCTCGCTGAATTATTATGTATTTTATGTTACATAGTCTTGACGGCCGGCCAACTTTCATTCAGTTGACAGATACCCCCTAAATACTTACGCGCATAATTATCCACAGGCCAAGAATGCACGCCTGCATTCATAATTAACGTTGACGGAGTCTTGGCGCAATATCCTGTTCTATTCGTCTTTGATCGATGTGCAAACTCATCATATTGATTATATCCGAGAGCATTGCGACGCGAGCGAATCGTCTCGATAACATCCTGGAAACTTTAATTTGGAGCACGTACCATGAATTATTTAGCAGTAAACGATCAACATACGTGGCCGTCCCCTCCGGCATGGCAAATGGAGTTAATTAAAATTAGCGGCCGGTCAGTAACGAGTTATTGTGTCCGAGCGCGCCCTTAGTGAGAAATGCGACGGAAACAAAAAGGGGTTTGTATATTACGCGCGGCTCCTTTGAATATCCTTACTTCGCGGAGACAAGGGCGGACGCGGCAGTCGGCAGCCGGCTGGCACGCGCGGCCCATACTTGATTTATCACTCCATTGTTGCGGAGCGACGACCCACCCTCGCCGGATAAGGCTAAACATTCAATTGCCGGAACGCTCCTGAAACGATTTGTTCTCTCCCCCTTCACTCAATACGATCGATTGACTATTTTCTTCCGGCCCTCTCCGATATTTAAGTGTGAATCTGCTATGAGCTTCTTATGGCTTTGATCTTGGTTGGCTTTCAGCAGATTTTTTTTGTTGATTAAATGTTTGTTCGTAAACGTGACTTTTGTAAAGTTTACCCGGCTGTGTATGTTATGGTAGAATAATGGACATCTTTCTTGTTCTGAACATAAAAGATGTTTCTTAGGATTTACAATATTGAATGACAAAATGAAACTGCAATCAAACCTTTAGCAGAAGTTTCTAATATAATAAATAATTAATGGTAATCTCCGTTTACACAATCACAGAGATCCATAAAAAGCGACGATAAAATCAGGTTCTTCAAACCTATCAATTGATGCAAAACTATCTCTATCTGCAGATTGTACAACTAATAAAGGAGAGGTTTAAGAGACAATGGTAGTTAAACTGCGGGCGTCGTAAACGGCGCGGTCGGCCAACTAGTTTTATTGAGTCGTTCGCGCGCCCGCTCGTAAATATCCCCGGTCCCCGCGTAATTACTTCCATTCCCTTTAAACTCCTGCACCGTACGCCGATAAACTCGAAAATATTTTGCAGAAAATATACATATGTACCTACACACATAGAGACAGATAAAAACTCTTTATTGTACACACCAGTCATTAAAATGAAAAAAGAAAACAAAATTTCTGAATCATCTATGCCATAAATGGCGGCCTTATCGTTAAAGGCAATCTCTACCAGGTAACCGTACAATGGCAATAAATTACACGCGACTACTTAGGAACAGACAGGAGATGTCGTATTCTTCTTAGTCGTCTCTTCTCCAGCATCACATTTCGAGAGCGTCTGTCTTCTTTTTGTCACCTTCTTTTAGAGCCCACAGCGTAAAGAAAAATGGGAAAGACGAGCCCCCTCACAAGTCGTATTACGAAGAATATCGTAATACATGTTAATTTTTTCATGTAGGTATAATATAATAAAAATAACCGAGACACCGACAAAAGCATAAATAATACTTTTCTTTTATTTATACGGAATTGCTCGCATATAGTTAAGCCGAATACGTCGTCTAAATTTCCGTTTAATTCACGCGCGCGATAAATAAAAACATAAATATGTCTACATATCTGTTTCCATAATAAAATACATACCTACTTATGCTAGCAAAGATTTGTACTTGTTCATTCGTCATCATTAAAGCATATTATGTTATCTTATGAGAATTGTGTCTTCTGCCGTGCATTTTCCATTAACATTTTAAAAGCGAAAGTTGTTTGTTATTCAAATGTCTTAACATTTGAGATCCGCTAAAGTTGGTACGCTTTTAAGAAACGAAAAAACTTACGTAACATCGTGTGCATTCTGAACCTGTATCATATTAAATTTCGAACATCATAGTATAAATTGAATAAATCTAAAAGAAATGGTATACCTATTAGATAAAAATAAGCTAAGTATAAAGACGTCAAACATTAAAATTAAATTGAACACGACTTTAATTAAATAAAAAAATAATAACGACATACCGATTTAAATTGTGAATCCTCATTAATCATAAATTCATACCAAGATTATCTGTATTAAATAAAGTCTAGCTCTGCTAATTATAGATTCAGATTAATGTAGATGTAGATTATGTTTCGGCTAGATTTCTAACAGCCTAACAAGTTCTCACGGACGTCTACAAGTCTACATCCATCATTATGCAATGCTCATAACAGTAAATTGTTTTTTTTTAACGTCGTCTCTTTTGGTTATATTTCTCATTAACATGTCTTTATGTGTCAGACGTGAATTCATCTTCATCTGATGAATACAAAAAGCTCGCGGTCGGGTATTGTGTTAGGTTTGAACAATAGTCGTATGTAGTTAGAATATTAATGGCACATAATACGTACCGACCGTACATGTCGTCATCACCTAATGTGTTTTCGTGTCTACTTACGCACTGCTACTTCCAGTTAAACTGAGCAAAAAATGTTAAACGAATTCTAACAAAAACTTGAACGTATAAATGCCTGCACAATTACTGTAGCTACAATTTTTCAAAGTTATCTTAGTTTTTACTTGAATGTTAATACTGACTTTAATTATTAAATTTAATTTGTTGCAGGCTAGTCCCGAAAACAGCAGAAATGCTTCGCCAAGATATCACGATGTATCAATGGATGATGTAAGTTATATACTTTATGTGATATGTACCTACATATTGATATTGCAGCAACTCATTTTGCTCGAAGAACTTACAGTATTTGATTTTGTATACGTTGAAAGTCTGTCACCAAGCAACTAACGGTGTATTACGGCAGCCTCTATTGAGACACAGTTCCTTCCCAGGCTAGGTCTGTTTACCATCTTCGAACACGATTACCTAATATCGGTAAGTTGTGGTCAAACTCCAAGCCTGTGAAACAAAAAAAACATTCGAGAATACTGCATTTCAATGCATGCATTCAAATATACACGTACTAACATGGAACAATGTATTCGACAGGCATCGGACGCAGGCTCTCTGTTCCGGGTGACTAGTGCGGCAGCGGGCGGCGGCGGTGGCGGCGGCGGTGGCGGAGGCTGTGGTGGTGGCGGTGGCGGCGCGGGCGCGAAGAACGAGCTCGTGGCACGGGGCGGCAGCGGTGGCGCGCTGGCTCTTTCGCGCGCGCCTGTCGGCGGCAGCGCGAGTCCCGCTCCCGCGCCGCTACCGCAGCCGGCGCCGTCGCCCGCGCCCGCCGCGCTGCCGCCGCCCGCGCTCCCACCACCGCCTTTCCGCGCCGACACACCGCACCGACCTAACGGTGCGCATATCCCCGCCATCGAGGGACACGCTGCAACACAAATCCCAACGCGGCCCGCGCATCCAGACACACCTGAACGGCCCGCCGCTAACACTAACAAGCTGCAGCCAGGCGCACGCGCCGCCGCTGACAGCCCGACGCCGGCACCGCCCGCGCCGCCGGCGCCCTCGCCGCTCTTCCCTACGCACACTGCCTACCAGTCACAATCACAATCGCACGCGGCCGCCGCGCTGCCCGATTACCGGCACACGAACCACGAGACGCGGACCGAGCCGCCACCCGGACCGGCGCCGGCCGCGCCGCTCGACCTGCACGCGCATCACGCGCCGCGCGCTCCTCCTGTCGCCGCGCACCCCTCCGTTCCTACCTCGTTTCCGAGTCGAGTCAACGGCGCGCCGCCCGCCGCCGCGCCGCACTCGACGCCTTCCGCGATTCCTACGTGTCTTCCGAGCCGACCGCTCGCCGCCACCGGCCGGCCGCTCTCCCCGGCCGCGCCCGTCTCCCGCCCTTCCTACCCTCCCCCCGTATTCGGGTCTAGTCACGCGAACTCGAGCATGAGTTCCAATATCCACGGTCACACGATGCCACCCTACCAGAGTCAGGCGAGTTTACAGAAACATTCCGTTCAACCGGCGTATGCGAGCAGGCCGTCGCACCTCGCGCCTTTCAGCGTCGCAAGCCACCTCTCGTCGAATCACGTGCCTACGACGACGGCGAGCCAGCCGCACACGCCGCACCCCCTCACCGGTCATTCCATCGCAAGCCACGCGACGAGTCACCGTCCGCCGAGTGCTCCCGGCGCGCCCTCCGCCTCCACACCGACTGCGCTCGCGCCGACATCCAACCACACTGGGCCCCCGCCGCCCACGACCACCGCCTCCGGCACGATACCGAGCTACACGCCAAGCCTGAAACACCCCGGGCTGAGTTCGATGGCGCCGCCGGCCGGCGCCATGATTCCGCCGCTCGCGGAGCCGTCGAGCACGCCGGTACCGAGCTCAGCCGCCGCGGTCGTCACGTCGGCAGCATCGGGTGCCTCGCATCCTGTAGTGCCCGCGCCCGCGTCGGCGGAGACGCGGACCGAGCTGCCGGCGCGCACTGAGAGCACAGCGGTTGTATCTGCGGGGCTCGCTTCCAACGGGTTCCCGCCGCCCGCCGTGTACTCGGCTGCCACCTACCCGCCTCTCTACGCGCCCTATGCCTCCTCCTTGCAGCATAGCCCTTACCTGCCGCCGGCGGCCGCTTCACCCAGAAACATCACAGACACGGTAATTATGTGTTTCTTTTTATACCGTTATTACTGTAAATTACCAGGCTTGATATTAGGAAAGGTTACTTGTAGGTATCTATCTATCATAGTCATCAAAGTCCATTGCTAGACATAGGCCTCTCCCAAGACACGCCACTCAGCCCGATCTTCGGCTTTTCGCTTCCATTAACCGCCAGTTATATTTAAATGTGTAATGACTCCTTGGTCTTAAAATTATATTCACATTATTCACATTACATTACAGATAATAATAATAATGGTACACAGAACCTACACTAAGCTAACACTTGTATTGTAGGTTCTGTACTCCTTCAGGGATTCATTTACAATTAAAGATAAATATGGTGATAAATATGGTGATGTGTGTGTATATACGAGAACTACACACAAACACCTTGTGTGGCATAGACTTAAACACGTGGAGTTACCATATTTGCAACCAAGTTAGTTTTGAGTATCTTCAAAAGTAAACAGGTTCCTTCTAGGTAAGCGTGTTCCATCCTAGGCCACATCGTTGCTTAACATCAGGCAGGATGTGGTCAAACGCGAACTTATTAAAATATATTACTTATGACAAACGAAAACTAGGACCAAGGAGTTTTTCATCCTTTTTCTATGCAACACTATATTTTGTAAGTTAGTTTTTATGAATGTGTGCTTAATATAAAGTCCGTGGCTCGTGTATTTCAGCGAACGAGTCTATCCGCGTCGCCGCTGGTGGCTCCGAAGACGCCGAAAGGCGTGCGGCCGCACACGCCGGGCTCGACGGGCGCGGCTGGCGCAGCGATCTCCTACTCGCCGCGCGGACCTAGTCCCACCAGGGAACGAGAGAGTTTCAGGTACTGAAACAGAACTGTTATACTCTCTCCATTATGTTAACCGCTTTTTGACAGCTCAAACAAAGTTGACGATATTAACTTTGTACAGCGTCTAGCAAAATAAATTTTACACAAATAAATACGTTTAATCTAGCATTACCTCTTTACAAGATTTAATATAAAAATTGCTCTCAAGTTAACGCAGTCTAATACTCAATACAGACATTTTTCTATTTCATTCCATTGATGCTCATTCGTTAAGAAAAACAACAGCCGCCATGAGAAATTTCTCCAATGTTTAATCATGTTCATTGTTGTACAGCAACATCAGCAGCTTGTCGCGCGGCACGGCGCCGCCGGTGTCGAGCGCGCCGCTGGCGCCGCAACTGGTAGCGCCGCTTGCCGCGCCCCTGCCCGCTCCCATACCGGTATGACGTCCCCATTGTTTATACTCGCTTATAGGTGAGTTTTTTGCTCTTGGAACTCACTAATTCTATGTACCTGAAGAGCATTCAAATGGAATTTCAAGTCGCAGAATGTCCAATTCGTATAATGTCTAGAAAAGTGTTAAATTCGAGGAATTGGAGCATTAAATCGCATTGTAAAAATGTGATCTATCTTTTAGGGTTCCGTACCCAAACGGTAAAACGGGACCCTATTACTATGACTCCGCTGTTCGTCTGTCACCAGGCTGTATCTCATTAACCATGATAGTTAGACAGTTGAAATTTTAACAGATGATGTATTTCTGTTGCCGCTATAACAACAAATACTATAAACAATAAAATAAATATTTAAGAGGGCTCCCATACAACAAACGTGATTATTTGCCTTTTTTATAGATAATGGTACGGAACCCTTCGTGCGCGAGTTCGACTCGCACTTGTTTTTATATATACCTCAATATAGGCCTTATAGGTGGGATAAAGCTGTGATGTAGGGTCGATGAGTAGACTGAGGAAATGCACAATATAACTCGAATGTAATTTCAATGCAAGATTTATTACCCTCGATTGAATCGGCTTTCAAAACCAGTCAAGATCAAAAACTAGTCCCAGGACTCGTTTTTGATCGTTTGAATGAGGTTTTGTTCAAAAATTTATTATAACAGACTTTCCAACTATCCGTGTGAAAATGAATAAGAGTGAATAAAATTCAAATCCCAATTAATTGTGACAGTTATGAATTGTCTGTCACTTTTCGACCAGCTATCTAAATCTATGCCATAAATCGCAGTAATCCATTACTGCGTGGTAGGAAGATAAACAAATCAAGAAATACAATCGCATTTAAATAAATAACTCGAAATGTTTTTTACGCGAATTGTCACGCCTAGATAACTGAGAGAATACTTACAATTTATTATGTAGCGATGATAGCTCAGTGGTTAGCGCTGTCGGTTCGCATGCCGAAGGACGTGGGTTAGACCCCAGCAATGAGCTTGAGCTGCCGATGAAAGAAACCATAGCATGGTGGTAGGCACTCTGCTGGCTAGCTACCACCCTGAAGTTCAAAGTCTGCCGCCAAGCATCTAACGGTGTGTTCCGACAGCCTCACTTAAGAGCCAGTTGCATTCCAGGCTAGGTGTGATTTACCATCTTCGATCACACCGTCACATAACATCAGGTGAGCTGTGGTCACTCCTAGCCTGTCAACCATTAAAAAAAATGATTTTCATATGAAAGTGTGTTGTTATTCCAGGGTCCACTAGGTGGCGGCTTGGGTGCAGGATTGGCTCCGCTAAGCAGTACAATGGGCGCGCCTCTCGCGCCGACTGCGACTCCCGCGGCCGTCGGCATGCCCTCGCACTTGGCGCACTCGCTGGCGCCCGTGCCCACAGTGCCCAGCATCAGCTCCAGTGCGAAACCGCCCGCGCACTGGGGGGTAACGTGAGTACACAACTCTTATCATCATTATAAGCCTCTCAGAGTACAACGGTCCAATTTTGCCTAAATTTTAACAATTTTTAATAGCATTTTTATTTTTTCTATCTATCCTATGAGATGTGACCAAACTATATGTATGTACATTAACACTTTCATTGCCACTACTATTTTCGAGTAGTTCCCAGCGATGTCGCCCTATATAATACGCACTGCAAGATGAAATGACATGGGCACGCTAGGCGTGTTCAGTGGCACTGTATAAAGGTGAAATCATAAAAATCTGTATTTCGGCTTCAGATAGAAAATATGCCCAAATTCGAAAATATGAAAAATCGAGAGCACGCCTGGCTCGCGGCATCGCGATAGCAATTCGTGATGACACGCTAGGCGTGTCGGCGTCACTGAATGTGTTAAGCTTCTGGGGTTAATATCACCTGTGTTAAATAACAGTGATGGTAAGCAGTGCTTCAAAATATCACTCGCACATGTTCTCGTCGAGTAGAAAAATTAAATAAGCACAAAAAATATAAAATTGTTACAAAGCAAGTGTATCTCTTCCCGTCGTGTCAGGAGAATGTCTCGTACGTCTCGTTACTTGTTATCATAACACAATTTCTCCCGGTGTGTTTCCAGCAGGCCGACGCCGTCGGAGCGCGGGGGCGGGTTTGCGCCGGCGCCGCCGCTCTTCGGCGCTCCGCTACCCCCGCCCAACCCCAACCCCTTCTCGGCGGAATCGCTCTTCCAAACCAGTGAGTATACATACATACATCACAATGTTAAACAAACACCATTTTGACATAAATGTGTTTTGCTTAGAGAATAGGAAAACCAATAGAATTTACCTTTTCTTCAAATGAAAAAACAAAATGGCGAAGTTTTGAAAATAGTTATTACTATTTCGCGCCAAAAATTGTTAATAAAAAATATCTAAATAAAGGTAATTTGGTGTTTCTGTTTACTAATGTTTATACATCCCGCTCACAAGTCAGTTGTCAATACAACTTGCAATTGATATCACGTCATTTTATTTCAATCCAACCTGCAAACCAAAATCAACCTTATACACCCACCAAAATTAATAGGATTATTGCAAAAATTTTTTTGAAGATACATGTTTAAATTTAGCTAGGAATGATAAATTGGTTTAAAAATTTGTTTTTATTAGCATAGCTATTTTATTTGCAGTCAGGTTATAGATTTTTTAAACTCTTCAGCAAATTAATCTCGAAATCTCGAAGATTTTTACTATAAAAGTCAAACCAAACATTACTCTAACGACAAGATAAGTCTAATTGAAGGACAAAAGTCTTTGTAGCATAAACAGTCATTTCGGCATCTGCAAGTTACTGCAACTGTAAATTTGCAATCGCAAAAAAAGTTATATACCTAATTAAAAATTAATTAATTTCGAATTTTTTTTCTTTACTTGTTGCTGAAAGACCTTGCTTTTTATCAAGTTCCACAATTTTAGATTGATAGAACTTTTTATTGTGCACACTATAAACAGACAAAAAGTACAGAGAACAAAATAAACTAGGTTTTAGGTTTTTTTATTTGATCTTGACAGACAGACAGATGACAACGAAGTGATCCCATTAAAGTTCCTCTATTCCTTTTGAGGCACGGAACCCTAAAAACGAAACTATATGTGAACTCTCTATGTAGATACAACAACGAACAACTACAGACAAAACATACAAATAAAAAGATATAAATTAACATACAGACACAGCAAATTTTCAATATCAGTAAGAGGATTATCGCTGCAGTGACTAGAAATTGAAAATGTCCAATTAAAAGATGTAAGAAGTGTGGTTTAGTAGTAGCGGTGGGTGGTGAGCGTCGTGCTGTTGTTTACAGGCCCAGGCGCGGACCTGCTGCGGCGCGAGCTGGACAACCGGTTCCTGGCGGCGGCGGGCGCGGCCGGCGCGGGCGCGGCCGGCGTGCGCGAGATGCACCACCACCAGCACCAGCACACGCACGTGCACCAGCACCCGCCGCCGCCCGCGCCGCACGCGCACCACCCGCACCACCCGCACCACCTGCTCGTGCCGCACCACCCGCCCATAGTACGTACCCGAGCCTTACACGCGGCGACTACCTCGTAGTCACGTAGAGGACCATTCAGAAATTACGTCAAACGAATTTCACGATTTTCTTTAGGGGAGGGCCCCCGTCCTTTTCACAGCTGGTCACACTTGTGAGGCCCCCTAATGCCTAGTGTGATGTCACGTATTTTGCTATTTTATATTTAGAAATCGATGAAATTAAATCAGCAATGTTTCGAAATTGGTTTTATTTCTAACTAAATTATTTAGTAGGTATGTAGATTAAATTTAGTGTTGTAATACTTAGATGGACAATAATATATTATTTTATTTTAAAAAATTGCAATAAACGTTTATTAAAAACAAAATTGAATATTCATGTTATAAAAACTTAAAAATAATTATTTTTAAAATCATAATTATGTACTTACAATAACAATTGATAAATTATTTTATTTTATTTAACATGGAAAACAAACAGCTGCTAATTTTTTAAAATAAATAGAAGATAAGTGAACATGCAAAAGCCTAAAAAGTTTTCACTTATGATACTAAGTAAGTTTAAGTGCCCCGAGCCCGCGCCGGGGCGGAAACAGATGTAAATTATCATACATACTTACTGTTTAATATGTGTTTTCCATGTAAAATAATATAAAAATGTACTCGTTCTACGATATCTTTTTCTCTGGGCCCAACGTCGCTTTTGATAAAACAAATATATAATTGGTAGTCCAACTAGACTATCATCATTATCCACAGACCTCTTTATCCCACTGCTGGTTATTCTCTCTCTTGTCATGCCATCTGCCTCGGTCCTGTGCCAATGTGGTCCAGGTTCGACCCGCGACGGTGACAATATCGTCTACTCATCTTGCGGCTGGACGTCTAACGCTCTGCTTACCTTGCCTAAAAAATATTTAAAAAAATCGCACCAATATCGATATGGTAGTAAATAAATGCCATTATTCAATACGCTATCATTGCTTACCATTAAAAAAAAAATTATAGTCAAACGCGAACATACAGAAGTTAAAAGCAAAACAAATAAAAGTATCCCGAGAAAGCTCAAATGTTTTTTGGGATATTTTTCTTCTCTGAATAAATTGCTGATATTCAAAATTAAATACTATAGTGGAGTGACCTTTTTGTAATAATATTTCAATTTCGGCTTTATTTAATTTCAGTTCAAAGACATGGGCAAAATGTCATCCCTGTATCGGTCTGGCATCGGACTCGGCTACCCCTACTCGTCGAGCCTGCTCCACCCGGCCAACCCCTACGTGCCACCCGCCCCGCTCTCATATGCACCTACTAAGGTAAATATATCACTATAGTTTTACTGTTTTATTTTGTATAGTATATAATTAATTCTGAATTCATCTTTTCACTCATTGTATACTTTGATTCTTCAAAACATAACTGTGAATATTTTCATTCTTCATCAACATCTTTGTTATTTGAAGCTGTCAGCTTTCCTAGTGCTTTTACATAATATCATATGTATTATTTGTGTTGCTGTGTACATTAACCCCGCTTCGCCTCGTGTTAACAGCCCGTAGTGTCGGCCGCGAGCGACTCCGCCCCTAAACCGCCACCACGTCCCGCCGTCGCGGTAGGTCACCTTCACCCTCTTCTCATTACTGCATGCTCTCTTTCTATTCTTACACTCAATAATTTGTCAAATCTATTTTATAAATCAGTAAAAATCTTTAATAAATACAAAAAATTAAATCTAGTATTACGATATGAATGAAATTGTGATCATACGCTCTTCACAGAAATCTGGCAAGTGGAACGCCATGCACGTGCGAATCGCGTGGGAGATCTATAACCACCAGCAGAAAGAGAAGTCAGGGGGCGCCGCGAGCGCAGGCGCGACCGCAAATGCGGCCGCGGCCGCCGCCGCCGCTGCCGCTGCAGCCGCCAGCGAGAAAGACAAACTGCGCGCGTTCCAGGGCAGCGCGCCACCGCCGGCCGGCGCGTATCGGTCGCCGTACGAGCTGCCGGGCGCGCCGTACCTGGCGCACCACCCGCACCTAGGTACCGCAGTCGCGGGCGCCCGCTACGAGGAACGCGCCGCGTACGCCGCCGCCGCCGCCGCCGCCGCCGGCTCGGGCGTGCACCACACTGACCGCGGTTTGCGCGTTGCAGGGGTGTCGCCGTTCGCGCGGTACGGCCCCGGCGCGTACGGCGGCGCGGCGGGCGGGTTCCCGCTGGGCGCGTACGGGCGCGAGCTGGCGCTGTCGTCGCTGCACGGCGTGCACCACGCGCCGCTCGCGTCGCTGCACGACCCGTGGCGCGCGCCCGCCGCGCCGCGGCCCCTGCAGCCGCCGCCCGGCGCGCTCGCCGCCGCGGACGCCGCGCGCCGCGATCACGAGGAGCGCGAGCGCGAGCGTGCGCGCCGCGACCGCGAGGAGCGCGAGCGCCGCGACCGCGACGAGCGCGAGCGCCGCAAGCAGCGCGACCAGCGCGACCGCGAGATGGAGCGCGCGCGCGTGCGCTCGCCGCTGCGGAACGGCGCGCTCGAGCCCAAGGAGGAGCGCAAGGAGGCGCCGCGACCGCTGTACGCGCCGCCGCCGCCGCAGGCCGCCGTGGCCGTGCCGCCCGCGTGGGATCCGTACCGCACGTTCGACCCGCTGCACCACATGCGGTTCGCGCCGCTCATGGAGGCGGCCATCCGCGCAGAGGAGGACCGCGCCAAGATGCTTTCGGCGTACGCGCACCACCAGCAGTTGAAGGCGAGCCCGCTGGCGCGCGCGCTGCCGCCGATGGGCGTGTCCGCGCACGGCATGCCGCTGCCGGCTCTGGCGCCCCCGCTCGCGCCGCTGGCGCCGCTCGACCTGCTCAAGAAGGAGGAGCCGCGATGATAGCCGCACACTGTACATAGAGTAGACTGAGTGCCGTCTGACAGCGAGTGACAGTGCACCCCGGTTCATGTATATCGTTTCCCATTATCGGTTAGAGAATTATTTATTGTATCGTCGCTTGGGGGGGGCGCGGGCGCGGGCGCGGGCGCGGCGCGGGGAGGCGCGGACTTGTGCAATACGGACGGACACTGGCGCCGCCGACGCTGCTTGTTTATTTACATGAGAATATCTATCGACTTGTTATTGTGACCATTATTAGTTAATTATACATCAGATCGCCGATTATGTGAGAGATAGGATTGTCGGAATCGCTATCTTATATAGTTATACATATTTATATATACTTATAAATAAAGTGTAAATATTAGGATGTAAATTAGTGTTAAAGTATAGAATTGGTTTATTTAACGTCATACAAAGGAAAAATCCCATAAATTATTATCGTACCGGGAGTTTATTTTACACTTCCGTTAAAAAAAAAATCTCAATGGTTTTTCAATTGTACCAGTGGAGTTTTATTTATTTATTTGTGCTCCTCTAGTGATCCAGAAATAGTACCCAACTTGAGTTATGTAGCAGGTGATGTTTCTTATTATTGCATTTAAAAGTATGTGATATTATTGTATTGTGGAATACTACATTTTGTCTGACTTCAAAGTAGTGTCTATTCTCAGATATTTAGATCTATGTATTATTGCAATAATGTTAAAAATCTTTTAATTAAATCATGACATGTTTTCAATCGAGATGTTTGTAAAGATTATAATTGTATGTGTTTTATGGTTTTGACAGTGTATCATCATACCAATCTACATTTTGTGCCATTGAATTATTAGAAAAGGCATTGAGTCAGACAAAATAGAATTTAGAATCTGTCTCGGTTAGGCACATCTGATGGTTTGTGTTATTATCTCATAGAAGTGCAACTCAGAAGTGTAATATAGTTTGTACAAGATCATTCTGTATACTAAAAAGTAAATGAAAAAGCTTGGTGCGATTCAGAAAATACCATTAAAACTTTTGATTTTTATACCAATAAGATTTTTTATGTCCTATCCTCAACCGTCCCTAATTTTCAGTTGAAACCTTTGGGCCGCCTTACACGTTCAATCATGATCACGATCCGCGATCCGCGATCATGATTTCAAAATTTCTAGATATTATGCGATCCGGAGCATCAGTCCGTCAATCCGCTTCGTACACGATCAGTCTGGATCGCGATCATTGATCGCGGATCGCGCGGAACGTGTACGGGCTGCCTATGTCTTGTCTTTTTATTAAGTTATTTTAATCTAACAGAGATGTGGAATTTTTGCTGCTTAAAATTATTGATAGTTACCGCAAGCAATGTTAATACTTATGCTAAACTGGAGACTGCAGTCCAAAATGATTGATGCATATAGTCGACAAATCTATAACCTACACGCGACTATTCTTACACAACTTAAGCTTATTTTTAATAGCTTCACCAACAGACAATTTAGGCGACATTTGTAGCGTGGTAGCGTGTAGCTCAGTGGTTAGCGCGGTAGGTTCGCATGCCGAAGGGCGTGGGTTCAAAAGGAAAAACATCGTGAGGAAACCATAGCATGATGGTAGGGTACTTTCTAGCACTCGGCACAGATTTTTATGTTAACGTCTCAGAAGTAAACGTTGCAACCTAGGCTTAGACAAATTGTGACTTGTGGAGGTTTATGTGACTACTAGCTGCGCCCCGCGGTGTTACCTGCTACATGTTTTCGGGATAAAAAATAGCCTATATGATAATTCAGGGTCTCGGCTACCTCCATATTAAATTTCATCCAAATCCGTTTAGTAGTTTTTGCGTGAAAGAGTAACAAACATCCATATAATATTAGTGGGAATAGGATAACGGCTATGTTCAAATAGGCTGGTCATGAAGTTCTGAGTAGTTTCTACTTTTCAGCAAATGGTCGTTTGCTAAACGTCACTCGAGGTGAGTCAATGAGTGCGTATAGTATGTTTTAAGAGACCCGTGAAACCAGGCGACGGACAGTGGAGCTCTTCAATAGGTACAAAGTGGAACATGGAGAGTGCGTTCTTGGTTTGCTTAAACGAAACCAACGGTATACCTTGGAGATGAGTCTGATGGTGCAGTCAGGTGGTTAGTGTAAGTTTCCAATGGTTTTTATAAATCCCTCGAGATTCAGGTACAATTTTTTTTGACGAGTACCTAGTTCATTTTGAAGTAGGTATACCTATAAATGTATTTTTAGAGAAACGAAATGTTTATATTATGGTAAAAGAAAACATCGCTCCATTTATTTATTGTAGCGGAACCTAGAAGTTTGAATAGCATAAGTCCAGTGCTTAGGCGCTATTTTGAGACGTACGATAATAATTAGCCTCCATAGCCCTGTAATGGAAACGGTTTTAAGGAAACTGCTAGTAAGTTTTAACATAGATTTACCAAAAGAAAATGGTTGATCGTCCGACAAGGTTGGTGATATTGTTAAAAACGTAGGTCAAACCTGGATGCGATTGGCTTGTAAGCGAAGCGAGGCAGATGACACTATTTTTTATGTCAATTATGCTATAGGTATATTATATTATAATCAAACAAAAGATCTTTTTTTTTTATAACGTTCATTACCTAAGGCGCCAATAAATAATTAGCCATTTTTTTTTAATATAGGTAATATGAACCGACACGGCATATTTCATCGTTTATCAAATTCGTTGCCTTTCAGTAGTAACGATAACATAGAGACGAACAAACATACCTATAGATCAAACACAAACTGTTTTATTTGCCACAATGCTGAGTTGACATTGCTGTTAGTCGGATACTCACGAGTCACAAGCAGTCGGATTAGTTATTGCGTTTATGTATGTCGCTGCTGATGTTCGCTCTTAGCGATAACGCCGCCACTTGTGGGACTAGCTCATAAGATTATTTGTTCTCTGTACTTTTTTCTGTTTATGATGTGCACAATAAAAAGTTTCTATCTATCTATAAACTTACCTTTTTGTCTTAGCCGCAGTCGGGTAATAGTGATGTGCCTACATAATATGACTTAAGTTACACACTAAGCTAAATTGTCGCACCGTTATTCGGCTGCAACCACTTTATTTCTTATCTAGAACTACAGATTTCATGTACTATTTCGTGGTTAGTGATAGAGAGAGAAACATGTTTTAGTATTTTTCATGTAGCTATCCTGCGTGCATGTTGGCTATGGCCGCAATGCAAATTTACACTACCTGGCTACCGAGATTATAACCACTATCACTTTAAGACTAGCATCTATAGGTTATTACTTTTATAGATTTACATGTGCTCCGTGAGTCGCCCAGATTTTATAAAAATATTGCAGCCTATCTGTTAACCTAGGTCCTAGAGTATAAGCCATTTGTATCCTAAATTTTGTCAAAATGCATTAAACCGCTAGATAAAGTACTAACAAACAAACATACATACATTTTATTTTTGTTATACTACTCTGTGAAGACATGCTGAAAGTTAGAAGGTATATTTTTGGAAAAAAATCTCAACCTTCCATGAAACCATATTTTATACAAACTAAAAATATAAATAAAAATTTAATATGATGTTCAACTACACTGTATTTGCACATTATGTTACATTTTAAATAAATCAACAGTTGATCTAGCTACTCTTCAGAAGTTTATTTCCTGTACCATATCTGAACAGATTTCATTCTTTTAACTTTTTTCTGTAACTGTAGAACACCATAAAGCAAAGCTTCGGCGGTGGGCGGGCATCCAGGCACATAGATGTCCACTGGTACTATGCGGTCACAGCCCCTGAAATAATTCATTAACACAACTGAATCTTTAGTCAATTAAGGGTGAGCAAGTGCAAGTGAACGGCTACAGCCACCCATAGCCAGTGTCAAGCAATTCGCACACTTTCATACATACTATTTTAAAGTTTATGAAACAAACAAATGTGCCTGTACACATTGCAAGTCAAATCATAGAAGTTAAATAATAATTATTTTGTTGATTCATTAATTTATAATAAATAAATAAATAAATATCATAGGACATTACACACAGCGCCATCTGACTCCAAACTAGGCAGAGCTTGTGCTATGGAAGACAGATAACTGATAGAATACTTAAATACTTTTTTTTTTTTGTAAATACATACAGTACACCCAGACACAGAACAAACATCGATGTTATAATAAAACATTGCAAGTGCAGGCTTGTCACATACCTTGATGTTGCTGTAAGTGTAGCAGGCATTTATAAATCAAATGAAATGTCTGTTATATGTGATTATTAATTAATTAGTAATTCTGGTATGCTTAGAACATCAACAATGCTGTCATATTCATACAAATATTTACCTTACAACTGAGTAAGAATAGTGATAGTATCCACCACCATTGGCACAGCTTCCCATGGAAATCACCCAACGTGGATCGGGCATCTGATCATACACTTTTCTTAAAGCTGGTGCCATTTTGTTAGTAAGAGTTCCAGCAACAATCATAACATCAGCCTGACGTGGGGAGGCACGGAACACAACACCATATCTGAAATACAAATATAGAATCAAAAATTTTATTTTTCCTAATCCTTTCATATGGGCCGCCTTACACATTCAATCATGATCACGATCCGCGATCCGCGATCATGATTTCAAAATTTCTAGATATTATGCGATCCGGAGCATCAGTCCGTCAATCCGCTTCGTACACGATCAGTCTGGATCGCGATCATTGATCGCGGATCGCGGATCGCGCGGAACGTGTACGGGCTGCCTATGGGTTTGTGTGGAATGGTAGTAAGCAGAAATTTACTCGTTATAGTACAATCCCTGATCTTGAGAAAAAAATACAGTATAATCTAGCAATTTCAAGAAAAACAATATTTATGGTAGAGATACATTTTTTCAACAGACCCAGATTTCACCTCAGTGAAATTGTGAATCTAATTTTTATATTTTCTTGTAGTTACATACTAAAAGCCTTTATAAAATTTTTATTCTAGTAAGTGTTATTGTGGTTAAAAACTTGCAAACCTATTTCAAATAAAAACCACACAAACTAACCTGTCCATGTCATATCTTGGAGCAGCAATGTGCATCATCTCAACAGCACAGCAAGCCAAACCAAATGTCATAGGCCACATAGAATTTTTCCTTCCCCAGTTCAACAAATCATCGAGTCTTGCAACTGCCGTTTCTGCTATATTAGCGGTATCTTGAAAAGGAGAGTAAGGGCGCTTTTCGGTAGGGCTAGGAACAGGTAAGTGCGTTTGACGTATCTGCTCTACCATAGGTGCACAAGCACCCTTTTTTAAAACTGAGAGTATGGAGTTGGGAGCAGCAGCTCCCAGAGCTTTGACAGCCTGCATTTTATCTGAAAAACAACAATAGAACAGAAGTACAGGTCAAAATGTAAAGTACAGTTCAATATCAAAATATTGATAGTGATGGTACCTACATACGTCTCAGGATATAAATAGCAATCATTAATTGTGTTATGAAATTAAAGCATACGTACAAGTTTAGTGCATAAGATTGTTTGCTGAGAATAAGTTATTATATCAGGTTAAATTCACTTAAAACCTAGAAATAAAATAGAGATACAAATTACAAATTTTACGTAATGTACAGACAGGGCTTGACACTCTTGACAGGAGCTTTTAGGCATTTACAAAGACAGTTATCACGTTCATAGAATTTCGTAGTTTTAGAGTTTAGTTCATCTTGTATACTTTTATCACATAATAATAACATTTCATTGTGGTGGATGATTATAAGATAAAAACGCAGAGTACAAGCTTGTCAATCGTATACTTCTTCTATTCAGTAACCTTTTACCACCTCACCTCCGGCAGCTATCTCTCTTGACAATGCCGGTCCTGTACACACTAAAACATGAAAGACGAAATAATTCTTTGAAAAACTTCTAATAATGTCAGTATATTGTCAATTTTCTTTGTTTTTAGCTTCGCATTTTAAGCATTTGCCAGTGTCAAATGTTTAATTAGTTTTTTTTATCCTTCGTTTTTGGCTTTACACTTCGTTAGATTCTCCCTATACCATGTATGAAACATGTTCGAATTTAAGAAAAACAATAATTTGTCACTGGTCACATACATATTTCAGCTATATTCTAGTAAAGTAGCTAGGAAATATGGAAGCTTTCACAGATTTTTTGAAAACAACGTGAATATACGTGTTTCACACGTGCAATATACGTGTTTCACACGTATATTGCATGTATACACGCGCATGTGTACTATACCTAATGTTTATATACCACACCTGCGTATATGTGACACCTTCAATGTCATTTATAAACATTAATTTAAAATAAAGAGACTAGAAAAAAATAAAATGTGGTGACATGATTTTCGCCTTCCCTCCATAACTTAATTGAGTTTGGCCAACACTACAATAAAATATAAATGTTTCTTTTTTCTTAATTCTTGGCGTCACATTTTGTGCATTAGTCAGTATTTCGATATTTACAAGTATTTTATTACATAATTCACAGTTCACAGTCATACAAAGTAAGTTTTTGTCGAGTCTTGCTGGTCATGCTCTATAGTAAAATAATGATCTGGGGGTTTTGGCGGGAACGTGGGAAGAGTCGTGTCGCTCCGTTGTATTTTTTTCCAAAACTAGTGTTTTGTCGAGTGTTTAGCATAAAATGGTGGTATTTTATTCATAAAGTGCCGAATTACAAGCGCGAGTGTGGGAAAATGATATAATGTGGTGAAACAAGACTTTTTGTGTTGCTTCCAAAACTCCATCAAAGCTTTATAATAAAGTCACCACTACTTTACTAAAGCATGACTGGACTTGACTGACACGAACTGGACTTGACTAAAACTAGCTACGATGACACTTATTTAACTTTTGAAACTTGAAAATATATAATTACTTGACACTGGCAAATGCTAAAAAGCGACGCCAAAACCAAAGAAAAAAGTAAATAAAAATAATGATCAATGATGAGTGATGACTTTACAGTGGAGCCGTGGAGTTTTGAAAACAACAAGAAAAATAATGTATCACGCTATCGCGAAACCACACACCACTATATCACTTTCCCACACATGTAATTCGGTACTGAATAAAACGTCATTATTTTTATGATAAAAATTCGGAAAAAAGTTTGGAATTGCAGTGACTTTTGCAAAAGCTTAGATATTTTCTATGATAATATTGACAATGCCAAAGTTGTCAAACAAACCATCATCTGAATTCATCTGTTGTGCATAAACGATTATTTTATTTGAAATTAAATTAAATTCGTAAAACTAGCCACATAAAGATCGGGAAACATAGTGTTTACGGTGTCTACTTTGACCTTTCTTCACTTCGCTGGTATAATTGCTAAATTTACGATTTATGGCTGGTATCATGTCCACTGTTAAAAAGGTATTAAGTATAAATGGCTTTGTCTGTTTAGTGTTTATTAAAATGGTAATTTAATATTACATAGATTAAATTTAAAATTATAACTAATCTAAAAGGCCGCTATCAATGGGAATAGTTCCCAAAACGCTGGCCCCATTGAATGGTTAAAATAAATCGTTCTTGTTCCACTTTCCAGACAAAAAAATGGTTCAACCCTATGAAAGAGTTAAATGACGATGAACCTCCAAAAAAGAGTAAGAAAGAAAACTCAAAAATCTCGCACTGTACCCCACCAAGTCAGGTAAGTGTTTTAATTTTCCCTCTTGCACCATTTTTCTAAATAATGATACATAATCATAAAAAGTTTTTCTTTACTATTTATAGCAACAAGTTCAAGTCGCAAAGCATAATAGTAGTATAGCAAATGTGGGTTCAAAAAACTGGATGAAACATTTTGACCCCACCTGTGTAGAAGACTTAGCTGTACATGTTAAGAAGATCCAGGAAGTTGAAGAATGGTTGAACATTGTGAAGCACAGTAATTGTAGTGATATGCTTCTATTAACAGGGCCAGTGGGAAGTGGGAAGACTGCTACAATACATACTTTAGCTACAAAACATGGTGTTAAAGTTACAGAATGGATCACTCCACTTGATATTGATATGCCTACTGAATATGGTAAGTTACAGAATAATTATTGTTAAATTCAAATGTAGCTTGAATTAAAATATCAATAAATGCCAGCTAAGAGGCATACAATTACCAATAAACAATAATAGTAAAATATAACGTCAAATTTTGGAATAAGTATAAAATGTGGATATTTATATTCAACTTCAAAGAATTTCAACTGTTTAGTTTCTCGAGACTTAACTCCATTTTATATAATGGATAAATAAAGAAAAGCTTTTATTTATAAAAATTGAAAGACATAGAAATTAGAAAAAAAATACATGTACATATTTTACTTAATAGGTACTTCTTTAGTCTGCCCCTACTTAAGTTACTTGGCACCTAATTTGCAAAAAAAATTATTTACAGGAGAATTTGAATTCAAGGTGAAACAATCAAAAACTTTCCTGGACTTTATTTTAAGTGCTGCAAATTTCACATCACTATTAGATAATAACAATAATAAACTTGTACTAGTTGAAGATTTCCCAAATACTTTTATAAGGACTCCTTCTGAATTTAATGATGTCTTGCAGTAAGTATGTCACATTGTTTTTCATTTTTAGTTTTTTTTTACATCAAATAATATAAAAAAAGGTATACAGCCGAGGTCTAGCCTCAGGTTGTGGTTGGTCTAGTACTGTTACAGAGTTATGAACCTCCTGACAATCCATGCTGTGTCAAAGTTCACTATATTATGATTCTGATATTTTTTAATTAGCAGAAGCCAAAGGGTTTAGTGAAAACTTCTCCCTATAAAGTTTTCATTAAAAAATTAGACTTATGAAAAAACTTAATAGCATTCTATGTTACCCTTCATGTTGCAAGTGTATACACTTCACCAGTGTACCAGTACTTTGCATTTATATACTTACTTATTATGGAATAGATTTTTTCATTGCTTAATTTTTTTTTCAGTCAATATAAAATAAGAGCAAAATCACCTATTGTATTTATATGTTCAGAATCTCATACAGACAGTAAGAACACTATGGCAAATCTGTTTACGGCCAGTTTGAAAGAACAATTTGGCATACACCATGTATCGTGAGTATACTTTTATATTTAATGGTATTGTAGGTTTTTTTTATGCTTGACAGGCTAGGTGTTTGACCACAGCTCACCTGATGTTAAGTGACGGTGTGGTCGAAGATGTTAAAGCACACCTAGCCTGGAATGGAACTGGCTATTTGTAATGTTTTGGTCATTGACATTTTTCTATATAATTAAAAATGCTGTTACGAGTTCAATGACTTCTTTTCAGCTTAGTACCACAGTTTCGTGTATTCCTGTATTATAAACTAGGGGTGGCATACTAGACTATGATATAATTATATGTATGTATAAAATCCATATGGCTAAAAAGAAATTTGTGTAAAGCAAAAAAAATAAAAATAAATTACTAGCAATGTTTTAAGGGAATTACTTTTTCACAAATACATATATCTTTTTAGCTTTAACAGTGTCTCCGCTACAGGCTTAAAGGCAGCACTAAAGCGGGTATCAGAAATAATTAGTAAAAAACACACGGCTGTGTATAATATCCCAACAACTGATGTGATTGAATGTGTCGTAAATTCATCTACTGGTGATGTCAGGTCTGCAGTATTAAATCTACATTTTGCTTGTTTGAAAGGTAAATATTTTTCATATAATTACTAGTTATGTAGTTATCACGAATTTATTCTGCCGCTTTCATTGAAAAATTGCATATTTTTTATTGTTCGTAATGAGTTTACGTTTGCTCACATCCTGCCTGATGTTAAGCAACTATATAATCTAGAAATACAATGGAGAACAGGAACACCGGTGTCACTCCTACTTGTTCTATGATTCTAGCTTTTTTTTATTCAAAGTAGGTTCGCGTTTGACTAGATGTTAAGCAGTAGTCTAAGATGGACCACACTTACCTAGAAGAAACTGATTTACTCTAGATTTGAAGACACCCATACTGTACTTAACAGGGAACAGAGACTCCGGCAGAGTTCCACAACCTCGCTGTGCAAATGAAAAGCATAATGAACAGACACACATTGTGCATTTGCCAGTGTCAAGTAACTCAATATTTTCAAGTATTTAAGATATATCTGTATGATCTGTAAAATAAGTCTAAGTGACAGTCAAAGTCACACGAAGTAAGTCAAGGTCAAGTCTGGTCATATCATTCTCTAGTAAAGAAGTAGCAACCTACGTTAAGTAAGTTTCTATGTTTTTAAGATTTGTCAAATTCCTTCAAAGGAGTTTTGAAAGCAACACGAAAAGTCATGTTTTATCACACATTACATCACTTTCCCACACTCGCGCTTATCATACAATACATAAGTAGGTACAAACAAATAAATTTGTTAGAATATTTTAATATATCTAGACGTTTTTTTAATTTCAGGTTCAAAACAATGTCTAGATACGAGTTTAATAGAGAAAGAATCGAAGAGTAAAGCAACTGCAACAAAGAAAAAGAAACTGGCTACAAGTAAATTTACATCATTAGGAAAAGATGAAAATGTTAGCATTTTACATGGCGTTGGTAGGGTATTGAATCCAAAAAGTAAGTATGTATTTATGTTTATTTTAAACCTAGTAGCAAACTGAAATAAAACAGAAGCAATTTTTCACATTAGCAGAGCCTTAATCTTGATTATTTCCTAAATACTTACATTTTATATTTCAGTTGTGGCCAATGATAAGGGACAGCAAAGATTGTCCCACTCTCCTAAAGACGTCATTGAGCAGTTCATTACTCATCCTATTTCATTTGTGAATTTCTTACAAGAGAATTACTTGCCACATTTTTCAACCATAGACCATGCTGTGAACGCGGCTACTGCTTTAAGTGATGCTGATTTTATGCTTGCAGAGTGGAGGGTAAGTTTATCCTGTGGTTTTATTCAATTTGAATATGGATCCCTGCGGGTTCATCAGTGTTTGCCGGGATAAAGACTGCGTCTGTGGAAATTAATGCCTAAAAACATCCTAAAAGTTTATTACTTATCTGGTTCCCATAGTACAAGCTTTGCTGCTGTGTGAATTTTTCTTCAATATTTATTTTGTTTAGTATCATTTGTCCTTTTCAAATATCATCAAAATCCGTTCAGATACTTAGTATCAAAAAGGTAACAAATAGAGAAGTTTATTACCCATTTGTAGTATTGATATGATGCAATCAAAGAAATATGTGATATAATTATGTATATGGAACTGTCAGGTTAATTCTATTAATTTTACAGGAAAAGATGGTCCAGGAATATGGGTTGTACACTGCAGTTGCAAGTCTTATGCTTTGTAACAAGGCACCTGTATCAGCCTGGAATCCTGTCAGAGGGCCCAAGAACATGAAGATTCAATATCCGTGAGTTTTTTGTTGTGGCAGTTATAAGACAATAGTAGATTGTGACTCAAGGGACCAAAATAAAATATTGAGAGTAATTGTTTGAATCCAATCCACTTCACTTGTGGTTAAAAAATAATTTTGGTAGTGTGGCACACTCTACTTTATGCCCCTCTATGAGAAAAGATATCTTTCTCTTGATTTGTTTGGTAGTAAATTGTTTGACAGTTTCATTTTACACTTTTACTGCTGGAACTCTTTTATTCAATTTTTATAAATCAAATTAAACGTCTGTAATATTTTGATAAAAAGTAATAAAAAACGAATAAGTTGCCGTGTATTTGTGTTTAAATTTGATTAAGCTACATTATAAGTAAGCCTTCTAACTGTAGGTGACCATTGAAAAGGGTCCATTATAATTAAATTTACAACATTTTTTAACTAAGAAATTCCTTTAGAAATAAGCTGGAGTTACTATTTGGTAAACAGTCCCCTTATGTATTTTGTTGCAGGTCCCCGAAGGAAATGCAAGTCCTAGAACCGGACTACTTATATAAAGGCAAAATTCTCGTCAGTGACTATCAAACTTATTGTAAAATAATTGGAAGTAAAACTTAGTGCAGTCAAGTTGGGTAACTTTGAATACTGTTCCTAGATTTTTAACTATTGGTCTTACTATACTATACTCTGTAGGGTGTGTTCTTTCATACTCTAAATTTAATTAAATAGCATAAATGATGATTTATTAAAGTAATGTATGTGAAATAGACATTATAGCGTCTGTTCAAAGTTACAATGACTTTAGAGTAACTTTGAACCGAGTTATTTAGGACAAATAAATACTGTGTAATATGTTTCTCATGTGATTTGAGTAAAATTGAACTGTCTTTTTTTAATAGAAAATGTATACAAAATTAATAAACTAGTCATAATAACTTACAATTCACTTGGGGGTTACCATCTTCTCAAGTATAACATTTGACATTTAAAATATTTTGTTAAAATATAGTATGTTGAGAAAAAAATGAATCTTCAAACCAGTTTTATTCAAAGTTATAATGTTAATTCCAAGTTACCTGATTTGACTGTACATTCATTGTGTATATTCATAATAAAATGTATGTAGGCATCTACCAATCTGATATTGTTATAAATTAAAACAAATTGAATATATATGCTTATTTATTTGAGACACAATTCCAGGAATTCAATATTTATAACTTGCTAATTAGGACAGGATCATTGGATCTGGGAACGAAAATGAAAAAAAAATGGATAAATACCAATACAATTTATTAGCCAAGTCAAATTCCTTTGATTAAGAATAATTACAGTTGTTACCATACATGCAACGTTATATGGTAATTACACTTCACCAATAGTCAGTACATGTTCTCACTTCACTCTCACAGTTCCGTTTCCGTTTTGCAAGCTTTTGATAGGAAAATTCTTATTAGAATAAATCATATCGAGTTCTATAAATTGCAGTTTGTACTGCAGACAATAACAATACTTACCTGGATTATGTTTCTACTCTAGGTAAGACTATGTTGCACAAAATATACTTACCTCCGAAGTAGCTTCACCAATGTCACGAAAATCATGCGGAAAAAGTGTCTCGATATAGTGTGGTAGTGGCTTAACTAGGGTAAAACGACAGACAAGGGAAATGTTATTGTAATAAAATCAAATATTCAATTATTTTTACTTTAACTAGATTAATTTATCATGAGAACTATTAGCGGAAATAAATCTATGGTTAAAACAGATTCTACTTATACAATAGTAGTAAAGAAAGAAGTAATTGAACATCATTATGATGTTACACAATTAACTAGATAAAATACTCATTAATAGTTAGTTTTTATAAACCTTTGTCTATATATCTTACCCCAGTTAATGGTGTATGTGTACTTCATTATTATAATCAGTCTTGTCAACATTTCTACCTGGAAGATATTGCTTTTAGTGGTAAGGCCTCTCGTTTTGCACTAGTTGAACTTTTTAATCTTTTTTCATAGTAAACTAGTCTTTTGCTTCACCTTTATCACAGATGTGAATGTAAGGCTTTCTGTTCACGTAGCGTCGTATCCTACGCGTCATTATTTGCCGTTTGTTGTACGCATGCCTACATTATTATAAACAAATGAAGCTCTGTTCCACGGAGCGAGTTCGCTTGCCTGTAAGAAAATGCGACGTTGCCACTCCGTGCAGTATTTTTATACGTAAACTCCAGGCAATCGTAACAAGCGGCGTAAGACGAAAGCGTGCGTATTAAGTGACGTTACGTAGACAGTAAGGGACAATATCGCAGCGCACAAACAAACGTGCGCGCATTCGAGCAATTGTTGTTCACCAGTCCAATGCGCGCACGTGTGTTCGTAACGCAAGTCAGGACCCGACTGAACGCATGCCGTCGGCGCGCTTGAGCTCGTGCACGGACTCTCACGCACCAATCGACACAGCGCGTCTTTATTATTTTTATAGAAATATCTGCGTTATTCTATGGAAATAGGAGTCAATATAAACTGATTTCGATGATTGAGCCTAAGTCTAGGGCGACGTAAGATTTTAGAGGTAGTAAAGAGTGATTACAACAATCGAGTAGTGCGTGTGTTTGTGTGGTGAATGGTGGTGAGGAGGATTTATCGGGAGGAAGAGGAGGAGGACCTGGAGCGGCGGCGGCGCGGCGCAACGCGCGGGGACCGCGACCTCGTACGCCGGCGCCGCGGCGGCGAGCGCCGGCGGGGCGGCGGGCTGCGCCGCCTGTACCTGCGCACCAACGAAATCCAATGTCACAGCTGGGTAGCTCATCAGATAGGTTTTTTTGACCAAAGACGAATGTAACAGAAAGGACTGCTAATGCCCATACAAATCTGTTCCGCTTTGTAAGGGCATAGCAAATTTACAGCGATGACGCCATAGCACCTAAGGTGTGTTGCGGCAGCCTCACTTGAGAGCCCATTCCATTCCAGGCTAGGTTCGCTATACTAACTACGACCACACCGTCACTTAAGATTAGATGAGCTGTGGTCAAACATCTAGCTTGTAAACGATAAATAAATAAAAATATCAAGTGTGAAGCGGTGCGGTTCATACCATAATAAAATCTATAATACACAGAATCATGAGATGTTATATAGGCAACTCAATTGAGTTAAAGGAATCTCATATAAATTGGTTCTGTGGAATCCTACAGAACCAATTTATATGAGATTAGCTGTCAAATACTAGACCAGTATCCCTAGGACCTGATAGATGGTTTTAACTCGAAGTAATACACGTATAATTGTGTTGCGAGGTAATTCGCGATTTCAACTGTCAACTGAGCTGCAACTCGCTGAAGTCTGTGGAGTGACCGATCCAAAACTAGTTCTAGAGCTTACCTCGGCGGCGAGTGTCGTCGCGGCGGCGCATGTCGCGGCGGCATCGGGCGCGGCGAAGGCCGGCGCGGCCGCGTCGGAACCAGCACCGGCGCCGCCGTTATCTCTTGTCCGTCGATCTGACCTAACAAACAGAACAAAACTATTCACTAAAGCCCTGCAACATTTCGTTTAGCATATCATTGTACTCTTGATCAAACTCTACAACCAATTGGTTGTACAGCCCTGTTGGTTCATTGGTCCATAAAGTAACGTAAATGATGCTTCGTTAAGTTTTGGCAATAGACCGAGGAAACCGTTTGTTGAATGACAGCAAGATGATAAATATAACTATTGAACCTACTTCTTCATTACTAAAACCAGCCCTGTTGGTTCATTGGTAGTATGTCTGCTCCAAGAGCTGAAGGGCGTAGGTTTGATTCCCATACAGGATACATTTTTTGTGGTATAAACAAATATATGTAATATGTTTGTTGTCTGGGTGTTCTATATTTTATTATAGGTAAGTACGTATTTACAAAAAAAAAGTATTGTATTCTATCGGTTATCTGACTTCCATATTAAAAAATTTGCTTAGTTTGGGGTCAGATGGCGGTGTGTAATGTTTTACGATTTTATTATTAAATTAATTTTCTCTAATATAATTAGTGATTAAATGAACTTACCTGTAAGTGAAGTTCTATTTGAATTACGAGGGCTTCACCCGAAGAGATCAGCAAATAGATTAACACTTGTAGTAACGCATAGCGATAGCGATACCCGCAACGTTATATAAGTGGCACGAGACAGCCCCAGAAGCTGCCCACATTGCCAGAGGTTACTTTAACTATTACGAAATAAGAAGCATATCCCAAGAGACTGCCCTTAAAACTACCCGCAACGCTATATAAGTGGCACGAGACAGCCCTAGAAGCTGCCCCCAATACCAGATGCAAATTTCATAAGGTAACTTTTGATATATTTTAAATTGTGAAAATGACAACACTCGGACACAGCGATGAGATCGTCGGCATATTGTTTTCAACTCACGTTGAGGCTCCCGGTTTCTTTTGACTTCTTATGCAAACCTTCGTAATTCTGGTCACAGCTTTTACATCTTAGATTTTTATCCAAATTTAGATACTATTACTTAACTACTGTAAATCGAGCAATACAGACGCGTGCGGTATGTTCGAGCATTAAATCGAGAATGAAGAAAGTAGGTGTCAAACAAGCGATCAAAATAGAAAAAAAAAATGAGGGTAAAGAATAAAAAACTCCAAAGAAAGTGCGAAATGGTGATCGCTATGCGTTACTACAAGTGTTAATCTATTTGCTAATCTATACGGGCGAAGCCTAAAGTATAATAGATGTTTCATTTCACACCAACTGGAGCTACTATGCCAGCGGCCCAGAGCTTCGCTCCGGTATTTCAAGGAGCTATGTTGGCTTGGGTGAATGCTGGTAGGGGGAAATGCACAATACACCCCAAGCGGGTTGTCAGTGCAGGACTCATCACCCCCATTCCGAATAAGAAAAAGAATCTCACACAAAAAATCGATACTGTTTGTTACAACTATTTTCTAGAGTCATGTGAAGGGGTCTAAGTTTATGAGCCTCTGTGTTCAGTAGTCACTAACACCACGGAAAGAGAAATTACATATGATAATAGACATGCATTATCTCTTACTATCAGGACAGAATCTTGTTCGTCTTCTAACTTAAACATAAAATATTTATAAAACCGTTTTATACCTCCATCCATATGCTTCATGGCATTTTCAGCTTCATCTGCATTTGTGAATTCGACGTAGGCATACCCCCGGCCATTGTGCGGGTGCAGTCTGTCCATGGGGAACTCTATGTTCTTGACAACTCCATACGTAGCGAATATCTCTTGGATATGGTCCTTGGTGACATTTAATGTGAGCCGCCCAATGTGGATTCGAGTTGGGCGGGGTGGAGGAGAACGCTCGCGTTTTTTGCGACCTGGAGACCTGAAAGTATAAAAAAACACTTTTGATGTATCTACTCAGACAGACATTTTGAGACTATGTTGTTATTTGTATTTTAAAGTTTACACTATAATTTTTTTACTAGCCCCAAACTAAGTAAAGCTATGTAATATGGGAACCAGATAACTGATACAATATTTGCATACTTTTTTTTGTATATACATACATAAAATGATAAGATACAAAATACTTATTGTCACATACATGTTTATTCTAGTGGGAAATGCGGCTTAGTATCTTTTAGAATTCCCTCAAGTAGAATACTTAGAACAATGTAGTTATTTTATATTCATTTTCTCTCAGCCCTGCATTCACTCTCACCATACGTTACAGGTCTTATTCTCTTTATTTAAAATTTATAATAATTAGCCTTGTTTTGGTTAGCTAAATAGATTTTAATGAAATTACTCATGAAAATATCACCAGCAAGAACATCACTGATCTTTAATCAGACAGGGAAAACACGGAGCACACAATTCATTAGTTATAAAGCTAACTTTAATTGGTGGTAGATCTCCTTAGCAGGAGGTCATCGGGTTGGGACCGTTGCAGTACTAGATGTTCTGCTGCCAATCAGTTGTATAAACATTATTCCAGTTTAGAGGGTATGGGTAGGTACAGCTAGAAAAATTACTGGGCTGTTGAGACTAACCATCAAAATACAGATGAAGGTAGTATAAAGATGGCCCACTATCACCCATACATAGTAGAATTTCTTTTAGTACATACTAAACAATTTGACTCTACAAACTACCAGCTTCCTTGTTTCTTGTGATATAATCTAGATCTTCCTTGTTTCTTGTGATTTTTAAGGTCAGTTCTTGTGAATTTTAAGTCATTTCATCTTCAACAACATCATCGCTTACCATCAGGCGAGTTAGTGGTCAAACACGGGACTTATAAAAAAACAAGTCTTCCAAAGTACTGAACACAAGAGCAGTGATACTCTGGACTTTGCTTTGCTACTTAAAGTTCTATATATTGGAAAGATCACGGACATGCATTATCTCATACCATCAGAAGAACATCTTGTTCATATATTTACTCTTACAAAAAAACTAAATATATAAATTCAGATATGGCATGCAGTTTGAAATAGGCCAACAGCACAATGAATAATAAGAACCACAGTACAAATATTTTTCCCATTCCAGTTCCCTTTAGTGCAGTTGGAATATTTTGGACCAGATTTTAGGTTTTAAATACCTGTCATGTTTTTCCTTGCTTTTAAGTCTGTCACTAGATGGTATAGATTTCTTTTTATCTCCAAGTGGAGATCTATCACGACCTTTATCTCTGTCTGGTTCACGTCTATCTTTATTTGGGCTCTTGGTTGGAGAAGTTCTGAAATTAAAATAATATTTAATTAGTTTATTAATACTAGATGTTATTTTAGGTATTTTGTACATGTCGTTAAATACAAGCTTCTAACAAACGTGTTTTCAGTTTCTGTTGTCAAATGCGGCTTACAAATATTATACTAGTGTCTGTTACATCCTTACCATTACAATTGAGTATCAATTAATCTTGTATTAAAGCAAAATAATGATTTTAAAAGGACTTACTTCTTCTTTGGTCGGGAACGATCATTGTTGCTGCTGCTGCTACTGGAGGAACTGGAACTTGATGATGATCGTGAAGAGCTGCCAGAGCTACTTGACGACGAACGTGACGATGATCGGGACGAACTGCTGTCTGAAGAACTGAAGTCATACATAGGGTACTTAGAATATGTACATGGGTGTTTCTCTGCTATTTGGAAACTCATCCATACAAGACTGTCCTAAGCAAATTTTATTAAATGTTGAGAATGTCTGTCAATACAAAGAAAGGCAATAGTATATCAAATATATATATTAAAGAAGCCTACACATTTTCCACTTGGTTTTTGAGTTATGGACAGTTTTGGGCATTATTCAGACAGGGGACTGTTGTGACCAACCAGGGGAATGATTTTAAGAACAAAAACTTGTATTTTTATTAGTTTAAATAATAAAAGCTTTATTTTTATTACCACTTACAATGTGTAATTATTACTTAAATAATCAACGAGATCATAACGAAGAACACTTATTATAAATAAAGACATTTTGATAACATTTGTGATAAACTAACTAAAATCAACTTACTTTAACAGTCTTTCTAAAATACAGATTGTATGACATAAGTCAGCTTTTAGAATGTTATTAAAAATAAACAAAATAAACATTACCTCTTTTAACTAATTATCACAATAAACATTTTGGATTACAACTAGGAAACACTTGTACTTTTCAAGTAACTTAAAGTAATCATCAATGGCACAGTATATTACTAAAAATCAATCTTACTATCCAGCGAAATATCTCTTATTTCTCAAAGACCGATACTGATTTTGGAAAACTATAAAATAATCTACTTCCTTGTACGGTTACCTTCGGATCAGGCAACTTTTCCAATATTTGGTCAAAACCGACATCAGACATATCATTCTCATCAATTCAGAACTTGTAGCCCTTGCTATCACAAATTTTCATAAAAGTCACTGTTAATTCGCCGTCCTCATTATCTACTTTATTAACAACAGCAGCATAACGATATTTCCTGTTTCTGACAATAAACTTAACTAAAACATAATCACCATTATTATAATATGATTGTTGTTGGCCACTTGTACTAGGTTCCGCAGTATTCTCAAAATCAGTCTTAGAATTTTCAAATGGTCTTGAAAGGCCAGTTTCTGTAATGCAGTCATTATTACGTGTGATATGAGCTAGCGGGATTTCGTCTTCGGAATCGGAGTCTGTGTAGAGATCCTCGACGCGAAGTTTTGCCACTTCGTAGTTCATAACTCCTAGGTTAAAATGCTGGCATTCTTCTTCACAAGGGCAGCTTAAGCTTTTCATTATAAGTTTGGCAGTGCCTTGTGGCAACCCCAAAGGGCTTCGTGATATTATCCCCTTAATCTGATGTATTTTAAGAGTCCCATTGAAACTTTTCAATGTTTTGGAGTCTTTCAGAATATTTTTAGTCATTTTTTTAATTGCATCCTCGTCAACTGTAAATAATGTGATTGAAGGACATCTTTGACTCACAGAGTCTATAAAAGATTGCAAACTATCGATATCTCCTCCTGCAGCGACAACAGCATCAGCAGATCTTTTGCACGTGGCGCCAATACCATCTGCTGCACTCTTGCCATGACCACTCTCTGAAAAGTTCCAGGAGAACTTTTCAGAGAGTGGTCTCTACATTTGGAACCTCCACATGAAGCCTCGACGCTAGAATATGGAACATCGTTTTATTCCGATACTGTGTAACGGGTCCGTCGCTCACAAAATGAATGCCGGTAATATGCATCGGTAAAGTTTTGAAAATAGGCTTCAAGTGTTCCCAAATGAGTGTGTAGTATTTTGGGAAACAGTACAATAAGACTTTATGGCATTTTTACTGTAAACAACAACAGTGTGAAGGCTCATCTGAAGTCTAGACTGACTGAATGACAGGGGACTGTTGACCAGGGAACTGTTTTTTTTGCTTGAAAACTAAATAACACAAAATCTTTAAAACATATCACATTTGTAAAACAGATGTGAAGACATACTCGTAAATAAACTATTTTAAACAAATGATATTAATTAAAACTCTTGAAATAGGAAAACAAATACTCACCAGTGGACTGTTTCTACTAACGGCCGAGACGCGGGGTTCACTACGAAACGCAGTGGTGCCAACTGAGAAAATGGCGGTTGTCTGTTACCTATACATCCGAACGAATTTCACACCGGTTGCGTTCCATTTCACGATCGTAATGTTTCGGACCAATACCGAAAGTGAATTATGTGCCGTTTTGAAATTTTACCAGGGGACTGTTATAATAATTTAAGGACAGCCTTCGTACATATTTTTTTTAATAAATTTATATTATAGACATATAATTTATAATTTTAAAAGATGCTTACAATCTTCTTAAACAATATATGATTTATTATTCAGTTATAAATGGCAAAGTATTAAATATATAGGTATCAATGCTTGTAATTCTGGAAAAGGGACATACCAGGGGACTGTGTTTTGAGGTGTTTAACGTTTTTTTTCTCGAAATCAATTATAATAAATTACTTAATGAGCTATGGTGAACCAAGAATACCACATTTTTGTCCATATTAGTCCCAAAAAAAATGGATAAGATGGAATTAATTATATAAAATTTACTTGGGACAGCGATTTTCCATTTAGTAGAGAAATGCCCACATACATAATTATATATATACTTAGTGCCATTACAAAAAAATATTTTAATATTCGCAGAATACTGATTACAATACTTATCGCAGCATACATTATTGTTTAGGTGGGAAAGGCGGCAGGCAACTTCTAACCTCACTTTGTGGTAGTTTCAAAACACAAATAATTTATCCTATTTACCTTCCGCTGCTATCGCTGCTGCTGGAACCAGATTCTCCTTTCTTCTTTTTGCTCTCTTTTGGCTTTTTTTTCTCCTTTTCGGCGACAGCCGAAGGAGATTTATTCCGCGCCCTAAAACAGTAATAAGGTAAGATGAGAACATCTTCGCTTAGGTTTTATATAATGAACGTAAGTTGAAATCAAATATAGAAGGATACATACATTGTCACACTATTTTAACCTTGATTTCGCAACTTAGTCACAACACAACAGTTATCACAGTAAGCGTCTGCCGCATCAATTTTCCGCCATTGTGAAAGAAAGTTTTTTTTTTTAATTTAATTTGCCCTATCGGGCTGGCTAAAGCTATAAAGCCATACTGCCTCGTCTTCACTTATTGCGATTATTCATGTCTTACATCTAGTTACAGTCAAAGTCTGGTATTGGTCAAGTCCAGTCCCTGCCAGACAAATTCAGTCATGCCTTAGTAAAAAAGTGGAGTTTTGGAAACAACACGAAAAAATATGTTTCACCACATATAACGTCATTTAACCACACTTGCGCTTGTAATTTGGCACTTTATGAATAAAACACCACTATTTTTTATAAATAAATACTCAAAAACACTAGCTTTGGACTATATACAATGAGGTTGAGCATCTAACGGTGTGTTCCGGCAGCCTCACTTGAGAGCCAGTTCCATTCCAGGCTAGGTGTGCTTTACCATCTTCGACCACACCTTCACTTAACATCAGGTGAGCTGTGGTCAAACAACTAGCCTGTCAATCATTAAAAAAAAAAAAGTGACACTCTTTTCGCGTTCCCGCCAAAACTCCGAATGAAAAGACATTTTTCTCAATAATTTGCCACATCGGGCCGGCTATAGCTGTAAATCCATACTGAAGGAACGAAGAGAGTGTGTTCACGAAGTCGTTGGTCCTTTCTAATCCATTGGGTTCAAAATACTCCATTAATTATTACAAAAAAGTAGTTGCAGCAGTTTATATGTGTATAATATGCATCTAAACTGCTGTATATAAATATACAATTATACATACATTTAAACTGCTGCAACTGCTAACTGCTGCTGTATATATATTTTTGTAGATGCTACAGTAGCTAGTTCCATACCTAACGTTTTATATGCCCGATGCAAATTTTTATAACTGCACCCTACCTAAGGAACTAATGATACGCGAATAAAATATCTGCTACTACTAACAACACATACATACATGATTATTTCTGCACCCCTCCAGGGTTGCATCCTGTATCTGGGCACCGCTAGCACAGCCCTACTACGGCACTGGCTGTAACGCTTGAAAATAAAGCTGATAAAAGCCATGGCAAGGGCCTTTGCCGTGTGTAAGGCAAGCTAACACTAAAAAAATATGACGACATGGTTTTTTTATGTTGGTGCTAAAACTTAATCGAATGATGAGTTTTGGCGCCAATTTTAAAGGTTTTGTTTAAATTTTACAAACTTGTATTTTTTGTTCTATCACGAGCGATCATCATTATATTATAATTATTAAAATAAGTAAACTGGATGATATGATGTTTTTATGTTGTATCAGGGATACTATAATTTAAAAATATTTACGTAGTAGGTAGGTAGTAATAACAGTATTCATAAATGTGTTCTGTTTTAGTCATTCTCAAAATTGCCTTATATTATTGTCAGTTAGTTAACACGAGACCATGGTACAAAGCATTATGATCCGCTTTGTTATGTACAGACCTAAATAGAAAGCAATAAATACAAGCGATATTTCGAGCAATCACTTTCCGATACAACGGCCGTTAAGTGACCAAAATGATCCGCCATAGCCCCCATGGCGCGCGACACAGCCTGAACATTAGCGCGATGTGACGCGGCGGTGTTACAATCACAAATATGATATACATAACATATAACAATTATATATACGAAATAAGTAGTAAATAACGTTCTTGTTGCACACAGCACAATATCACCTATGAATAAAATTATCTCATTAAAATGCCTACCCCATGATTTCATATTTAGGTAGTTACTAGCCATATCTACCTACATAACACATTTATTTAGGTTATTGTAAGTACCTATGATATACCAGCTTGGGGTGTTTAAGTGCTGAAAGGGAGGTAGTGTACTCAACATTATGAACAACTTTTACTATGAACACAATTCTGAAATTCTGAAAAATTATTTATCAGACTCTCCATGGTCGCTTAATTTTTTCTACTAATTTCATTACCTACCCTGCAACTTTTTTTTTTGTTGTGAAAAATTGATTTGATTTTGTAGTAGGTACGGGCCCATAGGATTAGCTGGATTCATATCTTACTATTAACCAATACTAGTATTATAAATACGAAATATTGTGTGTATAATTTTATTGTTACTTACATCATCACGCTGTAATATTTCTATGTTATGGTTTATCTGTTACCTTACATTCCACTGTCTAGCGGTCCACACGATGAACGTGGAATGCTCATCACCATTGCAATAGTGCCTAGAAATAAATGTTTATTTATTATGGGTTGCTCGTGATCATTGCAATAGTGTCTAAATTTTGTAACTAAAGTTGACAAAGGTCACGGACCCCAGCGTCTGTGGAGCGTATAATAATAAAAAAAAAAAAAAAAAAAAATAGTGTCTAAAAAAAGTTTTGTGCGTGGCCATTACACATGTGATAGATCGGTTCTTATCCCCATTCTACACTATCATGTGGACTTAGTTAAGGTAGCAAAATGCAAGTAATAAGTTTACGCTCATAGCTAAATTTATGGCAACATAATATTCCCTTGAAACAGATTATGCAGATTTATGAATACTAAGGCGTTAGAATATTTGCCTACATATTTACCTACCTACGCGTCTTAACAGCAGAGCTGTAGCTTCTCATAATTTTGGAATGTTATTAAAATGTTAGGCACATCATAGTTAATATTCGAAGGTAGGACACAAAACACCCTCAAGTAGAATGATAATATTACCATTTTATTTGATTGTTGTTTGATTGTTGTGTGTGTGTGTGTGTGTGTGTGTGTGCTACTTCATTTTCAGGTCAGCTTAGAACAATTTCCAAAAGCACGTGATTTCATCAAAAGTTAAACTTTCACATACCTACCTACTACTTACTACGTTTTAGGCCAAAATTTCTTACACGATCACTTAGAAGCCATCGTTTTGAGCACGTTTGTTACTGCAGTCAATCATCGGTCTTATTATACCTAACAGGGAACACAGACTCCGCAAGGGAGTTCCACAACTTCGGTGTGCGAATAAAAAATGTGAAAACAAATCGCTTTGAAATGGGGAATATCCACCATGTATGGATGACGTTTTGGTCGCGTTTGTCTGGCCGTGTGGTAGTAGAAAGTTGCAGGGGGGAACAAATTGTGCAGTTCGAGTGCACACTCTCCGAAACGTATCCGGTAGAAAACCGACAAGCTAGCAACTTTATGAGGATGCTCAAGGCTTTGAAGCCGAGACTCCAGTAAAGTGTCGTTGCTAATTAGTCTCCTGGCGCCCTCTCAATCGACTAAAATGCCTCAAGTTGGTACTTGGCTGAACCGTCGTCCCATAGGTGCGAACAGTACTCCATACACGATCTTGCTTTGTCCAAGCTGAGCAGCTGTTCAGGTGTGTCTCACCAGAGGGAATGTCAAGCTTTTTTGCGACTTGTTGGGCTTTTGTCTCAATAAATGAACCGAAATTATAGAGAATAGAGTAAATAAATCCAATTTCATATTATTTTACCTTACGAAGTCTATCTATTTATAACATTATCAATTTTTCAGTGTCATCTTGTATAAATTAATTTTCTATCGAGTTGAACACTTTAAAGTAGGTAGGTACGTTTTTACTTTTACAAACTTACATTTTAATAAAATGAGATGTTTTTATTCAAAAGTTTATATTTTATTCCATTCTATTTAAAAAAAACACTTTGTGGTGGTATTTTTCCATTATAATAAAAGCCAACTTAGCAACTCTAATCGCATTTTGTTTGTCAACGTGTATTTTCTCACGGTGTATTTCGCGGACAGCTATCGGCGCCGATAGCGACTCGCATAGCACCAATGACTATTTTACAGCGACTGGTCTCTGTGATACCTATATCCGCGATTACAATAAGGGACTAGTCAGCGTTTTCGATGAAAGCTCCCAGGTGGCTTGACTTTTTTCGACATTTCCAACAATTATCATCATATTTCAACTAACGTACATAAAACCTTGAAAAATTATATACCTAAACCTTCCTCATGAATCACTGTATCTATTGGTGATATTGGTGAAACTTGCATGATAATCAGTTTAGTTAGTAGTTTTTAAGTTTATCGCGAACAGACGCTGCGGACGGCTTTGTTTTATAATATGTAGTGATGTAGAGATGATCTACAAACCTCTCAATAATAAATGTGACGTAGAACAATATTGATAGTGAGGTTTGGCTCAATGGCACCGTAGCGCGGTCAGAATAAAGCTGTCATATTATGGGAACTATTCTATGTTTACGTGTAGCCAATATACACAGTTTATCGTAATCCCTAGATTTCCCTGGAAACGTTGTATATTATTTTGAAGTACTCAGTTGTTAGATACAAGTGTTTATCGATAGATAGGTATAAGTGTACATTTATCAGTTTTATTTTGTCGGGGACTTTACAACGCTTGTAGATAGAACTACATCTACAGCTAAAGAGATTAGTTCTTTGCGTATGGTTTTTAGAGATTCTTGCATAAAAATCTTTGCATCTAGAAAATATTCCAAGCGATCTGTTGAGCTTGATCGCCTGTTATATCTGATCAGATTATGTATGTCTGCTCATTAGTAAATTATCTACCGAACGAACCGTTTTCCTGATGGTAAAAGATAACACCTGCCTAAAACTTTCAGTAACAAAACAAAGTCCAGAGCATCGCTGTTTTAACGCTCATTACTTTGTGCCATATAATAATAAGGGTAAATATGATATTACCGTTTTAGCGAATTTGCCACTTATTATAAAAATTAAATCTGTTGGGTGTCAGATTTTAGAGTAAAACGTTTATCGTACAAAAAATAACTTTCTAAATAAAAACATTACATTTGATTATTTCGACTTATAATAGTTTTCCATTCAATTTAGATACAACGAAAATCAGAGTAATTTTCAAATTAGAGTTTTGACGTAAGACAAGCGTGGTAGGAACTGCTCGGAATGTTAATGCTATGTATGGAGAGACGGCTGTGCGTTTTTAGTTCAACCGTTTTCTTAGTGTAAACTATTTTTATGGTTGCCAACCTGGATGTTTGACCACAGCTCACCTGATGTTAAATAACGGTGTGCTCGAAGATGGTAAAGCACACCTAGCCTGGAATAGCACTGGTTCTCAAACACACCGTTAGGTGCTTGCAGACTTATACATGAGGGACCAACCACCGAGTAAAATAGGTGATGGTAGAAGTCGAGTAGATCAAATTAATATATTAATTAAATTAATAAGTCATAGTTTGCAACAAATCGGTAAAATTAAAGCACTAGAAAAATGGGTGCTCAATGATTTAACTGATCTGTAGAGATCAGCGCATAAAACCTAACTGCTTCAGAAATGCATTGAAAATAGTAATAATTGTACAAATTTGTAGAATTAGTATTAGTGAAAACCTAGTTGTTTTTGTTTGATTTTGTTTATTATTTATTGTATATTAAGTAATTAATTACCTTTTTTCATCACGGCCTATTTTTTTTAAACAGCAAATGCCTACAATGGCAGGAATTTTTGCAATTGTGATTCTCGCGTGTGCTGAAAACCATTGAAACCCATGTGTAGGTTGATACGAAATATTCATTGAGAAGATTGATGTATTTATAATCATCCCTCAAATTCCGTGGGAGCCATTTTATTACCTTTTAATATACGTATATATGCAAATGAAATTGTATTGTGTATTATCGATTGTCATATAAAATATTGCGATATATCTTAACATTCAATTGTATGGAAGTGTACGTGTAAGTGATTGATATCCAGAACCTATCCAAGTCCAATTAGCACAATGTTAACAGCCTAAAACTCTTTTTATAGGCTTGGGGTTTGACCACATCTCATCTGATGTTAAGTGAACACGCACAAAAAGACATAGTTTAAGGCGATGTCTCCTAGCTTTGACAATTTTAACTTAGGTTTATTTTTAATTAAAAATTAACACAGAGTCTTGGGTAACGCTAGGCTAAGATAGTACAAAAAAGTTTTGAGTGCCCTGATAGAATACAATCTATATACGTATAGAATTTTAAATTGTGTATGTATTGTTAATTTGTACATGTAGGTATTAGACTATCATTAGGGTTATTCATTATTTTATGTCTGTGCAGTGTGCGTATCCAAAAACGTACTATTTATTTTATTTCGGCCTTTAGTGCCTAACTGCTGGGCTAAGGCCTCCCTTTCCTCCTTCCAGACTGCCCGGTCTTCGGCTTTTGGTGGTCCTGTCGTGACTACCAACAAATCAATTAAAGTATTGTTTGCCCAGAATTGTGTTGTTTTTGTTTATTTAAGTATTTGTTTGTATATTAATTTACGTATGTAATGTTTAAATCATAAGTATAAATTTGTTTTTTACATAATTATTGTATTATATTTTTGACTCTAAAACGTTTTGGTGTTAAATGTAAGTTTTAAATGGAAAATAAAAATAAAATAATATGTACCAACAGTAATCTTAAAAAATACTTTAGTTTTTTTAAACTTAACAACATTTTGGTACCTATATTACTTATTAGTACGGAATGCTAGTATTCGAACAATACTTTATTAAAAAAGATCGTTTTTATTTTATCTTCCTTTCAAACACATTTATTTTTAACACTGTTAATTTTTTTTTTTTTAATGTCTACATATTGTGACTTTCTTGTAAAGAATTATTAGCATAACACATTTTACTAAGGTGTAGGATCAAGGGACCTCCAAGCTCGTCATGGTAGAGTGTGATGGGAATACATTATGAATCGATGATTAGAAGATTTAGAACTCGATTCAACCTTCCGTAGTGGCGTAGCACGTCTACGTCCGTAGCAATCAGCTCCAAAGGAAACTTTAATGATAGATCAAGGGTTAGTGCAAAATCTATGCAATTTAGAGATTTAAAGAAAAATAGTTAATTTATAATACCTACAAAGCGATTAGGTATTTACATTTCAGTTTTTTATTGTTGAGTTTTGCATAATTAAGTGTGTACAATCTACGTTACTTGCTAATACAGTTCAAGTATTCCGTATAAATATCATGATAAATTTTATAAGTTAATGAGTTAAAGTTAACAAGTATAAATAAAAATTCTAAACACTCCCGATAGGTGTACAGTAGTCTACTAGTAAATCCCTTTCATTTGACACCCATATTGAGGGAGTCGTGAAAAAATACATGTAATCCGCCATTTTGTGGCGGCGGTCATCTTGTACCGATTTTCATCAAAATAGTTAAGAACACTCCCTACTAAATGACCTTTCAAACAAAAAAAAAACCAAAATCGGTTCATCCGTTCGGGAGCTACACACACATATTATTCAAACTGATTTAATCAAATTTGAATGATTACAGGTAAAAGTAAACCAAAAGCTGCTTTGAATAAAATCATTATTGTGCCCATTCTGTCAATAAGCTGTTAGTTTACCATGCAAAAAAAAAAACAAATCCGACTGAACCGCGTGTTTTTAGATGCATTCCCGATTGCCAATATTTATATCACTAATGTGTACTTCAAATGATTTTTATCATTTTCATTATGATTCAAATAACCCATTCACACAAGCCATGTTTTCTAAAGCCTATTATTGTTTTCAAAAATAAAGGTTGGACGTATACGCTGTATTAAGGCGGGCATATAAAGGGATGGGCGTCGCCGTACAAGCTATTTAACTTAGCGAGCTTACCAAGACTGGCCGCTTGGATCGGTTAAGTAACTTTAACGGTGAAATAACGCTTTAGTTGAACGATAATATCGAGTCGGTAGTATCAACAGGTTGCGTATTCGGTTGCTTAAAAGTGTCACGGATAATTTTCATTTAAAAGTGTGAGTATAACTCTTGTTTCAACTTTTGAAGTTTATATTCATATTCATTTATTTCGTAAGTGGTATTTACATGTCACAATAAAGTAAATTAAATTAGATTCGATCACATACTAGACAGTAGTTACAATAATAATAATTTTACATTTGACAATAATACAATAAATAAAATTAATTGTACAATTGTACGTTCTTAGGCTTTGTGATAAAGGTAATCAAGGGTTCTTTGCTTTTATTGTGCTAATATAAATAACAATTGGCTGAATATCAGTTCTAAGTTAATTACAATTTTAGCAAAAATTTGCGGAGTTTTAATTTGACAGGTTCTGTTTTTTTTTGTATGCTAAAATAATGAGACTAACGAATGAACATTAATTTGTGATGGTAAGAGAAATAATTTCTCTTACCAATCTTCTCTTCTCTTAAAAATGATTTTTTTATGTACAATAATTGTACATAAAAAAATCATTTTTTATCCCATCTATTCGTTGGGTTCTTCGATAAGTGCGAGCAAAATGGGTCATTACGACGCTCCAAATAACAGTGACAAATTGACTTTTGAATTTGGAACACTATTTAAATAAAAAGTTTTGACGCAATTCGCTTCGATAAAGTCCTGGCCGGTAGTAAAAAAAGCGCGCCAGCAGATGCGGCATTGGTCAACCAAATTAAAAAAAAAAACACGCGGAAACTTCTTTTTCGTTTTTTAAACGGTTTTTAAAACAGACATTTGGCAACATAAAAATATTTTCTAATAATGTAATAAATATTTTTTTACATAATTATTAGTGAACAAAGATAATAAAAATGTTTGTATACTTTTTATTACTTAAATATTAAATTGTGAGTTTCTGTGTATACCAAATTTAAAATAGTGGGATTAATTTATGATTTTTATTATCTCACTAGCAGACGCCTCACGGTTTCACCCGCGTAGTTCTCGTGAGAATACAGGGATAAAAAGTATAGTCTTTGTCACCCGGGGATAGTGTATCTTCCCAACGGTGAAAGAATGTTTAAAATCGGTTAAGTAGTTTTTGAGTTTATTCGTTACAAACATACAACAATTTAAAAATACAAATCTTTCCTCTTTATAATATTAGTGAAGATAACGTAAAAAAAATATCTATTGATATGAGCTGGAGCTGTCGGTATAGAAAAACATCGCGAGGAGACCATAGCGTAGTGGTAAAGTACTTTCCAATACTCGCCTGGTTAGCGACATATAGGCGACAGATTTTCAACTTAAGGGTTAAAGGGTGGTAACCCTTAAGTTGGAAATCTGTCGCGAAACACCTAACGATGTGTTCCGACAGCCTTACTTGTGAGCCAGTTCCATCACAGGCTATGTGTTTACTATATTCGACCACACCATCACTTAACATCAAGTGAGCTGTGGTCAAACACCTAGCATGTCAACAACAAAACAAATTAAAAGCAGATTTTTGAAATGTTACAACAAAGAGAGTTACCATTTTTACCTTTTCCCACTCGTGATGAAACAGATTTAACTTTTTTGAATGCAAACTAAACCCATAAATGTCTTTCATCCAATTCATATAAAACCCCTATGACATGTCGTTCGCCCAAACGATTATGTTGTTCTGAGAAACAAAATAGAGGGACCGGGTCAACCTGGGATCATCTTTTCAAAAGTATCGAGCAGCCTGTCACTACGCGTAGCAAGAGCGTTAAACCACTGACACAAACTTTGATATGTGTAAACCACTCCGACATATAATATTTCGGAGATAAGCCCTGCTTACACATAGGTTTTCCATCCTGACCTTCGAAATCATAAAAAATATTTGACAAAACAAACCCAGGTTTCTTTTATCTGTCCACTTGCATGCCAGAATTTGTAAAATATATTTAATTTAAAAAAAGCACGGACCCTGAGTCTTTGGAAAGTAATTAAAAAAAACAGGTAGAAAGGTGAAATCTAGATACAAAAGTCAGAAAACCTACCTAGAAGTTTATTTATACCTCATAAAACGGATGAGATTTTGTGCAACTTAAAAGTTATATAAATATATAACAGACCGATTCTTGGCCATCACTGGAATAGAAAAAAAATGGAAGCTCAGAATAGTTGTCAGTTTTATACTATAAATAAAATATCGATCATAACTCCCTTATTCAGTTCACAAATAACTAGATTTTGTTTGTATATTAAACGTAGTATACTTATTAAAATAAAATGAAAAATTCCAAAACGTATCATTACGTACTATGTGTAATGTAAAGGCACTTTTTGTTATTTGTTAGCCGACTACGGCAAATCCAAAAAAGAAGGTTTATTTTAGATATATACATTAATCCGTCATCTTTTTTTTTCAATTGCTTAGTATCCAGTACTTCGTACTCAATGGAAGTAGTACTCAATGGTGGTAGTGCTCAGCCTCAAATCTATTTAAGCCACATTTAAATATTACGAACATTTTTCCCAACAATGAAGTTAAGCTGCCGATGAAGGAAAAACAGCGTAAGGAAACCGTAGCATGGTGGGAGGGTATTTTCTAATACTTGGCTGGCTAGCTGCCACCCTAAAGTATCATCTTCGTCCACACCATCAAGTGAGCTGTCATCAAACCTTGTCAAACATTAAAAAAGAGAATCATGTAAATCGCTTCAGTCGTTCTCAAGCAATGTGCTTGCCAACAAACATTTGATTTTTGTTTATACAGATGTAGATAATACAAAGTTATAACATCACTTTATATTAATAAGATCAAACCACATGGAAACAGTAATTGCGTTTGTTTATATAGTGTATTGAGGAGAACGTCACAATAAGGCCATAACTTAATTAATTACTATCCGGCAGTGGCGTTGGAACCAAGGACGAAAACAGCTTGTATTATATACATTCCTTGAGCTGAGCTTTATTTAAATGATATTATACACTCAGTGCAATTTAATTTATGGTTCTGCAATTTAGATATGTATAAGACCATCTATGAATAAAAGATTTGGATTTTTTCTGTATTTAAAAGGTCATCGAGGTATCTGCAATATCGCATACCTATATTTTGTCACCCAGCAGTGCATAAACATTGCTGTATTTCGGTTTAAAGAGTATTCTAACTAGCGGCAGAGACTCGTCATAGTAATGCGCTCAGTCTCAAAGAGATGATCCCTAAAGTAAATAGTGTTTTTTAAAAAAATGTAAATGTAATGAAACGTACGCTTCGCTCTATGGTAAGAGATAACGCATGTCCATGACCATCACCAACACACAGAACTTTGAGTTGCAAAACAAAGTCCGGGGCATCGCTGCTTTGGCGCTCATTACTTTGAGACTTTCGATGGTTAGTCTCCACAGCTCAGTAATTTCGCTAGCTGCAGTACCCTTCAAACCGGAACACAGTAATGTTTACGCACTTCTGCTTGGCGGTAGATTATCTGGCACTGCGGTCGTACCTACCTAGACGACTTCCTGCTGAGGGAAATCTACCACCAAGTTTTTAAAATTGAAACCCGTTACACACATTGAAATTTATTTCTCAAAACTTACTTGTTATTACAGAAAAATACATATTATTCTTAACTAGGGTACTTACACAAGCAAACAAATTTCACTTGTATTATATGTCTTCAGGTTCCCGATGTGTGATGGTCATCCCAAGATGATTAGCTCAATGCCACTTCTGGTCTTAGCGCTGACCACTGCCTTTGCCGCCCCAGCCGCCATCTACGATGAAGTTGTTGTAAGTAATAAACATGAATTACTTTTATATGCATATACAGAAACAATATTTGAAAAAAAATCCATTTGTTCAAGTGACTGTGTGACAAGTGGACTTTAGTCAAAATCTAATTTATAAATAATTGTAAAGTGCATTCAGTAGGTACCTGCTAAGACTTTTGCAAACAACTGCGCCAAGTGCATTAAATGTTTTTTTTTATATTTTGGAACGCAGGAGAAATAGCTGATGATTTTTTTTTTTTTCGTTAATTTGCCCTTTCGGGTAGGCTAAAGCTATAAAGCCATACTGCCTCGTCTTCAGTGATATTTCTGCTGTATCTTAACTATGGTTATCGTCAAAGTCGTCTTAGTCAAGTCCAGTTCGTGTCAGTTCGTGCCAGTCATGCTTTAGTAAAGTAGTGGCAACTTTACTACAAAGCTTCGATGGAGTTTTGGAAGCAACACGAAAACTCATGTTTCACCACATTATATCATTTTCCCAAAATAGCTGATGATGATTACATTTCTGCACAAACTACATAGTTCACGGATACATAGATAATATCATTTTTTTTTTAAATACGTTTTACTGTTCCACGTCTATCAAACGACGTAAGTCGTCACGTAAATAAAAAAAAAACATTTACACTTCCATTGACTCGTACAAATTCTAGCCAACATCCATGTTTCTATCGTTTATTTATTTTTAATGTTTGAATTTGAAGATATTAATATATTATTCCCGTCACTGTCTCTTTTTTTTAAGACACGTAGTTTTTTTTATCGTAGGTCATTACACACAGCTCCATCTGACCCCAAACTAAGCAAAGCTTGTACTATGGATGTCAGATAACTGATAATACTTTTTTTTTTGTAAATACATACTGATAATACATACAGTACACCCAGACACAGAACAAACATTTGTTTACCATAAACTGTTTGTCCTGGGTGGGAATCGAACCCACGCCCTTCAGCTTTTGGAGCAGACATACTACCAATGAACCGATAGAGCTGTCAATTATAATTTTTTTTTTCTTCCATCTAATGATGTATTTGTTTGTTGTTAGATACCTCATTGTTATTACAATTTAGCCTAGTTGAGATAACTTAAATTGCTAAGTAGGGTCTAATCGCAGAATGTATCCATCGACACTTTTCTTACTGTCTCTTTTAAGGGGAAGACACTTTGTTCATGTGTTCTATAATGATTATACATAGATAAAATAAAATAAAGAAAATTTAGGTACAAAACAATTTTCTTATACGCCGTGTTTGAAACTAGAAGGATATATGCGTACTGTTACGTTTTTTATTTTGTTAAATAGTAACGTTGTCTTTGTCTATTTTAGAGAATCCATATCAATAAAAATATGCCTTTACTAGCTTTAATATAGTCTGAAATACACTGACTTATTTTTAACTTATAGTTAGTTAATTTCAAAATGAAGCTAGTATAAATTCATTGGAAATTTTTACGAGCATCAAAGTGGGATTCTGGTTACAAAGTTAACTGAAATAAATTAGTAGGGATATTCTGAGCGATCCTCATTTGATCCTTTGGATGTTTGTGGCCATAAAGGTTGTTTTATTGTTGTTACGGTAAATTGCACGTAATAAAAAGATATTGTGTTTTAAAATCTTTTATGGACTTTCTTTTAGAAGTCATGATCTGGGAATACGGCAGTGCCCCCAATATCAAAATAGATAGTATTTAGGTATGAAGTGAAGTATGAATAATATGTATCTAACTCGATGTCAAAAGAGTATCAGTAGTAGTACTAGTTTTAATCTGTTTTCGCCCCAGACCAAATAGAATTTTCCAACACAATGACGATTGTAGTAATTATTGTACGACAAATATTTTTAAACATAATTTAAAGAAAATAGTTTTTAAAATGTATGCTTTAGGTATTCACTAATTCGTTACAAACCTTGCCAAACCCAATATTTTTGTGATCTCAACAGTAAAAAGGAAATTACGCAGAAGTTACGCAATACAGCGTACGCATTTCCAATTATTTAGGGTGTTACTCTCGAGACATTAACGGTGTCTTGGTATTTCACCCACGCTGTCCGAATATAATGAGCTTTTTTGTACTCTTAAAGCGGCGTGGGTTATCGTAAATTAAACTTACAGTTATACGTTACTCAAATAAAACAAAGGTAAGCCTCATAGTTAAGAATTTAAGGTAAAAAAGTTGTAAGAATTTTATATACATATTTCATACTAGCTGCACCCCGTGGTGTTACCCGCTACATATATTCGGGATAAAAAGTAGTCTATGTGTTAATCCAGGGTCTCAGCTACCTCCGTACCAAATTTCATCCAAATCCAATCAGTAGTTTTTGCGTGAAAGAGTAACAAACATCCATCCATCCAAACTTTCACATTTATAATATTAGTGGGATTCTTCAGGTCATTTGCACTTAGGTGTTGATGTTTCCTAACCAGACGTGACAGGTATTTTTGCCCCTTCCCAATTAGTGGGTTTTGCCCCTCAAAAGACCAATTGGTAGAATGATGATAAATTTATAATTCATTTTTTAAATCGCAAAAAGGTGACTTGCTTTTTAATTCATATTACATTTTCACACTAAAGAGGAACTGCTTTTAGCTATTAGCGGAAGATGGCTATTAGCGGAATCGTTAGAAATCTTGGAACTCAATTGTAAATAAGCAAATGATTAAATATATAAATAAAAATATATAGGTTTTTAAAAATAAATGAACTTTTTGGGCTTGTGTAGGGAAGAAAGAAATAATTAATCTATAATACTTATTTAAAATAATTCTTTTTTATACATCGGAGTACTACTTGCCTATTAAAATTTTATAAAATATTCTCAAATTATCCATATTTCTTAACATTAATAATTGTGCTCTCATTGTAATAAAATTATTATTATAAAATGTATAATTTGAAATTTTTAATAAAATAAATTGTTAATAAACTAAGCTAGCACTTTTTTTACTGTAACTATGTATTTCAATATCTCAATAAATATATAGCTCAACTTATTATTTGTCATTTTCTACAGGAACAAGTACCCCAAAAGCGAGCGGCTTTAGTCCTCGATCGGCTGCTGATCGCCCTACAAAAGGCGCTGCACGAAGAAGGCAACGGGGCCACTTACGAGACGGACAAGGACGGGCCTCGAACCGCACCGCTCCGGCTCGCTGACGAGGATATCGCCGACATGGTAAGACATCGACCACACAAGCGGCCCGCCCTGGTGATAGACCAGCTGCTGATGGCCATTCAGAAGGCCCTGAGAACCCGCGATGCACCTGTGGTGGAAATAGACGAGCCTCGCGCCGCGCCTGTCATAGCTGATGAAGAGCTTGATATGGTAAGACATACTTAGTCAATCGATTCTAAAATGTATCTTTCTGTGTATATCCCACTCTATCTTTCATTGAAAATGTTATTCTGTTGTAAGTTTTCTCGAGAAAATTAAAAACAAAGTAATTTACTGGTAAACATGAATTATTAAAATTATCTATAATGTTGCCAGATTTTAGAGTGAAAGTTATTTCTTAGGAAAACTAACTTTCTAAATTTAAAAGTACCTATCGCTATTTACAAGTATTATACTTTTTCTCTCATGTAATTTCACTCTCGATTCTCGTCTAATTATTATCGCCGTTTAAAATGTTACACTTCAAAACTCTTTGTATAAATTGTACAAAGTATAAATAAACATGAACATATATTGCATCCCATCATGTCATTTTTCTACACTCGCGCACGTGATTCGGCATTGTAAGAATTAAATATATTATTACTACTATTATTATTATTTACTATATTATTTTATCGTAAACACTAAAAACTACATATAAAAAAAAAGAAAACAACGCGGCGACATAATTTTCACCATTCCCGCTAAAATTCTAGTCAGTGTTGTTGATATTTTTTTAAGGTAACCTTTTTTTTTTACAGAGTTCCTTGGAGCGACGTGGTCAATCCAATCCCGGTAGAGGCCGCGTGCTCCGCTGCTATTTCAACGCAGTAACATGCTTCTAATAAATAATAAACGCAAAATATATCAGATGTGGTAATAAAGTAAATCGAAAATATGGAGATACTTTAAAATGCGACCTACTTTTTCATATAACTTCATGGAATTGTGCTAAGAAATTGGTTTTATTTTCCTGGAATTTTACGATTTCAAATATTATATTAGATATAAAATACTAAACTAGATATGTATAAGTCCTTATTTTCTTTTCGTGTACTCGGATTAGTACCCAGACCTACTGTCGGAGTGCATGCTCTATTGTTTACAAAATTATTCATGTCTAATCTAATAGTTATAGAATTATGTCACAGTACCTACATTTGGCTAGGTGGTCATTAAATTCTAATTCTAACTCGCTAAAGGCATTGTAACTTATTTGCAACGAAATTTAATGATCTTAAATCTACTAAATCATAAATTAATAAAAAATATGTAGCAATATTTAGGTAGGTAAATAATAAACAATATCGTAATGGCATCCAATTAAAATTTTTACACATGTTTGTGCTGGATTTATGAAAGTACCTCGTATACTAAAATTTAAGTACAGTTAAGAAAAAATGTCTTTTTATTGTCTTTTCTATGTAATCGTTCTCGGAACCTCAGCGTGCTTTCTAATTTATGAAACTGTAAGGTATACCTAATTATCTATGATTAAAAATGAATAAATCTACCTATTTTCTATTGTTGCTGATTTTTATACAATTTGATAGTATTACAAATGTTATTGACAGAATACGCAAGCTTTCTCCATTTTATATAACGCCGTCTCTTACCATAAGATGTGAACAAACGTAAGTAAGTTGTGGACAAATGTCAACATATTTTACTATAAAAACATGTTGACATTTGCCAAAAATAATTATTAAAATATATCAGCGCCTCTGTTGGCCGTAGAAGTAAACTGAAAATAAAGAGCTATTTGTCATTATGTGTTATTTTATGACATTTTTGTAATGATTTTCTCTTCGTTTGACAGACTTTGTTAATTTGACGTATTTACGAATTAATATCTTACGTTTAGTACAGCGAGCATTCTAGAAAAAATATGTAGGTAAAACTTGTTTTCCTAAAGTACATGTAAACTGTACTTTAGAAAAACGTGTTTTCCTTAAGTACATCCAGTAACTCGTACGAAACGATTTGATTCAACGTTCATTGTTCGAACGGCTAATGAGTGAAATACGTAACCCGAGTGGGTGCTCGATGAAAGATACAATCTGGGTGTCTTCAAGTCGAGAGTGAATCGGTATCTTCTAGGCAAGCGTGCTCCATCGTAGATTGCATCTTCACTTAGATGGTGATCAAACGCAAGCCTATTCATGATAAAAAAAAGTTTGAAAGCATTGTCCATAAAAAAAATTAGTCCTCTATTCCGCCTCCACGATTACGGCTAAACGACAAAACACAATACAGTTTGTAATCGAGCAATACTAGGAGGAGCATGGTGGTTACTTCTCTATCGTATAGGAAAAAAATAAGCCCAGAAGAAAATTTTTCGAAATATCTACTTTAAAAAAACTACTAACTAGGTAGTACCTCGACTTACTACCACGATCTTTGGCGTTTAAAAATATCGCGCTACAATTATTAACTTCTGAATAGTAGATTTATGCTTACATAAATATATTGTTTAACATCTAAGGGGTAAGAAAAGATAAAAACAAAAAATGTTTAGCTGATGCCAAGAGTTCCTTCACCAATAGTTATGTATTCTAAATTCTACCGTTATCTTATTGGTTGTTAATAATAATAATGTATGTATCTATGACAAAAACAACTGTAAATATACTTAATCGCAATATGTTTTGTATTATTTAAAAATCCTTTCCTAGAGCAAATTTTTACTTGGTGGTGGATTTCCTTAGCAGTATATCGTCTAGGTAGGTACCTACCACCGCAGTATCATATTATAATCAGCCGCCAAGCAGTAGTGTATAAATATTATTGTGCTGCGGTATGAAGAATAGTATAACTGGCGATAATCTAACAAAAAAATCGCTCGAGTTCGAGTTCGAGTTTACGTTCGAGTTCGAGTTTACGTTCGAGTTCGAGTTTACGTTCGAGTTCGAGTTCGAGTTCACGTTCGAGTTCGAGTTCGAGTTCGAGTTCGAGTTCGAGTTCGAGTTCGAGTTCGAGTTCGAGTTCACGTTCGAGTTCGAGTTCGAGTTCACGTTCAAGTTCGAGTTCACGTTCGAGTTCGAATTCACGTTCGAGTTCGTGTTCGAATTCACGTCCGAGTTCGAATTCGAATTCACGTTCGAGTTCGAATTCGAATTCACGTTCGAGTTCGAGTTCGAATTCACGTTCGAGTTCGAGTTCGAATTCACGTTCGAGTTTGAGTCCGAATTCACGTTCGAATTCGAGTTCACGTTCGAGTTCGAGTTCACGTTCGAGTTCGAGTTCACGTTCGAGTTCGAGTTCACTTTCGAGTTCGAGTTCGAATTCACGTTCGAGTTCGAGTTCACGTTCGAGTTCGAGTTCGAATTCACGTTCGAGTTCATGTTCGAGTTCCCATTCGAGTTCGAGTTCGAGTTCACGTTCGAGTTCGATTTCGAATTCACGTTCGAGTTCCAATTCACGTTCGAGTTCGAGTTCGAGTTCACTTTCGAGTTCGAGTTCGAATTCACGTTTGAGTTCGAGTTCACGTTCGAGTTCGAGTTCACGTTCGATTTCGAGTTCACTTTCGAGTTCGAGTTCGAGTTCGAATTCACGTTCGAGTTCGAGTTCACGTTCGAGTTTGAATTTGACTTCACGTTCGAGTTCGAATTCACGTTCGAGTTCGAGTCTATTATCCAACTAATATTAAAAATGTGTAGTTTGAATGGATGGATGTTTGTTACTCTTTCAGGCAAAAACTACTAAACGGACTTGGATGAAATTTGGTGTGGAGGTAGCTGACACCCTGGATTAACACATAGGTCACTTTTTATCCCAAAAACATGTAGCGGGACGCAGCTAGTTATAATATAATTTTCAATGTTCTTTAACTAAGACAACAAATAGGCATAACATTACTGCTTTTTTATTATTATCCTTGAACATTCATTTTATCACATAATATTGGCACGAGTAGATACTGATAAGTATAGATGGCTAACTTTTTCATAATAAGATCATTAATGTCTGCTATAATTAATTCTCAAACCGCCTTTACCATGAAAATGGTAATATTACCCATAAACGAGATGCTGATGTACATTGGTGCCGCAGTAGTTGAATTAAACTAGTTGAGAGATAATTATATAATTTCTTTTCTTTTCTTTTGGCGTAGCGTTTTGAGTATTTGCCAGTGTCAAGTGTTTTATGTTTTCAAGTTTCAAAAGTTAAATAAGTTTCCTCGTAGCAATAGTTATAGTCAAAGTCCAGTCTTGGTCAAGTACATTCCGTGTCAGTCAAGTCCAGTCATACTTTAGTAAAGTAGTGGCGATTTTACTTGAACGTTGAACACGTTTCTACATATATTCTCCATATCCAGTTCTATTCCAGGCTAGATGTGCTTTAGCATCTTCGACCACAATGGAGTGTGGTCAAACTCATAACCTGTCAACCATAAAAAAAATTAAGTAAAATGCGGCTATGATAGTTACTTAGCAATTGTTAAGTAACCAAATTTTTATTCTTCCATGAAGTATGGCACTGCGTTCAAAAGAAAGAGAGGAAAGCGCTATTTTATTTACACGTTGATTACATTATGTAACATCTACTATTTAATCAACACTAAAAAAACACACAAGTTTTGGAAAACAATACAACACGGTTGCATGCCAAAACTCTTGTGTAAACTTCTGTCATATAGTGAACTAATGTGCCATCTAGCTAGTTTATGGTGAACTAATTGGTGCAACAGTAGCTATCATAACTATAGGGTAGTTACTGAAAAGCTTCCTTCTATTTGCATGTTCTACGCGCCTCAATTTTCTTTAACACATTATTTTCCTAGAGGTTCCGTTAGAGGTCGCTACTCGTCCCATTCATCACTAGAAACAATTTTATTATTAGCCATATTTGAGCGACAACATCCCATTGATTGTTATCAAGTAATTTCCACCACTTCATCAAGATATTGTTCGAGGATCATACCCGACTAGTAGATAATGGTCTATCGTATTGCTATGCATAGTTTTATCTACTTTTCTAGCCGAGATACACGAAAATAAACTACGCTACCGTTATTAATACACGATTGTGTCTAAAGGGCACCATTCATAAAATAAATCAAAGTAATCTGTAGCAAAGACAGCTCAGTGGCTAGCGCGGGCGGTTCACGTGCCGAAGGGCGTGGATACAAACCCCTAAAATGAGCTTGAGCTGCCGATGAAGGAAAACATCTTGAGGAAATCTTAACATGATGGTAGGGCAAGCTACAGCCCTCAACTTGAAAATATGTGCCACCAAGCTCCTAACGGTGTGCTCCGGCTGCTTCACTTGAGAGCAAGTTTTATTTTAAGCTAGGTGTGCTTTACCACTTTCAACCACACCGTCACTTAACAGCAGGTGAGCTGTGGTCACCTAGCCTGTATAATCCAAAACAAAAAATGATTACATTTAGCAATACATTACATCATTAGAATTTACGTAACCAATTATTTATAAATTAAATCGTCAGTCTATCTATAATATAACCGTATTAAAAAAAAAAGTTTGTATTTTATGTGATGCCTTTACTGATCATCCGACTGCGATGAAACTTGGTCAACTTATTACTTGCACTTGCGTGAAGACTATAGGTATAGGCATACTACAATTGTTTATTTTTCTAGTAGCAAAGCGTCGTGTACCAGTTAGTTTACAATAATAAACCATCTGTCTATGTGATATGGTAAAATTCGACGTAGCAAACACGGATTAGTGAAAAATGGTATACTCAGATATAATGTTTCGTAAAAAATGACATGTTAGAGAAGAATGGTGAAAACTTTTTGTTCTATAATTTTAGTTTTCTTGCTAACTGCGCACATAAAAATACATAAATGCTTTTCGTCTCACAAACGCACATGCATGTGTTCCTGTTACGTCAAGTGGAGTTGTAGGACCAAAGGGTATTCAGCCATTTTCCACGCAACATAGTATGTAAAAGTTGATGCATATTTCACACTATCTTATTGCCAACTAGCCTCAAATTAAGCAACCCTTATACTATTGAAGCGAGACTATAATTGATGGAATAGTTTTTTTTAATAGCCTTCAAAAAAAGAAGGGTTTCTCAATTCGACTTTTTTTGTACGAGACCATTCCGTCAATTATGATTTTATCATTTTGATGATTCATTTTTGTTTGGTACACCATACTTCAAAGGAAGTTCCATATAAATTTCATCGAAATCAATCGAGCGGTTTTAAAAAAATCTAAATGTTGTATAAATCGATGATATTTTCGTTTACTCCGAAACCTCGCCGTTTCATTAAAGCAGCGCGTTTAGTTGGCCTAAGGGTCATGGAATCGGGTTTTTTAAATTATATATGTTATGTTATAAATAAACACTCAGATATTCAGATACAGAGCAAACATCTGTATTCGTATCGTAAATGTTTGTCTTAGGTGGGAATTGGACGAGCTAAGAAGCAGAGCTACCAAATGCGCTAACGGGGCAGTCATATCTGAACAACTGTTTTAAAATCTGTGGTGACAGATAACTCCGTTTTCATTAACGCAGGCTGCATCATGATGTCTGTCGGATGCTGTCTACGTTCGTCCATTCTGCGCCACTTTTGTTTGCGTACAAAGAAATGAGAGTCTGTCGTGTTGCAAAGCCCTTTTGTCACAATGCCACACATTTCTTTTATATTTACAAGATTAATTTTTAGGATCTGTTTAGAAATTATCCTAATTATTATTTTTCTTTGGCTTTGTTTTTGGCATCGCACTTTGTGTATTTAACGGTAACTAACTAAATAGTCTCACGATACCATTCGCGTGGCCTACAATAACATTTTCAGACACCTGATGGGTCTGAGGTGGTATTGTAGCGCTTCCGAAATGTACACCGAAGCAAGAGTAGACTCGTTTCCCGCTATACAGCGAAAAAGAATTGCATCTTTTATGCACAGAGTTGCTAGCTGTAGCAACTCTATCATTAGAAGCTTGTCAGAAAGGCTGGTATTGACGCATACGTATAGACGCTGGGTGGAAATTGCCGCCTAAGCTTGTTATTTGTTATTATTATTCCGTAAGCTATGGATAACTGAGTCTGAAATAAAATTTATTATTATTATTATTAAATAAATCTATGTTCCACAGAATAAGTCTTGGTCGAGTCCAGTCATCATCATCATCATCATTTCAGCTGTAGGACGTCCACTGCTCGACATAGGCCTCTCCCATTGACTTCCACAAAGACCGGTTCAGTCCAGTCTGAGTCCGAGTCCAGCCATGCCCTAGTAAAGCAGTAGTGAATTAGTACAAGCTTCTGATTTCGATTGGACGACTTCCAACGATACCTATCGTTGGAAGTCGTAGAAAATTGCCTTAGATTAGACAGTAACTGAATTAGTTCATTCTGATATTATTATTTGAGCTAAATAATGCACCAATTTGTGGAACAGTCTTTGGAAGTAATAATTAAGTGGCAAATAATTGATACAAATTAGTCACTGGTTGCCCTAACATGGTATGTAACCGTGAGACTAAAAAAAAATCAAAAAGCAAGTTAATAAAACGGATCTAGTGATGATCGATGTAAGGCAAACGCAGTCGTCCAGCTACAAGCGATATAAGTTGTTAATATCCAACTAAGGGAAATACAAAGGATCCACTAGCAAACACCGTGGATAACATTTTATCTTTCCCCGCACAGAAACATAACAAAGCTAGAAATACATACATAAATAATGACTAAAATCATCACCTTTAGGTGTAACCAATCATTTATAAATAAAATAGTCGTCTATATTATACACGTGTTTAAAAAAAAAAGTATATGTGATGCCTTACTTTTCATCCGATTGCGATGAAACTTGGTCAACTTATTACTTGCACTTGCGTAAAGACTATAGGCATACTAATATTTGTTCACTAACATTTGTATTATTATTAAAATAAATGTATATAATAAGTTAGTACCGAAAAACCATCTTGGTTTGTCTCGGTACAAAAACACACTGCGGAACAAAAAATACATACAATACAGTAAAAGCACTTCTCGAAACTCCCTTGATGTAGAACAAGGTATTGCCATAACTGTATATAATTAAATTTTTGTCGTCCATTATTTTAATAAATATAATATAGATTTTAGCTATTAGGAATATTGTAAATTCGCGCCGATTAGAGTAAGATGTGCTGTACTAGTATTATATATTTAAGATCAAAAATGTAACCACATCTTGAGCGAATAAAAACTTTAAACTTTCAAGCCGCATTCACACTACAACTTTACTTACTATTTATCTAAAGCAAGATATTTAGATGCAAATGTTTTTGTTGTACTTATTCATAGCACTTTCAAGACAACGCATAGATAACAAGACAAAAGAATTGTGTCTGACTGTAATAGTGACGTATCCCTACAATTTCAAGGGAAAGCAGTCTAGTAGATTAACAAACGTGGCTTTCTGTGTTACTTCGAAAAGCTGTTAATTACAGTGCCCCGTTCGCAACCATCTTTAGCGAAATTTCAGTTAGTTTCGATTTACAGTGAATTGAACGGAAAATTACAGAACATCGGTTGAGGTGTACATGTTTGTCAAATTGTTCAAAGCTACAAGCTACAAAATTGAGCTTTCAAATATTTTTGGAATTCAGTTACTTTCTTGATAGTAGTATTTACCATCTAATAACTACTTAATGATAGTTACCAGTAACTACTTCTATAAATCGACAAAGGACTTAAATCGATGACTTTTAATAATTCCTTATTTTTTTCTTTCATACACAATAATCATAATATTCAAATGAGGGATTGAAACCAAAGGCTTTGTTTACTATTTCAAAAGTAGAAAAACTGAGAGTTCTACAAAGCAACGCTGAGCCGGCTAACTACAAAATAGAAGCCCTAAAAAATTATACAAACTTTAAGCATTTTTTGTTCGGTAAATGTTTTGCACACTGTGAAAAAACAGATGTTTAATTTTGTGTAGGGTAGCTGTATACAATAAGGTTTCTCTTGATAGCCCTGTACACAGTGTGATCGGTATAAGTGTAGTAATACTAAAAGATGTTGATTTTTTATATAAGCCAACACCAAAAAAAAAAACATCGTCGGCCATACCGTCGGAGTTAAAAAAAAAGCGAAAAAAAAATTCCATTTTTTTATGGGACACTTATTTTTATTAGCAGTTGAGGGTCGTCCCCATAGTAAAAGTTGTTTACATTGATCGGTAAATAACCCTCAACAACTTTTTTAGAGTAGGCTAAAAATTGGTTATTTAATAAGTACTTTCGGCATAGTACACAAGTTTATAATTCTGTATGATACTTTTAAAGAAAAATAATTCAAAATTTAACTACTAAATTAAAGTGGTCGTTCATAATGAGAATAAATTACAAAAACAAATTCCAATAAAGTATCCACAGCTCTCCGTCCGCCTTTTCAGCTAGACGATGGTAACAGCTGTAACAGTGACTAGTTGCTTTCATATATTTACTCGTACGTTGAGCAAGCAGCCAAAGTTGTTCATATTGATGAGTTGAGTATTTCTAAGCACCTATTGTTACATTTCTCTTCTATTGGTACAGTTGTTTTCCAATTTAACATAATGTAAAATAATTAAAATCAAAACATAAATATTTCTGGATTACTTCAAAGTTTGGCATTTCTTTTGTACGTCTTGTATGTAATAAATGTATTTTTATTTTCTTTCTTCTTTCAATGCTAGCTTGGGCCATCGTTGCTATTTAATGCGACAATGCCTTCAGCTTGCTAGGTGCACAACAAACTACTACCTGATATGTGAAATGAAAAGACATGAAAAATGCCTAGAAACAGTAGCTCAATCTTGCTTGGCGTAGGTTTGACAGCCCTGTTGGCTCATTGGTAGCATCTGCCTTAAGAGCTGAAGGGCGTGGGTTCGATTCCCGCTCAGCACAAACATTTTATGTGTCAACAAATGTTTGTTCTGTGTCTGGGTGTTCGTATTATAAGAATGCATTTACAAAAAAAAAGTATATATGTATTTTATCAGTTATCTGACTTCCATCACACAAGCTCTGCTTAGTTTGGTGTCAGATGGCGCTGTGTGTAATGCCCTACGATATTTTTTTATTAATTTATTTATTTGTTCATTGTTCTCAGCTTTGGGACGGAACGAATCGGATTCAATTTTAGGGACGTTAGAATCTATTGAGTAACGTACCTACCAAGAGACTCATTTGCAACGGTCTTCTTGTTCAAGCTATAATAAATAATAATAATAATAATAATAAACTTTATTAACCATAGTGCATATACAAATACAACATTTACAGCGGTCCCTGCACTAAGCTAAGGCTTGTATCGGAGGCCATACACATGTTGCCAAGGATTTGTCTCATGGGCTAAGAATAATAAAATATGTATGAAAAATATATTAAATATTATAAGCATCATGCGTGTGTGTGTGTGGGGGGGGGATGGGTGTTGGTGTGAGTGTGTGGGTTGGAGTGTGTAGAGTATGTATGCATGTATGTAAATGTGCGCGTGAGTGCGTTGGGCTTGCTAGAAACTTAAGGAGTTCGGTAAAATCTTTTCTGTAGACCAAGAAATCATTTTTCCAGAAGTATTTTTACTTCTCTGGTTGAGCTACTCAACAGTTTACTCAATTTTCTAAACTAAAAAGCTAAACTAAATAGCCTCGAACATAGTCGCAAAGTTGCTACTTTATCGGTTTTCTATCAGATTAATTTCGGAGAGTGTGCTTCAGATCTACATAAGTTAATTCCCCCATGCCCAGTCTTCTGTCGACTAGACGTTAGAAAAAGCGACATCGTTTCATGGTCGACGTTCCTAAATCTCGAACGAAATGATTTGATTCCACCTTCATGTTACGTGCGCTACCTGAGAGGGTTCCCGATGGATACAATCTGGGTGTCGTATGGTCGCGAGTGAATCGGTATGATCAAGCCAAGCGTACTCCATCGTCGACCGCATCTTTACGTTAGCGGTCAAACACAAGACTATGTATTAGTATTAAAAAAAAAATCACATGCCAGGCCTATAGACAGACAATATATTTGGCTAGTAAGTTTATTAAATAAGCTAATTAGATTGTTTCTACGTTTTAATTAATAAAGGCAATTGTCCGTATTAATAAAATCCTGCATTCTATATAGATACCATTTCATAGTCAATATTAACATTACCGTTTATTATTATTATTCATAGGTATTTATTTCTTTAAAAAAAATGACATGTAATAATAATAACTCGCTATATACCGTGTTTTTAACTCGATTGCCAGGTCTGTATATTAAGTGAGTTTTTCTGTGAATGTTATTGTTATATGTTATATTACTGGGTAATATTGTTGTCTGGGTGTACCGTATGTAATATGAGTATGAATTTACAAAAAAAAAGTATTTAAGTATTCTGTCAGCTATCTGGTTCCCATAGTACAAACTTTGTTTAGTTTGAGGCTAGATGACGCTGTGTTTAATGTCCTCCAAATATCAATTTATTTATATTATGGTTTTATCAGTACAGTGTTTTCCAGTCTTGGTTATTTGGAAGCGGTTGCTTTTAGCGATAAGGCCACTACTTGTGGTACTATAACTCTGTTTTCTGTAGGTACATTATATTTTCTAGCGTGCACAATAAAGAGTTTCTATCTATCTATTACTATTTTACCTTTAAAGATATAGTGAAGATAATCACGTTGTCCAGGGTTGCATTGAGGTATCGGCTCACTTAATCAACGACGTTATCAGGTGACAGGTCACGTCGTCATCTGGATAATTGGAAAATAGCTTCTAACAAGAACGAAGGGTGTTGTAATTTTGTTTCACTAAAATACATACGAAAAGGCTATTGAAATTCTCTATGGTTTATGGGAAGTACGTATACCACGAAAATTTATAATATTAACTGATAACTTGTAATAAATGATTTGATTTATTGTTAAATTGTGTAATTTGTCGTATTTAAATTTAGAACTAAAAGTTGTCATACCAACCTATTAATTCATACCTCTTTTATATTAATTTTATAATTACTGGTTAGTATTATATTTTATGTACATAGAAATTTCGCAGCTAAAACTGCGTTGTACTTATATCATAACCATAAGAACTTATGTAACTACAATTTTACACGATTAAATAACTTGATAGACAAAATAAAAACACAAATAACAATTTCTTATTTGAAAACAGTTTTGCAATACATAAATATAATAAACAAATATTTCTAAGAACTTGTTTAGTTGGTCAAGAGCGGCCTAAATCATAGTCCAGCCTATTAAGTAATTAGAATTAAAGTAATTATCAGTTTGTAAGTTGGTCCTTAATTTTGGAAACCTTAGGGGTCTAAACTTATATTGCTTGGCGAATTTAAATTAGGTCGGTGTGACCTTTCCTTTCTTGATTACTACTGTCGAATCAAATTCCCATATGCGAGGGTGTTTCTTGGTCTACTGCGTAGCAAGTAGGGCTTAATAATATGCTCTGAATGTAATTAAAAGTATAGTTAAAGAATGTGGTAGGACGTGCGTAAATAAATGATTTTTGACTTTAAGAATTTATTCTTATCATTCTGAAATATGTGAAATAAAGTAATGTAACAATATATCAAAGTATAGATAATCACACATTTACAATGTTGATCTTAAGGTGAAATATGCTTCAAACTTGGCGATTCATCTTCACTTTTATTTAAAACGAGACCTTTAAAAACAGTTAATTCACTTTCTTTTTTATGTGTGATAAATGTTCACAAAATTTTTGATCCGAATGTGATCACCGAAACACGATTAAATAAATTTCGCTCGACAGAAAAAAATCGTAGTTTCCTAAAAAACGCCCGTTTTGACTTTTCCGTCGATGCAATGAATTAACTACATTCATTTCCTATCAAAGGTATTTTTACAAAAGTATGTAATCCCAACAAACATTCAAATCCATCTGTGAGCTCAGTTTTTTGAACAATTGTAAGGTTATTTTAATAAAACAAAGTAAAATGAATATTAAATACGCGCACGCAGAATATGCAGGCATTAACCATGTCGCCCGATCCCCGTCAATCCGCCGTAGTGCGTTGTCGAGGGAGGACGTGTACAACTTTATTCGAACCTCCAGCGCACCTGGGCGGTCGACTACATGGGCCTTTTTTGTCGTCAATATAACAAACAGATTATATGAGGATACACTGCTATTACGACTAAAAAGAATATGTAGTAAACATGGGAAATAAAGACAATAAGAAGAAACAATATTTTGCTCGAAAATACAAGAGAAACAAACTATTGAACTTGAACAAGAATACGTAGCAACATACATACATAGTATTTTTTAATCATTGTTTATAGTGCGTTTTCGCACAGCGAAAATGTCGCATACATACATAGTTGTTTCCATTCATTGTCTTCGCGTGAGTGCCTATCTACTAACACTATATATTTTTACTTCTATATTGTCTGGAGAACAATCCCATAATGCAGAAGTATTGCTGCCAACTTTATCCGAATCTTTTGATGTTGAACCTGGTTTTTTCGAGCAAGTTACTTCATATTTTTATTTTTTTCTGTTTGACAGGCCAAGTGTTTGACCACAGCTCACCTGATGTTAAGTGAAAGCGTGGTCGAAGATGGTAAAGCACACCTAGCCTGGAATGGAACTGGCTCTCAAGTGAGGCTGCACGAACACACCGTTAGATGCTTGGTCGCAAATTTTCAACTTGAGGGTGGTAGCTAGCCAGCGAGTACTAGAAAGTACCCTACCACCATGCTATGGTTTCCTCACGATGTTTTCCTTCACCGGCAGCACAAGTTCATTGTTGGGGTTTGAACCTACGCCCTTCGGCATGCGAACCTACCGCGCTAACCACTGAACTATGATCACTACAAAATATAATTGATTGATTCTGGCGTTACTTTGCGGAAGCTCATTTTGAATGTTCAAGGTATATGTTATGTATATACATGTATAGTAGATAGCGGTGGCTACGTCCACCGCGCCGTATATGAATAAATGAGTGTGCATTTAGCTACCGCCGTTATCATTGCTCCTACCCGCCACACATACGTAACAATTGGCGACGAGACCTACCCACACTGAAGAAAAAATGTTTGGTGTTACTTGTCCGATGGGAGCCATAAATGGGTTTAATCACCAAACCCACGACTGGAAAATTTATAAAATTCGGTTATCCCAATGGTTCATCGCGAATAATTTTGATGAGAGTACGGACAAAGCGGGGGTAAAAAGGAAGGCGGTGCTGCTGAGCGCACTCGACGAGTCGACGTACCAGCTGGCTTGCGATCTCGGCTTGCCGGAGGACCTGGACGCACAGAACTACGACAGTGTAATACGCATTCTGGACAGTCATTTCACTCCGAAGCGCTGCGGGTTTGCAGAAAGGCATAAATTTTACGCAGCGGGACAGGAAATCGGCGAAACGCATTCCCAGTGGGCCGCGCGTCAGCGGGGACTCGTGGCGCATTGTGCCTTCAAGAACTTAGAAGATTCGCTGTTGGACAAGTTCGTGATAGGAATGTTACCCAGGCATGAGCGGGACAAGCTGTTTGCTCAAGACATTAAGGACTTGACGCTGGGAAAAGCCGTCGACATCGCGGAGAGCGTACGGTGCGCGCGCGCGGGCGCCGCGGCCGCCGGGCCGGCGGCGGGCAGCTCCGCGGTCGCGGCCGCCGCCTGGCGCCATGCCGTGTTCAAAATCAATCAGCGGAAAGAAGGTGTTGCGAAAAAACCCCAGGATCGCAGTGAAACTTGTGACGTGTGTGGTTATAAAAACCATCGTACGGCCGAATGCCGGTTTTCCAACTACACTTGTAGAGGGTGCTTGCGGAATAATCACCCACCCAGAAAAATCTCACTTCGCAAAACATCTATTAGACACTGGGCATACACTTCAAAACAACAATACATTTGAGATCCTACATAAATGTGTAAATGGAACTTAGGAAGTGGGAAGTGGGAAGTGGTAAGTGGGAATTGGAAATTGCGATTTGGGAAGTGGAAGTTGGGAATTGGTAAGGGCCATTGGGAAGTGGGAAGTGGGCAGTGGAAATTGGAATGTGGGAAGTGGGCATTGGGAATTGGGAAAGTAAGAATTGGGAATTGCGAAGTGGGAATTGAGAAGAGTGAAGTGGGCATTGGGAAATGGAACGTGAGAAGTGGGCTTGGGGCATTGGAAAGTGGGAAGTGGGCATTGGGAATTGAGAGGAAGAGGGAAGTGGAAATTAGGAAGTGGGAATTGGGAATTGGGAATTGGGAAGTGAGAATTGAGAAGTGGGAATGGGGAACTGGGAAGTGGGAATTGGAAAGTCGAAAGTGGGAATTGGGAAGTGGCAGTTGGGAAGAGGGCTATGGGAATTGAGAAGTGGGAAATTGGGAATGAGGAAGCGGGAAGTGGAAGTTGGGAAGTGGGCATTGGGAATTAGGAATTTATAAAAAAGGAATTGGAAAGTGGGAATTGGGATTGGGAAAGTGGGAATTGGGATTGGGAAAGTGGGAATTGAAATGTGGAAAGTTGGAAGTGTGAAGTGGCAATTGGGAACTGGGAACTGGGAAGTGGGAATTGGAACTTGGGAAGTTGGAAGTTGGAAGTAGGAATTGGGAATTGTGAAGTGGGAAGTGGGCATTGGGAATTGAGAGGAAGAGGGAAGTGGAAATTAGGAAGTGGGAAGTAGGAATTGGTAAGTGGGAATTAGGAGTTTAGAAACAGGGAATTGGAAAGTGGGAATTGGGCATTGGGAATTGTGAAGTGGGAGTTGGGAATTGGAAAATGGGAATTGGAAAGTGGGCAGTGGGCATTGGGAATTGAGAAGTGGGAAGTGGGTTTTGGGAATGGGATAGTGGGCAATGGGAATTTGGAAGTGGGAAGTGGGAATTTGTAAGCGGGAGCTTAGAAAAAAGGAATTGGAAAATGGGAATTGGGCATTGGAAATTGGAAAGTGGGAATTGGGAAGTGGGAATTGGGAAGTGGGAATTGGGAAGTGGGAAGTGAGAGTTGGGAATAGGAAAGTGGGAATTGGAAATTGGAAAGTGGGCTGTGGGCATTGGGAATTGAGAAGAGGGAAGTGGGCTTTGGGAATTGGAAAGTGGGAAGTGGGAAGTAGGAATTGGGAAATTGGAAGTGGGAATTGGGAAGTGGGCATTAGGGAGTGGGAAGTGGGCATTGGGAATTGAGAAGTGGGACTTGGGAAGTAGTAAGTTGGAATTGGAAAGTGGGCAGTGGGCATTGGGAATTGGAAAGTGGGAAGTGGGCATTGGGAATTCCGAAGTGGGAAGGGGGAAGTGTGAATTGAAAATTAGAAATGTGGGAATTGGGAAGTGTGATTTTGAAATTGGGAAATGGGTGTATGGAGGAAGTGGGAATTGGGAATTGATAATTGGGCACTGGGATTTGGGAAGTGGGAAGTGGCACGTGGAAAATGTGCAATGGGCATTTGTAATTTGAAATTAGGTATCAAGAATTGGAAATTGGGAATTGGGGAATTGGAAATTGAGAATTGGAATTGGGAAGTGGGAATTGAAATGTGGAAAGTTGGAAGTGGGAAGTGGCAATTGGGAACTGAGGACTGGGAAGTGAGCATTGGGAATTGAGAAGTGGGAGTGGGGTATTGGAAAGTGGGAAGCGGGAATTGGGGACTGGGAATTGGGAAGTGGGAAGAGGGAGTTTAGGAAAAGGGAATTGGAAAGTGGGAATTGGGCATTGGGAGTAGGAAAGTGGGAAGTGGGCATTGGGAATTGGGAAGTGGGAAGTGGGAAATGGAAAGTGGGAATTCGAAATTGCGAAGTGGGAAGTGGAAGTTGGGAATTGGAAAGTAGGGATGGAGAAGTGGAAAGTGGGCATTGGGAATTGAGAAGTGGGACTTGGGAAGTGGGAAGTAGACATTAGGAATTGGAAAGTGGTTAAACCAACGCAGCTGACTAGCCCCCTTACGCCGCCCGGTGGTCTGCGTCTGCTTCAGCCCCTCAGAACCTGTGCAATGTGAGACACATTTCACCTTAAGTCGATTTAATCCTGCAATCTATCAATTCCACTTGAGAAGTAAATTCAAAACTCTCACAAAATAAAACTGGCGAAATGTGAAAAGCGACTACTCAAAATGTAGGAAAAAATCTCTTGCGCTACTCTTTTTTCTTTTTATCGTTTTCTTAATTATTTTTTTGTTATCACTCTTTCTTTATTTTACCAGTGTTAAGAATTCAATTATTTTTAAGCTCAAGTCACATAAAGTAATGGCCATGCACTAGTAAAATAATTACAACTTTACTAGAAACTTAGATGAAGGTTTAGAAGCAACACGAAAAGACATTTCGTTTTATCACTTTGCCACACGCGTGCACGTAACTATTTCCGTTGATAGATTAAATCATTGTTTATTGCTATGATAAATCACAATTTTCTGAGTCTTTATTTTAGTTTAAAAAAGCTTAGGATGACACCTCTTCACACGATAAATGAAAAATGAAAAAATAAATATCGCCATTTCGTGTGTACCTGTATCCTATCAGTAATGTAAAAAAAGCATAGATAGTCATGGGGACTGCCGCCGTGAAAACTTAAAACACGTCACCTTAGCATGTTAGTCACGCGAACCCATAAGTGTTGTCCCCTATCAAAAATCGCTCAACGCGGCTAAAGTAGTTTTCACTTCAAAAACGATTTATTATTTTATTTATATTTATTATTACATAAAAAATCTACAGTGAATTTATAAATTACTAGCTGTTACTCGCCCGCTTCGCTGGGTTTGTACCATCAACTACAACAACACCGCGGACTTTTTTATAGATCTATAAAAGAGGAATATCCCATAATACATTGTTTTGTTATATCTCAATGGGATTATGCAGCGTTTTCGATGAAAGCTTTTCCGACACTTTTCATCCTACAATTTTCATCATATTTCAACCAATTTACACAAAACCTTGACAAATTACCAAAAAACCTTCCTCATATCACTCACCTATTAGATATTAGTTGGCGTATATTTTTAAATATATCGCGAACAGACAGACGCGGCGGAAAACTTTGTTTTAGAATAGGTAGGTATATAGTGATGATTCATCTTATCCAATTTCAAGTGACCTGGTTTTTAATACATTATGCCTGATAGACCGTCAGAGCGAATTTATCAGAAATTCTTGTAGACATAGACAGAGACAATACTTTATTTGTAGTTTGTAGTATTATAGAATCCTAAAAATACGTATTGGTCTGAAGTTAGACGTCGATGAAACTCCTACGATTTATACATATACAGTTTCCGTGCAGATGAAAGAAAATGTATTTTTTATTTCCTAAATAAAAGGACAATATATTTCATTTTTACTAAAACACAATACATTGTGCTTAGAAAAAACCCTTTGAAATTTTAACTTGTGCCTTTCAGGAAGCCACTAGAAAGGGTTCATTGTTTTTACGGAGCACGTTTTAAAAATGTTTAGTAAAAACACATGAAATCATGAGGTTTTAACCGAGTCACAACGAAAAGTAGATTTATCTTTTTGATAATTGGAACTCTTCACAGTCCATTTGAAGGTATTTCAAATGGTCCGTCCTATACGTATCTGTGTTAGTATGTTACGAACAGACATTCAACGATACAATGATCAATCGTCAAAAGACCCGTACGTACGTGATCCGGTTTCAAACAACCGTCTCTTTGTCCATGCTATAATGAATCCTAGTTTCAGCTCAGAAAAAACTGGGGGAAAAAGGAAGGAAATACACTAACTTTAAAGTTATCCATAGACTAGCTGTGCCCACTGCTTTAACCGTAGTATTCAAATTGGGACAATAAGATATATAGCCATGACAGCTCATTGGTTAGCGCAGTCGGTTCACACACCCAAAGAGCGAGGGTTCAAACTCCAACAATGAGCTTGAGTTGCGGGCGAAGGAAAACAACGAGAGCACACTATAGCATGGAGGTAGGGTACTTTCTAGTACTCGCCTGGCTAGCTACCACCCTCGAGTTAAAAAACCGCCGCCAAGAAACTAACAGTATGTTCCGGCAGCCTACCTTGCGAGTAAGTTCCATTCCAAACTGGGTGTGCTTTATCATCCTTTATCACGCCGCCACTTAACATCAGGTAAGTTGCAGATATGCCAAACAGTAAGCTTGTAAAACCATAAAAAAGAAAAATAAGAGTATCAGTAAAAAATCAATACATATACAAACTTCTCCACGTAAAGCTCTTTAATTTTAACAGAGTAATAATTATATTACATAACTATTGCTTTTTCAATCAATGTGAATTTAAAAAAATACCGCAGGCCATTACACACAGCGCCATCTGAACAAAGAATAATATTAGCATCTGACCCCAAACTAAGCAAAGTTTGTACTATGAACGTCAGCTAACTGATAGAATACTTAAATACTTTTTTAAATTAGATTAGTAACATCGAATCTTGAAAAAAGCTTAGTGCGGAGTAGCGGATAAACCCGCAAAGCGTTGATAGTCATATAAATTATACTGCTAGTTTTTTCTTACTCAATGAAAAACAATAAAAAAATAAAAATTGAAAGGGAATTTTAACACAGTGCCATCTAGCCCCAAACCACCAGACAGCCGACAGAATACTTAAATACTTTTACTTATAATACATACCAGACACAGAACAAACATTGATGTTAGTCACACAAATGTTAGTCCTGAGTGGAAATTGAATCCACGCCCTTCAGCTCTCGAAGCAGACCTACTACCAATGAACCAACAGGGCTGCCAATAGTAATTATCTTTACATATCCCGCGGAAAAAAGAAATTAAGTAAATGAGGAACCAGGAAATCGGTTCTACAAGTCGTTAACGGTAAGTATCACAATGGGCGTCGTAATATACCAGCTACAATAATGGTATATTACAATCATTTACCACCAAGTTACTTACATCACTCTCATGTGGTAAACGGGTAGTTATGTAGAGATATCTCTCGAAACGAAAAGCTTTTTACTAATACTAAATACAACATTGGACAGCGTGGAGTATATTTTTTTAATGGTTTGATACCACTCCGCTATGGTTTTCTCACAATGTTTTCCTTCGTCAGCAGCTCAAGTTCATTGTTGGGGTTTGTACCCACGCCTTACGGTGTGTGCACCGACCGCGCTAACTACTGGGATATCATCGCTACAAAAAAATTTGGTCCAATCAAACTTCAAGCGTATCTCTTGCAATTCTACGGTCAGAGAAGTAGTGTTACATACATCAGAAAAATGTGTGTCAGTATTTGAAAGCTTTGTAGTTTAAGACGTATGAAAAACAATGTCTTCGGTAGAATCATAACTTTGCTGTAGAAGCTAGATTTTAGTGATGGCTTTAGATTAAATTAGTGAAAAAATGATGATGATTAATGGATTGTTTTTTTTTTGGCTTTCAATGGCTTTTTGGTTTTATTTTTTGTGATTTGTTGGCGGTTTAGATTAATTAAGTTAAGTATTTTATTGCAGATAAAGGTGACGCAGCGTTGGGAAAGCCTATTAGAAAAAGACGTGTGACATCGTCAAGTTGTGCAAATATGTTATTACTTCAAGATCGTTTTGGTAATGAAGGTTCAATAATGAAATTAAAAAAAATGAAAATAATAGAAAGTAAAGGTTCAATACGTATCAATTACGTATACGTACGTACGTACGTATTATATTTATCATCTTCCTGTCATTCATGAAACGGTTTCCTTGGTCTATGCCAAAACTTAACGAAGCAGCATTTACGTTACTTTATGGACACAACATTTACAAATATTTTTATAGCCGCTGATAGGTACCACCCATCGTTCAGCCTTTTAAAGCACTCAAGATCCATTATAAATTATGACCACGGTTAGGTTTAATAGTTAACGATAGTTTTATTACCACCATGGGCCCGCGTTGTTGTTTACACGCTGAAACCATTTTGTATAGTTTTTAAACATTACTTGGTATCTTGCTGTGAAGTTAAAAGCGTACATATCGTATGGAAAGATACGACATAATATTGCTTTTTTATCTCGCTCAACTATAATAACACTTATATAATGAATACGAAAGTTTTGTAAATTCGGCTTCATGTATATTGAGTGAAATTTAGGGGGTAGTTTATATCTATGGTTAATACAGGCTGTGCACACACGGTTGCCGTAGGATAGTGAGTGAGAATGCGAAGCACTGGTGGTTTATTGTTTTCTACCATAATCGATGTGTGTTTTTTTTTAATGTAAAAGTAATGGGACAAACTATACGCTCTCCGGATGGTAAGAGATAAATAAATTAAAAAATATCGTAGGACTATACACACAGCGCCATCTGACCCCAAACTAAGCAGAGCTTGTGTGATGGAAGTCAGATAACTGATAGAATACATAAATACTTTTTTTTGTAAATACATACAGAACACCCAGACACAGAACAAACATTACTATGAGATAACGCATGCCCATGACCATTGCAGCGACCGACAGAACTTTAAATAGCAAAATAAACTCCGGGGCATCGCTGCTTTGGCGCTCATTACTTTGAGATTTTTGGTGGTTAGTCTCAACAGCCCAGTAATTTCGTTTAGCTGCAGTACCCTTCAAACCGGAACACAGTAATCCTTGGCAGCAGAATATCTGGTACTGCAGTGGTACCTACCTAGACGACTTCCTGCTAAGGAAATCTACCACCAAGTCAAAAAAAATAAAAAGTTGTGTTTATAATCATTAGCCAACACGAGCTCACGGTTAGGATGTATTTCCATTAAAAATATTATTTTTGAACCATTAAAAATTTCTTTGAAAGCAGTCCTTTTTGCAAATTAAGTGAATATATTTTGTCAATGAGGTTCTCGGAATCCTCAGAAATTTATGTGTAATACATAAACGGAGCCTCCACTGTAAACAGTAGTATGCTTATTAATTAATTATATAGATTCATTCGTTAAAGTGTTATTTTTTGTAAGTTTTTTATGTACTGTGACTTGCCTTTACATTATTGTTATTAATGGCCAATAAATATTACTGATAACTGATTTCATGTCTTCATTAACTTGTGACGTGAAAATCTTTAATTTTTTTATTTATCGAAGCTTCTTAGCATTCAAAGGTATTACCGTGCGGATGGCAAGTTAATCACGTTACAGAGATAGGAACCCGCACTGAGCCTATATATTATAATCCAGGTGTAAAGGTCGATATAAAGTTTCACTACCCTTTTGAATATACGTACCTGCTCGTAAATATTAAATAATAGATTGAACGTCCTAACTTCCTAACAAATAAAATACCTAATGCATAAGAAATTAGCCATACTATACCTATTGATCTTATTTTCTCATATCTGACACACATTTCCTTTAAATATTTATGTGACCCGGTGATACCTGGTCCTTACATAGCAAAGTGGCTAAAAATAATTCAAAGAGTGAGTTGTATCAATAATTTATACGATTCGGCCTTTTGACGGTATTATCTTACAAATATAAACAAGTATATTATCTATAAACACAAGAAAACGACCTTAAGAAAAATATTCCGTAGAGAATTTTAGATTTACCACATATGCAAAGACATACCTACGGTCAAACAAGACAAATTTGTTAGTTTCATCATCATCATCCACAGCCTTCTTTATCCCACTGCTGGGTATAGGCCTCTCTCTTTTCACGCCATCTGCCTCGGTCCTGTGCCAATCTGGTCCAGGTTCGACCCGCGACGGTGTCAATATCGTCGACCCATCTTGCGGCTGGACGACCGACGCTCCGCTTACCTTGCCTAGGCCACAACTCTGTTGCAGCCTTACTCCACCTGCCATCCCTTCGCCTAGCAACGTGCCCTGCCCATGTTAGAGTTTATTAAAAACAAATATGATGCTTTTTCATCATGAAAAAAACCTTCGTATTTTACTTTTCTTACCATTTTATAACAGTATTTACTTGCTTTCATACACGCATCAAGGACAAAATTGTCTGCCTCCGCACAAAATTGTGACAAAGCTAGAATGTAGATACACCTGTCTCGTTTTCACGAGTGGAAAAACTTTTATCATGGCTCTCGTGCTAAGTGGAAGGTGCTATACATCAAATCTACGCATCGTTAATTAATACTGCATGGATTGTCTTTTATCCCATATTATTTTTGCTATATATATAGACGTTCTCCTGATAGTAAAGGACAACGCCTGTCGTGTCCATGACCATTGCAGCGATACATAGAACTGAACTTTGAGTAGTAAAACAAAGTCCAAGGTATCGCTGCTTTCGCGCTCATTACTTTGAGATTTTTTTTTTTTTTTTTTTTTTTTTTATGGTTGACAGGCTTGGAGGCAGATTGTCGATGGTTAGTCTCAACCGCCCATAACTAATACTTACGAGTACTGTCTTCAGAATAATTTTCGCCCTACTGTAATATTATGAATGTAAAAGTTTAAATGTTTGTTAAACAATAACGCATAAACGGCTGGATGAGTTTGGACGAAATATGGCTCACGTATAATTTACTACTTGGATTAACATATGAATACTTTTTATATTAGAAAAACGTTGGGTTACTGGTAGATACTATTGGACGTATCCATTAAATATAATAATTTGGATTACGTGACATGCATCTTATGGAACATAATTCCGAGATAAAAGGTATCCTTTATCTCGGAAAAGTACCTAATAGTACCTTTAATCAAATATTAACATGATTCTATTTTGATATACTATTTATGACGTGCTTGTATTGTTTTTCTTGTCCGGCGGAGGGTATTGTTATGCACAGGTTCATTCCTAGCATGGGTAACAATGAGTGATATTTTTGAACAACACTTATGTTTAACTTCTTGATAAACGATGTATGTAATTGCCAAATAAATTTCTTTTCATTTCATTCATTTCTTTCTGAACCTCATTCTTAAGTTATCGCTGACGAAGAGAATGACAAAATGAAGAGGCGTAAGCTAGTTAACTCTGTAAACCAAAGAACTTAGTTGATCTAGAGTTTTCTAGCCCATGAATTAATTATATTGAAAAGTTCTACATTTCCAGGAAGTTAATATTAACTAAAATATTTGTCAATGAATATTCTTCACGCGGAAATTATCAATACCATTTCTTTATTTCATTTAGCGTTTTCTGACTATCATAATATAAATAGGACGTAATTTACCTGTAATCGTAATTTATCTAATACGTATAATTAATTAGCTAATTTATCGAAGTGAGTATTATCTCTCTCTCGTATAAATTGTGGACAAAGGAATTGTTTTAATAGTAGATACAAGCCACAAGTTTTAAAAGTACATGAAACAAAAAAATTCAATACTGCGAAACTCTTTTGACTTGTATTTTGTTGTCAGCTAAACAGCAACTTATTTTTTTATTATTATAAGTATTAAAAAGATCTATAGAATATTAGTAAGGATTAATATAAGCTCTAATTGCAAAATATTTAGTGAAAACCAGCTTCTTTCTTCTTTTTTCGGCTAATTTAGTTTTTCTTTTTGTGTTTATTATTTCTTTGAAATTACATTATGTGTGATGTGATCTATCACACAGTATTAGAGTTGTTTCAAAGCCGAAGCAATTTAAATGGGCCAATAGAAGTAAAACTATTTCTTGGAATTAAACATTCCTACTTCCCATAAAATGTCCGTAAGGTCAGTTAATAAAGCGAAACTTCCACAAAACACTCGAAGTTACAGTTAAATTATATAGTAACATAATTGTATTTGAGGTTACTTGTTACTAGCTATCTTTTTAGGGTTCCGTATCTAAAGGGTAAAACCCTAAACTAAAAACTAAAAGACTTCGCTGCCCGTCCGTCTGTCCATCTGTCACCAAGATGTATAATATCATGAACCGTGATAGGTAGACAGTTGAAATTTTCACAGATTGTATTTTTGTTGCCGCTATAACAAAAAAATACTAAACACCAGAGTAAAATAAATAAAACTTTTTTGATTTTTTGACGTTTTTATAGATAATGGTACGGAACCCTTCGTGCGCGAGTCTGAGTCGCACTTGACAGTTCGCCTGATGTTAAGTGGCTGTGTGGTCGAAGACGGTAAAGCACACCTAGCCTGCAATAGAACTGGCTCCTAAGTGAGGCAGCTGGAACACAGTGTTAGGTGCTTGGCAGATTTTTTAGTAGCTAGCCAGCCGAGTAGAAAGTACCGTACCACCATGCCATGGTTTCCTCACGATGATTTCCTATTTATATTCAATGTTCATTTAGCCTGCGCAAAATATATGGATCATGTAAAGTGCAGTAAATTTTTCAGTTATATGTAATCTCTATATCATCCTTGCCAGAAACACAAGATTGTCTAGTTCAGGCTGACGCTTTACATTTACCTGCATCATATCAGATTTTTGTTTGGAGAACGGCTTAAATTCAATACAACTCATGACAATTTGAATAGCTCTTGATTTTTATTGACATCTTGACAGAAGTCAAGATTTTTTTTTTTTTTTTTTTTATGTAAAAAAGTAATGAGACGAACGAGACGCTCTCCTGATGGTAAGAGATAACACCTGTCCATGACCATTGCAGCGATACACAGAACTTTGAGTAACAAAACAAAGTCCAGGGCATCACTGCTTTAGTGCTCATTACTTTGAGACTTTCGATGGTTAGTCTCAACAGCCCAGTAATTTCGCTAGCTGCAAAAGTACCCTTCAAACCGGAACACAGTAATGTTAACACAGTAATGTTTACACACTACTGCTTAGCGGCAGAATAACTGGTACTGCGGTGGTACCTACCTAGACGACCTCCTGCTAAGGAGATCTACCACAAAGAGGAGATCTACCACAAAGATTTCTCGAAGAGACTGTTAGTTTTAAACAGAATTCACCATCATTTCGCCGCCCACGGGCAGTCAAAAGTGTCCCTTGCTTAATGATTTACGGCTTAAGATATTTATCTCTCGCTAGAATACTTTTTGTATTACTTATGCGATTACTTTGGTCAGTTATTCCGACTATAACAAGGTCTCGCAGTCTCGTCTTACTTCGAAGCAAGAACAGGTCATGTGTACTTTGACTGCTTGTGACACCGGACACCGACACCGGATGTAGCTGAAACTTTATTTAGAGCATCCAACAAAACTAAAAATAATAACAATAAATATCGTAGGACATTTTTTTTAAATAATAGATAGGCTTGCGTTTGACCGCCATAGCGCCATCTGACCTCAAACTAAGCAAAGCTTATACAATGGAAGTCAGATAACTGTTAGAACCAGTCAGTTTACCACAAAAGTAAAAAAAAAAATTCCAAAGCCACGTCAGTTTTCATAGTAGAATAACTTTTAACAGTAACGTCCTTAATTCACATAAATGCTACTAACTACTTACGTCCATCCGTAGATTGTCTAAAAGAGATCGCTTTTAGCTATAAAATCGCCTTTTGAGCTTATTTTTTGTTCTTATGTTTCTATAGTGGTTATAAAGAGTTATTGTATTGTAGAATATACAAATTCACTTAGCTGATAAATACAAATTATTCTTCAATATATTTTTTTTTTCGATTTTTTCAACTTGAGTGGTAGTAGCTAACCAGCCGAGTACTAGAAAGTACCCTACCACCATATTAAAGTTTCCTAGCGATGTTTTCCTTCACCTATCTTAAATAGGCATCTTAAATTCGTTATTGGGATTTGAACCCACGCCCTTCGGTGTGTAAACCGACCACGCTAACCATTGAGCTATCATCGTTTCAAAATCGCCATAGCAGTTTTTATTTAGATTTCACAGTTGTGCCCATAGTAAAAGTTATTCATATCGAAGTATGAGTACTGAGTAGAACCTCTTTTCGGTTTCGTAGATCCTAGTTTATAACCCTGTTTAAATAGGATTATTATGTTTGCTGTTATACACGTATGATATCGTTGGAAACAGTTAGTTTTCCGCTAAAGCCTGTATCTTACGTGATTCAGTAGAAGGTATTAAACGCTAATCCTCCGCAATAATATCAGCGAATATTTGTCATTTTTATCGCTTCTCTGTTTGTTCGAGCATAATCGGTGCTAGTCATTCCAGAGATTGTTAATAAACACTATCTTGTCAATGGAGAGATAATGAGAGCACGAATCATGATGGATGTTAGCTCTACGATAGCTAAGCTTTCACAAAAATGGTAGGTAATTAATTTTTTAATGTACAAGTGCACCAGTTGATGTGTTTCTATGTAATTTGTGAAAATGTGTTACATTTATTTATAACCATACATTTAGAGCTCGCTAAAACTCCCTAGGTTTTATTTTTCCCTAGGTACCAACTTTTGTAAGTGTAATCGTACAAAGTGACCAAGACTCCTGAAGTCGTAGATTTTTTAGGTCATAAACAAACCTAAAAGTATGATAAACTTTACCAAATCAACTTATTTACCGAAAAAAGAGCAAACAAAAGAAGAATAAACCCGTTTGAAATTTTGTAAGTGTTTGTGTAATAAATATTGATTTATAACAAACTAGGGAACCTAGCTACACTTTACTGTAGCTCAGTCTGATATTATGTATTTGATCTTGATGGTAGATCTCCTTAGCAGAAGGTCGTATAGGTTATACCACCGCAGTACCATATATTCTGCCGCCAAGCAGTAGTGTGAAAACATTGCAGCGTTCCGGTTCGAAGGTTATTGCAGCTAGCGAAATTACAGGGCTATTGAGACATCGATAGTATAAAAGTAATGAGTACCAAAGTAGCGATACCCTGGACTATGTTTTCCTACTAAAAGTTCTGTGTATCGCTGTAATGGTCATGGACTGGCGTTATCTCTTACCATCAGGAGAGCGTTTCGTTTCTCTTATTACTTTTACATTAAAAAAAATTGAGAATAAAATTAAATAATAGTATTCCAGCAAACATAAAATTTACCGAAGACAAAAAACTACAGAAGTTTATAAATATATTATGTTCCTATTATTTAATACAATTATGATTTCATTCTCCAGTTTCTAGAAAGTTAATAAGTACACATGTGCCACCTACGCCGTAGTTCCGTAGCAGCTCTACGCGCTACGCCATCGTTGGCTACGCGAGAACAGTAGCAGCGCAATCGTATATAAGCGAGGGTCTACACCTCTCAAGCCTCATTTACAAGGCGCTATCCAACGCGACACAGGAAGCATAAAACCTTCTGCGTTTGCCTTTACGTAAAGTGCTATTGCCATCAACGTTCGCTGATTAACTTTGGTGTGAAATTAAAGTGAGTATTTTTTTAGTTATCCATTGTCCTTATTTATTTTATACGTTGAATGAATATGTGGTTTTTATTTTTCATACTTTAAATTTGTTATTTAGAAATATATTGCAAAAAGGAGTGTATTAATTTTATTTTTATGAGCTGTTTTTATGCTTATATTTGTTTTTTCAAAATTTTATTCCTATACAAAAAGCTTTAAATTAAATGTGTACAGAGAAAAATTTAACCACTGCATAAAATTTTACTTTTACGGTTATCCTGCTTCAAAAGATAATTTCACACAATGTAGTAAGTGTAACTAACACCTGTCAATTAACTAAAGTAAAAAATCAAATGTAGGTCAACTTCTATCTTTTTTTGTATTTACCAGAAATACGTATCTTGAAACTAGAAAATCATTTATTTTTCCTTATTTTGACCGCAATATTCTTATAATCGAATTTCGCGTCGTGGGATTGTTTATTGATTGAATCAACGATGGCACATAAAAAGTTTTTAGGTGTCGGATTTCGTCTAGTCACTTTTCTTTAGGAAATAATTCTGTAAAAAAGTAATTGGGAAAAAATTACAAGGCATATAAATAATGTAATTTATTATATTATTATTTCTACAAATAATGTCATTTTATTATATATTTCATTCTGCCCTGGACTTTGTTAAAGTTCTGTATATTGCTGTATTGGTCATGGACAGGCGTTATCTCTTACGATCGGGAGAGCGTCACGTTCGTCTCATACATTAACATTTAAAAAAAATTGAACCATTAAAAAACTGCTTCTCTTTATTGGATCTTAATCTACTTCTATCTATTTATTTTAATTTTATGGCTCACATTTTTGCATTTTTAAATGTTTTTTATATGAAATTGCTGTTTTATGCGCGACCAAAAAGCGTCCACAATTTATCAATATAGGTAATAATAAAGAGAAAAAACTTTTTTCTTCAAAGCAGCACACTAGTAACAAACATTTAAAAAATACTGTACAAATACTATCTATATTTCTATATTTTCAACCTTATTTTTTTATACAGGGACGGTAAAACATATTATCACTCTGATATTTTTTTGTGGCTATTCATGAAATTAATAATGTAAATCAATAAATATCGGAAGACGTTTCACACAGCGCGATCTAGTACTAAACTAAGCAAAGCTTAACTAAGGAATACCCAAACACAGAACAAACAATGTTCATCTTAAGTAAGAATCGAACCCACACCCCATGAACTAAGAAAGTAGAGGGTAAAGGAGTATATGCTATCAAATATTTCAAAGTAATGAGCGCCAAAGCAGCGATGCCCTGACCTTTGTTTTGTTACTCACAGTTCTATGTATCTTTGCAATGGTCATGGACATGCGTTGTATCTTGCCATCAAGAGAGCATATCATTCGTCTCATTACTTTAACCCAAAAGAACACGTTTGCTCTATTTTTGTATCATATCAGATGTCTATTTTTGAAGCAAAAACTGGAGTAAACATTCTTTGTAGCAATTTTTTTATTCAAAAGTTGTAACGGATTAATGAAAGAAGATAAGTAATATCAAAAGAATCTAGAGAAAAAATCTTTTTCAGATGAACGATTTTTATGTTTTATTTAACCTCTTATTTTAAAAACATAAAAAGTTGAATAATATGGCAAAGGGAAAATGAAACTTGTTGAAATGTAAAATAATTAAATATTCGATATGACCCAAAAAACCGAAGAACGAGGATGAAATAAATGCAGACTGCTACACCGACCTCTTTGAACTATTTTGTATATAAAACAAAAAATATCAAGTCAATAAATTATGAATCTACACTCTAGTTAACACATGTTTCTAACAAAGAATTACCGACATAGTTTCCCGAAACGGGATAATATTTAAACTACGTACTTAGAACTTCATGTTCTTGTGTATGACTAAGAATTCATTAATATTTAGGTACATTTTGATACGTAACTTTGGCCTTTGAAATTTGGAAGTATTTAAACGAACAATCTAAATGAGTAGTTAATGAAACGTTTCACTTATATTTGTAGGGGAAACCCCTATAAGTAATTATTATTATTTTAACATCTACACTGAATTGATTAACTTCTATTAGAGATTTGATCAAAACCTCTTTTACACACGTTTCTGTGACATGATTGTAGCATATATGCTTGTTTGTTTGTTGTTAACGCTATATTGATTTTACAGACTTTCAGATAGAACATTATTAATATGAACGCTAGCTATGTGTTAGGCTACTTTTGTCTCAGAATACGTGAGTGAAACAGCGAGGTGTAGTTAGTATATCATAACTAGATATTAAAATTTAATTTATACATCTATAAAATTTTATAGAAATTTTTCACCAACGTCGAAGAGTATTACGTTTTTTTTAAGTTTAATTCTTATTTGGAAAACTCATTGCGTGGTACTCGTCAATAATAAAAATATTAGCCTATGAAAATATATTTTAAGCGCAACTTTAGGGTACTATTACAATTTACAAACAGGTACAATTTTGGAAATCTGTCTCAACTAGCATTTAATGTTTTGTGACGATAGCTCAGTAGTTAACGTGGTCGGATCACATGCCGAAGGGCGTGGGTTTAAATTCCAACAATGAAGTTGAACTACCAGTGAAGAGAAACGTCGTGAGGAATCTATAGCAGCGTAAAATGGTGGTACCTGGTAGGTACTTGTGTAGCTACCACAATTTGAAACCACTTAAAGATGTGTTCTAGAGAGTCAGTTCCAATTCCAGGCTAGGAGTGTTTACCATCTTTTACCACACCGTCACTTAACATTAGGTGAGCTGTGGTCAAACACTTAGCCTGTCACCAGTAAAAAATAGACCTTTCCAGACTTTTTATTTATTCGTTAAACTAACATTAACGATAATGGATTCACTGCTAGCCTTGAAGGCGAACCTTTTACCAAATTAAGAATAATGTAATATCGAATTTTTTAATTTATGAGTTGAGTAAACAACTATTCAAATATCGTTAAAACCATTTTTCAGCACCTACCGTTAAGAACTTAATGAAACTTTGCCAATATTAAGTTAGGCGTACTAGCATAAGAGTAACTTATGTACTTACTTTAAGTTTATAGCACATATAAAACGAGTATCGACTTATCGATAGTTGAGTTTTAAATATCAGAATATACAGTACGAGTTAGTACTTGAAATGTTTTTTATATTTGTCGTTTACTTTGAAAGTGACTCAAATGTTTTTAATTGTTGCAATGTAAACTGCAGGCTACTTAAGATGAATATTTTCTGAAATATTCCAATTTTCTTAATTTAATTTTCGTATGAAAAAGTATTAGCAAACTAAAAAAAAGGAAGAAGTCATTCTCAAGTTATGGCGTGACCAAGGGAAACAGTGATTGGTTTATATTTATATATAAATAATAATCCATAGATTGTATTCCAAACACTTGCAAGTTATTCTTTCATCAATCGTGAAAAAAATGCTTATGACAACAAAACAATTTATGTAAACAAAATCCACGGGCCATACCCGTGCAGCCTTTTATTTCAAGCTAAAAAAGGTTTTAATTAATGCACATCCCAGAACAAAACCTACTTTTAAAATCCTGAATATGTATACAGTACACACCGCACAGTTAGGGTTTTTTTCAACATAATCCTAGGCTTGCGTTTGACCACCGTCTCGAATATGCGGTCTACGATGGAACATGCTTGCCTAGAAGAAACCGATTCACTTGCTACTTGATCTATCGGGGAACATCCACTCGAGCAGCAAATTCCAATGTCTAGCGGTTCGTACGAAATGTGGAATCAAACCGCTTAGTTCGAGTTTTTAGAATATCAACCATGAAAATAGAATACGTTTTACACATAAATTACCCTCGGGATTCAAACACAAAGATGTTAATCTAGGGTGTTAATAATACGAAGTTTTATATACGTATTGTGTAGAATCCGTACATGGCAAACTTTCAAGGTGTGTGTAAATAATTACAGCGCAAAAAGTTTGACATCCAAAAGGATTTATAGGCTTCTGCTACAAAAGTTAGTTACTGAAAATAATAAAACATATTCATTACATACGTATAATAGTACGATATTGCGAATTTAACGCTTTAAAAACTATCACGTGTAAACAAGCCGAGTTCCACAATCTCATCTGATTCCACTGAGTTCCACGATAGCTCGTGGAGTTGCATAAAATTATTATGATACATTATTTTTTTTAAGTGTTGACAAGCTTTTCACCTGATGTTAAGTGACGGTGTGGTCGAAGATGGTAAAGCACAGGCTGCCGGAACATACTGTTATATGCTTGGCGGTAAATTTTCAACTTGTAGAAGGATTTCAAGCTGCCTTATGTACAAAATTTTAGATCAATGACAAACTAGGGTATGTTACTTTTTTGTTTAGATGCGATAGGCCGCTTTTTGGCATCGTGAGGCTCATGGCTTTAGGTCATCGCTCGCTGCTCTGCTTGCACGCTGTATCTGACGCGGATATATTGCAACTTAAAAACAATGACTACCTACTAAAACTAGTCTAGACTGAAGCTGTTGGAACTCACTGTCATGTGCTTGACGGATTATCATCTTTAGAGTGGTAGCTAACCAGCCGAGACTAAAAACTATCCTACTAGAATGTATGCCTTCACCGGCAACTCAAGCTTATTGTTAGATTTTTTTAAATAATATATAGATTTGCGTTTGAGCACCATCTCGCCTGCAGGTGCAAATGCTATCAACATGTCCCGTGGACAGCTTATGTCAATCCCGTACATTTTTGGCTTCTCTATTAGCGTTAACGCTATTTAAATGGTTACTTGACTAAGCCTGCAGATGTTAAGTTAAGATGCGGTCTACGATGGAGCGCGCTTGCTTCCAAGAAACCAATTCACTCGCGACTTGAAGGTACCCAGACTATATCTATCGGGAAACACCCATTTGGGTAGCAAATTTCAATAATAATTAGCGGTTCGTACAAAGAAGATCTTATCTTATCGAATCAAAATGCTTAATTCGAGTTTTTGGAATATCAACCATGAAGCGTGTCCCTTTTTTAAAGCTCTTGATTTTCCGAAATTTGAATGAGCATGGAATTAGGTAATTTGAATTTGAATTTGAATCCACACTCTTTCAGCGAGTGAACCGACCGCGCTATCATCGCTACAAACCACTTTATATTAAGTCTAATTAAAGTGTAACTATAAATGTCCACTACATTAATAGTTATTGTATCGCATTAGAGAGTTCCAATTATAAAAATAGCTACTCATTAGATGACGTCGGAGTACTAAATGTATTTGCAGGTACCATTGTATCAATACCTATAGCTCGTTTCTATTATTAAGCATTTGTATAACGTTAGTTGTGTATTAATTTAACAGAGTTTTTCATTGTAATATATTTTTATTTACTTTAATTTTTGTTTGTTTGTTGTCCGAGAATGGATAAGTAGCTCTGGTTCATTTATAAATATTTATAAGATAGGTAACCTGTACATATTAAAGCGTATACATACCTCGAATGAAATAACATGATATAAAACGAATACGTGGGAACACAAAAACAACAATCGTTGTTTTTGTGACACACAGCCCGTTGGCTCATTGGTCGTATATCTGCCTTGAGATGTGTAGGGCGTGGGTTCGATTCCCACTCAGGGCAAACATTTTGTGAATAAACAAATGTTTGTTCTGTGTCTGGGTGTCCTGTATTCATTATAAGTATTTATGTATTCTATCAGTTATCTGACTTCCAAGACATAAGCTTTGCTTAGTTTGGGGCCAGATGGCGCTGTGTGTATAGTCCTACGATATATTATTTATTTATTATTCTTGAGAGATAAACAGTTGGTCTGCAGCCATTTACTTTTATTTAGTAACTCGTCTCTACTTATAAATTTTCACGGACTTAAAAAAAATTCTAGAAGAAATATTCTAAATGGTTGTGAAAACTGTAAACTGTAAATTCGTTGCACGGTTTGTAAGCACAAACAGACACAAAATACGACCTCATTTTAAACTAAGCATTTAGTCATATTGTTTTACATAAACTTTTACTTAGTAGAATTTATAAACTTGCAATAAAGGAAAGATGAAATAGCGTCTACCCATTTTAATAGATAAATAAAATTGCCCCGTGATCATAGAAAAAGTGTTAAAATAGAGCGTGCGTCCGTTTACTAAAAAGGTATGAATAGAAAGTACCTTCCATTCCAGTTTAATGCTTAATGCTTAGTTCGTTGCTTAATGTGCAAAACAGAAAATCGTTATTATAAAGTGGGTGTTTCCGGATGAATACAAACTGCAACTCTTTTAATTAACTTCTTCTAAGCAAGCGTGCTCTATCGTAGACTGCATCTTCGCTTAACATCAGATCGAGATGGCACTCAAAGGCAAGCCTATTCAAAATAAAAAAAGCAATCAAATTTCAATGTTTAATAAAAATAATGCTTTTCAAACTAAAAATCGTAATACCCCAGTGTCTTTAACCACCAACACCAAAAAACCTTTGCTTAGTTTGGGACTAGATGGATGTGCGTAAATTATCTACGATTTTCATTTATTATACGTAAAGGCCAAAAATACGAGAAGATTATATCTCGTTTATTCTCAGCTTATGGTGCATACTGTTGTCCCACTTACACGAGTTTTTCATTTAAGAGACGGTCTGTAAATGTAAATACTGAATTTATGCCTCGTGAAAGTCATTTATATTTAATTGCATACAAGAAGCGACGTTCCATTTTATGCATCGTATTTCGTTCTGCTTGATCGATTCTGCATATTAATGTGTCGCAGGCATTCAATCCTTCATCTGTTGCCAAGGCAGAGCGTCGGAAACGTTTTGTAGAAAAATAAATTACTTTTCTGCGTATATATATACCAATGATAGCTTTTAGATTTTTGTTTATGTGAAAATAATAAGATGTACGCGATGCTCTCCTGATGGTAAGTGACGAGGCATATCCATGACTATTGCAACGGTACCCAAAACTTTGAGAAACAAAAATATTTGAAAAAACTTTAAGACATTGAATGGTCGGTTAGGCCACAATAGCCAGGTAATTTTACTAGCGGCAGTTACTCGCGTGCTGCATCTGTGTATTCAGAGATAGCAGTTTTTTAGCAATAGTGAATTTGAAACTTCAGAGCTTACGGGCGTGATGTGGCTGGTCTGTCGGTTTTTTTAATCAAATACACTACAGTGATTGTACCCAAGAACTACATCTAATCTTGCCATAACTGTTTTACAATAACACGACCAGACGCTCGTTCAAAAGACACCCTCTTACAGTGGAAATTCCCTTCAAACGCATTAAGCGTTTTCAGACTACCTTCCTTATAAAAATTGCTGATGTGTGGAACTCGTTGCCAGCGTCTGTGATTCCAACTAAGTATATTTCATTTCATCTTCGGTCACATCGCTTTTCATCCTGTGAAATCGGCCAAACGCATGCCTAGTCCAATTTAAAAAATACTTTTTTCTGATTTACAACACTTAATAAATTTTAACTTGAACAGCTATGTGTGCTAAGATACTCAAATCTTTTGTGAATACGGTTCTGAAACGTCAACTCTAATTTTAACATGTGTCAAAGTTAACTAATTTCAGATTCAGATAGAGCGGAGACTTGACCGCAAACGAAGCAAAGTTTTAATTCTTATAAAAGCCCATGAAACTGTCCAGTAAAACAAAATTAGGTAAATTCTGTTTGCCAAACTTGTTTAAGATTCGTCAAAGATTCTGTGTTTCTTTTACCAGTGAATCATTTTCTACTTTGACTTTTGGGTCAGTTATGCCAAAGATCAAGGATGTTTGTTGCGTCAGTTTTATTTAAAAAAAGTGTGTTTTAACATCGTGGAAATTTATGGTTTATCCCATGTAATAATATAACAACCTTCGTACATATCCAAAACTTACTTTGGCCATGTGTAATTTAGTTAAAAATATTGTCATTACCTTCCTATGTAATTGCGACAGATTAGCTGGTACTATGGTGGCACCTACCTAGGTATATGGTCTTCTGTTAAGCAGATCTACCACCAAGTTCTTTCGTCTAGTCACCACCAATTCGTTTAAATTGTGGAATGTGGATTTTGTTAATGTTGCTAAAAAGTGTGTGCGCTACTTATCCGTAGCAGAAATAACTTAAGATTTTTTTATGAGAAAGATTTTAGATTTTTCATTTACTGAAACCGTCTTCTGAGATTTAGGTCAATTTCAGCTTGATTGTGGGACACAATATAAAAGGGTACCATAAATCACATTGGGATCTGTCGATTTATAAAACCGGCGCATTCAATTTATTTTCTTTGTTGATAACACCGACGTCTTTTTTTGGATATCTTGGGTTAGTTTGTCAGCATACTTATCGTCATTAGTGTACCTAGGCTTAAGGCGTAGGTGTTTAAGCAATATTCACTTACTTTTACAAATTAAGTTACATTTTTATCTTTCAAACCTAAAATATAACTTTTGAAACAATTTTATAAAATGAGCTATTAAATTGATTCATGAAAAGCTAAATTATAAAACGTAAACTAAAGTTAAAAAGTGACTTATCGTAATTAAAAATATTTGGCTCAATAGAAATTTAAATCAAAGGTGCCAAAAAATAAGACCGGCTGAAAGATTACACGCTAATATTATTAGATAAAAACTTTTTCGAGTCTTCGTATTAATTTTTAGGTCTTTGGAAATATAGGCTAGGACTGTCATGGCATCTAAAATGACGTCATGCCGTGTAAAATTATCATAATTATCTTCATGATAGTTTTACTACGAAAATGTCAACAACAGCAATGGCGTTTTGGATTGTGACTTCACTCTCTGTTTGGTGATCACGGTCACGTGACTGATTGCCTGATTTTGATAAATTTTCTATCCAAAAACAATTATAATCTTTATCCTTTAAAATAAATATTTTGTTTTTTGTTACTTAAATTAATCAAATAAAATAAAACTCTGATTCATCCTTATTACTAGTCAACACAAGCTATATTAATATATATTTGTATATACATATACAAAATTCATCACATTAATATTATAATGGCGAAAGTTTGTACGTGTGTAAGTGTGTTTGTATGTTTGTTACTTCTTCACGCTCAAACAACTGGACCAATTTTGATGAAGTTTGGTATATAGGTAGATCACACCTTGGATTAACACATAGACTACTTTTATCCCAAAAAAATGTAGCGGGTAACACCACGAGGCGCACCTAGTAATGATCTAATTTTAAGGTAAGTAATTGTGTGTGCAAAAGTAAATAAATAAATAAATAAATATCGTAGGACTATACACACAGCGCCATCTGGTCCCAAACTAAGCAGAGCTTGTGTGATGGAAGTCAGATAACTGATAGAATACATAAATACTTTTTTTTTGTAAATACATACTTATAATACATACAGAACACCCAGACACATAACAAATATTTGTTTATTCACAAAATGTTTGGCCTGAGTGGGAATCGAACCCACGCCCTACAGCTCTCAAGGCAGATATACTACCAATGAGCCAACGGGGCTGTCAAATATTCAAAATACAATTTTAATAATAGAAGTAAAGATTAAAAAATATTTAATTTTATTTTTACGGGTCTTTTATGTGTAAATGAGATTAAAAGATAGGTTTTTACCCTACGTTAGAATAACATGATGAAAAATAAACTCCAAAGTTACTTTAAGAAACAACATCGTTTTACATTCTGGGGCATTATTCGGGTCCAATTAGTTTATTAAAGATAACAAAGGATTATTGTTATGTTATTTCATTGTTCGTGGGAAGCTCAACAAAAAAAACGAGTATTCCATAAAAAAACAACACAACAGTCTCTCGAATCACAAAACAAAGTATCCGGGTTGTATTTGTTATGCTTGGAAATTCGTCCTTTTTGTTACAAAGTAGCCTAAAGTAAAATTATTATTATCTCTTCTATTAGCTCAAGTGGACAATTTTTTCCTTTGCAAAATCTATCTTAGAAACTGAAGAGAATATTATTAAAAATTATATACTCATTAAAATTTATTGCCGTCTTAAATTTGTAATTATAATATTCAAATCAGTTCATTAAAGTATATATTTTTAATTGTCATTTTTTTTAATAAATAAATATCGATAGACATTATACATAGCTAGCATCCAGCCACAACCTAAACAAATTTATACTAAGAGAACAAGATAACTGAAATACTTGTATACTTTTTTTAAAATACATACAGAATACCCAAACACAGAACAAACAATTATTGTCACAAATGTTTGTCTTGGGTGGCAATCGAACCCACAGCTCTTGAAGCAGATACAAAATACCAAAATGAGCCAACAGGGCAGTCATACTTTTAGATATATTCTTGTGACAAATAATATATCTATCTTTTTGTAAAAATGTACATACTTATAACACATATAAGAAAATGTATATATAGTCCACTTCCAATAGACAAATGACTAAATTATTACACAAACAATCAGAAGAATTATTGAAAGAGTAAAAGTTACTACTTTTTGTATCATTGTTTAGCTGAGCTTATGAACCTCTTCACTGTTTACGGCAAAATTGCCTTAAAACACAATGGCCATAAATTTAAAAAAAAAACTCAGGCACAGCAGCCATTGATTTGTGGAGATTTAAAAGTTATGTAAAACGAAATACAGTCTTTAGTAATAATAATAATGCTTTTTTATCGATAAGCACAATGAAATTTACTTTTTGAAATTATTAAGTAGAAGAAAAATCGATGATAATAAAATTTTTCCCATCTCATTCGTTATAGATGAAGTAATTAATAAAATGCCAACTTTTTACACGAGACAAGAGATACATCGTCTGTAATTGACATATTGACGCTGGAGGAGACTAGCCATGTGCTCGAAGCGAAGTACGGATGACTGTCTGTGCCAGCTAACCTTACCGCCGATACGTAGTGAACTTTTAAATATGTAGAGCGGTTTATAGACTCGTTCACGAGCACTTCATATTCCATTTATTTAGAGGGAAAATTGTTTTATATAATCAACAATATTAGATTTTTGTGACGTTCATATCCTATAATACGCTATGGTCTTTTTAGAAAGATGGAATTTTAGCTAGGAAAAATTGCGCTACATGTTTGTTTCTTCGAGTGCTTAGGTACATGTAAAATAGTGTTTGCGTGACTTGAAATATTATCTTGTTATTTTTTATAAAATACTTGAGAATTTTGAAACATTTGACGCACAAAATGTCTAAGAATGAGAAGATAGATATTTTTTTTAACTACTTTAAATATTATAATTGACAGCCCTGTTGGTTAAATATTTTGTGGTATAAAAAAATGTTTGTTCTGTGTCTGGGTGTACTGTATTTATTGTAAGTATGTATTTACAAAAAAAAAAGTATTTAAGTATTCTATCAGTTGTCTGACTTCCATAGTACAAGTTTTGCTTAGTTTGGGGTTAGAGGGCGCTGTGTGTAATGTCAAAAAAATTGGCAGTTTAAAAGATATGAAGTAACACAATTATGAGCATCCGTGACTACGAATCGAATAAAAAGTACGACTTTACTATAAGTACGGGTACAAATTTAACAATGATGTTAACATGTGTGCCCTATGCCTACTACGTACGGTTCGTAAAAGCTGTTGAGTTACTCGTATTTACGCAAAATACAGGAACTGTTAAGACAGGATGAACAGACGAATACAACGGTGTAAGCTTTGTAATACGTATGGTAACCATAAACAGTCTTTGGGTCATAGTCAGTTTTGGAGCTATAAAAAGTGATTTAATAATAAAAAAACAATCAGAAATTAACTTAGTTACAATACAATGGTTGTATTTAATAAATAGAATGCTAAATTCATTATAAGGGTTAACAATTGAGTTTGTGCCTTTTCAATGGTCACATATATTAAATTTGTTACGGGTCCCTTGTCCCATTAACGAAACAGTTCAATGCGTTTTACTAATATTACCTTTGTAATATATTTTCGGTTGACCAACTCTGTAGATACATTTAATTTATTTTTTAATAGTTACGGACTATATAATTATGTATAGTAATGTATACGTATATAGTAATTACAGTAAAATGCTTTATTGCGCTCGAGTTTAAGTTGTCATCTCCCCATTTCAACATCTCCAACAACTGTAGGGGATGTAAGGAGTATACCTTTATATCTGGATGAATTCTGAAGCTCCAGGATATATAGAATGAGGCAATTCTACTCTATTTTTGTATGCGTACTATCGGATGTACTTGAATGAATTGACTTGGTAGATCTGCTGGTACCACGGTAGTACCAGATACTCTGCAGCCAAGCAGTAGTGGAAACATTACTCGTGTATTTATATTCCTGTTTGAAGGGCCGCTAGCGAAATTACAGGGCTGTTGAGACTAACCATCGAAAGTCTTAAAGTAATGAGCGTCAAAGCAGTGACTGGAGTATGTTTTACTACTGAAAGTTATGTGTATCGCTGCATTGGTCATGGATAAGCGTTGTCTCTTACCATCACGAGAGCGTCACGTTCGTCTCATTACTTTTACTATAAAAAAAATTACAATATTTTTCCATGGTACCTGATGACTTAGGGTTGCCAACATTGTGCTCTAAGTCTATTATGGCTTGGTTAAGGCGTATTTATAATGCGATAATTGTTGACGTCGTATCTACATGTAGTACGGCGTTCATGTAACAAAAGTGTACTTCGGTTGTCACTGTCATTTAATAATTGCTATTTACACAAGACCTCTACCATGATAGCGCAGTCGCGATAACAAATTTGGCCTTAACGACTGTCTCCATATGAATTGACCTTAACTTTGTTATACTTAATAATGTTTGACGCAAAAGGTGTAAGAGACCCAAAAGTCGAAAAGGTCACAAGTTAAAGGATTTATCTCAAATTGAATCCAATTCCCAAGTTTGCGTTTTCTTTGACTCGTTTCATTGCCTGTAGTCAACAAACACGTTTCTTTTAATTCTTTTGACAGCAACCCTAATTTTTTCTTTTATAAAAATTTGGTTAATGAGATCTGGTTAGGTTCACAATGGAAGAAACCAACCATCATTACCGACTCATTATTCAGAGAGGTTTTATAATGGCTTTTTTTCACACTAACAGGTTAAATACTGTTTAGCTCATTTGGTAGAACACCCAGACACAGAACAAACATTTATATGACGCTAAATGTTTGTTTTGTGTCTGGGTGTTCTTTATGTAGTAGGTATATGTTTACTAAACAAAAGTATAAAAGTATTCTAGCAGTAATAGGTACTATTGTTCTCATAGTACAAGCTTTGCTTCGTTTGGGGCTAGATGGCGAATATTTCAAGTCCTACGGTATTTATTATTATTATGCAGATATTTATGATTTTCTGTATTTTTGTTTTTTTACGTTAATATATATAAAACACAGCGGGCATGGCAGGGCTCAAGCTGCCGGTGGTTAGGACTGCAGAGTGTCCGAACGCGCTATCCACTGAGCTATCATCGCTACAATACAATAATTATGTCTCAAAGTAATGAGCGCCAAAACATCGATGTTCTAGACCAGTGTTTCCCAGACTTTGTTCTGCCATGGCGCGCAAGCTATCGAAGGTATTCAGAAAAACTCCACCAACCTTCAATCCACACCGCCAATACGGCTTCAGCTTTCGTGGTGGGCTTCGTACAATTCTAGCACGGCTAGAACTGCTGATGGATCCAAAATGGTGTTCGGCAACTGAACGGCACAATGTCACGGACCCTGGTTTCGTTGGTTTCTAGATGAATATGTTATGCGCGCGCGCCGTAACCAAGGAACGTAACGTACGTCAGATTTCGACCGCAACGACAAAGCTTCTCTCGATCGACGGTTGCAAATATAAAAATTGACAAAGTAATTTCCGTCTACCCTCTTTTGCTTGCTGGTATCGAACAACTTATATGTATAAATAAATTACGTTGTAATATACGAGTATGTATAACTTTTTACACTATATTTCGGTATTGGCTTTTTAGTGCGAAATCGTTTACAATGGGTCTATCGATAGGTATTATTTTAAATAAATAAATAAAATATATTACAAGGCGGGAATGCTGTGACCCGGTATTTTATTGTGATGGCTCGTGATCCACCAAATGGGAAACGCTGTTCTAGACAATGTTTTGTTACTCCGGTCGGTTCCACTTATAACTATTATAAACGAGAATGATACCTTATCTGTTTGTGTACAGTTGAAAGCATCACAATGAAGGCATCTGCAAGCAACGTGAGCGTCGCTGCACTGGTCTGCACATTCGCTTTGCTGCTTATGACAGTACGCGCAAATCCTTTGGTAAGTGATTACATATCTGCCGCTGAGTATTTCACCACAGGTAACATATATGCTCCGTACTACGTTACCGGTGCCGTTTATTCAAGGAACGTTGGGCTAAGGTCACACGGCAATATGCCCCGCGTTTTTACAGTTTTTGATTAATAAACGTAGAAATAGCGCGACGTTCACAGCTATCGTCGCTACGAATCTATTCTTCTATAGTGGTTGTATGTGGATGAAGTATGTATGAAGCCGTGTGAAGTGTGCACTTCCCCTTTTCACAATGTAAAGAGATACGCCCTCAGCAGCAGGACAGTTTATAAAAACAGGACAGATTTGGTTAATGATATCCGCGTAGGCGTGAAGAAGGAAAAAAAACAAAATGACACCTACTTAAATTCGTAACCGTTATCATCACTCTAAAAATAAGTAATTTCTTATGATCTTCTGTTATGGTCTGAATAGTATTTACCTCACCACATAACTAATAAAGTACCTTCAAGGTGTTTTTTAATACATACATAAAACACCCAAACATTGTAAAACACCTATATAGTTACCAAACGCTTAAATATCTGTTCCGGGTGGAAATCGATCTCACGGCCTTTATCTGACTTTTCTGACTTCGATAGTACAAGCTTTGCTTAGTTTGGGGTCAGATGGCGCTGTGTGTCCTACAAAATTTATTTATTTATCTGAAAAAGTAGAGCTACTGTCAAATCAGCTAGCAATTGTGAAAAATAGTACTGATTCTCAATTGGACTCGGTTTCATTATGATTAAATTTGGTGAACTTTTATTCTATTACTATCAATATAATTATGTACTGTATTATAATTACATAATTATTATTTAATTAATTAATATTTTGACATTATTTATGGTATTTTTAACATTTGTAATTATATAATTTGATTTGATTAGCTTGACATTAATTTATGACTGTTGTGTTTATTCAATTTAGTTTGACATTTCTGTTTTTAATCTTAGTAACTAGTCATTACTTATATGCGTTAACATATAAATAAATAATTATTAAAATAAGTATGTCTAGCTCTAATACTGTAGTGCAAATTACATTTCGTAAAGTTACAGAATCAATCATAGTTTTACAATACCATAATTTTCGAAAACTATTATTCCAATAATGTATTAAAAAATATTCAGACATAGTTATAAATATATTAAGAACATAAATCAATTATTTAAAATGCATACCATAACTAAACTAACTAACTAATCTAAAATGCCCCTAACAAAGAGAAGTTCAGTTCCCAGTTCCCAAAACGTGGTCAACGTTTTGCGATGTTGTACGGCAATACTTAGTTTTTGTAAAATAGAAACTAACGTTAACGTAAAATTATACGTAACTTTTCTATTGTCCTTTACCAACATGTTTTATTTTTTTTGGAAAAATGTCACATTTCTTAGGTACTCGTATTTAGGCAATAAATCAAAGTTGCATTTTATACCAATATTCATGAAGTTTTCATATTATAAAGACAGTCTTCGAGGCAAAGTCATTAAGAAAGTTCTGTTACGACGAGATAATCTCGTGAATAAACAATTGTGCGTAACTTACAGCAACGAAAAGTTTGGATTATTGTTTACGTATCCTCTGGAGTAATATCTTTTTTGATTAGACTTTTCTAATTTCTAACAAAGGCAATGTTACTTGGTAATGGGGGACAGGCCCAGACGTTAACGGCAATTCACCTAACCAAGTTTGTAAATCACACTAATAAAATTAATGTTTCTGTGTTCTCACTTAAGTTTGTTACGGCTAAACGGATTTCGATGACGAAAATCTGTGTACATATATCCACATACATATATATTTAGATTTGTGCGATTCACACGGCTCTTAAAAAGTTAATACAACGGGATGAAGTATTTAATATTTTATCACATTTCATATTAATTTCCCGTGATTTAAATACTCGTATCTCGAGGAAATTAGATACAGCTAAGCCTTATTCAAAGTATAGACTCACGCACGAAGGGTTCCGTGCCATTATCTATATTATTACTTGGTGGTAGATTTCCTTAGCAGGAGGTCGTCTAGGTAGGTACCACCGCAGTACCAGATATTCTGCCGCCAAGCAGTAGTGTGCAAACATTACTGTGTTCCGGTTTGAAGGGTACTGCAGCTAGCGAAATTACTGGGCTGTTGAGACTAACCATCTAGTCTCAAAGTAATGAGAGCCAAAGCAGCGATGCCCTGGACGTTGTTTTGTTACTCAAAGTTCTGTGTATCGCTGCAATGGTCATGGGCAGGCGTTGTCTCTTAACATCAAGAGAGCGCCTCAATCATCTTATTACTTTTACATTTAAAAAAAACTATAAAAACGGCAAAAAAAATTACGTTTGTTGTATGGGAGCCCCCTTAAATATTTATTTTATTATGTATTTTAGTATTTGTTGTTATAGCGGCAACAGATAATAATACGCCATGTGTGAAAATTTCAACTGTCTAACTATCACCGTTCATGAGATACAGTCTGGTGGCAGACGGACAGACAGATAGACAGACAAATAGACAGACGGACGGACAGCGGAGTCTTAGTAATAAGGTTAAAATAGGTTTTCGTTTTACCCTTTGGGTACAAAACCTTAAAAATCAGTTGTCACGTCATGTATGACGAAGCACTTGAGAATGGTTCGACCGATTTGAGTAGTTTATATGGAAGAAAAATTCAGAATAATCTACAAGAATTAATAATTAAAAATTTGGATGGTATCAAATCGCCGAAATATAGTGCGACCCGTACGAAATAAGGGCGTCGCTAGTTTCCAAAACAATAGAAAACGAGTCGTTTTCACAATAATAAAATTAATATTCTAGTAAGAGTTCACCAATATCTGATCACATTTACTCTCGTCTTCTGTTCCGAAAACAGAACCCTGATTATCTTAATTACACTATACTAACTTTTTAAGACGCTATAATATTTTACAGCGCATTCAGAGTTGTAACGGCTACCATATAATTTTATTCCGTTTTATTTTATCACTGTTACCATCGGATGTAAGTTGAAAATGATCCGTAACTGTTTTCAAAGTTTTAGACTACGATATACTAGTAGCGACTCGCGGTTTGGCCTGCGAGAAGCAGAAACTTCTACGATAGCTACTACCACACCTTCACTTAACATCAGGTGAGCTGTAGTCAAACACCTAGCCTGTCAACCGTTAAAAAAAATATGAACTATTTTGTATATATGAGGCTATGAAGTTTCGTCAGCCTAGTTAGGAGACCCTCCAATCTGAAGGTCCTGGGTTCGAATCCCAAGGCACGCACCTCTATCTTTTCTATGTTAGGTATATGTGTATTGCCGATAACTTCAAACGATGAAGGAAAACATCGTGAGGAAACCTACATGTCTGAGAGTTCTTGAAAAAAGTTCTCGTAGATATATGAAGTCTGCCAACCCGCACTTGGCCAGCGAGGTGGACGTGGGTTATCGTTCTCACAATGAGAAGAAACCCGCGGGCCACTTTAAAAAAAAAACAGGGCTAACTCGGATGGCTTTGTCACGATCCCAGTGGTTAGCGCCGTCGGACAGTATGACAACGGGCGTGGTTTCAAATCCCAACAAGGAATTTGAACTGTCGGTGAAGGAATGAAGGGTTCGATTTCTACCCAGGACAAACATTGTGGTATATGTTCTGTGTCTGGGTGTACTGTATGTATTTACAAAAACAACTATGTAAGTAATCTATCAGTTATCTGAGTTGCATAGTAACAAGCTTTGCTTAGTTTGGGGTCAGATGGCACTGTGTGTAATGTCCTACGATAAAAAAGAAGGCAAAAAGATTGCTAGCACACGCTTTATAATTTGTTCTTCAGAACTTTTTAAAAATTACCCTATACATTTTAATTTACCGAGTAGCTGTGACTCACATAGAGCATATATCAGTAGTATCACTAATATGCTAAATGTAAATGGAACTTATCTTAAGCTTTTATTTTCTCATTACTTGTAAAGACCTCGGAGGACGAGGAGGTGGAGAACGGGCTGGTGGGGCACCCAGACAGCGTCGGCGACTTGTCGGGGCAATGGGACGCGGTCAATACTGAGGGACTTCGCAAACTGCTCATGCAACTCGACGAGGACAGGTTTGCCCATTTTATGTTGCACCTTTTAGACTGTTTTGACTTACACTCACTTGGTTAGATTCATTTTTACAGGTTTCATTGCATGAGATCATAATACTGATTTACGAGAAGCATTAGCACCGAGTTAAAATGAGTTCTTACATATATTACATTTATCTTTGAAGTAGCTGTTTTTCTTGCGATTTGGAACTCCGAGTAGATGAAATTGTAAATGTCTTAGTAATATTAGAAAAACAAAAGTTGGATGTTTATCTATGTATTTTTTTCGTTTTTTTTTTTTAATTCAAAATATGTTTGCGTATGACCACACTGCCTGATGTTGAGCAGTAGTGTGGTCTAAGATGGAGCACGTTTTCCTTTAAGTACTCTAGATTTGAAGCCACCCAAATTGTTGGACCTAACAGGGAATACAGACTCTAACAGAGAGTTCCACAACCTCGCTATGCAAATAAAAAATGTGGAATCAGAACGCTTTGTGCGTACACGTACATGTGGAACGTCCACCATGTACGGATGACGTTTAGGTAGCGTTTGTCTGGACGTTTAGATTACATTTCGGTAGTAGAAAGATGCAGGGAGAACCAAATTGTGCAGATCAAATGCACACTCTCCGAAATATATTCGGCTTATACTAAGCCGAAAGGGGGTCATTTTACTCATAATTATATTATTCTTTTACTATAGACATACATTACATTACAATACATTATAGACTTACATTTTCTATAGAACGGCAGATTTGATTTTCACGATTTCAGAATTATACTCATAATTTTCAGTACAATGAACTCTGAATGAATTAATAGAATAGTTTTAAACCGTCGAAAGGTTACTCACACTCTCGTTTTGTAAATCTGGTGACCCTCCATTTGGTGTTGAAGCTTATTTATTTCGGGAACTTTTAACACGAAGTTACTTATTGTAACTTGCATGGAGCATTGTAATAAGAACGCGTACAAACATAATTACTATTCCATACAGAATACAGAACAGAAAATATATTTATTCGACACAATAATCACAAATCAAAATCCAGAAAATTATACCAACACAACATGCCAATCGACAACACAGGACTTGTTTTCAAATGTACTCGTACTAGATACTTAAATCACTTGTTGGTTAAATATTGTTTGTTTTTGCCAAAAAGATAGAGAAAAGTAGTAAATCAATAAAAATAAAGTGGAAATACAAACTAAAAGTAAAATCGAGTCCGAGCAGAAAACATTTTCAGAAACATAAAAATGTAATAGGTACCTAATTTATATGTTACTGTAAAAACCCGAACAACAGTAAATCCTAAGATTTACCAACACTTAAAAGTAATAGTCCGAACAGGTCTGTGATCATCGTTCATTTCGAACTTTTACCACCATTCATTGGGTAATTCTTAGATTTTACATCAGTGACACGGTAAATGTGGCAAAATAGGGTTTAAAAATGTTTCACCAAAACATTTTTGACAAAATATTACTTTACAACCAACGTTTTGTATACTTTACATGGAAACTGGCTTGTTTTATGCTATACTCGAAGTATCTGACATAATTAAACACGAGTAATCCCGCATAAATAAAGCTAAAATGTTTTACATATTATTTAACATAAACTATACACGTACTGTACCTAATACATAGAAAAATAGACTGGACAATCGTTTATGGTAACTTATGGGGGAGATTAAAGCGAAACTTTAGGGTACAAATGTAAAATGGTCTAATTTCACATTTAAATTATAAATACACAATACGAATACAAATGATTACTCATTTTGTACAATATTGCTGTACCTTTATTACCTATACCTGTCGTAATATTTGATACCTAAAATATTTTTTAGAATGAATGTAAAAATGAAGATGGTATTAAAAAATTATAAGACTATTCAGGTCAACCAAGCTGCAACTTGTGTAGATTTTCGCTTTAGCGAGGCATACTAAACCTAAGATAAAAACTATTAAAAAAAAATTACTAATAACCAACAACAATAACAACAACAACAGCAACAACAACAATAATTATTATTAATTGATTAAATTTTGATTCGATTTTAAAATAATTGTGTTCTGCTAAATAAATTATCTTAGCAGGTAGTAGTCTAGATAGGTACCTACCACCACGCAGTAGCGTAAACATTACTGTGTTCCGGTTTGAAGGGTTTTGCAACTAGTGAAATTACAAGGCTGTTGTGACTAATGCTGCTCAAAGTTCTATGTACCGTTGCAATGGTCACGGACATGCGTTATCTCTTACCACCAGGAGAGCGTCTCGATCATCTTATTACATACAAAAACGAAATATCTACTGTTATCTAATCTACTAATTTTAAAACTAGATATAATAACAAAAAATTCAAGGAAATAAAATTAACAACTGAAAGAGTTAGGCCGACTGTCAAAAACATTCACTTTACGAACACAGACAGGCAACCTACGTTGTGTGTTGTGTAGTCTTTGGCGTAACATATCCCATCGTACAATTAAAATACAATTTCATATCTCATAGATTGTAACCAAATATAATACGAATCGTATTTACAAAACGCGGTTGAGTTAGAACTAGCCAAGTCTACAAAGGACCAACTCTACCTTCAAATAGTTATTGAAAACTATATTTAATTGTACATGATATAATCTATACACATAATAAATGTACACTACCTACGACTATGTCTACTACTATATGACCTATGAAAAATAATTAGTTCTATTCTATTTCACAAAACAACGACAAAATATTACAAAAATAAATTGCACTTAACAAATATCGAATCGTTTTACTTTTGTCCAACGGCAAATTAAACATACTATGACAACAACTGTATTTATACCAAAGCTTTGTTCAAGAGCAAACCATCGTCCATAAAATACACTATTAATGTGATAAATAGCCCGAAAACAAGCCCACTGTTCTGAAATGTAGGTTTTTATAATCAGCCCACTTTAGTCCACAGATAGACATAGACATCTCCTAATGCACATCAACATGCTCGATCTTAGGCTTTTAGCTTCTAGTTACTACCTTACGTATATCGTCACTCCACCGAGTCTCAGGGCGTTCTATTCTACGTTTGCCAATACGCAGTCTTCACTCTTGAACACGTCTACCAACGGTTATTACTAGACAATAGTATACGACAGATATATTTAGCTCACTGCCACTTCAGCTTAAGTTATGTCGTTTAAATATAGATAGGTACCTAATTTAAAAGATAACGGTTCACTGACTTAATTCCTTCTGATTACAGTGACAAGTCGTTTGCTTATTAACTGTAGCTATATTGAACTTTCCTAAATGTACAGCAAAAGTACGTCAATGGAAACTAACGTGGTTTACCGAATTACACGTGAGTAATTCCGTAAAACTTAAAACAAAATTGCGACTCTTTAATTTAGACAAATAGAAAACAAGTATTTGACTATAATTACGTTGTGCTTCACGTATAAAGTTTGGCGCATTAGGTAACCACCGGTGGACGCTCACGCTCTAATCACTGAGAGCCGGGAATCTGAAGTCACTTTGTGATTATCACGACTACCTGTTTGAAGCGACACGCCTCTGCCTCTATAAAAGCTAATAAGCTCATTGTTTGGCGGAATTAACTCCTGTTGAGTACTGTTTTTCTTTGATTAAAAATAGATTTTGTCTGCGGCTTCGCTCGCGTTAATGTATACTTGTCATATTTATCTTTTCTATTCCTCGGGGACAATATTTTTTTCTGGATATGTATATATATATAAAAAATAATCATAGAACTTTTTAAATCGATCCAGATAACTGATAGAATACTTGTATTTAAAAAAAAAAAAAATTAAATTTTAATTTAAAAACATTTATTGTCACATTAATGGAGTTCTAGTGGGAATCGAACGCCATACAGCTCTTGGAGCACATATTCTACCAAAAGGGCGAACTAGGCAGTCAAATAATGAAAAACCAAAATATGAAAGGTACCCTATGTCCTTTGACAACACGTATGCAACATTTTATGATTATCGGTAAAATACAAACTTTTACTCACATAAAAAGATGTAATGAACTTATATATTTAAGCTAAATTCTAAACCTTTTAAGTTTAAGCCCATGTAAACACAAAGTTAACGTGTAAGCACCTTACTCTAGCTAAAGTAAGGTGGTATTTTCTACTGAACTTCAAAAAAAGGTCTTATAAGCTTTCGAACAGTCTTAAGGAACTTTTTATACTTTTCAAAACATATTATAAATCTTTAAAGAGGATTAGTGTAGGTGTTACTTAGGAAAGACGCTTAAAACTATATTAAAAGGCTATGTAAATTAAAGTCTTGGAATTTAAAGTAATTTTTTTTTAATGTTAAACGTAATTATACGAACTAGTCGCTCTCCTGATGGTAAGAGATTACGCCTGTCCATGACCATTGCAGCGATACACAGAAGTTTGAGTGACGAAACAAAGTCCAGGGCATCACTGCTTTGGCGCTTATTACTTTGAGACTTTCGATGGTTAGTCTCAACAGCCCAGTAATTTCGCAAGCTGCAGTACCCTTCAAACCGGAAGACAGTAATGTTTACACACTACTGCTTAGCGGCAGAATAACTGAGGTGGTACCTACCTAGACGACCTCCTGCTAAGGAGATCTACCACCAAGTAAACATACCTATAAACATATCTTCAAAAGGCATGTTAATAGAATCTTAAAAGGTCGGCAACGTATTTGTGGTACCCCTGGTATTGCAGATATCTATAGGCAACGGTGATTGCTTAACATCAGGCAACCCGTCAGCTTGTTTGCCACCTGTGGCATAAAAAAAAAAAAAAAAAAAATCTGATATCGCTGATTGAGATTCCCTACTATATGTAAACAATAATTTCACGAGGTTAAAACTATGAGGTTTCTAAAACCATATCTCATATTTAAAATGGCTACTGCTTGATTTTGCCACGTATTGGTTAAAATTTGTAAAAAAAATATATTTCTTATTTCTTATAGTACAAAAACAAGATAATTTGTTACATAGAAATTATAATTCAATTAGCTGTATAGATCTACACAGAGTCATAAGGTCTGAACGAAACAACTAGCCTGCAACTCTAATAATTACGCAGACTTATTTAAAATTCATTAACTGCTGAAAATGAGGTACATCACATTTCTCAAACGTTCGCATTCTATAATTACGGAAAATTAGGTCATGTGAAATATACAAGAGTGTGTTATACGAATCGACGTTCATTTATGAAACAATTTCAACTAAGTTCACGTCAGACTGTTTGGTGACGGAACTACGGATTCCGAGAGTTAATTATTAATGGCAGTCTGTTTTTATTATTCCGTTAAATTAAATATTCCTACAAAGGAGAACGTGGAAATTTGTTTGCTTATTATGATTTGGTGGAATATTAACACAGTTGTATTTGTGTAGGATAAGGGTAAGGGTATAAACAAACCCCTGTGAACCCATAATATCTGACATATAATTTTGAAAGATTTTGAATTTTGAAAAAGATTGATTCTGGAGCGATCTGAATAATTTTTTTTTTTTTTATGCAAAAAGTAATAAGACTAACGAGACGCTCTCCTGATGGTAAGAGATAACGCCTGTCCATGACCATTGCAGCGATACACAGAACTTTGAGTGACGAAACAAAGTCCGGGGCATCACTGCTTTGGCGCTTATTTCTTTGAGACTTTCGATGGTTAGTCTCAAGAGCCCAGTAATTTCGCTAGCTGCAGTACCCTTCAAACCGGAACACAGTAATGTTTACACACTACTGCTTAGCGGCAGAATAACTGGTACTGCGGTGGTACCTACCTAGACGACCTCCATTCTTTCATTATTAGAATTTTACATTTTCTCTGAGTAACATAGGCTAAATAGTTAGTCGAGTTTTGTTTACCCGTCCGAAGTTGCGACGGTTTGCTAGCAAAATCTTTTGTCACCTTATCAGAATTATAAAAAACACTACCTATTTATTGAGGCTTTACATTAGCAACTACATTAAGGAATACTCCAAATTATAATACTAAATTAAAGCCAAATGCGTTGCTTTTTGAAGGATCACAACATCATCATACAAAACCTAAATTAAAATCAAAATTCTAATTAAAAAAAAAAAAAAAAAACAAACAACCGTTCTTCGTGTTATTATTATGCCTAGTCTCCACTATCATTGTTTCTTGTACTTATAACTTAGTATGTCATGACAGGTAAAGGTGAGTTAAAAACACCGCTCTCACACTGAAAATTGTACTGTAACTTGGTCCGGAGTTACTTCTTTGTTGGTTTGCTGAAGACTATGCCTGTCACCCAGATCAAAAGAGCGGGAACGCGCGCCCTTGACAGGTGACAACTGAAACTGATGACAGGCTGATAGATGCATTGAGATGGCAAAAATGCGTGAACAATTAACAATGAAAAACTTAACATGAGCGGAACAACTGACGACCATATTGCTAATAGCAATTACTTTCATGCAATCTTTAAATTCTAATTCGTAAAAGACGAACGTACTCATCATTATTTGTGTTCATATTTTTTACTGTCTAATAGTACCTGCTGATGATGTCTGCGAAAAACATTGAACTTGATAAGTTTCAGTTAATGTTACTCAGAACCTTTCGACGATTATGTATATTGTCTGAGACTAGTTGCCATTTAGGCACAACGTTTTTAGCTCTTAAGTTAGCTTTGATAGCACAGATCCAAGATACCCTAACTGCTCATTTAGCCAACTCAATAAAGCGTTGTATAGTAGAAGATAAAACGCAAAAAATTGCTAAATCTGTTTGAAATTTAATGACGTATAAAACGAATATTGCAAATTACGTATCAATTTTGTCTGCGAAAGAGCGATCACGTACAAGATAAATATCATATTGCATAAACGATATATTGAAACAGTATCGAACCTTCCTACAAATAGGTATCGAAGGATACAATCATTGACGTCCGTACCGAAATGAAACTGGCGATTTATATCACACCATTTATCTGAATTTGATATTGGTAAATTTGTAACATGGATAATATTGACAACCTGACGATGTATGTATGAATATATTTACATCAAATTTAGGAAACTCAACGTTGGGTTGTAAACTTTAGATCTTTTTAACTTACATCGATAATAATAATCTATTTACTGTAAATCAATTGCCGAGCGTTCTCGCAAAAACTTGATAACGGCTTGAATCATTTTGATGTTTTTTGTGCGTTTGAGTAGGTTTCTAGATAGTTTAGAATTAGATCCGGTAGGTGGCACTGCAGTCGTACCCCGGGTTCAAAATATAGAGCATTAAGTTAATACTTTTTTTTTTAATGTAAAAGTCGTGAGGCGAAGCTGACTTTCCTGATGGTCAGAGATAACGCACGTCCATGATCTTTGCAACAAGACATAGGATTCTGAGTAATAAGCCTAAGTTAGTCCAGCTCCAATAAGAAGCTTATAGTATAGACTCTGAGCTTCTTTTTGCAATATCAGTTAGGCACTCACAAAAAAGCTTTAAGATTGCAAACCTTATTGCGCTGGCGTAAATTATATGGTCGCGTAGTTATTTTTTGATTGTCTAACAAGAATCGCAATAGGTAGCTCAGAGAGAACAGAGAACTTTCAGAGAGTACAGGGGGCAGAGCATCGCTGCTCTGCTGCTCTATATCAAGATTTCTGTCTTTTAAAATAGTATAGAGCCCTCCTACTATTCAAATAAATGAAATTTCAGTCTCAGACTGACCATTGTTAATGTTGTTTTTCTTTATATTAAAATTTCGACATCAGTAAGCAATATGAGTACTTAGGTACCTGCTTGCACTTGCAAGTTGTGTTTACATCCCAAAAACAGTTCGTTTATTACACTTAGGTTTATCTTGATACGTGGCAGGTGGAAAACTTTCCTAATTCGTAGCCGCACTCAAGACTCTTTTGTTACTCTGTTCACCATCTGCTCGAGGTCACGTCATTGATTTGTAGCCTACATTTATTTTATTACATTTCGTGTTAAGAAGATACATTAGGGGTCACACACCGTAAGACATAACGTGTGTGGAAAGTCTTTACTGACATTAAAGTCGAGTGGGCTTTGTTTATAAGTACAATTCAGGTATCAGAATTTTATGTTGTAAGGATATTTCCCTGTCAAGGTCTTAATTACCATGTAGTTAGTTTACGCTTACATTTTTTACATTATGTTTAACTAAAAACTTGATGGAGTTCATGGATTCCGTTTGGTTTCTTGCAGCAAAGTTAGTATATACCTAGAAGTACGTTTTCCGCATAATTAATTTTGTAGTGTTTACACAGTCATATGTACACAATGCCTGAAATCTAAAGTATAATTAGTAAATATATGCAATTTTTATTGAGGCACTTTAGTACACCGAAAGGGTGCCATTATGCTTATCATTATGAACAGCTTTTGCTATTGCGACAACTCAGAATTCGTGAACAAAATCAGCTGTTGAAAATAAAGATGAGTACAATAACCCCTTATCAGCATAGTGCAGACTAAACTTATAACCTTGCATTAAGTAAGCGCATAGTTTCTGCGAGACATCACGCTTGCACGAATACATTACCAGATTAAAGCGACTCTACAAAGTTTAATTTTCAACCTCAATTACATCGTCATCAGATTACAACAGTTCCTCTTACAATTAACTTACTGCCAATAATGTCAAGATAACAATATTAATCTCAAGTTTTAGAGACCCAAAACTCCACCTTCGTGATTAAACATCAAACTGTAACCACGCGTTAGGAAAGGGTTAAGCGGACGGCCAAACATTTATATAATCCATTGTTATCAAAACAAATTTAACGTTAACATAAATAATAGAGTTTTATTTATTCTATAAATTAACCTCAAACACAAACATTTATATAAACTACATAAAAGTTTATTTTAATTATATTAAGTAATCATTTGAACATTATTATAACCTTATAAAATTTTACAGTACAATTAATGAGATTATTTACATTTCAATACCCACACGTGTAATACTTTAATGTGTAAAGTCATTGTTTTCTCTTTTTGGTACGTAAGCTGGTAGGTAGGTTTAAGAACATTCCCGCTTATCTAATAACTATATATAACAAGATTTAACTATCAGTATTCCAAGCGAAGGTACCAACCTTAGTAAAATATTAGCCTAGAGGCATTTAGCTGCTGAGGCTACTGAGGAATATTTGATAAAATATAAATTAGTTAACAAATTTCAACATGTTATCATCATACGAGCATGTCTTCGGGTTTGACATTACTAACTTCAAACACCCAACCTTTAAAAAAGCATCAATACGCGCACGGTTTGTAAGCGATACCTTTACAGACGACACATGTAATAACTAACAATTAGGATGGTTTTTTTTTGGCGGGAACGCGGAAAGAGTCGTGTCGCTCCGTTGTATTTTTTTTCCAAAACTAGTGTTTTGTCGAGTGTTTATGCATAAAAATGGTGGTGTTTTATTCATAAAGTGCCGAATCACAAGTGCGAGTGTGGGAAAATGATACAATGTGGTGAAACATGACTTTCGTATTGTTTCCAAAACTCCGTCGAAGCTTTATTGTAAAGTCACCACTACTTTACTAAAGCATGACTGGACTTGACTGACACGGACTGTACTTAACCTAGACTGGACTTTGACTATAACTTTAGCTACGAGGACACTTATTTAACTTTTGAAACTTGAAAAAATATACATACTTGACACTGGCAAATGCTAAAATGCGACGCAAAACCAAAGAAAAAAAACAATTAGGATTACACCAAAAGACCTCTAATTCTTAAAAAAATGTTTTTTTTAGGTTGGCACGCGTGTCTCGCTCCTGGCCGGCAGGTGAGCCCCGCGGCTGGGGCCTGCGGACCGTGGACGGCCGCATCGCCCGCCAGTGGCGCGCTGACAAACGTCAAGTGCGCTTCCGACAGTGCTACTTCAACCCCATCTCCTGCTTCCGGAAGTAAACAACGACTCGCGCCAACACTTAGCTGTAACTGATACCCACCTATATAAACAATGATAATTTTACTACTACAGTATTATATTGGCTATGGAAACTGACGTGCTTTTGTCACATCTTTGTTTTATTTATACGGGAAAGCCTGATTCAGGCAGACGCGGTCTAGGTAAACGCCTAAAATGCGGCTAATTAACTGCTCAAATAGTCATTGTTTATGATGGCAACCGTGGCATCAAGCAGTGAAGCTTGCATCATAGAAGTACAGCATAGACCAGTGTAGAGCAGCCCTAACTCAGTACGAAACAAGACAATCATGGGCATTGTCCTTGAGAAAGGTCACCGCACATGATGGGAAGTATTTTCGGAGTATTCAACGTGTACAATTCTACAACTGAACATGAATACTCCCGTATGAATAAAACGAAAGTATTATAAATATTGATTATATATGTAACAATCAAGATCATTTTTCGATTTGAAGCAGATATTTTTACTTCGTGAATTCAGGGTGCCTTAGCTCTTTGGATAACAGTCAAGGTTCTGATTTATTACAGTTTTGTTCCAATCCATGTACACCAGATCAATAACGTGTCTAGCTTTTTCAATGTTCTCGGTGCACACTGTCACTGAAAAACTTGTAACTTTGTCAAATTCAAAATCTTTACATTCTGAATGTTTTCTTTCTACTGTAGTACATGTAATCATGTGGAATAAATTAGTAATCAATTGATTGTCGTTAAAGTATTGAATAAGCTCCTATTAGCCAATTGTAGTATACTGATATATGTAAATAAATGAAATTAAAATGAATTTACTAACAATTTTAAAGCCAAATCTTCTTGTTGTTAAAAAGTATCTCTATATTTCTTTCACTAATCAATTTTAATATAATGCACTAATAATAACGAAAAGGTATTTATGTAAAAGCGTATTTTGTGACGATAAAAGTGTACGTTGTGAAATATCTATTTTGCGTCACATGTGTAGAGAATGTTAAAAATGCACCATAATATAAGTAAAAAAAGGAAGGTACCGTCGCGTCGTTGCTAAAAAGGATGAGTTCTCGAGGCCTTCTTTTGTTACTCCACGCCCTTCACTAAATAGGACACAGCTGTCTCTACATTTTATTTCAACATCACCGTCGTAAGTTTTCGCCATATATGTAGGTAAGCGCCTACTTTCTTAGTACGTTTTCGATTACAGTAATGCTGTATTAGTAACTAATATGCAGCAAAGTCAACACTAACACAAGATCGCTGATATGAGTGTTATAAATGTCATTATATGGAGAATTAAAACAATGTTTTCATAATTATAGCTATGCTATTATAGAATAGCAAATTATATATTTGACATTTAAAATTAAAATGTAGATCTACATAACGTTTAATACAATTGAGATAAATAAAACTAGTCAATCAATAAAGCTAATGTTTGTCTAAATGTTGTTTTTTTTTTTTAATTTATTTCCCACTACATTTAATATTCCTAAGTAATATAAAACATTATTTTTAAATTATATACATTCATATGTAAACCTATGTAGATACTATTAATCAAGTATTGAGAAATTGTACACAATGACTAAAATAGGCAAACAAAATACAATTATATCTCAAAAATGACTCATTAAGAAGATAAAAGTATCTTTACGGAATATTCGCATTTTTTTACATTACTTACCATTTAACTGTCAGAGGTCGCGTCAAAATTAGGCTTCGCCTGGTTACTTTTCAAATTAAAATAAATTTCTGTTGAAAAGTAAAACGTCCCTTTTTTATTTTTCGTTCGGTGCACAAGGGCACTAAATTATGAAGTGAGTGGATTTTTACCATAACTGATATTGTGTTAATAATTTTCCTTGTTCGAAACCTTTCTCTGGTATTTAATTTTTTACCTCTATACTTTTTAAAAATAAATTAACTGTAATTCATTCATTCTTTAATGAATACAAAAATAATAAAATTTACTCAAGTCCTTACTTTATGTTAAGAGCAATCGCTCTTATAGCGATGATAGCCCAGTGGTTGGTGCGTTCGGTTCACACGTTAAAGGGCGTGGGTTTATACCCCAACATAGAGCTTGAGCAGCCGGTGAAGGAAAATATCGTGAGTATACCAATGCGGTAGGGCATTTTCTGGTACTCAGCTGACTAACTACCACCCCACAATTAAAGATCTGTCGCCAAGCCCCTAGTAGTTTGTTCCGGGTTGTGCTAACCACTGAGTTATCGTAGCTAAAACTTTTCTTTTTGTTATTTCCGCTTTACTGACATCAGGGACAGGGACATGACATTTCACTTGGTGGTTGATCTGTTTAGCAGGTGGTCGTCTAGTTAGAAACCACCGCAGTACCACTGCCACCAAGCAGTAATGTGTAAACATTATTGTGTTCTGGTTTAAGGGGTACTGCAGATATAGCGAAATTACAGGGCTGTTAAATTTTGAAAGTCCCAAAGTAATGAGTGCCAAAGCAGCGATGCTCTAGACTTTGTTTTACTACTCAAAGTTCTGTATATCGCTGCAATGGTCATGGGCAGGCGTTATCTCTTACCATCTGAAGAGCGTTACGTTCATCTCATTACTTTTACATTAAAAAAGGATCCGTGACCTTTGTCAACTTAATAACTACACTTTTTTTTAATTTAAACACACTACGGGAAAGGTAAAGTTAGCCTAATCTAAGGTGCTAGTTTGTGTGTATACCGCAAGCAGATCGGCGGGCGGCGACCCGCAAGCAGCACTCGGTCATGAGGATACCCACAAATTAATCTTTTAACTTTATTAGCATAAGGTTTCAGTAAGCGGGTCCGATTCGCGCATCGATTAATAATTTTCTAAGTGAAATCAATTCGATATTTGTATTCAGCTAATATTATAAATGTGAAAGTTTGGATGTTTGTTAATCAATCACGCAAAACCGCGTGATTTGACCGGATTTGGATGAAATTCGACACACATATTTTTTATTATCTGGATTAACATTACTTTTTATGTAAGACAAATGTTAGGTTCTGGTGGGATTATCATGTATAAATGCGTCTTATGGAACAACAGGGATAAAAGCCCTGTTGGCTCATTGGTAGCATGTCTGCTTCAAGAGCTGTGGGGCGTGGGTTCGATTCCCACCTAGGACAAGCATTTTGTGATATAAAACCAAATGTTTGTTCTGTGTCTGGGTGTACTGTATGTATTATAAGTATGTATTTACAAAAAAAAAATATTTAAGTATTCTATCAGTTATCTGACTCCCATAGTACAAGCTTTGCTTAGTTTGGGGTCAGATGGCGCTGTGTGTAATGTCCTGCGATATTTATTATTATTATTATAGTTTTGTTTGTAGCTGCGATGTCGACATCCCTACACGCGCCTCGCGCTAAACCCACGCGTTCCAAGTACTTTGGCATAGTATCCGAGTATTCTATCAGCTATCTGGTTCCCATAATACAAACTTTGCCTAGTTTGGAGCTAGATGGCGATGTGTGAAATGTCCTACGGTATTTTTTTATTTCTTTAACTGAACTCAAACATTACAAACACAGTTTTTATTTAGGACAAAAGCATAAAATATTTTTTTTAATAGAAATATTTAGATTCGCTGTTATTCTTATCAAAATTAAATACGTAAATTGGTTTCGATCTTAAATCCAAAATCATCCATGAAATTTAAAATATGTCGTTATATAAAAGTGCGTAAATAAATTAAATTAATCACAGACGTGGTACGGATGTATTTTGTTATAAATTGTGTAGTGACTTTACTGTAATAATTATTGTCAAGAAGTCGTTCATACTAATAAGACGTGGAATAAACAAGAAAAATGAAATTCTCTGTAATAATATTCGCTATTGCGGCTATCAGCTTTGTATACTACGCGGAAGCAGCAGTAGTTTTGGAAGAAAATTTTGAAAATGAACCGGCAATAGCGCTGTATAGGTAAATCTACACATCATTTATATTCAAGCTTGCGGGTGCACTCAGCTGAAAGGGGATCACAAGCAACTTTTACTATGAGCGCAATTCACGAAAAAAACATCAGCTGTTATATACATTTCCAAAAAGGGTTGTAATGTTTTTTAGGGCTCATATATACGGGCAGACGACGACCGCTGTCCCTACTCGAACGAAAAGCGCGTCGCGCCGTCAGCTGTTTTTGGTGACCGTGAGTCTTGTAGTCCCGGGACATAATTTGAACAACAGTATCTTTTTAATTCTTGCGTAAATATTTTTATTTTAATTTTTCTGCACCATATAAGCCAAAATTATAACGTTCTTAAATATGCCCGTCGTTTAGAGAAATAGGCTGTATATCGTTCACTTGCGACGACAGTGTGACACTTAAAAAATCATAATTTTAAATGAGCATAACACTTAAATTGTTGTCAAGTCGACTCTGTCCACGTGGAATTTAACAAAAAGTTTGTTGCAAAAAGGAACAAGATAATGTGGCACACACATAGTTCCGTATATATTACTCGCAACGAAATACCCATGCTAAGCTTAATCATATTAGGTATAGCTTATTCTTATTTGCGAATCAATGTTTCGTGTTTAAAATATTTCTCGATAAAATTTCTTTATTCATAATGTTTGGTGAACGATTTTCTTGAGTTAAAACAATTACGCTTGTGGCATCCTTTGCACGTGTACATCTGTATATGCCACGTACAGCTAGCTGGCCGTGGGTAAAGCCACTCTTAGAAAAAAATCAGTGCCAACTATACATATGCTTGCTCAACGTTTGTCCTTGTGACTTGTTAGTTGTTATAGCAAAGCTGTCAAACGGTCAATTATTTATCAAAACAAATTTAGTATAAACATAAATAATAGACTTTTATTTATTCTATAAATTAACCTCAAACACAAACATTTATATAAACTACGTAAAAGTTTATATAAATTATTTGAATATTTTTACAACCTTATAAAATTTTACAATAGGTACAATTAATAAATATATTTACATTTAAATACCCGCACGTGTAATACTTAAATGTGTAAAGTCTTTGTTTTCTGTTTTTGGTAAGTAAGATTGTACGTTTAAAAACTTTCCCGCTTATCTAATAACAATATAACAAGATTAGGTAAACAGATTTAACTATCAATATTCCAAGCGAAGGTAATAAACTACCTTAGTAAAATATCAGCCTAGAGGCATTTAGCTTCCGAGTCTACTGAGGAATATTGATAAAATATAAATTAATCAACAACTTTCGATATTCTATCCTATCAAACTGTGGTATATGTGATATCTATCTATCTATACTATTACAAAGAGGAAATATTTTATTGTTTGTATTGAATATACTTATATAACTTCTGTAGCGATGATAGCTCAGTGGTTAGCACGGTAGGTTCGCATGCCGAAGGACGTGGGTTCAAACCCCAACAACGAGTTTGAGCTGCCGGTGAAGGAAAACATCGTGAGGAAACCATAGCATGGTGGTAGGGTACTCTCTAGTACTCGGCTGGCTAGCAACCACCCTCTAGTTGAAAATCTGCCACTAAGCATCTAACGGTGTGTTCCAGCAGCCTCACTTAGGAGCCAGTTCCATTCCAGGCTAGGTGTGCTTTACCATCTTCAACCACATCTTCACTTAACATCAGAGAGCTGTGGTTAAACAACTAGCCTGTCAACCATAAAAAAAGACTACTGGACCGATTTCAAAAATTCATTCACCATTGGGAAGCTACACTATCCCCGGGTGACACATCACCATTGGGAGGCTACTTTTTATCCCTGTTTTCCCACGGGAACGGGAACTACGCGGGTGAAACCGCGAGGCGTCCGATAGTTTTAAATAAAGACAAGTTGATAAAACTAATGAAAGTTACGATCGATAATTTATTTGATGGTAGGTACTATTGCCATTTCTTTTTATATAACGCGACAGTTTAAATAAAATTAATTTATTTTTCATTTTATGGAATACTATAGTGATCAACGCAACACGTAATACTTACATGGTGTGTATGTATAGTGTGTAAATATTAATGTGTTCGGCTCAGATTAAACACTACTTAATTTTATATTAAATATTAATATATAAAAATATTAAAATATTAGCCAAAGCCAAAATATTAATGTATAATAAATTGCCAAAATATATTACAGAATTAAATCATACCGAATTTAAAAAAACCATTAAACTTTTTTTGGAAAACAATCCATTTTACAAATTAGGTGAATATATGTCAATGAGGTTCTCAGAATCCTCATTTATGTATAGTACATAAACGGAGCCTCCGCTGTAGTATGTTCGTTGTTAATTACTCGTATAGGTATAGCTTCATTCATGAAAGTGTAATCGTAAGGTTTTTTTTGTACATGTGACTTGCCTTTAACATTATTGTTATTTATGGCCAATAAATATTACTGATTTACTGATTTACTGAATTTGAGGTGTTCGGTATTGAAGGGTACTCGCAGCTAGTGACATTACAAACTTCAAACACCAAACATTTAAAAAAGTATCAATACATACACGGTGTTTAAGTGATAACTTCACAGACCACAGATGTCAGAACTGACAATCAGGATTACATAAAAAGACCTCTAATTCTCTGAGTCTAATTCCTTAAACAAATATTGTTTCAAGATTGGCACGCTCTTTGCCGGCAAGTGACCTCCACGGCTGGGGACTGCAGACCCTGGACGGCCGCATCGCCCGCCAGTTGCGTATTGTCAAACGTCAACTGAACTACAAAAAGTGCTTCTTCAACCCCGTCACCTGCTTCCCGAATTAAATGACGACTCGCGCCAACACTTAGATGTAACTGATACCCACATATATAAACAATGATAAGTAATTACAGTATTATGTTGGTTATGGAAACTGGCGTGGTTTTGTCACATTTTTGTTTTATTTATACGGGAAAGCTTGATTCAAACAGACGCGGTCTAGGTAATTGCCTAAAACGCAGCCAACTAAATCCGCGACAAACAGTCATTGTTTCTTTACAGTTATCCTAGAATAGTTCGCTTTTAGCAATTAACACTAGTTTATACCATCAACTTTGTGTTTAATTTCAGGTATAAACAAAAAATAATGAATTAATTGTAGCTATTTTACTTAACGAAAGTAAGCATAGTAAGCATCGAGATGAAATATGAAATACCAGAGAAAGGTTTCGAACAAGGAAAATTATTAACACATCAGTTACGGCAAAAATACTACCGAACGAAAAATAAAAAAGGAACGTTTTACTTTTCAATAGAAATTTATTTTAATTTGAAAAGTAACCAGACGAACCCTAATTTTGAAGTGAATGCGACCTCTGACCGTTAAATGGTAAATAGGTAATGTAAAAAATACGAATTTTCCGTAAAGATATCGAACTTGAGTAATTTTTGAGATATAATTGTATTTTTTGTTTGTCCATTGAAGTCATTGTGTTGTGTGTGACTAACAGTACATATCAAATTGTACATACAAGTACGTATATTTATTTATTTTGATACACAAAACAGAATATAATTATCACATAAACATTGTGTAAATTACAAGAAAGTTTTAAAATAATACTAATAAATACTACATAAAAAAATTCTACAATTTTTTATAGTTTCAGATAACAGCATAATATGAGTAACAGCATATTACCTACTTACAAATATTTAAGGTAGTTTAAACTGGAAAAAAACCATTGCATGGTAATTTGCAGGGCATTGCAAAGTACCTTTTCAGTACTCTACAGGTTAGGTTAGGTTAGCTGAAGTTTTTTGTAGGTATTTCAACTCACACTTGTAACGTAGATATGAAACATATCAATGACACATTTAGTTTTAAAAAGTTATCAAGAAGAAAAATAAAGAACTACTTTTCCGTTTATAATAAAGTAAGTAAGGTTATATACTAGACACGTATATATAGAAGTTCACAATCTTGCTCATATTTCATAAATATGTAACTATCTTTATAAAGAGATGGAGGGACTAACGCGACTTACCTAAAAGACATATGTGACTTTAAAGTACAAAGAAATGAATAGAAGAGATAATGGTAGGAGTAAGCTCCAATTTTTCATGTAATTTTAATAAAACAATCTTCTTGTGGTAATAACGATGAAACGATAAGAACAGGTACGAATTACCGGGCACTCAGCTATTATATAAAACTGTATTTTTCCAGTAAGAAAGTGGCAAATTTACATTTGCATGATATGTATCATTTGAAGAAATCTTGTTAAGTTATATTTAGTTTTATTTTAGCTACATACGTAGCGAATGCTTGCATTGGACACCTAAAATTACCGCCTGAACGTCAAAGTAAGTGACTAATTAGTAATATAGTTAAAACTTTTTTCCATAAAAGGTTTCTCGTCTGTGTGTGTGTGTCCGTAAGTGTCGTTTTAACCAGTCGTCCTGTTTTGTATTGTATTCGCACTTCGGGTATTTATATTTTATTTTCATTTTATTTGTTTCTCTTGTTTGGCTAGCTGTTATTGGAACTGTATATTATTGTATGTGTATATATCATTCTGTTTTATGTTTAAATTCACCCTAAAAATATTTTTGCCGGTCGGCACACTCGTGCGTTACGTCACTTGCCGGCCTCGACGGAAGACCAGCGCCGGCTGGCTTCAGTCGGCATTATGCTGAGTCGAGGCCGGTTTGTGACATAAAATATATTTCATACTTTTTGTTTTTTTTGTTTAATTTTTTGTTTTTTTGTTTAATTTTTATTTATTGTATATTATACCTTTAAGTTTTTCTATGTTTTATGTTTATTGTTTATATTTTTTGTATGTATAAATGTATGTATGTATTGTAAATTATGTTGAAATGTATTTTATGTCATAAATAAAGTGTTGTCTATTGTCTATTGTCTAATTCTTATTTAAAGTGGGGCGATAAGTTCTGCACTGACGTCATGCTTACTGTGCTTTGTGCTTTTCCCCCTACCAGCGTCTATAGATCCGAGTCAACACAGCTCCTTTAAGTACCGGACCGAGGCTCTGGGCCGCTGGTATAGTAGCTCCAGTGAGATGGGTGGAATACTTAGGCATTGATGAATTGAGGTATTTAATTTACCTATCTATCTAAAACCGTCCAGGACAGAAAAACGTGGAAGAGCATGCTAAACCGAGTACACTACACTACACTACACCGAGACTAGACATGATCTTCACCAATGAAGATGCCGACTAAGAAGAAAAAGAAAAGAAGATGTACAGTATATCACCGCTTTTAGTGATACAGCTTCCCTCTAGAACTATAATACTACTCATAATTATTTATGTAATACATTTTCTATGCTTCTTTGTTTGTTGTTATATTTCCTTGGGTACGTACCAAATGTTTTGACTCTACGTTTCTCATCCGTACGGCCAAAGAATGGAACAAGCTACCGGCTTCCTTGTTTTCTGATAGATATAATCTAGATCTTTTCAAGGTCAGAGTGAATAGGTATCTTCTAGGTCTGCGTCCTTCATCTTCGACCACATCGTCGCTTACCATCAGGCGCATTGGTGGGGTCAAACGCGGGTTTATCCGTATTGTATGTAGACTAGTATATTACAGTGATATTATCTGTGATTATAATTATATTCGTTTGTATGTTCATATTATGCCTACACATTTGTTACTTTTTCGCACTGGAATGGATTAGAATGCCTTGAAAAATGAGCTACTTTTTGCCCTGAAAAACACGGGATAAAAAGATATGAATACCCCATAACCCCACCCCATATAAAGATACCGCATGCGCAGCTAGCCTAATGTAATATTATCTCTAAACAGTCAAGAGAAGTTTGAAAAACCCATGTCAAAAATTACCGGCAACCCCACATCGAAATCAATTAAATTGCTATAAATCCCGAATGGATTCGTTCAAAAACATTTTGCGTTTTATTGTTATTTCGGTTAAAATTGTAATCTATGAGCATACTGAAAATGTTCATGTTTAATTCGTTGATCAGATTTTATGTGAAAGATGGTCAAACTAACCAATAAAAACATCTTCGCATCATATTAGGGTAGCAGAATTAATTAGAGGATTAACTAAAACGCTACTCAAAGTTTTTACAGTACGAAACTAAATAATTTACTAGAGTAGGACATATCGTTACGGCGTAGCTAATATTCTAACGCTACGGCGTAGACAGATTCTACGACGTTACATTTCGACGTAGCGTGCAAAATTTGACAGAGCCGATTCAGAACATCGACAACTGTTTTTTTTTTTATAACTAAAAAACGGCTGTCATTCAAACGCTTGCATTTGACCGCCAACGATGGAGCACGCTGACCAAGAAACCGTTATAATGACATTGAAAGTGTGAAAAGACACAAGGACGTACGTGGTTACTATCAAAGTAACCTCTGCGCATAACATAATAATGTCATCTCATCAGATAGCTATTTTATGCTAATTCTGTAGTGAAGTCCGAGCGAAGCTCGTACTATGCGAGTAAAGAGTTAATTTAATAACTTCACTATACTTTGTCTCTTCCATTCACAATTTTAAACAATGCCTAGTAACAGAGTAATGAGGTGGGCGATATCAATCACATATTTTCGCAAAATACGAACCTGTCAAATCTAAATTGAAAATGACGAATTTAGAAGGCAATTTGTAATGAAACTCCTGAATTTATCCCTCGCCGATTGATACATAACGAATCGTTTCGAATGTTCAGGATCGTTAGAATTTCGCGGTTTGTAAGCTATCTCGGAGGTATTTGTGTTGCTAATGCTATCCCCGCTTGACTTCGATTGCACGGTTCTTCTTTGGAACGAAGACTCTGTAGGATTTCATATGAATTTAGAATGAGAAAATTAACTTGCTTCACTTTCTGAATAAAAAGAAAAAGAATTATCATTTTCAAGAGATTTTTGAAATCGGTCCAGTAGTTTTTGTGTTTATTCGTTACAAACATACAAAAATACAAATCTTTCATCTTTATAATATTAGTGTAGAAAATGAATGTAGGTTTTTATGTAAATATCATGTGTGTCTTTAGTTAGTACCTACATCCCATTGTTTAACTGAGCCCTATCCGTCCAAGGTTGCCTGGAAGAGATCGCCGATTGTTGCACTTAATTTAAATGTTTGTATAATATATGTTTCTGTAATCTTGGTGTGAACAATAAAGAGTTATCTATCTATCCAAAAAGAATTCCTTTATGATATTCCAAAGTTAACCCTCGCAGGTATAACCCCGGTGACACCTAGGACGTCCTAAACGGAAATGGTCACTCAATTAGACGGCAAAGAGTGGACTGTGTTGTGTTACCAGCATCTAAAAACCGCAATATGGGAGCGCAAAAAGTTTCCAAAGATCGCCAAACTTCAGTATTAAGATGGCATTTGATGATGACACATTTTTGGCTCTGAACTATGGAATCTTTGTAGGAATATTTCTAAGAATTAATATGTTATGACTGCTGTAGGTAAATATTTTTATTAATCCCATAATTGGCATTGACAGCCCCGTTGGCTCATTGGTAATATATCTGCCTTGAGAGCAGTAGGGCGTGGGTTCGATTCCCACTCAGGGCAAACATTTTGTGAATAAACAAAATGTTTGTTCTGTGTCTGGGTGTTCTGTATGTATTGTAAGTATGTGTTTACAAAAAAAAAAGTATTTATGTATTCTATCAGTTATCTGACTTCCATCACACAAGCTCTGCTTAGTTTGGGGCCAGATGGCGCTGTGTGTATAGTCCTACGATATTTATTTATTATTTATTTATTTATTTAATCTACATAGATAATTTAGTAAACCTTGAATAAACTTATTGACAAATTGACGACATTTTGAGGGAATCGTTTTCTCTGCGGGATGTTCCTAACGATGGTATTCAACTATCAATATTGAAGATGTTTATGGAAATAATTGGATACAGATATAAAACCGAATTAAGTATGATTTGCCTTTTTGATTGAGCATATATTAATTATATTTCTCAGTAGTACTCTGAAGAGACATTTGAGATAAAATCAGTAAACAAGTAAACAAAATAATTAACTATAAGATACCCCTGGTGACATAGGCTACTTTTTATCCCTGTATTCTCACGGGAGCGGGAACTACGCGGGTGAAACCGCGAAGCGTCCTCTAGTTATAGATGTAACACAAATGAATGGAACAAAATTTTAGAGAATTATATTTTCTAAAATTCGATTTCCATACAAATATTTTTTTTCCATTTATGGACAAATTGAGCATACCTAATGTTACAGTGAAATAACAGCTACTGGCATTTATTTTGGTCTTTATTTGCGCTCAATCACGCAAATAAAGACCAATATAACAGTAGATTATAATCTACTGTTTTAATGATTATAAGCTATTGTGATTTAAAATATTTTAATTTTTGAATTGCTTGACTAAAGCTTTTGTGAAACAGAACATCAAAAATCTGTCACAACTTTACCCACGTACAGCATCAGCAAAGCAAATTACTTTGCAAGTCGCTAATCTTAAAATCATTATCTACCATGAGATGACGGTTTACAAGAATTTAAGACGAAATTAATAACAACTTTTCTCGCTTTTCCTGCATACCTACCTATCTTTACTTTATTCAAACTCCTCCGTGGTGATTTTGGGATAATTTTAACTTTAAGTTAAATAATAATTAAGTGACAAAACCACAAGTAATTATTGTTTAACTTACTGATTAATGAATCTGGGAGTGGGACACTGACAAGTTACTGACATCTTTCATCCCGTACCCTATGGTACGGTATAAAAGACTTTATGAAATTGATACGTATATTAACAGGGCCCTGTAAACTTATGTAGGTACAGCTGGGTCACAAGTCTTAGTAACTATACATATATGCGGATTCCCGACCTTTGCAACGCGCTAGACCTGGCACATGCACGGCGACACCATTGAATGCTAAGAACTTTTATCTTATAATGCATAAGCCCAGACATAAAACGTACATCTACGTTCCTCATATGAAATAGTAGGTATCTACGTGTATAAAGACAAAGTTATCTATTATTTGCTAAGATAACTAACCTATTATTTTAACATTGTTTATGTAACAGTAACAATATTCCTGTCTCGGGCAAATTAGCCTAAATAACGGTACAAGAGAGTGGAGGACCCATATATTCAACCCAGCCATGTAATAAGCTGATGGTGATGATTTAACCATTTTTGCTACTTTCAATGAAAGGATAGGCTTACAATGAGTATGTGAAATCATTTAGAAAAAAGGTTTGTTATTGTCGTTAAAACGGATCTAACATCAACTTTTGGCTAATTTCAAACTTTTAATGAACAACCTGAGTTAAAGCGAATTGAAATCACGTGTCCTTATACCGAGAAGTCACGAGGTTGTCGGTACAAAGGGAATGGAGTCACGCTCATTTTCAACGGTTTATGTAAGTACAATATACTATTTTTATAAAATTAATGCAAATATTTAGTACTAGCTGCGCCCCGCGGTGTTACCCCCTACATGTTTTCAAGATAAAAAGTAGCCTATGTGCTAATCCAGGGACTCAGCTACCCCCTTACCAAATTTAATCCAAATCCGTTCAGTAGTTTTTGCTATTTTGCTAGTCAAACATCCATCCATCCATCCACCCAAACTTTCACATTTTTATTAGTGGGATGTATGTAGGTATGTTTGTTTTGTTGAATATTTATTGTAGGTAGATATTCACTAATATTATAGTACCTATCAGTGGCGGATTTACAAATTTTCAAGGCTACACAGCTTTTGCCGCCCTTGCCGCTACAATTGTCACCTCCTACATTATTTTTACAATCCAAAAATTTTTCTACTCTCGGAGTGTGCCATGACAAGTGAGAGAGGAAAGTCATTAGCAAAATTTGTTGTAGACTTCTATCTGTGAGACATCAGAAAACCGTCATGCAAAAATCTTTTTGATTTCTATGAGGTAGCAAAAAGAATTCGGTCCCCAAATTTGCCGCCCCAAAAATCTGCCGCCCTAGGCTCAAGCCTACTCAACTTGCTGGTAAATCCGCCACTGGTACCTATGTGGTCGACCGAACTTTACTCGGTGTGTACCTATAGATACCTATACATGTAAAATAAAACTTAGAAAAATGTGTGTTTTTAGCTGATACCTATTATAGCTACATATTTTTCGCCGTACGTAAAACGTACTAAATATATAATAAAGCAGGTAATGGCAACAGAAAGAGATCAATGAGGGCATAGTGTCAGGTCCATAATGTAATATGGGACCCTCAGATATGGGACCTCATCGCGATGAAACGAAATTTTATTCAGAAACAAGCACCATCTATGGATTTGACGCTTCACTACTACGATGTGGCCAATGTAAAGGCAAAAATGAGTTACGCCATCTATCTACAGAAGCGCAAATAGAAATAATGTCGCTGCAGTGTATTTTTTTTTTAAACTCGTGTTTCTTTAAGTGCTTATTTTATTAAAAAAAATAGGGGTGTTTTATTGATACAGTACCGAAACGCGCTTGAAAGTGGGAAAATGATAAATAATGTGGTGAAACATGAATGTCAGTGTTGCTTCCAAAACCCTATCTAGGTTTGCAATAAAGTCACCACTATTTTATTAGAATAGGACTTAACTCAATCATAAGTTTCTTTGTTTGACTAGCACTAGTGGCGTGTTAGCCTTCAACTTGACTTTTTATTGACTTATTTTACTTGACTGGCAAATACACAACGTACGATGCCAAAAATAAAGAAGATGTATAATGTCAAGTTGTCATCTTGGCGGTTGCTAAAGAAAAGACAAGTATTTTATTTTTCGCCGCTCGACGCTGAATTCAAAAGTTTTGGGTTTGGGACAATATAAACTTTTACACTAAATTAATGTGACGTCATTAAACATTTTATTTATCATGGGGGACGACACGCATAATACTCAGACCCAAACCCAAACATCCCAAGTTGACTGGAGTCAAACCAACACTCCCTCTTGCATACCCCATATTTGGGGTAGATTATATTCCACAAAATCATCGCACAATAGGAACCATTGCTGGAAAAGTGCTAATAATCTGGAGTACTTAGGTACGTATCGTAACAAAAAAAACATAATTTTTCTCTACAAAACTACCTTCAAACTTTGCACAAACAGCAATATTAGTACATCCCCAACAGTTTCAAAAATTCCAGCTGGTGTTTACACTAAGTTGATAATACATGTCTAGATTTTAGACGGAGGCTGAAAACAATTAACCACTAGTGATTTATAAGAACCCTAATTTTTACATAATAAAATAAAGTTTTCTGGAGTGTACTAAGTGTAGAGATGAAGCTTTTTTACCTTGATAAAATAAGTGCTGAACTATAGCTAGTAGTATAGTCATATACAACTATAGTAATAATCTAAACCTATTAATGTTATAAACTGTTTCAAATAATATAAATATTTTCCAGATCTCGTCCAACCTGAATTTACCCTTGGCCGAGCATTGACATGCACATATTCCATGAAAAAAAATATGATACAGGATAACATCATCAATAATGTTAGTAAACTACACTTCACCATAAGAAGAGACCTATCGTAAGTAGCCTGGTATTTTTACTGGTAATTAATTAAATTCAAACACTTAACTCTTTTTAATAAATAAATAGGTTTGTATTAGACCACTATCTCACCTGATGTTAAGTGAACGTGCACTCAATGATGGAGCACACTTGCCCTGAAAATACCAATTCATTCTTAACTTCCACTCTGCAGCACAATCCACTGCTTAGTGGTTTACACAATAAAAGTAGAATCAAATAGTTTCATAACATTGTAACCTTTTTATTTGCATACCCATAAATATTGATTTATATAAAACCTGTTGTATTTCGATGTTTTTATATTGTAAAATGTTGTAAATAAATATTGTGGGACATTACACATAATGCCGTCTGACCCCAAACTAAGCAAAGCTTATACTATGAAAATCAGATAACTGATAGAATACTTACATACTTTTTTTTGTAAATAGGTAGGTATATATAATTATCTATAATACATAACACCCAGATACAGAACAATTTCCATTTTTGAAATTGTAAGGTTAAGTTACTATTTGTGAATTGTGATTTAGGTTTTACGATTATATAGAATACATTAATACCAAGATCTCCATCTTGACCAGTCTAAAAACATCTATAAATTGATTACTAAAAAGAGTAGACAAAGCAGTGATGGTAGAATTATAACATAGGTAGCCGAGACCCTGGATTAACACATAGGCTACTTATTATCCAGAAAACATGTAGCGGGTAACACCGTAGGGTACAGCTAGTATGGTATATTTCAAAGTTTCACTTCCCTTTTGACTTTTGCATAGTCTGGTAAAAGGCCTTTAATTCCTCATTAGATAAATCAATCAAATTTATATGGTATTTGTTTAATGTGTATTATTATTATTTATCATCCACAGAGATGTGTTATGTCCGGCAGTAATCACAGATACATCATATAATGGGACATATGTAAATGGACAAGAAATAGGCAAAGGAAACAGCAGAGTTCTGGACAATAATGATGAGATATCCGTAACACATCCTGTTGTAAAGAGTAAGTGTAGCTTATAGGTTAATGTATGTACATAATAATATATTCAGTGTGTATTTGAGGTGTACAGTTTAAGCCAGCGCTTATTGTACTACTACACTGAGACCTCGTTAGCAGAGCTGCGGGTACGGGTGCAGGCTGACTTTCGCACCCAGGCGAAAATATAACTTAAATAAAAATATCTCATTTTATCAAAATTCAATAATAATATTCAACAATTCATAAAAGTAGAAACATAATTTAGAAATAAATTAAAATCAAAGATGTGCTTTTGGGGAACTGCTAATAGGTTTCATTGTTGAAAGTATTTTTATTTTAACTTCCTTAGACTGAATTTGATTTTGTTTTTTTTTTTTACTTTTCGAGTAATGTGAGAAAATCTGCAAAAATCATCAGTTTCACATGCAGAGACAACACCGCCATATTTTTGTCCTGCTAAATGAGACCTTATCCTACATGACATTTAGACTCATGTTTGATTATAGAAACAGACATGCTCGAAATATTAAAATACTACTACTGTGGCTCATTTATAAGTTTCACATTTCTTTATTGTATCCATTGCAGTATTACTTTAGAGTATCACCGTAAACTCTGAATTTATTTTATTTTTGTATTGTGCCAATTACTATTAAAAAAATAGGTTGGTAAGGCTTTTATTTTTTGTTTTTTATGTATGTTTTGTTTCTTTATTTTTCAGTCTTTATTTTTAAAGATTTACTCAAAAATGAACAGGACCAGGTACCCAATGAGGTATCACAGAAATACTACATATCCAGGGTACTGGGACAAGGAGCATGTGGTCTTGTCAAACTCGTTTATCACAAAGTATGTCTTTTCATCCAGATCTCTTGTTACCTTTTGACCACCATTTATCAATAATATATAATGTCTATGTGTACAAATTAAAATTTTAAAAAACCTACTTTTTTGCTGATCATATTTATTTTCAAGTAGACATTGGCATACAGAGACCTCAAATTTATACTTACTAAGACTACAACTTAAGAGCTGTCAAATTTAGTTTAGGAAATGGTCCAATAGAACTGATACCAAAATTATGTTTCTTAGCTATGCTAAAAACCCTCGGATTAAAAACTACTAATCTGAGTAAAAACCTGATTTGTATTTCTGTCAAAAAAACTATTCTATATAACTTTTTTTATTATGAACAACTAGTGATTTGTTAAATATCATAACAATCATCTTTTAGCCCTGCATTATTTTTTTCACTATTTATTTTTGTCAATGTAAGTGATTGACTGGTGACAAAACACAATATCACTACACACTCGTCAATTACTTATAGTGTCATAGTTGAACAATTAAGACAAGTTTTCTAATTCACATAGAAAGGCCACTGGCAAATTCCTTAGAAACATTCAATTTTATCTTTTTACATAAATAACATTATTTAGTATTCAGGCAGCATTGCTTGAACAAATTGTAACTTTTTTTCAGACAAATTGCACCAAGCATGCCATGAAGATAATTAAGAAGAGTAGGCTAACAAATGGACAAATGAATAATTTGACTGATCCTAAAAAAATAATGAACGAAATTAATATTATGTTAGCTCTCAAGCATGTAAGTATCATTTTTAAATAAATCAATGTGATTAATGTGTACAGAAAAACAGGAATTTCTCGTTTACAACAACATTGTTATACTATATAACTTAAATGGAATGAGCAATCTTTGCTTGCTTACTAAAACGTAAGCTAAACTGTCTAGGTTTATACTGCTCTTCCCCCATCACCCACATCATAAAAATGATTACCAATTTTTAAAAAGAAAAATTGACGTTGCTCAAAATGCGACGCTAAAACCAAAGAAAAAAAAAGTGACGTACATAATAAACCTCTTTGGATAATAAAAGTTCTAATTACAAAATATGTAGTATCAATTGTTCCCGCTTTGGTTTTTACGCTGGCCAGTTCTAAAAACTTTCAGTCGCCCTCTTATAAATAATAAACAAACGAATCTCTGTGCACGGAGCGGCAACGTCGCATTTCTGGGAATTAGGTACCTAAACACTCGTCGCTCTGTAGACTGGAATTAGTTTGTTTTTAACTTTTTAAGTCATGTAAAGCGACACTATGTGTAGGTAGGTATAAATATGTATTATTTTATTAACACCATAACTTAATAGCCTAAGTTATATTTATTGAACAAAATAAAAAATCTTAAAATACTATTTACAAAATTTATACAAAAAAAACTTAATCTAAAAGTCCGTCAGAGGAGAGATATAAATAATTTAATTGTGCATAAATTACTAATATGTTTACACCGACGAAGCTTCGGCCTTTTACACGCCCAACCAGAACTAGATACTACCAAATAAGCGAACATGCCAAGCCATTATGTATTTATGTATAAGTATGTATTAACCTTTCCTCAGCCATGCATAATTTCGACAGAAGAAGTGTTTGACTCGCACAACGCAGTGTACATTATCCTAGAGCTGATGGAAGGCGGGGAATTATTCGACCGCATCACCAAGCGCGGCCACTTGTCGGAGCCGCGGACCAGGTTCTTGTTCCGGCAGATGGTGCTGGCCGTCAAATATCTGCACTCTCAAGGCATCACTCACAGAGACCTAAAGGTATTCATGTTATTATAATGCACCTGACAGCCCTTTTTTATATATCTATTTATAATAAATAGCCTACACCCGACATGCTTATACATTTTGTAGCGATGATAGCGCAGTGGTTAGCGCGGTAGGTTCGCATGCCGAAGGGCGTGGGTTCAAACCCCAACAATGAGATTGAGCTGCCGGTGAAGGAAAACATCGTGAGGAAACCATAGCATGTTGGTAGAGCACTTTCTAGTACTCGGCTGGCTAGCTACCACTCTCAAGTTGAAAATCTGCCGCAGTGTGTTCCGGCAGCCTCACTTGAGAGCCAGTTCCATTCCAGGCTAGGTGTGCTTTAACACTTCGACCACACCATCACTTAACATCAGGTGAACTGTGGTCAAACAACTAGCCAGTCATCCATAAAAAAAAAAAAGTGCGCTCCGCAAAGCCTCTGTGAGGACTCCGCGAAATACTGGTCGTTATGAAAAGAATACTATACAATACTAGGTAATACATCAAAATATTCCAACCTAAAGTTAATAAAATAGTTAAAAGTGTAAAAGAGTAGTAGTTGAATGCGTAATAGATATGAGAGCGCGACATTTCAGCCACAAGCATAGTTCAGTAGAACAGTTCAACACTGACTCAACTTTGACAGCCCTGTTGGTTCGTTGATAGTATGTCTGCTCCAAGAGCTGAAAGGCGTGGGTTCGCTTCCGATCCATGGCAAACGTGTTGTGGTATCAACAAATGTTTTTTCTGTGTCTGGGTGTTCTGTATTTATTATAAGTATGTATTTACTATAAAAAAAAAGTCTTGAAGTTTTCTATCAGTTATCTGACTTCCATAGTACAAGCTTTGCTTAGTTTGGGGTCAGATGGCGCTGTGTGTATAGTCCTACGATATTTATAGTATACGTATCATCTAGTAAGTATAAACTTATAAGACGTAATTTAATGTCTTATAATTTATTTATTTAACTGTCAATACACATAAAACAGTTTTGCATTACTTTAGGGGTCCCTCAAATGTTTCGCTTACAGGAAAGGCTCCGTCGCCAAATTGAGAACCGCTGGCCTACACTATGCGTGAACATGAAATTTGATTTTAATTTAATTTCGATTACGGTTTTTATTTTGATATTAATTTTATAGATTTTGATTTTAATTAATTGAATTAATTATATTGTTACATTTAAATGCATGTTGTGCTTCTTTAAACAAGCAACGCAATTAGCTTACCTACTACATAATTACTTTAGTTATGTAAGATTATAATTATCATAACTACAATGCTAATGAGACTACAATGATGACAGCCCTGTTGGTTCATTGGTAGTATTTCTGCTTCGAGAGCTGAAGGGCGTGCGTTCGATCCCCACTCAGGACTAACAATTATGTGACTAACATCGATGTTTGTTCTGTGTCTGGGTTTACTGTATGTATTATAAGTATGTATTTGCAAAAAAAAGTATGTAAGTATTCTATCAGTTATCTGTCTTCCATAGCACAAGCTCTGCTTAGTTTGGGGCCAGATGGCGCTGTGTGTAATGTCCTATGATATTTATTTATTATTTATTCATGTGAAGCCTCAATAAATAAATAAAACAGGAGAAGATTCTTTGATGTTGACTTTAAAGCTTTAATTCCAGCCTGAGAATGTGCTACTGGAGAGTACAGATGAGGAGACACTAGTCAAGATCACCGACTTCGGCCTCAGCAAGTTTGTCGGGGAGGACAGCTTCATGAAGACGGTGTGCGGCACGCCCCTGTACCTGGCCCCGGAGGTGATACAGTCCAACGGAGTGAAGTGCTACGGACCCGAGGTCGACGTCTGGAGTCTGGGAGTCATATTCTTTGTATGGTAAATATAATGCGCATAGACATACATAACACATGACATGCATATACAATTATAGCCTATACTATACTAGCTGCGCCCCGCGGTGTTACCCGCTACATGTTTTCGGGATAAAAGTAGACTGTGTTAATCCAGGGTTTGGTATGGAGGTAGGTGAGACCATTCAGTAGTTTTTGAGTGAAAGAGTAACAAACATCCATCCATCCAAACTTTCACATTTATAATATTAGTGGGATGATATTCTCTACATATCTAAAATAAAACAAAGTCGCTTCCCGCCGTTTGTACGCTGAGATCTTTTAAACTACGGAACGGATTTTAATACGTTTTACATCAATAGACAGAGTGATTCAAGACATGCATATATGAAAAAAGAAAAAGAAAAGATTTGTAATGTGATATCGTAAAAATCGGTCAAGTGCGAGTCGGACTCGCGCACGAAGGGTTCCGTACCGTTATCTATTAAAAAAATCAAGTTTGTTATATGGGAGCCCCCCTTAAATATTTATTTTATTTTATTTTTAGTATTTGTTGTTATATCGGCAATAGAAATACATCATCTATGAAAATTTCAACTGTCTAACTATCACCGTTCTTGAGATACAGCCTGGTGACAGACGGACGGACGGACGGACAGCGAAGTCTCAGTAATAGGGTCCCGTTTTTACCCTTTGGGTACGGAACCCTAAAAACGTGTTTTTGTGCGCTTAAATTGCATACGATGACTAAAGCTTAAGATATACCTAGATCAAAAGAATGTACTACATTAGTATGTACATTGCACCCGTGCGCAGCCGGGGCGGGTCGCTAGTTATTATTATTATAAATTACATTATGTTACTTTAGTTATGTTTTAGCTATGTGTTAGCACCCAAACAAGAATAGAATAGAATAGAATATAACTTTATTATACACCAAAAACACAGATCACAATTAATACAAATAGGAAACAAACAACAAACAAAAAAAAAAGAAGATATAATAATATAACAAAACAATAGAATAAATGATGTATAAGGGCGGTCTTATCGCCTAGAGCGATTTCTTCCAGACAACCTTTGGATGGAAAGAAGAGTAAATAAATATAAGGTTGGTGTACAAAAGAAATAAGTAAATAAAATAACAATACAATAAACGTATATACATAATTATGAGATACTAAATAAACTAAATATATAGATTAGCAGGCTGATAAATAATGTTTATATACTAAATTATTAAAAATATAAATTGACTTAGCCTGTCTAATAATGGTAGGAAGGGCATTCCAAAGTAAGACAGCTTCCACAGTAAAAGAAGTGCTGTTGGAAAGGTTGGAACGAGCAAAAGGAGGAATTTTTAGTTGGAGGGAACGGGATGAACGCAAGGAACCAGAATGAGGTTGAATAAATTCAAAGCGTTCCTTTAAATAAAGAGGAATAGTGGGAATAAAAAGGATTTTGTAGAGAAAGGAAAGTATATGAGAGTTACGGCGAAGACGGATAGGTAACCATTTGAGCTTTTGACGAAATTCGGAAATGTGATCATATTTACGTAGGCCAAATATGAAACGAATGCAAAAATTTTGTAAGCGTTCAAGCTTGTCAAGTTGCTCTTGGGTTAAATCCAGATAGCAGACGTCTGCATAGTCCAAAATAGGGAATAGAAGAGATTTTACAAGCGCAGTTTTTGTAGCAATTGGAAGAAAATTACGCAGCCTTCTGAGAGAAGCTGCAGAGGCAAAAATTTTCCGACTTACTTCAGCTAGCTGAGGTTTCCAGGAGAGTTGTCTAATGTCTATCGAGTATTAACCCTAGATTTTTGACAGTCTCGCTGATGGGTATTGGAACACTATCAAAAATCACTTGCGGAAGGTGGAACCAGTCAATTTTAGAGATCATACGAGAGCTCCCAATGACAATTGTCTGAGTTTTTGTGGGATTAACTGTAAGGCCGTATGATCTACTCCAGTCTCGTATGCGTCTTAGGTCAGTATTCGTCGCCTCAATTGCCTCATGCAGGAGCTCTAAAGGAGTTTGAACGTAGATCTGCAAGTCATCTGCATAGAGATGGTAGGAAGAAGTCAAATGTTGACAAGAAAATCAGAATCTCGGGAATTAACTCAAAATATACTAGTACTTTAAGATGAATTTATTAACCAACTTTCCTCTTCATGCATTGTAAAAAAAAATGTATATTGATAAAGGTAAAAAAAATATGTGTACATAATTTCAGTCTCGTGGGCTACCTGCCGTTCTCGTCCGACTACAAGGACTTGTCACTCACGGAACAGATCCTCAAGGGTCGCTACAGGTTCTCTCAAGAACATTGGAAAGAAATCAGTTTGCCGGCCAAACAGCTCATGATGAAAATGCTTACAGTACCAGTGCACAAGAGGATCTCGCTCAACCAAATACTTAACCATCCTTGGATGCAGGTTTGTATTCATTTCTGTTGTAATTGATATAAAACTTTGATCAAACGAATAAAGAGAGATCACCCGCTCGATAGTGTCCTATTTAAAACTCCACCAAAACGTACCGAAACAGCAGTTTGCATTCAGTTTGTCCATCGGGTCGTAACGAACAGTCTGAATTTGTTTTATAAACTAAAATTCGCTATTTATTTTAAAAACTAACATGTTGTATACTTTTTTTAATTATGTAGTTGTGACTTGCCCAGTGTAACTAAATATGTTGTAAGGCCAAATAATAAATAAATAAAATTCGCCACTATTAACTGTTATGCATGACAACTATGGGGACCAGACAACCCCTCATCTTAGGTTTGTATATCAAACACTACTAAAAGATAGCTCTTTCATCGTATGTATCATATATTTCGAGGTCGCGAAAACGGTCCAAGTGATATCATTTATTTTTTCTTAAACATGCTTGGAAATTTGAGCATTCTTTGACAACCTTCTTCGAGATAAATCGAAATTGCTGTACTGGCCAAATACATGCGAGCAGCGGCCGGCAAAAGTTGTATAAAAATCCATATCTGTCGTGGTTTAGCGGCCAAATAACATTACATAATCAATTCAGCAGGAATGTGCCATGGCCGAAGAAAAAAGAGAAAAAAAAAATCATATCTGTCGTATAATTTAAAAATGGAACGATCTTTTACTTCCAACCAAGGAGGTAAATTATCAAAGGTTTTATTTAAATTTCGAACTGGCTGCAAATCTTCGAGCATAGGCAGCCCGTACACGTAGCGCGCGATCCGCGATCAATGATCGCGATCCAGACTGATCGTGTACGAAGCGGATTGACGGACTGATGCTCCGGATCGCATAATATCTAGAAATTTTGAAATCATGATCGTGGATCGCGGATCGCGGATCGTGATCATGATTGAACGTGTAAGGCGGCCCATACAGGGCTGGTTTATTTATCTGAGTTGCGAATAGAAAGCTAATTTCCGCGCATTATTTGAGACAAATACTATTAAGTGGCCACAACTAGGTATTGATGGACTTACGTATGTGTTTACTCGCACTTCCATCAATGCTTCTTTTGCTGACCGCTGCAGTTATGTACTAATTTTTTTGTACGGGGCGAAAAATCGTTCTAGGTCTAATTTCTGAAAAAATGCGTTTTCCAAATTTTTTATAGGCAATAAATCTAGCATACCCTGAGCAAAGGTCGGTGGACCAGATACTACAATGTATTATCAAATTAATATTACAGCATACAGAAACCATCATCAAGGTGGAAAAGCTCCTATCTAACAAAATTCAGGAGATCGGCTCGCAGCAGAGTCTGTCATTGACTTGCACAGAAGACGAGAAAAACAGCAAATCTGACAGTATTACAGTGATAAGGCTAGTGGCGACCAGCAAGCGAGCCCGCAGTGACTCGAGTTTCAACTCGTCCCCTCTCGCTAAGAAGTTGAGAATTGAGAATCTATATGACAATCGCGACACTAATTCGACGAACAGCTATTGCTCAGATGATTAATTCTGTTTGATAATGTTGGGAGAAATCCAACATCCATTTTCAATTGTTGATTAATTCACCTCACATCCAAATGGAACCAGATGACTCCGCTGTAACCAAAGCCGGTAAGTATTGTATAAGAGTATTGAGTAATTGCAAGTTACGAGTACTGTTCCGCCTTATCGTTAATTGAAAAGTTGAATTTAATTTTGTTTTTGTACTTTTTTCACGAGTAGGTTAAGTAAGGCACATGGAAACTGTGAAGCGAAGTCAATTGTGAAGGTTTTTTTTTGTTTTATAAATTAGGAGAAATACATTTTCTTTCGATATCTTAATGTTGTGCCCTCGGGCTGGACTATATTTGCAGTATGTTAGTTCTACCAAAAAATCTTTAGTATTTTTGTTTGAATTACCTAAGCACAATTTTTTTAATAACATTTTACCTCAAATTATTCCATTGATATGTGATTTTTAACTCTTAATTCATTTTATTCGAATATTACTTGTTAATTTGAAATTATTGTGAATTTTAATATCACTCTGTGATGTGATTTTACGTTTAGATTATGAATGTGTTCATAAACGACTGCCCATCTGCTAGAAAGTAGACGAATAATTTATAAATGGGTACTAAGTTAACTGTTGCGGTTTTTTATTACTTCAATGTGTGATATGATTAATGAAAATTTTCATAATTTTAATTAATGTTATTATTTGTGTTTGTTAGTATTGCTAGTTGACTAAGAATTGTAGAGTTCTAAATTGTTTAGCAGTACTTAATACTGAAAAATGAAAATGTGCCATTACTGTGTTGTTTGTAATGTATCTGTTGTGTTCCTATATGCGAATAGCTTCTGTTTTAAGACTTAAAATTAAGGGAACAAGTAATTATTATCACAATCTGTGATTTGAGTACATACCTCGAAACTGGAAATGTTTAATTGTTAATATTGAATATTAACAGTGTTTTGTTACCTTGGCCAATTGAAAATTAGGTAAAATGTAAGTCAGTGAAACCCAAAACATGAATCTTTCAACGATATTTTATCCTATCTTCTGCAGTAAACTTGTATTAGTTGTGTGGAATTGTGAGGCAAGGGGGTTTAATTTGCGTGTTCATTGTATCTTCTTTACCCGTCAATCATTACCCATTCACTTGGTTGATCTCCTTTGTAGGTCATCTAGGTAGCAGTAGTGTGTATACATTACTGTGTTACGGCTAGCAAAATTACAGGGCTGTTGAGACTAACCATCGAGTCTCAAAGTAATGAGCGCCAAAGCAGCAATGCCTTGGACTTTGTTTTGCTGCTCAAAGTTCTGTGTATCGCTGCAATGGTCATAGACAGGCGTTCTCTTACCATCAGGAGTGTCGTTCGTCTCATTACTGTTCCATAAAAAAAAACTCAGGCGACGTTTTCGCTCTCTCCCATAAGATTCCTTTCCGAATACGCTAGTAACGTTTGTTTTGATGATGACATGACACAATGAGAAGATATCATCGCCGCATATTTTCAAATTTGACATAAGCATAAAGAATTCACGCTCATTTGTTGCGGTACATGTTGTATGGTCATAAAGAAAAGAAAAGGAAAAGACCCCAAGTCAATGTCATCACAATATTAGTAGACTTTTTTGTGCAACAAAAACTAAATCATTCTGCAATTCAAAGTTCATTTAAATTATGCCCTTGTTTGGCTGCTATCGGAAAAACAGTTCTGCAAACTGAATCTGCCGATTTGATTTGTTTTTTGGGTTTCACTAATCTCGATTTAAATTTAACATTAACTCAATCTGATCCCACCAATTAAGATTTATAATATTATATTGGCTAGGGTTGTATCTTTAATTTAGAATTAATATTTTCCATAAATGATTACTAAGTTTTATTTTCAATAAAACTGCTGTTATAAAAAATAAATTATTTTTTTATTTCATGCTCTGTACACGCTATGTACAAAACAAATAATTAGAAATTAATTTAGACATTAAATTTATTAAATTAATTCAGTCTTGTTACATTATTCTGTACAGTTTGACTTGGTTTCGTGATGTTTATATGATCAAAGATTTAGGAACTATAGGAAGGTACCTTTATACATAACGAGGCTGGATTCCGCCTATATATAAGACTTCATAATTATACATATAAGTTGTACTCTCCAAATATCGACACGAAACTTTCAAATTAAACTGTACAGATATTTTTAAACAGAAAAATATATCAAATTAAGTAGACGTTACAATACTATTGCAAATTCAAATATTCTCAAACAATAAAATAAATTAAAAAAAAATACGAACTGAACATAAAACATTTTGAGGTATAATAACGAAATATACATCGGCTTACGGGGCAGGCTTAACAAACTTCTTTTAAATGCTATGTACTTAAATAATTACATTATTGCATATCAGATGTACTATTGGACTGAAGAAATTATCTCATCTGTAGGCACGATTCCTTAACATTTTAACATTTGTAGAACTCTGCCTTAATAATTATGTACTTACATAGAATTTTCACGCTATTTAATTAACACACATCAGCACGACGCTGCACTATTCAGTCTTCTGCTGTAGGTATACGAGTGAATCACTATCGATCCTTCAAACCATCAGTGTAAGAAGTCGAGTAGTCATCGCACCCGTAACGTTCTTGAGTCTTCAAATGTCCGATGTAACTGATTATTTAAATAACAGTCATTGCACTAACATTAGATACGCTAGTACGCTCAGAACTCTCCGACCGAGGTAATACCAGAATTTCTATTTTCAAACAATTATTCGCCACTAGTGGTATCTTCTTGAGCTGAACTGTGCGATGGTTCTGCGCTTTGCGCTTCGGCTTCTGCGAAAATTAAACAAATTTTACATTATTATAATAGTATTATATCTAATTTATTAGGTAATGATTAGGCAGCATGAAAGTCAGTTTATGATATTGATACCCCAGAGTGATGCGACAGCCAAAAACCCGTGCACAGTAAGCTTTTTTTTTACGAATAACTCACCTAAACACTCACTAACTAGGAGACTAAATAACTTTTGAAGTAACTGAAACAATGTGAAGTTTTTCATGGAAATAAAAACATTCACTGCAGAAAGAAGGCACAACACTACTCCCTTGCTAGTATAGACATAACACAGAAACTTAACCAGAAGAAACCATCCTACAATTATTTTTTTTTAATGTAAAAAGTAATGAGACGCGTTCGTCTCATTACTTTATAACGCTCTCCTGATGGTAAGAGATAACGCTATGACCATTGCAGCGATACACAGAACTTTGGGTAACAAAACAAAGTCCAGGGCATCACTGCTTTGGCGCTTATTACTTTGAGACTTTCAACTTTACAACAATATAATTTAATATTTTGTAACGCAATACTGTGAGGATCGGATCGATCTATTCAATGTTTTCGTTTATCATTGAAGTAGCAATTCATCAAGGTGATAGTATTTAGAGATGTATCTTTTTTTCATCATCATCATCAGCCTCTCGGAGTCCACAACTAAACATTGGCCTCACCCAAGACATGACACTCAGCCCGACCTTCAGCTATCCGCTTCTAGCCACCATCACCGTATCATCATAATCATTGAGTTTCAAGGCGTTCTATGTTACGTTTGCCGATTAAAAATCTCCACTCTAGAACTCGTCAACCCCAGCAGTTATCGGTTCTACGGCAGATATTGCCAGCCTACTGCTTCATATGCTAATAATACGCTATGTCTGCAACTAGTTTTCTGACGAATTATTTCGTTTTTATATACGATCCATTAGAGAAATGCCAAGCATAGACATTAGACAATATAGACGTATCCATAGCTCTACTTCGAACTTTATATAACTGAGCCAAATTGCCGATGATGTAACAAGAGGCACGCGATTGTTAATAAGTGTGACTAATCGATTTACTTATTGCTAAAATAGACACAACTAGTTAGTAAATAGGTATATGAAATGAAGAGGTTCATACCAGCAATAGCTCTGTCCACTCTTAGTTTATCCCGTATGATGTAGACAGCTGTGAGTAGGAAGAACACTCCTCCGATGACTTCCACGAAGCACGTGACGAACAACGCGAACTGCAGCGACCTGAACTTAACCAGGTCGCTGGGCGCTGAAGACGGAGTCGGTGACATGCTACGTTTCAAGCTTTCTGATATCTAAAATAAAAACAACATTTCAATACGCTGCCTACATTTTAATTAGGTAAGTGATTTATTGAGAATACCGATTTTAATCGATTCGAATTCGATCGATTCTAATTATCAATAGAAATACCAACGCTTGATGTAATAACAATTAGAATTGTTTTGAATCGCGCACAAAATACTACGATATCAGTTTAGCTATGATCAGATCGACGTAAATCAAACAAAACTACTTTAAGTCCCAATAATAAACATAATTACAGCTAAAGAGATTTATGTAATACATACCACTCCAACTAAGTAGGGGCTACCGGCATCTCCAAACATGTGTGATATTAATATCTGGAAAGCTTCCGCTGTCGAGCGACGCGGCGGCACCACGACATACTGAAACATAATACATGCGATTAAAAATCAATTAACTATGCTACCAAATCTGAAAAGATTATTCAAATCATTTTCTTTCTTCAACATGAGCACTGCAGTACTTTTTGACACAAATCAATCTACGTATAAGTTGAACAAACTGTTATCAGTTTGATGCAAACTCTAATACAATGCAAAACGAAAATAACATGCTCATGAACATGGATTTCTTAGGTGATAAAGGTTGTAAAATTTAAATCAACCACCATCACTCGAATGAGTAAACTAGAATTTACCGCTAAAACAAACAAGCGCCATCTATCATTTTATTTGCGTACTAAGATCGGTGTGGATTTCAAATTAGCAAAGATGCATTATAATATCAAGGTATTCTAATAGATGGCGCTTTTTGCGAAACAATTGAAACCAGCCCACTCAGCCCGAACTATGTTTCTATATATTATATTCCAATGAGACAACACAACTCCCGTATTAATAAATTAATTACTTATCATAACCAGGCAATGGTGAACCATATGCGCTAATGAGTGACTGATATCAATTCGCAAGCAACCATACAAAGCCAACATATAAATTACACTACATGACAATCACGCTTAGTTTCATGCACCGGAGTCCTCAATCGACCACCTCAAAACTACGCAACAAAACAATTAAATACTTCGTGAGATCGTCTCGGAATGCGGTCACCTTTACGCGGAACGACAGTAGTAAGACAAAACGAGCTCATCGTCCACATCATTATGAACAACTTTGACTATAGTACCAAGCCTGAAATCGTGAAAAAAAAACGGCTATTCCATTTTCCTGTTGCAGATTTATTAGATTTATTACCTAAGTCAATTTAAATGTTTTTTTTATGTTCTCTGTGTTATGTTTATATGTGATGAATGTGTAATAAATAAATAAATATCATAGAAAATGTAATTCAGGACAGCAGATCGAAATATACGGACTATACGGACAAAGTTGTCATTGACTGATACATAAATTGAATGACGGCATAAATTGAATGTAGGTAATATATTTTTTATAATGTGTATATCTGTATTTTGTGGTATATAATAATAAATGTTTGTTCCTTCTTTATCACCTCAACGAAACGTATTAAAACAGCTGAATTTTTAGAAATTTCAAAATTGACCCCGTACTGAAAGTCGTTCTCCATGATGAGTACAATAACCTCCTTTCGGCTTAATAGTACCGTTCCACGTAACTAAGGCGACGGCATAATGCTAGGTACAGAGCAAGCCAACTAACGCCAACGAAAGTGCTATCTCTTTTTCTTACAATGAAATGAAAAGAGACAGCACCGTATCAGTTAGCGTCCATTGGACTAGTCTGAGCTTAGCATCAGAGAAGCGACCCTGGAAAGCGGTCTCTTACCAGCGACATATCGGCCACTATTGCCCAGTTGAGATTCAAAGCTAGTTCGCCAATGAACATGAAGATGAAGGGCGCGTAGAAGTAAGTTTCCGCTAGGAGCATGCCGGCCGCCATGGCGGGCGCCGAGATGAGGAGGCCCACGCCGCAGATGACGGGATGCGCACGAGGGAACCGCTTGATGCAGGCCGCGCCGAGCCACGCGCCCGCCGGCACGCCCACCAGACCAGACAACATGGTGATCGCGCCGAATATTAGCGACACCCTTCGTGCAATACATACGTACGCGTCAATACATGCATTTGTTTGCCAATTTTATACCTACATATAGAACGGGGTTTGCGTCACGACTTTAATTTAAACTGGATGCTAAAAAACGTACTAAACTTTAAAGTGTCTTTCATCTTTTCATTGCATTCTATTTGACAAGATCTGCAAAATATCTGTATTTTTTTTTTAAATAAATAGGCTCGCTGACTATTCGTCATCTAGCCTTATGTCAAGTGGAGATGAGGTATACCTAGAGGTAAACGTGTTATATCGAATCCAGTTTACTCTTACTTTAAAGACACCCAAATTGTAGGTATTTCACAGGAAGTGCAAACTCTGGCATAGTTCAACATGCCAAGTTTAATTTTAAATATCTTTGATTTGTAAAACTAAATTCTGAAGTGGTGTAATTTACAATCAGATCCACAGCTTGCTAGCACATTTAGAATTGGTCCCATCATTTATTATTTGTTCATAATGTCAATTATAAAAATATGTTCGCCATCGAACCAAACAGCCTACCAATAATAAAACAACCAAATTTAAATTTACCTCTATAACAATAGCAATCTATGTCAAATCATACTTTGTTTCTGTTTTCTTTCTGTCTGCAATAAACTAAGCCTAAATCTTATAAGATTGAAATTAAAATAAAACAATCGAATTTGTGACCTATTTCATTCTAGTTGACAATAAGTCTAAATTAAAGTCGTGATTTAATACAATTTGGGAAGAGTAATATTGTTTGGAATATTTTGAACATTCCAAGAGGCTTAGCTTAGACATATTTATAAATAAATATGCAGTATTGTCCAATGGCAGCAGCAGCGGTAGAATTATCATGATAAATATAAAACAGGGCTGTCCAAACTACATACCTTCGCGGGCTAATTAAATCTACTACAAAAGCTTGAGGGCCGCAGAAAAAAATATTAAGAATATGTTTTCAAGTAAAAAAATACATTTCGTTATATGTTCATTGGTTCTTCGTTAATTTATCTTTAACAATCATATCGATACCAATTGTCGCTATGTCCAGTATGAACACAAATATTGATTATATGTTTTGACAAAGAATTCTATTATCCCAACTATTCATGTTCAAAACTATTTTCTGATTAAAACATGCGTCGCGGGCCGCATGAAAACAAGCCGCGGGCCATTATCTGGAAAGCCCTGATATAAAATACGAAGATACTTAAAAGTAGCAAATAAAGTTTTTTGTTATGTTACGTCATAAACTTCTAAAATGCTTCCCGGACACACACCACCGCCACAGCCACGATTGGTTTCATATACTATAGATAAGTTTATAATTATTTTCATGCTTATATTTATGCTGTAATAAATATTTAAGCTTTTATTGAAAAGCGTCATTCATTTATAGCATGATGGGTGATAGTTAGGTACATGAGAGGAAGTTGTCTCATTGAAGTATATAAATATTTATTTTATTGTAAAGTTCAGACTAGTGGACGGTTTCTGCTTTATTACTCGCTACGCAAGTAAGGGCTAGATTAAACATTCGTCATATTCTATTAACTAATTTGTGTGTTCAATTTTACATTTTATGACTTTGAATAGAAAGTAACGGATATTTAGTGGCTTATGCAGTTATATACGGCCATGTCAATTTTAAAGGCGACATGGGTAAATTAGATAATGAATACGTTAATTTTTTTTTTACTTTATCACAACTGCGTAGGCGCTTTGCTAACGCTAGGCATTTATTATAAGACTATACGGTAAATTGAAGGTTTATAATTATACTGCCAGCCACAGCCCGTGAAATCAGAAAACCGCTCACCAGTATAATGTCCGCGACAATCGACCAGGTCAGATTGAGTGTGACCATGCCGAGAAAGATGAGCAGGTAAGAGAGACCGACGAATGATTCGACTGCCACTAGCGCGAAGTAAACCAGGGGCGCCGAGGTTAGCAGGGCAAAGCCGCAAATCAACGGATCGCAGTCGGCGACGTAGGGGCGGAGCCGCGTGGCCACCAGGGAACCCAGGGGCACCCCGACAGCCCCCGCAAACATTCCCACCAGGCCAAACTTGTATGACACACTGTTATGTAAACGATGTTAAAATTTGAATAGATATGCCTTCTCTACAATGGTCACTGACGTGGTTTTGACTCATTTATGTTTTACTAAACTATAGTCGTATATAATTTCACGTGAGTAAAATAAAGATATATACCTTTTATTGATTTTTTTTACTAGTATATATTTTACTGAAATTACAGAGTTCTTTTTTATGGTTGACCTGATGTTAAGTGACGGTGTGGTCGAAGATGGTAAAGCACGCCAAGCCTGGAATGGAACTGGATCTCAAAATGAGACTGCCGTAAGATACTTGGCGGCAGATTTTCAACTTGAGGGTACACAGTTTTTTCGCTTTGTAAAACGCTGTACGCTACTAATATTACTGGACTGGACTTTGTTTTATTACTCAAAGTTCTGTGTATCGCAGCAATGGTCATGGACAGGCGTTATCTCTTACCATCAGGAGAGCGTCTCGTTCGTCTCATTATTTTTCACATAAAAAAAAACATATTCCGTGGTATAGTCTCTACATTTGAGCCATAAATTATGAATAAATAAATAAATATCGTAGGACTATACACACAGCGCCATCTGGCCCCAAACTAAGCAGAGCTTGTGTGATGGAAATCAGATAACTGATAGCATACATAAATACTTTTTTTTTTGTAAATACATACTTATAATACATACAGAACACCCAGACACAGCACAAACATTTGTTTATTCACAAAATGTTTGCCCTGAGTGGGAATCGAACCCACGCCCTCCAGCTCTCAAGGCAGATATACTACCAATGAGCCAACGGGGCTGCCAATATTATCATAATGAGAAACCTTGATGGGCATCAGTTCTAGAAGGAAAATATCGATTTGACAAGCGCTTTGTGAGCGCTTTGCGATTAGCGCTCTAGTAGCGAGTATTTTTGTAGAAAAAGTTTAAGTTCGTTCCGTTTCACGCATCATACTATTATATTACATAATGTTCGTACCACTACAGTATTTGCATAATTTTAAGCAGGTGTACTTTTAGATTAGGAACCAGTTTTTTTGCCCAGTCTACGCTACTTGTAAGTAGGTTATGCAGTATATTCATATTAATTTTAAGTAAATAAGTCACGAATGAAATAAAATTAATTAACAATATTCTAATATTTTTAACGGCATCGTTTTCCTAAGAGGCTATTATTCATTGTTTTATAACTAAATTGAAGTTATTGATAGTATTTATGAAAATCTATTCCGCCGTTTGAAGATTATGCAGCAGATATGCAAACACTCGGCTGTTTTCTTGTTATGGACGTGACATCTTACACAGGTCACATCGAGTTTTTCGCGGGATTTTTAAATTTTCAACGAGATTAAAGTTGTTTGTTATGCTCACCTCTCCAGGTTGGCGTTGACTCCGGGTTGCATCTTGAGCCCCTGGTAGATAAACATCGGTCCCCACCAGGCCAATGCTCCCGTTACAAACGCGACACAGGTAAATGCCAGGGTAGAAAGCATAAACGATGGACTGAAATGTAAAAAATTTCATCATTTAGTACAGTAAATAGATTTTTTAAATTATTTCTAAATGTAATAGTAGTGAGACGAACGAAACGCTCTCCTGATGGTAAAAGGTAACGGCTGTCCATAACCACTGCAGCGATACACAAAACTTTCAGTAGTAAAACAAAGTCATCGCTGCTTTGGGGCTCATTGTTTTGAGACTTGTTTAATAGTACAGCTTTGCTTAGTTTGGGGCTAGATGGCGCTGTGTGAAAAATGTCCTCCAAAATTTATTATTTACTAGTTACGCCTCGCGTTGTTACCCGCTACATGTGTTCGGGATAAAAAGTAGCCTATGTGTTAATCCAGGGTGTCAGCTACCTCCATACCAAATTTCATCCAAACCCGTTCGGTAATTTTTGCGTGAAAGAGTAACAAACATCCATCCATCCAAACTTTCACATCACTACATAGTATAAAACAAAGTCGCTTCCCGTCTGTGCTTATGCCCCTATGTATGCTTAGATCTTTAAAACTACACAACGGATTTTAATGCGGTTTTTTTAAATAGATAGAGTGATTCAAGAGAAAGGTTTATATGTAATTCTTGCATATGCACTACATTAGTATCTACATTGCACCCGTGCGGATCGCTAGTTTATAATATTAGTGGGATTTATAGTTACATTACCCAACCTCACGATCATTTGAGCGGCATAAACTAAACATATGGCATGTAAATAGTTTCAGTAAATATTAACTACATGACTGTGTAGTACTGTAGTCCAGTTATTTAGTTTAAGGCCACAGTCGTGAAGTGAAAATAGTAAATTATTCCATGATAAAAAATATTAAGTGTTTGTTGTTATTCAAGAGATAAGAAACATAACGTAAGTAGCCAGCCCAGCTGTTGTTGCAAAAGGTGTACAGCAAAGCTTTATCTATAGAGAGTAGAGATAAGTAATTATTAACAACTAGCTGCGCCTCGCAGCGTTTCCCCTTACGTTTTTATTAGCCTAAGTGTTAATCCAGGGTGTCAACTACCTCCATACCAAATTTCATCAAAACTGTTCCAGCCATTTGAGCGGTTTTTTTTAATGTGATAGTAATGAGACGAACTAGACGCTCTCCTGATGGTAAGAGATAACGCCTGTCCATTATCCATTGCAGCGATGCACAAAACTTCGAGTAACAAAACAAAGTCTAGAGCATCGCTGATTTGGCGCTCATTACTTTGAGACATTAGATGATTAGACTCAACAGCCCCGTAATTTCGCTAGCTACAATGACCCTTCAAACCGGAACACAGTAATGTTTACACTACTGCTTGGCCGCAGAATATTTTTTTTTTCTTTGATTTTGGCGTCGCATTTTAGCATTTGCCAGTGTCAAGTATTTATATATGTATTTTCAAGTTAAATAAGTGTCCTCGTAGCTAGTTATAGTCAAAGTCCAGTCTTGGTCAAGTACAATCCGTGTCAGTCAAGTCCAGTCATGCTTTAGTAAAATAGTGGTGACTTTACTATAAAGCTTCGATGGAGTTTTGGAAGCAACACGAAAAGTCATGTTTCACCACATTATATCATTTTCCCACAGTCACGTTTGTAATTCGGCACTTTATGAATAAAACACCACAATTTTTATGCATAAACACTCGACAAAACACAAGTTTTGGAAAAAAAATACAACGGAGCGACACGACTCTTCCCGCGTTCCCGCCAAAAACCCAAGCAGAATATCTTGTACTGCGGTGGTACCTACCTAGACGACATCCTGCTAAGGAGATCTACCACCAAGTAAAGCGAGCATGAAGAAGTAACAAACATACAAACTTTCCGCAAAAATAGCCGTCGTTTCAGACCTATCTAAGGGCACTTGGAGTTTTAAATTTGGTTATAAAGATACCTGTCGAAATCTATATAACCTAACCTAACCTATCCAGCCGTTTGGAAAATTAAATTGTGACTCATTTCACGCATTGTTTGTTTAAAAACATTTGTGTCAAATACGTCACGGTACATCACGCGACTTTTTCTAACGCAACTGTTATTTCAATGATAAGATACGATTTGTAAGCCCGTTTATAATTTGACTTCAATTAACACACAATACAAAAGTTTGCTGGTTTCGAAACATATTACAATGATGTTAGAAATTACGGGTTGAATAATCTTCAGTTCGAGTATAATGTATGTAACCAGACTGTCCTATGCCCTACAAGTGGAATAAATTTTGATTTAAGGGTTTTACAATCATGACTCGCTCATACATAATAATAGAAATAGATTGGAAATTACCGAGGAGCGTATGTCTTTACAACACTGATTTCGGTAGTGAGTAGTGTTAGGTACAAGTTCAAGTCAAATTTAGAGTAAATAGGGTTCTCATAGGTAAGCATGCTTCATCTTAGACCGCACTATTACTTAACATCAGGCAAGATGTGGTCAAACGCGAACCCTATTTATAATTAAAACAAATTGATTTGATAACGAAGGTTTCAAAATAAATTATTAAATATTTCTCTTTGGTTTTTTGGTACTATACAATATTGTAGTGCGAGTTAAAATTGTGATAAATAATATTAAAAACCTATTGATTTAATTTCTTGGAAAATGTGGATGTGGGACGAACATCTTTATATTATGTAAGTACCTATATACAATATTGCATGCATCGCTGTCAATTCATGTTTAATTTTATGATCGCATGTCGAATGCGCATTGCACGCGGTCATCGATTTAAATCAAAGATAAGTATTACAATTATTTTAATAAAATGCCCTTGAACTTTTTTACATTCGTGTAAAAAATTGTGAGTTCTAAGAATTAACGTAGAAATAGTTTAACTGTACAAGGTTAACAAGAGTACCTAGGTAAGTTTACGAATCAAGATCCCGATCCTATCGTAGTCAGACCTATTTTTATAAACTGCCCCACTGCTGGGCGCGGGTGTCTTCTCATTGTAAGAATGATACGGCCATAGTCCGCCATGCTGGCCAAGTGCGGGTTGGCAGACTTTACACATCTTCGAGAACTTTTTTTAAGAACTCCCAGATTTTTTCGCAATGTTGTCTTTCACCGTTTGAAATTATCGGTAATACGCACATAACGAAAAGATAGAAAAGTCGGTGAGCGCATACGCACATAACGAAAAGATAGAAAAGTCGGTGAGCGCTATATGATTCGAACCCAGGACCTCCAGATTGGAAGCTAGACGGTCTCTCAACAAAGCTGCACAAAACTTCAATAATACTACCATGTTACATTAATTGCCTTTTTCTCCAAAAAGCGAAGTAATTGCTTCATTGATGTAATCCTAACTCTATTATCAATATTATTAACGTCTAGCTAACCTAAAAGAACGAGAGGAGACATATACACAGCAGTGGGTGGAAACGAGCTGCTTAGACGTGTCACTTTCTGATCAAGAAGTGGATGTCGTGCGAAGAAAAACGGTCCGCACAGCATGTTTTATAATCTGGTACTCAATAATGTACTCACTTTCTAATCAAGGATCGTATGTCGTCCATATAGGAGGTTGGTTTCATCTGGCTGTCTTCTGCGTGTCCACGCTGCGGGTCCTGCATCACCCAGGTGATGAGACACACCGCCATACCGCCTAGGAAGGGGGTCACGCGCAGCCCCCAGCGCCAATCGCCCGCCGCGGCGCCAGTCACCGAACCCACTATGTAACCCAGACCACTGGAACAAGATACAAGTTAGACAACTAAAACCCGACTACTTCCTTATGAGAAGTTACTTTTGTTGCCCAATATTACTTACTTAATGGCAACCCGTTTTAATAATCACAAGTAGGTACGTATATACAAAAAAATTTAATATTTAAAATGCACTCAAGGCCTTTCGTTTTGATATCAAGCACGATATGTTTGGCTCAATTATTTTTTTTTGAGATTGACATATTGTATTTACTGTGATGTCATACTCCTATAATAATATTATGTACTGGCAGAGTATTGGGACAAGTTATAGCAAGACCGCAGAAAAATCATGTCACCGCATTGTACTGTTTTCCAAACCCCCAAAACAAGTGTTCCTTCAAGTATGTGTGTATAAAAATAGCGGTGTTTTATTCATAAAGTGCCAAACGCTCTAGTAATATGGCGAAACATGACTTTTTATGTTGCTTCCAAAACATTATCAACGCTTGTAGTAAAATCACCACTATTTTACCAGGCTATGACCGGACTCAACATTACTTACTTCGCGTGACTTTGACTGTGACTTATTTAAAATGATTTTTCAAACACAGAAATACTGAGACGTTTAGACGTATTGTTTCAATGGGTTACTCATTTGTCACAAATTCACAATACAATGCATAGAATTAGGCAAGAAACGACGTAACAAATAAACGTTTATAGGTCAGTTAAAATGACAACCCTAAAAAATAAGCATTTATCAAACTCATCGACCACCATGAATGGAAATTTTATTCACGGATTACGAATCCAATTAAAATTATCCTTGCTAATAAAGTGTCCCACTTAAAAGTAAATAAAGAAATAACAAAATTATAACTCGGAACGGTCAACGGTCTTACACTGGCAAATACATAAGCAGCACTTTAGTAAATATTCGAGTGGAGTCGTTATTAGTCGTTGCGTAGATTACAACATATATTTACCTTCCGACCGGTATGGCGAAGTAGAAGAAGGCCAGCATCTTGGAGCGCACGTTGCCAACGAAAAGATCGCTGATGATGGTCGGTGCTATGGTGGAATACGACGCTTCTCCGATGCCCACAAGGCCCCGGAAAAACGCGAACCACCAGAAGTTCTGAGGAATAGATACTTATTTTTAAAAAAAATCGTATTGTCAGTCAAAAAGACTGCCAATGGACCAAATGATACAAGGCTCTAAGTCATTATTCCGACGTTTCGAGCACGTTTGTAATGGCATTCCATCATCGTTCTAATGCTGTGGTAGATAATATGATCACATTGAACGCAGCAAAAATATATCGATTACGCAAGTTCGTGCCTTTGGTTTTTTAAGTGTTTTCTCATATTATTCAAATAGTTTAAAAAAATCAATCCATTTCGGACAACAACTCCTAGCTAGAACATAAAAATACTACATGTTTCAACAAAGGAATCTCTCTCGAATTTTTTGAATGACGTCTTAGATTACATTTTTTTATTGACATTTTGAATTACGTGTCCACTTTTTCCAAATATATATGCATATTAATGAATGGGTTTTTTTTTATATTCAATTGTTATTTTTTAGTATATAAAAGCACCAACTCAAAATTGGTAAAATACGAAAAATATCGCCTCATTAAGATAGCAAAAAAATGCCTACTCTTACTAAAGCTGTGACTACGTAATCGCTAATCGGAAGATATAATAGAATTATAAGAAAGTAGTGACCGTGACTAACACAAAACCAACCAACCAAAAAACCAGCTGACAAAATATGACGCACAACAAACCTAGTGGTAAGCAGCAGTATTCTGCAATGAACTGTCGATGATAACATTGAAAAAGAAAGATATAGTTAATAAAAGTATTCTACGAAAATAATAGGACTAACTAAACGTTCTACTGATGATAAAACACAATGCCTATCCATGACCATGACCATTGCAGCTGTACGCAGCTTTTTGAGTAACAAAACAAACTCCAGGGCATCGCTGCTTGGGCAATCATTACTTTGAGACATTCATCATTATTTACTTTATTATTTTATTCTATTTATTTATTCACTAATTATTACTACATTTTATTTTTATTACTTTTATATTACTCTGTGAATGCGCGCAAATTTCTAAGAGGCATTTCTTGTTCAGGGCCACCAAAAGACTGGCCTTGCCGAGTTTGGTGCCCACTAGCAGTGGGCACCAAACTCGGCAAGGCATATACTACTTTTTTTTTAAATCCTGTATGTATGAAATAATTTTAGTAACTATTTTATACGTATAAATTGCAACAATAAATAAATGCATCTTCCTGCATTAATATGCATAATTGATTTGATTTACTGATATACTTTTATATTACTCTGTGAATGTTTATATTCAGCGATTAGTCTCAATAGCCCTGTAATTTCGCTATCTACAGTACCCTTCAAACACAGTAATGTTTCTCACATTACTGCTTAGCGTTGGTACCTAACTAGACAACTTAAAATTAAGGAGATCTACCACCTAGTAATATCTGCTTAAAAAATGCTTGATTGTGCATAACAATAGCGGTAAGCAAGGCTACCAATGTTTCTTGTGTATTTGTTGTGTTAATTTATATTAAAGTTACTACAAAAATCACAATGGTCATGCTCATACCGGAATGCCAGTTAAATGAACATGACTTCATAATTGGATAAAATCTATGTGGGTATGAACTTTACCACAGAGGTTCAACTTTTTTCGTAACCTTTCGACGTACACAGGCCAATTATGTTCACGATTTATTAATTACAGACGTGATAAAATGTGGCAATACCAATCAAAAGCAATCTTGACTTGCCAATTATTTACAAGAAGCTTGGAATCTTTTACACGGATCTGCTATTTTACACTAGTTTTGTTTATGATATTCATTGCTTTGAGTAATCATTTGTTATCACTGCTGGGGAAGCTAGCAGTAGCCCGCCGCTGCGAAGTTGGACTTTAGAGAAGAAAGAAGCCTAGAAAGTCCACTATGGACTATGGACTCAAAGGAATAATGCCTCAAGCTTACAACATTTGAATGCCATGTTCTGTTATGTTTATCATATAACGTGGTTATCTACGTAGATGTTTATGATAGGGAAATACTTGTCGAGTAACTAGTTACAGCTGAGTGGCGTGTTTTGAGTGAGGCATATGTCGATATGCCCAGCAATGATATGCTTACTATGATGATGATGATAATGATGACGAAGCGAATAAGTTACAATATTTATTGCAATTTATTTCAACGAGTTGATTACAAAACGTTTCTCTACTTATACAAAACTTTAAATGTTTACGAAAGTTCAACAAAACGCCCTGTATTGTTAACCTTCCGTAAAATATATATCTAAATAACAAGGTCAACGGTATCAAAATCCATTGGGTGGTTGAGAACTAAGCGGACATAGACGCGGACAGAGACTTTGTTTCTATTTCCTACATTATTATTATTAGTGATAAACTGGATCAGCTAACTAATACATAACTGATAGAATATAATATAGATTTTTCTTTCAATACGTATACCAATAAAATATGCACGGAACATCCAGACTTAGAATAGGCATTTATGTTCGTCATAAAAATGTTAGTCCTGGGTGGGAATCGAAATCACGATCTTCAACTCAGGAAGCTGAGCTACTAGTAAATAACAAAGCAATTGACACAAAACTCATTGAAAAAAAAACGCTTATACCAATTAAACAAGGAACCTGGTTAGTTTGACGCTGGCGTTACAAAAGAAAATTCTACTGGAGAATAACAGTACTCTAGAAGCCAGCGCCAAAAACTAAAAACTTACACGAAAGAAAGCTTAGTTTTTACCTGCAAAAAAGATCCGAAGAATGTGGTGATACTCCAGAGGGCTACTCCAAATGCCATGATGTAGCGCCTCGAATACCTATCGCCCATGTACCCGAACATTGGCGCAAACACCATGTACGCAACAACGAACACCGTCTGTAGTAACCCCGCTCTGTCATCGCCGATTTCAAATGATTTTTTGACATCTTCAAGAACACCTGAAACAAAAATGCGTCAAGTTTAGAATCGAAGTACCTAAGGCCTGATTTTGTTGATAGTTTTTTCTCTTATGTGAAACTGACTGACTGAGTTTCAAAGCAGCGATGCCCCCGGACTTTGTTTTGCTACTCAAAGTTCTGTGTAACGCTGCAATGGTCATGGACATGGATATATCTTTACCAACAGGGGAGTGATTTGTTCGTTTCATTACTTTTTACATAAAAAAAAAGGTATTTAAAGCCCCTCATCATTTAACTTTAATTACATGTTCACAAATTCTAGTATACATAATTATGAGATACACGGCAAAGCAAATGCTTATAATTAGTAAGGAGTTTAAAATGTGGTAAATACAGCAAAATATTTTTTTTAATTTCCAAGTATAACAATAGAATTACCTATGTAATTACAATCATTATTTTTATTCTTTTATACAACGTTTTAATTTGTAAAAATTACTAGGTACCTATCTTATCGTAACGAATAGTCAAACAGTGTTAAAAATCATGTAACCTACCTATAGGTAGTTATAATTATATTGTCACGATTGTGCCGAAATATTTGCTAGGTAAGTTATGCGAAATCGTCCGCAAGAAACTAATTTCACGAACCGCGCATGTATTTCTAAACAGTTTTAACACATAAAAGTTTTTCATAACATAAGTAGGTACGGATGGAAGAATTACATCAACAATTTAGGCTGATTAATTTTGTGAGTTGGCGTTTCGTAATTAAGGTGGTTCGATTTCCATACAAATATATTTTTGCCATTAATGAACAAATGGAGCATAATTTTACAGTGAAATCACAGCTACTGGCATTTGTTTTGGACTTTATTTGCGGTAAATCACAATTGCTTCAATAAAACATATTAGCATAAAATCAAATTTATGATTTTTTAATAAAACAGTAGATTATGCTAATAATAATCGGCATAATCTACTGTTTTATTCAAGCAATTGTAATATACCGTAAATAATTAATTAATTTTAAATTAATTACCGCAAATAAAGACCAAAATAAATGCCAGTAGCTGTGATTTCACTGTAAAATTATGCTCCATTTGTCCATAAATGGACAAAAATATTTGTATGGAAATCAAACCACCTTAATCAAATACCTCGTGAAAAACAGTTTTGCAACTTAAACTGAACAATGTGAAACAGAGTGTGTGCTCTGTCGTTCTTGTCGTTTTCTCTTTCAACCAAATATGTACAATTGTACATATGAGTATGTAGGTGTGTACATGTACCACAGAACAAGTAATAGCACTATCCCACACGTACTATGTTTCTTATTAATAAATAAATAATATTTTGTACAGTTCCGTTAAGTTCATTGAAGGAAATAAGACAGAACATTACTAAGTTTGTCGCCATCATGCTATTGATCAGTTGTAAAACTATTTGCCTTGAAGTTTTTGTTAGTCTAGGATTCCAATAAAGAAATCGGATACTGAAGAACATTCTAGTCCATAATCTTAAGCATTCGTGACAGCTTGAAAATAAATTGACCTTGTGCAGGTGAGTGGCCCCACATTTTGCCCGCGCCACGAAGTTTAACCGGTACTAGGGCCCACACACAAATTTTTATTTGCATCACCGAAAGTTTCTTGGTTGCATTGCAAACAATCTGAGGAGCCCCCAGACTAGGTTATAATACAACTAGTGACCCGCCCCGGCTTCGTACTGATGCAATGTTGATACTAATGTGGTACATACGCATGTATTATACATAAACCTTCCTCTTGAATCACTCTGTCTATTGATGACAAGTTTAAACGTAACAAGCGTTGCTTAGTTTGAGGCTAGACGGCGCTGTGTGAAAAATGTCCTCCAAAATTTATTATTTAGTAGTTGCGCCCCGCGGTGTTACCCGCTACATGTGTTCGGGATAAAAAGTAGCCTGTGTTAATCCAGGGTGTCAGCTACCTCCATACCAAATTTCATCCAAATCCATTCAGTAGTTTTTGCGTGAAAGAGTAACAAACATCCATCCATTCATCGAAACTTTCACATTTATAATATTAGTGGGATTATGAGTATGTATTTTTTTTTAAAAAGTATATACATATAAGTAATATGTCAGTTATCTGGTTCCCACAGTACAAGCCTTGCTTAGCCTGGACTACTGGAGATAGATAGCGTTTTGAATTTAAAAAAAAAACAGTGTATCATGTCACGAATATAGCCTAGTCTGAAAGCTCTTATGCAATAGCAACGAATTCCGAAAAAATATAAATAAATATGTGTATAAAAAACATACGGTTCGTTTACTCTCAATATGTAAACATATCGCGTGATATTGCCAAGTGTTAATATTGGGATTGGCGGAGGAAGGGTGTGGTTTGCGAGCATCACGCCACTTGGCACACTCAGATAAAGCAAAACAAACATTCTCATGGCCACGGGAGAACTGAATTTCAACACTATTTTAGGATAGTCAAATTTACAATAATTAAATTTCCGACTCAATAAAATTTATATCATGGCATGCAATCAAATTAAAAATTATATCCGAGGACAAACCTGAGAAGAGTATATCAGTAAGCTTGGTATGCTTCGCGATTTTGTCTACTGTTTGTCGTACGAAAATAATACAGACGAATACGTAGGTATAGGTTTTACATATTCGTAGCCTTGTCCTATTTTCGCACGACAACGACTCTATTTTTTATACTAAGTAATTAAGTTTTCCCTGACTTTCGACCGAAAACCTATGTATGCATAAACACAATCGACGATTCAAACTATGTCCCAAAGAACTATATATGTACAAGCTGCCCGTGACGTATCGACAGCTTCTATGAATCCCATACATTTTCGACTTTTCTATAATCGATTCGCTAATCGAATGTTACTTTGTCTAAGCCCTGGCTAGGTGTGTTTACCATCAGATGAGCTGTGCCCAATAACCTAGCCTGTCAACAATAAAAAAATGTTTAAAAATACACGATTAACGTTTTTCTAATTGTTTGTGATTTTTAAGTTAGTGGTGATGATCGTTTCAAATTTTCAGTAACAACTTATAAGTTTCATAAGAAATTTATTGCCCCCTAAATTGACTAAAATCTTCGCAGTAACTCTCGTTATTTCATTTATATATATTAATATCTAGTATCTATATCAGACACACGTAAACGCGCAGACGTATAATAAGTCAAAATAATTTTAAAATTTGGTACAATACTATTTTCATTTTCAATTATAGCAATAAAATTACCTATTTAACATGGCATGTTATAAGTAACTTAAGTTTCAATACAAAGAAAGTATGTATATCTGTTGCTTAATGTTTCAATGTAAGGAAAGCATCTGATAATCCAAATATGTCTATTGGAAAACTGATAATGGTGACCTAAAAAATTATCGATCGGCTGGTGCCATAGACTCGGGCCACTCCATTCCTTCGTTTTATCCATTTGTTACGGAACGATATTTTTTAATCTCAAACATTTTCCCTGCATATAACACGGTCGTATCATTTTGACAGTGCAATAAATCATTTCTTTTATTACTCGTACCCATCTCGTCCCTATTGTTTGCGTCAGTTTATTTGTTGTCCCTTCTTTTATTCAGTCTACGTTAAGTGTTTTTTTTACGTCTGGGCTTTTTATAAAAATGTATGTGAGACGGCTGCAGTCTAAGGAATAATAAAGTATATTACGGAAATAAATCAGATGTGTTGGCATGGAAACCGGATAATCAAAGGTTGTTAACAACAATAACAAATCATTATCGCACTTATCAAAAGGTGCAGCATTTGCGTTTTGGCGCACGTGCTTTTCGACCTTGATGATTTGCAATAAATAGTACATATTACTTTCGTAGCGGCTCAGATATCAATTTAGTAAGCAATGCGGTGTTGCAATAATAAATTCGTGACCGGATATGTTTCTGTTAGTTCGCATATATCTAGTTCTTTAGTAACTTTAAATTTAAAAATTGATAAACTTATTACTTGTTTATAGTAACTAATAAAGCACCACCGTATTTTAATAACATAATATCAATTATATGGCGTTCCGTGAAAAGCGTTAGACCCTTAAATAAAAATTTGATCCCTGGGCATCGATCAAAGAAACTGAAGGTTGTTACACCCTTCGTCCGTCTATGTTCATCAAGAACTCCGCCAAAACGCTTCGATGCAGCAGTTTGCTATGTATTCGGCCATGTTCGTCGGCCTTTTGGGGCATGAGGAACAATTATTTATTTTGTGGTATTAGCCTTATCCTTTTAGAATAGTCATTAGTTCGAAAAGCTAACGTCTCTAGGTGGGTCTTACTGTAATATATAGAACAGTAAAAATCTTAAACAAATTATAACTATGTACGAACGTTTGTTCAGCATAATATCTTGATTAATCATGATGTATTTATTAATACCACGCTATTCATATTTACCGACAAGTCGATGAACAACTCAGCAGAGCCAAGATCTAATAATAAAAATAACTATGTATTTCTAAATAGTCCCTAGTATATAAAAATAACAAAAGAAAAGTGCCATGAAATAGAATATTAAGTAAAATTTAAAAAAAACATGTCATATTATCTATTAAATATACCTTATTTAAAACTTTATATTTTAGCTCAAACTTATAATACAAAAACTTCCACAAAACAGGTAAAAGGCAGTGAATGGAAATTCTAACATATGAAATAGTAACAATATATGAGTATACTTCCCCATTAGTAGAAGGAATGTGTATTTGCACCATATACCTACTGATCAGAGAACAAGCCAGTGGCGTGATGTGAAGTCATCATGACGCAAACAATTCTTCACGGTCAGTTCACGGACGGTTGATCGGAATGATAATTGTTGAACCTATGCTAAAAGACGAATCGTGAAGATTTTCAATGGATATCGTTTCCTTATTCAAATTCTCAACAAATTCTATGCAATTAGCCTAGGTCTTAGAATTGAGAAGAAGCTTATATTTCCATTTCAACATTATCATCATCTAAATTGAAACCTTTTAACGGTGAAGTGAAAGCGATAATTGCTAATAAGAACATGGCGTTATTAGCCTACATCACTTGCTATAAAGTGCCTTCTCTACACCTAATGACTGTTCTACATATACATCTCTAATGCAGTCATTATGCTATGTTGAAATGCATGATCGTCTTTAGTCATGGTCGCATGGATAACTTAATATTTATCTCTGTATGCGCATAAGATATTTTTTACTCTTTCCTGAGTAGGTACATTGACTTTCACAATTAACTATTCATTTCCTTCCATGCTATCTCTTTCTTGAGTGATGACTGCCGGTAGGCTCAATATACCCATTTGCTGTTGGTTAATGTATTTAGATTGATATGAGTTTAATGAATCATGTCATTAATCACGGCAATAATTAAGGTTTTATTGATATTATCTGTAATGCTTAATTATTCATTACATACTCGTACTACAACAGTTCACGCTGTTTGTCTAAAATAAACGCGTGCAATTTAATGTTGACTCATCAGTTTTGTATTCAAATCCATATTTATCACGGTTATCATCGACTTTGTCTACATTATCGAGATTAGTACGGTGACCTTCAAAGCGAGTGGGCGTTTGACAGCGCGTGGCATGATCCAAAAGAACCGTACGATCGACGTCATCAGCCGGCGGGGGAAGGTGGCAGCACCGTCGTCGCAACACCACGCGCACGCGCCTCGTATCGTAATATCACGCCACGTTCGTAGACCAATCGGCGGCGGCGGCGGGCGCGGTGGCTGACTCGTGGCGCGAAACGTTGCTCGTGACGAGGTGTTGTCGTGCCGCTCACCAGCGTCTGTTTCTCTCGGCCATGATATGACATCGAATGATGACGAAACTCCGCATTTTATAATCGCAAGAATAATACATGAACTATGCGATTCACACGGTCTTTTTTCTCTCACACCTTTAAAGTGCGGAGTGATCTTCCTTTCTTAATATTCCCGAGGAATAACAAATATTCAAGTCGTGTTAACAAAATCTATAAAAGTTGACAACGTATTTGTTGTGCCCTTGGTATTGCAAATATTCATAGGCGATAGTGATTGCTAACTATCAGGCAACCCTTAACAAGGACCTATAACATAAAAAAATAGTCTACTACAAAAATTGTTATTATACGTATATTACCCAAAGTTTACTCATTTGTTCTCGCAGCGTCCGCACATAATATGTGAGGAGACCTTTCATGAACAATCTAGTAAATGTAACACTTCAATATAACGATGAAGAAAGAATGAAGTGAGAAATGAAAATAACTTTCCAATCAACGAGCTATGCGGGAGGTTAATGAGTTTTTCAATTCACTATCGTCGGAGGTGTAAACGCCCACGTTGACGAAAAATCGGACGAACATGTCTCCTTTAATTTCCGGAACCAACAGGGGTCTATTTTCTGGAACTGACATAGGTTCGTATATATTTAGGAGATGAATGAGGCTTGAAATAATAGTACGGGGATTTAAAATTAAACTAACGTCTCAATATAAAACTTACTACATATATATGTGTACTACATTTATCTAAAGACGACGTAAGCTTAATATAGGGTCCCGGTGGACACCCTCTACGTACGGAACCTTAAACATAAAATCATGCAAAGCATTTAAGTATCATCGTAGCCTTGGACCTGTTTAACCTCAGTAGTTACACTAATGATTTTAAAGATATATAGGTACATTAAAAAAATACCATTGAATGCGAAACTATTATTGCATAATTATACAGGGCTATACACTTGGGGTGTACTAAGCTGAAATTAAAATAACTGAAAAAAATTAATATATCAGAATAAAAAGTTTGTTGACCCTTGACGAAATGCATGATGTAGCAGCTTATTTTTTTCGCAATTTAAGAGTTTTGTTGTTGTTCATAAATGATGAAAACGATGACCACTTTTAGACTTACAATACATAAAGTATTATAAGTCGATACGTAATACATAAAACAAAACCAATATTTTGTTGTCTTTTGGAAGTAATTTCAGGGACGTAAATAAAGTGAGACAACGACAATTTGACTGCTGCGTCATGTACGACAATACCTACGTGTCAAAATAAAAATTAAAAATAAATTACAATAAAATTAAATAATTTCATCAAAAACTTATAAGAATTTCTTTCACATTAGCAGCCTTCTAAGTAAATAGGTATGCTGTAACCGCAACGTTAACATTCTGGGAATAGCCCGCAAAAATAATTGTGAAATTATGAGTTTCGATAGTATACCTAAGTATATTGTTTTATTTTGTATTTAGTCATGATTGGCTGCCCGAAGAACTTCTTTGAAGTGTATCTGCTTCAGGAGTTATGGCCGTGGGATCGATTCTTACTCAGGGCAAGCATTTTGTGAGATGAGCATAAATAATTGATTGATTCAGACGTTACTTTGCAGAAGTTCATTTTGAATATTCAAGGTTTATATTTAGTTTGTTTCCGCTGTACAGTCATTTCAGTTACAACAGTGTTGAGGACTTAAAACTTAATATCTAGAACTAATTTGGCATAAACTTAAAAACATAATGAAAATAACCACAAGTCTTAATATCCCTCTTCTCGCTGCAGTAACCTCTTGCCGACACTCTTGATTTGATTGTTGTCAAATGAGTTAAATTTAAGACCTCATCACTGTTGTAACTGAAATTACTGTTAAGCGGAAATAAATTAAATATATATACCTTGAATATGAGCATAAATGTATATTCTGTATGTGTTACCTATACAGTAGGTATTTATAAAAAAAAGTTTTCAATCAGTTTTCTGGTTCGCATAGTACAAGCTTTGCTTAGTTAGGATCCTGATAGCGCTGTGTGAAATGTCCTAGGATATTTATTTTTATAGAAATTTTGCATTGCTTAGTTTTAAGAATATAGAAAAAATATTTTGTATAATAAATGACTATTAAGTATATACTTCAGATAAAATTCTATTAAAAGCTACAGTACTAGTATTGCATTATTTGGTCTAGTTTCCCTTTCCCCATGAAATAAACTTGCATGAAAACATTGTAATTGCTAAATCTATGCGTATCTATGTATAAGAAAAACGGCACCCTAAATTATAAGCACCTATTTGTGAGAATTGGATAGAATTCGCAGAAGAGACTTTTGTTACTGTCGTTACAGACATAGACAAATGACACAAATATGTGGTAAAAATTGTCGGTAAGACGACAATGTATTTATAGTCCGTTGATGTTTTCAGTGCCAGCTCGTCTGCCAACCGAGTAAATAGAGTACCTTCAACAGGCCTGACAAGAAGTATGTCAATACTTTATTACGTAAGCTGCATGTGTGATAACTACTCGTAAAATAAACGACCGAGAATCCTGATGCTTATAAAATGTATGCAGCTTTTAATAATTTTAAATTGAGATTGTTGTGTATCTTCTTTTTAGTCCATGTGTTTGATGGAATATGGCCAAATTGCCTTTAGAAGGCACAGATCAAGGTTATCCCGGACATTGTGAAGGCTAATGCAGGTATCTGCATTCGCCTTGGCAATAAGATCACTCATAAATAAAAATATTACCTGTTTATAAAACAGGGTTCACCATTTGCATTATTCATTGCATAAAATGCGTGTCTGATGAGACAGCTGCGTCAATAAACAAGATACATAATATTATGATTAATTTATTCGAAACCAATTTAAAACCTTCTTTACAGTTCTGGTTACAGAATGTCCAGCTGGACTTTGCACTTGAAGCCCGAATTTACATTAAACAGAATTTCATTTAATAAAATAGCATAACGTGGGTTAAGCACGAATAATATTAAAAGAATTACATAAAAGATTTGCAGGTATAATCTTTTAATAATGAAGATTATAAGAAAGATTTGTAAATAAGGCAAATGCAACATTAAAAATAAATTAAATAGATGACAAATAAGATTTGGTTGAAGACTATACCAACACTAGACCACAAGAACATAAGGGCGTAAGGTTTATACACTTATAGCTTGAATGACATGACATGTATGTAACTTTATTGTGCAACACGATGCATCGAACTTCCTATACCTGGAACGCGGTGTAAGGTGATCTAGCTTGACAGATCCACTTTCACGGAACCTCGATGTACATGTGGATCCTTTAACTGGAAATTAGTCTACAGCTATGAAACACACTGACGAAGCAACATACTTGTGTATGAGAACGTAATAAATTAATAGAAGTCAGAAAGTTCAAGGCACCAGGCTACGCCAACTACTACAATAACTTGAATAAGGTAATTATAATGAACGCTCGTTACTAAGTTAGGTCGGAGTTACAAGTCCATACGCTTAGTTAATGTAATAAAAAGTAGGAAGAATAATTGCTTTACTGTTACTCAACAGTCATTATGGTTAAAAGCAGCTGAAGCTTGTTCAAATAAAGGGTGTTGGTTGAAAGATAGGGGACTATTATTCAACATACATTCTATCCTGTGATTAGAATGAAGTAACATAGCAAATTTTCTGATCATTTTGATGACTATTGTTACAAGTATATTGTTTAGATTGAGTAATTTAAAAAAAAAACTAGCAATAAAATTACGATGCCGAATAGAACATCATTCGACAATCGTTTTAATACCTCTTACGAAATTATATTTTCTGAATTTAGAAGTTAGAATTTTACGACCCTCTAACTAAGTGCTTCCGGAGGCTGAATATTCAAGACGTTATAAAAAGTAGCCAGCAATAAAAAGCTCAGATGAATTTACAAAGAGACACGTTGATTCTATTTTGGTGGATCCGGTGCATATGCTAACAGTTATAGAGATAGTGTGAACTAAAACGTACGGCGTCGTCTAGGCGACTTATGTTATCACACCTCGTCGCCAGCTCAAGCAAAAAAAGGTAGAATCGAAGAGATCCTATACGAAAAAACGATTGCAACCAATGAGGCTGTTATCAAACTTCGTCGCCAGCTCAAGCAACAAAAAGGGAGAAGCGAAGAGAACATATTCGAAAGGGCGATTGTAACCAATGAGGCTTTACCTATACAGTACATCGTTGATCGCAACTCTGTTAACTTTTAAGTTCCCACAACATTTCTAACACCGTTATAGCTTTCACTGTTATTCAATGGATGGCCCAATGATACTGTTCTACAATAACTCGGACATTTGATACAATCAAGACTGCATTCGCATTTGATGCCACTGGCATACCCATTCAGTTGGGAATCAGCTAATAACTAAATTGCTAATATTTCCTATCTAGTATAGTCAAATTGAACCATTCCCGATTGTGAAAACAGTCTATCTGCTTTCAGAATACATTTAAGTACAACTTCATTTTATGGAAAGTTATGTTTGCGAAATAAATCTTAGTTTAATCAAAGCTTATGAGAAAAATAAACACACTGCCGACGCTACGGTGGTAACTGTTATTTATTTAGGACTATACACAAATAGGAACAGTCGTTGTTAATAAAACGAGGACTTGTTCATCCTTTATATTCTATACTTCTTGAGCCTGCTTTCAACCCGCACTACAATATAAACAAGAAATATTATTCCTACCAGTCTTATGTTGAAGGATTTTCGTTTAACAGTATACCCTATTAGTGGCTTTAGTATGGTGCTGGTAATAAAAATAATCACAATATTTTCATATGTAAGATTACCTACGTCATGATCGTATCCCAAATTAGGTTTGATTTCTAAATATATTATAAATAAATAATCTGCGTCTGTTTGTTTATCCGCTTACTTCGTCAAAATCATAAAACGTTTTCACTATCCTTTTAGAGTTTATTTTCCCGAAAGTATATGTGCATTGTATTATATGTGCGAAGCCGAGCGGGTTGCAAGTAATGTACAATCGAAATGATAGTAAGACCAATTTTGAAGGCTTTAGTTTACTAGAAATTTTGCTCTTTATCATTTCAATCCATATGACAAGGACTGCAACAATTTTGATAGATTCAGATCAGCTGTCGGCAACCTTGTCGCAGGCAGGGGCCACAAGGTGGCTAAACAAAGTAAAGGCGGGCCTCACTCAGCCCCGTTGGCGCATCTGCCTTGAGAGAGAGGGCATGGGTTCGATTCCCACTCAGGGCAAACATTTTGCGAATAAACAAATGTTTGTTCTGTGTCTGGGTGTTCTGTATGTATTATAAGTATGTATTTACAAAAAAAATGTATTTATGTATTCTATCAGTTATCTGACTTCCATCACACAAGCTCTGCTTAGTTTGGGGCCAGATGGCGCTGTGTGTATAGTCCAACGATATTTACGATTTATTTACTTGTGATATTTACCCTAGAAGTTTAATGTACGTATAATTGGTCATATGCCATAGAATAGATAGAAAAAACTGAAATGTTATTAAAAGTTGTTAAAATATAGGCAATTATTATATTTATACATTTTCTCTCTAGAACCTATAATATTTTATATATTTATGACTAATTTACAAAACAATCACGGGCCGCGTGTTACAGACTGCTGATTTAGATTAACTAATTGGTCTTATTAAGTAACTACGCACACACATAAATGGCAAGTAAACGTAACTATAACGAATTCAACTTCATTTCTTGCTGAATTTATTTTTCTTAATTTAAAATCCTTTGTCGGATAATGCAATGCGACGTTGAAGAGATGCGGATCAGCAGTTTTATCTCAAACTAAAACAGTTGTTCGCAACATGGGAGCAGTCTTGTGCCAACGTGGGACATTTATTTTGATAGCAATCGTAAACATGACATCACATTTTGCATGCAAAGACATTGTTACACGATAATAACTAGCACAGGCGTAGAATGAAAAGGAATCTCGGGAGAGTGGAATGAACGCAGAATGTAGCGAATCTCGAGCGAGTTACATTGCAGAATACGTAATACTTTCTCCGCACTTTTATAAAAAATGTTTTTTTTTCTTATTGACATGTAACACTTTATAATTTTTTTATTGCTTTACAGCATGTCCACTTAAATAAAAAGTAAATGTATTACAAAAGTAAAAATAGCACTGTCCGTCTATTTTTCTGTTTGTTACCTTTGGAAGCGGCTGAATGTATTTTATTAAAAAACATTGTGAATTTATAGTAAGATCTTTCTTGAGGGGCACAAAGGGATATAAGCTACTTTTTCCTATTACTAGTTCTGTGACAGTATGCTGTTTGCGCCGCGCTGAGACTGAGAGCCCCGGAAGAACGCTCACTAGATACATACAATATACATATACTGTTATAATACATATTACTGGTGTAGTTATAATATAGTGACAGCATGTCGTAGCACCGGAAATTTGTAAAGGAAATTTCGTCATTTAATTTATTTTTGGTTTAATTGCATTTATCTAAACGACATACGGCGAGGGGGAGTGAATCATTCTTTACAAACTTAGGTGTTAAAAACAAGCACTTACTTAGATGACTAATAGTTAACACGTAACAAGATAATTCTAGACCGTCATGTTATAGTCAGATTTTACGACTCCTTTAATCTTCACTTCTTAATTTGTTCATGGGAAAAACATTTGTGTAACTGGGTTAACACCTGCATTTGTTTCCTCCAAAACAAACTTAACACCATTCTAACATCGTCAAGTGCGGCACAAACATTAATAAGACGATGAAACAATCATGTCGGGTACACTTTTATAGTCAATGAACTCAGAAAATCAGAAAGCAGTCATATCTGTCATCGTATACTTTATTATTGATTTAAACGTTTATTTAGTTCACCTTTAAACCGTACTCGTATCATATCATTTCATCCACTTGACAACGCGATATGCGGTTAAGTGCATTTATTTTGCAACAATCTGTTACGCTTATCGGGGATTGATTTGCAAACTTTCCTATATCGAGTGTACGGTAAAATTTGCTGATAAGACTGATAAGTAAATGTCAGTTGGATGTTATATCTATCCTTGCTTATCATATATCTATCTATGTAATAGTATTGCCCAGGGTTTTATAAATGTTACCAGTAATAATAAGGATAAATTGTTTATTCCCTGACGCCCTGAGACTCGATGGAGTGACGATATACGTAGGACAGCTGGCGGTGGATGGAAGCGAAAAGCCGAAGATCGGGCTGAGTGGCGTGCCTATGTCCAGCAGTGGACTAATATAGGCTGATGATGATGTTTATTCTTGAATTTATGCACCAAAAAAATAATTAAATAACTAATCAAATAATTTTATTAGAGATGATAGATGATTTATTGTGCACACCAAAGATTGTATAATTATCCAGCTAATACAATGGAGAAAAAAATAACCTTATCGATGAAATCAACCTTAAGATGACGACAATTCAAGAACAAATAGAAGATGGTGTGTGCCAATAACGAGGAAAATAAACAGGATGAGGACATATATAACAGAGTAATGGGAAACACAGGAGATTTGCAAAACCTTCACAACTTCACACTACAAACTCTAACAATGAGCTTGGGCTGTCGGTGAAGGAAAACATTGTGAGGAAACCAAAGCATGGTGGTCGGGTACTTCCTAGTAGTCGGCTGGCTAGCTACCACCCTCAAGATGAAAATCTGCCGCCAAGCATCTGTGTTCCGGCAGCCTTACTTTCGAACTTAATGCATCAAATCCGCACTAAATGTGCTTTCATTTATACTTAAGTAGTTTAATAACCTCATACAAAGCCCCACTACTCATGGATGAAACTTTGGAAGCAGCACTAATTGGTAGCAAGTGCAGTCTCGATAGGCACTCGAATCCACCGGTGCGGCATCATCATTTGAAACGAAAAGCCTCTCAGATACCGCGATTGCTGCCACAGCTGCATCATATCAACGTACAAGTACCAAGTCTAAAGTTACAATCTGTGGGTGTTTCGTCAGATTTAGCAATTTCATGAGCAAAAACGGTTCACGCAAGGTTGGAAACCCTGACCACAGAATTAGTAGTACAATTTTAATAAGTAAACAACTAGGTTCGAATCTGTACACAACAAAGGAACGAATAAAATTTCAACGTATGATGGCTGTGTTCAGAAATCAGTTTTTTTTTACTTCGGACTAGGCATGAGTTTGGCCACGATCTCACCTGGTGGAAAGTGACGATGTGGCCGAAGATGGAACACGCTTCCCTAGGAAATACCTATTCACATTTTTTTTTAAATTTACTTAAAACTTGTTTTTTTTATGATTGACAGACATTGTTTGACCACAGCTCACCTGATGTTAAGTGACGGTGTGGTCGAAGGTGGTAAAGCACACCTAGCCTGGAATGGAACTGGTTCTCAAGTGAGGCTGCCGGAAAACACCGTTAGATGCTTAATTACATAATAAGTATGACTAGGCGCTCCGCGGTGTTACCCGCTGCATTTTTTCGGGATAAAAAGTAGCCTATATGTTAATCCAGGGTGTCAGCTACCTCCATACCAAATTTCATCAAAATTAGTCCAGCCGTTTGAGCGTGAAGAAGTAACAAACATACAAACAAACTCGCAAACTTTTGCTTTTATAATATTAGTTTGATTACCAGAGCATACTCTTTTAAAACGTAACATCAAAAATAAGAGATTTAAGTAAAACATAATTATGTATATCATGTCCACTTTCCTTACTGACCGTACGTTATGCCTGACAAAATATCCCAGCACTGATTTCTCAGAGCACTTGAAGACGTTATCGCTTCGGATAATGCCACCATGGCTGGCGGATGGTTCGGTTCTGTTTATACGTTGTCTCTTCAAGTTTAATGATGTAACTTTGAAGATAAATAACGCTTTTTTCGTGCGTGTGGTCCAGGGTAACTTTTAGTATAGGATCCCAGTATAGAACGACCTTCACCGAGCTGGTTAATGGATGAAAAGTATTTTATAACAAATTAAATATATCAATTAGTATATTGCAAATGGGTTGAATAAAAAAACTCAGTCTAGAACATGGAATTCTATAATTTTATCTGTCTAGAATATTAATAATTAACAATTTAAAATATTATTTTTTTAACATTTCATTGGTTTGGTTAATAGACAAATTCCATTCCAAAAATAAAGCGGGCAACACCGCGAGGTGCAGTTAGTTCTACAAAAGATGTCATTCGTTTACAATAAATGTCTAAATAAATAAGTAAATAAATTAAAACATTATTCAAATTCCTATAAGATATTTTAACAATATGATCCGCTTTACCCGTCGTTTTACGAACACCTGATGCAAAGAAGCTTAGTAATAATCCTGGCTTTAAATAAATAACAAAATCTTTTTTTATTTCCCGTCGAAATGATGTGTCACGGTCGTTTAATCCATTCGATTAATGTAACAAATTGAAAGAGCACAATATAGGGGATCATGAGCTTAACTCGTTGTAAGGGGTGTTTAAATAAATAGCTATTATTACTTTAAATGTTATACCTATATTATGACTACCTATGGAAGAAGAAATAGATGAATTTGTTCAAAATTAGTGTTTTTTTGTCATTATTATCACACTAATATTATAAAGACGAAAATTTCATAATCATAATCATTTATTTGCGTATATGGGTAAAATACAGTTGGTAGAAATTAAAAACATAGCACGCCATATCCCGCCTTTCGGCATGCAGTTTGTTAGTGTGTTTGTATGTTTCTTTTATAATTAATTCATTTTCACGACATCATTTACAGTAACTTTTGCATTAAACTGCTATGTTTACCACATATTCATAACAAACAAGGGCAAAGACATGAAAATTTACGATTTCTTAGAAATATAGGTACCTCTTAGTTTTGTGAGAATTGTGAGAATAGGGCCCCGCTTTTACGATTTCAAGTAAATAGCCATTTAACTTAAAACTATAAAATGTATCGTATAGCACACGTTTGCGTCTAGATATCCCAGTTTTTAGCGTTCAAAGAAAGTTTAAACGTTGAATGGTGGATTCTAAAAAGAGAACGATTTTATTCCCAGAATGATTACTCGTGGCCATAACTTTAGAATAAAAAATAAACTTTTGAACTTGTAAGGTGAAAGAATGCTCATAAAATGGTAGACAAAAGTGATAAAAAGTTGGTTCTATTGCCATAACCACAGACACCCTCGCTGCTTAACCCTATTTTTAACCCCTCACTGTGCTATGTGACACATTAGCTTTCCCATATTTAATTCATAACATTATGGGTGTAGTCAAAAATATCGACATGTATAAAAAAAAAATATTAACATACGACGAATTACATTAATTAAACCTTATAGTTAACATACAAGATTCTGTAACATTACTTGTGTACCCTGTCCAAAGTGTGCGTTAAAGTTTTTAATAACTCGAGATAAAGTTTACTTTTAACATAGAAAACAAATGAAAAAGAGACAAATTATACATAATATATACAATTAAACATGTGTGTGGTGTGTGTGTGTGAGTGAGTTGTCTCAGCAAGACTCAGGTCCTCCTAAGGGGTGAGGTTCCCAAAGGCACTACACATATAATAATTATATTTGTATATACTATATGTATACCTCTATATAATTATATGCCCTTCGATCAAATATAATACATCTGGTCGAAGAATATGTAAAGGTACACATCACAGAAAAAATACAGTGTAACACTTGCTTATATAGGATTTCCCGTTGTCAGATATTTAAATGCAGTTATACTACAAAAAATGAATAAAAGATTAACCACAAATTAAAAAAGTTCTTTTTTTTCAATGAAAATAAATAAATATCGTAGGACTATACACACAGCGCCATCTGACCCCAAACTAAGCAGAGCTTGTGTGATGGAAGTCAGATAACTGATAGAATACATTTATAAATACTTTTCTTTTTGTAAATACATACGTATAATAAATACAGAACACCCAGACACAGATCAAACATTTGTTTATTCACAAAATGATTGCCCTGAGTGGGAATCGAACCCACGCCCTACAGCTCTCAAGGCAGATATACTACCAATGAGCCAATGGGTATGAATGGTGATTATAGTTAGGGCCAGAGGAGTGACTTGCATTTCTGTCTAACCAGTAACATTGTTACCAGTATAAATCGACCATGATAACGAGGAATTTTTAAGTACTTGTCGTGCCCAAAAGTCGAACAATTGTTTCTAAAATAATAACGTTCGTTGCGTTGGTGACCTACTTTAGTCAGTGATAGATATCGATGAAACGAGCATCGGACAGAAAAAAGGCTTTCAAAATGGGGTGTTGGATAAGAAACTTGCGCATACCATGGACAGCAAAAGGATACACGTGAACATTTTTTTGAAAAAATATTAAGTCAAAGCATAAAATTTTACAACATACAACTAGCACTCTCTAAGGTATAGAAAAAGACACACATAATAGAAAATAATATAAAATACGAAAATACGCACGTGCAGTTATGCATACTCTCAACTATTCAAATATTGACATGAGTATCAAAAGTAGTTCGTGACGACATGAGATGCGAAAGAATTCGTAATCAGTGACACGTCATGACCTAAGGCAAACAATATCGAGTAGGCTTAGACATAACATAGCAGTTACTGTACGTCGAAAATCGGAGAAACAATATGACATAATAAGATAAGAGCGCACACACACTACTCTATTCAGGAACAAGATAAAGAATAGTAGGTAATTAGCAGACAATAGACATGATAATGTTAGTCAAATGCACCTGCCATTATACTTGAAAGAGTTGAAAGCAAAAAATATCCTATCTTATTAAATATACCTACGTATATGTAGGACGTAGGTATATATCTCTTAAGTACCAGAGACATCATTATGAACCGTAAGTAGGTAGGTAAATTTAAAGATGTTCTGGTCGGTTCTCCAAGTTCCAACCAAGGTTAGCCGTCAGTCAAAATGTATCTTTTTAACAAAAGTCTACACATTTTTTATCACATCCTAAACTTAGTTCGCTAACCAAATATTCTGTTTAATTATCTTAATAAAATTTCAAAAAATAATTATTAATTTTACTGGATGACGTGCCATTTGAAATTCATGAATGAATTAAAGTTGCAAGTATTAATTTTTTTTTTCTAAAAAGTAATTAGCAATAATTTTATTGGATGACGTGCTATTTAAAATTCATTAATGGATAAAAAAAAACCCGTAAGTATTAAAACAATTTTCTTGGTACGTAGGTAATCGTAAACATCCACCTGCTTTAAACATCCGCATTTCAAAATTATATCACACCGCAGCTGCTTTAGCAAATTGTGTATCTGATTGCTTTCAGATTTTAATCAAGATAAGGGCAATCGAGGGTTTCTTCGCAGTGGTAAGGGCAACTCGACGATCGCACCCTCGGGAAATCAACTCAATGGAAACTCATCATATTCACAATAAATAACTTTCGCTACTATATAAATACACTAGCGGTCCGTCCCGGATCCGCACGGGTGGACATTTTTTAATTAAATTCTAGTAATAAATATAGAAAGAATTTTTGAAATCAGTCCAGTAGTTTTTGTTTATTCGTTACAAACGCACAAAAATCCAAAAATATAAATCTTTCCTCTTCAATCTTTTGTGTACTGACAAACGACAGACTGATTCGGCCAGACAAACACGACCAAAACGTCATCCGTACATAGTGGATATTCACCATGTACGCACAAACCGTTTTGATTCCACTTTTTTTATTCTCACAACGAGTAACTCTCTGCCGGAGTGACCGGAGTCTATGTTCCCTGTTAGGTACAATATGAGTGTCTTCAAATCTAGAGTAAATAGGTCTCTTCTTGATAAGCGTGCTCCATCTTAGACCGCAATACTGCTTAACAGTCAGGCAGAGTGTGGTCAATAGCGAACATAATTTAAATTAAAAAAAAACGTTTCTCAAGCGTAAACATACATTATAGCAAGTATGCTTTATTGCACTTTCTACCTCTCACGTACGTGTCAAATTCAATAACTTATACTGGTTACAAAGGTGAAGTCAAATGTTTTAAGCTTCTTAGAAAAATTCGTAAGTAACAAAATACAATCGTCACTCCTGAACCTATTATACATACATAATATGTATATTGTGTTTAGTAAACGTGGGCAGACACTAGAGATTAGTTCTCCGATTACGTGACGCGCTCTCGGTTTGGGAGTTCACCATTCATTAACAGAAATTTATTGACGTCTATACAAGTTATTATCACATACCGGGGACGCGACATAGACGAGGGTACGGTTGGTTTTTACAGAGCACATTTAAGGGATCCGTACCTTAATGTGTTCAAGAGAGCCCTTACAATTATTTTTTTATTTAAAATAGGTTCGCGTTTTACCACACTCCGCCTGTTTGCCTGATGTTAAGCAGTAGTGTGGTCTAAGATGAAGCACGCTTACCTAGAAGAAACTTAATTACTATAGATTTGAAGACACCCATATTGTACCTAACAGGGAACACAGACTCCGGATAAGTTCCACAATCTCGCTGTGCGAATGAAAAATGTGGAATCAAAACGCTTTGTGTGAATATGGGGAACATCTACCATGTACGGATGACGTTTTGGTCGCGTTTGTCTGGCCGTCCGATAGAAGAAAGGTGCAGGGGGAACCAGATAGTGCAGTTCAAGAGCACTCTCTCCGAAATGTAATAAATTTACTAATATCAGTTGTAGCGTATGTTTGTCCCGTTTACATTTAATGTTTACTTATTTGGCAGTAGCTCTGCAATAGCCTGTACTATAATGTATTCTGTGCTATAGTTTACTATAAGACGTGGGGTCGATTGCCGCCCAGGAAAAATATTTTTATGACGTACTTAGATGTTCCGTGTCCAGGTGTTTAAGGATTCACAAAAAAAGTATATATAAAAAAGTATTCAATCAGTTATTCAATTCAATTCAATTAGTCAAATGCACTGATTGACATTTTGTAATATACCTCACATGACATATTTAATTAATCTAAATTTGATATTATTTGATAAGTAATTCTATTAATATAATTTTAAATCTTTTGAAACAATTAATTAATTTAAAACCACCACCGGAATGTCACCGGATGTGGCTGAAACTATAGTCAGAGCATCTGATATAATTGAACTCGAGTACCTAATCCCGAATAAATAAAACAAAAATATGTCAAATCACGCTAGCTTCCATAGTAAATTAAAATCGTCATTTTCGAAATAAAAATTATAAGAATTCTGAACAAAAGAAAATACAATATCCTTATTGTCTACTGATACTGAACCCGATGCACGTGCCGAACACGCACTTATCCGAATTTTTACTAGTTTAAGTATGACCAATTCGAGTCAAGTAGCTGGTATTCGAGTAGCTGGTTCAAAACAGTCTCATTTGGTTAAACTCCGTCACGTAAAATAGTCGTCAAAAGGTGGACTAACCATGAAGACTTTTATTTATATTAGAGGTCCTTATAACACAAAAGTCACACAAAAGTCAACGACACGGTCCAAGGCCCAACTTAAACAGTAAATATGCTGCGTAGGCCCTTTACTGATTACTTGACTTTCGTAACATGCTTTCTTCAGTTAACAGCGTATATGGTAAGCTAGCGGGAGATAAAAGATTACAGGTTTACAGGCATATTACAAGGTAATCCAGTTTAATCATGGTAATTATCACTCTGACTAAGTGGGCTGGAATACTCCGTTGCGTCACCAAAATATACATTATGTATAGGTGAATAGCGGATGCTACCGGTTGAGATAAAATTGCGAAGCTTTTAAACTTATAGATACGGTACAGTAATGTGACCATTTAAATTTACGCTCAAAACGGGACACTTTTAAAATTATAGCGACAGTCAATAATTTTCTCTTTCGTTATCTGTATGGGTTTTGATATGTGCAACTGAGGTTTTTAATGTCTACAATTTACTCATTAGGTAAAGAAGATGGGTACTCGTTCTTCGAGTGCGTTTGTTTCAGGCAAACACTAAATATCAAAATGGTAATGTTTGTATCATTCAGATTGTTAGCGTGGAAGTGTTCAAAGCACTTCCATCCGACGAGTTTCTTACGAAATGTTTAGATATTTCCAATCTGTTAATTTTCTCTTCAGTTTAGATAAGACCTTAATTGTCTTTTATATATTTTGATATCAGCATCTCTATTTCTGTAACTGAAAACGGGACAATTTGGCGTTCCAATGTTTTCTCTGGGGACATCGGGACAGAGCAGTGGATAAAGTAATAGTCCCGTTCAAAACGAGACACATGGTCACGTCAGTTATGCATTATACCTCAGTCGAAATTAAAAAATGTTTGCGTGTTATTCCGGGACTAAGAAACACTAATAAATCACCGGTGCCCATCTCACGAGTGGTGATGGCGGTGGCGGCGACAGCGGCGCAGTTTCACTACCGTATTACAGTTTTTGTTATGTTTGACCGCAGCTCAAACGGTTGTATGGTCAAATATGGTAATCACACCTACCCTGGAACGGAACTGGCTCTCAAGTGAGGCTAACTATCCAGCCGAGTACCAAAAAACACCTTATCATTATGGTTTCCTCACAATGTTTTCCTTCAAGCTTAAGCTCATGCACGCTCTTCGACGTTTGAACGGACCGCGCTAACCACTGAGCTATCATCACTACACCTACCTAACCTATTTCATCATATTGCTGAGCAAACAACTTCCCCAATTCCTTCCACTTCTTTTCTCTATACAAGATGTGTCAATCCATTCTTTTTTATACTTTCCGAGTTCGTCGCATTAAGCATCGTGTCAGAAGGCATCGTGTCATCGTGTCGTGTGACGTATTCGATAAAATACTTAAGAGTTTATTCGAATTTGTATGAACACATAATAAATAGTAAATATTATTGACTATGTGTTCAGGCAAGATTTCGTTCGGTAATTTACCTATAACTATATGAAGAGATCCGTAGATGAACTAAAGTTACTGACATAGCCCACCTAATTAGTCAGTAGAAGTGGCAGTGGGCAGGGCACATAGCATACAATAATGTGACTCCATTGGCCATCAAAGTTCTAAAGAGGAACCATGGACCGCCACGTGAAGAGTAGGACATCCACTCACAAGGTGGGCAGACAACCTAATAAAGACCGCAAGAACAAGCTGGATGATGGAAATTTACAATGCAAGTTTCATACAAATACACTGCAATGTAAGTAATTTAAGGGGCAAGGTGAGTAGCACCTTAGTAGATTAATAATCTACTTTATGCAGTCCCATGAGCGCTTATTGACATTCAAACTGTAAATCGATTGTTGGAGTAATAAGACCTATGCAGACTTTCCACTCAGCATATTTCATACAAATAAGTTATATTATACAAATTATGCCCAATGGCAAATACCATACATGTCTATAACAGTTTGGTGCTTATGAGGATTCTGTATTTTATAAAATATATAATATAGCATAAAACTTGACATTTGCTATGATAATAATTTTCCTTTGAGGAATTTGACAATTTTATTTTTGCTGAATTTAAAACAATAAAAAATAATAAAATCATTTTCACACTCAGTTTTTATTGCAATGCAATATCATACATTAATAGTAATAGATTCATAATGGTTGGCACATTGCGTAAATTAATATCTGCATGACTACTCCTGACCAATTAGAGGCATTAATTAAGGTTATTAGATTCTAATCATCAAAGATAATAAATACCTAACTGATAAAAATCTACTTACAATAGCTTTGTTTTCCAAATAAAAATGATTAATCAAAGTAAACAAAAATTCAGAATTTGGTTATTATAATTTTGCCTAAATGTAAAATGTACATGAATGATTTATTAGGTGGTACAATTTCAACACATTGACCTTTCATCAATTCTATTTAGTAAGTTGTTACTAATTTATATCTTAATCGCTAAATAGAATTGTATAAGTCTAGAAATTAAAATTTATTTGTTTCCAACGTCAAAAATTAATTTCGGCTTGTATGTATGAGTCCTGCACATAAACTAAGATATATAAGTAGGTAAGTAGTAAAAAAAATATTTATTAAGGTCACAAAGCACATATTTCCACTTACCCGCTAGGGTGAATCTGTCCATATAATTGATGAGGTTGACGAAACACAGTATTCCCACGGTCATGAATTCTTGGATGGTCACATCCCTCAATGTATCCCGTCTTCTTGCCTGCTTCTCTTGCAGTAACGCCGTCGCCGAATCATTATCACCGTTTACCACTAATTGCTGATTTGAAGTGTTCGGAGTTATACCACTCTGGTCCATCGTGATGACACCCAACCACCTAGTCTTTCGTTATAACACCGGTCACTTTCAAAACTTGAGACGCCGATTTCTTTTCCAATTGTACTTTTTGAGGTTATTTACTCTACCACAGATTCTGACACCTTTTTTCTGGTAATATAGCTCTAAAACTGATTATAAGGTAAATAAAAAAATAAAATGTTTATGTAACGTATTAGTTTTCAAATCATAATTTGATTCGACAAATTACGTACCTACGGTTCGAAGTTCGTAACGTGAATGAATTTTGCTGTCATTTCGTTACTTCGATAAGTCTGTCATTCGTTAATTTTGTTACACTTGACATTGACAACATAACTTTTTTAAATTAATTGACAACTACCTCAACGAATATCTTTAATGCCTTTATTTTGCTATTACTTTGGGTTTTGCTATCTAAGTGGAACTGTGCATTAGTTCAACATAAACATAATAATAGTCTTAGTACAATCAATGTCAAACAAAAAGTAGAATTGAGTTTAGTACATTGGTACAGGCATCATTATTCTAGAAGCTTAGATGAAAACAACACAACACGTCCTTTTGCAGTGTGGTAATATGATTTCACTTCATAGCATTGTATTAAAGGTAGACTTCACCAAGACTGGACTTTGTAACCATAGGATGTTAGTGTTGGCAGTAATGCACAGTGGTCAGTGAAGACCCTAAATTCATCGTAGACCTTATCGACGACTGGATATTAAGATTAAATAGTAAAAGATGAGAATAAAGTTATTTATTTTCTATATCGGGTTATTAGCGACAGCCTTCAACATGAAGTGCAAAAACAACATACTATCGTGTAAAATATCTTAAAGTTAGAACACTATATATATGAAAGAGTTCCTAACTAGTAGGTTATATAAACCTCTTTAACACTCCTCCTTAAATAAACTACTAGAACTAGTCCAAACTCCTCCTTAATGTTGCATCTCTTTCATACATCTTTCATGCTTCTCTCGACTAAGACCTTTGGTCAAGATATCAGCAGGCATGTCACTTGTACACAGATAGTTTAACTTCACTCGTCCCATTCGTACCATCTCTCTGATATAGTAATGCCGTACATCGATGTGTTTCGTTCTTCGATGATGCACGGGATTCTCGGCGATTTGAATTGCAGACTGACTATCACTGAACAGTTCTATGGCCCCAGTTGACCCAGACAACTCCGCTAGAAGTGCAGTTAAGAACACTGATTCTCTACAGCCCTCTGATAGAGCTACGTACTCCGCTTCTGCACTAGAGAGTGACACCGTAGTTTGTTTTCGGTTCTCCCATGAAATGGGTCCTCCTGCAAATGTGAATACAAAACCAGTATACGATTTTCTGTCACATATATCGCCTGCATGGTCTGCATCCACATACCCAACTAGTTTCTTGCCAGTTCTTTTATACATCAAACCAACTTCTTTGGTTCCCTTTAAATATCTAAGCACACGCTTCGCAGCTGTCCAATGTGTTTGATTGAAACAACTGTTAAACTGGCTTAAATAGCTGACTGCATATGCAATATCGGGTCTCGAGCAAACAGCTAGATACATGAGCGAACCAATCAACTCTCTGTATGGTAGTTCACTCGGTGGAACATATTTTTCATCTTGTGACTTCACGAGCTTAATTCCATTTTCTATAGGAGTTTTCACACTTTTGCACTCGCTCATTCCAAATCTATTCAGTACCTTTTCAAGATACTCAGTTTGATTTACCCGCATGCAGTCCTTCTGACACTGTATTTTCATACCAAGAAAAACATCCACCTCACCTTTCATTTTCAATTTTCAAAACGTCTTTCATTTCGAACTTTGTTTGAAGCTCTTTCTTCAATGATATTCTCTCTTTCTCATTATTCCAAAAAATAATAATATCATCAACGTAGACAGCAACGATCATCATTGTGCCTTGATTCTTCCGTGTGTAGACGCAGGGTTCAGTTTCACATCTCTTGAAACCTATGTCTAACAACACCTGATTTAGCTTTTCATACCAAGCTCTGGGAGCTTGTTTCAGTCCGTAAATAGCTTTCTTCAACAGACAAACGTAGCCCTCTTTTCCCTGTTTTTCAAACCCTTTTGGTTGTCTCATGAAAACTTTTTCTTTTAAGTCACCATTCAGAAAAGCAGTCTTAACATCCATTTGGTCGACTTTAAGATTGTTTTCTACAGCTAAAGCTAGTAGTAGTCTCAGAGTACTAAAACGTACAACAGGCGCAAAAGTTTCATTGTAGTTTAAACCTTTTCTCTGCGTGAAACCTCTGGCTACGAGTCTTGCCTTGTACCTTATCTTCCCCGCCTCCTTTTTGATTCTAAAAATCCATTTAGAATCCACGAAGTAGCCATCAGCCTGTTCTACTAGCTCCCACGTTTGATTTTTCTTCATCGCATTGAGCTCTTCTTGAATAGCTAGTTCCCATTTATCTTTATTGTCTCCTGATAAAGCTTGTTCAATAGTTAAAGGTTCTTCCATTATGTCTTCTCCAGCTAAACAAAGAACATAATCATCAAAATTCCTGGGCTTCCTTTCTCTGAGAGGATATCTTCTCTCAGGAACATTATGAGTCGTTTCTTCTATAACGTCCTCTAAAGAATCAATCATGTCATCTCTGTCATCCGGATTTACAGCTTCAGTGCTATTCCTCTCTTCAGGTGTGTGTAATACTTCTTCATTTACATTTTCACAGTCAAAAAATTCATCGTTTGTACTTGATGTTTCATCTCGCTTATTTTGAATTTTACTTGGAACAGCAACTTCTCTATTCAGAGTTATAGGCCTCTCCAAGCAGTCATCTGTTGGTATTATTTCTAATATGTCATCGGTGCCATTTGCATGCGTCTTTGTTTGATTTTCGAAGAATACAACATCTCGTGCTTTATATAGTCTCGTCGTTTCGGTATCTATAAGCCTATAGCCTTTTGTTGTATCACAATACCCAACGAATACAAGTTCTTTGGTTTTTGCATCAAACTTCTTCCTTTTTTGTTTCGGGACATGCATAAAAGCCCTACAGCCGAAGACTTTTAAATGACTGAGGTCTATCTTATTGTTACTCCACGCCTCCTCAGGCGTCATTCCTTTGACAGCACATGTAGGACACCTGTTTTTTAGATATACTGAGGTATTTACTGCCTCAGCCCAATACCTTTTTCCGAGTTTTGACTCCTCAAGCATACTTCTGGCTCTCTCTACTATCGATCTGTTGGCCCTCTCACTCACACCATTCTGTTGCGGAGTATAATCCACTGTTAACTGATGAATTATCCCATTCTTCCGCAAGTAAGTGCTCATCTGTTTATTGACATATTCCGACCCGTTGTCAGTGCGTATTTTCTTGATCTTTTTACCGGTTTGTGTTTCAACTAGCGCTTTAAATTCAAGAAACTTGTCATAGACCTCGCTTTTGTTTATCATAAAATAAACAAAGGTTTTTCTTGTCTTGTCATCTATAAACGTGACGAAATACCTACATCCTGTGAATGATTTTTCTTCTATCGGACCACACACATCACTGTGTACTAGTTCAAGGATGCTACTAGCACGCGTACCCTTCTGCTTTGGAAAAGGCAAAGTAGTTTGCTTACCTTTCAAGCACGGTGCACATTGCAATTTACCAGGGTCCTTGAAACTCACACCTCTGGCCAGTTTGTCACGTAGTACCTTCATGTTGTGAAGACCTAAATGTCCGAGTCTCTGGTGCCATAGATGAAATTGATACTCAGTTTCGGTTTTCACAGCTGAAAGCATAGTAGGATTAGAGTCTAGTTTTACTACATATATCCCTCTATCTTCTCTGCATTTCAATTCCACCTTACCCGCCACTTGACATTCCTCTGCCTTATACAACTCACAACCTCTCTCCGAAAATACTACTACAAAGTTACGCTCTACTAACGTACTTACACTCAATAGATTAGCAGCTAACTTCGGCACATAAACAGCTCCTTTCACACTCACATTCAATTCCTCTGAACTAACATCACCACGGCCTTCACCTTCCACCCTATTCCCATTCGCGCAGGATATTTGGATTGGCTCTTTCAGCTCATTATAATTATCTAGCCAATCTTTTCTGTTAGTCATGTGAAATGACGCTCCAGAGTCCAAAATCCACTCTTGCGAAGCACTTGTATAGGAATGAAGTGCCGTATGCGAAGCGTGAGCTTGACTGCCATGCTTCTTTGGGCAAAAACGTGCTCTGTGTTCTCCCCCACACACATAGCATTCAATCTTCTTCTGAACTGTTTTTTCTCTATGTTTTTCCTTGCTTTTAGCATAGTTTTTCATCCGATTAGCACTCAAAGCGTTCTGTGACAAATCTTCTGGAGACTGTTTTGTATCTATTTGTAACAGCTTAGCTTTCACATAATCTGTAGTTAACGTTATATTGCTATTCTCAATAGCCATCCTCATAGGCTCATACTGCTCTCCGAGTCCTTGTAACATGAGTGCCGCTAACATCTCATCATCGACTTCCTTACCCATATCAGCAAGTTGATTGGCTAACGAGAGTATTTCAGTTACATAAGCTCTTGTGTTAGTGTACATGGAAAGTCTCTGACTGACAAGCCTTCCTAGCAGGCGACATCTGTTGTTAACTCCTTGATCCTCAAAAGCAGTCTTAAGTGCAAGCCAGCTCTCTTTTGCTGTAGTACTTTTCCTAACATGCACTAGGCAATGTGGCTTGACCATTAAAAGGATTTTCGCACGCACCTTTTTATCCATATTCAGACCTGCGACTTTTGTTGGTGTTGTTTCAACATACTCCCATAGGTCTTCCATAACCAGGTATAGCTCCATTTGGGTTTTCCAAGTGGCATAATTGGTTGCTCCATCCAATTTCTCAATACCTTGAAGAATTCCGCCTGGGACTGGTGACATGTGCAGCATACTAGAGCCAGCACCCCTATCTCCAACACCACCACCTCGAATTTCTTCCATCATGAAGAAAAAATATCGCGTCACGTCACGTCGATTGCTTTCTACTATTCTCGACAATATTAGAATGCGGCCCCACAAGCTCTGCTACCATGTTGGCAGTAATGCACAGTGGTCAGTGAAGACCCTAAATTCATCGTAGACCTTATCGACGACTGGATATTAAGATTAAATAGTAAAAGATGAGAATAAAGTTATTTATTTTCTATATCGGGTTATTAGCGACAGCCTTCAACATGAAGTGCAAAAACAACATACTATCGTGTAAAATATCTTAAAGTTAGAACACTATATATATGAAAGAGTTCCTAACTAGTAGGTTATATAAACCTCTTTAACAGTTAGACGTGCTGTATGGCTTTATAGCTTTAGCCTGTCCGATGAGGCATTTTTATTTAATGTACACACTCCAAAATATGATAATTTGGGAGTTTTGGCGGGAACGCGGAAAGAGTCGTGTCTTCCCCTTGTATTATTTTCCAAAACTTGTGTTTTGTCGAGTGTTTATGCATAAAAATGGTGGTGTTTTATTCATAAAGTGCCGAACCACAAGCGCAATAATGTAAAAATGATAAAATGTAGTGATACATGAATTTTCGTGTTCCTTCCAAAACTCCATCGAAGCTTATAGTGATGTCGCCACAACTTTACTAAAGCATGACTGGACTTGACTGACTCGGACTGTACTTGATCAAGACTGGACTTTGACTACAACTATAGCTACGAGGCAACTTATTTAACTTGTGAAACTTGAAAATATAAAACACTTGACACTAGCAAATGCTCAAAATGCGACGTCAAAAGCAAAGAAAAAAAAATGATAATTTGATTGTTACCTATCTCCTTTGAAGAGTTTTGGCGGGAACGCGGGAAGAGTCGTGTCTTCCCCTTGTATTATTTTCCAAAACTAGTGTTTTGTCGAGTGTTTATGCTTAAAAATGGTGGTGTTTTATTCATAAAGTGCCGAATTACAAGCGCGAGTGTGGGACAATGATATAATGTGGGGAAACATGAGTTTTCGTGTTGCTTCCAAAACTCCATCGAAGCTTTATAGTAAAGTCGCCACTACTTTACTAAAGCATGACTGGCACGAACTGACACGAACTGGACTTGACTAAGACGACTTTGACGATAACCATAGCTAAGATACAGCAGAAATAACACTTAAGACAAGGCAGTATGGCTTTATAGCTTTAGCCTGCCCGAAGGCGCAAATTATTAAAAAAAAAAAACTATCTCCTTTGATGAGTTTGATGTAGTTGACGTCAAAGAACAATATATACCGATTGAGTCGTTGAGTGTTGACTAGTTGTCTACAAGTTATTAATTTTAAAGACTTTTTTACCTTTATTTACTAAAGTAAAATAATTCACCGGTAATAGTACCATGAATAAACTATGGTATCTGATATTTCTTTTAACTTGTTCTGTTGCTTATGCAAAGAAACCTAAAGATGAAGAGAAACCGTCTTGGGCAAAAAAAGACATTCGAGATTATTCCGATGCCGATATGGAAAGGTCTGTCCAAAATCAAAACGCGGCTATTCACTTCTGTGAAGTGGGGAAGATATTTTACTAGACCTCTTTTTATCTTATATCCTATACGGCCTGTCGTATACCACATAAACCTAGAGCTGGGTTAGATTTACAAAATGCATACTGTAAACAAACATGATACTTTGTATTTGTACTAATAACCGTTCAACATTTTAGTAATTTGTTATGGCATGAATTTTCCAGGTTACTTGACCAGTGGGAAGAAGATGAAGAACCTCTTCCTGAAGATGAGCTTCCAGAACACCTTCGGAAACCACCACCATTAGATATGACTAAATTGGACATGTCAAATCCAGAGTCAGTCTTACAAGCCACAAAGAAAGGACAAACATTGATGATGTTTGTGTCAGTTGCAAATAAACCTAGTAGAGCCAGGACAGAGGAACTGACGAAAATATGGCAAACAAGTCTTTGGAGTAATCATATTCAAGCTGAAAGGTATAAACAATTTTGTAATCACATAATAAGGGATTTGATAGTGATAGTGTTTGGCAATATCAGACCAAATATGTAATGAATATACACCTTACTTCTTTTTATTGAATTCAATCTTATTTTGTCTGCATCTTTTCTTGTGAGTATTTTTTTTAAAGTTGAGTATGTTAAATAAGTTTAGTTCTCAGTATTAGGATGATCAGTAGTGGCATGTAGGATTTTATCATTTGAAATTATTGTGGGTAGTATGTTACGGCAACAGTCCACCTGCCAAGTTACCCGAGATAAAATTCTTTCCACTCCTGACAATGTGTTAGATTTCACAGCTTTGCCACTTTTATCAATGCTGAGATGTTAGTGGATTTATCATTTGCAGCAACAAGGTTGATGATGAGATTGAAAGCTTACAATGTTTACACATGATTGGAAAATAAAAGTTGTATTTGTGAATTTGAAACTCCACTAAAGTATAGAAAAAAATGTAGAACTGCTAAACAAATTAATACTTTTCTTGTATTTCAACAGGTATCTCATTGATGATGATAGAGCCATATTCATGTTTAAAGATGGATCTCAAGCTTGGGCTGCTAAAGAGTTCTTCTTAGAACAGGATGAACTAAAGGAGGTTCAGCTAGAAAGTCAAACATACCCAGGCAAGAACCCTGATGTTAAAAACAAAGCCATCAGAGATGAATTATGAATGATCTGATTTAATTCCTTTAGTTAAGTTTTAAAATAAGAAAAAGAATGTTAAAACAAGTGCTTATTTAAGTGTTTTCAGGGAAAGATTTTTCTTCAGAATATTTGGTAATTGTATCAAAGTCAATATGATGAATGGAATATAATTTGCACTATAAAAAAATGAAATGTGTAAACTGTTATAATGAGTAGGCAAAGAAGCAGTCAGATAGAATAAGAATATAAGTAACCATAATAACCCATGATAAATATGATGATAATATTTACTGAAGTATATTTTATACTTCAGAGATATACTTCTACTAAACTAATGCCCATATTTCTACACCTGGAAGCGACTGTCAATCACATGCATGTAAGAATTAAAAGGTAAAAAAAAAAATGTTTTTCATGAAATACAACTTTATTTTAAAAATAAGAATTTTTATCCATTTAGGTACATACCAGCCTATATTAGTTTTATCCTAATAATCTTAAAAATAGAGATTAATGATAAAACTAAAAAGCATCAGTAGCTCTAAAATGTTCTTCATCAATAGTTGAGTAGATGTGGCCTTCTCCACACATCCATTCCAGAATATTCCTAAAAAAAAATAATAGATTATATTTTTTCATCACAACCAGTTTCTATAATTATAAACTACTTGTAAATAGATCCTTAGAATCCATAGAAAAGTCAGAAGTACAGATTTTACATCAAATCAGTTTATTCCAATAATATATTTTTACTTGATAAAACTTAACCAGTTTAGATAGGTCCTAATTTTTTTGCACTTTGTTGTTTGTCTTTAGATGCCACTTCACATGCCTAACAGATGTGAAGTGAATATGAAATAGAAATCTTAAAAACTATTGTTGTAGTATTTCTAAAAATCAGATAGATACTAACTCAAACTCCATTTGTAACATCTTATCCTTCAGTGTAGTGTACATGTCTTGTTTGCTGATCCCCTGTTCTGATGTGGAAGCCCTGATGAGATTGAACACCAACATTTGGCGAGGGTTTAAGCCATTCACAGAGCCCGTCTCATTCATGCCTACCATTGAATTGGATGGCATTGCATTATTGTTAAAAGTAGGATTACTATCTGCTGCTTTTTCCTGCAACATTAAAAACATATGATTAGTTTGTAATCATTTGTTGATTAATATGTTTTCATATTGGCAGTCACAGAAGACATACCTATCAGCTTAGAGCAACTCAGAAGGGAGTAGTAAATGGTCCTGGCTACTTGCTAAAAACTAAATTATTCAAATCCACCTTCATTATGTGAACTGCTAAGCAAAGGAATTTGCTGCCAGAGTGGGTGATCCCCGATAAGATACAATCTTAGTACTTTCAAGTTGCGAGTGAATGGGTTTCTTTTAGGCAAACCTGCTCCATCATTGACGGCTTCTTCACTTAACATAATTGAGTGGCAGTCAAACAAGCCTACAATAATAATAAAAAAATCTCTATATCATTTACGAGTAATGTTTACAGATAGAGATTTAGAGGTTACAGAACCACAGACAAGTCACCCTACATCATCAAGGACATATGTAACACTAGTTAAGTATTTAATGTTTTCCTGCATTTACATATTGTAATATATTATGAATAGGTACAAGGCAACAATAGGCTACAATACTGATAGCAATAATATAGACAATAAGCCCATTAACACATACAGGTGCAATGTCTGTAATGTGTCCTTGCAATTTATGTTTAATTTTATCACCACAAGAAAGTTGTTAATTAGTTTTCATGCACTTTGTTGTTTTATGTGAAGTTTTCAAGTTTTCACATTTACATTTACAACTTGTTCAATATGACATAGGTATTTGACCATTTCCTTGATCCAACTTCCCTTAAGTCCAATGCTACCTATGCAAATGTATATATGGATTAAACACCTTTTTAGATTCAGCTTCCATTTTCACTTTATTATTGATACACTGCAAGTAGTGGAATGTGATTGCATTAGCATCTATAATAGGCATTATTTTAAATGCCATGAGAACTTTTTTTCCTTTATTTGTTTTCACATTGCCATAGATTTTAATGTAGTCATTCACTTGAACTTTTGGTGAGGATTTATCCTGAAAAGAGATTATTAAAATGTACACACAATTTTATCATAAGTAATATTTACATGTAAATATTACAGAGTACTATTATAGTGTTCCATGAATTATACATTCTATAGATACAGCAACATTTGTGATATTTTAATGTATATGAATGCTGGTGGCAGTAGAGTATTATGGATGCTTGTCTTTAAAGAAACAAGAGTTCTAAGTCTACTTTGGACTACATTAAATAAGAGTTTCATTTACAAAATCTATTCCATATTTTATAGTACTCAAATTTGAATAAATACAATAATTGTTTATAGTATTTAACTTTTGTACAATAACAATTATAATAAAAATATAATAATATAGGTAGCAGGTAGGTATATACTTATGATGAAACTTACGTCTTCGTCCATGGCTTCTTGATCGAGCCATAGCACGGCTCGCATTCTACCAGTAATGTCTTGTATGGTGTAAGTGATTTTAGTGCTCTGCATTCGTATGTTGCGAACACGCGCCACTACACAAGCGATCTGGATTTCTGTACCCCATATTTTAATACCATCATCACCACAATGCAGTGCTTGTTTTATTACAATGGGTGCTGTTCTGGAAGCCCTTCTTCCCTACGAATTAAAGTTTAGAACGTTTATAAAATATTGTATAGTAAATACTGGTAATGTTGAGAGATATTGTACTTAGGTTGATACTTACGGTTTTTTGCTGTTGATTAGGTGTATTTACATTTCCAAATTGATTTCCAGAATTGAGGAACCCTCCTCCAACTGCCGATTGATCTGTAATAAAAAGTTTACACCGATTTCAAAACATTTGTAGAAGTAGTATTTATTTAAAGATTTTTATTTTTCGATTAACGATATATTTACCATTCCACATTATTATAGCAAATTGGATGAAATCAAACAATTATATCTCAATTCAATTGAAGCTACTTGTTTATAATAATATTTGAATTGTAATGATAACGAAACGTGAAAGAAACGTTTGGTTCGAGCCGGCATCACAGTTTCACACATGAAATAACAAGTTTCAGTATTGCCACTTAAACACAAAAAAATACTCTAGCTAGAGATACGTAAAAATCCTTAGATTTTAGAAATTTTCTCTAAAATCTGGGGATATACATAATTATCTAAATTTCGTAAAAAAATATTACACGCTGAATACAAGCCACTTTCCACTGGTCTTTTTGGAAATCAACGGTGAATGTCTATGTCCAGTTTGTCTAGCTGTGGACGTCCTACGGCTGAAGCACATTCTCTGGAATGAATCCTGTAAAAAATTGACATATTACAAATTTTCCTACCAGCAGTGTTCAAGAGTGTCAACTTATTTAACTACCAGCGTTTCCTAACCAATACACCAAGATCACTCAGCAAGTGAAGAGCTTCAAGCCAATATTTCGGAAAGCTGTACCAAAGGTGGCACTAGTGTTCTATTTATTATACGATAGCACATCTTACTTGGTGGTAGATCTCCTTAGCAGGAGGTCGTCTAGGTAGGTACCACCGCAGTACCAGTTATTCTGCCGCGAAGTAGTAGTGTGTAAATATTACTGTATTCCGGTTTGAAGGATACTGCAGCTAGCGAAATTACTGGGCTGTTGAGACTTACCATCGAAAGTCTCCAAAGTAATAAGCACCAAAGCAGCGATGCCCTGGACTTTGTTTTTTTACTCAGAGTTCTATGTATGTAACCTGATTCACCCAGTAATATTTTTTTATAATTATAATGATTGACATAATATGGATGCGGAATTCTTATACCTTCATTTACATTTGTGTCTAAAATCTAGTTACAAAGTCCAGTCTTGGTATAGAGCTAGACCAATCCTATCTTAGTAAAGTAGTGGCGGCTAGTGTCTTAATTATTAGCATTGATAAAGTTTTGTGAACGACACGAAAAGTTACGTTTGGCTACATTATATCATTTTCACTTTTTACTTGGTAAGATTTCCTTAGCAAGAGATCGTGTAGGTATGGATCAGCTACATTACCAGATTTTCTGCCACCAAGCAGTAGTATTAAAAAAAAAAAAAAGTACAGTAAAAAGTGCAGTAGTATGTACACATTCTTGTCTTCAGCTTTCAAGGATACTGCAGCTAGAAAAATTATTGGGCTGTTGAGACAAACCATTTAGTACTACTCTTAAAGTAATGAGTGCGAAATCAGCAGGACTTTTTTTTGTTACTCAAAATTATGCTTATTGCTGCAATGGTCATGGACAGGCGTTATCTCCTACCTTCAGGAGTGTGTCTAGTTTGTCGCATTATTTTAACGTAAAAATAGGTGCTAGATATTTTTAGTCCTTAAATATGGAAATTTAAACTATAGACAACCGCTGTACTAGATCTAGCAACAAAGTCCCTTAAATGGCAACACTGTAAAGTTTTGATTTGTGACGTCCATGGCCAGAATAAATTAATAAAAAAAAAATGATTTGTGACGTACATAAACGCGGGAATTATGAGTGATGACCATAGACAATGGTTGACAGCGCTACTGTACTCCAACCGTCTTTTTTTTTTCTTTGATTTTGTCGTCGCTTTCTATGCATTTGCTAGTGTTAGATGTTCTATATTTTCAAGCTTCATGAGTAAACCCAATTACCGAAATATATAAATTTCAACTCCACTGTTTATGCAATAGAATGTGTCAGAAAGTCTCGAAATAAGGCTTCAATTGTTTATGTGTTTAGCTTCATGAGTTAAATAAGTTGCCTCGTAACTATAGTTATAGTCAAAGTCCAGTTTTGGTCAAGTACAGTCCGTGTCAGACAAGTCCAGTCATGCTTTAGTAAAGTAGTGGCAACTTTATTAAAAAGCTTCGATGGAGTTTTGGAAGCAACTCGAAGTCATGTTTCCTCACATTATACCATTTTCTTACACTCGCGCTTATGATTCGGCATTTTATGAATAAAAAACCACAATTTTTATGCATAAACACTAGACAAAACACTAGTTTTGGAAAAAAATACAAAACTATCTATATCTACCCAGTATTGATATTTCTAACAAGAAAAGAGGATTATAAAAAGTATTTTTTTACGAACTCAAAATTTCGGTAGCCTAGTTGGGTGACTGTCTCGTTTTCAATCTGGCGGACCTGGCCCTAATTTTTCAAAGCTATGTGCGTATTGTTGATAACTTCAAACAGTGAAGGAAAACATCACAAGGAAACCTATAATACATGTCCGAGAGTCCTTAAACAATTGGTTCTTCTAGAAGTTCCTTACTAACACTAAACTAAGCCCTAACCACAGGCAGCTTAAGCCTTGCCCCACTGCCGGCGGGACACAAGCTTTTAAGTTTTTACATTTTTAATTACGTTCATACTTTTGAAAACGGTTGGTTTCGAAATGCTGACTGAAAACGTAGAGCTTTATCTAGTTAGAGTCTAATAAAAAGTCCAAGGAGTCTGTTTTATTTTCGTAGTATTTTCAAATAAACGAGAAGTTGATAGAGCATTTTAAGCATTGGTTACTTTAAGCAACGTTTTTAAGTAACACCCGTAATGTAAAAGAATAGCTGAGAATGGTGGATGAAAGTAACTCGTTTAAATCTCGAAGCCAAAACCTCCACGAAGGAAATAGAAGGAAAGGAATGGAAGCAACTGAGTTTTTATGAGAATTTGCATAACACATGAACGTTGTAATGGCCGAAGAAAAAATAAAAAAATAAACTTTTTTTAACTTTGTAGAGTTACACAAGGCAGTATGGCTTTACAGCTTTAGCCTGCCCGATGGGGCAAATAAATAAAAAAAAATAAAAAATTGTAGAGTTAGGTATTTTGTCTTTGTTTTTTCTATTTACTACGCGAGTTACGCGACGCCCGCAACGGAAGTGTTTTGAACTTTAATTAAACTGTTTGACGATAAAAATTGCTGTACCTGTTTCATTTCTTAATTGTAAAGTTATGGCTTGCAAAAATTTTCACAAAGGGAAGTATTATGTCGCTTTCAAACGTGGTTTTGAGGACTCCAAGAAAGACATTACTGTAACAGTGGATAAAGTTTTTGAAAGTGATACTCTGGTAAATATTGTAGGACATTTCACACAGTGCTATCTAGCCCCAAACTAACCGAAGTTTGTACTATGGGAACCTGACAACTGACAGAGTTCTTTTTTATTTGTTATTGTTTTACAATACGTACAGAACACCCATACGCAGAACAAACATTATGGTCACATAAATGTTTGTCCTGGTGGGAATGGAACCCACGCCCTACAGCTCTTGAAGCAGATATTCTACCAAATGAGCTAACAGGGCAATCATAATTATCCTATTAGAATTGTTTTCACTGTATTCACAATTTAAAAAATACAGAACCTACCAATCTCAAAATAACCATAATTTTTCAGAAAATATCACTATCAGATGAAGACAACCCACAATTTTTGTGTGTGCTAATTATTACTCGATTAGACTATGAAGACTTGAAGAAACAGCAGGGTTTGCTGGTGGACTTCGACAATTTTCCTTCGCAGCTTGTAAGGCTGTTACAACAATGTGCTTTAAACAATATGTAAGGACTTTATTAATATTCCTAACAGAACTCCCTAAGATTTCCAACAAGAGCCTTACATGTCCAGTTTAAATTAACTTTGTCTGTAGTTGTTATACACCTAATTATAGTACTACTGAACTAGCAGAACTGATTTCTTTTACACACTGTACATCATCCATTGCATTTTTAGCAAATTGTTGTGTCATTTTAAGTTCACTATTCAGAAGTTTTGTGGGTTTACATCAACCTTATATTGATAAAATTATCAGAAGCAATACCCCCCTGGTAAGTATTTTTTTGGCATATTCCGTAGTTTAACATTAATGTACAACAATTTTCACAGGTTCCTAATAATGCAGCAAACAAATCCAGTGCAATATTATTTTGAGGTAGTAGAGCATAATGAGTTCAAGAGACTAGTGCATCTGTCACTGCGGACTGGGCCTGCTACTGATGCTGATATCAAGCAGCATATGACGGATACCATTAATCATTTAAAAGTAAGATTTTATAACAAATATTAACTAAAATAAAATAGTTTAACAAACTAAAATAGTGTTAATAAGAAATAGTTCTTGCTTATTTTATGTCATTAAGTCTATTAATGGTGTGGCTATCACTTGTTCTTTCAAACTATTTTTTTAAAATAATTAATAACTTTAGAATTAGGTTCAGAGAGAGATGACACAATATATAAGTAACAAATAAGCAACAGTAATAAAACTTGCGCTATTTCATTATAGAATATCTTTTATCCCTGAATAATGTTCCATAAGATGCTTTTATACTAAACTAGCTGCACCCTGCGGTGTTACCCGCTACATATATATTTATATATAATTTTAGAAAGTATACCAAATAATAAACATTTAATTAAATGTAAACACATTCAGCTATTATAGCTTTCTTAATAATTAAAAAGCTAATACATATTTAAATCTATCTTTTCAGAACACATTGTCATCAATAAAAAGCTCATCATCAAGCACTGAGGCTCATCTCAATGACAAATGCATCAATTTAGACAGAAAAGTCCATGACTTGTCACATGTTATAACCAAAATGGAAGAAGACAAAATGAGGCGAGAGATGGAGTATCAAGAATTGCTGAAACAAGAGAAAGAAAAACTAGAAATAGTAAGAGGATTATTATCACATCATTAATAATTTCCTGTCTACTTTCAAAGCAATCATAGACACTGCTTACTTACTGCTTCGCTTTGGCGCTCATTACTTTGAGACTCCATGGTTACTCTCGACAGCCCTGTACCGTAAACCGGAATGCAGTAATGTTTTTTTTTATTTATAATTATACACTCCACAGACACTGGGGTCCGTGACCTTTGTCAACTTTAGTTACATATTTTTTTTTTACAATTTTACATTACAAAAAGAAGAAAGTTACGTTAGTAATCTTAATCTAAGGTTAAAGTAGGTACTAGATTGTGTGTATACCGCGAGCAGACCAGCGATCCCAGCACCCGACGAATGGTGTGTTAACGCAGTAATGTTTACATACCATTGCTTGGCGGCAGAATATCTAGTACTGTGGTAGTCAACCCAGACAACCTTCTGCTAAGGAAATTTAGCACCAAGTAAACAGTAGATACTGTCACCTTAAAAATTGTGTATAACTTTTTATACTTAATTAACAGGAAAGGCAACAATGGAAAAGGAATGCAGATACAAATCTAAAATCACATATGGGAGAATTCCAGGAGAATCTCAACAGAAAAGATAGACAGATAGAAGATATGAATGTGACCTGTAAACAGTTTAAAGATAATATTGTGCAACTTGAAAATCAAATAAGGTAATAGAAATTGTTGCAAAAAGTTAATATTAAGTAAGGCAAGCTAGACTGTAAAGTGGCCAAGTTAGTCTTTTATAGCAAGAGTTACATAACACCAACAATTTTTTTTTTTCATTCAACACAAAACAAATTATGTACTTCCAACAAAAAATAATCTAGAGGATTGCTGGATCGCAATTTAAACCATTTTTTTTAATGGTTGTTTTTAATGGGTTTTTTTAATGGACTGGCTAGGAGTTTGACCACAGCTCACCTGATGTTAAGTGAAGGCGTGGTCTAAGATGGTAAAGCACATCTAGCCTGGAATGGAACTGGCTCTGAAGTGAGGCTGCCAGAACACACTGTTAGATACTTGGCGACAGATTTTCAACTTGAGGGTGGTAGCTAGCAAGCCAAGTACTATAAAGTACCCTACTAACATGCTATGGTTTCCTCGCGATGTTTTCCTTCACCAGCAAGCTTATTGTTGAGGTTTGAACCCACGCCCTTCGGCATGAGAACCAACCTCGCAAACCACTCTGCTATCATTGCTACCATGTCTGTAATATTGGTTTAGCATTCTATACAAGCTTATAAATACGTGAAAAGTCTAATATATCTAGTCTTACAGTAGTAATAGTCATTTTGAAGTGATGATAGTTTAGTTGTTGGCGAGGTAGGATTGCACAACCAGGGACAAAAAAATCTAATCAATCTATTTTGGTCTAGTTCTAATTCAAAATGGGATGATAAATCTACCAATTACGTCCCACTTTGCGTGTGGACAGGTGTGGTTTCTAATCCTAACACCGCACCGCTGGTGAAGGAAACCATTCTGAGGAACCTAGCATGGTGGCAGGATACAAGCTAGCTACCACCCTCGAGTTGAAAATCTGCCTTTACATTAACAGTCTGTTCTGGTAGCTTGACTAGAATCTTCGATAACATTATCACATAACATAGAGCTTTCATAACAGTTTCTTTAGTTTAAGCTCTGATTTCTATTCATCATTTTATTGCAGTGAAAAATCTCAACGCCTAAATTGTATAGAAAAAGAAGTTCAAAAAACTCATATTGAAGTGGCTACACTGAAGGCAAAAAACGCAACTTTAGAAAGAGAAATTGCAGAGAAAGACAAACAGTACAATCTGCAAATGTCCAGGTGTACTTATTTAGAAAAGGTTAGAAAAATATGAGATATGTTTATTTTTTGGTTGTAGTGTGTAAACATTATTGTGTTCCGGTTTGAAGGTGACTGCAGCTAGTGAAATTACTGGGCTGTTGAGACTAACCATCGAAAGTCTCAAAGTAATGAGTGCCAAAGCAGCGATGCGCCAGACTTTGTTTTGGTACTCAAAGTTCTGTGTATTGCTGCAATGGTCATGGACATGCGTTATCTCTTACCATCAGGAGAGCGCATCGTTCATCTCATTACATTTAAATTTAAAAAAAAAAACAGATTCCCTATTTTTTTAGAGTATAAAGAAGGTAATTTAAGTGACCAACAGTTTTACCCACTTAGCACCTTACTAGATACTGTTTCAAGATATAAAGTTAGCGATGTGTTAATTAAGGAAAAAATACATACATACTAACTTTCGCATTCATAATATTAGTGTGACTGTGTGTTATGTTCAGGGTATGTTAAACAAATTTGAGCACAATTGCACGCCGCTGGTAGGTAGCAAGTCTGTCAATTTACTAAAAGATACATTTCGGAGAATGTGCTACTGAGCTGTACGACCTTTTACTTCCATCTCCTCTTTACTACTGAACAAGTACCACGGCCAACTACCACACATACATAGTGGAATTTCCTTGTGTACCTATATACCAAATATTTTGACTCTATATTTTTGAATATTTTTTATGTTTCTCATCCATACAGCCAAGGAATAGAATAAGCTGAGAGATATAATCTGAATCTTTCTTTTCAAGGGCAGAGTGAATAGGTATCATCTAAATCAGCGTGCTTCATCTTCGATCACATCATCGCTTACCATCAGGCGGGTTGGTAGTCAAACGCGAATTTATCCGTATTATAAAAAAAAACAATCCCTTAAAAATAAGTAGGTATAAAATGTTGTTGTTCTGAAAATGGTTTCTAATAAATTCTCTGTTGCAGATTGTAAAAGAAAACTCTGACACTATAAAAGAATTAAACAACAATTTGTCAATATTAAAAAAGGAAAAGGTGAGTTACAAATATGTTTATCACCGGGTATAAATTGCACACAAAATACTATGAAATTAGTTTTGTTTATTTACCTCGACATTCTTAACATAATTTTAATGTTCGTTAAAAATTCAACCTTCATAATACAACATTTATACATTAAGCATATTTTTTAAACTCTCATAAGACAACAAACTTTTTACAATATGTACTTTTTTTGAAAAGATGCCGTAATACTACCTAATACCTTTTTGTAGCGATGATAGCTCAGTGGTTAGCGCGGTAGGTTCGCATGCCGAAGGGCGCGGGTTCAAACCCCAACAATGAGCTTGAGCTACCGGTGAAGGAAAACATCGTGAGGAAACCATAGCATGGTGGTAGGGTACTTTATAGTACTCGGCTGGCTAGCTACCACCTTCAAGTTTGAAAATCTACCGCCAAGCATCTAACGGTGTGTTCCGGCTGCCGCACTTGAGAGCCAGTTCAATTTCAGGCTAGGTGTGCTTTACCATCTTCGACCACACCTTCACTTAACATAAGGTGAGCTGTGGTCAAACATCTAGCCTGTCAACCATAAAAAAAAAAGCTATTGTTACAGGGCAGTCAAACTAAAGTAAAGAATATAAAAAAGTAATAGCTCTGAAAGAATACTCATTATTACATGTTTCCTTTTCAGACAAGTCTAGAAGAAAGACTCGCTCTAAGTGAATCCTTGTCCAACAAAAACAATGAAGCAATTCATTCTACGTCAGAACAGCTGCTAAAAGCCAATCAGATCATTTCCAAGCAGAATGCTGATCTAATTGAAATGAAAGAAAAGGTAACTGTAGCGATGATATCTCAGTGGTTAGCGTGGTCGGTTCGCATGCCGAAAGGTATGGGTTCAAACCGCAACAATGAGTTTGAGCTGCCGGTGAAGGAAAACATCGTGAGGAAACCATAACATGGTGGTAGGATATTTTCTAGTACTCGGCTGGCTAGCTACTACCCTCAAGTTGAAAATATGCCGCCAAGCATCTAACAGTGTGTTCCGGCAGCCTCACTTGAGAGCCAGTTCCATTCCAGGCTTGGTGTGCTATACCATCTTCGACCACAACGTCATCATCACCGTCAGGTGAGTTGGCGGTAAAACGCAACCCTATTAGTAGGCAAAATAAAAAAAATGTTTTACTATGGAAACTGACGTGGTTTTGAGACACTTTTTGTTTTACTTATTATTTACTAAATTACTCACGTTTAATTTAAATTTAAATCAAACGTACGAAACGTACGTGCGTAATCTATACTATTATAAAGAGGAAAGATTTGTTTGTATTGAATAGGCTCCGATACTACTGGACCTATTTCAAAAATTATTTCACCGGGAACCTACACTATCTCCGGGTGACAAAGGCTACTTTTTTATGGAACTACGCGGGCGAAACCGCGAGACGTCTGCTAGTTACTAATAACGTGTGTAATACCCCATAAGTAAAACAAAATATTATAAGTAGATATGTTTTTAATGCAATAAGTTAAAATAATAACTACTCTAAAATACCGCTATCAATGGGAATAGTTCCCAAAACGCTGGCCCCATTGCCGCGTTGTATGGCAATACTCAAACGCTGAGCAAAATAGAGGCCAGCGTTTTGTTCACGTGTGGCGTCGACCAAACGAGATGCAATGCAATAAGTAATTATAATGATTATTATTTTTTGTAATCATATTGACATATTTTAAGCAAAACAAATATTACCTCTAAAGTAGATATGTATTTGCAAAAAAAATGTATATAAGTATTCTGTGAGTTATCTAGTTCCCATATTACAAGCTTTGCTTAGTTTAGGGCTAGATGGCGCTGTGTGAAATGGGCTAGGATATTTTTTCATTATTATGAAAGATGATTTTATGAAGTCGTTAAAAATGTTTCAAAATCTTATATTATTCTGCAGCTTTTGTGTAGAACAGCGATAGCACTCGAACAAGAGAAGGTAATCGAAAGTAATGGGAAAGAAATGGACGGACTCAAGTCGCAGATAAATTCGACAAATATTCAAATGGACAAACTGATGCAAGAATTGAATAGCATTAAAGATAAATATGAGTTGAATGCGACTGCGCTCAAGGAGCGAGACGAAACTATAAAAAATAATAACATGGGTAAGGAAACTGCTTCAAGCTATTTTTTTAACTGCTAGCACTTAAAAAAATTGCTTATAAATAGACCTACTTCAAGTTGAAGTGGCAGTGGGCAGAGCACATAGCACGCAGAACTGATGGCCGATGGGGCTGCAAAGTTCTGGAGTGGAGGCCACGAACCGGCAAGCGCAGCGTAGGACGTCCACCCACAAGGTGGACAGACGACCTAATAAGGACCGCAGGAACGCGCTGGATGCGAGCCGTTTCCAACCGGTCTTTATGGAGGTGGATGGGGGAGGCCTATGCCCAGCAGTGGACGTCCTACGGCTGAAATTATGATGAGACCTACTTCGTACTTGGTGAGCGGGCCTTCTCTGCACTCTAGGCTGTGGACGCGCCCCCGGTGCGTAGATTCTTTGATCTTAACTTGGTGGTAGATTTCCTTAGCAGGAGGTCGTCTAGGTAGATACCACCGCAGTACCAGATATTCTGCCGCCAAGCAGTAGTGTGCAAACATTACTGTGTTCCGGTTGGTGTGCCACTCTGCTGCATTCCAGTAGCAAGTGCGTCGCCATTTATTCTATCTCCGTGCAACCTCAGCATGGAGGACTGTCTGTAACCCCAATGTTGGCCTAGTATTGTCAGTTTTAGTAATTTTTACTTGATGGTAGATTTCCTTAGCAGGAAGACCTTTAGATGCATGGAGGCAAATTTTTAGCTTGATGAGTTTCATAACCTCGCTGTTCGAATAAAAAATGTGGAATCGAAAGGCGTTTTCTTTATGTGGATCCACTTTGTACGGGTTCACTTCGAATAGCACAAGTAAGATGTGATTTATATTCCAGTAATCCAATGGCTGCACAAGAAATTGGAAGACAACTGCCCGAGCGATGTGTTGGTCGGCAGGCACAAACCCGGCATGCCGTCTGCTGCCAGTTCTACGCCATACTTCCTTTCCAAGAATCACACGACTTCATCGCGAGGAGCCTCTGATGAATCAATAGATTTCTATGCCACTTCTAAGCTGTATGTAGTTACATTAATTTCTATTTCTACCATAAATTAGTTTTGGCTTTCATATCTGCGATAACGTAAAACTTTGACGTGTTTGTGTGGATCCTGTATGACAAGCGAAATTTGTAGCACCCATTTTCTACGCAATTTTATATCAATGGGTACCTACAACTTTTTTTCTAATCTGGATTTTATATTTTTCGTATGATTGATAAGATGTCAAAGCACTATTTGCAAAATTATTAAAATATGCGTGCGAGATAGCGGTATTTCGTCCTTATGAAGAAAAATATGATACAAACATTTAATAAAAAAAAAAAATTTAATGAGGTACTCTTGTGTTACATGTTTCAGCTCTAATGTAGAAGACAGTCCTGGACCGGACATGCAAAGCAATACTTTCAAAGTTGGACTGGACCCCAAATATTTGCGCCCTGCGCCGAGTGACAATCAAGTTACACATAATAAAGGTGCGAAACATAAGATTTTTCTAAATATTTTACCAGTTAATGTATCTTAAACATAGTTAATGAAATAGCCTATACAAATACCCTACCACAATGCTATGGACACCGTTTTTTAAAAAGACATACAAGCACTGATTTTTGTCAGAAAACTTTGAGCTCTTATTAGCTTGGTCAGTATACTAATGTTTTTCAATCAAATTAACATTTTTAATCAGTGAGTTTTACCTGCTACGACTTACGACGCCGAAACGTGGACACTCACAGCTGGATCGGATCACAAATTCAAAGTGACTCAGCCAGCTATGGAAAGCTATACTTGATGTTTCTCTAAGAAAACTTATCCAGAACGAAAAATTAGTCACTGATATAGCTCAGCGTCTTGGTAAGCTGTCATGTCCCACGTAAAAAGAGCTCTGGTTTGCCAATGACAAAAAATAGAAAAACAAATTGACTCTCCATACAAAATGATCGAGTTAGAATGAAAGTCAATTTTAATTTTTTAACATTGACGTAACATTTATTACATGACATATTATCATTTGTACCTATTCCATATTGACCACGCGCTTACTAGAGGGCGCTAGGGTAATGATTGCACACTTGTTGGGCTAGAAACGCCTCTGAGCTCAGCAGTGGAATATGATGGGTATATAGATGATGACGATGATGAATGTTTTTATTGTACTTATTTCAGGTGCGAGGCCAAATTCAGGTGAGGTACAAGGGCTAAAAGGCAAGGAAAATGTGAATATAAATCTTCCTAGGGTTGATTATAGAGAGAAAAAGTCTGCGCGAAGTTCTACGTACAGAGCTACACCGGTTTCAGCTTATTTTCCTTAGTTCCTGAGTTATTCACCAATGAATTTTTATTTGTAAAAAGTTTGTATGTCTTTTATGTACCCATTTGTGGTAAATAGTGCAATAATGAAATAATAAATTGTTTAGATCTATTGAGTCCATGTATCTGTGAGTTTATTTGTTTACAATAGGTAAAACTCGTAAAGATTTTGTGCTAGCGTAAAAAAATCAACAATGTGCTTAATAAAATGAATTGTATCAATTTTCTAAAATTCGTGTTAGGCGACAATAGTTCTGTCCGTGATGATATACCAGTCCCAATAGAGCAAAGCAGTTTAAAGAACTGGCGCTCGTGCGTACTAATAGTACTGCACCTCACGACTCTACAAGGCCGTATTGAAGAGCAAGTTGCTGATGGATGATCCTGGCTGCTTGGTTGTGCCTGTGCAAATACTCGCCTTTGGCAAGATGCGGATAACCGGAAATAATATATTGGAGCGATCCGCCAGAATGGTGGCTGGCCCGACCGATGTCGACCGTACCGTCGTTCATGACATATTTCCGATAGTTGTTCGTCTTAGATAACTTCGTCCGCAATTGTACAGGCAAAACCATCAATCGCCGCATAGAGGTACCCGTAGTGTAGCCTATTTACCGATGCAGGTATCTATATCCATAATATGCTCGTTAAGACCCCATAGACCCGCCCGTGCAGCTCCTTGCTTTTCCACGGTTGGACCGATGGCTTGCGCCTGTTCTCGTCCGCCAAGGAGAGCGGTGGAAGACCCTTGTCAACTGCCACAACATCACGATGCATTCCACACTCCTCGCAGAAATTATCCATATCATATTAACGACTGCACATTTTATGATTATGAAGGAGCAGATGAGAAATGACAACACGTCTCGGACACAATAAAGTGTTGTAATAAAATAATAGGGAGATACCTACGTTAATTTTGTTTCTCTTTATTGAGGCATGACCAGACTCGACCATGTGACTTTATGTGACTGACATATTTAATTAAAATTTTTCGTAAAATAATATTGAAAATATCGAAGTATACCTATTGGTAAATGCACAACGTGCTTAGTTATAACGAAGAAACTCTGCGTTGCCGGATCTGGCACTGGGGGCACATAACTTGTAAGTCTGCAGCAGACAGGCGGAAGGCTAGACGTGAAAAGTTGTGGCTTACTAAAAATTTTGATGAAGTTATTAAAGCATCACGAAAATAATGTTTTACTTTTCTACACTCACGCGCGTAATTAAGCATTTTATGGATAAAACATTATTTTAATAAGTCTCATGTTTTGAAAAGAAGTACTCCAATATGCAGTGAGTTGCAATGTAAAATAAAAAAAAGATTATTTTTGTCACTAGAATACTGCCCTATTCTATAATTGCTATCTGTGTAATTCTCTATGGCTATTCGTTGACTTCGTTATTGAAAGGTTGGCGAAACTGCTTATGAGTCAATTGAAAAATAACTCTTAAATCATAGCGGCTTGAAAGCTACTATTGAACAGCAAATCTAATTTTTGGTAGCACTTGTCAAAAAAATAAAAGAAAAAATAAAATGACGGGAATCCGATGGGATTGGGTGGGGAAGTATGTAACATTATTTAGTTTGAGTGATTCATTACAGAATAATTTGTATTTTATGCAGGATTTAGCTTTGTTTTGTGAATTAATTTGTCATGAATAACAAAAACAGTACAAAAACCATATCGTGACTGACACATCGTTAGATTATTGGAGCATGATTGATGGGGTTGAAACTTAAAAACTGTGATTTTTTCGTGTGTGGTTACAAGTGTCTATCAACAACATGCCATTCGACTTCTTGTGCTGCGTGAGGCCCGGGGTGGAAGATGTCGTGGAATTGGATTACTCGCACCAGTCACTTGTAGATTTTCCCACTGAGGTATTTGTTTACGAACGGACGCTCGAAGTTCTCCATACTCAAAGTAATCGCATCAGTGAGCTTCCAAGACAATTATTCATGTGCCATGGCCTCAAATATTTGGATCTCAGCGATAACGAAGTGGCGACGATACCCACAGCCATATCCTCACTATCCAATCTTCAACACCTGAATATTAGCAGAAATACGCTTACGTCCATCCCAGAAACTATGAAAGCCTTGAAGTACCTGAAGTTCTTAGACCTGAGTGTCAACCCGTTGGAAAAGCTTCCAGATGCCATTACTAACCTCATAGCATTACAAGATCTCTATCTTAATGACACATACCTTGAATACCTCCCTGGAAACTTTGGGCGTCTTGCTAATTTACGGATTTTAGAGCTGAGAGATAATTACTTAATGATTTTGCCAAAATCTCTGTCTCGCTCAACTGAACTAGTGAGGTTGGATATTGGCCAAAATGACTTTCAACAGTTTCCTGAAGTTATTGGAAGATTTACAAAGTTGAAAGAACTGTGGGTTGACAGCAATAGTTTAACTAGTATTACTGGTGTCATAAAACCATTAGAATGTCTTATACATCTAGAAGCCAGCAATAACATGATTGAAGAACTTGCTCAAGAAATTGGATACTGTACACAACTGGAAGCTATAAGTTTATCACTGAATAACCTGACTCAGCTTCCTGAATCTATTGGCCAATTGAGCAATTTAACAACCCTCAAATTAGATAATAATAAACTGTATTGTTTACCTGAGAGCATAGGCCAACTCACAAACCTTGAAGAGTTGATGCTCATGAGTAACTATTTGGATAAAATACCTTCATCTGTTGGACTACTGAGGAAACTGCAATACCTAAACATAGATGAAAATATGCTACGATCAATCCCTCCAGAAATTGGTAGTTGTACTAAACTATCTGTTCTATCTCTACGAGCTAACAAATTGATTAAGATTCCTCCAGAAGTAGGCCATCTCAGCTCATTAAAAGTTCTAAACTTAGTGAGAAACTCCTTAAGTTGCCTCCCACAATCTTTGCTAAACTGTGAAAACTTGGTAGCTCTTTGGCTATCTGAAAATCAAAGTAAGCCTCTAGTGCCTATGCATTCTGAGGTGGATCCTCACACCTATGAACAAGTTCTCACTTGTTTCCTCTTCCCCCAAGTGCCTTTGAACCCCATAGAACCAAAACTTGAAAATAATAATAAACCTGAAATCAATGAAAGTCAAATAACACCTCGTCATATCAGTTTTGTAGACATGAAAGCAGCCCCGAAAGTACCTGAAAAAGGTGGACAGTTACGAAGAGCCCCTACACCTTACCCAAAAGAATTGCGAGCTTTGGCTAAGCATGCAAGAAATATACACAAAGATGGAGCCCAGGATGTAACACCTATGCAAAGTGCTGTACATATAAAAGCAGCTAAAATAACACCCACATTACAACAACGATTTGCTTCTGATAATAAAAAGGAACTCGAAATAATTAGCAAAGATGCATCTGAAGAACCAAACCAAGACCCAATGAAAGTATCCATTTATGACAATCTTCCCACTGAAAATACTTATGATAAGCCTTTAGATCTTACTTATGAGCCAAATAAAACCTACAGAAGTGTAGATCATGCTCTTTACACTGAAAGCAATGGGGGACCAGAAGAAGAGAACACTGATGACTTTTGTCCTCCACAGAGACCAATGACTATTAAACAAAATGATAAAATATATTCATCAAGACAAGATGTCGATCGAATGACTCCAATTCAACAAATATCTCAAAATGTATATGGCACTCACATGGAACCAAATTATCCAGTTGTTGAAAACAACTTCAGAAGTAGTCTAGAGGAAACACGAAATCGTTTGCAAAGACTGAGCTTGAGTTCTCAAGATAGACACATCAATAATGAGACAATCTTATCTCCTCATTTTAGTGAAAACTCTTATTGTTCTAGACCAGTTATTGACAATGTTCCAACATTTGAACCAATGTATCCAAGAAAAGACCATGTGTGCCATTCAGTGTCTGACACTAGCTATCATGAAAGTGGGTATGGGAGTGAAACATATGCCCGAGCCAAAGAAAAAATGTTTGGACAACGTAATTATGATGCTTATGGTTATCATCCACATGGTAGCAGAGATGTGCCAAGTCCAAGACTACACACTGTAAGTCAGGTGGTCAGTTCTAACACAATGCCAAACTTAAGTAACTATAACAATTTGTACGGACAAAATGCAGATGGACATAGTCATGAGTATGGGCCAATTCATCAGTCTGGTACACCTAATGCCAATGTTTATGGTATGTCTGCTTCAACCTCGAGTCCTACTTATGTGGCTAACCAATCACCTGACTTGTATTCTCCGACAGGCCATACTAATACAACAAACCCATATCGTATGACAAATACACCCCTCATATCAGATGATGGAAGCTATAGCCATATACATGTGCACTCCCCCACTAGTCAGAACATGTATGATCTATATGAAGCTATTCCAGCGTCGTCAAATTCGCCGAGTGTGATAAGTCACAGACACAGCCCCAATGGTCTACCAGAACCAGTATATAATCGAGGCCAGCCTCCACCATACCACATCGCTGCTCCTTACACAAAACATGCTCAATATTTTAATGGGACAGGTGGATAGTGTTGCCCTATTCATGGGAAACCACAGTGTTGCCATATACACAGAAAGCCACAGTGTTTTCTGAGAAAAATGCATTCATATGAACATTTTTAGTGTTGTTTTAAAATTAATTGTGTTTTTGCTGAATGCTGATTCAATCCAGATGTACCTGGGTGTGCAATTTAAATGTGATAAAGAAATAACTTGTTAGGTAGCTATGTGACATTAACTTAAAATTGTTAAGGTGCTAATTTTAAGGGGATTAATACTGTTGGAACTTTTTTAACATTTATGCGAGGGAGTATGGGATAAGAATGTTTAGGTGAGAATTATGTAAAATGTAATTTGGCACATAGAAGAAAGTGTAGGTACTAGTTTAGTACAACATGTAACAACTGTGTTGTTTCAAAAACAATATTAATTATAATTAAAACAGAACAAATTAAATAATAAAATTAATGTTATTATAAGATGACTAACTATCTTATGTACATAAATATTTTATAAGTTATCAGAATCTGTACAGGAATCATAGACTTAATAGTAAATTATGTAATTTATGTACTTACAAATTATGTATAGTTGTAGCTCTTTAGTGAATTAACATCACAACATTTCAGAGCCTAATTTGTAAATGTGGGCTTAAACAATTTTCATAAGAGGCCCCATACAATAAAAATTATGTACTTGATAACAGTTCTTTGGACTGTAAATTTTTATTTACTGTTTCAATATCCTACGACTGACTACGATGAGTGTAGTAAAGTCACTACTTTTTTATGACCATGCATGGAACTATCGGAGACAATTTGCAAATTAATCCAGAGCAAAAAAATTTTTTTTGTTTATAATTGCTTGCAATCTCTATACTCAACTCTCCTATCTATGTGATACTATGTACGTAAATATGTGCATTATTTTAATATTACAATAATGATATGTACCTAATGTTTGTGATCATTTTAATTTTGATGCTGTTGATGCAAGATATCATAGAATAGGCTGACAAACATCACAACTTTTTAACACAAAAACTATACATTCTTGAAATATAATATTGTATGCACAGTGAAAACAGTGCATTTATTTTTTACATTTTATTTATTGATACAATTAAAATAAATACTTACTAATTGCACATTATCTATTTTTCTATAATGTTATTGAAACTAATTTTATATGAAGAGATGTGTTTAGTTATAAATTGCAGTTAAAGTGAAAATTTGCGCAACAATATGTTTGTTTCATGTAATTACATACATGATATTATGACATTTGCATGTTTCTATGGGTCAACTAATTTCATAGTGGTTTATATTGATCAAAAGATCAGCACTTTGGTATTACTGCACTTAACCGAAACACCCTATACATATATAGAAAAAAAATATTACTTTGACTATAACACTTCTTAAAGTTGCTAATTTCACTTTGATTGCAATTAATAAAGAATAATTTTAATTTTTGATGTCTAAAAATATTTTGTTGGAATATTTATAAATGAAATGCCAATTCAACTGATACCTATCATAATTTTAAATATTACACAGGGTGCTAATTTGATCACATTTAACTATACACTATTAATGTATATACCTAAAACTTCTTATCCAACTTTTTTATACTTCTGATAAATATGTATACATATTATAACTGGGAAATCATACCAGAAAAACATTTTTATTTCTAAATTTCGAAATGTAGTTAAATTATGACCCTGTAGTTGCCCTGGAACTATTTATATCTAAACGCCTATGCTCTCTACCTACGGTATAATTAAATAAATAAAAATGTAATTAAATATAACTAGAAAAACTTGTTACAGTCATGAATATGAAAGTATGTATTGTATTGAGTCAGTTAAGTACAAAAACGCTCAGTTCAGTCATTACTGATCTGTTGTCCTACGTGAGCTATAAACGCGACGCTGCGACGCGATGCGAAAATTTCAAACAGCCATTGTTCCTTCACGTGGTCGAGATCCTTTTTACCAGTCGCATCGCGTCGCGCCTTGTCCTTGATCATCACGTAGCACAATGTGTACTGTAATCCGACTAAAAGAGAGCATTGCACGATATCGTAGGACAGGCCCCGTATTTAAAGCATGCACTATTGTTTCTGTCTCTATCGCTCTTATATCAATCTTTACGAGAGAGACAGGTGAGAAAAAATATTCCCGGTTCTAGAATATCGCTGGTGTCCTGGTATCTGGTTCATCTGGTGGATCATTGAAGATGTATCTCTATTTATCAGCCGATGATAATTAGATAGAGTGCATTCTTTGTTTTAGCGGTGTTGGTATTGAATGGATGTACCTAATAGATATATATTTATGTCGCCCTTCACCACAACTAATGTGAACAATATTACGATAGAGGGGTGTTCTTAGAGGCATTCCTTAGTATTTACTGCACTGCACTGATGTTTAGACACTTCCATAATAATGTATACCTGAGATTTATTTTGATAAAAATAGAATCGACGATTGAGGCTAGATTAGAAAAGTTTTCGCGCACAATGCACTAGAATGAATTGGTTTCATGGTGTTAAAATGTCACTAATTAGGCACATAACAAATATGTATATGTATTGTATAATATAAAGGCATTGTTCGTTCGTTTATAACACGCATTTGATATCTAGATAAATAGAAAATCGGGTACTTAAATACAAGAATTTATTTTAATGTACTAAGCTAGAAAGCAAATGATAGTGAATTGTTAGATGATAATTTAGATATTTTTTTTTAATTATCCAGAACTGCTTTAATATATCACAGTAGGTCATAGACAAGTTGCATGATGATTTTAAATGAATATTATCTATAATAAATTATGTATTAATGTAATCGTTTCACAGTAATTGTTACAACAAGAACAATTTTGTGCAAAATATCCAATCTTCTCATGAAAGATTTTATCTCGTTTCCTGATATTTGAGGCAAGAGTATTTTAACTATACTTAATTGTTTAAGTTTTTATCTCTTATTATTTGAATATATTTTATATCTATTTATCAAAAAAAAAAATTGTTACATTGTATGTGCATTTTAATTTCCCATAATTTGCTGTTTTTAAAAGATTGACTAACTCTTGCCTCTATCACTGATGAATATTTCTATATTGTTTTTACATAATTATTGCGACCATTACAGGTATACTGCCATTATTGTTAATGAATAAGACAAATATAAAATCTTATTATGAAATTGTATCTAAGTATTATCATTTTTCAAAAATACGAATACCAGACCCATTGTTGTCTTGATACTAAAAACTTATATTAAATTTTGAAATAAAATATTTTTTCTAATTTATGCTACTTATTTTATTTCTGTTGGTACCTTATACAGGGTTATAAGTTTGGGATGTTGTAAGCTAAAGGTGGTCATTGTACCTACTCACCATTGTAAATATCTGTTACCTAATATGAATCTTGAAAACGCGAACAAAAATATCAAATGGTGATCACATCTTTTTTCATTCCTCAAAGTTAGTCGATCGTGCAAATCCGTATACAAGCAGTGCCTAGAATATCATTCATAATTGCAATTTGAAATCTATCAAACTGTTCGTCCGGTTTCAGGCGACATTTCATTGCGCGAAATGTTCCTGGCACAGATTCATTTTTCAGTGAAACAAGATAGTTCAAATTGACTCAAGTGCGAGTCGGACTCGTGCACGAAGGGTTCCGTATCATTATCTATAAAAACTACAAAAAATCACGTTTGTTGTAGGCACTCTTAAATATTTATTTTATTCTGTTTTTAAGTATTTGTTGTTATAGCGGCAACAGACGTCATCCGTGAAATTTTCAACTGTCTTATCACGACGGACGGAGACGACGGAGATACAGACGGACGGACAGCGGAAATATATAGAGGAAACTTTTATGATTGGAATGTTTATATTTTTACGTGTTTTTAAAATAAATGATAAAATAATAGTATAGTAGGCAATATACCTATACCTAGGTACATAAATTTTTGCATGGCCTGGTAATTATTCACTTAATTTATTAGATATAATAATATCTACAGTAACGGTACCTATCTACAAGATCTATGGAGTCCCAGGGTCAATGTTATTAGCCTACTCATACGGCGACATACCTAATTATATTCCGAGAAACAGGCGCCTAGATGTCTGAGGGGGTGTTAGACAAGCGATAACCCACAACTATCCAAAAGATTGAGCAAGAAAAGAGTGAGTTAAACCTAGATTGCCCTCAGTAATGTTGTAGATGCGCTAGGTATATTTTACATTTTAACTTAAATGCACCCGTATAAACGAAGGGCAAAGAACTTTATAGAAACTGTTAGGTAATCTGTGGTTTTATCAAGAAATCGATTAGATGCGCGCGCCGCTTACTTCCACCTTAGCCAGGGCTAAGCTATCTCAAATACTGTCACCTGAGGCTTGTAGAGAACTAACCACCACAAATAAACCTCTTTGTTATAAAATTGAACTTGGTGTTTGTGCAATTTTCATGTAAAAGCTCTAGTGTTCCACCAACAATCCGTAAGTAAGTACACCTAAATGTAAAGAGATACCTAGGAAAACAACGTAGGAGGATTTTACTGGGTCGCTAAAATCCAAAAATAGATACCCAAGTTGGTACATTTTGCTAAATAATTACCTATATTCTTTACAAATTTTCAAAAATGTTAGATAAGAGATATGAGCCCTAAAACATAACTAAAATAAAATATGAAAGTTTTTATGATAAAAGCTAGGCTAGGTATGTTCTAACATGTCCTTTTGAATTCAATATTGTACCTACAGTCAATTCTTATATAAAATGTGTTCCCATAAATCATCGTTATTTTAACTGCGCCTCATTATTTGTCCATTAGGTCCCGATAACATGACAGGGATTACAATTCCTATCATTATATCTATAGTGTTAAGTAGGTACTTATATATGCCAAGCGATAAACAACTGGGTTGACAGAGGGTTTACGATATTTAAGTCATGCATCAAAGCTATGATACGTTCTTTTAATCAAAGTATTGGACGTGTTATAATCATTCCAAAGTTTAGATGAATATTTTATCCATAACTTTACCTTTATTTTAAAGCCAATCATGGCGGGAGCTAGACATAAGATATTGGGACATGTCGTCTCTGGATTTTGCCACAAAATGAATCGTCGCAAAGGACTTTACGGGGATATAATGGACGGAGCCTTGAACCGATGTCTCACTACATTGGACATCACTTTGCTGGGTAAGTTCATATTATTACTAAACATAATGAAGAAAAGCTATTCTGTTTCTGCTCAAAGCTCCTATGTTATCTACTTATAAAGGAGAATTTATCATTATACAATCGCTGTATGTCCTTAGTAGGGAAATATGTGTATATTAAGTAGGTATATATAACACGTTGAAATAAAATAAGCACATCTTAACTCTTTCAGGTGTGGGGCATATGGTTGGCGCGGGCATCTATGTTCTTACTGGCATCGTTGCGCGTCACATGGCAGGCCCTGCTACAGCTTTGAGTTTCCTCTTAGCTGGGGTGGCTTCAACATTAGCCGCACTATGTTACGCTGAGTTCGGCACTAGAATACCAAGGGCCGGCAGCGCATATGCCTACACATATGTCAGCATTGGCGAGTTTTGGGCTTTTATTATCGGATGGAACATCATCTTGGAATACATGATAGGTACGTAACGGTGCCTGTTAGGTATCTGTACTTTAATATTAATTGAATAAGATATTATATTGTACTTGTCAGTAGAAATTCAATGTTTATGAGTTAATCTCAACTATAATCGGAGTTTCCGTGAGTAATCCCGCATAAGTGAAACAAAAAAAGTTAATCAACTAATTTTATTTGTTTTTTTTTCAGGGGCGGCGTCAGTAGCAAGAGCCTGGTCGGGATATTTAGATGCGTTGCTTCATGGGGCTATAAGCAATGCTACGATCGCAATCACAGGAGAAGTCCACGAAACTCTCTTAAGCGCTTATCCAGATGTTCTCGCGTTTTTCATTTGCATCGCAGCGTCATTGATTCTCGCCGTTGGAGTCAAAACTTCCGCCTATATCAACAATGCTCTTACAGTTCTAAACCTATTGGTCATTTCCCTCGTTATAGCCTTGGGATTCTATTACGCTGACATTAACAATTGGTCAGAAAAGAACGGTGGTTTCGCGCCGTTTGGTTATCAAGGCATTATCACCGGTGCAGCAACATGTTTCTATGCCTTTGTTGGATTCGACAGCATTTCAGCATCGAGTGAAGAGGCCAAAGATCCATCGCGGTCTATCCCATTGGCCACGGTTTTATCCATGGCGCTGGTTGCAGTCCTATATGTTCTTGTAGCTTTGGCCTTGACATTAATGGTTCCTTATCAGACTATCAACCCAGATGCGGCATTGCCTGCAGCCTTGGGTGCAGTGCATGCGGGCTGGGCAAAGTATGCCGTGGCAGTTGGAGCGGTATGCGGTATGACAACTACTCTGCTGGGTTCCTTGTTCTCTCTACCCCGATGTCTCTATGCGATGTCAACCGATGGTCTACTTTTTGGTTTCCTCAGTGACGTAAACAACAAGTCTCTTCCAATTGCCAATCTCGTTGTTTCTGGTTTCTGTTCAGCAGTAATAGCCTTATTGTTTGATTTGGAGAAACTTGTCGAGTTCATGTCTATTGGGACGTTGTTGGCATATAGCATTGTGAGTGCTGCTGTCATAATACTGCGCTATCGACCAGTGCCTCCGATGGATGACAAGAGCTTCACACCACAACTTGACTCGCCTGGTGATCGGGAGGATAGCTCTGCAACTGGAACGCCAGCTACTGACGGAGGGTCTTCATCTTCTGAGGTCCGTTCTCTTCAAAGCTTATGAACTAAGTTAATAAAAAATTACAGATGCACTTACTAGCACACAAATGTGTTTCAGATGTTCGAAGCTTTGACTGTTGGTCGTCTACGCGCTAAGTACGCATGGCTTGAACCGCTGGTTGGGGGCAGGGCACCAGGGGCTGTAGTGACTACTTGCGTATACATTTTCATCATATGCATGGCAGCTCTTTGCATCCACGGCAATTTCTTCGTAATTCCAACCGGGCTTTGGGGACTGCTACCCGTGACCGTTATCGGATTGATAATGATAGCCAGTGAGTATCAAAATAAGTACCTATCTATCAAAAAGTACCTACTTAAATATTATATAATGGACATTATCTAGATTATATAAATCTTGTTTTTCTCAGGTATTTTCATAATCTCGGCGCATCAGCAGAGCCCAGCTCGTCTTCCATTCAGAGTACCTCTGGTACCTCTCTTACCTGCTTGCAGCGTGATGCTAAACGTTGCTTTAATGGCCAACCTTGGAGCGCTCACTTGGGCTCGTTTTGCTATTTGGATGACTATTGGTAAGTGTAAATATTGGTTTCTTATACTACAGATTTGCATTGAGCTTTGATATTCAGTACCTACTCTATTCTAAACCAAAATACTTTAGCCCGATTATTATCTGATCGAATTGAGTCCATAGTTGTAGGTACTTAGTATTTGCGCTCCGCGGTGTTACCCGCTTCATGTTTTTGGGATAAAAAGTAGCCTATGTGTTAATCCAGGGTCTCAGCTACCTCCATACCAAATTTCATCCAAATCCAAGTAGTTTTTGCGTGAAAGAGTAACAAACATACATCCATACATTCTTACAAACTTTCGCGTTTATAATATTAGTAGGATAGGACTTATACAGTCTTAGAAGGCAGTTAAGATCAGTTAGTCAGTTAAGATTTGATTTTTATCAAAAATATTTAATCTGACTCTTTTATCATAGCACGGTTATTACATAGTTACTATAGATTTTTTAATGGTTTTAAGTATTTATCATGAGACAAAAATTCGAAACAGTTTTTTTTTTTTAATGGTTGACAGGCTAGTTGTTTGACCGCAGCTCACCTGATGTTAAGTGAAGGTGTGGTCGAAGATGGTAAAGCACACCTAGCCTGGAATGGAACTGGTTCTCAAGTGAGGCTGCCGGAACACACCGTTAGATGCTTGGCGGCAGATTTTCAACTTGAGGGTGGTAGCTAGCCAGCCGAGTACTAGAAAGTACCCTACCACCATGCTATGGTTTCCTCACGATGTTTTCCTTCACCAGCAGCTCAAGCTCAGTTACAGTTATATTGTAACAGCAATGCTCACTTATTTTTCGTATGTCTTTAGGCTTGCTGCTGTACTTCTTGTACGGCATCCATCACAGCAAACTTGGCGAGGGTGTCAGTCTGCTGTCTCGGTCGGCGAGCGGAGGTGGTGGCGGCGGCGGTTGGGGTGCTGTGGAGAAGACCAGCGCCATCGCTAGGCGCGTCGGTCGCTTCGCGCGCGGGAGCAAAGGAGACGATCGCAAACCGATCATATGTGACGACGAACTTTCTAGGCGAGATCAGTAATTTTAAACTGTATCTAAATCATCAATTCGGGTCGACGATTGGACCTCGGTATCATTTTCAACTATTTTCTATCCTTTGCAGAGTATATTCCGAAGTCTTCTTATACTTGCAGTTAAATTAAGACCATTAATTAACGCCATTAAATAGGACTTTTAGGGCAAAACCTGGTTACGTCATCCATATTCGTGCTCATTACCGAAGCTAGTAAGTTTTGGGGCACGTGGAGATGTAAGTCTCTTTAGCACGGAAATCAAATCTATTTTATTATTTCAACGGTTATTTTCTATAACATAATTCCATGTACTCATAACTTGAGTTTCTATAAAAAATAAATGGTAACGCACAGTACCTAAGTGATTTTCGGGGTCCTATCGTTGTCTTCAACAAGCTTTCTACGTGAATTGACCGGCAACGTTTGTATTTTTAAAAGTCACATATTTATGTGGCTGATTTTTATTAACCGAGTCTATCTGGGGAAGTATCAGTTTTACCAGTTATTCAGTCACCAAGCTGACCAAGCAGTAGGTATATGGTAGGTAGGTGTGCAAACATTACTGTGTCACGGACTGAAAGGCAAAAATTAATGGCAAGAATAGGCTTAATCATAATTTAAGGTGATGTGCACAATTGATGTCCAGTATTTTGAACCGTAAAAGTTCAATATTTTGAGTGGCATATCAAGCTATCAAACGTGCAACTTATTCGACTCGTCTTATAGTTTCACAAAAAGACATCGTATTATGTTCCTCTCATGACTTAGAAAACATCAAGGGCCAGCTATGCCGTTCTTCAAGCAGATCGGTATACATTAGGTACCTACACGCGGTATTTTATGAATATTTGCATTTATTTGTTTTGGACAAAAATAATTAAGTTCTAAGTAAGTATTTTGATCTCTTGTCCTTTTAGATAATGTTTTATTATTGTCGCAAGAGTGTTGTTCAGGTAATTATTTTTATACAAACTATTAAAGGTCTATGTGCTTATACAGAATTCTAAGCTTGGGGTGTACTCAGCCAAAAAGACAACAGAAAAACTAGATTTTATTACTAAAAAAAAAATACTTTTTACTATGGACACAACTCTGACACCGTGAAAAAGAAATCAGCTGTTTCCTTAATGGAGCAACCGATTTTTTTTAGTTGTGCCCATTTCGGCTTGGTATACCCTAAGCATACAACCCTGTATAGATCTATTTATGTGATCATAGATTATTTCGTATCATAAGTAACAGTTTGAAATGCGCAAATATTTGTATTTTAAGAATCTCAATAAATGTTTTTCAAATAACATTTATCCGTAGCCGAATGCCAACGATTTTTATTTAAGGTTATAACAATTACGTTAAAATTATAGCGCCTATAAGTTAGATATGTATGTATATTGTTGTTAATACACTTTTAAGTACTTATAAGGGCCTACATGTTTTAAATGTTGTAATGAGTATATTTTGCATAATAATCTATAAATTTGTGTCAAATAGTAGGTATGCTTGAAATATACTGCACAAAATGTAATTAAACAGGTAAAATATTTTTCCTACTAGTTGTACCTATTTACCTAAAAACGCTTTAGAAGCATCATTCACTACCAGTGATTTCAATCTTAATAAAAACTTATGTTACTTAATGTTATCTTAAAACACAGTTTTAGAATTGCATAAAATTTATTAATTTTGTAATTTATTTACAAAATGGAATATATTACATTGGAGCATTATAATATTGTTGAAATACCTATATTGTATATTATAAGTGTTCATGTGTTGTACATAAAATAAATAGAAACCAATATAAATACATTTTCCCTGTATTTTCATTTTATAATACCTACATGTACAACTAAACATTAAAGTAACATACTAATAATAAATATACGTTCGACAACATAATTAAGTCTACATAACATAAATACGACTAAATAACACAAAATATTTTAGTTTTCGTAAAATTCCTAACGCAGCGATTTATTTCCATACAATTTCGGCCAACCAGAAATGAATAATATTTTTTATGAGTACCTACTACACAAATAGAAACTCTTTATTGTGAACACCAGAACTCTTAAAATCAGAAATATTAATAATATAACACAAATAAGAAACTAAGAGCTTGTGTTACAAATGGCGGTCTTATCGCTAAAAGAGGTCTCTTCCAGGCAACCATAGAATGGAATGAAAAATACTGTACTATTAGTAATGAAGAATTTGCCGTATTAACGGCATAAGTAGGTATGTGAAACATCGGACGACAAAAGAATGTTTCAAGTTTCGGCTGACCAAAGTTGTAGACGCTGCATTGAATAATTACATTAACCGTGAGGACGGACCAATCAGTTTTTGTTTGCAAATTAAAAGTTACACTATTCATAGACACTTGCTTACCTGCGGAAGTATCAAGTTGAATCTTGAACGTGAACATTTTGTACGAGAACAACAAGTATCTTAAAAGTTACTTGCATACATTGATGAAACGTTATTCCCACACCGTGTTCGTGCATCTAAACTGATTTTTTTAAAACGTTTAATATCATTCTAATATGATTTTTTTAATTAACACAGCACTTTCACTAACCATGCAAGTCATAGTGTAAAGAAGCACGCGAAGTTAAAAAGCAATGAAAAACATCATGAATCACACTAACTGCAGACATTAAATTACTTTCAATTTTACTGCACACGCTATGTTCTTTCATCGTAAGAATACACATAAATTCTTATCTACATTGAGTACTTAGAGTACTCATTACATCTATCACAAATCCCTTATATTTATAAGTATTTTTAAATCGTCAAATTAATTTTCAATTGGCACACCGAGAGCGCTTTCGTGTGTGACGTTTTTATGTGAGTTAGTAAATTATTAATATAATACAATTTTCCATTCAATAAAACAGATTTTAAATAAAAGCACCCTTATGCGTATGATTAGGGTTGCCAATATTTTTTGTTTTGAACATAGTATTAAAAAACGTCGTATTAAAAAAAGGAAAAATAAAATATAGTATTTTAGTAGGGAAAAATAAAAAATAGACTAAGTTATATTTTTTACTTAACAATGTTGGATCTAATATTAAATTCACAAAAATTTATTTCTTTTTAACATTATAAATATAGTCTATGTCACTCAGATATAATAAACACACAAGAATTGACCTAAAATAAAATAACTTAAAATAAATTAACAATTAACAATTACTTTTTTGCACTTCTTGCATTCTTTAACAATATTTTGTTTTCAATAACACTGGAATAAGCTTTATCGGAGTCAATTTTTAAATTGATATACATCAATCTTTTCTTTTTATCTAATGTTTTTTTTTTTTTTACTAGTTTTATTGTTGCAAAATATAAACATTGATCTATTGTACTGAAATATAGTATTTTTGCGTACTATATATTTCTTTAACAGTATATAGTACGTAGTCCCGAAATATAGTACAATACTATATATTATAGTACGGTTGGCAACCCTATGCATGATCTATATCAGCGATCCTCATACTTTTTTGGCGAAAGAGCCTTTCCTGATAGCGAAATATTTGACGGATCCATAAAGTAATCAATAACTGTTTTATGTATATTTTTTATCGTCAGTTGAGTAAAACTGTTGACTATGCTCCTGAAATGTCGCGCTCTATTATTACGCACCCGTAGTGGAATGCGTACTCTTTTAGTTATTTTTTTAACTTTACGTTGGAAAATTTAGATATATTGTATAGTCTCTAGTTTACTCTAGTTTTTTTTTCATTATACTAGTCGTATTTTCGCAGAGCCCACACAGAGGCTTTGCGGACCCTTAGGAAAACAGTTTTACCAATTTCGATGAAATTTGCTATACGGAGGATTTTGAGTTGACTTAGCTAAGTCTCGTCTCCGGGAGAAATGCGTTTTCCGAGTTTCAAACTTTTAAAACACCGAGCTATGCTCAATCGTAAAGGTACTAGAAATTAACTAAATTATAGATAGAGATAAAATATACGTGTTTTAGAGTGGAAATACCAAAGATACAAACGTAGCATCGGACGCCACTCTGATAATACGAGTAGATTTACATATGTATATGGGTAATTCTACCGAAATTCCAAAATTCATGTCCTTATTGATTTTTCTAAGTAGTTATGAATTTCATGCAATGATCATTATTTTGTTATTATGTATGCTATAGTAGATACAAAATACCTACATGACTTTCTAGCAAACTAGGTATCTAAGATTTCTTTTGCTTATGGAAACATCCGAAAATCATTCCCTCACTATGTCCCCAACTCCAGATTAAAATACTCTATGGTCGCTAAATTTACACATTTCGATAAATTTCATGGTCATAGTTTTACAGATCGTTTAAAATAAAATGGTTCTCGAAAAATCTACACATTTAAAAAAAGAATCAACGTTAATTAAATTTACGCATTTTATTTTTATTGTGTCCGAAAAAATAAAATCATTCCCTCACACTTTTGTTCGCGTTCCATTTTTGAACGTGTTATTTGTATTACATGAACGCACCCATTTGTTTTTGACAGTTGGCAGTACCGCCAACATTTCAATATGGCGAATTCATCTTGTGCGTGCAAATAGTTTCTGTTAGAACAAAATGTTGTTTAAAATTTAGTAAGTTACATTTTCGGCCGTCATTACATCACATCTTATAAAAATAAGGTAAGCAACTTTAACTAATTAATGATTTAACGTTAACGTTAGTTTTGGCGTCTTATAACTTGACCATCAAATTCAATACGATTGAAAGGTTATGTTGTGCGTTTTTGGCGGTTATATTTGATTTCGTCATTCCCTCACCGTCATTCCCTCATATTTATTTGTAGTGAGGGAATGATGATAAGTGAGGGAATGATTATTATACCCGTGCGCTTTGTTTTCTTTTTATATTCTAGCTGCATTGACGCTAAATCAACCTTGGCTTTTTTGTTTTAGAGCTTTATTAACCTGAAAATGGCTAAAAAAAAGAAATTAACTGACGAACAACTAAAATTGAAGAAGAAAGAGTATGACCGGAAACGTAGAGAAAAAATGAAGAGCGATCCTACCAGTTTAGAAAGGCTTCGCGAAAAAGAAAAACTGAAATACATGAAGAAAAAAGAAAAAGGTCAGGTTAGACCTATATCTAATATGAATCCAAGAGAAAAAAGGCTAAAACGAAAGTCTTGGAAAAAAAATAGCCAAACCTATAGGGATAAACAAGGTGTGCTGCAAAAGAATTTAACCAGATTGTTGGATATAACGCCACCTCCAAGCCCAGGGCCTTCTTTTCAAAACGTTCGTGAAAATAGGGAGGAGCAGCAGAGAGAGGAGCACCGGAGACTGTCGTTAATCGCTCAAAGGAAAAGACAACTAAGACGACGTAGAGCAATACTTTATGCTAAAATATCGAAGTTACAAAAATCTGTTGACGACGAAAGAAGGAAGAGTGAGAAGTTTCGCAAGAGATACCAAAGATTAGCTAAAAAGGTGCAGAGTTCTCCTGAAGCTAAAGTTTCAGAGCTACTAGAAAATATACAGGTGCCTAAAACCGTGAAGAAAAGACTCATTTTTTCAGAGGTTATTTCTAGACAGCTTACAGACCACTACAAAGATCAAAATAAACATAGTGATAAAAGGAATTTTTTTGAAGTAATGAAACCAAGCCTTTTGAAGAAGCATAAGTTACTCAGCTTAGCAAGACCTTTTTTCAAACACGAAACTTACAAAAGAGCCAGGTGCAGAAAATTAAATACTAAAGCGATGAAAGTCAAACAAGACATTACTGAGTTTTTGGAAAAGGATGAGAATTCGAGGATGTGTCCGGGTAAGAAAGATTTTTTGAGGCACAAAGGACAAGTAAAACAAAAACGGTTATTGTGTGATACAATGAAAAACTTGCACAAAAAGTTTTTGACGACTGTTGTATACAAAGTGAGCTTGGCCACATTTTGTAAATTCAGACCTTTTTGGATAACCTGGGCATTGGTGAAAGATCGTAATACTTGTAAATGTGTTATACACGCAAATATTCAATTGATGATCCAAAAACTGTACGAGAGTAAAGCTTTGCCTAGCTGCGACCTAACAAGATTTCTTTCAATTATAATGTGCGACGTACATTCAACAAAATGTTTGTTTAGAAAATGTGAGGGTTGTATGAACAAGTCTATGGAGTATTATCTCCCCCAACCCAACAAAATAATAACCTATTATAAATGGATATATGAAACTATTTCATATGAAAAGGATGGAAAGACGAAGACGGTGCGCAAACCCATAAAAAAGGCGATTAATATATCAATAAAAGAATTAGTGAAACAGTTAGAAGAGGCACTACCATTATTCTTTCAGCACGCCGGTACCATAGCTCACCAGTATCAGACCATTTCAGAACTCAAAAAGAATTTAACTGCTACTGAAGTCCTCATACACGTAGATTTTAGCGAGAATTATTCTTGTAAATACTACGAAGAAATACAGGCAGTTCATTTTGGTGGTGCTAGGCAACAAATTACACTTCATACAGGTGTACTTTATTTACGTCGCAGTGATGGTGTCAAAGCCCACACTTTTTCCTCACTATCTGAAAATAACCGACATGATAAGATGGCAGTATGGGCTCATTTAACACCAGTTTTTGAATGGCTTAAAGGCCAGGATTTGAATATTCATACGATTCACATGTTGAGCGACAGTCCAGTTAATCAATACAAGAACAAATTTATTTTCCACATTGTGTCTCGATATATAAATGTTTTATTTCCGGGAACAAGATTATTTTCATGGCATTATTCTGAACCAGGGCATGGAAAAGGTGCGCCTGATGGTGTGGGCGGCACTTTAAAGAGAACTGCCGATAAAGCTGTGGCCGAAGGCCTTGATATCGTAAATTTAATGACACTCAAAAATATATTACTGGAAAGATGTCCTTCAATAATGTTGTTTGAAGTAACCACTGCTGACATCGTAGGGATAGAAAATTTAGTAAAGCAATCTAAATCAATCGCTGCATTCCGTGGAACTCAAAAAATTCGCCAATTTGTTTTCGCTTCCGATGTGCTCGAGTTCAGAAGTCTTTCGTGTAACGATTGCACTGGAAAGTGTAGTCATTATCATTTAGGATATTACTCATCTTCATCTCATCATTCCAAGAATACGTCGAACAGTAGACAGTTGTCAAAAGTTATCTGTGACACAGAATGTATAATAGTCCCTGATGAGAATACAACAGATAAAGGAACAGTTTATCATATAGGGGATCATGTTATTGTTAGATGGGACGATAAGATTTACCCTGGACAAATATCTTCAGTTTCTGAAGAAGGGGCTTTGGTAAAGTGCATGGCAAGAGGCTGTAAAGCTTGGAAATGGCCCACCATAACAGATGAACAACTGTATCATTGGAATGATGTATTACAGAAGATTCAGCCTCCAAAATTAATAAAAAAGGGATGCTACTTCGTTAGAGAATGTCATTAAACATGTCTTTTATTGTTGAATTGGCGTAAATATGGTAACACTCATTCCCTCACCTGATGCATCATTCCCTCACTCTCTAATTTTTTATTACCCTCTTTATTCTATAAAAAACTCGTGTATTTTGGGGGCCACTATATCGTTGACAATTAGTAACACGAGTACTATAAAATTCATAGCAAAGAATAATTAAATATCAAAAAAAAAATTAAGAAATTTTTAAAACTCAAATTTCTGAATTTTGCTGGAATTACCCATATGGGAAGCAGCTGAGAGAATCGGTTTATACGGCGTGGCTTCAGAGAATCTTATATCGAAAATGACAGCAGCCGACTAATGTTGAGCCGAGATCTTTTTTTTTTTTTTTTAATGGTTGACAGGCTATTTGTTTGACCACAGCTCACCTGATGTTAAGTGAAGGTGTGGTCGAAGATGGTAAAGCACACCTAGCCTGGAATGGAACTGGCTCTCAAGTGAGGCTGCCGGAACACACCGTTAGATGCTTGGCCGCAGATTTTCAACTTGAGGGTGGTAGCTAACCAGCCGAGTACTAGAAAGTACCCTACCACCATGCTATGGTTTCCTCACGATGTTTTCCTTCACCGGCAGCTCAAGCTCATTGTTGGGGTTTGAACCCACGCCCTTCGGCATGCGAACCTACCGCGCTAACCACTGAGCTATCATCGCTACATTGCTACTAAAATAATAAAGGCAGTAAATAATTTAAAACATACTTAGTCAATCATTTAAAGTTACATTGAGATAGGTACTCATTTCAAAAGTCAAAACATAATTTTGTTTTTTAATTGTTTGATTAAAATACGCGGGATGCGTTTGCAGCTGATTATTATGCAGCTTTTTGCAGCTGGGTATTATGCTTAATTGATTCTTCTTATTAAAGTGGTAGATGTAGATAAATCAACTTGCTGGCCTAGCATAAGTAATAGAACATGTCTACTATATTTATTGTGTGAAAAAGAGACAAACTTAAAAATTTGTAGCGATTTAACAAATACTAAATTAATATTGGAATGATTCAGTATTTTGATTAAAATTATTTAGATTTTTGTGCAGATGAAGATTTTATTATATACTAGCGACCCGCTCCGGCTTCGCAAGGTTGCAATATATATACTAATGTGGTGAATATGCATGTATTATAGGTACATATAAACCTTTCTCATGACTCACTCTGTCTATTGATGGAAACCGCATTAAAATCCGACGTGTAGTTTAAAAAATCTAAACGTACAGACGGCGGGAAGCGACTTTGTTATATAATATGTAGAGATGGGTTAAAAAATTGCATACATTATGTATAAACGTAATGTATGTTATAGAACATTTTGTTAACAGTGTAGAGTAAAGAATTCTAGACTTAAATTGGATCTATTTATGTGGCTCCTGACACACAGTCTTTGACTAGTTCGGGAGCCTATGGTTTAATGTATCTATACACCATGTTTTATGTCAAATAAATTAAAAAAATAATTAAAAAAAAAATTAGGTAAAACTTTTTCTTTGAACAGTAAAGTAAGTTTGACAGCTATGAAAAGTTGCTTATTTTTTCTTACTTAGAATGCTCATAGTAACTACATACACACGAATTGACGACATTATTTAAGTATAAATATCAACTAATTGCATGGAATGAGATATAAAACAGTATAACATATCTTGTTTTCCATTCCGTGTGCTTTACGTTCGACACAATTAATACAAATAAATTACATTTACCTATTACATTGTATTAGCTATTTTTTTTTAATATTTTGAGCATATGTATTTGACAAAAAGATAAACAGATCAATACGGTACCGCCAGTGTTAAAAATAAGGGACTTGCAAACATTGCTCATAGTTAACCAATGCTTAAAATGCTCACAACTTTAGACGAACTAAAGTAACCGACATAGTACAGCGAATTAGCAATTTGAAGTAGCAATACGCAAGGCCGATGGGGCTGCAAAGCTCTGGAGTGGAGACCACAGACCGGAATTGTGTCCGGAACGAAGTAATTCGCCAGAGAACTAAAGTCACAGACATAGCTCAGCGTATTAGCAAGCTGAAGTGGCAATGGGCTGGACATATTTGTCGCAGAACCGATAACCGCTGGGGTAGACGTTTTCTAGAGTGGAGACCGCGAATTGGCAAACGTAGCGTAGGACGCCCTCAGACTCGATGGAGTGACGATATACGTAAGACAACAGGCGGTGGATGGAAGCGAAAAGCAAAAGATCAGGCTGAGTGTCTTGGGAGAGGCCTATGTCCAGCAGTGGACTACAAAAGGCTGATGATGATGATGATGATGACCACAGACCGGCAAGCGCAGCGTAGGACTGGACGTCCAACAAGGCAGACAGATGACCTAATAATAAACACCGCAGGAACGCGCTCGAAACCGGTCTTTGCGGAAGTCAACGGTGGAGGTCTATGTTCAGCAGTGGACATCCTAAGGACGACATGATAATGATGATGATGACTTTAAACATAGGTTAACTTTAAGCTTTAAGTAAAGTCCAAAATGTGTAAATCTAAGTATTTATTTGGGCTTTAACATAATACATACATGGTAAATCCTGTCTAACAAATTAACTAGCTGGTGGTATAGAGATTCAGTCTTATCTGTTATGGCGCCCGATTTGCCAGGCCGCTGATGGGAGCCTCTGCAGCCTGTTAATAGTAGGGCGGCCCCATTGCAACCATAAGAATCCCAGCACTAGGCATAGTGCTGTCTCTATGTAGAATCCGTCGAATCGAGTTAAACACACACCACCTTTTGACTTGCATAGCTGAGGACAAAGAAATAAGGTTGTAAATTGATTAACTCTTTACTTTACATACCATATTCTTATTCAAAGTGGGGGCGATGAGTCCTGCACTGACGTCCCGCTTGGGGTGTATTGTGCGTTTCCCCCTACCAGCGTCTACCCGAGCCAACCCAGCTCCTTGAAGTACCGGAGCGAGGCTCTGGGCCGCTGGCATAGTAGTTTCAGTGAGATGGGGGCATTGATGACAAGAAGCATTCAAGGTGTTGCGGCGACATTTACATACCATAGATAACATTAAAAAAGATAAACTTAAGAAACAAGTGTAACTGGCGGCTTTACAGCTAAAAGTTAACCTTAGAACGGAAAGGACTCGAGGAATCAAATTCTATTGAAATGTTGAGAACATCCAATTGTCAAATCGTCAGCCATGTTTCTGACAAAAGAATAACAATTTATTGTGATAAAGTTTCACAACGTTTCTACTAATAATAAAAGATTATGAATACACATATCATTGAAAAATTGTTGTTTTACAGCTTGGGGTGTACTAAGCCGAAAGTGGATTTATTTTACTCATCATTATTTACAACTTTTAGTATGGGTGCAATTCTGAAATCGCGGGAAATAATAGGCTGCTCCATACATTTCGTCAGATAATTTTCTATAAAACAGCTTTTTTTTTAAATTCCATAGTTGTCACACCAAAAGTTATTAATAATGACTAGTAGGTACAATGATCCTTTTCGGCTTAGTACACCTCAAACTCATAACAATTTTACTATAACGAAACATATACAACTAAGTGCAATAAATGCATATTTATTAAATAAATATCGTAAGGACATTTCACAGCGCCATCTGACCCCAACCTAAGTAAACCTTGTGTGAGTCAGATAACTGATAGAATACTTAAATACTTTTTTTTGTAAATACATACTTATAATACATACAGGACACGCAGACACAGAACAAACATTTGTTTATGTCACAAACTGTTTGTCCTGGGTGGGAATCGAACCCACGCCCTCCGGCTCTTGAAGCAAACATTCTACCAATGAACCAACAGGGCTGTCTTATTGCTAGGCTTATTGATAGCATTATATCTCACCTCGCTCTCTAATGCTGAGGAACACGTATTATCGGTCAGTTCTGGCAGAGAGCAGCTTTTATATGTCAGATGGTCAATCGCCCATAACGCCAATGTGTTGGGCCAGTTGGTGCCAAGGTTGGACACGGTGTTGAGCAGCGTCATGTATGTGCCGCCGACAGCCGGGTCCGACACTTTGGCGAAGAACGCCATTACCGCAACAAACATGCAGTACAGACACGTCTGAAAGAAGTGTTTTTACACACTGTTTTACTCACGATTGTATAAAACTGTCGGGCAAGAGTGGTTTTCTCGTATTATCGTAATCGTAGCTACGCGATTAAATGTCATATGCGCGCGCAATAAGGGTCGTAGTCGAGCAACGATTACGAGATCGCTTAACTTGAATAAGGCTTTAAGAGCTTACAGTGCCTCTTTAAGTGTAGTCGTTGGCAGGTTCAGTAAAAATGAACACAACAATTTCTTGTTTTCAATTCTTTTCTAGTTAAAAATAGCGGCGTTTTAATCATGAAGTGTGACATAAATTAGTTTTTTTTTCATGTTGTTTCCGAAACTCCGTAGAAGCTTCTAGTAGATAGTCATCATTCCTTTACACTGGATATGGATTGGACTTGACCGTGATGTACTTTAACTGACTGTTTTTTGAAGAATTTTATTTTGAGCAACATGAAAGTATTAATATTTTACTAGACACTGGCAAAATACACAAAGTGCCAAACCAAAAAGAAAATAAAGTGTCAAATACCTGATGGAACACATAGAGCATCATCAGCACAAACAGATAAGAGTAGGAAGGTCCCGCGTCTCCCAGTAGAGTCGGCGTCAGAGCCACCAGCGCCGCTGCCAGCGGACCCACTAGCAGTCGCAGTGGATAAGCACGCAGCCATAGCGATAGTGGCGCCGGACCAGTAGTGTGCTTCGCTAGAATCTAAAAAAAAAACTTTGTAATAATCGGGTGTTCAACTAAGCCTATGTCGATCGACTATCTTTTTGTCCAAACTTTAATGTGCGATTATAATTTGTATTTGTAAACACAAACAGCCAGAGCCAGATTTTCATAGAATGTGTTGTTATGGGTAAATATAATTACTTAATTATTTTACTTGGTCGTCTAGGTATGTACCACCGCAGTACCAAATATTCTGTCGCCAGGCAGTAGTGTGTAAATATTACTGTGTTTTGGTTTGAAGTGTGCTACAGCTAGCGAAATTACAGGGCTGTTGAGATTAACCATCGAAAGTCTCAAAGTAATGAGCGCCGAAACACCGATGTCCTTTTTTTATGGTTGACAGGCTAGGTGTTTGACCACAATTGAAATGTGAAATTGTGTTCGAAGATGGTAAAGCACACCTAGCCTGGAATGGAATGGCTCTCAAGTGAGTTTGTTTTGCTTCTCAAAGTTCTGTGTATCGCTGCAATAGTCATGGATAGGTGTTATCTCTTACTATCAGAAGAGGGATTTGTTTGTCTCATTATTTTAACATTATAACGGTGGTTTCATAGAATATGAGTGATTGGAATCCCACAGCATGCACCATGCAGTCTATGCAGTCTTTTCTTAGTTATGTGCATATTGTTACATGCCACTAACTTACAAAGATGAGAGAAGAACATTATAAGGAAACTGGCATGGTTTGCTTTAGTGGTACCGGTTATTAAAACAAGACTGATCCAGAATAACAGAATAAGTATTTTTCGTTTTGGCTACTGCCCCATTTTGGATAGGGGCAATTGCCATCAACAGTAATGGAGTATACTGGAAATGAGTTATTATTCATAGCAAATACAAAAAAGAATCAAGGGTTTCTATATATACATGGGTTTTGTAGTTCTATTTATCTAGAAGAAGAAAGAAGACTTTACTAGCATACCAGGGGCATAATAATTTGTATTGGGACTAATGGGATGGCCAGCAGAGCTAAATCTTCACGAGGCACTCCAGCTTCAACTAACTTTAACCCTGACACCGCATCACTAGCGCTGAATCCAAGCTGAAAAAAAAAGAAAAATATGTCACAAATAAAATTTAAAGCAACTGAAGGGGTTAAGACATATTATTTGTTTTATTTACATGAGAAATTTATAGATATATCGAGATCAGATAGCGTGTTGTGGTTGTTATAATTTTCACTTGGTACTATAAGTAGAGTCTAGAAACTCATGATAGGGCCACAAATTCTAGGCACTACGGGTCAGGTTTCTGTCTCTGCAACATGATGGACCTTATATCTGCACGGCGACACCTTTAAAGGCTAACGTGTTTCGTCCTATAAAAATTATTATCAATATAGCTTTCCATAGACATATTCAATAACAGTAGTCAGTTACAAAATAGTATGTAATGTCCTGCTAAAATTAGTTAACATCATATTGTTTTTATATTTTTTTTCTGTCTGTCTGTCAGTCCTTCCACCACCTTCTTTAGCATGGCGTGGTGAGATTTGGCGTCGGGGATTTCTCGCCTTTGCCAAAGCTGGGCGCTAGAGGGCACGACCACTGGGCAGTTCCTCTACAGGTGCCTCTCAAAGGCAGTTAGATGGCCATTTTTCTTGAAAAAAAATCTGTATTAGTCACCATATGAATGACTGTGTATTAATAATACTAATCTATAGATTATATAATAGTATAAGTATTATATAATGTGTACTGTTGGTGATTCTAAATAAATTAAATACGTATATACTAAACTTTGTGAAATTTCATTTATTCTTACCTTAGCAGTAAACAAAACCAGTGCCAAAGTCCTAACAGATGGTAACTTCACAATTGTATACAGTTGTTTATATGCATTGACAATATCTTTCATTCCTCTCACGTTGTTTTCTCTCGTGTTGGCCAATTCTTTTGCCTCATGCTTGAATATCGCTATCAAAGTCGTTGATATAATAAATATCCATCCCCAAAAGAGTAAGAAGCCAGATAAACATACTAGGCCTGTCTCCTCAGGTTCATAGCGGAGATATTTGTTGCAGAAGTATGGTGATTCCAGAGCAAGGAATAAGACATATCCAAGGAAGAAACCAGCCGTTTGCCCAACACTGTTGCATGTAGATGCGTGGCCTACATTACACCTGAAATTTCGAGGGAATTTTTTATTAGTAATTAATAAACTATAGCCATATTCAATGTTAGGATGTTTCCAAATTAAAACATGGCAATTATTGAGAAATAAAATTTGAGAGGTAACTATAAATTATGTACAGCAACACAACACAACACAGACAATTGGTGAGACATCAACGATACTCAAGGACATGATATTTGGCAATCATATACAAAGAAAAGAAATTAAAAATAAATGTTAACTGATAACTAGGTAAACTGAACCTTAAGTTATGTAATTAATTACGCAACGCATGGACACCGCGCGGACGGACGAGCTGGACAAGTACGTCTTGTATGTACTTGTCGCGTGATCAATTCGTCAAATCGTTATAAGCGTCTGGAGTGTATCCACACTTCATTTATTTATAGGGAAATTTGGCCAAAAATTAAGCACCTAATTTTGTTTCATAATTATAACGAGAATCACCGCTTCCAACCGGTCTTGGAAGTCAATGGGGGAGGCCTATGTCCAGCAGTGGACGTCCTACGCCTGAAATGATGAACGAGAATAGAGTACCAAGTACTCTCCTTCAAAATCGTAAGTGTCTCACCAGTCATGCTGTATTTTAGTAAATTGTCATGCTATTATAGCCTTATTGTTCACAGTAATAATTTTACAGGCATGTATTCTCAGTGAAGTAATTTGTGATAATTGTGTTCCTAGACAAAACTACAGGTTAAGCCATTACTAGCCAGTACTACTTTACTAATCATATTGTGTTTAGTACAACAAAAAAGTTACATCATTTGGCACCCCACCCACACTGCTAGATTATTGCAGGAACATACTTAATTAAGCACTTAACCTGGACACTAATTTAATGCCCTACCCAAAACATTATATTTTAAAGGCAGTTACATACCAAGCACAATTAAATAAAGCATAGACACATTTTACATTATTAAACACTTCAATAGTAGTACATTTTAGTGATTATATATTATTTGATTAATAAATTTTAAGAATAGTACATACATAAATTTTATGATCATTTGATTAATTTCTTATTTAATACCATAAACAATAGCAGAGCTGCATAATAAGTTTCATCCAGGTTTGAAAGCTTTAGAATTATGTACACTAATATTATAAATGTGAAAGTTTGTATGCTTGTTATTTTTCATGTGTAACAGCTCAATGATTTGGATGAGTTTTGCATGCTCGTAATTTATGCTTTAGCTTAATAAACAAATTTTAATTCTGGAATGGAAAACTCGTGTGAAACCTTAGGAGAACTTTGGGTTGTAATAATGATTTTAGAATAAGTTAAGCTTATCAATGTTATACAAGACAGATAGTTATTTGATAAGCATAGACTTGGTAGCAAATTAGAAATATAGAATATTTATGGCATAAGCATTTAGAAGAAATATTATTGCACTATTTTACAAAAGTAACCTTACCTTTTCAACATTGTCAAGGCCCAACCGTCAACAGCAATATCTTGAGTAGCCGCCAAGAAATTTAAAAACATGAATGAAATTGTCAGGATCATCATAGATGGAGGTTTATCATTTGAACCCAGCCAGTCTGTAATACCACTTGACATGATGATCATCATAGTTCCAAGTAAATACTGCACAGGGACTAGCCAAGTCTTTCTTCGTCCAAATTCTGGCCAAAAAAGTGCATCTACAATAGGTGCCCATAGTAACTTGATGCTAAATGGCCAGTTTACAAAACTGAATTCTGCCTGAAATTGAAAGATTTATTGAATAGAAGTGAATTACCAAAACCATTGTGTATATGTATATAATAATAATATGTAGTGTAGTTACTAGATTAGAATATGACACTCTCTTATTCATTATCATACAAAAAAGCTAGTGCACCTTTATTGGCAAGAAATTTCACTTCAAAAATCCAGACAAACATTTTTTATGGGATAGATTAGCTTCACTAGCTATTTAATATTTGTATGTTATTGTATTGTTACAACACATGCTTATGTCTTACAAGTTTATACAATAATTGCAAGTACTGTTAATTTAAAATTGGTATTGACTAAATGCAGATAAGATTGATTGGACAATAATATTAGCATAGTTAATTTACTTTATGGAATTTTGTAGCTTCTAATGTCGTTAACTTCCAAGGTTACATTAACTACTTACTTGTTGAGTATATGTTATTCCCCGATTTTGCAGTAACATAGGTACAGCTCCAGCTAGGCCTAGCGGAATGCCTTGCAACGTGTAAAGAAATAATAAAACTGCTATATTCAGTTCATCTCCTTTGATGTTGCTGCGCCCTCCTTCAGTCGTAGTCTCTCCATTCTCAATCAACTCTTCTTTCTCAGATGGTTGTTTACGTTTTGTCAAAGTCATGATTATTGCATGGAGGAACTGCAATGTTGCTTCAAGTTAGAATATTGGAATTATACTACAAAGACGTCTTCTATATTATCCAATCTATCGAATACACGTCAGAGAAAATTAGTATTTGGTTTTCCTATTGGGCATACCTTAATTTTTACAGAGTAAAATGAAAGTTGTCAGTGGAAGTTCATGTGAGGCACAATAAAGTGTCCACCTTTACAGGTTTCTTTAATAAATTGATAGTATTTAACACGGTATTTAATTTATTTACGAAAATTGGACAAAACCTCGATAACCTCGTAAACTCCTACTGCTACCTGTGTGTGTGCCTGTGTCCAATATAATAACTAAATGACAATGACATCTGAATGATCTTTCTTCTTTCTTTGGTTTTGGCGTCGCGTTTTAGTATTTGCCAGTGTCAAGTAATTATATATTTTCAAGTTTCAAAAGTTAAATAAGTGCCATCGTAGCTAGTTTTAGTCAAAGTCGTCTTTGTCAAGTCCAGTTCGTGTCAGTTAATTCCAGTCATGCTTTAGTAAAGTAGTGGCAACTTTACTACAAAGCTTCGATGGAGTTTTGGAAGCAACACGAAAACTCATGTTTCACCACATTATATCATTTTCCCACACTCGCGCTTGTAATTCGGCACTTTATGAATAAAACACCACCATTTTTATGCATAAACACTCGACAAAACACTAGTTTTGGAAAAAAATACAACGGAGCGACACGACTCTTCCCGCGTTCCCGCCAAAACCCCTGAATGATCTTTACTGATGACAACAATGTGACAACACTACAAACAACTCATCTTCTTTAATTTTGGCGTCGTATTTTGTGTATTTGCCAGCGTCAAGTGTTTTGATATTTTCAAGTTTCATAAGTTAAAAAAAATATTACTTCATTATTTTAACATTTTCTTAACAAGTAAACTTTAGTAACTTTAGTAATATTAAGTATCTCCAAATTATATTGGTAAAATAAAAAAGTGCGATGTCAAAAACTAATGTTACAAAACGAATGTTCATAGAATAGTAGTAGTTTTTCACAAAAAAAAAGTGGTAGTTTTTCAATTTTTTTATTTGTTTACGAATTTTCTTAACAAGTTTTATTCTCTTTCCATATTAACAAAGTTATATAGCGTACGTGAAATATTTCTAATGTATTCAATAATGACCAGTAATTGCTAGTCCTATTTCAGCATATTACAACGCTCTAAATAAACAACTCTAGGTTGGTTATTAAAATGCCTCGCCAATGTTTTTTTCGATGTCTTCTAGATTCGCATGCGCCTATAAAATTAATCCACGATGTAGAAACAATTGTAGGACGCAGTAAAATTACGAAGATTAAAGATCAGTCTTGTTCTCGCCACCAAAGTAAGTAAAAACTTAACCTAAAGTGCTGCTAAATTTTATTTTGTCTAGTACATTTGGTACTTCCGTATGTAACTACGCTTGTTATTGTTTTAGTCAGTCTAAAGGCGGATTGTCAAGAATGTATTGTAGAAGTTAAACAGCTAGGAGTAAATCCTTCTGGCTTAGATGGATTCTCATTGAAAAAGGATAGTGTCTATAAAGTCAAACATGGTTCTAGGATTGAAATTTTATTAAATAATTATTTTCACGTCATTGAATTTGACCCACTACCGGATCGTTCGGTTAGTCCAACATCGAATATCCATACATCCAGTGTCAAGAGAAAATTAGAAGAAGAGGATATATCACCAAAAAAAAGAATATCATTGAGACCAGAAATGGAAAAAGCGTCTAACACTATCACAGAGGCAACTAAAGATTCATGGGAAAATATAGACAGAGGTGAATTGTATGTGTTCACTTCTAAAGGTGTAAAATCTAGTACTAAAATAGCAGCATTTGACATGGATGGTACATTAATAAAGACGAAATCTGGTAAAGTTCACCCTGTTGACACCAAGGACTGGCAAATTATCTTTCCACAAGTTGCTCCTAAACTAAAAGAATATCTAGAGAATGGTTTTAAACTAGTTATTCTCAGTAACCAAGCTCCTATAGGTAATGGCAGAGTTAAAATTGAAGATTTTAAGAAAAAAATTGAACACATAGTAGAAAAATTAAGTGTTCCAATTCAAGCATACATTGCTACAGGGAAAAGCTTCTATAGAAAACCAACAACTGGGATGTGGAAAGTTTTAACAGAGCAAGTAAGTAACTAGTATCAAGTAAGTAAACTAAGTAACTCTTTTGCCTGATAGGCTGGGTTTCTGTCCACTACCTCGTCTGATATTATGTGTACCTTCTTTTTTTTTATACATTATAATATTAATGTAATAATATTTATTGTTCAGAAACATAACACAAGTACACTAACATAGCATATATCCGAATAACAAAATAAAAATATGGAGAAACACAAAATGAAATACTATACATATAATATGATATATATCAGTACACCCTGGATCCCACACTAGTTCACACACTACTTTGGAACTCGAGTTCTACACTCTAACTTATTTTGTGTTGAACTAAAAAATAGTGCACAAGTTTAAGTCGCAAGTCTTCACAATAATAATATTATCTTTTCAGAAGAATGACGATTTCAAAATTGACATGAATCAAAGTTTCTACTGTGGCGATGCTGCAGGCAGGGTCGCCAATTGGGCTCCAGGAAAAAAGAAAGACCATTCTATGGCTGATAAGCTAATGGCTGAAAATCTTGGACTCAAGTTCTTCACACCAGAACAGTTTTTCTTAGGACATTCCATTGCTAATGTACCCATGATGAAACCAGAATTTGTACCAAAAGATTTAAAGGCAGAACGATTTAATGACAAGCTCATTGGGGAAGAGAAAGAGGTTGGTATAAGTAGTTTATATAGTTGGTGTAGTAGTATAAAATAACACATAAATCTTTGGTAGCATAACTATCGTTGAGAGGCTATCTGATTGCCAATATCTGGAGGTCCCGGGGTTGAACTTCACATTTATACACATTTCTGTTTTTCTAAGTTCAATTAATATGGTTGTGTATAGTTTGTCAATCTGCGCTTGGCCATTATGGTGGTATATCCTTATCTTTCTCATTATAAAAAAGGCTACGCCCAGTTTTTTATTTTTTACCCGACTGCAAAAAAAAGAGGTTTATGGTTTTATCTACCTATGTAAATGTATATAGTACTATGTATGTAGTATGTTGTAGTAATGTATGACTGAGAAACAAGTTGTTATATTTTTCCAAACGAGATATCAATTAGTGCAGCTTATCACTCTGTATATCCCTCAAATATATTAAAGAAAGCAAGTTTTAATTTTGTAACATAAGAAAAAAAAATAAACGCACAAAAACAAATTGGGGACAGTTACTAAATAGGGCTCCACCTCAGCATAATGTTGAGCGTCAGCGCTAGTCTTCCGGTGAGCCTTTGCAGGTATTACTGACTTTCTCACAAACAATAGCAAAATACATGACAAAAAAACATTATATATTTATTTATTATGTTACAAATCTTTTTTTTTTTATTATTACAGATTATTGTGTTAGTAGGATATCCTGGCAGTGGTAAATCATTTGTAGCGAGTCAAATTGAAAAGAAGTCTGGATACAGATATCGTACAGTGTGTAGAGATGTCTTAGGCTCCTGGCAGAAATGTGCTGTTGAAGCCAAAAAGCTATTACAGGTTGGTAAATGATAATATTTATACACATTTAGTAATCTTCAAAATGGAAATGCGAATATGATTCCTGCAGTATGTTTATTTGTTGCTTTTTTGAAATAAAATAATTGATTTAATTTTAATAAATATATACGTATAGCTGCGAATGTATTACATTTTTCTTGTTATCATATGTGTAGGCTTGGAATTATTTATTTATTTATTTCCTTAATTTCACACCATCATTACCGGGTTTCCCTAATGCGATGGTGCTAGTCAATATACAATTATCATGAAAATTAAAAATGTCAAAAAATTATAAATAAAAATGTCATAAAATTAAATTCAAATGTCAAACAATTAAAAAAAAATATTGGTCTCGACTGATGTTACAACGTAAAAGATTCAATCCATGCTAAAGAATATATTTCTAGACTAGCTGCGCCCCGCGGTGTTACCTGTTACTTGTTGTCGGGATAAAACGTAGCCTATGTGTTAATCCAGGGTGTCAGCTACCTCCATACCAAACTTTTTCCAAATCGGTTCCTGTAGTTTTTACATGAAAGTGTAGCAAACATCCATCCCACCAAAATATTAGTGGGATTAACCCAAGAAAATGGTGCTGTGAAAACAGATAAAAGCTTGCAAGCCCATAAAGTCCAATAAAAAATGCCCAGTTTTGAAATCAGACTATAACACATAATTGTTGTCGTGGCCCACTGCCACTTCAGCTTACTAATCCTTTGAGCTACACTTATCCATAAAGTGATAATCAGGAGACATGGTATGGAAGTCGTGAACTGTCTAGAATAGGAAACCTCTACAGTGGTCATAAGCAGGCATCATATCTTCCCATAATCGAAATGTTAAGCTATCTTATTACCTATTACCTTATTTTGACCAGTGGCCACTTTATCATACTTACCCTATTCTCTTCAGCAAGGTAAAAGCGTCATAGTTGACAGTACCAATCCGGACACGGAATCTCGCGGGCGCTGGGTGTCCCTGGCTAAAGAAATGAGGGTAACATGTAGGTGCGCCAAAATGGTGACCACCAAGGCCCACGCACAACACAACAACAAATTCAGGGAGCTAATGAAGATCAACCACGTGCCCGTAAATGATATCGTTTTTCACACCTACAAGTGAGTATATAAGTAAGATGCTAAGAATACCGTCAAAGAGATGTTCACGATATATCTTTGTGTTTACAATGACAATAAAACTTATTGACTGACGGTACCTATGTCCCTCTCACGCCAAAGATACGCTCGGTAAAGTCCCTGCGCAAGTAACTGCTTAAATACCAGCTTATTTGCTTTTAGTGAAATTAAATCCTGCGCGTCACTCACAACTGTCGGAGTTTAACTGAATCTTATATTGACTAGTGATAAACTGAAAAAGCTCATCTCGCTTCCCAGCCCGGGCCATTTGTGAGTTTAGCTGGATAACGTCTACTGTCTATAGGTTATTTTATCTAGGAATAAAGCTGCAGAAAGATAAATTCACGTGTTTCTTTGTAAGTGGACTGGACATGCTTATAAACAGTATGTTTACAAAAATTTGTTTCAAGATTGTTGGTAAAAAAAAAAAAAATCAACACAACAATGGCACAATGATTCTTAGTTGTTGTTTGGTTTAGTTTGTGATATGATGATAGATGGAAACATCCTTTGTTTTGAGATAATGTTGCGAATGTTCGACGAATACTTATGTTCAGTACTTAGATTATGATTTTAAGACCTTTTTATTTAAGTATGTGTTGCAGAGTTACGAATTTAGGTCACTGCGTCCTACTTGCAACGGAAACAAATATTTAAATTTTATGTAATAAATAAAATAAATAAATAAATATTACTTGACATTACACACAGCGCCATCTGACCCCAAACAAAGCAAAGCTTGTACTATGGAAGTCAGATAACTGATAGAATACTTAAATAGTATTTTTTTTGTAAATACATATAGTACACCTAGACATAGAACTTTGTAGAAATTTTTATACCACACCATGTTTGTCCTGGATGGGAATCGAACCCACACCCTACAGCTCTTGAAGTAGACATACTATCAATGAACCATTAGGGCTGTCAATTAGAAGTTGTAAACTTTACCTTTCGAAACTGTAACTGAAGATTTGAAGTAAAAATAAATATGTATGAACAATAAAGTCATAATTTGAATTTGTACGATTTTTAATGTTTCAGAAATAAATTCTCCGAACCAACACCAGGGGAAGGTTTCGCAGAAGTAATAGAAGTAAAATTCAACGCCACTTTCGAAGACGAAGAAACCGAGAGTGTGTATAGAATGCATCTGTTAGAAAAATGAAATATGTATGTAAATTATTTATTAAAACATTTGATTTAATTCAGCAATTTTTATTGTTAACTAACCCTTGAAATTTCACTGTAGGCCTAGATTTGTTGCGTAGTATGCGTTTTCATTTATGTGTTCTGTGATTTTCATACATAACAAAGTAGGTAATAAGATAAATATTCTAGAAGAACACCTACAGTTCCAAGTTCCCAATTTTCTCGTATGCCAGTATTGTGCCCATAACTTCTTAATTATGTGGTATTGAAGAAAGCATAATGTTTTGGGAAATCTGTACATTAAAAAATTCGGCCTATGACGTGGACGAATATGTTTTTTTTATTGCAACGGGCTAGCATAATCGCTGTGTAAGATGTGCTGTACCTACTAACAATATATTTAAGATCAAAAAAGTAACCACATCTTGAGCGAAACAAATACTTGCAACTTGAGCGAAATGAACACTTGAAACTTACACCCAAATTAAAAGAAAAAAAAATGCTAACAACCATTTAGTTTTAGATAAAAAATACTATATAACCTAATAAAATACCTCAAGACGTGCTTCTATTAGAACCGTTAACATTTGAGTATGAAAATCTCAAAACACAAAAATTATGAATTCTGAAAGTGATAAAATGAAGGCTACAAGGCAAACATCATTTTAAAAAATATTTTTCGTCTTAACACTGTGATCTACGTTTATGCTTTATTTCTTATACTCGTAAGGCAAAGCGTGTCCGATGGCAATGACTGAATGGACGGATATATTTGGCTCATATTTTAGAAACAGAAACGTCATGCAATGGAATTATAGAATATAAATTGATGTTGATCCTGCGAGTTGGTCATCTCGATCGCAATAAAGCTTGCATAGTCGATCTTTAATTATGTAGGTACATATCTTTGAAACCAAATTAAATTTAAAAGCTCTCGAATTTTTTGCTTTTCTTTGCAATTTATATACATATATACTTAAAAATGCCGTCTAAAGAATGTTAGTAAGTATTACCTACACACTTAGCTTTTAGCTTATGTATTGAGGAGAAGTTATATGAACTAAGAGTCTCTTTAAAATAGAGTTATTAAAATTTAGTCAAAAAATAATCATGGAACCATTCTCTGAATTAGGGATGAGCCCCTGTACTCTGAGCTTATTTTTGCTATATATCAGTTAGGCGTTCACGGAAAGCTTTGCGGCTGCGAACCTTATTGCGGTGGCATAAGTTATTTGATCGCGTAGCTATATTCTAAAAGCCTAACAGGAATCGAAATGCGTAGCTCCGAGCACAGGGGCAGAAAGGTAAACGAAAATAGAGCCAGTACGCTTTCTCTTATGTGGCGCTCGCCACGTCCACCTTGATTACTGATTCAGCCTAGTCTAATAAGGGGTCTAGAGAAAACTGAAATGGAATCAGAAATTAATCTCACCACACGGAACTCTTCCTAGCGTGGAATACATGGTTTTCAATCTATAGATAGTCGTTCTAAAATGTATTTTTCACAAATAATTTATTTTTATTTATTTAATGTGGTTTTAAGAAGCAATCTTGTTTGAAATTGAATCATCGTATTAGGCCAGGTTGGTTGGTATACAATTAAGGCAAAAATATTTCAGTACTTGTAGGAATGACAATGACATGACAAATGATTCAATGTCCACAAATACCTTTGAAATTGTAGATCACTATAGCCGAATTGAGGAAGTACCCGTTTATCCATTATAACTAAAACCAGTTTAACCAGCATTCAGTACCACACTGACACCCCCTCACTTCGAAACATGATCTTCATTCATATATTGCTTGGTATATCCCGCGGGATGATTCACTTACATATTACGTCCCTTTTGACAGTTTTAGCTATATCAAATTACCGTACAGTACCAATACCGTACCAATACTAAATTTCATCAAGTTTTGTTAAGGCGCTGCTGGTGCTAAATGGTAACGGCTTTTTGGACACATATTTGACTATCGCTTACATTTACTACGTAATTCTTGCAAATTGATTTGCTAGACCCACTTATAGAGAACAGGTTGTTGGCAATTTATAGTGATGTGTCACATCGATGAACTAACACACACATGTAACAACATTCCAATATATTTGTATTGCAATTCGTGAATCGAACATCCTATATCCCATCCATTCACGTGCATATTACGTGAATTCCCCTACTGATAGCTTCTTTTTAAGGTCCCTATTAGGTGTAGGTATACGAAAAAGTTACGAGAGCATTATCGTATACCCGCGCAATAAGGTTTATAGTCGAGTAGATTTTTCGGGAGTGCGTAACAGTAACCCTAATAAGAAACTAACAGTAAAGGTGGAGTACATACATATTTTATTGTTTACATTTCTATTTTGATGAAGGCGGCAAGCTAGCATTTTTAGTAAGAATTATGTCTATTACAAATATATCTTATCACCTGAAGTACGTAAGTATTAAAAATAGTAATTGCATATAATTTAGTTGCCATAATCCACTCCAAGAGTTCAATAGATGTTTTGTTATTTTACATTAATTATAGTAGGAAATGTAGTTCGAAAATTTGAGCAAATCCAACCAAAGTTTTTGCGCAGCAGTTTTTACAAAATAGCCAATCGGAACTACGAGTACCTATGTACCTAATATAATTTAAAAGCATCACATTTAAAAATCTTATTTTTATATTGCTATTATATCCTTTTGACTTCCGATTAATAATTTGTCAAAGGGTTTACTACTTTAAGCATATTTGATTTAATAGTCTTTTGTTTTATCACCAATGCACATATTATTTGTCCATCGTGGTTATCCATTGCTGACTACAATTTGCTACTTGCATTCCGCTGTAATGCAGAGCTTTGCCAGATTCAACTTCAGATTGTCAGGCTGAAGTTTATGCGACTTTTTTTTTTTTCTTTGGTTTTGGCGTCGCGTTTTAGCATTTGCCAGTGTCAAGTAATTATATATTTTCAAGTTAAATAAGTGCCATCGTAGCTACTTTTAGTCAAAGTCGTCTTTGTCAAGTCCAGTTCGTGTCAGTTAATTCCAGTCATGCTTTAGTAAAGTAGTGGCAACTTTACTACAAAGCTTCGATGGAGTTTTGGAAGCAACACGAAAACTCATGTTTCACCACATTATATCATTTTCCCACACTCGCGCTTGTAATTCGGCACTTTATGAATAAAACACCACCATTTTTATGCATAAACACTCGACAAAACACTAGTTTTGGAAAAAAATACAACGGAGCGACACGACTCTTCCCGCGTTCCCACCAAAACTCTTTATGCGACTTATCCCTTATAACTAGCTGTTTTGTTTTTTTAATTCTAAAACACCAAATTTTCTACTACAAAAAGTATGCTAGCAAAAATTTCAAACGATTGTGACTCATCACACATTTTTACCGCCCATCTTATTTTGGTATTCGACTGTCCACAATGCAATTCAATCAAGTTTATATGTTGTTTTAAAGATTCTGAGGGGTAATGATAACGATGGCGTCCGTTTGCTGTCATTCGTCGTCAGGGTCTTGTTCTTCATCATCGAGGAGATTATCCAGACTCGAATCCGAGTCGTCCTCCTGTCATCTGGAATTAATTTTTTTAATCTTATAATCACAATGAAACCGATACAATTCTATTTCGTTTCCTCTACATATTTGTACGAAATCAAATTATAATCAGACTAAATTTTAATTGTATTTACCTACTGTATTGATTTGATATTGTATCATTTATCATTTATTTTAGATTAACCTTTTTAACTGTAAACATTACCAATTTGCTAACTGCTTTTGACACTATATAGACAATGGTTGTCAGACCATGAGTTAATTCTATATTGTTAACTTGTTGATGGTTTCCTGCTATACAAGCTTTCGCTTAGTGTAGGCTACTGTTAATCTTATGTACACATGCACTGTAGTAAATAATTTTTTTTATTTAAAAATAAAAGAAAAATTGACTTGACGAATTCATGAAAACCAACTTAGAAAGAAAAAGGAGCTACTGTAATGGAAGGTCAAAGACAAATCAAAATCAAATAGAAAATGCATTTGAATAATACCGTGCCAGAAGATTTTGAAGTTCGGAGAAGTATTTTTTTTTAAATAATTTATGCAATGAAATGATCCAAAAACTTTTATAGGTACCTGGTGATGTACACAGTATCTATGTGAGCAAGACGCGCTCCAGTCAAAGGCACGGCGGCAGTCATAGGTCTTAGCTTGCGTTTATCTAGTGCGCTGCGGGCTTGCTGCACAGCGAGGTCTCCGCACCAGCGTTCGCAACGAGCGTAGATCACCACACCTATAGCATATGTAAATATTGAACCTATGAAGTTGTTGTTAAAGTATTAGCAGGAGAGTGTCAATCCATAGCTTAGGCAAGATTGGCTACCCTTACTCACCGTGAGGCACATGGCATTAGGGTTGTTGTTTGCCGCTAGGCTTATACGGGCGCAGATTTGTTGCAATTAAATAATAATGTCCATTAAACTATGTTATCCATGTAGTAATTAGGTAAGTAGGTTATACTACACAATCAAATAGTAGCTTATTGTATAGGTACACAATCTACATCTCTATTGATTTATTTGAATACCTATATCGGAGAGTTGCAACCCTGTGTTTTCCCGCAGCTAAACCGATTTCAAGTCAGCGGTGCCCGAAAGATTATGAAAATTTGTGCCAGATAAGTTTCAAATTCACGTGCAAGTAGGTGCCGGCAATAAGAATACGTATAAGGTACATTTATCTAAACTGTACTTTTGAACAAGAATGAGCCTTACGCTAATATTATTTCTTACTCTTTGACTTTGGATCGAAGGACCATATTTTAGATTAAAATGATTCAACTATAGTCATTACACTTACCGGCTCCAGCAAAGAGCGTAATAGCAGGCCAAGAGTCTAACATCAGTGGTGTTAGGAACAGTAACGCTGCGAGCATCACTAAAGGACCTTCGACTCCTTGTGCTTTTCTTAGAGCGAGGCTGTGTGCTGGCTGCCAGTAGGTTGTGAATGTTCCAATAAGCCATACTGAAATAACCATGTTTTGTTAGACTTTTAATTAAATCTGTTATATACCGTATTATACAGCTTCCTAAAATTGTCTTTAAACTTACAAGGTATCCCCGTCGCGAACATAGGCACTCTGATGGCTTCGTTGCAGAAAGCAGCAGCAATAAAACAGTCAGCTAGCACCTGCACAGCAGCGCCTACTGCTGCCCACCGCGCTCCTCTTACACTTGGTGGGGCTGGAGCACTGGTTTCGGGAATCGACGTTACGACCTAAACAATTTTTTATTATGCAGTCAGAAAAAGATATGCTTAGAAAAGAACGGATTTTGTGAATGACACGAGCCGTCGAATTGAAAAATTCGTCGTAACAGTCGTAAGTATTAAAAAAAAAGTTTTTATTGCGTGAAAAATGTATAGGACTAATTTTATGACTTCTTCCTAAGTACAAAAAACTAACAAGTAAGTACCCCGGATTTTGCACTAGGAAAACATGTGTCGCAAAATCCAGTGTATTCCGTTTTTTTTTACATTACCAACAACCGTAATACAAAACGGTTTAGTTTTTATAAATGGCTAGCCATTATGTTACACGACATATTCTGAAACTATACTGCTACATGGATATAACATGCTAAGAAAACATTTAGGTGTCAGACAGGGCATCACTTTATTTATCGGATTACGTGAATCCTCCAATGGGATAATCTCCACTGACTTTGGATTTAGGATCAACTTACCGTGTGGCATCATTCGGTTTTATGTTCACTTTGTGATATGTGTGCGAATCTGGATTATTTTGAGAATTAAAACATTATAACAATTAAATTAAACGACGAGATTTATTAATTACTAGCTGAATGCCTGGTACTTCGTACCTGAAGCGCTGAAGCGTAATTCGTGCTGTAGCGCACGAATTACGCTTAATTACCTCGCATATATATTATGTAGGAACATAATATAAAACTCGAAGTATAACGATCATTTTAAAAATAAAATCGGCTTAACTTAATCGGTTCAACTATTAAGTTATGCGCTTACCAACGAACATCATTTGATTTTTATTTATATATATTTATACACGGACCGACGGACGCTATATGGACTTTCTAATGAATATTACTTATTTAATCTAAATAAGTGACGACGACAATATCTTTCGTCTGATAGTAAGCGTTACACTAATATTCATAATATTTAAATGTCAACAACAAATTCAATTCTTGCTCAATAATACATTACACTCGTTTTCCAAAGACAATGTATTCATGCTTGGTAATTTGAGTGGAAAATAGTCTTCAGTCCGGAACGTAACAGATATGCACACAACATAACTTGACGTTCAAATAACTGGCAAAAGTGTGGCACCTCTCCTGGCATAATTAAAAAAAAGGTGTTTACCTGTATTCTATCTCTGTACTCTTTCACAACGGCATCAATATCAGTCGAGTCATCTCCCGAAGACAGTTCACCATCACTCGCTTCCACGTCTGATACAGCTTCTCCAACTTCTGCAGTCGTTATTTCACGAACACTGCTACAGCTAGGGTCCATCTCTTCAGCTGGACATCCTCCGTACTCGTCTAGGAGAAGGCATTCGCGTTCTTCTCTTTCTGAAGAGTAAAAGTGACAAAAGTTAATTGTAGTTTTCTAGGCTATTTAAATGTCGTAAGGGTAGTTTGTTACCTTTAGGGGCAACTTTTGATTTTATACTTTCAAGCGTTTTGGTATGACGAATTGCCGATGTTATAAACCATAGACCTCGCTTAGTCTTGCTTCCTGAGCATTTACTTCCTCTTGCTGTTGCATCTTTGCCCAAACGCTTGTATTCCACATCTGAAAACGAGAAAAAAATAATTAAAAAAATGGCAAGGAGCTCCCTGCACGTTGGACAGACGTGATATATTTTCTTATGATTTGTGTCCAAATTGTGAATAGTCACAGTTACTCTGCCTTCTGAGCTTCAGGGCGTAGATTCAACTCCAATCCAGAACATGTGACAAAATTGTAACGAACATGTTGTGTATAACGACGTGATGTGGGTGTTACATATTCTATTATAATTATGAAATTATTAAAAAAAAGTATGAATTATTCTATTAGGTATTTGATTCCCGTAGTCCAAGCTTTGCTTTTTAATAATTTGAATTTGGGCGTCTTTGTGAACTAGCCGCCGGTTATAATTTTTAGTTAATAAATAAATATATGTTTGTGCATTGTCTACTAACCTCCGGCTTCTTTCTGCTCGAGTGTTGGCACACATCTCATGATGATGTAATGTAACGCCTGAATCGATATGCCGAGGAGATGACTTGCGTTCATCAATGTTATCATATGGGATAGTGGGCAGGCGAATGCTAGAATTGCAGCAAGACTTCCTGCAAAATTTACAATTAAAAAAATCCAACTCCATGACCAACTAAACGCGCTGCTCCAATGAAACAGCGAGGTTTCGGAGTAAACGAAAATATCATCTATGTATACAATTTTTAATTTTTTGTTGATTTTTAAAAACCGCTCGATCGATTACCATACAATTTATATGGGACCACCCACATGGAGCCGATTATGGAGAGATGGAGCTACAGCTAATGATAAGATATGTATTTTGCAGCTAAAACTTTACATGAATTCAAAACAACATTCGAACAAACCTGCTGTAAACACTGCCAACACGGGACTGCCAGTAGTAGCGCTTTCATAAGTCATAGACCTTGTTAGCACCTTCCATTCTGGCGAGGCTAACGCCACCAGCACTGTAAATAGCAACGGGCATAGTTCCGTCAGAGCCAGGGAAACTCCGGCGACTGTCACTGCCGCTAGCAATGGGCATATCCAGCCGGCATTTCTAGCTTCCAGGAGAGTTGTCACCGGCAATGCTGCGTCTATTCTGCTCCTGAAATAAAAAGAAAATCATATCTACCTATAAAAAGTAGTTCATTACGAACAGCTTTTTATCGTGGTTTTTTGTTCTTCATAGTCCGATTAGATTTTTATTGAAAGAAAAATTGGAATTGGAGTATTTCACGGATTTTTTAAAGTCGTGAAATACTCAAAGTTTCTTTTTCTACGGAATTTTTAAATGAACTTTAGAACTAACTTTAATATCTATCTTCTATACCAAAAAACTATGTTCGTTGGTAAGCAAAGCATAGCTTAAGAATGCTGAACCGATTGAAGAGATTATTTTTTTTAATGTTTGCGATTCTTATTATCTATAGGTATGAGACCGAAGGCCGAGCGTTATCGAACAGGGTATGTAGTTTCAGGCATTCAGCTAGTTCCAAATAATGCATATATGTATTTTATCATCTTCAAAATCAAATAATCATAAACTAATATAAATCAACAATGTATACATGGAATGCTGTTTTAAACTTGCTAACAATATTCATTCTCATTTGCAAATTTAGTTAATGATGTTCTAATGACGCATGCAAATCTTACTGATCAAATACTCACCCTTTGAGCATATTTGAGTAGAGGAAACACAAACCGGCCAAGATAATTGTCGGCAATCCGATCATTAGGAATAAGTTATTTTTCAGTGAATTACTTTCTTTTGAAGGCAGATTAACGCTAAAAGCGTAAGAAATAGGCGCACCAGCTGCAAAAAGCTGTAAAACAAGAATTGAGATCATTTAATTTCCTATACATTCTCAAACTGTTACAACAAATAATAATAAATAACAGTTACCTCATATATCGTTATAGGTATCGGCATTTTAATGTTTGCTATATCTAGGTTAATAAGGCCTATAATAGCAAAAAATTGACTAAAAATGTACAGCAGAATCAGAAGCAGGAACGTAAACATTATGCTTTCCTGAAAAAAACGTAACAAATATGAGTCAAAATGATCGAGAATTGAATTATACGTGAGCAACAGGTGACGTACACATACACAATTACACATTGCTCATCTCATGTCTGAGACTGTAATCATGTGATACAATCATGATTTTTCTGCATTGAGCTTGATTCTATTATCTAATCATTTTAATTGGTGGCATTCGCAGACTATTAATCAGATCGCTCTGTCTGTCACCTTTAAGCGAAATGTCGTATGTATGCGGTACGAATTTGGAGTTGACACACAAATATGCAAATTTTAAAAATTAATTAAAAGTCATATATACCTCTAATCCGCACATGAACATGGCACAGACTACCATTACAACCGTAACACCCAGAACATCGGGCCATGGCTCTCCTAAAGCCCGAGTTTCGTAACCAAACAACCATTTCCTGGTTCTTCCCTCTGTGACATGATCGGCTGTAGCACTCAATATTCTCGCGCATACAGCTACAGCTACCAAATGAGAGAGGAAGGTCATCCACATAGCCATGAAATCGGCGAAAGACCTCAAATTTCTCTCGCGACGGCCTCGCGAAGTTTTTGGTGGTGGCAGTATCTCTGATAACTTCTTGAGATCTTTGCATGTGAATGCTGTGAACAGAAAATAACTTTTACAGTTTATATCAGAGTTGTGTTCATAGTAAAATGATGATCCCCATTTCAGTTCAGAACCCCTCAAGCGTTGCAGTTGTTCTTTAGATAGAAAAACGAATTTAATGCTTTAACAGAATCATCAGTGCTGTGTATATACTATTTGATGGTTACAGCTTATCATCAAATGAGTACTGAAACTTACTGGCAATAGTGATGAAGATAGCCAACAAGACTACGGCAGGTACAGCGCAATAACTGGAGTTGGCAGCTGTCAGAGGTGCTAGCAGCAGCGCTCCCAGTGTCCACCGCGCGCCGCAGGCTTCGCTGCCGCCAAATGCACTCAGAGTGCTGCTCATTTTGCTTCGGTCTCGCTGTTCTGACATTTTAACTCTAAAAAGAGATGGCAAATCAACATGTCAGTATGTGGCAAGCGAGTATGAAGAAAAGTAAGGGATTTGTGTAGCTGAATATCAGTATTCAACAAGACTGGTGTTTTCTTGGACTGATCCAAGAAAACACTTGTCTTTGTGATTCTAAAGTGAAATACTGGAATATCAAGTACAAGCTAGTAGTACAAGTATCAAGTAGATACTAGTTTAAAAAGTTCAAATTGTTGAGCTAAAAATAGATCACAGTTTTGATGAGTATTTAGGTTTGTGGATACCCTTTTCCGACCTCGTCGCATCCAGTGAAGTGAATACGAGCAGGACCCCCAAGTTATTTTCGTGAGGTTTATTTATACTAGTAAGCTCAGTCAGAAGGTTCTATCTAGTATGTTTCATCCTGATATTTTATTCACAAGTTACCCTCGGTAATAATATATGAAACACATTAGGTAGAGTCAAAGAAGATTACTGTTATCTCAGCGGTAAATATAGTGCGTACCGAAATACCGAACCTTGTGGGATGCGAGAAAATTATAGTAATACCCAGAAATACAGAATCCATTAAAGTTTCTCACAGGTTAGTGTTTCACGTTAATCTGGTAGGTGCATGATAAGTAAATAATGCGTAAGTGTCTGTTGTTAAACACAAAATAATTTCGCATGGAAATTCAATGTACAGGATATTGCGATTCGCGTGCACTGTTTTTTTAAATATGGTTTACGCGTATAATTTATTCGTATAAAGTATAAGGTAGTAGAAAAGCCCGATTAAATAGGACGAGCTTTGTACTCTGTATTGATCACAATAAAAGCAATGAATCTATTAGATAACTCACCATTATTTTACTGGAGAAGTTGAGGGCATTTAGTCACGGTTCTCTTCTACATTTTTTTGCCTTATCTCTGCACTACATCATCAAGTTTTAGCACTTTAGCCCAATTTATTGGCAAAATTCGGTACGATCGGTGTATCGGTGGGATCGTCTACTGATTGCCGGTAAATAAGGTCGTGTTTTCATGTTTCATGCGGCAAAAGAGCGGCGTAGATGTATAGCTACGTCTCTCTTATGCTCTCTCGATCGATACTCACTGTTCGGTGGGGTGACCACCTCTCTACTAGAAATTTGGAAACGAAAAATCTCCCAGCCCTCGGGATGTTTTCTTCTTTAATTTTTTTGGGATATTTTTCACGAAGATAGTTATTAAGCCAAAATAAATATTAGATTATAAACTTTGAATATTTGTACCTATATACTATAGAGATTTGTTAAAACTGCGAGTAAGTGTCGAAATGGGCATGTCTTTCAAAAGAGTGAGAAAAATACTAAATAAAATGCGTTTACGTCTCATCGACTAAATATGGGACATAAAGTACAGTAACATAAAAATACATGTTTCTTTTTGATATAGAAAAACTGATCCAAATAGTAGTTGATTTTTTGTAATCATAAAGCTCTCGAAATGTAGCTAGAAACAGATGTTTTATTTTCAGTATTTTTTAGAAAATGGCAAAAGTACTTTTTCGTTTATTACGAAAATGATATTTAAATAGGTACCACAAGTAAAGTAGTCAGCTACTCCTCTATCTATAAATCACATATTATAAAAAAATAATACGAAAATAGTTATCAAAAATTACTTAGTATGGATTTACTACTACTCTACGCGCAGGATTGAAATAAATAACGTGATTTTAAATAGCTATTTAGTAACTTTAAGTCTCAAATACAAATACAAATATAAAAAGAAAGAATCCAGGATTCAAAAAAATAATTACTTATTAAAATATTTTATTAGGTTGGTTAAAATTCATATACCACTTTTCACTCACTATTTGTAAAACTTGCATACAGTATAACTTAAAATGATGAAACCAAAGTAGAATTAAACAATGTCCACGAAATCTTGAAAGTAAGTTTGCCAGTAACATAATTATAAGTTGATTGAAACAAATAGGTAATCAATTAGTAAACGTTTTTATAAGGAGAACAGATCGGCTGTATGGAAAAACCATATCTTGTATTCGTGTGGTAACCACATACGTTAGGTAGATGCGAGATACTAATTTGCTAAGGCTTCTCACTAAACGGTTTGCTTTGTTATTCTTACCTTGCTTGTGCGATGCTTTTCCTACTTCTAATAATAGCCCTAATTAATAGATTGGCCGTCTTATAGCATTTACGTAATTGATTACCTACTCTACGTTCGATGAAATTTATAAAATCAACAATTTATTTATTTTTACTAAAACCGTGTAAAGCTCATCGTGTATATTATAATGTTTCTATTACTGGGTGTTCTGCATGTATTAACAAAAAGTATTTAAGTCCTCTATCAGTTATTTAATTCTCAAGTTTTGCTTAGTTTGGGGCTAGATGGCGCTGTGTGAAATGTGTTAGGATATTTATTACTTATCTGCCAATATTATTCGATTTAGACGCGATAAACATTTTATTAATTCCATAAACATAATTATAACATTGTGTTCAGGTCATGTTACGTTAAAAACACTTGAAACAATAGCGTTAGCGTTAAAATTGCACAGCTTTTTTTCATGGTTGACAGGCTATGTGTGGTGTGGTAGATGTGGTCGAAGATGGTAAACACACTTTGCGTAGAATGGAACTGGCTCTCAAGTGAACCTGTTAGGTGCTTGGTAGATTTTCAACTTGAGTAGTCAGTCGAGTACTAGAAAGTATCTACCCCTACTACCATTCTATGGTTTCTTCACGATGTTTTCCATCATCGGTGGGAATTGTAGGAATTGCAACCCAGTGAGGTGTGTGAACCGACCGGGTCAACCTCTGAGTTATCGCTATAAAATATACAGATACCTATCATTCTAGAAACATCATCATATGACGTGTTTAGGAAATACAGCCTCATTAAACCGTTATTCAATTATTACTTGACTCAATAGACGTAAACGTAAGTACTTCTTAGCAGTTCACGGAAGAATTAGACGAAGCGAACTTGCTCGAGATCGTAATCTCGCCAATATTGGGTTTCAGACTAACAGCTTTATTAGAATAGTTTACAATTACGCTGAATTGAAAAATATCAGAGGCATAGTTGATTATTTATTTTTCTTCTTCGTTTTGGCGTCGCACTTTGTGCGTTTGCTAGTGTCAAGATTTTCGATATTTTCAAGTATTTATTTATTTATTAAAAATCATGTTTAATATGTCTAAGCCACACAAAGTAAGTAATGGTAGAGTTCAACCCTGGTAAAGTAGTGATGATTTTACTACAAGCTTCGATAGAGCTTTGGGAGCAACGCAATAAGTTATATTTACCAAATTATATTACTTTCCAACTCTCACGCTCGTAATTCGGCATTTTACGAATAAAACATCACAATTTTTATACATAAACAGAAACACAACAAAAATCTTTGATTTAATTTTTATATGATAAATCGGTTAAATCATTCTAAACCTCGTTTCTACTTTTACGTAGTTATTAAATTGAATAAATCCGATTTCATTATTCAAAATATTTTAGTTGATAAGCAACTTGAAATTGCTATAAGACAATATAATGCCCTCTGAGAGAAGAATAAGGATACAATATAATTATTAATATATTGAAATAAGAAATCAATTTTAAATCCTTTTTGTTTACATCGCTATATACATAACTTGATATTACTCTTTTCTATGCAGTCGAGTTATTTTTTGTTGCAGGATTGTTTTTTTAAAATTAATTCCTTCTAGATCAACGTGCTCAATCATCGGCTGTTCCGTCGCTTTCCATCATGCGAGTTGATTGCCAAACGTAGCTATATTTTAATGTAAAAATAAATTACACAACTAGGTATCGACCTAATAAAAATTGCTGCTTTTTGAAAGCAGTAAAAATACTACAGAATTTTTTTAATCTTTTTTTGGCATCGCCCTTTGTGCATATGTTGCAGCATGTGTTTATTACTGTTTCGCCTCACAAGTTTTTGACCATCTGTCTTGGTAAACCGTTATCAGGAAATATTGTTGTATAACTTGGTCTAGCGATCTATCTGTCATTACATTTACGACGCGACGACCAGTTGCAGATAATAATTTCTTTAGACTTGTTGGACCACAATAGCTATCCATTTATATCTCGAACTGACTACGGATCTATGTTCCCAATAGATAAACAAAGAACAAAAGACATTTTAAAACAATGCAATCAAGTTCTTGGATAGCACATTGTACAAGTTTTTTTTTATTTGACAGTCTAGAGATTTTATTTGTTTGGCCATAGCTCACCTGATACGTGGTCTTTATATGTGGTTAACACACTTAGCTTGGAATCGAATTGACTCTCAAGTGAGGCAGCCAAAACACACTGTTAGGGGCTTGGCGGCACATTTTCAACGTGAGAATGGAAGCTAGCCATCCGAGTACTACAAAGTACCTTCACCATGTTATGGTTTCCTCACAATGTTTTCTTTCACCGGCAGCTCAAGTTCATTGTTGGGACTTGAACCCACGCCTTTCGATGAGTGAATCGACCGCATTATCCACTGAGCTATTATCGCTAGAAGCAACCTTAGTTATATTATACTACTCTATTTTAAATTAAATTTGTAGCTTTACAAGGTCTATGTTTCCTTGGGACTAAAAGTTTCCTAAACTTCCTTTTAATCAAATATTAGGTAAGTGTTCAATTGAGTAGGACTGGAAGGGTCCAGTTCTGATCGAAGACAATTTTCCATTTGAGTTCATAAATCAACAGTTTTGTTTGTTTGTTGTGATCCTATTCATCTTTGTCAAGAGCAGCGGTGCTTAGGTCTTGTTTTTGTTCTATTTGTGGAGTTTTGCGGTATCTCAGTGAACAACAGCGATATTGCTAAACTTTTGTACATTTCTGTTAGTAATTGTCATTACAGCGTCCAACTTCGTGTCGGTAGAAAAAGAAATAGGGCAAGTCGTATTTTCTTCATGGGTCACTATTGTATTATGGTTGGAAAATATTGATATTTCAAAGACTACGCAAATATCACGTGTAACATCCAAACTAATTGAATATCGTAAGGTACCTATTATTAAGTTTTAGAAGATATTATTTTTTTATGTTCCTTTCTATCCACCTGCACATAGAGTGTTTTTTCTCTTTCTTTCTTTATGTTTAGCATCGCAGTTTTGCATCGTGCTAGTGTTTGGGGTTTCGATGGGTACTTGGAAGTATTTGATAAAAAAGCAAGTAAAAATATGCCTTAGTCACAGTCAAAATCACAAAGTAAGTCAGCGTAAGACTTTACGCTTTATGCCTTAGTAAAGTGATAGAAACTTAGACAAAGTTTAAGAAGCAACATGAGATGGCATTATGCCACTCACCCACACTCGCGCGTATAACTCGGCAGTTTGAGATTTAAACACCACTATTTTTAACTACCAACACTTAAAAGACATAATATAATTTAGATAATAATTCTCTTAACATCAGACGAGCTGTGGTGAAACACCCAGCGGAAACCCATGTCACTGCATTGCATATTTTTAAATATATTTTACATTTAAAAAAATACAATGCAGGGACATGGGGTTTCCGCGTTCTTGCAAAAACTCTCCAATCTCTAGATAGAGTTATCACCAGAAAAAGGTTAGACGTCGTTGAAGTCTTAAGTTTTTCTAGGTTTCCCTACATAATGTTTGTAACCATGGAGAGTGGTATCGATTTATTTACACATAACTAGTGTGTGATATGGGTTATAATATCAACATATTACGCAATCCCTTCTGCAATTTTTATTTGTAAGTTCAGATGCAAAAATCGCTAACCGCTTCTCTTACTCTTGTACTCTCAGTCCACGGTACTTCAGTCTGGATGCACGCCGGGAAGAAAGCGTGTAGGCGTTCGTATTCCTTTATAAACCACGGGGTCGCTCCGCTATCCCGGCATAGCTCGGGAATTATTCGCGGCTGCACGTCACTAGACTTGCAGTTTACATGTGAAATAAGTTTCCATTTCAGTATCATTTAGTGCGCGCGACAATGAAGTTTCATTATATTTGTTTGTTGCTTGGACTTGTACTGTGTTTGATGACTATGACCGAAGCGAAGCCGTTTCGAGGTGGAAACATAGATTATGTGAGTAAACAAACTATTTTTTAATTCTTAGTTATATAGTTTGCCTGTTTATTAAGACGGCCATTTCTAGTAATTTAGGTTTTGAATTGGCTACTTTCGAATTTTGTACTTTCTGTATAAATAAATTGGCTTATGTTATTATAATAATAATAAGCAATCCTTTATCATTCACAGTCATAAAGAGCTCCGGTTTACTTTCTAATGAATGGTACACACTTATTGTATGTCTGCTTTATCGAACCAGTGCAAGTTATCCTAAATTCGTTTAAAAAAACTGTTTACCACATATAATTAAATTTTACTAAATAAATAAAGTTAACAAAAAGTGAAGTAGATATAGGTACTTAATACATGAAGTTATAGAGTAATAAAAGAAACAAATACAAATAAGAAATCCGTTCATGGAAATTTGAAAAATAATTCGTTAGTCCAATTTAAAAACAACCCTGCCGTGATGTTTTTAAAAATAAAGAACAATTGAGTTCAGCAATATACATACAAGGATGTAGGTCTAAAGTAACATGGGTCGATAACAATTAACCACATGCGATATAATGCTCTATGAGCTACACGTACACCTATTAGTATTTAGCAAATAGATTCTGTTAAATTTAAAGACGTGACCAAACGCAGTTAGATTTTTTTGCCATAACTCTTTGTGCATTGAGCCAGTGTCAAGTAGACTAAGGAGAAGTTTACTAGAAGCTTTGAAAACGGGAGTTTGGAAACATCACGAAACTACGTGTATTGCCTATTATTTACTCGAGTTTATGATTTGGCGGTTATTAAAACACATCCATTTTTCTCAAGTGAGGCTGTTGGAGTACATCGTTAGGTGTTTTGGTGGCAGATTTTCAAGTTGAGCTTTGATTTATGTAAAAAATAACAAGACGAACGAGACGCTATGGTAAAAAATAACGCCTGTCCATGACCATTGCAGCAAATTTCGTGTAAAGGATAGTATATCTAAGTACATACATAAGTACCTAATAATTGTAGTTTAGGAATAATTATAACAAGACAACACAACAATTTAAATGAAATGTAAGAATGTTTTTGTCCTCAGCTGGAAGCTCTCCGACGCATGCAGCAGATTCCCCAATGGCACTGCTTGCGGTACCGCAAGTTCCAGCTGCACGGCCACTGCAACCGATGGCTCATGGGCAGAACCAGATACACGGGTAGGAATCCTTGGCGGAACTAAACTGCGATGCTGCTTACAATTCTTACTAGAACTAGTATAAGTACTAGTTGATAACTTTTTAATATGTTATATACTTAATTTATTGTTACCTACCTTATATGTAAGTATTTAATTGGAGCACCTAAAAATAGATAAAGGGATACCGCTTTTTCCTTTGAAATTTAAAAAAAAAAACAAAAAATAATGACATTGATTTCATTGTTTTTTTATGGTTGACAGGCTAGGTATTTTGACTATGAAGGTAGAGGTCACTGTAAAGTGACGGTGTGGCAAACAAATTTAGCCTGGAATATAATTGGCTCTCATGTGACGCTGCCGAAACACGCTGTTAGATGCATGGTGTCAGATTTTCAACTTGAGGGTGGTAGCTAGCCAGTCGAGTACTAGAAAGTACCCTATTACCGTGCTATGGTTTCTTCACGATGTTTCCTTCACCGGCAGCTCAAGCTGTTGTGGTTTGAACTCACGCGTGTGAACCGACCGCGCTAATCACTGAGCTATCATCGCTACAAATATAAATTTCTGTAATCGTGTTTTAGTTTCATAAAACATAGGTACCTTATACTGCTATAGTTAAGCTGTAGATACCTAGCATATAGAGTTACATTTACTTTACATGTATTACAGACATATAGATACGAATTGAAACAAAAAAAGTGATTTGTGACAATTTAATGCATATTTATGCATAATTTATTCTGTGGATTTATTCTCTAGACTTTAACTAGGGATGTTATGGCGTCGTAGATATATTTATGTTTCATATCATACTCGTAACTTTCATTATTTTTAGTATTTCATTTATTTTAAGATTACCTACCATAGATGTACAACATGTTAAAACAATATTTGTATGTTAGGTTTATCTTGTATTTTTATGGTATGGTTTATGGTTGCTTATAACCCTGTATATAGTGTACTCGTACCTGTTACATTTACCAAAGATTTATTTAAGATATATTAATGATTCGTATTTGTATTTTTGTAGTGGAATCGTTAAATTGGACTGAAAATTCAATTTTTTATGTAAGTACGTGTACTCCCTTTGCATAATGTAGGATTAAATTTTCATTAAATGTACTGGAGAGAAGACGAAATAAATGAAATTTTATTGATGCACAAGTGATTTTATTCACACGTTCTTGTACATACTCGTATAGCTACTGATTTGATTTCCCTACATTGGATAAATAAATAAATAATAAATATCGCAGGACATTACACACAGCGCCATCTAACCCCAAACTAAGCAAAGCTTGTACTATGGAAGTCAGATAACTGATAGAATACTTAAAAACTTTTTTTTTGTAAATACATATTTATAATACATACAGTACACCCAGACACAGAACAAACATGGTGGTATGAATCTTATGGTGGTATAGAGATGGTGATGGATGGTGGTGGTTAAAGTTAACGTTTTCTTGCGAAATCAAATTATAAAGGTAGTTTTCTTACAACTGGAGAATTTGTGTTTTGGAAAACACTCACGTTCAGCATTGAGAGCATTAGGCGAGATAGACGACAATCAGTGTTTTTAAGAGTTACGTATAGGTATAACTCAAAATAAACCCTTACACGTTATATGAGAAATCTGTACAGTGCACATTCACTTTTAACGGTTCATAAAAAATTGCCATGCAATAGTAAAATCTTTAGTAAGAACAAAAGACAAAGCAATTATGGTAACAACTAGAACTTTCTATGCCAGCAATCAATTTATAAACAATTTAGCGCATTTACATTAAAGTTTAGATATTTTTCCACACACACACATCGTTAGGTGCTTGCCGGCAGATTTTGGACTTGAGGGAGAGAGACTACCACCATGGTAATGTTGGGATTCGAATCCACGCCTTCCGGTGTATGAACAGACCGCGCTAACCGCTCATCATGCTGTCCTACGATATTTATTATTTATTTGCTTAGTACATAAAATTCCTTACGTACCTACCTTTATGTACATATTGTGAGTACAATCGCAAACACAAAAGGACATTCTAGATAAAACGTTAATTTAATCAAGGCATGGCATAAGACGTAATCATTGTCTTCCTGCTTGTACTAGTAACAGTTAGCAACTGAGCCACATCCAGACCGACCGGGCTTGTATCGGTGAATGCCCCATTACGCAAGTGAGTCACATCTTAGAAATGTTACGAGGTATAACTTAGGCTTCCTTATATTGATCTACAAGCTGCGCCCCGCGGTGTTACCCGCTACATGTTTTCGAGATAGAAAGTAGCCTATGTATATTAATCCAGGGTATCAGCTACCTTTATACCAAATTTCTTCCAAATCCGTTCAGTAGTTTTTGCGTGAAAGAGTAACATACATACTCACAAACTTTCGCAATTATAAAGAGTAGGTACATAATGAACGTCATAAACTTAGCATTTTTGATTTAATTTCCATCAGTTAAATATTTAAATAGTTACAGCTAATTACTTTTAAGATATTGTGCACACATAATTATTATGCAAATAAAGCGTGCGAGAGAGTATAATAGATTTATAGTTATTTAAGAAAAGTTTTATGAGAAAGGGAATCAGATTTTGCCAAAATCAATTTGCTTGTAACATAAGGTGTTTCCATTTTTGACAAAGAATGCTCTCTGATATTCACGTTTATCAGTCTTTGTAAGCTGGGTTTATTAGAAAATATGGGCCTCTCAGAAGCATTTTTTTGACTTTTCTGTTGTCTGCGGTGGTCCATTAAAATGTTACTCATGTAGCGCACGCTGAAGTAGAATATTAGTTCGACGAAGCTTAACAAACTTGCGCCAACGAAGAGGCCTGTCGTTCCGCCGACAGACACTGCAAAGAACAATACTAATAATATGACATTACATTTCACACACCGCTATTGAAATTCAAACTAAGCAAAAATCGTATCTACTATACAAACCAGAATAACTGATAGCATATTTATACCAAATACTTACTATATATTTAGATCTTCTTAGCAGTTGGTCGTTTAGGTAGGTACCATAGCAGTACCAGACATTCTGTCGCCAAGCAGTAGTGTATAAACATTACTGTATTCCGGTTTGAAAGGCACTGCAGCTAGCGAAATTACTGGGTTGTTGAGATTAACCATCGAAAGTCTTGAAGTAATGAGCGCCAAAACAGCGATGCCCCAAACTTTGTTTAGCTACTCAATGTTCTGTGTATCGCTGCAATGGTCAGGGGCTTACCATCAGGAGAGCGTCTCGTTCGTCTTATTACTTTTACGAAAATACTTTTTTTTGTAAGCACATACTCATAATACATAGATAACGTTCAGATATAGAATACACATTTAGATATGTTTGTCACATGCCCTTAATTTAATATATTCATCTTTGTTAATCTTAGTTAATCAATTTGTCTAGTTTTATATGAATCTCATTTACCCACTAAATCCATTCGGCTTCTAACTACGTTCCTCTTGAATCGTTCTGTTGCTAAATAGGCTAATGACACATCAACTCGAGCTCTCTTTTTATTAGATTTGCCTTTTACTCTGAAATCAAATTTATATATGGTAAATCCAAATATTTTTGATCTAAAGTATTAATTCTAGTTACTACTTATTTACCTGGTCTACACTTCTTTAGCAAAACATTAGTCAGTCTTAATTTATCATATAAGAAAAGTTGTATCTTTGGTTTACTTACATGTAATCGATATCTTTAATTACAGTAATTTCTGTTTCATCGCAAGAGGGCATGCAGTCACAAACAAGGCCTGGTGTCGGGTCCCACTGCGGCTTGAGCGTCGTCAAATGCATGTAGTATTGGTGTAAGCAAGCCAGACCTGATAGATTGCAGTGTTGTGAGTCAGCTGTAGAATAAACCAATAAAACAAGCAAATAAATAGTAGTGTTAGTGGTCAGACTGATAGATTTACCGGGACGAAAAATGTATCGGATTCATGTATTTTAATACTTCTGTTCATATCAGGGCTATATCATACACTATACCATTTTTGGCAACGACATATTTACCAGACGTTCGGTATTGTCGTGTCAGATACATAATATATCGGTCTACAGCTTTGTATTGCGTCATTCATTCTTGTCTAACTGAATCAAAAGAGCGAATCGATGTTCTAAAGTAATTACATAACTTTAGATTATCACTACTTCATTTCGCTGGGCAATGATTGGGTGTACCAAATTTTGGAGCATACATTTCGTTGAACCTATAAATAAATATGATTTGTGGTAGAGCATAGATTAGAATACCAACATACTTGCGCCAACCATGAAGTGATCATTACAACCGCATCTGTCCATTTGACCCTTTCTCCGACATTGAACGGTGCAGGCGCTATATGAATAATGTGGGTACACTCCATCTTCATTTTCGTTGTAGAATCGGCAGGCACGTTGTTCTGGAGTGTTATCCACAATGAGAGGGTCGTTTTCGATGCTACGCACTGTTATTTGCCGCCTGAAGCAAGAAAAATTCAATAATATAGCAAGCTCGTTCAGTCTGAGTAGCCAACTACGATGTTGCTCTGACGCCTAATGGCTTGATGGCTTTTGATAAGGAAAATTCAGTGAAAAGTCCGAGCTCATGAAATATATAGCATCATCATCATCATCATCATTTCAGCCGTAGGACGTCCACTGCTGGACATAGGCCTCCCCCATTGAATTCCACAAAGACCGGTTGGAAGCGGCTCGCCTCCAGCGCGTTCCTGCGGTCTTTATAAGCAAAAGTTTTGTAGCTAAATATATAGCAAATAACTGTAATTATAACTAGAACTTTTCTACTTGCCAGTAGTAACTGTAGTGGCGATAATAATCAGTTTTCCAGTTGCTCTTACTCAATTTGTCTAATGCCGTCTTTATCTTAATCATAAACTGCAATAAGGTGAATGTGATGTTGCATTTGTCTAGCCACTTGAGATTTAGAGCATGATCATGCCCTAAATGATGCCACCGGAATCATAAACTGACATCCGCTACTTGACCCAATTTGTTACTTCGAAATCGCGTGCTCATATCTCATTGTGTCGAGATTATCAGCAGGATCAAAAAGACTAAGATTTAGGTCTAGGACTGAAGCTAGAATTGAAGCTGGTTTACCGGTGGTGGTGTCCAAGTTGGATTTTTAAAGTGGACGATTGGAGTGATGTGATGCTCGGTACTTCATCTTCTCCCAACGTGTACATCTGAATCCAAATAAATTACGCGCACATAAATAGATTAAATCTTTATTGTACATAATTATCTATAATTATGAACAATAAAGATTAAGTAATGAAAATAATAATAATAAGAATAATTAAATATATTTTGATCATGTCACAGGTCTTCAAGGTCTTAATTTAAAATTTTGACTGAAAAGAGTAAATTTGAGTCAACTAATTTTGAAGTCTGAACAAATTTAATTTAATTTCGCGACCATACTATACGACACGGGCTTGAAAATTGCGCAAGTCGTCTACTGATCCCCAGACGATCGTTAAAGCTACCTGTATATGCTTATCGTACATTGATGAAACCACTCTTACCAGTGCTCCTATCCAGACCTCGAATTTCAGTATTCCTCGTTTGTTTTTCAAGTAGTCGTAGGTACCAAATTTAAAATCTCGAAAAAAGTATCCTACTAATATTACAGATGTGAAAGTTTGTATGTTTGGATGTTTAGATGATTGTTACTCAGTCACGCAGAAACAGCTGAACGGATTTAGGTAAAATTAGCACACATACAATTTAGTACCTATATTTACATATAGTATAGTTTTTATATCAGAAAAATGTTAGGTTCCTGTCGGATAATCAAAATGTTCAACGGTACTACCTACTGTTAAATGTCATCAAGTTACAGAATACACAATAGTAATGACTATTATACTTATGACTTATGACATCAGGTGGTGGTGGTGGTGTAATTTTTTGTTATATTCCACGCGGACGAAGTCGCGGGCTAGTTAGTATATACCTAACCTAACTGTAGAAAATAATTTTGATAAAGTGCTTACTTTGTTTGTATTGAATTTATTATGAAGCAGACTCCTAAATCTGTATTTATTGGCTGAAAATATTCACAGCACGGAAACTCCATATCGTTGTAAGAGCAATTCTTTATTATTTGCTCGCAGTTACTTCGGATCAGGTTGACGTAGTGGAGAAAATTATCAGTTGGACACAAAGGGTCGGGGTTCTTGGCCACGTAACACACGTCGACAAGGCTGTAGCTCACTCCTCGGAAATAGGCAATATCTTTGAGACAGTCTTCTAGATCTAAAAGGTGTCCTGGTGGCCAGATCCTGTAAACACATTGATATTTGAAGTTTGAGCTGCCGGTGAAGAAAAACATTGCGAGGTGGTAGGATACTTTCTAGTGGGTACTCGACTGGCTTGCTACCTACCACTCTACGGTAGCTGCTGGTGAAGAAAAGCATTAGAAGAACGTCGAAACCATGGCATGGTGGTAATACTCGGTTGGCTAGCTACTTCCTCAAGTTAAAAATCTGCCGTCAGCACCTAACGGTGTGCTCCTGTAGCCTCACTCGAAAATTTGTTCCATTCCAGGATAGGTGTTCTTTACTATTTTTGATCTTAGCGTCACATAAAATGCGAGCTGCGGTAAAAAAAATGCAGTAGCAATGCATTATGCGCGCGGTGCGCTAAAGTCCGCAGTTCGAAACAAAACGAAGCAACGTACGTTGTACTCTGTTTTTACTCTTTGATAAAGATTGGCGGATGTGATTGAACGATCGATCCAACAGTAACGTAAGTAATACCGTATAAAATAAATATACCTAATACTACTTTGTGTTTTCGAAACTGGATTGCGAAAACCAAAACAAAAACATCGCTAATGTTTTCTATTACTTTAGACTACACATCATTATGTCTTTATTGTTTCCAAAATAGTAAAGCCAGGTCAAAGGTTGTTCAGGCACTCACTCGTCTGAAACAGCGTAGATTTTCTCATCGTTAGACGTTTCGCAAATAGCCACGGCTGGCATTTTTGTATCCCAATTGAGATAAGTGGTTTCCACACCGAAGCTGATGGGGCTTGAGATGAATGCGTCCCATGCTGCTATGATTAGTAACGCTGAACCGTACCAGGATAAAATTACAAGTACTAACCAGAGTAATCTGAAAACAAACACGTTTAATTTGAGCTTGACTCTTATAATACAAGATACTCGTATTTCTGCCCTTAGACAAAGAAAGTAAGACATCTTTAGACCGCGCGCTCCAATTACTTTGCCTTTGAGCTATAGATGCTTCATGTATTCTTTTTTCTATCTACCCTCCGAAAGATAGACTGATAAGAAAATGCTATCTACCATTTTTTATTGAAACACAAGTAACTACAATTAGTAGCCAATCTTTTATTATGAGTAAGTTAAATAAGAACAGCATAATAGTAGTAACTGTAGTAGTTTATATGTATATAATTTATGTAAATATATTTATTTATTGTATATATTTTTATTTATATGTACGTCATTTATTATGTGTATACAATATACATATCTTTTATTCACCTTTTTTACGCCACCCGCCAACATTAATAGCTGTACCATCATTTCTGTCCATCGCTCAAGGCGATAAGGCCGCCGTTGTATTACCACAGTTTATTCTAAGTTGATTTGTTTTTTTCTTTATTTCTTTTTTAAGTTTTTGTATGTTAAAATGTGTCGATTGTTTCGATTGAGTTTTATTATATTCTATTCTATAATAGTAAGTACCTAAGAACGTCTGTTAGAAGATAATACAGAACGTTTATTTGATGCCTTAAAGCAAAGTTCTGAGTGAGTTATGAATTTCCATAATGACGGAGAATTTATTTATATATTATTGGAGAAGATTAGCACGTAAAAATTAGAGTGATGTAACAGATATAATATACTCGTATATTCAGACGCCCACATACCTACTTACATAGGTATGTTAAAACACATGGTTGCGCGATAAAATTTGTGCTTTGATCTATGTTGCAATTTCTATTGATTGCGATCTGATTTCGATGTCGAAAGATACTCTAATATTTCTAGCTTGCATAGGAAATAATGTGACTATATACTCGTAAATATAGCGTGTAGTGTTCTAAACTCTTGGGACCCCTGCAAAGTTCTTTGGTAGGCGTTACCCCTTACTGTCACGAGGGCGTGTCGCGTCCGCCAAGTCGAGCAAAAGAGCGGCACGGCCGTACCATCCTTTTCTCGAAGCAGTTCAGGCCATTTTCGACCCCCTATAACTTCGTTGTGGATAAATTTATTTGTAAATCGCTATGGTATATGCAAAAAATGATAACTAAAACTATAGGAATAAGAATTATAAGATCTGATAATAGTAACTGATTACTAGCGATGATAGCTGTGGTTAGCACGGTCGCTTCTAGAGCCGGTGAAGGAAAACATCGAGAGAAAACCATAACATGGTGGTAGGATACTTCCTAGTACTCGACTGGCTTGCTACCACCCTCAAGTTCAAAATCTGCCGCCAAGCAAGCCTGGCGGCAGTTTTTGAACCTGGTGTGTTCCGTTGCTACCTCACTTGAGATCCAGTTTCATTCCGGGCTAAGTGTGCTTTAACATCTTCGACCACACCGTCACTTAAAATCATGTGAACTGTGGTCAAACACATAGCCTGTATAATGTTTATAAAAAAACATTCAGAACTTACCTTTCACACCAATGTTTCGTCTCATCAGCAATGAAATGTACACCAGCGAATGTACAGTTTGCACAATAATCTTTTACCAATGCACCGCACGTGGCTGGAGGCATCTTAGACAAATATAAAATTTAGATAAGCGAGACGAATATTTTTCTAAGGTTAATTTATTGTTAATTTCGTCAAACTCGTTTGATACCAATGTCATCATGTCATGTCACAGAACGGTGAAATGACTGGTGCATGTTACATTTTAAAATGTGTGCTTTTCGCGTTAACATATTGTGCAAATGTTGTGAATAATTTATGTGATAATTGCACAGAATTGTGCAATGACGTGATTATAGAGGGCAATAGCGAGCTAACATTCAAGGTTCAAATATTTTGAAATAAAAACACCGCTGCTGGCGTAATTGCTTGTTTATTTTAGATGACCATGATTTGTTGCATTCTTCATTAAAATAAGCTGATGAGTTTCAAATGGATTAGATACAAAATATCTGTAAATGTATATACCTATATGTACATTGCATTTTTCCAAATGTATTGTGTGAGCGATGCAATAACTCATGTTTTATAATTTTTCAATCATTTTGTATTTATTTTTAAATTTTAAATGTAATATGTTATTGGCCTGACCGTATTAAATCTCTGTAAATGAAATTTAGTTTAATCTATTTATTATATTTACAAATATTCCTAGAAAAATATAAATCTAACAAATATGACAATCCTTAAAAAAAGTTTATCGTAATAATTATTATTTTAGATAATCAAATATCTTAATGGTAATTAGTAGATAAGCTTATAAGTATTGTAACAAGTCTTGCGTTTGCAAGAAAGGTGGGTTCCAAACATCTGCCTCGGAAGGATGGTGCACGGCTGACTGGTGCAGGTCTCCGCGGGCATGCGGGTGTCTCCTTGGAATGAAGCCAGCGTGCGTCAGGATATTGTAGATCTCCTTACGGGACACGCCATTAGCTTCGCGATCGAATACCTGGAAAACAGTATTTTTTAATTACAAATAGGCTTGCGTTTGGCCGTCATCTCGACTTAATGTTAAGCAAAGATGTGGTCTATGTTGGTTCTTCTTTTATTTCTGGTGCTGTTGTTATTGTTATAGGGATTTGTACTCATACTGATGTCCGCGCGGTAGGACTGCGCGGCGCGCTAACCACAGAGCGTACAAAGCCTTCCTGAGTCCTTACAACCGGTACAAAGCCTTTCTGAAAAAGGTCAGACACACTCAACATACCTATTTTTCATGGCTGACTGGCTAAGTGTATGACCACAGCTTACTTTCAGAACGTGGTTGCTATAGGTACAGTAAAATATAGCACCAACTGCAAATAAATATGTGATCATTAGACTAGATACTAATAACACAATTAATATACTATACAGATCTCACCAGTTTCTCTCCTTTGTGCAGTAGACTGGATAATGGTAAAACCTCTCGTAGATGGGGGTTATGGAGCGCCGGACTGCGTAGGTGGGGGGGCAGTTGTGATTCTTCGTGCCGCACCGCCAGCACGTCAGGGTGTGGCGGCGGGAGAGCTGCTGCCAGGCTTGCGTATGCCAGAACTACTAGTACAGACTTCATCGTGGGCTGATCTAAGAAAAAGATAAACATTAAGATATGCTGATTTTAAAATGTTAAAGAGAAAGAGAATTTCCATCCTGATAAAACGTTGTAAGTACAATGTAGTATCAATTAGAATATTATAGTATATTGCAACAGAAAACAACAATTACAATAATTTCAAACTTCTTAGTAGATGATTTAAAAAACTGCTCATACGCTCGTTTGTTATTTTCGTTTTTCTTCGCATGATTTTGTAACCGTGATAGTTTTTTTTTAATAACTCGTTTGATACTCGGATGTACAAATTATAAAAAAAATGAACTATTTATAACATTTTGTTTTGTTAACTTAGTTTACTTTTAATTATACAACAGTTTTATACGTTTTTACCTATCCCTTTAGCAATTTTTTTTATGTTTACTCGATGTTTCACAAGAAAACATTATCCATAATATTAGTCATTAGCAACATGTTCCATTATGTAACTAAGGCTATTTACTTATTCATGCGTTATCAAGTGAATAGGTCTCTTCTTAGCTAGCGTGCTTCATCGTAGTCGTAGACCGCATCTTTGCTTAACATCTGGCGAGATGGCGGTAAAAACACAAGCCTATTTCTTGTCAAAAAAAATCGATTCGATTGAATAAAAGAGACAGAGACAGACAGTTGTAGACACCTAGCAATGACATCGCACGATCTGTCGATATTCCTCATAGATCTGCTCGATATCGATCGCGTCACGTTATGAGTAAAATTCCTGAAACGTCAACTTATCAAGAATTAAAAAAAGACATCTAGGCAGGTAAATACCACCTATTACTGTGGGGAGTATTACGATAGTCAATTTTATTGATTAGGGCATAATGGACACGCGCTCATTACCAATTAGAAAAAAAAACAACCCTTCATGTCAACACAAGTTTGCTGAGTAAATATGTGTAGGTACATATGTATTCATAATTGTCAAATTGCGTGTAAACCACAGTAGTCTAGTAGCACAATATATTAACAGAAGAGTAGTTGAACTAGCTAAAGAACGCTCTAGGCGCTCTCAATATGCCCCAGACTTTGTTTTGTCTGTGTATCGCTGCAATGGTCATGGGCATGCGTTATCTCTTACCATCAGGAGAGAGCATCGTTCGTCTCATTACTTTTACATAAAAAAAAAGACTGCAGCCGTTTCCCAATTTCCCTTTTTTAATTTATTCTATTGTATATTGTTTTACCTACAGTGGGCTTGAGGTTTTGGATTGTCTCTGGACTCTCTTCGTGTAAATTTGTAGGGGTTGGTTAAATTTTATAGGTAGTCTGTATTTCGATGTAAGTAGGTAGTAAAAAATATCTATTTATTTGTTTTTTTAACAAATAACATATTAACAAAATACATCCAAACTTATTCTACTGCTAATACTTTATATTGCGCTGGTATCTCACGAGCGATGACTTCGCGTCAAGGTCGCTGGCATCTCGTATACAAACAAAATTCACTTTCAACCTCTCGCCGACGTACCGTTGGTCAACGTTCTAGAATAGTACCTAAACACTTGTGGCCAAATGCCTTTCAGCGAGATTTTTTTTATTATGAATAGGTTCAATAGAAAGTTTTATTAAATTAATAAGAAACTTTTACTCAGCATTCCGCATACTAGATAATGCATTTAATATAAGTTTTACAGGTTTTTTTCGCAATAAATATCTCTAGTTACAAATTTTGTCAAACCAGGCATGAATCCGTTTGCCTTTATGAAGTAGGTTGACCTCACAGATCTAAGAAACTAACTAGCAGATCAACCATAGAGTAACCAATCTATGGTTAATCTGCTCAATTTGTACATTAAATCTGAACTCGCAGGTACAAAAGAAAAATTGGATCATAAATAAACAAATACAATTTAAACACGAATGCCTACTGATAAATGAATTAATAAATTTAAAAAAATATAGCCAGTGTCACTCGCGATGATCTTGGATTCTAATATTACTCGATACAGACGAACTGTTCAGACATTTAAAAGTGACGGTGGAAAAAAAACTTATCTAATTATATACATACATTAATTCTGAAAACATTATATTATACTCCTTCTTTGGGCAGCCGTGTAAAAATATGTACTGAAATTCTTAGCGTCAATCAAAATCCCATAATCCAAAATTGTATTATCATTATCAGTAATTTGCGATTATTGTAATCACATATTGTAAGTAACTAGCGAACACCTCATGGTTTCACCCGCGTAGTTCCCGTTCCCGTGGGAATACAAAGATAAAACGTAGCCTATGTCACCCGGGGATGGTGTAGCTTCCCAACGGTGAAAGAATTTTTGAAATCGGTCTAGTAGTTTCGGAGCCTATTGAATACAAACAGACAATCAAATCTTTCCTCTTTATAATAGTATAGATTTGTATTTACAAACGTGTACCTACCATGAAATAAAAGTATCTAAAGCGTTTCCATCGCGCCTGTACACAGTAGCTCTTTATACCCTTGTTTTAACAATGAGCCTCGTTGCACGCCATTGTGTGGACAAACTGGGACGGTACGGACAATTCCACATGTTGCGAAGTAGGTATTCTGTAAGTTAAATGGACTGGAGTGGCATTATCTGCGACGTTCCATTGTACCTAACTTGCAAGTAACTATATGTCAAATGTTTCTATTATGGAACGCTTCTGTACCCACCTAAACTCAGCGTAAGTAACAATGCCTTTTATGGATGACATTGTATTCAGCAGTCCAAGCTTTGACGCTGAAGTTTGATTAACCTTCACGTTTTTCATATTATTACAAGACGATTGTCTGTGAGAGATTTGGTTTTTGTTGCAATAATAATGTGTGCAATGTAATAAAATACAAGACAATAACTCTTTATAGGCACCACAAAAAGATAAATTACGAAAAGAATAAGTATTTCTTGTCTTATCCCTAAGAGCTGTATCTACCAGGCAACATTCAAATAAATAAGTTGCATTTAAGCAAATTCGGAACGGTGGTGTTATAATGTACGATAAATAAAGAATGATTCAATGCATATTAATTTTGTATTTATTATAAGTATGTATTTACAAAAAAAAAGTATTTAAGGATTCTCAGTTTGTACCATAGTTTGTACTATGGAAGTCGGATAACTGTTTACTTAGTTTGGTGTCAGATGTCGCTGTGAGTAATGTCCTGCGATATAAATGAATTCTGAACAAAATGTAAAATAGAATAACTTTATTTCCTCAATCAAATTAATTGGGTTAACAATTCTCTGACTTATCCAATAAAAGTAAGTACTAATATGTATAACCCAACCAAATACAGAAAAAATAGCCATTAAAATATCTTAGAATTAATTGTACATTGTTTAATATGAAATATATAAAATACACTAAATTAAAAACATAAATATTTGAATAATCATTAAAACTTTATTGATCATCAGATGTGTTTAAAATATATCTAAGTTTCGTTTTCAGTAATTTTCGATTCCAAGAATCAAATCAATCTTTCTTTCTAAAGATGGCATCACTACGTCCTAAGTCTACTTTAGCACATGATTGATTGCATTTGCGGAATAATTATTTTGCAAAACAGATTTACTTAAAAGACAAAAACTTCTAGATTTAATGCAAACATACCTAGTCAATTCCAGCACGACACTTTAATCTCACAATGATAGACGAGCACACACAATTTCACAGAAAGTTCTATCTAGCTTACGAGTATATTAGATCACAAATTGGCAAAGATTGAATTGTCACAGATTAGTATAGCCTTTGCATGAGATGTGGTCACGCACTTTTAAGAGTCCTTTCAGATACGGACAGTGGCTAGTACTTCGAACCGAGGTTGATCAACATTTGATGCGTAGGGTGGGCGCTGGAGAACGGCCAAAAGTATCCACCACCACTGGGTTGTCGCAACATCTTCTCAGTCAGACTGATTATAGATATTAATTTAGCAGTTGCTTTGTTTTGTGTTGTTGCCGAAAATAATGCCGGAGGGAGACGTTAAAATTTTAGTACATACCATACACGAAATAAGACTGCTAAACAAAATAAATCAAAATTCAGAGGCAGTAGTTTCAAAATTTGAATTATTTTGGATCTTATGTCTATAATTTGTAAATTGACTGCCCTGTTAGCTCATTTGGTAGAATATCTGTTTAAAAAGCTGTAGGACGTGGGTTCGATTCCCACCACGACAAACATTTATGTAAAAATGTAATAAATGTTTGTTCTGTGTCTGGGTGTTACGTATGAATTATAAGTATTATGTATTATATCATTTACAAAAAATATAAAAGTATTCTATCAGTTATTGTTTTGTGTTACATATTATATTCCACTAAAATAAAATACGTAATAAAGTAAGTTTTTTAAGTAACTAATATATAAATAAAATAAAATAAAAATAAATAAATAAATATCGTAGGACATTACACACAGCGCCATCTGACCCCAAACTAAGCAAAGCTTGTACTATGGGAGTCAGATAACTGATAGAATACTTAAATTTTTTTTTTTTTGTAAATACATACTTACATAGAGTACACCCAGACACAGAACAAACATTTGGTTTTTTTTTTATATCACAAAATGCAAAAAAGTAAAAAAAGTGAAGAGTGTGAGTGAGTAGTTATAAAAGTGCGTATTTATTAGTATTATTACAAGAAGTGTATTTTTTCATAAGGGTAGGGAAAGACAAGAAAATAGTGAAATGATAATGGACAAAAAGAAGGGGAGTTATCTTTCCACTTACTATGCGATCATAGCACACATCTTTCGCTTCAGCGTCTGGGCATGATTACAAACGGATGTGGTTGACTTTTTTCCTACACCATTCGACCAAATATTATTATCAAAATCTTGGACTAAATAGAACTACAATTTACTACATACATAGGTACTTAGTTTTATCTCCATTGGTGGTTTAGCATCATCAACATTATGTTGTACTTTGAACTCTACTATTTCATGTTTTATGTTGCACACAAATTGAGTACAAAGTCCAATACTAATAGAAGGTAACGAACATGACTTGCTATTTCCAAATCAACAAAATTCTTGCAAATCGAAATTTCCATGCATTGCTTACTGGATAGTTTATGAACTTACAATCCTACAGTCAATAATGTTCTTTAACCTTTTACCAGAGAATATAATAAAATAATACTACGTATCTCTTATCTAGCGTAAGTTAATTTTTTTAATTGTTGACTGGCGAGGTGTTACCACTGCTAACCTGGTGTTGAGTGACGGTTTGGTCGAAGATGGTAAAGTACACCTAGTCTGAAATGAATTTGACTTTCAAGTGAGGTTGCCGAAACCTACCGTTAGATGCTTGGCGACAGATTTTGAATTTGAGATTGGTAGCTAGCCAACGGAGTAATATAAAGTACCTACCCAACTACCATGGTATGATTTCCTTCATCGACAGAATTTGAATCCACGCCCTTCGGTGTGTAAACTGCCCTCGCTAACCATTAAGTTATCTTTGCTACATGTCGTTACTTATTATTTTTTAAAACGCTCTTTTTTTAAAAAGGCTTTTTTGTTGTTGTTTGACCACAACTTACCTGATGTTAAATGACGGAGTGGTCGAAGATGGTAAAACACACCTAGTCTCAAATGAAACTTACTTTGAAATGAGGCTGCCGAAACACAACGTTAGGTGCTTGACGGTAGATTTTCAACTTGAGGATGGTAGCCGAGTACTAGAAAGAACCCTACCATCATATTATTATGGTTTCCTCACGGTGTTTTTTTTCACCGGCAACTCAAGCTCATTGTTAGGGTTTGAACCGACTGCACTAACTATGTATCTGCATTATAAAATATCAATACTTAGATATATCTTATAACCTACATCGTCACTCTTCGGAACTTTTGAAGGAAATAATAATATATTTCATGTCTTGTACGCGAAAGGAATAAGCGCCAGGTCGTCGAAGTGGGGTTTCCAGAATTGCAAGACTTCGTATGGTGGTTTATTGATGGTGACAGGAATGGATGTGCTTACGCAAAACCAAGTCCCAGAAACCTTTATTCAAATATCATTTCTAGTTAGGCAATAGTAATAAGATCCGAGACAATATCACGCAGATTTGAGTTGATATCACAACAGTTATATTGTTTTCGTATGCAGATTAGCTTGTGTAAGAGCACGTGACCGGCGGCAACTTTTCACACCACTGTGTGTAGAAAGGGTGTGTAACTCGCTTATAACTAACTAGCGGACGCCTCACGGTTTCACCTGCCGAATCCTGCTTGTGCCACCCGGGGATAGTGTAGATTCCCAACGAAGAATTTTTGAAATTGGTCCAGTAGTTTCAGAGCCCATTCAATGCAAACAAACAAACAAAAAATCAAACCTTTCCTCTTTATAATATAGATAGACAGATAGACTACGTACCGAAAGCTAATTAATGTAGTCTATCTCGTTTTGTTTCAATGAAATGAATAAAGATAGCACGACGTTCCTTGTAATCAGACCAGACCAGCTTTTGTTTCTTTTTGCCAAATTCACACCAATTACAAAAATGTATTGCTATCTTTCTTTATACAGATAGCTAAGTCGAAAAGGGATTGTTGTAGCAATTAATGTGAACAACTTTTACTATGGGCACAACTCTATAATCGTGTGGAAAACTGTTTCATGGAAGAAGTACGTTGAACCATAACCAAATACATTTATGTGAAGCAATTGATTTTTTAATGCGATTTAAGAGTAAATACATTTCATAATGAGGAGTAGGTACAATGGACCCCTTTCGGCTTAGTACACTCTAAGATTATAACCTTGTACAGTGTCCATAAAGCTAAAATAACAGTAATATTAATAAACAAATTCCTTGTGCTTCTATTGTTATGAATACAACACTCAAAATTCGGAGTTGAATTTTACAACAACTATGCTATTTTGCCGAATTAGTCTTAACACAGCAATAAAAGCGTTGGTGGTGCCATCTATCATTAATTTAAAATTATTATTGTCAGAAAAGACATCACACCATAGTAATCTTTTCCATATATATATAATATACAGCGATTTTGTGAAGTTTGGTAGCAATCGGATCCAACGGTTTTTTTTCTAGAGTGCACTCTTACGAAATCACGATATTTGTAGAATAAATCTAAATAAAAATAAGTCCTTGACTGCCTCATCGGCAAATGTTATTTAAACAGTAAAAAAATACTTAAGTGTAGTTCTGATGACGTTTTATAACCTTTGGTAAGATACACATGGGTACCTATAAGATTAGACTCGAATGGCTTAGTCAATACCTTATAATTATACATAATTATAGTAACCATTAATGTGCTAGGTGTCCAAATCCATATATATCAAGTCCATTTCAAAATTAAAGTATACGAAGACGAACAAGCTAAAATTCTGAGACTGTTGGGCAATTACTATTGCAACGTTTAAAATCTTCTTTCATTACGATAGCTACATTATACTCGCATCTAAGTCTGCTGCGATCATGTGACTTGCCATCTCCATAGTGATTCTCATTTCTAGATCAATGCTAATAAGTATGCAAAATGCAAGTTTGTGTAACCATATAATTTTTGTTCATCGTTCGAGTAGACGTGTTTTAGAGTGGAGACTGCGTATCGGGATAGGTAGCGTAGGACGCCCTGCTACTCGGCGGTGTGGCGACATACGTAAGCCAGTGAAATAACTGCCCTATAATAAAGCACTGGTCCAACCTCCACACAGAAAAGATAGATTTTAAACCCCAGATTAGATTAAGATTATTTGACATTTCTGTATTATATCTACCATTATTATTTGATATATTTTTTGTCATTTTTATTACTTGACATTTTATTTTTGGAATTTATTATAATTTTGTTTATTTAATACTTTATTGCACACTTACAAAATTACATATACAAAAGGAGGACTTAATGCCAAATCATTTTCTGCCAGCCATCCCCACCGTAAATTTGGAAATTATTTCGGACGTATAAAACTTTGTACAGACACTCGGAGAATATTTTATTAAAAAAAGCTTTATTCGTTGAACTTATTGGTTTTAGTTTCGGATAACTTTTTAGTAAGCTAGTCTTCACATAGATAGGTATATAGGAATAGCTAAGTCCTTTATTGCAATATTTAAAAAAATATAAGTATTAAATGTATCTACGGTAAAAAAACAGTTTAAAAAGGAAATTGTTAAAAACTAACAATATGAAAAGTTTTCATATTGTCAATTTAAAATAGTACATATTAAATGATTAACCTTTACTTACTAATCTTGATAAAAATCGACAATATTTATAATTTAAATTATCATGACCTCGACCTCATACCTATCGATAAAAAACCAATACACGAGAGGAAACAATCAATCATCGCAATTAACCACATATCAATGCGATGCTATCTAGAATAGAATATTTAACGACTGTTATTTACTAGCTCGTAAAGGATTTGTAATGTCAAGCAGTTAGAAAAGTATTTATTGCACTTAACATGTTCGACAGTTAAGCTTGTGTAGATTTTTAATCATCATCAACAGTCAAGGAGTCGAGCATTTAGAATATACATGAAATAAAAAGAAAAAGCTATTAAAAGTAGACTATATAAAAATATGTCAAAGTTTAATGATATTAATGCAACCAATGTGCACGTTAAACCTCCCCGTAGATCTTCCCACAGATATCATAGAAATACTCATAAAACATCAAAACTGAAGATAATGAAAGACAGTGTCAAAACTGTCACGAAAGAATATTGTGCAGAGTCATCTATTGGTGGACTAAAGCATCTAGTTGATGATGATACGCCATATTTTGAAAGGTAAGCACTAAGAAACAATTAAATTAAAGCATGCTTTAGTATTGACATTAAATCCTACTAATATTATGAATGTGAAAATTTGGATGGATGGATGGATGTTTGTTACTCTTTCCGGCAAAAACTACACAACGGATTTGGATGAAATTTGATTTGATAGATGAGACCTTGGATTAAAACATAGGCTACTATTTATCTCAAAAAAAAATGTAGCGGGTAACACCGCAGGGCGCAGCTAGTATCTATTAATCTACAGTTTTGATCAGAGAGACTATTATAAAAAAATGTGAGAAATATCTTATTAGGTAAACAATAGAAAAATATACGAATAAAAAAAATGACATTGTTTTTATTTGGAAGGCATATAGTAAAATGTTTGCCTTCCTTTATTAGAGACATTCGTAAATATCACTATTACCAAAGTGCCCAAAGCATTGCTTGTTTTGGTCTCGTTTAGTTCCCCGGTGCGACTTGTTTACCGCAACGACAGTTGTTGATGCGGCCGAGCTTACGTTACGTCATTTGTGTGCCCATTGACCACTTTATCGATTATGTCATTGTACTCAACAGGCGTAAAATTTAAAGCTTTAAAATATTTTATACTTTGTTTATGAATAGTTGTCTGTATAAACACTATTAATAATGGGCACACCTGTTTTTTCTGCTCTCATTGTGTAAAAAACATTTTTTTTTAAAGACGTTGATTTTACGGGGGCTTTTTGCGTTAGGGAGATTTCCCTGCATATTACCAAAAATAATGTCTCCACAGGATACTTTGGATCTTCATCCTTATTATCGGGTTGATTTGTTCAGTCCTTTTGGTACGGTCGACCTTCCAAAAGTACTACAGTGCTCCGCTGGTCACTACGAAGATGCCGGAAGGTGTCTCAGTCAGTAAAATCATATTTCCCGCTGTGGGCATCTGTACCAATAACAGGATTAGTAAACGAGCCGTTACTAGTTTGGCTAAGGATTTGTAAGTTCTTTTTTACTGTTTTCTGTCATAGGGTTGATAAGCTAGATGTTTCATCATATCACTTAAGATTGAGTAAAAGTATGGCCAAAAATAGTTTATACTAAATATATATACCTAGTCTGAATGCAAAAGAGAAACAGCGGCTGCATGATAACAGTAAAGTCAGTGCGAAGCAAGACGTTGGGATATGAACCTACGTCCTTCGCCGTGTGAACCGACCGGAAATAAGTTTTCAAGATCAGTTAGCCATAATGGCAGAAACGTAAGAAGTCTATTATTTTTGGTTATTTGTTGGCCTGTTTAATTGATGACACACATTATAGGTTAAGGGCTGAACGCAACAAGAATTACACAGAAGAACAAATGCTAAGCCTACTGTTTGAACTTGGACAGTTGTATGAACTTGAACCTAACAAGGAGAATGAAGATGAAAATGAAGAAAAATCGACGAGGCTCCACTATGTCTTGGGGGAATACAATGTCAATGATTTGATGAAAAGTGTATGTTTACTTTAAATAATATTTGAGATCTGCATATCTACCTGTCAGGTCATTTTTTTTTTTTTAGTAATAAAATCTTTATTGACTAATAATTTATTATGCTACGTTAGAAATACATATTGTGGTTGTCTCTCGAAGAAAAAAAAATTTTTAGCTTAGTGGAACTGGCTGGCACCCGTACTAGTAATTAAACTGTGCTACTAGCGCCAGAGCCCCCCATATGAAATTACATTTAATTGTGAGCTTATTATACATATATATATATTATTATTTCTAAATATTTATTTAAACAATTTAGTACATGCAAAGTAAGAAAACTAAAATTAAGTACATAATACAATCTAATTCAAGCAAATAATGATAATACTACAAAACCATTCACTAACTGACAATATATTATTTGGAATACATGGATACAGAAGAATATATACCTAAAGAAGAGAAAAACAGATGTAACCACAGTAGTACACTCAAAGAAAGATAATTAATAGTTTGGACTATTTATTTAACTAGCAATGAAATAACAGCAATCATTTAATTCAGGGTTCAGACTTTATTATAGTACCTAACTCTGTTTAAAGAGCTGACAGGGGTGGGTGCTGCGCCCAACCTGGACAAACATTTGTCTGTCTCTGCAAAAAAAATAAAAAAATCAGCTACCTTGCTTGTTCTAATAATACATAAACTTTGCTTAGTTTGGGGCTAGACGGCGCTGTGCAAAAAAGTGTTCTACAATATTGTCTTCCGGCCAATATATTTATGTATAGCGACCGGAAATTTCGTTTTTCCTCCCTGCGGCACCTACTTTAATAGACCGCCATGTAAGCTGCACTATCCAGGCTTTTTTAGTAAACTTTCCTATTTTCTAGGATGGATGTAAGTAGTTGTAGGCACTGATGATGTTATTGCAATCATAAAACTCAAGTAATATTTGACCTTTTTGCCCATTGCCGTGCATGCCTACTTACCAGGTAAGCATTCATCAGTTTAAGGGCGTCACATAAACGTTTGCCCATTAAAGTGAGTGTAAACATTTGCAGTTGACACCTCGATGCGAAGACCTTCTCATCAGCTGTGTGTGGAATAATGAATATAAACATTGCCTCGAGCTGTTTGACTTTCGATTAACTGTTAACGGTTACTGCTGCACATTTAACTATCTACGATCTTCAGATACAAGCTTTCAAGAGTAAGTTGGACTTGGATATTGAAATTATCAATTTCTGATTAAAAGTTACATCGTTGTACTTAGAATGTTAGGATTCTATTTTAATTTTACGTATATGCTTTAAAATTTGAAATGAAATTTATTTATTGCATTGCAACATTACATATAAGATAAGGAATGACGTTTCCCGGAGCCGGCCTCTTCCTACGGTATACCTACATGATATTTATTCACTTTTTTTAATGTAAAATTAATGAGACCTTGCAGCGATACATAGTACTGTCCGGGACATAGCTGCTTTGAAGCTTATTACTTTGAGCCTTTCGATGGTTAGTTTCAACAGCCCTACAATTTCGCTAGCAGTACTGCCCTTCAAACTAGAACACAGTAATGTTTACGTCACTACTGCTGGCGGCAGAATATTTAATATTATGGTACCCACCTAGATGACCTCCTGCTAAGTACCACCAAGTGAAACGTATAGTCAACGGCGCGCGCAAGGGGAGTTGTAGTGAAGTTTCTCTAAAGTTCCTTTATCTTTCAGCGAAGACGGAGCTGTCTTCAATATAGATATGTACAATTACGGTAACAAATCTACTTTTGACTATGACCAAGGGTTGAAAGTATTGCTGCGATTGAATGAAACCGATGACTTCTTTTACAACCAACCTGTGCAGGGCGCACAGGTTAGTACGCTTGATATCCTCGATTAATAAGTATTTCTGGCCGTTATTTTCATATTTGTTTTGATAGAAACAATATCAATAGCATCGCAATCAGATATTTATTTTCGAGCGAAGTGATTCGTCCAACTAGAGTCGGAGATTTGGACCCTTCATAAAAGTCGGAGACCTCTTCGAGATCCCAGTGTTAGCTGTATCAGACGTGGACCGCTGTACAGTGTCCACGTCTGTCCATCATGTTTGTTACAATATTGTTTTTATCTACACTAATTTTATAAAGAGGAAAGATTTGATTTTTTGTTTGTTTGTTTGTATTGAATAGGCTCCGAAACTACTAGACCGATCTGAATAATTCTTTCATCGTTAGAATGCTACATTATCACTTAGTGACATAGGCTATATTTATATTGTTAATCAAGTTTTGTTTTCTCGTGCGAAGCCGGGACGGGCCGCTAGTACTAGATACATAATTCGATAAATATAATAATAATAGTTATGATTATTCGATATTATTTTACATAGCTTAATTTTTTTTACGTTATTCTTTCGACGATACACAATTTTCAAACTGTTGATTTTATTTTTATGCTTTATGCAATTTTGCCTGGAAATATAATTTTCAAGTTTCAATATGAGCCGAATTAATTCAGTGGTTGTAAAGGTCGTGATTCATACAGTTCGGATACAGTTCGGAGCGAACGACTAGTGTATTTTTTTATATTTTCAGTTACAATTCTCAGACGCCTACGATTTCCCAGACGCACCAAGTGGCAGCTTCGCAATGCAGATAATAAGCCCAAGCGTGCAAGTATGTACCTAATTTCGTAAATTCGAAAAAAAGTGTATTTTTTTTCTTCATTGAATGATATCCATTCTCATATGACTAAGTAACTTAAAACCATATAGATATAAAGAGTTGCTAATCCCGCGAGCTGAGTACGAAACCTGGTGTTGCATTAGTTTATTTTTTTCTTTTAGTTTTAGAGATCTGTGCTTAAAACACAAGTGCATTTCCATATTTATGGTTCTATTTTTAGATGACGGTTATGGTATCAGCGAGCTTTACTGAAGCTTCTCGAGATATACAACACGTGCCTTTATACCTGAGAAAGTGCCGTTTTTACGACGAATCGTATTACCTGCCGTTCTATACATACAGCGATTGCATGTTAAAATGCAGGATGTATTTTCTTCTGGATCACTGTAACTGTACACCGTTTAATATGCTGAAGATGGAAAATGCCAGAACATGTAATATGAAAGATGTACCTTGTTTGAGGAAACATTACGGTAAGTTAGCTGATTTGGTACAATATCTGCTTCAAATGCGCATGAGAGGGTGTGGGTTCGATTCCCACCAGGACAAACATGCCAAGTTAAATGTTTGTTCTGTGTCTGGGTAATGTGTATGTATACTAAGTATGTATTTAAAAAATATATAAATATAAGTATTCTATCAGCTATCTAGTTCCCATAGTACAAGCTTTGCTTAGTTTAGGAGTAGATGGCGCTGTGTATAATGCCCTACGATATTTATTTATAAGTAGATTTAAGTTCCAGAGACCACTGCAAGGGTTTCGAATGATAAGTCAGCAGTTAGACCGGTCGTTTGACACGGTGAAAGACGTGGATTCATACCCCAACAATGAGCTTGAGCTGCCGGTAAAGGAAAAAATCGTGATAAAACCTTAGCATGTTGGTAGAGTACTCTGTAGTACTCGGCTAGCTAGCTACCACCCTGATGTTTATAATCTGTCGCCAAGCATCTAACAGTGTTTTCCGACAGACTCACTTGAGAGTCAGCTCCATTTCAGGTAAAGTGCGTTTACCATCTTCGACTACACCGTCACTTAACTCACACCCTTCGGCGTTCGAACCGACCGCGCTAACCACTGAGCTGTCATCGCTATAAAGCTACAAGCTCTGTAATTTTGTTTGCGCCGCAAAGCAAATGGTACACCGGAGAGCTGAAGAACTCCACTTTTTCTCCATATAACGAATTACTTCTTGCAGTTAAATCTATAACACCACGCCCAGACGAGGACTCTATCCCGCCAGAGTTGGAACTGGAAGGGGAGCCAGCATACGGCGGTCTCAACTGCCCCATGTGCAGCCCAACTTGCTCCAAGACAGTCTACAGTTACGACTTTTATAACGTCTTTATCTATCCGGAATTTTTGAATGAGACTCCGGATGACGACAGAGATAGATGGTTGTAAGTAAAATGGAATATTAGTACTTCTTTTTAATTAAAAAAAAGGTAAATAGAATTTTGTGCTGTGGATTTTAGGGCTGTGAGAACTTTTTTTTGACGAGTTTGAATCGATTTCTTTTAGGCAAGCGTTATCAAAAAGAATCTTATCAGTTAATGCCACAAGAGACAGCCTTATTGTTAAAAACGATTTCTTCTAGGCAACCAAGAATGGTAAATACGTTACTGAGTTGTAACACTATTAAATACTAACTAACTACAGGACAAGGGATTTTTACTACAGGCTCAGAATACAGAAAGAACCTGAGACTACAGGTATAACTTGGCATTAGTAAAAACAAGTTATTCCGTAGAAAAATTATCTTGATCTTTATCTAAATGTATGGAATATTTTTGCGATTTATGAGTTGTGCTCTTAGTAGTTGAAAGTTGTTCAGGTACTATTGTAATGAGTCATACTTACGATATCCTTTAGGTTCAGTATCTACAACCCAATATATTATGTAGTACGTACCTACATCTAAATAAGTAATTTTACTATCTCTCTCTACTCTTTTCGAACTCTGCTCTACCCTTAAACCGGATGCGTTACCTAAAGTTAGTACATACTTTGAGACAACAGATTAAAACCTTTTTTTTTGTATAAGTTTGTAGAACATTTATTTAGAAAAGATTTAGAATAAGATTTTACTCATTTTATCGACGAATTTCAAAAGTCCTGAAAGCACAGCTATTGATAGGACCTTCATTTCGGAACGCAGCCTTCTCAATTCTCGACTTAGGGCTTCCCATTTTTTGCAGCCATACCTTCATGTCTTCAATGGCACCGGCAGCTCCTTGCAGTTGGCCAACTACTGTCCCTTGAGCAGTGTTCATGACCCATCCCTTCAAGCCCAGATCAATAGCCTTTTTTTGAGTGTGTTTCCTGAAATAAACACCCTGTACCTTTCCAAATACTTCGAAATCTGCTGTCGTGAGGCCAGCTTTCTTATTGAACGCCATGGTCAAGCTTTTAATCGTCAGTATTTTCTCAACTATTTTATGATTTTTATTAGAAATGTGAAACAGACGTTACAAAAATACATGTTGTCAAGAAATCAACGTGAAATGTCGTATTGTTGTTTTGTTTACCGGTCGTTCGGGAAACGAAAACAACTGTATTTTAGGTGGCCGGTTGCTTAGCTGTACTGAGAAGGTTATTATTTGTATTAGCTATCTACTCCAGCTTCGCACGGTGCAATTTATTTTGGCGACTTGATTACAAAACATTCAGTCTCTATTTAACTTTTAAAATTTAATGTACATACACACCTTCGGCAAAGTATTTGTAAAAGACAGTGAAAACTTTTCCAAAATCCATTGCATGCGATATCACTAATACCCAGCATAAAACATATCTTAGGTGCGTCATACTTGCTCGAATTGATTTTGAGCACATAGTTGTATTTAGTGAAAATTATATTTGTATGGGTGAACAAGTGCTACTTGATAAATGAGCTCATTATTTCAGGAAAGGCGTGAACTTCACTGGAGCATCGATTGTCCATGTAAAGTATGCGAGAGAAGTAGCGGACTGCTATGGACAAAATGTCATCATGAAGTGGTTCGATTTAATTAGTAAGTTGGTTTAGATCATGCATATTTGTATACACATATATATATATATATGTATACAATATATGTATATATATATATATATATATATGATATAATCGATCAACTCATCTGATATATATATATACCAGATGAGTTGATCGATTTTGAAGATAAAGTACTTGTAGGTACATACTTATTTAAAACAAATTCTGTCGCTACGACTTCGTTTTGATACTAAATAATTTTATCTTACGGAGTGTAAAGTAAGATGAAATAAAACAACCGTTCGATAGTTGTTTAATGGACCTAATAACTCTTGCCCATCATGCCCAAGACCATTGCGGCAGTATTTAAAACTTTGAGTTACAAAAAGTCCAAGGCATATCCAATGTACCTACCTACATTACCTACTTTGATTTATCTGTCCACTGCGTAAAAGTCCTTTTTCAGCAACTATTCATACAGACTTATAACAAACTTAATTAAGGAAATGAAAAAAAACTCGAATGCCAACTTAAAATAATGATTTTTGTATTCTATAGTCTGTGTCACTTGGGATGACATACTCGTATGTATGTTTCGTAGTAACATATTATTTATTTATTTAACAATTTTATATACATAATATGTATATGTCCATGCGAGCAAAGCCGCGGGCAACAGCTAGTAGCATATAAATCTAGATAAATAGTGTCATATAGTATTATTGCCCTGACAAAGATATTCATAATCAGAAACAGAATTTGACAGCAATCATATAAAATGCAGGTCAGTCTATAAAAATGTTGTCTCAACTGTTTTAAGTATTATAATTTGTTATATAACGTTAGCAATCTGCATATATCTCAGGGTGAGCCCTCATACGTAATGTTACATAATTCAGAGTAAGCCATATCTAACAGGTCCAAGGAAACTACCTGTTCACCTTCACCGATAGACTTACGTAAATAGAACCTCGTGAGATATCGATGAAAGTAACAAGTAGTGTAAAAATATTAGGTAAACGTAGGTAGGTACTTAATTAACACAGATAAAAAAGATTACGATCCTTTTTTTTTAATGATAAAACCAGAATAACTGGCAACGAAATATAAAGCCTACTAATCAAAAATACTATCCTAACAGCAGACACAATGTTTATTTAGGATGTTTTATCCAGTGCAGAGCTTTAATTTACAAGTCCGTTTATTTATACTAACCTACGTATACAGAATTAGCGAATGCTAACGACGCCTCGCAGGTGTAAGTGTCGCAGTCCCACATAATTTTGACAGTAGATATTATAATATATGTCTGTGCACAATCACTTCGTCTGAGCACTTCGTACAGAATTACCATAAACAATAAAAATAATAGTTGCTGAATAGGTACTACTATTAGTTTTAATTTAGAATGAAAAACTGTGTCTCTTAGTATGATGCTATAACTACCTTATTATAATTCTAGGTTACATCAATGCATATATGTAGTAGGTACAGAATAAAGTCGCGTTTCCGTTCGCTCAGTTTTTCTAAACTGCGTAGGTAACAATTTTCATACGGATATACATATATAACTTGGAAAATTTATTCCATAAGGTTTTTATATATTCTAGTGAAGCCGGGACTAGTTAATTACATTTTTTTATGTCTATGAAATATTCAGGCACATTTTTCATGGCACTAATTAAATCAATCATCACACAGGTAACATCGGCTCAACTTGTGGATTCGTCACCGGCTTCAGCTTCGTTTCCGTTCTAGAGTTTATCTACTTCTACACAGTGAAACTATTCAGAGAGATCTCATCCAGAAGACAAAGAAAGATTACATCGGCATCGACAATCCAAGCACAGTTTACTAATGCTGAGTCTATGACAAGATACAGACCCATTTATTGGAATGAGCTGACAAGGTCTACAAACTACGGTCATAATTTTTCGGAAACATTACAACGTAGGCTAAGATATTAATCTATTGTTTGTATTTCAAGATCACGCCAAGAATATTGTGAAACTTAATTTAAGAAAAATGTTAATTAAGTTCTTATTATTAAGGCTTTCAGAGCTACACCTGTTGTCTAGTCCTGAAGCGGTATTGTTTATTTTTTTTATTAAATGGCTTTGTTGCTCTTCGACCTCACCGCCCTGTAATTGAGTTTTTATATTATTAGTTTTATAAACCCTTAAAAAAAATTAAAAACAGATTTCAGTCTATATATTTTCTTTTTAGGGCACTTTTCTTTTCTTTTTAGTCACCGCACTTTGTATAGTCAGCCAGTGTCAAGTTTTTCGATATTTTCTAGTATTTTATGACAAATTAAGTGTTCTTGACCAGACTTGACCTTGACTAACATGCTTTCTAAAGTTGCTTTGCAAAGCAGTGGTGAATTTGTTATTATTATTATTTATTTATTTACTACAATCTTGATGGGGGTTTGGAAGCAACACGAAAACTCATGTTTTCCAACACGCAAACGATATTTTATGAATAAATCATCGCTTTTTTTATATATCAAACACTCAAGCTTTGGAAAAAAATGCAATAAAATTCGACGACATAATTTTTACGTGTTTACGCCAAAACTCTACCAAGAGCAACAAAACAACTTTACTCTAGGTAGATACTAGGTACTTAAACTTTAGTGTAGCTATCTAAATTGAGTAGACTACCACGAAAGATTGTCTATGATAATGTCATAAAATTATGTCGATCATTTTTTTTTATTATACCTACCTATAGCCTTTTTTACTTTATATACCTGTTATACATTTCTCATCTTGCAGTGACGTCAATTCCTCTACAATTATTTGCCATTCATACTATCATCGGTCATTACGAAACAATTTTAACAAAATATCAAATCTGATAAATACGTATAGACCTATTATGTTATGTTATAATAATGAGGCACGAGAACACCTTGTGTTGTTCTCACTCTGATAATGATCTGTTAGATTTAGGTGTTATTATAATAATTTTGGTACCTATGTTATTTGTTGATACGCATGGCGAGCTCTATTAAAACTGTTGTTTCAAAATCTGGAGTTTCATTTGCTTGCTTATGGCAGTGTGGTAAACGTTAGAGCAAAATGGATTCCAAGGAGTCTATGAAGCGATATTTTGAAATATGGTGGAAAGGTATCAAGAGTCTGCCCGAGACCACTTCCATTCATGGATTTAGATTTATCGCTGATACCGGCCGACACTGGACAGAACGGTAGGTCGAAGTCAAAAGTCTAGATCTAGTCATAAAGTTCAGATACGGAGTAAAACTTTTTAATTAAGTAATAGCTAAACTTAACTCGGTACCTCGTATGTGTTAGCGCTTTCGACCTCGCGATATGATTATCATTAAAAGCATCACAAAGTATTCAGTATTCAGCCGCCAGATGCTGTGTTCCGATTTGAACGAAAATACAACGGTCTTGAGGGAAAATATCGAAAGTCTTGAAGTAATGAGCCCATAGCAGCGTTACTCTGGACTTTGTTTTACTACTCATAGTTCGGTGTATCGTATACATGTAATGATCATGGACAGGCCTTATCTCTTACCACTACGAGAGCGTTTTGTTCGTCTTAGTACGTAAAGAAAAAACAAACGATTTTTTTGCCAAACCGCTGCAGCGGTTTCCAAGTTATGCGATTACTGCTATATTTTATTTATTTATATAGAAGACAACGTCCCCCCGCCCCTGCTTCGCACGAGCGTACTAATTAATTAAAATGAGATCAAATCTTTCCTTTACAATACGTCCATGTATGATGAAATAAAATGATAAATTAATAATACTTAGTAATAAAATTATTCAAAATAAATAATTCTGTCATTATTTGTGAATATCTCCCAATCATCTGTCTCACTCACTCACTTATTTACAAAGATAATTGAACTCAATTTTTCAAATAAGTGCAGCCGCTTTGAAGTGATACGGTTACATTATTTGTACTGTTTTTATTTCGCATGAGAAGTTTCAGGCCCTTAAAGGTAAGACGAGCGGCAGACTGTACTTTGAATACAAACCCCCATAGAGCAAAGCTTATTTGGTATTTTACAGAATATTCTGGTTAATATTCGTGGCGCTGTCTTGGTACGGGTCGTCGCTTCTAATCGCGGCACAATACGATGCATTCCAGAACAACCCAATATCTTTCGTGGTAGAAACCGCTTACAAAGATTGGAACACGTATTTCCCGTCGGTTGTCGTCTGTGAAAGCGATAACACGAACCGCATTGAAGAAATATCGGACGGGTAATTAATTTTTTTACAGAAAAAAGCCCGATACTATATTTTTTGTATACCTACCTATTAGTAGATTCATGCATATTTTCCTGGATAATATTATCGCACCAAAATAATTACAGTTTATGGGGAGAAGACCACGATTTCAATATGGAAGAAGTGTTGAAAGAAATATCCTATTTTAAAGGTATAACGTATTATATCTCTGAGTTTTGTAATCTTGAAGATCCTTTGCCCGACTGCATCAAATCTAACCTTACATATTACGCAAATCTAGTAAGTTTACTTTCATTATATGCAGTCATTATATCAGATTATATAATTATTCATCATTAGATATTATTAAACATATTTACATCACTGCTAAAACGAAATATGTACATACTTAATTACTGTCAAATTATAATAAGTTTACATAAGTATTTATGCTATTTCATTCTAAAATATTATGTACGCTTTAAGCTCTTATTTTTAAGTTTTAATTAACATAATTCTGATCTTTTAGGTCCGTAGTACATGTGAGGAAACATTGTCAGATTGCTATTGGAATGACAATGTTTTCGATTGCTGTACTTATTTCAGACCAATGCCTACCGAACTTGGGACCTGCTATGCCATAAACAGTATTCAGGGAAGGTAAACACAATTTTGTTCAAATCAGTTGACATAGTGACTTACTTCATTACCTAATCAGTGAGATAAGGGATCACAGAACGCTAGAAAAAGCGCCTTGTTTTTCTCACTAGCAAAAATTTATTCGTTTTTACTTTTCTGGGTTTACTACTTCAGGGAGACGAATCCACCACGATATCCAATGATCAGTAACAGAACTACAGGTCCCGGGACGATAAAATTCAACGTTAAAGTGTCTGCCAACGTATACGTGTTAAATGAGGAAGAAGTGCCAGCATTGACAACTATTGGGTCTGACGTTTTGACCGTTGGTCCGGAATTGAATTTTAGGTAACATCGATTCTGTTTGTTTATTGTCGTTGATGTGCTAGTTGGTAAGATTTTTAATCTTGTTTTCAGACGTCTTATATCAATACGTAATATAGAGAACGATGCTGGAGCGCGGATGATCGCCCCTCAAAAACGCAAATGTCGCTACACCGACGAAAACTTTCTGGAAGTCTACAACCACTATTCTTATACTGCTTGCACAGTTCAATGCAGGAAAAACGCGCAATTGAAGTTTTGCAACTGCACAAACTATTTCATGCCCAATGTCCCGGAAGAAATTAAATGCAACGTCAGTGGTATCATATGCCTCAATAGCAATGTCAACGTTTTATCTGTAAGTGTATGCAACAATAATAAAATTTTAGAAATTCGTTTAATAACCTTGATGTGTTCAATAGTAGACTATGAAGTACAAACCGATAGATAGTGACTAGTTCAATTGTAGGCTATGATGATGATGATGACAATGACAGATGTTAAATGGTCACAAAGTCTGAAGAAAATTATGTAAAGTTAACCTAAAGTAGGTACCTTAAGTAAAGTAAACACCAAATAAATATAGAATCTCAACAGGTTCTGAAAGCCCCTTGGTCATCACGTGATGGACTATACTGTAACTGTCTTCCGTCCTGTACCGAAGCTGAGATATCCATTGTAAAAGACTTCAAAGAAGTGACATCTAATAACTTCGCTACTGTCGAAATTGAACTGGCTATGTTACCCACTGAAAGATATAGGAGAAATGTCGTTAGAGGCGTGCTGGATTTAGTCGGTAAGGAAAAAAGAAAAACAATGTATTAGATCCTACAGATAGTAGAATAGAAAAATATTAATATCGTTATTTAACTTACAGTGTCCACTGGAGGAACAGGCGGGCTATTCCTCGGAGCCAGCATTCTCAGCTTCGTTGAACTATTCTATATTCTACTTATCCGTCCCTTCTGCGATATCTATAGCCAGAGAGATGACGATCCGTGGCACAGGAGATTCGGAACTCGCAAACTCACTGATAATAAGTTTGTCAGAAATTGGGACTGGACCTTCTATAAAACTAATCCTAGTAGATTGAAAAATCTTGACCATAAAAATAATCCTATTAAATTTAAAATGTAAAACTTAGGAAACGTAACACAGTCATTGTATGTAGATTAAAAAAATAATTAAAATTGAACTTTACAAAAATTATACATCCATTTAATTGTAAGGTTTAGGATAATATTATTATTATCCTAAAAAAATTAAAATTACAAACAATATCTCTCAGCAATTTCTTCAAACACATTCATAACTTTTTCTTTGTAATCGGGATTAGATTGCATCATTTTCATAACGAACGCCGATTTATTCTTAGTAAGTATCTCATCAAATTGAGCAGTGTCGCAGAAAATTTTTGTAGTAAGATCTTCGTCGACCCAAAACTGTGGCATCAAACAAGCGCAGACAACCAAAGCCCACTGCCTTTGTTTTTCAGCAGACTCAAAGAACTTCTCCCGCTTCATAATATTAGCAGTTTCTACTCCATTGTCAATAAGAATTTTGTCTAGCTCGTCAAAATAAAAATTCAAGAACTTCGTCATGTTATTTTCCCTAAAATTTGGATCCAAATTACAATAAAGTAAAAGCATAACATCACCTGCAGGCGGTTGGTATTTAGCTGCTTGGAAATCAACGAGAACACAGTCATCAGGTACCATATTCTCACCAACATTTTTATAATGGAACATCAGATTATTATTCCAGAGATCTCGATGGCATATCACGTTCTTATATTCAGTCGAAGCATTTGAGTGAACTAAACCAGATGACCAAACGCTAAACCAACGGCTTTCAATTATCTCTATTTGTTTTCGACTGTATATTGAGAAATGTTTAATTGCATCTAAACCTGCTTTTGAGCATAGGATGAACCAATTGTCCGTATCAACATAGCCAGAGTGATGTAATTGCCCCGAAAAGTCTTCGTTAATCGAGTAATTGCGTCCCAATTCCTTGGATTTAATTTCTTCGTATATGATTGAAGACGCATGGAACCTAGACAGAGTTCTCAGTGATTCTAACGTATGCGCCATATCGAACCGTTTGAATTTATCCATTAATTTATATTGAAGAGCATTCATATCTTCAAACACTATAGCGTTTCTCAAACCTGTCACAAATCCTGCACTCCAGGGTCTTAAATCTGTAAAATATATATTAATTATAATTATCGAACAAGCTGCTCCACATATTTACGTCACGTTATAAGAACATTTTTTTCGGTAGCTTCATATAAGCCAGAGTAAAAGCTACCACCACCACTTTATACACTTGTCATGTATATCAAATTAAATCTAAGCCTATTCAGTCGATACCTATAAACAGGCCTTATTAATCATTTTCGCATTTTATGTTAGCATAGTTTACATTTTATAGTAGCTATGTCCAATGAAATTAAAATCTTGATATATAATCACAAGATACAAGACAAGACAAACAAACTTACCTGGTGTTTCAATGGTTTGTTTGATCACTGTGTAAAAGTACAATTCTTTATCAAACAGTCCCAATTCTTTTACCATTTTCGCCTTAGCAGCATTTGTTACAGACATGACTTTTATGAAATATTGGAGGACTTTATTGTGAGGTCCTAAATTCACTTGAACTTTCCAATAATCGCACAGGAATCCCAACATTTTGTCACTGGCATTTCTGATAACATAATTTTCAATGACGTCTTCTTCATTAGCAGTTTTATGTTTAGACACAATCAACCTTATATCTTCTTCAGTTATATGTTTGTTGTAATTATTTTGTTTTACTGTTACAGATTCCATTATTAGTAGATAATACAATTATAATAACGTGTAAAAATCTGATAGGTTGTATGAAGAACTTTACTCTATTTAAAAGTGGAGCGTTAGTTATATTGTATGTCTGCAAACAGCAATTACCCATATTTTATCAGTAGGTATTACTACTGAGAACATAACATAATCAAACTGTTTGTTTTGCAATAAATTTGTTAAGTCCTGGATCAGGTATAACTTTACATATTGATAAACTGATATCACTCAACCATACTTAGACAATCCATGTTGGTAGTCCGTGGTTCACTGACGCTATTGATATCAGATAGGAATACGAACAAATACTTAGAAGTTAAGTAGGTAATCAATATTGAACTTCATAAAATTCTTAAGAAAGTAAGCTTTTTTGTGCAAAAATTTTTCTTATCGTAGTACATAAAATATGAAATCATATATTATTATTGTTCCGTTTGTGTGGGGTAGACATATCTGTCAACAATTTCGTCTAGCAATTCACTTACTCTGTTTTTGTAGACTGAATCTTCATTAGCTATTTCGATAAATTCTCTGCTACGTGATACAAGATTTGCTTTTTCACTTCTTATAGGATCGCAAAAAATTTCTTCTTTCTTTTCACTGCTCATACAAATTATAGGCACTATTATCGAAGCTTGCGTGATACCAAAAACTAAACTGTCATTGTAAGCTTCTATTAAGGCATCTTTGGGAAATATTGTATCTATATTAATATTAGCCGTTTCCAGTATTTTAGACAAGGAGTTATAGTAAATATCTATAAGCTTATTGACATACGTGCCCCTAGTAGCTTTTAAAGTATTAAAATATATCATAGATGATAAATCGAGCATTGGGGAACAATAAATAACTGTTTGGAAATCAATTAGTAGCGCATGAAGCTCAGAAACTCCGTCGTCTTTAATAAATATGTTGTTGCTCCAAAGATCTCTATGGACAACCACGTTGCGGTATTTGTCACTAGGCTTCATCAGATCAATTGCTTTCTCATACAATATTGGTATAATTTCATCTATTTTTTTAATAAAATCCGGATTTGTTTTGTATTTCGAAAATTCCTTTAGATAATCTATAACTGCATTTCTTCCTGTATCGCGCCAAATTTTGCCCGGAACAGGTTCTTGTAAATACTCACTAAATTCGTCCCATATCCTATATAATTTTCGAAGGTCTTTGCTTTTCTTTTCTTCGTAAATATAAGATTGTGCGTGGAATCTGGCTAATGATATTACAGCTGCTTTCAGAGTGTCAAATGTCATGGTATCTTTGAAGTAAGGCATCTTGTAACCTAACATACTAACATCTTCAAAAATAAATAAATCTTCTCGCGAGTAATACAATTTTGGACGCCATTTTGTCAACCCTGCAAAAATATCGCCATACATGCATAAAAATAAGAACCAAACGAAAATAAGAAGAATACCTACTATTACAAGAATAGCAAGATTATGTAGCAATGATAGTTCAGTGGTTAGCGCGGTCGGTTCACACGCCGAGGGGCGTGAGTTCAAACCCCAACAGCTTGAGCTGCCGGTGAAGGAAAACATCGTGAGGATACCATAGCACGGTAGTAGGGTACTTTCTAGTACTCGGGTGGCTAGTTACCTCTCAAGTTGAAAATCTGCCGCCAAGCATCTGACAGTGTTCGCCAATTCCGTTCTACGACCGCACCGTCACTTAACATCAGGTGAGCTGTGGTCAAACGTCTTGCTTGTCAACAATAAAAAATTATAATCAAAGAGGTACCTATACTTATTTTTCTCAAGTCTTTCGCCATTTAACAATTAAAACAAAAAAGTTAACAACTTACCTTCTCCATTATCAAAATCATCAAACAGTTTGCTTAGCATTATGTATTCTTTGTAGAAAAATCTCAATTCCTGAAGATATTCCGATTTCCATTTGTCAAATCTTGGCATACACTTGACGAACAACTGTAACTCAGATTGATTCCCATTTATGTCTGCGTGTATTATTAACTTCAGATGATCACCTAGGTATCCAATCATTTTGTCCTCGAAATCTACTAACTGCCATTTTAGTACTTTTGTTAATCCGAATTGTTTAACAATTGCATTTACTTCGGTTTCGCTTATGATTTCCATGATACGGTATTTTTTTTGTTTTGTCGTCTAAATACCAATGATATACTTTTTAAAGGGCCTTTGTAGGATAGCTCGTTATAAGGTAACCATTTGCTTCAAGTTTATTTTAACTCTTTATAAAATTGATTCGATATTGATCAAAAACCATTTGATTTCTTGTTAAGAGTAAGGCAAAGATTGAAAATACTTCTGATTTTCATGAATTATATATCTACACATTATTAAATAAATAGATACATCATTTGTGTGTTTGTAAATAACTCAGCCTTATCTATAAACGTTTGCGAACGACCCCACAATCTTTCAAGCTGATAAGATACGGAAACATGAATTAAATAAATAATTGTTAAGTCTTACATTATAGTATATACCTAGGTTAGTGTATTAGATTATAATAATTATTTAATAATTACCATTTCATCCGTTTCATACTGAAATGAGTAGACCGTCTTACACGACATAGTTTCTTTTAATCAAAAAAGAAACTATAACGATATATTGATTATTATTATAATTACTATGTAAAAATTGTTTTTGGTACGTTGTCATTATCGCAAATGAATATGCTACTCACTGATATATGTTATAATATTTAGATTTTTGTAAATACATAGTCTAAACAAAGTCGCCTCCCGCCGTCTGTATGCTTAGGTCTTACTGAATTTAATGCGGTTTTCATCAATTGACAGTGTGAGAGTGAGTGATTCAAGAGGTAGGTTTATATGTGTAATACATATGCACCACATTAGTATAGACCTGCATTGCACCCGTGCGAAGCCGGGGCAGGTCGCTATTACTATAATATAAAGCTAAATATTATATATATATATCTATATATATATTTGGAACACCCAGAGAGAACAAACATCTATGATCGCTAGCTATGTCGCTCTCTTCCCTCTGATATCGTTGAGGAGGCTGGATGGCTGGCACAGGCGTCATACTCGTGATCGGGTGCTGCTTTCGGGTCGCTGGTCTATGTTACGGTATGCACTCAGAACTAGTAATATATTACAAACACAAATATTTTATTGATAACACCAATGTTACAAGTCACTTCAAAATTTTTAAATATGTCATTAAATGATTTTTAAAACATGTATTAATATTAACTTAAATCTTCCTGTATTGCGTATAGATTAAGTTTACTTTAAGTTACACTCTAAGGATTTATCCTTTAGATAGATAGATAGATATAACTCTTTATTGTGCACATCATAAATGGAAAAGAGTACAGATAACAAAAAACCTTATTAAGTGACACAAGTGGCGGCCTTATCGCTAACAGCGATCTCTTCCAGGCAACCAAGAAAAGAAAAATACGATAGAAAACATAAGAAACAGACAGACGGGAGATGTAACACGTTTATAACATTACAAAGTCATAAAAATGAATAAAACAACCCAAATTAATCAAGTTTAACGTTTATTTTATTTAAAAAATTGGTATTCAAATACTGACTAAAAATTTAGTCGATTCTGAGTCTAGGAAAGGTTCTTTCATGATCTTCGTTAACCTTTTTTGTTTGACCATTTCGTAATTAGGAGTCCAGAGCTCCATGACTTTGGGAGTGGGGCCGTGCACGGGTTTTTCCTCTTCTTCATCGCTGGAAAGAGGCTGGTCTACTTCCATTACTTCTACTTCTTCCTCAGATTCCTCATCTTCTTTTGTTTCAGTTTGCTTCTTTTTTCGAGTAACTGCTATTTGTTCGAGGAATGTGGTGCTTAGGAGACTCACCGCCGGCATCATGTGTGGGGCGGCTGACAATATCTGGAATGGAGGTTGAAAATGGTAATAAGGAATAATGCCATTAAAAAAAAGATTGATTGATGGTGTGGTCTGAAATTAGCCGAGTACTAAAAATTACTCTAAGCTATAAATAATAAGCCTTTAAAAATGTTTTTAGTGTACAAAATATAGAGTTGTTATAATACTTACTTTAAGTTTATTATGTTTTTTTTCTTTGGTTTTGGCATCGCATTTTTGAGCATTTGCCAGTGTCAAGTGTTTTGCAAGTTTCATAAGTTAAATAAGTTGCCTTGTAGCTTTAGTTATAGTCCAGTCCATTTGGACTTGATTGTGAGTTTGACTGTGACTTAGATTTAAAAAATCACTGCACAATGTGCGACGCCATAATCTTCTTAGTAGGAAAACTAACCTGGGAAGTAGCTCCACTGGCCGCCTTGCCAGCGTCCCAAGCCACGACGTCTTTCATCTTAGCCGCTTTTACTGACGAGATTTGTTGTGTTGCCATCATTGCACTAAACTTTGACTTGGGCGCATGTTGCCATGACATCACTTCAAGGTTCGTCTGTTCTTCATTCTCTGGCTCTATGGTGTAGATTTCCTACGAGAAAAACGACGATAAATAGAAACTCCCAGCTATACGGGGTTACACAGAAATATAGTACTAAGTCGAAAAAAGACATTGTTACACATATTTATTTATTTATTTACAGGGGCCCCAACGAGTGTACACAAAAATTTGCTAAATATTAGCCACAATCTCTCTCTCTCTGTTCTAAAATAAAATAAATAAATATCATAGGACATTACACACAGCGCCATCTGACCCCAAACTAAGCAGAGCTTGTGCTATGGAAGACAGATAACTGATAGAATACTTAAATACTTTTTTTTTTTGTAAATACATACAGTACACCCAGACACAGAACAAACATCGATGTTAGTCACACAAATGTTAGTCCTGAGTGGGAATCGAACCCACGCCCCTCAGCTCACGAAGCAGACACACTACCAATGAACCAACCGGGCTGTCGATTTATTCGGTATACCGAATTTCTGGGTTAAAAAATATCCTATATGTTAATCCAGGTAATAAACTACATGTGTGCCAACTTTCATCCAAATCCGTTCAGCCGTTTTTGCCTGATTGAGTAACAAATATCCAAACATACAAGCTGGCGCATTCACATTTATAATATTAGTAGGATTAGGAGGATGTATTTGAAATTGGTAGAATGCCTAAAGTGGGATGCCAAAAAAAAGGTTAAGCATTAAATAACTTTGGAACGACTGCATGAATGAATAATTAAATTCGTTATTATTACCGAGTTATTCCTCATCAAGAATAGACTTATTTGGGATTCAGACGAAGTTCCAAAGGTGATCTGTTTAAAAACTCCGGTGTCTGGTTTTAACAGCTGCTTTCGAGTCAGAAGAGGCGTCGGACTTCGAGGCGTGAATACAAACACTGAAACAAGCGTGAATTGTTTTATAACTACTATAATAATATTTACTTGGTGGTAGATTTCCTTAGCAAGAGGTCGTCTAGGTAGGTACCACCACAGTACCAGATATTCTGCCGCCAAGCAGTAGTGTGCAAACATTACTGTGTTCCGGTTTGAAGGGTATTGCAGCTAGCGAAATTACTGGGCTGTCGAGACTAACCATCTAGTCTCAAAGTAATGAGTGCCAAAGCAGCGATGCCCTGGACGTTGTTTTGTTACTCAAAGTTCTGTGTATCGCTGCAATGGTCATGGGCAGGCGTTATCTCTTAACATCAGGAGAGCGCCTCGATCGTCTCATCACTTTTACATAAAAAAAAAAAAAAAAAAAAAAAAACTAGCGGACGCCTCGCTGTTCCACCCGCGAAGTCCACGTTCCCGTGGGAATACAGAGATAAAAAGTAGCCTATGTAACCCGGGGCTAGTGTAGCTTCCCAACGGTGAAAGAATTTTTGAAATCGGTCCAGTAGTTTCGGAGCCTATTCAATACAAACAAACAATCAAATCTTTCCTCTTTATAATAGTATAGCTATATACAAGAATAGAATATAACTTTATAATACATCAAAACAAATCACAACAACATACAAATATGAAACATAAAAAATAAGAAGAGATAATTAACATAAAGAAAGAAAGAAAGAAAAAACGTTTAATTCTGTAACAAGCATAAAAACAAACAAACAGAGACAAACAAAAGTTACAAAATAGGGGCTCACCTCAGCATAATGCAATAAACAAAACAATATAATAGATATTAGGTGTATAATAAGGGCGGTCTTATCGCCTAGAGCGATTTCTTCCAGACAACCATTAAGCTCTACTACCAAATGAGCTAACAGGACAATATGAGTACAGCTTTACGTAAATGATAAAAGCAAACTCACAGTCATTATCTTGAGTGACAACAGCCATTCTATTGGAATGCCTGTCAGCTGCTAAGCATGAGGGCCTGATTTGCACCATCCACTTCACGGTCAGAGACAGGAGGCTCCACACAGCGAGACAGTTCTCAGTTGTGCACACCAACTGGAAAAAGAAAGAGATGATGACGATGATGAAAGCCGATGATTACCTATAAATCTATTTCTTTTCTATTAATAGTCGAAGTATTCCATATAATCAAAACGTTTGGATGGGTCATTTTAAGTACATTTTTTTTTTAATTTCTATATATAGGATATTAGCAGCTCGCCCCTGTTTCGCACGGGAAAACAAAACTCGATTAACAGTATAAATTTATCGATCCAGTAGTTTCAGAGCCTAATACAAACAAACAAAAAATTAAATCTTTCTTCTTTATAAGATGTAGATGACAACTGTAATAGTTTTTTTTTTTCTTTGGTTTTGGCGTCGCGTTTTAGCATTTGCCAGTGTCAAGTATTTATATATTTTCAAGTTACAAAAGTTAAATAAGTGTCCTCGTAGCTAGTTATAGTCAAAGTCCAGTCTTAGTCAAGTCCAGTCTGTGTCAGTCAAGTCCAGTCATGCTTTAGTAAAGAAGTGGCGACTTTACTATAAAGCTTCGATGGAGTTTTGGAAGCACCACGAAAAGTCATGTTTCACCACATTATATCATTTTCCCACACTCACGCATGTAATTCGGCACTTTATGAATATAAAACCACCATTTTTATGCATAAACACTCGACAAAACACAAGTTTTGGAAAAAAATACAACGGAGCGACACGACTCTTCCCGCGTTCCCGCCAAAACTCCCAACTGTAATAGTTAGACATGATACTACGCACTTATTTGTAGCTGTCAATTTGCTCTATAAAACGTCACTTTATTCTATAGTCAATAGTTTTCGCTGCGCATGCTAAGTAAGGATTGTTTCAAATGTTTCACAGCTTGAGTTACATTATTGAATTTTCCATACGGATCCCTAATTGTTTTTTAAATAAAATATAGCCTATGTCCATAACAGATAATGTAGTATTCTAATAATGAAAGAATTATTAAGATTGGTCCAGTAGTTTCGGAGCCTAATCAATACAAACAAACAATCAAATCTTTCCTCGTTATAATAGCATAGATGAATGATGTGTAGGGGGTATAAAAGATGGAAAAGAGACTTACGTAACGAGAAGCGTCCTTGTTCCCAAACTTGACTTGGATGCCTTTAGGCCTTAACGCAGGATGCGCCAGGGTTGTCCTGATAGTGCATAGATGCGAGTCCCACAACGTCAGTTTACATCCAAACCAAGCCGCAATCAGCGAGCCGTCTTCCGATATCGCCACACCACCCATGTCGGCATCGCTGTCACTTTTCATCCCACTACTTAAAACGTTACAATCAACCAGAGAACTCTCTTTATGTATGTTCTTCAACTTCATTATAACATCGTCCTCCGCAATCTCTCTCAAAAACGGATACTTGTCTTTTCCATATGTATTGATGTTGTGGTGTTTTATATTATTAAGTATGTCATGGGACATCGATTTGCCGATACCAGACGAGTAATAACATGCGGTTATACAAGTGTAGTAATGGATCTTTTTCTGGGGTCTACTTTCTTTTTTCTGAAATGCACTGTCTTTTTTCTGAAGTGTACTTTCTTTTTTCCATACGCGGAATTTTTGATCTAAGCCAGCCGATATGCAGTAACTGCCTTGTTCATCGAATGCCAATGCTATGACGTTGCAACCGCCGTGAGGTAAATTGACGCAAGTTCTTAGTGCAAATGGCGTATGGTTATGTCTGATCGTCTCCCAGAATTTGAGTTTTGCTTCCGGATGATTTATGCCGTCGTTCCGGTACTCGGATGTGGCCAGCCAACTTCCGTTGGCGCTGATGGCGGCGCAAGTTACTTCAGTGTCGAGTGGTATGAGGTTGTATCGCTCTGCGGGTATTTCGTTTCTTTGTGTTATGTCAATCTGAAAATGAGACAAACATAATTATTCTTTACTAGCGGACGCCTCACGGTTTCACCCGCGTAGTTCCCGTTCCCGAGGAAATATAGGGATAAAAAGTAGCATATGTCACCCGGGGATAGGGTAGCTTTCCAACGGTGAGAGAATTTTTGAAATCGGTCCAGTAGTTTCGGAACCTATTCAATACAAACAAACAAACAAACAATCAAATATTTCCTCTTTATAATACTATAGATAGATAGGTAATATTCAAGGTATATATTTACTTTATATTCTTTATAATTTTATCACTTGCTATGAAAATAGCATCTGTTGTTTCTCCTTCACTATTGGCGTTGCACTTTGTTCATTTTGCCAATGTCAAGTAAATCATATTTTCAAATGTCTCACTGAAAATATGATGAGAAGAAATTTAGTACAAGTCTTATTCACAAAAAGTAAGTTGATCAACATCAATGGATGCTATTTAGTGACTTTGTTACTAGAATCTTTCTATGAGATCATCTATTTTATTGGTAAAATAGATCTATTCTAGACAAACTTGGGATGGAATATGACATATTAAACTTTATACGAGATTTTTTATAAACTTTTTAAAATTTTTATGCTGATCTAAGTGAACAAAAAGTTACGATTGAATTGACTATGTGTAACTTACATTGTAAAGCACTTTGTCTGTGGCAGTTGAATATAACTGTAAGTGTCCAGTTCGACCCGGTATAAGCAGCCCGCCTAAACGCTGGTGGTATATCAGTGTTCCCCCAATCGCCCGCATCACTGGTGATAGACCTCCACACTCCAAAATAGTTCCAATTACTCGAAGTTGAGTGTTGGCTATGGCTATTGCTGGAAAAGACATGCAGGATTCAACATTTTTTGGTCAGAACATTGTTTAGTATACAGCATTGGAGTTTAAAAATTATAATCCTGTAAAAAAAGTCCTTACCCACTGAGGCAAAAAATACATAAATATTATCAACAAATAAAACTTGAGGACAACTTGACAATGGATGAGATAATGATACTGATTCTGTCATATGTGATAACAATTCACACTCAGCAGTAACACGTATATAAATAACTACTAGCGGACACCTCGCGGTTTCACCCGCGTAGTTTCCGTTCCCGTGGGAATACAGGGATAAAAAGTAGCCTATGTCACCCGGGGATAGCGTAGCTTTCCAACGGTGAAATAATTTTTGAAATCAGTCCAGTAGTTTCGGAGCCTATTCATTACAAACAAACAATCAAATCTTTCCTCTTTATAATAGTATAGATAGATAGATAATAGTTGATTATTTTCAAATTTATTTCATGTTTTAGTTTGAAACGTATATTAATGAATATTTAAGATATACAAATATACAAAAAAAAATTGTCAATTTTTTCTATTGCTGAGATTTATTATTAAATTTTGACTTACACGTATAAAGTTTTTGTATATGTATCTACTATGTAGGTGAGTAATTAATACGCATAATTTTGTAAAAAAAACATACTTTGATTCAAATACTCACAGTTGTTACTCAAGCTGACAGCTACATGTGTGATGTTATTTGCTATGAATCTTATATGTCCTGGGAGGCGCGGCATCACAGTCTTCTCTTTTTCACCTAACGTCCATTTCACCAGGACTTTTTCCAATCCACCAGTATAGAGGTATTGTCCTGGAATTTATATTTGATAATTTTATATTAATGTTTATTTATTGGCATGGCAGTGCCCCCGCCAAGTTGAGGAAAAAAGCAGCACGACCGTACCATTCTTTTCTCGAGTGCTTATTCTACAGCCAGTTTCATTCCAGACTAAATTTTGTTGACAGACATTTTGGCGAAGGGAAACAAATCAATTCTTTTTTATAGTTGACAGATTTGGTGTTTGACCAGAGCTCACCTGATGTTAAGTGAAGGTGTGATCGAAGATGGTAAACACACCTAGCCTGGAACGAACTAGCACTCAAGTGAAGCTGCCAGAACACACCATTAGTTGCTTGGCGGTAGCTTTTCAACTTTATGGTTAACTAGCCAGCCGAGTACTATAAAGTACTGGTAGTACTTTATAGACACACATCCCGCACAATGTTTTCCTTTTTTTACCCCCTACCCACTAAAAACCCTGGGGTGTTTCTGCCTGGCGCCTGTGTGTCGGGGCTACGGGACAATGTTTTCCTTCGCCAACAGCTCAAGCTTATGGTTAGGATTTGAACTTACGCCCTTTGACGTGTGAACCGATCGCGCTAACCACTTCGCTATAATCGCTACATGATCACAATGTTAATTACAAAAACTTTAAATAGTTATTTGATCTTGTTGCCAACCTTAAACTTTTTAAAAACATTCTTAGTGAATTTACTCAAACTGCAGAAAAAAGTTATTTAACTTACCTTGACATGAAAACGCACAACACATCACCGGTAAGAAGTGCCAGTGCAAAATCTCTCGTCCTTTAATTTCTCTGTGGTTAAAAAAGTTTCCACGCAGTACGACCGCGCGACCTAGAGCGTCAGTCATGGCTATTGTGCCATTGAGAACAGCCACTGATAGGAGACGAATGTATGTGTGGTTGATTATTCTGTAACACATTGTCAGAGTGTAATTCGAGTACACAAGAACCTTCTGCTTTGTACACATCTTGCATAAGGCAGTGTCTGACTTTAACAACTTTATTTCATGTATTTATATTCTAAAATTTAAGTTTATTTTATTCAAACTTTGCAAAAGCATTTTTCAATTTTAAATGTTCGAGGTTTAATTTAAATTAAAGATGATACCGAAGAATGTTCTTTGAAATATGCACAAGTGACTCCGTTGTAAAAACTTGTAAATGATGTATAGTAATAATCTATTTTAAAAACTTGACAGAATTAGGTTTCAAACAATAGTAAAAATCGAAGTTTAGCATGCACAAAATTGCATAACCTTTATAATTTTACTTGGCTCAGCTCAGGTCAATGTTGTATTAAAAAGGATCAGCTAAGTGACAATATTATACTGATTTATCGACTGCAGTAACAGGTGAGCTCAAAACTTTGGAATATAAAGCAGTAAATATACTGTATTTCTGTGCCAATGCAGGCACAATAGAGCTCAATCAAAGACATAAGGAAATCTGCAAAGAGTAAAATACCTAATCTCAATGTTTGTTTTTTTTTTTTTTAATGGTTGACAGGCTAGTTGTTTGACCACAGCTCACCTGATGATAAGTGACGGTGTGGTCGAAGAGGTAAAGAGGAAAGGTAAAGCACACCTAGCCTGGAATGGAACTGGCTCTTAAGTGAGGCTGCCAGAACACACCGTTAGATGCTTGGCGGCAGATTTTCAACTTGAGGGTGGTAACTAGCCAGCCGAGTACTTGAAAGTACCCTACCACCATGCTATGGTTTCCTCACGATGTTTTCCTTCACCGGCAGCTCAAGCTCATTGTTGTTATATAAAAGCTACCTGCATACATGCCTGATACTTTTTTTTTTTAAATGACTACTTGCTGTTGGCCGCAGATGGCCTCTACAGTGTCACCGGACTGTAACATGCCTGATACTGTTTTGATGCTTTTGCTTGATAAAAGGTTTGGATTACATCGTGGATGAACTTTCACATTTGTAAGATTAATATATAAGCTACTTTATCCCTGTAATTATACTTGTAAAGGATGTATGTATAGTATAGTGAGTGAAACTAGTGCTAGTATCAAAATTAAAAGAACTTACTGCGATCTAACATCTGGTTTTGCCAAGTTTTGTATGAACAGCATTTTTGTTCCATTTGTCAATGCAGCAAATCTGTCTCTGTCGCACCATCCTAAACCGACAGATACTATATCACTGTATTCAGGGTAAGTGCCTTTGTAATAGATTTCGATTTGTCCGGTTTTAACAGAGTAAGAGATCAGCTGCATATACTTCTCAGTTGGCTTTCCCAGGGCTAATAGACATACTCTACTATTTAGGAGGTTGAAATGGAGGATGTTCAAGTGGTTTGGATTATTAAGTTTCTGAAAATATTAACACATATTATGTTATTGTTTTGAAAAATTATGTTATGTTTGTGAATAGGATTTGCATATCTCACTCATTAAGTCCAACACTATTGACCATACAGAGAGCTATAAGCAACTTGTTATTTATTATTAGCTTGTAATAATTATTATGAGCTTGTTGTTTTACAGAAAACTGTTGAGCCAGAAATCAGAATTTTGTTTTATGACATAAACAATTTCTATTTCTAACAGGAATATTATACTGGTTCTAGTAAAAAAAAGCTGATCTGAAAATAAATAAATGATGTATTTTTACAAACCAATTGATAGATTGGCTTTTTTATCAATTAGCAAAAAGTGTCTACATAGTGTAATGTATAGAGCCTAACAATTTATAAAAAAAATATTTATTAACCATAATGAGAAAAATAAAGCAACCTTTTACTATTCAGTACCGAATAAACAGCCCCGTTGGATCATTGGTAGTATATCTGCCTTGAGAGCGGCAGGGCGTGGGTTCGATTCCCACTCAGGGCAAAACATTTTGTGATTAAACAAATGTTTGTTCTGTGTCTGGGTGTTCTGTATGTATTATAAGTATGTATTTACAAAAAAAAAAGTATTTATGTATTGTATCAGTTATCTGACTTCCATCACACAAGCTCTGCTTAGTTTGGGACCAGATGGCGCTGTGTGTATAGTCCTACGATATTTATTTATTTATTATTATTATTTATAAATAAAACTTGTCAAAAATGTAACTAATCGGTCTCACATACTGGTTTTTCTGTAATAACAATCTGAAGAAGTACAGTTATATTAGCTAAAATATAAGTTTACTAAAACCTTATTTTGCACCTTTATTTTACTAGGTATATAAGATTAGCTCTATGCTAAAAGTTTTTTTTATGTAACAATATTATGCATGTTTAATTTTTTATTTTATGTAACTAACTAGTGTTCCTATTTTTTACATACCCTTTCTCTGAGTACAGCTCCATTGTCCCACATCCATATTGTAATATGGCCATTAACAGAGCATCCATAAAGGTTGTGCGGATCATCACTGGGGAAATCGATTGCAATGAGGTCATCTGTATGCCCCTCTGTTTCTAGTATCCTCACGCACTCGCCAGTTTCAACGCTGTACACTCTGACTGTATTCTCTACTATTACAGCTAAAAACCTAAATAAAGTATTTTTATTTGTTAGAAGTGAGGTTATGTATACATAATGATTACGATTGGAGAGTATTTAATTAACAATGAGTTATGTGAAAAATAATAACAATGAATAATTATATATATTTGAACTATTCCGAATCGAAACGTTTTAGTTTTACATAGAATTTAACTTACTGCCCATTCGGTGAAAACACTGGACGACGTTCAATGATACTTTTACCACCTTTTCTGACAAATTTATACTTTGTGTCTGATTTGTGGACAGTTTGACTCACAGATTTTTCATCTTTTGTCATATTTATAACCATTTCGTATAAGTTTATAAAAGAAACTACACATTAACGTTTATTCTAAGTTAAAAACAACCATCCTTACGATCACATAACCTCAAATATCAATATTCATTTTTTTTTTTTTTTTTTTTCGTTAATTTGCCCTTTCGGGCAGGCTAAAGCTATAAAGCCATACTGCCTATATCAATATTCAATATCAAATGTTGTTTTGTACTTTTTTTTTAATCATTCATCGGAAAATCGGCAAATGTATACAGAGTCCTGAATGTATAATCTTCTAATTATGTTTTTCGGGTTTTGAAATTTATGTCTAATGTCGTTAGTTACAGTCAAAGTCCAGTCTTTTCTTGGTCAAGTTCAGTCGAGACCAGTCCTGCAGTGCAGTGCCTTAGCAAAGCAGTGGTGACCTAATATTGTTAGTATGAGTTTCGATGGAGTTTAGGAAGCAACATGAAAAGTCATATTTCACCATGTTATATCACTTGGGACACTCGTGCTTTTAATTCGTCACTATATGTATAAAACACCACCATTTATCTACATAAACACTCAACACTCTCAAGTTTTTACAAAAAAATACAACTTTTTCAGTGTTCCCGCCATAAATCATCATTTATAAATTTTAATATGGTGTACTTGACAGTCTTGGCAGGAAAAATGTACAAATGGCGATGCCAAAAATAAAGAAAAGCAATGAAAAATTCTTAAAGTTCATGCGTCAGTTTTGGCGGGAACGCGGGAAGAGTCGTGTCGCTTCGTTGTATTTTTTTCCAAAACTAGTGTTTTGTCGAGTGTTTATGCATAAAAATGGTGGTGTTTTATTCATAAAGTGCCGAATCACAAGCGCGAGTGTGGGAAAATGATATAATGTGGTGAAACATGACTTTTCGTGTTGCTTCCAAAACTCCATCGAAGCTTTATAGTAAAGTTGCCACTACTTTACTAAAGTATGACTGGCACGAACTGACACGAACTGGACTTGACTAAGACGACTTTGACGATAACCATAGTTAAGATACAGCAGAAATAACACTGAAGACGAGGCAGTATGGCTTTATAGCTTTAGCCTGCCCGAAAGGGCAAATTAACGAAAAAAAAAAAAAAATTAAAGTTCATGCATGCTTACATTCTCTTGGATGCATGCTTGCGAGCTACAGATTGTGTTTATGCAGATTTAAATTTTAATTTTAAATCGGCTTTATTAGTTTTAAATTTACTTTTCCGAACTAATAAAAATATACAGTATGTCTAATGAATCTACAGAAGCACAAGTACAAGTGCGTTTCGTCACTAAACAAGAACAGTGAGTACCTACTATGAAACAGCGCATGGTTTTCAAATAAATTGCACAAACTAATTACTACTATTTCTTTCTCATCACAGATATGCAGTGCCAGATACACCATATGCTATCCAGAGTAACGTACAGTCATCAGACTTGAATACCTTGGTAAATGCCGTGCTTAAAGAAACTGTGCCTTCTCACGAAAAAACTGTAGAATTTGATTTTCTGGTATGTGGGGAACTGCTTTGTACTCCGCTGTCAGAGCACTTGCAAGAGAAGGGAGTCTCCACAGAAGACACCCTAGAGATAGAATATCTGGAAAGGTTCCCTGCACCTACACCACAGGACTGTTTGATGCACGATGATTGGGTGTCTACAGTACAGGCACATGGCAATTGGTAAAAATTATGTAGTTAAAATGAGCTGTCTTAATTCATTTGTGTGTATGCTGCATTGCCACTAAGCAGCACTTTATTTTCAAGAGTTCTACACTTTAGAAAGAAAATAAAAGAACCCTTATTGGATCTCTTCATTATACAACAGTCTGCCAGTCAAGACCAAATAAGTCAAATTTCTTTGACTTTAAAATCATGTCAAATCTTTCAAAGGAAAATTTTCAGAAAGCTTAGGAGCTGGGAGAGAGAGCTTTGAGAGAAGTCTGGCACGATTACCTATTGCTATATAATCAAATACTCAAGTACTTGACCATATACTGTTCAAAAGTGCATGCTGGAGATAGATGTTGCTTAATCTGGATCTTTTCAAGGTCAGAGTGAATAGGTATCTTCTAGGTCTGTGTGCTTCATCTTCGACCACATCGTCGCTTACCATTAGGCGGCGAGTTGGTGGTCAAATGCGGACATATCCGTATAAAAAAAAATATCAATGAATTTATATCTATTTACATGGGAAACATTTATCACTAGAGATTAGTTTGAATTTTGAGATCAACATTGATTAATTTATAATTTACACTTTCTATTTTATTCCAGGATATTGTCAGGCAGCTATGATAACAGCATCCACATTTGGAGTACAAAAGGTCAGCATAAACTAGCTATTCCTGGGCACACATCCCCTGTAAAAGCTGTCTCGTGGGTATCTTTCAATGGAGACCAGGCAGTGTTTGCAAGGTAAAAAAATTATAGATAGATTATCGTTTTTAAGCTAATAGGTACCATAAATTACCAAGTGGCATTGTAAGAGTGATTTTTTTCTAGGCAAACATATTATGGAAAAAAGTAAACACGAGTTCTTGTAGAGACGGTCACTTTCCATCTGTTGGTGTGTTGTGTCAGTCTCTGAAGTAAATAGTCTTTGGTATTACTTAACTCTGTGTCATAAGTTGACAACTATATTTTTACAATCTGTATAGAACACCACACAGATTGCCACTAGCAGTATAGTAAGGTCTATGCCACTGTTACTTATTATCAAGCTAAATTATTCATACATTTACAGGTAGGGCTGTCTTTTGATGGATTCCTACAGTTTTAACAACAATTTTTTATTTCTTTTGTGTTAATTTTTTATTGTTTGTTTAGGATAGTTGTTCTAATTGATTAATTCCAAGCATACTCCATGATAATGTGGTATATTCACTTCAACACTAATTAATTATATATCTTGTGATATCTATTTACAGTGGCTCCCATGACCAATCAGCCATGCTATGGGTGTGGAATGTGGCAAACAACTCTGTTGACTGTGTGGTGACTTGCCGAGGCCATGAAAAGGGCATTGAATGTCTGGCTGTGTCGGCTGATGCTAGGCGTTTCGCCACTGGCAGCTGGGACAACACTATCTGTTTATGGAGTGCCAGTAAGCATCTCACATCTGTATTATAAACAAGTTTTGTTTACATTTCAGTATTACCAGTGTAATTATGTAATGAATGTAAACATGTTGTTATTTTTAGGTTTGTCTGATGAAGACAATGTACCAGCCAAAAAGAGAAGCAAACCAGAACATAGCAAAGCGAGAGTAAGTGTGTATTGTGGAATTGTTGTTTTTATATAGCAAATTTATGTAGCAAATAGACTGATGGTAAACTAACCATATCGCAACCACCTATTACATGCTTTTTTAAATACAATCCATGATGTAATTCAGCGGATAGATTTTGCAAGGATGATATTCACATTTTACAAATGTACCTTAATTATAATTTATGAAATTAACACTTTCAATACTGAACCACACTATGCATATTGACAATATTGTCTTATGTTTGTAATTTTTAGGAGCCATTGTCGACTTTGAAAGGGCACAGAGAGGCAGTATCTGGAGTGCAATGGATGGATTACAATACAGTTTTATCTAGCGGCTGGGACCATCTGTTGAAGCTTTGGGATTGTGAACTTGGTGGCATCAAGCAGGAGATAGCTGGTATGTTAATTATTTTTTTTTTTCAACTACTACAGTTTTGAATGTTCAATGTTTATATTTAGTTTATTTCCGCTTAACAGTCGTTCCAGTTCCAACAGTGACGAGGAGACTTAAATTAAACTAATTTTACACTGCTTATTAATTAAAAACCCTATTTTTATATATTTATTAGCATTATACTAATAAGCAATTTATTTTACTAATATCATTATTATGTCTCATACTTATTTACTTTATTTTTATTTGTATGTTTTACTATTCAGGACACAAAGCATACTTTGATGCGAACTGGTCTCCATTGAACAACAGCATCCTCACAGCATCAGCTGACAGACACATCCGTTTGTACGACCCGAGATCAACAGGTACTTACCAAGTTTTGTACTTATTTTATATAAATAAAATCCCTAGCCATTCTAATTATAATTTGGTACCATTATGATAATGTTTCTGATTTTAACAGAGCCATGCTAAATTTAATATATTATGTTGATGCTAATTTGAATTTTGCCAGTGTATTCATGTTTTTAAGTATTTAATGATAATTTGAGTGGAATAAGTCACAGTCACAAAGTTAGTTAGGGTCAAGTCCAGTTATGACGAAAACTTTACTAGAAACTTACAGGTTGTTTGAAGTACCATGAAAGGACATGTTTTAACCAAATTTTTTTATTTATTTAATGTGCATTGAGACGAACGAGACACTCTCCTGATGGTAAGAGATAATGCCTGTCCATGACCATTGCAGCGATACACAGAACTTACTAATACTACTTACTTATTACTATCATACACTTAAACATCCACTCACAGAATAAATATCTACATTTGCTATTTTGCATGCTACAGTTACCTAACTAAATTACAACGCTGTATATGAAAAATGTACATTTTCAGAGAGTATTGTAAAGACAACATTCACATCTCACACTGGGTGGGTGCAGTCAGTTCGTTGGTCCAAAACTCGAGACACGCTGTTCCTGTCTGCCGGATACGACGGCCAAGTCAAGCTTTGGGAGACCAGGAGGTAAGATTGTTTTTTTTTCTCTTTGTCTCTCTTTGGCATCATAGTTTGTGTCATTTTGCCAATGTCAAGTACTACAATATTTTCAAGTATTTAATGGCTAGCTGCGCCTGCGGTGTTACCCGCTACATGTTTTCGGGATAAAATAGCCTATGTGTTAATCCAGGGTGTCAGCTACTTCCATACCAAATTTTATCCAAATCCTTTCAGTAGTTTTTGCGTGAAAGAATAACAAACATACATCCATCCAAACTTACTTTTTTAAAATTACATATAGGCTTGCATTTGACCGCCAACTCGCCTGATGTTAAGCGAAGATGCGGTCTACGGTGGAGGACGTTTTCCTAGAAGAAACCGATTCACTCGCGACTATAATATAATATTATACTATAATACACAGTATATTGACATTTATAATATTAGTGTGATAAATCAAGTGAAATAAGCGAGTCATAATCAAAGTCACAAAATAAGTCGCGGTCTGGTCATGCCCCAGTAAAGTAGTGGCAACTACTCTATGCTAAAACTTATATGTATTCTGTTCTATTTGTTTGTCGCCTTACATAAATAATAATCAAACCTTTTATAATTACAGTCCGCGAACGCCTCTATACGAGCTTAGTGGGCACGAAGACAAAGTCTTATGCTGCGACTGGTCGAACTCTGCTCTCCTTATCAGTGGTTCCTGTGATAACACCCTTAGGATATTCAAGGCAAAGCATGCCACGCAAAATTCTTGAGGTGTATATACACGATTATAGGGAACGCTAGTATTAAGCAGATAATACGGCATCGTACTCATCATTATGAAAACTTTTACAGTTCGCGTAAATTGCAATAAAATGTATTGAGTTTCAAAGTAGTGAGTGCCAAAGCATATATATATATATATTTTTATGGTTGACAGTCTAGGTGTTTGACCACAGCTCGCCTGATGTTAAGTGACGGTGTGGTCGAAGATGGTAAAGCACACCTAGCCTGGAAGGGAACTGGCTCTCAAGTGAGGCTGCCGGAACACACCGTTAGATGCTTGGCGGCAGATTTTCAAATGATGATTGATGCCCTGAACTTTGCTTTGTGTTACGTGTATCGCTGCAATGGTCATGGACATGCGTTATCTCCTACCGTTAGGAGATCGTCTCGTTCGTTACATTAAAAAAAGTTAATAATGTGACTTATGAGTAGAGAGGATGGATGAAGAGACTTACGTAACGAGAAACGTCCTTGTTCCCAAACTTGACTTGGATGCCTGTGGGCCTTAACGCAGGATGCGCCAGGGTTGCCCTAATAGTGCACAGATACACATACCATTAGGAGAGCGTCTCGTTCGTATACATAAAAAAAATCTTTTTGATTTCTGTAAATGTAGAAAAGTCTAAACTGTATGCCAATACACTTGTGATGAACAACTACTCGCGCAAACTTCCGAGGCATCTAAAAGATTAACGTGTACTATGGGATCGACCCGGAATCACTTGAACAAAAATTCAACTGTTTCATACAATGTAATTCACACCCGCCGAAATGTACCAAACAACAGTTTTTTAAACCTATTGTAAGTATACTTTATATGCAATGTTTGGTGTGAACAATAAAGAGTTTATGTATCCATCTTATTTTTTTTTGAAGTTTTTGGTTTGGTACCGTAGTAAAAACTGTTCACAATGAAGGGTACAATTACCTTACAGCTTAGCACTACCGTTGCGCGTAACCTTATATTTATATTTTTAGTAGTAACGTGCGTAGAGTTATCGACTTATCGTCAGTGGTTTTTATACAGGGTTTAGCTAAACGGTAGCAATAAGTCTAAAATATTACATAGAACTCATTTCTTTTTTTTTCAATATCGGAATAATTATATTATTAAACTCGTGAACCAACGAAAATGAATTAAATTTATGAAACATGTGATTTTTCTTAATTGCAAGGTTGGTGAAACTTGTTCATAGTACTATAACCTCCTTTCAGCTTAGCACTGCCGTTCTGCGTAACTGTATAGTTATAGTTGTTAATGTGTGCGATTGGTATTATGATGGAACGTCAGCGGATTTTATATGGAATTACGCTAACCATGAAAATCGAAAAAAAAACCATTAACGCTCAACAAACAGCTGATTTTTTCCTCATGGCATCAGGGTTGATCCCATAGCTATTAAAAGTTATTCATAATAATGAGTACAACGAGCTTCTTTCGGCTTATTACTACCGTTACGCGTAACCCTACATAATTTATAAAAATATCAATAAGAAAGTAAAGTCATTATTGTCTGTGGTGACCATAGACAGAAAAAGCATAGAGTAATAAATAACTTCTATCACATTCTTACTAGAAAAAGAATTTATACTTACATCCGTCTTATAAGAAAAACTAGCTGCATTTTACCAACGATTTCCAAGTTTTATGCGGGATAAATATCATCCTTAAAATGCGTACCTACTACTACTGTCAATGTGTAGTCATGGAAACGAAATCAAAATACGGTTAAGTTTGAATTCGAAAGTGTGACGTCATAATATGTAGGGACGTGTTATAAACGTTGGTTACATTTGATCAATGCTTCCGTTTCGTTTTTACGCATGACATTTTACGTCAGCGATAAGGTTGGCATTGATCAACTTTAAACAATGCTTACGAGTAAAGTAATACGTGGAATACTTACGTCATTTATCTTTAAACGGCGTTTTAATACCCCATACCATAAGCGGGGTTAACTTTGTGACAAATTAAAAAAAAAGAATTGATTATTGTTTGTCATAGACAAAGTCAGATCTGCTTATGATGTTCATTGTATAATAATGTATTTCATCCATCTTGATATTTCTAATTCAAAGCCAATCGTAGCCTTAATAGTTAATAGTGTATCTTAATTAAATGTTTTTCACCCACTTTGAAAGAATTTCTATAATGTCAACCTACCTTTATTTTTTCAACACATTGTAAAGTTAAACAGTATAAGAATAGTCAAAAGAATTAGAAATCCAAAAATATTTAAGTTGAGGTCAATAAAATATGTTTTATTACCATTTTATCGTTTTATTTTATTTGTTGATTCATGGAGTTGCTTTTTCGAATTTTGAGGTACATTCAACAGTCATTTTGCCATACTAACATTGATTGTTGAATAATTATGTTCTAACTACCTAATCCTATCTAGACAATCCACATCCAATCCATAATGAAGGCGATTAGCTTTCATTTTTCTTGTCTTTCTTGACAGCCCTGTTGGCTCATTGGTGGCATGTCTGCTTCAAGAGCTGTGGGGCGTGGGTTCGATTCCCACCCAGGACAAGCATTTTGTGACATAGAACCAAATGTTTGATCTGTGTCTGGGTGTACTGTATGTAATATAAGTATGTATTTACAAAAAAAAAAGATTTAAGTATTCTATCAGTTATCTGACTTCCATAGTACAAGCTTTGCTTAGTTTGGGGTCAGATGGCGCTGTGTGTAATGTCCTACGATATTTACGATTTCATTTTTCTTGTGATTAAATCAAGGTAATTTTGAGTAATTGGTAAATAACGTTGTAGAAGTCTGTAGAAGCTTGTAGTAAAGTCATTACTTAGGGCGTGACCGGACTCACCTTTGGTTCACTTTGTGTGACTAATTTTTTCATGAATAAGTTTTAGTTTAGTTTTGGTTTGGTTTAGTTGTTTTATAAGAACACCCCTACTACTTGTATCTAAATATTTAAATACTTGAGACTGGAAAATTCACAAAGTGACATGCCAAAAAAAGAAGGCTAATAACATTACATTAACAGCCCTGTTGGTTCATTGGTAGTATGTCTGCTCCAAGAACTGAAGGGCGTGGGTTCGATTCCCACCTAGGACAAGCATTTTGTGATATAAACAAATGTTTGTTCTGTGTATGTATTTACAAAAAAAAAATTACTATTTAAGTATTCTATCCGTTATCTGTCTCCCATAGTACAAGCTTTGCTTAGTTTGGGGTCAGATGGCGCTGTATGTAATGTCAAAAAAAAAAATCACGATATAATTATGATAAATATTTGATATAGAATAGTAAATTTAAAACTAAATCACTCGCTCATGAATGGCATTGCGTTTACTGAACCGGTGGCGGTGGCGCCACCATCCTAGTTCAAATGAGACACGATGCACTTTAAAAGACTGAAGCGACATAGGTGTTTTAATAGATGCGTAACTACGATATTGTTCTTGATTCCATTATTAATTACAAGATAAGTTAGATCTTGAAGGTTTGTTTGCATTGAAGAGATCGCTCTTAGCGATGAGGCCGCCACTTGTGGCACTAGCTAATAAGATTCTTTTGTTTTTATACCCCAATCATTTTCATTTTGGTGTGCACAATGAAGATTTTCTATAGTATATCTATCTATAAGGGATCTATTGCGGAGTTGGAAGGAATTAAATGAAATAACGAACTAAATTTGGTTTCGCTTGTTTTATTCAATCATTTGCTCTTACAAAATATGTTCAATGCAAAGGAACATGACTCGTCACAATAAAACATGCTTCTTAGTACCATTTTCATTTATTTATATATTACTTTAGTCCATTCAGCATAACTATAAATAATGCGTCGCGAAAAATGCTCATAGCACTATAGACACTTGCAAACACTTTGTAACAAAATAGACACAACTCCTTTTTGTTCGTTTCTCTGCGAGAAATGCACTCTCCATTACTCATAGTTATGCGGAACCGCCACACAATAACACAACGAAGCAACATGTTCCTTAAAAATATTCTTTCTTACCAACAATTTCATTTCACTTTTTTTTTACATTTTATGAAGTTTTTATTTTTGCATTTTCGTATTTCTAGGCTACCTAACTAAATTTTTAACTAAACTATGCTACGAGTCTAGACTAGTTTGCTGGGTAGAACACCACACTAAATTAATACATATGGACAAATACGTTCGTATCCACACCATCCGACTGATTTTTTTAGTTTTTCCATTTGTTTACGCTTAGTCAACTACATAACAAAGGAGGTGAAAGCAAAATGTTGTTCAACTGAAACTTATCTGAAGAATGTGTTCAACTAAGTCGCTTACTGACTAATCCCGCGGGAGTCCGCGCGCGGGCCCACTTCAGTCCATTCAAATTAAATTATTCAATAAACTAACAAAGGAAACTACCCTAGAGTGGGCCCAGCGAGCGCGGCCGACCCGCGCCGTTTGGAAATATATTAATCTAGGGCTCTATTCTATCTATCTTAGCGTCGAAACATTTTTTTTTTCTAATCTAACCTATCTATAGTTAAGCTTAAACTCTAAGAACTAGCCATCTCGTATTCCTCGTTCCCATAGCTTCACTTCACAGTTTAAAAACTTGTCAAACATCCACTTAATATTATAAGACTTATATTTAAAACATTTACTTAACTCTTCACCTTATCCGTCGACATGATGTAGTTTATTTAACATAGTGTTGGTTTTCCAGAAATTAGAATCCGAATATCTTTTGTGCTCCTCAGAGGTGTATAGCTCTCACTATAACGAACGAATCGCGATTTCAATGTGTTTCTGAGTTTACCACACAATGTCTTCAAAGAGCGGCGAGTCTCTAGGAACATCTACTCTCGCCCAATCTCTTGTTATCTCGTGAAATGCAACGATCTGACAGCCACATTGTTTTCTTTATCAGTTGTTCATACAAAATATATTTAAACATAGTTTTTCCATTACCACTACGTTTATGAAATACGGTATGCTCTCTATTACCTGTAAAAATATTGTTTTAAGCACATGCAACTTCTATACTGTATCCATTTATTTTAAAGAAAGCTGAAGGCACTACCATCAAATCAACGTTATTGCTTATGAAAGAAAGCATTAGAAAAATAATTTAGTGCTAAAATACATTTGCTTTTGTCGGCAATACTCTACGCGGGACAGTGCCGCTCTAAGTCACTACAAGTCACGTAAACAGTGTCTGGGTCTACTCTACTTATTGTTATATTACTCCATTAACATCAAAAGGACATCTACATCGTGGAATGAAAGTAATCGGGTAGTCTTTAGGACAAGGGAGCGAAACGGACGCTACGCCCACAACCGAGGGTACTATGCTCTCCTATACACAATTCATATGACATCAATTTAAATGCAAGTTTAGCGGAAATATCTATCGGAAGACTGCTTTTACAGGAAGCCACGGCGAACGTGAAACACTATACGATCACTTAACTAAGTACCACGACACTCGGTACATCATTGCACTTCATGGTATATTTTTTTTCACAAGAAGTAAAAAGGCGGTATTTAAATCAGTTCAAAAAATTTGGCTTGATCAGAAATTATGCGCAGATAACACTGATCTGCGGAGTATTGTGGAACAAAGTTTTAAACCTCACTTCGGTTAGCGTTGAGACGTGAGTTCGTTTACAAACGTGTTTGCTTTGTAGAAGGTATAGTCAGGCAGTCAGCTAGATTACTATACGGAGTTAGGTGCTTTACATCGTCTGCATTGCTGGGTAAGTATTAGATATTGTGCCTCTACAGGGTGTTTAGCAGATAAAACACGCTCTACTTATGTACAATCCCAAAGAGTATCTCGTTTACGGAACGACGGTACAATTTCAGCCTTTTCCTGAATGAAACGATTGAATAAAATGAAACAGTTCTACATATTCGTCGAAAATCTACGTAATTCATTCAAAACCTGTCGTTACTAGTGTCAGTTCCTGTATTCTTCAAGTCGGTTCACAGGTTTTGAACAAAGAGGTTACCGCTTAATCGTCAGTTAAAATACAGTTAATATATCAAACATTTAACTAGTCTTCAGTCCCTGGTTGTATAAATATTTCCCTACTTCTTACTCGACTTTAATGATTTGTATACTTTGGTTCTGATGAAACTCTTGACGTGCCAAAATAGAATTAAACAGTTGCGATATAGTAGGCTTTACTCGTACCCATCAACAATGTATATACATGTATACATATCCATGTATAATTTATATATATTCAATATAAAAATATCAAATTTCATATAAAGTCATAAAGTGTACCCAAAACCTACGTGATGGTACAAAGTGCTCATCCGCGCCAATACGCGCTCACACCCGGATTCGAAATCCATTACAATGCATATTGTGGGAATCAATCGTGGAATTTTGTTTCGAGTTTTCTAGTGGAATGTGCCGACCGCCTACAAAATAACAACTACAGTTGATTCAGTACACGATTCTCAAAAAAGGATCACTTCAATAATCATGTGTCCGAACATGAGTTACCAACGTACAAAAATTTGTATAGACTCGTAAAATGTATAAATAGAATTTACATAGGTACAACTGCTTATTGCTAAATGTTGCCGTGTTATAGGCACCGTTGTGCCACATAAGCGCAGAAGTTACATTTGGAAGTCACTTACCCTACGTGGGGTTATAAAGGTAATCACCATTTACACACAATAAGTCCTTGGCACGGGAAATTCACGCTTTCATGTAAATACAATCCTATGAAACTGCATAATGCGTCACTTCTTATAAAATATGTTGTCATTTCAAACGTAATTCCCCGCTTCCCAAGGCTGTATTTTGTTTAAACAGCGGAGTGTTAGGTATTTAGTTATTGCCATGTCGTTTACCGAGAGCTACACAGTTACTACAAAACAGAGACAATTTGGAAGTCAACAGTAGGTATACATAAATTCAGTCTGTATTCGGGTTTGGCAACGACTTTATTGTTATAAAACAGTTTTAGATTACTTTTAAACCTATGTGATGTTGAAAATTATGCGTAAAGTAATATTATTGCAACAGATTCGGTACACTGCGACAAATACGAAAAACGTATCAAGCGAGCCTTGCTTGAAATACCGTATCAAACACGAACGCTTACAAAACCGTATGAAGCTTGTAAGCTTCAAAAACCGTATCAAGCCTTTAATGCCTGAAAATCCGCATCAAACTTACACGCCTGGTTGTTTTACTTTAAAACGAAAGTAACTGCTTATGGAAGACTGTGCCAGTATGAATGACTCGTGAGATTAATACTGTACAATGAGTAGTTTTATTGAAAAGAAGGTAAAGCACCATGCTTAATTTATTGAACATGTACCTACGTAATACATTATCTGTTTTACGGCCACATTGTGACAGTAACAGACCTCTCCGAAATCGTCAACTGTAAATTTCAAATCCGCTTCTAAAAGCTGCCTCAAATTTCCAACAAAACGTAACAAAATTTATTTCTATTGTATTTTAAAAATACTTATTCTCCATTGAAGATTCTAAATCTTCGGCATAACGTTAACGCGATCCTACACGGTGTTGCCACCCTTAACCATTACACACATAAAGCCATCTCAATACCTTCCTACAATATTCGTTAGTAAATATCTTTGATTCTTTGATTCCCCATGATATGACCATTTCAATTTATCCCACTATTCCACTCCTTTCAGATATTGCTCACCCTCACTCATGCCCGATTAAAAAAATCTTTAAAATGTATGTGTATATAATAAAAATTTGGAAATAAATATAAAATCATAAACGTTATCTAGTAATTTCAAAATAATCTTTGACAAAAAAATGTATGCTTCGATTGCACAAATTTATAATTTCATATTTGTCGATTTTCCAATAATGTAAAACATCTTACATTATAATATATGACACAGAAAAAAATAAAAGAATGCCCCGTGGCAAATCAAATATACCGTCTCGACCGAAATTAAACTATGCTAAAAATAAATACCTAACTATCTTAAATAAATCTTGTCAACATATTCCAAACCTGCGCCTAAAAATCTTAAATTTATTTCTTCGTAAAACAATGATAAAATTATAATGTAAAAACACATTTAAAATTGCAGCTATATCTATACAATCAAATCCTCTCTTCGAACCGTCGAGACCGCATCGAATTGCCTCGGTACCGCACAGAACTCAGCCCGCGACAGTTGAAAGCGAATCAAATAAAATATAAGAGCCATTGACGTAGCTAGGCAAGCGCAGGCAGGCAGCCCAACGCGGAGAAAATGAATGGTCATACGAAAGAAAGAAAATAGTTCGAAAAAGAAAAATAAAGTTAGAAAATTAAATGTTCAGGTTAAAAGTGGAGGCCCACTCTACAAAAAGGTAGGTCCTAGCTACGGCAACTAAGATGGCGCCGTGCAATTTTCGATGGAGTCCACGACGGCCGCAAATTAAAACTAAAACAAATTAACATCGTAAAAGTCACAGTTGCTTTGAATTTTTGGCTCGTGTACAGCACGTTTAGTTGCGTGGGTGTCTACTTGGGTGGCGGGTAGGGCTGGTAGGACTCGTCAGGCGATGCGGCCGTGGAGGCGTGCTCCGACTCCATCGGCATCTGGATGATGGGCGGTGTCGGGCCCGCGAAGTACTGGTACGGGTGCGACGCGAAATACTGCAAAATAATACCACCAACTCAGAATTTTCCCTTCTGGATCAAATTAAATGGTAACACCGCACGGTACACGACTGCTTACCGTATTCTTAGATGTAATTAACGAATTGACATACATTTTTCCCTGTGGTTTTGCAATCACAGAATTGTTTTTTTTTCTATCTCCTTTATTGGAATCGTACAGTGCCTATTCTGTCAGATACAATGCTTAAAAATTCAGTTTCAAACGAAATTGCATTTAATAAATTTTAATATGGGTTCCTAGTAAGTTCGAATAAATCAGAGTTAAAGTGCATTTGTAGCTGTTATAGAAAAATATAGAACAATCTACAATTGAATGAACGTCCGTCCCGCGGTAGTTGCTCAGAAATAAATATTACACACGGTCATCGACGTTGCTTAACATAGGTGATCTTTGCGCAGACACACTCAAGCTACGTCAATACAACCCTCTTTTTCTGTACTGGACAAAATAAATTGAACATAAATTTACATAGCTAGGTAATTATAGCAGTATGATTTTTAATTATCGACCAAGCCCCTAGGTATCACAGTTAGAAGGACCTTACTAGTTATTGTTTACCATCGTACAATATCTACGAATAAGCCATAGATTTAGTAATAGGGTCGGAACAGCCATCGAGTACAGACCCTGTCAAACAGTAAAAAAACCTAAAGCCTAACAACCCATTTTAGAAACTACCGAAACACAATTTCGAGATTTATTGATTTGAGGCAAGTAATTGACAGAAAATGAGAATATATCTAAGAATATCAGATTTGTATTGCAGTTTCACGAAGAAAATCACCGCGACTGCACCGAGCGATGTCTCCAAGACAAAGAGCGATACATGAAAGCATATCCCATTAACGCATCATTCCACGTCAGTTATTGCGACTCTATGAGCATAGGTAATGTCAGGCAGGGTACAATACATGGTGGCTGTAACAGAAAGCGAAAGGAGCGCTGTCGGATTAAGCAGGATTCAATAGGTTAGCACAGTTTCGATTACATAGCACTCACGTATAATTCGCTATCCGGCCTTAAGCTGTCCCAGTTTACCTGGAACAGAGATTTGCCGTCAGTCGTTTGTATTGTTTTTTGTTTGACTGGATCCCTCTTTGTGCCGCTGCGTTGATTCAGGCCTTTTTTAATTGAGATATTTTGTGCTAACCGCCGCGCGTTTTGTACTCTCAATGCATTGTTACAAGTTTTTAATCTGGCGGATTTACTGTTACAGTCGTTTATCAACATTATATGTGTAGTCTAAAGAAAATTAAATTTTGTGTTTTGTGAATGTTTTTACAGAGAAATACTATTACGATGAGTTCGAGAATTAATGTAGTTTTATTTCGAATAATTTAAGTTCAATTGCATTGAATTCACGAAGATTCTTATCTACTTTCCGTTGTCAGCTAGTATAAACAGAGACTTCGAATGCACTGTTTATACGAGCTAAGATCGTGAGACAATTTGCCCGTGCCATTATTCACTCCATACCAACTATTTATAAACGGTGGACCTCTATTTGCTGCATCCGTATCCAACTTTCACCTGCAAATGAAGCGCTTTCCTGCCTTCTTTGCTGGTGAATGATTTATATAATCGAATAGAGAGTGCTCCATCAATCTAAATCAATTTAATTTTGAAAGTACCATTAGTAATCGGGTTGTATACGTACAGATTTCCTCGCATGAGCTTACAGATTAGAAAAAAGTTGTACGGATATAACATTGGGCAGCTTATAGATAAAACCTCGTTGGTCCTACAATGTTGCTTGTCATGTGCTGGGTAAGAAATCTGACCGGGCCGACGAACGCCAATTAATGTGGTGCTGTCTAGTGTAATTAAATGAAAAGAATCGGTCAATTTTTCGTTGGCCCGCTCTATGCCTAACAATATAATGACCAATGATGTAAGTACACGTTCGTGTATGAGACGTACCAGAATTGGAGGGCCAAGGAGTCTTCACCTATTTTCTTCGCAACTTTACATCTGTACTATTATTATTATTATAATTTTATTTATTAGCATAAGCATCTTTGAAGTTCTAATAAGCTTAAAACTTCAAATATGCCTGTTCTCTTTAAACTGTGTGATGTTTTGAAGGTGTTGTTTATTATGTACTTACATATTGGCTAGGAACGGAGTCCATGGGTATGTGCGTGGGATGCGGCTGGTGGGCGGCGTGGTGCGCGGGGTGCGCGGGGGGAATGAGCGCGGCGTACGGCGCCAGCCACGTGGCTGGATGCGCTGCGTGATGGTGATGATGTAGCTGCGGGTGATGATGGAATGCTGCCACGCCATACACGCCTGCACCACCACGGTACACCCCCGCACATTCCCCGCCTGCCCCGGCGGCGCCCACGCCTCCCGCGTATACAGAGCTCACTGCCATCGCCTGTAGAGCCAGAGTGTAGGGCTAATGTTCAATGAGTATGCATTGCCACGGACTATGTAGGGGCACTTGTACATATGCCTATCATCAATTATATTTCCCTATGCTATGGATAAAAGAACTCTTCGTTATCCATTCCAAAGGTTGTATAGAGAATAAGTGTGACAACTAGCAGTCAAATCGCTAGAAGCGATCATTTTCACTAAACGGTTCGATTCCACTTTCATTGTACAAACCACTAGGGAATGAAATTTGCTGCCCGAGTTCACCGATAGATATAATCTGGGTGCCTTAAACAAGCGAGTTATCAGTATCTTCTAGACATCTTCCATCGTCTGCATAGCGGTAACATGTAAGCTTATTTGATAATCGTACAAAAAATCAAGCAATTTTAGGTTAGAGAAAATTCAAAAAAGTAAAAAAATAAACAAAATTAGGTTCGCATAACTCTAACATATAGGTATAATATTCTAAACCTTCTGGGTACGTGATTCGGTTCTTTTTATCTTTATCACGGGTGGATATTTTAAATTGTTTCTGCTTCTGCAGCTGCATTGTTATAAGGTTACTAGTTTGGATAAGTGAGATGACAGCCCTTTGAAAACATCGCAGTTATTATCTGACCACAACCCAAGTGCTATAAATCCAAGTCCGATCTGCAATTTCATCATTATCATAGACCAATTTCACCCTTGGCCGAGGAAATCTCCGCTTACTTGACCACCAATGTGTTCTTTCAGTGAAATAACCACTTCGCTTACCCACGTGACGTACATCCATTAATATTACGGTATGGGCCAATGTAGTTACACAATCTATTAACTCCAATCTTCGATTAAATCAATCGGAATTCATTCGGTCAAAGTTGAATTGGGTATGTGTGTTCATCGGTTGCAAGTAGGTATGTAACAAGGATGAGGATTTTCTGATCGGAATCCTCTATTTACCTATCCCTTTTATGTTGATGGTTTCAGGAGCGTATGCAAATATGGCCTAGTGGTTTTTTGTACAAAATGTTTTTACGGCCCCCTTGAGATACGGAATCCAATACTAAAGCTGCGCTACGATGTTCTTACGCAAAAGTAGGTAGGTACAGAACCTTCAAGTACACGCACATTTTGCTTCAACAAATTGTACTTGTATCAAGTTCCTTACATAGCAAGTCTATGGGCTTACTCGATTCATTTCCATCCGACTGAGTCATAAATATGACTCGAATGGGTAGATATGACATAGTAAATACTTACCTAATGTACACAAAGCGTTTACTGAGCGTGTTAATTCATACTACAGTTCCCCTATAAACAACTTTGAATAAGTTAAGCGGATTATTTTGAGACGTGTAAATTTCGCAAACCATGACATTAGATAGTATTTCAAGTAACTACATAAATCATAAGGAAATGTTAATCACAGAACAGTCCTGTAGAAGGAATGTTTCAAAATGCATGCAGAGCTGCAGCCAGCCGATAAACTGGCTGTGAGTCGCAGCCGGAAGGCATTTTATGCAAATTTTATTGCTAATGAAGACATTGCATTGTAAACGTACGAAACATACTTGAACATTATCGTTACGCGTTATAAAGGGACCGGTTCTCAGGAAATTGTACTTTGGAAGAGGTAATTTAATTATAATCCAAGGATTTCGATGAGCCATTCGACAACGAATGCTAGCTTCATGTAGTTAAATATTTATGAAAATTATGACATGCATTTTGTAGTCAATTCTACATAGCCTTGTACGTACCTACGTAGTCTTATAGTATGTATATACTTTTTTATTCCAAGCAACGATTGTGAGGATTTTGCTAATCTGATAATACTATCGATGTGATTTAATCACATTAATATTGGTATTTGTGAATGTTTGTATGTAGTATGTAATATGTTTGTTACTCCCTCACTCTATAATAGCATTGAGTGATATTTGGTATGTATAGGTTATACCTTGGATAAATACAGGCTACTTTTTCATTTGAAAAATAATACGGTTCCCAGTATAGTGTGTGATCTAATTGGTAGCGATTTCATGGCAGGCCCGGACATTCTAGTGAGTGATCATCAACCCCAAACATGCCATAGAATTAGAAAAAGCTTCTAAGATCCCCATGCGTCATTGCCTCTCAATTAGTAATTAAAAGTTAGTACCAGAAGCCAAAGAGTACTTACTTGCGTGATAGAATCATTGTTGTCCCTCCAAATACGACCAGTGCCGTCGTTGTTCTTGTAAAGAGCTTTCTTTTTATTTCCGCCATCAGCGAATTTCACTAACAAAGGCTCTTTGGCACCCGGGATCGGGTTGCCGTTGAACATCTGGAAATGCTAACAAACGTAAGCTTTAAATATGGGGAATAAAAACTGCAACGAGGAATGGGGTAACGGATAAGTCAAAGTCAAAGGTTTTATTTGCAGTCAGGGTATCTCTTCTCTTCGTCCAGTACGGTGTAGTCACAAAAGATTGAAATGTCCTCACGACAGTTCAATGTTCGAAGAGTTCATTCAGCGAGACCTTAAAAGTTACAAGTCAAAGACCATGCTTCTTCCGCTCTTTTCCATGGATTGCATGGGTTAAAATGCTGAAAAAGAACAGTTTCATCTTTCCAAGGCAACCTAGACGTGGTAGTGACACGACAAATTGTATAGCCTTTGTATATTTGCAGCAGCAATAAATTCTGTATAATTACCTAATCTAGCTCCTTTTTAAGGGCCAATCTAAACTAGATAGGTTGCCTTTCAGTGGAACGTTCTTGCTTAGTCAATCGAAATCCTTTAATTACTGTAGACAGGCATTTGGCGACATAAATCTGCTTCAATGAAAGGCTTCCTTGCCCTTGAAATAGCGACGAAGGTGAAATAGTTCAGGTATTTATCCGGTAAATACCCAGTTGAGTGAAGAGCTGGTTTAAGTATTAAGTGAGTATTTGCATAGCACTGTTGCGGCTTCGAGCTGTAGCTATTTCAAACACAATGTAACAAACATTAACTAGACATGACCTAGACAAGTCTTAATATTTTTGTCGGGTGAAATTATTGAAGGACAGCATTGTCACAGCTTTAGGCAATCCTATTTCACCTGACAAAGTTATTGCAGTAAAATGTGTTATTATAATTATAATTTTCTTGTTACCTGGATAATCTGTTCGCATTTCTCCCTGGACTCCATCCGGGCGAAGCCGACGCCCTTGCTTTGTCCGTGGGTGTCGCGCAAGATCCTAGTGGACACGACTTGGCCAAACTTGGCCAGCAGTTGATCCACGTCGTTCTCCTTGAAGTGTGGTGGCAAATTAGCCATGTAAAGGTTCGTCGGATCTTGTTCTTGTTGCTGTAAACACCCATTGAAATACATGTAGCAACCGCCCTGTAGCTCACTAAACATATCTATATGCCTACTCAAAATTTTGTTATTATCTGAATTATTGAAATTTATGATTGCTATAACTTTATTAGAACAAACTTTGACAAGATCTCGAAATGGTTATGAATCTTCTGTGGCAGTTATCACGGCAACTTTGCAGTCAATATAAAACCTTTTATTTGACTCAGACACTTTGCTTAACTTAGATCAGAGTTTACTTGATGTGCCTTTTCTTCTATTTACAGTGTTCTACAAATTTTGCATACAACAGCTCAGTTACGTTTAATCATCATTATGCGACATTTAAACAGAGGCGTAAAGTTGTTGTTATCAAGCGTAAATCGTTAACGAAGTGTAGGCTGATTCTGAGAATGTTAAAATTAGCTTGAAGCCCGCATAGATTATCTAGACACTGAAGCTTCAGCACTGACGTAACTCAGCATATCGATCTATATATACTAAAATATTATTACGTATGTAGGTGTTAAACGACATGGGCATAGTATATATCAGCATAGAGATTATGAAGCTAGTTAAAACTCGCATACACACTAATTTAATATCGAAAGCATAGAAATACCCGAGCCCAGTAGCGAATACATTGTTTTAACGCTGAAGCAACGACAATAGATAGAATTAACAGGATGAAATGTCTGAAGTATAGAATTAAGTAAGCGTTATTTGCGTCCATAATGCGCATCATTTAGGGAGTGAATACTTACAACACATTAGTGTTAGACCTTTCTGTTCGACAACTCGACGAACCGAATAAACCACTCGTGATGTTCCCACAAATGGACTGACAAATGAATGATCGGAAATTCCGGTGAAGATGAAATTTTCACCGTGACATTGCAAAACATGAAACGCCCATTTATGCCGATGATCTAAACACAGGACCTACTTCATCTAGACACCACTATTGAATAAAACAAACATAGGCATTAACTTGCTGTTAGACATTACACCTCGACAGGACAGGATATCGCTACGAGTATGCATTACTTTAAAATCTAGCAAGTTTTATAAGTATAGAACACGGCTTTAAATGTCAATGCTCAATAAAGTATTATAGCATTTTTAAAGAGAAAACAGGGTAAAGTACTAAAGCTATAAGTAAAGGTAGAAGGAATAAAGGATGGGACTGACGGCAGAGGGCGAACGTTAGGGTAATCTGAATAAATTGTAGGAGGCACTAAAGCATCGTTATGCTTTTAGCTGCCTCGTAACTGTTATGAGACGCGGCATGAGCAGCGTGTTTGTGTTTTATTCGCTTAAAGAGGTATTATCTCTCGTGTAACGCTTCTTGCTTTAATTTCACACTTGCCTTCCCATTTTCGCTTAATGGTTTTGTTTAATTTATATTGTAGGAAGTAATGGAGTTCAGGAGCTTTATAGTGGGTTCCCCCGGCGGCTGTAGGCGTGGAATGTTATCTTAGGAGAAAGACAGCGGATTAGGAGCAGGCGGTTAGTCATAATTGTATTACTTGCATGCACAACGTACACGGTTCAGTCTACGCAGGAACCAGATACCCACTTTAGCCATCTGGGCCTGAACACCTTTGGCCTGTAATCCTTTAACAGCTGCTTCTGCTGACGCGATCGTTTCAAAATCTACAAAACCGTAACCTGTGGAAACAAAGTGAAATATAACATGAAATAACGGGCCTACCTCAGCCACTCGAGTAAGGCAAGGCGTCGGTTACATTTTGGATGATTCATGCTTGGTTACATTAAACTTCTAGGAAACAACTAAAGAATGTCAGAAATATGTTTTAATGAGCTCGAATGTAACCTATTCGAGAGTAGCGTGATGGGGTTGTGATACCAACGGTAAGACTGTGAAAAACATTTAACTTACTGTGCTGTAGTTTAATAAATTAAGTACATATTATATCATCTGTGCTTTGGTGCAATAACATAGTGAAGATGATGTCTACCGACACAACGATTATATTCATGTAAAATAAATATTATAAAAACAATGATAATATTATAAATATGAATAAAATTGAATGTATCTAGTGTTCGTGCATATATTGGAAAAAGTCTCACCATAGATGGATTAGTTTAATGAAGGTATATGGTAGGTATTCTAGAAAATATTAATATTCTTTTTAATCAATCAATTGTCAATGCAAAAATCTATTCGGATAAGAATACAAGTAAAAAAGAATAAGTAGATATACATTTACAATACATACGTGAAATTACTATGCACAGATTTATTACTAGAAGTAGGATGTTAGTTATATCTGCTATGATAGTGTTAAAAGACGTACTTTTATGAATTTTCTTTACCTTTACATTTATTCGTATTTTTATCCAATATTGCTTTTGTGGAAATTATGTTGCCATACCTGTAAACAGAGACATCACATTAAATATAAATTATGAGCTACATAGCAAGATTACCAAAGCTAAGTTGTTTAGCAAAGTTGCCGCGTTGCTTTCTTGACTACTAGCTCAAAAATTTCATTTTTTAGAGTAAATGTTTTTGATGTGACACATTTATTCCTTCCGATACTTAGAACAGAATGCAATCTTTACATCAGCATTATGTAAATGACAAAAGGGTTTGATCTAGATAACATATACACATATTTAACATACCTTGATAAATGTGTATGTATACAACATGAACATTATAAGGTAGAAGCAGCACTAAATATTAATCAGAAGCGTATAAATAGAAAACTAGGACTATGCATAGGAGATTAAATAATATCAATGAATATACCCCGGAGTTTATTATTCTTAGTCGTTTTTATTTTTCGTTCGGAAATCATCCCAAGTGACACCATAAATGAGTGTTTTTTTAATTTTATTAATTAAGCTTGTTTATAAAATATACGGAAACTGCAGTGCGTAGCGTTGTCGTCGCGTTTTGTAGTTGTAGCTAGCGGCCAGTGTGTAAATGTACCTCACTACATAATATAGATTTAAACTAGGAAATCAGCCCAGAATGGGCGGACACTAAAAAAGATAGAAACAGTGACAAGTAAACTGATACTTACATCTGGCACATTTGGACAAGGTCCTTATCAGTAGTGTTCTGGTTAAGGCCTCGAATGTACAAATTGGTACGGCTGAGTTGCTCGCCGGCCAGGCCCGTAGTGGAGGCCGAGGAGGCCGGCGGCGGCGGCGCGGTGCTCAGGCTGGTGGACCGGGTCCCGCCAGCCGAGCCCGTGTTAGAAGACGACGAGGAAGCAGTATTAGCTGGAGAGGCAGCCGTCGGCACACGCGCTCCGGTCGTGGCGCATCCGCCGCCCATCGTCGCGCCGGTGTACTGCAACAAAAAACCCTATATTACGCTATGCGTCATGTCTTTGTCGTCTCTAGAGGGGTATTTTTGGAATTTGCTGTGCAGGATGCTTGGAATTAATGTCGTTGTTTTATTTGAATCTCTGTGTGTTTTGTAAGCTTAAATATTAACTGCTCCTTTAGTATTTATCAAAAGGATATTACAATTTTATTCAAAACTATCTGAACGATCGGTTCTTCGTACCTGGTGCGGTAACGCTCAGCCTTTGGTCTCATATCTATTATTTTATTCGAATTATCGCGAACATAAAAATAAAACCTGTTAAATCCTGCTTAGCCGTTCTCAAGCTATGCGCTTACCAACGGGCATCATTTGATGCATTGATGGTTTGTTATAAGCACGTATGATTTATTTCTAAAATTGTATATTTCACTAGTATAACTTGTAAGCAGTTTAGGTAGGATGGTTTTACAACATTTACTCGCGTAAGTATATTTTTAAACCTAATCGTAAATTATCAGAAAACTCGCGTTTTAGAATTAAGCACGGCCGGATTTATCTCTTCAAGTTTAGTTCTACAGAAGTCTAAAACAAACTAAGTAACAATCTGGACTTTTAGGCGTCGGGGCTCGTAAAATCAAGAAATCTCTTCTAACAGAGCTGCAAATCTTGAGAAGCGGCGCTTTTAATTCTAATTGGTCACGATAACAGTTTTAGGAGTTTTCATTTGGCCGTCTTCCATTTCGTTTCGAACTTTTGCTTTGGATTGCTGGTAGGTACCGATTTTCCTGCGATTACTGCAGTTTCTTTGGAGAATTCCAAAAATGGATACAGGACGTATAAAACTGTCATGTTTAAAATTATTACTGTGATAAAACATTAATATGAATTTATGATGCCTACATACGTTTTGAAGCTACATATTTCTTAGATTCGCATTAGGAATTCATATGTGGATTTTATTCTGCACAGTTGTTGGGCTACTTTATATGTTATCACTTACTTTAACTTAACCTAAATATACTATTGTACCTTACCTAGGTATCCACAGAACAATCAACACGGACATACCTAATTGACACGAGCTTTGTTTAGATCAACCATTTGTTTTCCCTAACATTGGATGGACTAATCAAAAGCTTTCCAGGTTTAGTTTGTCTTTACTGTTTCCTGTACCAAAATAAATTAAGCTTTGCGGCAATCGCTCTACCGTTTAAACGACCACTAAAAGTTTTATTTCAATAAGTAGAAACACTTAATTGAGAATCGTAGCTGAAATATGTTTGCCACATTGAGCTGTAGAGTCGTAAAGTGGGGTGAAAATCAACTATTCTATTTAGTAGGTATTAGGTACGCTTTCGTTTTACTAGGGCAATATTATTTATGCTACGTATAAAACTTTTACCCCAAGTGTTATTAAGTAATAAGTGATTCTAGGGTTAACGATACGACGCGAGTGGAAATAGTATGGTGGAGTGTTGGCATTTGTAATATGTGTAGTGAAGTACATACACACTTACACTTGGTTGCCTGGAAGAGATCGCTGTTAGCGATAAGGCCGCCACTTGTGGCACTAGTTCATAAGGTTCTTTTGTTCTCTGTACTTTTCTCTTCTTATGCTAGTGCACAATAAAGAGTTATACCTATCTATCTACATATTTTCATTGAAAATAACTGTTTTAGATTATTCATATTACAGTATAAAGGAAAGTAATGAATGCATACTTGTGCTATACGCATTGTGAAGTAGCATTTTGGTGCGAGAATAATCTCTACATAGTATTAAACAACGTTGCTTCCCGTCGTCTGTACGCTTAGATCTTTTAAACTACGCAACAGATTTTAATACGGTTTTCATCAATAGATAGAGTGATTCAAGAGGAAGGTTTATATGTATAATACATGCATAATGCATATGCACCACATTAGTATCTACATTGCACCCGTGCGAAGCCGGGGCGGGTCGCTAGTTTATTTACATGAAGAAGTTCATATCTGGAGTTCCTGGGTTCGAATCCCACAGCGCGCACCTTTATCTTTTCTTAATATGTGCTTATAGCAGACTAAACGGCGCAGAAAAAGAGTCTAGGACATCGGTGTTCATGCGCTCATTTGAGAAAATTAATATTTAAAAATTAAGCTCTGGCGACTTTAGCACATCAATATGAGAGATTTAAGTAGTACTTTATACTGTATACTGTAAAATGTATGGAAAAAAGTAGTTTCCAGGGGCACTGTCCCGATTTTTCCCATGATTTTTTTTATCGATAACGTATTATAGTAGTAAAATACACCAGGCAATTTAAAAATACGATTTCTTGCTTAAAACAGTCATCATAAAGTTCGAATTACATTTCACATTTTCCACTACTCAGTGAAGCAGAATTTTCTCTCTGAAGAGTAATACTTAGAAATACGTATTACGATTGCGTGCGTACTTTTTGTTACCGACGCGGTCCAGCTCACGCTTACACGACTACACACTACGCCAACTAGCATAAATCGACTCGCACTACAATGAGAGCGAATAAAACATATAGTAGATCTTATAGTTACAGTCATTCGCAACCATCAACTATATCAACCTTTATTTTCGCAAACATAAGGCTCATATTTGATTTTTCGCAACTTGCATTGAACGTTGTACGCGCGGCACGTGTTTCAAGCATCGCTACACTTTGTATATTCGTGAACAGTTAGTTTAAATTAACGAAGAGGTTCGCGGCGAACTAGAAATGGCAATTTGGTTCGATATACAAGTATTTAACGAGAAACTAATGACTGTAACTGTAGGTATATTGGTTGTCGTATTTGAATGGGTTTAATTAAACGACTTATCTACAGCCTGATTAGTTGGGGCATAGTTTGTCTTTATAATTTATAGCTGTGCGTGATTGGATGCTATGGTATTTGTCTGGTATCGATTGAATTTCATTAGTAATTGTGATTATTCGATTGTTGTTACTAGAAAAGGAGTATTTTGTACTTCTGAGCTAGAAGTGTGCGATGCCTAATGATGTACCTATGTAAACAAAATATGTAATTATATACTTTTAAGGCACATAAATCTTAATAGGTAAAAATAACGAACGGTAGATGGTTATATAATCTTAGTAGGTTGCCTGAAAGATATCGCTTTTAGCGATAAGGCCGCCAATTGTTACACTAGTGGTTGAGTTTTTATTTTTCTATCGTATTTGATATTGATCTTTGGTGCGAACAACAAAGAGTTTTTGTAAATACATAGAAATAAAAATACTTAAAACTAGATTTACAACTACTAACCAATAGGTATAAAAAATAAACAGTTATTATATATACAATTAAAACGTTAACAAAACCTTTATTTATACAATATACATAAATTATCAAGAAAATGAGAATTTGTTACCCGATAAAAACAGTAAAAAGATAAGTCTTTTACTTTAAATATGTAGGTATCTATTTTTTGTTTAATCTACAGTCTGTAGATTTGCATAGTTATTTACATTACATAATAAAATGTTACTACATTGAGTCAGCGATAGCGGCTCGTATTTATATTTATGTGCTCCAAGCTATTTGCATTTATTTTACATATTAATTTACTAACAGAGCTCGATTTTGTCACAATAATTCGTTTGTTCAGAAATGCCTATAATCTTATTTATAAATTGTTATTGTTATTGCAGATCAGCCAAAAAGGCTTTACTTTTTATAAACTTTTATTTTGACTAGTTTTTTAGCACGGCGGCTAAAATATAGAGGTATTTTTTCTTCTATGTAAAAGTTTATTTGACGAGCGATTCGTTCTCTTGATGGTAAGAGATATTGCCCGCCCATGAACATTGCAGCAATACATAGAATTTTGAGTAGCAAAACAAAGTCCGGGGCAGGGGGGTTATCTCTCAACAGCCCAGTAATTTCGGTAGCTGCAGTACCCTTCAAACCACACAGTAATGTTTACACACTATTGCTTGGCGGCTGAATTCTAGAGAGGTACCTACCTAGACGAGTTCTTGCTAAGGAAACCTACCATCAAGTAAATAATAATTCAAAATACGTAAAATGATAAAGATATATTATTAAAAGCTATGACAGTCTAGTCGGTCTGTTTGCCGATTTAGAGGTCTTGGGTTTGAAACTTAGGTATAGCACGCACCACTATATTTTATAAGTTATGTACGCATTAGCTTCGAACGATAAAAGAAAATGTCTCGAGGAAACCGGCATGTCTGAGAGTTCTTCATGTTTTCGAAGATGTGTAAAATCTGCCAACCCGCACTTAACCACGGTGCATAATGGCCTTACCCTTATCAGAATGAGAAGAGGACCGTGCCTAGCAGTGAAACAGTTTATATAAACAGGAGCGATCTATATATATATAGAAATTTGATCAGTTTATGAAGTATTAGTTTTACATTTGGGAATATCTTCCGTTTAGATTCATCTACAACTACGTCTGGATCCCGAGCTCAGAAAGGCAAATAGGACGTCAAATCAATTGATTTGCCATACATTTTTTGACTCATTGGCTCTGAAGATTTAACTGAATTTCAGAAGCCTATATTGTTTCGCTCATTATCTTATTCAAGAACAAAATGCACTTAGTAGCATTAATATATGGGAAAGGCCGTGTGGGTAAAAAAAGTGACGAACCAAAACTTTAGTGTCAGAAAGAAATAACTACCAAAGTTTCGGGTATTTCATGAAATTTAATAATCATGCTCATCTCAGCTCACAAAGTTTTAATCTATTATTTCAATACATTTATACATATCATCATCATGATCCACAGCCTTCTTTATCCCGTTGCTGTGTATAAGCCTCTCTCTTGTCGTGCCATCTGCCTCAGGCCTGTACCAATCTGGCCCAGGTTGGACCCGCGACGGTGACAATATCGTCGACCCATCTTGCCGCTGGAGTTTATACATATACTTTGCGGAAATTAACTTAAAATAAACTTGCTTTCGTGCTCTATTACGCAGCATAGTAAAGCATTTTATTTAAAAATGATTACTTACAAATGTTACTAGAAATTATTTTTTGCCATAATGGATATAATGCTATATGTTAACTTCATGATAATGCAAGATGAGAAATACTTATATATGGACCTTTATACTATAAGTTGTGTGGGTTGAGAGGGTGGCTTACCGTGGGCTATTATTGCCATTAAAAGTTAGGCGATCAGGAAAATGTTAGGCGACTACGAAACTCGTTCCAGGGACATGGAATATGTGGTAGCGTAGTTTTTGTTTGAATGGAAATAAAATTTCAAAGCACCCCCGCTGAAGTCCATGTTTTTAGATCTGAATATCTCCTTGGCTTGATGATGCTTTCGTAGAACAGACAACCGAGACCTACTGATAAACGGTTCGCGTAGTTGTAAATGCTACTCGCGGTCACACATACAAATGTTTATTGGATCGCCCTTCTTATTTTGGAGTAGTTGAGTTTCGCTAAATGCGATACAATGATAAGTTAAACATATTTAGGGTACGTACTAACCCCATATGTAATTAATAAGTATAATTTATGTTGCTAAATTTTTAGAATGTCTACAAACTTTAAATTAGATACACGCTTTACTTAGGTAAATTATTTGTAACGCTGTTGGGTAAGTTGAACGCAAACTTGAGTTAACTTGATTTAGCCCCGGTTTCTAACTCCTAAATTCGGTATTTCCAGAGCCTCTTTGTGGATAGGTACTTATTTCGAGTACGAATTTAGGATGTAGGATGTCCTGTATACGAATTTAGCTTCGTAATCCAATTGGAGTGTGGTCGGAGTTTCGACGTAAGATCACAACCCATCACGCCGAAAAAAAAAATCAATGATTGATGATCGGAATCAGTTACTGATATTTTTGTTACTTCGAAGGTTTTGTAATTTGTCTTGACCGTCTACGATACCGTGTATGATTGTCAAGATTAGTAGCACACATAATATCAAGACAATTTTTAGTGTCAATCGATTTATTATTATGAGCCGGGCGAAATACAAAAGACTTTTTTGACCAATCTTTTTCTTTTGTTTTTTTTTCTGTTGTCGTTCTGTTTTTTAACTTTTTATATAGTGTTAAATTCTCACGACTAACCAAAGTTTAATAGCTTCCGATATACATAATATTCGACAAAGTTAATAGAAAGTCAAACAGAAGTCAAATAGATTATCCTCTTAGGTCTAAAAGTTAAAATGAAAAACTTTGTGTGAGTTTGATAAAATACAGGTTTGAAGCTATAGTGGGTTTATAGCCGACAGAGCCAGGTAATTGTGGCAATTTGTGGTAACTGCCGAAACGACCACCGCTGTGATACATATGTACATTTGAAATGCTGTAATAACTAATACGAAGAACTTATCTGACCTTTGGAGAATGAAATTGATATCGTACTTTGTTAATTTTGAATCATAAATCGTGTGCCAAAGACATTTAAAATTAAGGATTACTAATGAAATTTAATAATTGTAGATGTTTTTTTAAATGACGATTATACACATATACAATGCACATGATTTCTTGAATATACTGTTGTGTGTTTAGTGTACTACCTGCCCACTTAAGAACTAAGTATTGTAGTTTCTATTTTTTAGTTTATATTTGTTTATTCACAAAATGTTTGCCCTGAGTGGGAATAGAACCCACGCTCTCCAGCTCTCAAGGCAGATATACTACTAATGAGCCAACGGGCTGTCAAGGCTGTTTTAAAATATGATAAAATACTTTGTACCCGACAATATTAGTCACGGACATGTGGAATTGTTTGTCAATCATGTTAGTAGTATTGCAAGTGAGTAAAAATAATAATTTAACTGGACTATTACAGTTCATACTAATGTAATGAAGGCAAACGTTTCTCTGTATATAATAAAATTATACTTGTTATTTCGTGAGCTGTCCAGCCGTCAAAGCAGGATTTGGTTGAAATTTGAAACGGAGCTAGCTGAAACCCTGGATTAACACATAAGCTACTTTTTATCCAGTAAAACGCGTGTGAACCCGGCGTAGCTAGTTTTACAATAATGCGCAAAATAGGTTAATAGCAAGGCTTTTTAATTAACCTTTAATAATTAGCATATACATATAAGCATGCCACCAACGAAGTTTATTTTAACATGATCATTATAATTGTCGTTAAATAGCGGGGACCTTTAAATCGCGAGTGAATCGGTTTCTTCTAGGCAAGCGTGCTCTATCGTAGCCCGAATCTTCATCTAACATCAGGCAAGATGACGGTCAAACGCAAGCCTATGTTATAAAAAAAAAAGTACACCCAATGGTATTATGAGTGTATAACTAAAGGGAATAATGCCGATAATGCACATTTTCGTGATAAAACAAGTATTTGTTTTCTGTACGTAAAAGTATTTACAAGAAATGTATAAATACATTAATTCATACATTTTTTTTAGATGACGTTGTGTCACATGTTTTCCGATATTTATTTATTTGTACCAAACATTAGTGTATAAAATTATATTCAAGGAACAAAGATTTTAGCAAAAATTAAAAACTAACTGCACCAGAACATTTTCGATTCACCCTTGGCATTTTCCTGATCCCGCTCAAATTCCAGCGAAAGGTTATTCAGCTTTTACCGTGCCTAATCCTTTTTAAAAAACCACTCGATTTGGCTCTACAAGGGCAGCACTCAGTTCCTCGTCATATTTGGGGTAGGTACAATGGACTGACTGCCTGTTAACTCATGTACCGTGCATTATAAGTTCGATTACCGCCCAGGACAAACATAATTATGTGACGACATTTATATCGACGATAGATAATTTTTTTGTGTGACTGTTTTAAACGTATGTTTTTATTTCAAATTATGTACAAAATTAAAATTGATTTAATTTGTTGGTAATTTTCTAATTTTTTTTTTATTTACCTTACCTTTTTTGTAAATATAATATATTCACGACGCTAAGACACAGAACAAACAAGATATGTTCGTTATAAAACGTGTGTTCTGATTAGGAATCCAACCCAAGTACTACAGCTCAGGAAACAACTACCACAGAATAAGCTTACTGCTGCCCCCTGCACTGAACATTTTTATACGATTCCCGCTAGGCGCTCACAAAAAAGCTACGCGATCGCAAATCGTATACTCACGTAATAAGGTTCGCAGTTGTGTAGCTTTCTTGTGAGCACCAAACGGTAATTGCGATAAGTACGGGAGCAGGGCTGTCAATTAATTTAATTTATTTTTATAAAACCGTTGGATTCGTATAGTTGCAGACAAACAACACGAAATACACTGCTATTGATACATCGCGTCATCATGTCAGCCACCTGTAATTTAGTCAATTTAACTTTATTATCTGCTGGGCATTTCGTAAGGGGTAATTAAGTGAGTCAGAGCGGTCCTCGCGGGACATTTAGGGTTACCACCTAACAGGGTTACCAGTTTAAACGTGTGTTTCAGAGAGCTTAGACGACCTTTGCAGATTTGTCAGTAATTACGTATGAATAATATGCTATTTTAATCAAGTGAAGATATGCTGCCTAATTAATAAATTACGTTCTCAAGTGAATTTCTATCTACGGTCTACATTGCATTTATGTATAAGTCTGTTTTTAACTATCTCAAAAAACGTGTAAAAAATATCAAAAAGTTGTGCTTCTAAATAGGCAAATAAGTAAATAGAAATATGCATAAATCAACGAGAAGAGTTGATTTATGCATATTTCCATTTACTTATTGTGATCCGATTGTGTTGTGTTATCCGATGTGTGATTTGTATTTGTATCTAGTGTTATCACTATCTATTGTTTGATATATAGGGTTATAAGCTTGGGGTATACTAAACTAATAGGGGGTCATTGAACTCATCATTTTGATTATTTTCATAGAAATCTGAAATCGCGAAAAGAATCGGCTGTACCATACATTTTATCAAGGAGCAGAAAATTTCACCATGGAACAGCATTTATTTTTCATGATAACAAAATTGTGCGCAAAGTATAATGGTGACTACAATGCTCCCTTTCGGCTTAGTATACCTTAAGGTTATAACCCTGTTGTTGAGGAAATTCCAGTGTTTTGGTGAGATTTAGGACCACATCGACGCTCCGTAGAGACACGGCCGGCTGAAATTAAACGCAATGCTTCGCCGAAATTAAATGCCGTATTGCGGGATGAAGTTGTGAACTGCCGGGGAATTGAAGGTAACAAAAGATTTATTGCGTCGAGCATGATTGCTTGGGGTTTCTCGAATAAACTTTACACAATGCCAGGCTGCATAACTAAGTCAAAAGTTTAAACTGTTATCTTTAGAATAAATTTGAACTGCTATGAAAGAGATAAATTAGTTCGGATAATACGACCCACCTTACTTAAGCTTTCCATTTTACACGATAAAGATATAAATTAACTTTATAACAGCTTTATACATTTTTATTACAAAGCTAACAATTCAAAATAACCTAAAGGAATAATAATCCTTTACAAAGTTCAAAGAACATCCACAGACAGGCTCGCAAATGAGTCTACCCACACTTCGCTCTCGAAGTCTTCAAATCAGTCTAGCTGGGCTTCGACAGGTGTCATGTCAGGAGTTGGAGGTAAGATTGTCCCCCTTACACCCACATCTCTTCACCCTTGTAGGAGGGTGACAACCGACGAAAGTAATCACGGAGCATGAAACTTACCAAAAGTTCGACGTCGACTTAACAAGTTCGTGAATAAAGCGGTTTTTTTGTAAAACCGCGAAACGCGTTTTGATATCGGGATCGCTTGCGAGCTCGGGATCGTTTGCGAACTCGGGAAAAGATTACGCTGTGTCCTTACCGAATGTTTTATAAATAACTTTGGGAAATCGAACTAGAAGTTTAAGACAAGTTGAAGCTTTTTTGTACTTCGTTCCCTTTCAGTTTTATTTTTATTTCAACTTTTCTTCTAAATATAAAGTATCTACTTAGTTTTAAGCTACTTACACTAAAAATTTAACAAATCCAAAAAACTTCAGCTTGTTACCGAAATTTACCGCATTATATATACATACATTTACACTAGTAAGAAATTAGATGTAAAGTGTGTGTGCCGTTAAAAAATTACGTCGCTATGTGTAATAACTTATTCATGTGTAAAAAAAATATTAAGAAATGCTTCACCACAGATAACATTTTATGAAAAAAGGCTCTATTTAATTCCGAGATATTCTGCGGCTAAGCCTTTTTAAATATTCAAATATATACAAAATGCGTGTAACCCGTCTATCTGTCAGTACGATTAATTATTCTGGAATCGAAGATAAGTGACCAGTAAAGAAAAGAGTAATGGCGTAAAAAGCAGACTGACAAAGATTGATTTCGATTATGGGTCCAATAAATTGAGAACGATTTGGAGCTATGAGGAAATAGGAATCTTTTCCGTGGAAAAGTGCAAGTTAACTCCTAAAGTGGGGTGAACATTTTGGTAGTGCTGTAACTGGGTGACCTATATTTCTAAATAATCTAAAATTGAATCGATAAAATATTTAGAGTAAAAGACTCGATATGACATGACGCTATCGCAGTACAGTTAATACATAGTATCTTGAAAGTAATAAAAGTATACATATTTATGTCCAATAAAAGGTACTTCAATAATTAAAAAGTGATATTGATAACATCATTGTAATAGATTATTTATTTGTTTAATTATGTAATACATACTAATCTAATTTACGGATAGGTCGAATTAATGCTCGATACCGTCTAGTTTCCAATCTAGCGATTCTGGATTTGAATTCCACAATACGTATCTCTGTTCTTCCGCAGTATAAAAAATAAATAAATAAACATCGTAGCACATTACAGCGCCATCTAACCCCAAACTAAGCAATGCTTGTACTATGGAAGTCAGATAACTGATAAAATACTTGACAGCCCCGCTGGCTCATTGGATTCACACTCAGGGCAAACATTTTGTGAATAAACAAATGTTTGTTCTGTGTCTGGGTGTTCTGTATGTATTATAAGTATGTATTTACAACAAAAAAAGTATTTATGTATTCTATCAGTTATCTGACTTCCAACACACAAGCTCTGCTTAGTTTGGGGCCAGATGGCGCTGTGTGTCTAGTCCTGTGATATTTATTTATTTATTTACTTTTTTCTTGTATATACAATAATAATAAATAACACAATAATTTACATTAATTTTGTAAATATAATAAGCCTATCGTTGCATGTGAACTTAATTCAAACGCTAAAAGAAAACACCATGAAAGCTGCAAGACTGAAAGTCCTTAACGTTCTGGAAGGATACAAATTAGACCAGCGTAATGGACTAACGCCCTTACCCTTCACACAATGAGAAAAGGCCGCGCCCAGCAATGAGACAGTTTATAAAAGGGCTAATTTATAAAGATAGGCATACATAGATACAGATGACTCAAAAAGGAAATTCCACCCAATAAAACACATCCATATAATTTCAGGTTGTTACTTTGAAAATTGATAGCGAACCATTTACCGAGTTTTGTTACACAGCCGAATTTAACGATACGATAACGCACACACAGCGCTGTAGCTATAGGAAATGACGTAATGATGTTGATGACGTCACGAACAGGGGGAGGCGTATCTCGGATAGCCTAGGGGTGGTAAGTACGGGCGACTCTTATTGGTTAAGAATATATTTTATGTGTGATGTATACTTATTAGATTCGTGCGTGGGATGAAGTCATATAAGAAGATTCGAGAAGACCTTTCGTGACTGTATTAGGTTTTTATAAATGTACATAGCTGGGTATTACTAATTTCAGTTTTCAGCCTTGGGAAGATTAAAGCGATTAAAAGTAGTAATATCTCTGCTGACTTTTTTTAAATGTTGTTTGTTGCACATTCTTTTTTAAATCAATATCTAAAGAATTTGTCGTATTTTGTATTTTGATTTTAGTTTAATGACTACTCTTGAGTATTGCAGCTGTACCTAGAACTTTGGAGTAATAAAACAAAGCACATAAATCGCAAGATGGGTATCACTGCTTTGGCGTCTATCATTTTAAAATACTGATAGTCCTGTAATTTCGCTTGCACTAGAATACTAGAATCTTCAAACCGGAATACAATATTATTTACACACTGGTTTGCGGCAGAAAATCTGATACTGCGCTGTAACCTACCTAGAAGAATTGCAAAAGAAACCTACCACCAACCAACTAAGTCGTATAGCGTCACAGATCTCGTCTAGCGTATAACAAATGCTACAGATGGCGCCACGAACGCTCAGATTAGCATGTAAAAAGACCATTAATTCGCGACAGGTAGAATGACCGTAGTGCTCAGTGGCTGAAGATTTTAAGCATTTACTCGGATCGCTGCGAGGGGTCGAGCGGTTTTCGAAAAATGTATATGCCAAATTCTTTGTATTTTTTTGGCAATACGTTATTTAACGGCTCAGCCCTGTTGGCTTATTGGCAGTACATCTGCTTTAAGAACTGTAGGGCGTGGGTCCAATTCCGACCAAGGATAAACATTTTGTGGAATAAAGAAATGTTTGTTCTGTTTATTATAAGTATGTATGTATTTACAAAAAAAAAGTATTTAAGTATTTAGTCTGTTATTTGACTTTCATAGTACAAACTTTGCTTAGTTTGGGGTCAGATGGCGCTATGTTATTTTTAATAGTCATAATAGCAAACTATTCGTTTTTGCTTTGCAATCAACCTACATGAGATACATATATGATATACTTGTTTTTTACCATCACATAAGTTTACATATACATACATATAAGTACCTCGGTAGTCCTATTCAACAGTTGTTTGAACTTCGAAGCGTGTGCGTGACACGTCACTGTCACAGTTGAGATATCAGCCTACCACGCCACACCACAGAATATACGATGGTTACTACAGCCATGGTCACGCAATCCAGAGACTACATTCCACACCAATAATTATTCAAGTCCCAATCAGCATTAATTAGTAACACGTGTGAACGGGAGTCGCGATTTATTGCCATGTCATTTGGGAATCAATTAACGAATTTCAGACATTGAGGTTGCTTGTCGCAAATTTTTCTGTTTGTTTGAATTTGATAATAATTAAACAAGTAAAACCAATATTCAACAATTTTGATTGTTTTTGACTCTTTTTAACCCCTGACACAAATAAAGGTTTGTTATAAGTTTGACGCAAGTATCTGGTTGGTATTTTGTCTGATACATAAGATTCTAAAAGGCTGAACCGATTTTGGTTTAGTGTTTTAAGATCGAGAGTGTTCTTGTGAAATTATCAGCTCTTTTCCAATTGATGAATGAAGGATGTATCTTGCACAGATCAGACAGATTCGAAATTTGGTATTTTGTTAGTGTTTACTTTCAGTTTTTAATATATACTATACCTGCTTGTTTTTTTAATAACATATTCTTGTACTACAAAAAAAATGCGTACACAATGTTTTTGATCTTTCCAGAGCGTAAACGTTTTTTGTTCATGATCAACATTTACTTTACGTGTCGTTTTGAACGTAAATATATCTCTGGCTTTTTCCCTCCGTCTTGTCGATGTTCGTGAAATTAAATTTGGCAAGGAGAGTATGCTTTGCACGAAGATAGACATAAATATTTTCTTGCGATCTAAGAAAATGTTGAAAAGACAAAAAAGTAGGTAAGCACGACTGTTTATAAAGTACAGTAATTATCTGAGAAAACTACAAAATAAAAACAATCTAAATGATTAAATTACCGTCCTCGAAGATCCTCTGAATCCCAGTCCATCCCTCTTCTTCCAAGCGAAAAGCAGCAAAAAGAAAAAGCATTAAATATTTCATTAGAAATGTGCACGCTATTAAAATAACTATACTTAGAAAAATGATACTTGCGAAAGCTCTAGGGAGTACGGATGCAATAAAATTGAAAGATTTGCTGGGGCCTCGGGGAAGCATTCTTCATGATGTAAAAATAAAGTGAAAAATTGGCGCAAAGCACCTTTATAATATACCTTGGTACCCTATACATAATTACATTAGGCTACCATGTATTCTTTGTTTATTCGTCCGAGGAAAACTTGGCGGTGCACTTTCTGTGCATTTGCCAGTGTGAAGATTTCAGGTCTACTGTTAAAACTAGCTAACGACTTTTTAAAACGCAATTTCTGTACAGCATAACAGATTTAAAAAAAGTTATGATTTGACAGGTTTTTGAAGTAAAAATTTCATTAGCCGCGTTGAGCGATTTGGCAAGGTCAAAACTTATGGGTTCGCGTTAACGGCATGCTAATATGACGTGTTTTACGTTTTCACTTCGGTTGTACTTTTACTTTTCATTCGGTAGTTCCCATGACTGCCTATTTTTTCCTTTTTTGTACCATAGTAGATAGCGCGTTAGTGCATTGTGCCAGTTCTCAAAAACTACATGTATTATGCCACGTAGAAAATGAGTAAGGCCTCTATTTAGTCATAATATTTGTGTGCAAATAGTTCGCATGTGATAAGCAAAATTAAAGGTCCATAGAGGTCTTACATGTCACACACACATGTTTAACTAACTACCATTTATTTAGTTTTATTCTGAATATGTAAACATGACAATCAAATTTTGGTATATAATTATGACCATAAAAAACAATGGCCGTTTCTAGGGTATATGAAAATCATGTTTGTAACAAAATTTTAAAATCAACAACCATGATTTTCCTTATCTATCTATGTAGATAACAAAAGTTGCTTGAAATAAGTGTAATCAATACGGAAATAAAAATTACTAGGTTGTTAGCTAGTTTCAAATAACTCTTCATAATGTATGTATGTTCACATCACATTGGCAAACAGAAATATAAAATGTATCTTTACTAACAAACCTTGAAAGATTAAAAAAATAATATAAAGAAATCAATTCATATTTAAATATTTATATCGTTGCTACATGCCATAAAGGCACCCATCCATTCATTCATTGATCCACGTCCTCCGTTTTACATTCTACCTACAGGAAACCCAAAAACCTGAATATATTTTGTCATTAATCTTACTTTTTAGGGTTCCGTACCCGATAGCTATAAAACAGAAGCTTACTATTATAAAATATCTGAGAACATTTGACCATTTAGCCCAAAATTACAGCACAAGGTTTCCAAAGCTATGTACCTGTGTGACCCAAACAAAATATGCATATTTTTTTGGGTAAATACATATAATTTTTAGAACACCCAAGCATAAAGCAAACATCTATGTTCATCACACAAATGTTTGTCCTGTGTGAAATTGAACCTACGCTTTACATCTTCTAAAGCAGAGCTACCAAAGGAGGTAACAGGACTGTGAAATACAATATGATACTTTACTAAGCAACAATACGAAGCCTACTGTTCTATCTGTATCTAGTATTGTTACTGCTATTTTATTTTGTTCACCGATTCCATACCAAGTTGGCTCGGAACAACGTACAAATGACTAGCACCCGCCGACGGATACGACCGAACCGCGTCGAAGCTTGCGAAATGAAACATAAATCCATTCAATCTATTTAAATTGAGCACTCCATTTGTTTTATCGTCGTTTCAATCAGGGAATCGATAAATTCATTCGGTCTACGACGACACAGTACACTTGGTAGAACTTTTGAAATAATTCTATTAGCTATTTGTAGTTACTTAATCGAGTTGCCTGAATTTAAAAAAAAATGTTCACCGTAAAGCCATGTATGTAGGTATTACTACGGAAAATTACATCATGAAGGCATGTGCGAGCTGAAAATATAGCATTATAAACAAATACTGAGGCTCCAGCGTAATGAGCGGCAATACCATTCCAGGCTAGGTGTGCTTTACCATCTTCGACCACACCTTCACTTAACATCAGGTGAGCTGTGGTCAAAACAACTAGCCTGTAAACCATTAAAAAAAAAAAATACATTATAGTCAGTTTAAAATAATGTATGACGAACAACGTCAATTTTTCACACATTTTCCAATCGTTTACATGCTTATGCGTATTTTGCGCAAAAGCTGGGATCTCTTGGGAAAGCAGACCTTCATCAAAGAATTATATAATTTTTTAATACTGTTTAAAGTGAATATCGCCTACCTACGTGAGTTTGCCATTTTTTTATATGACGTAATGAATAAATACATTTTTAAGTATGTCATACATCCTTAAAAACGTATATTTTATTCTGAGATTGCGAGTGAGACTCATCCCTAGTGTTTAAAAGTGTTTTATTGTATGTTTTTTATTTAAGGCTTTCGTTTACGATAATTTACAAATAAATTATCATGTTACATTGGTTTTGATTGATTACACTGTGATTTAGAAGCGTTCCGAGCACTTAACCGATATTTTCTTGAATCAAAGAATAAGTTCCATTCAGAGAATATTGAAGACGGTGTCCCTAGGGCTCCGTCCGCAGCAACAATTAGCAATCAGCGCGAGGCGGCTGAATGCAAGGTAATTCAATTTGGCCGTCCATCAAGAGCAGAACTGGGAATCTTCTCAATTATCTAGTGTTAATTTTGTTAGGCGTCTATTTGTGTAACAGACCTTCTGTTCGTAGTGCCTTTCATGCTTTGAGAGCGATATTGAGAATTGTATAACACTTAGGATTTCGTGTTTTATTCAAATTGTAAAATGTTTTGTATCGTATCAATGATTTTCTTGGCCACCTGCTTCAAATGGCAAAGGAAAACATCGTAAGAAAATCTGCTAACCTACACTTGATCAGAACAAAGTATGGGCTTTATCCTTTTCACAATGAGCAGAGGCTTGCGCCCAGCAGTGAGACGGTCCGTAAAAGCAGGGCGGATCCGGAGTCAATGAAGCCTTATGACAACCTAAGGAGGTAATTCAGTATTGCTAAAAAGTTATTAATTTTTTAGTAAATATTGCTTATGTTTCGTAATGTAGTCATTCTTTTAAATTTTTCTTCTTCTTTGTTTTTGGCATCGCACTTTCAAGTATTTCGATAATTTAGTTAGTAAGTATTTGAAAAACATTCAAAGTAAAATAAGTCTGTTTGTCTCTAGTTGTTTTTATATGTTCTGTGGTGTTACAGAATAAAAAATCATTTTCTTTCTTTCTTTTTAAGTCACAAAAACTAAGTCAAAATCAAGTTTAGTATAGTAGCGGCAACTTCACTAGGAGCTCCGCTGGAGTTTTCAAAGCAACGCGAAATACGCACTATATGAATAGATCTCTATTTTGATACATAAACTTGAAAAAAAACACAAGTTTCCGAAACAAATACAATACCTACAGCGAAATGATTTTCCGCGTTACCTCTTAAACTCTTTTTATAAGTTTGAATTGTAAAAAGTATTAAGTTAATTTAGTACGCAAGCAAGCAAACGACGACTCACAGCCACGTTTGTTCCAGAGTTGCCGACTTTGTAGTCCATTCAACTAAAGAAATTAAACGAAGAAAAATGAAGTAGCGAGGTGAAATATTACTCACCCTTGTTTCCTGTCTTCGTAATAAATAGGCAGGGTCAAGCGCGAGCGTAAAAAAATTGCTCGCAGTTCGAATTTAAATATCGGCTACGGACCTAGCCCGCGTCACTCCAGCATTAACATAATTCAACAAAAAAAACACCCCAAGGAAAATCCTCTTTTTCAGCGGGACCCGACCTGACCCGATCGCCCCTTGGGCCTATAGTTCACAATATTGGACAAGTTCTAGTGAAATTGTTCTGCTAACATTATTCCTAGGTTGCTGAATTCGAGATCCCTTTTCATACAATGAATATGATGAGTAACCAGTATGTTATATCTAAGTTTAGTACGATTACTTAACTTAGATATAACATCAATTACATACATTTTATCACTACTACTACACACTTTTTTTGATGTTTATCATATGATTTTGTTAATAGTAATGCTATGAACTTTTTTTAATGGTTGACAAGCTAGGTGTTTAACCTCAGCGAACCTAATGTTAAGTGACGATGTGGTTAAAGATGGTAAAACATATGTAGACTCCCAAGTGAAGCTGCCAGAACACACTGTTAGATGCTTGGCGGCAGATTTTTAACTTGATTTGTGGTAGCTAGCCAGCCGACTATAGAAAGTATCCTACCATAAACTATCATACATGATATAAACTAACTTCATCTGACTATCAAAAAAATTTAAATTCAATACATGACATTCATTTATCAATTCTAAAATCGGCGACTCCCTGCTATACGTTCACACCGTAAGCATAATAGTTTATTTCTGTACAATGAGATAGGGCGGCCCACATGTGCAACCCTCAACTTGGGGTGAAAGTATAAATAAACAAGGCTTGCTGGCTTGCTGATATCTGTCATCCGAGGAATTAGATTTATTTCAGCCACACCGGAAGCCTTGGGGTCTTTCACCTCAGAGCACCTTAAAACATATCTCGGAGCAATGTTTTTTTTCGCGCCATTAGTGATGAGCCACTCAAGGTATTATTTTTGAAGGTACTTTGTCAGCGAATCGAGAATAAATGGGTTTGTGAGAATGTATGAGTGTTCATCTCTTTGACGTTTTGAGCCTTGATATCCGATATACATATACATTTTCCCCTTTTATCAACTAAACATCTGATTCTATATTTTTAGATTGTCTGTAAGAGATTACTAGCGATAAGGCTGCGAGTTGTACCAAAGAAAGCTTTTGGCAATCATTTAAAATATTCACCGAGTCGTTCACGACGCAAATTCAATATAGGTTTAACAAAAAACAAACTACGACACATGATTGTACTAGGTTGGTATACATACTCTTCTTGGATGTAAGTACTTACTTAATTCACACTAATATTACAAAATATGTAAAAGTTAGTCAAAATATTTGTTACGTCTTCACGCTAAAACGGCTGGCCGGATTAAGGTGAAATTTGGAATGCTGGTAGCTTATTATCTGGATTAACACATAAGCTACTTTTCATCTATGAAATTATAGGGGATCGTATATACATACAATAATAGCACAGTTTCTCTTTTGTAAAGAAAAGTAAGACGGGTACAACTAAAAGTGTATTCTGAAACTAGAATTAAAACAAGTAACTTAAATGAACATTTTACGTAACTGAAATAGTAAAAGATAAGTTTACACAGATAGTAGTATTTCGTAGAAATATATATGCGCCGACGGCCAACGAGTATTTCAGTCACAGATACACGACCCGACCTCTATCTAGTGTTGTAAAATAAGCCAGGTACTCGAATAACTCAAAGCTCTCGACATGAAAAAGGTACTCCCAAATAAAAATTTATTCGGGCAAAGCGAAACCCCGCGAATAAATGTGGTAATTTCATTTACAAAATTTTTATTCCGTGCCGCATTCATTTTAATACATCAACATAATCTTGAGTGCGTGAGAAACCACGAGCCTTGAGTGGTTAGACCGTCCAGACATGGCTGTGGAGAAATAGAAGTAGTTTTACTTTATTTTTCATAGAGTTTTGAAATGTAAATTACAAAAAAAAAAAACAAAATTTGCTCCGCTATCCTACACGACCTGATATATTTCCAAGATTTACATATATGTGTGAAAGAGGAAAAAACAAAGCAAAATACATTAAAAATATTAGTAAGGATTTCATCCTGAGTGGCTAGTATGGGTACGTATCTTGCGCGAATGACGTAGTACGAAAATAAATAGTTCCATTTGCAACCGCTATGCTCGCTATCCTAATTTCCATACATTTTTTCAATTATTTAATACGTAATATGTAACTGTCGCAAATTGATATGCTAGGTCCTCAGTTCATTACAAGTAGTATACATTTATTATCACAGAAAAAAAAAACCAATGGCCTTCATAATCTTTTCGATAAATAACCAAAACGTAATACCACACCCATCTTGAAAACGCATAAAAGCTTAACTAATCTTATAAAACTTCGCTTTTATCTTCCAGAGTCGGATTATGCATCCTACACTCGACGCATTAAGGAATTAGGATGACACTCACGACACGATAAAAACTTGGGTTCTTCCAAAAAAGCTCCACTATCTAGGGTTGCCACACGCGAGCGCGACGAATCTAACAAGCTCCCAGTTGTGACACAAGTGACAGCTGACGTATTCGGCTCGTTAATCAAACGGTCATAGATGTATGTTACAACTCGGGTCGGACGAGTGCTGCCGACGAATCGGAATCGAGTCGTAAAAAATCGGTACGTAAAGTTATGGGTCCCATTAGACTTAAAGTTTTGAGAGTATCGATTTTTTCAATATTATAGAACGTACCTTAGAAGGGTAATATGCTATCGGAATTCGGGCTATGATTCAAGGAAAGTATAGATTTAATATACTATGCGAATAGATGTAACCATGTTGGGATATACATAAATATACATATGTACATATACTATTAGCACATTTATCTACATTTCGTATATTGACTCTAAATTCCCAAGTTCATTATTATATTAAAGTAATTTAAATTACTTAATTCTGGTTAAACCTTTTTGTGACAATTGGGAGACGACTCCTATAACACAGTTTAGGAGGCTTTATCATCATCATCATCTCAGCCCTAGGACGTCCACTGCTAGACAAAAGCCTCCCATTGATTTCCATAAAGACCGGTCGGAAGCGGCTCGCATCCAGCGCGTTCCTGCGGTCATTATTAGGTCGTCTGTCCATCTCGTGGGCGGACCTACACTGGGCTTGCCGGTCAGTGGTCTCCATTCGCGAAATTTACAGCCCCATCAGCCATTAGTTATGTGTGCAATGTGCCCTACTCGTAACATCAACATGCTATTTCGCTGGTTTATGTCTACCGACATTTTTTTAATAGTAATTTTCAGTTCGTCTATGGATCTCCTAATTTCTGATTCGATTGCATAGAAAACCCTAACCATAGCTTTCTCCATAGCTAGTCATGCTACTTTGAACTCACTTATAAAGCCCACTTACATGATAGTATTTGTAATTAAAATTCTGGCAAAAATAAAACATATGTATACACGTATAAGTATTGAGGCGATTTTTTTAAATTCAAAATATACCATATACATTGAACATATCCAGCCTGATATTAAGCAGAGAAGCGGTCTAAAATCACGCTTACCCGGAAGAAAACCATTTACTCTGGATTTGAAGACATCCAAATTGTACTTCACGATAAATATAGAAATCAGCAGAGTCCTCGTACTTCGAGGATTTGGACCTCGATGTACGTACGATAAACGTGGAATCGAAGTGTTTAGTGGGAACATGGGTAGTGTATTTGTAGTAAAGTGTATAACGATTTGTTTTTTGTTCGCAATTTATTATTGTAGCCCATAGTAACTGTAGGCAGTCTCGGGTAAAATACAGTTTTATGAGAATAGCTAGATGGCTTAGATAACGGCGTAAAGCCACAGATAAAATTATAGTTAAACAGCAATTTCTTTTTAGAAATCAATTAGTTTTTTAATGAGTTAAACAGTTTATTGCTTACTTGCTAATCGCTTTCTAACTCGTTTCGTTTGAAATCGTAGACTGTATGGCGGCCAAAAGTTTTCTGATGCTTAAGTAAATACTAAGAGTTTTAACTAGCTTTATTAATTTTTTTAGTAATTGGCTTAATAGGTTTTGTACATATTTTTATAGTAAGGTGGTAATTAGATATAACTAAAAGTATAAAGAACATGGCATATTTCCGGGGGGCTGAAACGATGACTTTTCGCAAAGAAACCTGTCAGGCCCGGCCCGGCTATGTAGGATTGACATAATCTACTAAAACTACTTCGAAAGCCTACCTTTGTGCCTAACAGGAGGACACCGGGATGCTCGACCGTCTGTACGCCCAAGGTCCTTGCTTTTTAATCATCTCCTATGATAGGTAATAACGAAACTGGATTTTAATTCCCCTGCAGGGTTGCGGACTTTATCTCAAGTAGGATAGCTTACAGCCATTATTAACTTCGTGTAGACATGATATCTAGTTTCTAATAAAATACAAAATAACCATAATTAATCCAGAACTAGCTGCGCCCCGCGGCGTTACCCGCTACATGTTATCGGGATAAAAAGTAGCTTATGTGCTAATCCAAGGTCTCAGCTACCTCCATACCAATTTCATTCAAATTCGTTAAGTAGTTTTTGCGTGAAAGAGTAACAAACATCTATCCATCCATCCAAATTTTCACATTTATAATATTAGTGGGATTAATCGATTTAATGCGTAACTGAGACAGCCACGTATATTGCAATACTAGCGGAGTCAGCAGTGCTTTCGCTAGCTGATTTTATTTATAACGCAACTTGAGAGTAACTACATCACCGAGTAAGCACTAAAACACAAAGTAACAAAGCAAAATCGCTAGCCGGAATCCTTTTCAAATCCCATAAAAAAACGAGTTCAGCGAGCGGCGGCGACCATGAGATAAATCCTGAAGGAGTCTTGTAATAAAACACGTACGACGCGGACGCTACATTTTATTTCTGAAAGCGATAAGGGGCGAGAAATTCCTTTTACGATACTTGTAGAGTTTGACTTGTGTGCATGCGTAGGCAGGGCGGTTTTAAGTCATGAAATGGTGTCAATTTAAAAATTATGTTATTTTTGCAGCGATGATAGCTCAGTTGTTATCGCGGTCGGCTCTCACACCGAAGAACGTCGGTTTAAACTCCAACAATTAGCTTGAGATGCCAGTAAAAGGAACCCTCGTGAGAAAACCATAGCATGGTGGGAGGTTATTTTCTAGTACTCGGCTGGCTACCATCCTCAAGTTGCAAATCTGCCATGTACCTAAGTGTGTTCCAGCAGCCTCACTTGAAAGCCAGTTCCATTTCAGACTAGATGTGTTAACAACATTCGACCACACCGTCACTTAACATTAGGTGAGCTATGGTTAAACACATAGCCTGTCTAGTATATTGTATGAAAAAATTAAGACAAAAAGCTATTTCACATTTAAGAAAAATATGAAAATATACATAACTTTTATATACTTCACTATCTCGTGAGAATATAATGTTAAAATAACTCTTCCAGAAATATTATAATATATGTATAATAAACGCGGGTAACGCTCACCTTATTAAGGAGTCCGAATTTACTTATGTATGTACTCGTATAACTAGCTGTGCCCCGCGGTGTTACCCGCTGTTCCCACGTGAACACTGATTTTTTGGACTGGATAAAAAAAGCTTATGTATTAATCCAGTGTGTCATCTATCTCCATACCAAATGTTATCAAAATTGGTCCAGCCGTTTGAGCGTAAAGAAGTAACAAACATAATGTGAGTGTGTACAAACATTCGCCTTTATAATATTAGTCTGATTGACACAAACTTATGTGGCATCAATCATTTAATTTAAATTAAAAAAAAAGAAATCTATGAAATAATATGGAATAACCTACAAAAAAAAAAGAAGAAAATTGAAATTCCGCTATTCGACCTTTAAAATTTGCACATGAAACGAAGTCAAAAAGTCTTTAAGTTGTCTCTCTTTTAATTAAAGTCCAACTACGTCTCTGGATTCTTGTGAGCATGCAGTGTTGAATGTGGACGCCTTTGTGAAACATCTGGTTTATCTCTGGTAAGACGAGAGTCGACGCCGGGAAATGTGATGATTGGCTTCTATGGATAGTGGAAAAAAATGGAGCAAAAACAAGGCCCGTCAATTCAGTGTTATTGACCTTTATAATTGTGATGCCCAGCAATATGGTTATGGCACGTGTTAACATGTATTCACTCACGTTTATTGACCGCCTGTCTTTATTTATTTGTTACCTTTTTTTTTATGGTGGTTGCTATGGTTTCCTCACGATGTTTTGCTTCATCGGCAGCTCAAGCTCATTGTTAGGAGTTTGAACGAACCGACCGCGCTAACTACTGAGCTATCATCGCCACATTTCATGCTTTGTCTTAGTCTACACTAATATTATAAAGATGTAAGAGTTGTATTTATAGATTTTTGTAACGGATAAACTCAAAAACTACTGGTCCGATTTCAAAAATTCTTTCACCGTTGGGAAGTTACACTATCCCCGGGTGAGATAGGCTTTTTAACCCTGTATTCCCACGGGAACGGGAACTACATGGATGAAACCGCGAAGCGTCTGCTAGTATAATTTTATAAAGTTTCCTAAGCATTTTAAATTTAATATGTACGGAGTTACGTGGACCTAAGTAATTCACACTCGCTGATTTTATAAACATATGAGACGAACGAGACGCTCTCCTGATGACAAGAGATAACGCCTGCCCATGACCATTGCAGCGATACACAGAACTTTGAGTAACAAAACAAAGTCCGGGGCATCGCTGCTTTGGCGCTCATTACTTTGAGACTTTCGATGGTTAGTCTCAATAGCCCAGTAATACAAGTTGTTCACAATGTGAGTAGGTACAATCAACTTTTTTATCTTAGCACTGCTGTTCCGCGTAATCTTATATAGTGAAAGTATTATCAGCGTAATATCAGCGAAGTCGTAGCGATGATATCGATATTTTTTTACATCGGTCTAGGTATGTTTGGTCGCGATCTCACCCGGTGGAAAGCGACGTTGTGGCCGAAGATGGAGCACGATTGCCAAGTAAATACCTATTCATGTTGTTTCTTGAGCAACCCCGGGGTTGGAAACAGGCGTTGGCAACGAGTTCCACAGATCAGCAGTTCTTACAAGGAACGTAGCTCAGTGGTTGGCGCGGTCGTTTTCCACGTCGAAGGGCGTCGGTTCAAACCCCAACAATGAGCTTGAGCTACCAGTGAAGGAAAACATCGTGAAGAAACCATAGCGTGGTGGTAGGGTACGTTATAGTACTCTACTGGCTAGCTTCCACGCTCAAGTTGAAAATCTGTCGCCAAGCAAACGGTGTATTCCGGCAGCCTCACTTGTGAGTAAGTTCCATTCCAGGCTAGGTGTGTTTACCATCATCGACCACACCGACACATAACATCAGATGAGCTGTTGTCAAACACTTAGTCTGTCAACCATAAAAAAAACTTCCGAATCGCGCAAATCTTACTACTTTCCGTCCATAACCATGTCGAGCAACTTCGTTAGTAGGTACTAACATAACTTCTACATTAACTAGTTTTATGCAAATCACTGCGTAGTGTTGTTTTAAGTGCCCCAGCAAGACATTAATCATCTAATATTGTAATATTGTTTGGTAATGCATAACGAGGGAGCAGAAATTGATGGAGAGATGTCAACAAGCGGACTTTGTGGTTAATTATCTGACTCCCAGCTTCGTCGAGAATTGGCTCGCCGTTTTCTAAGCAAATATTTGACATTGCCATGCCGTTAGGAAATTGCAAGCGAAACCTGAGAGAAATACGACATTGGACTCGGATTCTAGATTTCCGTTGATAGCAGTAAATATTATTTAGAAAAATAACTGTAGACAATTTTAATTAATTAGATTTGCACATACCTAATTGCTTACAGTTACTTGGTACTTTCTATTTTGCAGCAAAGATGGCCGATTTTTGGCTTGGCACGGTACAATCCCCAATCCTACTAGTTGGGGAGCTCGACAGACACTGACTCGGTCGTAAATTTGCTCATAAACTTAAACATACCTCATTAGAACATGTATAAGATGGCGCCAGTTCAATATCAGTTTATTTACGGTATTCTTGCGAGGCATAAAGTATCCCTACTTTAGCGAGGGCCGCGTAATGCGGGATGAAAAACAACCCGTGATTATTGGGCAAGGCATGTGTTTTGGGCACGTTTCGCCACGCATATTTTACGCTCCTTTGTAAAAGAAGTAAACGGCTCGGAACGGTGCAACGAGCGTAGAACTTATACGAGCCATTTCAAAGAACAGATGCTGGATCATCGATGACTCAGTTGGTCCGACGGTAATTCCAACTTCGGAATCTTTGAATAGATTTTATTTGCAAACCGAACTCGTGTCTGTTTGGTATTCTGGTAGTGACATTTAGGTCCAAAAATTCTATTGGTGGAGGCAGTTAAAGAGCAGACGCTTTTAGAATGCTATATAGGCAATAAGACAATTTTCTGTCGAATAAAATGGTTTTGTCGCTTCTAATCTTGAATAGAGCTGTTTTTTTCTAGGAATTTAGCGTCAGCGTCGGTGAAGTTATGTGCATAATGCAACTAGCATAAAACAGCGAAATAAAATCGTGAGGACTCATGCATGTCTGAAAATTATTATGTGTTCAACTCGCGCTTGGCTATCGTGGTTTATTACGGCTTTACTCTTCTCAAGAGACCCGCACCAAGTAGTGGGATAGTTTACACACATAAGGCATAATAATATTAAATTATACGTAATTTTTTTTAAGGCGGTTAAAATGTTTAGGTACCTGATGCGGCGTGTAAGGGCTAGGTGCCGCCGCGTACTGGTGCGGTTGCGGCGGCGGGTAGCGGCAGGGTTGCGGCGCGTACGCCGCCGCCCACTGCTGGCCGCCGCGGAACTGCGCGCCCGCGCTAGCCATGCGCGCCGCGCTCGCGCCCGCGCCCGCGCCCGCGCCTGCGACCGTCACCGCGCTCGCGCCCGCTCCGCTCGCCGAACGACAACCGCCGGTATTCTGGAACAATTAACATTAATCTCATCTCGCTGATATTATTCAATAGGTATGCGAAAGGTTATGTAAATGTACGCATGTGTACCTATATGCATATACATATAATGTGTATGCGCGTAATAGCGTTGTTAATTTTCTAAGATGTAACGGGTTTTGTTTTTTTTTGCTTGATCAGTTTTAAATATTTGTTTGTGAACATTATTATATATTTACCTATTTGGATGGGATTAGTTTTGTTTAATAGATACAGTGACTTATAATAATAATTACATATTATTACCTAATCTTACTTCTTATAACTAAAGTGTAACTAACTTACCATTGTATAACTAACCAAACAAACACAATGTTGTAGCTTGGTAGTAACTATTATTGTCGCCAGCTCCCGTGCTTATACCTAATTTACTGATAATTTTATTTACTTAAACAATCTTACTACTAAGAACATTTTGTATTTTCTCAACATGTGAATGTTGATTCTTTGAGGAAATAAATATCTTAAACCACAAAAATATATAATAAATATCGCAGGGCATTTCACACAGCGCCATCTAGCCCCAAACTAAGCAAAGCTTGTACTATGGGAACCAGATAGTTGATAGAATACTTACACACTTTTTTTTGTTTGTATTCTGTAGGCACAGAACAAACATTTATTGCCCCATAAATGTTTGTTCTGGTGGTAATCAAACCCACGCCCTACAGCACTTGAAGAAGATATTATACCAAATGAGGTAACCGGGCAGTCAAAATAAATGATAAGTTATCTTTACTCTAACGAGATGCAACGTGTATTAATACTTATTCAGTGATAGCTTCACGAATCTATCAATAGACCACCGTTTTAAAAGAATCTGTTCGAACAATAATTTCAACCAGATATGAATAAAAAGCCACAAGAAATCCGGCTTGATCCTGCGTTGGACGGACATAGAGCAGAGGGAGACTGCCCGTTGACAACATTTATACGAGCCATAAACCCCCACGTGGGTCGACTGCAGATTGGTAAAACTCACATCTCCACGCGCTTTTGTTTCGACTGTGATTTTGATTACACACCTTTTACCTACATAGCTCTAAACAATGCCGCCGTACTGGCCGAAAATATCACATTTCCCCGACATTTTATTTTCTCATTTGACCAAATACCATTCATTACATCAGGCACCAGGCGCATTTTGACCTGATTCTGTCACAATATCCAATTTAGCCGACAACCAAAAAAATCCCCGACGAAACTCCCTCAGGACATCAAAATGAGGGACCGAATCTAAATCCCGGGAACTCTCACAACAAACCCAATAACATTCTCAAAAAAAGTTAAGTACGTCTCTCGCGGTCACAGATGACCCGATAGTTACTTCGTGTCGGGGATAGACGTGTTCAATAATTTTAATGGTGTACAGGAAAAAGCCCTTCAAGAATCGTTTGACAAATTAAAGTTTCGTGTCGTGATTACACGTTCGTGTTCGCTTTCACTATAGAGTGAACATTTATTTGATAAATTAGAATATCTACACGCAGGCTTGAAATAGGAGAAGGCATCGTCGTATCGATCGGGTTTTATAGAACGGAGTATTCCGCAACAACTTCGTAAGAACAACTTACGCATATATATTTTTCATGGTTTGTTACCAATGCTCTTAAGTTAATTATTATAATAATTATAGTGATTTAATAAATATATGTTTAATGTAAAAAGTAATGAGACGAACGAGACGCTCTCCTGATGGTAAGAGATAACGCCTATCCATGACCATTACTGCGTTACACAGAACTTTGAGTGACGAAACAAATTCCAGGGCATCACTGCTTTGGCGCTCATTACTTTGAGACTTTCGATGGTGAGTCTCAACAGCCCAGTAATTTCGCTAGCTGCAGTACCCTTCAAACCGGAACACAGTAATGTTTACACACTACTGCTTAGCGGCAGAATAACTGGTACTGCGGTGATACCTACCTATTTATAACAGTACAACACTTCATTACACGTAATTTTTTTATAATGTTATTACTTTTGGATGCATTATCAGGAGCTGGAATTGATTCGTAGCGTTTTCCTGAAAATATCATAAGTAGTACAGTCACTACAGCAAACATAACTTATGCTTGCTTCACAAGTATCATAGATTACGCATCATGCAGGATGCTGATGCGCATCGATGTTTCACATCAGGCAGGGTGTGGTCAAGCGCGAACCTATTCAATATATAAAAAAAAAAAAAAAGATTAGTTTGCAAATACATTTTATTGAGCAAGTAGATTGTATAATAGTATAGTATAACATTACGTTACAAATATTTTTATTATCTACCCACTTAGAATAAATCTACTATACAGATGTAATCGAAGCAACAAACGTATTATTTCATTATTCAACGTTATAAACGCTTGTCGACAAGGACTCTCGTGTTGAGTACAGAATCAGGGCCCAGTTGAGCAACGATTTCCTATGATATGTCCTGCAGAAAGTGATTGCAATCAATTCGACTTTGCACCTGATAAATTATCTGATCGTTTTACCGTGCATATTGCGTCACAAAGTAGATGTATGGCTAGAACAGATTGGCATCTGCATCAAGCATAGAACCGGAACGGTCGACTGCACTTTCGCAACCGTCTGGCATACCTTATATAGCGGATGTAGGTGCGGATCTTAGTCGCATGTGAAAACTACTGATATACTGATTTGATAATTGTGACCCAAACTGAATCTTGGTCTCCGATACAAAGGAACACCATCGCCGTGGACAATGCGTCCGTGGACATGGACTAAAATGCATGTCCACTGGACATGCATTTTAGTTCATTAGCCAGCTGTCGATAACCTTTTTCGACATTTTGTTTATAAAAATAAAATAACACTATATAAGTGCTATGTTATTGTGTAACCGTGTTTAACTAAATCTCCTAATCTTAGCATAACCTAGGATAATTTTTCATTAAAAAATGTTAGCGGTAAGCTTCGGAGGTTGTGCGATTTAGGCCTGAATCAAAAGATCTTATGTGTATCCGCCATTCTGAGCTGCGCTTGTTGGCTGGAATACAGTCCAATCTACCGATTTCGAAGGTAAGCTTATGCCCAGCGGTGGGATATTAAGGGATGATATTGTGCCGTAGTTTATTGTCACAAAAAGGCATAGTTAGAGAGAGCCTAACTAATGGAAGTTAAAGTTAAACGTTATTTTATATTTGTAGGACAGCCTAATTAAACACTTACGAAAATTTGGTTATTAACCTAGCCCAATTACAAGTTTCGGTCAATAGAAGTAGAAGAATCATGCAGAAAATTTAAATAAGTCGAGTTTAAAAGGACCTAATCGAAACAAAAGACGACCTACCTTTTAAAGAAATTAGTCAATGAAACAATAGAACGAATACCATTGTCGCTGCACGTAGCAGAGTCATGGAAACTTCAGAATTAAAATAAAATACCTTGGGCGACCTTGAAATGAATACAAAAGGCTATACGCCTGTCGACGACAAGAATACGTAAAATTCCTGTGATATTAATAAAAACATACGGGCTTTACCACGCGTTACGGTCTCGTAACATTTCTCCCACTACTTGTATTTGTTATTCTGAACAACACGTTGACCAAAAATGAGATTTATTGTGGGCAATATCACAATGTATAATTTCATGTCGACCCTCATTTCTGTACCTAATTATTGGTGTCACGGAATTCCAAAAAGAAACACGAGTAAAGTTCGAGGGATATGGGCTTTGTCGTAAAAAAATAAGTATAAGTAATACTACTTTTTGCTACTGAAAAAAAATAGGTGAGTATGCCCGTAAGGCGATAAGCCGACAATCCGCTTATACTGCGTGGGAGTAAGGGCTGCCCAAGGAATTAGGGTAAATATAGACGAGTGCCGATGGAACCTTGAAGGCTGCTATTAGCTGAGGCTATTCATTTCTGGACAATGCAGCTGAATTAATATAAGATAAAACAAACTTAGGAAATTATCCATTTTAAAACATGTAACACAATACATGCATTGACACTGACAAATAGATGCAAATAAAACCATTTATAGGGACGGTTTACTTTAGGGAAACCATTCTGTGTTTCTTGGTGATAGTAACATCGGACTGGACACCAAGTTACGTACATCACTTGAATACAAAGTTACGAAATACTATAGAAATTAAAATCACCTAGAGTGAATGCAGTTCAGGACAGCAAGAGAAATAAACGGAACCACCAGAAAGCTCAGAATTGATCCTCGAGACAGTGCTCACGTCGTCTTCTTGAGTGCTATCGCGTTTTCTCGTCTCCAGTCTTGGGAGATTTAGTTTTATGTTGAGTGGGATTGTTGGCGTCGTCGCGACGCGCCGCTTCCGTCTCGACACCCCAGCTTGTTGCTGCCTCCCCTTTAACCTCCCTCACACCCCCCTGGCAGGAGGGCATTGACTAAACCCAGATGAAACCAATCTGAAAGAGACAGGCCACCCAAGTCGTGCCAAACCGTGACCCGTCTTGAATTAATACATCATTACGAATCACATCGAGAACGTAAACAACTTTGGAACATTTAAATAGATATCGCAGACGAGACTAGTAATAAACGAGAAAAGGCTCAAGGAAAATATAATAAATTATCCTGGAGTCAGATCATAAAAGATGTGATTTCCGAGAAGTTAAGTTCGCTAGAGACCTATACGTTTCTAAGAAAGGTAGATAGATATTAGTGACGTAAACTAGGATATGATTCAAGAGTCGAACAACTTTTGCGTCGGAAACTTAATATACGGAGTTTATTAAGTAGAAACTTCGGGATAGAGCGCTATAATTCTGAGCAAAGACCACTCGCGCCAAACTAACAAAGTTATTGTCCATTCAAACTTCGATAGACATAAATTCGATACGAGCACGAATCAAAATCAAATTCCGTTCGGTACCGAGCTCTCTGGTGTCTTATTCTTCTTTATTGTGTTTCGTTTTTATTTAAAGCAAAATCTGTGGATTGAGGTTTCACTGGTCATTCAACGGAATCACGAGTGGATATCGTACTGGACTCCCTATGGACGTTTTATTTTCATTGGAGCTCGTATAAAGGAAAGGTTTAATGTTGTCACTTTAAAGGCTAGCCGAAAAGAGGCAATAAAAATGGTTCCGGCTGTTTTACCTCTCCTAGACTTGCGGTGAATGCTAAATTAAGAGCAGTCTCTATTAAAATATGGACATGGACAACTGAGCGTAACAGATTTTTTAGTCTTTGATCATTTGATGATAATTTGCGCGCCTCTCGCGGACGATAATTGCAACTCTCTCTATAATCTTGTCACGGACGTTAACTTTTAGTCTCCCTTAAAATCTCACGTTCGCTTTACCCATACGCTGTTCCCTAATTTATGAAAGAATAAGGATGAAAATAGAATTTACCACTTGGCCGTATTGTTGCTCGGAAGTACGAAAACGTAACTCGCATATCTAATTAAATTTATTAAGATTAACAGTTATTTGTCTGGAAAAAATGTTAAAAAAACCGATAGTCAATTAATGCTTTCGTCAGTTTTTTTTAATGTATTTTATTATGTAATTTTGAAGAAAAAAGCTAAAATATCTAAAAGGAACACTATCAATTAAATAAGTAGTAAAGATAGTAATAGATAGTAAAAGTATCGAGTGAATTTCTATTTATCGTGTTTTAGCTTGTCAATGCACAAAATAGGTATAAAAAGTAACATGTTTTTGTTTTACATCGATGCTAAATAGATCTAATATAATTTAATGTGGCATAATAAGAATAGAAGTAGTTCACATTGCTACACGTTTCAGTTATAGTAGGTACCAAAAATGGTAGGTTAATATGAACCTAATCGAAAGACGTCTTTTTATGTTCACGTTACGTTAGAGCTAAGTGAAAATCCAAAACAAGAAGGCTGTATAGTAAAGCGAAGCGAGGTCAATCGTTGTCTCCGCAAATTAGAAGCCAGACATTTCAACTAGTCACAGCACACCCCTATTTGCCCCCCGCGCCTGATTACCAGTCGGCAGTAGGTACTGGTTGCAAACAAAGCTCCTGTGACGAGCCACGAGCGCTGTTGCCTCTGGATTCCAGATACCAAATCGTTCTGCGATGTAAATAATTTACAGCTCTCCCTCTATAATCTGTGATGCGCCAATTAGGATGCAGCCTGAGCCGGCGTCTGGAAAGTATTCAAATTAAATAAAGCCAAGAAAAAACAATCATTTTTTCTCTAAAAAACATCAGACAATTTTCAGATTAAGTAGCTAGAGATATTTGACGAATAGGATTATACCAAAGTTTTCAGAGGGAAGTGTGAATATAATTAGTCAGTGACCTCTAGGTACGTACCATTGTAGGTAGGCGACTCTATAAGTACTTAAGAACTTGAAGTGTTTGCTAAAGTTAGTAATGCAATTAAATAAACAATGTCTAGACACAACGCCCATTACTCACTCAGTATGACGTAAAACTTTTCGGCGAATACAAAACAGCAAACATAGAAAAAGAACATTATTGGAAATCAGTTACCTTGCGCGGGTCACTAACTTTACGCGCATTTTATTTAGCTTATCAAAGCAGAAACCATATGGCTATGCAGTTTACTACTTAACAAATGTGTCGACAGGCTTAAATAAACAAACAGTCGTGTCATATGTGCGACCGATCCGGCAATAAAACGATCACAAAATCAGCTGCGACGCATAGCAAATTGCATTCGCTTCGAATAATACAGAGCTTTCATGTATTTGGTAACGTCATTCCTTTGTTCACTAGCATGTTAGAGACTTAAAGATTTCATTAGCTCTTTGAATACAATTTTTCTTTGGCGTCTGGCCTGATGTTACTCGAGCCGTGGCCAAGTGACGCAGTTGGCACATGCCAGCAACTTGATCTCGAATATTGATCCCTCTGCCAGCCGTATCGAGCGTCTCAGCCTTAGACACATTAAGTCTCCCTGAATAAATCATAATGTCATACAATATATAGCACAAAGAAAAATGTACAAGATGAGGTTGTAAAATGCATAGTTTGTCGTGCCATGACTGCATCATTAGGTGCGGTATAAACCTCGTACGAGTGCAGCGAGTGGATATTATTCAGCAGTTTTTGCCGAGGCTGGCGGCGCATTTGTATGCGATTCGCTTCGGCGGCGGTCGCCGTGAGATTAGCGCCTGCCAGTGGACAAGCTGCGTGATTCAACAGTTTCCGCTCCGCAGATATTTCGCATGTACAACGATATAACATCCATGCTATTGATCCTCATAACTTACAATAATGTTCGATATTTGTTATTAAGAGCAAGCGATAGCAGCATGCGGCTGGCTGCGTAACTGCTTAAGCTATTTCGTGAACGCACCGTGTTGCATCGTAATAAGAAATTCCAGCGTTAGCTAGCGGTATACGGACACCCTCACGAAGGCGCACTGCAAAAGTGCCTTACGTAGCGAAGTGTTAATGTGTTGTTGTACACACACAGAGCCGGTACGTGTCGGTATGTGTGCCATCTCGGATGTAGTGGTGCAGACCGGAATGCGGCCGCGTCCTTCGCCGTACGCCGCCGGTTCATTTGCACACAAGCCACCGCTTACGGCTCTTACATCCAGTCAGACATTTTATTACTTCCCAATTATTTATCATTCAGATATCAATTTATTGTTATTATTATTTCGTGGAATCAAGCCACAGATTGTTACTTGGAAGTGTCGTCGTCAGTCTTCAAGCGGACATAACAAAATAAATTATAATCGTAATTGTCCGCTTGTCCCGTCAACCTCAACGACGCCGACGCAACGGCATCTCCTTTTTACACAACTTGCATAATTAAGTACATTCTTTTTTCACTCTGTCAAGGCCTTCTGAAATTGAACGGCTGTGGTATCTACTGATCACGAACATCCTTTGGCAGCGCACACGATGCGCACGCATATCATTGCCGATTGCATACTAGGTACGATGGTATAAATAAGTCGTGACTCGTGACTGATTAAGCAATAAGTACTAAAGATAGGTAGGTACTTACCGCTAATAAAATTATATTTGTTAACAACTTTTTACAAATATACCCGTCGGCTATTTTCGCCCGACAATATTTAAAGTGAAAAAGATGGTTAAATAAGACACATGCGTACTCGTATGAGAAATTACCAAAAATTAAAATGTTCCGTAGAAAATTGATAGAGATCCTGCAACTTTTCGCTTTTTATACGTGTTAGCTTTCAGTTTGATTTCGAGGGCAATTAGAATACTTAGGCTATGAATTACTACCGGAGCGTCACGATAGGTGGCGCTAGGGGAGGTAAAGGGAACTATTTAAAAATGTTTTTTTTTTTATTCGAAATAGGTTCGCGTTTGACCACACTCTGCCTGATGTTAAGCAGATGTAAGGATGTGGATCGATAGAAGAAAACAATGGTCGATAAGATGATTAAGAGTGTTGATAAAATATATGCATGTACAATGGTCCACACATAAGTTAAGACCTTATGCCATACAAATATATCAAGATATTTGAGTACACGAAGTTCCCGTGTGCCAAAGCAACCTCACCCATATTCATCACTATTATTGATACTATTGTTTTCTTATCTATGGTTATGATTATAACATATAATAATGAATTTACTGTTAATATTAATTAACTTGGGGGAGTTTAGTTTCAAAGTCTGAAAAGTTTGTAGTCTCTTCAAAAGAAGCACCTAATTGTGAATAGGAAGCTGCTCCGATGCAGACTACGTTGCGGTAAACGTAATTTATAGCGGTCCGCGGCCCGAATACCATAACGGCAGCCAAAGTGCAAGTCTAGCTGCACAGATATGAACGTCGCCTTTCTATGCTCATAAAAATTCGTCGTCTGAGCTTTATCCTACTTAATAATCCTACAATTAAATGTGAAAGTTAGTATGTTTAGATATTTCGATGTTTGTTACTCAATCACGCAAAAACGGCTGAACGGATTTGAATGAAATTTGGCATACACATTACACATAGCTTATTATATGGATACATATAGAATACTTTTTACAACAGATTTATTTCATTTGAAAGTGATTTATTCATTGACGGATTGTCAGATAGACAGATGCCAGATTGACCGATGTCACAATGTCAGATGTCACATTAACAGATGTCAGATTTATGACTATTGCTTATTTGTTACGTACATTTTTCATTTTTGTCTGAACCTAATTCTAAAGTTAAGGCGGACGAAGTTGCGGGCGTAAGCTAGTATGCTAAAATTTTACTACGCAAATGGATTTACAGACAAGCGAGTTGCGAAAAATTTATGACAAAATCAGCTTTATGCTGTAAGAATATACTTCTTTCAGCGCTAGTTTACATTTCGTCCATTTCCTTTCGAAGTCAGTTGTTTGCCGAATTATCCAGTTCAGCGGATATTTTACATTCAACTTATCTGGTAATAACTTGACAAAGCAGCTTAAGTAGGTAAACGAATAAAAATAAATAAAAGACAAATAATAAGGAATAACTTTCATTAGAACGACAGTGTTGAAAATAGTTTTAACTCTACGCACCATTCGCGAACGTACAGTCGCAATTGGCGTACAGGGGTTTTTTAAAATGTATAACTTATCACAACAATTTTAATCAACTTTTGACCTGAAGTTATTAAATTGTGCAAATCATTTTTAAGCTTTGAATATTTCTGCCAAAGTAATCCAACTCCAAATCGGATCCGGGAATAGATTTTAAAATTCAACTCGTTTTCCCGAGAAACCTGTTACGTATACCTATAATCCCAAGGATCAATTTCTTTGGAAATGATATCATTTCGAAATGAATAGAAAAAGAAGGGCATATTTTATTTAAATCTTTACTTGTTAAATGTTTTAGAAAGAAGAACTAAGCAAATGGTAAACGATAACAGTTCAGTTCATTCCAAGTTAGGACTTCAACCATATTTAACATCAAGGTGAACTGGGAGCAAACACATAACCTGCCAATATTTTCTCTAGCAATTCGCTTTCCGTGAGTCCTACATGAATAAACGTTTATAGACATAAAAGTAAAATAGATTTCATAAGTTTGGCAAGGTTAATTTTTTTTTTTTTATTTATTCAAATACACAAAACAAATTACAATCATTAGGAAATTAGAGTACAGAAATGTTGGATCAGAGCGGGATTGCAACTCAGACCAAAAATATCTTTAGATTTTGATTTACCATTAGTGTAGAATATTTTCTGTGAAATACGTTGGTATTTAGGTACTTCAATTAACCATTTTATGTAAATTGTAGTTTGTAAAGTAATTCTTTTTTTTTTTATGGTTGACAGGCTAGTTGTTTGACCACAGCTCACCTGATGTTAAGTGAAGGTGTGGTCGAAGATGGTAAAGCATACCTAGCCTGGAATGGAACTGGCTCTCAAGTGAGGCTGCCGGAACACACCGTTAGATGCTTGGCGGCAGATTTTCAACTTGAGGGTGGTAGCTAGCCAGCCAAGTACTAGAAAGTACCCTACCACCGTGCTATAGTTTCCTCACAATGTTTTCCTTTACCGGCAGCTTAAGCTCATTGTTGGGGTTTGAACCCACGCCCTTCGGCATGCGAACCTACCGCGATAACCACTGAGCTATCATCGCTACATACACTCTTCACAACTGTCCGAGTGCATTAGCTGTACAAAACTAGCTTGAATGATTTGTAGCGTATTGCACAGGCGAATGGCCGCTATTGTGAAAATAAATGACTAATGCTTATTGTATCCATAATGAAAATTAATTTATATTTCTGCAAACGTACAACGTACGGCAAATAAACATGAACGGTGTAACAGAAACATCGCGGTTAAATAACATAAAATTTTACTTTCCAATAATTAATCATAGAATGTCATCGTCAAAAGATAAAGAAGGACAAATATTTTAATCTATTTTTAAACGACTCACAAATTAATAAATATCACGTGGCTATTACCAATTAAGTGTATCGTTGGTGAATTGATAAACAATTCGATAATGTCATAAAAACAATTGCGCCGGCCTTAATCTAAACGAATGGCAAAATTAACCGAATCAAGATTAGTAATTAGATTCTACAAAGCTAATAATAAAACACTCGGCATACGTTATTACGAATGCTGCTTGGCAGTGGGGTAGCGGTGGACGTATCCAGGGCAGGCCCTTTGAATGTTTTTTGTAGAATTGTGCTGGTTTCATTTGCACAATGACGAGTTTACCGCGGAGTGGTGCTAATCAATTACGACAATAAAATAATTGCTTTATAAACAACTTTTAATAGTTTGCCAGTTACTTAGGTCATTAACCAATTCACTAGAGACTAAAACAACAAAGCCAGAATAATGATGTTTGTAAATTAATGAATATAAATTCTGGCGTGGACAGTAAAAGGTTATCTATCTTAGTATAACATTTTTCTACTAAGGCAACTTTAACTTTAACATCCTGAGAATCACTGAAAGTACTCTAGACAACTGCTTATCTGAGCAACTAGCAAACTTCATAACTAAAAATAACATTTACTACAATTCAGTAAATATAATATAATTAATATTTTATTCAATTCAATTTAAAAATAGCCTTGTTGGTTCATTGTTAGAATGTCTACTTTACGAGCTGAAGGGCGTGGGTTCGATTCCCACCCAGGGCAAACTTTGTGGTATAAATGTGGTAAAATTTCTTTGTCTGGGTGTTCTGTATTTATTACAAGTATATATTTACAAAAAAAAAAAAGAAACGTATTTATGTATTCTATCAGTTATTTGACTTTACTCTTTACTTTATCAGTTACTTACTTTAATTATTTTTTTTAACCCGTACTAGTTACTTTTAGTAGTAACATTTTTATATAATCAAGCGGCAATATATACTGGGGGTAAAGTATCCTCAAGCTTTGGTTCTGCGTCCGCCTCTGGGTTAGAGTCCAGACGGTCACGCGAGGCTCCACCGAGCGGTAAGCCGTGGAAACCGAGGCCCCCTGTTTGAACATCAGACCGCATGGAAATGAGCTCGCCGACGCATTATATGCATGTCCGTACATATCCCTACAAATAGATAGTAGGTAGGTATAGTGTGTACGTGTAGTGATAACCTATGAAATGAATTTGCTGTTTTGTACTAAATTTGTATTCGAGTTAGCAAGAAAAGCTGTAAGTTTTAGAATTTAAATTAAGATAAAATATCTATAAATTTATTTTATTTTTACACAAGCGGCCGCCACGCTGTTTTACCCGCGTAGTTACCGTTCCCGTGGGAATACAGGGATAAAAAGTAGCCTATGTCATCCAGAGATAGTGTAGCTTCCCAACGGTGAAAGAATTTTTGAAATCGGACCAGTAGTTTCGGAGCCTATTCAATACAAACAAACAAATAATCAAATCTTTCCTCTGTATAATAGTATAGATGGAAAACGAACAATTGCTATTATGGATATAATTATAGTCATGTTCATTTAATGAAAGTTAGCGCATTATAAAATGAATGAATCTAAAAGATGCGTAGTTTACCACAAATTTAGTATAAATATCCGTCAAACGCTCGCCGAGATTAAAATTAATTTCAGATAAGTAGATATAATTGAGTAGGAACGGTATAACAAAATTTTAGAAAATAAACATTCACAAACCTACGCGACTCTCTAATTTGATGAGTAATTTATAAACCTCTCTAGACCATTACGAAAATTAAACAAACTCCTTCCCATCATCGCTCTCATCAAACACGGGAATGTAATCAAGCGAAAACCCTCAATCAGGATAAAATCTTCAGAAGGCAAACACGAGCGTATGCGGGGCTAATCGGCGGGAATAAAGGCGCTCATTTGTGTCCGGGTTTCGATCCACGTGGCTTGGACAATAGAAGCCCAACCGTCGAGTCCGACTCTAAGTATAAGGCTGATAATAAACCGTCAGTCCAGACTGAAGGAGTCTTAGCATAAGACAGTTTGATCTAATAATAATTTCAAAGTATGTCAACGTTTCAGCACTAAGCTACGAGCGTATGGATAATATTTGATGTTTTTAATAACACTTTTTTATTATAATTTTCTGAAGAGTTAAATCAACGAGTATTAGGTTGTGTGGGAAAGAGTACTGTTAGTTATAACTAAGTTGGTTAGGATTTTTTCTTTTTCACATTACGAAGAAATGTCATTTCAAAATACCCGCCGCCAATGAACATGTATAAAAACGGTCAGAAGAAATAACTGATGTATTTTTTTTTTATGTGACAAATAATGAGACGAACGAGACGCTCTCCTGATGGTAAGAGATAACGCCTGTCCATGACCATTACAGCGATACACAGAACTTTGAGTAACAAAACAAAGTCCAGGGCATCGCTGCTTTAGTGCTCATTACTTTGGGACTTTCGATGGTTAGTCTTAACAGCCCAGTAATTTCGCTAGCTGCAGTACCCTTCAAACCGGAACACAGTAATGTTTACACACTACTGCTTGGCGGCAGAATATCTGGTACTGCGGTGGTACCTACCTAGATGACCTCCTGCTACGGAGATCTACCACCAAGTATGCCAGGATTGTAGCAAATGGTTATTTATAATTAGCAATATAGGCTCTATCTACCAGTAAGCAAAACGATGCGATTGTATGTATGTAGGACTTTAGGTGTATGTATGTATGTTTTCCCATTTTCGAGATACAAATACATACTATCTTTTGAGGGCACTTTATTTAACATTATACAACAAGCATCAGCATTAACTCATGTAATATATCAAAGATATATTACATGCACAATACACCCCAAGCGTGGGGACGTCAGTGCAGGACTTATCGCCCCCATTCCGAATAAGAATAAGAATATCAAAGATAATTTCAATGGTCATAACGATACAATCGTGACAATTACGACGATGTTTTCGTGTGTGGGTTCGATTCCCAGAATTTGTGTGACGAACATAGATATTTGTTTTGTATCTGGGCGTTTTGTGACATTTGCAAACAATACAAACTTACTTTTTCTATTAGTTATTTGATTCCCTTAGTAGCTTTAGGGCTAGATGGCGCTTTGTAAAATGTCCGCCGATATTTATTTAATTCATAATATTAATCGCGTGAGCAAGTCTGTTTCCCGCTTTACGCCGAGTGCGTGTGCCGGTCTACCAGGATCTATAGCCCGACGTCATCAATCAAAGTCCCCACAATTCTACTACCCTCGCTGGCCTTGTGCAGGTAAATGTACTTGCGTTTTTCGTATGCACTAGGATAAATAAATAAATATATTATAGGACATTACACACGGCGCCATCTGACCCCAAACTAAGCAAAGCTTGCGCTATGGAAGACAGATAACTGATAAAATACTTATAATACATACAAATACACTTTCACTATAACCGTCTAGATACATTACAAGTGTTAAGCTAATTTAATTACTTATTTAATAATACTTTATTCAAGCTCATTGATTCAAGCTTTATTTTGCGGAGATTCATATTCGCAGTCGTCAAGATTAAAACACCACGACACAAGTATAAGTAGACAAAGAATTATCACGGAAATTTTATAAAAAAAACCTAATCCGAAGCATATCTTTTATGATTGCTTTTAACGAAACCTGAGAATTGGCACAATGCAAGAACGTGCTATGACCGAAAAAACAAATAATTCAAAAAAGTCTTCTATCATTCGCAGATATCAAAGTCCAGTTCATAATAAGCAAGATGTATTCAAAGTGATGTATGTATAGTAACCGTAGGCCATTAGTTAGATTTGTTTACTATTTTTACGGCCAACATAATGGGTTTTATAAACAACAGGAGCACTAACTTGAAGTTTATTGCTGCTCAGATTACGGAGGCAGTTAAAGAAGTGAATAAATTTATACAGAATTTTGAAGATTTGTAGTGTAAAAGTCAACATTAGATAGAAAGATACAAAATATTTAATTGTGAATCGTTTCGGAACTCCATAAGGGTAAGAAAAATGTAATAAATGTTGCTTAAAATTAATCAATGCTTAAAATGCTCTGCTAAGTTCTCACTGACGTGAAATATCACGCATAATAAAGAGACAGGTTTCCTAAGTAAACCTTTAGTTATTAAACACCAGCAACAAAAACTTTAAGCGTTTATCTATTGTTAAAAACAGAAATTGAAAATATATCTCCGTCCATTCACAGTTCCGTTTTGGTGAGAGGAGTTATTATCCCCGCGACAGATGTTTATGTATCAAAACTGTCTGCTTTTGTGTGGGTGGAACAAAAAATTCAACTAGATAAGGGCGTAGAAAGGAATCGTTGAAATCCCTACTGATTAGGATTACTGGTGAATCGAAAGCATTAAGTTTAATAACAATTGTGACCACACGTTCTGCTCTATTGTAAGGCTTGGGTATATTAATACTAAGTCTGTATTGTATTGGACTACTTCTCTTTTGGAAATTTGTCTTAGAGTATTAACGTATCTAGGCTCGATGCGATGCTATCGATATCCAGCATATCTAAGTATGTATAAGAAATATCAATAGATCTGCGATGTCGTCAAGTAATCTGCGATTGTTTAAATGCCCATTTTCTTAGGAATGCCATTTATGCGAGACAATCGAGTTGATAACGATTACATATTTAAGATATGTGATCGTTCTTTATGTTTGAATTATAATATTTTTGTTTTGTATTTACTCTTTTGTTTTTGTTTTTCAAATGTTGTATTTTAAAGTTATACGAACGAGACGCTCTCCTGATGGTAAGAGATAACGCCTGTCAATGACCATTGCAGCGATACACAGAACTTTGAGTAGTACAAAGTCCAGGGCATCGACGCTTTGGCATTTATTTATTCGATACTACAATAATTAACTGTAAAATAAGTTTTGGCGGGAACGCGATATAACCATGCGGCGGCAACGTATCGTTTTTTTAAAGTAAACACAGTTGAGTATTAAATAGTTTTATTTATAAAGTGCAGAATTATGAGCATGAGTATAATGTAAAAACATGACCTTTCGTGTTGTTTCCTAAACTGCACAGAAGTTTGTAGTAAAGTCATCACTACTTTACAAGAACATGACCGGACTCGATCATTATTTTGTGACTCTAACTGTGACTTACGCTTATTTAAAACGATACATTTTTCAAAAACATTGTTTTTGAAAAAAAAATACGTAATACCGATCATGTATGATTTAGACACACTATTTGAGTTTTCAGAGATACCTAGTTCCTTTCAAAATAAACGTCTAGTATGATGTAAAATTATAATTCACGAAATCTTAGCGCCAAACTACCTACAGACAAGATCTAAAAATGCATCATCAGTTAATCATAAAGCTAAATGATAGGTAATTTATCAACGATGACAACTATTGTTATTGATTCTGCTCCAAAACAACCACTCAAGTTTCTCCAAGAATCGATGTTTAATATTTATATCTCTGTTTCTGATAAAAGCATGGCCAGTGTAACCATAACAGATATCAGGGTACAATAGTGGGCACAACAATACGTAAGTGCGAGCTGAAATGTGACGCATAAGTTATCGATTTTTAATCAAACGCCCCCGGCGACCGATCGCCGCCATTTGTGACGTGAGTGAATGTTTTATTCCACTTAGATCTCGCAGTATTCCATTATTCTGGATAAGATTAAGTAGATATAGAACATTCTCAATTTAATCTTCATCATAAAATAATATTCCACATTAAAGTAAGATTAGATCTTTCTCATCATAACAAATTGTAGGAAAATGAATTTTTTTACAAATTACCTATGGATAACAAGATGCTACAGACAGTTCGTTCATCTAATTTTACATACTGAACCACTGTTTTTCAAACTGTTACAGACTATCTTATGTACAGAAATCTTTTTAACTGGAATATTTATTTTTTTTGACATTAAATTTGTCGTTGGTGGTTTTAGAGGGAACGCGCAAAGGTCTTGTAATCATATCTATTATTTTCTGAAACTTTCTTTCGAATGATTATTATGTTGATTTATTCATAAAGTACTTAATAATTATGTGCGCGAGAGTGGGAAAGTGATTTAATAAGGTAAAATATTACTTTTTGATTCTGAAACTCCATCGTAGCTTGTGGTAAAGTCACCACTACTTTGACGTGACCTTTGAATATGACCGGGCTTCTCCAAGACTTTGGCTGTGACTTTCCGAACTAGTACATAGTAAAGAACAGAAAAACTCGTGAAAGTTTTTAATGAAAAAAATAAACGTTCATGCAAACGTCGATTCGGTACAATAGACTCTCAACACCTTAGCTCCGCTCGGTCAATAAACTAACAAGCAGAAGGAATTTCAGTTGTGAGTTTAATATATTTATGAAATTAACATTTAAACGCTTACGCAGTTGTGTTATTAAATTCCTTGCGTAGCTTGGCGTAAACAACGTAAGCCGGTAAAGTTCTAAGGTTTATATTAAATTCGTGAAACCATTCATAATTTTTACCTCCTGAGGTCAGTGGCAGAAACAGGAAAGACTGCATGGTAACGTTTTGATACCTACACACAATTATTGCCTGCACAATTTTCTATGCTACTATTGTAAGATTTTTTTGCTAAATGCTGGCGTCGTTGCACATCAAATCAGAATTTCTGACAATCCAATTTTCTGATTCAGTGATTTTAGCTTTAATTCTACTTAATTATCATTAACAAAAGTCGAAATACGGTTTAGTTAGAAAAAGATTATCTCAGATGGTCATGTCCAAACGCTCAATATTGGGTTGACACAGACAACATATAAAAATAAGATTTAAAACGATGTGGCGTAGAAAATGAAAGAAGACCCCTTTGTTTTACAATTTATATTTATTCGGCTTATTTACCTAATATGGATGTAGTTTGCGTGCACAACCAAACATTTTAGAGTCATCATCTATTTTACCATGAATTTTCTACGCAACATTATATCTAGCTTTAATTGTAGTTTATTAGTTCTATGATTAAGTATTTAATTTGTAAAATAAGTCAAATTAATTTTATTTATTGTTATGCTCGCATCAAATGATATTCGTAGGTAACCGCATAACTTGAGAACAGTTGAAGCGATTTAGCTGTTTTTATTACAGCTAGTACGAAATTAATTAAACAAATCCAAAACTAAAAGCTTGAGTACGAATCTTATTTTTAACTATTATCTCAGAATATGTTACTCTATTATATCTTTTTACCTCCTACTCATATTCGAAATATACGAATTATGAACTATAATGGGACATAAAATTACGCATAGTCGGAACAAATGTTCAATCTCTAATCATAAACAACGATGTTTGCGTCAAATAAGTGTGTTGTGAACACAACAAGGTCTCCAAACAAATAAATGAACTGTGAGAAATTTCTCGAGAGGGTAGACGTACAAATATGGGAGTGCAGGCTCCGGAGCGGTGCCACCAAATAGGTTGGAAAATAACTTCATCCCCTGAGGCGGCTCGGATTCAATCAACTCACTCCTAGAATTTTGGAGTTCGTTTATCGAACGCGACAGCAACTCCTGAAATATTCTATAAGTACTTACCTACTTATAGAATTGGTTGAGGTAGAGATTGGTTTACGGCTGGGCAAATGCGTTGGTTGGTTCGCCGCATAGTCAATTAAACATGGGCGATGGGAAATCCACTCGATTTGAGCTTATTCGATTATATTATTAGTAATGCAAATTCTACGAGTATCGACTTCATGATAGCAGGTGCGTATATAATGATATCAGCGTAGATAGGTACGTCATATTATCAGCACATAATCGCACTTTCTCTAAGCTCTAGAGATTTTCCAAATCGAAAAAATAAGTGTCAATTTGTTTGATAAAAGTTTCGGCAGCCTTGTTGGGAGACCTCTAGCTTCCAATCTGGAGGTCCTGGGTTCAAATCCTACAACACGCAGCTGTCTTTTCCAAATTATGTGCGTATTGCTGATTACTTCAAACGGGGAAAGAAAACATCGTGAGAAAAAAATTACAAGTCTGAGATTTCTAAAAAAAGAAATATGCGTGAAGTCTACTGACCCGCACTTGGCCAGCGTGGTGGACTTACCTTTCTCACAATGAGAAGAGGCCCGTTTACAAACAGACAGGCAGTTTATAAAAAAAAAAACGGGGCTGATTCGGAAGCGTTAAATAGTTTAAATACGTTTTATAATGTTCATTATAAAACGTATTGTACGTTTATGTAATAGCACTATGTACAAATGTAATTCAAACTAAATTCAAAATTCTTTTGTACAATACAATGCAATTTATCCATATATTTATTCTTTGCCCTCATGAGGTATGTAAAGGAGTCTCATATCTCAGAAACGTCTAGATAGTCCTTTATTCAAATAATAGCGAGACTTACATAGCATTGAGCCGTTTGAAGACATGAATTGCAAATAGAGATGGGAAGCGGGTCCAATCATACGGATGTTTAGGTCGCAATATCCCACTCCGCACAAGAAGCGAACGGCTGGCAATTAAACCACAATATTGTATTTCTAATTTAGTGAATGGTTTATATTTTGATCGGGTCTCGAGCAAATTTGATTTATAGTTGTAATCATTTGAAACTAAATTAATTTGGCCACGACTTCATCCCCATGTGCTAAATTACAAGAAGTGTTATAATTTTCTGTTTGAAATATCGAAGAGATTAAAAGTGGATTGGTATAATTCACTCAAACTAAAATTCTTAGAAACAACTACGCGGTAACAAATTCGATTTTTTAAATGATTGATAACTTGATGTTAAGTGCCGTTGTGGTCGAAGATGTGATCGATATGCATATCTAACTGCAATAGAAACCTGCTTTTAAATGAGGCCGCCGGAATACACTGTTAGGTGTTCGGCAAATCTGTTGAACTTTACACTAAAAAAATCCACTGAGAAGAAAGATTCTGCAGAGTCATTTTCCATGCGAATAAAACAAATTGAAAATCACAAAAAAAACCTATAACCAATACCTTTTTTTACTAATGTACCTAAAAACAATCAGCTCAATCTATTTTGAAATAGGTTGTTATTCGAATAAAAATGTCTTTCAACACTTTTGATTAAGTGTTAAAACTGAAGTACAATAATCACTCAAAGATATTCGCTCATAAATAACTTTAATTTACGATCAATTAAATGTAAAGCGCATGCCGACGCTCTAACAAGACGTGGAGGAACTTGTGTACGTGATAACGTTCATGCAATTATAAAATTAAGGTTAATGAAATGAAAACTCAAAACTAGTTTTCGATAGCGGAATGCGTTTAAATTAAAATTGTGCATCTATGGCGGGCTTGTACGGCTACTTTGTTTTAGCGGTTTTTGGAAAAATCTTGGCGTATTGCATTATTTCACAAGTGTTCATTCGAGTATTTATGTAGTAGTTTAATCTAATCAAGAAAGTGCCAAATTACACGCGCGACTGTAGGTAATCTATATCTTATTTAATTGTGGCGACAAAAGTATTTTTGTGCTCTTTTCAAAACTCCGTAGATGTTTGTAGAAAAGTAACGTCTGCTTTACTAAGACAAGGACTATACATGTTCGTAACTTACTTATGTGACTTTGACTGTGATTAAGTACATATTTATATTACTTAATTATAAATTTTAAAAAAAAGATGTACTACTTGACGATGTGACAGAATGCACAAATTGCTTTGCCAAAAAGTAAAAAAAACTACAGACGTCAGCATGACGGCAAACAATTGCGACTAAACTATGTATTATTATTGTCTAATTACGGTAAACACGTATCTACGCTTCTATGTCTACCTATATCAATTCGCGTTCATACTTGTTATTTAATTACTGCCATACATTTTCAGAATTAAACTGTTCAATATTCATATTGCAGAGTGCAGGATCGTATATTATACGAACAGTATGTTTCAAGGCCTGCGTTTTGGCTCGGTTTCGCCGGTCGTTCGCCTCACCCTATAAATATATCGAACAGATGCACACAAACATTTTAATTTTAATGACTTTAACAAACTTTATTTTATGCATCTCTCCTGGAGTTTTCACACAGACATTGCTTTTGACATGGTTTGACTAGGAAATGCGTTCTGAGTTTATTTTACTGATAAGCAACTTGCGAATTTGGTGACGTTTTGCTGACTTATGAATAGGCTGGTAAAAACTTTTGAGTGAATTCGTTTGAACGTCTTTCGTGTCTCATAAATTCTTAGATTCAATTCTTCATTTCATGTTTTGATATCATCAGGCAATCTGTGTAGGCAGAGACTACAGAGACAGCAAATAAAAAGAAAAAGTGTAACTCGACTGCGACTCGAAAAAAAACTACAATAAATAGGAAATAAACCCCGAATCATAGCAACAAATCGATTGACACCCTTTTAATTTCTGCGCTATGGCAGAACATAGACTACTAAAACATAACCTTTTATTTTCGGTTTTCAGTAGTCGTGTGAAATATTTTACTTGAGGGATAGGTAAGTAATTAAGAATCCCTTTAGTTAGTCTACATAGATGCATCTTTATTAGTGAAAGATTCGTGTTTAGTGAAAAGTGCATCACTGTTAGTGTACGTGCCAACGAATACTTAAGCATAATGTGTAATTTGAGTATACGTTAATTAAGTATATCAAAAAGTGTTTAATTGCTCTATAATTAATTAAAAATTGTCACTGAGTTTATTTAAATAATTTAAAACCACAACGTCCGGTATTAAATAAAACTATGGAAGGATTTTTGCCATACCATATACATCAACATTAGTCACATGTAATACCTATAAAAAGTTTTGAAATAAATATACAATTAATCGTAACTGCCCTGTTATAAATAGCTCATTTGGTAGTAGCTCTGCTTCTTGAGCTGAGGGATGTGGGCTCGATTCCAACCCAGGAATAATATTTGTGTGACGAACATATATACATAGACGTTTATACTGCGTCTGGTTGTTTCATATGTACTATAAGTATATTTTTACAAAAAAAAAGTATTCTATCAATTATTTAGTTTCCACAGAACAAGCTTTGCTTGTGGGTAGATGGCGTTGAGCAAAATATCCTTTAGCATTTATTTACATATTTTTAAAATGGAAAAGTATCAACAGCTTTTAGTAATATAAATGTTGCGCTGTGCAAAATAGATATATACCACTTATACACACAGTCCTAAACACCTGATATCACCTACTACAAGATCCGCCATATATATTAAACAGCTGCTAAATTATTCTAAAACAACCGCAATCCCATTTTCTCAGCCGACAATCCGGTTTCGATTCTGTGTAAATCGACGTTACACCCGCAAATGTAGAGTAAAAGGAAAACAATTAATTAACTCATTTCCCGCAATTAGCCTGGGAGCGAGTCGGAATTACTTTAGCATCTCTGGCCAATCGCTGCTTGACACTGCAAGGCAGAGTGCAAGCTTCAGATGACGCATGGACATGTGTTATTTCTTCCCATCCGAAGAGCGTATCCTAAGTCTAATAACTTGTACATAAAATAAAAACTTGTTAAAAAATGCTGCAGTTTTGCCACATGTAATAAAAAGTATTCTTTACCAATCTTTACAATGTATACCATAATTCTAGCTGAAGTTCATTAACATTGGCTCAGTAGTTGTGAAATTGTTACTAGCAGTAAAATCTACTTTCAAATATTCGTATCGTTAAATTGGAATGTATCATAATTTACGCTTCGCTCGCGTGTTCTACTCAAAAGGGTAATTTTAGAAATAAACACTTGTTTGTTTTGATAAATAAATATCCTAGGTCATTTCACATAGCGTCATCTAGTCCCAAACTAAGCAAAGCTTGTACTATCGGATCCAGAGAAAAAACTTCTTGATTTTTTTGTTAAAAAAATTCTACTGTTTGAAAATTATCATCAGCTCTTTTCTAAGATAAATTGATGCAAGCATCTTTCATAGGTCTGATCTAGTTTTGGTATTCTGTTACTCTTGTTGGGGTTTTAAAATTGTTTTAATAAATACTTGCCATCACGATCCATTTAGCCGTTGCAATGGTAACAAATAGATAGAAAGACACTGACACAACAGAGTTGTTTTCTCTTTCATAATATTAGAAGCTAAATTAGCAGTTAGACATAGTTTTGGCAAGTTATATAGGGTGGCTACTTTCTGATCAAGAGTTAGTATAGCGACTGAGAACAATGAGGCTGTATTCTGTTATCGAATACACGTCAGAGCCTTTTAACGGTTGCGGATTACACTGTAAATGAGTATCCGTAGTCCGTGGCTCGACCTGCCGTCTCTGGTTAGCGGAAACCGGCTTTCCCCGCGCCAATCGCGCGATGCCCGACGCCTCACTTCCGCCCGCCCTTTGTCACTCCTAACAACAATAAACTGCGTTCGGTAAACGCTGCTGCTTAAACAAACGACACTCTTCCGCATTTTTGACAGCCCATTGTTTTGTTTTCTTTCCTAATCATTGTTTCTTTGGCTAATTGTATCTTTGACGGGCAAAAAGCGATGAAAAGGGGAAAAGTTATGAAAACAAATTGTTTTGATTCTCCATTGGGTTGTTACCGTTATTGTAAAATATACTAAAAACAAAAGTTACCTTGGAAATTTTATATTCAAATTCAAATTTTGTACAACAAAATTGTGGGCTACGGCTAACATGATCTATCATTTTCCACACACATAAGTTTGTCACGCAAACTTTGTTAGTTCTTCGTTTTGTTGTTTGTTATCACAAGTTTGTATGGGTACGTATGTTTTTTTTATACAAAATATGTTTTCAGATGACAACATCCTGCCTGATGTTTAGCAGTAAAGCGGACTAGGATGGAACACACTACATAGAAAAAATATGTTTACTCTTTGTTTATGTAGGTATGCATGTACACTGTACATACATTTGTTTGTTACTTCATTACGCTGTAAGGGTTTAACGGGTTAGAATGAAATTTAAAATACAGATAATTTATTTTCTTAATTAGCACAGGCTACCGTTAAACACAAAAACGCAAGCAATGCCGTGGAGTGCACCTAGTCTCTTATAAATTAGCATCTATTCTGTTTAATATACATTGTACAAACATAAAAATAAATTTGTGTTGACTTTAAATGTTTTTTAGATTGAAATATACCTATGTTGAAAATTCAGTGTTTAAACTCGTTACAAAAGATAAATTGCGTACAATTTACTTACAACAACTCTTTGTGCTACGCTCAATTGACCTACGAAAGTAGCGCAACCTGCTCGCTCAAAGGAGTTCTCTTTCAAAGTACATACATAGCTTTGTGGGGTAGAAAGACGTGTTCTGCTAAAACGATCGCGAACACTGTTCTCTCTGTCTCCCATATTTACAAACAAGCATTTAATTGACGTAGGAATTTCAAACACACCGAGCGTTGAAGGAAAACACGACGCCGTCGCAGCCTTTTCAGAGGTAGCCTTATGGGCGCACCCACAGTTTAGCGAGAGAAATTGTAACACAGTAAGTAGCTAATTGGCTAACTTGGTAAAATATGTAATTTAATAAACGCTCGCCGTAATTATTCGTAGAGATTGCGTGAAAGATTAAAATGAAACAGTTGTTTTAATGAAACGGTTGTCGCTAACTGGCAACGAGGTTCGTCTGACTTTGTCTGGGGATTGCTAACGTAGGATTGTAGCATTAATTGTGTTGAACTTGGAACAACAAGTTTGGATGTTTTCTTTTGTATTTTGATAGGAAAAAAAGAGCATAATTTTCTATAGAGCCTTTTTCATTCTTATTATGTTTTAATATAGGGAAAATATTTGTCACTTCACCTGGAGTTTAGTTTTGTCCCGTTTTCTTTCTCAGGGTAATAATTAATCGGGAAAGATTTTAACCTTTCACTAGCATAGGCTAATATACGTACGTTATAAAGTAATCACTGGGTAAACGTAAAAACGTATCATTTGCCGGGAGTAAACGAGCCTAAGATTATATTTTTTCTTTTACTGAGTATAATGAAACGATTGTTTGCCTCAAGCTTACTTTCTTTGAGGCAGACAAGGCAAGATCTTTTTATCATCAATATTTCAATGCTTAGGCTTTAAGTTGAACAAAAACAAGGTGCTATCTATCTATGCTTTTTATTTTACGCTTTTAAATTTTATACATATAAAATGGCTTTCTCTATCTTTACTGGACTGACAGTAGTCACATCGTGCATGCACAAATAATTTCAAGCAGTTTTTAATTTAAGTATAACGAGATGGACATTGTTAGGCATGCGCGACATATCAAGACTTACCTCATAATTTATTATGTATGATCTTACTTATGGTTAAATTAGTCTATTTCTTCATAAAAGATGACCGTGTAAGATCCGAGTAAATAATAATTTCCCGAATTCAAAGAAACGTTGTTTACGAATTCATGTAGAGGTAAACGCACCGACTTCAAACACAAAAGGCTAAAATATTTAAGCTCCGTGTATGCAAAATATAAGACACGGTACGCAGAATTGTAAAAGAAGTAAAAGGACAAACATGACAAAGTAAATTCTGAGTTTATAAAGCTCTTTATGTCGCTAGCACCTCCGCCATGTATTATTCACTGAAGGGAAAACTGTGTACGAAGAATACAATGTTTTATACTTTGCACAGTGGGTGGGGTAATATCTCTTTTATTTTCTATGCAGGTTTGTTTAATTGACTAAGCAAAAATCAGATTTGCTGTACTAAAAAAAATTCAAGCATTATGATCATACATAGAAATAAAACAAGCTGTACTAGAAAATTTCTTATTTAAATTTCTATCTTGCCTATCATTCTAAATCACGTTACTTTTCTATGAAGTTCTTGAATTTTAATCAAAATTTACATTTATGTAGATAAAATAAAAGCTAAAAGTGGTAAAAGTCAGACAGTAGGTACAGAGATTTTTGTAATAAAAGGCAATGACAATATAAAAGTACCTACTTTATAGAAAAACCAAAAAATAGTGCAACGCATAATCGACCGTAAGCCATGTGCATATAGTCATTTATGTATTGTTTACCAAGCTGAAAAGACAACAAATTGTTTGAAAGTCAGCTCACAGATACAATTTGATCCTGAAAGATTTATAACCGTCTGACTGTCGAGATTATTTCTTGCAAATTCAAGACAACCGGTGTCAGTTACCCTGAATATTCAACAGGCAACGGCCACACAGAAACAATAAAATTAGTAACAGAATTACGAAGTAATTAAGGTCGATTTTGAAAGTTTTAGTTGAGATGTTCAAAATGTTGTCTTTTGCTTTGCAGTCCATTAGACAAAGACAGCAACATTTTTAATATCATTAGATCTGGTATTAATAACAATTGTTTCTGAACTTTTACAAAACAGTATTCATTATGAGATGATAGAATTTCAGGTGGCATCTTTGGTAAAATTAATTGTTAGATATAACCTACGGCTTGTCAAATTCCGCATGCAATTGGCTTTTCTGAAATCAATCATATTTTATGCACGCGATGGTTTATTTATACAAACAATTTGATCGGCTACAATTCTTTTTCGTTAAAAGCGCCATCTATGGTAGCCCTGTGTAAATACTGTCATAGATAGCGCTGTTTAAAGCTGGCAAGAACTGGAGAGCGTTCTTTATACTACCATGGAATTGAACTTATATTTGTAGTTATGGGTATGTGAGGTGTCGGTTAAGGAAGATCAGCTTTTTGTAAATGATCCTACTGTTTGTTACGTATACTGCGCCCGTGGCAAGGGGAATTAATACCGCATCTGATTTAAGCTAATATTATTCGTTCCAAGTATTAATCTGTTATTTTGAAAGCGGTAAGCAATACCGCTATAAATGGACTTAGTGTCATATCATTTTGTATGAATGAATTATCTTGGTTAGGGATTACACACGTGCGATACTATTGCAACAACATAATTTAACATTTTGATCAAACGAGTTCACTAAACGTGCTCTGTTATGTTTCTGGAAACCAAATGAACGTTGAGGGCTCATTTTTAATAACCTCGACCCAAAATGCGAGCGAAAATCCTATGAAAATTACACTGTCGGTTAATATGTAATGATGAGGACGGAGCCGGAAATCCCTGACGTTTATTTAAAGCGTTAAAGTTTATACACCCAATACAGAGCATCACATTAACTATTTAGGCGGAAGGAGCATGCAAATGTTCTTACCTTCACAAGCACTAAAACAAAACTTAAATCGTTTCGCAAGGTTACAAGAAAAGACCGTCGACGGTTCCCGCAGACCGTTTTAAGTAAAATATTAATGCACCTTTGAATTCGTTCGCGTACCAGGCACGGTCCGAGTTTAATATTTGATAAAGCGGTGAGCCGTCGACGGCGGTTTGTCTGGCCCTTAATTGCGGACTGATGCGTTCGCGGCTGCTGCTAAAGCGTGCTTTACACATGCGCGTATCGACAATAAAGCACAGCCGCGCGCTAAAATCGAATAAAAAAATATCGAAAAAATAATAACCGACAATTAATAACTGACTTATGCCGATCGCTGAAATCAAATTATTATCATTACTACAGCAGTACTTAAATGGGAATCGCAGTCGATGTGTTTTTATTTCTGCATATTTTGTTGTAATTGCTGGTTTTTTTTACGTAGGCCTCAAAGATTTTGGTTTGGAATGGCGTTTTTAAAACAATGACGAAGAATAACAAACAAAAAGCTGAACAAACAAAACTAGACACAACAATTTGTTGTGAAAATCGAACTACGGCAAGCCGAGCCGATTATTATGCAGTAATTCGGGTCGGTTTTGTTGTTCAATAAAAAGTGCCGAATCGAATATGCCGACCGGCTTAAGTGTATATCACGCCTAAACCGGTACTCGGTACTCCGAGAGAAAATATTACAAAGTCCCGTGGCGCGGCACGCCGTACTCTCCAGACTAACTGTTTACTGCCGGCCTAGAGACTTTAGCGCCTATAAATTTTATGTGTGTTCACAATGCCGGAGTAAAATGTTGCAATACCGGTAAACCTCGTTGTTTTTCTTCGGATTTAAGAAAATATGTATTTTAGTTGGAATTGCTTTTCCTTTGGCGGCTGTGCAAACTGTGTGAAGCGTGAAGTGGCTGTGGCTGTGTATACGTACCGTTAATTCTAATTTCCGATCGGATGTTAGGTGCAGACACCGAAACGCGTCACGGCAATACAATGCACCTACTTATTACAGAAATATCTTAGGTTCATATTCACTTTTATTAATAGACACATACGATTATTACACTTTAATAATAAAGTCGGAAAATTTGTCTGTTTGTTACACTATTACGGTTAAACTATTTTAGTTTTAGTTTTGTAGCGATGATAGCTCAGTGGTTAGCGCGGTAGGTTCGCATGCCGAAGGGCGTGGGTTCAAACCCCAACAATGAGCTTGAGCTGCCGGTGAAGGAAAACATCGTGAGGAAACCAAAGCATGGTGGTAGGGTACTTTAGTACTCGGCTGGCTAGCTACCACCCTCAAGTTGAAAATCTGCCGCCAAGCATCTATCGGTGTGTTCCGGCAGCCTCACTTGAGAGCCAGTTGCATTCCAGGCTAGGTGTGCTTTACCATCTTCGGCCACACCTTCACTTGACATCAGGTGAGCTGTGGTCAAACAACTAGCCTGTCAACCATTAAAAAAAAAAAAAAAAAAGTTACTATTTTGGTTAAATTTGGCACGGAATAGCTTATAATCTGATTTAACACACAGGCTAATTTTTACTCAGGAAAATGCAAGTTACATCCTAAGGCAGCTGCTAGTTTCACGTTCTAAACAAAGGAATAATACTACTAGGCATGGTCAAAATCTACAAAACTAAGGTTCGAGAAATAGTTGAAAAAGTAAAATGAAAGCTTCCGGTGCTTCCAGCAAACACGTCAATCACTTCACCTATGTCAGAGTAACTGTTGTATTACTATAATATAAACTTAAATAACCACTCACTGACTGACTGACTTAGAGAAATAGAACTCATATAAGGAGATGTCATTTTATACCTATAAAAATAAAGAGGCTTATTAACATTAGGTTTTTTAACTTCAAATGTAATAAGACGAACGATGCGCTCTCCTGATGGTAAGAGATAACACATGTCCATGACCATTGTAGCAATACACAGAACTTTGAGTAGCTAAACAAAGTCCGGGTTATCGCTGCTTTGGCGCTCGTTACTTTGAGACTTTCGATGGTTAGTCTCAACAGCCCAGTAATTTCGCTAGCTGCAGTACCCTTCAAACCGGAACACAGTAATGTTTTACACACTACTGCTTGGCGGCAGAATGTATGATTTGTGGTCAAACACCTAGCCAGACAACCATAAGATACGGGTCGAATTTAGGAACTTCGTCTTTATCAAAACGACTACAATTCAAATTGGGAAGAACTGATAACGTATGATTGCATCTACTTATTGTATACTAACGACCCGCCCCGGCTTCCACGGGGGAAATTCATTTCAGTGACTCGTTTATCAAGATGTTTTTAATAAACAAACCTCCTGAACAAACATCTCTAAATGGTTGTAAAACCTATACAAAAACATGATTAGTAGTAAGCGGATATATATACATTATACAGATGCGGGAAGCGACTTTGTTTTATACTATTAATAGACTACAAACTAGAGCAGATCATCAAATCCAACATATCACCAAATGGTGATAAAAATAGTAGATACTGTACTTGTAGACACATTTTTTGTATCAAAACATCTACGAGTACATCTAAGGATGTATTAATCATAAATGCTATTGAAGGTATTTGCCAAATGAAAGGAAACACGTATCATATAGAATGTAATGGAGCACAACGTATGTGTTATTGACTGATTCTGCTGAAAAGGGGATATAACGGATATGGTTAATTGGCTTAGCCATACAAATTATTATGTTCAAGGTATATTAGCGTTAAATGAAATAGATAAATTCGGAATTCATATAGATACGGATTCAGTTTTTCCGAGAAGTAAAACATTGGGAGTAATTCTGAAGAACAACTCAATGGCGTTTGTGAATCATTCTTTCAGGACAGGTTCATGTTTTTATGGTCTGACAGGCTAGATGTTTGATTTGCTCATTTGTTGTTAAGTGGCGGTGTGATCAAAGATGGTAAACACACTTAGCCTGGGAACTAGCTCACAAATGAGGCTGCTGGAAGCAGCACTGGTAGCAGATTTTCAACTTGAGTAGTTAGCCAGCCGAGTACTAGAAAGTACCCTACAACCATGCTGTGGTTTCCTAGTGATGTTTTCGTTCGTCGGCAGCTCAGGCTCTTTGTTGCGGTTAGAAACCCCCACGCTTATCACCGAGCTATCATCGCTACAAAATCAAAATCAGTGCTGCTTGCGGAGGCTGTACTGCTCGGTATCCTCGTAATTTAGTAATAAACAAGTATTATGTATGATTTTTTTCTTGCACGTCAAAAATCATGAAATATATTTAAATAAAAAAAGAGCACGGACCTCAGAGTCTGTGACGCGTAGAATTAAATAAAAAAAAACTATAATTATATATGCACTTAATAACGTTTTTTTTTCTTCTCCAGAAATCGGTGTCCGTTGTCAACTTAACACACTTAATAAGGTTACAATCAATGACTGACTAAAATTCATGTATAATATATCACAAAACAAACTTCAAAATTACCAAAAGGAGCCTTATTTTTCAATATAGAGCTATGAATAAACATTAACATAATTATCCGGTAATCGCATGAATCTTTCTTGTTAACGCGCATTCTGTGAAAACTTACGACTCATCGCGTTAAAATTACAAACAAGACATGTTTTTTTTTTTATCTAGATCTCTTTAATAGGGAAATTATTACGTACAGCGTCAATGTGCCGTGATACGGTACGGCTAGATGGTAGAAGTAACCATCTGGACACGCGCTGTTAGATACGGCACACCTCTCCAACTTTACACTCAAGACTCTATGGAAAAGTGTATGAATGAATGTATATAATGTTAATGAGTAATGATATTCATTGCTCACGTTTTTAAGGTTACGTACTCGAAAAGTATCAAATGAACTTTGACCGCGAGAATTATGGCGGCGCCCTCGGTCGCTCCTCTCAGCCGACAAGAACAGCCACAACTGCGGTAAATCTGCAGCCTACATACATATATTTAAAAATTAATAGCAATTATTTTTTTAATGTAAAAAGTAATGAGACGAGCGAGACGCTCTCCTGATGGCAAGAGATAACGCCTGTAAAGTAACAAAACAATGTCCAGGGCATCACTGCTTTGGCGCTCATTACTTTGAGACTTTTGATAGAGTTAGTCTCAACAGCCCAGTAATTTCGCTAGCTATTTATACAGTTAAAAAACTTTTCTACTACCTGGTGGCATCAGAAATATTAGCTGCGGAAGTCAGATTTACACTTGCTCTGTCTATTGCTATGGTTTACCTGACTATTGCGTGGTAGTCTTGAACAGACACGTATACGGAAACAAAAAATCCGATCGATTTTATAAGCAGTTACGGAAAGGCATCTAACGAGTAAGACTATTCGATAAAACTGATAGAAACGTTTCCACTGTCCTTTTTCTGTTTTATCTACATAAGCTTCGGGTGTGCTATTACGAAGAGGGTAGTGTATTGTGGCCGTTACAAACAATTTTTGTTATGAATTGTGAAAAAAATCAACGCCAGCAACGGTTTTTGCGGTTTAAGAGTAATTAAAAGTTGTTCGTAATGATGAGTACAATGGTTTTCTTTTGGCTTAGTATACCTTACTTACACTTACACTCCTGTATACACTATGCCCATGACCAATGACCATAGTTTAATATATAAATTGGCTTATACCTATATGTACTAAAATTTAACTTTCTTTGTTAGAAATAAAATGAGTCGTTTTTATTTATCTATCTCAAATTTATAATGTATATACGTATACACTGTCATATCTCTAAAGTCTAGCACTGGGATAGAAATTCTCAGGTCTAACAACAAATAAAGCAGAAAATGCACGCAATCCTGTAATGCAACCATCAATTCCGAGGCAAAGCCCATAGATTTGTTCAGAGATAACCTATGAATAGCCTTTTTGTTCGAACCTAATCTAGCTGAAACCCTTTTCAATTAGTGCTCCCGCCGGTCGTTTATCTCCCATTACCTATCTATGCTTTTGTACATTATAAAATGAGTACCTAGGTTGCATGGCTTTTCTATGTACTTAGGTAGGGCCTTGTCCTCGGTTGTCTATATAGATTGAAGGGCTAGTTCATTGTATTGGACGATAATTAGTAGTATTAAGATAAAAACTAAATTCCGATATAAATTTCACTAGTATGACATTATGAAAACAAAATCGAATTGATCACTTGCACATAAAAATCGATTAAGTCGTTTAAGCTATAAGAGCAAACATGGAAATATACAACAGAAAAACATCACCTTTCTTTTTACAATCATTTAAAATAACAATAAAGTCCTATCTCATTTTCATAAAACTCGGGAAAAATATTTGTAAGAGAGACATTGTAAAAGCTTTTGTCATATTTTAAATAAATGATAATTCATTCTGCTTTCGAGTTTTAATCCAGAACAGGTGAATATACTCTGTATAAAACTTATGTAAACATTTAAATTCATATTCAAATACATTTAAAAGCCATATAAATATGATGATTATCGTATCATATAAATGAGAATCCCACTCACTCCAGAGTCGCTCCCTACCGCACTGTATGTTGAGAATGCTGCTAGAATATTAATCAGTCACGTACCTGAAAAGAGAAAAAGTGGGTAAAAAATCAAGTCTCCGTAAGTATACTCACATTTTATGAGGTTGGATTTTTAGCACAAAAGTGTTTCACAGTGAAATAAAACTGTACCTACTCGTGGTTAAGATATATGTACGTAACAATACTTTACAAGGAAATCATACAACATTATACAAGGTGTTTCATATTCAGGGTAATATCTGATCAACTCATCAATCAGATTATTTCTGGACAGAAATCACAACAAAATCAGTGGTTTCATAGAATAATCTCCTGGACCTGTCAAAATCACGTTTATTTAGTATAGCCACTTTTACTATATTAGAGTAAAGATTGGACTTAGACTGTAACTCACTTCGTATGATTTTGACTTAGACTATGACTGAATTTGTTTGACATTTATGACTAAAAAGAAATTGTATAAATAAAGATTAGGCATTCAGGACTTTGTATCTAGTTGCCGATGAATTATAAAAAAAAACACGTTTTGTTCCTATTTGAAATGTTTGATCAAACATCATCAGCATGTCTAATTCTTATTACTTCCCTCATAATATGTAGAATTAGCGAAGTAATTAGGTCCCTTTCACTTTCTCGTCGTCTTTTCTATATGAAACTTCATAAATGTAGGCATTGATTGAACTTGTTTAGGATGAAAATGTTGATCAGTTTTTATTTGCTCTCACTCCGAATTTCATTTGTAATCGAATGGACAGACAATTTATTGTTATCGGAACGCGTAAATATCGTATAATTTAATTGTTTATTTAATTAATTATTTTAACAACTTCTAGAGGCGTCAATGTGTTCAACTCAATTGAAAAAGCAATGAAATTGTAATGAACTTTATTTTTTTTTATCGCTTTCTGGCATTATAAATATTCGGCCGTCAGTAATTTGTTTTCATACCTTTATATTAAAATGCCTATTTACGAGCGAGTTATAGTGAAATAATGTAGAATTATAAACATAATTTCTGGTTGATTCAGCGAAAAAAAAAGTACATTGACAATGAAAATGAAGAACATTTTTCTCGTGTGGTCTTAAAAAGTGATTATTTCATGAGAAAACTAAATAAAAATATAAATCCTTGCAAATGAATTTAAATTTGAACGAAAAGATTTGAGTACCTACAAAATATAGGGCGCCGTTATACGCCATATATATATTGTTTTTTTTTTTTTTTTCAGTCTTCTTCTCTTTTTTATGTTTCGTATTTGTATATGTATATTGTATATGTATGTTTAATGTATAATAAAGTTGTATTCTATTCCAAAACCTTTGTATGCCTGGCAAGAACCACTATCAGGATAATCATCGAATCAACATCCCACATGGCAGTTATCTCGCAAGCTAAGTCGATTAGTATTATTATTTATTATTACAACTCTATAAAGCTTTTTATTACATGTATAAATGTAACACAGTCAATAGTCGCATTTGTTTTAAATAATTTTTACAAAACTATTCTACATTTCTACCATGAATCATCGCTCATGGGTGCAAACCAATTACACAGTCACTAATTATCATTTCCTCGGCTGTACCATTCGGAAAACTATGTTTAGTGTGTTCCATTTATTAATTAGTGACTTAACTCCGCTACAGTAAGCGTTATAATGGCTAACATAAATAGTTTCAACTTTAAAACCGCTATTCGTATAGCAACAATGACTGAAATCGCTGGAATGTTTTGAAGTTTGGTATTATTCTAATATAGTACGGAATTTTGTTTGTAACAAAATCGTACCACTTATGGTTGTTTACAAAATTTCGCGTGTCACTACACAACGAATTTTGATACGATTTTTCCTATCATTTAGAGAACTTAAAGGTTATATGACCGTGGGAGAGCAAAACATGTCGCTAGTATAAAAATAAGTATCATCATCATCATCATCATGATACTTATTTTTATACTAGTATCATCATGATGATGATGATGATACTAGTATAAAAATAAGTATAAACTGTACAAATGTTATGTAATTACATATTCGAATTCTTTGCATAGTACTTATCCGCACATATTGCTCAGAACTTTTGACAGGCTAGGTGTTTGACCACAGCTCACCTGATGTTAGGTGAAGGTGTGGTCGAAGATGCTAAAGCACACCTAGCCTGGAATGGAACTGGCTCTCAAGTGAGGCTGCCGGAACACACAGTTAGATGCTTGGCGGCAGATTTTCAACTTGAGGGTGGTAGCTAGCCGAGTACTAGAAAGTACCCTACCACCATGCTATGGTTTCCTCACGATGTTTTCCTTCACCGGCAGCTCAAGCTCATTGTTGGGGTTTGAACCCACGCCCTTCGGCATGCGAACCTACCGCGCTAAACACATGTACTGTTACATTTACACGATTGTAGATAGAACTGAAAGGAATCATTATCAATCATAACCTTTTTTACATTACTGATTGTTACAGGCCTTTCTGTTCACCTGACCGTGGCAGATAACAGCAATTTTATGTTATATTGATATAATCTGCAGACAAACGCAATCTACGGTAGCGGCTAAAATATGGCCTGCTAAAGCCGCGGTTAGGCTTGTCCACCCTACCACGGGTTATGGTGATAGATGCGGCAGAATGTAATGAATTCTATCTCACACACGTAAGGCTAGCGGTAGAGACTACGAGCCATATAAATATTGCTTAAAGTTAACCAACGCTTGAAATGCTGTGTCAATTTCTCGCTAACGTGAAATGTCACGCGTGAAAATGATACAGCTAACAGCAAAGATTAAATTAAATTTATAAAGCCGTAAATTTGTACGCATGCCGCGTCACTGTGCGGCAGGCTTTTCTAAGTCGCCCTTTATTTGTTAAATTCATAGCTGTAAGTAAACTAAATTGTATTTTATTTCGTCATTCTGTATGCCTATTCTATGAAGCCTTAAAAATGTATGAACAATGACCGTGAAGACAAATTTCACGGCCTTTTCGACTTCAATTTTCACACTTAATTTAAGCCATTTAAATACACATATTTTTGAGTCACTCAATGCCTATAACTGTACTCTAATTAACGGCCAATTGTCTTCTATACAGTTATTAATATTAGTCAGTGAGTAGAAAAAGAAGATAAATATTTAATGTATCAATCACTCAAAGAGTAATTTTACACTAGTTTAGATACGAAATAGTTAATTAGAGCGAAGATGGACCGTCCAAGTGTCAATGTTTAGTATGAAAAACTTTGACGTGATGTACCTACTCGTACGAAGCTGAAGATATATGGAAATGGATTAACAATGTGGTCAAACACTAATATAATATTTGTCGCCATCTACTGCTATGTCAAATACATGATGCCCAGCAGTGAGCGAATGAAAGGAGAGCCCCATCTTATATTCAAGAATCCAATAGAATATACATATTAGATATGTCACACAGTGCCATCTAGCCTCAAACTAAGCAATACGTGAACAATGAAAATCAAACATATACACACATATATGTACTATATTACCTAAATTAACATATAGAATACTTTTTACATCAGATTTTATTTACTTATTTTATTAATTAATAGTTTGACAGATTTAAAGATCACATATAAAATTCAGCCGTTTTTGCGCGATTGAGTAACAAACATCCAAGCATACGAACGTTCACATTTGTAATATTAGTAGGATTTACTTTTCGTAAAGTCTGCGAACAGAACAAATTTTTAGTTAAATTCGCGGGTTACAGTTACATAATGTTAGAACACCGATACACAGAATAAACATCTACGCTCGTCACATAAAAGTTTGATGAAGCAGAGCTACTACCGAGTAAACTAATAGGGCTATATGAATCCACGAGGTATTTGAATAATGTAGACACAATAAAATAACACTAACAGGGCCGAGGTTCGTTTCATGTTTAGCTCGTAAGGACATATATCGCCTTGGGCTCCATTCAAGAACTCACAACAGCTCACAAAGCGGAATATGCTAATGACACATTTGCAATTAAGATCTGGACGCCCACTGGGTACGCCATTGTTTCATACACGCGAAACGTCATTAAGTACTTATTAATGCGACTATTCGATTTTACACTCCGGTGATAACTGGTATTGATTAGCGGAATGACGTTTTTGCTAATGATGAGTGATGGTACGTCGTGTACAATGATTTGCTTCGGTTGTTGGTAATACGTATGTTTTAGTCTATTTTTTACCAATGTTCAATCATCGTGTATACTCTTTGGGTGCTAAGCCGAAATTCATAAACTAATTGTATTCATAATCATTAACAATTTTTATTACGGGCACAACACAAGCTAGGTGTTTGATCACGCTCATCTAATGTTAATTGACTGTGTGGTCGAAGATAGTAAAGCACATCTAGTCTGGAATGGAACTGGTTCTCAAAAAAAACTTGTACAAATTATAATGGAGAAAATCGAAAACTTGAAAGGTCAGATCTTCTATAGAAAAAGTACAAATTGAATAAAGATGATTTTTCTCCATAGTAGGTTAATGTTGTACATAACGGTGATTACAATTACCTTTCGGTTTAGTTCATATAAAACATATAATCATGACGTTTTCGTAGACCAAGAGTGAAATTGCAATACGTGAGTGTAGTGTTTGTCTGCCATAGTAACATGGTTCAAATTTACAAGAATTATCTTTTAAAATGGCGGAGAAAGCCAATTTTTTTTATATCTATGCCAAAAAAGAAAATTTCATTATTTTCGCCTTATAATCGTTTTTCTATATTTTTCTGTAACAAAGTGTTCAATGACCTACTCTACTTCCTTATCAAATTTCATCAAGATTGGTGCGGCTGTTTTGATGTGAACAATACAATACAATGAAGACGAAACGATAAAATTATTATTATACTTAACATTTAACATTTTAGAAAAGCGATGGCACACTCAACAACCAAACACTCGGAATTTAATACACCGATTATAAAACATTTCGAGCTTGCAAACTTCTCTGATACTATCGAGAATAATTTTCAAAGTAAAAGTTGTACAACAAGCAATCTCCTGACATGGAAAGTTTAGGTGAATTTCAGAGAAGCCGGGCGGTAAGCATCACCGAAAGAATGTAATAAGGAGCAGGTGCCGCGACTTCTTTATTGGATTTCGCGCGTTCCACGTCGACGTGTTTGATGGCCAGAAGATTCTTGCAAACTCTTTGCAGGCACCTATTAATTTTCCCCTAAATGATGTTCGGAATATTCCCAGTGTCCGAAATGGGTCAAGTGGAAGGGTGCGGCGTCGATTGGCTTCGTTTCCTCGGTACCCATTGAACGAACAGATGTCTTTTGGGAAAGTTAAGATTGTCGGAAAAAGTGGTCCATTTGAATAGGGAATCTTTTAAGTTTTGAATTGGTAGAGTTAAGGGGATGGATGACTTTTCTGCTGTTACTTACCTATTCCAAATCATTTATGTAGAGAATTTGTTTAATTTTCTTATTATTTTCTGATTGCTATAAAAGCTTTTTTTTTTTTAATGTAAATGTTATGAGTCGTACGATGCGCTCTCCTGATGGTAAGAGATAACGCATGCCCATGCCCATTGCAGCAATACACTTTGAGATAACTTTGAGTAACAAAACAAAGTCTGGGGCATCACTACTTTGGCGGCAGAATATCTAGTACTGCCTCACTAGTACCTACTCAGATGACTTGCTGCTAAGGAAATCTACCACCAAGTAAAAAGTAACAGTTAAAGGATAGTTGTTCAACGATTCTGAAATCTCATTAGTGTTACATATGCATTCCAAATGAGTAACTACAAAATGCGTCGGCCTCTAGACAGACGGCGGGCGGCGACGAGACGTTGCCGTGTCACGAGGTCGTCCCAAAAACAGTTTCGCGGTGAACGTGCGACCGAAAGGAAAAGTATAGGCCGCGTTGCACACTGCCGAGTCATTGACACATGCAAATCGAACCACATCGGCGTCGTGTCATTGAACCTTCCATTCAATGACTGTCGAAAGTTGTCCGTGAATACCGTCCGTACTCCACAGAAACCTCCACCACGCGATTATAGCGTCTAAACCGTGTTAAATAAATCTAACTTACTCTGTGGCCGACTCGCAAGGCCGTATAGCATTGAATTATGGTCTAGTTCTCGGACCACTAACGAACCGAATAGGGCTTTCTCGCGTGGGAATAAAGCTCGTAATCAAATGGTCAGTAGACTGCATCAGACACATGCGGCAGCACACAAGGTGCGTCTGGCCATTGTATTATTAGCATTCCGAATTTCGACAAGCGTCGAGCACTAGACGCTATTCGCAAATTACTAACGGGCAATATGCAAATCGCTCTTGTCTGCGGTATGACATTTACATGGTTTGTTAGGTGTAGTCACAAAATATGCTAGCTGCATAGTGCATATCTCTATCGACATCCAATATCCACCGCTACTAAACACTAACAGGAAAGTAATAAAGCGCTTCACAGATTTTCTGTCATAAGCCCCTATGTGGAATACACTCCATGTTATTATGTTTGCAAAGCGGCCATCATGACGGCACGCGGTTGGCCGTCGAGATAAGTGGCGGCCTTGTATGTCCTGATGGACGTAAAAACTGAAAGGACATCCTATATAACGTGAGGAGACGTGGTGTCCGAAATGATGTTGATTGTTGACCTAATCTATCACGTGTGTGACGTCACTCTGCAGCTACTCGAGGCCAGACGGCGGCCCAATGTAAACTCTTTAATTAAACACTGATTCATGTTCCACGTTTAGCTATAGACGGCTATGAAAGTTTAAGCACACACTCCACTATCCGACGAAGTCGATGAACAGTGCATCATTATTGGCATACAAAATAAATACTGTCTTCTTACCTTTTTTCCACTCCTTTTTTTCCTAAGCTAAATGCTTGCGATGAAATCGTTACTGGCGTGTTTATAATGAGTGCAATGTTTTCATAGGTACAGTTTTTGCTAATGTGCCTAATGAAAATGCTCGGCTTTGTTTGTATAGGGTTGATAGTGTGTCTATAAAGTAGAAAGTCGTCGACACTTCGTATAAAGTGCCTACACTGAATAATGTAACTCCTACTGAATAGGATTAAGGTTTAGTTTTACCTTGGGGGCATAAATCTGCGAAATGATATGCAGATTTAAAACGGTGTCAAATATATTCCTTTTGCAGCGGTAAATAACGTTGAGCTCTAGATTCAGTCAAGTTCAGTTCTCGCTTAATGATTTCCTTCTTCCCGTTTCACTTTTCACTTCATTTCATTTTCTTTTCTATTTTTGGTGCGAGATATTTTAAAACTCGGAACTTTTAATGTGGACTCGGAAAATATAATTTGGATTGAATAGCGTAGTTAAATTGTGTCGATAACTGTGTGTTTTTTAATACACACATTAAAGCCCTATTTATTCATTTTACTGGATGTGAACAAATGAAACGATATGAAATTGTAGGTCCTGCAGATACGTGTTTTAACAACAGATGACGCTGTTTTCATTTTGTACAAATTTTAACGTGAATCTAAACTTGAACTAGGCAATCCGAACATTTTTGCCATGAACTGCTTATAGGGTATTAGGCTTAGGATGGTTATTGTTGGGGGTCTGGCTATCTTTATAAAGAGCTTGGAGAGTGCGACAACGTTGGGAAACGTGTATGGTGATCAGGACAGCATGCCGTTGTTTTGAAGGAGTGGTGCTGTACTTATGTACCGGTGCGTTTCACTGGGGATTCCGGAGCCCGTTCTGCAGGTCAGGCAGGAGGATTTTATTGGATATAAACATCATACATCGACTGCACATCAACGCAATCAAGCACCTTTTGAAATTTCCCCCCTCGTCTACAGAAAAGGCACTCCGATCAATAAATAGATTCAAGAAACGATGACACGACACTTATCGGTCATCAACATATTATGATTGCATATATGTGTACATAGGACATTGCGCCTCGTGTCCGTCGTATAATGCTTGCGTTAAGATAAGATTGCACGGTGATTGATCATGAAATATGGTTTTGCAAGGATTGTAAACATCTTATACGTTTATAGTCACGGTAGATGGCATTCTCCTGTATCTTAGGTGCTTACTACTTATATATATTTGTAGGTACCCATACTAATATAATTCGGTACTCATATTTTGGAAGCCAACGAAATTGAAATATAACTGTAATACGTTGACTTCGAAAACATGAGGACATAGTTTTTCGCAAATTGTCATGGTAGAAGATCAGTTGGATTCTACTAAAAGCCCTCTGATGTTACAGCGTCTTTTCTGCATTTAATGGACAATGCATTGTGCGTAGAACATTAGTGTAGTGGGACGTTTACGGGCGCGCCGCCGGTGCCGCGCGCCGTCGGTTGCCCACTGACCGCATTCCAACTTCTTGAAAGTAACGTATCCGGCTGCGAAAAACTGCAATTGGATTCAGTTGCATTCACAGCAACAAAGTAACTAATAGTCACAATTTGAGCTTTGGCAGTAACGCGGATAAATCATTTCGCTACATTGTATTATTTCTTAAAAGTTTGTGTTTTTAAAAGAGTTTATATGACTGTATATGTATTAAATAGTTGTGTTTTTAATTCATAACGTACCGATTTACATGTGTAAGTATCGGAAAGTGATATAATGCGATAAATCATGAATTTTGTTTCGAAAATTTCATTCTAAGCTTATAAAAATACAACCGAACTCCGACAAACTCTCTGTAACTTTATCTCATAAAACACTCGAAAATAACGAAATATCTATATGCTATTTGAGAATGCATTAAATGTCAAAAACAAAGAAGTAGAAAACGTTAAAACAAAAACACTGTCATACTTGATAGAAGAAGACAAAAAAACAAGGCAACAAACAAATTGTAAAGTAACACATAATACTTAGGAGGAAAATGTTTACGAGCCTCCTCTAAAACGTTTAGAGGAGGCTTCATGAGACCAGAATGCTGGTATCTACTTTGGTCAAAAGCTAAGCATTGCCATTCAGCGTGGTAATGCTGCCAGCATTCTGGCCACATATCCCTCCTCTGACGGATTTTTAGACTAAGTTTTTTGTATACATTTTATAAATAGTATAATTTTTGCAATATTAGTTTTTATACTTAGGTAGGTACTTAACTTTATACACCTATGAGCTAGAACTGCATCGTCAGAATATGGCCGACGACGCAGCCGGTAGACTTCCCAAGTCACGACTGCAAGCTGCTATCGAGGCATGATTTAGGTGATAAGTGTCAATGTAATATTAATGAAGTAACGTCTCGACGGTATACTCGGGAAAGTTCAACACCCCCGAACTATTTTAAGTCTGCACAGTATCGGTTTAATTTTATCGTAGATTTTGCTTGCGTTTTAGTAAATTCTACTGCTTTACAGTGATTAAATAATGTAAGAAAATTAGTACAATGTTGAAAAATTTGGGGTTTTATCGTTTCTATGACGTTGTTTTTAGGGTTCCGTGCACAAAGGGTAAAACTAGACCCTATTACTAAGACTCCGCTGTCCGTCCGTCTGTCTGTCTGTCCGTCTGTCACCAGGCTGTATCTAATGAACCGTGATTGTTAGTACAATTTTTCGAAACACTTAATCCAGACTAAAAATCTTAAATCTTTTTGCGGTAGTACGGTTCAAAAAAAACGTTTAAGTTACTTTATCTAACCTAAATAGTGTCATTTTTTTCTTTTTGCCCTGCGTTTCTACTACGGTAATATCACGTAGTACTGTCTAATGTAACAGAACATTTACGAGTGTCCATTATTTATTCATGTAGAACCTTACCAAAAAAACTATTAGAAGCTCTACCATAAATCAATTTAATGTAATTTGAATATCCTAAGAACAAAGTACAGTATATCCGTTTATAAGACCATATTATATAAATAACAGTTTGACTTTATAGTTCAATGAACTGTAGACGTTACTTCCTACCTAATATGAATATCTATTAGGAAGACATTTACTTCACTCGTGACAGACTCGATTCTCGAATTAAATATTTAATCGAATGGTTATTTACGGCCATTCGATTTACATAAATATCATGCATAATAATAAGGTTACCGTAAATCGTAAGTTTGCATGAAAAGTAACAAAAACAATTATTATAACAACACGAATGTTTTGTTTGTTAATTAAGAATTAATTGGGCTAACTTGTTAAATAATATTTGAAGATAATGATTAATTTGCTTGCAGAAAGATATACAAAATATGGAACTATTTAAGACTGGTATTGTGTTGGCTCCCTAGTGCTTACTTAGCTGAACAAAAAATAGTGCCTACTCATTCTTTTTATGCCACATGTGGCAAACAAGATGACGGGTTGTCTAGTAGTAAAAAAAAAAAAAAAATGACAAAACATCATAGCGCCAAAGCAGCGATGCCCTGGACTTTGTTTTGTTACTCATAGTTCTGTGTATCACTGCAATGGTTATGGACAGGCGTTATCTCTTACCATCAGGAGAGCGACTCTTTCGTCTCATTACTTTTTACATTAAAAAAAAAACATCAAACGTGATTTTTTTGCCGTTTTAATAGATAATGGTACAGAACCCTTCCTGCGCGAGTCCAACTCGCACTTGGCCAGTTTGTTTTGTTACTTATACATCATGTTTAATTTCTCTTTAAACCCAATTCTAACGTCAAAGTCGCGGGCGCAAGCTAGTAAACTATAATAATAAAAAGACACATTAGGTTGTGACCGCGATCGCTTTAATAAGTTCCAAGCTTTAAAAGCTCATGACGGACGTACGAAGCTTACAACTTTTTGCACTCTTGTTTACGCTACTATGCCACGCAATAAAATGGTATTTGTTGAGCAAAAATTTCCACCGCGCATACAATGCATAACTATGTATATTGATATGGAATAAAGGCACAGTGCAATATAAAAGATGAAATACATGTTCTGTCTGTTCGTATTTGCACTTTGTAAACACCGTTTGATTCGCGATTGCAAAGGAATCGATTCTTTGTTATATTTACGTTGAACAGGTGCGTTTCAGGGTTTCGCATTCAACAATACGTCTGAGGTCTTTGCAGGGATGAGATAAAGACTCTTTGGAATCCTTGATGTTTTAAAAATATGTCTTTGAGATAACCACGGTGTTTACAACCGCCCGTTTCAAAGTCTTATCTGGTTGTTGTCATGAAAAGACATACCTGAAAGTCATATTTTTTACTGAGGATGTTTTATGTTAAAAGCTAGCTAGCTAGCTAGCTAGCTACGCATCACGGTTTCACCTGCATTTTCTGGAATATAATATACAAATGTTTTATTGGTAACACTGAAGTAACATAATACCAATTTTTGTATTTCGTCTTTCCGTTCTAAGGTCGCCTAGAAGACAGTGTTTTAAGCGATAAGGCCGTCAGTTAAACAATAATAAATAAACAATAAACAAACATTAGAGATGTTGTCGATGCGTTGTCAACCCAGAGATTTCCTCTATTTCATTTGATGTTCGACATTATTTCCATTGATTAACTTTGTATGCACATTGTGTTTTTTCATAAACAGGCTAGATGACGTATTTTGTCATAGAAATATACAATAATGACCCATTCGGCTTAGCCGAGGCTTACTGTAAAGGAAATCAAACTAAAGTATGTTAATAGTTAAAATGTTTTTGATTGACATAACCAGCAACAACTTTCAAATGAAAGAAAAAGCTTTCAAGTTTCATTCATGCAAAGCAACGGGTAACCGCAATCTCTTTTTCATTAACGTAACAGAACTGCACAAAATGTTACAATGGCAAGTCGCGTGCGACGCTGTGAGACCAAATTACGACTGAAATGAAAGTGTGCAATTCTTTTCCTGTACGATTTGGGATACAACCTGCCGCAAGTATATATTTATGCTTAAGCGTAATCTGTATGTAAAAGCAATAAAGGCGATGTTGGCTTGATTTTCGGTAATTCGTTGTGGTTGACTGTATCCGTTGTGCGATTGCTTTGCGTGAGTTTTTTGCTTGTCTGGCGCGCAGGTGGTTTGAAGGTAAGCTATAGAACGCCGGGAACCGACACTTAATTTTTTTTCACTAGTCTTCGACCTCAGATAGATTTAATGTTTGTTTTGATCGTTTTTTACATCTCAACGCCTCCCCGGTGGCTTATGTGCTGCATTTTTAGTTTTTTTTATTGACATCACACTGTGTGCATTTTGCCAGTATCAAGTGTTTAGTTAAACAAACAAACAGTTATAGGCAGAATGTTGTTTTGTACTCGCAGCACGGTGTCATATCATGGATATGCTAGAAAAAAAATTAAGTAAAATAATTCTTAGTTACAAGTCAGTTACATAAAGTAAATAATGATAAAGTCATGGTGTATGCTCTAGTAAAGTTCAAACGAATTTTTCAAGTCAAAATATTTTTTTTTATCCTAAAAACATCACGAACGTCAAAGTCGAGCAATTTGCCATGTTTAAAGTATTGGCGGGAATGCAGAAAGTTTAAAACTTCGAATCAAAGGCTTTTCGAGTGTTTATTTACAAAAATAGTGGTGTTTTATTCATAAAGTGCCAAATAATAAGCGCGAGTATGGGAAAGAGATATAATGTGTTTATTAAAATAATTTCATAAGTATAATAGCCTGTAGTAAAACTGCCACTACTTTAGTAAGGCATGACTGGACTTGACCTTGACTTGCTCTGTGTGGCTTTAACTTATATAAATTAATCTTAAAATACTTAAACATATCGAAATACTTGACACTGGCAAATACACAAAGTGCGATGTCTAAAACAATAAAAAAGAAGATTGGCCATATTTACATACTTCCTTGTTTTGAAGATTTTATGTGCCAGAGATGTATTTAGTCGGTCGTTTCCAAACGCAGACCTCAGGGCGGGGGCCCGTTATCTTGCGGTCATCAGTCTTACGGGACGGAACGGGGCAGCGCCGGAACTGTCGTATACGGCGTGGCACGCACGCCTTACGTGCATTGACGAACGACTTGTTATGAATTTAATGGCCTTTCTTTCGAGGGTAATTTACGCTGATTCGTTCATTGATCTCGACACGTGTTACGATCGTGTTTATTAGAAATAATCATCTTGTTTGAGACTTACAATGTTGTACCTATCAGATTGTTTTTGTTTAGTTGTGTGCCCACAAGCGAATGGAATGATTTAAATTAATAACACACATACAGATTTTGTACTATGCTCAGATAGACATTAAATTAAACTCTACAATAAAGATAGGAACCGCACGACACGGGACTCCCTAGTGTGAGATTCAGGGTTTACAGCGAGAATAAGTTAATTTAGTTAAATGCCTTGACTTTGTTTATAAAACTTAATTTTACTGATAACTTTTTAGTAATAGTTTAAAAGATTTATTAATACCTAAAATAAGTTTTATAGATATTATTATTAAATTAATTTAATGGCGTACAAGGAGAAAAAGGTGATGCGTAGAAGTTTTTACCATCATCGACCACACTGTCACTTAACATCAGATGTGGCGGAACGCACTAAGTACGTCATAAGTTTTTTTATCTGTATATATTGTGTCGAATTAATGGTTTTTTGTTTTTAGCTTGTCATCCTTAGTTGTGTCTAGGCTTAACGTCATGATGATCTTTATATACGAAGAGTGTTTCGGAGAAGTGTACTTAAGAGTGCTAACCCAACAATGTAAGCGACTCTTACTTTGGGATAGACATTAAAATCACGTGGTTTTAAACAAATCCATTGAATTAACTCATTTTTGTCGCGATTTTCAGATTGGCACAAAGTAAAAGTTGTTCACATTGATGGGTTAGTACTCTAAGTACCTACACTCTCGATTTAATGTTACTACACTTTTCTTAAACATCCTGTCCTGTACACACATATTTTATTGCAGGGTGTTTTAGAAAAGTGCATGTTTTTATATACATATTTTTAGAATCTGACTGTGAATCTGTAAATTTAAATCGGATGAGTGTCAAATATCCTACTAATATTATAAACGCGAAAGTTTGTAAGAATGTATGGATGTGTGTATATGTATGTTTGTTACTTTTTCACGTAAAAACTACTGAACGGATTTGGATGAAATTTGGTAAGGAGGTAGCTGAGACCCTGGATTAACACATAGGCTACTTTTATCCCGAAAACATGTAGCGGGTAACACCGCGGGGCGCAGTTTGTACCACATAAATGATTGTTGTAGGTGATATCAACACAAATTAAGATTTTGTCTTGTTGATCAATTAGGTTTAAATTCGTTTAATCGTTTCATAAAACACCAGCGCGCACAATTACACCCAAAATACAATTGTATTTAAAAAATGTCGTAAAAGTTCCAAATTGACCTTAACTTAGATCCTGCGATACGGTATCTTTCATCTTTATTGTTAAATCATCGACCATTCAAGGCATAATAATACCCACAAAGTGTATTGATAGTTTATAAAAAAAAGTTAATAGTTGCTGATGCATTGACAATAGAGTCGATTGACGATTCAATCTGTGTAATTAATTGTTCTATTCCTGTTATAGCGGCGCCCGTATATGGACTACGAGATAATCTGTGACTTGCGTGTGCGCAACAAGCGAACAGGAATCCATAGAATATGTATTGTATGGAGCTAGGTTTGTTAGAAATCACACCAATATAATGAAGGCGAAAGCTTGTGAGTATGTTTGTTACTTTTTCACGCTCAAATGGCTGAACCAATTTTGATAAAATCAAAATTTGGGGTTAAAACGCTTAATAACGTCGGTTTCTCCAATTTGCTGTTCAAAGGCTACGTATTAAAGTTTACTGTGTTGGTTTTCAGAGTTTGACAAAATTAATTTATTAATATTATAAATGCGAAAGTTTGTGAGTATGGATTTATGGATGGATGTTTGTTACTCTTTCACACAAAAACTACTGAATGGATTTTAATGAAATTTGGTATGGAGGTAGGTAGAAAAATGTAGCGGGTTACACTAGTAGATTTTCATCTTAAGTGACAAAATAATAGTTTCACATTGTGATTGATTTTTTATGTAAAAATATAAGCTGCGACTTCGTCTGCAAAAAAAATGTTTGTTCAGTTCGTTGAATTTACAAAAAGTTAACATTTTCCGATATCAAAGTATCCTATCCAGGTAATAAAATATCGACCAATTCCGTCTAGCTTTTCCGTTTTTGCGTAATTGAGCAACAAATTTCACTATGGAAGACAGATAACTGATAGAATACATAAATAGTTTTTTTGTTGTAAATACATACATACAGTTTACCCAGACACAGAACAAACATTTGTTTTATCACAAAATGCTTGTCCTGGGTAGGAATCGAACCAACGCCCTTCAGCTCTAGGAGTAGACATACTACCAATGAACCAACAGGGCTGTCTTTCCATTATTAGTAGTATTTGTATAGTTAGACATGAGTAAAAATGTTGATACTAAAGCTTCTGTACTTGCATTACTCATAACGGTAACATAAAAGAAACGACACTAAGTGAAAGCATTCAAGACTCATAACAATAAAGGTGAAGAGATCTCATACGACCTTACGATACCCCACAGATTTACTCAGTCTTTTCAATTAAGTTAAGAAGGGTCTCATTTTATGGACCCTAACTAAAAGACCTCAATGAATGAGGGAAATTCTGCAAACGTCGTTTACAGTAAAGATTATCTGTCAAAATGAAGAGGTGTAACAATTAAAAGGGCCAAAGAAGGCCTCACCGCGGAACAAATATATTTGGGAATTTAAATTAAGGTTTTCCTTTACAGCAGTGGTATTTACAATCAGTGTAATTGTGGTCTTTTTAGGCGAAGGGTTTGGAACAAAATTTACGAGGGATTGAGAGTGTTTTGTTTATAGCTCAATTTTACTTTTGGTGTTGAAAGGAATTTCTTAAAATGGCCTCATTTTTTGTCAATTTTCATAAGAAAAAAACAACAAGTCACGTATATAAGGAGCTTATTTGGTAATATTGTTGAAAGTGAATCCAAGTTTATCGTTAACTCATATCGATCGCATTAATATTTACAATTGCAATACGAGATGTTTGTCTGTACATAAAAAGATTTTAATAAAATGTTGTGTGGAGACAGTGTATATATATTTTTATTCTGTTGCAATTTCTGTAGTAAAATAAAATACATACAAGTATTTCATATATTTTAAAATTCAAATTTTTTTATGATGTTGACAAGCTGTTGTTTGACCACAGCTCACTTGATGTCAAATGACGGTGTGGTTGAAGACGGTAAAGCACATTTAGCCTGGAATGGAACAGGTTTTCATTGGCCGCCGGAACACACCGTTAGGTGCTTGGTGGCAGATTTTCGACTCGAGGGTTGTAACTAGCCAGCCGAACACTAGAACTAAAATACTCTACCACCATACTATGGTTTTCCTTCACCGACAGCTCAAGCTCATAGTTGGGATTTTAACCCGTCCTTCGGCACGTAAATAACAATAAAAAAACAATAACAAATAATAAACAATAAATACACAATAATAAGACGATAATAATAAATAATAAATATCGTCGGACATTACACACAGCGCCATCTGACCCCAAACTAAGCAAAGAAAGAAAGAAAGAAAACAATTTTTATTTTGTAACAGAACAAAAAAAAACAAAAACAAAGTTTTGTACTATGGAAGACAGATAACTGATAGAATACATAAATAGTTTTTTTTTGTAAATACATACTTATAATACATATAGTACACCCAGACACAGAACATTTGTTTGTATCACAAAATGCTTGTCCTGGGTGGGAATCGAACCCACACCACCGATCTCGCTAACCACTAAGCTGTCATCGCTACAATTATTTTATCTATTTTTTTGTTCTCATTTCGCAGAGTTTTCTATAGAAGATCACGGCGCAATGTCGACGTCATTGCTTCAACCGCCATAATATTTTTTTTTATAGAATTTTGTGCTAGCGTCATCGTGACTCGTTCATTAATTTTACTGTAGCGAGATTTCTTCCCCTTTTCAACCATCCATTCCGTACATAGCTCCCATAGGACAGCATAAATTGATTTTGTTATTTTCCGTGTGTTTGTCTAATCTATATTATTTGATTTTCCTTTCAGACGAAATGTTTAATTTAGACAGGGCCAATAAATTTCTATAATGTTTGTTTGTTTGCTAACAATTTTTTTTATTGTACCATGTGCGTAGTATTACTTTTTAATCAGTAACTTCTGCGATAAATAAAACACCGAAGACGGCATTACTACAATTTTTAAGACGAATGAAGCGGTAAAATCTAATTTTTTTTAATGGTTGACAGGCTAAGTATTTAACCGTAGCTCACCTAATTTTAAGTGACAGTATGGTCGAAGATGGTAACACACCCACTCTAGAATGAAACTAAATTCAGTAACATCCTGGACAAGTATGGACAAGTTGACAGCCCTGTTGGCTCATTGGTAGAATATCTGCTACAAGAGCTGTAGGGCGTGGGTTCGATTCCCACCCAGGACAAATATTTGTGGTATAAACAAATGTATGTTCTGTGTCTGTATGTATTATAAATATGTATTTAAAAAAAAACTATGTAAGTATTCTATCAGTTATCAGACTTCCATATTACAAGCTTAGTCTGGAGTCAGATGGCGCTGTATGTAAAGTCCTACGATATTTATTTAACTTTTTGAGCACCAGTGCAATGGTCAGGAGCGTGTGTCATTTCTTACCACCAGAAGGCATCTAGTTTCTTTTATTGGGCACTATAAAAAATGACACCATCCCATTGCATGACAGTCCATGAAAAAAGTTGTGGACGTAATCTACCATAACCATAGTAACCAAGTCGTTCTGCTGCAGTTTATCGTACAAATCTCTTATTATTGCAATTGGAGCGCGACCGCGGACGCCATCTCAGATGTCGCCTGGTTTCTTGTCTCCACGACCATAATAGGACTATTCAATGTGAGCCAGAGAATGAGATTCGACAACAAACAGCGCTACGTTGGTTACACACACTGACGTACGCTTACAGGCTATTGTCTCATGCTAATATTATAAATGCGAAAATACGCCTGTGTATAAGATACTAGCGGACGCGCTACGCGGTTTCACCAGCGTAGTTCCCGTTCCCGTGCGAATGCTGAGATAAAAAGTAGGAGGATATGTCACCCGGGGATAGTGTAGCTTCCCAACGGTGAAATAATTTTTAAAATCGGTCCAGTAGTTTTTAAGTTTATTCGTTGGATACAAAAATACAAATCTCTCCTTTTTATAATACTAATAGATGAATGTGTAAAACACTCAGACACTGAACAAACATCTATGTTCGTCACATAAAGTTTGTCCATAATCAAAGTCACAGTTTGCCCATAGTCTAAAGCTTATGAAAAATACCGACTACCGAATGAGGTAGCAGCCAGTCCCCATCCAATGCAATGCAATGCACTGACTACCTGAATACTATGTACTTCGAGGTGGTCCGGCGTTTCTAGAATTAATGTGTCTAAGAAGCGCATATTTGTGCAGATTTCACAATGATAGCAGTTTATCTTTCCAAGCGTCTTTGTAACTGGTCATGACAGCGCGGATTCCTGGACGTGAGCTTGCATGTTTTATTTTTCAAGGATACCTTAAATGAGCAGGAGTTTGGGCGGTAACGCGGAAAATGTGATTTTTAGTAGGCGTTCTAATCATGAAGTGCAAAATTACCTACATGAATAAGTGGGCAAGTAATAGAATTTGGTGAAACATGTATTGTCAAGCTACCAAAACTTAACGGCAAATGTTGAAGTTTTTAGTAAAGTTGCCACTACAAAACTGCTAACATGATTGCGACTGGCCTTGATAGTGACTTAATTTTTCAGAAAATACAAGTTTTTGACACTGACAAAATGCACAAAGTGTGACGTCAAAAACAAAGAAAACGCATGATACATAATCGTGTTTAAGTAAAATATGAAATGTGCTGGTTTCAAAACCAGTGCAGCTAGCTTGGGGCTAGCACATTAATTTACAAGATTTACGTATGTAAACGATAGAAAAATGTATAAAAAATTGGCGGGAGTAAAATGGAAAAAGATTTTTGACACATAACTATCAGTTGTCAAGTCTCAAAGTAATGAGTTATCGCTTACCATCAGGAGAGCGCATCGTTCGTCTCATTACATTTACATAATAAAAATAAGTTAAAAAAAATTACGTAATTATGCAATGTTGGTAAATATACTGCTAATATTATAGAAGCCGTTTCAAGGATTCTCAGCAAGCATTTTAAAATGCATACGTATACATCCCTAAATGAGTAGCAGTCGGTTCATAATGTTGGTATGCCCTCATTTTAAACAACTAGAACATTAGCTAATTGCACGCTGGCCCTTGAGATCAACATAATAGATCTGATGAATCATTCGATTGATGCCGAGCGAATTCAACAGCCAAAACTATTTATAAGGTTAAAAAACCTTTTTTGTAGTCATACATAACGTTTCATGTTAAAACGTTTTTATGCGTGAGTTGACTTAATAGAAAGGTCTAAGCGAAAATCTTTTAAAGCAATAAGATACCGTTTGGAATATCCTTCAAGGTGATGTTTGGATTAGTAATGGCACATAATATCCTCTTCAGACCCGACAATGAGCTTGTAGGTACTTCCGGTAAAATAAAATATCGCTTCGTGAGGAAACCATAGCGTGGAGGTATGGTAATTCCCAGTAGGTGCACGGCTGGCAGTTACCACCGTCAATATAAAAATCTGCTAGTCTCTTTAAGAGCCAGTTCCATACCAGGCTAGGTGTATATCATCTTTGACCACACGGCCACTTAGCATCAGTTGAGTTGCCCAATTGCCAAAAACGCCTTGAACTACACACACAGTTAAGCTATGTAGAGCCCAAGCTAGATGGTTTACACGTCCATCATTCCCCACAGGCCCAATTCATGCATTTTAACTTCCAGTCGCGTCGCCTTTGTCCCTAATGGCCGGCATTGACTAACGGTGACTGGGTACGGTGAGTTAGGCAAGTTTCCAGCGGACGTGGCCAAACAGACGCCAATTTCACTAATTAAGCATCCATAGAATATACAAACAGTACGGCTATCTGCGTACCTACACTCGCTCACGCATTTCATGCCCTGCAAAGCTGATCCACCTGTTTTAGGCAAAGGGCGAAAACGAAAAATTATTTGTTCATTTAAAAATATCTGGCGAAACATTATGAGATGATAAGACATAAAAAACATAACACTATTTTTTTAATAATTTCCAAAGTGGGAGGCTATTCTGAAAACTGATGATAACAAATCGGGGGATACATATCTATCATCTACATCCAAAATTTAATAACACCACTCGTTAGCTAAAGGACCGAAAAATTCGCTAGGTTGAGTGACGGCGAAAATCTGAAAGAATTCTTAGATTTTCTCACATAAGCGTCGTGTATTAAGTTTGATAAGAAATTCGTAAAATAAAATTGACTACGCGCGGCATTTGTTGTTAACCCCTGACAAACGCAGATGTCGCGATTCTTATTGGTTACTCTGTGACAGTGTACTGTGTTTGTGGCGCGCGACTCGAAGCCTCGGGAAGAACACTAGGGTAGCAAAGATTACCGTTTACTGTAATATAACCCAGGGAGACAACGGGATGGGATTAATCCTAGCTGAGCCTTATAAACATCTTTTCGTCTAGTGTAGGAACATAGAACATAACAAAGCATGGCTTTGTCTAAAATAACCTTCCAAATGTGCCACGCCGGCAAACCCGCGTACAAAAGCTAATATTCAATTTATGTGTATAAAAATTTCCTTGTAATTATGATGTTGAAGTAACTCTGATGAGTGGATAAACATTGCACATGATGAATCCTAAACGTAATGCACAGCCACGTTGTAATAACACTCATGCACCTATTAATAGAGGGTTACGCACACACCAATATAAATATGTTTTGTTCTACATTGACGTTTATGATGTTTATTGATGTTGAGAAGTCGGTGTAGAATTTAGAATACTGTGGGTTACATACGAGTACATCTTTAGGCTTGATGGGTTGAAACTTTTGTACCAATAATAATTTAAAGGACTGTTTTCCCGTCCAGTCGACGCCACATGTGACCAAAACGCTGTCCTCTATTTTGCATAAAGATTATGTATTGTCATACAACATGGCGTTCCCAAATATCCGTAACTATCCCCATTGATGCCTTTTAGATTAGGTAGTTTTTTTACTAGATAAATCAATCTAGTTTATAATGTAAATATCTTGATCCAGACTAAACATATGGTCAGAAATATGCTTAAAATAAATAAGAGTAGGTATATATTCTAAATGTTACAGAAATGTAGACATTTAAAAAGTACATTAAATATAAGCATAAATTGTATCAGATAAGTTCAACTTCATCTTTTTAATTCATAATAGGTATATATGTATATACTCAGATCAAAGACATAGATACCTACCATTAGTTTCATGTTTTCTTTTCTGAGACAGTAGGTACATGTGTTATGCAGTTATGTATTTATGCCAAAAATATCATATTATCTGTATATCTATGCTGATTTATAAACTGTCTAGTATAGATGGGAACGCAAAAAGTCGTGCGCTTGTATTATAATGGTTTCTTATGTAGATATAAAAATACTGGTGTTTTATTCACTTATGGACAAAAAACTTCTACGGGAGTATACGTATACGGGAAAATACGTGATTTGTATAGTACCTATGTATACTATTCAAGTGCCGAATTACATGTAGTGTGGAAATATGATTTAACGTGTTGAAAATAAACTAGATTTTTCATCAAACATTTGAATATATCGAAATACTTGACACTGGCAAAATGCACAAAGTGTGATATCAAAAACAAAGCATAAAAAATGAAATGCAGATAGTAGTGCAATCCAATGTGCAAGCGCAAGCGCACGGAGCGAAGCGACGCGCGGGCGGCGGCGGCGGCGCGTGCGCGGCCCCGACAGCAAGGTCAATGGCACGCGCCTCTCCCGCTCGCACACCGGAATTCCATATTTAAATCTCGTCCGCAGAAAAATGGCGGTCGACTCCATTCCGCGGCCACACTGCGTCGTGTGTACGGAGAATTAATAAAACATGCCTCCACCTTCTACGAGTTTTTTCCGCGTATTAACGTCTCGGCAACAGCTTGATTGCAGTTATGTTGCGTCCACTGCACCGTATGTAGAAAATTAATTCTGTGCTTTATTACGCTTTTGAACTTTTGTGCTTACATACGCTATCAGTATGTCGGTAACGGTTCTTAAAAGTCAATAAAGTTAAATCGCTGCTATTTGTATAACACGGCTGCCCACTTAACGAGGCACGTACATACGTTATTATAACATGTTATAAAGCGAGCTATTAATACACGTCAGTGCGTAGCGGGTAGTGCATTAGCGTCGGTTTGGGTAGATTTAAGTTTCGTAGAGCCCGCTACGACTACGAGGCATACTCCGTACGTATGTATACTGCGGACACAATTAACTCGGTACGGTGAAGTGCAAGTCATCGGCAATCGGAGACGCTCGGATTTCAGCACAAAGAGGGATGGCGACGTGAATTAGGGGCCCGAATCTATATAGCTACACGCGCTACGCCACTAATGTGATCGACAATAGACCAGAAAAACGTCCGCTCGAAGTTCATTAGCTTCATGTATTTATGTTTATACTTAGCGCGGCTATGTCGAGATATGCTGTTGAGTTATTTACGAGCTCGCAGGTCACTCAGGGCGTTCGAGGGTGAACAAACTAATCCGGCATTGTCCGACGAATTTTCAAATGGAAACCGGCGAGCTCTTTCATGTAATGGGTTTTCGATCGGAGGTCTCATTAGAGGTAATAAAAAATGTAATTTCAATTTCGCTACCGAATCCTATTACGACGAGCAAAAAGTCTGAGACCTAACATGGATGAAGGACAACAAAAAACTGTGGAGTAGACAGACATCGGACGCGGGTGAACGAAATTAATTAATGTCCCCTCCGCGGTGGGGAATGTTTTAAAAGCGTCGATTCTTCGAGGGCGTAGAGAAGTGCAAGTCATTGGCTCGACGGCGTTCTCTGGATTTACAACGCAATAAATTCGAGCGAAGAAACAGAGGAGCCTTATCTGCTAACAGAGCAAATGAACTGTCTCGAGAAATAACTCCGAGGCCAGAGCGCTAAACGCAGCTATCACGATTGAAGCTTAGCATTTAGCGGTGGCTATACGGATGAACATATTCTATCGCTACATACATAGATGCACGAACCTCATAAGTTGTGCACTGATACCTTAATTACTTTTTTTAATTCTTGGAATTGCATTTGTGCATGCTGCCAGTCCATCTTATTCTTTGTTTTTGGCTTCCCACAGTTTCGATATTTTCAACCATTTTAGGAAGATTCAAGTTAAATAAATCTAAATCGCACAAAGTTATGGTCAAACCGGGTGAAGTAAAAGTGCCCTAGTTAATTAGTGGTCACTTTTTAAGCTTTGAAGGAGTTTTGGTAACAACACGAAAAGAGTATACATGTAATTCAGCAATTAATGATAAAAACGCTACCATTTTTTACGTCAATTGAAAAAACAGGTTTTAGAAAATAATACAATGGATCGACATGATTTTTCCGCGTTCTCGTTGTAGCGTTATCCGACAAACTATTTATTTGTGGCTTCAAAAACAATGGCGCTACAAATATTTTTATTTAACTACGCTAAGATATATTGTATTTTAGTCTTTGTATGCATGTATGTTCATCTGTTTCTCATAGAATTACATATTTTGTCTCATTCATTTAAAAAAAAATTACACAAAAAAATAACATACATTAAATTAACTTTAAAAACTAACAAGGGATCGTTAAGTATTTTATGTATTTTATTTGAGGTATCCTGCCCAAATTGTTGGCTACATTTTCTCGCTGGATTGCAAACAATAAATAAAAATAAATATATCGTTGAATGAACCTAACATCAGTTTGTGGAAATATGGATCGGGAATACATCGATAGGTATATTGTCGTTTTGTTAGCAATTTGAGCGTACTTAACAAAATATGTTGTCTACTAAATGATTATGACTAATTTTATTACTAATCATGTTATGCCTAATGTTTGTCAACAAATCAGTTCGTGGTAAACAATGTAATTATGCGTATAATATCTAATCAAAATGAAAATTTTAAACTTTACCAAGCGTTAATGTAATGTTTAATTAAGAATTTATCTAAAAGACAAACACCGATAACGTGTCCATAAATAAACCGACTTCCATTATGATATAATTATCTTTGACATAATGGACAATAAAGATAGGATGGCATACAATGAACACGAATAAAACATCAATGAATTAATTATTTAAAAAAAAATTAAACCTCTCGGGGCCCCAAGAGGTGTAAGATCATCTTTAAAAAAAAGTTTTATAGTTTTCAGTATAGTTTAATCACACTAAGATGTGTTTTGTGTTTTTAAGATTAAATGTGTTTTGATTAAGTGTTTTGTATGTATGCGTGTTACTTCTTCACGCTGCAACGACTTAAGACGCTGTCAGTAGCTATGTGAGCGTGTTTAAGTTGCTTAGCAAACTTATTCAGAAATACAGAGTCGTGTTTAGTAAAGCAATAAGATGGCAGTTAAATAGGAAATATTTTAATGAATAAATCTTCCCTTAAAATTTACACAGAACCCGTATTATAGTATTGTGACTGTTACTTTAAGATTTTTTCCCTCATGGGTCAGGAAATCTTTGTAGCGATGATAGTTCAGTGGTTAGCGCGAACGGTTGTCACGTGGGCGTGGGTTTAAATCCCACCAATGAGGTGCCGGTGAAGGAAAACATTGTGAAGAAACCATGGCTTGGTGGTAGGTTATTTAATAGTACTCGACAATAGTAGCTCAAGTTGAAAATCTACCGCCAAGCACTTAACGGCAGCTTTAGAGTCAAATCCATTCGAGGCTAAGTGCGCTTTTCCATCTTCGACCATACCGTCATTGAACATCAGGTAAGCTGTGGTCAAACAGCTAGCTTGTCGACCGTAACAATTGGGATAATAGCCAGTATTATCTCTAACCATTAGGAGAGCGCCTCGTTTGTCTATACATATATTATACATATTTCTCTTACGTGTATCTCATTACGTATCGCAAATGTTGGAAAACAGAAAACTTCCTGAATTACGTATTTCATGCAAAATTGAGAACGGAACACACATTCGCATATAGCCTATACCCTTCAAATGTTGATGAGCTCGAAATTCGGTATGAAACGCGATCGCAGGCTGGTTTCCATCTCCGGTGTCACTCCACACGGACTTTCAATCGTCCTCGCACTCGAAAACACCCCTAAACAGACACTCTCATTCAACTTTAAATATAAATGTTTGTTCTGTGTCTGGGTGTTCTTTAAGTATTTACGAAAAAAAGTATTAAAGTATTTTATCAGCTTATCTGTAGTACAAGCTTTGTTTAGTTTGTGCCTAGATGCCGCTGTGTGAAATGTACACCAATATTCATTTATTATTTTAATAAATTGGTTCTATATCATACTGATGCTATAGGTTTACTAGCTATGAACGTAGGTGTGTGGAATTGTGGTTGTGACGTCACACCCAGCCTGCGCCGGGCACCAAGGATGCACTGTCGCTGGAAACGACATGACAACGCATCAAGCGCGATAGCGGATCATTAATATTCATGAATAGCGCTTCCTTTAACAGGTTTAGCGACAATTTTGTTGTAAGTGGAAATGAAATGTTATTTTTAATTATTATTTTTTTAGATTTTCTCTCTTTAAAGTTGTTCTCAAGTGAGGCAACAAAACAAAATCTAAGGTATGTCAGTGCATCCGCACCGCATCAGTGCTCATTACTTTGAAAACTTAAATCAATAATACTTTTTATTTCTTTCTTATGGACAACCATTTTATGTGACTAACATAGAATAATGTTTGTTTTGTGTCTGGGTGTTTCGTATGTATTATGTATAAATAATAATAAAAAAATTTAATTGTTCTCCGTCATCAGTTTCAGAATCAGTTTCCTTGTTCCTATAGTGCAAACTTTGCTTGGTTTACTTTGCTAGGTAGCACTGTGTCAAATGTCCTACGATATTTATTATTGTTATAATTTTTTCGTAAAAGAGTACATTGAAAAAAAAATATTACTGTTTTTTCCAATATTATAAAATTAATAAACAACTGGCAATCCAGTCACTTTTCAGAAGGGTGACCGCGAGTGGCGTTAATAACTGCACTACTGTGAACTCGTTAAAATGTCGATCCCGATTTTTTATACGTTTTACAAATTTAGCGAGTAAAATATTATGTAGTAGAATAAACATTTTGCACGTTCCAAAGTTTAGAATTCTAAGCATCTTGCATGCACGGTACTCTCAGATACTACGCGGTTATCAGTTCCGTTGCATACTCTAATCTTAGCTCGCCGGGAAGTAACTATTACTTAATCTACTCCTCTAATCTCTTCTGCAAAACCTTCGCCATCTTACTTGCATTTTGCGCATTAATTTTAACTGCTATTTACTAAATTTAGCTGACAGATGTTTTTACGGCTTAAGTGCAATTTTTAGTTTTAAGCTTTTGAAACAGTTCATTAAAAAGCTGTGATTCGGTTATTGGCTAGTATTTTTTCAGAGAGATATGAGTAAACAGAAAGCGTCGGTTAAAAATGATAAACACTCAACAAAAGGGAATGTTTGAAAGCTGAAAATATTGTGGGTACTAGTAGATGGCATTCAAATTTATGAATTCACTTTACGGTTTGATAGCAAAAACGTTACGGTTCGCGGGTATTTATTGAATTCGAAAATTAAAAGGAAGATAGGAATTCCCCGGTGAGGTAAGGGGAGAAAGGAGCGTCGGCGCTGCGCTGCTTGCAATCAGAGCTCGCCCGTGGATGGCAACCTTAAATACCAGACTTAATTGAACTCCTTCCGGCTTTCCTTTGCCAACTACATAAATACATTTCACGGAAGTATTTCCCCGCAGGTATGCTCTACAAACATATTCTGTACATTTTTTGTGTAAACACGGATGCAAGCGAGCAAATAATTTTAAATTCAAAGTCTTGAACGATGTTGCTTTGATACTGTCTGGATTACGTGCAGTGTTTGTGCATGAAACATTTTATATCTTTACAAAGAATAGAGCCACTTATTCGCAGTTTCGTGTTTTTGGCTCTCGTATAACCGACGCACGCATACGGAAACCGAAACAAAGCCATAAATTCCTTGTAGTACTTACGCTGTACAGCTTAGTTCCAGCTAACTAATGACGTTATAAATCACCTAGAGTATATTGCAGTTTTTCATACGTACTCTCGACGTTCAACTGTGTAATATTTCGTCTACTTGTCTTAGAGAAACATGAAACGTCTGTTAATATCTGGATGCTCAAAATGGTAGAACTTCTTTTGTTACCATAGAATTATTTCCTGTCTGTGAAACTTATTAAAACATGACAATCTGTTTAACCCATTCCACATTCAGAGTGCTTTAATTTTGGAGCGAACTTTTGAATGGCAATAAAGGCGAAGCGTGCGTTGAAAGATGTTCGCGGAAGCTTAAAATAATATTTTCGAGAGCATCGCTCGTCGGTCGAAGTTATCAGGAAATGAGTGTCTTTGCCCTTCGGGAAATTGTCCCTCCCAATCATAACGCTCTAGAATCTCCCTGCTTTGAGAGACTTTAAAAACGGGACAGATTTGTCTCCCGCTGTAATACAGGGAATACCGAGTCCGCTTTGGAGGCTTTTATGTAATGTAATTCGACGTTTCCTTTACTGTTTGCAAAATATTACGGATTCCGGAATTATTCCGAGAGGAGTTGGGCGCTTTTAATGTTTGCGAAATTTGTAACGGATATGATTTAGATTTTCTTGAGTTTTAAACGTTACTCGTTTTTTGTTCCGTTTGGAAAATCGTCTAAAGTTTTTTAGGAACTATTTAAGATTTTTTTATATGAGCCCATTGACACAAACGAGACGCTCTCCTTCGGTTAGAGATAACACATGCCCATGGCCATTGTAGTTATACCTACACAGAATTTTGAGTATAACAAAACATAGTTCAGGATATCGCTGCGCTTAGGAGCCCATTTTTTTCTCATTACTTTGACGTTGAATGTATGAACATTCAACGTCAAAGTCTCAACAGCCCTGTAATTTCACTAGCTGCAATATAGTACAGGATCCTTTGTAAGTTAAGTAAAAGATAAATTTTTAATACAAATTACTGGTACAAAATACCTGATAGGTATAATGTGTTCGTTTTAGGTAAAAAATATTTCTAAAAAAATCTGTATTGCGGCTATTCGATGCTTCAAGCAAACATTGAACTCATTATACTTATTAAAGACTAACGGACGCGTCGCGGTTTCACCCGCGTAGTTCCCGTTCCTGTGGGAATACAGGGATAAAAAGTAGCCTATGTCACCCGGGGATAGCGTAGCTTCCAAACAGTGAAATAATTCTTGAAATCGATCCAGTAGTGTCGGAGCCTATTCAATACAAACAAACAAACAATCAATCAAATCTTTCCTCTTTACAATAGTATAGACTTGTCATATCGCCTATTCGACGCCACACGTGAACAAAACGCGGCCCTGTATTTCGCCCAACGTTTGAGTATTGTCATACAACGCAGCAATGGGGCCAGCGTTTTGGGAACCATTCCCATTAATAGCATTTAGATTCGTTTTTATTTTTAAACGTTGCTTGTTATAATTACTTTGATTATGTATTCCTTGAAATCCAATAATTATATTTCTATTTATAAAAATAAATAAGTGTAACATTTTTTCACTGCAGATCCTGATAACTTTCCGGCTACGTATTGCTAGTAAGTATTATAAGTAGTGTGCAACGACTTTGGAGTGTGGTCGATACCATGTTGCGATATATGCGGAATATCGGGATGTACGTCGGGATACATCTCGGGTTGTCGGGTCGTCACATCCGGCCTGCCCATCCGATTCAATTAATCACAGCGAAACGATCTGTACGAATGATATACGTTCCTACATAAGGTATGACCATAGAAATGGTAACGACTACAGATGTATGATATACAAACTATATGTATGTTATATAGTTATACATTAAATAAGAAGAAGGAAAGAAGTGAGTAGTATAAATACTTTATTTTAGATGATTGTTAGTGAGTGGTATACATAAAGTAATAACATTTACTAATTTGAGAATCAATTAATGGAATGGAATTTTCTAATGATTAGCAGATATGAGCGGCAAAGCAACGACGCTCTGTTCCATACTGTGACCTTCATATTACGATTCTTTATAAGTTCTCCCGAAAAATAATGTCCTCAGCTTTTACATGAATGTCTAATAGAAATCGCAATAAAAGGTTCACAGTGCAGGGGCAGACGCTATCTCTTTCCATCAGACGAGGATTTAGTTCCTCTCATTACTTTAACGTAAAAAAATCAAAATCACTTAATTTTGTGACTGCTAAATACCTACTAAGTAAGTTTTAGGTAAACATACGCTCATAAAGGTTACATACTTACCCCATGACAAGTTTGCGTATTTATGTACGAACTTTGACCTTAAGGAAAACGACAATACAGTGAGTCAAGTATCCATAAATAATTCATGATGGTTATTGGAAAATCATAAATAGTTTTTAATCAATTGTAATAGAAATAACTAAAATAATATTTAAAACATTAATAAACCGGAAAATACAGATGATAAAACGGATACTAAAAATATCTGTATAAAATATAGTGGCATCTAAAGCAGTATTAGTAATCATTTTGCTATGTTCTGAATCTGTGGAACAACCAATTTAAATCTATTTATGGGCATGTAGGGAAGAGATGACTCTACAAAGGATCAATTGTCCGGACAAGCGAGCGATATCGGTGTTATGGAGTAGTGTGTCGGTTTATCTTATACATACTACAGCCTTGGTGGTTCATTCGTAGTATGTCTGCTCCAAGAGCTGAAGGGCGTGGGTTCGATTCCCACCCAGGACAAGCATTTTGTGATATAAAGAAGTGTTTGTTCTGTGTTTGGGTGTACTCGGGAACTAACTCCTTTCTGCGGCTGGTACTTTATAAATATACTTACAACGGGTAACAATGATATGAGCTATATTTTATTATTTATTTATTTATTCTCTTTTACATTTAGGACACTGTCAATCTAAAAAAACCAATAACTAAGTAAAATGCTTTTGTTTCATTGCTTTCACCTGGCAAAGAATTTTGGACAGCAGTGTTTGAAAACATTGTTAGTCACTATGATATTGAAAAATCAATAGTAGGTAATAAACAAACTATTCAAATTTTAAAAAATAGTTTAAAAAATTAAAAAGTATTTAACATTTTTAAATTTGGTTTGATTTTAAAGTACTATCGCAACTTAGTTTATTTAATTTTATCGTATGACAATTGCAAATATGAAATATTTGACAATGGCGGAATGCATAAAGTGCACTGCCACAAACAAAAGAAAGAAAATGTAAATGGGCTTTTATAGAAAACATGTTCTTAACTGACGACAGCTTAATAACCGGTTTTACGATGACTGAGGGTCTCTTATTTTTATGTCGATTCTTTGCTATAAATAGTTAGATTTTATGGCATCTATCTATAAATAGTTGTATGAAATAGGGCAGGAAAGGCGAGATAGGGCGAGGGCGGCACCGATGCGGACTCCGGCCAGATGTGCCGATGAATGAAGTGTTAACGAGACAGGAACATGCACGGGTGAACCAAGGACGGCAACAAATCTAATCGAGCAGGGGTACTCTGTGGCCACGGGTAATGAATGGGACTCATTTATTTTTAAATTGTTAAGTGACCATCATTAATATCTACAACATACTAGAAGACGCGATTCGAACGCACACTTGGTTCAAGTCAATATAACTTATAATTTACTTAGTAAATAAATTAAGAATTTCATAACATGACACATACGAAATTGATTCCGTTAAGATTTTTTTTAAATCGCTGATTAGATGGCCATTTTGCACTTCATTGTTTTGAAGTTCTCTATGTAGATGAAACTTGTTGGCGACCATGATAATATACAGGATTACGCATATCGGTATTACAAAGCCGAAAGGAGGTCGTCCTACTTATCATTACGAGTATAATTAACTTTTACTATGGGTGCCGACGACGAACTGTGAAATTGCGAAGAAAAAGAAGTCTGTCCATACTATAAAGTTATTTGCGTTCAATAAAATGTTTGGAACCGCCGATTTTTTGTTGCTATTACAGGGTTGGTCCTATAACAAAAGTTGTTCACATTAATGAGTGCAATGTCTTCCTATCGGCTTAATACTACCGATACGCATAACCCTGTGAAGTGACAAATAAAAAGATAACAAAATAAAGAAACCACTATTTTATGACTATACAGAAATATTTTATTAGTGTCCTGTGATTTCATTCCATAACTTACGGGTACTATTAATTTTTCCGATGTATAAAAAGTTGCCTAATATCTATACTACTTTACTACTATTACTAAGTAACTGATACACAATAACTTTTACTACTTTTTATGGTGAAATACAAAAATTATGCAAAAATATACAAACATTTCTTTTACCTGCAGCCTTAAACTATGGTAAAACTGATTGTAAGAACACAAATACTTTATCTACAAAACAGCAGCGTAGAATTTTATCTCTATTTTTCAACAGTGACTCTGGAATAAATATAATTCTTTTGTGTAGAACACAAAAGCGTGCTCCGAAGTCTGGGGGGCGGAAGTTTTATCTATTATTACATTAAAGTCACATCTAGCTCGGTGTGTCCGAAGTCCCATCAGATAATAACTAGGCGTAGGAAGGATAGCGATTTCGTCGAACAACCGGGATGCGCCCAATTCTCGCCAATAAACGCCCTACAGATATATCGACCTCAACGCACAGCTGTTCGCCGAGCGATCAAAACCTTTATATTTAATACTGTAAAGGTGGCAATCGCTTATTATATCTGTCGGTTATCGCTTCCCATGATAGATAGCCTCTGAATTGACCAGCGTGTTCTCTTGAGCGCATACCGGGCATTCCACACGTTTACACATAGACGATTGACTGATAGAGGTTCCATTAAATATAGAAGTACGATTTAGAACGAGATGCGAGCCGCTATATAAATTCCTTTTGCACACGTGATCACGTTTCGTTCATTACTTATTCATTGACAATTTCGTTAAAGATAAATTCAGTGTGCGGGGAAAAATGTTTGAGTGTTCGCATAAAACCTTCGGAGAAAAATACATCGCTTCCATTAGCACGACAAACACCGTCAACCAGCTGTTTTCATGCAAAAAGCAATTTCGCGGGTGTAAAATGCCGCGGATAGCTATCGCTGTTTTCGACGTGCCGATTTGTAAACAAAACGTGCGGTCAGCCGGACTGCACCTGTGGTTCCACCGTCATAGGGTTAATTGTCTGCGGTTTACGTAACGTCGATGCCATTAACCATTTTCGTACTAGAAATAGTTTCACGAAATCACTTACAGAGTCGATCTGAATCAGAACCACAATAGACACGAATTCACCGACAAAAGCTAACAATTGGAGTGAAAAACAAATAAAAGCGGCCCGTAGTAGGCAGTCGCACAAAGAAAGCCCATTTATCATGAAATAAAAAACACATAAACAGAAGCGAGAAGAATAACGTGAATAGTATTTCTACGTAGCGATTCGATACAGGCTTCTACAACGTAATGCGGTATGACGGCATCGTAAGCCACGTGACCTCAGGACCGCAGCCCGCGTACTTGGTTCCAACCGCATATCCCACGCACATTTTCTCCTTACTGCCTACGAAATAAACGCTATTATTCTCTGTTCTAGTGTTGAAAGATTAATCGTGAATCATTCGTTGGTTTGGTCGGGCTCGCATTCCTTCCTCGCCTGCATAGGTACTGTAATAGGAAATGCCATATTGTAATAAATTTGCAAAGATTATGTTGATAATTTAACTGCAATCTAGCTGCAGCGCATTTGTGACCTTTCGGTACCAAAGTTCTTGCCAGGTTTGATTTAAAAGAAAGGTCACTATATTTTGAGACCGGTTAAGAATTTAAATGGCTCATAACGTGCCGACATAAGTTATTATCTTAATCACTTTATTAGAGTGATAACTACAGCGATAGGTTACCCAGAAAATAGGTACCTACTTATTATTCGATTTTCGATTTACTCGTAAATACTATTATAATTATTCGTTTGGTAATCGGGTCTGCGGTGCCGGTTTCATTTATCATCATTCCACGAAACTGCAGACTGCTGGTTGGAACTGATTGCTATTCTGCGGCACGATTTCTGAAACATTCCGCTATTCGGACCGACTCGTGCGCAACTTTCGCGAACGTGTTTGTTAGTTACGTGCTGTTAAATTGATAGGGTTACTAGCTATCACTGAATGGTCTTATAAAAGCAAACTGTTTATATGATCAAAGATTAATTTAGAATATTTCTGTATATCATATAATATGATCGTAAAAAAATTACTTATTGAACAAACTTATCTTATTTGAAGCTCCATTAAGATTGTTTATTTAAAAAAAGTTACCCTTACCTTATGCAAAGATTTATTTAATACTAGCTGCCCTCGAAACTGCGTCCGCATTGAGTTAAAAATTGGGTTCATAGAGAAACTTAGTGTAAGTAACATTGTAAGTAATAAAAGAGAAATACACATACCTATTAAGTATTCCAGATTTTAAGTGGATACATCCTGTAGCTAGTTTTTTGATAATCCTGCGGGAACCTAAAATTTTTCCAAGATAAAAAGTGTGTGATAACTCACCAAAAGTCGATTGCCAAGTTAAAGCCTAAAAAACATGATAAATGGCTCTATTTTATTTCAAAGTGAAGCTGAACTTGAAATACTGACGACTGTTTATTATAATAAGTAATTTTAACAAAAACAATATTTTTCTGTGTGTGCCTTCAAATCTCAATTGAATCGGGGTTTTCTTCGCTTTCCGCAATCTTAATTGTACTAAAACAAACAAAACGGCTGCAATACGCCCATAAAAACACAAAATAGAACTTTCACAACGTACGTCAGTTGACAACCCTGAATAAAGCTGATTATAGACCGTTTCTCACTCCCCTGTCAGACAAATCATACAACCATGGATACGACAATAATGCATTGTGAAGTAGATAATTAAAATTAATCAAATCATGGTGCAAGCTCAACCGTGATTGCTCGCAAATTATTACTCGTCGCGTAACTAAACATTTGCGATTGTTAATTAATTTTTTTTTTAATTATGATCGCCATTTTATCGACTATTGCATCGTCGTGTAACAGGAAAATGTTATATGAACATGTACTTCAAATTAAAACTGACCAAAATAGATTTTGCACAGACTTGTGATGTAAATGTTACGATCTGAGAGTGATGTAAATAGTAAAGTAGATAAAGCGATCCGAACGTTCATTGTTCTGTTTAACTGCAGAGCAGTGTATACACTCTAAAGAACATTTATTTACTTAGTAAAATGATTAAGAATTTTGTACCATAACACTAATCGAAAATTTTAGATTTAGAACAAACATTTTTATTTCTTGATGATTTAAAAAAATCACGAAGGACATCGTTATCTACAGAACAATCACGAAGATCGGCCATTCGGAATCTTAAAGAAGTTAACCGTTTTGCTCTCTTTTTTGTTTTGAAGTTCTCTGGTAAATATCGTTAGCACAGATAAAATTTTTGGCGTTAAGTTCCTTCCTCTCTTCTTGTTTTATTGGGTACATCGATAAGAATTGTTGTACTACTTTATTATATTATTCCAACTTCTTACTAACTATAAGGAAACAAATCCAGCAATTCATTAAAAAAAATTGGTTTTAGAAACATAAATAAGTGGTTATTTAAAATTAGAATATCCTTCAATAAACAAAAAATTGTAGATTGTCTACACACAATATAAAAACTCATGTAAACTTGTAAAAGCTAGTAAAAATTTCAGTTAACATGTTTTGATTGAACAAGTTCCTAAATCATTACTTCATTAAAATATAATAAAACTGTCAATGTTTCGCTGTCTGTGCTCGTAAAACTTTCCAACAAAAAATTTAAAAACCCGCTAAAGGAAACCGTATAACGATTGACATGTGTATCTAGAATGTATTTATTGTTTTTACAAGGAATCAAAGTTATCTATTATATTCCAAACGAAATCGGTACGTTCTAAGTTCATATGAATAACAATAGCATTTTTATTTAATCACGAAAAAAATTGAATATCAATCACGGATTAAAGTTTTAATTAGCTGTGAATGTGGAAAGAACTTTGGCATTACCACTTTTCTGTTACGCGGTGTGTTTGTGAAAGGTTTTTATATTACAAAAACCCATATTTAAATTCAATAAAATTTCACAGTTTGTAGTTAAATAAACTAAATCTTATAAGAAACCCATTTTAAATTATTACTAGCTGTTACCCGCGACTTCGTCCGCGTGGGATTTAACAAAAACTGTGTTTAATTTTCAAAATACAATGAATGAATGACCGAATGAAAGAATGAATAAATAAGTTTCCAAATTAAAAAAAAAACTGTTATCAAAAGTATCCTATATTATATTAATCCAGGTAATAAACATCCAAAGATACAAACTATCACATATACTAGCTGTTACTTGCGGCTTCGTCCGCGTAGAATTTAACTCAAAGTTCGTTCAGTTTGCAGTATAAATAGTATTTATCCAATGAATATGTTCATGTTGACAGCCCTGTTGGTTCATTGGTAGTGTGTCTGCTTCGAGAGCTGAAGGGCGTGGGTTCGATTCCCACTCAGGACTAACATTTGTGTGACTAACATCGATGTTTGTTCTGTGTCTGGGTGTACTGTATGTATTATAAGTATGTATTTACAAAAAAAAAAGTATTTAAGTATTCTATCAGTTATCTGTCTTCCATAGCACAAGCTCTGCTTAGTTTGGGGTCAGATGGCGCTGTGTGTAATGTCCTATGATATTTATTATTATTTATTTATTATCCAGACTATAAACTATACGTACATATCCGTTCAGCCCTTTTGCGTGATTGAGTAACGAACATTCATCAATCCATCTATCCTCACAAACTTTCTCATTTATTATATTAGTAGGATAGGATACGAAGTAGGATTAACCATTTCGTGGTTTTATTTCATTGACATTATGTAAGCTTTTATCCTGGACCCAATTTTCATCTATCCAATATTTCTCATCTAAGAGCAAATATGCACACCCCCGCGTGTAAACTCAGCTCCAATAAGAAAGTACCGTGCAGTGTTTTGCAAAGGCTATCATATGGCTGTCAATAAGGTCGATCGGTTACTCTGCAAATATTTGCGGTATAAGATCGAACCGCCGTAGTGCTGATACACCTTGATCCTTTGTAATAGGGGTGATTTCCCCTTGTATAATCGTTGCGGTCAGCAAATACGGTATCGAGTAATGCCTGGCGAGACGGTCACCTCGGTTCCAATACATCTAGTCCACTTACTTGGGATGATAAAATGGGCTCCATTTATGCTGGCAGGTAAGGATACCCGAGATTCCGGAATACGAAACAATGTTGTCACATAACGTAGGCACCTAATTATGAGTGACAAGCTTCAACTCGTGGCTTCGCTCGCGTCACCAATTCGGAAGATTAATTTTTTTTTTAACTTGATTTTTATCAGACTTTATTCTGTGACCTTACGGAAATACATACGCTTAAAGAATTAAATAAAATATCTGTCTGCAAAATATATAAACTGATGACATTCAGGATATCAGATAAATCGAACGACGCCGTGCACTCCTAAATGTATTCGGATGTTTGCATGGTAAGGTCAAATTGTACAATAAGTATACGGAGTTACATGGAGCTGTAGTACTAAACCGAAACGAACTTATTTTTTTTTTAATTACAGGCTAGGTATTTGATTATAGCTCAACTATTGTCAAAGATGGTAAAGCACACCTAGCTTGGAATGGAACTGCTTTCAAGACCTATTTATATAAATATATTCTTGCAAATAAATTATTTGATTTGATTTAGAAGAGCGATTTGACGTGTAACTTGCTGTGTTTAAAAACTAAATTTTCTTTTTCAGTTTGTGAACTTAAAAGCAGAAGAATACAGGAATACAAATAAATATTTTCCGTATATTTTGAAAATAATGGCTAGTTTGCTAATTGAATTAAGTTTAATTAGGTACTTAAGAGAAACCTTACCCGACGGCTACCAAGATACCTACATAATTACATATGTATAGTTCTAAGAATATCCAAGTTAAATCTTGCAGAAACATTCTACACCAACTTTAGGGTTTTTGTTTTGCGTCAATGCAAAAATTACAAGCACAAAAACTGATTGAAGGAATGTCGACCTCCGGGTCAAAGCAATAAAAACGTACAATTTAAAAAACATTAATGACAGTGTGTTGTTAATTTGAGTTAGGTATTAAATCCACGAAATTGTCACGTCCTGTATTAATATGTAAATGCCTGGATGGTATGAATATTATACGTAGAGGAAGGTACCTACTTAGTTCAAAAAAACTTATTAATTCAAGTTGATGTACGGATAAGTGTTAAAAGTAGAAAACGCGAAAGATGTGTGGCAGTATTACAGCAAGTGAAAGATATAGTTTCTACTTTGCTTTACTTAAAAAGGCGTGATTGTATGCATGTATGGGTAATTCCTATTAGGAATGGGGGCGATAAGTTCTACACTGACGTTCCGCTTGGGGTATATTGTGCTCTTCATCTACCAGCATCTGCCCGAGCCATCCAACATCCTTAGAATATTGTTTTAATACGCATATTTCCACGTTTGACCACCAACTCGCCTGAAGGTAAGTGATAACGTGGTCCAAGATGAAGCACGTAGATTTAGATACTTATTCATTCTGACCTTGAAAAGTTCCAGATTATATTCAGGAAACGAGGAAGACAGCTTATTCTGTCTCTTGGTTGTACGGATGAGAAATGTAGAGTCAAAACGTTTGGTACGTACCCAAGGAAATATAATAATGAGGTATCAAAGAATGCGTGAGATGGAAGTATGTATTAATAATGACAAAAAGCAGTAAGTATGTTGTGGTGACATGGATAAAGATGAAGTTACCGCATGGAATATAGCAGCAAACCTAGTTTCTTCTGCGGCTTTACAATGACATTGAGCATGCTCTATAGTCCAGCAAGCAACCACATCATAGCGGACTATTCTTAACTCCTAGTTTGTACACGTGACTGACTTACTGCAATGACTCGTTACAAAGCCTAGTAAAAGACAGGGGGTCTGTCGTTGAAACTTCAACAGATTGCTGTTGATCCTCTTGTGTATAGCGTATTTATTTTTATGGCAACAATTACCAACAGAGAACTCCCTATGGTACAAGTATCTAATGAAACGCACAAGATGTTCTCGTGATGATAAGAGATAACGGCTTCCCACGACCATTGCAGCGCTACGATACCCAGAATATTTTGTTTCATCATCTTTGACAGCCTTGTTGGTTCATTGGTAGTATGTCTGCTCCAAGAGCTGAAGGGCGTGGGTTCGATTTCCACCCAGGATAAAAAATTGGTGGTATAAAAAATGTATTAAAGTATTCCATCAGTTATATCTGACTTCCATAGTATACAAGCTTTGCTTAGTTTGGGGTCAGATGGAGCTGTGTGTAATGTCCAATGATGATTTTCCAATATTAGTTAGTGGTCACCAAACTAATCTTTTTTGTATATATCAATATTTTCGCATCCCGCATATCCGGTTTGGGTAATCTCTGTATCATGACATACCTAATATCTGACCGTGTACCCGTTAATTCGTTCATGTTGACGCCGGGAGCAAAGCTTCATCGTGATTGGCTCGGCCGGCCGATGCGGGCGCGACGTCTGGAGGTTATGAACCCCTGGTTTAATTGAAGACCCAACAGCCCCTACAGTCCACGCATTGTCCGGGCCGCGCCTCGGTGGGAATGTAATGTAATAATCAAATATGATTTGTTATTGTGTCTATTCATGTACGAAGTTCGATTGTACGATTGAAACAGTGGCTCGACTCGCATGGTGTTAGTTTTGAAAACGTAAGAAAGCAAACTGAGTCATAAGACAACAAAGTTTGAAGAAACATTTGTACGTGTAGCGTTTTTTTAAAGTAAAAGTAATGAGTTGAACGAGACGCTCTCCTGATGGTAAGAGATAACACCTGTCCATGACTATTGCTACGATATACAGAACGTTGTGTAGTATAATAGAGCTCAAGACGTCTGAACAAATCCAGATCCCTAAGGACGGGTCTGCTAGGATTAAGTATAAAAACGTTACTCGCTTCCCAGCTGATATCGGTTGATTTATTAAAAATGCAAAAATAACATGTATATATCACGGAGAATCTCGTCACCGCGATGCAGGGTTTCCGAGAAATGCCATCTAGCTTGCACTAGACGAATTAAATCACATTGGTGCTTAATGGCGTTAGGTGACAAAGTCTTAAAGTTTTATACAGCATCACTGCTTTGGCGCTCATTACTTCTAGACTTTCGATGGTTAATCTCAATAGCCCAGTAATTTCGCTAGCTGCAGTACCCTTCAAACCGAAACACAGTATTGTTTCCACACTACTGCTTGGCGCAGAATATTTGATACTGCGGTGGTACCTACCTAGACGACCTCCTGCTAAGGAAATTTACCACGTAGTAAGTTGTTATATTTCTTGTTTACTTACAGTTTGGGTACAATGTGACTTGAGATTTGGAACGAAACATACCTGAAACAGAAATTAATTGTATTAGAATAGGGTTTTAAGTAACGAAACGTTTTCCAGATAGTAAAGAATAACGTCTGCCCGTGAGCATATAAAAAACATTAGATATCACTAAATTGGTACGATGATGATTCTCATTAGCCATGTAAATAGCAACAATTCAACCAGAACACGGTAATTTTACACGTTATTGCTTGGCGACAGAATAACTCAAATTAACGTGGCATCTCCCCAAATTACCATCTGCTAAATAGATCTAATAATATAATATTTTTGAAACTTATTACACTCTTAAATGAAAACAGGGTGGTTCGGAGTATGCTAATACTGAAAGATACTAATGTGAACATCTGTTGATGCAAACCAATACATTTTCTCGCAGCTCAATGGCATTTGACAGCCCTGTTGGTTCATTGGTAGTATGTCTGCTCCAAGAGCTGAAGGACGTGGGTTCGATTCCCACCCAGGATAAACATGTTGTGGTATAAAAAATGTTTGTTCTGTGTCTGTGTGTACTGTGTATATTATAAGTATGTATTTACAAAAAAAAAGTATTTAAGTATTCTATCAGTTACCTGACTTCCATAGTACAAGCTTTGCTTAGTTTGGGGTCAGATGGCGCTGTGTGTAATGTCCTACGATATACGATATTTATCTATGATAAAAGTAAATTTTTCTTAATTTCTAGGTCTTCTACTACTACAATTTTTTCACATTGATGCGTAGATCAGTAACTTTATATTATAATAATAATAATAATAATTTATTTGAGCAAAATATATACAGTGAAGTTATAACTTAAACAACTATGATAGTAAACTTAATAAACTTATTTCCTAACTTCTTGCTATGGACCCTGAATCTCACACTAGGGAGTCCCGTGTCGTGAGATTCAGTGATTCCCACCTATATTAAATAATTATTATTTGAGCAAAACATATATAAACGAACAAGTGATACAAACTGAGCATGTATGTGAGTGTGTGTGATGTGTGTGTATGTGTGGTGTGTGTGTGTGATATGTATGTATGTAACTGTGAGATGAAAATAATGTTTCCTCGTATCCCCGGAAAAAAAAGAAAATAAATAAATAAATGATGGTTATAGTTATATGTATCTATTGTATAATTGAATTGAATTGAATTGAATTAGTATTAGTAGACTATATTTTATATATAAGTATTACTACGCGTCTGTGAAGTAAATCCTGTATTTATAAATATAGTATCTAGTTACAAATGTTCTAGTTTAGCATATAGATTGTTAAATCTATGAAAAAAGGACGACCTAAACAATCGGCACAATCTTCATCACTACGCAGTCGAAACTGCAGGACTAGTTAAAAATCTGGGCTCATACCAAATCATAATATTTGTATTTATTAGATAATTAGAAATATGGAAGAAATATAGATATATAGAAATATAGATATGGAAAGAGCTATGCTTGGCATTTCTCTGAGGGATCGGATCCGAAACGAAGTAATTCGCCAGAGAAATAAAGTCATTGACATAGCTCAGCGTATTAGCAAGCTGAAGTGGCAATGGGCTGGACATATCTGTCGCAGAACCGATAACCGCTGGGGTAGACGTGTTCTAGAGTGGAGACCGCGTATTGGCAAGCGTAGGACGCCCTGAGACTCGATGGAGTGACGATATACGTAGGACAGCTGGCGGTGGATGGAAGCGAAAAGCCGAAAATCGGGCTGAGTGGTGTGTCTTGGGAGAGGCCTATGTCCAGCAGTGGACTAGTATAGGCTGATGATGATGATGATGATATAATTAGCTTTATTTGTAGGTATTTTAGAAAACATTACGTCCAGCACGTCGGTATAGAAAATATTCAATAGTATGTTTTTACACCCCAGTCTTTTTCGTTTTTCCTTTGGCAGTAAAACGTTGACAAACCTGACACCTGGCCGCGTTGAAAGCTAATGGGCCTAATTATCGGCCTCACGGAGGGCGTTTTAACCCTCAGGCCAGCTTCCTGAAGCTGAGAGCTTTTGACTGCTTCTGGAACCTACTCGATTCATTCGAAACTAGGTCGTGAATGTCTCATTACGGTTTTTTGCCAGTTTCGAGTTCATATACTTCAACGAGTTTTTTTCAGTAAATTGTTTAAACGTAACGAAATTTTGTTCAGTAGGATATACTGAGCCATAGTGTGTCGGGTATTGTACATATTCCTGATACAATAAAATAGTAGATATACATAATTATTTATATAATTTTCGAAGAGTGATAAATTTCACACTTTTAAATTAAATTGCTTACTTAAGTTTTACGTCCCGGGTGACAAAAGACACTTAATATTGACGCTTTCACATTTGAATATTATAAAAGTGAACACATTTCATTTGTAAATATTAATACTGACAGTTTAATTCATTCAGTTAGATTACGTGGACTCGATTCTTTGAAAAGATAATTGGAAAAATTCTCGCATGATTTATCGTTCAAAGGTCTTTCATATTTTCGCAAAACAAAATAAAATACTAGTACATTTTTCTTTCCAACACACTAGAGGTAAAATAAATCCATGCTACAAAGTTGCTGTTTGTCCAATTTTAACCCTAGAAATAATAAGTTCGAACACGAATGTCTGCAATTCGGGAGACAAATCGTCGAACTTTCTAAAACCGTGAAGTTGTCAAAGTTTTAAAATTACTTTAGCAACACCTATTGAAATGATTTACGGGCAGCAATAAACGGCAATGCAATGACGTGTGACTCACTCGGTATGCGGGGGGCGTTTGAAGACAACTTCTGACTACGCTTTAATTTATTATTGCAGACTACACATTGTAGCACAGTATGTACAATCACCACGAAACGCAGCATAACAAAACTATCATACATATATACCATAACTGTGAAATACTTACAATACATTTTGTATTTCGCAATCCGCGACATAACATTTAAACAGATTATATAGTTGATTTTAGGCAACGTTTATAACGCGAATGTAACCTCTATTGGGTCACCTCTGGGTCTTTATATTTGGCAAAATATTTAAACTAATCTTAATAAAAGGCAAGGAAGAAGTATGAGTAGTAGTAGTTGTTTGTTTTATGTCACAAATAAAGTGTTGTCTATAACAAGCCGGGTGCTGCTGTTTTTGGTATTAGAAAATGCAGAAATAATAATAATACACATTTACTTCAGGTTACTAAGTCATATAATATGTAGCTAAATACAAAAATTAAGTTTCTAAGTAAATACTTTAATTAAAAAACCATACAATTTAGGGTCAAGAAAAAAAAAAATTAGAATTTGACATTATTAAACATGTGTCAATGTATCGTAGCACATGTGCGGTTTCGCGGCATGTGTGCAACATAATACAGATGCAGTCCAAGCCAATTGTAGAATTTTTTCTTTGTTTCTGGTATAGCACTTTGTGCATTTTGCCAATGTTAAATATTTCGATATTGGATGGATTTGATGCCAAGTCATAAGTCACGCAAAATAAGTCTGAGCCTTCCAACCCAAACTCTCACAAAGTAAGGCCTCAATTCCGGCAATTTTGCTCGAAGATTCGACAGAGTAACTTTAGCATATTTAACAAAATATGTTTTAACTCTACTCTCTCATATAATTTTTTTACACTGGTGCACATAAATCTTATATTATAAAACACAACTCATTTGGATTATCGAAAAAACACAAGATAATGCGGCAACTTTTGTCAGAGTTCCCGATAAAACTCCATCATTCATAGTAGGTTATAGTAGTCGCATAGTATGAAAGAACCATTTGTGCGGGAAATAATAATATATCGCGTAGGCATAGGGTTAATGACGATTGGGATCTTGGTTTTTGTTCCAAGAACGGTTAATAAAGTTAGGTGCAAAAAGGTTCTATGGCTGATTTTTGATTCAGGTATTACAAACAGTATATGTTCATTATTTTATTTTTAACATGAGTCGAAATTGTGGTTGCCATAATTATTTGAATCTCCTGCGTTATTTGTCTGTAGCTTGTTATTTTATACTTAACTTTTCTTATCTTGCTTTTAATTAAAGCAAGTAAAAGTTGACAATTTGGATTGAATTGGCGGGAATGCGAAAAAATCATGTCGCCATATTGTATTACTTTCCAAAACATGTGTTTTATAAAAATAGCTGTATTTTATTGATAAAGTTTCGAATTGCGTGCGTGAGTGATAAAGTGATATAATGTGGTGAAACATGACTTATTTCAGTTAACTTACCTCCAAATATTAAAATACTTGGCTAATGCACAAAGTGCAATGACAAAAATATGGAACAATGATTGCCAATTTTCACAAAAAAATTGTATAAAATGGCAAACAGACAGTTATTAGTACACTTTTTAAAACTTTGTGTGTAAGAAATTAGCTAAAATAACCTAATTTACTGGAAACCAAACATAATCAAACTACATTCATTTTCTTTTCTTCTTTTCATACAACACCTATCAGTAAGTATGACAGTAAATCATCACATATAAATGACACATTAGTCTGTGGCATAATAATAAGCAGCTAATAAAATATTTACTAGAACGCGAGATGTAATCTAACATCTTACACTATCAGTTGAGTTAGGTAACATTGTCGTATGACGACGGCGTTATCACAGCATCCGACGCTCACATGACGAGGGACTCGCGATCCTATTTTATGTGTGACAACCCTAGCTGGGTTTGAACTTCGAACAGTTACAAACAGTAAATAATACTGAGAAGCGTTATGCCAAAAACAAACAAAAAATACTGAGAAGTTTTTAGCGAGAATACAAAAAACCAAGTCGCCGCATTGTATTATTTTCAAAAACTTAGGATTTTTTCGAGTCAAAACAGTGATGTGATTTAACTGAATTTCGGACGTATTATGTGGTAGGTAAAATATAGATTTTATCTGACTTACAGTCGGGCTTATTTTACTTATTTCACAAATACCTAAATATGTATATCGAAACACTTGATACTGTCAAATGCACAAAGTGAGATGCCAAAAACAAAGAAGAAAAAAAAAGTATACATAATAGGTGCAAAAGGGAACCGCCAGTGTACAGCGTTGATACTAAACGTTTGTATCCAAAAGAGTCAGTAGAGTGGTACGTGTATTAATTTTCACTTGAAAACAGTGGCAAAGTCACTGTAGCATTAAATCCGCAGAGATTTTAGTGCTTTGTACAAAAGGATTGCTTTAGCTGGTTTCATTTGGGGAAACACGCAATTCTAATTATATAATATTTGGATTACAAAACATAGATAGTCCACAAAACTGAATTATTATAGTTTTTTAACAGAATAGATACCTTATATTTAAAATAAGCTGAACCCTACACTTTTTACTAGTATTTTTTAAGAAAATAGGTAGTTATTAAGAAATAAAATATGTAAACCAAGCATAAATGCAAATTACTATACATCTTAGCATATAGATCAAGAAAATACTATATATAGGTACCTATACTCTCAATATGTCGCGTTAAATGTCTATTTATTTAAGTATGCTACTTTGTACAAACTAGAAAGGCTATCAATTTACGAGATTCACGTATCCTACTAATATTATAAATGTGAAAGTTTGGATGGATGGATGGATGTTTGTTACTCCATCCATCAACCATCGTTACTCAGGATGAAATTTGGTATGGAAGTAGCTGAGACCCTGGATTAAGACATAGGCTACTTTTTATCGCGAAAACATGTAGCGGGTAACGTCGCGGGGCGCAGCTAGTTAAAACATAAATAAAATCAATAAAAAATGTACGAGAATTGTGACAGCCCGCGCCTCTGATGGGAGTAAAAGAAAACTGTCTTTTTCATACATTTGATTCTCGTATACGTAGTAACATAATTCTCGCAAATTATTATGCTAGAGCCACAGAATACAAACTTACGCAACCTAATTTAAGTTCACAGAAATTTTATTAAAGTTTTGAGTCCAGTAAATTTGCGAAATTAATTTTATTTTAACTTTGCCGCGTTTCATTCGTTTCTAGTCGTTCATTTCAATTATCTGTATAGGACAAAAACACTGGTATATTTTTACATTTCGTTTAATTTTACTAGTTTTGTTGTTAATGGGTTATTGAATTAAACACACAATTACTTGGTTTAGTTGGTGGTAGATCTCCTTAGCAGGAGGTCGTCTAGGTAGGTACCACCGCAGTACCAGTTATTCTGCCGCTAAGCAGTAGTGTGTCAATATTACTGTGTTCCGGTTTGAAGGGTACTGCAGCTAGCGAAATTACTGGGCTGTTGAGACTAACCATCGAAAGTCTCAAAGTAATGAGCGCCAAAGCAGCGATGCCCTGGATTTGCTTTTGTTACTCAAAGTTCTGTGTATCGCTGCAATGGTCATGGACAGGCGTTATCTCTTACCATCAGGAGAGCGTCTCGTTGGTCTCATTACTTTTTTACATAAAAAAAAAATATTTTTTTAGACGAGGACAAATTGTTGAACGTGGTTCCATATAAGGAACATTACGATAGCGCACGCAACAGTAGAACATTTTCATCAATATATTCATGGATATTAGAACAGTCGTGCCACAACCGACATCCTCGTAAATGTTGCTATCTCTACGGCCCTCGAAGCACCTCTTATTTTATCTTGAAATGCAACAATATATACGAGATAACACATAATAAAATCGCGGCGCGTATTATTTTATGACGTCAAACTATGATAGCATATAGGTCGGTGGATTTCAATGCATAGTTTATTTTGACAGTCCCGTTGGCTCATTGGTAGTATGCCTGCCACTACTAGTATGGTAGAGCTGTAAGGCGTGGGTTCGATTCCCACTCAGAGCAAACATTTTGTGAATAAACATATGTTTGTTCTTTGTCTGGGTGTTCTGTATGTATTATAAGTATGCATTTACAAAAAAAAAGTATTTATGTATTCTATCAGTTATCTGACTTCCATCACACAAGCTCTGCTTAGTTTGGGGCCAGATGGCGCTGTGTCCTACGATTTTTATTTATTTATATACAGGGTTATGAGCTTTGGTATTCTAAAGCTATAGGGGGCCATTGTGTTTGTAATTCCGAACAAATTTTACTAGAAGTACAACATAAAGTAATTCGTAAAAATACAATTAGAAAAAGTACGTTGACCCTTAATCAAATGTATGGATCAGCTGATTTTGTTTTATTCGCATTGAGAACAAAGATCCCCTCTTCGGCTTAGTACAGCGCAATGTTATCAACCCTGTGTAGTAAGTTGGCGGAGGCGCGCATTGATTGTACAAGTAGGAAGTATCAGTAGCTCTAGCAGATTCATTTGCGAGAATTATGTTAGTACGTAGAATTATTTTACATCCGCCAGCTTGCTGTTTGACTTTATATACCTTTTAGTTTACGAAGTAATCTCGCAATTTGAAATTCTATAGCAACTATAGAAACATCTATGACGACTCATCCTTACTCATTTTTATAAATGAGGGAATGTATCTTGTATTTAGTTTTTCCCATTACCGCATAAACAGAATTATAGAACTACGTGATCATACTGTATTCTGAGATTTAAAAACCGGCCAAGTGCGAGTCGGACTCGCGCACGAAGGGTTCCGTACCATTATATATATAAAAACGCCAAAAAAATTACGTTTGTTGTATGGGAGCCCCTTTAAATATTTATTTTATTCTGTTTTTTAGTATTTGTTGTTATAGCAGCAACAGAAATACATTATTTGTGAAAATTTCAACTGTCTAACTATCACGGTTCATGAGATATAGCCTGGTGAAAGACGGACAGCGGAGTCTTAGTAATAGAGGCTTTACGCTTTGGGTACGAAACCCTAACAATTCGGCTTGTTACCCTTGCCCTGGAGCGAGCGAATTAGAATACAGCAGTATAATATATATAATATTACTGTATAATATGAGGCTGTACAATATATATATGTACAAACTTGTGGCACTAGCTCATAAGATTATTTTGTTCCCTGTACTTTTTTCTGTTTATGATAGATAAATAGATAGATAGATATAACTCTTTATTGTGCACACCAATAATAGAAAAGAGTACAGAGAACAAAGAACCTTATGAACTAGCTTATGGTGCCTTCCTGGTGCCTTATGGTGTGCACAAAAAGTTTCTATCTATCTATAACATTAAATTATTATCTAATTATTTATTCTGGACAACCTTAACTTAAACATAAATAGAATTGAAATGACTGGAGCTAAAAGGAAATTACATGCTTTTAATTTTATTGACAGGATATAAAATTGTCATACCTACATAAATACCTAGCTGGCAAAATTAAATATCTATGTCGTTCATAAACAAGCATGACCGCAAATTTGTAAATTAATTAATCAAATGGTGTTTAGTTATTAATTATACATATTGAATTACGAAACTAATTTTAGTAAATTGACATTGACTAGGTAATAATGTAATTCCTAGTACTAAGCTCTAGGGTATAAAAAATGGCAATGACATCATTTTGTTGGTAGGTAAATTGAAAAATATTATACAAACTTCCTAACAACTTATGGATTGTTGAAACTCTGTATATATATCTACATATGTACCTATCTACGATACATACAATATATATAATTAATGTGCATAATTATCATACTAATATTATAAATGTAAAAGTTTTTATGTTTGAATGTTTGTTACGGACGTTTGTTCGGATTTCATTCGAATCCGTTAATCACGCAAGAACGGCTAAGCGGATTAGGATGAAATTTGGCACACAGATTGTATATTACCTGGATTGACATATAGAATACTTTTTATCTCGGAAACAACGAAGGAAGGTCAAGAAAAAACGAACTTTAATACGTATTTACTTAAAATATAATACGTATACCGTATAGATATGTCTTATGAAACATTAATCAATTCAGGGATAAAAGGTATTCTTTATTCTAATCTGGGTAATAAAATAGCGCAAGTTTCATGACAGATGAAACTATTGCTTTTTTGTTATTTACGCAATATGTTTCATTTCTCTTTGAACTCAATTTTAAAATCAAAGCGGGCGAAGTCGCGGGCCCAAGGTAGTGTTTTTTTATGATGAATAGGCTTGCGTTTGATCACCATCTCACCTTATGTTAAGTGAAGATGCGATCTACGATGGAGCACGCTTGCCTTCACTGATTCACTTTCGACTTGAAGACACACAGATTGTATCTAACAGGGAACACCCACTCGGTTAACGTATTCGACGCCTTAGCCGTTCGAACAATGAAAGCAGATTCAAATCGTTTAGTACGGGTTCTTGAAACGATGTACGATATACACATACGTATATAGGTAAGAGTTAGTTACCTAATTAAGTTAAAAATTAGCTATTATGTTTAATGTAAGACAACTAGTGCGACATTTTCGCTGTACGAAAAAGCACTCCAAATAAAGACAAAAAAATAAAAAATAAATATTTAATTTTAAATTCGCAGTAGGCAGTACGATAGCCATATCCCAATCTGACAAGTGTTACTAAAAGCTACTACTTTTTCCTACGTGGACTTCGAATCTAGATCATTCCAAAGATTCAAAATCAAACATGTACGAGTAAATATATATCAATGTGTAATAAACTATAAACTATATAAAATGTCCAAGAACACCACCAGTCTAAGAACAGAACACACGGCAAAGGAGCAGGGCATCACACTTCACACTAATAAAATCAAATTAAAAGTGTGTAATTTTTCTGTTAATGTAATCGTGTTAGTTTCCAGCCAACTCTGTAATTACTAATCTGTGATATGAAATGCTATATTCTAGAAGGATTGCCGAAAATACTGCTAAATCTAGTAAACAATATAAAATATTAATATTATTACAATTTAACGGAGTTTTAGCAATTCACGGAAACTCTCATGACGTGCCTAATGGCTAGGCCGTCGCTTGCGGCCTTGGGTCACAAATTATAGTACTTAATACGAATACATCTCAACGGGGAGCCTATAAAACTAAATGAAACGCGCCATTGACCTTTCTGGCGAATCAAAAATTCATACCTTTATTGTACGATTAATCTACGACCAATAACTCAATGGTTTGATGTGATTGACTCACTCATACATAACGTACTTAAATATAAACGGTACAAGATTTCTAGTAACCGGTACAAAGCCTATGTGTATCTATAGATCGAAAAACTTTCGTGACTGTGATTCTAAGGACGTTAAACGTAATAGGGTGGCATAAATGGCAAGGCATGCGATTAAACGCGTGTAAGTAATATTGTCACAATACATTTGGTGGTCGATCTTTTTTCAACCAGTAATAGTTTTGTACCATATTTGTCTCAAGGCTAGGATTATTCGTCATTCACTTTGTAGCTAAATGTTTTTCGTGTTTCTTCGTTCAGTGTGACATTGTTCGAACTTTTCTTAGTTTTGCGGATGGGTGGTGGTAAGTGACGTCACTGGTATAAAACAGGGACGGAGACACGATGAGTCTGCGGATGTAATAGTCTGACCTAGCCGGCGCCGCCGCGGCCGACGCACCCCGACTCCAGACTAACTACGCAGTCAGCGGTTATTTGAAGCCAGGGCCGGACTGGCAACGTGTGACAGGGAAGCCTCCCCCTGTTACACAAAAGTTAGCATATTTAAAAAAAAACGTGTTAGCATATATACGTTATTTAAAATATTCATCTTGGAAGTGTGTTTATATTTTTAATTGCGTCTGCATTTTATGCGGTATCGATAAAGGTGAAGAACTTGAAAAAATTGCAATATTAAGTTAAATAAAATTAGTAACATTAAGAAACTGATAAAAATATTTTTAAATATTACTTTCGTTTTCAGTTTAGGTAAGTTTTTTGTGTACAATAATGCGTGTAAATAAAAAAAAACGATAGAACATTTTATAGAAATAGCATCATTTATTTTATTTTCATTTCTATAAGGTAATCAGATAAAATTTTTCGCTTGGAAAGACTATATGAACACGGTAAACATTCCATTCTTTATTAGTTTAATTTATGTCCTCGTCACTGTGGGAACTGGAACGACTGTTAAGCGGAAATAAACTAGATATATACCTAGAACATTCAAAATGAACTTCCGCAAGGTAACGCCTGAGTCAATCAATTATTCCATTCTTTAGTTGAGCAGTTGATTGACATGTTGAATTTACCCATAAGAATTATGTAGATTAATCAGAACGCGTCAACCCCCCCTTAGTCCGCCTATGTGCCGGCTTGCCTTCACATCCGATACGATATTCCATGAACATGACATGACATATAAATTATTATGATAATAATCTTGTCGGAAAAAATATGGACACTAGACTTTCCGCATCGATTGACCTATTTCAAATCTGTGTTGTGTTGAATTATACTATATTTGGTACTAAACAAAAACTACGCATTATGTTTTCTTATAATGAATCAAAGATCTATTAATTTAGGAGTCGGACTTAATAAGAAATGGTCTTAAACGTAACATGTAAAATGAGATAAAGTTTATTTAAATATGTGTAGCTGTTCTTAATAATTCTCAATTCGATTTTACTATGTTCTGCATAGTTCCGCACGATAAAGCGACACGTCAGTCGACATAAAAGCTTTGACGTTGTATACTGAGCATATTCCTTCCTTATTCTTCCCACTGGACCCATAAAGCTTTGCAAGAAAAACGTCTGCAATCAACTCTGCAGGGCATGAACAAAAGAGTCTTTAGGGAAAATCCTTTCAGCTAACAAACTGTTATATATTCTGCGCGAATGTCTGATCACTACATCAAAGGCTTCAACATATTAATTGGCGTGAATTAACTGCTTATAGTCAAAAATATGAAAATGCTGTTTCCATTTACGTTATCATACATTTTTTATACATTTCTAGCGTTTACGTTTCATAGCAAATTGCTTTGATAGATAGACAATCTTTATTTGTGCACACTACAAATCTAAAAGTACTGATAACAGAAGAAATGTATGAGTTGGTGGAGGCCTTATCGTTAAAAGCAATCTTTACCAGGCAACCATTAAATGGAAAACAGATTATATTCTACTAGGGTAAAAATACGGGTGTAAACATCTCCCGTATGTTTTTAATTAGTAACGTGTTTTCCATTGTTGGTTGCATGTGAGAGATCGCTTTTTTTTAATGCAGCCACTTGTGGCACATTTCTGGTGTGCACGATTAAGAGTTTCTATCTATCTAAAATCTTAATAGAATCCATTGCGTAGTTTAAAAGAAGTATGCGGACTACAGACATACGTAGACTTCAACTTTGTTTTATACTAGGTATGTCGAATACAACATGTTAGAACTGGAGCCTCCGAAGGCTTGTAGGTTTCATCTTCACAGATTAGGTGCTAGTCTGTTTCCTACCTACCACCGTCTAGTAAATCATGGTTAACGTGAGACTGGCCTTAATTGGTGTCAAGTAAATTTTCTGTTTGCGGATCTCGTGGTAAAGAAGGAATCTGGAACCAGTCTTGCGGTGAGCTACGTGCCGGATTGCGTATCCGCCATGGCTGTTGGTACTTATATCTAGTTTTATGTTTCACGATAGATTGATGCGTGTAGTTAAGCTACATTACAATTTCCCGACCTCGATGTATTGGAAAATACTTTAGCATGCGATAGTTAGCGAGCGGTTATTGAAAGGTCAATAAAAACGATAGAGTACAGTCGTGAATGAGTATGAATGTGTGATACAATCTTTTTTATTTTCAAGTCAATAGTGAATTGGTACATTTTAGATTAGACCGCATCTTCACTAAACATCAGGTGAGATGGCGTCAGGCTTATATTTGTAACATAAAACCTTGACTTGACTGTCCTGTTACCTCATTGGGTAGAATATCTGCTCTAAGAGCTATTGGGCGTGGGTTTAATTCACACCAGGATAAACATTTATGTGACGATAAATATTTGTTCAGTGTCTGGCTATCTGTGAAGAACACTCTTTATGTATTATAAGTATGTATTTACAAAAAAAAAGTATTCAAGAATTATATCAGTTATCTGGTAGGTACCCCATAGTACATACTTTGCTTAGTTTAGAGCTAGGGCTGTGTGAAATGCCCTACAAATTTTTAAAATTATTATTTATTTATTTAAAAGTGTCAGAAAATGACATGGCAAAAAAATAATTATAAAACCAGGCCTGGATTTACAAAAATGAGTACATTCCCATCAAGTCGAAAGTTTGAAAGTGTCGTAAGACTTTATGTAACGCTGCAAGATGATAGGGGTGGCTACAAGTATGGAAAAGATGGATTGGAAAACCTGTTAACCTAGATATTATGCGCTATTGACGTAGGTTTCCGAAACTTCTCATCTCCAATTACACACACATATCGTTAAAACCCCTACATCATTACGAGTGACACTAAATATTTAAAAAAATGCGGCAGTTCATATGAGAATGTTTCTTTTTTGCGCGTTTTTTGGCTTGGTTCATTGGCGTTACTTTGGTCGAAGTGTAAAGCCCTTTGAAACTTATCATCTAGACAAAGAGTTAGAATAGAACCAGATTAAGGCTGCGAGCCGAAAGTGTGACAGTGGCACCGTCTTGGTGTAGGTCAGGCGTAAACTGCATTCCTGCAACGGCGCACCCCGCCGCCCGCACTTCTCACTAAATATAGCCTGCGGTGAACGAACGGGCCGCCGGAGCGATACCACGCGAATCACTGCTAAAACTGCATTATATTCCGAGGAATTAAACTCAGAACAGAGAATAAGAGTTACCTATCTTGTGAAGCGTTTCAGTAGCTAACGCGAGCGTGTTTTGGTACCTTAGTTGGGTAATTAAAATAAAAGTAACAGTGTTGCATTTAGCAGTGCAAAAATGTGACAATTACGCGTCGACGTTGTGATTTGTACGGATCGTTTACTGAAAAATAATTATTTACTGATAATTAAATAAAAATTTGGATGTATAAGTTATCATTAGAATCCCTACATCGTTCCAAATGACACTGACTATATTTTTTCTTTCTCTAAAATAATTCTTGTCGGGTTACGAACATCATAAAACCTCGCAGACATTTGTCTCGGCGGCGTCGTGATCTCAGTTGCTTATCAATTTATCATACAAAAAATATCACAAACAAAGTAGACAAAAAAAGAAACGCGAACCGAGCGTCTCGCCTGCTTAATTAAACGGTTAATGAATAAAATTACCTGCATACTAAGACCAATAGAAGGCTGTAGTTGATACATCTAAACTTACTAACAAGCTGAATTAAGAAAAATAAAACACGAATAATAAATAAGTGTTTGTTTCAACTAATTTATCGCTAGTGTCACTCGTGATAATCGGATTCTAACGAAACCTTATACAATACATACAAATCTGTTTAAAAAAAATGTATGGTGGAATAAAAAATTTACATACCTACATAAATTAACACTGAAAACATTAACCCCTTTTTTGGAGCAGATGTGGAAAAATTTTGCTATCCTTTTCATTGCAGTGCATTAGACCAATACGGCAACATTTAGAACTGTCAACTAAAGCAAAATTGGTCGTATTATAATATATATAGTGATACTTTTAAAATAGAGGCATTTGCAGAAAGTTTGAGACAAGCATATAATACTGAAGGGTAATGATGTATTCATATATGGAAAATAGCTTTTACCATGAACCCACATTAAAACCACGAAAAAAGTATTTTATGGCGAGTGCTATTACGTAGAGCCGCAATGGATTTTAAAAGGTACCGTAGTTTCGGAGCCTATTCAATACAAACAAACAATCAAAAATTTCCTCTTTATAATAGAATAGTATAGATAGATAGATATAATTAATTATTTATTGCCTGTTCTTAATCAGTGACGTGTTTTCCATTCTTGGTTGCCTGGAATAGATCGCTTTTAACGATAAGGCCGCCAATTATAAGACTATTTAGCTCATAAGATTCTTTGCTTATTTTCTTATTTTTTGACAAGAAATACTTTTAGTCTATTACCTAATATTTTTATCGGTAAACTGACTTTAAAAAGTTAAAGTTTTTCACAGTTTAGTTCAAAGTTTCTTAGTTATTACTAAGATATTTAAAAAAAAATTGCATTTTATTGGTCTCCTATCTCACATGCATACATATGTATTAACCACATAAATAGCAATCCAACTTTGCTCATTATTGCAACGCTAAAGTTGGAACGTCAAAGTCAAACCCGTTACAGACAGTGTCGGCAAACATCGAAGGCAAATTGAAACTGTTTATGACATCTGGTTTCAGTTCGTTTTACTTGTTTCAGCATAGTTGAATGAGCGAGCCACTAGTGTATGTTTGTATATAACTGACAGTTTTACTAGGTATATCATAGCAGCAAGTCTATCAGATATTTCACCGCCAGGCAGTAGTGTGTACATCGCCGTGTTTTGGTTTGAAGGGAATGCAGTTAGCGAAATTATAGGGATATTGAGACTAGCTATCTTAAAGTAAATGTCTCAAAGTAATGATCGCCAAAGCAGCGATGACTAGACGATGTTTTGTTACTGAAAGTTTTGGGTACCGCTGCAATGGTTACAGATATTTGTCACAGTGCTGTTACCTGTTACAGATAAGGCGTTATTTTTTACCATTAGTCTTCATATTACATTTTTACTAAAAATACATAGCCTATCCCTTGCAATTTATGGTTACATCATTTGACTAAGCCTGTGGTTGAGTTTGTCAGACTACATTTCGACACTATCGTAGCGCTTCGTAGCACCGTAGACACCAAGGTCTACAAACACGACATTTCTGTAATTATCAAGGAGTTATATTTTTTCATGGCGAGCTGGCAGCAAAGTGTTAACTTTTTTGTAAGAACGTAATTATAAAAACATTTATGTATGTAGGTATACAATAAGTTTAATAAAGTAAACGATTATAAACTTGTAGCCATTCCAAAAAAAAATATCTCTTAATTACGGAATAATATAATCATGAATCATACCACATTTACATAATTTAGTAACGTTGATAATTATTGTAATTTTTTTTATAGGTGACAGACTAAGTGTTTCTCCACAGCTCACCTGGTCTTAGATGACGTTGTGGTCGAAGATAGTAAACACATAGAACTGGGGAAAAGTACCTGGAATTGTACTTATTTATATAATATATAATTATGTATATTTGTTATAAATATCACGGAATGATTTAACAAACAGGTAAAATAACTCGAGGAAATCCAAATAATAGAGAATTAATTATTTTCAACGTACAAGGTGCCTCTAAGTCGTACACAGCTCAACTACAATATTGCTACCACGCATCGCACACAAAATTCTTTATAGGCTATAAAAAAGCGGACCAGCATCGGGCGACAAGTCTGACGACATCAGACCAGGCATTTATTTGCTTATCGGCCATTATAATGCGCTAACCGTACATGATAACGGAACAATGAGTGTAAACCAGTCGCATGGATACCTACTTACATTAGTGTACATTGAGATATGCTTATCTCCTTATGTCAATACTCTTTTGTACCCGAGATACGGGAGTCTATTTGCCCTTAATGCCATCGCATTCTTCGATGTTGAATAACCCGCTGACAATGGACTGACCCATTAGTCGACAATTTGGATATACGTTTAGGGTTCCGTACCCAAAAAGTGTCTAAAGTGCTTTACTGGCAACGGACAGACGGCGTCTGTCTGACATTTAGACTTATTGTGGACCCGTATCTTCTGAATCGCACAAGTTGCTAGTATTTTTTTTTGACAGAAACCATAGATTATTATGGCTCATTGTCTTGTAAATAACAAATTAAAATTAAGGTAGACCCTATAACACGAAACGTGAGTTTTTTTAAGTTTCAACATTGCGATTATGGAACAGACTCTAAAGTATGTACCTATAATAAAAAAATATATTTGCCAAGTGCTCTCGCTACAGATTCTGAAGAGATGCAAGACATAATCAAGATTCTAAGGCAGTCATTGGTGCGGAATTGTCAGCGCCCGATCTCGACTCGCACTTAACCGATTTTGTTTAGTATTTATCTATCAAAATAGACGAGGAATGTGTCGTATTATCTGTGGCCAGAGTTGTTTAACGTTATCGGCACTGTTACATAAATAAAACATTCCGAGTCCTCCACTAAAACTATCATGGACGTGCCGCGTTTGTTTTGATGAATTCTAAATGGTTTTAAAACTCAAACCGGTTTGTGGTGATGACCATTTGACTAGTTAGATATCTTTAGCACCTCTCGCGCGTGTAAGGTGAAGTTCATTCAACGGTAAATACATGTTTTGTTTTGTTATTATAGTATAGAAATTAGGAAGACACGGTTGGTATGCATGTGTATATAAAACAAATGAATTACCGCAAATTTAATACTCAAAATAATAAAATGAATAGACAATCCAAGCAGGTACAAGCACACTAAAAGTAGGTACATTAGAAGTTGATAAGCGAACGTGAAGTGTTCTGGTGTACTAACAATAAATTAGTCGGTGCTATCGTTTCTGACGGCTGTTATGATAACAGTAATGTATGATGTTAATGAAAATCAAATAACGAACAACATTTGACCTTTGGTTCGTGTTGAATAATCACCGTCTACTTATTTGAATGTGGTTAATTACCTTAGGGTGTCTGACCCTTTGGCGCTACTTTATTTTATCTTTCATATACAGGGATAAAACTGTTTGACATAAGAATGATACAAGTGTTGTTTGAGTTCTAATGTAAAAACTCCAAATCTCAATCGATGACTGATGTTACTAAAGCAGTTTAAAACCCACTCGTCCGCATCAAAAATATAGACGAAAATACATAAATTTTCGACTGTTAGTTAATTAAATTAAATATCGCGGGACATTAAAGACACAGCGTCATCTGACCCCAAACTAAGCAAAGCTTGTTCTATGGAAGTTAAATAACTGATAGATGACTTAAATATATTTTTTTTGTACCTAATTACTTATAATACATACAGTACACCCAGACACGGAACAAACATTTATTTATATCACAAAAATGCTTGTCCTGGGTAGGAAACGAACCCACGCCCTTCAGCTCTTGGAGCAGACATATTACCAATGAACCAAAAGGGCTGTCAAAAAATTACTCATATTGTTTTGTTAACTTCACTCATATTGTTTGATAAAGTGTTACATCTTTTTGAGCTTACCTTATTAATTTTATAAGTGGTAATTTTATTAGATTTTCCATCATGTACCAGATAGTTAATTTTTTTCATATTTTATTAGAACAGGGTTCTTTACAAGTAAGGACTGGTATACCTTAAATTTTAAATGTAATTGGTGTGCAATAAATTACATATTTTACTCGGGTTTTCAAAGCTTCTTGTGCTTACTTTAATAGTTTTCTAACTACCTTCCCTCAGAATTTTCATTATTTATCAGATTGTTAAAATATCATATTTAACTAAAGATTACATTTTAATTTAACAATGTTTTATTTCTTTGACAATTTTGAAACATTCTTTTCAGTATTTGATGGCAACGTAACTCAGATTGAAATTCCATAATATTGCCTATGGATCGATAAATAATGATTGATGGATAAACCCATAGAATTAAAAATGGGCGGATTACTTGTTGCATTAACAAGTATAAATTTACAGTAAAAAGAAAACTGACTACATGCCACTAAGGTGTATTTGTTAAAAAATAAAACTACCGATTTGTAGTAAATGTAAAGTGTAAGTAACAAAAAAAGGATTTCTCTAATCGGTACAAGCGCCTTCGAGTAATCGGCGAAGATACATTTAAAAAAAGGATTTCGACGAATTGAGAACATCCTCCTTTTTTGAAGTCGGTTAAAATGAGTGAAAACTCTTTGATTTTCAATCAATAAACTAGTGACAAAAATACACAAAAAATGCCATATTTCTGTCTACCTATGTTTGCAAATGACAAAAAATATCAAGGATCCTTCACTTATTTTTATACAACAATAAAATAAAATGAATCCGTGCATTTATTTAATATATAGGTATATATAGGCCGTATACAATACACAAGCTTTGCTTAGTTTGGGGTCAGATGGCGCTGTGTGTAATGCCCTACGAAATTAATTAATTAATTTAATACCTACTAGGTATGTATTAGGTACATTTTTATGGACGGCAATCTGAAATTAAAATTATTTTATTTAAATTTTTTACATCAATCAGTTCAGGTATCAGTAAAACAGTGATTGAAATCATAAAAACTTCGCTCTTACATCATAATGCTTCCCAGCTCCGATGTTAATGTTAAAATATGCCCAAAGTTTCAGAACGTTTCCAACTTTTGTGAAAAACCCTATCAAAAGATTTAATACTTTAAGTAGATTACCAGTCTTATGTAGCCTGTTGTAACTTTTATCAAAGAAATGGAAATCAGGAGCCGGGTTGTTACTGGCTTCTTTAACTTGTACTCGCTAGTTACCCAACTAGTCGTTATCGACGTCGAGTTTTCAAGTGAAATGGTTATTTTATACGGCATGTTCTGTTTTATGGTAGGTAGTTGCGGAATTATCTAATTTGTATTCAATCGAACAGGTTTCAATTTTAACTGGTTACTACTCCTAACTTTAACATGTTTTGTTATTAAATTTTCTTTTAGTTTTTATTTCAGTACTTACGCTACGAGTATAATGCTGTTTGTTTCGTTGTGTTTATTATCTTACGTGAAAGCGTGGCTGCATTTTTGTCTGTCGGTCAAATAATTTACTCTTATTGTTTCGTTATACTGACCAATGCTTTTTATTAGTACGCGTTTTCGAATCTTTTTGTACTTACTTAGGTATTTCAAATAATTTTCAGACTACCTTAGTTTTATTTTTTGTAATAATTTATCAAATAATTAAAAAAAACACAAAGCTGCATTTTTGTTTGTTGGTCAAATCCTTTAATCGTATTGTTACGTTGACTTTACCCATTCCGCTTTACCTTGTTTTAATAATTTTCTGACTGCCTTTCGTTTTTTCTTCATTTATCTGATAATTAAAAATCGTCATATTTTATTTCTATTCAACTAAAGATTACATTATAATTAAACAATGTTATCTTCGACAATTTTTTTGCATGAATAAGGCTCTCTTAGCACACTATCAGAGTTTTCACTTACTATGGAGACCATTTTTATCAGCTCGACCTTCACAAGAGCAGATTGATAAGAGATAACACAGGTTACAGTGTGTGGGTACTGTGTTATAAAACAGCATTTATATACGTTTATGTTAAGCAACAGAACAAATATTCTTGCGAATGCTTAGTTGGAAAGCATGTGTAAGAATTACTATCATGAATCAGTCAGCGAAGAATTACTTTTATGAATATTCACTTTTACCCACGACGGAATATGCGTTTGGGGTGAGAAGATGTTTGTTTGTGCAAATCCATGTTGCCATTTTTTTAGATGAAAATGGGAATCAGACTAGAAAGAGTGACATTACAACAAAGGATCATAAAGTTGTCTAGACAGAAAGTCGGTGCTTTAGTAAGAGACGTGTCTCGGCTGCACGACCATACATTTTGCGCAACAGTGCCAGGCGCGGTGCGACGTGTCGCGTAGCCGACCCGACGGGATGTCAGCTGGCGCTGGCCAATCCACGAGGGGAACTCAACACTTATGCACCCGCACGCACTCCCGGCATGTTATACATTACAATCCATTCACGTTCATTAATCGAACCCAAACTTCCTCAATCCATCGGACGTTTCCACGGACCACGCTCGTAACCTGCCGTCGCTCGGTAAGCCGACACTGTTTATCAACACGGTCGATCACACGACACTTCGCACATCGACGCAATTTCTCCGCGAAATCACAGCCTTTGGCTAGCGAAGCGGCCGGTGATGTACGACACGCGTGCATACGATCCGTCCATCCGTTTCGCGAGCGACTCGAAATAGACACGTAAAGCGGAGTCGAGCGCGTGCATGCAGTGATCGATCGCACTCACCGTGCGCTCGCAGGCTGCAGTCTCGCCGGCGATCAGCTGAGCCGTCAGCTGGGGCACTCGAATGTCGCGGGCGCTGCGGCTCCGGGCTGCTGTGTCGGGCTGCACCGGGTGCGGGGCACTGCACGCGGCTCCACAAGCTCCGGTCTCGACAACGTAGGTAGAGGGCACACACACACGGACCGCGACCGAATGCGTCAAGCGTAGACAACGTGCATCGCGGCTCTCGCGTGCTGACGGCGAGAGTGTCGGCGAGCGACTGAGGACCGCGCGGGGGGCTCCGCCGCCACCCGCGCCGCCCCTCGCCGCCCACTTCCTCCGATGAATGACAATAATGGAAGACGTTCAACTCGCCCGCAAACCGAGTAATATGAATCATTGCATTAGGGTGCAGCCCCGCCCGAGTCCGGCCCGCGAAACTCCAGTCCGCGCATTGTCGCGATAAATATTCATGAGCCAGGAAAAGCTCTTGTAATGTGCTCGTTGAACGGTATCGGCATCGGGAACCATTCGGTACGTTTGCGAGATGCCCTTCGCTACTGTGATTTCAGTAAGGCTAATGTATGTGATCGGGAGGTGGCACGCGAGGTCGAGGTGTCATGCGGGTAGTGTGTCAGCTCACGAGAATCGGCGCCGGTGCAGCCGCCGCAGTGCAATGGGTGGAGTTTGCAATTAGCGGTCCACATGGCAGACGACCGCGGCGCGCTTGCGACGCCACTAATCTTATCTGCGCTAATCTAATCCGACGCGACGCCCTCTCTTGTGTTTTCTTCCAATTGTGTCCACTCGAGGTAAATTAGAGGTTTTCTCTCGGGAGTTCACAATAAACTCTGACTAGGTTCATTGTTCTTTTAGAAAAGTCTCATTTCAAATGCTTTTGTTTTGAATCCATCCAATGTGATAATTCTACAGCAGACATCTTGATATGCGATCTCGATAACAGTTCTGTCACTCACTCTGTTGTAATATTGCTTTCATTTGCAATTGTTTAGAGAAATTGCTGGTAACAACTTGGGGGCACTAGCAAATGTACCTAATTATAGGTACATTTATTAAGAAATAGTACCTAGGTACCGAGTAGGTGCCTAAGATACGATTTGAAGAACCTTTGCTAAAAGATTGAAATTTTCTAAAATATCTACACGTCACAGTCGCTGCTAAAATAGTATTGAGATCGCAAAAAAAGGTTGGCTTCGAATTGTCTTAAATTCCTTTTAAATTGCACTAAATCAGCCCGCGTCTGAAATCAGACAGGACCGTCCCCGGTTCAGTGTCGCGATATAGCATGCGCACTTTTATTTTCTTTTGTCGGATCCTTAAAGTTCATCTCGTCTAGACCGGTTCGTACGCCCACACCCGCACAGATTTCTGCATCTTGCAACCAACCCGCCATACGAGTTACTTTATTTCCCTTTTTATCGTTTTGCAATACTCTGATATTGGCCTCTCCATCGCGTTAATAGTGAAACGATACATCGCTTATAACCACGTTTTGAAATGATCGGACACTGGCGCCTTGAGAGGCATAGTATGTTATCGACCTTTACTATATTACATTGCATGCCAGTATGAATGTTAAGTATTGCAAATAGTTTCCTTGCAGGCGTATATTATAAGCAATCCGCTACCTAACAGCATTTTGGAAGCAGACATTTAACGTCAACTATTTCAGTAGCAGCTCCGTAAGTCCATAATTATGTGACGCTACTCTGTTTACTTTATGATTATCATGCATTACATTGTTTAAAAAAAATGTTTACGTCAATGCGATAGGGCATATCTATTTGCGGTCTAGTCATAACATTATTGCTAAATGACATCATTAGGGACTGGGTCCGTTTCCTCTGTGGCCATGTTATCATAATAAAGACATGATTTCCAAAAGTTTGTAGCGGCACAACACGGGCCTCGAGTGACAACATTCATAACATGAACGTAAGGCAGTACCGTGTTATGAACATGTTATGAAAGATTGGCGACATTGTTATTCGCAGTTTTTATGATTTTATTACGGCCTTAACATGAACGTGTGCTTTTGTTTTATTATGTCAAATAAAAACAGAATTTCACGAAATATATCCCTGGAAAACTTGGTCACTAAACTGGCCCCTTATTTTAAACTAATAAAGAAACTAATAAAAAAATTCACTTTTGTATTTTAACGTTTTGAGCACTTTTGATACAGCAGTCGATAAACAGGATAATGTTCTGAGAAATAGGATCACATTTAGCGAAACAAAAATGTGGCAGTTACGTAGGTTCGTGTGTACCAAACATAGATTTTTAAGGGTTATCTCACACACTCTACTCGAAAATAAACTTAACGCAGATTATGTCTTAAGAAGTGTCCTAAAAATGAAATTATTTATTTATAATAGCATTTGCATATTTTTACAATAGATATTCTGAGAAAGACCAGATAAATATATTTTATGGTTACATCTTTCATTTAAAGTTGGCGGTTAATTATACGAAATTACGTTACTAAGTTACGTTTTCTTTACACAGCACTTTAATGTATGATAATTTTTTTCATCTTTCATTTTAGCGTATAAACACGAAAATAAAAATTGCTATAATTCTGAGAATATCGCCTTCAAGTATGGAGCACTGCTGTAATGGTTATTTTCAGACGTTATCTTACCATCGCGAGATAGCCCTATTTGTCTTATTACTTGCAATCAAATAATGAAATCAGTTTTTTATGCTCGAAGACATTTTTTTTGTAGCGATGATTGCTTAGTGGTTAGCGGGTCGGTTCACACGCCGAAGGGCGTGGGTTTAAATCCCAATTATGAGGTTGAGGAAAACATCGTGAAGAAACCAAAGCATAGGGGTTAGGTATTTTCAGGTACTCTGTAATAAATAATAAATAAATATCGTAGGACTATACACACAGCGCCATCTGGCCCCAAACTAAGCAGAGCTTGTGTGATGGAAGTCAGATAACTGATAGAATACATAAATACTTTTTTTGTTTGTAAATACATACAGAACACCCAGATACAGAATAAACATTTGTTTATTCACAAAATGTTTGCCCTGAGTGGGAATCGAACCCACGCCCTACAGCTCTCAAGGCAGATATACTACCAATGAGCCAACGGGGATGTCAATACTCTGCTAGCTACCACCCTCAAGTTTGAAAGTTCTACCACCAAACATCTAACGGTCCTTTCCAACAGCCTCTCGCTAGATATGTTTATCATCTTCAACCACATCGTCATTTATGGCTGTGGTCAGAACACCTATCGTGTCTACCATAAAAAAATATAATTTGATCAGCAGCATCATAGAAGGTTTAATAAGAACAATTTTTGAAACAGTAATTACAGGTCTAAAATTATTAAAAATGTTATTATTTCACATTCTTTTTCACATAAATTACATGTAGTATCTATTAACTAAGTTCAAAATTGCTATTGATAAAATGACAAATTATATTTACCGTTAAAAGAACAAATAAGTACATAAGAATTCCTTCATTCTTTGTATGTGATTATACGACGAACACAGTTCATTAGTCCACGACTCTCGAGAGAGGGCTAGTCTGTTGTAATGAGACTTAAACCAGGTTCCGCTTTAATCCCGTGCAGCTCCCGAGATATTAAATTAATACCGTGAGCGTAAATCCTGACAAAACTCCCTGTAGACTGTGAAGGAGGCGGCTTGCGACACAAACATGATATACATAACACGCAGAGCAATCATGCGTGGCCGTGGACAGTAAGTAATCCTAGGAAAATATGTCCCAATGACTAGCGAAGTTGTCTACACTATTATAAAGAGGAAACATTTGTTTGTTTGTTTTTATTAAATAGGATCCGAAACTACTGAACCGATTTCCAAAATTCTTTCACCTTTTGAAAGCTACACTATCACCGGGTGACATAGGCTACCTATTCCTTTTTATTTATTTCATCCCTGTATTCTTACGGAAACGGGAATTACGCGGATGAAACCGCAAGGCGTCCGCTAGTCGGCAATAAAGCAAAGGTTTGGTTGTAGCTAGCAAATTTAGAAAGTAACACAAAGCATCCAAATATGATTGTTAAGTATAAGCAGTATAGCATATACAGCACAATAGCTGCTTAGTACAATGGTAGGTTCTAAGCAGACAATATATGGCTATATATGTATATAAGCATTATAGACAACATAACGTGATTGTACAAATTTAAATAATCAAAATGACCAAATATAAAATGTCAATATCCTAAAAAATTCGTCCCAAGTAACAAACACCCTCCGGGTATACAGCCCTGAAAACAAAATCACTACAGTTATTTCGAGTGTTAGTAGTAAGCCGTACACCTACTGACAACTACCGTAGCTAAAAAAACAACAATTTAACTCATTTCAATCCATCTAAAAAGGTCCTTTGCTTTGTGAGCCCACAAAGAATGACTACAGTTTAAATAATGCTTTTATGCTCGGGCTGCCTTAAGCGATTGCGGTCGAGGACGACTAAGGAATGCGATTAAATCTGCATAGAAAATTATTGAGTTATTTGAGATTAGTGTCACGATGTGAGCGTGTGAAACTTTCACTTTGCTTTAATACTCAGCCTATCATAGTCAACTGTAGGAAATAGGCGTTTCGGAAGACTCCCCACTAAGCTAAATCTTCGACTTTTCGCTATTAAATCACTTCATGGAATCTCCGGGCGTCTTACACTACGTTCGCCGACTCCACCTTACAACACGTCTATTTCAACCGTTGTCAGCTCTGCGATAGATATGACCAGCCCATTGATATTTATCTAACATCCATTTTTACTAAAATTTCTTGCTAGGCATGTTTTGTAAATTATTAAATAAGTGTTAATAAATAAATTTACAACAGTAACATTTATATTTATAATTTTTATTATTATTTTCAGATAAAGAATTTTATAAAGTGCCCTAGATTATTTATAATATTAAATTCAAAGGTGAAATTTGCTTCAAACTTGGCGTTCCGTCTTCACTTTTATTTAAAACGAGACCTTTAAAAACAGTGGGCAGTGGAAGTGGGGCGTTGGGAAGTGGGCATTGGGAATTGAGAAGTGGGAATTGGAAAGTGGGCAGTGGGCATTGGGAATGGGAAAGTGGGAAGTGGGCATTGGGAATTAGGAAGTGGGAAGTGGGAAGTGGGAAGTGGGAAGTGGGAAGTTGGAAGTGGGAAGTGGGACTTGAAAAGTGGGAAGCGAGAAGTGGGAATTGAGAATTGCAAAGTGGGAAGTGGAAGTTGGAAATTAGGAAGTGGGAAGGGGGAAGTGGGAATTGGAAATTGGGAAGTGGGACTTGGGAATTGGGAAGTGGGAATTGAGAAGTGGGAATTGGAAAGTACTAGAATACAATAATATACACAATAATAATACATAGAATACTATCTAGTAACCACACGCGCGCGCGGGTGGCTAAGCTGGCTAGACCCCTTACGCCGCCCGGCGGTATGCGTCTGCTTCACCCCCTCAGAATCTGTGCAATGTGAGACATATTTTGCCTTAAGAATATATAAAATTGTTTCAGGTTACAATTAATCATCGTCTTTTTTGTAAGCAAAACGAGATATAACTGCAGACTACCATCCTACCCATATGATATAATTAGTTCTAATGATTAGGTAATAATCTACTTGTCAAAAACGAAGCATTGCCTTTTAGCGTGCCAATTATAAATACTGCCAGCATTCTGGCCACATTTTCCTTCTCGTGTAGGCTTTTAGATTAAGTATCGTTTTATTTTTACATGTTTGTGAACTAAGTATATATAGAGATGTGGATAATTATGTCACTTTAAGGTATTATTTTACAATTCTATCATTTATTAAATAAATAATGTTTTACAGATAATAAATATAAATAAATAAATTATATACTACCTTTGTAGGTACAGGGTTGTACAAAACCAGTAGTACTAAAGCTCGTTATATTAATAAATATTACTAAAATCGCAAAAAATCATGACCAACCACCAAACTTTTTAAAGTTACAAATAATGAGTTCGTCGAAGATTAAAAATATATCTAACATTTCGAAGAGTTAGGTTCAGTGAGAAGTTAAATATCAAGAAAGGCTTAATTTATTTATGCACTGCGACATGGTGCGGAGACTTTTCGAAGTTTAACTAATTTTCCTACTAATGGGTGCTTGAACCGTTTCGTATTTTTTGTGAATTTTCTATTAAAACTTTGTCAGTCGTTGCATTACATTCGTTCATTTATCTTCCGCTAAGCTGGGGTAGCATGCCGCTGTTGACATTACGTTCATTTCTCAAATCTTATTACCGACTTTGTACAACTTTATCCAATCATAAATCTACTTAAGAAAAAGTTTTTTTTTTTTACAGCGGTATACCTACAACTTTTTTTTTTAAGTTTAAGCTTTGACAATAAAATTAACAAGACAAACCATGGCTTTCAAGGAACGAGATTAGAATAGGCATTGTCTCTCATTCCGAAGAAATTTTACGTTGACATTTTTTGTACAGACAATATTTTTAATATTGACATTTTGTTTTTATATTCATTATAAAAACTGATTACAACACAAAGTAAGAAGTTTGTCCATAGTAAAATAATCAAATGTATTATTTTTTTATTTTTTTTATTCTTATTTTTATTGGGGGCTTTTAACGCAATGCGATTATGCCAGCCCCGTATTACAAAACAAATTATATTTACAAATTTATAATACATCATCTGTACTGCGATTGGCTAGTACTTCCGAGATGCCGGCATATAAGGCCCTCGCCGCATCACACGTGGGTGCGGCCAGGATACCTTGAAAGATGCCAACATCTCGGGGGTTAACACCATATTTTAGCGACATATTTCTCCTCACAGTCTTGGTCCGGCCACATTCCACCAGGAGGTGAAAAACGTCTTCAGGGCTCCCGCAAAGAGAGCAGGCGGGGGATTCAACTCTGCCCATTAGAAATTCAAACCTAGCCCTTCATATGTATTTAAAAAAAAATATAGTTTTCAGCATAATCCCAGCGAGGCGCTGTCCCACTTCCTATTTTTTTTTGTCATCTATGACTACGTATAAGTCTCGCAAATTCAAAGTCATCCCTCTATAGTAGCTTTTTATAATCTGTTGTAAGAATATATATACAGAGTTCCTCGAACGGTAATACTAAGACGAAAAAAGCGAATTATGATAAGTTCATTGTGTATTATGAACAACATTTTATTATGAGACCAACACTGATATTGTCGAAAAAAATCATTTCTTAGATAAATGTCATTAAATTTTGGCGAAATGTATGAAGCGGCATTTTTTTGGTGCTATTTTAGAGTTGGCTGCATAAAAAAAAGTTGAATTGTTCCTAACGATGAATACAGTGATCTCTTCTCGCATTAGAACTACGGTTCCGCGAAACCGGGTATAGTCAAATGATATTAGAATCGTGTCAATTAGTTTAGCATTAAAGACAAATATGCGATAGTAGGTACTTAATGATTTCTAATGACAATAACATATGTAAACGTTCATGAATATTTCTAGTATCGTTAAATGGCATAAATGTTTGTCGCAACCGCCATCACTTATAGAGTGAAACAGTGTAATATCATTTTATAATTGGCACTTCAACTTAGTTAAGGCTACACACACTACCGATCAAACTTTAACATCTTTCACTCCATCCCAAACTTAAATTACTAGAAGAAATTCACTAGAATTTCCTGCGAGAACGATAACAAAACCACGAAATTGGATTTCCCGATATAATCTGATGCTGGTAGTGACAGCGAGCCGACGCGGCCGCAGCCAGGGTACGCTATTATAGTACCGGGTTGCCAGCCGGCGACATTTACACTCGGCGATGCGATGAGCGACACAACTTGGATATGAACCACCCTGACAGCCCTGTTTTTTATAAGCTATCCTTTTACTGAGTGCGGGACTCTTCTCACTGTAAGAAGGATGATGCCAATGCCCATCACGCTGGCTAAGTGTGGGAGAGCAGACTTCGCACATCTTCTAGAATTAATAACAACCAGACTTGCTGGTTCATTCCAATTGTTTTCCTTCACCGCTGGATGCTTTTTTGTTTCCCATAAATATATTTTTATTGGACATTTCATATTTTACTTAAAACTAAGCAAAGCATTACATATGCAGACTTAAATATTTTTTGTAAATACATATTTACTGTTGTACATACAACACCCAGACACAGAATAAACATCAATGTTCATAATATACCTAAATGTTTTTCTTGAGTGGGAATCGAATCCACACTCAGGTTCAGATTCTTTATATACCTTATAATAATGTTTCGTTATACTAGGTAAGTTAATTATAATTAGGTATAATATAATTATATACAGTCCGTTTGTAAGAAAAAAGCAGAGCTAACAGCAGTCATTTGATTTAAAAAAATTCTTCGATCGCATAAACATCATGATTAAAACAATCACACAGATTGTTTTTTTGTGTTAAGGTATAATCTATCTATAAAATAAAGTATATCATGTCGCCAATTGTAAATCGGAGTGCAGCATGTTTTATTTCGTACAAATCTTTTTGGTGAACAAAATTAGCAGCGATGCCCTTTTGAGGTATCGAAAGAATACGAGATTTAAAAGTAAGATAACCTACAGAGAAAAAAAAATCTCAATTTAAGAAAGGCTGAAAAAAATTGATGTTGCATTTATTGAATTTTGTATTTTTTAGTTATTTCCATTCAAGTTTTTATCGAAAAACATATCTGGACGACATTTTATTTTTTAATTAGCGGCAAGTATTTTACCCGGTATTATGACCTAATTAAACCTGATAATTATTAGGCCATAATGTCTACATCATGGACGTGGCCGTCATGCCGTAAATGAATACGTGTACCTACATTTCTGAAAACTAAAAGTTCCTTCTGATTTGCATGTTTTTAATCTTCACTCAAAGTAACGAGTTCTTTGATCCTTTAGCTATCGACTGTAGTAAAATTTTAGATGCAGATTTTTATTTTGGATTTATTTATTGAAGCAACTACATTAAAAATACATCAAATTACCAGGCAAAGAAGCATCAATGCCAAATACTTGCTAGATATTTTCTTTGCTGTGATCAAGAAGCAACGGAACACGGGGCTCTGCGGGCTACTGCTTCACCACGACAACGCGTCAAAAATACACAGCCCTCAAAAAGTGTGGCTTGATGGAAAACACGGTAAACTTTTGGGCGCTCCTTACACCCCTGATTAAGCATCGTGTGACTTCTAAAATAACAAATTAGCTCAAAGGGATATAAGAATAGAGTTTTAATTCCCAGAAGATGCGTTGGCATCGTTCGAGAAGGCAGACTGGAAAAAGTATGTCGAAAATTGGTTTAAACGCATGAAACTTTGTATAAAAGTTGACAGAGAGTTCTTTGAAAATATTTAGTGAAACAGCTTTACCCATAGAACTAAATTTTTTAGTATCGCAAAATTGACAACCCTATTTTTTTTTTGGATAAATGAATAACTTCTGAACCTAAATAAATTATTTAGGCATTCGATGACGTAGGGTTATATACATCCAGTTCTCGGTCTTTTGTGTGAAAAAACATTATGCTAAATATATCGTTATGACGTTAAACCATTTATCTGTGATATCGGGTTCGTCGACTTTTAGATTACCACATTGTTGATAACGGGCAGATAAACGTTGTAATGCAGTAAAAGTGTCCACTCCTGTGTCGTACTAAAAGTCTTGTGACAAACCTAATTGTAGGCCGAAGCCGAGATTTATATTGAGCCCAGCATACATAAATCCATCCATCCATCCAGCATACATAAAGCCAGATCAGCGATATATAAATATATATGTATAGTTATCACATCCAATGTAGTTGAAGATGGTAATGCACAGTCTAGGAGATGGATTTGGATTCCAAATTCAATACGTGTAACAAACAAACTTAGAACACTTTTTTTATGATAAGCAAAGAGATGACGAATTAGTTTCCACACGCTTATTATCTTTCTCTTTCGATTGCCTCAAACACACATACGGCATTACTCATATTTGATTAGGTCGAATAGTCCGATTACATTTGCGGTCACATCCTTTTTCAAGGAGTCAACGCAGAATACGATGCGCCCACGGCCTTATCTTGTTTTGCAGTGAGTTCTTTCAACTCACTTTTCTTATTTATTGTGCTTATACAAACTAATTGATTTCCACTTGGACTGTTCCACACTCATACAAGTATACATTATAGTTCTGTAAGCTTAGTTATTTTTTACTAGTATTTTTTGTTCACTTTACACCAAACACATATAGAAATTTAAAGATTTTTTTACCCATTGATTTGACGCACGAGTTTGGAGAAGTAATTATGTAATGGTGAATGAAATATGGTGTATCTAATATAGTCCCCACTACTTTATTAGGGCATACGCTGGACTTAACCGTAACTTAGTTTTTTTGAAATTTTGGCTGTTATTAAAAGTAGACGATCTATATGCCAGAGCAGAAGTGTTAAGGGTCCGGCAGTTGTACGTAAGGAGGGTGACTTTAATTGTGCATCAGAAAATGGGTTTACGAATTGCCCCAGGCTCACCTAAGAGGACACCTCCTCGTGCTAAAGAGCCGCTTGTGAAATCTACTTTTGCCCAGCGTTTTCCTGATTTTAGGTTCCCATTTATCTACAACAAAGTTGATAAACATCATGCCATCCGTCATAAAACTAGTAGAGAGTGTACCTAACAAAATATTTGTACTCTCTTTCATACCTCGAGACCGAGTATATACTAAAAATAACCAATTAATACAACTTCATTTTGGCTCCAGTATTCTCCTCGCTATACACACACACACACACACACACACTCAACCATTCATTATGTAGCTTTCAAAATTATATCAAGTCCATTTATTTTCCCTAATTGTATATATAATATGTATTTAATGCCTAATGTTTAATGCTCAATTTGATTTGTTTACTTTTTTTTTTCTCTTTTAACTTGTATTGTATAGTCTCCTGCGATACAAACTTTTGTTTAGTGCAGGTCTTTTTGAAAAAAAATGTGTTTACTTTACATGTCATTTAATCTTGAATGTCATCACAGTCGGATACTATTTACGTCAGAAACTATTTTCTTATTAATTGCAGCCTCTTCCGTAAAACCACTATTCTTTTTCAATTATCTAGCAACAGAAAAAAGTAAAGATCTCATTAAGCGATTGGGGAATTATAAAGTGACTGTTGTTTAGCAGGTGGTTTCTATAAAGAGAGCTTCTAATAATACGCGGTCTTATCTTCACGATTCTAATCTTGCCCAAGAATACAAAGGATTTCATTGTTCCTGAATAAATGTAGGTACCCAGAAAAATGGGATAAGGAAGCGAAAATAGATTTCCCAATATATCATGTCTTTACCGACAATACTTTATCCACTTCTGTAGTTTTTGGATGCTGTTAAACTTGGTTAATAGTAATAAAAGTTTCTATGGACATTGTACATCGCACAAAGTGTAATGATAGCAATGATAGTCACTCACAAAGATGCTACAACAGTTACCAACCATCAATCATAAGGTCCAAAGATGTCCTGTCAATTCTAAAGTTGCTTGGAGGAGATCGCTTTTAGCGATAAGGCCGCTAATTGTTACACTACTTATAAGTTGATATTTTTCCATTGTGGTAAATGTAGTGTGAGCAATAAAGAGTTTATCTACCTATCTAACCATGCCTGATACAAAAATGTACTAGAACAGTGTTATATAAACAAATCCTTGCAACGTATTTAGTTAAACAAGTAGAAAACACGTTGTCTCATAAAATTATAAATCCACAGAACTCAATTAATGGGCGAACAAAGTCGTTTCCTGTTTACACCCTCGGAGGTCTCAAGACCCTCAATTTACCGTGCCCAATCCTTGTAAACAGTCCCGAATAAAATCAGAGTAAGTACATAATGAAACCATAACGACTTAAAGTTAGAGGACTCCCTGAACGACCGTGAACTTTGGAGCACGGGCCCAGGCATTGCTTGGATAAAAAGAATACGAAAATTTCCTCTGCCAACACATTATTTTCTGCAAAACGGCGGAGAGCCTCCTCCTAAGTGCCTACCATAAAATTACGAAATAGTTAAGTGCTCGCCTTATTCAGAAGCTAGCTAAATAGCTGTGAATTATTAACTTCCATGTCTGATTTTAAAACTGTATTCAGGCATTTGTAGAGCGCGATCTGCATTTTATATTGGGATGGATTGCGAATGCAGTTCGCATACAGCTGTATGTACAAACTGAACTCTGTCTATTTTCGTGATATTAAAATGCAAACGTTAGGTTCGATTGAAATAAAACGTTGTCTGTAGCACAAATGTTATTTTAGACGCGATATTATTATGTTGATATGATGTAGTACTATTTTTCTATGGGAACTGACTAAGGTTTGAAACATTTTTGTTTTACTTATGAGGGATTACTCAAGTTTTATTGTATCGGTTCGGCGTCGTACTCAGCTTGGTATCCTTAATAAAGGCCATCGGATCTGGCCGAAACTATAGTCCGAGTAACCGATATAATTAAACGTAAATAATCCCGGATAAGTAAGTACAACCAGTTTAAAAATATTTTTACACTTTTTATACTGCAAACTGAAAAAACTTTTTGTTAAATTCCACGCGGACGAACTATATGCGTGCCACATTTTATGCAAATCCGTTCAGCCATTTTTGCGAGCAACAAACACACAAACTTTCACATTTCTAATAGTAGTGGGACTAGCTGCGCCCCGCGGTGTTACCCGCTACATGTTTTCGGGATAAAAAGTAGCCTATGTTCTAATCCAGGGTCTCAGCTACCTCTATATCAAATTTCATCCAAATCCGTTTTGTAGTTTTTGCGTGAAAAAGTAACAAACATCCATCCATCTAAACTTTCACATTTATAATATTAGTGGGATAGTAGGATTATCTACGACACATAGAGACTAATCTCTTACCATCATATCACGCAACACAAATTACAAATATCAAAGTGTACCTACGTGCATCTCCATTAATATTATTACTCGTACAACAAACTTCCACAACTTTAAAACACAATTCTCTGTATAACCACTCAAGTCCATTATTTAAACACTCTGTGACAACATTCCGTCCCAGGGAAATAGTTTGCAGTCTTCAGAAGTTTGCCAACTTCCAGATTAACTAGGGATAAGAGATTAAATTCACCTCTATGTGGTCCGAGAGCTGTTGATGTTGTTACTTGAGTATTTGAAACTTATCATTTTTAAAAATGTATTGTAATAAATACCTAAGTGATCCGCTCAGATGTTAGATGATGGTCAATGGTCATCTAGCCGCAAAGTATGAAAAACCTGGCTATAGTAACCAGATAACTGATTTTGAATTTTTGAATTGAATGATTTCGTAAATACGTACATTGTATAGTTCATACTTATATTACAAGTAACTTACAAACTTTAGGTTCAGAGAGAAATGAAACATGTGAAGGTAGCAAATAAGAAATAGTCATGATATTTGCGCTATTTTATTATTAGATTTAAGGATAATACCTTTTATCCCAGAATTATGTTCCATAAGACGCAAATATACTAAATTTGAAAGAAAGAAAGAAAGAAAAATATTTTATTTTGTAACTTAAAAACACAAAAACAAAAACGAACAAACAGTTACAAAATAATAACAATAAGTTAATTTGTGGATGCGTTCAGGAGCTAGTTTTTTGTTAATCCCGCTCGTCTCATAAATTTTTGTCTTGAGTACTTTTATAACAATATTTTGATAGTTTTTATAACACTAATTTGTATATTCTACAGAAATAAATTATATAATAAAACAAAAATCTATGAGATAATAAGAAAGTTGAAATGACAACAGGGACTCTATTTTTTAATCAGACGCATGTGTTTCCGCATACAAAGATGTCCGCTTGTTATACACTTCGCGTGTAAGTCGACCGATATTAGTATGCGAAAGCCATACGAACGATTCAAAAATAGAGCTCCAGGACGAGCACAGGAAATATCGAACAGGAAGCAAAGCGCGACCGAAAAGGTCAAAAGAGGGACGCTTACACCCATCAGTAAGGCTATTAGAAGCTGACAATGGCCGAATAAAAGGTTGGCGAGATTTTTCGCAAATTTAAAGAACAATTGTCAGATTTTTTGGTGGAAATATGGTGGTGATTAAAATCTAAAAGAACACTGACTTTGAAATACTGCAACGATTACAGCATCCATTTATAAAAGTATTTAAAATGATTATTGTTTAATTATTATGACCTACTTTGCGTATATTTTCAAACAATGCCAATGGTACAAGGCTATGATTTTCCTACATTTTCGAAAGCATGGAGCATAATTCATTAATTTAGGCATTACTTTGTGGAATTTTATCTTATAGTATTCTGGAGTTATTACTGCTTTAATATCGTTTTCGTTACAACAAGGACGAGGATAACTATGACATTATTAACGACTTGTAACAACTTACAATTTTATTTATCTGAAATAAACAGAAAAAAAATCATTTTTTTTTTAGTTTAAATAGAACTTTAGTTTACTCTAGTTGGTTTGGAAGTATGGGGTGATTCAAATATTACGCAAGCAGGATTTAACTAACTATTATCCCCTCGTCAGCAAAAGTAAGCAACGCTCTTCCCCCCTCCTATGCTTATTTTCCAGATGACCTAAGTTAAGTATTGAGAAGATTCAAAAACAGTAAGAAAACGAGGAGTGTCAATAACAAAGAAAATACATAATCAGCATAATTTATGACATTGCGTTATCATCATTCAGATCCCGCCATCAACCATGTAATCAAAAATAAGCAAAGCAAATATCCCTTCACCCCCTTCGGTGCTTACGTATGTAATAATTGAACGGAACTATGATATAGATATAGACTATAAATATGTCTCTCTCTATCTCTATAGACTATAAGACTCTATAGTCCATTTATAGCCATAGTCTATAGACATCTATTTCGTAAACTAATTAATTAATTAATTACTTATAATTAATTATTTGAATTCGATAACAAATTAGTTTACACAACAGATATTGTTTATCATCTTAAAGCTGGTATAAACTATGTTCATAACTCTTTAATATATTTCTCCGAAGTGGAGTCTGCCTGCTAATAAATATTGTGGTTATTACTTTAGCTCTTAATCTGATATTATCTTTAAAATTCACTGTTAAAATTTTGCGTTTGACAGCCCTGTTAGCTTAATTGGTAGAATATCTGCTTCAATAGCTGTAAGGCGTGGGTTCTATTCCTAACAGAACAAACATTTATGCGACGATAAATGTTTAATCTTGGAGTTCAGTATGTATTATGAGCATGAATTAAAAAAAGTATACAAATATTCTACTAGTTTGGGGCTAAATGACGTTGTGTGAAATGTCCTACGATATTTATTTATTTTAAATTAAAATCTCTGTAAAATGCAATTTACTAAGAGTTAGATTCTATGCTAATTTTATATTCTACACCTGCGAAACTTTACACGCTTCTAAGATTAATAAAAATAGTTGCATGTTTAAATCTATATACTTACTCATAAAGTCAAAAACAGTGTCAAGTTTTGCATGAAACTTTGTAACTGTTTCCCATTATCTAACAATGTCGATTTTGGTGGCTTTCTACTTCATGCTTTTATTTGGCAATTTACTAAGCCAATTTGCTTTAACGCTCATGTAGCAGTACAATACCTAGGGTTATTGTGTAAAAAGTACCTACCTAAGTATCATAGATTGTTTTATAGCTCAGCTGCAAAAACTCCTACCTACTGAGATGTAGTTGTGAGTTTGATTTCCGTCCAGGACAAACATTTATGTAGCGTATGTAAATGTTTGTTCTGTGTCTGGGTGTACTGTATAGAATTTAAAAAATACATCCATACATAATACATAAATACAGTAATTTTAAAAGTACATCCTTTAAAATAAAAATGTAAAAAACACATTTTTTTTATTGTTACAGGCTATGTGTTTGACACACACCTGATGTTAAGTGGCGATGTGATCGAAGACGGTAAACACACCTAGTCTGGAATGCAACTGCCTCTCAAGTGAGGTAGCCGGAACACACCTTTAAATGCTTGGTGGCAGATTTTCAGCTTGAGGTCGGTAGCTACCCAGCCGAGTACTAGTAAATACCCTACATACATTATGCGTCCCTATAAAATTTGAGGGTTGCCCTCTATTTTTCTGGGAACCTGACTTGGTGCCAATGGGGACCTGGGAAGTATAGCCTTTTATTAAACAAAAAATAATTTCTCGAATCGATTCAGGCGTCATCGAGTAATTGTGGAACATACAAAAAAGGTTCCGACGAATTGAGAACCTCTTCCCCTTTTTAATTTGGTTAAAATTAATCAGAACCTTACTAAAGTCAGTAATTTTTTTTTTGCGTTCATGATAGGTACAACATTATAAACATACAATTTTTATGACAAAAGATCCAAATACCAATTAGTCTCAAGGTTGAAAACAAATTCAAGTAATCATTACGTAAACATCCAACGTTTCATGTAGACGGCACCTTAAATCTCTTTAATGCGTCACATTCGGTGTAGCATTAAGCCCTACATCCAAAGAATATAAAATTAGAATGAACCGGTTTCAGCAAGAAACCAGGCTTGCGATCACGCTAGGTCTCGATAGAAGCTAGACGTGCACATTTCAAAATGATCTTGCAGTTTACATAGAAAATATATGCGGTTCTTGTTGAGTAGCGGATGGAGCGCAAGTGAGGACATATATGGGGTAGGTACTGTCCTTACCTGTAGGACAGCTTTGCCAAGTACCAGCTTGAGGCACTGGAGTCAGTCAAGAGGCTTGCTAAGAGGCTGACAGGCAATGACACTTTGGTCAAGTCTCGGCTACAAAGCCTTGAGCATTTGCGTAATGTGTCCTGTTTATGCCCCTTACTACTGGATACATTTTGGGATTGTTTTTTATGATTACTCAATCAGCTCACCTGATGTTGAGTGACGGTGTGGACGAAGATGTTATCACAACTAACCTGGAATAGAACTGGCTCTCAAGTGGGGCTACAGGCACATATTTTTAATTTGACAGATTTCACTTATGGTAACTAGCTAGTCGATTACTAGAAAGTTCCCTATCACCACGCTATGGTTTCCAAACAATGTTTTCTTTTACTGGCAGCTCAAGCTCGTTGTTAGGGTTTGAACCCACGCCCTTCGGCGTGTGAACCGTCCGCGCTAACCACTAGACTATCATCACTACAAATACTATATTGGGCCTTGGAGTTGCATGACTTGTTTCCCCCTGCTCTTTTTTATTACCGGACGGCCACACAAACCGGGCCAAAGCGTCATCCGTACATAGTAAACATTCCCAATGTGCGCGCATCAGGCGTTTTTTATACGTACGGCGAGCTGGTGGAACTCTTTGCTGGTGTCTTATTCCGAAAAGTACAATATGGGTGTCTTCACATTCCGAGTAAAAATTTTCCTTCTAAGGTAAGCGTGATCCATCCTAAGCCGCATCGTTGCTAAATATTATGCAGAAAGTGGTCAAAGGCGTACTTGTAAAGAATTATAAAAAACACGTTCTCTAGCAAACAAAAAAAAAAAAATTTTTTTTTATTTTTTTTTTTTTTTTTTTTTTATAGTAGATAGGCTTGCGTTTGACCGCCATCCCGCCTGATGTTGAGCGAAGATGCGGTCTACGGTGGAGCACGCTCGCCTAGAAGAAACCGATTCACTCGCGACTTGAAGGTACCCAGACTATATTCATTGGGGAACACCCACTCGGGCAGCTGATATTATCTATGAATATTATTCTTTCCGCCTGGAACTCGCCTAAGGTGATTCTGGAAGTAGACACTAAAATAATTCCAACAAACATACCAAATGTTCTTGAGAGATTAGATTTCGAATACTATTATGCGTGTTTCTCCATTACGGTATCCTGGATTACAATGGACTTCCCCGCCATTTTGAGTGATCGAATTTTGTAAAGTTTGCTAACTACCAAAATATACGTACTAAGATAAAAAAAGTTTCAGAATTATTGACTGTTAAGAAAATCAAATCAAAGATTATTTTTTCTAATTGATGTCCTGCATCTTTGAACAAATATTATTTACCACATCTTTAAATATTTGAATGAATTAATTAAGAAAACCTAACGTACTGGTGTAAATTAGTAGCTAGCGAAATTACTGGGCTGTTGAGGCTAACCATCGAAAGTCTCAAAGTAATGAGCGCCAAAGCAGCGATGACCTGGACTTTGTTTTGTTACACAAAGTTCTGTGTATCGCTGTAATGGTCATGGACAGGCGTTATCTCTTACCATCAGGAGAGGGTCTCGTTCGTATCATTACTTTTTACGTAAAAATAATATTAATAATAATTAATGTACCGATACAAAATGTTGCGCCGAAAATGTGAAAAGACTATGGTACTGGATATACACAAATACTTTTATGTATTTGTTTAACGTATTCTGACCTATTCTTGTGATAAGCAAGAATCGTAATACCAAGAATATACATATTTTCCTTAACCCATTTTCCACGTATCATTATATCTGTAAGTACCTATAACTTTTTTCTAATATGTAACACAACGTAACAGAAAAACATTTTGACATTTTCAGAATACACCTCATAACTTCATTCCGCCCTAGGTGATCATGTTTTCTGATTACACGCTCTCTCACTTATATCCTTTTCATTTTCGGTTTCCCGTTCTGGAAAATACTTGAATCATATATTATATCTGACCCTTGCCCTTTTTATTATAATATTCAGGAATGTATGACGAGGTGCTGTTCGGTTATATTTGAATTGGACACTACTCGTAGTTGATTACATAAGCTAAGATTTTATAGTTGTGGTCCGAGTTTTCTCGACTTTATAATGTTTAATTTAAAATCTATGTAAACAAATGTTAAGGTTCATATTACTATGAATAGTAATACGTTAATATCTCCGTACATTTTCAGAGGAGTTTCACAGCAGTAACTTAGTTATGATGCACGGAGTCAGTCTACAAGATGTCTTGTTAATATTGCTTTACTAGCTTTAAATATCACTTACTAGTATTATCTTTGAACTTAATTATACTAGCTGAAGTATCCATTATTATACTAGCTGAAGTATCCATTATTATACTAGCTGAAGTATCCATTATTATACTAGCTGAAGTATCCATTAAGGCATGTATAGTCATGTCGTTACTACAGTGTATTATATCAACTAATTATAAATATGTAGTTAGGAGAGAACTTCGGAACAAAGAATTGGGTGCTAGGCGAACCAATCCGTGAGATTGTTCTGTAGATGATTTTGTCATTTATTATGGCTGAAAAATGACGAGACTAGACTAGACTTGAGCTTGATTTACTTTGTGTGACTTAGACTTGCTGCATTTGATGTATCGTAAAATACTTGACACTGGCAAATTCACAAAGTGCGAAGCCAAAAAGAAAAGAAAAACAAGACACATATTTCATCATGCTACACAATTAATTATTTATTCCAAAACTTGAGTACACGACATGGCACAATGCACAAACGGGCTATGGTCGTAGAAAGAAAAAGAAAACAAAAACCACTAAATAAATTAATCCTTACTGTTGTACTGAACGAAATTAGTGTTTGGATCGCGTCACATACTAGGTACGTACCTAGTTAGCAAATTTTGCATCTCTAATATAATTATAATCTATACTGTACTACTTAAGATACTTGATCCTAAAGTGTTTTGTAAGTAGTCCTAAAGAACACGAAATAGTAAATTATCGGATGGCCATGCTGACAGTATTATTAGCCGACGCCGTACTGTCTTCAGGATGAACACCCAACAGAAGGTCATTCAAAAGTCATTCTGATAGAATTGCGTTGCATAAAATGCATTATGATATTGCATGAGTTATTAACTTCTTCTTTTTGTAAATAATGTTTTGTTCGAATCCTGTTCATATTGGCCGATAAATAATCATTAAATCGAATAGAGCTATTTTTTTCTATTTCTACATAGACAGTTTAATGTATGTCCGAAGCATCGGCACGCAACAAAGTTATAAGCGATGTGCACGATGTATAAACGATTGAAGTGTGATTCTCGGAACTCCACAAGCTTCGATCTTGGACGCATTATGTACGTGTGTAATCCATAAACCCGTTATTTACGAGTCTGTGAATGACTTATTAAATGTAATATTTCGAAATGATTTTGGAATCAGTACCTAAAGTATATTTTTTCTTTACAAACCGAATTGCCTCTATCGATGGAAACTAATAGACAGACGTAAAAATGATCGACTGTAATACCGCCTGTATTATAGTCAAGTGTCAGTGTACAAATGTACTGCAACACACCACGTTCCGAGCAGCGTGGCGGAAGGGAGTAATGAGAAAATGATTCTAGGACGAGGCCACTTCCCGCCTGCATCGATGCTGTCGCAGTCTCTATCAAATGTACGTTTTGCTTTTTACTAACGATGTTATAAAACGCACTGCAACGAGATAACGTAACCATAACTGTCACATCTAGATGCTTATAAGCATCTAGATGTAACAGTTATGGTTACAATTTTATTCTGTCAGTTAGACAGATTGATAGAAACTCTTTATTGTGCATACCAAAAATAGAAAATAAATACAGAAAATTAAATATGAGCTAGTGACACGAGTGGCGGCCTTATCGCTATAAGCGATCTCTTCCAGGCTACCAAGAATTATATCACGAACATCGATGTTGTAGTAATTGTTGAAGAAATTTGTATAAAACTTGGAACACAGGTAGTCTTGGTGAAATCCTAGGAAAACGCGGTTGAAACCGCAGGATGTAGGCTGTTATAACTATGTACTAAAAAAAGCATATAAGTGCTATCTCGTTTCCATAGTCAATCTTTGTTCAGTTTAGGTCTGATGTCACTGTATGAAGCGAATGCATACATCATTCATCACATATGTACCTAGTGGACTAACTATCACATATTTTAAACACAAGCCAATTTATGCATTTTTAGATACAACTATATTTGTAGATGTAGGCATAGGTAAAATTTGAGTTTTACACTAAAAGTAAATAATTAGGAACTTGTTGGCCATCGTTTAACTTATTACAATTAATACATTCGCTCTCTCTCTCATTCTGTGTCTGCCACACGCAAACAAACGTACTCACACACACGCGCGCGCGCGAACGCACATGCACATAATACATACACACACTGACACACACACACACACACACACACACAAATGAATGTATCTATCATTAATATTGTTACTTCTGTATTTGATCTCCATAACTCTAGAATACCCAGTGGTATTCTAGTGATCAACGACAAAAAAGAAAACATAAAAAATAATTAATTTGAAAAAAAAATACCTTTGCTTTTCATTCCATAAATTAAAACAACAATATTTAGAGATATTTTAATGACACATAAAATATCTTAGTTTATGTTCACGAAGACTTTTTGACTCGCTTTCGTGTAAAATATAATTCTTTGAATTCACGCAACACCATATGATCTGAACTTCTCACGTCATCTACAAATTGAACAGTTAACTTCCATTTAATGTTCATTTTTTCATGAACGATAAAACGCATCTAAAAAACTGAAAAAAGAAACATCATGTCAAGGTCAGATTAAATCACCACGGTAAGCCTTTTAGATCTATTTCTGTGCTTGTAGCGGTCAAGCAGTCGTATTGTGGTGCTAAATAAAGGAGCATGGTCTAAAACAGTAGCTAGTTCAGTAATGAGGCTATTTTAATTCGTACGGGACGTAGAGAACAGGGCAAACAGTACAAACAGTATCTGAGCTTGCACCAGTTACGTTATATAAGGGAATATATTTGAGAATCATCATGGCCTATCAATAAATTGTATGAAAGACAAGATTTACCTCTAAACAACACGTAACAAATTACACAGATTTTTTAAACAAAGTAAAATAAAGTATATCCAAAGTAGTGTTGGTAAGATCATATAAAATGTGGTTAGCCAGAGATAGCCAGGACAAGCGCTGTCGAGGCCATGGAGTGCGAAAGCGTTCCAGTTCATGTCTCGACACAAAGCGCCGACTTAGAACACTCCTGGATTTTTAGTGCGTAAGCCGTCATTAAGTGTTTATGCGTATCTAAAAGAGTTTCTTAAATTTACACCTGTGCTGCAAGAAGCTTTGTCCCGTACAAAGCTTAAGTGATGATCTGTGGTTCCGTGATGGATCCGACACCCTCAAAGAGACACTGGTTCTACGACTTATATTAAATAATAATAATTAGACTTGCGTTTAACAGCCATTTTGCCTAATGTCATCTGATGATGCGGTTTTTTTATGGTTGACAGGCTATGTATTTTGACTACAGCTCAGCTGATATTGAGTGACGGTATGATTAAAGATGGTAAAGCAAACCTAGCCTGGAATGAAACTGGCTCTCAAGTGAGACTGCCGGAACACACCGATAGATGCTTAGCTCAAGTTGAATATCTGATTCAACTTGAGGGTGGTAACTAGCCAGTCGAGTACTAACTAGAAAGTAGGTACCCTACCACTATGTTACGGTTTTCTCACGATGTTTTCCTTCACCGGCAGCTCAAGTTCCTGGTTGGACACACGAACCAACCGCGCTAACCACTGAACTATCATTGCTACAAAGGTAAGTTAAAAGTAATGAGACGATCGAGACGCTCTCCTGATGGTAAGAAATAACGCCAATCCATGACCATTACTGCGATACACAGGACTTTGAATAGTAACAAACCAGTGCATCCCTGCTTTGGCGCTCATTATTTTGAGAATTTCAATAGCCCAGTAATTTCACTAGCTGCAGTATCTCCAAACCGGAATATTGTAATGTTTTCATATTTCTGCTTGATAGTAGAATATCTGGTACTGCGGTGGTACCTGCCTACACGACTTTCTGCTAAGGAAATCTACTACCAAGTAATCATCAACCACGATGAAACACGCTTGTCCAGAAACGATTTCCACGTGACATAAAAGCACCCAGATTGTATCTATCGGAAAATAGCTACTTGGATAGCAAATTCCATTATTTAGCGGTTTCGTGCGATGAAGGTGAAATGAAATGGTGTCGCTATTTGGAGCTCTTAGCTGCCCTGTAGTAGAATGGACACGGTAGAGTTAAATCAAAGTATGATGCTGTTCGTTCAGGTGATGTTCAAATCGGTGAAAAAAAGTGAAATACATCAATACTTCACAAATCATAAATCCCGAATGACTTTAATATATAAATTTACTTAGCATACTTTACGTATGTGCCTAGGTGATAAGCAGTTCAATTATTATGTAGCGCTTATCGTCAGGCTAATGACCTGACTGTCTCGTCACCTTGTTGAACAATTAGGTAGATACGATTACACACTTACTATACCTATAGCTACTAAACTTATGCGTTACATTTTCTCTTGTGGGCGTAAGCAGTGATGACGTCCGTCTATTGTCAATTTTATTTACGTACAACCGACAATAGAATCTATATTATTTATATGTTGCCTCTTGAGTACATCATATCATTAATTTGCCCCGAATGAAAAAGTATTAGCAGTGTAACTTTGTCAAAAAAAACATCACTATCCGACGTCAAATGATCTAATCAATCATCATAAATGAAACTACTAATAGCTCAACCGCGTGATTTGTATATGTATATACTCAAATTGTATGGCCATGCTTTCAGTTTTCATGATACTTTCTTTAATTTAAAAGTAATGAGACGAACTAAACAGTCTTTCTGGTGGTAAGAGATAACGCTTGTGCATGCCTATTGCAGCCTGAAATTTGACAAAACGAAATCCGGGGCATCGCTGATTTTGCGCTTTTTACTTTGAGACATTCGATGGTTAGTCTTAAGCTGTAATTAGACTTGAATATACTATGACTTTAGGACGCGTCTATACTTCGCTGATACTTGATACTACTAATGGACTGTGATATTCATACTAAGCATGTCATGAACCACGGAATGACGATAGAGACTGTTCTGATCAGTTGTTCCATACCTACATTTTACGAAACAGCTAGTTTTTCTTTCGCGACGTCAGGACTGGCGTCAACGTAGATGATCAGAATGCCGAGAACAAAGATACCCTAAGGTAAATCAGCAAACTTCTTTAAACATGACTCATATTAAGCCTTTTTTACATCGCCGGAAGGCAGGAAGTCTGTACATTTTCTGTAGGATTCATTTCAAATAATGTGCAATTGATTTGAACAACCTCGTTCTTTCGTCACCTTTTTACTGTATGACAAATAGAAAGACGGTCATCATCACCTTATACATTGTGGATGTTCCTTGGATACGTACCAAATATTTTGACTCTACGTTGAACAACCTGCCTTATTTCGGAGCTTCCTTTTTGTAAGTCTGCTTTATCTTCAACATCATCTTGTGACGTCATTTTATACTATTAGGCGAGTCAGTTTTGTTTATATAAAAGTCATGGGACGAATAATACAATAACATGGTTATGAGAGTTAACGCTTGTTTGTGACTATTGTAACGGTAAACAGAATTTTGAGAAGTTCAGGACAACGCTACTGACGCTCTTAATTATGAAACATTCGATGGTCTCAATAGCTTTGCAATATGATTAATGCTTGTTCACTACTACTTGGCGGCAGAATAGAATATTTGCAACTACGATGGTACCTTATCGATCTTTAGGAAGCCTACTATGTAATACGTGGTACACGTCTTCATCAACGCCTAGTGGGTTTCAAACGCGTTAAAAAATACAGGGCTTCTCAATCTTAGAGTTCGAGTACTGTGTATACAACTTCGTACAGTAGCATCATGCGATGCGGTCACTCAACCGACTCAGAAGCCGTTACGTCAGCGGCATGCCACAATTAGATCACATACTAGACTACAATGGCTAGACCAGACACCAATCGACGATATTTTTTTAGTACCGTTAAAACAGGCTTTTTGCATTACCGCGGCGTGGCAGCATTCCGTCCGACGAACGGCGCGGAGCGTCATTTCTCGTAAACATTATAAAACCTGTCAAACGGTAGATTGTGAGATTTATCATTAATCTTACAACTTTGTAGATATGCATATGAACTGGGTTTTGATTACGCTAACGTCTTTTATACGCAAAGTTTAGACATAACAAACCTCAGCGTATTTTCGAGTCTGACATGACGAAACAAATTCCAGACCGTGCTGAATCACCAACCTAAAATTGCTTTGCGGAGCGTCTTGACACTAGACGGGGCGGCTTCGGATAAGCAGGAATTTATATTGTATACGTTACTATAAAAGTCGCAAACTAAGTACGGCAAATTCTAAGATTCTTTTAAAACCAGAGAATTGCCAAGTTCATTTGGAATTTTTACTGCCATTATCATTTTTACTACATACACGGAAAATCTAAAAAAGATGCATGTTATTTTAAATTATGTAAGGCTTTGACTGATAGGTAATTGAAATAAACAATTATGAAACACTAATTACTTGGTGGTAGATCTCCTTAGCAGGAGGTCGTCTAGGTAGGTATCACCACAGTACCAGATATTCTGCCTCTAGGCAGTAGTGTGTAAACAATGTTCCGGTTTGAAGGGTACTGCAGCTAGCGTAATCACTGGGCTGTTGAGACTAACCATCGAAAGTCTCAAAGTAATGAGCACCAAAGCAGCGACACCCTGGACTTTGTTTTAAAACTCAAAGTTCTGTGTATCACTGCAATGGTCATGGACAGGCGTTATCTCTTACCATCAGGAGAGCGTCTCGTTCATCTCATTATTTTTCACATAAAAAAAACGAATTGTTTTGTCCATCCCATTCCCCCTACATTTTCCAACTCATTACGGTAAAATCCAAAATTTACCAATATACTACCTATCCCAGTAACAATTTATCATTAATTCTAGAAATCGTTTAATTATCAAAATAATTTTAAAGGGCGTTATAAGAGCTCGTATAAGAAAATATTTTGCGGATTCGTTTGCACGTGAATTAGATCTGAATTTAAACAACATCGTACTCTGTTTGGATGACCGTAATGTTAACGAGCAAAATTTAAAATGCAATTTAAAGTTTAACTACAAACAAGTTGGTTTACATTCCCTTTGGTGAGTCTAGTTGAGTTCGTGGTTAGTCCGTTCTAAGTTCCTTCTTCTTTGTGGAGTACAAGTTTCAGATAATTGGCTCCAGATTCAAATGGCTTCGTAGTGAGTTTATTTTTTTGTGTTTTTTTGAGTTTGTTATTTTAGTAATAATGTGTGTGAACTCCAAAATGATGGAAAACATTTTCTTTGAGCTTATGAGATTATGATACTTGCTTAGAGGAACTAAGAAGCTAGTTAAACATCAGGTGAGCTGTGGTCAAAACAACTAGCCTGTCAACCATAAAAAAAAAAAAAAAACACAAGTAGAAATAAATAGAGATTAAAAAAAAAAACTTACTTACAGCAGTTACGAGACCGAAATATAATATTTTAAAGATAGTAAGTATCATAGAATCACACTAATCTTATAAAGGCGATAGTTTGTAAGTGTGTTTGTATGTTTATAACTTCTTCACGCTCAAACCGCTGGATCAATTTGGATGAAATTTGGTATTAAGGTAGTGGACACCCTAGATTAACATGTAAGCTACTTTTTCTTTAAAAAAAATACACAACATACCTAATAATCTTGAATAAACATACCACCGAAGTAACAGTACGCCAAGTTTTAAATCCTTCCTTTTTGTCAAGTAGGAAATGCGCTGTTGTTCACCAAACGCCTCAACAGATCTTCATAAATTAGAAAACAAAAAAAACCGCATCAAAATCCGTTCTGTAGTTTTAAATATCTAAGCATACATAGGGACAGAGGGGAGCGACTTTGTTTTATACCATGTAGTGATAGATAGACTAGGCTTCGTACAAACTAATGTTGATATTTACAGTCGCTAACGCTTTACATCATGTGCAATTGTACATCGATGACTAAATCTTTAATAAGTAGGCTTTGGCAAGGAACCGTATCCAACAAAATAGATAAACATAAATATTTGAATCGAATACCGACAAGAGCCATGTGACTAACTGAATGAATAACACATTTATGTAGGTGCTTAATCGTCATTTTTTTTTTATGTTTGGCAAGATAGGTTTTTGGCCACAGCTCATCTGATGTTAAGTGATGGAATGGTCGAAGATGGTAAACTCACTTAGCTTAGAATGGAACTAGCTCTCATGTGAACCTGCCGGAATATACCGTTAGATACTTGGCGGCTGATTTCTAACTTGACGGCGGTAGCTAGCCAGCCGAGTACTAGAAAGTTACCACTATGCTATGGTTTCCTCACGACGTTTCACTTCACCGGAAGCTCAAGCTCATTGTTGAGGTTTGAACCCACGCCCTTCAGCATGCGAACTGATTGCGCTAACCACTGAGCTATCATCTCTACAAAAATTTAGTAACAACAATGTAACAATTCGTCTCAACAGCTGATTTTTTCACTAAATAAATATAAAATATATGGCGCTCATTACTTTGACACATTCGATGATTGATCTCAATAATCCTGCAATTTTGGTAGCTGTAGTAAGTACACTTCAAACCGGAACATAATAATGTTTACACACTACTGCTTGGCGGTAGAATGTTTAGTACGTATCTAACTAGATGACTTTTTTATTGGCATTACGTCGTAAAACTTTGGTATAGCGACGGATGTATAAATTAATTTAAGCATTAAACACGATCATCTGAATGAATAACAACTCATTATTTACATTAAAAACTTAATTCTAACTTCTCAAACTCTATACAACCTCACGCAAATAAGACAGGAACCCTATCAAATACAAATTGAACGAACATATCTCCGTTGCAATAGACTAGGCATTGCTACAGAATATAAAAATACAGATAGATAACTACTATTGTACAAATTCTATACGCATAACAAATGTTGGCCGTAGACGTTGGAGTGTAAAACTTGAACAAAACGATTTGATTCCACGTTCATTGTGCGGACTGCTAGTCAGTGGAATGCGCTGCCTGAGTGTATGTTCCTCGTTGGGTACAATCTAGGTGTCTTCTAGTCGAGAGTGATTCGGTATCTTCTAGACAAGCGTGCTCCATCTTAGACCGCATCATAAACAGCAGGTGAGATGGCGGTCAAACATAAGCCTATTTCTTATAAAAAAAACAGATCGGTTCATTTGAATCTTTAATCAAATAAAAGCCAGTGTGAACATTTGCGGCTCATATTGACATACTTTGCATTCGCTCGTCATAAATCATCTTTTTCGGTCAATATCGATTTTTTGCACATATCTTAAGCGTGACCCTAATATCTTCTGCCTTCTTACCTTCGGGAGTAGTGAGTTTCATATTGCCATTTAAGTATGTGATATTATATACGATGATAAGGACATCTATGATGATAAATATACTCCCGTAAATACCAAAGCTTGTATTGATATTCTTAATGTTGGTTCCAAGTTGGTTATCTGTGACTACTATTATTACTATATGCTGTAGACTCGATATTGCAGTAAGTAGTAATTGATTGCGCCAAGATAGAGCGGCTGGGAATGGCGTAGTGACGTCACATCCTGATCGACTGTTTTGGTAACTTTATTGTATGTAATTGGCATCGGATGCAAATAAATATTAACATTGCAAAACTGATTCATTATAAATAGTCCTTCGAAATTGGATTATGTTAATCTGCACTGTTAGCGCTACTTCATGAGATGTAGAGCGTAAGTTTGATTCCCATTCGTGACAAACATTTATTTGACGAACACAGATATTTGTTCTAACAGTGTGTATTAGAAAAGGCTAGTTAGGCTGTGTTTAAAAAAGTAAGTCTAATTTCAGTTTTCTGGTTATCATATTATAAGCTTTTTTAGTTTAGAGCTAGATGGCGCTATATGAAATGTGCACCGATATTTATTTAGTATAATAAGTCATACAAAAGTTAACAAGTAGAAATTTACTTAAAATTGAAACTAATATGTTATATTCTACATATATTATATAATTCATTAGAGATTTTCAAAACAATTTGTCCTTATAGCTTGGGTTCTAATGGAGCCCAATATATACGAAAAACACCAAAAAAAAAAAAAAGTAACGATGGTAATGAAAAGAAAGATGAATAACCCACTCAGATAAGATTGCCACAAATCACAGACTTCAGCACAAAGGGGACGATAAACTTTGCCTATCATTTGTAATATATTAAGACACTAGAATTCGACGAGACGGTCGGAAAAACAATTTCCAACGGTCTAGCTGAATTATTCTCTGCTATAGAATACAAGTTGATTTACTTATTTGAGAAGTTCATTGTACATTTATATTGTGATAATTATCAAAATAAAATGTAATAAACAAACCTTTTACTTCCCACTATAGATACGGTGAGTGTGCCCAAGAACTACACGACCTAATCTTGCCATCACCGTTTTACAATAGCGCGACCAGACGCTCGAGCAAAAGACACCCTCTTACAGTGGAACTTCCCTTCAAACGTACAAAACGTTTCTAGAACACATTCCTTGTAAAAACTGCTGATGTGTGGAACTCGTTGCCAGCGTCTGTGTTTCCAACTAAGTACAAGCTGGGGTTGTGTATAAAAATATGTGAATATGTATTTCCTAAGCAAGCGTGCTCCATCTTCGGCCACATCGTCCACCAGGTGAGATCGTGGCCAAAGGCATGACTAGTTGTAAAAATAACTAAATAATTTTGCTCTGATACAAAATTTCGTGTCCTGTTGACCGTTGAGGGGGTTCCTTCGTCTGGAGTCAATCCTGTGTATAAAATCAGATCATGCTTACCATAAAAAAGCATTGTCATTTGTCATGAACTATGTCAACTCTGTTTTATAAGAAAAAGTAGTTTTACGATGGAAACTGACGTTATTTTGACACATTTTTGTTTTGTCCAAGCGAGTGTAATCCTGCTTATGCGGGATCGAAGCAAGATAAGACGAGGCCACGCGCGCGTTGTACTCAGCTTTGTCTCCATGATGAAGGCCACCGAAGAAGAATCGGAGTTTCCGATAAAATAAAACGAGAGTAATCCAGCATAAATAAAACGAGAAAGTAGTTATGATTAAGTTTGTAATAAATTAAAAAGGAAAACTTAAGATACTAAAGTACTCGTAGACTGGTGTCTGCTAAGATTTATAATTAGACGCATTTACTTTGTAATTTGTTTAATTATTTCGGCCTTTATTAACTAAAACAAAATACAATTTGTTTAATAACAGCTATTAATTGTCCCTTTGAAACCTTTTCAAGGTCTTTGAGAACGTCCCTCAATGTTTACTAATTACGACCGTCACCCCTTTCGTTAAGAATTTTAAAACAAGGCACATGTTTAAAATTTGTATTCAGGGTTCGTTACCGCGAAGATTTTGCAATAGCTCTCTGCGATACCTAAATTAATAATGGGCTTTCTTCAATGCGGGTATTTATAGAATGCTATAAACGCCGCGCAGGGCTGACTGCCATCATTATTCAGTAACTATGCTTTGTACTGCGCAACGATATTCAAAGAACGTATTTCAAGACAGATTTATTTTATGTGTTTCATAACTGCAAATAACAATTTTAGTTTATTTTTATGCGGGATTGCGTTTAATTTAACCTGATACTCCGATTTATAGTTTCGGCCACATAGGGTGGCCTTCGTCATGGAGACAAAGTTGAGTACAATGCTCATATACGGGTAGATACTATATAATAGACGGAGAATCTGATCTAAATAAACGTAAATAATCCCGTATACGTAAAACAAAAATGTGTGGAAATCACGTCTCTGCTATCGTAAAATTTCAATTTCTTGAACGAGACTTCTTGTTCGACTGTTGATAGGCTCGCGTTTGACCAAAGCCTGTCTTTTATTTAATGTAAAAGTAATGAGACGAACGAAACGCTCTCCTGATGGTAAGATAAAACGCATGGTCATAACCATTGCAGCGGTTTACAGAACTAACTTTGAGTAGCAAAACAAAATCGAAGGCATTGCTGCTTTGGTGCTCATTACTATGAGACTTTTGTTAATGCTTAGTCGCAACAACCTCGTAATTTCGTTAGCTGATAAGGTGTACGAAATGTAGTCACTGTACTCATATCACTATTTATATTACTACAGTTATCTAACAGCGTAAAAGAAATCAATTGTTCTATAGAAAATGTTCTCTGGCCAGATGTAAGAAGCAGGTTTTTTTTCAAGTTTAGAGCTGACCTGAAGTTGTTCATTATGATCATTGATCAGTTTTATTATTAATTTGGAATTAGCTTAATACACCGTAAGCTTATAACCCTTTGTTTGGTAATACTATTCATTCCTGTATTTCTTTAACCATTCAACAATTTTGTGAAAAAAGATGTAGTGGAGAAGATGTATTTGTAGCGATGATAGCTCAGTGTAATCACTGTGTGATCGGATCAAACTCCGAACGGTGAGTTTTTCAATTCCTTCAATGAATTTTAGCTATCGATGACAGAAACTATAGTATGTTAGTCGGGTATTCTTTAAAAATCCGTTGACAAGCTACCACTTTCAAGTTGAAAATGTTCCGCAAAGCTCATAATGGTCATTCCCTCGGTTTTACATGAGAGCTGGTTGCCATTCCAGGCTTAGTATGCTTACTATGTTTCGACCACAACGTCAACTAAAGCCGGGTGAGCTGTGGTTAAATTCTTAGCCATACAATCATTAAAAAGGCATTGTACATACCATTGTACATTTTAGTACTCATTTCTCTCTATTGATTTCTTATGCTATTTTAGCGCAGTCTTCGTCTATATAGGATATCCAATGAGTATGTTTCCAATTCCTTCCTGCCTATAAGTAAATAGGTAAATACAGCTATAGACTTCACTACAGGGCGCTTGTCTGAAGGACTAGCACTCGATCGCTCCTCGAGCGACGCAACACCATTGTCTCTCCCTGAATAATATCTAGATGCAGATGCAAGAGATAAGACTTTATTAGAGATGAATTTGTAGGTATATTAGACGCTTAAACCAGTTTACATCGTCACGTACGAGTGGAAGCAATTTATATCTGTAGTACATCGGTTAGCATTAAGTATCTACGTCTCAGACACATTTATAGTAAAAGTAAATTAAAAAACTCTGAACTATAACTGAATTAGAAAAACAAAAGTGTTTTTATTGACTCATACGTAATACGTAAATATACAATATGTTTATCAGACATTTTTTTTTAAATTGCTAGCTTGATTTTTGTGCTTGTGTCTCATAATCCTCTAACTTCGTGAACTACAATACTTAGAATATTGTATTATTTATAATAGACCCGTTTATCGTTGTCACTGCCCTGTTAGCTCATTTGGTAGAATAACTGCTTTAAAAGCTGTAGGGTGTAGGTTCGATTCCCACCAGAACAAACATTTATGCGACGATAGATGTTTGTTCTGTGTCTGGGCGTTCTGTATGTAATGTATGTAGTTATTTGGTTCTCATAGTGCAAGCTTTGTTTAGTTTGGGGCTAGGTGGCGCTGTGTGAAATGTTCTAAGTTATTTATTTATAAATTAAGTAGATATAAAATTGAAAATGAGTAATTACCTGTATTGTTGGCGAAAATAAAATGTTATTACATTCTTTAAATAAGTAAGTTATTCTATAGTTTTATGCAGGCAGTTCTTTTTTCGTGAAATGAAATCATTGCAGTGTTATCGTTTGTTTGATTCGACAACAAAACAGCAAACAACGGAAAGGGTATTTTATAGCAACTTCTTTTCAAAAACACTGAATTCAATCAATATAGAATGTTTTGGGGTGACGCTCAATGCAGCTTGCCAAGTAAAGTTTTAAATCGAAGTTCAAAGTTGGGTATGACCTCTTTTTCGTGGTTCGCTTTTTCCTATTATAGCGTTTCACTACATTCTACCAAGACGTCCTAGTGAAAAAACAAAAAATAATGTTGAAACCAAACTGTGACCTTGTGATCCCGAATGTATAATGTATAAAGGTACGCAATTCAAAATCCATTTTGCCCATATTTGTGTGCAAAACGAAGGTTTCAAATTAATTCCTTTTTCATTTATAAAATTTCACTTCACGCACTCGTCCTTGATCAATTTTAATCGAAATAAATAAGTTTAAGAAATAGGCTAACAAGAAAGAGATCTAACGGCTTTCAATTGATGAATTAACATTGATTCGGCTTCGATTTAGCTCTGTCTACTTTCTTGATGTGTACGGCCCATGAATGGAACTTATTGCTGGCTTCTTAGTTTCCTGTGAACTACAATTTCGGCGTGTTTGAGCCTAGAATTAACAGATTTATTCTAAATCACCGTGTTCCATCCTCGGTCGTACCGGCGCTTTCTACCATGTGAGTTCGTGGTCAAATGTAGATATAATATAATTTTTATTATATCGATTCCATTTAAAAAGAAACGTTCGAAATATATCGCATGTACTTTTTCCTTGGGTTTTCCAAAAAATGTCCTAATAATAACGAAAAAAAAAAATTATTTTAATTTTTATTTTATTTTATTGAGATTAAATCTACCAAATAGCCGTAGCTGTTCTCAAATCATGCATGTGGTAAGCCATTTTTTTATATAGATTTGTACGAACATCTATTTATATTACTATCTTCATTTGCTTGGCTCACTTGTTCAAACACCAACAATGAGCTTGAGCTGCCGGTGAAGGAAAACATCGTGAGGAAACCATAGCGTGGTAGGGTACTTTCTAGCACTCGGCAAGTCTTCGACCACACCGTCACTTAACATCAGGTCACCACCTAGCTACACCTAGCTTGTCAAACATATAAAAAAAAACAACAGTCAAAATTACGCAATTTTTCTGATCAAAACTTTCTCAAGAATGTTTTACTTTAATGAATCCGTCTCAAGAACGATTTACGTTAATCTACGTCGTGGATTGCAGTTGAGAACGTATGCTACCGCGTATGCAATTTCTCCATTCGCCACAAGTAGGCGCGTCCCTCGAGCAATGCATGCTCGACCACTGCAATTCAACACATGCCCGCTATTGTCCGCGAACAAAGGGCCGCATGACACTATGAGGATCCGAGAACTTCGAGGAGAACTTAAAAACTTGAATGTTTCAAATTAATTCCTTTTTCATTTATAAAATTTCACTTCACGCACTCGTCCTTGATCAATTTTAATCGAAATAAATAAGTTTAAGAAATAGGCTAACAAGAAAAAGATCTAACGGCTTTCAATTGATGAATTAACATTGATTCGGCTTCGATTTAGCTCTGTCTACTTTCTTGATGTGTACGGCCCATGAATGGAACTTATTGCTGGCTTCTTAGTTTCCTGTGAACTACAATTTCGGCGTGTTTGAGCCTAGAATTAACAGATTTATTCTAAATCACCGTGTTCCATCCTCGGTCGTACCGGCGCTTTCTACCATGTGAGTTCGTGGTCAAATGTAGTTATAATATAATTTTTATTATATCGATTCCATTTAAAAAGAAACGTTCGAAATATATCGCATGTACTTTTTCCTTGGGTTTTCCAAAAAATGTCCTAATAATTACGAAAAAAATAATTTATTTTTATTTTTATTTTATTTTATTGAGATTAAATCTACCAAATAGCCGTAGCTGTTCTCAAATCATGCATGTGGTAAGCCATTTTTTTATATAGATTTGTACGAACATCTATTTATATTACTATCTTCATTTGCTTGGCTCACTTGTTCAAACACCAACAATGAGCTTGAGCTGCCGGTGAAGGAAAACATCGTGAGGAAACCATAGCGTGGTAGGGTACTTTCTAGCACTCGGCAAGTCTTCGACCACACCGTCACTTAACATCAGGTCACCACCTAGCTACACCTAGCTTGTCAAACATATAAAAAAAACAACAGTCAAAATTACGCAGTTTTTCTGATCAAAACTCTCGCAAGATTGTTTTACTTTAATGAATCCGTCTCAAGAACGATTTACGTTAATCTACGTCGTGGATTGCAGTTGAGAACGTATGCTACCGCGTATGCAATTTCTCCATTCGCCACAAGTAGGCGCGTCCCTCGAGCAATGCATGCTCGACCACTGCAATTCAACACATGCCCGCTATTGTCCGCGAACAAAGGGCCGCATGACACTATGAGGATCCGAGAACTTCGAGGAGAACTTAAAAACTTGAATGGAAGTATTCCGTCCGCATTTCCTCGAGTAATATAAAAGTTTCTATGGGTCGCAATTACGTGGTGACGCACAGCTTCGATAGTGACCGTCCACTTAGCTTGGTGAACTTCGAATTAAGGATTATGAAAATAGCTTGAATGCACACCAACCTTTACTAAAATATTATAGATAGATAGAACTCTTTATTGTGCACACCATAAACAGAAAACAAAATAACCTTATGAACTAGTGCCACAAGTGGCGGCCTTATCGCTAAGAGCGATCTCTTCCAGGCAACCAAGAAAAGAAAACCACTGTAGATGACATAAGAAACAGACGTATTATTTAGTTTGTTTGGCTCCACTCCACTTCTTTGGTTATTTTCGAGTAATCGGCTGGCTAGCTAACATCCTCAAGTTGAAAATTTGTTGCCAAGCATCTATCGGTGTGTTCCGGCAGCTTCGCTGAGAACAAGTTCCATTTCAGACTAGGTGTGCTTTACTATCTTCAATCACACCGTCACTTAACATCAGGTGAGCTGTGACCCAACACCTATCATGTCAACCATAAAAAAAAGTATTGCAGCACAATAACATGACTATTGAGATAAAACTTTGGTCTGTAACTCTGAGTTCTAGATACCGCTGCAATGGTCACGGACAGGCGTTATCTCTTACCATTAGTAGAGTGTTTTGTTCGTCTCAATACTTTTACAAAAAGTTTTCACTATATATAAAGCCGTAGTATGTGAGTTACTGTGTTCCATTTAGAACTAGTGTCTAAATATCACAATTGAGTGGCATGTATATCTGAGCGCTACTGTGAATCGGATGACAAGTAAAATTGTCGGACCCGGTTCTATAAAAATACAGGTATAGGACCGACCACTCAATTTATAGAAATTTGTTTTACATCTCGTTTGTCTCGTCACATTTTACCAAAAAAATGATAAGGAAAATAATTTAAAAAAAAATAACAATAAAATTATGTACTTTAATTACGTATCCCTAGCAAAAACACTAGAAAAATATGTCAGTAGAAATTGTATGAAAAGTTACTCATAGTATTTTTAAAATCTTGCAGCAAAATTAAAAGTAAATATGAAATGGTATACACATAATATAAATTGATCTATGTTTCAATATCTGATCCGCGCCACGCTACCCATCAATCGTCAGATGATAAATCATACTTTAAAAAGTTTCGTGTTTGGTTTTATTCCACTAGGTGCAAAGTTAACAGTTATGTTTTTTGCTATACTATCAAATTAATGAAACCTTAAGTTACCCAGTCGTACTTCAGGTCGTTAACCCGACAAGTAGCACAGTATTAGTTCATCAGATCATTTTACTTGTGGGAAAAACTCGAGGGGCATTGCTCTCGAGGCGGCACTTTAGAACTATTGATAACTTAATAAGTAACTTGTGGAGCTCCTGCTCGTGTCACTTTAAACTGACCATTAGGGATTGCTGTGATAAATTATTGTTTTTTTTTTACACAAACGTGTTATTACTAAACAATAACTTTAACTCAGAATGAGTTATTGTTTTTTTTTATAAATAATGAAAGATGAAATTTACAAGCTTAGGATATTGTATTTAACCTACCTATTTACTTTATGTTTGCATATTTATAATTCCTAAATTTAAAATGTTTACAATAAAGAATCATTTCAGAAAAAAATAAAATAAAATAAATTACAAACAAACATTTATAAACGACACAAATAAACAAACATTTGTTTACACCACAAAGTTTGTCCTGGGTAGGAATCGAATCTACGCCCTTGAGCTCTTGAAGCCTACTTTCTACCAATGAACCAACAGGGCTGTCAAATTAAACTACAATGGCAAATCTACAAGAAGAGTTTTGTTCTTAGCGGTCGATGTTTATGAACTAGCTGCTACACGCCCACATCGCTGAGTTTGTGCCATAAAGGTGGAAAGCTATCCTTAAAAGGTACTGCTTTTGTAAATCTATAAAAGAGGAACATTTATTTGTTATATCTCTAAGGGCAACGTTTTTGATGAAAGCTCCCAGGTGACAGGACTTTTTCTGACACTTTCAACAATCATCATCATATTTCAAACAATTTACACAAAACCTTGACACGTTTCACGTTTAATTATATTGAAAACTCCGGCTACAGTTTCAGCCACATCATGTGACCTTCAACGTGGAGACAAAACTGAATAAAACGCATGAAAAAATGTGTCTAAACTACGTCGGTTTTCATACATGTATCCATTCGGGATGCACCTTCCATCGCATGCTTCAGAAGCAAACTAAGATCTTGGCTTCAAGAGACCTTGATTTATGACTTTGACGATTATTTAAAAATAAGAGGTTATTGAATTACTAGTAAGTAATTACATACATTGTTTTTGTTTTTATGTACATTTAATCATATTGACAAATCATATTTTATATATTATGACATATTCAATACCAATTCAATATTCAATGTCTAGGTAGGTACCACCGCAGTACCAGTTATTCTGCCACTAAGCAGTAGTGTGTAAACATTACTGTGTTCCGGTTTGAAGGGTACTGCAGCTAGCGAAATTACTGGGCTGTTGAGACTAACCATCGAAAGTCTCAAAGTAATGAGCGCCAAAGCAGTGATGCCCTGGACTTTGTTTTGTTACTCAAAGTTCTGTGTATCGCTGCAATGGTCATGGGCAGGCGTTATCTCTTACCATCAGGAGAGCGTCTCGTTTGTCTCATTACTTTTTACATTAAAAAAAAAAATGATTTCATTGACATTTTCATTGTACCTATTGACATATGTTATGATTTTGATATTTTTAAACATGAATGGAAAAATAGAAACCTGTAACTTTGGTTTCAACAAAACCTTTGTATTTTTGTATTTGTATACTTTTTATTTAACCAGTACCCTTAAAAAGTGCGTACCTACCTGTTATGACATACGGCGCCGTAACGTCGGCTCTCACATTGGAGCGGCACACAAGTTCAAAGTCATTCAACGAGCTATGAAAGGAGCTATGCTCGGTATTTCTCTAAGGGACCGTATCCGAAACGAAATAATTCGCCAGAGAACTAAAGTCACCGACATAGCTCAGCGTATTAGCAAGCTGAAGTGGCAGTTGGCCGGTCATACCTGACGCTGGACTGACAATGGTAGACGTGTTTTAGAGTGGGTATCACTAATTGACAAACTTGGTGTAGAAAGTCCAGATAGAGTAATAGGACAGCCGGCGGTGTCATGAAGCGAAAAGCTGAAGATCGCGCTGAGTGGCGTGTCTTTGGAGAGCCTTATGATAGGCTGATTATAATGAGCTTATATGACATCATAATAAATCTAGTATGACGAATTCTGTAACTAAAATTCTAAAATGTTTTTGATATAAACTTATCATTAATCACACTTTACACTTATATTATAAAAGCGAAACTATGCCCGCGTGTAAGTGTGTTTGTAACTTCTGAGCGCGAGCTCGAACGACTGGACCAATTTTGATGAAATTTTGTATGGAGGTAGCTGACCTGGATTAACACATATGCTACTTTTTATCCCGAAAACATGATGCAGGCGCACACCGCGAGGCGCAGCTAGTATAAAAAAAAATCGAATAAGTAAATTCCATGTGTTTAGCACATAAATGTTTATCCTGCGTAGGAATCGAATCTACGCATTGGCTAGAAACAGAGCTACCAAGAACTGAATTGTAGGGAATTCAAGTATGACTTTCCCAAATATCGTCCTCACAAAAATGCCACCCACAATCGACACCGCCATTATAGACTACACAAAGTACTCTTCTCACTGCGCCACAATAAAATTATTATGAATATTTCATGACTCAAATAACTTTCTTGTTCAACATACAAATATACGTTTTCCAACGATATCCGGCAAATCGCATCTACCTAATTGTAGCGTTGCCAGATAAATGAGCAGTACTCGTTACACAAAGACCAGGTTATCTCCAGTTATCCAGGTTACCAGGTTAGCTAGGAAGGCACATAGAGAAATATGTATTTACAAAAAAAAGTATAAGTTATCAGTTATCTGTTTTTGTCATAGTACAAGTTTTACATAGTTTTGGGTCAGATGGCATTGTGTGTAATGTCCTACGATATCTAGTTTGCATACACTTTGTAATAGTAAGTAGGTAAGCTCTAACATAACGTCAAAAGCTTTGTACTAAGTTCTTAACGTTACGCTAGTGTCCTTACTTTAGTATGATATAATATTGTCATATTGTAGAGCAGACGGACGAAAGTGAAGGGACAACTATGATGAGATTTTATGACGTAGTCTGAAGAGACCATAATGCCCGTTTGACGACTACCTTCCACCCATCTGCTGACGAACGACATGACTCACATGACATTGTTCTCAATTTTGGGGTCAAAACGCTTAATAACGACGGTTTCTCCAATTTGCTGTTCAAAGGCTACGTGAATTAAAGTTTACTTGGTCGGTTTTCAGAGTTTGACAAAATTATCCTATTAATATTATAAATGCGAAAGTTTGTGAGTATGGATGAATGGATGGATGTTTGTTACTCTTTCACGCAAAAACTACTCAATGGATTTTAATGAAATTTAGTATGGAGGTAGCCGTCACCCTGGATTAACTCATATGTTACTTTTTATCCCGAAACCATGTAGCGGGTAACACCGCGGGGCGCAGCTAGTCTTTTCATAACTCTAATTTTATGAATGGAAAGTGTATGTTGTGGGTTTATTTGTCTTTCTTTTACACTAACGAGTGAACTGACAGACCACTGCGATTTTATACATAGATATACAAGGATGTTTCGCGGGACTGAAATTTACCATGTAAATTCCCGCGCAATGGCGAAAAAAAATATTGATTTACAGAAAAACGTCATTGGCTTTTAATACAATAAATAAATTTCGTAAGACATTTCACACGGCGCCATCTAGCCCCGAACTAAGCAAAGTTTGTATTGTGAGAACATGATAACCGATAGAATACTTAAATACTTTCTTTTTGCATATTTATAGTTATAATCCTGCTATTCGTGGGTAATATGGTGGTGGTAATATGAGTGCGTGGAACGGGTCTTGTTCATTTTAATCTTTTGCCTCAAATTTTGTAAAGCCATGATAGTTTATTTATTTACATTGTTTTCATTAAATTCAAAAGAATTGTTTAAGACTGAATGTAATTATATATTTTTTTAAGTCCAATCATGTTATCACATAAGTGACAGTAATGTCTTACTGATAATAAAGTTTCTTTAAACCTAATACAAACAGCACACCGGCAAGACACAGAACAAACATTTAAGCTCGTCCCACAAATATTTGTGAATGGGAATCAAACCCACGCCCTACAGCTTTTGAAGCATATACACTACCAAAGGCGCACAAACACGCCACGACGCCACGTATTTGACGGGGCAGTGAAATATTTATGTAAATTTCTAGTCTTTTCCAAAACACCTATATACAATACATAGTTAAGCTGAAAAAGGTAAGTAAAACAACTTAACTTAACTTAACCAGAGGATAAAACCGCACACCGCAGTTAGAATATCTAATGATTTAAATATACTAGAATCGCGTGATAAGACAAAGTGTTGACAAATGTCTCAATATGTTCTCATTTACTTTGTTTCAGATAAATATGCAAAACAGCTAAGCAACAATGTATCCCATAGATAGTATTCAAAGTTAGTAATGTCTATATTTAATGAGCCGTAGGTTAGATGAATCATCGGAGAAAAACCGTGGGTACAACTAGCGTGGGGCGCTTACAGCTCGCATATAATCACCGGGAACCGATAAGTAGGGTAACGAATTGTTAATTGATCAAACGATTATAAAAGGTAGAAGAATCGATTTATTAGTAGCACATAACAAAATATACATATGGTACTATAATCCCACTAATATTATAAATGTGAAAGTTTGGATGGAATGTTGAATGGATGAATGGATTTTTGATACTTTTTCACGCAAAAACTACTGAACGGATTTGGATGAAATTTGGTAAAGAGGTAGCTGAGCCACTGTATTAGACCATAGGCTACTTTTTATCCCAAAAACATGTAGCGGGTAACACCGCTTGTCACAGCTAGTAATAAATGCAAAGGTTTGTGTACGTGATCGATGTGTTTGACACAAAAGTTTGTATGCATGTTTACTTTTTCAGTTTGTCACAAATCAATGAATTTGAGTCACATTTAATAAATCAAAACAAAGGAAATTAACAGGTGATTATAGCTATATTATTCTCAGTCGGGTTATAGATTTTTCAAACTTTTCAGCTTGTTTGTCAAGTATTTACGCACGACTTAAAATTATCGCCGGAACTCTCATTACTCGAATAAGCGTGAAAAGTTCCTTTCCACAACACCTACCCACAACCTACAATTCTAACCTATTAACAAGATAACATGTAAGTAAACAACTAGTCTACATAAACTGAAAACAAAAATTGGCAAGCTTTAATCCCTGGTGAACATAATAAACTATTTCTGTCGCGTGTTGGACGTTAGAAATAGCGGCATTGTCGTTTACCACGATCGATTGTCTAATGAGTCAGGTGACCAGTTGTTTTTGATTATAGGGGATTATTTGAATTTTTGTCCGACTACGTAAAGGAGGGTTACAATTTTATCAGCCTATATTTATATATGATGTATCGCTCTCTTTACTGTAATAGTAATTACACGATTTAACTATACTTTTTTACGATATAACTAGACTTAATGATTTTTTTTTACTTTTCTGTACATAAGTAATAAAGAGCATGAGAATAAAAAAAACCCTACGAATGCAAATTATCATTAAAGCGTGCTCACTGAATTTTGTTTAGTACCAACATTACATTACATCAACATCTTGGGCTTAATTTTTGTTATGTTGTAAATTAAAATCATAAATTCTGCCATACTGAATTTATCGTGACTTGCCTTGTCGTCTGTTCGACGCCATACGTGACCAAAACACTGGTCTCTATTTTGCACGACGTTTTGGGTATTGCCATAAAACGTGGCCAACGTTTTGAGAACTAGTCCCATTGGTAGCGGCCTTTTAGATTATGTGACTCAAACTTAAATATTTTAACTGTCCTTATTTTATTGATTTATTTAAATCCGTGACGTGTATGATAAGTCAATAGATACATAATTTGTGAAAATATGTCAAGTATCTAGTTTAAAAGATACTAAAGAATTAGATAAAACATTAATCCCAAAAAACATTTCCATGTAAAATGTTGAGTCTAGATCTAGATATGTGGTAAAGGCAAATATACAAAGTTGATTGACAGCCCCGTTGGCTCATTGGTAGTATATCTGCCTTGAGAGCTGTAGGGCATGGGTTCGATTCCCACTCAGGGCAAACATTTTGTGAATAAACAAATGTTTGTTCTTTGTCTGGGTGTTCTGTATGTATTATAAGTATGTATTTTAAAAAAAAAAGTATATATGTATTCTATCAGTTATCTGACTTCCATCACACAAGCTCTGCTTAGTTTGGGGCCAGATGGCGCTGTATGTATAGTGCTACGATATTTATTTTATATTTATTTATGTAAAAACATAGACGAAACGTGTGTTTTATGTATACAAAAATGTTTTAAGCATAACTCTGATTTTAGCGTAGCGAACTAAAAAGTGAGACGGTCTTTATAAGTCTTTATAAAACTTGACGTGTGGCCCCACCGCTAATGAGTCACAGTCGACATGGTAGTGCACTTGGCGGGCCCGCTCGTGTGATGGATGACAAATCGCTTTTAGATCCCGCGATTCTGTTTGCGATCCGTAAATTGCCTACGGTTTAAGTCTTTTAGCCGATGTTAAATGGATTTTCCTTTTTTTATTTCTTTTTCGCTGTTTATTCGATGTTAAGAGCATTCTGTCGTCGTGTCTACAAGTACTTCCTATTTATTGAAAAAATGTTTTTGCTTCTTAGTAAAATTTAGCGCGACATTTTCGGTAAATTTAAATATGGAAGAACCTTGCCAAATAGAAATGAAAAAGGAATGATATCTATCTATATAAATAATAATCAAAATGTGTTCGTTAGTAAGCGCATATCTGGAGAAGGGCTAAACCAATTTACCGGATTTTTTAAAAATGTTCCTGTTACTTCGAATACGATCATAAAAAAAATAAAAAATGAAACCAAACGCTATCGCGCCGGGTACAAAGTACCGAGCATTTAACTAGTTTGAAATAAAATCACGCTTTTTATTTGGAACTAGATGGTACTTGACGCGTTGTTGTCGTTAAAAAAAATTAACTGTACTATGCCTTTGTGCAAGTGCAAGCAATAAGTTAATCAAGTTTGTAAGAAATAGTGGAACACACTTATCTAGAAAGGTTGTATTTGCTCTGGATTAAAGTACATCCGTAGGCAGACATGTACTTTTTCGGAAACAAGTTTGAAATCAAATGCGAGCTAATCGTTTTCTATACTTTTATAAGCTCTAGGATTTTGTAAACATTTCAAGCGATATTGCTTTGGTTATTACGTATACCACAATATTTGCTATTTATTGACTGGGAGATTTTCTGTAAGAAAATACAAACTCAAAAGAGTTTTCTTAGTAAAGTTACCTATTCACGATTTACTCAACCACCCGCACCGTAGTTGGCTCCATTCGAGAACAATACACGTTGCGAGTGACTCCTTCCACCGTTTGACACGAATGTGGTACAAAGAACACGTCACTTACAAGCGGTTACAGTATTCTACCGACGCTTTATTTTCCTCGAAACCGCAGCAGTAACTTCACAAAGTTTTATATTACTATTTTAAGAAAAGATGAATAAGCTTTTTTAAAAAGTAAATCTTCTTTCCTTAGAGTAGTCGCTTAAATTCTCGAACATTATCCTAAATGAAGGTCAATCGATCTAAAGCGTAAGCTCGGTCGTAACTCAAAGATGGATCCCTAATCCTTATCTATCATCATTTTCATAATGTAATACCAAAGATGTTGCCACAGCTGGGTTCCGACTACCAAAAGTTGCTGGAACGCTATGTAAGAGGTCACCAACTACTCATAGTTGATACTGGAGCTTCTAGGTTTACAAATATGTGCCAATGTCAGCTTGTTCACTACGGACTGAATTTATAACTTTTTACAAAGCCTTATTTCCTACATATCGTGTCACATTGCAAACAGACCACTACACGCCGTACAGCATCCGCGCAATATTTTTGTTACACAATTTTGAAGCTTATTACAGCATTCCATGTAGACACATCCGATGGACGGCAGAATAATAAAGTGGTAGGACGCCCGCAAACCAACGCGGCCGAAACGGACGTGACAGCACTGTTTCGGTAATCACATTAGGTAAAGAGGAATGTCGAGAATGTTCTCAGGCACAACAAACTTTCTTAGATACCGAGCGCGGAATTCAATAAAGCCCGAAACGAAGCGGGTTTTCTTAAAGTGAGAATTATACGTTCCGAAAAAACTACATCGTTCTCTAAAGTAGGGATCCCTGTGCTGTAACTTTTCTTAAAGGATAAGGGAATTACTTACGACCGACACGGGGAAGCTAAGCAGGAAAACAACAACTTTTTGTGTTTGACGCTACCCTTTTCAATGATAGTCACCGTTATGTAAAGCACTAATACATATTTTTGAATATATTATGCGTGTGTAATCGTGTTGTTGACAGGACGCGTGGGACGCGAGCAAAACACCAGGCACCGCTTGTACAACTAATTATAAATGGGGGTCAATATACCGCGGGAATGCAAATCATCATGTCAGGAAAGTTAATATACCACGCTGCGTAAAAAAATCCGTCCTTCAACTGTTTTGCATACAAACAAAACAACGACCGTAGAGCACGTCTAAACCAAGACACATTTAAAATGGACGACCCTTACGGGCTATCATTTTTTACCGACGTCTCGCTGAAATATTACAAACCCTTGGCATCAGTAAAAACTGTCTGAGTAAAAGGGGATTCGCGTAAAAACTGTACAAACTCGAATTAAATGGTCGTATCTCTGTAGTGACAGTGGGAATCCATCAGCGGTCTCGATTGCAGCGATAACCACCCCTGCCTCCCCTCCCTTGCTGTAGCGAAAAATAAATCGTAATTTGATAGCATCCCCTCCGCTTAAACTTAGTCAATAGCCAAAGAACAAAGCTTTAATGGGATGGGTATAACAGTCTAGCTACGGCTTGCGGTTTCACCTGCTTGGTAATGTTATCATGAAATTGAGAACATGTCTCTCTTTAGTTTACATAATTATTATACCCGTGTCGATAGTTTCATTGCAGCAATGCCCTAGACTTTGGTTTGTTATTCAAAACATTTTTATTGTGTGTATCGCTGCAAAGGTCATAGACTTACGTTATCTATCACCATTAGGAGAGCGTTTCGTTCGTCTCATTACGTTTATGTAAAATAAAAAAAATCAGTTTTTTATATTTCGTTTTTGGTCTAAATCAGGAAGCTACCCTTTTTTAATTTAGACGCTATAGTGCATTCTTGTTAGAATAATCGTTTACGGTCACCCATTATATTTTATCTTTGTGTTAAAATGTTACATTGCTCGATTGAAAAACCATTGTTACAATTAATTAGAAAAGTTTAGAAAATATTGTTTGACCATAATCAGTTACCGAGATGTTTCTGCCTAACGGAATATTTCTTGTTTCCTGAAAACTATGATTTAGGCATTTTAAAGTCAAAGATAGATTTCAGCTAAGTTATCGTAATTCATCCTTGGTCATAACGTCGCCGTCGCTTACTATCAAGTTAATTGGTGGCGAAACGTAAATCCATTTACGAATCCCGGTGCGGAAGAGCTTGGCCGTCGGCCTCGCATCTATAAGAACTGCGTTAAAAGTATCATAAACATAAAAAAAAAGAATTTAACATTTGATTTTTATTTATATAGAATAGAGTAAAACGTATATACAATTATACCCCTTTTCTACTAATTCTAGACATCGAGTAAGGAATCTATTAGAGAAAATCATGACAGTAATTATTTCTTGCTGAAATAATAAGCTCTCATTTATCTGTATCCTAGTTTCCTGCAAATATTATAACAATTATTGATAATACACGTTTAATATAATAAAAGTAATACATCCTTCGTACGCTGCGTCATTGCGTCTTCATTACTCATATAACAGGATTCATTACTCACTAGGAAATTCTAGATTACACTAGACATGTACCTGTAAATAAGTAGCACAATACAGTGATAAATGTACTTGTAAATACTTGTACCACGTACTAGAAAACGTGATCATATCACGTATTTTGTTCAGTTCAACTGCAAAGCGGTGTATATACCTTGTTCAGTACTTTGGTAAATTTTAATATCAATTCATTTAGTAAATTTTTTTTAAAGTAACGAAATTGGTGTAGTATATATATTTAACTATCATAAATAAAGTCATACAGAATAAACAATCATACAGATTAGTTGGCCGTTTTGCACACATTTTCATTCTGAAATTCTCTTCTAAGTTTACAGAATACATTGGTTAGTTGATATATTAGTGCTAGCTTGTACTACTCAACTACTTTCAGTTAACTAATGGTATGTTATGAAACACGAAATACGATACTTAAGTAATCAAGCTATTTTCTATTGTGAAGCCTAGATGGCACCACTCTCTGTGCGTGTTTGGCTCTACGTTAGCCTCTCCGTAGTAGACAAATCAATAGATGGCGCTTCGTTTTGAGTGAATTTTCATCTCTTCCTTATGAATCATATGACTAAAGATATCGACGATCCAATCACGTGCACGTGTGTGTAAGTGGCATTTAAAACTGTAAACAACAAAAATATAGTTTGACATGCAATTTGACAATCTAAAGAATCTTTGGACCAAACCATTCATCTATTTTCATTATTTGCCTTGTAACATTTTACAAAGTCTTGTTGAATCATTTTGTTGGAAATAGTCAACAATGGCATGGAGAAAGATTGAGTAACTGTGTTTATAAGTTTTTAGAGTAACTTTGGAAAAATGCTATCGTAAGTTCTGTACATAAATTGTCACTCGGATCCAAAAAGCTTCAAATCCTAAATCAAAAGCAACACACTAATGTCTCTAGACTGTACGATTTAGGACAGCCTTTATTATATGTATAAGCCAAATAACAATACTTATATTCTGTATAAGCTCCCATACTCTAAGAGCGTAGGCAGGATAAAGGAGGGGGGGAGCAAGCTCCCCCCGCTAAGCCTGTGATTAAAGAACTAGGCACCATTATATTGTGATTGTTGCAAACTTTACAATGGAAATGTCACGTAGGTTTCTGAAATGAGTAAAATATTATTTCATTCTGTATTTACGTAGGAAAAAGACTGTAATATTTTTACTGTACCTACTTATTGCATTGCCACATATTACATTATCAGTGTTACCCAGTCATATGAGCTGATTAAATGTATCGAGTAGTGTACATAATTAAATATTGTATGTAGATGATTGTTATATAGATGGAACACCAAACTATATCCTGCGATTTTGTTTGTTACTCCAAGGAGCATATATATACTATCACTACCAAATACATAGGTTATCGTAGCTTCAAAATGAAAGGTCAGTTTTAATGCATCTGGTAGGTATGTATGGTAAATTACTCCAAATTCATAACTTGAACAGCAATCCAAAACGTCCATCAAAGCAAAATTATTAAAATAAATGTCAAAAGTTTGTTATTACAAACATTGAATTGACTTAGCTAATAAATCTAATAAATCTGCACTGGAGGTATTTTCGAATTAAGGTAGTTCGATTTCATACAAATATTTTTTCCCCATTTATGGACAAATGGAGCATAATTTTACACTGAAATCATATTCACCTTATACCTACAAAGTCACCTTATGTCAAATTATCATTTTCGTCAATTTGCAATGTGATAATAACAAATAGTAGTTACAATGCTACACACAAAAGTTGAAAAAACGGAGAACGGAGAAATACCTCCCATTAGGAGGTATTAAGCATGTAAACTCTAATTATTTTAATAACTGACTGAATATATAAATATATATCTACTTCACTGATTCATTCACAAAAACAATTAGTGTGTCTGTGTGTGTGAAAGAAGATGATGTATATAAAGTATGCACTATGCCATATAAGACCAGTATTATCAGAAGCTAACTCAGATTCCATTAAAAGCATCGCTTTGACAACTTTTCCTTTTATAACAAACTACTACTAACAAATAAGTTATGGTTCAAACTCGGCGAGACAGACGACTTAGGTAGGTAATTAAACTTCATCCGATACTTATCTTCTTATAAACTAGGCCCGGCTGAACCGTTTAGCTTTGTTTTATGTCTTGCCCAAAATAAAAACAGATTTAGGAGGTAGACATAGAAAAGCAATATTACTCGTATTTATGCTTTGTAATAAAATATGGCCATCAAGCGAACCTTATTGTCTACGGACAAAATATTTTGTCAATTCAGAAGCTAAATATTTGATAAGGTAATTGAGAAAAATCGCCCATACGAATACCTATCTATCTAACTATACTACCATAAAGAGGAAAGATTTGATTGTTTGTTTGTATTGAATAGGCTCCCAAACTACTGGACTAACCTTAATAATTCTTTCAAATGCTACATTATCCGTGACGGACATAGGCTATATTTTATTTAAAAAAACAGTAAGGGATCCGTATGGAAAATTCAATAATGTAACCCAAGCTGTGACAAATTTGAAAAAATCCTTACTTGGCATGCGCAGCGAAAACTATTGACAATAGAATAAAGTGATGTTTTATAGAGCAAATATCATATGTCTAACTATTACAGTTGTCATCTACATCTTATAAAGAGGAAAGATTGAATTTTTTGTTTGTTTGTATTGAATGGGCTCCGAAACTACTGGATCGATAAATTTATATTGTTAATCGAGTTTTGTTTTCCCGTGCGAAGCCGGGGCGAGCTGCTAGTCACAAATAAAACGAAATACAGTTTAAAATGAATAACAGTTTTCTGAATTGCCTCCTACTATCGAAGCAAATTTGCACGTCAAAAAATAAAAAGAAACACTATTTTACAACTGGGATAAACAATTTACCAGTACACGGTAGTACGTATTGGTACATATAGGTACTGAAGTAGATGATACTTGAGACGGACTTGAACCGCAAGTCCAATTTTATGGACTCTAGCAACTGTCTACAAATCTTACTTATATTAAAGTGCCTCTTGTCTAGGGTGATTTAATTCAATTTGAAACTTTGTTTATTCTGGCTGCCTTGTTCTAGCCTCATTTAGCAGGTTGTCTTAGTAATTTTTAGATTTTTTATTGTGAAAAGTATGTAATGAGATGAATGGCTTGCTAACTATGAACCGTTGCAATAGTAACTACTCAGCAGTTTGGAACAATATATTCGTTACAATCACTGATATAGTAAGACGACCATAACGTGAAAGCTAAAACCTAAGAACACACCCTTCCACCCTACGTACTGGTTCTGATTAGACTCTCTTGACGGTATATGAAAAATATTACAAAATTTGTGACGGGTTCATTAGTGTGACTAAACATATTACTTTTCTCAAGAAAACTCAAATGTGTAATATTTTTAGAACTACTGTACCAATGCAAACATTAGAAACAAAAAGTCCTAAAAACCTCACGTTACAATTAGAGATATTATATCCTTACAAATGAATTGACCATGTATGTATGGTATTTGCAGTAGAAGTGTAAACGACAGAAATACCAGCAAAATTTCGTCATGCCACTAATATTATAAAAGTGAAAGTTTGGATGGATGGATGTTTGTTACTCTTTCACTCAAAACTACGGAACGGATTAGTATAAAATTTAGCATGGAGGTAGTTGAGACCCTGAATTAAAATATAGGCTACTTTTTATCCCGAAAATATATAGCGGGTAACACTGCGGGGCGAAACTAATAATCTATAAAATACATCGATCAAGAGTTCCCATAGTAGCGTCAGTATTATCATAAGAAATTTAATTAAACGGGGATAGAAATAGGGGCAGTGCAGGTTAATATGCGTCTTAAAAACCCACGAAACCTAAACTTGTTTTAGTCGCAAGTTTTAAGCACTGTATCATTGAAAGCTAAGAAATTTCTCAACTGATCTGGATTCTTTCTTTGAAGTGTCAACTTTTACTTCAGGCTTTCAAATATCACAGCTGTAAATTGAATGCGGAATCTAATATGTTCTATCAGTTTCATTACCAAAATACAATGGTGGCGCTTCCAGTTACCTCTAGAAATAACTTGATCACATTTTACTAGTATATCTGTAGATATGTCTTGCCCTTTGAAATGAAAACAACACATTCTCGCTTATCGGACCGATGATGTTTCACCGTTGATCGGTGGACCGATATTCGAGATAAGTCATGAATAAGTTTGCGATAGAAACAGTTTACTTTGTATGCATACGTATAGATAGAGGTCTCTAGGCTGAATTTGCAGATGTTTATATAAACATGCATGCCTTTATATAAAACAGAACTATGGAACTCGTGTTCATGAATTTTCGCAGGAAGTTATTTCTCATAAGAACGGATGTTCTTTAGAGAGTTTTTTAAAATGTAAAAGTAAGGAAATGAACGATGCGCTTTCCTTATGGTAAGAGATAACGCATGTAGATGAGCATTGCAGCAATACACAGAACTTTGAATAGTAAAACAAAGTCCGGAGCATCGCTGCCTTGGCGCTTATTACTTTGAGACTTTCGAGTTCTAGGTAACCGAGAGTAATGCCGGGGGATAATAAGTACATCAATCTATCAATGCAGCATCGCGAACAAAGTCGGCACTAGGAATCCAGATAAATGTTGTTCTAAATAATATTATCTATGTATCTATAATTATAATAATATAACTAATTATTGTTCACACAAATTACTACAACAATGTAATTAAAAAACCAGAAACCAAAAGGATGTTCGTTGGTAAGCGCTTAACATGTGAACGGCTAAACAGACTTAGCTAATTTTTTTTAAATCCCACTAATATTATAAATGTGAAAGTTTGGATGGATGGATGGATGTTTGTTACTCTTTCATGCAAAAACTACGAACGAATTTGGATGAAATTTGGTATGCAGGTAGCTGCGACCCTGGATTAACACATAGGCTACTTTTTATCCCGAAAACATGTAGCGGTTAACACCGGGGGGCACAGCTTGTGGTATATACTTCAAATGAGGTTTATATACATAATCGTATATGCGAGGGCAAAAACCGAGTTCTACTGCATCGGGTACGAAGTGCCGGCAGCTTCAGTTAAATATAACGATGTTGATGTTTTATGTTCGCTTCTGGGTGTTTATTACTTCTTTACTCTGAAATGGGTTTAATGTAAATTTGGCTGAAATTTCGAATGAGTTTATATCGGTATGGCCTTATTTTTTTGTGGTACGGTTTGGATTACTTTCAATATATGGCGTTCAAATCTAATTGAACGTAGCTAACCTATCGTTTGACAGCAGCGTCATGAATAACATTTATTCATTTCGTGCGGTTGTATGAAATACTAGCGGACACCTCACGGTTTCCTCACACAGTTCCCGTTCCCGTGGGAATACAGAGATAAAAAGTAGCCTTTATCACCCGGTGATAGTGTAGCTTTCTAACGGTGAAATATTTTTTTAAATCGGTCCTTTATGTAATGGAGCCTATTCATTACAAACAAACAAGCACATAAACAAATCTTTCCTCTTTTTAATAGTATAGATAGATTTAAAATAGTCTTCTCTTTGTTTCAAATAAATTTCAGGTGATACGAAGTTTGGACCCTCTAGTTGATACGAAAAGCGAGTTACTATTGTTCTGTAGGGAATATCAAGTATCCGACAAATATTTTACTCGTTTGTGTAAATAAACACACGAGAGTAATCCCACGCCTGTGATGAAAGGTTAATGGGTATTTTTAGCTTTACTCAAAATAATAGAACGGATTTTGATTTTTACATAGGTATATATTACGTTCTATTTGTAGAACCAGACCGGTTTTTGACTTTCGATCAAGTCCCGACTCGATACAATTCGCGAATTAACAAATTCAAACTGTAATGTGGATAATTTTAGGATGAAATTACGGCGAGAAAAAAATCGTAAAGCCAAAAAAGCACACGTAGCCAAAATGTACAGTTGTCTGTATTGTTCATTTAGATGAACAATACAGACAACTACTAATATTATTGTCATTATTCTTTGGGCAGGACAACGCCTGTCAGGTAGCTAGGTCAAAGTCTTCGGTATATTATAGTGAATCAGAGTTTTGGTGGCAACGCGGAAAGGTCGTGTCGCCGCTTTTTTTTTCGCACAATGCATGTGCGAGTGTGATAAAGTAATGTAATAATATTGTAAAACATGAGATTTCGTGTTGTTTCCAAAACTCTATAGAAGCTTGGTGTAAAGTCACTAGGTCACTTTACTAGGTCATGACTAGACTCGACTAGGATTTGTGTTATTTCGACTGTGACTTATACTTGATATAACTTGATTTTTCATTAAACACTTTTCACTGGCAAATGCAAAAAGTGCGACGGCAAAAACACAAAGAAGATTATGAATCACGTGCTTGCCATTTAAGGAAACAAAGACACAAAACAGAAGCGCGGAATGACAGCATCACATCACAACCATGGTATTAATTAACATTTACAATGTACAGTAATTGTAATCTGATTAAAGTGACACGAGCCGCCAAATCGGCAGACTCGGATCCTTGACCCTTGGCTTGGAGACAGACAGGCCAGACGCCGGCCGGCGCCCTTCCCCGGGAAATAAATATCATGTGCGGTATCGGCGCTGCCTACGATGCCTACAAAGCTGTCTATATCCACCCACGGATATCATACACCTACATACCTACTAATACTACATTATTATTTTGATGTCAATAAACTTCGCTTTACGTGTATATTTAGAACCTTACCTACTTTAAATCACACAAGCGAAAGTTTGTCTGTTATTTAAATTTTCACGCTGAAACGGCTTGACGGATTTGGATGAAATTTGAAATACAGATTGCTTACACCCAGATTAACCACATAGGCATTTTTGTCCCGGAAAACGTGGGTAAAATCACGGAAAGCAGCTTATGCTACACAAAGTTAAATAATATTTCATTAGCTAAATAGACAACATGCACACTTATTGTTTTTAATATGCGGAAGTTAAATGACTTTCGTTAAATAAGGTTTGTAAGACGATTTTATTGAACTTTTTATTTAGGTACTATAAATATAACTTTTAAATGAAAATATTTCATAACTATACTGAAAAAATCATCATTAGTTTTACAAGTACTTTGTAAAAGTAGAAACTTAATTTAGGATATTTTTAAGAACAAAAAGAAATTGACGAAATCGGCTAAGATATTTATATTTTCAAATTTTAAAAAACTGCCGTTTGTAATGCTCTAATTCACTTAACGCCCATATTTTTCTTTCACTAAATGAAACCCTCCTCCTCATAACATAAAAGTAATGATGAGCTAATGTCTTCAGTTATTCTACAATCAAGAAATAATTATACAAGCAGCAAGATTTTTCACTGTCAGCGAGATGTACACTTGTACAGGTATTAAAGTTATGAAGAAAAAATAAATATATTATCTGCTCTACAATTGCACCTAACAAGCTACCTGTTAGATTGCGAGAAGAAGCGAAAATTACTAAAATGAATTATTTTACAAAATGACGTATTCGCTGTTGTTATATACATGTTATATTTGATTAAAAAAAACATTGGAGTTAATTAGTTAATCATGTCATGTTTAGCTTGTATGTATTTCAGTGATTTTCCAGGGCAAATTCCATTAGTCTAGTAAACTAAACCTCTAATTCACGTGCAATCCTAAACGTACATTTACAGCACAGCAAAACGTTTTCAATTCTAGCAAGTATCTACTTACTCGTCGACTTGTCGACGGAAACCAATAATACACATTCCGCTTTTGCAATAATAAAATAATTCGAGCTTCGGAAAACAATTTGTGTTTCATTGGTGATATTGGTCTGCAAGTCAATAGTCGATACCATTTTAATTTGAGTCGAATAAAGGAGCATACCTACCTCTTTCAAATTCCTGGTGTTATGTAGGATATTGTGTTTATATTTTGTTGTTGTAAATTTTTTCTTTATTTGGTAAGATTTTTTTATTTATAAATTAGGCTTGCGTTAGATCTCTACTTTATACGTATTTATAGTTGAGTAGGTAATTGTCGTCATGTTTGAACTACAATCGTGAAATATCAATATTTTCGTGCTATTGTAAAGCAAACATTACGGATGGCACCACCTTCATTTACTTAGAATGTTGTCTAAAAGGTCAATTCTGTTGTCAATTCTGAATAATTGGAAGGCAACCCTGTATTAGTGGGGTGAGCAACAGAACCTTAACCGGAATCATTGCATAGATTGCAATCAAACGTGTCGGTGCAATTTATTATATATGACGATTTTAATACCTACGGCGTTATCTGTAGCTAATAAGAAAGTGTTTGCGTACCTCAGTTGATTAAGAATTAAGCTTTTTCGGCAATACAGTGTCACGTCTATCGAAGCAAAATACGCATCAAGCACTTGCTCACCAATGTGTAATAATTAATTTAAAAAATTATTAAAAGCAATAAATCATTTTTATTTAAAAAAAGAAAGACAGGGGTATTATTAAATAATGACTAAAGTGGGAAATATTTTATATTTTAATAAATATGTCTTGTCTTGTATTTAACATTATTATTGTTTTAGAGGTAAGTTTAAGTTTTTTTTTTATCGAAAACTTTGGTCCCCTCAAAAATACTATCTTAATGTATTTTTTTAAATGCTATTGAAAATACGTGAGGTTGTTTCTTTGTTTTCGTAAATTCTTAGAATCTTTGAAACCCGCTTTCTGTTTTGCGGATTATATATTTCCCCCATTTTTACAGTAGGTACCTAACCTACTTCTCTAAAAGGTTCAATTCCAAATGGAGATAACAATAAATAACTATTATAACATATTCTAGGTTTTGTACATCACAATCACTATATGTACAAACAGCAATATTTCGGTATAGCCGTAGATACATGTCGGCCATTCTTTTCAGGGCTCTGGCATTTTACCAAGGATCTTTTTATTTAACTACAAGTCTGTGGCATGGGCACAATCAATACACAAAGATGGGTCTAAGCTTCTTTTCGTTTCGTGGTACTACGAGAAAAACTCCCATTACTTACACATACATTAAAAGATTGATTGTATTGCTTATTTCTGATAAACGTTGAAAGGTCCTAGGTCTGTTCAAAGTTATGTCAAGAAAAAAAAACGAATTCCAGTTCTTCAGGTTTTGATCACATTATTGTAAAGATTTTTCTTTTATTGATGCATAGTAAAACATTATAAAACAAATATATATGAAAATGTGTTATATTTGTTATATAGCCTACACCTTTGTTTTGCTATGCTCAAAGTTATATCTTGGTCATGAGCATGCGTTATCTTTGACCATTAGGATAGCGTTTCGTACTATAACATAAAAAAACACCTAAAACTAATACTAAATTTCAATACATTTATTATTTACTACATAAATTAAAGACAACAAAATAAAAAGGAAACAATGCACAAACCCTAAACTCTTCCTGTTTTAAAGCGAAAGCGCTCATGGAAAATGGGCTCAGAATGCGTAAATGTAGGTATATTTTTTTTTGCATCAATTGAGAACAGTAATTCCTTTAAAATCATTTTTTATGATTATAGGAGTACATAAGGTGTGATAGCGTAACAAACAAACTTACATAACGATTTAAACAAATCAATTCCAAAAGACCTTAAACTTAATTTAAATTGTGTAGTAACTATATGTAGGTATGTATTAATTGTAGTAACTATATGTAGGTAAGTAATCGCTTACCTAAGTCATGTTATTCCAATTTACATTAGCGAAATTTTTAAGCTGGAGGGCAGAAACAGTCATAACAAGTTGTACAAACAAGTCGTTTTGAAAAAGATTTCTTGAGTAGAACAAATTGTTTTATGGCAAAGCTGAGACAAGAAACGGTGTAAACACATTTGTCATAACATAGCCTTGTCATTTTTGTTAACGTTAGGAACGTTAGCCGGAAAATATTTGGAAAACATGATGATACCACAGTAACATGTGTACAAAAAGGTTTCATATCGAGACTGACGTACTTTGCACATTTTACTTTAATTTTCTCGACTTGAACACTTGGTTATGTTCATCACCACCTGGTGATAACAAAAACTCCTTAAAAGCGTATTTTTTTTCATCGAGGCGACCCGCACTCTTATGAACTTGTGACCACATCTATTGCAACCTGTCTGAAACGTCGAGGTAAACACGCGTCAACAAAACTAATTTCATAGTATCTTGTGCGCGATTAAGACCTGGTTTTATACATAATTACATTTTTGTTTTACTATATGCGGAATAACTCACGTTTAATTAGGTCGGATACTGCGACTATAGTTTCGACCTTATCCAGTGGCCTTTTTTAAGGAGACGAGACGAGTGCGTGCGCGCTTTGTGCACTGCTTTGATTCCCTGAAGAAGGCTATCTGGTGTGGCTAATACTATAGTCGGAACACCCGACGTAATGAATCGTGAGTAATCCTGTAATACCGTAGTCATAAGAAAAATAAGATTTTCGTATAAATGTGTTATATTGCGATGTAGGTACAGACAGAAATGTTACATCTACTTAGTTCATTAGTTAGTTGTAACTAATTTAGATAACAGCGATAAGTAATGAGCGCATATTGATTGAAGCCCCGATTTTTCTTTTGTTTGTGTACCTACCTAGTAAAGTTTTATTAGTTGATAGATATCATTAGCAGGTCGTTTAGATGAGTACCACCACACTCAAATATTCTATTGCCAAGCAATATACAGACAGAAACTCTTTATTGTGCACAGCAGAAATAGTGTTTAAGGTGACCATCGAAATCTTCTTAAAGTAGTCTATGGTACATTTTATTAATTACAAATAAATAAACATATCCTATGAAAGTATCTTAATAAAATCACTGGTTATCAAAATAAACTTTTTAAATGTGAACAAATTTTCGCTTCAGATAATCGTATTCTAATACATTTAGCAAATAATAATTATGGTCATTGATTAATGTTTGTTAGAATTATCAATAAACGATTTTGTATTTCTTGAAGAAATAATTATTTCAATCGAGTTTTGAAAACCATAAAAAATATTTTTTTTTTTTATGTGAACACTAATGTAAATTTATTTAAAAACAAATTATAGCAATAAACGTCAAATAAAATTTGTCAAATATTAAAACCATCCATTCTTCGACATTTTATTCATTCGCCGTAAATATCTCATTTAATTTAAGTTATTTACACGAAAAAGTTGTGGCACGAAAACCCCTAAAATAAGTTAGAAAACGGACAGAGACAAACCACAACACCCGAACAAAAAACAAAAGTTTTCCAGACAAAATGATTAGCAAACTCAAACAATACACCATGGCCTTACAGTGTGACCTACTTTTCTGTACAGTTATGGAGCCACCATCACATTTTCTTAGCATAACCAAACGACTCACGTCAAAAATATTAGTTCTAAGATTTTCTCACCGCTACAGAAGACTTAGTTGTTTGTGCGCAGTAAAGCCTTGGGAACTTTCATTATTAACGTTTTTTTTCTCCAAAGAAAATTACAGAAACCTTTTAAGGTTAACAAAATCTTCGACATGACCAATAGCAAGGGAAAAGTTCGGGTCGAGTTTCTTTTCAAAGATTAATCAAAAGAGATTTGAGATATTGATAACAATACTAGATCAGCTTATTTACACATGTATAATGACTAAAAATAATATAGGCGGCAATAAGCGTATACTACATATATTTTTATAGGTGACAGGATAGATGTTCGACCACAGCTCACTTGATGTTAAGTGATGGTGTGGTCGAGGATGGTGAGCACAACTGAAATGGAACTGGCTCTTAAGTAAACTACCGGAACATACCGTTACGTGTTTGGCCGCAGATTTTCGATTATTTTTTTTGGTAGCTAACTAGCCGAGTATCAGCAAGTACCCAACCATAACGCTATGTTTTCTCCATCATGTTTACATTCACCGGCAGCTTAAGCCCATTGCTGGGATTTGAACACACGCCCTACAACGAATCGACCGCTCTAACTACTAAATACATTATCATCGCAACACTACCATGTTAGCCTATACCAATACTATAGACGCCAAATACAATTTCTGCAGCATTCTGTATTATATCTTAATTATGAAAATATAACTATTTATTGTTCACACCAATTACATACAATTACAACAATACAAATTTAAAACTAGTGGAACAATTGGCGGCCTTATCGCTAAGAGCGGCCTCTTCCAGGCAACTTTACTATGGAGAGGATTCTACTAAGTTAAAGGCAAGAGTTGGACTATTGTTGTTGAGTAGAGTTGTAGTTATAAGAGTTGTTTCTACTAAGTTGTTGACAAGAGAATTAAAATCTTAGTTATAAATAGGTACGTTTTCTACGGATGCACAATGTTGAGAGCGAGAATACGTCAATAGTTTGCCCTTAACCTTTCAAATGCGTAGGAGGGTTAAGAGTAGAATGGGGTAAACCCCCCTACCGCCACCGCCTACAGCGGTAGTTAACGAGATCCCTCTTAATAAACTGCACGTCATACTCATTTTTATTGTTCAATTCGACTGCATTTATACCTTTGAGGAATTGTTTCACGAACTTTTTATATCGTTTCCTGTTTGCGCTTTTCTAGAGTTCTAGATTTTATGCATATTTGGTTTGATTCCAACAAAAGTTCATATTGATTCGATTGCTTTTGCAAATATAAACATTTACAAGTATGCGGCTTTAATATTCCGGTGTTACTTACTATATTTTGAACTGACTTTATAGGCGAGAAATGTTTTCAATTTATATTTGGTGGTGATGTTCTTAGCTGGAGGTCGTCTAGGTAGGTACCGTCGCAGTATCAGGTATTCTACCGCCAAGCAGTAGTGTGTAAACATTACTGTGTTCTGGTTTGTACTGAAGCTAGCAAAATTACAGGGCTATTGAGACTAACCATCGGAATAGTAAAGTATTGATTCAAAGTATTTATGTATTCTATCAGTTATCTGATTTCCATCACACAAGCTCTGCTTAATTTGGGGCCAGATGGCGCTGTGTGTATAGTCCTACGTTATTTATTTATTATTTAAAGTAATGACTGCCAAAGCAGCGATGTCCTAAACTTTATTTTGCTAGTCAAAGTTCTGTGTATCGCTGCAATGGTTATGGACAGGTGTTATCTCTTACCATCAGGAGAGCGTCTTGTTCGTCTCATTACTTTAACATAAAAAAAACGTATTCTTATTTTTCTTGATTTTTGGCATCACTCTTTGTACATTTTGTCAGCGTCAAGAATTTTCTGAAACGCTATGCCAAAAATAAAGAAAGAAAGGAACTCGATCATCTGCATTCTGCATGTCATTTGTCGTTACCTTTTATTTCTACGTCTGTCCGAATCTTGCTTGTCTGTAAATGCGAAAGCAAGCAGAAATTCCAATATTTCCATTACCCCGTATTATCATGCGTGCCTTTTCACCATGCCATGACATTTAATTAAGTGACTTTCCCGAAATAGAACGTATCAACCGTGGGCGCATCCGTAATTATTCGGACAGACAGCGTGACACGCACTGTAACCGGCATCCGGGCTGCAGAACCACAATTATTATTTCAGCAAACATAACACTGGTAAATTAAACACATCTTGTTATCAAAACGAGGCTATTTGCGCCTAATTTATGCTGGGTGTATAACTGTATACTGTATATGCGAATGTAAGCATAGAATAGAAAATAATACTTTATTGACATTACACAAGGCACTTGTGAACCGTCACTTAATACTAGGTGAGCTGCCGTTAAACATCTGCCTGCCGTTAAAGTCTGTCAAAAAATGAGTAAACACAATTTGGAATCTAGTCGAAAGATCGTCTGCCAATCCGTAGGTACTGGGTTAAAATTCTACGGCACATGTTTCTTCTGAGCTTGCCACTAGTACAGGCATCATTCTGAACATATTTGCATCGTATGTACTCGTTTTTCTTACAAACTTGTGCATGCAGCACAAGAGTGAATTATGGGCAACCGTGCAAGTGTATGCAACCTTATAGGCAAGAGTAAATTATAGGCACCCGTGCTAGCGTATGCAACCTTATAGCCAAGAGTGAATTATAGGCACACGTGCTAGCGTATGCAACCTTATAGCCAAGAGTGAATTACGGGCAACCGTGCTAACGTATGGCAACCTAAAGGGCAAGATTGCTCTAATAAATGCTGTCTAGCTCCAAACTAAGTTCCCCAAAAAACTTCGAGAATAACACAATTTTGATCCGGAAAATTTAAGAGTTTATAAGATAGCAAGTGAAAACGCCAGGCGCTTCCAGTAACTCATAATGATAATACAGTAAACTGAGGATTTGGAGAAGCCTAAAATGAGTTCATTTTTTGCGAAATAGACGATGCGGTGGGGATATAATGAAAATTGAAGGCGATTTACCAACATTTTTGGCTTTAGTTAAAATGTATCTTGTATGAAAAAGAATGAAAAATTAGATTAAAATTAATGTTATTTTTTATTACAAATATGCATGAGCTTGATCGCCGTCTCGGTTGATGTTAAGCAAAGATGCGGTCTACGATGGAGCACCTTGAAGAAACTGATTCATTCGCGAGTAACTACCATATTGTAAGTATCTATTGGGGAACAGAACACCCCCTCAAGCAGTCAAGTCGAAAATCTGCCGCCAAGCATTTAACAGTATGTTACGGCAGCCTCAATTGAGAGTCAACTCTCAACTCTTAACTCTGACTCAAGTGACGGTGTGGTCGAAGGTGGTAAAGCACACCTGTGCTTTACCACCTTCGACCACGCCGTTACTTAATATCAGATGAGCTGTGGTCAAATAACTGTTAATGATAAAAAAAATTTGCTGCCGAGGACCTATGTGTTCTGGCAGCTTTACTTGAGAGTCAGTTCCATTCCAGGCGAGACATTTTTTACTATCTTCGACCACTCTGTCACTTATCATCACAAGACCTGTAGCATAACACTTACATAGCTTGTTAAAAAAACTTTAACGAAGCTCTAACACGTATCAGCCCATTATCACACTCCCTTCTATAGAGGCCCGCCGATCGCGAGTTCAACATCCGCCGATCGAATTTTAATAATGCTATTTATAGGCGAAAATGAGTATGTTGATAGAGGTACCTCCATACATTGTTGGACGCATGATGCTTTGTTGATGCTGATGACGCGCATTCAACGACTCTCTATTGTTGTTGAATTTAGTTTATTTTAACGTCACCGTGATGTGGCAAGTTTTTGCCATTTATCTTCTCATAAATGTAAAAACCGGTACTATCTTTGTATCCGTAAATTCTGCAAGGTTCTACGGAACAAACGTTGCCAATTTTGTTATTGATTAAATCTACGTAGATAATAATGTAACAGGTCTTGAGAGCCAGTTCCATTTCAGACTAGATATGTGTGATATCTTAGATCACACCGTCACTTAACATCAAGTGAGCTGTGGTCAAACACATAGCCTGTCAACCAGAAAAACAGTACCCTACGTCCGTGCGAATCCATGTTATTATACGATGATATATTTCAGTGAAATGCATTTTTATTCGCATTTCGATTTATCAGTTATAATATTTTCAGTTTCTTTATTTCAAAAGACAATTGAAATATTTTAAACAATGTAGGTGCCTAGAACTCGACTATGGAAAAAAATAATTTAGTTTATGTGACCCGGACCATAGTACGAGTCGCCTTATTCACCAAAATCATTTTGTTTTATTACTAACTAGCGGACGCCTTGCGGTTTCACCCGCGCAGTTCCCGTTCCCGTGCGAATGTAGGGATAAAAAGTAGCCTATATCACCCGGGAATAGCGTAGCTTCCCAACGGTGAAAGAATTTTTGAAATTTGGTCCAGTAGCTTCGGAGCCTATTCAATACAAACAAAAAATCAAATGTTTCCTCTTTATAATAGTATAGATAGATATAGGCTTGCGTTCGTTTGCCATCTTGCCTAAGCGAAGATGTGATGTACGAAGAGCTACAGAAGATACCGATTCACTCACGACTTGCAAGCGCTTAGATTGTATCTATCGGGGAACACCCACTCGTGCAGCAAATCTCATTGTTTAGCGATTCGTACGATGAAAGTGCAGTCGAATCATTTAGTTAAAATTTTTGGAACATTAACCATGAAACGATGACTTTGCTTATAGCTCCTGGCTGTCAGATAGTACATACAAGTGTTACGTTTTTTAAGAGAAGTATACAAAAAAAATAGTCTGTTAATTTAAGCAGAACCGTTGGGCCCCAAACTGGGCAAAGCCAGAATCTTTGGTGGCCCGGTTCACAAGTTTTGAACAATAGTGTTGTGCGCGATTTAGTGAAACAATTTTGCAGGCTATACAAACATACAATTTAAATATAGAATAGAAGTAGAATACAACCAATGAGGATTGTCGAACATACAATCTAAATCCTTTCAATTTTGTCGTATTCGTGTAAAAGAAACAGTTTAACGATATAATACATATTCTTTTATGAGCGAGGAAAGGCGAGAAAGTGATTTACGTTACCCTAGTAAATACGTAAGCAGCCTTTAAAGTAGGTACCTGTGTAATGCGATATCGAAATAAATTCACCGTGTAAACAAATCAAATCACATGTCGGAATACAAATAGCTTTATCTCCATACTCCAAGGAATAAAGCAAAGGGATGTACGTAATACTCGTACGTATGAACTGAGCATTGATAAAACAGAGGTTAAAAAAAGTTTTGATATTAACCATGATCTTCTCTTTTTGTTGACAGCATATTTTGTGCATTCTGCCATCCCAATATAGTATAATGGATATAGGATGGATGGATGGATGGATGGACGTTTGTTATTCTTTCACGCAAAAACTACTGAACGGATTTGGTATGGAGGTATTTGAGACCCGGTTGACACTTAGGCTACTTTTTATCTCGAAAACATGTAGTGGGTAACACCGCGGGGCGCAGCTAGTAGTCAAATCTGCCGTCCTTTAACTGGAATGCCGTTAAGTAACAAAACAACATTTTGAGTTAACGCGCGAAAACTGCAATTTTTTTTAAAAACGTTGCTACTTTGTAACTAAATGTCATTGGAAAAACTTTTAAATACCAAAAAATATATCTTTACAAACTCTTTCAATCGGTCTAGCTATTCTTCGAATAAGCTTGTGTGAATTAAAGTAAAAAATAACTTATTCATTTCGTTAAGTAATCTTCACAACTTTTTTTTTTTTTAAATGACTTAAATGCCGCTAAACGTACATTAACGGCATTTTAGCGATTGGTATTAACCTAAATATAAAAAATATTTACTACATTAAAAATAATATCACTAATACAAACCTTAAAAGCCGTTAAAGACGCAAAAGGTATTATAGTTTTGGATATTCTCTTTACAAAGTATATTGGCGCTATACTAAATTGCCGCTAAGTTACTTAACGGCAATTAAAACAAGTAAATTTCAAAAATTAGTTGAAATAATTGATTTCGTAGAAATGTTTAAATTTGTTACATTGCTTTAATGCCGTTAACTACAAAACATATAATGATAGCGGTATTTTAGCTATGTAATACGTTTCAAAATTTATAGTAAATCCAATAAATAGATATAAAAATTATAAAATAAAACAAGTATTTTAGTTAAAGTCTTCGTTTATTTTTTAAATCAAAATGAGATCAACAATATTTTAAAATGCCCTATCATATAATAATATTTTGACGTTTATAAGGTTTATGGCACAATGTCTTTTCAAGAACGATTACTTAATATTCTATTACCTAAATACAGTCTATCTAGAATTACTTATTTAGGAACTTTTTCTTATTGCCAAGGTAACATAATGTCTTAAATACCTTGCAGTCTTTAGTTTTGTAAATTAATTACTCAGTATTTTTATTTGCCTCTTTTATTTTTAACACCACTCGTGCTTGCCTCTACATAACATTCGGTGGTTGGCAAATTGTTCCAAAATACCAACTTGTGTGGTGGTATTATGTTAGATAATTTTTCGAGAATACCCGCTTTTCTCTGTACATCTATACTTTTGGGATTAGTACGAAATTCTACTTTCATCAGTTTTGGATTGTTAATATACTTATTCATGAATCTCAGTACTGTGTATTCGTCTTCGAAATCGTTTTTGTACATGAGATCGTAATTATTACGACTAAAACCTGAGTCACGTTTTTTAAGTATTTGTATTGATGAGGATTTCGATATCACAAATAAAAAAACCTTGCACCGGTCACGAAGGTATTCATTGAACATTAGTCAAACGGTGCAACCTGGCATGATACACCGCACAGAATAAAAATTGGCTTTTCTGTTCTTTGCAGGTGCACATGGTAAACGGCAGTGATATTAGTGCAGCACAAATTGTTCTGCACTATTTAGAACCTGGCCACACATTTATGAGTGCCGATCAAGTTCATCATCAAGTGGAGCACGCCATGAAAAAGAAAGCAAAACTTTACGATTTCACCGATTTTGAAGACGCAGTGGCGTCGATAAATAATTCAAAAACTAACGTCAAATCTTTGGTCGCAGAAATTGTTATAAATGTACCGAATTATGTATCAGAAAGAAGAATACAAAACTCTAACCCTGAGATTACAGTTTTGTATTCTTCTTTCTGATACATAATTCGGTACATTATAATTGAATTATTTATCGACGCCACTGCGTCTTCAAAATCGGTGAAATCGTAAAGTTTTGCTTTCTTTTTCATGGTGTGCTACATTTGATGGTGAACTTGATCGGCACTCATAAATGTGTGGTCAGGTTCTAAATAGTGCAGAACAATTTGTGCTGCACTAATATCACTGCCGTTTACCATGTGCACCAGCAAAGAACAGAAAAGCCAATTTTTATTCTGTGCGGTGTCATACCAGTTTGCACCGTTTGACTAATATTCAATGAATACCTTCGTGACCGGTGCAAAGTTTTTTTATTTGTAATATCGCAATCCTCATCAATACAAATAGGAGCGAAACTTTCCAAAGCCAAATGAGTATTTTTATTTTTTGATTCTCTCGGGACTTCTGATTTTTATTTCTAACTTCACCAATAGATTCGTCACTTGATGTATCACACTCCGAGGGGGTATAATTTTTATCACGTACAGAATCGTTGGAATCAAAATCACATGCGATATTTAGATCTTATCTAGCTATGTTCTCGAATTGGTGGTTACCATCGCCATTTATAGATTTCGGCGATTCTTCAAACGCCATTATTTCTTTGCATATTAAGTCGATCGATAAATCTTTTATATTTGAGCTGGTTTCTAACCCCGGTGTGTCATTTTTACCATCCCATTTTTTTTCAAATAATGTTTCTTTTCAACTTTTGCTTGTAGTAAAATCAGACAAATAGTGTGGATTGTTTGATGTTTGCGTCTCACAAAATGTTTCCAAAAACGCTGGATGTCATAGAATAAGGCCTAGTATAGATGCTGTCCAGATAATTACTGCAATCATTGTGTTCAAGAATCATTTGTTTCGAAATTCGTCCACATTTGCTTTAACCATATTAATGATATTTTTCGTTCTTTGTGAAATAGTGGAACGCTTGTGGGAAAATATAACCAAGTGGTATAAATTATGACTATATCTGAATACCTATAAAAAGTGGTCACGTCGCAAAAGAGAGTATAGTAGTAGGTAGTAGTAATATATGTAATCCTTAGAGCTTATGCTTTGTATTTATTCTTTTATACAGTCAATTCTAAATAATTAAAATAAAAGCTAAACGTAAAGTACGGAGCGCCGCGCATCCTGTACGCACGATATCTTGCGCCGCACTAACCCGTGTGCCGCACCCCGCCGCGTGAGCATGTACGCGCGCTAAAGTACTTAACGGCATTTTAAACTAGTAATGTTAGATAGCGTCAATTTAGTCTTGTAAAATATGCAATTTTTTTCCTGAATTATGGAATAAATACCGTTTTCTACGAGTTTTATTGTAATCTGTGAAATTAATAGCATCAAATAAATCCCTTAAATGCAGCAAAGAGCCTTTAGCGGCATTTTAGCATTGGATTCTTAAATGGTGGCTTTGTAGTAATGTATTTATATACAAAAAAACATCATAAAGCTAAACTAAAAAGCCGTTAAAGCACTTTTGCCGCACTTTAGGTAAGAGCAATGATTTAACGGCTTTTTAGCACGGCAATAAGTTGACAAATATTTTTAAAATCTGTGGCTATGTAGCCTTAGCGGCAATATTGTTATGTAATGTCACATAACTGCGTTTAAGCGTAGGAGTCTTATACAATTTGTGTATTTAACGGCATTTGTATTTTCCATATCTCGAAAACTATAATATTCGTAAAAACTGTTGTTAGACACATCTATAGAGCTTTTTTTTCTGATAAAAATGATCTAAAAAAAGTGAAATTAGCAAAATGTCAGATAACGGCATTATAGTTAAAGGACGGCAGAAATATGTAGTTTACATTTACAAGTATTTTAAGATAAAATCAAATAAAACCATCTATCAATATATCATCATGTGTGTGTCGTGTACTTTTTTGAACACTAAGAAGTCCTACACATTGCCACGTTTGAAGTCGTCACTCAACATAACAAATTATTTAAAGTTTTCGAGTGGTGTAATTAAATTTTGGATGTAGATATAAATAATAGATATGTAACTGCAACACCAAACTGTATTCCCCGATTTTGTTAAATATCAGTTACTCACTTCAATAAAACATAGTCACAGTCAAAGTCACAAGTTGTAAGTCATTTTCAGTCCATGTCTAGAAAAACATCACTCTGTATTGGATAGATGCGTAACGATGGATTGGATAGACGCGTGCGATTTTTTTCGATACAGCTTACAACTGTATCAAAGTATTATACTGTAAACTACATTGAATCTAAATAAAACCAAGGCATAAAAATATTTTCAAGAAAATATCTAACAAAGCTGATATTAAAAATCTTACCGAGCCTCATTAAGAAGCACTAGAGTTTCAAAATAAAATAAAATGATGCAAAATTAATTCCCTTTTCAAGTTTTTTTTTCCTGATGAGAGCCTTTTCCATTTCTAGAGCAAGCTCTGATAAGTTTCTTACTCTAAAAAAAATCAAAGGCGTTCGTTATTGCTTGCAGTTTTCTTGAGCTCCCGACTCTCGACGTTAACATTTTATTTTAAAGTAGGTATACAAGTTCAGTTCCTAATTACATTCTTATTATGTAATTGGTATACATTGTTGTAACGAGGAACGTTAATAATTGTCATACACATATATATATGTTGTAGATATAGAAAGATTATTTACTGCAACTTTTCAAGAAGAATTATTTGACTCTATACCGTAAACACCACTGAAAAATCACAGCGAAGGAAAATACGCAATTTATTTTGCTTGGGTGTTATTTTTGTCAATTATTTCGGTTTACAAGTAGGTACCGAAAAGGTTTTAATGAAAATTATATGGGACCAATCTGGAAGTAGGTGCGTTCCGCACTTCCTTCTATAATCAGACAGGCTAATTCTAATAATATTGTTGTTCTGTTGTTTTTGTTTTATTATAAATATTGCCCCGACATACATATCAACAGCCCCATTGGCTCATTGGTAGTAGGTATATCTGCCTTAAGAGCTGGGCGTGGGTTCGATTCCCACTCAGGGCAAACATTTTGTGAATAAACAAATGTTTGTTCTGTGTCTGGGTGTTCTGTATGTATTATAAGTATGTATTTACAAAAAAAAATATTTATGTATTCTATCAGTTATCTGACTTCCATCACACAAGCTACGATATTTATTTATTTATTTCTTTTTTAAGTTTTGTACTTGTATGTCGTAATATATGTATGTTTGGTGTATAAAAAAGTTGTATTCTACTCTATTCTACGTTTCGGGTGAAGGCTAAAGGGGTCCCTTTAAATATGCATGGTTTTACCATCCTACCATGGCTACTTTGAATGCTCATTTCTGCGATGAATTTACGGAATGACAGACAGAGGTATTTCATTAAATCATAGTGAGTTTAACCATAATTAAATTCATACCAATTAGATAATCAGTTAGCAAACATGTGTTGCTATAGTAATTTATCACTGTCACATCAATTGATAGGTAGAAATAAGTAATTTCGTACCATATTCACTTTTCAACCATTAATCCAGCATTTCATAACATCGTAGTAGGTATATATTATTGAAGTTGTGTATATATAACGTAGGGCGTCGATGGCAAACATATAAGTATGTTTGCACTTTAAATGGGATACGAAAATCGTGTTTACATTACAGCTTTGCAATTATTATAAAGTCTCTTCAATATGTCAGACGGGAACAAAAGGGAAGATGGCAGCTATGACAGACTTGATGAAAATATATAAGTACCTACACACTTGTACTGACATACCTACCTACTTACTGATTAATACTTTGTATGGGGAAATTTGTAGGAACTTAGGATAATGTAAACACACATCTCATACTGGGGGATGTGAATAAGTATTCCGATTTGTAGGTACTACACTATTTGCAGTAATGATACCTCAGTGGTTAACGTGTTTTGTTCACACGCTGAAAGTCGTGGGTTCAAACCCCAACGGCAACAACAACAGCTCGAGCTGCCGGTGAAGGAAAACATCGCGAGGAAACCATAGCATGGTGCATAATAGGCTACTCTCTAGTGGCTAGCTACCACCTTGCTTGCCTTGCTAAGCACCTAACGGTGTGTTTGGGAACAAGCCTCAATGAAAGCTTGTTTCATTCTAGGTATGTCATCTTCAACCACACCGTCACTTAACATCAGGTGTGCTGTGGTCAAACACCTAGTCTCTCAACTATAAAAAAAAAAATACTGCATTTAACCATTGTCAGTCCAACTGTTTCTAAGAGAATGAATGTTTTAGATTTGTCTAGTATGGTATAATTTGATAAATAAGTGAGATATGGTAAAAACACCTCAGAAATAGTAGGTAGGACATTGACACCGTGAACCTTTACGCAAGCATTTTGCGCACACTTTTCTAAGACGTGATGTATAGCGATAAGTAGTTACGTACTAAATCCCCTCTCACCGTTAATGGGAGTGGCTACATTAAAACACGTGTAAGGTGCAAAGACCTCATTCGAAGACAAACAAAACAGTCAAGGAGGCTGCCTTCAAAAACTAAAGAAAACCAGACTAGCAAGTGGTCTTGAACTCAAATGATTCGTGAGTTCATTTCGCGCTGTTTACACAGATCATAATCATAACGAGTAAGTATCTACAGATTGTTTTATCTATATATTTTATTGTTTGTAGACGAAATTAGCTTCGCGTAAACTGTAGGTTTAGCTGTAAATCGCGATTTATCTATAATTGATTACTTTGGAATATAAAAGTACCTACTTACTTATCTACCTCTATGTAAAGAACGAAAAAAAGAAAGAAAACATTTTATTTTGACACACACAACACTACAACAACAAAAACACTACAAATAAGAGATAAAAAAATATAAACAACAAAAATAATAAGTAATTACTATAACAGAATGAAAAAACGCTACAAGCTAACAAATAACACTTAACATCAGGTTCCATTCCAGGCTAGGTGTGCTTTACCATCTTCGACCACGCCTTCACTTAACATCAGGTGAGCTGTGGTCAAAACACCTAGCTTGTCAACCATAAAAAAAAAAACTTAAAATTTAATTGTTGTTTTTCAACCAGTAAGAGGAGTAGGTATGTACAAGTAGTTTTTATTAATTATTTGTTAATCTACGTGCCGTATACATATTTCAACAAGACATTTTAATTGTCTGCGGAAATCTTTAATTGACCATAATAACGTAATTAAAAGTATACACCTAGTGATTAATTTCCCAAGTATTAATAAAATAAAAACTAAATGGAATTGCATGAAAACTTTCTAAGTTTGTTATTTTATGTCGTTATCGTATTAGCAATTATGTTTCTGTCGCTGTTTTATCCATATTTTCCTATATCAAACGTTTAAGACACATTCAGCAATTAAATTAAACCTTTCTGCAACAACTTCATTGAATAGAGTTACTGAAAAACATAAGTACACTCTTAACATTGTTACAACAAGAGTAGGAAGCGAGGCATTCCGAGGACACTCGGTCATGTTTTTAGTCTTAATTGAGGCGAAAACAGACCAACTTGGCTGCCAGTGCTCATTAAGAACAACAAACAAGTAGCTAAGTACTGCTGGAAGGCACAAACGAACTAATCGGCTTCAGCACTCGTCCAAAATGTTAGCGGAATTTTGGAGGCGTGACTCCATTGATTTACATACAGAAATGTGGCAAAAAGCGGAGGGCCGTGATTTATGGGTGATCTTACAGCTCGTTTGCATAGTTGATAAGGCTGAGTGTAATTTTCAGTCTGGGAACGTATTGAGATAAAAGCTTATCAAATAAATGAATGTCGGATGCAGATATTGAGACGAAGAATTTTATTTACTTTGAACTTCATACATGCTTGCATGCAGCTTCATACACTAATATTATGTATGTATATTTATTATTTGTCAACAAATTACAATGTATAAAACATTAATTCATAGGTAGTCAATCGAAAAGCCCATTCAGGAACATATCTGGTACAGTAGTGCCCATAACACTGGCCGCATTTCCACCCTTGATGGCAATGTCTAACTTTTGCAGAAACTTGTGCCACCACTACTCTCCCAGAAAATGAACAAACATTTTGATTTGTTGACAGCTTAAGTGTTTGACCACAGCGTGATGGTGTGGTCGAAGATGGTAAATACACACAGCCTGGATAAAAACTAGCTCTCAAGTGAGGTTGACGGAACACACCGTTAGGTGCTCCGCAGCAATTTTTCTGCTTGAGGGAGGTAGCTAGCTAACCAACTACTAAAAATTTTCATACCGACATGCTATGGTTTCCTCACAATGTTTTCCTTCAGCGGCAGCTCAAGGTTATTGTTGGGATTTGAACTTGCGTCCTTCATGATTTGATGATGATGACGATGATTTATTACTTTCACTTTGATCTTTGCGATGCCATTTTTATAAGTAAAAGTAATAAGACAAACGAAATGCTCTCCTAATGAGAGATAACTGCTCATCACCTTTGCCGCGGTATCCAGAACTTTTAACAAAACATTGGTTACACCTAAACCACTGCTCTGTAATTGAACTAAACGAAGCGAGTGTACGGATTACCTCACCTAGACTGTAATTCGTAGATATATTTATATCACTGGCAACACATAACATTGTAATAACTTGTACCATTAGGGATCTAAACAAAAAAACATTGCTCTCTGAGGTATTCAAAGTTGCGGAACTTGCGTGGGTTTCGAACAACTGTTATGAACGGAAATCTTTACAAGCCCCGTGTGAGGGTCTAAACTTGCCAGTCCGCATAGTACGCGACCCGTATTAAGTGTTTTCACTCGCGAAAACGAGAGATCCGTTTCCATATTATGAATGTGTCACGCTTCCGAGTGAGGATAGACAATTTGTTACGATAAAAAAAAAGTACAAGATTCACAAAGGTCACTAAATTTGCATTCTGAGGATTAGTCTAATTTTTTTATTCGCTTCGTATGAGCAATACAAGCAGTTTTTTTTTCAGAGGCGTTCCTCTTACACCCTGTACGCAGAATTCCGATTCGGATTAATTTTACACCGAAATGACACTGACGTGAGAAATACATTCCAGAAACACTCAGCAAAACTATAAACCATACTAACTAGACTATTTAGAACATAACAACCTAGAGTCGGTTGTACACTATAGGTATATTTATATAAATATATATTTACTATACCTATATGTTTCTTTATTTAGTTTGCTGTGAACCTCAATAAAAGTTATTCGATTTTTTTAGTTGATAGGCAAGGTGCTTAACCATACGACAGCGCCACTCATGTTAAGTGATCGCATCACTCATGTAGTGATCGAACATGGACAACCCCAGCATGGTTGGAACTGGCTCTCAAATGAAGCTGCCGGCCGGAACACACCGTAAGTGTGGTAACTAGCAAGCCGACTACTAAAAGGCACACGACCACCATGCAATGATTTTCTCAAGATGTTTTCCTTCATTTCGGCGTGTAAACCGACCGCGTAAACTACTGAGACTATCATCGCTACACAAGGTAAGATTCACGAAAAGTAGACAACTTGAATGAAGTCTATAAAAAATGTTATTTCGCAGTTGTCGAGGTGGGTTTGAGACCTTATAAACGGAAATCTTTTCAATCCTCGTATAAAATTTCTTCAGGAAAAGGCACAAGTGATTTATGTATGTAGCTTTCTTTTGTTGGAATCGAAAAAATATTTTACAATCCGTGGATACATTAGCAAAATATTTAAGGGGTAAAATAACAATTGGTACGCGGGTAGCATTCTTGGTGTGAAGGTAAGTGACTCCATAGCCAAATAAGGACATGCTATATTTGTTTCACTTGGCCTACTTACTTGCTTTGGGTGGCTTATTATCCACTAGGTCACGCCCGTGACTTCGTCCACGTTGAGTTAATAACGCATCACCGTGTTTGTCTTATATTATTGATGAATTTGTTCGACGAGATAAATCGCTACTCTGCTATACATATACATTGTTTTATTCTAAATAGGTTTGCGTTTGACCACACTCGGCCTGATGTGCGATCTAAGTGGAGCACGCTTTAAATTTGTCTATTATTTTTTAAGCATCTATTAAACTTTTTTGATTTGTTTGTTTTTTATTGATAAGATTAAATTGCTATTTAACCTGTTTTTTCTGTTTTTTTTTTCAAATATAAGAGAAATTATATATTATATACGGTCACTATAGAAATTTAGTTAAATAAAACCATAAATTAATAAATTATTTTCTGAAAGTAGATACCATTAAAGGTATGTAAAGATAACACTAACTTAACCTATTTTCATTAGCAAAGAAAATAACCGAAACCGAATTCTATTAATTTGAAACTATGACTAAGCTTATTAATCCTGTTTATCCGGCATAGGCTGAATCTGAATTTCCAAGGATTTGGGTCGAGCTGAAAACGATTTTAAATTCAATTCAATCTCACCCACAAATTATCCTTACAAACAATTCAGGGAACCGCGGGCCAATTAATGTTTGGACGAAAAATAAATCAGGATTATAGATAACGAAGGTGAATCATATTAATTAATCGGTATTTTTAATGACAAGCTTTTTTTAGTGATGCAAGTTTATTCCTATGATAATTATGTCGGAATTAAGCTTATGTATCCTTTTATCCTTTTAATTCTGTCAGTTTATGATAATACTTTTCCAGGATGTAATTTTAAATTCAAGGACCGTGTGATAGGCAATCACGCTTCGATCACGTCTCGGCTGCAAAGCTTTGAGCGTTGCCGTAAGGATATTTATCGTTTTAATACCGGATACATATCTGTAATTTGCTTTGAAATTGTACGACTTGATTTCACCTGACCAGACAAATGGGACAAAGCGTCGTCCGTGCATGGTGGGCATTCCCCATGTGCGTATCAAGCGTTTCGTATTTATTCGCTCGGAGAGGATGTGGATCACATTCCTGAAGTATATGTTTCCCAAATAGTACTGTACTGGTTGATAGAGAGTAAACAGGTTTCTTATAAATAAGCGTGCTCTATCTTAGACCGCATCTATTATTAACGTCGGCTAATATGTGGTCAAGCGCGAACCTGATTGTTGCGATTAGCGCGGTCGGTGTATGCGCAGAAGGGTGTAGGGTTTAACCCCAAAAATGAGCTTGAGCTGCCGGTGAAGGAAAACATCGTGAGGACACTATAGCGTGTGGTAGAGTACTTTATAGTAGGTACTCGGCTGGCTAGCTACCAGCCTCAAGTTGAAAATCTGACGCCAAGCACCTAACGGTGAGTTTCCACAGTCTCACTTGAGAGCCACTTCCATACCAGGCTAAATGTGTTTACTATCTTCGACCACACCGTCAATTAACATCAGATGAGACACCTGTTCTAACCTAGCCTGTCAACCGTTAAAAAACCGGCCAAGTGCGAGTCGGACTCGCGCACAAAGGGTTCCGTACCATTATCTATAAAAACGGCAAAAATCACGTTTGTTGTTTTCGTTGTTTAGAGCCCCCTTAAATATCTTTTTTTTTTAGTATTTGTTGTTATAGCGGCAACAGAAATACATCATCTGTGAAAATTTCAACTGTCTAACTATCACGGTTCATGAGATATAGCCTGGTGACAGACAGACAGACAGACAGACAGACGGATGGACAGCGGAGTCTTAGTAACAGGGTCCCGTAAATCTATAACCGCATTCTTAGAACAGGATGAACATTTTGTGGTATAAACAAAATGGTTGTTCTATGTCTGGATGTTCTGTATTTATTATAAGTATGTATTTACAAAAAAAAAAGTAGTTAAGTATTCTATCAGTTATCCGACTTCCATAGCACAAGCTTTGCTTAGTTTGGGGTCAGATGGCACTATGTGTACAATGTTCTACGATATTTATTATTATTTATTATTACTGTTGTAACTGAGATCATTGCTTATCACAAGGCAACCATCAGATGCTGTTTGAAATGAACATTAAAAACCTATAGGAACATACTTATCCATCCATTTCAAAATAGTATTCCGTGACCTTAAGCATATTTCCGATATAGCGAAGAGGCTGAGACAAGCATCATTTAATAAAAGGCCTGTAGCGACCCTTTCATCCGAATTCACACGAATACACCCTTATATGTGCGACGCGACTCTGACAAGATTTACAGATAAGCAATAAAATGTACATACGTAATAGAATGGATAAGAAAACTTAAGTTATAGTCGCAAGCAGTACGAGAATTAGTATAAGCCATGTTATTCAGTTGGTGGTAGATTTCCTTAGCAGGAGGTCGTCTAGGTAGGTACCACCGTAGTACCAGATATTCTGCCGCCATGCAGTAGTGTAAACATTACTGTGTTTTGATTTGAAGGGTACTAGCATCTAGCGAAATTACTGGGCTTTTGAGACTTACTAAGTTATGAGTGCTAAAGCAGCGACACCCCGGGCATTGTTTTACTACACAAAGTTCTTATCCTCCTAAGGTTGCCTGGAAGATATCGCTTTTAGCGATAAGATCGCCAGTGGTTACACCTGTTAACTAAGTTTATTTCTTCTGTATTGTATTATTTTCAGTGTTTACAGTAAAGAGTTAGTTAATCAATGAATAAAAATCACTGATTTTCATTATTCTATTATCATCTTATATATACCTACAACACTCGATGATGTAATACAGTAAGTGGAGTTTACAGCTCGCAATTAAACCTTGTGATTAATACGCAACATCCTATTAACCAAGATTAATGTTTTATTTAAGCCTAGTTCACGCACGTGGAATGCGTTCACGTTACGATCAAAATTGTCTTTGAGTGATGGGGAACGCCTGGGGTGGGTGATATTCCTTTTACCTTAAGGGGTTGGTCTATTAATATGATCACAATACCTACATGAGCGTTGAATACTTGTATATATAATGAAATTACTTAGAAGGATATTCGTAAGATTGCCAGAAAGTGAGAACAATATTAGTGGAATGTAGAAATTTCCGGTGTAAGTATACATATATATAGTTAATCTTAAATACAATAGTTATTTTTTTTACCGTTGGAAGGTTAGATATTAAATAAATAACTGAATATCGTAGGACATTACACACAGCGCCATCTGACCAAGAACCAAGCAAAGCTTGTACTATGGAAGTCAGATAACAGATGGAATACTTAAATAGTTTTTTTTTGTAAATATATGCTTACATTACACCCAGATAAAAAACGAACTTTTTTATGGCAGACTGGCTAGGTGTTTGATCACAGTTCACTTGATGTTAAGTGACGGTGTGGTCGAAGAGGTAAAGCACACCTAGCCTGGAATGGAACTGGCTCTTAAGTGAGGCTGCCGGAATACACCGTGGTTTGAACCCACGCCCTTCGGCATGCGAACCACTGAGCTATCATCGCTAAATTTTGTTTTTAAACATTTGTTTATACCACAAATATTTGTCCTATGTATATTTGATGAGAGGTTCTTTTTCTAATACGGATAAGTCCGGGTTTGACCACCAACTCGCCTGATGGTAAGATGATATAATATACTGTAAAGTAGGTACCCTATTACCACGCTATGGTTTCTTTACTGCTTCTTCTTTATTCACAGCTTTTTCTAGTAAGCTATCTATACCTATCATTCTGCTAGCTACGATCCTAGTAGTACATCTTTCGCTTCTTCGGCTTTAATGAGCGTTTCCATACATGCTTGTTGGTTGTGAGTACTTTTAGCCTAGCCTTTCTTTAAAACGTCGCTGTTTTAATTATGATGCATGCGACTATTTCGGCTTTTAGGTACTAGCTTTCCATCAGGCGGGATGGCGGTCAAACGCAAGCCTCACAAAAAAAACCCCCACTCACACTCGCTTTATAAATAAATAATTAAATCTCGTTCGTCTATCTTTTTTCAAACATTCTCTCTACATTTCAGATAAATTAATACATTTATTTATCTATTTACCTTATCGTTAAAATTATAAATCCTATCAAATACTCAATAAATTAGAATACTTTCGTTATTTTTCATTCATAAAATCATGATTGATTACAGCAATTCCAAAGTTAAAATATATAAAAGAGGAACGAGAAATTGTGATGAGTTCTTTGACAACACGATCTCATTACAGCGTCTGGAGGCGTTGCGTGAAAAAATTGTGTTGTTTGAGTTTTTATTGTAAATATTACAAAAATGCTTTGATGTTGTTTATAAATATTGGAAAATAAGCAACGTCAAAATCAAACAATATACGTATTATGCTTATACGTATATTTATATACGTATAAGCATATTATTTTTTCACTCACATTTTTATTTGTACTTTGTTCCAGTTTTCATACTTTATTCACAGTAAACTATGTACCTAGTAAAACGGAAATATCAGGCCCTGTCTTTAATTTTACTGCTGAAATAGTCAAAAAAAATGTTTTAAACTAAATAATAAATAAATGGAATATTAACACAGTAATAAAATAAAACTAAAATAATTTTTTTGGAACAAGCTTTTAGTGAAAAAACGAGAGCTAAATAGTAAAAAAGTATTTACCAGCAGAGAGCTCTAATCCGTATATCCCGAATTCATTAAAAGGTCAGCTCGATGGTATCTTACTATTGCATTTCACCGAATTTACATAATTATAACAAATTTCAACTTAATCGAGTACCAAACCAGTTGACAAACTGTTTGCAAATTTTGAAACGGAAAACTTACAATTACATACTTACATAGTTACAAACGAACATTGTATGTTAAATAAAATCTTGTAAAAAGAAGGAAAAAAGAAAGCGTGAAAGACGTGTTCAGTAACTTATAACTAATATCAAGTTTTGTTTTAATTGGATTATTAATATTTAACCTATCGATCACTAAGCAAGATCGATCGATTATGTCAGCTTACAAATACTCTTGCCGTGAAAAAATGATGATTTGCAAGTGGCATAATTTTTTAAGCAAGGTAAATTAAATTAAATAAACACGAACCTTTTTCAAAAAGTCTAAAAATTAATATGGAAAGATGCTCGTACCATCATATGTTACAAAAAAAAAAAAATGTTGTACATCCCACCATATTATAATGTACTTGACATTTTATCTACCCATGCGGCTGACCTTTTCGAAGTTCGTAGGCGTCGGCAAACACCTACAAGCCTACAACATCAACTTTCAACTTTGAACCTTCTTGTTTAGGTGTCTATATTGTCGTAAAGGTTTGTACAAATAACTTTCTTTGACAAACAAACTTAAACAATATTCGTCCAACAATCCCAGACGGTAAACTTTGAAATTACGTCGGCAGTGCATTTAATGACAAGTGTTGCTATAATATGTGTTTTAATCGTTTAGAAAACGAAATAATTTTATTAGTTATTAGACAATATATATGTACAGCACGATGTACAAGGAAGTCTTCGCGTATACATATACGCGGTAAAGTGAGGGTACGTAAATATATTTAAATAGTTATACTCTATGAATTGCACTATATTGCTCTACAAACTCAACAAATACATGCAATTAATGTTTCTCTACGTAAAAATGCTTAATATCATCAAAGAAACCTAGCAAGGGAACATGCCGCCATCAGCGTAGCGTCACCTAACAAGTGTTTATTTACATGGTTACGCGCTCTAACTTTGTGCCGATTATAACATCCAAAGTTGTACAAGTTTGTTTCATAATAGAACAATTACGAATGAAGCCTACATTCAACGAGGAAACTCGAGGGTTTCAAGCGTAGTACGCGGTCGGGTCATATGTTCCGGCCACGCGGGTGGCGATCGATACGCAAGGCGGGCGGCAATGCATGCACTTACCGTGGTCAGTTTGTAGCTTAACTTGCGCTGCAACGCTGTCTCCAGATGCAGGGCCATGTTTATCTCACGAATTTACGAATCAACGTTCAAACAATGTCCGCGTAGGCACTATAACATAGTTCGGTAAGCCGGCTTTGAGTAACAGGTTCGCGCGTGACGTACTTGGAATTTCAGCGTGCCAGGTCGCGTGTTCACGCGGCCATTTTAGCCGCCTGTCAAAAGCTACGGGTTTTCGCCGCGCAGCGCTACCATCGACGGCTGCGCGAAAATAACAGCCATGCGGTTTCTATACTAACTCTGTACTGTTCTGTAGTACGGGGTGTTGGTTTGCACTGCCACAGGTTACGAGACACCGCCAATTGATTTATAGTTGAACTTATAATTGAGTTCAAAGTTAAACTTTTGTGAATCGGAAAAATTTTGTTATTTATTTTAAATTTTGTAGGTTTACTACGTGGTGAATTTGGTCGTCTATGTAGGTAGCACTACACTGTCAAATATTCTACCGCCAAGCAGTGGTGTTTAAATATTACTGAGGCCCTGTCTAAAGGGTACTTACTGCAGCTAGTGAAATTATAGTGATACTAACTATCAAATGTCTTAAAGTAATGAGCGCCGTGAATCCTACAGCTGAGATGATGATAAATGAGCACCAAAGCAGCGATGCCCTGGACTTCATTATGTTACTCAAAGTTTTACCTCTTGCCATCGGGAGAGCATTTTCGTTCATCTAATTGATACTAGAATTTTAAAAAAGGCTTTGAATTTTTAACGAAGGAACAGTAGGTAAATAAGTACACGTGATTAAATTTTCAACACACCACGCAAAGTAAGCACATTCTTACTTAATGGCAATTAAATTAAAGTCACATAAAATTACGCGTTTCCCTTTCAATAACTTGAACGAAAAACAAGTCAACTAATTATTGTGATACGCAACTTTTATGCGTTTTTTATAGCGGCATTACCATTTTAATGGGTGGCACTAACAAATTTTGATCATGCAAACACTTCGACGCTGTTCGAGCAAGCTTGCTGAATAAATTGTTTATCGTATTAGGTATTTTGTAAGGCGGTTAATTAAAATATAGGCACACACAGCTAAATAGTCGCGTACGACATCATAATTAAAATGATGAATCAGTTTTATTAATAATTGAATTAAGAAGCGCATGGTAGTATTGATATATTTAATTAGATATTAATGATATTGCGTAGGTAAGAAAGTACTTTCTATAATGTAACTTATTTAATAAGCAGCCTGAAGTGGTCATAATGTATCAATGACATTTTTCTATGTAACAATTGATTTTTTTTCCAATTTTTGAATTAGTTCCATAGCAAATATTGTTCTCATTGATGGCTTCATTAACACTCCACTACTGTTACCATATTTCTCCGATACACACTGTATAGATTTTTTATTGTGTTGTACGTTAAACAAGTTTTTAGTTACAACTAGCTTAGTAGCGATGATAGCTCAGTGGTTAGCGCGGTAGGTTGGCATGCCGAAGGGCGCGGGTTCAAACCCCAACAATGAGCTTGAGCTACCGGTGAAGGAAAACATCGTGAGGAAACCATAGCATGGTGGTAGGGTACTTTATAGTACTCGGCTGGCTAGCTACCACCCTCAAGTTTGAAAATCTGCCGCCAAGCATCTAACGGTGTGTTCCGGCTGCCACACTTGAGAGCCAGTTCAATTCCAGGCTAGATGTGCTTTACCATCTTCGACCACACCTTCACTTAACATCAGGTGAGCTGTGGTCAAACACCTAGCCTGTCAACCATAAAAAAAAAAAAAAAAACTAGCTGCGCCCCGCGGTGTTACCCACTACATGTATTCAGGATAAAAATTAGTGTATGTGATAATACAGGGTCTCAGCTACCTCCATACCAAATTTCATCCAAATCCGTTTAGTAGTTTTTGCATGAAAGAGTAACAAAGATCCATCAATACATCCAAACTTTCACATTTATAATATTAGTGGGATTGATAAAGATAAAAAAATATATCCATCGACATCTTCTTTACCTACTCGTCAAATTATTTCATTTCAGTTTGCCAGACAGCTGCGGGCTGATCGCATGAGCGAGCTAACGACAAGTTCTACGTGTGAATAAGCCCTGAAACTGCACGCCGCAGCTACGCTGAAACATTAATGAGTTTGAATCACGTTAGGTATACAAACGGTAGGTAAACAATTCAATCACAGCATCGGGTGTGTCATTTACTAGTTGCTAGTTAGGGATTGGTCTGAGTGCGAGAGGAAACATAACTGGAACTAAAGCTACACATTTTGCAAGTAAAGCAAGCTTCGAACATCGTCGCAAAGCTTATATATCGGTTTTTTACCAATTATTGTTAAAAAAACGATTATTGGTAATAAAAAAAGTAGGACTACAATCATAGAGAGATGATAATGGTACCGAATTTAAGTAAATGTCAGCGCTATTTACTGCGTGAAAAATATATGATAACTCCGAACTAAGCAAATCGTACTATGGGAAACAAAAAACATTTGCTTAAATAATCGTATTGTTAAATAAATGAAACAAATAAAACCTCAAAACAAACATGTTTTGAGGTTTTATTTTGTTTGCTCTACACTGAATCTTATCAAGATCCTAAACTAAATATAAAATAATAATAAAAAGTTACCGTTATGATAATTATGTGGAGCAAAAATTTTGAAATGATGTTTACATAAATATTCCCATAACATTTATAAGTTGTTTTTATGCTTATTCTTATCAAGTTGTTATATAGATAGCCAGCTATAAAATCTATGCGCTCTATTATTTTATTTTTTTAATATGTATTTAAGCTTACGACACTCTATCTGGATTTGGGTTTTAGGTGTTTCTTATAGTGATAAATCGCTAGTTGCTGTCATAGTGGCTCCACAAATCCATCTAAACGTTAGTGTCTATGTGTCGACAGTTTCTGTCAGTGTGTGTGTGAATGCAGGCGGAAACTCTTCAGAACAGTGCTTCAGGCCGACTGCAGATATGATGACAGTTTTGCATTGCTGTGAGAATATTGCAAATCAAAACATTTTTTTAATGTTAAAAGGAATGAGACGAACGAGACGCTCTCCTGATGATAAAAGACAACGCCTGTCCATGGCCATAATTGCAGCAATGTACTGAACTTTAAGCAACAAAACAAAATCCAGGGCATTGCTGCTTTAACGCTCATTACTTTGAGACTTTCGATGGTTAGTCGCAACAGCCCTGTAATTTCGCTAGCTGCAGTACCCTTCAAACCGGAACACAGTAATGTTTACACGCTACTGCTTGGCAGCAGAATACCTGGTACTGCGTTGGTACCTAGACAACCTCCTGCTAAGGAGATCTACCGCCAAGTTTAATAGATTTGCATGTAGTTGACATAAGCGCTTGATAGTACATAGCCCCTCTGTAGTATATCATCTCTATGTACGTATTGCACTGGGTTGGCAGCTAGGGCGAATAATAAACCGTTGTTAACTTGTAAGTTGTTAAATTGTATGCACGTCCAACTTACTAGATTTATATTCTTTGGAATTGCTTTTACTTACGGTTAAAATGATTTACTAAATCCAAAGAACGACAATAAAACGGCAATGGCTTTCTCGTGCCTCTAGCTTGTGTTTGTAACTGTAAATGAGTTTCAATTAATTATTTTGGTTTTTCAAGTGTGTTTTTAAAAGAATTTCTTTTATTTAGCTTGAGTGTTGATCGATTTGAATGAAAGCAGCTTATGATAATACAGCTAATTTGAATAATATTTGATAAGAACCTCAGATTTTTATAACTTACGATTTGAGTATGATTAATTTTAATTGGGGTTTTGAAGTCTCGACAGTCTAGTTGGGAGACCGTCTGGCTTTTAATTTGGAGGAACTGGGTTCGAATCTCACGCTTGTGCACCAACCGTTGTCTTGACATACTAAACTGTATCCCCAGATTTTATTATCATTAGTTTTCTGAATTGACTCTCACTACGAGTATGGCAGCAAATTTAAAGTCGTATTTACGAGAAAACATATTTTTACAAACGAGTTCTAAGTTTTGAAAATGTACGATTCTTCAAGCACAACGAAGAGAAATATATGGTTCGGTGAGATGGTATAAAATTTAAGTGAACACAAGTCACGCGCTAACGATTAGGAGGCAGACACACCGTCGTTTATTCTGTGGCTGATTGTGAGCCGTTTGACAATGAGCTTTATCGATACGAAAGAAAGTAAACTAGAAATAACAACTTTATGTAAAAAAATTACGAAAAGAAAAAAAACTAAATAGCACCAGACATTACGTCATAACGTAGTGGTTTTCTAAACCAAAAAGGTGTCCTTGTACTTTTCATTACAAACAACTATGGGCAGAACTCTGACATCGTAAAAAAAAGTTCCATGGCAAATTTTTATTTATTCAGTTTTGTGTATCAAAATAAATAAAAAACAAATAAGTTGTATTGATTTAAAACGTCAGCTTGTTGACTGAAAAGCTCCGAGTTGTCATTGCAGGTTGAAAACAAGGTAACTCATGCCTTTATTTCACTCTAATTATCATAATTTGGCCGTATATCCTGTAAGTGGAAAGACCTGTGGGGTGATTTTATGGCAATGTACAATGTTTCTGTCCCCACACGCTTAATTGTCCATTTTATGAGAGTGAAACGATAAAGGAATAATGACTAGGTACACCTTAGGGGAATATTCGTGAGGTCAATTTAGCTTTCATGTTACTTACCAATTCTGCGTCTTTTCTCTCAACAACAATTTTTCTCTTTTTTTTATGATTAGTGTTTTCTTCGCTGTCGTAAACCAAGATTGGTCGTGGTCTGCGGCTGTGAGCAGGATTTTGAATAAAATTTTGGACCCAACCCGCAAAGAGAATGAGAGCTGGAGAGTGAGGAAGAACCATGAAATAGAGGAACTAAAACTCAAAGGCATCGTTGGACCGTCCATTTACTCCGCATGGAGTCAAGATAGCCTAACTTGCAGTTGCTAGAGGCCGCCGACCCAGATACCTACGGCTGGATTGACTACGAGTACAAACCTGCGTGAACTCTAATCCAAATTAACAATTGGAAGGAGATATCACAGGACGGACTCAAGTAGCTTTCTCTGGTATCGGAGACCAAGACTCATTTTGAATTGTGTCATAAAAGTAAATTTCTCTTAAAGAATAATCCAAATATATCTACATATAACAATATTATTAATTGCAGCTAAGAGTATCCAAAGCAGCAAAGCAGTATTAATAGGATAATATCAAATTTGGTTGGGCAGGAAAGGAAACACGGGTAGTGAATGTGAGCGTTGATACGTATGTAGGCCTCTTAAACCTACACCTGGGTTGCAAAATCTAGGCACTTTACGGGTTTCCGTCCATAGAAAACGAATAAACTGGCGCCCACAAAGCAATACTATTGAACGCTAAAAACTTTCGTTTCAGGTGTATAGAAAACAACCAATTCGGACCATTTCAGTTATAGTAATAAAAAGCTCTCTATGGCTCTTCAAACAACTCCTCTGTTATGATTGTGTGTTTACCGTCTCTATTGTCTATAAAAATCATAAGTTAAACAAGTCTCCCCTGTAATCAAGATTAGAACAACGGAACACAAGTGCTCGCCAAACTGGGAAAGAACAATGGCCACACTCGTGGCCCTTCATTCTTAACAACAAATCTTCCCTATGCCACTGAGGCATGCCGCTACTGTTTGCAGCCAGTATGGGATGGCTTGTGTGTTACGGTCAGCGTTGCCAGACGTCCCGATTTTGGCGGGATGTCCCGATTTTTAAATCGAAATTAAATGTTCCGCGTGGGACAGGCTCAGTCCCGCTTTTTGGGGATAACTCGACCGTGCGTGCAGCGTGATGAGGAAGCGCGGGCGGATGGTACAGACAAGTGTGGACTGGCCGCCCGCCCGGCGCGTACGGCGTAATGAAGATAGCACTCACTCCTCAGACTATTGTTTGAAACGCCATATTTTTGTAATGAATAAAACTTTTTGATTTTGATTTCTTATTTTTTCATTCAGAAGACGAATAAGACTCAACTATTTAGTGATAGAGTAAATCTGATTTAAAATATCATAAGTATTTCTTTTAAAATACATTTTCTATGGCTATTTTTGCTATCTATTGTCACGTAAACGTAATTTGAAATCATATAAAAAGATAAATATTTAAAAACTTGTAATTATATACGTTTTTTACTATGTCCCGCTTTCGACGACGCTTTTTTTTCATTCAAAATGTTTTTTTTTCATTTTTCAATTTTTACTTCAAAATCCCGATTCGGGATTTAGAAGTAAAAATCTGGCAACGCTCTTACAGTATAGGTACAGTATTAGACAAGTATAAACAAGCGTTATTGTTGTAAAATGTATAATCCAAGTCGATGATAGGGAATTCACTTTAGAAAGTATCCATGTATTATGAACTCCAGTGGTCTTATTCTCTATGATCATATATCACGGATGCATCTATGTAACGTGGTGCAATTTAGATTGATTTGCGTGGAATGGTATAAATGACAATTTTAAAAACGCGATGAAGTCTGTAAAACAGTACAACAGTGGAGACATTAAAATTGTTTATTGATTATAGATATACGAGAGTAAAGGGAGGGGGATCAATCTTTTTAAATTTAACGGAAAATCAATCAGTTAATTTTTCTCTTAAGCGTTTGATTCACGTACGTATAGGTAAGTACCTACAGTGTATACGGCTATTAAATGTTTTTGTTGTTTAAAGCTTGAGAAATTTCCGAAGAAGTTCTACTGCTAAGTAAATTGTATCGTGCTTGTAGTTTGCTCATTTGGAAGAAATGAAAAACCCTTGTCTGGCCTAGTCTTTTGTGATGAACGCGTTTGTTCCTCGGCCATTCTACTAATTGCGGCCACGTGCTTTTGTCTTCGCAAATTAGATTGAATCTCTGGATACCTCTTGAATGTTGAATGATTCGAATAAATATACCTTGATTTTCCATTATATATCAAAGCAATTTTTTCAACTCATACAAATCAGTAAAAATAAAAAATTATGAATGAGGTTCATGATAATTGTATTTATTTTCTTATCCACATTTAACTAATAACGCGTTAATAGTTGTCTGTTAATCATAAAAAGGAATGACGATGAGCCAAAGGTGCCAGTGAAAAGAAATATCATAAAGAAACCATAGCATGGTAGTAAGGTATATTCTAGGTTCTAGATACTCGGGGTGGCAAATCTTCTGCAAACACCTAACGGTGTGTTCCGGTTTCACTTGAGTGCCAAGCCAAGTGTCTGGGTGTACTGTATGTATTATAAGTATGTATTTACAAAAAAAAAAGAAGTATTTAAGTATTCTATCAGTTATCTGTCTTCCATAGCACAAGCTCTGCTTAGTTTGGGGTCAGTTGGCGTTGTGTGTAATGCCCTATGATATTTATTATTTATTAATTCTATTTTAGGATAGGTGTGCTTGCCATCTTCAACCACGCCGTCACATAACATCAAGTGAGCTGTGGCCAAACACCTGTCACACGTATATGTCAAAACGTATAAAAATACATTGTCATTATTATAAAATTAAGTTTCAATTCAGTACATCATATACGATGTACCTACATGCATTTTACAAAAGACTAACCTTTCCTCACTTAATGTTCGAAAATGCACACAGCACTTCAAAGCTCTGGGTTTCGCAAAAACGATACATTCAAATCAGTCTGCAAATACAGACGGTATGCTGGATCCCATAGTAAATCTACAAAAATATGTACCAAGGCTTAGTTCGTACAAATGTTTCGTCGACCTTTGCACGTACCTTACTGCATACATTTAATAGCCCATGGGACTTTGTCACTGCAAACAATTTAAAACTTGTCTTCAACAGTCTACAAAAATATATCGAAAGGTCCAAAGACACACACTAAAGTTTTTCCGGGCTGCAATACAGGGAAAAGGAAATAAATTGATATCTTATATACTTACCAGGTTTTGTAATGTTTACGGGATAAAATTTAAATGAACTCGACGTTTTTAAAGAGAACAATGGTAGAAGCCAACAAAATATAGCTATGATCAAAAAAGTATAGGCAAACTTATTTCTGGCAGTGATGCTTTCAGAACCTTAGACAAATAACAAACATTTCTAACATGGCATTTTTTAATGTATTTACGAGATGGATTACAATCTTAGTGGGCAAAATAACATTTTTCTACAGTTGGATGAGCTAACTTTTAATACTTCGAATTATACGAATTCTTGCTTCGACAGAGTGTCAACCTTCTGCAGTAAAGTACACAGGTTGACTATATGACGAACGTAAGTATGTATAACATCAGCATAGGTAATACATTCGTCTCGTCTCGAATGTTTACAAAGTTCTCCATGTGTAGGGAAGCCAGACGTTGATGTCTCGTGTAGGATAAGTTTTTTGCAGACAAAAAAACAATAGATAAAAAGCAATAGCAATCTTACTAAATATATTTTATAAATGTGAAAATTTGTTTTAGATGTAGTTACTCAATTACGCAAAAACGGCTGAGCGGATTTGGATGAAATTTGGCACACATATATAGATTATTACCTGGATTAACATACATAATTATAAGATACTTTTTATCCCGGGAAAATGTAATATTCCTGTGGGATTATCAAAAAACTAATTACACGATGCAACGTATCCACTTGAAATTTGGTCTTACGGAAAATTATTTCGGAATAAAAGGTAACTTTTATATTAATTTAGGTTAATTAAGGAGCGCAAGTTTCATGATGAATTAAACTATAGTTCTTTTGTAATTTACACATATTTCATTTCTCTATGAACCCAATGTGGACGAAATCGCAGGCGCAAGCTAGGCGTAAGCTATTTGTTGTAAAATTTGTTGCAAGATTTACATGTTTCCTGTGAAAATAAAAATCTGTCGATGGTAAACTGTAATCATAGTCTATATATTAAAAATATAAAGTGACTATCAACGATACGTTGGTGACTAGTCATTTTTGAAATATTATTACGCGTCTCAAATACAGTAGTTGATTGAAACAGAGAAAGTTGCTTGCTCTAAATGTGTGCAGCCAACAATCGGCAAGATAATATTGAAATGTCTAATGCTATACGGTAAAATTTAAAACCATCAGTTAGCTTTGATCAAGTTGGGAACTAAGCCTTGCAAGCAGTTGTAAAAAAGTATTTATATTTTATTCGTATAATATATTTATGTATAGACTACAACACCTACTTGTATCATAGAAGTACTAGTGTTAAGCGTAGCGAAGAATGAGACAGAGCTATGAACATTCTTAACAGTTTCGTTTTAAAACGCCTAAAAGTTAGTACAACTATAGAATACTTCAAACGTATTAGATACTCGTACTTCTGTTTGAATAAACCACCACTCCCTACTAAACAAGGTATTCAATCAACCAGTGTCATAGATAACCAAGTTTGATGTATATTGGCAAAATATATGGGCACTATAAGTTTTCCGTACATCGTTCCTCGCCTACGCGAGTGGATGCCGTGCCAAAATATCCGAATGCATTGACTTGAGCCTTCACGTACTTTATATAAAGATTGAAACTATCTATCGGTGTTTTTATGTTTTGAAGATTCTTGAGAGCGTAACTCGTTTGAAACCTTTGATGATTTTGATATTGTTTTATCACATTTTGATCGTAGACTATTTTCATTATATTGCACAATGCGTCTCTTGAGTTATCTCCTGCTTAAATTACACAAATTTTTTTTTATCTACCTAACGGATTTTGATACAATTTTGTTATTTAGAGTTTTTTTTTAATAAATAATAAATAACCTCTGAATCCGCTTTGCCCCTTGATCCTTTGAGTATTTTTTTTTCAAAGATTTTCTTTTTAAATTTTCAAGCAAGCTCCATCCAAATCGATGTTCAATAAAATGAATCCACGACATTTATTTATTTTTGTCATATTTCGCATTTAATATTAATCGCCGTTTTAAGTAGGTGGGTATAAGCAATTTGCCAATTCCAGTGCGCATGGATGACCCCTTTGTAACGAAATGAGCTATTACAAACCATTCGATTATTCTGCTTAACTACCTGAGAGGCACTCTTTGAGGCTGCCATAACAATACTCTGACTGTAGGGCTATTTACTATCTATAGAAATTATTCTTCCAAAAACGTATTCTTGCGAGATATTATTAGTTTGAAAAATATTTGACGATTTCGTACTTAAGCTATAAAGGAGACATTCAATTTGTTCGTGCCATGCCATGCAGTGGCCATGCCAGTGCCACTTTGCCAAACTTGTTACCAATTAACAAATGTGGCAAAGTGGTACTGCATTTGACGAGCATCAATCCTGTTCAAAACATCGAAATGTAGGTTCTTAGGGAAATTAACAAAACACATTTTCTTGTATCGCAGACGAGTACCGTACAAGTTAGCTGCCTTCGGCGATCCGTTCACCAGATGTTTGTCGAGGACGTACTTCTCAGTTCGTAACACCTCACAACTTTTCACGAGGACTCCTTATAACTCTCCAAATTCTCTCAGGGACAATTCTTATATATTGGTGTTGGTTAAAAATGTTGGCAAGCAATTATATCTTTGCAAGCTACGATTATTGCGGCCTGTAGTGTTCTTTCTTTTCTTTATCTTTTTTTTGGAATAAAGCTTAATGTCAGTGTCAATGCTCTACTCAAAGACTAAAATACTAGTCTAAAGCTTTGTCCAGGGCTAATTATTTTTTTTATTCCTTAGGAACGGTACGTACATACGTACTTTTTTTAAAGGGTAGAGTACACAGGTAAATGAAAATAATAATTAAAACGGGATTGTCTAACTTTTAACAATTTTAGTTTTCGTCTATATCTGCTATCTACATAAATTTTCAATAAAATATCTCATCGTATTAAAATTCATCATACATTCAAGAGCTTTGTAGAAGTATATTGAAACGTAATTTAGAATAATAGAGTCGATAGAAATTTAAATCAAAGGTGACATTGAAAAATGTGTTTTTCGAGACCTGCTAAGAGATTTCGTTGTAAAAACATGTTAATATTACAGCAATAAGTTTTTCATTTTTAAGAACTAAGTAACCCAGAAATTTGTGTTTTTTTTTTCAGAAAATTTCAAATAAATCGAGATTTAGACACGAACTTTCCTTGACTACCGTAACCATCATGTTTTTCCGCTAAATAAAACTATATACCTAGTCTTGCCATAAATATTGTAACAAAGAAAATTTATTTTTTTCTTTTGCAACTAACATTTATTACTTTTACAGTGTGTTAGTTTAATACAAAAATATAAAACAATTTAAAATATAAAAAGCTCATTCGAAGTGGTCTCCATTGGCTACAATACAGTCCTTTAAACGTTGAAGCCAGTTATCAATAGAAGTACGCACTCTTTCTATGGGCAAATTCTTCACTGCCAATCGTATGGATTGTTTTAGGGACTCCAAATTATCATGGCGTTTAAAGCAAGCCGTACTCTCTATAACTGACCATAAATCATAATCCAGCGGATTAAGATCGGGACTAGACGACGGCCAGTCTTTAGCTCTGATGAAGTCCGAAACGTTCGCTTCCAAACAAGACTGCGTGGACCGAGCATTATGACCAGCGCCGAGTCTTGCTGGTAGGACCATACTTGGTTATTGAACATGGTGTTGTTAACTACTTAACTACCTTCTCAGGAATGGTATCTTGATACACTTGTGCCGATGTTTTGATACCTTTTGAGATCTTTTTCACAAAAATATGGCTCAGTCACTCCTTCATAGCCAACACCCCACCAAACCATCACTGAAGTCGGATAATGCCCACGTTGCACTCTGTCGACTAATTGGGAAGCTTCCTTAGAGCTTTGAGCATAAATACGGTCATTTTGTTTGTTAAAATGTTGCTCAATTGTAAACATTTTCTCATCCGTAAACAAAAATTTTCTGTGACCTCCTTTTGCGTACCGCTTCAGTAGTTGTTTCGATTTTACCACCCTATTCTTTTTTAAATTATCAGTTAAGAAGTGACCAGTGCGTCTCTTATAGGCTGCAAGTCCTAAGTCATCTTTTAAAATACGCGACATGGTTCTAGGTGCCATCTTCATCTCCCAAAATAAAATCTTTTGCTTTCGGACAGGATTTCTTCGAATTCTACCCCTTACTGCTTTGACCACCTTTTTCGTACGAACACTACGTGGACGGCCAGATCTTTTTCTGTTACAAACAGAGGAGGTCTCATTGTACCTATTAATAGCCCGGTACACAAACATTTGACTAATACCAAGCGTATGGAGAGTTTTAAAAATTGCATTTGGCTCCATACCTACTTTGCGTAGTGCAATCACAGCGATTCGGTTCTTTGTCACCCCACTCCATTTTAATATCGCAAAATATTGACAAATTTATTGGCGCCAAAATGAAAAAATATAATGAACAATCATATAAAAATTACAGATTCCAAATTCAAATGTAATATTTTGTTTATTTTTAGTTTTAACAGTATTTATGGCCAGACTAAGTATTATGTAACTTACACTCCAGTGATTTATTAATTGCGTTACAGAGTTGCTCGCAACGTATGTGTGGCCTTTAATGCCTACAATGCAACCAGTTTTTTTTTTTAAAGAAAGAAATAAAATTACTTTTATTCTGTAACATCTGAAATGACAAATAAATTAATATTTTAATAAATTAATAATATAGGTAAAATAATTAATAGAAAAAAATATAATTAATTAATTACATTTTGCTGCTAGTATTCTGGCTACATAACCATCCTCTGACGGACTTTTAGATTAAGTTTTTTGTACAAATTTGTAAATAGTATTAATTTAAGATGTTTTATTTTGTTCAATAAATGATTTTTTTTTTGTTATTTATCATTAAAATTATTAATTAATTCTTTTTTTTTTTTATTAATATTTACTACAATTATTTCCTTCTAAATGGATATTATGCGTATGATGACGGTTCCTTAGTTAGTCTTGTACGATATTAATTACGAAGTACGTAAACGATATTCAGCAAAGAAGCCAGCAGCCATTTATTTCCGTCCGCTTTTCTATACTTTCCATACGTTTTAAACCGACTTCAAAAACGGAGGAGGTTTTTAATTTGTTTGTTTTTTTTTTATTTAAAAGGATGTACCTACTTTCTGATAGTCACGTAGAAGTTTCATTAAATCGGTTTCTTACTTCGATTTTTAAACTACAGTAACTAGAAAAATATGTCATCCAAGTAAACGAAATTGCGTGTTCCTTTCCTATGACTTTCCAGTGGTGTTTATGTTCACAAGAATAGTCTTAATGAATTACCTGCCATCCGGTTTCATCATCCGGAAGGTAGGCCGGAATTCCGTAATAAAACATTGTAACCTAGCCGTGTTTAGGCTTAGGGTGACGGTTTTTTTTTAATTCTATCTTTAACATGTTAAATCGTGCAAAATAATATGCTACTCCTTCAGTTCAATTCTATTAATAGCGCTATTGTACATTTTTTCAATAAAAATAATGCTTTGTAAAAAGAGCATAGAACCTGTACTTTAATGTTAGTAACACATATGTAGTATAGGTTTCGAGGCTATCCAAGCTCCGATTTTATCAGGATCGAGATTTTTCAATAGTTAAAAAGCAATAGGAACAGTTTTGAACGAAACTAAGTGCACGGAGTTGTAGAGGATTTACCGGAAGCGGCGTCGACAGCGACCGTCGCTCCATGATCGCAACACGCTTTCATTCATCCCCCAGATACGACTTTCTTCCACTGAGCGAGGTTTTACGCGGAAACTCTACACTAGGCATCAACCTCCTACCATTTCCCTCCTTCTCACTCGCACACCGCATAAATCCAACGCCAGAAGGAAAAGAGAAAACAAAATCAATACTGTCTGGTACCGCCCACCAGTTCAACTCGGTAACTGCGCTTCCTCACTGGAAATTCGATAAAATAAAACTTGGTAAAATATCATTAAAATTGCGTGTTGATGTTAAACGGGGCTATCTGTGGTACCGAGAATATTATCAGGCGAAATCCGATCATTTGATTTCGCTGGTCGATTGGGTGAGGACACATGCTTCCCACGTGGTCGGGTCACGTTACAATGTTTACCTGCGACCGCCTGACGGTCAGGTGAGAGCCCCTACTACCCTTCTATCTATAGATACGCAAACCCGTCAGCTGACTCCCCAACTGTGTGTAACAGACCGAATTAAACTTTTCTCGGAATATCTTGCTGTAGCTTATATTATTAGGCACATTATTTTGTAGACGTAGTGTAGACAAATGCCTACGCAATTTATGTTTGTCAAGGTATCTAAATATGAAATTGCTGTGTACACGCTGGCCGCTTAGAAAAGATAAACCATGATGTCAAATTAGAGAGTGAAACTTTTTTTAACGAAATGACATTCTAAATTAAAAAGAAAATTATTTGAATGTTCGACTCAAAGAACAATATATATACGTTCGACTTTCAGTTGAAGATGGCTCCGAAAATGTGTGCCTCATGTTACTACTGATCTGCAAAGAGCAGCGCACTAGACCTCACACTACTCGAAAAGCGGTTTTAATCCCACTATCCTACTAATGTTATAAATGTGAAACTTTGGATTGATGGATGGATGTTTATTACCCTTTCACGCAAAAACTACTGAACGTATTTGGATGAAATTTGGTATGGAGGTAGCTGAGACCCTGGAATAAGATATAGGAATGAAAATAAAACTCCATACCAATAAAAATCCTCCTACATTTGATTGTGTTTTCTATTTTTAATTTTCTATAGAATTTAATACGTACATTTTTGAACTTATTCTGTAGTTTTTGCTAGGCAATAACTGCAAGGTAAAGCTAGTTAAGGTGGTTCGATTTCCATACAAATAGGTTCTTCCATTTATGGATAAATGGAGCATAATTTTACAGTGAAATCACAGCTACTAGCATTTATTTGCGGTAAATAACAATTGCTTGAATAAAACAGTAGATTATTAGCATAATCTACAGTTTTATTTAAAAAAAAACATTAATTTATAAAACATTCATAAATTTGATTTTATATAAATGCCAGTAGCTGTGATTTCACTGTAAAATTATGCTACATTTGTCCATAAATGGCAAAAAATTATTTGTATGGAAATCGAACCACCTTAATATTAAATAGTTAGTCTTATATGTAATCTAGTATCTGATAGTCATATTCAGCAGACGTAGAAGATGGGAGCCCGCGGCCACAGTTTGCATTTTTATCAACATTGAGTAGCAGCAACATTTTATATTTCCCGTCATAAATATGGAACCAGTGAAGACGAACACACGCCAGAATATACAACGTCTCCAAGCAAACTTATCTGAAACTATGCATAAGTAAGCACCGAAAGAAGCCTCTTACATTCTCCGGAAAAATAAAAGTTAGTCCATGATTCTTTATTTCCTGCGTACCGTTTTCGTGCTCTTTGCAATTTTCTTTGCTCGCATAAAAATCTGTGTTATTTCGTGTCTTCAACTTTTGTTTTGCGGAGTTTTGTTGTCGAATTGGTATAATTGTTTTACGGGCTTTGAATGGTGTCTCTGATATAAATAGATTGTATAATGAAGTCTCAATTTGTTTCGTATTTTTTAATCCAAAAATATGTAAATGACACTAATAATCGTTGTCTAGCTCTACTGTTTAATGGTTTAATGTAAAAATAAAACTACACGTACGAAATGATCTCCTGATGGAAAGAGATTACGCCTGTCTGAAAGTTCTGAGTAACAAAGTAAAGTCTGAGGCATCGCTTTTTTAATTTTTGACAGGCTAGGTACTTGGCCACAGCTCATCTGATGTTAAGTGATGCTGTGGTCGAAGAAGGTAAACACACTTATCGTAAAGTCGAACTGGGTATCAAGTGAGGCTGCCGGAACACACTGTTAGGTGCTTGGCGATAGATTTTCAACTTGAGCAAGCTAGCCAGCCGAGTATTAGAAAGTAAATTACTACCATGATATGGTTTCCTCACGATGTTTTTTTTCACCAGCAGCTCTAGCTCATTGATGAGGTTTTAATGAGGGTTCGATTCCCACTCAGGGCAAAACATTTTGTGAATAAACAAATGTTTGTTCTGTGTCTGGGTGTTCTGTATGTATTATAAGTATGTATGTACAAAAAAGTATAGTTTGGGGCCAGATAGCGCTGCGTATATAGTCCTACGATATTTATTTATTAACTCACACACTTCGACGTGTAAATCGACCGCGCTAATGGTATCAAAATTAAAAGCCTAAGTGGCACACAAGTAACATCCCATATCATAAAAAACACTCTCCTTGTCATAAAAGTAAGTTAAAACAAGCTGTCATACATTATATCAAAACTCACTGCTAACTGAAAGATATATGGCTAGTAGAAAAGTTTTCCATCTGAAATTGAACTTTTATTTTATCAAGGTATAATATAAAAGTATCCGGAGAACTAATGGCCGTACAGAGCACATGATTTATTTTAACATTCCTAGATTTGTCAAACACAGGTGGACCTAAAATATGGACGAAACCGAAGTACCCGGTCTATGGATGTAGGAAAACTTTCATGGACCGAAATGGGAATTCGAGGTATTTTAGAACAAAGTTAAACTTTGGAAACTCTGCTTTTAACAGTTTTAGTTAAAAGTTTACTTACGATTAGTATCGTTAGGTGTTAGTTTTGTGTTCTATACTATTCTCTTAACTTTACTGACCTGTTTGCTAATTTAGTAATTCTGCTTTGAGAATAAGTAGGCACGGATTCGATTCCTACCCACGACATTTATGTGTATATGCTCTCTAAGTGTCTTAAATGTGTGCATTTAAAAAAAATATTGTATTGGTAAATGTTATCTAGTTCCTATGCTACAAGTTAATCCCTTTAAAAACATTCCTTTTACATTTCACACAGCTCTAGCCCCAAACTAAGCAAAGCGTATGGTGGGAACTAAATAACTGATAGAATACTTATCTACTTTTTATATAGTTAAAGATATATTTATTTAATTTATTTAATTATATTACACACAAGCAGACGCCTCGCGGTTTCACCTGCGTAGTTCCCGTTCCCGTGGGAATACATAGATAAAAAGTAACCTATGTCACCTAGGGATAGTGTAGCTTCCCAACGGTGAAAGAATTTCCGAAATCGACCCAGTAGTTTTAGAGCTTATTCATTACAAACAAATAATCAAATCTTTCCTCTTTATAATAGTATATATAGATAGATATACAGTCACAGTTATGAACAGAAGTAGACAAATTTTAAGTTTCAATCCGAACTGTTTTTTAACATAAAGGTACATACACATAATTATATATATATAAACATGTGCAAGTAAAGATTACATACAAAGTATTATGAATGGCTTAAGTAGCCATCAAATGACCAAGAATGCAATGAGTGGTAAATTCAAATAAATATGCAAAATTCTACGTATAGTGATTTTATTATAACCCTTTGTAGAATATACAAATACAAATAATTTATTAATAACACCCTAGTTACAAGTCAATCATTATTTACTTATTTAAAAGTAATCATTATATTCTATACGAATAAATCATATATAGATTAAATAAATCCAACAAACCTCTAGTGTTGCCTGTATCTTCTCCATTACAAGAACATTATTTGTTATTTTATTATAACTAAACATGTTATAGCTTTCCACGGAAATATCTACCATTGGCAGTCGCGTTTTCACGAAGTGTGCCTATGCGAAATGAATACGAGATGAGACGTCCCCATCCTTTTGATATGTTGGAACATATATTGAGAACAATAAGACGGCCTTATTTATTATTTCCCATTAAGTCTCGGAATATAAAATATGCTAGGGCAATAGCTTTGAGAAATTTTCCGTGATTTGTTTTCGAGTTTTAATTTTGTAAAGAGCATTTTGGCATGTACATTTTCTGTGTTTTTGTGTCCGTAGACCCTGAAAATGAGTTTTAACACATGTAAGAAAGTTAAACAATTATTATTAAATTTAGACCTATTTAAACCTAAAAGAACTCTTTAAGATAACGTTTTTAATAAGTATGTATATTTTAGTACTTATATTAGATTAAAACCTAGGTTTACACTTCGAGATATTCGATGGTTAATCTCAACAGCCCTGTAATTTTACTAAGCAGAAGCAGAATATTTACTGCTGTGGTACCCACCTAGACGACCTCCTTTTAAGGACCTCCAAGGAAAATTTGCTGAAAAAAGCTAATCCTATGGAAAAGTAGCTTTTGATAACGAAAGAATAGTCTAGATGGTTTGTGTCTTACGTCGGCCACTCCGTAGAAATGATGTGTCAAATCAATAAAAAGCATTCCCTTTTGAACAAATTGACTGCCCTATTATCTGTTTTAAGAGCTGTAGGGCATGGATTCGACTCTCAGGACAATATTTATTTTTTTGATGATATTAAGACTTGTGGTTATTTTAATTAGTTTTGATTTCAATTAAACAAAATAAAATAGCTTAAAATAATAACTACTCTAAAAGACCGCTATCAATGGGAATAGTTCTCAAAACGCTGGCCCCATTGCCGCGTTGTATGCCAATACTCAAACGCTGAGCAAAATAAAGGCCAGCGTTTTGTTCACGTGTGGCGTCGACCAGACGAGATGACAATTCCTTAATAATTTTTTTTTGCTCCCGGTCCCCACGGTCCCAAAGTTTAGTTAATTTATTGGCATTATAACACATTCAGTTACACTGGGCAAGTCACAACTACATAATTACAAAAAAGTATACTATAGAATAACATGACAATATAATAGATAAGATAATTCAATACACAAACATTTATGTGAGGATAAATGTTTGTTCTGTGTCTTTATGTTTAGTATATATTATAAGTATGTCTTTACAAAAAAAAAGTGAATAGAAGTATTATATCCGTTATCTATGTAGTTTCCATGGTACAAGCTTTGCTTAGTTTGGGGATAGAGCTCTGTGTAAAATGTCCTACCATATTCATCATTATTAATTTTCGTTTCATCGTGGTGAGGCCCAGTGTTATTACCCTGGCGGGATTTAGAATTGTCCAATCTTTCTAGTTTTATTGCACTGCAACGTAAGACATTTGGAGTGATTTGTTTGGCTGCGAACAGCATAATTGCCACATTTTGTACAAACCATAACATGTAGAGCAGTGTCTAAGCTTTGGTTTGGAATCTACACATAATTATAAGAATACAATGAATCTTTCGATACAAGCTTGTAGATAATTCCCAACTTCAGAAAGATTAATATTTAATGAAAGCATTTCCTTTACTTTTCAAGTTACATGGAACGGTAAATACTTATCTTCAAGGAGGCCATAGTAATCAATACTTTAAATACCTATCTACATTTTAACGCTTCTTTCGCACTCTTGTAAGTGAATTCGATCATCAATCTAATGTTGTGCTGTATAAGGTCTCATTTATCAGAAATAATGAAGGAAATCATTTTATTAAAAAGTCACATTGTAGAAGATAAAAACGTTAATTAAAATGACTAAAATATATCACTTGGAGTAACTTTGACTTGAAACTCAAATTGGGGCATTGGATCTGGAGCACATTTGTAAAGATTGTAAAATGAGCGCCAGCGCTCTATACATCACAGTCACTCTCTAGCCGTACGTAGCGCAACACGTGTTTATGTATACGAGTAAGTAACAATAATGAACAATATTGTTTTAGTAAAAGTTCATTGCCGTCTATGAACTTCTGTAACACCGGTGTCGATGTGCTAACATAATTCACATAATTATTCTAATTGTCTTTAAGTACATACTCATAAATTAAATGTTAAAGTAGTAAATTTTTCGACGGTGTTGATTCGTTTTTATATGTATCCAGAATTATAATACTGGTAGATGATATGAACACATAAGCAGGAAATCCATTAACTCTCATTCTCTCATTCAAACTACCGTTTGTCTTTAACTAATATTACCTAATTCAGTGGGTACGCGAATGTCTGCGACTGACTGTGGGTAAGATTATTCTCTGACATAAGGTTATAGGAAAATGGGAACAGCAATAAATGGCGGAACGTTGTCGAGCGCACCACAATCCATGTTTGTGGTAGTAACTGAGGATATTAAAACTTTTAGTAAGGATTAAAGTAATATTTACAAATGTCACATATAGATTAAGTTTATCCTTATATTATTGATGACTTATCTTATTAACTACTAATTAGGGTCACCGTGTAGTGTAGTACATTTGATGTACTCACAGAGTAATTTTAAATCATCTGCAAAATGGAAAACGTTGATAGCCAACATTTTTGTTTTAATTATACGGAATTTAATTATAGTTTCGATCACATCGTGTTGAATCATCAATTCGACTCGTTTTTTTTTAACTGGGCCTTATCTCGGCAGTTTTCGTCATTATGCCTACAGCACATTCGTTAGTCAAAGACGAAAAAAAAAAATTAGAACTCATAGTAGGTACATATAACTGAATGCGTTGCAAAAATAAAAAAAAACATACAAGAATTACTACTAATTTTGTGAACAGTTGTACTTAAAACTTTTTTAATGTATAATTTGCGTATTTGCGTGGTGGTATTTTCTGGTACTCGACTAGCTAGTTAACCCTCGAATTGAAAAGCTGTTGCCAGGCCCCCCAGGTTTAAATATGATTATATCTATTACTATGAGAGATAAGAAATCTAAATAATAATTCCGGCAACAATATTTATATATTTACTTTTTTTATTTTTAAGCAATACTTTCGTAATTAAACTATTTTAGGTGACAGGGAGGGAATTACAAACAGAACGACCCCACGCTTTCATCAACATTATGCTTTATTTACACCAAATGCCTACATTATACCACATTTTTGAGCGCAAAATTCACATTAACCACCGGATACCGGCGCATAATTAAAATTTGCGTTAGGTTACGGCAGCCATTAATTATTTAGCGTAGTTTGAACATCTTTAGAGGCGAGCCGACACGACCTGCAATAAATGGGCCTTATATTCCTTATATTCAGAGGACAGAGGCTGCGCGTGCCGTGAATGGCTAAACCAGGAAATGTTGGGGATGTCCCGATGTGTTACTTGCTGCCAGATAAACAAGTCTTGGTCTTGAACGTGTGTACAGGACTCATACATTGCGGTCATTAGCGATTCCAAATTTAGAGATCACTGAATAGAATTTGCTAGATTGAAATCTTTCTTTCTGTAGTGGTTTAAATAGAGCTTTATGTCTAAACAAGTTGTTAGCGACAACTAGCTGGTTAATTTGACATATAGTCTACGATAGAGCATCCTCATCATCCTCATCATCTTACGGCTGAAATGATGATGAAGACATCATCATCTTCATTTCAGCCGTAGGACGTCCACTGCTGGACATAGACCTCCCTCATTGACTTCCACGAAGACCGGTTGGAAGCTCGCATCCAGCGCATTCCTCCTGTCTTTATTAGGTCGTCCTAACCTAACCTGTTGTAAAAACAATGGCATGGACTGGACTTCACTGTAACTTTCTTTCTCTGTACGACTTATTTTACTTAATGTTATATACTTGAAGATATACAATGCATGAAACTGTCAGGCATAGAATGTGATGCCAAAAATAAAGTAAAAGAAAAGAAAAAGATATTGACATTTCAATCCAAGACTTGTTATTGAAGTCATAAAATACGTAGCCACCCATCGTTTCCCATCCCTTTGGCAACCTCCCCGTCTACATAAAGATTTATTCCTGTAACTGAGAAGACTACGCGACACTTTTTCCCAATTATGAGGTAAAGCGCGCCATTTATTAACACCTCGTCACGAGAATCACGAACCTTACGTTTTTCCGGACAATTCGTCCTGCTGGTCCGTAGTTTGTTACGGTCCATTAACAAAGTTTTAATTACGGAAGCCAATTTCTTTGGAACGTTCGCGAGTGAATGAAATTCACGCGAGTGTGAAAACTGTGAAAGGAAAATGTTAGGGTCGAGACCATAGAAATATAATAAGCGGACCTGGGTCGAGACATTCGGAAGAATGTAAAAGATTTGTTCTTTTTACGAAAAGTAAAAAGAACAAATTTTAAATTTTAGAGAAATTTTAGGGTTCCACACACTAAACAGTTTCAACGGGGCGTTTTTACTACTTACTTAGAAAATTAATGAAACCCGTCCAGTAGGTAAGAAATTTCACAGGCAAAATGTTTTTTATTTCAATTAATGAGAGTAACAAAACGCTCTCTAAGTGGTAAGAGATAACGCTTCCCCATGAATATACAGCAATGATAGCTGAGTGGTTAGCGTGGTCGGTTCACACGCCAAAGAGCGTAGGTTCAAACCCTAATAATGAGCTTGAGCTGCCGGTGAAAGAAAACATCGTTAGGAAACCATAGTATGGTGGTAGGGTATTTTCTAGTACTCGGCTGAATTGCTGCCACGCACAAGTTGAAAATGTACCGCCAAGCACCTAACGGTGTGTTCCGGCAGCCTCACTTGAGAGCCAGTTCCATTCTTGGCTAGGTGTGCTCTACCATCTTCGACCGCACCGTCACTTAACATCAGTTGAGCTGTGGTCAAACACCTAGCTTATCAACGATTATATGTATATAATTATATATATACCAGAACTTTGAGTAACAAAAGATAAGTCTACGGTATCGTTGCTTTGGCGTTCATTAAATTGAGATTGGATACATTCGTAATACCCTTCAAACTGAAACACAGTAGTCTAGACAACTGCAAAATATCTTATAACTATACCTGGAAGACTTCCTGCAAAATAGATATGTCTTATTTTTAAATTTACAATATATACAAAAGTAAAAAAATTAAGCCGATCGTTTACAATCGTATTGAATATGTAAAATCTTATGGTCAGACCTAATGGCAGTCTCAATACGCCACCGGTAGGCCTCCCATATGACTTGATAATTTAAAACGAACGAGTTGAACTTACAATTTAGGGTACACACACGGTGACGCTGAGAAAAAATATCATGATAGATCACTCATCCGAAAACTATTGTGTGCATTATTAGGTATGTTAAGAGTAAATAACACACGTTATCAAGCTGAAGTAAATAAATAAATAAATAAATATCGTAGGACTATACACACAGCGCCATCTGGCCCTAAACTAAGCAGAGCTTGTGTGATGGAAGTCAGATAACTGATAGAATACATAAATACTTTTTTTTTGTAAATACATACTTATAATACATACAGAACACCCAGACACAGAACAAACATTTGTTTATTCACAAAATGTTTGCCCTGAGTGGGAATCGAACCCACGCCCTACAGCTCTCAAGGCAGATATACTACCAATGAGCCAACGGGGCTGTCAACTGGCAGTGAACTGGCCATATCTGTCGCAGAATTGATAACTGCTGGGTGTTCTAGAGTAGAGACTGCGAATCGGCCAACGTGCGTAGTGTAGGACAGGATGGAACAATGATATGTAGGTATGCATAAAATGGTTGGCAGCGGTTAGATGCGAAAAACCAAAGATTAGGCTGAGTGGCCGTATCCCTATGTCCAGTAATGACTACGATAGGCTAATTATAATGACAATGAGTCCGCGCGTGATTTTAACTGAGACAACACACATACACACAAGCACACTCACATTGTGTATGTGTTGCATACATTGTTGCAACAGAGTTATACGCTCTTTTGTAAATATATTATTTGAAACTGCAACAAATTTTAATACAGGCGTACTAAAACGTTTTTAAGTGCAGTGTTATCGCAGTGGAGAGCAGAACTCTACGTTGAAATCGCAGAAGAAGAAAATATTACATAAAGAATTAAAAGAAGAAATTTGTAGTATTATATACATTTTGACGAAAATTAATGTTGGTACTAGTTTTTTGAAATAGAAAATTTATAAAATATTTATTTTGTTGTTTTTTCCCGTGTCATTATAACTAATTGAATTAATTAAATTTATTCAAACGCCTATAGTTACATATTTCACTTTTGTTTTATTTATAATGATACCTGTCGCGAACGAAGTCGCGGTCTTGATGTGTGTGACCGACATTAAAAAGAAGAAATATTTCCAATAATAAAATTAAACACGCATTTAAATCTAGTTTTTATAGTCATAGCAAAGAGAGAAAACAGTACACAATAATGATGATATTTACTAAATTACAACTATTAAAGGTTTGTCGAAAAACAATTTTAGGTGACAATTTTTTTCTTATGTAAAAGTAATGAGACGAACGAGACGCTCTCCTGATGGTAAGAGATGTCCATGGCCATTGCAGCGATACACAGAACTTTGAGTAACAAAACAAAATCCAGGGCATCGCTGGCGCTTTGTTTGGCACTCATTACTTTGAGAGTTAGGATAATAGTTAGTCTTGACAACCCTGTAATTTCGCTAGCTACAGTACCCTTCAAACTAGAACACAGTATTGTTTGCACACTACTGCTTGGCGACATAATATCTGCTACTGCAGTGGTACTTACACTAACGCGCTCCTGCTAAGGAGATCTACCATCGGGTAAAATTAAAAATGGTTTTTTAATAAGTTAGCTACTGTTTTAGCCAAACATTAAAAAACATAACCATGCCTAGAGTAATTGCGCCCATCTACCAACTGCGGGAATAACAAATCGTCGTTTTAATTACACTCTTTGAAAGAAGGTTGTGCTGAAAACGCTGTCCATAGCTAAAATTTTACCGTAATACGTTATTATTTGCTTATAAGCGAAATAAAAATTTCGTAACTTACTTAAAATACACTAATAACGGAGTTCTAATCTATACTTAAAATTAAGAAAAGCTTAATATAGAATCTATCTATACTGAACTTGAAGACGTACCAACAAGCTCCACCCAAGTTCCGAGATCATATACATACCCAGTTAAGTACAAACTGGGCAAACCAACTTCATTAGCAGCGTACACACATAGCTAGACTAATGGAGTAGAATGTTATTGAACCAAGACCGCCTTGCCACGGGAGAAAAAGAATCTATGTCACATCTGGTCGAAGGAAGCAAAGTGTTGTGCGAGGCGTGTCCCGAACTTCGGAAGTTGTCCTCCGCCCGACCACCGCAAGTTTCTTGCGGAATTAGAACGGGCCACACTGGACACTCTCGTTACTGATACTCAATAAACTTAAAGTGATCTAAACGACTTTGGTTTACATAACTAGCCTGTCACAAAGGTAGTGTACTAGATATATATAAAAAGTACAAAGTGTAATGCCAAAACAAATATTTAAAAAATGCAGTAGGTTCTGTTAAATATGTCCTTTCCTTAGCTCTCAATCTACAATCTTCTTGTTCAACTCTAAGGTGCAAGAACGGCTCGTTTTCTTTGCCGTTAAAATGCTTTATTGGCTCAATATGCCTTGCTTTACGACAGGTGATAATGTGCATGAGTTGGGAGGCCAATTTGGAACTTGCAATGTCTAGAAGTTTAGTAATCTATGGTTTCATTTTAATTACTTTAGAAAATTGTTACAAAATACAGTGTCTGATAATTTCACTGATATAAATGTACCACAAAAATGTTTTAATTAGATAAAACAATTCCTTTGAAAATTTAAAAAAATACGTAATTAGTTTCACCTGAAACCTTATTAATTTAATTATAGGTAAACATACTAGCCCCGTTGTCACATTCTAGATAATACGGGGCCGAATACCGAACACTTACCTACTTAATTCGTATCAATTTAAGGCTAAAAAAAAATTATTCAATAAATAAACAAAAAATTTCGCAACATTATGATCTTCTTGATTTCTTTTTTGTTACGAAATAGATTAAACTATTTTTTTAAATCATAGAAAAACGTCGTGATTTACAAAGTCATATAAAGAACAATCACGCAACTTGATTGGTTAATTTTGGCCACCCATTTTTGTTTCGAAGTTATTTTCTACGTACATTGAATTGGATAAATAAAGATAAAACAACATTTTTCAGATCTCTTATTCTTTGAATTCACGGCGCAATAAAATCAAAGTTAAAAATCATATCGTCATCATCGGTCGCACAGATCGTTATCACTTTTAGCGATAAGGATGCCTGTTGTTACACAATTAAGATGTTTCTTTTATTTTATCTGATTTCTGATTTAAACAATAAAAAGTTATCTTCTGGTATGCCATTTCGTTTATAATAATTTTGGTAGGTACAAATGTCTCTTGCTCTTTAAAATAAAACAAAATTTTTTAACATTTTCGTTAGCAATTCGGTTTAGTCAGTTGAAAGAACAATAAGACTGTCCATTATTTCCTTTATTATCCTATTTCATCCCGAAAGATATTGCTGGCTAATATCGGTCGAAGCATTATAACCTTTCTCTCTTCGGTGGTCATGACAACAGCTGTTACCAGCAGGAACTTTCCCTATTTCCATTAGCTGCACACAAACTCCATTTTCATTATAAATGCTCATTGTCTGAGCATTACAAAGTAATAATAAAAACGCATCCCCAACAGGAAGCGAACCGCTACGCTTAGATAATAAAAATTAATACAATGCAACGTAACTCCGTAGTCTGTATTCATTTGAAACTCACACAATGTAAAAATGGTACGGCACAGTCGCTGTAGCCCTACTGTAGCCTTAATATCCGCTTCAGACTCGTAACTAGAGGTGATATATTAAGGTCATTTTTGGGTAATCGTATTATTGAATATCAACGTATAAAAATACTATAATATCATACCTATTATTGAGTAATAGTCAAATAATTGGCAACCGTTTGGCAGCAGTCATCGGCAGTATTTACGACAGCCTAGTTGAGAGACAGTCTGACTGCCTATCTGGTGGTCCTAGGTTCGAATACCACGTCGTGCCTTTTTGAGTTGTCGCTAGCTTCAAACGGCGAAGGAAAACATCATAAAGGAAACCTATCTTCATTTAGCAATGAGAATAAGCTAGCGTCTAACAGTGGAACAGTTCATAAAAACAGGGCTGATACGTTATCAATCGCTGTATACTTATGTATGATTTTACTCAAATTTTTATTGTGTAGCGATAGTAATCGATTGCCTTTAGAGGTTACTTGATGATTTTATGTTATTTTATGTTTTTCTAACGATAAAATTTATTGACGTCGTGATAAAAAAAACATCGGTTCCAACAGAAATGTCATCAAAACATTTAATATATATACATAGGTACATATTTATTAGTTGTTTCAAATGCACACATTTTGTACAAAACATGTAACTATACCGTGAAACATTATTTCTTGCCTGCATAACATTAAAAAAATATTATATATTTATTATGGAACGAATTGGACCAATTCATACCGTCGCCGTTTTATATTAATAATAAATTATAACATCTATGTTAGATTGCAGGTACGTATAATCTTCCATCATTAAATAAAATACTCGTATTGAGTACTCAGATCATTTAATATAATATACAATTTTCTAATTGCATTACCTATACCTATTGAGAATATATTAGTCTCACCTCTACTCGTAACCGGCTCACAATATTGCATTGCGTACGCCACGCGCTAGTTCGTACTTATCGCGAAAGTTCCAACTGGCGGCGCCAGGGGGGGCTCCCGCTCCCGCCCGCTGCAGTATCGATCGAGTCTACTGCAACGCCGTCTTCCGCAGATCACTCCTTATCGTCCGGAGCCTTCTACTACTAAAAAGGCTTTGCAAATCGTACACGGGAACGTACGCACGCCGACACGTCTGTATCATTTACGTTTCACAGCACTAAGCTCGTTTTTCGAAAACTGTTCAGTACGTCTCCGCTACCTAACATCTAGCAGCTGATTTATTGAAACGTAAAAATGACGCGCTTTCCGCATACGCTTGCATTATTTTGACTAACGTTTTATGTGACGAACATAGATGTTTGTACTGTGTCTGGATGTTTTTAATATCCATGATTATAGATTATACAGTGCAATCAGGAAATATCGAAAAATAAATCAGTTGTTTCATATATTTGGTCAAGAGTCAACGTACTTTTCTATGAAGCAGCTGATATTTTTTCATAAATTGGTGTCAATAGAAAAAATTGTTCGTAATTATGAATGAAAGAACTCTTTCTTTCTTTCAGACCAAGCTTTTAGCTTTATATAAGTGAACGTGTTTACAAAAACAGCCCTGTTGGTTCATTGGTAGTATGTCTGCTCCAAGAGCTAAAGGTCGTGGGTTCGATTCCCACCCATTTTGTGATTTAAACAAATGTTTGTTCTGTGTCTGGGTGTAGGTACTGTATGTATTTACAAAAAAATAATGATTAAGTATTCTATCAGTTATCTGTCTTCCATAGCACAAGCTAAGTTTGGGGTCAGATGGCGCTGTGTGTAATGTCCTATGATATTTATATTTATTTAAAAAACAGTAGAAGTGTCAAGTAATATAAATATTGGATGACATTAACGTAGCGCCATCTAGCCGCAAACTAAGCTTGTATCGACTATGATTGCGTTGCCGCTATGAAATATAAATATAATGAAGGACCGGAGTCGAAAGTTGCGAAACGTTGGAAATATTGTAAGCTGCACTCGTTTGGGGTAAATGAAATGAAAAAGGAAGTTTTGCGGCGCAGCAGAACAAGTTGGATACCTACTCAAGTTTCAAACTCGGTGGAGAGGCTCGCGTACAGACAACCATGTCTGTACCACAGATTATGAAAAAGTAGTACAGATACTTTGCTTAGAAACTTGGTGAAGACTTCTTGGTCCTACAACTAGCTTTCTACAACTTTTGCACACTAGCGCACGTATTAAAAAGATGCAGCGACATGATTTCTTTTCTTTGCTTTAATCGAACTTGTAGTAGGTTTAAGAGAGCAACTGTATCGGCGTGAAATACCGTCGCACCGTCGAAAGGATACCCAGCTTTAGCCATTTGGGCTTTTGAATCGATATAGTAGCCAAAGTTGAGGGTTGGGATTAGATGCTTAATAGCCAAGACTGTCACAAATCGAAACGTATACATTGTGGAATTCAGGATTTAGATAAAATGGCGTTTTTGGCGGAGAACAGAGATGCTTGGGCTGCATTAAACTTGACTAGATCGACATCGCCCCAGTCGAAGATTACCTTGAACTGCCTTGCCAAGGTAAGGTAAGGTGAAACGCCACGTTCCCACTAAAACACGTCTATTATACTTTGTATTTACTTATTATCCTACTAATATCATAAATGTGAAAGTTTGTACCTTTGGATGTTTGTTACTCAACCACGCCAAAATGGCTGAACAGATTTGGATTAATTTGGCACACTTATAATTTTTATTTCGGAAAAATAATGGGTTCCTTAGGAATTATCAAATGGTAAGAAATAACGCATCACCATTGCAGTGATACTCAGAACTTTGAGTAACAAAACATAGGGTCTACGCTTCTTTGACGCTCACTACTTTGAGACATTCGATGACATTCTCAACAGCCCTATAATTTCGCTAGCTGCAGTACCCTTCAAACCGGAAAACAGTAATGTTTACACACATCTGTTTGGCGGTAGAATATCTGGTATTGCGGTGGTACCTACCTAGACGACCTCCTGCTAAGGAGATCTACCCCCAAGTCATCTACTATCATTTAGATATTTTTTACAGAATGTTTGTATGAACATCAAGTAACAACTCATATCCCACTTAACGTCAAGTGAGATGGCATAAATACAGGATTTAAAAAAAATAAACAATATCATCTTAAATGATAACAGCCTTGGCTGAACCGTCACTTTCCATCGGGCGTATTAGTTGCCAAACGTAGATCTATTTAATATTAAAAAAAAACGTTATATCTTTTTATTCCAGTAATAATCCCACAAGAGATAAAACCAAGTTTATTTAGTATATTATACAGCACTCTAAATACGTGCTTATGTATATTCACATACGCATGCTCAGCACTATAGCAGCCAAAATAACTACCACAAACTTCACACAGATAAAATAACATACATTAAAAGGTAGTAGAGTCACAAAGTCTATCTTATATACATTTTACTGCAGTTTCACACTACAGTGGCGATACGCTCTACGTACGGTAGAGCTTTTCACACTACATTGAATGGCTTTACTCTATTATTACCGACAAAGACTAAAATGATTTCAAACTTGCTACGACCTGAGTAAAATGGAGCGCTGAAATGGTAGAGGCACTTTCGTATTATATAACATATCTTGATTTTGGAAGTGAAAACGCTTGGCTGATATTTTAAAACTTTGAATGGTTACTAAATAAAAAATTAAGACGACTTAATACTCTACATGCTTTTCCATATTTTTCAAAGTTACAGTTATTTTTATTCCAAAACATCAAGGAGGTAACGTAAAAAGGTAACAAATTTAACTGTGCCCAATTTTTTAACAGATTTGTAACAAATTTAAAAGTAATTTAATACCATTTCTAAATTTAACAATGCAGAATGAATTGAAAAGACATTATTATAAATTTGCTAAAACTTTTCGCAAACGTATGGAGAATATGTGTCATACTTAATTTTAAATTTCTGTTTATAATCATCATCAGTCACGAGAAAGAAAGGCAGACCAGCTGCCCGATGGACTGACGACATTGTTGAAGCGACTGGCAAACAGTGGATGGAGACAGCAAAAAATAGGAATTCATGGACACCTCTAGAGGAGGCCTTCACCTTCGAGAAAACGAGGGGTTTTTAATTAAGTAATCAAATACATATATATTTAACCATAAACATTTTAAAAAATTAGAAAATAAGTAAAAATAATTAGAAATTAGTTTATGTTTGTACTGTTTTTAATAAGAAATATAAGGCTTTTTTCTTATTTTTTTATTTTATTTATCATTTAATCATCATCAGCCAGGGCTGCTTAATTTTTTTATGAGCGATAGGCTAGGTGTCTGACCACAGTTCAACTAATGCTAAGTAACGTTGTTGTCGAAGATGGTAATCACGCCTAGTCTGGACTGGGAACTGGTACTTAAACGAGGTTGCGGGAACATACTGTTCAGTGCTTGGCGGCAGATTTTCAAATTGACGGTGGTAGCTTTTAACTTTAGAGCTAATCAGACGAATACTAGTGAGTACGTTACTACCATGCTATGGTTTCCTCGCAATATTATCTTTCACTGGCAGATTCTAATTTTTTAAGCATACTGTGCATATTGAATGAGGTTTATACCTATCATTGAGGCAGCATTCAATTTTTACAAACTTTATCTTTAATGTGTATCACCAGTGTTAGTGGTTGCTTTGTTGCTATGACTATAAAATGAAATAAATTAATATCTGATTAATATACTTGTATCAACTAAAATCTTCGCTGTTAGCGATAAGGCCGCCACTTGTGGCACTAGTTCATAAGGTTCTTTTGTTCTCTGTATTTTTTTTTCTGTTTATGGTGTGCACAATAAAGAGGTTTATCTATCTATCTATCTTTGAAGTATAACTGTAGCGTTACAAGGAATCACAATTTTGGTGAGTTGAATCAATAGCGGCGACAAATACAGCCGATGCTTGGATGTACGCCAGCGAGCTCCGACCTCGGTTGCACACAGATTGGTCCGCTGAACACTACAGGTGGCTGGAATAATCACCACGGAATAGATACTGTATTTAATTTGGATGAAGTTTCATTCTCTCTTTTATATGTGTGTAATTTTGTTATCTTATGTAAAAGTAATGACACTCTCCACTAACGAGACACTCTCCATGATCATTGCAGTGTTACATAGAACTTTGAGTAGAAAAACATAGGCCAGGGCATCGCTGCTTTGGCGATCATTATATTTAGTCTAGACAAAGTAACATTCAATTAGAGATAATAAATAAAAAAGTGCAAAATGATTGACATAAGCTGTCGAATACGAAGTAATAATTTTTAGCCCAAGGAGATTCGTTTTCATCTGACAGCTGTGAATTATTTTAAAAACTAGTTCTATTTTCACATTTCTATTGAACCATGTTCCAAGTTTCTGTACAACCACTCAATTACAGCAATATATAGCTCATGTAAAATTAAAATAACATTAAGGTCATATTAAATAAATAAATAAATTAAAAAAATATTTTTAAATGATTTCTCTTTTTTTTCTTTTTTTTTATTGGTTGACAGGCTTGGTGTTTGACCATAGCTCACCTGATGTTAAGTGAAGGTGTGGTCGAAGATGGTAAAGCACATCTAGCCTGGAATGGAATTCATTACAATTAACTTTCAACTTTTTCTTTAAAATTAACATAGATTTGGGCAAAATATTTGCCATTTTTTCAATGATGAAAAATTAAATATAATGATAGCGGAATAGCTGGCCGGCCACAGAAAAAAAATAGGCGGGATTGCGGCAATCCGATCTTCATATGTTTGTTGATTTAAAATGTAAAATAAAATTCACCAATTTTTTGCTTTAGCAAATGCATGTTTTTATTTTTACTTTCCTTGTAGGTATTCGTAATGAAAAGCATAGTGCTTACCTCGGGTTAAAGACTTATTTAGTCCCTTGAACTGTTGGCGTCACCCGTTTCGGGACTAAATAAGTTACTTTCACTCCTATGGTAACACTGTACCCACTATTAAAGATTTAGCTCATACTTTTGACGACTTTTCAGTAGCCTGGTCATCGAATCCAATTTACCCATCATATTCCATGGACGAGTCCTATTTACTTGGCGAACTCTACCGCAGTTTGGCTAATAGCGATGTTTAAAGTTTACCAATAACGTTCCATTAACACTGGAGGTGTGCTGGCATGACCGCGGACCTTCACTGGGTCCGTGGGCTTAGACTTGAAGTGATCGTGAAGGATATATATGTTTCCATCTGTTGTAGCCATATACTTGTAAGTAGAACCGATAACAGCTGGGGTAAATGTGTTCTAAAGTGGACACCGCAAATCGGCAAATGTAGCTATAGTACGCCCTGAGATTCAATAGAGTTGATATACGTAAGATAGCTACGTCAGAAAGTTGGTGTACTTACTTGTCGTACTCTTGTACGATTTAAATCCATCTTTTAACCACAGAGCTTTGATCAGTGTAGTTAAGTACCATATTAAATGCCTGCCCATTTAACTTTAGAATAGCAACATCAGCTGTGCCTAGTTTATTTTCATCATCATCATCCACAGCCTTCTTTATCCCACTGCTGGGTAAAGGCCTCTTTCTTTACATGCCATATGCCTCGGTCCTGTGCCAATCTGGTCCAGGTTCGACCCACGACGGTGACGATATCGTCGACCCATCTTGCGGCTGGACGACCGACGCTGTTAAAGTTTATTTTAATTTAACTAAATGTTATACTTTATTGAAATGTAGGTACTCGTTAACTATAAATGCATTCAATTTAGTTAGCATGTTTAAATATTTTTTGTCATTCCTACAACGCGATATAGGCTATGCAAATAAATATAATAAAATATTTTATTAATAAGATTAAAATTACAAGTCATGTTTTTACATACATGTCAAACAATAACATTCAAATGATAAAAATAATAAAACATGTCAATAAAATTAGATTGTTGTGTGTTTTGACATTTTCGTAAATTTTATTCAAGATTTTCACCCATAATTCTAAAGTATAAAATATTTATTGCCTTAAAGTCAATGGCAGTGAAAAATTACCACATACAATTACAAGTACAATTATTATAAAGTATTATTTACAAGTCATGTTACCTATAATACGAATACTCATAATAATAAAATAAATAAATAGAATAAACAAATAATCAAACTAAAACAACCCGCCCCTGACCGTTCCCGGCGCAAAGGTGCCCATCACACTCGCCGCATTTCCGCGCTGAATGGCAATGGCCAACCAATAAAATTAGATGAATCATAATATAAGTACTATATCAAGAGTTTATAATTACTTACTAGTAATTTCATAATCTTTTATTTCTGAATCTCAGCTTGGTTCTAATAGCACGCGTGCTTTATAAAGCACGTGATGGAAGGTGAATCTCGAATGAAAGCAGGTACGCGGTTGTAGACCGCGGGCTTGAGAATTTATATTCCTATTTACAATCTTTGTCTTTGGTTTGCGTTTGTGTTTGGGTTTGTTTTCGTGTTCGTGTTTGTGTTAGCGTTTTTTCTTTTTCTTTGGTTTTGGCGTCGTGTTTTAGCATTTGCCAGTGTCAAGTATTTATATATTTTCAACTTTCAAAAGTTAAATAAGTGTCCTCGTAGCTAAAGTTACAGTCAAAGTCCAGTCTTGGTCAAGTACAATCCGTGTCAGTCAAGTCCAGTCATGCTTTAGTAAAGTAGTGGTGACTTTACTACAAAGCTTCGATGGAGTTTTGGAAGCAACACGAAAAGTCATGTTTCACCACATTACCTATATATCATTTTCCCACACTCGCGCTTGTGATTCGGCACTTTATGAATAAAACACCACCATTTTTATGCATAAACACTCGACAAAACACTAGTTTTGGAAAAAAATACAACGGGGCGACACGACTCTTTCCGCGTTCCCGCCAAAACTCCTGTGCTCATGTCCGTGTCCGTGTTGTTTGTCCGTCTGCCCGTCTCCGATCTCTTTATCTTTCCGATTAATAAAGCATGTATTATGGAAACCAGACAACTGATATAATACTAACACACTTTTGTTATGTAAATATATACATAAGATACATAGACACACAGACAGGACAAACATCTTCGTTCTTCACATAAATGTTTGTCATAGACAGGAATCGAACTCATGCCCTACATGCCTACATCTCACGAAGCAAAACTAGCACCAAATGAAAATGTAAGGAGCGCAAAAAATTATTGCGAGTGTAATCTATTGTCAGACGAAACTTTGTGTAATCTATTCCGTCTGGGTAGTAAAAAAATTTATCTAGAATTGTTTTGCTTACAAAATACTTGGAATATTATCCGAATTCTATAGAAGAATATCGAATAAAAAACTAAAAGCGTAGCAATTGGACAGCCACTCGCCAGCGATATTTGCTACGAGCTGCTACGCTGGAGCTACGCCAGACTTAATAATATCGTCATAGATGCTGTTAATTATACTACAATTCATACCTACTATTATTTTATTATATTGAATACTATAAATGCAAAAGTTATATGTTTGTATTTATGTATATGTGCTACCTCTTGACGCGTTAACTGATCTTAACTAGGTATGCAGATAGCTATAGCATATTTTATTGTAGTATGTATGCATTATTTTAATTATCTTATTTCAATTAAATTGTGTGCTAAATTCAAGCATAGATCGTGACGTAGGTACTTTTTATCTATCTTGAAAGCTGCGGAAAGCAGCTAGTGTATTTTTTTTTAAATATATTAAAAGCAGTTTTTAGATTATTTTTTTATTTCTATTAAGTTTATTTCACAATTCAGATACACGTTTACACAATATTTTTTCTACTACTTCTGAAGTATATTTAACTTTTTCTGTAGTTTTTTTTTGAGCCATTTTTAACTATAGAAGTGACTATAAACTAAGCGAGCACTTTTTCATTATTTCATTTCAAAATCACAAAGATGACAGTGAATGTGAAAAAGTAGGTCAAAATCAGCCAAACATTAACTCGATTCAATTAAATTCAAATTTTTAACCCGAGCCGTCGATCAGAACATAACGGAATGAATAAAGCGGATACGGAATAAGTCGGATTAATTTCGGAAATACAAAACACAAAAGAAAATCCAAACGAAACAATTCCGGCTATAGTTTTAATTAGACGCCGTACAATACAAATTAATCGTTAATAATAAATTCACGTAATTGAGATAATTATGGAAGAGTTGGTAGCAATTAGCGTCAGCGAGGGCCTGAGAGTGCCATCTGGCGGCGGTCCAACGTACTCCTCAACACGACCGCTCGTGCAGGCCCGCTGAAACAAAATAATTGGTAGATACGCTGAACAAATCCGAACATACCTATCCGAAAATTCACTTTTTATTATTTAGGCATGCGTTTTATAGCCTGATTTTAAAGACTTCACTTGAGATTCAAATGAATTTATTTGTATGCTCCATCCTCGGCCACACCATCGCATAGTAACACACGATTTGGCAGCCACACGCAGATCTAATAAACATAAATGATTGTCTGTATGTTTTTTACTTCTTCAAGCTTGAAGGGTTAGATGGTTTTAGATGGAATTTGGAATGCAAATAGCATATGTCTTGTCCTGCTTATGTTGCTTTGTATCCCGGAACATGCAGTAACAGCTCGGATCTATGAATACCCTGAGTTCCAACTATAGTTTAGCTCCAGATCAGCTTTGTTTTACACGCAATCCCACTGCTGGACATGGGCCCTTTTATTGGTACCTACACCTCAATCTTATCATCTTATTAAAAATCTGTAAGCTTGCATTTCGTCTTCAAATTGCCAAAACAATATCAATATGCTTAAAATATAGCTCCTCAGGGCAAGCGACCTCACTATTTTCGATCAAAAAATATAAACGTTTTATATATGATGCTTTTTTTTTGCAACTGGCATATCTTTCTTCATCATCAAAGGCGCGATTCTAACTACTCCACAATGACAGTTTCACTTGAAGAAAATATAAAACGTGAAAATGTTACCGTGAACGTTGCGGTCGTTATGTCACATCGCAGAGAAGTTCAGGGTTCAATTGAATACACCAAGTGGCGGGAACATGGAAATAAGGAAATAACACAAATTTAAAAAAAATTTAATGTTACATAGAACATAGGCGAAGACACCCACAAATACGTCAAGGCAATACGATATTTATGTATAACAGCCGTGTTAAGGTGTGTGAACCATCTTCGACCACACCGTCACAAAACACCTTGCCTGTCAACCACATAAAAACCGAGAGTTCATAAATAAAAATATGTATATCTACGATATAGCTAAAACAATAGGTAAGTATTTCCAGCTAAGTCTAAGGCAGTATTTATGTCATTACGGAGTTAAGATTAATGGAAAAATTAGTCATCATTACGCTGTAACGTAGCGACCCTAACGACTTGCCAATAAATTAATGCAAGCAAACTAAGTGACAAGGACACTTGAGTCATTATAAGCTTGTGTATACAGGGTTACGTGGAACGGTTATAATATTGAGTCGAAAGGAAGTCATTATAGCCTGCTAATCTATATATTTAATTTATTTAGTATTTCATATGTACCTATATACGTTTATTGTATTGTTCTTTTATTTATTTATTTCTTTTGTACACCAACCTTTCATTTATTTACTTTTCTTTCCATCCACAGGTTGTCTGGAAGAAATCGCTCTAGGCGATAAGACCGCCCTTATACATCAAGTATCTATTATATTGTTTTGTTATACGTATATCTTCTTCTTTTTTTATTGTTTTTTTTTGTTTCATATTTGTATTAATTGTGATCTGTTTCATTTATAAGTTTTTGGTGTATAATAAAGTTATATTCTATTCTATTGTTCTCGTTTTTGTAGCGATAATAACCCAGTGGTTAGAGCGGTTGGTTCACACGCCGAAGGGCGTGGGTTCAAACTCCAACAATGAACTTGAGCTGCCGGTGATGGAAAACATCGTGAGGAAACTATAGCGTAGTGGTAGGGTACTTTCTAGTACTCGATTGGCTAGCTACCACTTTCAAGTTTGAAATCTTTCTCCTAACACCTAACGGTGTGTTAGCAACCACACTTGACAGCCAGTTCTTTTCCAGGCTAGATGTTTTCACCATCTTCGGCCACACCGTCACTTAACATCTGGTGAGCTGTGGACAAATACTTAGCCTGACAATCACAAAAAAAACTGACATCGCTATAAAATCAACTGCTTCATATGAAATATCATAGATTTTTTTGTCGCGATTACAAAGTTGTATCTAAAAGTTGTCCATAGCAATGAGCTCCTTTCGGGTTAGTAATTTAATTTACCCGTATACATTACGTTTAATTATTTAACGGTAATTGATTTAATGGCTTTTTTTTTAATGTCACGAATGACAAAGTCATCTTCTTAACATTAGATGAGCTGTGGTCCTACACCTGACAGAACAATAACGCATATTGATAGACCGTTTTGGATTACACTTCTTTGTATTGAATTAATATTATAACTACATTTTTTTTATCAATAATGCAACAGATAACGGAAGTAATAATAAAACTTTATTAACCATAGTGTATAGATACAAACATTTACAGCGGTCCCTGCACTAAGCTTGGGCTTGTATCGCAGGAGGCCATGCACATGTTACCAAAGATTTGACCACAACTCACCTGATGTTAAGTAAAGATGTGGCTGAAGATGGTAAAGTACACCTAGCCTGGAATGGAACTGGTTCGCAAGTGAGGCTGCCGGAATACACCGTTAGGTGCTTGGGGGTAGATTTTCAACTTGATGGTGGTAGCTAGCCAGCCGAGTACTAGAAAGTACCCTACCACCATGGTATGGTTTCCTCACGATGTTTTCCTTCACTTATATTGTTCTTACATAACATGTAAAGGCAATGTTACATGTAAAGCATAGATATTGCTTATTACATGAACGCTTGGCTTTGTTGTCTAGTGCTTAGACCAGATTTTATGTATTTTTATTGCGCGCAAGCCCGGCAAGCTTAGCTAATCTCATAAACTCCGCCTTCTATGTTCCTAGCAATACTTGGAGACACTTTGGATTTTCGATCATGTTACGGATATAGCGGAGCTATTCCATTTAGTACCTAATAAGTAGGTACAACTAAACTCAAAAACATTTACTTTATACTCTTTAAGAACTTAGAAAGAACTCTTTGACTCGTCAACGATAGTTTGATGTTAAGGTGGTTCGATTTCCATACAAATAAATGTTTGCCATTCATGGACAAATGGAGCATAATTTTACAGTGAAATTACAGCTACTGGCATTTATTTTCATCTTTATTTGCGGTAAATCGCAATTGCTTGAATAAAAGAATAGATTATAAGTTTTAGCAAAGCAAAGCTAGTTTCAGTATGCGTTTACGCCCCGCCCGCCAGGGGCCGTAATTTTGTATACGTTTTGATAAAGAAAACTAGACAAAAGTTTATTCTGAAATTATCATGTTAACCCTCTGATCGAAGGCCTGTTGGACTTTTATAACGATCGCCTTACTCTACCTAGCAACATCTCCAGTTTCAACTACCTATAAATTTATAAGAAAAATCAAATCATTGACCTAAAATATGATAAACAAGAGAGCGGAAAATGAGGTTTCATATCTTCACGTGTCGGGCAATGAGACGCGACCACGCAGCCGGCGACTGCATTTCCCAACGCATCCCTCGTTCAATATCCGCAAGGATTGTTTGCAGAAACACCCCCCTTCACCCCACAAGCCCCGCCAATACCCACCTCTAATGGAGCGCGGGTGTCTAGTTTTAGAATAGACTTGGCGATAAAATGAAATTCTCAAGAATAAGGAAGCCTGGAGAGTAGGCAAGCTCGTTGTTCCCGCGTACCAGTGCGTTATCCTGTAGTTAATTTAATATGTAGCTACTTGAAAGTAGGTATATATTTTTGTAAACTATCTAACACTATTAAATCATCAATATTTGTATATTATTTTATGAGATTTCAAAAACGGCTAAATTGTAGTTCATCTCGTCTAGTCGACGCCACCGTGAACAAAACGCTGGCCTTTATTTTGTCCAGCGTTTGAATATTGCCATATAACGCGCAATGGACCAGCGTTTTGGGAACTATTCCCATTGATGGCGGACTTATAGATTAGTTTATTTTCATTTTTTTATTAGTTCCCAAAAACATTATTAAATAAATTAATTTAATAAATTAAAAAAATCGTGAACGAACGTACGTATAATAATTATGTTTGTTCTTTCTTTACGCTGTAATCACGGCAGGTTGTATAACAGGCAAATATACGTACACTATTAACTTTGTAATAAAGACTTAATATTGTATGCAAAAAAAAGTAAACACAAAAGTCTTATAATTAAAAATAATAGTAATGAAATTGTATAAATATGGCATGTCCGTGATTCTCATAATATTACCTTAAATGAAAATAAACTTCATAATTAAGCCTTTAAACATTTTAAGTAGAACAATTCGATGTTTTGTAATCAAGCCAGAATAATCTACACCCGTGCGAAGCCGGAGTAGAACGTAGTAAAATACTAAAGTCGGAAGGAATTGGTTGTGTTTACCCCATTCGAAGTATTAAGTAGCGTTTAAAAGCAAACAGGCGGTTGCGACCCTCCTCTAACTAACCATGTGGAATGGAATCTGAATAGTTATTCAGGACGGTCCTTCGTTCCGGATTAATGCTAGACTAGGGCTGTCATGGCGGCTGTTTCAAGGTTTAAAGTTTTAAGACATTCATTCTCATAACTTCCTATCATCATCACATCTTTAGGAACGCACCTACTAGTAAAATGCATATAGATCGTAGTCGCAAAATTAGACATTTTCGAAAGTTTTTTTTTTTTTTGGTGTAAGACTAAAACAAATATGAAATTATTTATAGATTATTTATTTTTTTACTTACATCAAATTTTCATACAAGTGTCGTAATGTAGGTACATAACGCGTTTGACATTGTTCGTATAGTTTTCTAAGAAATAGAGCATGCTTTTTCATAACTTCCTATCATCATCACATCTACAAGAACGTACCTACTAGTAAAATGCATATAGTTCGTAGTCGCAAAATTAGTACATTTTCAAAAGATTTTTTTTTTTTTTTGGTGTAAAACAAACAAATATGAAATTATTTATAAATTATTTATTTTTTTACTTACATCAAATTTTCATACAAGTGTCGTAATGTACATAACGCGTTTGACATTGTTCGTAAAGTTTTCTAAGAAATAGAGCATGCTTTTGTCCAGCACTGGGAGTTAATAACCACCAGTATCGTTTTATGATACTTAAGCTATAGATATGTAGTAGTTAGCGTGCTCGGTTTACCCACCGAGGGGCGTGGGTTCAAATCCCAATAATGAGCTGCCTGTGAATGAAAACGTCGTAAGAAAACCATGATATTGTGAGTACTTACTAGTAGGTACACGGCTGGTCAGCTTCCACGCCGAAATTGGAAATCTGCTACCATGCTTCTCAGGGTGTTTCGGCAGCCTCACTTGAGAGCTAGTTCTATTCTAGGCTGGGTATGTTTAGGCCTTCTACCTTCGACTACGCACTTGACATCAGGTGTCTGTGGTCAATCACGTAGCCAGTCACCATTTATGAATAGAGCATTTATTTGTTTTGTTTTTTCTCCGTTCCATCTTCTAAATCAAGCAACGGATTGTCATACTTGTTATTTGTGTAGATATATTATTTTTACGGAAGGTAATGTATTGTGTCTCTACCTAATTAGATTTTTATAAAAAATGTAGAGAGATTTCACGTTTTGTAATCGAGTTGCTAAAATGAATAGTACCTACCCGTGCTAAGCCAGAGTGGGTCGTTAGTATATCTTATAACATGCGTATTGCAAAGACAAGTCAATAGATATCTCATCCTAATCCATAATTCCAACACAGTTTAGGAGATACGAGGAACAAATGAACATTAATTTATAGACGGTTCAAATCATAACCTTTTGTGTATAATCAGTGTTAATTAAAATAGTGGGTACTTGTTCATCATTTCTGTATTTACTTCCACAAACTAACAGTTAGCCAAGTCTCAAATCTCCTAAGACTCAAACCACCAAGTTTAAAGTACAAGCATGTACAAATACAAACTGTCAAAGTGACACAAGCACATACGCGAGGTATTTGAAATGCAAACGTAACTTGCGAAACTCCGAACAAGTTGCAGCCGATTTGAAACTGTCTCCTGATACCTGCCTACGAGCTTCTGTATGTAACTCTGTTCGTGCTAATACTTTACTGAATACAGACAACAACCTACATTCGAGTAGTTTATGATGTAAATTAATTCTAGTCTAGACTATTTCTCTTAGGATAGGGTTCTGTTAATTAGTAAAACAGAAATTAATTCTTCTTGAATTTTGGCATCGAATTTTGTGTATTTGCCAGTGTCAACCGTTTTGATATTTACAAGTTTCATGAGTTAAAAAGCAGTCAAAGTCCAGTCTTGATCAAGTCCAGTCCGTGTCAGTTAAGTCCAGCCATGCCATAGTAAAGTAGTAACGACTTTTATTAAAAGCTTCGATGTAGTTTTGTAAGTAACACGAAAAATCATGTTTCACCACATTATATCACTTTCCCAGACTAATGCTTGTAATTCGGTACTTTATGAATAAAACACCACAATGTCTATAAATAAACACTCGAAAAAACTAGTTTTGGAAAAAAATACAATGGGGCGACACGACTCTTTCCGCGTTCCCGCCAAATCTCCAACGTAAATTAATCATAAAATACAAGCACTGATAATGTAATTCTATACAGATAGGTACATAATACCTACTAAGGCTAAACAAACTTTTCTTTTTTATGGTTGACAGGCTTGGTGTTTGACCACAGCTCGACTGATGTTAAGTGACGGTGTGATCAAAGGTGGTAAAGCACACCAAGCCTGGAATGGAAATGGCTCTGAAGTGAGGCTGCCGGGCCACACAGTTAAGTACTTGGAGGCAGATTTTTCCACTTGACGGTTGACTATTCAAATACCTACGAAATGAAAAGCAAAATATCTAGTATTTTAATTTGCAAAAATAACGTAATAAATGAAAGATACAGACAACTGTCTATTCATACAGTCTAGTCATACAAACAGAATGTATGAAAAATAGAAAGTTTCCATTTACTTCCCACCAGGGGTGGCTGTACCTATGTGGGTAGCCAATGGGTGTGGAATACCTATCTACATCTACTTTATTTTGTGCTTGTTATAAATTTCGAACTTGCGGCCATCCAGTCTGCGGGACGTCTTTAATGACCCGTAGAATCGTTTTTATGATGTTTACTTTGATCAGAAAACAGCATCAAAACGTCTTTTATAGCGCAATAACGTGGAATTCGACAGAATATTGGAAGTTCCCCGTGTTCCAGTGAGTAGGTAACCTACCTAGGTAGATGAAAAGACGAAAAACAAATGAAGATAAATAAGTATCTAGGTACCTATTTGAAAATGTTTAAAACTCCTCTGTTAATTAAGTTAGCGGCAGCTAGGGGCTCGAAATAAAACCGAAACACTTCATAACTAATTTATAAATGTAATACCTAATACAAAATCTAGTATAATTAAAATAGCTAAAGTAGCTTAAGTAGCTTAAATCTTTGACGACTAACAGTTATTATCTATTTATTAATTAAAATTTTAAATAACTATTTTTTAATATATTATTTCCAATAACTAAGTACTCTTCTGGCTAATTCGAGTGGTCAAATGAGTACCGCGGAAATGGCACGAGCCAGTTTTTGACGTCATACCTACCTGCATTGGCGATTCCCTTTTTTACAAATAAATAGTGTTGTTACGTCGGCATTGTTGGTGGAGTGGTGCCTACTACGTAATTTCCTAATTCTACTACATTTATAAAAACTAGGTGTGTCTACCTTCTTCGATCTCAACGTGACTTAATTTCAAAGATAAGAATTTGCTGCACGCAGTAATAGAGCGACCTGTACATTAAAACTTTAAAGTAAATAATAAAAACTTATTAGGGCCAAACGAGTCTCACAACGCGATGTACTGGTGATCGCGACAGAAAGTTGTATTGAGTCAGTCTTTCAAGTCTATGTATGATAATATAATATGTATCTTCATTTATTTAACTTCTTTTTTCATAATACTTAAAAATATCGATACACTTGACAATAGAAAACGTTGCTTATAAGTGCGATTCCATAAACAAAGAATATGAAGTTTTGAAAAATTCGCGAAATGTGATTTTTCGGCGTTGCCGCCAAAACTCGATAAGCTTGCTTCTTTCTTTGTTTGCGTCATTGTTCATTTTGTGTATCCTGCCAGTGTCAAGGAGTTCAAATTATCACGTATCTCACAAGATAAAATTAAGAACCTATATGTCTGAGTTACTATAAAGACAGTCACAGTCAAGTCCAATCCAAGCCCCAGTAAAATAGTGGTAACTTTATTTAAAAGCTGCTATGGAGTTTTAAAAATTTACAATAAGCCATGTTCCTCTTCATTATTAATCCCTTGACTTCACTCATGTGTCATAAAAAAAATCACTGTTTTAACGTTGCAAATATACAACATTTTGACATGATTTTTCTCCGCTTTCCACCAAAAAACCTTACTCTTGCTCGTATCAGATAAACTTCAAACCTATGCGACGCCAAGTTCTCCTCGGAGGAATAAGAAAAAAAAAACTAAATTTTTTTATTTATCAAGCTGTCAATGTCATCTTGAATAATTTTAGGTTATGCTTATGTTTACGATTTTTGTAATTTGTATTGGTCGATGATGTTGATAATTCTTGATAAAATTAAATAGTCTATTCAACTAACTGTTGTAAATTAAATAAAGTGAAGCAATTACGTTTCATACTTTGCAGTAGTAATATAAATTAGAACGAATGGAAGAGTCTTCTAGCGATAAACGACCACAATTTGGCAATAGATTCTTAGAAAATGTGGACGAAGTCTTCAAGCATAACGCGTGGTACCGTATTTCGAACTTTCCTTGCACACTTTAAAAATTATACGAGCTCTGATAATAAACAATCACGTTTAGAATGCACTCGATACAGAAAGAAACCAGCTGGTGGAACGCGCTTCCTTGACGATAAAAAACACATATTCCTTTTTAATGCTTGGTACCTATAATTTGTATAACTTACCAAGAAATTTCACATTACTTTTAATCAGAAGTTTACTAAATATTATGTATTTGTTACAGGGATAATGTTCAGTGGGATGAGGAGCAAGAAAATGTGGCAAAGGAGAAAGTACAGCATAACTCACAAATAACTTTCTCTGAGGACAAATTGAAATCATTGGAAGAAAATGCAGATAAACATTGGGATGCTTTCTATGATATTCACCAAAACAGGTATGCTTTAGACTTTTTTTCTTCTTTCAGTAATAACAACATGGCAAAAAACTTAAACTATGCCCATAAAAACAAATATGACAATAAATATGTAAATGTGAAAATAAAAGTGTTCATTTATTATTCTCATTTTAATATCACATATTTCTGCATTTGCAACATCTATATAATATCTTAACTTTTAAATACCTTTTGTCTATTACTTTGAAAAGATTATGAATATTACCTACTACAAATGTAAAGTAAACTTTTTACGACTCTATTTAAACAATTTTATAAAATTTTAGTCAAACTAAATAAATAACAATAAGACAAATGTATGAGACATTTGTCCCATTGTTATTTTTGTTATAAAATGTATTAAAACTCTTGAAAAAATTATTTAGTCCGAGATAACTTAGAAAAAATGTTTTTTTGTAAAATTAAAACATATATATTTCAGGTTCTTCAAGGACCGGCATTGGCTTTTCACTGAGTTTCCTGAACTAGCACCTGATTATAAATCGGCACCAGTTAGAGTATACCCAGATAATGACATAAATAATAAAACAAAAGACAACACAGAAGACAACAAAACCCCTGCTGAAAACAATGAAAACCTATCAACAGATTGTCAAAAAGCTTTAAACAATGAAATTATTTCAGACAGCAAACGTTTCATATTTGAAATAGGTTGTGGAGTAGGGAACACAATATTTCCAATACTACAGTACAGTAGAGATCCTAACCTATTTATCTATGGATGTGATTTCTCTTCAAAAGCTATAGAGATCATGAAACAAAATGAACTATATGACTCGAAGAGATGTAATGTGTTTGTTTTAGATGCAACTCAAGAATGGGATGTACCATTTGAAGAGAACTCTGTAGACATTATTGTGCTAATTTTTGTGTTGTCAGCTATTGATCCTGCCAAGTAAGTATAACAAAAATATATTTATGTACCCATGTCTCACCTCCATCATAAAACCATTTATGATGACTTATGAAATGTGATGATTTATAAAACCTTAAGCTGCACCCCATGGTGTTACCCGCTACATGTTTTCAGGATAAAAAGTAACCTATGTGTTTATCCAGGGTCTCAGCTACCTCCATACCAAATTTCATTCGTTTTTGTGTAAAAGAGTAACAAACATCCATCTATCCAAGCTTTCACATTTATAATATTAGTGAGATTATGACTATCACTTACCTACACCAAAAAAATTTTAAAGGACAACAATGAGTCATATTTCATAGCTTCACAGCCCTGTAATATAGCTAGCAGCAGTACCCTTCAAAACAAAACACAGTAATGTTTACACACTACTGCTTGATGGCAGAATATCTATTACTGCAGTAGTACATAACTAGATGACTTCCTGCTTAGGTGCTCAACCACCGAGTAAAATATATAATTAAAAAAAATGTGTCATTAAACAGGCAAAAGTTTTGGAATTGTAGAGATATGCCCCATGTTCAGTTGCACTATTTTATTTTTCAGGATGTCAACAGTAATTAGCCAAATCCACAAATACCTAAAACCCGGCGGTTTAGTAGTGTTTCGAGACTATGGTTTGTATGACTTGGCACAGTTGAGATTCAAGAAAGGCAGATGCATATCCGAGAACTTTTATGCTCGAGGTGACAACACAAGGGTTTATTTCTTCACACAAGAAGAAATAACTGAATTGTTTAAAGCTGAAGGATTTGTAGAAGAACAAAATTTGATTGATAGAAGATTGCAAGTCAACAGAGGTAGAATGCTGACCATGTATAGAGTTTGGATTCAAGCGAAATTTAGAAAACCCTTATGATCATATACTTGGGTTGATAATTTGAATTGAGTGATAGTTTTAACTAATTAGTAGTGTATGGTGTGTAGATTTTGTTGCATCACTCTTTAACATACTAGGTGGCCACCTTAAAGCCAAATATTCTCTAAGAGAAGCAATATCTGGATCCCCTCTACCTATTTTTTATTCTATTACATATTATTTTATATAGTGTGATTTATCAAAGTACGGAAAAAAAACTAAAAAGGGGTAATTTACACATTATTATTAACAACTTTTATGATGAGCACAACTGAACTCATAAAAAAAATTAGGACCGTCGCTCCACACATTTCATCAAGACTAAGTGTCAACCAAGTTTTTCTATTGAACAGCTGATTTTTGTTATACAATTTCAGAGTCCTAACTATTGTAAAAGTTGTTCATAATGATTAGTACCTATGGACTTATAACCCTGTACAAACTACGTGAAATAAATTTAATGTTAAGTAAATACAATGTATTTTTTTTAATCTTGTTATTTTCATACTGGTTTGCTTTATTTATACGGTACTAAATGATATTTTAACACATTCAGTGCCGCTGATACGCCTAGCGTGTCCTCACGAATTCATGTCGCGATGCCGCGAGCGCGCCAGGCGTGCTCTCGATTTTTTATGAATTTGGGCATATTTTCTTTCTGAAGCCGAAATACGGACTTTTATGATTTCACCTTTATACAGTGCCAGTGAACACGTCTAGCGTGCCCATGTCGTTTTATCTTGCAGTGACGAGAGCTCGTCTGGCGTGCTCGCGTTTTATATAGGGCTGCATCGCTGGGAACTACTCGAAAATATTGGTGGCTATGAAAGTGTTAAATTTGCAATTAAAATGAAATAAATAAATATCGTAGGACTATACACACAGCGCCATCTGGCCCCAACTAAGCAGAGCTTGTGTGATGGAAGTCAGATAACTGATAGAATACATAAATCCTTTTTTTTTTGTTTGTAAATACATACAGAACACTCAGACACAGAACAAACATTTGTTTATTCACAAAATGTTTGCCCTGAGTGGGAATCAAACCCACGCCTACAGCTCGCAAGGCATATATACTACCAATGAGCCAACGGAGCTGTCAAAATTAATTAACTGATTCAAAAGTATACGGAATGGCTTTTCCATGGGATGAGCATTTCCGTGGTATATGGGGTCTTCTTTCTGAGCTAACCATCTCTCGGGCAGGAACTCCTTTGGTCGAGGATAGTATTTCTCGTGATTTGAGAGGTACTGGCTAGTACATTGACCTGAAAAAGTCCATAAGTTGAGCCAGATACACGAGCCACAATAGAACTTATCTTTCAGTAGGTAAGTAAAATTTTAAGTAATTGATAGAGAAGATAGTACAAAATCGTTTTGTAGATACGCAGAAGAAAAACAACACTCACGCTTCTGCTTAATGTTTATTTTACTGACGCCAATATAATAAAAATTAATAAAAAAAACAGGATTACGCGAAGCTGTAGTAAAAACCATAAATAAGTCATTGTATTCATTTATTACGAAAATCTTTTGCTTTGCACAGATTGAAAATTATGAAAAAACATTTTTGCTCCATACATTTCATCGAGCATGAATAACGTTTTTATTTAAAAACAGCTGATCAAAAAGACCTTTCAACTTAGCGCTACCGTTCCACGCGACACCTTATAAACAATCATACAAGGTTATTAGCTTGTTGTACTAAGCCCAAATAAGGTCTTGTACTCATTATTACAAACAACTTTTCTTATAGCACAACTTCAAAATAGCGAGAAGAAACTCAGCTGTTCTATAGAAAAAAGTAGGTAAGTAGGTCTTTGAAATTGACTCAAATTGACCCTTGATTAAATAGAGTGCTGATTTTTTTAGCGATTTCAGAGTTCAGAGATGTCATAATAAACCCTCTACTACAATGACCTTCCTCCGGCGTAGTAAACCTCAAGCTAATAACCATGTAGGCATTAAAGTAATTAATATAATAAATAATAAATTGGTATTTCATTTAATGGATTCAAAGTTAATACGGAAGGGTTTCTCCATCTCATTTATAAGTTTAGTTTTAACTCGTAGAGGTGGGCCTTCCCACGTGACCTTTAACTCTTTAAGTAACTTTTTCATAAATATCTCGATTTCCAGTTCGGCAATCCTCCTTCCTATACAACTTCTCACGCCAAAACCGAAGGGCAGATTCACCATGGGGTGAGCATTCCCGTGGTACAGAGGATCACTTTTGTCTACTATCCATCTCTCTGGAAGGAATTCCTTTGGACGTTGATAGTATTTCTCGTGATTTGAAAGGTACTGATTTGGAGAAATGACATCAATCTAAAAATATAAAAAACAAATTAATAATGGCTGTAAAAATCTTCAACAAGCTGACTAACTCTCTTAGAGAGAAAGATTGTTTATTAAACTGCATACTATTTTACTATGGGAACTGACGTGGTTTTGTAAGTACTTCACGTTTAATTATCCTACTAATATTACCTATAAATATGAAAGTTAGGATGGATGGATGTTTGTTACTCCTTCACGCAAAAACTACAGAACGGATTTGGATGAAATTTGGTATGAAGGTAGCTGTGAAACTGGATTAACACATAGCCTACTTTTTATCCCGAAAACATGTAGCGGGTAACACCGCGGGGCGCAGCTAGTATCGGTACTGCGACTATAGTTTCGGCTATATCCGATAGCCTTCTGTTTCTTCTTACTAGATTCTCTTGAAGATTTTTTTATGATTATGATTGCAGATATAATTGATTATAATAAAATGAATATGATTATTATCTTAAATTTTTTGAATTGTACAAAATATTGTTACTAATTATTTATTCTTGTATAGGTTACTCGAAGATCAGGCAGAGGTTTATTTTATGGACACCCTACACACACACGTATTGTTAATAGGCGTCGACAGACACATTATTTGTCAAAATACGATTCATTGTTGATAAAACATAGAGAAGAAAAAACTGTTAAAATTAATCCCAAATTTTTCGCAGTTAGTTATTAAATGTATAGAAACGCCGCGCACCGAGTACCAAACTGACTACAGGTAGCGTCAAAATACCTTTAAAATAATAAATAACTTATGCTTACTCCTTTCGGTATTAGGTATCCTTTAACGACATGCTCTTTGCTTGTCCGCCTGAGGTTCCCGGGTATCACGTGCCAAATCCTTAGTGATTCCTTTAGACAAGCTCTTAAATATTGATTGCTTTTTCCCGAACGTATTTCGTCTCGTAATTTGTCTTGAACATTCTGATTTACTGCTAATTGATATAGTAGACTCATTGTAGCGAATGCTACCTGTGAAATTATAATATTCGTTGTTATAAGTTATTCTACTGGGGAAATGCTCCAAAAAATTTTGTAGCGATGATAGCTCAGTGGTTTGTGCGGTCGGTTCACACGCCGAAGACCGCGAGTTTAAACCTCACGATGTTTTCGTTCCAGCAAACCATAGCATGGTGGTAGGATATTTTTAGTATTCGGCTAGCTAGCTACCATTCAAGTGAAAATCTGCCGCTAAACACCTAACGATGTGTTTCAGATGAGCTTTGGTCAAACACCTAGGTTGTCAAAAAAATCAAAATCAGGCGTTATCTCTTACCATCAGGAGAGTGTCTCGTCTTTTTTTTTTTTTTTTTTAATGACTAATGCTGTTGGCCGCAGATGGCCTCTACAGCGTCACCAGACTGTGGTGTCTCGTCCTTTGCCTACATAATATTAATATGCATATTGTTTTACCGTATCGATTCCAGCCATAAGCATTTCGTTAGCCATCATTATCGCAACTTTTTCATCAATTGCCAAAAGTTTTTCTACTATACTCATATCTTCTTCCGGTATATCGTGAACTCTTGAATTAATTTTTTGCATAGCTTCATTTAGATAGGCACTGCTTACACTGAAATGTGAAATATGTCAGTTATATGGAAAAAATTCTAAAAATTAAATAGGTCCGAGAACACTACCTTGAGTCACACCATGTCAAATACGAAAATTGTATGCATCATGATAGTAAAGATTTAATGAAATCCTCTTCTCATCTTTGATTTTGGCGTCGCAATTTGTGCATTTGCCAGTGTCAAGTGTTTTGATACAAGTATCATAAAAAGTAGTCAAAGTCCAAGTCCAGTTCGTGTCAGTCCAATCCAGGCATGCTTTAGTAAAGTAGTGGCGTCTCTACTATACATATAAGCTCCGATGTTCGAGTTTTGAAAGCAACACGAAAAGTCATGTTTCATCACAATATATCACTTTTCCACAATCGCACTTGTAATTCGTTACTTAATGAATAAAACATCACTATTTCTATACATAAAGGCTCCAGAAACACTAGTTACTAGTTTAGGAAATAAATACAATGGAGCGACACGACTCTTTCCGCGTTCCCGCCAAAACTCATGAAATCCCTCTATCCCTCTTTAGGCAGACGTGTAACATCGTTGAAATGTGTGAGCGAGATTGTCTTTAGAAAATATTTTTTTGGTACTATTAAGTATTAGTAACTTACTCCCATTGCGTATCATAGACCTTAATGATCTTTTTGAAATTGGGCGTAGATATATATTTCCACGGGCTTGGCATAAATTCCAGTTTAAATGACAGGTCCACCATATCTCTCGCTGCCTTCATCAGCTTCCTAGCTGGATGGTCTTCAGTTAAATCGTCTTGCAAACATCCTAGTCTAGCGCCTAATGCGACAAGAGCAACTGATTCTAGCGACCACTTCGTGATTTCCAATTCAAAGTTCTTTTGAAGAAGCTCTTTTTGGTTTTTCTGCTTCGAAATCCTAAAAATTTCAAATAAGTAGGTAACGTTTCATATATTGTTATGGAACCATCCATAAATTACGTCACATCTTAAGGGGGAGGGAGGGGGTCGACGAAGTGTGACATTGTGTGACAAATTTCTAAGTGTAAAATTGCAAATGTCACATCCCACTAGATGGGGGGGGGTCTCACAAATGCGACCAGCTGTGAGGGGAGGGGTAAAAAATTCATAAAATTCGTGTGACGTAATTTAGGGATGGCCCCTAAGGATGAGTGAGCTTAAAATTTTGTAGTGCTTGTCAACTTACTGTGCGACCATATCGTCAGCTATTTCTTCAAGACCTGGCGCGTAAAGTTTGATAAGTTTGGGTTTCAACAAAGCGGGGTTTACTTTTGTGCGGAAATCTCGCCATTTAGGTCCTTGTCTACAAAAATATGTCTTTAGTTAGAATTTATATTATTCTATTAGGTACCGGTGCATATTTGAATAGTGCATGAAAAAGAGTTTGGGCTTACGCCGTGGTCAGTCCATAAACTCCCTGAAAAAGGGATTGTCTCATATCCTCTCTGTAGTATGTGAGGGTCTCAAAACCGGGTCGTAGAGGGTTTGCTTCCTCGGCTTTGTATACCTTTTAACAAAGAGATGGTGGTTACTCACTCATAGTTTTTAATTTAATTATTGGTAGAACTTGCTATTTTTTGCTTTGGTATAATATACCCTTTCGAAGTCTTCTGGTTCAAAGAGTACCACCAAGTTTGCCCTTTCAAATATTTTCATTTTCATAATCGGACCATATTTTGCATGAAAGGCTCCAAGTTTGCTGAAAAACTGTCCTTCTGGTCCTATTTCACCTGTAACCGAGACAATTGAACAATATTATTTCAGTTTTAATTTACTCTGCTACTCAGTCTACTAGGTAGGTACTAACGCTGCGCTGATTAAATGATCAAATAATGTAATCAAAGTGAAAAATAAAAAAAAACTGAAATATTTTTGTTTCACTTTCCTTGTGATGCCCTTTTTAAATAGGTACCTACTTGGTACTTTTAAAACTGTAGGTAAATATTTTTACTATACCGACCGATTACTGGTAAGAAGTGGTGTAATGGCCCTAATATCGGGAGAGATGACAGGCCAGGAATAGACTCGTACGGCTTCACATCTTCCGGGGAAATATGCGTTGATTGAAGTCTGTAATTTCCATTCCTGATAATACAACATTAATTAATTAATTGTGCATACACCTTAAGCTTATCATAAAACTAATTTTACCCGACTACCCAAGAATGAAGGTAATAAACAATTAGAATACTTTTAGGTTTAATGATATGTGTAGGTAGGTAGGTACATACCGGATAATTTGTCTTGCTTGTAACAGCTTATACGAAACACATAAATACTTTCTAGACTTCATATCAGATTAAGAAATAAAGTAAAACGATGATTATTTTTAGTAAATCGACACGTCTAACTACGCCGTGAGCCTCCAAATACTGATTCTAAAACGAATATGTACTTAATTTATTTGACCTTGATGAGACGCTACAACACGCTAGGTCCTATTGGCTCAAAAACGTGTTTTACTGATAAATAATTGTCTAAACATGACTTGACGCAATTTGAGCACTTTCATCATTCAAAAGATGATAAAAAACGATTTTCTACGTCTTATTATAGTTATCTTCCTAATACATATAATCACATAAATCAGAAAAATTTCGCCAGTAATGAATAGTCGTTACTTATACATTTCATAACTTTTTTTCAAAAACTACTTAATATCAAAAATGGCTAATTATTGATATTTCCCTGACCACTTATAATTCACATTAATTATAAGTTGTCTTACATTCTTAAAATACCATTCGTACGATGATGACTGTGACGATCATTTCAATTATTATAAAGTGATATGGTATAAATACTTTAGTGTGCTCCAAGAGAATTGACGTTTAAGTGACAATGACAGTTCAAATGTTATGATTTGATTGAATGTTTTGACCACCGACCGAGGTTAATGGACGACACGCACGAAGTGGTGTTAAAAATAAATAATATCTTGCGGTTCTGACTCTACAACAATAATGTAAAATTTTACACAAAATAAAAACTAGTAGTATTTTCTTCAACCCAGTGCTATACTAAACCTCCTAACTTCATACGACTTTTTAATATGTAAAGTTTCTTTGTCATCATAGTTTCGCTACAACTATCGATCGATTACGAAATAGCGTTTTGGTTTAAGTGTTTTTGCAATCAGCATTTTGGGATCTATTTTGTTCTGTAAACACGTTTGTGTTGGTAGAATACGTCGTGTTATTTTTGCGAGCTAGCGAGTGGTAAAAATAATAAGTGTTCACGAGTGTTGATTCTTGATTACACGATCGTAATTTAATGAAATTATCTAAAACAGTAGGCATACTGTAGTGTCATATTTATGTAAAATGAGATGAGATAAAAGGGCCGACTGTCGTCCACCACCACTTGATCTTCACTTTGCGTCCATGTATTGTTGTTCCTTCCTGTGAGTACCTATTAGTATTTTAATATTAAATTTGTACGTGTATACCTATTTTGTGTCTTTATACCGCACGGAATGATAATGATATTATAACTTTGTTATGTATATACACTATATGTATAAGCATAAGTTATAAGTAATAACATAGGCATACATACCTGACCATAATTATGCTTGGCTTATTTTTCATTCTTATTATTGGCACACCCTTATTTTCTACTTGTTTTCTTGAATTCTTCCATCTGAAAGTAGCCTGACAGAGATCACTTACAGTGATAAGGCTGTCAATTGTTACATTATATTTTGAATCTAATAATCTATATACAATCTATTTATAATAACTGTATGCTTCATATTTTCCACCCATTGTGCCACAGATCTAGAAATTTGAAGAGGCAATGCAGCTAAAACTTGTTCCTTGAGGTAGTCTCCGATTAGGGTATGCCAACGTAGTCATGTTTAGTGCCACCAAGGTTCAGGTGTGTTAATTTTTTTTAGGAACATTAAAGATACAGGTAGATACATTTCAGTCTCTGAAATGTATCTGATGCTATTGTGCTCCATTCTAAACCACATCACTGCTTAACAGGATGTGATCAAATGCAAATAAATTCATGTTGATCACCTGGTCTTAATTATGCACATAAGACCAGGTGATAAACATAATTATATGTTCAAGTGGCAAAGTTTTAAAAACAACAAATGAAAACAGATTAAAAAAAAAAATGATTAAATTAAATCAATTCTGATTTATGAGAGTTCATATCTATAATATGCATATGTATGTGTAATATTATTGATCTGTTATTCATATAAGCTAGGCAAGAGACCTTGCATGTTTGACTTTTCTAATCTGGTTGCCATGTATGTAAAGTTAGATGTGTATCAACTGCTGGTCAATGACCTTTAAGTTTTGTTAGCATAAATTATGTAAAGAGGATTTAACTTTTTCATAACTTCCACTCTAGGTTATTTGCTTTGTTATAGATAAGGACATTATATACAACATATTATAGAACACATGAACAAAGTGTCTTCCCCTTAATAGAGACAGTAAGAAAAGTTTCGATGGATGCATTCTTCGATTAGACTCTACTTAGCAATTTAAGTTACATTAAAATTACTTATTAGTCTTAACTAGGCTAGATTGTAATAATAATGAGGTATCTAACAAAAAACAGATACATCATTAGAAGGAAAAAAAAGAAAAAGAGTTGTGCAGTAGTAAAGAGCATTTTATTATTTTATTCCATACTAGCTGTGCCCTGCGGTGTCACCAGCTACATATTTTCGGGATAAAAGTAGTCTATGTGTTAATCTAGGGTCTCAGCTAACTCCATACCAAATTTCATCCAAATTCGTTCAGTAGTTTATGCATGAAAGAGTAACAAACATCCATCCGTCCAAACTTTCACATTTATATTATTAGTGGGACCATACCATATTTAATATTCTGAAAAAGCAATAATCTCATTGGTTTTAGGTATGGTGAACTTTTTCAAGACAGAATTATCTTCTTGATTTCATTCATATATTTTACATATCACGTAAGACAAGGCAGTATGGCTTTACAGCTTTAGCCTGCCTGATGGGGCAAATTATTTAAAAAAGAAAACATAAAGTTTACATTATACTTAGTTACTTTACCAGTCAACAATGAATCAGTTTTAAATGGTTAATATTACAGGTACTTATATGTATGAGTTCATTATTTGTAAATGGGGCATTGACCTTTTAAGTTCAGTGTCACACATAAGACAAAAAATATCTAACACTATAAGACTATGGCTGAACATCTTCTCTAGTGTGGTTTTGCATGTTTACACTACAATTATCATATGGGTATGACATCAGTTTAGAGCTGCGAGTTGCACATTCATTTCATTAGAATGTGTTTACAAAACAAATAGCACTCCAAGTTTAGTCTGAATGGTCAACATATAGACTCATCTGATGGTAATAAATAAGTAGTTCATAGTTTCGTTTTGTATTACTTACAAAGCCGACAAGTTTTCTTATTCTTCTTATTCTAAGTGGGAGTGATAAGTCCTGTACTGACTTCCTGCTTGGGGTGTTTTGTTTATTTCCCCCTGCCCACTCAACCCAGCTCCTTGAATTATCAGAGGGAGGCTCTGGACCGCTGGCATAGTTATTAGCTCCAGTTAACTTACAAAAATCAGGGCTTTTTCAGATCTTTATAAGATGCCTTACCGGTGTCTTACCGGAAGAACCATACCATGTTTTACTTGGTGATAGATCTCCTTGGTAGGAGGTCGTCTAGGTAGGTTCCGCCACAGTACCAGATATTTTGCCACCAAACAGTAGTGTTTTAAAAAAACAAAGTAATGAGACAATCGAGGCGCTCTCCTGATGTTAGGAGATAACGCCTGTCCATGACCATTGCAGCAAAACACAGAACTCTGAGTAACTAAAACAACATCCAGGGCATCGCTGCTTTGGCACTCACTACTTTGAGACTAGATGGTTAGTCTCAACAGCCCAGTACCTACCTAGGCTCCAAAGCCTTGAACATCGACGGAAAGTTGCATGTCTGTCGGTTTTCTACCGGATACATTTTGGAGAGTGCGCTTCAGATCTGCATGACCTAATTCCACCTTGCCCATTCTACTATCGGACAGCCAGGAGCTTTAAAAAGCGTCACCGCTTCATGGTTGATGTTCCAAAAGCTCGAACTAAGCGGTTTGATTCCACCTTTTTCATGCGTACCGCTAGACATTGGAATCAGCTGCCCGAGTGGGTGTTCCCCAATGAATATAGTCTGGGTACCTTCAAGTCGCGAGTGAATCAGTTTCTTCTAGGCAAGCGTGCTCCACCGTAGACCGCATCTTCGCTTAACATCAGGCGGGATGGTGGTCAAACGCAAGCCTATCTACTATAAAAAAAAAAAGAAAAAAAAGGCAACCTCCTGCTAAGGAAATCTACCACCATGTTTAAATCATTACTGTGTTCCGGTTTGAACTGCAGCTAGTAAATTACAGGGCTGTTAAGACTAAGCATTGATAGTCTTATAGTACTAAGCGCGAAAGATGTGCCAGCGATGCCCTTGACTTTGTTTAGCTAGCCCAAGTTTTGAGTATCGCTGCAATAATCATGGACAGGCATTATCTCTTTACCATCAAGAAAGTCTCTATCGACTCATTACTTTTTACGAAAAATAAATAAAAATCACTTCTGCTAACTGTACTATGGTGTAAGTAGGAATCTTGAAATTAACCCCAGAGTTAACTAAGAAGAGTTAGTTAACTTAAGGAATAATTTTAGTCCATAATTGAAAATGAAATTTCAGTGACTGCAATGGGACAGTTACAACTCATACTTATGATTGTATTAATACCTATTAAAAGTCAGTTTGATAAAATCTGTGTAAAAGGCATATCATTACAACGCATGATAATGTCGAAATAATTACACGCTTCATTCAATTGAAGCCAATGGAATGAAACAAGAGCAATCTGCAATGATTGGTCGAATCACATGTCGCCTGTATTTTGTGCTCATTATCTCATATCAGCTAACCCAGTTAGGTATATGTGTTGATTTTGTAACTTCAAATTGTTTATGAAAATATTATAATTCAATTAGCAGATATGTGCGCAATGTTTCACACCAATACATTGTGTGAGGGGTTCATGTAAGTTTGGTTTTTGTTTTATTTTAGAAACCTTATATTTTTTGGTATAGAAACAAGTACTTATAATAATTAATTATTGTATAAAACGAAAAACCCGACTGTGTTAAAAAATTATATTCTTGGCTGAAAACAAAAAATATTTTTTTTTCACTCTTATGCTCTTAGCTCTTATCATAAATTATAATTAATTTAATTAAAAAGTATTTTATTCAAATATGTTTGCTTGATGTGGTTTAGTTTGGAGCACAATTGAAATAGATACATTTTATTTATTTGGGAGTTTAAAAGATCCTTTTGCGAGGAAAATTAACACCTTAATCTTGGTAAAATGTCAGCAAAACATAGTAATCTAATCAGAGAAGACGCGCTAGCGCTACGCATTCGTAAAAAGTCTTAGGTTTTTAAACAGTATACATAGATAAAAATTTGCAAAATATTAAGTCCTTACCAGGGATAGGTAAGTAACGGTTTTTATCTTTTAAACTAATTCTAATAATATAACATTATGCATAGATATGGATTTCCTTGACGTATCAATGCTGGCATTACGAGACCTTCTAAAGTTCGTTTTCCGTGTTGTTTTTGATTGTGAGTATACTATTTTCATTGTTTACGTAGTATACATGAATCTCGCAAATTGATATGCTGGCTTGCTAGACACCTCAATATGTACTTATGTCACTTATGTGTACCGCCAATATTGTCACCAGGTACTAGGTTATGTTTTTTGGTTATTGATTTAAATTACATTTTTAACTGACTTCTAAAAAGAGGAGGTCCTCAATTCGTCGGAATCTTTTAATCAAATAGTTTTTAGATCAGATTAATGTTACAAATAAATCTAACTCTGCTCTACTAAATCGGTTCTAACATTAATTATATACAAATTTATAATATAAAAAACCGACGCCATGACCCTTAGGCTAACTAAACGTACTGACTGCTCCAATGAAACAGCGAGGTTTCGGAGCAAACGAAAATGTAATCGATGTTTATAATTTTTAGATTTTTGTTGAGTTTTCAAAAATCGCTCGATTGATTTCGATAAAATTCATAAGGAGCGGTCCCTTGTCAATTTTATCGAATCATATAAAAATCGCCTGATGTTAAGTGACGATTCCTAGCCTGGCTTTGGGGCTGACTATCAAGTCTCAAAGAAATGAGCGCGAAAGCAACGATGCCCTGGACTTTGTTACTCAAAGTTCTGCGTTTGTAAGTGTCATGCGTTATCTCTTAGGTACCATCAGGAGAACGTCTCGTTTGTCTCATCATTTTATATTTTTTTTCAAAGTGAGACTGCTGTATCTCACCTTTAGGTGCTCGGAGGCAGATTTTCAACTAGAGGGTGGTAGTTAGCCAATTAGCCATCCGAATATCTACCTACTATACAGTATCCTACCGTCATGCAAATCATTTGTACCTATGCGGCTGACCTCATTTAAATAAAAATCTTCCGCTCATTTTTTTAAATGTCTTTGAAATGCCTACTCAATACTCATACCTGTCTACGTTTTCGGTAGTTTTGTGTAAAAACCGAGACTGAATGATTATTTTGGTTGTCTCATGCGTTCGATTGTACCTACATAGTCTGTTGTAGGTAGCATTGCCAGGCGTCCGGATAAAGCCGGACATAGTTAAGCTTTTGGATTGCGTGTCCGGTCAAAATAAACGGTGTCCGGCTTTTGTTAGTTAAACTTTTTACATTTCGCAAACGAGCGATCGCCGAGTGTGGCCGAGCATTTTTGTCGTACCTATCAATACTGAGACACAAAATCCGCAATAATGCTGGGTGTCCGGCCTTTTTACTCAAATGCCCGGCCAAACCGGCTGGTCTGTCCGGCTATTAGGTTTGGCGACCTGGCAACCCTTGTTGTAGGTAGATACATAAATTATACCTACGTAATCTCAAAAGGTTGATAATTGTAGGAATAGTAATATTCTGGCAAGAATGCGGAAAATTCGTCGTTACATTGTATTTTGCAAAACGTCTTTTCGTACCTACCTATGTACGTACGTATAAAAACAGAGGAGTTTCTTAACATCAACAGTGAAATTCATAATGTGCCCAAATACGTTTCTACAAGAGTTTGGGGAAGTGGTATATAATTTGATGAAACATGACTTGTGAAAAAGTCATGTTTGCCGCTTTTTTTTTTTGGTCGAAGCTGTTAGTATCTAAAGTTGCTTCTTATTTTAAGGCATGACCAGACTCTACCTTGACTTACTTTGTGACTCAGACTATAATCTAATAATCAGAACTATCGATGTACCTATGTGACACTGGCAAAATACACAAAGTGCGATGCACAAAAAAAAGTATAATAATGTAAGTATGTAAATTGTAACAGCTCACGGCTGGGCGTCGGGATGGCGAGCATGAGTTCCACGCTCGTCGAGACCGTCTCCATCAACTACGAGGACTTTAACGAGAGCTTCCTCACCTGCGGCACCTGTTTGTGTTAGTACACTTTCTTCTTTATGTCACATTAAAAAAGTAGTACAGATATAATGTTGCATAAAAATGTGTTAGTAAATCAAAGCTGTGACAGATTTTTGTCCATGTAGCTCGCGTAAGATTAACGCGTGGTTGTAATGGACCATGGATGCTGATATAACTAAGCGTCATTTTATCTGTACTTACAACATTTTTTAATTAATGGTTTATGCATGAAACTTACCATTAACCTCTTACATCTTAGCTGTTATAAATGTAAAATAGACTAGTGTTTTCTAGTACAGTTATGCTATTTTTTCAGACCAACGCATGTGACTTTCAGTTATAACTTATAATACACTAATTCTAAAGGTCTGAGAAATGGTTATAGGTATTTTTAAAATTATTTTCAATTAATTAATGGTTTTATCACTGTAACATATCACTTATAATAACATCCGATAAAGTGATATATTACTCAAAGTGTCGTTTAACAGCTGTAATGACCAATCGGCATACTTTGTCACTAAAACAAAACTCAATTTTTAATTAATAACTAACGCACTTTCTCTCACCCCGCACGCATCTCACGACATTTCTCTTTGATTTTAAACATTTTATGCTCCGTTTAGAACGCAATGCGGCAATTGATAGGTCATAGTCTCACAGTATACTTAGTCATAGATACGTCACCATTTCGCAAAAAAAGAGAAATGTCAAAATAATATTGCTTTTATTCAATGTTACTTCAATGTCGTTTATCCGGTTTTGATCGATTCATTTATTTTATTAGTATTAGAAAATGTGATTGTTGTATCTCTCGTCTAGACTAATCCATGAATTTTATTCTATCGCATGCTTGGTCCAGTCAAATATCGCTTTTACCGATAGCACTATACCGCATAAGGTGTCGTATTTTGTAATGCTGCGCTACGATTTTATTTATTGTGTATACAATAAAAAGTTTCTGTATATATTTATATAATATCTTCTTCTTCAATCGGTCTCTCATTTCTAAGGATCGTGGTCACTGGAACCTCTTAGACGGACAGTCTGCCTACATCGACTTCGGTCCGAAGTAGCCCTCACCACTTGGTAGAATTTAGAAGAGCAGGTGGCTTCTTTCACTTGGTCAGACCATCATGTTGGCGATCGGCCTCGTGTTCTCTTCCCTTCGGTATTGCTAACAATGACCAGCTTTTCAAGTCAATCCCCTCTTCGCATTATATGAAAGAAAGAAAGAAAAATATTTTATTTTGTAACTTTAAGACACAAAAAACAAAAACGAACAAACAGTTACAAAAAGGCTCACCTCAGCATAATACTGGTCATACTAAGTATGACCAGCGCTGGTCCTCCAGTGAGCCCCTGTACTTGAAAATCAAAGTGGATGTGGGGTGTGTGTACGGCAAACGCTATATTAATATAATAGAATAAAAATGTAATAGATTTTTTTGTGGATCTCATTAAGTCAGCGACAAAATCTTCGAAAATATAAACACACACACACAGAAATCAACAGTAACCAGACAGTAATCTTTTTCAAGGGTTGCGATTAGTGCGGTGCGCCGTTTAGCTTTGCACACACTGCGCGTGCAAATTTTGTTAACCTAATATTAACAAAATGGTATGATAAAATTTCGTCAATTTCAATTATAAAATCCGTCGAAATACTCAGCGGGTTAGTCTCAATCAATACCAATCATAAATATATTCTTAATTGAAATGTTATTCTGGAGAACTTGTTTGCGATATCTATATATTTTGACACGACAAAAATACGTAAGACCTCGATTGCCCAACATCCTTAAACACCTATAAAAGTTTATTAAGGAAGCTGTACTGCAGCTGTACCATGGCAATATAGTTAAATTGTACTATTTTCAGGCACTTACGATGGAGGCGAGCACACACCGAAGCTATTGCCGTGTTCGCATACAGTCTGCTTACATTGCCTCACGCGGATAGCTGCTTCACAGAACCGAAACGCTAATAGCTTCCGATGTCCAATATGCCGCGAGCTCATCAACATACCTCGAGGGGGAGTGGCCGCTTTACCGCCGTCGTTTCTTGTTAACCAGCTGCTTGATTTAATGGCCAGACAGCGGCGGGAAGTAATACCGCAGTGCAGTTCACATCCCGGTCGAGAATTGCTTTTCTGCGAAACCTGTGATTGTGTGTTTTGTCGGTATTGCGCTGACGGGCCCCACAGTGACACACCCTGCGACCACACCGTTGTACCTTTCTCGATCGCTTTAAAGAGGATGTCGGAAATACTCCTGTATAGAGCTAACGAGTGCCTTAGTAAATTGGGTTCGGCCAGGGATGCTGTTGCGAGTGAGTTAAGGAGATTGGAGGCTGCTGCGACGGCGGCAGAAGAAGCTATCGATCGACATTTCGCTGAGCTACGCGCAGCAATAGATAAACGGCACGAGGAGCTGAAGTCCGCAGCTGCAGCCGCCGCCACTCACAAGCGAAAGCTTCTAGAAGAACAACTCAAGTTGATTGACGCTGAAAAGGCTAAAGTAAGTATTTTATGCAGCTCGTTTGTTTTGTTTGCGACAAGTTGTAGAAGTGAAAGTTGAACGTTTAACATTGCTAATCACTTTCAATTTATGTTTCTCCGTTGAGTCGACACGTTTTCACATTGTTATTCTAATTTGTTTTGAGTTTCCTCAAAACTAATAACGATTTTTGACAAAAGGACCCTTCTAAGCAATAACAAAACTCATCGGTGTCATAATACTTGTTCACGCTTCATACGCTCTTTACGTTGTTTATAAACGGTAAAAATATATAATACTTTTCTGAATCCACTATGAAGTTAATAACGACAGTCTTTACTAAATAACTAGCCAAACCGCGAAAACAGCTATCAGTATTAATGTTTAATTCAAAAACGATTATGTTCGTGTTTTTTTCTTTATTACAGGTGGAAGCAGAATGTTCAGGGCTCCAGCAGCAAGTGGAAGTCCGAGAAGTGAGCAGTCGCGCGGCCGCGCTGGGCGCCCGACTCGGTGACGCGGCCGCGCTAGCCGAACCGAGAGAGAATGCCTTCTTGGCCGTCGACTTCGCACACAACGACGCACAGCACCGCTTCAACGAAGCCCTGGCTGCGCTGGGACGCGTGCGGACTAGCACCACTTTCCCTGGCCTCTGTACTCTATCGCTTGGTAAGTAGGTTGAAATTGAAACAGTGAAAAATGAGCTCTGCATGTACTTACAATTAAAAAGTATATGTAAGAAATGTAAACTGCCAAAAAAAAATTAAGTATTTTGAAATAATGTTTTTTTAAATCATAAATCGCCGAATTTAACGCACTAGTGTGGGCAAATTATATAATTAAGCGATATATGTAACATGTTTATTTATACTGTTTACAAAAAATCGTACAAGTTTTTAGTAAAGAACTCACTACTTTACTAGTGCATAGAATAAACTTACATTCTTCTTGATTTTATCATGAGATAATTGAAAAAATTGCCAGTAACGATTGAATTATAAAAACTAAATGCACAAAGTGCGATGCCAAAAAAAAGAAAAGAAAAAAATTACTAGGAGGGAACTGAATACACAAACTGGAGTTTTGGCGGGAACGCGGGAAGAGTCGTGTCGCTCCGTTGTATTTTTTTCTAAAACTAGTGTTTTGTCGAGTGTTTATGCATAAAAGTGGTGGTGTTTTATTCATAAAGTGCCGAATTACAAGCGCGAGTGTGGGAAAATGATATAATGTGGTGAAACATGAGTTTTCGTGTTGCTTCCAAAACTCCATCGAAGCTTTGTAGTAAAGTTGCCACTACTTTACTAAAGCATGACTGGAATTAACTGACACAAACTTGGACTTGACAAAGACGACTTTGACTAAAACTAGCTACGATGGCACTTATTTAACTTTTGAAACTTGAAAATATATAATTACTTGACACTGGCAAATGCTAAAACGCGACGCCAAAACCAAAGAAAAAAAAAAATACACAAACTGCACAAACCCTTGCACTTTCAGAATCAGCTTGCGTATGCGGTCTGGAGACAGTTGTGATGCTCCACACCGTGGACTACCACGGTGAGGCGCGCAGCACCGGCGGCGACCCCGTCACGGCCGCCGCCACCGTCGACGACTCGCCGCTAGCATGCACCGTCACCGACTTGGACACGGGTATATACAGGTATGTGACAATGTGACGAGCTAAAGTTCTGGGCGGGTTAATCTAAATACATGAAAATTACAGGGCTGTTGAGACTAACCAGCGAAAGTCTCAAAGTAATGAGCGCCAAAGCAGCGATGCCCTGGACTTTGTTTTGCTATTCATGTGTATTGTTGCAATGGTCATGGGCGTGCGTTATATTTTACCATCAGGGCAGCGTCTCGTTCGTCTCATTACTTTTATTTAAAAAGACTAACTTTTAACCTGACAACATTGTTTAAATTACTAGTAAGTAATTCTTTTTTGATATTTTATTAAACAAACAAAAAAAAAATGTCATAGTATTATGTGTCTGTAATTAGACACGGTGATAAACATAATTACGTGTTTAGGTCGCGAAAGATTAAAAATTACATTTTATAATATTGTCATTTTTCGTGCCTTTTTCAGTGACAAATATAACGCGTCAGCGCGTATCAGCGTTTTTGACATATTTGATTATATGTTAAAAACGACCCTCAAGTTGAAAATCTGTCGCCAAGCATCTAACGCTGTGTTCCGGCAGCCTCACTTGAGAGCCAGTTTCATTCCAGGCTAGGTGTGCTTGACCATCTTCGACCACGCTTTCACTTAACATCAGGTGAGCTGTGGTCAAATACCAAGCCTGTCAACCATAAAAAAAATTTAATACAAAATAATTTTTAATAAAATAAATTTAAAACAATTGGTGTTATCGATAAAATATTCACGTGATTGTTTCAGAATCTCGATGCGTCCATGGACGACGGGTACAATAACGCTCCGTGTGCTAGTGTTCTCGCGAGCCGTGCGCGATTCTCCTCTCCGCGTGTACGCCGCACAGCAGCACGCGCCGCTGCTGGTGTGGGGCACGCGGGGCACCGGCAAGGAACAACTCAGCCAACCCGTCGCCGTCGCCAGGTCAGTATGGCAGCCCGTACACGTAGCGCGCGATCCGCGATCCGCGATCCGCGATCAATGATCGCGATCCAGACTGATCGTGTACGAAGCGGATTGACGGACTGATGCTCCGGATCGCATAATATCTAGAAATTTTGAAATCATGATCGCGGATCGCGGATCGCGGATCGTGATCATGATTGAACGTGTAAGGCGGCCCTATGGGGTTGCGTCTCAGAGAATCAAAAATTCACTGTAAAAAAGCGCCATCTATCTATTTCACGTTTCCCTACCATAAAATTGGGAGAAAGAGATTTGGCAGGAAGAGTTGTGTCGCCCCATTTCCAAAACTTCTTGTTTATTCGAGTATTTATGTTTAAAAATAGTGGTATTTTATCCATAAAGTGTCAAATTATAAGCGCGCGTGTAGGAAAGTGATAATGTGGTGAAGCATGACTTATTTTCTTTGTTTTGCTTCCAAAGCTACATCGAAGTTTATAGTAAAGTCATCACTAATTTACTAAAGCATGCCTGGATTTGGCTGACACGTACTGGACTTTGACTACTTTTTAACTTATGAAACTTGAAAATATCTTATGAAATGCGTATTTTTGTTGTTTTTAAAACTCCGACAAAGCTTCTAGTAAAGTTGCCAATGAGCGAACAATGACCGCACATGACCTCGAATTTTTTTTTTAGTGGTTGTGACTCAAACTTATTTAACTCGATTTATCCTTTTTTTTCTTTTAAATATCTAGTTACTTGACATTAGCAAAATGCACAAAGTGCGATGTCAAATACTAAGAGAAAAGAAATGATCTTCTCATCTATCTTTTTCAGATGTCCAAAACGGCGCGAGATATACGTACTGGACGCGGGCAATTCCAGAGTGAAAGTGTTGGACGACGAAACTTTTGCATTTAAAACTGATATTGTTAATGAAGGTAAAATAAAAATGTTGTAAATTGGCTGCACGCCACGATTTCATCTGAAGCGATATATTGATTTTTCTTAGTAACCTATGTAAGGTAGAATTTACACTGGGTGAAAGAAAACATCAACAAAAAACCAATTACTTCGTCATATGAAAAGATGCGAAAATGTGTGTGATCGATGATAGCTCAGTGGTTAGCTCATTCATATCGCACGCTGAGGGGTATGAGTTTGAGCTGCTGATGAATGAAATATCATAAGGTAACCACACGACCAAAGTGGTAGGGTACTTTTTAGTACTCTACGGGCTAGCTACTACTCTCGGCCGCCAAGCACCAAACGGTGTGTTCCGGTAGGCTAACTTGAGGCCCAGTTACATTCCAAGCTAGTTGTGTTAACCATCTTCGAGAACACCGTCACGTAACATCAGGTGAGCTGTGGTCAAACCACCTAGGCTGTACCTGCAGACTATCTTTTGGTAAAATAGGCCATAAGTCATATGTCGCAACGCTATTAAAAATATCTTAAGCTAAGCTGAAAGGTAAATAAAAAAAAAACAAATCTCGTTGGTATAAATATAAAGAAAATTGAGCAACATAGTCTTTTATGTAAAAGTAATATGATTAACGCAATGTTCTTCTGAGAGTCTCGTTCTTTTTAACACTTTCACATAAAAAAACGAGTATCTTAGATACTGCGGTACCTATAGGACCTCCCTCACACTAAGAAAACTACGGAACTTGATTTATTTTTTTCCTATAATAAGCGTTTCATGTCAAGGCAAATCAAATAAATGTATCTAAACAAAAAAGATGTACTCATAAAATTATACATAATATATGATTAATGTTAAATATAAATTGCATATTTCAGGTATGTGTTATTATTACGTATGTATTGTATTTACTATACATTGCATATTCCAGGTATGGCTGGCCGCAGCTGTACTGGCATCGCGGTGACCGCGGAAGGAGTGGTACTAGTCAATTGGCGGACGCGAACGCTCACAGAGGTAACACTTTCGCTGAGATAATTATTACAAATAATAAAACCAATAACTTTAAATTACAAGTTTTGAAAACTCTCGACAGGTATATAGTATTCTACTAGTCGAGCCCTTTCATTAGATACCCATATTGCGGGAGTTGTGTAAAAATATGTAATCCGCCATTTTGTGGCGGCGGCCATCTTGGACCGATTTTCATCAAACATAGCTAAGGACACTTCCGACTAATTCACCTTTTAAACAAAAAAAAACAAGTCGGTTCATCCGTTCGGGAGCTATGATGCCTCAGACGCACACACGTCAAACTTATAACACCCCGTCATTTTTGCGTCGGAGTTTAAAAAAGAATCGTGTAGGTATGTTTGAAAAAACGTCGTGACGTCAAACCATAAGTTTTGTCCTTTTAAAAGACGCGGCCAAAAAAGTTTTCAATTCAAAAAGGTTTCACAGGTGATTATGAACGTGCAATTTGATTGCTATCCTGATAATATGACAATATACAAACTAATTTAATAACTAAAAGGCCCTTCGAAAAGAGGTGACAAGCGGCTGGACCGAAATTACTCCACCTTGATAGAAAAAAAAAACATAACAGCATGCAACAAAAAAAAACAATAAATGGCGAATAAAATTATACTGAATGGAATAAGAAATTAGTCTTTGCTCTGTATTCGGACAATCCAAGTTCCAATCAAAATCCAATAATCTACACTTCTATATACACTATAATATTATAAAGAGGAAAAATTTGTATTTTTGTATGTTTGTAACTCAAAAAATACTAGACCGATTTCAAAATATCTTTCACCTTTGTGAAGTTACACTATCCGCTGGTGACATAGTCTACTTTTTATCCCTGTATTCCCACAGGAACGGGAACTACAGGGTGAATCTGCAAGGCACCCGCTAGTAAAATGATAAAAACAATTAAAAAAAAAAAAATATTGATATTTCCAATTTTCAGGTGAACATAGACGGTACGACACTGCGAACCATACGTTCCGACCGTTTGGTCGAACCAGTGTGCGTGGCGGCCGACGCGCCGCGACACCGGCTTGCCGTCGCAGACAACGGCGCGCGGGCGGTCTTTGTATTCGACAAACACGGGAACTTAGAGCGAGAGGTACCTATACCATAGATAAAGACGGAATTACATTTTTTTTCTTTGTTTTGACGTCGAAATTAGTTAAATTTAAGTCCTCATCACTTTTGTATTTTGAACGACTGTTAAGCGGAAATAACCTTTTTTTTTGTTTTTTATTGTTGACAGGCTAGGTGTTTGACCACAGCTCACCTGATGTTAAGTGAAACTGTGGTCGAAGATGGTAAAGCACACTACGGTAGCTAGATAGCCGAGTACTAGAAAGTACTCTACCACCATGCTATGGTTTCCTCACGATGTTTTCCTTCACCGGCAGCTCAAGCTTATTGTTGGGGTTTGAACCCACGCTCTTCGGCATGCGAACCTACCGCGCTAACCACTGAGCTATCATCGCTACAACTAAATATATACCTTGAACATACGGTTACCAATTCTCTACAAAATTCTTTACGTTATTCACAGATCGGTAACGGCGGTCTTGGCTTAGTTGGCGGGCTGGCCATGTCCGAAGACTTGATTATAATAGCTGATGTCGCCGTCAGAGTTTACGACTCTGAAGGAAATCTGCAGAGCACCCTCGCGCCCGTGCCTAAAGGTAAGAGAAAAATACCCCAAGAAACAACACGGCGGTAAACAAATAAGGGTCTTACGTATAAACGTTCCTTGAAAGTTATGTCATCCTTAATTTCACTGTCTTGTTTTCACGTGTTACAGACTACAGAGCATTGGCAATTTGGCAACGTTTAACGTCTCAGACAAAGTCACAAAAAGAAGTAAACGTTTAAGTCCAGTCTTATAGTAAACCTAGTAGTTGTGGCAATTTCACCAGAAGTCTCGACTAAGATTTACACTTTGAAAGGAGACACTTTGTGTTCTATAATAATATACTTGAGAGCCAGTTGCATTCCAGGCTAGATGTGCTTTACCATCTCCGACCACACCTTCACTTTTTTCACAAGTCAAACTTTTTTATCTTTCGCAGTTATAATACCTAATTGTTGTTACTTGTCGCTTATTTGTGTATATATTCTCAGAATACAAGTATTTATTTTATTTCTAAATAATAAATTAATTTAATATATATATTAGTGTATTTTTAGTTACCTATTTTATGTATTAGGATATATTATTATTAGAATGTAGATATAAGTATTTATGTTATAGTTATGTATTATCCTTTGTGCATATCCTCGTTATTGACACACCCCGTATTTTTCTTCCTCTGATCCTGTCCGTCCTACGGTTGCCTGGAAGAGATCGCTTTTAGCGATAAGGTCGCCAGTTGTTACACCAATTAATTAATTTTATTTCTTCTGTATTGTTTTTTTAGTGTGTGCAATAAAGAGTTAATCAATCAATCAATCACTTAATATCAGGTGAGCTATGGTCAAATACCTAGCCTGTCAACAGTAAAAAAAACATGTAGTATTCACTGCACTGACATTAACTAAACTCAAAAGGTTTTGTCCTTTTTAGTCTTCTAATAGTAATACGATGTAACAAAGAAATGTGATGTGTGAAAGTATGAAGTCTCAAAGTAATGAGCGCCAAAGCAGCGATGCCTGGACTTTGTTTTGTTACTAAAAGTTCTGTGTATCGCTGCAATGGTCGTGGACAGGCGTTATCTCTTACCATCAGGAGAGCGTCTCGTTCGTCTCATTACTTTTTACATAAATAAAAAACATGATTTTTTTATCTGCGTCGTCATCGCAGGTCGCGGCGGTTACGGCGGGATAGCGTTAGAGGACTCTGAAAGCGGGCGTCGCATCGTTTGCGCGCGCTCCGTGCGCGGCCGACCAGCTGTCGTGGTGTTGGAGCTGAACGCCGGCGGGAGGACCCTGGCGGCATGCGAGCTGGCGGAGAAGCGGCCCAGGAGAGTGGCCGGGATCACGCTTCTGCCCAACAACAGGGTGCTGCTGGCAGACCTAGCGGGAGATTGTCTCCGGCTGCACACTTATTGGTGAATGGTAAGTCGCGTATTCGACACATGACTGCCCTGTTGGTTCATTGGTAGTATATCAGCTTCAAGCGTGGGTTCGATTCCCATTCAGGACAAACATTTTGTGGTTTAAACAAATGTTTGTTCTGTGGCTGGGTGTATTTATTAAAAAGTATGTATTTACAAAAAAGAAGTATTGAAGTATTCTATCAGTTATCTGGCTTCCATAGTACAAGCTTTGCTTAGTTTGGGGTCAGGTGGCGCCGTGTGTGTCCTACGATATTTATTTATTTATTATCTGCCGCAGAACCGATAACCGCTGGGGTAGACGTGTTCTAGAGCGGAGACCGCGAATTGATAAACGTCGCCTAATACGCCTTGATACTTGATGGAGTGACGATATACGCAAGAAAGCTGGAGGTGGATGGAAACGAAAAGCTGAAGATCGGGCTGAGTGGCGTGTCTTGGGAGAGGCCTATGCCCAGCAATGGGCTTCGGTAGGCTGATGGTTATGATGAAGTCGGGTTTTTCTTCTATTTTTTTTTCTTCAAAATAAATTCGCTTTTGACCACACTGCCTGATGTTAAGAAGTAGTTTGGTCTGAGATGAAGCACGCTTACCTAGAAGAAGCCTATTTGCCTTTAGATTTGAAGACACCTATATTGTACCTAACAGGGAACACAAACTACGGGAAAGTTCCACGACCCCGCTGTCCGAATGAAATTTGTGGAATCAAAACGCACGTCACGGCCGTCCACGAAACAACCTCATCCCAATTTTTTTTTACTAATAATACAATTTGTTTCGTTTTCAGTTGGGAGTGTCAATGATCGGGGATAAAGAAAAGTTACGCCGCACAGCGTAAAAAATTTCATGCTAGTCTGATATGAAACGAAAGAACGAAACCTTGGCCATATTCGCGAGCGAGAATTTGCACCAAAGTCCTTAGTCGGCCGTCGTCGGCCCACTAACTTAATTATAAGTTATCGCTTAGTACTTACAGTATTTATTTAGTATTAAGTTTTAATTAGGCTGTTTTTATCTCTTTTTGCGTCGTTTTTTTTCGGCTGACAATCGTGACTGATTCTTTTTTGTTTTTTTTTCTCAGGTGTACAAAATTTTTTTTTTTTGTAGTAGCAACACCGATTTTTTGTTAACTTTCGATAATACGACCTCGTTTATGAACGTTGGTTAAATTTAATCTATGCGTAATATAAAGTAGCCTGTTTAATTTAAAAGAAAGTTGACAGGTTAAAAAACAAGCGTAACTGTGCTTTTATAATTTTCGTTCTTTTTTTCGGATGATAGATTATTTTGTACTTTAACGTACCTACCTACTGGATGCAAAGTTTTTTTTTTTAAAGACTTGTTGAATTAAGCCATATGTTTTTACGTTTGGTCTGTGGCCATTGATTTATTGTTGTTTAAATTATGATCATACGTAATATTTTATTGGCATTAATTTAAAAAAAAAATGTATGTCTCAAACTATCACGCTTCACCTAGTCTTATAAAAAAACGCATTTATTTAATTGAAAACGTGATTTTTACCATTTTGGCGTAATTATAATTATGTGAAAATACGTATGTAACTTGGTGACAATATATACATATATTCATGATAATAAAATATGTAAAACTTTGAATAGTCATCACCGTAAAGATTAAATTAATTTCTTGCATAAATTTGAATTAAATTATTTATTTAATCATAGTAACTACGCTAACAAACAAAAATGTATCACTTTTTTAAACCATAAATTGCTCAAAAATCGTACCGGCATAAGTTTACATAAATAATGAGAAATAATTGCTTACACGCTTAAATAACCCCTAGACACGTTCTTATATTAAACAGGGTTATAAGCTTGGGATGTATTAAACTGAAAGGGGGTTATTGTACTTATTATTATGAATAACTCTGAAATCGTTAAAAAGAAATTAGCTAATACATATTTGATCTGTTTTCAACAATTTTTTTCTTTTTTTACAGCTGATTTTTTTGGGATAGTTCAATTGTGCCCATAGTAAAGTCTTATAATGATAATATTGCCACCCTTTCGACTTTGCATATCCCAAGTCTATAACCCTACGTAATGTAAGCGAGCGTATTGGCGGGTTGTCATTGTCTATGAAGCGATTATATGCTACTATTTGAAATTTACATTTTTTGTCATCAATCCATTAAAAACCGAATTATTTGAATAGAAAAATTGAGTAACCTCCCCAAGCCGCCTAAACTTAATTTTTCTAAACATCTACTCAATATTAAAACCGAATTTTATTTAGTTTGTAAGCATCAACAGTAAGTTTCCATGAAACATTGGATATCAGAATCTCGAGTATATATATATATATATAAATACATTTGTACATTATATCAAACCTTAGTTGTATTAGTATACCTAACTCATTAGTAGAATTGTTACGAAACACTTCGTACCGTCATGCCGTGCGTTAATTTAGACTTTCGAATTATATGGCTTACTTATAAACGTTGCTTATCATCACATAAAATGCTGCAACAACTTCTGGAGGAAGTGAAATTTCATGCGTGAACATGAGGCAGGAGTTTTTGGCGGGAATGCAGAAAGGTTGTGAAGCCGCATTATCGTCCAATTCTTGTGTTTTTTCTAGTGTTTATGTATAAAAATTGTAGTGTTTTATTCATAAAACGTATGTGAGTGTGGCGAAGTGATATAGCGTAGTAAAACATGACTTCATGTTGCTTACAAAACTCCATCGAAACTAGTTATAAAGTCACCATTACTTTACTAAGGCATGACTGGACTCTACTATGACTTACTTTGTGACTTAGACTTGTTTCACTGAATTCATCTTGAAATACTCGTAATAATACAAATGTACAAAATGTAACGCCAAATACAAAGAAAAAACTAAATTATATGCATAACATGACTTAAAGCATGTTTATAAGTAGGATGCTAAACGTTAAAATTTATGCTACCTATTTTACGAGTTATAGAAATTGTCGTGATATTCCAGTATGGGGTATAATTCTAGAGACTTCATTTTCACTTTGACTCACGTTCTTTATTATATAATATGAGCACTTGGACATTTTGTGTGTGAGATTGACTGGTAGAATTTCGACCGGACAAAAATTACCACCCAGATGTAATAGAAAATGTCTATAGATAGACTGCACGGGATTTACTAATAACAATTATATGTTTTACGCACGATTCCTAGCAAAAATATAATAGAAGCTGATGTAAAGAGATTTCTGTGTTGAGCCTTTTTTCCAGAAAACGTTTATAACAGTCGCCTATGATTTTTAGCCTTTCCATTCAGAAATTATTTTAGCACACTAAAATGACTTCCGGATGCCTTTGACTGCCTATTCAAAAAAATTCAAAAAAAATGTTCTTCTGTCCTGAAAAAAAGTCAATATTCAGAATCCATCCATTATTATCAAAATAAAGATTATGATTGTAATCAGTTAACCATAATTATGAAAATATATAAATCCGGTTTTAACATTATTATAACAATGAAACATTAAGACTTATGTTAAAAGTTCACGGATGATATTGTTTGCAATTGTACTCGTACATTTTCTTACAAAAACGTTACCGAATTTTCAATTATAAAATATGAGAAAATCACATTCGAATAATCGAAAAATTGAGTCGCTAAACTATCTTGCCCACAAATCCATCCATTTTAGATATTCCCCGATATATATAAAGTTTACTGTCTATTGAATGCGTCAGCTATTTCACTTTCTACCATAGATAGGTATATTGAACTAAAAGGCATATTAACTTGAGATATTTACGTATTACGTAAACCAGAGTTTTTCAAAGTTCTCAAGTTGTTAGTATGAGGTACGCGAATTTACGTAACGTGGCGGCTTAGCTTATCCGATAAAGACGAAATACAGGAATCGACAGAATCCCGAATCTGAAATGAGTTTTGATTTGAAAAAAAAACAAACCCTCCGATCACATTGATTAACAAAAATAATATAACATAACATATCTATGCTCTTTTGTATTGTTCTACCTACATATAGCCAGTTTTTAAGGGGTTTTGCCATTATCTAGAAAGTCTAATAGGGTAGGATAGGGTAGCTGTAAGTTTTGGAACCTCTAATAAACTGAAATTGATTGAAAAATGTATGAAAAGCGAAATAAATGGAAGCTGCTTTTATTCATATACATATTTGACCATCGGCGTCGTTTACGTAGTAAGTAATTCTCGATAATTAATATGCTAAAGTCACTGTTCGCCATGACATGTTTTGTAGACTAATAACACATTATGAGGTAATTTTGCAACAAATTTTACAGATAAATTGCTTATTCATTCTTTGGACATTTTTCTCCGAATCCAAATTTGTAAACGTATGCCATTAACCCACATATTGCCTGTAATTAAGATTGTTCAATTGAATAAAGCCTTAATGGATATTAAAGTTTAGATAAAACACATAGGAGTTGCTAGATTTCAGTAGCCAATAGTGTAATTTTTGCGAGTCGACTGTCGAGATTGTGCTCGTTTGACTGTTAGTTCAAACCGTGAACTCACAATCAATAATAAAATTGAAGTTATGAGGCAGTCTTAATCCTATCATATCTTTATTCAAAAGATCACTTTGCTAAACATTTGACAGGGATGTTTGTATGACGACATCGTATTGCTTAGGGCTCATTTATAGAAACGCGATGTCGCGCAATTCTCTATTCACAGAGGCGTTTGAAATGTAGCATTACCTGCAATGATTCACGCGTCGGTACAGATACAAACACGATACGTGGCACCACGATAGACCACAATGTAGTCTCGTTCACGAAGACCGCCTCAGCCGCTATCATCACATAGATTTCTGCCGCGACAAACTAGCGTTGATAGTTCAGAAATTTAATATCAAGAAAATTCTTTTACATGAACCCTCTCACACATAGTCATGTTCGAGTTGATAGCGCGACGTGTCGTCAAGAAGCGCACTCCATTAATTTGACGATTAACTATTATGAAGTGGCCAACGTAAAGCAGAGATAGACTGAAACTAGCACAGAGTAGCGCAGACCCTCCGAAACCAAAAAAGAGCCCATTTTACCGTTTACACACAGCCTTGCTATAAATGAATCCTTAGCGCGAATAGTGCCATCCTGTTCGCGCCAACTTACAGCGCGAGCAATGTATCGCGATAACAATAGCGAGTTACAGATTAAGTTACTTCCAGTGCACCACTTTAAACTGTAGACAATTCAAGATGAACGTTGACAGCGACTCGGAAAATTTTGACTCAATCGTAATAGTAGTTGTTTGACCAGAAAACGCTGTTAAAAGTAGCAATAGAGTTAAGATAAAAGATTGTATCCAATAAGATTAGCCTGATGTTTCGTTGATTTGTCGTCCGTTGCATAGTGATATTATATTATCCATCGTTTGTATGTGTTACTTAAAATGTTATGAAATATAGTACGGTTTGAATCAGTTTTATAGAACAAAGGAAAGTCGATTCTGTGGTTCCATTTTGTAGTGAGAGCTTCTTTTAAAAAACTGTTTTATAACATTTCTAGAGCAATTAGAAATGTTTGTTAAGTATATATATCTTCTGACATGATAGAGATCATCTTTGTTATCGACTTTCTCACTAGGTTTTTCATGAGAGTGAGTGGCAAATCTATGCACCTACACCGCATCAGAACAGAACCACAGAATTGACGTGTCTGCCAGGTAGTGCAATTATGATATCGTTTTAAAGATTTGTGAATTTATTTCCTTACACATTATGTATTAAATATATCTCTTTAGTAATGTTCTATGCTGTTGAAAAGTTATAATATTGTAGGCTAAGTGAAGTTATCATAATAAAACATGTCAATGTAGCGACTGAGTGTATTGGATGCGATGATCAAGTGCTAGTCTGATTTAGGGATCAATGTGACATCTGTTGGAATACACAATTTGTATTTGTTTATTGTTATGAGATTGGACATCACACGTAACCATTACGACGTAATACAAATAGACCAGTGTCGCGGTAGGCAAAAAGCTTTTGACCCAGAGCAGTGATGAATTACTGCGCTCAACTTCTCTTAATCTGACGGTGTAACTTACCTCTATAGTCAAGACAAGACCAAGAACGCACAATTGCTGTTGAGACTCGTGTATTACTTTTTTACAATAAAGTGAGGTTATTTGGCTTATAGCTAGACTATTCGGAATATAGCTAGACTATTTGGAACATAGCTAGACTGTTCGCAATATAGCTATACTATTCGCAACATAGCTAGACTATTCGCAACATAGCTAGACCATTCGAAACAGCTAGACCATTCGAAACATAGCTAGACCATTCGAAACAGCTAGACTATTCGCAACATAGCTAGACCATTCGAAACAGCTAGACTATTCGCAACATAGCTAGACCATTCGAAACAGCTAGACTATTCGCAACATACCTACAAATTATGTATTCCACTTAATATCGAACTGAGAAATTTATCTTTAGATTCCTGAATATTGTATAGATGTAAATGTGTATTAAAATCGTATAATCGTCAATCATGTACTCAGTATATCGCCTGATTTTGTGCATATTAGATTTAAAAAAAAAAAACTGCACGAAAACTTGTGCAGCAAAACTAAGTATTTATAAGTTCCTGTTTTTCAACAACTAAACTAAAACTGTTCATTACGTGATAGCCCACCTTTAACTAACTCCAACACTTTCCACCACTATAATAATATTTGAGAACTAATACTGGCTTGAGTATGCTGCTACAAAAAATATTTCGTAGCGTAAATATGCTAATAAAATCGAATTGTTGAGTCGAAATTGACATTTGTATTAGCAATTGTCGATTTTTTTATTGCAACTTTACTACTTAATGGAAAAAAAATAGATCAATTCCGTAACACATTGTCGGTTATGACTGCCCAATAAATGGTGCAACTGTATAACATTGTTGTAAAAGTTAATAAATCATAGATATGGGTTCGTTAGGTTTTCGGCTATGAGGTGTGATTTTACTATAATTAAAATATTTGCTATTTTGAAATAATAAGATGTTGTTACGTATTCACGTGTCACAAACTTTCCTAGCGCTTTTAATATTACTTTAATCCACCGTCAATATAGCGTGTGTCCAAAATATGAGTTTTGCATTGTGCTATCAACCATAATTCATAAAAATTCCATGAGAAAATGTGCTGTAAGCTAAACGAAGTAGGGTTCATATTTCAATGTAAATTACCTATTGCTACATTCTAGTGCTTGTACAGATCTCTGCAGGAATCTTCCATACAAATATTACTTACTATTTTACTTGCACATTTCGATGTTTTTGTAGTGTGTTCAAGACCGCTATTTCTGGAAACTAAAACATTTTTTTTATACCTATGTCAAGGTTAGGGTGCCCTGTTAGCTCATTTGGTAGTATACATGCTTCAAGAGCTGTAAGGCATGGGCTCGATTCCTACCCAGGACAAACATTTATGTGACGATAAATGTTTGTTCTGTCTGTGTGTTCTGTATATGTTATAAATATAACAATAGACAACACTTTATTTGTGATTTAAAACAAACAAATTTCTATTATGTATAACAATACATACAAAACAAAAATTGAACACAAAGAACGAAAAAAATTTTATGTCACAACCCCGGCATAATGCCGACTGCAACCAGCCGTCGCTGGTCTGGTATGTATTTACAAAAAAAAAGTAAGTAGGTATATATATAGATATTCTATCAGTTATCTGGTTCCAATAGTACGGAGCTTTGTGTAGTTTGGGGCTAGATGGCGCTGTGTGAAATGTCCTGCGATATTTATTTAACTGTGTCTGTTCATGTATCAACAGCTAGCAATACCTAAATATGATATTTGAGCCTGTTTTGAACGATTCGTAGTGTGCTAAGATAACCCTGACTTCAAGTCTATAGGTATCTGAGAAGCGCATTTCACAAGCCATTATGTATGTTGATGGATCTGTGATAGCTGTCTGTCACGTTGTTCTATCTTATACCTACTCGTATAAAGCGTGCTTGTTTATTTCCATTAAAATTTATTCTGCATTTATAGACGTGTTTCTAAATCAGTGATTTGACAAATACGATATTTTTCCATTCGGAACTTTATACAGTAAGCTAATTCAATGTATCAAAGTAGTCCAATTGTATAAACAAAATCTATACTATTCAATATAACATTTTTTTAAATCCTATTCTAGGTTATAATGTTACCAGTTTATTCAGAAATATTTTTGGAAGTTATAAACAGCGAATTGGTACAAAACAAATTTAGGATTTATTTTAAAATATTTATATTATGTAAATGTTTATTTCCATTCAAAGTGTTCAATTAAATCTATAGAGTAGTGTTAAGTCTCAAATAAAAATCTAAATGTATTTTGGCACTGTATGTATTTTTGACAAAACCATATGGAATTGATCGGATGCTATCATAATCGTGAAGCTGGATTATTTATTTATCAAAAGCTGTGAAACTGTACTTAAAAGTTGTAATCACAGAGCATCTCAGTGTATTGTCGATAAGAAGACACTTTTGTGCAAAACAATAAAGTTAAATTGAACTTTCGTTGTTTTAATACCTGCTTATAAGTGCTTAATCATGTGCTTAGTAGACTGACTAATTTTCAGATTATACTGGATTGAATTCTATATAAGGCATGTTTCGAGAAAGAGAAGTAGCGATAATAATAGCTCTTGCCGCGGTCGGCTCGGCTCACACGCCGAAGGGCGTGGGTTCAAACTCCAACAATGAGCTTGAGCTGCTAGTGAAGGAAAACATCGTGAGGAAACCATAGCATGGTGGTAGGCATAGGGCATTTTCTAGTACTCGGCTGGCTAGCTACCACCCTGGAGTTAAGAAGCGTCACTCGAGAGCCAGTTCCATTCCAGGCTAGGTGTGCTTTACTACCGACTACACTTTCCCTTAACATCATTGAGCTGTGATCAAACACCTAGCTTGTAGAAAATATAAAATGTGTGAAATGACCTACGATATTCATTATACTTGATATTAAAAAGTGTCGGAACAACTGAACTAAAAGACAATAAATAATTTGTAAAATTCTTATTTAATGAAAATATTTCACATGATTATCATAGTTAAAGTTATAAATTCACTGGTCTTTAGAATAGGTATTTTTGGCTCAATACTTCACTGAAAAAAATAAAACTTCATTTGAATGTAAGTAAGAATAATAAAATAATATTAAAACAAACATCTTCGAAATGATTTTGTGAATGTAAACTAATAATTATGACTACTGAAATAATACAAATTATGCTACAGTTAAATGCATAGTATAAACCTTAAATGCTAGCAGTCAGAAAAGTAATAGATTTTTAACTAATCCATATGGCGATACATATCAGCAAAGTCTGCAATTTCGCACGCAAAATAAAAATTTGGTAAGGAGAATACTTCGATAACAAAGTAATGTAGTCAATATTATAATATACCTACCAAAGGTTTAATTCGCTACGCAGAATATTTTTCTTTAACAAATGGATATTACTAATTTATCATGACAACTGCTAAATACATTATAGGAACCATAGGATTTGGTATTTATTTATGCAGCCGTCAGACAACCTCTACAAACAAAAACGTTCTGTGTTCCATTAAACAAATAAAAATATTACAATAAAATGCATAACTCACGTGCAAATTACTTCATTGTTGTTAACGTTTTTTCATTTTTAAACAGATCAAAACAAAAACAATCTCTCCTTCAGCAGTCAGTTTTTCCCCCACCTTTGGCAAGGCGTGGTAAGACATATCTTACCACGCTTTGGCTTTGGGGAATTTTCCCGTTTACCAAAGCTGAGCGCCAGAGGTCACGACCCTTGGGGAAATTGGCGCGAGTGGCAGTTTCTCTACAGCTCAACGGCATTTAGATGGCCGTTTTACTTAATTGTTTTTTTTTGTGTTAACAGTTTATTGTATTAACAATACTTTAATTCTTATCACTTCTTGAGCTCTTAAAATTTGGACCGAGATCATTTTGTCTTACTTTATGTCAAAATTGGTAAAATATTATAAAAAATACTATTAAATATGTATAATGTATGAAAAATAAATGCTGTCGATGACACATGCGCAGGTAGATTTGAAACCAACAAGATGACTTCACATATTAATGTATACGGTAGATACACTGGAGACACATAAAAACAGAGGCATTCCTTCAAGAAAACTTTAAATGTACTTCGTTTTAAATACGATAACATAACTAATGACATATCTCATAGAATGTTAGACCTAAATTTCCTCAATTAAATATTAGTGGTGAAAAACTACTACCAAACCACTAAATTTGACGTTAAAAGACAATAGACAGGATAAAAATGATTGATTCGCTCAATAATTACAAAGGAAAATAATGATTGTCTATTTAATTAATTATACATACATTCAATTATAATAAAGTTATATTTTATGACCTAGGGCATTATGGTAATACGCATGTGCTTTAGTAATTATTATTGGGATCTAAAATGAAATGAAATAAGTACATAATCAAAGTCCAATAACATGTAGGTATAAATAATCCATTAGGTAAGCACTTAAAACAATCCCTATTTGATAATCACCTTACATAATATTGATGTATTGACTACACTAATATGTAAATGTCATTTTATAGTTGACAAATGGTATTGTCGATAAGTATGTCATAAATGTCAACGTATTTAAAAGAGTTAAATTGACGCGAATCTTGACCCAAAATCGTTCCTAGCTAGAACGTTATTGTACCACAATTATTCGTCGACCTTACCCACTGGCAAGTTAAGTTAATTTGCTTTATCATGACCGTGCAACGATCACGTACAATTAATAATACAATGAGCTTGAGCTGCCAGTGAAGGAAACCATAGCACGGTGGTAAGGTCCTTTCTAGTACTCGGCTAGCTACAACCCTCAAGTTGAAAATCTGCCGCCAAGGATCTGGCGTGTTTCGATAGCCTCACTTGAGAACAAGTTGCGTTCCAGGCTAGGTATGTTTACCACCTTCGATCAAACCGTCACTCAAAATCAGATGAGATGTGGTCAATACAAAAAATTGATCGTGGGAACTGGTCGGAATAACTCGTGCCTTCGTAGGTATTTTCTGAAAGAATAGGTTAATACAATCAGTTCATTGGTATTGGTTCATTTTAAAATCCTAGGAATGCCTGTATTTTTTTGATGCTCTTATATTAAACAGGTATCAAATTCTGTTGGTGTTGCCAAATCTTACTTCCCAAACTTAGCTAGAGTTTCCTTGCACTCTTGTATAGTCTTGTTGAGACGCTCCACAGTGGCCGAAGACTGCTTGGCCCCCAACATTCTAGTGCAGCTGGCGATGGTTGTGAAGTACCCGCATACGTTGTGGAAAATCCGGATGACGCGATCGCCACACACATATAAATACTTCCCACTAGCGTCGAACTTCAAATCATTGATCAGACCTGAAAAAAGAAAAACAAACCTTTGATACGTTGTGAAACCCAATTTCGAAGGTGGTGGTTAAAGGTGTGGTTAGAGCAACGAATTGAGTTCGTCATGCCAGTTGCAGACTTAGATATCTCGCTCCAGAGCGTTATGGTCCAGACTACGAGAGGTATGTCCTTATAGTTAGCATCCCATGCCACTGTCCAACTCTTACGGTGGTCGACTTATTGCTGCGTAAAAGAGAAACTAATACACGCACTTAATATTAATCAATAGGGATTTTAGTCGTTTTACGCGGCCTATGCCGAAAAAGAACCACAACCCCATTCTTTTGGCCACAAAGGGGCTATTCAATTATTACGTAAGACAAATTAGGGGGGAAGGGAGTCGGGAGGGTTTTTCTTACAAGGGGGTGAGAGGAGGTCCCTATAGTTCTTACGTAATATAAAAAAAAGTATTTATGTATTCTATCAGTTATCTGACTTCCATCACACAAGCTCCGCTTAGTTTGGGGCCAGATGGCGCTGTGTGTATAGTCCTACGATATTTATTTATTTATTTATCACAAAAATGTTAAGATTATATGTAAATAATATGTAAAGATGATTATAATTATACATAAAAACTTTAAAACAAAATCAATGTTTGTTATGTTTGTATTCAATTTTTCCTTTAAATTCTTATGTAATAAATATTATACACAGTGGGGAGGGGGTCAAAAATCGTCTTACGTAATAAATGAATGGCCCCAAAGCCAAAAGAAAGGATTACGTTTTAGCAGTCCGTGTATGTGTTCATCATGTTCCACCGTAGCATCGAAACTACTAATCCGAGTTTAATGAATGAGGTGTCAATCGATTCGTTATTATACTCCATGTGATATAGATTTAATTGTTTTCTTTTAATTATAGTTATTTATTCCGTAGTCGGGTTATAGTTTTTCAAACTATTTAGCTTGTAGCCGAGAAGAGACCGTGGAGTGAAGACGTACCCTAGCTAGTCAGAAAAACAGTACAGTGCGAATTCACAAAATTTATGGAACACGTTTCATTTTTGTTTTTGTTAGCTCTACATCTACACAAGCTTAATTTATGAGGCTCTCCGGCCTGTATAAACGAATAACAAAATTATTTTTTTTGGATGATTTTTGCGTTGCAATAAAACAAGGCTAGCGTATCAACGTCGTGGCTAGCGTGTAGTTTGTTTTATGACATTTTTAAATTTTTGATCATAGAGGGTCTTCTTTCGTCACCAAGTGGGTAAGTCTACGATTAAACCAGTCAGTAGTATGTCAGCCATGCTTGAGTATAGGTATAGAATTCACACAAATTTTGTTCAAAATAGCATTACAAAACATTTGAAAAATTTTCAATTCTGAGAATTCAGGTCACTTAATACCTACGTTAAAATGCGGTTCAGATCGATATAGAAACGCCTTGAATTGAAATGCTGTTCAATAATTCAGGTATCCTCGGCCACGTGGCCTTAGTGAGGCGGTTAAAAATTCAAAAATTACTCGTTCAATGACGTTAGTAGGTGGTACCTATTCCACTTCTAGTATTTGTCTTGTTGTTGTTTGTTTGCATATTGTTTCCATAGTGTAAGTAGTATTTTACTTTTGATTATACGGTTGCCTACAACGTATTTTAACTATCTTCAATTAGGAAACGGAACGATTATTAATTCGGCCCATATTTTTAACTACGGCAAAGCCAAAAATGGAAAAGGATGGGTTATATTTTTATCATGTATGTTTATATGTACCTACGTGTTTTGAAACTGCTCTTCCAATTTTGATGAATGAAGTGTCCATCGATTCGTTATTAGAAATTCTCCGGGCTGCATCTATATCTTTAATTATAGTTATTTTTCCGTAATCGGTTTTTAGAACTTTTAGCTATTAATATAGTGCCTCATCTCGTATAAAACTTTAGTTCGCGCATATGATCACCGTAACAAATAAGTCGGACACCGGGCTGTGTCTTTGTTTGCCAAACTACAATAGTTTTTATGTAATGAGGTTATATGAACTGATCTCGCATAAGCCAATCAAGATATAAAGACACTATATAATCAGACTGAATACTGTATATAGCGCGCGGTTAGGGCGCCTGATTAAAAACTTTACAATGACCTTGAACTGCCGGTGAAGAAAAAACATCGTGAGGAAAACATAACATGGTGGTAGGGTATTTTCTAGTACCTACTCGGCTAGCTAGCTACCACCTAGCGGTTCAGCACCCTTACTTGAGAGTCAGTTCCATGCCAGGCTAGGTGTGCTTTACCATCTTCGACCACACCGACACTTAAGATCAGGTGAACTGTGGTCAAACACCCAGCTTGTCAAACATTAAAAAATAAAAGCGTCGAGCACCGACGTAAGATATTGTTAATGGATTTTTTAATACATTTCGAAGATGAATTGCCAATAAATTGCAAAACAAGACTTCGCCTGCCCCCCACTACAAGCCCGCTAGACAGACGCGGCCAAAGCGCCATCCGTACATGGTTGACATACCCCACCATACTAAGCGCTTTGATTACACGTTTTTCACACGAACAGCGAGAATGTAGAACTCTCTGCCGGAGTATGTATTTCCCGTTAAGTACAATAAGGGTGTCTTCAAATGTAGAGGTTACTTAAAGAAATCCCCGCTTAACATCAGGCAAGATGTATTCAGACTATAAAAATAACTAGAATCGAGGATGAACATATTCTATTTGAAAGGTATATATCGGTTGGAATGTAAAATAAAAGTTTTACTACACACGTTCCATAAACTTACCTTACGATATGTAAACAATATCAGCAATCAGGTAAACATGAACGTGTCTAATTACACATGCTAATTGCCTAATATTGGCTTCATTGGCGCCAAAATTATTCACCAATTTACCATTTTATTATTCTATGATAAGCAATCAACCTGTGGTATCTAATTAACGTCGATGTCAATAACTTAATTGGATCCCAAACCAAAAGAAAATATGAGTGGAAATAATTTAGCGTTTGCAATTTTTTTATGTCTATATAGAATATCAATTGTTTTATTATTTTTACAGGAGCAATCTGTTCATGGTAGCAATCTCTCAGGTATTTCAGCAATTCATTATAGTACACTAGCGACCCGCCCCGGCTTCGCACGGGTGCAGTGAAGATACTAATGTGGTGATATGCATATATTTTATACATATAAACCTTCCTCTTGAATCACTCTGTCTATTGATGGAAACCGCATTAAGATTAGTTGCGTAGTTTAAAAGATCTAAGTGTAAAGACGGCGGGAAGCGTCTTTGTTTCATACTATGTAGAGATATGATTTTAAAACAGGTATAATTGCTTTTAGCGCTCAAGTAGTTCTGAAGATATAGGGGTCGCGAGTTCACACTGAAGAATTAGTTTATGTACTTACTTTCTTTTTTTATTATTTAAAGGTTAGGTGTTTGACCACAGCTCAAGTGATGTTAATCGACGGTGTGGTCGAAGATGATAACACAAATTTAGCCTGGAATGGAACTGGCTCTCATGTGAGACTGCCGGAAAACACCGTTGGATGTTTGCGGCAGATATTATTATTTATTTTATTTTAATGGTTGACAGGCCAGGTGTTTGACCACAGCTCACCTGATGTTAAGTGAAGGTGGTGGTGGTGGTGGTATCTTGAGGGTGGTACCCAACCGTGTCCTAGAAAACCCCCTACCACGGCTTCCTCACGATGTTTTCCTTCACCGGCAGCCCAAGCTCATTGTTGCTTGCCTTTCGGCGTGTGAACCCAACGCGCTAACCACTGAGCTATCATCGCTAAACATTATACATTACAAACAGTTTAGATTCTACAGCAAACAACCGAAGCAAAGGATTTTATTCTATGAATTTTCTATACCGCTATTAAGTAACAAATGTTTTATGCTATGTACAGATTTTAACCAAGAACCCAAACAAAGATACCTACCTATACCTACTTGTTAAAAAAAAAGATGTCACAAAGGCATTCATTTTTTCATGCTTCAAGTTTGTTTGTGAATTTCGAATGACATTGCAGCTCCATAATGGTTAAGTAAACTATGGAAATTACACACGAACTACCTTAGTTAGTGCACGAAGGTCATGGCGATATTCAAATGGCACGCTAAGTCGTGTCGCCTAGCTTTATAGTGCCCATAAAAATGCGACAAGAGACACTTTATTGTTGTTTTGACGTTTAGCGCAAATAAAACGCCATTGCATTCATGATGTGACACTAAGAACAACGATAGAAATAGAAGTTCTCTTTTCGTCACTTGTTACGAAAGTCCTATAAAAAAAGGATGCCATGATAGATTTTGAAGTGTCCCCATTCCTATGATATTTATAAGATTCTAGCTGTTCCCCGCGAGTTAGTCAGCGTGGAATTTAACAAAAAGTTTGTTCAGTTTGCAGTAAAAAAACCAGGTCATAAACTATGTGTGCCAAATGTCATTCAAATCCTTTTAGTAGTTTTGGTGTGAAAGAGTAACAAACATCCATCCATCCATCCTCACAAACTTTCACATTTATAATATTAGTAGGATAGAGATCCTATCCTACATCGGTTCCTGATTTATAGAATTTTGACATATCTTATTAAATCTTATTCCTTAATGTCTACGAAGTATAAAAGTGATACGAGTACATCTGTACACAGCTGTCAGTAACCCGGGTCAAATTCATACGGTTCATACTCACTCTAGAATATACTAACTCTTTGGTGTGACAAAACAGTTTGGTTACAATGTTAATGTGCCGTTCGATTATATGAATAAGAATTTATTGTTTCATAGTCTGTGTCGTTTATTGTAAATTAAGTTGTTTCATTATTATTTAGTTGTTTTATTATATGTATATATATTTTTTTATAATTATACGCTCCACAGACACTGGGGGTCTGTGACCTTTGTCAAGTTTAGTTACATATTTTTTTATTTATTTTTTACAATTTTACATTAGTTGTTTTATTATTACGGGCTTCTTCTTTAGTTCTTTCTACCAAATTAATAGTACAATACTTTACGTGCAAAAGCAGTAACACACGTATATATACATATATAATAATAAAAGGGTGGCATTTGCTTGATTAAAGAAACTATAATACTATTTGTATTTGTATTTGTATTAAATAGATGTCAATTAAATCCATATAGATAGTATAAACCATGGCCACAAGGATTGAGTTGTGCGAATTGAAAAAAAAAGACGACGGAATATCGTTAAAAACAGCTAACTGTCAAGTAATCTGTGATGAAAGTGACACAGTAATAAAAAAAACCCATAAGAAATATTGCATAATACGTACATACGTAAACGTTAAGTGTTAATTTGTTTACTTAAAAAAAAAAATTAAACCACGTGACACAAAAAGAATAAATTAATTTAAAAAAAAATGGGCCTCTTTCGGAATGAGTACGGTAAAAAAATGTTAACAATGGTATGGCCGTTGGATCTATGTAATAGAAGTGTTTTTTTTTTACATCGATGACATTTTCGTTTACTCCGAAACCTAGCTGTTTCATTAGAGTAGTGCGTTTAGTTGGCCTAAGGGTCATGGGAGTCGGTCTATTTAATTTAAAATGTATATATTACTGTATGTTTATTTTCGTTTCTTCGTAATAAGACCCCGTGACCTAGTTAATATCATTGGTGTAGCTACAACTGTCGATACAACTGTCGAAAGACAGACTTTCATCTTGGGTTTTGGTATTAGTACCAATCTACAAAGGCTGACTTTCACTTTTTTTTAACGCGTACAAATCCTCGTTTGTTCACCAATTCGCCTGATGGTAAATGACGATGTGATCGGCATTGTTTTTTGGTGTATTTAATTTTTTAACGGAACTATTAATTTTATTATCGCGGAATTTATTTCCATGAACCTTCGGTGGGTTAGTTACGACGACGATGTTTGAACATAATACGGCGAAAGTTAATTGGTAAAAACGAAAAAAAAAATTAGGCGCTTTGAACCGGACGCTCCATTTATAGGGAAATAGCTGAGTGAAAAGTAAAAAACAGGCATTACACAGACATTAAACAGCAAAACAAAGTCCAGGGCATCGCTGCATTGGCGCTCATTACTTTGAGACATAGGGTGATTAGTCTCAACAGCCCTGTAATTTCACTAGCGGCAATACCTTTCAACCGGAACACAGTAAAATTTACACACTACTGCTTGGCGGCAGAATATCTGGTATTACGTTGCTACCTACCTAGACGACCTCCTCCTAAGAAGAACTACTAACAAATAAAAGTTAGATTTTGTCGTTTTACTAGTGAGGAGTGCGGCCTTAGGTGCGGGTTTCTTCTAGTAAGTTCTCAACTACAATCATCATTAACAATTATTATTTTCATAATTAAAAACGATTACAATTAATAGATATTGCAATTAACAAAATTAAACTATTAAGTAATTATTGTGGACAAGGGAAATATCACATACACAGTTCGCTGGTAACTTTGAATTGAACATTCACAGTTATAACTTTTAACAAATACAGGTAATAACAACAATTTTTTATCTATTTATCCATATCCAATCCAATAATAAATAATAGGAGATGCCAATGGCACCTAACACACAGTCTATGACTAGTTCGGGAGCCTATGGTAAATGTATATGTTCAATATAAAGTTTTATCTCAAACTAGCGGACGCATTGCAGTTTCACCCGCGTATATCCCGTTCCCACGGGAATACAGGGATAAAAAGTAGCCTATGTCACCCGGGGATTGTGTAGCTTCCCAACGGTAAAAGAATTTTCTAAATTAGTCCAGTAGTTTCGGAGCCTATTCAATACAAACAAACAATCAAATCTTTCCTCTTTATAATAGTACTAGCGGACGCCTCGCGGTTTCACCCGCGCAGTGGCCGTTCCCGTGTGAATACAGGAATAAAATGTAGCCTATTACACCCGGGGATAGTGTAGGTTCACAACGGTGAAAGAGTTTTTGAAATCGGTCCAGTAGTTTCGGAGCCTATTCAATACAAACAAGCAAACAAACAATCAAATATTTCCTCTTTATAATAGTATAGATTAGCATAATTCTGAGAATTCTTACCCAATTTCGCAGGTAATGAAAACTGGGGCAACGCGATTCCTCAACGCTAAATGAATGACTAATTTACTGAAATCACACATCCGTCGTGTATACAATTTCACTGAACTCATAAAAATTACATAATCGTGTATACGATTTTACCTTATGACATCAGAAAACTCTTATTCACTACACCATAGAGTTTAAAATATCTATATTCCACTATGGACAATGTAGTACTTTGACGTAATGATCATAATGATAACTGCCTTTAATAACTCAAACAAGTGCGTGTAATTTTAATTGCGACACGGTAGTACAATTTTACGTGTAGGTATTGTATGTTATGATGATGATTGTCAGAGACAAAGTTTGAAGGCACATTGGGTCAAGGTCTCATTATTATGCGATGTGGGAGTAATTAGGCATTATTTATTCTGTTGCTTGGGCCTCAAAATATAATGTACGATTAGGGTTGCCAGGTCGCCAAACCTAATAGCCGGACAGACCAGCCAGTTTGGCCGGACATTTGGGTAAAAAAGCCGGACACCCTACATTAAGGATTTTGTGTCTCAATATTAATAGGTACGACAAAAACGCTTGGCCACGCTCGGCGCTCGCTCGTCTGCGAAATGTTAAAAATCTTACTAACAAAAGCCGGACACTGTTTATTTTGGCCGGACACGTAAAAAAATGCCTAACTATGTCCGGCTTTATCCGGATAACGCCTGGCAACGCTATGTACGACAAACCAATACGTATAGTTGAACAAACAAAATTTTGTAAAACTATAAAATTTCTGTTGCGCTTACCTGTCGCGTCCTAATTTCTAATTTCAATTTTTTTTAACTAGTATGTTGTTTAGATGAAGGCTCTGTTTGCTTGGAAATTACGATGGAGGCTCCCTCGCTCAACCGTATAGAATAACTTGGTTGTGTAAAATCAAAGCCTGTTTTGATGAACACGGAATTCGAGTCGGAATAACGAATATGACTTTAATTTATTACTCAGGTACATAAAGTTTGAATCTGCCTGAATATTTACGTAAGTTTAAGGTTCAGTTCAAGGTTTTAGTAATTAGTACAAACTGTATTTATTACTACCGGATTGCCGAGTTATATTTAAGCTTGGGATGTACTAACGACACAGGGTCATTGTACTCATTATTACAAATAAGTTTTACTACGGGAACAACTCTGCAATTGCGTTAAAAAGTTAGCTATTGTCATACATTTGGATTTTTTAACAATTTTAAAGTTGTGTCTATAGAGAAAGTTGTAATTTATTAAAAATAATAATATAATAGTCCCGATATGTGTCACGGTAAACGGTCTTATAGCGAAGAGTCTCGACCAACATCTTAAGAGACTCTCGCTAGACGGTTGGGTCAAGGGTCAGCTTCAAAAGGCAGTGATCCTTGACACGGCGCGCATTGTGAGGAGGTTCCTCTCTCTGCAGCCCTAACCACCAGCAGCTTGAGCCCTACCCCGCTGCCGGCGGCACGAAATATAATTATAACGATGATAATAAATCGAAATAATAATAATTTAAACCCTTTAGGTATTTACTTTGTGATTATTTAGAATATTTTGTTTTTTTTTCGATCTTTCTGATTGATTGCGACATTTGCGACGGTGACTTTGGTGTAACGCGACATGAGATAGAAATGAAAATTACCTGGGTAGATATTCTCTACGGTGTCATACAGTATCCCTGTGTATGTGTCGTAGAATTCCACGGACGAGTCGACTGCGACCGCCAGGACTTCAGCATTAGGCGACAAGGCGATACGCGGAGGGTTTGCTGTCTGAGTGTAGTTGCCCGTCTCTAGCACGTGTGGAGATTCACCTCTGGAATATTCAACTGAAAATAGATAACAATTGACGATCAGTGAAGTCTGGAATTTAATACATTTATTTTTTGCTTTATATCACTGTCAGTTACAAGTATTTCATATTTTTAACCCCCGACGCAAAAACGACGGAGTGTTATAAGTTTGACGTGCATGCGTGTGTGTCTGTCTGTGGCATCATAGCTCTCGAACGGATGAACCGATTTTGATTTTGTTTGAAAGGGAGTCGTCGCCGAGCGTGTTCTAGCCGCCACAAAATGGCGGATTACATATATTTTCACACTCATCACGGTGTGTTCCGGCGGCCTCACTAGAGAGCCAGTACCATTCCAGGATTGGTGTGCTTTACCATTTTCGACCACACCGTCACTTAACATCAGGTGAGCTGTGATCAAACAACTAGCTTGTCCACCATAAAAATATATATATATATATACACGAAAGGACTTAATACATTTGTTTATCACTTCTCCTATGCATAAAATTCAATTTTCGTTCATATAGACTACCTACAGCATCATCAAAAAGTAAGTACAAAATTAAAGCGTTCATCTGTTTTCGATCCTTCATACAATTAAGCTTAAATAAATAAACTTCCTTAATTAAATAACAAAGCCGTAACTCCATAAAACTATAAAAAATAGCGTTAACAACTTGATTGACAAGTTTATAAAACAATTTTACTTAATGAATAATAAACCAATCAAAAATATAAACAAATAATTATCTGTTTAACCTATCGACAGCTTAATTAAATATGTTGCCATGAATAAAATATGATATACAACAACAATAAAATCAACAAACGGGCTAAACAAGACAATAAAACTACATGTCTGCTTGTATTTTAAATTCTTTAATGAATGCCTGTCAATGAATTAATTAGGAAATGCATAAATTGACATGGTTAAAATTAGATAGATAGCCCCGTTTAGTTTTGATAGATTGGAGCGTTGATTGACATAAATTGTAAATTGTATCGCGTTAAGCTGAGTTGACATTATTTAATTTTAATTTTATGTAAAAATAATGAGACGAACGAGGCGATCTCCTGGTGGTAAGAGATAACGCTTGTCCATGACCATTGCAGCGATACACAGAACTTTGCGTAGCAAAAATCCAAGATATCGCTGCTTTGGCGCTCATTACTTTGAGACTTTCGATGGTTAGTCTCAACAGCCAAGAAGATCATCAGCAATGGCTCTCTTGTTCGGAATAGGCTCCCAAGTCTTGAAGATCGACGCAAAGTCGCTAGTCTGTCGGTTTCCAATGGGGACACTTTGGCGAGGGTGCTTCAGATTTGTATCATCTACATAATTACACCCTGCCCATTCTACTATTGGACACCCAGTGTCCTGATTTTAAGCAAAGAGTTAAAATCGGTTCATTTTAGGCAATATGATATTTGATATATTGGGATGTTCATTTTCGGTTTAATTTCAGCTGAAAATACACCGATTAAACTCTTTGCTTATAATCAGGAGAGATGGCGGTCAAACACAAGTCTATTTGTTAACTAGCTACGCCCTGCGGGATTACCCGCGTTTTCCAGAATAAAACTAGATGTTTTTATCCAGTGTAAAAGGTTCACATTTTAACAAATTGACACACTCTTGCATATTATATTAATATGAAGTCCGATACTAAATTATAACAAAAAAAATGGAAATTATTTTATGCATATACAATGCAGGGATTTTAAAGATTGCTTTAAGTTAATCTACGCTTAAGCGTAGATTAACAAAAAGTTAAAAAGTTAAGTTAAGTTAAGTTTGATTAAAGTTTAAAATGGGACTACTTTAAAGTAGTCTCATTTTAAACTTTAAGCATAGTTTATAAAACTAACCCATATGCTGTGTGAATCCAGCTCAAATATAACGCTAGCTCATAATGCCCTTATAACGATAATAATTTAAGATAAATCAATTGTATCAATATTGTTACAAGAACTATTAAATAGTCAAGGAAAAACCAATGCACAACTTCGTTTCCGGTGGTCTGGGATATACGACTTAATATTAAAACGTGTCGATTCAATTAGTTATCTGACTCCCATAGTACCAACAAGCTTTACTTAGTTTGGTAGCAGCTAGTGATGTGACCGGGACAGACCCTCTGCGACGTGACGTCAAACTTAGCGTTATATTATTGTATTTTCCTACGCTTTTGCAAGATACCGGTTGTTCGAATAACAAATGACGACGTCAAGGCGTCATCTTGGGAGTTCATTCAAGTTTCAAGCATGATAAATAGTGTTTGCGACCTCTAGCGCTTACGCCATCAATTCGACGCCAATCAGAACAATTCTGCCAATTTATTGCGCATTACGTCTATGATCCTCCACATACGACGCGACGCGTTTCAAACTGTTATCGTCGTGTTGCAAGCATAGCCTATTCAGAATTTTCAGCTCAATGATATCATTATATTGTGTATCGACTGTTTGAAATAATTGACGCAAAATTGCATGAAACGGACTCAATCGGTCGGTTCTACATAACCCTTATGTAGTTACCGTCTATAGTTTCAATTTCTCAAAACGGGTCATAAGGTCATTGGTCACTCGGCTACGACCCTATGAATTAAATTTATTTTATGCTTACAATCAGTCTATAACGATACACTGTTGAACAAAAAGCCGTAGATCGGTTTGCTAGCGTGTATAATCATCATGTTTCATGGAACATTGAAATAGAATCGAGTCAAAAACTAGTTATAAGCCACTTATTCACTTAGAACAAATGTCTCACGGAACGTTGCACTAGACATGTCGGGCGATGTCGAACGACTTCGCCAGACCTCTTGCCCCGCAACCGTTTCCGTCCATATTTGTTCTTCATCAACTGATAAACAGCTGAAGTAGCACGATATGAGAAAAGTCGCGCTATGACTTGTGCGATGTCGGCTAACGTCACCCGACGTCGTCCGACTTTTCTAGCAACACGTAGATACATGTATATTGTATATATGTATTATGTTCCTAGTGAATACGAGGCTTCAAATACGTCGCACCATGTGTGGAAACCCTTTAGCTTGTGTGAATTACGTCGTGTTACCAATTTGCTCATGACGATGGCAACTCGTGACAATTTACATTGTAATAGGACACCTATTCGAAACATCTGGCAGAGCGCACCTGACTACTAAAATATAGATTCATGCCTTAATTACCAATGCACTATATTTTGCTCGTCGTTTTACACTTGCCCGAGCTTATATTGGACTTATAATTTGTACTTACATATGTGTAGTAGGTACTTAGTATAATCAACACCCTTCTTACTTTTTCGTTTAAAAGTTTACATTAAATTAATTATGTATAATTGATAAATATTTTTTTCTACCAATGTATCAATAAATAAAATAAAATATAAAATAAATATCGTAGGATATTACACACGGCGCCATCTGACCCCAAACTAAGCCTGTGCTATGGAAGACAGATAACTGATGGAATACTTAAATATTATTTTTTTGTAAATACATACAGTACACCCAGACACAGAACAAACATTTGTTTATATCACAAAATGCTTGTCCTGGGTGGGAATCGAACCCACGCCCTTCGGCTCTTGGAGCAGACATACTACCAATGAACCAACAGGGCTGTCAAAAGTACGTAGTACGTATAAGTACAAAGTGCAGTGTCAAAATAAATCGAAGCAGGCGTGAAAGTTTAACAAACAAACACACATTCGTATTTATAATATAAGTTAGAATTATTTTTGTACCAAGAAATCGACTATAATTTGTTTTTTGTACATACATATTTGTATATAATAAAATTCGAGTTGTGACACTTACTTACGGTTATAAAGAATATCTCCGAGACGCTGAATGCGAAATTAATATGTACCTACTGCAACTTAGTTGAGAGAGCGTCTGGCTGCCAATCTGGAGATCTTAGGTTCGGATCCCACGGTACGTACGTGTCTTTCTTTAGTTAGAAGTTCTTCAGAAGCAAACTTAGATCTTGGCTTCAAGAGACCATGTTTTGTGACTTTGGCGATTATTTAAAAATAAGAGATTACAGAATTACTAGAAAGTAATTATATATATGTTATGATTTTGATATTTTTAAATATTAATGTAAAAATGACGTGAAACTTTGGTGTTATCAATAAAAGATTTGTATTTGTATTTGTTAAGTGCGTATTGCCGCTATCTTCAAACTCTTAAGGAAAACATCGTGTTGTGTGCATGTCTGAAAGTTCTTTAAGTTCTCGAAGATATGTGAAGTTAGCCGCTTGGCCAGCGTTGTGAACTATGATGACCTTACCCTGCATTCAATAGTGGGACAGATTATAAAAACCGGCCAAGTGCGAGTAGGACTCGCGTACGAAGGGTTCCGTACTATTATCTATAAAAAAAATCAAGTTTGTTGTATGGGAGCCCCCCTTAAATATTTATTTTATTTTATTTTTAGTATTTGTTGTTATAGCGGCAATAGAAATACATCATCTGTGAAAATTTCAACTGTCTAGCTATCACCGTTCTTGAGATACAGCCTGGTGACAGACGGACGGACGGACGGACAGCGAAGTCTCAGTAATAGTGCCCCGTTTTTACCCTTTGGGTACGGAACCCTAAAAACAAGACTGATCCGAAACAACACAACCCGTCTTCTTTATAACTAGTGTCAATGTGTAATATGACCCCTCATTTATGTAGGTATATATATATATATATATATAATATATACCCTACATAAAAGAAGACAGTTTCCAAGACAACATCCCTGACAATTTCCCACTTCTATCGGCTCCGTTGCTAAGCAGATAAGCCTGTATAAGTAGGAATTATCCATTTAAAGTAAGCCGACGTGTTTAGCAAGCACTTGAAGACAACACGTCCATTGTTACATAGCGAATATAAAAACACTATTTAGTAAGTACCTACTTACACAGTGTTAATTACTTATCATCTCATAGATATTTAAACTCAGCAAAATAACCGCGTCTTTACTATGCATTTTGCAATTATTATAAGCGCTTGCTAATGATTATTTATCTATTAATATAATTTAAAACCTTGGTATGTAGTAGTTTAACCCAAGTCTATTTATTTTTCTACAGAAATAATTCTTCCAAAGTAATTTTTACCCTCTATCCGTCTGGTTGATGAATTATAGCTAAGCATAAGTGTGATATGGAGATAAAGTGTTTTATTTCGCAAAATTGATGGGGAAATAAAATAGAATATCATAGAGAATTTTTTGGGTCGCAGTTTTTGTTAAAAAAACTGCATCTCAACATAGTATAATTTTCAAAAGAAATTATTTAATTAATTTGAAAGTATTTGATTCATTTATGTTATCTATCTATATAAGTATGGTACAAATGTCTCTTGCACTTTTCATATTATATTTTAGAAAAAAATGCATGATGCATTTTTTACAATGAAACGGGTGATTACTGGATTTTTACCCGTGGGTAAATAAACCTATCTAAGATTACAAACCATTTTTGACGAATAGCTGATAACGTCACGTCAAAAGATAAACGTCACCTTTTTATGTCCAGGAAAATCCGTAATGAATACTAAAACTCTACGCATTCTTTCTCAGCACTTGTCCTCTAACACCCGCCTCAAGGAGCTCGAGCTCTCCCCGTAACGGTGACAATGCGTCGGAACACCAGACACATCGTGACCCACACCAGAGATCAAACCGGCAATAAACATCATCCTATTATGAATTCAGTCTTACAAAGCCAGTGCAAACGTAAAACGCGTTATCTACAAGTAGTGTGGGTAATATAGTCAACAATAACACTCACTCTTTGTGTGATAAAGCTTCCACGTGCCATCCTTCGATATCGTCGCGATGTGTGACGTGTCCACATCGAATGCTACGTCGTATATCCCCGACGAGTGCCCCGTCAACTCGAAAGCTTTAGTCACTTGTTTGAAGTCTCCATTCTTCGCGAAAACTACCTCCATCACTTTGACGTCTGGAGAAAATCCGGTGGCGACGACGAATCTACCGCAAGGTGATATTTTGGCAGCATGTGTGCTCATAAGATAGGTATCGAGCCTATCCAGCTGAGAGCCTTTAAGATCCCATAGAACCATATCGGTCTTAGAGGAACAGGACATCATAAATTTCCCGTTGCTGGATATGCCGAAGCCGACCACGTCGTCTTCATGCACCTGTAAAATAATACTATAATTTAAAAAAAAAAACTAAAAAGCGCGCTTGTGTTAGTTAAAGTATTTGAACTCATATTCAAGTGAAATGAGTCCAAACTTGAGGGAATTACATGTAACTAAGTATTAAAGGAGACCATTATCTACATACTTCCTGACTCGGTCATATCAAGCCGACTGTATCAAATTATTATATTGTTATTAAATAGGCTTGCGTTTGACCGCCACGCCACTTAGTGTTGTGTTGATGGACGCATTCTTCGATTATACTCTACTTAGCAATTTCAAGTTATATTAAAATTACTTATTAGGCTCAACTAGGCTAGATTGTAATAACAATGAGGTATCTAACAACAAACAGATACATCATTCGAAAAAAAAAACTTTGTGTGCAGTCTACAATAGAGTACGCTTGCCTAGAAGAAACCTACTATTTACTCTAGATTTGAAGACACCCATATTCAAGCAGTTTAATCGAAAGCAAACCTATTTTAAATAAAAAATAAATTGAAATCGAAAAGATTGATCTATGGTTACAATAAAACCTGATATTTATCAAAAATTATACGGTAAATCATATTCATAATAAACTTATACCGGGACATAAAAAAATACTAGAACACTTGGTATTCCCAAATAAACAGTCCTACGTTGATAAAGAGTTGTCTCATTGGGAAAACAAATGTTATATAGCTTGCTATGATATGGCGGCACCAAGTCCACAATTTTAATGTAAAGTATTCTATTTTTGGCTAAAGATAATAAATTAGCATATCTACGCAAATGATGTTTTTACTCGTATTGCTATAACGAGTACAAAACACAAAAGACTCAAGTCTTTAGGTACTTCCATAAAGGTTGCCCTAATGCGGAACTAAGTACATCTACGTATTTGTATTGAATATTCAGATAGTTCCAGACAAACATGCATCATGTATTATTTAAGCAAGCGATACGGAGTACCGAGGAAAACGACCGAGGAACCTTCCTGAGGCTAAAAATAAATAATATTTTCGAGGCTGCGCGTGCGACGATCCGACGACGACACCGTCCGCAAGTTATATGTACCTACGTACTATGGAAGATAAGGTTATGTATACTTACATACGTATAGTATGTATATTATCATATAGCAGCGCGGGATGATGACCGGAGATGACATTGACATGCAATTTTATTCTTTATAGACCACACGTACTCATCCACCGATATAACGAATAAAATTAATTTACATCGGCTCCAGAACCAACAATTTACATCACTATTTATCTTCAAAAATAAATATGTATCCAAATTCCAACGAATACAAATAAATCAGAAAAATCTAATTTTTTCCTTCTGTAAAATACTTCGAGTATTTTTAATGTTCTAGAAATGTTTTGTCTACCTAGTAAATGCAGTTCGAAGTCCAATCACGTTCTTATCACCATTATTAACTCTAGATCTGCGATTACAAAATTAGATAATCCTTATTAATTTACCAATACAAGATTATAATTAAAATCTGGAGCAATATTTACTATAGACAGTTTAGACTTTGTCAAACATTAGATATGTTATCGCGTCCCCACTAGTTGTCAACACAGCCATGCAAAAACGTAATACCGAGGCAAACTGAACGGCGTACCTGTGAAAGGGCCACTGTTAACTTTTAAGGTCTTTTTTACCCGACTGCCAAGGAAGCGTTGTTTTTCGCGCGTATCTTCTAGTGGGACTGGGCTGGACACGTCTGCCGAATGCCAGCGGAGCAATGGGCGAAAACCACCACCGACTGCGTCCCGGAGGTTAAACGGCCACCAGGCCGGCCTAAAAGGCGGTGGAAAGATGAGCTCGATGCCCACAATAAGGAGTGGACCACAACAGCACAAAACAGAGAGGCGTGGAAGGGGGGGGAGAGAGGCCTTTGCCCAGCAGTGGGACAAAATGTGCTAAATAATAATAATAAGCTCGTCGACATCACCATCCCACATGACGAGAATCTCGTGAAGGCCGAGAAGGACAAGCTTAGCAAGTACCTTGACTTGGCTCACGAGATAACCGCCATGTGGGATGTTGATTCGACGATCATTGTCCCGATAGTCGTCACGGTAAACGGTCTTATAGCGAAGAGTCTCGACCAACATCTCAAGAGACTCTCGCTAGACGGTTGGGTCAAGGGTCAGCTTCAAAAGGCAGTGATCCTTGACACGGCGCGCATTATGAGGAGGTTCCTCACTCTGCAGCCCTAACCACCGGCAGCTTGAGCCCTGCCCCGCTGCCGGCGGCACCCTAGTTTTTAAGTTTTTTATATTATTTATGTTTTATACTTATTTGATGTAAAAAAATTAAAAACTAAGATATAAAATAAATACCTGAAATAATAATAATAAATAATAATCTTCTATTTACATATATGTATGTAAATATCTTTATTACCTCGTATCATCCAAACGGCCGAATGGATTACGACATTAAAGTTAGATTCGTTTCAATAAACGAAGTGTGCTTAGAGGATAGTTTAAAAAAATAATCAAAATAGTGGATTTTAGACGCGAAATAATAAAACGTTAATTTAAAAAAACCAACCCAATCAAGTAGGGTATCTAAATAAAGGAAATTAATAGGGGAGTACAAAAATACATTGAAGTTATATGCTTAAATTGAAATAGGAATAATAAAAAAATTTGCTTAAAAAGTGTTTTTCCTTTCATTATAGCTATTTTATTCGCGGTCGGGTTACAGATTTTTTAAACTCTTGTTAATCGTCTGCCCGCATTCGTATGTGTACCAAAATAAATATAAACATAAACTGTAGATAGTTGTAATACGCAAGTTTTGCGACATTATCGAAGTAAAACTTGAATGAGTGTCGCCACTTCGATGAGTGGATGACGCAAAGGACCCGTTTTATTTCAGCCAGGTTATTGGAACGTTGGAATTTAACCACTTAAGGTCAAAATGTTATAAGAACGTTCCACATACACATGAAAAATTACCTTATTGATGTTCTCAGGACTCACTTTAGCGTAAGGATTTTCTTCGATAGAATTATTTGTGAGTAAACGGTGAAATATGTTCCAGGCGCTGTCATTAATACCCAATTTTCCTGGCGTCAGCAGTAACTCTTACAAAAGCACCTATACAATTGTTTGGCAATGTTCGGGAGGAGAGACGACCTAAATATAAAGGTAGCTGACGTCATTCATAAAGTCCTTTTGCTTTTATTTTTATTCGAATCGTCTGGCCTTTTAAAAGGATCCCAGACGAGTTTGTGTGGAGTAACCTATATTACCATGCACGTATTTCGTTCCGATTTTTTTGATACGCGTTCGTTTTTGTCAACTGAGATATTGATTTATATGTTCTTTACATCACGATTTTTGATATGTATCATCTTCATTATACTCGTTACAAATATATCGAATCGACTATAACATCTACTCTCTCATTATGAGTCGCAAAAACATCTTTATTGGTGTAATGTTAGAGTAGAAAAAGAGCCATGCGAGTTTCCTTCGATGTTAATGGTGGGAATTTTTAAATGAGACAGAGTGTCGAGATTGTTAGAGAGCTCGTTTATATGGTTAGCGAAATCTTGTGATTGTATTTGTGTTATAACAATGACGATCTGGTAAAAAGTGCAAGAAACAATAAGAGACTGGATGCGGTTGTTATGACATTCAAAATAATTGTTTCATACAATATTTGTGTTTTTTTTTAAATTTTGTATGGCTCTGAAGGTTCATTGCCGAACGTACAAGGTTGTTCACTTCGCGAGATATGACGAAACGATCACCAGGCTGGCGTGAACGACATTGGATACGGATGCCTTAAATGATCGGTGACTAACACTTTCGGTTAAATTTAGGCAATGTAGCGGAAACGTCTTGAGATTTTTTGGATATTTTTCTTTTTATAGTTGTTAGACTAGGTATTTTGTTCACATCTCACCTAGGACACGATTATTAATAGTACGCATTAATGTTCGAAAAAATATAACCGACATTCAAATGATCCAAAAATACGGCCCCGATGTGAAGTAATAGTATAATTAAAAAAAACAACCAATCCTGCACGCCTAGCATGTGAGCTCAGAGCTGTAATAAAGGTCCACCGAAAATGGCCTAGTATGAGACATAAAATAATTTCTATCGGCAGAATATTAGACTAATTTCTTTTGGCGATCCGGGGCGTTTAAAACAAGTAAAGAAAAAAAATCACATTAAAGAGAGACTCGAATATACACAAAACATTACAAACAATACTATCTCTCAACAAATTAACAAAAGGAACAACAATAAAGGAAAAGTATTTGGCTTAAGACAAAAGATCCCAAAATGAAACGTGTTATAGATTAGAAAACTGATACAACATAACAAGAAAATGCATCATTGGCGACCAAACAAAGGCTGATCTTCCCTCTGTGACGTTAGTTGATAAATACGTGATCATCATCACGTTAATAAAGCTAGTATTGTCCATGGAATATTACCGTTGTATCTCAAATTAATCGACTGATATTTTATGTGTTATGTAAGATTTCACAATGTTCCATCATGCATTTCAGAGGAGACCGCTCGTATTGCGTTAGAAGAGATATTTCATCAGGGTAGCGCAGTATTTCGTGCATTGCTCAGTGAACAAATCCACCCGATCTGTCCAATATTTCATTCTAAAAAGCTTGACATGAATTCTGGTCTAGGTAACACAACTCTACAGAACGTTTCCTTATGTCTTTTAAAAATGCGATGTTTCTTGCGTATTTTTAGATTTCGCGATTAAATAATAATCTGGTTCAATTATTGCGTTGTTTCATGAACGGCTCTATTTCGATGCAAATGAATATGTGATGTGATAAAGATTTTAGCGATACGTTTATAACTACTCATAGGCTTTTAACAATAGACTGCACAAGTATAACATAAACGTGACAACATGGCGATGTTTGCTTGGCGGTAGGTAGTCTCGGCGTCTAGGTAGGTACCACCGCAGTACCAGATATTTTGCCGCCAACTAGTAGTGTGTAATCATTACTGTGTTCCGGTCTGAAGAGTACTGCAACAGCGGTATTACTGGGTTGTTTAGACTAATCACCTAATGTCTCAAAGTAATGAGCGTCAAATCAGCAATACCCTGGACATTACTTTGTTACCTGCTCAAAGTTTTGTGTATCGCTGTAATAGTTATTTACAGGCGTTATTTCTTATCATCAGGAGAGCGTCTCGTTCATCCTATTACTTATACGTTGAAAAAAAATGTAGGACTATTGTGAACGAAAAATTCTAACATTTTAGCTCATATCAATCTATGCTTTAATTAATTAATAATAGCTTAGATATGATTTATTGCTTCTAGATTCGGGTTAATTCTTCTTGTATTGTGGTAGTGATAAAGGTCGATGGTAAGACAAGGCGCGGTCAACGAACTAGACACTCAAAGGGCAAACCGATTCAAGAAACTCAGTGGCCTGCCAATACTTGCCTGATGCCTTGAACTTAGCGGTTTTTAGGTCCATCAGTCAAAGAATAAATAAAAACAATTATTCAGAGCTAATTACCGAAGAAAATTTCGCTAAACTTTTACTGTCTTTTAAATCACAAAATGAATGTTTTTCTAACATTCATTGGTATCAGTTTTTTTAGCTTCGTCGTGAAATTAAGTGGAATTGTTAATATTGTTTATTTTTTTTTTATATAAAAATAAGCACGTACTACGTGATTAATCTACTTCATTTGAACTTATCGCAATATTTTTCTCAATTAAGGTATTCTCTCTGTGCGTACCTACAGACGACTTAGAGCTTGCAACTCTAATCAGTTGATAATAAAATTTCAATTTCAATGTTATTTAGTAATAACCCGCGTATGAAATAATAATATACTTTTATTATTACACTAGCTTACGCCTGCCACTTCGTCCGCATTAACATTTAAATTAGGTTAAGAGAAAAATAAAACATGTGTCAGTAACATATAAGCAATAGTCATGAAACTTGCGCTATGTTGTTATTAGATTAAGATTAAGAATACCTTTTATCCCTAAATTATGTTCTTTAAGATACACCTGTACCAAATTTCAAATGGTTACGTCCAGTAGTTTGTTATTAGATAATCTCACGGGAACCTTACATGTTTTTTATATAAAAAGTACTCCCTATATTAATTCAAATAATAAACTATATATGTGCCAAATTTCAATTAAATCCGTTCAGCCGTATTTACGTGATTGAGTAATAAACATCCAAAAATATGGTAGGATACTCAACCTGTGGAAAAATCACTCAAAATCTTTTCCGTCTTTCGCTAATGGCAATGGTAATTTTAAATTTTCTTTCTCATCATCTGTGATAACAATAACAAATACAAGTACTGTTTATATGAAATTAATTCTATTTCGAAATCTATCTTCTCTATGGTATGCAATTTTTTTTAGACATATCAAATTGATATTTTCAAATATGGTCGGCATAAATGTCTGGCCGAGGAGAAATCGCCGTAAAAATATCTCGGCACTGGCTTTCTGATCATAACCATTTCGAAACATAACCACGGATTTACAATAGCAACTTAACCATTGGACCGGTTACAAAAAGTTGCAAGTTCATCTCAAGGTCTGGGTTCACGCACTTTTGCTCTACAGCAGGGCTGTCCAAACCACAGGCGATCCTGGGCAAATACAAATACCTAAACAGAAGTATATTTCGTTATTCTCTTTTCTTTGAAACGCCATAAAATAAAATAATATTTTACCAAATAAATATTATAACAGGAAATTGCCGTACTTGCGATTGATTAAATACACGTTACGGGCCACACATATTTAAGCGTCAAGACACATATGCCCCGCGGGCCGTGTTTTGTACAGCCCTGCTTTACAGAGTAGACAAAGAACATGAATAGCAAAAGAATTGTTATTTTTAAAACATCGATCTATTTTTAGGGTTCCGTACCCAAAGGGTAAAACCTACCCTATTACTAAGACTTCGCTATCCGCCTGTCACCAGGCCATGAACCGTGACAGTTAGACAGTTGAAATTTTCACAGATGATGTATTTCTGTTGCCGCTATAACAACAAATACAAAAAAAAAACAGAACAAAATAAATATCTAAGGGGGCTCCCATACAACAAACGTGATTTTTATTGCCGTTTTTACAGATAATAGTACGGAACCCTTCGTGCGAGAGTCCGACCGGTTTATTGATATAAATTCGAAAATGAGATATTTACGGAAATTTTACCTACGTGAATTAAAACGAATTATTCCGATATAGCAACACACATACACGCCGAATGGTTAAAGTAACCGCTCTGCTTTATTTGAGGTCATTTACATACTTACATACATACTTTTGTAAGTGTATTGTACTCATACGAAATGTATGCCTTGTCTTTAAAAATAATTAAATACCTACGCATACAAAATAAATACCAAATAAGTCATCGGTATCAAAAGGTGTTTCAACTGTAGTGACAAAATGTAAATTCAACTATATAACGATTTCAAAACAATACGGAAGCAATCTTCTATTTAAGCATGATGTCAGCTGACTATCATTAATATAAGGATTACAAAACTTGCAAGCTCACAACTTCAAGCTAAGATGCACCCTTTGAGACTGCGGTATAGTCTGAGTATAGCTTCGATTTAAATTATTTTTTAATAGATGGTAAGACTTATTTTTCGTACACGAATACACTCGCCTGTCCATACAATGTCGCTCGCAAGTTGGTTATATAACGAAAGGCGTATTATTAAAAAAATAGGCACCTGAAATTGGTCTTTATTTGCCTATAATTTACAGAGGTAATTTATTCTACCGCCAAGCGATACTGTGAAAAAAAAATGTTCCAGCTTTAAAGGTGCTGCAGCTAACGACATCAAAGGACTAATAAGACGTGAACGAATGTAATAAATGAATATCCTCAAACCTCAACAATGAGCTTGAGCTCCCGGTGAAGGAAAACATCGTGAGTAAACCATAGCATGGTGGTAGGTTACTCTCTAGTACTCGGCTGGCTAGCTTCCACCCACAAGTTGAAAATTTGCCGCCAAGCATCTATCCATGTATTCCGGCAGCCTCACTTGAGAGCCAGTTACTTTCCAGACTACGTGTGCTTTACTATCTTCGACCACACCGTCACTTAACATCAGGTGAGCTGTTGTGAAACACCTAGCCTGTAGCCACCATAAAAAAATCAAAACACGATAAAATAAAAAATCACACTCCCATACATTTGTATCGACACGAAATATAATTCGACATGACAAACAATAGTATACCGTAGTCTGAAAGATTACTAAACTTACAACCTAACAAGTTCAACTCAAGGTTAAAGTTGGCACATTTTAAACGGTTTTACAAATTCGGCAGTCTTTATTGTTAGGCAGGAACATATCCGTATCACAACAAATGTGTTGAGACGCACCAGCCTTGATGAGTCAACGGGGACGTTCAACTTGCGATGCTTACAGGCAAGTATTTGCATTCGCGAGTTCCTTGTTCTATTGTCTGTGTGAGGGCATTAACGTTCTGAATGTTTAGTGTCGGTATGAAAAAGTGAAATGCCTTATGTGCGGAAGTAAGACGTCATGCGTTGATATCATTTTAGGAAGGAAGTTCTTGTGTAGAATCTAATGCATGTTTCGCTAACAGCCCCATACATAGTCAGATCGACTGAATCGATGCTGTGTTAGCGTCATAATTTATTCATTTTATTCATAAATTCTAATCCATCTTGTGGTTCTACGATTTTATAGGAGAAACATACCTACGTCCGTTCTCTATGCACACTCTACCGCCATGCCAAATTCAGTGAATATATTTTCAGTCGGTCGTGAAAACGTAACAATTGAGAGACAAAGTTACTTTCTCATTTGGCTATGTGTTTGGCCACAGCTCACCCGATGTTAAGTGACGCTGGTGTGGTCGAAGATGGTAAACATACCTAGCCTGAAATGAAACTGGCTCTTAAGTGAGGCTGCCGGAACACACCGTTAGTTGTTTGACGGCAGATTTTCAACTTGAGGATGGTAGCTAGCCAGCAGAGTACTACAAAGTACCCTACCACCACGCTATGGTTTCCTCATTCCGTCACCGGCAGCTCAAGTTCATTGTTGGGGTTTGAACGCACACCCTTCGTCATGCGAACCGATCGCGCTAACCACTGAGCTATCATCGCTGCAAAAGTTACATTCCAAGGACTCCGGGATCCGTGTTATAGTGCGTGCACCCGAGCGAAGCCGAGGCGGGCCGCTAGTCAGATATAAAATGTACATGAAGTTAAAACAATCCATAAAGACTGTACCTACCTACTCATTTCCAAAATGGGGTTAACAGATATTTATATATAATAATGCCAATAATGATAAGTCAAGTAAAGTGGGTTAGCGAATAACTTTAGTGGCTTACATCAGAGACGGGTGACATAGATTTTGAACTAGGCATGAAATCATTTGGAGCGCCAAGAATTAAAATAGCGTAGGTAGATATGTAAATATATGTACAACGGAATGACCACCTTGATCCGGAACAACATATAAATATTTCCAATATGTTTCAAAAGTGTATATTTAAAAAAAACCTACTAATTGATGCCATGAAACATGTAAACTTAATTTTGTATACCATTTTCTTATTTCTTTGTTTCGATTCTATTATTGTCAAACTTCTTATTTAGTAGGAAGACACTGGCTGCAGTAAAGCATGGTGGTAGGGTACTTTAGTACTCGGCTGGCTAGCTACCACCCTCAAGTTGAAAATCTGCCGCCAAGCATCTAACGGTGTGTTCCAGCAGCCTCACTTGAGAGCCAGTTGCATTCCAGGCTAGGTGTGCTTTACCATCTTCGACCACACCTTCACTTGACATCAGGTGAGCTGTGGTCAAAAAACTAGCCTGTCAACAATTAAAAAAAAAAAACATAGCGAAAGCTACAGCTGCAGACCGGATAGCTAAAACTATTGTATTTTTACACGAAGCAACAATAGTACATTGTTACCCAAGGGCTGAAAGTAACTAATTTAGTCACGAGACTGGGTTCGAGTTACTGTATTTTCACTTACTACATTTTTAGTAATTTTTACTACAATTTTAGTAATTTTTAGTGTAATTGACATTACTTTCTTTTGAAACTAGCGACCCACCCCGGCTTTGCACGGGAGCAATGTAGATACTAATGTGGTGCACATGCAATTATGCATGTATTATACATATATACCTTCCTCTTTAACCCATGGCTTGAGGCACACTCGGAGCAATATAGAACGTGTAAAGTAAAATGAAATCTTACAACTACCCTTCAAAGTACTGTTGGAGTCAGTAAGGGCAAAGTACTTGGAGCGCGGCCCCGAGTAAATAGAACATGTTCCCTACTAACGTTGATTCACGCAGGTTTAGTGCGAGACGCGTGATAGTGAGGGATCAAAGATCTAAGTGTACAGATGGCGGAAAGTGACTTTGTTTTATACAAGGCAGAATTTTTTTTTAGATTATCACTGTTTTTGTTTTCTTTGTGTAAAAGTAATGAGACGAATGAGACGCTCTGTTGATGGTAAGAGGTAACACATGCCCATGACCATTGCAGCGATACACAGAACTTTCGAGTAACAAAACGAAGTCAAAGGCATTGCTATTTATACTTTGAGACATTCGAAGATTAGTCCTAACAGCCCTATAATTCCGCTAGCTACAGCACCTTTCAAACTGGAGCACAGAAATGTTTTTTTATCAAGATTAAATTTACATTTTAATTATTAAGTAATTTAATTAGTAAAGGTTACGTAAAGTATTTTATTCAATAGTGCTATTGTATTCTTTTTTTTATTGCGCAGTAGTTTTAATACGAGTAATTATTTTCCAATAAACAAATTGTACCAATAACAGAGACGATGTCGATCCTTAACTACCATATTTTGCTTTGCTAAATGCGACACTGTGTTTAGCTCCATAAGTTTCGTAATCAACTGTGGTACTAAAACACGCTTGCATTTGCGATAGCACTAATGGCGTTTGGAATAACTCGCACAGGGCACTGAATATCTCAGTGAGCCCAGTACGATTAGAGTATTTAATACGTAACAAGTGCTGGTACATTTTATGGTCACACTACAGTACCATAGAAATGATAAAATGGTAACAATGGTTCGCTTATCACTAAACATGTGATTCATTTTGTAAACAGAGTAGAACCTACTCATTTTCAGCTGTAATTAATAGGGTACGGCTGAAACTAAGCAATTTCAGGGCAATTTGCAACACATCATTCATTAAGGTCTAGTCGAAAATAGTAAACAGTACTTTGGTTCACCTGAGTTTGAAATAAAATATGAAAATATTATGAATTTGACATTTAATGCTTTCTTGCGACATCATTTGCGCGTTTGTAAATGAGCAGGTACTTTGATACGTACGAACAAACAGAGGCCGTACAACTTTAAAACTTTGAACTTATTGTTGTGAAATTCCTTTTCAATTACGGAAACCAAGAAACCAAATAAATTATGCTATAGAAAACAAGTTAAAAGTTTCGAAAAGCCCGACCACTTTGATGTAAATAAAAGAACGAATACAGTGTTAAATGTTAAAACATTTTCTTTTCATTTCCCAATGCCCGAATGTTCGAAAGAAAAGTAGAAAGTTTACTAGTGAATAGGCAATCATTTATAGAGTTTTCAATTTCATACACGCCTTCAACCTCGGCACGATATTTGCTCTATAAAGAAAGAAGTCTTACAGTTACTAAGGGCAATTAAATATCAGATGATTGAAATACAATTGTCAAGCAATTGAGACGAGGAAATCCCACCAGAAATTACATTTAACAAAAATATTTAAATGAAGGCTTTATTTGTTAGCTCTTTGGAAAAAATAGAGATGTTAAGCAATTATACCGTCTAGATGGAGCACGCTTAATTAGAAGGAAGCTGTTTACTCTGGATCTGAGGACGCTCATATTGAAAACACACATTAAAATAAAAACTGTGGATATGAAGCGCTTAGAGCGTACCTGCATGGGACATATCCAATACGTACGGACGACGCTTCGATCTCTTTGTCTGGCCGTCCGGTAATAAAAAAGAGCAGGTGGAATCAAGTTGTGAAATTGTAAGGCACAGCGCACATTCCCCAAATTGTACAATTGTACATGAATAAAAAAAAATATCTCAATCAAAAATAGATAGGACACCGTACGTCGATGCACAAAGCTTTGCAGCCGAGGCTTGACCAAAGTGACATTACCTATCAGTATGTAAATAATTTCAAATCAAAAAAGTCGTAAAGGACAAGGTGTGCTAAAATGCGGAAATACGTGACAAATAAAACACACGCAAAGATAATAAGGAGCTTGTCGTCAGGTTTCGTATTAACAAATCAACAATGGAATTGCCAATATTCCCAATATTTAAATAAGTCATGTCACGGTCACGCCACATTTTGTCCTAATTATTTTACATAGAATGAAAAGGCTTCAAGGTAACGTTGATTAGGTAAAGGTAAACCACGAATTTCAAATGAGTTTCTAAGCATTCTAACCACCAATCTCCTGATTTGTACGTGGCTATATGGTAGTGGTTTCGTCCGTAACCGCTCATTTATTGGCATTCACCGTTAATTATTCTAAAAGTAAATGCACTTCAGAACCATGAATGTTTATGATATACCACTCAAGACGTTTTACTTCACATAATTTATACATAAATCGAGCTTATTTAACATTCTACATTTACGTTCACATCGGACGTTTTACGTGAGAATTTAGGAACGTAAACACATCTCAAATTTATCTCATCTAATATTACACCTAATTGTAAAAGTGTGTTTTTTTTTTATAGATCCTATCCTACAAATATTAGATATAAACAGGCCTTTTTTGTCACTTCTTTTTTGGGGCACGCTAATTCTCAATTATCATTCTAAAATATAGCCTATTTGTCAAACCAGGGTCTCGGCTACCTTTATATCATTTCATTCAACTCCGTTCAGTAGTTTTTGCGTGAAAGAGTAACAAACATTCATCCATCTATCCAAACTTTCATTTTTATAATATTATTGGGATTATGTATTTGGATAATTTTGACCTATTAAAAAATCTAATTTTTTTTTGTAAAGATTACCAAAATTGTTTTTTTTTTTGTTTTTCGATATTTTCGAAATTTCCTTTGGGGGCACCACGTGGCCCCTCGTGTCCCCACAAAAATAGCCCTGGACATAAATGTGAAAGTTTGTAAGGATGGATGGATGTTCGTTACTCTTTCACGCAAAAACTACAGGACGGATTTGGATGAAATTTGGCACACATATGTATAGCTGGATTACCAGGCAGGATTACATCAGGCAGAGTGTGGTCAAACGCGAACCTATTTTAAATAAAAAAAATAAATAAAAAAAAACTATGTAGGATAATTTATAGACAAGAGCATTTCGTAAGTTTATAATTTTTTTTTTTTTTTCTTGACACATACAGTTAAAGACTCACATTTTGGTTTTGTAAGTACACAATAATACTAGTTTACAGATTCACTCTCTAACCACGGAGACGAGCTGCTCCATGCCAATTCTATTATTTTTTTAATTTTAAAATAGTGCGTGCAATAATTGAACTGTGTTAGTTCTTGAGCACAATATTGCATTGTAAGCGAATATTAGGAGGAATGCGAGCTCGTCTTCATCAGTAAGAAATTAACTCTGTGCTCTTACACGGGCAGTTTCACAACCGTGACATTTAAAAAAATATTGGAATTCCCTGTTTCTACGAAGGTACCTCTTTGGGAACTCTGGTGCCAAACAAAGTCTTTGTTTTATTGATTACTCACGTTTTATTTTATCGGAAGCTCCGACTATACGCCATCATCGTAATCCCGTATAAGTAAAACAAAAATGTGCCAAAACCACGTAAGTTTACATAGTAAAATAGTGAACCAAACAAAGTTACTGGCAATATTCCATGTAGTGCGTAATATGAGCACTTTCACCGGGTTTTCCTGTTGATTTAATCGCTGTTTACGAGGATACTAACTAATGCGGTTAGGCAAGCCGGAGTGCTTTCGAGCCTAGGCAATAGATCGGTGTTGACAGTCTTGAGTATACTCCAGCTAGAGCGGAAGGAAATCTTGAAACATTTTTTTTCCTCTTTCCTTTTATCATCTATCCTGATAAAAAGTGATGATGCGACCGAAAGATGGAGAACTCTTTTTTTTTTTGTGTGAAAGTAATGAGACAAACAATACGCTCTCCTGATGGTAAGAGATAACACATGCCCATGAGCATTGCAGCACCACACAGAGCTTTGAGTAGTAAAACAAACTCCGGGGCATCGCTGCTTTGGCGCTTATTACTTTGAGACTTTCGATGGTTAGTCTCAACAGCCCTACAATTTTGCTAGCTGCAAGTACCCTTCAAATCGGAATATAGTAACGTTTACACACTACTGCTTGGCGGCAGAATATTTGATACTACGCTGGTGCCTGCCTAGTAATTGTAGTAAGTACTGTGTAGTTACTGGCTCTCAAGTGAGGCTGTCGGAACACACCGGTAGGTGCTTGGCGACAGATTATTAATAGGGGTTAATGAGGGTAGCTAGCCAATAGAGTACTAGAAATTACCCTACCACCACGCTAAGGTTTCCTTCACCGGCAGCTCAAGCTCACTGTTGGGGTTTGAACCTACGCCCTTCGGCGTGAACCTACCGCGCTAACCACTGAGCTATCACCGCTACAAAGTAGTTTGACCGCCGCTCACTCGATGTTAAGTAATTTCTCTAATCGGTTTCTTTTGAGCAAACGTGCTCAATCGTAGACCGCATCTTCGTTTAACATCGGGCGATATTGCGGTCATACGCAAGTCTATTACTTAATCTATTTTTAAATGCACATTAAGACACAGACCTTATATATTTATCAGTAATTACAAGTCAAATAAATCACAATAAGTAATAAAAAAAAGGATGATCATAAATTACTTTGAATTAGCACATTTAAATTATAATTTGGGCATACTTTTGTTTTTATAATTTGAATTTTACCTCAGAAAAGATATCATGAAGGTTATCATACTTTACTATAGAAAGTGACGTTGTTGTGACACATATTTGTTGTACTTATACGGGACTGAGTACACGTTTAATTATATTGGATACCTCGATTTATCACGCACAAGTAAACCAAAATCCCACTAACATTATAAATATAAAAGTTTGGATGGACGGATGAATGTTAGTTACGCTTTCACGGAAAAACTGCTGAACGGAGTTGGATGAAAATTAGTATGGAGGTAGCTGAGACCCAGGATTAACACATAGGCTACTGTTCATCCCGAAAACATGTAGCGGGTAACACCGCGGGGCGCAGCTAGTAATGTAATTTTTCTTGTCCGCAATTCTTAACTGTTTTAGAAGACAATGATAAAAATAACCTTTACAACATTTTATATTCAACTCGATTGATCAAGCTTGGTTTACCTGCTATTATTAAAATTTTATGAACATAATGAGACTCCGACTAAAAGTTCTCTTCCTGAAGATCAAGGTATACAAACTTAATTTACTATACTTTGCCTCACGACCTATCCGACAAGAACCATATTCACTTCCTCAATCAAGAAAATTAAGGCCGCTTTCAAAGTGAAATTTAATGTAAAAGTTGCGAAAACAATCGCACAAAAGCATTGCGTAAACCAGATTAATTATTACCGTATTGATTATGTATTATACATTAATTGGTTCCGATAATTCGGACATTTAGTAATCCGTCTAGTCGTTATGATAATGTTTGGTGAAATGTTAATAGAAGGACAACGTGCAATGGCCGCACAACGATTATTAGATTTGATTTTGGTGCGATATAATATATCTATACTACCTATACGCGTGTTATGATAACTGATAATACAGGGGCGGAGCCATTTCCGGAGAATGACATAAATGAACACAGTGAACAACTCTCAAATTTGTTCACATTTTGAACATAAGCTTGGAATGTTTTGAAGTTAATAACTAAATCAGTTTTTAACAACTGGCCCCTAATTCTCTAAATCACGTGAGATTGCTATCCAGAATCGCATACAGCGTTTATAACTTACACTTTTATTTATTTATATTCAAAATAGGTTCACGTTTGACCACACTCTGCCTGAGGTTAAACAGTCGCGTGATCTAAGATGGAGCACGCTTACCTAGAAAAAACCTATTTACTCTAGATTTAAAGGCACCTTAGATTTTTTAAACTACGCAAACGGATTTTTATGTGGTATCCATCAATATACAGAATGTATCAAGAGGAAGGTTTACATGTATAATATTCATATTCATGCATATGCACCACATTACTGTCTACATTGCACCCGAAGCCGAGGCGGGTCGCTAGTAAAGTAGTTTCCGGCTCCGGGAAAAGGAAATGTAACATTTGTTTGTAAATAGAAAAAAAAAATTTGGTCGTTCAAAACGAGCCCATAACTTGCCCCTTCACGTTTTTTGGTTTGACATTGGTATGAAAAAAAAACGATTCCACACAAACTTAACTCCAACTACGCTGTGTTACTGAAAGTCAGCGTGTTACTTGTTCATTGGTTGTATATTATGTAGGGTGGGGGTTCGATCTCCACCCGGGACAACAATTCATGGTACAAACAAATATTTGTTCTGTGTTGTATTCTGTATGTATGCATCATTATCATTTCATGTATGTATTTACAAAAAAAAAACTTAAGTATTCTATCAGTTATCTGACTTGTATAGTATAAGCTTTGCTTAGTTTGGTGTCAGATGGCGCTATGTGTAATGTCCTACGATGTTTATTTTATTTATTTATATGCCTCATGGCATATAAGGGCGCAGGTGTCTAAACAACTTTTTTGTTCAGTTAAAGTAGTCCAATGAGGTAGCTAAATTTCATAAGGAATTATCATCAAATTTGTAAAGAAGTGGTACATAACAAACTGTATTGCTGCTTATCTGTTGTCGATAAATAAATAATTAACGGACAGATTCCTACAAAGGATGTTACGAGTCGTTTCCTTCTTAGTATTATCTATTTTGGGAGTTTCTCTGGAAAAATAAATGATCAAACATCGATCTTAGTGAGAGGTTGGAGACAATGCGTAGGAAGTTACGCGTAGGTACTTGCCTTGCGCTGTCTCTTTTATTATCGCTAAAACATAACTGAACTGTTCTATGATATTATTTAAGTCTATTTTGTCTTTTAGAAGAAGAAAGAAGGAAGATAGGAATAGAAAAGCTGTTGTTCACCAAACATACATTATAACATTAAAAACTTTAAAAAGAGAACAAAACAAAAACAACATAGACCAATATGTGGTAGTAGGTTACAACAGCGGCTTTATCGCCTAGAGCGATTTCTAAAAAGCTCAAAATGTTCGAATGCCATAGAAATGTTAGCGCGATGGCCTCGTTTAGAAAAGACTGGTCAAGTGAATGCATGCACGGTAGTTGTTGGAATAGCGTGGGCTAGGAAAAAAGTATAATACTTCTTTTTTTCCAACTGTCATAAACCCCTATCATAACTACGTTATTTCATTTGGTGGTAGATTTCCTTAGCAGGAGGTCGTCTAGGTAGGTAAATACCTACACAGTACCAGACATTCTGCCGCCAAGTAGTAGTGTGCAAACATTACTGTTTCCCGGTTTGAAGGGTAACTGCAGGTAGCGAATACACACCAAAAACTATACAATACAGAAGAAATAAACTAATTACTGGATTATTGAGTCTTACCTAACCATCGAAAGTCTGAAAGTAATGAGCGCCAAAGTAGCGATGCCACGGACTTTGTTTTGTTAGTCAAAATTCTGCGTATTGCTGCAACAGTCATGAGCATGCGTTATCTCTTACCATCAGAATGTTTCGTTTGTCTTATATAAAAAAAGTGTTTTTGAAATAAGCGAAGAATAATTTAGCAGCGATGAATAATTTAGCAGCCGGAACACACCTAACAGTGCTTGGGGGCAGATTATCAACTTGAGGATGGTAGTTAGCCAGCCGAGTACTAGAAAGTACCCTACCTCCACGCTGTGGTTTCCTCAGTTTGAACCCACGCCTTTCAACATGTGAACCGACCGCGCTAACCACTACGTTAATACACGCTATTAGCGTAGTGGTTAGCGCGGTCGGTTCACATGTTGAAAGGCGTGGGTTCAAACTGAGGAAACCACAGCGTGGAGGTAGGGTACTTTCTAGTACTCGGCTGGCTAACTACCATCCTCAAGTTGATAATCTGCCCCCAAGCACTGTTAGGTGTGTTCCGGCAGCCTCACTTGAGAGTCAGTTTCATTCGAGGATAGGTGTGCTTTACCATCTTCGAACACACCGTCACTGAACATCAGGTGAGCTGTGGTCAAACACATAGTTTGTCATAATAAAAAAAAGTACAGCCTCATTGCTAGCGTATTATTCTTTCATTTATGACACCTCCGTAAGTCCTAAATATCGGAGAGTGTTAGATTTGACATGATACCAATATACAAATATAACTCTCCACATAATAACTAAATTTTATTAAATGATTAAAAAAAAATTATAACGTAGTCACACCATGCATAAAAAAAACTTTGAGCTATATCTTCGAATTTGAATTTTGTAAACAGGTAAAGTCCTCTGTCCAATGAATCGATGCATATGAGGTCGCAGAATCATTGGGCGTTTGACCTAGATGGGTTCTATTAATTTTGCTATCGGTGCGTTAGTCATTTTAGGTTGCTTATAGAAGTTAAAAACAATGAGTAATATTCAGTTTCAGGGGCAGACTGTTGACACGACACGTGAACATTACAGTTATTTACCTACGTTACATGACTAATGGAATGACACATAAATAACTTACAAATGCAACTACATAGAGCCTGTTTAAAGTAAGTTATTAGATCACTAGCTGCGCCCCGCGGTGTTACCCGCCACATGTTTTAGGGATAAAAGGCAGCCTATGTTTTAATCCAGGGTCTCAGGTACCTCCATACCAAATTTTATACAAATCCGTTTAGTAGTTTTAGCGTGAAAGTGTAACAAACATCCATCCAAACTTTCACATTTATAATATTTGTGGAATGGAAATGGCAAGTAGGTACATAATTATATTAAATTTAAGTCTTATTTGAACTAATAAATTACTATTTCTAAATATTTTTACTTGTTAGATAAATATCTTCGGACATAAGACACAGCGTCATCTGACACTAAACTAAGCAAAGCTTGTAGTAGGTACTATGGAACTCAGATAAGTGATAGAATACTTAAACTAAAGAAATCAAAATATGTATTGATTTCGTTGTGGATTGATTGCAACGAAAATGTTCAACGTTTATAGTTTTATTCAAATTTCAGTCAGTTTGTATTTATTTTATACTCATTGGAAATACTTGGTTATAGGTAATTTTATTTTTTCTACTATTTTCTTATATAAAATTGAAATACAAGTATGACAAGCCACGATGTATGACCACAGCTCGCGACGGAGTGGTTGAAGATGGTAAGCACACCTACCCTGGAATGGTACTGGCTCTAAGTTATGCTGCAGGATCACACCGTTTGGTGGTTGGCGGCAGATTTTCAACTTAATGGTTGTAGCTAGCCAGCCGAATGCTAGAAAGTATACTACTATCACGCAAAAAAATATCAATGTATCTATACTATTAAAAAGATAAAAGATTTGATTGTTAGTTTCTTTGTATTGAATAGGCTCCGAAACTACAAGACCGATTTCAAAAATTCCCGGGTAAAAATAGGCTACTTTTTATCCCTGTATTGCCACGGGAACGGGAACTACGCGGTTGAAACCGCGTGGCGTCCGCTAGATATTCAATATACGTCAAAAAAAAAAGAAGAATATTTTGGTAAATTATTTTATTTTTTCTTAAGGGCCTATCGAGTGCATTTCTCTAGTCGATTTTAGGTATTCTGTGCGCTCCGTGTGTGAGTGCGCAAGGCACACGAGCGAACAGCTAGTACCGCGCGCCGCCGTCGGCGCCACGCGCTACAGGCATTGTCGATACACATACGGCGGCGAAATGAAAATCGGTTTGAGCTAAATACTTAAACGGCTAAGTAGACGAACTGGATCAACTATTTTGCCGCTTATATTAGTAGACTGGTGGCCGAGTGGTAACAAGCTGTATGAGTACGGCCACATAGTCACGGGATCGAAATCAACACCATATTAATACGGAATATTATTTTTGCACGCAAATTTTGTTGATAGGTATTTTAAATAAATATAATACATAAATATTTCGTTTTTTTTTAAATACATTATAATATACTTATTATTTTTATAATACGTTTTATTTTTATTTTATTTTTTTCTTATTAGTGTTACATCTCCCGTCTGTTTTTTATGTTCTCTATTGTATTTTTTCTTTTCTTGGTTGCTTGGAAGAGATCGCTGTTAGCGATAAGGCCGCCACTTGTGGCACTAGTTCATAAGGTTCTTTATTCTCTGTACTCTTTTCTATTTATGATGTCCATAATAAAGAGTTATATCTATCTATCTTATTTTTTTTAACCGACTCGATTTTAAATGGAGGAGGTTCTCAATTCGACAATTTTTTTTTATGTAAAAGTAATAAATCGATCGAGTCACTCTCCTGATGATAAGAGATAACGCTTGTCCATGACCATTGTAGCGATACCCAGAACATTGAGTAACAAAACAAAGTCCAGGGCATCGCTGCTCTGGCACTCATTACTTTGAGACTAGATGGTTAGTCTCAACAGCCCAGTAATTGCGCTAGCTGCAATACCCTTCAAACCGGAACACAGTAATGTTTACACACTACTGCTTGGCGGCAGAATATCTAGTACTGCGGTGGTCTGTACCTACCTAGACGACCTCCTGCTAATTCCGCCAATTATGAATCGATTTTGATGATTCCTTTTTTTGCTTGGTTGATCCATACTTCAGAGATGGTCCCATATATTTTTTATCGAAATCGGTCGAGCAAGTAAAAAAAAATCAACACAAGTATTAAAAAACCTCGCTGTTTCATTGAAGCAGTGCGTTTAGTTGGCCTAAGGGTCATGGAGTAGGTTTTTTGTTTGTAAATTTGTGTATTTCTTTTTATGTAACTGAACATTTTTAATTCCCTATTTTATCTATTGAAAATAATTAATTTATTATAACACTATGGAACCTAAGAATATGACATACCGTAAGCAACTCCTACGATACACCTCACTTTTTTCCTTTCCACTGACGAATAATAAACGACGAAAAAGTATTATTATTTTGACTACCCAGTCAGCACGTTTGCGTCATGAGTTGTATGGCATGGGTTCGATTCCCACCGAGGGCAAATTTTGATGAGAAGAACATAGATGTTTGTTTTGTTTGGGTGTTTATGTATACTTTAGTATGTTCATAATTGATTGATTCAAAATAATGACGTGCATAATTATTAAAAAAAAATAGTTTATTACTTTACCCATGGCTTTACTCGCATATCCATTTTGGAGAAGTCATTTAAAAAATACTAAATTAAAATAAAATAATAATAAATATTTCTTTTTTAGTAGAATATAGCTTTATGGCATGGGTTCAATTCCCGAATTTTTTTGTGAAAAACATAGATGTGTGTTTTAATTTTTGTTGGCGGCCATATTGGATCAACTTTAAAGTATTCTCCATTCTACTAGTCAATCCCATTCATTTCATTTTGATACCTATATTGAGGTTGTAGTGAAAAAATATGTAATCTGCCATTTTGTTGGCGGCCATATTGGATTTGCTTTTTTTTATTATAATCTATTCTACTAATCAAGCCCTTTCATTTGATACCCATATTGATGGCATTGTGAAAAAATATGCAATCCGCCATTTTGTTAGCGGCCATATTGGATTTGCTTTTTTTAAAGTTTACTCTATTCTACTAGTCAAGCCCTTTTATTTGATACCCATATTATAGGAGTGGTGGAAAAATATGTAATCCTCTAGTTTGATGGCGGCCATATTGGATTTGCTTTTTTTATTATAATGTATTCTACTAGTCAAGCTCTTCCATTTGATACCCATATTGATGGTATTGTGAAAAAATATGTAATCCGCCATTTTGTTAGCGGCCATATTGGATTTGCTTTTTTTAAAGTTTACTCTATTCTACTTGTCAAGCCCTTTTATTTGATACCCATATTATAGGAGTTGTGAAAAAATATGTAAGCATCTATTTTGATGGCGGCCATATTGGATTTGCTTTTTCATTTATTTTATTTATTTATGCTCTAATGAAACAGCGAGGTTTCGGAGTAAACGAAAATGTCATCGACGTATACAATTTTTATATTTATGTTGATTTTTAAAAATTGCTCGACCGATTTCGATAAAGTTTATATGAGACCACCTCAGAAGTATGGATCTATCAAGCAAAAAAAAAATTATCAAAATCGATTCATAATTAGCGGAATTATCGCGTAACAGACAGCCCCGTTGGCTCATTGGTAGTATATCTGCCTTGAGAGCTGTAAGGCGTGGGTTCGATTTCCATTCAGGGCAAACATTTTGTGAATAAACAAATGTTTGTTCTGTGTCTAGCTGTTCTGTATGTATTATAAGTATGTATTTACAAAAAAAAGTATTTATGTATTCTATCAGTAATCTGACTTCCATCACACAAGCTCTGCTTAGTTTGGGGCCAGATGGCGCTGTGTGTAATGTCCTACGATATTTATTTATTTATATTTATTTAACATACATATACATTTTTGTAGCGATGATAGCTCAGTGGTTGACGCGGTCGGTTCGCATGCCGAAGGGCGTGGGTTCAAACCTAACAATGAGCTCGAGCTGCCGGTGAAGGAAAACATCGTGAGGAAACCATAGCGTGGTGGTAGCGTACTCTCTAGTACTCGGCTGGCTAGCTACCACACGAGAGTTGAAAATATTATGTCCCCAAGCCAAATCTAACCATGAGTTCTGGCAGCCTCACTTGAGAGCCAGTTCCATTCCAGGCTAGGTGTGCTTTACCATCTTCGACCACGCCTTCTCTTAACATCAGGTGAGCTGTGGTCAAACATAGCCTAGCACAGTGGTTCTCAAACTTTTTTGGTGTCGGAACCCTTTTGGGAAGCAAAATACTTGATGGAACCCTATAATAAAACAATACTTTTTAAAAGTGTGTTCTTTAATAAAGAATCTTTATTAATAAGCATAATAAAAGTACAATGTAACAGTTACTAATTATTACTTACTTTACCATATGGCAAGTACAATAATAGAAGATATTAAAAAAAAGTAACTAATGGGATTTGATAAACAAAAAGCAAAAATAAAATGAGAAATTTAAAAATTGCGTTGTAAACAATCTCGACTTTATTTTTTAAAGTTAGAGTCGAAAGTCGCTTGTTGACAACTATAGCGTCTAATTCAGAGGCGGCTTTTATCAAAGGGACAGCGCGCTCACAAGTATACAAGTATACATGTTGATTTGTAGCGATGATAGCTCAGTGGTTAGCACGGTAGGTTCGCATGACGAAGGGCGTGGGTTCAAACCCCAACAATGAGCTTGAGCTGCCGGTGAAGCAAAAACATCGTGAGGAAACCATAGCATGGTGGTAGGGTACTTTAGTACTCGGCTGGCTAGCTACCACCCTCAAGTTGAAAATCTGCCGCCAAGCATCTAACGGTGTGTTCCGGCAGCCTCACTTGAGAGCCAGTTCCATTCCAGGCTAGGTGTGATTTACCATCTTTGGCCACACCTTCACTTGACATCAGGTGAGCTGTGGTCAAACAACTAGCCTGTCAACCATAAAAAAAAAAAAAAAATACCAAACTTATGAGATATTGTACCAGCTATTGTAACACATGTTTATACAAATAAATAAATAAATAAACCTATGCGCGGCCGCGGAGTCAAAACGTTCGACCAGAGACAGGTGTTTTGATTTTTTTTTCTAAATTCTTGCGGAACCCCTACAGAGGTATCGCGGAACCCTAGGGTTCCGCGGAACACACTTACAGTATAGCAGACCTAGCATAACAAACCATTACAAAAAAAAATTGTCGAATTGAAAACCTCCTCCTTTTAAAATTGACAGCCCTGTATGTCTGCTCCAAGGCGTGGGTTCGATTCCCACCCAGGACAAGCATAAACAAATGTTTGTTCTGTATCTGGATGTACTGTATGTATTTACAAAAAAAGTATTGAAGTATTACCTATCAGTTATCTGACTTCCATAGTACAAGCTTTGCTTAGTTAGGGGTCAGATGGCGCTGTGTGTAATGTCCTATGATAATTATATATTATTTAATTTTATTATAATTTATAAAATCGAGTCTGTTAAAAAAACAAAATAAAATACAACAAAATTTGTGTGCAAAAATAACCTTCGAGTGTTGGTTGGTTTCGATCCCGTGACTGCGGATTAGAATCGGGTACCGATACCACTCGGCCACCTGTCTATGTCTACAAGTGGCAAATTTGTTGATCCGTTTCGTTTACTTTGTGATCGTACGTAAAAGCAACCTCAACAGCGACACAACCTCCCCGTCCGACAGTCGAAGCGGTACTAAAGCGGATAGGGGAACAGCGTGGTAGCTCTGCTTAGAATGGACGAAACGCGCAAAAATTTAGGTATTTCCTTCGTTTGTTCAAGCAAAATCATATTTTGGTAATTTTTATGTAATAACTATTTAGAGAAAATGTAATTTTATTGTTATACAAAGCCTGATGACTTTCCGTGCAGTATTTACGCCGTATCGAGGTTTTCTATAGATTGTTTGGGGTTACTTTGGATTTTTTTTCTATCGAGGAAACTAAAAGTAATCGTGTTTCTAAATTAGATCACATATAGATTGGATCCTTAAATATCTTAAACATTAACCTCATAAATGATGTTTTAGTAATAACGAAAATACAACGAAACAAACAGTTCCAAATCCACTCGATACCGGCTTAAACAACGTCATATACCTACTAACATTATGTCAATTTTAAAAAGTGTCAATTTCAATGTTAGTATATATGTACCACAACTAAACCACAAAACTATTAGCTTTTGATAGCAGTTCACTAATAACAAACAATTTAAATGATGTTAATAGTTGTGACGATGAAATACCAATACACATTTATAGTTCCAGTTTCAACTGAAAATATTAATTATCAGTAATTAAAAATCAATAAAACTGGAGATAAGGTATCTTTGACACAGCAGCGGCAATTCTGGAATGTAGTTTCATAATGTGTTCATTAATCATTGTTCTATCACATTCCAGAATGGACGTCAGACCAGCAAAGAAAATTAGCTACCAAAACCCTAACAAAAAATTACAACTCTCAGATAAATTTGATAAATACATAAGTAGGTATAATTCATTTTATTAGGCCGGTGTAGCTGTAGTATTAACAACTTTTGAGTTCCTAAATGATTGTTAGATGACGATTTTACTTTGTGGTAGATCTTAGCAGAAGGTGGTCGTCTAGGTAGGTGCCACCGCTGTACCAGATACTCTGCCGCCATGCAGTAGTGTGCAAACATTACTGTGTTCCGATTTGAAGGGCAAAGCAAGGACTGCAGCTAGCGAAATTACAGGGCTGTTGAGACTAACCATCGAAAGTCTCTAAGTAATGAGCGCCAAAGCAGCGATCCCTTGAACTTTGTTTTACTACACAAAGTTCTTTCTATCGTTGCAATGGTCATGGGAAAGCGTTGACTCTTACCATCAGGAGAGCGTCTAGTCCGGCTCATTACTATAAATTAAAAAAAAATTATACTTCAATAAACAAACTGCAGATCTGGAATATTAAAATGTAAACTTAAAATCGTATATTTATAAAATAAATATGGTAGAACATTACACACAGCGTCATCTGACCACAAACTAAGCAAAGCTTGTACAATGTAAGTCAGATAACTGATAAAATACATAAATACTTTTTTTTAATAATACATACTGAACATTGAGACAGAACAAACATTTGTTTACATACCACAAAATGTTTGTACTGGGTGAGAATCGAACCCACGCCTTACAGCTCATAAAGCAGAAATACTACCAACGAGCCTACGAGGCTGTCGAATCAATTGTCAATTTGTAGAGTTCAAATTTAAAAGTCACGAATATGAAACTATCAATTTTACTATTCCATACATAAAATCTTAGAAGGGAATGAATCAATTTTATCATCAAAGTGCTCATTAATCTTCTTATGGGAGCGTAATTTAATCAAAATATTCCTTAAAACGGGCACGGCTTGTCGTTACTTTATACTTGTTTAACAAGACTAGATTTACGACCTAGGTTCATAGGGTTATATACTGACACCGATGAAATATCCAAGTAAAGTGAATCTATTGAACAAAAATTTAAGCGAAACAATGTAGCGATGCTAGCTCAGTGGTTAGCGTCGTCGGTTCGCATGCCGAAGGGCGTGGGTCCAATCCCCAACAATGAGCTTGAGCTGCCGGTGAAGGAAAACATCTTGAGGAAACCATAGCATTGGGGGTACTTTCTAGTACTCGACTGGCTAGCTACCACCCTCAAGTTGAAAATTTATTTATTTATCTTCGACCACTCCACCGTCACTTAACATCTGGTGAGCTGAGACCAAGCACATAGCCAAACGAGAAAGTAACTTTGTCTCTACGTTTTCACGACCGACTGAAAATATATTCACTGAATTTGGCATGGCGGTAGAGTGCGCATAGAGAATGGACGTAGGAATGTTTCGACCTTTACCATCTTTCCCTTTCCCTTGACCTTCGTGCTTTACTATCTTCGACTACACCGTCACTTAAAATCTGGTGAGTGTCAAACATCTAGCCTGTCAAACATAAAAAAAATGTTGCGAACGTCTTGAAAATGTTCTGTATAATCTTTAACTATTAATAGAGCACCATATTTTCCTGGGAATCTTGTCGAAAACATGGCTACATATTTCTTTACCCGTATCAATTACAGGTAGCTACATATTGACGTCTTTGTAACAAGATATCAATAAAGTATATTTTTACCCACGACGGAATAGAACGGAGACGGTATATATATGCGTTTGGGGTGAGAGGATGTTTGTTTGTTTGTGCAAATACATGTTGCCATTTCTCTCCAAAACTACTAGTCCGATTTAAATGCAGTTTTCAGTTATGGATTCGGGTTTGATTGTTGCATTATATTATATAGATAGGTGACAATTACTGTTTAACAGTTGTGGGTTTTTTCAAAATTCTTAATTTTTCCTTTTTATACTTTATCACTTTAAAATTTAAAATTTGAAATTTACCAATGCCTGACTTTAATAGAAAAATTAAAAGCTTCTTTCGCCGGAACGCATTTTATAAGCTCAATGACTTTATGAAATCTAATTGGAATGAGCGATCTTTTACATGTGATGTTGACTAATGCAATTCGTAATTTACCTATATCTAAATGTATTATTTAATTAATTAATTGACTCAATATGACATTTACATAATATTTTTTGACATCTTAATTTTCTTTTGACTAATAGTATAATTTTAATTTATTTATTTTTTTAATTTTAATTATTATTTAACCAATGTATTGAAAAGACTTACCTAGTATAACGAAACTCTGTTATAAGGTGAATAAATAATCTAATCTAATCTAATCACTTTTACACCTACAGATTTTATACAGAACTTTTTTCCTCGACGAGCTAATGGCATAATATGGCATGGGAAATTGTGAGCCTTCGAAGTCGATAGCCGAATAGATCCATATCAAATGTTGTATAGCAAAAAAAAACTTAGTTTCTGTTCGATACATGTCGATTTACCACAGGTAACCTTGTCAGCAGTTTTTGTACCTATGCCGTCATTGTACCATATATAGCAGCCACGTGACAATATTAGCATAGTTTTTGTGCCAGGACCCTTTTAGCTGGCCTTATCACAAAGACAAATCGCTTTTAAAGAAGGGAGGTGTTCGTGACTGTGGACCAAATCAGATATCTTATGCAGATCATTTGGTGTAACAGTTGCCTTCAAATACTGCACTAGCCATACTGCACTTTGTATGGCACATACAAGTATTAAAAAAACACGGATAAGTGCGACACAGACTCGCCCACCGAGGGTTCCGTAAAAACTATAAGTAGTTTTTGTGATTAATTTAAAAATGTAGGTACAGTTTTCGGATTTGTTTATTATGTAAATAAATAAACATCGCAGGATATTACACACAGCGCCATCTGACCCCAAACTAAGCAAAAGTTGCACTATGGAAGTCAGATAACTGATAGAATACTTAAATAGTTTTTTGATTTTTGTGTAGGTAGATACTATAAGACAATGCATCTTACCAAATTTTCAAGTTCTACGTCAACGGGAAGTACCCTATAGATTATAATTCTCTTGTGATTGTCAAAATATGTGGTTTTTAGCGACATAAACGGCTGTAACGTTTCTTTACAGTCACAGAGAAGTTTAATTTTTTTCACAGCTGTAAGTGACCACAGATCTACGTATAGGGTTGCCAGGTCGCCAAACCTTATTAATAGGTACGACAAAAACGCTCACGCTCGGCGCTTGCTCGTTTGCGAAATGTTAAAAGTCTAACTAACAAAAGCCGGACACTGTTTATTTTGGCCGGAAACGCAATCAAAAAGCCTAACTATTTCCGGCTTTATCTGGACGCCTGGCAACGCTACCTGCGTATATAGTTTTGTTTTCATCTTTATATCTCCACTGTTCTCGATATAGAAGGACGGACAACAAAATGATCCTAGAAGGGTTCCAATTTTTTTCTTTTGAAGTACGGAATCCTAATAGTCAAAGTTAGGAAAGAAGTTGTCAATATTCCAAACAATGCTATTGAAAGTATGAGGACGCTTGTGCCAATTGACTCTGCCAGATAGAAAGCTAGTTATACTGCAACTAATGTCGAATGCAACAGAATAGTCACATGCAGTGAAACTACACTTATTCTGTCTTGACAAAACGAAAGTCAAGCTAAAACAATAGCTGCGACGAACCTTGGCCAATAACTTTACTGTGTATGTTTTATTCAACGCGAAATGTCTATGTGTTACAATGTGTATTTGATGTTTGTAGAAGACACAAAGTTCAGCGACGAATAACATCTTCTGAGTTACACTTTGTCCATACAACTCTTTGTACTTGTGTCTGGACTAGTGAAGCAAACGTGGTTCATTTCGTAAACCGAATTCCTCTTAAAATCAAGTAAGTAATTTTTTTTTAATGTAAATTGTAACGAGACGAACGAGACGCTTTCCCGATGGTCAGAGATAACAACTGTCCATGACCATTGCAGAGAGACACATATTTTTTTTAATATTTATTATGCTAGCTTACGCCCGCGACTTCGTCCGCATTGAGGTTCAGAGAGAAATCATAAAAGAACAATAAATAGTTTCATCCATCATAAAACTTGAGCTACTCAATTACCTAGATTAATATAAAATATACCCTTTATCTAGAATAGTGTTCAGATCTATACCAAATTTCAAGTGAATACGTCCAGTAGTTCGTTTTTTGATAATCCCAAAAGAACCTAACATTCGTCTAATATAAAAAATATCCTATACGTTACAGGTTATCCAGGTAATAAACAATATGTGTCCGAAATTTCATCCAAATCCGTTCAGCCGTATCTGCGTGATTGAGTAACAAACATCAACACATACAAACTGTCACATTTATAATACTCCAGGTAATAAACTATATGTGGGCCAAATTCCATCCAAATCCGTTCAGCCGTATTTGCGTGATTGAGTAACAAACATGCAAACATCTAAACATGACCTGTAACTTTAGTGTCATCAATAAAAGATTTGTATATGGGGCGTTCTACTTTTCTACCGACAATGACGTGTCTCCTCAGGAAAAAAAAATCTGTATCCGTCCTAAATTGCAGTTTCTCAAATTTTATTGTCACAAGATTTTTTGGACCATATAGTCATTATAATAACACTAAAATCCCGTTTTTATTGTTTTTGCTTTTTACAAAATTATTGTGACATAGTATTCGAAACGTGTGACAGAGGTGTTTTACATACAAATAAAGCGTGTCCCTTTACGCTGCCTAATGTTACAAAATGATGTCGCTTAAAAAAATCATATAGGACCCTATAATATAAAATTATTTATTGAAATGCTGAAATATTGTCTTTAGATTAATAAAAATATAATAAACGTAAAGGTTCATACTATTAAGCAAAAAAATATTTTATCCTTGGGTACGGCTGCATATGTTTTTTCTTGCTATCTTCCGTCACGCATTTCGCAAAACAAAAAACACGCCTTAGCTGTTTGATCTTCAACACTAAACAACAGCACGGTTTCCTTCTCCTCTCGGCTTTAAGCCTTGAGACCCCACCCTGGAGCGAGCCGAGTTAGGCGCCCGCTGGTAGTGAACTAGAGGTGCGTGTGTTTATTCGGCGACCGCTCTGTCACGTAAGTTACTACTTTAAAATATTATTGTAATTCCCATTTATTTACGTAATATTATTATTTCCCAGTATATCTGTCATATTTACTCACTTTTACGAACAATTTGTAATTTTATGAACGTTGAAATCCTCGAACACTGTTATTTTACACCTCTGTCACGAGGCACCTCTGTCACAAAATAGCTGTGACGGGAGTAGTATAGCTCGTGACGGAGTGGTATTTTTTGTCAGAAACTTTGCCGTAATTGATTTTCACAATAGTTAATTGATATCTTTTGTATTCTATATATTACATTATCAATTATTTTATTCATTTAAGGTATTATCATCAGGGTAATTAAATAATAGCGTTATCTGCGACGGAAAAGCAGTGACGTTGTCGTGAAAAAAGGAAACAGGACCCTGAAAAAGTCGTAGAAGTGAAATGATAAGACTTAGAAAGATACCATGCTTGCAAAAAGCTAGTCAAAGATCTGACACCAAGAGTACACAGACAAATGAAAATAAAATGGCAAGTTAGAAACAAAAAGAGAACAACAGAAAGCTTTGCAGAACGTTCTAATGAATACTCGACTTCCACACCTGTTCCTTCAAACCCCAGGTTACTCCTTTAATTCCTAGATCTCGTTCACTAACTCCAACCTCATCCGCTGCTAGAGCAAGGGGAAGAGAAAGAGTTAGCCGAGACAGATCGAAAATTTATAGGCAAAATATGAAACTTCAAGGCCATGTAAAATTAATTATAGAAAAATACGAAAATACAAGGAAAGACTTCATCGCCAAAAAAATTAAAGAAGACAGCTTATTACATAATATACCCAAACCAAAAAATTAAGATAAATTTAAAAGCGCCGAATAAAGAAGAAAAAAGAAAATACATATAGTATTTTGACAAATGCCATTAAGGAACATTACAAAAACATTAAAAACAAAAACAAAATGAAACACTGCTCCAAAACAATCCTATCCTTTCCTACAAGACACAACAATTAACCGTTCGGGACTAAAACTTCAACTGTTTCAAGAGACTTTGGTAATAAAAAAATGCTGCACAACAAATATTATTTGCTAGCTTTATTTTTATTAAGTTGCTCTTTATAAAAGTAAAGCTAGGTAGGTAGTTAAGCCCAACCTCAGATTAAAAAGAACCATTGGCTGATATAAATAAACAACATAATAATTAGAGCTCCTACAAAGAGATTTTATGAGACTGTTGTATAACATTGTATCATCTTCATCTTCTGAAGTAGTATTACTACTTCAGAAGATGATCAGCCTCTTCAGCCTCTCGTTAATCAGAAAAAACCTGTGCACATAAAACCAGGTGCTTCATGTGACCTATCTGGAGACCCATTATTAATAAAAAATGGTATTATGTCAGTAAAAGTACCCAGTAGAAACTAAGTGGAGTACACCTACTTAGGAGTTGAAAAAAGTTGTGTGGATGCAGATGGAGATGTTCAGGTGATATTTTATAAAACTGTTGTTGACACTGACAAAATATTTAAATTAGTAAAATCAGATGTATCAGATGTGATGTTTGAAAACTTGATAAAAATGATTACGGTTAAAAGAGGAAGGCGTGTTATAGAAGTATTTGAAAAGTCGAATAAGAGAAAAGAAAAGATTAGTCTGATTTTACGTGCACCAAATAATGATTATACCAAGAAATAATATCTTATGTAGCATTGTAAGAGAAGCCTTATGTTTTGTTATCCTTTTTAAAAACTTTCAAAACCTTAAAGGATTAAGTTTAAATGTTGGCCTATTAATATCTACCATTCTGTCATACTCTAGCACAATTTTGTCCCCCTTGTAATTAAGCATTAAAGCAGCATATGTTCAGTTTATTGAAAACATATACACTAAAATAACGTATTATATTATTATATATTGACCATAAAAGGTAGTAACAGAATTTCAGCTATGTTTATTTCAATTATTTGCAAAATATTTCAAAGTTTGTTGTCTTAATGAGCAAAAATGTGACAGAGTGGTATTAAATGTCATTTTTTATATTATATTTGTAACAAGAATTGGGATAAATCGTGTTCGATAATAATAAATGCTTGTATTCTAGTTATGCCAAGTTAAAAAAACTGTAAATTTGATTTGACATAATAATTAATAAATATATTAGTTTGTGACAGAGGTGTTTATTTTTTCCAACTATTCCGATAAAACTTAAAATAAATAAAAAGTAAATAACAAAACTTCGATGCACTATACATATCTGAAATCTTCGATAACTGGACAATAATGTAAAAATACATTTTTTTGAAGAATTACACTTTTATTTTTTTTTGAAATCTAAAAATTTATCACTCAGATTGTCGGTAGAAAAGTAGAACGCCCCATATGCATACAAACTTTTACATTTATAATATTAGTAATATGATAAGTAGTTACTTTTTTGGCTTTGTACAATGTACACCCTCCGTTTATAACCCTCTACTACAAACTTACAATATTATTTTAAAAAAAAAGAAAGAGATAAAGCAACAAACAAGGATTATCGCAATCGGCAATTCGCGTGAGGTAGTCATTGTCCGGTGCGGATTGCATTGATTGTCGATGATCGTTTTCGTAATCGATAACGTACTATCGAGTGGTATCTAGCTATCGGTTAATCGTACAACAAAGGTTGGTGAGACCAAGGTTATCGGCCGTGGTAACCCGTGCGGACGACAATTATATCGATCAACAAAGACGGCTGTTGATTTTCTCATACTTAAGAACGTTTTCATCGAATGTTGAGTATCCTTCTACAAACCACGTAACCAAAACATAATATTTTTAAAAGTTAGTTGACATTGTAAAAATCCACTGACGTTTTTGGTCACCTCGATAGATAAATCATTAATTAATTTACACTACTGGAAATTTATAGAACGCAACGGTTATGTGATCATTTTAATTTTAGTTCAAAATGGGGCATTTTCAATATTAAAATCGTCACTTATACCTTTACCGGCAACTCAAGCTCATTATTGGGGGTTATAACCCACGCCTATGGATGTGCGAAACGTCAGCGCAAACCATTGAGCTACCAACGCTACAGACTTATTAGGAATCTAAGATATTTTTTTAAATCTTTATTTATTAATTTAATGGGGTTTAGTCACACAGTGACTATGTCACCACCGTAATACACTAAACTACAATTTTTTTGTTTTTTACTTATAACTTATACACTACTTTTATATACTTTTAACAGCATTTTGGCTTCCTCTGAAGCTGGTGAAGCCAAAATGCTGTTACAACACCCTACATCATAAGCAATACTATGGACACCACTAAACAAATCTTGCCTTTGCGCCTCGTTCCGGACACATTCCATCAGCACATGATGCACGTCTTCCACGATCTCAAATGCTGTGCAGTTCGGTGAATCTGTCAATCCCATCAGGTATTTAAACTTGTTCGATAGAATGTGTCCAAATCTAAGATTAAATCCGTGCAGTAATACAATTTTAAGTAGTTTTGTATTTATTTATATTACAATTATCATCTTTAACGAAACAAACATGAAATACAAATGTTTGAACGATAATTTAATATTGGCTTTACACTTAAGTTATTTGCCTTAAACGCTTCCTAACGAATATCCTCATATTAACTTAGAATTGCATAAATGTTGCACGTTGTTTAGAGATGACAGCTCAATTGTGAGCGCGGTCGTTTCGCACATCCATAGGCGTGGGTAATAACCCCAACAATGAGCTTGAGCAGCCGGTGAAGGAAAACATCGTGAGGAAACCATAGCATAGTGAAAGGGTGCTTTCTAGTACAAGCTGGCTGGCTAGCTACCACCTTCAAGTTGAAACCCTGCCGCCAAGCACCTAACGGTATGTTCCGGTGGCCTCACTTGAGAGCCATTTCTAGTCCAGGCTATTTGTTTACCATCTTCGATCACACCGTCACTTAAGCACCAGGTGAGCAGCCTTTCAACAATAAAAAAAACATTTGCGTGTAAAAGATTATTTATTAATATTACAAGAAACAAAGATTACAAAGCTGAATTATGTGTCAATTATTGTCTTAGCTTTACAACTTGCAAGTAATTTCTCGAACATTTCTAATAATAATAAAGATAAACCGATGTCTCAGTTCAGGTCATTAGACCTCTCAGATACCATCATCTCTGTCTGATATGATGATCTGATGACATGATACTGTCATGTGTAGGTAAATGTAACATGTTTTTCAGATCACTGGGATATAAAATTAGCTTTTTTTTTTATGTCAAAAGTAATGAGACGTACGAGACGCTCTCCTGATGATCTCCATCGCAGTGATACACAGAACTTTAAGTAACAAAACAAAGTCCAGGGCATCACTGCTTTGGCGCTCATTACTTTGAGACTTTTGATAGAGTTAGCCTCAACAGCCCAATAATTTCGCTAGCTGCAGTACCCTTCAAACCGGAATACAGTAATGCTTACACTACTGCTTACCAGCAGAATAACTACTGTAGCTGTAACCAACATAGTGTAACATGTCTTCCCAAGGTACGTTTTCGTAGTGATAGCACTTCGTCTCCGTAACACAAGCAGTCTGCTTAGTTCAGAGGCGAAGCGGCGCTCCGAGGTCGAGACGCTGGGAGTTAGGTCAATTGCAATTGCATGTTGGTTTTTTCTTTTGTTGGTAAAAACTTTCTTGTAAAGAAAACAAGATTTTTTTCTTCTTTAAAATATCTGTACCTATACCATTTATGTATTTTAAACATAATTATGTAGCATTACCCTATAATAAATTTTTATCTTAAATGCACCCAGTTTAGGCATCAGAGCCCAATTTTGGTTTGATTGAGTAACTGTACCAATTTTTTTTTTCATTTTCAATTTTTAATCCCACTAATATTATAAATATGAAAGTTTGGATAGATGGATGTTTGTTACTCTTTCGCGCAAACACTACGGAACAGATTTGGATGAAATTTAGTTTTTTTTTTTTTTTTTTACGTAAAAAAGTAATGAGACGAACTAGACGCTCTCCTGATGGTAAGAGATAACACCTGTCCATGATCATTGCAGCGATACACAGAACTTTGAGTAACAAAACAAAGTCCAGGGCATCGCTGCTCTGGTGCTCATCACTTTGAGACTTTCGATAGTTAGTCTCAACAGCCCAGTAATTTCGCTAGCTGCAGTACCCTTCAAACCGGAACACAGTAATGTTTACACACTACTGCTTAGCGGCAGAATAACTGGTACTGCGGTGGTACCTACCTAGACGACCTCCTGCTAAGGAGATCTACCACCAAGTAAACTTAACTTTAACTTAGATTAACACTTAGGCTACTTTTTATCCCGAAAACATGTAGCGGGTCGCACCGCGGGGCGCAGCTAGAGTAACTTATAATGACTACCAAAGGTACCACCTTTCTCGATCTTGAACTACTTAATGCCAAGTATTGACATCCAGATCTTAGGAGTTTTTAGCCACCTCATCTTTTCATATTCCATACTTAAGACGGTCGACGGAGATTATACCCTCCGGCAGTTTTAAGATCAAGATTGGTCCTTTTAACAAGAAAAACAATCATGAAAAATCTCTACTTACTGTGAATCAAAATCAGGATGAGCCCTCATTTCTATAAGCTGCTGCTGGGCGTGGGTCTCTTTTTATTAGCCGACTTCAAAAAGGAGGAGGTTCTCAATTCGACAACGTTTTTTTATGTTACGCGATCATTTCGCTAATTATGAATCGATTTTGATGATTAATTTTGTTCCGTAGATCAGAGGTAGCCTCATATAAATTTCATCGAAATCGATCCAGCGGTTTTTCAAAAATCAACAAAAATCTAAAAACTGTATATATCGATGAAATTTTCGTTTACACCGAAACCTCGCTGTTTCTTTGGATCAGTACTTTTAGTTGGCCTAAGGGTCATGGAGTCGGGTTTTTTTAATTGTAAATTTATAAATTATTGTGTAAAGACTAAGTCCACTAAGATGGTCAAGTGCGGGTTATCATACGCGTCTTCAAAAATATTAACAACTCTCAGACATGCAGGTTTCCACGATGTTTTTTTTACTGTTTGATGCTAGGGGCAATGCATAGGGGCAAATGCCGTGAAATTGGCAACTCGAACCTCCAGATTGACAGTCAAATGGTCTACCATACCTAAAAGTAAGTAATTAAAGTATAACAACACAATAAGTAAGTAAATCGGCATATATACAACATACGTATTTCCGAATACCACAGATCACGCACGAAGAGTTTTAAGCTCAATAAAATATTTCAAAATTCGAATATTTCTCAAGATTCTGATCGTTTGGCGAGTAAACCACATCTTGGCACGATATTGAATCTAAATTTGAATTATCGCTCTAAGATCAATTTTGGAATTACTAAAATTCTGAGTGTCTCGTCGGTATTGGTATTGGCGATTTCATAATCATTCTCATGTAAGACGATTTTTTAAAAATTATGTTTGACAGGCTATGTTTTTGACCACAGCTCATCTGATGTTAGGGGGCAGTGTGGTCGAAGATGGTAAACACACCTAACCTGGAACGGAACTGGTTCTCAAATGAGGCTGTCGGAACACTCTGTTAAGTGCTTGGCGACAGATTTTCAACTTGAGGATAATAGCTAGCCAGCCGCGTACGAGAGAGTGCTCTCCTTGCTATGGTTTCCTTCACCGGCAGCTAAATCTCATTGCTGATATTTGAACCCACGTCCTTCGACGTTATTATAAATTGACCGCGCTAACCGCTGAGCTATAATCGCTACAAAATTACAACTAAACACTACACTTAAGTTATTTGCCTTAAACGCTTCCTAGCGAATATCCTCATACTAACTTAGAATTGCAAAAGTGTTGCGTTGATGAGTTAGCGTGTTGGTGAGCGCAGTCGAACATCCATGGGCGTGGGTTATGACCCCAACAATGTGCTTGAGCTACCGGTGAAGGAAAACATCATGAGGAAACCATAGCAAGGTAGTTGGGTACTTTCTAGTACTCGGCTGGCTAGCTACAACCCTCAAGTTCGAAATCTGCCGCCAAGCATCTAACGGTGTGTTCCGGCAGACTCACTTGAAAACCAGTTCCATTCCAGGCTAGGTATGCTTTACCATCTTCGACCACAGCTTCACTTAACATCAGGTGAACTGTGGACAAACACCTAGCCTGTCAACCACAAAAAAAAAAGTAATATTTATAAGTGAACCCCTGATTCTACAAAATACTTGTAATTCAAAACTTGTCCAGTCAACTGTACAAAATAAGTGCAACTCGTCAAGGATTTCCCAGCGGGCAGAAAACAAGCATCATATAACTGGATTATACAACAAACACGATATCTTATATCCACGACTCTAATTATATTATTTCTAAGAATTACAAGAAAAAAGATTCACATGTTTTGTTAAGGTAGGTACAAACAATAACATTAGAAACATAACAGTTCTAATAAATAAACGTTGAAAGCATTTACATTTTCAGTGGCGGCCATTGCTCTTGCACGCGTACATTTGATGAAAGTACGCACCACCCACCTATTTTCGTCCGAGTTAAATATAAAATGTGTGTTTTACATTATTGCGTCTAATAATTTTCAACTGCCGGTCAAAACACTCATGGATGTGACATTGAAATTTTATAAACAAGCGCGATCTTCCAATATCATGTCAAATTAAAATAGAAAAACATTTCACCCGATAAGTGGCAAAAAAATTGTAAAGAACGTATTCGGAGCAGCTCGTGACTTATGCTTATATAACAGTTGCTTAACATTTTTTTTATTACTGCCAAGTAGGGCAAAATGAGTAGTAATCTCAATAATTAATGTTCCTAGCGCAGCCGTTGGCTTCCTATATGAAAGGCGACCCTTAACATTGTGTTGTGGTCGGCTATTACGTGACTAAGAAGTCATAAATTATGAAACAAAGGTTTGTTAGTACGACGCTGGTACTTAGCGATCGGTGATTATATTTTTATACTCGTGTTGCATCTAGGCAACCCGCTGACCTAGTTTCCCGCGCGATATAGGCTAAAGGTGGCATAGAGATGACCTAAAACTGCATTCATAGCCATTGTAGGCACGAGATTGTTGATTCTAGGTGCGTACGTCACGACTGTTATGATAAGTAGAGATAAGAACAGACGTGTTACATAATACAATACGAAACATCGTTTGCGTGTCCTAAGACGATAAACAGAGCAATAACAGCCAATAACATTAAGCGAAACTAACTAGCGGTAGAAGTATGCTAAGAAAATTGTTACATAAACCGTATTGACTTAATTGGCTTCTTGTATTTTGGGGCGGATCCCGTAACAATCTAATAACCGTAGCCGGGATAGAAGCTTGGCAGTGGTTTGCAGTACATAAATGTTACTATAAAAACCCAAATATTGGTTAATCTTAGATTTAACCAGTAAATCTTAGAATTTACTGACACGAGTTGGTAAATGTAAGAATTTATAAAAAAAGATTTTTTCGGGGTTTTACCATTAGTATATAGTACATACTAGGTTTTACCAGTGGCAGTTGGTAAATGTTGGTTTTGGGAATAAAACAATGACAAGGTATGCGAAACTTATCAAAAGAAACAAGACTGAAAAAGGGCATCGTCATCAAGCCTATACTTTATAGTGAAATGAATTCACGTTGTCAAGATCTCAGACACCTACAAACCAACCCTGATCTGATGGAAATAATAAATTCATATTAGTTTCTCAAGACCATCTTGCTCAATTTGTGATTCTACGTGCATTTCGAACTAAACGCGCAACAGAATTTGCATACCATCTCTTAGAAATTTTCACTACTTTCTGACATATTTATTTCAACATTTACCGTGTCTTTAAGGCAAATCCTAAGATTTACCAAGTGAATGGTGGTAAAAGTTCGAAATACACAATGATCCTAGAATAGATCAGACTTTTACTATTAAGAGTTGGTAAGTCTTAGGTTTTACTGGAAAATTTTAGGATTTACCGTAGTTCGGGCTTTTACAGTAACACATATATCGAAAAAACACTAAAAAGACTTAGTATTTATTATTTTTTTTAAATCAAAATAAGTGCGCGTCTAACCATACTCTGCCTGATGTAAAGCAGTAGTGTGGTCTAAGATGGAGCACGCTTACCTAGAAGGCTTATTATTATTACTTATTTCTTGACTTTGACGAAAAGGGAAAGTAAGTTACCGAGTAAACTGAAAAGCTGTAACAACAAAAATTCTACTTCGTATGCGTGTACTTTAATTAACTAAGCAGTAGTGTGTAAACATTACTGTGTTCTTGTTTCAGGGTATTGCAGTTAGCGAAATTACATGGCTGGAACTAACCATAGAATTCAAAAGTAATGAAAAAAATAACACCAAAGGAGTTATGCCCTGGACTTTGTTTTATTACTCAAAGTTCTCAGTAGCACCGCAAAGTTCACGGACTGGCGTTATCTCTTGCAATCAGGAGAGCGGTGCATTTCTCGTTATTTTTGTATTAAAAAAAATTTGCCTCAGTAAAAACTAACCATGTGTAGATTATAACTAAATCTATTTACACTGCACTAACCTATGCGAACTCATTATTGAACCTCAAGCATTAAGAAAAGATTTAACTTCATTGTGCCAATTAAATGTCAGGTCTTGGGGACACTGTGCGAGTAATCGTTTTTCTGGCTTCTTTCCAGTTTTTTGTTAATACTCGTTTTCCGCGAAACAAAGAAAAGCAAGTCATTGTGAAAAATTTTTTTTGCAACAATTTCAAAGTTTATATGTTTAGGATTTCTTTTTTTTTAAGGTTGCCAAACTTTGTGTTGGTTGGTTTTTAAGGTCGGTGTTTTGATTACAGCTCACCTGATGTTAAGTGAGGGTGTGGTCGAAAATGATAAAGCACACCTAGCCTGGAATAGAACTGGCACACAAGTGAAGCTGCCGCAACACATCGTTAGATACCGGACGGCACATTTTCAACTTGAGGATGGTAACCAGCCAAATACTAGAAAGTACACTACCACCATGCTATGGTTTCCTCACCATGTTTTCCTTCACCGGCAGCTCAAACTCATTGTTGGGGTTTAAACCTACGCCATTTGGCTTCGACTGAGCTATCATCGTTTCAAGATGTCCTAATCCAGAAAGAAATAATGTCTAGATTATTATAAACTAATTTTATTAAGAGCACAAAAAGTACAGTTAAACCTCAAATGTCAAAGGTTAACATTTTTTTTTTCTATAAATTAGCTAAATCCTTTTTCGAATACAGATTTGAGCCAATGAAAAAGTTGTTCATAATGATGAATACATAGCCCCCTTTCGGAATAGTGCACCCCAGGCGTGTAACCCTGTATGCATTATGATAGTGCTGTTGGTTTCAATAACGTAGCTCTACTGTAAAGAGGTAAGTATAGAGACTAATGATTATAAAACATTTACAGTTTTATTATTTAATCGTAAAACTTTCGTAGGTAAGTAATTTGTACTGCTGTTGTCTGGTGGGTTTGCAACATCATTTTTATCTTGCTATTTACAGTTGGGAAATCCCGTTAAAGGTCACCATTGTTTGTACATAGTTGAACGATGTGAATTTCAATTCTAGCGTAAGTAGTGTTATAAAATAATGTGATACTTTGACACCGTTTTTATAACATTTTTACACGGCTGCCCAAAGAGGAGGGTGATGTATTCAGGGCTGTATGTCTGTATGCGAGTTTATTTATTCCACCGTAACTTTTAAATGCCTAAAGAGATTTGTATGTATCTTTAGAATCATTACATCATCCTGAGTGACACAAGCTATAATATAAACACATGAATATATATTTAAAAAAAAAACATTGTTAGTCCAGAAGAGAACGCTTTAAGCGATAAGGCTGCCAGTTGTTGCACTATTATTAAGCTGTTATCAATATTTTATAGTTTGAACAATAAAGAGTTATCTTATCTTATTTCTTATTAGCATATAGCGTTTGTCTATCTATCTATACTATTATAAAGAGGAAAGATTTGATTTTATGTTTGTATTGAATAGGCTCCGAAACTACTGGACCGATTTCAAAAATTCTTTTACCGTTGGGAAGCTTCACTATCCCCGGGTGAAATAGGCTACTTTTTATCACTGTATTCCCACGGGAATATGAACTATGCGGGTGAAACCGCGAAGCGTCCGCTTGTTTTATAATATTCTTAGTTAAGCTTGTTTAATTTTCTTCACTAATGCTAAATTCCTGACAAACGTGAAAAAATACTGACATATTATATGTATGTAAGTTTCTTAATATTATCGTATACAAAAGCTGTGTCTCGCGGTTTCATCTTCATTTTTTTAACGGGATGAAAGGAACCCGGATTTACACTATCAGCATTTCGAATTTCAGCTACTTCCGATAAACCATTATAGGTATAGCGTGAAGAAGCAACAAACATTCATACAAACAGACAAACAAGCTTTTATTATATTGATGTGATGTGAGTGTATAGTATGTATTGCACTAGTAAATAATTTAGAAAGTAAAAAATAGGCAACTTGTTCTTTTTGTTTTCAAAAATAATTACGCTATAGAAACTGACGTGGTTTTGACACATGTTTGTTTCGCTTATGCGGGTTTACTCACGTTTCATTATACCGGATACTTCGACTATAGATTCGGCCACATCCGGTGGCCTTTTTCATGGAGACAAAAAAGTGAGTAATCCCGCATAAGTAGATAACACAAACCTAATTACAATGCTTGGAGATCTTTTTGACAAGGGATTTATTGAATCGTATTATTATTTCGGTGGAGAGGCGTTGATGCGTGCCAAGATTAATTCCATAAGAAGGGTTATGGAATTAATCTTGGTCATACTTATGTGACGGGTACTATTTTCTATTGTAATTAGAAAAGAAATGAATAAATTTTAGGGACGATAAAAATACATAATTGTATTAATCTTCGTGATATTTCTCAGAGGATAATTCTTTTTAATTATAATTTTTTTGGTAAAAAATATCTAAAATAATACAAATAAAACGCGTTAATTTTAAATGGAAATATTAATTGAATCAATTAAATGACAGCCAGCCAGCTAGCCAGTTCCATTCCAGGCCAGGTGTGCTTTACCATCTCTGACCACACCTTTATTTAACATCAGGTGAGCTGTGGTCAAACACCTAGCATATCAACCATAAATAAAAAAATTAAATAATTACCAAATGAAAACATTTCTTCGAAATTTAGTAGTTATCGTTGTTGTTGACCTTCTTATATTTTCTTTCAATTTATCATAGTTACATATTTATATCCAGAAGTCTCAGTAACCACCCGAGCAAGTTCTATGACAAAACAACAGAAGTATTATAAGGCAATGTATCCATAAGGACAAGAATGACAGTGACTGCATAACTTCCCTTAGCGACGCGTTGCATCGTGACAGCTGTGAAGCATTTCAGTTATGGCAACATTGCATTTGGGATTGCTATACGCGTACAGTCTGTTCTGTGTTGTAAGCCAGACACGAAGAGATCTATACAGGGTCATCAGGTCAAGGTATTTTAAACCGAAAGAGGTCATTCGACTGCCCTGTTAGCTCATCTGGTAGAGTATCTGCTTCAAGAGCAGTAGGAAACGAACATCGTGAGGAAACCATAGAATGCTGGTAGTATTGGACTGGCTAGCTACCACCTTCAAGTTGAAAATCTGCCGCCAAGCATCTAACGGTGTGTTCCAGCAACCTCACCTGTGAGCCAGTTCCATTCCAGGCTAGGTGTTTACCATCTTCAACCGCATCATCACTCAAAATCAGGTAAGCTGTGGTCAAACATCTAGGCTGTCGAGTATACAAAAAAATTATTCGGTGACTGGGTATTCTGTACGCATAATAAGTATACATGTATTTACAATATATTATATACATATATTATATGTATAAATATTCTATCAGTTATGTGATTCCAATAACTTTGCTTATTTTGGGCTGCGTAAAATGTCCCTCAATCTATATTTTATTTTTAATTTAACACTAAAATAGCAAAGGAAAAAAAACAGTTGCTTCATACATTTTTTCAAAGATCAACGTACCTTTTCTTAGTCCAATTTCACAAGATTTATTAACAGCTGAAATCCAACAAAGTTCACATGGTGAAATTGACCTGCTACCATTTATAAAGAGATTTAAAAACAAAGATTATTATGAAATGATATAGTGTATTTATACATAAAGGGCATTCAGTTAAACACCAAGGTGCTCAGATAAGATTTTAAGAAATCCTACTTAGCACTTTCTTAGATAGTAAATGTAGCGTTCAAGTACATAACGGATTAAAACAAAATTATCAGCGAGTCTAAGCTGTTTTATCAATTACGAAGAGAAGAACCACTGATGAAGGTAAAAAACACTGCTGGGTTAAAATTTTAAAACTGTTTGTATATATGGCTTTATTTAGTAGCGATGATAGCTGATAGCGCGGTCGGTTCAAACGCCGAAGAGCGTGAGTTCAAACAATGAGCTTGAGTTGCCGGTGAAAGAAAACATCGTGAAGACACCATAGCATGGTGGTAGAGTATTTTCTAGTATTCGGCTGGCTAGCTACCACCATCAAGTTAAAAATCAGCCGCCAAGCAACTAATGGTGTGTTGCGGCAGCCTTACATTTGAGAGCCATTTTCATTCCAGGTGTGCTTTATTATCTTCGATATTTACGAACTTACCGAACATCAGATAAGCTGTGATCGAACACCTAGCTTGTCAACCATAAAAAAAACCACGCTCTAGACTTTACGTTCAGAAGTTTGTACGTAGGAATTACTACACCACATTATGAAATGAAAATGAAGAAACTACCGTCATAGCATACAAAAAAATCCTCACCAAGTAAAACGCCGGCCAGAGAAAAACGTATTTTTTATATACTTGTTATTAATACAATAAAGTTGTAAGACTTACTTTGAAGTAGTTACTTTTGGGTTTAATAAAATGTCTTTAAGCAGGTAGATACAGCCCACAAAGAGGAATTGCCTCTTTGCCGAAGGAAAAAAAAACAGTTTGTTACCTGTTACAGTAATCCTGACCGAAATATTTTATGGATCTTCTTATTGAGGTCTTTGCAAGATAACTTATGAAATATTTTTCAATACAAGCAGCGTTTATATGTTAAGAACAAAAGAATGGCGGTCCGCGTTATTACAATTACTAAATCGTGAATTTTATCAGTTTCTCGGTAATCCATTGTTGCCTTCTATGCCCTACGAACATATTATTTGCTACCCTAAACCTAGGGAGGGTAGGTACCTGACTTCAAGCTTATATTACCTTATAGTTATTATCGAAGAGAATCGTTTATGACTGTTTAAGAACAAAGAATTAACGTAAAAGTTATCACAATAGTTAAGTCACCCAAATTATCATTTTCTCGGTACACCATTGTTAGAAACTTGCCTGTTCAATAGGTACGGGCATATTGTTCCCTACTTTAATAGATTTGGTACCTGACTTTGTCAATAGTGTTATTTTAAAATTTTAGTTAAACCTACAATACAATAACTTTCTTTTATTGTGCACCAAAAGTACGACTTCGATTACATCAAACGATTACTCTTTCTATTTGCACGTGTGATTTTTTCGTAGTTCCTGTGAAAAAGTAACACGTGAAATCCAAAAAAGGCATTTGATAAGCATAACCAATTTTGATATGATCCTCCAATACTGATTTAGATACTATTTCTAACAATGAGCTCACGGCTGTTTTCTTTAATACGCATAAGTCCGCGTTTGACCACCAAGTCGCTTAATAGTAGGCAATGATGTGGTCGAGGATGAAGCAAGTACACTTAGAATATTCACTGTTTTATTTATCTTTTTATTGCCTTGCTTTAATATTTCATTTATGACGTCTTAATATTTGTTTAGTTCGTTTCCCATGGTACTGTAAGATTTACAACTACAACATGTTTGAGTATTATTTTTCAGAACAGTAGGTAATACTTACATAATACTCGTATGTCAAGCCTGGATGACGAAAGAACCAAAACTTCGGGGAATTTGTAGTATATTACATACGCAAGAGATTCTTCAATCATAAGAGTCCAGTCGTCCAAGTTCATAGGATTGAGTAGGGATTGCTCTTGAAATTGTGAAGCCTTCTTTTAAAAGTTAATATGTAGGTAAGTGTGTTAGGTAACGACGAAGAGAAAAAGTGAAATACGTACAGTACGGACTACCCACTCTCCAGAATGTCGACATAGTAAGCTAATGTAATGAGAACAGCTGACATACCTTATCGAAAGAGATGACCGGCGTTGCCGATCCGATAGGTGCATCCTTTTTTTTCTCTATCTTGTAGACGACGACGTGGTTATCTCTAACCGTATGCACGATGAACGCTTTCGAATCTGGACTCCAGGCCACGTGGGATGCGTAGTCAAACTCGATATTCACTCGAAGTGTCTTGTGCTCTTTTTGGTTCAGATCGCGAATGTCCCACAGGATGACTGAACCATCTGCGAAGAAGACGTTAAGATGTTTTTGTTAAAGACAATTTTGAAACTTGGTCTTTTAAAAACGTTTAATGGATGTGCGTTAAAGTTCTTATTAAGTAATAATGCTTGCATCTCGCTTGATGTTAAGGCAAGATGATGATTTTATATTATAATGATCGAGCCAAGGTTTTTTTTTACATACTGTAGATATTAAGTACACAATAAAATCTAACCTATAAACAATAGCACAATTCAATCTCAAAATTATTAATTTATTCCATAGACTAATTATTATATGTTCCTAATTTTTTTATAATAAAATGAATTACAAGTAATAGAAAAATCCGTAGAAAGGCTAAGTTAGGCAAACTGAAACTAGATTTTCCTCTTGCCCAAAAACTAGGATAGTGATGTAAGAATAGCAGAGCAACCTAACTGAAAAATAGACAAAAAAGAACTCTACGTGATGAAAAATAAAGAAGTTTGAAAAACACATTGTTCAATGCACTTTGTGGAAAACATTCAAACAATACCAGTAAGTATTGTCTCAGTTCAGTGACATTTCCTTGGTGCAGACATTGAAGTAATACTAATGAGAGCTTTTGAAATAACGTAGGGCAATGAGTTACAAGTCAATCTAATTTTACCGATAACTTGTAACTTGTACTTTTAATCGATTAAATGAAGAAAATATTGTGAGTAATAGAGAAGCGGACTTCGAAGAAGGTAAAATGCTTGCTAATAAATTGTCTTATTAACGTATGTCCAATTGTCCATGGCTATTGGTACCCATAACTACGCGGTCGTACGTGTTGTCTACTCGAATGTATAAAACAACCTTTTTTTTCACCGTCGTTGTCCTTTACTACATTTTTTTTTTTTTAATGGTTGACAGGCCAGCTGTTTGACCACAGCTCACCTGATGTTAAGTGAAGGTGTGGTCGAAGATGGTAAAGCACACCTAGCCTGGAATGGAACTGGCTCTCAAGTGAGGCTGCCGGAACACACCGTTAGATGCTTGGCGGCAGATTTTCAACTTGAGGCTAGCCAGCCGAGTACTAGAAAGTACCCACCCACCATGCTATGGTTTCCTCACGATGTTTTCCTTCACCGGCAGCTCAAGCTCATTGTTGGGGTTTGAATCCACGCCCTTCGGCATGCGAATCTACCGCGCTAACCACTGAGCTATCATTGCTACAATAAGCATAATATTCAATTATTCTTATCAAAAGATTGCTAATTGCCCACACTAATCCTTGATTACAACGCCTTGTGATACAAACTGTTTTTCAGACAACAAAACCTCAGTTTATTCACATTGTCAGCTGAATAAGTTATTGTTTCCGTGGGATTCATGTCGGAAACTCGGCACCGACTGATTACAAATATTTACCTTCAAAACTCCGTGCCAATCTGCCAGACCTTGCTCTTTTGCAGAAATAAACTTCTAGAAGCCATATTTTAGCCACGTGCACATTTCCAAGACTCAATTTTAGCCCGTTCATAACACAAACAAACAACTGCGTGCTAGTGAAACGTTTTGGTTTCCTAAAACTATTTCGATGTATTTACTCGTCAAATATTATTGTTCAATATGGAGTGGAGGGCGGCAGACATGACACTCGTACGAACATCTCAGTTATTTGATTTAGATAACGGGTAGCTTTCCACTTTAGGGCTTCACCCGACCAGCGAATTGATTTTGTTTTTCTAGCGAAATAGGCGCTTTCCTTACTCACTACCGCAACTAAAGCATCAGGTGTCCTAAGATAGTCTGAACTCGATTAATAGGTACTAATTTACGTAATAGTCCTGTTTTCCAAACATTAACCAAGATTAGCAAAAGTTTCATGGATGTGAGTAACGTAAAAATGATTTTTAGTTGCTTACAAAAGTAGAAAGCATCCATGTAAAATTTATAATTATAGCTATAAAAAACTTCATAATCATTCCTATCTGTATTTCGTACTCTGTTTTTTGATTCCAATACTGTAGGAAAGGACTAATAAAATGGCACTAAAGTGTTTTTTGCACTTTGCACATATCTTTTTTTAATAGCAAAACTAGAAGGTAGACTTCCTTTAAGTTTTCTTTATCTATAATTAATATGATTTTGTAAAGTATGGGGCAAAGTTAATGTAGCGTAGCTAATGTCATACAACGCTGAGTGGGTAAACTTAGCATGCAATAATATACTATGCTGCAAAAGGTCAACGGACCACTTTAGCTATCGTAACTGAGTCACTATATCAAGGCCTTTCAATTTCAGGTGAGCCGATTTACCCAGTAATCGAGCGCGAGTTCGGCAGCAGTTCGGTTACCGAATCATTTCACGGTGACTAAAAGTTAGAATATTTTAAACTAAGCATAAATCAAATTTCATTCAACCCGCTTTATTGAAGAATTAGAATCAGAAAGTAATCATTTATTAGCCATAAATAACAACGCTTGTTACAGGCAAGTCAATATTACAATAAACAATTGTTTTCCGGTACAATTCCAGATTGGTTGGCAGGAAAGCAGTAGACGAGATTGCTAAAGGACTAGAAATGATTTCGTGATGTAGAAAAAACGTATACTTAAACGTAAACGCATTGCGTGCGTTTCTACAATAGTGATGATGGTCATAAATCTATATAAATGAAAATGAATTGCGAATTGTGGAGCATCACTTGATAACAGCTTTTGGCTGATTTCCTTTTTGTAATTGTCAGGGCAAGGTTTTGGATAATCCACGGGAAACTCGGAAATCAGAATAGTATCTGTCGACAAAAAGTAATCCGTGGGACGCCAGGGCGGGTCGCTATTAATAAAACAAAAATAAATATCGTTGACCATCTAGTCTGAAACTAAACAAAGCATGTACTATGGGAACCAGATATCTGATAGAATTGTGACATAAATGTAGAGTACATACTCAAGGCCAAGCTCAGTGGCGTACATTAGGAAAGGCCTACCGTCAGCAGCCTGGACAGCAAAAGGCCGATGATGATGTTACTAGACCAGCGGTGTCAGACTAAATTTTCTAAAGTACAAAATTTAGGGTGTAGTAACGGGCCAGACTCAAAATAATTAAATTGAATTATTTATCTTTATTGGATTAATGTTTGTGACTTGAATTTTCTTGATCGAAATGAAGAGCGTGCGCAATTTGTGTAGTGAGTGGCATCACCTATGATGTCATATTATTAAGATCTGAATTTCAGTCGCGGGCCGCATCATTATGGTTAGAGGGCCGCACGCGGCCCGCGAGCCGTATATTAGACATGTCTGTACTAGACAGAATGATCGAAACACTCACTTCATTTAGCACTACTGCACCTAGTTCCGGCAACGGAAACAAAAAACAGTACTCCACTCTACTCGTGTACATTAAAGATTTCGTATTGTCGACTATTGTTAAATCAATTTCTTTTTTCGATTATAAAAACGTCACGATTGTCAAAGTCATCTAGAGAATAATCACACACATTGGTTGGCCGTTTTGTACACACTTGCAGTGTACCGTTTTGCAGTTCTTTTCTAGGTACATAGAATTCATTGAACCGTTGGAATGGTCATAGCAAGGTGTTATTTCATACTAATAGGTACAAGAACGTCCTGTTCGTTAGATACCTAATTTTAATCATAAAAACCTATGAAATACATAGCAAATGAGCAGACAGCAAGGAAGTAAATTCTTTAAACATTTTAATAATAAATAAATATCTCAGGACACATTGCACACAGCGCCATCTGACCAAACTAAGCAAAGCTTAGTATAAAATATATGTAGTATTATTATGTAACTTAAGCCAGCTTTAAAGTTATGGAAAATATTGATCGACTAGTTTACATGTGTATTACTGTAATGTAAATTAAACTTGAAACTTCCGCGCTTTGAATATCATTATGTTCGTCACCGAGACTTAATCACTTAAGGCGATACTCTCCGATATAGGTATAGCCATTTTAATTAGTTATCTGCCTACTGTTTTTATTTGGTGGTACACCTCTTTAATAGTAGATCGTCTGGGTAAGAAATTCTACCGCCAAGTAAAGGTGTGTTAACATTTCTGTATTCAAATTTGCAGGGTACGGCAGCTAATGAAATTACAGTGCTATTAAGACTAACCAACGAATAACTCAAAGTAATATAATAAAAAGCGCTGAAGCAGCGAAGCCCTGGACTTAGTTATTTTACTCAAAATTCTGTGACTAAGCTGCAATGGTCATGGGCATGCGCTATCTATTACTATTAGGAGAGCATCTCATTTTCAAGTAAATAGGCGTTTTGCATATAAACATATTCAGCACATACTGCAGAATAAATCGGAAAGCGTTCATAAGAGTCGGGTAAACAAGTATCTTCGCCTCACCGATGCTCAGGAGACCCACAGAAACCCGAATGGTGTCGTGAGATAATTGCTAAATTTGAAGCAGGCTCGTCTCGTGTGTTTACGGCATTGTCATAGGTGATGAATTTTAGATGACGGTTTGACTGTTTCAAAACAAACCAACACCTACCAAAGTGAACCGATCGAGAAGCGTAGAAAAGATTTTGATCGCTATATTTGACCCTAGTGTTCTGTATTTATTATAAGTATGTATTTACAAAAAAAAGTATTTGAGTATTCTATCACTTATTTGATTTCCATAGCACAAGCTTTGCTTAGTTTGGGGTCAGATGGCGCTGTGTGTAATGTTCTACGATATTTATTTATTTATTTGACACAGTATTATACTAATGATTGACTCTAGTAACAAACGTGCTTGAAACGTTAAAACATTAGAATATATGGCCTTAAATCCCGATCATAAACATAATAACATCATAGTAGCAGTTTTGCAGCGCTTGCAGAGAGCATTTGTGTCACCTTTCAACTCCGATTCAAACGAAAAGGTATGCAGACAACGCATTTAAGTAAATCAGAATACCAGGATATCATTTCAACGTCAAACAGTAGTTAATAAATGCATTTCAATTCGAAGACAATGCCATTTTGCGTAGATATATTATAATTATATTCAGGAAACATTAACTCAAGCTTTGTCCTCTACTAATTACGTTCTATAAGTAGATATCTGTAATACCTACTCGCACTAATCAGAATAGTTTAATATATTTGCCTATTCTTAAATATAAAGAAAATATGCATGGATTTTTACATGGGCAGGAACTAACAATGATTTTCGTAGAAAAAAGATGCGAAAAAAATTTACTAAATTTTATCGCGTTGATGTCTTTTGCTTAGAACAAAGGATTACTGTAGGTACATGGTGCTAAATAAATCATGTTTGGAACATTTGACAGAATTTATTTAACGATTTTGTGTACAGACATGAACATTAAAATGAGAATTCAAGTAATGCTAAACTTCATGTAAGGCTCGTTCAAGGGAACTAGGAAGCATTCTGCTTTGTTATAATACGCCAACAAAAAATATACAAAAGTCATCATCGTAGCTACAAATGTATGTGTGTACATAAATTGTGTGTTTATTTAAAATAATCACGACTGTCGGTTCATACATGTTTAATGAAGCTTGTGATTCTTATCCGAGGCCCGGTGAGACAAAAACTTGTCTATCTCTGATACTTACATATAACATGCGATCTGTCTGTTGATGTTGATACACCGAGAATATATTCAATTACAAACTAAAACTAATCTACCATAAATCGGGTCTACAACTTTTCCATCACACCATGGTGTAAAAAAAATAAATGGATCATGATCCATTTATTTTTTTTCGATTTTGTTTAGAAAACTAAGCTATATTATATTTCTAAAGTAAACACGCCATGTTTGACTTTTTAAAAGTTAGGTTTTATAATTCACCATATTGGATTCACGGACAACTCAACCTAACCAATGAAACTTACGAACGCTTGGAAGCGTCGACAAATTTTAATAATTCGTCAAAATGTGATTGACAATACAGAGGAACCAATTATGTGCAATCATACGTTAAAACACATCAATCATGCATTATGCGTGAAAGCGAAACAGACTACTTCAAGCAACGTTTATAAAATCATACAAATAAAAAGACTGTTGAAATTAAGCCTTTCTCTTTGTATAGTCGGGTAAGAGACCACATTTTAAAATTGTCATAAAATAACAAGCTCATCGTTCCGTTTCAGATAGTCAAAGTTACTCAAGTGTTACTTACTGACAGTCAAACATCAAACGTTGGTTCATAATGTTTAAAGATTCAAGGTCCAACAGCATTGTCGGAACGGAGGCCAAGTAACATCGCCGATTTAGACACGGTTGCGGTGGGCAGATAGTAGGCAGTCTCTAGCCTTAATTGGCCAACCTTTTGTTAGCAATTAATGGTATTTATGGAATATCCTAAGTTATCAGTCAATGATTTGTAAAGTGACTTCACTCGTAGCTTGTCATTAAACTGTCGAACTACCAAACTAAGCTGATTTATTCTTGAGATATTGCAGAGTTTAGCTAGACTAGGAAACATTATTAATCTTCCAGTAGGTATAGAACAGTCCTAAAACTCAGTTAAGGATTTATTCAACGGAGCAAAGGTTAAAACAATAAAGGCAGAGCCGTGCTATAAGTAAATCACTTCATCAACAGAGTCCATACATAAAGGTGGCAAGCGTTTGCATAATACATTAATCTACCTAATAGGTGCAGCTGCATTGATCCGGCTGAAATTCACTCACACACGTGACGGCCCCGGGCGAGCAATGAACGTGGGTTATGCACGTGTGTGAAGAGGAGCGACTCTGCCCCGATTTCCATGTAACAGGGAATAACATTATTATATTATTGATATTTGAGATTTTATTTTATGACATTTTCTACCGCTGATCCTATCTCAAATGAGTTACGGGCATGTTGGTCATGAAATAAGACGATTTTCAATTAAACAGCTCCAAAATTAAAAGAAACGTAATTACTTTAATTAGCATAACATGCGCTACAGCTTCAATGGCAGCAAATCAGAAACATCTGGTTCAGTTCGATGAAATGAAACAAGTTCAGTGACATTCCACTTCATTATCGGTGTGAAACGTAAAATCAGTTTGATGCTAAATATGCATTCATACTTACTCAATGTACACACGTTCTATTGTTCGATAAACGGTTTAATAATAATTAATTGCCAGTTACGTATTATGTATACTTAAACTATTCAAAAATGATAACAATAAATTAATTCCTTCATTCTCTGTCTAAGTGCTCTACTTCGAATTGAAATAGTCTTTGTGTCTCATCAGATAGTGCGCCTTTGTTTCAAATTCGCGAAATAGGTCATCTCGAGACGTATAGACTGGACGCAACAAAACTGCGTCCGCAGAAACATCTCTCGAATTATATGCTCAATTCTAGACCGTGTGATCTTCACGCAGAGTTGACGTCAACATAGTTTTGACAGTTGAAAACATAAACGCAACGTTACGACTGCAAATAGTACGTGAACCATGGTGGGGGCCCGTGTACCCGTGTAGGCTTGTCGAAGTGTGTGGTGACGAAACACCACCTCATTTTGTGCAAGAGCCTTATTGTGAAAGAGGTATTGACGGTGGCAAGCTGGACGGCGCCATAGAGGTCGAGACGATTTCTGTGTCTTTCTGTTTACATTTATGAGTGGCAGTATTCCATTTTCACGCTTTAAATTAGCTAAAGCATTTCTTACAACGAAACAGAATAACAATCAAGCGTGAGAAAACCCTACTCACGTTTTCACAAAACCGAATTAGTTTCTCTCGGTAGACTGTACAAACATTTCAAGTATTTAGGGAATGCGATCAAACGAGTTCGAATTGAATACACAATTGTCAGTCTGAAGCTACATTTTATATTTAAGGATCTCGTAGTTACTACCTTAGGCATTGTAAAATACCCAAGACCACCGCAGAAGTTAAAAACAAACAAAACAAAGGATCTGTAGCAAAAAAAAAGATACGTAAAAAGTCAAGTCAATCGTCTTCCTTTTTGAGGACAGCTAAAATATTTCAAGAGAATCGTGGTAGTCCCTTGACGTGCAAGTCTCGTAAACTGTTCTGTATATCCCACAAGCAATCCTCAAAAATACTCTTTATTGATCATTGACCAGAATCAAGTGAATGATTACGATTCAAAACAGGCCCCCACCACAGTCTTTGAAATCGCGATTATTGAGTTGTAGCGACATCGCCACTCTTGACATCGTGCCGGCGTGATCACATATTGTATTGTTATTTGAATATAAATACCTAGGGTGTGTAATCATTTATTTTCATCGTCACATTTTAAATTTGATTGCGGCGATATGACTACAAAAAGATAACCTTCTTTCTATAATCTGAGACCAAAACTTAATTGGGTAATGAGTTAACGTGGTATCATCTGTAGTAAGTAATACGACATCTTAATATTCACAGTTCGATATGCAGTTAGCAAACAACAATGTTCTTGCGGAAGTTAGTGCTGATCGAGGTGATACATTATCTTTTATCAGTTTATGATTTCATTCGTATGTTGAGTAATGTGTACTTACGTTTTGTAAAGATCTATTTTTGGCGTTACTTTCCGCACACGAGGGGGCGGCTGTCGCTTGCTCTCATTCTTAGAAGAGTGACGTGACGTGACGACGTTTATCTTCATACATCGGCGGATGCAATGTCTCATATTATCGTGCAGATGCAATCATACATAAACATAACAACCGGTGTTATCCAAAATAACGTTTGTTTGTTATTGTATGATAATATTCGGATACAAATAAACAACTTCAATGTTTATTATGTCATTTATAATTGGTTATAAGGTAACAGCTGGTATGTGTTACACTGTAATAAAGTGATAACACTGTAACAATCAAACGGAAGATCTCAGAAGTTTAATACTTTAGACAGGCGGTAGCGTGGCTGGTATCAATTGAAGAACTATACATAATGTGCCCTCAATTATTAGAGATAAGGTGTCCTTATTAGATTGCTAGATACACTAAGTTGACATTAGAGTGTAAGTGGAAGTTGTTGAATAAACGTGTGAAGTATACACAAATTATTTTGGCGACACGAAACGTAAACATGCCGCGTGCACGACCGGGCACGGGGACGTTGCTCCTTCTCAGACGCCGATATGCGTCGTACTCATATCTAACATATTAACAACAATAAGGAGATTTTAATACGTATTTGTTGGTCTCGTTCATGCATACATTACCATACTAATGTGTTTTTAGAACTCTACAGTAAACAGGACAATTTTTCAAGCGAACATCCTATTCACCGTTTTCGCGGATATACCAACTTGGAAGTTATTAAGTTGGTTCATCTTATACACAGTTTCGTCATTAACTTATGTAAGAAGGTTACATCACTATACTGGAGTGCACGGTCGTAACTTCGTTTGATTGGTCTAAATTGACTCGATTTTAATTATTACCTACGATAAATACTATAATGTATTATATACGATCCATAATGTATTAAATAAGATTTTTGCCTCATTTAACTACGTTTATTTAAAATGTTGAACTCGTGAATCATTTTCTTCGATTTATTCTCACAAGAATTTCCTGGGAAGCCACGAACACGTCAGCTGACTCAGTTATTTCAAAAACAACAAGCAAATATTAATAAATTAACCTTAGTCACTCGATAGAGTATGCCACGAAGATAATCATTTTGTTATTGATTATAATGCATCACAGGTATATCAGTGTTTTTCTTTATATAATTTCCTGCTACTTCTACAAACGAAGGAAGTGCCTATTCTTTTCCCTGTTCTCAGAATGAATCACGTTAGTCTGTTTTATCATACGGGAATCCCTTACGTCAGAGCTCTACGAATTAATAATAAATTTATGAATTAGTTCAGGAGTTTAGATTTGTAGAGCGACATCTAAGCTAAAAGCGGCATTAGGTGGGTTACGTGCCACAGCTAACAACTACTTGTTACGTAGTGGAGAAACCTAGCACAGTGAAAGTTTTTATGGCTCTACTGTGACACAAAAATAGACACAAGTTCTGACTTGATATTTGAATAACTGTTGATGCAGATATGATCTTAAAAATATAGCCTTGTTTGTTTATGTTCCTACGCCTATTTATTTACCTATACAGTTTAAGCTATCATTAAGAGAAGGGTAAACAAAACACATTGTTTAAAGAAAAAAATATCACGTTTATTGCCATAATTGCAATTCGAAGGCACATACTTGCTGCAGTACGCGCACTCCGTCAACGTGACCAATTTGTCACTCTTGTATAGTCGAATTTGAATCAACATACTTTCGTAAACAACATTTCATGTCCATTGAACAATTGTCTTAGTATTACATTTTTATATCAGTCAACATTTAGGCGGCACTGATCAACGGATCGTACGGTTGCAGAATCGGCAGCTGGTTGTGGATGCGATTACGTGCAACTCGCTCCTCGTGCACCTTCAAGAGTACCAGGTCCATGGCAGCGCGCGCATCCTCCAGCGGCGAGTGGCCCGTGCATCCGCGCTGCACGCTTCGCCCCAGCAGCTCCTCAGTAAGCGCACGCAGCGACCGCCGCAAAGGAAACCCTCTCGCATGAGGGTACAGTGCGCAGGTATCCACAACAGCGAAGTGCAAGAGCTTCAAGGCTCGTAAATCGTTATCCAATGCGTGTCCGATCAAAATCGTATCAGTTCCCACAAATCCAAGTATATCGTTTTGCACATCTCGTAACGTCTTGGTCGCGCGCGCCAAGTCGCGCGGCCTGATGCCCGAGAAACGGGTATTGTGATCGACGACAGGTGAACTAGGTTTCACTAGTGATCTGTAAACTAGTCGGCCATCGGAAGCTATGACCGCGATACTAGCGAGTTCTAGTCCTGCTGTTGTATAGCACATCTCTGCGTCAATGGCGTACACCCCGCCGCGAGGCGAGCGTGCCCGCACATATCCCTCCAAGGGGCCGTTCATGCCGGGACGTGTACCGCTCCATACGTGGAAACGCGTCGAACTGCAGCCTCTGCATCCAAGCGGCAACTTGCAGCAAGCGTAGTAGTCGCCGCTGACGCGACCCCAGTGGTGGACGCACGCTTCATCTTTAACATATTCACCTTCACGAGTCATTCTGAACATTTTATCACAACGTACACACAAATGTTCCACTGCATCCGCTTCTTCGTCACTATCGGAGCGCGGCGTCGACCCCAAGGAGCCACGACCGCTGTCGCCTTGTGAGCTGGGCACGAATTCAGGAGCGTTCACATCCCAAGTAGTAGTCGGTAGTGTTCTAGGTCGCGGCGGCGGGTTGATATACACCACCGCTTTCGAGGAGTTGGGCTCGATTTCCAGCGGGTAGCCGAGCTCCCACATGCGCTTCGGCGAGAGCAAATGAGGCCGAAGAGCATCCACTAGTTCTTCAGTGGAGAATCTCGGCGGCGTCGACGGCGTCGGCGGCGAGGGCGGGGGGCGGCGTCGATCACGCGGCTTGCGCCGGCGTGCTGCAGCGCTGGCAGCGTCCACCGTCGCGAGGGTCTCTTGATAAAACCAATCGTGCAATTGAATACAAAAATGCATGTTTGCTGTTTGGTTCGTGTACACATAGAGTCGAGATATTGAACGCGGAGCGTCAAAGATACGTGCTATCGCGCGCGCGGGCGCTGTACTAATGGCGCGCTGGTGGGGCAGCCCACGCTTTATACGTAGTACGTAGGTAGAACGCGTTCGTTAACGGGACACGCCAATCGACCGGCCTATTCTCATTTTTCTAAACAATAACAAAACTTCTTCTATACAAGAAGACAAAGCGCGATCCGTCTCGTAGCAGGTAACCACGAAACTAATCCTCTAGGAGAGCATAGCTCTATCCTAATGTCGCGGAGAAAGTCCCGCGCGCTCGGTTCGTTTGTTTACTCTGATCAGCTGATATGATCACTCCGTCAACTGACTTGTATTTTTTTGAAGCCAAATATATATACGCGTTCTGCTTTGAAATACACACTTAACTAATGGTGGCACTTACAGATAATAGAATTTTAATAATGTCAAATTAGTTGTTAACGATTCATTAGTTCTAGCTCATTTGATAACATTATTACAATAACAATTATGTGGTAATAACTATTATCTTTAAACAAAGTACATAGTGAGGGAGACGGTAGATCTATTTTATGCATGTCTATTTCAAATATACCTACCTACCTACCTACCTACACAGAGATGCAATACCTAGTACTCATGTACTACAGGGTGGCAAGGGGAGGAGCGAATGGGAAGGACGGGCGTTGCTCTGACAACGTCTGGCCATCAGTTAAAAATAAACTTTCATTGATTACACGAGGCAACTCGGCCCACGAATGTATAAAACATGAATTATTGAAGGAGAACCTGTTTCATGCCATTATTTTTTAAGGAAAACTCTTACTTTGAACAGCATTAATCCGTAGAGACCTATTTTTTATGGTCTGACGTGATTTTTTCCCCGTGGGTCGCGCAACTCAAGGAAAATATTTAAGTCGTTACAAGATCACATACACAGATTCGAAAATTGATGAATCATTAATATCAAGAGAACACGTTTAACGTCAAGTCAACGTCATCTAGTATTGACGTGACCATAGACAGATTACCGAGTACATCCACAAGCGATAAGTGAAATGTTATTCCTTACTAAATCTACAATAAATACAAAATGACGTGCTTTATGACCGAATTCCAAAAGAGGAAGTCTCTTAATTCGATTCTTATTTTCTCTTTTCCATAAGTCTGTAGGTAGATTATTGCGACGTTTGTGAACTGATTGTATGTTATGTTAGCACTGAATGTTGTATTTTCCATATTTTAGCAGCTTTTAACCAGTAATAATATGATCTAAAAATCTGTGCACCCTTGACACGGTTCCTCACTTTGCAGCCCTAACCACTGGCAGCTTAAGCCTTCCCCGCTGCTGACGCGCGTCGGCCCTCCAGTTTTTTAAGATTAAAAAAGTAAATGCGTGAATATGAATAATTTTATTCACATTGGTTTGAAGTTGGTTTATTGAAATAATACAATAATTATTTCCATACTAATATGTAGAATAAAAAATATTTTGTTTGCGAGTTTAAGTGTAAGAGCTACAATTTCTTGGATTTACTAAGAAATTTAAAATTAAGTAGTTTCATCGTCCATTGGTGCAATAGGATCTGTTTTGCTTACAATTCGATGGAAGTATTGACTAAGTTAAATGAAACGTTGGCTAAAATTTTCGACGTAAACATCGAATTTTAAACATATAATACCTACACCTGCATAATTCTAGTTATGGAACAGCCTCAAACCTGCACAACTCTAGTTTTGGAACACAATGTATCACACATATTTTTAAATACCAATGAACCCATTCTGAACGGATCGATCTGATTTATAGTAAAGCCAATTTAATAGAATCGGAAGACGATATTTGTAGGTAACTTTTTGTGTAGCGATTGATTGATTTTGTGATTTATAGACTTTATATGAGAGATTAGACGTTATCCCATTGATCTACATATATTATGTAGCTACAAGTACTAAGTAAAATTAAAAAAATGTATGTATTAACTTCGTTGCGCTTTACATTCATACATTACTTATAAATTAAAAACTTTGTTCCAAACTGGGTAGGAAGTAAAATTTTAGTAATATTTTTATATAAGCTTCAAAACAATAGTTTAACCGCCATACAATACAATAGAAGATTTTAAATACAAAGTCTAATATACTAAAGATTTTTTTCTACCGTTAAAACGTTACATCTCAATATGTACCTACTCAAAAAAAAAGTATTTAAGTATTCTATCAGTTATCTGTCTTCCATAGCACAAGCTCTGCTTAGTTTGGTGTCAGATGGCGCTGTGTGTAATGTCCTATGATATTTTTTTTTTTCAACATTAAATTCTTCTGTTTTTCATAACTAAATTTTCATTTAGTAGCAGTGTACGACTGATTTAATATTTACTATAGATATTAAAAATAAACAGTCAATTTTAATTGACATACGATGTACGTATAATATCAGTAAATAAACAAGATAACCTTAGTTTGTCGACTCTAGGCTTGCACTCATAGAAACATCTAGGAATTCAGAACAATATGTTTATATTACATAATTTAATACGTCGTAACTATTATTTATGTTGTGGTTCTGTATTCAGGAGTAGTAATCATGTAGTTGATATAATCTAAAACAGCCTCTGTGCCAAGTGTCTAAGCAATTGGGTCAGATCCTCCCCCTTCAATGTCAGAATCATTGTAATCAATTCGCGTGTCGACATTTGCAAAAAATAACACTGTTTTCAAAGTATACAATTATCTAGATAACAATATGATAAAGTTCCTATTCACATTTGTGATATGACGTGATGTTTAAAATTCCTAAGTAAACAATTACAAAAATGATTCATTTTCTGATGTAATTTTAAAGAAATCGGAAATTGCCTGAAAGACTTGATAATACAACTGTCACGGATGAGTATAATAAAAAGCAGCTGTTATACTAAGAAAATCGAGACTATACAAATTAAAGATTAAAATATATATGACTAAGAGAATATTAATTAAATTGGGGATACTGACATTGTTAACTTTCATATATTTAGCCTACACAGTACAATAACATCAATCTGAAGTAGCAAAAATTTAGGAACAAGGAGGAATGAAACATTGCTCTGAGAAAAAAAAACATTACGCTCGTATACCAATAGAAACAGAAAACTTCCAAATTAAGAAAACACAAAATTTCTCAAGGAGACTTTCGGGATCATCATCGAACATCAATGCCGACTTAACGCAAATACGATATAAAATGACAATGGATGTAAATAAAGTTTCAAATTAATTTAGGACAAATTCACATCTACTCTTCTCTATTTAGAGTTCCGTACTTTAAGGGAATCAGCATTCAACAGCCGGCTTTCTTTGCCTAAACTAGACTTTCTGCGACCGTCCCAACATGAACCCGTATTAAACCGCAACACGCGCCGCGCGCGTTCATTGTCCATGTGAGCGTGCGTTGTTTGTATACAGAAGCGCGTGTGGGCGCGGCGCTGCGTCGTCGCTGGTCGCTGACACCGACGATAACCTTCGATTCGGCGCCGAACTCGCTCGGGCAACGGTACCCAACACTACAGAATCGGTGCAAATTGACGTGTCAACACTAGACGGTAAAGCTAGTTTACAAAGCTAAGAATACCTATTTCAACAAGATATTCGACACAAGATCATAATTCGTATGAATATGAATGATGACAACGCAACGTATGTATGATTATGTCGAAATGAGATTTGGAGGAAAAAGTACGATAGAGACGACCATGAAATGCAAGTTCACTAATAAGCGGCTTTTTACGAGTAACTACATTTTTTAACGACTCGTATGGCAGTTTCTTTCAGCTAAGAATTCACAGTTTTATCATAAGCTATATTTGTAAAATAAATAAGACTTATGCTAGTTGAAATATTTTAATAACAAATACTGATCTACGATATAAAGCTGATTTCAGCATAAACAAACTCTAGTGGCAGACAGAGTAGTAATTTTCAATCCTGCAAATTGTTGAGAAAAAAATAACAAAAATACATCGTTCAAGTGGCCAGGACAAATAACTGAAATATTAAAGAGACGCATAATGAAGTGGAACTATTAAATAAGTTCCGAAACAACTAGCAACGCTTGACACTTACTGAACCAGTTTGGAACTCTACTGACCTAAATTCCAATTCATATAGTCCGAAAATCGATTTATTGCTATACCAATTTTATTGGTGTTGGTCTTATAAGAACAATTAAGAGCTAATACAATTTTGATATATGTAAATATATTCAGAAGTTAGTTTGTAAGTTACAACTGGCATAATTATCTTATTTTATTATTAAATCTATCGCCTCAGTGAAATCGGTGAAACATATTGTCTAAGAAAACAATAACTGTAACTGAGAAGACAGTTCATTGACTCGTCTCAATTGTTATAGCACGTGTGGCTATCATAACGAAAGATAGTGTTTATCTCTAAGGTTTGCGACTTCCCGCGCATAAAGTACAGTTTCCCGCCGATAAATATAATCTTATTGCGTAGATTCAAATTTTCATAGTTGACATAAAGAAACTGGATCTTTATCTTTTAAGCCAACTTACATAGATTTCTATCATTTATCTCTACAAACGACCTACATAGATAGTCATTAATAACTAAGCAAGCATTGAGCAAAGAACGAAGATAACCTATGAATTCAAAAGTAGATTCCGTGAAATACCTACGCGACACGTTAACAAGGAATTTAAAACATTTTACAAAAAGGATGCCGCTGTATTACTATTTACCGTGGGAGCGGGAAGAAATAACTGTCGTAATAAGGATAAGGTTTTGAACCGGGTCGACATAGCGGCTGCAACCATGCACCGTAGATTCCGTGAAATACGCGACACGTTGCCATAGGCAGAAAAATCTTGATAATAAGAAAATACAAGATAAACAGACACGAATACCGATTGATGTACAAGCAAGAGTAATATAAATGTAAGTTGCTAAGCTTGATGAATATCAAATAAATGTTTGCAACAAAGCGCCAATCAAGTCAAAAGAGTTAACTGAGGTCTCGTTTTGGCTATACGTTAACGCCTACATACTCATACATCTGTCCTACTCGCGAACGCGGTCAGTGTGCCACGGCAACCGATGAGCATTACCGGAACATACGTTTTCAGAACTAGCAGAGACCTTGACAATAAACCCACTGTAATTTGCAAACTAAATAAATATGATCTCACAAATATTCTAAAAACGGACTTTTTACATAATTAACGTCAACCTCAATTTGCTTATTCACTGCAGATTGTGAAACCAGATGTCTATCTATCTTCATGGTCGTGGTCAAATCGTCATTTTGATAGCATTCAAATGTGTTAATAACTGCACAAATACTTAAATTTGTCTTGTGAAAAATGTTAGTAAAATTTTGGCACGTCACAAATTGTTTAAACAGTGTCGTTCTGGTTCTAAAGGGCGTCTACGTAGTAAGTGTGACGCGATATTGTTTTGGTGAAAGTTGTCCATCATCGGCGCATTCAACGAGCGGAGTTCTGACCACCGTCACGATGCACAGCGAATGTGGGTCAAGGAGGCCGCGTACCTAGTGACTAAGCTGCATGAATGGTTGACAGATTTTCAAGTAATGAATAAGCCTAAGCGAAAGTTTGTTTTGGAAATTCGATTACGAAAGTAACAACCGAAATCTTTTGTTACGAAATATTTAATGACAGTAATCATTAAACAATCAAACTGATTTTCGCAATAGATCATCATTCAAAGAACATCAATATTTTTTTTCGTAAACTGCGATTCCGACATTGGCCATAAAGAGTCTACATTATTGTCGACACGACGTTGACTCTAGCAATATTTGGGTAACGGTCAATTTAGTCCAAGCCAAAACTAGTATATTGAGTTCCAACAAACCGGAAAAATAACGTTTTCGGAGCACGTTCACACACAAAGTTTGCGGTGTGCACGCACCAGCACTACCTTAAACGAGACACAAATCCGGTACTAATTTAATTCTATTAGATGTGTTATACCTGTCAAAACATAATGAAATACAAACTGTATATTATATATACATGCATACTTATAATGCATAAACACCCAGACAGATAACAATTTGCTAAGATATTAACATCAGTTTGTTCTTTACATATTAGGATTAGGATATTCAGAATTCCCCTACATAATCATCATTTAAAAGATTAAACTATACTGACTGCGCAGGTAGATACCTAGTCAGCGACACAAAGGGCTAAATCAAAATGATAAACAATACGCATACTTGTGTAGATCTAAAAGAAGCGCAGCCTTTACAAATCCATCTACTTAAAGACGTTGATGCTCGCAATTATCGTACAATGCTTCATACCCTTCAAAGTCAAAGATAAGTGGGTGGTAATTGATGTTTAAAAAATTCATGGTCGACTGATAAGCCAAGAGAGTATCCGACATTTCCCAAGAATCCTAATAAATGTCTAGAAAGAGGTAGAAAGAAGAGCTTGATACTTATAATAGGATTGATCTACAATAGCTGCCTACACAGAAATATGGAAATAGGGATTGTTCAGATATGGACCCAGATAGGTTAGTATGATCTTGATGATGATATACATGTAAATCTGGAGAGTAATAGATAAAAGAAAGTCTAAAGGCATTGTTACTAACGCAAATGAAGGAACATTGTGATTCACTGACTACACTGTTGATAACGTTAATGTGTACATAAAATTACTAATTTAATCGTAATTTTATTAATAGGTATATATAATCTGTATTGTCAATAATGGATGCCCTCTGTTTCATGTAGACAGCGACCCGTCTGCAGCCATAATTTATAGTGATTACAAGGACTGGTGTTTCCTACATTGACCGCTTATCTGCAAAATATTGCGCAGTACGGAAACTTGTTGCAATGTTTGTACCTACTCTTCTTCAATAGGATAATAAAAAGAGGCCATGCGAAGATAATATCATATCTTGCTAGAAAACTGGAATGAGAGCATACGATACAAGAATCAATGATTAAAGAATTTTTAAAGCTCGGCTCATAATGACAAATAAATTATTTTTTATTACGTATCTCTCTACAGTAGCTACAATTTACAAAGATCAACATCAATAAGCTACACTGTTAAAGACTATTTCCGTTCTTTCAGTGACGATTAAGAAATTTTCAAGGTGGAGGGCAAACGACACGCGCCGTTCAATTGACCGAGTCATAAGGAATTGTCTGTTGGGTTGCTGCCAATTTGAATACGTCAATTCGTAATCGTAAGTTTTGTAATTATCATTAACGAATGACGTCTGAATGGATTCAACTAGATATTTACAGCAACTTTATTACGTTGATACAATATGTATGTTGTACAAAATTGTGCGTGAAAACGGATAGGCCGTTATATACACTAATGAAAGTTTCGGATTAGTGGTCTAGAATATATTATTTGAATAATATACACCTTGTGCATATGATTTTACGCTAGATGTTCGTCGAAGTATAACCGTTTATCATCGCAGTCATCGGCCTTGTGTGACGTGCTGTGGTTATATGTAAATTGATTTGTGCTAATTTATAGAAGAACACTATCAAGACCAAAGATTTCGACAACATCACATCTCTGGTACCCAATTGATTGTATCATATTATAAAAGACGTATTTATTGTCGCATTTACATCTACACGTACTGCTATAGCAATATCAAAAATAGCCAGTGCCATCTCTCTATCATTCGCACAATGAACTTTATTTAGGTCTATGTTTATTTCTATTCCCTCATCAATGTTCACGACGTTACTAACGGATAGGTCGTCGCAGATGTGACGCCCATAGACGGTTACATGTAATATTGTGGCGTGTTAACATGGAACCCAGTGCAGTTGTCATGATTACACACCGGACCGGAGCCTGGTAATCACATTCGACCGCGCCGATATAACGTGCTATATTAAGACAAGGATGTGTGACCGAGATAGGAGGATACTAGTATCTAATGACGTCAACGCCATCTTGGCTGGCGCCGCGGCCGTAGGATTTTTTCCGGAAAATGAATAAATCCATTTACCTCAACGGTAAAGTGCATGAGGAATTACCGAATCAAGGAAAGTATTCGAAGCAAAAAATGTGGAATTACACCAATTTATTGTTTAGTGCGTTTATAATTTTGGAATGGATTTTATAGTTATAAATGTGTGGGCAGATTTTAACGGATTCTATTTAAAAAATCTATGAATGAAAAGAAGTCGCTCTCGAGATAGTAACAACACAGGACATCAGTGTTGCCTTGAACCTGGTCATTTGCAGATTACTTTGAGACTTAGATATTCAATGGCTTGACTTGATTTAATGACTAGTAATATAGCTAGCTACAGCACCATTCAAACCAAAACTAAGTACATAATTAATTATTTATCAGAATATCTGACACTACAGTACAACTTGATCGTACCTAGATGATCTCCTGCAAAGGAAACCTACCATAAAGTAAAAACATGTGTCAGATCAGTAAATAAAATAAAGATTAAAGTTCCGAAAAATATTTTATTTTGTCCACATTTTTTTTTTGATTTGACGGCAAACATGTACCTTCCCTAACTATAACTTATTTCACATTTAAATTTGAGCAATTATTAAATTAATATTTATACAAAACTATAAGATTGTTACATGGCATTGGAAGTGTTAAACTGTTTATTTTTGTCTTATCGAATATCATTTATTAGTTGTTGGGTTATTGGTTAAATAAATATATGGTATTTTTTAAAATATGGATAGTGTTCTAAATGTATGTAAAATATTGATAATAAATAAATGAAAAACGTTTTATTCGTGGGTAGTACCTGCAATTAGTGTAATTTTTATCGTAATAGGTCTCTGTTAAGGAAATAACTCAAATGATTTGTTTATCTTTCACTTATGTGTTGGTTGTCCTCATACTGTTGTTGCCCATTGTATTTATCTATAAAAAGTACCAACCGCAGAAAGGGGTTAGTTCCCGAGATTACTTTACTTTCGAGATACTTTTTTGTTCGGGTGCTATGTAATTTTTGTAGCGATGATAGCTCAGTGGTTAGCGCGGTAGGTTCGCATGCCGAAGGGCGTGGGTTCAAACCCCAACAATGAGCTTGAGTTGCCGGTGAAGGAAAACATCGTGAGGAAACCATAGCATGGTGGTAGGGTACTTTCTAGTACTCGACTGGCTAGCTACCACCCTCAAGTTAAAAATCTGCCGCCAAACATCTAACGGTGTGTTTCGGCAGCCTCACTTGAGAGCCAGTTCCATTCCAGGCTAGGTGTGCTTTACCATCTTCGACCACGCCTTCACTTAACATCCTAGCCTGTCAAACATAAAAAAAAAATCTGTATCAAATAAAGTATAATTATTAATTGAAATCATTGTCACACGAATTAAATTAGCAGTGAACGCTTAAAATGTAGAATAGATCGAATTTCCACGAGTTAGTATGTAGAAAGGCATTTTTATAATAAACATGTTATTATAAACATATACACTGACAATAGATTTATTAACAATTTGATTGCTGATTGGCCTCTAGAACTACCCTTGAGTAGCGGTGTCATGTAGGTACGTGAGACGTACAGCCGTATTGCTTAACAGTTTGAACAGTTGGTTTCTAAACGGAAACAAGCAGTGTGTACTACGTTCGCTTGTAAGAGTTTGCAGCGAAGTGTTAAGCAACTCGTCATATAATGGCTGGAAGGCCTCACAATTATATTTCAGTGGGCGCGCCGTTTAACACAAGAGTTCCCGTATACTAACAAAATTGATTATGCAATAGGCATCCTGTCCTGCCTACGCTCTGATTTTGGCTTACTTGATTAATGAGAAGCTAATTTGAAAATTTAACAGGCATTAGAACGTCTTTTTATGTTCTTAGTTTTATTCGGAAAGGGGCCGAAAACCCTACACTGACGTCCCGCTTGAGTTGTATTGTGCATTTCCCCCTATCAGCGTCTACCCCAGCCAACCCAGCTCCTTGATGTATCGGGGCGAGGCTCTGGGCCCCCGGCAAAGTAGCTCCAGAAATCATAGTGGTAGGGTACTTTCTAGTTCTTGGCTGGCTACTAACCACCCTCAAGTTGAAAATCTGTCGCCAAGCACATAATGGTGTGTTCCGGCAGCCTCACTTGAGAGCCAATTCAATTCCAGGCCAAGTATGTTTACCATCTTCGACCACACCGTCACTTCATCAGGTGTGGTCAACACCTAGCATGTCAAGCATTAAAAAAATACCACGCAATTTGAATAATTATTTTAATTGTTTTCCATTAAATTCGGATTAAAAAACAATTAATCTAAGTACCTATGCATTTATAATTTTCCATGAACAACTTATTAAATGTATATTGCGTAGTATTATTAGGTTTCATTTAACTAATTGTTTTTAATTGATAACTGTTTCAAGTACCTATCTATGTACCTATATTTAACCATATTTTTAACACATTAACCAATCATTAAAATTCCATTTTTTTAATGACTTTTCCAATTTTATCTATTATTATTATCTCTGTTTGATATCGGTATTTTATTTTAACTTTAATTTAATTTTTTTGACATTTGATTTTAATTTTAATTTTGACATATGATTAAATTTTCACATTTATTTTATTGGATTTAAATAAAATAGCAGCTATAAACATATGTATGCCTTACTATATTTAAGCTCCAGCCCATTGTTGGGGTATGAACCCACGCCCGATCACGTATGTGACATGAACGCGTTAACCATTAAAACTAAAATATCATCACCACAAAGAGAGAAAAAAATGCGGATCAAATTCAAAACTTTCCTACAACCGTGATCGTTGTTAAAAATATAATGATATCAATAGTAAAATAATGTCAAAGTAATGTAATGTCATTAATATAGTATTAGACAACTATTAGATGTAATTATACTTAACGAAAAGTGAAAGTACCAATAAGTACTCAATAAACGATGAAATCATAATCATTACATTAATGACGATGACAAAATGACAAGATTTTGTTTTAGACAGTATTCAATCATCATTTGACTTGTAACATTGGTGTGCTCAATAAAATATTTGTATTTTGTATTTGTATTTGCATTTCATATAAAACGCTCACGTGAGCGTTTTGGACGCCCTGGGCGCTATGTTAAGCGTGCACCGCTATACAAATAGCAGTGATAGCTCAGTGGTTAGCGCGCTAGGTTCACACGAAAGGCGTGAGTTCAAACCCCAACAGTGAGCTTAAGCTGCCGGTGAAGGAAAACATCGTGAGGAAACCATAGCATGGTGGTAGGGTACTTTATTGTACTCGGCTGGCTAGCTACCACCCTCAAGTTGAAAATCTGCCGTCAATCACCTAACGGTGTTCCGGCAGCTTTACTTGAGAGCCAGTTTCATTCCAGGCTACATGTTCAGGCCATCTTCAACCACACTGTCACTTAAAATCAGGTGAGCTGCGGTCAAATACTTAACATGTCAAACATAAAAAAAGTCACAACAGTTCAGGGCGTGTAAAAGTACTACTGCGGTGTTATAAAAGTGATACAAAGTCTAAGAAATAATTTAATATATATATGTTTATATAGGTACACATATATAGGTCTCGTACAGTATTTAAATGCACTCTAGCTTCTAACAAACTAAGCATACACATTGTACATCTTCTAGTTTCACTGAGCTTCCATTACTATGGGCACATTCGTAAATGTCATCAATCACGGTCGGAGTGACATAAAGATTCTTACGATCGGACTTTCGCTCTATTTATCATTAGTTTACATAAGCTATATTTGTAATTTACTCCCACCGTCATATACATTTACATTTATTCATATTGGTAAAATTAAAATAAAAACATGTTAGATTAAATAGAAAAAGGCATAACCATAACATACTTATATCAGAAGCTTCTTGGCATTCAATGATATCGCCGTGAGTGTGCGAAGTCAATCGCCTTGCAAGGACCCGTAGGTAATGTCTGTGACTTGACTCATGTATAGGTTTTAAGAGCCTTATCACACATGTAATAACGCTCACTTTTACTGCTCAAGTTTCCATTGAGTACTTCCCTGCCTAACCAAAATTTGATACGATGCTATCAACATTGCTTTGAATACTATTTATAGCAATGAAAAATGAAAGCTCACACTGTATGAATAGAGTATAAAGAGAGGCAAAACCAAATATGAGTAGAAGTTACAATTAGTGACTCCATATTTGGGTCACAGAATTGTGATGCACATATACCCAATGTTTTATTCAGCATCCAGCGTGACGTTAGCGGAAATAACGGAACAGGAGCCAGCTCTTTTGTTCTCAGCTGTTAATTTGTGTGTCATGAACTCATGAATGATGATTAGTGTCCAATTCGCACCAACATTTACATAGTCACGTTTCATAATGTATGTCACACACACAAACGTGTAGCTCGGGTACGGACTTTAAAATTTGTACGAAAATTAATTTTGTGACAAAACAACATAGTGAAAACTATTACATTACTAAAAAAAGGTCAGAGGATTTCACCACGATTCTTCTAGCATCAGTTTTTGTTTCGCTAATTCTGAAAGCTACATTGTGAAAAGAATCTTCATCACGACGCCGCATAATTACATTGCATAACATAGTTTCTTCGGCCGAATGTGTAACGTAAGCAACTAAACGCCAAGTTGAATAACAGTAACCCGTTGTAAACTCTATTCAATTCAACCGCACGCAATTTTGTGTGGAAACCGTCACGGAAAGAAGGTTGCCTCGTCGCCACGAAGCCTTTTACCGGCTAATATTGAAACTGGCCGAGCAACGCGAATTCGGCGGCCGTGGCCTTATGCAAACTTGTGCTAGTGACAAAACAAATCTCAGATTGGGCTTACGAGAAATTAGCAAACATTAGAAATTGGTATCATGAAACAGAGTGAAATCAAGAATTTACATTTTCGATTTCACGCACAAATATCCTATTAGATCGTTTATGGTCATGTTATATAAAAGACTAGCAACGCTCCGCGGTGTAAGCCACTACATGTATTCGGCCTATGTGTTAATCCAGGGTGTCAACTACCTCCATACCAAATTTCATCCAAATCCGTTCAGTAGTTTTTGCGTGAAAGAGTAACAAACATCCATCCAAACTTTTACATTTATAATATTAATGGGATGATACATTTGAAAATATTTTAGAGAAATGTTAGTTAGGCGTAAGAATAAGATCTTTCACTGATACGTTTCAATCGTAACGTACGAAACTGTAAGGTCAAAGGACGCATGTACTTGCAGTTTAACGATCTTTATTTGTAGTTCTATTATATCAAACCCTCAAAGACGAGATTCGTGACTCTTTTGACCCTGCCAATGTTCACTGTATTGTGCCTACGCATAATACTTAGCTTTCATAATAACGCCATTTATGGAAGGAGAATTGTTTGATTAAAATATCTTTCATGACCAAATGTCTACATCAACATCTCAATCAACACAAAGAGTATCATCATTAAGTTCCTACTTCCTCACAATATTTACTTTGTTCTGAAACGATATGCAGTGACGTGTTTAGAATATATTTTAACGTGAAGGTTTGCCCGGTTTAACTTTATTCTACTGTAGCAATGAGTATTTTAGAAATTGTAATGTGAATTCTTGTTGTAATTGGCTATTAATGTTTTAAATAACACGTATGACTATGATCAACACTATATAGTGTACAGTATTTAATAGTGTGTATAGATGGTACATTTATGTCGAAAACTCATTTTAAAATTTTAGCTTCTGCATAAAAAGCTTCTAAGCCTTATTTACTTTTACTCCATCGCACAAGTTCGCTTGTTGTAGCAAAAAATTATATAAAACGGTGAACGTTCCAAGGTCAAGTTGCAATTTTTTCAGTAACGTTTCAATGACATTGAAAAATCGAATAGGTACCTCTTTAACCTCGATGTTTGCTAAATAATCTAAACACCTAAATGTGTATCTATAGTTGTTTGTTAACAGTCATAGAACCATAGCGCATGTAATTCAATATAATGTTTTAATAGACGTGAAATATCTCGACTCTCTGTATAAAAGACTTTAAAAGTACTTAATATTAAGTCTTATTTTAATACCATCACCATTTTGTTAATAAGTAAAGCGTATGTACGGTGTTATTACACAAATATCATCTGTAATGTGCACTTTCGATGGTCCATTCGGTCGCATAATAATTAAAAATAATATAAAGTATTTACAAATAATATAAATACATAGTATTTTGGAAGAAATCGTAAGTACTGAAAAGAAAAATAATGTAGAAATTGTTTATGTAGAGATTATAGGTAGAGAAAATATTGTGTTACAGTAAATAATGAATACATAACATGTCATTGCATTAAAATAGTAATTTACTGTATAAATTATTGTTTAAACATTAAGAAATAACAATAATATATAACATGCTGTATAAGATTCAAACTACACCTAGTTTTGATCTAAATAAATTACTTCAACTAGCGACCCGCCCCGGCTGCGCACGATGTAGATACTAACGTAGTACATTATTTTAATTTATCTCGTAAGGTTTAGCCAGCGCTTTCAAAGTAAGAGCACAAAAACATGTTTTTACGACATCATATTACAAATCTTTTAGATTCTCGTATATAAACCTTCCTCTTGAATCACTCTGTCTATTGATGGAAACCGCATTGAAATCCGTTGCCTAGTTAAGATCTAATCATACAGGTGACGGGAAACGACTTTGTTTTATACTATTTAGTGATAGAGATAACTATTTCATCATTAAAGTCTGATTTACATACCAAATGTATGTTTGTACCACAAAATGTTTGTCCTGGGTGGGTATCGAACCCATGCCCTACAGCTCTTAAGGCAGATACTACCAATGAGCCAACAGGGTTGTCAAGGGATGTTCAAATTTTATATCCTCAAACAGAATGAAAACTGGATCTATAATTAATGGTATGAATAGCTTTAAAAAGGCAGTTAAAATTATATTTTAGTGATCACATTAGTTAAGTTATTCAATTATCTATTGCCATCTCGTTAATTAATTAATTTATCATTCTTTAAACTGGGGACTGCTAACGGTGCAAATTTATAATACATATGAGTTACCATTAATAAAAGATAATTATATTTAAATAAATACTATGTAGGTACTTAGTTAAATATAAAGTAGATCTCCTAAGCAGGTCATCTAGGTAGGTATCACCTCAGTACCAGATATTTTGCCACCAAACAGTAACTTGTGTTTAAACATTACTGTGTAACAGTTTGAAAGGTTACTGTAGCTGTGTTAGTGTAGCTAGCGAAATTACAGGTGTTGAGATCATTAACAATAAATCTTAAGGTAATGAGCGCCAAAGCAGCGATGCCCAGGACTTCATTTTGCTACTCAAAGTTCTGATGCAATGGTCATAGACATGCGTTATCTCAGCGTATCGTTCATTTCATTACTTTTACATGAAATGAAAAAATAGTCATGAAAGGACTCTGATATATGGCTATTTCATATAGGAGATATAATCGTCGAAGAAATAAGTTTCACTATCATATATACATGTACTTAATAGACTAATGAACTTAAAGCGAATGTTTTGGAATGATTTCTTGAGTTTTTTAAAAAACAAATTTAAATATATGTACCTATGTATGTATACTCGTACAGTTGATACGAGTACGTGTATAATTGGGGAAGGACTAGGAAAACTAAGTAAATTGTGTAATTTTAGTAAATGTACACAACCAAGGTTGCAACCGAGGACCTTCCGCACTTTGGGCATTTGGTTTGGAGACAAAAGCCTCGCTACTCTTTTCCTAGTTTTTATCAACGCGCCCTTGAATAACATTTACCTAAGCCGTAGATTTCCTCGCAAATAAGTAAACTCAGAATGTGTAGCTATCTTTACGTTATCAGTCTAGACTCAAACGTTGTTTACAAAAATATTATTCAAATACATCCGTTCTTGATATCAAATCATTCTGCATAATTTGGGTTAATCATTATCAATTCTATAGTAATTTAGATATCATTGACTAACACAAGCTTTGATTTGATGCGTTTTATTCAGAGTATTGCGTACGCGAATAAACGTGGCGCCATCTCGGGGAACGCCCTGTAACAACATTCACCTTACCACCTACAAGTCCGCGAAAACGTTTGCACAAATCTCAACAGATGGCATTACTGAAACATCCGCGAAACTTTCACGTCGTATTCAATGCAATAATCTAACATCAACCGTGATATTTAACTCATGTATTCATTTTTCTAACTCTTATCCGTCTTTATTTTAGCACACTATGTAGTTTTATTCCCAGCATAATAAATTTATTTTTATCATTTATATATATTTTAACAGATATGTCATATGTGAGAGTTTAGATGAGAAGTTAATCATCTAAGTACATAAGCGATTAATGTTTGCACTCGAAATTAAATTTATCAATCTATCATTTGCCACGGGCTACAGATAACACACTATCATTGAGTACCAAAACAAAAATCAATTAATACGATTAATTTATGACTTGTAGTACTACCGACACGTGGTCTCATTTAACATTACTTAAACATGCGCAGTTGTTCAACACGTGTATTATTTATTTATAGCAGGTATAATATTTTGATCAAGTAAATTGCTTCGACATTATATCATTTTAATTGAACACTAAAAGTTGTTTGTATTAAATGTTGTGAATTTCATATTTGTTGTACGACATACTTTCATATATTTATTACTTTAATTTTTAAACTCAATAGTGTTAATTTATTTTATTTTATTGAGATAGGTAGTTACAGACCTTAGTATAGTGTATCTACAACATCTCCCGTTTGTTTATAAGCTGTATCGTGTTTTCCTTTCTTGGTTGCCTAGAAGAGATCGCTTTTAACGATAAGGCCGCCAGTTGTGGCACTAGCTCATAAGATTATTTTATTCTCTGTACTTTTTTATATTTTCGGTGTTCACAATAAAGAGTTTTTATCTATAATATGTATTTTATATTTTTAGGGATCGGCATCGGCTTTCAACTGATAATTACACTTAAAAGTAATAATAATTCTGATTCCAAACAGTATATCGATAAATAATTTTAGTCTGAAATAAAGTATTTTTTTACTTGGTTTTAGATCTCCTTATCAGAAGATCGTCTAGGTAGGTAACACTGCAGTACCAGATACTCTATCGCCAAGCAATAGTGTGTGAATATTACTGTGTTCCGGTTTGAAGGGTAGCAGCTAGCGAAATTATAGGGCTAACTAGACTAACTAACCATCGAATGTCTCAAAGTAATGAGCACCAATGTGCGCTGCTCTGGACTATGTTAAGGACCAGTTCTAGTCTAGGACCTAGACCATTGCAGCGGTACACCGAACTTGTCCTAGACTCTAGGGCATGCGTTATCTGTTACCATCAGGAAACCGTCTCATTATTTCGTCTTTCGTTGTCGTCTCATTACTTTTACATATTAAAAAAATAGTATTACTTACGCAATAGTTACAAGATTTTCTCATGAGAACATAATAAGAGAGGTAAACTATATAATAAGGAGGCACGCCAAAATTTCCAAACGTCTTCTCATAAGGATAAATGATTCATAGATTTAGATGACTAATAATGCGATTGATGAGTTCATTCACATTAACAGCATTTCGATTCTAAGTATAGCCGGACAGAACAGTTACAAGGAGCAAAAACTGGAAAACCATAGCAGTGTGTGTGCACAGCAGTACCGCACTGCTTTGATGAGGCTTTATTTTGGGCAAGACTCATTAGTGAAATAGAAAATTAGCTCCAATTATTACTTGAAACAGTATCCACGGGAGTTCATAAATTCTTGTAAGGTGTCTTTTTTTTATGTAAAAAGTAATGAGACGAACGAGACGCTCTCCTGTTGGTAAGAGCTAACGTCTGTCCATGACCATTGCAGCGAAACACATAACGTTGAGTAGCAAAACAAAGTCCAGGGCATCGCTAATTTGACGCTCATTACTTTGAGACTTTAGATGGTTAGTTTAATTTCGCGAACTGCAGTATCCTTCAAACCGGAACACAGATATGTTTGTTTACACACTACTGTTTAGCAGTAGAATATCTGGTACCTACTGCTGTGGTACCTACCTAGGCGACCACCTGCTAAGGAGATCTACGATCAAGTATATATTGTTATTTAATTAGTGTCATTAAATAATGAATATATAATGTTGTGTTTGATAGTTTATCTACCCACATTTTAGTTTAAAGTATTTAAGTACATACTTTGTTGTAATACAATTAAATAACCAGTGAAGATATCTCCATATCGTTATGTAGATAGTATATTTATAGACAGGGGACAAGCTAGAGATGTAACTATGCCGAAAGGGGGCCATTGTAATTACTATTATAAACAACTTTTACAATGCGCACAAGTTTGAATAACCCAAATAACTTTCAACTGCTTTTTACATTCGATCAAGTGTCGCTGAACTTTGTCTATGAATAGTTGATTTTTGCGATTTCAAAATTATGCCTTTAGTACAAGTTGTTCGTTATGATGATTATTAGATCTCCCTTCCTGCTTAGTACCCATATTTAAAGCTTACAACCCTATATATGTGTACGTTGTAAATTATTAATATTATTTATACGGTGTATACCGCAGGAAGAGATCAACTCTAGGATACAAGACTTCTAGCCCGAAGTCAGACGAAATTTATGTTTTTTTTATGTGAAAAAAGTGGCACCGCTGCCTATGGGCACCTGTAATACCCGGGGCATTGCCAGTGCGTTGCCTACCTTTAAATACCCTATCCACCTTACCTTTGAAGCTAAGTAGATTAAATCTCGGAAAACCCGAAGGTGGTAAGCCATTCCACATATTAGACAGGTGCGCGGAAGAAACAATCGATATAAAACAGTTTATATAGGTTTAACACAATTGATTGATTTCAACACTTAAGTACATCGGAGTACAAGTACCGTGATCAGGCAGACAGTTCTGTTGCTATCAGAAAAGTCTACTCGCGCGCTTGTGGACAAATACATCAAACCAGGCGTTAATTATGAATACAAATATTGTCCGCAGTAACTTCAGGTTCTAGTAGACTTTTTAAAAATTTGAATTAAACTTTACTGTGCGGTTAGTTAGTTTATTGACAAGGCAAATTGTAATTTAGTAAATAAATAACTGATACATGAAACTTTGAATTAATCTATTAAAATCAAAGAGAAAGTTTAGTTGGCGCATTGTCATCGACAAGCTCAAAGTACTTCTTGGGTTACTTACACACAACAAACTTGCATTTATAATTATGTGTGATAATATAGTTATGCCCAGTATTTATCATAGATATACTTATATTCAACGCACACTTCGCCAGTCTAGATGCAACGACAAGAGTGAAAGTGGATCGACTAGTTTAATATCTTACGCCTAATCTAGGCATTTCACACAGCTTTCCAACCGCCTTGCGATATGAACATCAATAAGTAATAACCAAACAAATAGCAATCGAATTGCCTTTCTCAGACATTGTTCAATAGAGATGTAATTGTTTAGTACCTGCCTACTTAAAAATGAGGGTTATGATTCTAACAGTCTATGTATGTGAGTATGTTCATTCGCTACTTTGTACTGAACTACTAACCGTATCTTTACAAATTCAATGTAGCAGTTTATATAAACTAAATTGTCATGTTTGGTATCAAAAGAAAAATTTCAAATACGATTTGTACAATATGACAGTCAAAATTGTAACGTGGCGTAAGTTACAATAAAAAAAAACATGGCGCCGCTATGAGTTTTAGTCATTTACTTTTATTTTTTGTGGCTAGTTTGTATTGAAATTGAAAATACACATATTTATCTATGCTACTTTTTCTAATACATATATCAATCAATTAAGTTGTTTCTCCCACACCAACGGAGTTCCAAAGAGACAGCATCAAGGTGCCGTATTTGTAATATGTTTGCTCTGTATAGAAATTATTAAAACTCTTTGGAGAATAACATCGACAACAGTCCATATTTATCTGAACGAGCGTTATGCAGTTGCGCAGTTTTCACTGCTGTAATTGAATATTTTGAATGGGTCTGAACCGATAAGGACAAATGCGATACTTATCATCAGGCGCTTTCATCAACTTGCTTTTTGTTATTTTATTTTAAAATCCGGTCATGATGAAATCGTTTTCTTCGAGATAGTTTTCCAACGCAAACGGCATCTGCGCTTAACATCGAGGAAGCTTGTCAAACGCAATCTTTTTATAGCATAAACATATCGTTAACGTTTAAAAAATATTGTATACCACACGCTAAGATGTAGTCTATAAAAAGAAATCAAAGAGACTCTTTACAACAAATTACGCACAATTTTTAGTAGGTACCATGTGTTTATTATATCATAGATACCATTATCAGTACTACAACCGTAAATGATAACACACGTAATATCATGGTGTTATCGCATAAATTTAATTTGAAATCGTGTTGAAATTACTTCGGAGATTATGGGCGTGTGGAAGGGCTCTAAATAACAATATTCATGTAGATGATATAATGAGTTATAATGTATTCCTTACATCATCATTAGGGTGTCCCTTAAATTTCAAGTTCAATATTTTTTTACGCATACCTTCTTAAAAGTTTCGTAATAACCCAGTATAGCATAGAAAAAAATATGAGCCCATTTTATAAACGATAACCCGTGCCGACTTGCGATTTAAACTTCCCCATACAAAGTACGCGGGTACTGGCGCAGCGACCTGTAACTACGCGTTCCATTTGTCATTTTATACGTGATTTTTAAGATTATTATTATTGTTTACTGTATAAATAATTATGCCGATGGAATTACGGAGTGATAAACAAAATATTTTCCTACTTACACTATGAGCCATCGAATAAAATGATGAAAAATGACCACAAAATCGACAAGTTCTCGCTGTTTTACTTTACAATATTTGCGAAGTCAAGCTAACTGTTAGTGAAAGTGCAAATCTTGTTATTAGGGAGTGCATTATATTTCAGAAAAAGCCAGAATTCCCACAAAGGCAATAAACTACATAAAAAAGGCATAAAGGCTAACTGTGTGACTTTTTTAAACTTTTTTAAGAAAACTCAGGTCACATTCAAAACCGTGAAAATAATTTTAATAAAATAGACTTTTATAACTTCTTTGATATCGCACATGCTGATGCCTTTGATAGAATGAAAATAGAGGAATAAAAAGCATTTTTAAAGAAACAGAAAGCGTAGATCGGGATGGTGCAGTCAAAAAATTGGCGGAAAATGAAGAAAGAGCGAGGCTAAGACGATTGGCAGAAGAAAAAGCAAGGAATGTAAGAAAAATACTTATTGGCTATTGCATCTACTTCTACAAAATTTGTAGTAGAATTTTAAAATGTCTAGAAAATTTGGACGAAGAACAGATTCTGAACTGAACTTGCCAGACGTTCCGTGCCCTGAAAAAAACTTCAAAAAAGGTAGAGATAATTTCGTAACACCTAAGCTTGTCGCAGCTTTTACCCGAATTGGATGTACGAAGTTTAAAAGAAGAACACTTGCCAACTAGCCAGCCAGCCTCTTGCAGTGCTAAAACTAGACAGTTCTTTTGGAAAACATAAAGCTAAAGCCGTATCAACTGCTCTCTTTGACTGGCACCTTAATAATAAAGTCTAAATAATGTGCTGCGACACAGCAGTTTCGAATACTGGCCGTTTTAATGGAGCTTGTGCTGTATTGGAGCAGACTTTAGAAAGAAAATTGTTGTCTTTTGCTTGTCCATATCATGTTCATAACTACTAGTTATGAACAAGGCTCGAATATTTAGATTTTCCAAAAGCTCAGCGTCAATTGAAAATACAGTTTCGACCAAACGCTCGAAGAGTCAACACGTCCTGAGGATGCCTCGTGTAGATGCGAAACACGTGTCGGCAAGTGGTTACTGCAGCGAGAAGAGGATATAAAGACTTATAGAAGTCCTCATCACTGATGTGACTAAAGCGACTGTTAAGCAGAAATAAACTACACATATACCTTAAATATTCAATTGGAAAAACATCGATTTCAGTAAAATCGAACTATCTTTTCATTTCATAAAAGAGCATATTGCTGAGACAAATATCTTCTCTGGCTTTATAAGAGACGATTACCGCGAATTAGTTTAACTATATGTGCTGTGGTGGAGGAGATACACAGAAGAAATTAAAACTCAGGCCCCCGGAGCTATGCATCAGGCACGATGGACGACGAAAGCTAGATTGTTTTTTTTTACATTTCTTGTTGTTATTTATTTTGTAATTTAACCTGCTTCTTAACCCACATAAAACGCTGCGTGGTTTTGTACCAGAAAAGAGCAAACAATTTCTAGGTTGGCTTCAGATTGACGACAGTTTACGTCAGGAAGGTGTATTTTTTTGGGATGATAATGCAGCTTTTCTGGAAGCTAAAATAAGAATAAGTCATTTGAAGGTTGTACATGACGCTGCTGAAAGAGCTGTCAGATTAATGCAAGATTTTAAAGGACTTATCACGGTTGAAGACGAGCAAAAACCGTTCTTGCTGCGCTGCATCTAAGAACATGAAAAATTGTATTTGGACTGTAAGAAAACTACGATGAAAAAGGTTACCCTGGCTGATTTATATTATTGATTGATATTATTTTATGTGTTTAAATAAAGATTTATGTTTATCTTATTTTATTTCAACTCTTATTCTCTGCCTGCATTGCATTTATAATAATTTTATAGCAGAGCGAAATATCAGGACAAAACACGATTTTTGATAAACTTGATGGCTAGGTCGGCACGGGTTACAATCAAGCTAGGAAGATAAAATTTTATATTTAGGCATGTTATAGCATTTATAAAAAATTTAGAGGGTATGCATTTCGAAATTCGAAAAAAAAAATTTTTTGCCCATATAAGGGACACCCTAATCATCATAGTATAGAATAAATTTAAAAAAGAGTGCAATTTTTAACAAGTCAAAGAATTATAGTAGGTACTCGTAATTAAAATAAATTTTATAACGTGAAATTTCGGATAAACTGTAATTTAATTTAACAACACTGGTTAATATTGTTAAATGAAATTACAGTTTATCTGAAATTTCACGCCATGAAATTTGTTTTAATTATGAGATTTTTATGGAATATTAATCTATAGATTCTTTTATAAGTTATCTGAAGTAATCAAAGTTCATATGAACTTTCACTATTATTCGGATTATGGTAGTTCACTACATGAAACGTATCACGGGCCGAGACGGCAGTAGAAAAAAAAGCTACACGCGAAAATTTAGGTAGCGATAAAAATCAGAACATACTAATATTGAAAATAAGAAATAGCCTATCTTTTTATTGTCACTAACGGAAACGGACATAGGAGTCTTTCCCCACCGAAAAAGAAGTAAAAACAGAAATGACGTAGGTAATACTGCGGGAAACAACTAGTATGGTATATTCTCAGACACAACTCGGCACAAGCTGTGCGATTGTTTGCGTTGAACCATAGAAAGCGCGCAGAGATACAACTTTCGCGACCGAATTCGAGAGAAAGTAGTCCAACCCGGCGCACTGCATACATTATATCACTTCATCCGACGCGAGGATTATATCACAGCTGATATTTATGTTTACAAAATAAATGTAAATAACATAATGGACATTTTGTAAGAGCCTCCCTCAACATAAATCAGGTTTGATTACCCGGAAATTTCCCAAAGGTGTATTTAGAAAGCTAAATCTGTAAATGAGGTTAACATTTTTAAAATGATTTTAGTATCCTTGTCACATTGTTATACATATATTTTGCCCGCAGAACAATGTAATTGTGGTTTTTTTTAATTGTGCTCCAATTTACTAGTTTAAAAAAAAGAAAAGAAGACTTGTGCTCTTTAGCCACTTTGTGGGCAAGCATGCTCCCTATTATGCGGAAGACTCAATGATAAGACCACAGTTTCAGATATCCTGGCACAGACTGATTAAGAGTCGACTACACAGACGAAGAGAGATCCTTAATACAATTCATAAGATTGCCTCTTCACTCACAAAACTTTGCTTAATGTAGATATAAATGAAGATACCATAACCGTAATATGCTTTCGGAGGTACAGTTGCAACAATTGTTGCGAAGCGGAACTGTTCAGCAGTCACACCCGTTTTGGGCAGGGGACATCTTTTGTCAAAAAATACCACCTTTCGCTTTCATATTGCCCGTTGGCGCAGCATACAAGAAAACCGTGTGCGCCAAATTAACATGTTCACGCACTAAACACCGTCTATTTACGGAGACTAACAATGGAAGGTCAGAATCTGGCAATACATACGAATGAAGAGAGTTCTGTTCTAAGTATTCTCATTGTTACGGCTTGATAAATAGTAAGCAATGACAATAAATTGATTAATGATTATGAAGACGAGTTCTAGAGTACGATACATGCATAGGTATATATCATTTAGACATACGAAGAGTAAAGCGCATACTGCACTGCTTGCTACACTGTATGGTGATGAATCTGATGACCAGAGTAAAGTTTTTTAATGTAAAAGTATTGAGATGAACAAGACGTTTTCCTAATGGTAAGAAATAACGCATGCCCATGTCAATTTTACCGATACACAGAATACACACAAAACCAAGTCCAGGACATCGTGGTATTCATGCAGAGTATTCATTAATCATGATTTTACTGAGTTCCACGAATGGATCACGATCCCCATTTGCATTGGGCATTGATGAAGGGAGACGGAAGATTGATGCGCGAAACGAGATGTCCATTGCTTCAAATTTATGCTAGTAACCTAACACTAGCATAACAACAGAGACAAAAACAGATAACATAGAATTTCAATAATTCAAAAGTTGCGGCCAACATTGTTTCATTGCAATGTTTGAAGCGGCCAACGATGCTATCATACAGTTCCTGATGGAATGGTTTTGGCGAATGTAAATCGCTATGCTAAAGAAGGAAACTAAAATACAAAGTGTTTGACCAAACGAGGCAACATATAAAACAGATTTGAAATAGCATTCAAAATGAAAACAGCTCATCGAAATTCCGACTGAAAAAGTCGATTTCCTTTGTTTGCGACTATCAGATAAGTTCTAAAAAGAGAAGTGACCGATTGTAGAGATCTTCAATACGATAAGCAGCATTACAGTCAAAACTGCTAACTAATGTATTTTTAACATGTTCAAAAGCTGCATCATATTATGAAATCGCCAGTTTTCTATATTTTTATTCAAAGGTATAACAAAAGCCGCGATATCTCCAACTGAATGTCAAGGTTACAATTCTACGAAAACATAAACACGATAGGTTTTTTCCTATACTCTTACTACACGTTGAAAATAAACATAAACAATCACGCCTGATGACCAAGTTCAAAAAATCATAATTCGTAATTAGCAAAGTAGCGTAACATGTCATATAAGTGCAGCGTAACTAAAATTACTGTAGAAAGCAAAGCTAGTACAAACGCAAAATGATAACAAAATCATTATACCAAGCAATAATAAGGAAGCTTCTACGCGATTCATTCAAGAATTTAATAAAATGGAAATATCCGCAAATGAGAAGCACTCAGGAAGCGGATTGTAGTAAAACTGTAGTTATTTGTGGAGTACGATTGAGAGGGAATGGGCAGAACTATTAACACAGACTACGTCAATGATGCGGGTCGAGAACATCATGACTACACGTTTTGTCGTTATGAGATCAGCGGTGACGACGCCGCTATAAGGTCAGGTGCAAATATAGACCTACTTTGATTGGCTAATTAGCCACTAATAAACACGACTACACTGTAATAGGCCTTCAAGTTTACTTGTTTGTAAATACTAGTCACTTATCTTAATCTTTTCAGCAGTTTTGTGCATATTGGATAGACTGACGACAAATGAGCTCGCGGAGAAGTTACCACATGGAGGTTATTAAAAAAGCGTATCAATAGTCTTAAATATACGAAAACGTATTTCTGACGCTCTTTTGGACAAAGGCGACGGTGATCGGTTACCATTTCGCAACTCGTACCAAATTATATTATGTATATCGTCTAAGTCTAAGTCAACATATAAATGAAAACACCCCATGTCATGAAAAAAGTATTACACCTTCTAAAGATTTTTTTTATTACAAATAGGCTTGCGTTTCACAGTCAGCTCACCTGATGTTAATAAGCAAAAATGCGGTCTACGGTGGAGTACGCTCGCCTAGAAAAAAGCGATTCACTCGCGACTTGAAGGCACCTAGATTATATCTATCAGGGAACACTCATTCGGGCAGCAAATTCCATTGTTTAGCAGTTCGTACAATGAAGGTAGAATCCTCCTGGTTATTCGATAGTAGAATGGGGAGGGTGGAATTAGGTCATGTAGATCTGAGTCGCACTTTCCAACGTGCATTCGATAGAAAACCGACAGACAAGCAACTAGTCAATTATGGTAATGCAATTTTGTATAATTATACAGAGATCACGATGTTACGCATATTTTTTTATAGTTTAGGACAATTGTGCGTAGTTTAACATTCTGTAATATTCCATGACATTCTATGGATGATAAAAAAGAGGTCATCAGGTCAGACTACCGCTTAATAATAATCACCAAATATCAGTTAATGTTAACTGTATAAAATTTAGAATATACGAATATGCGTACTCATTATGCTAATATGACAGCACTAAAGATGGTCATTGGTCAACATAATGAGACGGAAATAACCTTGAGAATCGAGTTACGCTAGCCAGGCTTTTGTTGATCAAATAATGCTTATCCGTACAATTTAGTTACAAATATGTACTGGTAAACTTATTTTTTACTTAAAAGAAACAAGTTAGGTACTCTGTAGTAATGAGTTATAGACTGAAACGAGTCTCATCTACACTAATACTTTATAGTACCCTGTTAGCTAAATACCTCCCGTAAGTAGTAAAATCTAACGGCAAGTTTCTAACAAATCTAACGGCAAGTTCTTCTAATTTAATTTATTACATCTTCACGCTATAAGGGTTTTGTACTTGGTGGTGGATTTACTTAGCCGGAGGTCGTCAAGGTAGGTACCACCGCAGTACCAGATATTCTGCCGCCAAGGAGTAATGTTAAATCATTACTGTGTTCCGGTTTGAAGGGTACTGCAGCTAGCGAAAATACTAGACTGTTGAGACTAACCATCGAAAATCTCAAAGTAATGAGTGCCAAAGCTTGTTTTGCTACTCAAAGTTCTGTCGTATCGTTTATGGTCATGGATAAGCGTTATCTTAAAACATCAGGAGAGTGTCTCGTTCGTCTCATTACTTTTTACAGTAAAGACGAAATCCAAATTCAAGTCCATTACACCGTTACAGTGTGACGAAGTAATGAATAGACTTTAGAATTTATTATATTAGAGTGATTAAAAATTGCATAAATAGTGGTCGTTCTGGGTGACAAACAAAAACGAGTCACGCAAGCTAGTAGTCAGACGTGTAGATAGAAGACAAACAGTTAGAAGTGAACGGATAGACAAAAATGCGGACAGCGCAGCGCCACGCCGTGGGATGGTCCGTCTGAGCATCCTTTTCAAATCTGGTTGTTTAAAGCAACGTCGTATAGAATTTTGATAGCATTCCATGTATTAAAATATACTAATGTATTTAAATTCCTTTTAGTCAAACCTATGCTTTGAAACGCATGAATATGATTTTATGCGCTTAGGTTATAACAAGGATAAAAAAAATGGAATCCGCAAATTTATCGAAATGAATGTTTACTATGGATAGTATGATATGATATTGGTAAAAAAAGTATTTACAAATTAATTCTGGCCCCTGTTTTGCTCTACGTTAACGGTAATGGGCCAATGTTTTGGGAACTATTCCCAAAACATTGATTAAGTAGTTATATATAGATTAGTGTTAATTATATATAATTTCTTAAAAAAAGTAAAATACAAAGCGCAAGAAAATTACAGAGCTATTGACACTAACCATCGAATGTCTCAAAATAATGAGCGCCAAAGCAGCTATGCCCTGGATTTTGTTTTTATTAGGTACATAAAGGTTTGAGTACCTACCACAGTCCTTATAATTTTTACATAAAAAAGGCACATCTGATTCTTGTTCGTCTAAAGAAGACAAATCTAAAACAACTTTATAAAAAAGATTGTTAAACAATTAAAATATGTAATTAGTTTTAATAACTCATAAAAAAAACACTATGATGTACGCGGAAATTATATTTTAAAAGTGAATTCATCGCAACCAAACATAGCCTGACACAGAACATGCAAAATTTCCATGTGGATACTTGTTACGTAACTGTGAAGTAATAGTTATCGTTTGACTAGGAAATCAGTAACGAGCCGAATTGCCGAAGGCGAGTCACGTCGTGAGATGACGCTTGATGCAATGACTAAACTTATCGCGTTTGTTTGATAAATCCTGATAAATCGATAACAAGCGACACCTATGTAATAAAAAAAATAAGAGGTGCGCCTACACACGCAGCGATATAAGATTAAGAAATAGATTATTCGTTATGACTCGTATGAACTTCATTAGTATGCAATGTCAAGGAATCAAAATATTGGTCTTAATTCTGCGAGGTCAATGTCACATACAATAACAACATCGCAAAGGTGAAAAATCTAATAAAGCTTCCAATACATTCTTGAAAAATATATGCGTCTGGTAATGTTGAACCGACAAATCTTTTTCAAAGTTTGAAGTTATTGACCTATGAATAAAATTAGTTCATATTAAAGTATCTGATCATTTATCACTTTATCAATGTCGACATATATATGTATATCGGATAAGATATAACATAATGAATCTTTCCGTTAAATCAATGACACATGAGTTTATTTATTGGAATGTAGTGTACTCTACATTAGTTCATTAAAATGAATTCATATCTAAAAAAATCTTTGCAAAAAGCAAAAAAAAAATAAGGAAAACTAACATCTGGTACAGTCAAACAAAATGTTAATCCATGAAATAAAATCAGGTTCGTTTATAGATGATGCTCCTAAACCATGCCAAGGCGATCTTGCACGATGAGACTAGCTATGGTCTTAACTACTTTTAATTACATTGAATTGAATGGTACAATTCAGATTAAATTCACATTATTAGCGTAAAATTGTACTCATAAAAATCAACAAAGAAACTATTTTATAACTTCTTTTAAAAAAAATATGAACAAATTATAAACACATAAGGAACAGTGTATAGAAATTATTATACACGATTCGCTTAATAGCAAGAATTTTCGACAAAGTAAGTTATTCATAACACATGTTATGAATAGCACAAATCGGATAATAATAATTAAATAAACAAATAGTTTTGTGTCTATGGTCAATTAACAAGCATTTTAATAGTAACAAACGCCCTTTATAACACACAAACTGAGAACGTAGAAGCACGCAATGTAGAAAGAACAAACAAAGAACAAAAACCTAACACAGTGTTCTCAGTTCAAGCCTCTTTTGTGGCGTATAGCAAGATGGACCACAGATAGGTAAAAACACTTTATTGTGTACGCTATAAATCAATATAAAAAAACTTGACAAAAATAAGGATACAAGAAGAATGAGGAAAAATGCCTGCCCTGTGCTGATCGAGATGCCTAAGATACTCAGAAACATAGACGTTTGCTAAAAGTAATAACAATATAACAGTAGAATCAAAGTAACGTTCCTAATGCCATTAAGAATTTGAATCAAAAGAGGTATCAAATCACGTAGCTTTAAACGGTTTCAGAGGTCGCTACGTCAAATAGCGTGTCTGACGAGCTGATCATGACAGTCGATGTCGTTTAATTTAATGTGCTATTGTATTCAATGCTGGTCGCCTAGTGCCTAGGCGGAGGTACTTGGCAGTACTTGGTACAGGAGTTATCAAAGCTAATTCAAATATCGAGAGTAACAATTCATAAGACGCTCTTTAGCCAATGCCAGTGTATTTTCGGTTTCAGTTGATGACTAAACTTATTCAACAAAACACTGACGCATTTAGCTATGCCAAAATATGACAGTTATGCGTCGACGTTGTTGGACGATTATTGGAAAACAATAATTGATTGCATTAAAACTATTGCGTAATTAAAAAAAGAAAACAACAGTTTATTAATAAAGTAGGTATTATATGCGAAGTTTTTTCTAATTTAAATATTAATTATATGTTCAAATTAACACAATTATACGATTTCAAGAACATTTGTCGATAATATTCAGAAATAATTCCAAGACTAATAAATAAAATGTATGGCGAAAACATTTTGACTACACATGTACAATTGTACAGCTTCTAAAAGCATACGTTAGACATCAGGCAGATAAAAAAAATACACAAGCCTCTCTCAGTCAGTCAGAAAAGTGTATCTATAGCAATTGTTTAGATGTCTGTATGATGAATATGGACTACAATACACTTAAGCCAAAGTGAGCACTTCTTAAATGTAACTTTATTTTAAATAAATAGGTTTGCATTTGACCACCATCTGAACTGAACTTAAGCGACGATGCGGTCTACTATGGAACTCGTTTGTCTAGAAAAAACCGACTCACGATTTAGTATTGCATGTGTTCATTGGCGGCGATGACCAATTGTTGTCTTTCGAGTATAATAAAAGTATTAAGTTTTAATTATAGTAGTAAACATTTTACAACTGTGTACCACGTGAATTGAAGCGTGTGTTTTGGCTTAATAGAAACGAGGAATATAACCAAATACAATAAATGAGTTTCTTTTACATTATGAAACTTAAATAACAAACACGGTTAGTCTACGTAAATTTGCATTAAACGCATCGTTCAACATCATTAAAATTTATTAGACAATATGACTTTAGTTTGGACTCAACAAAAAACCAGAGGCCAAGTATAAATATTTAAATTTTAAAAAAAGTTCTGAGAATTGTACTCATGCTCAGTTATAATTATTGATGTAAAGAGTCATTCTGAAGTACCTAATACACTTTTATCTCAGAAAAAGGATGTAAGAAGCTGTAAGTGTAATGATACCTACTCCTTCGGTTCCGTACACAATATTATGGGCAAAACTATAAAACCCGTGACAAAAAAATCAACAAAATTTTAAATACTTAATGAAAAACTATTTTTTTTCTCGAATTCAAAATTGTTCCCATAACAAAAGTTATTCATAATTGTGAGTACAATGATTCCCTTCCGGATTATTACACCTTAAGCTTATAACCTTGTCTATGGTTATATAATAATAGATATGACTAATACTTAGTTTAACATCTGCAACACATATACCTGAGAAAATAAACGAAATTACTCAGGTGTTGTATGTGATCATGGTAACAATAATAATTAAACTAATTTAACTCCAATAAATATACAGAAATGATTTTACAACTTTGAAAAGAGGTCTGCACTCAAAAGCAAAGATTTATACATAACTAAAATAACTATTGGAGGAGATTTCACACGGCGCTATCTAGCCCTACACTAAGCAAAGCTTGTACTATGGGAACTAGACAGCTGACAGAATACCTTTATGTAAATACAAATATACATACTTAAAATACATACAGAACGCCCAGACACAGAACAAACATCTGTTAGTCATACAAATGTTAGTCTTGAGTGGAAATCGAACCAACGCCCTTCAGCTCTCGAAGCAGAACTTCACTAAATGAGCTAACAGGGCAGTCGCATATTGAGATATCTGTGAAAAATAACGATGACACGGGATACGGATCCCAAAGGAGGCCGTTCCTTACGGTGTCCCGGGCCCGCGCTGCAATCCACTCACTACCGCCGAGGTCACGCTGACCAGAAAACCGAAAAACGTTCCAGACCACCAGGGTTACGCAGCCTAGCTCATCAGCCCCGAAAAACTCAGGTCACTCGTAGTTCTGTACCACTAGTACACCGCCCCGTGTTAAGCGCGCTCTGCCATATTATAATGCTAATAACCATAGTAATCTAAATTTTATTTAAAGAATGGATTTTGCCGACTTATGTCATGTCAAATTTGTTCTCAACATGCCTTGAAAAAATGAACAATAAGGATGTGACACCCACAAACCACGTCAAACAGACGAATCTTATTCAGGAAGTGAAGAGATAAAGCAAGGTTAACCGATGCAAGATAATTCTTATCATGCTCTTATGTAAATTCGCATAGGAAAAGTATGCCAGTAGAATTGATAAATAAAGAGCTTAAAATATATGAGAGATAAGACAGAATAAGGTGACATCTTCATAAGAACAAGTCGAGAATATTTTAGAATGCGACTGGAGTACTGGAATTATTACTTTTTATAATTTAAATAAGCTCTTCAATCTAAATATAGTACCAACATACATAGACTTTAATCTCAAATGATTAAAACAAAAAACGTAAGCAAAACCAACGATTTGTAAAATTGTTGAAGTAACCAGCGTTTACGGTATTAAAACTTTTTATAAGTTTCACACAGTAATAATAACGCTATTGTTAAAAACATATAACCGCTACTGAGCAGAAAAATAAATAAGAAAATCCTCAAAGATTATCAAAATACATACATAATACCTAAATAGATTGAAATCTTTGTTAGTTACTTACTTTTCAAACAATATAAATAAAAAATGCCGAGGCCTAAACAAGGTGCTTACGAAACAAACTTAATATGAAAATTAATAAAAATACGAATAAACACAAATAGATGTTTTTTTTTTTCAAATTTTAGCCTTAATCTCTCGAGATGATGTAAACATTTTAACGATATAAGTCCAAATCTGTTCAGGGACTAGAAACTTACATACAATAGGTACACGAACCCTGAAAACATTACACTGTTTTTGTGCAGTTGTGTAAATAGAAAAACAACTGATGTAGAGACATCCAATTCAAGGGATGTATTTTTAATCATACGCCTGAGTTTTCGCATACGAATAAGGCAGACTCGATCAATAATAATAATAATTGATGAGCAAATTTGTATGCGAAAACTCAGACGCATGATTAGACAATAGAACCCTTGGACTTTAATCGGTTACGCAGAGTTTTGGGCAAGCAATGATCATGGGCGTTATCTATTACTATCACAAGAGCGTAAGTATTGCTAATCTAATTACTTGTTACTAAACAATATAAAATCAAACAATAATTATATTTTATCAAAAGACATTATAATTAAATATACCCTTTTTCTAATTTATTTTTCTACGTACTCGTATGTAAAACAATTTGATTTTGATTGTATCTAAATACCTACTTTCGAAGACAATAGGACTGCAGTTAGAGATGACGAGTTCCTCTAAGCTAAGCCACCAGCCCTAATGTTAGTTATTATGCTGAAGGTTTCCGACATAAATGAACTTAATCAACCCAGTCGTAAACTAATCATGAATGTTTTCTTTGTTTTCATTCGTAGAGGTTCTCTGTTAGTCTTGGGCACAACGAGAAGTCATTAGTACAGCCATTCCTTCCATTGTAGCAGACCCTGAATTCAGTGCAGACAATTAGAGGGCAGTTTGTTTACAATAGTCACGAGTCTCCGGGTGTGTAAGTACACAACGAGCGATGATGCGTGAAGCATGGCCATGGATCGACCTAGGGCGCGCGTCCTCGCCGGCACACTGATCGACCATAACGACATTTATACAGCCACAAAACATTATTACAGTTCCGGTAAAATTTTGGACATCTGATCATTAGATTCATGTTTGCTCAAACATTGAATTTGTTTGACTTACAAAAACATCAACACCGAATAAGGGAACTTGTTAAACAGATATATTTTGCTGGAAAATTTTGGTGTTTTTTAAGAAGATATTCACATAAATCTTTATTCTTAAATATTGTTGCAGAATATCAAGAAATATTGTTTTGATTAGACCGATTAATTTCATGGACAAAATAATATTTTATATAACAAAATAGGTATCAAAAAAATAATACCTTGTTTAGTAAAACAACGAACAAACGATCAACGAACGTATTCAACCAACCAGACACTTGCTGATTTTAGCGATAACAGCTCCATGGTCAGTACGGTTAGATCATACGACCCCAAACCCCAAAGATGAGCTTGAGCTGCTGCTGAAGAAAACATCGTGAGAAAATCATAGGTGTTAGGTTACTTTCTAGTACTCAGCTGGTTAGCTACTATCAAATTAAAAATCAGCCGCCATGCACCTAGCGGTGTGTTCCAGCAGCAGTAGAATGGATTTGGCTCTCAGGTGATGAGAGCCAGTTCCATTCTAATGCACTTATTTTCGCCGTAACTTATGCGACTATTAAACGACCCTAATGAGACTTCAATATAATAAAGTATCACAACATACCTAACTTTGATTTTATATTACAGTTGTATTATATCTTATACGAAATCAGACTAATATTATAGTAGCTTTGAAATTAACATGGTGAGCATGAAGATCGACGTCGCCATATCAAGATAACCGATCTCGTTGAAATTTGCCACGCATTACGCGTCAGCCATGAGATACTCTTTTGTAAAATGGTAAAGCTAAAATTAACAAAGTATCCAGTTTTATCAATGATAAATATAATTACAGCAAGTAGCAAAGTAAGGTATTACAACAATTACAAAATCATAAACACTGGACGCTCGGCTCGTGTCGTAGAAATAGATTTTCAAGAAGCTAACACAATCCAAGCAACAACTGTATTAAGAAAACCTGTTAACAATTAGCATAAATGCCTTTTAAGAGCTCTCACGCTCTTCGCTTTAACTCGATACCATTGTGAGTACGTCAACTAAGCTTTATGACATACAGACTGTAAATATGAATTATGTATGTTAAAAACGCACGTTAATATGCCGCTCACGAACTTATAGTACGATTAAATTTACAATAAGTCCATCATCCGGAAAGCCAGAGTGGAGGCTTAGTAAATAATTAGGTAAACAGGTACCTTATTAAAACGATAAACTTAGTAAACAAATAATAAATTTAAATGAGTAGCGAGGTTCAAATTATATAACAAACTAATCGATAACTTAAGAACATCAGTCAATAAATGAAAAAGTGGCAATACTTTAAATGAAACAAGGTTTTTACAAGAGAAGATAGTTATAAGCCATATAAATCATCTCTAGGTCAAATTAACGGGTATCGGTAATTAAAACTGGATTATACAAAAGCCGGCTTCACGTTGCGAGTTAATTCGCATCTACGACCCAGTTGGGCGGTTGGTTAGGTATAAACAAAGCCTGTCGGAACAGGGTCAGTATACGAGGTGACCGACCCTGTGTATCGCCATTCCGGTGGCAGGCTTATCGTTGCTCACGTCAGCGACGTGCCCGCACTTCGTCAAATAGACCGGGAAACCAATTTTACACACTGACTTTCAGTGCCGAAGGCAATAATATTCGCTATTCATAAAGAAAAATGCTATACAAGATTCTATTTTACAAATAATAAATAATTATCGGAGCGAAAGTCTATTTAAACTGTTAAACCGTTAAGTTAGTAGATATCGTATAGATCGAAAAGAAGAAAAAAAGGAAAACGTTTGGAATATAATATTTGTACACAAACTAAACATTAAAAAACTATAACCAGAAAAACTTACTAAAATCAACTGAAACATAATAACGTACCGACTGACACCTCCTTTATCAAAATCAGAAAAGTTGTTTTAGTAGTTTCGGCGAAACACACATACAAACAAACATAGTAAACATACTGCTAAAAGCATAACCTTTCCTTTTCGTTTTCTTGTAGCCGAATAAAATAAGAGAAGAAACCTAGATATTGTAACACTTGTAATCATGATCAGAAAAAAATAGTTGAAGAGAGAAACGTTGTTATCAAAATACGCCGACGTAGCGTTAAGTCGTCAAGTCAGTATCCTAGAAAGCATGAAGACACATGTTTCTAACATTAACTTATCACGGTATATTCACAAAAAGTCAAATAGAGCGAGGAAACAATTTGTCGCGCTGATTTTATGCCCGTTTTAAAACATTCTTTTGAATATGAAAGAAACCTTGCCAAGAAGGGAAAAATAAAAGAAAATTTTATAACTATTTTAAACAGCAAGTTACCATTGAAAATCCTTGCAAACACGTGTTAAAAATGCCATGAATAGCAAAAAGTCTACATATCAAAATAAAAATTTTTCCAGTGGTAAAAAACCAACAGACTACTCGATATATACATTATATACAATTATCAAAATGACATCGGAGCAAGTCTTCAATTACAGTTTTTATCATGCACGAGATTTTTTACAGACCTGCCAAATAGTAGATGAAGTACCTACTAATTATATCGTTAATAACAAAAAAAATCTAAGCAAGTACAATTCTACATGTAATACATAAATTAAAAAATGTATTACCATGTAACATCAAAGGTTAAAAATACTATTTATGGACTTATGAGGTGTTGACATTGAAACGAGAAAATTTAATAAAGAGGCAAAAGTTTAATAAAACTATATGTATACGTATATACGAAAAAAAAAGATACATTTTTGCGTCAAAATCCGCATTTTTTTTAATACCACAATATCAATATACACTCAAGGAATAAAGACGCAATCCGACGATATATCATTCATCAAAAATATTTCAGCTGTTTAGTAATTAATATAGAACATAGGGATGGACAATTTGACATATGTATGTCCATATATGTTTATACATATTAGTCAACCACATAACCTTCCTGTTTGGGCTACGCTGTAGTCAGATAAATAATGCAATAAATAGAAAGACCGCAGGACGTTGTAAAGTTGCAAATACTGCGTGTATATTGAAAAGATAACATGGCCCAGTCGTAAGGCTTGACATAATATTATTAATTTCTTCTAGCGATTATTTATCATACCTACTTTCAATGAAAAATATAATCATTTGGGTCGTTGAATGACGCCGTTTCAGTGGACCCAGAAATCTGAATTGCCTTGATAAAGTTAATGACAGGATATCTTTAAGTTCATGGACTAGATATGAGAAATAAACTTTTTTCCGACAATGTCGTTGTTTAAAGAAGGGCAAGTATCGTAAAAATGGGGTGTCCATAACTTTGTGAAGGTTATGGACAATTTTGTGCCTAGCTCTCATATGTTTAAACTGGTTTTTCCGCCTTTTTTATGGTTGACAGCCTAGGTTTTTGACCACAGCTTACCAGATCTTAAGTGACGATGTGGTCGAAGATGATAAACACACCTAGCCTGGAATGGAACTGGATTTTCAACTTGAGAGTAGTAGTAGCTAGCCAGCCAGTAACCAGAGCACCAGAAAATATCCTTCGACCATGCTATGGTTTTCTCACTATGTTTTCCTTCATCGGTAGCTCAAGCTCATTGTTGGGGTTAGAATCCATGACCTTCGGCGTGTGAACTGACCGTGCTTACCACTTTGCTATCATCGCTACATACAATGCCATACAACTATGTGGATGTGGCCGACATAATATATGTTAACCATTTCAAGAAAGTAAATAACATCTACACAACGTATAATAAGTATGTATATTGTATAATGTGTTAATTTGCATAACAATTAAGAAAATGTATCAGAAAAAGTAAGAAATTGTAATGAACGCTTAAATTAATCAAGCGAAACGATAAATACGGAAATAATCTGCATATGGTTGAGTTACTTCCTTCTCACCGTATAAAAAAAATATCAAATAATATATGATAAATAAATATCAGAGAACATTACACACAGCGCCATCTGACCCCAAACTAAGCAAAGCTTGTACTATGGTTGTCAGATAACTGATAAAATACTTTTATTCTAAATACATACATACTTATAATACATACAGAACAACCAGACTCGAAACAAACATTTTTTTATACCACAAAATGTTGGTCCTGGATGGGAATCGAACCCACGCCATTCAGCTCTAAAAGCAGATATACTAACAAACAGGGCTGTCAATATACGCTGTTTCATTGATGAAAGTTACGATAATATTTTTAATATGCAACTAAATCGTTTTTCATCCTTTTTCAATATAAATTACGTTTTACACCTACTTGTATACGTCCAAGTGATATATAGAAAATATACAACGAGCAAGAAATGGCAAAACATATTACTAATGGCTTGGAAAATTTAGGAAACTTTAGCAGACATTTAATTTTTGTTTTAATACACGTTGTCTGCAAAAAAGTTGCTTAGCAAATAAAAAGATCATCTTGTCTAAATATAACATTAGAGCAGATTATATTTGAGACGCCACAGCAAAATGAAATGCTGTCAACTCAGGTCATTAGGTCAGCAAATAAATGGTTGTTTTACGTTTTAATAAGAATAAGCGTGTACACTTGTACAGGGTTATACTCTTAGGGTGACTGCGAATAAAGGAAGGCATTGGACTGATCAGTCATAATGAATAGCTTTTTAGGCACTACTCAGAAATCGTGAAAATCAGCTGTTCTAAAGAAACTTCCGTTAACCCTTGACAAAATCTTGTAGATGAGTAGTGAGTTGCTGATTTTTTCATGATTTTAGAGTTGTGTCTATTGTAAAAGTAGTTCATAACGATAAGTGCAATTACCGGTTTTGACCATCTCAAGCACATAACCGAAGTTTTGGTGGAAACGCGGAAAATGTCGTGACGCCCCATTGTATTTTTTTCCAAAACTAGTTATTTTTCGAGTGTTTATGTATAGAAATAGTGGTGTTTTATTCATAAGAATACAAGCGCGAGTGTGGGAAAGTGATATAACGTGATGAAACATGACTTTTCGTGTTGCTTCCAAAACTCCATCGAAGCTTATAGTAAAGTCAGCACTACTTTACTAAAGCATGACTGACACGGACTAGACTTGTCCAAGACTGGACTTTGACTTCTTTTTAACTTATGAAACTTGAAAATATCAAAACATTTGCAAATGTTGGCAAATGTGCAAAATACGATGACAAAATCAAAGAAGAAACATATAGCCCAGTGTGTACGTCTATATCGTGATGTTTTCGTTATAAAGAATACTGATAAGTAATTTTTAACTAAACATCAATGATTGTCTTAAATCACAGTGTACTGTGCAGTCGTCGTATGATACGTACAACGTAACAATCTGTTCAGATAACATAAGATTTGATATCAACACGACCTGTTTTCTTATGTTTTTCTACGGAAGAGGAATTATACATAACCACATCACGACTTTTTTTCGTAGTGCTATGCAGGATCTACATATATATATATATAACCACTTAAAACGATCCTGACACACTTCTTTCACTTTAACTTTCAATAAATGCTCACAAGTCGCGAAAAAAGAAATAAGGTGATAAGTATTAGATAGCAGACAATCTTTGAACGAAACCTTGACAATAATTTTACATTTATAGACAGTTAACGGTTTAAATTTAGGTTTACGATGATTTCATAAACTGATTTTTCGGAGTGGTTTATATTTTCCGCCTAGAAGACAACCTCGTCTGAAAGTCGACACTAAATCGTAATCGTTTCACACAATTTTCTACGCCTTTCACTAATGTAATAGGCACAGTATCTAGTGCAGTTTCTAAGCAAGTAATGCCGGCTAACGTCATCGATATTAGAACTGCTATGGGAATGGATTTAACCCCAGCTGCGGCCAGGTTACACTTTCATTTTCATTTTGCGTAATTGTATGTTGTTACCGCAAGTAACCTTTATTTAACACGCTATGCCTGAATGGGAACAGTATTCAACAAATCGAATGAGTACAATTACCGTAACTTTTAAAAGTTATATACACGTTGAATTCTTCGTAATAGTTACGTTCATTTAAATCTTCATTACACCTACTTGCTTTAATTTCATCATATGGGACTAAGCTGTAAATGTTTTTATTTATTTGTATTATGGTATAGCTAGTAAATAAAAAGCTAATTTATAAAAAAATTGTGAAATTTTACTTTCAAGTCAAATCATTAATTCGAACAAACTTATCGATGAATAAAATGAGTAACTGATTCAAAAGCTTTCATGAACTAAACTCGACAAAAATATACGACAAGGCATGATATGCCAAGCCAGTCTATGAAAAAGAATCTATGTATAGCATAACTACGACACCGAATTTGGTAGACATAATTGATTTCGTTGTCTGGATAATTGCTGGTAGGTAAAGCATCAGCCTTGATGGCTTCGACCGGTGGACCTTCAAATTACACATAACAGTGGCGTGGCGGAGTGGGACAAAAAGCGTAAGGTCTTACACGGAAGAACTCCGCACACTTCCCCTGCAACCATGGGATGATGATTGGCATACTATAACCTTGAGTGAAATTTCGATAGCTGTATTGAATAAGCTATAGAACATTTTAGATACGCCATCGTCAAAAAACCAAGTGCTTAGCGGAACAGCTTGCTTAGTGATTGTTGATTAATCAAAAAGATCTGTCTGATTAATGGATTGGAAAACCACAGTCCGGTAGCCAACAACTATCCGATGGTTGCAAGATAAGTGATAAGGCTAGAATACACTACACCTCATAATCAAAACCAATATGACTTAATTACAATACTTTAAACAGATGTTATGAAATTTGTTTTAACAGCAGTGTATTCTCGCCTAAAAATGGCATTGAGTTCATAACCACAACTTCATTAAATATTTTATAGTTTTATTATGATACAATAAAATTATGACTATTATTTCCTATATTTACACATTGTACAAAGATGATGGACGATGACTTCCTAGATTTTAAAAAAGCAGGAAAGTTTCAGAAGATCGTGTGATCTCTTATTCTCAATTTTAGTATCTTTAATTATATTATTGAATCATTTGTAAACGACATCTGAGACTGAATAACTCTCCTGCTTCAAATGTTTCCATTATAATGGCTAGTAAAAATAATTGTACAATTACGTAAACAGTAATTTGAATAAAACTATTATATAACTTCAGAAAAGCTGTGTTGACTATGAGCGAAAGAAAATGAAACATAATTAGCAAGAATGACGCACTAGTGATGAGAGTCTAATAAAAATATGTGAGTGACAAGCCATTACCATGAAGACGATTTTATTTGTATCGAACCTAACTCCCCCACAATCGAGTATATTTATACTCTATCTCTACTCTATTTATACATTAACGGTCATCATTTTAAATAGTAACATTATCAGATAAATATAGATAAATGAAAATCTAGAGACCGAATAATAGCAAGTAATGGTGATATTTGAGACAATTAATCATTATCGAGTGTGAGCTAGTTTTGTTCTCAATAACGCCTGTCTAAAACATTACAATAACAGAATTCACGCACCTGATTTAGTGTTCCTAGTAACGCTCTAAGTATGTACATCAAAAACAAAACAATCGTATGGGCATGTGTTGTAAAGTTTTAGGCAGGAATCACAGCAACATAGACCTTATGATTCGGGTTTAGTTTTTTATTCTTACCATCACATGTAGCGGCCATGAACTTGCAGTTCGCCGAAAAGTCAACCAGCAGAACAGTGCCGGGGTGGCCCTTGAGATTCTTCAGCAGCCAAGGATGGGTGAACTCGGATTTTCCTTTCCATGTCGAACGTTTTTTGATTTTGCTTTTAGACTGGCTTTCGTTGGTGTTGGTCTCGGATGACGCTTCTTCCACGGGAGCATCTGTAATTTGTGACATGAACCTTTTAAAATTTTCACTTAAACTTTGTCGGGCGAAAATGGTGTTTGATATAAATCTGGTGATGATAATCTGATCACTAATCACTGGTATTCCTAATATTTGAAAACACACGAAAAAGGCTCGAAGATTTTTATAAAGGCAAAACTGATGTTGTTATTGTAGACTTTAAACAAACCTACACTAGAATGATAGCTGGCTATCACATTAAACTGCTGGAATACTTTAAATTTTAACTACCTATATTGAAATAATTAACATGCCATGTACTATACCATCACGTCAATGTGACAATAAAATAGAGTCAAACGACGTAATAATCTGATAAAACTCGCCCAGTGTTAAAAATACACTAAAATTCACAAAAATAAACGATTTTTCTTTATTTACATCAACTGTAGAATGTAAAGAAATGTATTACAAATGCGAGTTGCGTTTATAGTAACGACTTTAACATTGCGCAGGTCAGGTATGACCTATTATGGCTTCGGCTACTATGCATGTTAATCAAACTACTGGAACAAACTTAAAGTAGGTAATTTTATAATAATTGATTATACTCATAGAGTGATTTTGATTCATATTTCCATTATAAAAAAGTATCGTATGTAAGGCACATTTCTCTAAGCAAGGCAAAGGTCCCTCCTGCACCTTGATGCCGGCAATAGAATATGGCATAGGTCTGCAGTAAGAGCCTCCTAATAAGGCACAATGGTTAGTAGATATAGTTGGAGTTGGGTCTCCAACCATCTGTCTAAAGAGCCCGGAGAGGACACCTAACGTTGGCCCACGTTGTCGTAGATGGGTGAGGTGTAATGTTTACACACTACTGTTTGTCGATGAATATCTGGTACTGCGATGTTAGCTACCTAGCAGCGCTGGTTCAGTCACGAATGGCAGAGCGTTGATGCGTATATATAAAGAAAGATCTATCCAAAGCAATACCTGGATCGCAAGTCTTATTCTGTACGGGTTCCCGTCCGTGCAAGGCCATGGACCTGGCACCAGGTCGGTAATACCATTGAATGTTAAGGTTTTTTTTCTGTGGTTTTGGCGTCGCGTTTTGAGCGTTTGCCAGCGTCAAGTATTTATATATTTTCAAGTTTCAAAATTTAAATTAGTGTCCTCGTAGCTAAAGTTATATCAAAGTCCAGTCTTGGTCAAGTACAGTACGCGTTAGTCTAGTACAGTCCGTGTTAGTCAAGTCTAGTCATGCTTTAGTAAAGTAATGGTGACTTTACTATAAAGCTTCGATGGAGTTTTGGAAGCAACTCTATAAAAATCTATAAGGTATATTATGACGTCAATATCTCATTCCATTTTTGTACATATAGGTAAAAATATTAGTGTGATGGCATAAGTGTGATGCACCGGCATTACGTAGCCCGCACGATTATTATCATGACTTATTTTATATTTCTGACTAATAGTCTAATCTCTATGAACAACTGTTTAAGAGAATTGAAAACAAACTGAATAAGAACCTGCGTAGGCAAGTTATAAGAAAACGTGCCATATCACTTCTTCGATGCACGTTTCCATCGATACATAATCGAGTACATTTCGATTGTGTAGCGATTCCAGTATGTTTTGTTTAAAAGAGTTTTACTATTGTTAGATAAATGATGATAAATTGACGCAATTGGTCGATTGTTTTGTTTGGTTTACTAGTTTTGCGCATTAACTCGAATGAATTCTAACTATGCTTAGATAAATCAGTGTTTTCTGACTCTCAGAAATTTTATGTTGCGTTTATATCTACTTTTTTTACAACAAACTAGACATGCATTTGTCCACGATCTCAGCTGATGAGAAGGACGTTTGCCTAGGAAGTACCTATTCACGTTTTACTTGGACAACCCTACGTCCCAACCTCTACGTATATCGGAGCATGCTAGCCTTTATGATTCACTGGCGACTTGAAGACACCCAGGTTGTATATCGGGAAACGCCTACTCGGGCAGCACACTATTAGCAAGTTCGCAGAAAAGAAGTGGAATCATACCGTTTCGTTCAAGTTTTATAACATCTGATTATAATAGAATGGGCAGAGGGATTATAAGGTAAATCTGAGACACTCTCCAAAATAAACCCGATGATAGACTAACAAATAACTTTGCGTTCCTGTTCCGATATACGGCCTTATAATCGTCTATATCCATTTAGATACTCGTTACTCCATATAAAATAGGTATGTAAATAAAAAAAATAGGTGAGTCAGAAAACGTATTACTCATGCCATTGCAACGGTGCAGACAGACAATATTTCATGGTGCCTTACACATAAGGATAAGTGATACAAAATATCTGTTTAAACAATTTAATATGGTATAACAAAGATATTAAGTACTGTTTTTTTCTTTATTTATACACAACTCTGATGTCAAAGACCTTTTGATCTTCGTCTACATTTTACTATATTTACTGAATATTCATGATATTTCTTGCTTTGCTTTTTCAATAGTGACGTACTATTGTATTATGTACCTCAATATATTGTTACAGGTAGAAATCGATGACGTATACCCCCTAAACGCTTTTTTTTTGTGGTAAATTATCGTACCTACATAACATTTCCTAAGCTTGTGAGGGTCTTATTAAAAAAAAACTTGGAAACGTCATTTAACTTCTGCGCTTATAAGTCGCTATAACTCAATACTTTATACGCTATAACTATATAAATAAAAATGCGCAATTTAAACTAACGTAATTTAACTTTAAGGGGCGTTTTAAATTCCTGGATGACTATTTTATTATTAAATCCGCTTTAGTAACAAATATTGACTAACCATTTAAACCGCCTACGCCCTATATATTACTGTAAATATAATACTATTTGTTTACTTGTACTAAACAGGAACAGGAAGAGTCAAAACAAAAATTGACAAATTTGACAACATCCAAAAATAATGAACTGAAATCATGAGCAGATTAAATATTCAAAAAAATTAATAAGCGACTATTACAATTTATAAATTACACAACACATGAATCCGCAGATTACAAAAAAATCACAGATTTTAGTTGCGTAGAGAATGGGAAACTCTTTAGTCCTAATTCCAATTTTAGTTTGTCATTTGTTAGTTACTACACATAAATATCATTACAAATACATACCTACAGGTATTTGCGCGTGCAGTTCCCGTATGTTAAGCAAAATCGTAGGACCAAGGAGTCTTCACTAATTTTCTACGCCACGTTACATCTGGACTGCTTCTTTAAATCTGTGACACGTACTCGTATCATAAAGAGTGACAAGTTTACAAGGAAAACCTTTAATGGATACCACTGGCTCCGGTGTAAGCAAGGTGCTTGTGTGGGAATCTGGGAATCTCGCGACAGAGTGTCGGCCTACCAATTAAAAGCCCTAGGGTATTTTAGCCTGGCATCTATGTACCGGGGCTACGGGAACGCTTTCGCACCAGTCCGCGGCACTCCCTCACTCAAGTTAAAGTTGTCAGCCATTGTCTATACGCATCAGCGCGGGCGGCGCCAAAAGTCGGCGCACGCGGGTAGGCATAAAATAATGACATCCCCTCAAGGAAGAGGCAATGTGTCTTTAATGTTTTATTTATAGACAGTTGTCAGTGAAGTATGTTTGAGCAGGAAGCCCCTTAGTAGATATGATATGTATAAAATCGGGAAGCTAAGGTACCTCTTACGTAAACACTAGTACACATACACAGGGTTTTTTAAGCTTTGACTTAAAAGGGTGTTATTGTAATCGTATGACAAATGTATGGAGTGGATCTATGGAATGTATTGACTATAGTGAAATTTGTTTATAATAATAAGTACAATGACTCCCTCTCGGTTTAGTACACACCAAACTTATTACCCTGTATGTATACCTATGTAAAGTGTTTGAGACCTCAGCAAAATGTACTTGAGGTTTAGCTTGTAACCTTTCATAGGTTAATATTTTCCTTACGTAAAAGTAACAAAACACTATCAAGAGATAACGCTTGTCCATGACCTTACAGAGGTGCCCTGAACTCTGAGTATAAGTTTAATTTATTTTATTATACATATATTATCTCAGTTTGGATAATGTATATCCAAATGCTTTTGAGCTAGGTCCGAATTATTGTTATCAATCTGAAATTCGTTTGAATTCCTTTAACTATTTGCAGCGGAAATATCCATTGATATGAATATATAAATAAGCATTAATTACAAATCATTGTATGGAAAGTACAGGACTTATCACATGAAAACCAATTAACCCTTTTGAATATAATAAATCCCTTTGATAACAGCGGAAAATAGAAAATGTTTTGGTTTAATGTTTATCTATAGGCATCATAATTATGACTACCTAAAAAGAGGGAAATAATGTTTTTGGTTGATTTTTGTCTAAGTATGTTTATAATTTCTCATGTGATATAAGTTAAGCTGTTCAATGTAATTTTAGCTTCTAGGATAAATATTCTGGAACCTAGGCAAAATGCATAACTTTTCTATAAAGTTGTGTTTCATTGAGACAAACCAATGTAAGTGTGCTGCTAATACAAGAGTGCAATGAAAAGAGTGATCAATATAATACAATGAAATGTTTTGAAAGTAAATGTACAAGAGACCTTATTGCATAATGGTTGATTTTACCTAGTGAAAGTGAGGCGAAAGGAGATAAAAATGTGTTTATTGATAATAACATTGTTAGTGACAACAACAAAATTACTGATACTGTATGAACATTATTACTGAATATTGAATATTACAAGATCTGGGTAAGGGGATCTGGGATGAGTAATATGAGTAACAGGAATGATGCACCAGCAAGTGGCTATGCTCATCCTGAATATTGGGCTCTGAATAATTGTAAACTGTTACAATATACTCATTCAGGGCTATGTTAAGTTAAATGTGATTTTAACTTACTTATTTTTTTGGTTTTGTAAAAAAAATAAGTTTACTTAGGCATTATTATGACATTTATTTACTTAGGCTGAGTGGGAGCCCAGACAGGAAGATATATAAATAACTAGCTGCATCCTTCACTGCATTTTTAGTACCTTATGTGTTGATCCAAAGTATACTTAACTGCATTCAAAATTTCATGAAAATTGGTTAAGTTGTTACAGTGTAAAGAAATAACAAATATAGGTACATACAAACAAATTTTCACATTTATAATATAAATGTGATCATAAAACCCATACCTTGAATTATTTTTTTTTACATTGAACATTTATACTTGTAATACATTACTACATTAGTTCCATCCATTGTAACTAACATAAATAATATTACTCATCTTTCTATTGACACCATAAATAAGTTTTTATTTAATACTTTTCTTTAACTTATTTGACCCTAATATACCCTATATACAATGAATCATGTGAGAGTATACTTTAGTATTGGAAAATCGAAAATTAAAATACTTTTTATATAGGTAAATTATTAGCACATTAAAAAAGTTTCCATTTGAGAACTTTGTCAAAGAAAATATAAACCATTCCAGGCTAGGTGTGCTTTACCATCTTCGACCACACTGTCACTTAACATCAAGTGAGGTGTGGTCAAACACCCAGACTGTCAAAAACACAAAAAAAATGTAAAATAATTCTGATTCTGTCTGAACTATACTACCTTTTTATTTAAATATAAATAAATCATAAATTAACTTGGCAAGGAAGGAAGGAAAATACATTATTAAGTAAAACATAGTCTAGCAACCTATACACTTAGGTTAGTTAATTAACTTATAACATGCATGCAAGTAATGTGAATTACATAACATAAGATGCAACACTTGTTTAAGCCAAAAAATGTGAGAAAACTAGTAAGCAGACAGTTAGCAAAGTTTTAACCAGTAACTTGTACCTATATTTAAACAATGGGTTTAAAATATGTAATTTGACAAAGTTTCATACATACACCTAGACTCCAATAGCACCATGTTCAATAATATTTATTCAGCTGCTCATTGTCATATCAGAGAATTGAAATGTTATAACTTACATTTATTGGCCTGTCATATTTATACAATATTTTATGTAGATTCTTATAATAAGCCAAATATGACTGAAAAGTAAATAAACAATCTGTTACTGATACTGTTTCATAGGTATTATTATGTACATATGTTTATAAATATGTATATTTATACATATGTATACAATAGTAATATATGTAGGTACATATGTACATATATTATTATTTCAGGTGTTGTTTATTTCTTCTTCTTGTTGTTTCAATTATTTATTTTATGATCAGGTTCTTTATGCCCTTCAAATTGTATATTATATAGGTATTGAATCACATTATTATGTGCTAGACTTAGAAATAGGAAATAGCTTATTAGTTAAACATTAAATGTATGGCCCATACCTAAAATTTTACAAGTTGGAATACTGATAAGAAATTATGAGAGTTCATTACTGGACATTTAAGTATATATTCATATGTAGGTATGTTACTTAATTTTATATCTATATAAATAAATAATGATAGTATAAAGACTGAATAACATTTTTTTTATATTTTCATCAACTTTGAATCTGGGCTTGAGAACCTATTGAAAAGTACAGTGTATCTATGTCTCGATTAATCCAATTTAAATGAGGGTATATTCACTAGGTGAGAACTTGGTTAAAATAAATAGTTGTTACTAATTCTAAGCATTCATACTAAAACTGTATTTCCAGAGTTGTTTGCTTCACTTTCATACAGCAACAAATCAACACAAGATAGTTGAAAGGTATGAATGGCACTAGCTTTCAACTAGGTACTTTTAATCTTGAAAAAGCATGGGTACTTTAATTTCTTGAAGGATTATACAACCAGAAAAATCTGCCAGGTACAGTTACAATAAATTTTACATTAGGAAGATAACTGCTTATTTTAACTGTATTTATTATAGCTTTTTAACAGCCTTTGATGAATGTAGTAAAAACCTATTCTGTAAATTTACAATCATGCAGCTGCATGTGCCATGTGTAATACGGTTCATTGACCTTCATAAGAATAAGTAATTATAAAAATTACATGTGTATTTTTCTTATATGATTTCAAATTACAAAGTGCATCAGTTGCATTCTTCAAAAAAGAGTTACAGTTAAACCTGTCATAAGCCGTTCAATTGAAAGAAAAACACATTTTTTCTGTAGGCTAGCCATCTGCAGAACACAAAGTTGGCGGTAAAATTTGGCGCACTTGGGGATATGGCTTTCTTTTTCAACGGATCACAATACGTCCCTTATAAACACAAAATCGTGGTCAAAAATTAAACATACCCAAATCGCTCGCAACTTCATGGTTTAGCGCTTCCTTTTCCTTTGCACCGAAGATGGTCTTGTATAAAAAGTGTAATAAAACACATGATAAAACTGTAAACCCTACCAAGAGTATTACGTTAGAATTTAAACCGGCTTCAATTTCGCCCATTTTCACTCAATATTCTTTAAAATTGTCTCCGTTTTCAGACAAGACAAACAGCAATAATCACGCGGTCGACAAACTACAAACTAACCACAGATATGAAACAGTTGAGCGGAATTTATTGAATGAAGCTATTCCGGCCGATTTGCCGCCAATAGCTGTTTCCGCACTAAGGAATGTGATCAGTCTAGTGATGCGAATAAAAACGAATTCAGCACTTGCTAACTTACGATCAGAACTGACAGAAAATAGCTAAAACTAGAAAATACCGCCGTTTTTTTTTCAGTTTTGGCGTCGCTTTTTGAGCATTTGCCAGTGTCAAGTATTTTATGTTTTCAAGTTTCATAAGTTGCCTCGTAGCTATAATTACAGTCAAAGTCCAGTCTTGGTCAAGTACAGTCCATGTCAGTCAAGTCCAGTCATGCTTTAGTAAAGTAGTGGCGACTTTACCATAAAGCTTCGATCGAGTTTTGGAAGCAACACGAAAAGTTATGTTTCACCACAGTAAATCATTTTTCCACACTCACGCTTGTGATTCGGCACTTGAATAAGACACCACCATTTTTATGCATAAATACCAGTTTTGGAGAAAAATACAACGAAGCGACACGACTCTTTCTGCGTTCCTCAACTCAAATACCGAGTGTAATAGAGAGTTTTGACGGGAACGTTTATTTGTATAATTCATATTGAAACTAGAATTGATCTAGTTTGAATATGAATTATATATACATACGCATAAAGGAATTGCTATTTTTGAGGAGTAAAAATAGTAAACATGTTTGTGTATTTTTTTTCGAAAATTTAGACTGCATTAAAAGGAGAGCAGTACATGCTCACGTAGTACATGCCATTGCTGTTAATATACAATCAGGAGACTAGGAAAACTTGAAATACTGTCAAACTCCCACGTGATGGACAAAACACAGCTACAATTAATGAATAACTTATCCTGTATCAAATTTGATCCAAATACAATACCTTCCAAGAATCACCAATATCGAAATATAGCTAGTTGCAGAGCCTGATAGATGTAATATATATATGATATGATATGATATAATATGCATAATTAATGTAGACCTAAAATTGTGTTGGACACAATAGCAGGTTTTTGCATTCATAAATTTCAATGTGAGAAATTGAGTTTTTTTTTGTTTGGCACGTTTTTAAGCATTATCGACTCATACAGATATATTTCATAATTACTTACTTATGTGAATGCGTATTTGACACTTCATTCAAGGTGTTAAAATCTGCGTTACGTGTTATAAACTGAAGCTAGTGTACAAAATTATATTTTTTTCTGTTTTCACAAGTTGTTCAATATTTATCACATCACTAATAATGTTCCATGTCAATAATTGCTACTTTTAGCATGCTTTTGTCCTTATCTTTCAGGCATGCCATGTCTGAGATGCCATGCATGATGCCATGGTTTCTTACTCAGATTAAAAACTACGTTTCTTGCTCTGAGGTTTCTTGCATAGATCAGCATATTAAAAAAGAAACTTTTTTCATTGGCTGCACATCTGCCTCACATTTAGCCAACGTCAAATTATAAAAATAAATGACATAGAACATTTCACACATCTCCATCTAGCCCCAAACTAAGCAAATGTTGCACTATGGGAACCAAATAACTTAAGTAGTTTCTTTTTTTTTTGTAAAACATACATTTAATACTTACAAAACAAACATTTGTCTTGGATTTAAATCAAACCTACACCCTGAAGCTCTGGAAGTAGATACACTACGTTATATTTCGACGTAGCAGTTTCGTATCTATAGTCTCTAACCAACATTGAATTACATCAATCTAACTAGAGGATTAAATAATTCCTAACGTTCAGTGAGGACAACACAAGGAAAGAAGGAAGGTCGCCTGTCCACAAGGTAGACGACCTTATAAAGACCACAGGAACGCGCTAGATGCGAGCCGCTTCCAATTAGTCTTTGTGGTAGTCAATGGGGGAGGCCTATGTCCAGCAGTGGACATCCTACTGCTGAAATAATGATAATGATGATGATGAAAAAAAAGTTCACGCAGCCGAGTCCACGACACAGTCACATCCTGATGTTTATTTAAGCAAAATACAAATTGGCCAATTGTGATCCTATCTCTTTATTTTTAACACTAGCGGACGCCTCGCGGTTTCACTCACGTAGTTCCCGTTACCATGGGAATACAGGGATAAAAAGTAGTCTTTGACACCCGGGGATAGTGTAGCTTCCCAACGGTGAAAGAATTTTTGAAATCGGTCCAGTAGTTTCTGAGCCTATTCAATACAAACAAACAATCAAATCGTTCCTCTTAATAATAGTATAGATAGAAAGAAAGATAGATAGATAACCAAACGTGATGGCATTTCCTTTCGCTTGGATTTGTAGCTTATTATAGATGAGTTTCTAAATAGATATAGTGAGAGATGTAGGAAGTCAATTAGACATAAACTTTCAAAATACTATAACTAATTTTGAAGAAGACTTTTGACTTTTGACTAAATTCACTAGTTTGGAGTCCAATTACCATTTTTTTATTTCAGAAACTAATAACAACTTCTTGACTTACTCAAGGAAATTATACATTATAAACAAATGCACTAATTTTGTCAAAATAAATATGAATCTAATGTCTATCTGACTTTATGTAATGTCAGTCAGATTGATCATTGTAAGTCGTAGTACTGAATTTTTAAAATGATAAATAAAAATAATTAAGAACTAAGAAATAAAAAAATGCCGGGTCGCGGTCGAAGCAGTGGGTAAGTTAGTGATCAGTAATTTATTTATTTATTGATGACTTCAAGCTTTAACGAATTGTTTTTTAAACATAGTAAAATTATGCTAATCAGTGACATTAAGGCTTAATACCCACTAATGGGTTTTGGCGGGAATGCGGAAAGAGTCGTGTCGCCCCGTTGTATTTTTTTCCAAAACTAGTGTTTTGTCGAGTGTTTATGTATAAAAATGGTGGTGTTTTATTCATAAAGTGCTGAATCACAAGCGCGAGTGTGGGAAAATGATATAATGTGGTGAAACATGACTTTTCGTGTTGCTTCCAAAACTCCATCGAAGCTTTATAGTAAACTTGCTAATTTACTAAAGCATGTGTGGACTCGACTAACACGGACTGTACTTGACCAAGACTGAAGTAAAGACTGTAACTATAGCTACGAGGCAACTTAGTTAACTTTTGAAACTCGAAAATTTAAAACACTATACACTGGCAAATGATCAAAATGCAACGCCAAAACTAAAGAAATAAAAAATAAAACCCCCACATGACGTACCTACCTAAAACATATTTTTTCTGGAATAATTTTGGTGAAGCTGTTTTGTGTTAATTCTATTCAACTTAGTAAGGTTTCACGATTCTCCTTTCTTTAATATGTACAGGGCTATAATAGGGATGACATGATTTATTTAAATTGGCGCCAAAACTGATTTTTCGTGGAGTGGAACACGAGACTTTGGTCTATTTCTGTTATAGGTTCCTTTTTTAAATCATTATGATGCAAAGAGGCCAATGAAACAATCACAGTATTAAATGTTCTAATTTTAAAATTTCTAGAAAATTCAAATCTGCCGAGAGCCAACTGAATGATTAATTTGAAAGAATGAATTGACGTATGCCCCGACTTTCGTCGTCGTTTGACAGTTCAGTTCAGTTGTTAATTGTCAGCCATTCAGAACGGGACTCGTTTTTTAAATTGCGCTGTTTCGAGATAGTTTGTGAATTATTGTGAAGTTCTAAGCGAAAATGCCACGACGAGGACGTTCTGCTAGCCCTCCTCCTGCTCCCCAACGAAGGTAAGTCATATTATCATGCATTATTTGCAATATAAGCACTAAATGTCATCATGTCTTGAAGATAACCTCTGAGTTTATTTTTTTAGGGCTGCACCTCCTCCTAGCCGAAATGTTCCAGCCACCGCTCCTCCGTCGGCCCCGGCTCCTGCCATGGCAGCTCAGCCGCAGCAACCTTCCATGTTCGGGCAGATGGCTGCCACCGCTGGTGGTGTAGCCGTCGGATCTGCTGTGGTGCGTAAATTGTCATTACGTAACGTAAACATTGATTCAACCTCGACTTTGAACCGAATAAGTGCATGTTTTCCCATTATTTCTATAACCTGGTATATTCTGCACCATGCTGCAATAGTAAGAAATAAAATTTCTTTTCAGTGACGACCTTGGCGATACGCCAAAGTGGTCGGAAGACTGTCACATGTTATCGTGACGTTATCATGATACAGTGCCATTGTTTTGTCAATTAGATTGTTTTGCACAATAAATAAAAATTTTGCATGTGTTTAAATTTATTTATGTGAACATTCTAGATAGTTCCTTTGTACAGATTGTGAGTAGAGTGTTACTATATATAGGCCTTGCTAGTTAATACAAATACTGCTTAACAGCAAGAGTGTCCATTACTGCTAAGTGAACATACCTAGTTGTAGCTAAAGTGATAATTTACATTTTAACACTTTATTGTACTTCAAAAATAGTGATAGAGCAATGCAAACTATTCCCATATTGTATACGATACAACCTTATTGACAATAATATGTCTAAATTGATTACAGGGTCATGTGGCTGGTAGCGCTTTGACTGGACTGTTCAGTGGTGGTGGCAGCAGTGAACCAGCACAGGCCCAGCAAGCACAGCCAGCTCAGCAGACTTACAACCAGTACCAAGGCCAGCAGCCTTCTGGCGCTTGTGCGTGGGAGATCAAGCAATTCATTGAGTGTGCACAGCAACAACACGACCTGAGCCTTTGTGAGGGATTTAACGAAGCTCTTCGCCAGTGCAAAATCAACAACCACATGTAGATCTATATTAGCCAAAGGTGTCATTATGGTTTACTTATTCCAAAAGACAGTAACAAAGTTGTTTATGAACTGTGTTCGCACAGTTATTTCCATCAAAGGCTACCTCAACCTTAAAACATTCTGGTTTGATTGTCAGACAAGGCACCTACCTAGTAGTTATTATTTTTAAGGAAATTTGATTTCCTGAAGATTTATTTTACATTTTTTTTTGACAATTTTTAGTGCACATTATTTTGTGTTACTTTAAGAAATTATGATGTAGAATCCTGTAGCTAACAGATTATCCTCTTTATTTTACGTAATATTTAGTAAATTAAATTATCTAATAAAATTTACAACCAACAACCAAAACTTTGTTTTATTTTCACACCATTAAAATGTGTCAACAATAGTCTTATAAATCTTTGCTTTTGTTCTGAAGGCAATAGGAACAAATGTATGAGTAATGATGACATAAAATGAAATTGCAAGGCCAAGGTATTTTCTAGACATTATAATTTTGATATAAACACATTAAACGCAATTTAAACCATTTTCGGTGAGGTGGTTTTTAACACATATTCATTTCGCCAATCCGGTTGAGGACATTTCAAACTAGATTTAGTAAGCTATAATTAAAATTGGCATAATGAGATGTGAGCATTATACCTAGTTAGGCCTTCCTTTAGAAATGGTGAAACATGTATAAAATGTACTTTCTCTCTTTCTATATTGCTCTTATGTGAACAATGTAGGGTGTAAGCTTGAGGTATATCTACTAAGCCGGTAACTCGTCAACTTAGTATACCCCTATACCATTGTAGGTATCTTTACATTATTTATGAACAACTTTTACTACAACTAAAATCGCTAAAAAAAATCAGCAACTACATAGTTTAGGACCAACGAGTTTATTTCTTTAAAAACTGACTGTTGATTTTTCTAATGATTTCAGAATGGTGACGTTGTAAAAGTTGGTCATAATGATTAGTAGGTACCAGCCTCGGATCTAGGGGGCAAATCAAGGCATCTGACTGGGGGCATAAAATTTCATTATTATAGTGGCATAATTCTCGGATTTCAGAATTCAATAAAATATACCCGTTAGTTGTTTAATACTTGTTGCATGTTTCCTATACTTACATAAGTGTTTCATTGTAAGAAAAAGTCATTAGCTATAAGACGTAAAAAAAAAGCTAATTTATTGAAATAAAAAACCTCACACAGTACCTACCTATATCTATTAAAAATATATTTTGTGAGTATTTTTTAATAAGTAATCCCAGACGTTGGCGGTTAGGGGGCGCCACAATTTAGTTTCTGCCCTGGGTCGGAAAATTCGTAGATCCTAATGACCTTATTCAAGCTTAAAACCCTGTACCTATACTAATTTGTTTCAGTGTAAAGCTACTTAAATGTCGGGTGGTACTATAAGTAGGTCAAGTCAATATGTTTTACATATTATTTTGTTACTGACAAGATGTTATCGTCAATACCAGTTCCAGAGGTAGCCCCTCCCGCTACAGCCGTGCCGATGCACACGCGCCCGCGCGTCAACCGAACATCACCGTAACTCCGATGCCGCGGAGGTCCATCTTCAGAGACGCAGCAGCCGTCGCTGGAGGTGTCACCGTCGGCACAACAGTGGTAAGCAGTGTCTTTTTACACGACCACACAAAAATGGTTATGTTTATGATTTTAGCAATCCGTGCTTATTATTTTGTGATCTCTCTAACTGTCCTTTTTTGTTTTTGACGTCGCACTTTGTGCATAATATGCGGTGTTAAAACTTTTGATATTGTCAAGGAGATTATGAAAAATCAAGTTAAATAAGTGTCAAAGACACACAAAGCAAGTCTTGGTCGAGTCCGGTCATGCCCTGAGAAATTTGTGGTGACTTTACTGCAAACTTCGATGTTTTAAAAGCAACACACCTACACTCTCCCTTAAAAAATATTTCGAATAACATACCCCGTTTGGTATCAAATGGTAGGGCGCACTTTCTAAAAATTACCTATTATACCTAATTTATAAAAAATAAACTGATGCAAGTTAGTGGATGGTTTTAGGTAGTTTTCCAAACTATACCTCTTTTTCCTATTCCGTATTTTTAACAGACTTCAAATGTGAAGAAGGTTCTATGTCTATGTCGTCTTCTGTCATCATCATCATCATCATCATTTCAGCCGTAGGACGTCCACTGCTGGACATATGCCTCCCCCATTGACTTCCATAAAGACCGGTTAGAAGCGGCTCGCATCCAGCGCGTTCCTGCGGTCTTTACTAGGTCGTCTGTCCACCTTGTGGGTGGACGTCCTACGCTGCGCTTGCCGGTCTTACGTCTTCTATATTAACCTTAAATTCTTCCAAGATGTTTAAGGCAGGTACATTCCTCCTGTCTGTAGGGTCACCTAGCGGGAGAGGCTATCTCTGGCCTGTTCGGAGGCCGGCGGCGCGAGGTAGAGGCGGCTCTGCCGCGAGATTACCGATTAGACGCCGAACCATCCGGCCCTTGCGCCTTCGAGATCGCTCAGTTCCTCAGCTGCGCCTCTGTAAGAGAAAACCTGGACGAGTGCGCGCAATTCAATGAAGCGCTCAAGGACTGCAAGAGGCGGAACAGTAAAATACTTTTTTAACGTTCATTTAATTTGCTAGTCAAATGTTTTTTTTTCTCGAAAATGTGTTACTGAGATATCTACTCGGACGAGAAACTAAAAAAATAAGTTGTAGAGTAATCGATCGTTTGTGTCCCAGGAACACTTTTTACTTGGCATGGTAGGTTTTTTATTTTTTATAAATATCGACTATACACAGCGCCATCTGACCCCAAACTAAGCAGAGCTTGTGTGATGGAAGTCAGATAACTGATAGAAAACATAAATACTTTTTTTTTGTTGTAAATACATACTTATAATACATACAGAACACCCAGACAGAACAAACATTTGTTTATTTACAAAATGTTTGCCCTGAGTGGGAATCGAACCCACGCCCTACAGTTCTCAAGGCAGATATACTACCAATGAGCCAACGGGGCTGTCTAATAAAAAGGTACAGATATGTGTTGCGCAAACCGTAAACAATGCCTGTTAAGATTCTTTAGATGCGTGTCTCTATAGCTAGGTTGATAAATTACGATCAGGACATGAACTTGTAACTTGACAGTTGTAATTTACGATTAGGTAGATCACCTTAGCAGGAGGTAGTCTTAGGTATCTACTAGCAAAATTACTCTCGAGACTAACCATCGAATGTCTGCAAAGTAATGAGCGTTAGACTAGTAGACCCTAGACCCTAGACTTAGTTACCTATTCAAAATTTTGAACAAACCGCTACAATAGTCGTAAACATTCGTTTTCTTTTACTATCAAAGAGGCTAGCGCGTCAATATGCAATATTTACGTAGGTAGGTACTATGTTAAACATAACATATGGAAAATGGGTCAACGCTCCTGGTGAGTCAATGGGTTTCCTTTTTTTAGGTAGAACCTACATATCTATTGTTAACGTAGGTAGGTACCTACCTACAGTGAGTACTTCTTTTAGATTGATATACAAGACAATAACCACTAAAATACGTTTTTTTACTAATAGTTTAGTAGTCATCTGCTTCAAGATCTGTTGGGGCGTGCGTTCGATTCCCATCAGGACAAACATATGATGATAAATGTTTGTTGTGTCTGGGTGTTCTGTATGTAGGTACTATAAGTACTTATGTATTTACAAAAAAAGCATCTAAGTATTCTATCAGATATCTGGTTCCCATGGTACAAGCTTTGCTTAGTTTGGGGATAGATGGCGCTGTGTGAAATGGTGTATCATATTTATTTAATTATGAGAATGTTGAATAACATTCTGCGATACTATATTAACATAGGCATGTATAGGTGAATTTATTTGATAACTATATAGGTACTATAATTTTATGTTAGTCGTGAGCTTTATCGATCGTGATGTATTAAAAATTATCCGCTACTCGCAGTTAACTCAGGTGTTTAGTGATTCTAATATAAGCATGTTTTATTTTACAGGGATCCCGTAACAACCTCTTCTTGATAAGAAACCACAAATCCTAAACAAGACACCTACAGTTAAAATAAAACGTTCAAAAACATTATTTTGTTTCAAATAAATAATATTAATGCAAATAAGTCTGCGTTTGACCGGCAACACGCCTGATGTTAAGCGAAAATGCGGTCTACGGTGGAGCACTCTCGCCTAGAAGACACCCAAATTGTATCCACCAAGGGAACACCCACTCTGGCACCAAATTACATCGTCTAGCGGTTCGTACAATGAAGCGAACAAAGAGATTCGACTATGAAGTGGCGTAGCTTAAAACTTCTGGTTGTCCGATAGTCGAATGGGCAAGGTGGAATTAGGTCATGTAGATATGTAGCGCACTCTCCAAAGTGCATTAGGTAGAAAACCGACAGACAAGTCATTGCCAATGACTTGGTGGTACATCTCCTTAGCTGAAGGTCTAGGTAGGTACCCCCGCACTATGATATTCTGCCGCCAAGCAGTAGTGTGTAAAAGTTAGTATTCCGATTTGAAGTGTATTGCACCTAGCGAAATTACAGGGCTGTTGAGACTAAGCATCTAATGTCGCTAAAGTAATGGGCACCAAAGTAGGGATGCCATGGACTTAGTTTATTTACTTGTGTATGGATGTGGTAGTAACAGACATGCGTTATCTTTTACCATCAGCAGAGCGTCTCGTTCGTATCATTACTATTAAAAAATAATAATATTGTAGCGATGATAGCTCAGTGGTTAGCGCGGTGGGTTCAAACCCCAACAATAAGCTTGAGCTGCCGGTGAAGGAAACCATAGCATGTTGGTAGGGTACTTTCTAGTCCTAGACTGGATAGCTACCACCCTCAAATTGAAAATCTGCCACCAAGCATCTAACGGTGCGTTTCCGGCAGCCTTACTTGAGAGCCAGTTCTATTCCAGGCTAGGCGTGCTTTACCATGTTCGACCACACCGTCACTAACATCAGGCGACCTGTGGTCAAACACCTAGCTTGTCAATCATAAATAAATAAGGTAAGGATCGTAAACCTTGAAAATAAAACAAGATATTGTACAGGTGTATACAGAATAAACTTAAAATGTATTTACACCTACATACATGTTGTGACGTTTGCAGCATAAATAAAGATCAAGTTAAACATATTTGAACAAATAAACTTAATAAATTTCTTAGGATTCGAGATTTTACAGACCATTCGAGATAATTATTTCGTTTCGTTTTCATAAAAATATATAAAAATAAACTTTATAAAAGAATAAAAAAAAAAAATTATCGTATCTTGAAACAGTTTTGCAGTCTAAATAATACTTACTTTATTTACATTCGGTTATGTTACAATTTGGCACGATTGAATTATTTCGGCTATACAAAAGGATAAAATTACTTGTAATGCCTGAATGAATCATATTATTTTTATCTTTGGATTGAGCAGAACAAGTAAACATACAATCCCATGTCACTGACCGAAAACAACAATCTCAATACAAACACATTGATAGAAAATTCAACTGGAAAAGGAACAGCACTGTGTTTCGAAAATAACGGATATACGAAACAGTCAAAATGAGGTAGAATTTGTCCGATATAAATTGACCATCCATTTCATAAATACTGCACAGAATTTATGAAATGGGCGGGTCGATTGATTTCGGACAATATCTAATGAAAAAAAAAAAACAAGTCACTGGTTTCCATGTCGCACGCAAGCGCTCCGTTTAACAATTCTGTATATTTTTAATTCGTTCGAGCATCTTAATTGCTAAAATTCAACTAATAATATACTTTAATGCTTAAGCTAAATCAGTCTAATTCTTAATGTGACATTAAAATTAATGTCTAACAATAAAGCTTAAACAAATGTTAATCACACTGGAAATTTTCATTAAAGGCCACTATTTTTTTTATAAATATTGTTAATACATTGATACAAGTTGAATTTACATCCAAAGTATAATAAACCAAAATAAAATATAAAGAATAATTACAAGATCGAATTTCAAAACTACATTTTAAATTTAATAAAAATTCTAAAATATAATTTTACAGAATTTCATTCTAGATTAATAAGGCGGTTATAACAATAATGGAGATTTGTATGCAAGCGGTTTTTTTTATTTGTTAACTACCTTCACATTGAAAATTTAAAAAAGAACATTAGTATAAAAATCACAAAATTATGCACCAACACTGAATTACTATACAATATCCTAAACCAATGTAAACATTGAGCTATTGAAAATTTAAGCCCAAATATAGAAAAATAATTTAAAGCTTATCACATCGTGTAAACGTGTCACCATTTCTACATACTTACAACAAGATTTAGTAAATAGCACAAACATAAACCTAACGTAACATAATTTTAAGACGAAATGAGTTGAAAATGTGATGTCGATTATGAAAGAAAACAGAAACAAATTCTACAAATTCTTCATCTAAAAAAAAGCTACTAGATCAAAAAACAATAATTGAGAATGGTTTTTATGACCTTTTAATAAAATTAAAGAGTTGCTACATTAATTAAAGTATTACAAAACTGCCAAGTATGTATGTATGCATACAGATTTTCTATTTATGCTACTGTGACTATCCTTTTTTGTAAAAATGAGACATGCTATCATAAGCACGGCAAATGCCTATTTTGTCCTAAGCCAAAAATAGAAAAAAGCAAAAAAATTGTATTAATCTATTCCAAGCAAAATAAATATATTTCGGTCGAATATTTATACGGCAATTACTGCACTGAAGCTCAGACAGAAATAGCGTTTAAGCGTATGGTTTTACGATCTATATTTCTTTCAAATACGACCTCGTTTGGAACTCATTTCGCCTTAATAGCCCATCGAAATAAGGAATTTACAGTCAACGTTTATATTTACACGTCGTTGGACTTAATATGACACAAAAACCCAGATCAGAAAATCTGTATAGCGCAGTGGTGGCAAAAGAAAACTTGAAAGACCGGCGCGAGGTCGTCACAAGCGCATTTCCCATAATATAAGATGCGCGTCTTTAGGGTTCGGATCTGCAGCAGTAGCTGGTCGCTCAGCCGCGTCAGCTGTCTGCCTCCAGTCCACATACCCTCGTCCACCCATTATAGTAACTACAGATCGCCTAGCAGAGCTTTCTCCGACAACATAATCAGATCCACGAAGACTTCTCGCTGCGCTTTTATTAGCTATTCTATTTTCGGCAGCGTTCGACGAATCACTTCTAGATATCGATCGGTCGGATGCAGTCGATTTGCTAGAGGTGGAATCGGGAGTTGATACAGCTATAGGTGCTAAACTGGCAGCGCCGGATGCTCCAGAACTGGTCCGTGAAACTCCTCGGAGTGCCATCGATTCTTCGCTGCCGGAAGACGTGCATAAACTAGAAGCTCGTGAGTCGACAGACCAGCTAGACAAGTCGAGGCTTCTGGGCCGTCCCGCGCGCATTCTCAATCGCCGATCCAAAGTACTAACACGGAAAGGTATAGCGGCTAACTCCGGGTCGCTTCTCCGCAGTGACTCACCCCCCGAACCGCTGACGTCGCCTTCCCCGACGCAGTCTTTAACAAACATCAAGTCACCGAATAAACCATAAACATCACACGCGTTTAGATTGGCACACTTTGGTAACGTTTTGCTGAGACGCACATCGCCTGGCTTCTTTCTTCTGACGACAGCCGATTGAACGCGCTGCGGTCGATACGGGCTTGATTCTTCGGATATCCGCCTCTCAAGTTTCGGTTTGTCATCGTCTTTGCTCTCCTCTTCCTTGAATTCGTGCAGCACCGAAGTATCAGCTAATGCACGAGCGTTCGATAAGTTTCGTCGCACTACATTGACGTCTACTTCCCTCGATTCGGGGACCAGTGAGAGTAGAAACGTGACTGGTCCCGCATGGGCGTGATATGATACGCCTATTTGTCCCCCTAATAAAGGCAGTCCTTCCAATTTGGGCAGCGGTACAGTGACACTGACTCCGGCTGTTGTACCGACCCATAGTAACCCCTGTCCGGCTAATAGAGCAGATATATGAGCGGGTTTGCTCCCCTCCCTCGCTCCGATAGTCTTCGCCACGTCAGCGGCGATGTCAATGTTCTGCAAAAGTTCGAACGTCTCCGCGTGATACAGGCTAACGTATGTGGAATCCGAGAACGCAGTCCAGAGTCCGACGCCAGAATGCGCTAAGTACTTGATGGATTTGTCGCCCTCGCCTTTCAGTTCCAGTATCCGCATGATTTCGGCGGTGAGCGCGTTGATTGCGAAGACACGTCTGGCGCAAGTGGCGTATATGATTCCGTCGACGGCTAGGACGCAGTGGACGGGTTTGTCGCCTAGTTCGACGGCTAGCGGTTCTTGCAGCGCCCAAGAGTCGTCATGACTCCGCCTGTAGACTGATACTCTACCGTTGGAAAGTCCGACGAACATGGCGTCGCAGTGGTATTTGATCTGCATGACGGCCGCGACGGTGGCAATCTCAGTCAGTTTCTCCTGTTTCTCGGGTTCTACGCCGGAGAATATGATAATTTTCTTGTCTTCAGTGCCGAGCCATACTGTGTCGCCGCACAGCGTGGTCACTTGTTTTATCCCTTTGGCGTACTCCATTGCGTTCACCTGGAAACCAGAAAAAGTTTGTTAATTTTAGAAAGTATTCTGAGTGTTTTGAGAACAGTCGAAGGTAAGTCTTTGATAATAATCTTAATGTAATAATAATATGTGATACTAATAAGATAGATTGTATATTACAAACGAGTTAACGAATCAGACGACTTAATATCGGACTTCATCGAAAATAAATATAGTTTTAGATGCGTTATTGAGATCCGGTCTTAAGTAAGAAATACATCGAAGTATTTCCACCATTTCGGCTGACCGTAACTGAAGTTATCGCAGAGGATGGAACACGTGGAACTATAATTAATCTGTTCAATTTAGTTTTAAAAATGATACCGGCAGTGAGTTTTTTTCTTAAACAACCATGGGATCAAACAACTAAATTACTTAAAAAGAATTTGATTTGACACTGCATTAATAAAAAGCAGCCAACGTGAAGTCAAAATAGCTGAGAACACTAACACAAAGACTGCTATCTATCTATCTATACTATTATAACGAGGAAAGATTTGATTGTTTGTTTGTATTGAATAGGCTCCGAACCTACTGGACCGATTTCAAAAATTCTTTCATCATTGGGAAGCTACACTATCTCCGGGTGACATAGGCTACTTTTTATCCCTGTATTGCTACGGGAACGGGAACTACGCAGGTAAAACCGCGAGACGTCCGCTAGAATACTATATACTGCTACATAGACTGCTATTGTATTGTATTATATTGTATTGTGTTTGTGTTGTTGCTAGTCTGGTAAAAATCTGAAAGAAAGCGTGTACCTTGGTGTCGGGTAGGTCGAGCGTGACGAGCGTCTTGAGTTTGGCGGCGCGGTGCGTGAGCACGGCCACGTGGCTATGTGTGGCGCCCGCGCACACCCACACTAGAGAGCGTGCGCGCCTTCCGCCCGCGCCGCGGTTACCATACGACGTGTAGAAACAACCGCAACGGACCTGACCATAAACATTACATAAATGAAGAACGAACATTAAATTATACTCTCAATACAAAATACGACGCGAAGCGAGTACCCCATGGTGAGGAAAGGATCGTACCTAAACTGTGGAAGGTGTTCACTCCACTAACTTTTATATTGTGCTTTCTTGGCCCTTGGTAAAAGTTATTAAAGATAAAGATTTTATTTGCATAAACATGAGTTGCATAGTATTGATCTTAGATTACAGATTATTCATAATGAAGAGTACCTAAACGTTGAGCGCAAACTGCAGCCTTAATGTCTATTACTTTGCAGCAAAAAAAATTGACATGATTTTGGGTAGGGGTACACCCCCCCCGGGTTAATCTAAAAGCTCACCACATATCACCAGGGGAGGGAGGGGTTAAAAAGTTGCCAAAAACATCACGTGAAACCTGGACGACTCCTAGTTATTCCCATAAAATGGCAGCAAACTCCAGAAGCGATTTTGATGCCATTTTATGGGACTAATTGGAAATGATATCCTTTTATATAAAAAATAATTTTTCAAATTGGTTTATACGTAAGTAGTTTTGACGTAACAAACATTTAAAAAAACAACAATCGAATTGAGTCTCCCTCTTTTTTTAAGTCGATTAAAAATCTCACCTCAGTCAACAGTTTCGAGGAGTAAACAGGTGTAGCGGCGACAAACAGCGGCATTTTATGCGCGGGAGCGTTATGTGGCGCGGGCAGCCTCCAAGCGGGCGAGTTGGCCGACGCTTGGGCCAACTGCGCCAACCGGAGTTCCGTAGCCCAAGCGAGGCGCGCGCCAGGCTCACTGGCTCTGAACGTGATTGGTTCGTCACGGCCCCGGATTTTGAGTTGGAGGCAGCAAGAGTCCACCCACGCCATTTCGTCGTCCTTTTTCTGTGGAGGATAAGACGTGACTTTATTCGACTGCGAATCTTATTGCGCGGACATACGATATGCGGACACGTAGTTTTATCGTGATAATTACTTGAGTTAATTTGAACTGCAATAAAATTTGTGTTTGCAGTTACAATAACTCGAAACATCGTCCTAGTCGAGAGCCCACATCCCACATGCCCCATGGATCACGTGTTAAAAATGTGTTCATGTCATTTAAAATTAATTTTGATTTGATTTGATTTTTCTTTTTTAATATGAGCTCACGGCATCCCGCGGATGGAAAACAATTTAATATTACGTTACACTCACTGTATTTACTACTTTTCTCAATATAATGACAGCAGGACAAGTCAACTTTTAACACCCATTTTTATTTGGATGACCAAACAAAAGCAAGCAAACCGCCATTCGAACATGGTGGACATTCCCCACATACTGATTTTAACATCATTCTTTATTCATACAGCGCGTTTTAAAGACGCTCTGTCGACGGCCGTGTGCAGGAAAAGATTAATATTTTCATATCCAAATTAATAGGTTATCTCCACATAACTATGCTTGACCGAGCTTGACGGCCAGCCATCCGGCTGTTCAGGATGGCTGGCTACCCTTTGCCACTGTACCTACACAATACACTGTTCCCTATATAAGTTGTGCTCATGACTTGTTAAGTAATAAGATGAACGATACGCTTTTCTAATGGAAAGACAATATCTGTATGACTATTGCAGCGGAATTCAAAACTTTTGATAACATAACGAAGTCTATCTAACATCGCTGCTTTGGTGCACATTACTTTGATACATTTGGTGGTTAGTTTCAACATCCATGAAAATTCATTAGCTGCAAACCTGTCAAACCGGAACACATTAATATTAAGACAAGTGCTTGGTGGCAAGTTCATTTTTACCTGTATACTTTGCTGTATGTTTTGTAGTAGAGTTTTGAACATCTCAGGCGCGAGTTCCGGGTAGGGTCCCCGCAGCGAGGCCGCGAGGTCCGCTATCCGCGACACGGTCTCGTAGTCGTGCATTAGAGCCGACATCTCACTGCACAGCGAGTCCCCGGTCGTGCTGGACGGCTCGTGGCTTGAGTTGGAACGCAGGCTACCGCTTCGATTTGTTCCTGTTGCGAAATTACAGATGGTCAAAGAAAAATATGAAGAACTCACCAAGTGCATACCTACTATGTATTAGGACAAAAAGGCTTATAATTATGAGAGAAATCCCGAATACAATCTGGGTGCCTTCAAGTCGTGAGTGAATTGGTTTCTTAATAAGTAAGCGTGCTCCATCGATGCTCCATAGTTGATATCAAGCCAGATAGCGGTAAAACGCAAGCTTTATAGAAACAAAATAAGAAAAAGTTTCGAGAGAATAATCAATATCTATAAACAAATAAATTTATTGGTCACAATAAACAGTTGTTTCGGAGGTTTTTTTTACATGGTTAGTTTAGGCATAGAGACTTAAAACAGGCCAGATATCTGACTTTGGGATTTTGGGTTACGAGCCAATAGTGAAAAAAGAAGTAAAAAAAAATGTATTAGTTACCTTGTGCAAGCACTCTGCTGAGTGTGGGCGAGGTGCCGGTGTCCACCACGTCGACATCTTGCACCGGGTGCGCCCACTTGAGGCTGAGTCGCTCTGCGTCCTCGCCTCCCGCACTCACAGCTACGCACACTACCAGGTCGTTGAGTAGCAGCAGACGGCGCGGCTTGCATTTCGACAGACCGCCCGATTGACTAAACTCCTGCGGACGCAACGGGAAAACGTACATCAGTTTGTCTTCTTTGCTCTCGGAAGATAATGACGTCATATTTTTGTATATGCCTTCCTATCTACACCGACAATATCGATCTCTAGATCAAAGCGTATATATAAAATCAGGCTGGTATGATTCGTTTTTTAATTATCATCATAATTTTCAGTCAGCACTCGCCTACTACAACTACGCCTTTTTGTACCCCACTCATTCCGGTCTGGTGTGCTCATCTTAAAAACCCCACGTCCAAGGCTTCGTTCTGAATGCTAATGAACAGCTTATACAAATATAATTAGTAGTACATATTACAAGCGAGTATCACTCACCAACTGCAAGAGGTCGTCTTGCCTCAACAGATGCCTTTTGTCGGCTCGCGAGGCAAGCAGTCTCGCGGCGCCGAACCGCGCGGCGGTGCCAGCGCCGCCTGCTCCCGCCACACCGCCGCGCGTCAGTCTTCTCAGGGCCGCTCGGAACGCCTGCCGAATAGAAAACAGTTAGCACCTAGAGAAATTATGGATGTGTGTTTATTATGTTGTGTGATTAGCAATATTGAGAACGATTATGTTTTTTTATTTTATATATTTGCTCCACAGACATCGAGGTCCATAACCCTTGTCAACTTTTTAATTACAATTTTTTATTAACTTTATACACCACCATTTTGTAATTACTTGAAAAAAATGGCCTCCATCACTGCCGTGACAACAAACTCTGAATCAAGAGATTGCATGTAAGCATCGCATCAATCGCAGCGTCGGAATAATTTGGAAAAATATGATACATAGGTATTTTGTAGAGATCACAGATATGAGACTAAAGGATAGATCGTCACCTGAGTTCTCTCGGCGTCCCGTTTTCTCTCATTGAGTGCCTCGGCCAACGCCTCCAGTCTCGTGAGTGCGCGTTGTAAAGCGACTCGGTCCGCGTGACCGTGTGGCGTGTGCTTCAGCAAATCCTGACAACAATTGACGAGGAAGTTATAATAAAATAATACGATCTTCATTTTAATAAATAAATATCAAAGGACATTACAACACACAGCGCCATCTGACCCCAAACTAAGCAGAGCTTGTACTATGGAAGTCAGATAACTGATAGAATACTTAAATACTTTTTTTTTGTAAATACATACTTATAATACATACAGTACACCCAGACACAGAACAAACATCGATGCTAGTCACACAAATGTTAGTCCTGCGTGGGAATCGAACCCACGCCCTTCAGCTCTCAAAGCAGACACACTACCAATGAACCAACAGGGCCGTCTGAATATTATTTTACATGTAAATCAGGTCACTTCTTAGCTGCACTAAGTAGACAACTACTAAGTGACCTGATGCAACAATAATCAGATTAGATAGACAGCATTGTACGTTTTTATAAAATGAATTATCAAGCACTTACGGTTTACAGCCATACAGAGAAATAAATAATTGTACATAATTTTTACGTACAAAAAAGTTCATCATTATGAACAGTTTTACTATAGGATCAACTCTTAAATGCAAAAAAATCAGTAGTACATACCTGTAGAAACATAATGAACTGCGGGAACCTCTGCACCGGTTTGACCATTAGTCCGAAGAAAGAGAGTCGATCGTGGGCGCTGATCTGCTTCACTTTAAAGAAGTCAGCCAGGGCCGACTTGCGTTTGGATTCCATCTTGGCAAGCTCCATGGCCACCGAGAAGTTGTTTATGAAATCAGAGTATACATCTAGGACGACTGCCTTTGAGAATGCGCTTAGGAAGACCTCGCCTGGAAAGTGGAAAAAAGATTAGAATTAGTAGAGTCTTTTTAATGTAAAAGTAATGAGTCGAACGAAACGCTCTCCTGATGGTAAGAGATACCGTCTGGCTGTGACTATTTCAGCGGTATTCAGAACTCTAAGTAACACAACAAAGTCCAGAGCATCGCTGCTTTGGCGTTCAAACAATATAAATAAAATCAGTCAAATACGAGTCGGACTCGCGTACCAAGGATTCCGTACCACCAGATGTATACAGGGTTAAGTGGAAAGAAAATAATAAGCCAAAAGGAACTCATTACAATCATGATTACGAACAACGTCTATCATGGGGTTAAATCTGAAACCGTTAGGAAAAATTCAGCTGCTCTATTGAAATATACATATCGACGCAATACTCGTATTATAATGGAATGGTCAATATTATGACGTGACGTTTTATAATAAAAGTTATTCATAATGATGATTATAATGATCTCCTTTCCGCGTAACCTTTTGTAGCTGGCGTTAGTGTTGGTTGTGGAAGTAGACCAACATACATAATAGTTGTCCAATTTTTTTAAATAACCTGCCTCTGTTATGAAAATATTGTTGTGTATTGCAGTATTTACCTCGCAGTCTAGAGACATGAAAATTCTAAAAATTAGGGAAGCATCAATAAATTTCTTTTACGATGTCACGGAGATAGATCCAGCGACGTTATTTATATTAATGGATTTGCTACTTCGTATTTTGATCCAGATCTTCTTTATGTGTCACCATTCTATTAAAAAATTGGAGTAAACAACGTATTTTCCGAAACATTTGATGACAAAAAACACATTTATTTTTCTTACTATTAACGCATGTAAACATGGCCAAATAGCCATTTAGTGTCATTTAAATGAAAAATCTTTACAATCTATGTCAAACCTGTAATTATAAATACGCGACAATTTTTAGTTGTACAGGTACACGCGATTCTAAATGCACGCGGTCATTTAAAAATCGTTCAAGTTTTTATGTCTTAGTTAATTTATCAAGAAAACAATAGCAGTCTGTTTCCGTTGCCCTTGGTCAGTTTTTACAAGTCTGAGACATTTTATTGCATTACTCTATCGTCGAATAGTCAAGGCGAGTTTTTTATAGTGGAAATATAAAACTAGTATATTTTATATTCAAACTAAAAACTCTTTCATATGAACAAACATTACTTTTGTGTCACGGTTCACTTCACGAACGTAACGTCGACCCCGACAAGGCCAAGATAGGTACTATACCTAGGTACTTAGTTGGTTAACATGTTGAACAAAAATACATATAATTGCTGCTGCCTCGCATCAGGTTTTTAATTTAAGTACATATTTTGTTTTATCTTAATTTTTATTATTATTTAGCCCATTTTGTCCCACTGCTGGGCAAAGGCCTCTCTCCCCCCCTTCCACGCCTCTCTGTTGTGTGCTGTTGTGGTCCACTCTTTATTGTGGGCATCGAGCTCATCTTTCCACCGCCTTTTAGGCCGGCCTGGTGGCCGTTTAACCTCCGGGACCCAGTCGGTGGTGGTTTTCGCCCATAGCTCCGCTGGCATTCGGCAGACGTGTCCAGCCCAGTCCCACTTTAGCATGGCAGCTTTTTGAGTTACATCAATGATCTGAGTTTTGGAGCGCAGTACTGAGTTTTTTATGCGGTCTAATAACCTTACGCCCAGTATGCTGCGCTCCATCCCCTTATCTTCATACATAACTATATCTATAAATAAGTAATTCGTTTTATTTAAATACATAATTATTTTTTACATACTATGTATATTATGTATTATTTTTAGGATAAAGTTCCGAAAAGTCCATACCGCTTTTTACTTTGTTTTTTTTTTTAAAACTTTTGTATGTATTATGTATTTTGACCCGTTGATTACGAATATGTATGATAATGAAAATTGGCGCAAACTGTATTTTCAAGGTCAAAGGTCAAATTAAAGAAATATCTATATTTTAAACGCTTTTGGCGTTTATTACATAAATGATTTTTTTTTCTCTTATACATTTTTCGTATGGAACCAGTGGTTTACGAGAAAAGTGTGAAAATTACGGGATATTTATATTGTACGCCCCGCGTGTGTGTGATAAAAGTAAATGTTATGTATTTGTTTATTCGGGGGTGAGAGGTGTGAGGGCGCGTGTGTGTACGGGTGTTTGCATAAAGATGTGAATAAATGAGATAATTTCATCGACCAACTATAGTACGAATGAATAACGTAAACAATGTGTGAATTTGGACAATATGAACTTCAAGCTAATCTATTATGATATAGGGTTTAAATTAGTTTGTCACCCACTAACTCTATGTTTAAAAAGCTTAATTGAGCGAACCTTGTATTATATAAAGTAAAAATAATATTGTAATTAAACAGTTGACAAAGTTACTAACAACAAAATATGATAGTACAAGATATTCTGCCACCAAGCGGTAGTGTAATGTCTACACATTACTGTGTTCCGGTGTGAAGGGTACTGCAGCTTGCGAAGTTACAGGGCTGTTGAGACTAACCATCTAGTCTCAAAGTAATGAGCGCCAAAACAGCGATGGACTTTGTTTTGGATTGGCAATTCAAAGTTCTGTGTATCGCTGCAATGGTCATGGAAAGGCGTTATCTCTTACCATCAGGAGAGCGTCTCGTCTGTCTCATTACTTTTTACATAGAAAAAATGTATATCCAGCGTATCGTATGCAAGTGGTTTTACATAATAAATGTGTGAAACATACATTAGAATAAAAGATGGAGCAGACAATAGGAATACTCACAAAATTTCTGAAAACTTGACAAGCGTTCAACTTCAAAATAAAGAGAAAGGATTGTAAAGAAAATTTCTAGACGTCTTGGAATTTCCTTAATAACATCACGACGGATTCTTCAGGACGTCGCCGTGTGACAATTCTCGTTTCCGTCATTCGTGTTCATCTCAATGAGAATAGCAGGTCACAGATATATTGGCCCAGAACATTTTTGTCTGTCGTCTGAGTCAAGTGCAAATTAGACTCGCTCGATATTCTGACAGCTTTTCTTGGAATGGTCTATTATTTGTGGCAAGCTATCATGGTCAGCGAAGATGGAAATACATACTATTATTAGCGATGTATTGATTTATTTTGTTCAGTCAGAACTAGAATTGCAGATTATTAGATCGCGATTTTCTCTTTCGTGTTGAATTTCCACTACACAATGCCGACGGTTCCGCGTGTTTATGATTCTCTAACTCATAGCATCTATGTATATTGTATATTTTAATAGGTTTGTCTCGATACACCATTGTATAGAACTTAATATCCTCTATAGTGTAAGATATAACATAATTTTAAAGAATAAGACACAGGGTATCCTTGCAAAGAAATAAAAAAATCAATCAAAAAGGAACGCCACCTATTGATTCGATGCTACCATGAAAATGACCAATGTAAAGCCAAAATATCTCGAAACGCACGAGGAAAGTGGCGCTATCTCGAGGTAACACAAGAAAACAGTTAAATTTACCGTAGTACCGGTTTTTGTACAGGTGATATGTCTGTGCTTAGTATTTACTTATCTGTAATAGCTATGTACCTATTTTTTCATCGCGGTCCCACGTGCGCGCACAGTCGCCCAGCGCAGTCCTAAAGTGAAGATGGCATTGTAGGATGTCCGGTAGTCGGTGGAACAGAGTCTGGATTTTGCTGCCGTTCAGAATAGGTGGACTGCTTTCTTCTAAGGGTTTCTTGTAGTCCTGAAATTAATAATTTATGCTTGTTAAGAAAAGTATGACCGTACGAGATGTTTTGATAAGTGAGTAATTCGTCTTGATAATCGTGTTCCATCATATTCCGTTTGTTTAACACTAAGCGAGGTGACGGTCAAACTTGAGCTCATAATTTTTTTTTTTTTTTTTATGGTTGACAGGCTAGTTGTTTGACCACAGCTCACCTGATGTTAAGTGAAGGTGTGGTCGAAGATGGTAAAGCACACCTAGCCTGGAATGGAACTGGCTCTCAAGTGAGGCTGCCGGAACACACTGTTAGATGCTTGGCGGCAGATTTTCAACTTGAGGGTGGTAGCTAGCCAGCCGAGTACTAGAAAGTACCCTACCACCATGCTATGGTTTCCACACGATGTTTTCCTTCACCGGCAGCTCAAGCTCATTGTTTGAACCCATGCCCTTCGGCATGCGAACCTACCGCGCTAACCACTGAGCTATCATCGCTACAATTTTAATAAGGCCAACAGTGAGTTCCATTATTGTACAGTACGTATCAAGATATTAGAGCCAATCCGTTTACCTACGAACACTGGGAACGTTCACAAGAAACGGGTGATAGTTTGCCGACTGTTCTACTTGTCCTGTTGTGGAAAGGAAACGAGGGACAAAAGTCATAGAGCTGTTGCGCACATTTACCGAAATGTATCCATCCGTATATAAAAATAGACGGATTTGCTACGAGTATTCTGTGGCGGTGTTCGATGTTTAGGTAATCGAGGCTATCAACGCACAACGTTGGTTCCAGAAGGGTAAACAACTAAGAAACCTAGACTAACAAAGAGCTAATGAATATAACACGATACGTAGTGGAATTATGATTATGTTGAAAACATGACTTCAATAATTCAGCAGAATAAAGACAATATTTCCATCGGATAAGGAATCGTAATAATTCTACTCAGCCATAACTACTTTATTGTCCATTGCTAAATCTCCTAGGCATTTAACTGACGTTTAATTACAGTTATAAACAGTTTTTTTATTGTTAAAAAGAATAAGCCAGTCGTGTAATTAGTTTTTTTTTGCAGCATTGCATAATCCAAGTTTGTAATCAAATGCTGGTTTGCAGAGACGTTTATAAATATTCAATGTTTTCGACTGCAAAAATCTACAGGGCGACCAAATTATTTGTAGAGTCACCTGGAGGAGCCACCGTTGCGTTTTCTAAAACAAATGTCAAGCCACTCGTTGACTTCCTTAGTTCACTCAGTCGGACACTTACATATCAAATTGGCCCCGCTGTAAGCTTGTACAAACCATTCCACTCTAATGCTAATTTAATATTATTTCTTTGTACACTAAGTACGTTTGAATTGGTACAGCTATAACGTATTCTGTGGTTTAATGCTTAGAATAAAAACTTTATAATTCCGTCAAATTAGCACAAAAAAGGAAGGAGGGTACCATCGTCAGTAATCGTCATGTCTCAAAATAACTTATTGTACCGTCACATATTACTAGGTACAGTAAACTTATCACGTGTATAGGTGGTCAAAAGAGAGAACTAATTATTTTCGAAAGACTACGTGAAAAACTCGATAGTGGCTCCTAACTCTATAGAAAAGATTGCCGCACTAGTGTTGTATTGAATGCAAAACAAACACGGTTCCACTTCGGACCTTGTTAAAGTGTCAAGATCAAATTACATAGAAGATTGAAGAGGTATTCGATTGCAAATAAAATCGGATTGTATCCGTAGTAGGGTTGGCATCGATATTTTAAGTTACATAACCGATAAATTGAATATTATGCAGAATAATCGAATGACTGTTATCTTTATGCAACTATAATGTACTATCTTGGAATGAAAAAACCTACCTATTAATAAGATTAATCTGTCTTATAAAACGTTGTCGTACAATGCTTTACTGGCGTTATTTATTTTAAAGTTTAAGAGGCTGTCAAACGCACTAAAACAGTAGGAATTATTTGGGCATATAGCTGCGGATCAAAGCAGCAAGAATTGTTTAAGTTTGAACTTTTAACTTTACCATGTTTCTCATAACAGAACTTAGTTAATGACCAAGTCTTAACCCATGACATGATAAAAATAGCACTTTACACTATTATAAAAACAAAAAAATGTCTTTATGTTCATTACTTTTTCAAGCTGTAGCGGCTGGACGGAGATAGATAGACAACCTGGGTAACAATGTGATTTTATTTCACCCTTACGGTGAACCCGTGGATTTAATATCTGCCGTCAAGCACTAAACGGTGTGTTTTGACAGCCTCAATCGAGAGCCAGTTTTCATTACAGGCTAAGTATGTTTACCACAATCAATCCATCACTTAACATCAGATGAGTTGTGGTCAAACAACTAGCCTGTCACCAGTAAAAAAATGTGAACATAATAATCAAGTACAATATTGTTAGACTTAACTAAACTCTTACTACTTAAAGTGTTTAACTTGGTGGTAGATTTCTTTAGTAGTAGGTAGGTCGTCTAGGGAGATACCACCGCAGTACCAGATATTATGCCGCCTAGCAGTACCTAGTGTGAAACATTATTGTGTTTCAGTTTGAAGGGTTCATCAGCTAGCGGTATCACAGGGATCTTGAGATTAACCATTCAAATTCTAAAAGTAATGAGCGCCGACGCAGCGATACCCTGGACTTTATTTTGCTACTAAAAGTTCTGCGTATCGCTAGAATAGTCATGGACAATTGAACATGCATTATATCTTACGATCACAGGAGAGTCTCGTTAGTTTCATTATTAAAACAATAAAAAAAATGTCTAAACATGAGATACTTCTTCATTGTTAACCACATTTTGCTAGAATAAACAATTAAACATTTCTTTTTAATTTTCATACATTTTTAAAACATCCGAACAGAATTAAGTTTTTCTTATAAATATCAGCGTTTAACTAAATATAACGTTTGCTGGTGATTCTACGGTCTATGGCTTCACGATTCCCTGCCCTAAAAGTGACTTTGCAATTAGCCAGTACTTAGTACCACGACGCGAAAATGTACACTTCCGCGCTTGCGTCATGTTTCACAAACAAAGCGACTGAGCTGTTGTAACACAAGATAATTTAACATTATAAACATTAATAAGATACACTGCATAAGGCAGGTGGAACGGCGGAATGCATAAATTCAATATTTTTATAGGAAAATGTGCATAGTTTGTCGTGAGAAAATTATTGACGATGATAAATGATTTATTAATTTATTCTAAATTTTTGAAAAGGCTAGATACATCTTGTAAGTGGTTTTTATCTTGCCACTTATGGTCTGTATGCTATTACAAAGAAATCGTTTAACATTCTTAGCATGTCTGTTTAAATACCATACAAAGTTACTTTTTATAGCAGTAAATTAATTGAAATTTGCTATGTTACTTACGCGGTTCTTAAATGTCCGTTCTTGTATAGCACACATTGGCAAATATTTATCAAAAACAAGCAGTCATACTTTTATTTTTTTTAAATTGAAAAAGAAAATGTTACAAAACTTTATGAGGCTTATATTGCCAATTTATTATTTATTTATCTAGTTTTTTAAATTAATGCTTTGTTTAAATTTTGAGTTTATATTTACTATGTGTATATGGTATTCTTTCATCTGTCCTCGCGCCGGTGTGGGTACGGGGCACTTTAGTTTAATGTATTTAGCACAAGTGAAACCTTTTTTGGCTTTTGTGTTATAACTTACTGCTATTTATTTTAACAATTAGCAGCTGTTCGTTTCCTATCTACACTATTATAAAGACGAAAGATTAGATTTTTTTGTTTGTTTGTATTGAATAGGTTCCAAAACTACTGGACCGATCTGAATAATTCTATCATCATTAGAATGCTACATTATCACTAAGTGACATAGGCTATAGTATAGATATTTTTGTTTTCCCGTGCGAAGCCGGGGTGAGCTGCTAGTGTAAAATACAAACGTAAAAATAGGTGGCAGTCAGTTATTACTAGGGCCTAACTCCTAACTGTCATTAATATTAGGTCGCATCATCCTTTAAACAAACAATGTCGTTTTTGGATATTTGTTTTCGAAAACTTGATGATTTCATTTCATACAAAAATAAGACACAGTATTTAAAAACATCCACCTACACGTTCCGTATTCGATTTGGGTTTTAACCGATAAGTAATAAGAAAATTCGCGACGTATTTACGTTATTTTAGTGCTGTTTTCTACTCTAATTCGTTAGAAATGAAAACAACTGTCGACAGCAATCAATCGAACAGCTAATTTCAGAAGGCCTTGATCAAAGAAGGAACGATTTGAACTAGGGCCATCGTGATTGGTTAATCCAGAGTTTCACCTTGGACTACATTTGACATCTCTTTGTTAGGATTTTGAAATAGACTTTAGGCAGTTTAGGCTGTAGTTTAGTTGGCATTTGTAGGAGAATAGAAAACCTTGACGTCCCGTAGTGCATATACATTTTTAGTTTTAGAATTTGGTTATGAAAAATGTTTAGCTTTGGCTAAATATCGCTCCATGTCATGAAAACTGTGATAGAAAAGCTGTATTAAATTCTGAACAAAACTTACAATGCAAGCACGCGCAATGCAGTACCGCACAGTTTGCGTCGTCTCTGCTTGTCAAAAGCGGTGACATAAACTAGTACTTTATTTGTAATACCAAATGTCTAGAAATCTGGGGTGGTCGAAGACGCATGTCATATGGTGGTGGACTGGTATCCATCCGGGCCGAAACTGAGAGGTATGAATTCTAGGGTGGTGCAAAAGTGTACTTGCTAACCCTTATCAGAAGAGACTATATTAACCACCACCACTTTTTTTTTCCTCCACTTTCAAGCGGAGGATGTAAGAAATTTTTTCCACATTTCGTTAGAGACCAATGAGGGTGACATAGTCATGTTTGACTAAACCCTCGGATAAAAATTTAGATTAAAAAAAGTCTAAAAAGAAGAAGGAAAGAAAAAAGAAAAAGAAACGGGGGAAAAAGAGTAGGTAGAAGGATTGGTCTTAAACCAGACTTTAGGTTATTTTGGTTCGTGAACAATATATGGTTTTTAGAATGCTGTCGGGACTGCCCTACGCAGAGTCGCGTTGAATATCACTGCGTCACCATACGGGAAAGGATGCACATTGCACATCCCTGGTGTTCAGGGTTCATGCCCCGGCAGCATACTAATTATATTTGTGAATAGATTTGACTGTTACTACACGAACTTGTGAAGTGAGTTATTTCGGCTTAGTACACTTTCAGCTTATATCCCTGTATATGACTAATAATAACTTATGGTAGAAATAATAATATAATGTAACGTGTTACTCTATTGAAAAATGGATGTAGTAAATGAAACTTTCGAACTATCACTCACATTAATATTTAGCAGCATGCATATACTAAGCTAAATCTACATAATCATAAGAAGCGTGAAAACACTCGGCATAAATACTCACTTAGTTTACTTTGTTGTCTGCAAACAATGAAGCGTGATGGGACCACAGAAGCATGAAATGAGGTAAATGAATCATTTATGATGCACAGTTGGTAAATGCGTACTTATATAAATAAATATCGTAGGACATTACACACAGCGCCATCTGACACCAAACTAAGCAACACAAGCTTGGATATGGAATTTAAAAAACTGATAAAATACTTAAATACTTTTTTTTTGTAAATACATACAGTACACCCGTATCTATTTCAGTATGAATTAGATTTATATATAAATAGCTCAACCAGAAATAATAGTGTATTTCCATGATTATAATTACGTTGGAAATAGTGATCGATGTAGGCTAATGATACTTTGTTTAACCATAATTATAGAATTCTCTGTTAGCTTTGCGGTAGCATTTCTACTTATTTAGCTGAACGGCGTGGATTCAAGGACAAATGTGACGAACATATTTGTACCGTGTCTGGGTGTTCTGGATGCATGATTTATAAGTATTAACAAAAAAAAGTAATGTAAGTATAATATCTATTAGTTATCTGGTACCCACAGTACAAGCTTTGCTTAATTAGGGCTAGATCGCGCTGTGTCAAATGTCATTCAATATTTACATAACAATATTTGTTTTTTATAAGATTCATAATTATCTGCGTATAACAAAAGTTAGACAAGCAATTGGTCGAGCAGAACTGTCAGTCTAGCTTGTCAGTCAGTCAAGTATTAGAGTTTGTTAATACTGTATCTCAGTACTCGCAAATATTTCATCCAAAGCATTAAGATGGCCATGACAGGCTAGATATTAGACCACAGCTTACTTTTAATGTTAAGTGACAGTGTGATCGAAGATGGTAAAGACACTTAGCCTAGAATGGAAGTAGCTCTCAAGTGAGACTGATGGAACACACCGTTAAGTGTTTGGCAGCTGATTATTATCAACTTAAGGGTATGCCAACAAAGTACTAGAAAGTAGCCTACCACCATGCCATGGTTTCGTCACGTTTTTCTTCAGCAGAAAGCTCAAGCTTTTATTTTTATTCTGAATAGATTTACGTTTGAACACATCCCATATCTTACTAGATTCAGTCTAAGACGGCTTGCCCAGAACATTTTTGTTGAGATATGACTGCTGGAGGAATTAGAAAGAACACAACGTAGTGATGAGTTTGAAAATCATTTTTAAACATCGATCCTATATAAAATCTTCTGAAAGATATAATATTATACCTATTGATTACAGTTGTAGGTCATCATGCTAGAATGAAGTAAAACAATGGTCTTACAATGACTTAGTATTTAATGAGCGGTGTCATTTATGACATAAGATCTAATCTTTATCTGGTAGACAATAAAATAACAACAACTAATCTTCTGACTAAAGTACAAGTCAAGGTCTGTGAACTTGTTTGTTAAGCTGACTTCAAGTATACTACTAGGCATTATTTTTTATTATTTATCAGTTTTAAGTGATTATGAAGTCAACGATGGTAAAAGCAGCATGGAATCGGCTTACGCGTGAGACCTTGCAGTGTAAGAACTAATCGCACTAAACACTGAGCATCATAAGCTATAAATTTGCTTCAAACTATAAATTGGAATTACTTTTAACATAATAGAGTATAAACACAATTATTTATTAACAATGTGTCAGGATATTTTGCAGTAATAATAAATTATAACAATAAGTTTTCACTAGGTATACATATTTAGACATGTTTCGAGTCGATGCGTATTTTGAGGATAACGCATAAATACATTAATATTAAGATCAGTGGTTAGCGCGATCGATTTGCATGCCGAACGTCGTGGCTTCAAACCCCAACAATAACCTTGAGTTGCCGGCGAATTATATATTATACGAGTAATAATACCTAGTTCTCTCTTTCAACGCAGAACTATTAGTTAATAGTGAAAGTTTCCTATGGTTTAGTAGGAATTTGTTGTTTCCTTTAGTTTGTCGCGAAACAGCTGTCAACTTTTTTGACCTGGTGTTAACCCGCCGCCGCAAACAGAGGGGTTTTACAAATTAAACGCGTGTATCTACGTGTCTGTTTGTAAAACCGTACCTATTATATTTATTCAACATTACATAAACGTCTATTTAATCAAGTTTTCATTATAAAATTCAACTATTTGTTCTCAACATCAACTATTTGTAATGGAAGTGATTAGTTGCAGCATACAGAAACCAGTTATGTCACCTGGTACATAATGGCTTTGAAACTTAGCCTGAACAAAGGAGTCGTTGTAGATGAGACTTTTGGCACATTTCTCGATAGATAACGAGAATAAATAGAAGCTAATAATATCGTGTGTATTTAGAGCAGTTTCATAAAAACTATGCAACGCAAGCGTTGCATTGAAATCGCCCCGCAACCCAATATGCAAATCAATGTCATGTGAACTGTATGTGAGACAATGGCAATATGGGACACAGGTTAACATTTACATAAATTTATGTTTTGTTGAGATTTGACGTTTGCTGCACACCACGACAAAATCCTTACACAAATATAACTTTACAAGTGTGACGTAGCAAAATGACAATAACATGAATAACTTTGTAAAAATGGAAAACAAAAGAAATGACGCGAAAACAGAAAAGAAAGCTGCATTAGACGCGGTCATCAGAAAAGGACACGAAATACAATTTCGCAATGAAATAAAACTTTCTAAATGTAGTCACCAAATACAAAAATTAATATTCACGAATATTATACGAATTTAAGTTTAATCAAACACGTGCAAATTCAGCGAATCAAATTACTTATCCGCATCCATCACACAAATGAGGCATGAATGTGATGACATAGATAGGCAAAACTGTTATACTGCTAACTGGTTTGCTTGATAATATTCATGAGCAATAAAAAAACATAACATGGTACAGGTTTTCAAAGACACGCTGGTGTTATGTAAGACATAGTAGCTATCTAGCAGAAACTGGAACTAACCACTTTCAGATCTCATTAAAATTAACACCTAGTCAGGTCTACCAGTCTATCGCTGGTCTCGTTCCGGTATTGCAATTATAAAACGGCTGTCCCGTCATAAGATCACACCTTCTTTACGAGGAACAAGGGTGGCAACACCGCGGTCGTTGTTTACTATTAAGTTATTATGCAAGAGGAACTGTTTATGATTGAGTTATAATTGCCGCTTGTTCAGCTATCAATCTAAGCTCACTTCCTTTTCGAATTTCTCTAGTCATGAGAAATGTCAACGTGCAGGGATCTTAGAAACCGGTTGGGCACTGTCTTGTGTTACTAGTGTTCTATGTCTATGTTGACAGTGTACTTTACTTTAGCCGTAATCGCGCAAAATCAACATTTGCACATGGGTAGCCTCCTGACAGCTACATAAATACGGTATGTTCTTACTGTTTGAAACCTCGTTATTATAATTCCTCCTTTTTTTCTCAAGTATTCTTTTGTTTTTCTTATAACGATAAGGTCGCGAATTCTGTACTGAACTACACGGGTAATTACAAGCTATTTGCTAACTGCTGTCGGTAACATTAACAGACTTCTAAAGATAAACGTCGCGCCAGGCTTCTTGTTTCGACTCGATAATTCGCATCGCTTTCTAATGGGAACGGTTCTGAACTGACCTAGCTATTTGTTGAACCTAGTACAATAATGCCTTGGGAATACAAGAGTTTCAAACACAAGCGCCGCTTGTGAAGATATGATTTTATAGGTAGCTGAGATATGTTTGTTGCTTTATACCTAGTTATCAAGCGAGTTAACCAAAAGAGATAACGACCATTAGATGGCACGACTTTCAATTTTTATTACTAACGTAACTTTCCTCTTTTTGTAATGTAAAATTGTAAAAAAGACATAAAAAAATATGTAACTAAAGTTGACAAAAGTCACGGACCCCAGTCTGTGAAGCGTATTATTAAAAAAAAAAAAAAAAAAAATTATTATCAGAAAATTCGAGTGACTCCCTCACTGAAAAGAGAAGTTAATATTGCATTAACAGTACCTACATGAGGGATCCCGCGTATCTAGGTTGTGACGATTTATGCAGAGCGGTACCGAAACTGGGTACTCAACTGGAGACCAACGCGTGCATTATGAGATACCTACATACTATAGCGGACACACATTTACACTCGAATTCGACTTAGGGTGAATCTTACATTGACGGGGAACATGTGTCTGTATTTCTCGTTTTACTTACATTCACGAGTCTTTGTAGTGTAGCGACATATGAGTTTTCGCTGTGAATGATGGCCGCAACGACATGCCGCCGCCGCAGTTGGACCGGCGACAGCGCGTCCGGCGGAGCACCCAGCGAGGGTGGCGGTATCCGCCCCCCGCGAACCTCTCCACCGCATGAGAACAGGTCCTCTTCCAGCTGCAAAACGCACACACACTTAGCAAACACTCCACGGCACACGTGTTTTAAAAGCGCATTTCGATAAGTCGGTTCAGAAATAGCGCGCCCGTCTCACAAGGAGTGCACGAACGGTGCGACCTTGCCGCGCGTCACAAAACCGCGTCATCGAAACACTCGTCTCACAAACACGCGAACGTCAAAAGCACCATCCAAGTCTTCACGTGACTTACGGCATAACTCGACAAACAATATTCGGCCTTATCGTGAAGCAGTCTCATGCAAGACGGACAAAACATGGCTGAAGCGAACGCGAAACGGCGAAAAACTAATCAACTTTTGACATTTACGTATCGCACGTTGTACGCGTAGACTCACTAAAAATAAACTGAATGAAGAAAATTACAATCGTATGCATGGTTCTGGTATGGAAGCTGACGGGGTACCACTCTGACATCATTATATCACATGTTAAAATAGATTTGCTTGTTTAGCGACTTGAGACCTCCGCTCCGTGGAGACGAGACGCGGCGGTGCGATCGACACGTTACTGCGGTTTGTTATTCAATGTCTCAATGCAATGGTCAGACATGATTCATCTAAAATATAATTGTGAATCATTTGGTTAACTTTTATATACTTATAACTTATATGTATATACGTCATAAAATGTACAACCGTTCAAATAAATGAAGGATAACAGGCAGTTAAAGCGAGAATTATAATTCCAGAAATGTCATCGCCGCCGGGACTCGTGAGTCAATGACCAAATTGTTTAAGGCATACAACATCCGCTTCACAAGTCACAACTAAGGTTCAATGAAATGGTTAGTTAAAAGCGCTTCTAGTAATTGAGAACTGTTCGAATGAATGGCAGATGATGAGAGCAGTCATTAATATTACTAAAATAACGGTTCTAAAGATATTTGAATGGGCTAGCGTAAGATAAACAGTGGAGATGGATTCACCTCTGTTTAGAACAGGTGGTTTCATCTTTCAACGTGAGGTTACTTTACTAATTAACCAGGACGATGTAGTATTATGGACATTACAGTTTTATACAAAATTCTAAAGCACCCTAAACGTAAGCATTTTATACCACTTTCTAGCAAGAACATCTAAAAAATCCTCACGAACCAGCACGATTTTCCGACGAAAGTCAGTAATTGTTCAAGAAAAAAGTATATATTTTTTATTACACTTTATCGTTGTCATGTCTATGCTTGTACTGTTGTAGGTACAGAAACCATATCAACATCCAATAAAATTTGACTTAGTGTGAGAAAATAACGCACTAAAATTTCTGATGATACTAACCTCAGGCAGCTTGGGCATCTTGTCATTCTCATGGGTATGCATGTCATATTGATTTGCAGAACCTCTCCTGACGCTGAACCACCTGGCAAGCCGCCCCCCTCCTTCGTCATCAGGTGGCGGAGCGGGAGGAGTGGGAGTGGTGCTGCCACTGCGCCATCGCTCGCATAACTCCCTAGCTCTGCTGAGAGTGTTACGCAACTGACCGCTTGTCCTGAATGAAGGGAAATTAAATGAATTAGTTAGACAGCTGGGTGCTGTACACCGGAAAGTGTATAGGTGATGAATGACCATTCATGTTTAACATCATAGCCAGTTTTCGAGCGGACGTTTCATAAATAGATCACGAATAGTTAGAGAAGCAGCATTATGCAGTGCAGTTGACCTCAAGGAAATGCGTTTTGAAAATAGATTAGGCAAAAGAGCATTCTGAAAAATACCCTAAGATTGTACTCGTAGAGTTAGAAATTTAAATGCTTCAGCTATGTTGATACAGATACAATCACTATAAGTTAACACATGCGTAAGTATGACAAATGTGTAAATTACAATTAGTTCTAAATAGACTTATAAATAGTACATAAATAATATAAAACAAAGTAGCTGTCCGCGTGTCTGTTTTTCCGTTTCGTCCAGACCGCGAAAATTGATTTTTACACGGTTTTCCTATTAATTTAACCTTTGGTAGGTTTGTAAATACAATACATCATAATTAAACTTTTGTATAAGTAGAGAAATTCAATGTTTTGTAACAAAGTCGGCTTTAAAAAGAAATTAGTCGACTCTAAATTAAATAAACTTCACCCGTGCGTATTGGTAGATCACTCCTTACAATGCTTTAGGTCTTCATAATATGATTTATAGCTACAGTGAAATATAGAACAAATTACGAAAGTGCGATAGCAATTTATCCAGGTGACAAATATATTTCAGCATCTTGTATCGACTTTGGAATAGTCTTGCCAATAAGGCGACATTCCATAAGCTAGGATTACTCAATGGTATACAGAATGGTCTCTCAGTTTTATGCTGTTGTGTTATATGTATGTAGGTATAATTGATTCCTAAGGTGCATTGGGTATTTTTGTTCATGAATTTCATCTGATTAAATGTATAAAAAGTTTTGAACACATTTAACGCTTTAAAATGATTGAAAAACAAACTCGTTTACGAGAGTTTGCACCTTTATTCCTTGTGAGTAACGATTTTGATACAAATAGGCTCAAACTCCTTACTATTAATTTCTAGATGTGAGCTAAAATAAGCTTCATATTTACTTCTAAATGAGATATGTTACAAGACAAAGGTCAAGAATACCTTGATGATGCAGGTGCTGAGAATTTTTACCGAATATATTATGTAGTATATTATTTATATAATAAAATCGGTCTACAAAACATAGGCATGACGTGAACTTAAAACGAATATAATTTACAATGTTTTTATAATAAAAAGATTTTCGGAGTTTCCCTACGAGATTGATTCAGAAATGAGGAGATCCGTAGACGAACCAAAGTTACAAACGGATTAGCAAGTTGAAGTGGCAGTGGGCAGGGCACATAGCACGCAGAACTAGAGGCCGATGGGGCTGCAAAGTTCTGGAGTGAAGACCACAAACCGGCAATCAAAGCGTATAGGACGTGCACCCATAAGGTGGGCAAACGACCTAGTAAAGACCGCAGGAACGTGCTGGATGCGGGCCGCTTCCAACCGATCTTAATGGAAGTTTATGGGAAGCCTATGCCCAGCAGTGGACGTCCTACGCCTGAAATAATGATGATGATGAAAAAGATTTTCATGTATTTTTAAAAGCTTGTTAATTGGTTTAGGTCAAATCTTGCATGCTGAATTTGAACCACTCCCTACTTGGAGATTCTGGAGTAAAAATTTGATACGTTGTCTCAGTTCCGATGACAATGTGTTTTAATGGTAAGTATGAACATATTCTACACACAGAATTGGCTTCAGACGAATGAACTCCTCAACGGTCAACAAGACATACAAGATACAAGAATGGTTTGCCGTTATTAAAAGTAATTTTTAATAACTTGTTTATTTTCAGTCGGCGGCATGTCTCTGAGTAATTTATGTTAAGGTAACAGGGCGAGAATATAAAAGGACAATTTAAACTTTTAAAGCCTTCGTTGATCAAAGTTGTTTGGTAATTAGGCTCTACTTAGCCACTTAAATACTTTCCCTATTTAGTATTAAAGCTACTAATACTAATAATTTTTCAACCTCATTTTATATAACTGATAATATAATAGCATGTAACCAATTTATTAGTTCTCAATCACTTGATTGGCCGTATGATTGGCAGGATATGGTCGATTAAGAAGAATACGGAAGAAGAATTAACCATACAAATTGATATTTTGTAACTATGTATTTCGTAACATATAAAAACAATTACGTGCTCTGATCATGGGAAATAAGGACACACATGCAAAAAAAAACACGATTTAACTACTGTAATGACCGCAAAATTGCTATTGGTACGTAACCAATCAAACGTAAGAAATATTCCTATGACGTAATATCATGGGAAAATAAATTTCAGACTAGCACTGACTAAACAAGACACGACATGCGAAGACACAAATGTAGTTCCAAATAATAACTTTGCCATTGACATATCGAGCATCATAAATAATACAATCAAAATAACAAAACAGAATCAAACAATTGATCAGTAACAATAAAACAATTAAGATGATGATGAGCCGTGAACAATTGAACAGAAAATAAAATATTGAATGTGTAGAAGGTTGTCACAACAACGATATACCTAGTAACTAAATTATATTTTATGATTAGCAACCGCGAATACATACATAAGATTAGTCCACAATTGGTAATGTGATGAAAGATAAAATACATATTGTCTTTGCGGTTGCTTCAGCCAGTAAAGCAAGCTGGGTAATGCAATTTTTATTACAAGGTATCTGTTACGGTATTCACGGGATTGTGTTTATGTAAAGGTGTTACTGTATTCGGAATATGTTTATCTTACACATGAGATGTGAAGCAAACAAAATAGCTCCAAGGTTTGTTTTTACAACACTCATAATCTTAATTCAGATTGCAATCAAACCTTCATGCTTAAAGAGATACCGTAAATATTTGAGTTGCAACATCACCACTAGCCTGCATATATGTGAGGAAATACGAAACCAAGAAATATATGCGAGTGTTTTATTTAACACCACACGAAATTTATGAAATTTAGCTAAATCCGCATCGATTTGAAAGCGTAAACAAGTAAAAGCATCAGGTATTTTATTTGAGAGTGATTAATACAGTGATTGTACAACATGTAAACCTGTTAGCCTTTGCACCTGTGAAATAGCAAATAAACTAATCGATGTTTGATCTTGGCAGTGTTCACAGGGCATCGCTAAATTATATATTCTCTGTTAATATTGTTAAAACAATTTTCTTCGAGCAGATACTGCGATGTTAGAGCATGTAACAAGCAGCTACGTTGTGATCCTTAGGTCAAACGACGCTCTTTTGACTTTTCCAGCGGAGTCTAGGGTTAACGATCACTATTTGTGATGAGGCCATTTAGATATTACCTTGTCATTGTGTAAAATTATCTTACCCCCTGTAAGATTCCATAACAAGCGTAACTACTTTATTTTATTTATGAAGTGCAGTGACCTTTCAACTAATCAGGCAATCTATACACCAACACACTTTACCAATGTTTACACAACAAACCTTATCCGCATAAGGTATCGCTAATTAGTAATCTATGTCGATATCTATTGGACTGTCATGAAACAAAAGGTCAGTTGAAATATATGAAATAAATGAGCCGAAATATTTGGCATTGTTACAAACTACAGCACATGAATGACAGAATGAGCAATAATAAAAAAATACTGGAGACGACGCACTGTCTGTAACTGGAGAGCTTATCTATTACATTGACCTGAGTCGTGCGTCATGTCATAATCATAAATAATGCAACAACTTGGGAGTGTATATTCAAATCATCAATGCAGTAAAACAATCTTAATCAAATAATTTTATAGAAAAAACTTAAAAGCAAAATACAGTTGGATTGAAACCCTAAAACCAAATGGATACGGTTTCGGTCATAAAAAACAGTTACAATTTGTACGTTGTGCTGTTTTCTGGATTATTTTCGTGTTATAGTTATCTATGCAATAATTCACGCGTTGTAAAAAGTAATTTCCTCTATTCATCATGGGTTGTAAAGCTAACAGGCATTTGACCTCAATTAGAGAAAATAAAAACTATATCCAATGGCAAAACAATTAGTGCTAATGAATTGAAACTCCGATTGGTTTGTTACTAGTATGACTGAGTTATTATGAGTTACATTTGTTTTGTCTGTAGTATAAAATCAAAATACTGTGTGATTGTCTTACATCTTTTATGTTTTAATTAATCACTGTACATTTTGTATATTTAGAGACACGACCGAGTTACCATATCCGTATTTGATCATGACACTATTATCCATTATATGTACGTGTACTATTTTACCATTTAACAAATATTTTATGTGGAACATGAGTGCGATCGTTAAACACTTTGCTCCTGGAAAATAATATTCGTCTTCAGATATTTTATGTTATGTTTTGGAGGTCAGAGCAAATGCTCCAATGCTTCAAATGAAACCAATATAAATTGAATTGTTCCACCAATGTTGACAATAGGGGTGTGAATAATTACCCTTCGTCAAACAGATAAAACATATTGTTTGAATTTATCGCCAACGCGAATGCAAATCACCAACGGTTTCAACGGACCTTGACATTATTTTTAATGCTATCTACTTGTTTGGTGTAGAATGTCACAAGTTCGTTTGCTCGCCGATAACTTTGCACGTGGTTGTAAAATGTTATTTCTTGACTAAGTGCTTCATTCAAACTGACCACTCCTTACAGCTTTTGTCACTACGTTAAGGAGCGTCGACCTTGGTGAAAAGAATGTTGTTACCTCTATTGGTTATTTTTTTTAGTATTCTTGAATTTGCGACTTGCGTATTAGTTTGTATAGCTATGAAAGAAAGTGGCTTTATAATATTCTAGAATCCATCGTCTTTACAAACATTCAAGGTTACGAAGGTATAATCGACTCAATACCAAGACTAAGACAACATGTTACAAATATTTCTACACACACTTTTGGTTATGTTTAACGGAACAAAATATGGTAGTGTCTTTCACATGTCTTTTATTCACAGCTATTCAGGTTAGCAAACCGTGACATCACAGTTACAGCAAGACAAATCAACAAAAGACATTAATCTCTCTTTGACTTCAGTTCAGTGTGCCACTTACAAGGCATTTAGAAAACACAAGACCTACATATTATTCTCTATAATATGTGAAGAGTACAATGGCGTGCGTGAGTGATCATTTGACGAGGCAGTGCCCTGAGTTGGCCTCTGGGTTGAACACAGGAAATTCATGATAATTGCCAGCACGACACTGTTAATTGTTCAGTGGAGACCACACAACAAAACTTAGCGTCAAAATAACCATATCGCGAAATTAATCATGTTAGGTTTTATAGTTAAGCTAGATGCCCAACTTTAGCTCAACTGATATTACGTGACGATGTGATCGAATACACTGTTAGGTGCTTGGCGGCAGATTTACAACACGATGGTGGCAGCTAACTAGCCGAGTACTAAAAAGTATCCTACCACCATACGAACTCATGCTATATGCACTTTAGGACGACCTTTATCACAATAATTGTCAATGGGTACTGTATAATTTACTCCTAGGCCACGGTTACTCCAATAGATTATATCAATCTCTTAGATTTAATCCATCAGTTTATTTAGTATAGCATAATGATAACCTGGAAGGTTACCAGGGCAGTCTAATTGGGAGACCGTTTGACTGCCAATCTGGAGGTAATAGGTCCAAATCCCACGGCACGTGATTGTCGTTTCTAAATTGTGTGCGTAATACCGTTAGCTTGAAACGATGAAGAAAAACATGCATATCTGAGAGTTCCTAATGTTCTCGAAGACGTCTGAAATCTCGCACTTGGCTAACGAGGTGGCCTGACCCTTCTCACAATAAGAGGCCCGCGTCTATCAGTGGGACAGTTTAAAATACATGGCTGATCTGAAATGCTAACATAAATCAGATTCGTTTAACATCGTTGTAATCGAAACGGTAAAGATCTTATTTCTAGAACAGGGTCTTATTATTGATATTCTGAGGTATCATTTAACATAATGTTTCAGTCTAATTTACATTTGTGATTGCTGCTTCTTTAACAAATTATGTAGAATTTTGTTACCAATTTCAACAAGTGGCTTATATTTGGATAGTGTGCATTAATTCGCGGTTTCAACTAAGAATGCCAGTACGTGTACGACATCTTATCTGATGTTAAGTGATGGTGTGGTCGAAGACGGTAAACACATCTAGCCTAGATTGGAACTGGCTCTCTTATCTCTTGGTGAGACTGCCGCAACACACCGTAAGATACTTGGAGAGAAATTTTCAACTTAAGGGTGGTAGCTAACCAGAGTAGTAGAAAGTACCCTACCACTATGCTATGGTTTCCTCACGATGTTTTCCTTCAAAGGCAGCTCAAGCTCATTGTTGGGGTTCAAACCCCACATCCTTCGGCATGCGCCCGCACTAACCACTGAGGTATCATCGCTACAAAGGTTTCTCACGATATACCAATATATGTACAAAGTCAAGTCACAGTCAGTTGCAATCGTATAATTTGTACCAAGGGATGACAGGAAGTAACATTCGCCACTGTCAACTACACGCTTGAGAACGGAACTGTCTCGTATTATGTTATTACCATGTTGTTACTTAATAGCCGTAATTACGGCTGACCGCTAATAAATTATGTGGGACGTTATCTACATCCTCCCTGATGTAATCTACTAAGGTGGTCTCTATTATACAAGCATGGGATCAGCTTCATGCGATCTGATTGCAGTATAATAAGGTAGCTGCAAGCATACTTCAACTTTGAATGCCCTGCTAGCTCATTTGATAGTGTATTTGCGTCAAGAGTTGTAGGGCGTGAATTCGATTCCCACTCAGGACAAACATTTGTGTGACGAGCATAAATGTTTGGGTGTTCTGTATGTTATTAGTATGTATTTTTTAAAAAAAACCTAGTATGTGAGTAATATATCAGTTATTTGGTTCCCATCGTACAAGCTTTGCTTAGTTTGGGGCTAGATAGTGCTGTGTAAAATGTAAAAGAAACTGACGTGTTCTGCAGATTACATTAAGACGCTTCCAGTCGCTAATGCAAGTGTTTCGACACCTCAGTTGATTTATAAACTTATCCAGCAATACCCTATGTATTGCTGGATAAGTTTATAAATCAGATTTTTGCTCGGCTAATTGTGATACTATTATTGCAGATAGATGAGCGAAAAAAAAGTTCATTTATTAGATAATAAAATTTAACTTAATTTTTAATTAAAAATAAGAAGATAAAAAGATTATTAAATTAAGCATTTTGCGTAACCTTTACTAATTTATTTGGTGTGTTTTAAAATAAAATTTACACAAAAACGTATTCGTATTATTTTAGAGGTTACAAAAACTTTCAAAAAATATTTTTTTCAGTTATACGAAAACAACGGTCTCCGGAGAAATATAATGAAGTTTCATTTTTTTCCAGATTTGGATCGACTGTGTCTCTGAAATAGGAATGTAAACAGTAGTATGTAAGTATATCTAATAGAAGATAGGGAAATCATAGTCAAGCTTATATAATTTGGCCTCTTTAATGAGGTACGATAAGATAGTTGGTACACAGAAAATATCTCAACTGTCCTATGTACAATATTTATAATTACATTATTTGTACTACAAAAACGTTTAACATAATATTCCAAAAAATTTGGTTACAATAAAACTGCGGAAGCCACAAAACTCCTCGTTAAATTATTTGTTATCAGGTGTTAATGATGAACGTTTCCTTTGAGTAAAATTAAATTTTCAAACAACGAAGTTCTTCACGATGAAAAACATCGAGGGCCAAGGAATGCTACATTTCAGCATGCGTTAATTTTGAAGATGAGGATTTCCTTAAACCTAAAAATATATTCTTTTAATTAGTGTGGAATGTCGCATCGCATAATAAAGTCGCTTTACACGACTACGCAAAAGAGAGAGTTATGATTTTAGTATGTAATTTATGTTTATTTGTTTTTTTTTCAGCACACGTTGAACTCTGTGGCTGGTCTGGTCTTTTAATTTTGATGTTTGAGGTGTCATTACGTTTTTGCATGTTCAAATACATATTTTCAAATCAATACAAACAGTAGGAGGCTACAAACATTTCATGGCTAGCTTTTATTAAAGAAAGAGAGCCGACGATTTGAATTGATCAGAAATGATTTGTTAGAAGTTTAAACGTATTTTTTAATTCTTTTTGTTTTCAGTATACATAAATTATATTTTACGCAATCGGGTGTTTAACTGATATTTTTATCATAAAATCAAGTCTACGAGACAGCTTCGAAATGCCACCGTTAAGGTGTGGTCAGAGCTTTATTCTGAAACTTGAGCGAGAGGACAAACGTCCCAGTTTAGCGTCGCCCCCTCTAAAAGGCGAGAATTGGTTCTAATTCCGTGGCTACAATCAATCATTATTAGCTGTAACCGCGTAGTGACGGCTGTTCCAGCTTTAGTGATTATACGATATTTAAGGAAACAGAGTAAACTGAAGCCGTATTATTATTCATCGCTGGTGATTTTTTCCAAACGGAATGCAATGAATTGGTGATTTCAATAGTCATTGTCGATTTTTAATGGTCGACAGGCTAGGCGTTTGATCACAACTCACCTAAATATTAAGTGACTGTTACCATCAGGACAGCATCTCGTTTGTCTTATTACTATTACATAAAAAAGTTTGGTATGCACAGTTGAGCGTTTTTATCTATCTATAAATAATGCATGCGGTCGTATGAAAATTTACCCAAGTTGTTTGATGATGAAGGAAACATACAAAACATGACTTGAGGCTCGATTCTGTCGTAGACAGCAAACAGCAACGACAGACAGCGACAAGCTACCGTGCCATCAACAGCAGTCGACAGTAGGGGTTCCTGACAGTACTGGTTTCTTAGTCTCCGTATGAAGATACTTTCGAAGTTCCGGTAACGAGGGACAGCGACAGAGTCGCGTAAGCCTCAATAGGAATCACAGAAAATGTATACGATGAATGCTGTCGCTTGCAGTCGACGGCCCGATCGCTTGTCGCTGTCGTCTATCGTTGTCGCTTGTTGCTGGTGACGCAGCCAAGCCGGAAGGATTAATTGTATTTACTAACCTCGAGTCCAGCGTGGAGTTGAGCCTCTGGGAACGTCGGAGGGGTGCGTTTCGCACCGCGCTCACCGGTTCCTCCCAACTCCCACCCGCCGACCGATGCTCATCTGAAGAAAAGAATTAGATACATTAGAAAACTTAGATGAGTAACTATTGGTAAGTAATCGGTCACAATTACATTTATGCTAAATCTATCATCTTCACCACCGACCATGATAAACATATACAAAAAAGCAAGAAATCTTAGAAGTAGTTTTCGTCTAACTGCTATACAGCTTAGCAGATTTCACAGTAAGCGTCCAAACTAATAATAGGTCTTGTATCTAGGGGCTCGACAGCAAAGTTACCCCTTACATCGTTTAACCCCTACTGTGGTTAAACGATGTTAATTGCTATTCGACAACAATAACAGGTATTTCTGAATATACATAGTGATTTTGTTGATGAAAGAATAATTATATGTCATTAACACCATCGTTGGCTGTTTAAATTTATTGTTGTTGGTTATGGGCCTCGTTTGGCAGTTGACATTATCTTGAAGTTCTATAAATAATCTACCGTAGGGATACAATTTTAAGCGGGCTGGTCCTAATTCTAATGATCTTTACCTTCTCCCGGTAAACGGAAATGAACAAGTAAGAAAATTACAGAATCAGGAAATTGAGTAATCGTCTTATTTTTTGAAGATTACGAACTATGTAGCTTCAAACGGTGAAGGAAAACATCGTGACGTGATCGTGACATGTCTGAGAGTCCTTCACGTTCTCGAGAACGTGTGAAGTCCATTTATCCCTTTGACAGTAAGAGGCCCGCGCCCAACAGTGGGACTGTTTATTAAAATAGGGCTGTTCCGATACAATCCGACGAACTGAATAGCAATAGGAAAAGTCGGCTGTGAGCTAGGTAATATACAAACTTGTGTAATCACAGATTGGATGACGACAAATTAAGTTTATAGCAAATTTTTAAGCTAAAGGCCAAATTAAATTACTATAATTGTGACATAAAACTTTCCGCAATGATTTTGTGTGTATTTATACACTTAGACAAGCCGGTTAATGGCTTTATCTAAGTTTTTATAATAACTCAAGCGAATAATCGAAAGAAACTTAAGGAAAATAGTTGAGAATGTTTGTTTATATTTCAAATTGGTTAAACAATACAATATGTATATTACCTACAATGCAGTAATAGTTGTTGTTAGTACTATAATCATTATTATAGTACTAACAACAAACTAAACAAAGATAAAAACAATGTATGTTTTCTTCTAAAGCAATGAGTATTTTTTTCATTTTAAAATATTTTTTCACACCTACTCGTAAGTCACAACGATGATGGTATTTTACTAGATACAAAAAATTGAGCCTGGTTTCATTTTAGTCTTATGATATTTTTCTTAAATTCAAGCCTATGAAACTCGGGGTGACGAAAGATTCTAATGATACCACTCACATAAAAATCAGTCATGGTGTTCAGAGTTATAGTGTAATAAGGAATCATTGATATAAACATGAACTTGAAAAACATAACTCTTTTTTTGGCAGTCGTATAAAAATTGTACATATAAGGTGGTAAATTTCCATAGCAGGTCGTCTAGGTAGGTATCACCGCAGTATTAGGTATTCTGTCGCCAAAAAGTAGTGTAGGTAAAGATTATTGTTCCGGTTTGAAGGATATCTTCTATAGCTAGCTAGCAAAATTACATGTATATAAAATATATCAAAAAGAGAAAAACAAAACAATACAAATGTATTAATTAGAATTATATCATACTAGCAACTCACCCCAGCTTCGCACGGGATTAACAATACAAATATAGCCTATGCCACTCAGTGATAATGAAATCATTAGCATTCTAATAATAAAAGAATTATTAAGATCGGATCAGTAGTTTCGGAGCTTATTCAATACAAACAAACAAAAAAATGAAATGTTTCATCTTTATAATTAGTATAGATACGTATATTATAGAACTAATACATAGTATTGTTCTATTTCTACCATGTGTGTCATGCTATAGAACGGAGGTGATGTAAAAACGTTGTGATAATATGTTAGTAAAAACTTAATGTAAATTAAGTCGCTCCCAGCAGCTAATGAGACGGTGTTTTGGTTTGTACCAAAACATGAGACATGAGGCCTGATGAGGCATGTGCCTCAGTTTATTATTATTAAACTTCTTTAGCAATACAGTGTCATATTTTGCGAAGTAAAAATATGGCAGTTACGCGTCGACGTTGTGATTACTACGATTCGTATGTTGGAAAAAAATAAATTAAAACTATTGAGTAAAAAAGAGCGCAGTACATAAAGCAATCAATTAAGCAGCGCTATCTGACCCCAAACTAATTAACTAACAAAATGTTTGTCCTGAGTGGGAATCGAACTCACGTCCTATAGCACATAAAGCAGATATACTACCAATAAGCCAACAGGGCTGTTTTACACATTAAACAGGGACGTTTACCAATTTAACTAATATGGGTTGGTTTCTGTTTTACTTATACCGGATTAATCACGTATAATATGGTACATGTCTAGTATGTATATATCACATTTGTAGGTAGTATAATATGAGTTGATATAACATTAACACAGAAGATGTAAAATGTTATTCTAGAGGTAACTTTTTTTGAAATTTATCGAATTAGTTTTTGGGAAACAATTATTTCAGAAATATCATCATGATTATTTAAGTGTATTATTTTTGCTGTTTTAAAATTTATACAATTTGCTAAAACAGTGATACAGTTTTTTACAAGCAGAATAAGAATCACTTCCTCTTCTAAACATAGTTAAAATTTGACACGTTGGTTTAGTTCCGATGACAACGCATTTTTATTATAAGACCTATAGTACACACAGGATTGGCTCCAAACGAATGAACTTCTCAACGGTCAACAGTAGAGAAAAAAATAATGTTTATTTCCCGTTTTAAATTGCATCATTATCTGGCTGATGCACATATAAAAAATTGTTAAAAAAATTATAATAACTTATTACTACCTACAGTGTCTTAACTAAGCATAAGACCTTGAAATCAACGGGCGTGGGTAGTTGGCAGGATAGAGAAATAATACTAAGTTTTGTTGAAATATCAAGTTATTTATAACGAACATTTTGAGTAAGTACATCATTAAATATTGTCTCTTTGATACCATCAATCAATTGTGGAATAAATTTATTGATAGAAACTATTTTACAATGACAAGCTCTGTTACAGGATTTTTTATGCTGTTGACTGTTTAGCTCCTTTATTTGAATCAAATATTGGCTGTAGAATTAGGTCGTGCTTACAATAAAAATACATTGTTGTCGGAATTTGCCAACAAGACAAATTTCAACGCAGTAAGATAAGAAGTCGTAGTTCTAATTTCGCTTACAAGATACTAACAAACATTGCAAATAAAATTAAATATTGTAATAAAATTAACACAGTATTTAGATACTTAATACATTCCATTAAAAATCAATCAAATTAATGGACTATCCTTTACTAAATTAAGTTTAAAAGAAGCACACCTTGAATTCGGGAACAAACAAATCTGATTTGTGATTGCAAATGCCACGTGGTCGCTAACATTCAGTACCTCCTGAGGCACTTAAGTTTTGAAAGGTTTTTTTTGGTGAAACTGACTACTACACTTTGGCGACCCCAGGAAATAATAAAGAGCAAATAGTAAGTTGTCTCTTTCCACCATGTCAAGAATTGAAACGCAACCGAAAAGTTTCATCGAGCCCGTATAATAAAATCAATAATTACCTACTTAACTTATATTTCTTAATCAGCTTGCGTTTAATTTTGGTTATTTTGTCGCATTTCCTGGCCCGCTTCATGTCACACCGTTTCTCCATCACGTTCCCCCACTTCACGTTTCAATTACATAACCTCGCCTTCAACTTGAAGATCAAGGTTTTCTCTCTATTCAATTAAAACTTGACATTTAATTATGTTGAACACTTAAACATATAATACATTTAACGTAATTCGGTACACGTAATTTTAATTCACGTTATCGTGGCATTGTCTTGACGGTTACCACGTGTCGCCTCCGCAATGTTTGATCACACACTAAACTCGAAACCGAAAACTACTCAATGAATAAACTGCTAATGGTATCACACCAACAATGTTATAATTTCCCCGCTGTTGATTGAGTACACTATGTTACGTCACTATACTCTTTAATACTACAAACTGGATGAACTGACCAGGGTTGATGACCTACTTCAATTTAGACTATAATTATTCACAGCTCAATTTGCACAGATGGTAATCGATTGTGTGTTACAAATTATTCGGAATCTGGACCGATTCGTTAAGCTTAATTGTGCTTGAAATTGTTATGAAATAAATCGGTTACTTATATCAAATTAAGAGGTATTCCGCCCAAATTGTTCGATAAACATAAGATAATTTATTATTGATACCGGATTGGATAAATATACACTTAAGTAGGGTAGGTAATAGTTGTAGCAGATAAGCTTTTATCAACGTTTCGTAATGCCACGGTGTATCAACTCTAGTTTAAATATTAACTGCAGATCAAATTAAGACATATAACATCCTGAGCTGTATCGACCTCTTTCTCGCGATAGCATTACTGTATTGACCGTAAATCATATCGTCCCAGTGAGATAGCAGCAGTTCCTAGAGCTTTGTACATGCATTGCATACGATATGTTAGTAAAATGATAATGCAGGCTGGCAATTCGTTGTATATGGGTCGACGGTAAGGAATCCGGCACAGCAATTGAAGAGACAGCTGCGATAACTGCAGTAATGAATTTATTACAGCTAGCGAATTTCTCAACGTTTATCTAAGTTTAGCTGGTCATCAATAGGCCTATAACTTTCGAAATCGCACATGCTAATAAAACAAATTACAGAGATATTCATCGAACCTGTAAGTTAGTTACTCGCTTGCAATAGATAACCCCGTTAGATGGGAACAACCTGTTGCCGGTACCTAAATGTAAATATCGAAATATCAGGTCCGTAACAAGAATCGATTTATGTACGGTCAGTACATATCAGGAGATCTCTGTAAGTCAGTATTGAGTGTATCGGAGTAGGTCGAAGCACCGAGATCTGAGATGCCGCGCCGCGCCCCGTCACTCACGGATTCATTGTTTCGCTCGCCTAGAGCCTGTGATTCATAATACATATTACAAGTCTGAGATAAGAATGCAGTAAATAGGCCTTTGCAGGCGAACAATCGCGTCCGATCTGGGCGTTATGCGCTTGACACAATTCCTGGCGATGTGTGCGGGAATGTTATATGGGTTTACTGTATCAGAAATGCAGAATAATATTGAACTGTGCACGGCGAATGACGTCAAGACAGCTAGTCACAAAGCTACACCTCAGAATGCCGTCGGAAATTACACAGAATTAGAAGACCGAAACCGCAATGATTAATCTGTTTGTTGAGGAAAAGATCCACCCATAATAGGAAGACTGTTAGCGGTACGACGACCTAAGAAAGTAAAAGTTTTATCTGCTACATAGAACAAGCATTAGTAGAAGCACTGCAGCGAAAGAAAATGTGCTGCACCACTGCATAGCAGATCTTCGTTTTCCCGTCAAGTTACAAGGGTTGTTAGTAGAGTATAAAAATATCTTGCCAATAAACACGACGAAAGGAGGAACGTCCTACATATCTCCATTGAATTTAACTTCTCCAAACAATGATTAGCTGCCAGGGCAATTGCGGCATCAGCCTAACACCCGGCGGTAGATGGGGGCAATGGGTCGATAGAAATTGTCCAATTACATTTATTCAGATGGTTACGAATGTCACTTACAATATCGCAGCAGTCTTGCCACACAATTGGTAAATGTACTTTCTATTTCACAGCTGGTGTATCTACCATTCATAAAATCTAGGATTTGTGTCGACTATAAGGTTGAATGAATGTGGCAATTGTTTTAATTCAACTAGATAGAAGTTCTGTTGAATCTGCGTCTAAAGAAACGTAGCATCTTCACGAAGTAACTACATTCAGTATCAGAAACAAAAGTTGTTTTGTTGCTTTTTATGTGAATTTATCTCCGCTTTATTTTCATTGTGTTTTTATATGCAAACCACATTTCGCAATCATGAATATAAATAGACTTAAGTTCATAAAGTAAAGGTCAAGTTTAATGTAATCAATGATCTATAAGTACAAAATCCAACTATTTACGTATTAGGTTAGCGAGAACAATAAGTATAAAAGTAAGTGATAAGACACTAGTAAATAAACTAAACCATGTTACGATCTCAGTCCAGGTAATCAGTTTGTTTACCGCTAAATAAATTAGGCAGTGCGCAACCAAAACCAATAAACACAAGAACGTTTTACCTATTTGTTTTATAGGTTCCTCCGTCACTGGACATAACTTCACTTTGTTTACGACAATCACTAAAGTAAACTGCATTGTCTTGCGGCACAGTCACACGCGCAAAAGCAAATCGATATTCTCAAATGGTCGGCGCAAATTAACAAATTCATCGTTTGACACGTCAGACTAACCGCGACGTCGGTTTAAAACTAAGACCGGATTAACATAATTTCCGAGTGCACATATCAATTGTCGAGCCTACTGCGGTTGCTGCCACCAGCATTGGCTCACATCCAGACGTTTACAATTATTATGAAGCTCACACACATAGCTAATTGTAAATATGCGTGGCTCCCGCATCAATTGGGGACGTTGGGAGCGACGCACGACGGGAGAACTTTCAGTGACGGATATAATATACACAATTGGGGCTATTTCTAGAAATGGCGAGAACTCGACTGGAAGCAAAACAGTTTGCGATGGACTTGGAGTTTGACTCAGATTTGGATGGAAATAGACAGATGAGTTGTTTTTCGACGAGATACTTCAACGTGAAATTGATGTTGAACAAGTGTTTGAAATAAACAGATGGGCTAAATGCTGAGAAGCGTAAAGAAAAACAAGAAAACAACAAGGTACCTATTAAATAAACCTACCTTTTTATAACAGGGAAAAACTACATGGCTACGTGAAATCCAGCTACTAACAAAATCGACAGCCACCGAAATTCAAAGAAATTCAAATTCTGTGACGGGGTTTCATAATGAACCCATGAAAATGCACTACCTATTAATTTCAAACCTTATTATTACATAGTAGTCAACATAAAGCTAAAATAGCTCGATACAAGTACAGATTGGGCGCCATAGGTATCTAAACTTCCGCGTAATACCACAAAATAGCCCGAATAAATTTTACCATATATAGTACCATTTCTGGTATATGATAATATACGTGTATATAGTATTATGTCTGTCAAGTTTCTCGCAAGGTGTCCAAACAAGAAACTTGTAGACAAACAAAGGCAAATAGTTTCTGGCACACCGAGCCACAGCGCGTACTCTAATGGATGCGGTAATGGGGATGAGTCCAAAAATAATCCAAATGCATTTAGGTTTAAAACCTTTTCAGATTACGCTACAAATCACATACTTAACGTATTATCTTTTGCGTGATATGTATTATGATATAGCACTATAAAACCGCTTGAAGACACTTTTTTTTTCTTTTTCATAGATATGTTAACATACATTATGTTGTATGCAACGCAAAGGAAGGCGCTGAGAAACCTTGAATAAAACTATACCTAAGCCCTTTCAATTAGTTAATCATAAATATTGGTCCTCATGTACTGTAAGTTTTTTGGCGTTTTCCTGATAGCGTTGCACTTATTGTTCACGGTATTGAGCGATATTTTATAGCGTAATCTGAATAGCCATTCAAGCCAGTCGTAAATAAAATACCGCGCAAGATTGATGCTTATAACGCGACTATTATTAACACGCAGTCCATGTTCAAGTGTGCTTTTTGCATCGTTGCGATTGAATCTGATGTCATGCTGTTGAGTTTAGAAGGCAAATGTATTAAAGGCTGTAGTGCTAAGATATAATTCTTGTGTAATAACTAATAATGAATAGGTACTGTACTATAGAATTATGAACAGTATAGAACATAAGCGATGAGGACATACAAGGAGAAGTAATGAAGTAAATTAAAAATGTACATTTATAAACAACGAACTACGAACGAACTACAACGAACGAACGAACGATCGAACGAACGAACGAACGAACGAACAACGAACCACTTCAATATACGAATATTGAAGTTAAAGATAATAAAGTCTCAACAGAATTAAGGTTTGATGTGACTTGTGAAACATTCAAATGAGATAATTCGTTTGAAGTAGCTAACGAAGTAAAGATATATATATATTTTTTATTCTGCTAAGCACAAATGTTTGTTCTGTGTCTGGGTGTACTGTATGTATTTACAAAAAAAAGTATATATGTATTCTATCAGTTATCTGACTTTCATCACACAAGCTCTGCTTAGTTTGGGGCCAGATGGCGCTGTGTGTAATGCCCTACGATATTTATTAAAAAAAAAAAAAAAAATTTTAAGCGACGATTTTTTCTATGAACTATTGATGCTGCGGCTTAAAATTTTCAAGGAAAATAATTACCTTTAGTAAAATGACATTACTCTGAGTGCACAATGCATTTTACAACTAGGTATCTAGTGTTAGTCTGTTGTTTTGTAACAGCATAAAATAAATAATTATACGTGTACACTCGTACTATTAAGCGTAAGAAAATTAACATAACATGTGTGTACATTGAATTACAACACCTTCAGAAGCCTAATTAAATTTGAATATTATAAAAGTGGTGTACGTAACGACAGATGCGCGTAGAACGAGTAATTCACAATTCATATAGTTTCATAATCTACATCGACAACATTTGTGAATCAATGGTGGCTTTCTTTGTTACCTAACAAGTATGTTTATGAATGAAAAATACAGCGGAAAAGAAGGTTAAGTATTCAAAGAGATTCATCCAGATTATCCAGGTTACCCAAACAACAGAACAAAAGAAAAGATTACAGATAAGGTTTTTTTTTTTAAGTAATGAGACGAACGAGTCGCTCTCCTGATAGTAAGAGATAACTTCTGTCCAAATAAAGAGGTAACATACAAATAAATAAATAAATCGTTGGACATTACACACAGCGCCATCTGACCCCAAACTAAGCAAAGCTTGTACTATGGAAGTCAGATAACTGATAGAATACTTAAATACATTTTTTTTTGTAAATACATACTTATAATACATACAGTACACCCAGGCACAGAACAAACATTTGTTTATACCACAAACTGTCCTGGGTGGGAATCGAACCCACGCCCTTCGGCTCTCGAAACAAACATACTACCAACGAACCAACAGAGTTCCTACACAGGATAACAATATAAGTCATAAATCATACAAAGAGATATATGACCTATATTATCATTGTATTTTACCCGTAACTGCCTGTGACCTTTTCAACTGAGCCGATTTTGATGTTTGTCACGAGAATAGTGAGCATCACGGAAACGGACTTAAAAAAAGTATTTCAGAAACAATATAACGAAACAAAATTTTAAGGCGGCGTGGTGACAGTGTAAATTTTACATTATCCATGCATGCTTATGATGCAAGCACTGCCACTGTTAGATATAAATTTTGCTCTTATCTCTATTGTATATTAAGTAAACAGTGTTTTACATGGCTTAGTGTGTTCAGTGTTATACATAATACCTACAGAAGCCCTGTTTCAACAAGGCCTTATGCAAATCAGCAATGTTTATACACGCCAGTCTATGTCAATAAAGCAAATTGCAGAATTAAGCATTTAATAGCAAGACTAAAATAATGGGTCACCTAGTTAAGGTCTTTAGTAGGCTTCTGTACGAAACCATACTAAGTTTGATAAAGCGGGTGAAATTTTAGACACAATAAGCGGTTATAAGCGTGATGTAAACGTCTTTGGTAAAATTATGTCAAATGATTCATGCTGGAATCGCGATAAGGACGCATTTAGAAAACCTTTGAATTAGTGTCATGTTATAGTTGGGACCATTTCACGTATTTATATGTACCTGTATATACGCAGCTTCTTAGCGTTAGTAGATTACATTAAAATTGTCTCTTCTTACACCCTAAAAGCCCTTCCTTGATTTGAGTCTGTCACAAGGCCTTATGTGACAGGCTTTTCGCCAAAGGCTGTTTAAACCATAGTACTTTAAAATACCATGGACCAGGGTATGTAATGTTAAAGGCTAACAATCCACAAGTCAGTTAATAGCTGCGTATTAGCATGGTATTCATTCGAACTAATGACACACAATGATTCGATAGGTACGTTACTGTAAAAAAAGTACTGACACTCAAAGGCCCTTCGAATAACTTGTCAGTTGCTGATACGGTATACTCTTCACTTCTACTTTTCAAGCAGTCACTGGCATTTATATAATACATGCTAAGTGACGTATCGCAAAATCACTTCGTTTTGCTCAACTGCAGAGCAGTGTGTACACCTTGTTTACTATACAAAAATATTTTTTTTGATAAAATTAATTTTAACAACAACAGAACAATCGTGTAAATAGGGCGTTGTATATGTTTGAAGTACTCTTCTAGGCACATAAAATTACATATTTTTAAGTCTATACCGAACGCATAGTATTAAGTAATACTTTGACACCTAATAGTAAAAATAATAGCATGTGATAGAACAAAATGTAGACTTCACAGAAATCAAAATGTCGATTTAGTCGATTATGGGTTTGTATGAATTCACACCACTCCACAAGCCATCGTAATTTAGCATATTAAAAACTACTATGGTATGCCCTACATAGGATTCAGTGGGTGCAGTAATAGCACCACATATTAAATAACAGTTACTGCGTAATACTTACATTTAATGAGTACCACCGAGTCGTGGGGCTCGCATTGCACCTGGGTGGCATTCATGGCCAGCACCCCGCCCGGCCCGCCACCCGCGCCGCTCGCCTCCCTGTTGGTATGAATAACGTTATTATAGCGGAAGAACAACATTATTGGTGTTATATGTAAGCTGGTGCTATAGTGCCTTCGAGGATTGTAAATGTGACGTCATGAGCTCCCAGGCAAGGCCTAGTTTGAGGACGTTAACGAAATAACAATAGGTTCTTGATTTTTTTATGAAAGACTTCAAATATGAAATACCTACCTACTTGCCACTGACAGAACGCATAGAGTGCGATACAAAAGACAAACAAAAAAAAAGATGTAGAATTGAAAAGTAGGAATAAAAAGCGTACATTGAATGATTATTATCCTACTCCTCTTGTGGTCAAACGCTTATCTTTTATGTAATAGGTACTTCTCCCAGTAAGAGAAATCACAGTCAAAGAGACAAAAAAATTCGTGCAATGAATGTGAAAAAAACAAGTGTTGCTCTTAAGTTAAACCTGGCTTCGCCTTAATTCAAAGATGGATTTATTGCCTCTGTTTTGCCCTGTATCTCCTTGAACAGAAATAGTGGAGAAGCGCTCGATGATGATCAAGTGAGGAATTTACGAGACACCGCCATCCATTATTCATAATTATAATCATAACAGAGGTACGAAGAATTATTGAAAACTAAACTATTACGCGAACTGAGCTGACGTAATAGAACAGAATGAAACAAAAGAGCCTAATATAGGTTCAACTGAGGTCAGTCTTTAGTATGTAAGTTAAACTGTATTACCTGCCTAATTAATATACTCTTTAGTCTTTTACGAGTCATGTCTAAATAGGAGGTGACATTGAACTTATGATTGATAAGACCTAACTGGATGGTCAAGGTCGAGAGTTACATAACGTAATTCCTGGTGTCTTCCCTATTGGACAGTCGTTGACAGCTGCGGTAAATTGAACTAAATTAAAACATTTTTTTAATATTACAATAAATTAAATCAACTAATTTAAAATGTTGCAGTCATTTAACATAATTATAAAAGATTGCAATGGAAACACATTTTAGTAAGTTTAGATAATTATGTCAACAAAAGTTTGCAAAATTGGTCTTACTAGCCAGCTAGTCGTGCCCGCGGTTCCGTCATTGTAACGATGATGATGAAGACAAATTGTATCTTTACCTAGATATTAAATTTAAACAAATTACGCCGAGCAGTTTGTTCTTAAAAAGGTATGAGGCAGGCAGAGTTACTCTCGCATTTATAATATTCGAATCAAATGATTAAATCCATATACACGTGCTCAACTGTTCATAGCTAGAGCGACTAAAGAACCACTGAGCTACGATCGGTATCTGCCGCTGCCGCTCTACCCTTATACCATCACCAGTTTTAGTATTCATGGCGCTAGATAAAGGTATGTCTAGCAACACTTCTTAATCATCTTATCAATATAGATTTTAGTATTTTAGCTGCAAAAAGTACTTGTACTTACCAATAGAACAAAAAATATACTGAACAAAAAAAACCTGCTGAAAAAATTTTAGCTGCAATATATTTTAGTAACGGAATATGGAAAAAATTAACACTGCATAAAAGGTTTTTATTTAATATCTCGCTACAACTGCAGCTTTTAAGAACTAACTATACGTATGTGTAATTGTATATACGTATATATATGTATACATAATCATACAGATTATTTTAACTTTTTATTTTCTTGATTATGATCACAGTGAGCATCTGAGTGGCTGAGAGTGAGATGGAGAATGGCAATAACGTGACAACTAAATAAATCGTACTTAGCATGAGTATTGGAATCAATGGCCGCAGACCTATTGTAAATGAATCAGAAGAAATTGCCAAAATTTTGCTCATCTACAACCTTATTTTGCATAAGGTAACAACAAAAGTGAAGTTTTACAGTTTCTAATTATTCATTAACAAAATTTAGTAACTACCTGTAATGTATATAATACATATATCTAATATATATATATAATTAGGTATATAAGTATTAAGCGAAAATTACAACATATTTGCAAGATTTCAAAGTTCAGCAAAATATGATTGAAGAGGGGTTTTGACCTTGAACTCTGCTCTGACCTTAACAAAATCCTTGAATAGGCTTTATGTAAGAACAACATTTTTTGTTATAATGAGACCAAAATTTTGTTTGTATTCTGTGAATGCTGCATTTTAATATCTTACGTACAAAGTACATATAGGTAGGTAACCTAGCATTTCTTAAAAGCAAATTCTAATTCATTTTCATTTCAATTTGAATTAGTTTGTCTCATATTATGTACTAGCGATCCGCCCCGGCTCAGCATGAGTGCAATGTAGATACTAATGTGGTGAATATGCATGTATTATACACATATAAACCTTTATCTTGAATCACTCTGTCTATTAATGGCAACCACATTAAAATCTGTTGCATATTTTAAAAGAACTAAGCGCACAGGCGGGATGTGAGATTGTTTTATTACTATGTAGAAACTCCCATTTTTTAACAAGTATTTTTAGTGCATAATAACTCAGTTAGTTATTCTGCCTCATAAGCTGTAGATGTGAAGTTGATTCTGTGTCAGGACATACAAATACATATCTGTATACAAGAATGTAGAACAAACATTTATGTGACAGACATAAATGTTTACTCTGTCTGGATGTTTTAAATTCATGAATTTTATTACTACTGACCCATCTCTCTTCACATGGGACATCATCTAGATTAAAAATTGTGAAACAAAATCTGTTGTGTATTTTGTAAGTAGAACTACAGCAACAGTAATCCATAATACTTATTGGCCATAAATAATAATAATGTTACAGGCAAGTCACTTCACTACAAAAACAATCTTACACTTTGAATAAATAAATATCGTAAGACTATACACACAGCGCCATCTGGCCCCAAACTAAGCAGAGCTTGTGTGATGGAAGTCAGATAACTGATAGAATACATAAATACTTTTTGTAAATATATACATATATACAGAACACCCAGACACAGAACAAACATTTATTTATTCACAAAATGTTTGCCCTGAGTGGAAATCGAACCCACACCCTACAGCTCTCAAGGCAGATATACTACCAATGAGCCAATGGGGCTGTCAAAATGAAGCTGTAAATTAGAAAAAGTATTTAATTAGTGTTGTGTGAAATATCTACAAATACCTAAGTATTAGACAACATTTACACACAGATATATCTAACCCCAAACTAACAACATTTGTAACTACTATGAAAACCACATGACAATACTTTTCTTTGCCTTTTTTATAAATTCATATTTTAAATATTCAATTAATGATTTTTTTGTTGCATACATACATACATATTATATGTATCATGTTTATATGTGTGTGGAGGATATACCATTGAATATTCAAGGTATATATTTAGTTTATTTCCACTTAACAGTTGTTTCAGTTACAACAATAATGAGGAATTAAATTTAACTAATTTGACAATATTTTTTTAATTAAAAACTATATCTTACTGGACATAACATTGTTTTTTTTTCTACCAAACCACAATAAAAGTTGTAGGTAGATACCAAATATTATAGGTAAATATACATATGTATAAGATTTAAATTATTGTTTTTTTTATTTTAAACTCAAGCTTTCATTATTACTGAACAATCAATAACTATTATTTGTATGGGAACCAAGTTAAGTAACATCAATTAAAGCTACAGGCTGACGCAACTTTTATAATAGCAAACAGGTGCCTCAGATGTGTGACTAATGCGGCAATGTGCTGTATTCAATGGTTATGTAGGATGAAAATAGTATTGATTAACTCGAACAATGGTATAGTTAATTACATGGTACTATAAAAATATAATTAGGTATAATGTATCAAAGGTTACAGTGATGACAGTTACATGCGACCATTTTTGATCTGTAGATTTACATTACCAGTAAAAATGTACTGAAGTTGTGGCCCAATTTTCAAATAAACAATCATTCACAAAAATATCTTTAGGTTACTATTATTATCTCATTTATGTACAATATTGTATTTTTTATTTTTTGTTAAGATGGGTTACAGTGCTAATGGCCTTTTTAACTGTATTTTAATTTATTTTGAGTTTTAAAAGTCATTAGTGAAAGGTTTAAATTAAAAACTGTTAAATTAATCTATAGTAAAATTATCAATTGATGTGTGGTACTTAATACATCTATTTAATAATTACTGTTAACCAATCAATTACTTAATACGATTTTAAATATATATATAAGGTAAATATTGTAAAGGTATTACATAGGTAGGTAAGTAGTAGGAATGAAGTTAGTAAACAATAGATATTGTCACAATTATTGAGAAATGCAAAATGTATTATGCACATACCTACTGTAAATATTTTAAAAGGCAGTAAATTTCTAGTGAAGTCAGCCTTCAAATCTGTCCTAATTTAAATTGTCACGAGATGTACAATCCACCAGACAGGAACTTTATCAAGACTAAATGACAAGAATAGATTTGTAACTTCACACTCCCCTGTATTCTAAAATAGATAGAACATTAGAAAAGGATCCTCAAGTGTGAACACATGGGTTGATAATAAAATTAAGCTGTTTGTTTTAAGTTTTCTCATGTTTTGTTATGTATGTTTCAAATGACAGAGCTGGTGAGATATACAGTGTTTTTATGTTAGGCTATGACTTAATATATTTTGACACTTAAGTGGTCTGAAATTATGATTAAGTGCATAAACAAGGTTATTATTACTAACTAGCAGATGCTTCCCGGTTTAACCTGCATAGTTCCTGTTCCTGTGGGAATACAGGGATAGCCAGATAGGAAAAGTAGCCTATGTCACCTGGAGATAGTGTAGCTTCCCAATGGTGAAAGAATTTTTGAAATCGGTCCTGTAGTTTCGGAGTCTATTCAATACAAACAAACAATCAAAACTTTCCTCTATATAATAGTATAGATTAAAATTGGATAGAGATTATCAATTTGCGATATTTAAGTACATAAATGATTGAATGATGTATGGAAAGTGGAATAGCACTCCTGGGAGTCCTTAGTTTATATGGAAACTGCTTTGATATTTTTTATGCTACAACTACTATACTAAATAAAGAAGAAATATGCTTAAAAAAAAAAGAGTTGTCTATTCAATTTTTTGTTAGAACTCATATTTAATTGGATTGTAGACAAATATGTATAGCTGTTCAAATGAGGGAAACACTAGCAGTTTTATGGAACAGTTTTCTAGGACACCAATTAGTGTAACAACAGTGCAAACTGTTGTGGATATGATTCAGAATGCACATACCATGTTAAAAAATAGTTTTCCATATGCATGTTTGTGTAATTTTAAAGACTACCAATATACCAACTCAAATGGGAGTATAAAAGAAAAAGTTTTAGATGCAGTTGAGTAATACTGTAAAAGGGTACAAGGTAGTGTATGTGTTTAAATATCTCCTTTTATCCAGCATTAGAAACACATGAATATAATATCTTTGTTTTTGGTATTATCTTTACTTGTATATCAATGTTTAACATCAACAACATTGGATTAAACTGTTTATTTATAATGAAAATAAAGCAAACAAATTACAAATACTTGTAAATATTGTGTTATTAGGTACCTAGTATATCTGATTAGTGGTTATGAAGCATACACATACCTAATAAGTTCACAAAGCATCCCTAACTTAACTAAAGAAATCCACAATTTTTTAAATAATAGTCCTAGTTTGTGGTGGTCCACTTTTTTAAGCTTATAGTGGTACATACAACAAAAGCCAATAAGATTATTATTATGCCTGCTTGTATTTAGATACCTATAATTATTGTCTTCAATTTAATAAGCATTTGTAATCCTGCCTGAAAGGTTAAGGAAGTTCTTTTAAAAAAGAAAAGTCAGCAATGTAGGTAAATAGCAATAGATTTCTTTTCATGATCTATGCCAGCCCAGTTAAAAACTGGCTTGAAATATTATGGTTTACTAGATTGGCATCTATCTAGGTTATCTGTTTGAATGATCTATGTTTCAGTGATAAATTTGATTTGCTAACAGGAAAAGTTTGTTTTTATAATGTTTAGTAGTTTTAGAAAGAATAATATTTTTACAATTGAGCATGTAGAATTCTCTTCTTCATTTTCCCTTCCATCTTATTCATGATAGTCAATATGCACATCTGTTATTTTATAAAAATAAATTACCACTTCTAAACTATCTTATAAATGGCAAAACTAAGTACCTAAATATACTTCTAGGCATCTAGGCATCTAAATTGGAATGTTTGAGGAGTTCAGTGTGTATATTGTGTATTATGGAGAAGTTTGTATCTCATGTTCTAGTAAATTTATTAGGTGTAATATCGGCGCTGGCCAATTTACTTGGCAATAAATTCTCATCATTTCACTTGCAGCGATAGGACGTGTTGACATTTGACACCGGGTTGGTAAGTCCGTAGTCAGCGATGTCACAATTTTAGGTCAAAGTACGATGAACTTGAACGCGCTTTACTCACCGTAAAATGCTTAATGCCGCCACTTGCGTTCCTGCGGAATGCGTGCAGGCTGGGCCCGCATTCGCTAGGAGAGCATTACTGTTTTATGCACCTTTGGAAAGTTTCCTCCGTGGAAACGGGCCACGAGTACAATCACTGGTCACACTGCTGGCTCCGCAGGTATTCAACCTGACAGTTATGAGCTCGAGTACCACCACCTTTTGTAAAATCCACTGTTTTCAACAAAAGCCACTGGAATCCGTGCAATGAACACATCCGAAAGTTCATCACTGCACTTCTAGTTCACAGGTTTTCTGTCTTTGGAATTAATTGGGCATGAGCAGTAGTTCACACGCGAAGTCTTATGTAAACAAACTTAATTACTTCAATTTAATAACATGAAAATAAAGAATGGAACGTCGATCGCACCGCAAAATCCGAAAAACACAAGACGCGCAGCTGGCTAGCTGTCGCCGCTCGCCTGTGTCGCGGAGGTGAAGGCGGATGAAGTGGGGTAGGAGAGCGCTTCTACCGCGCCCCCTGCCCCTTACTTCCCGCTTCGTCTCGCAAGTCATTTTATTACGCTACGTTCATTTTATTTTGATTTGAAGCTGCGTTTGCGACTTTTGCATGACTTTGAGTTATTTTTATTTTTTTTAATAATATCATGCACTATTTAAGAATAGGAACGTCAATTAAGCAAATTATTTGATATTATAATACTTAAAGATTGTAAATCTTCTAAAATAATTATAATAGGTAGATACGTTATGAAAATTTTTAAGTTGCAGTACACAAACTATGTACCCATGTACAGATTATTAGTTTTGCTCAAGACGGAATACTAAAAAAGAAAGAAACAAAGCTACTGTTATGTCATTTAGTCTTTTATAATAATATTATTTTCTTTTATAATAATTTGGCTTTGCAAGTTTTATACATAGTATCCTGCCTGTGTTGCAATCTTTGGTTCAAAGCGAAGGTTGTAAGGGATTTGTTATAAACAATACCCTATTTCCATTAACAAATGCATTTTTTTAAATTCTCCGTAGCCTTTATGTAAAGGGACGTAGGTTTGTAACTGAAACTCAATGTTTTCGCTTATGTATAGGTACAGCCCAAAGAAAAACAAAACTCAGGTGTGGATCATTTTCAGGTCCACAGCATGAATATAAGAAAACGACAATTGAAGTGGACGAACAGGTCGTTGGAACGCGGTATACGCAAATGGAAATATATATGTAGATATATAAACATGCACTTGGGCAGGGCCGATGAAAGCACACGCTTGTGGTTGGCCTTCACCAGAAATCTCCGCATAAACCACATATTTTGGAAAAATAATAAAACAATTTCGCATGGCACACTTTCAGGCAATTTTCGAGAAAGTAATTCGTCATTGGCGATCTATCAGAGGTTTCTCCTTTATCATTACTCTTGGATAACTACCCCTTTGGGCCTGTAATTACCGGTAGTGCCGGCAGATGAGTAAATGCCTTAAATTCTGGGTTGTAGGGAAAGTGAAGTGCTAATGGGACATATGTGACAGTTTGATCATAGTGCTGTAACACTCAACTTGGCAGCAGTACAAATAAGATATCAGCAGATCAAATCATGATTTAGGATTTCTGTCGCTATATGGCTTCATACATTAGATCTATTTTATTTGTAGCTCTAGCATATTAATTTGCTAAAATTACGTAGTACGGAAACTATTGTCAAATGTATGAATAAAATAAATTTCCGTTTCATCCCGCCAGGGGCGCTGTTCCATTTTTTATACACTTTTCTATCGTATGTAAGACTACGTAAATCTTACATATTCAATTTAATTTAGTATATTTTTTTACAGTAACACAAAATACTATGTACCTACTTATATTTAAAATATTGATATTTTAGAGTTTCTGTTTAAATGAAAAAATGAAAAACCTTAATTATAAAATTGTAGTACTTTTATGAACATAATTTTATTATGTTCATAATCACTGCGTGTATGGGTAATGTCGACACTTAAAAATTATAAATCTTGCATCTACAAAAAGTATTTAATCATACTATGCACCTGTAAAACCAGTTGGCCCAGAAGATCCACAAAAGCGCGGGTAAAACATCTGTTGTAGTTTTTGCCGGTAACAATATATACTTATCCGTATTTTACCCCAATAGGTCGGGCATGGTCGGGCGGAAGCAGGGTGCGGGTTGGGTGCGTCCTTGAGAACTCATTGGAAACGGAAGTGACTATTCCATTGACTGCATTTTATTTCTAGTGGTTTGTTTTGTTATGTTTCATTGAGTATGAATGTAATTTACTGATGCATGGCTCCAAGTCTAATACTTACAATAATTTTATTAAGTAAGTAGTTATGTCGTATCAGTTATCACACTAAAATGACATACATCTGCAGTAATCACACTAAATTAAAAATAAATATGTATGTATGCTTGTACGCTGAAATGGCTGGACGGGTTTAGATTATATTTTGGATGAGGATAGTTCTGGATTAACGCAAGCTACTTTATATTCCAGAAAACGTGGTCAAAACTGCGAGGTGCAGGGCGCAAAAGTTATTTTTATGGTCAAGTTTTTGATCATAACTCATATAAATTCACTGGTATGACAGTATAGTTGAAGACAGTAATTACATCTGATCTAATAGATATTGACATTCAAGAGGAGCGGTACGCACCTCAGAACACACATCAGTAAATAGGTGTTGCAAATTTTCAAATCGAAGGTGGTAGCTAGCTTGCTGAGAACCTACTGGAAAATACCATTAACATGATGTTTTATGATGTTTTTCCTTTTCATCTCAATCTTTTTGTGTTGTTCTGGGTACCGCTACAATGGTCATGGGCATGCGTTATCTCTTACCATCACAAGAGCGTTTCGTTCGTTTCATTACATTTACATAACAATAATGCTTATTATTGTTTAACAAAAAATATGACTGCATTAAAAAACCTGTGTCACTCGGAATCTTCGGATTGTAACGATATACCATACATTCAAATCTGTGAGGCATTTAAAAGTTATGATGGAATAAAGAAACTCACATGTACATAAGTATACATAAACCTGGAAAACTATACATTCCTTTTTTGAGCAGACGTGTAAAAAAGTACTTTACATCCATAGCACAATTATTATTTTCTAACTGTACATAAATATGCAATCTGATCATCGACTTTAGAGGACAAATGTTTTGTATAGCGTGCCTAATGCTCATATTAAGTTCATACAGTTCAAGCGGATATCCTTTCTATTTCGGTCCAAGGATAACTTTAATGGTTACCTGTGTATGCGCAGTTGTTCAATATTTCACGTCTTTGTCAACGTACCTATTGTCGGATGCCATTCTCTGCTGCTCACTATTAATTATAATATAACAGCTAGTTTCAATTATAGCAGCATGCATACCTAGTCAGTTTTTGTTGTAACACTACTCCTTACCAGTATTGAAAACTCTACTCGATTATAGTTTGCTAATTAATACCACAGATTAATTCTGGTAAGTAAGCAATTAGTATCCAAGTAGGTAAGTTTGTAATAATCAGCAAATTATTCATCTAATGATTGTTTGTACATTGATGTAATTTAAAGTGTCCATATGAAAACTAGTGCTGCTTGTAATGACAATAGGTATTTCGCATAAGTCATATTTTGTATTTTTATTCATCTGTTTGTATTGTATCGAATAAATGGTTTTACTTTCTGTTCTTTTTATGACATTACATTATGTAAGAAAAAGTAAGTATGTTAACGAGTCAAAAGAAAAATTAAAAAATACGAAGTCCATGACAAAAACCGAACTAAAAAGAAAAATGTATTATTTTTGCCACACCTGCTGCAATATTCAATTAATTTGATTGATCTAAACTTGTCTACTATAAAAATAAATAAATAAATATTGCTTTAAAGGCTTTAGTTTAAAGAAATTGTTTTTTTATTTCGATAGTTTGTCCTATCAAGAAAGCATTACATTATCACCTTCATAACATAAGTGGATTATATATAGTAGATCTGATTATTTATTTTGGGGTTTAGATGGCGCTCGCTGTGAAATGTCACTCAGTATTTGTATCTCTACTTATATTAAATTTAATTCATGTTTAAAATAGTACACTAACCGATACATATTTTTAGTACTTCAATACACAATCTTTGGTGTCAACCAAAATTAATAATTTTTCAGAAGAAGTTTTTGCGAATTTTCATCTTCATTTTTCATCAATCCAAATCTGATCATCATTTGGCTTTACTGTATTGACTTACCAACATTCGAGTCAAACATTTGCCCCTAAGATTTACCTCACTTTGGTGCTACGCATTTAAAACACCTAAAAATTAAACAAACATTTTCTATACGGTTATTATAATTTTATCATCATTAACATTAAATGTACCTATCTGTTTATTTAATGTCTCCTGATTACTAACAGGCGTCCCATGGATTTAATGTTTGTTATATCTCTACCACTTTTTCTAATAAGCAATTTTACCACACTTTACAACATATTAAACATAGGCTTCATGGCGTGAACGGCACCCAAAGCGTACCGAAGATCAAGTAATGACTATCAATTAAAACTGTTTCTTACTTATTAACATTCCAAACACAAGTGCTTTGGAACGAGAACGTAAAATATCTACGGCGTGGGTGCAAAGAGATAGTTTGTCAAGCTACTTAAAGCTATTCGTACCCAATGATGAAACTAACGAAGACGTACTAAGATTGGTACAAATATACTTCAATGAAATTTGCTAGTACCTATAATCGTACATTTTTTTGGGTTACGTACCTGAAGAGTATCAAATGGGACTCTATAACTAAGTTTACCTTTTCTGTCTTGCCCCACCCGTCCCTTTTTGAGTACCGTCTGCGTTGGTTGTCCAAAGGTTGGGGAAACCGACTAAATATCTCCCAAGCTGTAACCAGCCAGAAGACGCGCGACGAATTACCTATCTGACAAACAATGAACATGTTTTTTTTCTTTATTAATAAAGTGTTGTATTGTATTAATTATATTCTTCACAGAGACCTAATCGCTCACAAAATACTGTGAAATTAGTTTTGTATATTTACCTTATCGTTTTGGCCATATTGCAATAGCTGTGGTCGTGAATTGATTACAAATTGCGAAAGTTTAAAAATTGGTACAATAGTAAAAATTGTATGTATTGTATTGATTGCACTGTTACCTCTTCTCTGCTTCAAGAGCTGTAGCGTGGGTCTGATTCTCACCCAGGATAAACATTTATGTGATGAACATATATACAATTATACATACATATTTGTTTTATTTCGGAGTGTTCTGTAAGTATGTAAATATTTATAAATAATAAATAATAAGTAAATAAATATCGTTGGACATTACACACTGCGCCATCTGACCCTAAACTAAGCAGAGCTTGTATGATGGAAGTCAGATAACTGATAGAATACATATATACTTTTTTTTTGTAAATGCATACTTATAATACCTACATAGAGTAAAAAAAAAGTATATAAGTACTCGATCAGTAATCTGGTTCCCATACATAGTTTGGGATTTTATGGTGCTGTGTGAAATGACCTATAATATTTATCTATTTAATAAATTATATTGTTTGCTTCTATACATCAAGCATGTGCTACAGGACCCTCAGTTCATGTTCATGACTTCCGTTTGACTAATTTTATTGTGAAATTCATATTCCTGAATGACCTCTGATTTAAGATTATTGTCCTAGTAGTTTATAAACCACACTCCATTCATCTAAAGATTGATTGAAATGTTTGCTGATAATTATAATGTATGTAGATGATGTACTTCTATGCTTATCATTTTATAATTATATATTATTATGTTACATGTTATGTCGTACAGTCGACGCGCCTTGCTCAAAATATCGTGGCGGTTGGCGACTTCCGCTGATTCAGAGGCAGTTGTTCAGTGTTTGTTTTCACAGAACGTACGACATTGTTTTCTCAAAATTCTGTGTATCGCTGCTACGATCATGGACATGCATTATCTCTTACCGTCAGGGGAGTGTCTCGCTGGTCTCGTTACTTTTACATAAGAAATATTGTGGTACCCAGAACATTGAGAAACAAAACAAACCATCGTCAATTCTAGACATTCTTTAATTAGTCTCAATAGCCCCTGTACTACGCTTGCTTGCACGTGGTCTCCATTCTAGTACTCGTCTACCTCACCGGTTATCGGTTCTTCGAGAAATGTGGCCGGCCCACTGCCACTTCAGCTTACTAAGTCTTTGAGCTATGTCGGTAACTTTAGTTCTATGTCAGATGACTTCGTTACGAATCTTGTCACGCAAAGAAACTCTGAGCGTAACTCGAGCATAGCTCACTGTGCGACTTTGAATTTGTGGACCAGGTTCACCGAAACTTATAGAATAGTTATAAAATATTCGTGACGGATGTTATAGGACATAGCAAAAAAGCCAGGAATAATTCTACAAATACACTTGCTGTTGATTTTGTTATAAGTACCAAATACGAATAATGAAATAATCAGTGCAGTGAGTCAACTTTTAGGTGCAGTGCTGTGTCATGCAATGAATAAACATTTAACCAGTTACGGTCACTGTTATCACTGCAATACCATTTTCAGAAAGTAAACAACAACGTACACGACTGCAAATTGCTGAACAAAGTTTCCTGCCTCGAAAATTTGGTTTTGGTTGACAAGGTCAAAATATCATCAACGCAACATAAAAACAATGTAAGAAATTATTTGTATGTAGGTATTTTGATTTGATACAGTTTTTTGTACAGGATTTTGTACAGTTTGAAGCTTAAGGGCCAAGTCCTCGACCGTGGGAACTTCTGCTTGAACACCTACATTGATATTTTCCACTCACACAGCCGTACATACGTCTGACGTTAGATTTGAATACATTGACGTCACGCTAAAATAGATAAGGAGAGTTAAATTACTATAGCCACGAGCAAGAAGGAGACAGAATGTTTATTCCTATTGCCGGAAGCGGATTTTACATTGATTATCTGTTACATTATGACAGAAGTTTTTTTTTTTGTTTTGGCATCGCGTTTTGAATATTTGCCAGTGTCAAGTGTCAAATACAAAACGGGCGGGAAGCATGCGCGCGGTGCTCGGTACCGCCGCCACCGCGCGTCCACCTCTTTCGGCCTCTCGTGACGTGCTATACACGACCACGAGACTCGTGACGTTAGATTGTCAGATTCAGAGATTCTCGATGGTTTGTAGCGCCTACCAAAATAAAACAGCAACAGACGTAACGCAGAAAAGAGATTTTCAGCAGGCACTATCAGATATTTTCATCAAACTATCCGTACTTATCTGCTAATAGAATAAACAAAACGTACAATAAAAGGTCTAAGCCTTAAATGTATCTGCATCAAAGTTAGCATCTATAAAATTGCGCCTTTCCTATAATTATTTTGATGTCAAGATTACGGATTAAAAATAATTTGGCCATATTCTATTTCATAAGTTCAAGAAACGAAAAGCGTTTGAAACTATTTTTTCTCCAAGCATAATAATTCAGGATATGTACTATAGTATTCATTAATTTCAAACTTCCACATGATGTATAACGGCACAAAAATGTTGACAAAAACACATCGATTGCCTTATTTCACAAGACTTGCCCGTTAACAATTTATTTCAGTTGTTGTTCTACAAATTAAAGACTTAAAATTTTGCCACGTCTGTCTTTATTTTCGTTTTTATTACTGGACAGTTACACAATCAAAACGTTGTCCAACTAAACGTCAGAACTAAAAAGATCGAGTCTACCTACATCGTACAAATCGCTAAACAGTGGAATTTGGTACGCGACTATAGGACGTTCCCGGATATTTATGTATAACAATTCAGAGTCACAGCCAATTCAGAGTAAAAATTCAATTAATTTCTGATTGACAATTTGGTACAATAGTGTTTCGTCAGACACCCTTCGGGTACATAATCCTGAAAATCACTAAAGTGGGCTATTTATGTGAGACCTTGATGTTTATAATAGTAAAATCGATAGATCAATCTCTTACTAATAATCCTTTTCGTTGACCGGCGCGGGCGCGCCGTCTTCTAATGGAGACGTGCAAGCCAGACTTTTTTTCTCAAGTTTTTATGTGAACATTGTCCCGGGTCTTCACTGCAGACGAGCTATCAAACTTTGGACACTTGAGTGCCGGCGCCTTTTGTTTTAGATTGATGCTTATTTTAAAACCCTTTTTGGGCCAAGGCTGAAGGGCTTTTAACTTTTCAAATTAGTTCTGGATGTGATGGGGCAATCTCTAAGATTAATTGACACCAGGAATCATGTTAGAAGTGGATAGAACTAACAATACATATTCCACTACCAGGAGACGTCATCAATATATTTTAAATTTTATTTGCAAGATGAGTCAAAGACAAGACTAATTGAAATATATGCAGCTGTTACAGGGTTAAGTGGAAATGAATTTACAAATAAGTACATAAACTTCTGCAATTAAATATTATATACATACATATTATGTGTTTCTTCTCTATAGTACGAGAGCCCACGACCAAAATTTTACTAGTCTCAATCTCTGAATAGTATAAAATAAAGTCGCTGTCTACGTATGTCTGTTTGTCCGCCACGCAACGGATTTTGATATGGGGTTCACTGTCATTTAAAGATTTTTTTCGGAAGGTTAGTTAAAAAAAAAAATTATAATAAACTTTTATATAACTATAAAAAATCAATGATTTGAATCATGTTTATGTCGTTTTCGCCATTTTACATTTGCATACACAGTTTGAAGCTCCTGCATTCTGTGCAAGCATCGCACTCACACCAGTAACTCATTCAACATTAATTCAATCATTCATGCGCCCTAACATATTTCACTCAATAACACTGCACACCATTGCCTCTTTTGTTACATAAAAACTTGATTAACTAAGCCTATTATCCTACCAAAATCTATCCTTTATATTCTTTACCGATCATCGCCCAAATAAATGCCGAGCGTAGCAGGGACGGGACACTATTATTTTCTAATAGTTATGTAATATATTAAAAAAAAATAAAAAAATCGTAGAACATCACACACAGCGCCATCTGACCCCAAACTAAGCAAAGCTTGTGTGATGGAAGTCAGATAACTGATAGAATACATAAATACTTTTTTTTTGTAAATACATACTTATAATACATATACAGAACACCCAGACACAGAACAAATATTTGCTGATACATAAAATGTTTGTCCTGAGCGGGAATCGAACCCACGCCCTTCAGCTCTTAAGGCAGATATACTACCAACGAGCCAACAGGGTTGTCATATTATATTATTATTATGGCTTGGCATACCTCACTCTTGTTGATACACATAACCACATACCTGAATAAGTAAACACAAATTAGGAATAATAATGAATAATTGGCAGAACCTTATCTTTCGAAGGATACAATACAAATTTTTAAAACACTGTTGGCTTTAACACTGATAAGCTAAAGATAAATGTGTTAAATGGGTGCCATTTCGAATCGCAGGTAGGCTGTTAACTCGTAAGGAAAGCTTTTAAAGTCAAACAAATTTTTATTGTAAGTCAAAAAAAAGTAAAGTAATTAGGATCACTACATTCGGATTACGTTTTTTAATTTATTTTCTCGTCATAATGAAAAATAAAATTAGAATGGTTTAGGTATTGTCTATGTTTTTTTTTAAACACATATTATGAACTAACAATATAAATGGCTCAAAAATAAGTTTATTATTACACGATAATTAATTCCGTTATGTATGAGTCGATTTACGTATTTCTTTTTTTATTGGCATAAGAAACTTTGGTTTAATTTAAAAAAAAAAAAATTTTCAACGTTGTTCAAAAGTTTATTTACTATCACGATAATAACAACAACTTTATACTGGCTTGCATAGTTTATCGTAGTTGGGCATCTGTGAATTGAGATAGACAAACATACATAAATGATTCTTGTTTACATAGTTTTAGTCTACATAATATGTACTCGTATACACTAATTATGCTGTTTATGTGAAATTAAAGCAACAAAATATATGTATATAGACGAGGTAATGATCGTTTTATCTACACTCTTAATATGTATAATGTGACATATGTAGACATATGTCTACATATGTCACATTATACATATGAAATTTTGACTATTAAAAAAAATTGTTGCTTTGATTTCACATAAACAGCATACATTAAAGACCTATGTATTATAAAATTGATATTATTGCTGGATTAAATTCATTTTCTCTACCTTACACAAAAGTTAATAAATCCTTAAAATGGTCTGTCAACTTCTAGCTGACGTGAAAAGTCACGCGTGAAAACGAGACCGTCTAATTTTAACATACTTAGTTTAAATTTAACTAATGATTAAAGCACGACCGTAAAAGTATATTTCGTTATGGTTGACAAACATTCAGACCGTCGCAGTAGTGATATTTTTAATGACGTGCTAGACTATAATAAACGTTACAGAAATCGTTGACCACCAACATTTGGAATATCAATTCAATATCAAATCAATAGCACTTTCAGATAAATCACTGAACCAATTAAAGGGGTATTAGCGAATTGAATGGCTCGTCAATACGAGGTATTGTTATGCTACAGCATGCCACGGCCCATTTAACCATAACAGGCCAGTCCGATCTGGGTACTGTTGTATCGGACTCCACTTTTCTGGGGCCCTCATTCGCTAGACAAATATGTTTATATAAATAAAGTCCAGGGCATTGCTGCTTTGGCGCTCATTACTCTGAGACTTTCGGTGGTCGTGGTTAATTTCAACAACCCTGTAAGAAATATAGATTATAGAGCTATTTTGTGTTCCTAATTGTACATTCATTCGTAATTGCATATTATTAGGCAATCGTCCTTGAATTTGAATTACAAAAGTAACGCAATTTAGTTATAACCAAATCTTTCGCGATACCAGTATATGTATAAGGTTCTATAATAATCGTGAATTATACTATTTTCCAGCTTATCAAGCCCTACTTTAATGTCCTCAACTTCTCACTAACGTCAAACGTAAAAATAAGACCGGCTACTGCGATATTACACTTGAATCATGTTTTTTAAATATTGTATTTCAGTCCACTAAATAAATTCGCCAGTCAACTTACAGAGTTTATCATAAAATGGGGCACCATAACAATTGTTAACGACCACGTGTGCCAGTTTCTGTATGAATTTAAATCACTGTCTACTATCCTGTTACCCATTTGATTTTAGTGCCCACTAAATTTATTTTATGAGTTGCAATCTCTACCACTATAGAGTTCCTTTCTTCAGTACCTAGTTCTCACGTCTCACCTACGTCTCTACGGGGGGATATTGATGTTCGAAGGTCAGACAGGACGTTGGGGAGTTTATAACTTGGTTCTGTCAAAATACTGGCTGTGTTCCAGGCAAGTAAAAATATTGTTGAGGGCCTCAATATTTCTGCCACCGTACCTGTACTTGAGACACAGAAAAGTAATAGTTACTTTAAGTGTTATCAACAGTGACGGCGGGCGCCAGGTCAACGCACCGTAGCCCTTTGTTGACGGTTTTTTAGTTCCAGGAAGAGCACGGGTGAAATGGATTATGGGAATACATCTTTGACAAAGCTTTCTATGAATTTGTTTGCTTTGTTTTTGTTCGAACGCAAGTCTAATAGCATAGCTGTTAATTTTTATCTATGGGTAACTACATGACATCAGGAAAAATAAAAAGTTGATTCCATGGTTTATATTGAGGAAAATATATATATTTTTATAACAGTCATGAGACGTATGAGACCGTCTTCTAATGGTAAGAGATAACACCCATGACCATTTCAGCATACTTAGAACTTTAAGTAACAAAATAATGTCCATAGCATCTTTGCTTTGTGATATTTGATGATTAGTTTCAATCTATCAATAGCCCTATGATTTCGCTACATACCCTTGAAACCGGAACAGAGTAACTGCTTAGTGGTAGAATATTTGGTAGATACTAACACATTGTAGAAAATATACTAGTATAACGAACGCCAAAGCAGTTTTTTACAACTCAAAGTTCTGTGTATCGATGCAATGGTCATGAACATATGCATATCTGGATCTTCAGAAGAACGTACACTAATTGAAATACAACTAAAAAAATCTTAAAATTGATACTAGTACGTTAGATACGCAGTAGTAGTTAGGCGGTATCAATGTATAAAAACAAAATCAAATTTAGTAGACCACAACAAAAATGTAGCCATAATGCTGGCAACATCTTTTAACACGTTATATTAGCCGTAGGACGTCATTGGCCTCCCCCATTGATAAGTTAAGTTAATGTTAGTTTAAGTTTAATGTTCAAAACAATGGACGCAAAATGACCAACTAATTTGCGTAATTATTCTGTGGTTGATTTTGTCATTTGTGACTTTTTTACTCTCGAATCAATTTTTTTTCTAATGATGTATGTGTCTGTTTGTTATACCTCATTGCTATTACAATCTAGCCTAGTTGAGACTAATAAGTAATTTTAATATAACTTAAATTGCTAAGTAGCGTATAATCGAAGAATGCGTCCATCAACACTTTTCTTACTGTCTCTATTAAGGGGAAGACAATTTAAAGACAATCAATTTTTTTGACTGAATTAATTTTGTACCTAGTTATGCAGTTATGCAGTCCTTAATAAGTTCACTCAATAAATTAAACCTATTGATCGAAGCGTAAACACTGCTCTGCAGTTTAAATAACACTGGTTAACACTGTTTTTGTCACACGAACTTTGTGATCATTTTTGTTCATGTTAGTGTACCCACATTATAAATATATAATAGCGAGTTTTTTTGTGACAGCTATATATTTATTTCTGCCCTTATATTATACGTGTATTTGTTTGAATAACTTCATTTAGGTGACTGTATAACTATTGCATCAACTAACATAGGTACATTTTATTTTCGTTAGTTTCTTTTTTTTTTTCTTTGGTTTTGGCGTCGCGTTTTAGCATTTGCCAGTGTCAAGTATTTATATATGTATTTTCAAGTTTCAACATTTAAATAAGTGTCCTCGTAGCTAGTTATAGTCAAAGTCCGGTCTTAGTCAAGTCCAGTCTGTTTCAGTCAAGCCCAGTCATGCTTTAGTAAATAAATAATAATAAATAAATAAATAATAAATATCGTAGGACTATACACACAGCGCCATCTGGCCCCAAACTAAGCAGAGCTTGTGTGATGGAAGTCAGATAACTGATAGAATACATAAATACTTTTTTTTTTGTAAATACATACTTATAATACATACAGAACACCCAGACACAGAACAAACATTTTGTTTATTCACAAAATGTTTGCCCTGAGTGGGAATCGAACCCACGCCCTACAGCTCTTAAGGCAGATATATTACCAATGAGCCAACGGGGCTGTCTGTAAAGTAGTGGCGACTTTACTATAAAGCTTCGATGGAGTTTTGGAAGCACCACGTGACATGTTTCACCACATTATATCATTTTCCCACACTCACGCTTGTAATTCGACACTTTATGAATAAAACACCACCATTTTTATGCATAAACACCCGACAAAATACCAGTTTTGGAAAAAAATACAACGGAGCGACACGACTCTTCCCGCATTCCCGCCAAAACTCCCTTTTCGTTAGTTATATCGTAAATATGCCACGAAAGTGTTCTTACAACCCCGACAGTTTTTGTTATGTGTAAAGACATTCCGTTTTGCCGTTTGTGCGAGTTTGTTTGTCATTTTTTTTTTTTTTTTATGGTTGACAGGCTAGGTGTTTGACCACAGCTCACCTGATGTTAAGTGAAGGTGTGGTCAAAGATGGTAAAGCACACCTAGCCTGGAATGGAACTGGCTCTCAAGTGAGACTGCCGGAACACACCGTTAGATGCTTGGCGGCAGATTTTCAACTTGAGATGAGTTTTTTTTTTAATGTTTTGAATTTTTGTCATCCAAAAATTCGAAACATTAAACTCGTAAAAAAACCTAGAATTATATTAGGATTTAACAACTACTAAAATGTCAAAAGATATGTTCGTACATAGGATATCAAATCATTTTCAAAGTAATAATCTCCTACCAGTTTAATCGCTACTACGATATAGTTAGGTTTTTATTTTCATCGTGTTTTCTTTATAAAATGATAGGCTGTAATGTTACACAATTATGTATTAAAATATTCACCGCTAACGTAATAATAGTAACCATAAGCCATAATTAATTAATTTAATTACGCGCTCCAAAGGTTTTCGAATGAAAGGCGTGGCTTAAACTTTTACTTATAAATAATGTAGGCACGTCTCTAACGAAATATAATGATAAACCTGTTGGAAATATCAGTATAAATATACTGATTTTCAGTATATTAATTATTGTCGAGACTTTTTACATGCTGATGATAGTCATCGCATTACATGAAAAAAAGGAAAAGCTGTTGGTAATATAATTGGTAAGTGGAACCTTTGACTAAATTTATAATTAGACAATAGATCAAAAATAACCAAATGTGGTATTCCATTTTCAACGTTTAAATAAATGCAAGTCGCTTAAAGAAAGCGTTCTCATGAGAGCCCAGTCAAAAAAAGTTTTTAATAAATCCCTCTCATTATGGAGTTAGAAATTGTTTACACTACTAGTACTAGTGTCGTATTCAGGATGAGGGGGGGAGGGGGCTGTCAGAAATAAAAACACAATTTCTTCCTAACATGCCGCGATACAACAAAGACCTGGTGTTTTTTAAGGCATAACTTTTTTAATATAAATGCCCGAATAACTGTCTATTGATGGAAACCGCATCAAATTCCGTTGCGTAATTTAAAAAATCTAAGCGTACAGACGGCGGGAAGTGACTTTGTTTTAAACTATGTAGAGATATAAGACACCCAGACATAGAACAAACATCAAATAAATAATGGTCCTGGGTAGGACTCAAGCCTACGCCGCGCCGTATAGAGCAGAGCAAATACTAAATGAGCTAAATGAGTAAGTGTTTCCATAAAATAACTTTTTTTCTTTCTTCCTTTTTTTAGACATAAGACAAAAAAAATAGAAAAGGAAACGAGATAGTAACTCATTTTCTTTTTATTCTACCTTTTTTTTCTTTCTTGTTCACTGTATTTTTTTTATTGATTCGAGTTTAACAGAGTAAATAAAGCAGTTTAATTTTTTTTTTTTTACTTTTCATTTCAATTGTATGATGGTATTTCCCCCTAGATTAATTCTTAAAACGACACTTCTAAACTAAATAGGTACTTACAGAGAAAAATATTCGCTTTCTTTCTCAAGCAAAGACTATCGAAAGTTCACGGAACACAATAGTTCTGCGATGACATTCTTTCTGCTTATCGAAACATCATTTGCCGACTCATCCTTCATACAATTCATGTTAATTAGGTATTATAATTTTCATAGACAAACTCATCTGCTATGTAACCAACTTAGTGTTGCAATGTTTTAAAACAAAAAAAAATTATTATTAAAAACTTGTTCTAAGCTATTATTAAAATGTAGACCTTGGATCCCACACTAGGAGGAATCTTGTGTCGTGCGTAAGATCTTCATAACAAAGCAAAAAAACGCACCAAAGTTATTACAATATTTAACCATCACGCTTAAAAAATTTCATAAGTGTGAAAATTTCCAAAAAGATATTCCTAAAAGTATGTAAAAAATAATTTAATCGTATTTCTTACATTTCAATAAACATTTGACGGGACATTTTTGCCCCAAACATATTTCATTTTATCATTTTATTTGCATTTGAATAACGTAATAATAATAGTGGATCCGTTATTTCGTTAAACAATTAAGAAATCAAAATTATTATATACTATGTAAATACGAAAAAAAGTAACAAAAAAAAAAATAATTAGGGACGTATTAAATATATCCCTACATCGTTTTAGTAACGTACTACTTCTACATTTCATTTCAACTCAGAATAGTAACGAGTACAAAACGTCCCGTAGTCGTAGTTTGCTACTTAGAAAAAACATTCTAACGAGGCAACACTACCGCTCATAGTGAAAGTATTCTGGATTAATAACACGATCTAAAGCCGCAAGTTCAATGCCTCGATTATGACTGTTAAATTATAATATTCTTTTGCTTTCAGAGATGAATGGGGCAGGTGGGTGCCGTAATCGAGAATACGTAAGAGCGCGTAAGGTTGTTTAAAAAATAAAGGTTTCGAATCTTCACGTGGATAAATAGCGCGTCTTATCATGTGCCATAAAAGGTGTCACTTAGATCCGGCTGCAATTAATTAAGATCGAAGTCGATTTGAATAATCATGTGTTGTAATTAGTCCCCTGCGCAAGACTTAGCAACTCCAAGGTTCTATTGAAACTAGTGATTGAATAGTGAATGTACCTACGGTAAAAAGTTCTCGCCAAGTTTTTTGTTCAACGTAATATCTAGATACTAACAAGCGATAAGTTAATAACATTGCTTCACGTCTGCATGACTAATCAATTGGAGAAATGGCAATCGAAGTGGTCCCGATTGATTATCACGCGCCGATGTTCTAGAGTGGACAAACTATGGCACTATAGGCGTAATAGGTAGTGTCGTAACACTTGTAAGTTATCGATTGTAATTGGCCCGTCACAGACTAAATAACCAGCTGTTATTTCTTGTTTTCAGCTTTACAGAAATTTTGCTTTATTTTCAAGCGGTAACTTTTTCCTCTATCGAATATTTATACCTTCGGTTATTCTCAGGTAATAACTAATTATTTCTTTCATGTTACTGTCGTGCTCACACGATCATGCTTGTTAGTAATCGGGAGATGGCGCTTTATTCGTACTTTGTTCTAGAATTAGTTTGATAGCCTATTTTAATTTAGTTATCTGGTTCCCATACAAGCTTTGCTTAGTTTGGGGCTAGATAGCGCTGTGTGATATTTTTTATTTATAATCTGTTTGATTTGGTCCATCTCTCAGTATATAGTGATGATGTCCATACCTACATCAAGTTGGTGTTCATTCAATTAAAAAAAGAGAGTTTTGACGGGAACGCGGGAAGAGTCGTGTCGCTCCGTTGTATTTTTTTCCAAAACTAGTGTTTTGTCGAGTGTTTATGCATAAAAATGGTGGTGTTTTATTCATAAAGTGCCGAATTACAAGCGCGAGTGTGGGAAAATGATATATTGTGGTGAAACATGAGTTTTCGTGTTGCTTCCAAAACTCCATCAAAGCTTTGTAGTAAAGTTGCCACTACTTTACTAAAGCATGACTGGAATTAACTGACATGAACTGGACTTGACAAAGACGACTTTGACGATAACTATAGCTAAGATACAGCAGAAATAACACTTAAGACAAGGCAGTATGGCTCTATAGCTTTAGCCTGCCCGAAAGGGCAAATTATTAAAAAAAAAAAAAATCAATTAAAAAAAAATTACACGTAGGCTAATACATTTTCTTACTCGTAAAAAATGTTTTAAGAAGTCAGTAACTTAAACACTACTAGCAAAGTAGGACTGCCAGGAGCTCTAAAAGCATCACCGTTTCATTGTCGATGTGCCAAAAACTCCAACAAAATGCTTGGACTCCACTTTCTTCATAAGAACTGATAGACAGTGGAATTTGCTGCCCAAGTGGACGTTCCCCGAATAGATGTACAATTTTTGTACATATTATATCTTTGGAAAGACATTGGTGTGCGTGATTGATTTTGAGATGGTTCAACTAGGCTGTCGTAGCTTCATTAGATATCTTAGCTTAACTCTGAGACTTAAATTTTTAGAGTTGTTTTCAAGTTGCAACTAATGCGAAAAAGCCCCTAAGTAGGTAGGTACTCATTGTATACAACTTCAAGAGCGAGGTTTTGGCGGGAACGCGGGAAGAGTCGTGTCGCTCCGTTGTATTTTTTATCAAAACTTGTGTTTTGTCGAGTGTTTATGCATAAAAATGGTGGTGTTTTATTCATAAAGTGCCGAATTACATGCGTGAGTGTGGGAAAATGATATAATGTGGTGAAACATGTCTTTTCGTGGTGCTTCCAAAACTCCATCGAAGCTTTATAGTAAAGTCGCCACTACTTTACTAAAGCATGACTGGACTTGACTGACACAGACTGGACTTGACTGGGACTGGACTTTGTCTGTAACTAGCTACGAGGACACTTATTTAACTTTTGTAACTTGAAAATATATAAATACTTGACACTGGCAAATGCTAAAACGCGACGCCAAAACCAAAGAAAAAAAAATAAACTTCAAGAGCGAACTGCCATTTCATTATTAGTTTTCGTCTCATGAAATCTTGGCCATTGTATGGTAGAATAAATGTGAACAAATCACTATGAACCGTGAGTTACAGCAATACACGATTTGGTATTTTCATTGTTTTCTCTCAACAGACAGGAATGTTAAATATTTAGAATTTATTTAGAAAGAATGGAATACTAATGAATGTCGACCTTAAATCTAAACATGTGAGTAATTTTAATTGTGTCTCGCGACATAACAAAACAAAGGCAAAATTAGAATAGAAAACAATGCATAAAAAGGAAGGGAATGAATAGTATAGGATGAGTAAATTTATGATGACCGTCTACGATCCTACAAATACGAATAGTGAATAGAGCAAGAAAAAAAAAAATAGTTTAGAAAAAAACTGCGGAACATCGAATTACTAATGATTCGATATAAGGTCGATTCGATGCTGCAGAAGCGAATTACTTGTTGTCGGAAAAAATCGAATGAAGTTTAGAATAAGTTAAGTTTGGTGTTTTGGGAGAGGCATATATTGCACCTAATAAAGCTGATAATAATCATAACTTAAACCACAATAACAGTCAAATTGAAAATAGTGTTAATTACCAAATTTAAGTAAGAATTAAAATAAAATTTGAAGGCTTTTTAATCAACAGATCTAAACACATTAAAAATGTTGCAGGACTTGCTTAATGGACTTTGATAAAGAACTAGAAACTAGAACTAAAAAGTGGGCATATTTTTAGTAAATTTAGATCTATGAACTAAAGCTTTCAAAAATAAGTCTTAAAAGTGAAAATAATTATCTTTTATCTATTATATGAAAATATTAACTAAGATTTATCAAGTCTTAATGGTAAAAGTCCGAACCGTTCTAGGATCATCATTAATTTCAAACTTTTATCACCATTCACTTGATAAATCTTAGAAGACACATACTCTGCTATGATACATAAAAATATGGAAGGATTTGACTGATAGTTAATTAAAATTAATGATTAAGAAGTACTCGTTGTTTTATTCCCAAAACCAACATTTACCAACGGTCACTGGTAAAACCTAGTATATACTAAATTCTAATGGTAAGAGCCCGAACTTTTTTTTAAATAAATTCTTACATTTATCAATGCGTGTTGGTAAATCCTAAGATTGACTGGTACAACCGAAGATAAAAATTCGTGCTTTTACAGTAACATATACATAAGTACTTTCCAAATCCCACGACCAACAACTCCTGAAGATAGAATTACCGATTACTAAAGCAATGTAACGGTTTAGACCACAACAGTTGATAGTAAATTTAACGGAGCAGACGTTTAAAGCATACCAAATAGGTATTTTTTGTATTTTGTAAGCGTTATTGTGTTGTTCCAGGCAAACAACACCAAAAAAAAGAATAGTGTTATGCTAGGTGTTTGACCATAGCTCACCTGATGTTAAGTGACGATGTGGTCGAAGATGGTAAAGCACACCTAGCGTGAAACAGAACTAAACAAAACGAAGTTTTTGAAGATAACAAGAAGAAGGATTCATTGAGATTAATTGCTAAGGGGCGATGCATGTACACAGTACAGTTTGTAGATAACCTTGTTATATTAACGTAAAGTAAAGCGTTCATAAAGTAGGTTGTGTTTCGCAAGCAAAACATAACCCATGATAGATCTAAAGAAATATTTTGGATGTTCTATAACGATTACCTTGAACAAGTTAGGATCATTTCATAAACTTTATCCAAACTAGGGCCTGTATGTCGTTTTATCATTATACAGTAACATATCGTTTGAAATTCGTCTTAGGTCAAGGGCATCATTAGTTAGCACAAGTAGTTCTGTCCTCATTAATGTAAACAAAGCATCGCCAAAATCAGTTAGCTTCCATATCCTTTTGAAGGTTCCTTAGTAAATTAGGAATCCTCGTAGTTTCACTTTTTTGGAGGCTATTGAAAGAACTGTAACTTAACCTAATCGTACTTCAAAATATAGGTATATGCTATACCTACTAGATATTCCGTAAGAGAACAAAAAAAATAATTATGATACTTCAGTTTACCGTTCAATAGTGCACTATGTAATAGCTAATTTTATTACGTGTGGAAATGTGACTTGTAAACGTGAAAAGATTCAAAACGGACCAGATACATAAACAAATCTGGAAAATAAAAAAAGTTTTCCGTTCACCTACTGACATAGCGTTTAAAATAAAGTCTAATAGTAAATAGTGGATAAGATATATCCAATACAGATAATGTTAATGATGCTTATCAAACAAAATGTTCTAGAGAATATAGAAATACGTTGAACTTGAAGAACTTTTCTTAAGATAATAATAATATATTTTCACTATAGCGACAAAACTATGAAGGTACACACTAGAAAGATTTATCATATCATACATTATAACAAGACGTATTACATAACAGTTAAAAACCAGGGCAAACGTGATTTTAAAGAAATATTGTAACGTTCAAAACATAACTAGAAACTTCTTAGTTTCTTACGATTACCTACCTCAAAAGACTTACTTATAATATCAGTTAGACCAATACAGTCTTGTAAGTACCAATACGTGTTTCCAGTTACCAATCGCAACCGGCAAGAATCTGCTTAAGGCTATAGGTAAAGAAACAAAGGTTTAACCTCATCCTGCTATTACGTAAGGTCTACAAGTTTCCGCGGGTACCTGACCATCCGGAGAGCATGGCTGCAGGCCTCATGAAGATAAGCCTCAGTGAAAGTGCTTCTATCGAGGACCTCTTGTGAATAACGAGAATAAAATAGAAAGGAATAAAATGTAACTTTATTGTCCACCGAAACGCACAAAGACGTCATAACCACGAGTATTCTTGAGTGACTGTAGACACGCTCCGCTAATTTGAATGCAAGCATGAATTTAATAGAATAATCTAGCTGATTGATAGACTTATTATCACGATGATGAGGTTCTAGGAAAGTCTACATTGTCCAAACAACCGATCACAATTTCTTAAGATACACAGTTAGATACAAAGTAATTGAAAAATTACGTTATGTAACTACAAAGTCGTAAAGTCATAGAGAAATTGTGCAGGTACGCCTTCAGACGTTAAAAAGGCTTCAGGCGATTTTCTTTATTCGGCCGCTGCTAACGTAATATTTTTGGTTTGGTCATCGACCTCACCAATTTTATGGTCAAAGTAATATATTGTATCGATAATGGTCTAAACGTTTCGGAACTGCGCAATGTGTCGGCGTGAAAAAGCACGACATAAATAATAAAAGAAACTTATACACTTAAATCACCTCTGTGAAGTCATTTGCTTCTAATTGACCGATCATAGTATTTCGAATAGTAGAACGAGAAATCTTTACATTGGGAGAAAATAGATTGAAACAAACGGCGAATTGATATTGTCCATTCTCTAAACTAGTCGTGTTGTTAATAAAACTGCGACTCGATTAGTTTGAAACGTTATGTGCACGTATCGCAGAAACTATTTGAGTTGATTAATCTTTATTGTAAAATCTATTGGGGCGAATTGAGAATAATGGCATCAAGTGGGTCTCAGCCGCTGCTAGGCTAGCGCTCTTTTCAATAAAACTTAGTTGCGAAGCTTATTAAGATGAAGGGGTGAGTCTTTCATACGGATGTGCTTAGACGCAAAGTGTTTTTACTTTCACTACTCGAGCTATTTATATTGGCGCAAAAAGTAAGCAATTTATTTCTTGTTGTGCTCTACATAGAATCACGACGCTGTAGTTCGGCCGCAGAACGGTTTCGTACCAAGGTCGGGAACCGGATGGTATTACAATACCTACTTATAGTGTTACCTCAACTTTCGTGCTCGATCGACGAAAGCGATTACAACTCCCGTTTGGGTGACAACTTTCTGAAAAATATATTCTGTACCACTTTTTATCCTTTCCAAATCGGAGTTCTGTCAGTTCATCAATGGCGCATGAGTGGTTGGTTTCGACAGGTCCACTTTCCATAGTTACGTAACACAGCCTTCAATTTTGAGATAAGTCAAAGAAAGGCCCTTAATTAATGCGTAGGTGTTTATAATCCTGCAGCAATTGCAATGCGAGATACAAGAACATGAAATGACACGATAGCTGAATAAGTGCTTTTGTATTAGCATATTGTAAGTAGTATTTATCGATGTTTACCGCCAGATCAGAATCAATACCCTACCTACTCAGATTGTAATTGATAGCGTGATTGTGGAATACATTTAGCATGCTTAGTGATTGGAAATTTGTGCAACATTGATGTTAATACATAATCGAAGTTTAATTTTCAAAAATCTGCCGCCAAGCATCTAACGGTGTGTTCCGGCAGCCTCACTTGAGAGTCGGTTCCATTCCAGGCTAGGTGTGCTTTACCATCTTCGACTACACCTTCACTTAACATCAGGTGAGCTGTGGTCAAACACCTAGCCTGTCAACCATAAAAAAAAAACAACACAATTCTATACTCATTTTTTTTTATTTTTGGCACGTTACATTTTTTTTTTTTTCCTTCGTTACATTTTGCCACTGTCAAGTATTTTATAATATATCAAGAGTGAGTTACAGCCAAAGTCACACGAAATAAGTAAAGGTCAAGTCCGATCATGTCTAATTTACAATACATAGTGGCAACTTAACACGGAGTGTTGGAAGCAACAACATAATATGTGTTATCACATAGAATATGACTTTCCAACGCTTATGCACTTAATTTAATACTTTATGAACAATACAACACGTTTTTTATATATTGACATTAGAAATAAAAACTAATGTTTTGGAAAATGAAACATGATCTGTCCGCGTTCCCACCAAAAATTTTATTTTGCTAATATGCTATACAAGGTGGACAGACGACCTAGTAAAGACCGCAGGAACGCGCTGGATGCGAGCCGCTTCCAACCGGTCTTTATGGAAGTCAATGGGGGAGGCCTATGTCCAGCAGTGGACGTCCTACGGCTGAAATGATGATGATGATGATGATGATGATGAATATGCTATAACAAAATGTAAAAACAACCAAAACTGTATTATGTATGACGAAATATTAAAAAAAAATAAGCCTAAACATCACGAGGATGCGTTTGGAGAGCGGCAATCAACATGAGCATTTATCTGACCCATAAACAAAATCCTTTAAACACAATGGCAGATCCACTTTCATCGCGGCTATTTAGAAAATAGGTCAGCCATGTGATTGAAAATAATATAAAATTGTTCCTAGCCTTGACATAATAACATTTAATTGTAGGCAATTAATTTAGCTGCGCTGAAGCTGGTTCAATGATAACGCCGTTGGTGTATGACAAATGGATCGCTCTGAACAAATAGATGGTATCGATGATTTGTTTAGGCCGAAATGTCAAGAGAACAATTCTGTTGTTTGTTATGGTCGAGGCGAATAATAACTAGTGTGAATTACGTAACTTTTGAATATAACCAAACTTTTGTACTTCTGTTTGGTCTACGATAAATAGTTGCAGTACGATTGAATAATTTTTTGTCTCCTTTGCAGTAGACCTTTAAGGTAGGTATGGCCACAGTAACAGATATTCGCCAAGCAATATAGTGTAAACATTGCTGCGTTCTGGTTCAAGGGTAATGCACGTAGCGAAATTACAGAGCTAATCAATGAATTCCTTTATAAAAATGAGCGCCAAAACGCGCGCGCAATTATCTGGATAACGTTGCAATAGCCTTGTTTACATGAAAAAGTAAAGAAAAAGCGAAAAGCCGAAGATCGGGCTGAGTGGCGTGTCTTGGGAGAGGCCTATGTCCAGCAGTGGACTAATATAGGCTGATGCTGATGATGATGACATGAAAAAGTGAATCTCTTTAGAGTACCTGTGTCACCGATTTCTATAAAATAATAACTTGTGAATGGAACGGGTAGAATTAAATACAACCAATTCCTGGTAAAATTAAAATAACTAAACACATTCATAGGAAAAATACAATATAAGCAGTTTTAGTATTGAGTTTATTTATAAAGTCCACCGGCACAGTACATTAAAAATTAAATTATGAAATTACAAAATGTCAAGATAAGTGTCACAGCAATTATAGGCGAAGATGGCATTTTTTATAATCAAATAGTTAGTCAAAAAAATTTGCCAAAAATGTTGTTAATACTCAGTCAAAATCAAATTAAAGCTACACATTAAAGAGTTTATATGTCATACACGTAGAAGGTGAGACGTTTTCCAGAGGTTAACGTTCACAGCGAAAATTTAGTTAAAATTTTAATTATATCCTCTTATAAGGTCCATTCTTGTCTCATCGAACGTCACGTCGAAACAAACGAATAAAATTAGACAAAAGTTAAAACTCACGAATCCTTGAAGGGAATTTGTTAGATATACGTAAATAAATTCGCTGGCGCAACGACCCAAAATGTGCCTTACTAGATAGACGTAGGTTCTTAATTTACTTTCATTCATGAAATAGCATGTCGGGTTGTAATAGGTACATTTAACAATTACAATGCTGTTAACAGTTTTAATGTAACCAAAGACCTTGCTTTCAGTCCGCTACATGGGACATATATCGCACATATCTACATAAGATTTGATTATCTTAAACACTGTTATGGTATTTATTGATCGTTAATTAATTTGCAAATCACTCAGCATTTGTGCAATAGTAAAAAAACAGGGTGGCCTTAAACTAAATCCTGAGGCTATAAAAGTTAAAGGCTATCAAAATTTAACATCGGGCCGTCCCGATTTGCGAATTCATGGAGCGTATGTGGGTGCTGCTTTAAACGTTTTTGCTGTGAATTTTGCGTAGTTCTTAGCTTTATGAACTAAAACTGTAAAATAGTATGGGTAGTAGAGACATTTTTTACAGAAATAAACAAACGAGTCAAAGCGAGGTTAAAATGTAAACATCATTAGTTTATGTTTATCTAGAGCTGTCCCTGTACTCTGAGCTTCTTAACCAGCGCTGGTCATACCGCTTAGTATGACCAATATTATGCTTAGGTAAGCCCATATTTTGTAACTGTTTGTTTGTTTTTGTGTTTGTTACAAAATAAAATCACTTTTTTCTTTCCTTCTTATTGCGCAGACATACCATATGTGTTCGCGTAGCGATTTCAGAGGACTTCAATAGTGTATAAATGTGAAAGGTTGTGTGTCGGTTTGTTACTTAGCATCACAGATTATGATGGAATTTGTGATTTAGCAGTCCAATTATTGTGACTGTATTTCACACGTGAACATTCAATTATATGCTATATGCCTAAGAATAAACTACGTACCTTAAGTTAGACGATGTTAATGCCACAAGTTCATTGCTGGAAACAATATCTAAAGCAGTGTTGGTAGGATCATATTGAATTTGGTTAGGCAATGAAAGGAACATGGGCAGAGAAGGTGAACGTTGATGCGTAGGTATATAAATAAAGTTCCTTAAAGTCCCAAGTCCAAAGCCCTTATTTGCCATGAACACGTTACGCGCCGCGTTTACACAACATCACAAGTCTTGACTTAAATTTGCGTGGAATAGTACTGTTTCAGCTAATGTCGAATAAAAAAAAATTCGAGGTCCGTTAGGAGCTCGTTTTGAACTATCAAAATAAACATGCTATACGACAAGGAATCTCATGTAAGTTAGAGAATCGCGGTACGGGTTTCTGTGCCTAGAATACGACACCATTAAACGCTAAGAAGTTATGTATCGTCTCAAGAAAAATAATTAAAAATGACTTCAAGAGTCAGCTGAACATCCTTACTGTTTTTTGTCATGCGAACTGTGGGAGCAGACAGCGGCAAGGTTGAGGTCGACAGTAAATTACTGTCACTCTCGACTTATTGCGCAAACACCAAAGCATCATTTACATTGCTCTCCACTCCAACAATCCAATCACAAAATTCCAGACACGAGTAAAATTTGTATCGGTATCATAAATCACAGAATTTACTTTGCAGAAAGACAGTCAATCAATCAAGAGCTCATTCAGCTTAAATGACCTACCATTTCACTTTTCTTAGTGGAAAGTAAATAGCATCCGATTAAAAACATCCTCACTTCCGAGTGGGAGTGCTCTGTATTTAAATACTCAAATATAAATCACTCAATGTGTACAGTCAAGGCGAAATTTGTAACAAATTGTTGCGGAAGCGTGTTCAACATTATGCATTTTGTATGACCAATGTTTGTGACGACCTTACACGAATAGGAGCGTCTGCATAATGCTTGCTAACTGTCCACATCCTTATTACATTTTAATAGATGTTGTGTTAAAATGAGGAAAGTTTTTTTGAATTTTTATGCCATAGTAAAGTAATGGTGGCTTTATAAGAAGTTTCTACAGAGAACAACATAGATCACCATATTTGTATGCGCTTCCATCGCGGAAGCCTTGAATTAAAATGGCAATAAATTGAGGCTTGCTCCAGGGTAGTTTGACAAAAAGGGAGAACTCACCTCGGCCTTTGATCGCCTCACTCCAATCGGAACCCCCAATCCACCACCGAATCCTCCGAATATTCAGGTTGGGTATTATGTTGTTGTTTTCACAGCTTCGATATAACACGACACTTATAATTGATTTGGTTGTCTTCGGAGTCCCGGAGTCCCATTTAAATAGTATTGAACGGGACGACTCGCAGTAAGAAAAAAGTGTTGCGTTCGTGCCGTCCTTTTGCTCACTCGTCAAAAAGTGCCGGTCACACATTTTTTATAAAAAAGGGAAGGTAGTTTTGTCTGGTTTGCGGGTAGTCCTTTTTATCTCCTCAGTAGCGTCTCCTAGCGGCGAATTGGTGCATCTTGTGGGGCGCGCAATTCAGATCTAGTGACGGGCGACTTCTTCGTCTGATGGTTAGGCCGAGGTAAAGGTGTAAGGAAAGGACGGTAAGGGAATGACAAGCCTCAACATACCCCCCCACATGAAATCGCTAAAGGGATTTCATTAAATGGTTCTTAAGAATCCAAAAAAAATAACGTTACCAATTATTAACTTAAAACACTAAGTAAAACACGAAATTAATGAAATATTGTGCTCAGATAAAATTTACGGTTGCCTTAAAAATACGTTTGAAATTTAAATATGAGTACTATCTAAAGGAAACAACTTTAAAATTTGTATGATTTAATCCATAACAGGTAATGGACACAACTTTGCGACCGGTCGCTTAAAATAGCCTTTGCTCGTACGGAGCGTAACGACGCGTACTACACCGTCGTCACCCGGATGAAGAGCTGTCACCTGTCCGGAACGCCACTCCAACGGAGGGAGATTCTGGTCAATGATCATTACTACATCACCGATATTTAAGTTGGCTTGACCTTGGAACCAACGTCCGCGTTGCTGTAAACAATGCAGATAGTCACGTTGCCAAACGCGCCAAAAGCTTTGTGTCAATTTCTGAAGCATTTGCCATCTCTCCCGTGGATTAAGAGGTGTATCTTGCAGAGGAGGTTCGGGCAAAGATACTAACGGACCGCCGGTTAGGAAATGCCCTGGTGTAAGGACATCTACTTCGCGGGGATCTGTAGAGATCACACAGAGCGGACGGGAATTCAGTACGGCTTCAATTTTAGTAAGTACCGTTGTTAGCTCCTCATACGTCAGTACCTGGAGACCCACTACCCGTTTGAGGTGGTTTTTCATTGAACGAACCCCGCTTTCAAAAATTCCACCGAAATGACTACCGGTTGGGGGGTTTAAATGCCAAACTATTCCGCGCTTTGTTAAGTTTGAGGCAATCTCTGACTGGTTACTCAACATATACTGTTGCATGTCCGATAAATAACGTCGAGCCCCAACGAAATTTGTGCCACAATCCGAAACAATTTGGCGGCAAATTCCTCGACGAGAAACGAAGCGATCGAGCGCCGCCATGAATGCCACAGTCGATAAGTCGGAGACGACTTCCAAGTGAATCGCCTTTACAGCCAAACAAACTATCACGCACACGTATACCTTGTATGTACGCGCATTTCGACGACGACTTTCTTTGACGGTTAGCGACCCAGAAAAATCTACACCAATTTTTTCGAAACACCTGGAGGGTTGGACTCGAGGTGACGGGAGGTTACCCATCAAAGGTTGACAAGGTTTTGGATTAGATTTGAAACATGTAACACACTTTGATAAGCGCGAGCGTATCAGATTGCGCACCCCCAAAATCCAGAATTTTCGGAGTATCAGCGATTGTAGCAGCCGTGGTCCACAATGTAGGTGTAACTTGTGGTAATAATCGATTAATAGTAGCGATAACCGTGAGCATTTAGGTAATAGCACCGGATGTTTCGCCGTTTCTGGTAGGTTTGAGTTTTTTAATCGACCCCCCACACGCAAAATTCCGGATTTACTGATAAAAGGGTTAAGCTTTTGAATGAAGCGAGAACACGGATCGTTGCGTATAATAGATATAATTTCGGCAGCAAACGATAAGTTCTGCTCATGTTGAATCAACTTGTTAAGGACAGCGTTTAGTTCATCCACAGTTAATTCAGATACGATGCGCTCCCTTTTAAACTTTCTGACATTAGTTACAAAGCGCAGGGACCATGCCAAAATTCGTTGAACTCGAGTTAGCGACGAATATTTCTCCAGCAACTGAGTTATAATGCCTGCCTCCTCAGAATTTACTTGAGGGTACGCTACATGAGCTGTGGATTTCAGTTCTGGTATTACGCTGAGGCAAAGCGGTTCTTTTCGAATGGGCCAAGTAGCTGGATCATCACATAACCATGTCGGGCCGGACCACCAGATTAAGGTCGCAATTAATTGCGAGCAGCTCAAGCCACGACTGCACAAATCCGCAATATTGTCATGTGTAGACACGTGCTGCCAATTTTCTAAGTTTACTTGATCAATGATTTTGACTACCCGGTGTGACACAAATGTTTTAAGTTTGTACGGTGGCGTGTTAAGCCAAGCCAAAACTGTACTGCTATCAGTCAGCGCAGTAATTCTATTAATTGGCAGTCTAGCTGAAAGTAGCTGAAACACGTGCTTTAGTATGCGCGATAACAGGCCAGCAGCCAGAAGTTCGAGACGATTTACTGTTAAAACTTTTAGAGGAGCTACTCGGGATTTCGCTATTAGCAAATGTGACGCGGCTGTGCAATTACCAGACGATCTTAAGTACACACAGCATCCGTAGCCTCTTGTGGACCCGTCACAAAATCCAATGAGTTCAAATTGAGTCGCCTCAGGTGATACTATTTGTCGAGGGATTTGTACTTTGTGTAAGTATTGCAGTTCTGAGCAGAAACTACGCCACTGACGTTGAATTTCGTTAGGGACTACGTCATCCCAATTCAATTGATGTCGCCAGAGATCTTGAAGAATCAGCTTCGCTACCAGAACTACAGGTGTCAACCATCCTACCGGATCATACAGGCGAGCAATATCAGATAAAATCGCTCGCTTTGTGCATTTTGTATTAGGTGCAGACGCTGAATAAGTGAACATATCCAATACAGGGTCCCATTGAATCCCCAGTATTTTCAGCGTATGCTGATTATTCTCATCGCAAAATGGCTTTGGCACCTGGCAATGTTCCGCAGGTAGTTCAGCGAGAAATTCCGACGAGTTGCTACTCCATTTTCTTAGTTCGAATTTTCCACAGTGTAATAGATTTACTAAATCATCTTTTAGTTTCAGAGCTTGGCTAACAGACAACGCTCCAGCAGTTATGTCATCCATGAACGTATCTTGTCTGAGGACATCAGCAGCTTGAGGCCATTGCGCACCATGGTCTTCAGCTAGTTTATGTAAGGTACGAATCGCCAAATAAGGAGAGCTACTGACGCCATATGTGACTGTATTTAGCTCGTATTCACGAACAGAATTTGTCGGCGTATCTCTCCATAAAATATGCTGATACTTTCGGTCCTCAGTTCTAAGATCGATGTTTCTATACATTTTGGCAATATCTGCTGTAAATACAATGCGAGGTATTCGAAATTTAGTCATGATATCTACAATATCATTCTGCAGCTTCGGTCCAGTGTAAACAATGTCATTAAGTGCCGTACCGTTAGACGTTTTTGCACTGCAATCAAAGACCACCCTGAGACTCGTGGTGGTGCTTTGAGGCTTTAACACGCAATGATGTGGAATAATGTGTGCGCCTGTTTTTACACTTTCTACTGGTAGCATGTGGCCTAAATTGGAGTACTCGCGCATAAAGTCGACGTAGCTCTCTTTCAGTTGATCTTGATGAGAAAGTCTCTTTTCAAGTCGAAGCAACCGAGTTAGCGAAGAATTATACGATTCTCCAAGGACACCGCTGGGCTCTTTCAGTAGGAGCGGCACTACATACCTGCCGTCCAGATTTCGTTTTACTAAACTTGAATACAACTGTTCACATTTCTCATCCTCTGGATTTAGAATAGCAGCGGAAGGTGGTTCCTCGACTTCCCAAAAACGCTTAACGACTTGGTCCAGTGCAAGCGTAGACGCTAATAGTGACGAGGTACTATTTGGTGGGCGACAACTCGAATCAAGTTTGCCTGTAATTACCCAGCCGAATACGCTATGCAACGCAGCTGGTAAACCTGGACCTAAAGATAGGCGTTGCCCATCGTAGAGGTCGTGAAACAACTCCGCTCCTAGCAGTAGGTCTATTTCGTTGGGTCGATCGAAATGTTCGTCAGCACATATAAGATGCTTGCAAGCTTCTCTCCCTGTAGTGGGCAATTCCACTGCCGGCATCTGATTAGTGATCATATCCATAACAATGGGGCTTATATCAAAACGCGGATTCTCGGCATCACGTGGTAGTATAGTACAGGATGTTACGCCTTTGATCTGATGCACCATATTTTGACCCAGACCAGCGACTTTAATGTTACAGCGACGCAGAGGTAAACCTAAACGTCGCGCGCAAGCCGTCGTCATGAAACAGTCTTGGGCACCGCTGTCAATCATCGCCCTGATAGTCAGGAGGCCCCCAGGACCCAGTGCCCGAACAGCACAAGTACCAAGGACTACCAAAGAAGGACTGTTCTCTACGTGCGCGCTTGTACTTGTAGAACTCATCGTAATAGCCGGATTAGCCGCAGGTGCAGATTGTTCTGCTTCAGTACTCACGTTATTTGTTGGGACTATGTTATTTCCTGGCTCATGAAGAAGAGAATGATGGCGAAAGTGACATTTCGCACAGTTGGACTTAGACAGGCATTTGTCTGCGCTATGATTTGGGCGCAAGCAATTTATGCAAAGTTTCTTTGTCTTAACAACGTTATATCGTCCAGCTAAATTATATGCATGGAATAATGGACATTTGTAAATCCCGTGGTGGGAGAAACCGCAACAACTACAATCGGGGAATTTATTTGCGTTATTGTATGAACTGGCAGCGGAGTACGACCCGGTAATGCCTAACTCCTCCTGCGTATCAGAGTACGGCCCTGCATTCAAACTAGAACCCGAATCAAAAAGGAGTGGCGCATTTATTGACACCGCTGAATCTGAGTAAGGCCCCACTTCATTGCAGGGATTAGCTTCAGAGTACGGCCCTGTACTGTAGCACGCACTACTCTCCACGTCCAAGTATGGGGTAACATCAATTTGTTGTACGAAATCTGAGTGCGGCGCTGCGTCAGAATACATCCCTGGCATTCCTGGCGATAACGTGTGATGCGCGGTCCGATATTGCTGGGTGTTATTATTATTACTACGCGGGCGCGCGTCATAGGCCCTTATGGGTTGAACCCGCGGCGGCGCCGGCGGCGGCGGTACCTTCCGCTGACTATTTAGCCGAGAGAAGCTAGTCGGCTCGCTAGCTTCTAGTACCTTGACATAATCTTGTAGAAACTGTAATAGTTTGTCGAAAGTAGGTATCGACTCTTTATTTTGAGACTCGAACCTCTTCCGCGTGTCAAAATCGAGAATACGTGACACTAAATAGAATAATATAAATTCGCCCAAGTTTTCAATATTCACTGCCTTGAGGGCATTGACCGATTCGTACAATAAGCTACTCATGTTACGTAATTCCGTTAAGGTGCACATTTTCATAGGAGGATGTGCGCAAATCTTATCTAGGTAGGTAGTTGCTAACAAGCGTTTATTTTGGAAACGATTCACGAGAGTATTAAAAACTACAGAGTAATTATCAGCTGTTACGGGGACACCCTTAACTACTGACAAAGCCGTGCCCGACAGGCAAGATAACAAATAATGAAACTTTTCAATGAGTGTCAAGTTTTGATTATCATGTACTAATGACAAAAATGTGTCATAAAAAGTTTGCCAAACTTCTATGTTTCCGTCAAACTTGCATAGCTCTAGTTTACCTAACCGGACTTGACCTATCGGTTTACGACACACAACGCCGCTCGACGATGCATCGCTGGCTGAACCGCCGGCGGCGGTCGCGACCGGTGACGCTAACAATTCCTCCGCCGCAGTTTGGACGGCGTAGTACAACGTATCAAATGATTCCACTGACTTGTAACTAGTTGAATATTTAGGGTCAAGTCTTAGCTTCACTATATTAATTTCATTCACAACTTCTATGAACTCTGCGCGAATAGACTCGATACGTTTGTACCTACTTTTAAATGCACTTATCTTGGTTCTATCCTTTAAACTTGTGTTCGACAAATCAAATAAAATCTGTATATCACGGTAAATATATTCTCTCCTTGTACTGAGCAGGGCTAATTGAGCGTCATCGTCTGCACTCATTTTGAGATTGGTAGAATTATAGTCGAATAACACTGACAAAAATACAGTCTATGTAGGTAGGTAGGTAATCTTTTCAATCGATTTATCTGAGCACAAGAAATATTGAAATAATGATTGCAAATATTCAATATGCAAATACAATCAATTTCCGATGAATTTCAGTATGATGAGTATAAATGAATGGAATGTAAGATGGAGTTTTTAATGAAATTGAACCCAAAAAATCCATAGAAATCCGGCTCGAAGGACCACTTAAAATGTATGCGCTTCCATCGCGGAAGCCTTGAATTAAAATGGCAATAAATTGAGGCTTGCTCCAGGGTAGTTTGACAAAAAGGGAGAACTCACCTCGGCCTTTGATCGCCTCACTCCAATCGGAACCCCCAATCCACCACCGAATCCTCCGAATATTCAGGTTGGGTATTATGTTGTTGTTTTCACAGCTTCGATATAACACGACACTTATAATTGATTTGGTTGTCTTCGGAGTCCCGGAGTCCCATTTAAATAGTATTGAACGGGACGACTCGCAGTAAGAAAAAAGTGTTGCGTTCGTGCCGTCCTTTTGCTCACTCGTCAAAAAGTGCCGGTCACACATTTTTTATAAAAAAGGGAAGGTAGTTTTGTCTGGTTTGCGGGTAGTCCTTTTTATCTCCTCAGTAGCGTCTCCTAGCGGCGAATTGGTGCATCTTGTGGGGCGCGCAATTCAGATCTAGTGACGGGCGACTTCTTCGTCTGATGGTTAGGCCGAGGTAAAGGTGTAAGGAAAGGACGGTAAGGGAATGACAAGCCTCAACAATATTCTTAGGTATATTACTCGCTCATACTCGTGCGTGTAATTCAATAAATAACATCGTCATTGCTTTGACTGCCCTGTTAGCTCATTTGGTAAAGTTCTGCTTCTAGAGCTGAGGGCGTGGGTTCGGTTCCCACTCAAGACTAACATTTGTGTGACTAACAATAGATGTTTGCTCTTTGTCTGGGTGTTCTGTTCTAATTATATACTTTAAAATAATATTTAAGTATGCTGTCAACTGTCTGGTTCCCATAGTATAAACTGTGTGAAATGTCTTCCAATATTTATTTTTAAACATTCGAAAATACACAAATTTTGATAAACGATAGACTTCCAACGGCCATCTCGTCTATCGTATTTCTCCTTCTTTGTTTTATCACAAAAATTTTATTTTATCATAAAGTCACAGTCATACTTACACAAAGTAAGTAATTGTCGAGTCTGATCATACCCTAGTATCGTAGTGGTATCTTTAAATTAATATTTATTTGTTTGGAAAATTTGGTATGTACCTAGGTAAAGAAAAAAATAATGACAATATAATAACATGTAATTTTATTTTTATGTTTTGTTATATAATAAAGAGTTTTGGAGAGTATGTCGACTATAAAAAAATATTCATCAACCCTTTGTTTACGTCTGTATTTGTGTTAAAAATATAAAGGAATTAATTCCGTTTCAATACCTGAGACATAAGTAGTTAAGTAGGCAAAGTCTCTCTCCAAGTTTATGGACATTTTATTGCTCAACCACAGATATGAATAATAATAATAAATGTAATCGGATAGCCTACGCATTTTGTATATTATTGCGAATGCAAACAAACAACAAAGGAAATACGAAGAGTGTTAAACAGTTGCTCCGGATATAGATATTGACAGTTAAGTGCTTGCAAATACAAATATTTCTTCTTATGTGTCTCTAAATAGTATAAAACAATGTTGTTGCCGCGTCTGTCTGTATTTTTTTTAATGTAACAGTAATGAGACAAACGAGACGGTCTACTGATGGTAACAGATAACGCATGACCATTGCAGCGATACACAGAAGTTTGAGTAGCAAAACATAGTCCAGTATCTCTGTTTTGGCTCTCATTAAATTGAGAATTTCGATTGTTAGTCTCGACATCCCTGTAATTTTGCTAGCTACAGTACTCTTCAAACCGGAACACAGTAATGTTTACACGGTGGTACCTACCAAGACGACCTCCTGCTAAGGAGATCTATCCCAAAGTAAATAAATAAAATAAATAAATAAATATTGGAGGACATTTAACACAGGCGCCATCTAGCCCCAAACTAAGCAAAGCTTGTACTATGGGAACCAGATAGCTGACAGAATACTTAAATACTTTTTTTTTTGTTGTAAATACATACTTATAATACATACAGGACACCCTAAATCTATCACCCTAATAAGTAAATCCTAAATCTATCCTCCGCTTACTTCTTCTAAAGAATTTAATAAAACGGATTTAAATACGGTTTTCACTGTCATTTAAATATTTTATCACTGTTATTTAGATACTTTTAGGAGTAAAAAACCTCGATGTCTTCTAATCACCCCAAAAAACTAAATTGCACACGTGCGAAGTTGTGGCAGGTCGCTAGTTATATCAATGTACAATAAAAAATTGTAGGCGTCATGGACAAGTCGACTTACTTACCTGCGACTTGAGAATAAAGCAAATTTTTGAATAAATACATCAGGATTTTTGCATCTCCAATAGTAGTAGTACCTACCATATGCAAATGAAAACTAAAAAGGTAAACGCTAAATTAAATAGCAAAAAGATTTACAGAAAAGACTTTTGGTGTGCAGATTCTGTAGCTTTCACTAATAAACTATGTTTTTTAAAAATTCTTTTTGGTTCGTTTGACCACCACATATTGGCAACGATGTGATCTAGGATGGATCATGTTTAATTTGAGATCCACGTTCTTAAAACCTAGGATTTTTTTTCACGTTTCACGTTACATTTTTGCATAAAGGTCATGAACGTTGATTAATTTATAAATTACTTTTGCAAGTATTTCACAGGCCAGGGCAAATTTTTTAATTAATCGCACAACTGCTTGCAGCATTTGAACGAAACTAAAAAAAACTTGTTACATGATTTGTTACAGTGGTTAAAACACTTATATGTACCGTATGGTAAGATGTAAGACGATGTTGTCGTGAGATCGTGCTTTACAAGTATTGCATACTGCGTGCTAACAAAGCTTTGAAAAATGAGACCTCATTACCTTGGGGTAAGACACAATACCTTGCATAATATGAGTGCATCTTTACGTCTAGACCCTATATCTCGGTGTATAATAAACTAGTATTAAATTCCTTCTTGTATCTATGGGTAGGGTATCAAGCACCTAACAGTGTGTTCCGTGTGCTTCGCTTGAGAGTCGGTTCCTGGAATGAACGAACCGTCACTTAAAATCTGTGAGATGTGGTCAAACACCTAGCATGTCCACCATAAAAAATTGTTCACATAGCACCATCTAGTCCCAAACTAAGTTTATAGGTACTAAAGGAAACAGATAGCTGAAAAAATACTTGGAACACAAAAAAACATCTAAGTTTGTCATAGAAATGTTAGTCCTAAGTGAAAGTCGAACCCATGCCCTTTACTTCTCGAAGCAGGACCAAACACCAAACCAAACCAAAATAAGCTAAAAAAATGCAGGGCAGGGCAGTTAAAAAATGTGTGTTAGCCATTTTTTTTTTTTTTTTTTAATGGTTGACAGGCCAGTTGTTTGACCACAGCTCACCTGATGTTAAGTGAAGGTGTGGTCGAATATGGTAAAACACACCTAGCCTGGAATGGAACTGGCTCTCAAGTGAGGCTGCCGGAACACACCGTTAGATGCTTGGCGGCAGATTTTCAACTTGAGGGTGGTAGCTAGCCAGCCGAGTACTAGAAAGTACCCTACCACCATGCTATGGTTTCCTCACGATGTTTTTCCTTCACCGGCAGCTCAAGCTCATTGTTGGGGTTTGAACCCACGCCCTTCAGCATGCGAACCTACCGCGCTAACCACTGAGCTATCATTGCTACAAATCATTGCCATCTAATTCAAGGGTCTAGGTCTAAATTCTCTCTCAAGTGAAGTTATGCAATATTATACGAAAGTACCCGCGGTGTTACCCGCTACATGTTTTCGGGATAAAAAGTAGCCTATGTAAATCCAGAGTCCCAGCTACCTCCATACCAAATTCCTTCCAAATCCGTTAAGTAGTTTTTGAAAGAGTAACAGACATCCAACCATCCAAACTTTCACATTTATAATATTAGTGAGATTGTCGTACTCATATTTTATTCTGTTTCCTCTACGATTGCATGAGGAAGAAATCATAAAAAGGATACTTACTATTCATTTTATGAAGTAGGCACAACCGGTCTTAATAAAATTAAAATTCACAGGCAACAAAATTTGTGTGTTTATTCAGAAAACATCGTGTATTTACGAAAGGTCATGGTTGGTTTGCATAATCAGGCGTTGTAGTGAACAAGATAAGTGTTCAATAAATATTTTGACTTGATGTTTCATTTTGCAGGTAATGTAAATATAACCACGTCTTAATTTTCCTTTCAACTCGATGTACTTGTGCATGCCCTTTCAATGGACGCGAATACGAGCCTAAAAGTACCTATCAAATCCGTAAGGAGTGCCTTGTATCCATTCTTATACTTAAAGTAAGATATATACATAAAATCAGCTGGTTTAAGATATCGATTAATTTACATGGCATTTTTGAGATTTCAAATCTTATAGCTACTTACTTCTTATAATAAGTATTCTTTCCTAATACAAATAATTTTTATTAATGCGTTATTTTAAAAACATGGGTTTCGCCTCTCCTGTTAAGTTTACATAAACCTGTATTAGGAGAGACCGCTCCTTCAAATACACTTTTAGGTACATGATAAATTTTCACATACATAATAACAATAGATGTATACAAAAACAATTTACGGTTTAAGAAACATTTAATCTCATAAAAATTACAAGTAATTTACTTACATAGTTAAGTTTTTTTTTTATTTTTTTTTATGTAAAAGTAATGAGACGGTCAAGGCGCTCTCCTGATGTTAAGAGATAACGCCTGTCCATGACCATTGCAGCGATGCACAGAACTTATTAAAAGTAAATTTTAATGACCACTAAGCATAGTGTGCAGGCGTAATTAAATAATTAAAGACAAGTAGGTACACACAACATTACAAATTGAAGAGAAAACAGAAAACAAAATACCAACAATCAGTTTTTTTTAAGGAAACTACCTCAGTAGTTTCATTACACTAAACACATCATTTTTATATGGTTTTGTGACTACATGTAATTATATATATTGTTACAGTTCTCTAGAATTTTATATTAAATTAAAAATAAACCTTGTAATTTTACTGTATGAAAATAATTTAACGTAACACACTGTCTCGAAGATTGTGTCTTTGTTTAATCTTGTAAATAAGGAAGGACAATTTAAAAGCGTATCGTGGCAATGAAATTGCACGAGAAACGGATGTTTTTACGAAATAATTGGCATACAAAGTCATGTCTACTCAAATGCAATGAAATAACACATGGCACCGTATCTAATACAAACTAATACAGACTGTGCTGTGACTGGGGTTTATACTGTAGGATCAAGGAGTCTTCACCCATTTACTACGCATCATTACCTATATATCTGTAATACTTTACTTTACTTCTATAGCGGCACTGAAATTATTCACAAAATTCGAAATTCGATTCATAAAAATGCTGGCAGTAAAATTTAAGATGTTGGCTGTGATTGGGACCCATAGTGTTCGATCGAGATAACATTATAGAAAATAAAGAAACGACACGCGCAAACCGCTTGGGTGGTCACAGCGACCATCACGTTACAAGACCAACATATTAAGACCTTTCAGCGCTTCCGATACAATCTATACTAAAAGAATTATTAAATGAGATAGATGGGAAGTATAGGTCTTGTAGGAGTGGTCGTCGCCAGCGCGGCTCGGCCAAATGACTCCAAACTGTCTCAGCGAAAGTGTGTGAATGTACGGCGGCGTTCTTTGCATATCTTCTCGTAATTCCTCAGAATATTCTGCTATGTAATCGCCGTGGGTGGTACTTCGCATTCTAGACATGCATTCTGTTCAAATTGCGTTGTATATCGATTTACGTGTGCCGAAATTAATGAACTCTGTTTCTAGTACAGGGTTTTAGGATTGGAGTATGCTGAGTCTAAAAGGGGTCATCGTATTCATCATTATAAACAACTTTTACTATAGGCACAACTCTGAAACTGCAAAAATATTAATAAACCAGATGTATTATACATTTTGGCGAAGGGTCATTGTATTTGTTGTATAAAACAGCTGGTTTTTTTATTATGTCAGGATTGTGCCCGTAGAAAAAGCTGTTCGTAATAATTGGTACAACACACTTCAAGCTTATACACCCTTAGTACACCCCAACCTAGTACCAGGTTTAGTACAGCCCTATCTTGTAATCCTGTTTAAATACACGATTTTTTCTTGCCAACTTCATCCATCGTACGGAGCAATTTGGCCTCCTTGAGCATAGCTAGCATTTTTTGCAATCTTCTAAAGTGTGCCCTTGTAATACACAAATAAAAAATATTGCATGTATGCATGCACGTTTATATATGCGCCCCTTTCGGACTCTAGGCATCGCTGACACAGCCCTATTTACGACAGTGGTTATTGACAACTTAGACTCAGTAGTAGGAGGTCGTCTAGGTACCACAGCAGTATCAGATATTCTGACGCCAAGCAGTAGTGTGTAGTCATTAATGTGTTCCGGTTTGAAGGATAATATAAAATTACAGGGCTATTGAGAATAACCGTCAAATGTCTCAAGTAATGCGCACCATAGCAGCGATGCCCTGTATTTTGTGTTGTTACTCAAAATTCTTAGTATCACTGCAATAGTCATGTACAGGCATTATCTCTTACCATCAGGAGAGCGTCCTGCTTGTCTCATTACTTTTACATAAAAATAATAATTTTAGAAATGATCATATTCAGATCAATTCACACAGAACTTATAAACAAAACAAAGTTCAGGGCATCGCTACTTTGGCGCTCATTATTTAGATGGTTAGCCTCAATAGCCCTGTAATTTTACTAGCTGCAGTACCCTTCAAACCGGAACACAGTAATGTTTACACACTACTGTTTTGCGGCAGAATATTTGCAGAATACTGCGGTGGTACCTACCTAGACGACCTTTTGCTAAGGAGATCTACCACCAAGTAAATAGTAAGTAAATATTTGATGTGCGCGACTGGATTATTTATTTATTTATTTATTTGTATTGTATTTTTCGGCACAACCATTTTGCATTACTTTTGAGAACTAGTTTTATCTGCTGGGGTTGTAGGACCTAATTCATAATGACCACTATAAGAACACAAGTAAATAAAATTTTAAAATACCAAAAAAAATTGTGTTATGTAACCTAAATTTTGTCAACGAGCTTTGTTAATGAAACAAAATATGCGTGCTTGTTTAAAAACTCGTAATAGAGAAACGAGGTAGTGGTTAAAAGGTCTATTAACTCTAAAAACAACGATGAGAAAACAAAGGCTGTTATCCTTTTGTTTCCATCAATCCAGCTGTAGAGCATGACGAGGTGTGTGGCCCTACGGAAACAGGTTTGTAGCCAGAGCAACACGGTGCCCGTAAAAAAACCATTCAAACTTTAACGACGCGATCTAACAAGCAACGTGGGCACCTACATCACGGTTACACTTAAAAATTTCATAGATCCTCCATATGAATCTCACTTTCCGTAGTACAGTAACATACTGATAACATCATTCACTATTACGCTCTGTCGCAACTCAGGCAAAAACATAAATAATCTGCAACGACATTTATTTTGTTACAAGTAGCTTTGGAACAGATGTTCTCGGGTAGATAAAGCGTATTCAACTGTCATAACACTTTATTATGTCTGTTTGTAATGGAATGACGACATTTCGTTTCTCTGGTCCTCCTAAACATGGTAATCTCTCTATTGAGAAACTTGTCTGTCCACGATCAAAGTTACTATTAATATCAGGAACATTATCATTAATCTTTTGGTATAATCAGCTTGGTATGCAATTATTTAGATTACTTTTTAAAAGCGACCTTGCTAAATACATGAGCACTATTTTAATGATAGACTCGAGATGAATTATGAGGATATACCTCTACTGGTAGAATAAGTGTATGGTATGTTTCATTTCCTAGTTGCCTTCATGTATCATCATGGATTACGAGTGATGGTGCTGCATAACCTTTGTATCTTCGTACAGTACGAGTCACTGTAATTGTGTGCTATTGAAGCAACACATAAGACTGATGGTAGTGACTGAGTAATGCAAATGTACGGTGATGCTTCTCTCTCAAACGTCTATGGTCTTCTATATTCTGAATGGGAGTGTTAAGATCCTTCTGATTACGTTATAATGAACTGCACTGAAACCTTATATTAAAATGCGTTTAACACTGACCTCCAGATCTCCTCACGATAATGCACGGAGCCACCAGCAAAAGACAGTACTTAGTTATTTATGTGTAAGCAATAATAAAAAATAATTAAAAAACCTCCGACAGGTGTATAGTAATCTTAATTGATACCCATATTGAGGGAATTGTGAAAAAATATGAAATCCGTTATTTTGTGGCGGCGGCCATCTTGGACCGATTTTTATCTAACATAGCTAAGGACACTCCCGGCTCATCTACCTTTCAATTCGGGAGCTACGATGCTCCAGACACACACACACACACACAGACACGTCAAACTTATAACACCCCGTCGTTTTTGCGTTGGGGGAATGGTACCAGATAATATCCGCCTGGAACTTTGAGCAGCAAATCAAAGATCGTGAATTTTGTTTTTTTACTGCATTGGCGCTCTTTGCTGCTTTTCACTAATTACTTTATCGTGTCGTAGTCTGAGCAAAATCACCACAAAAATCGTCAGTAGGCAACCGAGCAAAGTTGAGGAAAAATCCTGAACTAATCTCAAGCATGCTTTTTATGGTTGGTTAGCTGATACGGCCACTGATCAAGTGTGGTCGAAGAAGTTAGTCTAGAATGTAAATTAGCGGTCAAGTGAGGCTACCACACGCTCCTATTTAGACCTTGACTACACTTGACCACCAAAATCAAAAGCGAATCCTTACATGTGAAATAAGTACTTAAGTAAGACGTGTAGTGTAGTATGAAAAGGTTTTAATAAGTAAAGAACTCCGTTCCTGTCTATTAGTCACGTGTGTCCGGGGCCCGAAATGAAAGTGGAAGCGTGGGCGACGACGACCGTTGATACTGACCACTTGACTGCCGTGAGAACGGTTCGTGGCCACTGGCTGGCCTGTCTTTCTACACGCCACTTCATTTCAAATTGATATCAATCATATAAATATAAAATATCGTTACTGTTATAACTAAATGTAAACCAAAATATTCACTTCATCTTAATATTTTAAATTTTTTAGAACTTTGCGTTTTTATCTACTAAATTAAATCTCTTGAATAAAAAAAAAGATTTTATTAAAATTGAAATAAAAACGTAACTTAGAATGGTACACATTGACTTGATATGTACATATTTACTTGGCGGTAGATCTCCTTGGCAGAAAGACGTCTAGGTAGGTACCACCATAGTACCAAATAATCTGCGGTCAAGCAAAAGTGTGTTTAAACAAGGGTACTTCGAAGTGACTGAGCTGTTGAAACTAACCATCGAAAGTCTTAAAGTAATGAGTGCCAAAGCAGCGATGCCCTTGGACTGTGGTTTGCTACTCAACATTCTGTGTATCGTTATAATGGTCATGGATATGTGTCGTTTCTTACTATCAGAAGAGAGTATTTTTCGTGTCATAAATTTTACAAAAAAATGTGTATATATCTGTCGAGACCTAATAAGAGATTCCATTGCGAAAATATACGAATGGTTAGCAATAGATAAGACTTCTTGTATTTTAGTTATTTAACGTACTCGTATGATAGAATTAGGTTTGAGTAGCGTGAGAAAAACCTGAGAAATCGCAACGTTCATGTGTGCGTTTCGATAACGTAACCGCTTTACTTTTACTTTGCGAAATGCGACTATCTCTGGATGAGTATTAGATTATAGATCGACTGTAATAAATGTGCTCTAAACGTCATAATATATATTACTATATCTTGGAAAAGGAGCCAAACCTGTTATCTAATCAGGACAGGAATATTCTAGCTTAAGTGTCAAAAAGGATGTCGTTGTATATTTATCATTATGAACAATTTATCAATGGGCACAGACTGACTAAAACCAGCTGTTCCATTATATTTTAATTTAATTTTAAGATAATTAACATTTTTCTATGGAGTTGTTTTTTTCCCGTTGCACATTTTAGAGAAGCTCTTATACTAAAAGTTGTTCACGAAGATGTTCGCTGTCCCTTTCGGCTTAGTATACCCTAAGCTTATAACCCTGTATGTATGTAGCATTCCGAGTAATATCACACGACAAGAAACTACCTTTTTGCTAATTACTGTTAAGTACTTTTAAGAATACTTTTTGCTGAGCGAGGTTTTGAAATCACATCTTAGAATATTTTTTTGTGTTTACTGAAATCCTTATTGTATTTAAAATTACGTATGAAATTATTATTACTATAACTAGCTAATAAAAAAAATTTGTCGTGTTTTTATTGTGAGCTTTTAATTCTTTGTGTTAGTAGCTCTGCTTCCTGAACTATGGGGCGTGGGTTCGATTCTCAGCTTGGTCGAACATTTCTGTTACGAACATAGTTTTATTATGTGTCTGGGTATTCCGTATATCTACGCTAATTATTATAAAGATAAAAGATTTTATTTTTTGTTTGTATTGAATAGGTTCTGAAACTACTGAACCGATCTGAATGATTCTTTCATCATTAGAATGCTACATTATCACTGAGTAACATAGGCTATATTGTTAATCAAGTTTTGTTTACCCGTGCGAAGCTGGGACAGTGTATTATAAAAATGTACTTACGAAACAAGTATGTAAGCATTCTACTTGGCAAATATATTTACAGATATAGTACCTACAAGTTTTGGTTAGTTTGGGGCAAAGTATACATATATCAAATAGCGCAGCGCTGCAATGCCCTCCCATATTTATTTATTTATATTCACTTAATCAAATAATCCGTGTAACGATCATAATATGCGAATAAACAACATCATTGCATCTCAGCAAAAAGTTGTTCACCGGTCGACAAGGTTAGTCTGAATTTAACACGGTGACCGTGATGGATCAAATCATTAGCTTCGACGTGGGAGTACCTGGATTATCCACTGATAATTGAAGTGGAGAGTTCTTTCTGACGATTCCTGTTACGAGTATTTTTAGACTGTTAAACATCAAACGTATCACATTTACGAGGAAATGAAACTAAAAAAATGCTCTAACCTCGGTCAAACATTGTTGCAACAAGTTGGATAGATTTTTGAAATGTTAAAAACTTAAAAATACAACACTGTATGTAATTAATAATATGATATCATTCAACTTGCGAATGTTTACTTAGAAAATTGAGAAGACTTTGGGCTTCTAAACGCGTAAAATTTTACTGCAATATGTGGCTGCAATATTGCACGGCTATGTTAAACATTTTCAATGCAGTATATTATGGTTCAGCAATTATGTCCGCAAAAATATAGCCCATTTATGTATTTTCTAGATGGGCTACACAATCAGTCGACGATAACTGACGAAATTGAACTTGTCGCAGCGACTTATATTGTTTTAAAAGAAAAAGAAAAAAATATCGATTCAACCTTACCTCAATAAACGTGAAACTTTGGATAATTTAAGTCAAGTAACCTTGATAAAGAATATTATAGTATTAATAATTTAACCTCCAAAAACAAAACAACAAGAACAAAGCACAGAACATAATCGCGGCGTCACTCAAACGGCAAACTTCATGTCGCATAGAAAAGGATACACAATGCTACAAGAGTAGAGCTGAAATAACAACAGAACTGGCCGGGCAATATTGCAGTATTTTCGATCCATCGGCGATTGTCCGGCAACCTATCAAAAATGCATCGGCCATAAGAAAAACATGGACTATATGTTGTGGCTATATGGAATACTAAAAACATTTTACAATATGGCATAGTCTGGCTGGTATTGCTAGCAATTTTGCCACTGTGTTGCAGCCACATATTTTACCACTTATACATATAGCTCAAAAATCTACATAGATCTGCTTACTTCGATCTAGATACAGAAGACAAAGTAAGTAGTTACAATTGACATAACGTGTGACTTCACTATAGATGTAATGGTTTGCGGTAAGAGCCAAGCTCATCAGGTAGTCTGCCGTCGAGGCGTGCTCTTGACCCCCACACGAGCTGACTCATCCGCCGCGCCTCCATGATGCATCATGTGGGAATCAAAAAGAAGGAACTCGGATTCTTTGTTAGAAAAAAAGTTGCGAGAACTCTATGTAATAACAATTTAATTATACTTTGTAACACGAGATGGTTTAACATAATATTTTTTAGAAATAACAATAATGGACTCCATTCCTTCCAGTTTCAGCATTACTTGATGATGAAGTTGGAAGGTAGGCAGTTCATTCAAGTGACCGTAAACACCACTGAAAGCAAATAGGTACGTAATTTCGTATACTTCAACGAAATTACGTACGTTTTTTTGGTTTCATAATGAATCTACTAAATCAATTTTGATGAAATTTCTATGGGTAGTCCCATATTATATTTTTAAATGAAGCATGAATTTTCCGAATCGGTTTATGTATGATGAGAGTCCTGAACGAATTACGTCGGCAATTAACATTAAAAGTACAATCTAATTGGGAAACTTCTTCTTTTTTGAGTCGGTTTAAAATGAAATAAATTACATTAAAGATGTTAACAAAACCAAGGAAGTAAGATAGTTATAGAAGTGCTCTTTGCCAAACATCGTTTGTCTTTTTTGTTTTTGGAAGCCCTTAAAAGAAACAGTCATAAAAAAATAGTTCTTACTTTCTTAAATTTCTCAATGTCTCAAATGAAATGTCTCAATGAAAAGTTTTTGTGTCCAAAAGTGACTTGTGTCATGGAATTTTAATTTTTTGTACTAAATTTATTGAATGTCAACGAAGTATAAATTTATATGACATCATTGTAGTTTTAGTACCTATTGTTTTCCAAAACCTGTATGTTTTCTATTATTTATGTATGAAAATAATAGTGGATTTATTCATTAAATGCCGAATTACGTGCGCGATTGTGCTAAAGTGATAAAACGTGGTGAAACATGACTTGTTGACAGTTGTGACTGATTTATTTACTGAAGCGAAAAGCAAAATAAAAATCATTCACTGTCATTCACAGACTGCTAAGTTTGTGCTCACTATACACACAAAGCCAAGAGTATACGAACGAACGAATGATTAAATACGAACTTATTCCCACATGCTTTCCACATGTGCATTGTCCAAGCCAGTATAATATGGGATTTTGTCAAACCAAAAAATTGGGCTTTGCCACTACGACACAGTACATAGAGCAAATATGTAAAGCAGTTGCTCGCAGTTTCGCTCGCGTGGACATAATGTACAGTGTTAACTCTTTATAACGAAACTCAAGGGACCGATAATTTTGTATCGTTATAGAGAGTTACCGTTATATGGAGTGAAGAAAGAAAAACAACCAAATTAACAATAATCTTCAATGTATGTTCTCCCTTTTCAATCGCACGTATCACACAAACTTTTTCGTCAACACATAACGCTTTTCTTTTACTGGCCATGTTAATAGTTTCAAAGTTGGTTCACGACTGATAATACGATAGGTAGGTGTTTAGTTCGAGATCATCCTTTCAAGCAAACCAAGCACGTGTTCAAGGCAATTAACAATAACAAAAGCAAGACGGCTGTTTACGACCTCAGAAGTTTCGGGGCCTCAAAGGTTTAGTCGGCATCTTTTGTAACCTGATAAGATAACATAAACAATAACACCGTGACGATTTTCTGTGTCTAAATATGAACACATTTCTTCGTAATAGAGAATGGCTGCTGCGCTATAAAGAGTGTATCAATGTGTGGGTTTTAAGGTAAACCAACCAAATGTGATCTTTTCTATGTTATAGAGAGTTTATCGTTATAAAGAATAATGTTATAAAGAGTTTACACTGTATATGAAATTACAAAAATATATAAATTTACAATAAAAAAAAACCGACTCCAAGACCCTTAGGCCAACTAAACGCACTCCTCCAATGAAACAGCAAGGTTTCGGACAACGAAAATATCATTGAACTATTCAATTTTAAGATTTTTGTTGATTTTTTAAAAACTGCTCGATCGACTTCGGTAAAATTCATATAAACCACCTATGAAGTATGATCTATCAACCAAAAAAAGATTTATAATTGGCGGAATGATCCCGTAACTTACTACCCAAAAACACGCAGTCGAATTAAGAACCTCCTCCTTTTTGAGTCGGTTAAAAAGTAGCCTGTGGCAATCCTCATGATATATTGTATTTCCATGTTGTATTATAGTAAGATCAGATCAGCTGTCAGGCGTGAAAAGGAAACAACAAACAGACATAGTGACAGATTTGATAACGTTTTTATAATATCAGTCTAGATGAAGCAAATATTTAAATAGATGCTTTCACGTATAAATTTTCGTTAGTCTTCATTAATAAAACCTGAATAATTACGATATACTAGTAATGTATAAACTTTTGACAAGTTTTATGAGGCAATTACGACAAACTAGGGAAGGGATAACGAATCGGAAACCAATTCTAATACACTTTCGACATGTAAAGCAATGAATAATGTCTGTCCATTCATTAAACCAACCAAAAGTTCGTCTTAATTCGTTTCGTAGATACGAAAGATCGTTTGTCGAATGATATTTTATAAGCCCTTAATCAAGTTTATTGCCAGCACTTATCAAAGAACTCTCCCTAAAATGACGTTAAAACTAAGCTTCCATAGATTTTTACGGCTGCACTCATAAATTTCACTTTCACTAATAATATATTTACGAGTAGAATCATCAAAGATAACAACACAATTAACTGTTAATTTGTGAATGTTGTTAAATTAACGTATATAGAAATAGTCAAGAAATAGAAACATGGTTCTAGAAAAAGTTTTGTTTTAATTTTAGACCCAATCACTCTAATATTGTAAAGGCGAAAGTTTGTGAGTGTGTTTGTATGTTTGTTACGAGATCACGCTCAAACGTCTGGACCAAATTTGATAAAATTTGGTATGAAGGTAGCTCAACTACATACATACCTGTTAAGTTTTTCATATTCTTATTTTACAAGTTGCGCCCCGCGGTGTTGCCCGCTACATATTTGCGGGATAAAAAGTAGCCTATGTGCTAATTCAGTGTGTCAGCTACCTCCCTACTAAATTTTGTCAAAATCCATTTGGTAGTTTTTGCGTGAAAGAGTAACAAACATCCATCCATACCCATAAATTTTAGCATTTATAATATTTTTTTTTTTTTAATAATATTAGGTAGGATTTAATTTACTTGTGTGTCAGTTTTATTCCTGGCCAGGTGCTTTTATCATCTTCGATCACACCGTCACTTAGCATTAGGTAAACTATGGTCAAACAGCATAATATATCATATGACTAGTTCGTAGGTAAATAGTGACGTTTTAGTAAGATATTTTTTTATAAAAGTTGTAGGCAAAGGTTGGATGGATAAAAAAGGAATGGCAAACAAATATAAAAAAAAAATTAAGCTGTCAAATTCAGTTTGGTTTAGGAAATGGAACAACACCAATGAATAAATGAAACTGTCGTGAACGTTTCAACGCTCAATTTCCCCGGAACAAGAGTCCACGAGTTGAACAATGAGGGATGTCTCGTGCGTCGAACCACTGCCGACAAAGGCGGGCCACGAAGTTATTTGTCAAACGTTCCAACACAATCAGGCAGCCCGTGGCTCGAATACTGATGAGGTATAGGAACACAGGATACAGGTACTTGCGTCAAACTTGCCTTTTTAGTTACATGTTCAATCGTGATTGACTAACGACTTCTCTTTGGTTTTGGCATCGGACTTTATGCATTTTGTCAGAAACTAGTGAATAGTTTTACATAATTGAGTTGCACTACCAGAGTAGCTTAATAGATTAATATTAATTACTAGCGGTCCGTCCAGGCTTCGCAAGGGTGGAAATTTATTTGTTAACTAAATTCTAGTGATAAATATAGCCTACTAGCTGCGCCCCGCAGTGTTACCTGCTACATGTTTTTGGGATAAAAAGTAGTCTGTGTGTTAAGGTGAAATATGCTTCAAACTTGGCGATTCGTCTTCACTTTTATTTAAAACGAGACCTTTAAAAACAGTTAATTGACTTTCTTTTTTATGTGTGATAAATGTTTACAAAATTCTTTATCCGAATGTGATCACCGAAACACGATAAAATAAATTTCGCTCGATAAAAGTGGGAAGTGGGACTTGGGATGTGGAAAGTTGGAATTGGAAAGTGGGCAGTGGGCATTGGGAATTGGAAAGTGGGAAGTGGGCATTGGGAAGTGGGAATTGGGAATTGGGAATTGGGAATTGGGAAGTGGGAATTAGGAATTGTGAAGTGGGAAGTAGAAGTTGGGAATTGGAAAGTGGGACGTGGGAAGTGGGCATTGGGAATTTGAAGTGGGAAGTGTGAATTGGGAATTGGGAAGTGGAAGTTGGGAAGTGGGCATTGGGAATCAATTAGTGGAAAGTGGGACTTGGGAAGTGGGAAGTGGGAAATAGAAAGTGGGCAGTGGGCAGTGGGCATTGGGAATTGAGAAGTAAGATGTGGGACTTGAGAAGTGGGAAGTGGGAATTGGAAAGTGGGCAGTGGGCATTGGGAATTGGAAAGTGGGAAGTGGGCATTGGAAAGTGGGAAGTGGGCATTGGGAAGTGGGAATTGGGAATTGGGAATTGGGAATTGGGAATTGGGAATTGGGAATTGGGTATTGGGAATTGGGAATTGGGAATTGGGAAGTGGGAATTAGGAATTGTGAAGTGGGAAGTAGAAGTTGGGAATTGAAAAGTGGGACGTGGGAAGTGGGCATGGGGAATTTGAAGTGGGAAGTGTGAATTGGGAATTGGGAAGTGGAAGTTGGGAAGTGGGCATTGGGAATCGATTAGTGGGAAGTGGGACTTGGGAAGTGGGAAGTGGGAATTAGAAAGTGGGAAGTGGGAAGTGGGAAGTGGGAATTGGAAAGTGGGCAGTGGGCATTGGGAATTGGAAAGTGGGCATTGGGAAGTGGGAAGTGGGAAGTGGGAAGTGGGAAGTAGGAAGTGGGAAGTGGGAAGTGAGAAGTGGGAAGTGGGAAGTGGGAAGTGGGAAGTGGGAAGTGGGAAGTGGGAAGTGGGAAGTGGGAAGTGGGAAGTGTGAATTGGAAAGTGGGCAGTGGGCATTGGGAATTGGAAAGTGGGAAGTGGGCAGTGGGCATTGGGAAGTGGGAAGTGGGAAGTGGGAAGTGGGAAGTGGGAAGTGGGAAGTGGGAAGTGGGAAGTGGGAAGTGGGTAGTGGGAAGTGGGAAGTGGGAAGTGGGAAGTGGAAAGTGGGCAGTGGGCATTGGGAATTGATATATGGGAATTGGGTCTTGGGAAGTGGGAATTGGAAAGTGGGCAGTGGGCATTGGGACTTGGAAAGTGGGAAGTGGGAATTGAGAAGTGGGAAGTGGGAAGTGGAAGTTAGGAATTGGGAAGTGGGAAGTGGGAAGTGGGAATTGGAAAGTGGGCAGTGGGCATTGGGAATTGGAAAGTGGGCAGTTTATAGTATTATTGGGATGTTACTCGGGAAGAATGTAGCATTCTAATGGTGAAAGAATTTTTGAAATCGGTCCAGTAGTTTTTGAGTTTATTTGTTACAAACATTCTTAAATCTAAAAATACAAATGTTTCCTCTTTATAGTATATTAGTATAGATAAGGAGTGATGCGCGCGACCTGCTGAGTGGCTGGCAGTCGAATTCACCTCTTGTTCACAAGCTGTGGTATCATTATTCTGCGCTCTTGAGCAACCTACCAAGAAGTACACCTAAAAAAATAATCATAAATAGCTACTTACAAAAAGATGTGAAATCCCACCAAAAACATTTTCTTGTAAAATGTTGCCAAGACGTGACCATATTATTGATCGTACTGTCAAAAAGTTATTAGATCTCATGTAGAGCCATGCTTCTAATTTTACAAAGCCTAACTCATCATGACCTGTTAGAAAAACATAAAAAATTCTCGTCATGACCCGTCGTCGAGTAGGGTCTAGTCTACGACAACATTTTGTCCAAGATTATGATGTCCGAGATTTTCCACTCCCAAGCACTTCAGTTAGATACCGGAACAAATAAAATGTCGCTCACGTGCGTCGGCCAACTAGTCAACAAACAGGATTAAACCGTTAAATCTACTTCCAGTTTTTCGGAAATTCATTTGCTTTGCCCCAGATTTGAGAAAGACGCGTCAGTTATCCGCTCCGGTACATTTATGTTGCATCACTTCATTACTTGTCGAAGACACGCTTTGATCAGAACGAATCGGAGTTCTTCAACCGTAAGGCGCCAAGGAGACTGCTAACTTATTTTTGTACGTTTTAATGTCGAAACCAAGTACGCCAATTAATTCACAATTAGCTGCAAATTTAGCGGGACAAAGGAAATTCCTTGCGGTCGCGTGCGGTCAAAAACCTGCCAATATCTCCTCGAGTAGCGGTACTAAGGAAAGTTCTCTTGCGTTTCGTCACGAAACTAAAAAGCCGGTACGTATTGGGTTTGGCAATAATATTTACACGCGTGCTTCTGCGAATCTGCGGTTTCCGGCGCTTGCGCATCGACAGCGAAGACGGAGATACCAAACGCGAGCTCCCATACTCATTTGCCGGACGAACTCGAACCACTCGCATAGAATTATGCCGTAAAAATATCAACTTTACAAAACTTGGCAGAAGTATGAGGAAGATCTTGAACGCTGGAAACTCAACATCTCTAGGTTAAAATCGTTCCAGGAAACCTTGAATTTCTTACAAAGCTTTTCTTTATACTTTAAATTATGATTCACTGAAATAATTGATGCCAGCTGCTATCTAATGAAGCAGCTGGTAAAAGCAATAATCACCTAATGGTAAATTTTATTAACACTTGGCGTGCGGTCGAAAACCGCTAAGATAAACCCGTAGCAGTGACGCAAGTTCGGTGTTTTCCCTACATAGTTCTAAAATCTGCCGCCAAGCATCTGACGGTGTGTTTCGTCAGCCTCACTTGAGAACCAGTTTCATTCCAGGATAGGTGTGTTCACCAACTTCGACCACAAAGTGAGCTGTGGTCAAACACATAGCCTGTAGCTTGTACCTACTGCCCAACGCAGTAGGTAAATAATTGATTTACCTATTAGAGAAAGAAAGAAAACATTTATTTTTTTAACATATACATACATATTATAAATAATAAAAACAACAACTTTTTGTTATTATTGTAATTGTTCATGTCGTGTTTTTATTATTTATTGTAAAAGTAGTGTGTAAAAAAAAAAAGTTTTCTTTCTTTCTCTAATAAATCAATTATTTACTGCGTTTGGCAAAACTTTGACAGTTAAATGAATGTGATTTATACTCGTTTAATTCTTGAAGTTACAACGAATCTCACATTGATATTGAGAATCGCGTACGTTTGTTATCGATTTCTTGGCACGTTGCCTCGTGAACATTTCGTGATATTGAACCAAGATAGATAAACAATCCTTTGACGCATCCGCTTTAGATTTAGGGAACTCAGTTTTTAAGGGGTTTTCCGAGAGTTACCTACATTGTAGGAAATTTTTCAATTGTGAGAATTTATAGGTCTATTTTGAAAGTTCGTAGTTCGTACGTATTTGGTACAATGTTTATATATCTAGATGCAATTATATTAGTTTTGGTCACAAAGTATTTTAAGCATGCCACCCTGAAAAAAAAAAAAACAAAAAAACAAAAACAAAATGTGTTGACCCTTGACGGATTATGTGGATCATTAAAGTGGTCCATTACGATGATAACTATGATCTCCTTTCAGCGTAGTATACCCTAAGCATCAAGCAAGATAAAAATTAGTCCGTGTAATCTAAACAAGAACTCAGGGATGAATATTTTTCTAGAGCCCAAATAATACTTAGGTAACTTTCTTCACTATTAAGATTTATATTACAGCTATTGCTCGTTTACTTATAATAGAGATATTACTGGCTATAATTACGGGTTATCCGCTCTATGTCGGTTATATCATAGGATGTACTCCTAATAGTCGGTTGTATCAACTTGTATCTCGGTTTTTATGTGGCAATCGACAAGTTTATTACAACTCTATTTAATTAAACTATGACCACAGATATAGGCCAATATCATAGCATTTACTCTACTTTGGTGAAATTTAAAATGTAATAAAAAAACCTAAAGCACTGACTTGAGATGTTTTTTTGAAGCAATGTTCACCGACTTTTATCAATTTTAATTTTTGTTCTTATCTACTAAAATATTACTATGGAAACGGGCGTGGTTTTGATACATTTTTATTTCATATATTTATGCGGGAATACTGAAGTTTTATTTTATCGAAAACTACAACTATAGTTTCCTCACATCATCACCAAAACATTACTTTTAAATTTTAAAAAAACTACAACAATTTCGTCATTGATTTTAATGTTCAAGAACTTCTTAAAAGTATCAACGTAATTTAGAGTGATACACTCGATAGAAATGTAAATCACATATGACACTGAAAAATGTTTTTCGAGACGTGCTTAGAGATTTCACAGTAACAACATGTGAATATTATTGCAATAGTAAGGCCATTTTATTTTTTAGAATACCGTAAGGCAGGATTAGATTAACTTTTTACTTTCCGAATAATGTGGAAAATAAAATTAAAATCTTTGTTTTTGCTCAGCTAAAAATGTGACCTCTATCTTACATAGTATTAGACTGATTATTATCAACAGTAAAACTTCGTGGTACTTACTCCTTACTCACAGTGCCAAAACTTCATGGTACTTACTCCCTACGCATAGCGACAAAACTTCGTGGTTCTTACTCCCTAATCACAGCGACAAAAGTTCGTGATACTTACTCCCTACGCACAGTGATAAACTTTCGTGGTACTTACTCCCTACTCACAGCGACAAAACTTCGTGGTACTTACTCCCTACTCACAGCGACAAAACTTAGAGGTACTTACTCCATATACCCATGTGCAATTGTACATACATACAATCTATTCGCCTCAACAGTATGCAACAGGTGTCCAGTTACTAGACCTTTACACTTATTTGACAGTGATTGACATTTTTAGATTATGATGTTTCCTCATAAGTATAACATTTACGAAAGAAATTACTTTTGAAAAAAAATGCTTGACTAGTCTTCGGATGGGGGACTGAATAAAACAATAACGAGAGAGAGAGAGAGATATCCACTAACTTTGTTACAATAACTTAAAACATTCTAAGGAACAAATGTAAAATATTTCGGTACTTACTATGTTAATGTTGCTACCAAATCCGATTCAATTGTTTCAAGTACCGCATCGGCGACGGAATGTCTTAACGAAACTGATTGTTATTGTTCCGAAACAATTAATTGTTTTAGTTCCGTTCAATTGAATTTTGAAATAATAATAAACCTACTTTGCGTGACCTAGAGCTCAATATTGCTATAATTAGCAATGTTTGGGTATGATTAAGTAGAGCGGGCAAGTGGGGTTTCCATTATATGCAATGGGAATTGTATAATTTTTAGTTTAAGGCGTTTGATTCCAATGTTTTGAACACATCTGTGTTTTGTAAATATCGGTCTAATGTCTTCACACATCTTCGACTAACTTTTCTTCTTCCTTACTAAATACTTAGGTATCTATAAATCTACTAAGTCAACCATAAATAAATCTACTTAGCATACTGGAAACAAAAATAAGAAGATTTAAAAAAGTACGTGTAAGCACAAGCAGCTAGTAGCAGCAATAAAGTGCAAAAAATAAAGTTGCCGAAAGAAAATGTACTCAGCAGGGTTCATTCAAGTTTCTTATTAATAGCAGTATCACGTGTGATGCTCGCAACACTTCCATATAAGCAGAAGATATAAAAACTGGTCAGCTGCTTGAGTAAATAAACTCATTCGTCATTTACAGCCGTGAAAGTACCAATACAAAAGCTAAGTGTGGAGAAAATGATCGATCAGCTAACTACTGATTCGATTGAAACGTAAGCTAGATGGTTCGATTTATGTATCGATTAAAATGCGAGAACACCTTTCGTTCTGATCGAAAAGAAATTAATTCGAGGAAATTAAAGCGAATAGATAGCTTGCAACACAACACATTACGCAATTTTATCGATCTATAAATCCAAGTCGGAGAATTCCCACGAAACTTTTATAGATGTTTTGATTGATAGGCTGTGGGTGACTTTCTTTAAGTTTCGCCGATTTTTTGCTCTAAGTTGCATTGAAAATCCGTAGATTTATTTGCGTGATGGGTGGAAGGAATGTTAACGAGACAGGTTGTCTGAGAGTAGTGTCAAAAACCCGCCGAGGTTGCGACGTCAATCATTGATTGTCATGGTTACAGACGTTATCGAATTGTCGCATAATTTTTGTTGAATAACATCATCGATGTTTCGTAACATCGCCGGAGGCAGTTCACACTGGACTGGAGATAACCAATTTGTTTCTCTTTGATAATGATAGTTATTATCATATTGTTAGTGAACGTGCGCTGATAGAAAGACAAAGTGGGATATATAAGAAAACCCTATGCGAACAAATCTATAAAAAAGTATGTCTGGAATATTTTTACTTATAAGCTGATTTTACTGTGAAAACTGACGTGGTGTTAACACATTTTTGTTTCACTTATGCGGGATTACTCACCTTTAATATACGTTGGATAGACTGACCATAGATAAAAGAACCCCATGAACTAGTACCACAAGTGGCGGCCTTATCGCTAAGAGCGATATCTTCCAGGCAACCGAGAAAAGAAAAACATGATAGATAAAATAAGCAACAGACGGGAGAAGTAACACTAATAAGAAAAATAAAACATAGTGTAAGTATATAAAAATAAATCAAAATAATGTATTTAAATAAAACGAAATATTAACAGTATTTTTTATTATAAGTTTATTATGAACTATAGTGAGTAATCCGGAATTTTTTAAATTTATGTAAAAGTAATAAGACGGCTAAACGTTTCCCTAACGGGTAGAAAAAGGCTTGTTAAAAAACGAAGTCCAGTGTTTCGCTACTTTGGCGCTCATTATTTTTAGACGGTCGATGGTTAGCCTCAATAGTACTGTAATTTCGCTAACTAAACAAAGCTCCATAACTAACATGTCTTGTGGAAAACATCGTGAGGAAATCATAGCGTGGTGCGTAGCGTAGCTACCGCCACCCACAAGTTGAAAATCTGTCGCGAATCACGTGTGTTCCGGCAGCCTCACTTGAAAGCCAGGCTAAGTGTGCCTACCATCTTCGACCACACTGTCACTTAGCATCAGATCAGCTGTGGTCAAACACTTAGCCTGTCAACCATTTAAAAAAAGTAACATCTATTTCTTGCGACGTAGTTGATTATACAATGATGTGATAGAATGAACTTATAATACTTGTAGAGTTTTATAGAAAATTCTTAGTAGAGTACAGAATGTTAGAGATCAATTACTGGGCTGTTGAGACTAGCCATCGAAAGTCTCAAAATAATGAGCACCAAAGCGGTGATGCCCTTGACTTTGTTTTGTTACTCAAAGTTCTGTGTATCGCTGCAATGGTCATGGACAGGCGTTATCTCTTACCATCAGGCTAGTACGTCTCATTATTTTTCACATAAAAAAATGTGATAACGAGAAGGAAGTAAGCTTATTATATGTCGTAACTTCGACTGGCAAATATCTAAATAGAATCACTCCATATAGAATCGGAAGTATTTTAATAACGGATGTATTTAATGTATGTTAAACGGGAACCCTAGTTAGAGCTATTACATCACACTGATATTTAAATGCGAAAAGCATTCTGTATGAGACAAGACAACATGAGGCCTATCGCTTTGACTGTCTTGACAGTGACGAAGCAGACACGAACTGTCTACCAACTCTAGTTATGTGACTAAATATGTAACACCTTTCGTTGATAATAAGCCCTCAGTGTGAAATAATAGAATGCCATGTATTGAGAAATCGGACCAAGTAATATTAAGAACGTAAATGTTTGTTAACTCAAAGTTCAGGGACCCTTGCAATTACCATTGACATGCGTTATCACTTACCATCAGGAGTGTATTCTGTCCATAATAATACCTATAATAATATAACTCTTTATTGTTCCCACCAATTACAAACGATTATAACAATATAAACTTCTAGGAACAATTGACTCTGATTGATTGATTGAATTGAATGATCGCTAAGAGCGATCTCTTCCAGACATCCTTAGTAAGGATTTTACAAAGTTAAGGAAGGGGTGTGTTGAGAAGAGAATTAAACTTACTAAAAATAACTAGTCATGTATACGTAATAAGTAATAATAATATAATAATATAACACTTTATTGTATACACCAAATTACAAAAAATATAAAAATAGAGACTTAATACTAATGCAACAATTGGCGGCCTTATCGCTAAAAGCGATCTCTTTCAGGCAACCTTAACACGGAAATGATTTTACACTAAGGACGGGGTGTGTCGATAAGTTAAAAAATAGATAAAACTAAAAAAAGATAATAAGTAGCTTTGTTATGAAAAGATATTTGTGAACATTGAACAGGTACGTCTTTAGTGCGAGAAAATTCAGATAAATGATGGTAACAAAATCAGAAAATCCTGTTTGAATTTAATAAAATTCAAATTATTAATACACCACTCGATAGAAACTCTTTATTGCTTTATTGTGTACACCAGACATAGAAAAGAAATATAGAAAACAAAAGAATCTTATGAGTTAGTGTCACAAGTGGCGGCTTTTTCACTAAAAACGTTCGTTACCATGCAATCAAGAACGGAAAACACGTTATTGATGAAAAGAGACAGTTTAGGGATTAAAAAATCTTTAAGTTAAGACTTGAAACATGGAAGACAGAAGGATTTCATAGTGTTTAAAAATGTACACACGACACAGTTATACCCCGATTTGTTTGTTTTAAAATAATAATATTTATATATATCGAATCGCGATGTCTGATACCTACGTAGGTGTACATTTGCAATTTTAATCGAAAACATGTACATAAAGTGAATCGAACAGGAATCGGCTGCTATAAACATGAATTTTGAATTTACCTGCAGTCTGCAGTCAATATAAACACCACAATGAAATTTACAATTGCGTGGGATATTCTCAAAATTCGTCAGTAGAACTGGGAAGCAATAATCGATTATTTTCTCATAAACAGTCGAAGAAATTCCACGATCCCACATACATACACGTTACCATGACGCAACTTTCAAGAAATCATTCATGGAAAATTACAAGATCTAGTAACTGCGAAGTTCAGTTGAAAATAGGAGGTTGAGGTAAATAATAGCTAAAGCGAATTTGTTTTATTTTTTTGCTGTTGAAGATTATGTATACTCATAACTTTGCTGTGTCCGCAGTGTTGAACTGTTGCAGGATTATGTTTGACTACGTCACTTCTCGTGAGCGTTCAGAAGGACTGAGCCACGATCACGAAAATGTATCAAATTCGTATCGTAAAGGTATCGAGTCCTCGATAGCATACAAAGCTGTACAAATCTCATACAATTTTTTGTCGATGTCGATACGAATACTTTTTCGTAAGTCGTTCGTGATCGAAGCTGGTATCTTCAAAAGAACATACCAGTAGGGATTGCAATCCCGCATAACGAGATCACGCTTTCCCGCGGGATCCCACTGTTTTTATTAAACTGCTGGATCCCGCATCTTCAAAGCGCGGATCCGCGGGATCCCGTTTTACACTTTGGGTACGGAACCCTTAAAATCTCTAAACTAAAAAACAATGGATGTATGGTACATCAAACAAACATTAATCTACGTTTTTTTAATGGTGACAGGCTAGTTGTTTGACCACAGCTCACCTGATGTTATGCGAAGGCGTGGTCGAAGATGGTAAAGCACACCTAGCCTGGAATGGAACTGGCTCTCAAGTGAGGCTACCGGAACACACCGTTAGATGCTTGGCGGCAGATTTTCAACTTGAGGGTGGTAGCTAGCCAGCCGAGTACTAGAAAGTACCCTACCACCATGTTATGATTTCTTCACGATGTTTTCCTTCACCAGCAGCTCAAGCTCATTGTTGGGGTTTGAACCTACGCCCTTCGGCATGCGAACCTACCGCGAATCTATCCATCGTGAACCTATCTATGTGAAGATCCACTCATTCATATTTTACGTGACTAAAAAGCTCGGTTGTAAAATCCTTTAACGTCCATTCTTGGCTGACGCAATCACTTCCTTTATAAAAATATGAGTAGTCAAAGGATTAAATTGTCTTTAACTAATAAATCAAGATAATTTCTCATGAAATGATACTTATGACCGTGCAATTGCAACGCTACGGTAAATTGCATAAATAACTGTGTAATCGAAACGGTCTTAATCTTATTCATTAAAAAACTGTACGACCAATTAAGATGTATGATGGTCTGTGCTACAACTATATATATGTTCGAACAGTAGTAAAGTTTCGTATATGGACAACAAATAATACTTACAACTCTATCGAATCGAAAAGTATATATTCGAATAGAGGCGACGGGTTACTAGACAAGTGCGAGCAAAATGGGTCATTCCGGCCCACATAATAATAGTAACGAGACGACTTTTGAATTTGGAACACTATTTAATTAAAAAGTTTGAACACGATTTTCTCAGGTAAAGTCCTGGCCGGTAATAAAGCCGACGAGGCATTGGTTAAACAAATTAAAAAAAAATATACGCGGGAACTCTCAGCGGGAACTTCTTATTCGTTTTGGGGTTTTGGCGGGAACGCGGGAAGAGTCGTGTCGCTTCGTTGTATTTTTTTCCAAAACTAGTGTTTTGTCGAGTGTTTATGCATAAAAATGGTGGTGTTTTATTCATAAAGTGCCGAATTACAAGCGCGAGTGTGGGAAAATGATTTAATGTGGTGAAACATGAGTTTTCGTGTTGCTTCCAAAACTCCATCGAAGCTTTATAGTAAAGTTGCCACTACTTTACTAAAGCATGACTGGCACGAACTGACACGAACTGGACTTGACTAAGACGACTTTGACGATAACCATAGTTAAGATACAGCAGAAACATCACTGAAGACGAGGCAGTATGGCTTTATAGCTTTAGCCTGCCCGATACGGCAAACTAAACAAAAAAAAAAAAAAATCTTATTCGTTTTTTTTTTACTTTTTATCAAAATGTTACATAAAGCCAATTTTGCCATAAAGCCAAGCCAAAATTGAAGAAAATATGAGTTAAAATATGTGTTATGTTACCAGATAGTGTAAAATTAAACTGTGATTTGCATGTGGTTTTCTTATTTTTTTTCAAAACTGGTGTTTTTTCGAGTGTTTATGCATAAAAATGGTGGTGTTTTATTCATAAAGAGCTGAATTAGAAGCGCGAGTGTGGGAAAATGATATAATATGCTGAAACATGATTTTTCGTGTTGCTTTCAAAACTCCATCGAAGCTTATCGTAAAGTTGCCACTACTTTACTAAAGCATGACTAGACCAAGACTGGACTTCTACTATTACTATAGCAAGGCAACTTATTTAACTTATGAAACTTGAAAATATGAAACATTTGACATTGGCTAATGCTCAAAATGCGACGCCAAAATCAAAGAAGAAGAAGACTTCAAGTTCAGATACTGTTCCCTTTCAATACTGTGACATCAGAGCAGGTTCAACGCTACTTTGACATGGAATCCGACTGGGATGAGTCACTAGCAGGTTTCTACGGCATCTGGGCAATGCGCAAGAACCTGATCGGTTTATTGATGGATTAATGTTGTTATGGTCCACGCTGCACCTGAAGATTATGACCACCAAGCACTACCTACTACTTGGGCAAAAATCACAACATCAGAAAACCTTTTTCTTCTTATACGAGAATGGTTGGTGAAGCGTTTGATATCAGAAAGCATCGCAATTTCAACTGGGAAGATGGATTTAGGTTATTGACGTCGTAGAATCCGTTTATAAGTTAGTCTGTATCTTAGGGTAGGTTAGAACATCCTATTTTTTCGCTGAGATGACCCATATTCTCCAGTCAGTTGTGATTTTGGCTATTGTAACATGAATGAAATGACGGAAATTAATACCATTTCGTAAAATTTTTTGCGTAAAATATAGTAACGATGAAATCGTTATATAATTTAAAACCTACCCTGGTCATTTTCTGATGCCCCCTGATTCCGACCCCGTCTTTTTATTCCTTGAACCCTTACCGTTGAATCGTTGCTTGTATCCTTGCCTGGAAGAGATCGTTTTTTAGCGATTAGGTCGCCCGATGTAACACTTAGTACGCAAGTTTATTTCTTTTGTATGTCATAAGACAAATAATTACAAAATCTAGCGCTTATTACTGTAACATGTAATCTAAAACTTAAACTCATAAAATAGCAATATTCGCTTTTTTCTTTCACCGCAAAAATAAACCAAGAAAAAATATTCCCGGTTAGTAAACGTTTACAGCACGTTAATCACCATTCCACGCAGCTTCGAGCGCTCGTCAATCTAGCTTTTATAATTATCTAGGCGCCGACAGAAGACTACAATAATAAATAGGCTACTACTCTTCCAGCAATATAAGCAAACTAGTATTTACGTGGTTGCGCGAACAGGGGGGGGGGAAAATGCGGGGTTATACAGCGAGGGGGGAGGCGATTTAATTGAATTTTGATTTTGTTATGTTTGACTTAGGTAGTAACTTAAAAAAGAAGAAAGCAGTAGGATAAATGGAATGGCATTTTAGGCATAATCTACCGACTTACTGAACTGCTCTTTTATCTCATTTCGTAGTAGCTCATTTCCTGGCTGAGGAGTGCAACCCGCATTGTTTTTCTTCTTATATGGTTGCCAGTTTAAGTGTATGATCACAGCTCACCTGATTTTACTTTATGTGTAAATGTTTCATACATAAAGAAAAAAGCGCTCTCTTTTGTTAGCAGTATGAAAGGTACAAGTATAAAGGTGCTTACCGATTAATGAAATCGGTAAACTTGGATGTCAAGAAGAATCTCCCAATCTCTTGAAACATGAATGAAAATATCTAGTGGTTCCAGTATTCAACAAACGAGTAGAGCCATTTCAATCAACAATTGAATAATACTTACTCTAAATAGTTCTTCTAGATAGTTTTTCGGTTTTATTTACAGTGTTCCTGTGAGGTAAAAAGTAACAGTAAAATTATGAAAATTAAAATATTAAATAAAAATATTGGAGAACATTTCACTCAGCCCCATCTAGCCTTAAACTAAACAAAGCTTGTCTTATAGAAATCAAATAACTGAGAGCCAGTTTCAGGCTCGGTGGGTTTACCATCTTCGATCACACTATCACTTAACCAAGGTGAGCTCACAAACCTAGCCTACCAACCACAAAAATAATTTTGAAATAGGAAGAATATAAATGACAAAGCAGCTTTGCAATTGCCAATGTTTCAATCGTAGGTAATAACCAATCAGAAGACTGGAGCAAACCAAACAAACTCCTGGTCTATGCACATTGTTTCTGTATGCAGAACTGCCACACAATAATTATTATCTGACATCACCGTTGGTTAGAGAACATAATATATAGGTTTCTATGATACAGCTAGATAACGACCAATTTATCATAAGAGTCAGGTTGGAACGCCACTGTCGTATGTCCTGGGTAAACTGATAGACATCCTTGAATAGTTTTAATCCATTATTTTTGCTGGCTGTGGAGTAAGTTGGTTGGTACGGGTATCGTGTATGGAATTCGCAGTGGCTAATTTTGGATTTAGTCGCGTCCGTTGACTGCCGGACGTCGTAAAACAAAGATCCGATGTGATGGGCATTTCGCGGAGGTGAGTGTCTGTTTTACAGTTTAGTGGTAATTTGGAAGTTGTTTTAAAGAACACGTGCATCTTGGATTAAAAATACTGAGGTGAGTGTGTAAGATTTCTTGGCACACAGTGCTGTTCTGACTTTACATGCATTTTAAGATAAGTGCCCAGTTCAAAACATATGCTTCATGACGTAATAAGATAAGGCTTTTTTTAAAATAGAACAAAGATGCAAACGCTTTTGTGTAGACAGGTGATCATATTTGTAAGCCAAAACTCAGCATTATAAATAAAAATAGAGCCTATGTTTGATTTCGCACAATGACGTTACAAAAGCTGGCTGAATTAACATTAAATACAAGGCTGTTGAGACTAATCATTGAAAGTCTCAAAGTAATGCGCACCAAAGCTGTACCGTAGACTGTGTTTTGTTACTGAAAGTTCTGTGTGTAATGATTATGGGCATGCGTTATCTCTTACCATCAGGAGAACGTCTCGTCCGCCTCATTACTATTACATAAAAAAAGGAATAAACTACTAGTAAATGACAAAATGGCATGATTTCGTTAAAATTATTTTTTCGATTGTGAAACCCGTGATGGACGACAAATTCATCAACACAACAATCACTGATAACTTGACCATTTTGCACACATTTTGGACTTCCCTTCCAGCTACATAAAATAGATTTTGAAACAAATGAAGGAAAAAAGGATAGATCGATGAGTCCTGCGTTGCATGGAATCAAAATTACAAAGTCATGGGTTTTGTTACGTTGATATAAGTCGTTGGGTAGGTAGGTTACACATTACACTCATGGTGCCGTTTCATTCGTCTGTCAACTCTTTTGATAAAAAGCAACCCGATGAAGTGCCATATGCACATCTTTATATGGCTCTTTTGAACTAAAACCATATCTTATCCAGATCTGAGCATATCACAGCTGTGTGTGGCCAGAGCGTCCCACATTTACGTACCTAATCTTATCAATGAAACTAAGGTAAGTAAATTCACTTGTCAAACGGCGAATTCCTGTATTGGAACTGTCTAACTGGTTTAACGGAATGCGAATTTGTTATGCAACCGCCCGATTTAGAGCTTGGTAGTGTTGCTAGATTAAAGGGCCAAATGAAAAAAAAACGGTAAAAATCAATATAACACGCAATCGAAAACATAATAAAACTTTACGATGGTTATAAAACAATGACTTTGAATTATACGTTTATTATTTTAATTATAAAGGGAGTGTTTATTGATACCATAGCAAGACATTTTTTATTAATTACAAAATGCAAAATTACAAAATTACAATAATGCAATACAGACAAGCGACATAGGTGGTCTTCTTGCTGAGAGCGTATCTTTCAAACGACTCAAATAAGTAGGTGAAAGTGCAAACTGCATAATTTTTATTTAAATCTTTTATTTTTAGCTGACATTCTACCTGGTAACTCCTCAGATGACACGACCCAAGAAGACGAATATATATGAATATATATTGGAGTTTATACAAGAGGTCGTCTAGGAATGTACCACCGTAGTATGAAATATTCTCCTGTCAAGCAGGATGTAATGTAATCATTACTTCGATAGCCCTATTGGGATTGACTCATTGGCAGCATACGAGTAGATATATGCTTTAAGAGTTGTAGGGCGTGGGTTGGATTCTCACCCAGGACAAACATTTTGTGCTATAAAACAAATGCTTGTTCTGTGTTTGGATGTTCGAAGAGCGTTTCGGTGGTCTCAATACTTTTACATAACTAGATGTAAAAAACCCCAATAGGTGTATAGCCGCCATTTTGTGGCGACGGCCATCTTGGACTGATTTTCATCAAAAATAGCTAAGAACACTTCAGACTAATTCACCTCAAACAAAATCAAAATCGGTTCATCCGTTCGTGAGCTATGATGTCACAGACACACAAATGATTATTTATTAAAAAATAAATAATAAAAAATTAATAAATAATAATTATTAATAACTAATTAATTTTTTAATTATTTTTTGATTATTTTCTTTCCTTCTTTCTTTCTTTCAAACACACACACACTCACAGACGTCAAACTTATAACACCCTGTAATTTTTGCGTCGGGGGTTAAAAAAAGAAGGACATAGCAGCACTTTATTTGGCAACACCAACCCACCAAGCCCACTAGTAGTCAAGATTACCAAATAAAGTCATAAAACTCCTTCCTAGAACTAAGCTAACTTGGTCGAGCTTAGAACCTTGAACAGATAATATAGACAATTTTTCATAACAAGTTCTGGCTATTGACTCTATGAATTAATAATTTATTGATTTCTATTCATGAATGATGATGGTGACATCATTGAAGATGTCGTTGGATTGCGATTAATAGTTAAGTCAGTTACTTATCGCCGTTTAAATCGAAGAGTAAAGAACGGTCCCTTAAAGGACTATAGACAATGAGGCCTCAGTTTATATAGCACATCCTTGACTATATAGACGATGAGATTTAACTCTAAAAAATATGGAAATAATGAGGTCACCATCGTTGACCTCATCTTCGTTCAACATGAGATTGCGGTCAAACGCAAGCCTATTTGTAAAAAAAAAAGTAATTTTAATATGGAAGAGCTGAATTTTTGTTTGATTAAATCTTTAAACTACTGAACAAATTTTCTTGAATAAAAGTTAAAACAGATAGACGGACGGACAGCGGAGTCTTAGTAATAGGGTCCCGATTTATCCTTTGGGTACGGAACCCAAAAAACTAAAACAAATCGGTTCAGCCGTTTGGGAGCTATAATGCCACAGACAGATAACATACATACGTTAAACTTATAACACCCCCTCCATTTGCATCGCGAGTTCAAATCGTAGCAAATGTAACAGACACATTAAGATAAGTAAAACTCAGTATTTACTCATTAACAGACTTCCATTATTACAATAGAAACTATTATTGTCATCAGGTCATTAGGTTTCGGGTGTTAATTTGAATTATAATCACATTAATTTTAAATTAGAATCGGAACGATTAGCGAAATCTAGACTTGAAGGCCACGGAAGCCGTTACCATGACAAAGACTATGCTAATACCAGGTGTGGGCGACGCTAGTGACATGACTCATATTGTGGGTGGCTTACTTCACGAAGGTTAGAGGCTTGAGGTTTGGTCAACTGGTGTGAAGTTGATAAAATGGCATTGATGCCGCCCAAGTGTATCCAGAGCGTTAAGGGAGAGTTTTACCAATCACGTTTCACCTTCGCGTAAACTTTTTTGTTTTTTTTTTTATGGTTGACAGGCAAAGTGTTTGACCACAGCTCACCAGATGTTAAGTGATGGTGTGAGGCTGCCGGAACATACCGTTAATTGCTTAGCGGTAGATTTTCTACTCAAGAGTGGTAGCTAGCCAGCCGAGTACTGTAGTAAATATCCTACTACCACGCGATTGATTTGACACTTTTATATTCTGACCAATGAGACAACGACCAACCGAGAGTGACACATCTAGACACCTTTTTGTGATACATGATAATAGAAATAGGTACCGTTTTTAGCATAGGATGATGCATCAGCACTAACTACTAGTGTAGGTTGAGAAAAGCTGGCACGACAGAAACAAAATTGGCACAGCTGTATTTTATAGCCGTTACTAATATTGTTGATTATATCAGCTGAAACATCTGACCCGCTCAATACCTTCCTATGCCCAAATCTTTACCTATGCCTTCCTATACCTTCAATACTGACAAGCAATTGTACTGGGCGTCTTGCAATTAATGGACCTTTAGGACTGATTTGGTTTCGCTAACCTTTTTTTATGTTCATTCGCCTTAGGATTCGCCATTAACTGAGACGTCAAGGCAATGATATACATGTAATATGAACTTAAATTAGACTAATTAGATTAATTAATATTTGATTATTTATTAATTGATTAGATTAATTAATTACTCCACCGTAGCACCAGATACTCTGCCCCCAAGCAGTAGTGTGTAAACAGTAAACATTGCAGGGCCATTGAGACTAACCATCGAAAGTCTCAAAGTAATGAGCTCCAAATGCTCTGGACTTTGTTTTGCTACTCAAAGTTCTGTGTATCGCTGCAATGGTCATGGACAGGCGTTATCTCTTACTATCAGGAGAGCATCTCGTTTGTCTCATTACTTTTTACATAAAAAAAAAAGTTTCCATAAGCTTATTTTAACATATAATTGAATACATAATATAATTGAGTAAGGTGATACTGCGAGTCAATAATCCTAGTCAAAAAGGCCCTAAAATATGAACTTTACTAGTAGTAGTGTGAAGGGTGTCAACCCGCACTTGGCAAGCGTTGTTGACTATGACCTGACCCTTCTCACAATGAGGAGAGGCCTGCGTCCGGCAGTTTATAAAAACAGGACTGATTTGGATATATACCATTGTAAGGGTACAATCACTCAAACCATGGCAGATACCTATAGACGACGTAACATGATATTAAGGCTACTCAACCTATATAAACTTGCTTTCTGTTACATTAAGTACCACTGATTGCGATTGACACTGATACTTGATGAAAACGTTAGACAAGAATCACGATTCCGTGACACCACGGCGTTGGTATGAGACCGCGTGCGGCCAATAACCGATTTCGATTCGAGTTTTTGTTCAACGTATTTGCGTGATATGATTTAATAAACCGTAGGCGGATTATCAAGTTCGACATTAATAGGATTCAAAAGATCGAGGCTGTTAGAATGCGCAATATTCGTAGGTTATCGTTGCCATTGTCTGGTACACTCGTTTTGAATAACCTACCTTGACAATTAGGCATTAACCACAATGTAAAACTAATAGATACGATGTTGCGTGGAAAATTTGTGAACACTACTATTTTTTTTGTTTACTCGAACTTACAGAAATACGTAAAATCCTTACGTCATATCGTCACAGTTCATAATAATAAGGCAACTTACTCAGTTCCAGGCTAGGTAGGATTGCCAGGTCGCCAAACCTAATAGCCGGACAGAACAGCCAGTTTGGCCGGACATTTGTGTAAAAAGGCCAGACCCTACATTATTTAGGATTTTGTGTCTCAGTACAACAAAAATGCTCGGCCACGCTCGGTGTTCACTCGTTTGCGATATGTAAAAAGTCTAACTAACAAAAGCCGGACAACGTTTATTTTGGCCGGACACGCAATCAAAAAGCCTATGTCCGGCTTTATCCGGACGCCTGGCAACGCTAAGGCTAGGTATGTTTCCAATCTTCGACCACACTTTCACATAACATCAGGTGAGCTGTGGTCAAACACCTAGCCTGTCACCTTAAAAAAAAAAGTTATTTGCATTCGACAACTCATTCCGTAATCATACAGCAAATGTTTGATTAAACGTCAGCTTGGATGTTGGCTTTGCGCAGTGTTAAACCCGGTCAAGTGGTTTTAGGTCATCTCTGATTTGTGCTATCGATCCAGAATATATACCTACTTAAACAGTAAGTAACGTGTAGGTTTTTCGATAAGATATAGGTTAAAAAAAATATTTTATATTCTACAGAAATTTATAGACTGAGATTTACTTATAGAATAAAATGAAGAAGGGTCAGGCAATGTGGCGGAATTCCTCTTTTTTCATAGATTTGCGTTTCGCCGCCATCTCGCCTGATGTTAGACAAGCGTTTGATTCTACGCTAGTCTTAAAAAAAAAACAGATGCAAACTTGAAGACACCTAGGCTGTAAGTATCAGATAACACCCACTCGCGCAGCCAATCCCGAATTTTTGCGGTGGTGTTTATAGTTCCAGAAAAATATGTTGGTTGTGTTATAAATAAATGAATAAAAAAATATTATTTATTTTCATGGGCTCTCCCATCAAAATAAATAATAGTAGAGAAAGTGCTTCAGTGTATTTTTTTAAATAATGAGGCGGTTGACATTCTCTCCTAATGGGAAGAGATACTCCTAGAGGTACTCCTGTCCATGACTATTGCAGCCATACACACAACTTTGAGTTGTAAAACAAAGTCCACGGCATCGCTGCTTTGGCGCTCATTACTTTGAGACTTACGATGGTTAGTCTGAATAGCCCTGTAATTTCTCTAGCTGCAGTACCTTTCAAACCGGAACACAGTAATGTTTACACACTACTGCTTGGCGGCAGGATATCTTATATTGCTGTGGTACCTATCTAAACGACCTCCTGCTAAGGAGATCTACCAAGTTAAAGTTTTGACACCAAGTTTTGAGTTTATTTTTTATTATTTTTTCTGCAGTTTTCAGAGTAAAGGTATTTGATATAATATTTGACATTATGACGTCCAAAGTTCATAAAAAAAGTTTTCGAAAATATGTGAAATCTGCCAACCCGCACTTGGCCAGCGTGGTAGACTATGGCCTCACCCTTCTCTAAAGGAGAAAAGGCCCACGGCCAGCAGTGGGACAGTTTAAAAAAACAGTTCGGATTGGTAGTAAAGGATACTCCCAATACCTAGTTTATTTAATGGTACTATTTTATTACGCAATAAATTAAAGTTAATCAATTATTATTTATTTTCCAACAAATGAAGCGTACAGATCGTAATGTCTACGCGTAACTGCCATATTGTTGCTCCGCTAAATGCGACCCTGTGGTCTGCGCAATACGTTTTAATTCCACTCTCTTCGAGTGGAATCCTCATCGTAGATCTATTTGAATACACCACAAAAGTAGACCTAAAACGAAACAGTTACTGACACAGAATGGTTTTGCAGTGACTCACTCACACGTGGGGACGCCGGCAAATTTAGCATAGTCCAGTCACTTGAATCAACACATATAATAGGGTGAAAAATAAAAACTCTTATATATTGTATATGTATATGACATTATTTACTTTTACTTTATTTACTAAGCTGTCACGTATTGGCCTTATGTACAATTTTTTTTGAAATTTATTTGTTTGTATGACAAATATAGGTACATACATGCAATCACGTATTTTTCCGTAATGATAGACAGAGAGATAGGTACTTATAAATTTCAACTTGTTACATCCCTGACACATACCTATCTCTCGCTTCTTCTTTTTTACCGGACTACAGCAAAAGCCAAAATGAAGGTTACGTTTTTGGTAGTCTATGTATGTACGAGTATGTATGTATGTATGTATGTATGTATGTATGTATGTATGTTTGTTTGTGTCTACCTCCGTAGCGCCGAAACTTCTCATCACATTTTGATGAATGAGGTGTCAATCGATTAGTTATGCTATGTTCTGGGTGACATAGGCTAGTGTTAGCTTATTTCATAATTTATTTCGATTTTAAGTTTATAAATGTCGGATTTCAGTTTTAAATATATTCCCTATTTTAGATATATTCCCATTTTCCGTATTTCGGATAGATATTAAAAAATTGCCGTTAAGTTAGGTAAATATTTTAATTAAACCCTCGTCAATGTTATAATTAAAACAACTCTTAAGCTTGCGCTTAAGAGTTAATTATTTAATCCCTCATTCGATAAACAACATAAAACTTAATAATCAACCCGAAAAAGTTGCAGCAGCCTAGTTCCGTCTGGCTTTCAATCGAGTCGTGAGTCGAAATCAAACCTCTCTTTTTCTAAGTTATGTGCGTATTAGCGCTAGCTTTACATTGTAACAAAACCTACATGCTTGAGTGTTTCTAATGTTACCAAAAATGTATGAAGTCTGTCAAATCGTACTTAGGTACCTACAAGCGAAGAATTTTGCCCATCTTTTGCCTCTCTCACAGAAGACAGTCTATACTTAAAACCAGTACAGATCCAAACACAGCTAAAAAAAAATAATCATACAATGATCATACGTAAAGGGGGAAGTAAAAATAATAATAATGGCTTCGTAATGCATGAAATAAAGTTGTAAACATAAATAATGAGAATTATAGCAGAAGTACAACAATAAAAAAAAACATCATAAATAATGCTCGTCGCATGAAATTCTTGAACATAAATAGCTTTTCCATTATTAACACTCAATAAAGTTATTCATAACTGGCTTCAGTAACTTGATCATAAACTGGTATGCGCGGAACGGGCCGTTCTCTCCATTTAGATGCACCTTGTAGATTGGACGCCGCTGGTGATTTGTTCCGCGATGTCTGATGATACCTTTGGAGCCCACCGCGCTCTGAACTTTTAGGGCTGTAAAGAAAAATCACAGAAATATTAATAACTAGAGAAGTTTCAGGGCTAATGAGACTCACCATTGAATGTCTGAAACATAGAGCCTTAGTATAAGAGGCTCTATGGTCTGAAAGTAATAAATGCCAAAGTAGCAATGCTCTGAAGATTACGTTGACATCCCTGTTGGCTCAATGGTAGTTGGTATATCTGGTTCTAGGATAGAGCTATATATACCATCTGATTTTTACACCGGTTTCAATTCCTTTCGGACTCTGATACAAGTAGTCACATACCTGAGGTAGCCCTAATCGCGTAAGTAACGGGTGGGTTACCATACAAGAATGCTCGGGGTCAAATCGGAGGTTCCATCGATTGGTGTCAGTATTCCACGTTTTCTCTTATATGTCATCGGTGGCCCCTTTACAACCTTAGACTTCGGATGCGTCGTAAAGAGATTATGTAACTAAATAAACCTATTGTTGGTATTTTCACGTTTCCTTGTTTCGTAAAATAATTGTAAATGTTTGCTTAGTGCCGTACAGTATTTTCAGCTTTCTTTTTTTCCTTTCGGCATCGTACTTTGTGCATTTGCTAATTGTGTCAAGTAGGTAATTATTTGATGATTTAAAAAAATAAGTCAGTCAAAATTTAACTTCTACTAGTGGCTCGCCTTGATTTAGCACGTGCAATTTATTTTCGTGACTTGATTGTCAAACAATGAATATCTCTACTACAAGTAGAGAGTAGTAGGATGCCCCTACCTATTGTACCTAGATATACAAATCTTCCGCAAAAAATATCTTGATGAAAGTGAAAACTAAGTATCAAAATCTGTGAAATAGCATAGGGCTGCTAGTAAGTATGTAGGTACCTACCGCAACAGAGTCTTTTAAATTAAACTATTTTAGGGTCGGTAGTTGAGTCTTTCAACTAGCTTTGTATATGTACCTAAAGGTACATGGGAGCAACAGCTCATCGTAAATCGGTGCATGAGACAGATATTGACAAGATGTATCTACCTACTTTTACAATTTAATTCTTCAAGATCTAAACAAGAGCAAAAATGTATTATTGTTAAATCGTTTATTTAGACAAAACACGTAGTAGCATGCGTAGTTACTTTCATGAAATTAGTTATAGCGCCATCTAGTTAAACCGGTAGAATTAATACATGAACTAGTCTGTTCATTAAACAACACTGTATTATCACGTACAAGTATTCACGTAGTTTGCTGCTTAAAAGACAGATGTCACTTTAAAGAAAATTTACATACTTATTTTTTTTGTCCTAATGCCCAATCTAAAGACCACGACTTACAACTAAAGCTATGTTCATATTATTATATTCTTCATTCTTCATAAATATTGTTCATATATTCCGCCTTACTGCAAAAATAACATTTGGTATATTATAGTGATTCAATAACTACGGTAATTTAACTACGGTAATTGGGCACGTTAAAAAACGAAATTTTGGACTTCGGTAATATTTTTAACGAAAGAGTCGGTAATATTTTTAGTCAAAATAAGAACGAGTACAACTTTGAGATATAACTTATACTAACAACTTCGAGATTCCGAGTTGTTTATACTTGTAAGGTATATGGATAACTCAGTAGACGTGAAAATACAACTACTGAATACATTTTGTCAAGGGTCAATGATTTTTTTTTAATAATTCGACAGCTAGATATTTTTTTCACGATTTTAGTAGGTACTTAAAAGTTTTTCATAATTATGAGAACAATGTCGCCTTTTTGGCTTAGTACCTACCTACACCCGAAGCGTATAACCCTTTATAAATAGGCCAAGCAATCAGTAATTTAATTGGCCCTGGCTGTTTTAGTTGGTAATTAATAGAATGGCAATTTAACGTTTTTGTTACATAACTCCGTAATTGAATTTATGTTTATGCAAAGTACTGGTAGGTACATAATCAACAGAAGGTTTAGAAATATTAGGTAGGTACAACTTTTATTTACCAGTTTTCAATAAAGAGGAACGTTCTCAATTCAAATTGTAGATAGGTAAAAAATGGCAGCCATTTCACTTTAAGTTGTGGTTTATATCCGCCAGGGGCGCTAACATATTTTTGATACATATTTTAATTTTCGGAGTTTTCACGCGAACGCGGAAAAAACATGTCGCCCCATTGTACATTTTTCTAAAACTCGTTTTTATGTATACAATTCTGGTGTTTTATTCATGAAGTACCGTATTACAATCGCAAGTGTGGGAGAATATATTGTGCTAAAATATGCCTTTTTGTGTTGCTTCCAAAACTCCATCGAAGCTTATAGTAAAGTCGCCACTACTTTACTATAAAGGCATAACTGGACTTGACTGTGAATTACCTACTTTATGTGACTTTGATAGGTAAATACTTGATATAGGTACTGACAAATGCACAAACTGCGACGCCAAAAACAAAAAAGGGTTTTTCGAAAATTGTCATGCAATTTTTTAACTCTGATCTGACATTAGAGCCAATTCCATAGCCTATGCAAAGGTAACCACAATAATAATTATATTGTTAAGTACGAGTCAAGTTATTAAAACTTGTGACGACCTAAGCCAAAATCTTTCTTGTATAAGAAGTAATAATTGATTTGAAATGTCATTGTAGTAACACTGTAATATTCACAATCCAGACAATTTCATTGTTTAAACTCGCACAAAAGCACTTTAAACCATTATCAGGGCCCGCAAGAATCAAGCAAGCATAAAATATTCAGGGTGACCACAATTCACCGACCACTTAAGTAAGGTAAGCTTCCAAAACATCAGGTCGTGGACTGCGGCACCCTCAAATTAAGTTAATTGCGATTGTAATTGGCCGGCACAGGGGACCGGAATAAAAGGAAAATATTTTCATTTCCCTCCCGGCGCGGAACTCTGAAAATTTGAGGATAGACAATGTAGGTGCAACTTTACAAGTAGTATGGAGTGATTGGTAATATCGAACTATTTATATAATTTTTGTTCACATTTATGCACCTATCCATAATGCATGCCAAATAAATAATACATTTATTTGGTTTTAAATAAACAGGGGCCTGATTATCACTACAATTTACCTGTGCCCTGCAGACTCCTGTTCATTATAAGAAATATTGTAACCCGTAATAAACTTACATAGCATATAAATCTAAATAAAATGTTTAATTTATAAGTTTTCATGTACACTGTAAAGCCAAAGCAGGAACTAGGGTTGCCACTAAATTTTATGAGGCAGCTTCATCTTCATCCATGTCACCGCGAAGTGCATTTCATCATTACTAACACTGCCATCTTACCTACTGGAGCCACTATGCCAGCGGCCTAGAGCTTCGCTCCGGTATTTCAAGGAGTTAGGTTGTCTTGGGTGAATGCTGGTAGGGGGAAATGCACAATACACCCCAAGTGGGACGGGAGTGCAGGACTCTTCGTCCCCATTCTGAATAAGAATAAGGTTCCATGTAAAACAGAAATAAACAATTTGTATTTGTATTATACATAAAATATATTATAGACACGGGGTGTCAATGCCATATTCTATTGCCCCAGTATCAGGGCGATTTACAAATGCCCTTACTGCTGTCACGTTCATGTAACTCTGTTTGTTGCGCTGTTCCCAACTTACTAAAGCGAAACTGAATAAAGGAGAAGGAAATAAAGTACCTACAGATGGACGAAAATAGTAAATTACAGTAACAAAGACGCATTCCAACGTTTAATTCGGACGAATAAAACGGAAAAGTTAGAAATGAGTCTGGTTCTATGATAAAAACTCGAGAACACAACGCAGACCGAGATACGTAGGATTCAATTCAAATACGTAGGCAGTCAAAGAGGAATAAAGAATTTATTTGTCTTTGATGGTGTGAAATTTAGTTTCAAGTAAACGTTTTCATAGGCACCTACTTTTGAAAGAAAACTGCAGTCACGAGCTTGCGCTTCAAGAGAGCTGATAATCTGACTAAATATATAAGCCATTGGACTGGTGTTGATTTCGGAATACGTAAGTCAATACATCATCCCAACATGTTTCCAAAAGACAGAAACTTTTTTGAAATGGATAATAAAAAAACTATTATAGATAACGTCATATCTATTTACTTAGAACAAACATTCAAAGTTATAAACCCTACCTTTACTATAATACTAGTTGTGCCCGGAGGTTTCACCCGCCATCGGCTTTTAAGAGTCATACCGTGATGTTAAATAGTTTTCATCAAGAAATGAGATATAACATGCATAAATACTTTTTCAAATCCAGCTAGTAGCGCCAAAGATGAGCGCGTTTAATATGTACATATTTTAAATAATTATGAGGTAATGTAACTGGTCGTATCTGTTTTTTCTAAATAAATAAATTTAATAAATAATAAATATCGTAGGACTATACACACAGCGCCATCTGACCCCAAACTAAGCAGAGCTTGTGTGATGGAAGTCAAATAACTGATAGAATACATAAATACTTTTTATTTTGTAAATACATACAGAACAGACACAGAACAAATATTTGGTTATTCACAAAATGTTTGCCCTGAGTGGGAATCGAACCCACGCCCTACAACGCCCACTCTCAAGGCAGATATACTACCAATGTGCCTACGGGGCTGTCAAATATATACAATACAATAATATTTACATGTAAAAATAAAATATGCATAGGTAGTATAGATTAGTAAGTATACATAGATCGTGTTACTTTTACTCATAATGTTATTTGATTGTCGAACTCCATAATTTTTCGCACAATTTTCCGATATACCTAGTATATTAATTTACAAGATTTGCGTAACAGCGTAACGATAGAAAAACGTATGGAAAGTAGACAACGCCACTGGCGGGAGTAAATGGAAACTATATTTATATAGTTTCCATTTACTCCCGCCAGTGGCGTTGTCTATAACTTATATTTGATATACGACAAGTTTGTCATACATTTTACTATTGTAATGTATTTTTGAAGAAACTTCTTTGTTTTGATAAACTCTTTTATGTTGGTAACACAATTTGTAAGAAAAAAATTCGAGGCAAAGGGTTGTTTCCCAACATTTTGTCGAGACGAACAATCGGCACAGTCTCTATTAGTATAATCTAATTAAGTGCAAACGACGAGAGTGACTGTTTTAAAATAAAAGAAAAATATTATCTTTGGTCCTAGAGGAGGCTGTGCAAGATTGTCACTGGGCGCTAATAGGCTATTTCAGAGCCATTTTGACGGTTTATTTAAGTTTATTCAAAGGGTTTTGGACGTTTATATTCGCCTCGTTAATGGCAGGGGCTTCGACTTTTATTTACTAAGAAATTTTTCTGTTGTTATTTTTAGGGGTTTCTTCCTTTTTCTGTCACTTTGCAACGTCCGTCTCAGTTTTAAAAAGTGTTATCTATCACAACTTGGTGTAGATAACGAGCTGATGGTACTTTAAAAAAATCTTCCAGTTTGAATTTAGTAAAAGCACTTAAAAAGGTTATAAAGGTTTAAGTGCTTTTACTAAATTCAAACTTAACCAACTTAAAAATTGTATTCGCATACTCAAGTTATCTTCTCTAACGTACAAACGCCGATTTCTTCTGGTAAGCTCAAAGATGTTGCACGTTCGATAATATATTGTATGCTAGCTGCGTCCCGCAGTGTTGCCTGCTACATGTTTTCGGATTAAAAAGTAGCCTATGTGTTAAATCAGGGTCTCAGCTACCTCCATACCAAATTTCACCCAAATTCGTTCGGTAGATTTTGCGTGAAAGAGTGCCAAACATATATCCTGCTCACAAACTTTCGCATTTATAATATTGGTAGGATAGTAAATAAATAAATAAAATAAATAAATATCGTAGGACTATACACACAGCGCCATCTGACCCCAAACTAAGCAGAGCTTGTGTGATGGAAGTCAGATAACTGATAGAATACATAAATACTTTTCTTTGTAAATACATACTTATAATACATACAGAACACCCAGACACAGAACAGACATTTCTTTATTCACAAAATGTTTGCCCTGAGTGGGAATCGAACCCACGCCCTACAGCTCTCAAGGCAGATATACTACCAATGAGCTAACGGGGCTGTTAACGGGCTAGGATACGGATTGCAATTTATTTTTAGTTAGTATTCTTTCTTATTTTCTTTTTTAATTTTCTGTGAAGTAATACTTGTGTTTTCACGTTACATATGCTAAAACAGTGAAAGTGTATATAAAATCTTAACTTAAACCTGAAATGAACTTTTTAGGATTTTAATAAAATGCTAATTGCCATAAAAAGAAGACTGCGCAAAATCAGCATAGTCATTTTCATGCAAAATCTCGCAAATGACTATAAAATCTTTACTACCTTTGTAGGAAGTTTTATTTTAATCGTTAACTTTATATGTTTGTATCTTAGCATGATCATTCTTCAGACTGAATCTCAGAGCAAGGAATGGAGTAAATAGACGTAGTAAATCGAGAATTAGAGCGCACACTTGCGAAAAAACTTTTGTCAACTTTTCGACACTAATTTATATGAAAAAATAGAAGACTCGGCAGCCTAGTTGCGAAACCGCCTGGTTTCCAATCTAGAGGTCCTGGGTTCCAATACAATACCATTGTGAAAGAAATCATTGTGAGGAAACCTACGTGTTTGGGAATACTTATTTTTTTTAATGGTTGACAGGCTAGGTGTTTGACCACAGCTCACCTGATGTTAAGTGAAGGTGTGGTCGAAGATGGTGAAGCACACCTAGCCTGGAATGGAACTGGCTCTCAAGTGAGGCTGCCGGAACACACCGTTAGATGCTTGGCGGCAGATTTTTAACTTGAGGGTGGTGTCTAACCAGCCGAATAGAAAGTACTCTACCACCATGCTATGGTTTCCTCACGATGTTTTCCTTCACCGACAGCTCAAGCTCATTCTTGGGGTTTGAACCCACGCCCTTTGGCATGCGAACCTACCGCGCTAACCACTGAGCTGTCGCTAACAGAAACAGTTTTTGAAATTTAAAATAACAGTTTTTGGAGATATGTGAAGTCAACCTGCACTTGACTGGTGGACTATAAGTATGTAGAGTATAAACACTCTACATACTTATAGGCACATACTCACAATGAGAAGAGGAGCGTGTATACAGTAGTGGCACAGTTTATAAACAAAATACAAGACTGATTCGGAGTATGAAAAATGGCAGCAAGCTCAATGTTGGGGTTGGAACCCACGCCCTTCGGAGTGCGTATCGACGGAGCTAACCACTGAGCTATCATTTCTAAACGTATAATATGTATGTTGTCATATACATTTGAATCTCACAAATATTATAAAAGAAAAAGTTTGTGAGTTTGTTACTTCATCAAGCTCAAATGGCTGGACCAATTTTGATGAAATTTGGTATGGAGGTAGCTGACACCCTGAATTAATACATATGGTTGTTATCCCGAAAGACGTAGTGTCACATATCACCGCGGGGCGCAGCACTAGCTGTTAAACTAAAAATTGCACTCAATAAATACACTAGTGTTTATAGAGTGCAATTTTCCTTAGAAACATAGCTAAGTATTTAATTACGTATCAAAATACTCTATTCTACTTACTTATAGGTCATTCAGGTCAATGGAACAAGAAGGGCAAATAGAGCAAGGCTGATTTCAAATTACACCCGGCGTAATGAAACCCAGTGAATCTATTAAAAGGGAATGAATTCAAGGCCCAGTCTTGGTGTGGTGAGTGATAGATGTGCGAATTGGATATTACGCGTAGAGTTACGTAGCGAGTTATACTTTAGGTTAGATAAACTTTTCAGGAACAATTGGACACACTGCGTTTCAATTTCACATTTTTATTTGTGAAATAAAGGAAAAAGAAAGAAAAGAAGAAAGAAAGAAAATAATTTTATTTTGTAACACAACCGAACACACAAAAACAACAAACAAAGACGGACAGGAACAATGGATGGACATTGGACAGGTTGTGGATGTAGAACAATTTGAGTGTCTAGAAATCCCGTTTGAAAGGGGTCATTCTATCCTAGACTGCATTTATTACACGTAAAAGTAATGAGACGCTCTCCTGATTGTAAGATATAACGCCCGTCCATAACCATTGCAGCGATACACAGAACGTTGAGTAACAAAATAAAGTCCAGAGCATAGCTACTTTGGCGCTCATTACTTTAAGACTTTCGATGGCTAGTCTCAACTGCCCTATGATATCGCTAGCTGCAGTACCCCACAAACCGGAACACAGTTATGTTCACACACTACTGCTTAGAACAGAATATCTGGTACTGCGGTGGTACCTACCCAGACAACCTCCTGCTAAAGTAATCCTAAAATATTTATGTTTTATAGTGTTTATAAATTTTAAACATTTTTGTGTTGTTATTTTACTTTATTGTGAATTATTATTAAAATATGTAATTATAGTTTCTAATCTAAGAACAAAAGTTGCCATACTAATGTAACCTGTTTTACGTTAATTTTATAATTACTTTTAATATTCCTAAGTATTACATTTAATGTATGTACCTACCTAAAGATTTCGTATGCTTATTAAAGCTAAAATTGTATTGTACTTATATTATCAACATAATACCTTATGTAACCGCAATTTACGCGATTAAAAAACTTGAACTTAACATTTTTTGTATATAAAACTGATGAGACGCTCTCCTGATGGTAAAAGATAACGCGTCATCATGATCATTGCAGATCTATTAAGTAACAAAATAAATTTCAGAGTGTAGCTGCTTTAGAGTTCATTACATTCGACGATCAGTCTCAATATCCCTGTAATTTCACTAGCTGCAGTAAAATACACGCTGTAACAATTAACGAAATTCATTGTAATTTTGAATCTAGATTTCCGAACTAAAGTTACCGACATAGTTCAACGGATTAGCAAGTTGAAGTGGAAGTGGGCAGGGCACATAGCACGTAGAATTGACGGGACTGCAAAGTTCTGGAGAGTAGATCACGGACCGGCAAGCGCAGCGTAGGACGTCCACCCACAAGGTGGATAGACGACCTAGTAAAGACAGCAGGAACGCGCTAGATGCGGACCGCTTCCAACCGATCTTTACGGAAATCAATGGCGAAGGCCTATGTCCAGCAGTGGACGTTTTACGGCTGAAATGATGAAGATGATGTCATCATCTGTCTGTCGTAAATTTAGATCATCATTGATCTAAATTTACGCCGACATAGGTTCTGGATAAATAAATTCTTTTAACTTTTAACTTTATTAACTTTTGAAGGACTTTTGGCACCCACACCTTACTGTGTAGGTATACGATATGTATGTGTCGTTTGGGATGCCCGTAAATAGAAATTAAGCATATTTGTAACAGATGTGAGAACGGATATTAAGACGAGGCGTCCGGATATTACCAGCATCTTTGCTTCAGATTTGCTCGGTAAATATTCCTACTTGGGCAGATTATGTTAGTGATACTAATCTCAAAGCGTATACTCGTATTTTTGAAGAGGTTTGTGTCATAAAAATATTTTCTTTTTGTTGTTTGCTTTAATTTTTAGGGTTCCGTAACCAAAGGGTAAAACAGGACCCCATTACTCCGCTGTCCGTCCGTCTGTCCGTCTGTCACCAGGTTGTATCTCTTGCACCGTGACAGTTAGACAGTTGAAATTTTCACAGATGATGTATTTCTATTGCTGCTATAAAAATAGAATAAAATAAATATCTATACAAAAAACGTGATTTTCTTGCCGTTTTTATAGATAATGGTACGGAACCCTTCATGTGCGAGCCCGACTCGCACTTGGCCGCTTTTTTAAATTCACGTTTGTTATATTTTTGTGTGTGTATCGATGAATGTAATTTAAAAGTAATGAGAAAGTCGCATTACAATTCAGACCCAAATCCCTTAGAGTTCACACATAAAACAATCAGCCAAATAATAAAAAATCCATTTACTTCTCTGGAAGTTCTCAAACAATAATATTTGCTGGAATCACGTGGGTGCTAAATGTCACGCCCTTTACAAGTGGCATTTGCTACATTTGGCTGGAAAATGAAACCGTTTTGTGTTCTTTGCCAGCAAACATGACACAGGGATATAAAATATATTGTGCTCAACTTTCTTTGAGATAAGTCGATACTTTTACACAAGTCAAATAGACGCAGGCAACGGCCGGATACATTTAAAAATGATGTTATTTAAAAATGGAACAAACTTCTACTTTGAAATATTATTTTAAATTTCGAACTGCCTGACAAATGGAAAGCTATATATATTATTATGAAAAATTTCGTCTCAACATCTCTCCTGAGTCATCTACTAAAAAATCTCATCAAATCATATTTCCTTGAGAGTTTTGGCTGGAATACGGAAGCACCAGGTCGCTGCATTGTTTTATTCTCCAAATTTGTATTTTTCCAGTGTTAACATTAAAAAATAGTTGTGTTTTATTCATAGAGTGTCGAATTATAAGCGCGAGTGTAAGCATGTAATGAAATATGGGGAACCAAGAACTTCATAGAAGCGTTACACTTTTATTAAGCCATGTACTGAATTGTAACTGGTCTTAACTGTTACTTACTTTGTGACTTTGACTGTGACTAACATGGAATCATAAGCCGCCTCAAAATATCAAATAGGCATTAACATGGGCAGAATGCACAAAATGCGATACCAAAAAGAAATTTAAAAAAAACAAAAGAAAGGTACTTTCTTTTTATTTATCCCTTTTTAGTGTATACGAACATACATCTAAACGCAGTTCATAATTATAGTGTTACTGTAATAACCATATTTTATGCTATTACTGAAGCAAAAGATGATATAAATAATAAAATTGTCATGTTTCTGAGGTGCCAATGTTAAATCCTAAAATCTGCCATAACTAATTATGCCCTTGTACACTTTATACCTTCTAGTAGCATGCAAGGTGTTAAGATGCGTCGTCAGACAGGTATCATTCACCAAATGAAGGCAGTTTTGTGTTGGTATTATAAAGCACAATGAGTGGAACACTGCAAAATACAAGACACTATAATATTTATCTTATATATGTTGCTCTGTATTGCTTTAAAATTATTTAGTATCTAAGTAGATATTCTTTTTTTTTCTTTTATTTAAACTGTGAGACGTCTGATTGTCCTGGTACCCTTTTACCTGCATTCCATCTTTATTATGTGTAACTGGTCTCCGCAAAACAGGGAATCCTAGTGTGGAGACCAGTGGTTTTACAATATATATGTAATATATAGGTTAACAGTTTTTTATAAAATTTATAAATTTAAATGGAACGCGTTCCTGTAATATTAGATTAATTGCTGTAAAAAGTTGTATTTACTCGTCCTTACGAGGTAATGGGATAATTAGAATTTACTTGTACAAAATCAAAATCAATAAGACTAATTAATATCCATTTTATACTTGTGATTTATTGAAGTCTGATATTAATCCAAAGATGGTAGGTTGAAGGCATTATGTTTAATTAGATAGTTATTTATAAATTTTGTACTGTTTTCGATGCAATATGAACTTATACATAAAATTGTGCACGTCTTGCCGGAATGCTTTCTATGTATCTTGTACGTAAGTGTATGTATTGTATTGTACAACTATTCGTGATTTTTGTAAATTGATCCAAATAAATTACGAATAAATTAAATTACGAATAAGTGTACTCGCCCTATTTCTCTACGCTATCACTATGTACGTAAGTACAAACACTTTTTTTTATAGGTGACATGCTAGGTGTTTGACCACGCCGAATGATGGTGTGGACGAAGATGGTGATCATACCTGGCGTGGAATGGATCTAGTTCAAGTGAGGCTGCCGAAACACACTTTTAGGTGGATGGTGGCAGATCTTCAACGGGAGGGTGGTAGCTAGACAGCTGAGTCCTACTAAAAAGTACCCTACCACCATGCTATGGTTTCCTCACGATATTTTCTTTCACCAGTAGATAAAACTTAGTTGAACCCACAAAAGATTCGCTTCTATGTGGCCACGTCAGTTTCTATAGTAAAGTAGTTGCACAAACTACGTTTTTTTATGTGAAAAATAATAAGACGAACGAGACGCTCTCCTGATGGTAAGAGATAACGCCTATCCATGACCATCGCAGCGATACACAGAACTTAAAGTAACTCCTAGATCTCCTTAGCACTTGGTAGTAGTTCTCCTTAGCAGGGGGTCGTCTAGGTAGGTACCATCGCAGTATCAGATATTCTGCCGCCAAGCAGTAGTGTGTATACATTACCGTGTTCCGGTTTGAAGGGTACTGCAGCTAGCGAAATTACTGGGCCATGGGATTAACCATTGAAAGTCTCAAAGTAATGAACACCAAAGCAGTGATGCCCTGGACTTTGTTTCGTCACTCAAAGTTCTGTGTCTCGTTCGTCTCATTATTTTTCACATTAAAAAAAAAAACAAAACTAAGTCCAGGTCATCACCGCTTTGGCGCTCATTACTTTGAGACTTTTGACAAACTACGTTGATGATAAAGAAGAACAAAAAGAACAAAAGGAAGGTAATTACTTTCTCTTCATCCCTTTCTGGTTTCCGCGTCCCACTTCTCTATTTTATCACTTTCTCTATGTACGTACTCTACTGGCCTTCATAACCGTAGGATATTACGTAAGGGCTGTAAGGGAGTGTAAATTAGGGTCCCAAATACCTATTTATAGAGATTGCCTGTCCGTTTCGGAACAAGTCACGTAATAATGCCGCGGTCACAATCATCGTGAGAGGGATAGTTATTTGCATTTGATAAATGTATTGAGGATTAGGAATATTTTATTTTATACAGAAAATGGTCTTAATTGGAGTTTTAACCGGGAAGTTAGTAAAATTATCACCGTCTTATCAGGGTATGACCGGACTTGACTCTTACTTTATGTTTGACTGTGACTGTGACTGTGTTCAAAACAGAAATTAATGAAAGTTATAATTCCTATGATTCATTGATTCCCTTGTATTTCCTTGCCAATACAAATAATGAGAGAACTGCAGTTGCAGCCCTTAATCCCCCCATTCTCCGTAAATTCGATCCTAGCTACGTCTAATCTATGCGTAGCATTTTCGTAGAGGTTGTAACTAATCTCGAAAGCATGCCTACGTGTTGATTAGTAATTATTATAATTTACCTTTGTATTTGGCTTTATTGCTTATTATATTGCATAAAGTTTTTCGAATAAAATCAGCCGCAATCCTAATCACAAAATTTACTTTAATTTTACATAAAAATATTCCACTTTCTTCTCGAAAGAATTTCAAACATTCCAAATATGTTTCAAATCATACAAAATGGGGGAACGGAATCAAATCTTCAGGGTAAACGAGAATCAGAATTGTTACATCATTGTAAACGGTTCTCCCCTCTTGACATTAGAATTTCATATTGGATTCGTGTGATGTGGCTATTATGATCCGTTTACTGTAAGATAGGAACTGGATTGATTGCAGTGTTGTCATGTAACTCGACCGATTGTAAGTTAGACTTGCGTACTGAGACTTTGCTGTCTGATAGAAAACCACGTATTATTCACAGTAGAGATGATATCTCAGTGGTTAGTGCGGTCATTTCACTCGCAGAAAGTGGTGTGTTCAGCCCTAACAATACCTTGAACTGCCGGTGAAGGAAACCATTGTGAAAATACCATAGGATGGTGTCAGGGGATTTTTTAGTACTGAACTGGCTAGTTACCACCCTGACGTTGAAGTTCTATTGCTAAGCATCTAATGGTGTGTTCAGGTAGCCCTACTTGAGAGCCAGTTCCATTCTAGGCCAGGTGTGTTCCCTATCTTCGATCACACCATTGTTTTACATCAGGTGATCTGTGGCCAAACTTCTAAACTAAAAAATAATATATAAAATGAGTACAACAGCTTTTTATTGCATATTTTTACAGATGATAAAAAGTAGTACATGTCTATTACAGTGTAGAATATGATATAAAGCACACTCCAGTGTTTGGCCAAAATACACATAGCTAACATATTAAGACCTTACGTCACCAAAATACAATAAGATATTTGACCTATAGAAATACATAGAAAAACAAACATATGTACGTACTTTAAAAAATACAATTAAATGTATGTTTGTTCAAATGTAAATTTGTTTATGCAAAAAAATTGTTTCTTTTTTTTTTACGCACAATATATTTACAGAATAATATTTTTACAGACAATACATTTACAGATTTTTATTTTACAAGTTTTTTTGCAAATGATATGGCGTTATACATCGGGCCCCAAACTAGGCTTAACCTGTATCTAGGTGACCCAAGTTCAAGATGTTGCCAGCTTTGGATTTGCACATCTACATGCATTTTGTGAGAAAAAAAAACAAAAAGATTTATGAATATAATAAACAAACTAGATGTCTCATCTCAGTGTATTGTGTGTATATGTGTGTGTGTGTGTGTGTGTGTGTGAGTGTGTGTGTGTGTGTGTGTGTGTGTGTGTGTGTGAGTGTGTGTGTGTGTGCGCGCGCGCGCGAGCGCGTTTGTTTGTGCGTGCGTGTGTGTGTGTGTGTGTGTTTGAAATAGTGTGAGTAATATATGAGTGATCTTTTCTTATTTATGATCTTTTCTTAACTTATTTCTGTGCGTGTAGTAATGTAACGTAAACAAAATAGTTGGACCTAGGAATCAAAAAGCATAATGTAAAGAAATAAGTAGACGTGAGTAGAAGCTGTAGATACTTTCCTGTGTATTCATTCAAGTAACTGGATTGATGCTAATTTGCTTTATCTGTCGGTTGAAGTTTGCTGCACCTGCGTGCAGTTCTCCCCATGTGAGTTCGTTATCATTATGAAAAATCAAATAAGTGTGAAATCAGCTTACGTTGTAGGACTCATCGGAATGCACCCGCATTGATTGCCTCATTCAGTTTTAGAACATCTGAATGTTTTGGTTTAATGCGCCGATGTACTACTTGAATTCTATAGAGATAGAAGAGCTCACGGTAAAGTCAAAAGGGGGGATTATTTATATTTAAGCAGTTTATTTATGTTTCAACGTAACGCCTAAACTTTTCATCTGATTTTATTACACGAGGTCTCAATCGATTCGTTTATATTTTGTGGCTAATTTTTCCCTTAAATACTACTTTTTATTTCGATTACTTTTTTGTCATAATTTTTTACACTCGTTAGTAAGACTAATTCTTAATAATTTAGGTGAAAAAAAGAAAAAATATTTATTTACATGAAAAAATGGCAATACCACCATTATATATATGAAGTATAATGTGACCAGCATTTACAAGGAATTGACCCTCCTCCCATCGCCGCGACCTCGGCGCGTCTCTCCGAACTAAGCAGACTAATTGTTAAAAATATTGATTGACTGCAATGAAAAAGACAGCTTTATTTTTTGTACGTTTCAGTATGACCCGTAAATTGCCAAACCTTGAAAAATCGAGGAGGCCCTATATTAGAACTATACAGGAACCCAGAACTTTGAATACCAAAAAAGTCATGGGCATAGCTACGTTGCCGCTTATGACTTTAAGATATTCGATGAATAGCCGGAGCACAGTAACGTTTATACACTATTGATTGGCAGCAAAATATCTGATATTGCGTTAGCACAATTTAGCTAGAGATCTACCACCAATAAATAAATGAATAAAGAGTAAAATAAATCAGATTGTTTTTTTAGGAATCGAATTCTCACTAATTTTTAAATGTGTGTACCTACGCTTTAAATTCTTCATAAGAAAATGCAAGCTAAAACTTGTGCACTGAGCATTATTAAATGACAATTGCAAGCAGTGGGTGTAAATGAGACCTCGGGTATTTTCCCTTTCGAGATACAATGGGGTCCTTACCTCGACAATATCGCAGGGATCCTCCGAGCGACAATGGAAGTAAGCGGGAAAATGTGGAAGTATTCAATTTAATTTTTCATTTAACGTTGATACTTTTCTTGAACAGTGTGGAAGAGGAAAAAGAAGATTTTGAAAAGAGAATAAACAAAAAGAGTAAAGAAAAAAACTATATTCAGCATGTAGCGTAAAGTTAAGAATAAGAAGAATCCACACAAGGTGTGTCTGCCTTCTTCGACCACATTGTCACTTAACATCAGATGGGCTGTAGTCAGAACACCTATCCTGTAAAACATATAAAAAGAAGAATAATGATAGTAATATTCGTAACACATTAGTTTATGAAAAAAATACAATACATAATTTTGATAGTATTATCTACAAAACTCAATTTTAAACTTTTGACACTTTACTTGTAAACGTTGGTCAAGATAATCAATGTTACAAATGCTGTGTCAACTTTTTGGAACGTGAAATTCCTTTTTTAGCATAGAATAACTTTTAGCAATGATTGTAAATAAAACCCTCGAAATTTGAAATTCTGAAAATGACTGAACGGAACTGCCAAACGTAAGACATCAATGCAAGTTATCTTTATCGTTATTCAGCGTGACCTGTGCACGTGAAACCGGAAAATATCTGTAAATCTCGAGGAAAAGAAGAAAATAGCCAGTTACCTACATCCTTTTTACGACACTAAAAAGTTATTAAAGTCGTTGAATAGGTGCTGTGAGAGGCAATCGCTCCTTGAATTTGCATTACTGGGATGAAAGAGCACAAAGCGTAGCATTCAAGAGATACCACAGTCAAAGGCTGATGCCGTCGAATTTCAATAGAGAAAGCTGAGGAAAGAAACGATTTATTAAATTTAATTTGCAACTCTATTGTTAGAAGCACATTTTCTATGAAATTATTAAAATACGTAAATAAATATTGAGTGACATTTCACACGGCTCCTTCTAACCCCAAACTAGGCAAATGTAACTTTTTTTTTTCTTTGGTTTTTGACGTCGAATTTTGAGCATTTGCCAGTGTACAGTGTTTTATATTTTCAAGTTTCATAAGTTGCCTCGTAGCTATAATTATAGTCAAAACCCAGCCTTGGTCAAGTACAGTCCATGCCAGTCAAGTTCAGTCATGTTTTAATAAAGTAGTGTCGACATTACTATAAAGCTTCGATGGAGTTTTGGAAGCAACAAAAGTCATTTTTCACCACATTATGTCATTTTCCCACACTCGCGCTTGTGATTCGGCACATTATGAATAAAACATCACCATTTTTATGCATAAACACTCGACAATACACTAATTTTAGAAAAAATGCCATTGGGCGACACGACTCTTTCCGCGTTCCCGCCAAAACTCCGCCAGGTAACTAAAGAATATATAATTCCTTTTTTTGTAAATACAAACCTTATTTCTTCCTTTTTTTAATAATCATGTTTTTAGGCTAGGTAGCTAATTTTATTACAATGCTAGAGTGAAATTTAGGTTATTAACTCTTTTGCGTAAAAGTATTATGACAAATGAGACGCTCTCCTGATGGTAAGAGATATCGCATGCCCATGACCATTGCAACGATAAACAGAACTTTAAGTAGCAAAGCAAAGTCTACGGCATCACTTCTTTGCCGCTCATTACCTACTCGGAGACTTGCGCTGGTTAGGTTAGCAACCCTGTAATATTAAATCTGAATAATAAATACAGAAGAATGCTACAAGGCTATATATATAATACTGATAGATTTACGATTGTTGAGGCTGTTGAACCAATGTTTTAATAACATGATCTATCGTAGAATTTAAAATAAAAACATGATTTTTTCGCATTCCCGATAGAGCTTCCTAGCCAATTACTAAAGAATATCCAAGATATCTTATGATATTTAAGTAAGGAAAAGATATAATTTTACTGAAAGACTTCATAGATTGTTTGGAGAAATTATGTGGTATTTCAACAGTCGAACAATGTATTACTAGTTTAAGTTGCCACACGCAATAAATACAGTCCGATACGCTGTCACATAAATTGTCCAAGCGCTATGCAGGCGTTATGCAATTAAACGTTTTACGTTTGCGGTTAACAAAAACAAATATAACTGACATAACTCGACACACGTCAACGGCAAACAAGCTAATACGACACGCGGATATCGCAGACACGCCATTTTTCACCCTCACATAACGAAATGTCAACTCCAATGCAAGACCTTTATCATTGTCAATAAACTGCTATATAAATCAAACGGGAGAAACTAGCGGGTTTATAAGCGATAGGTTTGTGTCAAATACCTGTGATAAGCGATATATTCAATCTGATTAAACAAATTTGTTGAGCTATTTAAAAGGTTATGGTGGAAAATGAAACTCACATACCTACATACATGAAACCCGAATACATTAATACATAATATTATAATACATATTACTAACTAGCTGCACCCCGCGGTGTTATCCGCTACATGTTTTCGGGATAAAAAGTTGCATATGTGTTAATCCAAGGTGTCAGCTACCTCCATATCAAATTTCATCCAAATCCGTTCAGTAGTTTTTGCGTGAAAGAGTAACAAACATCCATCCGTCCATCCATCCATCCAACCAAACTTTAACATTTACAATATTAGTGGGATTAGTAGGATTAGCTAGCCAGAAATATGATAATTAAAAAAAAAGAACAAAAGAAATTAAGTTTTGAGGAGGTTGTAGTTGCATTACCTGCAAAGTGTAATTAAATAAAGTCACCACATTTTAATTATATACATTCCAATTAAAAGAAATTCCATCGATCCATTCCACTCTCAGTTCCAGTTCTAATCCTGGATTTAGATAAAGGAGTGAATTGCGAAATTCCTAACGTCTTTCACAGCTTTGTCCGGGATTCCTAGATGCAAATCAATTTAGAGCCTGTGTTGCTATGAAACAAAAAAAATGCTCCCAATATTGGTAAAAGACAAAGCTTCCACGATGCACTTAAGTGTATTTTCTTCTTTCTGTGTTGGTTTGGTAAAAAAAAAAACACTTCATTTGAATTTTTTGATGTTTGACAGCCTAGAAGTTTAAACACATCTCACTCGATGTCGAGTGACAATGTTGCCTGAAATAGGAACTGACAATGAAAAGAGGATGTCAAATTACACTGTTTTATATATATACGCTAGTAGCTGGAAAGTCGAGTACCATGTGATTATCAGCATGCTAAAAGCACGGATGCTACGAGTACAATGAAAAATGTACTAAAAATTGAGGTTAATAATTTCTAAATAAGTAAAACATCACTTTTGGGAAAATACACTGATCTGGCAATACCGAACAAGAATCCCGGTCTCTTCTCGCTTCATAAAGCGGTTGCACGAATGTTTAAGACCCTTGCACTCTTTAAAAAGAAAATTTCTACGAATATAGTTGACCTTACATAATCTGAAATGTAAATGTAGGTAATTACTAGCTTGTTGACCTAAGCTATTTGTCCTAAAATTTCTGCTTGGTTTTATTATTTTGGATAATTGACCTTTTAAGGAAATATCAAGTGTACACCCACGCCCAAGACAGATATACTACCAATGAGCCAACGGGGCTGTCTAATTACGTTGGATACGGAACTATACATAGTTTTAGCCACATTCAACTTAATACTGTAAAGCAAGACGAAACTGCGCGCGCATTGTTCTCTGGTTTGACTCCTTAAAGATGTTTCCCTGGATGGGGCCAAAACTGTTGGCGGAATAGACGACGTAATGATACGTGAGTAATCCCGAATAAATATGATAAAAACGTAATTGTTTCGTTTAAAATATCTTACACACTCATCCCTACATATAGATTGTATAATACTTTCGAAATACTCAGCATATTTTACAAATTATATTTCTGCACCCCTCTGCTACTTGTATTTGAAGTTACACAAATCATTAATTACAAAACTTTTCTATTCTGCATTCATACAATTGAATTGCTATTTTCGTCACTCGTGCACCCCAAATTCTGTCACATTTCAAAGCATCTCTGGCACGTCATCTTAGAGGGGTGGTTTGGTTTTTTGAAAGGGAAAAATACAAAAGTTTTTGATCAGCGACAAACGGAAAAAAAAAATCCTTTAATTGAAAGTTGGAAATGGTCACGTTGTAGCCGAGACAATTTAATTTTTTATTAGTTATTGAAGCATTGTAGAAATAAACTCAACATACTAAAAAGCTTACTTAAGATACTAGCTTTTATCTGCTGGCTTGGAAGGCTGCATTTTTTTTCAATCTAAAGTTATTTTTGGGTCTTCTGTCGCTTTGCGACTCTATGTCAGCTGTATTGTGTACATTCTAGGGTCATTTTGAAAGATGCCTTGATGTTTTTGTAACACTTCTGCAAAAATATATCTGAATTTTAGATTTTTCTAGGAGTATGAATGCGTTTTTACGCAGTTTGCTAATGATCTAATTACCAAGAGTGAAAAAAATATGTAAAGTATAAGAATGGATTTTTTTTTGAACGAGGTATTTCGTTTTGTAATATAATGAAATTAAACCAAATTTCAGGCCAGCAGTACAAATGGGCGGTCGCTCCTGTCGTGAATTTCATCAGCTTGAATTCGGAATAATTTATCAAATTGTTTTACGGTTGCATGCCTCAGCTGCGCTCAGTCGCAGTTGGAAGGCAATTTTTTATCTTCCCTCATTTTATCGGTGACGTCAACGTTGCTCTTTCCTTAGGGAACAAACACGCGAGGGATGGGGGAAAATTGTGCTATAGTTCGGTTAAAAGCTGCATGAGATGTTTGAGGACAAATTTGATTGATATTTGTATTTTTTGAAATTTTGTAGCGTTGATAGCTCTGTGGTTAGGCGTTGTCGGTTCATACGCCGAATGGCGTAGGTTCATACTCTAACGATGAGCTTGAGCTGCCGGTGAAGGAAAACATGGTTGTAGGGTACTTTCTAGAACTCGGCTGGCTACTTACCACACTCAAGTTGAAAATCTGTCGCCAAGCCCCTAACAGCGTCTTCCGACAGCCTCACTTAAGAACCAGTTTCATTCCAGGCTAGTTGTGCTTTACCATCTTCGACCACACCGTCACTTAATAAATGTACCTTATAAATAATTATTAGTACTCTCTACTCGATTACGGCAAAGCCAAAAAGATTTATGTTTGTAGAAATCTATCAATGCTTTTTATTACTGGTTGCTTGACCACAGCTCACCAGAAGTAAATAACGTCGAAGATGGTAAACACACCTAGCCTGGAATGGAATTTGCTCTCAAGTTAGGCTATGAATAATATCGTTACGCGCTTGGTGGTTGATTTTCAACTTGAAAGTGGCAGCTAGCTAGTCAAATACTAGAAAGTAGGTCGGTACCCTACCACCATCCTATAGTTTCACCCGAGACAATTTAACGTGGGTAAACTCGTATAAGTAATACAGAAATGTATTAAAACCACATAAGTTTCTATAGTAAAAATAGTTATGATGGCTGGAAATTTACAAGCAAATCTTCAATATTGTTTCAGAGAAATTCGCGGTAAGTACGAATAAATTTCATTCCAGGCTAGGTGTGCTTTACCATCTTCGACCACGCCTTCACTTAACATCAGGTGAGCTGTAGTAAAACACCTGGCCTGTCAACCATAAAAAAAAAAAAACCGGTTTACGAGAAGTTAATTTTCTCTGAACGGCGATCATGTCTGTTAACAGCTAGGTCATATTTTTTCTAAAATATATAAAATACAAACAATGAATAAATAAATTATGGCAGTTTTTTAGAAAGATCGCCTGAAGCTGCAGCATCATCTTTAGGAGACATAACTGTAAGAATATGAAACATTTATTTAAGAATCCCTAGTTACTACACGTAAAAACTGCAAAAACAATTTCTTGAGACATTTTTTATTTGTGATAAAACTTGAAAAATTGCGAAATTATTTTATCGCGATTTTTTAAATAATTTATCGTATTAGTAATACGATTTCTACTGGAAGTTTCGGCAGCCTAATTGGGACACCGCCTGACTTCCAACCTGGAAGCCCTGGGTTCTAATCCAAAGGCACGCACTTCTGGCTTTTCTAGGTTATATGTAAATTATTGATAACTTCAAGCAGTGGATGAAAATATCGTGAGGAAATCTACATGTCTGAGAGTTCTTAAAAAAAGTTTTAGAAGATGTGTGAAGTCTACCAACCCGCACTTGGCTAGCGTGGTAGACGTTATCCTTCTCACAATGAATAGATACAGCAATGGACTAATTTATAAAAACAGGGCTGACTCAGAAAAGTTAAATTGCCTTACACTCGGTATAAAAGTATTAAAAAAATTAAGTTTTCTAATCACCGGTGAACAGCATTTGCAACTTTGAATGACTCGATGACATGCGTCGATATTAATTTTTAATTACTTTGATCCGTCAGAAATATTTTTAACTTAATTAACTCAAAGTAGGCGGTGGGCGTAATCCAGGAGAGTTCGAGTTGCCAATTATCACGCTTAGGATTTATTGAGTTCCATACACTTATAGATCGTAATCTAAATCCCGTTTAATTATAGAACGGCCAGGAGCTCTAAAATGCGACATCGTATTCCAAAAACTCGAACAAAAAGTTTTGATTTCATTTTCATTATACGAACCGCTAAACACTGGATTTTATTGCGTTCAAATCTCGAGTGAATTGGTTATAGGCAAGCGTGTTTACAGACCACATTTTCGCTTAACATCAGGCAAGATGGTGGTCAAACGCAAGCCTATCTCTAAACATTATATTATATAGTAACGTCTATCTGTTATAAGTGTTAAATGTATTTTTTTGTAATAAAGTTACCTAAAAGTATAGTAAATTATTTTCAAGTGTTTAAAAAAATATTTTTTTTTGTTTAATTCTATTCTATGGTTGCCTGGAAGAGATCGCTTTAAGCGATAAGGCTGCCATTTGTGGCACTAATTCTTAAGTTTCTTGTTTGTGTTATATTTTAAAGTTCTGATGTTTACATTTTTCTTCAGCCGGTTTCGTTTATTCTTTCAGTTCAGTTTCTATCTATCTATCTATAAAGGCAAGGTCAAGTCTGGTCATGTGAAGTAAAGTAGCAACTTTACTCGAAGTTTTGAAAGCGACATGAAAAGACAAAATTATGCAGATCATCGCCACGTCGCCACGTCGCCACACCTGAAAAAAAACAAATTTTAGAAAATGATTCGATGCGGCAATATAATTTTCCGCGTTCGCATCAAAACTAAAAAAATCAACTATTATGTATAATACGAGAATTTTCCACTTTACTCTAAAGGTACAAAGCTTGATATGGGGCCTTAATCCCCAGTAAGCCAACTACTTACCATCGTGCCTGCTCGTTTCCTGACTCCAGTGCCACAGGAAGCAGTGAAGCTTGTAATTAATTTGCACCGAGTCACAGGTACGAGTAATTCATTAGTTGAGAATCGACCTCGTTTCGTCCCAATATCACACGGTAGTAATGCTGGCAGTATACTAAATTGCACTTTTAACACAAACACTCAAACCAATAGTTTGAGTGTTTATATAGTGGTACGTGGTAGTGGTTACGTATCTATTTTCTTTTGTCTATATTATTCTTTCAACTATTACAAATTAACGAAGACAACGGTGGTGTTACGACCTGTCTATAGCGGTAGGAAAAAACTAGACGCAGAAAGCCGACCGAGCTCAGCGTACATTATGAGTGGCCTACGTTCAGCAGTGGGCAGTAAAAGGCGGATGATGATGAAACATCACCAACACGAAACATGAATTGCGCATTCTTGTTTTTTTCATTGAAGGCAGGAGACATCGTGGTCGGTCTCCAACTCCAACATCAAGAAGACTACGCAGTCCACCGCAGTACAGTAAAATAAATAAATATCGTGGGACAATACACACAGCGCCATCTGACCCCAAACTATGCAAAGCTTGTGTGATGGAAATAGAATACATAAATACTTTTTTTTTTGTAAATACATACTTATAATACATACAGAACACCCAGACACATAACAAACATGATTGTGTTTATTCACAAAATGTTTGCCCTGAGCGGGAATCGAACCCACGCCCTTCAGCTCTCAAAGCAGATATACTACCAATGAGCCAACGGGGCTGTCAAGTCGGTAAAAAAATGTTAAACAGTGTGCTCGCAATGCGGAAGATCGCCACAATTGGAGAAGTATCGCGCGACGTGCAGCAGTCCTAGGAACCAGCGGTGCCGACGAGAAAGTTAATACGTAGTAAAGTTAATACTTGAATGGCTTTGACTTACTTCACTTGATTTATCAAACAAATACTTTAAAATATCGAGATACTGGCAGCGTACAAAGTGCGATGGCAAAACATAAAAAAAAAATGTAGCTATAGATAGCCAAAAAGGTGTCTAAATTTTTCTTTATCAATTATATTTCAAAGCGGTAAAAAAATGTTAATCTGAGAGAGGTGTTGTTTACGAAACGCGATTTCAATAAATTTTCGCGATAGAAAAAAATCTCAAAGTAATTTCTAAAACAGCATACCGAAGTACGTTTTTGTGTTAATTTTACATTAATATTTTAAATATATGACTAAAGGACAATCTATCAATATTTAATGGTACTGCTGTCTTCTTTATTTGTTACTCAATTTTAATTTTCAATAAATGATTAGTACAACGTCGTCGACGCAAAACTGTCATGTTTATGCTTCGGTAAATTTGACACTATGCATATAACTATAAGAAATGAGAAGATTACTATAGAACAGAGATTACCTTATTACGCGACTGCCCAAAAAAAGAGTGTAATGTTGGCAAGGTTCATGTATGTACGAGTATGTATGTGAGTTTTTTTATTCCGCTAAACTTTTAAAAGCCTTAACAGATTTTGATAATTAATATTAAATTATTTTTTAACATTAAAACCCTTACATATCATTCCGAGTAACACTGGCTTTTTTTTTGGAAAATTCATTCTTTTGTGTTTTTCAATTTTATTTTGAAATGGAGAGTCAAATATTCTACATTATTTTATCACCATATTTACTTCGGACTATATGATCTATTTTCAGTAAAATCGACATAATTATCACCTTATTTTTTTAGGAAACATTTGTCACTTGCGCTACTGTCTTTATGCTTCCAGCCCCCAATATTCTGATTACTTCTGCTTGCATCCCTAATTACATTCCTTAATTGAACTAACCAACTAATTGGAGCCGTTTTTTTAGATTTCCACAAATGGTGAACCTTCCAAAGATTCCAAAGAAAAGCTCACGGCCATATTGGAAGAAAATAGGGATAGAAAGGTGAGAATCTCATTAAAACAAATTCTGCCTCACTCAGGACTTCAAAGTAAGAGATCAATCAACAATCAGAGCTCAGGAACGTGTGATCCGCGTGTTTCATGAAACTTTACTTGTCTCGTTTTTCTACGCGACATTTTTCGTCAGCGAAAAGTTGACAAAACAATACTGGCTTATCAACATCTACACTAATATTAAAAAGAGGAAAGATTTGTATTTTTGTATGTTTGTAACGAATAAACTCAAAACCTACTAGACCGATTTTAGTTTAGGCAGCCTCACTTGAGGGCCAGTTCTATTCCAGGCTAGGTGTGTTTACCATCTTCGACCACACCCTCACTTAACATTAGATGAGTTAACTCATAACTCATCATAAAAAACTACACCGTCGCCTAACATCAGGCAGTATGTTGTCAATCGCGAACCTATAGTGTATTAAAAAAAAACTGTAGGTAAGCGACTCTTGTTAAAAGCTTAGTCGCCACTCGCTGGTCTTGTAAACTGAGTTGCAAGTGTAATGGTTTGAATACAATTGCTTTTTTTATTCTTAATACTGTTTGGAACGAGCCTTATTCGAAATGGAACAAACTAGGGGAAATAGGGTTGTTTGTATACTGTTATTTTGTTTTGTTGTTGTTTAAAAACAAAACAATAGCAGGTCAATAAGTTGGTTTCATTTCCGCTATAGGAACTAGGTTAATATTTATTTGAGTATTAGAACTTCCAACCATCGTCGTATAGCTCCCAGATTGGTGGGTATGGTCCTAGTTGGTACGTACAGTATCGATCGAACGTAGCGATTGAATTTATTTATTTATTTATTATATCTTCGGCCTTTCGCTTTACAGCAGGTGAGATCGTGGCCAAACGTATACCTAGTTCAATGTATTTAAAGGAGACGGTGTGGTCGAAGATGGTAAACACAGCCTAGAATGGAATTGGCTCTCCAGTGAGACTGTCGGAACAAACCATTACCTAGGTGCTTGGCGAGAGTTTTACCTCGCTGTTTTATTGGAGCAGTGCGTTTAATTGGCCTGAGGGTAATGGAGTCGGTTTTTTAAATCGTAATTTATGTGTTATAGCACCAAATAGATTTAGATCTGATCATAGATTTGCTCATATTATGAAGACTTTAGACATATTTGTATTAGGTATTCGTTATGCTCTTGAACTTTTGTTTATATTATTTTTTTAAACGTCTTCCTGATCGCAAAGCGTGCAAAACGTGTCTCTTTCAAGCACTTGTAACTTAAAAAGGTTCATGGCATAATTATACGAGGATTTTCATCATTTATAAAGGTGTAAAAAGTGACCAACTTATCTCAGTACTTAGAGAAGGGAGCCACTGTTGATTTTTTTCAATAAAACTGACAGTTTCAGAACAAAATTTTAGTATTTTCATTTAACCATTTCTTTAAATAAATTTGCCATATCAAAATACGGGTTTGAATTGGTTGTTTGACGCAATTCACACGCTGGACTGGCTTTAATTACAAATATGGACATGGATTTATTTATCTTTATTGATGTTTGAGTTTTTTTTAGTTGAGAAACGAATTTCTGTTTTGAGGAGTTGATTGTTCCGTGAATATTGGGAATTGTGATGCAACGCGCGTGTATTTTTTACTTATTCTACGATTCTATACGACTTAATTACATGGACACGGACACGGACACGGACACGGACACGGACACGGACACGGATACGGACACGGACATGGACACGGACACGGGCACGGGCACCTGCACGGACACGGAAATGTTCTTGAGGATACATAATATTATGTTGAAATGTTGACCAACAGGCATTTGACCGCGTAATGCACCTTCATATCTCAATAAGAAGAAGTCCGTGCTCAATGGGACAATTTCCAAATAAAAGAGGGCTGATCGGGAAACTGAAGATAATAATTTATACAACTGATTTTTTTTTTAGTAATGCTTCTATAGAATAGAATAGAATAGAATATAACTTTATTATACACCAGAAACACAGATCACAATTAATACAAATAGGAAACAAACAACAAACAAAAAAAAGAAGATAAAATAATATAACAAAACAATAGAATAAATGATGTATAAGGGCGGACTTATCGCCTAGAGCAATTTCTTCCAGACAACCTTTGGATGGAAAGAAAAGTAAATAAATGTAAGGTTGGTGTACAAAAGAAATAAATAAATAAAGTAACAATACAATAAACGTATATACATAATTATGACATACTAAATAAACTAAATATATAGATTAGCAGGCTGATAAATAATGTTTATATACTAAATTATTAAAAATATAAATTGACTTAGCCTGTCTAATAATGGTAGGAAGGGCATTCCAAAGTAAGACAGCTATATACAGACAGACAGTAGCTTCTATTTATATATTATTGCTTGAAGCAGGACGAGGTCGCGTGTGCGTTGTACTATGCTATGACTTCTTGATGAATGCCGCCATATGTGGCTGAAACTGTAGCGGAGTATCTAACATAATCTTTATCTTTAATTAAATGTGAGTAATCCCGTATAAGTAAAACAAAAAAATGTGTCAAAACTACGTCTGTTTCCATAGTAATATTTAATCAAAGTTTAATATTCTTCGTCAAAAACAAACCGAGACAGCGATTGATCATCAATTAACATTAAGCAACGTTTATAAGTTTGGCATCTACAGACTTACGAATCATAGAATCATAGATCATAGATCTAAGTAAAAACTTCTAGAAACAAATCAACGGCCCAAAGTTGTCGGATAACGAAAGTAAATATTTGAATCCGCGTCACGTGCCAGCTTATTTCTCCATTTTCGACCACGTGGAACTAAAATGGAAACGTGAGGGAAAAATACTGACGAGACCTCTGGTCAGACCACGTGACAAGATCATATCACATTTGTTCCCAAACTTTGCTTGTCCGGGAAGAATAAACACCTTTAGTAGTTTTGTCTATTGTCTATTAAATTTAGGTGCAGTCAAATAAAAAAATGTTGTTTTCAATTCAAGGTACATACTTTTTGAAACAAAAGTTAAGCAAGATTGAATTTTTTTGTGATTGACAAGCTAGGTGTTTAATACTGCTCACCTGATGTAAAACGACGGTGTGGTCGAAGATGGGAATAGGATTAACTCACAGCTGGGACATACCGTTAGGTGCTTTTTTATGTTTGACGAGCTAGGTGTTTGACCATAGTTTATTTGATGTTACGTGACGGTGTGGTCGAAGACGATAAAGCCCATCAAGCCTGGAATGGACAGCTCTCAAGTGAGGCAGCCGAAATACACCGTTAGAGGCTTGGCGGCAGATTTTCAACTTGGTAGCTAGCCAGCCGATTACTAGAAAGTACCCTACCCTGCCATATGTTCTCTCTCTAACACATAATTAAACTGATGAGCGACTGGACTAACAGACGTGTTCAAAACGTTAGAATATGCAGCCTTAAAAAAGTTCGTATGATATGGCACCTAATCGTCGCCTGACATTTTCATTTCAGAGCTTTGTGAACTCGGCTCAAATATTTTAATTGAGAACGCGGCGACATCAAAGTGAACATGTTAATTTTCATAGCATATTTTTTCCATTGGTCTTTTCAGCAAATGACTGCGAAAATACATCATGGTTTATTACCATTTCATTGTTTAATTTTAAATAAATTAAGCTACTTTTGTACCATATCGACAGCCCTGTTGGCTCATTGGTAGCATTAAGAGCTGAAGGGCGTGGGCTTGATTCCGGCTTAGGACAAACATTTTATGTATCAACAAATGTTTGTTCTGTGTCTAGGTGTTCTGTATGTATTATAAATATGCATTTACTAAAAAAAAAATTTGTATATGTATTCCATCAGTTATCTGACTTCCATCACACAAACTCTGCTTAGTTTGGGGTCAGATGGCGCTGTTTGTAATGTCCAACGATATTTAATTATTATTTATATGTTTGGGCTGGATTGTTTGATTGAAAAAATCATGCAAGTTTGATTCAAGGGTAAATGTTTGTTTTGTGTCTGGGTGTAGTGGTGTAGTACTATCTGTATTATTAGTATGTTTTTACAAAAAAAAAGTATATACAAGTATTCTATCACACATCTGGTTCCCATAGAACAAGCTTTGCTTAGTTTGAGGCTAGATGGCTTCAAGCTAATAACCATACAGTATATTATATATATGTCGTGTTTGATTTTTTTCACTTAGATAAAAACACCACTTGTAAACGGTAATACGTTTAATAAACAAATATTAATGATATGAAGTAATTGATATGTATTATAAACAAGTACTAAGTACAATAAATTTGTTTTCGAAGTATCTAACTTACAATGACGCAGCAGCTTGCGCGAGTAAATAATCTTTTGTAAATGCTTTTCAGTGTAAAGTATCCCGACAGTCAGTACTTTACCTGACAAAGTTTATTTGGGAGTGGTTTTCTTCTTTTTTTGATTTTGGCGTCGCATTTTGTGCATTTGCCAGTGTAGTAAGAGATACACTATGGGGCGTGGGTTCGATTCCCACCACACAGGGCAAACATTTTGTGATATAAACAAATGTTTGTTGTGTCTACTGTATTACAAAGTCAAAAGTATGTACTAAAAAAAAGTATTTAAATATTCTATCAGTTATCTGACTTCCACAGTACAAGCTTTGTTAGTTTTGGGGTTAGATGGCGCTGTGTGTAATGCCCTACGATTCTATATTTTATAACGAATTCACATTCACAAAACCGTAAACCTTATTACTGGATTCCATTGTCGTTTCACTAGCTTGCCTTATCAAGATAAATTATTCAGCCAAGATATTGATGGGCCCCACCTAATAATACTTTGGACGACTTTATCAATTTTACTTTACCTCCTGATTTTACAGGAAATTGATTGCTGCCAAGAAAAATGTTTATAAAGTTCCACGAAGGTAGAGGCGATGCATATTTTTAATTTTGTTCGTGAGAAAAATAACTCTTGGAAATGCTCCGAGAAAATATCTAGAAAGTGGACAAAGGCATACCTGTTTGCATTAATAAAAAAGTGTTTTATGAAGAGTGAAATGTCAAGAACGGACCAAGCAATGAAATAAAATTGTCTGCATTCCAGGAAAAATATTGTTTCTAGTTTTCAGTGACACTTTTCGAAATGAACTTGCTGTTACGTCATAATTCACACTAATCGCTTTGAATTCAAAATACCTTGTTTACTCACTTGATATTAAGTGTTAGTGTGGTCGAAGATGGTAATTATGCTTTGTCTGAAACAAAAACGGGCTTTCAAGTGAAGCTACCGGAAAACATCGTTAGGTGCTTGGAGGCAGATACAACCATAACGCTTTCCTATTCAAAAAATATAATGCTTGACCATGGCCATTGCGGTGGTACTCAGAACTTTGAGAAACGAAACAACATCGCTTGTTTGGTACCTTTAAAAGTAATAAGACCAACTAGACGCTCTCTTGATGGTTAGAGACAACGCCTTTCCATGAAAATTGTAGCAATACATAGAACTTTGAGTAGCAACAAACAAAGTCCAGGCCATCGCTGCTTTGGCGTTCATTACTTTGAGACTTGATGGTTAGTCACAGTACAGCCCTGTAATTTAGCTAGCTATAGTTCGTTGCAAACTGTAAGCCATATATTATATTTACACACCACCGCTTGGCAGCAGAATATTTGGTGCTGCGGTGGTATCTATCGGCGATCGGCGTAAAGCGTAAGGCGTAAGGCGTAAGGCGTAAGGCGTAAGGCGTAAGACGTAAGACAAAAGACATAAGACAAGATAACCTTTATTGCTTAAAACTGTGTACATGATGGTCTTATATATAGGTTTTGATTCAATAGTTTATCCATGCAATATTTTCTTATATAACTAGGTTTACTAACTAAAAGGAACAATTATTTACTAAACATAAAAATTAAAATAGAAATAAATCAATATAAGCTAAGTTATTATTCTAGGTACAACTTTTTATATAATCGTTTGTCCATTCTTAAAATTTATTTATATTGTAGAATGCTTTTTCTTTTTTTTTCTTTAGAGTGTTTTTAAACTTGTTTCCATTTGCAGATTTTATATTTAATGGTAAGCTGTTAATTTTTTTAATAGCTGCAACACATTTCGTTATTCGACTGTAAGGTACGGTACGTGCAATTAATTTCGCTTTACAAGTTTCACTTATGCCACAAGTGGAAACCAGGAAACCAGGAATAGAAAAACACGATAGATGACATAAGAAACAGACGGGAGATGTTGTAAAGCGAAATTAATTGCACGTACCGTCAATTAATTTCGCTTTACAAGTTTCACTACGTTTAACTAGTGCTACTTTCTATGAATGTTATCGCCTTTCTAGATCGTTCTATGTAATTATTATTGTACCAAGGGTTTCGTAACATGTAAGCCCTTAAGTCCCGCCTAATTTATAGGCACCCGAATTCGAGATAAGCCCCTTCCTTGTCCCTTACTATCAAGGCATTTATGCTTTGATTGCACTAATTATTTGTATATGATCTGAAAATATCTCTCTTATATTTCGGTTTAGCTAACACCAGTTGGAAGTCTGTCGCCAAGCACCTAACGATGTATTAGATACATAGGGGCTAAGGTTTCTGGCGTACAATAGCTCTCTCAGAAATATCATCTAAATACATAAGTATTTTATGATACTTTAATATCTACATAACCAAGTAATAACATAACCAACATTGAATGGTCACAAGTATTTGACAACGATGGCAAAATTCAACCAATTACACTTGGAAATGCTTTCGCACCTACTCATTTTTCCGGATTTGGCTTCCAGCAACTTTTACCTTTTTTTAAATTTTATTTTTATGGTTGGCCATGCGGTGCGGCGGTGAAGGAAAACATCGTGAGGAAACCATAGCATGGTGGTAGAGTACTTTCTATTCGGCTGGGTAGCTACGACCCTCAAGTTGAAAATCTGTCACCAAGCATCTAACAGTGTGTTCCGGCAGCCTCACTTAAGAGCCAGTTCCATTCCAGGCTAAGTGTGCTTTACCATCTTCGACCACACCGTCATTTAACATCAGGTGAGCTGTGATCAAACAACTAGCCTGTTAACAATAAAAAAAAACCAACTGTTCCATAAATATTAGATAGATACAACTCTTTATTGTGCACACCGTAAACAGAAAAAGTACAGATTCAGATTGTATTTTATTGTGGAGTTGTGTTACATTTAGGTCTTAATATTATACAGAGAACAAAAGAACCTTATGAACTTATGCCACGAGTGGAAACCAGGAAACCAGGAATAGAAAAACACGATAGATGACATAAGAAACAGACGGGAGATGTTGTCACATTAATAAGAAAAATATATAAAAATAAAACATACATAGTAAGTAGGTACCTATATGAAAATAATATCGTATCGTATCGTAGTCCATTACACACAGCGCCATCTGACCCCAAACTAAGCAAAGCTTGTACTATGGAAGACAAATAACTGATAGAATACTTAAATAATTCTTTTTTGTAAATACTTACTTATAATAAATACAGAACACTCAGACATAGAACAAACATTTGTTTATACCACAAAATGTTTATCCTGGGTGGGAATCGATCCCACGCTCTTCACCTCAAAATAATAATACAACTTAGCTTAATCTATCGATACTATTGTAAAGAGAAAAAAATATGTTTGTTTGTTTATTTGTTAGGCTCCTAAACTAACTTTCATCATTTGGAAGCTACACTATCCCCGGGTGACATAGGATACTTTTTATCCCTGTATTCACACGGGAACGGGAACTACGCAGGTGAAACCGCGAGGCGTCCGCTACTAATATATATATAAAAGAAAGAAAGAAAGAAAATAATTTTATTTTGTAACATAGAACACAACAAAAAATAACAACAAATAGAGACAAACAGTTACAAAATAGGGGCTCACCTCAGCATAATATAGGCTATAATATGTACATCATCATCATCATCATCATCCACGGCCTTCTTTATCCCACTGCTGGGTAGGCCTCTCTCTTTACATGCTATCTGCCTCGGTGCTGTGCCAATCTGGTCCAGGTTCGACCCGTGACGGTGACAATATCGTTGACCCATCTTGCGGCTGGACGACCGACGTTCCACTTCCCTCGCATATAAGTATGCAATATGTACATATATGTATATAAATATTATGGAAAGTCAATGTCTTTTTTCTATAATACAGCATGATGTGTACTAAGCCCCCTTTTAGCGGCTTAATATACCATAAGCTTATACAGCCTTATTGCCTAGCGACCTTTTACAGACTTACCTCGTAGAGACTTGTATTTTTTTTACTAAGATAATTTTATTAGGTACGTAGGTAATACTAAACTTAGTATGCGTCCCTGTGAGTCTGAGCTAGAGAACTGTAACATAATTGCCGACGCCTGTAGCCCGTACTCAGTGTTTCTTCGAGCAATTCTCGATGCGAATGGCTCCCAGGTGTTCCATCGCCTTAACATTTTATTACTAAAGGTAAATATTTGTCAAAGCATAAGAATTTGAGAAAATGTTAACCAGAAAGGTAGGATAGTCGATATATTTTAGAGATCGGGTCGATATTGGAGCAATGATAGCTCAGTGGTTAGCGTGGTCGGTTCACACGTCGAAGGGCGTGGGTTCATACTCCAACAATGGGTTGGCTGTCAGTGAAGGAAAACATCGTGAGGAAACCATAGCGTCGTGGTAGGGTACTTAGTAGTACTCGACTGGCTAGCTACCCACCTGCCAAGCATCTAACGGTGTGTTCCGACCGCCTCTCTTGAGAGTCGGTTCCATTCCAGGGTATGTGTGTTTTACCATCTTCGACCACACCGTCACTTAACATCAGGTGAACTGTGGTCAAACATCTAGTCTGTCAACTAATAAAAAAAAAGAACACACAGAACAAACATTTGTTCTAGAAAATGTTTGTCCTGGTGGCAATCGAACCTACTCCCTTCAGCTCTTGAAACAGACAAACTACCAATGAACCAACAGGCTTGTCGACTTCATATACATATTAGTGTACAATATAACAAGTCGCATTGAGTGAATATAGAAATACATTATTTATTATTATCAGCTGTATGCGTATATTAGTCAAGCCAAACGTTTTCTCGGAATCTCTAATCCATTTCGCATCTACTTACTAAATCTTCGCTTGATTTACCTTTTTCTCTTGTTACTGCGGGTTTGTTTTCGTACATTTTGGGGTAAAACGAAACCACATTACGGGGAAATGCTGGCAAGTAAATAGAATCAGGAAGTTGACAAGCGTGCCTTTGCGGAGACACTGAAATTGGCAACGTCTGAATACATCTTTCTCGATAAATCCAGTGAATTGAGTGATGTTTACCGATTCCCAGGGAATTTCTTGAGTTAACAAAGAAACAGAACGGTCAATTATTATTTTTTATATTTTATTTTTATTTTTATTTTTATTAAGGTACGCCAACAGCACACATATTGTTAAATTTACAAAAACACATTGCGTAAAGTTATGTTCGGATACATGCGCCAGTTATAGGCATACACAGCTTGATTAACATATTGCTTTTAAGGAAATAATATATTACAACAAATATTTTTTTTAATATTGTAGGACACACACAGCGCCATCTGACCCAAAACTAAGCAAAGTTTGTACTATGGAAGTCAGATTACTGATAGAATGCTTAAATAGTTTTTTTTTGTAAATACATATTATGTTCTGTACCTGGGTGTACTCTATGTATTACTAGCTGCGCCCAGCGGTGTTACCCGCTACATGTTTTCGGAATAAAAAGTGGCATATGTCTTAATCCAGAGGCACAGCTACCTCCATACCAAATTTCATTCCGTTCAGTAGTTTTTGCATGAAAAGGTAACAAACATCCATCCAAACTTTCACATTTATAACATTAGTGGGATAGTGGGATTAAACATACATTACACCCAGATACAGAACAACCATATGTCAAAATGCTTGTTCTGGGTGGGAATCGAACCTACGCCCTACATTTCTTGAAGCAGACATACTACCAATGAGGCAACAAAAATAAACTTGTGACTGTAAAACTGATGAATCAAAAGTCTGGTTTGAGTTTAGAGCTAAAAAATTACCGACTTTGTATCAACTGAATCCAATCAAAGAACCTCCAGCTAAAGTCGTCAATGATATAAATCGATTTCATCAAATTTAACGCGTTATTACACACCAAAGAAAGAGTCAACCAATATCCTCCCTAGTTTGACAGTAAAAGGGAAAAGCGAATAATGGAAACATGCGGAAATTGTTCACAAGCTTGAATTAAATTCTATTGTTATTCAAAAAACGCGCCTAAAGGGAGTCGAATACAATCTTCGGGCACACATTTTATTAGTGAGCTCCACATTTTACGAGCGGGCTCAAAACCTAAATAAAAAGAGGATTCTTCATATGGAGTCTCTTTGTCATTTTTTACGGTGGGCTGTCAAAAGCTTTTGCGATTTCATCTTTGGGCGGTTGGCGTTACATGTTGTCTAATACCTGAACACTTTAAAATAGATATAAATATCGCAGGACATTACACACAGCGCCATCTGACCCCAAACTAAGCAAAGCTTGTACTACGGAAGACAGATAACTGATAGATTACTTAAATACTTTTTTTTTGTAAATACATACTTATAATAAATACAGAACACCCCTAACCTATTTCCCCACTGATCGAATCAGGAATGAGGAAATCCGTAAACGAATAAAAGTTACCGACATAGCTCAACGGATTAGCAAGTTGAAGTGGCAGTGGGCAGGGCACATAACACGCAGAACTGATGGCCGATGGGGCTGCAAAGTTCTGGAGTGGAGACCACGGACCGGCAAGCGCAGCGTAGGACGTCCACCCACAAGGTGGACAGACCGCAGGAACGCGCTGGATGCGAGCCGCTTCCAACCGGTCTTTATGGAAGTCAATGGGCTCCCCCATTGGCCTATGTCCAGCAGTGGACGTCCTACGGCTGAAATGATGATGATGATGATGAGATACAGAACAACATATTTTGTTTATGCCACAAAAATTCACGAAATGTTTATTCTGGGCGGGAAACGAACCCACGCCCTTCGGATCCTGGAGCAGAGATACTACCAATGAACCAACAGGGCTTGTACATTTACAAAACAAAAGATGTACTTTTAGAAAACAAAATATGTACTTTTTTAATGCTATTTCAGTATATGAGTCATGGCCATTTATCTATCTACCTTCTATATCTATCTGTACTATTATAAAGAGGAAAGATTTGTTTGTTTGTTTTGAATAGGCTCCGACACTACTGGACAGATTTCAAAAATTCTTTCATCGTAGGGAAGCTATACTATCTTCGGGTGACATAGGCTACTTTTTGTCCCTGTATTCCCACGGGAACGGGTACTACGCGGGGGAAACCGCGAGGCGTCCGCAAGTACTTTATAAACTAAATTCGCATCTGAAACCCATTGGGGAAGATGTGACTTATTCTGGGCGAGTATCAACGATGTGTTATTTTTTCACAAAAGGGCACAACTTTAAGCCCTTAGTAAAAGTTCTCTTTCGGCTATCTACAGCCAAAGCTTATAACCTTGTATACTTGCTGCTTTTACAGTACCAGTAGGTACATTAGCTACTCATGCCAACTTGAGCGTAAAAATGCTACAGAAACAACGTAAAAGGTAAAAAGTTAACATAATTCTTGCCACGGCAAAATTTTAAACGTCTGAGTAAAAAGCTTCTTGAAAGTTTAGGTAATAACTGTACTGCTTTGAGTCAAAAAACTTTATTACATTAACATAAATACGAAAGTTGTGAGAGACATTTGTTACTTTTCCACTAACCGACTCAAACATTTATGTGTTTTTATGTAGCAAATTTGACTTGTAGTCATACAATCTGTACGATTGAACTTAACTTAAAACAAATTTTTTTTATTTAAAAAGAGCGTCAAATAGGCAGGCGGTGATTCCTAAGTATCCCTCGGGACACTGCCTATACAAGGTATTGTCATTGAAACTCACTGTATATGTAGGCGAGATATTTTTTTTTTTTTAATGGTTGACAGGCTAGGTGTTTGACCACAGCTCACCTGATGTCAAGTGAAGGTGTGGCCAAAGATGGCACACCTAGCCTGGAATGCAACTGGCTCTCAAGTGAGGCTGCCGGAACACACCGTTAGATGCTTGGCGGCAGATTTTCAACTTGAGGGTGGTAGCTAGCCAGCCGAGTACTAAAGTACCCTACCACCATGCTTTGGTTTCCTCACGATGTTTTCCTGCACCGGCAGCTCAAGCTCATTGTTGGGGTTTGAACCCACGCCCTTCGGCATGCGAACCTACCGCGCTAACCACTGAGCTATCATCGCTACAAATGATTTAATTGGTGAAACGGATGATGATTGCAATTTGTGGGATAAAAAAGATAGTACCTACAATGTAAAAGTGATAGAAGTGATTTTTTCTGTTTTTTTAAGGTCTTTGCTTCAACAGGCGGTTCGCCTGATAGTATGCTTACCGTCGTCTATGAACATCTGCATTACGGATGTTATCGATGCGTTGACAGGCCAGAAATATGTTTAAGGTGATTCGACTTCCATACAAATAATTTTTTGCCATTCATGGGCAGCAGCTCGGCAGCAGCCATTCACATCCCTAGCTCGGCAGCAGCCATTAACTTAATTCTAAAATACCTCCAGTTGCAGATTTATTACATTTGTTAGCTAAGTCAATTTCAATGTTTTTTATGTTATTATTTACCTTTATTATTATTAAGCCTTTATTTTATTTATTATTTTAAAAAAAAATGGAGCATAATTTTACAGTGAAATCACAGCTACTGGCATTTATTTCGGTCTTTATTTGCGGTAAATCACAATTGCTTGAATAAAACAGTAGATTTTATTAGCATAAAATCAAATGTATGAATGATTTATGAATTAACGATTTTTTAATAAAACAGTAGATTATGCTAATAATCTACTGTTTTATTCAAGCAATTGTGATTTACCGCAAATAAACGCCAAAATTAATGCCAGTAGCCGTGATTTCACTGTAAAATTATGCTCCATTTGTCCATAAATGGCAAAAAAATATTTGTATGGAAATCGAACCACCTTAAAATCCATTTTTAGTAATTTTTGTTTTAGTTATTCCAGTTTACGTTTTAATTATTAATATTTGTGATTTGTACTATGAATTTTTGGGTTAAAAAATTACAGTGTTTTTTAACGGTTTACTGATGTTAAATTAATCTATTCGTTAACAGTCTATTTGTGAATTAATTTAAACTTGTTTACACATCAATTACAGTATTTTACTAATTATTCCAAGCTAGAGACATGTTTATCTAATAAACAAGTATAAGTAGAGTCGACAGGGTTGAATCCCAGGCGGACGTGATTTGAGTCCACGAGGCGGCATAAATGGATCGAGAGGCGATCGACGCCGAAGGCTTTGTCAAGATTTCATAGTAGAACCTTTTGTATTTGCCCAGAACCGGACTAAGGACTAAGTGGGCACAGTAAACATTACATTTTTATATTATTTTAATTTTAAATGTAGGTATCACAACAAAAAGCCAGCCCTGTTGGCTCATTGGTAGCATATCTGCTTTAAGAGCTGAAGGGCGTGGGTTCGATTCCCACTCAGGACAAACATTGTATGTATCAACAAATGTTTGTTCCGTGTCTGGGTGTTCTGTATGTATGCATTTACAAAAAAAAAGTATATGTGTATTCTATCAGTTATCTGACTTCCATCACACAAGCTCTGCTTAGTTTGGGGTCAGATGGCACTGTGTGTAATGTCCTACGATATTTATTTATTTATTTTAAAAAAAACCGCGTTTGACCACCAACTTGCCTAATGGTAAGCGATGATATGGGCAAAGATGAAGTACACAGACTTGGGAGATATTTATTCACTCTGACCTTGAAAAGATCCATATTAGGAAAACCCACTCAGCAAAAAGAAAGCCGGGAATCCTTCCCTACCTTGGCGGGAGGAGAAATGTCAAAACGTTTGATACGTATCCAAGGAATTTCCACGATGTATACCCATACATCTACTACCTGGTAGAGTGCCGTCTTTCTACTTGTTATTTTACAACAGATGCCACAATCTCGCTTGATGGAAAGTGACGTTCTGGCTAAAGATGTATCTCGCTTGCTTAGGAAGTACCTACTCACGTTTTTCTTGAACAATCACGGGTAACACAAAGACAGACGTTTGCAACAAGTTCCACACATCAGCAGTTCTTACAAGAAAGGTGGTTTCAAAACGTTTAATGCACTTAAAGTTCCATTGTGCCTTTTTGTCGAGCGTGTAGTCGTGTTGTAGTAAAACAATCATGGCAAGATTTAGTCATGTCATTCTTGAACACACTTATCATAATATTATTATATTCGATATGCCGTTGTGCTAAGCTGTGAAGTCTCAATTTCACTAACGGATCGCCGTTGATTCTCTTAGGCAGCCTTTTAATCCTGATGACGTGCCTAGATGGCGCTGTATAAAGTTTTTTACATATTTATTTATTGTATTTATCAAAAAACTCATACGAAATTTTTAATTAGCAAGAAAAAATACATATATACATGATCATGTTGATAACCCTGTTGGTTCATTGGTAGTATGTCTGTTCCAAGAGCTGTAGGGCGTGGGTTCAATTCCCACCCAGGATAAACATTTTGTGGTATAAAAAATGTTTGTTCTGTGTCTGGGTGTACTGTATGTATTATAAGTATGTATTTACAACAAAATAGTATTTAAGTAATCCATCATTATCTGACTTCCATAGTACATGCTTTGCTTAGTTTGGGGTCAGATGGCGCTGTATGTAATATCCTATGATATTTATTTTATTTATCATTGCAGCAGTACAGCACAATGATAAACAGAAAGTTCTAGGCATTGTTTCTTTAGCGCTAATTACTTTGAGACATTATTTATAGTAAGTTTAAGCTTCTATTAATTAGACACAAACCGGAGTAGTGATTAGTATGTAGAACGTGTGAATTTTATATAACAGTCAGCTACCCCAAATTAAATTAACCTTCATCCGGCCCTATTTTTGTATCTATCGCAATTTATAATGGATGTTTGAAGCTTACGACGTGAATAATTGCCATGCGGAAGCCTTATTTCTTAGATATTCATTATGATTCTTCGTAATACTTGAAATCTATTCAAATGAATATTTTGCTCAATTAAAGATGTATTTTCGGTAAAACGTGGAGCTTCTTCGAAGGCTTTCGTGTTTAAGAGTACACTTACAGATAATTAAGATTTATAAAGTGATTCAGAAATGTTATTATGTTTTTTTTTGTAGTAAGTATTATAATGAGGACCACACTATGACCTGTAATTTTAATGCAAAATAAAGTCAAAGTCAAAGCCTAATTTATTAAACACTGTAGTTAAGGTCTTAAGTTCTATTTTAGCGAAATAAATCGCAGCACGTTTCTAAAATACCGCGTATCACATTTATAAACGTAACTTTTTTGTTTGTGAACCGATTGGAATAAAAATAAACACTAAATGTTATGGGAAACTTGTCACAACATATCGGTTAAAACCGCATTTAAATTGAGTCAGCCGTTTTTGAGATTGGCGTGTACAAACGCACATACAAACGAATAAATAGACAAAAAATCTAATAAGTATTTTTTGGCATCTGTTACAAAAATAAAAGTGTATAAATTGTTTTATTGAAAAAAAAAATAATGTCTCTGACTAATGACAATGTTACGATTTTATTGTATGCATGTATATATAGAAGATAGATAGATTCTCATAAAAGCCATGCAAATACTTATAGGGCTTTAGCTATATTTGCATGGCTTTCACACAGCGACAGCGCTATAGATAGCGCTGTCGGCCAAATATTTACAATACTACAAAAAACTAACGCATCACGTTATTATTATCACATTTCTTTTGATGGTTGATCTCCTTAGCAGGATGTCGTCTAGTTAAGCACCATCGCAGTACCAGATATTCTGCCGCCAAGTAGTAGTGTGTTAACATTACTGTGTTCCTGTTTGAAGGGCAATGAAGCTAGCGAAATTACAGGGCTGTTTAGACTGACAATCAAAAGTCTCAAATTAATGAGTGCCTAAGCAGCGATGCCTTGAACTTCGTTTTGCTTTTCAAAATTCAGTGTTCCGCTACAATAAACATGAATAATGGATATGTGTTATATCTGACCACTAAGAGAGCGTATTACTAGTACATCTCATTACATTTATAATCTTGAAAATCAGTAAAACGAGCTTTTTACACCAGAAACAGAAGGCTTTCATCGTTACGCCAAAACGTAGCATCCACTTACTTATTCCCGACAGCTTCAGGTTACAGAAGTGGTTCTTATTCAGTTCTGTATACCGTTTTAGAACTGCACAGCCTTTCAGTATATCTCTCAATTTGAATCGCAATGTTCGTATCCTGCAATTTTAACTGTGGCGTTGGATGGGGAGCCACTGTCGGCTTTTCCTAAGATAAAACGTTTAGTTCTATAATTTGTCTATTTGTACGGGTAAATTGGTCAGTTTGTACCAAGTTTGAATGCTAAAAAGACGATTTCTGTAGCGTTGCGTCGCTTTCGTAATTTTGCTAGAAATAGAAGTTTTTGGAAATGTTAATGCATTTATCCTGTTAAGTGGTCTGTGTGAGTGTATTAAAATTTTTAATGAAAAATGCCCATTCAAGTCAAGAAGGTTTGGTGAATTTGTAATTTGATAATATAATTTAAAGATCTTAAAAGCTTTTAATATAGTAGTACATAGTTGCAAAAAATATGTTTTTAATCATTTTTAAAATGCTAGGTTAAATTAATTACTGTGGGGAGGGTGGTCGTGGGGTCGTTTATTATAGCACCTCCCCTACATTTCTAAACTATAAGTTTTCATCATTTGATGATTTTGATAAATAATTTGTAATTGATGTGGTTTAGTTATGTAATAAAATCTCAAAAACTCAAGACTTCGTCTACGGAACCTGTTATGTACATGCGTGGTCCAACACGCACTTGGCTACTTATTAATTAACTATTCATTGTTCACGAGAAGCTTCATAACAACATGATAACTGTAGTTTCATAGGATGGTTCGGAATGGTTTTACGCGCCGGCCCTAGAACCACGATAAAATCATCTGTTTCTTATATTTTTCTTAAAAATCTTTCACAATTTTCTATCTTCGTCTGAGTTTTTGTTGAGTTCAGAGTCGGGTCGTAGTAAAACCTATACACGTTGATTCATTGACCAAGCTTCAGTACTGTTCTAAAATTTTCTAAAACAACGTTTAATTATTCGTACATTTTTGCTTTTATACAAACCGAAACTACTTCAATTAGGGTTCAAAATGGCACCAAATTTCTAATTTCTGAACTAACATTAATGACTAGCCTAGACTATATATCTAGTTGGAAATACGCATGCATGTATCATAATGACTGTTATTCGACCTGTGATAATCATAAAATGCTGTAGCGGCAGCAAACGACCTAGTTCTATAGTTAATAGACAATAATCATCAATAAATGATGCATCGAAACGTAATACGGCAGATTATAGAATTACCTGATGTTTTTTATGATTGATAAGCTAAGTGTTCTACAACAGCTCACAAAGATTGTAAAGCTCACCTGGCGTGGAATTGAACTGTGAGTGATCTCAAACGAGGCTGTCGGAATATACCGTTGGATGCTCGGCTGCAGATTTTCAACTTGAGGGTGGTAGCTAGCCAGCCGAATACTAGAAAATACCCTACCACCATGCTATGGTTTCTTCTCCATGTTTTCCTTCACCGGCAGCTCAAGCTCATTGTTGGGGGTTGAACCCACGCCTTTTGACGTGTGAGCCGACCGCGCTAAACACTGAGCTATCATCACTTGATCTAAACTTTGTAATGTAGCATATAGCAGTGGTTAGCATATTCAGATCGTACGTCACAATAAGTACAAACCCCAACAGTGAGTTTGAGCTACCTTTGAAGGAAAACATCGTGAAGAAATCCCACTAATATTATAAATGTAAAAGATGAATGGGTGTTTGCTACACTTTCACGCAAAAACTACTGAACGTGTTTGGATGATATTTGGTATGGAGGTAGCTGAGACCCTGGATCAACACATAGGCTACATTTTTATCCCGAAAACATTTAGCGAATAACACCGCGGGGCGCAGCCAGTATAACCTAAAAAAGATATAATTCAATTTTTGTTGAGATTAAAAGAGGTAAAGAAACGTTTTTGTCCGATCTTTGTAGTTGTAAAATTTGTGTTAGTTCTGTTACCGAAGTGTTCTGTATAAAAACAGTAAGTTTTATTCTACTATGAATATATGAACGCAACTATTCATAGAACGTCTATAGCTCGGCCCGATTTTGCACGGAGCATACTGGGATCGATCCCAGTCAACTCCCATAGGACCCCTATAAATCTCCCCTGACCTGTGTTCATTAATTCGCCTCTGTCAAGTGCGTATCTCAAATTGTTGATGTTTTGCGTGTTCCCAGCGCGAAATTTATTGGACCAATCATTCGTGGCCTCAAAGTTGGGTGGGACTTGAGATGGAATTTCATAATTGGTTTGCTGTTTGAGTTGGATTATGTGGATGACCTATTTCTATTCAGTTAATACAAAAAAAAGCCCAAATTATATACCAATTTTTTAAACTTTCAGTGGCATAAGTAAAAGTGCGCCTAGTTATTTTACTTTCAGTTTTGCTAAGTATCGTTTTTTTTAATTCACACAGTTATGGACCTATAGGTACCTGATTATTGTCCAGTTTCATTACATTAATCAATAAATCTATATCTATAGCTACACTCAATATTATAAAGAGGAAAGATTTGTATTTTTGTATTTTCTATTTGTAACGAATAAACTAAAAACTACTAAACCGATTTCAAAAATTATTTCACCGTTGGGAAAGTACACTATCCCCGGGTGACTCAGGCTACTTGTTATTCCTGTATTCTCACGGGAATAGGAACTACGAGGGTGAAACCGCGAGGCGTCTTCTAGTATAGAATAAATTTACATGATGTGTTTTCGGATTTTTTCCTTTATTACAATAAGACAATATTTTTTTGCCAAATTTCATAGTTCTAGGTTAATGGAAAGTCCGCTATAGGTTTGGAATCCCTTGTCAGCCACGAAATAAGCGGGGTTTGGCGTCTTAAACAGCTGTAACTATTTTTAATGATAATTGAGAAGTTTAATTTTTCACAGCTGCAAGGGATTACATATTTGGTTTTAATTTCCAATTGATATCTTCACGCGTTCCCGAGATAGAAAGTCTTGACAGACGGACAAATGGACAACAAGTAATAACATTACTAACTACGACATTATTATAAGGGTTCCGATTTTTTCCTTTTGCGGTACAGAACCCTAAAAAAACAAAGTACCTTGATATAAATTCCCGTTACAATAGATAAAACAGATTTGGATGGTTTGTTTTCAAAATAGATATGTTTAGACTAGGGGTTCGATAAGATCACAATAACATAAATATGTTGTAATGAGTACTAAATTAAGCCATTCTGAGAATCATTGCCAACAGTAAATATTTTGTTTGTACTAAATAAATACAGATATCAATGAAGCTTGCTAAGACTTGGTATACACTAGGGACCCGCCCCGGCTTCGCACGGGTGCAATGTAGATACTAACGTGGTACATTATTTTGGTCTATCCAGAGCGTTTTCAATGTAAGCGCACAAAAACATGTTTTTTAATGACATCACATTACAAATCTTTGAAATTCTTGGATTTTCTCCAGTATAATATACATGTGTTATACACATAAACCTTCATCTTGAATAACTGTCTATTGATGGAAACCGCATTAAAATTCGTTGCGTAGTTTAAAAGATCTAAGCGTACAGACAGCGGGAAGCGACTTCATTTTATACTATGTAGTTTTATTTTATGGGGCTCTCCATTATTTTAGACTATCGACATAGATCAATATATCAAGGTCATTTTTTTCTTTGGCATCGCACTTTGTGCAATTGCCAGTGTCAAGTATTTCGATATTTTGAGTATTCTGTGATAAATAAAGTGAATTGTGTATATTTTTATTGGTTGACAGGCTACCATAAAATACTTGACTTACTTAACTTACTTTTGTAGCGATGATAGCCCAGTGGTTAGCGCGGTCGGTTCGCATGCCGAAGGGCGTGGGTTCAAACCCCAACAATGAGCTTGAGCTGCCGGTGAAGGAAAACATCGTGAGGAAACCATAGCATGGTGGTAGGGTACTTTCTAGTACTCGGCTGGCTAGCTACCACCCTCAAGTTGAAAATCTGCCGCCAAGCATCTAACGGTGTGTTCCGGCAGCCTCACTTGAGAGCCAGTTCCATTCCAGACTAGGTGTGCTTTACCATCTTCGACCACACCTTCACTTAACATCAGGTGAGCTGTGGTCAAACAACTAGCCTGTCAACCATAAAAAAAAAATGGAATTGTATGAATATAGTCTGTTGTTTGACTACATTTGAAATCATTTTGATATCCATAAGCCAGTAAAATGTGTGAATAAATTTTTCAGTAAAAAATGAAAACTGATCGTGGGCCCTTAACTTTAAACTAAACTCTACAAGGTTAAACTAGTTTACACGAAAACAATTTTATCGATATTATAATATAAAGCTTCTATTGAGGATTTATAATATGTTACGTTTTATGGGTTTTTAAAAAGAGTCTTAAGAAAGATTACATCCCACCCTCAAGTTGAAAATTTGAAAAAATCGCCCAGCGTCTTACAGTACATTTCGGTAGCCTCTCTTTAAAGCTAGTTCCATTCCAGGGCAGGTGTGTTTAGCATTTACGACCATACCATATACTTAACATCAGGTGAGCTGTGGCCAAACATTCAGCCTGCCAATACAAAAAGTTACTTATTCACTTTATAATAGCTTAACGTTTGGATCAAATTTGGAATGCTGATAGATTACAACCTGGATTAACACATACCACATGTTATCCCGGAAAACACGGGTATAACTGCAAAGTTAGTTCTATCCTATCCTTCCTATTAATATTAGAAATGTGATAGTTTGTGTGTCTCTTTCACGAAAAAAAATCTGAACGGATTTGTATAGAATTCAGCACACATAATTTATTGGATGGTTTACTGAATTATTTGATTACTGGATTAACATAATTATAAGAATTTTTTTATACTGCAAACTAAAGAAACTTTTTATTAAATTCCACGCGGACGATGTCACAGCTAGTGATTTCATAAATATGAAATGAAACCGTATCTTTATTCAGGTAAAGGATAATTTAACAAACTATAGCTGTACGTAAATGGACGAACCTCAAATGAAGTTATTTTACTTGCAAGTATTTTCCAAGGGAAGAAGCACTCAAAGTGTTTTCAGAGAAATCACGAAGCGGATCTCTGGAAATTCATCACCGCCTTCCACTCACAGGATAATAATAACAAACGAAATTAAAACTTTTCCGGGGAAAAAAATATTAGTTTCTCGGACCATTGGAGTTTCGAGAACACCGAAAAACAACAAGAAATTGTATTTCATTTATTCCACGTTTTTAAAGTTTAGCGAAACTTTTCTTGTTATGATCGATGTTCTAATACAGTTCGACGGGGTTAAATAAACTTTTGTCCTTAATTTTTTCTTGTTGAACAATTTTGCTGAGATTTTCCGAGAGTTTAATCTCAGGATTTATTAAGCTGTCTTTTAAAAGTTTGAATTTCAAAGTTGTTTTTTTTTATAATCTTCTCTCTTCGTAAGGTACAATGAACTGCATTTATTGACGTATATTCGTACTTACTTACGTGTCTATAGTTAATCGTGAGTCTTAATCAGACTAATAATCGGCATACCTTTTGGTTCATTGGTAGTATTTCTGCTCCAAGAGCTAAAACGCGTGGGTTCGATTCCCACCCAGGACAAGCATTTTGTGATATAAACAAATGTTTGTTATGTGTCTGGGTGTACTGTATGCATTATAAGTATGTATTTACAAAAAAAAAAACTATTTAAGTATTCTATCAGTTATCTGTCTTCCATAGTACAAACTTTGCTTAGTTTGGGGTCAGATGGCGCTGTGTAATGTCCTATGATGTTTATTTATTTTAATCACACTAATTTTATAAAGGGGAAAGTTTGTGAGTGTGTAAATGTTTTGTATGTTTGTTATTTCTTCACACTCAAACGGCTGTACCAATTTTGATGAAATTTGGTCTAGAGTATAGACAGTAGAGTATATATTATAATGTTCTGTTCCGTAGAACATCGTGGGTCCAGTAAACTGGGTAATAAAGAGTTGAAGATCATAAAGATTAGTTAGCACCAGGCCATTCATCAAAGATGCTCCCCTGAGCTTGCTAAGATTTATTTTCCAACAGTTAGCTTTTCGAGGCTGATTAATGTACAAGTATTCTCATCAATTCTGATTATTTTACCTTACACTAAATATTTAGCTGAGGCGGTATTAATTTTGTAATGCCCACCCACACATAGATTAATGATATTCAGTCCTCTAAGTTTGTAAACAAAAGCGGATCATAATATAATTTGATACCTATAGTAACGTATTGTTTTTTTTGTTATATTGAATAGGTTCGCGTTTGACCACATCCTGGCCGATGTTAAGAAACGTGCAGGGAATGTGCTATTTTCTTGGCAGAAATCCTTCAAAGTGTAAAACTATTGTCGTATGACAAAACAGAAAACATCATAATGTTCAAGTTTCCCGACCTATTTTCTTTAATGTTAAAGTAATGAAGCGTACGGTACGCTCTCCTGATAGTAAGAGATAACGCATGTTCATTACCATTGCAGCGATACACAAAACTTTGAGTAGAAAAACAAAGTCCAGGGCATTTGGAGCTCATTACTTTGAGACTTTCGATGGTTAGTCTCAATGGCCCTGCAATGTTTACTGTTTACACACTACTGCTTGGGGGCAGAGTAACTGGTGCTGCGGTGGAGTATCTGGATTTCCTACTAAGGATTCCTACCACCAAGCAAAGTTTTGGAAATAGTGTAATGTATTGAAGTAGTATTTTTTCACTTTTTCTGTAATACGCATCTAGGTTTTTTTAGACAAAACCTTTTTTTTTAATTTCTTTGTTTAAGTCAACCTTTTTTTATTTAGCTAAATCTTTAATAGATCCTATTGTGATCTTACACTAAATTGTGATCTTGACCTGTGCCTAGCACATGCCACGTTGCCTAGTTTGGGGGTGAACGTAAACCAGTAAATGTTATTTGTTTAAAAAAACATTACATTTTGTCAATAAAAAACGTTGAACATAGTTTCTAGCTAATGTTTATTTTTATTTTAGGGACTAAAATAAATAAAAAAATTGTACATCAACTTAAAGAAAAAAATTGACCATAATCCTGGTACCATTGCCACGTTGGATGGCAATTCAAAGTTTTTTACTGAAGTAGTCAAAATAAAAAAAAACTATTTCAGTAAAAAAATTCCTAAATAATAATAACCCGAAGTCATACAATGTGATTTCAAAATACAACGATAACCATACATAGGCACTATAGAAACTATAATTTTACTATAGGACATAATATGCATATGAAAATAACATTTAGCTTCAATTAACACAACTACAGTTTTTGGATCAGTGGCTCCGGTTAAATCTGCCATGGTAGAGAAAAAAATACGAGAAATATTCGAGTTCCCGACTCGCACTACTCGACGTTTTAGCCAGTGTAAAACAGAGACGAAGACTCCTCGATAATACCTGACTCCACATTCTTTATCAGCATTGTTAGGGGGACCAGTCAATAGAAAGGAAAGAAGAGAAACAGAACCAAACAGTAGCGATGCTAGCTCAGTTAGCAATCAGATTACACGCAGAAGGGCGCAAGTTCAAATTCCAACAATGAGCTTCCGGTGAAGGAGATCATCGTGAGAAAACCATAACCTGGTGATAGTGGTTATCTAAGAGTACTTTCTAGTACTCGGTTGGCTCAAGTTTAAAATCTGCCACAAGGCACCTAACAACATGTTCCGGTACCCTCACTTGAGAGTTAGTCCTCATTCCATGCTAAGTGTGTTTACTGTTATCGATTACGTCGTCACTTGGCATCAGATGAGCTGTGGTCGAATCTAACCTGCCCCCATAAAAAACAGCTTTACCAACATAGATTTATTGTGAGGAGACTGCAGAATGAATAATTTAATTTTATTTGTAATTGTATTATTTCTATATTGACCATAATTTTATTAATTAAAGTAATTGACTATTCATTTAATGTAAATGAATTTGACTATTAATTTGATGTAACTGGCTTTAAGCCGTTTTAATTAATAAATAAATAGAATGAACTTAGATCTTTAATTAAAAAATTAAAGAAGCACGAATAACCACTAATTTATAATTATTTTTTTGCCTAAAACAAAAATGTAATTGGTGTCATTTAGAATGATGTAAGGATTCTAACGATACTCCATACATACACACATCCAAATCTGTTGAAGCATTTAAAAGTTATAGTTGAGTAAAGAAATTCACACTCATAGTCACCACTCACTCACATACTTACACTCTATACATAGGTATATATAGGTATATACTTTATTGAACCTCGAGAACATAACACTCCTTTTTTGAGCAGTCGTGTCAAAACGGGTCAAAACTTTTGGTAAGCACGTTGTACCTACTAGCAGTCCGGCGAGCAAATTGCTTCTAAACTATTATAATTATAACGCGTCAAATATTTTTTGGCAAGGAACTAAAATACTGCAAAATACCTACACAGAAATTTTCGATGAACGAAAAACCAATTGCTCGAATTAATACACCTTCATCTCCTTGTAATGGCAGGGCGTACCTCCTTCGCGGTGAAAAATGGAATCACAGCAGAACATAATTTGTCATTTTAATGTTTTCATGTCCGCAACCGTGGGATTATGGATAGACGATTTATAACGTGTCATGTGGGCACGCCATTGTGTGGGTGAAATGACTAGTAGAGACGGGATTGCTATTTGTTGTGGTGGTTGCTTTACATTTGTGTAGTCTTTGTACATGGTTAACTGAGGACAAAGTGTTATGATTTGAATTTTAATAATAGGTATGTTTGAATATGTGGGATATTGTATGTTTATGTGCGTTTATTTAAATAAATAAATATCGTAGGACATTACACAGAGCGCCATCTGACCCCAAACTAAGCAGAACTTGTGTGATGGAAGTCAGATAACTGATAGAATACATAATATATACTTTTTTTTTTGTAAATGTGTAGTTATAATACATACAAAACACCCATTTGTTGTGAATATATGTTTTTTCAAGTCAAAACCACGTCCGTTTGCATGGTCTGTAAGGTTTGTCTATACTAATAAAGAGGAATGATTTGATTTTTTGTTTGTTTGTATTGAATAGGCTCCGAAACTACTGGACCGATCTGAATAATTCTTTCATCATTAGAGTGCTACATTAACACTGAGTGACAGGCTATATTTATATTGTTAATCAAGTTTTGTTTTCCCGTGCGAACCCGGGTCGAGCTGTTAGTATTTCATATTTATGTTGACAACAGCTAATTGTCACTTTGAGTGGAAATATAATAGTTATTACGGTTTCCTCAAAGCCATAATGAGACATAACTAAAGCGACCTTAGAGATCTCAATATGGTTTTATATCGCCATCGTTTAAATTTGATCCACTTACAATATATTCAAACATAATGTTTTCTACGCCTTTAAAATTCCTTTTTGATGAGCCGTAAAAGTACTGTATGAAGTTATAGACACGGCGTAATATTATGCTACTGGATTCCCACGTCGTAAAATAGAGATGGCCACGTAAAATTGATCGTTCGGTTTTACGGCTTCGAACCCTGGCTTAGTAATTATGTCGAAGATTACCTACAGAAGACCAGTATTATATTTCTTGATTTATTCCTATCTGTTTTATGTTTCATTATCTTAAAATTTTAAAAATGGTTGTCTTTGAAACTGGACGCCAATTGTAAAACGCGTCGGCAGACTTCGGCTTTGGAAAGTCAAGGGTAATTCGCACGGTGAAATGTATGGTTACGTTATACAAAAAAAGATCGGACTATGTTTTTAAAATTCGTGCACTAATAGAAACCCCTAATTTTGATTCCACTTTAATTGAGCGAACAGCCAGAAAGTGAAATGGTCATTCATTAGTGTTTTCCGATATGTATATATCTAATCAACTGCACGCAGTTTCTAAAATAAATTCTCGACTCTCTCTCTCTCTCGACTTAGCAACATCCAGATCGTACTTGTAAATTGATTTTGCATATATCGGAATAAACTAATTATTGACCATTTCACTTCTAAAATAAATTCTAGACTCTCTCACTCTCTCGACTTAGATATATCCAGAGCGTACTTGTAAATTGATTTTATATACATCGGAAAACATGAATACCATAACAATGACCATGACCACACGTTTTTGAAATATTTTTGTCTTACTTTTATGATAATTTACGTTAGATTAGGTCGGATATTCCGTGAGTGTGTTTCACGAACAAGGACTCGCTATAAATTAAACAAAAAAAATACTACTTTGTATTTGTTTAATATAAATTTTACAACACTTTTTTTTAAAGTGTTGTAATATTAAAGTGTTGTATTATTATTGTACTATAAATTTTACAACTATAGTTATCTAATTTTGAGATGTCGCCTTTTTTATGTATAATTGTGACAATGGCGTGTTTCCAAGATTGTGGTGTATAGTTTTTGTGTAAGACTTTGTTAAAAAGTTCTACAAGAACCCTTAATAATGGTTGCCCACCTGCACGGAGCATCTCAACTGTGATACCATCTTGCCCAGGCGATTTCTCACTTTTCATATGTGTAAGTGCGCTTTGTATTTCGCAAGGTAATATGTGTGGGAGGTCTTCTATGTTGTGGTTTTCTACAGCGTCGGCTCTGGGATCATCATCTGGCAAGATAGTTTTAGCACTCTTCGTTGCGTATAGGTCCCCGTAGAACTTCTCAACTATGGACAAAATTTCCTGTCGGTCCGTAACCAAATTACCTTTATTATCTTTTAACTTCAAAATCTGTTGTGTACCAATGTTTAATTTTCTTTGAAATACTTTTGGACCCCTGTAACTTTCGATTGTTTTCACTATTATCTCTGTATTGTACTTCCTTAAATCTGTTCTGATGGCTTTATTTATTTTCTTATTAGTGGCTAGAATTAATTTGTGTTCTAATGTTGTATTATGGTTAATTTTTCTCCTTTCTTCAATCATTTTTAGTGTTTTTACAGAAAGTTTATTGGTTTTTCTATTCCCTCGTCCTACATGTTTTTTGGTGGTACTCAATAATACATCACATAGTTTTCCATTAATTTCCTCAACATCTAAATTAAGCTCTTCCAATCCTTCGAACTGATTTTTTAAATCTATTTGAAATTGATCTCCAAGTGCAGCAAGTTCTTGTGTTTCATATCTTGTCTGTCCATTTGTTGTCAGTTTTGTTCTTTCTTTTCTCAAATCAAATTTAAGCATTGCTCTAACCATTCTATGATCACTCCCGGTTTTAAAGTTATTAAGAACTGTTACATCATGTACTATGTATTTATGAGAACTAATTATGTATTCAATTTCATTCTTAGTTTTGCCGCCGGGACTTACCCATGTCCACTTCCTTGCGGGTCGCTTTTGAAAAAACGTGTTCATTGCGAAGAGATGTTTCTTTTCGAGGAAGTTTACAAGAGCTTGTCCGCGATCGTTGCGTACTCCAAGTCCAAAATTACCTACAGATTTTTCACTTGAGAGTGGTGAACCAATTTTGGCGTTGAAATCGCCAATGATGGTCGTAAAGTGGCATGGTGTATCTTCAAGGGCTTTTTCTATATCGTCATAGAAGACATCTACCTCTGCGTCTGGGTGTGATGACGTTGGCGCATACACCTGAATTATTTTAAGCGAGTAACGTTTGTTCAGTTTCACTACCGTGAAGCAAACGCGGGTGGAGATACTCTTTATGTTAAGAATATCTGGTGCAATTTCTTTTCTAATTAGAAATCCTACGCCTCCATAAGTGATGTTCTCAGGACCATTATAGTAGAATAGGTCTCCAGAGTTAAGCTTAATCAGGTTTTCACCTTTTCGTTTCACCTCCGACAGACCTATTATGCCCCATTTGATAGCATCCATTTCGTGTAGCAGTGCTTGTAATCGATCGTCCTTTCGTAACGTCCTGGCGTTATAACACGCCAGGGTCAGGGTCGTTGTGCTAGTGTGGCAGCCGGATCTCTTCCAGAGATTCTTAGCACCCTCTGCCCCGCCGTTACCTAGACCGCTGCCGGAGTCCGGAATAGCGAGGCTGCTGGGGACTGAGGGCCGAGGTACTATTGGCATTTTCATAAGAGAGGAGTTTAGCCTTAAAACGCCACGCTGGCCGGTGCGTCTTGGCGAGTTTTCTTCCTGTCGCGTTGGCCTGTCGCAAGTGGCACTACATTCAACTCGCTAATAGTTGAATGTGATGACACTCACACGTCTTAGAAGACGTCTTGAAAATGCTTGCATGGGATTCTACGGGAATAAAAATCAACGGTGTATACCTGTCTCACCTCAGGTTTGCAGATGACCTTGTACTGTTTGCCGAAAACCTGGATGATCTTCAAACAATGTTAAAAGACCTATCGGATGCCTCTTTGACAGTAGGACTAAAGATGAATATGACCAAGACCAAAGTCATGTCGAACGTTTCTGGGACCTCAATCCCAATCATGATTGGAAGTGAGAGCCTAGAAACGGTTGACAGATACGTGTACCTTGGCCATACTCTATCTTTTGGCATAGAGCATCAAAAGACGGAGATCACCAGGCGCATACAGCTTGGATGGGCGGCATTCAAAAAGCTCGACGACATCCTCAAGCCACGCCATATTCCGCAGTGTCTGAAGACTCGCCTCTTTAATCAGTGCGTCCTGCCCACCATGACATATGGTGCCGAGACGTGGACGCTCACACATGAGGCTGTGCACAAAATTAGAGTCGCACAGAGAGCCATGGAGAGGTCCATGCTCGGCATTAAACTCCAAGACCGAGTTCGTAATACCGATATCCGGCGACGAACGAAAGTTCGAGACGTCGGTATCGCAATTATGAACCTCAAGTGGAGCTGGGCAGGACACGTTGCTAGGCGAAGTGATGACAGGTGGAGTAAGGTTGCAACAGAGTGGTGGCCTAGGCAAGGGAAGCGGAGCGTCGGTCGTCCAGCCGCAAGATGGGTCGACGATATCGTCACCGTCGCGGGTCGAACCTGGACCAGATTGGCACAGGACCGAGGCAGATGGCATGCAAAGAGAGAGGCCTATACCCAGCAGTGGGATAAAGAAGGCTGTGGATGATGATGATGATGAACACTTTTTTAATTATATACAAATTCCTTTCCTGGCATCTTGGTAAAGTGTATCAGGTAATTGATTTTCTTATCTTGTCATAAAAAAAAGATGTTAATATAAAAATACTGAAAGAGCTCGACAAAAATAAAAGGCCAGGATATTGGTAAGTACTTTCTGAAGATTGGCGCATAACTGCCAAAGCTTTTGAATTCCGATATTTTACTCGGATCGTTCTTTTACTAGTTTTGGTCCCGTTCAGAGGTCATTGCCGAAAACTTCTCTTATTTGCGAGCCACTCGTGAATTTGTACAATCAGGCGCAGAACTATTATTTTTAATCTAGAAATTATTTATTCAGTTTTCAGCGTTTTGTATGTTATGCCCATTGAAATTGTTCCTTATGCACGTGAAGACATGAATGATTATCCGATATCAAGCCATCGTTACTTTGGCCGAATCTTACATATACATAAGTCTAAGATTACTAAGCGTAGTTATGAATCTGGACTGTGTGTCTTGATATGACTAGTATATTTAATTATTTCTTATAATTAAATATATTTAATTATTTCTTATAATTAAATATATTTAATTATTTCTTATAATTAAATATGCTAGTCTTAAATAGCGGTTGGTTCACTAAATTTGTAAAGAAAATAATTGGGACAGCGATGCTTTTTAGAGTTCTGAGTCAAAATTTTCCAACTTAAATTCACGTGATACAAATATTTTTTCTACATTTAATAATGCTGCTGTCAGTACCTACGCCCGTATTCTTTACTTACCAGGAAGTTAGTTTGAGAAACATTTACGTCTACTTGAACATACTGAAAGAAATTTTGCTATATTAATGACTCGTATATTACTTAAAGAAATAGGTCGGTATTTGTTTACCTAATACGTCTGTATTAAACTCGCAATGATTTTTTGTGGTAGTACGTACATCAAAAGAACTTAATAATATTTAATTATCCATTTTCTACCAGCCATTCTCATGGACGAAAAGATGAGAGCTCAGTCTTTCATAAAAAAATAACTAGAGTGTTCAAGGTATACATTTAGTTTATTTCTGGGTAACAGTCGTTTCATTTACAACAGTGATAAGGATTTAAATGTAATTCAACATTAAGAAGATTTTTTTTTTTAAACTTATTCGAAACATTACTTCATATCTAGAACTAAAATTTGACATAAACCTAAAATCTGAAACTAATTAATATAACCACAAGTCTTTGTTAGTCAGTCAGTTTTAACTAAAATTTCTGAAAACGAAAACAAACATTACAATATTTGCAATAAAAAATAATCGACTTAGGCCAACTAAACGCATTGCTCCAATGAAACAGTGAGTTTTCGGAGTAAACAAAAATATCATCGACGTATACAATTTTTAGATTGTTGTTGATTTGTTTAAACCGCTCTATCGATTTCGATAATATTAAGGAATGTGGAATCACCACTGAAGTATGATCTACCAAGCAAAAAAATAATCATCAAAATCGATTCATAATTATGAATCGATTGGCCTAATTGACGGAATGATCGCGTCACATACATACAAAAAAAAAACATAGTCAACAGTTGGTAAGCAGGTAGACTGACAGCGGCGATCGGCCACGTCACAGCTGACAAGTCTAACTAAAAGAAATAAACTTTATGAGCGTTTAATTAACGTTATAAAAATAGTATGAGTCAAAGAATCTGGGCCTTGATACTTTGCCGTGCACACTCGTATAAATAGATATGTACATAGGTTACTTAGAGCTCTCTTAGTTACCCATGTTAGTTGCTATAATAATAATTCACACAAATAAAAATTCCTACCCGTGTTACGTTAAGAATTTCTCATTTCAGCGTAGAGCACTCATGGTCTTTTCGGACTACGCTATAATTTTCGTGCAGCTAAGATACTGCAGTTATTCCACTCTACTTACTATCTGCATTGCCATATTTTATCATAAACTAAGTTCAAAAGACTATGATATTTCTAAGGGCACTATTACACTAGCGGTCTGCGGACATGTTTCGAGTAGCAAGCTCTTTGCGAGTGCGCGATATCTTAGTGTATTTTCTAGGACTTTTTAACAGTCTGTAACTGAAATAAAAAAAAAATATCGTTGGACATTACATACAGCGCTATCTCAACCCAAACTAAGCAAACTTTGCATGATGGAAGTCAGATAATAATTGATAGAAACCTTAAATACTTTTTTTCTGTAACTTGTACAAACCATTATTAACCCAACATTTTTTTGTGAACAAAACCCTTTATTATACCACAAAAAAAGTATCATGGGTGGGAATTAAACCCACGCTCTACATCTCTTGAACCGATATACTACCAATGAGCTAACTCGGCTGTCAAGAATGGACTCCGACGAGAAAACACTGTTGTCTTGTTTTAGTTCTGATACTTTCAAAATGTTTACACATAAATCAAAAGCAAATATCAAGAGAATAGATCAAATTATTTTATTCGTTTCGGAAGCGCTTTAAAATTAAGAGGTCGCAGAGCGACAACCACAGGTCAAATTAAGAAAAGTATTTTAATTGCCGGCAATTTGTTTTGCTATGAAGCTATAACATGACATATTATAGCGTAATCTGAAACGACCTTCATGATATATAAATTTAATTATGGAAGCTGACGCTAGCTTCATGTTGAAATAAAATTGCGACCAATTAAGGAAAACAAGGTGGCCGTGCCTTTGGATTAATGTTCTTAATTAACGGTTAAGGAGGGAAGGATCATAAAAGGGAAGTAGCTGACAGTAAAGCGGCGTGGAATAACGGTACGTCTACTGGGATGTATTTACTTAGAAGAAATAACGCGTTTTCTATTTACATTGACTATCCTGTTATTTCATTTGATAGTATCTCTACTTCCTGAGCTGTAGGGAGTGGGATCGAATCCTACTCAGAACAAACATTTGTGTTACGAACATAGTTGCTAATTCTGTTGGGTTTTGTATGTCACAAAAAAGGATATAAATATTATATTTGTTGTCTTGTTCTCACAGTTCACACTTTGCTTGATTTGGGGCAGAATGCCGCTTTGTGAAATGTCATGCGATACTTATTTGAAGTATGTATGGTAAGGCTTTTTACTGTAACCGACCAAATACTTAAAACAAAATTTGTGTAGTTACTTTATACTTTGGTACTTTTTTGTAGAAATCACACTAATATTATAAATATATTTCGCGGAAACGTGACAAAGCTAGAATATGGAAACGTCTGTATCGTTTGAAAATACTTTTTTTATGGACATACTGGAAAGGAGAGCGTTTTGTTTGTCTCATTCTTTCTTAACATAGAAAAAACAGCCTACGATTATTTGCGAAACCTCGGGCTGCAGAACGGTGTCCAATAATTTTAAACTCACCAGTGTTCGCCAGGTAACGCCTATCTAAAATATTGCATGCTAAGTAAAACCGAAAGGAGGTTGATAATAGAATTATTTTTCTGAGCATCGCCGAATCAGCGGGGGGTCGTTTTTCAATTACAAGGGGAGGAAATACGCGTTGTTTACCTGAGAGACGGTGCAGATAACAAACAGTTGTTAGTCTTGTGCAGTGGCAATTAATTAATGTTGTAAATCAAAGTAAGCCACATGGTAAAATTCGGTACTACGGTACTTCGGTACTCACTTTTTCTTTTCTCTTAATAATATAAAACCAAGTCGCTAGCCGCATAGGTACTACTTCTAAACCGCGCAACTGATTTTAGCGTCACGTCAAAATAACCACTTTTAAATTTTTTGATCTATTTTTTTTTAACTTTTGTACACTGTTTTACCTAAAACATATTAACCGTAAGCTTTGACAAGCATTCGATGCAATTTTGCAGCAGTTTTCGTCAAATGAAAATGAAATACCAATGCTCTCCACAAATCATAGTTCGTAAGCACAAAACTCAACATTTTTAAAAGGTCATAGAAAAATATACCGTTGTATGGAATTCGGTATGTAAAGTTTTTTTTTTGTATTTATTTTATATTTTTTACTGATAGTAAACTTTATTTTATGAAACTAATTTGAATATTTTGGCTTTCTATGCGGTAGTTTAATTCTAATACATTTTCAAACTTTTTATAGTTATGACGTCATAACATTGGCTGAATATGTAAAATATGTACCTTTTTTAGGCACTGAAAGAATCCTTATACAGCCAAGGACATGACGTCATTAGAAGTTAATTGAAAGTCAAATTTATTTTATGTATTTTATTAAAATAAACCCCGTCTCATAGTTTAAAGAGTTTTAAACGGAAAAATCATGTACAGGAATGTAATATTTCGAAATGGTTTTGGAATCAGCAAAGTAATTTTTTTCTTTACATACCGAATTTGGGTTGTTGTCTTTTGTCAATTTTCATCAGCTGCTAGAGGGAGATGATGGTGCTACAGAAGCGATCTTACGGTCCCTAAACTGATGGCTAGCTCCATCTATAGGGAAATTCACGTTTTATACTTCTACACCGGTACATAAATAAATAAATAGCGCCATTGTATCTCAAACTAAGCAAAGCTATGGAAGTACTGTACTTTTCCATAGATGTACTATAAAAGTCAGATAACCGATGAAACTTAAATTTATTCTTTGTAAATACAATTACATACTTATGATACGCCTTATATACTTGACTAATTAAATACTAGTACTAATTTGATTAGACTAAATATTACTACAAACTGGTTTGGTGTGAATGAATTTTACATCATAATATAACCCATACTATGACCAATTGACCATAGGTACTTTTCTCATCTCTATTAGCAAACAAGCTTAACTTCAATATGCGAAAACTGTTAAATGGTGTTAAGATAGTTTATAATTAAAATATTTATCACTGTATGTTTTTCAAATAAAACAAAATAAAATAAAATTGTACATTTTATTCATTACTTCAAAAAAAATAAAAAAATCGTGACACAGTACGAAATTAATTTGGGTAATCACCTATGGATCACCATTGTAGAAGTAGATACCTAGATACCCAGAATTTTGAGTAGAAATAGCTATATCGTAGTTTTAGCCGTCATTGCTTTGAGATATTCAATGGTTAACCTACAAACCGCACTCACTACTGTTCGGCGCAGAATATCTGATAATGTGGGATGGCGTAACAAGAAGTTTTTGTAGCAATGATAGCTCAGTGGTTAGCGCGGCGTGGGTTCAAACCCCAACAATGAGCTTGAGCTGCCGGTGAAGGAAAACATCGTGAGGAAACCATAGCATGGTGGTAGGGTACTTTCTAGTACTCGGCTGGCTAGCTACCACCCTCAAGTTGAAAATCTGCCGCCAAGCATCTAACGGTGTGTTCCGGCAGCCTCACTTGAGAGCCAGTTCCATTCCAGGCTAGGTGTGCTTTACCATCTTCGACCACACCTTCACTTAACATCAGGTGAGCTGTGGTCAAACACCTGGCCTGTCAACCATTAAAAAAAAAAAAAAAAGTTTTGTTTAGAAGTTCAGGTGCTGGGAGTTATAGTATACCGTGTCAGCGCTGCTACCGTTGCTGCAGGCCATCCGACCGAATCTTCTGGTCTGTTCATTTTGAGTAAAACAGGAAAATCAAGCGGAATATGCACGATGCCTCTGCCTTTTGATTATATTGGCTGGGATGATGTTTAGCCTTTATCAGACGTTTTAGGTGAGTTGAAACGTCTATACGTGAGTGACATTAAAGCGATATTTTTAACCTTTGGCAATTTCGTTGGTAGTATTTTTATTAAATCATTATTTTTGCAAATAAATCACGTTTAAGTTATAAAAATGGGTATTTTAATAAATTTAAAAAGGAAATATTATCCATCTGCCTTGAGAGCTGTAGGGCGTGGGTTCGATTCCCACTCAGGGCAAATATTTTGTGAATAAACAAATGTTTGTTCTGTGTCTGGGTGTTCTGTATGTATTATAAGTATGTATTTACAAAAAAAAAGTATTTATGTATTTTATCAGTTATCTGACTTCCATCGCACAAGCTCTGCTTAGTTTGGGGCCAGATGGCGCTGTGTGTAATAGTCCTACGATATTTCTTTATTTATTTGTTTTATATAGGTGTTCACGAACTCTGTAAAAATAGAAATTGATTTCAACTTTTATTTAGAACTAGCTGCGCCCCGCGGCGTTACCCGCTGTTCCCACGTGAACACTACATTTTTTCCGGAATAAAAAGTAGTCTATGTGTTAATCCAGGGTGTCGGCTACAGCCATACCACATTTCTTCAAAATTGGTTCAGCCTATTTGACTATGTGAGTTTATATTTTACGTTAAGTAATTAAAAGCTAAGAAAACCTATAGTGGAAAATTAGTTTTAGTTTAGTTGTGTACCTTTCGAATTTGAGACAATTAACAAAAATCGAAGATTGTTACTCGTGAACTTACAAAACTGCTTTGATTTTGTATATTAGACCCTATATAAAGTAACACCATTTCATGGTTGATGTTCCGAAAAACCCGAACTTAAAGGTTCGGTTCCACTTTGATCGTACGAACCGTTTAACAATGGAATTTGCTGCACGAAATACTGTTCTCCGATAGATACAATCTAGGTGCTTTCAAGTCGCGAGTGGATCGGTTTCTTCTAGGCAAGCGTGTCTCAACGTAGTCCGCACCTTCGTTTCACAACTGGCGAGATGGCGATCAAACGCCTTTTTGATGAAAGAAATTGTCTTTTATTGAGACTGCCAACAGAAGTGGACAGCCTTGTTGGTTCATTGGTAGAATGTCTACTTCAAGAGCTGAAGCGCCCGTGGGTTCGATTCCCCCTCAGGACAAACTTTGTGGCATAAACAAATATTAGTTCTGTGTCTGGGTGTTCTGTATTTATTATAAGTATGTATCTACAAAAAAAAAGTACTATTTAAGTATTCTATCAGTTATCTGACTTGCATAGTACAAACATTGCTTAGTTTGGGGCGAGATGGCGCTGTGTGTAATGTCCTACGATACGATGCGATATTATTTTCATATAGGTACCTACTTACTATGTATGTTTTATTTTTATATATTTTTCTTATTAGTGTTACAACAACCTATGATATTTATTTATATAGAAGTGAAAACTTATAACACGACATTAGCTTATCGGTGACGCGAATCCATAAGTTTTTCCCCTAACAAAAAACCGCTCAAAGCGACTAAAGAAGTTTTCACTTTAACAATCATAATATAAGGCTGAAGGCTGACTGCAGTAACGTACGAACTTGAAATCTCAGAATATAGGGCCTTAACAGACACACATATATACTCAACGGTGTACGTGCACCAAATCGCATTTCACCTTCATTATACGAACGCTGATCGAGATATCGAAGACCATTTTTGTCATTTAGTAGCAATAATCCAATATGGAAGCGGCTGCACGTGATCTCATTGACACTAAGTTTTGCCACGGGTAGCTATCCATAATTCATAGGTTGACGGTTACCGGCGTTGAGAGTATCTGAGCTTGTAGCAAAGTAGTGCTGTTAAATTACACTTGGGAAGGCAGATGCTTATCACAAAAAAAATTACAACGCTAACCGTACCGTACATATTTTTAATTTTTTTACTTATTTCAAAAGTAATGAGACGTACGAGACGCTCTCCTGATGGTAAAAGATAACGCCTGCCCATGACCATCGCAACGATACACAGAACTTTAAGTAACAAAACAAAGTCCAGGGCATCACTGCTTTGGCGCTCATTACTTTGAGACTTTTGATAGAGTTAGTCTCAACAGCACAGTAATTTCGCTAGCTGCAGTACCTTTCAAACCGGAACACAGTAATGCTTACACACTACTGCTTAGCGGCAGAATAACTGGTACTGCGGCGTCTACATGGTAGACGTTCCCCATGTGCGCACTAAGCGCTTCGAATCCACATTCTTTATTCGCACAGCGAGGATGTAGAACTCTTTGCCGAAGTCTATGTATCCCGAAAAGTACAATATGAGCGTGTTCCATCCTAGACCGCCACACAATATACCGCCGCCGTGGTATGAGTAACCCACATTGCCGTAAACGGACGTGATTTTCGGTACCGCATGCTGTTATCCTGCTAAGATCTGAAACGAACAGTAAAATAGATAAATAATTACATAATATACCGTAGTACATTACACTCATCGCCACCCGACCCTAAACTAAGCAAAGCTTGTACTATGGAAGGTTAACTGATAGAATACTTAAACACTTAAAATGAAATACGTACAGATCACCTAGACATAGAACATATATTTATTTTTACTACAAATTGTTTGTCCTGAGTGGGAATCAAACCCACACACTTTACAGCTCTTAAAGCAGATATAATACCAATGAGCTAACTGGACCATCGTTGATGTCGATATCCTGTAACCTTTTGTGATCAAGGCTGGCCAACCCTAATAGATATAAGCCCATTTAACTTGACTGCACCAGTCCGATATTTATCGATGATTTCCCCATTGTCAAAAAAAAAGCTAATTCACTGATATCACGTTTATAATGAAACGGACATGAATAATATTTGATGTGGTTTTGAAATGGCGGCGTTAGATATTCCGGTGTTTCAGAATAAGGACGAAATTTGCTTCATTAACAGAAGTGATGAAGTGGCAAGACAACTTCGCTGGAGGAATTCAAAGTTTGATTCGATATGCTATACACACGTAAATGGAGAGATCTGCATTGATGGTGTTCAAACGTTCATATTACATTCGCTTTGGAAACTTGTCTCGTTACTAAGTGGAATTCACATACGAGTACATACCTCTTGGGCTAGTGACTCGCCCCAGATTTGCAAGATAGTTATAATCGTATCAAAATCTGTAACACAGTTTAGATAAATTAAGCGAACAAACTGAACCGCGCGTAATTGTCTTCATTTTATACCTACTACTTAGTGATTAGGTACTATTTTCTCTTTAGTAAAATATTAGATACTAGCGGACACCTCACGGTTTCACCCGCGTAGTTCCCGTTCCCGTGGGAATATAAAAAGCCTATGTCACCCGGGGATAGCGTGACTTCCCAACGGTGAAAGAATTTTTGAAATCGGTCCAGTAGTTTCGGAGTCTATTCAATACAAACACACAATCAAATCTTTCCTCTTTATAATAAGTATAGATTGGTTACGGTTAGGTTAGGTTACGGGTTCGATTCCCACCTAGGACAAACATTTATATTACTATAAATCCTTTCAGCCAATTTATGGCGAAGATTTTAGGAAAAGGTAAAAAAAATCGCGTAAATACTTAGGTGTAACTAAGAACTTATACGAAAAAAAATTGTAATATTATCTTGGTTCTGTACAAAAATTGATAACGTTTCACTGTAATTGAATTTCGGGGCCACATAATCGTGTTATCGACTGGGGATTCTAGTTTCATGTATTTTTTTACTTTTTTTGTGAAAAGCAAGCGCACATTTTGGTGGATAATATTTAACAGAGTAATTTTGATCCTTCGAGATCTTAGAGTCTATAGACTTTGTTATGTTTTTTTTACTGGGCTAGTGCTTTTATTAACTACTAGCGGACGCCTCGCGGTTTCACCCACGTAGTTCCCGTTCCCGTGGGAATACAGTGATGAAAAGTAGCCTATGTCACCCGGAGATAGTGTAGCTTCCCAACGGTTAAAGAATTTTTGAAATCGGTCTAGGAGTTTTAGAGCCTACTCAATACAAGCAATCAATTCTTTACTTTTTATAATAGTATAGATAGATACATGTACATACAATGAAATATGTATATACAGACTACCTAATGCCAATAACCTACTATTTCTTTAGTTGTTTCGATCAGGCGATCGAAACAACGCATGACCAAAATGCGCTTGGATAAATTTTTGTAGAAAAAAAATCAGTATACTTACTTACTTGTCAATATTTAAAATGATCAAAAACCTAGTTTGTCAGCCATAAAAAAAAACACACAACTCAAATTTTCAGTTTGTAAAATAGCCTATGGAACTTGATACATATTTAAATTTGTGCCCCTTCGCTGTTTTTCGCAAAATCAATAATAGGTACTTCTTAAGCTTTTGGTTATACTTTGACTTGATTTTTGAAGATATCAAGTGTATTGTGTAATACCTATAATGATGTTGGCATGGGCCTCTTATCAAGAATTTCCGGCACTTTGAGCAGGCGAAAATAGGTCAGAAAATTGGGTGTGACACTCTTATAAGATTAATGATTGAGCCATGAAGACAAACTTGCCATTTTGCGGCTATAATAGATTTTTTACAAGACTGCCCAAAAAAGCTATCACCGGTAAATCGCGGGTTGTACTTAGTTAGAAACGCAGATGCTGGCAACGAGTTCCATACATCGCCAGTTCTTCAGAATCAGAATTAGAATATGCTTTACAAATGAATATGCTTTTTGTTTTTTGTGTACGAAGATGGTACAAAAAACATAGGGCATAGAATATTGTATAATACTATTTTAGTTATATCTATGATGCTACATACAATAAATAATTTATTAACTTTAATCATTTTCTTAATCTATATCTATTCTATACTATTATAAAGAGGAAAGATTTGATTGCTTGTTTTTTTTTTTTTTATGCCACAGGTGGCAATCAAGCTGACGGATTGCCTGATGTTAAGCAATCACCGTCGTCTGTAGATATCTGCAATACCAGGGGTACTACAAATACGTTGCTGACCTTTTAAGATTCTATTAACATGCCGTTTGAAGAACCCAATGTTGTAACTCCGCGGGAATACGGAAGAAGGAAGATCATTCCACAATTTGCAAGTGTATGGCAAAAAAGATCGCGTGAATCGCACAGTATGTGATTTCCATGAATCAATAACATGTGGATGAGCTTTGATACGATGGCGGCGGCTAGTGCGGTGATGGAACCGTGACGCCGGCATAAGATCGAATAATTCTTCAGAATTGTATATGTTTGTTTTTCACGAGACAGCTTTCTATCAAAGTCCCAGGAATTCCCGGGACTTTGATAGAAGGCGGGAGATCATTACTTCGAGACTTTTAAGATTATTATTTTAAGAGTGGTAAGCCTACTTTCAAATTTTTTTATTGAGTTAATTTCTGGTGAAACATTAAAAAAGGCTTTTTTTTTTCAAAAATCAATATTAATTTCAGGTTAAATAATTGCTTTGTTTATTTCTTTTTTGCTTGCTCCATTTGATTTTCGAAAGACTCGTCCGGCTCATTGTGTTGAGAGCTACTGGGACTAGGTTCAGGTTAAACTAACAGATGGCACTAGGCTCCTCCAATTATTTGAAAATAAAAATGATTACTAACAATTTCGACAATCTTGTCTCGCCTCGAGTTTCGGCCCGAAAGTCCCGGGATTCGAGACAACTAAAATTACAAAAAGTCCCGGGACCCAAACCCTAGCTGTCCGATTAGTTAAAATACTATTTATGATTTAAGATTTACTACAATGTTTTGTTTTATAGACTTACTAAGGACGCAGATGTCCCATTTAATAACAGGTTAATCTTAGATTAGGAGCTAGTCCATCTAAAGCCGCTAGATTGCGGTCAGTGTGACAGTTAGCTCTCTTGATGTGGTTAAGCCAGACAATAAGCTTGGTAGTTTGTAGAGATTGTCATTCTAAGAGTAAAAGGGAGCTTTATATAATAATAATATAGTTATATAAGGCAGAGAAGAAAACTTTACAACAGGATACATGGAAATGTTGCTTAGAAACCTTATATACAAGTGTTAATAGATATGGCAGCGTACCCCAAACTAAGCAGTGCTTCTATATTGGACACCCTGTGGCTATGCTACCAGATTGCATTGCGTTGTGAGCTTTACAAATTTTTCTTTTTCTTTTTTCTTCTGTGTGATTTAAATAAATAATGTCATGGATGAGCGAAATCAATATCCATTGATACGAAATTAGCAATTTAAAAAATAAATAGGAGTTTTGGTGGGAACGCGGAAAGAGTTGTAGTGCCCCGTTGTATTATTTTCCAAAACTAGTGAGAAACTTTCGAGTGTTTATGCATAAAAATGGTAGTGTTTTATTCATAAAGTGCCGAATCACAAGCGTGAGTGTGGGAAAATGACATAATATGGTGAAACATGACTTTTCGTGTCGCTTCCTAAACTCCATCGAAGCTTTATAGTAAAGTCGCCACTACTTTACTAATGCAAAACTGGACTAGACCGACAAGGACTGTCTACAACCTGAACTTTGACTAAAACTAAAGCTACGAGGCAACTTATTTAACTTATGAAACTAATATAAAACACTTGACACTGGCAAATGTTCAAAATGCGAAGCCAAAACAAAAAGCCAAGCCAAGCAAGCATCTAACGGTATGTTCCGGCAGCCTCACTTGAGAGCCAGTTCCATTCCAGGCTAGGTGTGCTTTACCATCTTCGACCACACCTTCACTTGTTTGATTACATTTGAAATCATTTTGATATCCATAAGCCAGTAAAATGTGTGAATGAATTTTTCAGTAAAAAATGAATATTGGAGAACATTTGGGAACCACATAAGTAATAAAATATGTACTCGTAAATACATAGTTATTTCAAAACTTTTCCGATTTGCACCCATAATTATGTTTAAAACCGGTCTCTATAAATTAATTTTGTTTCTCGACGGTCAGAGTTGACGACAGTTCGTATCACGGCTATTACAAACGACGAGGTAAACAAACAAAACTTAATTATAGTTTTTTTTATATACTATTAAGTCTCGGTTGTAATCATAATAATTTTTTTTTTATTAATACACACTATTTACACATAATATATATATTTTAATCACACAGGCACGGAACAAATATGACTACTCATATATCTTGTTCATAAAATTTATTCGTCGATTATGTACGGTTTACCTACTTATAATCGAATTACGATCATTTGTATTCATTCATTTAACTCTGCGACTATTTGAGTAAAGGTTGATAACATTCGATCAAACGGCATTCTAAGAAATGTTGGTAGCCTAAATGGTGGTTTTCGAAATACGCTGTAATGTTATTACTGGTACTAAGTACATTAGGGCAGTAAATCTCTGTATTTTTAGTCTTTTGTTTATCCTAGCGATTTATTTATTAACCTTCACATCTTTGGAGCTCGGGGTTTGGGATTGCTTATTTTACGAGGAGCAAAAATAATAAGGAATTTTCTGCCTAGTACGACAAATCTGATTAATATTTTGGATTGTATCAGTTAATAAATAAATTCAGCTGTACAATATTTATTATAAACTAGGCACATTTATATAAATTATAGTATTATAGGCGAGTGCGATATACATAGATTTTCATTAAATACTTGAAAATATCGAACACTTGACACTGACAAATGCACAGAGCGCGATGCCATAATCAAAGAAAACCTTAATTTATTTGTGTATTTTAATGAATTTGACATTTTTGTGTTCAAGTACTTATTTAGCAGACATTTTGGCGGGAATGCGGAGAGGTCGCGTGCAGCATTGTATTATTTACTGAAGCTTGCGTTTTTTATAAATTAAAATAGCAGTTTTAATATTCACTGAAATAGTAGTGTTTTCAAAAAAAAGAGTGTGTAAAAATGATATAATGAGGTGACATTACTTTTAGTGCAACTTTAAAACTTCATTGAAACTTGTAGTCCAGTCACAACCTTTTTCCTATGACATGAATGGACTCGACCATAATCTTTTGTGACTGGATTTTGTGATTTAACTTGAATTTTCATAACTAGACACTGACAAATGCACAAAGTGTGACGCCAAAATCAAAGAAGAAAAGGGAAAAATGTATTATAAAATATGTACCTTCATGTATTTTTGTGAATTAAATATTGTCGTTTTAGTATGCATTAGCGTGTCAAAAGCAAAAATTGCAAAACTAAGGAGTCTGCATCCAAATTATAGCATTACGAGTTTAGCTGCAGGTACGACTTTTCACTAATCTATGAACTATACACTACAGTGCTATAGTGGCATGCTTCAGTGCACATGCTGGTGCATAATAATTAATCATTTGTTAGTTGCCGACCATCCAATTACCCGCATGAAAGAGGGCGTGCCTAAGCTAGTTTGAAGTGAGATTAGATGCTAGGAGCTTTGGAATTTATAGTTTTCGTTTCAAAATAAATGAGCCATCTGTCTAAGCACAACGACCAACAACATTAGCAGTGATAAATAAATTTACTGCGTACTAGACGACGTGACCCGAATACTCTCTTAGTTCAGTTCAACAACAGAGCAGTATATATATACTTAATACACATTGTTTAGTCGTCCATACAAATATTTTTTTAATGAGTAAATTATGATTTTTGTAACACGATACAAACCTAAATTTATTTTTTCAATCGTAAGAAACGTGACGTATTGCACACATCCTTGTTTTGAAGTTCTCTTGTAAATAGAATTGACATTTAAAATTTAAAAGTTCTGGTTTTTTTATGGTTGACAGGTCACTGTATGTGACTATTGAACTGTTACAGCATGAATAAAACTACAAGTTCACAAACTTTTGTATTTATAATATCAGTAGCTGCTGCGGTGTTTATGTTTTGGGATAAAAAGCTTATGTGTTAATTCAGGGTCTCAGGTACCTCCATACCAAATTTCATCCAAATCCGTTCAGTAGTTTTTGCGTGAAAGAGTAACAAACATCCATCCATTCATCCAAACTTTCACATTTATAATGTTAGCGGAAATAATAAATGTTTTGGCAATTTATCTTTTGTACAAAATTTATCCAAATTCATTCAGTTGTTGCGAAAGTACGTGGAAATCTACAGATTTAAGTTATTGATTTATACAAAACTCTTGAAGGAATAGCTTGCTTTATCACATAATACTGAAAAACTTTTCTTACGTGAATTTTTGCTGAACTTCTTATATTTTTTTTTTTTTTTTTATTCAAAATAGGTTCGCGTTTGACCACACTCTGCCTGATGTTAAACAGTAGTGTGGTCTAAGATGGAGCACGCTTACGTAGAAGAAACCTATTTACTCTAGATTTGAAGACGCCAATATTATATTCTGGCTATACGTCCTGAACTACAGAATAGTCGTTTCACTTAACTATTAGAGACTAATTAGTGACCAAATTAAAAATTTCTTTAACAACGTAGTTACCCTAAAAAACTTATTTTTCTTCACAAAATGTTGTAATCAACGTCGTTACTGCCTCCTAATCCATTATTACGAAGCCTGGTCTTTAGTCTCTGGTGATTATGAACAGGCTTTTATTAATATTATCCGTTTTATTTACCGGCGTGGCGGTTGGGCGGTTACGCGCCTGGTTAATATCTACTGAAATAAACTGCCAAGGTACGCAATGATAAGCTGTTTCGGTGGAAAATGGGTGAAATAATTCCTACTTACCTTGTTCTAATTTTGAAATAAAATAAAATTCCAAATGAAGTTTCTTAGTTGTAAATATTGGACACGCAGAATTTTCTCGTAGTGTGTTTGTAGTAAAAAACGCGTGATGGTATGAATGTTTTCTTCTACAGTGTTTTCAAAACAAAAATATATTACATTAACATTTTATTACTCGTATGTATATTTCGTTTTTTTGGGGTAAAACAGCGATGCCCTGAACTTTGTTTTGTTACTCACAGTTCTGTGTATCGCTGCGATGATAAAATGGATAGGCGTTATCTCCTTCGTCTCAATTGGTACTTATACAACAATAAAAAAATGTATAAGTACAACACTGTCAACGTCAAGTATTTCGATATTATATAATAGATTCTAAGATAAATCTAGTAAAATAAGTCTAAATCACAGTAAAAGTCACACAAAATAAGTCAAGGTCAAGTCTAGTCACGCTTTACTTTAGTAGAATTAAATAAAAAAATCTGAAATATCTCCAACCTCCTTTGACTGGGGTTGAACCTACGTGTGAAATTATAGAACTTGACAAGTGTTCGTTTCGAAGTTTTTTGCGGAAACGCGGAAGAGCCATCGAATTATATATTTTTTTAAACTTAAATGTTTTTCGAGTATTTATGTATAAGCATTGTGTTATTTTATTCATATAGCACTGAATTATAAGTGTGAGTGTATAAAAGTGATATAATGTGTTGAAACATGATTTTTCGTATTGGTCCCAAAACTCCCTTGAAGGTTGTAAGTCATGCTCTACTTTAGTAGAACATGACTAGGTTGGAGATATTTCGGATTGTTTGATTTAATTTTTTAAGCAAAATTAATTAGACGAACGAAATGTTCCCCCGATAGTAAGAGATAACGCCTGTCCATGATTCGAACCCGAAACTATTTAAGTCCGCCTGTCTTTCCCTATCCTTCACCAAAGTTAAAATATGGCTTAAATACAAATTGGGTTTGCTAACAGAATTGCGCAGCGGCGACATGAGCGAGCCGGGATTAACTTAGCCCTGTTGCCTCACAAAGACCAGCCATGACAATGACAGTTAGCTTCACTTGTTCAACTTACCACTTTACTTTTACACTTGCCACCTTCGCTTGCCATGAGATATTCAACTTTATGCGCTACAACGTTAAGTGTATTGTTCTGGGAAAATTATGTTTTTGGGGCCCGATTATCATGGCATGTTAAGCTAAGTTTTCGCAGACCTCGGTCCATGACGAGCTTAGCAGTAGGTAAATAGAACTAGTATACACATCTTATCTACTGACCAGATTAGTGGACAAGGTTGCTTTTGATATTTAAAAAAAAACGACTTAATTCCAGTTAGTCTAAACACGGCTTATCGTTCTATAATATCAACAGAGTTCTGGTTTCTACCTTTTGGTTTTATCGTCATCTAATGATGTATTGGCAGGTTTGTATTTGATCGAAAATGGTGAACACACTTTGCCTAAAATGGGAACTGGCTCTCAAACGAGGCCGCCGGAACTCACCATTAAATACTTAGCTGAAGATTTTCAGCTAGAGAGTAGTAGCTAGCCACCCGAGTACCTACCAGAAAATACCCTACCACTACTGGTTTTCTCACGATGTTTTCATTTACTGGTACTTTAAGCTTACGGGATTTGAACCCTACGTCCATCAGCGTACCGCCCATCCATGCTAACCACTGAGCTATAATTGGATACAATTATAGCAAATATTAAGTAATACACTTATATAATTCTGCTCTACAATAAGCTTCTTTGTTCTATCATTCCCGTTTTGAAAATAAGCTTACCTACACTGTGCTCATTTTAATTCCCTGTTGCTGCAAAACGTAAAACTATGACGTCACAAACAAATTAAATTGCTAGTAAGAGGTGCAGTTCGTTTTCAACAAGCGTAAGCTCCGCGGAGCCTAGTGTAATCCTAAAATCCCTGTAAAATAACGATCTGGACGAGCGACTAAAAAAAGCAAACAAGTGGATTCCGCTTTTAAAACTGTCTGACACATTTAATTCTTTTTTGAGTCGTATAAAGCACCCAATGTGTAACTTCAGTAAGTAAACCCACTGAGACTTATGTTGTCTTTATATTTAAAAATATGAGTAGCGATGGCAACTTAGTGCTTAGCGCAGTCAGGTCGTACGCTGTGGGCGTGGGTTCGAACCCCAAAAATCTTGAAGTATCAGTAAAAAAACATCGCAAGGAAACCGTGGTGGTGGTAGAGTAATTTTTAGTACTTGGTTGGCTAGCTACTACCCTCTAGTTGGATTCTTTCGCTAAGCACCCGGCAAATGGGCGTCGGACGGCCCCCCGTTTGCACGCCCCTGGTCTCCTGCGTCAGGTCAGATAAGTGACTCCGTCGCCTGCCACTCTTATTGCTAGGAATGAGGATCGCCAGACCGACATTCCTCCCATCCCGCAACCCTCTCCCTGGCTACTTCCCGCGCACATCCAAACACACTGGAATCTCCTCCCGTCTGTCGCTCGACTACCTCCTGGAGTCGGGTGACGTACACCTTCTTAGTTAGAGGGTATATTTTAGATTTAATACTGACAAATACTAAAAGCGACATAAAAAATAAAATACACATAAAAATTATTTAGATTAATAAAATCTACATCTTTATCATAACCAAAATGACTCATAAGCGAAAATACGCTGTAGACAACTCCAGAATGCCATAAGATTAAAAAATATATATGACAAAGCGCTGATAATTTTTTTTTTTTTTTAATGGTTGACAGGCTAGTTGTTTGACCACAGCTCACCTGATGTTAAGTGAAGGTGTGGTCGAAGATGGTAAAGCACACCTAGCCTGGAATGGAACTGGCTCTCAAGTGAGGCTGCCGGAACACACCGTTAGATGCTTGGCGGCGGATTTTCAACTTGAGGGTGGTAGCTAGCCAGCCGAGTACTAGAAAGTACCCTACCGCCATGCTATGGTTTCCTCACGATGTTTTCCTTCACCGGCAGCTCAAGCTCATTGTTGGGGTTTGAACCCACGCCCTTCGGCATGCGAACCTACCGCGCTAACCACTCAGCTATCATCGCTACATAATCATCTTTATGTAAAATCTGAACAAATCTCGTGTTTCCAAGGAATTGGTCAAATTATTACATGTCCAAAACACCCCTTGTAAAGGTATATTTGTGGATTACAGCGTTTTAAGGTTTCAAGTACAGTCCCGAATCCTCGGCAGCCGCACTAAAATCAATGAACTTAATTGAATAAGTATGGGGAGCGGTGGTTAATTGAATTAACTACGGGTCACTGATCACCGGTGACTTAGTTCTCTTTGATATGCTTCTTATGTTATTTCACTGAACAGTCCTACAAAATCATAAAGAGGCTTACAACAAGAACTTTGTTTTGTAAATAACAATAGCAATACATTTTGATGACAATGATTCAAATTTTTATTGTATTAAAAAAAGTAAAGTTTGGCAATAATGAATGAAAAATAATATCTGATAAATGTCCACCACGACCGAGTCGTCGATTCTTTCATCAAAGTTTTTATTAATTTTTTGAGTATATTTCGTTAATTGAATTTTGAGTTTTAAGGCTGCAATCGATTCAACTGGCTCCGTATTTCAGTCGCGAGTATTCAGTCGCTCCACCGCCGCCTTGTGATAGCAAAGCGGCGCGTTATCACAGCTTCACATCCTCTTACGTTCAAAATAGTGAAGCCGAGGTGTATATAACTCAGCACTACATGTATGACGGACAAGCAGAAGTCTGTATGTTGTTTCGATTTCTGATGAATATTCAAAGTAGTTTCAACGAGCAGCTGGCGATATCTTGACGTTGTTTGGCACACAGTATCTGTAGCGTTTCAAAACATGATCACGTAGCAGAATTCTTTGTGGGACTAGATAATAGCTCCAAGAGAACAGATGAGGACAGCAGCTGACCGTCCAGTGACTAATTTTATTGCAGTTTATATCTGAAGGCAACTCATTGAGTTGCCTGCGCTTTGTATAATTCTGTAAGCATAGAGAACATCTGATACGCAACATCTCTATGCGTACAACCAAAAAGTATTTCAAAACGCAAAAAATTGCCAACAGCAAAATCATCCATATAACCGCTTATTTCTGAACACTCATCTCCAAGAAAGTTGGCGACACCAAAACAAAGCACCGCGCGTGTTTGATGTACCGGAAACTGATAGAACGAGCTCCGTACACTATTTGCACCGGAATAATACAGCCCGACACAGCGACAAAACGCGCAATTCGACAGATCACTTGTGAAGATCGTGCCATATTACTGTGCTTGTGTAAGAAACGGTGCATGGAATAAGCTTGTCGACTGGAATACGTTGTTAAGGAAAACTAGATTTTTGGAATTAGAAGTGGTAACTACGTTTACTGCTGTCCACATTTAAAGGAGCTCAAGATTCTAGGTAAACAATATTCACAACTCACGTAAAGATGTCATTTAACTAAAGGTAATGTAATATTAATTGCATTGTCTAAAATATCATAGATACATGTATATCTATGCGCTAGATGACATGATACGAACACCCATTTCATTCAGTTTACATACTTCTTTGTTTTGAAGTAACGTGAGAAAATAAGAAATTTTAGTGTGACCGGAGGGCCTATACAAAATAACATTCGATTGGCGATAACGCTAATAGAAAAGCCAAATATTTTCGACAGATTGGCAATGACACTTGGTAATTTTGCAGTATTTAAATATTTTGAAATAAAAACACTTTTTAATGAGACACTAGTTACTACAACGAATAAAACTACTGACAACACACACAAATAAAAAATATTTAAACTAACATATGTATATAGAGATACAAGTATTTAAGTAAAACCAAGTGAAATAAGTCTTAGTCACATAATAAAATCAACGCCGAGACCGGTCATGACCGAAATCGACTTTGACATCAAAACTGACAAGTAATAGCAACTTTCTTTGAAGCTTCGACAAAGTATTCACAACTTTAGTAACAATACTTTCCCGCACTTATGCACTTTGACAGCCCTGTTGGCTCATTGGTAGCATGTCTGCTTCAAGAGCTGTGGGGTGTGGGTTCGATTCCCACCCAGGACAAGCATTTTGTGATATAAAACAAATGTTTGTTCTGTGTCTGGGTGTAATGTATGTATTATAAGTATGTATTTACAAAAAAAAAAAGAAAAAGTATTTAAGTATTTTATCAGTTATCTGACTCCCATAGTACAAGCTTTGCTTAGCTTGGGGTCAGATGGCGCTGTGTGTAATGTCCTACGATATAAAAAAAAAAAAAAAAATTTGGTATTTTAAAAATGATTAAAACAACGCTATTTGTATACGTAAACATTCGAATGAAAATAATGAGCGGACATGATTTCTTCGCGTTTTTCAAAAACTTACCAACTAATTTTGTATATTTGTATTTTGTACTATGTTCTTTCTATTTACCATTAAAGTTTTTTGTTGATCGAACAATTTGTTTTAGTTTGACTACAGCTCACCTGACGTTAAATGACGTAGCGGTCGAAGATGATAAACCTAGGAATGGAACTGGCTCTCAAATGACGCAGCCGGAACATATCACTAGGTGCTTGCCGACAGATTTTCAATATAAGGGTGGTAGCTAGCCAGTCGAATTAAAAAAAGAGTCACCTACCACCATGCAATAGATTCCTCACGATATTTCATTGTTGGGATTTGAATCTACGTACGTCTTCTGGCGCTCCGACTGCGCTAACCATTAAATCTATTATTTTCACTACAAGATATCTACAATATTGATTTCAATATTACGACGAAATACTAATAAGCTATCTTGTTTAATAGTTGGATATATGGTTACAAACTATTCCGTAGAAACATATTGCTACTAGCTTGCGCCCCGCGGTGTTACCCTCTAGATATTTTCGGGATAAAAATACCTATGTATTAGTCCAGGGTCTCAGCTACCTCCACACCAAATTTCATCCCAATCCGTTTAGTACTTTTTGCATGAAAGAGCTACAAACATCCATCCATTCAAACTTGCACATTTATAATATTAGTGGGATTTATGTATTTATGATGTATGAAGTCTTGTAACCGATCCAATTTTTACAGAATCACTGAAGCTGAAGGCCAAACATGCCTCTCACCGTTTAATTAAGAGGGCAAGATTTTTCTAGAATTATTATTAAGTTGTATCGTTATTTGAGTAAGGCTGCTTTTAGACGTCTTATTATTTCATTTTTCTAGGTATTTTTATTTATCATCTTTAAAAAAAATATGTAAGACGCGATCGCACTTAACAAAAATACTGTTTCTTTTATTTGCATTACTCATCAACAATACTTCAAAAAACTAAACAGGACAAGCAATTTTTCTGAAAGAAAGCTGAGAGAGCTGTCGGAACTTATGAAGTTCTCTACTTTCAATGTATTTTTTTTCAAATATTCTTCTTATTTAATAAAATAGAAAACGTACCAAGATAACACAACTCTTACACACATATTGGGAAACATTTCATACAGCATCATCTCACTCCAAACTAAGCAAATCTTGTAGTATGGGAACCAAAATAATTAGCGCCAAAGCGGCGACGCCCTGGACTTTGTTTTGTTATTCAACGTTCTGTGTATCGCTGAAATGGTCAATGGTCAGGTGTTACCTGTAACCATCAGGAGAGCGTCTCGTTCGTTTCGAAAAAATCAAGCAACTGATAAATGACAGGGTTGTAAGCTTAGGTGTATTAGCTGAAAAGAGTCATTGTACAACAACTTTCAGTACGGGTATAACTCGGAAATATAGAACCTTGAATTGTTTGGAGAATTGCTATTATTGCTATTGCTTGAATTATTTGAAATTTCGAGACGTGCCAATAGAAAAAGTTGTTTATAATTATGATTAATAAGTAGCCCCTTTTCTTTTGTTTGTTTCTTTCTATTTTATGTGCTGTCGTATGTTCGTCGCAACGTTCATCCAATTCGGTATGTAAAGTTTTTTTTTTGTATTTATTTTATATTATTTACTGATAGTAAACTTTATTTTATGAAACTAATTTGAATATTTTGGCTTTCTATGCGGTAGTTTAATTCTAATACATTTTCAAACTTTTTATAGTTATGACGTCATAACATTGGCTGAATATGTAAAATATGTACCTTTTTTTAGGCACTGAAAGAATCCTTATACAGCCAAGGACATGACGTCATTAGAAGTTAATTGAAAGTCAAATTTATTTTATGTATTTTATTAAAATAAACCCCGTCTCATAGTTTAAAGAGTTTTAAACGGAAAAATCATGTACAGGAATGTAATATTTCGAAATGGTTTTGGAATCAGCAAAGTATTTTTTTTCTTTACATACCGAATTGCGATGAAACTTGGTTAACTTATTGCTTGTACTGGTACAAAGATGCTAGGGTTAGTACGATATCAAAGATTTATCAATCATTTTGTTTTGTTTGGCGGCAGTAACACACCATATTCCAGCTGGTGTACAGCATAGTGTTCAATAATGAAAATTTGTAAAACCTTCAATGTATCTGAAATCCTCTTTAATATTGCCGTCAATGTAGTCGTCTAAACTTTGCCTTAGGTTAGAGAGCAATGTCTGTCGGTTAATGAGATTTTTCCAGAAACACGATCACTTTTTGGGTAGGTACTTTCTTGTACAAAATACCTTAAATACGGATATTTTTTAATCAGAAAGGACCTCTAGGGAATTACTCAGCCTTAATTTACAAGTGAACGACGTCGATTTTATTGTGCTTTTTCTAAACAAAATTAAATTAGGTAGCTCTAAAATTATGGTTAGCCTTTTTTTATGAAAATTTACGAATATACAAGGTATGCATGTATATCATCTACGACCTCATCGTAATTTAGTATTAGATATATTTCCCTGCTAGCTCTCAGACCCAAAAAGAAAGTAATTTAAAAGCAAGATTTAAGTGATCATTAAAAATTTGTTAATTTTTTTTTATGATTGACAGGCTAGGTGTTTTGACCACAGCTCACCTAATGTTAAGTGAAAGTGTGGTCGAATATGGTAAAGCATACCTAGCCTGGAATGGAACTGGCTCTCAAGTGAGGCTGCCGGAACATACCGTTAGGTGCTTGGCAGCAGATTTTCAACTTGAGGGTGGTAGCTAGCCAGCCGAGTACTAAACTACCCTACCACCATGCAAACCGTATACAGATAGATTTTGAGAAGTTTAGTACTTCTGAAGCACACCACATCTTGGGGTCTTTTTAGTAGTAACGTGAAACTAGAATAATTTAAAAACTAAGAGCTTAAGAGTTAACGTGCGCATTTACACTATTAATACAAAATTGAAATAAATACAACGAATTTAACTAATCATAAAAAGCGTGCTAAAAACGGACAGAGAAACCTCTTCTGAAAATACTTATAAATGTAAAAGGTATGTATCTGTACAAGTAATAATTATGTTATTTTTGTCTACACTTAATTCGACAACTTCATAAATTGAGTAGTAATGATTTCAAAGGAAAACCTCTTCCTTTGAGCGCCTCGAGATTGCGTAGAGTCTTAATTAGTGTTAATCTCAAGATAATAAGCCACGTGTTTTACTAATTGGTATACATATATTAAAAGAGTTCAGAGTATTTCTGTAAGTAAAAAACCTTTTTCCATTTCAAGCTTGAAATGTTGGTGGAATTTTTTAATTGAATTTAGTCCCTCATATTTTACTGAAAGGTTTCAAAGCAACAACATATTGAGTAAAGCAGAAGTTGATGTTTCACCAGCCTAGTTAGGAGTCCTGTCTATTGCAGCGGTATCCAGAACTTTGAGTAACAAAAGTAAGTCCAGGGCGACGCTGCTTTGACGCTTATTTCATTGAGACATTTAATGGTTAGTCTAAATTTTCAATAGCCTTGTAATTTTGAAGCTATAGAGTACCTTTCACAGTAATACACAGTTTGAATGTAACCCCAAGCCAGCAGAGAAATGAGTTAAGAAAGCAAAAGTACTAAACCAAAAAGCGGTAATATAACATTTTTATCAAAGTTTACCACGTTATGTTAAGTTTTGAAGTGACTTGTAACATTGGTGTTATCAATAAAGTATTTGTATTTGTATTTGTACTAATTTGTAATTATTTGAAAAGTTTCATAAATAAAAGTACCAATTTTACAATTTCAGTAAAAATATCAGCCGTTTTATTTTTATACGAATAGCTGTATTTTTTACAAGTGTAAGTGTGTGTGTTCACAATTATGCATATAACTTTTTAAACACAGAAATTGGCGAAAAACTACCATTTTGCGTAACTATGTAAAAAAAAAATCAAACAATCAGCCACCTTAAATTAATAATGCTTACATGCCTAAATTTCATTACCACCCTGCTGAAGTCCACTGCTGGACATAGGCATCTAACAAGACACGCCCTACTCAGCCTGATCTTCAGCTTTTTTCTTCAATTCACTGTTAGCTGTCCTACCTATATCGTTACTCCATTGAGTCTCAGGGCGTGCTATGTTGGTTAATTTGCGGTCTACACTCTAGAACACGTCTACCCCAGCAGTTATCGGTTCTGCGACAGATAACCCTGACTTATAACGAGTCATTCCAGCATACCAAATATTCTGTAACTGTGGTAATGCTATAAAACCTTTAGTAAAGTTCCATAATCCCGATCCAACCTTTAAATTTCATTTCATTTATCCACTCTTCGCTCAGCAATATACGATATTCTTTCCATACCATTCGGAAAGGTCAGTTTTCAAGATAGGGATGCACGATATCATTATATTTCATTGCCTCCATAACCGACGGTCTCAGTCCGCACAAAGGGCAGACTAGGTCCTGTTTCATAAAATTACAAGTGACAAAAGTATTATGAAATAACCTACCTACCTAATAAATCCCACTAATATTATAAATTTGAAAGTTTGGATGAATAGATGTTTCTCTCATTCACGCAAAAACTACTGAACGGATTTGAATGAAATTTGGCATGGAGGTATTAGACCCTGGATTAGAACATACGCTACTTTTTATCCCGAAAACATGTAGCGGGTAACATTGCGAGGCGCAGCTAGTTTAATATAATTAGTGTAAGCATAACTAGTATGTAGATAAATATCAGTTTTGCTACGGTTTTAGTACTTTCAACAACAGTAAAAATTACACAAACATTTTGCGATAAATTGAAATCAAATAAATTTTTAAATGTATTTTGTGCTAATTGTTGGTCGGTAAGAGCATAACTTGAGAACGGCTGAACATTGTTCGTGATTCTTCGAATAAGAAATATATGCAAAGAGGAAGGCGGAGTACTACCGCACTGCTACGAAATATCAAACATTTAGCTAGTTTATCACCATTACGCTATTAATCATTAATTTACTATAGGCTTCAAAGGATGAAGTTTAGAAATTTGATAAAAAAAAACACATTTAATTTTCCTGATTTGAGCGCGTCATATAGTAAATATGGATTACAACTTATCTCGAACTTGACTTCTAGTGCAAAGCAAGACGTGGTCGCACGCCCGTTGTAGTTACCTTGCCTCCTTGAAGAAAGCCACCGCATGTGGCTGAAACTATAGTCGGAGTAATCCAATATACTTAATTAAACGTTAGTAATCCCGCATAAGTAAATCAAACAAACATATTTTCGCATTTTATAATATTAGTTTGATAACAAATGATTTGCTATCGGTAAACATTTTTAGCGTTTGTGAAAGTGGCCGCCTGAAAGGTTCAATCAAATTGCGCATACGATTCAATGAGGGTTGAACGCGACAGTTTCCGCTGCAGACGGGTAGATGGCGTCGCGTCACGTTGATATACTCGTATATACCTACATCTTTATACTATATATGAGAGTCTCATTAGGGATAGTATTTGGATATACATCCGGCTGATTTTGCTTGCTGGAAAATTTTACTGAATAACTAAGTAAACGTTTCGTAGCTTCAGATTTACCTATGCATGTGCGAAATGTATTATGAATCTTGTTTGTGGTATGTATGTGGGGTTGAATACTGTGCGTTTGTATTTGCGCAGCAAATCCGACATGCTATCACATTCCATCGTATTAACGCGAGTTTCAACACGAGTGTTAGTGTGAGTGTTAGCACATCAGAAATTTATTTCACAAATATTACATAATTTACATATATCCTAACATTTCAAATAACATTCAAAATTATTTATTGAGGTGCAAAGAAACACACACGCAGTTAAAATCACACAAAGTAAGTCTTAATCGAGTCTGGTCATGCATTGGTCACAAGCTTCAATGGAGTTTTGGAAGCAACACAAAAACTCATGTTTCACCCCATTATTTTACTTTCCCAAACTCACGCACGTCCCCGTTAATGAATCAAACACCACTGTTTTTAAACGGTTTTATTTAGCTTGTTATACATAAATGCTAGAAAAAACACAAGTTTTAGAAAATAATATAATGCGGCGACGCGAACTGCCCGCGTTCCCGCCAAAACTCGCAAATTCTCCCAATGAAAAGTAAAACAATTAAATGTCACTTTTTTTTTTTAAATTTAGAATGTTATAATTTTTTTGGTAAAAAAGTTTTACTTTAAAATCTGAAACCCTTGGTTTAGTTTTTTTTGAAATTGGCAAATAAGTAAAAACAGCAATTTCATATTGAAACTCGTCTTTTTATTAATATTTGTTTATTAAAAATACTTTATTATGTCTTTATAGTACTGCGTTAGTATGTAACATACAGGCACATTACTTTTACCGTAAAAAACCCTATGAAAGAAAAACGACAAACAGTGTTTTTTCCTCGCCAAAAGAAATGCTTCCAACAATTCAAGGTCTTAGGCTAATAACGAATGGTTAGGAAAAATCGAAAGAAGTTACGTAGTTTAGTTGAAGGAGAATTAAGCACAAAGCATCCCTCTCGATAATAATCCGCTCGATTTGCTAATCCTCTTTATCCGCGCTTCAGCTATTTATCAATTGGCTATGGAACGGATGCGGAAGATATTTTTGTTGCTTGAATATTGGACATGTCGAGTGTGTTTCATCAAGAAAATATACTGATAAAATATAGTGGTAATATTAATTGAACGCAGGAACGCGCTGGATGCGGGCCGCTTCCAACCGGTCTTTATGGAAGTCAATGGGGGAGGCCTATGTCCAGCAGTGGGCGTCCTACGGCTGAAATGATCATGATGATGATGATTAATTGAACACTGGTTCAATTTTTTGTGACCATTGTCACTTTTTTCAGCAAAGTAGTAAGTTATAAAAATTGTAGTTAGCCTATAAATTTACTTAAAATAAAGAAAAATATTGGAGTTTTGGTAGGGATGTAAAAAAATCGTGCATCAATTCCCAAAATTTGTGTTTTTCCAGCGTTTATGTTTAAAATTTGTAGTGTTTTATCAATAAAAATGGCAAATAATAATAAAAACTGGAATGTCACCGTCAGCGGGGCATGGCGCAAGCTGCCGGTGGTTAGAGCTGCAAAGTGAGGACCTTCTAACATTGTGTGCTGTGTCAAGGATCACTGTTTTGTATCTAACTTTTGACCTAAACGCCTAGCGAGGCTCTTAAGATGTTGTTCGAGACTCTTCGCTATAAGGCCGTTCACCGTGACGACTATCGGGATAATGATCGTCGAATCAACATCTCACATCACAGTTACCTAGTGAGCCAACTCTTGGTATTTGCTGAGCTTGTCCTTCTCAGCCTTAACAAGATTTTCATCATGTGGGATGGTGATCCTTTTTATTATTTTATAAAACGAGCATTTGGTTGATATGTGGCTGTAATCAAACATCTGCCCACAAACATCAAATCAGCCTGTCAACCATGGCAACAAAATAAAAGCTATAAAAGATTTCCTACAACAAAAAGTTCTGTAAAATCTAAATGTATCAATGAATTCACAACAATAGCCAATTCAAATATCCTGAAATACCCAACACGAAACGAGTGAAATAACAATAACAATAGATCGAAAATATTTCGGGCGTATATTACACGGTGCAAAAATATTGTCTCCGGACATTGTCCGAAAGTAACGATCCGTGCTACGGCGCACTTTCCATCAGATTTATATAGAACTGGATTAAAAATTTAACGGGTGATCGTGCACTAGCTGGTCGCACTACACTGATGAGGCAGTATGAGATATCAATTCAACTTAGATAAGCTTGCATAAGACATTTATGACTTTAGCCGTATTAGTTCAAGTAAGTAGAAGTTTTTTGCGAAAAAAAGCGCATCATTCCCCCCCTCTATGTCTGAAGTTTTTCTAAGACAAAATACCATATCTGATCAAATTAGAATTTATGAAATTTTACAAATAATAGCGTATTGACTATTTTTTAAAAGTTGTGTTAAATCACAAAATGCCTTATTATCCAACTAATCCATCATATATTTATGTAATATGGTGCAGTGTCATGCATTTTCATGATGTTTCCGAAACTCCAGTAGTTTTAAAGTCGCTACTAATTTACGAGGACTTGGATTGGACTTGGCCATGACTCACTTTTTGTGACTTTGATAAAGTATGGTATCTAATTTGAATTGAAATTTTAAGTAACAAATAAGTAAACAATTATAAAATAACTATCGTAGAACATTATACGCAGCGCCATCTGACCTCAAACTAAACAAAGCTTGTACTATGAATAACTGATAGAATAATTAAATACTACTTTTTGTAAATATATAGAAAACAGAACAGACAGAACACAGAACACCCTGACACAAAACAAACATTTTGTTTACACCACAAAATGTTTGTCCTGGGTGGGAATTGAACCACACATGCTCTTAAGGTGGTTCGATTTCCATACAAATAAATTTTTGCCATTTAAGGACAAATGGAGCATAATTTTACAGTGAAATCATAGCTACTGGCATTTATTTTGGTTTTTATTTGCGGTAAATTACAATTGCTTGAATAAAACAGTAGATTATATAAACAGTACAACAATTATTTGTATGGGAATCGAACCACCTTAAAGCAGATTTACTACCAAGGAGCCAAAAGGGATGTCAAGTTAATTAATGAGTGCATGTAGCTTTCAAAAGTTTCATTTTGCGTTAATTAAACTATAAATGACAGAAAAAGGGATAACAGAGATAAAATACTTTAAAACTACACATTTTAAAGCGTAATATACTTACAGGTAATCACCATCAGCGAAATTCATTCAGAGTCTGCTGTTGATTGTGTTTTCCGTCGACTCTTCGTAATTAATCAGTTTTGACTGAATCCTACTGAGCTTCGCAAAGCAGTGTGTTGCCTGTGTCGAATACGGAATAAAACTTGTTAGTTTTAAATCGAATAAAAAATATTTTTGTTTGACCTTTCTAATCCATTAGCCAATTAGGCTCATATCTGCAGCTGCAGAATTACTCGGCTGTTGAGACTAACCATCAAAAGTCTCAAATTAATGAGCGCCAAAACAGCGATGCCCCGTACTTTGTTTTGCTACTCAAAGTTAAACGGGGTATCGCTGCTTTGGCGCTCATTAATTTAAGACTTTCGATAGTTAGTCTCAACAGCCCAGTAATTTCGCTAGCTTCAGTACCCGTCAAACCGGAACACAGCAATGTTTACACACTAATGCTTGACGGCAGAATATCTGGTACTGCGGTGGTACCTATCTAGACAATTTCCTGCTAAGGAAATCTACCACCAAGTAAATCGATGTGGTCGGTCGATCGGTAATCGGTGTGGTCGATGATAGTAAATACCTAAAACGGAAAGGAAATGGTTCTCAAGTAAGGCTGCCGGAATACACCGTTAGGTGCTTGGCGGCATATTTTCTACGTCGGAGTGGTAGCTAGCCAACCGAGTACTAGAAAGTACCCTACCACCGTGTATGCACCTAGTACCGTACCTACTTACTATTCTACGTATATCGTCATTCTATCATTCCTCAATAACTATTAACCGATTTGTATTAAGGTGGTACGATTTCCATACAATTTTTTTTTTTTTTTTTTATGGTTGACAGGCTAGTTGTTTGACCACAGCTCACCTGATGTTAAGTGAAGGTGTGGTCGAAGATGGTAAAGCACACCTAGCCTGGAATGGAACTGGCTCTCAAGTGAGGCTGCCGGAACACACCGTTAGATGCTTGGCGGCAGATTTTCAACTTGAGGGTGGTAGCTAGCCAGCCGAGTACTAGAAAGTACCCTACCACCATGCATTATTGCCATATAAGGACAAATGGAGCATAATTTTACAGTGAAATCACAGCTACTGCCATTTATTTTGGTCTTACCTTAAAATGGTTTTGTCAATCTTGTCAAATTTTATACTAAAAAAAGACATTTATATTTTAAAAAACCGGATAAGTCTCGATTATATTTAAGACCAATCTTTACCAACCATTGTTTTACAAGATTTTATTTTCAGTTTTTTGTTTTCATTCTATATTAACACATAATAATTAGATTAATAAGGGCTAAGCTCAAGCACATTGCTTTATTTAATGGTACTGTTTCTTTTTTTCATTACGCATTAGGCAATTTATTATTCACTAAATAACTGCTATTTTAATCCGCTAAATGCCGTATTGCTAAATTAGTTTAGCAATCACTTGAAGTACAAAAACACGGACGCATTATATAACGCTTTTGCTGGAGTTGATTGCAACAATTATACGTCTATTTTTTGAGTCTACTTATGCAATCTTGTTTGCTTTGATGACCTATGATTTGCGATTATTCAAACTGTTTTTTTATATTACACGAAACACACAAAAAATAAGCATTATGATTTATTAGAACTGAAATATTGTTTCGAGTTTGAAAGAGGTTACTTCTACCCAGCTAGATGAGAAATCAACTTGCCATACGGAATAGCAATCTGTCACGTTCACGACGAGAAGAAAAAAATATCGAACGAACTGAAATTACCCTTGAAGGTCAAGTTGTCACTGGGGTAACATAAATAAGGATGAACGTTGAGAAAAAACTAGGGCAAGTTTAATGGAACACGTAGAATTTTCATTTTACTTTTCAGTCGATTTCAAATAAGGTTTTTAGTTCAACTGTATTTACGAGTTTTTTTATTGTATTTGATATTTTGTTATCCTACTAACATGTGATGTGATGTAGCAAAAAAGTGTTTGTTCAGTTCGCAAAATTTACGAAAAGTTAACGTACATGTAAAAAATATCTTAACATTTGGTGGCCTAACATTTCCCGGTATGAAAAGTATCGTATATGTTAGTTCAGGTAATAAAATTTCATGTTTTTGAGTGATTGAGTAACAAACATCCAAATATACAAAATTCCACACTAATAAATATATTTGTAGGATAAATAAAATGAATGTATAGTTACGTTGGTAATGAAAGAAAGAAAGAAAATAATTTTTATTTTGTAACAGAACAAAAAAAAAAAGAAAACAAAATATGATTCGTTTGGACAACTGGAGTCGAGTCTGTTGTATATATAAAACGAATTAGTTGTACATATTGGAATGTCTGAATAAAAGACGGACTATCGCAAAACTGATTTATTATGTACCACGACATACAAATCTGTAGGGCACAGGTAGGTGGTTGCAAATCTGACTGAGCAAATGATATGAATCTACCCTCACTTAATCTAGTACACTACACATATAAAGAGATAAAAGCTAGCTTATACATCAGAAACATATTCATGAATGGCATAGAATAAATTAACAATATAAATAATATGGTCTTATTAAGGACTGGCCTTATTAGGGAACAAATACATATAAGTACTTATCATAAATATTCTTAATCATTTTATCGTTATTAGACTTTTTTTCTTTTTATACTATTATAATAATTTAGAAATCGATGACACAACGTTAAATAAAAGTACTTACAGGAATTAGAAAATATACTACGTTTTTAAAATCAAATTAAAATGTATCTATTTTAATACATTTTCGTACTACTTTTAAAGCTTCAAGAACTTGTTACAGATACTGGATGCGCAAAATGAATTCTTATTTGAATGTTGCTCTTCTGACGTGTACCTACTATATAAATATTGTGAATACTTTTGCGTCCATGGTCTTATATTGGATATTGTGAGTATGTTTTATATGAAAATATAAAATGTTCTCTGAAAGAGGTGGAAGTTATTTTTTTTATGTTTCACAGTGTAAGTGTTTTGACTACAGCTCGACTAATGTTCAGTGTTAGCGTGGTGAGAAGTGGTGAACAAATCTAGCCTAGGAAGGAACTGGCTCTCAAGTGAACCCACCGATAGGTAGTTGGCGGCAGATTCTTAATTTAAGTGGTAGCTAGCCGGCCGAGTACCTACTATAAAAAGTACTCTACACCATACTATGGGCAGCTCAAGCTAAGTATTGGAATTTGAACCTCACGCTACTCGGCGTGTGGTCAGACCGGGTTAACTACTGAGCTATCATCGCTACATCTATATTAAAATCAATTAGTTTTTATCTACTCGTACTTTTTCTGAACATGATTTAATAATTCTGCTTCAAGACATGACACCATACGATTTCGAATCTTTAGGTGTTTTTATTATAAAGGCAAGACGACTGCTTATTTTAATTGCCATATTAAAAAAAAAGGTTGTTCTATAGAAAAAATACCTTAACTTTTTTAGAATGTAAGGTGCAGTTTTTCGCGATAGCAGACATATTCATAACGATCAGTGTAATGACGATCTTTTAGCTTTGTTCTCTCCGAACTAATAAGTAACTCTTAATAAACAACAAAAACAAAGAGTAGAATTCACCTCGTCGTCGTAAATTGAAATCAAACCACGTTCCAAAACGCGTCAGCCGTCGGCACTCAGTTGGAATAATCTGATTAGGATTGTAATTTCCTGTGTCGCTGACAATCCCAGTTTTGACTAAACATTTCATCAGTATCAACAGAATTTGTGCCTTCAAATTATTCGAAAAAGCCTTCCTTTGATTCGCGATAAACATTGATATATCAGCTACATTAATTAAATAAGTCAAGGTACATACAATACGCAGTCAATACTTCCTGGAATATATTATGATAATTATATTGCAGTCAATTCGAAGAAATAGCCATTCGGATATCAGCAATTCCATGAAATGCTTATTCCGAAAAAGGGATCCGATCATAAAAATATGATGTGGTATACTGGGGTACCTACTTTTGGACGAAATGTAGAAACCCTACATTTTCGAAAAGAGTTCATTAAACTAACTGGTATCAGACGTAATTTTATTGCGGAACGTAAAGTAAATAAAGTGCGTATATTATAAAACTAGCTTTTGCCCGCGGCTTCGCTAGCATGGTCATTTGCCCATATAAAATTACGTATTATTAGTATGCATTTACAAAAAAAAGTATACAATATTCTATCAGCTATCTGGTTCCCATAATACAAGCTAGCACTTTAGAAATGTCAAACGATATTTATTTATTTTATTGATAAAATGATAAAGAAGTAACCTATGTTAATTTTTATATTTTAAAGTACTTCCTAGTTAAATCATAGCAAGATCAGATCAGCTGTTTAGGCGAGAAAAGGTAACAAATAGACAGAGTGGCTGAGTTATAAACGTTTTTATAATGTTAGTCTGGACTACACCAAAATTGTTCAATCACTTACTCGTAATAGCAAAAACATAACAAGCAGATAGGAAGAAGTATTTTTGTACATCAAGGTTTTACTCTGTTCACTAAATGTGAATGGGTAGAGAGCTATAGAGTTTGAACCCGATCCAAAATTACCATTATCCTAAAAACATTAAGACAAAGTTTCGAAAAAAGAGTTATTTAGGAAAGCAGCCACGTCTGAGAGCTCAGTGCTTAAGTACTAGACTGCTTGTTACGTCTTTAATGCCTTGTAACCTTCTTCACTTAAGTGAAGTGTCAAAGTAGGTACCTATCCTATTGAGAGAATAAAACTACAAATTGCTCTAGGTCCAACGAGAATTGACAAAATGAGTTAAACCATTTTCAGTGCACGAAAAACACGTGAGCCCACGATTTACGATATCACTAAAGTTCGAGTATCAGTGCTAAAATGCTCGGTATATCTCCATTTAGGCCGAAAGTGGCCGGAATAGCGTTTGTTTTGCAAATTATTTACATCACTCTTGTGGGGTGACCCGTCGTAAACGCCCTTTCAATTACGTGGTTACGTGTATGTATAAAGGTGCGATTGTACCAAGCTAGTATTGGACGGTGTTGTGGCATGCTATATGCAACCTTTAGTTTCGAGTACCGCTGTAAAAATCATGGAAAGACGTAAGTCTCACTAACACTTATCACGCTGTAAGACGTTGAAGATTTTCAATTATCTATTAAAATTTCAGTCAAAATATCAATAACTTTCCTCGATAGGAAAAAAAGCAACCTTTAAAATAATTGTAATTTTATGTATTGTATATAGTATTGTATTTTTATGGTTGACAGGCTAGTTGTTGTTTGACCTGACGTTATGGTCGAAAATAGTAAACATACTTAGCCTGGAATGGAACTGACTCTCAAAAAAAGGTACCAAATGAGTACCTACTTTTGGTACCTCATTTGGTTAATATGAATATTAGTTTTTGAGGGTGCGTTAGTTTTTTTTAATTTAATGTACTTCTTACATATCTATCAGGTATCGAAAGAGTTTTTTTAAAGGTTTTTATTTTATTCATGTTTTATTGACTCCTTGAAGAAGGTCACAAGGTTGTGGCTGAAATTATAGGTGGAATATGCAACGTAATTAAACGTGAGTAATCTCGTATAAGTAAAACTAAAAATGTGTTTAAACAACGCCAGTTTCCATAGTATATTTCAACTATGTAATGCCCTTGTATGTTTTTGTTTCTTTTAGTATGTAGCATACCTCATCGCATAAGAACACTGCCTTGGTATAAGTCGATCCTTAATACACTAATGATACAGTTTCGTGACCGTTGTTTGGGTTTATTGTGCTATTTGCGCCGATTTCGAGGTGTAAATGGAAGTCACATGTCGACGGGAACGTGATGTCTGTCATGTGTGCAACGCTTCATCCAGGATTATATAATTATATACATACATTGTGACACAACTTATATTGTTATGGACGTAATGAAAAAAATAATTATCAATTTGTTTCAAAAACATAGGACAAAACTTGTAAACGTTGTTTAAAGTTAATCACTATTGAAATGTTAAATTAATTGCTCACTAGCATAAAATTTTACTAGATAAGCTAGACTAGAAGACTTTTTGCGCAGAATTTATAAATATGTCCCCTAATATTTTTTGTCTTACGTTTTAGCACACTGCAAAGGATTCAGTTGACAGATCTTAGTAAAAATGTTTCGTTCCTTGTCTAATGTACTGCGATGAAAAAGACAGTAATATTTTTAGTAAGCGTAGAGCTGTAAACTAAATTGTTCTTCTTAGACGTTTGCATTCTTGACATAGGTCTGCTAAAAAACCTTCATGTCTAGCATTGGACAACAATATTTTGAATATGATGAATGAATATGATCTTGATAGGCGTTATCTCTTACCATCAAGTGAGACCGTTCCATTTGTCTCATTACTTTTACATTGAATAGAAAAAGCGCGCAGTTAAGTCCGCGATATCCAGGCACATTTTTTACTATACAATATATTGTAACGTGCATTGATAAAATGGCCGCTATTCTCTAATCAAGCTAGATTATTAGAAACATACCCAAACTGTGTCCAATTTTATTTAATAACAGAAACCTTTTTATTGTTAATTGTTCATTTAGATTTGTCCAAATAATATACACCAATTTTCAGGTCACAAATTAACAAAATTCCTTCCTACTAATATTGTAAATGTGAAAGTTTCTGAGGATAGATGTTTGTTACTCTTCCACGCAAAATCTTCTGAACAGATTTGGATGAGATTTGGCACACATATAGTTTATCGCCTGAATATATAACTGAACAAACTTTTTACTAAATTTCTCGCGGTCGAAGTCACGGGTAACAGCCAGTGAACACTAAAACTACGATAACCTGAAGGTAATTTCAAATTGACATTAATTAGTGTAATAGGTCACAGTTATGTAACAGAAAATGCAAATTCAACTATGAATCCCAATTAAACCTCCTATATACCTGGAATCGCCTAACTAGCTTAGTAGGTTCCAAATTTCACCTGTCCCATATGAATTAAACAAATTGAAGGCGAGAAGCAGACCGTTAAATCTTTTTATAGCTTAATTTTGGGGGTAGCTCAACGAAATTAGCTCTGAAACTGATTTGGAGAGAGTAAAGGACTTTCTGTATTCTCTATATGAGGTAGTTACGACGAAAAGCCCATTAAAGCACTTAAGTGAAATCAAAAGTACAAAACCGTAGGTAACTGTACCTAAATGTAATAATTAGCGTTTAAAATAAAATTCTAAAAAGGAATCCTGACGGTTATAAGAAAGAACTTATTTTATTTCATTTATTTCAAGTTTAATAAGACTCATATTATTTAATTGTATACATAAAAAAAAATTGTCAAAAAAAAAACATGTCAATAATACCAACAACAGATTTATTAATTGAACAGTGACGTTAAGCGTGTGCCGCAAATGCTGAATCTTTAACAGAATAAGTTATAAATTAATTAGTTTTTATGATGAAGAGTGTTTGAGAGTTTTTGTCAAAAGGACTTCATAAAAACAAATTAACACGAGTACTTAGGTCAAAATAACATAATGTAACTTTTATTTTCAGCATTATACGCAGCATTGTGAGGTTGTCAAACGATTTTCACTTTATTGCCAGCTAATTTTAGGGTTACAATTAATCGAACATTAGGACATTGATCAGTTCTGTGTCAACAAAATTAAATGAAAGCCTATCCTAATTGAACCTATTCAATTGTATCGGAGAACCAATGAAACACGGGATTTGGTCGTGCCCGTTTTTATTATCCTTCCGTACTTTAGCCATGTTAATGGTGTTTAAATTTTATGTTCTAATTCAATCTGGCTATGGAGAGTTACGTCTTTTTTTATGCAAGAATTTTATCGATTGCTTTTGTCGGGGTCGCTAATGAATTTATACTGTTATAACTTTCTAACATGAATAAACTTTTGATTTTTTTTTTTATTTCACATTTAATTTTATATGTTATCTAGATAAGTTTTTAAGCTTTTGTAGATTTCTGCTTCTTCTTTGATTTTGGCATCGTATTTTGTGCATTTGCCAGTGTCAAGTGTTTTGATATTTTCATGTTTCATAAGTACCTAGCCTTGGTCAAGTTCAGTCCGCGCCAGTCAAATCCAGTCATGCTTTAGTGAAGTAGTGGCGACTTTACTATACAGAGCTTCGATGGAGTATTGGAAGCAACATGAAAAATCATTATATCACTTTCCCACATTCATGCTTATAATTTGGTACTTTATGAATAAAACACCACTATTTTTATACATAAACGAATTGATTTAGGTAAATGCCTACGGGTAGAATTATAATCGGGAATCACCTTTTTTGTGGATAATTATTCAAGTTTTTTTTTAATAGATTGTTGCAGTTATAGCAGTAGGTAACGTAATTTTTTTCTTCTTCTAGTAATTACAAAATAGTGGTGTATACTTGTATAGGTATATAATGTGATACAGAAAAAATAAAAATGTAACAAAACGAAAACACGATAAAGTTAAAAGTAATTTAATTCTCGCTTTACGTAGGTTACAGAGAGAACTCAGTAGGGAAAACGTCGGAGATTTGCTAAAGTAATTATTGCATGCAATATCCTGGCACACGTTGTTAGAACTGGCTTCTCCGTGCAGTTCGGTCCGAGTACGGGCACATAATTTATCAAATGTAACTAGGTAGATAGCCTGAGTCACAAACTCATAGTATATTACATTAATAATTTTTTAATCGATACGCTAGGTGTTTGACCATAGCTCACCAAGCGCTAATTGACGGTGTGGTCGAAGATAATAAACATACCTAACCTGGAATGGAACTGGCGCTAAGTGAATCCACTGGACCACACCGTTAGGTGCTTTCCGACTGATTTTCAACTTGAGGGTGGTATCTACTAGCTAGCCAGCCGAGTTCTAGAAAGTACCCAACCACCAGTCACCACTATACTGTAGCGATGATAGCGGTTAGCGCGCCGAAGGGTGTGGGTTCAAACCCCAACAATGAGCTTGAGCTGCCGGTGAAGGAAAAAACCGTAAGGAAACCATAGCATGGTGGTATCAAGAATATCTTTTATTCTGGAATAATGTTCCATAAGACACATTTATACCAAATTTAAAGTGAATATGACCTGTAGTTAGTTTTTTGATAATCCCACGGGACCCTAAAATTTTCCCGGGATAAAAAGTCTCCTATATGATAATCCAGGTAATAATCTATATGTATATCAAATTTCATCCAAATCTGTTCGTAGCAAACATCCATCTACATCATACATCAAACTTTAACATTTATTTATAATAAGTAGGATGTTTGATTGCAGTAATAAACGTACTTACTTCATGTCGTCATCAGCCCATCGAAGTCCACTGGTGTTCATAGGCCTCTCCCAAGACACGCCACTCAACGCAATCTTCGGCTTTTCGCTTCCATCTACCATCAGCTGTCTTACGTATACCGTCACTCCATCGAGTCTCAGAAGCGTCTTAAACGTGCTTAAAATACGGCAACCAACGATATTCTCTACGATCCAATATACTTAAATATCCTTTATAAGTGCTAGCTAAATGGTTTTTTTTACCTGTTTATTATTGAACCAATAAAGTATACCATACAAAAGCAGACCGATAGGTATTCTTGAATAGAATTGAATCGCCTCTCAGCAATTACATTAGCCAAATTGTATTTGCATGAAAGCTCGCGTCGCCGCGATAAAATGAATTTCATTTCTTTGAGTGAGCCCCTTGCCGTTCTCCCTGTTTATTTATCAAAAGTGGAAACATACCTAGACTAGGTGCAAGTACTTTAGTTCCTGTTACTTGATTGTCACAAGTTTTTTTTAGAATTAGACGCTCTCTTGTTAGTAAAAGATAACGCCACTCCTAATTGACTTGACATTTTATTAAAGGTGTATTCGTTCTTTATTATGAAAAGAAGGGGTTATTTTCTGCTTCAAAACTGTAAGGCGTGCGTTTAATTCCCATTCAGGACAACACACATTTATGTGAGGAGCATATATTTTTGTTCTGCGTCTGGGTGTTTTGTATAAATAATAAGTATGTATTTACGAAAAAAAAATTCAAGTATTGGATCAGTAATCTAACTTTCATTGTATAAGCTTCCCTTAGTTTGGGATGAGATGGCGCTATGTGTAATGTGCTACGATATTTATTACTATATCGGAGTAAGAAGCTTCCAGTACAGTGGCAGAATAGATAATATGTTTTCGCTTTTTGAGATCTTTAGCTAATATTATTTAAATACGATTTAGAAATAATAATATTAAATCCTGTTACGTTTTATCCGGTGTCCGGTGTATCCTGATTACTATTTGAAATAGTAATAAGAACTGCTGTCACGCTTTTTTTTTAAATCAAAGCAGTAAACGTAAGCTCGCCACGCGTTGTCTTTATCAGAACATGGTACCTCAAGCGAGAGCGTATTTTATCTCTTCCACTACATGTTTCGCCCTAAAGGGCGTTTGTTTTCCGCAATTGATACATTTTTAGGGTTGCCACCCTTCCGTCTACGAGACATTGATCTTGGAGACGTTGACGTGGACTTTGACGTAGCACTTTGATCTTTTTGTTGTTTAATAGAATGTGGTTTGTGAAGTGGAACCCAAGTGAGCGGACATTTTTACGGTGTACGTTAGGTACTTTTAATTAGCTCGCCACCTTTTGTGTGTAGTTTTATGTAACAAACATAAAATCTTTAAGGAAAATAATTTTATGTACCTAGAAGAGTACTTCAGACAATAAAGACCATTTCGCGTGATTGTTAATGATTTTGTCATCCGTGGCATTTTTAAGGTAGAAAAAAATAATTTTGAATAAATTCATTCCTTAATGTGTCATACAACATTTTCATTTTATACTCACTCTCCGAAATGAATCCAATAAAAAACCAATAAACTAGCAACTTTGCAACAGTTCAATAACTATTGTAAGATGTTTCATTTAATGCAGCTATAATAATTTATGGCGATTACATCAATCGTGTGGCATTCGTTCAGCTAGATGGCGCTGTGTGAAAATGTCCTTCTAAATTGTTTTTTTTATTTTATAGGTTTTACTTTCGCAAGGGTAACCAGGTTTAGTACCGACTAGTAATAACAGTTGAGCGTTGTTGTCAACCCTAATAACAAAAAGCATTTTCCTTTTTATACATTCTTGAAAAGCCAAGAAAATTGTTTTGATTAACAACACAACTCGCAGAAGCGAATTTATTCATTTTACCGTCATTTTATTAAAAGTACTCGCGTAATATTCGTTCTTTATTATGAAAAGAAGGGGTTATTTTCTTTTAAAATTGTATTAAGTAGAAGATTTTCTAACGAGTCTGTTGAAATGTGCTTTTCCTTTCATATCCATCCTAATTTGTTTGTTATTTATTCAACACCAAATTGGAGTAAAAGTATTCTAATGTCTCACATTTTCTTAACAATCTCTACGGGGAAACTCTTTCTTATTTCGTATTTTAATCCGCCCTTAGGTGCGGTATAAAACGATAACAGTAAGGAAATTGACAAAATTTAAAAATAAATAGTTTTTTTCTCTGTTTATGGTGTCAAACTTTATAAATTTGCCAGTGTCAAGTGTTTCGATATTTTTAAATATTAATGAAGTAAATGTCATAAATGTGAATGAAATATGTCAGCCCCGTTGGCTCATTGGTAGTGTATCTGCCTTGAGAGCTGTAGGGCGTGGGTTCGATTCCCACTCAGGGCAAACATTTGTGAATAAACAAATGTTTGTTCTGTGTCTGGGTGTTCTGTATGTATGTATTATAAGTATGTATTTACAAATAAAAAAAAAAAACAAGTATTTATGTATTCTATCAGTTATCTGACTTCCATCACACAAGCTCTGCTTAGTTTGGGGCCAGATGGCGCTGTGTGTATAGTCCTACGATATTTATTTATTTATTTATTATTTATTTATGTCATAGTCAAAGTCACACAATGTAAGTCAAGGACGAGTCCGATCTCACCCTGGAAAAGTAGTTATAACTTTACAAGAAGATTGGATAGAGTTTTGAAAGCAAAGTCATGTTTTACCAAATTATATCGCTTTCCCAAACCCACGCACACAATATGTAATTCGGCATTTTAAAAGTAAAACACAATTATTTTATACATCAATGTACCTATGTTCTTAGTTTAGTGTTTACAAGTAGGTCGTTTTTAAAAAAAATATTTTATTTTTTTGTGTTTAAACACAATGAAGCGTCCTATCTAATCTATCTATCCAACTACATATTATAAATAAAAAAGTTTAAAAAGTAAATATATCGCGGCGACACGGTCTTTCTGCGTACCCGCCAAATCCAAATAGGTACCAACATTATATGTCAAAACTAATTAAAAACTGCGTTGATATTCTAAAATCTGCAAGAGGTATTACTGTACATATACTCTTATAATAATCATGGGACCTTATTTTTCAATCATACGCCTGAGCTTTTGCACACGAATAATTATGACTGTCCTCTGACCTTAATCAGACCGAATATGCCCTTGAAAAGATCAAGATTATGTCCCTCGAGTAACAAGGAAGCTAATTCTAAAACATACAATGAGTGTTTACGTCAAAAAAATATTCTCTACCCACGGTTTGTCGTCCCTTTCTACTGATTTCAGTCTGTAATGCAACAAGGTAAGGCTATATTTATCACGGGGTATTAAATAAGGGACCATAATGGAATAACAAATGCGCTGCCGGCGGGCAACACGACAATACCTCTGTGTATCTGGGTTCCACAACTACCCGAACTAGAGGTGTAACTAATATATTCATAATAGGTACAGGTAATATAATATCATGTTGCAAATACGTGTACATCGTATTAGGTTATCGCAGTTCTCGGTAATACTTGAATATGAATACTTATAATGATAAGACTCGGCCATCAAAAGTTTAAAAATAATGAGTGCCAAAGCAGCGATGCCCTGGACTTTGTTTCTTATTCAAAGTTCTGTGCATCGCTGCAATGGTCATAGACATACGTTATATCTTACCATCAGGAGAGCGTCTTGCTCGTCATATTACATAATTTGCATAAAACACTTGAAGATATGCTAGTCCTCTGATTCTGATTTCATTGAAGTGAGCGCTTACCGTTGCATTAATTTTGACTATTATAGGTTAGTAAGCGTAATACCAATGATATTCGTATTTGCAATGCGTATTCAGTAATAGAATTACCGAGAAACAACTCTCATATATTATAATTCTAACCCGAGGTAATATTAGATCTGCTTGAAAAATTAGACACGCGGTGGAATGAGAGAAATATAAATTGTGGCTAGAGCAATTGGTGGTGTTTACTGGGATTCCCTGGTGCTTTACGCTGATTCCTTAGACCGTGAAATTAATTGCTGAAAGGAGTGTCTAGATCAGTTTGGTTGGGCAAGGATGGGAAAACGGACAGTGTAGGACAATGTTGATACGTATCTTAATGAGCTCTTTAAATTTTCACCTGTGTTGCAATTATTAAGTACTGTACGTGCAACGTGATGGACTCTATGGTGATACCAAGAAGTTTCGTTGTAATTTTTTTTTATTTGTTTTTTTTTGTACGTTTAATATAACAAACATGTCAATAAAAACAAGCAGTTACTCGCGCTCTGCATCCACCTGCCCAAACGTTCTCATCAGGCTGGCAGCATTTCCTCGTTGGATGGCCAGCGAGATATGCTGGGTCAAATAAAGGCCCAAACATGGATCGGGCCCCATGTCTCTTAGGCGCCGCGCCGCTCAAATTCTGCGACAATTTTTCGTACCTCAGGTCTCAACGTCAAATGGGACGAACTCGTACAATGATTCAAGAGTCGCGTATTTCAGATGCTTGACTCTTGCAGCTATTTTTAAACTTTTTAAATTGTCTTTATTAAAATAGTGTAATACATATAAAATGGAGTCGCAATTTGCGTGTCTGTATATTATTTTAGTTCTTCTAAACAATGCAACCAGTTTTGGTTCTATTTTAATTACCATCTAGATAATTTCTTATGTAAGATTCACGTATTCGTACGAAACTGGGGTGAATCGCTAGTTGATATTATGAACACGAAAGTGTGTTTGTTGATTTTTTGTTTCTTTTAAGCATGTGTTTAGGGACGGAATTTTTAACAATTTTTCGGACTGTCGAACTTTGCGTATATTTCAACAAATAGGTATATGAACCAAAGAATAAGATATGAACATTTCAAAATAATTAACACTTGCAAAATTCACAAAGTGAGATGTCAAAAAGCTAGAGCAACAATTTTTTTTTTTTAATAATTTGCCCCTTCGGGCAGGCTAAAGCTATAAAGCCATACTGCCTTGTCTTAAGTGTTATTTCTGCTGTATCTTAGCTATGGTTATCGTCAAAGTCGTCTTAGTCAAGTCCAGTTCGTGTCAGTTCGTGCCAGTCATGCTTTAGTAAAGTAGTGGCGACTTTACTACAAAGCTTCGATGGAGTTTTGGAAGCAACACGAAAACTTATGTTTCACCAAATTATAAAATATCATTTTCCCACACTCGCGCTTGTAATTCGGCACTTTATGAATAAAACACCACCATTTTTATGCATAAACACTCGACAAAACACTAGTTTTGGAAAAAAATACAACGGAGCGACACGAGTCTTCCCGCGTTCCCGCCAAAACTCCACATGGTTATCTTATTCACCAGGGTCACAGATAACGATTAAGGTAAGCTCGGCACTTCGCATCGCGGTGACATACCGAAGAAAGCACACACTACAACCGATAAATAAAATTGTTTTGAAAAGAAGAGCGAGGTTAAGGTACGTACTTCATAAACGACACCTGCGAAGCAAGACAAGGCCGTCGAGGTTAAGGTACGCTGCTTTGTCTCCTTGAAGAAGGCCACCAGATGTTGTGGAAACTATAAACAGAGTATCTGACATAATTAAACGTGAGCTATTCAGCATAAGTCAAATGCAAATCTCTTTTTATGCAGTTGGTCGTAGATTTCCTTAGCAGGAAGTAACCTAGGTAGGTACCACCGCAGTTCGAGACATTCTGCCGCCAAGCAGTAGTGTATAAACATAACTGTATTCCGGTTAGGTTCTGCAACTAGCGAAATTACTAGGATGTTGTAACTAACCATCGAAAATCTCAAGTAATGACCGCCTAAGCAGCGACACCCTGAACTTTGTTTTGTTACTCAAAATTCTGTGAATCGCTGCAATGGTCACGGACATGAGTTATCCTTACCATCAGGAGAGCGTATCGATCGTCTTATTACTAAAAAAAATTACTTATCGTCACTCCTTCAACTTTCACTTTCACTCCTTGATACGTTTCTGTAATTTTAGAGCCGTAATCGGTCTCAGTAGGTACGTCCCGGCGTGACACGTTGTATCACGTTCATACAAGCGTATCACGCACACCGCACGGATAAACGACACGGCTGAAGGCGAGTGTTTATCACGCCTTTTATGTAGCCGTAATAACAACGTAGAGGTTGAGTGAAAGACGTGGCAGTAGGTTACGTGACAACTCATTCGTTGTTTTTCACGGTGAGGACGTAATATTGTGAGCCTTTACGCTTTTTACGGTTAATCATAGACTTACTAACACTTGGATGTGAAACAAACCAAATACTCTCTTGCTTGTAAGAAATAACGCATGCCCATCACTATTGACCGGAACACAGTAGGTAATGTTTACATACCATTGCTTGATCGCAGATGATCAGGTACCGCTGTAGGTACTTTGTTATACAACCACTTGCTAAAGAGATTAACTATCTTGTGAAAACTTTAGGAATCAAAGCTAAAACATAATGAAATGATTGTTTGCAATCACGCACTTTATTTGGTCGCTTTGCACACATTTTTTTTATTATATTCTAAAATTCTCTTCACACGTGGTACACAGAATACGTTGATCCGAACAAAGTGTTCGCCAAAAATAAAGCATCATTTTCGGTTCACATTTTCTGTTATCAAAGAGAATAAAGCCTGCAACACAAAGGTCACATCAGTGTTCGCCGAACAACGTTTATATTCAATTTGCAATTTCCTATCCGCCTGTAGTCCGGAATTTTTCATCGGTTTGTAATCCACAGTGCAGCTGCATCGACGATGCATTTCGTTTACAAAAGATGTGCTGAATTTTAATGAAGAGCGGACAATTGCTATGTCTCTGTATGTGTGTATTCAGAGGGCCTAGACAAATGGCATTCGCTTCATAACGATTCCATTTCTACATTTCCTATCGCATTAACGATAACGCAATTTTATTGGTAGACAAAGTAACATTCGTTCAGTGATCGCTAATGCGATTCGTTTATTAGACAACTCTACCTTTTGTCTATGGTCTATCGTTACTTGAACGAATTAAACGTCAGATTCCGCGCGCCATTGTTCGTTGTCAACACCGCACACGAAATTTTTTAAAGTTTTTAAAAGTTTGTTTTGTGACTGAATCGTCAATAAAATATTTGGTAAGTTATAAAAAATAATACTGTGAATACGCAAAGTTAAATAAATATGATTTCGCATGAGAGTCGCACAAAATATGAAAATTTCTTTTTGCGCGTTTTTACAGATGGACTCAAGAGTACGCACTAGCGGTCAACAGTTCGCAACTCTTTTGGAATACATGGAAAGGTAAAATATTTATTTATTCCTGAAATACCTGGACCAGTCACCATCCAGTCACTGGACTACTAATAATAGTATTCATTCATATTATTTATTTGCGTATATAAAGTAGTTGGAAGATGTACATTAATTGAACATCATATTCTGCCTTTCGGCATGCAATATCTTTGACTTATTACCTATTGTTAAGTTAGTAAATAATTTAATAGTTGCGCGCAGTTTTAATAGTTGCACAATGTCTTCTTAACGTGATACAATGATTCTTTAGTTTACATTTACCTAATGAGGTCAATGAGGTCAATGAGGGATCTAATGTGTTTACTTTACATAAAATAAAAGCACTCTTTGTTCTTTTACATTCCAGTCACGGTGATCTTGCTAAGCCACAGCTTGGTGTTCAAGGGCACTTAAAGGCTGACCGCTTATGGTTCCAATTAGCCAACACCTTCAAATTCTGTCGGTGATGGTGTAAATAGGATTCCCGACAAATGGAAAAAGGTATAAACTTTTTATCTATCACATTTATTTCTAATAATAATACTACATTAGGTATATGAAGTTAATATATTTATTAGCAGATACAGAACAAAGAAAAAGCGAATTACCATTAATAGTGAAATAAAATAACAAATGCTATAATAGCTTAGAACTAATTAAATAATCCACCCCTGACCGTTTCCGGTACAAATTTGCCCAAAATAATACTTATTTTTTCACTAACTATAATTATGTCTATTTAAGGTGTGGGCTGATTGGAAGTCCAAAACGAAAAACACAGCATGCTAGTACACAGCATGTTAGTGTTATCTTGCTAGCAATACTTGGATGATTGTGAAAAACTCTGCCTTTCAGCAAACATCTCCAGCGTGATTTCAGCAAACCAAAGCAACGCTCAATCAAGTTCCTGGCTAGCACATGGCGCGATGTATATATCTCTGCTTGAGGTCCAGGTGCAGCATCTAACACAGGCGTCATCAGTCAGGGCCGCTGTTGATAGCCAGAGTCACCTGAAACAAATACATAACATTATAACATTCAATTATGTCAATCTGATTTAAAATAAACTAACACAAAATATCCTAAAGTTTCATTTGCAATCCAGTGGTAAACTATTTCGAGGATAAAAAATAGTAGATGTCTTAATTTATGGTAAGTAGAAGTTATTTCCAATAAGGTTTAATTTTATTTCATGAATTTTAATTTTGTGAACAGTATTGGTTGTGCTATTGTTGAGTTAAAGTTACAAAATTCTAATATTAATTATTAAGAAATTTATTATTGAACTGTTTTTTGTTAAATATTAAAATAAACTAAATCTGTAGAGTTGTGATGGTATGATGAAGCGACAAAAATACATATAACTATCATCTTTATATTATCATCATAGGTAATGTTAAGATATAAATTTCACTAACAAAATCTTAAGCACAACTAACTATTCCAATACTTGATTCTGATTAGCTTTTTTAGTGAAGTTCTGATTTGAGAGCTGAAGGGTGTGAATTTGACTCAGGACTGACATTTGTGTGATAAACATCAATAAATAATCAATGATTGTTCGGTATATTTTAGAAGTATTTACAATAGCAAAAAGGCTCATATGTATCCTATCAACTATCTGATTCCCATAGAGCAAGTTTTCTTGGTTTGGGGATAGATGATGCTGTGTGAATGTCCTCATTTTATTTTTGGTGTTCAAAAACTAATATTTTATTAATGACACCAAAGTTACAAGACATATTTTTAAAGATAACATTTAATTTAACAAAATGTCAGTAGAAACATAATAATAGTATGTAATAGTGCAAAAATTGTTAACTGTAGTAATAAAATAAGATGTCTTACCTAGTAACCAAACATGTTCTCTTCTCTGGTGAAGTGTACGCATGTATGCCTCTAGTTCACTCGCAGACCATATGGATGAATCATGACATTTATTATTTCTAGGTTGTGATTGCAAACCTGTAAACAGAAAACTTAGTTATATTGTGAACAAAATACAAGTTTATTTTAAATAAATAATTTAGGTGATGTTTTACTTCACATGATCAAATAATTTTCTAAACTTACCTACCTATTAGAACTACATTTTTCTTTCCAATGAATACCTAAATACTACAAACTCACCATCTGCACATTTAATGAGTGATACCCTTTTCTGTTATAATATAATTGCTCATCAGTAACGGGCTTCACAATTGCTATATGAGTGCAATCAATGCAGCCTATGATTCTAGGTAAATTATACCTCCTTTGAAATCTGGAAAAAACATACAAATCCTTATCGTGCATCAGGAAGAGTGTATTAAACATAGGATATTTTTTTTATTATTAAACACAGAATATTTTCTTTTACTTCATCATTAGTAGGTAATATTGTGAAATAAAATGCATCATCCCTAACTTAACATGAAATGTACTTACTCTTCTTTAATATGGCATTCTTTAATAAACATTCATAACTTTACTGACTGCTTACCATTGCTTCTACGGAGATCTCTGTAGACCCTTTCAATGGGGTCAAAGCTTTTAATGATCGGCAAAGCATTTTAAATGCAGCTTTGCTAAGCCTAAAATGCTCAATGAACAAAGATTCCGGCATCTCATCAACACTTTCCATTTGTTGCCGAGAGCGGAATCTTCTCTGGCGTCTAAGCCAGACACTTTCGTTTTGGGCTGCCCAAAGTAATCGCAGCGTATGCATTTTATATTGTTTTTAATTTAAAAAATCAACAACACAAATCAATAACCGAACACTGCCTACAAAAATCGCCATTTTGTTTTGATACGATTCGATTTCTACAGGGTCTTGGCAGTCGTTAGTGGTTCCACCAATCAAGTCGCAAACTAGCAATAACGATTGTCAAAAGTGCCACTTGGCTACGCATTTCTATGAAACTAAATGATTCGTTCGTTCGTTCAAAACGATTCGTTCTATGGAATCGCACCAAAGATACATTTGTCTAGCAAATTTTATATCGTTAATGATAGACCACGTGACTTATCGGCCCCTTATGTCAATCCCATACATTTTCGGTCTTTTCTAATAGCGTCGCAGTTAATCGAATGCCATTTGTCTAGGCCCTCAGGTATTTGTATATTATGATTTTATCGTTACTATATCTGCATTTTATCCTAACCGTCGCGTCCGTCGGGTAGATATATATATATATACATATATATCGATAGATTTACACCAAAATTACAAAAACAAGAATAAAACATATAACATTCAAATAAAGTGCAATAACAGGCAGCCTTATCGCTTAGAACAATCTCATCCAAGCAACTTTAAAAGGGGTATTTTTTCAAAAAAATTCTTGATATGATACGCAAATTGTAATTTATTGAGATCGTGTGCATTTGAGTTGTCCCATAGCAGCGTTGACTGTCCTACGGCACGTACCGTAGGATTTGAACCAAGGACCTGTAGACTGGAAGTCAAATTGCCTCAACTAGGCTGCCAAAACTTCCTGTATCTAAATGATTATATTTTGTCAGTCCTGTAATGCAAAAAAAAAAACTTGTAGTACAAACCGTAAAATCAACACAAACTCGAAACACGACACAACAAAATGACAGAGTGCCACGGCAAAGGCCCAGTGAATGTTAATCTAATCTAATTTAAAATTAATCTGCGAGATGAAAAGGCCCCGGGCTGACCGGGTTGTGGAAATTGAGACGTTACGGCTCGCCCGGCAACGGCATTAGGGCAACTGTACTGCGGAGACTATTTAAAAATACGTAGGGTTGATCTATTGAAATTGGGCAATGGATATAGGAAGACGTTTTTAGCTTTTAAAGTAAGTACTTTCATAGGGACGTACGTACCTACAGTCTCTGATTTCTAAATAGTTTACATCTACATCTATACTAATTTTATAAAGAGGAAAGAGATTTTTTGCTTGTATTGAATACGAACCGAAACTACTGGGCCAATCTGAATAATCCTTTCATTAATTAGAATGCTACATTATCACTGAGTAACATAGGCTATATTGTTAATCGTGTTAAATTAAGGATCCCTACGAAAACTCAAATAATGTAACCCAATGTACATCTACGCTAATTATTTATAAAGAGGAAAGATTATTTTTTTTTTGATTAAAATTATGTTGTGCTCATTTCAGTATGCTACCGAAACGTGTATGCTCACAGCTGTGTCGATTTACAAATTCAAAGTCGCTCAGTGAGCTTTGGAAAGCTCTGTTCAGTGTTTCTCTAAGGGATCGTATCCGGAACGAAGTAATTTGCCCGAGAACTGAAGTCACCGCCGCTTTGTATATTAGTAAGCTAAAATAGCAGAGGTCTGGCCACATCAGTCGCAGAAACGATAATCTCTGAAATAGATTTGAACTTTAGTGGAAATACCGTATCGGATAAGGTAGGTAGGTGGCTGTGGCTGAAAGCGAAAAGCCGCAGGTCACGCTGTATGGCGCGTCTTGGGAGACGCTAAAATGTAGGTAAGGTTTTTTTAGCGACGATGGTTAGCGACCTTAGGTTTAAATCTCAACAATGAGCTGCTGGTGAAGGAAAACATCGCAGGTTGACCGCAACATGGTTGTAAGGCAACTAGTTTCTAGTACTCTCTTGGCTAGCTGGCACCCTCAAGTTAAATCAAGATCGCACCTAATGGTGTGATCTGCTAACTTTACTGGAGAACCAGTTCCTTTCCAGACTTGTGGTAGGCTTCCACAATAAGAAGATTTTAAAATTATAAGAATTCATATCTATTTGTTATTTGCTTACGCTGTACTCAGCGAATTTGGACGGCGATGAATGAATGCTCATAGATTAAATTCCCGAGTAACACATAAGCTAAGTTATATACGGTAAACGCGGGTGTCAAAAGTTTATAAATTGGTATGCCAATTGCAAAATTTCACGACAATAGTTTTTTGTAGTAAGTAAGCATTTTACATGTAGAGAAAGCGTAATAAATCTCAAAGATATGTAGTAGGTACGTGGGTACGTATATCTAAGAGGAGAAGATCTTAACTATTAAGTCTGAAATGCTAATACGAATTTGTTACCCAAATATCAGGAAAAACACAGTATAGTCACAGTTTTAGCTAACGCATCGACAGCGTAAACTATGGGTACTTAAGTTCACAGTAGCAACTATCATAACACAGGGTGATATTTTAAGGTCACCAAAAACGAGCGTCTCGTCGTAAAACTCGATGGGGAGCTCACAAAATATTCACACTTTCGCAGCGATATGTAGCCGTGGAACGACGATAAAGATTTACGAGCCAATAATACTTTGATTATTTCGCAGATTCGTGGAAGTTGAATTTTATGAGGCGTACTGCTCCTTATTTAGGCAATAATGTGTCGTTATTGCCATCCCGCAATTCCGTTCGAGTTGCCAGATCAATATTTTATGCGATTTTTTATTTGGGCTTAGAAAAGTCGTTTGGTGATAGTTGCGCCCAAATTTTAGAGCAGTCTGTATATATAGTCTGTAATAGACAAAAAAAAATGGAATGAATAGATTCAAACCCCGATTTATATATAAATCGGGGTTTAGAACAAATACATATATGTATCATGCGCTATGTATCATGCGCTTAGCCAAATGGAATCATTTAACCCAGTCATCATCAAAAATGGTTTAAAATAATCCCTTTCAAGCTGTTACCTATAAATATTTGTTCTAACTAGCTTTATGTTTTTTTTGCTTTTCTTTGTTAGTCTCTGTTTGTTTGTTTCGTGCTTGTGTTCGGTAGAGTTACAAAATGAAACTATTTTCCTTCTTTCTTATTTCGATCTGTAGAGCGTGAGTTAGATTCTCATCCAGGACATATAATAATTTGTGGTACATATAAACAAATATTTGTTCTGTCTGGGGTATTCTGTATGTATTACCAAAAAAAGTATTTAACATATTGTATTTTATCAGTTATCTGACTTCCATCACACAAGCTCTGCTTAGTTTGGGGTCAAATGGCGCTGTGTGTAATGTCCAAAGATATTTTAAAAAATTGTAACGGCTATTATGTCGCTAATATGAGCATTGAACAGTTGAGCATATCTTTCATTAACTTTTCATTTATTATGGATTGCTTTGTCATTTGAATAGCTCTGTTTTTTTGAGTAGCTGGGCGTAGTGGCCGTGGGTTCAATTTACACCTAAGACTAACATTTATGTGAAAACTTATATATGTTTGCTCTGTATCTGGTTGCTCTAAATGTATGTTTTATAAGTTTACGTATAAATTTATAAAAATATATGTTATTATTTTATCAGTTATGTAGTTCCCATAATTTTGAAACTAGATGGCGCTGTTTGAAGTATGCTGATATTTATTTGTGTCTTTAATTTAAGTTTCTCTTCACGGCGGGAGTCACAACGACCAAAAGGATAAATTAATGTTAAAATTTAATTATCATACGTAAAATGCAAATTCCCGACATTTTATAAGGCTTTTACGAGCAATATCTAGATTTATTATCCGTGAACAAATTATTCACGTGCCCAAGGGCGGAACGAGGATTTTAAAACGAGGTTTGTTAGGTAACATAAGCGTTCCCCCAGGTTTATGAACATCACTGATTACAATTTGAATACAATAAAAAACATAAGTGTAAAAATTTCTTAGCGTGCGAAATAATTTAAGTAGGCACATTACTCGGAGCCTACATAACTATCTATGTACTTCAATTTTCGTTTTTTATGGTTAACAGGCTAGGTTTTTTACTACATCTCGCTTGGTTTTAAGTAAAGTATGTGTGATTAAGGTTCTGAAATCAGGCTCTTAAGTGAGGCTGCTGAAACATCGTTAGTTGAGTGGTGACAGAAATCTGCCAAACACCTACTTGGTGCTAGCTAGCCAGCCGATTACCAGAAAGTACTTTAACACGCGTATTGCTTAAGCGCATGGATAGTCACCCCATTTGTTAAAATATCATTAGCAGTTTAGAAGATACGAAGGAACATATATTATCATAAGTTGACTAATAAAATCTTAACCTTTTTTTGTAGTCGGGTAAAAATTTACAAGTGCATTGTATGAATTTTAAATTACTATGGGATTGGAGAGTACTCATAATGCTCGCCTTCCACTGCGAGCGAAGCGGACTCCGTACGGACTCTGTTCAAATCTATATAGAAGTCCTTTCTCCATAACCTGAACGAAGCAGAAGAGTACAGAGTTACAAAACTGATCGCAGAGTTGATCGAAATTCGACAGGACTCTGTAGGGATTTCGTCCATTGTATGTTGTATTTAATTTAATTTTTTTTAAAGTTTCGGTTAAATTTTTAATTATTAAATTGTTGTCAAGTTAGTTAAATTTAAATCCTCATCACTGTTGTAACTGAAACGACTGTTAAGCGGAAATTAACTTGAATATAACCTTGAATATTCTATAATGAACTTCCGCAAAGTAACGTCTGAATCAATCAACACGTATTTAGTTTTTGTATTAAACGTGTGTATTTGGCGATAGCATAATTGAATTCAATTAAATACTAAATTGATAGTCGTGAGCTGTATAAACTAACTTTCTTTACTTTCGTCTTTAGTAAGTTTTCAAGTGGGTAACCTGAAATTTACGATTTTCTGTACACGTCTCTGCCATTTTCCACATTAATCATCACAAAAGTTAGCGTAACGAGTTTCAAACTGTGACATAACGTTTTATGTTACAAAGAGCTTGAAACATTCACCAGGTTTTACTGTTGACTTTAGTTGAAATGTAAAAGTTTACTGAACACTTGTTAATTTAGAGCAATTTTCGGAAATCTTTCAATAAATTGTGGGCATTTGTATGGAAATGATTTCAGGAAGCAGGGATGTCATGGACTTTGTTGTGCCACTCGAAGTGCTATCGCTGAAATAGTCATAAACATGCGTTAACACTTACCATCAGAAGAGCGTAAAGTTCGTTGGAACACAGATTCCGGCAGAGAGTTCCACAAACTTGCTGTAATATATGTAGGTACCTATGATCCCTGTTGTCCCTTTTTCTTCACCTACAAACTTCTACAGACAGCCCTGTTGGCTTATTGGTGGTTTATCTGCTTTATAGGGCATGGGTTTGATTCCTACCCAGGAAAAACGATTTGTGGTATAAACAAATGTTCGTTCTGTCTGTGTTCTGCATGTATTTACAAAAAAAAAGTATTGAAAATATTCTATCAATTATTATCTGACTCTCATCATACAAGCTTTGCTAAGTTTGGAGTCGGATTGCGCTGTGTACTACGATATTTATTTACTTCTTTATTTCCTTACCTATTTTATTTCCCCTTAATAGAGACAGTAAGAAAAGTGTCGATGGACGCATTCTTAGAATATACTCTACTTAGCAATTTAAGTTATATTAAAATTACTTATTAGTCTCAACTAGGCTAGATTGTAATAGCAATGAGGTATCTATCATCAGAAAGATACATCATCAGAAGGAAAAAAAAAAACCTATTTTACTTCGAAATTCCCAAATCACATTATGTGCTAACTATTATTTATCGAGATTGAACTAAATCTAAATAATATTAATTAATTTAAAATCACCATTAAGTTCGGCACTCATTACGGGCAACAATGCTTTCTTATTATTAACGGCATGACAATGCAGTGTGTATTGGCAATACAATGGAACACAACGGTGTTGTTCCAAGCTTCCAGGTTCTAAGGCGGTGTAAACACTGCTTTACAATAATAACCACGGATATAGCGCTGTTGGAGCTTCCAAAATGGACGTGAGATATGTAAGGCCGTATATTCCGTCGTTCCAAGCACGTTTGATATTGCAGTGGAATATCAGTCTAATGCTGTTTGCTAGCTGTACACTCGCACTACTGCTTGGTAGCAGAATATCGTTGATATCTATGATATACCTGCTGAAATACAGCAGGATAGCATAGGATTATATCTAATAAACATTCTTTATTATTTTTTGTTCCTTTTTTATGTAATAGTATTGAGACGAACGAGACGCCCTCACGCCCATCCATGACCATCGCAGTGGCACTCAGAGTTTTGAGTAACAAAACAAAATCCATGGCATCGCTGCTTTGGTACTCGTTACTTTGAGGCATTCCATCGAAAACAAAAATCAAAAATCATACTTAATTACTAGTACTAACAATTATGATTTTTTTGCCGTTTTGTAAAAAATATTAATATTGACATATTTATATATTGACATACATATTTAATATAGACAGTATTTTTATATTTATAATATTTTTTATCATGACAATTGGCACAATGTACGAACGTGCCATGGCCGAAAAACAAAAAAGAAAAAAATATATATTGACATGTTTGTACCTTCTTTTTTTCCTTTGGTTTTGGCGTCGCGTTTTAGCATTTGCCAGTGTCAAGTAATTATATATTTTCAAGTTTCAAAAGTTAAATAAGTGCCATCGTACCTAGTTTTAGTCAAAGCCGTCTTTGTCAAGTCCAGTTCGTGTCAGTTAATTCCAGTCATGCTTTAGTAAAGTAGTGGCAACTTTACTACAAAGCTTCGATGGAGTTTTGGAAGCAACACGAAAACGTATGTTTCACCACATTATATCATTTTCCCACACTCGCGCTTGTAATTCGGCACTTTATGAATAAAACACCACCATTTTTATGCATAAACACTCGACAAAACACTAGTTTTGGAAAAAAATACAACGGAGCGACAAGACTCTTCCCGCGTTCCCGCCAATGTTCTGTACCTTCTTTGACCTACACTTAATAAGGTTCGACCCCAGTTAAAGAAGGTTGGATAAGTTTAAGACTTTTTTTTAAGTAAAAGTAATTATACAAACGAAACGTTCTCCTGATAGTAACAGATAACGCTTTAAGCTGAATTAAGAAAAACAAAACACGAATTACCACATTTTTTTTAATTTATAGCCTGTGTCACTCGGGATGATGTAAGGGTTTTAACATTACATAACATCTATACATCCAGAATCAATCAATACAATCCATTTCTGTTTTGGTATTTAAAAGTGATGGCGTAATAAAAAAAAATCACATACATAAATTAACCCTAGAAACAAAACGAACTTGTTTTGGGCATACGTGTAAAAATATAAGATTCGTAAACATAAATGCGTCGACATGATATTTCCACGTTTGCGACAAAACTCATTAGACAACCTCCTGCTAAAGAGATCTACCACCAAGTGATACGTTTGAAATCAATAGTTTATGTTCTTATTTAGTTTACTTATCTCCTTGTTCCTGACCGTCGTGTCTGTCCAGTAATTGATGACGCGCAATAACTCATCGTTTGTGTTGAGTCTCACGCTCACCGCTCGTTCGAGCCCGTTGCTATATCTAATGCTGTGGATTACGGAACAAGCGTATTATAAAGATGTGTTTAACAAAAAGAAAAATGGGAAGGTTCATGTACTTAGGTTGTATTTTTCGTGTTACTCGATAAAATAAATAAGCAGGGTACAGTTTCTACTTAAAGGTTTGGAGTTTTGGCCTTAGAAAAGTCTTTATTAACATATTTTTGTTTTGTTAGTTAAAGTTTCAAGTACGCTCGAAATATTATATCTGCGTGATCTCAAAACAACATGGTTGATGTTCTAAACAACTTGAACGAAACAGTTTGATTTCACTTTTATTATACGATCTGCTTAACAGTAGAATATGATGTACGAGGGGGTATTCCGCGGGTTGGGTTCTGTATACAATCTGGGTAGTTCTTGATTGATTTCTACTAGTCAAACGTCATCTTCGCTTAATTTCAGATGAGATGACGATCAAACGATAATATTATAAATATGAAAGTTTGCCTATTTGTTTATTACTTATTTAAGCTTAGACGGATTTTGATTAAACTTGAAATAGCTCGATTAACACATAGGCTTTCATTAGGCTTCAATTATTTTCTATTTTAGATAACGTAGTAAAAATGGCTAGATGCATTTAGTTTATGAATAAATAAGAGCTTTGGGTACCTTCCGTTGCGATGGTGATAGGCTTTATATCTTAGCGTCAGTTCCATCTAGCACGTGAGCCGTTATAAAATATATTCATTCGTGAAGCCGTATCTACGAGTATATTCTAGCTTTAGTGGTGAAACATGACTTTTCGTGTTGCTTCCAAAACTCCGGCGAAGTTTTATAGTAAAGTCATCACTACTTTACTAAAGCATGACTGGACTTGACTGACACGGACTGTACTTGACCTAGACTGGACTTTGACTATAACTTTAGCTACGAGCACACTTATTTAACTTTTGAAACTTGAAAATATAAAAATACTTGACATTGGCAAATGCTAAAACGCGACGCCAAAACCAAAAAAAAAGAACCACAGATAAAAAAACAGTAAATGCGATGTAAAAAAAATTGTGACGACTGAAGATTAACTTTTTCTCTATGATCATACACACAATGTATTGAACATTCGGTGCTACACACAGACAAATGCCTTGATGTATTTGTGTGCATGTCAATAGAGTATGAGAACCGAATATTAATTGTAGGATCTAGGAGTTTTGTACCTACCCATTTTCTGCGCAACATTATATCTGTCATATATGTTTTTAACCTAATAAACAGCCACTTGTGTAAAAAATTGAGAGGTTACGACTTTTAGTTTTGCAAACCTCTCCATGCCTACACACACCCTACAACACATTTGCTACAATTAACATACGTATCTATACATCATAGACGGAACTCTGAGTTACTAAACATCGCTGGCAGATGGGTAAAGCTAAACGAATTTAAACTTTGTTTTATAATCCATTGAATCATTACTCTAATAGCGAAAAGGATTTTCAGCGCTCCATGCAAGCTACGGAGCTACGTACGGTACATTTGTGAATTTAGGCACGAAACTTTTTTTATTATGACTAGCTAGAAATTTGACCACAGCTCATCTGATGTTAAGTGACTAAATAGTTAAGTGAATAAATAAATAACGTAGGACATTACACACAGCGCCATCTGACCCCAAACTAAGCAAAGCTTGTACAATGGAAGTCAGATAACTGATAGAATACTTTAATACTTTTTTTTAAATACATACCTATATCAAATACAGAAAACCCAGACACAAAACAAACATTTGTTTATACCACAAAATGTTTATCCTGGATGGGAATCGAACCCACACCCTTCAGCTCTTGGAGCAGACATACTACCAATTAACTAACAGAACTGGCTTAATAAAACAAAATAAATAAATGGTCTGTGGCCTTGAATTGAAGTCACTTATGCAGTCCAGAGTTGGGCCAGTGCACACAGTATACAAGCCATTATTGCGTAGCGAGTGATGTTGACATTCCTACTGCAGTGCGCTTTGTCAGCCCACACTTCATCGCTGTGTCTAAACACTACGCGTGGGTTTGTCAGTTTGTCACAGTGATGGGAAATCGACTCTGTTAGCTTCGTTGGGTATTCCGTTTGTTTGCTTTCAACAGCGATATAAATGTACTACTAGATGATCTCAGTCCAAAAAACTCTGTTTAAAGTATTAACCTTGTTCTGCAGTATAAAAATATCAATTTATTTAGTTAAAATATTAGGAATTCAGTAACTAAACACAATCAGGCGTTATCTCTTACCACCAGGAGAGCGACTTGTTCGTCTCATTAATTTTAAATAAATGGAAAAAACAAAAATCATGAATGAATCATCAGGGAATGCGGTGAGTGTGATGGGCGCCTTTGCACCGGGAACGGTCAGGGGCGGGTTATTTTAGTTTAATTGAATATCTTATATAAATATAATTATCTTGACATTTTAAAAAATAATCAAAAATCAAAAAACAAAATGTCAAATAAAGTACATAATATGTCGATATAAAAACATGTCACTTCAAGAATATGTCAATATAAAAATAACGTCAGTATAATTAAAATACATAAAAACATCGTAATTACTTATGAATTAATTGTTCAATGTTTATATTTAGTTTATTTCCGCTTAACAGTCGTTCCAGTTCCAACAGTGACGAGGAGACTTAAATTAAACTAATTTTACACTGCTTATTAATTAAAAACCCTAATCTTACTTAAAATCGAGAACTCATAAACTTAGAAATATTCTTAATTTGACAAAAATTAAATTAAAATTACAAAAAATCTAATTAAAAAAATTAAAATACTTACTGCAGAGAGGAGGATTCTTGATTATTTTAATTAGATTTTTTGTAATTTTAATTTAATTTTTGTCAAATTAAGAATATTTCTAAGTTTATGAGTTCTAGATTTTAAGTAAGATTAGGGGTTTTAATTAATAAGCAGTGTAAAATTAGTTTAATTTAAGTCTCCTCGTCACTGTTGGAACTGGAACGACTGTTAAGCGGAAATAAACTAAATATAAACATTGAACATTCAAAATGAACTTCCGCAAAGTAACGCCTGAATCAATCAATTATCTATGAATTAATTAATGATTGACTTGATATGTATGATTGATTTTAGATAAAAAAAACACATAAGAGACTAAATGGGTCAATGTCGGATGTAAAACTTCTGCGGAAAAACTAAATAAAATTGGATCCGTGAGATTTTTAAAAATTTTCACATAAAACCCGAGTTATTTGGAATAGGTGGGGTAAGTAAATAACAATGTTCTAGTTAGACGCCGCCCGCCGCTTGAACATGTTACGTACGAAAAAACTTTCTAGAACTTTTTTAATTAAAACTTTGCGATGATCAGTATTTTCCACGTATTTGTCAGATGCTCTCATTACGTAAGGTTTCATAATAATATGTCGGTTAATTAAGAGCTTTTACGGCTTCGTTATGTAGCAAAATTATCAAGTGTTTTAGCGAGAACGTTTTTACGCATGTGTAATGAAGCTGGCAGAACATGTACTTACATCATTTTCTAGCCTTTTTGATAAATCATTATTAAAACTCGAAATGTACTTAGTTTACTTTCTAGCTTTATAATAAAAAAAATGCTACTATTATTTTCCAGCTTAAATATTGTTTTACTATAGAAACTGACGTAGTTTTGCCACATTTTTGTCTTGTTTCGATTTTTACCAAACCTAAGGACAACGGTCACACTATAAGGCTGCGTTTTAGTCTTTAGCGGGTAGCAGTTGTTTTTTTGCGAGTAAAAAAAGCGGCGTAGCGTGGGGCACTTGACATAAATTAAAAATGCACGCTGCATTAGGGCGCCAATAGAAGGCCGTCTCAGTGCAGATGGGAAATGAATCTTGCCTCGTAGCACATCTTGTGTGCATCTAGCTTTATGTTTGGAAATAAGTAGTCTTTCATACTTGCGTGAGACTAAGATCTTGGAGCCATTGATGAATGAAACAAGGAATATCGAACCAACGTAAATAGTGGCTCATTTTAACTATTTAAAATTAAATAAATTCTAATATAGGTAAGTCTACGATTTATAATGGAAAGTGATCGTCAGCACTTTTGGTGTTTATACGAAAAAATCATGTCGAATGGTTTTCTACAACTTTTATTTTTTGATTGTTTATTTATCAAAATAACAAGTGTACGAAAGTGATATATTGTAGTAAAACATATCCTGTCGTGTAGCACTAGCTCATACAGTTAATTTATTTTTAAAACAATTTTACTTTACCTATCTATATTTTTATATTGCTTTCAAAACTCTGTGACAGTTTCTAGTAAACATGCCACTACTACTCTTTGTGCACATGAGTGATAGAAAAATGGTACAGTAAACAGAAGAACCTTTAAGTGCTAGTGCTACAAAAAGTTTGATACAAAGTTTTATCTAAACACTGGACACTGGCAAAATGCACAAGGTGCGATGCTAAAAACAAAGAAAAAATATTTTGTGATAAATTAAAAACAAAAATTGGTGACGTACAAAATCTTACCTAACTTAAAAACTTTTCACCATTGTTGATAGTGTTATTATTCTCTAATAATAATACCATTTTATCTCCAAATTTTAGCGACAATTAAACTTAGCTAATTTCATCCTTTGTGAAAAAGAATAGAGGTATAATTTATTTCTTGGGCGTTACGATCCAAATTACCGATTTTTGCATGGATTCTCTTTTTCCGTTCTCAAGTGATGCTCCGTCATACATCTCTTCTTGTATATTATATCCTAGCTAAACTTGCTAATGTTAGTTCAATCGCCACCGTAATGATTATAAGAGCAAATGCAATTAGGGCTGTCTACCGCATCATTACATGAGTGATGAGCTGTAACTGAGTTACGTGTGATCGATTGACACGCACTTCGCGTGCTTGCAGCCCTACGTTTTTGTTCGGGGTAATATAAGAACAGATTATAAGATTTTACTATAGATTTAGTGACATAAACAGAAATTGTTGTTAAAAAGAATGAATAGGTCGTCACATAGAAATCTATAAATTACTCTCATAGAAATGTATGAAAGCTCGCAGAACTAATGGCTGATGGGGCTGCAAACTTCTGGAGTGATGTAAGTTCGTGGACCATGGACCGGCAACCGCAGCGTAGGACGTCCACCCGCAAGGTGGACAGACGACCTAATAAAGACCGTAGGAACGCGCTGGATGCGAGCCGCTTCCAACCGGTTTTTGTGGAAGTCAATGGGGGAGGCCTACGTCCAGCAGTGGACATCCTACGGCTGAAATGATGATAATGAATCTGAAAGTATTTAGATCACCCTGCAAAAAAAAAACATTTTTTTTCAGATCAGTTCATAAATTACGGTTTTCTGAAGTAACACACGTTTAAAAAATGCAACCGAAATTACAACCTTCTCTTTTTTTTTTGTCCGTTAAAAATATGTGAACCCAGGATCTGCACGTTGGCAGCCAGATAGTCTCCCAACTTGCGTGTTTTATGTAAACACGCGTGTGTTGGGTGTTTTCGCGTTTGTGTGTGTGTTTTTATTACCCTAAGATAATAACTGAAATCGAGTACAGAATAATGATTTATGTAGAATTTCTTCTTTAAAATATTCTTTCCAAGATATCACATTAGCATGCAATGTAATCCAGTTCGAAAACAAGCAATGCAGAGAGTACAACCACTGTAGCCAATCTTCTATTCGATGCTCTACCATCCTTTACCGTGCAGAGGGTCTGACTCGAGATTATTCGATCTTACAAATGTATTTTTACCGAGAAAATGCAATCTTGTGGGGAGCGCACCGTAAATATGTGAAATGCTTAATTTTGTAAGTCTTTCCAGAGGTACACCAGTATAACGGTTTCTGTGTTTTGCTATACAACTACAGGGTTATATACTTGACACGTATTAAATAGACAAAGGATCATTATGAACAACTACGGAAATTACTCCGAATTAATATATTTACTAATCATTTACTACAAATTTATTTAGTAAATACATTAAAGTATTTTTTTATGGATTACTGTATAGGCTGAAAGAAGTAAGTCTTTAGATCACGTTATATAGGTACGTAGTACTTTTGAATCAATAATATAATTCAAGGTCACTATATATGTCACTTGTAGTTTTTTTTATAATTATGTAAAAGTAATGAGACGAACGATACGCTCTCCTGATGGTAAGAGATAACGCTTGTCCATGACCATTGCAGCAATGCACAGAACTTTGAGTACCAAAACAAAGTACGGGGCATCGCTGTTTTGGCGCTCATTACTTTGACTTTCGATGGTTAGTCTCAACAGCCCAGTAATTTCGCTAGCTGCAGTACTCTTCAAACCGGAACACAGTAATGTTTACACACTACTGCTTGGCGGCAGAATATCTTGTACTGCGGTGATACCCACTTACACGACTTCCTACTAAAGAAATCTACCACCAAGTAAATATAAACAGTTTATTAAACACACCAGAATTTTAAATACATATAAATATACATGAAACTAAACTGCTTTATGAGCTAGTGCCACAAGTGTCAACCCTATCGCTAAAAGTGATCTCTTCCAGACCAAAAATACTAATGGAAGATCTTGTGATACTCTTGTTTTACTTTTTGTGACAGCCCTGTTGGTTCATTGGTAGTATGTCTGCTCTATCAGTTATCTGTCTTCCATAGCACAAGCTCTGCTTAGTTTGGGGTCAGATGGCGCTGTGTGTAATGTCCTATGATATTTATTTTATTTATTTATTTATTTTCTGTATACATGTATAGCGTATACACTATATTTTATCTTCATATAAGCTTCTCAGGCTTTTATTTGTCAAAAAACATTTATTTTGAAACCTATAAAAGTTCTATGTATCGCTACAATGGTCATGAACATACTTTATCTCTTAAAACATAAAAAAGAATTAAACCATAACACAATACACCCTCTATCCAACTCAATCTACGCCTACATCATAACTTTATTACTACCGTTTCCTAAAGCAGAGGCAATTAAAATAACCATTTTATAACTATTTCTACACAAATCTACCCTCATAAACAGCCGCCTAATTAATAAGCTTGCACGGCAAAAGGACGACGCGACCCGTGAATATGAAAAACGCTTACAAAGAGTGTTGGAAAAAAAATGAAGCACCTTAGCAGAGGCGCGTGGGTCAACAAAGATAATTTCCCGCAATAAATTGAGGGAACGAAGGCTGGTTAATTACTGGTACCTGGGTTTGTAGATAGAACACAGGAATGGATTTGGGTAGAAGTATTTTACCTAAATTTCTGTTCTAACTGTCGTAAATAGCACATAATCGGCTCTAAGGAATGATAAAAACATGACGTATTGAAACTAATGTAGCTCGAGTCAAACTCTTATTTGTAGTATAAATCTAGTAATAGGTATATGACGTGACTAACACTCGGCATTATCGATTTTAGATTTTTTGCAGTTACACAAAATATATAAAAATTATGACGTGACGTGACGTGTTGGATACATGACAAATTAATAGTAAAACTATCATTTTTCAATGGTGAACCGTACCGTAAACAAGTAATTTTTTTTCATGGCTAACGAAAGAGATTGATGACACTTTACATTATACCTACACGAAAGAAAACTCTCAGAAATCGTCATAAAACTGCCGAAATTATGAACAACTTTTGCTATAGCCACAATTCTGAAATCGCGTACAAAAATCAGCAGTTTTTTTTTATTGTTGACAGTCTAGGTGTTCGACCCGTCTCACCTGATGTTAAGTGAAGGTGTGGCCGAAGATGATAAAGCACACCTAGCCTGGAATGGAACTGGCTCTTAAGTGAGGCTGCCGGAATACACCGTTAGGTGCTTGGCGGCAGATTTTCAATTTGAGGGTGGTAGCTAGCCAGCCGAGTACTAGAACGTACCCTACCACCATGCTGTGGTTCTTCACGATGTTTTCCGTCACCGGCAGCTCAAGCTCAAGTTCTATATCCAATTCAATTCATTTTATTGTATATATTATATTACAAAGAAGTACGTAAGTAAGTACTAGAAGTTCGCACAAAGCGTTTTGATTCCACAGTTTTCATTCGCACAGCGAGGTTGTGGAACTCTCTGCCAGAGTCTGTGTTCCCTGTTAGGTACAATATGGGTGTCTTCAAATCTCGAGTAAATAGGTTTCTTCTAGGTAAGCGCCTGCTCCATCTTAAACCTTACTGTTTAACATCAGGCAGAGTATGGTTAAACGTGAACCTATTTTGAATAAAAAAATCTTACCAAATTAATTTCTAATTTATTTTAGAACAAAGTAGTAAGTGTATATTATAAAAAAAGTATCAATTTGGGGTTTTGTTGACTGCCGTACTAAGGTAATTCTGTGTTACAGCTGCCACGATTCAACCTCCGCAGCAGTTCTATAGACAATATTCATTGACTCCTGAAGCACTGATGAGCACTGGCTCCTTTGCAGCAATATTCTTTTTCACGATTTTAGAATTGTTACCATAGTAACAGTTGTTCGTAAAAATGAGTATACTCCATTTCGGCTTAGTATAACCCAATGTGATAACCCTTCATTGGGAGATATACACAAGACGCCCACAGTACCAACACAAAATTATTATTACACTAGCAGCTCGCCCCGGCTTCGCACGGGAAAATAGAACTCGATTAACAATATAAATTTATATTGTTAACAATATAAGTTTCGGAGCCTATTCAATACAAACAAACAAAAAATTTAAGCTTTCCTCTTTATAAGATGTAGATGACAACTGCACAAAGTTAAACATGATACCGCGGACTTATTTGAAGCTGTCGATTTGCTCTATAAACGTCACTTACATTATTGAATTTGCCATACGGATCCCTAACTGTTTTTAAATAAAATATAGTCTATAACCATCACGGATAATGTAGCATTCTAATAATTAAAGAATTATTAAGATCGGTCCAGTAGTTTCGGAGCCTTTTCAATACAAACAAACAATCAAATCTTTCCTCTTTATAATAGTATAGATAAGATATAATAACACTTTAAGTTTACAATTTCGAAAATCGTTCGTTCTTGCTGTATTTCTTCGAGTTAGCTAGCAAAAATCAGTGGAAAGCAGGCGGCTCGCACAGATAAGCACCGACGCCGTATAATGTAGACTGAAAAGAAATTAGCACTTGCTCATTAGTACTTACAAGGTTTTACTTTAATTAGGTTATACATGGGACTGAAATTCTGTCATCTACAATCGACTCTATGTGTTTTGATCCATTCCGGGTGTAACGATATTATTTTATCACTTCAATTCTACGAATGAAGCGATGAAGCGTCTATACATATATTATGTATATTATTGTATATATTATGACCATTTTTTGAGCGAATTTTATTCTTAGTTGTGAGACTTCGTGATGATTACATCATATCCATCACTACAGCCGGCTTAAAGTAACCGAAATATCTCAGATAATCAGCAAGTTGAAGTGGCAGTGGACATGCACATAGCACGCAGAACTTATAACCGATGGGGCTGCAAAGTTCTGGTGTGGAGACCACGAACCGGCAAGTGCAGCGTAGGACGTCCACCCGCAAGGTGAATGACGACCAAGACGACCTAATAAAGACCGCAGGGACGCGCTAGATGCGAGCCGCTTCCAACTGGTCTTTGTACTAGGTGAAAGTCAACGAGGGAGGTCTATGTCCAGCAGTGGACGTCAAGATTTTTTCAAAGGATTTTTAATTTACTTTGTATTTTATTAATTTTAATGAGATACATATTCACAAGGAAGTTACCGAACCAGAACACAGGACTCCCCTCGAGTAGGGTAACCACGACGGATTGTAAATGTTGTTACTATTAGTAAATAAATATTTTTTTTATGAGTTTTTATTTTTATTTAACTTTTTGCAGATGGAAAATATTTTCTGTTATACTTTTTCGGCATTACTCACGTTTAATTGTACCGGAAACTCAAGAAAACAAAAAGTATGTCAAAACCCCGTCAATTTCCGTAGTAAAATTACTTTCTCTTCGGTGGTTGAAAATAGAATAGAATACAACTTTATGCTTTTATTTATTAAACAAAATAAAAAAATACCTTAAATTATACTATTTACAAAATGTATACAAAAAATAACTTAGTCTAAAAAACCGTCAGAGGAGGGATATGTGGCCAGAATGCTGGCAACATTGCCACGCTGGATGGCAATGCTTAGCTTTTGACCAAAGTAGATACCAGCATTCTGGTCACCTGAAGCCTCCTCTAGACGTTTGGCCAGGTCCCGATACAGTTCGAGAGCGGCCGGCCCCCACGGACCTAAAGTTTCAACCCCAAACGGCACAAAAAGATACATTCTATCCAAATAATTATATTTGTGCCGTTTGAGGTTTTCAGCTTTAGATGCGGCAGCACCAGCTTGTCCCGAAGTCACAGGAAGATGTGACGGCGCCAAGGTGTCGACACAAGTGGCGTCCCACACAAAAGGCCGTCTCATCTTCCAAGGGATAGGGGTCATCCCGTCGGGTCTCTTGCCGTCGTCATGCATCAGTCCGTTTGGTTCTAAAACTGATGGGACGCCGGCACTGACAAAAGCCCAACGGATGACGTCGTTTAAGCTGACAGCGTGCCGCGATATACGCCCAGCACTCCTACTGCATGAAAGCGCGTGGTGGCCGAGGCGATCCGCTATTTCCCTACACGAACAGTGATGAGGGACCTGGCATACTGCTCCTACAACTTTATTATATACCAAACAACCAAACATACATACAGAACTTCAAAAAGAGATAAAGAAAACTGACCAAGTTCGAGTCAGACTCACGCACGAAGGGTACCGTACCATTATTTATAAGAACGGTAAAAAAAGTGATTTTTTGCCGTTTTATGCCCTTTTTTATTTTAATCTGATTTTTCGTCGTTTTGTCTTGCAATTTAAAATATCACGAGTCTTTACCACTTACTCTATATCAGTCATGTGTCTCAATCATTTTATCTCATTTATACCAACGGAGTATAAAAGAGACATCCAGCGTTGTGTTTGTGTCGTATTTCTCCGCTGTGTGTATAAAACTGTCGAGTGTTGCACTATAAAGGCAGTTCCCCAGTGCATTTAACTGTGTTGACCCTTGGCCGCCGTCATCCAATTTAAATTTATTCCGTAAAACCGCATCGTTAGAGTCAAGAACGTACTTACTTTTGCTTCAGTTAGAAAAAGAGAGAGAGAGTATATGTAGGGGGTTTCCATGACCATTACAGCAGAACAATATAGAATTTTGAGTAACAAAATAATGTCCGGGGCATCGCCGCTTTGGCGCTCATTACTTTGAGACTTTCGATGGTTAGTCTCAACAGCCCTGTAATTTCGCTAGCTGCCCTTAAACCGGAACACAGTAATGTTTACACGCTACTGCTTGACAGCAAAATATCTGGTGCTGCGGTGGTACTTACCTAGACGACCTCCTGCTAAAGTGATCTATCTATCTATCTATTAGTAGGTAGGAACATACATCGTCTGTTGTTGGTTAGACGATACAAAAGTATTTTATTTTTCTTAACACACTAGCCCTCCGGGATGAAAAGTAGCCAATATGGTATAAGCAATCTAATCATCATAGTTGTAAAGACGTAAAAAATATTCATACATAAAATATACGAAACTTTTGCTTTTATAATATTAGTGTGATATATTTTAAACACCTTAACATAGAAAAAAAGCATATTGGTTCTTTGGATAATGTTTCTCTTTAGTGGGAATCGTATTCATGGCCATTTAGTTCAGGAGGCAAAGGCCACTCAAGGCCATCTACCGATCTAATGTAGTCGAGTAAATGTTTTATCGCCAAAAAATAGATACCAATAACTTTCTTTTAATCATTCATCCGTCATGAGTCTTTTGAACATGAAGTAAATACAAACTGTATCAGTTTTTGTGGCATATGTAAACAGTCAATTACAAGTTGTTTATTTACAAAAAAAAAAAGTAAATAAGTGGACTTTGTTTGCGTAGAGTTGATTGCCTCTATCTGACGCATCTATTTTGGAATATATGTAAATTTTCAACAAGCCTTTTCGATCCTACGCGTCCAATTCACTGGCGAATGTTAGTGAAATGGGAAAATCGTTGAGAGCAATGTACGAACTTTTTTGTTCAGTGTTTGATGAAATAATATCCTCGACGGGCGTCTGATAGTGCAGTAAAGCTTATAAAGTTTGAGATATTTAAAATTTTACAAGAACTTTTTACTATATTACTTCAAAATCTTTTGAAAGATAGTGTTTGATATGCTATTAACAAATTCACTAGCATTAAAAATTACCAAAATTTTGATTGGCAATGAAACTCTAGTCAGTGTAAAAATGTATATGTTTACTAAAAAAAATATCGACACTAAACCAAGTCACATGACAAATTTAAACTAGAAATCAAACCGTTAGTAAACTCTATAACACCGTAATTTGCATCAATAGACACTCACCATCATATTAAAAGTTTTTATAGACAAAGAATAAGTAAAAAACAATGAGAAAATATCTAAAAGAATATCTAAAATTTAAGCCCGTTTCAAAGGAACATTTTTCGCAAAAATATTTTCTAGAGACACTATATCACAAGAAACAGGTGCCTAGAAAAAATAAAATAAAAAATACAAAAATGTTAAAGTCGTTGCATATTGTCAGGTGGAAAGTATTCTAGACAATTCTGCAGTGCACTTGTAGCTAATAATGAAACTGTGGAAGGTATGGTACTTCAAACAGAATGTCGCGCTCTGTAATAAAGCTATATTGCAAGCTCTATGTCTGTGATATTGTGTCTATAAATATGAGCACGTGGTGAGGGCAAATAAGCTTTTCAGTCATTTTATTATATAAACTAGAAATTATTTAAATGATAGTGAAACCCGCATCAAAATATTAATAGACGAACTAAAACAGATACGCGAAATACTACCTCATTTTTGAAGTGAAAGCCACGTTGAGCGATTTTTTACGTAGGGGCACGTAAACGTAGTTATGGGTACGCGTTACCAACATGCTAATGATACATTATTACTTCTGTCAGCAGTCGCCATGACTGCCTATTTTTTATTTTAAACTATTTAGTGACGACTTTTACAAGTGAGTAGGAAAAACACAGATACAGAAATAAACGGTATTAACTTAGGAACAATTTGGGATAGATAATGTTAAATTTGCTTTATTCTATCAAGTAGCAAATAATTCTGAATCCGTTGCTATTTTATTTACATCAGTCAGAATGTGGTCGAACGTAAATTTGGCGATAGTTCAACCAGTTCGATAGCTTGACCACGTTGTACCTGATTTTAAGTAACAATACGGTTTGGGATGGAGCACTCTTAGCTAGTACCAGTTGACTTAGGATTCGAAGACACCCATATGTACTCTTCGGGAAACACAGACTACGGCAAAGAGAGTGAAAGAAATAGCCGAAGTGCCTAGTGCGCACTCGGAGAATGTCTACTCTTTTCAGGGAATGTCGCGTTTGTCTGGCCGTCCGGCAATAGAAAGAAGCAGGTGGAATCAAGTTGTGCAATTTCAGACATTCCCTGCAATGGATTTAGTATCTAGATACCTACGTCTACGAGGCATTGTGGAAGATCTACATTGTAAATATATATAACGAGGGTAGATGCGGGGACTCGTTATCAGAGTGGTCGGACATGGTGAAGATCAAAAAATAAACTCGCAACACTTGATACAATCATTCATTTAATCGATAGTATAAACAGATTTTAAATAAACTTAAGGATTAATCGGATTAATCCCGATTGAAAACGCGGTGAGTCATGTGATGTTTGCACAACAGTTCGCTCAGCTTTTTTGATTTTGACGTTCTTTCTACATTGTCATTTGTTCACTCCGGTCTTGACTGTCCAATGTTTGAACTGTCAAACTATCAAACATCACTACTAACATCGACCACACCAGGCAGCTCAGACGAATAATCAGGTCCTAGCTAGGCAGCTATGAGCTGCTTGGCGTTTCCAATAGGTGGCGCCATAGTGCTGACACTGCAACATATAGATAGATAGAACTCTTTATTGTGCACACCTTAAACAGAAAAAAGTACAGAGAACAAAATAACCTTACGAACTAGTGCCACAAGAGGCAACCTTGTCGCTAACAAGAATAGAAAAACCACGATAGATGACATAAGAAACAGACGGGTGATGAAAATAAAACATAACATATTAAGTAAATAAATAATGTATTTCAATGAAACGAAATATATACCTACACTCATAAAACATATAATTATATGGGCCATAATATATACATATAAAGATAAAACAAACTAAAATAAAAACATACAATAATAAATTCATATTTATGGAAGCAAAATTCTACAAACTGATGTTGACAAACAATACCACGACAGACCGTGGCGATAGACTGCCGTATGGTTAACTGGACAGAATGAAAAAGAATTTATTTGATGTTATTATAGAAACAAGGAGCGAATTTGCGATAACTCAGTGAAGAGCAGATTAAACATACAGAGGTCACTTTCCTTCATAATAAAGGGAGGGAGATGGGTAACGAGTATTCTCCCTTAAAACATAGAATAATAGAACAGAAGCGAAACACTATCGTCATAGAAGCACCACTTGCACTCATACCATTAGAATATCTCTTTTTATCTTGATATAATGCGTATTAAAAAGTACTCTGAATTATATATCTATCAACTAGCTGCGGCCTGCGGCGTTTTGCGTTGCGTACGTGAACAACGTAGCCTGTGTTAATCTAGGATATCAGCTACCTCCATACTACATTTTATCAAAATTGGTCATGCTGTTTCAGTGTGAAGAAGTAACGAACACACCCACAAACTTTCGCCTTTGTATTGAGTTATAGTGCAAATTTTTGCAAGTAATTTATTTTTATTTTAGTTTTGACAAGTTAGCTGTGACAGCAACACACGAAGTAATTTTCCAATTTATTAATTACTAGCGGACACCTTGCGGTTTCACCCGCGTAGTTCTCGTTTCCGTGGGAGTACAGGGATAAAAAGTAGCCTATGTGACCCGGGAATAGTAGAATTTTTGAAATCATTCGAGTAGTTTCGGAGCCTATTCCATAGAAACAAACAATCAAATCTTTCCTCTTTGTAATAGTACACATAGATAGATTCCTATAAGTTATTTATATAAATTCATAATTATGGCATGGTATACATTTTTACCTTATTCTGATTAGCGATGCCCAGCGTGAAGATAAATATTCCGATTAAGTGAATAATGTTGCTTATTCGCATTTGATCTGTGTATGGCTTTCGTATCCCGTGATATTCCATTATTTTCCTAAGCACGACATTATTAATATGGTTGTATGAAAGTAAGTTTACTGTACTTGTTTACACTGTGGCCAAGGAAAATAAACACCCGTAATAATTGAATGAATTCCGAAGCAATTTTCTCAACAAAGATGTATTATCAACCGGTTGGTTTATTTTTAAGGCCAACTGTTACCAGGTTGTTTGTCGCTTGTTAAGCTTTGTCATTTGAACTCTGAAGTGTAGTTTCAGGGAATGTTTTCCGTTCTTTTTCAGAAGATAAATATATAATGTAGGTATAAAAATATACATATACAATGCATAATGTAATTGATATAAAAGTTATTATTGAGCTTGTCAAATCAAAGCCAATCACTTTGTGCTAAATTCAGTGTCAAAAATTTGCTAGATTTTAATAAATTTTGCAACCGTTATTGTCCTACATATAGGCGATAAACGCAGTAACGCTAAGAGGTACGGCGTGCAAAATCATAATATCCTACTAATGTTATAAATATGAAAGCTTGCTTGGATGTTTGTTACTCAATCACGCAAAAACGGCTGAACAGATTTGGATGAAATTTCCCTGTTTCCTGAAAAGTACAATATCTAGGTCTTAAAATTCTGTATAAATAGGTTCCATTTATGTAAACGTCCTCCATCCTAGAACACATCGTTGCTTAACGTGAGGCAGGATGTGGTCAAACACTAACCTATTAAATAAAAAACAAGCTGATCTAGTATTAGTTAATCCACTGTTCCAGCCCAGGAGCTAGTCAAAGCATGTGCTTAAATCAAGAGCTACGCAGGACTCTATAACGCATATATGATTCATTTCTGAAAACTTACATTACTTATAATGCTTTATTTTGAGATTAAAACTAAACCTCGTCACGTTTTTTAATTAAACATAGCCATAGATAATACTTTGCGTTCATAAACGTGGCGTGATACGTGTTCGTGTGTTTTTAGCGAATATGGGCTATGCTATTTACAAAAATCTGTAAAGTTAATTAACTATGATTATTCGTGGCTTACCTTATCGCGTAGATTAATTTATTAATTTAGTTTTGATGAGCAAGTCGCATCGCATTACAACTCCTTGCTTTCCGTCGCTTATGAGTTACATGTAGGACAATGGGCTCAAAATAACTACGAGATATTCTTTTGGTTTGAAAATCGGATCACTATAATATGCTTGTGGTCCACATTGATAGCATTCAGTTGTTTATATTGTTCTAGAGCTGTTATTGTTTCTAGGAACAAAGGTTTCCCGATAATATTCAGGTGAACATGTTTCGTTTTAATTTCATATTCGCAGTTGCAAACGAGATATTTTGTTGTTAACATTTAATTTTGGTGTGTTCGATTTTACGTTTTGTGGAAAGGTATTTTGATGAAAACACCTCTGGTTTGTTATTCACTTATGAATACATTTTTATTTAATAGTAACACGCTAGATCTATTTTAAAAGTGGACATTTTTAAAACTTTCGGTAAATAAAAGAAATGTGAATGTTTCTATAAAATGTGACTATTCTTTTCAAACGTTCGTTAGAGAAGAATTTTAGTTCTAAGTGGTCTTATTATGGAAACTTTCAGTTTCCGTAAAAAGTATCTAACGAACTTTAAAAAAAACTTTACTTTTAAAAAGAGTAGTGAAATATTATAGTATTAGCCAATAACTAAGTATTACAATAATTTGATTCTAAGTATTACAATAACATAATTTTTAATTTGTAAAAAAATACTAAGTGCTACAAACGAATTCCATGAACCTAGAACTTTAAAACAAAGAAGTGTGTGCATGAAATTTTTTATGAAGGAAAAAAGTATTTATCTAAACTAATTACATATTACGGTACTTTACAAAATCATTAAATTAAGTAATTTTTTCTTGTGGAGATTTTTTTAGAGAGAAAACCAAACTCATAAAAAAAATATATAAGACTTTAGTGAAATACCTACAAATTTCACGCTAGTAACATAACATATTATTTCAGCCCGGAATGTCGGCCTAAGTTACCTCGTACAGACTGCGCGACGCCATGCGTCACTGAAATTTCTAAATTCAGAACACATTCAATTCACGCATTTTGATCACAACTTTGAATTTAAACTGACGCTACGCTTTTTGCTATTTTAGTTAAGTAACCTAACCTTGCATAGTCCTTTAATGAATATAAAAGTTTCTAGTGGCTATTACAAGTGTGCTTCGGTACCTACCTCAGAGGATTAAAAAACTCATTTAGGTCACATTTAGTGGAGTTAAAAATGGTGCGACGACGTGATGATTTGCATGCTACATTTTTAGAAAATAATTAAAATTTATTGCATAATAAAACAAAGAATACAATAAATAATAAATGAAGTATAGTGCGTAACCCTACTAAATTAGTTAACAATATGTCTTAATAAAATATAATAATATATTAAACACAGAAATCGTAATTCATTATTATTATTTTAGATGTTATACTTAATGATATTGAGAAAACATTTTGTAATTATTGAAATTTTGTTTTGAAATCCAATATAGAAGTTTTCGATAGTCAAATACCTACATAATATGGTATGGTATGGTTTTATATACCTACTATTTAAAAATAATGTTGCAAGTTAAAAAAAACATATGTAAGTTTCTTCTGATATATTTTCATTGATCAATGAATCGTTTCTTCAATACCTTTTTTCAGCTTAATAATATCGGTAGGTATATTAATATATTCATTGATATGTGTATATTAAAATGCGAAATATAGAAAATTGTAGATTTCTCCTGATTCTTAAGATGATGATATGTGTTAAAAGCACATTTAAAAAAATCAAATGTCGTTTTTGAGCTCGCAACTTTACACCGATTTGTTTGCAAGGCAAAAAAGAAAACATGACAGTTTCGAATGTATTGCGGCATCCGGACTAACCACGTGTGCGATGGCACGCCTTATTAATGTTGGAAATTAGTCTTGGTGGTCCGTGCCACCCAGTCGGTCTTCGAAATAGATGTGTCTCATTTCAATTTGGTGCATATATTTGATGGAATTTAGCGCGTTTTTTTCAGGCAAAATTGGTACATGAATTGACAAATTTAAAATTGGCTTCAAGAAGTGATAGATTAAAAAAGGTTGAACCATGGAAGATGCTTACAACCATTTCAACTAGTAAACACTAAACAGCTAATAATAATCTTTAAACTGATGTGTCTACATTTTTTTACAATCATAGCTTTGAACACTATTGATCAAGTCACCGATCAAACAAAAGGAAAACTAAATCAAAATCGGTCGAACCGTTTGGAATCTACAATGCCACAGGCAGACATACAGAAAACTTATAATAACGCATGTTCGCATAGATAAAAAGTAAAATAGAGTAAAAAATGATATAATCTTTAAGTTGAGTTACTCACCATGTAAGTATTTCTATTAAAATATTACCAAAAGGCCATAGTACTTACCTTGTATTTTTGATAAATACTAAGTAGACATTTATTCTAATTCTACTCGTCCCCACTTATTATAATGTATTGAGGCTTTAGGTAGAACTCGTTAGTAAAAACCTCTTTTTATCAGTCTCACAATTCCTACACAATATTTTCTTTGTGTATTCATGGAAATTATTTCAACATTTGAAATGAATTCGTCGAATATGTTTCTTTACACAGGCTGAAGAGAAAATATAGGTGGTTTATCTTCACAGATTCTGAAAGCATCCGACTTTGTCTCGTGGAATTGGATTACCGATGTTGCCAAGCAGGTAATTTTGAAAACTGGGATTTAATTTAGAATTGGGGTTTTTAGTAAAAGATTAATCTATATCTATCTATCTATCTCTACTATACTATTATAAGGAGGAAAGATTAGATTGTTTGTTTTTTTTTGTAATGAATAGGCTGCGAAACTACTGGACCGATTTCAAAATTTTTTTTACCATTGGGAAGCTACACTATCCCCCGATGACACAGGCTACTTTTTATCCCTGTATTGCCACGGGAACGCGAACTACGCGGGTGAAACCGTGAGGCGTCCGCAAGTTGAAAATAAACGTGTATTTGTGGTGGTTAATGAAGACTGGACTCAAATAAAAACAAAAATCGTCAAACGAATTCAAAGCAAAACAACAGTTTTGCGGTAACGTGATAAAAATATTTAAATAATAAATAAATAAATATCGTATGATTATAGACACAGCGCCATCTGGCCCCAAACTAAGCAGAGCTTGTGCGATGGAAGTCAGATAACTGATAGAATACATAAATACTTTTTTTTGTTAATACATACAGAACACCCAGACACAGAACAAAACATTTGTTTATTCAGAAAATGTTCGCCCTGAGTGGGAATCGAACCCACGCCCTACAGCTCTCGAGGCAGATATACTTCCAATGAGCCAATGGGGCTGTCGATTTGCTGTTATATTGCTGATTTATTTTCCATAGCTTGTGTTTTTTCGAGCGCTTATGTATAAAACCATACAATAAATAAATGATAAACTCAAAAAGCAAAAAAAAAAACTTCTTGTCAAGTCCATTTTGGCGATGGATTATGGCGGGAATGCGGCAAAATAAAATCGCCACATTTTTCTGTTTTCCAAAAAAAGTTTTTTTAAGTTTTACGGGTATAGAAATGATAGTGCCATTCACAAAGTGCAAACCAAAAATTATGCGCACAGTGTGAGAAAGTGATGTAATGTGGCAGCATGTGTTTTAATGTTGCTTCTAGAAATCTGAAAAATATAGGGAGCCCTAGGCCCTACTTTACTGGGGCACGACTGCACTTTTCCCTGACTTATTTCGTGTGACTTTGACTGTAACAAGGATTAGCCTTGATTTCCTCAAAAAATATTTGCATAGGAAGAAGCTTTAAGTAAAGCCACCACTACTCTATTAGGACATGGAATGGACTTGATTATGACTTTGACTGTGACTAAGACTGAATCAAATCGCTATAAAGGGGGTAAACTACAGTGTATGTGAAAAATAGGCATTAAGAATTCTATATTCGGTTGCCAATGAATTAGAAAAAAAACGTACTGAAATAAAGAAAAACAAGTACCTACCTACCTATGTAGATGAGTTTTCCAACCAAGTAGTTCCGTAGAAAGAGGTCAGGAAGCTTGTTAATTTCCCGGATAAGCGACGACACTCTAGTCATAGCGTTAAAACAGTGGTCTAATTTCAAAAGATCTTTTTTATTTTGTTACACTAGCCACTAAGCGCTAGTTAACGCTTTAACAAAAGATTTATTCAGATGGACCAAGATTTTACTTAGTTTTTTTGCGTATATTATTTTGCGCTTATTTTTAATTGTATGCCACATAAATTTGATGCACCAAAGGGGAAAACACACAATTAGATTTATATTAATGTAGTAGAATTAAAACGCATAAATTCAGACTGCAATCAAAAACTCTAAATACATTTTTGAAATTAAAAACAGTTCAAAACTATGGTCTTTTGTAATGTAGTGACTGGAATTTTCAATAACATTAGCTATGGTCCGTGGTTTCACTGTTGATTTATAGGATAAACAGGCTAGGTGTGTTCATTATCTTTGACCACACTATCACTTGACATCCAGTGAGCTATGGTCAACACCTAGTCTTTCATCCATAAAAAAGTAGCCTATGATTCCTGGCTAAGGTTGCATTTTAAGTCATTTCTAAGGTTTCCACAGTTTGGATCCCAAAATTTAAGTGACCTCAGGGTCGACCCAGATGAAGGTGATGTGACTAAATCGTTACGACAGTCACTGGACCACAAAAACCGAAGACCGGCCAATCTGTAAACAGAAAAGGGAAGCTTTTGCCCAGCAATGGGACACTAGAAGCTGAATATAAATAAACAAATTGCCAAATAAACAGCCCTGTTGGTTCATTGGTAGTATGTCTGCTTTAAGAGCTGAAAGGCGTGGGCTCGATTCCCTCTCAGAACAAACATTTTAAAATATGGTATAAACAAACGTCTGTTCCGTGTCTGGGTGTTCTGTATATTTATTATTTATTATAAGTATGTAGTTACAAAAAAAAAGTATTCTATCAGTTATCTGACTTATACGCGTGTGTGTGTCCTCAGATTTGACAACTTTAAATTTAAATAAATATTGTATCGGGGTCAGATGGCGCTGTGTGTAATGCCCCACGATATTTATTTAAATTTAAAGTTGTCAAATCTGAGGACACACACACGCGCATACACTCACAAAGACATATAGCCATATACATACACATTCGCACGCATTCGCAACTACATGCTAGTTTATAGCACTTTTCAAAATAATGCCTAAGTTAATCTACTTACTATTTATTTACTGGTAAGTGACATGAAAACTCGCGAAGGCATGACATGGCCCCGGTAGTTCAACTCACGCGTACGTGACGTAAAGCCTACTTTGAATGTATATGTTTTGAAACTTTTTAAACTTAACTCAGTACCTAGGTACTCAGTTAAATTCATTAAAGTTAAAGCTAAAACTATTTGTGTGAATTTTTTTAGTGAGATAGTATAATTAATGCTCAATATTAGGATGTTGCTTACATTTTCTACAGGAATATATTATTTGCCACCACGCAAATGTTGAATTTCATTCATTTTTTTGGATTTTTTTTTGAAACAATTATCATTCAAAACCAGTAACGTTTTTATTTTGAAACGTATTAAAACAATATCAAAATCGATCTCCACAAAACGCACAGGAGGTAGGTACCTAGCAAGAAAACAGTTTTTAGAATAAGGTTAACTAAAGTTTTTCCAGTTATCATCCTGCTACTTATTCAGGGTAGACTTAAATCAGAGCCTTATCACGAAAGGTCAATGGCACTAAAAACAATATGTAAGGAGCAAGGAACATTCCGACCCTTAGGGAACCGAAGTTTCCGGCCCAAAACTGTACTCGTATGTTTGCAGCGCTTCAGGCATGTAACTGAAATCTCCGTACAGATAAAACTATTCAGAACATAAAGTTACGTCAGTGACTCTACTACAACTATGTTTTGAACTCAATAACGAATGTGGAAGCTTATTTCTGCTAATCAAACAAATAGCAGTTATAGGTTAAGACACACACTGTCCGCACCACACCAATCTAGATAGTAATCGCAAGTGTAGGTAGTCCCTATAAATTGTTATGAATTTGTATTTGTAGGTTAAGAGGTTGAGGCTTATAATGCAATATAAGAGGCTGTTGTTCATGCCCTTTATGGCAGCTAAACGTGGACAAAATTGACGGAGTTTTAGGTGTGACACAATCTCCCGTACGGTGGAAAATCTTCTGTACCTTTAACAATTGTTAAACGAATTTTTTTTTGTAATAGTCGCTTGTTTATCTTCCTTCTCCAACATAGATTTTGGTGACTGCTTTGGTCTTGCATAGTCTGGTTCCACCGGCCCTTTTTTAGTACCGAACGGCACAGACACGGCCAAAGCTCCATCCGTACATGGTAGACATTCCCCACGTACGGACTAAATGTTTCGATTCCACATTTTTCATAAGCGCAGCGAGAATGCGAAACTCTGCCGGCGTCTGTTCTTCCCACGAAGTACAATTTGGGTATCTTCAAATCCATAGTAAACCAACTTTTTTTCTACGAAACCGTGCTTCATCTTAAGCTTTACCCTGCTTAACATCAGATAGGGCGTGGACAAACGAAAACCTATTTCAAATAAAAAAATGATGAATATAGTCTGCGTGTGTAAGTTTAGGTACCGTTTTGCACGTTCCTCAGCGTTACTAAAGTCGTTACAAGCCAGATGTTGCAGGAATACTTGTTATCGGTATTGTTACCTAACCTGTAATTTGAGTATTGTTCCCTTTGAGACCACTTTCTATATGGAAAATTGTGTGCAAGAAGCATTTTACAAGTTTAAGGACGTGATGACTCTTTTCCTGCTTAGTAGAGTAGACGAGAAAAGTAGTTTGATCATTTTCTGGGGTAATGCACTATATATAGATATTGCTTGAAATTAAAGTTTATGTTTATGCATGGTGATATGGTACGTTCTAGTACTCCGCTGGCTAGGTACCACTCAAGCAGAAAGCCTGCCACCAAGCATCTAACGGTGTGTTCCAGCAGCCTCCCTTGAGAGCCAGTTTCTTTCCAGGCTTGGTGTGTTCGACATCTTCTACACCGTCTCTTACGTTCGTCTACGGATTTCATCATTTTTGATATGAATTCGTAGAAAAACCCCGCACTGAATAAAAAGTTATGCTTTATTAGTTAAATTTTCGTTACAAGGTTTGCATTTTATTCATTCACTAAAGTCTAGATTCTAGGCCGAAAAATATTTTAGAGCTAATAATATTTTAATCTTATTTACCTACCACTTTGAGAGTAAGACAACTTTTTCCTTTTTACTCAGAAAACGCCCATAAATATCGACGTTGAAAGCATCGGCTATGGAGGGTCAGTAACAGCGGCCGGGGTCGATACCGGAAGTCAGCCGTCGTACTTTCGGAAGTGACGATGTCTGTGGGTGAATTTTTTTGATTGACAGCGGGCTCCGCCGCTGTGTTTAAAATATGGGGTGAATTGAGAATTTCATTTTGTTTTTCTTGTTATTTTAACTTCAATTAAATACGATGCAGATCGGTGCGACGGGGTGCTTTTCCGTAAAAGTTTTTTTTAAATTTCATAAATATGTTCATAATAAAATAAATGAATAATATTAATGTAATATTTATTTCACACTCATAAAGGAAAATTGCAACACAATTACAATTGTTAATTAATTTATCAGTTATCCGACTTCCATAGTACCTACAAGCTTTGCTTATAATAGTTTGGGGTCAGATGGCGCTGTTTGTGATGTCCAATGATATTTATTTATTTATTAAATTAGAAATTACCTACAATAATTATGGTATAAAATTATTAATTAGGGAAATTATGTAGGCACCTACTACATCTTATTAAACATAATTCTGGTACACATAAACTTACGAGAGGTTTTTTTTTGCTATATTCCGAACAATATGCTTTCTGATGGTAAGAGATTACGTCTATTGTAGCAATAGAACGTTGTGTGACAAATCAATGCCCAGATGTCGGGGACTTTGTTTTGTGAATACGGAATTGGTATAACCTGCCAACAATAAGAGTTTTCTAATGGAGGACCAGGCGTGGGATGGTTGGAGCTGGGGTGACCATCCATCAGGAGATCCCAGTGAAGAGTGTAACATTGGGTGGTTCACGGTGTCGTAGTTCACATGTGGTTTTTTTTTACACTAGTGCCATCATACAGGATGTAGTCAAATGCAAACCTAATGAATAAAATTACAAATTCTGTTCTAAAAGCCGTGTTTCCCAAACCAGAAAATTAGTTCTTACAAACGGTAACATTTCAAGTACTAAAATTTGGGTCAAAAGCTTGTATCGTTTGGCGTTCAACGTCCAAATGTCGCACCTCATTTTCTGTCACTTAACTCTGCTCGTCTTCAAGACCATTTCCACAAAAGTGCATTCACAAACTCTACGAAAATACACCTTAACAATCTTTAAATAACGGTGAATTTTCAAAGCAGTATTTGCGGCGTATACGTTGCAAATATCTAAAGTATTTCTGAACGCTCGGTTCTGACGAGAAGCGCCAGAGGACTGTTTTTAAGACTCCTTAATGCCAACGTATGAAAAAAGCTACAAAGGTTTTTAATATTCAAACCTTGTAACATACTTTGTGTCGAGAGTCGTTGGACCGATGTGAAGGGCAGAAGGGCAGCCGAGAGGACCTTTCAGCCCTCTGTTTGAGATACTTTTTCACCAATTGTCACGCGCTAACAATACGCCTAAAAGGCGCGAAATATGGGACTGTTAGCCGCTTTCATGATCGTGTTTCATTGATTTTGGAGCACGAATTGCGTGGGGTTTGTGATAGCATTTTTTAGATAAATGTTGCGTTTGGAAATCGCTCTTTATGTACTATTTAAATTTTTACACGACCCAAAAAGGAACTTTGTTTTATTATAGACGAAAGTTTATTAGTTACTCAGATGGTGAATGGGTGAAGAGCATTGTAGCTAATCGTTGAATGTCTCATAGTAATAGGTGGCAAAGCAGCAATGTAGCGATGATAATTCAGTGGTTCGAGCGGTCAGTTCACATGCCGAAGAGCGTGGGTTCAAACTTCAACTGCCGGTGTAAGAAATTGTGGTAGGGTATTTTTTATTTTTTGTTAATGTAAAATGTAATGTGACAAACGAGACGCTCTCCTGATGGGAAGAGATAACGCCTGTCCATGACCATTGCAGCGATACACATAACTTTGAGTAACAAAACAAAGTCCAGGGCATCACTGCTTTGGCGCTCATTACTTTGAGACTTTCGATGGTTATTTTCTAATAATAGGTATACTACTCTGTAGACAAACGCTTAGTCTGACAACCATAAAAAAAAATGGGGTACAAATACAAATATTTAATCCAAAGACCAAAAACAGTTAAGGTATCCGTTTAAATAAAATCTTTTTACAATATGAACGGTGTTAGCACGCACAGATTTTACAACAATGTAAAGCAGTTCTTACAGACCTCGAATAGCGCCAAATGTATCTGTCTACCCGATATTTATCTAAAAATTCGATATCTAGATGCGTAGTTCTTCCAGCCTAGGTATATTGCTGGCTCAGTGCCAGACCAAATACTCCGGAGTATGGAAAGGAGGGATGTGGGACGACACTTAAATTTTAGATTCTTCTACAAATGCGACCGCTCTCCGGATGAATTCGAAGAATGCTTCTTTCTCCGGCCACAATTTTGCTGGAATATAACACGGTACTTCTAGATCTGGAAGTTTTGTCGCTGTTTATAATTCTTACACTAATTATGTTTATAACCAGGACATAGTCGCCCATAAAATGCTATGAAATAGTTGTTTTTTATTTACCTTGATGTAGTTTACATTTTATTATGTAGGCCGGTTTACATGCTAAAAGGCATGGATTCAAACACTAAAAATGAGCTAGAGCTGCCGGTGAAGGAAAACATCGTAAGGAAACCATCCTGAGCTGCATGTACCACTGTAGTATTGGATATTCTGCCGTCAAGCAGTGGTGTATAAACATTACTGTGATTTGGCTTGAAATGTACTGCAGTTAGCGAAATTATCGGTTTTGAGACCATTCATTGAAGGTTTCAAAGTAATGAGCGCCAAAAGAGCTTTTTATTACCGCCCCGCACACTTGTGGCCAGCCTCTACGGCAGACCAGCGCCGGCTGAATGCAGTCGGCATTATGTTGAGTTGAGGCCGTTTTATGACATAAAATTTATTTCTTTCTTTTTGTTTTTTATGTTTAACTAGCTGCGCCTAGCGGTGTTACCCGCTACATGTTTTCGGGATAAAAAGTAGCCTATGTTCTAATCCAGGGTCTCAGCTACCTCCATACTAAATTTCATTCAAATCCGTTAAGTAGTTTTTGCGTAAAAGAGTAACAAACATCCATCCATCCATCTGTCCATTCATCCAAACTTACACATTTATGATATTTTGATTTGTTTTTGGATGTATTGTTGATTGAATGTAATTTGTTTTATGTCACAAATGAAGTGTTGTATATTGTCTATATTTGTTTATAGCAACGCATTCCGTAAGAAGTATATGATTGCTTATAGTGGTTATTCCTGTGGTAAGGCAATCAGTGCTTGGCGGTAGTATCAACCAACGTATATATTCCAGATGGTCGCAATTCACATAACTTGCATGCCTCGTGGAAACAGGAACTTCGGTAATTAAAATCTAAGGTATTCCGGTATCTCTAGTGTATTTCTGCTTATATGTCGTTTTGTAATCTATCTATACAAAACGGAAAGATTTGACTGTTTGTTTGTTTGTATTGAATGGGCTCCTAAACTTTGATAGCCCTGTTGGTTCATTGGTAGCATGTCTGCTTCGAGAGCTGAAGGGCGTGGGTTCGATTCCCACTCAGGACTAACATTTGTGTGACTAACATCGATGTTTGTTCTGTGTCTGGGTGTACTGTATGTATTATAAGTATGTATTTACAAAAAAAAAAGTATTTAAGTATTCTATCAGTTATCTGACTTCCATAGCACAAGCTCTGCTTAGTTTGGGGTCAGATGGCGCTGTGTGTATAGTCCTACGATATTTATTTATTTATTTATTTTATCCCTGTATTCCCACGGGAACGGGAACTACGCGGGAGAAACCGCGCGGCGGCCGTTAGTAAAAAAATATAACAATGATATTGAATTTTCAAGACAATACAAGAACATTGAATTCTCGTCATTGTTGAATCCGAAACTGATTTTACGCAGAAATACATGAAAGATATGACTCTGGTATACCTTAAATGAACTTCTGCAAAGTAAGGCCTTAATTAATCAATTAATTAAACTCATGACGAAATTTCTAGAGCAGTTGATCGGTATCTTCTAGGCAAGCATGCTCAATCATAGACCGCATCTTCACTTTAACTTCTTTTCTATGTAATAGTTATAAGACGAACGACACGTTCTTCTGACGATAAGTAACGCATGCATTGCAGCAATACACATTATTTTGAGGAACAAAACAAAGATCGGGGCAGTAAAACTACTACAATGGTAACTACCTAGTCGAGCTCTTACTAAGGAAATTTATCAACAAGTGAAGAATTTCAGGTGAAATGGCGATCAAACGCAAGCTTATTTAAAACTGACATTTAATCACGACTTTTTTTACTTATTGTAAAAGTTGTTCATAATGCTAAGAAAAATGACCCATAAAGCTTAGAACAATGAAACTTATAAGCAGTATAGGAGAATTGAACATGTATTTTTAATATAAATTTATTTTCAACTGATACAATTTCCTCTAGCTCCAAATAAATATTGGTTTATTTCAGTAAATAATGCTGAAAACTTTTTTCAAAACATCTGACGCTGAAACGAATAGCGGCCGGAACAAAAAGTCATCGGGCACAGTTAAACAATTCACATTTCTGTCGCGAGTTGCGAACACTGTTTAATTTATTGTCGAAATTCAAACTGTGGTCCGACGCCTCAGCTTGTCAAGTATAAATATAGACGGCAGATTATGTCCTGCTAAAATGTAGATTAGCATAAACATAAATACTATAAATCCAGAAAAACCAGCAGAATGATAAACCAAGCTATTTTTTAGTATTCATACTTATTCTATAGATGTCGTCACTCTCTGTGCGTGTTTTAGGTTTTTTTTAAGCTAGGTGCAAAGTACTTGGAGCGTGTGCCCCCGAGTAACACCTTCCATACTAGCGTTATGTCACGCAGGTTTTTTTTCTTTGGTTTTGGCGTCGCATTTTGAGCATTTGCCAGTGTCAAGTGTTTTATATTTTCAAGTTTCAAAAGTTAATTAAGTTGCCTCGTAGCTATAGTTATAGTCAAAGTTCAGTCTTGGTCAAGTACAGTCTGTGTCAGTCAAGTCCAGTTACGCTTTAGTAAAGTAGTGGCAACTTTACTATAAAGCTTCGATGGAGTTTTGGAAGCAACACGAAAAGTTATGTTTCACCACATTATATCATTTTCCCGCACGCTTGTGATTCGGCAATTTCTTTCGGGGGTAGTAGCCTCTAAATCAAGATCCATTGTAGTAAAAAATAGATAGATCGATAAATGAACTTTGTAAACTTTGCCTTTTAACAAAGATTTCTTATGCAATACATATAAAAAAATCTAGTGTATCAATTTGCTGTAGATTAAAAAACACGTTATGTTATGCATTACGCAGCTGTCAATCGATAGATACGGTAGCCATCTATTGAAAGTAAATTCATCAAATCGTTTTTTTTTTCAATTGTGCGGATGTTCTTAATTTTTTGCCCTTAACTGCCAGTATATCAGGAGTAAAAAATAAATAAAAAGAAACAAATTGGTCGAGCTATTTTCTAAGTATTTATCAGAGTAACGCACGACAATTGATGTTTGTATTCATTTTATTATTACAACTTGTGTTTGTGTTTTAACATATATTTACTAATTTGTTATTTGCACTGTACTGATGTAGGTACTAATGTAGGTACTAATGTTTGAACTATACATATGTGTAAACATTAGTTACTGTTTTCTAGCGGCTGACACGGTGGCAAGGCTTGCTCTTTGCGGTACAATTAAAATTTCATGGCAAAGCTTTTCAGCTCTGCTTCAGTCTTCATAGGTTTCGCAATCAGGATGAATGTGGAATTGAATTGCGAATAAGTGAAATAAGTTGTGGATGAAACAGGCGTGATGTTTTTTACTCGGCTACAGCAAAGCTAAAACGAAAGGTTATATTTTTAGGATGTTTGTTTGTATATTTAGGTGTGCAGCACCGTAGCGCCTAAACTACCATCCGATTTTGATGAATGATGTGTCAATTGATTCATGAACAAGTAAAAAGTTAGCTAGTGTTTTACCACAGCTCCCCTGATGTTAAGTGACGGTGTGGTCGGAGATGGTGAACACACTAGCCTGGAATGGAACTGGTTCTCAAGTAAAGCAGTCGAAACATAGTGTTAGGTGCTTCTATAACTATAAAGTACTCTACCACCTTGGTTTTTTTTTTCATAATCATAATCATTTTATTGGTAATAGGACAATTACAAGTCAGATATATATGTAATTGTCCTTGCTATGGTTTCCTCACGATGTTTTCCTTAAGCGGCAGCTCAAGCCCATTGTTGGGGTATGAACTCAAGCCCTACGTCGTATGCACCGATTTCGCTAACCACTGAGCTATCATCACTAGTCTTTTTCTTCCTCTGATCTTTTCAGTCTTAAAGTTGCCTGGAAGATATCGCTTTTAGCGATAAGGTTGCCAGTTGTTACACCTGTAAATTAAGTTAATTTCTTTTGTATTATTTATGTAGTTATTCAAATATATTATTGTCTAAACATTAGTAATACAAACTAAGCGGTCTTAAAAAACTCGCGCTCTGCCCTAGCTCGCCCAAACGTTCCCATGAGACTCGCGACGTTTCCCCGTTGGATGGCCAGCGAGTTGTGCTAGCTCAAATAAAGGACCGAACGTGGATCGCGTCCCTCCTTTAGGCTACTCAAAGTATACTGTGTATTGATGCAATGGTCATGGGCAATTGGGCATGCGTTATATTTTACCATCAGGAGAGCGTATCTTTCATCTCATTACATTTACATTAAAAAAAAAGAAAAAAAGAAAAATGTTGCGAGAGAAAAATCGACGATAAAAATATTATCGATTCTTCTATGTTATTCTAAATTGACTTTGTTGTAAATTTGGTTTAAAGAAAGAAAATAATTTTTATTTTGTAACCGAACAAAAAAAACAATTAGTGTATCCAATCTATAATAATGACGAACAAACACCGCACGAAACAAAGCTATCTATCCATCCTTTTCTAGTATACACGTTTCAGTTGTATAATATTATTTTTTTATCATTATGTATCTATTTGTTACTTTGATTATGATAAATGTAAATACCACTCCTATACACTCGAATTTTTTCCTTTCTCCATTACCTACTGAACTTGCAAGCATAGTGGAAAAGTTTTTTAGTTTAAAAGAGACCCAAACAGGGGTTGCTTCGTTCTCTTAATATCACAGTCACGTACTTCGCCCCTAATGAAAATTGCTCCGTGACGACTGAATTTCGGTTGTCTTTTTATTTTGCGAGGTATGTACATCAAAGAAAAATAATGTTTGTATAAAAACAAATGAATAATGATGGAATACTTGAACGGTGTTGTTAGTTGTTATTCTACTGCTATCCTACTAGATTGGAAGACTTCAATTTAGAAGATGCGTTAAGCGTTGATAGCTTAGTGGTTAGCGCGGTCGGATCTCACGCCAAAGCCTTGGGTTCAACCCCAACAAGGAGCTTGGGTTGTCGGTGAAGAGAAACGTCGTAGTACGTAGGCTACTCTCTAGCATTCAACTGGGTAGCTACCACCCTGAAGTCGAAATCTGCCGAGCGGTGTTTTTCGGTATAAGGTTTGTATAGAGTATTAAAATATTGAGTTTCCAGCTAAATTGAGTTATGTAAATTAATTTCCTGGAAATCTCATTATGAGGCTCAAATGGTACAGGGCAAAACAGTTATGTTTTCAGTGAAAAGTAGAATTAAATTTAAATTTTTGTGGTGCGGCACCTTACGAAAAACATTTTACAATCCTAGGTTTTATAGCCAACTTTTACGTAACTCTTGTCATTATTTTCAAAAATATAAAATAAACAGTATTCTAGGCAACTCAAACAACTATTGGATTATTATTATTTTTTTTTTTGTATTTTTGACTACAGAATATAGAATCGATATAGTTTTGAAATCAACTTAACCATAACAATATATAATCGACTATTTTTACCTAACTACGGCAAAGTCATAAGAAAGGTGTATGTTTTTTTATCAGTTTATGTAAGAGTATGTATGTTTGTATTTAATACGTAGCGCCGCAACTACTTATCCGAAGTTGATGCAAGAGATGTTAATCAATTCGTTGTCGTGGTCTGTGTGACATAGACTATGTTTTTTCTTTAACCATTTTTTTTCATAGCCTGGATGTATTATTAAAAATTTAAAAATTTTAGCTTTTTTTTTTTTTTTTTTTTTTATATTAGATAGGCTTGCGTTTGACCGCCATCCCGCCTGATGTTAAGCGAAGATGCAGTTTATTGTTCAGATATTTTCATACAATTTCCGCATATATTAGTATCTAATCCAGCATTCCGATAAAATATGCTAGTAAAGATTTCTTCATGACACAATATCGGATGGAATTGAAAGATGGAAATCGAACTCAAGACAAAAAGCGTCACATTTCGTTTTTAAACCCAAATGACTAAAAGGTCAAGGAGTTCCTCTTAATTACTATGTAAGAACACATTTAGAGGAAGCACCGAGTTCCTTATTAGAACAGCTGAAAGTAATTGGAAAATACGGCACGAGAAGGTTTCATAACACTATTATTACCCCGGTGCTAGTGTTAAAAACTAATTTAGCCGGCGAATAGAGGTTGAACTACGAGTACACCAAGTCAGATAATGTTTACTCAAGTCCAAGTTACTGTGATAGTAAGTACCTACCTCTGTTTGAGTTCACTCACTGTGTGTGATACGATTTGTCATGAGCTCGATTAATTTTAAGGGCAAGTTTTTTTAATATTAAAATCATGAGACGAACGTCTCTTCTGATTTCTGATAGCAAAAGATATTGCTTGATTATAGCTGTGGTAACAAAACAAGTACACATTTACAATTTAAAAAATACAATGAAACACAATGCTCCAATGAAATAGCGAGGTATTGTAGTAAATGAAAATGTGATCGATGTGTACAATTTTTAGAATTTTTTTTTTTTTTTTAAACTGCTTTACCGATTTCGATAAAATTTAAATGAGGCCATCTGGGAAACAAAAAAAGTTTTTTAAATCGGTTCAAGCGTCTTCGATTAATCGGTGAATATACATCCGACGAATTGTGAACCTTCTCCTTTTTTGTCGGTTAATAAAGCCATATTGTTATCGTTAGATTAGCGCTCATTACTTTGAGACATTAGATGGTTAGTCTAACAGCCCTGTAATTCCGCTAGCTCCAGTAACGTTCAAACCTAAATACAGTAATGTTTACACACAACAGACAAGATTAAAAAAAAAATACAAATAATACTAATTGGATAAATCAGAGCTAAGTTCTGGGCTATTAGCATAGTAGCTCCAGTGGGTTGGATAAAATTATCAAACTATTTCTAACTCTTATACAAGTTGGGTGATAACTCCTGTTCTGACGTCCTGCTCGGCGTGCATTATGCAGTTATCCGTACCAGCATTTCCAACCCAGTTTCATGAAGTATCGGAGCGACGCTCTGGGCCGTTGGCTATTGGGTTTGGTGGAATGATCAAAAACTTTCATGAACTATCTGAAAACTTCGAGTTGGTTTCATCAACATTTTAAAAACTTGCAAAACTAGTTGACAGCCCTGTTGGTTCATAGGTAGAATGTCTGCTTCAAGAGCTGAAGGGCATGGGTTCAATTCCCACCCAGGACAAAACTTTGTGGTACAAACAAATGTTTGTTCTGTGTCTGTTACAAGTAGATATTGTCTTGTTTTATGACTTTATTTAAAACTAAGAGATTATTGAATTACTAGTAAGTAATTATAATATGTTTGTTTTTATGGACATTTAACTATATTGACACAATTATTTTATATGTGACATATAACTTCATTGACACTTTCCTTTTAATTATTTGACATGTCACGATTTTGATATTTTTAAATATGAATGGAAAAATTACCTGTAACTTTGGTGTTATTAATAAATGATTTGTATTTGTATGTATTAAAAAAAAAAGTATTTAAGTATTCTATGAGTTATCTGACTGCTATAGTAGAAGCTTTGCCTAGTTTGGAGTCAGATGGCGCAGTGTGTAATGTCCTGCGATATTTATTTATATAGTTAAAAATAATCGGATCGTCTCTTATGAGTCCTGCTTACATAAGTTCGAGAGATCCGTGAACAAAAACAAGAGCCCGCGGCGTTTATCGTTACAAACTCATCTATTATACATAGTTATCTTTGGATATTATATTATACAACACAGTTACCCTTCGCATATTAATTTTCCGTCGCGGTTTTTGAAGCAAACTCCGCTTGACTGTTTGGTCTATTATGTTTATGGGAGGTAAACACTAAGGGTGTATTTGCTTAGGTTATATAGGATCTTACCTTTTTGCCGTACTAAATGTAATGTTTTTACGGGATCGGTAGATTTATGTGTTTTTAATTTGTTTGTTCTTGTAAAATATAGTGATTATTAAGGGTTTAATTGGATGGTTTACACAGATTGTGTGTTTTCTCAGCTTTTTTTTTCCTAAAATATTTTTTTTTAACTTTCCGTCTGCAAACCGCCTATCACATCTTATATTCTACCCTTCATAAGGCCATAGTCATAGACCATTTGGGTGTCTTTAATAGTAAACAGGTATTTTCTAGGTACGCGTGCTTCATCTTAGAATGTATCCTGCTTAAAATCAGGCAGGCCGTGATCAAACGCAAACCTATTTCGTGTAAAAAAAGTCCACTACGCTGACCAAGTGCAGGTCGGCTATATCTACACGTCTTCGAAAACATTATGAGCGTTCAGATTTGCATTATTTTCAGACGATGCTTTATACACACAAATACTCTTTTAGCAGAATAGTAAAATAGAGATTCATGTTGCCGGATTTAAACTCTCCTCAAACAACTCTCACGAAGTGATATTATAAATCTTTCTTCTTTACGTAACCCTAAAAATAGAGGAAAAAAGCACCGTTTTTCTCAAAAGAAAATGGCAGAGCATAATTTACACGATCTGGCGAGAAATCTTCTTAACAATACTAATGAAGAGAGAAATTCGGAGAGATCACAATAAGCCATTATATTCTGTTTTCCCACTCATTAGGCATTCCAAACAAGGAATAATATCCCGACAATTATGAGCACAAATAAGTGTTTATTTGACGTGCTTCTTGTTAAGCTTCGGTAAACTGCAAGATTTATATTTATTACAGAACCTAGGTAGATATTAATGTAAGGTTACGCAAAGCTGAAGTACTTCGCTGTAAGGAGGTCATCGTAATCATTATTATGGACAACTTTTATAGTGAGGCTAAATCACAAAACACCCACTCGTCGGCAAGGGCGATTAGCAATTTTTACAGAACAGCTGATTTAAAGCGATTTTTTGCAATATAAGTATAAAACATAAAATGACGGTACAACGAAAGTTTTTCATAATACAATGCGGTGAGAATGTTCTTCCGCCTCCAAAGCTCCTGCAAAGATTATATTGTAGGCATCTATGCTACTCCTTCTATTACGTAGGTACATAATATTATGATATATATCATCATTTTCACCGTAATTAGGTACTGCTTAGCCTAGGCCTCTCTTCTTGTACGCCGCTCATCCTGCTCCCGTGCTAACCTTGTCCAAGTTCGACCCGCGATGTCCTTACGATGTCGTCGACTCAACGATCTGGAGGGCACCCGACGTTTTGTTTCCCGGTTCGCAGCCACGAATCCGTCTCTATATTTAATTTTCTCACTCGATATTGTAATTTGATGCCGAGCATGGCGTGATCCAAGGTTCTGTGCAACTTGTATTTTATACACAGCCTCATGCCTCGGCACCATATGATATATATTTTCATAACATTATTATGTACTCACTTACATACTAAAATTACGTACCTGCTTTACACATCTAATTTTTAAATATATTTATTAACAGTATTCTATTAGTATACATTTCACTACGATACTGGACTAATCGCTTGCGCCTATCGCCTTACGCAGAAATATAGGACTTCATTGCTAACGCACTGGACTACGGAACCGGTTCGTGGACCGCCGAGTGCTGCGTGCCGTGTGCCGATCTCCATTTCCTTACCTACCATCGCCACGTGCATGCGTCGCTCTGCGCCGCCACCGTACGATCGATATTAGTACAATTCTATTTATAGTTTACGCTATAACATAATCCAATTTGAAGACACGAAAATATAATTACCTTCGTCAACAATCAGTCGAAGTTTCATGATCACACCCCATACAACTACTGAAATTAAGACTTGGCTTATCGAGCATATATTTTATAGGTTCGATGCCATTATGAAATTGAGGGTCGTATAATTTTAAATTTTAAATTAATTAATTTGTATAATTGAACAATTTTAATACTAAAAAGACTTGTAACTGATGTTATCAATAAATACTACTGAATTTATACCAATTTTAATATTGATAAATAGAGTTGATCATAATTATTAACCACAGATAACAAATTCAAGTCAACCTTTCTTTATAAAAAAAATACGATGCATATAAAATGTGACAAAATCAGAACTCGACCTAAAACAAATTTGACGAATATCGCAGTTAACGATAAAGGAATACGAGTAAATATGGAAAAGCAGAAATTTCTTTTTTTACTGTAAGTAATATTTCGTTTTTCATTTTGTCAATTATTATCCACTTCGAATTCAATAGGTATGTGTATCTACCAAATTGGCCACAAGTAAATCGTATCGTGAAAAACGGCAGCTGTAACTCGAGCGAATGCTCCGTTTTTATTTTTATTGGCAATTAAACATTTAAACCATTGTGGATTGAACACAAGAGCTTCCCCTCTATACAACGAAATTTTATACTCATTGATGTGGTATTTTAGGGTTTAATAAGTACGAGAGGTCTAAATTAATGAATACAGCAATTTCAAAAACAAATTGAGGTACGCTCGCAGCGGGGTACTTACTGGAGGGTAGAATGTAATGTTAGCTAGTGATTTTAAGATCATTTCAATGCATGCATTTATTTATTTGTAGTTTTTATATTTAACAAATATAGATGTAAAAACATAAATAATATAAATAGAGTACTGCCGACATCAGGGCAGGGCTCAAGCTGCTGATGGTAAAAGCTGCAGAATAAGGAACCACCTTACAATGCATGCTGTCAAGGATCATTGCCTTTTGGATCTGACTCTTGACCCAACCGCCTAGCAAGAGTCTCTTAAAATGTTGGTCGAGATACCTACTGTCATTATATTTTTTAAACTGGATTGAATGAAGCTAATTATTGGAAAACCTTTACGATTATACTCTCTCTTTGCTAGTGAAATAAGCTTGAGTCACAAAAAAATGGTCTTCATTCCACGTTGCATAAATCTATATCACTATGAAATCATAATATAACGGGTTTCAAGCTTGTGGTTATACTAAGCGGTACACATTATGAATAACTTTTATGATAAACACAACTCTCGTGAAAAAATTCTGTTTCCCAGAAAAAGTAATTGACCTAAGATGAAATGAGTCTAGGTGTATGTATTATAAGTATGTATTTACAAAAAAAAAATCTATCACTTGTCTTTTTTTTTAAATTAATTACTTTGGAAATGACTGTAAAATGAACACGCCGTCGCGTCGAGAGCGCTGCCGCGCGGTAGGGTTCCCAGTACGCTGGCGGCATTGCCCCGTTGTATTGCTAAGGCGTATTGTTTGACGTAGGTAGGCGCTAGCTCTGAGATTCCGCGAGAGCGAGAACCAGCCGCTTCGAAATGTCTTTAAGATTTAACTTAATTTTACCACTTGTCTGACTTCCATAGAAGCTTTGCTTAGTTTGGGGTCAGAAGGCGCTGTGTGTAAAAAAAATGCTAAGAAATGAAATAACACAAACATTTTTCACGATTTATTTAATAAAAATCTCTTTTGACTTGAACACGATCACTAAATTACAGACAAAGAAATGTTTTCATGTAACATTGAGACTAATTACGTCGTATCAGTCGCATCTTAGAGTTGAATAGTTAGACCATTGCTTGTATCTCACTGATTGACTGAAACAAACATTACACTGAAGCTTACCTATTTACATTAAATTGTGACTTATATATTGGTGATATTACTTGCGATTTAGTGAAATGTATGTAAGTAACTTTTACTTTTATATAACAGAAAATATAACAATAATTGAATGACAATTATGGAGGTTTTTATTGACACACATAAACTTACACATAGCTTCCCAACGGTGAAAGAATTTTTAAAATCGGTCTAGTAGTTTTGGACAAACAATCAAATCTTTCCTCTTTATAATAGTATAGATAGATAAATAAAATTATGCCTATAATCATTGCGAAAATGTAAGCAATAAGTTGAACAAGTTTTATCACAGTCAGATGATCATCATTGTGAACATCAAACATTAGTGCATAAAATACGAACAAAAAAATAAAATCGACTAATATTTTTGATTGTTTGTGATTGCGATTGTATGTTACTAATTCACGCTCAAATGGCTCCTTTTTATTTCGAAAAATGTAGTGTTCGCGTGGGAACAGCAGGTAACACCGCGGGGCGCAGCTAGTATTATAAAGAAATGGACTGTAATGAAAAAGAAACAATGTTTTTAGTTTGTTTAGATCTGTTACCTTAAGCATCTAAGGTCTTAAAATTAAGTCCAGTTTTCGAGACTTTAGTTGACTATATTGTAGCCTTTATGTAGTAAACAGGAATTATTACGACAGTTCAGATTTCATATACATATTCAGATTTGTCAAATAAAAACCTTCAAAATTGAGATCGTTAACCTCGCTAAAGTGATTTATAATGATAAGTTTTTGTTCAGAAGTAAAATAAGTTGATCTATGAAATCATAGGCTGTGAAAAATTATTAACGCGGACAATTATTTTTTTACATTTTATTCCTTATTTTTATTATTGAATTATGTTTCACAGTAAACTAAACAAAGTAAATGCAAATGTGATTTTATATATATTTATATCTATGTACACGAAAGTAACTAAAAAGTGCACCATTTTTAATTATGTACATAATTTACATTACATCCTAACAATTACTAACAATGACATTTCAAAAAGTTCAGACTAAGTTTTATGCAACCTTAAAAAGTACAAAATATGTAATAAATAAATTGGACCTACAGTATCAACATTTAAGGATGTTTAAAAAATAGGATATAGGCTCGATGCCAAGGTATTAAGACATACTCTAAAATAATTAGCTTGTTATTTTCCATTATTGACAGTTGGTACTACGTCCTATTTTTTGAACGTCCTTGCTTCAAACTGCTTGCAAAATTTTATCTGAGTATTCGACAAGTTAGATACTTCTGTAGATTTACTTTAGGGCACATAGAGTACGTACGTAGATTATCAAAATTGAATTAAACAGGCACCATCATAAGTGAAAACAATGATTTGCAATTACAAAACAATTTTAGTAAGTAACAATGTCAAAATTTAAATTACCAACCTTATTACAAAACTTTACACCATTAAAATTTACAAACAGACAAATGCGTAGATGTAGAAAATTTCCAAAAATGGTATTCCAAAAATCATTCGACTAAAAATGGCAGCATACTTTTCTCATACAAAATCCACTTTCACCTGTTATCAGCCTTTTCATCACCTATTACCTACTAAAAATTGATAAGTAACAACGATTATACTGTCAGTACGTGAAAATAAATACGGCACGTGGTTTAGCATCTCTGGCTTGTTTTGAAAACATGAGCTTTAATACAACTCAAAATGTAATCGTCGAAACTTTTCAGCATTCAATAGTCGCCGTGCGGTTACCGTGTATGTTTTGGATGTTTTTTCTAGCAATAAACATATGGATTTTTCTTGTTCGTATGATATCTGAGATTTTGCAGATATTCCTCGCGCTTCCATTCTATTGCATTCTAACCACAAACCATTTATGGTTAGTACATTTATTAATCTTTAACTATAAAAGTATGGTAGGTATATGTTATTGGTTTTTATGGTACAAAACATTATATTTTCCACCAAAGTGCCATAAATTTTTCCAACTAGGTAAAGTTACGTTTCTATGAAACGATAGTCGTAACAATAAAAATAATTATTTAGGCTTTTCTATCACTTCGACGTATACTCACCCCTTTTCATTCAAATCTATTTATTTACATTGCTGCATTACAATAACCGTCTTTTAGACTGATGTTATCGAAACCGTCATATAGAAATTAAATGGAATGTTACATTTCTACGCGTGGTTTTACGACAAATCCTTGTTATAATATTATTTTGACAAACGAAAAACTTTTCGAAGAAGTTGTGAAGCCGCCTTTATAAGAAATTCATCGATAAGAAGTACAAACATCAGAACCATACTTCATAGAACGGCTTCACTTTCATTTACACACATTACAATCTTCCTTTGTTTACACTCGCTACGAATCAATTTGTGGGTTCTGTTTGTCGGCATCCTTCCTCATGAGGAGCCCCTCTGAAGAGTTGGAAGTAGAGATCACGAATAGCTCCGACCCCTCAACTTTGTGCTAGGGAATCCACCGGCACCACCAGTTTTCCGTTGGAGTAGCTATAACAAAAAAATAATAATTAAAGGGGAATCTAGCGAAAGATTCCTTCCTAAATCCCAAAGCGTGAATAATGCTAAATATTTATAAGGCAGTTAATATAAATACATGAAAGAAAGTGTTATTAACCTGTATGGTATAGTAGATGTTCTGGATTTAGCTCTGCTTTGCCTACAGGACTCATCTGTAACCAAGACATTTTAATTTAAACTATCTAATAAACATCTGCCGTGGATAATTAGTGTTTGTCTTGGCGGATTAATTCGAAGTTCCCGGTTGTTCATAGTTTATACCCTATCGACGGCTTTAATTAAGTGGTAGCTCACGCTATTGTCTCGGTTCTTGCGGAACAATACTTATCTCGAGTCGAAGTTGCAGAAGTAATATCGGAGATACCTTAATGAGGGAACTTTGTATCGACTTCGTTAATCGTCTGACGCGACCGCGCTGCGCCGCGATCTTATCACTTTTATATTACAATTTTAATAGTTCTATTTTACGTGTTTACTTTGTAAATAACATAAATGTTTATAAAGGGTGAAACAAAATAAAAATGTTAGGAAATTCTCAGTAAAATAACTGAGCAATGAAATTTTTGATGGACGCGCATTTGCCAATTGAAGATAAAAATAAATAGAAATCATGTTTACTGGTAGAAAGCAAGAAAAGCAAACACATTGTAAATGCATGACGCCTTTTGCTTTCAATTTGTTTGTACTTTCTGCCAGCAATCTGTGAAGTGTGAGGGACCCTTACCATAGTGCGGCTAACACCGTTGTGAGAGGCACGCATCGCATTTGACGGGCTCGGCACGCCGCTTGCCCTGAGAGCCCTGCGAGCCGGACTTACGCCGGAAAGTGTACCTAACGAGCAGACCTGCAATGCAAAACGCGGCACCGTTAACAAAACAAACTCACTAACTAAAATGAAAACGACAAATACTGAGCCGCGCGCGCGTCCATCTGAAAAACGCCTATGGGCGGACGAAAGCGGACGAAATAAAAAAGAAACGATGCTCTCTGGGTTTTCATGACTTGATACTGCTCGATTTCATTCGCGTTTTATGTGACAATGGAGCATAATGTTTTGCGCACTGTTGCTTAAGATTTATTTTTTTGTAACGTGTGACAAAATTATGGAATAGTAGAATGACGAATGTTTTACATTGTTTGTTTTGAAACCTATGACGTTTTGTTTAAAAGAGCTAAATACAGAAGATAAAATAGCTTGATTTTTATGAAGCAGGATTTGCATTGACAATAGAATACATGCATGTAAAGTTACTGGGGTGGTTTACTCACCAGTGAGGCCAGCTTTGTTGATGCTGTTTGAGCTGGAGAATCCGGATATTTTCTTCCATGTCTTTTTGTTCCAGAAGCCGCTAGTTTTGGCATCTCCGCAGCTAGAACTTCGAGGTGAAGTCGCATCTCGGCAACGAGCGCCACACTCATCAGCGCCTAAGATGCGGACAGCGCCGGCTCCTCGAGTCCCGTAGGCTACTGCGGGCAAATGAGGCACGGATCCAGTGGGTTTCCGCCGCAAGCTGCCCACGTAGCTCGCGCCGCTACTACTTCCACTGAATCCACTATCTAAATCCGGCGGATTACAACTGGCTGGTGACAATAATTCATCCGTTGGACCCACCCTTAATAACTCTTCGATGTTGTCACGATCCTCGCCTCGCTCAGAGTCTGGTGATTCACATTCGGGCATCAACATCGCTTCTACACTGAGGTTTAACTCTCCGAGTATTCTTTTGTGCCTTGATTCCACTCTACGAACTTCTTCTTCTACAACACTCCTATCTAATGAGACGAGTGACTGCCTAGGAACGTATCGATGCTTCGGGCATGTCCTTGATCCATCTGTGATTTCTTCATAAATATTTTCCTCAGTACCATACCTCGTTACGTAATTGTGACGAGAAGTACGTTCTCGCGGCAACCCGCCACGACCACGCTGACGATTTGACTTTCTTGATGATGACGGCATAGATAAATGGTGATCATAGTAGGCATATGAATAATCTACTGGTTCAAATCTTTCCATAGTGGCGGCAATGTTACTCCTGTTCCAATTCTGTGGAGGGGATTCCCTAGATAAATTGACGGCTGCAAGTCGAGCCGGTAGAATTTCATCCAAATCTCGAGCGCAACGCTCATCAAGTGATTGAGCTCCGTCGTCTTCCTCCCGCCTATGCTTCCTATGCGGCCGCCGAGACGTTTGCGAGCGATGTGTCCGATCGCATTCTGAACCATGACCGTGATTATAATCTGGAGTATGACTGCGATTATAATCTCCGGGCCGGTGCTTGCAGTCTATAGTATGGTGGTAATCTGGAGTGTGCCTGAGGCTATAGCTGGAAGTTCCTTCGAAATCGGACCGATCGTAGGAGGGGCTATCGTCAGCATTACTGTTGTGTGGATGAGGGCAGTCTGCAGCTATGCCAGATTCGGACGAGGGGTAGTCCACGTGGACTTCTGCCGTGGTGAGGACGCGGTCGTCAGGCCGCGCAGGCTCGGAGACCGCGTGGCGATGGTGCGGTCGAGGTCGTGTCGTCTCACGGCAGCTGGCAAAGGTCCTCTGCAGCCCGGGTTGATGCGGATACCGTCCGCAACGTGACTCGAACACCGCCTCCCCCGGTTCGTCGGGGCTTGGCGGCGCGCTGCGTGATTCCATGGTTCATCCTCTCATATCCAATTTGTACCTGAAAAAAGAAAGTTTTTATGTAAAAATATGCGATAGAAATATTCTTTTAATAAAAATAGCCGACGCGGGCGGCGCGGTCGGCCCGAGGGCAATGAATCCAAAATTACATGCTCCGTGATAAGGGTAGGGTAAGTGACGATCAACACAGCAGCCGACGTCGATATATCATCATCAGTCGCCGGGTAATAAATCGGGGACTCGGCTCTGTGTTTACATTTTATATTATGCCACATTTCGACGTACTGTTGATTTTGGGTGCAATATTGCGATAGATAAAAGCAAATATAGGGATCGCTTCGCTATACGTTTTGCAAATAGAATGAAATTGTTTCTCTCGCGAGACGCATAGATTTCGTAGCAATTCAAATAAGACAGGCAATTTACATGAGTCTAGACGTCAACGAATGGGAATCCATTAATGAAATAACAGTACAGACGCCACAAAAGGAAATCAAAAAGTTTGAAAGACAAGTTGCGGGCGACGGGAGTGATTATGGTAATACGGTAGCACTACATCAAAACTCATAGACGCTCTATCACAAAAGGAAACCGCATCAACATTTTTATTGCGTATCCCCAGAAAGTTATTGCGAGAATTCCAGACCAATTTATTACGATAACGATAAGTGTCCGTGAACTAGAGTCGTGAGGGTGAGCCCTTAATCGTTGCTAGGCAACGCTCAGAGTATACAGGATGCACGGAGACATGTCTTTACATGATGATGTGTTCAGTACAATGAGGGTACAACAACACAAGGTATTCGAGTCTTCAAATAATATTATGTAAGTAGATAGTTTGTTTTATTGTAAAATTATAGTTTAAACATTATTTGACCCTAATCTATTATGTTTTCAATATGATAATGTAATGACATAAGAATTCCTACCAAAAATATTTTTGTTTGGTTTGCAAAGACAAAAGCTCAATATAAAAATATAAACCTTCAAGAAGAAATTATCTAAATAATAGTACTAATATTGTAATATGCTTGGGGTCTATTAGAGCAAAAGTTGCACTCATCTCCATGGCAAAATGTCTATAATCCTCAACAAAATCAGTGAAAAAATAAATATTACGTTGATGTCATAGAGTTAAAAACTTAGAGAGTTAGATTCAAGACCTTATAATAATAATTATGTTCCATGTGTACCAAAATATAAAAACTGTCCACATGATGTACAATGTAAGTACATGCCTTTTCTACATACCTATTTTCTTTTATGTCTTCAGATTCTAAGCAACATAACCTCAAGGACCGGAGAAAGGCCGTGACAATCTCCGTTCCACGCCATAGGGCGACAAATTGCATCGTCCGGGACCCGACGGTCAGCAGTTTACGACTTGTTCCGAAGCTGATGATGATTTAGATGCAAGGGAACCGGTAAACAGCGATATAACTACGTTTATGAAAAGGATGTTTAGGAGACATGGACGCTTTTAGTAGGAAGATGTGATACGTCATAGTTTTAATAAAACTTTTTACTTTGGTAATAAATAGGCTTGCTTTTTGTCATTCGTCTTATGTAAAGCGAAATTGCGGCTTATAATGGAGCACGCTTGTCTAGAAGAGAACTAGTCCACCAGCAAAATAAAAGCATCTAGATTGTGAAATGATACGTTTAGTGTTTTAGTCAAGAAATTAGAAAAGTAAAATTGTTATCAGTAATACAAATATGTAGGTACAAAAGATATTACACTAATATTCAAATCTGGAGAATATCTGGTACTGCGGTAAGTGTGTTTGTATGTTTGGTCTTCATGCTCAAACGGCTAGACCAATTTTGATGAAGTTTAGTATGGAGGTAACTGACACCTTAACACATAAGATTTTTATCTATCTTTACTATCATTAAGAGGAAAGATTTGATTGTTTGTTTGTTTGCATTGAATAAACTCCGAAACTACTGGACCGATTTCAAAAATTCTTTCACCGTTGGGAAGCTACACTATCCCCGGGTGATATAGGCTACATTTTATTCCTGTATTCCCACGGAAACGGAAACCACGCGGGTGAAACAGTGAGGTGGTGAGGTCCGCTAGTCCCTGAATAAATATAGTGTTGATATGGGATGAGCAAGGAATATAAATTGAATTATATAGCGGGTAACACCGCGGGGCGCAGCTAGTATTGAATAAAGTAAATTATGCTTAAATAGCATGTCGCGTTTGCACTGATGACATTTCACGCGGGCGGGAAGCTAATTACTCATTTTAAGCATAGCAGCTTAATTTTAAGCATCTTTTATGAACCTAAATATTAAATGTACTTAAAAATAAAAATAGAAAAAAATAACTTGATTGAGTATAACTTGCAGAAGAGAAAATGCTATGACTAGTTTTAAAACTGACGTCTAAATTTTCAATTAAAATAAAATGTAATCGAAAACGATCGATCACACTTCAGCGCGTAAAAAAATATTAGAAATAATATTTTTTATTAAGTTTAGAAAAAGGCAAATCGAGCCAATATAGAAATAACATTCCACGACGACCCCAATACACTTATCTAAATTTCATTCCAAAGAAAGCCGATTGCATTTTCTTAGGCAGGGTGCATGATATCAGCACATTTTTGCTCCCCCAACTCCGTCCCCTATAATGTTCACGATAGGAATATATTACGCATGCTGAGGGCATAAAAAACCAAGCAATGGTGATAATAGTGTCGTAATTGTAACAATAAATTGTAGCGGCCACACGGTCCTGACTGTAGAATTTTTTTTTTTTTTTTCACTTTAATTTTAATTTATGGATAAACTCGCACGTTTGCCGGAGAAAGAAAAGTAGAATTTCAGGCATGCGTGTTTTACGTAAAATATACGTGACTTATGTACGATAGCCTGCGTGTTCACAAAGTTTATTTCAGATATTTTGATGGTATCCTAGTCGTGGGTTCAACAATGGAGCTTGAGCTGCCGGTGAAGGAAAAAACATCGTGAGGAAACCATAGCGTGGTGGTAGAGTATTTTATAGTATTTGATTGGCTAGCTACAATCCCCAAGTTGAAAATCTGTCACCAAGCACCTAACGGTGTGTTCTGGCAGTCAGCCAGTTCCGTCCCAGGTGTGTTTGCCATCATAGACCATCCCCTCACTTACCATCATATGAGCTGCGGTGAAACACCTAGCATGGTACCGATAAAAAACAACACACTCGACAGTGAATACCTATGTAGAATCTTGAATCTTAAAAATATATAAATTTCACAGTGAATTACAAAACACTCTGAAAGTTCAATCATCTTGTATCTAATAATGATTAATACTTAATCCTGCTTACATCCATTGCACATGTGCCCTACAAAAAAGCAATTACCCGTAATAGTGAATGTGTGGGGTGCATATAGAATGAAAAGGCGCATTATTTTATCGCCTCATGATTGATGATGATTATCATAATGACGTGGAATGGGAGACAATTTCTGCTTAAGGCGAAACAGTCCGACTTTTATCAATTTAAGTTTGCGTTTTGATCCATTTAATACATAGTTATATTTATAATTTAGGCCAAGAACTTCGTAAAAAAATAAACAACGAATTTTTTATTACAAAAATCCCACTTCCACACAAAATTCGTTTTTTTTCTGATAATAATTGAGACCTCACATTAACACACAGCGTTAGAATTTTAATCGAGTACAGTAACAAATATACTTGTAAAGTTGGAGTACAGGGCCTTAAGTTGTATGAAATTAAATTGATAAGATGAGCTCTTGTTGGACATTTCGTGAAAGCATCTGATCATACTAATGTTCGAATAAATAATCACACTAATATTAGTACAAAATTGGTTAGGCTTTTTTGTCGAATTTGTTTCCAAATATTTGGTTGACAATAAGTTATGCAGGCTGTTTCCGGATAGAATATTAATATAATCTGGCACGAGTCACTAGTTTTTGTACTGTCGCATAAAAAAGTGGTTTTAATTTTATTAAAAGATAGTCATAATATTTTATAATCTATACCCATTGTAGATAAGTTACTGAACACAGGATTATTATTTCTTGTGACTAGAATTCACTTGCCTCTAGTAGATTGACAAAATAAAAGAATCTAAGAAAATAATTTAATTTAACTTTATATCGGGTCTGTAAATTATATCTAATAAAAAAAAAATGAGCCGACATTGCTTGGTCGATTTCTAGTTCATAAAACGAAGAATATTTATTAGACTGATCTTAAAAAAGTAGTCTACTCTTTGCAGTGTATACTTCTATCTTAATAAAAGCCTATTAGAGATCAAATTGTCACAAAAATATCTTCAAAACCAAACTATCAAAATAATCGAAATGAGCAATGTCTTTGAAGCCAATGCGTAAGTTTATTTGACGAAATTATGTCCGTAACGAATGAATTTTAAAAGAAGTACGTAGGGTCACATCCAATCGTTACGTCACCTATGTTATGTATGTGATATGTTTGCAAAATGCCAGCGGAAATATGAGCCAAGACCACCACTGACTGAGTCCCGGATATTGAACAGCAGTCTGGCTTGGTGACCTACCAAGCCAGGCTGCCAGCTAAGCGATAGAAAGATGGGCTTATGGTATAGATTGGCTGCAATAGTAGCTAAGAGAAGTATGGAAGAAGGGGAGAATAGCATTTGCTAAGCATAGGAATACGATGGCCTAGCATAATAATTTGGCTAGCCTTAACATAGCATAGGACATACACATTTATCTTGGTTAAACTGACGGTTTCCGTAAGAATTGCAGAGTATTGAAAAAAAAAAACTGTAAAACATTTTCTTCACAACCGTACTAACCTGCATAAATATTTCATCGTACATTATTTCTGTCCAAGCAAAATTAACAGTTTCTGTAGGATACCGGCTGAAATTGCAGTGTATTTCTAGTAAACTGTAAAAGATTTTCTATAGAACTGTACTATCCTCTATAAATATTTCATTGTGCCGAGACAGGATTACTCAACGAGTCACAATTCTTGTCACGTTTTAATTGTTAACTGACCTACAATTGACCCCAGCTGTTGAACATGTATACATATAGCAAGTATGTATAGTTAAGATATTGCTCAGAGGCAGCCTCGAGGGATACGCGTCCTTTTCTTACTATTCATATAGACATAGTTATAACTTGAGTTTTGTTTTATGATTCATTTAGTTATGCTTCGCGGGTTCACCTGCATTTTCCTATGTGTTAATCAAAGTTATATACTAACTGCATTCCAAATTTCTGGATGTTTGATACCTCCTGTTTTATTATTTATGATAAACAATAATAAAATAAATACCGCAGGACACATACACACAGCGCCATCTGACCCCAAACTAAGCAAAGCTTGTACTATGGAAGTCACATAACTGATAGACTGCTGAAACACTTTTTTTTTTTGGTTGACATGTTGGGTGTGATCGAAGGTGGTAAGCATACCTAGCCTGGAATGGAAGTGGCTCTCAAGTGAGGCTTCTGAAACCCACCGTCAGACGCTTGGCGGCAGATTTAGCCAAGTACTAGAAATTACCCTACCGCCAGTTTTCTCACGATATTTTCCTTCATCGGCAGCTTAATCTCATTGTCGGGGTTTGAATCTACGTCCTAGGGCTTGCGAACTAAACGCGCTAACCACTGAGCTATTACTGCTACAAATACTTCTACATGCTGTAACGTCTATTAAGCTGGACTCCACTGTTTACATTTTTTTATCATTTATTAATTAAAAATAAATCAGTTACATTATGTTTATCAGCTGATGACAAAGGTTAAGAGACGACTTCCTTGCATTGACCTCTAGCTTCAGTTATGTTTTTATCGCATCATATAAGTGAAACAATAAATAATATTTATGTAAGCAATCCGACGCCTAGGTATTTCGATGCATCCCACGGTAAACGCATATGAAACCGCGGAGTAAAATAAGTTTTAAAGTGCATCATAAGCAGTTTTTACCGATAAAAATGCTAAATAAAATATTTATATCGTCTTTTCTTTGCTTAAATATGAACCACTCACAAAAAAAACAACTCTCTTAAAGTTTCCTCAAACCAATTGAACACTGTTATTATTCAGTTAATATGAACCAGTTTCGAAAATTTGTAAAAACACGACTAAGTACATTTTTACGTTGAACATTATCTCCGCCTTTAAAGTTTGTCCAAAAATCTAAATTAAAATGCACTCAACTCATTTACATTAAAATTGTATTTAGTGCTATAAGCATAAGTGATATTGGCCGAATATAATATTACCGTTCTTATACACGCGTAATCGCTGTGAATTTATTATTTCTCAACTCAATAGCTATCCAGGAAGATATTGGAAATACATTAAGGCTTAAAATCGTATATCCATAATAAAATCTAAGTAGAGGATAACTGCAGTTACCAAGAGAAACATGTAGGTGAGTAAGAGTCAACAAACTCCGCAGAAAATACGCTGTGAGACAGTACTTTTGAACTTGGCATTAGGAACTTTTGTATTAGATTCATATATTATGGTTTTGAATTCCGCGCTGAGCTCAAGTGGATCCCCATCACTCGTCGTTGCTGGAATGCTTACACTTTTCATCCCTATGCTACCTTTGGGAATGCCAGTTTCAGGATTCTCTCCGAATTCGCACACTGAGATCGGCACATATCCTTGCATTGAATACTCCGGCAAACAAATCCTCGTACTGTGGCTCTTTCACTGTGAAGGCAGGCAAACTGTGAAAAGAGCTTCTATCGGAAATCCAAACAGCACTAAGCTTTACCTATTCATCATCATCATTATCATCATCAGCCTTTATTAGTCTACTGCTGGACATAGGCCTCTCCCAAGACACGCCACTCAGCCCGATCTTTGGCTTTTCGCTTACATCCACCGTCAGCTGTCCTACGTATATCGTCACTCCATCGAGTCTCAGGGCGTCCTACGCTACGTTTGCCAATACGCGGTATCCACTCTAGAACACGTCTACCCCAGCGGTTATCGGTTCTGCGACAGATATGTCCAGCCCATTAGCACTTCAGCTTGCTAATGCTTAGCTATGTCAATGACTTTACCTATTGTTTGACTATTATGTCGGATGACAGATAAGATATTATTGTTTTTTAAACGTGATATTTAATAACAGGATTTGATTAGAAATAATCCTAATCTAACACTTTTGTTCCCATCCTTTACGTATTTTTTTATCTCAAGCAATTCATGTAAATTCGTGAGAGCGTTATAACAAATAATAAAATCTAGTTATGGCCCCCAGAATAAAATCAAAATAATATAAAGCTATACTTGATAATTATGTTACGATATATTTTGTCTTCCATAGAAATGCCTCTAGACAAAGTCTTTCAAACAAATCTTTATGACTTCCCAGTCCCTTATCTTAACCACAAACACCTTTTAAAATAAATACAGCTCTATGGTAATCATATCGAGCTATTCATATCCGTAGGTCACTGTCTATCCCGCTGGGTCCAAGTTACGAGTTCAGTCATGAATAAGTTGATTCTAGCAACAATGCTGTACTAACATTGACTTTATTTGTTAGGAAAACAACAATTACACACTCAATTTCGTTGAACAAATACGCGAGCGCTCAATTTTGGTACTGAAACTATGCAAACCTTAATTTGTATAATAAATCGTGAGTAGATACGTGATAGCATTCTGGGAAAAATAGCCAATAGGATAGTATCAAAGCGTAAGAAAGTTTCGATAAATGAATAAATGTTATTTTCTGTTACTATTTATATAATTATAGTGTTGATTTTATAGTAGGGAAAACATAAAAATAATTTAATTTTTCACGTTATTTAATAGTCAATGAAAAAGGGTTTGTTAATAAGGCGTTATTATTCCTATTAAACTCTATAGCGGTTAAAGAAATTCAGATGAAATATGTGTAGTTGTCCTGCTAGTTCATTTGGTAATTGATCTGCTTCTTGAGTTGGACGGTATGGGTTCGATCCCCACCTAGGTAATCATTGGTATGACAAAAATAGTTGATGTTGTTATTTGCCTGGGTATTCTTGATATGTGTATAATAGGTATATAAACCGTCGAAACCAACCGACCATCAACCGACAAACCATCGAACTTTTTTATGCTTGACAAGCTAGGTTTTTAATAAAGCTCACCTGATGTTAAATGACGGTGTGGTCGAAGATGGCAAAGCACCTAGCCTGGAATGGAACTGGCTCTCAAGTATGTCTGCCGGAATACACTGTGAGGTGCTTGGCGACAGATTTTCTGGCGTCTTAAGCTCATTGTTGGATATTGAACCCATACCCTTCGGCGTGTGACCCGACCGCGCTAACCACTAAGCTATCATCGCTACCATAATGTACCACGATCGTAGTGTGTATCGTCTTTGACCACAGCTCACCTGTGGTTAAATACATAGTCTGTCAACCATAAATGGAAAAAGAGGCTAACAGTAGATCTCTATTTAGTAAATGGGAAAGTATTATATCTTCTTTATTTACTTTTTTTAAGACTTAAAGTAAATCTTTTGAAATCTTAAAAACCAATGGAATGGTATACTTACTACATCGGACTTGAGCTATATTTATCTACAGTACGGAAAACGAGTTGGTAAAAAAATGTGATAATTTCTGTTGACACAGTACGTGATTGGTACTTTACACTGTAATTTACATATTGTCTCTCAACTTTCTCTACCTCTTATTATTACACTTGGGAAATATCCAATAAACATTTCTTCACATTGCCAAAGATTACGTAACATATTGATAAAATCCTATAAGAAGAGAGAAGTTTTCTAATATCAGGATACGCGCAAACTTTTAGGCCCTCGCTCCACCAAAAACAAAATTGCGTTACGATGATAACCCTCACATAACGTCAGTATAATAAGAATATAAACATAGACTTACCTATATTATGAAGTACTCTCACTTTACGATCGAGATTTTTTGAAGGTGTACGCGTGACTTTACCGCCTTTAATATCAGCTGGAACTCCAATAACACATTTTTAAGGATTTGTGTCAGGATCGTTTTATCCAAAAGGGAAAATATTTTCGTAGTTGAACGACGAAATTAGGCTTTAAGAAATCTCCCTTTTCATCTTAAGCGACAAATTGCTTTCTGGAAAAATGGCTACTCCTTTCAGGACTTTATTAAGGAATCTTGATTTAAGTTTTGATACAGTGACCGGCATTAGACAGGTTTTAGTAGCAACAGCTTGGATAATGTAAATGTTCGGTTTTACAATTATAGTATCTGAAAATAAAATCAGAGTCAAATCAGTATTGCTTTATGTAAAAGTAAATTTATTAACAGCGCTAGTCAACCATATAACTGTGAATGAATTAATTTTACGCCAATTTAGGTACGAAATTCTGACTGAAAATAAAATAAAACTTTGCTGCTTCAGATAGAGTAAAAAATAGGAGCGAAATTGTCAAGTCACGTCAGGTAGTCAGAAACTTGGGAGAGACGGTAACCGTATACAGCTCAACTTCATTCCGCTAATGTCACTTAAGTGAGTCAGCGTGCTGATATTAGTCTCAAAGCTTCTTCAGACTACGTTTTTTTTATGTAAAAGTAATGAGACGAAAGATACGCTCTCCTGATGGTAAGAGATAACGCATGTTCATGATCATTGCAGCGATGCACAGAAGTATAAATACAGTAAAGGTACTTTGAGTAGCAAAACAAAGTCCAGGCATTGCTGCGGTGGTACTTCCTGCTAAGGAAATCTACGTTATAATTTACCTACACTAGGAGAAGCTATTATCCATACAAACATGGATAATAATCAATGTAGGGGAATTATACGTTTGATATTCGCAGCAATAAAAAATACTAAAAACTCTCCAAGTCAATTCCAAGTCAACCAAGTCACATTCTAGGGCTCGCGGTGAACAAATTCGTACCCACTTTTGTTCAGGGAGCCCCTTCCACCGCGCTCTTTAGAACCAAGCTGAGATCTTAGCTAGACTTTGTAAGTAATTATTGATATACATAATTATTATATTTATGTTCACATACCTATTTTTTTATTTTGACATTTAGAATGTTATTTTTGGAAATTTATCGAGATTTATGACTTGTAACTTTGGTGCTATCAATAAAATATTGTATTGTACAATGTCTAGAATGTGCAAAACTAAATGATCCCCTGTCATTGAACGTACTATTAAAACAACTTTTACTATGGGCACAACTCTGAAATAGTTAATTCGACTGTCCCGAGGAATTATGTTGACTCCTGACCAAATCGTTTGGAGCAGTTGATTTTTTGCGATTCACAAATTGTACCCATAGTAAAAGTTGAGGTGCAAAACTTATACAATATTAATGTACCATTTTTTTTACGAGTTTTAAATTTTCAGTTCTATCTGCAAATCAGGCAGTCCCCATGACTACCAATTCTTTGTATTTAAAGAATCATTTAAATTAAAAAATTAAAACAAAAAAAATTGTCGTTATTAAAAAAACATGGTCAAGGTTTATATTATACATACATTTATGACTTCCAGGATAGACTTCAGATGACAAGTAAAATAATCTTCGTCTTGTATGTCTTTTACCGAGCTCACTTTCGGCTTAGTGAGCCCCAAGCTTGTATCTTATATATTGTATAGTATGAAGTTGCCTCAGTATTTTATACTTAAATGTGTGTTCAATAAAGTGGCACTAAAATCGTTCGCATTTCTAAGTGAAAATTTGCCGTCATCTCCTAGGAAACGAGCCGGCGAATTGGCTACCAGCCTATAAAACGTAACGTCATATTCATTTGCAATTCAAGAGTCCTCAGCCTGTATTATGCCTAATAAAATTTACATATTTAAATTAAACTGAGAAATAACAAGACACTGAAGCCATCATAACGTTGACATTGCTCGGACTTAGTCGTTTTCCTTTACATGTACTTCTAAATAAAGTTCTGTAATCTGTCAACCTCCAGACAGTTCAATATGAAAATTAACTTTGTAGGCGATTTATGGTCCACTAGCTGCGCCCCGCGGTGTTACCCGCTACATTTTTTCGGGATAAAAAGTTATCTATATGTTAATTCAGGGTGTCAACTGCTTTGATACCAAATTTTATCAAAATTGGTTCAGCCGTTTGAGCGTGAAGAAGTAACAAATATACTCACACACATTGCCTTTACATTATTACTAGTGTGATAGTCTTTTGACGTTATTAACACTGTTTACCATTAAATCGAAATAGCTTTAATATTTTGAGGTAGGCAAATTGATTGTTACTACAGTGGAAAATAAATAACGCACTAAATACAGTTAGATACCGAAGTAAATCAGACGCATCTATTCAATTTATTGTCCATTTCGAAAACTCTAAAAAATCAAGTAAACATTTTACGACCAATGAAACCTCATCATATTGTAAACGAAAAAACTTCCAAATCATTTATGACACTTTTGTTATACAAAAACCTTAAAAAAGTCTTTAAAATATTTTACCACGCCTTAACTAGGAAATAAAACGTAGGTATCCAAATTATGAACCCATGAAGAGTGATATCACAAAGGGACATTTTCGACCGGGTGAATAAAATAGTCATGAAGCAAGCCACTAAAACTGGCTACAATAATTTTACAGAGTTTTATGATCCAATTACGAAATGGTGTGATGAGGGGCCAATTTTATTGCACCAGTCGAATACATCCAATCAGAGGTGTAGGTAGACAAGTATACAGGCTGTAAGCTAATAGAGACAGCAGGGTCCTAATTCTATTAGGTACTGTATTGTATTTATTTACATTCCATTAGAACATTGAGAACAATTGGGCATGCTAAACAAAACAATCAACAAATAAATAAATAATTAATAAAATATTAATTATGCTGCTGTATGTCATTGGCATTGTCATTATTTAATTATTTTTCCGACTAACTTAATCTTTCTAGATTTACTCGTTCAGAGCTACACAACTTCCATACGTGCTCATGCAACGTAAAAACGTAGATCTATTTAAAGTAAAAAAAAAAATGTGTCTGTCTTCAGTGTATTTTTTCAAGTATAATTTGCTTTATTACATAAAAAAACTCTTTTACATATTTTTTAAAGGTTGTTTCATTAATCTTTAAGATTTATATTGCATTGCCCAAACAGTTTTTGCTACTTTTCTGCAATCTAAATCGGGAAAACAATAACTCATCCTTGTAACGTGTGTTCAAACATTAATTATCAAATATATTTAAAATGTACAAATAATATATGTATATATAGTATAACTATAATGTATATGTATTTATATGCACATATAACCTAGTTTTGGAAATAAAAATAGAAATACCGAAGGAAGGAAAGGGTAAAAAATTTAAACACCTTAAACAAAATTATTTAATACCTAACAAAGGTCCCTGATAATGTCAGGGGTAATAGCGGAGGAGGACGGTTTAAAAAAAAAAACGAGTGTTCAGTGAGTGTGTTTTTTTTTAAGAAGCGAAATAGATTTGTGATTTAATTTCCGTGTGTAATTTTATTTTTTTGACATTATCTTAATTTTTAATATAATATGGACATAGCATGTCTGAAATAAATAATTTAAAGCTTGAATATATAATAGAGCACTGCATGAAAATTTAACCGCTAACTACTAAAGCTACAAAAAACTACTTGATCATAGTTAGATCAATATTAATAAAGGTGTGGCATCGCCGAGCTAGTAGTACACCCTGTATTAGGTGACGCGATGTTTTGTTTTTTGTGGAATGAAAACATGAGAATACTGTTTTGTTAATTAATTAGGAGGATGTATGTTTTACTGCAATTGCGCTGGCAAATAATGGTATTGTAGAAAATTTGCATAATGAATACCGCTGCTGGTACAGTCGAAACTTCTCAGTATTCAATGGTGCGGTTGCCGGGTCTATCGCGTTGTATAGACGAAAAGCTGTACACTGTACTTAGGACTTGCGGCCTAGATGAAGGTTAAGGTGCCCCTTAATATACATATCAACGCTCACCTTCACTGCTCGTATTCCCATACCTGCCTAACCAAATTTGATATGGTCCTACGGACCGGACGCTGCAAAACTAATGGAATCATTCCAACAATACATTTGTGGTTGGTCTTAGCAGGTAGCTTTTAATAGAATACAAAGATATAAGTTACGGCAACCTAGTTGGGAGATTGTCTCACTTCCAATATGGTGGTCCTGGATTCGAGTGCTACGGCGCGCATCTCTGTCTGTTTTTTTTTCAGTTATTTGCGTAATTACTTCAAACGGTGAAGGGAAACATCGTGAGAAAACCTACATGTCCGAGAGATCCTAATAGAACAGTTCTCGTAGATATGTGAAGTCTGCCAGCCCGCACTTTGCCAGCGTGGTGGACTATGGCCTTACCCTCCTCACAATGAAAAGAGGCCCGCGCCCAGCTGTGGAACAGTTTATAAAAACAGGGCTGATTCGGATTCGGAAAGATATTTGCTGATAGTCCTGTCGTTCTAACTGCATATAAACCATGAGAGACATTGAAGAAAAAGGTGAAATTGTTAAAAAACAGAATGCTCTTTAACAATTACTTTTTAATATTAAAATAAAGGTTTAAAGGGAATAGTTAATTTACAAACCAAATTAAAAAAAATCGTTATTAAAAAGACCAGACTTCTGTTAAGTGAATGTTTTTTTTTTTCCTTTTACTTGTAATATAATTTCCTTCCATTTTAACTGAAATTAGATGCCACTTTTATGTTTTATTTAGTTTTGCCAGATTGGGAAATGCTCGCCGAAAGTTATTGCCTCATTTTATTTAAAACTTTGACGTTTACTCAAACTATATTGGCTTGGTGTTTTTATATGAAAAATTACTTTTGCATAAAAATATATCTGGTCCCTGGCGAAATGATTAGAGAAGATTTCGTGTAGTACTGGAGTTCTGGTACCTTCTGTGGTCAAAAACTTAAAGCGAGGTAATGCTGCCAGTATGCAGGTCACATTTCTTTCCTTTTGTGAGGTTTCAGATTTGTTTATGGTATATCCTTCTTTTATGTTTCTTAATGTTTATGTAGTAAGAGTTTTGTTAGTGATAAGCTTTAAAATAATGATAATAGAGTTAGTTTTAAATTAAATTCGATTTATCTTAACGTTTATAAACGTGTAAAAGAAAAAAAAACAAGAACTTAAGTAGAATATTTTTTAGAAAACGTATTTTAGAGACCTGCTAAAAGATTTCATGCGAATGTGGGATAAGTTATTTTCAAAACTTTGTAAGGCATAAGTGGGTTCTATATTTTCTTGAAGAAACTCCCCAATCGTTAAAGTTTAACACGCACAACTTGCGTACGAGTAGCCGCCATTTTTTAGCTTAGCTAAATGATTAGCTTAAATAAATGAGACCTAATCTAATTCAGCAGCAGACTGATGATCGACTGTAGTAATAAACTTGCTCGAAACGTTGGAATATAGGGTCTTAAAGGCTCCCGACAATATGATATTTTATATCGTTTTATAAAATTATACGATGTTATTAATTAGTCGAGAATTTTTATGTCAATTTACAACCATTTATGGATATCTCAGCTGTCGAAATGGTACAATTTGACCAGTTTAAACGTTTATGAGGGTAATAAAGAGCCGAAAGAACAAACAAATAAAAGCACGGGTATCAACATAATTAGAGTAATGCAGTCACTGAATCTCGGGTAGCTGTTTTTAATGTGGTCGCTGAATAGGGGACGTTAACGACACCCAGAAGTGAGAAACAGTTATATAGCTCAGTGAAAATAAATACCTGTAGTTTCGTCTCTATCTAGGTGATCCAGTATTTTGACAATATATATGCAGTATATTCTGTTTTTTTTATTAGCCACCAACTCGCCTGATGGAAAACGACGGTGCAGCCAAAAATGGCGCACGCCAATCTAGAAGAAATATTCACTCTAGGCTTAAAAACGCCCAAATTGTAGTGTACAGGAAATAAAGACGCCGGCAGCGAGTTCATGAGCTGTACGCATCAAGAAAGTAGAGTGGAATCGCTGCGTACGAATACTGGGAACGTCCACGAGGAACGGATGATAATGTGCCCGTTCTGCTGCTTCCCTGGAACGGAGAGGGTGGGATAAGGCCATGGAGCTCTTATATATTTACATGTCTTAGATATATATATGTCGTCCATCCGTCTTGGAGGTCGTTTGCCGGATGGCCCAGATGATTTATACGGAGATACGAATTTAACTCCTGATTGAAAAACTGGACTCAGGTTGAAAAAATAAGAAAAAAATGGGAAGGGAGACCTTTGCAGTTTTATCTGGTTTCCTTAGTACAATCTTTGCTTATTTTCACAAACATCTTTCTTTCTTCGTAGAATTTGATACAATGATACGTCTTGTTCGTGCGTGTCAACTCTTAAAAAACAGCATTTTTTTATGTATAAAAAGTACGTGGACTATTGGCCAAATAAATTTTTGTTCATTTTTAATTGATTTCAGAGATACGGCAGTTCTGTCTAAGAAAACCAGATAACTAATTTAATAGTAAATATTGTTCATAATATACAATGACTCTTTTTAGAATTTGTAGGTACACTATACGCTGTATACACATACTATTACCTATATATCTATATATGTATTGTTGTTATTGCGAAAAGGTTACAAGTAGATATGTTAAGTACTAACAAGTGAAGTTACTTCAAAGTACAAAAGACTAATTGAGAAATGGTTACATGTAAAGGTGAGCTTAAGTACTGATCGCAGATAAACTGTGTGGGAGCGTCCAGTGACAATCACTTTTAGCTTTTAGCTCTTGCAAGTCACGTGTGTTAATGAATTCACTCACCTTAAAGTGGGCAAGCTTTGTAAATAATTAAATCAATCTATTTATTTTGACGCGTTACACGGGAAAGCAACTTTACTTAAAGATGAAAAGATTTTTTGGTTGACAAGTTGATGATTTTGATTATTTTTTCAAACTCAAACAAAAAGAAGGTTTTATGTTCATTGGGTGTTCGATGTCTGAGGCATCGTAGTTCCTAAACGGCAAAATCGAATTTAATCAAATTTTTTTTTGCTATTTTTAAGCTTTTTGAAAAAGAAAAAAAACTGTTCAGCATTTAAGAGGAGCTGTTCAGCAGTTTAATGATTGTTAGCTCTTTTTTAGTTGATTAATGAATGTAAATCTTACAGGTCTAACGGAATCGAAATTTGAAATTATGATACTGGTGTCAAGTTATTTTTTAAATTTGTAATTTATACCACTTCAACTCACTTGAGATCCAGTTTCATTCTGGACTAAGTCTGTTTACCATCTTTGACAACATCATCATTTAACATCAGATATGTTGCGGTCAATTACATAGACTGCTAACTATAAAAAAATAGTTGTTACGACTACGTTTGGAGGTCTTCAGGAACCCGAATTGCAGTTAGTTTCATAGTTATGAACATTATATTTGTAGTATACATAACAGCTTATTAAATTAATGCACGATTAAATTTTAAAACCAAACGACATTTTTACACAAGCAAGGTCAAAGAAATACATGAAAGTTCAGGTCACACGCATGTGTGAATACATTCTAATCGTATGAAATTAGTATTTGCAGGTCCTCCTAAATAAATCAAAGTAAAGCTCCATTTACGTGTTACTAGACTCGTAAATTAATTAACTTTCAGTTCTTTTCCAAAGAGGTCCATTAACCTTATTGTTAGGACGGCTTGCAAGTCACCATAGTAATGAATTCAGGGTTTGCAACACGTGAGTTCGCAACGGCTGCTATATAACGGCAGTAGGCTAAAATGAGATGTTTTTTTACACTATAACATGCATGTTTGAACGTTGCTAGTTCACGACTTTAACACATGAGCCCATACATACATTAATCACGACTTTCTTTGATTTCATGACGCATTACTTATATACATTATTTACACACTCGCACGAATTCACGCATACACGCACGCATACTCACACTCACTCACTCACATGGCCTTTATTATGTTTGTATGTACCTATTTGTATGATGTATATTATGCTTTATTTATTTTGTATAATCCGTTCTATATACATATGTATGTTTAGGTATATATTTAAGTACCTATATTAAAAATATTAATTACTTGCGGACGCCTCGCGGTTTCACCCGCGTAGTTCCCGTTCCCGTGGGAATACAGGAATAAAAAGTAGCCTATGTCACCCGGGGATAGTGTGGCTTCCCAACGGTGAAAGAATTTAGAAATCGATCCAGTAGTTTCGGAGCCTATTCAATACAAACAAACAAACAATCAAATCTTTCCTCTTTAAAACATAGTATAAAAAAAATATTAAATTATTATTAAAAATAGTATAGATAGATGGAGTAAAAATTAAAAAAAGCAAGCGCGCGTAAAAAATAAATTATTATTATTACTCATTTTTTTAACCAGTAATCGGCCACTGAATACAATCATTTTGACTTTTATGACTTGTATTTTATCCAAGTTCAAATGACGATTTTTAATAAATCTGTCTATGGCTATGGCTTTAGCATATTATGTATAAAAAAGTAATTTCATTTATTTCAGCAAGGGGCGTTATCCCAAGTTCCATAAATGTTCTTTTCGTTTAAGTAGTACATAAATCTCGCAAATTAATATAGGTATGTATTAGCCCTTGTGATGGAATGACAATAGTTAGTGAAAAAACACGCCACGTTATGTCCAGTTTCCATTTATGTCCGCTAGGAGCGGTCTTCCGTCTTTATTACATGTAAACGTTACAAGAGGAATGATACGTTCTCCTGATGGTAAGAGATAACGCATGCCCATAACCATTGCAGCAATAAACATAACTTTAAGTAACAAAACAAAGTTCAGAGCATAACTGCTTTGGCGCTCACTACTTTGAGACTTTCGATGGTTAAGTCTCAACAGCCCAGTAAATTTGATATGTATGGGAAACTTCCTAAGATTTTTACACAAATCTTAGAAGAGGTTAACTTGACAAAGTTAATCTGTAGCGAGATCCCTTACTATAGTTTCCACGCACTACGCTGTAAATACAAGGGTTGGATCTAATTAATGGGTTTCTGGTAAAACCAGAACATTGCTTTAAGGAGTGTAACAATATGTAAGCACGTAGTCGTTATAATGTGTGCTAAACTTGTAAAAAGAAACTAAGATTTCTATTTCTGAGAATTTTTTTAAAATAAAAGTCGTGGGACGGACGAGACGCTCTCCTGATTGTAAGAGATAACGCCTGTCCATGCCCATTGTACATACTCAGAATATACACAGAACTTTGAGTAGTAAAACAAAGTCAAAGTGTTTATCATCTTCGACCACACTGTCACTTAACATCAGGTGAGCTGTGGTCAAACACCTACCCTGTCAATTATAAAAATAGTACAATGATATTATTACGCTTTAGTACTACCGTTCCGTTCCTTCAGATCTTAAAGAACAGAGATGTCCTCAAGTTCTTTCATCATTTTGACAGCATCTGTCCTCAACAAAGCTTTATAAATCTGGTGACAGACTGACAGGCGCTACTGACAAAGAAACAGCCGCAACATAGCTAACTGTGACTGTAAAAAGCTAAAAACAGGATAACAGTGTTGCCTAATCCAATTAAGTTTCATACGGATATTTGAAGTAATTTACTAGTAACCCAAGATTTCCTTAGGATTTATTTACATAGTATAAAACAAAGTCGCTTCCCGCAGACTATACGCTTAGATCTTGTAAACTACGCAATGGATTTTAATGCGGTTTCCATCAATAGACAGAAGGGTTTAAGAGAAAGGTTTATATATATAATACATGCATATACACCATACATTAGTATCTACATTGCACACGTGCAAAGACGGGGCCGGTAAAAAAATTAATTACACAGCTCCATTTAGCTCACATTATGTATAGCTTGTACTGTATATCGAATATCGAATAAGTTGTTTTTCTTCATCTTTGGCATCGCACTCCATGCATTAAGCCAGTGTCAAGAATTAAAATATTTTCAAATGACTTTTCTTATGGTTGACAATCTAGGTATTTGACTACAGTTCATTTGATTTTAACTGACAGTGTTATCGAAGATGGTAAAAATATCTAACCTGGAATAGAACTAGCTCTGAAGTGAAGCTGTCAGAAACACACTGTCAAGTCAATGAGAGACAAAAAAAAACAAATAGAAAGTATATAAGCGATTTGCGCATGAAAATCTTTAGGAACATTAAGAAGTAATCAACGTACCTAATGAAACAATTTATATTATAATTAAATTACAAATCGCTTACTGCTAATCCCATATTAATCTTGCACACACAACGACAATGATTAATTGAAATTGAATATATGTAGTTTTACGTAGGTATATATACTCCTATGAAGCCAGAATGATGTGATGCGAAATTGGAAAATAATAGTGTTTATACACAATAGAAAACATTTCACACACTGCTATCTAGCCCCAAACTAAGTAAAGCTTGCACTCCGAGTCAGACTTATTTTTAGGTTTCTGTACCTCAAAAGGAAAAAAACAGAACCCTTATAGGATGACTTTTTGACCGTATGTCGAGACCTATCTCGTGAAAGTGTAGAAGTATCGAGTTGAAATTAAAACAATATATGTAGATTTGTCTTTGCAGCTGTAAAAAAATCATCTCAGTAATCTAAAAAAAAAGTTACAGCCTTTTATGTCGCAATAAACCGCAAATTTCGACTTTCTTTGGCGAATTACTTCGTTCCCATAACGATCGTGAAAAGAAATGCCCAGATCAACTTCTTCCTTAGCTCGTTGAACGACTTTGAACTTGTGGACCGCTTCAAATGTGAGTGCCGTCTATATTTAGGCACCGCTAGTCATAATTAATACTAACCTTTCAAAATAGCTTGTCCTTTCCAAAGACTCGAATACCAGGCAGCCATACAAACTAGTAATTAGTAAAGGATAATCGAATTAACTTAATAGTTACCGTCCCTCAAGCCTAGGGAGTGGTCGTGACATCAATCATTTTCTCATCCACTTTCTGTCACTTCGAATTTTGATAGTACGATGATGGATCACCGCTATACTGTTACTGTTGGTGGTTGAATAACTACTTATGTTGGAAAAATGGGATTTACCCATTAATTTTCTGCTATAAGTGGAACACAAAAGGGCTCGAGTCGTATTTTAATAACCTTAAGTATGATCATCGAAGTTTCGGCAGCCTAGTTTGAAAACCGTATGGCTTCTAATTTGGAGGTCCTAGGTTCGAACTCACGGCGCTTGCCACTGTCTTTTTTTAGTTATGCGCGTATTTCTTATGACTTCATATGGTGAAGTAAAACATCGTGAGAAAATCTACATGTGCTAGAGTTCTTAAAAAAAAGAAGTTCTTGATATGTAAAGTGTGCTAACCCGAATTTGGCCATCGTGATGGGCTACTCTTCTCATAATAAGAAGAAACTCGTGAACAGTATTGGGACAGTTTACAAAAAAAAAACAGTTTCCATTCGGAAAGTATGAACATACTCAGCGTTTCTCAACCAAGAGGAAAAAACAAAAATCATTCCACGTTATTACAACTGTTCCGCTTGGTTTTTATTGTTTTAGGCAGTTTTTGTGTAAAACATAAGTACGTATAGTAGTAATCGCATTCTGCCGGAAAATGTGTGAAGTATTTAGTGGTACAACTAAGATAAAATGTAAATAGTACCTACTACCAAATATGTGGCTTGTACTATCAAATCGAATTACCAATTTTCTTACAAATGCCATGACAAAAAATGTATATGAATTACTATACATTTAAAAATCTACTGCAAATATGGAAAATTCAAAGTATATGCTGGCAACACCGAACAACAGCACTTAACATCAGGTGAGCTGTGGTCAAACACCTGGCCTGTCAACCATAAAAAAAACAGCAAAAACAAAATTTGAAACAAATCATTTTCAAAACATTTTTATCATAATTTATAACGAATACGAACATTGAATAAAATTTATGAGTGAAATGTAATTTTGTCTTGTTCCGTATCTGAGAATACGGCTTTACCAATTTTTTTATGACCGCTTTATTCGGTCTATAGCCCAAATGACAAACGTCGAATCTGGTGTTTGAAAATTTGTGGATGCAGCCCTAGTTCTGGTGAGGTATTCTTTCAATTTACTTCCAATCTGAAGTTTCAGTTATGTATATATACTCGTAGCTTTATTACCCACAATGGTAAATCTTAGCGGCAAGAATTAGCCCTGTAACTCCGAACATATTTTGCATACTGTACCTAAGATTTATATGTAAATTAATAAATGAAACGTTTTCAGTTTTAGCAGTATTGATATCCTTATGGCATAGTGATTTGTTCTTAGTATCAAGCGCAATTAAAGTTACAAAAAAAATCAGGGGCAGAAAGATTTTAAAATTCATGACGCTGTAACGAAATGTACTAGGGTGTGTAATGAAGAAAACTGCCAAAAAATACAGGAAATTAAATCAGCAAATCTTATTTTGCTCCCTTTGCAACTTGCTCTGTATAAAAACGTGACTGCATTCATTCTTTACTCTGCTTTAAACTTGATACGAATGGCGGGACCAATTAGATTTTATTTTGACATTTACCTACAGTATAAACGATTGTATAAATCACAGTTTTTTCAGAGTTGACTTGGTTTGCGATAAAAACAAGATTAAAAAATCTTCGTTTAGAGAAATCTTGTCAACGATGCTGTCGGGTAAAGCGACGACGTCGCGTCGGTGCAAAACGAAGAAAATGAAATGTCTCCCACCGTCTGCAAGTACTTAAGCGGAATTGTTCGGAACTGCGCAGTGTTCGGCCGGTGTTTATAAATAAATCAATGAGTTTTATTTCAAATCCTATTAAGATATAGAAATCAATAAACTTCTAGCGTTAATTGATTGTAGCGATGATGTAGTGGTTAGTGCGGTCGGTTAGCATGCCGAAGGACGTGGGTTCAAACCCCAACAATGGGTTTGAGCTGGCGGTGAAGGAAAACTTCGTAAGGAAACCATAGCATGGTGGTGGGGTACTTTCTAGTACTCGGCTGGCTAGCTACCACCCTCAAGTTGAAAATCTGTCGCCAAGCATCTAACAGTGTGTTCCGGCAGCCTCACTTGAGAGCTAGTTTCGTTCCAGGTCACAAAAAAAAAAGTTAAGTAAGTAATTCCACGTTTGGTGTCTTCATCATCTTTGACCATATTGTCACTTAAAATCAGATGAGCTGTGTGTTAAATGAAACGTATGTCGATCATATTTGTGTTTTATGATGAATAGACTTTCGTTTGATCGTCGTCTCACTTAATGTTAAGTGAAGATGCGATCTACAATGAAGCACGCTTTCCGCTTGCCTTGATGAAACCGATTCACTCTCAATTTGAAGACATTAAAACAAATACCTCATCTAGTCTATTATAGCTTAGACGTGAAAAGTTTCATTTTAGAGTTGCGAGAAACTAACTTTATTTATTCACTTTCAAAAACATGATCACATAGTCGTCACTCAAAATTTTCCTCTTTATAATAAATACTAAAGACAAGCTGCATCCATTGGTTTACTTATACCTAGCCAAATACTGCCGCTTTTAAAAGGAATGACTGATCCTATATTCGACCTTAACTTCATTTGCATAGGTAGCAAATTGAGTAGAAAGTTTGATTGACAAACTAAGCAAAGCTTGTACTTACCATAGAAATCATATAGCTGATAGAATACTTAAATACTTTTTTAAGACCTACACCCAGAACCCAGAAGAGAAACTAAACCCAGACACAGAACAAACATTTTTTATACCACAAAATGTTTATGCTGGGTGAGAATCGGACCTACGCCCTTCAGCAGCAGAAATACTATCAACAGGGCTGTCAAATCTATGATATTAGTGTGAAAATATACTCGTCAGTTGAAAATAACTCGCGTTCTGTGTGTTCTGATGATAACTTGCGTCATAGTAGATGCTTGTTAAAGTATACAATCCAGATTTGCATCTATTCTGCAGTTACAGGGCGAGTGAGTGTAAGTTTCATGCAGATTATGTCCAGTGATGCGTTTTATGCTTGTCGATTACAGCCAATGGTTTCAGTAATCGGACAAAATGGCCAATTAGTTCCGAAATAGCGACCGCAGGGGCGAGTCGGAGCCATTGTCCTGGGAGGAACAAGCGCAGTGCATAGGCACATACGATATATTATGACGTACTTATATTTGTAAAGTTGTATATGAGTTACTCAGGTTTAATTAGATCGGATACTTTGACAATAAATTCGGTCTCACATCTTGTCATCTTCATCAAGTTGAGAATAACACGCGCAGCTATTTGTAACACGACAATCATGTTCAGTAAAACCGTCGAAAATATTTTACTGTTACAATGTTTACGCGTTAAATGTCCCATCAGCGCTATGAACTGTGGCGCAGCACATAGCTTGTGTGCGCTATAATTAATGCATTCCAAAATGAGATTGACCAATCACAACCAGAAACGTGGTTTTAGGTTGTGATTGGTTGTTTTAGTAACTGCCAATTAAATGGTGCAGTTTACATAAACACAGTTCACGTTTATTAGTAATTCAGTATGATGAGATCGTCAAACATTATGAATATTTATCAAATAATCTATTAATATGATGCCAGATTTCATGAAGCTACTGCAACCTCGTTAGGAGTCGGTTTGACTGCCAATTTTGTATCTTGGGTTCATTAACCTTTCCGAAGTTATGTGCGAATTGCCACTCGCTTTAAACGGTGAAGGAAAACATCGTGAGAAAAGCTACATATCTGAGCTTTAATAATACTTGAAGATATCTGAAGTCTGTTACACTTGGCCGCGATGGTCTAACCTTCTTCATGAAATGAGGGCTACGCCCAACAGTGGTACAGTTTATAAAAACATATCAGCTCCGTAAGATGAAAAATTGTTTATTTAGTAGGTGTGTATGTCTGATTTGAATGCACGTAGTCAAATCGAATATTATTCAACCTGACTGCTTTGTTAGCTAAGTATTCTATCACTTATTAAGTTATAGTTCAAGGCTTACTTAGTTTGGTACTAGATGGCGCTTTGTGAAATGTCGTACGATATATTTATGTACAAGCTGCACCCCGCGGTGTTACCCGCTGTTTTCACGTGAACGTGTGTTAATCCAGGGTGACAGCTACCTCCATACCAAATTTCATCGAAATCCATTCTGGAGTTTTTGCATGAAAGAGTAACAAACATACATATATATATACATACAAACTTACGCGTTTATAATGTTAGTAGGATTTAAAACATTAAATGCTTAACAAATAAAAAAAGTGTAGAAATATTTTATTTTAAACCCAACAGTGATAACTTTTGTAATCATAATTTAAAGCGAATGAATGGCAAACTTGAACTTGAAATAGTCGAGTAAAACCGTTCAACATAGCTGCAACGTTTGTCTTCTAATAAAAGTTTCGAATGCACGCTAGAGAAATGAACCTCTCATGAAATTTAATGTGGAAATGTCTTGAAACGACGCCAAACCGGAGTTTGAATTATTTATGATCCGCTATTTTAATGGCGTCGCCGTTGGTTCATTACAGTAAAAGTGTTTCTTAATTTTGAACGCTAACGGCTGCAATGCCATATTTTGTATGCGACGGTCGAGTTAATTTTGTTATTGTGTTGTTGAATCATTGTCTCACGAATACTTAAAAGTCTGTAATTAGGCAAAAAAACTTTCACAATACCGTCACTTTACATCAGGTGAGCTGTGGTCAAACACCTAGACTGTCAACAATTTAAAAAAAAATACTTTCTTCGCAAAAAGTCAATCATTTTAAAGCATCAAAAAATATATATATATGGGTGACAGACTAGGTGATTGACTACAACTAAAAACACATATTTTCATTTAAATTTCTATCGAGTCAATAATTCTAAATTACGTTTTATGTATACGAAACTCTTGAACATAAATGTTCAATTTTAATAAATAATGTGTTTATTTATCAAATGTTACATTTTAGTAGGCAAAAACGCAGAATTAATTACTAAAAGTCGGTGAATATTGGCATAGTTATAGCTGTGATTTCATCTTGGTTCTTTTCTTCAATAGCACCTTAAGCTCTATATGCGAGTGAATTCAACACTCTACCCATTCAGTATCTCAAGGTGGGTGGACGTTTCAGCGCATATAAATGTGTCTGGCTAGATGGCTCCCATGCCACTCCCTAGTGGTGTAATAAAGATCTCATTTCGTATACCTATGTACTAATACAAGTCATAGTAACATGCACCCTTTAGAGCCGGCACAGATAAAAGATTAAGACAATTCGATAACAACTCATGCCGCGCAAATCGGATTGCTTCAATAAACCAAATCAAAATAAACGAGGAACAAAACCCGTTTCTCAAAAAGCCAGGGCAGAAAGTAATAAAAACAAGGACACGGGAAATCCTTTAAATCCAACGCACAGGTTTATGATGCAGTCAACAGGCTTTTCGGGATTTTCCCCACTGACATAAGAAGCCATTTAAAGAGAGATCGAAAAAAAACTTAGAAATAAAATTTAAGGTTTCATTTGAAGTTTATTGGTATTCGATTTAACGGATTTCAGGTAAGTGATATCATTCGATTGTTAAAATAAAATAGTCTACTTGCACAGAAATATAGTACCTAGGGATTGCAATCCGGAAAAACGGATCCGGTAATCCGGCGGATCCGGCACCATTTAACGGTTACCGGATCCGGTACCAATATACCGGATCCGAAGACCGGATCCGTTGCTAGCAGTTTGTGGCAAAATAATATAGTAGGTCACTTGGTGGTAGATCTTCTTAGCAGGAGGACGTCTAAGTAGGTACCACCGCAGTACCAGTTATTCTGCCGCTAAGCAGTAGTGTGTAAACATTACTGTGTTTCGGTTTGAAGGGTACTGCAGCTAGCGAAATTACTGGGCTGTTGAGACTAACCATCGAAAGTCTAACGTAATGAGTGCCAAAGCAGTGATGCCCTGGACTTTGTTTTGTTACTCAAAGTTCTGTGTATCGCTGCCATGGTTATGGACAGGCTTTATCTCTTACCATCAGGAGAGCGTCTCGTTCATCTCATTACTTTTTACATATAAAAAAAACTTGTCTTAACATTGGTTAGGAAATAAAGTTGATTTTATTCATTTGTGATTTATTTTTTTAAACTACGTACATATAAGTGCAGTGACACTTGATTAACTCGCTTAATTTTTACTAAAAAGCGAAAATCATCTTGATTTAATCAATCTGGCCGGATCCGACCGGATTCGGCCGGATTGATGGGAATCCGGTCGTATCCGGCCGGACTGAAAATGACGCCGGATTGCAATCCCTAACTGTACCTAACTATATTTCCGTGCACAATTTAAATGTTGTGGCACTTTATTTTCTCGCAAATATATTCTTAAGCTCTTATTCAGTCATAGGTGCCCCAGATACCTTGGTGTTAGATTAATTACCCAATTATATGGGGGAAATCCACCACTCAATAGTTGGTAAATCTTTTTAATAGGATAGGTAGCCACCACTGTTGTACCAAATATTCTGCCGCCGAGCAATAATCTAAATTTTCAAATTAAAATTATTAAAATTGATTAACGATTGGATATCTCAAAGTAATGAGCACCAATATAGCGATGCCCTACACTTTATATTGTTTCTTAAAGTTATAGGTCTGCAAGAGTCATGCACACGCATTATCTCTTTTTGTAGCGTCAATTCAGTGGTTAGCGCGGTCGGTTCACACGCCTAACGGCGTAGGTTCAAACCGCAACAATAAGCTTCTGCTACCAAAACCATAGCATAGTGATAGGGTGTTTTTAGTACTCAGTTGGCTAGCTAAAGCCCTCAAGAAAATCTGCCACCATGCACTTAACGTTGTGTTCCAATAGCCTCACTTGAGAGCCCGTTCTATTCCAGGCTAGGTGTGCTTTACCATCTTCGACCACACCGTTACTTAACAGGTGAGCTGTGGTCAACACAAAGCTTGTCAACAATAAAAAAAATAGATCTATACTTGAATATTTATACAAAATGTATTCCGATACCAAAATATTCGCCATTGGGAGGGTAAATATGGTCTATTGTCGGAAACGATCGACATAAATCAATCGCCCACGCAAAATGCTACCATGAAAATATACGAATATTCTCTATTTGAGCATCTGGACCGTAGCTTTCTCGTAAACCTTTCATTGGTAACTTACAAACTGCACAAAGGCGCAGGCGTCAATGCAATAAAATAAATAAATTTTATCAGCTACGGACGCAAATACAGATGTCAGCTATTCCAGTATACTGTCAAACATTGAGCACGGAGATATTTATACAAAAGTGCAATGTCCAGCAAGTTACGTCTCTATGTAGGAGTTGGAAAATATATCCACGCAAACAAATGCTATATTTGACTGCCCCACTGAAGCCTACAAATATACTAAATTTAAGCTTGTAGAGGTTTCTTAACTTTGTTCGACTTAAAATAGACTTGGAGCGGAAACGAAAAAATGAGTTAGAGGAACTTTTAGCGTATTATTTCTAAATAAGGAGTAAATACATTGTTTGCTATTTAACTTCGTGGAAGCAACGTGACGTTCTCGAAGTTACATGAAGGTCTCTTCAGACTAAGCTATTTAATAATATTACTAGCGGACGCCTCACGGTTTCACCCGTGTAGTTCCCGTTCCCGTGAGAATACAGGGATAAAGAGTAGCCTATATCATCCGGGATACTGTAGCTTCCCAACTAAGAAAGAATTTTTGAAATCGGTCCCGTAGTTTTTAAGTATATTCTTTACATGGAAAAATACAAATCTTTACTCTTAATAATATTTGTATACATAGATTTATATTTTTAGTAAACTGCAAGATAAAAATGGTTGGAAAGCTAGGCGTTTGATCACAGCTTACCTGATGTTGAGTAACGGAGTGGTCGAATATATAGGCTAGAATGTAAACTGGCCCTCAAATTAGGCTGCTGGTATACATTGTTAAGTATTGTGTGCTGTATGTTCCACTTCGACCGCACCATTACTAAACATCTGGTGAACTGTGGTCAAACACAAAGCCTATCTTAAAAAAAGCTACTAAGCTTTGTGTCGGGAGAAGTACCGGTCGAAAATAAAGAAACTTTTTGTTTGCCCCTGTTTATAGTTTGGTCTGAAACAGCTATACCAGTATCACTGGCATGCCAGTGGCATGAAGATGTTGTGTCAACAGCGGGCCATCTCTACCCTGGCCCGAGGTCACCCTACAGAATAAATAGCGCCAAAGCAAAAACAAACTCAAACGAAAGTAAATTTATTCACCAAATACGACGATTAATACACGATCTTGCGTCGCGACAGATTTATATTTGGCCGAACCTCGAGGGGAAATGAAAACGACTGTGTGGTACAGAAACTGTAGGACAATGGACATTAATTCTACATATGTCAATAGATAGGTTATAGAAACGTGAGTATCCAGTAATGAGTGCTAAATGCAGTGTTGCCTCGGAACTACGATTTTTTTGACTAAATAAGGTTATTGACCAAAAGTTATCCGATGTCCAACGACGCTGACTCGCGACGGTGCGGTCTTAGCCTGTAAATTAAACTGGATCTCAAGTAACGATGGTAAACGCCAAGCATCTAATAGGTACCATCCTACATTGGCAGCCATGTTGAAATGAACCTATTCGGCATTTTTTTATGTTTTTATTTTATATTTTTTAGCGTTTATTCTAGAAATTACATAGATAGAAGAAAGACAGACAGACTAGTAGGATAATTTAAATAGATACTATTATTATTATTACTTTAGCTTATTTTGTTCCAATGTTAGGCAAAAGCCTTTCTTTTAAATTACAAAATGTATGCTTGACTTAGTGATGTAACCGTTACAGCAACTTGACAAAGTAACTAAGTTACGGTAACCTAATTGGCCGGAAGTGACCGTAATGCGCGCTTCCGGCGTGCGCTAGCGCTTGTTCCGTCCGCGGAACTTCAATTTCCTACCCTTTGCTGTTTTCCTTTTACTATGATTTTATAATTTAAACTTCAGTTTATAAGTAGACTGACTTTTGTAATTTATTTCAACGTACTTAGATAGCTGTGTCTACATAGCATAGCTGCCAACGAGATTACTAATAAGTTTTAAATAGGTATATTAAATTGTAATGTATATTTTACATTAATGAGAATTATTTAATATGTAGGCGATCTTAAAAATCTTTTGGCTACTTAAAAACAAACAAACTCAAAAATAGTTTCAGAATTGTGTTCTTGTTTATGTTACTGGTATAGTAACTACGAAACAAACTGAAACATTTAAGATATTAAATTAACTGAATATTTGTTCGAGATTAGTTTTTTTATAACAAATAGTAAAAACTTTTGACAGTTAGCTCGCCTTATGTTAAACGAAGATGCGGTCTACTCGCAACTTGAAGACACTCAGATCTTATAGAAAAACACGATTGGACAGTGAATTCCATTATTTAGCGGTTCGGCCGATGAAAGAGACAATTTTTAGAGATTATTATTTCTTCAGAAACCGACAAAAATGTCGCTTTTTTAAAAAATAGAAATTTTCTAAGAAAAATAACAAACGTAGCGACGTAAATTCAACGGTTGTTTATACCAACTTCACAGGGTACAAAACTACAGAACAAATTTTATTTGTTCCGAGAAGAATAACAAATTCTACCAACCGCGACCGCATTTGAGAGGCAGGTTATTGTAGGGGCTAAAATAAATATTTCTTTTTGTAGTTTAAGAACTCCAGTGTGTATTTGTTACTAAAGAAAAATAAAGGATTTTGTCTTTTTTAATGGTTAACAACCTAGGTGCTTGACCACAGCTCACCTGATGTTAAGTGACGGTGTAGACGAAGATGGTTGAGCACATCTTAGGTGGTAGGGTATTTTCTAGTACTCGGCTGACTAGCTACCATCTTATATCAAGTTGAAAAATCTGCCGCCAAGCACCTAACGGTGTGTTCCGGCAGACTCAGTTGAAAGCCAGCTCCATTCCAGGCTAGGTATGCTTTACTATCTTCGACCATACCGTCACTTAACATCAGGTGAGCTGTGGTCAAGCACCTAGGTTGTTAACCATTAAAAAAGACAAAATCCTTTATTTTTCTTTAGTAACAAATACACACTGGAGTTCTTAAACTACAAAAAGAAATATTTATTTTAGCCCCTACAATAACTACATCAGATGAGCTGTGGTCAAACACCTAGCCTGCAAAAATAAAAATAAAAAGCTGTGGTGAAACACCAACGATAAAAAAGTCGTATAATTTAATTGTTTATAAACAACATTTTCGTTATACACGATATATTTTTATGTTTGTTTTGTACTAATTTAATTACGTACGTTCGCTTTTGATTGTATGAAACTAAATTATTATTAAGTAGTAAATTGTTAAGACCGTGACTCCTTGTCTACAAGCTTAATTTTTACAGCATGTGTTGTTATTTCGATGAACATTTATTATTGTTTAACAAAATATAGATTCTAACATTCTGTGTATTTCACATGCCTGTGAGTAGTCAAAAAATTTAGTGCGTGGCTGTGTCGCGGACACACTGAATATTTTAAACACTAGAACACGATTCTTATCAGGTTCTACTTAATGGATTCTTTGATTCGTTAGCTATTGGGCGGTGTAATAAATGTGTATTCGTATGCGAATAAATTTTGGAAAAAAGTTCAGGCCTACGATTCAAAAATAGAGACCCAAAGGAAATGTCTCCGATAGGAATGCATAGCGGTCGTGCTTAGTATCTTCACGACTTTAAGCTATGACCTGTGTATTATGTTTATTTCGTTTTATAGGTAGAATTTGTTTAACAAACAGTCAATTTTCTGTTTAGGTTTCATCACTGGTTTGGGGCTGATTTAGAATAAAAAGAATAGAATATAACTTTATTATACACCAAAAACAAATTACAATGAAACACAGATCACAATGAAATACAAATATGTAAACCGAAAAAAAAAGAAGAAGATATAAAACATAACAAAACAATAAAATAGATATTTGATTTGATTATTTCTAGTGTTGAGTAAAAATGTAACTTAAATTACTTTTAAAGAAAAATGTTGAGTAAGAATATTGAATAGTAAATGTAGGGCTATTTGCTTGTTAAAAGGCTACGCTGGGTACTAACCGTCCACTCTCGAGTAAAAAAAACTGAATTCTCACTACAAATCTGCTCCTTTTGATTTTGAAACTGAACAATCATTAAACGGTACACACAATATAATAACTACTTCAGTTACCTCATTCGGTACAAAAAAATGGTAGGTACCTACTATAAACTGGATTATTTTCTTGTATCATTCGGAATGATAAATAATAGATGGCGCCACTCTGTGTGAGTGTTTCGGGATATTTTGGCTTTACGTTGACAACTTTGTTGTAGTGTAACGTCAAACCAATAGATGGAGCACTTTTGTGTGGTTTTTAGTTTCTTAGCCATGTAACCTTGTGAAAGGTAAGTTTGAAAACATCTAAAGCAAAGCTTATGAAAACTTACACTCGTATTTACGGTAAACAACATCAAATAAACCACGTTACACAGCATCACGTTAGCTTTTTGAAAATAAATCACGGCATAAAACGTAAGACGTCTAAATTGAATTGCTCCTGAAATCTAAGGAAACAAAACAAATCACGAGTCTAGCAAAACTTCCGGGTTTATAGGGAGCACTGACTTATACAAAGAAGAGGATTATTCCTTAATCTCGGTTGGCTATGCTGAGACACGCGTCTCTTACCCACATTAAACCCGCATTAGCTCTCCATCGATTACAAACTTGACATTTTGGGAAAACATTTTATGTGATTTCCAAGGGAATATGTCGTTGAAATTTCGTTCACGCTAGCATGAACGAGTTCTAAGCCAGCCGATAGCCAGACAGAGATGATGTATTAGTTTGGTTTGAAGTGAAATATGATTATGTTAGACGGGATTTCAGCATCTTGTTTATATTTCAGACGCTCCTGGTAGGTTATACGAGCGTATTTTTGTACTTCAGTTGATTAATATTAAATTGATTCATTGATACAGTATCGTGTTTAGTGGGACAAGACTAAGGCAGTTACGCTTTAACATTGTGATGCGTACTAAAATCTCTTCTAGGCAACTTTAGGTAGGAATTGATTTGAAAATAAGTAAAAAACGGTGTGTGGCAATAATTAAGATGAAAAATAAGCTAAGGATGGTTAAGTTAACATAATATACAAGTATAATATAAACGTTTATATCTACATGATAATAAAGTTTGTTTATGTCGAGCAATGAGTCCGAGTAATTCGACAATAAATTTTGTACACAACAAGTTATGTTAATTTAAGTGTAGCCTATGTGTTAATCCAGGGTCCGAGCTACCTCCATACCAAATTTCATTCAAATCCGTTCAGCAGTTTTTGCGTGAAAGAGTAACAAATATCCATCCATCCAAACTTTCACATTTATAATATTAGTGGGATTGCATTCCACGTTGCTGAAATGGGCTCATGGATTTCTAATCTCACATAAATGTTCCTACGATTTGGGGTTTAAGATCAAATGGAAATGACCTGAAGCGTTTCCCTTTTATCTGTTACGAAAGCGTATAAACAGCCAAAACCTTTCTCAGAATTGGTCAGTTCGGTTCCAAAATGAAATTTGACAGATCCCGAATTCAGCAAGTCTGCCTATTCACTAAGAACTGTTTATTTTAGTGATTGGCACCTAGCCTGTTTCAATACTACTATTATCTCACAAAATGTCTACATCAGTCGAATTGAAATTTCTTGTTCGGTAGAATTTAGAATAGGCATTTATTCAAATAAATACCCTTTCGTTCAATATTGAAATTTAAATAGGTACACGACTACGAAAGAGCAAAAGTGTTTTTAACAAGACGGGGTTTTTTTATTTAAGAAAATAATGAGACGAACGAGACGCTCTCCTGGTAGTAAAAGATAACGCCTGCCCATGACCATTGCAGCGATACACAGAACTACGAGTAACAAAACAAAGTCCAGGGCATCGCTGCTTTGGCGCTCATTACTTTGAGACATTCGATGGTCAGTCTCAACAGCCCAGTAATTTCGCTAGCTGCAGTACTCTTCAAACCGGAACACACTACTGCTTAGCGGCAGAATAACTGATAGGTACTGCAGATTAGATTAGTACAAAAAAATATCATGAAAAAAAAATATGTAAAAGAAACATAGGTAACAGTAACACTAGATCTTTGGGGATGATCTTTATGTAACTGCTGCCAACATAATATATTAAATCTCTTTTTTCAACCAAATTTGCCATTTATGATACCACCAATTCGCATACTGAAACCTAAAGGAAACTGAAATTAAATTATATCAATCTAATATGAGACCCACGACGTAAAGTTTAATTCGTTCCAATCCTGCGATCGGAGCTTATGTTGGTTGATTAGGGGTTCCCAAAAGATCACCAAGATTAAACAACCGTTGATCCCGTCAATCTTCAGATGGGTGACCGTGACTGGCTTTTAAAACATGACGGTACCCTTAAATTTGTCAGTTGCGATTGTTTATTGTTATAAAAACCGCTAAGGAATATCAAGCAACTTTTACTAGGGTTGGTCCTTCAACCAAGTTCAACACATCTACCAGACCAGTTATGTTGCCTCTAAGTAAAACATTCTCGATGCATCGTGATTGTTTGTAAAAATAGCTAGAAACTAGACTAGAAATGTTTTAAACCTTAAAAGCCTGAAGTTTTAATCTCAGAGCCTATGGCGCAATAGATTTGGCCGGCACTTGACTGGCAGTGCGTCCTGCACAAGCAATGAAAGCAGCTTAGACTAGAGAAAGGGGATTAGAGTATAAATCTACCGGGTGACATACGCCCGCGGCTCGCCCGGCTTACTGCTCAGCCTCAGGACCGTCAGTGACTGATTCTAAGTTTTCCTATTCCCCTAATATATATTTTTTATTTCCTTCTAATGACATCGCACATTGTGCATTTGCAATTTTCATAAATAATTTAAAAAAAAGTGCTTACCTTATGACATATTTAACGTGTGATCCCAGTTGGATTTTCCTCTGATCTGAAATAATGAAAAAGTGTGTAAGTTGAAACTTTTTAACTTATTTATCATACACAAACAAACGAATTATTGAGTATCACATGAGCAACAATGAGGGTATCTACCATGATAATTTAAAAAAAACTTCAAGTTTTCAATATCGTATGGTATGAAATATGTAGGCGCTTTACATTACTTTTAGTTTCCATTTACTTTGCCACTTCATTTTTCGTACATTGAGATAAAATGTTTATAATTTTCAAAGAAACAAAAACGATCTATCGACAAGTTTGTTTGCTGGACCCTGATTTCCAAAATCCAAAAATTTCCAAATTTATAGACAAATGCAAGAAAGTAGGCCGACGCTTACATGTATATAAAAGTCCATCAACGGCAAAGTTTGTTTAGTATATTTTTATCAAATAATGCGAGGTAATTAATTTACTATTTATTTACTACATTAGACCTCACAGGATTTCCCTAATGCGATGTTCTAAGTCAATATACATTTAAAATTAAATTGTCACATATTAAATACAATTTTACAATTAAATTCATGAGTAAAAAAATTAAATGCGCTAAAGTATTTAATAAATTTAAATTCAATGATGCAAATCATTACATAATTATAAATTATTATAGCATGCGTCATTAGCTATCGCATTCGCAACATACACAAATATTTAGGTATATTTTCTGAGCAACCAGAAAGTTGTAATGACTTAAATCAAAAGTAGTTTCTGATTTAAGTCATGCGTGAAGAAATAACAAACGTACTACAGATAAACTATCGCTTTTATAATGTGATCACATTAGGAGCTGGGATAGAGTCCGCGTCTTTTCAATTGTAGTTAGATAAGAATAGATGGTACCATAAAATAGAAATAAAAATATCGTCAGCACAACAAGGAAGGCATGCGTCAACTGATTATAGACCGACTGAGTCACCGTTCGGCCGTGAGACTTTGACCAAATACTGACCCAAGTTAGGGTTTACACATTTTTTTTTAGTATTGGCTTTAGTCTTATTGCGATTATGCCACCTTCCCGTTTTAAAATACAACATTTCACACATATCATTAGGGGATCTCGTACTTACGCTGGACTAGTGTTTCTGAGATGATGGCGTATAATGTCGTCGCTGCATCATATGTGGGTGCGACCTAAGTACTATATGCTAATATTTCGGGTGTTTGTGTCAAAAAGTCGTTGTCCAGCTTCTTTTGTCTGTGGCAATCGTCAGTCACGCCATAAGTCTAATATAGCATAAGTTTTATGTTTTTGGTTTTTAATTACGACACTAGTAACAGTACCAAATTTCGACAAATAGTCTAGCTACTGCTTGACAATTTGTCAAGTTTGGCTGATTATTTTACTGTAGAAACTGACGTAGTTTTGACACATTTTTGTTTCGGCCATATCCGATGGTCTTCTTCAAGGAGACAAAGCTGAGTACAGCACGTGCGTGGCCTCTTCTTGCTTCTCACTACGGTACGCGCCTCGCATGCGAAGACAGCGGTTAAAGCATGAGCGCGGCCGCGGGGGTGGTAGCTTTGTCTCCATAAAGAAGACCATCGGACATGGCCAAAACTATATTCGAAGTATAGTAATTAAACATGAGTAATCCCGCATAAGTTAAGCAAATTTTTTGGCTACAAAAAATGTTTACATAACAAATGTTTCTTTATGAAAACATTTTTATGATGTCTAGGACAGTGGCAACCCTAGTCTTGTGACAATTGCCTATAATAGGACCCCACCCACATACGGGAGTATTGACTTACAATAAAAGTCACATTTCTCTTAATGGATAAACACCTTTACAAAGTGACAAGACAATTGGTTATGTAATTATAGTTAGGGGCAATTTTAACAAGCTAACGTATTGCATTTGCCATTGGATAGTTGCTTAAGGTGACTACAAAACAACATTTTATTGAGAACACCAAAGTTACAAGCTATATTTCCATTCAAATCTAAAATTAACATTAAAAATGTCCAATCATAAAACATGTCAATCGAATTAAATGTCAACAAAAAAAATAGTTACTACAAATTTAGTATTTTTTTATGAAATCGAATCATTGATCAGCTCTGTTTTTATAAATTGTCCCATTGCTGGGCGCGTTATCTTTTTGGTAGGTACTTGATCACATGAATGCTTAGCAATGAAGGCAGTATAATTCCACAGTTTAGGTACAACCGGCCACCTTCCTTCACCGTGAGCACACAATACATAATAGTACCTACAACCGTACGGCAAAAAGGTTGACACTCGCCGCTCGGTAGGCACGCTGAATCAATTTAAAAAAAAATGAGTAATGATTACAAAATCTATGTAATAATGCTTATTTATATCGGCGTATATATGTGCGGGTAAACCGATTTTAAGTCAGTAGTAACCAACTTAATATAAACATAAATTCCAAAATTGCATGCAAGCTGGTGACGGCCGTAAGAGTAGGTACATTTTAAAACCTAAACTCTACTTTTGTTAGTGATCGCTCCGTACGTTAGTACCACAACTTATTATGTGATAAAAGTCCAATAGATTTATAGTCGCTACATTGTCGCAATGTAATTTACATACACTGTTGTTATCTTACCGAAAGCACGTGAAGGAACAATAAATTGCGCTGTGTGATAATTTTCCCGGTGACATAATTTCAAATTACTACCTGTATTTTCCTGATATCGCCATGTCATAATATTGAAAATGATGTTCGGTAATGAACGTGATTCTATGAAATCGAAGCAACGTATCGTCTGAAATTCTTGGTGACAGCAAATAATTTTCTTTTACATTTTGTCATAAATAAACATTTATGCTCATAATATGTTTGTTCTGAGTGAGAATCGAGCCCCGCATGAGTCAAAATAAAATATAAATAAATAAAATATAAAAATAGGAGTCAAGTCCATGCTCACCGTAAAAATGTATTGTAATCGAAACTAAAAGATAATTACGTAAAATTTCGATTTGAGAGTTAATAAGAAATGGTTCTTATTCAGCTAGCAAATCTTAACCTAAAAAAACTAATTATTATTCAATGTAGGTTAAAAGTGGTGGTAAGTGCAGCACTAACATCCCGCACATGACTGATGACTGTATTGGCAAATTTGGAAATTTTTATTATGACTTTCATATATGACATTATACCAATGAACCAAAGGGCTGGACTTACGATTTACGAAACACCTCCTTAGAGGCGAAATTTCTAAAAATCCTTCCATTGTGGATGCTTACAACATAAAAGGCACCAATTGCCAAAATTTTAGGTTTGTAGCCCTAACGGTATATGCTACAAACTTAATATACTTGTACTGACTGAATGTCTTGATGAATCCGTCAGTCAGCAGATAGATAGATGTATGTTTAGATGGATAAATGTGCAAATTAAACAATTGAAAAACTAAGAATATAGTCACATTTTCATTGTAAATTCTATAGATACTTCGATCACGGAACGTAAGCCAGATTGGCATCAGTTGTTTTATTATTCATATCTCGCCAGACGCCACGCCATTAGCATTTTAGATTTTTTGTAAAAAATAATAAGACGAACGAGACGCTCTCCTGACTGTAAGAGATAACGCCTGCCCATGACCATTGCAGCGATACACAGAACTTTAAGTAACAAAACAAAGTCTAGGGCATCACTGTTTTGGCGCTCATTACTTTGAGACTAGATAGTCTCAACAGCCCAGTAATTTCGCTAGCTGCAGTACACTTCAAAACGGAACACAGTAATGTTTACATACTACTGCCGAGCGGCAGAATAACTGGTACTGCGGTGGTACCTACCTTGACGACCTCCTGCTAAGGAGATCTACCACTATAATAATGTTATTTCGTAAATTTTAAAAATTCAGAATTGTCGAATTCCGAGCATTCGTTTGGTAGACCTAGCAGGACAAAATAAAGTTTATCTAGAAGAATCCAATTTCATAATTCCAGTTCTAAAGTCATGCCAAAACTTTCATCGATATCAATGATAAATCGAACAATCGCGAACCGTTTCAACATGCCGCCAACGGCAAAGTACTCACTCGGTTTATTCTCACTTCAAATTGTAAACCTTTTCATGCCTAATGCCAAAAAAGGTGCCGTCGTACAAACTACTTATTATTCCAAAGTATTTAGCTGATAAAGATCTATCGAGTTGTTTGCTTAGCGTTTTAATTCGTTGTAAAAACGCCCGTCACTTGCCTTGCAGCATTATAATTATGTGTCGGACCTAGATAAAGGTTTAGGGTTCCACGTAGTTTCGGCCGTCCATGTAAAGAACCCGGAAAGAAAGGCTAACAATCTCGTCGGATATCTAGTAGGTATAATATCTCATGCTGTAATAATGTCCTAAAACCATGAATATACCAACGCTGTATCTTTTGAAGATTTGCCCCTCGTCAACAAAAATAGAGTTACTTTATGCTTTTTTTCTTTATTTCTAGAATTTTATTGTACTTTGGACAGAGTCAAATATTTCTACAGTGCCTATTATTTCATATTTTCAAGTGTCTCATGATCGATTAAAATAAATGTAAGTCACATCAGTAAGTCAAATACAAGTCCAGTCTAAGGCATCGTAAAGTAACAGTGACATAACTGGATGTTTACGGAGTTTTGGAAACAACATCAAAAGATATGCCTCACGTCATTATGTAACTTATATGTCTAATTTTGCTACAATTCGGGTAAACACCCCTACATCTCAACATAAACACTCGAAAAAACAAAAGTTTTTAAACATAATAAAATGTAGAGATGATTATTTCGCGTTCCCGCGAAAAGTCCAAGTAACTGTACTTATAGATAATTCTTTTTATACAAGTCGGGGGATATAAGTCAAATACTGACGTGGAAAAACCGGAGCAAGTGAGTCTCTGTCATTCTTACTTATATAGGATGGGAGTGGAATAATTATAGCGAGAAACAGTTAAAATATACTTTTCTTTTGAAATTTAAACTGTACTGACCTTATAATTTCGTAAGGTTTTTAACAATGATGTCAAAAAAATAGATTGCCGCGCTATATCTGCATACGGGACACTACGTCCGCTCACTATAAAGTAACTTGATTATTTTAATCTAAGATGGCGTGTGACTCGTTGAATTGTTGAATTCCGAATGAAGCTTAATCCTCGCCCACGCATGTTCACGATATTCTCTAATCGTCCATTCGGATTATTCACCATTATGATGACGGTGTGCGGCAGTAATCAAGTTCGACTTATCTAGATCATTGTCTTAATAAAATTTGAGAATTGGCTTAATTAATAACTTGAGCATTGACTTAACTTGAGTGCTGTCTTAATATCTTGAGCATTGTCAAGCCGTATCAGATAATCTCCTAACTAGGATGCCGTTACATTTTAGCTATACTAACATGAATGTAAAACTATTAATATACTACAGGTTTTTTTACAAACATGTATCAGCCAACTCATTCCGAACGATCTATTTAGAGCGGAACCAGTTTACTAATTCTATAATGCACTTGTTTTCGATATAGAATGTCAAAACATTTAATTTTGCAACAACTGCAGTGGTACTGGCACTATTTTTACAAATTCAAGTACTGTATCAATCTGTATTAAGCGATTATCTGAACCAATATGCATGAGGACGCTATCTCGCTATTGATTGGTTAACCGAAAGGTATAACCGTTGAGAAAAACCATTGCCTAAATGATGCGATGACTAAGCCACGCCAGTCGGGACTATAATTATGTACATATAGGGTCATTGTTTAACTATTAGAAGTAGTACGAACTTTTCATGATTTAGTAGATTAGAATGTGTGAGGGATGTGATACGAGCAGCAAGGTAACATGTTAACCTATGTACTATCTACTGCTGGCCAAAGTATTTGAAGTTTTAAAGAAAATATAAGTTACTTTATTGCGACCAAAACAGCATAATTTAATTAACATATCTATCACCGTCTTCCTGTTTCTCCAGAAACAAACAGACACGAGATCTTTTTGAAAATACTAAGATTATAAAGAGAGAAATAAACAGTCGCGTAAACTGTTTATTTCTCTCTTTATTTCTTGAATTTCTTCCCTATGATTTTGATAGGGTTTTCACTATCATTTGCTTTTTTTCGGCTAGTTTATATGACCGTATGAGGCCTGGGTGGATCATTAGTATAAAATTTGTTTGCATTTCGCGTGTCTGTTTGTTTGCTTAGTTGGTACTGTTAAAGTACAATACTAAAACGATACGGTTTTCAGTATGTAATTTATAAGATTTTGCGACTTAACACATAATTATGTTGTATATTGTGTTGCGTTGTGATATATCGTGTTACGTTTTTGTTGTTTTGATGTTTGTTGTGTATTTTGTGTGTGATTAAGACCCGGTGATAAACATTATAATGGAAAAACATGATTAGTATGTCCGTGCGAAGTCGATGACCCAGCTACCCTCTTTGTGTAATCTTGTAGTAGCTAGTATAATATAGTATTTATTTTTGTTGTTCAATTCAAGAACCGTCCCACAAAACAATTACTTCGTTTCACCCTTCTTCAATAGCCAGCCTATCGCCGCGCCGTCTACCACCACCGCACATAGCACTCGAATGGCCAAGAATTTGGATTAGATAATTGCTTGACGTCATTTATCTTCCTGCCGTTGTCACTTACAGACCTCAGGCACAAAAGGCTCAGCTACATGTGAACTTGTCTTGATAGGTGTGGATGTAAGGCACAAATTAATTACGAGTAGAACGGATACATGAACGACTTAGTTTTGTATGTTTGAGAATGGTTTCGTTTCTTATTATATACTAGCTGCGTCCCGCGGTGTTACCTGCAACATTTTTTTGGGATAAAAAATAGTCCGCGACAAATGCAGGGTGCAAACATTAGTCTAGCTGTTTGAGCGTAAAGAAGTAACAAACATACAAAAACACTTACACACTCACAAACTTTCGCCTATATAATTATAATAATATTATTGTAATTTAGACATGTTGAAAGTCAGTAAATTTAACATATAAAAATTAAAGCCACATCATTTATATTTTTTTTTGTTTTAACATACAAATACAAAATAAAATTAAAGCAAAGACTAATAAATCCAGCATTATATAAATTAACATAACTTATCTTCTTTTACATTAAAATGAATGTTTGTTTGTTCGCATTTTATGCCCTGCCGTACCGTTCATCCGATTACGATAAAACTTGATTCATTTATTGCTTGTGCAAAGGTTATAAGCATAATATAATTATGCTTATGCAGCAGTAACCAAGATATCAACTAGTGTTACATAAAAAAATGTAATATTTAAAACTCAAAAAAAATATTTAGATAACTTACCTTAACTTATATTTATTTAATCTATGAAAATTTACGTGGTTTTGTTTCGTTTGATTCATTTGTAAAATTTCTTAATTAATACATACACTTGTTTTATTTCCCACGAAACTAATATACTTGGTGGTAGATCTCCTTAGCAGAAGGTCGTCTAGGTAGGTACCACAGCAGTTATTCTGCCGCTAAGCAGTAATGTGTAAACATTACTGTGTTCCGGTTCAAAGGGTACTGCAGCTAGCGAAATTACTGGGCTGTTGAGATTAACCATCATAGTCTCAAAGTAATGAGCGCCATAGCAGTGATGCCCTGGACTTTGTTTTGTTACTCAAAGTTCTGTGTATCGCTGCAATGGTCATGGACAGGCGTTATCTCTTACCATCACGAGAGCGTCTCGTATTATTTATAACATAAAAACAAAATTGCTACATGAATTTTCATAAGGGATGGGAAGTAAACAATTTCATCGTTGGCTCCCAGTCTTGAAGCCACAATAGCAAGGGGTCTGACAAAGAGGTCTAAAATTTCACCGTTCTTCTGACGAGATAATGCTATTATTATTTATTCTGTGGCGAGGATGAATTGAGACCATTATTTTTGGAAGGTTGCGTGTCCCTGTCGGGTAAATAATCGAGATATTAATGTTGATGAATGGACGTGAAAACTAATATTCATCGCAAATGTGAGCTGGATGCTGGAAGTTGGGCATTATTGGAGCGTTGGCGAGTCAACAGTTATAACGGGCAGGCGAAACAATGATACAAAAAACACCCGCTCGCTATAAAATTATTTATTTTTGATTTGCGATGCGGGCTGGATCCTAAACTACAATAGATAACAGAGACTCTAGACTAGGTTGGTTACAATGAGTTCCGGGAGCGTCGGCGTACGAGCGCAGCGCGTGCGCTTTGGACCGCGGTAGATATTGAACTCCCAGTGGTTAATAAAAATCATATTTATTTATTTATTTATTGAGGCTTCATATTAGCAACTACAATGATTATTATTATAATTTTACATAACTCAAGTAATTATTGTCTAGCTAATTGCATTGTTTTAAAAGAAGCACAACATGCATTTAAATGTATCAATACAATTAATTAAATTAAAATCAAAAACAAAATCAAAATAAAAACCATAATCAAAATTAAATTAAATTAAAATCAAATTCATAATCAATTTCAATTTAAAATTAAAACCAAAATTATCATTAAAACAAAAATCAAAATACAATGGGGAAATTAAAATTCAAATCAAAATTAAATAAATCAAAACTAAAACTAATGTTATAAATAAATCAAGGCAATAAAAATTCACCAATTTAACAATTCAGCTTGTTCTCAACACTATAAGAATACACAATATAAGAATGTATTATTCTATAATAAACAACGTCTTAGGTTGAACAAACAACCAACTTAAATATTTGGTACAGCAGATCTATTATGAGAATATCGATAAGTAATATTTTATGTCCCATAAAAAATATTGTTTTGGTGAATGAAATGCGTCAACCCGAAATAGTACCGATACATTTAGACAACCACAACTAAATACAGGTAAAACTAAAACGTCAGCTTATATAGTGAGCATAATTGGTATCTGAACTCAATAATTGAATACAAATTCCGCAAATTACTAAACTACGTACTGATTGTTGTATAGATAGCTCTATTGTAGGTAATCGCTAGCAATCAATGAGTTAATAACGCTGACTAATATCCTGAGGTAGGAAATACCGACTGTAATAACCGCCTAACGTTGATGGCACGTTATTGACAAATTTGATGCGCTAGGTTTATGTATTTTAGCCTGAAATCGATTAAATATGTTATTAGAGATTCTACCAACGCATGTGTGCACGTAGCGGTCACACGGCGGCAACCAATCACAGTCCTTGACGTCACAGTTGTGGTAACGATGATTGGGTGCAGATTTCAGATCACCTTTATAAATGTGTCTTGACGTGTACCCCAAGAATCTATCTATAAACCATTATAAAGAGGAAAGATTTGATTGTTTGTTTGTAATGAATAGGTTCCGATTTCAAAAATTATTTCGCCGTTGGCAAGCTACAATATCTCCAAGTGACATAGGCTACTTTTTATCCCTGTATTCATACAGGAACGGAAACTACGCAGGTGAAACTGCGAGGCGTCCGCTAGTTAAAAATAAATTTGTAAAATGCGGAGTATACAAAAAAGTTTGGCACTAGAAAGAAAAGAACTTTTACCAAAAATGTACTCGCTCTTCTAAATTATATAATTTTAAATCTTGATTATTTTCGTGGGGGATATCAATTTCCTAATACAAATAAATTATCGTAGTTTCTGAGAACTACGATAGCCCCAACGCAACTCATAATTTTATCATTAGTTATGCAATACTATGTTGTTCATAAAATGAAATATTTGTTGGTCTATTGGTCATTTCCATACCGATCGACGATCTAAAACGAAGTGATTGTGTTTGCTAAACAATAACGGTGTTTCACATATTCGATTGAACATTCCAAGGTAGCAAGCCGATAATGAATGAAAGATTGGATATATCTGGGAGAATATAAACCATAGAGTACGAAACAAATGTAGAGAAAAATCGCCCTGACACGTCTTAATAGTAACAATATACGAAAGGTAGTAGGTACTAGTTTATCCATAAGTAGAGTATAATAAATATACTGATAGATACATATTATGTAACGTTACAGCATTATGATTGCGATCACGAGACAAGTGCACTCCGAATAAGCGACATAAAGTGCCAATTAGTGATTGGCACCCATCTCGATATATCTGCCCGCCTGCTGTCAGTCGTCACTACAATTACCTAGCTATTAACCGGAGCACCATCAATATTCATTCAGCACTAGACTTCGTTTCAGTTCCAGCAAGGTTCCAGCATAATTGATAACATTGTTGACCCATTGGTAGTACATCTGCTTAAGAGGTGTAGGGTGTGGGTTCGATTCCCATCCAGGACAAACATTATGTGGTATAAATAAATGTTTTTTCTGTTCATACAGTGCACCCATAGTGTTCTGTATGTATTTACAAAACAGTTGCTTAAGTATTCTATCAGTCATCTGATAGCTATAGTACGAGCTTTGCTTAGTTTGGGGTTAGATGGTGCTGTGTGTAAATTAATTTATTTAACTACTAGCTGCACCCCGCGGTGTTACGCGCTACATGTTTTCGGGATAAAAAGTAGCCTTTTCTAATCCAGAGTCTCAGCTACCTACATACCAAATTACATCCAAATCCGTTAAGTAGTTTTTGCATGAAAGAGTAACAAACCTCCATCCATCCATCTATCCAAACTTTCACATTTATAATATCAGTGGGATAGTGGGATGACCTCGGCAGAGTACACAAAATGTGACGATAAAAATAGAATAAAACTACAATAGTAGAAAATGTCAAAATATTTGACACTGATGACGTCTGATGAATACACAAAGTGCTACGCCAAAAAAAATGAATAAACAAAATATTACTGAACATGATTATATTTGTAATAATTGAAAAATATACAAAATCCAATGAAAATATGGAAATATAGTACTTTATCCTCTATACCAACTCCAACCAGTTTGAATATTTGTTTTCAACTGACAGACATTGACGTAACACGTGTAGTATGTAAGTAGATTTTAATACTTTGATAATTTTCTTTGCTACAATCTCTTTCGGAGAAGTGGATATTTTAGCTATTTATAGAACACTAATTAAAAATAAAACGGGTGACACAACGGTAGGTGGTCACGAGCGTACAAATCTATCGCAACGACTTGTTGGTTCATTGGTAGTATGTCTGCTTCGAGAGCTGAAGGGAGTGGGTTCGTTTCCCACTCAGGATTAACATTTGTGTGACTAAACATTGATGTTTCTTCTGTGTCTAGGTGTACTGTATGTATTATAAGTATGTATTTACAAAAAAAAAAAGGATTTAAGTATTCTGTCAGCTGTCTGGTTCCACAGTACCTAGTACAAGCTTTGCTTAGTTTGGGGCTAGATGGCGCTGTGTGAAATGTCCGATGCGATATTTATTTATTTACTTGTAATACATACAGAACACCCAGACACAGATCAAACATCTATTCTTGTTAAGTTTGTCCTGGGTAGGAATCAATCACACACCCTTCAGCTTTTTGACGCAGAACTTCTACCAAATGAGCCAACAAGACTGTCAATGCTAAAACGCGTAGATAGACAAAATATGATTGTAATCTGGACGAAGGAACAAATAATAATAATTAATCATACAGCCATACTACAAAAATTATAAACCTCTTTTTGCACTGTCGGGTTAAAACTAGCGCATTTTTAATTGAATTCGACCTTAGACAAAGTTTGACCTTTGCAATAAAGACCTTTTGGTGTTACACCTTGGTATGGGCTCGACAATTCGCAATCATGCGGTGCAAAGGGATTCAGGGGTTTAGTTTGTAAATACAGTCGTTAGGTACTGACGGTTTTAGCTTTTAGCAAGCTTTTAACGGGAGAATTAGAGTTATTTTATCACTTAAAAGTCTACATGCGTGTACGGAGTACATTACTTTTAATCGTGCATTTTTGGTGGTCAGGGAACACCGTGGGGCGCAGCTAGTTACTCATAAATTAATACTACATAGGTTCCTTTGAATATTTTAATCCATACAGAAGTCACACCGTTTCGTAGTCGTTATTTCAAAAACTTGATTCCATTTGCTGCACGAGTAGTTTCCTGTTAGTACAATCTGGGTGCCTATAACTTATGAGCAAATCGGTTTTTTTTAGGCAAGCGTGTTCCATTGTTAAACGCATCTTTGCTTAACATCAAGAAGAGATAGCAGTGCAAGGCAAACCAACTATTAAAATAAAATGATTAAATAGAACAAAACCTTCTTCTAGCAAAATGCAACTTTAGATGAATATAAACAAACGCGCACTGATAAAACTTGACATGATTGGCGCGCTAATAAATTGTACGTTACGTCTATTATGAGTAATTGAGCAACTGAACTATTTAAATGCAGTACAGTAATCATTTGTGCTTATACAAGTACTGCAATTATTCTCGGATGTATCTCGACCTCAATTCAGCGTCAAAGATATAGTAGATATATGTTCATATGCGCAAACGTTTCAAATCCCACTAATATTATAAATGTTAAAGTTTGGATGGATGGATGGATGTTTGTTACTTTTTCACACAAAACGGATTTGGATAAAATTTGGTATGGAGGTAGCTGAGACCATGGATTAGAACATAGATTACTTTTTATCCCGAAAACATGAAACGGGTAACACCGTGAGGTGCAGCTAGTTATTACATAAATGTTTTGAGTTATTAAACAAGTAGAATAGCCTGAAAATTTGCAATTTGTTTGCAACTGTAAGTTTGTCAAATATTGCATTAATGAAGTTTTTAATAAATTTTTCCTTCAATGTTACACCTATACAAGTATAGCCGACCCAATATTATAATATTATCCGAGTAATACATGTCACATTTATGACATGAAATCTAAACACACTATTATTCTAAATGCTGTGAAGTAGCTTGCCCCTGACGGGCCCTGTGTCAAAATTCGTCGGGGGCCCTTCTTGCTTGCCTAATGGGCCCTGTATCAAAATTCGGGGCCCTTTATTCTACTAGATATAAAGGGAGGACTTTGGCTAGCAGTGGAACACTAGAGTCTAAAATAATAGTAAAAATGAAAAATGTGACATTTGACAAAGTCATCTAAAGAACAATCACGTAAACAATGTTGTGTTTTACATCAAATTTGTACAGCTGAGTAGAGCTAAGAACGTAAAATATCTTTGTAGGTAAGTAATGTTCTCGTAACAAACAGTATACGCATACTTTACAGTACACACACAGATAGCAAATCTAATTTATTCTCTGGCATCAAAAACATTCACAAGATTAATTTTTTTAATTTATTTTGTACCTTATTTGCTAATGAAATTCTAAGAGTTATGTTTTATGTTAGCATTTTTTGCTGAGTATTTTTTTATGGTTCTTTACAAAATTTAATTTTTTTAATGAAATTACAAAGGGATTTCTGAGAAAATCGCCGAAAATATTCTGAGGTTAGTTGTCTAATAGTTTTTTTTTAATTATTTAAGAATTCGGTTCTTTCAGAATACGATCTGTAGAAAGGCAGAAAAATTAGAAGCTGTCATGTTACAATTTTTATAATTAATTATTATAACTTCATATTACTGGTTTATAGCTCTTGTGGCAAAAATCTGTGTTACATTTTTTAATAATTTAAAAGACAACAATAGCTAAATGACAAAAAATATAGCTTACGACACCGGAACTACAATAAGGAATCGATTGAAACCTCATATATCAAAATCAGATGAATAGTTTAGATGCTACGTTGGAATATACTCGTACATAAATACAAAGTTAAACATAGTTTATTATACTTTTCGTTTTGCTTTACTGTACTTAAATAAAAAAGGGGGAATATAAAAATGTATTCTCCTTAAATCTTGTAGTGAATATATAATCATACACGTTAGCAGTACCTACCAATCGTGACCTCGTTTTGCATTCCCCAGTGAAGGCGAATCCAGTGAGAGCTAATAATAAAGTATGAGCTACTTCAGCCATACATCGATGGCCCTCCATCCTTTCAATAGCCCCGCTTCTCTGATGACGAAACAAAATGAAAAGCGAATTATTTTTATTCCTCACTAAACAACGAATCGAGGGGATCTTTACCGCCCCCAGCAAGCCCTTTGTCGCTAAAACAAAATGCTTTATAAAAATCACCTTTTTAAATCCGTCCGCAGAATTTTCGTGTTATAAGATTAAACAATGAATTTATTATCTCTCATTGGCTTTGTTTCGACGGAATATTTGGATTTCTTGGGATATTTTAAAGGTTTTTTTTTTAAATAAATAAATTTGAGTTCGGCCATTATCTCGTCTGATAATAAGCAAGATGAGGCCTACGACGCAGGACCCTTGCCAAGAATAAACCAATTTACCCGCGACTTGAAGGAATCGAGATTTTATCTATCGGGGAACGCACGCACAGGCTGCAAATTCTACCGTTTAGAGGTTCGCGCAAAAGTTAAATCAATACTTTTTGACTATTCAAGGTATATATGTAGTATTTAGTTTATTTCCGCTTAACAGTCGTTTCAGTTACAACAGTGTTGAGGACTTAAATTTAAATAATTTGACAATAATTTATTACTTAAAATCTTAATCTTACTTAATATCTAGAACCAATTTGACATAAACTTAAAAAATGTAATTTAAATAAACACAAGTCTTAATATCCTCTTCTCTCCGCAGTAATCTAATACTTTTTTTAGTTTAAACTTTTGGCTAATTCCTCAAAGCAAATAAGTAGGTATTTTTTAAATACAAAACGGTGCGAGTCGGGTTTGTGCTCTATTATTACATTTAGACACAGTGTATGGTAGCGTTGATAGCTCAGTGGTTAGATCGTTCGGACCGCACGCCGAGGGGAGTAATTTCAATTCAGTTCGATACTGAAATATCATGATGATGATCATGATGTGTTTGTTTCAGATGTAACGCCAGTGCGGCACAACATGCGCCGCGTGTTTATCAGTTTTTTTTTATTTTTAACGAGCTTGTCGTTGTCCTAATGGTAAGGGGCAATGCCTTCTCATGACTATTGCAGTAGCACACTAAACTTTATTTATTTTCATTAGGTACAGTATCGTAGTACCGCCTAACAATTACGATTTTAATAAAATTAGTACCTAGTCGGTGGAAACAATGTAATATGTATCGTAGCGATATAGTTTAAGTATTACGTTTATGTTAACTTTCGGACATACTCTAAACAATTTTTTTTTTAATTCAACTATTTTTTGGTATTTAATTTAGTATCTTGTAGTCACACACAAAACCCGTAAATATAGTTTAATATCAAAACTGTGTTAACTCGTTAAAGTTAAGTAAGTAATCTCTAAACAAGTCTTGTAATGCCGTTTTGTAAAAAAATACCAAAAGTGGTAACCGTGATTAGAAATAATGGGAAGCTAACTAAAAAAAGGTAACACGTTTCGTAAGAAACCTAACACTACTTGCTTTCATACGAAGACGATCTGAATACAGAGTAATTCTAACCACTCGTGCATACGTACGCAAGTTTGCCTCAAAAAATTCAAGAGTATCACAACAAAACCGTTTTTGAATATTCAATATGAGATATCGGCTCCCAAGGAAAAATGTGGACCCAATTTGTCTTCCAGCTCACGTCTTCCACAATTTGGAGAATGTGGAGTTACGTAATGTCTTGGATTCATGCATATTTCTATATTGACACACATACCGAAGTCTCTGTTCGTAGAAAGGGAGATTTCGTGTAAATATCTTTTCCTGCTGTTTGATTAGTACCTATACATTTTGTGAGTGAGTAGCGAAAGAAACGAAGTTTTTGTATGTTTTCTAGTATTCATTTGGCTGGCTATTTACCACCCTCAAGTTGAACTGCCACCAGATTACTACTTACAGTCCGGTAGCCTCACTTAAGAACTGGTTACCAATCCAATCTAGGAGTGTTGATATCTTCGACTACACTGTCACCTAGAATCAAGTGAACAGCACCGTAATAGAGTTTCCCTTTCTCAGACGTCAATTGCGTTTGATTCCATTTAAAAGTAATAATTAAAAACATTCAGTTTCGACTAACAACGAACAAAACAAATATACAACTAAGAACTACATGGATACAATAAAAAATAAGATAGAGAAAAATAACTTACTACGTCTATGTAGGTAGGTTAGAAGTTTAAAATAATAAATATTGGGTATACATACATATATTACTGAAATGTTTCAATAGCCACTATAAGATTCGTTTGTTTTCTGTATATTTTTCTATTTCTTGTGTGCACAATAAAAAGTGTATATCTAGCTATCATATCAGCTTGTTTAGTCTATAAACGGTTTTGTTTAATGAATAAATAAATTTAGTCCAAAATGTGAAACTTCTCTACGCTACTTTTCCTTGATCGGTCAGCTGTGTCCGTTAAACAATTTCTTTTTTTTTAGAGAAATCATCACATGTCTCATTTGTATTGTGTATTATGTGCATTTTAATTATATAAAACTGATTATTTTTTATTCCATAAATGTTCTTCCGCTTCTCTGTTGTCTTGCTCTTGTCAAAACTACTTTTATTTTAGTTATATCTTAAAATTTACTTTGTGTTGCTAAAAGAGTTTTCTCAGAAGTAATTTCGTCCCAATTTTCTTTTTAATCTGCGGCCCGGAATTCGCAAACAAAATCCGACTAATTGTTTAACTTTTATCAAGAAATTACGGGTCTTAAAAGATTATAATTTGTTGCCTCCACAGCCGACGGCGAGACACCTAAATCAGCACAGAGTGGGGGTAGATACGGGTCAACTACATAAAGTGAGGGGAGGTACCAGGTAAGGGCTAAGACAAGACTTTACTACCGACTTAGCGAAAGTCAAACTCAGCGCTTCTTTCGGATGTGGTGAAATGCGATTTTACGCCTTCAGTGGTCACCATTTGAGCTGAGTACAATTCTGAGTCTGAAATTCCAAATTAACATTTTAAGTATTTATTTTCAGCATAGATTAGCACAAATTCGCGGCAGATGGCAAGATAAAACAGTGCGGAATATTGGAGGCTGTGAGTGTGGAGGATGTATTTTCGTATAGTTTATAGTTTACACCAAGTTTTAGTTGGTGGTAGATCTCCTTAGCAGGAGGTCATTTAGGTACCAGTACCAGATACAGTACCATATATCGCAGTACCAGATATTCTGCCGCCAAGCAGTAGTGTGTAAACATTACTGTTCCGGTTTGAAGGGTACTGTAGCTAGCGAAATTACTGGGCTGTTGAGACTAACCATCGAAAGTATCAAAGTAATGAGCACCAAAGTAGTGATGCCCTGGACTTTGTTTTGTTACTCAAAGTTCTGTGTATCGCTGCAATGGTCATGAACAGGCGTTATCTCTTACCATCAGGAGAGCGTCTCGTTCGTCGCATTATTTTTCACATAAAAAAGAAGTTGCTGTTTATAATCCGTATAGATAATTTAAATTATTTTTTCTTAAATGAACTGTCTTTTACTAAAATCAATTGGGATATTGCCGTACCGTAAACACAGCTGTTAGTACATGAAAATGTACGTATACATTTTTAAAACAGAAGTCTATCAGATTTTCATGTTTCAAGTCGTCACTAAACGTAATGAATTCCTTATTCTTTTAGCTAGTCATTAAATTTTGGATGTAGATGACAGATAGTATGTTTATCAAAAAGAATGCAATGCCAGCAAAGTAAAATCTGTATAACTTTTATCCCGATCCAAATCTTAATGATTTAGATAATGCTGAATTGCTGATCTATTAATGGAAATTGGAGGCGAGTCCATTTGGTCCAAAATTTTTACTAGAATTCAGTTTCGTCTACTACAACAATATTATACTAACTTAAAATTAACAATCGTGCGAATATACATATCTATGATATTTATATTGAGCTTAATCGTTGAAATAAACCAGGCAGAATGATTCAGACTAAAGTTATTTAGAGTGGATCGGATATAGCGGCTTTACTTTCTAAGAAGCAGATATAGAACGCCCCGTTTTGCTTTAGGTTTTTTTAACTATTCAATTGCAAAAATAAGTCTAATGCGTTTGAGATCATTTGATTAACAGATCAACCCATCTATTGCATTTGGTAATCTACGGAAATCTTTAAAAGCAACCAATAATAGCAACTGTAATTTTGTTTTCGTATTCACAGGGAAAGCTTTTTGTATACTAATTTGATAGGGTGTCATTATTCTTTTCATTATGAACATCTTATACTATGGACACAAGTATGAAATCAGTTGTTGCATAGACTTGAACAAGGGTCACTGTTACAATTTTTATTAGGATTGCGTTTGACCTCCAACTCGCCTGATGTTAAGCTAAGATGGAACTGCGATGGTACCTAGTTACCTATTATACGATCTCCTATTAAGGTAATCTACCGCCTAGTAACAGTATATGTAAATGATTTGTTCCGGTTACGATAACTACATGGCATTTGTAATCAAAGCCAGTAAAATCAAACTTTAGTAATGTAGGGTTGCACCTACGTTATGATCAACATACAGATACGAACAAAATGCTTCCTGTATGTAAAGATTGAAAATACGCAGAGGCGTAACTACATTTTCACAGAAATTTACTTCCTCATTATTATTTTAAAAATAACTTTTGATGATTTTCTCTACAAAAAATAATTTCAATTGTGTTGTCGATTCAGTCATATTTCGAAAACGAATCTCTAGATAAATATAATCAAGGTAATATCAATGCAGATTCGGTGTCAGTATCTGTGCTTCGGTTCAAAAGGTAGCTACAAAGCTAACTACAGCTAGCAAAATTTCAGGGTCAACGAAACTAACCAAGTAATGTCTCAAAATATAATTAGCGCCAAAGTAGCGATGCTGTGGATTTTATTATGTTACTCGAAGTTTTGGAGACCGGTGCAATGCTCATGACGTTATCTTGTATCATGGCGTTTTGTGTGTGTCATTGCTTTTACATGAAAACCAACGTGGCTTCATTTGTTTTTCTTTTTGTTAAAAATCTTCTAAAGTTGTATCTCTGCTCTATTCTTTTCTACTCCTGGACTGACGATTCAGTGCACACAATAATTATGATCTACGTTGTCTCGGTGGTAGTAGATTGAAAGCAGATTAGGTATGATTAACTATGTTAGTTTTCATAATGTATCGGGTTTGTTGGTTTGTTGTTCAATCGGTTGTCATCAGCAGTCAGAGTTATGACTATGACTATAAAGTATTTTACTCTAACAATATCAAACGTCATTTCACTTCTGCGCAAAAAGATAAAGTTCAAAACACTAAAACTAGATAAAGGAGCGTTTTTAAGTAAGGTAAACTACTCTCTGTTGCACGTAAAAGTATATTTAATTAAAGTTATATTTTGCGATACCATCTAGTTAGACTGCGTTAACTAAAATATAATTTCTCGGGTTTTAATCATTTTATTTTTTTACTATACAAGGTTATTTTTTACTATACAAAATTAAATGTACAAATAGATACAACGATTTCTAAGTATATAATCTAAGTATGTTTAGTAGTATATATGGTTTCGATGTATTCTTAAACTTGTATGGTTTTATCAGCAAACACGTGTAAATCTTACTCAAATAGGAGGGTGGTTTTTAACATGCAATCATTCTAAAAATAGTCAAATTTCTTTCATCTCAATAAATTAACTTTGTGTACAAAAACCTTTTCTAAGCACATTCTTCCTCCTAAGTTTCCGTATATGCATAACGGTAGCAATTTGTAAGTTTCATACACCGAAGATTTATTGCACATTCGTGTCATTTCACTGAATCAGGATTACGTGAGTGTTCCCAATGGCAGGGTTGCCAGCAATGCTTTATTTTTTGCCTAACAAAGTCCTTTCATCTGTGGGTCAAAAAAACTCATATGTATTTCCTGCTGAATTGAAAATCTATTTTGAAAATTATCAATTTACTCTTTTTTTGATTCAGTTGGTTTTTTGTTCTTTTTTTGATTAAGGTTTATGTTTGCCCACGCCCTGTCCGATGTTAAGCAGTATGCAGTCTAAGATGAAGTACGTTTACCACGAAAAAACCTGTGATAGAACAGATGCCTATATAAGGGTCGCTAGAATGGAACAATGCTTGCGGAATACCTTTGGTGTATGTGTGAAAGATGCTCCAAAACTCACAAGAAAAAAGGATCTCATGAAACCAACAACTGATTCTCTATAAATCCAACCGGTTCTTTCAAACAATTTACAATGTAACATTAAAATTAACGTACACACGTTCAGTGTAGTTAGTACATCAAAATTAAAAATACCACTGACAAAATCATTAAAAAAATATCGGGCAGAGATTATTAGCAGTTACTTTAACAATCATATTACAGTTTTATTATATAAAGATCGTTAGATACGTATTGTTTTTAGAAAATGACGTAATATTTTAATACAAATACTGCTTTCATACCGTACAATATGCCTATTTAGTTTTATTTTGTGTCAATTGAGTAGGTTCCATTAGGCAATGTTTCTATTGTACATATTCTGTTACACATCCACTTGACAATTTACCTGAGCAAAGAGGGCACTCTGTTTCGTGAACGGTATCAATCTTATAGATACTAAGAGCTATCCGTTCAAATATCTATTGAGCTTAATGCAGTTCATAATTTTATTAAGTATCTTCCACCGTTTTTCCTTGTTTAGCGATAATCTTGTTTAAGTCCTTTCATATAACATCACTCAACCGGTATATATAACTGAATTCAAATTTGTAGCCCAAAATATTGTTTGAGTTTTTATTACGTACGTTTTAATGAATCTTTTATGGTCGTAGATATTTTTACTTGTACGGCAAATAAGTTTAAGGCAGCAGTGTTCCAAAAGCTTTTGTCTGAAATCTAAAATTTACATTTTGACGACGTGCATTATTCGTATATTCGTTGCATATTTGAATGGACATTTCAGGTAGTATTTTATTTTTACTTTTACCTTCTCGTAGTAAATGTGTTAAAACAGATACGCAACCTGTCAATAAAAAAGTTAGATTTGCTTAGTTTGGGGTCAGATGGCGCTGTGTGTGTGTGTCCTAAGATGTTTTTATTTGCATGTAACTCAAGCAGTTACTAAAATATGGCAACCCTGTTTAGCACGTAAAAGTGTTGCCTTCTCAGCCGTATTCGGTTAAATATATTCGTTTAGCCCCCGGCTTAAGGGGTGATGATTAATGAAATATTCCCCTAGGTGTCTGGCCACCTACCCCTCACGTGTGTAAGTAAAACTTGGCTCGTAAGACATGGTTTGATTTGGTTAGGGTTAGTAAAATTTGAATAACTAATAGAATATACATCATATTTTATATTAGTGGCACTACGTTTTAGCAGCAACCCTGCAGAAACTTCTATTTTTTCGGGATAACAGTGTTATTAAAATTACGGCGGTCAACCGTCTTTTTTTATGGTTGGCAAGCTAAGTATTTGACCACAACTCATCTGATGATAAGTTACAGTGCGATCGAAGATAGTAGAGCACACCTAGCCTGGAATATAACTGGCTCTCAAATGATAGCCGAAGTGCGATGACAATAAAGATTTAAACAAACACACTCCTAAATATTACAACTGATTGTATCAGCGAAGAGATGTGAATTGCTTATTTATTTTTAGGCTGCTCATCATATCGTCTGGCATTCACATGCCACCAAATTTTAACCTTTGTCTTGCGACAAAAAGCATAATTTAGCTTGGCTGCTATTTGATTACTCTTCATAAATTACACTCTTTTGTCATCTTTGATCTCAGTAAATTCACACATAGCTCTCTACGCGTTATTAGAGGCAATATTTATTTATTATACTGAGACACTTAACATCACTTAATGTTACTAAAGTACCTATTTATCTCCGAAAACATTATTTTCATAAATATTCCGACGATATTTCAAATAAATATATTGCGATATCGTTTGTGAAGACGATGACTTAGGACTAACATAATCGATGACAGTCGCTTAGTCAGTATGATAAAAACTGTGAAAGACAGAAATGAGAAGAGGACAAAAACATTGCAGGTTTTAGCGAAAGGACATCTGAAAGGACAAGTATATGAATTTGTCGTGTGTATGTATAAAAACCCTTAGCCGTAAAGTAGCTTGCCTGAAATATTTCTCCGTAATATTTTTATCGCGTGCATACTAAGCATAAGAATTTGTAACCCAAATGCTTCTTCGGTGGCTGTCACCATCCAAATTGAATACGATTTATCATGCAATACGAAGGAGCTCTGCGTTTATTATAGTAAGACGGCGTATTTTAGTTAGCGCTGCGTTCATATACTTTTGAGTACTTACTTTCTCAGATATTATTATCAGCATAGCGATGATAGCTTAGTGGTTAACGCTGTTGGTTCACACGCCGGAGGGCGTGGGTTCAAACTCTAACAATGAGCCTGAGCTGCTTGTGAAGGAAAACATCGTGAAGAATCCACAGTATGGTGGTAGGTTATTTTCTAGCACTCGGTTGGCTAACTACCACGCTCAACTTGAAAATTTACCGCCTAACATATAGCGGTGTGTTTCGGCAGCCTTATTTTAGAGCCACTTCCATTCCAGGCTAGGTGTGTTTACTCTCTTCGACCACACAGTCACTAAACATCAGGTCAAATTACTAGTCTGTTAAACTTAAGAAAAAAATCCTTAATTTAAGTAATCAATACTAAAATTTAATGAGACATTTTGGAAATCTCAAAAATAAAAAAACGATCTACTTAACAATGTGTTTCAATTACCAGGTACCGCTTATGTTGCCTTCTTATATCTGAATTTGTAAGAATTACAAAATAAACGATACTTAAATGTATAAAGTAATAAGTTCTCTTTTCCCATAGCCGTAGCCAAGGCCTAACTTTACACGCATTTTCTATCTTGTAAGTACTACCACCTATCCCGAAAATGATAATTTCATTTTTGATTTATGTCAGCCCCTCAAATTATAAAAGACAAATATTTGTATTAAAGAAGGTTATAAGCACGAGCGGAGAACTAAGCGTCTCAGGCTTTTGATCAAAGTTTGGTGTTTTGGATAGCACTGCTTTTAACATGCAAGCGTGACGTTTACCATCAAGCAAGCAACGTGTTGAACGAAAAAAATTTATTAGGAATTAATTTAATTACTTTAGTTTCATGCAATGTAACGGTAATTGAATTGAAAACAACAGTAAGACTACCAAACCACAAACACCCATTTTACAAAATCAAGCAGAGTTTATTAGCTGTAAATAATACTCTAATTTACAGAAAGTTAATTCAATTTTAGGATAAATCTAAAGAAAGACATGTACTGCACGTTTTCCAAACAAAGCAGCACGCTATCCGTTAAGACTACACAAAAGAAACCTAAAACGTGTTTTAAAATTAAGTTGTAAGTAACATTTTCTCCGAGAAAAATAAAGACAGAACCTATTTGTTCTCATTCTCTTTAGTGATTTACAAGATAACGTCTTTAGATTTCACTGTAGTACACTTAAGTACATAAAAAACTATTAAGTACACATACTATAAGCGAGATCGCAGAAAAATGGTGTTGCTGAATTGTATTATTTTAATGTGTTTTTTATAGAGTTTATTTATTAATATAGTGGTGTTTTCGTTTTTTATGTAATGTGGTGAAATTAATGCTTCCTATACAGTTTTAATAAAATTGCTATTAAGAAGGACATGACCAGTTTTGACTTACTTTGTATGTGACTTGAATTCATTTTACCTTATTTTTCATCTTATACTTGAAATGTTCTACACTGGTGTAAAAAGAGTCAAAAACCAAAGAAAGGAAAAAATACGTAGGTAGTCATAAATGTACTTAAAAAATAACCGAGTATCAAATATTTGTCTTTTTAATTGACACAAATGTGTTTTAATCGGAGTCCCCAATGACAGGAATTAATGGACGTTATAAATAACGAACTCATAAATTGTTGTTGATCATTACTAATTAGGATGACAAGAGAAGAACATAGTTAATATCAATAATAGTCGAGAACACAAATGGTTACGGGTGGTCCCATAAAGTCTCGAGCTTTTATATTGTTTGATAATAGCTAAAAGGTAACCCACATAAAAATTAAGATAACAGTGGCATTTCAAAAGCTAAATAAAACCGTAGTTAATTCCACTTTTATTAAAATTCGTGTGCCGGCGACATAAAGTGGATCGATAAGCGAAATGTTTCAGCTATTTATGGGATAAAGTACAAGAATTGTGTAACCGTAGGATTTAAGTTGGAGATACAGAGAAATCGCCGATCAAGTTAGTCGTGGAGGTAAAGCAGTTTAGTGAAACCCTTCATTAAAGTTATCCGGGAATCTACGCTGGAATCCGTGTAACTTAATCGATTTTGGAACGGGAAGCCGCGAAGGACAAAGTGCGGTCACGAAATTTACATATAAATTCGGGATTATTTTAATTTAAAACGCATTTGGAAAGTTTATTTGCATTTATATGAGGAGCCATTACCGTTTCTTTGTCGCAACTAATATAGCAGTTCAGTGAGCTTACACATTATGGACTGGGAACGTCGAGGGTCGAAGAGAGAAGTGATTTACAGCAGATTTTATTGAAGAATCCAATTCTGATCTTCCGTCTCGCTTTCACGTTGTGAATGTTATACGATGCAAGCGGGATGCATATATACCATTAGTGAACACCGAGTTTCTTTCTGGTTGTACTTTTGTAAACACTCTAAGCCGGTGTGGTGACCACTTAATAAAATTAAGCAATTTATTAATGTACCGTATTTGCTTAGGGCGGGGATGGTCATTAGACTAATTCATTAAGCAAACTTCGACGGATAAAGTTACGAAGTAAGCATTATGTTAGACAGAACAGTTGATTGTAAAGTTTAGGCCATTAGTTTTGGTACTAATGATTCTATCACTCGACTAAGTCAATACTTTGATCTCTGATGAAAAGTTAAATTAATTTTATTTGCAGGTGACAAAGTATTTATTATGTAACATTTCCTTCCCGGTGCTGTAATTATAGCATCATACTAAAACTCATGTATCGTTTTAACATCAAAGTGTATAGAAATACGTGAATATTAGACATGTGACGTTAATTAAACGGATTTAATCCTTTACTGGCATTAAATCAGTCATTTGTAAGGAGAACCGTGTGATCGGACCCTTGCATGTGTGAGTATAAATATATTTGTTCTTGTACTAATAGCTCGTAAATATTTCAGCGCAGGCGGCGAACACACACATGCGCCTCTAGACAAATGGTCGCGTATAAAATATACAGCGCCGTCACTTCGAGCATTCCCATTCGTTACGTTTTCGAGGACTGAAATAACAACACTGGCCCATTACTGAAGACTCGGTTTTAAAATTTCGAACGGAAATGTTGCTGCCATCCGTCACTTTTGGCCAACAAACAACAGCTGTGGGCCATCGCCGTGGTATTTTAACAATACTAGTAATGAAGTCTGAATGTAACGTTACTCTTGTGGAATTTTTGTTCGGAGAGTTCATTAGACTTGGTTAATTTGTAGAGTGGGATAATGTTGTAGTTAGCGCAAGGTTTCAATGTCAGCCAGATGTCTTAACTCTCGCCTAATTGATCTTTGGCTTTTCGGTTTCTGTTTCATGCTTTTACGTGTAATTTGGTATGAAAGAAACAAGATAATTACATGATTTTGGATTTGTACTGTCTTTTGGTTAATTTATATGCAGTACCTACAAGTACAAAAAGTATAAACTAACAATTTAAAAAAAAACAGTTACCTTACCCCTAAGCTTAAAATTTGAGGTACATTGGTTTCAAAATCCAACCACTAAACCAATTTTTATAACATTGCTATGTGTCGAATATAAGTAAGTACGTATATTATTTCAAAATATATTTTTTTTAAATCGGTTCATAAATGACGGATGTCCGAGTTAGAAAAAAAATACAACCAAATTGAGAACCTTCTCCTTTTACGAAGTCGGTTAAAAAGTGCAACATATCTATATAATCTATTAAAAGACTTTAGCCTAATAAAAACATCCATTATTTTATTCATAGCATAAGTATCCAAAGAAGCGTTTGGTAGGAGCATATCAATTTTGGTTTGGCAAGGATAGAAACACAGGCAGTGAAAATGGGCGTTGATACGTATGTAAAATGGCCTTAAACATACACCTGAGTCGTAAGTCCTAGGCGCTTGCCAAGTTCCCGTCCATGCAACGCAATAGGTCCGCCACCCTTATGGATATATCTTTGAATGTTAAGAAGTGTTGTCTCGTCTATTCACATACCCATACTACAAATTTTGCAGACAGGCCAGAAATATTTTCTTGACAAATCGTCTCCACACAACATTGATCACTGTAATTTACCTGAAACAGGAAAAAAGAGTAAGAAACTAAGTAGACATGGCTATTTTCGTAAAGGCTTACGAAAACTCATAAAAGTGGTGTAGTTAGGAAAAAAAGCTGAAAAAATACAGAACGGAACAAGATAGGCGTCGCCGGTCGTGCTTCATTCTGACAGGCCCCCTGGCGGGGTGTTCTTAACAGATTTTATGGAGACACCTTGAGGATTAAGCCGTTTGCGTAAGGACTTTTTGATATCGGGATGGATAAGATCGCGATATAAGTACCTATTTTCGAGCGAGATATTATTTGTAATCGATCTAAGTACTTGACAAGATGTGTTTAGTTTTATATTTTAAGCACATTTGTTAAAGCAGCCAAAAAAAATTGTCTACACAGAAAAAATGAAAATTATTTTCAGTTCTTGTTTTAGCATTTGTTAACTTTGATTTTCGAGGTTTTACATTACCTACCCGAAACTCAATTCTATTTTATGAAGTTCTAAAAATGAAATGTCATTTATTTATTGCTTAGTACTTGCTATAAACATAACAATGGAACTTATGTTTTTAGTAGGTATAATTTATTTAAATAAAAAAATAAAAATAAATAAATATCGTAGGACTATACACACAGCGCCATCTGACCCCAAACTAAGCAGAGCTTGTGTGATGGAAGTCAGATAACTGATAGAATACATAAATACTGTTTTTTTTTTTTGTAAATACATACTTATAATACATTCAGAACACCCAGACACAGAACAAACATTTGTTTATTCACAAAATGTTTGCCCTGAGTGGGAATCGAACCCACGCCCTACAGCTCTCAAGGCAGATATACTACCAATGAGCCAACGGGGCTGTCTAAAATACTCTGAAGTCAATAATTCTTCACTAAGGTTCTAGTTTAGAAGATATGTTTTAACTTTTTTTTTGTTTATAAATTATAGATAGATAGAAACTCTGTATTGTGCACACTATAAACAGAAAATACACACAAATACACAGAACAAAATAATCTATCAGAATTATATTTCAGTTCATAAATTAAAGGTAAACTGTAGACTCATTGGTGGTAAATCTGCTTTAAGAGCTATAGAGCGTTCGATTCCCACGCAGGACAAACATGTAGTGGTAAAAACAAAAATATTTGTTCTGTATTTGGGTGTATAAGTGTAAAATAAGTATTGAAGTATTCTATCAGTTACCTGACTTCCATAGTACAAGCTTTGCTTAGTTTGGGGTCAGATGACGCTACGCGTAATGTCCTGAGATATATATTTATTTACTAGGTAGTCAAATAAATTATCTATCTTTAATAAACCCAAGATTCCGACGTTAATATTGCCAAAAGAAATTAATCTGAAGCTAAAAGGGGCAGCCCTTGAAACTTATCTGCGAAGGAAGCCAGCGTGACCTCACAATCAAATGTCGAAGAAACTTTTATCAGAAGAAAGTTGACAAATAAATCCCTCGTCCCGATGGCGAAGTTTTCTCATACTCTACGCAGTGGTACGTGATTTGGCCAAGTCTATCGGGCTCTTATTGTGCTCCGGGCATCGCTGCCTCACTTTTGCATTACAATTCTCGCATGATGTGGGGAATTTTGATCGAGCTACCAAAATCAGGGGTTGATGCGCATTTTCAGACATATTGTTCACTTTTTAAGTGTACATTTTTCTTAAAATAATGAGACTATCGAAACCCTCATCTATGTTTAAAATATGACGCCTGTGTCATTGCATTGGCCCCAAGAACTTCGAATAACAAAGTCTAGGACAGGGGTTGGCAACCTGCGGCTCTTTTAATATAAAGTAACGGCTCTCAAGTTCCAAATGCAAAAATATATTGTATTATTGTCATAAATTTTAATTATTTACATATTTTGTATTTTCTTCATTACGAACATAAAACGTATACGTCTTGTTTGGATCTGGAGCGTGTTTAACACGAAGATAAGCAATACAACTATTCGTGCTAACTCATAAATGTTTCTCTTTAGCAAAATTGTGAATGCTAGGCACGAAGTCACGGTGATATCCGAGTTACTGTTGAATTATGGCGTGTTCGCGACTCTCCTTTATCATAAAGTAAATAGTGGAAAACCGTAGACGAAAGAATCTATAGATTAGAAAAATATATCTAAAACATACATTTATAGTTGCATTATCCTATTTAATTAAACGTGAGTAGGTAATTCCGCATAAGTAAAACAGTAGTGCGAAATAGAAATGACTAATATTTTAATGACTTGCTAGTGACTAGATATACCTCGTACTTTTTTTTAAATAATAGATAGGCTTGCGTTTGACCGCCATCCCGCCTGATGTTAAGCGAAGATGCGGTCTACGGTGGGTACGGTCCGATTCACTCGCGACTTGAAGGTACCCAGAATGTATTCATTGGGGAACACCCACTCGGGCAGCAGATTCCAATATCGAGCGGTACGTATGAAAAAGGTGGAATCAAACCGCTTAGTTCGAGCTTTTATTCGCGTTTTTTTTAACAAGACCTCACCATATTAATCTAAACTAACGGTCTATTCCACCACCCGCACTTGAGAGCCAATTCCCATTCCAGGTTAAATGCGTTTACCATCATTAACTACACTGTCATTTTTTAACTGCTCTGTTAGTTCATTAAATAGTAAGTTAAGGCACAGGAGAATCTAAGGCAATAGACAGAAGAGCGTTTAGTTCGTCTCATTATTTTACATAAAAAATAAACTATAACAATAAATACCTTTAAACTACTATAAAATATTCTGGTTTGACAAACGCTTTGTTATATTTAAACTTTCAGTCAATAAAACTTCTGTGAAGAAAAACTTTGCAGACGAAAACTGAACTTGACTTTATCTAGAAAGCACTTTTATAAAATTTAGAGATGCAAATTTATTTGTCTCATGTCCATATATACCATCGTGCTAGCAAAGTTAATCTTAAAAGAAGTTTGTTTATATGATGAAACTTGGAACATTTATAAGTTTTATTGAAACAGTTCTAAGTTTTGTTTTAATCCCCAACTACATAGTAAGATACCAACGTAACTGGTCTGGATGGTTTTTAAAATTCAGATAAATAGGTACCCCTGACTAACACTTAGACTACTATTTCTCATATAAAACTCAGCCATAACAGTAGAATGCACTGCCCAAGTGGGTATTCCCCGGTGGATACAATCTGTCGAGAGTGAATCGGTATCTTCTAGGCAAGCGTGCTCTCTATCTTAGAATGCATCTTCGCTTAACATCAGGTAAGATAGCAGTCAAACGCAAACCTATGTATTTATTATTTGTGATTTGTTTTTAGTTTACAGCCCTGTTGGTTCAGTGAATGTCTGCTTCAAGAGCTGAAGGGTGTGGTTTCCATTCGCAACCCAGGACAAACTTTGTGGTACAAACAAATGTTTGTCCTGTGTCTGGGTGTACTGTATGTATTATAAGTATGTATTTACAAAAAAAAAGTATTTAAGTATTCTATCAGTTATCTGATCTCCATAGTACAAGCTTTGCTTAGTTTGGGGTAAGATGGCGCTGTATGTAATGTCCTACTATATTTATTTATTTATTTACCTAAGTAAATATACCCAGGCGCGTAAGCAGTTTTTATAAATTTTGTGTTACGGGTTAAAGTATAAATATTTGTTATGGCACATTTCAGTTTCCATAGTAAAATTAGTCATGCTAATTATTTTGAATTTCTTCAAGCCAATGCAATATTTAAATTCTCTTGGTGGTCTAACCTCCAAAGACGCTTAAAACAATATTTCACAGATTGTTAACGATCTTACACATGATTTCTTGTTCGCTTGAGAGAGCACCTCAAAGGAATGCTATAAAGGTTCGGAAGTTGACAAATCTCCAACGTTATTTCGGTACTAATTAGGCAAGAGGTGGGCGTCTTCAGGATGACAAATGAAAGGCGACACGTACAAAGTTCACACAAATAAATTTATTTTTTGATCAACTTGTCGGGGCGGCGGGTGAGACGCAGAAAGATCATGTCACTGCTTTGTATTATTATACAAAATTGGTGCTTATTTTATGTTATTTTGTCACAAGATGTTTGTTAAAATTATTATTAAATACTTGACACTGGCAGAATGCACAAAGTGCGCTACCAAGAATAAAAAAAGAAAAAACATGCCTGCGCGACGGTGCGGCGGTTCAAACACTGGCGTTGTTTGTTAAACTGTCATTTGTTTTAGCTGTCACGTCGATCCACGTAAGAAATGATTGTTGATCGACGCCTGAACGTGGGAGGTGACGCTTTCCGTCCATTAATGAAATGGTGATTGGTTTGCCTACGACTATTTTTCATGAATATGCATTGCGGTATTACCGGATTTGGTGCGGGACCTTTGTAAGGTCTCGAAAGGAAGTTGACTGCACGATGAAGTGCTTACTTAAAAAGGACCGCTATGAATAACGTATATATTGTGAAAATAATATTTGTATTCATCAGTAAATATGGAAGTATCGAATCGTTTTAGATGGTATTTTAACTCGGTGAGAATGCAAAATTTACAAGTTTATCTGCAATAACAGATATTCTACCCAAACAGTAATATGTAAGGTTGTAAGCATTACAGTGTTCCGGTTTTTTTTTCTTTAGTTTTGGCGTCGCATCTTGAGCATTTGCCAGTGTCAAGTGTTTCATATTTTCAAGTTTCAAAAGTTAAATAAGTGTCCTCGTAGCTAAAGTTATAGTCAAAGCCCAGTCTTTGTCAGTCATGCTTTAATAAAGTAGTGGTAACATTACTATAATAAAGCTTCGATGGAGTTTTGTAAGGAACACGAAAAGTCATGTTTCACCGCATTATATCATTCACCCACACTCGCGCTTCTAATGCGGCACTTTATGAATAAAACACCACTACTTTTATGCATAAACTCTCAAAAAAAAGCTAGTTTTGGAAAAAATGCAACAGGGCGACACGACTCATTCCGTGTTCCCGCCAAAACTCCGTGTTCCGGTTTAAAGGGTTACCTAGAAAATTTCAGAACTGTTGAGGCAAACTATCGAATTTCTTGAAGTAGTGACCGCCTAAGCAGCGGTGCCCTAGATTTTGATTTTGTTACTCAAAATTCTGTTCCGCTGCAACGGTCAGATGATATATGAGCGTTTCGCTTTAATCGTTATATTTACTTTCGTTGGCGAAAACTCAAATGTACGATAGAAAATAGAATCGCGGATCTTATTAATCGCGTAATACCCACTCCATCAGCTTATTTTGAGTAGAGTGGTGATTTCATTGGTAAAATATTTACGTCGTGGATAATTTTATCCGAGGCTACGTCATCATGTACGAAATGTGCGAAATAAATTATTAATTGACCTCATAATCGACATACTCGTATCAACGGGTGTCAATTTGTCAAACAGAAGAGTTTAAATAAAATTTATATTTTCAGAAAATGTTTTACTATTCATGGGTCAAGGCACTATAACTAGTAACGAGAATGTGTTTTAATGAATCGATTGATTTCCTCCAATCTTATGGCTCAAAAAATAGTATCGCGTTTTAGTGGAGCAATAATAATGCAGTTACGCGTCGACACTTATTCGTGTGATTTTGCCGCCGTTCGCGTTACTGTAGTTTATGTATAATCTTTGAAAGTACTACTTTATTTGGATGAAAGGTATATAATACTGACTATATTTATGCAAAATTTCATGATGATCGGTTAAGTAGTTAAGGTGTGAAAGCAGAACAAACAAACTTAGCTTTTACTTATCAATTGCAATAAAGCTGTAACGTTATTTATAATAAAAGATATTTTGCGTAACTTTGAATAGTTCAATCAATTAATTTATATTTAGTATAGAATTCAAACAGAAAACGTTCTTTGATATAATTTCTTACAAGATTTTTTTCCCCCTCAAGAAAATTTATCGTAGTTATTAACGAAGTAAATTATAAAAAAAAAAATTGTAATTTAAAAAAAAAATTGTTAAATTACTGGGCTGTTGAGAACCATCGAAAGTTTAAAAATAATGAGCGCCAAAGCAGGCGGTGCCCTGGAGTTTGTTTGCTAGTCAAGGTTCTGTGTACCGCTACAATGGACATGGACGTAGGTTACCTCTTACTGTCAGAAGAGCACATTCTCCGTTTTATTACTTTTTACAAAAAATATTATGAAAAACTAGAAAAGAGGATGAAAATGAATGAAAAACCTCATTACACAAACCACAAGCATTCTGAACTGAATTCATAAATCACAATGCCACAGTGGCAATTCCCGATTATGTTCTCAGTAATAACGTAGGATATTCACCTCGTCGGCAGAGAACAAAGGGTAATTTTCATTTATTACCAGCCTTATTAACAGTGAGTTTGTTTTCGGCCCACTGTCTTAGAAATTACGAAAACAAGCACCATATTACATAGCTATTAAACTTATTAATAAGTTAATAACAATAGGGATGGGAACGTATACTCGAGTTTTATCGATGTTATTGGAGCTTATGAGCACGTTAGAATATTACAAGACCGAAATAAATTCTTTTTATTTCGGTCGAAGCCTATAATTACGTGTTATGTTATATAGATAATAATGTTTTCTGTCTAGGGAGTTTTGAGATAGGTAAGCAGTTTTGGTATTTTATCTTATCGTATTATGTGACTGTCGTGAAATTAATAATTAATAAATATATATCGTAGGACATTACACACAGCGCCATTTGACCCCAAACTAAGCAAAGCTTGGACTATGGGAATCAGATAACAGATAGAATACCTAAATAGTTTTTTAATACATACCTACTTATGATACATACAGAACATCCTAGCTCGGCACAAACTTTTGTTTATACCACAAAATGGTTGTCCTAGGTGGGGTTCGAACCCACACCCTACATCTCTTAGAGCAGATATACTACCAATGAGCCAACAGAGTTGTCCAAGACCAAATAAATAATTATGTCAAGCTAGAACGAATGTAAGCTAAATTACATCGTCGCTGGTCAAACATTGTCGCGAAGTTGTTAGTTTATCGAATCCATTTCAAAGAGATCTTCAGGATTTAATTCCCACGTATCCATTTTTCTATCGGACAGAAGCTCAAAAAAGTAACATCGTTTCATAAACTCGTAGATACGAATTGATTTGAATTGAACGATTTGATTTCACTTTTACTGTGCGAACCGCTAAACAGTTCATCAGGAAACACCTACTGCCTGAGTAGGTGCTTCCCGATGAATACCTACAATGTATGCTTGTATGTGCCTTCAAGTCGAGAGGTAAGGTAAGATAAGGAGGTCAAACGCAAGCCATTTAAAAAAAGCATTGATGAAGATTGTACAGAAATTAGTCGATTATTATTTTCAACAACAGGATTACTCGCTCCAGACACTGAATCGACTCTATTTTTAACCGATTCAAAAAAAGGAGGAGGTTCTAAATTTGACTGTATGTTTTTTTTGTATGTATGTTATGCGATCATTCCGCCAATTATGAATCGATTTTAATATTTTTTTTTGCTTGGTAGACCAAACTTCAAAGGTGGTCCCATATAAAAATATTACCGAAATCGATTGAGCGGTTTTTAAAAAATCAACAAAAATCCAAAAATTGTATACATCGATGGTATTTTCGTTTACTCCGAACCCTCACTGTTTCATTGGAGCTGTGCGTTTAGTTGGTCAAAGAGTCGATTTTTTAAATTTATTAACATTATCGATGAATTACACACGTTCGTCGGCGGGTATCATTCATCTCTATGATCAAATCTCTGATTATTATCTCTCCCACAAGAATTATTTGTAAAGATCCTATATTTCGAAATTATTGCTCTGATATTTAGAAGCAAAATGAATACTTTGCTACGTTTTACGAAGAACAAAATTAATAGATTGCTATTACTTGTAACATGAGCTGATTGAAAGCCTTTACGGTCTTTTGTGATAAAAGAAAATTAATTTGTGTAAAGATTTTCTAATCAGTGGGGTTTCTATATAATTAATCGAAAGTATCTAAGTAACATAAAATTTGCTTTAATATTCTCATATTATGTTCAGGAACGTACCTACTCATCATACCTACTAATAAAAGCAATCCCAAGTTATTTACATTAAATTCTTTTTGATGTTGGTTTTTACATAATTAGTAGTAGGTAGTAAAGGTATTTTGCCATTGAATACTATTTGATAACATTTTAGTAACAACTTTCTGTTTAGGTATGTATTGGTTGTTACAATCTCAAAATAGAACTGCTGGTTAACGTTTCCAGTTAGATATCAATGACTTATGTAAAATTAGCGATTTAGTGATAAACGTTACTTTGGTGTGAATAATTTTATTTTTATAAGACATTTTTATTAACGGTCATGTTAGTTTATTTGGTACTGTATTTACTTCAAAAGCTGTAGGGTGTGGGTTCGAGTCTCACTCAGGACAAAAATTGGTGTAATAAACTTAAAAATGTCTGGGTGTTCTGTATGACAAAAAAGTATCAAGGTATTTATCAGTTCCCATAGTATAGGCTTTGCTCTGTTTGTTTTTAGCGCTATGTGAAATGTCCTTGTATAATAAATTATTTCTTTATTGTGCTTATGCATATTATTTACAAAGTATTAGTACCTATTACCTCTGAATTTTTAAAATTTTACGATATCATAGACGCAGACTCGAGTTTCATGTGACTCGTATAAAAATTCTTCATAATCTGGTCTTTGAGACGCCGCCGCCTCATCCGGTTTTTGTATGTCTCTAATTAATTTTTTAATCAACCAAGCAGAGTATAATGAACATAATCTCATACGTAACAGGATATTTTAACACAAATGTACTAAGGTTCATAGATCTTTATTATATCCCAAGAAAAATCAGTTTTACTCATGCGCTGTATTAAAAACTAGCTGCACCCCGCGGCGTTACTCGCTACGTGTTTTCGGGATCAAAAGACGCATATATTCTAATCTAAGGCCTCAGCTACCTCCATACAAAATTTCATCAAAATCCGTTCAGTAGTTTTTGCGTGAAAGAGTAACAAACATCCATCCATCCATCCAAACTTTCACATTTATTTTATTAGTGGGATTCAACAGAATTGATATTTTGTCCAAAATTAAGCACAAGTTATATTATGCGTATCGCAATGAATACGGCTAATAACTTTAGTTAAAACATAGTACGAGCAATCGTCATGCCGTCATCGATATTTCCGATCAAACAAGGTCATAAACTTGTGGTGTACTACCGCAAGGGAGCATATTTTCTGATGATATAATGATGTGTGGTCGAAGATGGTAAGCACTATCCTAGACTTGGATCTGACTTTCAAATCTAGTTAATTGACTGGAGGGCGGAAAGTACTCTACCGTCATGATATGGTTTCCAGACAGTGTTTTCTTTCACTAGAATGTGATTTTCACCTGATTTTGTTTTATTTGTACGAAATAACTTACATTTAAATATGGTGAATATTCAGGTTACATTATAATTGGTAGATATATTGTTTCAATTCATCATGTGACCTACCTTAAGAACTGAAGGAACGGGACGCGTGAATTAGATAACTCTATTGTTCACACAAAGATTACAGAACAGATATAATAAAAATATTTGACATTCAAATGTATTGCAACAATCGGCGGTCTTATCGCATAGAGCTATTTCTTATAGGCAACCTTGCTATGAATGGGACTCTGTACAACGAGGGGAGTGCTGACTAGAAATACACATAAAATTTATATAACATTCCAGGCTAGGTGTGCTTTACCATCTTCGACCACACCGTCACTTAACATTATGTGAGCTGTGGTCAAACAATTAGCCTGTCAACCATGAAAAAATATAAATACTTAGTTCATTTTGCTTGATGCTGCAAAAAACGTTTTCAGTTATAGCTAGCTGAAAATTTGTTCCTGGATATAATTTTTCTAAATTATCCTATTTTGGCTACAACTGTCGCCGAAGGGCTGTCGCACGCCGGTAACGCAGTGGTTAATAAACGAAGTGTATGGCCGGTACGAATTAGCTGCTCAATTAGAATCACATTACTTGGAACAATTTACCGCTAACCGGTCGTGGGGCGCTCGATGCGCTTGGAATAACAAAATGGCTGGTCAGGCAGGACGAATTCAGGGCTTTTAAGGGGTATTAGCGTTTCTTAGCTCTCTGGTTATCTTCACTAATCAATGAGAGAATGTCTTATGTATGTAGCGGTAATATTAAAACATTATTACAGTAAATTATCGTATAATATAACTCGTATACAAACAAAACTAAGTTTAAATCTAAGTCACTGAGATAAAAATAATGAGCTGTGATATGGATTTTTAGACATGGTTTTTTTTTAATGGTTGACAGGCCAGGTGTTTGACCACAGCTCATCTGATGTTAAGTGAAGGTGTGGTCGAAGATGGTAAAGCACACCTAGCCTGGAATGGAACTGGCTCTCAAGTGAGGCTGCCGGAACACACCGTTAGATGCTTGGCGGCAGATTTTCAACTTGAGGGTGGTAGCTAGCCAGCCGAGTACTAGAAAGTACCCTACCACCATGCCATGGTTTCCTCACGATGTTTTTCTTCACCGGCAGCTCAAGCTCATTGTTGGGGTTTGAACCTACGCCCTTCGGCATGCGAACCTACCGCGCTAACCACTGAGCTGTCATCGCTACAAAAACATGTAACATTAATAAAACTTTATCGTACGTGAAAGTAACAAGTTTACCCGTATGTTCATCTCATACTCGTACCCGACACTTTTTTTATCGAATCCATAAAAGTTTGGTTTAGTTCAGGATCACGTTGTAATAAGTACTCGTATTAATGATGAGTATAGTACAGATGTAAACAAAGAACACCATAGACTACCTTTCGGCATGCAAAATTATTTAACATGACATTTAAAACATTTACATATGCATGTATATATATATTTATATATACATATTAGACATAGAATGTATATATATTTACAAATAATACTTATTTCACATGATGCCCATTATACTCCCTTAACTAAATGTACGGATTTAATTTGATATTGTTTTGCAATGTCGGGGTTAACCTTCCTAAAAGTTTGTAATAATGATAGTTATATTTTTATGTTTATTATTATTATAGACAATAACACGACCATCTCCTTTTGGCTTAGTATCTACTACTGTTACAGATTAATCCGTATACAAAATACAAGTTTTGCAACTTTTGGTACTGAATTGACGGATATTTGGCCCCGTCCTTAGTCCGTAAAGCCGAACCCTTGCAAGCTCTTTGCTTCACAGATACGTAGATGGAGCTTGTAGAATGGACGTAAAACTTTATTGGTTCGTTGTTAAACTTTTATTTGCAGCGAGTAGCGTGATACCTGAACATGAGTCATGCCAGGTGCACGACAATAGTCTGCACTGGCAGCTTGAAGTTTTATTTAATTATACATAACGTATACGTAAGTTCAGGAGGTTCATAATTTCTAGCTTTATTCGCCTGTCCAAACTAACCTTATTTCTTTATAATCGAACCCAGAAACAGAACAGAACTTCTAACTCACCTGATAGTTATAAACAACAATGGCATCAATGAAGTTGACACTTGAGACACCTCACAGCTCAGAAAACGGTGCTACTACCAAATGATCTAACAGAATACAATATCAGTCGATATCCTAACCAAAACTATAAATAATTTAAATGACAAATCCATTTACAACCAACCACAAGATATCAATGTAATAACAAGCGTTAAACGTTTTATCTCACTGACTAGCATCACCAAACCGATTTCTAACTCTACGCTCCAATCACTGGAACTCATTCGTCGAACATCGAAAAAATCGTGATCAGACCACCCACAGCCTCTGTGAGAAGGCAAATAAAATAAAAAGACGATAAATAACAGTGCCCTCGCATAATTGATCACAAATTAAAACTCGCTGCGCGTCCGAAATGTTAAACGAACGTTGCCGAAAGCGAAATTAGTATCAGCATACATGCACGAAATCACGCACACATGCAAAGCTTTTAGCTAGGGTTGCTTATCTATGACGACTGATTTTTTATTTAAATGTAATTAAACACACGAAACGCTCTCGTAATGGTACGAGGTAACGCTTATCTCTGAACGTTACAGTGGTACATAAGAAAACAAATTCCAGGTCATTGCTGTTTTTAGGGTCCAGTATTATGAGATATTTGATAGTTAGTATCAATCTTAGTTAATCATTAGTCAGTCCTTAGTTTTAATTAGCTGCAAAACTCTTCAAGCCGGTACATAGTAATATGTTCACACTGGTGCTTGGTGGCAGAAAATCTGATAATGTGATGATATCTACATAAACTACCTCCTGCTAAGGAATACTTTGTAGCGATGATAGTTTAGTGGTTAGCGCGGTCGGTTCGCATGCCGAAGGGCGAGGGTTCAAATCCCAAGAATGAGCTTGAGCTGCCGGTGAAGAAAAACATAGCATGGTGTTAAGGTACTTTCTAGTATTCGGCTGGCTAGCTACCACCCTCAAATAGAAAATCTGCCGCCAAGCATCTAACGGTGTGTTCTGGCAGCCTCACTTGAGAGCCAGTTCCATTCCAGGCTAGGTGTGCTTTACCATCATCGACCACACCGTCACTTAACATCAGGTGAGCTGTGGTCAAACACCGAGCCTGTCAGCTATTAAAAAAAAAGTTTTGTTTGATTTTTTTTGTTTTGATTTTTGCTTCTATGTTTATTTAACTTTTTTTCTGAAGTGAAGTCTTGTATTCAAACGTTTCAAGCATGTTTTATACTGCAGTAAATGATGTATTTTAATGTTGTGTTAAATAGATTTAGAGGAGAAAAAATATGACGCAAGTAACCGCAACATTTTAATTAGTAGAATATTTTTGAAGTTTTCGTTCGAAATGGACAAATGAAATCTAAGTTTATTATCTCAAATTCTTAAAAGTAAAATGATATATATATATGTATGTCTATTCTACATTCAACACATAACATTTACACGTGTTTAAAATGGAGTATCTTAGCAGGTCTAGGTAAACACAATTTTCAAAGTCCTATTGGTGCAAAATTTCTATCTTCTATATAAGTTGATTATTCTAAATCATGTTTCTGCATTTATAAATTTCTTTATTGGGATGTGATGAATTTTAATAAAATAAGATACTTTATTTAAGAATAGTATAATACAACGATTATTACAATGTAGCTATAGACTGTAATAATTAAAAAAATGTGAACCTGAAAATCAGGCTTTTTTTTAAATTTCATCATCATCATCATCATTTCAGCCGTAGGACGTCCACTGCTGGACATAGGCCTCCCCCATTGACTTCCATAAAGACCGGTTGGAAGCGGCTCGCATCCAGCGCGTTCCTGCGGTCTTTACTAGGTCGTCTGCCCACCTTGTGGGTGGACGTCTTACTAAATAAATTTACTTTCATCTTATTACGTGCAAAATATAAAAATATTGAAGGTAAACAAAAACAATTAACTGGAATATACGACGAGATACGAGTAGGTTTAAAATAAAACAAGCTAACTAAAAGTATAAGCTCTAAGACAGAGACAGGTGGCCAGTAACATAATTAAGGAACGTGGGAGTATTTAAAGCTTTACGACAAAATGGGCTACCTCTTAATAAACGTCCTCTTTCTATTAAATAATTTCGGTAACAATTGAAAATTGCCCTTTGACATGACATCGTATTAAAATTGTATGACAATTCACTGCTATTCTTAATTTTAGAAGATTTAATACCATTTTGTTTTATTGAGCTGGTGAGAAATAGCACATTTGAAAGTAAGTAGGTAAGTCTGAATTTGGTTATAAAAGATCAATTTCGAAGGATTCAGTTGTCAGGTTTTGAATTGTGTTGTGAAATTTTGCCGTCCTTGGCCAATGGTTTGTAATGAAAATGACATCAACAATCTTTGTAAATTCAGAGTCATCAACTCAAGCTAAAATCGATCATGATATAATTATGTTGACGAATTTGTTTTTAGCATACCTATATCGCTAAAAACAAATTGTAAAAGTATCGACTGCAATTACATCTCTGATTCAATTCGAATAACGATTTGTTGGTGGTAGCCCTAATCGTTTCACATCATCACACTACGGCCTGTTTACCGACTCAGACAAAGGGCCGCATTCAGAACAACGCGCTACTAAAATAAATTGTTTTTAATATATTACGAGCGATTCAGTTAAAAGCATGTCTTATTTTTAAAGACGTAAAAGTAAATTAATATCTTGAGAGAGTCATAACGTTGTCCAGTATTGCCGTTAAGCAAGAACACAAAAAGTATTTTTTTATTTGAGTTTTATATAACTTTAAAACTTAATAAAAAATTGTATTGATTTTTATGTCTCAAGTTTTATTTGTTAGTAATTTGATTAATAATTTTAAGTCGTATTTATGACTGTTCTCATCGGTTTCAATGGCGTCGTGATGAAAAATTATGACTATGATAATTATATATCATCGAAATTAGTCGAATCTATTTTTTTTTAAACGCAAAAAGTAGAATAGATACAACATAAATATATACAAGAAGTATCTAGTCATCTTTACAAAGAGAAAAACCTTTTAACACCGGATTACACACCTTTATCTAATGACGATCGTAGACTCCAATCTGTAAAATATGTTCTCGGAATATCTTACCCGCAATGCGTAGTATAAGCAGCGGTAAAGATTTATCCAAAGTTGAGCTTAGGCTTACTCACACAAATAAGAACTGTACAGTGTACATGGATATGATTTCACCACGACTTACATTATCTGACTTTGACTGAGACTTATTATACTTACTTGTTGGTTTTATCATAAGACACTTGAAAATATGCACTATTTGACACTGGCAGAATGCACAGAAAAGGAGGTCAAAAATAAAGAAAACAAAAATGTAGAGCTAAGATACTGTCTACATGATCATTTAGTTTCTCAGCTGACTTACGAGGCTAGCGCGTTCTTCGAAGGCGTAATATTAGGTATAATAATTCTTCCAGGGGAAAGATTGTTACGGCGATAACAGTGCACTTCAAACAACTTACTGGTTTTACTTGGAATTCTTGCGCATTTGTGTCCGGAAACATTTCGGAGGTGGCAACGTGGGCTAGGTAAAACGATTAAATAAAATATTGCATAGACGCCGAAATTTCTTAGCGTTCAATGGTCGAAAAGATGGTCTATGCCTGTACCAAGGCCATTGCGTTGCAGGGATGGGAAATCGTACAGTGCTTGCGACCCAAGTGTAATTGTAAGAGGCCCCTTTAGATATAAATAAATAAAATAAATAGGACAAGAATAGGTCGTAGGGCATTACACACAGCGCCATCTGATCCCAAACTAAGCAAAGTACTAGGGAAGTCAGATGACTGATAGAATAACTACTTAAATACTTTTTTTTAAATATGCATTAACACTTACCGTCATTGCCTGTATTCCGTCTAGCCAAATTTGATATGATTCTACCTAATCTATTTTAGAAATAATTCATATTTCTAGCAACAAACATAATATAGTTGTTCTGGGCAGGCAGAATCTATTGTTTACATTTTTGTTGTTCGCTAAATTATTATTGATCGTTTTTTTTTTTTTAATGCTTCGGATGCATTGAATATCTCGAAAGATTCGTAATGTTCTAGAATATATTTAGCTACCACTGCAATGTTAATGACAGACATTGAAAAAAAAAATGTCTTATAACTGTAAAGTCAATACGGATAAATATCTAATGTCCAACAATTTTCATATTCATTAATCTAGAAACTACAAGTTACTTGAGTTTTTTAGAACAATACCTACAACTTAAAAATAAATACAACAAAATCAGTAAATAGACAGTGTAATTCTATAATTCAAACATTTTGTGGGAGTTAAATAAATCAAAACATTTAACTTCAATCGAAACAGATCGTGGTCATTACCATTATTATCGTCTAAATATTTATAAGAAGTCTGTAATTATCAAGTTCGTGTTAGACATACACTATAATGGTGGGAAATGGTATAAAGATAGAAATACAGGGTGTTTTGGAGAGCTTATAGCAATACTGAAGGGGGCTACTCTATTCATTAATGTGAACAACTTTTGGTATAACTACTTAAACCAACCTTGGAAATGCAAAAAAGGTTTGTCTCATTAATTTTTTTGATACTTAAAATGAAAATTGTCCACAATCATGGGTAGATCAGCATCCTATATGTATATTTATAATTTTATTATTCTATTATACGTATATTTACGTACGTATCTTATTCAGTCCCGTGCTTCCCAAAAGGTTAGTTCTGAAAACCAGCGCTGCTGAGAACTAACCTTTTTTGTCAAAAAAGGCGACAACTTTTTATTGTTTTATTTTTTATTTTTTTTGTCGTCTTTTATCATTTGTTTTTAGTGTGTTGTATTTGTAGTGTTGTGTGTGTCAAAGTAAACGTTTTCTTTCTTTCTTTCATTCCTAATTTGTTTAGATTATGTACTGTAGTTACATAGAACCATGAACAAAATTAAATGCGGAACGGCTGCTAAATTAAAATAGTTACTTATAAAAAATGGCCCGCTGTGTCTACTTTCAGATGATCACAAAATGCCAATTACTGTTTGACGGTTCTGTAAATAACTTAGTTTCAATTTAAACGAAATGATTGACTCAATCTCATTTAGTTTTTACTTTAATGAACGAATACTTAATAAGCTCAGTAAATACACAGTTTCATTAAATAATAATTAGATAAGATTTCTGAAATAAGAACACAATAGATGACAACACCACTACATCAACACTACGCCCAAGTGGGATGTTCTAAATGACGAAACGTGTTATATTTACACAGATTTTCAGTTTTTGGCATTGATATCGAAACAACGTAATGAAAAATATTGTGAAATTTCAAAATTCGAATTTACGTACAAATTGTTTATTCTGATATTTACATAATTTTAACATCGGCATTTAATTTCATTAAGTTAGGTTGAAATATATAAGTTGTAATTTTATTTTTAATTTTTTTTTATTATATATTTTAGTTCTTGATACTCCCTTGATGTTCACAGTAGAAATAAGAGTTTCTTCTTCTTCTTTGATTTTGGCGTCACATTTTATGCATTTGGCAGTATCAAGTGTTTTGATATTATCAAGTTTCATAAGTTAAAAAGTAGTCAAAGTCCAGTTTTGGTCAAGTCCAGTCTGTGTCAGCCAAATCCAGTCATGCTTTTATAAAGTAGTATAGTAGTATAGTTTTGAAAAAAAAATACAATGTGGCGACACGACCCTTCCCGCGTTTCCGCCAAAACTCCAAGACCACTTTATAATTAGTTACTTACTATAAAGAACAACAAATGTATACATACTTCCATAGACAAGATAAAGTCATTGTGATTTGCGGGTAAAACTCAAAGTTACACAAATTTAATTTTGTTACATTAAGATTATAAAATATAGTAAACTGAAAAAGACCCACCCAGCTAACTTAATTTAGCTCGAAATCGGTCGAAAGTAGACTATATCATCCTCAAAATATATAGAAGACAAAAGAGGCAAGCATGAGACAAGCAATTCTTATCAAACTAACTGCAGCATTAAGAGCCGGAGACCAGATAACTACATAGAATAATGTGCAGTTTTATTTTAGTTTTGTCTTCGCGGTCGACGAAAGCATCATTCGGTACCCTATCGCGACAACAAATCAGAGCCTCTGTGCCAGATAACCCTCAAATAGGCTAGTCTTTAATCCAATGTCATATGATTGGTTTTTGAATGACACAAGAACACACTGAAGAGCTTGCTCTATGCAGTTTGCCAAGGCGTAGTGTAAGATAAATCAGTATAAAAACTCACATAGTTTTGGAATATCTGCAATATAAAACTACCAAAATAACTTTACACAATTTTGTTAAAAAAAATTAAAGATGTTATTTTAATACCGATTGTGTTTTTTTTTTTGCTCTATATTATTGATACATGTTGCCTAAGAATAGAAATCACTGATTTTTCTTCTTTTGTTTTGTGTTCGAATTAAATCTACGTTATTCTATAGCTAGAGTAAATATATTTCTTATAGATCAAAACACTATCCTTGGTTTCGTGTGATGAAATAAGTAGATAGATCAGCTTAGCTCATAAAAAAGTAATTACGAAACATGCAACAGTAATACTTAATTTATTTAATACCATTTAATTGTGCAAAAACTATAACATTTTTCTGCGGATAAGGATAAACATGAGGGACAGACAAGGTTTAACTCCAGCCATCAAATAAATGTATTCTCTAAAGATTCTGTACTGTTTTGTAGAACTTTTTCCGAGGCTTATCGAACCATAGCGATCTACGAGCACTATTTTGTTATTTTTGCAGAAGTAATGTAGATGAAGGAGGAAATATTACCCGTTTTGCCATTAAGCGGATATTTATGGTCTGTACAATGTTTTCCTTGGTGGTGTTGAAATTATTAATGGTACATTACGCTGTGACCACAGATTAGAGAGAAATAGTACAGATATAATGTGGCACAGAAAACGGGTAAAGACTCTTTGGTCCCACAATTTTCACTTGTCATACGCAACTACACGCACACAAATATGCCCTAAGCATAGAGTCAGTACCAATAAACTGGTTATTCAATAAATAAAACATGTGATAACGACATAGACTTATATACTATTATATAGCTGAGAGTATACGAGAGATTTTGACGTGATTTTTCAAACGGGAGTAGTCCTGTATCATTTTTTGCTTTTCTTACTGTAAATAATAAAACGTTTGTTTGCCTTAACCTTTTTTGAGACAAGCAAACATTGAAAAGTTTTTTTTTTATCTTCGATATGTTTGTGCTTTAAATCGACTTTATGAGTTTTGGCGGAAGCGCGGGAATAGTCGTGTCGCTCCGTTGTATTTTTTTCCAAAACTAGTGTTTTGTCGAGTGTTTGTGCATAAAAATGGTGGTATTTTATTCATAAAGTACCGAAGTATAAGCAGTGTGGGAAAATGATATAATGTGATGAAACATGACTTTTCATGTTGCTTCCAAAACTCCATCGAAGCTTAAAGTAAAGTCGCCACTACTTTACTATAGCATGACTGGACTTGACTGACACGGGCTGGACAACACCAATACTAGACTTTGACTGTAACTATAGATGTAAGACATGAATTCGTTTTTCGCAAATAATGACATGGTTCAAGGGCCTTTGTAACCAAACCATAAAATCCCAAAAAAAAATAATTAAATCGACTTTATATTTTCTAAATAAATTTATAAATGTAATCGATAAAATGAACTAAACCGTTGTAATGCGTAACACCGTATAGCATTATTCGCTGTAAAAACAGCACGAAACAATAGGTAGGTACTTTCTAACTATCTTTTTCTATTAAACGTGTCCCAGTTCTATGTAAAATGCTCCCTTGATGGTCTTACATCACAAATACATCAAAGTGTTTGTGTGCGCGTAATTCCGTATGTCAAGGGAAGGCTAAGACTTTTCGTCAATTTTCGCCGCATCCTTATATCTATCTATACTATTTTTTAAATCTTTGGCTGAGCCGTAAAAAAGTGTGGGTGTAATACATTAAAGCGGCTGAAGTGTCAAAAGCTAGCTTATTAAAAAACCATGAGCAACGTTACTATTTATGAAAGGTTTTTTTTAGATTCTTTGTTTGATCATTCTTTATTTTACAGATTGTGTTTTATAGAATTTTGATGCTTAGGATTTTTTTTTTTTTTTTTATGGTTTTTTTAATGGTAACCTGAAAGATATCCACTGGCAAACTGGATCTAAGTCTATGTCATCTATGTTTATCTATCTATGTGATTTGCTTAGTTTAGGGTCAAATGGCGCTGTGTGTAATGTCCTACGATATTTATTTGTTTATCTTTAGAAATAAATAACATTGAATGAAAAAAAAGATAATTAAATATTGGCAAGTGCAAGATAATCTTCCACTGAGAATTTCTTTACATTATTTATTTTAAATTTATTGTTATAATTAATTTAAAAAAAAAAATATTGACATGCCATCGCTCAAATTTGTACGCATAAAGGGCAAAACACGATCACAGGACATAATTAAATCTATCTATGTATATCAATTTATATTACTCGTGTTTTATCAAATAAATAATCTTTATCTTTATTTTTAGCAGTTTGGAGGCGGAGGTAACCTTATCTTACCATCATGAGGATCGCTTGCTTGTTTATATCTCTATTTTATAAAACAAGATCTAATGAACACTTCATTCAAGATTCGATTAAAATGAGAAATTTTAATCAAATCCATAATGTGTAATAATCGGATGGGTATTACCGATTTTACTGTCATAATAATTTAAACAGCTATTAAGCGTGCCTATTAAAATTAATAACCAATTGACAATAATAACCATAATGGATAGAAACTAATTTATTCATGAACTATTAAATATCTAAACGATTGTTCAACAGAACGATAGAATCTAAATAACTTCTATAATTTTATAATAAATATTTACAATATACGAATGTGTGACAGTGATATTTTTATATTGTATAATAAATTCAATAATTAAATATCGTAGCTACCACACTCAAGTTGTAGTATTGATGGTGTGTACAGCATCCTCACTAGAGAGCCAGTTCCATTAGCCATAGCCATAGTCAATTAGTCATAGTACTTTATTGTTAACATCAGTTACAAGTCAACTAAATAGTAATAAATTATTTAAAATGAATAGATTAAGTTACAAATGTCAATTCGATATTAAAAATTAAATTAAATTGAATTACAATAAAAAATTAAGTTAAGTTAATTAGTTAGTTAGTTAGTTATTAGTTAGTCAATTAGTCGTGTATACCAATAAATAATTTAATACCAGTTAAGTTATATAAAATGATAAAAATAAATTAATATAAAATAAGCAAAATTATACAGTTTTTAGTACTGTCATGTCATCGACCCTTAAGAATGCCTGCTCGATAAGCCAAGTCTTTAATTTCAGGCTAGGTGTGTTTAGCATTTTCGATCACACCGTCACTTAACATCAGGTGAGCCGTAGTCAAACACTTAACCTGCCAACCATAAAAAACGGTTTTCAATTCCAGCGTCTGTAGTGACTCGTTATATATGTCGTAACTCGTTACGCATATAACCATCAATGTTATTAATTAATTTGTAATGAACTTTATAATTTCATTTCAACTGTTGAATATTCGATAATTGTGTTTTAACAAGTGAAATTAATTCAGTGTATTTATAGTACAGACGTGCTTATGAGCAGTTAATTTGTTTAACAGTGGTATTTAATGTATATTGACGATATGATAGAAATGGTATTACTGTTACATGTTTCAGATTTTCAGTGATAATTTACCAATATACTCGTATTAAAGCTTTCGAAGTTGGTCTCATTAACAATGTATTGCACAATACTGATCTAAGAGTTAAAAATGTGCAATGTATGGGGGAAAAAATTATCAAGTTTCCGATACAAAAATGTATAAGAAATAGGTCAGCGCTCCTGGTGGGCTTAAACATACACTGAGGACGTGAAGTTCACTATTTTTTTTCTCCGTCTTCATTTTTTCTGCAGTCGCACGTTGTGCATTTGACAGTGTCCAGTAATTCAAAGTTTTAAAGTATTTAAAAATTAATCTAGTGCAATAAGACTCAGTCAAAATCACATACAGTAAGTCAAGGTAAAGTCCAGTCTTGCACTATAAAGTAACGGTGACGCTTCGATGGAGTTTTGGAAGCAAGACGAAAGTCATGTTTCACCACTTCATATAACTTTCATACACTCACAACAAGTAATTCGGCAAATTATGATCGCTCGAAAAAGTTTCGGAAAAAAATATAATGTCATACCAACACGACTTTTAGTAATGAGAAGTTGATGGATATTTTTTTGCAAATAGTCATGCCAGACCATCTGATCTTGGCATTGTTTTTGCTCTGTATTTATGATCATTTTATAGTTACATTAAAACAAAAACTATATAGAAAAAGGTAATGTGGTTTTGAATAGTGCTTAATTACTAGGTACGTATTGTCTAGGAAGTAGATTAGGTTTATAATTATGACAAATTATACTCGTGAGACAGTTATTAATGTCTAACACAGACTCAATTAGGTATGTATTTTTTACCTGTACAGTGCAGATCTTATCATATTCATCTTTATGATTCTAAAATTAATAGGGGCTACAATTTAAGAAGAAATTAAAAGAATAGGGAGGGAATCTTATCTCGATAACTGTCATACGTGTTATATACAGGTAAACATTCTTCCTCACATTTTTTTTCTTGAGACCCTGGATTAACCCATAGGCAACTTTTTATCCCGTAAACATGTAGCGGGTAACACCGCGGGGCGCAGATAGTGTTAAATATTTTTATTGTTTTGGTGTGAACTCAATAAAAAAATATGATTTTTTGTTAATAAAACAAAAACCTTTTATTTTTAAATAAAAAGTCGAGAAATAACAATTTTTTTGAAGATCAGATCTCAGCTTGCTTGGTTTGCTCTCGCGATGGATATTGCATTTCGGATAGAACATTGTACGCGGTTATAGACCGCGGGTCCCGGAATGCCTCTCCAACTTAAAAATAGTGATATTTAGTTTATAAACTGCCAAGCGTGTTAATTAGTTATCTAGGTATCTCTCTGCTTTTTACGCAAATTTTCCAAAAATGGAGTGTACCTATTGTTTTCAGGGGTCATGTTTCACTTTTAACTTGGGGTCACTTTTAACTTGGGGTCACTTTTAACTTTAAACAGATTTGGATGTATGAGTTATCATTAGAATAGGTACCTACATCATTAAGAGTAAAACAGTTCACAATGTTTTCGAAAACAATGCCATATAGCGGCCGTGTTGTTCCATTTTTAAATTAATGTGAATAGACGAAATAAAACCTTCTTTTGTTTTTTTTAATTTTTTTCTTTTTTTTAGACTGCCATTTTATTTAAGACAACACTTGAATAGATTAATAAAAGTATCATAAAAATAAATAACCAATTCACAAGCTAATGTCAATCCTCATCAAGTTTCAAACAAGATCAAAATATTAGGAGTACGATTGTACAAATAAATCAAAACTGACCCCGTGACCTCGCGTCGGACGAGAACTGATCTTGAGATTACTTATTCTTTTTTATTTCACAACCCGTTCTTACTCTATCGGATATAAGGCCGATAAAAGATTCAACAGACTTGTACTTTATTTTTTACACACAAAGTAACCGTTTATTTTTATGGTGACATAATTTATCTAGGATATGAAATTACATACAGGCGATTTTATGACGTCTCAGAGAATTTTTTTAAAGTAGATTGAAAGTTTGGTTAATCTAAAAAATAAAACTTTCAATCTACTTTAAAAAAATTCTCTGAGACGTCATAAAATCGCCTGTATGTAATTTCATATCACTCAATTTGCTTAGATTCTAAGCAAATTGAGTGAACTCAAGAAATAAATAATTATAATTTACTTGAGCAAAGAATTGACACTGCAAAGTAATTAGAGTTAAAAGTTTTAAAAATATTGGAGGATGTTTTATATCCTTCTAGCCCCAAACTAAGCAACGCTTGTATTATAGGAACCAGATAGTTCATAGAATACGTGTATCCTTTTTTATGTAAATACACACAGACACAGAAGAAACATCTACGTTCGTCACACAAATGTTAGTCCTAAGTGGGAAACGAACCCAAGCTCTTCAGCTCTCGAAATAGAACTAATACCTAATGAACTAACAAGGCAGTCTTAATGTTTCCGAAGATGTATGAAGTCTGTCAACCGCACTTGGCCAGCGTGGTGTATGGCCTTACCCTTCCTACAAGAATATGTACGTTCCCAGCAGTGGAATAGTTTATAAAAAACAGAGTCGCTACGAGTTCGGATTTCTATGGTAATCTTAATTTCCGTGGAAAAAAAGTCAAGTGAGAAAAATCCGACCCTAAGGCACTTACTGGATTTGTTTTACTATGTTAATGGAATCAAATTACAAAAATTAATTCAGCAGATTAAAAAAGACTGAGCTTGTAATGATTAAATACGGCTCACTTCCTGTCTCTTTTTTCTTTTTTTTTTCTACGCAAAAAGAGCGTTCAGAACTTTTATCCCGACCCGAGAAGCGAGTGATTTTAACGAGCTTTTATTCGCCGACTTTTTATTTGGAACCAGGAAGCTATTTTTATGAAACTAATGAATGTCAAAGAGAACTTAATTTACTCTCATCGGTGATCTATATTCGATGTTTTTCGTGAGGTGTAACAAAAAATATCGATTATCTCGCTTCGAACACGGGCGTGATTGTAGTGTACAAGATTCTAAGCGTAAGATGAACTAAGCCAAAAGGGTTTATTTATACTCACTATAATATGTACATCTTTTACATAGTTAAGGAAAAACAAACGTTTTTTTTAATATAAACGTGTTGAGACGAGAGTAAAGTTATCTTGATGGTAAGAGACAATGCTAGCGGTAACCAGAACTTTGAGTAAAAACAAAACAAAGTCCAGAGCATCGCTGCTTTGGCGTTCGTTACTTTTAGACACCAGGTTGTTAGGTTAGCTGTTCATAATGATGAGTAGATTAACTACTTTTAGCTTTGTACCACCCACAGATTACTTTCAGGTAGATACTGGAAAGTAATTTCAATAAACCCAGACGAACACGTTGCTGTAAGGGAAATTGCTTTGATCGATATTATATACTAGATTGCGCCCGCGACTTTGTCCACGTTGAGTTAAAACTTGGGTTCAGAGAGGAATGAAACGTGGAAGTAACAAAAGAACAATAGTTTCATTCATCATAAAATTTGTGCCACTTAATTACCTAGATTAATATAAATTCGGAATAATGGTCAGGGTATAAAACACTTGACTTTTGACATTTTATCATATTGGCATACTTATTTATTGACAATACTTTGTTTTACAGTAACGTTTAATCAAAATAAAAAAGACCTGAAATTCTACTACTTACAAAATGTATACAAAACACTTAGTCTAAAAATCCGTCAGAGGAGGGATATGTGGCCAGAATGTTGGCCACAAATATTTGTTACGATTTTGTCATTTTTAATGTTTTTTTTAATTGTGAATGGGAAAATGACCTGTAACTTTAGTGTTATTAATAAAATATTTGTTTGTAAATTGAAAAAATAGATATTTGGACAATATTACTGTTTTGCCTTAACCACTTTGATGTCTATTTAAAGGTGGCTTACCTATTAAAACTCAAGAACTACTTGTGTAGTGTGTACACAAGAACACTAAGATCGCAAACATCTAAAAGGAACACATTAAGCAAGTTCGTAAAGCTTCATACAAAGTAGTTAACGCTCGCTATTGACACAGCCTATGGTATAGTAGAAAACTTCAAGTTTGTAAAACTATAATTTTTATCAATTCTTGATTAATTTTATGAAGATTTTTTTTGAACCTAAGTTTTTGTGCTTAAGGTGGTACGATTTCTATACAAATCAATTTTTACCATTTATGGACAAATGGAGCATAATTTTACAGTGAAACCACAGCTACTGGCATTTTTTATTTTGGTCTTTATTTGCGGTAAATCACAATTGCTTGAATAAAACAGTAGATTATCAGCATAAAATAAAATTTATGAATGAATGAAAATTATGCTCCATTTGTCCATAAATGGCAAAAAATTATTTGTATGGAAATCGTACCACTTTAAATTAATGTGAATAAAAAAAAGACATTAAATTAACTGTAGTACATGTACCTATATAGCTAAGCAGCGATGTCCTGTACTTTGTTTAGTTACTCGGAGTTCTCTCGATATTGCTGCAATGGTCATATTCGGGTGTTATCTCCTATCGTCAAAGTTTCATTCGCTTCATTACTTTTACATACAGAAATACATAATTATATGTTTTTCTGTGTTGTGTAGTATCGCCCAATCATATTTCATTTAATAAGATATACCAACGGTGGGATGTTAAAGAAATCATGCTGTGTACCTCGGCTTTTCTCTTTCAGCTACTGCCAACTTTACGAGTATCGAGTGGAGACGTCGCGTCGTATACTACGTTTTCTGATCCATGGACTTCACTCTAGAATACGTCCACTTCGTACTTCACCGGTTATCGGTTTAATAACAGATACGCTGAGCTACATAGCTCAGCGTATCTATTAGAAGATATTCTAGGCTTTTTAGATTTAGTCTCACAGTAAAAGTTGTTCATAATAACTGAAACAATATCCGACTGTCTCTTCAAACATTGAACAACAGCTCAACATCTGAACTTCATACGAAATATAGTAACGTATACGTTTCAACAAAGTTCGCAGTTCAACAAAAAGTATTCGGAGATCGATCTAATACGGCTTCCGAATCACGTTCAACTCACCCCACGCGGCGTCTATCCGAAACACGATCAAAACTCAATTATAATCGCATTATGTGGCGTCTTACTAAACCGTGCGTTAAAATTTAATTACAAAATTACGCTTCCGAAATTGGCCGGATCCCAAGATATTATTCAAAAGTATAATATAAGCTGCGATGCGCGTGGGCACGTATTTAGTCACGGGCATGGTCCATCCCACCGTAACTATAGCTATTTAATACACTTCTGCTTTCATATCCCATCAAATTCATCTCTATTCTAATCACATTAAGAGTCAATGTATGTCTGTATAAGTACCAGTTGCAAGTGCTTTGTACAGGGTTCACACTGGAAACTATTTCCCCGGTGAAACCGGTTTGGAAGCACCGACCAAAGATACTTAAGCTCGGACACTTAGTGGGAACATACCTTTATTTCTTACACGTTCTTTACGAGCAGCGAAGTTGAATGCTTGTAAGTTTTATTTTATGTCGCGTTTTGTCGATTGCTTTGTCGTGGCTGCATTAAAATCAAAAACAGGGCAAGGCAATTATCTACAATGTACTTGTTTGCAGCAATTGAATAGGTAACCAAGTCCTATTATCAAATTAAATCATTTATTTGCTAGAATATATGAATTTAAGAGGTCTCAACATTTTTGCTGTTACATTGTATTCAGTCTGCAGACTGAAGTACACGTGGAAATGTTTTATTAGTAAAGCTTGATAGGTAAAATTTAATTTAAAATAAATACGTGTATTGCTCGTATACTCCTTAACACTGTAGAAAAATTGTTAAAAATCTATCAATTAAAGTGTTTTTATATTGAAAACCGGAAATTTTTGTCTCACAGTCGCTGTACGTTTTAAAATAACTATTTCTAGCTATTCAATTATTGATAACAGGCTGTGCCTTGCGGTGTTACCCGCGTGAATGTTTTTTCGTGATAAAAAGGTCTATGTGTTATTTCAAGGTGACAGCTAACTCCATACGAAATTTCATCAAAATTGGTCCATCCGTTTGAGCGTGAAAAAGTAACAAACACACTCACAAACTTTCGCCTTTATACAATGAGTGTGATAATAATAATAATTTTATTTATACACATAAAACTTAGTACTAGAACTAAACGCGATCTAAAGTTAAAGAATATCAAATTAGGTTTTTTTAATTGTTTAATTGTAATATTAATTAAATTTTATCATAATTGTAACACATAATAAATTAAGTTAATGGATATTTATTTATAAGACATAGGCAACCATTTAAATAATCAATAAGATAATTAATGTTACATTTATTCAACTCTGAACTTGTATTAAGTCACTTCTATGAGTAGGTACTTAAGATCTTGAGTGTGTTAGTATGTATCTGTTTTATGTAACATGAAGTGTGGGAAACAGTCACGCTGTTCCTTTTTTTTTAAATCTTGTTTCTTGTATTAATCAAGGGCACACCTGCCATTCTTAAATTAAAAGTTCAGCTGATCTTTTTTATTTTAGTTTTTAATAAAACAATGTTCTTATATATACATATTAACTTTCAGTTGTTAATTTCATTGTTATAAAAAAATGGTTTTGACCCGGTACCATTCGCACTGCGCTGACAAAAGGTACATCGGTACATACATTGTAGATTAAATTGAAATACAAAAATAAAGAACAACTTACTAATGACATTCATTACAAATCGAAAATAAAGTCACATACAAATTTATCTCCACTTTGAATCTGCATCATTTCGAGCGAGCTAATATCGAATGACAGAACTAAAAACGTTTAATCTTTTTCTGAAGAAGAAATGGTTAAGTATTTGAGATACCTTAATAATACTAAAATAAATTTGTAGTGATGATTCAAACTCTAACAATGAAGGACAACATCGTGAGGAAACGAAAACATGGTGGTAGGGTATTTTCTGGTACTCGGTTGGCTAGTTACCATCCTCATGATGAAAATCTGCCGCCAAGCACCTAACGGTGTGTTTCGGCAGCCTCACTTGGGAGTCAGTGATATTTCTGGCTAGGTGAGATGTGTTAAAACACCTAATCCACAATAAAAAAATAGCTTTTCAAACTAGACCAAACTTCCGTCAACATAAAGCTCTTTGCACTTTACCTTTTTTATAGTCACGTATCTTAACGGTTATGATTCTTATTGCGGAAGCTCGATCGTAAGAGTGATCTTTTATTTTCAATTACCCATATCATTTCATGTTTCATAAACCTTCAAATCGGCTATTTTTACAATTGATTCAAACTAACCTACTCCATCATCATATCTAATTCTAAAACCATTATAAATCATGGTTTCCACTGCATCTATCATATTAACCGGGTAAGTATCGAATTGCCGTTCCAGATAAACAGTAAGGAACAGTACATAATCTCGAAACATACTCATTGTACGTAATAACACACACACACACATACTTGTACGATGTTCGGCCATGCAATCAGCGAGAGTTAACACTAGACTTTGAAGTCTTGTGTTAATTCTCGCTAGTATAGAATGAGAATTAATATTTTATTAATTTGTGTTCGAAACTGGCATAAATATCTAAGATAGTATTCCTTTAGTAGAAAACAAAAGAGACCACGCATTAACTACTGTCTTCACGTGCGAGGCACGCAGCGACCCAAAACGAGGCCACGCGCGCGCGTTGTACTCAGCTTTGCATCCATGATGAAGGCCACCGAATGCTGCCGAAACAATAGTCAGAATATCCGATATAATTAAACGTGAGTACCTAATCCCGTTAAAAATGTATCAAAACCACGTCAGTCAGTTTTCATAAAACAAGAAAAAAACAAAAGGTTTTTTTAATTTGTATCCTGTTATGTCATAAATAATATAGTGGTTGCGTAAAGGTTCTTAGACACTACATGCTACACAGTATGTGCTGACTGGATGTGAGTTTGAACATTTTAACTTTTATCGATTTATAGTTTAACGAAGACGATATATTATAATATGATGTATAATTGTACACATATGTGTATATAAGTACATGATAGACGTTGTAAAAACCCGAACGAAACGATTTGATTCCGCTTTCATTGTAAGAACCGCTGAATTGTAGAATGCGCTGGCAGGCGCAGATTATAGGCGAGCCCTCCATTCTAGACCGCATTAACATTAGGTAAGATGGCGGTCAAACGCAAACCTATTAACGCAAAACTATTTTTAAAAAGTGTTTTCATGACTATATTACATTATTTATCAGATCTTGTGTTTGTTAACGATGACGTTGTCGATGGTATACACTGTATTTATAAAAATATAGATAAATAGATTCTAGAAAGAACTTAAGCAAAAAAGCATTGCCAAATCGTTCTTCTCAATCTTTAATTAAAAATTATTTAAAAAGCCCCCGAAATTTTTTGTGAATACGTACTGAACACCCAGACATAGTACAAACATATTTTTATAGATCTACATTTGGCCACCAACTCGTTTAAGTATTCATTTATATGTACATCATAAAATATTTGTCCTGGGTGGGAATCGAACCCTCGCCCTACAGCTCCTAAAGCTATACTAACATTTGTAATTTATTTTAGTCAAATTTAACTTCCGAGAGAGCATTATTTACGGGTATGTTTTATAAGGTTCTTTAATGTAAAAGCAAAGACAAATACAGCTCTAGTTTGTCTACTGATTATTCTTTCAATGCTGGAATTTAAAACGCGTATGATTATTGTATCCACTTATACCCGGCGGTAATATCTACTTTCATGCAATTAAAATTTATTAATTTCAGTCTACAGCTTTTATTTTTCGTCGTTAATGCGCTGTCGGGCGTCCCGTATGAGGCAACCCCTTTTTTTATTTAACGACCTACTATCGGAAAAATAAACTTGTAATACGAAAATGTTCAAATGTAAGGGTTATTTAGGGAAGTAGGGTTTTAGTTTGGTGATTTTATTGGGGTATTGCGCCGTTGAGTATTGTTTTTCAGTAAAGAGTTAAGAGCATTTTGAACCTTTTTACTGTCGAAGATGGTAGAGCACACTTCGCCTGGAATGGAACTGGCTCACAAGTGAGGCCACCGAGACACATTTTTAGGTACTTGGAGGCAGTTTTTCAACTTGAGGGTGGTAGCTAGCCAGCCGAACTAGAAAATACCCTACCACCACGATATGGTTTCTTCACGATGTTTTCCTTCACCGGCAGCTCAAGCTCTTTTTTGGAGTTTGAACCTACGCCTTTCGGTATGTGAACCGACCGCGCTAACCACTGAGCTATCAACGCTACTAAGTTTGATTATGATTAATAATTGTGCATCATTAGTCACAATTTAACATAGTGTAGACGTTACAGAAATTAGTAAATGCCAAAATTTTTAGAAAAATTAAAACGACGCCTAAGTAATGCTAGTTAAAATACACCGATTGCGCTCTACTTAAAAACAAATTGAATAGAAATAAATTAAGTTTCTTATAACAACAACAGTGAAGCCTGTTTGAGTGCCATTGTTGTCAAAGTTCAGCCGTACCCATTGTAACGTTAAACTTTTCTCATACTTCGGTCGACCATAAAAACATAAACAGTTACGAACTTAAAAATACTTGAGAGTTTTTGTGGAACGTTCATAATAAGCGGTAGGATGTCAGCCGTCTCGCTAAAACGTTCCACGAGAAGGTATCCGTTCAGAAATCAACATTTTTTTGTGCCTCAACTTTTTTTTTCACGTACAGGTGAAGCGGCAAACCCACATTAGTCGGCGTTAACCTATAATCTAAATTCATTTCTCGATCCGACCCACCAGAACCATATCTCTGTTTTATTACATGCCTTGAGCCCATTTGCGGGGTTTTTTTTTATTCTAAACAAATTACCCATTATTCACGTTGCCCGTCGATCTCATTATCCGGCGACAGACGAGGCTTTTTGTAGAAATATAACAGTTTATAAGTTGAAATTTTCAACAATGCCGACCGTTCTGTCGTAAAGCATCCGAATCGATTTGCGTTCATTGAGTCGAGTAATTGCAATGATTCTTCTGACGTGCTCGATTTTATTTTCTTCTATCACGAAAAACGTTTGAGGTTCCACAGCCACCGCGGCTATAATTCATGATCCATTCATTAGTAAACAGTTTGCGTAACCCTGCTTTCAGTAAAACTTTGCAAAATATTTTTATTCTACCTTTTAAAACGTTACAAGGACGTTTTATTTTATGGTTGACAAGCTAGGTTTGACCACAGCTCACCTAATGTTTGACGACTGTGACGGTGTGGTCGAAGATGGTAAAGCCTGGAATGGAGCTGGCTCTCAAGTTAGGCTGCTCGAACACACCGTTAAGTGCTTGGCGGCAGATTGGTGGTAGCTAGCCAGCCGAGTACTAGAAAATACCCTACCACCATGCTGTGGTTTCCTCACGATATTTTCCTTCACCGGCAGCTAAAGTGTACTCACTTCTAACTAAGCAGGAGCAGCACTTCTTCCTTAGCAGGACTAGGTAGGTACCACCGCGGTACCAGATATTCTGCCGTCAAGCCTTAGTGTGTAAACATTACTGTGTTCCGGTTTGAAGGGTACCGCAGCTAGCGAAATTACATGGCTGTTGAGACTAACCATCTAAAATCTCAAAGTAATGGGTGCCTAAACAGCGATGCTCTGAACTTTATTTTGCTACTCAAAATTCTGTGACGTTATTTCTTACGTTCAGAAGACAGTCTCGTTCGTCTCATAACTTTTTCATTAAAAAAAAACGTCTGTAGTTGATTATATTCCCGAAATTCTTGTCCTTAATCACCTTCTATGCCCAGTGGGTTCAAGCCCTTATTGTCCTTATTATTGGGGTAAAGGCTTGTTAAATATTTATTAGTCGACGACGGTCTCTATCCTACCGAATAGACATAACGATACCGAATGAATTATTTAAAAAAATAGGTATGTGATATAAAATATTTATTAAAGCATTGGTCTGTATTTCAACGTTAAATCTACGAGTGTATTGACATTGGTTTGAATAATTTGTTGAACTGTGGCTAAGTACTATTTATAGTCAAACTACAATGTTGATGTCCTCCGATCGATATAAATGATTGTATGAGACCAGAAAGTTAAGAACCTAACTAAGAAAATTTGTATAGATTTGACTTAAATCATGTTAAACACTAACTTTAGTTCCGTCACATCTTCCTAGAAGTCAGACCAAGGCAGACGCGTCTGCAGAATATACAGTACTCTGGACAGCGGGTACATATTTGATCCTTTTGGGGTTGAAACTTTGGGACCGTGGGGACCGGGAGCAAATAAAATATTCAAAAACTTGTCATCTCGTATGGTCGATACCACACGTGACCAAAACACTGGCCTCTATATTGCCCAAAGTATGAGTATACAACGCAGCAATGGCTCCAGCGTTTAGGGAACTACTCTCATTGATAGCGGACTTTAAGATTAGTTTATTTAAAATTGTGGTTATTTAATATTAGTACATTTGTTTTTATCAGTAGTTTATTTTATTTCTTTTCTTAGTGATAAATAATTCATTTATGACTTAAATGAATTACTTCTACATGCCTACACGATTTTTTTTTTTTTAAACAAAAGTAATGAGACGAGCGATACTCTCTCCTGGTGGTAGGAGTTAACGCACCCATGACCATTGCAGCAATACATAACATTTTGAGTGGCAAAACAAAGTCCAGGGCGTCGCTGCTTTGGAGATCATTACTCGTAAGACTCTCAACAGCCCTGTAACTTTGCTAGCTGCAGCACCCTTCAAACCGGAGTACAGTGATGTTTACTGCTTGGCGGCAGAACATCTGACACTACGGTGGTACCTACCTAGACTTCATCCTAAGGAAATCTACCACCAAGTAATTGAGTATTCAAAATATCTTTTCACTTATATATGGATATTTCAAGTACCTACACCTACGTCTAAAATATTCAAAGAGTAGATGAAGAGCACACAAAAGTTTTGCGAAGAATGAGTCAACATTTCTGCATTCTTAGAAGCCTTTGTATGCAGATGCGATAGATATTCAGATAAGGAATTGATATTCAAATGATCAGATATTTTGAAGGGCTTGATAATATCAGTCGCGGTGCTTAAACAAAAACAAATCACAAGCACAACAGGAATCTGATCGCAACTAATGTTCATTCTTGAGTAAAGAATTTGAATGAAACATTGGAACATTGTTAGAGTTAGCTTGCTGCATAATTGCTTTTGCTTTTCATTACCCGAGATTGGTCAAGTTGGATACTTTTACTATAGTTTCGGTTACATCTGATTATATTTTTCTAGGAGCCGATACGATGCACGTGTGGCCACCTCTTTTTTTGCGCGTGTTTTATTCTGCTTTAGCTCCTTGAAAATGTTATAACTGTTTGTGTTTTTACAAATAGGCTTGCGTTTGACCGCCTATTTGCCTGATGTTAAGCGAAGATGCGGTCTATGGTAGAGCACGCTCGCTTATAAGAAACCAATTCACTCGCGACTTGAAGGTGTTAGATGGTCAGACCCCTCGCCTCTAACAAATAAGTAGAATAAGAGTCATAAATAAATCATTAGTAAAGTAGACTTAGATAAGTGTAGTAAATAAGTCATTAGGTTATTATTGTTTACTGTTCCCATGTCCTTTGTCCCTGCTTTCCTATTCCGACCTAATAAATACACCCTACTCCCATTTCCTAACGCAGTTCTATTCCAACCAAGTTCAAGTCCACATCTCTCTAAATCTATAAATATATAAATAAATTGTCAGTACTTTTTAAAAAAGTAGTTTTGTTGTTCGCCGCGTAACAATTTGGCGCAGTCGGTAGGATCAGCGTGAGTGCTAAGTCGACACTAACGTAGAAGCAACGGTGCTGCTGCGGTTCCCGGAGGGATTCGACCGTGTCGCCGACCTCATGTTCCTGTTCCTGAGTATCCTGGTTACGTGGTAAGTGGCTAAAACTACTTGGTATTGCTCTATTCCTTCCTAATCTTAAATTCAACCTTCTATATCCATTACCAACTCATCATTCTTACTTACGGATCTTCTATTTTCATATAAGAGTTAATTCAAATATCTCACATATTTTATGTGGTAAATATATTCTGTGTATATACCTATCTATAAACGATCAAAATGGCAACTTCAACGGTTCGTTCACTATCTCTTGAAACCTTGATCAAGCTAATACCTGAGTTCGACACAAGCCAAACTTCACAGGTCTATCGCTTTGTAAGATCTTGTAACTCAGCCTTTCAACTAGCAGCATCCGACGATGCACAAGTCCTTCTGATTTACGCTCTAAATAAAATCGTTGGACCTCAAGCTGCAGACGTACATGCCAAACAGTTCCTAGATTGGGACACCTTACAGTCCTACCTTATCGAAAAATTTTCGAACGTCAAAACTATAGCACACCTTTCTCTCGAATTACAATCAATGTTTCAAAAAGAAAAAGAAACGATTACTGAGTACTATCACCGTGTCGATCTTTTACGAAGCAAGATAATTGAAAAATTAACTGCGGAAATAAAAGATAGTTCTCTGTTAGGTAGAAAACTAAGTACCGAAGAGACAGCATTGAGCGTATTCGTCAACGGCTTAAATAACGATATAGGCGCGATGCTCCGTACGAAAGAGTTTAAGCATCTTTCAGATGCTGGGCATTTCGCTATGCAAGAAGATAAAATTAGATCAATGAATAACGCGCGGCAACAACTATACAAAGCCAGTCTTCAACTGAATTCTAGACCACCGAACACACGCCCGGTTTTTCAGCCGAAACCTATGAGACCTCCTATTCAAGCTTCACAGTCGTTTATTAAGCCACAATCTTCTCCGCAAGCTAACCCTAGACAATTCCAAGCGTTTCAGCCAACACAGCCTAACGCTAGGCAATTCAATGCAGCTCAGTCCGGTTCACCCCATAAGTTCTGTAATTACTGTAAAAATCCAGGGCATTTGATAAGTGAATGTAGGAAAAGAGCCTATAACAACCAAAGGTTCGGTCAAACGCAACAAAGTCCGAGTATGGCTCAAGTCCATCATTTAAACTCGCAGGCGGCCATCGAATCGGGCAATTCGATGGAAACCGGTTCAGCCTACTACCAATCGACCCAGTCGAACCAAACGCAAGTATGCGACTTGGAGACTGTCCTAGACCTAGGAAAGATCCAGTTAGAATAATCCCTCCTAGGTTCTCGCAGAAAAACACGCGTGAGGCATCAACTCAGGTTCGCGCAGTCTATCGAAGACAAACCTGCGATGCTTCCACGCAAACCATATCTACATCAGCCTACGAACAGGGTAACCAGCCCCAAACTCTTGGCTGTCAGAATGCTATATCTTCCAAATCCAACAAAGCTTCCAAATCCATTCCCAAATCAAAATCCAACTCTAAATTTAAGTCGAAATCAAAATCTTATCCCAAATCCAATCGTAAAACCAATTCCAATTCCAAATCTAATTACGAAACAAATTCTATTTCTAAATCTAATGCCATTCCAATTTCAGTCCTTAATACTCCTCCTGAAGAATTACTTTACTGTAAATTTCACGTTGATGGCCAGCCAGTAACTCTGCTCATTGACACCGGAGCCGCTATTTCTATCTTGCGTAAAGACAAAATCGGCAATAATAGTTTAGATGTATCGAACATCGTGTCAATTGTAGGAGTTGCTAAAGATAGTTTGATTAGAAGTTACGGTACGGCAGAAATATCACTCGACAATTTCCGCAAACACACATTCCATGTAGCCGATCTGAACATCGAAGCAGACGGTATCTTAGGGCTTGACTTCATGTCAAGATCCGGCGTAAATATTTACATTGCCTCAAAAACCATGAGACTAGATAAACATCATTACAAATTATTCCATTTCGGAGAAGAAAACAAATGTATAGAAAAAGACAAACAGTTCATAGGTTCAAGATGCGAAACCGTTATAATTTGTACAACCAAAGATATAAAAAACGGCCCCGCCATAATTGATAAGCAAGAAATAGGTAAAGGCATAGCAATCCCAAACGCATTAGTAAACGTCATTGATCACTCTTTCATAATTACATGCGTAAACACGACAGATGAAGACAAAGAAATTTCCATTCCAGATATCCAAGCTACTCTATTAAATGACTCACTAGATAACGAGATTACTCTCCCTATTCATACGACAAACAAATCAATTATGATTAACAAACGCGACGAAGTTCATAAACTAATTAGACGAGACCATTTGAATGACGATGAGAATGAATCATTGAATAAGATTGTAGATCAATTTTCTGACATATTCTATCTTGAAGGTGATCCTTTAACTTTCACAAGCCATACAAAACACCAAATCCCCACTGTTTCAGATACTCCCATACATTCAAAAACTTATAGGTTCCCACAGATCCATAACCAAGAAGTAAAAAGTCAAGTACAAAAACTCTTAGATCAAAAAATCATTCGCCCGAGCACTTCACCTTGGACTAGTCCCATTTGGATAGTTCCTAAAAAACTTGACGCTTCAGGTAAACGCAAATGGCGTATGGTTGTTGACTATAGAAAATTAAACGAAGTTACTATAGGAGATAGCTACCCATTGCCTAACATAGCCGACATATTAGACAAACTAGGTCACTCACAGTATTTCACAACTCTAGATCTCGCGTCAGGCTTCCACCAAATTGAGTTAGACCCGAAGGATATTCCAAAAACAGCCTTCAATACTCCTTTTGGCCATTATGAATTTCTTCGCATGCCATTCGGCCTAAAAAATGCTCCAGCAACTTTTCAGCGAGCTATGGACAACATTTTGTACGGATTACAGGGTGAACGTTGTTTTGTGTACCTTGATGATATTGTTATATTTGCTTCTAGTATTCAGGAACATGAACAAAAACTCACTGAAATTTTTCAGCGGCTGAAAAAGTACGGCCTGAAAATTCAACCTGATAAATGTGAGTTCATGAGAAAGGAAGTAGTATACCTTGGTCACATTATTTCGTCTGAAGGTGTCAAACCAAATCCCGATAAAGTCAAAGCTGTTCAGGATTTCCCAGTCCCCAAATCATGTAAAGATATTAAATCATTTCTAGGTCTCGCAGGTTACTATCGACGCTTTATTCCAAATTTCAGCAAACTCACAAAGCCTTTAACAGGCCTCCTCAAAAAGGACGTTCCTTTTATATGGAGTAATGATCAACAACAAGCCTTCGATTCCTGTAAAAATATTCTTACTAAAGCTCCTCTGTTGCAATACCCTGATTTCAGTAAAGAGTTCGTCCTTACAACGGACGCTTCAATTCATGCAATTGGCGCAATTCTCTCGCAAGGTGAAGTAGGATCGGATCTTCCCATCGCATACGCTTCTCGTACTCTGAATCAAGCCGAATCGAACTATTCCACTATAGAGCGTGAATTACTGGCCATAGTATGGGCAGTGAAACATTTTCGTCCTTATTTATTTGGAAGGAAGTTCAAAATTGTAACAGATCACAAGCCTCTGACCTGGTTGTTTTCTGTGAAAGACCCGGGCAGTCGCCTTGTTCGATGGAGACTTAAATTAGAAGAATTTGACTATGAAATTATCTATAAGGCAGGCAAATCCAACACTAACGCCGACGCTCTTTCCCGTCCACCAATCCTTAATACAACGACTATCGACCTAACCAAAGATGACGACCCACAACACAATAATGAATACTTACAGCTCAATTATGAACATTTCATACATTTACCCGCTGAAAACATTGACATGCGCAATCTTAAGATATCTCCCGACAATCTTTTAGACGGACGCCACAAAAACATTTTAGTTCCCACGTCAGCACGACATTCAGACAAAAGTAATTTGTTTAACGAAGCTATAAGTGCTTGTTCTCAAGTAGAACCATATCTTGACAGTTCTAAGGACCTTTATCAAGTAGATTTATTGGTTTCCAACAAAAACCAAAATATCGTTTTTGGTATCACTCGACCCAACCACTTTGACCCTTGGGATTCTGAGAGCTATTTTAAAGTATTGCTTTCCTGTCTACAAACCCATAACTTTAAATCACTCTACGTACCCGAACTCAAAAATGACACTACTTGTAAACTGTTAGGTAACCAACAAAATAATATAACAGCTTACTTAGCAGACTGTTATGATTGCGAAATTACTATTTGCCAGAATAGAATAAAGTATCCCAATAAAGAAGAAATTCCCCAAATCTTAAAAACATTTCATGACGAACCACTTTCAGGACACAGAGGCATTATAGAAACAACTCGCAAAATTAGGGATGAATATTTCTGGAAAGGCATGACTGACGATATCAAAAGCTACGTTGATAATTGTTTGACATGCCAGCGTAACAAGATCCAAAGGAAAACTTATAAGTCACCTATGGTAATCACATCCTCTTCCACAGAGCCTTTTGAGCGAGTCACCATTGACTTAGTTTCTTATTCTGACATTACAGGCGACTCTAATAAATACATACTAACTCTCCAAGACGACTTGACTAAATTTGTACAGGCATATCCTATCCCCGACAAACAAGCAATCACTGTTGCTAAATCTCTTATGACGTTTTGCCAACATTATGGAATACCTAAGCGTTTCCACTCCGACCAAGGCGGAGAGTTCGTTAATAATGTAATAAGACAACTCATGAAGCTGTTGGGTACTAAACACACTCTCAGTACTGCATACCACCCTCAAACTAATGGTTCTCTAGAACGTTTCCACGCGACGCTCCGAGATCATATCCGAATGTATCACAAAAGAGACAACAGTAATTGGGATCAAATTATTCCCCTTGCTATTATGTGCCATAATACCTCTCTTAATCAGACAACCGGTTATACCCCTCATGAATTACTCTTCGGCTTTAAGCCTCGTCTCCTCTATTCGGCTAAAGACAACGACGACTACACGACTCACGACTATCTACGCGATTTAAATGAAAGGTTAAAAATTGCCCGTGAAATAGCATCTAACAATACTAAGTCCATGAAAGAGAAAGCAAAAGAACGCTACGACAACCAAATCAAAAACGTAGCAAATTTCGACGTAGGAGACAAAGTAATGCTCCGCGTCCCGAATCCCAATAATCTAGACAGCAAATGGGATGGCCCATATCAAATCATTAGGAAAGGTTTTAATGAAAATTACCTAATTAAGAAAAGTGGGAAAAACCACCTAGTTCATGGCAATCGCTTACGCCCTTTACATGTTTCAGATTTAAGTAGCTTACAATTGTAAATATATGTAGGTATTAATTAAGTTTAGATTAATCATATACAAATATCCTTCCAGGTGTTACTCTACGTCTGCCAATCCCATCCTTACTACACCGACTCCTGTTAATGCAACAGACATATATAACATCCATAACATGATGCAAAATCCCTATATTAGTTTCATACTATGTTCGACGATCAAATTTCTAGTACTTCTAGCCTTATATAAATTCTACAAGTTAATCAAATTACGCATAAGCCTTAGAAATAATAAGTAGTTAGCTCCTAGGCCCTATTAGGGAATAATATTATAAGATAGCGTATTCCATTTTTCAGGTACTCCGCAACTTTGGTTGTGGGAGATGCCGTAATACAGCCACTCCCTTCCAAGTCAGGCCTCTATTTTAAGGAAGAAGGCGATATCCAAATCTCTGAATCATCATGGAAGTTAATAATTTATAGGAATCTCGAACCCCTCTACCTTTCTCGAGACTCTTTACAACGTCTTAGTAATAATTACTTCTCTCTCCTCTCAAACAAGCCCAAAACGTTCTCCCAATCTACCACAAGTTCTTTTATACAACTAAGCCTTGATAAAATAAACGCCCGTCTCTCAGAAATCACAGCCTACAACTTAAAGACTAGAACCAAACGCGAAGTTTTCGATGGTCTAGGTTCAGTACTGAAATGGCTCATAGGTACTCCAGACGCCAAAGACGCCCGACATTATGAAAAGTGCATACAGCTACTGGAAAAACGCGAAATTGAACAAACCGACTTACTAAAACAACAAATCCAAATTATTTCGTCGACTATAACCAACTTCAATGATACTATTTCAAAAATAAATTACGACGAACTCATTCTCAATGAAAACCTAGAACGAATTAGCAAATACCTAAATGAAAGTAACGGCATTCTTTTTGACCTTAAAACTGCCGAAAAAATTTCAACAATTTCTATCCAGATTCTAGAATCCGTTATGTCACTTGAATCTGAACTAGACGACGTTCTCACTTCTATTCTCTTCATTAAATCAGGCGCCGTTCATCCCTCTGTTATTTCAGCCGAAAGGCTATATAATGAATTACTCGCTTCAACCCATATGCGAACTGGAAGCCTGATTCTCCCTGTAACGTTTGAAAATATTCACAAGATATTAAATTCCGCTTCACTATCTTCTTATATATATATGAATAAACTTACTTACATAATAAATTTCCCGTTGGTAAAGAATGATGTATTCACCCTATACCACCTCTACTCCATTCCAATTTCCCATCCTGGTAGTGCAATCCTATACTCAACTATTCTCCCGGAGCAACCATATTTAGCCACGAGCCCGACACAACATCAGTACCTGACAACGGACTCCATGTCAAAATGCAAACTCGTCACTACAAGAAGATGGATCTGCAATCAACCTATCTACAACTACCAGATGCGGCCGACGTGTGAAATGGCTATCCTCACGCAACCAACTACAAAATTACCAGCGATCTGCGAACCAACCACGTTCTCTGCTAAAATCAACCTTTTTCAGCCAATTGAAACGAATACCTGGCTTTTCATTCTAGAAACTGAAACTACGTCATCCCTTCAGTGCAAGGAAACTATACAACACCTCACCTTACCAAGAAACGGTATTCTCACTTTACCTAAAGGCTGCACACTGTATACAGCCTTTATTACGTTAACGGCTATCGAAGAAACTAGCAAGAACATCAGCCACCCCTTCGTCACAGTCGACATTGAAGACCCCTGCTACAAAATCGAAGACACTATTCCGAAGTCCCCTGAACTAATACCACTCCACATCAATCAAGTTTCAACCGACGGACTGAATTCTATAAAGGAAGAACTGAAATTACAATCTGCAAAAATAAAAGCCTATCGAGAAGCCTCGCTACTAGAAAAACATTCTTCAAAATTTTCACTATTTACTTACATTATTGGACTGGCTATGCTAGCATTCCTCATTTACAAACTCCTACGTATCTGCCCGACTTCGCTTAGAAGAAAACACAATGAAGGTTGCATACAAATCTTCAATAATTGTTTTGATAGACGACGCCAACGAAACCACATCGCAATTCCTATGGCAAATATTAGCCAAACCACAGCGACGATTTCCGAAGATGAAGACTCCGACGAGAGCGTCTCCGCCACCGCCGCCATGAGTTCCCCTCAAAAATCGCGCACAGCTCGATCTTTGTTCTAAGGGGGGAGGTGTTAGATGGTCAGACCCCTCGCCTCTAACAAATAAGTAGAATAAGAGTCATAAATAAATCATTAGTAAAGTAGACTTAGATAAGTGTAGTAAATAAGTCATTAGGTTATTATTGTTTACTGTTCCCATGTCCTTTGTCCCTGCTTTCCTATTCCGACCTAATAAATACACCCTACTCCCATTTCCTAACGCAGTTCTATTCCAACCAAGTTCAAGTCCACATCTCTCTAAATCTATAAATATATAAATAAATTGTCAGTACTTTTTAAAAAAGTAGTTTTGTTGTTCGCCGCGTAACAAAGGCACATGTTTTACTAGCTTGAATTTTAAAATAGTAAGTATGCTTTACGATGCACTCGTTCTTAATTACAAAAACGGTAAAATCTTCCATTAAACCTACAACAAGGTCTGCACTTACATTTTACACGGAAAAATTACTTCTCTACTTACACATTTGCTTTCGTTAGGCTACTTGCAAACTGGTACAATTTTCAGAATGTTACCCAAAATTTACCTGAAACAAAAATAACACATTTTATATAGGTGTTTGGTTTAGTGAAAACCATGAAATGGAATCGATATTGTAAAGCTTACAAACACATCAAGAAAAATACTTTATTAAAACTAACGACAAAGGTTACGAGTTTTATCCAAATGTATAATGATCCGTGACGACTTTTTTAATCTTTCCAAATTTACTTTACGACTGTCGTAATCTAGCACGTCATCAGCTGTGAAGAGTGTGTTATTAATTTATTGCTTAGATAACACTTCCTTGCGTGATAAAGAAAGATTAAGTACTTTTGTGATGGATCACTATACTTCGCTTCACCAATATTTACCGTTAGCTATTTGTATAACTTCCTCGCCACAAAGCTGTGAAACACATTTTTTTTTAACTTAACCCGACCAGAAGTTGTAGGTTTCGGAGACAAAGTTATTAAAAAAACCCCTTTACCATTTTAGTACGAAATATGACGTGTGACACATTTTTGTTTTGCCGTAAATACGTTTTTAAATTTACTGCTATAATGGGTGTGCCATTCATAAAACTAATTATAACGAGCTTCAGTTGAATCAGAGTATCTATACTATTTGGTATTGTAGCTTCATATCTAACATCTATATACCAATTGAATTACAGCACTCGATAGCCAAAGAATCAAAACATTCGATACGTTGAGTGAGGACTTGAAACATGAAATTCAAAGCACATTTTCGTGTTCAAAAATGTACACGTATTCACGTATACACGCGATTGTGTCCACGATACATCCATATTTCGATTTTAGTTTCTATAGTTTTTATAACAAGAATCAATGCAATCAAAGAGACAAAGCAGAGACATGTCATTGAAAATGTATAAAAAACTACCTACTTATATTCGCTATCAAATACTTGAATACATAAACTAAACGAAAAAGTTTGTTTTGTTTGTTGTTAATCTTTTTGATACAAACTTACAGAATGTATTTTCAATGAACGATCCGCTTCGGCTTGGCACATATATACTCACACATACCTGGTTATAAACTTAGGGTGTACCAAGAAGAAAAGAAGGTATTGCATTCATCATTATGAATTACTTTTCGGCTTTAGGTCTTGCGATACGCAAGCAATGAAACAGTTATGGCTACACAGTACGCCAATATCGTCAGCGATCTTTAATTTGTTTACACATAAAAACGTTAACGTAAACAAAGCAAATGTCCTACGATATTTATTTATTTAATCATTTAACGTCACGGATAACTTTTACCACGCTGTCATAATAATTTAGAAACTTCCTAAAACTGTTATTTTACATAACTTTACCTACTACTTTACTCACGATCCCAGGAAAGTAAGGTCAGAAATGTAACTAACTACCGAAATAGAGATAGTTTAGACAGTTTATTCTCATTTTATGTAGGTAGTAATAATTTTAAGTAACCCACATCTGTTATGGCAAGTCACATGCGTGCCGCACGCTATCCTAAATACGATTTTTTTAATTGTTCTACGTCATTTGCCACTTTCCTTGAATATGAATTGGGGACAATTGTTCCTTTTGTGGGACTTTCTTTTTTAACTTCTAGTGATTTTTATGACCATTTTTTATCGTGATTTATTGTTATCGTCATATTTTTTTTATCGCATATAAATAATTTTAAGGCAGCGACTTGCTTGCTGGTAACAATTTGACCCGAAGTTAGAAAGCGGTGTGATATCATAAAACTTTTTTTTTGTATTTAAAAGTAATGAGACGAACAAAACGCAATGGGTTCATATCTTACCATTAGGAGAGCGCCTCGAATGTCTCATTACTTTTACATTTAAAAAAAATATTTTACAAATTCAAAATCTACAAACAACCATTGTTTGAAATCTGCGCAAGATACAATTTCAAATTGCTTGTAGATTTACAGTTCAAATAATAATGCCCTTCAATATCTAAACAATAACTTCTCTCGCAATATCATTCCCTTAGATCTATGAGATCAACGACAAAATATATAAAATAGGGCCTGCCTCATCACTCAATGGTAAATATAACGGTATCTTCCTTAGATATTGCAAAAGTTATGGAATCGTATTTCATTTATATTTCCCTTTCAAAACGCAATTCTTTTACCATGTAGCGGTTTGGGAGAATAATATTGAAGAAATATGATCTCGAGAGAAGCACTTTACAATATCCATCTGTCTGCCTGTCCGGGATCTAAACTTTAATGCTGGAGGTACCATCTGTAAGAATAAGAACTGAGATATGCTCGGAAATGTAGGTCAAAGTATTCAGTGAAATGTTTTTTTTTTTTTTTATGGTTGACAGGCTAGTTGTTTGACCACAGTTCACCTGATGTTAAGTGAAGGTGTGGTCGAAGATGGTAAAGCACACCTAGCCTGGAATGGAACTGGCTCTCAAGTGAGGCTGCCGGAACACACCGTTAGATGCTTGGCGGCAGATTTTCAACTTGAGGGTGGTAGCTAGCCAGCCGAGTACTAGAAAGTACCCTACCACCATGCTATGGTTTCCTCACGATGTTTTCCTTCACCGGCAGCTTAAGCTCATTGTTGGGGTTTGAACCCACGCCCTTCGGCATGCGAACCTACCGCGCTAACCACTGACCTATCATCGCTACAAAAGTGTATATAAATATACCTATATCAAGGACATAGAATAATGAATCTAATATTGTACAGTGTTTCCGATATATTTATGTAATACTGAAGGTAATACTGAAATCTACCCATCAGTGTAAACAACTTTAATATACTGTGTTAACCCTGAAATTGCAAAAGAAAAACAACAATTTTGGTGGTGGAGGTCTTAGCAGGTGGTTGCCTAGGTACCACCGCAGTACCAGATATTATACCGTCAAGCAGTAGTGTACCTACACACATTACTGTGTTCCGGTATGAAAATTACTGCAGTTAGCGAAATTACTGGGCTGTTGAAACTAACACGAAACATCAACCAAAAAGCATATTCACTCAGCCGTCAAAGCAGACAATCTAGTAACATTAACCGCTAAGCTGTGAAACGTTTAAATACCTATAAGAATTTCGAAATTTAAGAACCCTCAGGCAAACACAATTCATACACCAGCATAATGTGTATGAAAAGAAAATTCTTAATCGCTAATTCAAGACAAAACAAAGCGGTGTATTACAAAGAGCATGAACGACCAATCAGAGCTTACAATCAAGGAAGGGCGTGGCCAATCTTTGCTTTAATCTTTACACACTGTGAACAAAGCAACACAACACAATTCGCGAAGGAATGAAAAAATAATAATAATTAAAGCATTGAATGTTAAGACGCGGTTTTCGTTATAAAGGCCTTATTCACATAAAAAGAAACGAGAATTGTGTCCCTAAGTACCTATAAAGGTCGGGACACAGAACAAATGATAGTTACTTCGTCGACGTTTGTTTGTAAAAGCGCCAGTTAATAAAACCTTGGCAAGCTATGGCCCCGTAAAGCCTCTTATTAGTGACTTGAATCTTGAAGATTTTACGTTATAATTTTTAGTATCAAGTAGGTAGGTACGTAATTTTTTTTGTTTTTGGCTTTACACCTTGTGCATTCTACCAATGTCAAGTATTTAGATATTTCAAAGTAGGTATCTACTTGATAATAAATAAAAAAAAAAAAGTTTAAAATACAACCAAAGTCACCTATGATTCAATCTCAAGTCAGGTCATGCCAAAAAAATATCAAATTTACTAGAAGCCGAGGTATAATTTTGGAACCAATATTTTATACATAGTAATATTTATATTTACTTGGTGGTAGATTTCCTTAGCAGAAAGTCGTCTAGATAGGTACACCGCAGTACCAGATATTCTGCCGCCAAACAGTAGTGTAAAAACATCACCTTTATAATATAAGTATGATAATTTTCATTTGTTAATTTGTAAAAGCTTAAAATTTTTAACCATAATTTATTCGAATCAAAATCTTTAATTCAACATCAATGGCAAATGTTATGGTAATTGTCGATTCAACGACTGTCGTAAGCATTTCATGTGGATAAATTAATACGGTATCTAACCTCTATTAATTTCAATTAAGCTTCATTAAAATGGCTTAGCTAATAAATAAGCATGTTTGTAAATGCCATATAATTATTTCTCTACTAAGGCCATATGTTTAAAAAATATTTTCATAAAATTGTGTTTACTGTACGCAATCACTTTTATATGCAAATTGTACGTTTAATCATGTATTTATCTTTTAATGAGTAAACATCTACTACACACAGTCCACAGTATATTGAATAGTATATCATTTCTTACAGGCAGAGGTTTTTTTTAAAAAGTAATAATAATACTCTTTATTCACATTAACAACAGGTATTAATAATGATGGTACACAGAACCTACACTAAGCTAATACACTTGTATCGTAGGCTCTGTAACTTTTCTACCGATAACCGCTAGGGTAGACGTGTTTAAGAGTGGAGACCGCGTATTGGCAAACGTAGCGTAGGACGCCCTGAGACTCGATGGAGTGACGATATACGTAGGACAGCTGGCGGTGTCATCATCATCATCATTTCAGCCGTAGGATGTCCACTGCTGGACATAGGCCTCCCCCATTGACTTCCATAAAGACCGGTTGGAAGCGGCTCGCATCCAGCGCGTTCCTGCGGTCTTTACTAGGTCGTCTGTCCACCTTGTGGGTGGACGTCCTACGCTGCGCTTGCCGGCCCGTGGTCTCCACTTCAGAACTTTGCAGCCCCAGCTGGCGGTGTATGGAAGCGAAAAGCCGAAGATCGGGCTGAGTGGCGTGTCTTGGGTGAGGCCTATGTCCATAAAAAACAGAATAAAAGAAATATTTAAGGTGGATCCCATACAACAATCACATTATATTCATAGATAAGGGTACGGAACCCTTCGTGCGCGAGTCTGACTGGCACTTAGCCGGTTGTTTAATTTTGTATAATTTAATTCTGTAATACACCTAGGCATTACTATTTTTAGGGTTGTTTATGATTATAAACACAATAATCCCCTCTTTTAGCATATGATCTACTAGCTGCGCCCTGCGATGTTACCGCCTACATGTTTGCGGGATAAAAAGTAGCCTATGTGTTAATCCAAGGTCTCAGCTACCTACATACCAAATTTCATCCAAATCCGTTCAGTATTTTTTGCGTGAAAGAGTAACAAACATCCATCCATCCAAACTTTTACATTTATATAATTTTTAATTTGCGAATTGGCGAATTTGTATAATCCCACTAATATTAATTAGTGGGATTATATAAATTCGCCTTCGACAGTAGGTGAGGCCGCTTGCTAAACTTGCCACGAATCATCAAGTTACACTAATAGATGTGATACATAAGCTACCGCTCACGATCTCCAGCCCGCGGCGAAGGGCCGCTTTATCGTACTTTAATCACTGTCCTACACTGCGTAATTACTAGTTGGATGCACTTTAAATTAATTTCCCTAGACTGACGAGCTATTAACTTTCGATATTAAACCATGATACAATAATAAGCACTTGGGCTCAACAATTTTATGGGAAACCCAGCTTGCTTATAATAGCGAGGAAAATTATTTCACGAGCGGCTTTTTCTATTTGATTTCAGTGTAGGGTTAATATAAGCTTGGTGTGTACTAAACTGAAAGATTTCAGAGTTATATTCATCATTTTTTTTTTAATGTGAATGTAATGAGACAAACGAGGCGCTCTTCGTTTAGAATGAATGTATTGTTCTATGAGACGCATTTGTACCAAAGTTCGAGTGGAACCAATATTTAGTTTTTTGATAATCCTACAGGCATCTAACCTTGTTTCTGATATGAAACATACATATCTTAAATGTTAATCCATGTAATAAACTATAATTTTGTGTGTCAAGTTTCATCCAAATCCACTCAGCTATGTTTGCGTGATTGAGTAACAAACATCCAAATGTCTAAACATCCAAACATACAAGCTGTCACATTTATTATATTAGTAGGATAGTATGAAATGTTAAAGGCAAACTAAGCATTAGCCAGTCAAACAAAAAACGTTTTCATCTCTCTTTTGTTTTGCTTTAAAATGGAAAAATGTATTTCTAAACCATTTAGATACCTATAAAGTCTTGAAATTGTGAATGTTGTTTCTATTTAAAGTATGTTACTTTGTAATTAGTAGGTATTTATTTTCACGACACGAATTACACGTGGGATCAGAATGCGATTACCTATTTAACAGTACAGGAAATATTCAATTTATTTTAATAGTGTCTTAAATCTCGAACATTGTCGAAATCACTGTTCGAAGTTATTTTCATCTCAGCAATCAACTGTAATTGTGTTCTTCAACTCTGTGATTTTACTGCACCTCTTTTAAATTTTAATTTCATTATTTAAGTAAACAAACGCGATAAATATTCAAATCGATACATTTTAGGAACGGGTTTATGTCTTAAAAGGTGTACTCGAATTTAAATAAATGGTTAAGTCAATAAATTGTGATGCAAGTGGGCTATTAGAGTCAAACTTGCGGTAATTATTAGATGACTCGGGTTTAAGAGTTTAGTCTACAGGTGGTGTTTAATCGTCGACCTTCTTGAGAGTAACGGATAATCATAAGATTTTAATGGATTTAGGACAGGTGTTATATTTATAACAGTATGGATATGGTAGCTTTTTTAGATACGACTCGTTGGGGTCAACAGCGGGTATTTCTTTTCACTTGCTACAATCATGGCAACAACTTTTCGCTTTTTCTGCTTTTCATTATCGATATCATGTGCTTATTTATGTTCATTGTTTGCGAGTATTTACTTTTTGACTTAGTGCCGTACCGTGATTTTGTATTGCCTTAATTCGCTCATGTCAAATATATTAATATAAGGATTGCAAACCTTATCAAGCAGGCATACGATAGGCATCTGCGTATCGTTTTTATAAGTTCACACATAGGCTACTTATTATCCCGAAAAATTAAGTGCTCACGTGGGAACAGCGGGTAACAGCGCGAGTCGCAGCTAGTAGGTACGTATATAAAAATGAATCCATTTTCCCCTTGGTAACGCCATAATTTGAAAATGACTTAAGCGATTTCATTCATCTTTTTTTTTTAAAAGAATTTAAAGAAGAATGAAGAAAATTGCGCAGAAAATTGAAAAAAAAAACAGTTTTTTTTTGTTAAATTCCACGCGGGCTAAAAAACATACACATAAACATATAAAACTCAAATAAAATTTAAGTCGATTCAAGAGAAATGTTAACAGAATTCTTACTATGAAAGTAGGTAAGGAATTTCTTCTTGTGTTGCAGTTGTTAATTAGCGGCGCGGCGGTGACATCCTACAGGTCTGCTTGCTTGTTTGCCTTTGTATTTTTCTAAATAATCGCGCTTCGTCACTTTCTATCTGCTACTACCACACACACAGTGTCCACCCATACTGATTTTATGTTACAGTAGATCTCTTTCACATTTTTAAAACGTTAGAGATTACGCACGCCTACCCTGTTCTTTCTCATTTGAGTGATATGATAACGAAATTATCGTGACAGGTTGAATTTGACGATTAGATTGGAGGAAGCCTTCATTTAAAAAACATACATTCTAATATTTATTAATTAGCTTCACGATTTGCGATTTCAACCTTTGTCAGTCTTATGAAAAGACAAAGAAAGATATGGAACTGACAATATGAAGAGTTACCTACCTCTACAAGAAAAACGTGATTGTATAAAAAATTAATGTACTATCCAGCATTTATTACATTTATAATGCGTTTATCATCATCATCAGCTTGTCGTAGTCCACTCTGCTGAACATAGGCCTCTGCCAAGACATGTAACTTAATTCAGTCCGATCACCAGCTGTCTACGTCTACGCATACCTATCGTCACTCCATCGAGTCTCATGGTGTTCTTTGCTACATTTATTCGCAATTTCCACTCATGTAATACACATTAATACATTATAACGGCAATATAGAGTAATAAAATGAAGTTACCTTTAAGACATTGCTTTTATTGATAAGGTCCCTTATTTCATAGATCTATTATTTTATAGATTTTTAGGTGACTTGTTGCTAGTTATGCAACTATTTAATAGTTTCTGTAAAGGTAAACTTCGGTGGAAACAATAAAGACCTGATATTTATCTCTATTCTCTCAACTTTGATGTTAGGCTTTATAAAAATTACCGGCGATGTCCCACCACTTTCATATTTTCATTAAAATTTAATCTTAATTACTTAGTAATTAGCATGCCAGAGGCGCTGTAGAGATTGTCCCCAGATAACACTGAAGGTGTTAACTGTTATCTCTAAAATTTCTCCAACATTTTAAATTTTAAACCAATTTTAAGCAAAGGTCAACCTCGGCTTTTATTTAGCACTCGGTTTAAGCTTTATTTTTCTAGTAAAACATAAAAGAATGTCAAAATTATAAAACTTTTCCAAATGTCTTTCTCTTTTTTTGCCGCATCTTCTGCCATTTTGATCTCTTCTACTTAAAGTTTACTGTTTACTTAATTTTCTGTGAAATATTTGAGGTCAAATAGTTATGAAAAACTAAATTTGTCAAAGTATTTATTGTCAAATTACGTTTTTTATAGCCTAACTAAATACATTATTTACATATTTTCAAAGTCTTCAATATCAGGCAAAGTATAGTTAAATGCAAGCCAATTCCGTGAAAAAATTACATCTTGTAAATTATGATAAACTATATCCGTTACAGCCCCGTTGACTCATTGGTAGTATATCTGACTTGAGAACTGTAGAGCGTGGGTTCGATTCCCACTCAGGGCAAACATTTTGTGAATAAAACAAATGTTTGTTCTGTGTATTATAAGTATGTATTAACAAAAAAAAAATATTTATGTATTCTATCAGTTATCTGACTTCCATCACAAACTCTGCTTAGTTTGGGGCCAGATGGCACTGTGTGTATTGTATAGACCTACGATATTTATTTATTTATTTTATCTTCTTAAAGTTAATGATAAACATCACACTCTTTTTATAACGCGTAACACATATACATATAAGGTATATGACTATGAAAACTTTGAGCGACAAAACAGCATCGTCGCGGGCATCGCTGCGTTGACGCTCATTACTTTGGGGCAGTATTTTTCCACCAAATTTTAGATGGAAAATTTTACTTTATTCAAAACAAAATAATGTTAGAAACTCACTTCTTTTTTGTTTATGGCATCGAACTTTATGTACTTGCTAGTGTTTCGATATTTGCAAGTGTTTCATGATAAATCAAATTAAATAAATTTAAATCATAGTCATAGTCAAAGTTACACAAAGTAGGTAAGTCATGGCCGAGTCAGGTCATTCTTTATTAAAGTAGAGATGACTTTAGTACAGGCTTCAGTTGAGTTTTAAAAGCAGCACTAGGTATATCTCATGTGATACGACATTGCGAGTAGGCATGTCATTTTTCCACACCCAAAATTTCCCGAATTTTACGTTTAGTTTACATTTACCCCGAAATTAACACCAAAAGGAAAAAAACAAGTTTTGGAAACATACAAAATTAGGCGACATGATTCGCTTCGATTCGATTCGATTGATAGAGCGACACGACATGGTCACGCCAAAACTCCAGAAACTCATTCATTCTTCTTTTACCTATGTTGCTTTTCTACGAGTCTTCGTGTGAGGGCAAATTACCGCTAGTAGGTCACACTACTCGCATTTTCCCACTAACATTAATATTAAGTTAAATCACATTTCTGTACCAGTAATAAAAAATAATACCACGATCAAAGGGTAACGAAATTTGATATGTAGTAATATAATATTCGAATTAACGTGGGCTAAGGACTTATTATTTTATTTGCGCTTGCCCTTCTGGCGCATTTAAACCACATGCATAAGCACTGAATGCTTTTTAATGACTTGACTATGCATTAAATTGTAATTCAATGTAAAGTCACAGTTTATGTGAACTATATGACCTTTATTTGTTGTTTTTAAACTAAAAAGATCTTTTTTAGATCGACTACCCTCTGACAGCCTAATAACACACTACACCGAGTTTTTACTGTAGAATCACATGGTCTAAAAACTTTATTCTACACAAATATCTACACCAAAATAATGCTTTGTTGGCTTTTGGGAACGCGGAAAAATCAGTATATTGTATTATTGTCTAAAGCTTGTATTTTTCGTATGTGTTTATGTTGAAAAATAGTGGTGTTTTATTTATTAAATCCGAAATTACGTACACGAGGGTGGAAAAGTAATATAATGTGGTGAAACACGTGTTTCCAAAGTTCAGACAAAGTTTTAGTAAAGTTGTCACTACTTAAATAGAGCATGGCTAGACTTGATCCTAACTTACGTTTTGGCTTAGACTTATTTTACTTGAATTTTAAATAAATTTACGAAAATATCAAAACACCAAGGCCTATGCAAAACGTTTAAACAAAGATTATGATTATGTTTTTAATATCTAATAAGACTTTAGGTTAAAAACAGTTTAGAAATAAAATACATACACTATGAATATAGTCTGGGTACCTTCAAGTCGCGAGTGAATCGGTTTCTTCTAGGCGAGCGTGCTCCACCGTAGACCGCATCTTCGCTTAACATCAGGCGGGATGGCGGTCAAACGCAAGCCTATCTACTATAAAAAAAAAAAAAAACTATACATAAAGAAATAGTAACATTAAACTTACAATAAATAATAAATACATTTTACTCAACAAATAAGGGTTCATTTTTAGCAAAATAAATAGGTAGGTTCTCACAAAAGTTTACCAATATTTTATTTAAGAGATAAACGATCTTGTAAATAGAACATTGGTAAACTTAAACCTTTTTCCTTATCGCATGACTGGTGATACATAAAACATACCAACAAAAACGCCACCCAATACTCTAGGTGGGCCCAAATCTAAGCTTCGTGCGTGAAGTTAATCCTCTGTTTAAAAGCGCTCTGTCAGAGCCGCCACGCGTAGGCGACAATCGTAAAAATAGATTTAATTTCACATACATAAAAAGTTCAAAGTTCTCTACATAAATGCGTGACAAAATATTTAATGACTATTTATAAGAACTTCGGCGCGATTTGTGAGAATTCTTAAATCGATTTTCGTTGTCCGCTAATGGTTATAATTAGATCTCATTTCTATTAGTAGAGAGATTCGTCGAAATATTATAACACACGATCATAACTAGCCCACGCGTATATGGCGTGGGCTATCTTCTCACATTAGATTTATTGACTGATTAATAAAGAATCTTTCCAAATTTACTGAAAGTCATTGATTCATAAATGTTTGTTTATTACTAGAAAAATATCACAAAACGCAGATAACTAATTTGATATCTTTGCAATGAAAGGCATACCTACTAGAAAATTATTATAGCAGGTAGACATTTATGATGCAACTTATTTTAATTTGGTAGTAGATCTTATTAGCAGGAGGTCGACTAGGTAAGTACCGCCGCTGTACCTGATATTATACCACCAAGCAGTAGTGTGTAAACATTCCTGTGTTCCGGTTTAAAGGGAAATTAGCAGCTAGCGAAATTACAGGACCTTTGAGACAGAGTTATCATCGAATGTCTCAAAGTAATGAGCGCCATAGCAACGATCTCCAGGACTTTGTTTTGCTACAAAGTTCTGTGTATCGCTGCAATGGTCATGGACAAGCGTTATCTCTTGCCATAAATAGAGCGTCTCGTTTGTCTCATTACTGTTACATACAAAACTACTTATTAATTTTCAATGAAATAAAAATAAAGCAATTATATTATAGCAAGACGTGTTGTATAATATAGTACCTGATTGCCCGAAATTCGGCCTTTACCTTTCCATATACATACATATAATATATAATGAAGCTCATTTAAAGTATAAGGACAATTAAAAAGAAAGAATCAGTTTCATTTCAACCGTTCTCAAGTTATGCGTTTACAGACAAACACCATTTGATTTTTTGTTAGATGTACAGTGTAAGTAAAGCGTTTCTATCTATCCATGATCATGTCTGCAATAAATAATGAGATGATGCAAAAATAACAAAAACATAGCACGAATTATACACCACCTACAATTAACCCCACAAAAACTAAGCCCACCCTTTCTAACTCTTACGAATTCGTACAACTAATGGGTCGTGCTTAACCAAATGGCCGGTTAAGGCGGTTAAAGCCTAACAAATATCTTCTAATAGACCGCAACAATATTACACGCAACCCCAACGGAGTGGAACCGCATGGAAGCCAGATATCATTAATAAAAATTTCGTAAGGCAACAAGTTCCGATGTGACTAAGCATTTAACGCACCTTTGAAAAATTGCTACACATTATAGTCGACCTTATTTGTTATAATGTATGGATCAAAATGTAAAATTACGACGAAAATAATATTCTTTCAAGTTTTGATATATTTTAGCATTGTTTTTTGAAGGGTGCCGTTTACCGTTGTCAGTCAAGAAATTTGAATGTATGTAAATTATTAACTTTTACAAGGGCTGTTTTAAAAATATTTACCTTCCATGGGAATGGAAAGAAAGAAAAAAAATGTGCCCGAAAGAAAATTTTACATTGAGTAAGATTGTTTAAAAATTAAATACAAATAAATAAATATCATAGGACATTACACACAGCGCCATCTGACCCCAAACTAAGCAAAGCTTGTACTATGGATGACAGATAACTGCAAGAATACTTTAATACTTTTCTGTAAATAGGTACGTAGATTTTTAACTTATAGATTGGTTGCCAGCCGATTATTAAAAAACCCTAACCCTATTACGTTATGGTTTCTTCATGATGTTCTTTTCTTCAATGCCAGTGTAAGCTTTTTACCAGTCAAAATATTCAACCAAATGTTTAAGGATTAGGTACTATTAGAAAAATAAAACAAAACCCATAATTCAAATCACTATATCGACTCATCGCTTCGCCGGCACACGAAACCAATCTCAAAAGAAAACTAGCATGCTCCATATCTCCCTTGCGTAAGATCCATTTATTAATACCCTACAAAACCATTGTAAACGTGAATGCCTACTCAAATGCTCGCCTCTTCCCATTCCGACTTTAACGGCCTATTGTCACGATGTTAACGCATCATTGTCATGTCACAGTTTTAAAAAGGCTTTTAGGTCCGCGTTCTACAACATTTAACCTGTCGTTAGCCAGTATTAACGGACTGGTTGGACAAAAATCAACTGGCCGAATTTGAGTTAATCGTTGGTTAGTGGTGGAATCGGACCCTCGTGTAGTAAACTGTATGTTAAATACAGGGCGGTTACAGCTGATGAAACACATGTCGATTGTTCATCTACTGTTTTAAAAAAAGTCATACATGTTTCACGATAACTGATAATGTCGGAAATAGTAATGTATCGTGACACAAACTTTCCGGTTCGACCCGGATCTATATTTGCATTCCATAAAAAAGCAATAATTTATCTTCTATGTTATTTTATTTGAGCTCAAAATTAATTAAAGCAAAATTTATTTTAGCAAAAGTTCCTTCAAGTTGTTTAGTTAAGAGTTGAGCCTTGTTTGTCTCATATAAATTTGAGGACTTTATTTAATATTAATCTTTTTTAAGTCTAAGAGTAACTTTTTGTTAGTTTTATTAATATACTGACGGACGCCTCGCGGTTTCACCCGCGTAGTTCCCGTTCCCATGGGAATACAGGTATAAAAATCCTATGTCGCTCGGTGGTAGTGTAGCTTCCTAACGGTAAAATAATTTTTAAAATCGGACCAGTAGTTTCGGAGCCTATTCAATACAAACAAACAAACAATCAAATCTTTCCTCTTTATCATAGTATAGATAATAGATAGATAAATATAATTTACAAAGTAAGCAAAATGCTACAATACTTTTCTACGACTCCCTATTATGGATCTGAAATGAAATAATAACTATACCTATTAATATTGTCACAGACTAAAAATTTTAGCTCGTTACAACTTAAAAAAAACTTTTTTTGATTGTTTTTGGTATTGCACAGCGTTAAGTCATTATTTTGACACTTAACAAACAAATCATTTCTATTTGTATACATAAACGGAAAATAGTACTATGTGGTGGCATAATTCTTCTACGTTACTTGTAGTAAAATATAATTAGTGATTAAATGAACTTACGTGTAAGTGAAGTTCTATCATAATTATACGAAGGCTTCGCCCGAAGAGATCAGCAAATAGATTAACACTTGTAGTAACGCGTAGCGATCACCATTTCGCACTTTCTTTGGAGTTTTTTATTTTTTACCCTCATATTTTATTTATTTTCTATTTTGATCGCTCGTGTGACACCTACTTTCTTCATTTAGTTTAGAGATGACAATAATATTTCACAATCAGGGAGGGGTCAACCTCGTACTGAACAATATTGTTGAAGTAAAGGGCGGGATGCTGATCTCTTCGGGCGAAGCCTTCGTATAATTATGATAGAACTTCACTTACACGTAAGTTCATTTAATCACTAATTATACTATTAGGCTTCGCCCGAAGAGATCAGCAAATAGATTAACACTTGTAGACTTTTAGAGATTATGTGAAATATTATGCAAGAATCATAATTATTTGTCCATATAGTAGGTCTTTAAGTACTTTAAAACCCCGTTTAATTAAATAAACATGGTTTATGTAACCCTAACAACAACCCTAACATTTGACTACGATACAAGTAATCATGACAATAATTATTAACGTTGAATTATGTATACATTCTAATCATTAGCCTCTTAATTATCAATCATTGCACGAGCAAATGATTCGTATTGAGCGGCCAGCTGTCTTTCTGACAAAGAGAAAACACACCAGGACGATGTGCCCATGAAGCGGTGGCAAAATTCATGTTGCTTGCGCCAAAAATTGACACTTACACGCCAACCATGCCCAGCGTACTCCTGATCTAGCAACTTTGTATTTGGCTGGATACTCCACTATGAGTGATTTTTAAGGCAAATAAATAGATCTTTGATGTCCTTGTGTAAAAGGAGAAGTAGAAAAGAACATTAGGAGTGGTTGAGATCAACCTACTTGTGAAGTGTTCATTTCTGTAATTATCGTACTTTTGATTTTGTTGACGCGATATTTTCAATATTCATTTTGGCTACCACATATTCATTATAACTACATATAGGTGTGTACCCTGTGTGCCGTTATTAAAGGGTTGCATGTTTTCTTATGATTATTTCTTATTATTTAAGTGATAAACTATCACGTGTACAGGCATTTAAAGACGAGACCGAAAAATACATTTAAAACATAGTTTGATACTTTTATCTAATACTATATGTTCTATATCTAAAGACAGCGCGACACAAGAAGTGTGTAGACTTTGATATTGAGCTTCCTTATTGTACAACTTCGTTAAGAAACTTTGTATCTCTGGTATTGTAACTTTGTACAAGTTAAACCTCAATTAGAATGCAATAAAAGTACCACTTTTTCAAGTAAACGTCGTATCACTTAAGTGAGTTTTATGATAGAGAGACCATGCAGTCTAAAGACAGATGGATGAGTAGATTTTTTCAAGAACGCTGTCCTGATAACATTGCTGCAACCATGATAAATCGATTGTGCATGTTGCGGGTGCTGATGTGTTACAATCTGCTGGAACGCATTAGATAACAGTTTCCACTAAATATCTATGTGGATTCGACAAGTCAGCATCCGCCATTGAATTATCAGATGAACTTATAAAAGAAGCGTAAACATATATTTCTACCATTCATTTCAGACAAATCTACCACTGCCAGAGGCTTCTGGTCACATAATTATGTAAGGTGTGATGCCTTCCATACGGTTGACGGTGACGGTAGTGTTATATATCTTTGATAAAACTTGCCAATTAGTTAATTCGTTTGCAAAAAGATCAAGTCTATTAAACGCTGCATAGTTTTCTAAGTATGCTACTGTAATTCTGTAATGGTACTCCACATTTCGCTAACTCTATACAGCGCCCCACCCCGTAGTTGAGACGTCGGAAAAATAATTCTGTGTTTAATATTTATTTATTATGTTTAATTTCACTGACGGCTTTTCCGATTGCACGTTTCTACCAATATTAATCTATCATGATAGAATTAGGTATGATTATGATGTTCATAAATACATCTTAGTTATTATCATTATTTTCATATAAATCAAGAAATTTAAAACTTTTTTAATAGTTCTGTGCACAACCAACTATAATCAACAGCTGGATATTATGCTGAGACAAGTAATCCAACAATTTGCCTTAAATCTCTGATGTTGCATCTTTCCAAAGGAAACATCTTGTTAATTTCATTTCAAATCAGCTTAACTTTTTTGAAAGTCGACAACCAAGTACTTTTAGTACTTGGGGTTTTTTTTTTTTTTTTTTTTAATTTATTTTTACTATACTTTACTTAGAGAATAAGCATTAGTTATTTGCAAATAGTATTCCTATATTATGAATCCTAAAGTCGTAGAGGTCGTGAGACTTTATTTATTAACCAACAGTACGAATGAGTTTAATTACGAGCTTCATAGTTTTTGTAACAACATACCTTGCAGTACTAAGTGCAAGACTGAACTGCAAAACGTTGATTTTATGAAGATCTTGGCCCCATTGAAACCGTAGATATTTTTCTATGTGAGAATATAATATATTAGCTCAAAAATGGCCTTAACAAAAATAAGACCTTAAGTCTATTTTTGCTATAAAATTATCTTTAGAAATAATTTTTATTGCAATCCGAAAATCTTCAAGTTTCGTATGTTTTGTATCATTTAATTTAGTTAATTTCTATGGATTCGATATAAATTTCCTATTGACGTTTGGTTTTAGTACTAAAAATACGCTCGATATGAACTGCCCTTGACATGTTTGATATTTTGAAATTGCAACGTTATATTTTACTAAACCATTTAGTTTCAACAAAAAAGAATGGCAATAAACATTCTCTTACTGTTGGAATATAATTTTGGAATACAGGATAGAAAAGGGGTATTACTTATAACCTTCAATACACGACAAGATGATTAGGTCTTTAGTTAGGCATAACCCTTGATCACATAATGAGCCAACAGATTTTACCGGTGGTGATGTCGCCTGCATAAGAGCTAGCGGCAGCTGTTTGCTCTGCTGTGCGCTTGTCGACGACAGTGCTACTGCCTGAAGGAACTTACGTTCCGATTTGTTATTTACACTACACCTGTTGAAGGTGTCGTACTCGTCGTCCTCCGAGACTGCTTCCGGGTTGTGGATCCTTTCCAGTTTCTTGTTGTCGAATTTTGTATGCTTGTATTAGTTTTTGATGTGGGAAACTTTAACTTCGTTTCAGATTTGTTAATAGCTTTAGCTATCTTCAGTGTCAACATCTCGTCCATAATTGTTTTTTGAAGCGACTTCTTCAAATCTTTTTTGACAAATGTTAGAATAACGCTATTATTGAGCAATTAATAATCACATAATGCACGTTCAGTATGCATTAAGGTCTTTGTCGGATCAATTCCAAGACTTTGAAGTGTTTTGTAAGCCAAAAATGTTACTGTTAGAGGCATATAGGCGCCAGGTATTAGTGCAAAAGCATTTTGTTGTGACATTTCTGCCGATAGACTCGACAAATTTGATCTAGAGAAACTACAGGAACCAAATCAAGTTCGGCATGCCGTAGCAATGAGCCATTGAAAAATAGTTATATCAGATAAGTCAATTTACCAGTTTAGCAAAATGATGCTACAGTCTTTGAAACTACCCGTAATATTATTTACTGAACCGCTAAAATACTGAATAGTACGCGATACTAGAATTAAGTCAGCTTGGTTGAAGAGCAAGCATAGATAGCGAAGAGGTAATCTTTACAACTATCCGCAACGCTATACAAGTATAAGTGGCACGAGACAGCCCAAAAAGCTGCCCACATTGCCCGAGGTTAGTTTACCCATAGTGAAAAAGCGAGACTACTCTAAGAGTAATAATAATTATATACTTCTTTATTGTTCACCCAATTACAAACAAATATAACAATATAACCATAACACTAGTGGAACAATTGGCGGCCTTATCGCTAAGAGCGATTTCTTCCAGGCAACCTTAGAGTAATTATAGATAGCGAAGAGATTGTCCCAAAAACTACCCGCAATGCTATATAAGTGGCACGAGACAGCCTTAGAAGCTGCCTTGCATTGTCAGGAGTTAGTTTACTTTTTATGAAAAAGCGAGCATACTCTAATAGTAAGCACAGATAGCGAAGAGGTAGCCCTGAAAGCTACCTGCAACGTTATATAAGTGGCACGAGACAGCCCCAGAAGCTGCCCGCAATGCCAGAGGTTAGATTACCTATTATGAAATAGCAAGCATACTCTTAAGAGTATGCATAGATAGCGAAGAGATAGCCCTTCAAACTACCCGCAACGCTATATAAATGGCACGAGACAGCCCTTGAAGCTGCCCACAATACCGATTGCAAATTTCATAATAATTAAAGTGAAGGTGTGGTCAAAGCTGGTTAACTATTACGGAATAGTAAGCATACTCCAAGAGTCTGCATAGATAGCGAAGAGATAGCCCCAAAAGCTACCCGCAACGTTATATAAGTGGCACGAGACAGCCCCAGAAGCTGCCCGCAATGCCAGAGGTTAGTTTACCTATTATGAAATAGCAAGCATACTCTTAAGAGTAAGCATAGATAGCGAAGAGATAGCCCTTCAAACTACCCACAACGCTATATAAACGGCACGAGACAGCCCTTGTAGCTGCCCACAATACCAAATTGCAAATTTCATAAGGTAACTTTTGATATATTTCTGCATGATTACGATGTCCTACGATGAACTAGCAACACCCAGACACAGCGATGAGATCGTCGGCATATTGTTTTTAACCCACGTTGAGGCTCCCGGTTTCTTTTGACTTCTTATGCAAAACTAGATATTATTATTTAACTACTGTAAATCGAGCAATACAGACGCGTGCGGTATGGTCGAACACTAAAACGCGAATGAAGAAAGTAGGTGTCACACGAGCGATCAAAATAGAAAATAAATAAAATATGAGGGTAAAAAATAAAAAACTCCAAAGAAAGTGCGAAATGGTGATCGCTACGCGTTACTACAAGTGTTAATCTATTTGCTGATCTCTTCGGGCGAAGCCTAATAGTATAATAGGTATAAAACTTTTCTAATACCACATACCCGGTAGGCAGTAGAAGAGTTACTTCAAAAAAGGCCGAATTCCACGAAGCCTGGTTAGACCGCGCTCGCTCTCAACTACCACTTTTAACTAAATTGAAGTTGCGGGTGGACTGCACCAGTATGCACGTGACGTACCGTCTGTCCGTTTGTAAGTAGTTTTTACGTGAGTGGATTGCATTGGACCTCTTTATTCAATGCAGTCTCGGTTTGGAGGGCGTTAGTGGTCGCACTCAATCGGCATGACAAGTATTTGCAGAATCCTAAAAAAAGTATTTGTCAAGCGCTTGTACTACTCGCTTGGATGGTTGCAAAATTTCGAGGTAGTCGAGGTAGATACCTTACAGTGAAAAATAAAAGGCTCTGTTCGTTGAGATTACATTCACAGAAAATTGTTGTGAAATTTTCACTTATAATACCACAAGAGCTTCAAAATTATCGGGTATTTCCCGATAGGTTCGTTGCAAACAAATGAAGGAGTCAAGTTTTTCAGGTTAAAAAATCACGAGCGCGAAGAAGCGCGAGTGATTTTTTAACCTGAAAAACTTGACGACTTTATTTGTTTGCAGGGAACCTTGAGGGAAATGCCAGATAATTTTGAAGCTCGTGTGGTATTCGGGGGATTATTTTTCCGTCCCAAATGTCGGCCAATAGAATTGCACCATTCGACGTCACGTGGTACAACGAGAAAATTTTCAAAAAATTATCAGTATAATACCATGTAGGTTGTACCACGTGACGTCGAATGGTGCAATTCTATTGGTCGATATTTGGGTCGGAAAAATAATCAGAGAAATAGCGAGACGGGATGAAAAATTAGGGCTGTGTAAAAGCACTCGAGAATTTTTCATATATTTGATTTAAATGTACATTAAACTCAGATGTAGGGTTACCAACCTGAACGCTAGTCGCACAATTGGCATAATAACGGCAGACAATTACCTGAAATAATGACGTTTTTAAAAATTAATAAATTAATTAAGCAGCGATGGTACCGCAGTGCACCACGAAAGAATGGGTTTAAACACCAACAATGAGCTTGAGCTGCCGGTCAAGGAAAACATCGTGGGAAACCCATAGCATGGTGGAAAAGTACTTTATAGTACTCAACTGGCTAGCCAATGAAGCCAGTCTCGAAGTTAAAAATCTGTCGCCAAAGACTTAAAGGTTTAAGACGACCCTTTTAACGTACTAAGGCTCACTGTCACGATAATGACAATTTAATCGGTATAGCATACCTGTATCATAATTTGCACGTCCTGAACGATTTAATACAGTTCAACTTGTTTTATCTTAAGATATATGTATTCTGTAACTACCTATGTAATATGTATGTTTGACTATAGAAACTGACGTGGTTTTTACACATTTTTTGTTTAACTTATGGAGAATTACTCAGTACTTTACATATCAGATATTTCGATAATAGTTTCAGACAAATCTGCGTACAAAGCGTGCGCGGCCTCGTTTTGTTTCCCGCATATGTAAAACAAAGAATGCAATACCTATTATGTGTTATGACAAATGTATTACATTTTTTTTGAGATATTTATTTTAACGTAATATCACGTATAAGTAATCACGTTATCAAGTATGCATAAAACAAATGGTATTAATCATAAATAATTAAAGTACCATTAATTAATTACATTTAATTACAGGTGCTACCATCACTGCCCGTGTTCTTGTCGCTGCCTAACCAAATGTTATACGATTTCACCAACGCTGCTTTGGATACTCTTTCTTATAATGAACTTACGACTTTAGGTAGGTTGAGGTATTTTATAAGTACACTAAAAAGAGATTTTACTCGAATTCCACTCGCTCTTATTTTTATTGCATAATAGCTGCGCCCGATACCCGCGGTGCTACCCGCTGTATATACGTGAACACTTCATTTTTTGGGATAAAAAGTAGCCTATCTGATGATCCAGGTTATCCATCTACCTCCATACCAAATTTCATCAAAACTGGTCCAGTCGTTTGAGCAAGAAAAAGTAACAAACACACAAACTTTCGCCTTTACAATATTAGTGTGATAAATTTACCAAAAAATCAAGTATGTTGCGCTCCGCGGTAATACCCGCGTTTTCAAGAATAAAAAGTAGCTTCAAGCTAAAGATTAAATTTCAAATTTCGTCCAAATCCATTAAGCCATTACCGCATGAAGAAGTACATAGCTAACATACAAACTTTCGCATTTGTAATATAAGTGAAATTCGTTTGCCATGCAGTCAAAAAAAGGGATTGATTTGTTATCCAGTTACCGTACGATAAAGGACGTTATTTTTCAAGTATCCATAAATCACCAATCTAAAACTTAGCGTGACAACTCTGCAGGATTGTTAAATCCCACGCTAGCTAGCTAACAAAGGTATATGACAGTCACAATAGTTTGTGGGCGGAAAAGTTGGGCAGATGAACTGAGCCGTAACAACTAGCTCGAATATACCGAACACATGCTCGTAATATTAAAGTGTTAGTAAATATGTGATACAAAAATGCATTACAAACAAAACTTTCTTAGACATATTGTTTTTGGTAAAAGGCTATATGTTTGACTGTAACTGATGTTAAGTGACGGTATGGTATTTTTATTTTGACATAATTTTGGCGGCAAAAACAAATAATTGCAATAACAACAATGTTATTGTTACATAAAATGACTCGTAAATATACATATATTTATACGCTATTAAAATCTATACGTTAGTATTTTTCGATCCTTAAAATAAATTTTGCTTCGGTTTCCGCTATACACTCCAAGCCCTGAATAGTTTGTTAGGGTTGTCACAGCTTGCGCTCGCGACTCGCGGCTAATTGACAGCTCGGTAGAGTCGTATATAGAGAAGGCGAGTGTCGCCCATATATTTAAGAACTAAGGACTATTGTGTAGTTTTATGTTAAGTAGTGTTTGAAAAGAAAATGTGAACGAAAAATACCGTTGTTGTAAAATCTAATCTTATAAGTAATACCTATAAAAATAGCGATAATTTTTATTACAGCACATACACAGATAATATAAAACATGTACTTTATAAACGCATAATAATATATGTTGGCGCAACAGCCAACATACATATTATTAAGTACAAGTAATCAATAGAACAGATGACTAGAATAGGTTAAGGCATGATAGTTGTGGTTAAGATACTTACATTCACACTAAAATGTCGAGTTCAGTTTGCTGTCATGATGACTGCAAATAAAGACTGTGCCTCAAGCTTCTATCTTTGAACTCCTATTTAATGACATGTAATTGTTTTCTAAATTCATTTCATAATTTATAAGCGGTACTGGTTACGTTTAAAACTAGTGAGTCCGCGCCGGGACGAATCTTCGACGCGGCTTTGCGGGGGCGGTTCGAACTACCTTCAAAATGAAGTTAGGTTCGATGGTCAAACCTAAGAGGCGTTAGACCTGGGCGATAGTGGACTGTATTTTTCTAGGCGGGTACGCGGAGCGATGAATCTACAGAAGTGGCTTGAAATTTGACAGCTTAGGAGGTAAAAGACAGTGTCGGGAAAGGCTAGGTATATGTGCACGCTTACCTCAACGGATATCTCGTCTCTTCTCCGATCGGCTTCAAAAGGGTGCGGTGCGGTGCGGGTGCGCGCTTACAGCGGCACACGGTGAAGATAGCGGACCACACTCGCAGTGGGTTCGCTAAGTTTATGTTAAAACAACACTCCACAAATACGTCACTCCTGTAGGTACTCTCTTCGAAATATATAGCAATAAAACACTGGGATTCACTGCTTACGAGGAAAGCGCGGGATTTTGAACCTTTCTTGAGTAGTTTCTTCTTGCAACTGCCGCGTCAGTGTTGCGGCGCGTGCGACGCATAGATCGCAGTAACCGTGCGTGCGAGGGAGAAAGGGGACTGCGGAAAGGAAGGAGGAGACGGATGTTCCTAGCTGCCAAACCATAGTAAAAACGATGCTGGATTGTCCAATGCGTTCCGTTTTACAGTCATAACAAATGGCGGAAACAACTAGGATTAACGAAGTGAAGTTCGCGCGCAAGGCGTGGCGCGCGTGCCCTCTCAACTCAATTGTTAAATCCCATTTAACTATTAGATAGCAGATTTAATGTTAACAAAGAGGGCTTAAAATAAGTTTAATTAATTTAGACTTAGTTATGGTTTCATGTGTATTCACTTGTTATTATTTAGTTTTTAATGAAGCGTAAAATGACTTCACAACGAGTACGCTAGGTTAGGTGGTAGGGGCGGCCGTTGTGAAGGCACATTCGGTATCGAGCTACGGCGAAGAACGGAGCTCTTGTGAGTATTTTGTACCAAGTTTATGTTTAAATCTTAAATCACTAATAAATTATTTGAATTGTTGTTTCTGTATTTGATGAGTGAACCGAGGATTGGAGATGGTGGCGTCAGCTGTGCTGACGTCACCGTTTCTAAAAACTCTGTGCCTGCAAAAACATCGCCGTTATATACAATTCTAGAATTCTACGTTAAGTAGTAACTACATGAATAAGACGGTCTCCTGATGGTAACAGTTGGATGGTTTACTCATTACCATTGTAGCTGTAACCTAAGCTTACTAAGCTTACTTACATGCATTTATCTAAATGTTTATATTTTGTAATGTTTTGTTTCAATTTTCGAAATACTATTCTAAACAGAGTTAAAATAAATATTAGTAAACGTTTTAGTACAATTACTTTCATCCAATTATTTTTATCATTTTATATGTCTGCGTAAAAGTATATGTAATTGTCAACGAATTCCATGTACAGAAAAACTTCAGCCGTAAGAAGCGTGTACAGCTAACCAAACTGCGCGACTGTCGTATTGATAAATGCCATTCCCGATGTTCTTTATGATTGAAAAATATAGTTTGAACTTCATTTTGAACGGTGTACATATTACGAATTTTTAATTTATTCACATTTATACATTAGGTTAATTTTTTTTAATATTATTTTTCTGCGGTCCTAAATGAAATTATGTCTGATCACGTCATGTAGTACGTAATGGTATGTATATCATGGCTAAAAGGTATATATGTATTTAAAGGAAAAACATAGGTGTGTCAACCCTAATGCTATGATTGTCAAAGCACGCGGAACGAGTTGCCAGTAGCTAATTGACAGCTACTATACTCTAGAACTGCACATTATACCACCGGTCACTAAGAATATTGCCGGTACTTTCTAAGGGTTATAAGTTTGCTGTGTACATAACCGAAAAAGGGTAATTATACTCATCAATAAAAATAAATTTTACTATCAACAGAACTTGTGATTTGACTGGTCTGCAGAAACCAGCGCACAGTTTTTACGCTCCAAGACTTGCAGTTTAAAACAATCTATTATCTTCAAAACCTCACCGGACCTCGACCCAACCAACTTCAGTTTTTTAAGCGACTCGGACAATTTTTTTTCTCAATAAGTAGTATAAAATACCTTCACACAGTTTGCGAAGTCTGGATCACCAAAGAGACTTTAAAGGATTTAATTATTTGCCTATTAGATAGCCGAAATATACATATATAATAGACAAGCGGACGCCTCGCTATTTCATCCGCGTAGCTCCCGTTCCCGTGGGAATACAGGTATAAAAAGTAGCCTATGTCATCCGTGGATAGTTTAGCTTCCCAACGGTGAAAATATTTTTGAAATCGGTTCACTAGTTTCTGAGCCTATTCAATACAAAACAAAAAATCAAATCTTTCCTCTTTACAATTAGTGTAGATGTGGTTGTAAATAAAGAGAATAAATACTTTACTTAAATAAGTAGATTTCATCTTATTAAACACAAACAAAATTACGAAACAGTAATTTCAAATTCGAAACCCTAATACATAAGTATGAATATAATTTTTTAAAGTCCGTAGTAAAAGCACTGTTTAAAAAAATGCAGAAATAATATAAAACCGTAATGTTACCCTGTCCATTCCGTGTATTTTTAATCCGCTACATTATAGAGATAATGCAGCCACGAGTATTTTCGGTCACCGTGAGTGAATACTGAATAGTTTATACGTTCCCTGGTCATCTGGTGCACGTTGAATGACACCGGACGGACGTATCAAGATGTGTCGATGCAGCTATCGATGCCATTTTCATCGAATTGAATTTCGTGCGATCAATAGTTCGATGTTCAATCTCGAAATGGTTGAAAGCAGAAAATAAGTTGACGATCGTGAAATGAATACTATATTATGGAGTTATTATAAGCTATTGAATTCTGAAGTTAGATTATCATCCAAGAAAAAAATATCTAAAAAAAATATGCAATTTGCCTTGTTTGACGTAGCTAAAAAAAGGATATATCGGAAAGGCTAAATTTACACCAATTCGCCTGATAAGCAATAGTGCGGTCGAAAATGAAGTACGCAGGCATAGGAGATAACTATTTACTACGACCTCGCAAATAACTACTTTAAGTTCCTATCTTTGTTTATTGAAAGGGTTTAGGATTCCAAAATTTTTAGCTTTTAAATCCTACAAACTAGTACGAGTATATAAACGTTTTGCATAAACTATTGAAAGAGTAACCAAATTTAAAATGACTGTTGTCGCATTTAATCGTGTCTCACATTTTCTTAATAAGGGGTTACCACACAAAAATAGGCATTAGACCTAAACAGGAAACATAACATTACCAAACTTTTGCCATTAAAATCTGAGACGAATTTTCACTGTTACAGTACATATTCTGTATATTTTAACGTGGTAATTTTATGGGTACAATACATTAGAGGTGTATTTAGTTGCCATAGAAAGCTTTGTAAAACTGCTACTGCAATGGTTGCCATATTTTAACAGGAAAACTTTAAAGGGTTGTAAACTAAACCCATCAAACAAGGTTTCAACACAACATAAATTAACCAAGAGGGTCCAAAGGCGTCTAAAATGCTTTATGACTGTTTTACGTCGAGTTTTACAACGTCCCCAAAACGCAAGCTCCGAAAATAGCAAAACCATCATCACCCTTCCCTTTCTCTAATTACATCCGTATCCGTTACAAGTTTAAAATTTAATTTCTTTATTATTTGCATAAAGGAGTAATCCTTGGAGATTGTGGCAACACTGGCAACAGGCGAGTAACGTACATCAGTACAAAGACCCTATTCTGGCTCGGCTGAGATTAAGTGGTCAATTACGACTATTAAATAACGACAGAGCAGTGTACATACAGGCTTATCAGGCGAGTTGTTGACCTAACGCGAATTTATACAAGAAAAAAAAAACAATTAAGTAAAGTTAGTCTTTCCGATATGTTCTTTTTTCTTTTATTTTCATTTGACATGCTAGGTGTTCAACCACAGCTCACCCGATGTTAAGTGACGATGTGGTCGAACGCTAGACACGATACGATTTAATGCTAAAAAGTTTCATTCCGTTTTAAAATGTTTCATTCAGTCATAACAAACAAAGCTAAACTTGCTTTGCTATCAGCAAAAGAAAACAAGGAAACCTGCATAATTATGTTTGAAAAAAAAACAGTAATGAATGGGAATCCGTTAATTCGCCAGCTCACATTTGATCAGGGCGGTAGAATGACGGCCCAATTGCTCTTCAATTGCTCTTCTGCTTTCTTTGCTGTCATGTTTTGCACAGCCAAGAAAAAGCTACAGTATCTCACTTCAATTCAAATGATCTCGACCGTGTTAGAATAAGGGCCCAGGTTTGAGCCCATGAGACGACGAAATTAGTACAGGCATGTAACCCTCCCGTTTCCCCCTACTGGTTGACGTAATAGCACCCCAACACGTGAGCGTAATTGTGTAGGAGCTAGCAGTCATTCTAGATTACATGCTTCAGTATATGTAAGAAGGAAATTGTTTATTGTGCTAGTCTTTGGCACAACAGCTTCTAATTTAGGAGAGCTAATGATATTAAAAATGTAAAAAACTTACACCAAACAGTTATTTTACTAGCTAGCTATAGGATTTTTTCTTATTCTAGATACACTTAGTTGAATAATCAAATTTCGGCTTAATGATATTTTGTAAGAAGATTTTAAATTGGATTTATTTAACTTTACAAAAATGTTACGCATACAAAACCCATACGTACAGTTTTTGCAAGGCATAGCTTAAAATTAATCAGTTTGAAATAATTTATCAAATTACTGATAATTTAGAGGCACCATAAAATGTGAGGTGATATTATCGCTAAAAGTGATCTCTTCTACACAACCTTTGGTCGAGAAATATTGTAAGTGAACACGAGAGATGTTAAGTTTATTTTTATCCTAGAAATTACAAATAAACCTGTGAGGCACAGCTAGTATTCTATTATAGCCAATGATTAGAAGCCATATGGCAATATACCTTACGCAAAAAGTCCGCCTGATCTCAAGCAAATTTCAACCGCTTCAAACAATGCAAAGACCTGCCACTTGACGGTAAGACGTACAAACACACACACACACACACATAAAATTATACGAGAACGAGTATGACTCGACTCTCGTGCCAAAAATCGTTTTGAGATCTGACTTTGTCGTAAATGTAAATGCTTTGCTGTTTCATATACGGAAAACGGTTAACAATTTTATGTTATGTTGGTAGTGAAATGATAATGTTTGTGAAGGTTTAGGCGCAGCACCGAGCCAATTTACACAATAGGCTCTACGACATGCGACTGATGACTATGGCATCTCCCATATTATAGTAGGAAAAATAAGAAAATTATCTTAATTTAGTACATTATTATTATTTTAGTATGTTTAATATATGTATTATTTTTTAACTTATTAGTGTTACAAAATATCTCGCCTGTTTCTTATTATCTATCGTGTTTTCTATTCTTGGTTGCCTGGAAGAGATCACTCATAGCGATGAGGCCGCCACTTGTGCCACTATCTCATAATATTATCTTGTTCTCTGTACTTTTTTTCTGTTTTTGTTGTGCATAAGAATGAGTTTCTATCTATCTATCTTTGCTAACAAATAACAATATCTATTGGTTGCCTTACTGGGCAAAGCCTAGCTCAAGGCAACGTACACTCCTGATCACAATATAGTTCAATGCATTAACTTCGTTGGCAAGACAATTTTCTTTCAAGTAAATGTTAGACATTGGTTCTTAAAATTTATATAAATTTTATCAATCTAAATTATAGTCTTATAACTCTAGTCGAATTTTCGTAAAGTGTAAATTTTGGGTATTTTAGTCTGATGTAATTTTTAGTTTATTACAAAAATCATTTTTCTTGAAATATTTTAATAAATATTAAATTATGATTTTTAATTTCAAGTAAAATTCTACTAAATTAAAAAAAATATGTCACTGCATGTATTATTTTCCAAAACCTATGTTTTTTTCGTGCTTATGTTTAAAAGTGGTGACATTTTAATCATGAGTACTTCCCAAATGCAACTATACTAATGCAACTATTCCATTCCATTCCAGGCTAGGTGTGCTTTACCATCTTCGACCACACCGTCACTTAACATCAGGTGAGCTGTGGTCAAACAACTAGCCTGTCAACCATTAAAAAAAAAAAAAAAAAAACTATACTATTCGGCAATTTTTTTGTCTAAAACTTTTATTTATTGTATTTATCAGAAGATATTTGAAAATTTAAACGAATTGATAATTAAAGGTAGGTACATAGTGCGAAACCAAAAATAGGTTTTTTGAATCTACCATAAGCTGCGTTTAGTAATTCAAGTAAACAATTTTCAGTCTGTCTTAACAGTTGATTAAAAACATTTTATCGTTCAGCACGATTGAGGATGAGAAAGAGGGAGCTGATATTATGCCGACACTCTAATGCAAAAATCATGTCAGTGGGAGAGATTTCAGCGTGATGTTACGAGGAACGAATACTCAATTGCCCTCATTTTTCGCAATCGTTTGATGTGGTTATATGTTTATGAAGAAACATTTTAACAACCAGGACGTGAGAGGTGTAACGTTTGTAGGATTTTTATGTGTTCTGATTTATGAGTTTCACGCATTGACATTACGAATCCGATGGTGTTTAAAGTTGTGTGTTCACTTGGTGATTTTTTTATGGTTGATAGGCTAGGTGTTTGACCACAGCTCGTCTGATGTAAGCGAAACTAAGCGGATATTGCGACTAACCATCAAATGTATCAAAATAATGAGCACCATAGCAAGAATAGATCACACTTATATTGTGCTATTTAAAGTTATAGGTACCGTTACTATGGCAACGGACGGGCGTTATATTTTACCTACAGTCAGAAGAAACATTTTTTCGTCTCATTATTTTCACATTAAAAATAATCTAATTTATTATAAAAATTAATATGTTTATTGGCATCCAATTGCGGTTAACTTAGTCAATAGATTGCTTGCACTCGAGTAAATACGTGCGTCATAGTGCATTTATTTTATTTTTAACGACAGCATCGTGCTATGTACCAGTTAGTGTTTTATAAAACTTTCAGGATTCATCTAGGTCCATCTTAGATCGCATCCTGTTTATCATCAGATAAGGCGTGGTCAAATGCATTTTAAATAAAAAAATATTTTGTTGTACCACGTTGACTTTTGTCTTCTATAATCATATTCTAAACGATTTATGGCAAGCTTCGTTCCAAAACATCACCTCGAATTTAGTATGTTAAAATGCACCCAAAACATTTGCTCCCGCTGATATATTCGTAAAGCTTGCAAAAGGCTTTCAGGCCGTCGCGTGTTGCTTCGTGTTTGCATCCGTAATTTGTTTGCCGGCGGTATGTGGCTGACTACATTAATGGATCTGAGCCTTGCACGCGACCAGACAATCCCGACATGACACACACAAGCAAACCAGTCTCAGTAAGAAAATTTACCGAGACATCCTGCTCACACATACACAGGTAGACTGCGCCAGTCCTGTCACTGCTAGAGCTATAATTATTAAAGTCACGACTACCCTCAAATTTTCATAAAGTCCTCCAACAATTTTTTCCTCTATTTGGTACTTACTCTTATCCTGTTTAAATATACTTGACACAATAATAACACTAATTATTTTAAAAAAAACTGAACTTAAAATATTATAAATGTTAAAATTTGTCTGGATTGATGTTTGTTACAATTTCACGCAAAAACTACTGAACGGATTTGGATAAAATTTGGTATGGAAGTAGCTGATACTCTGGATTAACACATAGGCTACTTTTTATCCCGAAAACATGTCGCGGGTAACACCGCGGGGCGCAGCTAGTATTTAATAAATTGAAGACTCAAAAAAAAACTAGCTCTAAAGTAAACCTTCAGCCGACAAGCATGTATGAAAACGCTAACGAAAGTAGAAGAAACAAAAGATGTGTGCCAGGATTGTTGTACGTGGAAAATTATAGCATCACTCTGTCTATAAAGGAAAAATATGTGTTTTAAAGTAGGTACTTACCGAAATCTCATAGGGCATGTTACTATGTAACAAATAATATATATTACATATGAGTACAATATCAAATGTATTCTTTCTAATGCCAGAAATTAGATGATGATGATTTGTATTGATAGTCATTTCAAGTCAGTCACTGACAGCCCTGTTGGCTCATTGGTAGTATATCTGCCTTAAGAGCTGAAGGGCGTGGGTTCGATTCCCGCTCAGGACAAACATTTTATGTATCAACAAATGTTTGTCCTGTGTCTGGGTGCATTGTATGTATTATAAGTATGCATTTACAAAAAAAAAGTATTTATGTATTCTATCAGTTATCTGATTTCCATCATACAAGCTTTGCTTAGTTTGGGGCCAGATGGCGCTGTGTGTAATGTCCTTCGATATTTATTTATTATTACTATTATTTATTTATTTAATATAATACAACAGTCAAAGACATTTATGTCTGTTTGGATCTACAAGCCACAATCCCCAGACAATATCAACTAAATGTAACTAGTATTAAAGTTAAACAAACCGCAGCTCTCCCTTCCAATTGAGTATTCCAATCGTAGCCATTTTAACTTTATCGACACAAATACACAGCAAATGGGATATTAAAACTTACACTGCAAACTTTACCGTACAGTTGGTTGGAAGAACATCCGTCGTTATCTTTAGCACAAACGCAATCATCAACGATGTTTAACGGAAATCTAGATAAAATCTTCTAAGTAATGAAGTGCCCACAAAATAGGCTACCAATCTGAGTGATTGTTCTGTAGGTAAAAAAAATTGTCTTATTTTCTCAGGCCCAGAAAAAATATTTAAAATACAAATTGTCATATTCGTTCAACGAAGTTCGATCGTTTAGATTCGGGGTCAGCAACCTTTTCCCAGACATAGGCCACAAGGTGGCAAAATACAGTAAAGACGGGCCGATAGCTTAATGTACGTATAAAATTGGTCATATTCCATAGAATAGGTAGAAAAACAAAAATGCTATTAAAAATTGTTAAAATATCGGCAATTTAATTACAATATTTTCTACCTACAATTTATAATATTTTAGATATTTACAAAACAATCACGGGCCGCAAGTAGGACATCCGAAGTAGAAGTGTTCCCGAACCCTGGCTTAGATGGCTAAAGACTTAAAACATTTTACAAATAACCAAATTGATCCGAAACCTGCGATAACTTTTCAAAGTAACAAAGTAAACGCCTAGAAATGCAACGGTTTACATAATGAGCTACGGTTTAGTGCTCGTATCAAAATGCATTGCTGCGCTCCCGAAGACTACAGGTTTACGTAAACGGAATGAATCCGGCTCTATCCTAGATACAACAGAAATACATTTGGAAATGGTTGCCTTTAAAGTTAGTCCAGGTTTTCGTATCCAGCTCTGGCTGTACGTGACAAAAATCAAAATTTATGCGCTGTTGACGGCGCGGGAACCGTAATCCACGATATTTCTGTTGTAAAATTGGATGATATTTTTAGAATATACTGTAGGTAGAATTTTCGACAATCTTCTAATCCCACATAATATTTCTAAACTCGTCTGACTTGGTTAAAAAGCTATTTTGGAGCACTGGGGTCGCTCGATATTTGATCTGGGGTTAAATAAAAGTTTGAGACTTAAAATTTTCTATTTTTTTTTATTTTTTCTTAAAATTTTCGAGACCTGGCCAAACGTTTAGAGGAGGCTTCAGGTGACCAGAATGATGGTATCTACTTTGGTCAAAAGCTAAGCATTGCCATCCAGCGTGGCAATGCCGCCAGCATTCTGGCCATATATCCCTCCTCTGACGGATTTTTATACTAGGTTTTTTGTATACATTTTGTAAATAGTATAATTTAAGGTCTTTTTTATTTTGTTTAATAAATGCCTCAAATTTTCTTGGGAAAATTTCTTAATACATCTTTAAATAAAATGTACCTACAAATATCTTAAGACACGTTTTTTTTTATGGTTGACATAGTTTAGATCCGGACCTCGGATAATACCATAATGGTTACCGTGGTGCTATGTTATCGAAAAGTTTAATCACCGCAGCAAGTTTTAAACAAAGTTCAGGCTATCAGTGTAAAATCTTTGACATGTATAATAGCTATTATTGAAGATAACTTTTGGGTTTTTTTACAGACTTTAGTGTCAGTGTCACAAAAAAAATTGTATAGAGATGAATAATTAGTACATCTTTTAAATTTTTTAACATTTATTTCATAGATCGTTCGACTTCATGCTTTGTTTGTTGCTTTGTCTTCTCACTTAAGAGCCAATTCCCATTCTATTAGCATATTTGACTACACCGTAAGCTCAGGTGAGCAGAGACCAGCCTCTCCATCATAAAAATAATCGTTCTAAAGAAAGTTTAAAAGAAGTTACGAGTAGTTTTAATTGCTAAAACCATGAATATTAATAAAATTTTAATTTACGACGCTTTTCAATAATTATAGTTATTTTTTTTATGGTTGACAGGCTAGGTGTTTGACCACAGCTCACCTGAAGCTCATTGCTCATTGTTAGGGTTTGAACCTACGCCCTTTGGCATGCGAACCGACCGTGCTAACCACTGATCTATCATCGCTACAACGTTCATACGCATTCGTTATAACTACATATCAAGAAATTAAAGGTTCAAAGTTCAAACCACTTCACTGGTGGAAGTCTTCAAGTTACGAGTTAATTAGCCTTTTCTAAACAAGCACGCTAATTAAATTGTATGCAGCTTCTTCGAGATGGCGATCCAACGCAAGGCGTCATCTTATAAAAATAATTTACAAGTCTGAAGCAAGATAGAGCTTGACTGTCCTGTTAGTTCTACTTTCTGAACTGTAGAGCTTGGGTTTTGGTTTCCTTCCTGGAGAAACATTCATATGGTGTTTAGATGTTTGTTATGCAACAGCGTGTAGGTACTGTATGTATTCACAATATAAAAAATATGCATAAGAATATCAGTTACCTGGTTCCCATAGTGGAAGCTTTGCTTGTTAGCTTTGCTGTATAAAATTACCTCAGATATTGATTATTGATTTATTATTTACTAGCGGACGCCTCGCGGTTTCATCCGCGTAGTCATAATTTTAATTCATTTTAAAGATTCCAATTAACAATGTCAAATTTTAAATTCGTGTCAATGCGTAATGCGTCTTTTTTACTATAAATAAATAAATAATGATCGTAGGACATTACACCCAGCGTCACCTGACCCCATACTAAGCAAAGCTTGTACTAAGGAAGCCAGATAACTGATAGAATACTTAAATAGTTTTTTATTGTTAATACATACAGTATACCCAGATACAGAACAAACATTTGTTTATACCACAAACTGTTGTCCTGGGTGGGAATCGAACCCACGCCCTTCAACGGTAATTTGACGTCATTTGCATTATATTTGGAAAATTCTAGTCAAAATATTTCCGCGTGATCACCAGCCCTATGTTATCTTCACGCCCGCGCCGGCTGACACGGCGACATGCCGCCGTGGCCAGCCAATTAAACTGGCTTACCTCGCGCCTCCAGGAATGACTAGTTGCCTTCTGTCACACAATCTTTACTTACTTGGGAAACGGGGAATCTTAAAGTTAAAAGAATAGGTGATTTAACGTAGTTAATGATACTTTACTGAGTGGTAGAACTTCTGTATCAGATATAATATTCTGCCGCAAAGCAGTAGTATCTAAACATTAGTATTTCGGTTTGAATCGCACTACATACTGATAAGACTAAGACTAAATAATTATTCATACATAGGTATTAGTAAATATAGTGTAGTATTCAAGTACCAGTTGATATTGATACCTAGTAATGCAGTCATCTCTATAAGTCGGTCACTGATGACGTGTGTGTTTACCATTTATGTTGATAAAGAATAGACACTTCATTTTAAATTGGTTTAGAGATTTTTATTTATGCATAAACTTCAAATAGTATTACCCAGAATATATAACTTAATTTCTTACTTCCTATACGTATAATAATAACTGGCATAGCTCGACATTGCCACTTCCGTTTCCGAAATAACAAGTAGCCTATATATTAATTTAAGGTATGAGCAACGTTTTTACAAATTTCATATAATTACGTCAAACCGTTTCAACATGATGAAACATAACAAATAAACGACAAACTTTTGAATTTATAATATTAGTGTGATAGTTTGATGAGTTATGTCAATAATCTCAAAATTCAAATAATTAGGAGTGTCATGATTGAAATGCTCTAATACATAAAATACGAGTTAGGTACTATGTAAGTAACATCACAGTACGTCCCATATCAAATCATTTTGAATTCTAGTCGTAATCCAACGGGAGACACCTTTTCCAAAGAAACAGATTGTAATATTAAAGCGCCGGCCGTAAAAGAGAACTTTGTGATCTATAATAATATAAGCCCATCATCCTAGCCGTTTGTAAGTCACTTGTCGTGTCGCTGACACGGCACCCTTGACTATAAATCCATCAAATACAATGGACTTCATTCGTTGTTACTACTCGCTTCCGTTCCCTGCTCTAGATGTTCACTTTTGTAATTTTACATTATTTAACAATAAATTGGTTCTGTTCTACTGATATAATTAATATCAATTACACTTATATCATAAATTGTAGAAAGTTTGTATGTATGTTTGTAACTTGGAATGCATACAACTTACTTTTTATCCTGAAAAAAGTGGATGGATCTGCGGAGCTCGACTTGTTTGTAATAACGAAGCTCTAAATGATGCATTTAAAAAATTATATACGAGTTCCTTATAATTATTATAGCTAAGTAAAGAAATTTTGAAACTGAAAAAAGATCCCAAAAACAGTTTGAACCTCAACATTTAAGCGACTTTAAAGGTTGACCCGGACGAAGGTGGTGCGACGAACTAAACCGTCACGACAGTCACTGGACCACCAAAGCCGAAGACCAGATAGTCTGAAAAGAGGAAAGGAAGGTCTTTGCCCAGCATTGTAACACTAGAGGCTAAAAGTAAATAATAGTAAGCATTCTATCAGTTTTCTGGTTCTAATAGGTTTCCTTAGTTTAGGGCTAGTGTGAAAGATTCGACAGTATTTATTTATTCACTTACTAGAAATAATAGTAATACTAGAAATAATAATTTTACCAATACGTCTAAATGTGTTAAGTGGGCTAGACTACATGGAAAAGCTTTTGAATATCAATTCGAACAGAAGGAAGATAACCTCCGACCCAAATAAATACATAAACATTCTTATCTCTATGGGTGACTTGTGTCTCATAAACTATTCTAATCGTCATGAATATCTTTAGCAATATCAAGCATAATTCAATTAAAACTCAACCCTTCAAAGACAAGATGGTTTGACCAACTTTGTCGTGTGTTGACTAGTCACCTGACTTCGTTCATTTTTTATTCAAGACGAAACCTCGAGACTATTCTCGCGTAAGTGGAGAAATTTCACACTATCGTTTTATAAAGGTGAAAAGTATGAGGAACTCCCACTGACTTTTAGTTGAGTTCTAATTTTAAGCTTTGTTATGAGAGTTTAGATACAATTCTTTTCAGTTGTAGAAATAAAGCGCTAAATTTTAGGAAGAAGAAGTTTTATAAGGTTGGTAGGAAATTAAATTAAATAGGTAACACTCAATATGTTGGATTTATTATCAAAAGATGAGCAATATGCCTATAACATTTGAGGCTTTTTTTGCTCTTATTTTGAAGCTTAGAAAAGACAAAACATTAAAATTAACTTTCGAGAGGTTAATAACAAGTGTTAACATTTTTGCTCTGCTACAAAGTTCGATGGTGTGGTCAAAGATGGTAGAGCTCCCCTAGACTGTAATGGAACTGGCTCTCCAGTGAATCCCGAAACACACGAACAAACGAAGTAATACTAGCTACTATCAAATGATGAAACATGACTTTTTTTTTACACACAGCGCCATCTGGCCCCAAACGAAGCAGAGCTTGTTTGGTGGATGTCAGATAGTTGATAGAATACATAAATACTTTTTTTTTGTAAATGCTTACTTATAATATATACAGTAAACCCAGACACAGAACAAACATTTGGTTATTCACAAAATATTTGCCCTGAGTGGGAATCGAACCCACGCCCTACAGCTCTTTAGGCAGATATACTAACAATGAGCCAACGGGGCTGTCAACAATTCAACATAGAGACGTGTTTAAATATTGTCACGAAGATAACGAATCATGCCCTAAATCTGTGATCACAAAATACTCTTTTGCTGATATTTTGGGGTTGACATGAATGAAAAATTGTTATTAGAAATTCCTTATAAGAAGCTATGAATAGACGCAAAAGGCATAAAATTTCATAGGCATTTGTTACGGTTCTTCAACTCGCTCGTCGATGTGAAAACATCGATGTTCATGTATGAAGCTTTTGTAAATAAACTGTCACTTTAACTTACAATGTTGATAAAAGGTGCATTGACTGAATAATTTAAGTAAAAGGATTTTTAAGGCCATTTTATAGATGTAGGTATTTAAAAAAATGTGATTGAATTTGTTATACGGACAGTCGGACATATATACCATATTGCTAACTTAGGCATCTCGAAAGTGTGGAGGAATATCGCACCGTTAAAAGGGCGTATCTCGAACTATCAGATGAAAAAAAGGCCCGTCGGCCATACTAACTACAGATAGAAAAATGAAGTGAGGGCTAAAGTTAGCCAAGAGCTGGAAGTCAGTACTTACCATGAACTAGTTCAAGATCGATAGAAATTGCTCTTTTAGTATCGGAGGCCAAACATTTTAGATCGCTGCGTCAACAAAATTAAGTTAGTTATTTTTAGTATGTATACTATATGTAAAGAAAACACACTCCTGATATTAAGAGATAAAGCCAGTCCATGACTATTGCAGTGGTACCGAAGCTTTTTGAGTAACAAAACAAAGCACAGCATCGCTACTGCAGCGCTCATGTCTTTGAGACGTTCAATAGTTAATCTAATCTTGTAATTTTACCCGCTACAAACCCTTTAAACCAGAACACAGTAACGTTTACATACTACTGCTTAGCAGCAAAATATCTGATACTGCGGTTTATCGATTAATTCACTACGCAATATCTTCTATTCAGCTGACAAGCAGTAGTGTGTACACATTACAATTGTTCTCCGTTTTGAAAAGTACTATGTCTAGCGAAATTACAGGGCTATTAAGATTTAACCACTGAATGGCTTGAGATGATGAGCGCCACAGGAGACTTCGTTTTATTACTCAAAGTTCAGGTATCGTCGTTCTTCTATTGTAATTATTTTGGTGTCAGATGGCGCTGTGTGTAATGTCCTATGATATTTATAATTATATTTTTTTAAGAGTCGTGATCTTCTCACCATCAGTGAAGGTCTCGTTCGTCTCGTTACTTTTATATACAAAAGAAACGAAATAAAACCCCAAAGCACTGATAGGTATAGTTTCTTCTTAAACATAAGTATACATTAACTAGATAACTTTGCTCAATAACCAACAAAAATTGCCCAAGAACCGTGATTTATTACAAACATAATACATTCGAGAAATGCTCTTCACATGTCACTAAACCTAAAATATGGTAAGTAGAGCAGTTTCACTTTTGTCCTAAATATGTTTTCTATTGTAGACGGGTAGAAATGGAACGGTCAAAAGCTAAGTTGCGAATTACTCAGCGGGACACAAACATTGTACGAAAGGCACATTATAGCTAACAGAAGTACGTACCAAATACCGTATACAATTCTCACAAACTTACAGTATGACAAGATTAATTTTCAACGACGATATTTATTGTAGGTAGAGTTAATACTTTAACACGTAAAATTAATCATATGAAACGTTCTCTAAACTTTGAGTAACAAAGCAAAATACAGGGTCGCTGCTTGAGCGCACATTACTTTGAGACATTCGATGGTTAGTCTCAATAGTCTTGTTTATCTACATCTACAAGAATAAGAATCTAAAAAGGAAAGATTTGACTTTTTGTTTGTTTGTATTGAATAGACTCCGAAACTACTGGACCGATCTGAATAGTACTTTCATCATTAGAATGCTAGATTATCACAGAGTATATTTATATTGTTAATCGAGTTTTGTTTTCCCGTGCGAAGCCGGGACGACTCGCTAGTTTTAGATCATTGATTGATTCAGGCGTTACTTTGCGAAAGTTAATTTTGAGTAATTAAGGTGTTTATTTCGCTTATTTACGCTTAACAGTCGTTATGGTCACTATATTGCTGAGGATTTAAATTAAAATTTAACTAACTTGACGACAATTTATTTTACTACATTTTTCATCATATACTTGAAAATATAAATAAAAATGAGAACTGGGAAAATGCACAAAGTGCGATGTCAATAACAAAGAAGTACAAAACTAGTATAGGTACTGATAGATACAGTGTAAACTTATAAGTCAACCATTACTCATCTGCGCCTACGTCCTTGTCTCACTGTCGTCGTATCAAGTACGCTACTATATAATATATATGTATTATGTAAATCCATTTCTATATGTATTATGTAAATCCATATATAAGTTTTTGCGTGAAAGAGTAACAAACATCCACCCAAACTTTCACGTGGGATGAGAAAGTTTGTATGTTTGGATGTTTATTACTCATATACCCCGAATTATAAAATAATATTTAGAAAACATTCTAAATATATAGTTATTAAAAAAAAATGTTACTAATAACAATTTCCTAAGATTCCCAGAAGAATAAATAAGTAGATATGTATTATTTTAGCAATACTTGTCTAAAACTTAATATAAGTAACAGAGTTTGAAACTATTCATTAATTAGCCTTACTTATTGTCTACATTAGTTTTCTTAACTTATTGTACGAAATAAAAACTAAGCTTGTTAATATTTCACTCAGAATTGCTTTGCATATTTTTAACGCTTCAAATTAGGATTTCTTCGTGCGAATTTTGCATTTAGAAAACGTTTTAGTATTCAGCAAGAATTTTATAGTAAATGTATTCTTAATTACACAAACGCAGCAGCAGCCACTATTATATGGTATAGGTATCTAGAAAACCTAAGTCTCCGTTCTTTATCTCCGGCCACATCGTCGTTAACCAACATGCGAGTTGGAGCGCAAACGTGGACTTATCCGTGTTAAAAAAAGATTATTAAATAAATATCTAACAGCCCTGTCGGTTCATTGGTAGAATGTGCTTCAAGAACTGAAGGGCGTGGGTTCGATTCCCACCTAGGACAAACTTTGTGGTATTAACAAATGTATAAGTATGTATTCATAACCAAAAGAAAATTTAAGTATTCTATCAGTTATCTGACTTCCATAGTACAAGCTTTGCTTAGTTTGGGGTCAAGTGGCGCTGTATAAAAAAAAAACCAAAAAAATCGTCGGTACTATGCTAACCAGACAACTGATAAAACACTCAATGTATATACTCGTATTTAGTGTAGGTATTTAATTTAAAATCTATCTAATTTGGCGAAAATTATTAAATGCAATTAATTATTGTTATTCTTAATTTTTGTCATTTTAATGACTGTCTCACATGTTATTTAGTTATGATGTACACTAGTGTTGATAATAACTGTTTTAATAATCTATTAGACAAATGAGAATTAAATTTTAAAGAGAGTTATTATTAGTGTTTGTCGTTATTAAATGTTTTTTTCTGTATAAAAAAATATAGTTTTTTTAATAATCATCACCGTTGTAAGCAATACTACTTTTAATTGGAAATAACTATATTAAATACGAGTGTATATACCTTGAGCACTCGAAATGTTTTTTTTTACGTAGTAAGTAATGATACGAACGAGACGCTCTCCTGATGGTAAGAGATAACGCCTGTCCATGACCATAGCGATACACAGAACTTTGAGTAGCAAAACAAAGTCCAGGGCATTGCTATTATGGCGCTCATTACTACCGCTAAGTATCGCCTGAATTGATAAATTATTTATAATAGAATAATACTTTTCTTGTTAAATTACATACGTATAAAATATATACGGTCTACCCATACACAACATACGCATCTAAATGAGAATCGAATCTTTACAGCTCTTTAAGCAGAGTTACTGCCAAATGAGCTAAGAGTGTCGATTCAGTTTATTCGTGCTATTTACAAAAGCGACCACAGTCAAACGCGTAAAACCACATAACGATTCCCGCTCAAACCGTGACTAACAATAACCTTTTTAGTTTCTTTCTCGAGCTAAACACACCTATTGTTACACAAGTCGGGTCACTAAATCTCTAGTCAGTTAAATACGGCAATTATTCAAGGAAGGTAGGCTCATTGTGCTCGTTCCCTTCTCTTCGTCACTCTTCGCTCTATAAATTCAGATTTTCATGCCATGTCATCCCACATAAGTGTTTTGTACGGTCACTGGTAATTTATATTTTAATAGCATGTCACATTGACGAGATAACATACATAATTCAGTTGCCTAATATCACTTGAATAGGCTGGAGTGACACTATGTTCAAATAGATGCAATTATATTTAGTTTGGTTAAGCACGTTTTCTTGTTTTTGTATGTGTGCGTACGCGTGCGTTTGTATGTAATTATACATCTAAACGAAATTAATAAAGCAAACAAAAATCTGATTTTGTAAAATTATGGGAATCCTGTAGAATTGGAACTGGAGAAGTCTAGTAAGATTATGTTTTCGAATTTAATGTGATTCCTTCACTTAACTTCAGGTGAGCTGTGGTCAACACCTAGCCTGTCAACCATAAAAAAAAAGAAAAAAGTATTACTGTATCAGCCCTGTTTTTATACTCCACGTCTTCGCACTGTGAAAAAAGTAAAGCACACTAGCCAAGTGTGGGTTAGCAGACTTCCCACATCTTATTATGAACTCTCAAACTTGCAGGTTTCCTTACAATGTTTTTCTTCACCCAGAGAATTTAGCGAAAAAACGTACACAACATCCATTAGAGAACACAGGAATGCGTGCCGTGGGACTTGAACCTAGCGCCTCCAGATTGACATTCAGACAGTCACCCTACTGTTAACTACTTAAGTAGGCTACTGTAGATTCGCTGCTAACCAAATTTGAGTATGATAATAATACATATTTATTCCAGGTTATTTAGTCCCATAATTATGTAGCTAAGCACAAATATGTATATAAAAATTTACAATTAAAAAATAACGACTCCATAACCCTTATTAGGCCAACTAAACGCACTTCTGCAATAAAACAGCGATGTTTCCGAGTAAGCGATGTATACAATTTTTATTTATATGGATTAAGTATTTAAGTATCGTCAAAATCGATTTATAATTGGCGGAATTATCGCGTAACACACACGCAAAAAAATGCAGTCTAATTAAAACCCTCCTCCTTTTTTGAATCCGTTAAAAATCAGTTTCTAAGTCAATAAATACATTAATTAAAAAACGTACAATTTAATACCAAAAACATACTTACGTGATACATAAAAAGGAAAACATATTGAATAAGTATAAAAATACTTTCCTGGTTGCAATAGTGCTTACCTAACTCTTATTTCTAAAAGTGAATGACGGAGACAAACTGTAAAACATTTCTGTTAAGGGATAATATTCCACAGAATTTCGAAAAGATCTCATTAATAGAATTGGATACGACCCCACCGATCGATCCGCGAGATAAAGCGACGTAACCAGAGAAACGCTTCCTTCTAATTCTACGTCCAAGCCAATATTAAAGTCAGATGATTCACAAAAAATGAGCACAGATATTTCGGAGATATTTATCGCATTAATATAATACGGCATTAAGATTACAATGGGTCGGCTCAAGAGAGGTCCAATATAAGGAGCTCAGAGGCCCCGCGTGCTTTGTTGTGAAAATAACTTTATGCTTCAGAAAGCGGGGACAGAGCAACCAGGGCTTTCAATAAACCCCAATGGCCTTCCTAAGAGTTGCTGTATTCATTTAGTTGTTCACGTCCTTTGTGCAATAATGCAATGCTATTGTACTCAAAATACTAGTGATCGTGTCATATCACAAACTGTCATGGCTGTTTAGCAGGATAGCGTTAAAATGGTTTATCGCTGACCGTAAAGGAACGCAAGACCTCGCAAGATACCGCGTATAGCCTGGCACAAGACTGATTATTATCTAACGCTCCGGATAAGCAATCTTTCAAGTACATTTGCTTGTTGTCTTTTATTGACCACAGTTTACCTAATGTTAAGTGACGGTGTTGTCGAAGATGGTATATGGTATAGTAACACACCTAGTCTGCAATGGAACTAGCTCTTAAGTGAGGCTGCACTGCACATTAGGTGGTCGGCGGCAGATTTTTAACTTAAGGGTGGTAGCTTACCAACCGAGTACTAGAAAGTACACTTCCACCATACTATGGTTTCCTCACGATGTTTTCCTTCACCTGCAGCTCAGTGCATTGGGCGCAGTGGAGTTGAACCCACGCCTATCGGCGTGTGATCCGATCACGCTAATCACTGAACTATAGAATAAAATAGAATATAACTTTATTATACACCGAAACAAATCACAACAATATACAAATATGAAACATAAAAAGAAGAAGAGATAATTAACATAACATGACAATATAATAGATATTTGGTGTATAAGAGCGGTATTATCGCCTAGAGCCATTTCTTCCAGACAACCTAACTATCATTCCTACAAAATAATAACGAATAAGAGTATTTTATTTATCGAACTAAAACAGGAGCACGCCTTTGTTAGGACGTATAAACAATTACTACACAGGCATGTAACAACAACTAAGCAACTATTGATCAAAACAGAATGAAATTTCAGTCTAGACTAGTCAGAAGCTTGGTTATTAATCATTGTTGCGAGTTAACCCCTTAATTGGTTCCCTTACAAAACTTTGAGTTTGAGAAACGGTATTTATTTACTCGAAGCTTGCGAGTAATACATACGCACGATCGGCATGGAAAGATCGAATTTATTACTTCATAAGTCATGAGGGTTAAGTAATAATCGTCGACAATGGGCAATAAAGACTTTATAGGCAGTAAAGTTCGATCCGGTCGCACGTCCGTACCTCAGAGTCAGTTGCACGAAATTCTGAAATATTGATGTATCCTACTCACTTATAGGCGTGAAGCCACCTTAACGTGATAAAAGCTTTATAAAATAACAATGTAAGTTTATTATTCAAACGTAATTACTATCATGAAGTCGATTTTCTTGTTATTACTTGGGAACTATGTGATTACGTCATTAACACGTACAGTTTACGACTTGATTGAGCCCTAATCAATAACGTTTGTCAAGAGTGTAATAAAATACAAGAATTAAAAGTAACGATGTTTGTAAATAACAGAATAATTATTAAAGGCGACGCCATAAACGTTTTTACTTATTTAACATAAAACACTGATGTGAATGTTATCTTATTATTAATATAAATTACCGAAGCGTTTGGTCGCAGACAATTCTCTGATGCAACACCGTTTGGTATAGTTTGAAACCCGTTATTGGTTAACGAGAAGACACGAGTTACTTACCTACAGCTGCTTTCATCTGTTGTACGCTCGTAAAATTATTTAATGACAAGCTTTCATCCACTGATTTCATATTAACTGATGAATTTACTTTGATGTCAGGTTAAACGGCTTATGAAGTCAACTTGGGAGATGTTGGTAAATCAGACGCTTTTCTCGTTACGTAACTGGTAAAGACTGTTTTTAAACGAAGAAAGTAAACAATGAAGTATTATCCAGTTGAGAGGTAAAGTTTGAAGTATAGAATTACACGGAACATAACGTTCCGCAGCTGCGGTGTATGTTTTAAAACAAACATGGACGGGTTGCTATCAAAACATTATATTGTTTTGATTTTCAGAACAGCGTCGATGTGAGTAACCGCTAACAGATAGGTACTTAGTCAATTACGATGAACATGTGTATTGTGCCTATTGTATATGTATTTATTATTCTCCTCGTGTATATCACAGAGGTATAACTTCTACTATTGGTACTGTGGGCATATTATAATAATAAGTTATAGACTGAAAAAAAACTATATTTTTTATGGTTGACAAGCTAGGTAGGACCACAGCTCATCTGATATTAATGGCCGGCGTAGCCGAAGTCTATTAAGAAAAAAATAGAAACAAAATTATGTTATTACGCCCCCAGCTGCTACCATATAAGTGTACCTATACAGTTTTAGAGATTCATAACAAAACAGAGGAATCCTTTCTTGGACTCGTTTTTCTATTTGTCCACTTTTATGGCACGATATTTTTGTATTGCAGTGAAATTAAAAAAAAAGGAACAGCTATTCCAATTGTCTTTAAATTGATATTTATTCCAAGTCAAAAGTATATATTTGTTTGAACTGCTTAACATGAAAAACATCTTAAAGGTACATATAGCAAAAAGTTAATAAAGTAACTACTATATACAAAAATAACGACCCAACGGAGAAACATCCCCTTAGGATTTGAAGCGTCTGCATCAAGTAGCATTAAGAATAATGAGTGTAAGATTAAGTTTATAAATATTTATGTTCCTGATTTAAACTCTAGAAGCATCCAGGAAGAAAAACGTATAAAGGCTGAACAAACATAATAAAAGGGTTTCTAGCCGACAGACTCCAGACGGGACTACGAGAAATGAAACGATATAAAAATGTTACTTCTATCTCTGAGCATAGCAGACACATTTGACCGGACGGAGAAAAGAACACAAAGTTTTTACACCACCAAAATATTGTTAGAAGCCGCTGTGAAATTGCATTGTTATAAACTCGCTCTTTACTTGAAAGTAATAAGATGTAAAATCCTTCACTGGATTGCGTATATTTCATTTCGTAAGGATCGTAAAGATTTGCTTACCTGCCTGTTTGTTGTGAGTAGAAAAGGGGCCGTCGGGCGTGGAACCTTTTTTTATCATTCATTTTGTGTGGGAATTTTAATGCGGTCCCGAAACGGCACGTTCTGTCCCACAGCTGGGCCGCAGTTGTCGATTCTTAGCAAAACACGTGGCTTGATAACGGACGATAGATTGTATTTCTGCAGTTGTAAAATATTATTTATTGTTTTATATCACAACAGCTGTCAGTTTTCAATTACTACTCAGACTATTGATGAACAAGTTACTTACAAGTTGGTAACTCACCAAGCTGCAACCGGTTTATCGTCAGTTGTTGCAATCGATAGTCGAACTATTAATTTTATCAGTGTAGACTGGGATCTCAGTGGTGCGGGGTGGCGGCAAGAAATGCAACGTCATCCATCTCTCCCCCGCCTTCGGATCTTGCAGTCGAACCCTCGGAATTACTTCAATCATTTAAAATAAACACCGCTTCTTTGAAATGTAGAGAGTGCCCGTCCGATCACAAAATCCCATTTGATTTATGATATCTTTCGACATCTTGTGTCGCACACCTGCCGATTTTATGTAGGGTACGTGGGACATAATTACGTGTATGTTGCCGCTGTCAAACAGGGAGAAAATAGCTCATAGACAGAGATAATAACAGTTTATATGGAAATAATATTTTTAATGCTTATACGTAAAATAAATATGAACGACGTGCTCGACGATCAGATGAGCTGTGGTCAAACTTGTCAACTATTAAAAATATATAATTACCAATACACACTTTTGTTAAATATATATAATAATTATGCATACGACGTATACATACGTACATTTAAAACATCCAGACGCATTAAAAAAATTATGTTCGTACATAAATGTTTGTCCTGTGTGGGAATCAAACTCACGCATTTCACTCAAAAAGTAACTATCGACACTTTGAAGCATGAATTATAATAAAAATACAGATCAAGTACAAAAATTATATAACAAGAGAATCAAATAATAGCGTAATCAATAAAATAAAAGTACATAATTATACATTCTATGAACTGTGCTATATGATGTTGAAACGAGATCCAAATTACAAACTGAAATAACTACTGTAAGCTATTGGCAAGCACGTGCCATGTGATCCCCAAGAGACGACTGGCAATGTAAGTTTCAGAAATCAAAACGTAAATCTAATCACCATGAACAAACACAGTTCATGAACATTTTCTCTCTTAAATTGAACGTAACGTTTAATTTCTTTCGTAATCAACAAATAAGAAGTAAGTAATGGTTAAAACAGCTGGAATTCTAGCAAGAAATCCAACGGGCGGCGCTCAGCAGGACGCCTCCACAATGGCAACCAAATTAAAAGGAACCGTAAATGTTTCGACTTGAGCCTTGCTAAAATTTATTGCCCCAAGTTTTTTCTCTTGTTTCACTTGCTAATGAGATTCGAATGCTGCAGCTGTATTATTTGTGACGTCAAACGGAGTATAAAAAAACAGAGCATGTTTACTCATAAATCCTATTTCGTGAAAATAGCATGTTATCTAAAATTAAAGGCATCCATTTGCTTTCTGGTTTCTTAAAAATTATCATACAATTATGGGTCGAAAAAAAATTATTGGTATGCATATTGAAATTTGCGGAGAAGACGCGAGTTGATTGCAGAGCGCCTTATTGCAAACGATAGGTATAGCATGAGACGAGAATTTTGATTTGAAGTTCTATCTCGGCGTTATAAAGCTGGTATTGAATCGAGTGTTCGTCTACGCGGGTGGTCCTTTACACTGGCTATTGAAGCAAAGCGAGAATGCAAATTTTGTCAGGGTATCTACTGCGTTCTTAAACTCAGTAACGCGAAAATGGAGGCTATTAACGGTAAAGATGAACTATAAAATTTATTAATGAAATGAACCGCTACAAGAATTTATTGGCGAATAAAGAGCCGTGATCATGATAGGGCAGTTTTTGTTCGTAACAAATTGTGTACAAATGCCTGACACGCTGTCGAGGGACCTATCGGAGTGCTCAGGAAACAGAATAGTGTGGAACGAATGATGCAATACGAATTAAGTGCGGCAAACTAGATCCATGGGTAGAGAGCCGCTCTTTTTGATAGGCTCACGGACTTAGGACGGACAAAGGGACAATGGTAAAAGAGCAAGTACCGGAGCGTGGCGATCTAGGGGCTGCTTCCGGCAACGTGGGAACGCCTTTTTACTGCTATCGATAATTTCTTTGTCGATATTGAAAAATATTTTTCCTCCTTGCAAAGAGGTTCACGATAACAGGTTATATATTTTTATATGTTCAATGGTAGATATCCTAGATGCAAAGCGAATGTTCATAGATTGTAAGTGAAGATAAAATATTTTGTATAGATGCAACTTTGTATCATTTAAACTCAAAAAATAATTCTAAAATTCTTAAGATTTAGAACGGTAATACAATCACACAATGTAGAAGCAGTATAGAATATCATTAATACCATTAAGTTTTGAAATATCGTAAGATAGGTACTCATACTTTCCGAATTCTAGTTAATGAAAATTAGCCGGGAAGTATTTGTGCTGATAATGGTAATAAGTATACATAAAAGGCAATCAACCACATCTTGTCCGAAAAGTAACTAAGCCATGGATTAGTGAGTAAAATTGTTACTGTCGAAGCTGGTTATGACTAGGCTGATTGGAACTGGCTATCAATCTCTATCCCATAAATATCTATACGTTTGTTAGTTGAACGACTTTGGTTCTATTTTATATGAACTGTATTTTATATGAAAAATAATAATTGATAGCAGACTAGTTTCACATCTCAATTGTTGTAAGTTAACAATTAATTCCCGTAGCAGCTTTTAAACGCCCACTGTTGGACATAAGTCTACCCTCGGATGGAGGCTGCACAGTCCAGGGTGACTCGATCCAGCTTGGCAAATGCCATTGAATTTCGTCTCCAAACAAAAACCTTAATAAAGGTTTCTTTGTGATGTTTTTCTTCATAGAAAATCCAGTGGGATGTGTTTTTAACACGTAAGCAAATTCTAAATTGAAAATTATTCCAACCGGTTTTGTGGGAATCTATGGAGGAAGCATATGTCTAGTACTGGACGAGGACGTCCTACGGCTCAAAAGATTATGATGAACGTCTAAATAGCTCGTTGGTAACCCACGATCACACGAGTTTGAGACGATATAATCCAAACACTACTATGGCTTACATAATATCTATCTATATATATACTATTATAAAAAGAAAATATTTGTTTATTAGTATTGAATAGGCTCCGAAATTAGAAGACCGATTTCAAAAATTCTTTCACCGCTGGGAAGCTACACTATCTCCGGGTGAAATATGCTACTTTTTATCCCTGTATTCCCACGGGAACGGGAACTACGCGGGTGAAACCGCGAGGCGTTCGCTAGCATTTAAGGCTGTATTTTAATTGTCACATAGTAAAAGCAAAATATTGTTCTTGTAAATCTAAATGTTAAAAAAACATTAATTTCTAATATTTTATATTGAACTGAATTTTTTTAAAATCTTGCTGCGTTTCAGTTTCTTAGGCGCTCCATTTATTTTTGCCAATATCTTCCAAATCTGTAAAGAGGGTAAATGATAGAAGTAATGCCTCATTTTTCCCCTGCAATCGATTGCAGACGCCAGATAAAGTCTATCAGACAAAACTAACATGTATGGGAGGTCTGCCAAACACTACCCTCGCATCGGAAACCCCTCTAAGTCGGGAAACGCGAGATTTATCGCCAAAACTTGCACCATTACTCATCTCACCATTCGGTACTCCAATAAAAAGAACGTCTACCAATAATTTATTGGGGGTAAATATAGTTTTTTTTTTTATTATTGAATGACTAGTTTAGAGCTCTCCTTAAGTTATTAGTCCATAAATAACCGGTATGATTTAATGTCGCCCTGGAGTCTTAAAGTTTCTGAGTGCTCATATGAAGTTTTTTCTCTATCTATTGAAGACGAGATCATTTTAAGTTATGTCTGTCAATTTTTCTTTGTTGTTTTTTTTGGTATTAAACAATGTAGAGCAAATGCTTTATTGATCCGAAGTCGTATAACATCATATACTTTATGTCCAAAGTTATCTTGAGAACTTTCGGTCGCAAGTATTTCCTGTGTCATTTGATATGTTATCCATTTCATTAGATTGTAGAGCAGCTGATACAAAAAGCAGGTGATGATATTTTAACGATACGAGTTGAAAGATAAGGAATTTGTTAAAGGTACAGAAAAAGTGACAGCTATACATTTTTAAACGAAATGTCAAGTATAAACATTAAACAAGTTGATAAACGAGTTAAAAGAAAGCACATTGCGTCATGCATTTTGATAAGCAATAACAAATTAACGGTAAGCAGTGGTATCAGCTAGATGATTGAATGTTTTTACCATTACCTTTCAAATTCTGATCATCAAACTTCAACGTTGTCCAAGGAACGTGTCCACAGAACGTAATTAGTGATTTTTTTTCACTAAATTACCATCAAAACTTCGTGTCAAACCTGTCATGTAAAGCAACGCGGCACTTAAACTACGATCACGATAAATACAGTTGTGTCACTTAATAACTTTACACTGTGAATGAAACTTTTGGAAACTTAGCACTTCACTAAAGATAGTTAGAATCACTTCTAAATGCGCGAACAAGCTTAGTAAACAAAGTTTTGTTATTGTAAAGTCTTGTATCACTGCACGGATTGTTGAGTCAAACACTAATCACGAGCGAGGCCGGTCGAAATGGGAGAAGGGAGCGACGCACGTTCGGTCTCCACGAGCTCGCAACTCTCTCTGCCTGCAGCGCGAAGCCGAAGCCCCACGGGCGGCGAGGGGACCGATAGACGAAAATGGCTTCACAAGTTAATTTTTTTCTCTTTCCTCCTTTAATATTCCGCATATGCCGTGCGCGGACTGTGGTGCACGCGCATGCGTCGAATAGACATGTAGGGGTTGTAATGTGACGATGCACCCGTACTTTACATAACTTATTGGGTCGTTTATTGAAGCCACTGCTTATATTGCTTAATACCCTTTCCGTGTCAGCTTTGTGCGTAGCTTCCTCTACGGCTAGTGAATATTAATACTTGTACAAAATTCTGTAATCCGATCTAAACTTGTTCATCAATCTCAATGTAAACTTCATGTCAGTTATAAATTTGGTTGAAATAGAGCTGGCGAGTTATATTCGTAGTCCAAGCTGGCTATCAGCTTGCATTGTTTAGTATTTCGATCATAAATCAAATATTAAAGCAGGTACGTATCAAAATACCAAGTTTTATTCACAAGCCGTATTTCATGTCATTTAATATCGTGCAAAGAGCCTTAATTTTTTTAGTGACATCTTGTGATATTTGTTGAATGCTTTGTTTATTGTAACATAATTAATTTAAATTAATTAATGATAGCTTAGTAGAAAGCGAACATTCAATTATAAAATCGGTCAAGTGTGAGCCGTACTCGCGTACCGAAGATTCACCACAACATGAAATAAATCTTTGTTTAGTTGGAACACAAATTTGACATCATTCTTCATTTCGATGACTTTATAATTACATATTCTTATTATACCTTTAGCTCAGGAATGAGCAGAATTATATTATTAGGCATGGATTTTCTATTCTTTTTAATTGTTTTTGGGGTCGTGCTTTGTGCATTTGCTAGTGCAACGTACTCGTATTTTAATATTCTTTAAGATAAGTCGAATGAAAAAGCAATATTTCAGAGTGGAGTCCATAGTAAAAGTTGTTACTAACAATGAGTACAATTTTCGGCTTAAAACTCTCCAAACTTATAACTCTATATAGTTATATTGTACAATCTTCATGTACGCAATAATAACTGCCCTGTTGGCTTACTGGTAGTATAGATATACTACCAGTAAGCTCTTCAAGCAGATGCTTGAAGAGCTGTAGGGTGTCGATTCGATTCCCACTCACGACAAACTGTGTGGTATAAACAAGTGTTTGTTCTGTGTCTGGATGTTATGTATGTATTATAAGTATGTAATTACAAAAAAAAAGTATTTAAGCATTCCATCAGTTGTCTGACTTCCATCATACAAGTTTTGCTTAGTTTGGAGTTAGATGGCGCTGAATACCCTACGATATTCATTTGTTTTGTGTATAATAAAACTTCAAAAAATCTTTGCCAGCAGTGCGACAATATAGGCTAGAATAAATAATAATAACACAGCCACGCTAAAACATTATTACAATGATTACATTTATGAGTTTTCCTCATCAGAGAATTTCCGTTAAGCTTTTAATTTTTTATTAAAACTGAATCCGGAAATGTTGTCGACATAAATTATTAATGATGCGACTGGTCCGCCATTAGGAAGACTATTATATTTAATTCGATTGAATAAAATTGAACTTCTGATTTCTGAATTCTGTTTGTTTATCAATGTCCATAAATTTGAATTATAAGAACTATTTCACGGTTGATTTTTATAGCGCTAACAGTTAAGCGAACGTGTTTTGATACATTAGTTGATTTATTGAAATTTACCTTGTGGTCTTCATTATCAAATATATATTTTTATGGGTGACAAGCTAAGTTTTTGACCACAGCTCCTCACCTGATGTTTAGTGCGATCATAGATAGTAAAACACACCCAGCCTGAAATAGAACTGGCTCTTAAGTAAGGCTGCCGAAACAGACCGATAGATCCATTAATATATTTATTTAAAAAAAAAGCAATATCTCAGCATAGTAAACTAAACTGGCGTGTGTGTAGAAGATATTTAGCTAGTTCTAAAGCTTCATTTTTTTTCATTTTTATCGCGGTTTTACTTCGATGTCTTAAGTTGATGTCTTGAAGTTTTATTATACTTTTGCATAAAAAAAAAGAAACTTTACGAAAAGAAAAACTGACGTGGGTGAAACCACATTTCGCAATTCTTTTTGCATACAGTACCATCGACGGAACAAAACTGTCTGGCCGGTGACAGGAACAGAACCGAAATGCGGTGGCAGTATTAGCATACAGTTCCCATGTGAGCTGTCAAACGCTTGAGCCAAGCTATAAGTGCGACCAACTTACCTGTGCTGTAAAATGCATAATATTTTGTAGCAGACTAAACTTAGAATTATTTTTTGTTATTATGTCCAAATATTACAAACATACAACGGGTGGTAAATTAACTACCTACGCAAATAATGTTAACACATAACGAATATACGTCGCTTAATATCAGCTGAGCTATGGGCAAACGCCTATTACGTCAACCATAAAAAAAACATCTAACGCTACTTTTACCGCGAACCAGAAAACTACAACATTTTGTTAACTGTAATAAAACGTTGACCTGTTTGCAAGTTTCTACTCGAAGTAAATAAATATAAATTGACTTCTTTGAAAGTTGAATGGGTGCCTAAAACACGGAAGCTTGAAATTGTATTGTCGAGGTGCTAAAACCGAGTTTTGATATGCATTCATTGCCTGCTGATTGTGGAATCGCGTGTACACATTTGATAACTAAAAGCGCAATCTATATCATCCTATGGACATACTTTTAACAGACGTTATAGAAATTGCTATACTGAATTGCTTGGGACGCATTAAATAGAATGTTACTGACAATAACAATTTAGGCATCTCAATAAATTCATATAACAACTTATTTTTTGCCGATTGTAAATAGAAAAGCTGTTCCACTACAAGGCGTGACGTTTTTAATTTGAAAAAGAACAATCCGACAGCACGTACGTTAATTAAATAAATATCGTAGGACATTACACAGTGCCATCTGACCCCAAATCTATTTATTTATTAATCCTACGTTATTTATTTATTTATGTTGACAGCCCTGTTGGTTCATTGGTAGTATGTTTGCTCCAAGAGCCGAAGGGTGTGGGTTCGATTCCCACCCAGGACAAGCATTTTGTCATATAAACAAATGTTTATTCTGTGTCTGGGTGTACTGTATTTATTATAGGCATGTATTTACAAAAAAAAACTATTTAATTATTCTATCAGTTATCTGTCATCCATAGCACAAGCTTTGTTTAGATTGGGGTCAGATGGCGCTGTGTGTTATGTCCTATGATATTTATTTATTTTATTTAAGTTCTCACTTTACGTAACGAATTTTTTGATTATTGAGTGTAGTTAAATTTTGGATACAGATGTATGTAGCTGTAACACCAAACTGTATCTCGCAATTTTGTTTTGATCAATTTTTTTAATTGCCTCCTACAATGGAATTAAATTAAAGACGTTTTCACGTGAAAAAAATTCGCTAGAATCAGAAAAGGCATGTGTTTAACCAACAGTTAAGATTTTATCACAACAGACTTTAGATTTTAATATCATATCTATTCCAAATGTGTCTAGTAGGTATAATGAAGTTTTGTGGTAGTTTTAAATATTTGGTTCGCATCCATGCTATTCTTTACCTAAATTTTCCTGGAACAGTTCGATTCCACCACCTACACGTAAACAAAATGCCATTAAAACCTGAATAACGTCCTTTCAGCGATGCTATTCCTTTTTCATTCCATTCCATTTCATCGAAAGACTCGATAAGTCATCCGTAGAGTTTAAGATAACATCTTTGAATACTTTGAATTTTAAAATCGCATTATAAACTGTTGAATTAAAAAATTCTGATACGCATCTATTAAAAAAAAGTTGAATGGAATATTGGGCAATCAAATTTGTACTAGTAATTATACTGTGTTGAATTTCCATATTGTACCTATTATTGTTCAGAAGATTACAGAGTTAGAAGCTTCGGTACCAAATCGAAAGAGAGACATTGTGAACAACTTTTAGTAGATATGGATATAACTCTAGAATTGTAAAATCAACTGTTCCATAGAAACACTCTAACCGTATGTTGACCGTTTCTGAATGAATGAATGAATGAATTTCGCTGAATTCTGACCGAATACATTGAACAGTAAAATTACTGGTAATTGGCCCGGAGTACTAATTCATTCGTTAATGTTTTTGGAAGAATATTACTGTCACTTAAATTAAAAGAGTGGACAGATGCATCGAGATGGCAAAAATGAGTAAACACAGGCTTAGTAATGATATTGCTATCATATTAGGGAAAATTATGATAATTGGCACAAAGGACGAACGTGTCATGCCCGAAGAAAACGAAAAAAAATTAGGGGCCTGTCAAACAACTTTTGGGTACAAGACTTAAAAAGCAGTGAAGAGAAGATAGAGAGAATGGAAAGCATCATGATGGTGCTTTCCATGCTTTCAATTCACGTTCGAGTTCGAATTCACGTTCGAGTTCGAGTTCGAATTCACATTCGAGGTTGGGTTCGAATTCACGTTCGAGTTCGAGTTCGAATTCACTTTCGAGTTCGAATTCACGTTCGAGTTCGAGTTTGAGTTCACTTTCGAGGTCGTGTTCGAATTCACGTTCGAGTTCGAATTCACGTTCGAGTTCGAGTTCGAATTCACGTTCGAGTTCGAACTCGAACGTGAATTCACGTTCGAGTTCGAGTACGAATTCACTTTCGAGTTCGAATTCACGTTCGAGTTCGTGTTCGAATTCACGTTCGAGTTCGAATTCACGTTCGAGTTCGAATTCACGTTCGAGTTCACTTTCGAGTTCGAGTTCGAATTCACGTTCGAGTTCAAGTTCACGTTCGAGTTTGAGTTCACGTTCGAATTCGAATTCACGTTCGAGTTAATTCGAATTCACGTTCGAGTTCGAGTTCACTTTCGAGTTCGAGTTCGAATTCACGTTCGAGTTCGAGTTCGAGTTCACTTTCGAGTTCGAATTCACGTTCACGTTCGAGTTTGAATTCACGTTCGAGTTCGAGTTCGAATTCACGTTCGAGTTCGTGTTCGAATTCACGTTCGAGTTCGAATTCACGTTCGAGTTCGAGTTCGAATTCACATTCGAGGTCGAGTTCGAATTCACGTTCGAGTTCGAGTTCGAATTCACTTTCGAGTTCAAATTCACGTTCAAGTTCGAGTTCAAGTTCACTTTCGAGTTCGAGTTCGAATTCACGTTCGAGTTCGAATTCACGTTCGAGTTCGAGTTCGAATTCACGTTCGAGTTCGAATTTGAATTCACGGTCGAGTTCGAATTCACGTTCGAGTTCGAATTCACGTTCGAGTTCGTGTTCGAATTCACGTTCGAGTTCGAGTTCGAGTTCACGTTCGAGTTCGAGTTCGAATTCACGTTCGAGTTCGAGTTCGAGTTCACTTTCGAGTTCGAGTTCGAATTCACGTTCGAGTTCGAGTTCACGTTCGAGTTCGAGTTCACTTTCGAGTTCGAGTTCGAGTTCACGTTCGAGTTCGAGTTCGAATTCACGTTCGAGTTCGAGTTCACTTTCGAGTTCAAGTTCGAATTCACTTTCGAGTTCGAATTCACGTTCGAGTTCGAGCTCGTTAACGTATTAATTTGTGTGAGATTTATTTTGCTAGACGCTTGTACAAAGTTATGTCGTCCACTTTGTATGAGCTGTCAAAAAGCGGTTAACATAATGGACATTTTAAAGGATTGAGCTCCAATAAATTCAACCAACTGAGTCAAGAAGACTAACCATTCCTGAAACATAACAAAACAAATGTGAAAATCAAGAAGCATTGTATATGAAAACGCTTCTAACTAGATTGAGATTTGTATCACAATTACACTATCATATTGTTAGTTTCCTTTTTGATGTCTCTTGGGAGTGATTAGAAAAAAAGAGCAATTAATTGAGCGTTGAATATATTATAGTAAAAAACACAATTTAAAATAATAGTAACACAAAGAAATTTTTGATTTAACATAAAATCTAATTGATCTGATGCTATTTATGTTCCTTAAGCAAGAAAATCTAAGCATTTAGAACAAACCATTAAATATTTTCGATTTGTAAAATGTTATATTGAAGCAACGAAATTTACTTCAGGCTAAATTAATAATTACGAATAAAGTAAGATAATCATTATTTTACTTCAATATATCAGCATTACTATTTCAAAATAAATTGCTTAGGTAGAAAAGAAAAAAAGTTGTAACGAAAACAACGAGCGTTTTAGGGCAATAACATTGTGTGTTCGAACCAAGCTAACAGTTATCCTTGTTTTAAAGAAATATAACATTGCATTAACATGGTCAGTACTTCGGCTTAATCTAATTATCTGCTTTCACTGAAGATGAATTATTAAGGATATTTTCAGACAAACTAAATTTATTGTATTGGAGCATCAGCACTCTTTAAAATACTAACGAGAACTTCATGACAATAACACTGTGTATTTGAACCAAGACAAATGTATTTTTAGTTTAATCAAATGTAACATTTTATTACTTTCCTTTAGCTTTTTCTTCTATTTCATATAAGATCATCAAATTAGTTGATCCGATACCATACATTTTTGTAACAACTAAATTAAAGTATTAAAACAAAAATTCGGGTTAGTTTCGGGCAAGTAAGATTTATTGTGTTGAAACAACGATGTTTTGGTTCAGGTTAAAGTAATATTGCTATATTCAATCAAGAAAGTTACCAATTTAGTTCAATATCCTATCATTATATTTTAAAACAATTTCTTTGACTGAAAGAAATATGTTCAAGCAAACCAAATGTTTTGATCGAAAGAAACCTCTTTGACTCTTTTTTTTCCGTGCACGCAACAGTCCTGGTGCTTGTCGAATAGTGTGTAAGTGCTTGCGTACTTTCTTTAAGCTTAATCCAAATTTCCTCCTCGAATCTACACTAATGTTATAAAGAGGAAAGATTTGTATTTTTGGATTTTTGTATGTTTGTAACGAATAAACTTAAAATCTATTGAACCGATATTAAACATTCTTTCACCGTTGGGAAGGTACACAGTCACTATCCCCGGGTGACATATACTTTTTATTCCTATATTTCCATGGGAACGGGAACTACGCGGTTGAAACTGCGAGGCGTCTGCTAGTAACAAATAAATGGAAACATACCGTCAAAATGGAGTAATGGTGTATAAAAAATGTATTTATAAACCATTAGGTAGCTACATTTTAAAATAAAATTTCTACTTAATCTCCATACCAATCAAAGGAGCACTTTACATGATTTCTTACAACATGTTTATCGTTTATTATTTGCATCGAAATCAGCCCAGCTCTAAACGTATTCCATCCCAGACGTATCAAATTGCATAAATTAGCACAAATCAAACTATTAACACTTCACTCGACGCGCTATATTTTACACTTGTTACTAGGAACAAGTTCTGACTTTATTTAACCGGTTCAAGGTGGTAGAACTAATCACCCCATTCGATTCTAAGTAGGTTGCATATCTTAGGTTTAGTTTAAAGATAGTCAGTTGGTTAGCTTAACAGACTTTTTTGTAAAACCGCGTGTGGAAACGAGTTAAACATTTTTACACATATACAATCATACACATAAATAAAATAAAAACATAAAGTTGGTTAAAAAGCGTTTATGTTATTGACAGCCCTGTTGGTTCATTGGTAGTTTGTCTGCTTCGAGAGCTAAAGGGTGTGGCTTTGATTCCTACTCAGGACTAACATTTGTGTGACTAACGTCGATGTTTGTTGTGTTTGAGTGTACTGTATGCATTTACAAAAAAAAAGTATTTAAGTATTCTGTCAGCTGTCTGGTTACCATAGTACAAGCTTTGCTTAATTTGGGGCTGGATGGCGCTGTGTTAAATGTCCTCCAATATTTATTTATTTTAAATTTTAATTTATTCGCTTCACATACAAAAGCCTTTATATTTGTGTTCATTCAGATTATCCCACCAATATTGTTAATGTGAAAGTTTGGATGGATGGTACTCTTTCACTAAAAACTACTGAATGGATTTTGATGTAATTTAGTTTTGAGGTAGCTGACACCCTGGATTAAGACATAGTCTACTTTTTATCCCGAAAACATGTAGCGGCTAACAGCGCGGGGCGCAGTTAGTAAATTATATATCTGTAAAACAAATTCGTGAAGCTGTTACTGCTTAACAAAGTAACAAACTTTCACATTTATAATATTTGTGTGAAGTATAGACTAATGGCCACTTGGCCAGCCCTAGTGTTAATTATGGTATATATGCCTCGTAGGTACTTCTCTGACAACCAACGAGAATTTGAGTAAAATTATTATGGAAGTCGTAAAAATTGCATATAAGTGTATCGTAGAATTTATAACTTCAAAAATATGATGCATATAAAATAACAATTAGCATTTATTGAAAATATGCAGGGATATTATTTCATGTAGAACTATGCCGAGAATATAATTATCAGAGTTCTCGTAGAGTCGAGTAATAACTCAGATATTTCTGGAATGCTGTGTATTAAGTGCTTACAAGTAGTAGTAATGAGCGCCAAAGCAGTGATGCCTCGGATTTGTTTTGTTACTCAAAGTTCTGTGTATCGCTGCAATGGTCATGGACATACGTTATCTCTTACCATCAGGAGAGCGTCTCGTTCGTTTCATTACCTTTTACATTAAAAAAAATAACTTTTTTTAAATACATACTAATAATATCTATAAATACATACTAATACTATCTACTCGGTGGTAGATTTCCTTAACAGAAGGTCGTCTAGGTAGGTACCACCGCAGTACAAGATATTCTGCCGCCAAGCAGTAGTGTGCAAACATTACTGTGTTCCGGTTTGAAGTGAACTGCAGCTAGCGAAATTACAGTGCTGTTGAGACTAAATATCTAGTCTCAAAGTAATGAGTGCCAAAGCAGCGATGCCCTGGACTTTGTTTTGTTACTCAAAGTTCTGTGTATCGCTGCAATGGTCATGGGCAGGCGTTATCTCTTACCATCCATAGAGCGCCTCGATCGTCTCATTACCTTAACATAAAAAGAAAAAAGTATTTGGTGCGCGATTCAGACTGAAGCATATATCCATTCACGTCATCACAAAATGAAAAGGGCCTACCCATTCAAAACACAAAACGCTTGATCAGAAGTGACGGTCAAAAGCGGACGATCGAACCCCTCACGTATAGAACACTTGCTCATATTTACTCGCAATAAAGCAATTTGGTGGACGCCTGGGATGAGTGGCGGCTGCAAGCGCTATGAATATCAACTGCTTTATGGCGAAAACTTGAGGCCGGCGCCCTTTTGGTGCCGGGGTGTGATTGACAAGGGAAATAAAAGGCCAGCAAGGTCACGTTATATAGCAGTACAGTGTAGTCTTTCACCACTCGTCATATTATTTTTTCAATCGTCAAAATCTGTCGTATCAATAGCAAGTAACGCCTATCTATGAGCATTGCAGCGATACACAGAACTTTGAGTATCAAAACAAAATTCAGGGCATCGCTGCTTTAGTGCTTATTACTTTGAAACTTTCGATGGTAAGTAGCCCTGTAATTTTATTAGCTGCTGTTCAAACCGGAACTCGACAATGTTTACACACTACTGCTTGGCGGCAGAATTTCTGGTACTACGGTAGTGACTACTTAGACGACCTCCTGCTAAGAAGATCTACCACCAAGTAAATATACGTATATACATATTTTTATATATTTACTTATCTCGACAATCTCGTAGATAATCTCAATGTTTTCAAATCGCTAGTTTATAGTAAAAGTGTGATTTCATATTGACAAAACAACCTACAATATCCATTCAATGGTAATTTAAAATGACGAAGAAATCCATTATCAATGTACGTCATTGTCTACTAAGGGGCATACATCAAACTATAAGATGAAAAGAAAAGTAGACCGGTCACGAATACCATTATTTAATATTGTAAGAATAGTATCGTCGGCACATTATTTGTAGAGGCGATCGTTCATTTAGAAGCATAGGAACAGATAAACATAAATGACAGGAGACTGGTGTCGTTTTCAGTAAGAACCCTTTTTTATTGAACATAGCGCCATGTAGACTAGATGCCGCTACGTGATTTCTAATACTCTCCCTGTATTACGTATAGTTTATTTTTTTATGTTTAAAGTTTAAAATAATGTGTCAAGTTGACAAAGGCACTCTGGCGTGTGTGAAGCAGAAATAAAAAAAAAGTCATGTTAATGTTTATGTTGGGCGAGAATCACCCCACGCTCAAAAACAAGAACCACAAAGATCAGTTAAGATCAGAGTTGCCGGCGTTATTTATACAGGGTGTTTCAGATTTGATCGTGAAATCGTGAAAAATTAGTTGTCTAGAGAAATATTAAAAAAAATGTGTGACTGATTTTTAAACAATATCAAAATTTGCCATACGATAAAAAATCGTAATGATGTTTCTGACTGTAACATATCCTGCCCTACAAATCTTTGCCGCACTAAGGTTACCTGGAAAAGATCGCTTTAGCAATAAGGTCGTTACATGTGGCATTAATGTTAAACTGTTAATCCTGGTGCCATCCATGTTTGTCACTGGTAGTCATTTGTCAGGCTCTTGGTATAATATCACAAATCTATAAAAGTATTGATTTAAAACAACAGTTTTAAAATGTATAAATAATGTCACGACCATTATGACAACATAATATCACTCTTTGTTTACCGCCCTCCTGCGTGACATCAGGGAATCGTACTCGAGGCATCCCTGTTTTCCGAGGCTAAGCGCTGGGGGGGTGTGACATGATACGTAAATAATGGATTATCCCCAAAATTACGATCGAACAGCGAATGTAGTGCGCACATAACATTCTTTATCCTACATTTTAAAGCAATATTACATGGATTGTGTTATCATATTACTGTAGTATTTTTGACCGTCAGCTCTCCGCTTACTATTTTTATACCACCGAGTAAACCCTCACGCGAACCGGCAATCATCGCTGTTCACGAGTTTCGATGCAGCAAATCGAAACGCTCGGAAATTCAGCCTAATATGAAAACGCGATAACTGATCTTTTATTATTTAGTGGAAGGCTTGTAGCCACTCGATAAAAATAAATGTTTATGGAGCTGATACAACCTTCAAGTTTAACAGAGCCAGCAGAATATTATTCTGTTTATACGTTCACAATTTTACTGTTTTTGAGCGAATTGTTAGGAATATGTACCTACTGCGCCCCGCGGTGTTATCCGCTACATGTTTTCGGGATACAAAGTAGCCTATGTCCATACCAATTTTTCGTTCAGTAGTTTTTACGTGAAAGAGTAACAAACAGCCATCCATCCATCCAAACTTTCACATTTATAATATTAGTGGGATAACTTTTGTACTGTCATTTTAGGAGTAACTGAAATAGAAAAAATCGTTTGTTGTTAATGATTCAGACCGTAGCGTTGAAAGCTCAGTCGATAACGCAGTCGGATACTAAGCCGGGTTCAAAACCTAACAAAGAACTTAGACTACTTGTGAAGGAAAACATCATGAGGAATCCATAAAATAAAGTACTTTCTAGTGATCGGCTGACAAGCTACCACTCTTTAGTTAAAAGCCAAGCATCAACGGTGTGTTCTGGTAGCTTCAGTTAACTATTTTGTATTAAATCTAAATAATGAATTTATCAGGACAAATTTAACAAAAAAACCACGAAAACTTCCTTCGTTTATTTGTTTATCAAAACAGTAAGTTTGGAATAACTTGACATTTTCGTTATTAGCAATTTATTTTAGTGGCTCCACCACGTCTTATTTATGTTTAAGTTGGAAACTTTGACCATAATCATTATTATCTGAAACTTGGTCTGTGACAACCCTGGAATCTTGAATGAGGAAAAATAGATTAACAGAACTTTACCTAAATACGGATGGAATCTAGTCCACTAATGTCATATACATATATAATTATATATATTGGAATGGACTTCATATAATTATTTATTGACGCAAAATCGACTCAGCACTATTCTATGATTAGCATACTCTCAAAGTAATGTAATTTAATGAATGCCATAAAATACTTACATAGCTAAGCATTATATTAGTTTGCGCGTTCTTGGAACAACATATCTTTTTTTGCTAGTCTATGATCTGAATTTTGTTACGTGACAACCCTAATGATACCTAAGTCAAACAATTTCGCGCTTATGAAATCATTATTTTGTCCTTTGAGTTCGTTTCTCCTGTGAACTTAGTAAATGGATAAAGCGAGACCCCAAGTTAATCGTTAATCAAAGTTGGCTTTGAGCGAGTTGTTTGTATTGTTTATCTAGGTGTTTAAAACTAAGTTTAGATCAAAATTAGTCGTTAAGTTGTATTTAAGTAGACATTGCTTTTTTTATTATGATGTATTATAACTGTGTTTTATGTTTATACTTTGCACATTAATAGTGCAGTAGTTTAGTAGTATTAGTAATGCAGTAATGTTTAAAACATTACTATGTTGAAGGGTAGTAAAATTACTGTGCTGTAGAGATTAACTATCGAAAGCCTCAAAGTAATGAGCGCCAAAACTGCGATGCCCTGGAATTTGTTTTGCTACTCAAAGTTCAGTGTTTCGCTGCAATGGTCATGGACCGGCGTTATCTCTAACCCTCTGAAAAAAAAGCTAGTAACGCTATATAACATTGGGATCATGCACAGTTTGGTAAATAATGATAGCTCTTGAGAGAGGCCTATGTTCAGCAGTGGACTTTGATAGGCTGATGGTGATGATGATGTGATACGCAAGGGAAAAAACAAAATGTTGAATTTTATTCATAATACGATCGCGAACATAAATCTAGAAGATTACACATGAGCAGAAATTCATCGCATGATGTCCTCTTTAACTATGTACATCCCCTTATAACCGAGATATAGGACTAAATAAATCACATAGAGGTCAAATGTATAAAATATTGATGAAGGAGTCGGCCATGTCTTAGATTAAAGGACATAATTGTGACGTTTGAATTGACCGATTTTCTACTAAGTAGATATGACTTTTTCTTTTGAAAATGTTTAATGAATTTATTAATTACGTAAAGGAGAATTTTCATTTCGTAGACAGTGGTAAAATGAATGTTGTTCCTCTACATTTTTTTTTATGGTTTACAGGCTAGGTGTTTGACCACAGCTTACTTTATGTTAAGTAAAGGTGTCGTCGAAGATGGTAAATAACACCTAGCCTGGAATGGATCTGGCTCTCAAGTGAGGCCGGAACACGCCGTTAGGTGATTGGTAGCTTACTTTTAACTTGAGAGTGATAACTAGCCATCTGGTTACTATAAAATACCCTACCATCATGTTATGGTTTCCTCACGATGTTATCCTTCACCAGCAGCTCAAGCTAATTGTTGGCGTTTGAACCCATGCCCTTCGGCGTTTAAGCCGGCCCCGCGAACCACTGAGCTATCATTACTGAATACTTTTATTATTATGATAAATATTATAAACAAACTGAAAATCTCGTATTTACACAAAATCTTTAAATCCACATCGGAAAAATGTTTCCGATCGGATACGAACAAAATATCAATACCGAATGTCAGGGTCAAAGGAGTGTTTTGCCCATTCTCCCATTTTATTTTACTGCGTCTTAGTTTCAGGCTAAATATTTAAGGCACACAGTAGGTTCGTGATTCCGTCTCACCATCAATTGCCATTATACGAAATCCCACCGATTTTATTGCGTTGACGTAAATAGAAAATCTATCGGTGAACAAGTTACGGGATTGGTATCGCAAAAAAGGTTAAAACAGTTTGCGCCTAAAAATGCAATTTATTTTTTGACAGCGCGAACGTTGTCATAACAGGTGCCGTTAAAGGATTTCCAGTCATTTTGTATGCACACGAATATTTTAAGTAAAAAAAGAAAGATAAAACTAAAGCAAAAATCCAAAATAAAACTTCCGTAAAATTGGTAATCAATCTATAGTCATATAAACTTCTTTCACCTCAAACACACACGTACAAACTCACTACAAAATTACCACTACACCGTCTTCAACCATGCCTCCACTTAAAACCGAGTGAGCTGTGGTTAACTTGGAAACCATAAATAATAAAAAAATGCGATATTCTTCCATGAACTTGAGTGTAGACATTCAATTATATTAATTTCCTTAGCTTGCAGTTAGATAGCGCTGTATAAAATGTATTTAAAAATGTATGTAATGTATTCAGCCTCTATATATATAAATGTAGAATATATTGTAGCGTAGCTACTTATAAAAACACAAGAAACACATACTGGCACTCATTTCATCGTATTTTGTCATTCATTTATGATATTTATCAATTAACTTGAATACAATATCATTATTTTATTGTTATTTCCATTTCCACAAATGGTAAACAAACTAATTTGTTTACGTTAAATTGTCATGTAAAGATGACAGAAGTAATCGTGTGTAACTCAGATCAGAACCGGTTCAAATATTCAGATCGCGTAGGTTTGAACCGTTGAGCTGCAGCTCAACCGCAGATCAAGCAGCTCAAATCGTGGCTTGCGGCTCAACGAGTCATCGTTGTCGCGCACCCGACCGCAGCTAATCGAACTGAATTGCGAACCGAACCGAAATTGAAAAGTGAACCGAACGGAGCCGATGCGACGCGATCTGTTTTTTGAAGCAGTGTGTGTATGAACGAAACAGAATTGCTAAGTAAGTATCCGAAATACAAATAATAATATCAGTCGATATATTGAGAACATTTCCAACGTTGTTGAGCTGCAACTATAAACCAACTATGTGAGCTGCATATTCTATCGCTGCATAAGGTCTAGTTTACTTCGCTATTGACTAAATGACTCCCTCGAGTTAGTACGTGAAATGATCTGAAATGACCTGTTGAGCCGGTTCAAGTTTTCAGCTCAAGGGTTGAGCTGCGAGCCGCGGCGTGACTCAAGTAAATCTGTTGAGTTACCCATGGCTAGACAGAAGTCTAAAGTAGACAATGACAGTGACATACGTCGCAGACTGTCATGAAGACAATACTCGCTTTTGATAATCGAAACGAAACAAATTGTTTATGGTTATCGTAAAATTTGTTTCGATCTTCTTTTGTATTTAGAAATAAAATGAAATTAATTAATTAAAATAATTTGTTTAATAGTAAAAAATAACTTAAATTTCACATTGAAAAAGGTATGAAATTACTACATTTTCATTTTTATTTATTGCTGGCTGTTGGCGATACTCGAACCGTCTGTGTGAACCGGAACGCTTCTCATCGGTGACTTGATCTAGTTTATGGTCGTGATTTGGCATTTTTCCGATCGGAGCCGCCGATGATTTTTGTCTCGTCTACGATGAGAAGATTATTAAGATTTTGCAAGCGATCCCGCGCGCACGCGCTGCGACCCAGTCGCCACAAGACATTCAAATTAAATTTCAAAACCCGCAAGAAGGTGGGTCTGTTTTAGATTTCCTTTTTCTCCGTTTCTCGGGCCGTTTTCGTTCCCGATCGGCGATCTAACACTGTATGTTTTTTGCAGTGGGTTTTTTTGGCTTACACATAAACCGATACTCAACTTGACGGACCGCTGCAACGCCCACGGTTTCCTGCAAGTATTTCTGTGATCTAGATGTTCGGCGTGCCGGCTGAGAACGCAGTTCGGCATCCGCCTACAACACTGCAGTATCCTTTTTCTTTTAATATTTAACATTTTGTGTGGTCAGGCCGACATATAATTATGTTCTTCGGTCTTTCTTCCACGTCAGTTTTTCAACCGTAACTTCCGAGTTGAAGAGAGAAACTTCTACACTTTACTTTAATTAATATTGTAACAATAGTTAGCATATGGATGGACAGATTGTCTAGCTAGCAATCTGTACCGGTCTCATTATTTTCAGTTTAATATCAACTTTCAAATATTCTTCATCACAGTATGAAGCCTTTTAGTTTTTTTGTATGTAGTTGTAGGTAGTTTCGTGCAAAATATTTAACTATTAGTCCACGATAACTTTTAGCTAGTAGGTAGTTTCGCGTTCTAGAAACTACACTACCACTTTGTATAAATTTAGTAATAAGCAATAAGAAATAAATAATATGTGTTAATATTTAACTAAATCAGAACAACTACAATCTCACAATAACGGTACGGTCCTTCAACAAAAGTTCTTTGTTCTGTTGACTTTGCAGTATCCAGACACTTTTAATTTATTCAATCTTAACTTATTTGTAACGTTGCTTTCAACCTTTCATTTTACCACACCTTTTCATTCTCACCACGTTACAATATGTTTATAAATAAATGTATTCAGCCTCTAGTATCCCACTGCTGAGCAAAGGCTTCCTTTTCCTCCTTCCAGACTTACCGGTCTTCGGCTTTGGTGGTCCAGAGACCATCGTGATGATTTAGTTAGTCACACCACCTTCGTTTTTCTTTAAATTACTTAAGTTAATCATTATTGCTATGTTCATTTGTACTAAAAACAATTAAATTTATGTGGTTAAAAAACTAGGAAAACGTTATACAATAAAGAGACTAACATCAAAACCAATTTATTTCGTAAAATTTTACTAACTAAACACGCAAGCACGAAAGGTAACTCTTGAAACTATAATTCGTTACTTCGAGACACTGAATTGTCTTTACAATAAAACCTCGTGTACGGAACACCTAGCGCGAAGCCTTAACGAGAAAATAGTGATCGTAAATCACGGGAAATTCGTTCTTATTGAATTTCCTTTTGTCGGCTAACGGAAGCGGAGACTCGGTTTTTGTTCCGAATGGACGCTCGCAGACAGGGCGAGTTTTTTGAAAGCTGATTGTTGATAATGCACGATTCATCAGGTATTTTTGGCTGATAAAAATATAGAGACTGTTTTAATTTTGGAGGGTAGTTTGTAGGAATGTTTTTGTTTTAAGGATATTGCATATGAAAAGTGTTAAACAAGTATTACCTTTTCTTTTTAACTGTTAAGCTATTGCATAGCTTCTATCACGGGCCTTGAGTGTGGAGACCGAATCCAGAAATTCCGTAACGAAAGTAGCCTAACACCCCCCACTCCCACCGGCACAGCGGTGATACTTTTTAGTTTTGCCATCTATCGATGAATAGCAGAAATTTTAATGACTTTTGAAATATCACGCTTGTCTCTTTAGTTAAGCAACTTGCCTCTAGGTGGCATTGGTTGTATCGGCGTAAAAATGCTATGCAATAGCTTTACCGCGGCAGTCCCCGAGTGCCACATGTCTTTTTTTTATTTACCTTTTTTTGGACGTTGTATGGGGTTCCATAATAAATAAACATGAATTTACTCCATAAAGAAATACTGTCTACTGATTTGACGCTTCACTATTACGAAATGGTAAGCGTAACCCCAAACTAGACTGAAACACGCACAGAGTGTGGCGCCATCTATTTTTTACATTAAACAACCAATATACTGCCTCTGGGTGTTATGATCAAGCAAATATCCTATTCTGGTGCGGTGGACGTTTTCCCAGTAATTCTTTGTTTGGTGGCATTGGTTGTATCGGCGTAAAAATGCTATGCAATAGCTTTACCGCGGCAGTCCCCGAGTGCCACATGTCTTTTTTTTATTTACCTTTTTTTGGACGTTGTATGGGGTTCCATAATAAATAAACATGAATTTACTCCATAAAGAAATACTGTCTACTGATTTGACGCTTCACTATTACGAAATGGTAAGCGTAACCCCAAACTAGACTGAAACACGCACAGAGTGTGGCGCCATCTATTTTTTACATTAAACAACCAATATACTGCCTCTGGGTGTTATGATCAAGCAAATATCCTATTCTGGTGCGGTGGACGTTTTCCCAGTAATTCTTTGTTTTTCAACCCGACATAGATAATTCTAACAGCTCCATAGTATGAGGCAACCATTATTATCATTCCAATGAGTGCTATCGCATGTACAATATTAACTTATATCTTGTAGCTTTGTAGCGATGATAGCTCAGTGGTTAGCGCGGTAGGTTCGCATGCCGAAGGGCGTGGGTTCAAACCCCAACAATGAGCTTAAGCTGCCGGTGAAGGAAAACATCGTGAGGAAACCATAGCATGGTGGTAGGGTACTTTCTAGTACTCGGCTGGCTAGCTACCACCCTCAAGTTGAAAATCTGCCGCCAAGCATCTAACGGTGTGTTCCGGCAGCCTCACTTGAGAGCCAGGTCCATTCCAGGCTTGATGTGCTTTACCATCTTCGACCACACCTTCACTTAACATCAGGTGAGCTGTGGTCAAAACAACTAGCCTGTCAACCATAAAAAAAAAAAAAAAAAAAAAAAAAAAAAAAAAAAAAAAAAAAAAAAAAAAGAACTCATTAAGTAGAGCTACTTCCCGCTCTCAATAGTTCGCGCGTAGCTTATAAATAAATACGTGACAGAAGGGCCTAAAAAGTAACAAAAACTCTTGCTTTGTATGTTTTCTCTCAGTCATTGTCATAAGTTCATTATATACTCATCAATACTTTCTAGTACTCGGCTGTCTAGCTACTACCCTCAAGTTGAAAATCTGTCGCCATGCATCTAATGGTTTGTTACGGCAGCCACACTTGAGAACCAGTTCCATTCCAAGCTAGGTATGCCTTACCATCGTCAACCTTAACACCACTTAACTTCAGGTGAGCTGTAGTCAAACACCTAGTTTGTCAATAATTAACAAAAAAAGACATGAAATAAAATAAATAAAAATAAATATCGTAAGAGTATACACACTGCGCCATCTGGCCCCAAACTAAGTAGAGCTTGTGTGATGGAAGTCAGATAACTGATAGAATACATAAATACTTTTTTTTGTAAATACATACTTATAATACATACAGAACACCCAGACACAGAACAAACATTTGTTTAATCACAAAATGTTTGCCCTGAGTGGGAATAGAACCCACGCCCTACAGCTCTCAAGGCAGATATACTACCAATAAGTCAACGGGGCTGGCTGTATCGAGGGTGTGTATTTTTAAAATAACTTCGCCGAAAAACGTTGTAGAAGAATAAATAACATTATAAATAAATATCGTAGGACATTACACACAGCGCCACCTGATCCCAAACTAAGCAAAGCTTGTACTATGGGAGTCAGATAACTGATAGAATACTTAAATATTTTTTTTTTTGTAAATACAGTATGTATTATAATACATACAGTACACCCAGACACAGAACAAACATTTGGTTTTATATCACAAAATGCTTGTCCTGGGTGGGAATCGAACCCACGCCTCACAGCTCTTGAAGTAGACATGCTACCAATGAGCCAACAGGGCTGTCAGTAGAAGAATATCGTGTAATACAAGTACATTAAATTACATCGTACGTCGTTATACGGACATACATCGTACGTACATCGTTATAACCCATGAATTTCAAAGTGTAACTGAAAGTATAAAAGCTTCTCTCACATGTTACGATGAAGTAAATGATGGATGGTCTGCAAAGTGGACCAAACTATACCATAAGTATGAGTAGTCTTCAGAATTTTTCAAATAAAGAACTTTTAAGAATTGAAAAATTAGGTCATCTGTGCTGAAGCATATCTTTATTTGAAAAGTTTCCTGGTTTTATCGGTTCCCATCGGAATCTTGTTTGATCTAGTTCTTTGCTATTGAATTCTGGTACATAATTTATGAAGCTTAACTTGAAGCACAATTTTGAAATAAGAATTTACGTTTATTAAATTTACTATTGCCAGAAGCCTGATCAGTTTTAATTGAATTTGATTTTACTAAATATGGAATTACTGTTTTTTTTTTTATTCTTTTTAGTCATGGTTGGGGTGTAGTCATGACCTAGTGATTTTACTATAAGCAAAAAAACGTCGTATTTTGTCACATTATATCACTTTCACACACTCATGCTTAATTCAGTGCTTTATGAATAAAACACCACTATGTCATATTTATACTATTTCTCACACAAAAAAATAAAATTTATGGAAAAAAAATAACAATACAATGTGGCAACACCCCTCTTCCGCGTTCCCACCGAAACTATTCAACTTGTTGGTTGAACGTAGCTTTACTGTAGTACATTTTTTCAGCTAATAAGCACAGCTTTCAACTAAAACAAAACTATTTTATTAGAGGGTTAGAACCTTGTTTCTCTTGACCTATTTAGATATCTAACTATTCCAAAAGCAGTCAAACTCTGGAAAGTTTGCTGAAGTTATCGTTAGAATTTTCCGGAGCTGAGCTAATTGCTTTTCCGCTATTCCAAAGTTTTTATCTCAATTAGAATCGTTTTACGAGTTTGAATAATAGTGGTTGGATTATGTCAAGATTTAAAATTTAAAAATTCAAACCTGAATAAAAACTAAGCACAACATCCAGACATGACTTTTCGTGTTAGTTCCAAAACTCTATCGAAGCTTTATAGTAAAGTCGCCACTACTTTACTGAAGCACGACTGTACTTAACTGACACGGACTGTACTTGACCAAGACTGGACTTGGACTATATCTATAGCTACGAGGCACCTTATTTACCCTTTGAATCTTGAAAAGATAAAACACTTGACCCTGGCAAATGCTCAAAATGCGACGCCAAAACCAAAGAAAAAAATGTAAATCTTTTTTAAATATGGTCTCTCATGCGCAGCACCTATTCGTCCAATCGTGCTTATAAGGTTAGCAGCGTGTTCGCACTGTATGGCTAGCGAAATATGCTGGGTCAGGTGACAACTTTAGTAAAATTTAATAATTAGAATTATAAAAATTATATATAATGTGTAAATCAAAAATAAATGTATGCTATTACTCTCGGTACAACCAAGAAATCTAGCCCATCAGATAAGCAAGTGAGGGTTTAGAAATATTACAATATACCAACTAAAACAGTGACTGGGAATAATTTCTGTAATGTATAAACTTATGCTTCTGTTTTGCTTTTGCGTACATGAGTGTGGAAAACTGATATATTCTGGTGGAGCATGACTTTGTCGTGCTACTTCCAAAACTTGTAGTAAAGTTACCACTACTTATGACACGATCAGACTCGACTTTGTGTGACTTACTGTATGTAACTTAGATTTATTTTAGTTGATTTATCAACAAATATTCTTATAACATGTAAGGCTAGAATTATATATATATTGTATCTAAAAATATCAGATATGAAGACCTAAAAACGTTATGCCTGTTACAATATATGAACTTACTAATTTGAACCTTACATTGAAAGTCTCGGTTTCTGCTCTACTGCTGATAAAACGAGACAAAGTTTAATTTAATATTGGAATCAGAATGGTCAAGAATTGTAACGGTTATCTAGAAAAATATGCATTGTAGTTATATCTCCTTGTCAAATAAAGAATATTTTTTTATGTAAAAGTAATGGGGCGTACGAAACGATCTTCTCGTCGTAAAAGAAAACGCTTGTCCATAAAAATACACTCCTCTATCCGCCGGACTTGTGCCAGCCGACCGGATTTGTAGTAACTAGTCGGTGCCTTGCCGACGGCATTGTCACGGAAAATAACAATACATCGGGGCACATATTTAAGTATCGACCTGGCACTTAATTATATATATATGTTTTTCTTTTAATTTAAAAGTAATGAGAAGAACAAGACGCTGTCCTGATGGTAACAGATCCTGCCCATAACCATTGCAACGGAGCCCAGAACTTTGAGTAACAAAACTAAGGCCATGATATCGCGACGGCCTAGACGTCCTACTAAGGAGATCTACCACCAATTAATCATAATCATAGTCATAGTTCTTTATTGATAACATCAGTTACAAGTCAATTAAATTAAATAACTTAAAAAAATGACAATGTTAATTAAATAATAAAAAATGAATCGAATTAAATTAGGTAGATACAATAAAATTTCAATAAAAAAAATGTTAAAAAATTATACGACTCTCAATCTCATCACGTCATCGAACCTATAGAATACCTACCTACTTGATAAGCCAAATCTTTAATATCTATTAATACGATTGTCTAGAGGGAGCGCTTCGAATCTCGTGCGGCATCCTTTTCTATTTAGTACATATGACCTGTTATATATATGGCCTATTGTGTATGGCTAACATCACAATGTTCGTTATGTAAAATATCCGTGGTTTAGTAACTGCTCTACCAAACGTACTGGTGAATCGTCACAGTTGGCTGGCAGACCGGCTCTCTTGCCAAATATGTCGAAAAGATAGCGCTATATCCCCCACTGCAGATTTACAACTAAAACTCTGTCACACTGAATGTACAACTATACGATTTGTTAACTCCTTAACTCCACATCAACTCATCGCTATTATTAGTTTGATTTTCGATAAAGCGTAAATATACAATATGGTCATTTTGAACTTGATGAAGAACATTTACGAGTTAAACCTGAGTATAAAAGCAAAAAAATTATATGAAAATAATTTTATTCCTATATGCTAAGAAACGACAATATTCATTGGTTGCCTTACTAGGTAAAGCATGTATCAAGGCAACCTGTACTCCTGATCACAACACTTAAAGTTTGATAAACTCGTTCGCAAGACGGCACTCCTAGATATTTTAAAGAAATTTTAACTATTGTTCCCACAAATAAAAATATTAGATGTTTCTTAAAATATACATAAATTATTCTTCAACACAAATTATGGTCTCATAGCTATATTCAAACTAAGTGTATTTAAACTTCTTCAAAATATTTTATTTTTCATTTGCAATAACTTTATTAACAACAATCTTGAATAGATGGAGTGGAAAATAGTTCATGCAAATAAAAATCAGAATATGAAATCAATACCAAACTATAGAGGTTGTGAAGATATGAAGGTCGCTAGGTCACAGTTTGATAAGAATAACTAGTTTAATAGTGTTGTCTTGTGTGTGTTGATAAGGACGTGGAGAGTTACTAGATTTATTCGAATAGACCGGTTCATACCTAAATTAGATACATTAAGTATTAATAAATAATAAATAATTATTATTCGCGCAGAATTTAATAGAGGAAAGTAACAAAACATGAAATACCATTTTATTTTTAAGACATAAAATACACATTTTTTTAAATTCCATTTTGGTTTGGCACATGTTAGCATATGGTATTTTCTAAAAAAAAATTTAAACTGAAATAAAAAAGTTTGTACATACACACAACGCGTGCTATACACACTCGCTCATACACACATTCACTCCCACCTTATACACACTAACTATAATAACGGTGGGTCAATTGAGGTGTCTCACACAACTAAACAGCTCTCTAGCATCAGAACAGGGCTCGCACAGTAGCCTGTTATATCTGCCAACGTCCAGTCTGTTCAAGTAAATAAGTCACTTCAAGTGCCCGTCTCTCCCGCTGGAGGCGAACACATTCCACCAGGAGGTGGTACACAGCCTCTTCAACTCCACAAGTCACAATTTGGAGTCTCAATGATCTCACAATTTGAAGTTATTGATATGGATGAGTAACAATTATGAAGTCATGCATTTCGTCATAGTATTCATAACTACATGCAATACTCTAAGCATTTAGAGTTTTGAGTTACATATTACGGATAATCACACAATACGGTAATAGTTACTTAATTCGTGCTTCGGTGGATATCGAGCATGTTCGCTCAATATTGTGCGGTAATAAACATTTGGTCATATTATTTGTACTGCTTAAGTTGTTTCTACAGAATTGTTGTAGAAGTTAGGTGATTTATTGGGTAAAATTCGTAGCAAGAGTAAATCGTAGGTTGTGCAATATTTTATGATCAGAAATTGTAAAAGATGTCAACAGAATATGTTATAAGCTGAAGTAGAGTAAATATTGTTTGTTACCTTTTATTACAGTTGAAAAGGTGGTAATATTGCTTTTTTTTCTCTGTTTTTGGCATCGCACTTCATGCATTTCACTGGTGTGAAATTGTTCGATATTCTATGGAAAGTTTTTTTTTTTTTTTTAATAATTTGCCCTTTCGGGCAGGCTAAAGCTATAGAGCCATACTGCCTTGTCTTAAGTGTTATTTCTGCTGTATCTTAGCTATAGTTATCGTCAAAGTCGTCTTTGTTAAGTCCGGTTCGTGTCAGTTAATTCCAGTCATGCTTTAGTAAAGTAGTGGCAACTTTACTACAAAGCTTCGATGGAGTTTTGGAAGCAACACGAAAACTCATGTTTCACCACATTATATCATTTTCCCACACTTGCGCTTGTAATTCGGCACTTTATGAATAAAACACCACCATTTTTATGCATAAACACTCGACAAAACACTAGTTTTGGAAAAAAATACAACGGAGCGACACGACTCTTCCCGCGTTCCCGCCAAAACCCTGGAAAGTTTAATGAACAGTCTTAGGCAAGTCCCGTTATGCCAAATGTGACCATTTAAATTTTTGTTTAAAACGGAACATTTTCAAAAATAAAAAAGTTAATAACATTCACTTTCATTATCGAGATGAAATGGACAACGGATTTTTAGATTTTTGTAGCGATGATAGCTCAGTGGTTAGCGCGGTAGGTTCGCATGCCGAAGGGCGTGGGTTCAAACCCCAACAATGAGCTTGAGCTGCCGGTGAAGGAAAACATCGTGAGGAAACCATAGCATGGTGGTAGGGTACTTTCTAGTACTCGGCTGGCTAGCTACCACCCCCAAGTTGAAAATCTGCCGCCAAGCATCTAACGGTGTGTTCCGGCATGTATATATAGGCAGGCAGGTATATATAGGCATGTAAATTAAAATGCAAAATTTTGGTTTAAAATGGTTATGGCATAGAAGTATTGAAAAACTTCCACCGAACGATTTTAGCTCCAAATGTTTTGATTATTCTAGTTTTGGTTATTTCACGTATCCAAGCCACCTTTTTTTTTGTCTCTCCTTATTCCACTTAACTAAGCTAAAAACTACGGCCTTAATCGTCCTTTATGAATTTTGATGTCAGTACTGACCTTTCTGTAACTAAAAACGGGACAATTTGGCGTCCAGAAACTTTCCCTGGGGACACCGGCACGGAGTAGCAGAAAATGGAACAGATCTATGGTACGTAATTTATGCCCCAGAATACTACAAGCCTTCATAGAGTTTTGAATTACTTATTTCACTATAATAGGTATACCAATTCTCACGCCCGTGCGTATAATGTGTCACTTGAATAAAACACCACATTTTTTTTCATATGAACACTCTAACCCACATACATTTTTTCAAATAATATAATACGATATTATAAATACGTGTACCCTTCAAAATTTTTCCCAGTAGAATTTGGTCATGTAAGTGTGCAGCAAATTTTAAAAAATATATCAATACGTATAAACGTATAGCTTACACCAAAGAAACTCCTAAAATGCGGCCACGAAAACCGAGGCTAGACTGCTGTAACTACTTACGTTGGCGGAGACGAAAATACACAGTAAGGCCAGTTCCATACACACAGCCTGTGGCAGTGGCTAAATTTGAAAGAAAAAAGAAAGAAAGAAACACGTTTGATTCTGTAACAAGCACAAAAACAAACAAACAGAGACAGACAAAAGTTACAAAATATAATAGTTAAGTTAATAGATAGTTAGTTGTTATAGTTAATTTGTAGCACCAGTGTGGGGCACGCTTGATGTTTAAACTGCAGTAATGAAAGTTCAGTAGTTATCCCGGTCAAATCACACGCCGGAGGGCGTGGATTCAAATCCCAACAATAAGCTCGAGTTGCCGACAAAGTAAAGTTCTAGTACTCAGCTGACTAGCTACCATCCTCAGCATCATTTAAGAGCGAGTTTCCATTTCAGGCTAGATGTGTTCACTATATATGACTATACGTGTAATAATATCATGTGAAATTTGGTCAAACACAAAGCCTGTCAACCATTAAAAAAAGTTAGGTACTTAAGATATGGTTTTACTGTTCATTAATGTTTTTATTCCAAACCAACCTTTTACTCTAAGCAAGCCTACATCGTGTAGTTTCAAAAAATTTGTTAATCCGAGTGGATTTTCCGTACGTTTCCATGAAAGTGCTTTTGCGCTGAGGTGACGATATCATAACATTTTCTGCTCAACTCCTGAGCCATGGTCGAGCGAGCACAAAAAGCTGAATCCAGTTTTGCAGGCAATGCACCAGTATATTCAATACAGTAAGAGGTTAAGTTTTTATATTTTCATTTTTTAGTAGGCTTGCGTTGAACAGCTATTTTGTTGATGTCAATCGACGGAGCATAATTGTTTAGATGGGAATAGTTTCATTCGAAACTAAAATGCTCAGATTTTAACTATCGGGGACACGACAGTCACTGAACTACTAAAGCTGGGCAGTCTGGAAGGAAGGGAAGCCTTTATACCCAGCATTGGGATACTAGAGACCGAAATAAATAAATGTATAAAACATATTAGTTCATTTTATTTTCTGGAAAAACTTATAAACTTACAGTGTAACACCAAAACGTTTTTGAGCTATGTAAATAGAACGCTAATACACAGATATATTTATCAATAAAAACACAAATCTTATAAACGATATACCTATACAGAGACAGTTGGCAGTATCTGGCGACAGTCGGAACAAATTCATCATTAACTTAACGGCGAAAATTAAGTTGGTTAAGTAATCCGAGCAGGCAGATTGTGTATTAGTACTGCAATTTATTATAAAAGTACTAGCTGTGCCTGGTGGTTTCACCCGGCGGGTTCACAAGTCTCAAAGCAATGAACGCCAAAGCAGTGATGCCTTGGACTTTGTTTGGTTACTGAAAGTTCTGTATATCGCTGCAATGGTCAAGGACAGGCGTTGTCTCTCTAACCATCAGGAGAACGTCTCGTTCGTCTCATTACTTTTTACGTTAAAAAATCTTTGTTCATGAAATGAACTACCAAAATGCATAACGAGTTTTTAAACTCCGATTGATAGTTTCTGAGATTAGCGCAATCAAACAGAACAAATGCTTCCGCTTTTTAGTACAGATCAGTAATGTACGTAAGATAGGTTAGAACATTAAAATAAGACACGTTTGTCCGTAGGTTACTCACTTAACTTTACACTGTACAGTCGCAACTTCAGCTATTTCCACAACTCGGACCGCGTTCTGTGGTAAATTCTCGCGCCTCATTATTTCGCTTCGACTCTAAACCCTCTAAATAAATGTTATTAAATGCAAAAGTAATATTTTACAGCGCAAACTTTTATGTGCTTAGGCATGTGCAATTAAGATTCACATGTTTTACAAAGTTCTGTAGGCGCGCTTTGGAACGTTTTAATCTTGATTTTAATGTAGGTTTTAATCACTTTGTCTATTTGTACAACTATGTAGTGTGTTTTTATAGGAGTTTCGATGGGAACGCAGAAAACTTATGGTGTTTCAACTGTTTATGAATAAGAGTAGTGGTGTTTGATTTATAATGTGTAGAATTACGAACCATTTTTTTAATCTGTCTATATCTATACTATTATAAACAGAAAAGATTTGATTGTTTATAATGAATAGGCTCCGAAACTACTGGATCTTTTTCAAACATTCTTTCACCATTGGGAAGCTACACTATCCCCGGGTGACATAGGCTACTTTTTATTCCTGTATTCCCACGGGAACGGGAACTACGCGGGTGCGAGGCGTCCGATAGTGTTAGATAAGTTTGACCTCAACCCATCTGATGTTAAGTGACAGTGCGGTTAAATGTGGTAAAGCACACCTAACCTGGAATGGAACTGGCTCTAAAGTGAAGCTGCCGGAAGACTTAGGTGCTTGGCAACAGATTTTCAACTTGAGGGTGGTAGGGTGGTAGGTGGAAAGTACCCACCACGTTATGGTTTCGTCAAGATCTCTTCCTTCAAGCAGTAGCTCAAGCTCTCATTGTTAGGGTTTGAACCCACGCCCATCGGCGTGTGATTCTCAAACACAAATTATTACCAAAATAGGGCAGTCTGTTCTGTCATATAAATCTCTGATTCACAGTTAACCAAGAATTTTCATAAAATAGCTCTAGAAATTCAAGTTTCATAAATGAAGCGGCCAAGTGGGACTTGTTACACCTTAGAAATGTGAAACTTGAAGGTTCTTGGAGCCATCAAACGATTTCCCAAGAGCGTGTTTAGGGAACGCGAAAGTTTAGACTGTATACAAAACAAACAATTCTTTAAATTAACGACTTCAAAGATACCTGCGAAACATTTTGTCCGATTACTCAGGAATTCTCGATGGATGTGGGAATTGAAATACACAGTTCGAATATAATAACTCACATAAATCAAGTATCAAATGCTTGTTAACGATGGCTGATATAGTACAACATTTTGTTTAGAGCTGGGTTGTGATTTTGTGAAGCTATATTAACACTAAAATGTTTTATCTGGGATTTCTTATTATGTTTGAGTCGTAAACTCACAATAAACTGTCGTGCTTTATCGTAGCTAAATAATATTGTGCCCGCGGCATACTAAGGTTCAGATTTCGACCGCGTCGCATTCTACATGTATTTGTTTACATAGTGTTCAAAAACATTGTTTAAGTATTGATCGAAGTCATTATTATGATACCTAAAGAATTCCTTTGCAAAGTTTTACGTTCGCAAAAACCAACTTCCATGATTTAGACTGAGACTTGTTTGTTTGTTATTTTATAGTATAATGGTATAGCAAATTAGCAGTCGTACGATGGAAGCTTTCTTCTTCTTTGTTATTAGCATCGTACTATGTGCATTTGTCAGTGTCAAGTATTTCAATATGTTCAATACTTTATTATAAATCGAGTGTAATAAGTCTGAGTCATAGTAATGTCAAAGCCACAAAAAGTAGAAAAAAGTAGAAAAAGTCTAGTCAGAAAGAAATCAAGACATACTAAAGAAATGATTTTATTGATGGAGGTTTAGAAGCAACACAAAAAAACCATGTTTCACCACAATACATTATTTCATTTTCCCATACCCACTTACAAATTTGACATTTTACTAATAAAATTTTGTTCTATGTACAATTGTACATAAAAAAACTATTGTACTTGTAATTGTACTAAATAACACAAAACCCACAATGTGGCAACATAATGTTTTCGCTTTCACACGAAAATACTTATTTATGAAATTGTATTTTTTTAAATTTTGTAATAGGCTTTCGTTCTACCGTCAACCAGTGCCAATGTTATACGACGACGCGGTTTACGATAGAGCACGCCTGCTTGAGCGAAACCGAATCATTTGTCATATTATACCACCTTATCTTAACTAAAATATGGACGATATTTAGGTTAGTTTAGTTCAAGAATACATACTTCTTATACTTACGAACACAGGTGTCAAGCTAAGAACGTGTTTTGAGCTGTCTAGAAAGAAAACCGATTAATTTAAAATCCAAACTCGTACCACTCAAGCGTACAAAAGGCCCGAAAAAGGAAAACTCGAGACAAGCAAACTTTTTATAAGAAAATTTCACACATAAATAACGTCACATACGTTCAGGTCCTCCATTATTTGGCCTCAGTGAAGTTTGTCTGCGTATATTTTTACAATGTTTTCAAAGCACTGTAATTTGTCTCTGCGTGTCTTCCTTGATACGGCACTTTTGAACGGTTTCGGTGTTGTGGGGAGTTTGTGAAGACAAGCCCATTACTAGTGCTCAGATGCAGGAGTTTAGTTTATTAGTCAATATTTTTCATTTATTATTGGCATCGCACCATATACATTCTGTCAATGTCAAGTACCTATTTAATATTTTTAACTGCCCCATGATAAAATCATGTTAGATAGACTTTAGTAAGTCATATTTAAATCCAGCTTTATTCAAAGTCAAAGTATCATGTATTGCTATGCTGTGTTACATTAAGTATTAAAATATTAACAAATAGTAAAAACAATACGAGAATTTTGTTTAGGTATAGGTTTTTTTATATTTAACTATATAGACTAATACTAATAATTATAATGTCAACGATATGATTTTCCGGATTTTTTTTTAGGAACAGCAATTTTTTTGCAATTGTTTCTTTGCGATTAAGCTCATAGAAAACTTTCTTCAAAATGGTTAACACAAGCACCTCTTTTGACCTAAAGTCCTAATAAAACTAAAGAATTTCAAGAACCATTTTTTTTGTGTCGTTGAATAATGTGAATATTTAGTAGGTAATAGTAAATATATGTTAGGTAAATAGAGGGTAGCTCGTATATTGCATATATTTATATTTGGTCCGCAACATAACTCTATTTGTCTGCCTTAAGTGGACATCGTTATGATATCGTCTTACTAATTAATTAGAGGCCGGAGGCAAATTAATCAATTGTTATGGCATGGTATTTAATCACGTTATCGATTGGAATCGCCTGAACTGACAGAATATATCAACAATAAGTAGTTGTTTCTGTCATAGAATTAATGGTTAAACGAACTTACCTTAAGTGATGTTCTACCATAATTATACGAGACGTTACATGCGAAGAGATTTAAGAATACAATGTAGTTTCACTTCTCAATGTACTAGGCGTCACATAATTTTTAGAGCTGTGGAAATAAAAACAGATTAAAAATAATTTTAAATGAGTCGTTGAACGATGTCACTTATGTCACCGACTGTAGTACCCTCCTGTCAAACTTCATTCTCTTCAGAGACTTTCCTCGCATCTTCATCTCGTTTGTTAAGCATGGGTAACCTAGGGCCGGGTGGGACTTTAAATCTCTTCGCATGTAACGTCTCGTATAATTATGGTAGAACATCACTTAAGGTAAGTTCGTTTAACCATTAATTATACATACGACGTTACATGCTCAAGATTTAAGAATACAATGTAGATGTTTAGAGTATCTACTTACACAAACGAGACTAGATAAGGATTTGTCAGATATAAGTAATTATCAAATATAACTCGACAAAATCTTATTTACTGTTCACTCTCAATAATGTATGATGAGAAAAAAAGAACAGAAAAGTAGAATAACATTATAATCCAATATTATATTCGAATATAATACTTATGAGTTAAATAATTGCCTCCGCAAATACATTGCCAACTTTTATGGGCCGTATATAAAAATTTTGCAAATGTTAATGAGTCCTGCCATCCCACGTTTTATAACGTCCACAGATACACCGCTACGATCGGCTGCCGAATTCGATGCGTGGTGAGTGTTATGAGCTTAAGAACCCAGTATCGATACTACTATCGGCCAACACATTCTTAATCCATCTACTTATTGTAGCAGCCATGGCATTGTGGATTGGTCTTTTATTAGTAGAAAAAGTTTATCTCTAAGTAGTAGGCTCCTGTAATCTTTAGTAGCTTCCGTGTATGCTGATAATATCTTCTAACAACAGATTTGATCAGTTTAGGCACGTGCCTATTTGGAGGCAATGATTTAGTCAAATCACTGGTGTTGATTTCTATTATATACTTTAATGTTAAGTAAGCGTATTAACGATAGTGTCTGTACTTGTTGTGCAGTTGACAACGCCAGGAGAGTTACTAGCTTTTGAGATAAACAGCCTAAAGGTTGGCTTTGGCTAAGGTAAAATTTTGAAAGGTGATCATGCACTAGATTTGGGTCCCATGTAGTAGCATACTTTGGAAACAACGGTTTAGTTAAACTTCTTTTGTAAATTTCGCAATCCGATCATCTTGATTAATACATTAACCCAGTATTAATGCCCAGTGCCGTACGGCAAGTGTTCGCTTAATTTGTTCCCGAATGATACTCAGTGACCAAAAACTCAAGCACGTTAGCTATGTCAAAAATATTCTTATTATTTTTCATACAGTATAGCCATCATATCTTAATTACAATAATATATTATTTTAACGAGCTACTCGCTAGTGATGACATAAATATTTTGATTGGACCACTCTGTAAAGATTGCTTTACGTACGCTTGCTCGATAATACTGACGATAATACGTCGCTTCTGGAGTGTATGCAGAGCCCTAAAAGGTGATAATAATAATGAGTCACTCAGGTCGATGTAGATTATGTGACCTTGAACCAGAAACATGAACCGTGGGTACCACGGCTGGCTATGCCAAGTACAGTATAGTACAATCATAACTCCGGTTGTCTTATCGCTCCCGATTTCTTTTTTATTTTTAAGCAATTGAGAATTAAAGAAAACGGAGGAAAAAGCGTAGAAAAATAAGGTTCTCAATCTACTGTAAACGCATCTATGTTATAAGCTATCTAATAGTAAAGATATCGTTTCCAGGAAACGAATTTATCGCATATTTGACCTTGCCGCGAACAGATCAACTGGAGGGGATTCCAAAAGCCTTTGTAATGTTATCAAAAGCTGGTTGTGCCAAATTCCTAAAATGTCTCGACACATGGTCAGCCTCGGTAATGTCTTTCGACTTGACATAGGATGCAAAATCATAACAGTTTTCTTTGCTCACTCCGCTGTCAAATTTCTCTAGCCACTTCATTAAGCTGGATATTATACTTCTTCATATCTAATATACATATATAGGCTATAGCTATTGTTTGTATATTCTGAGTAAAATTTCTTGATTATAGAGCTTCTTAGCAATATACTGCAAGCCTATCAATGCTGCTTTCAGCTCTAACAGAGTGATATATCCGTCAGATTTGGTATGGTTCCAAAAACCATTAACGCGTTCTCCGTTATAATACACACACTAGCTTATAAGAAAGGTGTCCAAGGTTTCAATAGCATACCCACCATAACGTTTTGGGTTATTTGTCGTTAAAATATTATTTTTCTACCCGACAAACTTGGACTTGAGTCACGGTGGTAAGCGCATGATAGCATCATAGTTTTCATTGGAATTACGTAGTGCTAGAAATTTCTTTCTTTCAAAGCCTTTTGTAAATATCTTCTAATTTAGTTAATTTTTTTTTTTTTTTTTTTATTAATCATACGGAATCCTTAGGCAGACAACATAGAAAGTCCAAGTACGTGGTTGGTAATAAAGCCTTTCTAGAAATAGCTTTCGTCTGATTGAGACTCAACCTTATATTTCGTGAGTTTATCTCGAAACCAAGAAATGTTTGAGTCTGGTTTGGAGTTTAAATAATGTTTCCTTTATTTATAACAAAACCTAATCTATTGTCGTAAAAGTATCATTTGAACGATTTATACACCAAATGTCATCTAAATAGCAAAATCAGCCCTTGGTTTATAACATAAGAAAATACCGGTTTTATTAACTTTGTGAAAACAAGAAACGTTATTGATAAATCAAAGGGAAGACATTGACGTTCAAATATTTGGTCATGAAATTTAAACCAAAGGTATTTTTTAGAAAATACATACATGAACACTAAAAATATACTTCTGCTAGCTTTATATAGCAGTGTTTACTGATTAACCTTGTTGTTTGTGCGTATGTCTTTAATTTTTAAGTGGACTTTAAGAGTCCATAAACTTGTTTAGAAATTTAGAATTAAGAATAAACCTATTGTCATTATAAAAAATTAATAATGTGAACTGATCCGGCACGTTGTTACATTCAATTGTGGCATCCGAAGTTAGTAGCTTCGAAATTTATTTTAGCTTGACTAAACTTAGAATTTGCTGATTCAAAGTCCTGAGCTCTTGCTAGGATAAACAAAAGAATTTTTTAAAGCGTCTTGCATAATTTAACATTACAGTATCATATGTTATGGCTTTTCAATAGTTAACGAAGTGTCATAGTCTACCAACATGAACCTCTATTGGTTTCTACGTGGTCTGTAATCCTTTTTTTTTTTTATAATTTAGTGCAAGGGGGATTCGGTTCGAAGCTGCTTGCATCCTCGAAGGCCCTCCCTGGTGGGCTATGTATCCTTGGTTAGAGGGGTACCTCAATTTTCATCTATATTTCGTATTTTCATAATGTAAATCTAGAAAAAGTACTGGCCCGTATCGGATATCTATAAGATTTATATCTTTGGGAGATCTCCCTTTATTAGCGATGATGCTAAATTTGTTAGTCCAGCAATACCCAACTTTAATTAGTTTCGGGCCTTTTTTAATAACTTATCACGATGCTTGATGATTGATACTTTGGCTTAGAACTGCCCAAATTTCTAGATTGAGCTTTGGTGCTTTCGATAGACTAAAAACTTCAGAAAATAATAAAGTTTTCTTGATAATGGTGACTTTCGCTTCTATTATCATGCTCTCTTCTAAGATTCCATCCCCACGTTCAGCTATCTCCTCAATAATGGCTGGTCCTAATACATATTTCTTGTTTTTCAGTAGGCGTTTTTAAAGCGTTTCTAAAATGTATTTCCGGCGGTAACCATTTTTACGCCCCCGAGCATTATTTGTGCTCGGGCCCGGGTTGTGGGGAGCATTTCAGCTCCATTAGTTCTTTCAGTACCCGACAGGGTAGCAGAGGATATCATGCAAGATCTAATGTGAGTATCATAGTCTGACAAAAGCACGGGTTTTAGTGAGCGAGATCTCGTGGATGTGGATCTCTATAACAGTGGAATTCGGTAAAAACAGAAATATAAACAACCTTTTCAGCATTCTGTATTCGAGCTGTATAACTTGTCATATCAGCCACTGTACACACTCATGTTACGCTACTAGGCTGTATAATTGTCAAGCTGCTGCATGCAGTAAATTTTTTAGTCATTGTACGTACTCACGTTACGCCACTAGACTATATAATTGACAAACTGCTGTATGCAGTCAATTTTTTAGTCATTGTACGTACTCACGTTACGCCACTAGACTATATAAATTACAAACTGCTGTATGCAGTACATTTTTTAGTCGTTGTACGTACTCACGTTACGCCACTAGACTATATAATTCCCAAACTGCTGTATGTAGTAAATTTTTTAGTCATTGTACGTACTCACGTTACGCCACTAGATTATATAATTTACAAACTGCTGTATGCAGTACATTTTTTAGTCGTTGTACGTACTCACGTTACGCCACTAGACTATATAATTTACAAACTGCTGTATGCAGTAAATTTTCTTTAAAGTCATTGTACGTAATTACGTTACGCCGTTAGACTGATTTGTCTTATCAACCATGCCCATGTCACGGCGTATAAAGAATATCCTTTATAGGTTAAATATAAAATTGTACCTAAAAGTAACTTGTAATGCGATCCATACCGATACCCGCAGGTATAAACACCTAAAGAAATAACTAAATATTCCACAAAATAATACGATGAAAAATCGATAATGTGGGTAGTTGAAAAAATTAATTTTGCATTTCTGCATTTATTAGGTGTCTTAGAATCCAATAAAAAGAAATCCCAATATGGAAAAAGATAAATAATCATGATGTAAGTTATATTGGGAGCTATATTCGAATTTGCACTAACCTTCATTAATTTAGTCATCCAAACTTGCTGAAGAACTGCGCAACTTTTGATCTAAATGTTAAATTCGTCGTATTTTAGAATCACGATTTTCATTTTTTCTTTTACCTATATTAACACTTTCTAGAAAACACTTTTTCACAAGAATTTTAGCAAAAAAATAATTTTTTGATGTTGCGACGCCTGCACATAGAAAAAGAATGAAGTTTGACAGGAGGGTACTACAGTCGGTGACATAAGTGACATCGTTCAACGACTCATTTAAAATTATTTTTAATCTGTTTTTATTTCCACAGCTCTAAAAATTATGTGACGCCTAGTACATTGAGAAGTGAAACTACATTGTATTCTTAAATCTTGAGCATGTAACGTCGTATGTATAATAGCAATTTTAAAATACCTACTATAGGTACACCTGTATGGGGTCTTTCAAATCTTTAATTTATTCTCGTAAGAGCATAATTTTATTTAAAGATATAAGTCCTAATTAAGGAAAATAGTGTTTCAAACTGCTAAATTAACCAACACCGAAATTCAAACATGCAAGTTCGCATTGCCGTTCAACATTTGCTTTGCAAGTCGTGAGTCGGCGCCAAGTCGCTTGCATATGTAAGGCCAAGCTCGGTGTTTGGACAATCGACACTTGAGAACTGCTTTATTTGTGCAACTTGGCCGACACCATGCACGATTGACCCAGTAAATAGAACTTTTGTCCTTATTAGTATGCATTTCGAAAAAGTTTTCGGTTCGATTAAATTAGAAGTCTCGAAACCAGCTTAAATTTACATAATAAACTGATATGAAAGCAAAGTTAGATCTGATGCTTATGCAAACACTAATTCGAGTTTCAGAGATATAATAAAATATGTAATTTGTAAAAAATATTGGTAACTTTACTTAACCCGCTAAATATGCTGACTACATCCTTACGCACCTACATAACTTACTTTTAGAATGTAAAATTAAGCAATCTGATATTATGTTAACACCAACCTTTGGTTTACTGCATTCTAATCCTAACTTAATCTTTCTGTCTGTTACCTTTCCATGACTAAATGGATCTTATTGAAAATTGAGATAATCATAACAGTCGTAAAAAAATTACTACTTTTTCTAAAACGACCCTTTGGAATTAGCCACGCAAACGAAGCCACGGGTATAAGCTAGTCATAAGCCCTTCAAAATTGTCTTTCAAACTAAACAAATGCATGACAAAGCTTCACCGAAGAAAACCAATTTGCACTGAAGTGGATCGCTCTAATCAATCTTTATCGAACTAATACGGGTGGTGTTTTGTGCGAGCAAGGGAAGTTTTCCACTAAGCCACAGCACTTGTCGAATCAACAACTACTACAGCAAGTTTTTACACGACTGTGGGAACAGTTAAGTATGTACCTACTATTTATGCACTGGCTTAAATTGCTTGATTACGTTTGTCAGACTGCGTAATTCAAATTATTTTTTTCAGACTATTTTATCCCATCTACTTGAAAAACATAGTCAAAAAAAAAAAGTCAAGTCATAACCATTTATTTAAATGTCACATTAAAAAAATACCTACTCATTCAAAATCATAATTATTTATGTGTTGCTAACATAGCCCTTGTTACTAACGGTGCATATACACAGCTACATAACACAGGTCTACATTTTTTTAATTTGATTATCGTCAATGTATCAATTCTGTTTTACTGGTAGCTACTATCGTTGTTTGACTTACGCTAGTCAATTTTTTTCAGCATGTTGTTAGTATTTAGAAATAAAATTATGAGGTTATTTCTCTATAACCTATACAGAATTGGACCCATAACCTCACAATGGGGGAGGGCAGGCGGGACTACTGCCCTGGGGCCTTCACAAGAGAAAGGCCTGCACAATAGAAATTAAAAAAAAAAACAAATTTCGATGAGTCAGCAACTTTAAACATTTATTTCAAACAGTATTTTTTATTTTTACCGATAATAACGCTATAAATGGTTTTGATTTTAACCAACCAACTAGCTTATGTTAATTACTAATTACTCATATTTAATCATCTTTGAAACTGCATTACAAGCATCTAAAATGTATTACGTTTTGAACAAAAATAGATTGCGAGTTGAGTTTCGACGAGTGAAGTTACCTCGCTACCGGAGCCTTTGATGCACTTAGATATTTATTGGAGCTCAAGTATGCCGTGCAATACACAATGATGCCGAGTTTGCAAATGTATTGCTGTTTCAGATATAATTTGTTGCTCCGAGTGCCGATTTAATGCATATTGAAATCTTGTAAAGTGCTTTCTACGAGTATGCAAGGCTATAAGTTCGAAGTGTACCATACTGAAAGTGTACCTACTATGCACTCATAGTTGTAAACAACTTTTCCTACGGACACAACTCTGAAGTCATGGATAAAAAGTCAGCTGTTCTATAGAAGTTCGTCGACTCTTGACCATATTATGTAAACAGTTTTTTTGTTCGTGGTTTTGAAAAAAAGTAAGAAAAAGATCTTATTTTGCAACATAAAAACACAAAAACAAAAACGAACAAACAGTTGCAAAATAAGGGATCAGAGTTGTGCCTATAGTTTTTTTTACAGGCTATGAGTCTGACTACAGCTCACAAGATGTGGTCAAAGACCGTAAACCTCTGGAGTCTGGAGTTCTATTCCAGACTAGGTGTGCTTTACCATCTACGATTACATTGGTTTTGCTCAAAATGTTTTTGGCTCACCGGAAGACCAGCTCTGGTTACACCACTTAGTATGACCAGTACTATGCTTAGGTGAGCCCCTATTTTGTAACTGCTTCTTTTTGTTTTTGTACTCGTTACAAAATTAAATCATATTTTTTTCTTTCTTTCAGTTATCTGACTCCATAGCTTTGCTTAGTTTGGTGTCAGATGGTGCTGTGTGTAATGTTCTACGATATTTATTTACTTATTTTCTATTTTTTGCGTAACAATAGAGATACCGAAAATCATCAAATCAATCAAAATTATTTTAGAAATACTTGAATAATACGCTTTCCGTAACATTGCGCACTGTCTATCAAGGTTCTTAAGTCACAGCGGATTTGTTTGAAGATTTCCCGCTTTTCTTTCAACTGTCCCTCAGGAGTTCAGATAAACAATGTACAGAAATCCCTACTAAAGCCAAATCGGAGATATGTAGTGACTTTACTCTTTCCGGTAACTTTTATGGGGAAAAAAGATTTGTTTTACTATCCCAGTCACAAGTTAGTGATCCTTTTGTTTAGGGTAATTTTTATGATTCGAAATCGCGTCCCGATGGCTTTTATCTCTCTACTAACAAAACAAACGACGTTAAAATCCTTTCGATGTGACTGATTGGCGATATACTTGGTGGTAGATTTCCTTATAGCAGGAAGTCGTCTAGGTAGGTACCACCACAGTACTAGATATTCTGTCGCCGAGCAGTAGTGTGACATGACATTACTATGTTCCGGGTTGAAGGATACTGCAACTAGCGAAATTAATGGGCTGTTGAGACTAACCATCGAAAGTCTCAAATTAATGAGCACCAAACTTGCGATGGTCATAGGCATGCGTTATTTCGTACCATCAAGAGAGCGTATGGATATTCCTAAGGGTTTTAGCTATGCAATTGAAACGCACGAGTGGGTGTTCAGATCCCATTACACAGTAGATACGTAGGTAGTTTATGTAACTAAAAAAAGAAGAGGTTCTAAGTTCGCCTGTACGTTTTTTCCCCATTTATACGTACGTTGTACGTATGTTCACCAATTTCTCTGTCAATATTGTGGAAAGATTTCAAAATTTTATTTTATACTTCTTTTGCTTGTTAATGTCTTATTTTCAGCGGAGATCTGTTTGGACATTAATATACCTATGTATCTCCAAGTAAATTAAAAATGTGAGGTGTAATATAACCCGATAGGTGGTCATTGTATTGTACTTCTTATTTTGATCAACTTTTACTGACAAAATCAAGTCTGAAATACTTTTTCTAAAGAATACTAAATATTTTCGCGATTGCGGAGTTAGTGTTCATAGTGAAAATTATTTATAATAATAAGTGTAAAGACCCCCTCTCGGTTTAGTGTACCTCAAGCTTATAACCCTGTATTGTAGGTAGTAGCTTGTCGAGCCATTGGACACTGACATTCAGCTTTCCTGCAAATCGGATTTTTATCTCAGGTACGTTTCCACGGATTTAAGCAAAATAAGTCCGATTCCGGCCTCCAAATGTGACAAATGTGAAATGGAGCGGTCGCCGTCCCGCGGGTAGGATGTGGGTACTGATAAAAAACCTCCATTGTCCTGCCTTTCTTATGATTAATGCAGTTCTGGCGTGGTGCCGACACTCGCACTTTGGCGAAAGTAGATATTTAATGTGACAGTACTTAATGTTGTTATTTTGGACGCTACAAACACTCTCCCGTATCAATTTGTGAGAATCAGGTAGTTAACGACTGACAAGAGGAACTAAGAAAAGCAGGTTGAGCGTTTTGGCGGGAACGCGGAATAAACATGTGTTATTTTAATTTAAGCAGCGATGATGGCTAAGTGGTTAGCGCGTTCAGACCGCACGCCGATGTGTGTGGGTTTGAGATTTGACCTTAAAAAAGAGCTTGAGAGTGAAGGAAAACATTGTGAATAAATCATAGCATTGTGGCAGGGTAGGTACTTTCTAGTACTCGGCTGGCTATATTCAATTTGAATATCTGCAGCCAGTTAACTTAGCGATCTGTTTTGGCAGCGAGAGTCCAAAGTATTTCCATCTCAGGGTAGGTGTGTAAACTATTTTTGACCGTCACTTAACATCAGGTGAGCTGTAATCAAACACATACCCTGACACTTACAAAAAAACATTTTTGATCCCTGAAAAATTGAAGCTGTAACTAAATTTTGGACATATTTTAATATATATATTTTTTTAATTTTGATAGATAATATATCCATCAAAATTAAAAAAAAAACAAGCTATATAGCTGTAACACCAAACTGTATTCCCCGATTTTGTAATCATCAATTTTCTGATACTGCTCTCTTACTATGGAAGCAAATTCAGTTACATATTCACGTAAAAGCATTTGCGCGAATTCAATTGATCTAAGTGGCATACGATTGCACAACGCTGCAATGATTGGTGCTTCTTACTGCCAAAGCCTAAAACATGACTTCGTATATAAAATGTGGTCACCCAGTATCGTTTGTGACCTCAAATACTGTCTCAATGTATGTAGTTCTACTTTGGGCACGTTTTAGTGACAAGTACGGAGACGTGTTTCAGTGTTCATGTGAGCACATTTTGCGGACGCGTGTTACGAATTCTGTTTGTACTCGCAAAGTTTGTTTACTTACAAACTTGACTGTAGTTTAAAATTAATTTTGAAGGAGCCCGGAAGTACGGAAAGCTTTTGTCGGGTTACGTTTCCCCCACGGGTTTATCGTAACTAGTTGTTGTGTAAATAACCGTATCTCAAAATAACCTCGTTTGGTTTTTGATGTAAGTTTGCTATAGTTTCTATCAAGACCATAACTTTCATTAATGAAAACTTTTAAAAGTTATTTTCTTTGACACATCTCTTGTGGATTAGACTATAATATCTAAAGGGGTGCAGGCAAAGGCCAACCAATTTCGAGTACAAACAACACCAGCTGTGTTTCAGTTTGGACATCTTTAATTTGTCATCTGGACCTAGTGAAAAAGCAGTAACGCCTTATATTTTATTTTATGATTCGAAATCGCGTCCCGATGGCTTTTATCTCTCTACTAACAAAACAAACGACGTTAAAATCCTTTCGATGTGACTGATTGGCGATATACTTGGTGGTAGATTTCCTTATAGCAGGAAGTCGTCTAGGTAGGTACCACCACAGTACTAGATATTCTGTCGCCGAGCAGTAGTGTGACATGACATTACTATGTTCCGGGTTGAAGGATACTGCAACTAGCGAAATTAATGGGCTGTTGAGACTAACCATCGAAAGTCTCAAATTAATGAGCACCAAACTTGCGATGGTCATAGGCATGCGTTATTTCGTACCATCAAGAGAGCGTATGGATATTCCTAAGGGTTTTAGCTATGCAATTGAAACGCACGAGTGGGTGTTCAGATCCCATTACACAGTAGATACGTAGGTAGTTTATGTAACTAAAAAAAGAAGAGGTTCTAAGTTCGCCTGTACGTTTTTTCCCCATTTATACGTACGTTGTACGTATGTTCACCAATTTCTCTGTCAATATTGTGGAAAGATTTCAAAATTTTATTTTATACTTCTTTTGCTTGTTAATGTCTTATTTTCAGCGGAGATCTGTTTGGACATTAATATACCTATGTATCTCCAAGTAAATTAAAAATGTGAGGTGTAATATAACCCGATAGGTGGTCATTGTATTGTACTTCTTATTTTGATCAACTTTTACTGACAAAATCAAGTCTGAAATACTTTTTCTAAAGAATACTAAATATTTTCGCGATTGCGGAGTTAGTGTTCATAGTGAAAATTATTTATAATAATAAGTGTAAAGACCCCCTCTCGGTTTAGTGTACCTCAAGCTTATAACCCTGTATTGTAGGTAGTAGCTTGTCGAGCCATTGGACACTGACATTCAGCTTTCCTGCAAATCGGATTTTTATCTCAGGTACGTTTCCACGGATTTAAGCAAAATAAGTCCGATTCCGGCCTCCAAATGTGACAAATGTGAAATGGAGCGGTCGCCGTCCCGCGGGTAGGATGTGGGTACTGATAAAAAACCTCCATTGTCCTGCCTTTCTTATGATTAATGCAGTTCTGGCGTGGTGCCGACACTCGCACTTTGGCGAAAGTAGATATTTAATGTGACAGTACTTAATGTTGTTATTTTGGACGCTACAAACACTCTCCCGTATCAATTTGTGAGAATCAGGTAGTTAACGACTGACAAGAGGAACTAAGAAAAGCAGGTTGAGCGTTTTGGCGGGAACGCGGAATAAACATGTGTTATTTTAATTTAAGCAGCGATGATGGCTAAGTGGTTAGCGCGTTCAGACCGCACGCCGATGTGTGTGGGTTTGAGATTTGACCTTAAAAAAGAGCTTGAGAGTGAAGGAAAACATTGTGAATAAATCATAGCATTGTGGCAGGGTAGGTACTTTCTAGTACTCGGCTGGCTATATTCAATTTGAATATCTGCAGCCAGTTAACTTAGCGATCTGTTTTGGCAGCGAGAGTCCAAAGTATTTCCATCTCAGGGTAGGTGTGTAAACTATTTTTGACCGTCACTTAACATCAGGTGAGCTGTAATCAAACACATAGCCTGACACTTACAAAAAAACATTTTTGATCCCTGAAAAATTGAAGCTGTAACTAAATTTTGGACATATTTTAATATATATATTTTTTTAATTTTGATAGATAATATATCCATCAAAATTAAAAAAAAAACAAGCTATATAGCTGTAACACCAAACTGTATTCCCCGATTTTGTAATCATCAATTTTCTGATACTGCTCTCTTACTATGGAAGCAAATTCAGTTACATATTCACGTAAAAGCATTTGCGCGAATTCAATTGATCTAAGTGGCATACGATTGCACAACGCTGCAATGATTGGTGCTTCTTACTGCCAAAGCCTAAAACATGACTTCGTATATAAAATGTGGTCACCCAGTATCGTTTGTGACCTCAAATACTGTCTCAATGTATGTAGTTCTACTTTGGGCACGTTTTAGTGACAAGTACGGAGACGTGTTTCAGTGTTCATGTGAGCACATTTTGCGGACGCGTGTTACGAATTCTGTTTGTACTCGCAAAGTTTGTTTACTTACAAACTTGACTGTAGTTTAAAATTAATTTTGAAGGAGCCCGGAAGTACGGAAAGCTTTTGTCGGGTTACGTTTCCCCCACGGGTTTATCGTAACTAGTTGTTGTGTAAATAACCGTATCTCAAAATAACCTCGTTTGGTTTTTGATGTAAGTTTGCTATAGTTTCTATCAAGACCATAACTTTCATTAATGAAAACTTTTAAAAGTTATTTTCTTTGACACATCTCTTGTGGATTAGACTATAATATCTAAAGGGGTGCAGGCAAAGGCCAACCAATTTCGAGTACAAACAACACCAGCTGTGTTTCAGTTTGGACATCTTTAATTTGTCATCTGGACCTAGTGAAAAAGCAGTAACGCCTTATATTTTATTTTATTATTATTCAAAGTTTGTCTGTCTGACTACCGCGCGCTGCGCTGTAATGGTCATAGGCAAGTGTTATCGCTTACCAGAAGAGCGGTTCATTCGTCTCATTTTTTACACAAAAAAAGCTTTTAGCTTGGAGTTATTTAACAAACGCCTTTAAAACATTTAAAATAGCTGAATTTTGTTTTCTGTTATATCTCATATATAATTATTTTCTATGAAGTATATAAGCTACCACTAATATCATATTACGAACGCATTTTTCAAACATCAGACAAAAGTTTGCGTCCCCTCAAAATCTATCCTGAAATAGAATAATAAATAACGCCAAAATACCAACCTTACACGCTCTAAACAATTTAGGTAATTATTTTATCTAATAAATAATTAATTTATCTAATGTAGGTAACTCAATTTTTACTAAATCTATATTAATGAAATAATCGAAATACTACCGGTCGAGGCTATAGCGCCTGTGACTTGGGAACCCTTCCGCGCGACAGCGATTTCGACGGCGAAATCGGCTTTCGATCTTTTCGATTCGAGTCGATTTTCCATTCAACATTTTATCATGTTGTAAATAATTTCAATGCAAATAAATAATAATAATTAATTTTAAAAAACTACAAGATAATGAAAGTGTCAAAAAATAAAAATGTCACAATTAATTAAAATTTTATTAGTTATTTATTATCAGCGTTTTGCTGAAAAAATGCTTTGAACACATGAAGTACCAGGCAACCATAAATAATTAAGAGGCTCAAACGTGCGTACCCTCGATAGCCCAGCAACGGCAAGGGTTGACTGAGCCTGAGTAAGCCTTAACAATCGCTGCTGTGAACTCATTACCGGAGGATTAGCGTTGACTTTGAGCGATGGCCGCCATTCCACCGGCGGATGATCAGATACGACAAATCACGATCAATTTAGGAAGTTTTTGCTGAATCGTATAATTGATCCTTTAATCCGTAAATAAATAAAACGGATATTCTACTTAAGTAGACAGATGTAAATCGTGATTATAATACAACATATTACTTACATAATACAGAGGCTTTATACCAAAATAAAAATCTAGCTTTATACATGTAGAATTCGTGACAATTTAAGTATATTATTACGCCTAACAGTTTCCCACGATTTTAACCGCTACACAAAATAGTTTGTATAATTTTTAAACTTTCGCGAGTTGAACACAATGGATATACATACTAGTTTATTAGAATTCTACACAGGTATTACTAGGCAGTGATCTCCTTTGCAGGAGGTCGTCAAGGTAGGTATCATCACAGTTTTAGATGTACTAATGCTAATCAGTAGTGTGTAAACATTACTGGGTTCCAGTAAATTTACAGAACTATTAAAACTAACCATCGAATGTTTCAAAATCTTAAACGTCAAAACAGCGATGTTCTGCACTTTGTTTTCTTATGCAAAGTTTTGGTACAATAGTATTTTCCTACAATTGTACAGGCGATATCCTTTGCCAGCAGGAGAGCTTTTCGATTGTCTCATCACTTTTTCGTAAAAAGAATAATTAGTAGCAATGTAAAACATTCTCCATTAAACGCTTGATGTGAACACTCGGCGTTCATTAATAATACATAACAAATTCAAAGTAATCTAACAATTTGTATTTAACCATTAAGGGAGCAAACATTTTAGCACGCTTCAGCTTTATATTATTAGCGTAAAATGTAATTGCGATATTTGCAGAGAATTTACGTAGCCTGAGCCATTTATTCTTCACATTGTTGGCTCGGCTCAACTGTACAAAGTAGTTTGGGAAGTTAAAATGCACCTGGAGCACCAAGAAATATCCTAGCCTGCAAGTAGCTTGCCCAGGCTACCGAGCCAATGTAAATATTGAACCAGAACGGGCCGTGTTTGGAGGGAATAAATTGCGGACAGCCATCGGAAAACGACGGGTGAATCGTTCTGCTATCATTTATTTAGTTTTTCGTAAAATAAACTCTGGGTTTGGTGTTTGTGTAGCTAAATGCTAAGAGTATTATTGAGGGTGTTTCGGGGAAGTGTTGCAATACTTAAGGGTGCTGTTCCATCTATCAATCTGAACAACGTTTATCCGAGCTTGAAATCGCAAAAAAAATTTGCAAACTCATAATATTGCCTTCCTTGGCCTTGTCAGTTGGCCTTCAATAAAATGTATTTTTCTTTTTTGATTTCAAGGTATATTAGGTATGTATAAGCACCATTTATTATTGCAACACTAACATGTGACCTTTTTAAATAATGAATAGGCCTGAGTTTGAGCACCATCTCACCTGATGTTAAGCAGTAAAGCGGTCTACGATGGAGCACGCAAGCCGAGATGAAACCGATTCACTGGCATTCAGATTGTATCTTTCAAGGAGCACCCACTCGGGCAGCAAATTCGCCTCGGATAGAACTTGTTTTGCCAAAACATAGATCAATTGAGATGTCGATCAAACGCAAGCCTATTCATCATAAAGGACACTTCTATTATCATTCATATAATTATGATTATTCATTAATATTCTATAGAGTACCATGGCATTATTCTGCTAAAATGGGACTGACAAATTAAGGTATAACATTCACGAACAGTGTTGTAATTAGAGAAACTACGGTGGCCAAGTTAGACTGTCAGACTGTCAACAGCACTCATCATTTTGAACAATTTTGACAATGAACCTAGCCACATTATATCTATATATCTATTATATCCCCCAAACCCCTGCAGATACATTGTACATTGATTAGATCATGTTCCTTACAACTTATGTTCACTCCCGACAGCTTCATAATATATCCGGACAAAAGAACATAAAAAAATGCACATTAGAATCATACTAACAATATATTCCCTTTGCTCCCCCCACTCATTGATGCACTTTACATGTCCTTCCATGGAATACGTGCATGACATTATTGAAGAGCGTCGAGAAAATAAATTGATAGACGCCTTATAATTTATAGCAATATTCAGAATAAATATAACTAACATCGTAAGCCTAAATATTATTCTTATTTCAGCTCTCAGTGTTCCACTACTGGGCAATCTCTCTTCTTCTTCTTCATCTCTTCCTTCCTTTCAGACTGCCGGGTCTTCGGCTTTGCTGATCCAGTGACTTGTTTGTCACACCACCTTAGCCTGAGTCGACTGCTGTCGTCACTTATATTTCAGGGTCCAATTTGTGATGACCTTTTTACTTACTACGGGACTTCATGTACTTCAAATAGCAAGCAAATCTTAGAAAGCTTGCTCAGAATCAAGTGTAAGCATAAATAAAAAGTTAGCAGTGTTTGATAGGTACTGAGTTATTGGCAGCCATATTGAGATGGACCCATTTGGCATAAATATTTATTTTGTGTTTGTATTTTGTCGAATAAATGTTTTTTCTTCATACATCTTCGAGAACTATTTTTTTATAAACTCTCGGATATGTAGGTTTCCTCACGATGTTTTCCTTTGCCGTTTGAAGTAAGCAGCAATAGCACATAAATTAGAAAAGATAGATGTACGTGACGTGGGATTCGAACCAAGAACCTCCAGATTGGAAACCAGACGATCGCCAAAATAGGTCACCAAACCTTTTTTTTCAAAATTATTACCATGTATATTTTTTTACTATTTTTTACCATGTGGTTATGGTTTTCATAAAGTTATCGGACTTCTTCAAGATTTCTAGTCTATGCCAAAGGGAAGCGAGGGGTCCTTGAAAACGGAAATTGAAGGCAATTCAGCAATCTCGACAGACTTAGTACCTCATATACTTGGGGCTCTTTCTTTGTGACGGCGGATCGCAAACTGTTTTATACGGACCTCTTGTTCTAATGGGGTGTAATTTATTCTGTTACTTTATGCGGTTACTAGTTAGCAAGTGTAGCGCCGTAGTTTATTGCGCTCGCTGTAGCTTAAAAAATTAGCTATTAAACTTATTTAGCAATACACAGATACGTATTTTGCGAAACAAAAATATGGCGGTTACGAGTCGACGACGTTGAGATTTGTAGGATTCATTTTATCATCTTCGTTCTTTTCCCCGCTGTTGGTTATAGGCCTCTCTCTTGTTATGATTTCTGCCTCGGTCCTGTGCCAATCTAGTCCAGGTTCAACACGCGACGGTGACAATATCGTCGACCTATCTTGCGGCTGGACGACCACTTACCTTGCCTTGAATTCATTTACTGGAAATTAATTAATCGTATTAAAACTTTTGCGTAATAAAAGAAAAGAGACGCGGTGCCGTCCATTTTAGTATTCTACGTAACCTTTACTAGTTTGATTCATATGTTATGTATTGATTTAAAATTTATCATCATTGTATTTTGAAAATAACAGTCATATTAATACTTTTTTGCTTTATAATGTGTATAAAACATAATGCGAGACCATTTATCTACCTACCACGTCTTTACGAGATATATATATATATATATATATCTACTCAGTAGCCTAGGTGCTAATCGCCCTGAATATTGTTTTTTTGAATCGCCCTGATTTATTTTTTGACATAGCGTATGGTTATTCTGACGTTGCAAGCGATGTACAATTGTACATACATATATACAATCCACATTTGTGAACTGTATGGTGTGGTTTAGATTTCCACCCAGGACAAGCATTTATGTACGAATTACGAATAAAAATGTTTGTTCTGTAACTGTGTATTTTAAATGTATGTATAGTACTATATACGTCATGTCTATTTACAAAAAAGCATTTCCAATGAATTTTGCGATTTACTATAATTATAAGTGTCAAAGAATTTGTCCGACATTTGTTTTAACTTGCATAAATATAACTTAATTAATCAATCTGCTACAACACAAACATGCTCCTTAGGAACGCTTGCAAAAACTGTTACGATGGTATAATAATAAACCGTGTTATCGTTCCTAAAGATAATAATCTTTTATGTAGGTTAGTGGTGCTCAACTTAAGTGCTCTTAGATCAGTTATAGGCAGATTATAGACATGGCTACTTATATCGACGTCTACAAGATGTAAACTGGTTTTGAAAATGAAAATAGTATTTTGTTTTACTCTGAATAACCATACACAGCAAAACACAATATTCAGTGAAGATTGAAATGAGAAGAAATGTGTATACGCTTTTATTAGATTTATTTTACTTTTATATTTTATAGTTATGAAATTAAATAATAAAAAAGTTAAAGTCAAACAGCAATTAATGTCAAATAAATTAATGATTAATAAATAATAATAGTTGTTAAGAACAAAAATAATAATAATGAACAATATCAAGCAAATATTGCTAAAGTTAAAAATAAAATTATTGATTTTATAATAGCATTCTTCAACCACGATTACCTTCAGGGAATTTTCGGTTTGAAGTCGTTTCTGCCGTGGTAGCTTGTATATACGAGGACCAACGCGCAAAATAACAACTATGTATTTTAAAGTTTTTTTTTTTTTTTTTTTTAATGATTGACAGGCTAGGTGTTTGACCACAGCTCACCTGATGTTAAGTGAAGATGTGGTCGAAGATGGTAAAGCACACCTAGCCTGGAATGGAACTGGCTCTCAAGTGAGGCTGCCGGAACACACCGCACTTAAAGTTTAAAAATTAAAAGCTATATAAAGTAATCGACTTGTCAACCAGTTTTGTCTTAAACTTTGTTACTATGCTTACTATTTAGTTCTTTGTACCTCCTATACAGTGTCATTAAAATGACTATAATAGTAAAACCCATCGCCCATAGATGTCATTAAAATCGGTACATCCACCCCGCAAACCATAAAATGATATGTTGCGGAAATTATCGGTGCTATCGACATACCATTGTTACTTTAAACTGTTCCCAGACAAAACAAACCGTTAAAGAACACTTTGCTACAAAAAAAATATAGTTATTTTAAGTGACAGTTTCAGCGTTTCTTATAAAGTGGTGGGTGAATACCTACCAATAACAATATATTCGGAAAGTTTTGTATCTTTTGTTTTTCACGAAATGGAGTCGGCGTCCGTTGTAGATTTTTTTCTTTGTTTTTATCATTACACCTTGCGCATTTTGTCAGTGTCAAGTATTTCTCTCATATTTACAAGTCTCATGATAAAATAACAGACAAATTCACATAAAACAAATGTTCGCTATCAACCCCAGTACATTTCCTAATGAACCATGCATTCGGTTTTTTTTTAATGTATGTACGAGTACGTTATACGACATCGAATAAATAAAAACGACGGCATCGGTAATAGTAACTTTTTTTCTTGTGTTTGGTATGGAACCCTTCGTATTCTGCCAGTGTCAATGTCAAGTATGATCACAAGTGACTTATGTCCCTTGTGATGAAATCATAGTCAAAGTCACATAAAGCAAGTCAAGGTCAAGACCAGTGCCATGCCATATAGCGGTGGTGGTAGTATAGAGTTTGTGAATCAATTCGAGAAGATATGTTTCACTACATTATACTTGGCCATAATCGTGCTGATTTATACTAAGTCCGTCAGAACTATATCTTATCTATGTGAGATATTCTACGAACTGTCCACACGATATTTTATTTGCTCATTGTAGTAAAATTATTTTTAGGTATTTAATTTAACACTTAAACATATTTTTTATGGTTGACAAGCTAGGTATTTGACCACAGGCGTAAATAAGTAAGCGTAACTTTATCAAAAAAGAAAAATAAAATACTTCGTAATTAAATAGAAAGCTTCCAAGACTTGTAAAGAAATTTGTAAAACCTTGTTAAGAATGGATAACACTATCTTAGTGCAGGTTACTGAATAAACTAGCAGCTTTTCTCTTAAACTTTCTTACCTGCAGTCCTTATAATTTTATAATACTAGCCAAAAGTTTCGTGACACAGAAAGGTGAAAACCGAATGTATATGACCTGGAAAACTTAGGCTTTCAAAAGTGTCAATTTTGATAAGAGTATTTCAATAATCCAATTCGATTTAAACATGGAACATTATTTAAATTTCACTGGTCTTCGATAAAAATCTAGAATAAAAAAACAAACATATTGTTTAAATTTGGAACAGCAAACAGAGAAAAATTAACTCGAATCAATAAAATTCTAATACTGCCCGATCTAATCTAATTCGTGTAATATGTAACAGCCAGTAACCTATGCGGGTAACTGATAACGATTCGTATAATCACGCTCTCCAACAACGTTCGAGATTATTAAAAAGTTTGCAATACCAATTCGAATCAAAATGGAAATCGAGTTACAATCGACAGGTAATCAAATTTTTAATTTGCTTTAACCCAATTTCGTAATGGTAGACGTGAAATACTAGTTATTTTCCGCGATTTACTTGCGACTTTTTATTATTTTTGTAACAAGGATAGCTCAAACATTAGCGCGGTTGGATTGGGCGTGTGCTCAAATCCCAATTAAGAATTTGAACTGCCGGTGAAGGAAAACATGGTACATACATAACTAGATTATTTTCTAATTTTTTTTTTTTTTTTTTTTTTTTTTTTTCTGTGACACTTATCTTGACATTTGTAATTTAGTAATTTTATTTTTAATGTATTGGTGTACACTGCGTTGGCGAACTTTATAAATAAATAAATAAATAATAATTGGTATTAGCTCTAGCTACCAATATCAAATTGAAAATCTGAGCACCTAACAGCGTGTTTTGCTAAACTCATTTGATACCAAATTCTCATTTCAGACCAGGTGTACCATCTTCGGCCACACATCAGGTGAACTGCGGTCAAACTTCTAGCCTGTATAATATATTTAAGCAAACTGTTTCCGTTTCCTATTTGTAATGATAACGGCGGCGGGATTAAAGTTTCCGAATCTCTTTGACTTTGATTTTTTTGAACATCCATTGTACCTACCTATATACGCAATAAATGTATTATGAATTATTGTTTGATCCTAAATTCGTACGACCATTTTATTAGTTACTAGCAGCTCGCCCCGGCTTCGCACGGGACAACAAAACTGGATTAATAATAAAAATATAGCCCATGTCCATTGCCTATCACGGATAATGTAGCATTCTAATAATGAAAGAATTATTAAGATCGGTCCAGTAGTTTCGAAGCCTATTCAATACAAACAAACTAATAAAAGTCAAATCTTTCCTCTTTGTAATGAGTAAAACTGTTTTTTTTAATATTAGTGTGAAAAAGAACTCTTACGTTCGTGGCACTGAAATGATTTTTTTATAACGAGTTTCTCCGAATTAGGTCGACCTCGTTTATGACGTCGCTGGCTCACTTGATGACGACATGGAGAGCTTAGAGCCTTCTCTTGTAGGTATAATATAGCTTATAAGTATAGAGAAGGGTGCTCCGTAAAAGGAGGTAGTTAAGTCTTATGAGGCTTCTTGTACTTATTTTTTTCTTGGACGCTGTTCGAGCCTGATAGGGAAATAGGATACATTATTATGTATGAAAAATTTTGAAGGAGTTGTTAGTTATCAGCATTTTTTAAATAAAATAAATTATTACTCTAGGCTGATTTATTGTATGTTAAAGAGACGATAAAATATTCAGCACTTAGGTTACTATTGTAATTAATTTTTTATGCAGCCGCTAAATAGTGAAATATTTTGTTGTTAAGGTAAGCGTGTAAATGTAGGATTTTTATTAAAATGTTGACTTTACTCAGTAATTGTGCTTAAAAGTAAGTAAATAAACACAATCCGGATTAGGTCTATATATAAGTTTGAGATGCCCTATGTGAAGGATAAGGCCTACCAGCCTGGTCAAGTGTTTTCAAATTCATGTCAAATGCCTTCGTGGCTGTCAAATTCCCTATCGTTGGCTACAAAAACCATTTATATAGTAGTTTTAGAAGAACTATTTTAGTGTCAGCTCTATATATTTCTGTAGCTCAGACGGATCCATTCGATTAAGTCGATTAAATCTTCTCTTTCTTTTTATTGTCATATCAGCGTTTATTATTATCAAAAAGGCTTAGATTGGATCCTAGCTCCTCGAGCTAGCGACATCACAGGGCTATTGAGACTATCCATCAATATCTCGAAGTAATCAGCGACAAAGCAGTGAAGCCCTAGATTTTGTTCTGTTACTTACAGTTATGGGTACCACAGACACTCGTTATCTCTTACCATCATAAGAGCGCATCGTATGTCTCATTTTTTATATAAAAATCATTAGGTATAGAGAGATAAAACTTCTTAGCATTCAATAGCATCAAGTGCAGAGCCTAGGAAGCTGTAAAGTGCTTAGAAATGCTGTTTTGAATATCCAACAATGAGTGTAAATCTCTACAAGTTAACAATGAATTTGTTGATGTCCTTGTATTGGCAGGCCGAGGAAAAAACAAGCTCGTTCTTGAAGTTTACATCAAATTTGACATTCTATATTACCTTTGTTTGATTGAAAATCCTAAGGGATAACTATATTCGCAGTTAAATCTATACCTTACCTAGGTCTAGATTTCGCAAAGTTAAAACCCTCAGGGAAATCACTTGTAATCCCAGCAATCTTTCTGTGATTAAATGCCATAAGGCCCTGATTTTCAAATAGCCTGATGGAATTTTAAAGGAGTTCCAACCCATTTGTGTAATTTATGATTATGAGATCTCGTTTTTAGAAAATTATGTATTTTATTTTAATTTTTTTTAATGATAAGTTGTCTTACCGGCAACTAGCATGAAAATTTGCGGCGGAAAATATCAAGTTTAGCTTTACGTTTTAGCTTCCATTTACGCAAGCCAGAGGTGCTAATATTTTTTTTTTATTTTTTGGTTTCGGTGACTTATACTACAGACACATAGACAGATATATAAGATAATAAGCTTGGGGTATACTAAACTGAGAGTGCTTATTTATATGTCTGCAAGGATAAGACTGTCGTTAAGTACTGGCATGAGACTACTTAATATTTGTAATCTAATATTGTACACAGGTGCATACAATAAAATATTTTGATTCTTATTGGATAACTTTTACTACATGCATAATGCTAGAATTCGAAAAAAAAATCTTCAAAAGAAAATTTAAAAGAAATAGGCGGCCTTATCGCTTAGAAAGATCTCTTCCAGGCAACCTTAGTAGTTTAGGTACAACTTAACTCCTTAACTTAAACCCCTGTATAGTCTAAAAAAGAACGCTCATTTAATTTTCATCAAGTGACCATTCGAAACGATGAAATAGGTCAAATAAAAGAAAGGGTTTGTCCAAGTCCTAATTACAAAATGAAGGCTGTGCAAATCATTTCAAGCACCCAGTGTCGGTCCTTTAAAACCCACTTTCGTGAGGCTTTATTCCAAACCTACCTTCAATAAAATTCATAATTGGTTAACTAATTCAATTTGTCACAAAGGGAAAACGGGATTAAGTTTGCGATAACGAGTGGAATTTGACTCGAATGCCGAGTAATAATCGAGATGCCGCGACTTCAGCCCAATGTAATCATAGCAGAGAATCAGTAAAAGGGCTAGGGACAAATACTCATATTATTAAAGTTATGCATAATTTTAGTGTTAAAGAAAATTTCAATAATTAATCTCCACCACTATCAAAACTATCTGGCATCTTCAACAACAATTTTATTTTACTTTATGGTGGATGTCCGTAGTAGTTGTATACAAAACAAAGTCCAGGGCATCGCTGCTTTGACGCTCATTACTTTGAGACATTAGATGCTTAGTCTCAATAGCCCTGTAAGTTTGCTAGTTTAGTACCCTTCAAATTGAAGCGCAGTAATTTATACACACTACAATTTGGCAGAAGAATATCTGGTACTGCGACCTCTTGCTAAGATCTACCACCAAGTAAAAGTAACTTTTTGTTCTTATCTTACTGAATGATCAGGGATACTGTAACATAATGGACGAAACTTTTGAACACTGATTGACAAAGTAAACTAACTCGACAAACTGGAAAATTAACTTTGATAAACTAACACCGTGTATGCCCGAAGCAGTTTCATCAGTTTTACACTAGTCAGCGTTTATATACATAACTATATGGGGTTATTTTGAGCAGTTATTACGTGCTGGGTGTCATGCAATAGCTTTTTGGCTTTTAGTAATATAACGTCAGATAATTTTCAAAAAGAGAGCCGGTGCAACAATAAAAAAAATCGAAAACATGCAAATTAATCTCTTGTTTTCTATTCCGGGCTAGGTGTGTTTCTTATCTTTGATCACCTTGTCGCGCAACTTCAGATCAGCTGTAAAAAAATCTAACACAGAACAGCGTAAACTATATCCGATCTGTAGCATTTTTGTTCGTTTTATCGTTCGAAAATATTGCTTTTTCATTCAAATATATTATTACTAAAACTAATTTCATATTTAATAACTTCGTGAAAGTAGAAACGTAATTAAGAATTATTGTATGATTCGGTGGAAATTTTAATCAAGCATGTACTAAAACGGTCCAACCGGTCTTTGTGGAAGTCAATGGGGGAGGCCTATGTCCAGCAGTGGACGTCCTACGGCTGAAATGATGATGATGCTGATGATGTACTAAAACTAAAAATGTGTTTATTGAGACCTACTAAGCGAATTCATTGTAAAAATATTCAAATTCAATAGCAACAGATAATTTTGAAGTGTAAATTGTGTAAATGTGACTCTATCGAGCGCTGCATCATGTTCATTATTGATTGCAGTAAAAAAAACATGTTCAAAACTTTAAAAAAAAAAAAATACCCGTAATAAACCAACCTACTCAAAAACCTACAGAAAACGCAGAACAATAATCTCAATATATATATGCACATACATAATTATATGCACTATAAATAAAATAATTTTTACATGGATTCTAAAGTCGTGTAAGTAATAGGTTTACTTTTTAAAAATTTAAAATATTTTGATGTTTGTATATGCTGGTAAATATATATTTGGTTTTTTTTTTGTATTGTAAAAAAACGGTTAGAATATACTTCCTCTTTTTGAAGTCGGCTAAAATATCTATTTTCAAAACTTAGAAGCCGAAATAATAAAGTGACACACGTTATAGTCGAGCTAAGATCAATATATTACTGATATCAATATAGCATGTCGTTTATATAATTTTCAAATCCCCATGCAATACTATCCTAGGTGTCATATTTATGCTAATTTAATATGACTTTAATATGTCCATGAGCGTCGGCGGGCTATCGGTAATATTCCTAATATATTTCCTCAATCACCGATTAGTGTCACTCTGGTAGTTTCCGTAGATAGTGATATCGGATCTTAGATGTATAAAGATTTAAATTACGATGAAGGGTACGTAATAATTTGTGATAATATGTGTTTAATCTATGACCCTGCAATGGCTGGTATAATGTATAACACAATGTTAAGGCGCATTTACTTTTACGAAGCTTTCATCAATTTTTACAAAGCTTTTTTTATATTATTGGTATTATATTTGTTTGTTAAATCGTGCAAGCTGAATTGAAACTACGGCCCCTCTTTTCCTACGGAGTTGAAATTCGACACGCTACACGCTGTCTTGTGGAACTTGGAATTGTCACAATGACAATGCATTTTTATGAGCTTGACTTCTACATCCAGGATTGGTTTCAAACAGAGAAACTCCTCAATGGTCAACAGCATAAACATGAAATTGTGTATGCACATTTAATGTGATTGCTCATCATTACCTGGCTGCTGTAGGTACATATGTATAAAAGCATGTTTATAAAAATATTTTTAAATTATGACTTCTTTTCAGGATCTTTTCTTTCTTTTTCTTTTGTTCTTTGCAGCGATGATAGCTCAGTGGTTAGCGCAAACAGTTTACATGCTGAAGGGCATGGGTTCAAACCCCAAATGCTGCCGGTGAAAGAAAACATCGTGAGGAAACCATAGCATGGTGGGTATTTTCTAGTTCTCGGCTGGCTAGCTACTACTCCTAAGTTGAAAATTTGTTGCCAAGCACCTAACGGTGTGTTCCGGCAGCCTTACTAGAGAGTCACCTAATGTTAAGTGACGGTGTGTTCAAAGATGGGAAAAACACCTAGCCAACTATTAAAAAATGTTTCTAGAATATGTAATCCGAACAGTGACTTCGATAAACTTAACTGCCTACATACACCTTATTCAGTAACTTGAAAAAAATATCAATTTCATCAATACGGAATCAGTGATTCAATAAGGAATCAATTTAATTTTTATTTATAATCACTATAAAAAGTCACGTATAAAAAGTCATGTACATAACATAATCACGCAGATTTTCATACACTTCTTTGTTTTGAGTTCTCTTCTAGTTACATAGAATTCGTTGTTACTGTTCTAACAATATTTTTTCATGCCCATACAATTAATAGCCTAGGTCCTGAATAAATCTTTTAGACCCACGTAGCAGTAGGCTATTTGATTAATGGCCGAACCTTTGCGTAGATTATATTTTAGGTAGGGTAAAAATGATAGATATTAGTATCCGTTTTACTTATAGAAATAAATAATACCCATTAGAATTACGTCTATCACCCATTTTTAAACGATATTTTTTATATTATAATAATGAAATTTGCGTTTGAGAGCTGTTTCGTGTGATGTTACGACGTTGTTAAGAATTGAACGTTTTTTGTTAAATAAAAATGTATAATTCCAAAGCAATAAAATATACAAGTAATATTCAAATGATATTTCATTCGATGTTTTTGAAACAGGATTTCATTAAACATTCTTGATAGAAAAAAATCTTAAAGTAACCTAGTAAAAGTACAATAATACTGAAGTACTTTTTGTGTGTTAAGATTAAACTGGTAAGACATACCGATCGCGCTAAATACCGAGCTAGTATTGATGCTTCAATGTATTGTAATTAACAAGTATTAGTAAAATATTGTTTGTAAGTTAGCCGACTTCTTACTAATCCGAATAGTGTATAGCTGTTGTTTTTAACTGGCACTATTTTATTTTCCGAGATTCCTCGCGTACGTGGCATCGCAAATCGTCGCCAGGACGGGAAATAAATTCCAAATCGCGTTAGCACCGTGTCACGCGAACTACGATTAGTTGGAGTGCTACGCTCAAATTGTATTACCTAACGTTACCATACACAGGTTATAATGACACTGGTCACAATTTGCTTCACATGGCTCTGCATTCTACATAACAAACCAATCCCACGTTCCGATACGGAAAAATATCATGTGAAATCGATATAAGTGTATGTTTGGATAATCCATGGCACTGTTTATTGATTGATTAATTCTTTATTGTACACACCAAAAACTATACAATACAGAAGAAAAAGAAAATAAACTTAATTAACAGGAGTAACAGCTGGCGACCTTATCACTAAAAGTGATCTCTTCCAGCTAACCTTAGGATGGAAAGGATCAGAGGAATAAAAAGACGGGGGCTCTTACGGTTTTTCCAAGGTTTTATTTTACTGACAATGTATTTTTGTTAGTTAATTTAGGTCAAATATTGCAAGCAGAATCAGAACCACTTCCTCTTATCCTACGGATTTGAATTTTGAGACACGAAATTTTGTATACATATTTAATTATGACTGTCAGTTTAAAATTGCACCATTGTCTGGCTGCAGCTTGTTTAATCATAATTTACGAATAGGTATATTTACTAAGGTAAACATTTCGTTGCAGAATCCGAATATTTACAATGTAGGTGGTTATTTAATAATTGAAAGTTGCAGCATAGACTTGTTTGGCCGGCAGAAATAGCAACTAATAACTTCGTTTTAATTTGTCACAATTTGTGAACTGGTACATTTACACTTGTAAGGGAGGTTGATATTTTAAACAATTACGAGGCCACAGAAAGATCTTGTACACATAAATTTTCAAGTTACCATTTATTTGCATACCTTATTTATAGTTGTTGTAATTACCTGTTCTAAAAACAATGTTTCCCGTGACTGCCTTAATTTACAAAATGACATTAATCAGATTTATAATTGGAGCGTTAGAAATGAAATGACATTTAATATTAATAAATGCAATTGTATGACGTTTGATCGTAAAAAGAAACCAATCCACTTTGACTATCATTTAAATGATTTTTCTATCAATAGAGTATGTAGTATTAAAGATCTTGGGATACATTTCGACCGCGACTTGACGTTTCATGACCACATATCCGATCTTGCGAGGGAGGCTTACTGTATAACACCTTGGTAAGAAGTAAACTTGAGTCGGGTGCATGTATCTGGAACCCTCACCACGTAACCTACACACGAATGCTCGAGAAGGTCCAAAAAGCTTTCTTGAGATCGCTCTACAAGAAGGTTTTTGGATACTATTGGTACATGTACCCGACCAAGTTTTTGCTCGGCCAGCTTGGCTATAACTCGCTGGAGGTGAGGCGATTAATCGACCAAATCACCATTTGCTGCAAGGTGCTCAGAGGAGCGGACGATTCTATGGACCTTCACAATCTCCTCTGCACGTTGTTTGTGCCTGACAAACCCGGGGTCCCGGCGATCAGGCGCGGTCGGCCGCATTACTTGTTTCACGTTGACAGCGGTCGCACGGTGGCGCGCTCTATGTCGCCTTTAGTTCGCGCCCGCCGCCACCTCAACGCACTCCTCGCCGCCAACACTGAACTCGACATTGTATTTGACAACTGGAGGTCAATTATTGCATCTTTCCGAATATACTGTGAAAATTTAACAGACCAGTGGGACCGATGCAATAATAGTAATCCAGGCTCCGATCTCGACATTTAGTTTTTAAATCTTATGACATTTTGATTTTTTTTAATATTATTATTAATTTGTTTTTGTACTTTGACATCTTCATTTTTTTTTTTTTTTTATTTTTGTAATTGTATTTTAGATTTTTGTTTTTATGGAATGTCAAAATTTTGTGAGATTGAATGTAATTGGTTAACCGTATTTTTTCTGTATAAATGAATAAAAATAAATAAATAAATTGAATGGTGTTTTATTGTTCTTGCATAATAGTAAAATTACACAGTAGCTCTTTGACTAAATGGCGTTAGTTAAACGGAAAATATTTTCTGTATCGCCTTTGGGCGTGAAGCGGGGCGACTCATGCGATTTTCTCTTCACATATCTCGTAGTCGATTTGTGTATCGGGTTTTACTTAGGTGCGATGAAGGAAGCTCTGCGCTTGTTGTAGCGTAGGCTATTTGGTATATGTTATTTATTGCATACTTACTGCAAACTTGTTTTTCGCAAATACATTCTGCTTTTTTTTTTGACAGTTGCTAGTAGCTAAAGTTCGAAGATTGGACTGAGGAATGTGCCAAAGTCCTGTAAATTTATTTTTTATTTACTTCTACGTAGGATAGATGAACTGCAATGTTAATTACAATTTATAAACTACAGATCGCAGCGATGACTCGAATAAACAAACTTAGACAAATAAGAAATCCTATTTGTCTAAAAATGATGAGATGAACGAGATGTTTTCCTGATGACAAGAGATAACGCATGTTCATGCCCATTGCAGTGATACACAGTAATTGGAGTAACAAAGCAAAGTCCAAACAAAGCTTGTTGCTTTGCTGCTCATTACTTTGAGACATTCGATGGTTAGTTCAATAGTTAGTGTAATTTCGTAATCTGCTCCCTTCAAAAGGATCACAGTAATTCTTACAAACTACTGCTTGGCGGCAGATTATCTGGCACGGCAGTGGTTCCCACCTAGACAATCTTAGAGCGAGCAATCAAAAGGAGAGCTACCACCAAGTAAAACAACTTATGTGATTATGGATATGTATCCATACGAATTGTAATAGATTTTTACAAGAAACATTATTTATTGATTAGACGCTTCACTACTACAAAATGGTCAACGTAAAGCCAAAATAGCCTGAAACGCGCATAAAGAGAGGCGCTATCTAAACCCTTCGCATGATACTAGAACTTTTGTAGTAGCTAGCATTGTATTATCTGTTACCCTACACATCCCAATGTTGTTTTTAAGACAAGTAGGAATGGGGATGTCGCGCACTTGTAGGTGATTGCCGTCTCTAGGGCGACTGGCATACTTGAGGGAAATTACACTGCACGGAGTTCTATCAGATAGGGATGTGCAAGTTGCACTATCTATATCGTTTAGATAACATGTGTTTTGAATATCATAGAGCTTTACTATTCATACTGACGTAGTTTTATAACTTTTTTGTTACATATACGGGATATATAATAAAATTAACTCTCCCTGTATTGCGTATGATTTATTTAAATTAAAAAAAAAAGTAAAATATTTGAGCCTTTTGGGGTTGAAACTTTGGGACCGTGGGGGCCGGGAGCAAAAAAAATTTTTAAAGAATTGTCATCTCGTTTGGTCGACGACACACGTGAACAAAACGCTGGCCTTTATTTTGCTCAGCGTTTGAGTATTGCCATACAACGCGGCAATGGGGCCAGCGTTTTGGGAACTATTCCCATTGATAGCGGTCTTTTAGAGTAGTTATTATTTTAAGTTATTTTATTTTAGGTCAATTCTTGTGTGTTTATTATATCTGAGTGACATAGACTATATTTATATTATTAAATGTTCATAGTTTAAAAAAGTGTTAAGTTGACACGTTGTTGTGTTGGTCACGGACCCCGGTGTTTGTGAAGCTGAATAAAAAAATACAAATTGGTTTATAAATAATTGCGTTCTGAGGTAAAAAAACATAGAGAAAATACTACCGAGGTTGAGGAGGTAGGTCGAGGTCGAAGGAGGTTTCCCTTTTTGAAGTCGGTGAAAAACCTAATCTGAAAGTTTTCACGCGGAAGGAAATGTAGTCAGAATGCTAGCAACATTGCCGCTGGATGCCACTGAGTTTTGACCAAAGTAGGTGTCAATATACACTACAGTACGGTACTTTTAATCGTTTGAACTTATATACTAACTAGCTTACGCCCATGGCTTCGTTCGCGTCACTTTAGAATCAGGTTCAGACAAAAACAAAACATAATTATGTAAGTAACAAATAAGCAAAAGTCATGAAGTTTGTGCTGTTTTATTATTAGATTAAGATAAAGGATACCTTTCATTCCTGAATAATGTTCTATAAGACACGTCTATAGCACATTTCAAGTGGATACGTCCAGTAGTTGGTTTTTTGATAATACTACAGGAGCCTTGCACTTTTCTGACATAAAAAATATCCTATAAATGTTAATCCAGGTAATTTGTGTCTATATGTGTAAAATTTCAAATTTGCATTCGTTCAAATGTTTTTGCGTTCTGATTGAGTAGGTAACAAACATCCAAACATACAAACTTTTATATTTATAATATTAGCATATTTTAATAACGTACATAGAAAATATTTGTTTCTCATGTCATCACTAAAACTCTCTATCAGATATTTTGTGTGCCGCGACATACGCCTCGAGTGCAATCTACCCACCGCGTAGCGACTTTGTATTATGTACGTGTATTTGCAGTAACTTAAGTTACGTGATTCCTAAGGTCACTGTCGTTTTCTCCGTAATAAACTCACATGGCCTCCTGATGTAATCAAATCATTAATGCTTATACATATACATGCTAAAGCGAACAGCGTCGCCAACGGCCTGATGGTATAAGTAGCGGGTTTATTTTGAAACAGTCATACAAGTGCACTGGTATGCCGCCGGGTAGCAAAGCAAGCCGCCGCGCCGGGCGGGTTGCGTACGATTCGCTAACTCATTCGGTCGCCGTACAAAATTAATAAATTTCAACAGCACGTTAAAATATATTCGCAGCAATAAAAAAAAAGCCAATTAGTAGCACCGTTATCAAGTTGGAGAGATCGGCTTTGTGGTCTGCAATCGTGTACACAAGATGCACCTTCCACCACATGCTTCAAAACCAAGCTGAGAGCTAACTTAAGAGCCAGTTCCATTCCTGGCAAGGTGTGTTTACTATTTTCGATTACGCCGTCACTTTTTTTTTTGTAACAAATAGGCTTACGTATGACCGCCATCTCACTTGATGTTAAGTGATGATGCGGTCTACTCATTCCACTGTCTAGCAGTCCGCACAATGAACGAAGGTTGAAATCGTTTCGTTTGAGTTTTAGGAACGTAGACCATGAAACGATGTCGCTTTTTTGAGTTTCTGGATGTCCGAAGGAAATAAGGGCATGGGGGAATTAGACCATGTAGAACACAGTGGTGTTCTACATGGTGTTCTTGAGGTGAGCTGTGGTCAAACACCTAGCCTGTCGACCAAAGCTAATAAATTATTTATTATAGCATATTATATGTTAGGTACTCATCATTTTGAGCATCTGTTGCGACCGCTCTGAAATCGCAATAAAAAAATAAAATTAATAAAATAATTTTCTTACAAAATTTTACTCGTCAACAAAATATTGAGAATCAGAAGCAGACTTTTTATTACATAAGCAGTCGTAGTTTCCAAGAAATATCCGAAATACGTCTTAGAGAAAATTTGATTTATTCAAGTTTCTGAGGTAGACGCGCTAAGTCCTGAATTCGCTTGACAAACGATACTGGTCCACAGAGGTTGATGCGTAGGTAGGGTTTACAAAAAGCGGGGAACGAGTCGCGAGGAATACAAATATCAGGGAGAATTTTTAAAGGGAGTATTCGATGGCATTCAAAGGAAACTCGCGTCAATTTGAATGAGAAATTGACGCCTCGTTATAAGCGGCTTCATGGTAGAGTGTAGAAGTTAAAAGATAACACAAATTCTCAAAATACAACGTACTGACTTAGAGGAATCATATAATTTATCAAAGCGTACTGACTACAACGTTAGATTTGTAACTTTTTTTTTTCTTTAGTTTTGTCGTCGCGTTTTAGCATTTGCCAGTGTCAAGTATTTATATATTTTCAAGTTTCAAAAGTCAAATAAGTATCTTCGTAGCTAAAGTTATAGTCAAAGTTCAGTCTTGGTCAAGTACAGTCCGTGTCAGTCAAGTCCAGTTATGCTTTAGTAAAGTAATGGTGATTTTACTATAAGCTTCGATGGAATTTTGGAAGCAACACGAAAAGTCATGTTTCACCACATTATATCATTTTCCCACACTCGCGCTTGTTATTCAGCACTTTATGAATAAAACACCACCATTTTTATGCATAAATCCTCGACAAAACACTAGTTTTGGAAAAAAATACAACGGGGCGACACGACTCTTCCCGCGCTCCCGCCAAAACTCGATTTGTAACTTTGGTGTAATAGATAAAATCATTATTACGCTTTATAAATACAACAATTCAAATTCAATACATATATCTTTATTGTCAAAAGGAATATAAGAGATAATATGTATAAACATCAGGTTCGCTATGACCTAGCGGCACGACAAAGAAATTCTACTAATATTATAAATGTGAAAGTTTGAATGGATGGATAATGAATAATAAATAAATAAATATATATATGATGGATGGAAGTTTGTACAAATCTGTTCAGCCGTTTTTGCGTGATTGAGTAACAAACATCCAAAGCAATAATGGGGTCATATGTTTATTTGTATTCATATGTTTGTTGTATGGTTAAGCAATGTTATATTTTTGAAGTTCATTTATTTAAAACGTTTTAGTTACCAAATATTTCGTAAATTGCAAGAGTGATGGAAATGAGTTTAAACTTCTACCCGTCTGTAGGGTCTGGCTAAGTGCAGCCATTTGTTGCTGCTTGTGACAAACGAGCTTCCATGCCGCTAGATGTATTGTCATATATTGGTCTGAGGATATTTTGGCAAATAGGAATATACGTCATAACATCAATTTCATGGTTCTTCCAGTTTTATTTTTTCGTCGGCGATCAACACCCTACTTTCGTAAGTTTTCGTAGTTATTTTGTCTATAATTTTTTCATTACAAATAGGCTTGCGTATGCCCGCCATCCCGCCGAATGGTAAGCGAATATACAGCTTACGATTACGCTTGCCTTGAAGGAATCGATTTTCTTGCGACTTGAAGGCACCCAGATTGTATCTATCGGGGAGCATCCACACGTATAGTAAATTCCATCGCTTGGCGATTCAATGAAGGTTGAATCAAACCGCTATATCTGCTATTTTATACATTAAGAGTTCAAAGTAATTTTATTATCCTCGTTAAAACGTTTAAAGGAGTCTTCAGGTGACCAGAATGCTGGTATCTACTTTGGTCAAAAGCTTAGCATTGCCATCCAGCGTGGCCACATATTCCTCCTCTGACGGACTTTTAGATTAAGTTTTTTGGAAATAGTATTAATTTAAGATATTTTAGATAATTTAAATTTAGTAATTTTGACTCATGTTTTATTTAATATTACTATTATCCTCGTTGACTATACATTTCTGTTATGTAAGGAAAAGACCATTTAATCCTTTGCGCCAGAATTTTAGGGGCCTGTACAAGTGTACACTAACTATATGAAGGCATTTTGTACAGCTTTCTTTTCAATATTTGAAAGTTAAGCACAATTTAATCTTTACTTACTTAAACTCATTTGTCATACTTATCCTCATACACATATGTATGTATTATTACATTCACTACTAGAAAGAACATACATATACTAGATGTTCAGTTACTATTCGGTTGCTTGCGTGTAATTTTTGGCATGAATAAAAGTTTATCTTTGTTTTTTTTTAAGTTTTTTTCTTTAGTTCTTTTTGTTTCGACTGTTAAGCGGAAATAAACTAGATATATACCTTGAACATTTATCTATCTTTATCAATAGTAATATAAAAAATATGCTTTCATATTAATTTTATCATTACCGACAAATACGTTTAAAAAACTTAATAGACGACATTACGGCCATTACGCCAACAATGAACTTCCTACCCAGTCTCGTTAATGTCAGGGAATGTTTAAAAGCTAATCTCTATAAAGTAATTAGAAGCGTAAACTGTAGGGCTGAAGAAACCGCAGCACTGAAGAAAACTATTAAAATCTTAGCAACTTAAGTAACGAGCTTGCGTTACATCGCCTAAAGTTGGCTAGAATTTTGTGGGGAATGTTTATAAGGCACTGTGACATTTAGAGTAGTTTATTATGACAGATAAACTGTGCGTTTGATGACAGCTTAGGCTCAAATTGACTCGATCTCCCCGATCCGATTTTTTTGGGTTTCATTTAATTTGAGAAATAATGTAAATATGGAAATATGTCCTCAAGAACTTGTGTAACCGCCGTATTTTTGCTTTGGTAAATGTATCTCTATCTAACACAGCATTAGATTAATGACCAATTGCAGTAGCAAAAATTCTAAAAGCATCGGAATATAGAGCCGTTTTTCGCGAGGTTTGATTAGCTTGGGCGCACAAATTCTTTTTTTTGTCGTTTTTTACCAATTACAGTTCAATTACTCATCACAAGTGTATGAAAACAAATTTTGCGGTAGAAAATAGACTTACAGTAAAAAATGTCACTGGATATCATTGGTTAACTAGATAGAAGATAAACGTTCCTTTCGATATTTGGTTTTGGCACAAATATAGTTAGATTGCCTTTTACACTAGATTTTTGGTATGTATAATTTATCCATACAACCTTTTTACTACCGCGGAAATTATTTTCTTAACCTCGTAACAAGCAATTGATCTATAATTGGCAAAAAACGCATGATTTTTTTAATTTGCCTCTCGGATCGATCGAGCCACCTTATATGATATCATGAAAATCGCACTAAACGTAATCTGTTTTAAAATATCTTATCTCACTTTATTATCTGGATATGCCTTTACCGCGCTTGTTCAGAAGGAATTCTATCACGGAAGCCATAGCCTACAAGGCAACTTGTTGTTTGTAACCAACTTCTTGATAGAGATAACTTGTTAACTTGCGCCTCTTTGTTTAAACATTAACTGATTTTCTCAGTAACATTATACCGTGAAGTATGTGAAGTTTATTAAAGTAAGACATATGGTACTTGAACATTCTTTATAAGTAAACCTGATCTGTAATCATGTAGCCACGTGTAAATATTGCAGTTAACCCGGTGAATTTAAGTCTTCGAGTTACAAAATAATTAATTAATTTTATATAATTATATTAGTGTATTTTTAGTTATTCAGAAGAATCAGTAAGCTGAAGTGGCAGTGGGCCGGCCACATTTCTTGAAGAACCGATAACCGATTGGGTAGACGAGTTCTTGAGTGGAGACCGCATACAGGCAAGCGTAGTGTAGGGCACCCTGCGGCGAGGTGGTGTGCGTAAAGCGGCGGGAAAGCAATGGACGCAAATAGCTGTCGACCGAGCTCAGTGGCGTGTATTGGGAGAGGCCTACGTCCTGCAGTGGACAGCGAAGGGCTGATGATGATGATGATTTTTAGTTATTCCATGTATTAGGATGTATTTTTATTAGAATGTAGATATATTATTTATCTTATAGTTATGTATTTTGCTATGTGCATATCCTCGTTATTGACACACCCCATCCTTTCTGATCCTATCCGTCCTAAGGTTGCCTGGAAGAGATCACTTTTAGCGATAAAGTTGCCAGTTGTTACACCTATATTTAAGTTTATTTCTTCTGTTTTCTGTATTTTAGTGTGTACAATAAAGAGTTATCAATCAATCAATCAACATAAGTTTGCCCAGTTTGGACCCTTTATATTGCAACAAATGGTAAACTGTTTTTTTTTCTTCACTAGAGTACCTAGGTACCATTGTCCAGTGTCCAAGTTGAGTGTGCGACACTAAATTCCGCGTTTAATGTCCTGTGCAAACGCATTCAATATACACGAGTGAGTGGCCATCTAGTATTAGCACAGCAAAATTCCTGATTAAATAAATATGTAGACATAAACAGTTCCTGAACTTTTATGTTAGACACTTGCTGAAAGTGTGGCTTTCACAACTGTACACTGTTTTGTGAAAAAAAAGACAAAAAACGATGAAGACTTAAATTGTTTGCTTAAAAAGTCCTTTTGGTTCCAGGATCATTGATAGTCAAGTTGCCAGAGCATATCATTTTAGCGCCTACTATGGGTAGCTTTATGTTCATGACACAAACGTTTGTCTTGAGTGGGACTCGATCCCACGCCTTAAAGCTCTCTAAGTAAAATTATGACCAAATGAGGTAACAGAAGTCAACATGAAAGTTATATGAAAATAGTTTACCAAGATTTTGTCAAGGCGGTATCAAACATAAATTTGACGGAGTGATGTGACGACTACCTTAAGTGCATGTATCCATTTCTCTGCTTCGGTACTTCTGTACGTACTGTACGGGTCTAATGGATGCTTTCAACGTTTCCAGATAAATATAATGATACTTGCTTTGCTTTTTGAAGTTTCATGACACGGTTATGCACTATGGCAATAATTTAAGCGTATAAGTTGAGTCTACCAATTGGACACCTAAATATCAAGTTTGTAAAGAGCTCTACTAGTTTTAGACAGTACTCTGAGTTTCTTAAGTATTGATAAAATATATTTTTTAACAGTTGCCTCATTTGGTAGTAGCTCTGCTTTCTAAGCAGTAGGGTATGGACACGATCCCTGCCCAAAACAAGTATTTGTGTATGTGACTAATATAAATTCTTGTTAGCATCGTGTTCGTATTTTGGTTGTCCTGTAGTCGGGTGTTATGTATGTACTCACAAAAAACAAGTATGTATGTGTTTTATCGGTTATCTGGTTCCCATATTACAAGCTATGCTTAGTTTGGGGCTATGTGAAAAGTCCTACAATACTTAATTATTTTAAAGAAACAAGAACAACATTTTAATTGCTAACCCTATAAACAAGTAAAAAGAACACAACACCAACTCATTAACACCTAAAACATCTAAAGCACCAGAACAACGACGCAAAAAGAAATCAAAAAGGAAAATGTAGAAGTTCCCGCAAAATAAGCTCAATACTTGGGAGCTCCCAGCAACTGTTTCCGATTTAGAAAACAATATAACGCTGACGATGGTTTTTCCAACCAATATTTCTTTGATAATGATGTTTATATAAGTTCCTAGACAGAGTGTCTCTGCTAGGGGCGTGAACGACCTTATACCTTTATTTCTTTTTGGAAGAAACGATAAATTTTCTTCGATTGTCATTTGTTTATTATGTCCTTGTACATAGTGGAAACAACCAGTGTTTTGTGACTCTTTGATTATGATTAATGCAGAAACGAGTGAGTATAATGGATATTGTTATAGGAAATTACTGTTACGAGAGTATAAAATGCTTTCCTCTTTTTTCTCGTGTCATATATAAATCATTCCGTTTGATAAAGATGTAAGCTTGAAGTATCATCATTTCAGCCGTATGACGTCTGCAACTGGACATAAGTCTGTCGCATTGATTACCATAAAAATCAGTTTGGGGGCCAAGCCACCTTCGTCCGGGGGGAGGCACACTGGTAATTGAAACCCCACACGTGGTCCCTGGGTGGTGCCAATTGGGTGGCAAAAATACTGGTAGGCTTCGGCCGTGGTTAGTGGCCACCATTTGGACAAAGCCGCGCCGCCAAACGACACTGTCGTGTTCCGGTGCGTTGTCCAGTGACACCGTTTGAAGTGTCGGGTTAGAACAGTTGCATCCCTACAGTAGAAACAGGTTAAGCGTGTTCCATCTTAGACCACATCGTTGCTTCAGGCAGGATGTGGTCGAGCGATAACCTATACAATATTTTAAAAAAATCCAGCGCACTCCTGCGATCTTTTCATCTAGTCTGCCCATCTTATGGGTGGACGTCCTACGCTACGCTTGCCGGTCTATGGTTTGCATTCGATAAGTTTATAACTCCATCAGCCATCAGCTCTGCGTGCTGTATGCCTTTCTCACTGCACTTATCTGTTGGGCTATGTGAATATTTCATTTCTGATTTGATTTCGTAGAGAAACCCCGAGCATATCCCTCTCCATAACTAAACATTCGATCTACATTTTCAGTCTTCCGTCGCGATAGACCTCTCTGTGGGAAGAACCACAAAGAGCATAACAAGAAGCTATGTTCAAGACATAAAGGACTGCAGGAACGACCGCTGTGCACTTAATGCACTTTAACGTTCAGACTCAGCGACATTTCCTCCGCAATTCATGAGAATGTGACCCTTGTGAGTCTTGCGGTACAATGACGTGATTATGACAAACAAACGCACTAAATGATGCAAAGTTATAGTGGGCAGTGTTGCCACAGTAGACAACTAGTGCGAGAAATTGAAGACGTTACAAATATTATTAAACACATTTTTTTTCGTGATTTTAACTGTTGCAAGATCTATTTTTCATTTGTTAAGTTCGTTTCTAACAGCCGCATCTTCTCTTCTCCAATTTGTATCTGAATATTTCAAATTCAATTATTCGAAATTAAACTGCTTTTGCACGGTATTGTTTCTTTTCATACATATACAAATATAAACAAACAGGCAAACAATTCGCCTGATGGTAACATTGGTAAATAAAATTCTGATAAAAAACTAGCACATTCTTTTTTTAGATATCAAAATTAGTAGGTACATGTAAACAAAAATGTTGAAACTTTATGTAAGTTAAGTCCAAGAATTGCACGTAAAAACAGCAAAAAAATTAGCACGCTAATAACTTGACCTTTTTTATGGTTGACAAGCTAGTTGCTTAACCATAGCTCACCCGATGTTAAGTGACGGTATCGTCGAAGATCGTATAGCACACTTAGCCTGGAATGGAACTGACTGTCAAGTGAAGCTACCAGACACACCATTAGGTGCTTGGGGGCAGATTTTCAACTTGAGGATGGTAACTAGCCAGCCGAGTACTAAAAAATAACCTACCACCATGCAAATCTATGGCCTATGATTATAATTTCTGACATGACTAGGAAACCCAAAGATAAATGTGTCACAATATCCATTAGTCAGTTTTTGTTTCCTATTAACTTCAGTAGGAACTAGAAGTACCTTAATTATATATGACGTCTATTGTGAATTAAAATATACAACTTGTATAAAATAGTAGATATTATTTCAGTTGCTGGTACATAATTTATTATATTAGGGTACTAATTAAGTCCGGCTACTTATCATTATGCGGATAGTAAACAGCTAAATTAATTTATATTCAGGACGGCCCACCCATTCTATGAAACCTGGCAACACTAGCCCTTTGCGGTGGCAAAACGCCTTCTATATTACCCTAGCGGGTAGTTGGCTATTTGCCTCTACCCGCAAACCGCGTGTACCTCAAAAGCTTTGTTTTAGTAACAGCTTCTCTCTCACGGGACTAGAGTCTTAACATTTAGAAGATTAGTCTTAATTGGCATTAACGGTCCAAGATTGTGACGTCATGTTAATTAAAGAACAGATTTAGGCAACCTTTGCGTCTTGAGGGTTTGGGGAAGAAAGGGCAGCTTTTGTAAGGACGGTGGTTAAGGCAGTTGTTCGTTGATTTAGCCATATGATCCAACTAACGAATTTATATGTAGATTAGAGTACATACGATATTATATTCAATCAACGAATTATATATACCGTACATAGTAGGTACATGTCGATCAAAGTACAAATTTAATATTTTATAGTTTGCACAACAGCCGTTCGTTTTTATCGGCGCATCATATTATGATATAGCATGATAGCGCATTAAGCGACAATAGCTCAATGGTGAACGCGGTTGATGCACACGCCTAAGGGCGTGTGTTCAAACCCCGACAATGAGCTTGAGCTACCGGTGAAGAAAAACATTAAGAAAACCATAGTATGGTGGTAGAGTATTTCTAGTACTCGGCTAGCTAGCTACCACCTTTGTGTATTCAGGCTGCCTCACTTATGAGCCAGTTCTATTTTAGGCTTGGTATGCCTTGTTACTATCGACGAAATCATACATCGTTACAATACGTGAGTTGTTGTCAAACACATAGCACGTCAACCATTAAAAAAAACAATCATTTTAGGGAGTAGAATGCAGTTACATTTCGACATTTGTATTATATAATTATATTTTAGATACTGTTCTCGGATCGAAGCGAGTGGAAAGACATAGTTGCTGCCTACCTTTGAAAAAAAACAAAATAACAGTACATACATATGTACTGTTATTTTTGATTTGATATTTCTGATTTATTTTAAAGGCTTTTCAGATATAAACGCAAACTATATTTAACAAGTATCTAAACTTTAGCTACATCGCAGATGTTATTACTTACCTCATAATTAAACTAAGTATCACGAACATAATTATTTTCATGAAATATAATGCTTCAATGACGATATAACAAAAAAAAACAGATCCGAATAACGCAAAAATAACAAAGCTATACTCATCCACCCCGAACCAATCTCACCTCCGTGGATTGGGAATCAAGCGAGCCTTTCATCGCGTCTTCAAACGAGACTCATGTTAGACAAGGAGCTCTATTTTCATATTATACGCCTAAGTTTACGCATACGAGTATGGCCGCCAGTCCATAGAACTCCGTTCGAAAGTCAGCGATTTTCGTATACGAATATGATTCTAAAATAGGGTCTCAGCACAAAACATCCGATAGTGTTCTTTGCACACAGAAGAAGCTAATTTTGCTTAAGTGGGCTACTCGCAACGCACAGGGGCCCCTGGTGCTCCCTGTGTTTGACTCTAGAGGGCGTAAAATGCTGCTGAACATTAATCGTTATTATTAGAAAATATCCTACTAGCCTTTTAGCCCGCGAAGTGTGATAAAAGTCTTTTTCCCGTGACAAAGTAAGAGAACGTATGTATCTTTTTCGCATAGACTTTGACATCGGTTTGCATACCATCCCTAGCACGCAAGAATTATGACTTGACACGTAAACCTGTGTAAACACGTGTACCTGTATGTTGTAAATATTGCAATCGTTAGACCATAATTATGGAAGCTTTTGTTGGTTTATTTATTGAGAACTAGCTGCGGTATTACCTGCTGTTCCTACGTTAACACAACATTTTTTCGCGATAAAAAGTAACCTATGTGTTAGTCCAGGGTGTCAGCTACCTCCATATCAAAATAGGTCCAGCGGTTTGAGCGCGAAAAAGTAACAAATATACAAACATACACACGCATTTTCGTCATTACAATGTTGGTGTGATTATTCACATTTTTTTGTGGTCGTTTTCTAAAAGTATGTAATTTAAAAGAAACTAGCATGGCACTGGCTTATTAATGTGGTGTTTAGTGACTGACATGTACCTATCTCTCTTAATTGGTTGTTTAAGTAAAAATGCGTACAAAAATACTTATCTATTCACCACAACTACAATAAATTTTGGTTCCAAATTCAAGACTTCAAGGGACTTGATTTTTCAACGTCTGAAATTCGTAAACTCTATGTATTTAGAAGCGAACTTCAAAACAAAAAAGTATGTGTAAAACGGCCATTGTTTTTTTTTTATAATATGCCCCATTTGCCATACTGCCCTGTCCTACGAGATATTATACCATTCATCGAAGAAAATTTATAATCTTTTTTTAATTTGTGAAAAGTAATAAAAGTCAGAAAACAACTAATTTGGGCTAAAGCTATTTTGTATTGTGCCATGTTACGATTTTTTTAAATTTATTTACTTAATAAACATTTTTGTAGAAACAAGGTGAGTATTCGGGTCACGTCATTGAATACATAGTACATTTATATCCCTGGCAAATACAATAACAGTTCACTACAATACTAATGAATTTTGACTCTAAATTCAAAACCCTTGAGACTTTATTTTTCATCGCACGAAGAATGAAATTAACTATTTATTGTCAACTTCCATTTTTTTAATGTTTGCTAGGCTAGGTATTTGACCACAGCTCACCTGATGTTAAGTGTCGGTGTGGTCGAAGATGGTAAAGCACACCTACCCTGGAATAGAACTGAAAATTAAAAAATATTTCTGAAAATAGCCTGACCAGTAATTTATTTTTTGTTCTTATCATAATGCAGCATATTAGAATCCTCGACACTTGAGTTGGTTGCGATGACGCGATGACGGGCATTGTTTAGCTGTAAGCACGCATATACCCTTTGCGTGTACAATACTTGTGAATTTCCTAGGGGAAGCTTTTTATTGTAGTGCACGTACGATAACAACTAAATGTACATAAATTCGTATGTTTTACATACGAATGCATCTACGTACATTACCTGCTGCCTCCTTCATTGTTGTTCACTGCATTCAATTTGGATTTAGTTCCTGACGTTTTTAGAAAGGGTTACACTCTATATGTATGTACCTACTACTTGATTTTATGTTGTGTTATGTTTAACTCTTTTTTTAATAGTAATCTGTTAATTGACATTGGTATATACTAATGTTATTTACAATTTTTGTGCACTCAAAATATAGTAGCTTATAGTACCCGAGATCTCGTCTCACCCTAGACATATTTGATATGATCGTACCACGCTGCTTTGGATACTCTTTATTTTTTCTACTTTTTGTATTTTTATTGATGAATGTTGGTTCTTGGCAGGCCGATGTCTTTTAATAGATCTGGTACGTATTCTTCCACTTTTTTACATCTGAGACGCTCTCCTGATGGTAAGAGATAACGCATGTTCTATCTATGACCTTTGCTGCAATTTACCGAACTTTGAGTAGCAAACAAAGTCCAGTGCATCGCTGCTTTGGCGATGATTACTTTGAGACATTCGATAGTTAGTCTCAACAGCTCTGTAATTTTGCTAGCCACATACCCTTCAAACAGAAACACAGTAATGCTTACACACTACTGCTTGGCGGCAAATTATCTAGTACTGCGGTGGTACCTACTTAGATGACCTCCTGCTAAGGAGATCTACAACCAAGTAAAAACATTTATGATGTTCAAAACCATTTCCCTATGATTAACTAATTCGTAACATCTTTTTAGTTATATCGTGTGGTTTTTAGAAAAAATCATTTGAGTTTTTTGAGAAAAGTATTATGCCTATGAACTCTATAACGCACCCATGATATGATTATGTATATTCTAAGTATCGTTTGTTAAGCAAGTAACATGTGCTTTATAAACAATGAAATGTTTCAGTAGTAGGTACAAGTGCCTTCTGTCCAGCGACACTGACGCGGAATTGATTCAGTGTGCGACGTGACCCGACTTCTAACAACCCCAGTGATGAAACGTGACAACTGTGCATCCACACGTACATGAAATTAGGTGTAACAAACACTTCTACTTTATGTTGTTTGACAGCTAATGAATAACTCTTCATTAAGGTTATAATCTGCTCAATTTAGTATAGCTTGTTTTATTTGTCATTAAGGATACCTGAAGAGCTACCATATCAAATTTAAGATTCACGTACTATGTAAAGGAAAAATGTATTGTTTTTTTTTTATAGTTGACAGGCTAAGTCATTTATTATTTTGCCAGTTTTTTTTTATGGTCAAACGACTACATAAAAAAAACTTTTTAACCTTTAGTCCTGATTCTCTAGCTCACATGAGATTCCTTGCTGAAAAACACTATATGCTTTCGAAATTTATATTCATAGTTCAAAACGAGCTTTTAACATACCTCGTGTTTTTTTTAAATTGACATTGGTAGAACGATTTTTTAATTTCACATTCTACACGATTTTAACTCGAATTCCGCCAAGCTACGTTAACTTGGTGGGGTATGAGCTCATGTGCTCATAAAGAATAAGGGCTAAAGTCGTTAGATTTAATAGCTAGTCAAAGAAGTATTTTGAAATATGTTGGTTTTACTGTTGCTAAAGTTTTTCAACAAAGCACCTTCGTAACCTAATTTGAAACGGGAACAGATAAACAAGATCCATACCATGGATAGCGCTATAGTGCAATCTCACTTCTGATACTTTGTCCGACCTCTTGGCATTGTTTCTTGATGTTGCTCGGCAAATCCACATTTACGGCAAGCGCCTGCGATTCAATTACAGGCAAAGTGCGGCAGCGGTGCGTATTGCATCGTAAACTGAGCTGTAAGGCGTTATGACTCCCAGCGAAATAAAATCTAGTTGGAAGGCCTCTAACTACCTCTGACCTGAATAATCGAAGTGTCGATAAAATAAAACTGTAGGGAAGCTTTATTTTCAACGGCAAGTATTAAGCTTGCTTTTGAAATGGAATAGATAAAGTAAGTTTATGTTGTTGCGTAGGTAGGATAGCAACCTACTCGGTTGGAACAAAGTACCCGCCTACCTAGACCGTCCTTTCCGAGTACTATTTACTCTGTTTTATTGGAATCATAATTACCTATCAGCATATTCACGGTAAGTAAGCGTTTCCTAAAAGAATGTTAGCTAATTTAGTAGTAGCTTTACCTCAAGATTTGAGGGCCGTGGGTTCAAATCCTACACAGAACAAACATTTATGCGATGAACATAGATGTTTGTCTTGTGTTTGCGGGTTTCGTATGTATTATAGGAATATGTTTACACAAAATAATATTCTATCAGCTACATAATATAAATCGTTCCCATACTAAAAGCTTTGCTTAGTTCAGGGCTAGATGGCGTTATAAAAAAAACCTATGATTTCGTCTTAGCACAAGTAATACCAATTTTGTCAAAAATATTTTTAGGGAAACAAATAATCATAATTATTCTATTAGTTAGACTAGTTAGGTGGTTGGGTTAGTTGTAGGTTTTAGTTAGATGACGCTGTGTTAAAAGTTCTTGTACTGGTATTGATTTAATTATTTTATTTCTGTAAAAACATAATACTTACTATGAGTATTCCACGATTTTTTTTCCAGGTATGTACTAAAAGTCAGACAAAAGAACAATTTCAATTGAGAACAAAATTTATGCTCTAAGTCTTAAAAGTCGTGACTCTAAAAACCTCACTAAGCACTATTCTTAGTTCAAGTTCCTCTTTAAGTCTCTTTTATTAATCCCGTAGCTGCAGTTTGCAACAATCAGAAGTTTTTCTATCGCGCGCTAAGCATTGCGTGCTACATTTTAAACATTCTTTCACGTGTCCCACTTCTCATAATAAAACAGTTTTCATAGCTCCGATACAGTTTATTGTGTTGACACATGAATGCTGCGGCTTTCCATAAAAAACGTCACATTCCTAGCTTTTATATTTCATACATTTTTATAATCCCGTTGTAAAAAAGTTACTTTTCCTTAATAAAAGTTCAGAATTACGAAATGGCGCAAATCCGTAATTTTAGTTGGAGTCCTTAATTTATGGAATTGTGTAACGAGTTTCATAAATCGCTTAACTTTTCCGTGTTACGACTTCTAAGCTTATAAAATAGGCAGAGCCTGCCTTAGTTATGAAACTGCTTTACTTCAGCAATCATTGTTCTGCTCAGCCTCAATCTGGCTCTATTGGACTGCCATGTTAGCTGGTTTGGTTGTTCTGCTTCGAGAATTACTGCAGAGAGTGGTCGATTCTAGCTTAAGACAAACTTGGGTGACGAACATAATAATTTGTCGTATCTTGTGTTCTGATTTTTATTTTAATCTAAAAGTAATAAGATGAACGAAACCCTCTCCTGAGCCTTTTTTTTTATGTAAAAAAGTAATGAGACGAACGAGATGCTCTTTTGATGGTAAGAGATAACGCCTGTCCACGACCATTGCAGCGATACACTTTCATCATACGAATCGCTTATACAATATAATTTCTGTCCAAGTGAGTGTTTCCAGACAGTTTTAATGTAGGTTCAAGTTGCGAGTGAATCAGTTTATTTTATAATATACATATTCAATTCAATCAATTTTTATTTAAATATAGGTACAATAATGTACACTTATTTCTGTCAAACACAATCAATGATAATAAATATTTTAAATTATAAATGTAAATCATAATAATAACAAATTAAAATAAAAATGTCAATGGTGAACAATATAAAATTAAAATAAGAAGTCAAATAAAAAATAAATGATATTAAACAAAATTAGCCAATTAATTCTTTTTACATTCCAAGGATAATTTGCGCAAAGAGGACTTGTCACTAATAAATTCACCAATACTGTAATACGCTTTTTTAATTAAAAAATGTTTAAGAATTTAAAATAGTTTATTTTACATAGATAAGTGTGTTCCATCATACACCCTTTCTTCGCTTAACAGCTTCAAGCGAATTGGTGGTTAAACTCAATCCTTTTCTTTTCTTATTCTTTTGTGATTTAAAAAACTGGCCAAGTGCGAGTCGGACTCGCGCACGAAAGGTTCCATACCATTATCTATAAAAAATCAAGTTTGTTGTATGGGAGCCCTTAAATATTTATTTCATTTTATTTTTAGTATTTGTTGTTATAGCGGCAATATAAATACATCATCTGTGAAAATTTCAACTGTCTAGCTATCTCCGTTCTTGAGATACAGCCTGGTGGCAGACGAACGGACGGACGGACGGACAGCGAAGTCTCAGTAATAGGGTCCCGTTTTTACCCTTTGGGTACAGAACCCTAAAAAATATTGGTATTGTGACCTCCGGGTTAACCCGCTAGTTTGGACGAGCCGGCGGAATTTTTATTTAAAAGCCATAAACCTGACATAAAAAGCATCTATTCAAGTATACTGCTCTACCTTTGATTGTGACACATTGATTACGTTCTCCAACTTTATGAGTTGCGTATAGCGCAAATTGCGAATCCCATTTGTGTATTTATTTGTTGAAGACCCAAATACTCCCAAAAGATCAGGAGCAATAAACTGGGACCTATTGTAATTTTGTTTTCCAAACTTTGCGCCCTTAGACCGAACAAACTTTACGCGTTTGCGAAAATACCGACAATTCACATAAATTCATAAGCCACAAAATGAAATTTAATTCTTGCTATAACGCCGGATTATTTGAACTTGACAAACTATGGTGACAAAGTGGAAAGTTGTTGGAAACCTTTCTGGGTCAAGGGCAACGAACAATAAATTTTTGTTGCCAAAATTTATTACTTAATATGTTTATTTTTTATCTTATAGTCGTATTGCTAATTAATTTAGTGTATGAGTGTGCAAGGCCCGCTTTTGGATTTTGGAAAGTATCATAATGTGGGCCCAAAAGTTTTTTTGAAGTATCATCATCATCATCATCATTTCAGCCGTAGGACGTTCACTGCTGGACATAGGCCTCCCCCATTGACTTCCATAAAGACCGGTTGGAAGCGGCTCGCTTTTTGAAGTATGCCCTCTACAATTCTTTATTTAAACTTTTGTGTGAAAACTACTAAATTATATATGTAAAAATGGATTTTAATTAATGAAATAGCATTACTAGCAGTCTTAAGTGTTAAATAAAATATTTGTTACATATGATTAAATAAGTATTAACAATTATGCTACAAATAATTAGGATTAACAAACTAATAATGAATTATCACATCTTACGCATTCTACGGCCAGATAACGACTGAAGTGCATTAAGCGCTGGCACTCATTTTACAGTACAAACAAATGTTTGTTCTATGTCTGGGTGTCCTGTATTTATTATAAGTAAGTATTTACAACAAAAAAAGTAATTAAGTATTCTATCAGTTATCTGACTTCCATAGTACAAGCTTTGCTTAGTTTGAGGTCAGGTGGCGCAGTGTGTAATTATATTTATTTACAGTTTTCAAAAATCCACTTTTACTGGGTCCGTCCACTCAGTTTATTTTGGTCGAAACTAGCAGTACCTAGCCGATGACGGAGCATTCTCGGCCCGTGATAGATGATGCGACATCCTGCGAGCCTCTCTACCATCGCGCGGGATTATACCGGGACGGTGACGGATTGCTACCACTCTTCGCGCGGATACTATTCAATCGATTTAAAACTTCGGACGGCCGTACCGCCATTTGCCCGGATTAGACTCCCGTGAAATATTTCTCTGTAGTTAGATACTAGCTATTCGGACTAAACTACGAAAGGCTTAGGGTAATACAGATCGTCTGGTACCCTTGAAAGTCTTCCAGTAATCAATACTGGATTAGTTTCCCTAACCCAGTGAGCAGATAACCCAGATACGGAATCTTAAGTTTCTGATTTAAAAAATAACTAGTTATTACACGAAGTCGTGGATCAAGCTTGTTTTTTTTATAAGAAGTCCCACTACTAGGCGATCATCTGCTTACTATAAGACGGTTAAGGCTATAGTCCACCACGCTAACACAGACTAGGTAACAGGTAACTAGGTAAAAACAACAAAATAAAAAAAACTAAATATATTTTATTCCTCTCTTTTATTCTTTTTTTTTTTGTAGACTTACTACCAAACGTGTTTACGGTCGTAATATGAGTAGATTATGATGAAACATTGAACCCGTCAACCACAAAAAAAAACTTTTTTTTATCTAATCGAATCCACTGTGGGTTCGACTCCCACTTAGGATAACTATTTACAAGCAGGGCAAGATTATAACATACATATTACATGGTAATAGAATACTTCTATCTCGTTCTCGCACAACGAAAAGAGTGAATAAAATTCAATCGCAGTGCGTATTCCAAGACTGCTTTATACAATTAGAAAAACAGTTGAAATAACCTAGGTTCAGCAGTAGTAGGCGATCACGTGCTGAGATGGTAATGATGTAACTTGGAGAAGGTATGAATAATTTATCTTAGAGAATACGATTACCATTCCTTTTGGGAAGACTAACTGTGTCTACTGAATATTATATTACATGAAAATCATGTTAAAGTTATTTTTTTTCTCGAAAGATTATTGTATAATACCTTACTGTAGACATCCGTAGATACTACTTTCCTAAGGATTTGACAAATTTTCTTTATAAGAAATCACTTACAATTGATTAGGTCGAATACTCTGAAGGGTTTCAAACCCCAAATGAGCTTGACTTGCCAGTGAAAGAAAGTATCGTGAGGAAACTGTACAATGGTGGCAGTATAATTTCTAGTGCTCGGCTGGCTCACTACCACTCTCAAGTTCAAAATCTACCACCAAGCACCAAACAGTATATTCCGCCAGCCTCACTTAACATCAAGTGAGCTGCAGTAAAACACCTGGTTTTGCTATCGAGTCTAACCATCAAGTCTCAAAGTAATGAGCGCCAAAGCAGCGATGTCTGGACTTTGTATTGTCAACACTTCAATGGTCATGGACATATTATGTTATCTATCACCATATGGAGAGCGTCACGTTCGTGTCATTACTTTATCGTAAAAAAAACAATATAAAATATAACCTTTTTGTAATTTAAAACTAATGAGACGAACGATATGCTCTTCTGATGATAAGAGATAACTCCAGTCCATGATCATTGCGACGATACACAGAACTTTGAATAGCACAACAAATTCCAGGGCATCGCTGCTTTGGTGCTCATTACTTTGAGACATTCAATGGTTAGTCTCGACAGCTCTGTAGTTTTGCTAGCTGCAATACCCCCTAAACACAGTAATATATAAATAGTACTGCTTGGCGGCAGAATATCTGGTACTGCGATGGTACCTACCTAGACGACCGAAAGATTTACCACTAAATACTATCTTCCAAGTACAACAGTAAAAAAAATACTCCAACTATAGTTTCATCATCTGGTAACCCTTTTCAGGGCGTGAACACAGAATACCATGCCTGAATACTACTACTATTATAAAGAGGGCAGATTTGATTGAATGTTTGTATTGAAGGCTCCAAAACTACTAAACCAATCTGAATAATTCTTTCATCATTAGAAAGCTACATTATCACTGAGTAATATAGGCTAAATTGTTAGTCGAGTTTAGTTTACCAATATAAAGCCGGCCTGCTAGTACATAAATAAAAAAACATATCGTTACTGAATAAGCTTCCAACATTTTCATCTCCTAATTACCCCTACCTCATACAAAAACCACCAAACAATGTAGTAAAGGAAAATTACCGCAAATATCGGGTTAGCGAAGGAGCGCATCTGGTGCCGAATCAATTTATCGTTCATACGTGATGCTGGAAGTAGGAAGAAATGTATGTCAATGAAATGCTTATACGCTAGCTTAAGGCGGCGCTCGCACTAGCAATGATCTAGTTTACAAACGTCGGTTTGACAATGTCAACTGCCAGTTCGTAAACTAGAACTAGACAGTAACTATCTCATAGTTACTGTCTGTTTTTAATTACCTTACAAACAAAAGCACTTCACATTCATAGTTATCTATCTATCTATCTATCTATCTATACTATTTAAATTATTATAAAGAGGAAAGATTTGATTGTTTGTTTGTATTGAATAGGCTCCCAAACTACTAGACCGATCTTAATAATTCTTTCTTTAGTCTAACGCTACATTATCCGTGATGGACATAGGCTATATATTTTATTTAAGAAACAGTTAGGGATCCGTATAGAAACTTCAATAAAGTAACCCAAGCTGTGAAAAATTTACCGAAAACCCCTTACTTAGCATGTGCAGCGAAATTTTTTGATATATTTAATATTCTATAATAAAGTGGTTGCCTAGAAAATATTGCTGTCAGCGATAAGGCCGCCACTTCAGGCACTAGCTCACAAGATGATTTTGTTTTCTGTACAGATTTCTATTTCTGGTGTGCACGCATCTATGTAATTATCTATCTATAACGTGGAGAAACATGAATTTGCGTTTACATGGCTTCCAAAACTCCATTAACGAGTAAAGTAGCCACTACTTTACAAGGTCATGACCGAACTCGACCGTAACTTCGACTGTGACTTCAACTTATATAACTAATAATACTTGAAAATAAATAACTAAATATTGGAGAATATTTCACACTGCGCCATCTAGCCTCAAACTGAGCAAAACTTGTACTATCGGAACCAGACAGCTGACAGAATACTTTTATACTTTTTCTTTTTAACATTCAACAAAGGCACGAAGTGCAAAGCCAAAAACAAAGAAGAAAAATTAGACCTATTTTTCTACTATTTTTCAAGTCTCTACTGCATTTCCTCTGAAATATCATAATGTAAGTTTATTTTATTAATAATAAATAAATAATGCCACTAATTACCATATTCATGCAACAAAATGTTAAACATTAAACTAACCAACACAAATTAATATTTGTTGAATTTATATTGCCCCGAACTTAATTAAACTCTACTGATGAAACGACTGCATTAGTGGTACGAAATAAATTATAACCATCCGCAACGTTACCAATATTGTATTGGCTAAAAATAAGGGTTTTTTTTCTACAATGTTTTAGTTCTGTTCTTAGCGATTTGACCATCGTCTATAATCTAGTAGGAATCTAGGTTACAGCTCGAATTCCTTCTGAAGTTTCACCACATACCTACACCAATTTCTGTACGAGGCTTGGCAATGATTTTCTCGAGTTTCGAAAGAGGATGTATGCGTCAGTTTTCGGAAAACTTAATCGTTCTTAAGTTTTGAAGCCTAAGATTTGCCACACTGGGTGGTTTCTATCTGTCTGGTAGATGATAGATTTCTTATTTAAAATCATATATCTTAACCTAATAACACTTGTGCTTGGATGTTGATTCAACGTTCATTGTACCGATAGACATCACAATCAACGGCCTTATAGTGGAACACTTTGACCAATAACTCACGAGACTCTCGCTAAGTGATCCTTGATTATATATTATATTGTCAGGAGTTTCTACAACCTCTGGTAGTATGGGGCATGCCTTGCTGACAGCGGCGCTCTAGGTTTAGGTTTTTGATGAAACCTACTACATCAGTGTTCATTTTATAAAAAAGGCAGTCATGAGGCCGCCAGAAGTTAAAACTTAAAACACGACACATTAGCATGTCGGTGAGGCTAACCCATAATTTTTAACTACCCCTACAAAAATCACTTAACACGGTTAAATAAGTTTTCACTTTAAAAATACCTTTTCAATAGCCGTGTCAATCATGAAATTGTAGGGTTGAGCTCGTTTCCGTATCTAATTATATTACGGATTTTAAAATTTACAGCCCTAACTCTTTAGTGAATGCAAAACAAAAACATCGTCGATAAGAAATTCAATAGGCCACGCGAATTCGCCAAACTGGTGTAATTACGATCTGATCGTCTTTCAAGAGGAAGTTTACGCCTTTGCTAATGCTGAGCTGCTTTTCTTTATAATTACTGAACTCACCATTCAGTCAGGTCATTTTCAGGTTAGTTATATCTAGGTCAGGTTAATTTTAGTGTGTACAATAAAGAGTTAATCAATCAATCGTCCATGGTAAAAAACTGTTCATAATTATGAGTACAATGACCCCTTCTTGGCTTAATATGATTATGTAGATTATAGCTATAATTTATATTAAGCCGAAAAATTTAGCGAACATAATTACTAAGTATATTATTTGATGTTTTTCCCACGGTCGATAGGCGCCAAGAAAGCACGCGAGATGCGCGTCAGATAAAATCGGAACAAACAGGCGGCACCGGAAGCTACGTCACCTTCCGGCAGGCGGGCCGGAAATCCACAGCTGGCACTAAAGTAGCGAAAGAAAAAATATTAGCTAATGGTTGTTCTCTTGAACCAAGCGAGACTATTATAATACTTTAAGTACTTTTACGGAGGATATTACTAATTATGAAGAACACTTATTATAAGTAAAACTCGGATAAAATGCTGTTCCATACATTTGGTTCACGGATCTACGAAGTTTTTCTGTGGAATAGAAAATATGGATTATGGATGTATTATAAATTTTATTTTTATGGTTTTATACTTGTGTGAAAACTGGTAGCAGGTATCACCGCGGGGCGTATTTTACATTTCATTTCAATTTAAACGCTGCCGACGAACAATTTAATCCCCTTTAATCCTGATATTAGATGACCTGCACGTTGAGTGATTATTTGAAAGGCCATAAAGCTATGACAAGCGGAACATAAACGCTACTGGAGCTGGTATAGCCCATAAAACGACGTTAAAGGCTTTACGGGACCACTGGTTTACTGCTAAAACAACAATGTCACCAGTAGTCCGACTTGCACGATAGCAATCGGCGTTAGTGTAAAACAAATGGTGGAAGCCTGCAACAATGTGAGATTATTATACAGTCGGTATTTCCAAATGCCCTACCTGTAATCCAGTATATGAACATTATTTAATGACATACTGATTGGTACTTATATCTACATCTACACTAATATTATAAAGAGGAAAGATTTGTATTTATGTACGAATAAGCTCAAAAACGAATAAACAGATTTCAAAAATTCTTTCACCATTAGAATACAAATGCTATATTTACTACTAGAATTTTAAAAAATGTCCAACCTTGTTAAGCTGGGAAGGACCGCTAGTATATGTGTGTAAAAATGTTCAAGTAACAGTTTTTTTCTCATTTAGTTAATAAAAATAAAACTGGATGCAATCTGAAATACCATTGATTTTGAAACAGATTTGCTACAAGTACAAATACATTCAGGTGACAAAACAGATTGGCGAGCAACTTTGTTTCCGCCAATATGTGTTCAGAAACATGATTTATGATTGATTTCCCGGCGCGCGTATGTTTCGCTGCGGGCTTTGGCAATAGTTGATGTACTTCGAAATAACTTGCCAGGAAGCTATTTTGAATAGATTTTTCATATGCCGACCACACAAATTATTTTTGATTTGTAGCTGTAGGCTAGAAGCTATTGTCAAAAGTTAAAGTCTACGTGGAAAGTAAATCCACAGCCGAGATCGCTTAGTGTTTTTAATTTTAATGGTCATGACATGAAGCCCAATGTGTAAGTTTTTTCTAAATAATTCTTTTTATTATGAAGTTTATACATCCGCACATTAGTTACGCGTATACATGGTTTGCACCACAGTAAAAGTGTAAAATAAAAGTCCCAAGGAAAAGTTGTTCATACACGTAAACATTTAAGTAAAATATGAAAGTAAAAAGGTATAAAAAAAGTATTATTAATAGTACATAAATAAATTAGTTTTTTTTTTTTATAATTATACGCTCCACAGACACTGGGGTCCGTGACCTTTGTCAACTAATAAATTAGTATTTAAATGTTATAGTGTTAAAGTATTCTATCAGATATCTGGTTCCCATATTACGAGCTTCGCTTGGTTTGAGGCTAGAAGACGTTGTGTGAATTGTACCATGATGTATAAAAATAGCGGAAAATAGGCAGACATTTCGCCTGATGGTAAGAGGGAAGGTGAAAAAAGCAGCTGTTTTATACATTTGGACAACATTTTTTTCTATAGAACGGCTGATTTTTTTCAAGATTTCATAGTAAAAGTTATTTAAATGATTATAATTAACCTCTTTTATCAAGTTGTGCGCCCCTAGCTTTTAACCCTGTATGGAAGATCGCAGACTTTTGTACACGATTTCAGGGTCAGTCAGACAATAAAACTTGTTTACAGTAGCTTTTTCTTTAATATCCTTCCGCGTAACCTTTTACAAGGAATTTATATCCTAATCTTTTGTAGGTAATTCTCAGAGCAACAAACTTATCCAAGTATAAACGTTTGGGACTTTGTCACGTTTGTTAATCCAGCCAATTTATCAGTGTACAGTCATCTTTAGCGAAGCAAAAATATGACGGCTATGCAACTTTTGTATAAAACTTCAATTTTTAAAGAAACAATTAAACCTAACGCTATGCGTAACTCTAAAATGTAAAAAAAAAATTATCTAAAAAAGTTCGAAAGTTTTTAGAATGGAATCTTAGCAGGTGATGAAAAATAAAGTTTTCAGTTTATTTTTTTTTCAAAACTGATATCGAGTCGATCATTCTATAAAACTGTCTTACTATTACGAAGCTCTTAAAAGATATTATCAATTTCAAGAAGTTAGATTCATTTTTATTTAAAAAATTGCTTTTCGAAAATCATCGTTTCAGCCTACCGAAGTCTTAAGAAGAAGTTGGACATATGCCTCGCTCATGGCACGCGATTTTTGGCTTTTCGCCTCCATCTACCGCCAGCAATCCTACGTATATCGTCACTCCATCGTGTCTCAGAGCGTCCTACGCTATGTTTGCTAATTCGGTCTAGAACACGTCTATCCCAGCGGTTATCGGTTCTGCAATATATGCCCAGCCCATTCCTACTTCACCTTGCCAACACGCTAAGACTGTGACTTTAGTTGACAGCCCTGTTGGTTCATTGGTAGTGTGTCTGCTTCGAGAGCTGAAGGGCGTGGGTTCGATTCCCACTCAGGACTAACATTTGTGTGACTAACATCGATGTTTGTTCTGTGTCTGGCTGTACTGTATGTATTATAAGTATGTATTTACAAAAAAAAAGTATTTATGTATTCTATCAGTTATCTGACTTCCATCACACAAGCTCTGCTTAGTTTGGGGTCAGATGGCGCTGTGTGTATAGTCCTACGATATTTATTATTATTATTATTTAGTTCTCTGACAAATTACTTCGTTCCTGACACGATCTTACAAAGACATGTCAAGTATAGCTCTTCATTTTATTAATTAAAACCGCATAATAAACTTATTTAAAGTTCAAAAATGTCGATCTTAAATAAGAGGTATTAAAAAACGACTATTATCCTTCATGATTTCTGCATTAGTCTTTTTACTTAAGGCACTTTAGTACATAACTTTCCTTAACAGATGCTTTAACTTCATGAAAATTGAAATCTCGAATTTTCATCACTATAATCATAAATTTCCATTATCTTTGTATTCACCTTCAATGAATACTTACCAGTTCAATATAAGAGGATTCAAATAAAAACTTTTGGACGGTCTGAAAGACTTCTGAAAGATTTTTAACAACTTTTAATTTTATTGTGCTTGCGTTTTTGGTGATTTGGAAAAGTTTTATATTTTTTTAGTTCGATTTTGTATGCGACTTAGTTTGAGTACTGAATTTTTAGAATGTTAAATTATTGAAATCTATAAAAAGGTCAAGAATTCATGGACTTTTCAGATGACCTTGTTTGGCAGTGAGGCAAACTTTTCTTCTTTAAACGAATAAAAATCCCACTCTTACTTGGCAGACACACATTTGGCTCCAAATTTGAGCTGAACGAGTACGTTATCTAGTACGTAGTACATTTAATTTTCATTTTCATTTATATTAGAAAATCATCGTGAAGAAACCATAGCATAGCGGTAGGGTATTTCTAGTACTGGGCTACTTAGCTACCACCCTTAAGGTGGTTCAATTTCCATACAAATATTTTTTTGCCATTTATGGACAAATGGAGCATAATTTTACAGTGAAATCACAGCTACTGGCATTTATTTTGGTCTTTATTTACGGTAAATCACAATTGCTTGGATAAAACAGTAGATTTATTAGCATAATCTACTGTTTAATTCAAAATGTTGGTTTACCGCAAATTAATTGCAATTCTGATTTACCGCAAATAAAGACCAAAATAAATGCCAGTAGCTGTGATTTCACAATAAAATTATGCTCTATTTGTCCATAAATGGAAATATTTAATTGTATGGAAATCGAACCACCTTAAGTTAAAAATTTGCCGCCAAGCACCTAACGGAATGTTCCGGCAGCCTCAATTAAGAGTAACTCCCATTTCAAGCTAGTTGAGCATGACCATCATCCACCACACCGTCACTTAACATCAAGTGAGCTGTGGTCAAACACTTAGCTTGTCAACCATAAAAATAAACTGAAACAAATATATTATTATATCACTGCTAACACTCAATTACTCAATTGTAACCACGACACGGATATACCGCTAGAGTTGGAAACCCAGAAGAAACTACTTTTAATTAAATTGAGCGCTCTTACCTGAGCTTTAAAACTCTTTTAAGTGATTTCGTGATAAACTTGGAAACAAACTGAAACAATACTTAGCCACTTTCTGGCGAAGAATAAAGTTTACTTTGCATTTGTTTGATAAATTACTGGGGGTATTCCTTTAGAATTGGTTGGCCTTAGAAGGAAATATTGTATATTAGGTAGTTATATTCAGTTCACTGTTTGATGGTAATATCGTACGTGATAATGTTTGTTCTTCGACTTTAGTCAAAGTCTATGAATACATTATCCAGAATGTAAGTAAAATGGAAAATTTGACACGTTTTTTTTTTATATTTTGCATTTTATAGGTTCAAACCCCAAAGGTAAATATTACTCGAACTCCCATTTTAGTTATTTTATCTACGAAAATATATATTTGTAGCCATCTTATTTTAATATCCATTTTCATTTTAATAAGCTGCCACTAAGCTGTAGATAACATCATGTGTTTTTCTGTCATTTTCCATGACGGAGCATACTTAAAATTACCAGGAAAACCATCTGTAATAATCAGCGGCGAGTTTACTTGATAATAATTAGCACTCAACTGTGACTCTCTTTGACTGTGAATAAGACTTCTTCATCTTCATTCCAATCCGATGTCATCAAAAACATTTTTTTTAATATTTGACACTGGCCAAATTCACAAAGTGCAATGCCAATACGAGGAAGAAAAAACAAATATGCAAACGCCAACTTTGTTTACGTTTATACTTTCATTTTGCAACTTTGCATGGTCAATTATTCACCCCACAGCTTACCGACTGACTAAAAAATATCAAAGATATAAGAGTAACGGTCTGCACTCTATGTGCTCGTATATCAGTGTGGCTATCAAAGCATTGCAAGCTTTGTGTTGCCAGACATCCAATTAACCGTTTCGCCATTAAATGACAAAATTCCAAGGGAACAAAAATCTCTAAAGTGAAGATATGCCATCGGAATACCGCGCCCAAGTAAGAACCAGAAAAAATAGCTCCATCTGTCAAAACCTCTACCAGATTGTCACGTATTGCTTGCAAGTACGACCACCGCTCACGAAGTTAAATTTACACTAGAGAATAAAGTGTTTGGTGCTTTGGCGGGAACGTAAACGTCATGTCACGTACAATGGTGATTCATTTCCAAAACTCGTGTTTTTTCGAGTGTTGTTATGTATAAAATTTGTGGTGTATTCATTAGGTGTCGAGTAGCGTGCGTGATAGTGAAAAAGTAATATAATGTAGTGAAACATATCTTTTCATGTATCATCGAAACTTGTTGTAAATCCACCACCACTTTACTAGATCATGACTGGACTGGACTTTTTTTTAACATTTGCGGCTTACGTTTGACCACCATTTTGCCTAATGTTAAGCGAAAATACGGTCTACAATGGAGTTGTTTACTTAAAAGAAACCAGTTTGCTCGTCTTCGTCGTTTCAATTTTTCTTGGCACTGGCAAATGCACAAATTGCTACCCCAATATCAATGGAGGACTTGTGCTTACCTATGTGCCTCTTCTAATAAAAATACTCCGTTAGCCCGGTCCTTATGAAGGATTGTATAGTTCAATACAGAGACAGCACTAATTAATCGATTCGGAGCAAATATGTTAGACGCGCTAGCTATTCGATGTCCGACGTTGACAAGCCAACGTTATTTTGTTACCAAGTTATTGGTTAACAGTCATGCTATCGTAGGTAGTACAAACTTACATCAAACGATGTATCATGCCAAAGAACACAAACTGCTGCAAGCATTTATTTATTTGTTACTATTATAAGATACCCTTAAAAATTGTATCCCGGAGTTATTATACCGGGTTATAAGCTTACCTAACTATACTTTGTATATGTAGACTATTATACTCACTATTATGAACAACTTTTGCACAACTCTGAAATCGCAAAAAATCAGCTCCTCTATATACATTTGGTCCGGGGTCGACGAACTTTTTCTATGGCATATATAGTGCCCATAGTAAACGTGTTCAATTATGATAACTATAATGATTTGCTTTAGACTTACATCTAAAGGTAGTCTTATATAAATATCGACATCTCCATAGAAGAAAATCATTCACACTAAATGAAATGTACGGAAAAGTAAATATAAATTAATAATTATTTATTATTTCATATTTTCTAAACACATTTCTGCATATATAAGAAAAAATTCTGGCGCGAATTTACGTTACATATTCCGCCATATTGAATTAATTCTGAGGTTATGTATTTTATGATACGTGTATTGCCAAAACACGTCAATAGAAACTTTATTTGTCAAATTAAGATACGATATACTATGAGACTATAAATGTATTATTAATCAAACGCCTTTTCTGCATAGTGAAAATAACAGGTACCACAAACAAATTTAAAAATAAATCCTTCTTTCACACGCGATTGCAAACTGCATGGTTCACGTAGCAGCTGTAGCTCGTAGCAAGCATAGAGTATTACAACTTCCCGCAACAGCTAAATGACTTTACAAACAGACGTGTTTGAGACAGTGTTCCGCGAATTTTAGCAGCTCCGCTCCGCTGCATCTACAACTCTATGTCATGCGATGTAGGATGTAATATAATAAATACCCACAGTGTTCGATCTTGGAAATTGGCACAATACACGAATGTGCTATGGCCAAGGAAGAAAGAAAAAAATATTTGATCTCAACATTTCGCTTCGCTAAAAAGTCATGGGCCAAATAACGTGCAGCTGCTTCTTTGTTGCTTTTTTAGCGCGATTGCGAGAAAATTCTTAATTTATAATCAAGACGCTTCATTGCTCTTTTTTCAAACTTATATTTTTACATGTATATGGTTTTTGGTGTGGTAAAAATAGTGGTGTTAACTTTTTTTTCAGAACTCCATTTGACTTCTATTGAATTAACCACAAAAGAAAAACTGGAAGTTACAATGACTTAAAAAGTGCGATGCCAAGAGTTAAGAAAAAAATGACTTTTTTTCTAGAACGCTTTCGTAACTATCATGCATGTAGACATTTTTACCTCGAGGGTAAAATTTCGACTAAAATTAGGTCTAAATGTAAATGATGTCTTTCTATTTGTTATTTTTTCATGCAAAAATGGCTGAACGAATTTTGACAAAGGTAGCTTATATCCTAGATTAAACACATGGGTTAAAAACACAGTAAACACAGAAACCACCCTAAAGAACGTAAGCGTGTTTATAAGTAATAGTAATAAGACAAATGTAGCGCTCATCTAATAGTAAGAGATAACGTCATTGTATCCAGAACTTTGACTGATAAAACAAAGTCCAAAGCATCACTGTTTTGGCGCTCATTACTTTTAAACATTGTAGGTAATCTTTATAGCCCTATAACTACGCTAGCTGCAGTACCCTTCAAACCCAAACAGTAATATTAACACACTACTGCTTGGCGACAGAATAACCGATTATTATACTATGGTACCAATCTAGACGGCCTGCTGCTAAGGGGGCAATCTAGCTCTACCAAGTAAAAAGCAGTAATAAATAATAGTCGTTGTTTTAACAAAATATTTATAAGCGATTTTTCATAATATCTGGAGCAGTGCGTATTCTGACAGGCATTCACAAAATTAAGCTCTGCATATTCCGGAGGCTCCACCATAGTAACTCTTAATTGTATTATTGTTGCTATAAATATTCTGAAATGAACTCTTGATTTAGTTTAGGCAGGTACTCAACGTAATAAGAACCCTGGTGAGCGGAGAGATATAAATTTTGTTAAAACTCTTTTTGTTTTGTATTTCTCATAAAAGTACTTTATTTTAGATAAGGAAGAAGAGGAATCTATGATCACTTTATTCTCTGTATGTCTGTAATCTACCAAACAAAGTCAAACCTTTAGTTCCCATTGACCGAAAATCATAAAATTTGACAAAAAAAAGATATTTTGAGGAAATGTCTCATGCCAAGGAAAAAATCTGAAAACTATTGAACTGTTATAAGACAAACTGTATTGATATACATAAGTATAAGGGATATTTTTCGACTACAACTTTGAATTTGCCTTTCAATGGAAGGTATCTCTTTGTTCAGAGATTTTCATAGTAAAAATCTTTGATACTCGATTAATTGCAGTGACAGGATGCCCTCTACTACCTATATGTGTATTGTATGTAGAGGTCATTGCGTATGTATGTAAGTATTAAACTTTCGACACTCGAATCCATAATTATGTTTATCACTGGAGCTTAACCGTACCAAATATACAACTAAATTAGTCTTATTTATTTATCTCGGCGTCTCAGCCATGTTGCAGTAGCCGTGGTCACGAGAAGACTGGAGAGTGCGGGTCGTCTCATTGAAAAAAAATTAGTGTGTTGCGATCTCTACATACAAGTTTGTACGGAACCTTCGGTGCGCCAGTATAGAACTCGCATTTATCCAATGTATTATCATGACAAACTAAATACATGACCACTACTCACCAGTTATGTCATGTGTGGGGTATCGCTCTAGCTAATGTAGACAAACACTTTGAATACTTACTCTTCAAACTTACCTCATACCTTCATACAAAATATTGATTGATTCACGCGTTACTTCGCGGAAGTTAATTTTTTGCGGAATACCATGAACGCCATTACATTATTTTTTCAACATAAACCTAAAACAATTTTATTAAGAAAGCTGACTCAAATTATTTGAAAATTTTCACGAGCGCAATAAAACCTCGCATCCTCCAAGAGTCCTATAATATAGTTTATCCGCCCTAAAAACACCCGAAACATAAACCGGGTAATATGAAGTACAACGACAGGATGCAGAGCTTTCCTCTCAAAGTAATATCGGACGCGTTCGTTACGAGAACAAAGCACCGTAACTAACTGACAGTTAACGTTGCTCTTAAAAAAACACCGTTTTTATCCCCGACATTATACTTACGCGTCGTTATAAAGCAAGCTACAGACCATTTGAGCTCGGTGCCAGGATAACATATTATAAAGGGGATGCTACACTGCGCATTATACTGGAGCATAGTTTTATCGTATATATGTTATATAGTTTTTAGGTACTTTTTACGATGGTTGTATATTTGGCTGCTGTATTGTGCTGCCCTATTACTACGAATCCGCAGTCCATCTGCCACCAGGTTGTATCTCATGAACCGTGAGAGTTAGACAGTTGAAATTTTCATAGATGATGTATCTCTCTTGCTGCTATACCAACAAATACTAGAAAAAAGAATAAAATAAATATTTAAGTTGGCTCCCATACAACAAACGTGATTTTTTTGTCGTTTTTATAGATAATGGTACGGAACCTTTGGTGCGCGAGTCTGACTCACACTTGGCCGGTTTTTTCAATCCCCATATTGTAACAACTCTTGAGGGACAATGAATTTCTACTTTCCGTTGGTATTTCTACAGATTACTCAAGAAGTGTTTGTTTTAATTTAAGTTTTCAGGGGCAAAGTATTATTAAAGCTTTATTAAATAAATAAATAAAGTAAAATAAATATAGTAGGACTATACACACAGCGCCATCTGGCCCCAAACTAAGCAGAGCTTGTGTGATGGAAGACATATAACTGATAGAATACATAAATACTTTTTTTTTGTAAATTTTTATAATACATACAGTACACCCAAACACAGAACAAACATTTGTTTATTCACAAAATGTTTGCCCTGAGTGGGAATCGAACCCACGCCCTACAGCTCCCAAGGCAGATATACTACCAATGAGCCAACGGGGTTGATTATAAACCATTTATATTTAGTTTTATTATTTCACAATCGCGTCGTTAATCCTCTGTCTAGTCGTATATGTCTGCTACCTAACATCCACAATGTTATTTTTATACGAATGCCCGAGTGGACTACAAATCAAGATAACAAGCACAGATAGGGTCAGGAGGAAATATTTACACATTGCTCAATGCTTTATGCGGGAAAGCGCAAATAAATAATTGTAGTTACGCGTGTTAGGATTAATAACTAGCGAAAGTGGACCGAAAGGAAATTGGCCGTATATAGCAACCAACGAATTTTATGTACATAAAATAACAGCTCCAGTATAAAGAAGTGTGTGAAAAACGGTCAATTTGCTTGAGTTTTTGCTAACTATACTGTGCAAATTATGAGAAACGAGTCTCTCTTAATTAATAATAATCCCTACAACATATAGTGTCGATAATTATCCCTCCTTAACAAGAGAACGCATCTACACAACTACACAAAGTCTAAATCTAAAATTCAATAAGGAACACTATTTTTACACGATAAATCGATTTTCTTTCTCCTCTAACGTTACTAAGAAAAACACAGAGGGAAGATTGTTTGGTTTATAAACAACCATGGAGGATACCCTCTATTTATAGTGGGTCTTAGCATAACACTAGTATGTCTGTTGAGTCCGTGAAAACGACGCCTTAAGTGCGCTGGTAGCATCTTTGGTAAAAACTTAGAGTGTACCTACCTACTACACGGTCTTTTTAGGCTGCAATTCGGTAGTATGTAAAGTTTTTTTTTGTATTTGTTTTATATTTTTTAATTGATTGTAAACTTTATTTTATAGATGGAAACTAATTCGAATATTTTGGCTTTCTATGCGGTAGTTTAATACGTTTTCAAACTTTTTATAGTTATGACGTCATGAGGTCGGCTGAATATGTAGAATATGCCTTTGCCATATAAAACAAAAAAGTTTGTCACATTTGATTAACTTTGACAACAGAACTGACAAGTTTTTTTTTTAATTTGCCCTATCGGGCAGGCTAGAGCTGTAAAGCCATTCTGTCACGTCTTGCCATTGCTTTTTTAGTCTATGAAAGTTGCCCGACGACGTGACGTCTTCAATCAGTAAAGTTTTTTTTTCTTTACATACCGAATTGGAGTTAAAATTTCAATCAAGCTTATCTGTACAAGTGTACAGGGTTATACGTCTGGACTGTAAAGAAAACAAGTGTTACGTAAACACCAAAGAGATCTCTTCTTTAATTTGATAATATGGGGGATGCTACAAATCTGAATAGTGATTATACCAGCTATACTTATTATTTTACTTTTCTTGCTGATAAGTCTCAATTAAACAGGTGCAATTTTTTTTTATGGTTGACTAGCTAGTTGTTTGACCACAGCTCACCTGATGTTTAGTGTGGTCGAAGTAGGTAAAGCACACCTAGCCTTGAATGGAGTTGGCTCTCAAGTGAGGCTGCCGAAACGCCAAGTTAGATGTTGACAAAATTGAAACCGTCCACGAAATTTGTGATCTACTAAAAAGTTTAAAACCATTGTAATTTCTATTGTCGTGAAAACTAAAGTATAGGTTTAAAACTGTACATTACTAAATTACAGATAGGTATAGTTGTTTTAAAATACAACAATATTATTAATTACTATAGCCAAGAAACATTACAAAAGGCTGTAATTACCTTCTAAATATGCAATTCACCTAAAGAACAACTTTCGAGTCGGCCCTTCAATGCAAACCCCCTGAAAGGTTCTGAATTTCAGTCACAATAAGACCAATTACAGAAATCGTAAAGATTCGAGAAACTCGAATGGTTTTCGATTTTAGACGGTTAATTTGGTGAGTTTCAGTAGTAATTAAAATTTTGAATGAATTTTGGAACGGTTGTAAATTCAATATAGAAAGGGATATAATATTATATTTATGACGTTTGTTGAGTTTGACATACCATTCTATTATTTTCATTTGATAGTCTTTAAGGGCATTATTAGGTTTATAATTGAAACCTATTGAAGTTTAAACAAATTAATATCGTTACACACAACGCCATCTGACCTCAAACTAAGCAAAGCTTGTACTATAACTGATAGAATACTTAAATACTTCTTTTTTGTAAGTACATACTTATAATAAACACAGAACACTCAGACACAGAACAAATATTTATTTATACCACAAAATGTTTGTCTTTGGTGGAAATCGAACCCACCCAGACATACTTCCAATGAACCAACAAGGCTGTCAATGACGACATGAACGACATTTAGTCAAGTAAGGTTTAATAAGGTATGCATCAGTATGCAAAAAATGTTAGGACTTACAGTTTTAATTCTTACCGCTCGGACTTGCGTTATTGTATGCATATGAATGATTTGGCGAGACTCTAATACAGTTCAAGTTAAACAATTAATAATATTAAAACTTAAAACATAATTCAATAAATGTGAAAGAAGCAAAAAATGTAATGCAGTAATCAAAAGTATATAGTAAAAATAACAGGAAGTAAAAGGCGTTCTATACTTAAGTGGAAGTCCTATTCATCTATAAATTTGTTTTCATGTATATATAATGAAACGTACGAGATGCTCTACTGAAGGTAAGAAATACACGTCATTGCACCGAAACACAAAACTTTGAGTAGCGAAATAAAGTCCTTGACATCGTTGCTTCAGAGCTCATTAATCTGAGACTTTCGATAGTTAGTCTCAACAGCCCAATAATTTCGCCAGCTGCCCTTCAAACCGGAACATCGTAATATTTACTCGCTGCAGAATATCTGGTACTAGGTAGGTACCTAGACGACCTCATTCTAAGGAGATCCATTACCAATTAAAACACGCAATGTAATGGTTTAGCAAGTTATTAAAAAAATATTATTCTCTATCATCTAAGCAATGCATTCTCAAAATGAGTTTCTTAACAACCTACAATGTTCTAGGTAATATTGCACTCGAAATCCTTATTCCACCGTCGATACATTTATCCTTTTCGCACCGACTCGCGGTTTGTTATCTGAGCATCTGAAGCAGCGCATAACACGACCCGAAGACAATTTCCCCTTTGTATTCCACTCCACATCGACTCGAAATAACAAGGACTCTATTTTCAATTCCTCTATACATATTGTATTCGTCTTAAGCGCATGTACCCTCAATTGCAAGATTTTTGCATACATGAGCGGGGAATATTTTAAATTTCGCCCGTGCAACCGATTATGGAATGAAAATAAATTCAATATTTAGATTCCATTATAGCATTTAAATTTCCTTTGAATTCTTTGTATGTGTAATGGAAATCTAATGTTTTGGACGTGACGCTTTGCATAGTACATATGCTATCTCACGTTTCTGTTTACTCAATCTTAGAATTACTTTGTGAATGTGAATAAGTACAAATAAAAGAAAACAAAACAATCCGCGGTATATTACTGTGTAGTACATTTTAACAATGTAGTACATATAGTACTTTTTTTTTTGACCTTACACACAGCTCCATCTAACACCACAATAAGCAAAGCTTCTACTATGGAAGACAGATAACTGATAGAATACTTAAAGTTTTTTTTTTGTAAATACATACTTACAATACAGAACAAATACTTGTCCTAGGTGGGAATTGAACGCCCTTCAGCTCTTGGAGCAGACATACTACCAATGAACCAACAGGGCTGTCACCAATTAACCATCAGGGCTGTCTGTCTTCCCTAAATCACTTTGTATGTTTTTAATAAGTGCTGATCTATACCCATTTACGTAAATAAATTTTACAAAGTTTCTATTACACGCATGTTTATGAAACACGTGATGTAAAACGTGATGCTTTTTACCAGTGGCTTCGCTCCCGTAGCCAATTTGGAAGGGAAAAGTTTTCAAGAATTTTTCACAACGCTTTGTGCTGTGAAGAGAAGCTTAACTAATAGGGCTTAGCTAGCTAGCTAGGTTATAGAAACCAGTTGCCTGTCACAACGAATATTATCTCATAGCAATCAGTAATGTACGCTGCTAGTGAGCGTTCATCCGGCGCTTCGAGTCGCGCGCTACCAACACAGCACACTACAGAGAATAAGCAAGAGAAATTTTAAAATCTACGTTTTCAAGTGCTCAAAAACAGCCACTGCGCATTACCAATATTATTTACCACATTTCTGATTAGAATTGACATACTTACATACTGTAGTTCTCAAGAAACATACTATACATAAAATATTATATAGTCCTCAAGAAACATATTATAGTTAACCATTTCGAATGTTTTTATCTAGAGCCTTTCAACCGTTTCGCCGAGAAAATTTGAAAAGACAGATAAACAAAGTTACTTTCACTTTTGTAATAAAATAAATAGGATGAGGGTTAGTACATACCTTATTAAATAAAACATCTAATACTGCTTCAAAATTGAAAATGGTAAAATATTTTTTTCCGACGGACCAACTATTGACCCGATTTTTTTTTTAAATGGTTGACAGGCTAGTTGTTTGACCACAGCTCACCTGATGTTAAGTGACGGTGTGGTCGAAGATGGTAAAGCACACCTAGCCTGGAATGGATTTCACATAGACAAGTTTTATTTGGCTATTTGTATATTAAATATTGTACGTTAATTAAACTTAATCAAAAGTTTAATTAACATACATTTCATTCCTTCTTTCCCTGCGGGAAAACTCATAAAATGACAGTGAGAACCATATCAAAATTCGTTGCGTGGTACGTAGAGAGAGATAGACGCGAACACGTGACTTTATATCACTATTACTTAGAATACTTACTATTACTTATATCTTCTATCATATTTGAGATTAAGGATAAGAGACAACCCAAAAGTTCAAGTTTAGGCGTAGGCTGACGGCATCAAATTAGGTATGTTAGATAGGCTAGGTATTTAACCACAGCTCACCTGATCGCCACACATCACAGCTGTGGTCGAAGATTGTAAACACATCTAGCCAAGATTTTTTTTTTTTTTTATGTAAGAAGTAATGAGACGAACGAGACGCTCTCCTGTTGGTAAGAGATAACGCCTATCCATGACCATCACAGCGATACACAGAACTTTGAGTAACAAAACAAAGTCCAGGGCATCACTGCTTTGGCGCTCATTACTTTGAGACTTACTAATAGAACTGGTTTTCAAGTGAGGCTGCCGGAACACACTGTTATGTGCTTGCCGCTAGATTTTTAACTTAGTAACTAGCCAGCTGTGCTATTGGTTTCCTTATTATGTAGGGCAAAAATTAAATTAAGCTCCTTCACTGACGCTGTTTGGCTACATGCAACATTATGAATGCCCTAGTTCTGAATATTCCACAGTTCTACATTTTACACTGTGTAGTCGTAAATTCGAATACGTTATGAATTCCCGTCATCTCGAATGTTCGCACGGTCGTTAAGTTGACGATTTCACGGCGATTCCAGGGCGCTTTGTTTCATTGCGGAACGCACCAGCTATTTGTCAAAATATTCAGTTAAATGTTCAGCTATTATGTTGGAATGTTTGACGACTGCTTTTTGAAACGCGAGTGCTTGTGGTGATTAATATACAGATATAAAATATCAAGGTTTATCTGGTGGATATTATGTCTCATTTTATAGGGAATTAAACAGAAATGAAAAATTGTGTAATGAATTTATGGTTTGTCAAAAAAACTGGTTTTAAACTGTTATGTTACACAATCATTTTTTCAATTTTATCGTCTAAGGAGTTTTATATAGATTTGTCAATTATTAGGCGTTTATATTTCTTATATATCAAGTATTTTTTTCATTAATTTTAGTAATATAAATATACATACTTCCCGCGGGTTCATCCGCGTTTTCATTGACTTTTTATAAATATACATAATACTATGAAACCCCAAGTATTTATATCCATGATCTATATTTGACAGCCCTGTTGGCTCATTTGGTAGCATGTCTGCTTCAAGAGCTGTGGGGCGTGGGTTCGATTCCCACCCAGGACAAGCATTTTGTGATACAAAAACAAATGTTTGTTCTGTGTCTGGGTGTACTGTATGTATTATAAGTATGTATTTACAAAAAAAAAAGTATTTAAGTATTCTATCAGTTATCTGACTCCCATAGTACAAGCTTTGCTTAGTTTGGGGTTAGATGGCGCTGTGTGTAATGTCCTGCAATATTTATTTATTTATGAATATAATTACAATAACTTACGTTAATTATTCAACTTGATTTTTCATAAAATACTTTTTTTTTTTTATGGTTGACAGGCTAGGTGTTTGACCACAGCTCACCTGATGTTAAGTGAAGGTGTGGTCAAAGATGGTAAAGCACACCTAGCCTGGAATGGAACTGGCTCTCAAGTGAGGCTGCCGGAACACACCGTTAGATGCTTGGCGGCAGATTTTCAACTTGAGGGTGGTAGCTAGCCAGCCGAGTACTAGAAAGTACCCTACCACCATAAAAAACTGCTTGAAATACTTGAAAATATCGAAACACTTAACACTGGCAAATGCACAATATGCGACGCCGATAACAAAACAGAAGAATAACAAATGTCACATGTGACATATACGCTAAATCCAAAAATATATGTTCATCCACATAATAATAGTTTCTCTACGTAAATTAACTAATCACATCAACATTAGACACCTTGTCTCCCTTAAATACACGGTATAAATGGAAAAATGCATCCTTGAACGTTATTACTTATTAATTTGTCGCCTCGCAGTAGGGCCCTCGTCTTTATTTGATAAATTGCCGTTGTAGTGGGAAATACGACGTAGGGATTCCGCAAATTGGGCGTTGGGTGTCTGGTAATTTTGTCGTTGACATAAGAATATGTGTTATGGGAACATTTGGAGATGCGGTAGACCGTATAATAGATATAAGTCATAATAGAATAACAGTATCTACATTATACAAGCTATCTACTTTGTTCCTTGATATAGTTATCAGAATATTTTCAAGGTCAGAGTGGATAAAAATCTCGTAAGTCTCCGTGCTTCATCGCTTATCATTGCTTAGCTACAACAAGGTGGTTAAACGCGTACTTATTCGTAATTCTTCTATTAAATTCTTAATAAAAAAAGATTTACGGATTATTAGTTTGAAGTGTATTAAGCCGAAATTATTATTAGCAGGTAGCTCATCATTTTGAATAATTTTTACTATGAGAACACCCTTCTTTTTATGAATATACATATAATTATAATAATAGAAAAGGCCAAAACGTTTTCCGTGCAAGGTGAATATTACACATAAAGCGTTTAAATTACACATTTTATTGCAACTGCGAGGTTGTGAAACTCTGCCGGAGTCTTTTTTACAATCTGGCTTAGATTATTGATGGGTCTCCGCGCGCGCTCCGACTTGATACCGCGCTACCTAAAAACAACAGCCCCGTGAATGCGGCAACAACATATCATAGTGTGTGTAACACAATTTGTGAAGATGCAAAAATTGTGTCACTACGCAAACTGGCATTGTACTTAAGATTATGACGAAAATTAACCAAAACATTCGACACGCACATTGCTTGCAACTGGCTGGCTGGCTCGGGTACGCCGAATTCGACGTAATATTTGTTCAAATCCATTGAGCCGTTTTTGTGTGTACACACTTCTACACACACACTATCACGTTTACAGTATTAATAAATAAAAAGTAAGATATTACTGTGGATCCTACAATCGAATTGTAATAAATAAATATCGTAGGACATTACACACAGCGCCATCTGACCCGAAACTAAGCAGTGCTTGTGTGATGCAAGTCAGACAGAATACATGAATACTTTTTTTTGTAAATACATACTTATAATACATATAGAATACCCAGACACAGAACAAACACCACAATATGTTTACCTTGGGCTGGAATTGAACCCACGCCCTACAGCTCTTAAGGCAGATATATTACTGATGAGCCAACAGGGCTCTCATCAACAATGTGCAGTGCTTTACATCCAGATCTACATAAATACAACACATATCGTGTAGCAACCGTTTCAATGAATTGCATTGCAATAACCTAAATGGAAAAAGGGTTCCTGAAACCTTTTCCAGACTGAAAAACAAAGCTTTTAGTTGAAAATACTCCACGTTTTTCGACAAATATGATCACACGTGCAGCGTGTAATGATAGTTTTATACACGCAAATGAAATGCATTTTTAATTTGAAATGCTCTGTACATTTCTGTATGAACGTAGAAACATTAAGGTGGTTCGATTTCCATACAAATAAATTTTTGCCATATATGGAAAGATGGAGCATAATATTACAGTGAAATCACAGCTGCTGGCATTTGTTTTAGTCTTTATTTGCGGCAAATCACAATTTTTACTGTTTTATTCATTCTCTTGAATATAGATTATTAGCATAATCTACTGTTTTATTCTGTTTGCGATTCTGATTTACCGCAAATAAAGACCAAAATAAATGCCAGTAGCTGTGATTTCACTGTAAAATTATGATCAATTTGTCCATAAATGACAAAAATTTAATTGTATGGAAATCGAACCATCTTAATATCTTAAAATATAGAAAGTGTTAGCTCATCATCAGCACCAGTCACAATTTTCAGCCGCTAGTATAAATATTAATACAAATATTTTATTGATAATATCAAAGTTACAAGTTACCACACAAACACAACAAAAGCTAAGGTTCTTAGCCATTACAATGCGTGTAATGGCTTAACGGATTTAGAATTTAAATAGCTTTTACACGGAATTAACACGGGCCTTTTTTATCCCGGTACACGTGTAAGACCGCAGAGCTAGTATTTCAGTAAATTATAACAAAAATAATGATAGGTAACCATGCCAAAATACTTTATGTCAATGTCAATGTCGATATAATATATCAAAAATCGCATATAAACCAAACAATACAAAATCATTACACTTAAAATTGTGAACAAGTTTTACTGTACAAAACTCTGAAATTGCAAAAAATTATCTGCAACATTTGATAAATAGTCAACGAATGTTTTTATGAGACAGCTGATTTCGAATAAACGAGTATGCGTTTAGCTACCGCCGTTATCATTGCTCCTATATACGTAACAAAGTCCAATACACACTTTCTGCTTAGTACACCCTAACTTACAACCCTGTAATAAGGAAAAGGATGGAAGTAAAGTGTAGGTAATTGCCGTTACCGTCTACTCGCTTATTACGCATCAGAAAACTATCCCCTCCAATCAAATCAAGCTAAATCTTCAAAAATAGGACGCTAGAATCAATTTATAACTTGGATTCGACAGTTGCGTCGGTCCAGCGGCGAGGCTCAAGCAGCGGCCATCCGTCACTGTCCCGAGTAAAGCCCCTTAAATGCGTTCTTAAATACGCCACACCACACCACGTCCGCCCACATTGTGTGTCCACTCCGATTATAGACAAAATAACCTATTGATAGTCATCCGTATGTATTCACTAACTTCGATCAAAGAAACAAAAGATTTTTCATCACATGGCCCGATATGTTTTACCTAAACTCCGCCAAAATAATGCAGCAGTTTGCATTTAGTTCGTCCACGTTCGACTATCATTCGAGTCGTGACGAACAATTATTTGATTCGGGCGTCACTTTGTGGAGATTCATTGAAGTTATCTTTAGTGTATTTCCACTTATAAGTTGCAAGGACGATAATTTAGTTTGTTTTGAATAAATAATTGTAGTAAGTTACATTATTTACTTGTTCTTGTTGTAACCAAAACGACATGTAAGCGGAAAACACTAACGATATAACTTCAGAATACCTTAATCACTTACAAATGATTTGTAGCCTTTTTTTTTGTTTGGTTTTGGCGTCGCGTTTTAGCATTTGCCAGTGTCAAGTAATTATATATTTTCAAGTTTCAAAAGTTAAATAAGTGCCATCGTAGCTAGTTTTAGTCAAAGTCGTCTTTGTCAAGTCCAGTTCGTGTCAGTTAATTCCAGTCATGCTTTAGTAAAGTAGTGGCAACTTTACTACAAAGCTTCGATGGAGTTTTGGAAACAACACGAAAACTCATGTTTCGCCACATTATAACATTTTCCCACACTCGCGCTTGTAATTCGGCACTTTATGAATAAAACACCACCATTTTTATGCATAAACACTCGACAAAACACTAGTTTTGGAAAAAAATACAACGGAGCGACACGACTCTTCCCGCGTTCCCGCCAAAACTCCATCCTATATGTTTATTATCAATAATCACAAATAGTCTCAACTGATTGGTCCGGGCCAAGAAGCGAGGTTAATAACTTTTATTTTATTGGTCGGAATAACGTTTAGTTAAGCTTCGACGTCTGTGATTGGCGCGCAAAATTTCATTACAAGCACAAAGTCAAGCAGACAGTATTTGCACGGAGATACTCGCGCATGTATTACCAAGCTTATGTCTGGCGTGAGCGAAGCATAAGTGTTATAATGCAGTCAATCGACTTTAATGTCATTGACACTGATGCTCCCACCAATCGATGAAATAGTCCTTTATAATACCGCTCCGCTACTTTCGTGCAAAAAGACCTATTAATCAGAGTGTAGATGTCGGAGATAGTGGACAAGTGTCGAACAAGTTGTTAGCTATCCTCAATGGTCGGTCTCCGGCGAGTAGTGATGTTATATTTTTTATTCGTGGGTAGTAAGTGTCGTTCCCTGATCTGAAGTACTGACTTTGTCGATAGTATGCTCTACTTGGATGTTGCCAGCTATTGCAATATGGCCAAAACACCGAGGTAATTTCATAGTATTTTGTACGCGATTAAGACCCGGTGATAAACATAAAAAAGTACCTTTCTATAACAACGGTGACGTTCTTAGACAACTAGACTTTCTGAATAGAACACTCTAGACTAGAAGACTCATCATCGCTACAATACTGTTTTTTTTTAACCGGAGATAGGCTAGAAGTTTCACCGCAGCCAACCTGATATTAGCTGACAGTGTGGTCGAAGATAGTAAACACACCTAACCTGAAATGGGTTCCAGTAGCGTCAGTAAGAGGTTGCTGAAAATCAGCCGCCAAGCACCAGAGCAGCAGCCAGATTTTCAAGATATGCTTTATAAGGTTTATTATATTAGCCGATTACTATAAAGTATTTTAAATAATAATAAAATAAATATCGTGGGACTATACACACAGCGCCATCTGACCCCAAACTAAGCAAAGCTTGTGTGATGGAAGTCAGATAACTGATAGAATACATAAATACTTTTTTTTTTTGTAAATACATACTTATAATACATACAGAACACCCAGACACAGAACAAACATGATTGTGTTTATTCACAAAATGTTTGCCCTGAGTGGGAATCGAACCCACGCCCTACAGCTCTCGAGGCAGATATACTACCAATGAGCCAACGGGGCTGTCCACTTTTTACCATCATACTTTGGGTTTCTCATGATGTTTTTTACTGAAACCATACTTTCTGACGTGTGATCTGACAGCGCTAACCACTGAACTACCATCGCTACAAGTCTTCTGTGTAATATTTGTTACAATAATGCGTTTCGACACCCATGAAAAATGTATAGTCTGTATTCCAAAGATACGTTTAGTAACGCGTTGAAAATGACCAAATAAATCTATTACACACCGCCAGGGGACGCCACAGGATGTAATTGAATTTGTACTCACGCCCGGGGCCGATCGCCTGTTTATTGTCTTACATTTGTACCGTAGATTATATGTAAGAAACATAGTCACGGTAGATTTAATTCGACATTTAACGTTGGGCTATCTATTGTGTTCACTAGTACCTACGATTTGCTTGAAAAGTACCACATTACCACCAGCTCGTGTTTTTCATTACTTGACGTTGGCCGTCAACTTTTTTTTACAAAATGTTGATTTTAACTAACGTTGGGCTATATTAGGTGTTCGCTCGATTCCGAGGTGGATCGCGCTTAGGTGGAATACTCCAGAGTTTTTAGTAGGCAGGCCGTCATTATTATCACATAACCACCCTGGTCGCCTCAGGTGCAGTGGTATCCATAATGTATTTTCCCTGGACCAAAAAAAGGAGCTCACTTGTACAATTTATTTGAAAAGTACAACATCATGACACTCTCATGCTTTTCAATTTATTACTTGAAGTTGGCCGTCAGTTCTGCAAACTCTTTTTTGTCCCATTTAACGTCGGAGAAAAGTTGACACAGTATTAGTTAACTTTTTAACTTTGAAGAAGGTTTTACGTAAGTTTCTTAATGATAACATGTAGAAAATTGATCACAGTTGCAAACAGAAAATAAGGTTGAAGACAAGTGTCTTGTTAAATACAATCTTAACTACTGGCACAACGCTTACATTGTTAAGTTTACTGTTACGTTTCTCCATTTCACGAGAAAAACTGACAGAGCTTGGAACAGTAGATATCAACAGGAAATAATTAACTATCGCTAGCGGAAAAATCTATTATATTTCCTATCGGAAAATGTGTGGGAGTTTTTTCCTATTTACAGGAAAATTCCTGAGTGGTATCGTCTGTTGAAAGTTTGTTAGGTAATTTACCGTAGTGGACATAAGTGTCCCATTACATAGCAAAGATTTTTGCACCAGTATGTACTGTGTTACGGAAAGTTACACAACAACGGCGTTTCACACGGCGTTACGTCACTGTGTGGCATTTACGGTCACGTGACTTAAAGCTTAATTTTGCCGAATTGATTTTGCAAAAATAATTATGATCGTTGTCTATAATTATGATATTGTCAAACTAAAATATTTTTCGAATAAAATATTAGTTATGTTAAGTACTATGGAGAACGCGGAAAAAACAAAATTGTATTTTTTGTTGTGTATAAGTTTAGAAACAGTACTTTTATTCACAACGTTTTGTGCAGGAGTGTGGGAATATCACCTAATTTCGTGAAACACGTGTGTCCCTGTTATTTTCAAAAGCATTTTGTTTTAATGTAAAAGTAATAGACAAAAGAGACGTTCTCCTGATAAATGACACATGCCTATGACCATGGCAGCGATACATAGAACTTTGAGTAACAAAACTAAGCTTAGAAGACTGCATGCTTTGGCGCTCACTACTTTGAGAGTTTCATATTTAGTCTCAACAGTCCTGTAACTTCGCTAGCACCCTTCAAACCATAACGCTTACACAGTAACACAGTATAACGCTTACATACTACTACTTGGCGGAGGAATATCTGGTACCACGGTAGGACATACCTAGGCGACCTTTTGCTAAGGAGATTTTTACCACCAAATGGAATCAAAAAATTAAAGCAGTACACATTGCGCTTTATAGCAATTATAAATATCCTGAGACACAGAAGTCGCTAAATCATGTTGATGACTTTATTTTGTATATAGTTCTAAGCAAATTAAAAGACATATGAACGTTATATGAAGTAGGAAATAGATGGTAAAAAGCAACCAAAAAAGTCTTTGAATTTGTTTCTATAATAAAGTAAATTTTCAAATCAATTCTTAGTAATTTCAATGTTATATACACGCCTACACTTTTAATTTTTTCAGCCAATCTCTTCACGGTTCTAGCTCTTTTGATCCCTGAATATCGGAAGGAAATCTTGTAAAACTGCAATCACAGAGTTTTCCGACGCAAAAACAAGAAGTGCTCCTTCGCCCTCGGCGAACTTAACAAGTGGCTCCTTAAAAGTTCTTTCTGTAATTGGATGAAAGTTTCAAGACCTTAAGAAAAATACTACATAGCTTTATTATCATAAAGGTCAAGACCAAAATACCTATTAGAAACGAAATATATTTTACAGCTGTGAGAGATTGGGGTGTTTTGGCAGAAGCTTGTCCTGAATACATGTTGATGATTTTCTTTTCTCTGTCTTGCAATGGACTTATTACGATGACTATATAATAGTTGCTCCTTAATTAATACATTAACTGTAAATCCTTTATTTGCTTAAGCGTCCAGTGCTAAAGTTGTGTGAATGTTTGTCGGAAACAAACACTCATTTTCAATTCAAATTCGACTTTATTTTTAACATTGAACACTTAACATCGTAAACTCCACAAATGCCAAATGTTTGCGAAAAATACATAGTTGCCGAGAAAGTCAAGAGGTGGAAACGTTAAAATATATAAATTGGGAAGTATGCACGTCATAGAGATGATATTGTATAGAGATTCCAAACAGTGCACTTGAGTAAACTCGTACCTATGTATGTATTGTGAATAAAATTATTACTAACTTTAAATGGTGAGGGAAAGTATCTTGAAGGAAACTGCATATCTATAAAAATAAAACGTAAAAGTCTGTTGTTTCAAGCGGTTTAAAAACAAAAAAATAGGTTAGTATGTAGTAGTTCAAATGTTAAATGTATTGTTTGTTAGAACATATTTTTGATTGCTTTTGTCAATTTTTTTGTTCACCGTTTGAATCTTCGTAACATCATTTTAATTTCTGTATATTTTTCGGTGTGCTCAATAAAGATTTTCTATCTATGTATCTAGCTTTTGCCTTAACTGCTGTACAGTAAAGGCTTGCTCCAAAGAAGTCCAGTCTTGCTAAGATTGTGTTGTTTTTGCTATCTCATTTCCCCATCTAGCGAGAGGTGTTTTTTTCTTGCGTTTGCCTAGTTCAATCTTGAAGACAAACCACATAATCAACCCATGTCCATTTTAACCCTTGCGCGCGTGCTAAACTATCTTATGCTGCAGATATTTTTCTTATTTTGTGTGACGTATTTTTGTGTTGAGCATGCTGCGTTCTATTCCTCGCTGACATGTCAATATTTCATTTTTTATCTTCGTTATTAAATTTCGATAGGACTAATTCAACCCCTGAGTTTTCAGGCATCTCTATAGAATATCTTCTCTATCAGGCGCATTTATTCAGGGTGTTACGTTTCAGCCTTTTGTCGTACCGACAGATATGTATGTACATAGGGTGTTTGCCCAACAAACTATTTCCTCGCTGGAAGCGCTCCGGAAATTAAAACCAGAGAAAAGTCTCCCAGGACATTAACTCGTTGAGAAAGGATTTAATTTAAAATTTGTTTCGTAGTATTTGTTTGCGGTAAGATGAATAAGCACCCTACTTCGCACTTAGAAGTTAAATCTCACTTCGAAATGAGGATTATTTTAATACTTTATGGTTTTTTTAATCTATTCACTGTTGCTCCTTACAATGTATCTGGTTATTTTTATTTTTGACTTAAGACTTTCTGTGACTTAGGTACCTCACTTCAGGTAAGTATAATCACACAAAGTAAGTCAAAAAAGTTTTATCATATTTTATCTATCATTTACCAATACTCTTGCTTGTAATTTTTCACTATGAATAAAACAACAATAATTATATACAGAAACTCCAAAAGAAATTTTCAAAGATAATGAAAATGTCAATGTAATGTGGTCGCCAAACTGTACTTTTCCTACAGAAAAGAAAAAATAAAAAATTTCACAACTTCAAAGTTACTGACTATTGTTATAGTTGTTCATTACATTGACCCTCGTTCGGGTTAATACACCCGAACTTTTTTTAAATGTAATAGTAACGAGACGAATGGTACGCTCTCGTGATGGTAAAAGATAACGTCCATGACCATATTCACCACTGCAGCGATACACAAAACTTTAGAGTAGCAAAGCAAAGTTCAGGGCATCGCTTCTTTGGCGCTCAATTCTTTGAAACATTCAATGGCTAGTCTCAACAGCCCTGTAATTTCGCTAGCTGCAGTATTAGTATCCTTCAAACCGAACAGAGCAATGTATACACACTACTGCTTGGCAGAAGAATATCTGGTAATGCCGTATCTTACAACATTGTGCGTTAAAAAAATATCATCAGAGACAATTATGATACGACAAACAACTAAAAATAACTCGTCACAGCGAGTCTAACATAAAACAAATATCACTCTAATCAAGCCGCTGCACTTTTAACTATGTCACGGCTAGTTTGTTATGAACTCGCTGCTTCTTTATAATATGATTAAAATCCTCGTTCTCTAGCGATGCAATTTATCTTTTGGCATCCTTTACGAGAGTTAAAAGCTTGATATATTTATGTTGTGATACATTTTAAACCTTATTTCTGCTCAATGAGTGTGTTTTCAAGAACGCTGTGCTTTCTTTTTCATAAATACTCGTAACATAAATAAAAGATGTTTTTTTGCATCGCACTTTGTAGGTACACTCTGCCAATGTCAAGTATTTCAAATATCAAAGTGTTACAGGATAAAATAGAGTAATGCACAGTTAAAGTCACAGTTAAAGTCACAGTCAAAGTCACAGTCAAAGTCACAAAAAGTACGTAACATGTAAGTCTAGTCCATATCCTTAGTTAGTAATGGTAGTAGTTAGTCTCTTAAGTTGAAAGATTCTACGGAGTTTTAGAAATTCACTATATTATATCAATTGTCCACACCCTTTAGAATAATTCAGCACATTACGGTTAAAACATTACTATTGCTAAACAAAAAAAAAATGAAAGAACACAAGTTTTGTAAAATTATACAACGCATTGGCTTCTTTTCGTATTCCTGCAAAATTCGGCAGATTTATCAAAAACAAAATTAATTTTCCAAATTTAACTATATCGCTGCATTATATCATTTTTCAAACTTACGTTTCTTCAGGGTTATGTAGTAGTAGTGATATTTTCTACTTGTAAAGTGCAGAGTTAGGTGCATGGAGGTGTTATAATGTGGTGAAATATGACTTTACGTGTTTCTTCCAAAACTCCGTCGAAGCTTGTAAAGAATATCGATATAAAAAATTCTTAAACGATAACAATAAATAAAATATTTATTTTATTAATTTACATCGCATGCATGAATAAAAATAGCCTTAGTTTTGAGCATTAACTACTAATAGTACAAATTTAATGGCGTTTAATTTTACTTTAGTCAATACATTTTTCGCGCCTGTTTCAAAAATAAAATATACAATTTACTAATAATCCATCTTGAAAAAATAATTTCTATATTGAGAAATATAGTAAACAGAGACTAAGTTGTCATTTATTGCTCTACTCTTTGACCTTTGTCAAACGTAAACATACAGACAGCTATTTTATCAGTTACTGTGGTTAAATCAAATTAGTTCATTCGAAAGAGTCACTTGAGTGCACGTTGTTAATTAATTACGCTCAAGACTTGTGATATTTAACACAACATAAGTGAGAGAGATTTAATTTGTACGTAGGTATGTAATATATGACTTATTTAAGGCATATAGTATTAAGAATACTACGTATTCCGACGTTACGAGCAAGTTTGTTACTGCAATCGAACATCATTCTAATTTGGTATCATATAGGCAAATACTACAGTTCGTGGGTGTCAATTTTAAAGCCAATTCATTCTTAGCGAAGTGCCAATGGTAAAAGACTCTTTTTTTAAGGTTAAATACTTATTTTTTGCTATTACATTCGCATGGTTTCACAATAAAATATCATAGCATATTTCGATAAGCAAATTTTTTAGCGTTACCTTTGATGTCAAAGTGTATCGAATTACGTTTGTACTTCTAAATGTAGAACTTGTAAGGCTTCCTAAGAAGGCTTTGAATAAATGATCAATTTTAATAAAATTAGCTTATTCTCATATTTGTGGCGTGTTTCGGCAGCCTTACTGAAGAGTCAGGTCAGGTCATTCCAGGCCAGGTGTGTTTATCTTCAACCTGAGCTACCTTATGTTAAAGGACGATATTGTCACTTAGATAGGCAGCTCTCATAAGCTGTGGTCTTACGCTTAGCCTGTTAACCATATCAATAGAAAAATATGTTTTATTTATCGGATGTTATATTTAAAATGCTATAAGTAGCAGAACGTAATCTGCTGTTTTTTTATTAAATTGTCGCTTTACTTGTAAAAAGTTAAAAATTAAAAAGAAGCAGAAATTTCCACACTGCCATTTAACCGGGTTATTTATCTAAGCAGATAATATGTGCTTGAGTACCATCTCTAAATCTAAGTATTTGCCACGCAAACGACAAGAATTCTAAACTGAATATATAAGTAAAATACGTAAATTAACTAATTCGCTATCGTAATACCTGGTAACGTATTATTTATTAGTATTCATTTCTACCACTTGAATCAGTAAAGGGGCTATTATTATACTTGAGGAGCATCACATCTTTCAATATCACTTTCTAAAAGAACAATATTCGTGTAGGTAGTTTTTGATGTCATTTCACACGAGATCCGCGATAGATGACACTCGTCCCAAAGGACGCGTCGCGTCCTCAAACCGAGAGTGCAGAGTGTGAGTCAATGCCGCTGAGGGAAAAGAATCAATTTGTCGGCACAACACTGAACGGGGTCATAAGACTACGGTCTTACTTACGACCTTTTCGATCTCACCAAAGAGATTTTATTCTATAAGGGACCATGTATCTCACGTATAACATACATTGCTAGCTGTTTTTTTTAATGTAATTTTTCGGGATTAAAAGTGACTAAACACCTAGCGGTATGAAATACATACTTTACGACCTATTCTCATATCTATAAAATATACATTAAAACATTATAATAATCGGTCGAGCCAATTCGGAGGAGTGGTTCCACAAACACCGTGACACAAGATTTTTATATAATTTTATTTTTAATTTTAATTATGTAAATAGTTTTTTTTTTTTTTTTTTTTGGTGAAACAATGTCGTATATTACGCAAAATGTTACAATATCTCCCGTCTATTCGTAATCAGTAACATGTTTTTCATTCTTGGTAGCCTTTTTTTTTTTTTTTTTTTTTGTCCAGGGAAAATACTTTGTGTATACCACCGGCCCTGGGGCGGGCACGGTGGTTATGTGGGACTCTCCGTCCTAATGTCGGCCTACCCACTAAAAACCCTGGAGTGTTCCACCTCGGCGCTTTGTGTCGAGGCTGCGGGCACGCTTTCGCACTCTACCGCGGCCTCGACAGCGCTTGTCCTCGCGGACCCGCCTCGGGGAGCCTAAGCTCACCCCGCAACAATGACGATGTGTCCGAACACCCGACACATCGTCATCCACCGCGGAGACCAAACCAGCAAATGGGCGTCGGACAGCCCCATGTCCGTACGCCCCTGGTCTCCATGCGACGGGTCAGATAAGTGGCCCCGCCGCCTGCCACTTGGTTGCTTGGAATGGGGATCGCCAGACCGGCACTCCCCCCATTCCGCAACCCCCTCCCACTCGGCTCCTCCACTGCGCCCTCAGCTCATCAGAGGGACACGTGGAGAGCCCGTCGCCAGGCCACCTCCCGGGGTCGGGCCCCTCCTGCCGTCGCGACATGCCATAACATGGCTTGTCGTGACCCACCTCGAGGACCAATAACAACTGGCGCCAGACGACCCCATGTCTGAACGCCAGTGGTCCTCATGCGACGGGTCAGGTGAGTGGCCCCGCCGCCTGCCACCACGGCTGCAGAGGACAGGGAGAGCGGCACAACGCAACACCGACACTCCTCTTCCCCTGCAGCCCCACCGCGTCCGCCATCAAACGGTGGCGGCCCCGTTAAGGCCGCGGAAGGTAGGGAAAGCGGCAACGAAACACCGACAGTCCTCTCCCGCCGCGGCCTCCAGCCCTCAGCCGCAGTGTCTCCCATTCGACACTGCAGCCCGCCTCAGTTGCGATACCGCCCACACAGTCCGCAACCTACTTGGCCGCTTCTACCAGGCCCGGGGGAACACCCGGAGAAGCAGCCCCACCTCGGGTTCCGCTTAGTTTCACCGTGGTGACCAGTCACGGTTACTCAGCCCCCCCGCCACGACAAGGCGGGAACCCACGGGGGGGGCATTCTTGGTAGCCTGGAAACTGGCCCATAATCTGGTTAACCACAATCCACTAGCCCATAGGATGTTTGTTCTGTGTCTGGGTGTTCTATAATTATGTAGATTTTTTTTAAATATATCTCAGTATTCAATTGAGGTGTCTTCAAATCCAGAGTAAACAGGTTACATCTAGGTATACGTGCTCCAACTTAGACCGCATTCTGCGTCAAACAGATTGTAGTCAACCGTAAACCTAAAATCATCAAGAAAAAGTATGTTATCAGTTATCCCGTTCCCATAAAACTTACAAGCGTTGATCAGTTTGGAAATGTACAAAATATGTTTTTCTATAAACAATACATATATACATCTTAATAAGTGTGATAAAATAAGCATTATTTTTGTTTGATATCTGTTTAACCATTTTTTACCGGAACTGGTTAAAAGCTTATTGGCTTAAAAGCTTGGTATATATATACCGATTTACATAACTGGGCGTCATTGATTGCAAATGGTATTTGTACACGCATTTACAAACAATGAACTCAGACCCACAAATTAGTCCTACAGGGAATCAAATCAAACTGCAGACAATAGTTTTTAATCTTAGTCTCGCTTTACGCTACAACTATACTGCAAACGACTTGCAACATATAGAATACATCAGTCGGTAAAGGGACAAGATAGAAGCAACAACTTCATTATGTTGATTTGGTTCAAAGTTATAGCACTTTCTGTGAAAAAAATGCGATTCGCATCTTGGTATAGTGGTGGCGGATCATATTTTTATTTTCTGCTTTGTTTTTGGCATCACACTTTGTGCATTTGCCAGTGCTCGATATTTTATAAAAATATAAGTAAAATTGGTCAAAATGTCACGAATTAAATAATGATTGAGTCTGGTCATTCCTCAGTAAAGCAATTGTGACTTTATGACAAACTTATATGGAGTTTTGAAAGCTACACGTAAAGTCATGTTTTTTCATACTACATCGCTTCCCAAAGTATTTTTATTTATGTAATGAGCCGAATGAGACGCACTCCTGATGGAAAGAGATAACGCCTGTCCATGACCAAAAGGCAAAGCAGCAACTACTGTTTTACTGCTGTAATTCAGCAGTTTATGAATAAATCGCTATTTTATCATATAAACATTTGAAAAATTAAATTTTTTGGTAAAGATCACAATGTGACAACATGATTTTTCGCTTTTCCATTAAAACACAATTTTATTCTTTAGTGTAGCAAGATTCTGTGTGATTTAAAATACCTACAATATTTGGCAAGGTCGAACTATCCACTACACGTATATATACATATGTATTGCATAATATTTGATACCATTTTGCAATATATCGCAATCGTAACAACCATGCGTCTACAATATATCACATACGCGCACTATGATATTACAAAATAAAAATAAAAATCTTTAAAATTGAATGAGGGAGCTACAATCGTATTTTCGCAACATAATCTGATAGACATTTAAAGAAAACTTTAGTTCATATGTTTAGCCAAGTCTCGATCATCTGATAAAATTGTCGCTCTATAACCTCTGAACCCGCTATCACACAGTAATATTTACAATAAAAATGTTCCAAGCATAAAACAATTGTTAAACCGCAAGCGGCTATGATAGTGGGGGAACAAATATGGCTGCCAAGCGACGCGGGCTCCGGGCCCCCGGCGCACTTGCCAAATGTACCATCCGATAGCGCCAGAACATTGTTGCAAATTTACAGCTACCCTATTAGCACTAAATCTAAACATTAACCCGATTTCGTAACCAAACTTCACGGCTACTGTGCGAATGTCGGTCAGGAGGGTTAATTTCACTCGACGCCCGCTTTTGGCGAACGATCGGCGATAAATCTTGACACAAAATGGGATAAAATTAAACATGTGAGACTTTTCTAGGCATCGAAATATTACAACAACAGTTGACTTGTGGTACACCAAGCCGATAGCGGGTCATTGTAGATACACATTATTATGAACAACTTTTACTATAGAAACAACACAAACTCAACAACCTTTGAACTGGTTAGCGTGATTGGTTCACTCGCTGAAGAGCGTGGGTTCAAACCCCAACAATGAGCTTAAGCTTGCGGAGAAGGAAAACATCGTGAGAAAGCCATTATATATTGTTAGAGTACTTTCTAGTACTCGGTTTACTGGCTACCACCATCAATTTGAAAATCTGCCGCCAAGCACCATTAACACTGGAGTATCTGACGCAAAATAAAATTAAATAAGAAAAAAAACGGTATGTTCTTGCAACCTTGCTTGAGAGCGTACCACGCCGAAAAATTGACTGTTCTATAAAAAAGTGTTTTGTTGCTAAACGACATATCTGAAGCAGGTGTTTCTTTTCACTTTTAGCATAATTATAAACAAAAAAAATTTTCGCAAAGTTTTCAACGAAAAATATCTCTGAAAACAATACTCCATGTTAGTTTTATTTTCCGTAGAAAGACCATCTAGAGCAAGAGCGCTAAACCGAGCTCCTCTTTTCATATATTTAAATACAGAAAATTCTGTAAATTAAATGCAAATACATAACTAACACCCAGTATCATTTCTTTCAGGACCAAAGAACGTCAAGATGTCAGAGAAAATAATCGTGCCAGTACCCACTATCATAGACCGAGAGTTCCAGAAGCCCCTCCTCTGTGGACCAGGCCCCTGCGACGTATGGCCTTCCGTGCAGGAAGCTTACAGCAAGCCAGTCATTTCTCCGCGATGTGACGAATACTTCAATGTACGTACGTACTACAAATTAGAAAAACAAAACAAAAAGTCGAACATGGCAACTTACGAAAAAACATTCGTTAAGTTTTCGATATCAAAATGTATGAAAAATGTGTCAGCACTCCTGGCGTAAATGGAAATCAACTTAACTTCAGTACCTACTACTATTATTATATATTCATACATTTTAGTATCAAATATTTGACGAAATAATACAAAACAATACACGAGTACTACAACTAGACATTTTTCTGCGTTTACCTCGTGTAAAGCAAGCAAAAATGGTTGGAATCTTCACTCATTCTACACGCCACATTGTATGTACTTTGTTTTTCAAATCTGTAAACTAAACTACATTTTTAAAAGTGATATTAATTTTATAAGCTCAGTATACAGTATTTTGTAATCTGGCAATTTATTTCGAATTATATATATTAGGTTTCTCATATAAATAATATGTCCACTTGTCACACAATAACATAACGGAAAACGGTCATATTCAAATGAGTTCAAAAATATAGCCTCTATTTTGTAGTTCAAATTTTCGATTAGTGATGGGAAAATGAGACAAGTGGCGCAACAAGCTCGTGTTTTGATTCAATTGACATTTTTAAAACAAGATTAGCATACACGTAATCATTAAAACCGTACACGTACAATTTCAACGTCTTTGGCGTAGAAACGTAAATTCTCAAAATAAAAAAGATCGGCAGCGTCGATCGCAAAGTCGCTCAGCGAGCTTTGTAAAGGGCTATGCGTGTCATCTCTCAGAGGGATCGTATCCGGAGCGAAGTAATTCACCAGAGAACTTAAGTTACCGATTAGCTCAGCATATTATCAAGTTAAAGTGGCAGTGGGCTGGACATATTTGTTGCAAAACCGATAACTGCTAGATCAGATGTGTTCTAGAGAGGGGACTGCGATTTGGCAAATGTAGTTTATGACGATCTGAGATTGAATGCAGTATCGATATGCATTGGACAACTGGAAACTAAAAGGCGAAGTTCGGGCTGAGTAGATTGACTCGTTGAGGTCTTTGTTCAGCAATGGACTACGATAGACTGATCATAATGATACGTTTTTGGATCAAATAGGTCATTTGTAATCGTGCACCAACTTCTTAAAGGTCACCTCCCCACTTATCAGCCTTTGATCTTTTCCCACGCTACTAGAATAAACATACCTAGTTTTACCTTTGATAGAAACACACCCTGACTATTCCAAAAATAAGAAAATTCTAATAAAACATCGCATTACCATCGGAATCACACATACATCTCGCATGTCGCAGATCAAAGCAATAAATTCTACATCTGCCACTGAATCTCGTAAGTTTTATTCAGAACCGCAAACAAGTCGGGGGTACTGGACTCATACGTTAGGCGACCTCGCAAGGTCAATCCAGTGATTTCTCTGGAGATACGTTTAAAACTTCGGCTATACCTAAACGTTCTTCACGATTGCGCAATAATGAAAACTATTTTTGATCGTTGAGTAACATTTATATCATCATAAATTTTAATCACTGGAGAAAGCCTATGTCCAACTATAGACGTCCTACGGCTGAGATGATGATGGTGATGATGATAATGATGAACACTTATATTATCTGTGATAATACACAATCATACTCATTATGTATGTGGACATTATTTTGGCTTCTATTTAAATGTAGAGTTAAAAAAATGTAGGAAAACCTTGTCGTTCAGTTGTACGGACTTATATTCAAAACAGTAAGCGTGATGAACGCCTACTGTTTCGTACTGCTTTGTTTCTGCAATACCAGTAGCATTTAAATATTCAATGTTATTGCAAAAAATAATTCAAAAATGTAACCTTTTGTTGCATACTTTTAATCGTTTTTGCATACTCGTATTATAAAATACTAGTTAGTAATTTATAATCACTGATGAATGATAAAAGTATAAGATAATTCTGCAAATTTTCAAAATATTATGACCGTAAACGTATGTGTTCGCATTGATCGCGTAGGTTTGTCCACTTTAAAACTTTCCCTTCGCGCAATGCAATGGACTTTCCGTTCCAAGATATTATTTGGATTATATTTGAAATTATGTTGCCATTTCTTTAATAGGTTCTCCTCGGTCTCGGCTTGTAATGGCTTCGAGGAGCTTTATGGGCATTAGAATTAGATTATCCCCATTATTGTAATATTTTATAGCGAGATGTAAGTGTTTATAATGATGATTTAACGCAACCAAACGAAAAGTGATGATAAAAGTCTGTTATATGTAGTTCCAACCTTGTAAACACCAGTAGCAGATAAAGTTATACGATAATATTTAGATATGTTTACTGTTCGTATAATTTTATAATATTGGACGACTCTTTTAGAAGGCGTAGAGCAGAATTTCGGCTATACGTGTAGGTACCACCTCAGTTAAAAATCTGCCGCCAAGCATCGAACGGTGTGTTCCGGCAGCCTCACTTGAGAGCCAGTTCCATTCCAGGCTAGGTGTGCTTTACCATCTTTGACCACACCTTCACTTAACATCAGGTGAGCTATGGTCAAACACCTAGCCTGTCAAACATAAAAAAAAAACCGCCAAGCAGTAGTGTGTAAACATTACAGGGCACTGCAGCTAGCAAAGTTACAGGGCTATTCAGACTAACTATCGAATGTATCAAATTGATAGGCGCCAAAGCAACGTACCTGGATAAATTTTAATGTTTTATTAGTCGAAATTTAAATATAGGCTACAACATATTTTTTAAGAATTAATTGGTTGATTATAGGAACCAGATAACTGATATAAAACTGTTTGCTTTCCTTTGTAAATACTTTTAAAACATGCAGAACATACATAGCTCAAACATTATTGGTAGTCTTTTTTTGATGCTGAGCGGGAAGCGATCCCATGCCATACAATTCATAAAAAAGCTACTACCAAATTAGCTTATAGGCATTAATACAATTTTACAGGTTATGGATGACATTCGTGCTGGCATCAAGTACATGTTTCAAACGCGCAGTAATCTAGTTCTCGCCATGAGTGGCTCAGGTCACGCTGGTATGGAAGCTGTCATTACTAACTTAGTGCAGCCAGGAGAAACTCTGCTGGTTGCTTCCAGGGGAATTTGGGACGAGCGTGCGCTGAATATTAGTAAAAGACACGGTAAGCCAAATATATTTACCACAAAGTACCTTAAATATAATTAATAGTAATAAATTTCAAGGATATGTTAGGTGTGTTTAACAGATGTGGCCAGTTCTTTTTTAATTGACTTCAAAAAAGAGGCAGTTTTTCAACTCAACTATTATTTGGCTTTCGGATCTAGCCTTGTTTTTTAAACTGTTGACCGCAGGCTATTTCTCTTTGTGGGATAGGTTAAATCCGTAGTCTACCACGCTTACTAAGTGCGAATCGGCAGGTTTGACGTGCCGTGATATCTCATACATCCAAGTTTCCTTACAATGATATATGTTTACGATGATACGCACAAAACATAGAAACCAAGCTTATTAAAAAAAAACAAGTTATAGTTACGTTTTTTTTTTTTTTTTTTCTTTGATTTTGGCGTCGCGTTTTAGCATTTGCCAGTGTCAAGTATTTATATATTTTCAAGTTTCAACATTTAAATAAGTGTCCTCGTAGCTAGTTATAGTCAAAGTCCGGTCTTAGTTAAGTCCAGTCTGTTTCAGTCAAGTCCAGTTATGCTTTAGTAAAGTAGTGGCGACTTTACTATAAAGCTTCGATGGAGTTTTGGAAGCACCACGAAAAGACATGTTTCACCACATGATATCATTTTCCCACACTCACGCTTGTAATTCGGCACTTTATGAATAAAAAACCACCATTTTTATGCATAAACACTCGACAAAACACTAGTTTTGGAAAAAAATACAACGGAGCGACACGACTCTTCTCGCGTTCCCGCCAAAACTCCTATAGTTACGTTAGAATCCTTACATCATCATGAGTGATGATGTAAGGCTTCTAACGATATCTCATACATCCAAATCCGTTAAGGCATTTAAAAGTTGTAGTGGAATAAAGAAAAAGAACTTAGATACATGAACCCTGAAAACACACATTTCTTTTCTAGCATTCATGGGGAATACCGACAGAAGGGAAAACTAAAAAAAACATCACATTAGCATGTTGGTTTGCACTTCAATAGAAGCCACTTTTTGCTTAGTGCGAATCCTTATCCTTGCTATTCGTATTTTTTCTTTGTTTTTTGACATGACACTTTTCTGCAATTTGCCAGTCCTAATACGTATTGAAGTGTTAACGTTGAAGCGTTGAATTATTAGTATATAAGTATTTCGATATTTTAAAGTACCTATTTGATGAAACCAAGGAAGCAGAAGGCAAGGAAGCCCGCTAAAACTCCGTCAGGGTCTAAACCCTAAGGGAGTTTTTGCGGGCACGTAAAAAAATATATTGCCGCATTGTATTTTGTTTTTTTATGCTTGACAGGCTAAGTGTTTGACCACAGCTCACCTGATGTTAAATGAAGGTGTGGTCGAAGATGGTAAAGCACACCTAGCCTGGAATGGAACTGGCGCTCAAGTGAGGCTGCCGGAACACACCGTTAGATGCTTGGCGGCAGATTTCCAACTTGAGGGTGGTAGCTACCCCGCCGAGTACTAGAAAGTACCCTACCACCATGCTATGGTTTCCTCACGATGTTTTCCTTCACCGGCAGCTCAAGCTCATTGTTGGGGTTTGAACCCACGCCCTTCGGCATGCAAACCTACCGCGCTAACTAGTGAGCTATCATCGCTACAAAAATGTATTATATTCCACTTACCTACTACCTGTTTATCGTATTCTAACTAATTGCGAAAGTCTATTTGTTAGATTGTATGTTCATTTAGAACACCCAACACAAAACAAACATCTACGTTCATCGCATAAATGTGTCCTGAATAGGAAACGAACCCACGCCCTACAGGTCATGAAGCATAGCTAATTAGCTACTACTAAAACTTACAGGGTGATCTAAACGTCAGTTAATGCTATTAGGGTACATAAATGTGTAGATTGAAATTTCCTCTTACCACTCTTTTAAGTTTTAACTATCCTGTTCTCTCATTCGATATTTATTTAATTTTCAGGAATAAAGGCAGAAGTCACTAAAGTTCCTGTCCATGCTACTTTCTGCCTTAAGCAGCTGGAGACAGCGTTGAAAACGGTCCGTCCTCAAGCTTTATTCATCACACATGGGGATTCTTCTACTGGCACTGTGCAAAATCTACTAGGACTAGGCGACCTTTGTCACAAGTTTGTACAATTCCATTATATCGAAATTTTGTAAAGCCAAAGGCAAAATAATTTATAGCTAAATATCTGTAAATTTACAATACATTTAAAAATATTTTTATACAATCATAAAAAATAGTAATCAATTTGAAAAAAAACATGGAAGCTAATGCTAAGAAGTCAACTTGTTAACGGGACGCTTACCTGATGGTAAGAGATTAATGCTTGACTGCCCATGATTCTTGCAACAGTACCCAGAACAGAACCATAACTTACGATTGAATAACAAACGTCCAAACATTCAAACATGCAAATTTTCACATCTATAATATTAGTAGGATTACTGCTTCACGACAAAATACTACGTTTGTCGAAAGTCTTTCTTATTTATCACCTACTGGGTATATTATAATCAAGACAATTGTGTATCGAGGTTAATTAAAAACTCTCTATGTCTCCTAATTAAATTTATATCTAATGTAAGTACTTGAATGAAACTCAAGAATTTGACATTCGTCTGAGTATCGTCTCAGTATCTTTTTGACTTCAAGTCGCTATCCAAAAATCTTTTATAACAAAGTCCTTTTAAAAACCCTCCGACTCATTTAGAATTACTTAATAATCTCGATGTCGTCTGACCTTTTCAAAATTTACAAGCTTTACTACAATTATTTATTATTCAATAGATTAGGTATTTGTAAAATTATGAATAAATAGAAAACTTTTTTTAGAAAATCCACCGTCAAGAATAATTTCCTTGAATGTTTGTCATGTCAGACTAACGTAAAACTTCCAGTTCTAAAGTAAAAAGCAAAGAACTTTGTAGAAAAACTATTTGATTGCCCGAAGAATCCTGAGATCGAGACACGAAAGTCGAACAATTTAATTACATTTGCCGTCTCTTTTCCTCGTGACTTTTTAGCACCTGATTAGGAAGCTGTTTAGTAATCAACTGAGCGACAAGCGTATAGACAAGAGTTTGAAGCACACAACTTTAAAAGAAAGTATAAGGTTTAGTTATGGTCGAAGGGTTTAGTCATAAACCGTTTCTAATTTTATCACACCAAAATTCAAAAACTAATTTTATATAATATTCATTTAGTCTGAAATCGTCTAAAAGTTAGACAAGTGATTTGTGACTATACTTGGAAAAAGATAAACACGAATATCTAGTAATAAATATGTAATAAAATCACTGAAAAGCAAAATCTATGAAGTAACTGTTTTGCTCAGAACTTGCAATCTACTTTTCTACTTCGCTTCTTAACTTCTAACGATCAATAAAAAAAACACTAAGTCAGAGAAACAACAATAGCAGCGTAATTTTCAAAGATGTCATAAAAGTTTTCTTACTTTATCTTTGCAAACTTTAATCAGTGAATTTTCCAATGCCTAAACATTGGCCCGCTCATCGCGGAATTCCAAACATTCTTCAGCTTTTCTCCTAGATCTAGGTCTCAGACAGAACTTGGTTCAAGTTGAGAACTCTTTAATTGCATCCTGCAAAGGAGCCCGCAATTAGCATACAACGGAAAATAGCAGCAGTGAAAGTTGAGATAGAGCGTTTCGGTTGATTAAAATAAATTATAACACAAATTAATTTAATAAACTTTGAACGCGAGCAGTCAGCTTAACGACGGACATAAAGAGGGTTGCAGGCATGTAATAAAATCATTATCAGCTGGAGTTTGACTAAAGTCACGCGACGCAAACACTCTTCAGTTTTTCCTTATACAATATAACTCGTAAAACAAAACATACTTAGTTGCAAATTTCGCGTTTCAGTGCTAAGTAAATTTATTCTAACTTTTTGTTTAGTATTTCTGTTTTAAATTTCCGGAACTTGAAGATAGGTAATGCTACTCTATTATACTTATGTATGTTGAACTGCAATGTCGTTGTGGGAAATAAGCCACAATTTAAAATGCAATGTTCAGTGCTATTCCAAAGAAATTGAAGTGTTTTAATTTAGCTTGCAAGATTTAACTTAAACAAAGTAACAAACATTACAAGTTAAATAGAAACTTCTAAAAAGCTTCAAATTCTGCACCTAAAGGTGCAGAATTTGAAGCATCATTGTTGTTGTAAGATGTATCCAACTGAGTTGGAATATGTTCCGTTATAAGAAATGCTACCATGTCTACAAAAAATTTACCAACTAGCAAGTAACTAACAAACTTATTCCCCAGATATGGTGCCCTGCTATTAGTGGATACGGTAGTATCTCTAGTAGGGACGCCGTTCTTTATGGACGAATGGGGAATTGATGGTGTATACACATCGACACAAAAGGCGCTCAGCGGCCCTTCCGGGATCTCAGCCGTTGGATTCAGTGCTCTCGCTGAGTATGTATCTAACTTTTTACATATACTATAACGCTATCCCAATGTTCGTGCATTTTTTATCGTTTACGTGTCAATCTTGCATGATCATTGCATGACATGCCAGAACCTCTTGACACCGGTTCCCTTATTCTTATGAAATTCCTAGCTCAAATACGCGTATAACGTTTGTAACTACGCTTATAAAACTTATTTTAACGTTTCAAAGTGAATGCTTTTTAAATTTGTTATTAGCATACTATATTATACATACATGTTTTATAGTAATAAATATATGGCATATGTTTTCAAGACCTGTCATTTTTCAGACAAAAAATAAACTCAAGGAAACATGAACCGCCATTCTACTTAGATATCAAATTGATAGCACAACAGTGGAACTGCTATGGCAACACCAGAGCGTAAGTACAAGAGACATTCTAAACTCGTACTATATTTAATTAGGAAAACGCTTTGATAAAGACCTCGTCAAATACAACGTGAACGTACCTGGCACGGCGTCAAGGCATTTTACCGTCGCGTATTATAATCTAACATTGTTGCATCACAACGTCGATTGCTCTCCTTTTCTTTGCTCTTGGCATCGTAATTTGTGTATTCTACTAGTCAAGTAGTTCATACCTTCAAGTATATCATAAGACACAATTCTGGAAATTCAGTCATCTGGTATTAGCAATACTGTGAAATGCAAGTTCACATAGTAAGTACAGCTTTTGGAGTCGTATATTTTGCAATTTTACAAGAAAAATTTAAACGGAGCTACTCACTCGATTTATCTATTTAACTCGTCGAGGGTCGTATACGTACCTACTATAGCTGTTTGATAAATCAAAACTTTAAACGGCACTAGAAAATACCACTAACGCGATGCTAAAAATAAAGAAAATAGCAGCGATATTATGCGGCGATAGTACCCAATGCTACATTTTCACGCGCGCTAGGTACATGTCGTGTGTGACGTAGCCGTCTTCGTTTCCCGTCAACAAAATATTTTTTAATGGCTAACACTACTTAAATGCCAACGGTAGAATTTTAAAAAAATCAAGCCTTTGTAATTTTATTTTTACCTTTTTATAGTTACCACCATACTTTGAGCCCGCCTCTGGTATGGGCTTTACGCGCTTGCATCAAGGAGGTGTGCAAGGAAACCTTGCCCAAAGCCTGGGAGCGACACGCAACTACGACTGCACACTTTCACAAACGTCTTGAAGAGTATTCTTTCAAGTTCTTAGTCCCAAAACCCGAAGATCGTCTTCCGACGGTGACAACCGTTGTGCTGCCGAAAGGATATGACTATGTAGAGTTTTCTGAAACTATGAGATCTAAGTAAGTATGTCAAGCGCTTACATCGCAAGATCAATTTATCTTTTGGTTGGTTTAATTGCTACTTCCCCAGGAATCCCTGGAAAAACTATTTATAGGCGTAAAGTTACATTGTCACCTTTATTGACTAAGCTACTTCCATAATTGTCTTACTAATTACTTAATATTACTACTTTTTTCATGCAAACGCTCTTGTTCTGATCACAATAATTATTCATAGCAATTAATCTTCTCCATCCCAAATTTCAATTCCATCAAGCTGTTAGAGCGTGAAGGTCTAACAAAAATACAAAAATGTGCCTTGGTCTAAAATGCATCAAAACACCTAATATAGTTTGATAATAGTCGAACTGTATTTTTTACCTTAATTTACTATTGTGCATTTTATTCGCAGCCACAACATTCTTATCTTTCCTGGTCTGGGCCCAACTGTGGGCAAAGCACTGCGTATTGGCATCATGGGGGTGAGTTCCACTATAGAAGTAGCTGATGCCGTCGCTAATGCAATGGCAGACACCTTACGAGTTTTGAAGAAATCATCACTTTGATTTTTAACACGAGTGTGCTATTTTAGGGGTTGTACAAATAAATCGAATAAAAAACATTAAAAACTTATTGAATGTGTTCACAGGTCATTTATTTCATATTATTGAAGTGATTTACAAACTATTCACTGGATGCACATTGATTATCCAAATAATGCACTGGTTTCATAAATTTATTAGAAAAAAAATGTTCTGATATGTTTTAGGAATTTATGATGGTAATCAAATTATCTATGAAGAATAGTTGAATTCCGTTAATAGTCCTAGATTAGGCATAATGATTTTTATAATAAAGAAAAACAATGCAATAATAAGCGAGTTCATAGTATTCATATTATAATGGCTATTAGTTATGTTATTTGCAAGCCATAGGTGACTACTTTTCTATTGTTAGATTAATATACAAAAAAAAATTAAATCGAGATAACTCTTGTGCTTAATCAAGTTTCCATAACACAAATTATATTTATAGCCAATATTTTAACACTATAAATACAAACTCTTCACAATTTTGATGGACTAGAACCCACAACGAAATTTTTATCTATACAAGTGTACAAATTTTTGGCAATATTCCTTGAGAATTAAATATTCAATTCATTGAAATCATGACAAGTAAATTAATTGAATTATCTTTAGACCTCATCGCATTTCCACAAAATTTAATTTCAATGTTGTATATAACATCTTATCAATATTGTACACAAACTTAACATTTTCGACTTACATTTCCTAATAATACCTTTTAGTTTCACTCCCAACTTTGATGAGGCCTTTGATACAGTAAATCAAAAAACGTATCGCTTGCTACATGGCATTCATTTCCATCACATTGAAACATTTGGACTAGCTTCCTTAATTACTTTACTAAACCATTAACTAGTAATTAAACAAAACTAGTCGCGAAATCTGCGTTTACCTACACTTATTATTACTATCATAATTATGATTTATATCGACGGTACAATTCATAACATTAACTGCGTAAAGTAAACAATGTTAAAACCAAGTTTCTATACGAAAATATTTTTTTTTTTATTTACAATTCATCTTTACGAAAATCACATTGATGTACACGCAATGTGATTACAAATAAGAATGAGTTACAATAGTAACTACTTTAAATTAAATCCTAGCTGCAAAAAAGCATGATACTGTCTTAAAACAAAAGGTTAAGAAAGGGACCGAGGGCAGAACCCTGAGGCAGTAACTCATGCTTGCAATCAATTTGTTCCTACATTAAATAATATTTAAATATATCCTATTCCGACACAAGTTTTTAACTAAAACTACGATTAAAACGTAGGTAAATAAACGAATCAGTTAGGTTTGAATAACAATTGTATGGTTCTACATACGATATACAAAACTAGAAGCAAATGCACAAACAAGGCGACCAATACAATGATGGTTTACACAATTACCTACGGGTGCGTGTCCGTATTGAAGAAGAAACATTAATAAATATGCACATAAGTAGTTATTATTTTTATATTTACATTTAAGAAAATATGGCACATCTTTTATCGACCGCGCTCGCAACTCCTATGTTATTGTTCAGCTCGAGCGATCGAGCTTATCCACTAAAAATACTATAACAATCAATGAGACAATTTTCAACTGACCAAACAATAATTCTCTAATTTCATATAAAAGTTTAACTTATATCCGAATGTAAAAACAGAATACTAAGTAAAACACGACAATAATACAGATTTCGTAAAAAATATAGAATCTCAGATTTGAGTCGATTGAAAGAAAAATGTCTGTTAGAAAATAATTTGGTCGTATAAAATTTTTCTCTAATATCAGATGATAGTGTAGTGCGCCTATAAATTTCAAGTTATCATAATACCAATTAAAATACCGGTGGGTAAGTATATTTCAACGCCGTTTAGTACACAGTAAAGCAACGTCGATCAAAAACTGCCGTCGCGCGGCCGACCATCCTTACCGTCTACAACACCTGTCGGTTGAACCTGGGAAGAAGTTAATATACTGACTATACTAACAAGGGTAAACTTTAAAAAAATTACAATAAAATATTATAAAATAATCAATGTACACAAGAACATGAAGAAGAACAAGGCTGTGTTCATACAAAGACACATAGTAGTTGACAAATTTTGATCAGTTTCAAAAGTATAGTTCAATTTCATCACAGAGCTTCAACCGACGCGATCTAAAACTAGAGACACATTCGAATCGCACGGGTACATAAAAATATGTCAGTCTATAGAGCGAGTCACTCACTTAGCCTACGCAGTCGGATAAACGGGGTCGGGCGTACCACAAACTACCTCGCTCGAATTTGCTGACCCTCCTAAACTTATTCTTTGAAATGACTACGGCCTGATGCAACCAAATTTTTAAGACTACCAGGATCAGTTTCACTTTAGGTATTAACTTTTTTAGATTTGTGACAAAACTCATCCAAATAATCTTCTAAGACTTAGAAAATTTATGTTAAATAGGTGGTTACATTTCGGTGGCGGACATTTGGGAATGATTTATGATACTGATGAAAATGATGACGCTCATGGAAAATCTTCTTATAACTAATTCAGCTCTCATACCGTTTACTACTTCTAAACTCTCGAGAAAGTCTTTTCGGACCGTAGTCATACAAAGTCTAATTCAAAAGCTGAAGCCGGTAACCCAATATCAAACGTGGGCGAAGCTAATGAACGTTAAATTTTGTTCAATAATTATACAGACAGACAAGGCTGAAAGATATAAAAAGTTAGCTTGAAATCTAAAAGATAAAATATAACACCAATGTTAGACAGGACCTTCGATTATCGTGTCTACAGGCCTACAAAAAAATAGGCATCATAAAACCAGCTACACAATTTGGATCGAGCCTCCTACAATTTGGCTTACATCATGAGGCGTAGGCTTCGCCCACGTGAAACATGTCCTACCGCCGGTGCGGAACATACATATACCTAGTTATATAGGTACGTCCGTAGCGCCACTGATCGCGCCGGCGCGCGCTCAGCTGGCGACGGGTGCTGCGGGTGCCGCGGGCGGCGCAGTGCCCGCGAAGGGCCGCGCCAGGCGCTGCCGGCGGTGCCGCGTGCAAGCGCAGCACGAATCTGCGCGCCGCCGTTTCTGGCAAGCCGCGCGGCCGCACCTCTTTCTAACACACGTTACCTCACCATCCTGGAAACAAAAAAAACGGATTTTTAAATTTACTTCCGTAGCGCAATGTAATTCAGAAAACTGATGATGACGAAATCGGGGGATACAGTTTGATGTTTTTTTTCTTCATTTTTGGCATTGCACTTCGTACATTCTGCCATTGATAGAATAGTTAATTGTATATTTAAGTGTATTGAGATAAATAAAACATGTACTATGGCAGTCAGATGCCTAACTGATAGAATACTTAAATACTTCTTTTTTTTGTAAATACATACTTATAATACATACAGAACAACCATAGTTTTATTTTACATGTTCATGGAAGTAATGTAGTCTCATCTTAGTCTTTTAGTCTAATATCACTTCTAAAAGTGGTCAACTTGCCAAATTAGTAGGTATTTTCTAACCTTGCATCTGCAAGTGACGCATCTCTGCTCCCCGTGCGAATGTATTGACGGATGGACCTCCTTGCCATTAGGCAGAGGCCCATCGGGGAACTTGCAGCCACCTTCCGCTAAGATTTCTTCAGCTGTTTTCGGTAGTCCTTGGTCTTTTGGTGTCTCTTCGTCAGGTTTCTTTGCTTTAGGCTGAAAAGAACAAACAGGAGTTATAGATTTTACTAATGACGAATTACGTGACATGTTGCTGCTCATAGTTATCCGCTTTATTCTCGACAAAAACTTTTTTTACACCCTCGACCATATTAGCTGTTCATCTTGTCCATCCAAAGGTTACTTGGAAGAAATTGCGTGCCTTTAGGCAATAAGGCTGAGTTTTACTGTCGCTAACATGTTATTGCATTTAGTTTTTACGACATGTACTTATATTTGGGTTTCGGTTTATGATAAATTTACGTTCCTTTTTGTCAAACATCTACAAGATGTAGAATAATCTTCCTTCCTCAGTATGTCCATGGAATTACAACACTGGGTTCTTCGAAAGGCGTGTTAATAGAATCTTAAAAGGTCGGCAAATTATTTGTAGTGCCCCTGGTATTTGTTGATTGCTTACGATCAAATAATTCGCCTGCTTATTTGCCACCTGTGGCATAAAAAACTTACATAATACTAAACAGCCAGATAATTTTAAATTTTTAAGCAACCTAAAGATCTCCGATTAAGATTTATCTTATACATTTGATCCGGTCGAAAACAAACTAGACTAAGTCTTTTTAATCAAGTTCCACCGTTGGTCAATCATGTTCTAAATTCTCACCTCAGGACAGATACGGCAGCAAGCTTTCTTGTCTGGTCTATAAGCATCCTTTTCACTGCAGTGGAGTGCAGGGCACCTCACTCTGGGACAGTGTATCTGGCGGGTATCAAAGTTGCAGGTGCAAGTGGCACAGGTGTCGTATCCGCCTGGCACTAGGTAAGGGTGCCAAGAGGAACCTGGAGCGTACTTCTGGCCAGCTAGCATACAACTGCCATTCTCGCTCCACACTGCTGTTGTCGAATCTGGAAGTGAAGAAGTTTGGCTAGATTAGTTCATACCGAGTTAGCTGTTTTTTATAAACTGACCCACTGTTGGTCGCGTGTCTATGAGAAGAATAAGGTCATAGTCCACCACGCTAGCTAAATGCGGGCTCGCCAGACTTCACACATCCTTGAGAACTTTTTTTTAAGAACTCTCAAACATGTAGGGTTCCTCACGATGATTTCCTTTACCGTTTGAAGTTATCGGCAATACGCACATAACCTAGAAAACACAGAGGTGCGGTTCATAAGATTAGATGAAAGGTGTCAACTTATTATTGTTTTCACATAAATAAACGCTCTTTTTTAATAGGTCCTGAATTATTTTATTTTATTAATACATGGCAAATTAACAGCTAGGTACATAAATTTAGTTAAAATGTATGTTCACATGGCCAATTAAAAATTTCCACAGAATTAATTAAAATAATTAATTGGTTACTTTACTATCAACTACCCTTCAAGTCGAGAGTGAATCGGTATTTTCTAGGCAAGCGTGCTCTATCTTAACATTAAGTGAGATGGCGGTCAAACGTAAGCCTGTTTGTTACAAAAAAAAAAACCTGCCAAGAGTTGTTGGGCGTGGGTTCAATTCCCACTCAGGACAAACATTCGTGTGATGAACATAAATGGTTGTTTTAATATAAGCATGTATTTACAAAAAAGTTTATAAGTATTTTATCCGTTATCTGATTCCCATAGTACAAGCTTTGCAGCCTTTAGTTTGGGGCTAGATTACGCTGTGTAAAATGTCCTAGTTAGTTTACTAATCTATTTAACTCGTTTTGTAAGCGTATTGTGTCTACTTTTATCTGATAAGATTTTAACTATACTCTGAATTTAGTAAATCAGAGACATGTGGGATGGTTTAGACTTTGTTTTTCTGATTTTATTTGGAAAGATGTTTGGCCTTAATCTACATGTAAAGACGACGGTGAAGCGCGCTTGCCTAGAAAAAACAAATTTATTCGCAACTTGAGAGACCCAGATTGTAAGTATCAAGGTGATGTATTTCATATAGGGTCCACATCGTAACTAAGTGGTACTCACTGGTGCATATCGGGCAACATTGTCCAGGTGGCATGAGAACAGGCGTGAGGCAGAATACGGGGGGGCATTGCACCGCCTCGCACCGCGCCGATCCGCCCATACATACGCACTTCATACACGTCTGGAAATGAAAACAATTCTGGTTGAAAACGAGTGGAGTAAAATATATTTTTTTCTTTGGTTTTGGCGTCGCATTTTGAGCATTTGCCAGTGTCAAGTATTTTATATTTTCAAGTTTCATAAGTTAAATAAGTTGCCTCGTAGCTATAGTTATAGTCAAAGTCCAGTATTGATCAAGTTCAGTCCGTGTCAGCCAAAGTCCAGTCATGCTTTAGTAAAGTACTAAGACTTTACTATAAAGCTTCGATGGAGTTTTTGAGCAAATACTCAAAGTGCTAAGCCAAAAACAAAGACACGGTATAAGGTGCTAGGTTAATCACCGCTTTGAGTACTCATGCCTTTCAAACAAAACAGCCCGCAGGACGTTATCCTTATATGATATGATGAATATAATTATGTTAGCGAATCCTTACCTCAGTATCAGTCCAAGTCTCGCCAGACCTGTACATTTTCTCTCCTTGCGAACAGTACTTTTTCAACCTGAACTGCAAGATAGCGTTGTCAGAAAAGGTTGGTTCTTCAGTAGGGCCGGGCGTGTATCGAGCAATGAGCTCATTGTCTGCTGTTCCAGGAATCGTGGGCAGGCAAGACGGCGGCACGCTTATCTGGAATTTAATGTTTTCGAAATAGAGTCTTAATTGGTCGAGGGACAGAACGCAGCGTAATCAATATCATAATATCAATATCATAAAATACATGTATAATAAACTTATTGCATACATTACTCTAGTACGTAAACGTTAGTTAATTTATTCCCCTCAGGGGCGCTATACCATAATATACTTTACGGTGGTAGAACTCCTTAGCAGGAGGTCGTCTAGGTAGGTACCACCGCAGTACCAGTTATTCTGCCGCTAAGCAGTAGTGTGTAAACATTTCCGGTTCGAAGGGTACTGCAGCTAGCGAAATTACTGGGCTGTTAAGACTAACCATCGAAAGTCTCAAAGTAATGAGCGCCAAAGCAATGATGACTTTGTTTTGTTACTCAAAGTTCTGTGTATCGCTGTGATGGTCATGGATAGGCGTTATCTCTTACCAACAGGAGAGCGCCAAAAAAAAAAAAAAACAACTTTCCATACATGTAACGTTAATCGCGTAAATTTATATGCTAGCTCCTCAGATAAACATAAACTCATTGTTAGTTTATAGTTCGCTATCCGATAGATCTGTTTTAGCGGTAAACAAAACAAAACTTTGTCATAAAAACTCACGTGGATTTGACACATTTAATTTTTTTGTTTCAATTATATTATGCACATTGTAGGTAAGTGATATAATGTGCGGTTTATTTTTAGTTTAATAAAAACTCTAAGGGCTCCTCTATCTGTGTTTTTTGAAATATGAACTACTTTACACTGGCAGAATGCACAAAATGCAATGCAAGAAAAAAGAAAAATAAATTACGTGTGACAGCTTTTCCTCTTTTCTTTTTTTCCTTTTGATCATATTTTATGGAGCGTACCTACAAGATGTATCTAACTTTCTTTTAGTATTTAAAAACCTCATATCTTTCATCACTTGGATGAGTATAACAACTTGAGTACTTGTACCTGTATAGGTTAGGTTAGGTTACTTTTAAATACAACCCGATTAAACACATTGCAATGGTACATTTTTTAAATTACTTCTTTTTACCAACTTTTATAATTGTCCACCAAAATATACATTGGGATTTCATTCAAAAAATGTTGGACAATAGTTTACGATTCTGTAATAAAAAAGAAGATAAGATTAACAGCTTATTGCTGTTATCTTGAACAAATTTGGGAGTGTTTATTTTTAGTAAGAAGGAAGAGCCAGCTTAAAATAATATTTTATAACATAATCGCATTAATGAAATCTATGATAATAAATCTCACCTTTCGCTTCTACTGACTAAGCGGCGTGAAAAGATAAGACACACATGAATTTTTCACAAACCCAGAATAAGTATGTATATTGTATACTTCTAAATTATATCGATGATAGCTCAGTGGTTAGGTTAGGTCGATTCGCACGAAGGGCGTGGGTTCAAACCCAACAATAAGCTGGAGCTGCTGGTGAAGGAAACATCGTGAGGAAACCATAGCATGGTGGTAGGGTACTTTCTAGTACTCGGCTGGCCAGCTATAGCTATACTCTCAAGTTGAAAATCTGCCACCCAGAGCCAGTTCCATTCCAGTCTAGGTGTGCTTTACCGTCTTTGCCCACTTATCATCACGTGAGCTGTGGTCAAACCCATAGCCAGTCAACCATTAAAAAAAATTATGCTTTATTAAAAAAAAACACTGCATCATAAGTGTCAAGGTCGTAGGTAAGACTGCTATCGTATACCTACATAATCATGTGCATTTTTATTCGATAACAATTTACGTTCTGTTGATTTGATCTTCAATAAAATTTATAACCAAGTGCCTCATATAAAACACAGTTTTTAGATTTTCGAAATCAAAAACGTCTACATAATTGTGATACGGTTTAAAGGGTACTACTGTAGTTAGCTTCTCTTTTTCAAGGTAATGAACGCTAAAGTAGCGATGCAATCTGAGCTGTGCATTATTATCACCAGTGACCGTATTAACATTCCGAATCTGACCTGTTTTTCTAAAATGTCCCACTCCTGGGCGCGGGCCTATCCTCATTGTGAGAATGGTACGACCGCAGTCCACCACGCTGGCCATATGCGAGTTGGCAGACTTCACACATCTACGAGAACTTTATTTTATGAACTCTCGGACATGTATATTCCTTCAAGATGTTTTCCTTCACACGTTTAAATGTTGACTGCAATGTTAAACAGTATCTCACCTGTGGTACGCGCGTGCGCATGAGCACCGTGACGTTGTCATTAGATCGCAACTCCAAGTAAGCCGCGCCCACTTGTAGCGCCAGCAACTCGGCGCCTGTCGGCTCCAGCACCCACCCTTCCTCGGGGCCAAGCTCGCGAGCATTCCCCTCGATGCCAGCGTGCGACTCCAACCACCAAGACGAACGGGAGCGGGCGTTGCTGCCAATCACAGTCGTCTGGAAGGAAAACTGTCTTGTTTGTAATAATATAGGCTTGCGTTTGACCGCCCACTCGCCTGATGTTAAGCGAAGAAGGCGATCTACGGTGGAGCACGTTCGCCTAGAAGAAACCGATTCTCTCACGACTTGAAGGTATCAAGATTGTATCTATCAGGGAACACTCACTTGGGCAGCAAATTCCATTGTTTACTTTCTAACATCGGGCCTATAGGTACATTTTAACACAGCATTTTTAACAAATCAGTGCTTGGTACATACCTCGTAATACACACCGCACAAGGAGTCTACAGAGACCCAAGCCAGTCCTGCCATGTAGGTGGGAAGACGGATCTGGCTTGTCCTCTTCAGGAGCGCCGGTCCTGAACCAGCTGCGTCCGGAAGCAACCTTGACGTAAGTCTTCCACGGAGAATAGGTGACCCTGGAACGTTATGCAAAATGAGCTCGTACAGTCAGCGACAACTAGCCGACAACCTCCTACTGTGCCATTTAACAAGCAGCTTTTTTAATGTGTAATATATAAACAAATGGTTGTTATGTATGTATTACAAATATGTTTTTTTTAATAAGTATTCTATCATTTATCTGACTTCCATAGTAGGTACAAGCTTTGCTTAGTTTAGGGTCAGGTGGCGCTGTGTATAATTTCCTACGATATTTATTTATTTCCCAAATTTCTATGCTAAAGCTTTGTATATTACCTGTCTCAGCGCCAATATGAACTGCCAGCTGGTCTTCATAAAGCGGCTGAAATATCCTGGCGCTGGGTCTAGCCAACACCCCGATGCGAGTGTCAAGTATTTCAACTTGAGAATGTCTCTTCCCCTGCTCTTCAACTAATGTGATTTTAGGGTCGGATGCGCCCAAATTGTCTATCTGAAAACAAAAATACAAAAGTATTTTTCAATTACTGTTTTATACCCCTTTTGGTAGAAGATCTGCCTTGTGAGCTGTATTAAGTGTGGTTTCAATTCTAATCCAGGATAAATACTAGTTTAATGACCCTAATTATGTAAATACTTATGTTTGTGTTTTTGTGCATGTTTGTTCTGTACACGCTGTAGCGGCATCATAGATTTAGATGAAATTTGAACAGTGACTGCTTATACCCTGAATTAACACCGACTACTTTTTAAAGCCGCGGAAATTTACTAGTTCTATATGATTATACGAATTTCATTTAAACAGATTTTTTTATTATTTGTTTTAAGTATCGAGCGTTCATTTGTCAGTTCGCACTTCAGTTGAGCGCATTAATTTTATTTGTTTTAAATGACTATACAACTAAACTACACCTATTTATCTAAAAGTTCAATAGTCACCTGAATGTCATAGACAAGAGATCCTTCTTTATCAATATAGAGCAGCGCCAATCCTTCAGGCGAAACGCCAGCCAGTGCCCGCTCCGCTACCAAAGGCGCATGAAACAATTCACAAGCCGCTTTCTGCCTCACGCTGCCAGATATTCTCCTCTCAGGAGTGTTAACAGCCTCTACTGAGAGCGACAAACGACCTCGAGCTAAGGACCGCAGTTCAGCTGCTGATACCGGCGTAGAGACTTCGAGAACGTTCAGATTGTAATCTGGCTTATTAATTCTTTGAACCTGGAAATTATAGAGAGTTGGAGAAGTTAAGGAAAGTTGGAGAGAAAATATTGGGCATCACATTATTAGCGAAGTGAGGTGTCACAAATGTTATATTGTAAATTAATGGCCAAAAAGCACCCGAACATGACAAAATTTGTGTAAAGTAAATTGTTTTTGATATTTTTTGTTCCCCTACTATCGAAAATTTTTCACAAGTAAACCGAAAACTTGATAATATTCGTTCCGAAAAGCTCAGTTAATAGGTTCACAATCTAACTTAAAAAGCAAAGTTTTCACTAATACGTAAGTAATAAAAATATAATCATAATTCCAAGTACTTCCTGCAATAACTATCAACGTTAAAACTTTTAAATCCACGCTATTAACCACGTAGGCAAGAAATCATTCACCTAATTTTCTATTTCTCTAATTGCGAAGTAGAAAGCTACTCGATTTAAAAGAGGTTGTTTATATTCGTCCGTTTGCATCAAGCAAACAAGTCACGATGAGGTCAGGCTACAGTGCAATTAGTAAACAATGTTTCATTGACGATGTTAATTGAAATTAGGGCTGCAAACAACGACAATTGATGAACTGGCACACAAACGAACTGGTACCTTACGGCACGATGCGAGTTCTTAATGAATACTTGTGTGTCTCATTCTATCGAATCGAGTTTTAAAATTGAATGAATGGAAGTCATCGTTCATGTTATTAGAACGTGAATTAGGCACTTCCAACAGCCAATGAGAGCTTGTTTTGGTACCTCAGTCGATTATTAAACTTATTCACTAAAACAGTGACGCATTTAGCGAAGCAAAAATATAGCAGTTACGCGTCGACAATGTAATTCGTATTCAATTATTTATTGTAAATTTAAAAAAGACGATAATAGTAACTTTGAATAAAGTAATGAACATGCCTTGATATGACATTAACACTAAAAACGTACTTTAGTATATTATATTATTTAAGAAAGAACTTAAAAAAAAAGGAAATTTGTCGATATCATGTTTCGAAAACAATGGTCTCTTCAAAAATACAATCAAGATTAGCGTACTTTTTTCGCTGTTTAAAATGTTGGTACTCATTTTTTCTTCTTTATTTTTGGCATAGTAATACTTTATGCATTTGCGACTGTCAACTATTCCGATGTTTTCAATTATTTTGCAACAAATCAAGTGAAATAAGTCTAAGCCACAGTCAATAAAATGTAGTAAATATCCAAAACGTATTTAGGTACATATTACTTTTTTAGACCCCGCTTACGATTGACAAGTAAACAACTGTATTTGTATTTAATGGATAAGTATGAACTGTCAATTTGAACAAGTAGTCTTTACCTGGTCAATAATCGTTTGGTTCTTTTCCGGCAACGTTAAAACCACTTTCACTAAGTGTGAAGTGGCCGCCTTTTTGGGAAAGACTCCGTTGAACACGAGAGCTAAGTGAAGACTCGGCGTAGCTCCCGCGACTCCTGTGATGATGGCAGTACCACCCCACCACCCATCTTCTTGGTCATTCGTCTCGTAATCACGGCAGGCTCCTTGTCCGAATGACGGAGGAGGAAGCTCAGGCTCCAAAACAGTCGTAAACATCTCAGAAGTTAAGGCAGGATATCTGTAATTATAAATTGATTCACTTCATAAAATTATGTGAGGTAAACCTAACATACCTTTACCTACTATATATGAAAAATTCCCTTGTATTCAAAGGACATAAAATCAAAACTTATTAAGACATAAAGGAACTATTAGAGATGAGCGAATGATTTTAAATTCCGAGAAGTACGGCTTCATGCCAGGCAATTAAAAGAGCAATTCAATTGAGTTTTCGCTTTGAACGTCGGTGCCGATAGATTGCGCATACTCACATAGGTATTTTCCAAGAGTTATTTCTAATGAAACCGAATGATTTCCGTTATTAATCACACGGTTAATTTAATTTACGATCCAAAGCGAATAGATCTACTTGTGCTTTTCTTGGAATAGGTGTTTGAATGGTTAGCTGAATTGCGCTTGGAAGTTGCAGTGATGCATTGTTCAATTTAGCTTTGATCTGAGGCTTCGTAAGGTTTATCATAATGTTCGTACCTACCTGTCGATTCTGCCACTGAGAGCGATATCAATGGAATTGTTACGTTCGTTTCCCCATAACAACGCTACGTGCAAATCTCCATCACGCAGCAAAGTTTTGTATTGGCGAGGTACTCGACGCCAAACGCCACATAACTGCAAAGACAACGTTGGAAATATAAGCATTCCATAAACAGTAGACTTGTATTGGATATCTAAAGCCTGGGCTTAGATGCAAGTCTTGTCTATCAATATTTACTAGGTAGGTCGTTTAGGTAACACCACCGTAGTACCAGTTATACGCATGTATTTATAGGATACCTTATCAGTTTTTTCTTCGTAAGTGGCATGGACTCCGGGCATTTTCTTGAGAGGCTGTTCGAGAAGCACTCGGCCGACTCTATCTAGGAAGGCCAGCGCTCGTGGCTGTGTTGTTATCGAAGGGCTCAGAACGACGGACCAATAGAGGTGACGGCGGCTCAGGGTGAAGCGCGCTGTGGCGACCCCTGACGCTACAGGCACTCCTGACATGTCGTCTCGGCGGACGCAAAGAGGAGATCTTCCTGTCAGAACTGCACCGAAATCTGTCGGTGCAAAAAAATTCTAAGAATCTAAAAAATAAAAAATCAATTCATAAAATTTTACTAACATTATCAAATAAACATAAATTACAAAAGTTTGTTTGTGTGTTTGTAAATATTTCTTAGTTTATACTGTATCGGCTTAACAGGTTTGGATGGAATTTGTAATGCTACCTGCATGCCAAATACTATACTCTTGATTAACACATAAACTACTTTTTTTACTTTTGCCTGCCTTCTTAGCTCATTTGGTAATATATCTGCTTCAAGAGTTTTAGGTCGTGGATTCGATTCCCACTCAGGATAAACATTTATGTGACGATAAAATTAAATATTTATGTCTGGGTATTCTGTAGGTATTATTATAAGTATGTATTAACAAAAAAAAGTATGTAAGTATTCTATCAGTTATCTGGTTCCCATAATACAAGCTTTGCTTGGTTTGAGCTAAATGAGGTTGTTTCATATTTTCCAATGACATTTATAATTTATTTATTTTATACTCCTTAATAAACGCAAAAAAAAATACATTAAACACCGAACAACGAGGCTCAATACCGTACAAATTCCTGCGTTCGATTGTCTATCTTTCTACGTGACAGTGGCGGAATTGTGAAACGTTTTCACAAAGGCCATAAACCAAGAATTGAATTGAATTGAATTGAAAATACATTAACTTACATTTCATGTTGTGTTGTTCGTCATCTTCAGCAGTAATAACCATCGGGCTATCTTCCTGAACGATGTCGGGTGCTGTAACAAAGGAGAAACAATTTAAGATTCCTTCCACGTGTGTGGCGGCAGGACGTTACCGGTTTATTTACCTTAACTAAATGGTAATCGATATTTCTACAGTAACTCCGCGGCTGACAGGCGCGGCGCCTCGATATCAGGTTACAGACCATTTGGTTAAGCAAAGCTACTTCGCTAACGACGTAATTTGATTTATCATCTAGTTTTAGTTTAGTATACGGTGCACGAGTCATAAAAACATCTATTCAGAAGTCAATATCATAGACTTATTTATCTGTAACGTTGGTACGACTTCAGTAATGATGTCCCTTCAGCTGGGCTCCTATCTATCTATCTATCTAGTGCACTTCCTCCACCGTTTTCGGGGAGGTAGGAAGTCGGCCTCGAGGCGAACCTCTTTGCCGAGGCGGGGCTCCGGGGCATCACTGTCTCCAGGGGGTGGAGAGTGCGATCTCGACGCCCAGGTCTGATGCAATTTGGAAAGTACGTTTCAGGTCCACATGATCTAAATTTAATCCTGCTTATTCTATTATCAGAGTTCTAGGGACTCTAAAAAAGTATCATCATATCAATGTCGAAGTTTCAAAAACCTATTAAAACGGTTTCATTCATCTTTCATCATGCGCACCGCTAAACAGTGGAATTTTACTGAGAACGTATAATCTCGTTCTCTTTAGTGATACTTGTACATGTATGTTTTGATCTAAATCAAACCAACAAGTTCTATGTACGTAGAACTTCTAAACAGAAATTTGTGCAAGTTAGAAAAAAAAATGTGTGTGATTGATTTGTAGGTCAATTTGTCATACCCGACATTTTTATCGTCGATAAAATATTATTGACGGAACAGATTTCGTTCACTAAATAAATTATTGTAGATATTTATTTATCTATGTACTAATATAATAAAGCGAAAGAGTGTGTTTTTGTTTGAAAGCGCTAATGTCTAGAACTACCGGTTGGATTTGAAAATATTTGCATTTCATAATTCACTGTTAGTTCTTGAGGAACGTTGTGGACGAAGCCGATGACGGGTGAAACCACCGGGCACAGCTAGTTAAAATATACTAATGTATTCACTGCTCTGCAGTTGAACTGACCAAAGTGAGTGTTCGGATCATCTACGTGACAGTACAGTACGTAACAGTGATACCTATTTTTTTGTTTATGTTAAAAGTAATTGGATGTACGAGACGCTCTCCTGATGGTAAGAGATAACGCTTGTCCATGACCATTGCAGCGATACACAGAACGTTGAGTAACAAAACAAAGTCCAGGGCATCACTGCTTTGGCGCTCATTACTTATGTAGTACATACATACATATCACTGTTTTAAATAAAGCAACCGCTTCCCTATATCGTAATAGGGCACTTTCTCTCGTCGATGCAACGACTCTTAAAAACCACTGGCTCCGATCAAATTGATCTCGGGTGACGTCGGTCGCTGCAGCCGCTGGACCCCCGACCCCTCCATTCGGGTTGATTGGATCAAATATTATTCAATCGTAACAGGATCGTTGGCGTCTAGACGGCGACAGCAGAATTTGCGATTTGCGTAGCTTTCTTGTTGGGTCTGCTATGAACAGAAATAGAGAGAGCACTGACATTTGGCGCGATACTTTGATTACCACCCGATTTGTCTATTGTACGCTCGTTAAACACTAATTAATACATATTTCATCATCGCCCTAAAAACGGTTTATAGTGAAATTTTGAATGCAAATATCTAGTAGCTAGTACCTACATTAAGTACCCAGGCATAATCTCTTATGATTAAAAGGGTAAACGTGTAAAGTTTAAAAATATCTACGACGTGTGGCGGCGTGTTTTATGTCATAATCTAGATCGCTATAAATAATAACATAGCCCTAGAACGTAGCTTAATAAATTGTGTTATTAGATCAGCGGCGGTGGGTAGGGGAATGACATCTAGAATGATAAACAAGCTCTCCGACAAACAGTAGGCACGATGAGCAAACCTGTTTACGCTTCTAGCTATATCCGAAGGCAGATTGTGATCTGGCACAGCTCGGCGCCAGTATTCATAATTCACTCTGTAAATTCATTACATACCCGAGACGGCCCTAAATTTATTTGCAAATGGCGCCAACGTTACGATGAGTGGCTCTAGGATATTTGCAAGTACAACAAAGAATGGACCGAGATGATCCGACAAATATACAACTGCCGCAGGGCTGAGACAGTTTTAGATGCAATAAGCAAACTATTTTTTTGTTTTCTGTTTATGTTACTTTAAGAATGTACAAATACATATACCTATTTAAGCTTTCTTAGAATGAATATTAAGATATAAATAATAATAATAAGATATTACATCCATCTGACCCCAAACTAAGCAAACCTTGTGTGATGGAAGTCAGATAGCTGATGGAGTACATTTATTTTTGTACATGCTCACATACACCTAGGCACAGAACGAAAATTTGTTTATACCATAAAATGTTTGTCCTGTGCATATACGAGTATAGTATAGTTAATATAACATATATATAGGGCAATAACTGCATAGTTGACATAGGCAGCCCTATTTTAGATGAGAGCGAAGCGCTGCGAGCGGCATCAAGGCACCTTTGACTCGCAGGCTTGGCTCACACGTCGCGCCTGCGGGGATATGAATATTTATGCGTTTGCATACCTAAAGGCACACAGAAGCGCGGGGCGTCTCACCGACCGACACTACTCATTAATGTCGTTTAGCGTAAATTTAAACTTTTGAAAGCAGCTAGGAACGTGACGGGACTGGAGCCGTGAATACTTCATTCCGAGTCTAGTCGCGGCCTATCTCTTTAGCCCTCTCTGAACGCGACGAGTTTTCCAATCGCGTGACGTAACCAGGCGCCACTTTGACGACGGTCGATATTTCCAGTGCTATTAAAGAGAACAGAAATTGCTTACACACGGCGCATTATTGGAGTAGTTACCAATTGCTATTCCATTTATTGCATTATGCTAAGCTGTGAATCCTAGACGACGACGTACATTTAACGCAAGAACCTGACTATTTACAAACGGATACGATATTTGCTTATTGCTTCTCGATGTACCTACGCAGAGATCTGATAATAATGCTAAATATTTTACAAGGATGTCTGCAGTCTGCACTGGCTATTAGCTACAGAATTTATATTGCATCAGCAATAGGTAGAGTAGAATTCACGCTCAGACTGTTTACTATAATGTCACAAGGCGCCGGAGGGCGCGCTTAATTACGAGTTGAATTTCATCAGTGCACAATTCCACCCAATTTGTGAGATTTAATGCCAATCTGTGTCTCAACACAATACAATTTGAGAACAGAACAACATTGAATGTAGAAACAAACATTGGTGCACTGGCGCCGACCGCGGCGCGTTCATGGCGAAATGGTTCTAACAGACAAATCTGTCTGCCGATTAACAACACACACCACTCAGCACGGTCAATCTAGTATCTAACATTAAGCTTAGTCCACACAAGTAAACTCATTAAACATAAGAAACCAAAGTTAAGACGGAACATAATTATCACACGAATTAAACATCGTTGAAATCAATGTACAATCATCCTGGAGAGCTAATTTTAAACCTGTTTTTTACTAAAATCATGTAAGCAAAGCTTAAAAACGGTTCAATCTCCGATTGTACAATCGATAGGGCCTATAAACAGCATCTTAGACAACTAAGTGTTCCTAGGCCTCTGCATATTTATAAGACGTTATCGGAGGATTACATAAATAACACGAATACTTGCATAGTGAGTTCGTTTCAGTGTATATCTGAACCTGTTGGCTCCTTTGATGATTTTCACACTTTAAAAACTAATTCGTTTCTAGTTCTCGGAATTTAATGCCTACCATAATAGGCGAGCGAAATTGATATTATGAATTGCCAGTTTTATAATTGCTCTTTAGAAACATTAGTCATGACATAGATTGTACAATTTACTATATGTGTATGTTTTGTAGCGATGATAACTCAGTGGTTAGCGCAGTCAGGTCACCTGCCAAAGGGCGTGGGTTCAAGCCCTAACATGAAGTTTGAAGTTTGAAGGTGAAGGAAAACATCGTGAGGAAACCATAGCATGATGGTAGGGTATTTCTAGTACTCGGCTAGCTAACTACCACCCTCAAATTGAAAATCTACCGCCAAACACCTAACGGTGTGTTTCGGCAGCCTGTGTGTTGCTTCCAATACCACTACATTACTAAGGCCTGATCAGACTGGATCCTGACTGGTGTGATTTCGAATGTGATTTAGACTTACTTCACTTGATTTACCATGTATTAAAATATCAAAATATTTGATACTAGCAAATGCATAAGGTGTAATGCTAAAAATATAGTAGAAATACGAGAACGACTGTCATATTCGTCAATCGGCGAACATAATCTCTATTCAACTTTGCAATTATAAGCTGGCCATAAATTAAACTCTTTAAGCGAACATGGTCCACGGGCAGACGCCTCTGCAGGCGGTAAGTAATCACAAGTCATGACTGCAACTGATACTGATATAAATGTTCTCCCTGCAACTTTGTAATACTCGTAGGTACGAGAGCGTCACCGATCCGCGAACATTTTCACACGTCGCGAGTGAGTAGGAATAAAATGTTGAGTGCGGTTGATGTTTGTGTTGATCGACATTTATGAATCTAAACATAGATTGAGGAGTGTAGTTTGAGTCACTAAGCGGAATTTTAACAATAAATCTGAACGGATTCTTTACATTTGTCGTTTGTCATATATTAAACTAACAACATTAATATTATAAAGGCGAAAGTGTGTGAGTGTGTATGTATGTTTGTTACTGCTTCACGCTGAAAGGGCTAGACCGATTTTGATGAAATTTGTTTTGTAAATAGCTTATACCCTGGATTAACACGCAGGCTACTGTTTATCCCGAAAAATGTAGCGTGTGACACCGCGGGCACATAATCTACGCGGCATTTAATGGTATATAAAGACCAATTTTGAAAGTCTACAGACCTAAGCTTTTAGCAAGTTTAGACCTGTCAAGCTTTCAAAATTGATATTATTGTTAATCTAGTAAGCTAAATTCACAATTTTTGTAATATTTGTCATTTCTTCACGTTATAATGGCTTAAAGGATTTGTATGAAATTCGGTAGATAGCCCTATGCTATTCAAGCAGCAGGGGCGCAGCAAGTTCGGTACACGAACTATTCGGGCATATTTATACAACAAAACTGTATATTTTTGTGTTTAACTATGTACCATCTTCTACCACACCGTCACTTAACATCAGATGAGGTGTCGTCAAACACCTAGACTGTCAACCATAAAAAAGCTTATGAACGAGCACAACTTTGAAATCTTAAAAAATAATCAATTGTTTTAAACATTTGGTTCAGTTCAGTCCTTGCGGCTAATACACCATATATTTTTATGTATAATATTTAACTTGCTTTAGCTATATAAATCCCTTAAATGTTGTTTTTCAATAATAATTGATGGTCATGATTGGTACTTGGCTCATGAGATAACCGCCAGTTTTGCTAAAAAAAAAATTCGACGATCAATGTCCCAATTGCCATCATGGTGAACGGCTATATAGCGAAGTCTCGACCAACATCTTAAGAGGTTCTCGCTAGACAGTTGGGTTCAAGTGGTTCGATTTCCATACAAACAATTTTTCCCATTTATGAACAAATGGAGCATAATTTTACAGTGAAATCACAGCTACTGGCATTTATTTTCGTCATTATTTGCGAACTACAACAAATACTACTTTTTGAATACTAAATACGCGATAGTTCTAAATTGATTGTTATGATTATTATTTTTTTAACAAAGTATTAACGTTTTAACAAATAAAATTGTTGTGTCTGTTTTAGTCTTAATCACGCGAACTTCAGCAAGTGTGATGATGTTTACTGTACAGCTTCTTCAAAAGCTCGACGCCTTTGAAGAAGTCGTGTATAAATGTCTAAATATCAATTTTATCATCAATTTACTAGACGTAATTTATGCCAGTAATATCTAGAGGACAGTGTGTTATCTTCAAATAAAATCGGTAAAGTGCAAGTCGGAGTCACGCAACAAGGGTTCCGTTCTACTTCTACCGCAAGGTTAAGTACTCATTGTATCTTATGTTCTACTCGTACTACAAGAACCTTTATATGCCGTGCATTTTATTATCCCATTTTAATTTTTGCGCAATCAAACCGCTGTCCAATAGTAGAAAGGCAGAGTGAGCTTAGATCATAGAGATCTGAAGCACACTCTCCGAAGTGTGTCTGGTAGAAAACCGACATACATGCAACTTTGCACTAAAAAAATAAAACAAGATCTATGGAGATTCTTTATTTTTTCTCATTTGTTAGGTTAAAATTCAATTGATTTATACCTTATTAACCCGTTATAAGAACGTATATTCTGTTAAAAAAATTATAATTTTTCCATTATGCAATATGAAAAATAAGGTTGACCGCGCAGACATTCAGATATAGAGAGATAGACAGACAGACAAAACGATAAGAGTTTTGGCGAGAATGCAAAATAATTATGTCATCGAATTGTATTTATTATTTTGTAAAACTTGTGGGTTTTCAAATGTTTATATAGTTTATAAAACAGTAATATTGAATTCTTAAAGTGGCGAATTACAGGCACATTTGTGGAAAATGATTATAATTTATATAGTAAAACTTTTATTTTTGTGTTGCTTCTAAAACTCCGTAGAAGCTTAAACTAAAGTTACCGTTGCTGTACTACGATAACTGGATTTATTTCACTTGACTTTTCATAATTTGAAAATATTGAAATACTTTATTTACACTGGCAAATGCAAAAGAAGCGCGCTTCCGCCGAACCAAGAATAAAAAAACAACTGATAGGTATAGTTACAGCGTCTTGTCATACCCTTCGGTGACGGATCCCTAAAACATCTTCTACTCGTGTAGACAGTAAGATTTGAATTCTAGTCAATGTTGCATGAAGAACGTCTCTGACAGTGAATGGTGGCGCCGGCGGCGCCGAAACTCAATCAAAAGTTTTATGACTTGCTTGTAGGTACAATATAAGCTCTATTTTAAGCCCAATTAACGATTACCCACAATAGTCATAAGACCACGATTGCACCTAATAAAAAATATCAACAGCGCGAGGTCAATTTCAATTAATATCATTGTCATTTACAATACACGACAAAAAGCATAAAGCTCTAAGCACTTGAACTATTTCAAAGGAAAATTATTGAGATAGAGATAGATCAAGCCAGTGGTATTAGTATACATACATGCCACGTACTAGATGACGTGATCGGAATAATTGTTAGCTTAACTGCAGATTAGTGTATACACTTCGATCAGTAGTCTACACAAAATATTAATTTATAAATTAATATAACAAAAATAAAAAATGTATTAACATACATATAGAACATGACAGAGTCATCTACAGAAAAATCACGCATGTTGGCCGTTTTGCACGCATTTCTTTATTCTGAAGTTTTTATAGGTACCTACTAAGAATTAATTTTATCAGACATTGCGTTGTGAGCTGAGTGGTCAGCCCTAGTGTTAGAGTTAATAAGCTATACCTGAACATCGCCATGGATTGACGGTAGTTTTTACATAAATATAGAACATACAACCGGGACCCACAAATTAACGTATAACAATTACAATTATTGCTTCAAAAATGAATAACGTAAAAGAGCAAACAATAACTCTTATGTGGCATGACAATTGGTCAGACAGTGTCATGACACCTTGACCTCGGCGAGACCGGTAAAAAATGTGAATTTCAGTTTGTGTCGCGCATAGCAAGGCGGCTACTACGACGGCTGAAGTGACGATTTGTCTGGTGACGTAACGTCTACATTTATAATCGTGAAAATAGTAATCTAATCTATACACCTTTGTTTATCGCATCGCACTTAGTGCATTCACCAATTGAATCCGGCTATGCATTAGTATAATAGTGGAAAAAGCTTTCACGCTGTTTTGGATACAACACGACAAGTCATGCATATCTAACATCAATTTCGCACATTCAAACACGTAATTCGGTATTATTTTTTAAAGATCAACACTACTAAACGAAATAAAACACTACTTCTTCATACATAAACACTCGAGAAACACATGTTTTATAAAATAATACAGTGTGGTGACATGATTTTTGCGTGTACCCGTCAAAAACTTCCATCTGCATCTTGCTTTCTTATCGTAAATAGTTTGCCAGGTATAGAGAATGCCATTTTACCTACGCGAATTACACGCACTTTGCCGTAACAAGGCGTGTTACGTTCAAATGTACTCATAGATAATCACGCCCTTTACACGCACACAAACAGTTATCTGTGAAGATTCGTAAACAACCATTCATGCGACACAGTTTTAGTATTGTAAAACGCTGGTCAAAATTATTATCGTAATGGTTTTTATTTTGTATAGTATTATTATTTATTAGATTGTTAATGTGATTACTTATATGAATCTAGTTGTTCGAAATAAATGAATTATAATAGCACAGAGGTCTGGTTTGGTCAGCCCCTTAGCACGTGGCTTGGGATTATTGTAACTTCTTTTCACATTTCCGCACAAAAAAAAAAAAGAAAAATCAATACAATCAGTAAAATTTCTGCTTACAAAAATGTTATGTACTCCTACTTACATATGAAAATAAATACTAAATAACTATCGTAGGACATTTCACACAGCGCTATCTAGTTCCAAACTAAGCTAAGCGAAGTATGGGAATCAGACAACTGTTAGAATACTTATAATATATAAATATATACAGAACACTTAGACACAGAACAAACATTTATCGTCACAAAAATGTGACCTGGTGGGAATTGAACCCGTGCCCTACAGCTTTTGAAGCCCTACCAAATGAGCTAACAGAACAGCCATATTATTGGTAGTCATGTCAAATATGGTTAGGCTGGTATGGCAACACAGGCAATGAAGGTTAACGTCGACAGCTATCTAAAGGGGCTCTTTAAAACTACATTTGGGTTGTGAATTATAGGTACTTAGCACCGTACGAGTTCCTGCCCTTGCAACGCAATAAGACCCGGCGCCCCGCATATCATTGCAGAATGAAAGAATGTTTGGCTCTCATTTTTAGCTACGCCGACTGCGTCTTAATTACGGAGACAACCTACCTACCATCGTAATATAATATGGGCACGTGAACACTAAGTAAGTCTCTCGAAAATAACGGTTCTCTAACTCAATGTCACACGCTGTCACCTGGCGGGCATCAAGACTGTCTGCCGCTGTAACTGTGCCAGATTTTCATACTTGATTCTCGCATTTTCACACTATTTCCTCGCGGCTTTGATCTAGATTGTAGTGTTTTTTTTTTCCTTCTAGACAGTTTCAAAATCCAGATCCGAAAAATTCAACTTCGAGAGTTAAATATGATACCGCAGATTTATTAATGTGCTTGGCTTGTAAATGATAAATTAGTTTTAAACTGTAGATAATCGATTGAACAGTTCGCAACACAGGTGAGCGCTCGACCCAATTTACTGAACAAAGATAACACTCACGCGCAATTGTCTTACAGTGTATGCGATTTTCTTATCGTGAACTAAATATAAGCTAACTTTGCATGAATGAGAATAAGGTTGATATTGTTAGAATTGCAACTAACCTAATCAAGTTACTGAATTTTAAAAGTGCTATGACAAAATTTAAACAAAAACAGTGTTGTAAATAACGCTTACTCTGCTCAGCTTAACGAGTAATCAGTAATTAGTAATATTTATTGGCCATAAATAACAATAATGTTAAAGGCAAGTCACTTGTTACAAATGTGTTACACAAAAATAAGAACTCTTAGAACCTCATTGACATATTATATTCAATTAAATTGTAAAAGGGTTACTTTAAAAAAAAAAAAAAGAGTTTTTTTAATCTGTATAATTTAATTCTGTAATACACATAGGCAATTTATTATACATTAATATTTTGGTGTGACAGTACTTTTCAACTTTCCCTAATCTAGGCCACTATTGAGTAACTGTAGCAGTGTCTACATTTCGTTCAGTAGGTAACCCACAAAAAAAGTATTTCGTAACATGATATTAAACAAATTGATAAATTAAATTTTTGATAAAGTAATTTATATGCCAATCATGCATAAAATTTCTTTTCCAGGTAATTTGTTGAAAAAAGGAGTGCTGTTAAGATTTGCTTTTATTTTAAAGTTTCTAACGGATCCAAAGACGTAGTAGAGCAACCTTGGTGGTAGATTTCCTTAGATACTGAAGAGCAGAAATTACAGTGCTATCGAGACTTACCATCGAAGGTCTCAAACTACTATACGTAAAATCAGCAAAAAAAATAGCGACACTGGTCTTGTTTTGTTACTCAAAGTTATGGCTACCGCCACAACGGTTAAAAAATAAGTTTACATAAAAAAGACAAATTATGTGGCAAGACTAATTAGTAAAATGATCAGTGTAAGGGCAGTGTGAAGATGATGCAAGACGATAGGTGCGTGCAAGTATTCCTCCGTCGCAGCAGCAGCTCATTGCGAATTCCCTCAGCGGCAGGCGGCATGTCTGGACTCGGCTCTGTACTAATTTATAGGTTATATTCGTAATGATTGTGGCAAAGAATGTTTATGGTACAAGGCGCGGTCTTATTGTTGTCGATAAGCACGCCGCCCCGACCGGCCCGCGTTTCTTGCTCGCACACACGCGCAAATAACTGTCGCACTTTGCGAGAATGCAAGCGTTGGCTTCGATTCAACATCCATTTCCATAAAATATAATTTCGCCGAGCCCTGAATGCGTCTAGATGCGAGCGATGTTGTATAAGCGTTGAAATCAGTGATATATGTACATGTACGATGTAATAGATGGCATGATCCGACCGCTCCCTTAGTTCAGTATTAACTGCAGAGTAGTGTATGCACCTAGTTTATTTTGTGTAAAATGATACATTACAAAATACATGTATATTATTTTTTACCTCTTAAATAACGTCATATATGACTGAGTCATGTGCCTAAAGCGACTATAGTATATTAATCTGCGAAAATTGCACGGTACCTACGTGAATGTATAAAAAAGGAGAACCCATTTACTCCAGGCAGGGGCGCTGTCTTACTTTCCAAACAATTTTCTATCGTTTACAAATGCAAATATTTTATTGATAACACCAATGTCACAAGTCAAATTTTGTATTAAATAATTCGTTGTTTCAAAATTCCCATAATGTTATGGTGGCTCCTCAGATCAATTACGAAAATTGGCCGTTTTGGATTTATTTCTCAGTTTTGAGGCTCACCTCTAGGTACATAGAATTTGTTGGTTGAAATCGGAAGTTTACGCATGACATAAATGGCTACAATTTTTATGAACCGACGGAATCATATACGCTTTACACAACACCTAAAGTGCATGTTTATAATCGGACGAAAATGGCTTGCATATCTACATGCGTACGCAATCGGAAAATATTAAACAAGCGGGATATGGCCCGTTCAGGGGCGAAGGTGCCTTGTACGGGCGGCGGCGCCGAACGAGGCATTGTGCCGGCCGCGGTATTTCTTGCGGCGGCCTATGCACTGCCGTTTACGGATCACCATTTACCCAAAAAAGTAGAACAACAAACCACGTCTGTGGTGTTTACAAGACGCGCAACACTCTGGCTGCATTGTCCTATGGTGAAACGATGCCTATTTGCATTTAACGCCTACAGGCCGCGGACGTTCGCGCTGTGCGCCTCGTGTTTTGCATTTCTCTTACAACTGACTCTGTAAGTCTTTCATTTTACATACAATCCGTATGAATTAGCATCGGTATCATCTTTGAAATAAAGGCTTCACATTGTAAATTCACAATCATTCAATACTTATTTCCTGCAATTTAACGATCACTCGTTTCAAGTAAGCAAAACACGAATATTGTTATTTATTGTAACAAGCTTTTTTTAATAATAATTTACTTCACAACTTTATTTATTTATACTATACTAAAGCGAGCACGAGTTGTCGTACTCGCTTTAGAACTTCTACATTCCTATTCGTCCGATTGCACTGAGATTCGACAATTTCATTTTCATTATAAAATAGTTAACAATAAAGAAATGTTAAAAGCGAGAAAAGCTGGAACTACCTAAGGGTAAAAAAAATGTTAAAGAAGCTAATTCATATAATTTTTAATTCAACTACATATAATTTTTTAAATAATTTTTCATTATTAGTGGCAGGATAATTTAAATAAAAGTCACAACATTAATACAATAAATTACTTGGTTTTATAACCGAATTTAATCATCCAAAATTTCAAAAAGCATTTAAACATTTTGTTTTACTTAATATATTTTGCAGATAGTCTTAATACTACAGCGGAACCAATAAATAAATTTAAATAAAATAAACTAATCTAAACGACCGCTATCAATGGGCAAACACTGACTGCAATGCCGCGTTATATGGCAATACGTTGGAGAAAATAAAAGCCAGCGTTTCGGTTATGAGTGGCGTCGACCAGACGAGACTGCAATTTGTAATAAGTAGGTATTAGTATTAATTTAAAAAAATATATTAGGTAAAAATATATAAAGTTTTGCTAATTTAACAAATGTAGTGAATATTATGTAAATGGATTTCTAAGAATCCTAATTTTTGTGTAACTCACCAATTTAGTTGTTTTTTACTTGAATTTAACATCATTATATTTTTTTAGTAACCCGTGACTTGCCTGTGATCATAGTAGGTAGTTATATATGACAAATAACTCAAATGCTTTGAGTTGAATTCATATTTTTTTAGCAAAATAAAAAAGAATGCTGACTACAGACGAAAATTGTCTGATGTTAATAATGCTTGTTAAATATTTGCTTGTATTTGCTAAAGAGGCTCCGTCCGTACGTGTATAAGTCAATAATTATGTTTGTAATGATAATTGAAGATTAAACAAATATCGATTTTTTTAAATTAATTTTAAATTAACACTGAATTTATAATAAAAATATTAACATTTTAAATTGAAACTTAGTCCACTAAGCTTCCATTTAAAAGGTTTGTAAATGTACAGATTGTAAAAAAAAAAAATTTATTGTTGACTGCAAGATGGAAACGTGTGTCGATGGAGTTCGTTGCTGGATCTTTATTAGAAATGAAGGAACCGAGTGTTGATTGGAATGATAGCGTATAAACGCAAAGATATAGTATGTTTGTAAGGTTGAAGACCATAGGCGCCTAAATTATAGTTAATAATTAAAAATAAAGATTCCGACTATTCGATGCTATACTCGAAACAAAATAGGAAAGTAATCAAAACAGTTTTATTCTTTATTAAATGCTTTTGCATAGTAAAGAAGCAGTTTTCCAGCCAGTTCCATTCTAGGCTTAGTGTGTTTACCATCTTCGACCACACCATCATTTAACATCAGATGAGCTGTGGTCAAACACCTAGTCTGTCAACAATAAAAAATAAATGTTCAATGTTTATGTTTAGTTTTTCGTTGATGAAAACCAATAAAAAAGAACGCCTGAATCAATCAATTAATAAAAAATAAAATCTTTCATTTATTATGCAATAATTTTAATGCATTTTTTTACTATCCCATATACCTACAAATCTCAACGATGACGCGTAGCTGTTATATTCTTCCTCTGTTTAATGCTGCATTGTGTATTACTAAATAAGTTTAGCAATCAACTGAGGTACCAAATTATGCTGGCATTAAGTATTGGAAGTGTCTTAATATTTTAAGTACGAGACCTATATACATAGCTATACAATAAATCCATCAGCAACGTGGAGGACTATGGCCTTGCCCTTCTCAGAATGAGAAGTGGCTTGGCCCGGTAGTAAGACAGTTAATAAACATAGTACTGATCTGTATATAGTTATACAGTATAAGAGATTATATAAATAATACAAAACACAATCAAACACGTAGTATATTGATAATATGATTTAATAATATGAATACGTGAGCGTAAGCACATCTGCACATCCCACGTGTAATTTTCCAGAAATGGAACAAATTTATCGGGTCAATCAACACACGCTGAAGTACCGTGTATGGTGGTGGTATTACTCATATTATGTTTTAATATATTAATTTAATCATATTAATTTCAATAAAAGTAGAGCTAAAAGGTTACCTTTAGATTTTTTTTAAATGTGTGAAAATCAGCGACTAAATGATGAGATCCAAACTTTTACCTGGTGGTAGATCTCCTTAGCAGGAGGCTATCTAGGTAAGAACCACCGCAGTACCAAATATTCTGCCGCGATACAGTAGTGTATAAACATTTTTGTGTTCGGTTAAAGGGAAATTACAAGGCTCTTGAGACTACCATCGAAAGTTTCAAAGGAATGAGCGCCAAAGCAGCGATGATGCTCTGGACTTTGTTTTACTACTCAAAGTTCTGTGTATCGCTACAATGGTCATGGACAGGCGTTATCTCTTACCATGAGGTGAGCGTCTCGTTTGACTCATTACTATTACATTTAAAAAACCAAACGTTCACACCATGCAGATCAACTGTAGAGCAGTGTATACACCCCGTTCAGCATCCAAAAAAATATCTATTGAAGAATAACAACATGACACAATAGCAAAATGCACAAAGCAATAAAAACGTCAGAACAATCACACAAATTGGTTGGTAGCACACACTTTTATATTTTAAAGTTCTCCTTTAGACACGAGTACGTAGAATTCGTTGATGAAAACCAATAAAAAAGAATTATGTAATTATGTATATTAAGTAATTATATACCTAAAACGAAAGTAACTCAGGTTCCGGCTGTCTGTAACGTTTTCGCGAGTAAATAGCAAAATGATCTGATTTCAACTAAATTTGACCACACGACAGTTATGATGTAGAGATAAACCACAGAAACAGACAAAAGAACATTTTGCGTTTAAAGACGTGTTAAGAAATTTGAAATGCAAATTGTCAGCCTGTGTATATAGGTCGTAGGAATAACAAAATTGGTCTCATATTGATACCAATCTTGTGTATGCTGTGCCAATTTGAACATACATAATTATGTATGTACATTTATATACAAAGACGGCTTTGAAGAACATCCGAATATTACAGCGAAAGATTTTAATATATTTTTTATTTTATGTTTTTTCTGATTTTGTACGACGGGATTGGGTTTAGTTGCTTACTTTTTTAGTAATATGAAATAAAAATCCAAATTTAATACGCACGAACTCGTGTAATCGCAATATTTTCGCTTTGCTAATATAACCCTATCTACGACGCCATTTGACTGGTAATCGGCTGCAGTAAAACGTCAGAATGTAGAGCCTAAAGTTTATAACAAGGCAGTTGACATTCATTGGTATTCAAATCACGTTTGATCTCCTAAGTAAGTGCCTATTGCTGATTTTGATTTGCATCGTGTATCAAAAGATTATCTAATGTAATTGGCTATCATTCAAATAGCCATGCAGTATTGCTCTCACGTATTGGGACCAAAAATAAAATAATGTAGGGGCGTATAAATTGTTTTTAGATTGTTAATAAACGACATAACGTTCATCCATCTTCATTAAAACGAATATTTTAGAAAGGATACACAGTAATCATTAACCCTGAATGCGTTTGCAGTTACCAGTTACAGTTAATGAGCTCGCAAACGATGACGCTATATTTTAATAATAATTATGCAGACAAATAATGCCCATCATTGATTAAGTTAATGATTTTATTATATAAGGGAATAGAAACGTTTTCATAGATGTTAGAAAAAAAGGCAGATAGAGTTTTTACATCAGACGCAGTGAAGTCATTCAGCTAGCTAAGTTTGCGTGATACGGCACACATATGTAGCTATTCGCAGCGTACTGTATACGCAGTAGGTAGTGTGTCGGTGAGAGTTATGATACAAGACAACAGTGTTTAAGTTTCATATTCCAAGTTGTAAATAGATAAATAAATCATCTATATTCGTTAAAATAATGAAACTTCACTGTGAAAAGATATTCCATCGTGGTTCTTTTGTTTTTGTGAATTGTTTATGATATCCTTTAACACGCATTACAGTATAATTACTATCTACAGAATATTAAGGTAAAAGTAATTGCACAGGGGGCGTGTGACCGATTCGTCAATAAGCTGAGCTAAGCGCGCAAAACATATTACTCGCTTATTTAGTATTACCGATCTTACAGTCATTATCATTGTCGGTGCGCGACGTCTGAACCTTAGTCTATGCGTTTCATACACAGCAAAAACGATTTCCTGGTCATAAGATGTACATACAACATATATTAAAACTATAAAAAGTTATGACTAACACTAAAAGTTTATTGCTAAAAATCTCTGCACTTGCTCAGTGATCAACCTTCAACTTTCGGCATTATCTAGAGACAAGGTCAATCGAACATATGATATATAAAGCATAGTAAATAATAAATCGAATTTGATTAAATGATATAATGTTCGGTCCAAATATTCCCCAATGTAATTGATGAACACATTTAACAAATTATTGCCACTCGAATTGCTACCTAAGCTTAGTAACTAGTGTCTTATCTGTATGTTTTTCCTACGAACGCACATTTAAGACGAAACTCTAGAATTCAACTGTATTGCCGTGCAGATACCGGATCCATAGCGTTGCAGGGCCGGGAACCCGTGCAGTACCTGGTACTACCGGTGGCAACTCACGTTTAAGTTCCTACCCTTAGCACACCAAATTTGATATTTGTGATTGTACTAATGCTGCTTATGCTCTTGCCAGCAAAGAACGTATTGTTGCTTTTGGAATAAAAATTGCTGATGTTGCTCTTGTTTAAGGGTTTTCAAATAAGGACACTTTATAAGGAATCGTAGAAAGAACGCTATCGAGTCGAAAAGTATCGATTAGACTAGCCATCGATCAATACGAAACGCTTGCGCGTTTAAACAATTTTGTAGCCTCATCTGTGATGCTCTTGTGGAACTAGACAACTACTAGACCGAATCGTTGCTTCACATCAGGCAGGATGTGGTCAAGCGCGAACCTATTCAATATTAAAAAAAAACTGAATTGACTTTGATATATTTTGCAACACAATGGGTTTGAACACCTCTCGTTCCCGCTTCTATTACATATAGATTAACCACATAACTAATCCATTTATTCGTTACGTCATAATATATATTTAGTATGATCATATAATATGTATGATTCACGTAAAAATGTCAAGAGATAAGCCCGCTCGTAAACAAAGGTCAGTTAACATCGGGTCATACCAATAAGACAATGATTTCAAAACAAATACAAAGCATTTTGTGCTTTGCTTCGTCAAGGTAAACAATGTTTGGTACAGATTATGAACCTAACCTTGTTCGTTCAGAACCGTTGTTCTTTGAATCCTTATAAAGTATGTATAACGAGATTGCCAAAAGCGGAAAAGGTGAACATGGGCTTAATTTGTCTTCTATAGACAGAGAATTGTTTGTGATATTGAGTTGTGTTTTAGCGATCTACAATTTGTTTGGTAACCACAACAGTGATATAAACCATGACCTAAGGACACCTAGTTACAGTCAAAGTAATTCTAAACATTTATTTACAAGTTATAAGTATAGAAGTATAAAGTAGGTAAATTAAACTATTTAATTTGTCCAAATAAAATAATAATTATGTAATGTTAAAATTAGTCACATAATCGAAGTTTTCTATCTAACGAAAATTGTTTATGTAAGTAATTTGTACAGGTAGAAACCCCCTACGAGAATTGTGGGTTTATGAGTGAGAATTGTTAGAGAATGTTCACATTAACGATTTTTTACTTTTCATTTATATTAGAAAAACGGTAAGACTTCATAAAATTTACAGCAAATAACACAAATTGATTTGTTTTGATTTAATTTCAAACTAATCCTTTAGTTTCATTTTTAGGTTTACAGTATACTTAGTAACTTTACATTTTTTTCTTCCATTAAAAATGAAAATTTAAATCCAATATTTAACCAAATTTATCCAGACATATTGCCGATGTTAATTGAAACGTTGAGGCTGCAAATGAGAGTATACACAAACCCCTTAGACGTTGTTGGACAAAACTAAACAAGTATCAATTTTACAAAAATCAACAATACTATTACCAAAATTCGTAGTAATATGAATTACTCAAGGTACAACAAACATTGATCTTGACTTTGCAATCGGTAGAGCACGAATAGAGATCGTGCTCTGGTTTCATGATGCCTTGAATGGTAGTCTTTGTCTCCGGAAGACGGCATCTGGCGCCTCAGTCAGGCGCCACCAATTGGCCATGAAACGTGGGATAACGAGGGTCAAAGTTCTACCATCGTATCATGACCTTAATAAAACGACCTGAATCATTCAACGAAACAGAAGTAATGATAATCCATTATTACCTATCAATATGCTAACACTCGTCATTTATTTGAAATAAATCTTACACGTACGCACACTACTAGGTACATAATTATGACTCATAGTAATAAAACAAAACAAGATACAAGACAAGATGAAAAGATCGGAATCGATATCCTTAAATACAACAGTTCAAGTCGCCAATTTTTTTCGAGATTGCAAAAATTAAACTTTTATATTTGATATGTTTTTATAGTTGAAATCTAGATCTCCTTATTAATTTTTTCATTGTTTTTAAGTGATTTGAAAAGAGCAGGAAACCAGATTAAATCGTAAAAATCATTTTATTGTAGTTGTAAATTTGATGCCTGAATTTATAATTAAAAATTAGTACCGCTTATTTTATAGTAACATGCTTTTAATAAACTGGATTTTGTATTGGGTGCAAAAAATACCTCACTGTCACAACAAACACTTCGATATGAGTGATGAATAAATATTAAAGATTAATTATTATCACATATTACCTAAGTGGAGATACAGTTGCGATTATCTTTTGGTAAGTTTTTTTTTTTTTTTTTTTATGCAAAATGTAATGAGACGAACGAGACGCTCTCCAGATGGTAAGAGATAACGCCTGTCCATGACCATTGCAGCGATACACAGAACTTTGAGTAACAAAACAAAAGTCGAGGGTGTCACTGCTTTGGCGCTCATTACTTGGAGACTTTCAGTGGTTAGTCTCAACAGCCCAGTAAGTTCACTAGCTGCAGTACCCTTCAAACCGGAACACAGTAATGTTGACACACTACTGCTTAGCGGCAGACCAACTGGTACTGCGGTGGTACCTACCTAGACGACCTCCTGCTAAGGAAATCTACCACCAAGTGAATTTGAGTGAGTTGGACGAATATCGTTCTTGCCTCATAGATACAGGGCAGTATAATCATATTTATATACAACTAGTTTTATATTAAAGCGATGACAATTTAATAGGTTAGTCCGTCGGTTCACACGCCGGAAGGCGTGGGTTCAAATCCCAAGCATGAGCTTGAGCTGCCATTGAAGAAAAACATCGTGAGTAAACCATAGAATGATGGTAGGGTACTTTCTAAAACTCGGCAGGCTAGCTACCACCCTCAAGTTGGTCAGTTCCATTCTAGACTAGGTGTGTTTATCATCGTCAACCACACCGTCACTTAACATCGGGTGAGCTGTGGTGAAAACCTAGCCTGTCAAACATAAAAAAACTAGCAGCGTTTTACAGCAGCACTCACCAACTGAATATTTTTTTAAGATTAAAAATTAACCCAGGGTGACCCAAAAACGGTGAACAGCAACAAACATACATACACTCTCTCACTCACTGACAAACTAGTAAATGATTACTATTAGTGTGATGTGATTGATTTTATACATATAAAACAAATTGGAACTGACGAAATGGGTAACTACGCACCCAGCATACTTTATCTTCTAGAATATAAATGTTTTGTTAGAAAAATACATTGTCTTTAGTGGAAAAGCACAGGTAGAAACACAAGTTCAGCATACGAAATTACGTGGACTGAGGTTTTATTTGCTCTTTAGTGGAAAAGGTGTACTTGCATGCATCTTGAATAAGCTCTACCGTAGCATAAATATAACATTTTCTTCGTGGATTCCATTCTTCACAGTAGCGGTGGGAAAATTTCCAAACAGCATCTAATACAAAATTTTTTCTCGCTTTAACATCCTTTGAAATAATAGATCCGTAAAGCGCGTCCTATAAATTTCGAATGACATGTGTGAGATGAGGAAGTAATTTTAAAAAAGGAAATGTGATTATGCTAACTTTACTTAGTGGAAATAGGCATCAATATGATGAATAAACACGCTTAATACTTGTCATAAAGTAAACTTTACAATATTAATTCCCAATAAGCATCGCTTAAATACTAATAGGGAAGATTATTCGCAACAAAATAATTTTAAGACTGCAATGCATATTTTACTGTAGCTTTTAACATAAATCATTCTGACTAGAGAATGCGTTTAGCTATAAGATATTGCCTCCGTAGAGGGCGCAGGTCACGCTTGTAATTGCGAGAATCTATTGATTATCATGTTAATTAATTGCAAAGGTGCCAATAGCTGTAGTCCTCATTGCAAAACGAATGAATTTTAACCAATACCTAGAAGCCAAGTAAGTAGTGTTTTCAGTTTTATACCTCTATGGTAGTCCTGTAAACTTCATTTGAATTACAAATAGGCTTGCGCTTGACCGCCATCTCGTCTGATGTTAAGGGAAGATGCAGTCTATGATGGATCACGCTTGTCTGTAAAAACCAATTCACTCGCGACTTGAAGGCACTTTGATTGTATCTAACGGGGAATTCGGGGAACACCCACACACGCAGGAAAATTCATATGGTAGTAGCTCTACTTCCTGAGCTGAAGGGTTTGATTCCCACCCAGAACAAACATTTAAGTGACGAACATAGATATTTGTTTTGAGTTTGATTGATTATCACAGTTCATTTTATGTTAAGTGACAATGTGATCGAAGATGGTAAAATATTTAGCGTAGAATGAGAACTGGCTTTCAGGAGAGACTGCCAGAACTCACCGTTAAGAGCTTGGCGGCATATTTTCAACTTTAAGGTGGTAACTACTCAGCCGAGTACCATAAAGTACCCAACCACTATAAAGCTCAAGCTCAATGTTGGCATTTGAACCCACTCCCGTTCCTCATGGTATTCTATGAAATCCTTCTTGGTTTTACAGATATTACAAGTACCGATATACACAATAACGTTCATGTTTACGCCTATGTCTGAAACGGTTTACCTACTGTTTATTTGTACAAAAAGATTCATTTTTAATTTGTCGGCGGGATTTACCCACAGCCTTCAGATTACGGTCATGAATTCGTATTATATTACAGTAACTGTCGGATTGTAATCCTATTATAGTCGTTATCTTCAGTAATCTGATCGTGGGACCGCTTTGCCTAACCTATTTGTGACGTATCTATTGTGATCAAATATTTGGTGAGGCTCGATGAAAGGAGGAAAATGTTATCAAGTCAGATCAGATGCTATCATCCAACAGTGGTAAACCCGACAATACTACCACCACAATAACGGTTTTTTTGCCACCAAAAGAAATGTTATTTTTTAAATATTATATTATTAAATATAGGCTTGCTGCCACCAACTGGCACGCTGTTAGGCGATAATGCGATCTACGGTGGGGATTTTGGTACGCTTACGAACTCCGCAGGAACGGGAACGGACGGGTGAAACCACAAGGCGTCCTCTAGTAATTATTAAAAGGAGTATATACTTCAGACCATCATTACCAGAACTTCAAAATTCTCTAGATATGCTGTCTCATTTTAGCTCTAACCAGTTCACGAAAACCGGCGTTAGTCTACAGCAAACTTTATACTTACTAAAAGTATTCATATTATATTGGTGTCGTGGTTCAAAATACCTGTAAATCTGTTTTACCCTAAATATTGGCGCCACCCGTATTTGATCTTTGACTTTATAGCGCGTTACCAAATCAAAAATGAAATAATGAACAAGATCAAGAGCCAAATGTTATCTCAAGAATGTCGTTAGGAAGTTATGAGGATAGCGGATGACACAGAAATATTTAGAAGGAAATGTCAAAAGTGTGAGTTATGGCTAATTAGTTTTAAATTGCTTTAACATAACGAGATAACAAAAAGAGCAGTCTCCAATTCTAAAGTTTCTTCGATCACAATACATCATTCAGCTGTTATGAATAAAACAAAACGATAAATACAATCGTACAGCTTATAATTTATTGCAAAGTAGTCCACGCGTTAACTACGATTTACAATGTAAAACGTAAACCAGCAAAGTTTATCAATCTACAAGTCAATCGTTACCACAGTAAGCATCTTAAGGATAAATCTCTCAACATGAGTCGCCCATACAGTAAAAAGTATTCACAATGTTTAATGTTTATAAATTCCACTCATCGGGCTTTCGCACTAACATAGTTCGATAAACACACATGCTGTCGGTCATTAGGAACATTCACGACTTCTTTAAGAAACTCCAGTTTAAACTCGGATTAATTCGAGTGGACTTATTACACTGAAATTCTGAGTAATAGATGTACATTTTACCGAAACGAACGCTGTTCGCACAAATAATTTTAAAATAACGATTCTTACGTAAATCTCGATGTGACCCGATTCTCATGCGCAAATGGCTCGTGAGTCAGATGGTTTCCTGATCCGATGGTGCACTCACAGTAATTTGGAGTAACCGAACGTTTATTGACTCTGTCGATGTGTTTCCGCCAAACGAAACCAGCGCGGGAAGAGCGCTGTTATGGCTGAAAATGCTACGCGGGAATTCGGAGCACGTAAACAGAATGCTCGTGAAATTTTAAAATTCTGAACAGATGTTGAACGGTTCGAGGACGTTAGGCTCTATTTGCATTCAAAAGGCGGACTAAAACGCAGAGAAAACGGAATTCACAAGTTTCGCATCATAAAATAACATTTGAACGAGTTACTTATCGGCCGGCGCCAAGTTTCTGTGAACAATGAAACGTATGGAAATGGCGCCAAGCCCTCCATCATAGGCAGCGCACGCGCACCTCATAAAACTGCATGTATTACGGTCAGCCTCCACGTTTATGACCATCCGATTGTGGCACGTCCTTGCTTAATGACCGACGATCTTTGCTCTTTTTACCCTCTACCTCCTATAAAGCATAATGTTGATGCATTTCAAACGACCGATTCATTTCACTATTGTTCAATACTTCGATATGGACTTAGTAACGTTTCTTAACTGATTTTTTATTGTGAATGAGTTCGTTCTCAGAACTATTGCGATGGAATCAATTGAACCCTGTTTCGTCTATTGCTACAATTGATGCTATCAAATCGCTTCGGATGCTCTACTTTTTCCTGATTGATTAATTCATATGCTGGATCACTCTTGTCAAATTAAAGCAATTAAATTTTATGATATACGTTCAATGTAAGCATAACTACTGTATAAATTATTTATTTATCAATAAATGTTTTTTTTTCTCAAACTACCAAATTTGTTCGGTACGCAACCGGCGCAGGCGCATGGCGCCAGACCACTTTCCGCACAACCTTCGTGTCTAGCCTGTGACCTTTCACGCGCGTAATACACGCCTTAGCCCGTAGACTATAAAGTAATCGCGGTTTATAGCCATAAATTTATAGAACATCCTACAAAATGTATGGTTAACTGGATTAGCAACGTAACTTTGCTTAACAATTAATTTAGAACTCTCTTAAATTTCGTTGTAATTACGGGTGTAAAGTGGAATTTTTCTAAAAGCCTAATATCTAGGTTTAACGTTTAAACAGCTAGCGGATACTTAGAAACAGGGTTCCACTAGACACCCTTCGAGTGCGAACCCTACGAAATAAACAACAGTTTGATAACTGTTATATTTTTATTATCTATATATCTCCTTATTGCAGACATCACATCTTATCTATTTTTTACAATAGGCGCCTATTAATAGCACTCATAATTTCATATACCATTACAAATTACGATTTTTTTTTCAAGAATTTTTTTTTCCGGGCATCGTAACAAATAATAATTGGTGTGAAAAAGAAAGGGTTATACCCTTTCTTTTTCACACCAATTATAATGATATTTTAAATATTTAGCAGTAGTGGAACAATTGGGGGCCTTATCGCTAAGAGGATCTCTTCCAGACAACCTCGGTATGGAAAGGATTATAAGTTAAGTGCTGAAATGAGGGAAAAACAAATCATTTGCTTTGACTATTTTGTTTTTTGAAATAAATATATTTGCATCCAAACAAACTACATAACTCGCATCAAAAAGCCGCAGTAGTAGCAGTTGGGAAAAGACGAGTTGACTTTAGCATTTGTAAAGTACCTAATGTTTACAGTACTATTTGCCGCTGTCGTCGCCAGTTATGTAATATAAAGCTAGAAGAGATATAATAGATACAGATAATAAAGCACAAAACTATTTTAGGAATGGGATAACTAAGTGGAATAGCTATAATTTAATGCTTTCTGAATGATAACGATAGTAGTTCATCGACATTACAAGCTAACGAGAGTACCTACCCACACATTCATAATCACTATCTAATGACATAAATAATAGGACACAATTTGGATTGAAAATATTTACAAAATGATGCAATGATAGTTGGTGCCGCGAACATACTGCAGATTTAGATTGAAGTCCTAATGCCTTTAGTGAGAGTAAAAAAGATCTAAACCTGGTAGAAAAACTATCAAAGCGCCTAATTAACTAAAAACTAAAGTACAACATGGATGACATCAAATCAAAAGTAAACAGGTTTCTTCCAGGTAAGCGTGTTCCATCCAAGACCACTTCGTTGCTTAAAAATGTAGTCAAACATGAACCCATTTATATAATAGGCACTTATCATCACTCAGGGACTACCGATAAAAGTTTAAAGCAAGTCACATTAGGATGTCGGTGATGTGAATCCATAAGTTTTGCCTGTACCAAAAATCGTTCAACACGGCAAAAGAAGTGTTGACATAAAAAAATAAAAATTATTGGGTGTATTATTATGTAACACTTGGTTAATAGATATTATTTTTAGTGGGAATTTATTTCCCTATGCGCTATTTACAATGATTTTCAGCAAACAGTTTTCATAGAAATCGCAAGGAATAGTTTTATCTCTGACAAGGTCAAATTGAAAAATGTGCGTTATCCGGTCGTTTCGAATTGTCAAAATAATTTTCATAAGCGCTACACGCGTTTTCGTCAAGGAATCTCACTTGTGTCAGAGAATCCGTGACAAGGAGCGCCCAACCGTGTACACGGTTGAGTCGCTTTGGAACCAATCTCTGTTGACGGTTAGTCTTTAAAGTAAATTACAGGGCACCTAACCTTATCCGAAAAGTACCAAAGGAATATTTTTTAAACATTTTCGGTACAGTGGAATGCAAAACAGCAATAAATTTACACATGCACATTGTTGCAATAGTAAATCCAAAAAGCTATAAACTAATTTTAGCTAAGTGACTAAACTGTATAGCATGCAGAACGGATTCCAAAGTCAACATATATCTCAATTTTATGACTACCGTCGCGTTTGAACTACAAACACTCTTGTTAGATGAAATTGTTGCATATACTCGTAAAATAAAAATGTCACATTGCAAGCATAATCCATGACTGCAACGACAAATTTAAAGCAAAATAAACGTAGACGACGAAAATGAAGGCATTGAAATTTCAATCGTAATGTCTCTTTTGCGTTGTTGTAGTTTTTTCAACCTTATGATGTACCCAAGCAGACGAAAACTCTAGTACAATAATGATGTAGCTTCAAACTTGTGTGACAGATAGGCAACAGTTGCATACCATGTAGTGCAGTGCCGCAGTGTCGTAAAATATAAAACACAATTAGCATTAGTACGTACAGTGAACATTAACCCGCATATTCGTGGCGCCAATATCTGTCGCCCGTTCTCATTGCATCTATGAAGTTAAGGCGTTGGACTACCTTTTATAATATAAATAAGACGAAAACTTCAAGCAACAAAGAAAATTGGTACACTGCTGTTCCTACATGTTAAAAGCATAGAGAAAGTGATATCATAGAGAACGTATAGGTTCGTATAATAGAGAGGAATTGATACCTCGCTTTTTTTGTTACGTGTAATTCTTATAACTACATACGCAACAGTTTATGATTAATATAATTATATTGGATTCACCAGAAAAAGTTAGAATAAAGTCAATCTACAGCACAAGTTGTATTGAAATATCGCTGTAAAAAGCTTTCGCAATGGGTGTTTGCTTCAAAGATGTTTGAGGCAAGCAATGGTATTATTACCCTGTATAAAAAATAAAAATAAATAAAATAAAATAAGCCTTTATTGCTAAGTTACTTATTAATTACATAAATATGTATTACTATTGCGGTAGATTGGTTTCTTGTTCCTCAGCTTGTCCTTCGACATAGGCCTCCTCTAAAGATTTCCACATATCTCTATCCTTCGCAGTTCTCATCCAGTCAGGGCCAGCAGTTTTCTTTAGATCATCTTCCCAACGTTTTGGTTGTCGCCCTTTACTCCTTTTCCCGTCTCTGGGGTACCATTCTAATATAGTTTTTGTCCATTTCCCATTTCTCTCTCTTAACATATGTCCTGTCCATTGCCATTTTAATGATTTACAAATTTTGCCCGCATCCTTGAATTTAGTTATACTTTTTATGTTTTCTAATCTTATCCTATCTTTTCTCCTTATCCCAATTACACTTCGTTCTATTCCATTTTGGCATACATTTATTTTCCTTGTTAGTTTTTCCGTTAATGCCCATGTCTGGCATCCATATGTTAAACATGGCAAAATGCACATATTGTATACTTTCCTTTTCTCTTTTATTGGCATGTCTTGGTTTTTCATGATTTCACTTAAAGACCAATACCTTTTCCAAGTATTGGCTATCCTTCTGTCGATTTCTTTTTGCATAGTATCGTTTGGTGCTATTAACTGACCGAGATATAGGTATTATATTACCCTGTAAGGGACAAAAAATATAATGTTTTTCTTGTTCACTATCAGCGTTTCACTATGTTTTTCTTGTCGCAACTATGGTGCATAAGTTTTTCCCGCTTAAGCAGGTATTATTATATAAGGAACTAGTATAATAGATGCTGAGTTTATAGTTCTTTAACAGACTTGGTGATTGACCTAGTGTTAAAGATCCAAGGCCACCAGGAATAATTCAATCGACTTTGTTTCTAAGCGCATCGAATTGAGATTGACATGTACCCAAGTATAAAAGAGACGCCGGCTACTGTGGTCCTTAGACAACGTTTTAGATTATTCAAAATATATTTTTTTAGTGTATTTCCGCTTGGCTTCTTTGCCCAAGCGTGCGAAAAGTCAACACGCCCTGAGAATCTGTGTGTCATCAACTGGTTACTGCAGCGAGAAAAGGATGTAAAGACTTGTGGCTATCTTAATTAGATATTTTTAATTTTTAGATTTTAAATTTATGTCAAATTTTAGTTTTAGATATTAAGGAATATTTCGGATAGATATTTAAAGTTTGTCGTCAAGTTACATAAATATTTAAATTTAATCCTCGTCACTGTTGACCAAAACGACTTTTAAGCAAAAAATACACTAAAATTATCACTCTTGAAATCTCATAATGAACTTCCTCAAAGTACGCCTGAATTAATCAATATGGTTGCAGCTCTAATTCCTGAACTGTAAGGTGTGGGTTTGATTCCCAACCAAATCAAACATTTATGTGTCGAACAAAGATGTGTTTAACTGTGTTTGGGTGTTAAAATGTATTTATTCACAAAAAAATGTTAAAGAGTATATCAGTTGCCTAGTTCACATTGTACACGCTTTGTTGAGTTTGAGGCTAGATGCCGCTATGTGAAAATATAGTCGAAATATTTAGTATAATTTTAATATACACGGACTGTACGGTATTCTCTATAACTTACTTTAATGTCGGCATGTAGAGCGACATAGGAATAGCTGTCAAACGCTTAATAAGGTCAAACGCTTAATAAAGATAATAAATGATGTGGTTAATAATGATATGAATCTACAAAATACCAACTCAAAATAAAAAAATATATGAAAAAAATAAGTTTAAAAATTATTCGAAATATATGCAAATAAATCAACTTAATCCTAATCATACATCTTTAATTATTATGAAAGAATTAGAATATAAGTTTACAAGAATTAAGAAGTGCGTAAACGGTATAAAAATGTATGAAAACTAAGACACCGCTTCGAGCGAGCGTAAACAGAAACTACCTTTTTTTCGAACTTACATTTTCTATCTTTCATAACATAATTCTTGCTTTATGTGTTTTATCATATAACTATAAATCAGAATGTTGTTCGTTCAAACTGTTTCTTGTTTTGCACGTTTGTTGATTATTGTTTTCTAAAACGCAACATCCACTTAACAACATAATATTTAATGCTTTAGATAAGGAACTACCGGAATTTATCATACTCGTACCGTAATATACAAACACCGTTGACATCATAAGGCAAAACGAACGCCTTGATTCAATTACTATCTTTAATTATCTACATGACAAGAATATTAATTGCAAAGTCGATAGCTAATAAATCGATGCGTGTGCGCAACAGTTTCATCATTAGATTAGGAAGGAAGAATTTTCTGAGTATGTATTAATAAACGCTATACTATAATTATTGGTATTCAAATTTTGTTTTGTGATTTTTGATACTGAATATGTCAGTTGTACAAAAGACCCGTTCCAGGCCGTCCCAGTTAAAGATTCAGTTAAATCACAATCAAAAGCTGATAGCTTAGAATCAGTAATTAAAAACTGAGAAATGGCTGTGGTATAATTATACAAGGGTAAATGGATAGATTTCAACGTAAAATCTACGCTTTACATACACTCCGGCTATAGTTTTAATCACATCCGGAAAATGAAGACAAGGCTGCGCGTATCGTACTCTGTTTTGATTCCTTAAAAAAGGGTCACCGGGACAGACAGAGTACTCGACTTAATCAAACAGTATTTCCGTATAATTAAAACAAAAATGTGTCAGAACTACGTCAGTTTTAATAATAATTCAAGATCTGTGTAAAAATTTGAATACAAACAAAGTTTACGTAGAATGTAAAATTAGTGTGTTGAAGAACGTAGGCGCCACTATGAGTATTCCGATTTGTATGCAAAACATGAAAAACAATGTAATTTTATACACTTCAAGTCTTCTTGTATTTCGCAAACTTTTAGCGGTGATTAAGATTTAGTAAATTAAAACACGTATTCGTGGTGTGTGTCCTCGAAGCGGCGCCGACGTCTGCTGGCGCCGCCCGTCGCGCCGCAACAATATTTGCACGTCGCGTATGTTCTCTATTTACGCAACTACGTATTCGCATTATTACGATAAATACCACTAAACTACTGAAAATTATGTGACGTCACATATTGTCTGACGAACTACCTAGTTTTGCATTTACAGCTATGTTTTGAATCAAATAAAGATTGCGCGAAATATGGATTTTCAAATCTGTGGCTTTAACTTATATATTTACACAGAAATACGTAGATAGAAGCGCTGTTCACTTTCAATACATGTTTCTATTATTTGCGCAGTACGTCTCGCAAATTGATGTGCTAGTTACAGTTTCACGATAATACACTTATTAAAATATCATATTATAGACAGTAGGTACCGAGAAAAATATCGTAAGTTTCTCACCGTCGTTGATATTAACATCTTTACAGAGGAAACTGACGTTTTGACACATTGATCTAATTGAACGTGACAAATCATATACCTAAATTAAATCATTATTATTTTAACTTTGATTTGGGAACTATTTTCCTTGATTATATAATTTAAAATATTTAACGACTGTACTTTTTTGTTTCTTTCTAGTTACTCAATATTGTACTACTTATTTGAAGTAAACTAGCGATCCGTCCCGGCTTCGCATTGGTGCACTTTATTTTGACGACTTGATACAAATTACCAACTTTTACTGTGATTTTAACTAAATTTTCTATTACACAAACTTTGTGCTGGCGATTACGAAAGCAACGAAAAACAAATCGATTGATACTCCGTCATACATGTGACAATTGATTTTTATTTATGTACAACATTCCAAACATTGTAATTGTTGTAAGAAATAAAGATTTAAATAATAACTATTTAAAATACTTGGTGGTAGTTATCCTTAGCAGGTCGTCTAAGTAAGTACCACAGCAGTAATAGATATCTGCCATCAAGTAGCGTCTACCCATTGCTGTGAGTTACCTAGTTAAAGGGTATTGGAGCTAGCTGAATTACAGGGCTATTCAGACTAACCATCACACAATGCAAAGTCTTAAAGTAATAAGCGTCAAAGCAGCGATGCCCTGAAGTTCTGCAAATTAAAAACTGCAATGGTCATCCATCAGGAGAGCGTTTGATTAGTCTCATTAAATTTTAAAACTAAAAAAATAATAATACATACTACAATAACATTAACTACCTATTTATTTATAAGACCGTTATATACAATATTTAAATGCCACATTGAAGTGCCTTTATGACAACAAGTTTGTTATACAACAAAATAAATACAATATTAAATTTGCTGAGAACGCTATCGTAAATGGATTTAGGTTATTTGATATATTACATAACATCATCTTAACAGGCCAATCATTGACTGCAGTAGTATTTATATGACGTTTTGAGTGTATGAAACCAACGACCCAGTTTAAAGTTTAAGGTAAGTCAGAAAGAGCGTAGCGCCACTGGGCTGCTGTGCCACGACAAGTCACGCGCGGTTCGCACCACAAACTACAGCCTATTACTCACGATAAGCATGCCCACTAACCGCGTTCACCTAACTCCATCTCATTAGCCAACATTAAAATAATGAGAACACTTGCGGCTGACGGCCATCCCCATTCTCGAGATAACGTCGGCCTCGATGCGAACTCCGTAACAAAAGTAATCGAACAGAACTCGTTGCGAGCACATGCCTACTTGAAATTAAACGATCGTTCGATTCCACTACGAAACGATTATCATACATATTAAACCAGGTTCTTACAACAAAAAGAAAGTTTGACATCAAAGCGTTTCTTTTCGCGGCGTACAGCGCAAAAGGCGCAAACAAAATTATGCAGCGAGGAATGCGTTGCGAAGGCAAGACACTGATCTCGCAAAAATAAAACGTCGATTGTACGCGGCATCGGCACATCGCATCGGAGTGCACAAAACAAATTCCTGTGAGGCACACACTGAATTAGACACACTCGTGATCGACTGGTCGCTGAGCCAGCGCCGCGGTCTGTCGCGCGATCAGCGATGAATGCAGCCCACTGACACATACTGAACCCTTTTCTAGCGAGCTAAACAAGCACCTTTCTACTTTTTTGGCATCGGACTTTATGCATTTGTCACCTCACAAAGACTAGTATTCCGATTATATTATAAGTAGTAAAAAATACATAAGCTATCAGGTTTCCAGACTCGTAGCACAAGCTTTCTTTAATTTGGGATTAGATGGTACTGTGTAAATGGTCCTCCAATTATTAAGTATTTGATCTATAAATTAAGCGAAATAAGTCCAAAGTTACAGTAAGTCAAAGTAGAATCCGTTCATGTAAATGATGACTTTACTACGAGATTTGACGAAGTTTTGGAAGCTGCACGAAAAGCTATGTTTCACCACGTTATATAATTTACGTAGTTCTGAAGTTAATGAATAAAGCACCGCTATTTAATTTTATAACCATTCCCAAAAACACAGTTTTGAACAGAAAGGATATGATTCCCCATAGAACGTTGCTCGTTCTATGGGGAATCATATCCTTTCTGTTAGAAAGGATACGTCATAGATTGGATACATATCTTCTAAATTACTTCTCATATCAAACGTATTTCAAGCAACGCCATAACCTAGCCCTAAACTAAATAATGATTGTTCTATAGAAACTAAATATCTGAACTTTTTAATGTACCTACATTTACAACCCCACAGACACAGAACAAACTCTACTTTTTATGTTCGTCACATAAATATTTGTCTTGTGTAGCAATCGAATCTACGCCCTTCGATTAGCTCGATCTAAGAGGGCAGCGGGCATTTAATATACCAAACATGTGTTTTGTATAAAAAAAGAACTGAAGTAGTGCTTTGCAAATATGTGTAACTTTCTGATTTGCATAAAACTTGACAAGTTTTTTTATATGCAAAAGAAAAAGAAAGATATAAGCTAACGTTTAACCACTACCTCACCTGATGTTATGTGATGGTGCGGTCTAAGATGGAGCACGCTCGCCTAGAAGATGTCTATTCACTCAGTACTTGAAGACACCCAGACCTTTGTAAGTCGAAGTCAAGTGTGAAGTCCTCACACTTGACTTCGACTTACAAAGGTGAATTGGTACGATGACTTCCATTCGGTTTAGTATATCCCAAACTTGTATCCCTTTAAATACTCATTTCAACTCCAAATATGGACTTATTGTGTTATTAGCACAAAACAGTAGAATCATCGTGATTTAGAAGCTAACAGATATGCTGTTTCCGGTAAAAAAAATACGTCACAACTTTCAATACCAACATTACTGATAGAACGTTAGCAACACGGTGATAACTAACTCAATAACTACATTCCAATTTGAACGTTAGTAAAGTTCTAACAACAATATACACGAATTGTGTTATTTAGTACTTATTCCCTCTGTCAAGTCGTGATTAGTCATTTGTCAAATAAATTATTTAGATGCTCGCTGTGGGATACTCGCAGAAATAACTCCGGTTTAACTGGCTTCGGAGCATTTGCCGTCTACAGGCATGAAATTCGCTTAGTTTATTGCACCAACACCTGGCGGGAATTCAATTAAAAATTATCCATTTTACAGGCTCTGTATGGTACTGAGATTTATTAAACGCAACATAAAGTATATTGTTACGAGCAGCCGGCATATGCCCAATTGGAGGCTCACAAAGGCAACCCTGAATCAAATTTGATGCGTTTTATAGTGACGAACCTCAGATAGACTTTACGACCGACATAGAGTTCCGCCACGCGTTAACGGCTTATAAACTACAACATATTAACATTCCGATTCGTGTAAAAAGGTTGGATTTAATGTGTGTAATATAACAAAACCTCACCGATTACAAATAGACGAAGACGTGCGTAGAGCAAAAAGTCTTCAACGCCGAGGTCCTTCGACGTTCAAGTACGCACAAAGGTGTGCCCGCAGACAGCAATCATGTTAATGGTGATAAACGGCACGTAGACAGTTCTTTTGAAGAGATCGGCGTAAAGTATTTCGAGATGAATCACACTGAAATACCGCCGCGTATTGTGGATGTCTCGAAATAGCCTTGAATTATAGGCCCGAGTCAACATTGTTTTCTTAGAAACGTCATAATAAATGTAATAAAAGAGCGCGTACGTTGACATCGACTATATATTTTTTCGCAAAAAATGTGTGTATTCGTGAGTGGTGTTTGCTAAAAAGGCGAGCAGACGGCGTCGCGGCGACGGGTCGACGCCCGCGCCGGGAATAGCCAGCACCAGCAGCTATATTTGCAGCAGCCGCGGGCGCGGGGGGGTGTCCACCACCGCGTGCCATTTCTGCACCACTCCCAGTGCATCTGAGTAATGTCATTGTAATGCTCTCGATATAGGCCTAATGAGTGGAGGCGGCGGCGGCGGCCAGACGCGGCGTCGGCGTTGGCGACGTCGCTCAGGGCGCAGGCCTCAGCCCGTTTCACTTCCTCGGAGCAGTTCGCGCGGTCTTTGCTGTACATGGGTACAGCAAAAACTTGTAGTGCTCGGTCCAATCACGTAAAAAATATTTTGATTCTTAATATAATGTGAACTTTGGTGTTATTGGATTGATTACTAGTTTCAGATTTTTAGTTTAAGTGATAGATTATAAAATCTACATAAAAAATGAAGTATTTTGAGAATACGTACTTAAGAACACGTATTAGTAGAATAAGGTATTTCTCAAACATGGCATTTTCAAGTCATATTGCTAATAGGTACAAAAATGTCTTGAAGTCTTTTTGTGAATCGGTCTTTTGTCTACAAATCACACTCTGTCGTCGCTGGCATCGAGACCAAAGGAAACTCCTTGCCAATAATGTGACATTACGATTTATATCTCATTGAAGAGATAATTAAATAATGGAGGACATATCACACAGCGCCATCTACCCCCAAACTAAGCCAAGCTTGTACAGGAACATAATAAATGATAGAAAACTTTTAAATACATACTAACAATGCATATATTGGAACACCCGAGCAGTTCTGTACACAACTGTTTCTGAACATTCGAAAGAACAACGAATGCATGATTTTCCGCCAAAACTCTACATAATGTATGTTGATGAGAGGAGTTGTAAGACCTGCCGGTTTCCGCTGCAATGTCGTTTGTCATCGCCAGGTTCTGTCACATCGCGTATGCTTTCATTTCGCAATTACCCTTTGCTGTCAACACGTTTGCCGATTCTACAAAAAATTCGAAGATTTACAACAAAATGAAGACCAATCACGATCAAATAGTACTCTTGTTACTGGCATAATCTATGGAACAGGTATTTTGAGAAAACATCCCTGACTATTAGATGATATTTTAATTATATTTTTTTCGACATGTCTGGAAAAAATATGTTATAGGTACCTAACGTTTAGAGAGGCTAGCATTTTGAGAGATAGAAAAATGTGCAGAAATTGGAATAGAGCCCCTGGCAGAAGTAAAAGAAAACTACTTTTTTTACACATTGGACTATCTTTTACGTACTGCGTACATAATTTTCGCAAATTAATATGCCAGCGCCACAAATATATATGGTTAGATACAACCCAACCATACTTTGCTGTAAATACGTGAAGCCTGATTAACTTTTAATACAAAATGTAGCTTATTTACGAACGTTTTAAAAAATACATCTTTTTGATAAAAATCAATTAATGTCACGTGGTTTGCATATAAAAACATGTGACCTGTTAATGTCATGATTTTAATCATCAGATGATTTTAATCATTGCATTTAAAACATTTTGGACGCCAAATGTTGGACACATTTAGCGTTTTGACTAATTTAGGTAAATTAATTTTTAATATTGTTATTTTTTTTTTTTTGAAATTTCAAATTGATTATGTGTTACCAAATTGATGCCATCAAAGATTAAAATCTGTCAGAGACGCGGCGTGGAAATCGCGTATTATTTTATTTTTTTCTTAACACCTAGGATTCCGCACTTCTGTGCAGAATAATAAGTGCAAGATCAACTTATGTTTGGTGTACCCCTTAATTATTATTTTTAGTTGGATCAGCTCTATTTTTCAAGCGGTGATAAAGGTAAGCCATATTTAAATGACCAATTGCGGATTGGCAGACTTAACACAACTTTTGTCAAAACTCTTAGACACGCAGTTTTCTTGATGATATTTTCCTTTGACCGTTTAAAAGTAGTGGCAAAATGTTTATAACTTTTAATTATGATTACGTACGTACTATTTTTTAACCTTAATTTTTTTTAATGTGTGTATAACTTATAGTTTTTTTGCGATGCGATAAAGCCGCCATATCACTAACTATGTGTATGTTTCGGTGTACAATAAAATTATATTTTATTCTAACTTAGATAAAACGGAGGTGCGCGCCATGGGATTTGAACCCAGGACCTCCAGTAGGCAGGCATACGTTCTCTCTCTACTAGGTTGTAGCCTGCTTTAGTAACGCATTTTTTGTTAAAAAAAGAAACCAGCCAGCTTCGATTATTATTATAGGCCATTAGGTATGATCGTGCATGACCTAGGTATACCCCAGACAAGTATCTCTTATTTTTATTGTTTATCTTTATCCTTTATTTTATTTGTATTTTTTAAACAAGCTAGGTGTTTGTTTAGAAGGTTTCCTCCCTATGAAGACAGACAAAGTAGTAGGTTAGGCGTAGGTAGTCAGATTATATGACACAGAGAGCATAAAAGTTTCTCATGCAAATAAGAAAGAAAAAGTTAAAAGTTGCTTAACTACAGAAGGAATATCTATAATTATAATAACGAATCGATTGACACCACATTCATCAAATTCGGATGGGTAGCTTAGGCGCTACGATACATAACATAAACATACAGCTAATAAAAACATAACCCTTCCTTTTGGCCTCTACCATTGCCGGGTAAAAAGAGACCGATTTTTCACGTGATTGAAGGTTTAGCAGCAGATGGTCTGTGAGTCATCTTCAACCTGTTAGTCAAGACATTAATTTCCAATGTAACTGATACGACATATTTCAATCTTATAAATCAATGCAATATTAGATTAAATAAGCTAAAAGCTAGATAATAGAAAAATTATTTAAATTAACTTATTAGTGGCGAATTAAACATAATTAGCTACTTTAGAACAAGGTGTTCGTTAAAACTTGGGTATCGGATGTCAAACCGAAAAAACTATGACATCAGCGTCCCAACCACGCCACGTTTAGAAGTTTCATTGTTAATTATGAAATTAAAATTGATGAACACACAGCGTCGCCATCGTCGCAATTTTTAATAAAAAATAATCACGATAAATAGACCAGCACACAAATACGTCGATGCATTTGTGTAATGTAAGACTTCGAGAATGTAGTTCTTGTTAACAAGCAAATATTGTAGGGCCAAGGATTCTTCAACTATTAGACGCAAAAATTGTATTTGTTTTTTTTTAAATCGGCTTCGTAAAAAAACATTTTTTTCTAAATGTAGATATTCATTTTATTTTGTTTACTCGCTTTAACAAAATACATTAGATTAGCTGTGTTAAGTAGTTCTAAGTACAAATGCCCGTATCTAGAACTATTAGAGCCCGCTTTTCTCACCCCACAGCCCAACAAAGTGTGCACCAAAATATATAAATTGTTTGATTCTCCTTTTAATATTACCTTGTTCTATCTATATTATAGTTACCATACGAAATGTGTTTCGGACTTTGACGCTTTGTATTATAAACATACATAACAATCACACCCTTTTTCGTATAGCGGGAAACTTTTTACAATAGCTAAGATCCTGATATGTATACATTTTTCGCTTCTTCTGCCTAAATGCTAAGTAACCACTTTAAACTTTTTTGCTACTGCATATTGTACACACGCACCGCAAAGTTCTTAGTCGCGTTGATTTTTTGTGATCGCCCAAAAGGAACTATTATAAGAATCCCACACGGTCCGCAAGACTTTCTTGAAAACGTCTTCAATTTGATTATGATACATTCAACTACGTCGATTCTTGCCTACTAGCCCACTCACACAAGTCATAGACATGTAATGAGTAAAAGAGATAGATGTATCGGTAGCAACATAAAGCCTTATTAATAGAACTTACAGTTAATATCTCCAGGGCAAGTTTTGCAGCACCGTCCTGGTAGTAATACAGGTGTATCACACGAAGGTTCAGGGCATTCGTTCTTAATGTTCCGACAATGTACCTTAGCCACCACTCGTCGCTTTTTCTGCACCTGTTGGGAAAAAAGCCTTTCAGTGTTTGTAAAGTCAAGTTTATTTAAGTAGAAGTAGAGAAACTCTAATCCTACTTAAAAGATTGAAACTTGTATTAAAGATTTATAAGAACGCAAGTAAGAGAGAGGAGACAATTCATTTATTTTGCGAGTGACGACTCATCGCATTAGGATCAAATTTGGTACGAAAATAGCGCACATCCTGGATTACATATTTATTTTGGAAAAAATATGTTACTGTGTTTGAATTTTGCTTGAAACTGTGGTATTCAGTTTAAAGTATTCAATAATCTTATTTTAATTTTTAAATGTACAATCAATCCCATTAGTTAACGTTGAATTTTAAATTAATTCTTTATTATTACATTACAAAGTTAAAGTATTTTATACCTAGTCTTGCCATAAATATTGTAACATAGAAAATTTATTTTTTTCTTTTGCAAATAACATTTATTACTTTTACAGTGTGTTAGTTTAATACATAAATATAAAACAATTTAAAATATAAAAAGCTTATTCGAAGTGGTCTCCATTGGCTACAATACAGTCCTTTAAACGTTGAATCCAGTTATCAATAGAAGTACGCACTCTTTCTATGGGCAAATTCTTCACTGCCAATCGTATGGATTGTTTTAGGGACTCCAAATTATCATGGCGTTTAGAACAAGCCGTACTCTCTAAAACTGACCATAAATCATAATCCAGCGGATTAAGATCGGGACTAGACGACGGCCAGTCTTTAGCTCTGATGAAGTCCGAAACGTTCGCTTCCAAACAAGACTGCGTGGACCGAGCATTATGACCGGCGCCGAGTCTTGCTGGAAGGACCATACTTGGTTATTGAACATGGTGTTGTTAACTACTTAACTACCTTCTCAAGAATGGTATCTTGATACACTTGTGCCGATGTTTTGATACCTTTTGAGACCTTTTTCACAAAAATATGGCTCAGTCACTCCTTCATAGCCAACACCCCACCAAACCATCACTGAAGTCGGGTAATGCCCACGTTGCACTCTGTCGACTAATTGGGAAGCTTCCTTAGAGCTTTGAGCATAAATACGGTCATTTTGTTTGTTAAAATGTTGCTCAATTGTAAAAATTTTCTCATCCGTAAACAAAAAATTTCTATGACCTCCTTTTGCGTACCGCTTCAGTAGTTGTTTTGATTTTACCACCCTATTCTTTTTTAAATTATCAGTTAAGAAGTGACCAGTGCGTCTCTTATAGGCTGCAAGTCCTAAGTCATCTTTTAAAATACGCGACATGGTTCTAGGTGCCATCTTCATCTCCCAAAATAAAATCTTTTGCTTTCGGACAGGATTTCTTCGAATTCTACCCCTTACTGCTTTGACCACCTTTTTCGTACGAACACTACGTGGACGGCCAGATCTTTTTCTGTTACAAACAGGTCTCATTGTACCTATTAATAGCCCGGTACACAAACATTTGACTAATACCAAGCGTATGGAGAGTTTTAAAAATTGCATTTGGCTCCATACCTACTTTGCGTAGTGCAATCACAGCGATTCGGTTCTCTTTGTCACCCTACTCCATTTTAATATCGCAAAATATTGTACAATTTATTGGTGCCAAAATGAAAAAACACAATGAACAATCATATAAAAATTACAGATTCCAAATTCAAATGTAATATTTTGTTTATTTTTAGTTTTAACAGTATTTATGGCCAGACTAAGTAAATATACAATTAATTTCTATTCCATTAGTTGACGTTTAATTTTAATTTACTACAAATTTTACTGTGGTAATTGGATGTGGATTAATCCTATAAATGAGGCAACACTTAATTTTTAATAACTTTGTACTTAATTTATGTCACTTTAGCCTGCTTGATGGGGCAAATTCTTAATTATTATTTTTTCTGTTATCACAATAAAAAAACTATAAAGGTATTATAAGTTATCTAGTTCCCATAGTACAAGCTTTATGAAATGTTCTAGCATATTTATTGTTTATTTATTTTATATCTATAGCTGCACCCCGCGGTGTCACTACATGTTTTCGGGATAAAAAGTAGCCTATGTGTTAATCCAAGGTGTCAGCTAGCTATACCAAATTTCATGCAAATCCGTTGAGTAGTTTTTGCGTAAAATAGTAACAAACATCCATCCATCCAAACTTTCACATTTACAATATTAGTGGGATTGTGGTAGGTGAATTAAATTTTATACAGAACAGCTGATTTTACGAGATTTTAGGGTCAATGCTATGTGCAATTGTGCAATATCAATTTTGAAACTATATCTACATTATTTCTGATATATTTAAGGCCTTGGCCTCACAGTATAGAACTTGCAACTGAGGTAGGCAACTGAGGTAGAAATCCATACATAGATATCCATACTTATACAAACGCAGTGCTGTGAAATAGGATAATGCGTCGTTAAAAGTCAATAAATCTAGCATTTTACAGATAATTCATAAAATAGATTACAACAATGTAAGACGAAAGGTCAACAGCCTATTTTGCGAGCAATATAGCGGGTGAAAGCCATTTTACAATTAAAATTTTGTTTACAGTTTCTCTTTGAATTTCAGTTGCAATAAAACGCTGGCTGTAGTTAATATTCTTTAGTCAGTATTTTATTAATCTTCTGTACAATTTTGCAACGAATGAGCATATTGTATACAGATTTACAAGCTCGGGGTGTAGGTACTAAGCCGAAATGGGTAATTGTTCTCGCCATTTTGAACAGTTTTTACTATGGACAAAACTTTGATCGTTTTAAAAATCAGCTGCGCCATACATTTTTTTTACGAAACAACTTACATTAAAAGTTAAAATTGAGTATAGTAAAAGTTATTCATCAAGGACTCTCTTTCGGCTTTGTGTACTCCCTTATAATGTTCATTTAAAATTAATATCTACTCCAAATTCAATAGAAATTTCAAAAATTTCAAAGCAGTGATGCCCTGGACTTTGTTTTGTTACTCAAAGTTCTGTGTAGGTATCGCTGCAATGCTCATGGGCAGGCGTTATCAGGAGATCGTCTCGTTCGTCTCATTACTTTTTACATTAAAAAAAAGTTCCAAACTCTTCATTAGCAGTTATTTAAATTTATTAAACCACAAACCGATAATAATCTTTATTATCGATATGTCGTTACACAAAAGTTATGACTATGGTTTTTATGGTTTTAATGCTAATTACACGTACACAAATACTTTGATGTATTTGTGTGAAGTTAGTCCTTGACATATTTGCGAGCGTGTGTTTTTTTTTTCTTTTTAGTTTGGCTGCGCACTTCCTGAGCGTGCGGTTAGAGTATGCAAGAGTAATGCGGACGTACAAGCGAAAATTGTACGACTCAGGAGTCTCAGTTATTTTCTTATATTATCACGCATTGTTATCTGAACCACATTTTTTCAATTTGTTTTTAAAAATGGAAGTGGGTTTTATGGCGGGAACGCGGAAAAATTGTATATTTCTTTATAGTCAAAATCTGTGTTTTTTCATGGGTTTATGTAGAATAATAGTAGTGTTTTATTAAATTTACATGCACGAGAGGGGTAAAGTGATGTAATGTAGTAAAACATATATTTTCGTGTTGCATCCAAAACTCCGTAGTAGCCTTAAATCATCACTATTTTACTAAAATGTAACTGTGACTTACTTAATGTGACTCAGGCACATTTCACAACAAAAACTTGAAAATAACGAAATACTCGACACTAGCAAAATGCACAAAGTGCGATGCGAGTGCAAAAAAAAAGGAAGTGATGTCATCAAAAGTGTTGATAATACGTACCGCTACACACTCACATTTGATGCAGTACATTACGCCGAACGGCGGGCCGAGGTCTGCAAACCACTTGGAACCGAGCTCCATAGCTTGCTTGCCGAACAGGCATTCTAAAACAAGAAACAATATAGCTATAGTTGTTGTCAGTATTATCAATAAAAAAAATAGTACAGATTTAATGGGGAAGACTCCTCGGTCCTGTAATTGTGCCTTCTCATGCGCTAACTATAGGCACACAAATACATTAAAGCAAACAAACAAATACATGAAGGTATTTGTGTGCGTATAGTTCCTGTATTTTAAACGAGGTTGTGTGAAAGGAGTCTTCGCTTATTGTCTATTATATCTGTCCAATTTAATTTATATCTGTGGTATAATTTGTTTGTTACTTCTACATACAAAAAAAAGCAAGCCATGATTTCATTACAACCATTAACAGACTACGCTTCGGTCATAATTTAGCACCATCACATCTAGCAAGACTCAGAATTATAGATAACGACAACTGTTCCCATTGTGGAGATACCGAAGCGGACATGAAACACCTCTTATTTACATGTCAATCCTTCCTTCTTGACAGATTAGTGTTGGCAAGTGAACTTAGTAAAGTATGGGGGGAAAATAACGATTTTTCATCCCGCCCGCCACCACCTCTTGAACAATTATTACAAGACGTTGATATTTTTAAACCTCTATATAAATATATAAAGAACACAGTGACTAAATTATAGTGAAGTGTTGTGATTTAAATAACCAGAGTACTTTCGCAAATAATGACATGGTTCAAAGGCCGTTGTAGCCAAACCATAAAATCCAAAAAAAAAAGAGTTACCTTTTCATGATGGATTTGTATGTTATTTTGAATGACACTAATTAAAGTCCTAGGCATGCTACTTTTATCCCGAAAAATGTAGATGAAACCACGCATTACAAATGCGAAAGTTGATATGTGTGAGAATAAAATGAATGGATGAAAATGTTAACACAGGCTACTGAAACAAATTCAGAAACTTATTTTGCCTTGACCCATTTTCTACTAAACACTATAACAATATGTGCAGGTACTATTTTATTCTAATCTGTGTAAAAATAAATAAATAAACATTGGAGGACATTACACACAGCGCCATCTAGCCCCAAACTAAGCAAAGATTGTACTATGGGAACCAGACACATAACATACACAGAAACCATTTATAATATTATTAGTGAGTAATATTTTCTTAATAACACCAAATTTACAAATCAAACTCCGTAATAGAATTTCCAAATTAATAACAAAATTCAGATTTCATGTCAATAAAAGAGAACAAAATCTGTCAACTTAAAAATATTGTCAATGCAAAAGTACGTCAATATAAAAATATAACAGTTAGGTATATTATGTCAAGGTTACCTGTAAGAAATCGCACTTAGCGATAAAGCTGCAAATTTTTACATTTGTATTAAGTATTTCATTGTTGTTCAATGATTTTAATTGGTGTGAATAATAAATAATGAGTCATATTTTCTTTAAGAAACTATCTCAATCATTTGATATAGAAATAAGTATTAAATGCTCTTCCCCGCTAAAGAGATAAATAATCTCGTAAAAATGTTTAACACGTTAAGTGAAACTGGAAAGACAAAAAGTCTTTCCGCTGGTGCCGCAGTAGATCTATAATCTGATGGCCGGGTCGATAAGGTGCCGGCCGCAGCGAAGAGGCGTCACCCTTATCTCATTTGTAACTATTTAATTAACCTCAACCAAGAGTGCACTGATAAAGGAGACATTTGCGTGAGAACATTATTGCTCTTCGTATCCATTCCATGTATACTTTTTTGCGTATTGCATTTTAAAAAGTCTTTTGATTCGACCCGAATCTGGGTCAAAGTTATTCAATGCAGTTGTGAGACGTTTATTGAATCGCTTGTATTTAAATACAGGCCTGGTTTTGTCATGTTTGTTACAAGAAAGTTTAGATGGCAGATTTTGAAAGTATTTTGTTGCTTTTTCTGAGAATAAATACAAATTGAAATTATCCCACTAAACGTTATTCGGACACAAGTTGCGAAAAAACAGTCGGGAATTGAAGTAAGGAATTTCGCTTCCTTCCTTATTTAAAAGTATCGTTTCTTGTAATGAAATAAGAAACGATGTCCCAAATTAAAGTAATAATAAGACTTTTCTTTGAATTCGAAGGACAAAAAGAAAAGAAGATAAAATAAGGTTTTGTTAAAATTTTACCATGGGAACTACTTACACTATAAATCAAGACGAGGCGCGCTTCGTACTCAGTTTTGAGTCATTAAATAAGCTCACCGGTTGGGGCCAAAACTATATTGGGATTATCCGACCTAACCAATCGTGATTATTCCCATACGAGTAAAACCAAATTCGTTACTACAGTCAATAATTTTACTTATTCACAATAACTTGCAACATAATGACGTATAAGTAAATACAAGTAGTCTAACATCTATGACTGTGTAGTGACCTTTACCTTGAATAGTATAAGTACAATTTATTTGTGTGCATTAATTAAAGTAAAAAAAATTGAAATCAAATGATTTCAATTTTTTTCGCCATTCATTCAAAGTGTTTATTCAAAAGGTTAAGCTCCTCATAATAGGAAGATAAGCGTCATCAATATGGACGCACCCATAATAAGGAAGGAGGGTGACGGCGCCTACGCCACTGTTTAGTAACCAGGATGCAACAATTCATGTATCTTGCTATTTTGTTACTTTGTACGGCTCACCTCCTACATGTTAAAATATTCAGGAAAATACCAATGTATATTATGATACTTTTGAGCAATTTAAAGAATACAATAAACGCTGCTAGCTAAATTACATGTCTATTGAGACTGACCATCGAATGTTTTAAAGCAATGAAGGCTAAAGCAGCGATTAACTTAATTTTGTTACTCAAATTTCTGGGTATCTGCAATGCTTATACAGGCTCTTACCGGCGAAAAAGCGTTTCGTTCGTCTCATTACTTTTACATAAAAAAGCGCTAAAATTCTATTGAGTTTTAGGCAGTGAGTCTTTGATATTCCATATATTTATGTGTCTGTAAATTTGCTTTTAGTACACCACTTTCTACTTTTTATTACCTTCTAGCTTGTCCAGACTGTGCCAAGAACAACCTCGTCATGCCACTCATGTCTAATTGTTACCCGACGGGAACTGGCAGGGCACTTCTCTTCTAACAACTTTTCCATCTCGATGTTTTGGTTTCATAAAAACACTCATGAAATTATTATAAATGACATGATTTAGGCATATAAAGTGTGGCGAGACATCGCGTAACCTTCCTTTCATTTTCTCGGAAATGTTGGCAACGACCCAAAAACTCTTCGCCAGGGAAATGAAGTATTGGCGACGCCCGTCTTTCGCTTCTTTCACGACCTGCTTATGGAATTCGTACCCGATACGACCCAATGTTTATTTTGATTGTAACTTACGCACATCGGAGCGCTTTAACACATACCTAGACGTCTAAATACGACTTCTGTATCAATATTATGTGTAGTTTATTACATGCAAAACATAATAAAACTACCGAATATAACCCTTTACGGTTTAAACCGTTTGAGTATGACCATTGACCGGATTATTGATTCTGTCTTGAATATAGCTAGCTTCAGCTTGCGGTTTAATACGCGTTTTACAAAATAAAATATAGTTCGTTAATCCAGTGTGTATATATATCCTAAGTATATAAGCTATCTTTGTTTTAAATGTCATCCATTTGAGTCCGTTTCACTGTGAAGACGTTACAAACATACAAGCTTTCGCATTTAGGTATAATATTAGTCTGATACATATTTCTCTATAAGTACGTTTTATCATTTATAGAATTCAAAAATAAATACAATAATAAAATAGAAGTAGTGGGATAGTAGGTATCTAATGTGTATTTTATGAAGCGTGACATTCACGGCCACAGACCTCAGCTGCACTGTCATAGCTGGCATAGATCTCAATATTTACTCGTACGAAATACAAATTGCACGATAAAACTACCCATTGAGGCGTGCTCGAATCCTTTTAATAAATCCTGTAGGTACATAAAAGGGTTTGAAGAAGCGTGCGCCGTATTTCAGCGAGCGTGGGTAGTCCATAAATTGTACGCTCTGAATTAGCCTTAAGCAGGATATTTTGACATTCGTTCTGCAGACATGCTGACTAGTTTACACTCTCTCTCCAACTGCGGACATACTTCATAGTAAGATCGAAAGGATTAGGGCCTGGATAATTAATCAATCGTTACCTTCGTTGGCTGCACGACGTCTGACCGTCTTAATTAATGTTTGTATTTGTGGTTTCCTATTTTGAATTGGTCGCGCATTTGTGAGTTTCAACTTTCTATTTTTGTGCTATTTCAGTGATGTCGCTTTGTGAAACAGACATAGAGAGACAGCCCTGTTTGTCTATGAAGCGTGAGTCAGCGATAGTGCGGTAGTAACCTAGCGTGTAGGCGACGACGTTCCCCGCAGATCAGTTAATTTACTTTGATCACTGTATCATTACACACTCCCACGAGCTGAATGATTGCTCATTGTGCCGCCCCTTAATTACGTGATCGTATTGTGACGATATGTTTGCGTTTCAAGTATCACGGATACGATCGTTTATTTGTTTGTCTGAGAGAACTGTAAAATCGTGTTTTCAATTAATAATTTCATTTTTTTACCGTGGCAAAAAAATTGCTATTCTTCCTATAAAAAATCAGAGTGAGTGGACGAGTTCTTTTTTTATACTTTTCAATGTAGAGATGCGCTCAGATGTCTATATTTTTTTAATTTCAGACTAGCTACGCCTCGCGTTTTCCAGAGGAAAAGTAATCTATGTATACCACTAGAAAGCAGATAGCCTACCTAAAATTTAAGCTTTTTTGTGGTTGACAGGCTAGGTGTTTGACCACAGCTCACCTGATGTTAAGTTACAGTATGGTCGAGATGGTACCCAAAGCACACCTTGTCTAGAATGGAACTGGCAGTCAAGTGTGGCTGCCGGAACACACCATTAAATGCTTGGCGGCGAAGTAAAGTTTTTAATACATCGTGATAAAATCACTACAAAATAATTTACTTACGGCTCAACTAGACGCCTAACACATCAACCAAGAAGTGCACCATCGCAGACGCAGACAAAAATACTTTTCCTTCAGTACACGTCACATTAATGATTTGCGTCAACGTTCAAGTGTTTGAACTCAGGGTCTCAGGTGTTTAGCATCACCGCATCGGAGACTCTGGTATTATGTAAAACGGTAGGTATAAAACGCACTGGTGTCGGGTTACTCTAACAGGTGTCTATCGCAGATTATAATAATTATGACTGCGCATTGATTTTATTCCTTTGCTATCTTGTAAATATTATTTTACGGTACACGCCTAGCCTAGCAACTAGCTTTCTATACCTACAGTTATAAATCTCAAGTTTGATATAGGTACAAGTTTTTCAGTTATTCTAAATTTTACGAAAATATGAACAAAAAATTTCTATCCTACCTATTTCAACCACATAAAACAACTAGCTGCGCCCCGTGGTGTTACCCGCTGTTCCACAATGAACACTACGCTTTTTCGGAATAAAAAATAGCATATAAAAATTAATCCAGAGTATCAGCTGCATACCAAATTTCATTAAAATTGTTCAGCTGTTTGTGTGTGAAGAAGTAATAAACACACTTACACACTCTCAAACTTTTGCATTTATAATATTAGTGTGACTATGCCATATGCTTTACCTTAACTATCTTCATTACCACGTCAAACATTTCAAATGAATCCCGACATCAGTCACAGTATACCAAATTTCGACACTACCCGTCTATTCATAACTATACAAGAACATATAATCTTTGAACGAATTAATATAATTTTTTTTCCTAAAGGACAGCAGCTAAGAACGATCTCGATTAGAGATGACCTTTCAAACAAAAAAAAACTAAATTAAAATTACTACGATGCCACAGACACACAAATACATAATTACACATGTCAAACTTATAACACCTCTATTTATGAATCGGGACTTAAAAAAATAATTAATAGACTTATCAATAATTTATTATAATTAAACAGATGTCTGTCGATATCAATATTTCTTCTCCTTATATTGCATTTAGTTTTTTTAGCTGATTAATTAACGTCTAATTGGCTATCATTATCAAAACTACTCAAATATTTAATAGTATCTTCAAACATACGCCGTTAAATTAATCAGTTACATTAGTGTCCATTTCATTCAATTCAATTATTAGACGCTTATTTTGCTAGCCCGTAGACAAGCCGACGAGCCGCCTTAGCGATCCACACCTGTTTTACAAATGCTTCTCTGGTTACACATTCACAATATATTCATAATAAAACAAGCCGCAATTAATCACACTTTGTCACAATATTATGTTAGACAACGCAATACGATAAAATGCTGATAACTTTGTACCTATACTAAAAGAAAACCAAAAAACCAGCCCAAAAAAAAGCGTAGTTTGTGGAACTTTATAGATATTGAGACGAATCTAAGGATATTGTATTCCAAATTGGTCAAGAGTTTTTAAACTACAAAAACTGGAGGTTATAATAATTATTTGAACACTTGAACGGTCCGTCGTACTATTTTTGGCGTCGCACTTTATGTATTGGCCAATGTCAAGTGTTTCAATATTTTTAAGTGGGTATCTTATGAAAAAATCATTGAAATATACCTCAGTCACAGTAAAAGTCACAGAAATTAATTCAAGGTCAAAGCCGGTCATGCCATCATGTAGTGCCACAACTACAATCTGCGATAGTTTTAGAAGCAATACAAAGAAGTCATGTTTACTTCTTTTTGATCCTTGTTTTTGGCATCGCACTTTGTGTATTTTGTTAGAATCAAGTATTTCTAGATTTACAAGTAAACGATTAAAAATTAACTGAAATAAATCATAGTCAAAATCACAAACACTATGTCAAGGTCAAGTCCGGTCATGCACTAGTAAATTAGTGGCAACTTTACTAGATGTTGCGGCAGATTTTTGGAAGCATCATAAAAAGCCTTGCATTACATGATACTCGTTCACCGTTCACATGCACGTAATCCTGCACTTAATGAATAAAATACTAGGTACTATCTTTAAAAAAGTAGTGGAAATTATGTACAATGCGGTGGTATAAGTATATCACGTTCCCCCAAATCTCAATGTACATTATAAATATATATTACCTCAAAGCAAAACTGTAGAGTACAAGGATCTAGGTACATTTTAAGGAAAAAACGTGCATCAGAATTATTGGGTGCATGCATCGTGTGAACCAAATTCATTAGCGTCATTTAAAGGTGAGCTGACATAGTAATTGGTTCCATAAAAACTGTTGAATGTCATTTGTAGAAAATACTCAGAATATTCCGTCAGAACACGACTGTTAAGACAAAAGATTTCAAATCAGTACCAATCCTACATGCCTACACACTTTAACAACATTCTAACAACCGTCTACAGAGCACAAAACGTGATCTTAACTAATGCTGTCGACTTGTATGGAATTACTTAGTCTTATTTGGTACTTCAATAGATGCAACTTACATTCATTTCATTGCAATTAATGTTTTCTCAAAAATTATACTTACTCTACATACGCTTTTTAATTGGGTGAACAGTTACTGTTAAATGAACAAGGTAAAAAGTTTAAAAAGGAAAGAAAAAAATAACTATAATCAAAAGAAAAAATGTAAATAGACCACAATCACAATAGGTACCTACTACAATCAGCATGGTAAATAATTTTATTTACCATGCTGATTATAATCGATTGACACCTCATTCAGCAAAATCGGATTTTTACTTATAATCATATCAGTTGTATGTATTTTTGAAATCACCTTTTTAAATCTGTCATTTTGATACCCCAGCTGAAACCTATCGAAGGTCTAGGACAAAACAAATTTTTGAAAGCACAAGTTTTGGCGCCAAAAATCCGGTATTTTGATTTTTTATACTTAATTGGAATATAACCAATAAGCGCAATAACGACGAATGTGATCTAAGGGCATTTCATTCATCAAGATCAGTTCAACCGTTTAGTTGTTACGAGGGAACATACACATAGGTGCAGAAATACAGGTCCAACACACAACCCTCCTTTTTTGGTTTAGTAGTTTAGTTTCATAACAGACGCGTTAATAATTACTTCACTGCAAAATTATACTCGTTTCTCTTCAAAATAATTACAATAGTGTATATGATGCGTTTCACGAAGCTTCTGTATAAATATAATCACTTATACAAATATGAATGATCGTAGAATCATTTCATAAATTACGTTAACAATAACTATAAATACAAATAGTTTTGAAAACGTCTGTGTGTTTGTTCTACCGTTATTTATTAATTAGATTTGAATTAAAGAAGAATCATAATATTTTCTAGCTAAGTTTCCTAAGAAAACAAAGCTGAGTACAAAAATGTTAAAAATACGTATTACATAAAATATGAGCAAATTAAGTTTATTTTCAATGAAAACTGATCAACTTTGTGGAAACGGAGAGAAAATGTTATTTTTGAGAAAGTCATTTGTTTTAAATAGTCTTGGTTTGTTGTAAAGATTTTTTCAGCCCTGTAAAGAAAAAAATAATGAATGTGACGTTTTGACACAAAAGAAATAAACGTCAATATCTTCAATAGTAATAATCCTCTTAGTTATATAACTATGAGGATCGAATCGTGAGGATAAATCACGTAAATAGTTATGTCTACATTTCCTACCTAGTAGAAATAAACTGCGCTCTTAAATGATTATATGTATTCTGGTTCTGCTATTCTATATCCCAAAAAATAGAGATACCTAGTATTTAGAATATCAGGTGAAAAGTCGAGGTATTGCTAGGTGTATATTAAATTTAATAATGTTTATAGACTCAGTTGGTTACAGATACTCTTAATATGTCATCGACGGAACTCTCGCTCGGCGAACGATAAATTATATTTTTATAAAATACGAGCAGTTTTAAATAAACTTAAGTAATAAATAATGTCGATTAAATTTTCGAAGAATTTTCTATTTTATTCTATGCCTATGGCACGTTGCAAATATTTTTGATGAATACCTATTCATATTTATTTCTTAAAATTAAGTAAGAAGTCATCTTCGATGCATGGTAAAGCTGATAGCATTGAAGAGTCTTCCTGCTTTCACAATGGAGTAGGTCTACATAAAAAAACGCTGTTTATCACTTTAATAAAATGACGTACTAACGAACATGTTATGTGCGTAATTTAAAATTAAATTCTTTCATTTTTTAAAAATGTTTACTTGCATAAATATTTTGGTAATTTAATTTGTTATATGATCGAGAAACTCTTTAATAATGTGTTCTCAGTTTTAAGCCAAATTAATAAATTGAATGTAACCGTGTTGATTGTTACAAGTCCCACGTAAACGTTTTCACAGGAGGCATCTATTTTAGAGACGCTTAATTTTTTTATTGGCTTTACATTCTAGCGAACATTCATTTGTTTGAATTTTAATCTATAATTTGGACAGATTAATCAATTAGAATGATGTCGTAAACATTAATGTGTCATTTTAAAACAAAACACGCAGAGGTTGTAAATGTTTGTCTGTTCGGGTTGCGATATATAAATTGTCTGCGTATTAATAGAATCTCGTTTCCCTCAACTTTTATTTATTATTGTAGACTTCATTGACTGGGGCCGGCGCCTGCTTGTCGCAATTGTGACTGGTTCTTCTCGTTCTATATGTCCATAATTCAACTTATACATAGGTATGTTTATTTCCAGTGTATCCTGATTAAAATGCAAGAACGCAACGCAGAGGCCGTTTACATTGTCGAACCAATTAGTAGGAACCATAAAAATCATACAAATCATTCACCTTCCTTATGGAGCGTTTTCGTTGACCGCCGGCCGGCATAATCTTTACACTCTTTAAAGTTTGGTAAGACATTTATATTGAGACAGGTTTACGAGGTGTAGACAGTTTTAGTGGTACAAGGTGCGTGTAAAGCGGTATTGAACTCCGTATTGGGCGCGTCTTCGAAGGCACCGACTTGCAATCACTTTCCATAGACAAAATTATGACTGAGACTCATAAAACGTTTTCAAACTTAATGGCATATTATTTGTATGATAACAAAAACTCAGGAGTGTGGACGTGAGCCAACTTACTCAACAAAAATATCGCATATAATTTATTGAGTATCATTCTACGAATGCTTTGGAAGTGAGTGTCGTACAGTTGCACCTCATAAAAACAAACTTAAAAAATATTTTGCGAGTTTCGCCATCGAGACACGAATTTAGCCAACGATGCATATTATGTTGCTTGAGGAAAATAATATATCTGTCATTTCAAAATAGTTACAGTCTCGGAAACAAATGAGAGGGCATTACTTTACGTTAAAATAGCGCGTCTGGACGGTGAGACAAGAACGTCCTTTATAAAAAACACAAGGTCGATCAATCAATCGCTACACTAGCTATATCAAAGAACATCTAAATTAATTATACTGCTATCGAAAGAGCACTAAGCTCTTAGCTGTCCATTAACACAGACAGAAATTGCTGCTGGATGACTATTAAAACAAATAACACTAACCTAAAAGCTTCTTGAATTAAAATCTATTCCAATAAACTAAACTAAAATACCAAGAGGAAATGAAATTCTTCAGACATGAACAGCAATGTTTTTAACCGATATTTTTAACGTAATCACCATTTAAACCAATATTTACATCACAATAATATAGTACCAAATAGTACGTATATATACGAGTAAAACAATTGTAGGAACCTACCTAGTTTGTGTAGTAACCTACCTAGTTTGTGTCGATTTCAATCACACCGCGTTGACAAATGTACATACAATAATCTTTTAAAAATGTGCAAAAAACAATGAATTCTATTTAACATTAATAAATTAAAATTAAGAAAAAAAAATTTTTTTTTCTTAATTTTTTTCTTAATTCTTATTCGTTTTTTTTTTTCTTCGGCCAAGTATTAATTTACCACTAATATTATACCGGATTAAATGCAAAAAAGTTAATTAGTTAGTTTGCTTTAATTTTTTTTTAAACTTAATACCAAAATTACTCCAAATCACAAAGTCAGCAATCAAATATTTAAATATTATGAACTGTTCTCTGTACTTTTTTCTGTTTTTGGTGTGCACATAAAAAGTTTGTATTCTTTGTTAACAAAGTATTGCTCTTTTTTATTTGATAAGCCATGCAACATTTTTAGTAAGTTAATTTTTATGTAATTGTAACATTTATGGTTTGCCAGTCAAAGCCTTCGGAGTTTTTATTGACTATGTCTATTGGCAAATCATCCCGAATTTAGCGCAGATTAAATTATTTTTCTCAAATTTATTATATCTGTAGTCTCTGATAAAAATATCAATCAGTCGACGAGAATACAAATTTCAATTGTGCCGCGCTAGTCTGTGTCGCACGATATATTGCAATTTATTTGGTCGCGAAGGTGAGTACAGTCACGGGGCGGAGCGAGTCTCACAGACCTGGGTGGGAGACAACCGCCAATTATGAATAAACTAGCTCCACTACTATGGTAATAAGACTTGAGATTTTTCCTCGGCGATTTCACCGGGTGACTACGCTCATTAATGGTTTTGTGACTCCGTTATCAGGCCTCTAGAAAGCCCTGCTTTATAATAATCTGCAAGTGTTTACCTACTTTGTATGGTTTACTTTAATGCAAAAGGCTGCTTTAAATATTGGCTTAACGCAAATTGTACGTATTTGCAACGGAAGGGTGGTAAATAGGCAATAATATTTAAACGCGTAGCTATAAAACAGTCGACTTAATCAGATAACGTTCATATGGGATACAGTAATATTCAATTCAAAAACGACATACTTAAACTGGTATAGATAAATCGCGTACATGTTTCGCCCATCAGAGCGCCGTTCATGAAACTTGAACTTTCCAACGTGAGGTTTTTAGCGTGGTCCGAACCGAGACGGTAGTGTTGTCGACCGCCGGCCCCGTTTCCTGAGCTAAATATAATTTTACTTGATCATTTAATTATATGGAGATTAATGGGCGGCGGAGATGCCAACATTCACGTTAGTAAACGGCATAATATGGCGTGAAACATCCACTATTGAACACGGCAGTCGGCGGGAAGGATAAGGATAACGAAGTGTCATCAGCTTTGTTTACTTTGTTGTCATAGAGACTATTTTCACTTTTTGGTATACCCACGATTACTAACTTTCACGAAACGGTGACTGCATCGAGATCAATTTTCAAGTCACCCATAGTTACTAAGAACACTCAATTATAACTTTTTTTTTTGGCATTTTATGGTTTGGCTACGGCCTTTGAACCATGTAATTATTTGCGAAGAAAAAAATTCATGTCTTACATCTATAGTTACAGTCAAAGTCTAGTATTGGTCAAGTTCAGTCCGTGTCAGTCAAATCCAGTCATGCTTTAGTAAAGTAGTGGCGACTTTACTTCAAGCTTCGCTGGAGTTTTGGAAGCAACACGAAAAGTCATGTTTCACCACATTATATCATTTTCCCACACTCGTGCTTGTAATTCGGCACTTTATGAATAAAACACCACCATTTCTATGCATAAACACTCGACAAAACACTAGTTTTGGAAAAAAATACAACGGAGCGACACGACTCTTCCCGCGTTCCCGCCAAAACTCTCTTCAATTATTACTTGTCTACTAGAATCACAGATAAAAGATATAGCTACGTGTCTTTTCATTCAATATAAACAAGACGTAACGCGTTTTAAGAACTTTTTGCATCTATGAATTCAATTTAAGTATTTCAAGTGAATGAAAGGTTACGCAATTTAAAAAATTAAACAGAATCTGTTTAATTTAGATTTAATGCTTAATTTTCTAAATCAAACAGTATTAAAAAATTCTGTTTAATTTTCTACTGTTTAGAAATATAATATTAATAGCGTCAACTATTGATATGCATTTTATACCGTGACTCAAAAATAAATCTCATTGTTTGACTAAAGTTCAGCTAAGAAACCTTAATGTGATCATTATTTTTTTGTTGTAAAAGTTTACTCTAATGCACCTAGAACACAGTTTATACTAATTCGACATAATTGTAATCTCCCAACGTCTTTGACAAGTCGAGTATAGACTATGTTACTCAAATATTACTTCGCAACTTGTTCCTTGTTGATAGAGCAAGTGCTATAGGTACCTATATCTAGTACAGGTTTGTAAACTCAAAAATCTATGCATACTAGTCTAGTATTTATGAGCAAAAAGTACCACACAGTAATACCTACTCAGGTATCACGCAAGCTGTACGGGTGGCCGTACTTACGATAGGCATTTTCGATGCATGTTTAAATGCATATCATGTCATTTACGTCGACAGCAATGTCGCTGCCACCCGATTCCCTGTGTTTGCAACTAAATAAAATACATAACATTCTCGAGTTACCTAATCATATTCAATATAGAGGTAGGTCAATACCCTTTAGAATGACTCCGGTGACTTTAGTTACTTTGGTGTACCTACATACGAGTACGTAATGTAATAGGTCTGCATATCACGTTATCTTTTGAATGACGAAACATATAAGCTGCTCGTTTGACGGTAAACGCCATATTTAACAATATCAGTTAGATTCAACTCCTAATTTTTAAAATCAACAGTAGATACAAAATCTCAAACGGCAATGCATAATTAATGTTTGTTTCGTGTCATTACAAGCTTTGTTTAACTTGGGGCTAAATGGTACTGGTACTCTACAAGATATAAAATTATCATTGTATCAAATGCTTTTTTGTGTTTTTTTTTTAATTACAAATAGGCTTGCGTTTGACCGCCATCTCGCCTAATCATAAACGAAGTTGCGATTTACGATCGAGCACACTTGCATAGAAAAAACCAATTCACTCGTTACTTGAAGGCACACAGATTATATCTATCAGGGAACACCTTAGGCAGCAAATAAGAAAAGACGGCGATTTCCTGACGATAAGAAATAGTACTTTGAGTTCCAAAATAAAGTTTAAAAGATTGAATTGGCAAATATACCTTATGTAATTGTTAAAATGTCTTATTATGAGAATGTACACAGATATGTATTACGCACTGTTCAAGATTCATAAATGCATTTATGTTTAAACTTGATAACATGACTCCTGTCTGACTTTCCTTAGGGTCAATATCGGAACTATATATGCATCAACTACCTACCTACAGTTACTATACTTTCATACATAAATTGTAGTAACAGAAGTCAATGAATTTACATTTCAGAGATAAGAGAGAGAAAACATTTATTAAAGATTCTGTATAAATAAAGAAATACTAACTAGGTAATTGATTGATTCAAGCGTTACTTTGTTGATTCCTGCGTTACTTCGTGGAAGTTCATTTTGAGTGTTAAAGGTACATATTAAGTTTAGTATTTACGTATTATGTACATTGAACACTCACACAATACTTACTATCCTCTTTTCGCTGCAGTAACTACTTGCCGACACGTGTTTCGCATCTACACCAGGCATCCTTAGGACGTATTGACTTTACGCAGGAGGATTACTCATTCTCGACCAAGCGTTCGAGAAATAAGCGAAAATACACTAAATATATATATACCTACCTTGAATACTCAATTAGTAACTGAATAAAAAAAATGTTGTACAAAACATATTTGGAATGAAAATTAAACAAGTATACAAAATATCGTATAGTATAGTGTAGACTGTTGCTTACTAAAATATGTATTGTATACGCGGCACCAAGTAAATTATAGCTTATCCTTAATAATAATATGCCTTACCGCTTAGAGCGATCTCTTCCAGGCAACCTTGTCAGTGCCAAATCAGTTAAGTTAATCAATTTCACGAAGTTACTATTCGGAACGAACTACTCGTAATATCATAATTAGGAAAAATGATAAGTAGATAGTAATAGTTACATTACATTTTATATAATTTATTAGGTACTAACTGGTAATTATTTTACAAATTTGAATGAAATTCGAAATAAACCTCAAAAATTACAATGTTCCAAATTTTTTTTCCAAATTATTCCAAATTTACAATGTTATGAGATAAGTATAGTAAAGGTAGAAGATAACACCGTTAATAAATAAAATCACTAAACATTAATATCTTTTCTGAGAAAAAGAAGGTAATTTGCATAAAGGTTACCTAACGTTTTCGGCACATTAAATCTGATACATATCGCTTATCACTTGCGCTTCACTTCTCGTAAATTCACACTTCCAGTAATCTGTCACGATAATCTGATAAGTTTGATAACAAGTAAGTGTTATCTACGTACTTCAATATTTCGCAAAAATTTTCTATAAAAGCAGTAGGTAAGTGTTACGATTAACAACAATCTATAGCAATAATGAGGTAAGCAAATTAACAATAACAATACGTTAATTACTTTTTCATTTTACTGGTAAAAGAAATTAATCCTTAGTGTGTTTTATGTTTCATTGAATTCTCATTAATTTAGAGTTGTTTTTGTTCAATTGTTATGAAAAAAATTAATTAAAACGCGAAGCGAGGGTTCTGTATCATCACATATATAGTGTTAACCAAAAATCACTCATAAAACGAGCCAGGCATCCAGTATTTCGTTACAATTTATTTTTTTAATTATAGATAGGCTTGCGTTTGACCGCCCTCTCGCCTCATGTTAAGCGAAGATGCGGTCTACGCGGTCGCAACTTTAAGTCACCCATATTGTAACCGAAAAAAACCGAACGATTGTTTGAGGCCGGTCTTCACTTCGATTTACTAAAAGTAACACAAATTTAATATAAATTTACGTTACTTTTAGCTACATATTTATTGTTCGGAAAACACAGAGGATGTAATACCGTCCCGTCAGACACTTTCCGCGTATAGGTGGGCTAGTATTTAAACTATAAAAAATGACGTAGCTTATGTGTAAAAAGTTGTGTAAAAGCAGTTTTCCTAGATTTCAAAAACTTTTCTTTTTAATACGTACCTACTACTGACTAATTTGTAATCATTGTTAAACTAGCCACTCAGAATCCTAAAAACATTATTATGAGTCGCTCATTTAATTAAAATTATGAAAACGATTATTTGAGGAGCATGACGAAAGATATGCAGTAGACGCAGACACTGCTAAAAGCGTTATTTATACTTGTTTGGAGACAGCCGCTTCGCTGCAACTCTCGCCGTCCCAATTAAAATTTAAATTTGGATCCCTTTATAGAGAACTAGCGGATGCCTCGCGGTTTCACCCGCGTAGTTCCCGTTCCCGTGGGAATACAGGGATAAAAAGTAGCCTATGTCACCCGGGGATAGAGTAGCTTCCCAACAGTGAAAGAATTTTTGAAATTGGTTCAGTAGTTTTTGTGTTTATTCGTTACAAACATACAAAAATCCAAAAATACAAATCTTTCCTCTTTATAATATTAGTGTAGATTTAGGCATGCCATATATAATTTTATTTCTAAATTTTAACAAAAATATTAACGCTACGCTGCCGCTAAAAACATCAAACGGCATAAATATGGCTATTTAGACACAATGTGCATATTTATGTCGTTTAGGGTCGAAGCTTTGGGTTTAGAGACTTGGCCAAACGTTTAGTGGAGTGGAGTTGTTCAACGTGTCATTGCCACCAACATTCTAATTACTTTTCCTCCCCCACGGGGAGTTTAAAATATGTTCGTGTGTTGTTTTGTTTATGTTCTGATTTATTTTGTACTATCAACACCCACGGTTTAAACCGCTACATTCTTTAGCTTTCCTTATTTTCTGATAAGAAGTAGCCTTCGTGCTATTTCCAGGTTAAGCAAATTTCATCTACATCTGTCCATCCGACAAAACGACGATAACGACTTTCGTATTTATAATTTTAGTTATAAATAAAGCAATTATAAATTTTATTTTAAAGTTTTTTGTTAATGTTATGTTTTTATTCATGATATAAATATAATTAAGTTAAAATATATATTTTTGAACACAAATAACAAAAACCAAACCAACGTTAAGAAGATCGTATTGAAATTCGCCATATACTGACAAATCAATGATAATTATATTTAGGTACAAATCAACCAGACGATAAATAATTACAAAAAGTACATGGAAAGAAACTATACAGCAATTTCAGTTCAGATGTCTATTACGATAAACTACTATGTGTCTGTTACGCAACGATCTAACACAAAATAAACTGTATTCTCAAATCTGCAAGTCTAGATCCAGAACCTGCGATACTATTTCTGGCACCTGTCACTCTCGTTAAAAGTGACGTAAGAGTGACGGGAACAACAAATCTGTGGCTGCAAATTACTTACATAATAATCAAAGAGACGCGGAAAATTAAAAAGAAATACGAAAGGAGGCCGGAGGGCGTACCATCCATGTTTGAGTAATGACCCGTGCTGCGTCGCAGGCGCAGTGACGCGTCGAGATTTGAATACAATGCCGCGATTGCTCAGGGCCGCCCGCGTGCTCGCATACATAATCCTTCGCCATTTATTTAAAAACTGCCACATTCTCCGTAAGACTGATGGATGCATATACAAGACATCAACAACTCCAAGATGAAGCGCCTTTTACCTCTAAATGTCGACTCGCTCGTGTCTCTACGCCAAAATCAATATTCTTTCGATTAATTTAACTTGTTTGTAAGGGTCTAATAAATAATCTACTGAAGAAGGAAAAAACATACCAGTATAACGGTTTGACTTCAGCGTCTGTCTTTCTGTCGGTATGTTTAACCATAAAGGAAACGATGTGTTTTCTTTTTTTTTCACGCAATGGTCGGTGCGAACGTAATTTATTAGGTTAATTAGGTTTTTTTTCAAAATCCATTGAAATTACGCCTTTGGGTAAAATGTTCAATTCACTTTAATACCATAAACGTTGCAAGTTACATGCATATGTTTTCCAACAAACGATAAGCATGTTATTTTCTATGTGTTTGTCGGTAGCATCGTAGCTCCCTAAACTGTTGAACTGATTTTGATTCAGTGTTTTTTTTTTTGTTTCAAAGTTAATTTGATGGAGAGTATTATTATGTATCTTATTTTTTAATTACTGCACTCGTAACGTAACCTATGAATAAATATCGAAATTTCAGCAAATTCCTACAGGGACACCTGGGTATTCTGTAGGTATCTATTTATACAAAAATACTTAAATATTTTATCAGTTATCTGGTACCCATTGTAAAAGATTTACTTAGCTTGGGGCTAAATGGCACTGTATAAAATCTTCTCCAATATTTTTTATTTATTTCATTCTGCCATTGTGGCATCAAAAGCATCAGCAGCTTGAGATTTCAGTTGGAACTGATTAAAACCGAGATATATACGAATTATTACGATCACCAGTCGAGTGCAAGCCAAAGTTATTGATTCCATATGTAAGTCTTAACGATCATTATCCAAGGTTATATAGGCTGCATTCCACGGTCTGGTAAGACGGGCGACTACGGTAGGTCATATATGACAATAAACTTTCTGTAACGGCAGGTACTTAACAGAACCCAGACTCATAAATATGTCTAGAATGAAGATAAACCCGCTCTTCAGGCGCTTCTAATATTAACATAGCTCTCTAGTGATGACAGTGGGTGTCGCCTTAAACGCCCGCCAAGCTTTGCTCGGCTGTATTTACCATTTCAATGGCTATATTACAATACTCGATGCAGTTCTTTATGAAAATCATTAAAGGTATTGTTTGAAGCATAAAGTGATACAAGGATAAGGATATGAATAAATGATAAAGGCCTAAAATCAATCATTCATAGCTATTGGTTATGAGATAATCCGGACTATGCAAAGGTATAATTAAATAAATATTGGAGGACATGTCACACAGCGTCGTCTAGCCCCAAACTAAACAAACCTTGTGCTATAGGAAACAGATAACTAATAAATAATAATATTATATCCTTGACAGCCCTGTTGTCTCATTGGTAATATATCTGCTTTCAAAGTATAAGCGCGTGGGTTCGATTCCCACCCAGGGTAAACATTTTGTGGTACAAACAAATGTTTGTTCTACATGTGTCGGATGGGTGTTCTGTATGTATTATAAGTATGTATTTACTAAAAATATATATTTATGTATTCTATCAGTTATCTGACTTCCATAGTATAAGTTTTGCTTAGTTTGGGGTCAAATGGCGCTGTGTGTAAATGTCCAACGATATATGTTTATTTTATCTTTTTTGTAAATTTATGTATGTTATTTTACTAACTAACCTAATTCTAAACTTTTTTACTCTAGTAAACGATCTCTAACTTCAGGCAACACGCTCAAAATAGTAGCCGCGTCGCCGTGGTAGTAGTATGCAAAGTTTTTGCGAAATGTAGATTCTTTGAACTATCACTAATAATTTTGTTATCAGTATTTATGGCACCGTGATGAATAAAATTATGATTATCATACTATTTAAGAAAAAGCGAATTATATGTCTACGATAGGTTGACGATGATAATTGTACTGGTTCTGTAGGTGGGTGTGCTGTATGTATTTACAAAAAAAAAAGTATTCCATCAGCCATCTCGTTCCCATTTTATAAGTTTTGATTACTTTGGGTAGCCCCAAAGTAATCAATGGCGCTGTCAAAAAAAATTTTACGAATTTTAAATAAAGAGGCAAAATGCGTAGACAAAGGAAACAGAAAGAGGTGAACTCGATATCTGCGCTGCGCCTGCTCTTGGCGTGGTGGCAGCCAACGGCCTGGCGGTTGCCGCTGCCTATTTGGGAGAAGACCCTATTTGGAAGGCTGCGTTTCGAGTCGCGATCGATATCAAGTGGCAACAAGCCTACCGTCAGCAACCCGTCACTCCGATCTTCGTTTATGGATATTTTATGTTATAGTTCATCAAAGTCATTCATCGTAAGTACTCGTACTGCCAATTAACGGGTATATTAACACTTGCACTGAACCCGGACTTGCGACTCCATTAACATACTATGTAAAAAGCATTTCACTGTGTTGCCACTGTGTCGGCAATAGCAATTTATTTATGTTTCCAAATGCGTTATGATGGTGATGTTACCTTTTTCATGAATAAATTATGTATTTTTATTATTATAATATTAAAATGGACTAGAGTTTGATTACAACTCACCTGATGGTAAGTGATAATGTGGTAGATATAAGATGAAGCACGCTTGCCCATAAGGTAAATTATAGTAAAGTAAATATTTATTGACGAAACAAAATTATGAAACACTAGTAGACGCCTCGCGGTTTCACCCGCGTAGTTCCCGTTCCCGTGGGAATATAGGGATAAAAAGTAGCATATGTCACCCGGGGAACTTCCCAACGGTGAAAGAGTGAGTTTATTCGTTACAAACAAACAAAAATCCAAAATTACAAATCTTTCCTCTTTGTAATATTAGTATAGATGTAGATGTAGATAAATTTAAACAATTTGCTAACTCATCACTTTTGTTTTGAAGAGTCCAAAGGAGAATAGCGATAGAGAGCAATTCACTTCCACTATATACGAATCAGAAAGATATCGTACGTATCTGGTTGAAATTGATAAAACGATTTAATGAAGGTTTTTTTTGGTACGCATTTATTTAGAATCAAATTCACGCCTAATTAAATTAACTTACGATAAATAATTTTCAAATTTCTTAGAAATGTCAAAAACTGAAAGAAAGAAAATATTAGTATTTTCTTTCTTTCAGTTTTTGTATAACTCTTGATATTTTTATACTTTCAGTACTTATAATAACATTTAAGTACATATATACCTACTAATTTATTTTACGTTACGTGTTGTGTTATAGTTTTCATTTTGTTATTGTTGTCACGTGTATACCGTAACAACAACAACAACAAACAATAACAACAATACCGTGGATAACCGTAGTCGGAGTACCCGATATAATTGAACGTGAGTATTTAAAAAAAAGTAAACAAATGTGTCAGTTTCTCTATCTTCCTACTTATATACTTACTATCAAAATAAGAACGGACTACTAGTGTCTTAATTATCTTATTTAATACATTGACCTGATAAAGCATTAAAGACTAATTATTATTTAGTGATAATAATGTATGCCTAAATTCGTATTATTTTGAGGCGCCTACTTATTTATCCCAGATAACAAGCATTAAGTATAAATGAGATATTAGTACAGCGAGTGATTAGTAGATACCTACAATGTTATCAAATGCAAAATACAACTTGCACTTGTCTTATCAATAGCGTAAGATAGTAGTCAATTTTACGTTGAAGTATGACGGTAAAAAAAAAATCATTAATTTACTGCTACTTTTAGGTAGCATTACTTGGTATTAACTCTACTTCTCGCCGTTTTTTTTTAAATCTTTACTTAATTTTATACGGGGTTTTAGAATGTAACTTATAACAAAACCAATGCATACATTTACTAAATCAAGTGAGCTCTTTCTTCAACAGCTGGACAGCTACGTACGGGCTGTACGTGTACGTAGTATACTGTCCGACTTGGCATCCGGTGAGTCGGGCACGCTCAGTTTTTTTTTTAATACCACAGGTAACATTCAAGCAGATGAGTTGCATGATGGTAAACAACCACCGTCGCCTATGAATATCTGCAATACCAACTACAAATACGTTGCCGACCTTTTAAGATTCTATTAATAAGGAAGTTAAGTGAAGATGCGGTCTACGATAGAGCAGGCTTGCCTAGAAGATACCGACTCACCTCCAACTTGAAGGCACTCGGATTATATTCATCGAGGAATACTCGAATTTTAATGAAAACCGATTTACATACCAAAAGTGCGTTAACAAGCATACAAAAGTTTGCAAGAATCTAGAAGCTTGCGTGTAACAATAGTACTAAGCCAAAATGAGGTTATTAAAAAAAAACTTTTCCATAGAAAAATGACGTAGACCTTTTACAAAATGTATGGAACAGCAGAATCTTTCGCAAATTAAGAGTTGGTCCCACAGTAAGTTTGGTTAATTACGACTACATTAACCTCCTGCGGCTTAATAGCTACTACCGAGACGGGTAAATAAGTGAGTTTAACATCTTCTTTTTAAAACAAATTGATCATCATCCTTATTTTCTAGAACATTCCCTGACGGACATAGAATACAGAGTAGAATTTATACCTGCATATCGTTTCACGCCATGTGACCGACATACTTCGATCGTGCTCCCGGCTGTTTTCTTAGCATTCTGTTCTAATATCAAATACCTCGTAAAATGTCTGGGCATTCACGTAAAATGTACTAATAAATTTATGGCCCAACATACATTAAGTCGTTAAAAATCACACAAATTTTACAACAATGTATACCTACGGTTGTAAAAAGTACGCACGGAAATGTTTTCCCGCTTTCGTTTTGCTTTCACTTCTTTTGTTTTTTTTAATGATCGATGCCAATGCCATTTGACCATTTGACTCTTATAGTTCATCGTCTTCGTTTTTGGCGTCGCACTTTGTGCATTTGCCAGTGTTATTTGTTTGTTGTGTTGTTATGTCATGTATTTCGATATTTCGAGTATTAGATAAATCAAGTGAAATTAGTCAAAGTTACTCATAGTATGTCATGGTTTAGTCTGCTCATGTCCTAAGTAGTGGAATCTTTACTAGTTCTTTGTGGAACTTTGATAGAGTTTTGGAAACAACACAAAATCCAAATCCAAATTTCAGTACTTTATGTCACTTTCCCAAACTAACTCAGCATGTTATGAATAAAAAACCACAACTTTTCAAAATAAACACTCGAAATACAGTGTTTTGGAAAAAATTAAAACGGCAACATGATGGTGCCGTGTTCCTGCCACGATAGCTCACGATATTTTCGACACTTATTAGTTACAGCGTGAATGAAAAAATGCAATAAATGCATTCATGTGATGTTCGGCAATAATTATGTAGCTTATATACTTATATATTACCGTAGCTGTTTTATGTGTTTACTCGTAAATAGATAAGTGTTTCAGGAAAAATCTGATTGCAAAAAACAGACGCTCGCATCGCTCTTGGCCTACTTTTTCATCCTTTAAATTTATAATTTTCCTTTTTACTTGTGTGAAGGTTGTTTTTACAATTTTAATTTCTGACCTCGATTTGGTTTACCTCGATCTATTTATACAATTTATTTACCTATCATGTATGATGTACCTAATTATATTTATCACCAGGACTTAATCGTACACAATAGTGTTTTTACCGATACAATTATCATGAAAAATTCTATCTTTGTAGGTATAATTAGTTAATTGTATATAAAAGTAGGCAAGGTAAGCGGAGCGTTGATGGTCCAGCCGCAAGATGGGTCGACGATATTGTCACAGTCGCGGATCGAACCTGGTCCAGATTGGCACAGCACTGAGGCAGATGGCATGACAAGAGAGAGGACTATACCCAGCAGTGCGATGCCAAAATTAAAGAAAAAATACAGTGAAATACAAACGCACCACTGCGGTTTGATCAAGCAAGAGACACTATCATAATAATATTTACAACGTGACACGAAAGCGGTCCGCGGCGTCAACGCAGCGGCCAGTGCGCGTGCCGTTAAGCTGAGCTGAATGAATGCTCGTTAAAAATCAACCCACCGTGCAATTAGCGGTCACCAATGAAAATAAAACAAAGTCGGCTGTACAGTGTACACCGCCCCCGGACTCCATGCTTTAATTGTTTTTGCGGACTAAAAATAAATACCAAAAATAAGTTTGAATATACTGCATTCTTTGATCTAAGCCTAAGCCTCTTCGATGGTTTTGGCGGAAACGCGGAAAAATAATGTCATTTCAGTCTAGTTATTTTTTAGTTTGTGTTATTAAATCATAAAGTACCTACCGAATTATGCGCATATGTGTTGAAACATGTCGCTTCGTGTTGTTCCAAAAACGCCATGCTTCTGGGAAAGTGGACACTAGGTACTTTACTAGGGCATGAACTAGACGTTTCTGTAATTTACTTTTACTGAATACAAAAAAGCTAATGTTTAAAAAATGTATTTTAATGGAATGTCCCATTAGTAGAAACATGATGTGCACCGTATGACCGCCGCGGGCACCTCGTGACTGTTCTCGCGGATCCATCACGAAATTTTACACTCGCCCTGCATCTTATTAAGTGTTATGAAACGCCCAGTGACAGTACCTTTTATGGAGACCCTCACGCTTCGCCGCTGTTGCTACGTATGTTGACTTTACGCCGAACTTGGTACAATTGCTTCATCTTATCGTTATAGGGCAATGATGTCTCAAAAGAACGCGGATGCCCTAAAGAGAGTCAATTTATTTTTTTATGCAAAAATAATGAGACGAATGAAATGTTTATCATGACAATTGCAGCGGTACCCAGAACTTTGAGCAACCTAGGGAATCGTTGCTTTGGTGCTCATTACTTTAAGAAATTTGATAGTTAGCTATGTTTCGTTACAATAGAGGGCATAGGAAATAAACAGTATTACCAAATCCCTCCAAAACCATATACATACTTTACCAAATCGAAATAATTCTCATTCAGGATGTTTCCATCAGAACACAACATACCATTTATTAAGTTGTTACTACACCAGCAAATATTATGGACTATCATTTACTTGAAGAGTTAAGTGGAAGCAATTGACATGTCAAGTTGAACAATATTCGCGGTGATACTCACACGAGGCTCGCGAAGTAGAGACATCGCATCAAATAGAGAAGCTAGTAACAAGCTGCAGGGCGCTATTATTGCGTCAAAGCGAACTGCCTATATTTCTTAATTTAGTGATAATTTCATAAAGGCTAGCAGGTAAGCGCCGCTTCACGGCGCAACCACGCAGCGCGGTGGGTCCATCGCTTATGGTCGAGTTAATTGCACCCGCTATAAGGACGGTCATCGATAACATGATAATGTTTTAAATGCCGGTTGTGTCGGAACTGACAGTACTTTTATCGTGTCATTTCAACTTTTGCAAAACAGATTGGTGTTCTTGATGTGGCGCTTTCCCGGCAAGCTTGGATTAACACTCAATATCTCTTAAAAAATGTTGGCTCGTTTTAAATTCTCGAATGCGTGTACTACGTGTGTTTCTCCGAAGTTTGTTTTTCGGAACGATTGCTCAGAAAAACAATGGAGCAATCAGGTACCACAGACAGAACCCAAATTCACACAATAGCATTAGCATACGATTAAGTTTGTTTGTCGGCGCGTAAATCTTAAAGCCCTTGGTATGCGCCAGAGTTGCTTGTTTGAGATGGAATTGATATGAGTGAGGCATGTGAGTGTCGTGCCTTCACACCCTTTATACTGAAAGGATTCACGATTGTGTGTCATTATCATTTTATATTCAAAATACATGTCATCTAATGTTATTTTATAACTTACTACCTAATAATAGTCTACATTACAAACCAAAAAAGAAACTTCAAAAATAAATATATACATACGTACTTTATTAAAAGTACTGCATACATATGCCTGTAATTAAAGCAAATAAATTCCTATTTGAAGATAAAATGTCTTTGAGGCATCAAAATGGTCGTGTAACACTACACAGTCGGCGAGTGCGCATATAATTTAGCACTTTCGCAAGAGAACACAAATTGCAACCAGTTGCATAACATGCATTATTTAAACGCGACAACCTTATAAGAAAGTATTAATGTGATAGAGACTACGTATGTCGCTTGCGGTGACTCAGAGAGCTCATTGACCCTCGCTCACCAGCCGACGCCTACTATCCCTGCCTTGCACTACATTGCTTCATCTCGAAACGCTAACTTGTTTGAAGAAACACAATTAAACGTCATAACAATTAAACAACGCTCTTAGAAATGTTGTAACATCTTCTTCATTCAAGCCGAGCGCGACGAGCCGTGCGAATCGACAAAGCGCATTCCATCACATTATTCGTCCCATTCAAACCCTCGGAATTATTTATCGACAACGATTAAACGAGCTTCATATGTACGAGAAAATCTACATGCGCATTATTTATTATATTTTACCAAAATGTGAATTCATACGCGGTTGCGATTTCAGTACATCATTCATCAAGTGAACGTGTAAATTTGCATACGGCTGCGAGTCCAGTCGTGCGGGCGTCGACTGGAATTAAAGAGGATCGAGAGAGGCGATCTCGTGTCGATAGTGTCACATGACTAATGGAGCAGGCGCCGATCACAGATAAATCGACAAATAAAAATACGGCCGGGCCACCGCCGCCGACGGCACTGCGAGCGCCCTCCGATCTGGCGCAATGTTCCCACAAGGCACTCGAGCCGCGCCGCTGCCGTCCACTCAATGATTCACTCCCACCAATGAGATCGGCCTTTCCATAATATATCACTGTTCCGTCCTGGCTACAGAACGCTACATTGATTCTACTCCAAGTATTTAGTCCGCTCTCGATGTCTTTCTGTCTAAACTAACAGAGTTGCTCGGATGAGCTGTTGTGACTAATGCTCTCCTATTTATTAAGCACCGTTCTGACACCCACACGACATTGGTAGACTTTGAGACAAACAATCAATATTATTATTTTAAAAGCTTAGGATATTCATAGCCTGTGTTTACCTTCGGCAACTCAAAGAGTGCCGTTACCGTAACTTTGTGTAAAAAACCTAAAAGCAGCGCTGTGAAGTAATATAATATTATTATGCACTCAATCACGACAAGCTTTATGTTATGATAACAGTTTATGGCCGGCTTAACCCAGATTTTGTGAGTAACAACATGTCAAACAATATTACTTCTACTAAATGTTATCTCATTTACTGAAATGCAAACATGAATGTTACTTCATTTTAACATTGGCTGTTCACATCAATATTATTTCTTTGAAGCAAGGCCGTTATTATTTTTATTACTATGGTGCGACTGATGATCTATTTTAAATATATAAAATACATAAGCACATTTTTAAATAACAGCATGACTAACTTTTATAAAATTTCTCTCAAAGCGATCCTCAAGACTTGCCAGATTTAATATATTGATGAGAGCATCATAACATAGATATTTGTACCTAAAGAAATGAATTGTGAAGTTAAATTAAAGCGTGTAGGTAATAAATAATGGCGTGTAATAAAAATGACGACAGAAACACATCAAAACTAGCTATTACGATGCGAGTTGGGCGGAATTTCATAGGCGGCGAATCTCTGGGCGGCGCAACGTCCTTCCAGAGACGCACAATAACCGGCGGTCGACGACCCGTCATGGATATAATTTATCTTTGACACTATCTACATTCTAACATAGTAACACGCAAAAGAAAATTGTTTACGATATTACAAATTATTGACTTTGTAATAATATGTTTGCGTAAGTCACACGTTTTGTTAGCGCGGTTGAAAACCATAAAAAATCGTGAACGTCTAACGATGGGCACTGAAAAGAACTTATTTAGTGTTTGGGTAAGTTTGACGTCAATCCCTCACGTCGTAAGTGCCGCGAGTGCTGACGAGAGCGCGGTGTTCCGGATACGCGTCTCGCAGTAAATACGAGACCTTGCCAAATGAGCGATGTGACTGCCGGAGCGACGGCGGCACGCCGACGCCACTCCTGCAGGGTGCTGCAGCTGCCGACAGCGGCGCGCCGACAGACGCATCCGCGGCTGTCGCGTGACGCGCTATCATCACTAAATATAACCGGTGACAATGAGACACTTCGCCGCCGCTCGCCCGATAATTACCCAAAACCGAAAGTGCTAAGCCTCGCAGATCGCCCAGCCTTAATAAAAGGAGGTTCAACAACCCAGTCGCGAGAATGACGCCTCGTCTAGATATACGCGGTATGCGGTTAATATCTAGCGAGATCGAAATAAATCGCTAGGATTATTGCCAAGTGGAAAATCATTATAATATATTGGACGGTCGGAATTCACTTTGACAATATTTTGACAGCGTGCGGTCTGGAAGCTTTAAGCCGTACGCTTCTGAGCTTTGCAAGAGGTTTTTCATCATCTTTTTAGTTTTTTGCACGATGGTAGGCAAAACGTTTTATATTTGTATGATGTACTCTTTAAATGTTACCACTATACATGATTTGATTTACCTACGTTTAGTTCCACTTAAAACTTACTACATATCTACTATTTTTAAGGGTTTTTAGAGTATCATTTACATAGTAATATTCGGGCTAAAAATCCATACACCATTAGTTTTGCAGGCTTTTGGTGCCGTTTAACTTATAATAAATAAATCAATATCGTAGGACTATACACACAGCGCCATCTGGTCCCAAACTAAGCAGAGCTTGTGTGATGGAAGTCAGATAACTGATAGAATACATAAATACTTTTTTTTTGTAAATACATACTTATAATATATACAGAACACCCAGACACAGAACAAACATTTGTTTATTCAGAAAATGTTTGCCCTGAGTGGGAATTGAACCCACGCCCTACAGCTCTCAAGGCAGATATCATCAGGTGGATTAGATGAAAATATTAATTTAAATTCGGCAGCCACACTTGAGAGCCAGTTCCATTCCATGCTGGGAGTGCTTTACCATCTTCGACCACACCATCACTGAGCTGTGCTTAAACAATTAGCTTGTCAACCATTAAAAAAAATGCGACTCCAAATAGTAACGTTTTCTCTGAATTGCAATGCAGTAAATCAAACATGCGACTATTACGAAAGAGACATACTTATTTGGGAAGTCGCTTTATCTGAAACGTTTACGTTTATACATCGTATCAACTGTATAAGCAGATTCTACAGCTTCTCTATTTATCATTTATTATACATAATTATTAGTGTGATATTCACGCTTTGTAATGATGTTGTATCATTGATTAAATTATTTTAGATTCCGATTGCATAAAAAAACTAAATGGCCTAAATCCCAAATGTAAGTCATAAAAAATCAAGATCTTAATCAAAAATAGTTTCATCAGAACTTTTGTGGATGTCATTTCTCGTAGCTGAATTGTTGACAAAGCACTTTGTAACATAGATTAGATTCTTTAAAGTAAAGTAAGAAGGTAAGTGTGTATTCTGTGCAGTTGTTTACTGTATTACGTAGATAAGTAGCGAATGCGTGGCACGGTGCACGTATATACACAGGGCGCCCAGAGAAACGGGCGCCGCGACCAGCCGTGCCCATCTACGGGCTTCAACTGTATAACCGGAACTACTGCCCCTATTTAGAATGATCACTCCACAATTTTGATACCAAGTGTCTTTCGCCTTGCAATTTAATGCATACTGATCTTTATTGAGTTAATTTTGCCACAGATAACATAATACTTGTACAGATAATTCCACAAAAAAATGGTAGGTACTACGGTAGTGAGGACTATTTTTCAGGCTATTTTCTAGTGTCTAGCGGGTTCTAGAACGCGCCCTTCTCTACGTGCGTATTTCGAATTATTTTCACCTTACATTGGTATATAACTGTTTATTGCTCACACCAATTACAAACAATTATAACAATATCAAACTTAACACTAGTTAAACAGTTGGCGGCCTTATCGCTAAGATCGATTTCTTCCAGGCAAACTTAACGGAAAGGAGTCTAATAAGTGAAGTACGGTGTGTGTTGTTGTGAAAAAAACACTTCGTAGTAGTGTAGCGATAAATCAATAGATGGCGCTCTTTTTTTAGTAAATTTACTTGTTTCATGATAAGTCTACTGATTCAAAAAACAGATGCTTAAAACGTTGTTGACAAGGTCTACACCTACCAAATCCTATAACTACTATAATACTAGCCTGAAAACCAACTAGGTGGGTCGGTATTGTACGTTTCCTTTAGCCATTTTATTCTATCAGCTGTCAAATCTGTTTTGATTGTTTTAGATACCTACGTATCTATATAAGTATTTAACACGCTTCATTTTTACGTAATTTATCTTGATAATAATTGCTATTATAAGTAAATAGAACATTCAAAGTCAAACATTACTTGCATGTAGGAAATTGTATTCTAAAATGTAGTTTCCGCTGTATCAAGTCAACCTGAACATCCTAAACATATCTACTTCCTTCAGACTTCCAAACTCATGTCTTTACCCAAACCCATAAGGCATTTCGGCATTGTTCTATCTGGTAGATCGAGCGTAAAGTCTGGAACAATGGTTTATAGCAGGAAATACTCGCTAGATACGACACCAAGCTTAATAGCTGTTAGCTTTTGTGTTAGGTACCTACTGTCAATAGACTAGAGAACATTACATCTAATTCATCGAAATAAATATGAAAGTTTTTCGCAAATTAACGAGAGAGGCGACTCTACATCTAAATGGAGAACATGGGAAATTTGACATTTTTATTGAATATAAGATTATAAATATAGATTATAGGTATCTAGATAGAAATGATGTCGAATCAAATGATCCCGAAAATGGCTTATGAGGTTACAGACGTATAACAAATTATGTAATAATAATTCCAATATATAGACCGAACGTGACTCTAAACAGGACGCAAAAATGATTTCTTTTTCGATCCAGACTCGATGAAAATTGGCACACCACACGTAATAAAACTGGCGAGCTTTGCAAACTGGGGCAACCAATCGAGCGACGTATCCAACGGCTCGAGCCATGTAAATTATCCATAAAGCGACGATGTCGAGAGGTCGTCGCACTATCATTAAGCACCGAGTATCTACGTATAACGCACTATGAGCTATGAGAGCATGAGAGACAGGGTGTGACTTTCTTACCGATGCTAGTTTGTTTCAAAACGTTACTTTCAAATGACTCCTAAACATCAAGAAGATCGCTAATAATAATTTTAGATGTTCCCTTGAATGATCGGCTAGATACGAAAGTTCTTCATTCAAAGGTAGTGTTGTGTAGATTTCGAGCCCATCGCGTTGCAAGGACAGAAACGGGACACAATGACATATTTTATGTACAAGTTTTCACCCGACTACACAAAAGGCAGGTAGTGACTTCAGCAGTCTATGTTTGTTAGTATGATATTTCGTTCCCATATCGCGTTATCCTACTTAAACAACTACTAATATTTTAACAAATGAAGTGTTCATATATTCGCTCATTCGTGTCATAGGGTACATGAAATCACAATTAAACCAATATGGCGGAATTTATAACCTCATTTATTTATGTTTGGTATCATATGAAATGTCTTAATGAGCACATTTCAAATATGTATAATTTTGTAAAACAAGTCTGGTGTGGCATGAGGCAGCAGACTAGTTTTAATTTTCAAACCTATAGCTTATTTTGCTACGAGCAATGCTATAACTAGCGATAACTGCTGTACGAGACCTAGTCAATAGAAAAAATATATAATCCCTAGACAGCCAGACGACCGATGTTGCCCCACATTGCAACCGATGCGTGTAATAATATCTCGCGCTCATGATATTATACTATTGCTTATAAGTGATATTTTTATAACTACAATGACATCAGCATCGTCAGCGTGTTACAAAATGTAATAAAAGATATCTACTTATATTTACGCTAGCTACGGTAGTAATAAAATTTGTTAAGTTTTGAGAGTTTTTTTAACGAAAAAGTAATGAAACGCTTTACCTACTGATGGTAAAACAACCCTTGTCCATGAATATTGCACCTAAAAACTTTGATGTTCATTAGACATGCAATTACTTTTCTTAATAGCCCTGTAGTTGTATCATCATACTCTTTAAATTGGAATACAGTAATGTTTACACTACTGCTTGGCGGCAGAATATCTAGTAGGTAGGTACTGTGGTGCTACTTAGACGACCTCCTGCTAAGAAGATCTAGATCTTATTTTTGATCCTAGATAATATATATTCATACTGGCGTGGCCTACGCAACCGGCTACGTACTTAGTCGCTACCCCAGGGCATGTTAGTGTTGAACAAACTTTTATCTGTATTACCACGCCTGCCACAGATCGCTGCAGTTTCAGCAGGTATGATCGTGGGTTGACTACCGCGTTAGTCTATGGCAAGCTTTATGCATAATGTGCGTTAAACCTAGACCTAAAGGTTACAATAACTTTCGTCAAGTTTTCGATACCTTGTATCTTGTGTTCGAGTCCTTGTCACGCGTAAAATGAAATTAACTTTAAGTGCCGGTATTTCTAAACGATACCAATATTTTTTTCAAACTGTTATACTCTCTCAGCAGCGTACGATCGTGATAGATTGTATAGCATATAGCAAGAGAAATTAAGATGCTACTATGCGACTATGCGTAGCAATGGGACATAATAGGCTGTGGACGATGATAAATGCGGAATATTTAAAAAAACTGCGACAACGTATTGTTTTTTTTTTACGAAATTTTTATTCAGTACTAAGCATAAAGCAGCTAAAGTGTTACTCAAGATACAAAAGCTAAGCCTACCAGATTATTTACTAAGTCAAAACTTGAAACTGAATTGTACACACGCAAGTCAGTTAAGACATTGGCTCGAAAGGAATGAAAGCTCATTGCCTGAGTACACTGCCGGACTAGTAGTGGATATTTTGGTTATCTTTGGACTTTCATAGGTTTATAGAAAGCTATATAGTATAGCTTAGGGTGTCCTAAACAGAAAAGGGTCATTGGTCTCATAATAATTACAAACAACTTTTATGAAAATAAAAGTATAATATACCTAATTATAAACAAAATTTTAATGTTGAAAAAATTACAAGGTTAACTCTTGGCCAAAAGTACGAGTAGTTGTATTTTTGAGTGATTTCAAATTTGAGCCCATAGTAATTTTTCTTAATAATGACAACCTCTTTTGATGCAAATTACATCCCTAGCTTCTAACGCTGTATACGGGAGTTTTGGCGGGAACGCGGGAAGAGTCGTGTCGCTCCGTTGTATTTTTTTCCGAAACTTGTGTTTTGTCGAGTGTTTATGCATAAAAATGGTGGTTTTTTATTCATAAAGTGCCGAATTACATGCGTGAGTGTGGGAAAATGATATAATGTGGTGAAACATGACTTTTCGTGGTGCTTCCAAAACTCCATCGAAGCTTTATAGTAAAGTCGCCACTACTTTACTAAAGCATGACTGGACTTGACTGACACAGACTGGACTTGACTAAGACTGGACTTTGACTATAACTAGTTACGAGGACACTTATTTAACTTTTGTAACTTGAAAATATGTAAATACTTGACACTGGCAAATGCTAAAACGCGACGCCAAAACCAAAGAAAAAAAAACGCTGTATACGGGAGTTTTGGCGGGAACGCGGGAAGAGTCGTGTCGCTCCGTTGTATTTTTTTCCAAAACTAGTGTTTTGTCGAGTGTTTATGCATAAAAATGGTGGTGTTTTATTCATAAAGTGCGGAATTACAAGCGCGAGTGTGGGAAAATGATACAATGTGGTGAAACATGAGTTTTCGTGTTGCTGCCAAAACTCTATCGAAGCTTTGTAGTAAAGTTGCCACTACTTTACTAAAGCATGACTGGAATTAACTGACACGAACTGGACTTGACAAAGACGACTTTGACTAAAACTAGCTACGATGGCACTTATTTAACTTTTGAAACTTGAAAATATATAATTACTTGACACTGGCAAATGCTAAAACGCGACGCCAAAACCAAAGAAAAAAAAAACGCTGTATACATTTGTACAATCCATTTGTTTCAGTGCAGCACATTAGTTAGATTATGTGGTTTGTTTGTATTTCGTTGTGTACTTAATGAAGATATTTGTCCAGTAATAAAGTACCGAATATCATGTGAGTATCGTACTGAAACGTGCGTGGGTTGAGCTCTGTTTGTACACAGCACTTACATGCTTCACAAGAGCTTAGGATATGAAAGTCGTAGCATTCCGTGCGTATATTCAAACATGTTTCGCGACCGATTGAGAAGAGTGCGTCGATCCATTACGGTGTCTGTGAATAAACACCGCATCATCACCCCATTGCCGCCATTAAGCTGATGCTTTTAAGTGCTAGAATAGCATGAGTAAGTTTACACTCGATGTTTGTTGAATCAGACGATGGGTAATCTTTAGAAAATTGACATTCGGCGCCAAAAGGAGCTATGTGAGTGATTGTGTCGGTGCGAAATGGAAGTGAACAAATATTTACTGAGCCTGGATTCGTAAGTGGCTCCATATTTGTACACGGCTATTTTATTTCATTACGGTTGACCATGTGTGCTGCCGAAGCTTTGCAAACATTATTAGCGTCGAGCGTCAAAGCAAAGCTGTCTTGTTTGGTCAAATCAGCCGGAATCTTTGATGTTGTAAAAACAAATGATTACTCTTGATGTGATATCGTCTCTATAAATTAAGTAAATGAGAAAAATTAAACAGTTGATCACTTTTTGTCTTAGATGATGTAAGTATTGGTTTAGGTATAGGCATTGTGTATGCGATAAAAATGATGATTAATAATAGCTTGAATGAAAAGAGGAGCATAACTCGATGTTATAATTGTAGGAGCATTGGTCGCAAAATTTAATTTACGTTTTTAACAAAAACATTTACTAAAACAGGGTCATTTTTGGACAGATTTTTTTTTATTAATTACCCCCATCAGGCATGCTAAAGCTATAAAGACATACTGCCTTGTCTTTGGTTTTTGCAACTCATGTCTAACATTTATATAGTTGCAGTCAAAGTCTAGTCTTGGTCAAGTCTAGTCAAATCCAGGCATGCCTTAGTAAAGTAGTGGCGACTTTACTATAAAGCTTCAAATGAGTTTTGGAAACAACACGAAAGTCATGTTTCACCACATTATATTACTTTATTTATACACACTTTAAAAAAAACATGTACAAAGGGAGGACTTAATGCTAAAGTATTCCCATACTCGCGCTTGTAAATGGGGTGACACAACCTTTTCCGAGTTCCCGCCAAAACCCCTGGATCACCTGAATGGACTGTTTTTTTTTTTTTTGTTCTTGAGCCAGGATGGACAGAGTTCTTAAAGAGTCGCCATATAAGAAAATTATCAGCCGGATAATAATAAACGTCGGGTGGAATGTTCGCGAAGCCGTCGCGTTTTTATTCGCAATGGTCCGCTGGCGGCCTCCTTATAACTATGATGTGAGTAATTGGTAACGAGGAAATTTAAATTATTATAGTCACGTTTGACGGGTTCCAGCCATTTCCACGAATAAACTTCCCGAGCCAAGGTAATGGCAATGCTGCAACTGCAAAGAATTTTTTGTCACATCTTTTATGAGCGTCATTGCCCACTAAACTAAATATAAAATTTTACGTTTTATTGCTCTCGAATAAAAGATGTAATGTGTAGATAAATATTTTGTCATTTTAAATTTAACAAGTAAGTATTATGAATATGAACGGTATGAGTAAAAGCACTTTGTCTTAGTTATTACGGTGAAATGGAACGCGAGATGGACTCTGAAATATACAAAATGACAAAGCTATGTTACTCACATAAATAAAACCCACATAACTAAATGTGCCTCCGTGATATATAACTATTACCCACATAAGTAAAATTGATATTCCCAGCTCAGCCAGCAAATTGATATTTTATTGTGACTTTTTTATATGTATATAATATACACATACTACATAAGTGCTTGTCAAACAAAAACAAAAAAAAACTTCTTAAATTATAATAATAATTTAAATCAAATTTTGGCGTTTGAATTGTTTTATGTAATTTCGAAACTTTCGCGATTTAAACAAATAATTATGTGGGTACATAATGTAGGTATGTATGTGTATCGTCGGAACTAATTTCTTAGTATTTTGTGCGTGACCATCCCGGTAAACATAATTTTGAATTATTTTATGTTTGATTGATAATTTTTTGATTACGTTTATGTTAATTATTATTAATGTAAAATCTCTAGTAAGCTATTTCTCTACACGTTGCATTTTGCATTAAACTAAAAAAAGGTAAGTAGGTATCTATCAATTATTAAAATTAGTTAATAAATTTAACAAAAGTTAGGTAATGACATAATGTATTTTCATATCGCTTCACCACCTAAACTATATATTTTGATCTTAACTCAAGTCTACGTAAGTAGGTAAGTACATCTATAATCTCTATAGAATGAAATAACAAATCTTGGAGACCACGAATGCACGAGAATTACCATAGACAATTATAATTAATTAATAGCTAATTTATGAGTTTGCTAAAGCAATAAACAAATGATGTCGCTTTCAACACCTGTGCTAAAACAGCGAATACGACAAAATAATGATATTTCCGAGTTTAGAAATGATAGACATTTACGAGTTTAAATATCGAAATAATCGACCATTCAAAATTATTAGTAATCACCTAACACAATCTAACAAACACAGTTTTAACTCTTAGGGCCTTGTTATCCATTCCTTCTGAGCGAATAGTTATAATATTACGCAGTGAACTCGGATGTTTACGAGACAATCACTTAAGTACGCTGAGCACGAGCGGTAATTGTAATTTGTACCACGTTAATTATGGTCGCAACTTCTCTTATCGTGAACCTGATGAAATTTTATATCCTTGTGGTATTCCACCGCTGATATATCTTTTTTTTGTTAAATCTAAAGATACCCAGCTGTATTAAAGCACAGATAATGTACGAGTAAAATTGTATGAAAAGTGAAATAAAAAAAATCTAAAACCCTCGGGCCTGCGTTTGTGTCTGACGGAGGGCAAAAGAATTTGCTGCCCGAGTAGGTATTCCTCGATAGAATACATTACAACAACCAATAACAAGTCGGACGTGAATGGGTTCTTCTAGGCAAGCATGCGCTATCATAGACCACATCTTCGCTTATCATCAGGCGAGATGGCGGTCAAACGTAAGTCTTTCCTGTGCTCTATTAAATTAATGGGAACTCAGATCCCCAGATTACGGGAACTGAGTTCCCGTAAACCCAAAGGCCCACTTTTAATCGGCAAATTCTCCGGCTCCAGGGCTAGCTGCTGATATATGTACCTACGCGTTTTCCTGGGAAAGGCAAAAACGTATTAATCATGTCAGTCATCACCATCATACATAAGGTAGCTAACGCATACGATCGTTACGACGGACATTAGTTTGAACGACAGAAATTCCCGAGAGTCGGCGGGTGATGGTTCCCAGATTCCGTGCGACTGATCAATCTCAATGCGTCGCGCATACAAACTCTGGACAAACCCTGAAACTAACTTAGCCAAAACTCCTAGTCTTGTACCACGGACTAGATGACGTGATTCGAATACTCACTTCTTTGAAGGCAACTCCAGAGCAGTGTATAGGTAGGTACTTATACCTAGTTCACTACTCCATAAAAATATAAATGGAAAAAAGGTACGTAGGTACGCTTCTAGGTGGGTACGTAGAATACGTTGCTCTCGTGGATACATGGCCCATAACAGCTTTCGAAATTATACATCAGAATCTTTCTGTCTCTATATCTACTGCGGGTTAATTCACTTAACCCTTATCTTTATGAAAATGTTACTTAGGTCGGATAGGATCGGCGGATGCACGTGCGCAATGGGCTGGCGTGCCGAAGCTCGGCCTGCACTTCCGACTCACATTCATTCCCGCGCCATTCATACAACTGCGTCATTCATTTAATTCAAGTTCATAACGAGAGCCGGCACCCGTACGTGGGAGGAGCTCCGTACTGCCGACACACCCGTGAAGCGACACCGGCCATTATTGAACTTTTATTGCCGATACGAATAAACCGTTTCAACATTCGAGTTTGAATCTTTCCATAAAATAAATCGAATATGTCGAAATTTGGGACCGCATTATCGTTTCTCCGTATTCGGTTGGGCGCATCGGATTCTAAGGTGCGCTATATTTCACCAGTTCGGCGTGTTCTAATTAAGCGCGCGGGTGCCCCGACGGCACAGTCGCGGGTGCCGCCGGCGGTATCCCGGGCCGGGAGAGGCGGCCGAGGTGTGGATGCACGCGGCGCGGCGGCTTCGCCGTGGCGCCGAGATGGTATCACCATCCCAGCACCGTGCCATACTTTTCTAACTTTTTTGTGAGTCGCGGGGGCGGCGTATTGTGTGCAATTGTAGCACGCGAGGGCACCTCCGGACGACGACCCGCGTCTTCGCCTTCGGGCCCGGTCCTCTATAATCCGACAGCATTATGGGCGACCCGGCGCCTTTGTTGGCTACCGGCTTAACGAGGACCCGTGGGTGGCTTATGACACGTCAGGATCCGATCATAAAGGTGCCAAAATTCTATACCTGAGGCTACAGCGCTGCCGACGACATTCCTTTCTCGCGCCTTTCAAAATTAATATCTATTGTACGCATACACCGACAGAAGGCTTATATGACACGGAGCTCGATTCGCGCCGGTTTCCTGAATAACCCATGTTCACACATAAATGTGTTCGTTTATATTTGAACACTTACGAGTGGAATCAACGATGACTTCCCGTGTATCGTCGAGTTTAATTGAGATGCATGCACTCAAATTCTTTGACCCCAATTAATTTCGTGGAAGTGAAGCGGTTGAGCGTTAATTAAGTGCACTAATATTTGCTGAGAACATGCTAGCGGTCATACACAATGTCCATTGTACTCGTTGTTTGCTTTGAAAGCAGCAATCAGATTGATAAAATCTTTTCTCAAGACGTCGCGCGGAATCGCTATCAATTAACAAAGATAAACTAGGGATGCAAGAGTAGGTAATTAAGAACGGAATTAAAGTGATTCTCGGTCTGTTGTTTTCTACACGCGCTCTGTTGCAACTAATTGAGATTTTCCGTTTGTCAAACAACAACCTATTTGTATGCATGTTTAAAGTCGTAACAATTACGCACTGATTAAAGTGAGTGCATGCGTGCGTTAATGCAGTTTGAGTGCACGGACACGTGATGTCACAGAGCGAAACGTTTGTTACGGTGTGTGGAGCAGGCTCGCCGGGGCAATGAACCAAACATTGAATTGGACATAAGCGTCCTGCGGAGGCCGCGTGCATATGCAACCAACGCGATTTACGACACACCACCCGCACCCGTCTCATCCGAGTTCAAATTAGCCTTCCGCAAAAACTTTTACTTGAAGCTTTACACAGACAATTTTTTTAATACGTAATCGGTTTGCGTTTGACCGCTGCTTTGTATTATTATTGGAATATTATGTCAAAAATCATTCCACTTCATTCTCACAAGTTGAATAAATGCGCTTTTCTCTGTCGTACATCTTTTTTTTTTAATGTAAAAGAGGTTCGCGTTTGACCACGCTCTGCCTGATGTTAAGTAGTGGTGTGGTCTAAGATGGAGCACGTTTACCTAGAAGAAACCTTTTTACTCTAGATCTAAAGACCCCCATATTGTACCTAACAGGGAACACAGACTCCAGGAGACAGTTCCACAACCTTGCTGTGCGAATAAAAAATATGGAATCACTGTCATTTGAATATGTTTTACGGAAGGTATATACAATAGATACATCTAATTAAACTTTTGTATAAATAATGGTATTTGATCTTTCGATGAGCCGGAACACATATTTAATATAAGCTGGAAACTAGGTGCTGCTTAGTAGAGATTTTCAACTTAAGGGTGGTAGCTAGCCAGCTGAGTACTAGAAAGTACCCTTCCACCATGCAATGATTTTCTCACGGTTTTTACCTTCACCGGCAGCTCAAGCTCATGGTCGGGATTTGAACCGACACCCATCGGCGTGTAAACCGATCGTGCTAACCTCTGAGCTATCATCCTTCCAAATTCTTTATACAAAACTTTTGTTTTTCGAATGTTGGTGATTTTATTTCTCAGGTGCCGAATTACGCGCGTGAGTTTAGACAAGTGTCATAAAATGATGAAACATGATTTCTCGTGATTTTCCAAAACTCCATCAAAGCTCGTAGTAAAGATACCCCTACTTTACTAAAGTATGACCAAACTCATCCATGTCTCCACTCTCTGTGAATACAACTTACATATTTAGTTCGAATTTTCATAAAATACTTGAAAATGTCGAAACACTTCACAATGCCAAATGCGACGCCAAAATAAAAAGAGAAACATACATGAAACGTCACAATCCTTAAATCATCAAAGAGCTAAACGTGTGAGAAGGATGAAATGCGATATACAATACTAATACTGCGACACCATTGAGTCGATATCAAGTATGCACATTTTCATTCCATGCGCGTCGGCCGCGGTGCATACAAACAATCTTATATAATGTTTGCGTATAAATGCGCGTTTAAAACATTCCATTGAGGGTTAGGTATCCGTTAATAAGTTGACCACTTTACAGCCACACATGCAATGTTTGATGGTTACGGAGATGCCTTTAGCTATCCGAGAATCCGGGTAGATACCAGTTACGAGTGTATATGCTCGTTCTGAAGCGTAAATCCCATAATGCAATGAACTTGAGTATTCCACATGATTCCGTCTAGTTGTCGGTACCTTTAGACGCCTTTAAGTAGATATACCTACAACATATCAGGAAAAAAGCATTTCCATAGTAAGACCACTTGAAGAGGTTAAAAGATCAGGCGATAAGAAGCAATCGCTGGGTTTAAAAATAAAAATGCGTAATACTTTGTTATAAAATTTATGTGGCTTGTATTTTTATAAGTGACGTTATAACAGCACAGTAATCTCACCGAGGTGAAGATCACTACGATTACTAATTATGATTTAATTAGTTACTCATTTAAGAATCTCCATTTAGGGCAGTTGCATTATAAGCAATCGAATAAAATTGTCAGAGAAAACTTTGTGTCAAAATCGATCATACTTAAAGTGTAGGTCATTCATTTGCTAGTTAATTACTCCACACATATGTGGTATGTTACTAACACTCAAATAATAAACGTCAATAATTGCAGTGTCAAGAGGCGTAGATAAATATGCACGATCAAATTCGATCAAAATGGTGATTGTGTAGATAAACTCGATTGATTCACTTAATCTATTTGCAATTAAGTTATGTCAATTAAGTCATTTTGTAACTGTCCGATTTAAATTGCTTTACAACTGATAAAGTTAAATGAAAGAAATACAAAACTTTTTGCAATTTAACTCTTTTTTTTTTGTCTCTATTGAATAGATAAAATTATTATTAAGCTACATGAAATATATTCACAATATATATAAATATCTCTTGTCATTTGTTCGTAACTTCAATATTAGGCTGAAACCGTGTACTGTAATAATTAGATAAGTAGATAAGTAGATAAGTGAATCGGTTTCTTCTAGGCAATTATGAGCCATCGTAGACCGCATCTTCGCTTAACATCAGGCAAGATGGCGGTCAAACACAAGCCTACTCGACTTAAAAAAAGATAACTAATTAAACACTTATATGCCTTTTTCTAAATACATATAAAAGTGTGTAGGTACTTATAATATACATACCTAGAATATACTCGTATATATCTATAACTTTCAGACATCTATGTTTGTCATTTTTTTTAACCTTATTGAAAATCGAAAACTCTTACTCTACATCTCACGAAACAGAACTACTACTCAATAAACTGACTTTTTCTTTATGGTTTATAAGCTAGGTGTTAAGAATACAGCTCACCTGATGTTACGATATGATACGGTGTGATCGAAGATGGTAAAGCTTTACAATCATTATGGTACACCTAGCCTGGAGTAAAACTGGCAGTCGAGTACGGCTGCCGGAACACACCATTAGGTGCTTGGATTTTGAATTTCTACTTGAGTGCGGTAGCTAGCTAGCAGAGTACTAGAAAATACCCTACTACCATGCTGTGGTTTCCTTCACCGGCAGCACAAGCTCATTGTTGAAGTTTGAACCTACACCCTTCTGCGTGTGAACTGACCGCGCTAACCACTGAGCTATTATCGCTACAAAATGGATATCAATACATAATTTTGTTTGTTCAAGTTAAGTATTGCACAAGTCACTTAATCAAAGAGAGATCAAAATTTCTAGATAAACATTGATAACAATCACACAATCAGCTGTTATCTATGAGGTCTTTCTCGTTATCAGCATGAGGTTGATAACAAACCTTGCCATCTATCAAAATATGAATATACTCGACGTGGCTTGTCAGATGATGACGATGACAAGAACGACGGGTTTCCTATTGTTCCGCGTGGTTTTTGTGTGTACTACAACAATTACGCAATAGACCTGAAATTAGCCCGCCCTTTCAGTCGGTTAGCATGCGACCGCTACCCACCTCAGCTGGCGTCATACGCAGACGGATATCGTGAGCGCAAATTGTACGCGTAGGTACCTGCCATATAAATACATCACACGTACCATCGACAAATCATAAAACTGAACAATAACATGAACCTAATGATGCAAACTCATTTAAACTTACAACCATTACAGCAACCGGAACTTCCACTGAGGCTAGCGAGTACTTCAAATATGTGGACACAGTGTCTTGGAAATTTCTCATCGCGTCACATCTCGTCTCGGTCGCTTGTCTAGACATCACAGACGACTTTTCCTCTGTTCTCGGTAATACGATTTTTGGCAGATATTTTAATACGGACTTGGCAACATTGTGGAACTAATCATATTCGGAAAATGAATGAAAGCTGTCGTGTGCGTGAATCATGGACGCTCGACGATGTCTTAGAAAGTCCTTGCTGTCCATTCTATTCTAATTATAAATATATAATGACATCATACGTCGCGCAAGGCTAATGTTGTAAAATTGGTAACATACGAGCCTATGCTTCGTTTTCAGCATGAAAATTATCACGACATAGAGTGACAACAGGCAAATTATGAGTATGTACCTAAATTAGATGTCGGAAAATTTTCGTCATAATTTTATGTTCTTTATGTTTTTAAATTAAATTAAAATTCAGAATGTTATGTCTATACGTATTCGTACTAAACTATATTAAACTTAAATATAGTAAGGTAGAGCAATATAAAATACAATTTGCGCGGTCGATTCACACGCCGAAGGGCGTGGGTTCAAACCCCAACAATGAACTTGAGCTGCCGATGAAAGAAAACATCGTAACAAAATCAAAGCATGATGTTACTTTTTAGTACTCTGCTGGCTAGCAACCATCCTCAAGTTAAAAATCTGCCGCCAAGCGTCTTACGGTGTGTTCCAGCAGCCTCACTTCAGAGCCAGTTCTATTCCAGGTTAGGTGTGCTTTACCATATTCGATTACACCGACAAACACCTAGCTTATCAACCATAAAAAAGGCGCTTATTTTTTCGTGACGTGTATATAAAAACAAAAGTTAACAGTTTTAATATCAAATCTCAATTATGTATGTATTCTATATCAATTATAATTATGAACACGATAAGATTGCGGAATCGTACGAGAATGATTATTATTTTGATATGCTATCTATGATATAACTCAAAGCTTAATTCATTTTCGTTACTTTACGAATCACAATTTGCTCTTCGTTGTCATTATGAGGCTGCAAAGCGGCGTTGCATAAATATCTTTTAAATGAAATCTGTGTTTTTGTCCGTTGTATGGCTGACACTTTTTACAGCAGTTATAACGATCATCACGTTGTTTAAGCCTGAAGTTTTGAGCTCGTTTGTATAGTACTACTATACAAACTAGTATATAGTATAGTACTAGCGATCATCAGTTTAATGTTGTATACGACATGGTCAAATTAGGCAGAGCAAAAATATAGCGGTTAAACAAATACGTGCATTCGATATTTAGATTTTTATGGTATTACTTGAAAAGTAGAAAACAAAATCCGATTCTGGCTGACGAATTCCTAAAATAGTAAAACAACTTGTGTATTAAGTAGTACTAGTATAACTTTCACGTTCTTTTACAAAGGATTCGATAAGCAGGTCTCGAAAAAATTTTTTTATGTCAAATTTGTTTTTTTTCTATCGAGTCAAAAATCTAAAGTTACATTTTATTATTACTAAGTTGTGGTAATGATAAATTTTAATCAATTCAGATTTTTTTATTTAAAATTTACATTTCAGTATATAAAAAAATAAAAAAAAATCAGTATATATACGTATGTGTTTTTATTTCAGTATATATACCTACACGGTAACTAAAATTGTTAAACGTCGGAGAATACCGCTTTTACATCTTGGATGTATTACAAATCCACATATTACGAAATAGGTATCACCTATTTAGGTATTACCTTTTGTCCCTACTATGAGAAAAAACTATTCTAATATAATATAATAATCGAGACATCAGAATCTTGTTGAATCTGAAGGCTGCACCAAATTATTCAGATACTTATTTAAAACAACTTGAACAATTTTACCTATTTGAAAACTTCACAATTTTTATCTTACCCATCATTGCTAAAAAAAAAAAAGTATTTAAGTATTCTATCAGTTATCTGTCTTCCACAGCACAAGCTCTGCTTAGTTTGGGGTCAGATGGCGCTATGTGTAATGTCCTATGATATTTATTATTTATTTATTTATTATTATTTGTGTAGGTAAACTTTTGATGACAGAGCGGAATAAAACAAAATGAAAGGTTGCAGCTAGTCTATAAATTGTATCAGGGCATAATAATGAAACGTTTATAACTACTTCAGATCATAGGCAGCACTTGTTGATTTTGTAATAATGGAAGTAAGTACTATATAATCGGTTTCCTGAACCGTTTGCAAGTTTGTTCGTTCGGGGACTTCCCAGATGTAACAGTTGCAAACACGTATATTTAAAGTTAGACAGATATTTTAATTTATAATTTTTTCATGAGTTTTATCACTAGCATTGTAATGGCAAATGATTGAGTAGGTATGTGTTCGTTACTCCTTCACGCTAACGGCTCAACTAATTTGGATGATATGTTTTTACCTCAAGGATATTTTTGTTTTGAAAAACGCTGTTGAATCTGAAGGCTGCACCAAATTATTCAGATACTTATTCAAAACAACTTGAACAATTTTACCTATTTGAAAACTTCACAATTTTTATCTTACCCATCATTGCTAAGTCATTCCCCGTTTCCTTCTAAATATTTCCATCATTGTCATTTAGTTACTTTTTTACAAGATGAAAAATCATGCCGATCTACGAATTCTTGATTATTGTTAACCGTAGACTGTCTCGCTACGCTAATTTTTTTTATTCATCAATTTATCGGTAGCTTTAACTTTGATTGTTTATCATTGATCTAATTAATAAAAAAAAAATAGAAAAATTTCAACATACCGTTGTATAATAAATGTATGGATTAAGTGTAAATTAATCCATATTCCATAAAACTGTTTGTTTACCTGTCCTAGATAGATACACAATTTAAAACATGGCTGCGTTTTTTTAAGAAATATTGATTACTAACTTTTTCCTATGGCTTCACAGGCGTTAATGATCATTTTTCTGTCTCGGGCTCCATACTTTTTATCTGGATGAAAGGCAACCCATGTTCTTCATTGCATCCCTGATTACTTGTCGGTAAATTATATTATGATGATCGGTTGAGTAATTAAGATTTACATTTATATTATAAATTGATCACACGTACGTCCGAAACTATGATTACAGGGTTGTGATTAATTAGTTAATTGTGTATACTTCTCTGTTTTGTTGTAAGTGCTCGCTATGATAAATTAGGTCCGATCAAAGAAAATAAACATGCAATGTTGAGTTACACTAATCAAGATTTTAGTAGCGATAGTGACGTGTCAATCGATAATTCTATGAAATTATTATCGATTGTAGAAATTACCGTAAAATTATCTACTTTGCATGACCGAAATATTGTTTCCTAATTAGGTACTTACTCATACCTACTTTGATACTATAAAATTGATTTCATTGATATAAACTTTAGATAAGAGAGATACAATATAATTTTAAAAGAAAAGTAATTTATGTTACAGCTCTATCATATGATATTGCCATTAATTTCGAAATGAAAAATTGAAATTTTATTTCATTTAAGTACTTAATTAAAAAATGCTATTATAATATTGGCATGTTAAACATCTGGATATTCTTATTTCATAACTATGACAATAATGACATATAATTGTATTCTCTTTGACAAATATATACCTACTTATATATTTGGAATATTTCTCTACATGGGTAACTTGATTACCAATCGATGACGCCATCTTAAAAACACAGGTTACGATAAATGATTTGTTTTTTTTAATATAATATATTTAGAGAATTTCGAACGTGTTAGAATCAAAACGAAAACAATAGCTCTAAAATATTAGGAGTCAGGAGGAGTGAGGAGTGTGTGAGTGAGTGAGTCATATGTAGATAAAAAACATCAGTTTTAATTTACTCCCAGGAATGCTATCCCACATTTCATACATTTTTCTATCGCTCTTCATCCGTAAATCTCGCAAATTGATATGCAGGTGTGTGATAGCGTCGCAAGGTAACATTTTTCTAAAATGAAAATTTGTTCAGAGTGACAGTTTGTGAAGTGAAGGACAGATAAATATTTTAAGGTTGAAATGTTTACAACGTTATCAACCACCTATCACGCGTCCCGTCAATCTCCCTTCGGCAAGGTGTCTTTGCCCGATAACAGATAAGCTATTGTATCATCCTCCAAGAATAGAACCTCTCGACATTCCTCTCGTTTGTTGATATTGTCAAACCGACAGTTCTCACGTGGGTTTGTTTTTATTATCCTCGAGCCGGTATCGGGACGATAGCGTTCGGAAAACTTTTTAACATGCATTTTACGTCAATTAAACGTTTCTAATACTAAATGGCGCGTCACTACTCAGTAATGCATGCAAATTAAATATTGACATGAACACACGTGATTAGACGTGTAACTTTTCATGTTTGCTTTTTGTTACTGTTTTATCTGAAGACTAGATTTTTTTTATTTTTTTGTTATTTACTTTAATTTGAATATATGGAGATGCATTATAGCATATTAATTGATTTAGGTGATCAGATATCTCAATTAATTTCTGATTTTAGGACCCACTGTAATAGCTCACCAGAATATTAATCAAATTAACAATAATTATGTATAAAATTTCAAGAAATAAATACCAAATTAATCTTGATTTTTTTTTATTAGAGTCAGAATTTGGTCTTTTTTGCGAACTTTCGCGATTTGAACACATAATTATGTTTATCACCGGGAGTTTCGTAGTTAGGAACGCGGCGGCGATGCATCGCGCGATTGCGGCGCGCTGAGGGCGCGCCAGAGGAGATAGTGGTGTGTGCGGGCGGTCGTTTGGCGTTCGGTGGTGTTGGCAGCTGCACTCACCGGCAGGGCGGGTGGTGCGCCGCGCGGGCTCGTCCTCGCGCAGGTCGGGCGCGTGGCGGCGCGCCGCGGCGCCCGCGGGGCCCGCCGCCAGCGCCACCAGCACCAGCGCCACCAGCATCGCACTATATTCCCCCCTTCCCACCGGGTTCCGCTCTCCCGGCCACGAGCTCACTATTTTCGCAGCGCGCACAGATCGTGCGTGCAAGTTCGCGATCGTAGCGCACGGGTCGCAGGCGTCGTCGTAGCGCGACGGCTCGGTCGAACTGAGACGAGTGACGCGCGATTTCCCGGCTCGAGCGCGAGGGGCGCGCCCCTCGTGGAAAACGCGCGGTGCGGGCGCCGGGCGGGGAAACTGCAGCGTGCGCCGCCCGCCCGCCTCTCGCGCCACCACCGCTCTAGCGGCCCACTCATTATTATGATAGATCACTCCCACTGTCGATCGTCATGGCATTACTTATGCATCGAATCGCCATGATCGAAGGTTCTAGCATGACAGTTAGCAAAAAAACTCCGATAAAAGTTTCCGATAGTAAAATGTACGAAAAATTACTTAACGTTAATGTTAGTTCTCGTTTATGCCCGCCAGTACCGGTGACTCCTATTTCATACCAATTTAAAGGTTTCGAAAACTTGACGAGATTTTTTCGCAATTTATCTTAAACCAACCTCAGGTTTTATCTTAAATGTGGACTGCAAACATATTAACCGTAAAGGAACTCTAAACTAAATAGCTACATACATATTATTATTTAAAAATTAAAAGAACTTTTGTTCCTATTTAAAAATCTTGGCGAGTTCTAATATTTCTCAGTGAATAATTTTATGTTTGGAGTAGTTACTCAACCGACACAATTGAAAAGAAGGTTAAATTTTAGATTAGAATTCGAAAACAAATACATTTTTTTTTTTTACTAAAGTAATAAACTAGCACATAAAGCTGCGTATATAATGTGAGTTTTTTTATGCTTGAAAAGCTAAGTGATTGACTACAGCTCACCTAATGTTAAGTGACGGTGTGGTCGTAGATGGTAAACACGCCTAGCCTGGAATTGAACTGGCTCTCAAGTGAGGCTACCGAAACACACCGTGGTTTGCAGTAGATTTTCAACTTGAGGATGGTAGCTAGACAGCCGAGTATTAGATAATACCCTACCAGCATGCTAACGTGTGTTCGGAGTATGAACCGACCGCACTAGCCACTGAGCTATCATCGCTACAAAGTTAACTTGTTTATTCGCGCAAATTAACTAGAAACCACCGGTTCGAGGGTCTCAACTAGTAATTAAAGTTATAATACGTACGAGTAGGTTACCTTCCTACGGTAACATATCTAAATTACATCTTCTATTGAATCTTATTATTCTAAAGATAAGCATAAGTCCTTTCTAACACGTATTTTGTTAACTTTGTTTTCGGTGTCGATCGTGCCGCCATGCCAGACGTTGAAGACATTCTTTTGAATTTAATATCTACGTAGGTACATTTGGTGCAGATTTGAGTTGGCAGAGGGCCCGAACTCATATCATAATGATATTTCATATATTTAGCGAAGGAATAAACAAAGACCAAAATCTCCCTTCTAACAAATTCTTGGTGTGTGTATCATCGATAGTAAATATGTACCTACCTACTGACTAATAGGTAGGTACCTATACGTCTTCAGTCTGTTTGCTTCCACAGAATTAATTTATTTAGTCTCTTGGTGACGACGCTAAAATATTTATTCTATTTTATTATGCTAGATATTTAGTAGATAGGTAGGTACTAGCTGCGCTCCGTGGTTTTTAGTAGGTATATAAGTTTATTCATTCCGAATTTCATCTACATCCATTCAACCGTGAAAAAAAAAACAAGCATATACCTACAAACCTAACCTGGACCAGATTGGCATATGACCGAGGCAGATGGCACGTAAAGAGAGAGGCCTATACCCAGCAGTGGGATAAAGAAGGCTGTGGATGATGATGATGATAATACCTACAAACATTTTGCTTTTATAACAATTACTAACTGCGTCCCGCTGATTCCCCTGACAGCCCTATTGGTTCATTGGTAGTGTCTACCTATGTCTGCTTCGAGAGCTGAAGGGCGTGGGTTCGATTCTCACCCAGGACAAGCAGTGTGTGGTACAAGCAAATGTTTGTTCTGTGTATGTGTGTACTGTATTTAAAAAAAAAGTATTTAAGTATTCTATCAGTTATCTGACTTCCATAGGGGTCAGATGGCGCCGAGTGTAATGTCCTACGATATTTGCTTATTTAAAAAAAAAACACCCGCGCTTTCCGTGAACAAAGTTCCAAATTTCATATAAATCATAACTTTTCACACTTTTCTCGTGGGTCCACCAAAAAAATTCTTTAGTACAAACCTTGTCTTGATTATTACGAACTCAGATAAATAAACTACTCGAAGATTACGAACAACGAAAATCAGAAATTACGGTCGAGCCTTTCTCAAGTAATACTCCGTCATAATAATAATATAACTCTTTATTGTTCACACCATTACTTAACACTAGTGGAACAGGTAGGCGGCCTTATCGCCTAGAGCGATATCTTCCAAGCAACTTTAGTATGAAGAAGATTTTACTAAGCTAAAGACGGGGAGTGTGAAAAAAATAATTATAAAAAAACATTTTAAACAATAGGTACTATAAAATCATACGTATGATTTTATAGTACCTACCTATTGTCTATATTATAAAATACAAATACTTAAATATACATTATAGAATGTATACCTATAGACATACATATATTCCTAGATATACCTTATTATATATTATTACACATGCTACTATACCTACATAAATATTAAACATAGATAGGTACATGAGGCAATAGATTTTTATTGATGTAGATTAGTGGGAAAACTAGGATTATTACAGAAACTAACAGTCGAGGGTAAGAGTCGTGTTCCATATTAGGTTATCAGGTACCTACGGACTTTCTTAGATCAGAAGCTTCATATAAAATCCATTAGCTACGTAGATAGATTCCTAACTAAACAATAGAAAGATATGAAAAAGCAAGTTGTTACCATTTAAGCATACCTACCGGAGACGTCATAATTTTCATAAATCTTTCTATAGTTTATATAAATTACGTAGATACGTACCTAACGTAATTGTCTCAAGCTTTAGAAATCATTTTATCACTAGAGGTGGTAAGCTCTTTAGCAGCCGTCTTAAGTACTTAGATAGGTACCACCGCACTACCAGATAATCTACCTCCAAGCAACGTGTAATTGAAGGTGTAGTTAGAGAAATTACATGGCTATTGACTAACCATCGAATGTCTCAAAGAAATACGCGCCAAAACAGACATGCCCTGAACTTTGTTTTGTTAGGTAGGTACTCAAAGTTCTGGGCTCCATCACAATAGTCATGGACAGATGTTAGATATATCTTACCATGAGATGAGCGTTACGTTCGCCCTATTTGTTTGAAAAAAAACTTTATCCGGTAGACGATGAGTAGGTACACTTTAGGTAGGTATACTTTCACGACTTGTTTATAAATACCTAATTATGAAAGTAAATATCATGTTGCAAAAAAAAAACATTTTCCAATGAATGAATAATGCCGATTTAACTTTTAAGTAAACGTCCGAATTCCAAATTGAAATCTTTTGATTTTATGTGCGTGTCGATGAACGCTAATTGTTTACATAACTTTTATAAACTTGTTTGTTGAATCTCCTTCAACGATTCGAGATAAACGTACATTCGACCGCAATGTTTCGATACATATTTACGTCTAGAAATGTAGCCTATAATCTGTTACTAGGACATTTCCCGCTCCAACAGGCCCATTGTACATCTACCTACTTAGGTACCTACCTCTTTATCTGTAATAATCAATACAACATCAGTATCCCTAACCTACAAAAAGAATGACTCTAGGCTCGAGGTGATTGGGAGTTGGATTTCGACCAAGGGCGTTCGGACGCGAGGCGGCCCTCCTGGTATGGTCTCCGGGGTGGATCACGATGTTTCTGGTGTACCGGCACATCATCATCGTTGCAAGGTGAGCTTGGATTCTTCAGATCCGCGGGGACCAGCGCTAAGCGCTATCGAGGTTGTGGAAATGTGCGAAAACAAAAAGCCTCGGCACTAAGTGCAGCCTCGACGCAAAGTGCCGAGGTTTTAGTAGGTGTTTAGTGAGTAGGTAAGCCGTTATTAGGACATTCGTTTCACATGGCAACCCTGCCTGCCCCAAAACCAGTGGTATCTTTTAAGAATATCAACAAAAATGGGAAACCATCAACGGAGTAAGCGATGCGTTATATCTTAAATCCAAAAACATTTCTGTTTTGAAGTTCTTGTTTTTTTTTTACTATTGACAGGCTAGGTAGTAGACAGCTGTTTGACCACAGCTCACCAGATGTTAAGCAACACCTAGCCTACATTGAAACTGGCTCTCAAGTGAGGCTGCTGGAACACACCGTATGCTTGGCGGCAGATTTTCAACTTGAGAGTGGTACAAATACAAATATTAGGTAGCTAGCCAGCCGAGTACTAGAAAGTATCCTACCACCATGCTTTAGTTTCCTCAAGTTTTCCTTCACCGGTAGCTCATACTCATTGTTGGGGTTTGAACCCACGCCCTTCGGCATGCGAACCGACCGTGCTAACCACTATCATCGCTATAAACTTGTAGGTACTTACATAGATTTCGTTGATTATGATGAATGTATAAGCTAACTTAGGTATTGTTTTTCATCCCCATTTTAGCTAAGTACCTATCAGATGAACTTGATATGACTTATGTATAGTATGGGAGCCAGGTATTAAACTATTAGGTATACCGTGGCCAGCCGCAATAGTAAATGTATGATGACGTCACCACACCTACCCACGACCCGTCTAAACTTTCACCTTTACTAAAAGCATTGAAACTAGCGATCTAACTTAAGATACTTCTAATAACATAATCATCTATGCCTCATTCTACGTAGATAGGTTTTAATTGATAATCAAGTATACCTACAAGATCCTTTTGCTTCGCTACTGTCGGGTAATGAATTACAAGATTTCTAAAGGGAAACAGACTTTCACAATTATTCTTGTTGCAAGTGAACTACAAGACAGACAGAAAAAATTGCGTTCGTATTTGTTATAGTGTCAGTTTAGTGTACAAATATGTTATAGTCAAAAATCGATACAACGTATTCAAATGTTGTAATCTTTAGTGTATTTCCGATTGAAAGTCGTTTTCGTTATAATAAAATTAAATTAATGTGATTTTAATATGGAAAATAATGAAGTCATGACTCATGATTATTTATTTATTTAAATACTGATAGCAATATTAATTAGATATTTTTAATTTATTCATGTTTTAGTTTTAGATTTTTAAGTTTATTTCGATTTTAGTTTTTCATGTTAAGTTTATTTCGGATAAATATTTAAAATTATTTTTCTAGTTACATTAACACTCTAGACTCTAGATATTTAAAATTACAATAAATCCTCGCCATTTTCGAACAAAAACGATTTTCAAGCAGAAATACACTAAATTCAACTCTGAAATGCCTTTTTGATTAATAAATTTATGTTTTGTATGTATTGTATGTTTTGTATGATTAATAAATTTATGTTTTGTATGTATTATTATGCTACAACAGTGTAGTATTTATGACAAGGTCATCCTTATACTCATTAAACCTTTAACTGCGTGATACTATTTGTGGCTTATAGTTCTTACGATCACACGGGGGAGCCGTTGCGCAGTGTTAAGGTACAAAATAAAAGTAGTAAAATTTTATTATTATGAATAAATTATTATTAAGCCAGTATTATAATGTAGAAAAAATGAACATTAAAATTAAGTAATGTTTTAATACCTAATAAACTAACACATACTTGTACCTACCTAATTTAGGTCTGACTGGTCAAACCCCGATTTGATCGCTTTGAGTTTCGAATTTTCGATGCTGACTGTCCAAGTTAATCTCTCGTAGGATTAGACATAAATTCGTTAGTCAAAGGTCGGTCGAAACACGCTATTGGTTTGGACTAACACTTTTTGTCAGAACTGAGATTTGACTAGTCAAACCTAGATGTGCCGGAGCTTCGAAGTTTCACTATAACATACACTACACTCCTTGCGTGCGACAGTGATAAATCTTTCTTCTCACGTAAATGAGACATAATTATGTATCTGTAACTTTATTACAGCTTTCTCATGTTTTTTCCCCCGCGGGGAAAATCAATTTAGTCTACGGCCATGCCGGAGGCACTACATTTTATCGTATGCTTTGCCCCGTCCATCGGTATAGGAATTTCTTTAAATTCGGCCCAAAATAATAATAATTATGTTAGCTCATGATGGTTAGCACATCAGCCATATTATTTATAGCTACATTCGGTTAGTTGTTAATTATGATTTCTATGTAATGAATTTTGAAAAATGTGTTTAAAGCACCACATTCAAACTTTAAAGCAGTTACATAGCAAAGTAATGCTATGTGTGTGTGATGTTCTTGAATTTTGTGAAGTTTTCCCTGAAGGTTAGTTATCAGATATTTTTTAAAGCAAAACAATACTTAGTGAGGATATTTTATTCCATAATACAGCATAAGACAAACCGGAATGTCACATATCGCATTTTCATTGCTTTCGTTTTCCATAAAAATAAAAAAGATGCTATCCACCACACTAGCCACATAACTGTTTTCCTGAAGTTTTGTAATTGTAACAATTTTCTAAATTATTATAAAAATGCTAAGTTATAATTAATTGTGTAAGAGCAAAGTACCGCTTAGAATTCTGAGCACTGTTCCCTGTAGGCGGAAACACTTCTCAAAATGACACCGTTTTTATCTAGTACATAATTATACCTAAATTACAAGTTATCTCGGTTCGCCATGACAAGTCGAAACTGTAAATGCAGGCCAATAACGAGCCATCTTACGCGAATCGTTAATCAGAAATGATTTCGAATGTAAAACATATAACAGCTTAATCTATCTAGTTAACTTCCATAAAAATAAACTTTCATCATACAATAAGTCGCTTGAATAAAAGTGGAATATGAAAATGTCTGCGACGTGAAGCTGGGTCTGCCCCGCCCAGACTTGCGTGATAACTTTACTACCTATTTATTATATAACCAAGAAACGTTCATTGACGACACACGAAACTGTACCCCTAGAAGTATTGTTGACAAGAAAGGACTTAACAATATTGGTCTCTTGTGTAAGAAACTGCGCATACGTCGATTTATTTGAATTTTCACCAACTAACTCAATATATTCTATGTTCTAGCGAATTGTTATCCAATAGTGGCGAGTTAACGATATTTCTGGGGGTTTCCTTTGGTGGTGGCAATGAACCCTAAGGAATTATCTCACGGGTGAGAAATTTTCAATAAACTTAAGCTCGCGAGAGCAACGGGGCTAAATACAGTCACAGCGATGTGAATAGGCAGCGGCGCGAATTCCTCCGCAAACGCAGTCCTTTCTTGGCGCGAAATCTACCTACATACTGCTAACTACATGTAGGTCATTACAGCTACATCTAAACAATTAAAGTCGTCAAAATGTGAATTAACTTTAAATACTTTATTACGACAACTTATTCCACATTTATAGTATACATATAAAACATTTTTATGGTGTGATTCACTGTTATCACGTGTCAGCTACATACCTATCCACATCACAATGCTCGGTCACTCAATAGGAGCCGTTACACCGTTTACTGATAAATAAACAAAATTGCGGGTAATTTTGCATAAACTTTACACACTATTATTTTGTTCGTCGTCATCGGAGATCGAACAAACAACGCATCCCGAACTGTGGACCCAAACACCGCTTCACTAAGTACTCGAGTTTGTACGCGTAAATAAAGCTATGTAGCGTCATCGTTGACTGCGATCGAAATGCGATGGTAGCTCGGTCGCCGGGTGACGCGTTAATACATTGAAACCGCACATAATACATTGTATTTTAGCAAATAAAGTTAACATATCTTAAACCATAGTCTCTCAGTGATCAGATGTGAGTCGCGTCTGTGGGCGCGGCTGCGGTTAGCGGTTGGCGTTCTTCAGTTGGTTGGAAAGCCAGTCGAGGCCTTCATAGAGGCCGTCACCGGAGGTGGCGCAAGTCGCCTGGATGTACCAGTTGCGGTTGCGCAGCGAGTGTAGACCCAACTTGTCTGTTATCTCCGCTGCGTTCATCGCGTTTGGCAGATCCTATGCAAATACAAACAGGGTTATATACAGATCATCCTGAGCTTTGATAATGCGGAAAAATCATGTTGCATTCTATTTAGTGATTTCGTAATTTAATTTTTAATGTATTGGTGCACACTGTGTTGGCGGACTTTATAAACAAATAAATTATTATTTATTAATCTTGTGTTTATTTATGTTTAGAAATCTTTTTTTTTTAATTATAAAGTGCCGAATTTCGGCCCTTCGTATATACGTACAAATATCGGCAATTGTAATAATGTGGTGGAAAATGTACTTTCGTGTTTTTTTTTAAACTACATAGAAACTTTTAGCAAAGCTACCACATCTAATTAAGGTATGGACAACACTTACTTCATGATATTTGACTGTTGCAAGATTTCTGTATTAGATTTTATTATAACGTCCTTGAAAATATTATATACTTGACACGAGTAGGATGCTCAAAGTGCTATATCATGAAAAATAAAAATTATCCAAAACAAATTAAGCTTAAATTATATATCGTGGCAAATAAAGCCAATTTTTTTTTTCTTTATTTATTAATTTAATGGGGCTTAGTCACGCAGTGACTATGTCACCCCCGTAATACACTAAACTACATTTTTGTAACTTATAACTTATTCACTACTTTTATATACTTTTAACAGCATTTTGGCTTCCTCCGAAGCGGGTGAAGCCAAAATGCTGTTACAACACCCTACATCATAAGCAATACTATGGACACCACTAAACAAATATTGCCTTTGCGCCTCGTTCCGGACACATTCCATCAGCACATGATAAAGCCAATTTTGGCAATCAATGTGCGTTAACAGTGCACAGACACGAGTTTGTAATAGACAAACAACTAACGTCAGTGTAACGATACCTTAAACTTTAATAGAAGTTAATCTTCTTAGTATTAAATGGTATCACCGTGAACAGTGGGTGTACAATGCCTAGGACTTGCGAGCCAGGTGTAGTGTTATTGGATTTTACATACAAAACAAATTTACCATAACAGTGGTGAGTACAAACACAAAAAAGCACGTAAACCCCTTCACATTTACAATAATAAGTATTAGTTCGATATTATCATGATCAACTCATTCCAGATTAGCAGCGCTTACCATCTTCCAACACATCGCCGCTTAACATCACGTGAATTGTACTCAAAACCCCTAGCCTGTCAACCACAAAAAGAAACAAACGAATAAAACTTTGTAAAACTGCATTTGTTGTATGCACTGCAGACCTCAAGTAAGTCTTGCGAATTTACCTTTTAGATACCCAAAACAAATTACAGTAGAATTCATAATATAAACATATCTAATATACTACAAAATAATAAATTCTAAGACTGTATTGAAACTCAAACGAGAAGACTCAAAAGAAAAGATGAGGAGAACGAGAATGCCTATTTACAAATCACTGCACATCTCATTGCAAACTCAGAAACAGCACAATTTATTGACTAGCTAATTTATTAATATTAAGTATAAAATATAAAAAAAAAATCGAATAATCTGATGGTTTATTCAGAAGCAATATGTCACTTGGGTCAACATCACATGAGCAGTAGACTCATGGGAACATTCCACATACATAGAAAGATGTATCATACAACATCATCCAAATCCATTAAACTAAGTCTTGCACTGACGGCCCAGTTGGTTTTATATTGCATTTCTACCGCTCCGCCAATACGCGAGTTGGCTGAGGTGGATGCTGATCTAGTAAACTCAGTTCCATTTTAATACAGGCTCCGAGTAAACTGCTGATCGAGCTTGTATTTCTAAACTGTCATGCTGGGCGCAGAATTCTTCTCATTATAAAAAGGGAAAGGCCGTCCAACATGGTGACAAAGCGCAGGTTTTTTTTTATAAGAAAGAGGCTTACGTTTGACCACTATCTTATCTGATGTTAAGTGATGATGCAAGTCTAAGATGGAGCAACCTTGTCTAAAAGATAACAATTCACTTCGACTTGAAGACACCCAGATTTGAAGGTTGACAGACTTTACACATCGCCAAGTGCATAAGTGCTACAGACATTCCAACACAATGTTTTCCTTCGCTGTTTAATACAAACAAACTGCTGTAGGATTTGAATCCTTCAGATTGCCAATCACAGTCTTCCAACTAAACTGCCATAGCTTTAGATGTTTTTTTAAGTACATTACATGAATCTAATTGGTCATTACCTGTTTGTTTGCGAAGATCAAGAGCACGGCATCTCGTAGTTCGTCTTCGCTTAACATTCGCATGAGCTCTTCTCGTGCTTCGCCGATACGCTCTCGGTCGTTACTGTCTACTACGAAGATGAGACCCTGAAAACAACAAGATAAAAGATAACTTTTAATAATTACACCAAAGACTGTATATGAAAACATAACAAAACGGTAATCCATGCCAAAGCTCAACTTAAACCCACAATTATTTTGTCTACAGTAATATAGAGCTGATCGGTTTTATCTCTCTTATCCTGCATTGTACAATAATATATTTTTTCTATATCCTCATGATTAAGCTCACATACTTAGGTGTTATGATTCACCTTAGCATGATGTAAATTTTATTTAAAAGATGTAGTTTGAAGAAATTGCTTTAAGCAATAAGGCTTAATATGCATTACTAATACATTTTTATTTGACTATATATTACTATCTTTGTAACACATAATAATCTATATATTTGTCTAAATTACATTTTATTGTTAAATTGGTTATCCAAAGGAGGAAAGTGTGCTCGTGCTTCAAATAACAATAATTAGCCTAGAATATTTGGAATGTATCCATGTTTTTTTTTAAATGTAAGTGTAAAGAGATTAACAAGACATTCTCCTGATGGTATGAGATAGCACCTGTCCATGAACATTGCAGTGATACACAGAACTTCGAGTAACAAAACAAAGTCCAAAGCATAGCTGATTTGGCGCTCATTGCTTTGAGGCATTAGATGGTTAGTCTCAACAGCATAGTAATTTTGCTAGCTGCAGTACTTCAACTGGAACACAGTAATGTTAACACACTACCGGTAGCAGAATACCTTGTACTGTGGTGATACCTACCTAGACAACCTACTACTAAGGAGATCCTACCACCAAGTATGTTTATTGTTATCTATTGCACAGCATATTTCCTAATCCTAAAAGTCAACAGCTGTTAAATAACTAAAAAATATGCATGGTGAAATTTACCAAAACAAAAATGTTGAGAATAAATCAGATTACATAATCAATAAAAGAGTAATACTCATATTTGAACAAGATAACAAAAATAGAAGGAAATATGATTGTTGTCATGCATATATGACAATGAAATAAATATTAGTAATGAGTAATCATTCAAAATATCGACATCAAATGATTTCAATTATGAATTCATAATATCACACTAATATTATAAATGTGAAAGTCTATCTATGTTTGTATACATAACATGATAGTTACTTCTTCATGCGAAAATGGCTACTATTTACAAATTTATGCAAAAAACTTAATCTAAAAGTCCTTCAGGGGAGGGATATGTGGCCAGAATGCTGGCAACATTGCCACGCTGAAAGGCAATGCAAAGCTTTTGACCGAAGTAGAATTATTCTGGTCACCTGAAGCCTCCTCTAAATGTTTGCGTTTTAGTTCCAATTGGATTCACGATTAATCATAATCAATACTTAAGCATTACATACTTCAAATGGTTCAAACAGAAATTATTTTATTTTATTCGATTATTTGTACTCAAATAATCTTAAATTGAAATATATTTTATCAATAGACATCAATTCATAAGCTAACATTTTTAATTGCTTTTTTTTTTTTTTAATGGTTGACAGTCTAGGTGTTTGACCACAGCTCACCTGATGTTAAGTGAAGGTGTGGTTGAAGATGGTAAAGCACACCTAGTCTGTAATGGAACTGGCTCTCAAGTGAGGCTGCCGGAACACATCGTTAGATGCTTGGCGGCAGATTTTCAACTCGAGGGTGGTAGCTAGCCAGCCGAGTACTAGAAAGTACCCTACCACCATGCTATGGTTTCCTCACGATGTTTTCCTTCACCGGCAGCTCAAGCTCATTGTTGGGGTTTGAACCCACGCCCTTCGGCATGCGAACCAACCGCGCTAACCACTGGGCTATCATCGCTACAAAATAGTAAAAGTTCAAACAATGTAATGTTAAACAAAACTTGAGAGAAATCTTTATAGCAAACCTAGACTCGACCTACTTTCACACATACAGACACACACACATTGTGGCCAGTAATACCACACCAGTCATAGTTATGACTGACTTTATTTAATAACAGAATTAAAAATTTGAATCATTTGATATTTTAGAGTGTATAAATTGTTTTGACCTGAATGAATTGCTCTGACTATTGATTACAATAAAATTCCTGTTATTTGACACAAAAGGTATATTCAGTGTCACTCACTATCTCACAGGAATGTGGTTTTTCAAGATATTGAGTAACCTAATGTGTTATGTCAGGGTACAAAATACCTATATCTCCACAATTTTTTTATTTAGAACTGTTACACCATTATAGATTTTACTGAGTAGAAACATACACACAGAAAAGCGATTATAACATTAGTGTAATAATCTCACTTACAAGATTTTTTTCTAGCAACTTGTTACTTGCTCAACTCACATCTAAATTATTCAGTACCAAAAAAAACTTTCAATCCACAAATCCTACACAGCATTCTCTTCTTCGAAATTATCAGCTGTTAAACCTATTTTGCTTTTTTTTGTACATAATAGTAATGAGCCGGACGCTCTCGTGATGGTAAGAGATAACACCTATCCATGCATCAATACACATAACTATGTATAGTAAAACAAAAATCTGGAAATCCACAGCAAAAAAACTTCACCAACCGTTGTCTACCTACTGCAAAGTAGAGGTATGTTATGACAATAGCTCTCCTAGCACATGCAGTCGACAAAATTGACATTCCTCTAATGGGAATGTGACAAAGCTAGAACATGAATACATTAGACTAATTTGTTTTTTGACATTAATGTATAATTTTTCGATCCATTTTCTTTCTGAAGGTAAGTCTATAAGTCACTTGGTGTATGGTCATGGAGAACTCATAACCATGAGTCAAATTATAAACAGCAAATTAAAACTCACCTGTGTATTCTGGAAGTAATGCCTCCACAGTGGCCTGATTTTGTCCTGACCACCGACATCCCATACAGTGAAACTGATGTTTTTGTATTCTACTGTTTCAACATTAAATCCTGAAAATCAAACATTAGAGATATTTTATTTATGAATATACAGTCAATCTCTCTCCTTAGTACTGATTATATTTTGTATGTTTAACCACTACATTGCCCTGATGGTACTTTAGCAATATTAACAACATATTTTGATTTAGAACTATTGCCTTGATGGTAACCAAGCTGTAGTCCACAGAAAACAAGGAAAGATATTATCCCTAGCCCATTTATCCCTAGTGCAATAAAAATTGCTATAAAATGCAGTTATGATGACATCAGAACTTGTTTTATAGCATAAGAATAGACAAAGATCAACCACACGTTTTCTCCCAAGTACCTAAATAGGAGTATCTTAAGTAAAATACTGCAGTCAAGAAGTTTTGAAGGTATTCCTAGATTTTTTTTTTCTTTACTATGTGTGCAATGTTTTAATTTGCTAATAAAATAGTTAACATACTAATTAAGAATGAGGACATGTAAGCAGACCCAGATATTATATTAAGTAATCACAAGTTTGCTTGTGTAATGTTTTGACATTATAGTTGATTGTGTTATATCTTTTGCGAAACATTATTCAGAGAATAGTTCAATATATTTGACATAAATTTAATCTTGTGCTGTATTTTGTATGTTGCAAAGATAATGTTTAGTCACAGAAAGTTTTATAATTTACAAAAGGAATTTGAAAATTATACTTAAACTCATACTTGGAATACTATTCTCATATATTAATTCCTTACTAGTGTTAATCTAATTTCCATATTATTTAGATTCCAACAAGAGATCTGAATATATTTATATCAAGTTATCTAATAATAGTATAGTAGTAATAAAAAATATTGATAAGACAGAAGCCAACTAGAATGATTAAGAGACTTCCCATATGTTGCAAATATAGCACAATTATGATTAACAACTAATATTAGAAACAATCATCAATCAATAATGTAGTACATATGTAACTACCACCAAACATGCTCGTTTTATTATACTACAGCTAGATTAGTAATAGAATGTTAATACAATGCAATGATTCATTACGATAATAAGATTTTATAGTAATTGGATTTATCATCAAACCAAAACTGCAGTAACTTATTGCTGTGTAACAAATGCAATAAATGAAAAGTACTCACCAATAGTGGGAATTGTTGTTACAATTTCACCTAATTTTAGTTTGTATAGGATTGTGGTTTTACCAGCAGCATCAAGACCGACCATCAATATTCTCATTTCCTTTTTGCCAAATAGGCCTTTAAATAAATTTGCAAACATATTCCCCATTTTGAAGCTTTTTCAGGTATTCTGAAAAAAGAAACAATGATTAGGATCTTGATACGTATTCACTCTGAGTCACCCGTCAACTCTGCACGTTATTTCAATCAATGATAATGACATGGCAGGTCCTCTGAATTTTGACGGAATATACATTAATATACGACAGGAAACAAAAATTATCAAGAGCAACAAACATAAGTTAAGTTGGAAACATTACACACTTTGATCAGCAAGTATTTGAGCAATGAATTACGATTTCTAACGACGATTAGCGACATACACCGCTGTTGGTCTATGCAGCGGTCACCACCCTCGCATAAATAGGTGTTTTAACGTAAATACAGTATCTATGCATTATCTCAAATAAATAACATCACCAAAAACCCCTTTATACAAAACACACTTACATTTTCCGTGGCAATTAACTATTTAATCAAGAAAAAACGCTACACCGCAATAAATTCTTTACAATTCGTTGGATGTCAAAATGGCGGCGAACGTGGAAGGTCTTCAATGCCTATGCCACGTATTGGAAAAAGTGGCCAGTATAAATAAAAAATATGAATGTTGAAAATGTTTGTACAGAACCGGCCAGAGGTGCTCTAGGTATTAGTTGAAAAAATTTCTAATGTTATAAATTCATCTTTCATGTAGTTTGTGCACTTTCTAGTCATTATCCCGATTACTTAATCCATTTCGATCTACTGGGAGCCGTTGAATATAAAGACATAGTGCTCCAGAAGCATTGTAATATCCCAAAGCTGAGCCATTTTTTGCTTATTTTTCGAGATAAAAATTATAATGTTCTTTTGTGCTTTAGCGTGGTCATATGAAAATGGAAAAAAGTATATTTTGGTATATTTGACAGTGACATAAACTATTTTTTTGTTGGGCCTGCCTGTTGGCGCGGCCTACTGTAGCAGAAAACAGAAATTATGGTGGCCACTCAGATAAATAATCAAGTACTACTCGAAGCGTAGTATGTACCATAATTATGTATTACATTATGATTTATAATGATACAGCTGGTTTATTTATATGAGTGATACAGTCTATAAAGTCAATGACTTGACTAACTTGACTTGACACTTACCAGTAATTTACATTACATTGTAGTGTCCCAAGAGAATGTAATCACTGGTAGTGTCATTGTCTCATTGTGCACATTTTTATGAGAGTTTTGGCGGGAACGCGGGAAGAGTCGTGTCGCTTCGTTGTATTTTTTCCAAAACGTGTTTTGTCGAGTGTTTATGCATAAAAATGGTGGTGTTTTATTCATAAAGTGCCGAATTACAAGCGCGAGTGTGGGAAAATGATATAATGTGGTGAAACATGAGTTTTCGTGTTGCTTCCAAAACTCCATCGAAGCTTTATAGTAAAGTTGCCACTACTTTACTAAAGCATGACTGGCACGAACTGACACGAACTGGTCTTGCTAAGACGACTTTGACGCTAACCATAGTTAAGATACAGCAGAAATAACACTGAAGACGAGGCAGTATGGCTTTATAGCTTTAGCCTGCCCGAAAGGGCAAATTAACGAAAAAAAAAAACATTTTTATGACAGTAGGATTAGTACGTAGATTTCGTGTGAGAGATAGTAGATAGTACACAAGAGATAATTTACATTTTAAAATTAATAACAAATCATACCGTATTACGTATCGGGTTATTTTAGATTAAATCTATCGAAACAATACAATAATATTTATTACCAAACATGGATTTACAAAATTGGTTATCTGAAACACCCAAATACACAACTTTCCGGCTTAACAAGTTAAAAAAATTCAATTCCAACAATTTAGAACAGTATCTAAAAGCAGTAAGTAATCATAGATTGGCAAATGTTATATCAAAGTGCCATGATCAGAGATGATCAAATTTTATTAATTTCGTTTGCAGCAAAGCAAAGAGCTAAATTGTGACCTAACTCCAGAGTTCTATCTACTTAAACCAGATTGCTTAATACTTAAGCAGTGGCCTGAAACTTTACCGATGGAGAAAACTGGGAAAGAAGTAATTGTAGATGCATTGTGTGCCGCTGCTGTCTTACGAGGTGCTCATGTGTTCGCGCCTGGTGTTATGGGTCTCCCTACAAGTAAATAACTATTTGTATTCGATATTGAAAATAATATTTTAACTGTCTCCTTTTGGTTTTATTATGTTGGTCTTATCCAAGACTATTCCAAAATTACTTCAGCTTCTGTTAAGTTATCAGACTATTCATTTATTCACAAATTTTAATTATAATTTCAGGTTGCCAGCTAAATGATAGAGTAGATATTTATGGAGATTTGGAAGGAAAATGTAAAAAAGGCCTTAAAGTTGAATATACTGGTAAAAAGCAATATGTGGGTTGTGGATACTTAAAAATGTTGAGATATGAGCTGTTTGACAATAGAGTTCAGCCTGGGTAAGAATGAGAATAAAAGGTCTGCTCTAAAATGAATAAATTTAAAATGAAAATTAATTAGGTTGTCTGGATTTAGTGATAAGGCCACTAGTTAAACCAATGTTTATGTAAGCATAGCATACTTATAGCTATTTATGTCAAAAGCCATTGATAAGATTCTATGGCTAATGTGTACATTTTTTGGAGCAAACTAATCATAGTTAGGTATATTATTTTCATATGATAAGGTGTGATTGTAATGCTTAAGCTTAAAATGAGCTTAATGCTAACACTTGAAGATGTTCGATTTTGTATGTCATGAAGAGTTGTACTACAGCAGGGGAGCAAAGCATAACCTTCTAGAATCATACCTAAGCAATTGTCAATAATTTACCAAAATTAATAATATACACAGAGAAATTATAAATTGATTTTATGTCTGCTAAGAAATTATCCTGGGAACTTAACTTTTTAAATATAAAATCAAAAAATAAAAAATTCAATATACCTTGAAATTAAATTTTTGTCATGGTACTTACTATGACATTAACAATTTATTATGAAGTTAAAATTAAATAAAAAAATTTATAAGGTATAGATATAATAATTGGAATAATACCAATACTTTTACTTCACTTGGTGGTAGATCTCCTTAGCAGGAGGTTGTCTAGGTAGTACCAGTTATTCTGCCGTTAAGCAGTAGTGTATAAACATTACTGTGTTCCGGTTTGAAGGGTACTATAGCTAGCGAAATTACTGGGCTGTTGAGGCTAACCATCGAAAGTCTTATTACTTTTTGCACAAAACAAAAAAACTAAATATTGTATTTCCAAAAGGGTAGCTGTTGATATCTGATTGATGACACCAATTTGTAATACACGGCTTAGAATAAAAGCATTTGAATTTGAAAGTTTTTTAAATGTGATTTCTTCATATTTTCAGTGGTATAGCAATTCAGACAATACTTCCCGCATCAAGATTGCCAGTAGTAAATGAATCACTCTACCCCAGTGGTGATGTACTGCTTCAGAACCTACCCTCTATAGTTTGTGGATGGGTAGTGAATGCACAGCCTGGGGAGTATGTGCTAGACATGTGTGCTGCTCCCGGTAATAAGACAACACATTTAGCTGAAATGTCTAATGACAAAGTCAGTAATAGTCATGAGAATGTGGGATCTGGTTATAGTGCCCTAAGAATCATCATTTTTACTTAAATATTTATATGGATAGGCAATACATATACAGTCGTAGAACATTTTTATTGTCCTGGGTGGTTATAACCCCTAGCCTCTTTAAATAAATAATTTATTGCTTGAACCAGCAGTCATGCTTACACCATTTTACTTATAATGAACACAAGAACGAGGTAGAGCTATTGACAGCAAATGTAATAGAGCTGCTTTTCAACCAATGAAAGAATTTGAAAACTGCCAGAAAAAAACAACAGCTCGCTATATATTTGGCTACTAACATTTAACTTTTTTAAAACTGTATTTTTCTATAAATTCGTTAATGTGTTAGGATTTGTACAGACCATTTATTTGTCAAAATCTATTTTTATCTTTATATGTATTTACCCAATAAGTCAAAATTAGTTAATTTATTAACAATTAAAAAAAAAAATTAATTAGATTTTCACAAATTATAAAGTAATTTAGGAGATACGAAGAACTTAATGAATATACATACCAAAATCATAACACATTCACAATTTTATGTGTGGTGTAGTAAAAATAGATCAACTTATTTGGACATAAGATAGATAGATAGATATATAATGATATTGTGCACATCATAAATGGAAAAGAGTACAGATAACAAAAAACCTTATAAGGATACCTTACCTCACCCTCACCTTATCCTCATAAGGATAATCATTATAACCGGATTCTACTATACTCATTTATATTAGTAATGGTACCTGTAAATTATATTTTTAATAACCCACTTGATCTCTTCCAGGCATTTATAACTGCAATTGATAAAACACCACAGAAAGTGGCCAAGATCAAAGATAGCTGCAACATTCAAGGAGTAACTTGCGTCAATGTATATGCCTTCGATTCAACAAAATGTCACACTAAAGATAGCAATAGCAAAGATTCTGGTCCCCCTTTTCCATCTAATAGCTTTGATAAAGTTCTGTTAGATGCACCTTGCAGTGGTTTGGGTCAGAGGCCGCAACTTCTAAATAAGATGACACCAAAAATGATACAGTCATATAAATTTCTTCAAAGGAAATTATTTGCTGCTGTAAGTAATCAGGCTTTACTTGTTAACTTTTTTCTAAAACGGCTTTACCAAATTTGATGCGGTTTTGAAAAACCCCTTATAAAGTTAGACACGTTTTTGAGAAATCAAGTGCGAAAATCAAGTCACTTAACATAGCTTAGAAGTTGGCGCGGTAAGTTGCCCGAGGGCGTGGGTTCATATCCCAACAATGAGCTTGAGCTGCAGGTGAAAGGCAAACGTGATAAATATGGTGGGAATTAACTAGCACTAGTTATATTCCAGTCTAGGTGTGTTTAGCATCTTCGATCACACAGTTACAGGCGATATGGTGGTCAAAAGCAAGGCAAATTTGTTTCCACACTCAATAAGTCGACCTTCGATCAACGGAAAGGAATAAATTTTGCAAAATCCGCTTGATAACATCCTACCATAAACTACCAAAATGCACCAATGCAACAAATACAACATACTTAGAGTACAAAGAAGAAAGAAAACATTTATAACCATAACGACTTAGCTTAAAAGTTTTGTGTGAATAATTAAAATACGCTACTATTTTCACATTACATTTATATGGCGTAGGATACCCTCAGTTTCATTGATTAAAGTCGCCAACTAGTTTCCTAGAATCTCATGACGCGAGTCCAGATTTTTGTAAACATTTCATTTCAAATGTAATTATGAAGCACTTGAAAATTGCAAGGTTACGAAGCTAACGTGCTAGCGCTATGACTATCATAGCTAGGTTTTTTTTTCATGCTTGAAAAAGTTTAAATATGTCAATTTTCTGTTTCAGGCAGTGGAAGTCCTTAAAGAAAATGGCAAACTAGTATATAGCACTTGCACAATCACTGATGATGAAAATGAAGGCATGGTTGTGTGGGCTCTTGATAAATTCCCATTCTTAAAGTTAATACCTGCAATGCCACTATTGGGTGGGCCAGGTTTGCCTAACAAGGGGCTTAATGACGTACAGAGGTAAAATAAAATTATTTATTGAGAATAACATACATTACTAATACATTTCATTTAATATTTCGATCCTATGTACAGTAATAGTAAATAAACATTTTAATAAAAATAAATGGCAATAAAATTGTTGTACTTAAATACTGCACTTGTAGAACAATTAATTAATAATTAATTTTGTACAAGTAATTCTTATAGAAATTGTCTAATCTAAAATTCAGAATGTAATGTTGCGCGCCCGCAAATTTAATTAATAACTTCGATCTAAATACAATGGGCCGCCTTACACGTTCAATCATGATCACGATCCGCGATCCGCGATCATGATTTCAAAATTTCTAGATATTATGCGATCCGGAGCATCAGTCCGTCAATCCGCTTCGTACACGATCAGTCTGGATCGCGATCATTGATCGCGGATCGCGGATCGCGGATCGCGCGCTACGTGTACGGGCTGCCAATCTGTCTATAATTATATAAAAACAACTAATATAACTTGACATGTATTACAGAGTTATAATTAAATATTAACAATGGTAAAAAATGTTATGAATACTAATTATTACATGTTAATAATAAATAAACGCGAGTCGCACTTCCTATTAGCTAGAGAACAACTGAGACTTATTGAGTGATAATTTTAGATAAATTTAGACCACATTTCTGAAGTTCATACTCTGCGCCTATTTATATTTTAGGAGATACATAATAAGCAACGTTTTGGTAGATTGAAAAGGGGGCTCAAAGTTTTAGTTTAGACAATTTCAACTTTTTATCTTTATATCATATGAATTAATTAATACCATAACAATATAAATACTTAACGAGAAATTATAATTCACTAACATATTGTAATTATCACGCATGAAAAATAGTGTGTTTGTACTGTTTTATATATCACAATGGTTTCATCTCACTGTTTTTGTTTGTTTCAGATTGATGGTACAAAGGTTTGGGCAAGAAAAGGACCCATTGAGACCTGTAGACGACATTTATAGGGATTCAATTGGTTTCTTTATAGCAGCTTTTACTAAAGTACCTCAACCATAATTAATGTATAGTTAAACTACTATAAGTTGTAAAAAATGAAGTTGATAACTTAAAAACACTTTTCTTTAAATTTACTTGTAAAAATATAAGTCAGAGCGAAAGTTACAATTTGAACCCTTTTTGGCATAGCAGTTTAAAAGTAAGTAGAATCTCAAATGTCAAACTGACCAAAACTGCTGGGGCAGTTCGATTTAGGAAATAATCTCTTGAGTTATATAGGATAAGGTTCAAACTGCTCTTTTTCGTCTTCACTCTAGAGTATTTGTTTCTCCATATGGTACAAATTGTTTACTGCAATCTGTACTTTATAGGTAATTTATGACAACTAGTAAAACTAACATCATACATGTAGTTAGGTAACAAAATACTGAACGGAAAATACATAAGGCACTATATAAATACTATGAGACATGCAAGATAGGTACCTATTTATAAGGAAAGGAGAATGCCCGCTAGACCCTTAGAACTACCTGAAAGCAATGTCTTCATCAAAAATGCTAATTCATGAAATTATACTAATTACCTCAATATGCTCATTGTCTCCATATTAAAGTAATCTAGAAGACATAACTCGTAACGATACACCTGACAGTTGCTGCACAAAAATAATTCGCTTTTGCGATTTTTAAATACATGGTAAAGCAATTTAAGCCTGTATTAATATCCTAGCGTCAGAGTTAAACGGAAGTCTCTGACGACCGTCGACCGTGATCTTAATTATTTTTTTTTGTGAAACAACTCGATACACCAAGGCATCATGTTTGGACACCCTCCTTTCCTCGCATAAGACAGTTCGTTTCTACTTTATATTTTCAACGCGGACCCAAAGGCCAGATTTAGATTTGAGTAGCACAGCTCTTTTGTCGAATGTGACAGTGTGCTCGGTCTTCTCACTCGCTGAGAATTTAAAGTTCTTCACTAAAGCAACCATCGCCACTTTGGCGGAGATCATCGCGAAACGTAGACCTGTAAAAAATGATTAAAAATTAATAGGATGATAGCTCAGTGGTTAGCGCGGTCGGTTCGCACGCCGTAGAGCGTGGGTTCAAATCCAACAATGAACATGAGCTGCCGGTAAAGGAAAATATCCCCAGGAAACCACAGCATGGTGGTAGGGTATTTTTATTTTCTAAAATAAAATCTAGTACTTTCTCATCACTTACAGTCAGGTGAGGTGGTGGTCATATACGGACTTATACGTGTTAAGAAAACCTAAGGTTAATGAGCGCCAAAGCAGCGATTCCATGGCCTTTTTTTGCTATTCAAAGTTCTATGCACCGCTACAATAGTGATGGATAGACATGATCTCCATTATAAAATCTATCATCCATCAGAAAAGCATTTTATTTCGTCTCGCACAAAACCATCTCATATTTTATTAAAGAAAAATCGCTAAAAAGACTTACCTATACAGTTTCTAGGTCCAGCACCGAACGCCAAAAACAGATGCGAGGGTTTGTTTTTCTTCTCATCTCCCATAAAGCGCTCCGGTCTGAATTCGTTCGGCTCAGGATAGTACTCAGGATCCATATGGATGCCGTAGATAGGGATGGCGGTCACGTCTCCAGTGTTGAGACAGACGGAGGTACCGGGTAGTTGGTACGGCTTGGTGACCACACGGTCCACACGACTAACTGGTGGGTACATGCGGAGAGTTTCTGGAATTATAGTTAAAGATTTAAATCGTTATTGGCGACCATGTAAGTATTGCACGGAAACTTGCAATCTTCCGGAAGGAATTCGTAGTTAGGGTATTATATAACCGTGTCAAAATCCGATGCGTAGTCGAAAAGAACGTAGCGAACAACCAGAACTGTTTTATTCAAGCAATTGTAATTTACCGCAAATAAAGACCAAATTAAGTGCCAGTAGCTGTGATTTCAAAATTATACTCCATTTGTCCATAAATGGAAAAAATTAGTGATCGTAATGAAATTAAAGATTTCAAGTAAACTAAGATTTATACGAGGTTACGTAGAACGTTAATACCAGCGATTATTAGTATATTTATGCCGTTGACTGCTGAGGAGTTCTTTTTTTGGGGCCAATCCTGGGTGTAGAATCAAATCATGGTCACCACAAAAATGCATTGTCATCGGAACTGAACCATCAAATTTCAACTCCGTAAGATAAAATAACGTGGTTCTTATTTAGCTTGCAAAACGTAAACCAACTAACAAAGACACATACATTGCAAGTTAAACAAAAGATTGTTAATACAATACCTAATAGAAATGCGTCAAGATACGATAGTTCGGCGATTAGTTCGTAGCTCAACTCTTTCCCATCAGTGGTTTCGTTGATATGCGCTCTCAGTTTGTCTTGTAGGTCGGGTCTGATGGCCAAAACGTGGAGCGCAAACGACAGGAGAGTGCTTGAGGTCTCGTAACCGGCGATTAGGAACAGTAGACATTGGGCATCTATTGTGTCGTCGTCCATGTCTGGAAATACGGTAGAGAATACTTAACTACATGACACAAAACATTATCATTAATTAACTTCAGGAAACGTTTACAAGAAGTACTTACTAGACAGCAGAAGCGACGAGATGGACAGGACCTAGAGGGAAAAGACGAAAATGACGACCTGTGAAACGATGGAATGACGACATCGTGAGTATAGCAGGTAAGGAATGGATTGAACGAGCTAAGGTTAGGGAAAACTGGACCAAACTGGAGAAGGCCTATTAAAAAGTATCCTATATACTTATAGGATACTTTTACTTTTGATTGTATAGTAGTAGTAGTATATGTTGGAGGACATGAACTATATGTGTGCCATATTACATCCAAACCTATTCAGTAGTTATTGCGTGAAAGAGTAACAAACATCCATCCATCCTCACAAACTTTCACATGTATACAGTAGTGTGTTGTGTCTACAGTAGGATATGATATGTACATTTATTATTTTGATAATAACTGTTATGTGTGTAGGAATTAAATGTTATCACTGTGGAACAGTAACTGGGTATTTGGCGCATTGATAAGCTCCTAGAAATAGAAGGGGCTGCACAAGACAAGTACATAGCTATAACAGCTAATATTTGTTCAGTTATCTAACATAACTCACAGTAGATAACTATTATTGCTTTATGAACTATAGACCAAGGAATTATTTTACGCCAGAAAATGAAAGATTTGGATCAACTGCGTCCTAAAAGTCAAAAGCTTTATTTACACAACAGGTGCACCTACAAGAATTTAGTTGTACGTCCTCGTACGTAATTGTTTACGTCTATTGTCAACCATCAAGGTGCAAATTTATCTAAGGATTAAAATATCAAATAAAAATACGGTATTGCGATTTTTTTGACAGGCTATGTTTTTATCACAGCTCATCTGATGGTAAATAACGTTGTGGTCGAAGATGGCTCTCAGGTGTAAATTATTTTTCTCACAACAAAGTAAACAATAGGTACTCCGTCGAAACTTCTAGTAAAATAGCCATTTAATTACTATATTGTAAATGTCGAAATATTTGACACTGACAAAATGCACAAGGTCCGATGCCAATAATAAAGAAATAAAAAGAATAATGTTAAAACTAAGCTTTACAAACAAGGTTGTTTTTTTACCGCAAGCAGTACTTACGTTTATATGTCGTTACTTCGCTCTTCTCTTCATTTTCTTTTGCTACGTCAACCAGAATTTGCAAGAAATCGCTTTTCCTACAAAATTGAAAAAAATAATTATGGCATAAGGCTAGCTCTGTTCAGATGCTTCATATTTTGTTTATTGACTAAGCGCTATTATAATAAACTTGCGACCCTCTCCGGCTTCGAACGGGTTAGATTACGCGTAAGTTTGTTCGCTCATTTTTATTCCTGTCGTAATTTCTAAACGAAAAGTCCGATTCAAAAATTCAAAGAGAAATTTGCATGAACAAACCTTGATTATGAAACAATTCAGTTGTTATTTAATAAAATTATAAAAGAAAAAAAAAGCAGATCACAACTTAACCCACCAGCACTCAGTCGCGACTGCCTGCTACATATAGTTGACTCTAGCACGTGAGCTGCGGTCATATAAATGTCTCATGTCTCATTACTTTCACATAAAAAACAAAAAAAGCTTGTATTGTGTGCGAAGACGGGCGAGTCACTAGTAATAATACAATATAAATCTTACTTAGAGGTCGTGTGCCTTCGCTCTGCCTTTGCAGCCTGCAGTATTTTCATGAGCTCGTCCGTGGACTTCCGGTTTAGAAACGTGAAGTTCAGCAAACTGAACATTTTGGGAATGAAAATAAGAATGATGAAAATGACCAGTCGTTTCATTTTCGGCATATAATCAAACTTTTCGGCAACCTGCAATTTATAAAAAAAAAGTCGTGTTGTTTCTACATCGTATAACAATGTACCTACCTACTAATAGGCTTGTATCCACTAGGAATAAAACAGATTAATGTTTAATGTAATTATGAGTTCCTAATAATTAATTAATCATAAACAAAATCGTTTCTTATAGTATAACTAATATAACACAACCAATAGAAACTGTTTTTCTTAAACCGAAACAATTGAAATATTATAATAAATGTAGACCTGCCTATATCAATCTCCATTCGAGTCACCAAATATAAAATAAAAATTAAATAATAAATAAATATCGTAGGACATTACACACAGCGCCATCTGGCCCCAAACTAAGCAGAGCTTGTGCGATGGAAGTCAGATAACTGATAGAATACATAAATACCTTGTTTTTTGTAAGTACATACAGAACATACAAAAAAAGTTATAACAGAAGAAAATAAAAATACAAACAAAAGAAAAATAAACACGTCACATATTTAAAATCAGAACCATACCGACTTAGTACTTTCGCATAGGCTTATCATTACTTTCCTCTGGAAAATCGAAATATTTAAAAAGACGCGGAACGCATCTTGTCTAATCATGACCTTGACAGTAGGTATGTGTTTTAACATCGCGACGTTGCAAAAACTAATTAAATAACATCATGAATCATTCCACCCAAAACAAGTTTCACAGACATCTCCTCATAAAACAGATTTATTAAATACACGTGTGACCTGCCCCGGCTTTCCATGTACAAATAACGTTGCATAGTTTGGCAAAATTATGTAAACAAAAACACACATTAAAAGCTACTCAATTTTTTACTTTTGTTATCATTTTAATTTTGTTAAAAATAAACGCTAATAGAAAAGTCCATAAATATACGGTATTAGCATAAGCTGCTTACATGACATGTCGACAGCTTATGTCCATACCATACATGTTTTATCTATGTGTTTAGCATCTTCGACCACTTAACATTAGGTGAGCTGTACTCAAACATCTAGTCTGATATAATTTTTAGGTTTCTTGTCATATCACAGGTGGCAATCAAGCAGACGGGTTGCCTGATGGTAAGCAATCACCGTTTTTTTTAAACATTCTATTAACACGCTTTAAAAAAAAGTAGGTACTTATATAGGTATAAGTAAACTAAAGTACATTATCGCCAAGTGCTCCTCGGAGGAATGAGAAAAAAAAAGAAGGTACCTACATTTTAAAATTTGACATACTAATATAATCGAATCATTTGTGTGAAGAACGATTTGTAACATTGTATCGATTGCTTGCAGAATCTATATAACCTATAAAATAATAATAGATAAAATTTTAGCAACTAGTAAGCTTCAGAAGGAAGAATATGATATGATATAGACATTTATAATTTTCTAGAAAATCTAAAATAGAATTAATAAGTCGTACTAGCACGACTTAAATGCATGCACCTATTTATATCAATCATGACTCGGCAATTTGAATTCTAGAAACTGGTCGAGCCAAATTATCGTTTTTCCATAGAACCGGTTAGTTTACCAAACTTTGATCTTTGCTCCGCTATTTTTTAGCCTTTGGAACGATGACTGACCAATAGTTTGCCCGTTCAAAGTTCATAAAATATATACCCAACTAAAATTTTTAAACTTTGAACATGATATCGATGTCAGATTTATGGATCTGAATGATGAATCGAACTTATCTTTCGCCTGTTTTAAATTGTAAATGTCGTGTGCTTGTATTAATATAAAACTTTTAAGGCCCAGAAAACGGCGCACTCCTATTTATCAGTAATTTAGTTTACATATTTTCGTACCTAAAATAGGAATTTAGGTATATTTCACACAAACAAAACTCGTTTAGATCCAGATGATGTTTTCACTAAACCGCTAACATTCTGAACAAATTCACTAACTCTTAATAAACACATATATTCCTAACTTTTATTGAATCTTGAATATCTTTGCCTAGCACAGTTTTCTACTTCTTTTTTATGCCGAACGAAACGTTCTAAACGTCTTCTGATGGTAAGATATACCTAAAGCATGCCCATTGCAGCTATACACAGAACTTTAAACTTTCGTGACTCAGCAATACAATTTGATTATATATGATTTAGTTGCGTTATTACACATTTCTGAAAAGAAAGGCAAGAAAGTGATTTACCTTGATAAAATGAGAATCTCTGTCTGTGAGCGCATCGCACTTGATGCCGAATGCGCAAGCGCCAATCGTTTCCAGCGTATAATGCCCCATTGTCTGTTTCATCTCCACGTCTTTTTGATCTAGTAATAAAACAAATAATATGCAATAATATCTACACTAATAAAAGAGGAAAGATTTGATTTTTTGTTTGTATTGAATAGGCTCCAAAACTACTGGACCGATCTTGAATAACTCTTTCATCATTAGAATGCTACGTTATCACTGAGTGACATAGGCTATATTTATATTGAAACCGGGACGGGCCGCTAGTAATATAAACAAAAACAAATACATGTAAAGAAAAATACAATGACATTTAATGTGTGAATGGTTAAATTCCCAGGATTCAATGCAACGTCTAACGTTTTTAGCTTCCAGCAGACCATGTCATTCCAATAAAGTACGACGTAGAAATAAACTTTCAATATCACTAATACTATTGGAGTACCTACTTGAGTAATTCAGGTTTAACTCCGATACTCAGATTGTTTCGATCACATTGGATACCAACCTTTTTCAAGGAATGAATACGGTATACTAACCACGTGCGTCTTCAATACAGATAATCAGAAACTATTATTATAGGAGAATCCGGCTTAGTTAAAGTTCAATACATCCTTATAAATAAAACAAAGAGCTTAGAATACTTTTATTTTCTTCTAAATTTCTTACCATATTGTTTGAAATATTCTACCATCTGCTTAGAACAGAGCTGGAGTAGCGGCAGCATGTTCTTCAATCGATGGGAACTGAATACAGGCGTCATTGTGCTGCGAACTCCCTTCCATTCTCCACCCTAGTGATTATTTTAGTTCAAACATTTTATACTTATTAGTACATTACTGCAGCGGCTAGGAAAAGAGGCATTAATGGACGAATGAAACGCAAGTCCATCAATGCCTAGTTGTGGCCAAGGCTTGTATTGTATAGTACTTTTCTCAACTAATGCGCGGTAATTAGCTTGTCATTTGCAATTCAGATAAATAAACCAGCCCTATATGCTCGAAGATTTGCAAGCCAGTTCGAAATTTAAATAAAACCTTCGATAAGTTACCTCCTTGGTTGTCATGTTTCGAAGTAAAAGATCGTTCCATTTTTAAATTACACGATAGGTTTACTATGTAATTATTTGGCCTGGAGTTTTGGCGGGAACGCGGGCAGAGTCGTGTCGCTCCGTTGTATTTTTTTCCAAAAGTAGTGTTTTGTCGAGTGTTTATGCATAAAAATGGTGGTGTTTCGCGAGTGTGGGAAAATGATATAATGTGGTGAAACATGACTTTTCGTATTGCTTCCAAAACTCCGGCGAAGCCTAACCTAGACTGGACTTTGACTATAACTTTAGCTACGAGGACACTTATTTAACTTTTGAAACTATATAAGTACTTGACACTGGCAAATGTTAAAACGCGACGCCAAAACCAAAGAAAAAAATAATAATTGGCCGCTAATAATCACGACAGATATGGATTTTCATACGACTTTTGCCGGCCGTTGCTCGCATGTGTTTGGCCAGTACAGTAATTTCGATTTATCTAGCCTATTCGGTATATATACGATGAGTCTCGCAGCGTTGTAATTTAACTACATTCCCGATTCGTGGTCTCCAGTCTAGGACACGTAGGTAACTCGTATCTATGAAAGATAAGTATCTAATAATTATGACTCGCCTTTAAATTAAGGAGTGATTGGCTCAAATATTTTGGCTCCTTGCTATTCATCGTATTTCGGTCGGTGAAGAAATCAAAGTCACGAATCATAATAGCTTTAATAAGGTCGGAATCCAGGATGTACAGGATGGGTCGTCTTCCCTCAAACATGCCTGAAAAATAAGACAAATTATTATTTTTCTTCTATAAAACTATAAAGGTTTAATTTTATTATGTAGGTACCTCTAATAACCTGAAAATCACCGACACCTTTAGATAATCCAGAAGCTACTGTGAATCCTGTTTTATTTAAGTAGGTACCTATCTAATAAGTTATATCTACATAGCAAATTGTTGTTTCGTCATTATATTACTTGTATGGATGTGTTTGCCAAGTTAATTCAAACTGCATCAAAATGTAGGTAGTTTGGTTTAAGTAAAACTAGAGAATATAAAATACTATGGTTTTATGCTAAAGGGTCATTCAAGTAATACGAAAGCAAAATATTAGTCATTATTAATCATTGTCAGCAAAAGTAAGCATAATATTACTCCCCTCCCTTATACAAAAATTGAGATGATGACATGACAGCTGACAGGGTATTGAATTAATTTGATCAGGAAATAAAGCTGATGCAACAGATAGCAAATCTTTCAAAATGGATAACGCTGTTAAAGAAATTTGATTGACGAGACTCAAAAAGTGCCAGTCACAAACTTAGGGCAAAGAAATGAAATGAACTGAATGAGCCGATGAAATAAATTGAACACCTAATTTTAAAAGAAAAATGGAACAAAACGCCATTACTAGGTAATGCAAGGTTCAACTCTGTATAAGTCAATTCTATCTTCCTAAGTCAGTTACCAAATCTTAATATTAAACATTTTGCTTGCTTGTAAAAGTTTTGAATGTATGGATGGTGAAAAGCTTTTATTTAATTTTATACAGATCATGTCTTAAAAACAAATTAAACTGGTCAAGGGTGAGTCGGACTTACCAAGACTTCTAAGACAATAGTATATAGTAATTACAAAAAATAATTACAAGAAACTTTTTCAGTGAGCTTTCATTTGTAAGTTAGTTGCATCTTGCATTTTCTCAGTTTCTGTGTGTATCAATTAGGTTTGTAAATTTTTATGTCAATAACAAATAGGTACATAATCATACTAATATCATACCCAGTACACATTTTTGGTAAATTATAACTTTAAGTGTATAAAATTCTACCAATGTTTGAAACAAAAATGCTACAACACTAAGTAAAATTATAGGCATGCATGGCACAGTATAAAGTTTTATTTTATGTAGTTTATACTTACATGATATAAAGAAATCTTAACCTTGCTTTTTGTTTATAAAAAAAGAAACAGAAAGAAAATAAAATAGAAAGTTTCAAAGAACCTACAAACTTGTAAGAAAATATGAATAAATGAAACAAATAAAATATAACTTACCCCCAAATTTTTTTCCTTTGAATTTATTATAAATTTCAAATTGGTAGTCGTGAAAAGATCGTGATCCTGTTATTCTTGGTCCCAAGTTGCCCAATAATATAGTAGGTTTCATATGAGCTATTCCTTTCTTTTTGAAGAAATCGAAAGTTGCAGTATAGTAAAAATAAAGCGCAAATATAGCTGTGAGAACCAAAATTAACTTCCAATCATCAGTTATAATCGACAGTAACTTTTTAGTACCACCAGAGAGCTCCATTGTCACTTGGCAAAATGCACAAAATATTTCAATTATTATTTCTTCGACTGGCCTTCGCTACTCCACTCACAAAAATATAATTATACAACTTCGATGCGGCGGTAGACGCTGGAGTGCAACACCAAAATGACCACAACCTGAGACAACAATACTGTTACTGCCTTCTGTTTAAATAATGTTGACAGATTGACACATAAATTGAAGCATTTAATTGTAGTTTGGCCAATGACTGTTAAAAAATTAAAAGGATGATTTTATTTATCATAAACTTAGTGCATCCAATGCTATCTTGGACTTAAAAATAAATTATCAAATCAAAATGATAAAGATAATGCTGCACTCATTGATGATTTTACTTAACAAGGTTTTAAATTTTTTAGTTGAATTATTTTCAATTTTTTTTCTTTCCTTTGGAAGGATTTTTAAGTTTGCGCTATTAAATGCATTTACCAAATGCAAATAGATTTCTAAATAGCGCTTTATCTATCTTTTATACATATCTATGTGTGTATATAATAGGTATAGTAAAGTGAATTAATTTTTGTCTGTATCTCGAAAGACCATCAAAACGTAATTACTCAAGGGATTTGTTATATAAATAAATATGTTTACTGCCTACATCATTCGACGTTACTTACATGATTTATGCAAATACATAATAAAATAATATAGAAATAGTGGGCAAAGCACAAAACTGAATGCCAGAAACGTAAAAGAATTAGACATTTATTGAGTGTTTGGAGTTTTGGCGGGTACCTACGCGTAAATAGTCGTGTCGCCCCATTGTATTTTTTTACGATATAATGTAGTGAAACATTATTTTTCGCATTGCTTCCAAAACTCCATCGAAGCTGTTGGTAATAGGTATACGACCTATACTGTATGCACACCTCAACTATCTAACCTTCGTACAGAGATGAGACAACGATCGTCATTCGTTTTGTGTGTCTGAAAAATATCGTCTTTGCGAAAATGTTTTACGTTTTTCATAATTATAAATAATATCTTTATTTTGAAGCAACCTTGGTTTTAATCGATCCCTAACATAACAGAAGCTTATAATAAAGTCACCACTATTTTACTAAAGCATGACTGGATTTGACTGTACTTGACCATGACTGGACTTTGATTAATCGTGTGTAACTCAGATCAGAACCGGTTCAAATATTCAGATCGTGTAGGTTTGAACCGTTGAGCTGCAGCTCAACTGCAGATCAAGCAGCTCAAATCGTGGCTTGCGGCTCATCGAGTCATCGTTGTCGCGCACCCGACCGCAGCTAATCGAACTGAATTGCGAACCGAACCGAAATTGAAAAGTGAACCGAACGGAGCCGATGCGACGCGATCTGTTTTTTGAAGCAGTGTGACCTGAACAGAATGATGAACGAAACAGAATGACTTAGAAAGGGAAGGAGAGCATATTGACCACGAATCTTACAATTCCCGGGATAAACAAGATAATAAACTATTTATATACAATTTATTTTGCAAATCCTTTCATTTGTTTTAGCATGATTGATTAACAAATATCCATACATACAAACTTTGGCAATTATAATATTAATCGGAAAACAAAAAAAAAAAAAAAATTTTAACAAAATATTTTTTATCAGTAGATTTCCCGATAAATTGAGAACATTTCCAACGTTGTTGAGCTGAAACTATAAACCAACTATATGAGCTGCATATTCTAGAGCTGCATAAGGTCTAGTTTTACTTCGCTATTGACTAAATGACTCCCTCGAGTTAGTACGTGAACTGATCTGAAATGACCTGTTGAGCCGGTTCAAGTTTTCAGCTCAAGGGTTGAGCTGCGAGCCGCGGCGTGACTCAAGTAAATCTGTTGAGTTACCCATGGCTAACTTTGATTACAACTATAGCTACGCGGTAACTTATTTAACGAAACTTGAAAATATAAAACACTTGACACTGGCAAATACTCTAAATGCGACGTCAAAATCAAAAAAGAAGATGTACTTAGTGACACTGACATTACGTTAAACACCAACATCACTCATACTAATCAGGATTTTTTAGGCGGGAACGCGGGAAGAGTCGTGTCGCTCCGTTGTATTTTTTTCCAAAACTAGTGTTTTGTCGAGTGTTTATGCATAAAAATGGTGGTGTTTTATTCATAAAGAGCCGAATGACAAGCGCGAGCGTGGGAAAATGATATAATGTGGTGAAACATGAGTTTTCGAGTTGCTTCCAAAACTCCATCGAAGCTTTATAGTAAAGTCGCTACTACTTTACTAAAGCATGACTGGACTTAACTGACACGAACTAGGCTTGACTAAAACGACTTTGACGATAGCTATAGCTAAGATACAGCAGAAATAACACTTAAGACAAGGCAGTATGGCTTTATAGCTTTAGCCTGCCCGAAGGGGCAAATTATTAAAAAAAAAAAACAGACAGTTGTCATTTATCAGTCAGTTGTTGAAATGTTATCAGAGTTCTACAATACGAGAACTTGGAGTTTTGGCGGGAACGCGGGAAGAGTCGTGTCGCTCCGTTGTATTTTTTTCTAAAACTAGTGTTTTGTCGAGTGTTTATGCATAAAAATGGTGGTGTTTTATTCATAAAGTGCCGAATTACAAGCGCGAGTGTGGGAAAATGATATAATGTGGTGAAACATGAGTTTTCGTGTTGCTTCCAAAACTCCATCGAAGCTTTGTAGTAAAGTTGCCACTACTTTACTAAAGCATGACTGGAATTAACTGACACAAACTTGGACTTGACAAAGACGACTTTGACTATAAAACTAGCTACGATGGCACTTATTTAACTTATGAAACTTGAAAATATATAATTACTTGACACTGGCAAATGCTAAAACGCGACGCCAAAACCAAAGAAAAAAAAAAAAATACGAGAACTGTTCATTTATTGTAAATTTACATAAACGAATTGCCTTTATTCTTTCATAAATATAACAGATCCAAATAACACCCACTAATAATTCCATATAATGGGTAAAACATCCAAAGATAAACGCGACATCTACTACAGGTTAGCCAAAGAAGAAGGATGGCGAGCAAGAAGCGCCTTTAAACTCTTGCAAATCAATGAAGAATACAATATCTTCGACGGTGTTACACGAGCAGTAGACTTATGCGCAGCACCTGGAAGTTGGAGCCAAGTTCTTACGAAAAGACTACGTCTAAACACACAAAATGTTGACGAAGTCAAAATTGTAGCGGTTGATCTACAAGCCATGGCTGCTTTGCCCGGCGTCATTCAAATACAAGGAGATATCACAAAGGTTTCCACCGCCAACGCTATTATAAAGGAGTTCGAAGGTCTCAAAGCTGATCTTGTTGTGTGCGATGGCGCTCCAGACGTAACTGGCTTACATGACATTGATGAATATGTGCAATCTCAACTACTTTTGGCAGCATTAAACATCACAACACATGTTCTAAAGAACAATGGCGTTTTTGTTGCAAAAATATTTAGAGGGAAAGATGTATCTCTTTTATATTCACAATTGAAACAGTTCTTTGAATTTGTATCTGTGTCTAAACCAAGAAGTTCGAGAAATTCGAGCATAGAAGCATTTGTTGTGTGTCAGAATTATCAGCCGCCAGAAGGCTACATTCCTAATATGGTGAACCCATTGTTAGACCATAAATACTGTGATTTCAATCAGTTCACTGGAGTGAACAGGCTTATTGTACCTTTTAATGCTTGTGGAGATTTAAGTGCCTATGATTCGGACACTTCATACCCATTATTATTAGAAGGACAATCATCTTATGAATACAAGGAGCCTGTTCAAAGTCCAATCAATCCTCCTTACAAGGAAGTTTTAGAGAAAACAAAACACCTGCAAATATAATCATAACTTTTTTTTGTTAACTCAAAAGAGATTATATTCTTGTCAGTTTTGTCGGTGATCTTGTTGGTCAGACTTTTCAGTGTTTTTCGGACAACTGACTAGTCCACTTTTATCTATTTTTATAATGTACTTTCTTTTATCTGGTCTAATGTATTTGGAGGAGCTTACATGTTTCATAGTTCATAAATCTGTGACACAGTCAGATATTATGGTTTAAATGTGACTGTGTGGGGTTTTAGTCTTGTTAAAATTAATGGTACTTATTATGATAAAAATTTTGGCTGGACTACTTTTCAGTCTAAATCTTAGTGTCTGCCATTTCATAATACTATCACTGCAATAACAACCAAGGACTCAGAAAAATTTACATTTAGTTCTGTATAAATAATACAAAAATGTGCAACCATCATCTACCTATATTTTCTGAGCAACAACATGAAGTTTTTATACTTGGTAGCTGTTTAAAAACTGTTTTATGTGAGGATACGACATGATGATAATTATGGTGAATGATGATAAATACACTGTCCAGATTAGAAACTATTTCTAAAGCCAGGGTGCCGCCATAAGCCAGCTAAACACTAGAAAGCATGCTGTCACCATGCAACATTAAGTAAATCATGCCATTTGTTATTACAAGGTTTTAGGTTTTCTAAGTTAAATGTAAATGTGTATGAAATAAATATCTACATTTAACAGATTACCCGGATTTTGTTTTGGTACTCAAAGTTCTGTGTATTGCTGCAATGGTCATGGACTTGCGTTATCCCTTATCATCACGTGAATGTATGATTCGTCTTAAACATACAGTACTGCATAATTACTTTGTATTCCAAACTAAAGTAACTGAACAGAAAATGTACGACAGACATGTCTCGCTAAACTGCGTAACGCGAAAACGTATTTCTCGAGTATGTATTTAGTATTACACAACTTGTAATCATATTACTAGGTATTTTTAATTTATAGGTACTTTTTTATGCTGAAACTAGAACTTTTCGCTAATGTAAAAGAAACTTTTTATTGACAATTAATCATAAAAAGATTTTTAAAAGAATGAATCTGTCTGTTTTGAAAGTAGTCAGTCCAAATTAATTTGTAAATGTAGGTACATGAAAATTTAAGTGCAATAAATTATATTACAAATTTTACCAAATTGACAGTAAATAAATTATTTAAATCAAGATGAGTAGGAAAAGATATCCAATGCCGACTGTACAAGAATTTCTCGCAAAAAAGGTAGGTTCAACATAGTCAAGCGATTTAGGTATACAGAGAAAATACTTAGTCTTGATATAATTACGATAATAGACGTAAAATCCAAACTCTGCCCTAATTAATCTTACATATCCGAGTTACCATCTTGGTAAGTTGGCCTTCAAGATAGCAATGCTTTGAAAAAAAATCCAATGAGAACTAGATGCAAAATTAAATTATGAAAGCGAGTGCGACCAGTCACAAATCCCTTAGTCCTAAGTTTTACACTAGGTATATTATATTTAGTTTATAAAGCGAAATCAAATCATAAGGTAGGTAGGTATTATACTTTGATTATGTAGAATATTATGTACCTACAAATGCATAATCAAAGCTATTATAGTAGTTTCATGACAATTTGCGAGAAACTTTCCGTTAAGTTTTCTATACCAAATTATATGAAAAATGGCAGCACTTCATGTTTTTAATTTGCGTGCTCTAGGGGTGCCCCTGGTATAGAAAACTTGACGGAAACATTCTTCACGGATTCATTTTTCATACATTTTAGTAGGTACCAATTGAGATAGTTGCTAGTATAGTCTTTTTCGTTTTCCTTCACGAGTTATTCGCAAAATACAGAACTAGTGCAGCTCTGGGTGCCAGTAACAAAAAATAGGTAGGTACAATTAGCGTTGTCTAGAGATGACGCATAGCAATTTTTTCACATATTATGTATAAATAGAATATTATCTATTTTTCTTTGTAGATAATTTATGACGAGAAAAAGGATCCAGTATGGGTCTCAATAGAAAAAGACATGAAAGAAAAGGAAGAAAAAGGAATCAAACCTTACAATGAAACCGTTGGCATATGGTTGCGATTCCTGAGAGATTTGAAGTGTCATTTTTACCACCAATGTAAGCACTCTTCGAAAAAATTGAGAGTTCTCTAAATGCAAATATTTTATTGATAACACCAATGTTAGTAGGCACCATTAGTGTTATTCCAACCTTCCTTGTTCCTTATATTCTATTCTGTATTTACCTACTAAACATTTAATAAAAACTACGTAGGTATCTTTACTGTGACCCAAATTTCTACCCTCTGTAATGTACCTATTACAAAATTAAGTAAAAGATAATTATGTGTAGGTAGGTTAGTAGTAGTAGTGCCCTAACTATTTTTATAGTTAGGGCAGGTTTGCTTTCTAAACACCATGTTTCTGTACCTGGGTAGATACTGAACACTTATTAGGTAGATACTAAATATGTACCTAATTTCCAAGTAATTTCCTATGATTTCAGCCCAACGCATTGAACGAAAGTTAAAAGAGGAAGTTGGACCGCCTTGGTACTACGAACTTTCAGTAAGCCAACGCAAAGTTCTAGAAAACCTAAAGTTCGATATACACCAAGACTTACTGGAAGACTTGCCGAACCGCACGCGCAAAGCCCTCAGTGACCTAGGGATTACGCTGAAATTTGCAAAATCTATATTAATGCAGGCAATGACCGACTCAATCGAAGACCCAGGAGTTTTTATATGGGATCTTTACAAAGCAGTTTACAAACAATCGCCCAGCGAACTTCGTGGCAGTAAGATTATTACTATTAGATTTTTTCCATTTTTTAGGGTTCCGTACCCAAAGAAAACACGGGACCCTATCACTAAGACTCCGCTATCCCTCTGTCACCAGGCCGTATCTCATGAACCGTGATACTTAGACATTTGAAATTTTTACAGATGTATTTCTGTTGCCGCTATAACAACAAATGCTAAAAATAATAAATATTTAAGGGCTCCCATATAACAAACGTGATTTTTTGCTGTTTTTATAGACAATGGTACGGAACCCTTCGTGCGCGAGCCCGACTCGCATTTGACCGGTTTTTATCTTGCAAATATGTTTTCGTATACGACCTTTCAGACGTCATAATAACTTATTATGTGAAAACTCAAGCTTCTTTGTTTGGTGAGGGATTTATTATACACATATTTGTGAATAGCTGCGTGCCTTATTATGTTCGACCACATCGTCGTATATCATCAGGAAATATGGCGCTGATACCTACGCAGACTTATGGGCGTTAAAAAACCTGTAACTCTTAATTTTATGATTCCAGCTTACGACATGAACGCTACTATAATGATGTCGAGTTTAGTATTCATCGATTTAGAAGAATGTATTGAACGTTTGGATGACTTATTAAGACAAGAAATGCCACCTAAACCGAAACCTTTACCAAGTAAATAATGTATTCGACCTTAAGTACGCGACGTTATACTTTTTCAGACCTTTTGCATCTTAACTAAAACATTTCAATCGACTTTATTTCAGAGAAGAATACTTATTATGAACCCAAGTGTCGTTATGGTGTTTATCTTCAAAAAATGCAAATTCCATTGGTCTGTAATCACGGCGACGGTAAAGTTAAGATAAAAAAGCCTCAACCATTAAATTATAGGCTTCGATTGAAGAGCGAAAATGTAAATAAACATTTAATTTTTATTCATGGCATTTGTAGGTACCTACTTCGATTTATCTTCTCATACTTAATAGCAATATTTAATTTCAGAGCTATGAAAGATTATGCAACAGTATCGGTTTTGTAAGTGACTCTAAATGCTTTTTACCAGATTTAGCAAATTGTAATATTAAGTATTTTTTTTATAATTTTTTTACAACAAAACTTATTATTGTTTTCAATAGCTGGGAAAACGAAGAGAGCGAAACAAAATAGCTGCGCAAAAGGAACGAGTTTGCAATTATAAATTTTGGGAACCACCAACCACTTTACGTAAATCACATTTCTTTTTATGTTCTAATTATATTTTATAAGTACCTAAATGCTTCCGTGGAACCAAAGTTACCGACATAAGCCAACGGATTAGCAAGTTGATGTGGCTGTTGGCAGAGGACATAGCACGCAGAACCGGTGGCCAAAGAGGCTGTAAATGCTCAAATGAAAACCACGGATCGGCAAGCGCAGCGTAGGACAATCGACCTAATGAAGACAATGGAAACACGCTGGATGCGACTCTTCAAATTCCTTTACCTACTCTTTTAAAATAAGTGATTTAATAAAGATCTTTTATATTAAACTATTGTAACTTTCGTAATACCGTGCGAGTATTGCGAAATAACTGAATCTGTCACAGCGCTGAACCTTGAATTACTTTCCAGGTAACACTGATCCGAAGTTGGCCGCTTACGTGGCAAAACTGAAAATGATAAAACTTAAGGCGAAAGCCAGATTCAAGTCACAGTTCGTTAATGTGCAGTATCAAGTTGCTGGTGTCGCATATATAAGAGATCGTCCACAGTATATTTTACAAAGTAAAGTATATATTTTCTAAAGTAGGTTGTTGTTTTAGAGAACTCATAAATGCGGCCTAGATAACCAAAGACTGTTTTGGTGCAAAAACAATTGGAACCCTATAGGTGGGTACTAACTAGTTAGGTTTTACCAAATAAAATTATGAATATATAGGTACCTACCTAAACAATTTAGAGCTGCGAAGCATTGTTCTATAATGTGTAACTACTACGTAGGTATAGGTACATTTATTCTTTTGGTCACCGCAGGGAACAATAAATCAAAAGTATTTACTACATAGTATACATAAATGTATTTATTAGGTAAGTTTACAAACAACAAGGATTTCAGGGGGTTTATCTACGAGTTTTAAATTTCTTTCGACTGAGTTGCCATGATTATTGTCGTGTTCCAACCATAATATATTTATTTTCTGAACGTAGAACATAATTTATTATCACAAGTTCAGTTTGGGTTAGGCTGGTCAGTTTCAGAGAGCCATCTTTAGCTTCAGGGCTCTCTATCTCCAGTAACTACGCTACTGGTTCTATTGCCTCGATATTCATCTGAATCAAAAACCTATTTGCCAGTTACTGATTCAAACTGTCATTCAACGCCGTATCAACTTAAATGTTTTTCATCATCACAGTCATTCAGTCTAGAGCCTTGCTCCGATACTTGATGGAGCTGGGTTGGCTCGGGTAGACGCTGGTATATATAGGAAATGCACAAAATACCCTAAGTCATTACTGGACTTATCGCCTCAACTTTAAATAGGAATAACCTATTTGCCAACCGCGACAATACAATTATAATAATAATTATTGTCTTAATTTGTAATATTTACCTTTTCAGATGTAGGTTTGTTACCTACAGGATATATCCCTATTAACGGAGGAATCATCGGTGTTAACGACGAATTCGTTACTAATATTATAGGGTACTGGAGATATCCAAAAATTATCCGAGAGAAATGTAGCACCGGCTGCGATTGTTTAGTTAAGTGGTAAGTGAGAGTTTTGAAATATTAGTGTTCTAGCCATTTTTGCGACGGTAAAGAGAAATAATCTTATGTTCAAAAATTAATTTACTACTAGAAAAAGTTACTGAAAAATTAATGATTTCTTAGACGATAAAATTTTAAAGCCACAACAATATAATATCGATTATACATAAATGTATATACATGCGTATAAACTAAAACTATAGATAAATAATAAAATTAACATACATGGGTATAAATACCTATTACATATCTACTACGAGTATACAGGTACATAAAAGTAACTCTATTTAATTGTTTTGTACAGGGAGGAAGTTGTAATGAAATTTATTGGAGAATCTAAATGTAGGTGTGGTCATCTCTACGACTATTACCACACCGGGGTGTCGAAAGATAAATATTTTTATCCACCCTCAAGAACCGGACCCTATTGGTTCGATAAAGCTAAAATCTACCAACTAGATCCTTCCGAAGATTTTATTAAAGAAACTGTACGACATGCACTACAATCTGAGGGAACTACGGTACCAGATTACTTTATGATTTTTTTTATTGTTAATGTAATGAAACGTATAAGACGCTCTCCTGATGGTATAAGAGATGACGCCTGTCCACGACCATTGCAGCAATACACAGAACTTTGTCACAGAAAAATGTCTAGGGCATCGCTGCTTTGACTCCCATTATTTTGAGACATTCCATGGTTAGTCTCAACAACTCTAATGTTTACACAATACTGCTCGGCGGCAGATTATCTGGTACTGCGGTGGTGCCTACCCAGACGGCCTCATGCTAAGGATACCTACCACCAAATAAAAGTGTCCAATGAAACTCTTTTTCGATGCTTACTAAACTTACTTTGCTTAGTTTATTAATCCTTAATCAGCAATTTGGTTTTAGCCGGAACCATCACTTCCTGAGGTGTCCGCAGATAGTGTACAAATAAAAGAGTTACTTAAGGTTTGTACATCGAATCCTACTAAATAACTTTTATGTTCAGTATTATTGACTCTTAATGGTACCTAATGATAAATAATTTCAAAATTGCAGGCCTTTTTAGCTGATTTATCAGATAGTCCACTGTTGATCCCACATTTACCAAAAGCCAATCTTTTAAATAATCTACAAGAATGGGTGAGACGCCGAGTGCAGGGAGACTTAGAATTAAAACAGCACAGTAAGTTCGTTTTTATATCGTTAATCGCGTTCGTCTAATAGATATCTCATGCGGATATAACAATAACGTTATTTGGTTTTTTTTTAATAGTATGTAGATATAGCTAGCCTCGCGTTGTCCTTATGAAAGATTGTATCTATTCAATTCACTTACTTTACTTTTTGACTTGTGACCTGAGGGTGCTCGAGCTCCGACCGGTACTTTACCAGGACTCGAGATCGCACCCTACACCAACACCCCCTAGGGTCAGTGAGCCCCTGGAGCCCCGCCTCGGCAAAGAGGTTCGCCTCGAGGCCAACTCCTTACCTCTCTCGAAAATGGAGAAGGAAGTGCACTAGATAGAGCACTCTGTTGTTTATTTATTTATCGTTTACAAGTTTTTTTGCCTACAGCTTATCTGATCTTGAGGTCGTACATGATAGAACTGGCTCTCAAGTGATGCAGCCGAAACACCGTCAGGTGCTTGGCGGCAGATTTTCAACTTGAAGGTGGTAGCTAGCCAGTCGAGTATCTACTAGAAAATACCCTACCACCACACAAAAGTTTTAGATAATTTATAAAAATAAGTCAAAATAGTCTGTATTACTTAGTAGGTAGGTACCTATCTGGGCGACGCGACGGAGCTTTGCTCGGTATATACCTACAATTTATAACTAGCTGAGCGTTTTAAAATAAAATTAATAATCGATAGAGCTATCTCGTTTTATTTCAATAAAATGAGTAAAGAGTTTATCACATCCAGCATGACTGTGACTGTGTCCAGCATCAGTCATGCAAGTTTGCCCACGATGTTTTCCTTACACACCACACACGGAACTTAGAAGAATGAGATACGTGCTGTTAAAACTCAAGACATCCAGATTGACAGTCAGACTGTCTCCAAACTTGCTGTTCAACTTCCTAAATAATCCTATGGGTAGATAGTAAATATAAAAATTAACGAAATTGATGAACCTGTTTGATAATCTTTCCAGCACAACTCAAACTGCACGCGCAGCGCAATTGGTTAAACTTGCAACACATGGATTTCAGAGCAAGAGCTTATAGAATACCATTTACGAACAAAGAGCTTAAGCATATGACATGGTACTATCGATACATGATTCAAGATTTAGTAAGTTTAACCATGAACTTTAAATCATTCTTCAGATTAGATTGAAGATTTTTTCTCGGCTCAATAATACCCTATTCTATTGTTTACAAGCCCGGTGGTGCTCACCTGGTTTTATATCAGTTGGGTCGAAGATTTATAAGCATATCCAGGTTGAAATAAACACTGGCTTTCGAGTGATAGGTACCTACTGTCAGTATAGTTAGGTGCTTGGTGGCTGTTTTTAAAATTGAGGACAGTAGCTAAAATATTACTGACTAGCGGACGCCTCGCGGTTTCACCTTTCCCGTGGGAATACAGGGATAAAAAGTAAACCTATGTCACCCGGAGATAGTGTAGATTCCCAATGGTAAAAGAATTTTTGAAATCGGTCCAGTAGTTTCGGAGCCTATTCAACACAAACAAACAATCAAATCATTTCTCTTTATTTCCTTATATTTTCTCAAAATGTTCCTTAGCGGTAGCCCAAGCTAAGATTTTAACATACGCCCTTCAACGTGCGATCACTAAGCTATCATAGCTACTAAATTACATAATAAGTATCTTTAAGAAAGTCTTAAGATTCATTTGTTTTCTGTACATTTTGCTATTTCTGGTGTGCACAATAGTTTCTATCTATCTACAATGTCATAAATGAAGAAGATACGATCTCCGATAGAGCTAGTTTACCTAAGAAAACTGATACACTTGCAAGTGTGAACTTGAAGACACACAGATTATATGTACCTATTGCTATATGTTCCTACCATGAAAGTTGAATTAATTCTTTTTTCCCCCATTCCATTCGAGTATTAGAAACATCGATTCTGAAACGTTGTCGCTTTTAAAGGTCCTGACCGTCGGATAGAATACTATAGGAGGTATTAGTAGGCATCTATTTCTCGAGTTCTAAAAGGAAAGCACGTTTGGTTTTCAGTTCCATATTTTAATAAAAGATTATGTGTCAAGAAACCAGTTAAAGCAATTACAGCAAACGAGGTTGTGGTGGCATACCATGAATTTTGATGCATATCCCGGTGAATCCTTTCTGTAAGTAGGTTTTACTATTAGGATTTTGGGTTGCGTGCCAGGCTACACGTAGAGTACTATATACAAATACTACTATGATACAAAACAATTTTATCATTTTATTAAACTTTCTATGTAAAAGTAATGAGACGAACGAGATTCTCTCCTTATGGTAAGAGGTAATCCTTGTCCACCATTGCAGCGATACACAGAACTATTAGTAACAAAATGTAGTTCAGGGCGTCACTGCTTTAGCGATCATGGTTAGTCTCGACAACCCTGTAATTTCGCTAGACTGCAACTAGATCCTTCAAACTGAAACATAGTTATGTTTAAACACTACTGCTTGGCGGCAGAATATCTGATAAGTACTGTTGTGGTACGTACCAGATGACCTCCTCCTGATGAGATCTACCACCAAGTGAAATGTTACTTTTGACATGAATATAACTTGTGACTTTGGTGTATACACAAAAATTTTAATTTTTGAAATTTTTTGAGGGATGAGCGTGGTGGCGTGCTCGTCGCATCCCTTGCAGGCTCTGTCAGCACTTGAACTGTTTTTCTTGTGCTGACGGGGCCTCAACTCCACTTAAAACCAATTATGGTGGTAGGGCGTCTCCTGATGCCCGCCTGGCCCATTACCACCCTCCTATGTAAGTGTGTCGCCAAATGTTGATGGTTGTGTCAACGTGTTCCGGCACTAACATGGGAGAGCCAGTTCCCATGCCCCCTGAATAGAATCTTAAAAGGTCGGCAACGTATTTGTGGTACCCCTGGTATTGCAGATATCTATAGGCGACGGTGATTGCTTAACATCAGGCAACCCGTCAGGATGATTGCCATCTGTGGCATAAAAAAAAAAAAAAAATGTTTTGTTGTATTGTGTAATATTGTAGAATAACAACTACATTTTCTTAGTTTCGTAACACAAATAGTTTGATAACAATTTACTTTGTTACAGAAATATTTTCTTCACCTATATGCCTGGACGAATGAAGGATTCTTACTTGATTAATCCATTTAGTTCTGAGAATACTCCTACTTATGGGGCTAAAACTTGTCCATTATCATTTTAACATTTCCATTAGGCTACAAAATTAAACTGCCTAAATATAAATAGTGAAGGTTTATAACTTTTTTTTTGCAATGCGAGAAATGTACCTACTATTCTGGCTAAGTTATTTTAAGTGATTAAATTTATACCTAATATTACACGTTTATTGCTATCCAATCAACATTGGTAGGTAACTTTGATAAATAATCTAAGTACGTAGATATTTAGAACCGTTCTACATGTAAGTACTTACCATTGAAATATACGTAGGTAGATATATGTTTGGCAACATTCAATACCTACCTAACATTAACTTTCACTAACATGGCTGTTATCTGGAACCGAGGTTCTCCAGAGATTTTTCTGAGTGCATTTCGTTACATAGGTATAAGTTGTACCTATTCTATCATAAAGTACCTTACCTTACCTTAAGTTTGCATGACTCAGTTTTTTTAAAGATATATTATTTCACTCTGTCAAGTTTTAGCTAATATTTCTTATAGGTATGTGTGTATTTAGAGAAGACCTTAATTGTTTTTATAGATTTTGATATTAATAGATATTAATGCTTCCAAAAACACCCCAACCTATACCTAACTGAAAACGCGACTATTAGATCCGAGGTCTCTTAGGTTTTCTTGGGGACACTGGGACTGAACACTGGAAAAACGGTGTAGGTACCATTCAAAATAGAATGTCACACAATAATAATTAATTATACAAAGTCAATAGTCACACTAAAATTTATTTAGAATTTTGAATGTAGATAGGTATCTACTATGACCACCAAATAATACCTATAGGTATCAATGAAAAAATATTTACACAGACAATTCGTCGTTACCGGTCCAGAGTAATCATAGCGCTTTGTTTAGGTAGAGCAAAAATATAGTACCTATTTGTGGCAATAAATGGTAGTGATACGATTGCGCTAGCGATTATTTAACTCTACAACTACGACACTACCGAAATTATTTTCATAACAGGAATATAACGCGTTGCCAGCTCACTCGACGAAACGGAGAGCGAAGTGAAGGGGAGCGGGCGGCGTGTTTACCTTGCGAGACTATTCTGATAGGAGCCATAGCTAGCTCACTTGTACACACGCTGGTGACAATGTAGGTAATTTTAACTTGTCTAATCTTTATGTGAACAACTTTAAATCCATAAAAAACACAAGTACATATATGTTTGTATTTTACGTGTTTTTTTCTTCTTAGTCACTTTATTTAGTGCTGATTTGCTTTTTTGTCTTATTATATTCTGAAAATCCAGAGCCTTTTTCGATGTTATAGTGCACAATCCGTTTATCCATCTGGTAACACCACACCCAGTTTGTCAAAAAAATTGTCTTCATACTATTATTTCTATAAAACAGCTATTCGTAATGGTGTATGCAGAAAAAAAGTTGTGTTTTATTCATAAAGTGCCAGATTGTGCACATAATATTTAAGTATGGAAAATTATATTTTATGTTGCAAGCGTGTATTTTCTTGTTTGCAAAATTTTGTTGAAGCTTCGTAAGTTGTCTTCACTTTGCTTGTACTTGTATGAGCTTAGCCAGGGTTTATTAATTGACTTACTTTTAAGTGTCCACACTAAAGATTAATACTAACGTTAATTTATTTTGTGTGACAAATTTACTGAATTTTCACTAAATACTTGACACTGGCAAAATATACAAAGTGTGATGCCTAAAACAAAGAAAAACTTCGTGTTATTTATTTTCTAGTATCGTGTTATCGTGTATGAGCCCAAGAAAGGCCCAAGAGTAAATCATATAATTTAACAATGTCTGCACAGAAAGTCATACAAGTAGGCTCTAAAACGGTTAGGCCTGTTCTTTCACTAAACGTAGGAGATGCTAAGAGGAGGGTACGGAGTCTGTACAAAGCTTGGTATCGTCAAATCCCTTACTTGGGTTAGTAACCTGTTATGTCATCACATTTACATCTCTAAGTATTTTCAAATTGCGTATTTCTGGAGATAAAACGTAATTTAAGGCTAACTTACAAACAAACAACCATACAACGGCTTCGAAGCAAGTACTGATAGTCTATTGGAAATTAATCTATTTATTTCTTTCGATTTCTGTAAGATTAATCATCTATTTTTCATGACTCCATCTCACTTGAAGCGAAGTGACGATGCGAGGAAGATGGGTAATTCATGTAATATTATATCTGATATATTAATAAAAAAATGGATTGCAACTTGGCATTGGAACTGTATCGTAGCTTGATGAAGTTCATCAGCTTTATGTTAGGTTCCTATACACTGAAATCTTATAATGCTTATGGAGTCTGAGTGAAAACGTAATGTTTGCAGTGAAGGATTATGACATACCAAAGTCAGAAGAACAATGCTGTGAAAAGCTACGAGACTTGTTTATGAAGAATGCAGATGTTACTGATGTCAGAGTCATTGACATGCTTGTAATAAAGGTGTGTATATATGCATAGCTTTTACAATTAAATTACTCAATGATTATGGGAATCCCTAATAGTTTTGAGCTGCTTGAGTAAGAAGCTTAAAGCTTGGTGGTAGATCTCCTTAGCAGGAGGTTGTTGAGGTAGGTACCATCGCAGTACCAGATATTCTGCCGCCAAGCAATAGTGTGTTAACATTACTGTGTTTCGGTTTGAAGGGTACTGCAGCTAGCGAAATTACTGGGCTGTTGAGACTAACCATCGAAAGTCTTAAAGTAATGAGTGCCAAAGCAGCGATGCCCTGGACTTTGTTTTGCTACTCAAAGTTCTGTGTATCGCTGCAATGGTCATGGGCAGGCGTTACCTCTTACCATCAGGAGAGTGTCTCGTTCGTCTCACTATTTCACTATTTTTCACATAAAAAAAAAGCAATAAACTTTGCATAAGCTGTATTATGAAGTTAAAATGTCTACAAACTTCTCCCAGAAAGAGTAATAAGTCTAAACCATTCAATTGTAATAATTAAAGAATAAAAAATTCTATTGCTAAAATATAGATTTCAAATGTTGTAATAGCCTTAATCAATAAGGTAAAGTCTTCTCCTGCCAGCATGCATTAAACCAATCCACTTAAAAACAGGAATGAATCAAGAATTGTTATTGTTGATAACTATTAATTTCTAGGGCTCAATCCCTGTATCCAACAGAACCTTGCACTCAAGCCTAAGTCTGTCTATTCAACTTTATATTCTGCTTATTTTTTGTAGGACTATTATAGTGAATTACCTGAGTAGTTAGTAAAAAAAAATTTTTTTTTGTCATTCATTATAAATTAAAAATAACACTCATTATTTAATGGTTTGAACTAAGTTTGACACATTTATAGCACAGTGTGACCTAAACCCGCACTTTACACACGCTTTTCCGTGACTTTTTGCACGGAAAAGCGTGTGTAAAGTGCGGGTTTATGTCACACAGCTATAAAATAGTATACGATACTCGTGACTTAAGTAGTCGATTATTGCACGGCGTTTAGCACCCTCGCTGCGCTCGGGTGCTAACTTCACGCCGTGCAATAATCGACTACTTAAGTCACACGTATCGTAATATACTATTTTGTGTTACCATTTTTACTTGAGATTACAAAATATTGGTAGGTAAAATAGGTCTCTATAATAATTCAGATAATCCACATAAAAGTTATACTTAGTTGGCAAGTCAATCATACTTGACCAAATTCATTTTAATTTTGTAGAGGGTTACATTTATTGTCTCAAATATTGTATGTCATACTTAAAACTTAATAGTTATTATTATTGTATATTATACATACTTAATAGATAGTTGTGTATTTTACAGACTTTTATTCATGAAATACTTACTTACTATAATATTTTGTATTAATGATGTTGAGATGTAGTAACTTTTATTATTACTTAGATTACTTATCTAAGTAATAATAAAATTTAAACAATTTTTATTAATTAATTTTAACTAGTAACTTTTCAGTTAAATAAGTATAATATCAATGAACAATGTCATGTACTTCTACATTATCATTATGCTGTAGGACAGGTGCAACTGTCACCTTGTCAAGATGACCAGCAATCATTAGATAGGAATCACTTTTATGTCTATAGAAATTACATCTAAGTGAACAAACTGCACTTATTAACTTCCAGGGTCAAATGGAGCTAGAGGAAACAGTGAAGATTTGGAAACAGAAAGGTCACGTTATGGATTACTTCAAGCCGACGTCGGAACCCAAACCCAAGGACTTCTTGTCAAAGTTCTTTGCAGGAAATGAATAACTAAACCAAATAGATGTAAATAGGTTTGAAATTTTAATTTAATTAAATGCAATAGAAGGATCAAAGCATGTGAGTGATTTTATTTACTTGAGAAATGAAAATAAATGTATTATAACCTGCTTGAACATATTCAAAATTTATTGTTGAGATATTTGCTGGTTGTTTTAAAATAATTATGTTATCCGAGTGAATGGTCTCTGTTAGATATGATATGGGTGTCTTCAAGTCGAGAGTAAATTGGTGTCTTCTCGGCAAGCGTGCTCCATCATAGATCACATTGACATCAGGTGAGATGGTGATCAAACAAAGCCTATTCATCATAAAAAATGTAGTAAAAACTACGAGGTAAAAAACTTGGGGTGTACTATGCTAATAGTGGGTCGTCTCTACTCATCATAATGAACACTCACTATTATCATTATGAACAACTTTAACTATGAGCTAGTAATAAAACTCTAAAATTGTGAATGTTTTATAGAAAAAGTTTGTTGACTTTTAAATGTATGGACCCCTGTATGGATGGATAACGCATCTCTATGACCATTGCAAAAAGACTGTTTTCCTAGCGATGAGACATAGCAAGATCGATTTTTGGCCTCTAAAACCCTGTAAAGCAAATTTCGTTATAAATGGGTTCGATTCCCACCCAGAATAAAACTTTTGTGGTATAAACAAATGTTTGTTCTGAGTCTGGGTATTCTGTATTTATTAAAAGTATTATGTATTTATTTACAAAAAAAAGTATTTATTCATCTATCACAAATATTGCTAGTTATAGATATATGTATTATACTGAAATATTTGTCTCGAATCACAATGAGAAACCACAGAAATGAAAAAATAAAGATAGACATTAATGTAGTATTTGACACTAAAAAAAACTTGTCATAAAATAACAATATCACATTATCTCAAACAAAAAGTAGTAAATTCTGTAAAAAAAACAGCCTTGTTGTAGAGCGAAACACATAGAGTTGATATAAACTGATTATACATACCGATTCTAATGTCGGTGTCGGCGCCATGGAAACAGGTGCGGCCGTTGATGTCCAGAGACATCTGCGAAGCTCGCAGACGGGCCATCGGACTCTACCGAGCGGTCTATCGCTACATACCATATATTAGTAAGTTCCAGGAAGTTAGTTGTGCAACATCTAACTTCTTTACTTGGTGGTAGATTTCCTAAGCAGGAGGCCGTCTAGGTAGGTACCACCGCAATACCAGATATTCTACCGACAAGCAGTGGTGTGGAAACATTACTGTGTTCCGGTTGAAGTGTACTGCAGCTAGCGAAGTTACAGGGCTTTTGACAGTTATTATCGAATGTCTCAAAGTAATGTGCGCCAAAGCAGCGACGCCCTGGGCTTTGTTTTACCACACAAAGTTCTGTGTATCGCTGCAATGGTCATGGATAGACGTAATCTCTTACCATCTGGAGAGCGTCTTGCTCGTCTCATTACTATTACATATTCTTTCAAAAATTCCACATTATGCTTTATTGTCCACGTTATCTTGGTCTGTTCATATGTGTAGGTACTTAGACAAAACTTCTTAGCATTCGACAGTTTCATCGCGTTGCAAGGACTGGAACCGCTACGGCTCCTTGGACTTGCGACCCATGTCTACGTATGTTTAAAGGGCTTACATAATATGTATTAACGCTGCCTTTACTATCAGTGTTCTTGTTCCTGCGTAACCAAATTTAAAATGATTTTACCAACACTGCTTTGGATACTCTCGAGCAATAAATTTAAAGATGTTCTTGCAGGCCGAAGTTTTTAAAGTTTTTTTTTCTTCATATTTATGTAATGACACTAACGAGACGATGTCCCGATGGTAAGAGATGACGCATGTCTATGAACCATTTTTCGATACACAGAATGTTGAGTATCAAACCAAACTGCAGGGTATGGTAAAGTGCAAAGTGCTGCTTTGGCGCTCATTACTTTGAGACTTTCGATAATAAGTCTCAATAGACCTGTAGTTTAGCTGTAATTATAGAGAGATTTTGCAGATATTCCTCGTATCTATACCATTGTACAAAATTTCTAGTTAAATACCATGATGTACCTAAAACTGAAGAGGATGTGCGTTGCAAAGTCAGAGAGAAGTTCTATAGAAATGCATGCGTTCGAGACACCCGAGTGGTTGATTTGCTTGTCATCAAGGTAAATGGCATTCTATTTCATTCAAGCATAAAGCTTACCCATACCTACAATTGATAGTAACTGAACGTACCTAGTAGATGTTCAGTTACTATCAGTTATGTCCTGTGTTTGAGTGTTCTAAATATAATTATGTACCTATTACTTATAAGTAGTCCTTGATAAAATTTAGCCTATATGTTAAACTATCAGCCCCGTTGGCTCATTGGTAGTATATCTGCCTTGAGAGGCGTGGGTTCGATTCCCACTCAGGGCAAACATTTTGTGAATAAACAAATGTTTGTTCTGTGTCTGGGTGTTCTGTATGTATTATAAGTATGTATTTACAAAAAAAAACAGTATTTATGTATTCTATCAGTTATCTGGCTTTCATCACACAAGCTCTGCTTAGTTTGGGGCCAGATGGCGCTGTGTGTATGTCCTACGATATTTATTTATTTATTATTTATCAGATACATTCTAAATTTCAATGATCATTCAGCTGTACCTATCACACTATTTTCTTAGTAAATTTCTTCAAGATGCTTTAAACTGCTGCAGTTTGTGGTGGCGGGTGCGGCAATAGTACACAGCGAAAACTTTCTGTAGTGGCAACATTTTTAACCATGATCATAATCACTACCTTAGGCTGCGTCTATCTGGGGCGGGCTTATATGCTTTAAGAGAAAGAACAAAAACTGCAAAAATCCTCTTCGCAGGGGATTTATGGAGTACGCCCCTTGTAGTTAAAATTGTAATACCTACTTGTGACTAGGGCTACATGGAGCTGGCGGAGATAAAGTACCAGTGGCAGCAGAAAGGCCACGTCATGGCAAACTGGAATCCCAGCGCTGAGCCCCAGCCTTGGGACTTTGTCGGCAAATTTCTAAAAGGACAAGACTGAAATATTTTACATCGAAAGACAATCATTTTCGTACTTCATCTCATTATCGACGTAACTGTTACGTCCTGTAATTTTAGCATACAATCTTCAATTGGAAGAAAAAAATGGTAGTTTGTATGACGTTTCCATATACTTATATGAGAATACAGAATATAGGTACGTACATCAATTTGATTCAAATATCGTTTGGCACGAGTTTGGTGGGATACATAGTATTTACTTGATAGTAGATTTCCTTAGCAGGAAGATGTCTAGGTAGTTACGACCGCAGTACCAGATATTCTGGCACTAAGCAGTAGTGTGTAAACATTACCTACTGCAGCTAGCGAAATTACAGAGCTGTCGAGAATAACCATCAAAAGCCTCAAAGTAATGAGCGCCAAAGCAGCGATGCCCTGGGCTTTGTTTTGCTACTCAAAGTTCTGTGTATTGCTGCAATGGTCATGGGCATGCGTTATCTCTTACAATCGTATGGAGATCGTATCGCAGGAGAGTGTATTTTTCGTCTCATTACAATCACATAAAAAAATATTAATATATGAAAAAAACCCTAACGTATCGACACTGAGAATAATTTAGTTAATGAAACTGAGAATAGTTAATGTAAACGTAATTTACTTGATAAAACCCAATCCGTTTAGAAAGGGCCCAATTTTTTTTGAACCAGGGCCTTTGAGTGCGCCGATGTATACATCGGCGCATACATATATGTAGAATATTAAAAAATAAAACTTAGGGCATTATCATCATCATTCCAGTTTAGTCCTTAAATAAATACTTATGGCAATCCATCCAAGTCCATGGTTTTAATCTAATACATTCGTAGGTTCTTTGAGCTGTTACTTACCTATATGCCAGTTATTTACTTACTAACTTACCTACCTAATTGCGTCTAGTCTCACTAATTAAGTATAAAAAGGAAAGATTTGATTTTTTGTTTGTTTGTATTGAATAGAGTCCGAAACTACTGCACCGATCTGAATAATTCTTTCATCATTAGTAGGTATGCTACATGATCACTGAGTAACATAGGCTATATTCTTAATCGAGTTTTGATTATCCGTGCGAAGACGGGCGCGCTTTTAAAAAATAAAATTATTGTAGGTATGTCTGTAAGAATTGATCGTTGGTTGTTTATAAGAAAACATTTGACGTTAACAAAATCAGTATTTATTGATCACTTGCATTCCACATCACATGCCTAGTCAAGGCTCATTTAAATCGTCTAAAACAAAAACATGGCAAAAATAAAAATGTATAATGTAATCTTAATACAATATAGTTATTTATATACAGAGTGTATGATGCTTGATATTTTCCGAACATATTACGTTACCACAGATTAGGTATCAGGTTGCATGCCACACTCCCATAACATTCTTACTGCTTAGATGTATAAAGTTCAATTTCCGATAACATTTATAATCTTGGTTTTTGTGGTTTAGAGTGTAGCATAACTCAATAAGTAACAAAGTGTGATTTCACAGACACCTTACGCTGGTGACGTTGGGTAAAACGCGGCTTCAAGTATCCCGGTAAATAACAAAAAATAACTGATGAAATTACAGTACCTAATGTTGTAGACATGATATTTGTAGGTTTGTGAATGATATACTGAATTTAAGTAGTTATAATTTATAAGTTTAATGCAAAATAGACCAATAAATTTTCGCATACATACAACCCCTACTCACTAAGTAAATTAACTACGGGTGAAGGTAACTATAAGTTACTATTGGAGTAAAAATTATAAATTATGAAGGAAAAAAAACTATTCTAGAGTTAAAAATTGAAATTGAAACTAATTGTTCACAACCATAAACATTGCAATATTTTATTCCAGTTCAATGGTTTATTTTTCTTACTAATGTAAAATACCTAAATAAAAATTGTCTAATCGGCGCATCTCTGCGCTACACTGGATTATAAAAAATAACAAGTTGGTATGGTATACAATTATACAAAATATATTTCAATATCTTACAGTGTTTACGTATACAAATATGAAATAAGTTAGCCAGCCATTATTAGCACAAATAACTAATAGCAATTAAAAAATCCTAAAATCTTACTAAAAGCAAAACAAAAAAAGGTATCCGGTTATTTAAGTTATCTTCCCATAATTTTGTGAATACCGTTTTTTGCACTTGGCAATTTTAATTCGTATTCACAATCTCAATAATTTAAGAGAAGAAAATCTTACGGAATCAATTCCTTGATGGATTTGTGTTTTAGAGTATAAGTATGAAGAATGTAAGTAACTTATAAAAAGTACCTACTAATGTTATGGCACATGTATCATAATGTAATACAATAACACGTTACTAAGTGCAAACAATCGATTTATTTAACATCAAGTTTATAACAATTATTTATAGCATCTCAATGATGACAATATTGTTAAGTATAATAAGTTTGTCAAAGCTTAAGCTACGCTATATACTAAGTTATTTTAGGGATACAACTCATAGAAGTATATTTATTTGTAAAATAAGTAACAAATTATAGAAAGCCCACGAGCTTTTCCGTTAACTTTTTGGATATTTTGTCTTTTAGGATAATAACTTACGTATAAAAATAGATACATGGTTAAAATAACAACAAAAATATAAATTGTGGTTTTGTGATTTCCATATAATAAAATAAATTTGTCTCCCTCTAAATTACTGTACATTAAGTACCTACATTAATTTTTATCGTTACAAAATTACTTCTATGTACATTTAAAATATACACTTTAAGTGCAGCTTATAATACACGGTATTTTACAACACAGATTAGAAATGGGGGAATTCCAGTACATTTTATATTGATTTCCTTATGACTTTTTACAAAATAGAATTATATAGGTAGGTATAGTAACAATAATGATTTCAATACGGCTTTCGGGACTGTCTCTACTTGTCTTATTTTCGTGCTGATTCTACAATGGGATTAATTATCAAGATTAAATTTGACGAGGTCTGAAATTAAGGTACCTATTATTTTCTCGCATAAAGAAATTATTGGGAAATAATTTTGTCACACATGTGCACACAAATGGTAGGTACAATAGAACGGTTACGAATGTTAAAATAAATAATTAGATTTCACCTTCGGGCACTGCGTTAAATCAGTTACAGCTAACTAATTAAACTTACTACAAATATTGCTGCCTTTTTTATTTTTTTTTAAAACAAGGACAGCAACATTTTTAATTATATTAAAAAATTGGAAACGAAATTGTTTTAGGCTGAAAAAGTGTTTTGGATGGAACGCGGAGAGAGTCGTGTCGCCCCATTGTATTTTTTTCCAAAACTAGTGTTTTTTATGTATAAAAATAGTGGTGTTTTATTCATAAAATGCCGAATTACAAGCGCGCACGTGGGAAAGTGATACAATGCGGAGAAACAGGACTTTTTGTGTTGCTTCCAAAACTCCATCGAAGCTTATAGTAGAGTCGCCACTACTTTACTAAGGCATGACTGGATTTAATTGGTACGGATTGGACTTAAACTTCTTACTGTAACTTAAGACGTTAGACATGAATTGGAAAAAGACAAGGCAGTATGGCTTTAGCCTGCCCGCTGTGGCAAATTAAATTAAAAAAAATTCACTCCGAGTGTAACAATTACATTTGAAATAATATGTAACTATACTATCTAAAATGTGTAATGTAGGTAATCGGTAACATATAGACGGGAGTGAGTTAGCTTGCCAATTTTTCGAGCTAAATTTAGCAAGTATAAAGTCGCTTTATATACAGTTTATATATACCTGCTTATTTTTCACACGGTTCACCCATTAAATCTGGTGTAAAAAATACCTATTATCATCCTATGAAATAGTCCCATTGCAAAAACATTAAGTAACAAGCATAAACTTAATGCATACTTGTACCTATTATATTAAGTTTATGTTTGTAACTAAATCTAAATTATTAGTACCGAAATTATTTCAGGAAACTAAGTTTGTCTTTACAACTCGACTAGATTGAAAACAAATGAGAACTCTTCCTGGAGACGTTGATTACAGCAGCATTTTCACAAACTCTGCAAAACAAATTATACAAAAATTAGTTCAACGATTCGTAGAAGTCGTCGAGAAAATGAAAGGCATTTCCTGCAAATGAGTTTGCAGGAATCTGCCAATCTCTCGGACAATCTCTGGTTATTTTGAATGACGAATACCTACCTACTTTGTAAAAACTGTGTTGTGGTGCGTTATTTTTAGCGATAAGTTGTTTGATTTATTAGCTAAAACAGCTTTCGTAGTACACCTATAAAATTTGATACGGCTGTGAAGATCACAAAAAACAATGAAAACTGTTCGGATTGAGAATTCCTTTTTTTTTTTTTTTTATGGTTGACAGGCTAGTTGTTTGACCACAGCTCACCTGATGTTAAGTGAAGGTGTAGTCGAAGATGGTAAAGCACACCTAGCCTGGAATGGAACTGGCTCTCAAGTGAGGCTGCCGGAACACACTGTTAGATGCTTGGCGGCAGATTTTCAACTTGAGGGTGGTAGCTAGCCAGCCGAGTACTAGAAAGTACCCTACCACCATGCTATGGTTTCCTCACGATGTTTTTCTTCACCGGCAGCTCAAGCTCATTGTTGGGGTTTGAACCCACGCCCTTCGGCATGCGAACCTACCGCGCTAACCACTGAGCTATCATCGCTACAAAATCCTCCTTTTGAAGTTGGTAAAAAAGAAATTTTTAGTGTGCTATATAAAACGATACTAAAAAAAACAAGGCATAGTTGGAACTATGCCTTCTTTTTTTTAGTATCGTAAGAAAGAAAGAGATATATAATGAAAGGCAAGACAGGGAAAGTGCAACGGAAATAACTGAACCAACACTAACCGAAATAGTAAAATAAAATTTAACAGAAGAACCATAACCATAACATCATAAATAAACAACATAAACATTATCTATATATAGTTTTCAGAGAATTGATTTCATAGCTAAACAAAATATGTCTTCTTCTTATATGTTTAATGTTTATGTATATTGTATAGTTTATGTAAATGTATATCTATACGTATTTATGTATGTCTATAAGTGTATATTACATAAGATATTTAAGTATTGTTATTTTATAATATATTTAGGTATATATATGTATATGCTTATGTATTATGGTTAAAATGTTTTTTATTTTATTTAATCTTTTTTCTTTTTATCTATATTTTTTTTTAACTTGTCGACACACCCCGTCCTTAGTTTAGAATATTTTTCCGTGTTATGGTTGCCTGGAAGAGATCGCTTTTAGCAATAAGGCCGCCAATTGTTACATTAGTTTTAAGTCTTTATTTTTATATATTTTTTTTGTAATTTGGTGTATACAATAAAGAGTTATATTATTATTATTATTAAAATATAACCAGGAAAAAAGGTACAAAACGATAAAACGAATATATAGTAAAACTATTGTATGTTGAAATAAGTGCGAAAATTAACGTTTCCGCATAAACTATGGTATATCGGCCATCGCTGCGAGTAGGTAGTGTCATATCTTGAAGAAATATCTGCCGCTACTTATATTTTGTTAGGGTTTAGGTAATTAGGAACTTTATAAAGCAGCTAATTTTTTTACAAGATTTCAAAATATTATAATGACAATGACCTTCTATCGGCTGAGAACATCCCAAGCTTTATATCTAAGCAAATATAGCTTGTTGTTCCTATAAAGTTAATTATTCACAAAATGAGTAAGTACACACCATACACATTAGTATGTTTATTTACCTGGGCGTATTTGCCATGTTACAGTAACCGTGGTCACGGGCTGACCACGGCATAAACGTCGCGGTAAATAAACAAAATCAATTGACAAAACATGTTACTTTTAACAACTAAAAACTAATTATGTTATTTTTTGCGCGACTACGTTCTAATGATAATATATTAGTAATTAGGTGTTGGCGAATGTTTTTAGCCGGCTGTCCTTACCTTCGTAGTCGATCCTGCCGTCGTGGTCGATGTCTCCGAGCGCCAGCACTTGGTTCAGCTGCGCGTCTGTCACCGGCTCGCCGATCATCTCGAGCGCGGCGCGGAGCTCGTCGCGAGTTATGTACCCGTTGTCATCGCGGTCAAACACTCTACAATAAAGTCATTTTGTAATGTATGATACATTTGTACGATAGGCTACATACTTTCTCGGTATTACTGTTTGAAGGGTACCTACTACAGCTAGTGAAATCACAAAGCTATTCAGACTAACCATCGAAAGAAGAAATCAGGAAGGAGCGCCAAAGCAGCCCTGGATTATTTTTTGTTACTAAAAGTTCTGTGTTTCACACAACAACAATGGTCAATGTTTTACAATAGTCATGGACAAGCATTGTCTTTTACCTACTTCATTATTTTTACATAAATAAATGTCTGCTCACGTGAAGCATACTACCGTCATGGAAAATTTTGTCAAGATCGGATCTGTTAAAACGGACGGAGAGACAAAGTTACTTTCGCTTTTTTATAGTTAACATGCTAGGTGTTTGACCACAGCTCACCTGATGTCAAGTGATGGTGTGGTTGAAAATGGTAAACTGATATTGCCTGGAATGGACCTGGCTGAAGTAAAGATGCCTAAACACATTATTAGGTGCTTGAATTGAAAATCTGCCGCCAGTCGCCAGCCATTCGAGTACCTACTATAAGGTAAGGGTCCTACTGTACCTCCATGGTATGTTAGTTACTCTTTGTTTCCTCACGATGTTTTCCGTAATTTTCGCCGCAAATTAATAAAAATGACAAACTCAGTCAGAACTTACTTGAAAGCTGCAAGTAGGTCCCGTGTAATTTCCTCCTCTGAATCCCCTCCACAGTTACTGACGTCCATGCCTTGTATTGCTTGTATTTTTGTTACCCACTGCATAAAGTCATTCTCGTCTATTAGGCCGTTACCTGCAAATTAAAAGAAATATAGTAAATAGAACTAGAATATAAATCAATTTAAACAAATAAGATATAACTGCCTATGAAAAACAATCAACTTTTCCATACAAAAGCGGTATGGTCCGGTTACATATTTTCGCATTATTAGCGAATAGCGCCTGAGCGATCCAGCTTTTTGTATGCAAAATTTAAAACTCTAAAAAATTGTTTTTCAGAGATGATACCCAGCTAATAATAATAAATAACTCATCACATAAAAAAACTTGCAAATTGTATCCCAATATTAATTTCCAAAAAACAGATTTCAATATTACATCGAAACAGAAAAAAACGAAAAGCTTAGTCGTTAAATCTCAATTAACGTGACAGCAGGAAGAAATCGTTAGTATGTAGCTCAGTGACGTAGGCAAGTTGCTTTCCAGTGATAATGGCACTACCAACTTATCAGTAACCGTGACGAAATGAGAAACTAACATTTTCTACGGGAGACTTTTAGTTTTGTTAAAGAAGAAAACGATACTGGCTCCCTCATCCATGTGTAGAAAGAAGTTGGTGGCAATACTTCGGTTTATGGTTGGTTCATAGCGAGGGCGATTATCAGCTGTTTATCATCATAAAGCACCATAAATCTTCTACGTCACTGTTTATTTTTGTTGAACGTGAAACATTGAGTATATATGCTAGTTTGTGGCTGTTATCATACATAATATTTAAGTTATACGGTTTGATGCATTATCTAAGTCCGTATTTGTGGGTAACTAGGTAACAAATTTTGTACAGAATCTCAAACAACTTCTATATCTTTTCATCCTATGTTAGCCTTAAAGAGATTACCTTCAGCGATAAGGTTGCCTGTTGTTACAATAGATTCTTAAGTCTATTTTTCTATTGTAGGTATGTAATGTTAGTGATAATAATAATTATAATAACAATAATAATTATGGAAACTGACGTAATTTTTGTTTTATTGATTTTGGTTTGTTTTCGGATGGGGCCGAAACTATAGTGCCGATAAAATTAAACGTAACTTATCCCGCATAAGTAAAACAAAAACTTCTATATTAATAAATGATTAATAATAATTGTAAGGTATTTAGGTGATTTTGTTTTTTGCGAAGTCGCGGTTGACTCGATTTCTTACAAGCAAGCTACTCTATTATTATTAATATAATATTTTTTTTAATATTAAATAAATAATAATAATAAATATCGTAGGACATTACACACAGCGCCATCTGACCCCAAACTAAGCAAAGCTTGTACTATGGGAATCAGATAACATATAACATAGTACATATGTACCTACAAATTAAGTCTAAAAATAACAAAGTTAAGATAGGTTTGGTCACTGCTCACCAGATGTTAAGTGATTGCGTGGTCGAAGATGGTAAAAAATGTACAAACTTTTTATTTCGAAAACTGGGAAATCGTATGTAAAACCATGGGAACGAAAGTAGTAATAAATAAAACACTTGAGACTTCGATTGATTTCAACGTCATTATTGATGTCTAAACCCTTCTTGAGTTATTGGAGCTCATGAAATAGACACTGCGAATAATATACGCAAATGAGAAATGTGCTCACGTTTCTATTTTATTCCATGCCTACGGAACTCTGTTATAGGGCATACGTGTTTGATACATACACATTGGAACGCTTTTCAGCAATCTACTTGCCTATCACTGTACAATAACTAATACTTAGTAGATACTTTTGTACTGAATTACCTTAATACAATAGAGTGTGATAGATGATAAATAGGTGCGATTTGTACACATAAGTATGTTTATCAGCGGGATTTAATCGAGTATAAAATGCTAGGATTAATTTTGTTTTCGAGGCAACTTTTCGGCCTTATAATCGCCGTGATCACGAGTTAACAATCGTAATGTATAGCAATCGATAATTTAGATTTTAACAGCAAAGATGAATAGATAGATAGATTTACCTATAGATAGAAACGCTTTACTGTGTGCACCAAAAAGAAATGGATAGATGGAATCCGGTCATAAGCGGTGTAGTTTTAAAAACATCAGCTGATACGGATTAAGTTGTGTGCCGTGATGACAACCTTTCGTTTTTATAAGATCTAAATGAGGGTAGGGGTTCACAACACCATTAGGTTGTTGTAACGGCAAATATGGAAAATGTCCCACCATGTCCATGTCCATGTCCATGTGGAATGTGTCAATGTGTATGTGGAATGCACGATTATGTCCCGATAATATATTTACAAAAAAAAAAACCTAATTTTTTGTAGTTTTTTGTAGTATAGCTAAAGATCCAAAATTATAATTATTATTTATTTATTTACATAAAAAAATTGATAAACGATGACTGCGATTCGTACTGGCAAAAAAATGCATGTTGATGGAAGTTATCACTTCATCAACAGGCTGATCTATCTGATATGATGTGGAAAAAATGTTTCGTAAGGAAAATACTGTCAAAAGAGTTGACTCTATCACAGGAACTATTGAACCATAAGGGCACCTAAACCGCCTCAAACGTGAAGAAACTGTTTTCATACCTACGTTAGTTGTGGGTATGGTTATGTAAAATTGCGTGATCCAGTGGTTAACCTCATTACCTCTAGAGGCGGCAATCTGATTGGATCAACAGATTAGCGATGGCAGATAGGCTCCATTGAATTAATGCATCGCGTGCAGAACTAAAGCTTGCCTTTGGAAATACCAGTTAGATAGTAAACAAGGGTTAATTTAAAGGAAGGTAAGGAAGTCACGCGGCCTAGAATATAGAAGCATGCAATAAGAAATAATTTTTGTCTTGACAATATTGTCCGACCTTGGCAATAGTGGTGTAATAGAGGAACCGCGGCGAATTGAATCATTACATTTTGATGTTTCCTGCAGTAAAGATAGCAATAAATAACGGCTGAGAGTACCTACTACTTTGTTTTAGAACATCATTTTGAGATTCAATCTAGTTGATAGGTAAAAGTTTTGGTTTATACATTATCGAAGTAAGAATTGGTTAGATCCACGAAATCTCACTTGATGATCGTTACCATCTGGGTTCGTTTCCGTAATGGACGCAGAGCCCACCGAAGTGTCAATAATTTAAACAGCTTTTAAAGTTAAATGGCGCCTTGTCCCTTACACTTTGTCTTTTACGACTGGCAGTAAGTTATCCGGTAGCAATGAAGCCTGACCTTGCTTCGGCCGGGGACGCGGCCGGACCGGAAGCCCGCCTTACATCGCCTACCCTATGCCTTGCACGCCATTTTACAATAACCCTCGTGAATAAACGTAAATATATCCCTTATCGATATAATGAACTTTTGTTTACATTGTTTTTGCCACCGAGAAATGTCGACGCAACGGAAAGGTTGCCTTGAAAAGCTGTGGAAACCTTTTTGTTATTGTGCCGCCTAATGAATCTAAATTAGAAATGCTCAAACTTTGTAATTACATAAGATGACTCAACTCAATTGCTAATTTATTATGATTTGCAACTTGTAAACCTTTCAGTAGGTAAATTAACCATGCCTCTCCTAATCACGAGACCAAATTAATAGACATTACACACAGTCACCGACGACACCACGACAATTACGACTAGAAGCCAACGTGTGACGTTTTTAAACGACATCAATGCATTGCTTTAAATAAGAAGAATTTATTTACACATTGTTGTGTGCATTTAAAGTTCTATTTATAGCTGAGGTTTGTTTCCCGTGAAGCTTACAGTCGGCAGCAGGTGTTGCTCCGTACAACACGTAGGTCAATGTAAACAGGATTTAATTATAACTTGTGATGAGTTGCTGTTTCCGCTCTGTAACATTTTGAAGCAATTTAAAGTCACGCTGTTCCGTGTGAACTGAATATATTAGCGTAATAAAAAACACGTGCCGTTTTTGGCATGATTTCAAACCAAAATGAGAAGAGCGGTGCACTAAATGTAGATAATATGGACAAACCTACAGCAATGTATGTGCAAGTTATATTTAGCTAGATAGACGCGTGGACAGGAATTTCAAAGGCAATTTATTCTTGAAGTAGGATACGAGAGCTTTTAGGCTTTGAGGACAACAGCTGTCAAAACATGTGGCGATATAGGACAAACATAAGGAATAGTTTCTAAAATAAAGTCGCATTAACAGCTACATCGCGCAAGACGTAGTAAAATTTAATACTGAATACCATTTGGCGGCATTTTAGTTAAAACTGTCAGTAAAGAAACCCTGCTCGCTCGCCGTAGCGTAAACATTAACCTTCAGGGGGGTCACGGTTAACGCACGTGTCTGTACTCGACCTCTACGCATCCTCGGAACATGAGTCGACAACCCTGCCTTATTGAGTCATTACGAGCCGCAGCGAGACTCCATAAATACCAATGAATACTTTGACTACCGATATTACGGTAGAAGGGTGCTCTAATGTTTTATCGATAGCAGTCAACGTCTCGTGAAACTGAAAAAATGTTTGCAGAAGTTTTGGCGGTAAAATGATCGCAGTATACTTTTCGATGCGCAACTTTTAGAGTTTGACGTTTTTGCGAAGTATCTATTCCATGAAAACCAGATACCTGATAGAATACTTATATACCTTTCTATGTAAATACATTCAAACACCCAGACATAGAACATCTATTTATCGTCACATAAATGTTTGTCTTGGTAGATATCGAACCCACGCCCTACAGCACTTGAAGCAGATATTCTACCAAATGAGCTAACAATAAGCAGCCGATTCATATCATATAAAAAATACACAAAAAAATATTTAAATTATAGTGAAATCCGTACGTATCCGTTGTGTCGTTGGTAATCGGAAAAACAGATGCGAACGATATTATGTGGAGATCAGAAGTTTTAATTACAGAGTTACGATTATTAATACTGAAATGAGAATATCTCAAAGTAATAAGCGCCAACGCAGCGATACCTTGGACTTTGTTACCACTGCAATGATCCTGGGCAAGCGTTAATTCCATCAGGAGAGCGTTTCATTTGTCTTATTACTTTTACTTAGGGCACATGCCTAATCATTTACTTATCTATATCTGTACTATAATATTATAAGGAGGAAAGATTTGTATTTTTGTATGTAATGAATAAATTTAAAACTACTGGACCAATTTCAAAAATTCTTTCACCGTTGGGAAACTACACTATCCCCGGGTGGCATAGGCTACTTTATATCCCTGTATTCTAACGGGAACGAGAACTACGCGAGCCGTGAGGCGTCGTGCGGAAATAGTGCTTGTATTTTTGATACATTTCCCATCGAATACGTACTAATCTATTTCTAGAACGTTTTTTATCCTAGAGTTAGGCTAGTACGCATTAAAAATCATATAAGCGAAACTCAATGCTTTCTCCATGCGTGTTAGGGGTACTTTAGTAGTTCGTGAACATACCAGTTTTGCTGGCATCTTTGATTAGTTCCGAGATGAGGTCGTCGCTGACCTCGATGCCAAGGTTCCGCAGCATAAATTGCAGCTCCGCAGGTGTCACGTGACCATCGCTGTCCCGGTCCAGCAGCCCAAACGCTGTGCGAAGATCTGCAATTATACATGATACTGAGCAAACACTGGAGCTAGTACTATTTGGTAGGTACAATGAAAGGTTTGTTAATAAGAACGGATAATACACTTTAGCAGTTGGAAGACCGTTTGGCTGCACCAATCTGGAAGTTCTGCCCCCGTACTCTAAACGTCTTATTGCGTTCCCCGCTAGGCGCTCATAAAAAAGTTACCCAACCGCATATCGTATGCGGGTGTACGATACGATGCAGTAAGGTTTGCAGTGGCGTAGCTTTCTCGTGAGCACCTAACGGGAATCGCATAAAGTACCTGAGAGGGCTGGATTCAAACGCGCAATACGCGCCTGTCTTTCTCGAGTTATATGGGTGCTACCGCTTGTTTTAAATGGTGAAGGAAAACATCGTGAGGAAACCTGCATGTTATTTTATTACAACAGAGTAGGCATGCGATCGGCCACGATCTCAACTGACGGCAAGCAACATTGTGGGCGATGATGGAGCACGCTGGTCTAGAAAGTACCTACCTATTCACGTATTTTTTAATATTCCTGGGTTGTACTTAATTAGAAACATGGACGCTGGTAACGAATTTCACAATTTCATTCTACAAGTTCTTAGAAGGAAGGTGGTTTGAAAACTTTTAGTGCGTTTAAAAGAGATTTTTACTGTAAGGCTCGACGAAAAGGCAGACAAAGGTGCCTTCGTCTGATAGTGTTGTAATAAAATGGTGAAAGCAAGATTAGGTTGTGTAGTTCTTGAAATTCATTAAGTTTATAAATATGTGTTAAGTCTGCCAACCTGTACTTGACCAGCGTGATGGACAATGGTCATACACCTCCTAATAAAAAAAGAATAAGAAAATATATTTTCTCCTTTGCTCGTTTTACGAAAAGCTTAACAGTTCATAAAAAAGGGCTGACGGAAACAAAAACATTATCTGACATCACGAAAACAACTGAGGTAATTACCCATTCCCTTTAAATTAGAGCAAATAGTAATTAAAATTCCGAGAAATTTCTTGGGCAGAGCCCTCAGGCAGGCCAAGGTTAGTATGCTACCTGAAGGCCTAATCCTAAACCTAATGGCTATAATTACATGATATACCATGGAGACAGAATTTAACGTGTTTTTCGACGTACAACGTAGTAAAACCCATCAGACTAATCGGATCGTCTATCGATGGCCATGTTTGTTCTGTGTCTGGGTGTTCTGTGTATATTATAAGTATGTATTTAGAAAAAAGTATTCTAATATCAGTTATCTGGTTCTCATTGTACGAGCTTTGCTTAGTGTAGGACTAGATCGTGCAGTGTGAAATGTCCTAGGATATTTATTGAGCGATCTTTTAAGAACACCTCTAGATGTCGAGCTACATCCGAAACGGTATAACGGTAGGTAATGTATCTAAAAATCAAATTATGTTCGTTGAGTTGATGTTGTAAGAACATAACTCACGACGCTCCAAAATAAAAGGGTTTTCGTGCGCAATAGCACCTAGAGCAAAAGCACCACGAGGTGCTTCAAATATTTCCCCAAGTTGACGTTATCACCGATGGTTGCGAACTAGCTTGCTAACTAAGGAAGACTCTTCATATTATGAACACAGTGGTTAGTTTTTATGTAGGTTTAGTAAGATCTTTTAAAATTTTGACTGCATATAATACCTTTCTTGAAAATACAATTTAGTATTTACTATTTTATAGTTTAGAGGTATTGTTAGTATATTTTTTATTATCTTTGTTCTGTTTCGTATTTTGTAAAATAAAAAATAGCTATAAGACTTTAGAAAATTATCAATAATGTTATGAATAATTTGTCAAAAATAAATTATATAACTCACAAAAATCATTATCCTTTAGTGCCATTCCGATACCAATTTGTTCACTAGCCACCAATATACAACAACAATACAATTAGTAAACTTTATCTTGTAACTGTTATCAGCTATCTGTCTTGCCTTTGGAAAATGTGAGGCTGTATCATCTTGACTCTATATTCAACAATGTTGACAAAAGATTAAATACGTGGTTACGTTATCAGGCCTTATCTGTGAGCTGGAGACACCCGTCGTAAACGATCATACATTCTTCAGCATTATCAAGCACTTATATACATATGATATGCTTTGTGTACCCGTATCATATGTATTAGATCATGTACATTGTATAGGTGTTTCTAAAATCTTTTGTTTGAAATATTACACTGGCTGCGCCCCGCGGTGTTACCCGTTACATTTTTTCGGGATGAAAAGTTAATGGTAATAAAAGTCTATAGGTTAATCCAGGGCGTCAGTTACCTCCATACCAAATTTCTTCAAAATTGGCCGTTTGAGCGTAAAGAAGTAACAAATACACTTACACACACATATTTTCGCCTTATAAATGTAATAGTATTTTTAAAGTATTATAATATTTTAATTTAAAATTTTGCTGACTAGTTAGCTTATTTGGCAGTAGCTTTATTTCAGGAACTATATGGCGTCGTTTCCCAATTTCAATTCCCAACCAAGACAAATAATTGTGTAACGAACACAGATGTTTATGAAAAATGAAAAATATATTTTTTAAAAAGTATATACCTAAGTATTCTATTAAATATTTCATTCCTATAGCTTTGGTTTGCGACTAGATGTTGCTATGTAAAAAATGTCCTACAATAAAAAAATATTAATTATAATATTAACGTATTAATGTAAGTTACGTCGAAGTTTTCTAATTATATTATTTTATTTGTATCGCGAATAATCATGTCATTTCAGAATAAGCTTTTATTCTAATGAGCCCCCAACCTCGGTGAGTCTATTTACTAATTGCAATCGGGTGTTTCCTTTTGCTTATCGTGAATAAGTGCGTTTAGTCACGAACACAACCAAAGTTCCAGTCTCCACCTTTCTCAAGTCAGTTCAATGATACCAAGTCAACGATTATCATCGGAACAACACATACCAATTTAAAAGTATTAGCTTGATCGGACTTAGTGAAAAACATTGCAAATAAGATGAAACAGGTGAGACAGGTGAAAACTCTTTATCATGCACATTAGAAAGAAAAATGTACAGAAAAAAATCTTATGAGCTTGTGCCGCAAGTCGCGACCTTATAGCTAAAAGCAATTTTTCCAGGCAACCAAGAACGGAAAATACGTCATACTTAAAAAAAAAAAAAATTAAGGCATATGTTGTAACAATATTAAGTTCTAAAAATGTTAACAAAGATAAGAATTTTAAGATGTCTTTTAATTTTTTTCCAATAATAGCCTTAGGTACGTTTTACTGTCAATTCATTATACAAAGTGCACCTCGATGGAGCACAGAAATTCGGAGTTTGAAGACATGAAAGTTAAAGTCGAAGTACGATAAACGCGGAGAGCAACTTTAGGTATTTCGTTTATCTATTTTCTGAGTATTTACGAGAATAAGTAGAGTTGGAGAAATTTGATAGATTAATATAATAAGTAACTTTTTTATGGTTGACAGTGCACTGAAGATGAAGAACACGCTTAGCTCGGTTTTTTTAATTGATAAACTGGCCGTTACATAAAATATTATGCACGATCTTCTCGAAGTGAACACTACATGCACATGAATAATTACATTAAGGTACAATATTCATAAGTATTAAGTGACAAGCTTAAAATTATTATGAAAAGATATGAAATAGACGTAGATACAAAGGTTATGTTTGTAAACATGAGATTGTTTTATAGATAGCAACACCAAACAACCTTGTAACTTTACAAAAATGTGAACTATAAAAATTCGACGACCTGTAGCTGTAAAACCAAAACACATTCGTGCTATTTAATGATATAATGACCCGTTTAAACGCTGCCATTATTTCAAACTAAATTTATAGCACTACCAAAATACCCACATGTACGTACGTATTATACCTATCGCGGTGTTGACGACCGACTCGGAATGAGATTTTTTCGTGCCTTGCCTCGTTTTCTGCGAGTTTTATTTGACAGCTTAGATACAATATTTTTATATTTGAACGTTTTGCCATTACCACAAATTAAACGAAAGCTCCGTCATCAAATTGTGCAGATGGCTGAAGCGAATGGTTTCTTAAGAAATACTATTAAATTCAAAGTTAAATTCAATTCGAAAATAATAAAGGCTTAAGCTCATTCCGGATGAGTTAGCATAATTATGCAAAATCGATCAAGTGCGAGTTGGTCTCGGGTGCTTGAGGGTCCGCGCGTATGATTAGACGCTTTATTGTATTACTAAAGGTTTCTTCTAGGTATGCGTGCTTTATCGTCGACCGCATCACTACTTAATATTAGGAAGGGGTATAATTTTTTAAAATCGGTAAACGTCATTGTTAAATACACACAACCAGGCTAAGTAATAGAGATCTGTTCGGGAACGGAATTCTGAAAATTTTGTTAATGTAGTTGAGGAAGGTTCAAAACACGAATATTTTTTTTTTATAAAAACATCTCATTATAGCACATACAACGATACGGTAAATGTGACTATCAAAAATATCAAGATACCTATCTATGATATTATCAGAAATATCACTCACAGACAAGTTAATAAAGAAAATACTTTATAAGTACTAATCTATTCCATACTTTACGATAGGTATCAACTACCTAATTAAATAACCAACTTCATCACTAAGTTAAATTATTTCTGATAGAATTGTTTTATTTAAAAAAACCAAATGGCTATCATAGTAGATCTTGATATTTTAGTGAACATCTGTTTGGAATGGAAACTCACAAGTCGGCCTCGGCAGAGCATTAAAAAAAATTGTTAAGATCAAAAAATCATCCTCTAGCTGTCTTTTTACCGCAAAGTGAGCGTTAATATGGTATGGTATGGCAAATAAGTCATAGAAATGACGTCAAGTGAGTGAGTGTTTGTCTAACATGCATTCCTTATTTTTGAACAGTTTTTTCTTTTTTGTTCTACTCTATTTTTGCATTGTTTGCAAATACAATATAAGCCATTATGTTCTGGTTTCATAACCGTTACGAATCAGTTTTCTGAAGGAAAGATTGTCTCCGACATTTATCAATTTAAATTTACGTTATTATCTTTCAAAATATATGTTTCGTTCATTAAAATAAATCATATTTTCAAGGACTCCGTAAAAATAAAGATGTAATTTAGAACGGTTGGCTCAATATAAATTTAGATCAAAGATGGACTCTGGATAAACATTTTTCTGGCCTACTAGAGATCCCATTGTAAAACATGAAAATGTAACAGACGCAATGCAACAGATTGTCGTTTTTTTTTTTACTTTTTAGGACGTCTTAAAACAGAATTGGGTTTAGATTTTAAACGATTTTATTTGAACTTTTCAATCAGTTTAAGGGGAAATCTCGAAAATAGAAGTAATCGCCATGTATTTGCTATATATATTGCTAAATGAGACGGAAATCGGAAACCTAGCGGGAAGACCGCCTACTTTCCAATCTGGACATCCAGGGTTCGAATCTTACAGCACGTACCTGTTTCTTTTTTAAGTTATGTATTGCCGCTGACTTCATACTGGTGAAGGAAAATATCGTGAGAAAACTTACATGTCCGAGAGTTTATAAAAAACTGTTTTCGGAGATATGTGAAATGTGCCAACCCGCACTTGGCCAGCGTGGTAAACTATGGCCTTACCCTTCGCACAATGAGAAGAGGCCCGTGCTCAGCAGTGGGACAATTAAAAAACAGGGCTGATTTGAATTTGGGGTTTGGAAATGAGTCTATATTAAATTGGTGACGAACTGCAGCAACAGAATAAATAATAAATAAATAAATATCGTAGGACATTACACACAGCGCCATCTGACCCCAAACTTAGCAGAGCTTGTGTGATGGAAGTCAGATAACTGATAGAATACATGTATACTTTTTTTTTGTAAATGCATACTTATAATACATACAGAACACCCAGACACAGAACAAACATTTGTTGATACATAAAACGTTTGTCCTGAGCGGGAATCGAACCCACGCGCTTCAGCTCTTAAGACAGATATGCTAGCAATGAGCCAACAGGGCTGTCAAAATGCTTGAAACATTGGAATATCGAGCCATAAGTAGAGGAGAACCACGATCGTAGGTATTTATTTACAAAAAACAAAGCGTCTGAAACTTTTAACTCTTTCATTTGGCGTCTTCTACAAATAGTCGTTTGCGTTGTGTCAACCCACAGTTGCGTGATTATCCCAACTATTCCTATGTATACAAACCCAGCAATACAAGCTGAAGAAACTGTGTGTCATCCCGTATATTATTGTGCCCTCACGACTCGCCTGTCATGACATGAAGCGCAGAGTTCATTACGTTACCCGACGCTTAAAAGCTTACCCGCAATGATCTGCTTTGTTTTTGTTTACTAAGGGACTAATTTCGTATAGTTTCGTGTTCTTTTGAGGTCCATTCAGTAAAACTAAGAAATGGAATAAAATTTACAGAAGCTACTGCTGCAAGGAAACTTATATATTTACATAATATATATGTTCATTGCAACAAATAATCGCAAACTATTTTTTGAGTAATTTTGTTTTAAGATTTGTTATAATTCTAACTCGTTATTTTTTTTTTGGACAGGCTTTCGCTATCTCACCTGATGGTCGATCTACGATGGAGCACTCTTGCCTAGAAGATATCGATTCACTCTCAACTTGAAGACACCCAGATTATATCTAAAAGGGGTATCTACACCCACTCGGGTAACGTATATTCCACGCTTAATGGTGGAGAGTTTAATTTTTTTTATGTTATTCTATAAATTGAACGAACTATATATTTAGGATTATAAGCTAAGGTAGAACTTTTCATCATTATGAATAACTTTTACTATGGCACAACTGTGAATCCTCAATAAAAACCTGCTATATCATGCATATGATCAAGAGTTAATGAACTTTTTCTATGGAACAGCTAATTTCATAGTTTCAGAGTCGCTCTCAAGTTTTTTTTATGGTTAACAGGCTAAGTTTTTTGTCCACAGTTCACCTGATGTTAAATGATGGTTTGATCGAAGATGGTAAAGCACACCTAGCCTCTCAAGTAACGTTGTCGGAGCACTCGCTTGGCGGCAGAGTTCAACTTAAGGGTGGTAGCTAGCTAGAAGAGTACTAGAAAACACCCTACCACCATGCTATGGTTGCCTCACGATGTTTTCCTTCACCGGCAGCTCAACTTCAATATTTCTATTGAGTTGACATATTCTTTCACAGGATAGGAAATACGACATACCGACGGCGACGGTCAATTTCACGTTTAAAAAATTCCGACTATCGTGCACGAGTACTAAAGGTCAATCGTAGACAAATAGAGCTGTAGATGCATAGTATATGCTACGAATGCGTAGCAGAATCCGAACATGCCTATCTACGAAACCTACGTGTTTAGATTTTTGATAAGAAAGAGACTACAAGATTTTATTTTATCTTTTTTTAATTCTTACTTCTTTTTAGATTAAGCTTTTTATCAGAATTATACATTGATTATGGACAGATTTAATATAATTAATTCATTGACTCTATTGTTATCGATTGCTGATTTGATTTTATTGACAACAAATAAAAAATACATTCATCATTTTGTGAACACTCAAAATTATGTTAATGAAAACGTTTTTCCCCCGATTGCTTATTGATTAAATTCGGTACGTGGCTTTCATCTTAGTAAAGGAATCCCAGTGATGTGTAAAGCTGGGCATTGCTCAGCTGTTAAATTGCAATAACAAATTAGGACTAGTTTGCGTGTTCATCGTCGTAGCGCACTGCTACGGCGTCTACGAAGCTACGACCGACCCGAGTCTACGACGTGGCTTCTATTTTATTTCTATCAAAAGTTATTATTTGAAATATTATCGCTACATTTGATAACTACTCAGCGCCAAAAAATATTTACTGCACTGATAATACTATAAATACTGAGCCAGTCTATGAGCGTGAAGTAGATAGATAAAATAATATGTATATAAAACCTCTTTACAAAATCTCTAATATTTTCTGTCAGTGAATTGTAGAGGGGGGACAAAAAACATAGTCTTAACAAGAGATATTACTTATGAATATTATAAATGTTTAACCAATATCATTTAAATTTTGAAATTTGCGTATGTAAAATAGGTATGGTTAAAAGTCGAATCCCAGAGCTATTTTAGTAATTTTTTTGTAGCTCAGTGGTTAACGCGGCCAGTACACATGCCGAAGGGCGTGGGTTTAGACCCCAACCATAAGCTTGAGCTGCCGGTAAAAGATAAACATCGTGCGGAAACCATGGTGGTAGGTTATTTTCTAGTACTTTGCTGGCTAGCCACCACCCTCAAGTTGAAAATCTGCCGCCAAGCTTCTAACGGTGTGTTTCGGCAGCCTCACTTGAAGTCAGTTCTATTTCAGACTAGGTTTGCGTTACCATCTTCACAACACCATCATTTATCATCAGGTGAGCTGTGGTCAAACACCTAATTTGTCAAATAGTTTTTTGGATAATTGATTGATTCAGGCGTTACTTTGCGGAAGTTCATTTTGAATGTTCAAGGTAAACGGAAATAAACTAGATATATACCTTGAACATTCAAATAGTTTTTTTTTTTAAATATTATTGAGATTATAATTACTAAAAATGTTACTAAAGGTTTTTAATTAATTTACTAAATATTTATACCTTTGTAATGTAGGCCCATTTATCCATGTACTAAAACATAACAAATATAATTAGACGTGCGTTTTTTAAAAACTATTCTATTTGTACAACACAATTAAAAAATGTTCCGCGCTTTCCTTTAACCCTTCGACCTTTAAAAATCAATTTGCGAAATGTAGCCACTTTTGTAATGAACATTCGTGGAAGTGCGGCGTGTTGATTGATGTCAAAGAAATAAGTACCGACGGTTGGAACTACCAATCTACATTCATGGGCGGCTAAACAACGGAACTAAAATTGCTCTAAGGGTGATTTGAAAATACTGTAGTGGCTCCCCTATTCAATCTCCATTTTAGCTTGCACCGCACCCACCTATTGGGTCGATAACCAATGAACCAACCAGTGTCAAGGACTAAATTGGAAAATTACTTGATTTACTATGATATCCCAGAGGTAAATCGACAGTTTATAATTACAAAGTTTTCAGTCGACATAAAGTGCAATTTCGCTGCTGTTCCAAGCTAGAACATTTCTCCGTACGCTTGCGCGTTTTTTTTAAAACACAACACTGCGGTTTTATTTGATATCACTTGCAACTATGTACTTGGTGGCAGATCTCCTTAGCAGGAGGTCGCCTAGGTAGGTACCACCGCAGTACCAAATATTCCCCCGCCAAACAGTAGTGTGTAAACATTACTGTGCTAGCGAAATTACGGGGCTGTCCAGACTCACCATCGAATGTCTCTAAGTAATGAACAACAACGTAATCAGCGACATCCTAGCTTTGTTTTGCTACTAAAAATTCTGTGTACTGCTGCAATGGTCGCAATGGTCATGGACATAAGTTATCTCTTACCATCTTACATCTCGTTCAAATCATTACTTTTACATTAAAAAAATGTAATCAAATCTTAAAAGGAAACTTTGTCGACTTAATTTTATGTAAGATGAGTAACTCTATAATTCGTCAAAATCTATTAGTAAGCACTTCGAGTTCAGGCTCTTGTACTAAATAAAGAGTAGTTTCGGCGCTATGGTTTATTAAATGACAAAAATTCAAGGTCTATAGTATACCTACTTAGCACTTATTATAATTATGAGCCTGCTCAATTATTTATTAAAAGTCCGGTGAAATCAATAAATATGCTTCTATTATTCATTATTGTTGAATAATCTGATCTAGTTTTAAATTGACTGTGAATATCGTAAATTTTATGCAATACAATAATAAAAAAACACGACAATTTTTTTCTTAAAATTAATACCATCATATTATTTATACTATATACATATAAGTTTTTTTCTATGTTTTATGTTTATTGTTTATTTTTTTGTATGTATGTATTGTTAATTATGTTGAAATGTGTTTTATGTCCCAAGTAAAGTGTTGTCTATTGTGTATTTACAAATGTATAAAAAACAAAACCTAATCTAAAGGCCCACAAGATAAAATTGTATTCATTTGTGTTAATTTCTATTATTCAGATGTTAATATCGATAAATAAATAGAGCATAGATAATAGAGCTTCAGCATGAGTATTTCAGAAGCTGCCAGATTTTTTGGCAGCTGTCACTTTCATTTGATTTGACATAAGAGCGACAAGGCGAAAAATATTGCATGCTCTAGAATACGAGGCCAGTATCAGACTAAATTATGCACCGGAGTCAAATAAATGTGAAAAACATTCCCATTTGGCTCCAACCCAGTCTGCGAAGGACATTCATTATTATTAATTTCTGTTAGTATATAGCAAAGTTTCGTAAATATTATTGGCTTCAAATAGCCTCATAATTAGGTGCAATGTAATATTTAAGGTTCATTTAAACTTGGCTTAAATGCAGCTGTCATATTTGCTTGCCAAACTGTCGTCAGATAAACAACCTGATTTGTCATGAATGCTTTCCGTAATGACTTTTATTTTCTTTACGATTAAGATAATGTAGTACACCTTGAGCAAATCGTTGAGACCTTGATATACGATAATATCTAGTCATTCATACAAACAGCTGCACCTCTGCAATAAGTACACTAAACTAGACAGTTTAAACTATATTGTAACATTTTAAGTGGTACATCAGTGTGTAGACATGTATCAGAAATTTATTTTCATAGACCAACGTTCAGAATTCCACTATGTCGATTTTATCCCACTACATCATATGAGTTACCATGCCGCCAAGTGATTGAGCGCCCTTCACGCGTCAGGGATTCCCCGAGTGTAAATGTGACAAACAGAATGTGCATACATCTGTCTCGTTTTCACGGAGTAATAAAAAAGGTGAATACAATTTTATCTTGCTCGCGTTAAGTAACTGTGAGTAGACAAAGAGGTGTAATCAACTTTAATAAATACAAGTTACTTACTGTTGAGCATGGCTTCGCTAGGCGCAGGCACCACGGGCCTGTCGTCCACTGGCGACTGCTTCTTCTTATTCTTCTTTTCATCTTCCGTCTGCGAATCCAAATAGTCTCCGTTATCAGACATACAATCACTTTATAGCTACAATAAAATACAAATTCACTGAACTGTGCTCCTATCTCGCTGTGTTTAACAACAACAAATGTAAGAAACTCGAGTATTTTTATCAATTTACTGGCCTTATCGTTCTTGTCAATGTGTTATCAAACTATTGTCTGATCAATAAAGCGTGGTTATCTGGTAAAAGTAGCTCCGCACTTGTGACTGTTATATTAACTGCACCTGGAATGAATGGCAGCCCAGCTGGCCGATTGGCTTCTAATATGGAGACCCTGGGTCAGCAGCGTAGCGTGCCTTGCCCTGTATTACAATGAGTTGGGGGCCGAAATGAAGGGTAAAGATTTCTCACATTAAAAAAATGCTTGCATTAAATTAAAATAAATATTTATTGATTATAAATGGATTGATGAAAGGAAACGGATAAAATTTTAACACTAATTTTTAACCAAGTTATGTGCGTGCGTATACGCTAACTTCCAACAGTCAAGGGAAACATTGTGAAGAAACCTGGATGTCCGAAACTGTGCGAAGTCTTCAACCCCGCACATGGCCAGCATGGTGGTGGCCTTATAACACTGGGACAGTTTGTAAAATCAGGGCTCCTAAGTGAATAGACTCACTCCTCTAATTTTTTAGTATTTAACGACCAAAAATTTGATTACAAACAAAAATTAGTATATTATGATATACCTAATAAAAAACCACGGGTATTTATTTTTCGTTGAACGCACGATTTCTAAACGTGACCCAAAAAACGTGATTTTGGATAGTCTAAAACCTCACCACATATCAACAGGTGGGGGGACGGGGTTAAAAATTTCCTTGTAACCCTAAGCTTATAGTCCTCTATGATTACAATCTTTAGGTATATAGATAGGTACGTATTGCACGTGAGCATAAGTGCATGCGTGATGTATGAAACGAAATAATGAAAATATACCTCTTTCAAGGATATATATCTTATTCTTAGTATTATCACTAAACAAAGTCTAAATATAACATGCTAAGATGCTGCTAGCGCAAGAAAGATGGTTATGTTTTTATCCTAGAAAACGTGGAGTAAACCGCCTTATGACGCCACTTGTAATTTATGCAATAAAATACCATCAAAGATCTACCTACAGATACAGATTCACATCCACTCTAGTAATTTATACGGCAGGAGAGGAAAGCATCAATTCTCGATGCAAAGTCAACAGCTATAGATTTTATTGCTTCATACGAATCGAGTACGTTTTATTGGATTCTACGAAACCCGGAAGATCGTATCGTGTACGGGGAAATGCAGTTCAATAAGTTTGTTTGCGTTTTTCATCAATTTCAAGAAGTCACTAACTTGCTAAAACTGTTGTGCCCGGTACTAGAAATGATATCAAGTAATGAGCGCCTAAGCTAAAATATCCTGGACTTTGATTTGTTACTCAAAGTCCACGATATTTTAGCTTAAGTTATGGAGACCGCTGGAATAATAATAGTCAGGTGTAATTTCTTATCAGAGCATCCTAATCGTTTATTTATATTTTACCAAAAAAAAAAAAAAAATTGTACGATACATTCTGTAATTGTATTGTTCTCGGCTTGGTTATGGCAGTTACGGGTTGAAAATAAAGATATGCTATAGTAAAATTACGTTTTTATTTTCTAGTTTTCTTAAGGAAATGTGCAATGCCTTTGACAAATACCAGATCAGATCAAAAGCGGTACCGTAACAGAATCAAAATAGAAGGAGCGGCAAAGATGTGTTCGCATTTATCACAGATATGATATTCTATAGAGAAAACGAAACACCTTGCGCTTCAGTCAACTGTAAACAGTTGCAACTTTAATCAGTACATTTTAGCATGCAGCCCTAAAATAAATAAAATGGCAACTTGTCTGCGGCAAGCATGTCAACGTATGAATTTAATCAAAATAACGACTTTCGTCGGTGTAAAAATGAATGGGTCAAATAAAATATCACATGCAAACATTATCGTTTGATCACATATACATAATTGTGTAAGGCTAAACTTAGTATACTGCAACTAGCGGCTTCAGGTGAACTGTACCTACTGTAGTCTTTTCTATTATACTGTAGTCTTTACTGAAGTCTTTGAGCGTCTCTATACCACACCTCTGTGATATTTATACTTGTAATACCAGCGCACACGTTTGTATTGATATAATGGATGATAACCGAATGTCGCACACGACACTAATACAGATTTTTATAACGAAAACCACAGAAATACTCAATGAAAGACCTTGACATAACTATAGCGTGATTGCTGCAGTAACCGATGCCAATTTCTTCTTCGATACCTATACGCATCTATTGGCTGATAATCATGCCAAAGTGAATAAATAGGTACATGTTAGTATGATGGCCTAATTGCTTCTATTTTTGCATTAAGGATACCCTATATTTGTTTTAGTAAGAAGTGCTTGTGGTGTCGGCGTCGCTTAGCTCAGGATTCACAAACGATTATTCGATTATCGACTTTGGATGGGAGTGATCGTGAGAAGCATTTCTTTCTGAGCTCTACCGTGGGACGGATTCCACGATAAATTGTATCTCGTTTTTTAGTTCTACATTTCTAAAATAATAGCCGTTAAATCATGTCCGCCTTCAAGCGGTGTATAAATATTGACTACGAAGTTAATAAGTATATTTTAAAAAGAATTGGCTTTTTTATGTGTGTGTTTTTTTAATCATAGAGGCTTGATAGTTCATTAGTTAGTGCGGTCAAATCACGCAATGCGAAGCGTTGGATCAAACCCTACAAGGAGCCTGAACTGCCGTTGAAGGAAAACATCAAAAGGAAATGATGCTGGAAGAGGGTATCTTCTGGTACTCGGCTGGCCAGTTAAAAATCTGCCGTCAAGCACCTAACGATGTGTTCGGGCAGCACTTGCGTGCTAGTTCAGAGCCATTCCAGGCTAGATGGGCTTGCCATGTCCGACCAAACCATCACTTAACATCAGATGAGGTGTGGTCATACACTTAGCCTGTCACAAAAAAGCTATAGTCCTTTTTAAATTTCATTCTAATAACTTTAATTATAATACTTTTAAGTTGAAAATTAAAAGCAAGCTTTTAAGAGTGTGTTTCAGCAACTTGAGCTATTGTCCATTCCACGCTACATGTGTTGACTACCTTCGACTACATCATCACTTAAGATAAGTTCAAACGTCCAATCAATCAAACATAAAATCTAGAAGGTACTTCCAACGCATACCTTTCTAAAATATCGAATTACTTATTGAAATTCATGGACCAAATGTATGATATCATGAATTTAAAGACGAACAGTGGCGGGTTCTTAGAAATTTACCCTTCGCCTTATTTGAATTCTTATCAATAATATTATGATATACAAGCGACTCGCGCTGGCTTTGTACGTATGTAATTTATATTGGCGACTTGATTACAAAACATTTAATGAGTTGGCGAGTTGGCGGTCAAATGTAAACGTATTTAGTGATAAAGAAATAAAAGCAAAAAACAAAATCAGATTAAAAGATCCACCATATAGGATTTATTAAACCAGTTTTATCAGAACGCGGAAAGGTCGTGTCGCCAAATAATAATATTTTCCAGAACTTGTGTTTTTCGGAATATTTATGAAGATATATAAAATAGTCATGATTTATTTATAAAGTGCCGAATTACGTGTATAAGAGTAGGAAAGTGATACATGACTTTTTTTATGTTGCTTGCAAAGCTTGTTGTAAAACCACTACTACTTTGTGTGACTTATTTCACATAACATTTTAAAATACTTGAAAAACTTTGACAAATATACAAAGTGCGACGCCAAAAACAGAGAAGGTGACAAAGGTTTATTTAACGTCATTTATTAGGTACTAGCTGCGTCCCGTGGTGTCACCCGCTTCATGTATTCCGGATAAAACGTAGCCTATATGTTAATTCAGGGTCTCAGCTACCTCCACACCAAACTTCATCCAAATCCGTTCAGTAGTTTTTACGTGAAAGAGTAACAAAAATCCATCCATTCAAACTTTCACATTTATAATATATTTTTTTTTTTTATTATTATTATTATACGCTCCACACACACACATTTATAATATTAGTAGGATATGATACGCGGAGTAATAAAATAAGACACGTCGATAGACACCTCATTTGTCAAATCTAAATATGATAAAATACGAGGAAACACATGACTTACATATAATTATATGTAAGTCATGTGTTATTGTACATTATACAATAATATACATACATAGACTGCTAAAATAATAACCCTCTTATATAGTCGCGTAAAAAGGCATACAAATGTACTATATGACGTACAATTATGATTCGCGCCTGTTAAGTTACCAATTATTAAGAACTCTTGAAAGGTCCAAACTGTGAAATATGACAATTGTGACCGTGTGAAGTTCGCGTAGAAATAGCTCGAGTTGGCAACGTATCAATTCTAGGCGGTAAACACGCACGCTTTGTGAAAAACTGTGACAGACCGACATACTGGGTAAATAAACCGAACTAAATGCATGATCATACATCGTCAAGTGTACCAACAACACCACAGAATAAACAATACCAAGTACAGAAACCAGGGATCGCATTTTTGCGTTTGTACCATCTGGACAGCATACACATGGCATCATCTTCAAAGAAGACCCTAAATCAAGTTTAATTTTTAAATAAACAATCATCGAGAAAGCAAACAAGCTACCACACCAATGATACGTGATAAATAACGATGTAGAGATAAATTGTGACTATAAATAACTTCTAACATAAAACCGGCCAATGTTGTCAACACATTAAAATAACTTACCAAGACTACTTACAGTATAACTTGTAGTTATACCGTGGACTTACGTATGCATGAAAATCGCGGAGCACCTCGGATCTCAAACAACAAATATGTTACCAACAATGTGAACAATTCGAAGCTTCTTCGTAACCAAGCCAAAGTGACCTAAAACTGGGAATGTTTCAAATTACATAGTTCAGGGTGTTGAGATGTATTTTGAACATAAGGCATGGCTGGCAGGCAAATGCTACCTTTGAAGGATTCCCAACATTTCCAGTGAGAAATGACGAAGCGACAGTTTATGTCCCTCAGGAATTCAGAATGCCACATCTCGGGTACGAGGTCTTGTCGTTTTTATTGCGATTCGTAACAAAAAAACATGAATGATAGCGGGCTTTTGGCACTCGTTTGTAAGAAAATGAAAATTCGTTTTTAGGAATCCTCAATCCGTAGCAAACCAAATTACCATTATACTTTTGTCGCTTCTGGCTGTCCGCCTGAGTGTCATACTTCATTGGCTAGATTTTTATAGATATGTGATTGACATCTACGATAATTTCTTTTATAAAAATAACATTTAATAATCGTATTTTACTTTATTAAAACTCTCGTGATGTGTTCTTTAATAATTTAAGTATTATACGTAAAATTGTACCGATAAAGATAAGATTGCGATCGGTTGCGGTTTTCTATTAATTTTTTTTGTGACAAGCAAAATTTTTTCTTCGTAAAATTATTATTACTGTCCTGCAGATGCGGCTCGATATTTATACATACAAAGAAATACAAATTCAAAAATTATACCAAAACTTATAAAAAATTATGCAGAAATCCTGACTACATCAACATAATTAACGACTGAATAAATTCAACGTTTTACATGCATACACTTAATCATTTATTATTTTACAAACACCAGACTAGAATATTTTATATACCTACTTACATATATACGAATGTCTAAATGCATTTTTGTGAGCCTTGCCAAATAAAACACACGTTTGAAAACCAACTAAACCATAAAAATATCATAAATAACTTAACATTACAGCACTTTATTGCATGATAAATTACAATAAACGTTAGAAAATACTCACTTTTCTTCTACTCCTCGATGTAGTAGCCATTCCCTGAAAATAAAAGATAAAATCATGTCATCATCACAACTACTTCCATATTTTCTACGTGTGTTCACCATCTTTGGCCACATCGTCGTAACATCATAACTTTATTATTATTAAAGGATGATGTTTATAGCTTTTGTTATTTTACTATTGAATGCTGTAATTATTATGACATTTGACTATACAGTTCTTTTTATAAACTTTTAGATAAATTACACATTTTTGGGGATCTATATCTACTAAATAAGTAAATATACTTCAGGCAAGCTAAGGTCAAACACGTCAAATTAAAAAAAAATTAAACATCATTATTATCATCAGGAACGCGCTGGATGCGAGCCGCTTCCAACCGGCTTTATGGAAGTCAATGGGGGAGGCCTATGCCCAGCAGTGGACGTCCTACGGCTGAAATGATGATGATGATGATGATGATGATGATGATTATCATCAGCGTGTAGATATCGCTCCACTGTTCGGTTTACTGTTATGGCAGAATGTTATACTATGCTTTTTCTGGTCCCGGGGCCATAGTGTAGTGTAGTTAGGACGACCGTGGCTACATGTGGCGTATCTGTTCTCTTTCTCTTACAGTATCTCTAAATCCAGGGGAATAGATCTACTTAAATAACGGAAGGTGTAAAATTTGCTGCCAGAGTGGGTGTTCCCCGATATCAATATACTAATTATAAAGAGGAAACATTTGATTTTTGTTTGTTTGTAATGAATAGGCTCCGAAATTACTCGATCGATCTGAATAATTCTTACATAATTAGAAGGCTACATTACCACTGAGTGACATAGGCTTTATTTATATTGTTATTCGAGTTTTGTTTTCCCGTGCGAAGCCGGGGCGAGCTGCTAGTAAATATATAATTTGGGTCCCTTCAAGTCGCGAGTGAACCGGTTATTTTAGGCAAGCGTGCTCCATCGCGACCGCACCTTCGCTAAACATCAGGCGAGATGACAGTCAAACACAAACTCACTACATAAAAAAAAGAATTTACTACAACAATTTATCTTTAAAAGTAGTTTGGTATCTCGATATTGACTTTGGCCTACGATCAAAGTCTAGTCAAAATAATGGAGTTCTTATTTCTAATTATAATGTTGAAGCGCGTAGTTACCGGAGAAGCATCTCGTTTTCAGTATAACATAATGGAAACCACATTATTGAACCGTCCAATATTCTTCTCATACTAGTACAAACAATTAGATAATGAAACTAATTTTGATTTGCTGCAGCTTTGTGTAACATCAAAGAGAGTTTAATCTTTGTGTTCGAACAGTTGCTTACACCCACGATGAATCTACAAGTTACATAGTTCAGATAGTTTAGTCGTCAAGAGAGACCTTCATTTCTAAAGGGTAATCTGTGAAAGAGAGGCTTCTTTCACAGATTACCCTTAGTAATCTGTGAAAAACGAATATATTCACTTCTAGCTTGCGCCTGCGATTTCGTCCGCATTGTCTTAAGAATTGGCTTCAGAGAGAACTGAAACAGGTGTAAATAACAAAAGAGCAATGGTTTCATTCATCATAAAACTTTTTTCAGCAGGTATAGTCCAAATTTTGATCAGCCACATGTTGGACCCCTTCCCTCGAGTCTCGACCCTTTGGGGCAAATTTTACAACTTAGAGTGCACTGTTAAATTATATAAACTAACTGGGATGTTTACAACGATATCAGTTTCTTGAATACGTGCATATGCGCTAATTTACACCTTTTCTGTCTTAAATCATAAGCCTGGATCTGAACGCTAAAATCTATTTGACCGTGACTGTATCTAACTGACGAGCTACGAAAAAAAGTCGTAACCATAACAACAAATATTTCCAATGGCACCGAAACCAAAACAAACGAAGAAATTATTGAAGGAAGCCGAAAAGCTCGACACAGTACACAATGTTATTTCGTTAGTAAACAAAAGCTTTTATTAAAACGCTGGCTATCTCATTACCGAACTCTCTTTCCTGTTTTAATTAAAAACATTATTTCTTTCGCGTCAGCGGGTTTTCATTTAAAATGTTCCCCGACACTACTCCGAAACAAATATTTAAAACATTACGGGGTACTTCGGTGCGAATTGTTTAAGTAACATTTCTAATTTATATTCTTCTGTTGGAGAAGCCTAATGGCGAATTTCTGAGCAGCTTTTAAGTTTGATTTGCAACCGGTCGCTTTGTTTCAACCCGTGGTTTCAATAAAACTTTAAGAGCGTTTATATAGGAATAAAGGAAATTGATATTTTGCTAACAATCACTCGTAGACGCTTTCCGCGTCATACAATTTTTATAACGCGACTTTCATGAGTATGAAACTTATATTTAAAAAAGTATAAACTTTCCGTAGTATTTTTTTTAAACATCGGGCTAGGCATGCGTTTTGTTTGTTGCATTTTTTTAGTTTCGTATTTTGTAAATGTAAAATTCTATTCCCAAGCTTCGCTTTTCTTTTTTTATTTTAAGACACTTTCATTGGAGTAGGTAGTTAAAAATTCATGCACCACATCAACATTCAAGTTTAAAGTCAACCCATTTAATTTTTGTTAATGACTTGCACTTGGCACATAATTCATACAATGTACAATTTTACAAAATTAGTAGCTTATAGCTTGTATTATTATTTTCCATCAGAATTATGCGACATAAAAAAATACCTAATTGCAATAAACCATACCGAACAGATTATGTCATCTACCTGAGCAGCTCCCAGCTGCCTGGGATTTTTTCTCAAAAGTTATGGGATAGCAAAACAAGAGCCGAGGGGACAAATGAGAACAAAATCTTTGTAATAAAGCACGAGTATATTGCACAGATATAGATTAAATTTCGTAGTGTAACTTAGATTACTTTTATCCCCGGTAAACAAACTCATGGTTGGCAAGGCGCAGTTATTACTAAACGTACCTATTTGGTAAATATTTTTTTTATTCATTGTGGTAGAGTACATTTTCTAACCTAACCTAACCTAACCTAAGGGCGTGTTTCGACAGGAGCCAGTTCCATTTCAGGTTAACATTTAACATTTTCGACCACAGCATCACTTCAGGTGATCTGTGGTCAAACGCCTATCCTATCAAATGTATTAGTAATTAGTGATATTGCTTTTCTGTAATGTAGATACTATGCATTATGTCATAGTTAGCATCCAATGCTTCTACATATCTAGTTTTTACACTTGGCTACCATCCAATAAACTTTAAAGTATATTATTTAAATTGTCAGAGTCTTCATGGAAACACGCCCCGGTCACTGTTTTCGTTCATATTTATGATTTATTACTATTACGTGTCTTCAAATTTAACTTTTTTCATTATTTTAATGTAAATTGTTGCCTTGGTACACGATTCTTTAAAAATTTAAACCAGAATGTTGGTTACTTCTGATGATGATTTATTGAATCTAACATTTTACCTATCTTAGTATGTACGTGCGTGAAATTGAATAGCAAAAGTGTGCTTACATAATTTGATTTCTCGTTTGTCATTTATTTTTTCATTTCATTTAATTGAACAGTGTAAAAGAGTTTTGGCGTGAACGCGAATGTAATAATAACGCTGCATTGAAATTGAAAGTATTCATTTCTAAAACTTGTTTCAAAAATAATGTCATTTATTTATAAAGTGCCGAATTATACACATGAGGGTTGGCAAGTGGTATAATGTGGTAAAAATTGTATTTCTGTGTTGTTTTTAAAACTCCATATATAGATCGACAGCCCTGTTGGTTCATTGGTAGTATGTCTGCTTCGAGAGCTGAAGGGCGTGGGTTCGATTCCCACACAGGACAAACATTTGTGTGACTAACATCGATGTTTGTTCTGTGTCTGGGTGCCCTGTATGTATTATAAGTAGGTATGTATTTACAAAAAAAAAAAGAAAAGTATTTAAGTATTCTGTCAGCTATCTGGTTCCCATAGTACAAGCTTTGCTTAGTTTGGGGCTAGATGGCGCTGTGTTAAATGTCCTCCAATATTTATTTATTTATTTTATTTAGATATTATCATAGTAAAATTACTGTTATTTTTTATTTTCTTCAACATTAATTACTTGTACAACGATTTCGAGCGAGCCAATTAATAAATGAAACTGACAATAGGGCTTACCACTCACACACTAGTAGAGTAGGGTAGTTTTGAATCTATTTTCTACGAATACTTACTACTTACAACGTTTTGAAACTATCTTTCTATCTATACACAAAATTATAAAAACTAGCTGATCTAAACTCAACTTTCTGTTTTACCTTAAAGTACCTAATATTCACTGCTGAAAAGCGCTTTTTTGTCAAGCGAAAGAAGAAAGGTGTCCTACAAATTAAAGTGTTCACGTGTGGCGAACGAAGTCGCAGATACAGCTAGTAAGTAAATGAAAGTACGGTAAACGCTTACACAAGGTTTCACAATATAATACAAAATCAAATAGATATGAATATGTACCTAAATCTGTTATCAATATAGAGTAACTACATATCCATAGTAGAGGCGGGATTAGAGTCTTATTATAAAAAGATTAAGTGGCGCAATATTGTAGTAATAATAGCTCAGTGGTTAGAACAAGCTGCCGGTGAAAGGAAAAGTTTGTGAGTGAGAATAGTGGTAGAGTAGTTTCTAATATGTATTTGGCTAGCTACCTACCACCCTCAAGTTGGAAATCTGACGGTGTGTTCTAACAGCCTCATTCGAGAACCAGCTCTTATACAGTTGTATTTACTATTTTCGATTACACCATCAGGTGCCCTATGGATAAACACCTAGCCTGTCAACCTTGAAGAAAAGTGTAGTGTACCTACTTTGCAAAGGTGTTAAAAACTGAATTTATGGAATATAAAATCGTACTTGTAAAGCCAACGACCGCTAAATACAGGTCAAGGCCAAAAGATCTCGTACTCTGAGCAAGATAGAGCATTGATATTCCATTCGGGGCTTGCGACCTCTCTTGCGAGGTTAGCATTAAACTACATCGTTGATATTCCCGAGATTTTATACTTCTACCGCGTAAAGTGTGTTTCTCGAAACAAACCGTATAAGAGATATTTAACCCATAAATTGAAGATAAAACGCGAGCAAGATAGGGAAAGATATTTGTTGGATTTGTCGTCGAGTTCATACTCGACGACGGGATTTTATAGTAAAGCATCCAAAATAAAAATATGGGTAGTAAGACATTTCAAGCAACGAAAAGACTTACGAAGCGTGTCCGCCGTAATCTGAACCGGATCGTCCTAAATACGTAGCCCCAATGGCATCCGGTGTTCATCCTGGCTTCCTTTCCAGCGAACCTGACCGTGTTCTTGATTTCGGGATAAGTTCCGATCAGAAATAGCAAGAGTTGTGACCGAAATCTCGGTCTATCCTCTATTTTTGTAGCAACGACTACGCACTGTCCAATAGATTTTACTAGACATTACCAGTAATGCCACCGTCAATGCACAAACAACGTATTCTAATACTCACTCGCTTTCATAAACATTCGGTTTCTTCAAAATTGCGACGATATTGGACGATGTTCAACACAACAAATCCTACGCATCAGGGAAACAAGCAAAACATTCACAGCTCAGTTCACAAGCGGAAAATATCTGTCAAGGATTTACCGCAGTCGTCTCTTTTTTATATCTTAAAAAGCATCGCACAATGTGCATTCTGCATTTTACCATAGTTAAGTATCTTATAATAAATCACAGTCAAGTCAAGCCTATACCAAAATAAAATGAAAGTATCATAATAGTGATAGTAATTTAAAAAGTCCATAAAATAGTAGTGACATTATAAAAAGCTAACCATTAGTAAGTAGAAGCTTCTTCAGAGTTTTGAAAACAACACTAAAGACATGTTTTCCATATTCGGCACTTCTTGATTAAAACATAAACTTTTGAATAAACACAAGTTTTGAAAAATAATATAATGCAGCGACATAATTTATTTTCCGCCAAATGTTAAAAAGTTTGTGTGTTTCTGAAAACTTCATGACAGTTTAACGGAATTGGATAAAAATTGATATGGATGGACGTAGATAGTTCATATTACTACTTTTCACCTCATAATCGAGTACATATTTTCTTTTATTAAATAGGCGTGTAAATAGGTTACAAACGTTTTTATGGTCTTATTAGTGTTAATCAGATTCTTTTAGAAAGATATCTAAAGAGCATGAAAGTTTCGAGTAGGTAAAATAAATGAATACGCGAGGTGGTTGGTTCCTGCCAAATAAACGCCTTATCCCTCCAAATAACAATGTTAACTCTATGTTCTACAACATTTCTCTGCGATAGCTTTGCACAAGACAGATTTCGGGCGCCACTATGCGCCACATACTCGTTGTCCAAATACTCCAACCCAACTTTTAAAAACAACTTTTAAATTTTCCTGAGGATATTGACCGTTTGACATCAAACAAAGAAGGTTACTGATTCTTATAAATATTTAGGCAGAACAAAGTTTCGTCAAATTATAAGAATTAACGAAATATGATTGACATAAACACGAAAGCAATTTGGTATTCACGAATTCTTGCTGCCATAAAATGTAGGGCAATCCGCTGCGTAGAGTAAAAGCTTGCTTTTGTGCCATTAGGTAAGTACGACGAAATTATACATCAAGATTACTGTTATAGAAGGCGATGAAAATTATGAAGTCAGGGTTGCATTTCACCGATCGATACGGTCAAACAACTAATGGATTTGACCTTGTACCCTTGTACTTGTTTTCACGCTAACCTATAACGTGGCCCGCAATAAACTCGTGTACATACAATACACGTCGTGTATACAACAGTTCTAGTAAACAAGTAAACATAAACATTTGGCATTCTATCTCGTATGTTTTATCCATAGCAAATTTCGAATAATGAGCAGCACTTAAGAGAAGAGATCATTAGGAAAATACTCGGGTTTCTTTTTTATCATTCGATATCATCTTTAGTAACAAAACACAGTAATGATGTCTATAAACATGAGGTAGCGTCATTTGTCGTCTGGCAATATTATGTTTTTTGTCGAGTACCAAAGCACTACCACTTAACTACGTGATTAATTGGGTTTGATTTCATGGTTTTTTACGTAGTCTTTACATTTAGGCAAGACTTAAATTATAATTATTTTATCATTAAAATAATTTTTAGCGTCGCTCCACAGATATTGGGGTCCATGACCAATATACATTTAATTTAACACTAACAAAATTTGTACCCACAATAGCAAAAATATTCGTTAGACTTTTTTAATAGAATTATTTCTTTTGATTAGTTAGTAGCATTGTACCGGAAACAAAATAGTCAGGTTTATTTTTACTAAAAACTTCAAGAAAACCGATAAGTTACTGTTAAAAAAGTCAGATTAGTAGTAACTAAAACGCATTATGAATTAAAGTGATTTGAAAAAGTGGCTTCCGATAACGGTGGCGCAGCGTCGCGTCTCGTCTCGCCCGGCTTGGACATTGTAAACACAAGATTACGCGAAGTTCTTACACATCCAAGGGCTTGCCCAAACAACGTTAAGAAATCACTGTCACTGATGATCACAATCACAACTCATTAAAATCACTTTATAAAGTTGATGTATGAAAGACAGTTGTAGATAAATGTATATGGAAAGAAATGAAGGGACAAGTGAAGTACCTATGAGTTGTTGTGGTGAGTGGTGAAGACGAGCGTAGTGCAGCGACGAGGCTGCGAGGGCGCGCGGCGCGGACGAGCTCTGGGCGGGTGTGATCGCGCGGCAGCGGCTACCGGCCTGAGTTACCACGAGTGCGCTGTCACCGCCAACTTTTTCACGTCGCACGTCCGCCGCCGTTTAATGCGCGGGTATTTCGGTAGATCGCAGCCGTCCATCGGATGGATCGCGACCGTGCGACCCAGCCTCAACGAGCGCTCTAATAATAAACTTGTTTATATTTTTTATTCCTCCGATGACTTTTATTCTGTTTCCACGCGTGGAGGCCTCGCTCGTCGACCTCGGGGACCACGTGCGCCTGTAAATAGCCACGCGACACTCGCAGCATCGGCGATACAACGATACGGTTTATCGGGGATAGGTAGGGCTTATCGCCGGCAGAATGCGTTTAGACGCGAGCCGCTGTCGGCGTGGTGACGTACCGATATCGTGTCGGAGATGGCGCTGCAGAAGGCGCCGAAGCCGGAGTGGTGCGCGGCAGGCGGCGAATGGGGCTCGGGCGGCGCGCCGGCGGGCGGGCAGCCGCTGGGGCGCTCCATGGCGCGAGTGGCCGGCGGGCGGCGGGTCGGCGGAGCACTGCCGCCGTTACATAAACCTCGCGCTCCTGTGCGCTCACCCGCTGCCGCTATCACAGTCCGCTCCCACCTGTCTGTTGTCGCTACGCTTTGGCATCGCATGCAGCCCACGACAATAACACTCAATAATTATAGACTGCTATTTTAAGTTCTCTCAACGCCTGACTCGAACTAATTTGTAGCACTTTGTCTCGAGATAGAATCCGTACGAATATATACATTTATTAGATCATTGAGACAAGGAATTGCATTTGTTTATAATTACTAATTATTATTATGACAACCGTTAACGTAATCGCTATAGAAGTTTAGACGAATGAATTATGCACGTGTATCGGGCATCGAGGGTAGGACGGTAATGGCAGGAATGAGTAATGACGAGTGTCAAATGTGACCTTAGAAAGGTACACATTCACCCACGCAAGGCTCAGCATTAGCAGGAACATTAGAAGGTGCCGTCAACCCATTAGTAATTGATCACTGTTCATTCATTTATCTATAAGTTAATGAAAGCCGATTGTGACGTTTTGATTAGTAGATACTTAATGTAGTATTGACCTTATGCATCTACGTCACACCGATGATTAGTTAGTAATAAATATTAGAATAGGTTACATATTTACATACATTTACTACCTACATACATTTAGGTTAGATTTATGTAGCTATGTTAGATCAATGATTAGAGCAGTCGGATCACTCGTCGAAGGGCGTGAGTTTAAACCCTAACAATGAGTTTGAGCTGACAGTTCATGAGGAAACCATGGCATGGCATATAGTTAATGTTTTCTTCTGTATGTAACCTTTGATGTGGACAATAAAGAGTTAAACAAGCAACCAAACATAAAGTAGGTACACTGTACGTTGCTATCACGTTGTTTCCGGCAGCCTCAATTGAGAGCTAGTTCGATTCCAGGCAAGATAAATTTAACGTCCACGACCACACTGTCACTTAACATCAGGTGAGATGTGGTCAAAGCTGTCACCTATGAAAAAAAAACATACATTTTACACACCTGTCACCTGTCGATTGTTAATACTAGGTACCTAAATACATAATTCAAGCTAGTAATTAGCTACATACATTTCGCAATGTTACCTAGTTGTGGTGTTGGGTACGTGTTATGATAATAGTATCGGATCCACGAAGTAAAACAGCCATTTTGGTTCATTGGTAGAATGTCTGCTCCAAGAGCTGAAGGGCGTGGGTTTGATTCCCACCCAGGATAAACATTTTGTGGTATAAATAATTATTTGTTCTGTGTGTTTGGGTGTTTTGTATGTGTCATAAGTATGTATTTACAAAATAAAGTATTCTATCAGTTATCCGACTTCCATAGAACAAGCTTTGCATAGTTTGGGGTCAGATGGATCATACAATCACACACACACACACTACATGCTTATTTAACTTATTGATATACATAGATATAGAAGAGTGGGATCTTGTGCCAAAGGTATTTTTTATACTTACCAGAAGGTACCTACTAGATGCTAAGGTGCTTACCTACTACTTGTAAAGAAAACTGGTAACAAAAATAAAGCATTTTTCATTTTCATGAGTACAATGGCTTGGTACACACCAAGCCATGACGCCACAACCTATTTCTACACTTCTCCGAAACAACCTGTATAAAACTGTTCGATAAAACTTACCGGGAAAATTCAATAATGTGCAACATTCATTCACACACGTACAAGGTTATACGGTTCCTGTATTTCAAGGACACGATAGGCTAAATCAATACTTACATTTATGTAAGCGCAGTACTAGCTGCAATACAGAAGTTAGTGTAAACGTAAACTAGGAACGGATACACGACTGCAAAGTTGCAATTGAACCCCCCATCAGGGAGTTCCTATTTTTAACCGACTTCAATAAAGGAGGAGGTTCTCAATTCGCTATCATGGTTTTTTTTTCTTTGGTATTGGCGTCGCATTTTGAGCATTTACCAGTATCAAGTGTTTTATATTTTCAAGTTTCAAAAGTTAAATACATTGCCTCGTAGCTATAGTTATAGTCAAAGTCCAGTCCGTGTCAGTCAAGTCTAGTCATGCTTTAGTAGAGTAGTGGGGACTTTACTACAAAGCTTCGATGGAGTTTTGGAAACAACACAAAAAGTCATGTTTCACCACATTATATCACTTTCCCACACTCGCGCTTGTGATTCGTCACTTTATGAATAAAACACCACCATTTTTATGCATCAACACTCAACAAAACACTGGTTTTAGAAAAAATACAACGGGGTGACACGACTCTTTCCGTGTTCCCGCCAAAAACTTGCTATCATGTTTGTTACCTCAGAACTTCTTCGTTTATAAATCGATTTTTTTTTGTTGTATGTTATAGGATTTTTAATTGTTCAAATGTTCAAACGTTTCGTTCATTGAATCAAACCTTGAGTTTTAGTATTTTTTTTAATAAACAATAATATTACCATTAAAATTTCATCGGAATCGGTTCAGTAGTTTAATTTTTAAACCAAAATTATAGCTATATAAAAAATAAAATAAAATGTAAAATTAAAAAGAGTACCTAAATGAAATTGCGTATTTTGCTTTCCTCTGACTTTTCAGTGGTGTTTACCGTCACTAGGATAGTTCCAATGACAATGCCCGCCCAGTTTCATCGTCATTTCAGAAAACAATGACATTTACGTGCTAACCCGTTTACGTGCTAACCCGTAAAATTACGTCGGCACTCACGTAGTGATCGCCGGCAAGCGTCTTCTGCCCCCACCGCACCGCGTCTTCCCACTTGTGTCGCCTATTTATCACGAAGATGTCCTACTTATAGATATTTTACTTACTTTAATAAAACAATGAAACCTGGCCGTGTTTGCGGTCAATGGAATTAACTATTTTTTTCGTAAAAAAATATGTATAACAAACACGACACGGAGGCCGAAATGGGTGCAGTTGAATTATTTTTTAATAAATAAAATAATGATATCGTTAACAGGAAAGCACTATAGCAAAAGGTGGGGCACGTTAAATTACCCAAACATTGCCCCCGTGGATAGAATCCACGATCCGTGTCTGGTGAACAGCTGTATACATAAAACGATATTTCGTCACGATTTTTAACATAAACACCTAGTCGCAAATACAAAAGATATGTATAAAAATGTAAGTAATTGAAGAATTTTCGCAATACACCGATAGTAATTAAATAGAAATGTCTATTATTAAAGTTGCAGTAATTTCAGTGTTGTCGTTTTATAGTTTTAATATGGTACAGAGTGGGAGAATCAAGAGAGTTATTAATGGGAGAGAAGTTCCTTGCGGTATTATTTTTTTAATGATAAATTTTATCAGATTGATAAGAAGTGAAATGCAACTAAAGTGCAAGTGATAAGTTAAACTGGTATACCTCCCTATAACCATATGAAATTATTCTAATAGTTATTGACTTTTTGTTTCGCTAATTTTATCAGGTGAAGATGATTAATTAAGATACAGATCATCTAATGATTTCACACGAGAGTGGCGCCACCTAAATGAGACTAAAGAAATATTCTTGCATTAAAAAATACTCAAGTTTTGTCGGGAACGCGGAAAGAGTCTTCTCAACCCGTTGTATATTTTTCCAAAACTTGTGTTTTTTCGAGTGTTTATGTGTAAAGTGCCGAATTAAAGTAGAAAAATGATATAATGCGCTGAAATATGACTTTTCGTGCTGCTCCTAAAACTTCATCGAAACCTTTAGTAAAGGTATGACTGGGCTCGACCTCTTCGGACTGAACTTGACCAAGACTGAACTTTGACTGAAACTTAAAAAATTAGACATATATTGCAAATATCGAAGTACATAATATGAATATTAGGCATTAAGAATTCCGTAACCATTTTCCTTTTTTTTTAAATATCCGATTTGTCGTAATAGGTACCGTTTGTAGAGCATGATGTATCTGTACTAGTATTGTTTTATCTGTGACTAAACTAAGTAGTTGAGTTATCAATTAGGCGAGTATGTATTTGCCCTACCTATACAGCTCTATTAAAGGAATAAGATCCCAGAGCCCTCACCATAAAACTTGTCAGCGTTTAGTGCCCAGCGGGCCATACATAAACATATTACAAGTCGTAATGCCGCTTCTGTTTACGACGACGTAAAACCCTGCGTTATCCATGGAACCTTTTGTGTGATCTCTAATGTCAAAACATTGTGATACCTACTTGAGTTGAGTAGCTATTAAATCTTGTTTAAGCGAATGTCTTTTTTGAGGCAACGATTCGAATAGTATAGAATGATGGTCTTAGATGTTACATCTACATTAGTTACAACCACAGATTTCAATTCACAGAGAGACTACGTGCGCAGATGTTAGGTTAAGACAGATAGAGTTTTTAGATCAAATGTAATAAAGTCACTCGGCTAGCCTGTGTAGGTACGTGACACCGCACACATAGCTATCCGCCGCGCGCCGTTTACGCGGTAGGAGCTCATGCGTCTGTGAGAGTAATAATGGCCGACAGTGTTTAGATTTTGTGTTACAAGTTGCAAATAGAAAATTAAATTGTCTATATTCGACATAATAATGAAACTCACATGAGAAAAGATATTCCGTTGTGGTGTGTTCTTGTGTTTTTGTGAACTTTTTTACAGTCCTTAAACATACAGTACCTACCTACGGCATAGCTACTGCACGACCGACTCGTCGCTAAGCTGCATATTGGGCGCGAAAAAGTACTCGTATTACTCGCGTGTTTAGTATTACCGAACTTGTAGTCATTCTCGTGTTTGGTGCGCGGCATCTGGGCTAACCGAACCGAATTTAATCTGTAATTACATCTTTCTTAAAAAATATTGTGACCATAGCTTTTGATTACACGTTTTTTAAAGTTCGAGTGGTTAATGAACTTAATGACATATTTTATTGTACTATATTGACTACTCGTACCTAGGTTTATTCATTTTTTTGTTTAGTCAAACATGACATTCATTGGTCTCTTACAAATTAATAAGATTTTCGTTTTTTTTACAGAACATGTTTTATAGTCTTGTAGCTTTTGGCAACACTCCAGGAAATGCTAAGTGCATTTCCCAGGACCCCTAGCCTAGCTGAACTACAATGTGCATTAGGAGAATATTTTATTTCATAACTCCTTTATTTGCGTAGCAATAACCGTGTGTTTAAATTGTAGAAGTAAAGTTAAACAAATAAATATTGGTAAAATTTAATCTATGCTTTTTAAATTTGTTTGGTTTTCATGCGTTTTATAGGGTTCATACTCTATAATATACAAAGAATATACCTATTGTATACTTATTTATTATTGAGCGTATACAAACTTACGAATGTGGAGCAGGTTGATTTACAACTGTCTACCATTTGTTGACAGTTGTGAATGATGCTGTCACTTTTAAACTTCGTAAACAATATAATAAGTCAAAAACTAAGAAAATAAATACATTGACTGAGACTTGTCAAAATTGTATGAAACAGAGGGGCGAGCTTAACAATTTTTTAGATTTACCTACTACGTAAACGACAGAAAAATGTATGGAAATTGAGACGGGGCAGTCTCATTGGCGGACGTAAATTTTGATTTTCATAGGTTTATTGTCATACTATCGTTTACTTACTATGCTATTTTCGCAAATAATGACGACCAGGAGTCGGCAACCTGCGATTTGCGAGCCGCATGCGGATCTTTCGAAAGACTCACCAATTCCATAAGCAAAAAAAAAGTATTTATAGTCGTTTAGTATAAATAAATAAGCAAGTAGCTACCATAACATTAAAATGAAAGTTTTAGTGGTTCTTTTAAAAAGTGAGAAAATTTTTAAATTGTCAGTTGCCGACCTCTGTACTAGACCAACAGGTAACCGATAGAAGACAAAAATGTAAACATTTCATAGCTAGTTTAAAAACAGAACGACCTACTATGATAATATCTTTCTTTTAAAATAAATCAGCAGTAACCAGCAGCTCTATCGTATCTAAGTGGAGACAGCGATGATTTTTAGTAGCGATGATAGCTCAGTGGTTAGCGCGGTAGGTTCGCATGCCGAAGGGCGTGGGTTCAAACCCCAACAATGAGCTTGAGCTGCCGGTGAAGGAAAACATCGTGAGGAAACCATAGCATGGTGGTAGGGTACTTTCTAGTACTCGGCTGGCTAGCTACCACCCTCAAGTTGAAAATCTGCCGCCAAGCATCTAACGGTGTGTTCCGGCAGCCTCACTTGAGAGCCAGTTCCATTCCAGGCTAGGTGTGCTTTACCATCTTCGACCACACCTTCACTTAACATCAGGTGAGCTGTGGTCAAACACCTAGCCTGTCAACCATAAAAAAAAAAGACAAACCGGGTACCTGTACCGAGCAGCAATGTAAAAGTCATATGTTTAAAGAAAAACAATCTAAAGTCCAAAATTAGTTATTTTTTAACCGTTTATCTCACACGCTGGAGAAGAGAGCGCTATTACCTATCAAGTTACAGCTCCGGGTAGATTTTTTTTTAATCTGGAGCTGGTAACCACAGACAAAATGAAGCAAAGGTTATCCGCGTTCATTGAGTCTACCTTCATTTGTTAGGAAGCCAACTCCACATAGCGTCTCTCCGTAACTCCAGCAGTGGGCAGCACCTGTGCGGCGCCACTCTCCTATCGGTAGACTTCGCTTTGACTGCAGCGCACTGTGTGTCCTCCCCTCCGGAAGAATACAACCTGCATCTGAATAACGCCTGCGGTCAGCCTTTGTATGCAGTTATCGAGGAAATTATAGTGCACGACCTATACGATACGTGAGTTTTAAATATCAGTATTGGCCAAAATGTTTTCCATACAATACAATTTGGCAAGTTAGATAAAAAGGTGGTGAAATTGCGCAGTTCGCACTAAAAATATAACAGTGATCTGAACTAACCACTTACTTCGTTTAGCTCAATGGCAGATTCGTGTACAAACTTTGTTCAGTTCTTTACCAAAAAAAATATGAGGTAAACTAATAAAAAATTCTCAAATGACAAAATCGAGTTATGACAAAAACTCGGAAAAGTCGTGTACCGCATTAGATGTAGTACTATTTTTCAAAACTTGTTTTTTTTCCGAGTGTTGCGTATATGTATAAAAAATGTTTAAAAAAAAAGATTTTCTATGACATGACTTATTTACCTAGATTTTTCACAATATAAGTGTACTTGGAAATATTGAAATCCTTGACACTGGCAAATGCTTATGACGCCAGAAACAAAAAAGAAGAATGACAAAGTCATCTACAGAACAATCACACGGATTTGTAAGCCGTTTTGCAGACTCTCTAGGTGCATGTAATTTGTTGACGTAGAACTATTCAATAGTTAATTATACTAATCTACACAGAGGCGTCTCTAGCCCTTGTGGCGCCCGTGTGCAACCAGTACCCTGGCGCCCTCTAGTCTAGTAGGAGCGGGGTCCAAATGGAATACTAACAGTTATATTTTCAAACGGAAATTCGGATGCAAATGGTGCAATTTTAAATGATGTCGGAAAGCAAAAAGTTTTTTTAGGAAGGAAGGTAAAAGTAAAAGTTGTAATTCAAAAAAATCCTAGGTCGTATAGGTACGAGTATTTAACTTCGATATCACCATCTATCACTCGATGTTTTTTTTTTTCATGAATTTCGCTAGCTATTTTTGATGACCTCCGACCTCGAGCCATGTCGCAATAATTGTGCAATGCAAGCAAATAACCAAATCTTACCTTTTACATATTTTTTATCAAAAGAAAAGCCGATTTACTTCATAGTTACATGTTTATTCAAAGATGATACTTAAGCAAATTGCATCAAGGCGTATTTCGCAAAACTACGGTGTAGAGGTAAAACAAAAATTGCGGCATGCATACACAAGTCTTTGAAAATGACCGCCGCACGTCCCTGGGAATTTCAATTTGAACTTTATAGCATTCTAAAATACAGCCGAGTTAGCAATGATTGTCGGCGTGTTGTCAAACGAATCAAAACAAACAGGTGCCGATGCCGGCACGCGCCTTTGGTAGCGATGCGACATTACGCCAATTTAATCTTTAATTATCTGTTTTAAGGCTGATTTTACGTTGAAACAAAAGTTATTGTGTAAATTTAAATAGAGTAGGAAAAGGAGTAGCCTTGCTTTGCTAACGCGCGCCCGGCGTCGGCCATAACACGAGCGCAGGGTCTTTGAGAGCGCCGGCATCGACGCATCTTTGGAGGTGTCGCATTAGAGGGCGCTCGGCGCCCCCTTAGACCCGGCGCCCGTGTGCGCCGCACACCCTGCACCATAGGTAAAGACGCCTCTGAATCTACATAACATAAATTAAAACCGAATGATGTTTGTACCTAGTGCATAGATAAGTTGAAAACGGCTGAACCGATTTAGCTGTTTTTTTTTTTAATTAGCTCCATATACCTACCTAAATAGGATTACAAGGCTGAAAACTGAGCGCTACCGAACCGGGTATTTTAGCTGGTAATAATATAAATGCCGAAATGTATAGGTACACCTATGTTTGTTACTTCGTCACACTGTTATGTGAAATTGAAAATGGAGATAGCTTATGCCTGGATTAACACATTGGCTACTTTTTATTTTGAAAAATATACATAGTAGGTGAAACAAAGAACACTGCTAGTGCGCTACAATTCCAACTAAATTGTAACATTTCAGATTATTAATAGCGCATGACATTGCGTTAATAAAGGTAAATCTGACCATCGATGACACAACATGGATTACCTACAGCGCACTGCCAACCTCCATGATTGGATTATCGGGTAAGCAGAACTTATATAATATCTATGTACGTATTACGTAGGCACTAAATATCACACCGTTCAAATTCTGTACAAAAATCCAAGATTAAAATTAGTAGGTACCCGGTAGCCAATAACCCGGTATAAGATTTCACTTTAATCGAGATATAATGACTGTCTCGTTTACGATTAGTTGTGTGAACGTGTACTTTTCCCAAACAGAAAAAAAATCTTATTATTTTAAAGATTACTGCGTGAAGAAGTAGGTACCTATTATAAGAATAATACTTATAAACGGAAAAACATTTATAAAAAAATGTGACTTACAATATTTATCGTTTAATTTTGTTTTAATATAGACAGCGATACACGGCTCATGATATAATTATAGACAGCTATACACGGCTAATGATAATTATAGACCGCAATACACGACTAATGATAATTATTATTTGACTTACATTGTACGAGTATAGGTACCTACTTAGTATCTTAAATTCATATACCTTTTTTTACTAATGTAATAGGGGTAGAGGTAGGGTAGGGTTAGGTGTTTAATCATAGATATTAAGTGACGGAATAGTCGAAGACGGTTAACACACCTAGCACGTAAAGGAAATTCCCAGGCTCATTTTTGGAATTTAAACCAACACCCTTCAGCGTGTGATCCGACCGCGCTAACCACCGAGCAATCATTGTTACGCATCGTTATTATTGAATAAATCAATTAAATTACAAAAATCAGGCTTTATAGATTTATGGAAATAATACAGTGCGACACGAAAATACACATTGAAGTCGAGTGAGTAAGTGACATCACCACAACTAAATAGGAATGTACCGTGTTATCTAGTACTAGATATGTACTTATAACAAGGTAGGTATGTAGATATATTCAGTTATTCAGTTTGGCCTTAAGAAGCACAAGGACATGCACCTAGGGAGCCTGAGATAAGCTGTACCTACTGTACCTAGTTACTATTTCGCTAAAGTACTTTGCTAACTAATTCTTTGTCCCAGTTTTTGCCCCGCAGCGTGCCTCTGAATACTAAACTTGTTCACCAACTATCTACCGAAGTAAGATACGTCCGTGTATTTAATATTATATTTAAAATATCGAATTAAATCCGGGTTGCGATCAGTTAAATTTAATAAAGATAAAACACTATTCATTTTATTAAATCCGTTAATTTCAAACCAAATACGAAACTAATTGAAACATGATTTCGTAAAATATACCAAATTAAATTGAAATAAAAAAAATGTCAGTTAAAGTGTCAATCAGAAACAACTAGCGACACGCCCTAGCTTCGCACGGGTGCAATGTGGTAGGTACATATGCATGTATTATAGATACATATAAACCTTCCTCTTGAATCACTCTGTCTATTGATGGAAACCGCAATAAAATCCGTTACGTAGTTTAAAAGATCTAAGCGTACAGACGGCGGGAAGTGACTTTGTTTTATACTATGTAGAGATGCTGCAAACGGGCGAAGTCGCGGGTTGTAACAGGCTGTAAAAAATAAACAAGAATTTGTATTTTGTGCTTACTAGGCATAAATATTCATTTTTACTTTGTTCTTAGAGCTAAACTAACGAAAAAGAAAATTCAACAACAAAAATACGAGACAATTTTGAGTTAGAATCTATGTACGTATATCAATTGACGTCATGACCATAAGAAGGAAAGGGTGTAAGAACACCTTGACATGATAAGTTCCAATTTTACTTCTATTACATTCTACCTTTCATGGACATCTTATTTCACGGTTGAATGAGAGCGAAGAGGCATTTCACGTCGTGTCGTACCTAAAACGAGTGTGGGAAGTCATTTCCACAACCTATGAAATTAATGAAAGCCTTAGTATATTGTAAACTGATACCCGCGATGTCGTCCGCGTGGAATTTAACAAAAAGTTTGGTCAGTTTGTAAAAACTTTTTACTAAATAGTAAGTATTCTATGTATATGTTATTCCAGGCCATAAACTGTATGTGTGCCAAATTTCATTCAAATCCGTACAGTTGTTTTTGCTTGAAAGAGTAACAAACATCCATCCATCCTCACAAACTTTCACATTTATAATATTACGTAGTAAGATTAGTAGGATAATTATGTAAAAAGATATCAATGAAATGTAGAGCAAACTGTAGACGATCGTTAGTGCAATGCTGTGTCGGTCACATCTCACAAATACTACGTGCGTTGTGTTTTCACAAATTTGTTTTCTCAAATATTAATATCAAATTATTCATTAATAGGATAATCTTTATTTAAGGTCTCCACAGTTTTAGTTTCAATTAAACAAAATAAAATAACTTAAAATAATAACTACTATAAAAGACCGCTACCAATGGGAATAGTTCCCAAAACGCTGGCCCCATTGCCGCGTTGTATGGCAATACTCAAACGCTGAGCAAAAAAAAAAATCAACCAATTAAATACACAAGCGGTCTTATCGCTTAGAAAGATTTCTTTCATGCGACTGTGTCTTTAAGGATAAGATTCGCTGAGTAGGAATGTTCAAGTAGGTTGTAATGTAAGCTTATGTGATTTATTTTCGAGAGTCATACCTACTATGGCAACCGGCATAGCTTTCGACACATTTTGTTTTATTTATACAGGATTATCACATTTGATGCAAGATGAGGCCACGCGCGCGTCTCCTCTGCTTTGATTCCTTGAAAAAGGCCACCGGATGTAGCTGGAGTGTCCGACCTAAACAAATGAAAGAGACGATTAGGTAGTCAAATACGAAATAATAAATTAGTTGTTTTTTCAGGTGAATGTACAACTTATGGTTACGGCAACAGAAAACGGCACGTGAAGCAAATTTCGGATACGCTACTGGCTGGTCCTATGTGGGTAGTATCGCTGGACAATTGTACAACCTCCCTCGGGCCTAACGTGGCGCCTAATGCGGGCGCGGGCATGCTATGTGCTATAGGAGATGGCGTAGATGCTTGTGAGGTAAGCCATCAAAATATTTAATATCAATAAATAATCAGTACCTATTTCAAGGAAATATAAAAATAATTACCTACTTAGGGGTACCGATTTACCCATTAGAATAAGTTTTTAAACAAGTCTATCTAGAAATCGTGGCAAAAATCAGCTGTTCTCGCATCTATCAGTTGTCCTATGACATTTGTCTGTGGAATAGCGAGTTTTTTTCGCAAATTCAGGGTCGGTCTCCACATTAATCCACGTTGATCACATTAATAGGTTAATATATATCTATGTATATCTCTAAAACATACAGTAGGTATATACAATATACATGTAGATAGGTAAGAATTTTTTTATCCATTTTTCTGAAAAGTAAGAGCGAGAACACTCCCATTCTACTTAATTCTAAAGTTTTTTGATTTTGTAGCGATGATAGCTAAGTGGCTAGCGCCGTCGGTTTACACACCAAAAGGTGTGGTTTCAAATCCTAACAATGAGTTTAAACTGCCGGTGAAGTAAAACATCGTGAGGAAACCATTGCATGGTGGTACTGTATCTACTTTCTAGTACTCGCCTGGCTTCGACCACACCGTCTCTTAACATCAACTGAGCTGTTAAGAAGTCAAACTTCTAGTTAGTTAACCATTTGAAAAAAAAAGTATTTTAATTTGTGCACACAAATGACCGAAAATAGTTATACGAGTCTATGATTTATATTACCTAACCATCACCGTGAACCTAAATGATTTTGAAATACACAAAATCTTGTAAAAAGGTTCGTGTCAAACTTACTATGTCTGTAGACATAACTCGCAATGTGACGTCATCCAGAGGTGGCCTTGCAGTTACATGGAAGGCTTGCAACTTTCAGTACTAGTTTTAGAACTTTCAGGTTTTGTCCTCCACGTAAGCACGAATTTTCTTATAATAGATTAAATAGGATATTTTAGTAGATGATCAGGCTTGTAACATAAACTGAAAAAAGAACCGCAAGGTCTATCCGTATATTCTACACCTCCTCGAGACGCCTGCCAACTTTTATTATATCATAGGAGAGACGGAAAATCGCTTCTAGGTTAGTATACATAACACTTGTAGATAATTATGTACTTACCTACACTACGGCACACATCTACAATAAGAACGTTTTAGAAAACTGTAATGTACCTATTATCTCTGATTCTAACTGATTTTATTATTTGTCGTAAATTCATCGTGTTAAACGAACTACCGAGACATGTTCTTTAGTTTTTACTTATATGGTACCAAAATTCAAAAGATTTATGGCGCCATCTCGTGACGTTAAAAACGCTTTGCCAAAAATAAAAAAGTTGAAAAGAGTAGGTACATGACTACTTATGAGCTAGTTAGGATTTTTATTTACTTACCCACATACTTTTCAGTAGTATACCACAATCAAACTCATTTTTTACTGTTGACATGCTTGATGTTTGACAGCTCACGTGATATTATGTGACGGTTGGGTAAGATGGTAAGCGCTCCAAGAATCAAATAGTCGATGTAACTCAGAAGCCTTTTTAAAGTAAAACTGTTGGTACGAACTAGACGCTCTCCTGATGGTAAGAGATGACGCCTGTTCACGACCATTGCAGTGATACACAGAACTTACTTGCCTAAATTGGGACTGCACTGGCCATGTTAGAAGCATGTCGGAGGAATTTTGTTCAAAATTACAACAGACGACGGATGATCTAGATATATAGGGACGACCTTGACATCTACCTGAAAGATTTGGCCGAGGTTGAACAAATGGAAGGAGGCCTTTGCCCTGCGGAGACAATATATATAGGTTATTATACCTACCTAATTTTTGACTCTCAGGGTGATTCCGGTGGTCCTTTAATATGCAAGGGCGTTATAGAAGGAGTGAGCAGCTACGGCATGGACTGCGCGCTGCCAGGTCGTCCAGGCGTGTTCACCAGTGTCGCTGCTCATTTGGAATGGATTCGAGAGACTATGGCCAAGGTTCCAGGCTGAAATTCTTCTACTCTATTGATATATTGCTTAAATAACCTAAGATCTCCCAACAAGTAGAGCATGTGTCATCTGCGATAGGGCCAGTGGTTCGAATGTTCCTCTCATCTAATTATAACTATATTTACTACTTATTTATTATATGTATTTTTATTATTATTTCCCTGACAATCACCGTATCTACCTACTGTATTTAAAATACTTTTGTTTTATAACTTAAGTATCTATTATCTACATAAAATAAATCAATTTACTCGCCGAATAAAAACATTTTAAGTACTAGTATCATATACAAAATTGTCTTGGATTGATTGATATTCGAGCCGCTTCCGGTGTTTATGGAAGTCGATGGGGGGAGACCTACTATATCCAGCAGTGAACGTCCTACGGGTGAGATGATGATGATGACATGTCTTCAACTTAGAGTTGAAGGTAGGTTCTTTCTAGGTAAGCGTGCGCCATATTAGACCACATCGTTGCTTCACATCAGGGAGGATGTAGTCTAAGGCGAACCAATAAATATATATTTATACATTAGCTGCGCCCCGCGGTGTTACCCGCTACATGTTTTCGGGATAAACATGTAGCCTATGTGTTAATCCAGGGTCTCAGCTACCTCCATACCAAATTTCAGCCAAATCCTTTCAGTAGTTTCCGCGTGAAAGAGTAACAAACATCCATCCATACTCAAAAACTTTCGCATTTATAATATTAGTAGGATAGGTTTACATATGTATACCTACTACACTGCCTCACTACCGCAAGAACCTATTCAGTTAAGCGTTAGACCTATAATTTAACAATAGCTATGTACCTATCCCAAGAAAACCGTATAGGTATCGCAAGAGTATTTCTAAAACGATTCCAGCCTTTCAGAATACATTGAAAAGTATTGAATAAATCGTTATATGGGGCGTTCTACTTTTCTACCGACAATCTGAGTGATAAATTTTTAGATTTCAAAAAAAAATAAAAGTGTAATTCTTTAAAAAAATGTATTTTTACATTATTGTCCAGTTATCGAAGATTTCAGATATGTATAGTGCATCGAAGTTTTGTTATTTACTTTTTATTTATTTTAAGTTTTATCGGAATAGTTAGAAAAAATAAACACCTCTGTCACAAACTAATATATTTATTAATTATTATGTCAAATCAAATTTACAGTTTTTTTTAACTTGGCATAACTAGAATACAAGCATTTATTATTATCGAACACGATTTATCCCAATTCTTGTTACAAATATAATATAAAAAATTACATTTAATACCACTCTGTCACATTTTTGCTCATTAAGACAACAAACTTTGAAATATTTTGCAAATAATTGAAATAAACATAGCTGAAATTCTGTTACTACCTTTTATGGTCAATATATAATAATATAATACGTTATTTTAGTGTATATGTTTTCAATAAACTGAACATATGCTGCTTTAATGCTTAATTACAAGGGGGACAAAATTGTGCTAGAGTATGACAGAATGGTAGATATTAATAGGCCAACATTTAAACTTAATCCTTTAAGGTTTTGAAAGTTTTTAAAAAGGATAACAAAACATAAGGCTTCTCTTACAATGCTACATAAGATATTATTTCTTGGTATAATCATTATTTGGTGCACGTAAACTCAGACTAATCTTTTCTTTTCTCTTATTCGACTTTTCAAATACTTCTATAACACGCCTTCCTCTTTTAACCGTAATAATTTTTATCAAGTTTTCAAACATCACATCTGATACATCTGATTTTACTAATTTAAATATTTTGTCAGTGTCAACAACAGTTTTATAAAATATCACCTGAACATTTCCATCTTCATCCACACAACTTTTTTCAACTCCTAAGTAGGTGCACACGACTTAGTTTCTACTGGGTACTTTTACTGACATAATACCATTTTTTATTAATAATGGGTCTCCAGACAGGTCACATGAAGCACCTGGTTTTATGTGCACAGGTTTTTTTCTGATTAACGAGAGGCTGAAGAGGCTGATCATCTTCTGAAGTAGTAATACTACTTCAGAAGATGAAGATGATACAATGTTATACAACAGTCTCATAAAATCTCTTTGTAGGAGCTCTAATTATTATGTTGTTTATTTATATCAGCCAATGGTTCTTTTTAATCTGAGGTTGGGCTTAACTACCTACCTAGCTTTACTTTTATAAAGAGCAACTTAATAAAAATAAAGCTAGCAAATAATATTTGTTGTGCAGCATTTTTTTATTACCAAAGTCTCTTGAAACAGTTGAAGTTTTAGTCCGGAACGGTTAATTGTTGTGTCTTGTAGGAAAGGATAGGATTGTTTTGGAGCAGTGTTTCATTTTGTTTTTGTTTTTAATGTTTTTGTAATGCTCCTTAATGGCACTTGTCAAAATACTATATGTATTTTCTTTTTTCTTCTTTATTCGGCGCTTTTAAATTTATCTTAATTTTTTGGTTTGGGTATATTATGTAATAAGCTGTCTTCTTTTATTTTTTTGGCGATGAAGTCTTTCCTTGTATTTTCGTATTTTTCTATAATTAATTTTACATGGCCTTAAAGTTTCATATTTTGCCTATAAATTTTCGATCTGTCTCGGCTAACTTTTTCTCTTCCCCTTGCTCTAGCAGCGGATGAGGTTGGAGTTAGTGAACGAGATCTAGGAATTAAAGGAGTAACCTGGGGTTTGAAGGAACAGGTGTGGAAGTCGAGTATTCATTAGAACGTTCTGCAAAGCTTTCTGTTGTTCTCTTTTTGTTTCTAACTTGCCATTTTATTTTCATTTGTCTGTGTACTCTTGGTGTCAGATCTTTGACTAGCTTTTTGCAAGCATGGTATCTTTCTAAGTCTTATCATTTCACTTCTACGACTTTTTCAGGGTCCTGTTTCCTTTTTTCACGACAACGTCACTGCTTTTCCGTCGCAAATAACGCTATTATTTAATTACCCTGATGATAATACCTTAAATGAATAAAATAATTGATAATGTAATATATAGAATACAAAAGATATCAATTAACTATTGTGAAAATCAATTACGGCAAAGTTTCTGACAAAAAATACCACTCCGTCACGAGCTATACTACTCCCGTCACAGCTATTTTGTGACAGAGGTGCCTCGTGACAGAGGTGTAAAATAACAGTGTTCGAGGATTTCAACGTTCATAAAATTACAAATTGTTCGTAAAAGTGAGTAAATATGACAGATATACTGGGAAATAATAATATTACGTAAATAAATGGGAATTACAATAATATTTTAAAGTAGTAACTTACGTGACAGAGCGGTCGCCGAATAAACACACGCACCTCTAGTTCACTACCAGCGGGCGCCTAACTCGGCTCGCTCCAGGGTGGGGTCTCAAGGCTTAAAGCCGAGAGGAGAAGGAAACCGTGCTGTTGTTTAGTGTTGAAGATCAAACAGCTAAGGCGTGTTTATTGTTTTGCGAAATGCGTGACGGAAGATAGCAAGAAAAAACATATGCAGCCGTACCCAAGGATAAAATATTTTTTTGCTTAATAGTATGAACCTTTACGTTTATTATATTTTTATTAATCTAAAGACAATATTTCAGCATTTCAATAAATAATTTTATATTATAGGGTCCTATATGATTTTTTTAAGCGACATCATTTTGTAACATTAGGCAGCGTAAAGGGACACGCTTTATTTGTATGTAAAACACCTCTGTCACACGTTTCGAATACTATGTCACAATAATTTTGTAAAAAGCAAAAACAATAAAAACGGGATTTTAGTATTATTATAATGACTATATGGTCCAAAAAATCTTGTGACAATAAAATTTGAGAAACTGCAATTTAGGACGGATACAGATTTTTTTTTCCTGAGGAGACACGTCATTGTCGGTAGAAAAGTAGAACGCCCCATATATGCGAATAGGTTTTAGCAAGAATTTCAAACGTTCGAATAGACGTCGCATTTATTGCCAGATAAACGAGAAGCCATTTGATAAATGTCACTTTTCCTTGCTTTGGCAGCGTAATCTTGTATCTACCACCATTTATATTTCACGTGAATTCTTGAATTGCTCACGGATTCTATAAATATATATTAAACTGTAACAATTAGTTTTTACTTGTATTGCGACTGCTTTTATAATAGTCACAATCTGTTTTTTTTTAGTTTTTTCTAAATATTTTCCTAGTTAACATAAAATAGTTTAAAAAACGCATTAATAAAAATTTACACGTATTTTTAGCTTCGCTAAATGTGACCATCTAGCCCCAAACTAAGCAAAGCTTGTACTATGAAAACTAGTTTTTTTTTTATAAATACATACCTACTTAAAGTACATTTATGTATATGGAACTAACTGACACAAACAAATGTTAGTCCTGAATGGGAATCGAACACACGCCCTAAAGCTCAAGAAACAGAAATACTGGTAAATAAGCTAACAGGGCAGTGAAGTCAATAAAATAAATAATTTATATGTTATCTCATCAGAGGCATTCTTTTCCAAACTAAAATAAATAACATGTTTTGATTTTACACCAATTTATTTTAACACATTGCTAATTTTACATTTGACAATAAGCACTATATTTGGAAACAATAATGTTTATAACAGAACAGTCAACATCAATAAATAATTATTACTCCACCAATCCGTCTAATTTTTTTAATAAACCTTATTTGCTTTTCCTTTTCCATAAAGATAGGTTTAATAAAATTAGGCAGATAGGGTTGCCATTTCTCAAACTACAACCATTTTCACAACATTAATATGATAAGAACACACAATATTCATTTACATTATAATTTTAGTAAAATTGCATCTGACGATGTTGACGTCGTGAGCGCTAGTAACCCACAGGCTAATTTGCCGCCAACAGCACGTTGATTAAAAAATTATATTTGACTGAGTCTTGATGGTATAGAATTGGTACACCGTGTACGAAATACTAAGTATTCAGCTATTTTGCAATAAAATCTTGACCAACTTGAAAATAAACAAGATTTTTGGTATCACATTTTAAGAGTTATCGATTTTACGATTATTTTTAATAATAATAACTTATATAGCAGGCGTGAACCAAAAGCAGGAGGCGAAGTTACGTTTATTTAAGGATGCAAAGCTCAAAACCCATCTATCCGACGACGTGACGTTCAAATGGCAAATCAACATACAAAAGTATAACAAGTGACAGGCTATGAAAAAAAAAAGTATTTTGTTTCAATGTTACAATTATTATATTCATAAAGTAAGTCAAATATATTGAGAACATAAGAGTATGTATGGACAACTTAATACCACTAAATAGTAGGTATAAAACGCATTTTGCGTGTATGTTTGTTCGTTTTTTTTTCATTCTATATTCTGTACGGCGTTCACTTAGAGAATTTATTCCGTGATGTTTATAGTAATTTTACATAATTATGTACCATTTATTTTGTAAGTAAACCTACACATCACACACATAATATCTCAAGGAGTATATAATTATAGTAATATAATATAGATAGGCAATAATGTGAACCTAAAACCCTGTCCAATTTTTAAAGAGCCATATCTGCCTGTTGCTCTCTACGTGAGTTTTCACCACTTGGTTCCTCCAGAGTATTTTTTTTTTAACGAGTCAAAGTTAGCTTAAGTCATTTTCTCAAAACTGCAACTTAAACTTCTTTAAATTTAAAAGTTATTTGTGATTGTACCTCGATTGCACGTTGGTGGATAATTCCTGTAAAATTGCAAACTGTGGCAATACCGAACTATATACAGAGATGAACAGAGTTTCAGTTACACCCTGTATACATATATATATGTAATCATTATAAATACTTACAGAAAATACCACTACAATACAAGGTTACACATATACCGGTTCTATAAAATGTGTTCTAAATAAATTAATTTAATTACGCATCAATCAAAAGAACATCACAAAAAAACATCAATTAAATTGTATGGAATATGAATTAGAGGATTTATGCCCTCGATTTCTTTTACAAAGTCGGGTAGTAATTTCTTACGCAAAAGAAACCATGGGCATAAGTCACAGATCCGAATTAGAAAATGGAACATTCTAATTCAAATAAGAATGGAATAGTTTAATACAAATTTATTTAAGTATATTGGAATATTTATTTAAATAGTGGTACATACACAATAATAGTACACATATAAAATTATTAATTAAGAATTATTACGAAAATTATTATTGATTATGTATGCTCAATAAGCTAATATCTAAATTAGAAATAATCCTGTAAACTTTTCCTAACAAACAAGTCACGCATGAAAGCGAATCAATATGTTTTATATATCAACAAACAACTAGTTCACCAGGCGCTTATGTCTATGAGGGCTAGCATAAAATATACAATACATTAACAACTCTTTAACACTAGTTTGTTTAAACATTATTTTGTTTGAAATAGCAAGAAAATGTAATAAAATATTTAAATTTGTGTTTGATATAGTCAACACTTAATATTATTCTTAATCCCTGCTCTTTACTGAGGAAAATCACACAACTAGTTATAACATTTTGTATTCAGTTTAATATAATCTCAAGGATCATTAACATACTTGTACATTTTATAAATAAGGTCTTACACTGAATTCTCTTCTTCTTATAAATGATATCCTAATCAATATAAATATAGTCTAGTAAAAACATTTATATCAACTAATACTTTCACTACTGGGGTTTCACTAGGCATTTCCTATAACAGCAATAAAAGCTATTAAAATTACAATTTTAAATTATTTTAGAGTATTTCGAATATGTGTACTGATCTACCTATCAAAGTGAATAGCTCTTACTGACCCTGATAAAAAACAGCAATTTCAAAGAAAAATGCTTTGCAAGAAAATGTATGGAAATGTAATTTATTTTTTAAAATCTGCAAGGTAATAGTTGTTCACATTGCTAGGGATCGGAACTCTTTAGAATTACTACACTTTTGCAGAACACCTTGTATATACAATTTAAATGCAAACATCTAGAAATTACATGAAACACATTTTTTTTTAAATATAAGTCACAATAAATTTAAGCTGTAAATTAACGACAAGTTCATAGAAATAACATTAATTAAATGGATATATTTATTATATTAGTGATGGCTTTGCGGAATTCGGAATTTTATCACTGAACTAATAATTGTACTTACAAGATATTATAGTAAAATATATAGTCTGCAGCAATATTTTATTTATTAGTTTTAACTTAACTAGTTTTTTTTATAGTTGACCCCAGCTTATACGATGTAAAGTGACAATGTGGTCATGGATGGGAGACACAATTGACCTAAAATTAAAACTGACTCCCAAGTGAGGCTAGTGGAATACACTTTTGTTTGGAGGCTGTAGATCTTTAACTTAAAGGTGGTAACTGGCCAGCCCAGTACTAGAAAGTACTTTACCACAATGCAACTCTTCTATAAGTTTAGCTTATTCATTATTTTATAGAAAAAGTATGACAAAATGTACAGAGCAGCTATTTTTTTGCGATTTATAGACTTGTGTCCCTAGTAAAAGTTGTTCATATTGATGAGTACAATGTCCATTTTTAGGGTTTGGTACACCCCAAGCTCATAACCCTGTATAGTTTGTATATTCCATAACTATTTTTAATGTGCTGTTGAAATCAGGGGATTTAAACGTTGAATTATTTACGGAAGAATAGGTAGGTATGTTATGTCCCACTCCCGCAAAGTGTAAATAAAATATGATTTTAGAATTTTGCATAATAAAAATCATTTTATTGCTCTACAATTCATGATAATAGCAAACTATATCTGACCGTACAAGGAGAAGCAGTTGCAAAAGTGTACATACTTGATCAGAAGTTACACGAAAGCCATACATCCTATAGCTCTGATACAAGCACTCTTCAGCCAGAGCTCAAGACCAGTTGAACCAAGTTCGCCCTTCCACAGTGGGCGTAGAACTGGAGCTTTTAGGCGTCTTGGGGCTCTTGGGGGTCTGCGGCTGCGACGTGGTCTTGTCTGCCTCTGTAGGATTCTCGGCGCTTTCGATTGTCTCCTTTAGCTGGAAAGTAACATTAGTTTTCTTTCATTCTTGAATGCTTTCGTAACATTTACCTGTTTTGTAATTTTTTACTTGTCATTAAATGAATTATTACTTTAAGACTTTTAGGTGTACTTCATTAAATTGATAAAAATATCTTAAAATCACCTTAACATTAGTCTTTTCCTGCATTTCCCGCTCATATTGCCTGACATCCTCGATGGTCATATTATACCATTCGTCCATCCACGCGAATGCTTGACGATGCCCCAACACCAGAATCTCACGGATCGCCTAAAACATGATTAAGTTATTAAGAAAAAGCATAGAAGCTTTGTGGCATATTCAACCTCAACCAATATATACAAGGCTATAAGCTTGGGTTGTACTAAGCTGAATGGGGTTCATGAATATTTTTTAATAGGAGTGGCTACAGACCCAACTCACTGGATCTACTCCCAACTCACTGGAGCTACTCCCAACTCACTGGAGCTACTATGCCAGTGGCCCAGAGCCTCGCTCTGATATTTCAAGGAGCTGGGTTGGCTCGGGTATACACTGGCAGGGGGAAATGCACAATACATCCCAAGCAGGACGTCAGTGCAGGACCTATCGCCCCCACTTTGAATAAGAATGGATGGCTTCAGAGTTATCGCAAGCAGTAATTGTGAAAAAATAAATTATCTGCTCCATACATTTCAAGTGAACTGTCAAGGGCTACTAACTATTTAATAGCATTTTTAAGATTTCAGATGAGAGATCTTGGATACAATGATCTCCTGTCAGCTTGGTTACACCCAGAAGTTATAACCCTGAATGAGCATTTAAGTATTATTATAAGAGTGAGATGTGATTGAATCTAAATCTAATTGGAAGTTACAAAATAATACTAATTATGGTGTTTTTTTTTTTAAATTCAAAATAGGTTCGCTACTTGTTACTTCTACTATTAAAAATTGTGAGTCAAATCAAGATAATATTGGCGAAGGATCATATAGAAGAAAGGCCAACAATCAGCAGTGGGTGATTACAAGCTGATGATGAATTCTTACTTACTCCTTGCACATAGTCTTCAACTCTGGTCTGTAGGCCCCAAACCTCAAATTTAACACTGACGGCTTTATAACAGCACATGATAGGCTGATGACCATCCCGCCAGCCTTCCACCAAAGGTCCTCGGCTCGTCTTTTCGGATTTGAAGAACTTGGGATCTTCAGCTTCCTTATAGTGGTGAGGCTTTATCTCATCATATGCGATGTCTAAGAAGTCGACGTCTCGTTGTTCCAGTTCTTCTGGACTGAGGCCGAGACACTGGAAGTTAATTGAGATTGATTTCAGGATTTTATTGCAAGTTAAGGAAATTTTACTACAGAAACTGTAGTGTAGTTCTGACGTATTTTATTTATAATATCACTAGCAATCCACACTGGCTTCTTTTGTATGCAATTTATTTTGGCAACTTGATTTCTAAACATTGAATTTCTCTACTGATACAAAAACTTAATAAAACATTTCAATGACAGTGAAAACCATATTAAAATCGCGTTGTTTAGAAATAAGCAGAGAAACAAACTGATATAGATGGCAACTTAGTATTTAGAAATACACTGCAAGACAACGCTACATACATATTTTTCTTTCAAGTAGGTCATCAGAAATCAGAATGTTATCAAGAGTATAGAACCAGATTAGAAGCGACCAAGGCAACAAGGTTTCCATATTTAAACTCTATGATATTGATTTAATTCTCTTCTATTCACTGACTATAAAGAGCTACTTGTTACATACATTGTTACATGTTCACAGCTTGGTGGTTAAATAACTGACACTGAGATATAGTACTTACCGAGCAGGACTTTACTAAAGTTTTATTGCTACAGTTGGTGAGAAGTTTTTTATAGATACATATTTTTTTATTTAAATAAACAAAAAAAAAGAATCCTCACATTTTCAGTGGTCCCATTGTTGTCTTCATATCTTGTTTGAATGGAGATTGAGAACTTTGGTATAAAAGAACACTGAAAGAGAAATGAATAAGTAAGTATTGTTTACAATGAAAATGTGTTAATATGAATTTTATATTTGTTCCATACTTACTGTATATTCTATAAATTGCCAGCATCCACATGAAAAAAAGAAATATAGCAGTTAATTTCTACTCAATTAGCCAGATTATTAATTTAGATATTCCATATTATTTACCAGTGATGGTGTATGGATAGTAATTCCAAGCTTTTTCAGTAATGTAGAATATCTTTGGTGTAAATGACTGGACCCAATAAGGTAAATGACTGGAAGGAAAAATCATTAAATACATTAATTATCCTCATAACATCATATTTTACAATCAGTTTTTATTATTTCACCATTAACATGAAATTAGTAAATGGACACAAAATCAACAAGTTTGGGATATTTCAAGATTTTACAAATCACTGATACTTTTAGACTTTATTTGGTTTGGTGTTTGACACAGGTCTCATATAATGTTAGGTGAAGGTGTGATCATACATGGTGAATACACAGTCTGGTGGGAAAACTAGTTCAAAAATATATTTAGAGCTTGGTGACAGATTTTAGACTCAAGGATGAATGGATGGTAGCTAACTAGCTGATTACTAGAAATCACCAAACACTGTATTACTTTCACTATGTTATCTTTAACTGACAGCTCATGCTAAGTCTCCTCAAAATAGTCAAGTTTATATGCGCTTTACATCTCAAGAATGAAAGACTTGTCACCCTCTTCAAATTAACCAGCTTTATAATGAAGACTGCAAATGATTACAAATTATTTGCTACCACAGGTATACCCTACCATAGGCAAATGATTTGTTAAAATAAATGAGAATGTTTCGTTTTTACTGGTCGATTTTGTTTCACACTATATTTATAATACATAACTATTACAATTGTCACTTCACTTCCATTTTATAGCCATGATGACATTCAGTCATACCTGGACAAATGTATCCTTTTTTCAGTGTACTGTCCACGACCATTTTTTTCATCATCAATTTCTTCGTTAGCGACTACCTCAACGCCTTCTCCATTGCTTGATTGCTCGAAACTGTGACGAGCTATCATATACAGCTGCCCGATACGGTACTAAAATCATAATATGGCCAGGCCCAAACTAGTCGTAAATAAAGATAATTTAATTAAAACAGGTAATTGTGTTAGCCCATTACGATATAAGGATTTGACTACAAAATATTTCAAATTTAATTATTATTAGTAAAATTTACATTTGTGCATTAAACTTACACGATTAATAGTTTAATCTTGTTATTGATATTACGTAAAAATTAAATTTACAATGACCACAAACTAGCAAAAATAATAGTATTTAACATAATGAAACTGAAAATACATAATAAAACTAGTGAAATATAAACAATTTGTTATTTTACAAACCTCTTCTACGGTCATGGGCATGCATATTCGATACTCCTTCGTTAGAACCATTTTATGGAACAATTCAACTCAATTTATTTCTTACTAAGGATATAGATAGATTTGATAAAATATCGATCGATTTATCTAGTGTTACTTCTTTCTTCTGTTTTGAAATTTTTCCTTTTGTTAAGTTTTTTTTATTTTAGGGGTGTATTTTTTTCTTCACAAGGAAAAATAAAACTTTAAACTATCTTTTTCTAATTTTTCTATCAGCAATCATTGTCAACTGTCAAGCAGTTTAGCTGATCGTCAAGTTTTTTTTAATTTCTTATGACCCATTTTTTTTTTTGTTTTGTCGTAGCATTTTGAGAATTTGCCAGTGTCAAGTGTTTTCTATTTTCAAGTTTCATAAATTAAATAAGTTGCCTCGTAGCTATAATTCAAGTCAAAATCCAGGTTTAGCCAAGTACAGTCCGTGTCAGTCAAGTTCAGTCATTTTGATACATAAACACTCGATTACTTTTTTAAAACATTACTTTTGGAAAAAATACAACAGGGCGACACGACTCTTTCCGCGTTTCCGCCAAAACTCCATATGACGCTTTCCATCAAGAGTACAAGGTTTAGAAGATCTACACTATAGAAGTAGTCACCGCGTGCCCCTTAGACCTATTTAACTTGATTTTATCATGAAGCACTTGAACATTTGAAATATTCTACACGGCAGTATACGTAATGTGATTTGCTAAAAGAAAAGAAAACAGTGTTAACATGCCACTCTTTGACTTTGACTGCATTTTCTTAAGACAAGGCAGTATGGCTTTCCAGCTTTAGCCTGCCCGATGGGGCTAATAAATAAATAAAAAAATTGACTGCATTTTTTTTTTTTTTTTTTTCTTTGGTTTTGGCGTCGCGTTTTAGCATTTGCCAGTGTCAAGTAATTATATATTTTCAAGTTTCAAAAGTTAAATAAGTGCCATCGTAGCTAGTTTTAGTCAAAGTCGTCTTTGTCAAGTCCAAGTTTGTGTCAGTTAATTCCAGTCATGCTTTAGTAAAGTAGTGGCAACTTTACTACAAAGCTTCGATGGAGTTTTGGAAGCAACACGAAAACTCATGTTTCACCACATTATATCATTTTCCCACACTCGCGCTTGTAATTCGGCACTTTATGAATAAAACACCACCATTTTTATGCATAAACACTCGACAAAACACAAGTTTTAGAAAAAAATACAACGGAGCGACACGACTCTTCCCGCGTTCCCGCCAAAAAAACTCCTGCATTTTATTATTGACAAAGGGAGTTTTTGGCGGGAACGCGGGAAGAGTCGTGTCGCTCCGTTGTATTTTTTTCCAAAACTAGTGTTTTGTCGAGTGTTTATGCATAAAAATGGTGGTGTTTTATTCATAAAGTGCCGAATTACAAGCGCGAGTGTGGGAAAATGATATAATGTGGTGAAACATGAGTTTTCGTGTTGCTTCCAAAACTCCATCGAAGCTTTATAGTAAAGTCGCCACTACTTTACTAAAGCATGACTGGCACGAACTGACACGAACTGGACTTGACTAAGACGACTTTGACGATAACCATAGCTAAGATACAGCAGAAATAACACTTAGGACAAGGCAGTATGGCTTTATAGCTTTAGCCTGCCCAAAGGAGCAAATTAAAAAAAAAAGTTATTGACAAAGTCAGAGAAATAATTTTTAATTTTTTTTACTGTATTAAACTGGATTTTAAAAGTTGGTGTAGGTAATATTCTTGAAAATCAATAGGGGGTTATACCCCAACAAAACTGAAATATGGATGCTAAAGAAGTCGTCGAGCATCTGGTTGCTTTAAAAGTGATGAGACTTACAAAACCAGCCTTAATTAGCCCAAGAATTGTAACCTGCGATTCCAAAGATTTGCCAGGAAATATTCTAAACAACTATTTGAAAGATGACGCTACATCAGTCACTCAAATGGAGACTCTTGCAGCTGGCCAGTTTTTACTTTTACCACAAAGCTTTGGAAATATCTATCTGGGTGAAACATTCTCCTGTTATGTGTGTGTACACAACGAGACTAACAACCCTGTACAAAGTGTACATATCAAAGCTGGTCTGCAGACAAACTCTCAAAGAATTGTTCTGCCAATTCAGCAAAGTCAGAACCCTACTATGCTTGATGTTGATGAAACACTGAGCGATGTCATTCACCATGAAGTTAAAGATCTTGGCACACACATCTTAGTATGTGAGGTGACTTACATGACCAATTACAACACATTGACCTCATTCCGGAAGTTTTTTAAGTTTGAGGTAATGAAACCATTAGATGTCAAAACTAAATTTTACAATGCAGAGTCTGATGATGTATATCTTGAGGCTCAAGTACAGAACATAACATCTGGACCTATAATTCTTGAGCAAGTGTTATTAGAAAGCTCGCAACAATTTAATGTTAAGTCATTGAATGAGATTAACAATGAGGTATCTGTGTTTGGAGATGTGACCTTGCTACAATCACAAGAGAGCTGCCAGTACCTATATTGTCTAACACCCAAAGATCATATAGCAAAGGAAATAAAGTTATTAGCGGCTGCTAAAAATATTGGTAAATTAGATATTGTATGGCGTTCAAATTTAGGCGAGAAAGGAAGATTACAAACAAGCCAGCTGCAAAGAAAGACCCCAGAATATGGAGATATAAGAGTAACATTTGAAAGGTTACCAAGTAAGGTGCCAGTTGATGAGCCCTTTAATTTTATTTGTAAGATAGTAAATGCCAGTGATAGAACACTTGATTTGATTTTGAAGTTACGGTCTCTGCAAGATGCAAGCCTCCTTTGGTGTGGGATTTCAAACAGAAAATTGGGGCCTTTGGAACCCGGAAACAGCACTACTGTAAACTTGACTGCACTGCCTATAAACACTGGGTTGTACAGCATAACAGGAGTTTCATTAGTGGATTTGTTTATAAAAAGGACTTATGATTATGATGATTTAGCTGCTGTTTTTGTCTGTTAAAATTGGTAGATAATATAATGAAAAAATATTTATTCAAGTTGTTTAAGATGTAAAGAAACAATGTAATGTATCAGGTATATTTTTCTTGTATAGTTGATTGTTAAGTTCTATTTACCTACTAGTGTTAGCTTATAGCTGTATTACCTGCCTTTGCTTAATAATTGGTACTATTTGACATGCTGACCTGTAATTAGTACTCTTCCAGTACTCTTGGGTATATTTGAATAATTAATTATTTGTCTTTGGTTCATACCACCATAAAAATATTACTGTAACAAGCATACCACATTGTCATAAATAAAATATCAACTTTGTTTTTGTTGTTTGAAATGTCTATAACTTACTCTTATGACTATGAAGAAACTAACCTAAACTAAAAAAAAAACTTTCAGGTATGCAGTATTCTGAATCCTGCTATATGTATTACATTATACATAAATGTTAATGTTTGTGTGTTTCTTAGATGTTAACGCAAAAACGGCTAAACAGATTTGGATGAAATTTGCCACACAAATAGCTTATTGCCTGGATTAACGCAGCATTCTTTTTATCCTGAATCTTTTAATATATTTAAAACTAACATCAAAAAACAAACTACAGGAGGTATTGGCTTGAAATTTGATATAGATGTTGTCATAAGGAACATAATTCTGGCATAAGAGGTGTCCTTTATCTAAGGAATAAAATAGCAAGTGTCATGACATAATATTTTTTTTTTTTAAACTTGTTTAATTTATCAATGACGATGAAGTCGCAGGCAGAAATTACTAGGCTATTTATTATAATTATTATAGTAATTTAAGAAAAAAATTATGCTCAACAGTGATATTGTACGAATTGAACTAGCAAAAAACTTTTTATCTGTGTTGTATTGTTTCAAACCTAGTATTCTTTAAAAATTATTAAAACTTGTGATGTTTTATCATGCAAGACATATCTACAGTATATTATTTGTATCTTTTGAGTTGTAGGCACACTGTCAAGTACAATAATATAGTGTGCATGGTCTGTAATTTTGTACCCAAAGCATAAAATACAAAAAAAATTTAGTATGTTATATTTTAGTACTTCAGAAAATTAGTAACTTTGTCTTTGATTTTTTTTAGTTTTATTGTATACATATACAATCTTTAGTTTTACTGAGACCTTGGCCATGGCCATGATGACGTAACTAAGAATTAACTGTTTTTTTTTTGTTTGAATATTAAAATTATCTGCTATTTCCTTATTTTGTTAGACTTAACTTGATTTTACTAACATTTAAAAATACGTATCTGATGTTGGCTGAATTCACAACGTACAAAGATAAAAATGAAGATTAAAAAAAAATTCAGTGACATTTACCCGCCGACATCTTAATGTCATAAATTGAAACGTCACTTTCATGAAACTATCGAGGTGTCTATTGAGAATTTTGGTAATTTATCCTAAATTTTAACCCTTTAGCTAAGTTTTGTTGGTATTTTTATTCATACATTACTCCTTGTTTACAGAACGGTGCAGCACGCACAATTTTTCCTTGTTTTTAAACCCTGACAGTGAATAGTCTGAACACTGATGTGGCCCAATCATGTGTTGTGTTGTGGATACGTTATCTAGCTAATTTTCTTCCTGTGCATAGCTTTTTATTTGGATATAGTTTCTCCAGTTCATCACAATGGCATATCAAACGCTTCTACAAGAGTATATGGCTATACCACCTGTCACGAGAGCATATACGACAGCCTGTGTTGTTACTACTTTGGCTGTGGTAAGTTATAAAATACAACACAATATTTTTACATGACTGCCCAAAAAATAAAGAATGTTTTCAGGGTATAAATAAAAAATAAGTAATATTTTTATTATTGCACCACAGAATCTTTTTATCATCCCAAGTCACACTGGCTTTTTTTAGCAGCTGTTTTTGTTTTATTCAATAATGTCTTGTTAATTAACATATGTATATAGTATTTCTCTGTAATGATAATGAGTAATATGTACATTTTGCCATTTTGCATGTTTATAACCTCTTGCCCAAATTTAATAGATATTTGAAAATCTATAATCAATATGTGTCCTGCTGCAGATGTTATGATATGTTTTTTTTTGTTTCAGCAATTGGATCTAGTGTCACCATTCCAACTCTATTTTAACCCTATACTCATATTAAAGAAGTTTCAGCTATGGAGGCTAATAACTACATTTCTTTTCTTTGGGAATTTAGGGTTTAACTTTTTCTTCAATATGATATTTACATATCGGTACTGTAGAATGTTGGAGGAAGGATCATTTAGAGGAAGAACATCAGATTTTGTTGTAATGTTCATGTTTGGAGGAGTATTAATGATTGTATCCTTTTTAAATAAAGTTAAATAACACTATCAAAAAATTAGGTTTTATCAAGTAAATTACTTTTACATTACAAACAAACTGAACTTTTCAATAAGTAAAGATAGCCACACTTAACAAAGAACAGAACAAATTTTGGGGAATTCCCTAAAAGTTTGAATTGCTTTTAACTGAGTTGCCATGATTGTAGTTGTGTTGCAACCGTTATATTTATGTGGGAGAAATAGTAGCAAGTTTGGCACTCTTGGTAGTCATGGTCCGATAGGCCACCAGACCTGTTGCACAATACCATCTAGCCCCTTAAAAGTTCTGGCACTATTAAGATGTTTCTAAATATCTGTATATGTAACAGTTAGACTAGATAACAACACACTTGCTTGCAATATAATCATTGTCACATCAATGGATATTTGTAAAGTACATAGAATGTATACGTTTTCAAAAATACAAAGTAGAGATATTATATTGCAAAAACACTTGTCTTTGTTTAAAATTACAGTCATATGCTATTAAATCTAGCAAAGTTTCATACTTGGTAAATAATAAATCAGTAATATCACACTCATGAAAACAACATAAGTTCCTTAATTAATGTGTACAGGTGTGTGCGTTTTTCGTCAACTTATTATTTTTAGGTCAAGCCTTCACAATCATGATTGTGTATGTGTGGTCTCGCCGTAATATCTTTATTAGAATGAACTTTTTTGGATTAATGAATTTTCAGGTAATTAGTATAATATACTACTTAACTATGGTTTTATTAACTGTCATACTAATAATTATATAAGTATGAGAATTTGTGAATGGCTTTATGGGGGTGTCAGTAAAATTAAATAGGGAAATACCACATATTCAAGATTTAAACAGCCTACCTTTTATCCTGAAAAAAACATACACATAATGATACAGAGGTTGCTGCCAGTACAAATATAAAAATAAATAAATATCAAACAACATTTGACACACCATATAACCCCAATGATTTTATAAGCCAACTAAAGTTAAAGGTGCAGAAGTGTCACTTCTCTATGTAGTAACACATCAATAATGGCTAAATGTTATATCAAGATATTGATTGAACTGCAGTAAATAAAAATATATTAGTTACAAAATCTATAGATGAAAGTAGAAGATAAATTGTATGTGACAGAGCTTGTCTCGTCTTTCTTTTAGAATTCTGAAATTATATATTTTTTTAGATGGCCTCACCACAAAATCTTGAATGTTTACAGGCTCCATATCTGCCCTGGGTGCTACTTGGTTTTTCAGTACTCCTAGGCAATGCCATTTCAGTGGATCTAGTTGGGATGGCCATAGGCCACATTTATTTCTTCCTGGAGGATGTTCTGCCGAGGCAAAGAGGGGGACAGAAATTGTTGAAGACGCCTAGAATCTTGTAAGTTTCTCTATATACATAATTTTCACTATGAATATTCATTGAATGTTTCAAAGCAATGAATGCCAATACAATGATATCCTTGACTTTGTTTTGTGTTGTGATGATTATTTCTTACCATTGACCCTTGACCCACACTTTGGTGATAGATGTAGCAATGCTTAGTGAAGCCATGTACATGCACGGACAAAAATATACATATATCAACTTAAAGCTTCTCTTCTTTGAAGTGGCCAACATATAGCCAAAAAAAAAACAGAATGGTGCATCATCGAGACTAAACGATATGAATTATCGTAATACTGTTTTTGTAGTTCATCTGTACCTACTAGTATTTACTGAAATACTAGTCACTAGTTCGGTCATTAGTCAATGGGTTCATTTTAATGTGTCAAAAATGTATGCCAAATAAATTGATATTGATTTGATTTGTATTATTTGTAAGTACTTTATAAACATGGAAAAAAAAATACGTATATATTGAAAATGCCCATACAATGCAAATGTTTTACCATTAAAAATCCTCTCTATATTTTTGTCCATCATATAAAGTAATGTAAATATTTCTTATTTCAGAAGAAAACTGTTCGACGCACCAGAAGACTATGAGCCCCTCCCAGAAAACCTCGCGAACGTGCGCCCCGGCGGTTTCGACTGGCGCGGTGACGATGACGACAACAGATAAGCTCCACAACATAACAGACCAACAATGTTGAGTGCAACTGACTTATCTGTACAGTTAGTTCAATATAGTTGCTCTTACATAAACAATTATCGCCCGACCAATCATCATAATCAGCCTATCATAGACCACAGGCCAGGCTTCCAAAACACACCACACGGTTCGATTATCCGGATTTCATTTTTTCTTGAATGGAGGCCATGTGTCGGCAAATGTTGTGTAAGACGTACCTACTGAGTGACGATAATTATATCGTCTTTTCATAGTTGTTATATGTATACAAGATTATAAACTTGCGGTGTTTTAATCTGAAAGGGGTCCATTTCTCAACAACTTTTACTAAGGGAAAATATCTGAAATCTGAAATAGAAAATAAATCCGATATAGGTATGTACAATTGGTTGTATATTGGCTGTTCCATATAATACGTCAACAAAACCTTTTATAGCCTATAATCCAAAATATTAAGTCACTATAGTTTTGGGAAACAGTAATTGAACAAGCTAGCTATCTCGCTCTTATCCCCGAGGGATGTTTCGGCTATGAACCGATAGAAAAACCTTTCGAGATTTAACTTCTTTATTAGCTCGATATAAGGCTCCTAATCGGACAACCCTAGATTCGCATTTTAACGAACCGCAGTCCAAAGGCTCACTAATGTTGGTGCGACAAACGCTTGCGCGATGCAGGATTCTCGGGTTAGCGTCACGTGGTAGACTTTGGTATTACCCGTTTATTAATTGTACAGTAATCTGTTTTAATTCCTTGGATTTTTTTCTCTGAATTGCTAGTTGTTACAAAGAGAAAAGAATTATAATGAACTATTTCATAACTCATAGTTCGTAGTTTCATAGTTCTGTGTATCGCTGCAATGGTCATGGACAGGCGTTATCTCTTAACATCAGGAGAGCGCCTCGATCGTCTCATTACTTTTACATAAAAAAAAAAAAACTTAGGAAATTGCGCCACATCATTCTGATGCTACGGAATCTTTAGAATCAGTACAAAAAAAATCAAAAATGTAGATTAAATAGATACATATAATTAACCTCTTCATAAATTGTTTTAATGTGTTATGAATATTGCAAAATGTTGGTGTAAATTAGTTTGCTTGCTGTTACGTGAAATCATATTGCCCAGGAGTAATTTAAATTGCTTATGTAAGAGCACTATTTCTGAGGACCTCATGCTTATAAAATGCAATGGTGCCTCTCCAACTTTACAGAAGACTCTGTTGCTCGGTAGAGCCAAAACTATTTATAAAAAAGTATATTTTGAATGTTGTAACTTTGAAACAATGATTTTATGGAATAGGTGTTTGTGGCTGATGAATTGGTGAAAGTGTATTTTAAGAATCTAACTTAAGGGTAAAAGTTTGGGCTAGCACCAAATTAGTAACGTCGGTTCTGTTGTAATGTTTTCTTACAAAAATTTGATAAATGCAACTTTTATTAAACCCGCCAAAGTAGCTCAGCGACTTCATTATCGTCAGATTGGTATATTGGCAGCTTCATTTATCTCGCACTACATTCAACAATCGAATGCAAACAAATACCTACCTACGTCAATTTGACGTTTTTGTATGCGTGTAGGACAAGATAAATTTTAGTATCTACTAAAATCTTTGCAAAGGTTGAGTTGCTATTAAAAAGGTTATTTACGTTAATTTAAGTTTTTTGGCAAACAAATTTATCTTTTTGAACAGAATGCTCAAAATTATCGTCTTATTATCATGACAAACAACATTTAAGTTTAGAACAGGAAAATAGGTACAACGAATCGATGCACTTTTATTTTTTATTGGGCAGTGCATGAATAGACCTGTACAAAGTAATCAGTGCTACGCACTAGGCGATGTGTTATCGCCAATTATGTGGAATGATGTTGTATTTTGTGTAAAAAGTGTACTGATAAGGCTCTAATTTGTGAATATTAAACGATAAAACGAGATATTTGTTTTACGACACCAAACCCCGTAACCTCAACCATGGCGTCTACCTATTTACTACGCAATATCTGTATAATATGCAGATAGTAAATAGGTCAAGATATAAACTGTCCACTTGAAGCAGTTACAACAAGACATAGCCTGTTCCTTAGTTACATAGCCACTGAAAGTATGTAGGTAGGAATAGGTATACTTATATTGTTCTTGGATAGAGTCAAATCTTATCGTCGGCTTCTCATTTTATTTATACGTAATTACTTACGTCTGATTAGGTTAGTCCTGATACGGACTCGGAGTTTCCCTACGAGATCGAATCGGAAATGAGGAGATCCGTAGACGAACTATAGTTACAGACATAGCCCAGCGAATTAGCAAGTTGAAGTGGCAGTGGGCAGGACATAGCACGCAGAACTCATGGCCGATGCGGCTGCATAGTTCTGGAGTGGAGTCTACGGACCGTAAAGCGTAGCGGTCATTGACAGTCGACCTAAAAGTACCGCAGGAACGCGCTGCATGCGAGTCGCTTCCAACCAGTCTTTATTGAAGGAAATGGGGAGGCCTATGTTCAGCAGTGGATGTCCTAAGGCTACGATGATGATGAAGAGTCCCGATACTTGGCTAATCTCGTAGTAACGTTGAGTTTCCATAGTAAAATCGTTTATTCCTGTTACTCTTATAAAAAGGAAATATAACTCTGATTACAATGTGCCTACGACTAAGTATTTATATAAAATTATGTAGGTACATGAGGTGATATTCTGATCTTGTAGGAATATGACTGTGACTTACCATATAGGTATGTACCTACATACGAGTAGGTACTTCACCCTGTAATGATGTAGGACAATATATAGGATGACATAATATGTTCAGTATGATGATGGGTTGTGATGGGCGGGTGCTATGATTATAACAGATCTAGTAAAACAATTTGCGATAAAACCTGTCATGTTTTATGTACTAAATTGTATAAAACTCTTCACGTCAGTTCCTGTTAACGCCCGCTAGGGGCGCTGATTTATGCACTAGATGCATTTTGGTATCGAAAACGACAAAAGTTTTTTCGCAAATTGCCATGTTAAATCCTTCATTATGTAAACTTTTATTAGTCAACTCTTTAGACATTACTAACATGATATCCTAATAGATTAAATGAAAGAAAAGAAAACAGAAATTCAGAATTGTTTATTCTATTTTCACGCAAGGTAAATTACAATGCACAGAATACGAATAATAGCTGCTGATTAAATGCCGAACAAAGTAGGTACTCATCTCTCCAGAATTCACCTATCAACGAGAAAATAACAGTAGGTACAAGTATAGTGGATCACTTTGAACAGCTATTTTCAAAAGCAATACCTATGTATTTTATAGCAAAATAGAAATCTACAGTCAATATATTACAAGTTTCATTACTCCAAACAACACAGCCAGTTAAGTATTTATCTCAGTAGACTTCGCCTTCGACAATCACCGGGCCGTTGATTGAGAACATCGCATAACACTAGTAGGTGCCTAATATATTTTATAAATGCAAAAGTAAATATTTGTTGTCTGTTAAATTTTCATGTTTAAATCGTAGTTCGATCTTAACAAAATTTGGCAAGGCAGTAGTGAATAAACCATGGGACGGAATTTTTTGGAAATCGTGGATGTGCGCTACACATATTTGTCAAGGGTCTGTATTGTACGGTTTTAAAAATTGCGCCACTTGTAGCATTTAGGGCGTAACCTAGCTTCAATAAAGCCCTAAATTCCTATATATGCCTAAACTGCGTAACTGGCGTTACGGGACATGAAATAGGTGCTACAATTTTATAAACAGCAAAAAACATCACATTTACTTATCTTGACATCCGCTTGCGTGGTTTTTTTATTTCATAAAGATCGCACATCGCAAACTAACGCATTTGGGTTCTTGCATTCTCAACATTCATATGTCATGTGTGTGTATTTTTTGTGCGTATCTTTTGATGGCCATAATAGCTAAGGCCTTAAAATTAACAAGTGCGAATTCACTTTTATATCCAAGTAATACTTTTATAAACTAGTGTCATTTGATGTCTCAAAGAGCCTTGACGGATTGCATAAAAGCTTTCTAAAATAGCAACTGACAGTATTGCCAATTCAACGTACACACATTTCAAATACTTAATATACAGCTTCAAATCCAAAAATAACCCTACAACCATTATATCAATCGGAGATACAAAATATATCTACGAACAGTTTATATCAATACTTAATTTGAATAATTGTACGTAAAAAGCAAATAAAAAAATGTTCACAAGTGTCGTAGGATCGTTAAATTATATTTTATCAAAGAAAGTTTCGAATGCGGTTCTCAAACTATTAAATCTAATAACAAGAAGTAAAACTATAAGTCAGTCTTCATTCAAACGTACCATACACACGACATTTGTGATGTATATTTTTACAGGGTTTTAGATGATATAACTAAACTAAGTGTTGTTATCTTCGTCTAAGGCAATGTGATGAAAAATACAGTTTAATTTTGATTCCTTTAGTTTTATCATCGAACCTATAAAAAAATCTCATCTTTGAACAGATTTATCGATCGATTTCTTTACAATATTCAAATTGAACATTATTTACAGTTTGCGAGAAAATGCAAGGCACTGTGACCTACTTTATTTTTGTCTACAACAAGAATATTGCATTTCTCTCAAAACACATAGATCTGTCGAGTAAATAAACAATTTATCGAACAGTTTTATGGCTGCAATTACAATCTCGCCATAGAATTTACATAACACTTTGATCGCATACGAAAACTTGCTTCAAACACACACATCTGTCGATGCCGACCTGACACGCGAGTCGGGATAAAATCTCACTATTTTATACCGTGCTAACGAGACAGACATAGCCAATTTCCAGCTTTATCACGTTCAAAAACAACAATTTATTAAAGGCGCGTGCTACATCCGCTATCAAAATTCTTTTAGTAAAGAAAACACTCAATAATAAATATTGAGCCTAAATAGAAAGTATTAATTTAGCATTATTAAATTAGGAGCTAAAATCACAATAGTTTACAACAGGACAATCAGATCGTGTCGCTGCGTGAAATAATTTCTACGAACAAACAATCCCCGTAGCAAGTTATACGAGAAAAGGTGAGTTAGATTAAGAGGTGATACATCCCATTTCAGAAGGCGTCTGATTTTTAAAGTTAAATGTTCTATTAAATATATCCCAGATTCTAGTTTTTTTTAAATATACATAATTGTGTTATGAAATCGACTGAAATCATTCTTTCAACTTGATCATTCTCATCGAAAAGTTTCATACTTGCAGTACTTGAACTAAGAACATATTCTCAAATGGTTCAATTAAAAACTTAATAATGATTAAAATGTAAGATCAAAGAGTAAAATCTATAGAGGAACCTACATTGACGTGAACGTTGTTTACTAGAAAATGATAACGAGTTATTCATAAATGGATTATAATGGTTGATAAGAGTGACTGTTCGTGAATAACAACAGTTGAACACATTCAAAGAACAAAGTGCTGGACTAACTTTGTTGTGAAATATTCGGAATAGACACGCCGTCGCGCCGCGTGAATGATCGAGAACGAAAGTGCGATAAATTCAAGCAATTTTGTTCTATAACACATAGATGTAAGGTCTAGTTACTATTATGCTACTATTAATATCGGTCAGCAGACCATGTAAATAAATACATTTAAATAAAATGTGATTCAATATTCGCTTTATTTAAGGTGAACGCACACATACAAGCACCGGATTCATACTATTTAGCAACAATTTGTGATAGTGAAATAAGAAAAGAGTATGTTCTGATAGTTTTAGGCAGTTTAACAAGTCATCCGACTCATAGTAAGTATCGGTCCGTTGTAAACGGGGTCGCCTATTTTAATAACTACCAATAGAGTAAATATAGTAAAAAAAATGCCGACTAATGGGGTAAAGGAAGAAAGATTATGATGATCGCCTTTACGAAAGCTGACCGGAACGTCCGTCGCATGAATTCCTTATATACCGTGCGTGTGTGGCGGTCAAATGTGCTTTCACCTTTACACTATCACTTCCAGACGTGAAATGGGACAATCACCTCCAACCAAAAATTTACAAACTTAAAAACAATTTCAAGTTTTTGGTTTCGTTGTTTATATCACTATTCTACTAATTTTGTCGCCTTAGTGAACTAAAAAATGTGACTAACTTCTACCTACATAAATCACATGGACTCTTCATAGCGCTACGATCGCAAGTAGCACCGTGATGTCGTCCGGCTTTCCTCCTGTGGACAAACGATTTACTGTAGTTTAATTGAAATTCAAAGAAGCAGTCTTCATAAGTTGTATGCAGTGATAGGGAGTTCCCAGCTACTGCTTCTGGTCAATGACATCGAGCATTTGAGGAAAACCTTCGTTAATGTGACGTTACGTATCTTTTATGATCAATTCAACTTACAGATTACCTGACATGACGACCTACGTATTCTAGGTGAAAAATACCCTTTTATTCAAACACAAACATGTATTGGCTATTTTCTATGTTCATATGACATAAAACACCCATGTGTAGCTATGCTCTAAAATTATGCGAGCATTATACGCGATCACAAGTCACGACAATGTGAAACAGATTTAATTAATACATTTATGAAACGTCAACCCTGTAGGCTCGTCGGTAGTAGGTATATCTGCTTTAAGAGATGTAGAACGTGGATTCGATTTCGATTGTACTCGCCCCGCGGTTGGTCCGCTACATTTTTTCAGGATAAAAGTAGCTTATGTGTTAATTCAGGGTGTCAGCTACCGCCATACTAAATTTCATTAAAATTGGTCCAGCCATTTGAGTATGAAAAAATAAATAAATAAATAAATATCGTAGGACTATACACACAGCGCCATCTGACACCAAACTAAGCAGAGCTTGTGTGAAGGAAGTCAGATAACTGATAGCATACATATACCTATACTTTTTTTTTGTAAATGCATACTTATAATACATACAGAACACCCAGACACAGAACAAACAGAAAAAATAGTAACAAATACACTCACGAACTTTCCCCTTTATGATATTAATGTGATTACTCACCGATGTCATTCGTTACAAACAGGAATACGTAAAATCTATTGATGAAGAGAACAACCGATCAACTTACCAATAGCGTCGATGCCGTTCTGTCTGGCGCTCTTCGCAAACGGCGACATGTAACATCCATCGAAGGAGAGGTTTCGCGCCATCCAGGCGATTGAGTTAGCAACTCCTTGCAGCCGCTGAGCATCACCCGCCAGCGTTTGTGCGCGTCGCATTTCCGCAAGGAGCACGGGCTCTGGAACGTTGTCGAACACACCGTCCGTGGCGACGAGGATCACGTCGCCACATTCCACGGGAAACTCTGATGTGTCTGCTGATTCGGGCCTGAAACAAGCATTTTTTTATTTGTAACAAAGTTTTTCTTTGTTGACTAAGAGGACATTTTTAAAGAGATGCTTGGTTGCGTTGCGTGTCAGTCAACCTATGTGGGATTGTAGGCACCGGCTAAAACCCCGATGATGCTAGACGGTGGGATTAATAAGGCCTAAATTCTAGACTCCGTATTATTGATACAGCAACCGCTGTATCAATAATACGGGACCCCCAACATATGTAGGCAAAAACTTGTAAGCCTCTTAAGCCGCGGCAACAATGGACGTCCAGGGATAGACTTTGTAGGATTGTATGTTCGTTAACAAATTTGTGAAAGAATAATAGACATAAACTGACATGAGCTATGAAATGAGTGGTAGAAGAACCCTCGACAAATTTTGATACAGGGCCCATCTAGGGAAACCTTCACTGCCTATATTGATGTCTTGCCAGTAATGGAAAGAATCATGTCACTACAATGTAATTTACTACCAACAAACAAATTTTCTTAGCTGTGACTTAGCACAAATGACTGTAATTTGCGCATGCAGTTATCACTTGTGCAAATGTATACTCGCTACATTATTTAGGTTAAAATGAAAATATTTTTACTGGAGAAAACGCGTGAAACTGTCCTTGACCCACATTCCAGGTTACTTATCATGTTTGTTATTGTTAACTTTGATTAGTGCCCTAATTAACTTTCATATAAGACGAATAAAACGTAATTTATTTCTTGTGAATAATGACAATTAAAATTTATCTTCGAAAATATTGTTTATAGCCGTTTATTAACAATTATTTTATAAAGCGAGATGCAACAAAATTGTTTCTTTTTTATGTTGCACGTTATGGCGCGAATTAGATGAACAAGAAGGTTACATTACGTAGGTAAGTCTATGGTAAGAGATAATGCCTGTCCATGAACACGAATGATCTAGAAATTGTTATAAAATGTCGTATCTGCTTATCACGCGGGATAAAAGACTTTCCACTCGTGAAAACGAGACAGACGTATTCCAGCTTTTATATTTTATGTATTATATTATATGTTATATATATTATATGCTTTTATGTATTACTGCATTGACGTTCATTACTTACAAGATGTTCGATGATGAGCTTCATTAGCTCTGGATTAACGATCTGAGCAAAAAATAATTCTCGTTACCTTGAAAGAATTGTCACAAATCCATCAGAAAGAAAATCACATTCGTGTTATTTCTGTTGAATCTTTCTATAATTCTTTTTTGTTTACAAAAACAAATATAAATAACGTAATTTTTGGAATGACCACGTGAGAGTTTAAAGTATTGGCAAATGTCCAATGAGCTAAAAATTCTATTATTAGTGCATACAGAAATAAAACAGATGTGCTTGTGGAATGAGCACATGACTACCGATCCCGTGGTCTGGGACTGGATAATAGCAATACAATTTAATCTCTCTCTATTTGCATAATTTATTGCTGTTTACGTGGGAAATACGTGAACTAGTGCATGGTGATTATAGCTCATTATGAGAACAATAATTATTATATGTACGTAAGACTGACATGATATTCAGCTGACATTTTGAAGAAGAAGTTTTTATTACGAGGCAACACTAGGTATACTAAAAAGTTTATCTCATACAAAAGTCAATAATAATTATTAATACATAATTATAAATGTATATAAAGTCAATAATCATTAATACATAATTATAAATGTACATAGGTGGTTGATTTGATAACGACTTCAACTGCTCGAAACCGAGAAATAAAAGAGAGAATCAAGTACCTACAGAAGAAGACCAACCGAGAGATTAGTAGAAATATAATGGAATACTACGAATATTGATGTATGTATGTTAATTTTCTAGCGATGATAGTTCAGTGGTTAGCGCGGTCGTTTCGCACGCCGAAGGGCGTGGGTTCAAGCCCCAACAATGACCTTGAGCTGCCGGTGAAGGAAAACATCGTGAGGAAACCATAATATCATGGTGGTAGGTTACTTTCTAGTACTCGGCTGGCTAGCTACCACTCTCAAGCAGAAAATCTGCCGCCAAGCACCTAAGGATGTGTTCCGGCTACCTCACTTGAGAGCTAGTTCTATTCCTTGCTAGGTGTGCTTTACCATCTACGACCACACCGTCACTTAACATCAAAAACGACAACGATAATTAAAAGGTATATCCTAGAAGCAGCTTTCGCCATGGGGCCTTGGATTTTTACAACATCAGCATAAATAAATGTCTTCTGCTGGAATAAATGTACGAAACAGCTGATTTTTAGGGTTATGTTCACTGTACAAGAAATCGCAACCAGTGGATATACTTATTTAGGGTTCCGTACTTAAAGGGTAAAAACGGGACCCTATTACTGAGACTTCGCTGTCCGTCCGTCCGTCTGCCACCAGGCTGTATCTCAAGAACGGTAATAGCTAGACAGTTGACATTTTCACTGATGATGTATTTCTATTGCCACTATGACAACAAATACTAAAAATAAAATAAATATTTAAGGGATGCTCCCATACAACAAACTTGATTTTTTTATAGATAACGGTACGGAACCCTTCGTGCGCGAGTCCGACTCGCACTTGACCGATTTTTTTAAAGTATGCTTCGTATAAAGCTGTAATTATATTTCCATATTTTCGATGCTTAACCGAACACATAAAACAACATTGAACATTGGAATAATATTTTTAAAATAACAGTGACCGAACTATTTTTATTGTTTCTCGTATGTCTATTTACATTACACATACACGACCATGAACAACAACTATACTATAGTTTGTATAATATAGGTTACGTAAGCAGTTATCCTAGTAAGAAGTCGTGTTTACAGAAGAAACAAAACATTTCATGAACATTTTAGTTATTTAATGTTCTCCAGATTTACGGTGTATTTGACTTGTATTAGAATAATTTTATTACGCTTTTATTTAGAGAAGACTGGCTCGTATCCAAAGTAAAAAGTGTCAACAAATCCGTCTACTTTGTTGTGATAGGTATGAAGGAAAATGTATACACAATACAAGTTTGTAATTTTCAGTCAACGTTGGAACGAAACTAGTTTAGGTATTTGGAGGTTGCGTTACCTTATTTTAATGAGACGTTACTTATTTGAATACATGTTTATTTTTTCGACCTTTAAAGTAGCTAATATATCCAGTAAATATGTTTTATTTATATACAAAACATGGCGTAACAAATTTCGGTTGAAAGCTTTTTCAGATTTCGTTGCCTTTTTTTGTTATGATTGGCAGCTCCTCTGTTAAGTGATGGTGTGGTCGAAGATGGTAAACACATCCAGCCTGGAATGGAACTGGCTCTCAAGTGAGACTGACATCAATTTGACTTTGATTGACAGCCCTGTTGGTTCATTAGTAGTATGTCTGCTCCAAGAGCTGAAGGGTGTGGGTTCGATCGCACCCAGGATAAAACATTTTGTGATATAAACAAATGTTTGTTCTGTGTCTGGGTGTTCTTCATTATAAGTATGTATTTACAAGAAAAAAAAGTATTTAAGTATTCCATCAGTTATCTGACTTCCATAGTACAATCTTTGCTTAGTTTAGGGTCAGATGGCGCTGTATGTAATGTCCTGCGACTGGTAGCTAGCCAGCCGAGTATTAGAAAGTATAGTTTCTTCACGATTTTTTCCTTTACTAACAGCTTTTGAACCAATGTTTCTGCGTGTGAATCATCGCTACAATTAAGCGGAATAAAAAAAAATCTATTACAGTCGGTTCGAAAAGAAAGTGCACAAAACACTATACGTTCCGGACATTGATAGCCGGTAATATAATTATATTAGCCTTGAGCGTAATGTTTACACTACTATCTTTATTGAAATGACCTTTTGCTTATTTCTAACATCTCCCGCTGATACGTATAAGTATACGTAAAATAATAAGTATACTTCAGCTACAGCGTTCACAACGTCATTTTAAAATCATCTTGATATTATAGGCAGCCCGTACACGTAGCGCGCGATCCGCGATCAATGATCGCGATCCAGACTGATCGTGTACGAAGCGGATTGACGGACTGATGCTCCGGATCGCATAATATCTAGAAATTTTGAAATCATGATCGCGGATCGCGGATCGCGGATCGTGATCATGATTGAACGTGTAAGGCGGCCCATACAGTCTGGGTTTAACAATCAAGCATTCGGTCGACATAATTATTCTGTTTACGTGTAGATGACATGGAACTGATCCCACATGCATTTGTTTCGGAAAATACAATGGTCAACTCTCTACTCCACTCAACTCTCAAATATGTTTGTCACGTTTAATAAATTATTTACGAGTATTTTTCTTCCATTCAAAGCAGAAGCATCTGGATCACTGAAAATATTTTCGTTTGAAGTTGGGAGCGATACATAAGTCTCTCTAACGAAATCCAGTTCACAAACTAGGCGCAGTGCATACTAGACGGTTCTGGTTTTAGTTTAATCATTTCGAATTTAAACAAGGTCAGGAAATTGAATGAACATGGTCAGACGGGAGCAAAGTTCATTCATCGCAATGACATTGGATATTTTGTCACGATGAAATTGGGAGTAACGACAAATTATACGAGTAATTATAAATTGTCATCACAGGAAGTATAAAGGTTGGTCTCAACTGTCACATACGGCCTTACAGAGGATATTTTTCCTTAATTCTGATTGTGATTGTACGTAACTTCGTAAAAGCCGTAATATATCTCTCGAACGCTTATGAATAGGGTTGCCAGCTGTTGTTGTTATAAACAGAAAAACAAGTTCTTTTATATCTAGTATTATTTCTGTTATCGCTTAACGGAAAGAATATTAAAGAAGAAACATAGCATTTTATCATATCATCAAATCGAGTTTGCTGCCTAAATCCGGATCAACCCTGTTATAAGTTACATATCGTGGTTGTTTGATACTGTTTCCTTTGTAAAATGTTCGTCGTTATCATGCCTGCCAAGGAAAAAACCACTACGTGTGACGCCAAAATCTCAAAAAAATTACCTGTCACTGAGGACGTTCCTGTCATGTCCAGGGGGTGGTAGACTGAGCTGGTAGGGCGTATTGAAGTAGTGCTGCTGCTCGTGCGAGCGGTGAACCACGCGTCCGCAACGCACCACCATATATCCGCTGTCGCCGATGTTAGCGGCGCGCATCACGCTCTCACTGCGGTCCAAGATCATAACACATGCTGTGCTGCTGCCTGCAACAAAACACAAACAGAGCGTTTTTTTTTGTTCACAACTCAAAACAACTGTTCCTTACATTTGAGTAATTGTCAATGTACTCTTTTTCTAAAGTTTTTTTTTAAGATTTCAGGGTAAATTCTGCATAATATGCGCATTGATCAAATTACCATTTACTTCGGACGGTGGAAGGAAAAACATCGTGAAGAGATCTGCATGTCTGAGAATTTATAATGTTCTCGAATATGTGTGGAGGCCTTGGCGGCAATGCCATTTCTTAATTTTTTTCCTTTTCAACCTATCGATCAATTCTTCTTACAATAAGAGGTCCACGCCCAACAGTGGACCAGTTTATGAAAACAAGGTTGATCCAGAAGTAATGTGTTTTTTTTTATAATCTTGATTTAATTTAAAGGGGTTGAGTCACGCAGTGACTACGTCATCCCCGTAACACACTAAACTACAATAATAGTTTTTTTACATGTATTTACTACTTTTACATACTTTTAACAGCATTCTGGCTTCCTCTGAAGCTGGTGAAGCCAAAATGCTGTTATACCACCCTACATCATAAACAATACTATTACTACAACAACTAAAAACGCCTCGTTCCGGACACATTCCATCAGCACATGATGCGCATCTTCCACGATCTCACATGCAGTGTAGTTTGGTGAATCGGTCACTCCCATGACGTATCTAAACTTGTTTGATAGAATGTGTCCGAACCGAAGTCTCATCAACAGAACGATATCTCTTCTGTAGAAGTAATGTAATAACAGCAGAACGAGGTCTAAGGTTTAATAAAATAATAATAATGTTTTGTCATTTAATTGGATTTATAAGCAGATAGCTAACACCTCAACCCGGAACCGAGTAATTCCAAACCAGAGACCTTATCTAGCACCAGTTGCGTGCTGAAGTTTTCCACGATCTTTCAAACTTAATTCCACGTGACGTCGTATACAATAAACTACTTCTTTGACTTTCTAAATCACTACTCACTGTGCTATTTATTTCACATTAGCAGCTCGCCCCGGCTATGCACGGGAATACAAAACTCGATTAACAATACATATAAGATTATCGATCCAGTAGTTTCGGAGAATATTCAATACAAACTTAAAAATAAAAAAATTAACAGCTTAGGTTACATTATTGACATTTCCATACGTATCCCTAATTGTTTTTAAATAAAATATAGCTTATGTCCATCAAGGATAATGTAGCATTATATTAATTAAAGAATTATTAAGATCGCTCCAGTAGTTTCGGAGCCTAATCAATACAAACAATCAAATCTTTCCTCTTTATAATAGAATAGATAGATAGATTACTTCCTTAAAAATTCGTACACAAGCGGACGTCCCGCGTAGTTCCCGTTCCCGTGGGAATACAGGGATAAAAAGTAGCCTATGTCACCCGGGGATAGTGTAGCTTCCCAACGGTGAAATAATTTTTTAATCGGTCCAGTAGTTTCGGAGCCTATTCAATACAAACAATGAAATTATTCCTCTTTATAATAGTATATATAGATTTTATTTTATTTATAGATAGATGTTACGTCGCGCACATTTCACATTAAATAAAACTAGCGTCTCAGCGGTTTCAAATATTTTTTTAAGATAAGAAGTAGCCTGTGTTAATCGACGGTCTATGTAATCTACATTTCAAACTTGATCGAAATGCAATGTGAAGAAGTAACAAACATACAGACAGACTCACATTAATTCCAAGTCCCAAAGTAATGAGCACCAAAGCAGCGATGCCCTGGACTTTGTTTTGTTACTCAAAGTTCTATGTATCGCTGTAATGGTCATGGACAGGCGTTATCTCTTACCATCAGGAGAGCGTCTCGTTCGTCTCATTATTTGTCACATAAAAAAAAAAATATAGGTAGGTAATATTTGTGTAATAAATTTACAATAATTACTAAGTAAACGTAACGGATACTTAACATTATATATAACCTACATACAAATAGTGTGTTATAATGTGTTTCTACTGTTATTTTATCACACATTTTTTTTTATTTTATAATGTATTTTTGTATGCTTGTTACTTCTTCAAACTGAAACGGCTGGACCAATTTCGAGGAAATTTGTGAATTACACAGAACTTTGAGTAGCAAAACAAAGTCCAGAGCATTGCTGCTTTGGCGCTCATTTATTTGAGACATTCGATGTTAAGTCTCAACAGCCTTGTAATATCTTTAGCTGCCCTTCAAATCGGAACACAGTAATGTTTACACACTACTGCTTGGCAGAATATCTGGTACTGCGGTGGTACCTATTTAAGACAATCTCCTGCTAAGCATATCTACCACCAAGAAAAGTACTGATATAATAATACTCTTAAATTCTGAGCAGTACTCTTACTTGCCAGGTGATTAACCTAACTATCACTGGCCTGTTAAAATATACAAGACACAGAAAAAATATCCCTATATTTCTCTTGTGACAGCCGTTATCAGTAATAATGGAATGGCGCGAGATGTTTGTTCTCACAAGTGAATGATTGACTCACTTTTATTACATTTACAGCTATTTTTTTCAAACCGAAACACAAATTACTAGCTTATAATCATAGTGACGACCTATATTTATAATTAATATGAGATATTTAAATTAATCTAAGGAACATTAATATTGAAGTTAATTACTGACTCATAGAGAGTTCACATCCTGATAAAGTACCTACAATTTGGGCGTCTTCAAATTCAGAGTAAACAGATTTCTTCTAGGTAAAACTATAATGGTGTATTTCAGCAGCCTCACTTGAGAGCCAGTACTATTCTAGGTGTGGTTACAATCTTCAACCACACCATCACTTAATATCAGGTGAGCTGTAGTCAAACACTTAGCCTGTTGACAGTAAAAATAAATGCATCACTGCTTAACATCAGGCAGGATGTGGTAAAACTTACAACCTATTTTAGAAATGAAAAAATTGCAGCCGTCCTAATATTTTTCCTAATTGTTTTTTTTTTATTAAGAATTTGACATTTAAGTTTAATGATAAAGTTTGCAAAGAGATGCACCTAGGTTTTTACAAGAAATATTTTAGTTTGGCCTGAGAAAACCAGCAAAATATCTCTATAATTTATTAAAAGACCTTGACTGCCAAGAATAACAAAATTTAACTGCTAGAAAGAGCATCCAAAAAGGAATGTTGGGAGCATATCAAACTTAACAAGGCAGGAATTGGACCAAAGATAATTGAAATGAGCATTGATACTTATGTAAAGGTACACCTTAATCACAAGTTCTAGGCACTGTCTGGGATCCAGTCCCTGAAAGGCGATGGACTCAGCACTTGTATGGTGCCATAACATTCAATGTTTAAGAAGTCCTGTCTTGTTGTTTGTTTCTCATAATGGCATACGATTCTGTCAGTAGGGTAGTCAACTAGTAGTATTACATGTTTTGTTTTCTTTGGTTGAGAATGATAATGAAATGTTATCTTCAGATTAACCAAAAATATTTTTATTATCATCAGTTTTGTATATTATCTTATTTGTATACAAACAGTACAAATGACCTTTAAAATTGCCTTGTGGTTTACTTGTCATTTTCCGTTATTTTTTGTCATTCAGTCGATATTATCTTCCTAAGCATAAAAATAGTATAATTAATAATTGTATAATTTATTGTACATCGAAAATGTGGTCTACTATTATAATTGGACTAAACTTAACTTTATTTATAACTTATTTAAAGAAAAAACCGGCCAAGTGCGAGTTGGACTCGCGCACGAAGGGTTCCGTATCATTATCTATAAAAACGGCAAAAAATCACGTTTGTTGTATAGAAGACCCTTTTTTTATTCTGTTTTTTAGTATTTGTTGTAATAGCGGCAACAGAAATATATCCATCTGTAAAAATTTCAACTGTCTAACTATCACGGTTCATGAGATACACCCTGATGACACACGGACGGACAGCAGAGTCTTAGTAATATGGTCCCGTTATTTAATTATCCTTTGGTTCTGTACAACCAATGCAACCTGAACAACAATATCCTGTATTGACAATATTAATATGGAAGTAAGGACAAGGATGGTTAATTATGGCGTATGAGCCTTGTTTATATCATGCCTAACTGGTAGCATAACCTACAAAAACAAGAATCAGTGACATACACACCTAGAATAGGTTTCTTATGCTCCAATAGCTCATAGTAAGACTTGGCCAACAGGTCCCCGGGCTCGGACAGTTTGAAATGTCCCATCTGCACGAGTCGCTCACATGTCCTCATCAGGTATGAAGAAAACTCGCCTGGATCGATACCGTATGCGCGCCACCCGCCCACGCCGTCCGCGACACCTGAATGGATGAAATGGATATTGAGAACAAGTATCATTCTTAGTATTAGAGTTAGGGCCCTTTTCGCAAGCATATATTGCGTAGTGAATATTGGCTTGGGAAAAGGGCCCTGATACCAACACTATGGTTATTCATGTTCTGTCAAATACAATCACAGAATTAATAATAGCATTTGTCACAATATCAGCTGATTTTGGTGTACTTGCATAACATAATTATGGCAAGCAAGTTTTCAATGGGTTGTACAAAATGAAGTGGAATTTATTATTTGACATCTTCAAAGTATATATATAACTGTACTATATCCAAAATATAGTGTGATGTTTGAGGCTGTATTTGAGTGGTTATTTCTAGCAAATTATGTTTCAAGCTTTTATTTAACAAGCAAAGTATGTACTTATGTATGTAACAATGTTTTAGAGAATTTCTTCGATGGTTTATATGTCCATATGCATTGCGCAAGCCAATCTGCAAGTGGATAGGTGTATTAATAAAGCATTTACTATACATTAAGATTAGCATTATCTTGATAATCTTTTATTGCAACAATACAAAATTTGTCAGCTTAAATTAAATACAAACACCCTCAGTTATAGAAGTTTTTAACAACACAGTATCTTAAATAGTGTTACCCTCCCTTTCTTTTAAACACAATACCAACGTCATATTTGACAGAAAAAAACAAGCTTAAGTAATATTTATAAATGTAAAGTTACAACTACATGGCAAAAAATTACCAAGGTTGCATTACAAGTCAGGATAATTATAAGCTATCTGCAATCAAAATCTGTCAATCCATTGAAGTATTTGTTGTGAAAGGAGTTTAAGTTTGTAAATATACATATATGTGTAACAAACATGCACACACAAACTTTTACATTTATAACATTTGTAAGGTGAGAAACAACATGGGCTATCACTATATACATACATACTACTTGTATTATTTTTGCAAGAGCTTGGACCACAATTTACTGGTATGGAGGCCACTGTTTATTGTTAATTTAAAGCTGCAGTCTTATTAACCAACTTAATACATAAAATGAAAAAAAATACACAAATGCACACAAATTTTTTTTCAAGAAATGTTTGGCCATTGCCACTTTTGATGATATAAGGATACTCATACATACATCCAAATCTGGAAGTAATTTGGAAGTTATGATGGTGGTATAAAGAAGCTCACTTACATACATGTACCCTGAAAACATTCCCCTTTTTTAGCATCATGTAAAAAAGGTTTTTGTTTGACAGAATTATTGTGACATTATATCTAATTACTTACATTAGGACTTTTTAAGAATATACCTGATAATTTGTTGGAGGTATGTTACTGTTTTAATCTTTTAATCTATGGTCACAATAAAAAAACAAGAACCCATAACATGGCTCTGTAAAAGTGAATATAAAGGGGATATTTCTTAAACCCTTTTATCTGTTTTAGTTAAATAAAAAACTATAAATTCTTTTAAAAATCCTGAGAAGTGGATGACCTGATGGTGTATATGAGATAGTGCAGGTGGTTCTCTTACTCAGTTTTTGCAACACTAAATAGACCATAAAAACAATTTATCAAGATGTACCTATGTTGAAGATAGGTACAAAAAGATGTTCATGTTCTACTGTAGTATTTTTAGTACAACATGAATACTGCAGAAAGCGAAATGATAGGGAGCTGCCACATAAAAAAATAATTGACAACAAAATAGTTATGATCTTATAGACAATTACCAATAATATCTCTAGTAATTTGTAATTATTCAATAATATCTCTAGTAATTTGTAATTATTCAATAATTTATGTTAATAGAACATAACTGATTCAATAATTACAAAATTTTATCCCTTTAATCTATACATGCGATTTGATAAATTTATAGATACTTGTCATATGGATTATTTCTCACCAATAACATCTGCATTGTTGAAATTTGTGGAGAACCATGCGTCGTCACCAAACTGTCCTTTCTGTGTTCTTCCATTAGCAATGTCTTTCGGAAAACCACACACCACAGAGACAAGGTAGGGATGCTTTTTGCTAACACTTAATTCAGCAGCACTTGAGAGATTTGATAGTCCATTTCTTAAAGCACGTGATAACAGTCTGCCTGTCCAGAAAATAGACTGCATCATTCATTAGTTGATTCGTACTTTGACACCAGCCTTTCACACGCGGTTTACTCACAACGTCGACGAGTTCATGGCTATTACAAGTGTTCACATGTAACATAACATGAATTAAAGAACACAATTTTAGTAAAAAAACTATTTAAAGCCAATTTGAAAATACGTAATTTGGATTTTATTCATTTGCCTTGTGACTTTTCCGCCTGCCCGTGATCGAATGAAGTGCCATAGAGAATATAGAGCTTTGATGTATTTTGATTAAGCGTAGACATTTCAAGCAAGCGTAGCAAACAATGTTGCCCACAACCTACATAAAAGAATGAATTTGGTCTTACATAAAATAGTGCAGAGAGACCCCAATCTAGAAAATAAAACTGTCAAATAAATGAACAATATAAAAATAGACTTTAACTCTATCAAGCTAAGGGTTAATTTGATATGTCTAGCTCAGCGCAGAATATTGATCCATAAACAACAGATTCAACCATTTCGTTTCGTTTGACGTTTTATGAAATCTATGGAAAAAGGAAGGCGTTGTAGAACTTCGAGAAAGAAGCTCACGTATCATTTCTAAGTTGTAATGAAGACCGCTAATTGATTTTGACGCCAATTCTTTATTTTACGCCTCCTAGAATAGTGCTAGCATTCTAGGTCAGTTGTTTTCCTCGGAAGAGTAACGAAACGGCATAAAACTGGTGTTCGATAAGTCACTTGGCAATATGCCTGCCGTCAGAGGAGATGGAATGCGAGGGCTCGCAGTCTTCATATCAGACATAAGAAATTGTAAAAGCAAAGAAGCGGAAATAAAACGAATCAACAAGGAACTGGCCAATATAAGAAGTAAGTTCAAAGGCGACAAAACACTCGACGGGTATCAAAAGAAAAAGTATGTATGTAAACTCCTATTTATCTTTCTCCTGGGTCATGATATCGACTTCGGTCACATGGAAGCAGTCAACCTTCTATCCTCGAACAAGTACTCAGAAAAACAGATAGGGTATTTGTTCATATCTGTGCTGGTCAACACTAACAGTGACCTCATCAAACTTATCATTCAAAGCATAAAGAATGATTTGCAGTCCCGTAATCCGATCCATGTCAACTTGGCACTGCAGTGTATCGCTAATATTGGCAGTAAAGATATGGCAGAAGCATTTGGTACGGAGATTCCTAAGCTTCTTGTATCTGGAGATACTATGGATGTTGTCAAACAGTCTGCAGCTTTATGTCTTCTTAGACTCTTCCGCAAGTCTCCAGAGATTATTCCCGGTGGTGAGTGGACATCTCGTATTATCCATCTTCTGAATGATCCTCACATGGGTGTGGTTACTGCAGCCACATCACTGATTGATGCTCTAGTGAAGAAAAATCCTGATGAATATAAAGGGTGTGTCACTTTAGCTGTTGCCAGGCTCAGTAGGATTGTAACTGCAAGCTATACAGATCTGCAAGACTACACATATTATTTTGTACCTGCCCCATGGCTGTCTGTGAAGCTTCTGAGACTTCTCCAAAATTATACTCCACCATCTGAGGAACCAGGTATAAGAGGTCGCCTATCTGAATGCCTGGAAACTATCTTTAATAAAGCCCAAGAGCCTCCAAAATCTAAGAAAGTCCAGCACTCAAATGCTAAAAATGCTGTGCTATTTGAAGCAATAAGCCTGATTATTCATAATGACAGTGAACCTAACTTGTTAGTTCGTGCATGCAACCAACTCGGTCAGTTTCTCAGCAACCGTGAGACAAATCTTCGTTACTTAGCTCTGGAATCTATGTGTCATCTTGCAACATCTGAGTTTTCACATGAAGCAGTAAAAAAACACCAAGAAGTTGTGATACTTTCAATGAAAATGGAGAAAGATGTTTCAGTTCGACAACAAGCAGTTGATCTGCTCTATGCTATGTGTGACAAAACCAATGCTGAAGAAATTGTACAGGAAATGCTGGCATACCTGGAAACTGCTGATTATTCCATCAGGGAGGAGATGGTGCTTAAGGTTGCTATTTTAGCTGAAAAATATGCAACTGATTTTACATGGTATGTTGATGTTATACTGAATCTTATTAGAATTGCAGGTGATTATGTATCAGAAGAAGTTTGGTATAGGGTCATTCAAATAGTAATTAACAGAGAAGAAGTACAGGGATATGCTGCTAAAACAGTGTTTGAGGCTTTACAGGCACCAACATGCCATGAGAATATGGTAAAAGTGGGAGGATACATTCTTGGAGAATTTGGAAATTTAATTGCTGGAGACACCAGATCTTCTCCCCAAGTACAGTTTGAACTGTTGCACTCCAAATACCATCTGTGCTCTGCAGCCACAAGAGCTCTCTTACTATCCACTTACATTAAACTTGTGAATCTCTTTCCCGAGATAAAGAATCGTGTTCAAGAAGTCTTCCGTGCAGACTCCAACTTACGTTCAGCTGATGTTGAATTACAGCAGAGGGCATCTGAGTACTTACAACTGAGTATAGTAGCCAGTGCTGATGTTTTAGCCACTGTCCTAGAAGAGATGCCTGCTTTCCCAGAAAGAGAATCATCCATTCTTGCTGTATTAAAAAAGAAGAAACCTGGACGTATACCTGATGATAATGCCGTTAGGGATTCAAAGAGTCCTCAACCATCCTCAGTGCCAGCACCTGTAATGAACTCCACAAACAATACTAACAGTTCCAGTGCAGACCTTCTCGGCCTCTCTACCCCACCTGGAACTACTGCTCCCACTACTGGCAATGGATTACTTGATGTTCTTGGAGATCTTTATACAACCCCTAAAATAAGTCCTACTACAGTTCAACAAAACAACATCAAGAAATTCCTATTTAAAAACAATGGGGTACTATTTGAAAATGATTTAATTCAGATTGGAGTCAAGAGTGAATTTAGACAAAATTTAGGAAGGATTGGTTTGTTCTATGGGAACAAAACACAATTTGCTATCCAAAATGTCCGTCCTGAACTGCATTGGACTGAACTACACAAATTGAATGTACAAATGAAGCCAATGGAGCCAGTATTAGAAGCAGGTGCTCAAATTCAACAGATGCTTACAGCAGAATGTATTGAAGATTTTATAGATGTTCCTAGTATGTCAGTCTCATTTGTTTATAATAATGTACCTCAGAAAATAACTATGAAATTACCACTGACTCTGAACAAATTCTTTGAGCCTACCGAAATGAATGGTGAGTCATTCTTTGCTAGATGGAAAAATTTGGGTGGGGAACAGCAAAGAGCACAAAAGATATTTAAAGCTCAAGGAGCTATTGACATTGCCGCGGCGCGTACTAAATTAGCTGGTTTTGGCATGCAACTGCTAGATGGTATTGATCCAAATCCTGATAATTTTGTCTGTGCTGGTATAGTGCACACAAGAGTACAGCAAGTAGGATGTCTCATGAGATTGGAACCCAACCGGCAAGCTCAAATGTTTAGACTGACAGTAAGATCAAGTAAAGAAACAGTCTCTCAAGAAATTTGCAATTTGTTAGCAGACCAATTTTGAATTGCTACTCTTGTATGTGTACAAGGACCACTGTAATTGAGCATTACTGTTAAAGAAATTTGATGTAATAGTTTAGTAGAAGTTGTTTAGTCACTGGTAGATTTGCTATTATGGTTTACAATTTGACAGATATTTGGCAAACACTTATGAACTTTGCACTTATTCTGAGTAAAATAGAAGGTAATGAAATCTCTTGTTTTCTATCACAGTATGAGTTTTTAAAATTATAGTTTTATTTTAAAAATACAGTAATATTTTAAGTTTAGTATATGGATATAATACCATATGAAACTGAAATGATATAAAAGACAAAAATGTGTATAGATTCCATAACTTCTGAATTTCTATCTGCTTGGTCTGTCATGTCAAACATACTATAGGTACAAGCATTTCTTGTCATAATATCTAAATGATATTAGATGATTGTATATTATTTTATTTTTTGTAAAGTTATTTTTAGATGAAATAAAGGCATGATTCCAGAATATTGCTACAGATAGTATGTGTTTGCTATTGTAAATTTAATATATTATGATACCTTAAAATAAACATGGTATAGCCTAAATGTACCAAAAATATTGCTTTATTTGTATATATAGAATACAAGAAACCATACACATTTTACTGTTTATTTTACAAATCAACTGATAATACAAACAACATAATAGCTTTTTATTCAAGCATTGTAATAACTTATAATTATAAAATAATTGTATTTGTATCTCTTGTTAAATTCGAGTGTAATTTATCAGTAAAATTTAGAAAAATATACCAAAGTATGTTAGGATTTGGCTGTTATCATATTCACGTATCAAAATTTGTTATGATTCATAATTATGTGTTGTATCTGGCAGTATGGAATTCACGAAATGATTGTCATAGCATGTAATTTTGAATCTAGTAAATAATATTGACACATTTCTGTACTGCTGAGTATACATACACTCGTTAGGAACAGTAGATGTTGTATAGTTATCTAAAATATGTATGTTAATTTCATTAACAAATTACTGAAGAGACATTACAAAATCTAATATAAGTGCTTTCACGTTATATTGATATGTATGTAACTAAATTACCATGTGCTAAGTAAGATGTTAACATACTTTCTGCAGTATCTTTAAATCCAACACCTAGTATTAGAATATCCAGTGTTATTTATTTGGCCTGAGGGTTGAAAATCTCTATAGCACAATTTATAAATTTTATTGTTGAGTTGGGTGTTAATGTTTGTAATCAGAGAAGTGTATAAATCATTTGCACCTATTCATTTTATTATCACCATTGAATGGCTATCAACTATATTTTACACTTGAGATTAATTTTATTATGAGATTGGTACAAAATATTATTGTTGTTTTTTATATTATTGATGCTACATATTCACAGACATTCCTGTGTACATTATCTTATTTGGTAACATGTAAGTAAGAATTTACAACAGTGAGAATATTTTTAAATGCCATAAACGGCAATTTATGCCTATTTTCTTAAAAGGCAATGCTCATGTGAGTTATTGAAAGTACTCATTTTAATAACAATACTACAAATTAATTTTATTTTTTGAGGATAACTTGAAGTTGATGTGTGCTCTTTGTTTATAGGAATCTCACATCCTTAGATGATTTATTTTTCATATATGTTGCAAGTTTTGTTTGGATAAATTAGGTAATTTAGTATTATGAACATACAATGTTATATCAGTAGTAGAGCATGCTAAAGTTTTTTCGCATGGTAGTTATAATAGTAATAAATTAATATATAACTTCAAAAATATATGAAATATATTCTTGTTAAGAATGGGGTTCATAACATTTGTATATGATATTTGGATAAAGTATACATGCTTCATCGATGTAATGTACACTGTATGTATGTGTATGTTAACATAATTACTTATGTAAAAATATTGCGAGTGTGGTTCAGCAATAGGTATAAATGTTTGTTCTTAGGCTTCAAAACAACATTGTAACTGTCTTTAATAAAATATTTATCCAACACATTACATTTTTGTTTAATTTCAAGGTGAATATGATAGAAACAAGTAATTTTAAGAAATGCTTTATTAATTACCTATTTCTAACTTAAGATTAGAACTTACGAAAAGAAGTGTCTATTCACAATTCAAAACTAATCAAACCATTCTTCCACATTAGGTGAATTTTCCAACACATCATTTGATTCACTGTAAAAGAAAAAAAAATTTAATTCTTAATGCACATGCTCTTTGTCTCTGTAGAAAATGAGTTCAGTATGCTTATGCCGCGTTACATTTTTCACCCGACAAATATTTGCTATGTACTCAGTACGCATTTTCATGTTTATGTAATACATTTGCCTAAAAAAACTTTTTGTGCCCCAATTTATATTATGAAATTCGCTTTACTGGATATAAGTACTATGATGAGTTATTAGTTTATTCAAATAAGGATAAGAATCACCTGTCCAGTGAAGGGTCATTGCTGAACATTTCTGTAGGGACGGTGGGAGGTGCCCGTTCAGGCAGGAGCTCCAGGTATGACTGTCGAGACTGTAAGTGGCGCTCAACTTCTTCTGGAGTCATGTGCCCATCAGTAGACAGCCCAAACCCAAGAGCCGGAGACACTTTAGACATCATTGATCCACCAGCTTGATGCTGCAAATTAGTATTGTGTTATGTTATACTGTGAATATTTACTTCAACCACAATTGTTCTACAGGGCAAAGGTTTCCATGCCCTATTTACTTTTCTTTTGGTCGAGTAAAATCGAGTAGGTATACAATTTACTACTGAATTAAAAAAATAAGCCAGGTTTTTAATGGAAAAATATATTAATATGGTTCATATATGAATATGTACCCTTACATACTTATACATGATACATTTGGCTGTATTTCAATATGGTATTTATTTGTTCAAGGATCAACTAACTTTTTATGTACCTAAATCAAATCAAATTATTTTCATTTTTTTTTTACATATTAGATGTGCCTATAGTGAAAGTTGTTATTAGTAGTTCACAAAAATGTTTTTATAATGACAAGTACCATGATTTCAGACCTTTTTCTGCTTAGTATATCCCCACCCCAAGCTTGTAATACAAACATTTCAGTTTTTTAGTAGTTCAATAATTTTTTGCAGCTTGTAATTCCGTCTGAAACCTAAAGGATGTTTCCCTTTGACCTAGAATCATGAAAAAAATCTATCCCTTGGAAGACAAAGCCAAATTTTATAAAAATAACATTTTGGAACTACACAGATGAACTATTCATCACAATCCCAGTAACGCAGGTGATGCTAAAGAATTCTTACCAACAACTGGCCTGTATTTTGAGGTTTCTTTGGTACAACAGCTCGTTTTCTTTTCACAGCAATTGTGTTTTTATTTGCTGCTGGTGTAGACACATTATTTTGTGCAGTTTCGACTTTTTTCCTGAAAGTTAATGATAAAAATTTGACTATCATGCAGAAATTTTTTTAAGTGTCTAGGTATTCTTACACCAATATAAGAGTACATTTTCAAAATTGTAAAATACGTTATGAGCAAATCTTCATATTTTACATTTTTCAAAATAAATTAGACTTCAGTAAAGCAGAGGTTACCAAGTATACTATAAATTTGAGGGCATTATTACTATAAACTCCCAGTAGTGTAATATTATTATTATTATTTATTAATCTCACTATAACTTATAGCACCATCCAGTAACTATGGTGCTATAACACCATGCAGTAAGCATGGTGTTATAGCACCTTGAGACTTACTGTTAAAAACATGTACACAAATCCTAATTTCTTGAACAGAAAAAATGTGTTAGATGTAGTTAGTGAAATGTATAAAGAGTTGTATTTTGTAAACACACTTGGTAAATCAAAGTACATTTACATGATAACCCTAAATAATATGACTATGGCACACAATGTTAACAGCCCTTAAAAATGCCATCACTTTTATTCCTTATTGATTTAAAAAAAGAAAATTAATAGTTATAGGTATGAATGAATAAATAGGTGTCTGTTACACGACTAAACATAGCAATAGTATGGAAAATAAAGAAGTAAAAACATTCATTTAAAGTCAAAATGAAGCTACTATAATGGCTTATAATATACCTAATGTGTTGCATAATAATCCTCTATCTAAATAAAAATCCATGTTGACGGTAAGGTTGTAATGTGATATATCTTACCTTTTTACAGCCTCTGCTCTATTATATTCTGCAGTGTCATCAGAGGACTCAGTATCTTCACTTTCAGAAGTGGTGCTGTCTTGTTTTTCATATTGCAACAGTCTATCGAGCAAGAAGCTGCGATCTCTTGATACTTTTAAGAGTCTTTTCTGACTATTACGCAAGGCATCTTGGAAACATTCATTTTCCTGAAAAAAGAGTTATGTAAATTTTCAACGGACATAGATAATTTTGGAGAAAAAATGAAGTATCTTGAGAGCCATACATAAGGTAGCAGGTAAACACTAGTTATCTATACTAATATTATAAAGAGGAAAGATTTGTATTTTAGCATGTAACAAATAAACTTAAAAACTACTGGACCAATTTAAAATATCTTTCACCGTTGGGAAGCTTCATTATCCCCGGGTGGCATAGGCTACTTTTTATCCCTTATACCCACGGGAACGGGAACTTCGTGGGTGAAACCGCGAGACGTCCGCTAGTCTGTTATATAGGTACTTACATAAATAAGAAATTTGAGTTTTTTCTTGAGAGATAGGTATTGAGCTCGATAGTTAGGCTCAACGTCAGGCTCGCTGCTACTGTCGCTGGAGTAATCCTTCTGCGAAACGTGACTTCTAGTTGCTTCAGGCGCCACGGATCCGCTAGCTCCGGCAGCCTCATTGGCCTGCATATTTGCTATCGATCGACAGTACCACCCATCTAGCATCTTCTAAACAAAAATGTATGTTAATTATAGGTAAAGGTAACAAATATAATATGAATTTTATTATGAACACGTAGAAATGGTATTACCAAGAGGTTACCTTACTGTAGCTGTCCGAAGCCAGTATTAATTCTTGTCAATAAAGTGGCGTAAAATAATGAGCTATAGTCAAAAAAGTTATGAGACATGTACATAAGGTATGTTAATAATTTTACATTTGTTTGTAGTATAAACTGCATTTAACTGCAAGCAAGCAAAACAAAAATACTAAAACTTTCTCTTCTTTGATTTTGACGTAGCATTTTGTGTATTTGCCAGACTAGAACTTTCATTTCTTTTTATCACAACTGACAATAACAAAGACAATCCACTAACTGGAAAATCTGACCTTATTCTTTATACTTCATCGGCAAATTTATACGAAGTCCTTGCCTAATATTTATATGCACTTTTTGCCTTCTATGTCTCATATTTCAGTTGTTGTCAAAGTTGATCAAAGTTCAATTTTAGTCAAGTCTAAAAGGTAAAGTTATGGCAAATTTACTATTAGCTTTGATATAGTTTTGTAAGCAACACGAAATGCCATGTTATATCACTTTCGTACACTCGCATTTGTAATTCGACACTTTATTAATTAAACATCAATAGTTTTGCACACAAACACTCGAATAAATACAAGTTCTGGAAAAAATACAATTATTGGGACGATATGACTTTTTCTGCGTTCCCGCCAAAACAAGTCAACGTTAACGAGATTCTTCTTCTTTGATTTTGGCATCGCATTTTAAGCATTTGCCAGTGTTTTAATATTTTCTAATTTTTGTTAAATAAGTTGCCTCGTAGCTTTATTCATAGTCAAAGTCCAGTCTTGGTCAATTTCAAATTTAAAAGTAACAGGAAAAGTCGCGATTTACCGCATTATGTTACTTTGTGAAGAAAATATCTTTAAATATTTTTGGAAAATAATACAATGCGACGACATAACTTTTTCGTGTTTATGCCAAAATATCATAAGAAACTCAGATTAAAAACTACAAAGCATCGTTTTTGGTTTTGATTATCTGAAAAAATATAAATTATCTATCTGCTTCGCTTTTGAAAAAAATTGCGAAGTGTCATTATAATATGTCACTTGTGATGCGTTCGTATCTTAATGTTGGTGTATAATTTTTTTTCATACTTGTACTCCCATCCTACTGCCGTTTCTACGATTAAATGAAAAAAGGTTGTTTTAAAATTTTTCTTTCCATTACTGTGTTCTCATATGGCAATAATTATTATTATGAGAAAAATCCTCAGTCGATTTGTATAAATTAATGTATTGATTATGCTTCTTAGCAAAGTTAAGTGTTGGTACCTTTTATAATCCGGCAATATTTTGTCAGCACAAAACCAGGAAAAGTGAAAAAGACGTCAGACGTTCTTGCAAATCAAAAGGACTTTACGCAACTTCCTATTTTTGTCAGTCGAAATTGAACTCTATATCAACCGCATGTGTTCTTTCAGCTGAGTGTGAGCCGTGTTCGTCGCGGTCAATCTGAATTGGATTGATTCTTCGTGTTGTGATGGCTCTCGGTAGTGAAGTGAGTGAAAACTCTACCAAAAATGCGCCCCCTAAAGTGAAAAAATGCCCAGCAAATAGTGTCAGCGACAAAAGTGGCTGCGATAATGTTAGCAAGGGTAAGTTGTACAGTAGTGCTCATGCCCTCAGTTATGTAACGATGCAGAACTGTTTTTCAGTAATTACCATTGCATTTATTTTAATAATACCGAATCATGCTGCTCTCAGCGTGCATTCTAGTCATGTGACCATTAAAATCATGTGATCATTTTGCCTCTTTATTCTTGCTTCACTTTTGCCTGTATTTAATAAATACCTGGTAAAATTATATTAGATATACTCAAAAACTAGTTAATTTGTCTGCCTTAGTAACAGAAGTTGCTCTAGTACATATTATGTCAATGCAGTAGTAGGTAAATTATTACACAACTTCTCTCCAGATTACTAGTGCCTATCTATGTACATAATTATATGTACAAGTACATAGGTATGGTATGGCAGAACAAGAGTTCAAGGCAGGCTGCTGCTACTCACTGTAATTTTGTTATTCTCTTTCATAACATTATATTAGAACACTTTTACATCATACAAATTCATTTAGTATACTTTAGTATAATTAAATATATTAAATAATTAATAGTCAGTGAGCTAACAAGTAGAAATATATTACTTAAATATAATTAATATGTCCTCTAATGTCCTCTAATTTTTAAATAACATTATTTTTCTTTATTATTAGCACCAGCCATAAAAATATCTATGTTAGGTATTTAAAATAAATATATTTTATATAAAGTAGCTACTAATTAATATAAACTTATTTTCTTACCATATTTTACTCAAACCTATTATAATATTCATGACTTTGATAAAGATCTAAAAATTGAATATACATATATGGAAATTATGGGAAATATTAAGTTATAAAGTAAAAAAAATACTGTAGTTAGAAATATACAAAAAAACATTATTATAATGTAAACATAATTATTTATTTAAGTGGAAGGTCAAATCCATAAAAAATATTATACCTATAAGTACATAGTGATTACTTTTGAAGTGAAATTTATATATAAGAAACCTTTTTATGTTAAACTCATGTGGTCAAGTCACAACTCTAATGTTTTTGGTGGTCAGTTACTAAAAATGTGGAAATGAAACATGGCTATCTTTAAGGCACCTTAGCAAACTTAAATGATGTCCTAATAGTTTTGCTATGATTATAAAATAATAATTGCATTTCACTCTCATTTAATTTGAAAGTAATTAAGCATTGAAAGGTACAATCACTATCTAGGAAACTATTAAAAAAATATGATAAAATGCAAGTGTTCCTACTTGGCAAACAGAGGTAATATAATGTGTTTATGAATATTTAATATATTAAATGGATTATTATCAATGTAATAGGAAGTTCATCTTATTTCATTTATCTAATAATTTTAAATTTTATTTATTACCTCTAAAATTTTACTTTAATTCAAATTTAAATAATAAATAATTGTCTTATGTCCTAAAAATAAAAAAATAAAAAATATTTGGTATTTTACATAACACGTAACAAATAAAATGAAGTGCAAGTTAATAAAGTTTGAAGTCATGTGTCTCACTCATGGCATGTATACAGAATGTTATAGCACACTTAGTCCTGTTCAGATATTAAACTTGTTTTCTTTTTAATTCAATAAACTAGATATTTAATTTAATTGAAAAAAATTAACGATTAAAACTAAACTTAATATTAAATATATTATCGATAAACTAGTATTGTGTTGTAATTCTATTTAAAAGTATTAATTTGCTGTTTTTAAGTGTACAGAATAATAAAATGGTTACATGGTATGGTTCAGACTGCAGTTTGATTTCACATGAACCTTTTTCAGAGATGTTCTGAAATCTACAGCTTTTTATATAAATGTGTACTATTATACATATTAGAAAATAATTAAAATTTAATTGTATGCTTGAAATGAAAAAAAAATATCTGAATATACTATTTCTTTAAAAATTTTACACAATAATGTATATTTTAAAATGTGCTTTCTTTTTCATTAAACAAGATTGTGCTTACACCCACACTTAGCCGAGAACCTACAGCTACTTACAAAATTTAATATTGGGTAGAAATCATGCACCCTTTTCAATCATATTCCCATGAATCGTAGGCTGACTGTGCTTATATTATCGCGCACAGGCACGCATTTTACGTCACGATTTCATCACTCATGCTGTATTCAATCATTCACAAACCGGCTATAAGTTGGTTTCGGAAAATTTATAAATTCTCGTTTCTCATTCTAAATTTACAGCTTGCAGCAAAAATATACTCTTTAAAGTAACTTAAGATAACAGGTTCAATATCCTATGATTTATTCTTAGCGCAGAAAGAAGAAATAATAAAATTGCAGTGTTTTCGTATCAGACAAACACAGTTACAAGTGGTTAAAAAATTGTTTAAATTCGATCATTCATTGTTTACTGAGATATTTTGTAAATACCCGATTAATGCTAACGATCTTTGATTACACCATTGCGTTTGGCGTACTTAAAACGTGGAGGATTCGAAACCGGATTCGAGCGCAGGATTTGGAGTTCCAATAAAGAGCGACCTTAATAACACTGTGAACAATCAGTGTGGTTGGTAATTTACCGCCATTTTCTGCTCAAATCCACCTCGGCGATACGAACCAATGATTTAAAACAAAAACGAGATCCGTTATGATGTCGCTACCCAAATCCGAGAAAGAATCTTGATGGCCATTTCTCACCTTGAACCGTTAAGTTTATCAACCAGTATTTTTTAGCTAACAATGGTTTTGTTTCTTAACTGGACTTTTCTAATGACGAAAAATCTTGTGGCAACTAAATATATTTATTTGTTACTGGATTATTACTGGTTTACCAAAACAGAATAAGCCTTCCACATTCGTGAGGTTGTGGTTTCGATTTTGGAGCTTCCTCATTTACGTACAGATTTTAAATTTCGTAATAAAGCGGAAGTTAGGGCACAAACTGGCTCTCGGCAGACTCATCAACTTTGTTTAGGTGTTCCATTTTTTGAAAATTCGCATGATGGCTTAAGTTGGTGCCGTGCCGCATAAACCGCGGTTTTAAGAACGACAGTTTTACTCGCGGCTCGTCGCGAGTGAGACAGTCGTGTCTTAATATTTGAAACAACATGGTTCTCCTCGAAGAAGGACATGTTTGTGTTATCTCGCTATTAAAAAAAACGAAATTATAAAAAAGAGCGGAAACGCCCGAGAGTCTGGGTTAAAAGTTAGATAAAGAAAATGGAACAGTTGTCGCACACCACTTAGACTACAGAGATTATTTGAGAATGTCTTAAGAAATTTACAGTGACTAAGTGACACCTATTATAATAAAAAAAACAAAACACAATTATGCGAGAACCTCATGAACATTTGATTGCTACAATATGAAGATACTTGGCAGAAAGAAAATGCCGGAACCAGTTTGCAATACATACTATATAGTTTAATAGTACTTTAATATCTAGACAGACTTTGCGAACTAGCGTTGTCGCAGAGGACTGTCGGTGTGGCTCGCCGGCGGCGATCGACGGACCGTTTTGTATGGCGAGCCGAGTAAAAATTAAAACAGCATTACGGTGTGATACTCTGGCGAGATTTACCGACGAGCCTTAAAACCGCGGTTTTGTTCGTCCGTCGATCAGGGGCTTTAGTTAAATATCTCCCAAAACGATAAATTCGCCTCAGAGATGGATTTAAGATTGCAATTTCGTAAACAATTTATGGCAGGTGCTCAGTCTAATAGACTTGGGTTGGATTCGAGTAAGAAAGCGGAAGTTTTGGCTCTCTCACTTAGAGGGTGATAACCCTTATGGAGGGCCATAGGTAGGTGAATGTTAAAAGGTTTATGTAGAGTTTTTGTTTGGGTGAACTACTTGAAAGTAGTCGTAACTTAATATGATCGCAACTATTGTTTTCTATCAAATTCCTTAACTTTGCTGCTTCTCTTTTACTTAGGGTCTTTGGTCTCGTTACTCGTATATTCAACTTGTGTACATATCTACCGCTTACGCCATTCCTATTCACATTGTGTCTTGCTATTATTATTCTGCAGTATAAAAAATGTTTGCAATGTTACTCTCAAGCTCAACTCACTTAGTCTGGAAATAATAACTTTAGGGTCTACTGTTCTATTGCGTCTGTATTCCTTCAGTACTACGAGAATTATATCCTGTTGTTTAGCATAATATTAATTTCAAGATCTTATTACTTTGATTGTACCTAATCTGGAGAGCGCTTGGATTGTCTCATTACTTTTTATCATTAAAAAAAAACTATAAATGTATTATTCATGTAAACTTTGTTGTGATTTGGCATTTGAGCCAATTGGTATTCAATATCGTGGTTTGTATTATACGAATCCGTAGGTATTGATCAATCAGCGAACCATTCGGTTATGTCGTGCTGGCCACAGTTTGCACCGAACGAACCAACATGGCGTACCAACTTGGAATGACTATGCACATCGATGAATGGAATTGCCCGCAAATAAAACGTAATGAGACGAACGAAACGCTCTCCTCGTGGTAAGATATAACGTCTGTCCATGGCCATTGTAGTGGTATTTAGATCTTTATTAGTCTTAATAGCTCTGTATTGCCACACTATTGCTTGTCTGCAGAATATCTGATACTGCGGCGGTACCTATAAGACCAAGAAGCTAAGAAAATCTACCACCTAGTAAAATTAATTTGATGTAATGTAATTTTCTTAGCATTATACCCAAAATATTAGGTACCTACGTGACAGTAGAGATTATGGTTCTCCTTTAAAATTGGTGATAAAACTAAGGCTAACTTATAGAACTGACGTAACGTATGGTAACAATGGTCATGGACAGGCATTATCTCTTGCCATCAGGAGAGTATCTCGTTCTTCTCATTAATTTTACATTAAAAAAAACTAGTCTCACAGCAATGCGTGAAAAGTTTTTTGTCATCTCTGAGGACTAACGACATTGAGTGACATGTTGAAAAGGGAATAGAACACGTGCATATCATGTGTTCTGTAATAATTTATAGATCCCCCATCACTAACTCTGGGGGGCATATTAAGATCAAGAACGTATTATAATTCATACCATGTTTTTTGTTGACTTTAGTAGGCATATCATTATCATTTGTTTTTTGGACGTGCTTTTACCCTTGAGTTTGTTTGTACCTACTTGAATTTTTGTATGCATGACATGCATCCATAAAATGACTTCCAGCATCGTCTTCAATACCTTCCACGGCAAATATTGAAATAAACCTACAGCACTCATATTTAACTTTCAATTGTCTGTTGTAATAGGTACTTGTTGAGCGACGTCTGAGCTGCGTTCTGGTTAATCATGTGATTTAATATACATTTATAAGTCAATTTGAACATCAAATTTTCAGGAGATTTTTATCAAAAGGTAAATTTTTAACTTTTAAAATGTTTCTTAGGTATTTCACAATGTTTACAGATAATATTTCGTATACCCGATACCCAATATATGCGAAAAAAACTACGAAACCTATGAGATTGACTTTTCCACCTTATCATTGGCAGGTCTTTGAACGATTCATGATTATCAGTGGATGTCGTGGGTACACATTAGGCGATAACGTTTTCATGATGTGATTTCTGTAGGGAGATTGATAAGGGCATTGGACTTTGGGTATTGGACCTCTCTTTACCGTTTTTTACAACTTATCGTTACACCAGTGAAATGTATTTAATTATGATTTATATCACATAGTGATAGATGAGATTTTATTATAGAATACCATTTCTCTGTGCTTATACCCATCACATTAGTTATTTTATCAACGCTGTTTTACTTTGTAATGCGATTAGCAGTAAATTTCACTCCGATAAAAGCAATTTCTCTTGTTGGATGCCAGCCACATTTTCAAGTAAAGAATCGATCAGAATTTGTGCGCTTACGGAATTTGTTGCTTCATTGTCGCATGCCGCACCGTGAGCATCCAATTTGAGTTAACACGTTACCTAGATACTGTACAAACCCTGCGTTTCGAACTTGAGTTACACTTACCAATTTACGTATGTTGAGTCCACTGAAGGAGCGACCATCGCATTTTCCGTACAGTACATGCGTCTAGTCAATCTTTCTAGTTCCTCACATAGCTTTATCTCCACAGTTAAGTTGGTCGCATGTAATTTGTTTCGCTTCAAATATTATACTAAGTCCTCCAAGTGAACTTGGTCGAAGACTGAAGACATTGTGTCAGTTATTTGTTACAAATTTTTCGGTATGTGCGCATATTATAGTGACATACTTAAGAAAGTCTATACTAATGTGTCATTCGGTAGTTTTGTGTTTAGAATTTATATCTAGCAGCTGCTTTACATTCTTTTCCGGCGTCCTGACGTTTAAATATAGTAAATAATAATGCTTGAAACGCGTTATTATGTTACTTAAAATCTAGTTTTTACGATTTACTAGTAAATTTATTTTACAATGAACTTCTCTTCGCTCTTTACTTGTTATAAAGCGGGCATATTCATTACGTCAATTATTTATCATTAGTAGCAGGCTATGCATTTATTTAGTAGCTGCATAAATTGGTAGCGTTGAGTTTTAGTCGGTCTATACTTGTGTGTTGAAATTACCACCGCGGGACTGTTGATTCTAATTTAGAATAGCCGGAAGTACCGCGTTGTCATGAAATGGAACTGGAACGTCGGGTCAGTCAAAAACATTGTTTAAAATTACTCGCTTGCCCTTTTATGTGGAATGAAATATAAAATTACTAGCAACGGCTGTGAAAAGACGGCTCTACATTATGTTAAATACGAAATAAATCTCGAGTTGCGGTTTCGAATGGAATTATAACTGTCCAGTGTCCATTCAAACTTTCGGTGTCAGTTCTTTGCTTGGCCAGTCGAGTTAAATTGACTTTTTTTGTGGCTTGTTTTGTAGTAGATCACAAACAAAGTTTCACGGTTGAAATTCATATTCAATGTAAATTCGGTTTTAGTCAATTTAGAACTTGCCCTGTGTAATTGAGGAATTATGTGGCTCTACCTTTCAGAATTTCTTTATTATAAAAAGACTCATAGCTCCGCCTTTCTGTGGAACCTTTTTGAAAGTTGTCATTTTTAATATGATTTATTTACGTCACGCCACAAGTAAATATTTGTCAAAATTATTTTGGTTTGATAAAGTTTTGCAAACAAAAATATAAAATTGCACTACTGTTTTCTATAACTACATATTTTGAAAAAAAATTAAGCAAGTTTTCCGCATATGTGTTAATGTTTTCGAAATTGTCTTACGCGTGAAAAGTATCTAGAATTAACCAGTTGCTTATATGGCAGGTAAAGTGTATAATAGTAACTATGAAAGAGAATAGCACGGTAGATTTAAGGCAGATAATTATTTTTGGGGAACTGCGATGGAGGTGCAGCTGAGCTATGTGAGAGCACATGCATACTTCAAGGCTTGCCTCGATACATGGGCACGAGTCTTCGAGCTCAGCCAAAGAACCTCGAAGGACAAAACACCTCTGCCCAAAAAAGATAAAGGAATATTTGTACATAATTATGTCCTTATAATAACCAAGGGGAAGGAATAGCACAATAATCTGTTAGTTAAAGGTTAAATATTCAGGGACCGTTGACGGTCTTGCCTTGTTTTTGTTTGCATAATACATTCATTGATCGATTCAGTAGCTGCTGGTAGAGCCCCGGTTGTGAACAAAAGCGATGTTTATCTGAAATTGAAATCAACATATCCGACCATGTGTCTTGACGTCAATGCTGTAACAAATAGCAAATAGATACCCACGTTCCTAAGTAGCAGTGCAAACGTATCTGTTACAAGTAATGATACTGAATTTCGAAACTTGCCACAGCTTATCTACGCGTATGTAACGCAATTGGAATATGTTCAACAGTAAATAACATTGTAAATGTATTTTGCCTAGTTTCTAGCGTTAGTCTACCCAAAGATTTCAGCAACGCTGACTCCCAGAATGAGCTAAATGCAAGTACATTGTCTGTTATTGAGGTTACATGGTAGGCGCCTTAACAAGAGTGTCGTTATTGACTTGCAAGGTTCTAAACAAAATAATTAATAGTCTGTGCATGTTTGTAACGTGGACGGCGAGTTAGAACCACATCCCATGGCGAACTCTGACCTGCGTATCATTTACATGATGAACTTGATGATTTGAAGTTCTAACTGAATACCAAAGTGTCAATAGATTGTTATTTTACCATGTTCTATTTGGTTTTCGAGCATTTGTTTGTCCCTTGTAAATAAAGTTATGCAACGAACGCAACGATTCTTATTCAAAGTAGGGGCCATAAGTCCTGCACAGCTCTAGTGAATTGGGTGGAATGTTTTATGACATGAATGACAGCGAAGCAGCTTCATGCTGCCTAGTAGCAATTGTTAGTACCTTGTGTGGCTTTGCAATGCAAAAGCACATGCTCTACAGTTTAATTCTCTTGCAAGCAGCCACGGCATAACGGAATATCCGTGGCTTCTAGTTTAAAGTAGTGATAATTCAAGTTGCAATGACCGGTTATGAAGCCTACTAAGAGACGAAAGTAGGACCATATTCCCAATGAACAATATAATACATATCGCAGCGCAATTCGGGTTGAATAATTCTACATGGGAGCGATGTGGCTTGCAATGACGTCCCTCTCTGGGGGTTTTGTGCCTAGATGTTTATCTAAACTAACGTAAGAGTAACAGAGCACAGCTTTGGGTCGCGGGTATAAATTGTTCCACTCATTTTTTGCCAGATGCATTGCAAGCTTGAGCCGATGTATCATTGGAGAGTCCCGATCTTACTTGTAAGCTTTTTGTGGCGTTACGCTGCAGTAGCACATGCTCCACGGTCTCGTTCTCTATTAAGCAGCCTGGGCACAAAATACTGTCCGTAGCTCCGATTTATTAGTTACTCTCTATTACCAACAATTAGTAAATGATTTGAAAATAGGAAGTAATTTTGCTTACAGTAAATTCTCGATCATGTAAGTGAAAAGTAATTGTATTTAGGTACATGTGCTTTTGCTTTTTGTAAGTCAGTGCATGGCGCTGGAAATTGTGTCAACGGCTGTTTAAAAATTCTGATTTCATGCTTATCTTTAAGTCACAGGCGCCTGTATCTTATCATGTTTATAAAGGCAAAGAGATAACATCACACATTTTGGTGATAAAATTATCTTCTCAGGCATGAAGAAAAACATTTGATTTTCTGCTTTTGAAACAGGAAACAAGGTTGCTATACGGATTAAAATTATACATATATGCGTAATAATTTAAAACGCCCCTAATTTCTACTATCGGTATGATTATGTCTTGCTGGAGTTTATCTCCGCAATACGTTTCTCTTATCTCAGCTATAACTGTGTCACGATAACATTAAAATGGGGCAAGCTTCGTTTTTCCATCTTGGTAATTACTTGTTAGATTGATTACTTGACACACGAGTAACCATGGCATGTAGAGTACAATAAAGAATATTAAAATATTGCGATCCGCTTATTACTTATCTATTTAATTATTACTTGAGATAGTTGCGAGTGTATTTCATAGTGATAATCCCATTTCTATCGCTAAATACGCCAAACAGTATTTTCTGATACCCATGTTATTTTTGTACTTGTATTTCTAACTCTAGTAGACATGTTTGGTATCTCTCGAAACGAAAATAAAACACCGTTACAGTGCAAACAACATATCTATAGAGTTTAGCGGAAGCGTAGTTAGCGTATTTTCTAAATAAAATTGTGAACTTCTTGTTAACAATGTTAGTTCTCAATAATCAATGGATTATTCTTTGAAGTAACTCGTTTGGCTTCTCGGACAGATAATCGTGTCTCGACTAGGTGTTGTAAACTGCACATTGCACCGTGTCCCGCTGTTGGGCGTAGTGTTGCCCAAATTCAGTCTTGGTCTTGCAGTCTTGGTCTTGTTCTTGCGTTTTTGCAAGACCAAGACCAAGAACAAGACCGCGTATTTTTAGCAAGACCAAGACCAAGACTGACCGTGCAAGACTTGAGCAAGAACAAGACTAAGCCTGCAAGACTCTTGCGTCTTGCAGCTAGGACTTAGCGCTATTTCACGGAGTAGTTAGGTGTATAGGTACGCTTAGGAATTCTATGAGACGCAAAAAACTGTATCAAAGAATATGAAAAACTGGACCTATGCGCATTACGACTAATACCATAAACATACCTACATAGCGAATAAAAAAATATCCATTAAAATCAAACTGAGTGCATGCATAGTTATGTTTTAACCATCGGCACTTTGATAATGCGGCATCAAAGGTTTTGTACTTACTTCTCAAAGAAATTTGCCGCTTTTCGGAAGTACATGGTTATGATACACGCGCCGGCGGCTTCTTTTGAAATCATATACAACAATCGTTGCCGCCGCGCCGAAATCACAACATTTGACACTATTTGATTGCCGCCACAGGGCGTAGGTATACTCATGCAAAATAATTTCGAATTTTAAGAGTACCTACAGGTGTTCCAAAGAATAAATAAGTTTCAGAGTGCTTAGAATGAAAATGAATACATTATACTGATCACGCAAGTAGTATTATGATAGGAAAAAATGTTAAGGATAGGTAGTAGATGTCATAATAATTTATTCTAGTAAGTATATATTATAATATTGATTATATGGTTTTAAACTAATTACTTAGGTACTATTATTGTACATTTAGTCATTATATTTCTTAAGTTTTTACAAGAAAAAATAGCAAAAAAGTGTTCAAATATCACCCGTTTGATAAATATTGTAGCCACTTTTAAATATACTTGAAACGTGTAAAAAAATTCTACAAAACTAATAAAATAATATAAAAAGCGTAGGTACTTACCTACTAATGAAATAAAAAGCCTGCGATAAGAGTTTTGTATTGCTTACCAGCCCGAATATCTCTGAGAGAGATGATGAGAGTAAGTATTTACTAGCAGTGCCCGCGACTTCGTCCACGAGGAATAGTAACTTTGGAGGTATAGTGACGTTCAGGATTTATTTATTTATTTTAAAACTTCTGTCATCAAACATACAAACAAACTCTTCAGCTTTATAATATTAGTATAGATAAGTATAGATGTACGCCAAAACATTCACTTATAAAATATAAAGTAAAAAATAAAAAAAAATATAAATTATAAAGTAACATAACCTAATGATAAAGCTGTTGTGTACTGTTATGTTTGATTTGTGTTGTATTTTATTTTTTATTGAAATAAATGATAAATCGTAAAACTCTTTTATTAAATTTCATATAAGTTGAGGGTTCAATCTCTTTCTAGACAGATATTGTTCTTTAAAATACAGTCAAGTTATTGTAATTAATTTGTTTTTTACATGTTTTAGCAAATGTAAGCTTATAAATCATAAATGTTTATTAAGAAACAGTTACTTCCATGGAAAATGACATATAGGTCAGTTGATTTTTCGAATTTCTTATCAAATCCTCAGTTATTTATTAATCTGCTTGATCTTTACTATGGCTATGTTAATTCAAGCTCACAATGTTTCAATTCTAATACGTTTTTCTAAGATTTAAAGTAAACTTTAATAAATAGTAATAGACTAATAGGTAATTGCAAGACTTGCAAGACTCTTGCTGCAAGACCAAGACCAAGACCAAGACTGGGAGCGCAAGACCAAGACCAAGACCAAGACCAGGTGTATTGGCGCAAGACCAAGACCAAGACTGGCTAAGTCTCGTCTTGTTCTTGCATTTGGGCAACACTAGTTGGGCGCAGGGCTCAGCGTTGTCGATGGCGTCTATTGTTGGCGGCATCCCGTTGCCGTCTATTATTGACTCGACGCTGGAGATAGTTGGCTTTGCGCCAGCTTAGACCACGTGCGCGTGCGCCCGTCACGGGACGAGACGTGCGTCCGACGGCTGTAACTAGGCCGGTAACTACCAGACAGGGAACACAATCAATTGAATCACTTGTCCATATTTACTGTCACATAAGTTACGAGCGATATATAAATTATATCACACTTAAAAGGGGAGGGAGGGTGTCAAATTGTGACGTGTGACAAAGATTGGGATAAGTCCTGCGTGTATAATTATCTTTGAAATTGGCTTTTAATTTTGAAATTTTACAAAAAAAATATGTTTTTACCCTAAAAGGGGTAATGTGTTATGGAAGGGGGAGGCCATCAAAATTAAGAGAATCGTTTGACATAATTTATGGAAGGATCTTAAACCACCGTCTAAACCTAAAACCTTATAAAGGGTTGTATTCAGGCTGTACCATGCATTCAGAGTTGGGAAACATCGTCAAATCGATAATACCGTCTCGGTAAAAGTTTGCTGTAAATACTAAGCACTTGCAATGTTATGTAAACGAAATAAGACGTTACTTTCAAGTCACGTCTGGCGTCATCTTCAAGTAGTCATGTGAGTTCACTCGCCATCAATATTTAACGCCATATACCTGATATTAGCTCATAAGCTAGTTAGCGCACATGACACGAAAACCTACGGCATTAGGTATAATACTTAGCCTATAAATATAAGGTCCTTCCAAGCTAAGTTTAATGGACATGTTTCGCATCTATTAGTGTACCAAACCTTATTAATAAATAATCGCTTACTCCACCAAAATCGTTTTTATACTCCTACGTTTGTGAGTTGAGAGAATCGGAGCATCCCTATTTTGTACCATTAGCTAAACATATACCTAAAATAAATTATTTATAATGGCGAAAGAGCAATGCCCGATTTTCATGTTGACCCCGTATTTTATTTTTGGGTTTGCGGCAGCACGACCGATTTGCTTGTATGGCCAAAACCAACATTTTGAGTTGTATGATTTATTGTAGTTTCCTTAAAAGTATTTCATCCCTTGTTAAAATATTCGGATATAAGTAGACATACTACACTATACACTAAACATCCATATCTGTAAGGTGTTTTTTTTTATCTTTACATCCTTGTAATCTGTAAAATACCAGTACCTACATAATTAGATAATAAAATACAGACTTTAGACTTTGAACTTGCATAATAATTTTTACCATCACGGCTTTTGTAACGCAGCCACTTTTTGTCGTTAATAGACCGGTTGATTTATTTTATGCTATTTTTTTAATTATTGTAAAATCCAACAACTAAAGATTTTCACTAAAGTAACGATTTTGATTGTTATCACCTCCAGTTTACACGACTATTAGTGTTTTCTAGATATAAGTAAAATGTAAGGTTTTTTCTTAATACCAAATACCTACGTATTTGGTATTTTACATTTGAGAAAAAACTTTATATTCAACTCATTTCCTCATATCCAAATTCTTTCTCGACATTTACGCGTTTTACGCACTTCTCTCATCATTATTTATACTATGTCTATTATATCAAAAAGTATAAATAAATAATTGAATCTTAAGTTTCTTGTGCCGTATGTGGAGTGAAGGAGGATAGTAGAATGTGTTTGCCATGCTGGATGTTGGAAGATTTAACAGGCTGCTGTCCAGAGTCCTGCAATTGATTGACTGACTTGATCTGACGCATGTTGTCTCCAAAGACTCGTTAGTAAAAATAAATTTCTGTTGTTTCAGCAGAAAAGCAAGAGAAGCCAACAAAAATGAAGAAAGTTATCAGTGTAAAGTCTGTGAGTAACGGCCACGCGAGCACACCAAATGGACGCGCAGACGATGAAGGCGGCGGCGCAATGCCCAGGGTTTCGTACGCAGCTGCCGCAAAGAAACCGCCCTCTCCGCATGGTAACAACACGCCTGCACCTTTTCCACCAAACACAGGTTATCATCATAGATTGCTCAGTTGGTAGTATCTCTGCTTGGCAAGCTCTAAGATGTGGCTTCGATACCCACAAAAACCACAAACATTTATCGACTAACAAACTCGTAGTTGTTTTTCTGTATATACCCTAGATGTATGTATGTTTGTGTTTACAAAATAATGTATAGGTATACATAAGTATTCGTGTTTTACTTTCGCGTGATTACTCGCGTTCAATTATACTCCGACTATAGTTTCGATCACATCCTTCTATAGCCTTCTTTATGGAGCAATAAAAAGTCGCACGAGCGTTGTATTTAGGTTTGTCTCCATGAAGATAGCCACCGGATGTGGCCGAAACTATAGACGTAGTATCCGATATAATTAAACGTGAGTAATACCGCATAAGCAAAACAAAAATATGTCAAATTCACGTCAGTTTTCATAGTAAAACATAAGTATTTATATACATACGTTCCTGTTTCGATTTGAGGCTAGATGGCGCTGTTTAAAAATATCCTACAAAATTTATTACTTGTTTATCACCATAATTAACAGCTTATTCAATCTACTGCATCTTCCATCTTCTCCGTTTCTTGCCAATTTTCCCTGTTCAGCAAACACTGGTTATGCAGAAATCCCATATAACTGGCAAAATATCAATACCTCAGCATTTTGTGGTTTTAAATATGATCGTGTACTTTCCAGAAATTTTGAAAATACAGTCAGACGAAGAAAATTCATCACAATTAAAAGCCACAAATTCCGTGACCAAAGTCAACGGAGAGGAACCAATAACAAACGATAATGATAGTAATATAGCAACCAAAGAACTAATACTGAACGGCTCAGAGACTTCCAACGAAACCATTGTTAATGGAGATCCAAAAAAAGATTTAGATTGTGATATTAGTAGTAGTGATAGCGCTAAAGTAGTTTCTAATGGAATCAACTGTGATTCCGATGACACAAAGTCGAGTAAGTCTGATGAAGAACAAACCGTTATCACACCGAACGTCTGCTCTACTAAATCTGAGGGTAAACAGGTTACGGAAAAAAAGAAAGAAAAGAAAACCAAAGCAACTAACAGTGATACAGAAAAGAAGAAAGAGTCTTCTAAAACGAAAATTACAGATGATAAGAAAGAATCTGGTGACACAATTGCAAGAGTCGATTCATCAGATAAACTAAACGGTGTAAGTAAGATTGTAAACGGAGAAAAAGACAGAGAATCGTCGCTTAGTGAAGATGGCGATGACAAGAAAAGAGATGCTGAAGTTGTGTTTATTCAAGACATGGGTTTCACTGTCAAGATCGTTAGCCCTGGAGCCGAGCCGCTAGATATTCAGGTAAACAACTAAAATTTACACGATAACGAGTTCAAAATTAGCATTGTCTTGAATAATTAATTAATTACGGTTCACTTTGTGTTTGTTGATAGGTGTCTAGTATGGAGTTAGTGCAGGAAATACACCAAGTGCTGATGGATCGCGAAGACACTTGCCACAGAACTTGCTTTTCATTACAATTGGATGGCGTCACTCTAGATAATTTTGCCGAGTTGAAGAATATCGAGGGACTGAAAGAAGGGTCTGTTATAAAGGTAAAACTGCCTTCCAATGTTATGTAAGTTAATTGAATTTACTTTTTAAACGTGTTTGAATTATGTTGTGATATTTTTCAGGTAGTCGAAGAGCCATACACAATGCGTGAAGCGAGAATACACGTACGCCACGTGCGCGATCTCCTTAAGTCTATCGACTATACCGATGCGTATGCAGGCCAGGAGTGCAGCTCTCTTGCGTTCCTCAATGTCATTACACAGGGTGATATATTGGGTAATATTGTGTGCTGAATAGTAAGCGCATAACAAAATGCATTTTTAGTCCATGAAAATGACCTGATATTGTTGTTTTGCGCGTAGCCATGCTAATGCAAATCAAATCTAATGTTTTAGAAAATACGGTCTGTTGTTAATCGTATCATACGAGTGTTCGAGTCTTGTCACATTTGAAATTAATATTTTGAAAATTTACTGTTATGCGCTCACTAATACAATTATATATGTGTATAGTATATATATGATATGAATATTTATTTTTCTGTGTCATAGAAATTATCTCATTCTTTACTTCTATTAAATCTCTACTATAAAATTTTAACGCGCTTATCGATTAACCTCGCCATGAATACTGTTGTCAGGGGCTATTTTAATAACTATACCTGAATTGCAGAAAAGAAGAAATCCCGTCCAGAAAGTGTGGACTGCACACCGCCGGATTACATAATGCCTAACAGCACAGAACGCCCCCTACTGGCTTTACACCCTGGACTAACAAAGGAGAACAAAGCTCCCCAATGTCTCAAGGTAACTTCCACCCTGTTTGTGGAGCCCCCTGACTTACTTATATCAATCAACGTCTTCAACTAAAGAATCTCTGAACGATTTCTAATTATTCTAAAAATGTCTTTATTTATAACAAATAACGAAGACAGATAGCAGATATGTTTTTTGTAAAATTAGTTTGACCTTAGCAATTTTTTGTGATGTAAAGTTCAGTATAGAATGGCGTTTTGCTGATAGCTATCATTAACATTAGTCGCGCTAATTGCCGTTAGCTACACTTTTGGTGAAAAACAAAACGTACATACGTATTACAAATTAATATGGCTAAACTCGGGATACCGGACCCAGCTGGTGAGGAACTGCAGAGTATTACCCGTTAGTTTTGTTTCGATGTTTCGGACCGAAGATCCGAAACAAGGTGAAATATATCAAGGTGATGACCGCAATAGAATGCCGCGCAGGATACCGAACTGTGTGGTTATGAAATCGAGAAGTTTCAGCTAAAATGTGCAGTAATTTACGAAAGCATCTTCATCAGGCTCTTCTACGAATATCTTAGAATACATGCGCTACCGTGAGTCTTACCCTTAAGCTATCTCTGCGAATGTAGAGCCATTGCAGTGTTACACTGATGGAGCGAAACCTGCTCATTTCGTATCTCTGTTGTCGTTATTCTGCCCAATAGCATTGAACTTTGCCATACTTGTGTTGCCATGTGCCGGTACGGACTAGCGACCCATAAAGGCAAATTTGAGACAAATCACGCGCGGTTTTAAAAAATGTAATAAAATGAACGAGACCATTGCAGCGGTACTCACAATTTGAATGCCTAACAAAGAGAAAGTTCGTGCTTTGAGACATTCAATGGTGATTTTCAATAATACTATTTAGCTACTACCTAATTATTCTCTATAATTAATAATAATTCCAATCTAGAATATTGAAATCCTCGCAACTAATGCTTCTATCTCGGTTTGGGCCATAGAAAGTGAGGTATTCGGAGCGAGATTCCCATCCTCATCGGTCACATTGCAGTCGACTAGGCAATTGATGTTTACTTGCATTCAGGTGCTGACCACTTCGGGGTGGAACCCGCCGCCTGGGCCGCGCAAGATGTGTGGTGACCTACTCTATCTTCATGTTGTCACGCTTGAAGACCGCCACTTCCACATCACGGCCTGCCCTCGAGGATTCTATCTTAACCAGTAATTATCATATTAAGTATATGTATAGTTAGGTCAACGATATCATTACTATTGCTGGTCGAAACCATTCAGATTAGTATAGAACCGAGGAAAATGGCATAACAAGAGTTACACTGAAATAAGGATTGAGTTATTGATGTTGCCCAATTAGCTGCATCTCTTAAGGTCAACAGTTGCAACGCGTTTATAGGAACTGTTTGCTTTACCGAGATGAAAGTAGCCTATGTAACTGTCCTTTACTCTATACATATCCATGCATAAAATCACATCGATCCGTTGCTGTAAGAAATAAAAACAAAAATCCTAACAGACTTATCATATTACCGGCTTCGCACGGGTGTAATTTTTTAACTTCATTGCATTTGAAATAAAAAATTTTAAAATCGTATCAAAATCCGTTCCGTGATACAGGTATACACATAATATATATAATACTGCATACAGTTTTAGGTTATACTGGCGTTGGCTGCTGTCATTAATAATATACTTTCATTATAAACAAAAAAAAGTCCCCTAGATGGTATGTATTGCCCTTGTTTGTATTACCTCATTCACCTATATAAATGATTTACTGAAATAACAACACTTATCTCACATAGTAATAAACAATGAGTGCGTATATAAATGCGGTATAGATACGACACAAATCTTGTGATAAATAGTGATGTAACATTTTATAAACGGGTACGTACAAATAAAAACGCGCCTCTATTGATAAAGTCATATCGTAAGTTCAATCGATTAATATTTATCAATTATGCCTACAATTGTAAGACAAAGCTACTGTTTTGAGTATTGCAAAGCACGTGGGTTACCTATATTCAAAACGCTAGTTAGTACCTACTTGACATGCTTAAAGATAAACATATATTTATTTGTATTAACATGAGTAGAAACATGTGTTTGATATCATTATTATTTGTATGAGAACTGCGTGTTATGACTAAAACGCAAATCAGAGATGACAATATACAATATTAATAATAAACAATAATTTTAAGCAATGTCACAAATAAAAATGAATTTTAAAAATATACAATGTCATTTATAAATAATTAGTAGTTTTTCATAATGCCATCATGTTTAACAATAGCGATGTTTTAATGATTAAGTGCGGAATTATACAAACAATTTTAGTGAAGTAATAACATAGTTAGGCAGGGATGGAAACACGGGCAGTGAAGTTGAGCGTTAATATGTATTTAAAGATACCTTTTAAACCTACACTTGGGTCGCAAGTACTGTATACACTTGGGTCGCAAGTCCTAGGTACTGTACGGGTTCTTGTCTCTGCAATACCATGGACCCGGCATCCGCACGGTGTCACTATTGAATCCTAAGAAGTTTTCGTCTCATGAGGTGAAACATGCTTTTTCGCGTTGTTTCCAAAACTATGTAGACGTTTCTTGTGAAGCCTCCACTACTTTATTAGAACTTGAACTGGACTTGATCGTGAATTGCTTTGTATGTGACTTGGACTGTGACTTAAGAAATATTTTACTTAATTTTATCACATATACGATATGGAATACTTGACACTGGCAAGATATACGTGTAAAGTGTGATGCCGAATATAAAGAAAATATTCCGGCGATTTTGTTGTCGAGCGTCATAGGAAATCTTTGATAGATGCCAGAGTTTTGGTGGGTATGCGGGTATACTACTTTATTTATACAAACATTCTTTTGTATAAATAAGGTAGTATTTTACTCATGAAGTGCTGAATTACGTGCGCAGGTATGGAAAAGTGTTGCTGCGAAAACTCCATTGAAGTCATTACTATTTTACTAAGGCATGACAGGACTCTACCATGACTTACATTGTATAACTTTGACTGTAACTAACTTGATTTTTCATAAAATAATTGAAATATCAAAACACTTGACACCACAGCCTAAAGTGAGACAAAGAAGAAGCTGATCCTTGTATGGATTTTCAGTAGAACACACCGAAGCCGAATAAGAGAGCCTCAGCGGTGATTCGTATATAAATAAACATAAAATACTGTTTGTTACAGGTCATCTGAAGATACATTCAACCCCCGACCGGCTAACCCGTCTCTCCTATGCCATTCGCTCATCGAACTCCTCAGTATTGTGTCTCCGGCGTTCAAACGTAACTTCGCGCTGGTGCAAAAGAGACGGATGCAAAAGCACCCGTTTGAGAGAGTCGCCACGCCGTATCAGGTGTACCAGTGGGCGTCTCCGATGCTGGATCATACTGTGGATGCGATACGCGCTGAAGACAGTAAGTAGATATATAGAATGTAATGTAACATGAAACTGCTATGAAAGATATTTTATGATAATAATTGCCAAAGGACCTCGTATTTTTTAAAATCTTTTTGGTCAATAATAAATAATAATAATAATAAATATCGTAGGACATTACACACAGCGTTATCTGGCCCCAAACTAAGCAAAGCTTGTACTATGGGAGTCAGATAACTGATATAATACTTAAATACTTTTTTTTTTTGTAAATACATACTTATAATACATACAGTACACCCAGACACAGAACAAACATTTGGTTTTTATATCACAAAATGCTTGTCCTGGGTGGGAATCGAACCCACCGAATAATGTCTAAAGATTCTTTAAAAAAACCTTGTTTGTTTGTGTTGTTGATACAGCTTTCATAAAACTTTGTTTGTTAGTCAGGTCAGCATTCTCTTGAAACAACTTTTTTTAAATCGTGTTTGCTCGTCAGCCTTTTCTTCGAAGCTGGGCTACGAGGAGCACATTCCAGGACAGACGCGTGACTGGAATGAAGAGCTGCAGACGACGCGAGAGCTGCCACGTGGCACGCTGCCCGAGCGATTACTTAGGGAACGGGCTATTTTTAAGGTACTAATATGCAGAATGTAAGGTACTGTATTAAGTCGAAAGGTAGTCTTTGTACTTATTAAAAACTTTTACGCCATAGTAAAAGTGATTGTTATTGTTGATACATTAGCGCTACCCACTAAACAATCAATGCTACAAAAGGTTACATCGATGAAATTGCTTTTGACCAAAAGACTTGTTTCCTAATTATAATTATTAATTTATTCAATTCTTTGTGTCCTATTTTTGGTTATTATTTATCCCTAGTGATGCAAAATCGATGTTTCACTACGACTGTTTCACTACGACTGTTTCACTGAGTATCGAACTTTAAAAGTTATTCGTCAAAGTTTGACACATATTATCACTATCTTATGACCTATAATGGTCTGTTTGTAGGTGCATAGCGATTTCGTGGCGGCAGCAACGCGTGGCGCTCAGGCCGTGGTCGATGGGAATGTGATGGCCATCAATCCAGGCGAAGAACCCAAGATGCAGATGTTCATCTGGAACAATATCTTCTTCTCGCTCGGATTCGATGTTCGCGACCATTACAAGGACTTGGGTGGCGATGCAGCCGCATTTGTCGCACCGGTGAGTTAAGTTTTTTTTTTGTTTTTGTAAAAGTAATGAGACGAATTAAACACAACTAAGGTAACATTAAAATAATTAAAATATTTTTATTTATGTTAACACTAAATAAGTGAACAATATAACACAATATAATGATGTATAATAACTAAAATAATGCCTGCCCACGATGCTGCAGCAGTTCACGATAGTTGGGGTAACAAAAATCTGGGGTACCACTGTTTTGGCTCATTATTTTGAGTCATTCGATGGTTGGTCGCAATAACCCTGAAATTTTGGTTCACTACTACTTGACTACCTCCTGCTAAGAAGATCTACCTTGTAAAGTTTAGTCCAAACCTTTTTTATTTCCAGCGCAACGATCTGCAAGGCGTCCGCGTATACAGCGCAGTGGATACGGCCGGACTGCACACTCTCGGCACTGTGGTGGTGGACTACCGCGGCTACCGCGTCACCGCACAGTCCATTATCCCCGGCATCCTGGAAAAGGAGCAGGAACAAAGCGTCGTTTATGGCAGCATCGATTTTGGCACCACTGTGCTATCGCACCCCAAGTATATGGACCTGGTAAGTTTAAGTACATGATCACCGTCATCATCCTCATCCACGACAAGAAGTGAAGAAGAATGAATGATACATTTTGGCATAGAAAAGTTGAAGAACATTTTATCAAAAAATCCTGTGCCAGGGTCTTCCGAGGTCCTCCACGAAAGTATCAATTTTGCACCACAGTGATTTCTGATTCTAAGTATTCGTAATACGTAGAGTACGGAGTATACGTAGAGTATGGAGCTAAGTAGTACAGCTTATATAATTATTGCGTCACTTGAATCGGTTTCTTCTAGGCGAGTGTGCTCCATTGTACACATTGTACAACAGGCGAGATAGTGGCCAAATGTAAGCCAATTTATTATAAAAAACTTTGGGTTCGATTTCAACACGGGACAAACATTTATGTGACGAACATAGATGTTAGATGATGTTATTTAAAAAAACCTGTTTACTCTAGATTTGAAAACACAATAATTTTAGTTAACGGAAATTTCAGAATCCAACAGCTTTATATCCTAGCTGTTCTTATAACGAAACTTAAATTTGAGAACTCTCCCCTGTTTCCCAGTTTCTTTGTTTCTTTCTAAAAGAAGAAAAACAAAAACTTCAACCACGGTAACAAGTAAATTCCATCGTTTACAGCTCAGCAAAGCTGGTCAGCAGCTTAAAATAATGCCTCACTCGGTGATCAGCGCGAACGGAGAAACAATAGAGCTGTGCTCGAGTGTTGAATGCAAGGGAATCATCGGGAACGACGGGCGCCATTACATTCTCGACCTGCTTAGAACTTTCCCGCCAGATGTCAACTTCCTGCAATGTAAGTACTGAATACGCAAAAAGTCAAGTCAAAACCTACTAAAATTATAATTCGAAAGAAGAAAAAAAAAACGTTTAAGGAACATTAAATTAAACACTACAACGAACAAAATAAGATAGTGTATATATGTAAACGTAAGCAAAAGGTTATTTGTTTGTTTTTATGTATGTATATATATTTTCATGCTGTAAGAATATAACGGATTTTATATTAAATGCAGAAAGGTTATACTCAGAATAAACACATACTTTTTATACCGAATAACGCGAGGTGGAAGTTATAGTATTTGTTTACCAATATAATAAAGATGAAGTTTGCATCCGTGTGTGTGATCAAAATATGTTTTTTTTTGTTAAATTGTGTAACTTTTTTTAGCCTTCTTTGAGTGTTTGAGAATCCGTCAGTTCCAATTAGCGGCCAAACACCTAATGGTGGGTTCCGTTAGCCTCACTTGAGAGCCTTTTACAGAGAGATTTTATGATTTTAGCCTCAATGAAGTTAGTATTTTTGCCATACCCTAAGGGGATCATATGATTTAGGTATAGCAATATTATATTTTTATAAGTCCTGCTGTACATATGCTGCAATAAATAATTGAGTATTGAGTATTTGAACTCACACAAAAACGATGCTGCCCTAAACTTAATTTCATAATTCCAGTGGAAGACGATGAGTTGCGAGAGGACATCAAATCTATGGGTTTCCCCATTATCCACAAGCACAAACTCTGCTGCCTTAGACAGGAATTGGTCGATAGTTTTGTTGAGTAAGTGTATATCATCTTGTTCTTTTCTGAAAGAAAATTATAAGGAAGTAAATAAGAAAGAACAGATAATCACGACATTTCTTCAATCTTTAGATACCAGTATTTTTCTATCTATCTAATTGTTAGTCCCTAACTCACGATTCCCCTTGCCAGAATCTTAGAGTATACTATGTAAGCGTGTTCAAAAATCTTTAAGCTATTTAGAGGTGTAATTATATTTATAGCTGCAACACCATACTGTCTCCCCCTGAGTTTGTAATTATAATTTTTCTGAATTGTCTCCCTCTATGGAAGCAGAAGACGCATTTGTGTCAATAAAGTCAGATAATATTTATAATGCGTATATTTCAGAGCGCGTTACTTCATGTTTATCCGTTACGCCGCTTTCCACCTCCAACAACTGAGTGCGAAACGACAACGCGAAAATACCGAACAAAAGGCAATAGAAGCAACCAAGGACAAAGTACAGGAAGCTGACAAGAAAGAGACGAAACGAGACACAAAAAGCCAAGATAAAGAAACAAAGCGAGAAACAAAAAGCCAAGAGAAAGAGACAAAGCGAGACACAAAGAGCCAAGAGAAAGAGACGAAAGACAAAAAGAAAAAGGATAGTGCCAAAAAAGTAGAAAGTAAGACAGAGACGGAAAAAGAAACGCCTAAAGTCGAGAAGGGGAAGGACGATGATTTGCTTCTGAACGAGAATTATTCCGATATTGATACGGACGTCGCTAAAAAAATTGTTGAGAGTATTACTGACTCTATTTGCAGCGGGGACAAGCAGGAGAACGACAGTAAGTTAATTTTACATACCGTCATTGATTTCATGTTAAAAGATTTTTATTTCAAACTATTTGATTATCCGGTACATCGTACCTGGTGCGATAGCGCTCGATCTTTGCTCACGCATATACATCATGTAATTTTTTTATTTTATATAGGTAGATATACTTACTAAGCAGTCACCTTAAAACATTTTAAATCACACTAGCAGTGTCTGTAAGACTGGCCATAATGCAGCAAAATGCAACAACCCAAAATGTGTCTTGAAAAATATAAAAGGCACCATATTATCTTCCGTAACCCGGTCTTTGCCAACACAATCACAGATTTGAAAATAGTACAGAGCTTCGATCACGAAAATTTATAGAATTCGTATCGTAAAGGTATCGAGTCCTCGATAGCATACAAAGCTGTACAAATCTCAATAGAAATTTTTGTCGATGTCGATACGAATACTTTTTCGCAAGTCGTTCGTGATTGAGGCTTCTAGCATGTAGTATGTGTTACAAGCGAAAAATGTAAGGGTAGGAAATCTTATCTTATTTTCATACTATCTGTTCTTTTTTCTTATTTTGGTCTTTCTGTTACCCAGCGGGTGAGCGTTCCCGCGCCGTAGTAGCGTCCGCTGCTCGCGCAGTCGCATCCCTTAAAGAGTCTGAATTTGACGTGCGATTCAACCCCGACGTGTATTCGGCGGGAATCAAGCACGCCGCCGCGCCCGAACAACTAGCCAAGCAGCGCCATCTAGTGAAGGAAGCCGCAGCATTCTTACTCACTACACAGATACCCGCTTTTGTAAGTATTTTTTATGGTAACAATCAGATGAACACAATGACTTCCCTGAAAAAAATTGAGTTCCACTTGAGATTCAACCGTGACTTGCATCTGCGAGCATCGCGCCCGTACATATCAAACAGCGCCATCTAGTGAACGACGCCGCAGCCTTTTTACTTTAGATAACCGTGAATATTTTTTTGCGACAAGTAATGAGATTGAAAGAGACACTGATGATGATAAAATAAGATATAACAATTAAAATCTAAAGTTTTTATCATCATCATCAGCCCGTAATCGGCCTGTTCTTGTACGCCACTAGTCCCGGTGTCAATCTTGGCCAGGTTCGACCCGCCATTTCTATTATGTCTTTTACCCAACGAGCTGATGGACGACCAACGCTCCGTTCACCAGTTTGCGGCTAACACTCAGTCAACCTGCCATCACTGCCCAACTCCATTTAAGTTTCATGATGGCCGATTTGATACTATATACGCACTTTAGTTCGTCGTCGGATCTCGACATTTTTTATTCTGTCTTGTAGTTTGATGCCGAGCATAACGCGCTCCATGGCCCTCTGTGCTACTAGCATTTTATGCACAGCCTCATCTGTAAGCGTTCCAAGTCCCGGCACCATATTATGTCCTGGTAGGCAGGACACATTGGTTATAGGTACAGACCGATCTTCAGGCATTGTGGAACGTCGACGGATTTGAGCATATTATCCAGTTTATTAAATACCACCCTAGCTGGATCCGTCTGGAAAGTTTTTTACAGACTTTTTTTAATGCAGGTGCGCGAGTGTCTGGAACACACGTCCGCGCCGATGGACGGCGCAGGGCTGACTGAAGCGCTTCACGCTCGAGGCATCAACGTGCGATACCTTGGCCGCGTTGCGCTCGCACTCAAGCCGCACCCGCTTCTGTCGTATCTGCACGCGATCGCGGTCGGAGAACTCGTGCTCAGGGCGGCAAAGCACATCTACACGGCGTACTTACAGGTCAGTAGAATATTACTTTCTATCGCGCTTCTATCTTTTTCTCCGTTTACTTTTTCTATACCACGTAATGGATTTTGATACGGGTTTTACTGTCATTTAGATATTTTTTACGGAAGTTTTGTATGTACAATACATCCTAGTTAAACTTTTGTTAAAGTATAAAATTCAATGTTATGTAATCAAGTCCCCAAAATAACTTGCACACGTACGAAGTCGGGGCGGGTCGCTAGTTCTAATTTCTCGTACTTTCTTATGGCGTACTCAACTGTTTTACGTGTTCTTTATGTTACTGTGCCAATCGTACTGAAATATCACAATACGATAAAGTATGACATAAGGACGACAATAGGATGCTTTTCTCCCGGAAAATGTAAGAAAAAACTGAACCGGCGCAAGCAAAACTGTAGAACGCTACTAATTATGTAAATGTACCTACCACCAATCACGATGTTTTTACTTACATTATTTTATGTGTTCATACTGATTATGTTCCTTAGGGTTGCGAGCCGATGTGCATCGGTTCAGCGGTGGCGCACTTCTTGAACTGCTTGCTAGGCGCGTGTTCGACGCCTTCCGTGACGGCGGGCGCAGCGCCGGGAGCGGGGCGGGGCGGCGGTCGCGGGGGACGCGGTCGCCGCGCGCGCAAGCACGTTCACTCGCCGCCGAGTCCACTGCCCGACTGGCATAACCTCACACCTAAAGCGCTCTTCTCACAGATCAAGCAAGAGCTTAAGGTTAGTACACGAATCGCCTGCTGGGAAAACCGGCAAGCCCACCCGGAAAACCGATGTGTATTAGTAACTTGGTAACAGTGATTAATCGTAGACTGTATTTTTACAGGCATATTGGGGCTATGAACTAAACGCAGAAAACATGGATGTTGTCATCGAGAAACATGGTCTGCAAAAGATATCACTCCTCAGGTACTTTGAGTTACTTTAAATGATTTTTGACAATAGCTCACTTTCCCCTGTAATTTTGAACTTAATTGGATTTTTCTTATTAGAAAACACTTTGTCGCTGTCATAATGGGTACATAAGACTGAGGTGGTGAGTGGTGATTTGTGAAACGACGCCTTTCCAAATAGGTTCTGCACATGGGGGCTAATATTAAGGAACGATGTGGTCGTAAACGATAAACATACGTTAGCTAGCTATCTAAAGGCCCTGATTCCTGAACTTACAGATTCACTGTCGAACAAGTGTATAACGTTATACATCTTTATTTTAACTGTTAATAATGAACATTAAAAAAAACATTCGTCGTGTTTTTAAATTTGAAATAGGTAAAGAGAATATTATACCGTGCGAATTTGAATTTAATTGCGCCGTTTTACGTGTTATGTTGTGAATAAGACTTCTGGAGTTTAAAGATGTTTTTGCTTTTACAGACCAAACAGTCTTCTCTCATCTAGCGTTGACTATTTTTGCTATGATGTCTGCCTCGAATATGTAGTAATTGTACATACTATTCTATTATTTACCTTCTTTATTTCAGGTCCTTTGCTCTCAAAGTGGGTCTGCAAGTGTTATTGCGCGAATACGATTTCGACAATAAAAATAAGGCGTCGTTCACTGGATCTGATATCATGAACATTTTCCCCATAGTCAAACATATCAACCCCAGAGTGAGTGTACAATAAGTTTTTTGAGTGTGAAGTATGCAATATCAGAACACCGAGCAAGGTGTACACTTTTTCACGTGAATACGTCTACAAATTGGCTTACATAACGGGAGGCAGTTCAGAAAACTATCAATAAATCGGGCGATGGACAGTTTGTTGTTGCAACTTCATATCTATCCAAAATTTAATCGCATCTTTCGAATAGATAAATGATAATCCCACTAATATTATAAATGTGAAAGTTTGGATGGATGGATGTATGGTTGTTTGTTAGGTACTCTTTCACGCAAAAACTACTGGACGGATTTGGATGAAATTTGGTATAAAGGTAGCTGAGACCCTGGAATAACACATAGGCTACTTTTTATCCCGAAAGCATGTAGCGGATAACACCGCGGGGCGCAGCTAGTTTTTATATATTGACAATATTTTTTATATTGAAATATTTTGAATTGATAATATTTTTTACATTGACATGTTTTTATGTTATTCATGTACACAATTTATTTTGACATATTGTTTTGACGTGTAATCAGTGTTTTAGAACATTTTTAATGATACATTTGAATTATGGAATTTGACTTGTAACATTGGTGTTATCAATAAAAAAAATTGTATATGATCAAATAATTTGTTGCGTTGTGTTAGGACTCGAAACATAGAAATCCGAAACACTTTGTTGTTTTTAAAAAATTTTGTCGTATTCACGTACACACCGCACATCGCGATATTTTTGTCTTTTAAAAACAGGCTGGGAATTTTACGACATTTGTCATATAACAAACGTATTTTTTTTTATAGGCATCTGACGCGTACAATTTCTACACGACGGGGCAGAACAAGATCCAAGCGGGCTCTGTCTCGGAAGGCCACGAACTGATCGCAGAAGCGCTAAACCTTCTCAACAATGTGTACGGTGCCATGCATGGGGAGATAGCCCAGTGCCTTCGCATGGTGGCACGGCTGTGCTACGTCACCGGTGAACATCGGGACGCGATGGCGTACCAGCAGAAAGCGGTTCTCATGTCGGAGCGGGTCAACGGCATCGACCATCCTTACACCATCACTGAATACGTAAGTGATAATATAATACACAGAACTACCGCATTGGGTATTAATCTCTTCTTTCTCAACCGTTTTAACATAAACGATTTCAATCCTTCTTTTTATTTCATTCCACCTTTCTCACACTATAATATTATTAAAGCGAAAGTTTGTGAGTGTGTTCGTATGTTTGTTACTTCTTAACGCTCTAAAATGGCTGTACCAAGTTTGATTAAATTTGGTATGGAGGTAGCTGACGCCCTGGATTAACACTACACGTGGGAACAGTAACATACGTGGCGCAGCCGTATAATAATACTAGCTGTGCCTCGCGGGTTTACTCGTAATTTCCGGGATAAAAAGTAACCCGTGTGTTAATTAAGAGTGTAAACTATCTTCATTTCAAATTTCATCCAAATCCATCCAGCAGTAATAACGTGAAAAAGTAACAAACATACATAGGCACAAACATTCGCTTACATAATATTAGTCATACATATTGTGCCAACAGAAAACTTTTTTTTTGTTGAAAATAGGCTAGCAGATCACCACCATCTCGCCTAATATTAAGCGAAGATGTGGTCTACGATGGTGCACGCTTGCTTTGAAGAAACCGATTCTATTTCTATGTGTTGATTTATAAATTTTAACCTTTTTTTTCCAGTCTCACCTGGCGCTGTATTGCTTCGCAAACGGTCAAGTGAGCACAGCTCTGAAACTTCTGTACCGCGCTCGCTATCTCGCGCTTCTCATCTGCGGTGAAAACCATCCCGAAATGGCGTTACTCGACGTGAGTTCTTTATTTACACTGTATAAATACACAGGGTTCTTATTTATATTGTATAAAATAAATTAGGAGATAAATGATAACACCAAAAAACTACTTTACATTTAATTTATAAGATATTTTTAAATTTTTGACATTTTATTTTATTTTTTGTCAATTTCTTTTATATTGTCATTTTTGTATTACGTTAAAAAATAATTGAAAAAGCTTAAATAATACAGGGCTATAAGCTTTGAGTGTATTAAGCCGAAAGGGGATTATTTACAGATTATAAAAAAAATACTAAGGGCACAACTCTGAAATAGTGAAAGTCAACAATATTGCAACAACAGTATATAACAGTATAATTATAGTCAACAGTATTTCATCTCCTGTGTACGTTGGCGTTGGCCGTGTTTGTGTCCACTAGAAATAAAACAGATGAATTTACAATGATTACCTAATCATAATTTTGAGGTAACAAAAAACTTTTCAAATTCAACCAACTAGATTATAAAAATAATACACATTTATTTCAGGTTACTAAGACCCATATGTATACAAAAATCCAGTTCCAAAGTAAATAAATACTTACAATTTAGTGTCACAAAAAAATTTTTTTGCTAAGGCGGGAAGGAAATTAATATTTTGATACCAAAATGGATGCCACTTTAGTTTAGATCTGTTAAATCATTTTTCTTAATTTATTATCTGTGGTATCAACGACTGCAAGTCATATGATGGTTTGTATTTCCAGAGTAACGTCGCGCTGATATTACACGCAGTGGGCGAATACGAACTATCGTTACGTTTCGCGGAACGCGCGCTGCAAGTGACAGCCGCTACGCACGGCGCTCGGTCGCTGAAGGCGGCCACGGCGCGCCACCTGCTCGCGCGCACGCTCTCCTGCCTCGGGGACTTCCGCTCCGCGCTCACGCACGAGAAGGAGACCTACTCTATATACAAGCAGCTCGTGAGTATACACTGATTTATCCATCAAGCGAGAAAAACTAATTACAAAATAAAAAGATACCATACACTTTCAAAAGCCAAAGTTACTATTAAGGCAAAAAAAAAAAAAAAAACTTGATCACGTTTTTGCACGTTGCACTTTTTTTAATCTCAATCTGGGGAGACGATTCGCAACACTAATCCACACGAACATTGCCTTTTTTTTTAATCCGGCCATGTGCGACTCGGACTCTTACCTACCTTAATCTACCTTATATATAAAAACCGGCCAAGTGCGAGTGGGACTCGCGCACGAGGGGTTCCGTCCGTTCCACACGAAGGGAACCGTTGTATGGGAGCCCCCCTTAAATATTTATTTTATTTTTAGTATTTGTTGTTATAGCGGCAATAGAAATACATCATCTGTGAAAATTTCAACTGTCTAGCTATCACCGTTCTTGAGATACAGCCTGGTGACAGACGGACGGACGGACAGCGAAGTCTTAGTTATTAGGGTCCCGTTTTACCCTTTGGGTACGGAAACCTAAAAAGACACGTGACGTGATTTACACATTGAACAGGTGAACATTGCATTTTTTCTTTTGTAGCTTGGCGAGAAACATGAGAAGACGTGCGAGTCGTCCGAGTGCCTGCGCCACCTGACCCAGCAGGCAGTGGTTCTACAGAAGCGGCTGTCGGAGGCGTACGCTCGGCCGCAACACGCGCCGGGGCACGCACCGCTCCACATCCAGCCGCCCGGGATGGCCTCCGTCATAGACATGCTTAACTTGATTAATGGCATACTGTTTGTGCAGATTAGGTGATACTTTTTTTTCTTTATTTTGACATTGCATTTTGTGTATTCTTCCAGTGTAAATCACGTTTCAAAATGCTTGAAGCTGGTTTTCAAGCAAAATAAGTCTTTAATCACGTGCAGTCCATGCTCTAGTGGTGACTTTAAAATAAGCTTAGATCGATTTTGGTTTTACATATGCGGGATTACTCGCCGTTTAATTAAGTCAGATACTCTGACTATAATCAAAATAAGAGAAAATGTGTCAAAATCACGTCAGTTTTCATCGTAAAGCTTAAATTGAGAATTTTGAAATCAACACAAATAGATAGATTTTACCAAATATATCACTTGCCTCATGCTCTATGATTTAGCCACCACAATTCTCGCTTAAAAACACTTAGATAGACTTGAAATTAATAACTTTAAAGTTCTGCACACTGCTGCAATGATCTTGCGCAGGCGCTCTTTTCGTGGTTTTTGTTATTAGCGATGATGCTAAGCGAAGATGATGTCCACGATGGATCACGCTTTCCTAGAAGTAAACCGATTTGAACTTGACTTTATATTATTGACTGTGACTTATCTGTCAATATTTGAATGATACAAAAACGTTTGAAACTGGCTAATGCATAATAAGTATGTCGAACATTCATTCACTTCTTCCCAGTAACTGTGATTTTGATTAATATTAAATATTCACAGCCCGCAAGATATAGAGCAGTTCAAGGCAGAGATAGAGAAGAGGCAACTGAAAGACTTGCCCGTACCGGGCGGTCTCTCGGAGCTCGGCGATGCGACGGATAAAGACACCGCGTCTCTCGTGGACGATGCCTCCGCGCCGGGCGACCCTAAAGAGACTTTAAAACAACAGGTCGAGAGTTGAAGTTCCGGCGCGATGTTGCGAACGCGGTGCGTGGACTTGAGCGGTGCCGTCTCGCTCTAGCGCACGCTCGCGGCACGTCACGTTGCGCTCGGGTACTGCACGCGTTGTTACTTTAACATAATTATTGATTGATGATATTGTTCCTTATCTATGAATGTATGCGGTAGTGAATAGTGTGCTAAGGTTTGATGTAGATTTTTTTTTTCGTTTGTTAGTCGAATTTTGAGGATATTATTTTGATCAAATTATCGATATCGTATGGATTCGTGCTGAGTGCGGTAGATTTTATGCATGCGCATATATTTATTTATATTCTTCGCTCAAATCGCGCCGATTGTAGGTTTAATTTTTATGCTTCCGTACGGAATTCACAATGTTTAATGAACGCCCAAAGTAGTGCAATTCTTGTAGTGATAATAGGCAATAAGTTTTGGTTGTGAACCGGGCCGCGCGCGTCTGTATCTGACGGCACTGGTGCTAATGCCATCTGTTCAATTCATTTACACTTATATTATTGTTATTTTGTCGAGTATTATTTGTGCGAGAGTGTATTGTTGGAACACATATACATAGCAGTAGAAATTCAGTTATATTGTGATTGAAATGTAACAAGGTTCAGTTCTACCGAGTGAAAGACTTACTGCCCGAATAATTTTATATATTTTGTATATTTCATACAATTCGATGTATTAACTTTATAGTAAAAGTTTAAAGATCATTGATATATATTAATTGAAAATATCTCGTTATCTATGAGCAGTAGTGATGCAAATAATTTTCAATATGATTTAATTTGTTGTTTTTGACATAATATAATGTATCACAATTTTCTGAGGTAGCTCTGATGTAATCTTTATGATGGATAACCAAGTTTCGCTTAATTATACACTGCCTCTATTTTAGCGTCTGGTTCTTGTGATTAGTGCCATACATGTAGGGAATGAATGTTTTGAATATTTTAGTTAGTCTGTGATATAGTAAGTTGAATCATTGAGACACTTGCCCTTTTACATCACTCGAGGTCACATTCATGAAAAAATATTGGATAAAAATCTTCAATTATCGAATTTTTTGTTGGTATAAAGATGGTATGTGACCTTGGTTATAAATTTAATTTTTAATCATTAATCAAAATTACGATTTTTAACCTTTAATCAAATAATCTTGATAATATACACTATTTTCACTCCAGTGGCCTCTGATGACAATATTCTTGTAGTCTCGGTTGTTACTGCTTTATACTTGCATCTACAATTCACGTTTTTGAATGGAGTGTGTGTTTCGTCCATCTTACTTATAAAGGTACAATATTATACTATGTATAAAGATACCACTTGCATGTTTTCTTTTTCCATGTTACCATTTCTACTGTAATCCGTCTAGTCGTTGGCAATTTGCATGTGGTATGTGAGCGAGGTAATAAAGTTAGTGAACAAACATTTTTGGATTAAGATTTTATTATACTGAAAATTATGTAACAAAAGTTTTATTCGACTAGAAATAGCGAGAAGTTTTACGCAGGTTCGTCAGTTTGAAGAGTGACCTCGTTCATATCCGCAAGCATATTAAAACGGAAATCTGTGTAAAAGTGCTTTTTATAGCACGATGGTTATCGCTAGTATATCTACTAAGGCAGAGATCATTGTAGTCCCCACTGTTACGCGAAATAAAGTTAAATATTTTAAGAATGTTGTTCTATGAAGTATGTGCCTAAGCGAACAATAATCAAGTTATTGTTGTTACATTTCTTTAACAATATGATGACCATGTAAATACGGCGCTGTTCGTAGTATGATAACAATAATAAAAAAAATCGTTTTTAAATATAATTCGTTTTTATTTTAAAATAATGATTAAGTACACAAATACAATAAAGATAAGTAGAAAATCTCATACCCACTAGGTACGAAATGAAAAAGAGATTACAAAAGATTATCACAAAATTAATAACATTGTTCTTACATTCTAGATTTTTTTAACAAAGAGCTGCTAATTTTATAGTACAGACAAGGACCATCACTTTCAACTGTGGCAGCAGCGTACATGCCAATAACAATCTTGTAGAGTCATGTCACCCACCCTGCAGTCTTAAGGCGAAAGTCAGTGCTTTCTACCTACGGCAGCTAAAGGACACTCACAACCTGATACATTTCAAATCTAAAGTCGCTACACGGCTATGTCAGTCGCTGAAGGAGACATATATGCTTGGTGTTTCTTAAAAGAATCCGGAATAAATTAACTAGAACTTAACTCACTGTCATGCGCTATAACGCTGAAGTGGCAGTGAGCTGGATGTCTGTCGCAAAACCCATACTGCTGGGGTAGACAGAATGGAGATTGTGAAACAGAAAACATAGAGTAGAAATTCTTGAGACAGAATGGAGTTACGATATATGTAAAGCAGCAGGCGACAGGAAGCGACTAACTGAATATCGGTCTGGGCCTAGCCTTAAAAAAAGTCTGTGTCTAGCAGTGATACAGGCTGATGATGATAATACATGGTTCCATAGCGCTGCCAGAAATTAACAGTGTTCACTTCCTGTGCCTGGCGGTGGGCCGTGGCGGCGCCCGCGGCCGGGCGCGTGGCCTGCGCCGGCGCACGCGCGCCGACCGACCGCGCTCCAGCTGCGCCGCCACCAGCTCGGCGAGCGCTCCACGCTCCGCCAGCATCGACAAAAATGTGCAGATGAACTCATCGTAATTGTGTGTTCGCCGGCAGTCGTCCACCTGAAACCAATTATTATCACAATAATATTATAAAAAAAGTTACTATGTGTGTGACTTCTTCAGGCTGTAACGATTGCATAGGTTTAGTTAAAATTTGAAAAGAAGCTAGCTTATAGTGTGGGTTGTACTATTTTCTATCCCGGAAAACGCTGATTAAACTGTGGAGCATAACTAGTGTTTTCAGCTGATTTGTAAGTATTTAAAAGAAAAATAATTAAATTACGACGACTCATTATTTTATCATTTGAGACTAGCTGAATGCCCGCGTCGAACCACCAACCGGGGCCAATTTTGTGTGTGTATGGGGTATACATATGTTACAAGCAAAATAAAAGTATTCAGTTATCATAGATCCCAATCTTATTTTTTAATTAAATAAACAGGCTTTTGTTTAACTGCTATCTCACACTCAGACTGGAACATCCACTCAGCCTTCCATTGTTTTACGGCTAGATTTTCAGTAAAAATGTCATCGAATAATTATGTATACATATTGGAGGACATATTGTATGTATGTACCTTATACATGTCCCGCTTGTCGTTCTCGTCGTTCAATGCCTGCTGGCACGCCTGCACTTCACTCACGATGTTACTCATGAGTGCATTCAGTTCTGAATGAGACAGAAGCAGTTTGCTGTACTTGAGCGGCTCACCCGGACCGACTTCGTAGCACGCCAGTACCGACGATTCGCCGCTTCTCAATAGCGCTGTTACCGATGTTGGGTATATCTATAATTAAACAAAAGTTTGGTAAAAAAGAAAATACATTCTAGAACAAAAATATTCTATAAAAAGACAATATTAATTAACAAAACATCATCCGTTTTTAACTTCCTGTTCTTTTAGCCCAAGAGCCATAAGTCTTTCCATTCGCGTATACGAGACAGATATACCCCGCCGTGCAGATATATGCACAAAAAATTTGACCACAATGCGTGCTAGTGGAGGAACGGTATAACTATAGGCCGTCTTATGTCATTTGCCTCACTTGTCGATCGTAGGTATGGCAATCAGCAAAAAACTGTTCATTATTTTCAAATTTCGTTCATTCAAATTAACTGTTCGATACCAAAATTTAAGATAAATGACAGCATCAATTTGTATTTGCGTTCGCTAAGGTTGCTGATCCATTTTGGTATCGCAAATTTGTCGAAAGTATTTTTGCAAATTGAGATTACCTACTCGTTATTTTATCAATATTGTAGACCCAACAAGCTGTCGAATGTCATATCTGGGATCCATGATGTTAAAAATATTTTGAGTTTTGTATTCACTTCTATGAACACACACACACACATCTATGTTCACATCTAACTGATGTTCTATCTGTGCTTTGCATTCGTTCTTTCCGTTCTATGAATGAACATTAAATGATGTTTATTGATAAACACATTACTGGAGAACGGCTAAAACAAATACCTGGCATTCAGCTAGTACCTAAACAATAAATGAACAAAGACAAAATTGTTTATTCATCCGTCTTTGTTATTAGTGTAACTGGCATGTTTTTGCCTTACTGAGTGAATTGAATGAATGTATAATTTAATCCAACAGCCTTAGAACAGATTTTTATGAAACATGTTGCTTACTTCTCCTATCACTTGATGACTAGATTCTCTGGTGATAGTAATAAACTTGACTCCCGCACCTGGTTCTGTTGGCTCCACTGGAACAAGAATATCATTTTTACTATCCACTAGCCAAACTCGGCCAGGCCATGCTCCTCTGTAGCTCAAGACTGATATTCTTTTTATTTTTGGCGTTACACTTTGTGTTTTTGCCAGTGTCAAGTGATTCAATATTTTGAAGCATTTTATGAAAAAATAAGTTAAAGAAATCTCTTGGTCGAATCCGGTCATTCCCTAGTAAAATAGGGAAGATTATACAAGCTTAGATTGAGTTTTGGAAGCAACATTAAAAGTCATGTTTCACCACATTATATTACTTTCCTTGACTCGCGCTTGTAATTTAGGAATTTGACATTATAACATCAATATTTTCATATTGCTCAAGTTCAGTGCAGTCCATTATGACATTTGGGAAGCCCTGGCCTTCAGAAGCTGAAGTTTTATACTCATTTATTACTACTATTATTACTATTATTTTTAACTAATGGTTACAAGTCACAATCATTAAAAAAATACAATTCAAAAACTGAATAAAAGTAAAAATCAATGAAATTAAATTTGCAAAATTAAATTGAAAAAAAAAAAAAATATTATAGTTTAAATTAACATAGAAACAAGTTTGTATTGTAAATTATCTACCTACCTAGAACTACACTCCTGTCTTGATGTGGCCTGTCGTTAGCACCTATTTCAATAGTGATAGGCAAGGTGTAGTCAATATCATACATCTGAATCTGTGCAGTGTCTAATGCACTCAATATACTCTCCTCGCTAACCGGCACTATATGCAACACATTTTCGTTACTCTCTGGTAGACCTTGTTCTGAAATACACGAAAACAGCTAAATGACATAAAATGATATGATACCTTTAAGAATACTAATAACACACTAGCAATCTTATTAGACCTATATGACAGTCATTTATTACCAGAAAGTTCTCTAGTTTTAGCAAGTAAGTGGCGCATATGTTTTCCAATCTTAGATAAAGCTTCCTTAACTCTCTTTTGGTTCAACTCAAGAGCTGATAGTTTGTGAGTTATAGCGATTCTTCTATCAGGTACAACTGCCATCAGATTGAATCTGAAATGAAAAGAAATAGAATTTTGTACACCTTATAACATTTCAATGATAGATTTGATTGTTATAGTAATTCAATGAGGTAAAAGTTTAGGGGAAAATCTCAAAACAATCTGGTGATTATTTATTAACACTTCCATCTCACCCACTGGAGCTACAATGCCGGCAGCCCAGAACCTTGCTCTGGTACCTTGGTGTGACCAAGAACTGTATGAGCTTCCGTCCTTGTAATATGATAAACCTGACGCCCACAGCGACACCATTGAATTCTAACAATTTCGTTTATATCAGACTGATCCTAACATCTGAAGCCCTAGCATATAAATTTGCGAGAATCACATAGTTCATAAACAATAGCAAAATGAGTAGTTCTACTTTCTCTACAATTTGACATGATGACAAATACAAACACTATTCTGTGATGCCATACTCCATCTGTAATTATTCATCTATTGAGATTCATGAAAAAGCCATAAAATTCATAAAGTTACTCTCAGTTCCAGTTGTAGTGGTAACAATGCACCTTGCACACAATATGATACATAATAGATTTTACAAAGGTTTATTCTAACCTAATATCATGCACTTGCTCTCCTGCATCCCTGCCCAGACGGCCAGCCATGACTCTCCTAAACTTGTCTGTCCAACCCTCATCTGTTGCCCAAGGTCCATGGTCTGTGGGATATGGCTTTAGCCCATCCAGTTCAAATAAGTGTCCATTTATAGGGACAAAACTGACAAAGTGGTATGCTTCACCTGAAATTATGATTTAATAGTTACCTGTTGTCCATGTTCTATATCAAAGTAGTCAGAAAAGGATACTCATGTTGGCCTTTGTAATGTTCTTTGTTCTAAGTATCTATTTATTGGCTTGGTGTACAAGGCATGACATTGTATTTATGCTATGGAAGCATTTTGAAGGTTAAAAAAAACTATATAACTATATTTACTAAGACATTATGCATTTATTTGTATAGGTATTAAAACTTTCTAATATTAGACAATATACCTAACACAGTAGTTTGCACCATTTTACCATAAAATATTATTAAATGTACCTGTGAAACGACCTGTAGACACTCCTGCATTTTTATCAGTCTTTTTCCGAGCTTGCGGAATGGCATGTGCATTGTGAGCACAGGCTAATTCTGGTGTGTTACCAATCGCCCAACCTTTGTTTTCAGGGTTCATGCCGAGTGTGTGGTGCTGCAATAATGTGATTTATTAGTCTTATAGAGAAATAAATAATTTTAAGTAACATTATTAGAAAGTAAGACAAAAAACAGTAGTATAAAAAAACTAACCTTGAGCCTGCTCAGTGTTTCACCTAAGTGAAGGTTAGGGCAGTTCAAGAGTATTGAAAGTAAGGCATGAGTAGCGCAGCTATTTGGCACCATTTGCTGAGCGAAGAATATATTATTGATTGTTTCTTCATCTCTCACATAGCTCTCTATTTGCTCCACAAACTTCCTACGAGAGCGCCTCTCCTCAATCCACCGGAATAGGAAGATGAACCCGTAGACCGGGCTCTCCAAAGGCTTATGTAAGTCATATATCTCTTCAACTTCAACCCCTTTTACACCGAAATCTTCTAATAGTAATGTAAACAATCCTGGATCACTTTCCAGTTCGAGCCATCCTTCTGATAAACTATTTAGCTCAACCGGCATATTTTTGATAGGAGTCTTAATAATTAGCAAGGTTACTATTAATGGTATAAGACAAAGCCAGGTATAGTATGTATATAATTTATCAAAATCAATTAATTATTGTAACTTTGTAAATTGTACTTGACACAATAACATTTTTTTATTTTTTTTATTTTAATAATTTGCCCTTTTGGGCAGGCTAAAGCTATAGAGCCATACTGCCTTGTCTTAAGTGTTATTTCTGCTGTATCTTAGCTATAGTTATCGTCAAAGTCGTCTTTGTCAAGTTCAGTTCGTGTCAGTTAATTCCAGTCATGCTTTAGTAAAGTAGTGGCAACTTTACTGCAAAGCTTCGATGGAGTTTTGGAAGCAACACGAAAACTCATGTTTCACCACATTATATCATTTTCCCACACTCGCGCTTGTGATTCGGCACTTTATGAATAAAACACCACCATTTTTATGCATAAACACTCGACAAAACACTAGTTTTGGAAAAAAATACAACGGAGCAACACGACTCTTCCCGCGTTCCCGCCAAAAACCTGACACAATAACAATGAAATAAAGTGCGCTGTCCGAAATACGGCACAGAGACGACATTAGCGCTCGTAACCACAACACAATAACGTTTTTTTTCCTTTGGTTTTGGCGTCGCATTTTGAGTATTTGCAAGTCTTTTATATTTTCAAGTCACAAGTTAAATAACTAATAAAATTTGGTACAACATGACTTTTCGTATCACTCACAAAACTTTGTGGAACCTCCAGTTACATTTTTCATACTTTGGCTGCTAAGGTATGACCGGGAATGATCCTGAGTTACTTTTTTTTCAAATATTCTAAATTCTTGAAAATATCTTATTACTTGATACAGGAAAAAGCGTGATGCCAAAAGAAAAAAAATCTTGATAACTGACAGCAGTGACAACAGAACATCTTTTTTCTTGGAAGAAGCAACGCATTAAACACATTTATTTACCTCTCAGATTTACCTGTATCTTGTTTAATAGGTGGTAAATCTCCTTAGCAGGACACGTATCTAGTATTCTGCGTTATCAGGAGGTTGTAAAGGCAGTTTCAGTATCAGTGGGTTTAGCGTTTGAATTTACGAGAATTACTTAGTACATAAGACGAAAGACGGAGTTTTGGCGGGAACGCGGGAAGAGTCGTGTCGCTCCGTTGTATTTTTTTCTAAAACTAGTGTTTTGTCGAGTGTTTATGCATAAAAATGGTGGTGTTTTATTCATAAAGTGCCGAGTTACAAGCGCAAGTGTGGGAAAATGATATAATGTGGTGAAACATGAGTTTTCGTGTTGCTTCCAAAACTCCATCGAAGCTTTGTAGTAAAGTTGCCACTACTTTACTAAAGCATGACTGGAATTAACTGACACAAACTTGGACTTGACAAAGACGACTTTGACTATAAAACTAGCTACGATGGCACTTATTTAACTTTTGAAACTTGAAAATATATAATTACTTGACACTGGCAAATGCTAAAACGCGACGCCAAAACCAAAGAAAAAAAAAAAAAAAAAAGACGAAAGACGAAATACTGAATATCTCAAATTAATGAGCGCCAAAGCAGCCTTGCCCTGGATTTTGGTGTGTTAGGTACTCTAAGTTCTGGAAAGCATAGCACTGCAACGGTCATAGAGATGCGTTAAGGCTATACCGTCTAAAGTGCGCTTCGTTCGTTTAATTAATTACTTATACCTTTTTTAGGTACAGGTTTACACTTATGGTCGAATCAATCATGCTTTAGTAAAGTATTGAGGACTCTAGATCCACCATACTTACCTATATTATGTAAACGCTTGAGTACCTACTATTAGACTACTTGAGTATTGTTGTTTTTATTATTGTTTCTTTGCTTTTGGACGTGAACTACCTAGTCTCAACAAGGCTGCTACGATTTTCCTGCGCGTTTATGCGTCTTGCACATTTGCCAGCTTCGGTTATTTTTAGTGCAGTCGCAAAGGTCGATAAGTATTTGTGGACAGGCACAGATTACTAAGGGAATACTAAGAAATAAAATCTTTAGGAGGAATTCTATCAGAAAACCAACATATCAAATTACGAAATTTACGTACTAAGTAAATACTTAGTGTTCTTATAGTAAAAGTTTTTCCAATGATTGAGTAGTACAATAAACTTCTGTCGTTTTAGTGATTATAGATAGGTATACCTAGCTAGTACCTACTATTACCAGCGAGCGCGCCTAATGCCAGAAAAACGGAAAAGGGGTATATTCTACAACCTACAACAAAAAAAATATTGCAGTATGGGTATATGGGTATATTTCTGAAGAAGTACAATAGCCGGATAGAATTTTGAAAATAGGTCGGAGTTTTTCACGAAAAAAAAAACTACAAATGCTGTAGAAAAAAAACTATTTTAATTCAAATTGTCAGCGATGACCACACGTGTTATTTTTTATGGATAAAATACCCAATCGGTGACTTTACTTTTTTAATAAGATGTAAAAGTTTTGAGTAGTTAAATAAAACTCGGTCAAAATATACCTCTGATCATGCAATTCTCGATCTTTTACCGTCGCGTTAGAGCGGGTGGAACCTGGTTTATTTTTTGGCATTAGGCCCACTCTTAACTAACTTAACTTTTATGCAAGTTGAGAAACAAATCAACAGAGGTACCTACATACAACTAAAGAGATACCTAGATCTAATGAGGAGTTTAAAAAAACATGAATAAATTCTCTCAACATTTATTTTCTATGTACATTCATGACGTCTATAATTTTGTAGGTACAATAATAAATGCACAACTTCAGCATTGTAAAATCACCGTAAAGATTTGCAGGCACGCTCTATTTCTAAAGTAACCAGTTAATTAGCAAGCACACATTATTATTTAAGTATTATTATATGTTAGGTTTGGTCCCATTTATCATTTATTATGTCCGTTTGAAAACTTGAAACCTCTTGTATTTGTTTTTATTAAGAAGTTCGGAGTAGGTGAATGTAAGATTTAACTTTGGTTGCCAGAAATGGTTATTGATTGAAAATCATTGAGGAAAAAGAATTAGTAGGTACCTACCTCTTACATAGAAAATATCGAAAAATATGTGGTACCTACATAAGCGATAGAAAATACGTATGAAAACTCGGACACCAAATGGAAATGTAGGTACTTTTTAAATGTTTTTCTATCGTTTCCGTTACATGAATTTTCGAGTTTCTGTGCTTGGGTACGAATATATTTTTTATCTTACAGCTATATTTTTTTTTTGTGTGTATTATTAAAGTTTCGCTATTAATTTTCTGGTTCAGTAAATTCGAATCTTCTGCCGTTCCACGCGGCTAGTTTATCATTACTTAAATTAAGTTTTCAATTTGCTTCGGAAGGGTCTAATTGTACTAGCGTAGTTACAATGACCACATTATAACGCCAATAGAGATCTTCAAGCCACAGCAGATACATCCATACGTAATTAAAATCTACCGTGGTTTACTTGTGCAATCAGATGCGGTATGCTATCAAAATACAATTCTTATGCATGCCTGTGCCTACTGAAACAATTAAGTAAACACGCGTTAAGCTATATTCGTAAAGTTCAAGACTAGAATAAAAACAGAATGGATACAATAAGTTTAAGCTAAAGGTAAAATGATGACAGGTACTATGGGTGTCTTCTATTTGTACAAAATACTCCGCTGGTAGGTAATCGCAGATATAAACGTAACGTATGTACGTAACGTTTTACATGAAATACAACAACACTACCTGTCGAGAACTATTGCACTGTGCCTTCATAAGAAGTAGGTAAATAATCAAGCTGTGATAATATATTTACATTATAATATCAATCAAACCTACTAGAAAGTTCTAATACAATACAACACGCCCGGCGATGGAAAAAACATGTTATAAATGGCACAGCTAAATCTATTGCTTGCTTCTAATATAAAATTGCTAAAAGATATGTTACACGATCTTTGATAACAAACTGTGGCTTAACAACTATTTATTCGGAACCATTAAAGGTGCTCTGTTAGAACACACATTTTACAAGTTCAATGGAAGAGATTTTCAGCTTACAACTACGCAATTTTTTATTACAAAATCATATTTTACAAAATCTACTATGTACAAGAACAGGTATAAGTAATTAACATCCTTCCTATATCACATAAGTACGCATCGCTCTACTTATCGACAATCTACCGACTAAAATTAAACATAACGATCGTTTCATGTATGGATATGTACGCACAAATATAAATATAATACCGTAGCATTGTCGAGGCTTCGACAACGTGGTCTATTATGAGTCTCATCACATGAAACAGCAGTCGACTGAAAGTGCCGGTCGTGGCGGAGCTTTCACCTGATGGCATGCGTCGGGTTGTACGGCGGAGGTGGTGTTTTGGGGACTTGCGAGCGGTGGACGGGGGCCACCGCGACGGGGGTAACGGGGATCTCGTCGGGTTGGCCGGGGATCACGGGGATCATGGAGGCTACGGTATCGGGTCGCGCGCTGCTTGTCGCTGCCAATAGTCGCGCAGGATTCAGCTTGATAGCGTCGTCATACGTCGGCGGCGCGCCTGCTACACTGTCATAATCAGGCGGCTTCTGCTGCATCGTCTCCTCATCCGGCATCGATATCACGTGAATCGGATCGTCGATCTGAAACAAATGCATCGAAGAATCAGATCATGCACAAACACAATGGGCGACGAGGACTTTGTCCTAACCATGACGTCCAATAAGAACCAATGGGCTAATTTAGCTAGTTGCTGTGATATCGCGAGAGGTCAATTGTCACATCGGCTTTGGCAATTGTTTTACGCGTCAAGGGCAATTAATTTCATCATGATCGCTTTCTGCCGTTCCGAAAAGCCGAAAACTGTTACGGGATTATATAGTGAGAGCGGTTCCTACCAGTCATTCATCCGATTTCGCAATCACAAACTGTATTGCACTCCGTTAGCTTTATTGTGTGGTTAACTGGATTTTGGTCCGATTTAGACCGCTTTCGTCAATTTTTGGAGTTGAAAGATTTTTTTAACGAGAAATTAAGTGCTTATCAATGGCTTATTTACTTAAATCTTTTAATCAGTTAAAAAGGCACAGTAAAGGTCACGGATACAGTATGTACCTACAATTTAATTATAAAGGTACTAAGCAACCATGTACAATTGTACATGTATATTTTACTTATTTGGTATCTATCCTAGCCGTTTGTTTTATTTTAGGAAAAAGCCAATCCTGTGAAAAAAAGTCCTTATAGTTAGCTATGTGAGAGCAAAGCGGTTTTCTTAACCATGATTTCGCTTGGTTCCAAGTAGGTAACATACACTCTAACTTCGAAACATTCGATGTAGTAACATACGGACAAACTTTCGTGGGTGATATTGATATTGATATGATATGGAGTGGTTACTGACCTGGTGTGTGTCTGGTGAGGCGCGGTCCGCTTGTGGCTGTCTCGCCGGGCTCTGCAGCCAGCAGCACATGGCGGCGCAGATGAGTAGAGCACCCGCCACGATGCACGCGACGCCCACGTATCTGACGGGCTCCGCGTAGTCTTCCGCCAGCCCCAGCCAGTTGATCAGCGCGCCAGCGCATAGCAGCACCATGCCGTACCTGTACGGCCTCTGTGACTGTCTGCCTTCGTCTAAGGACATGCCTGGAAAAAACAACAACAGCAACTTTAAGATTCATTGAATTAAGCGGTTTTTAATTTAATTTATCAACTACCTACGCCTCGTGGTTTCACCTGTATTTTCCGAGATAAAAAGTAGCTAATGTGTTAATCCAGGGCATAAACTACTTATAACATGATATTTATCGAGTTGCACGGGAACGTGGAAATATACTGATTTGATTTAATCATACCTACCGACCATTAAATGACGCTACTGTTGAGATTAACATAAGGATTAGATATTAAGCTACACGTGGTATAGGTTGTAGCACTCTTAACTGAAAACCTGTTTTCTTGGCCTTGATTGAAAGACACTCATTAATATAATACCTACTTTTCTGGAAACACTGATTCTTTTTTTTTGTATGTAAAAAGTAATGAGACGAACGAGACGCTCTCCTGGTGGTAAGAGACAACGCCTGTTCATGACCATTGCAGCGATACACAGAACTTTGAGTAACAAAACAAAGTCCGGGGCATCGCTGCTTTGGCGCTCATTACTTTGAGACTTTCTATGGTTAGTCTCAACAGCTCAGTAATTTCGCTAGCTGCAGTACCCTTCGAACCGGAACACAGTAATGTTTACACACTACCGCTTAGCGGCAGAATAACTGGTACTGCGGTGGTACCTACCTAGACGATCTCCTGCTAAGGAGATCTACCACCAAGATTCTGATTAAGAGTTCCACATCCTTGCTGTGCGTATAAAGAAAATGTACAATCAATAATGACTGGAACGCATACGTTAAATATTCTTTATTCATTAAAAATAAATCTGGCTTGCCGCGAAATAGTCTGTTGGTAAGCGACGTTGTAATTATGTATCAAACACAAGAAATTTGCTAAAATCATAATAATGTTAATAATTCATGTAGAACGTTCTTTGAATGGTTGACAAGTTAGGTATTTGACCACAGCTCATCTGTGTGACGGTTTGGCCAAAGATGGTAAAGCACAAATAGCCTGGAATTGAACTGCGCTCAGGTGAGGCACCTGGAACACACCATAAGATGCTTGGCGGTAGATTTTTAAGTTGAGGGTGGTAGGTAGCCAGCGGAGTATTACAAAATGCCCCACAGCCGTGCAATTATTATTAATTTCTTTTGGAATGACAAAGATATCTTTTATGTTCTAGCACCTCCACGTATTACGTTTTAAAACAATGGTATGAGAAAAAAACATAGATAACAGGCACGTAGGTTGAGATATTCGTTACAAAGGACAATTAGCAAGTAACCAATTGAGCTTCCCATATTTGTATGATTAAATCGAATATGTGGGTGGTACAGATGGACATTGAGTAGGTGGGTAATCAGGTAAAGCCTACTTTACATTGTGCACCTTATAGGTAAGTAATGCGTGCCTAGGCAACCAATTAATCATGCACTTTAACTTGCCGGTAGTGTTTTGCATAGTCATATACTTCATTTCACTTTTCCCGTCTGTAGTAGTTACAAGCGGACAGTGCACGTTAGCTATGAGCTATCAAAAAGAGGGAAATGTAGTTTACTGGGCCAACAGTAACGGGATTTCGTATACACAAACCGGTGATCAAAAAGAAAGCTGGGAAAGTGTACAATTAGATGACACAAGGTAATTTGTGTCGTGTTTGTGTGAGAACTGGCATGTAAGTCATGGGAATGATGAAATCTGTAGAGATGCTCAAAGACATGCGACTTATTCCGTTTTCAGTAGGTAATGAAGGAAATTAACATGGCAAAAAAAAAGATTGACAAGTTAGTTGTTTGACCACAGCTCACCTGATGTTAAGTGACGATGTGGTCAAGACGGTAAATACATCTAGCCTGTAATGCATTTGGCTCTTAAGTGAGGCTGTCGGAACACACTGTTAGGTGCTTAGCAACAAATTTTTAACTTGTAGCTAGCCAATCAAGTACCAGGAAGCATATCCTACCACCGTGATATGGTTTCCTCACGACAACTAAAAGTACCAAATAAGTTTAGCTTAAAATCTTTTAGCCAAAGTCCAGTTAGAATCATTCCAGGGTAATAGTGGAGGATTTCAAATGACAGTATATTCGCACGTAGTATGTACATTGTACGTATGTACCTACTATGTATAGTGTATACTGGCCACAAAGACATTTTCACTATGGTTTTTAGCACACATCACAAACAAATAAAACGGATTGTTATGATTTTACAGTTACATGCGCCAATGCGCACACACTTGACTCAAGTATCGAATGATTGGACATATCTAGGAAATACCATTTCTGTGGTGTTGGTGGGTGAAAAGCGTTGTAGTTGTGAAAAGGACGCACTCGTCGAATGTTTTTCTGAAAGTTATTTCGTAGCGCATTAAGACGAATAATGGCAGAAGTAATGGCGGATCGTCATGTCGATCGAGGCTGGTGCAAGACAATGGACTGTTAGGATAATGTGGGTCAAGTTCGCAAAGTGCGGTCGAGTGGCGCCGTTCGGCCGCCTTCGGTCACGCGTCTCCAACATCCGTGAGTAATTACATCTCCTTACGGATTAAGTGCGTAGAGATTTGTGTACCCACCAACTTAATAATTTCTTAACAGAAAAACAATTGCCTCAAGTAGGCATTTTTTATTAGGCCTATTTATCTAAATCTAGATTAGAGTTTTGGTTTTGATCAAGTGGTACTCATAAAAGGTAGCTAGATTAAACATGATGTCTACCTACGAAGTATGATAGACCGGGATAAAATCTTTTTACCATTGTACCTACTCTGCAGTGATCTCGATGACCTATCAAAGATGATCATGGATTAATGCAAAGAAAGGATAATGGTACTAGTTATGTATATCTACACAACAAGAAGTAGACGTATCCAAAATGCCACTTACATGAGCGATCTTGTCCTCTACGGGAACTGTCGTATATTAACGGATACATCATCATCCAGGCCATATTTTGTATTATGTAAGAAGTAGATTTATATTTTTATCACAAATCAGTCGTTGCCGAAGTATTGGGTTACTCTACGCGCACCAATTTACCTAATTTGATAACAACCGTGCAAATTAGGCAGCACACGTAACATGTCGTGTTCTAAACTAAACTAAAGAAACTCGGATAACATTTCTCAATTTTGATCAATTTCTAGCACATAACATAAATCTTTATATCTTATCATTTGCGAACTCTCGAAGAATCATCCGATGGTAGCCGATAACAGGTCAAAAAATTTTGAGACAAAAAAAAATCTTGACATTGCAACGATAACAGAAGTGAAAAGATTACGCGTAATACATTCTTAATATTGTTATGTCTAGTATCTAGATAAAACTATGTACAAGAGTTACTTCGTTTTCAGGACTTTATTGTTACTTAAAGCACGAAAAATTTTGCTGCTGATATTCTATAAGCCTTAGCCTTGAATGCCTGCCTTAGGTGCTAGGCGGCAGATTTTGAACGTGAGGGTGGCCCAATATTAGAAAGTAAAAAAAAATCCCAAAAGTCTAGCTGACACATTTAAAACTAATCTTTGATCTTTGGGTAAGTTTCAGTGCAGATTATCATAATTATCCGCGTTTTTGTCGAACAGCCCCCGTAACACTTGTAAGCGGTCTTTCACACAGTACGGCTTCACCACACCGCAAGCCGTGGCCGCCGGTTTCGTTAAAGCGATAATATTCGTTAAATGGATTAAGCCCACACTGTGGCATCGTGCCTATCTACTTATTAGAAAGACACACAGAAATCTATTTTCTAAAATAAATTAAATTTCCAAATCGGAATCGTGATAAGTACTACAGTTTTTACTGCTATTTCCTCGTCTTGCATTTACTTCCAGTACTTTAATTTTAGACAACGTTTCATCTACGTAAGTATCTATTCATGTACTTTCTTGTTGATGCCCAGGTAAGTGGCCTCATAATCCCATCGTACCTACGTAGATTGTAAATATTGTTTGGAGAACTTGTTCTCTAATCAGAATTGCGGATAACTCATAAATGCTATGTAAACAAACAAAACAAGTTGTTAACAACAAGTCGGTATTTTTAAGCAAAAAAATACAGACTTCACGATCTTATCGAGTGAATACCAAAAATACGTCACGAAATATCACGATAATAAAATCTGGAAATAGAACGTGACGAAATATCAGTGTTTCTTCCCAACTAGGTGTGTTTTTTTTACATTTATTATATTATGTGAAATACGATGTGTATTTCCCAAAATGTGATCCCGTATTAATATCTTTATTGTCTTAGATATTATTCAAGTAACAAATTAGACACTTTCGTGTTTACATAATATCATCAGGAATCTGTATCAGATTCTACAAGTACGTGAAGTATAAAAAACACCTAAAAAAATTTATGGTATCTATACATTTGAAGTGATAGGGATTTCTATGGAGTTTCGGATATTTTCCGTCAGTTAGCAGGTACCGCGGTTCTTAGCAGGTATAACCACACCACTGTCCCTAATTCGTTTATACTCTACTCATGTAGGTAAGGTAAGGTAAGGTTCCCTGGAAAAGATCACTTTTAGCGATAAGTTGTTACACATTTTACCTATAAAGTTTATTTTCTTTTTCTTTTGTATTGTACAATTTTTGGTGTAGACAATAAAGAGTTAATCAATCTATTGGAGATCTCTCTCAGTGATAAGATCGCCTTTGAGCCTATTTTGTAACTATGCCTGATTTGGTTTTGTGTGCTTGTTTAATTTTTCTTTCTGTGGTTGCACTAAAGATTTATAGTATAATATTGTTATTGTACGTAATCTGGCTATACTCAAATAAATCTTATCTTAAGACTCGCCGTACCCAAAATAAAGTTATCTACATACAAACGTAGGTGCTAATGTTTTTTGAGAGCGTTTCTCACGATAATTTGGTAGCATCTACAATGTAGTCGCCAAATCTCAAGGCACGACTCATTGTGAAAACCTCATTGAGTATTTTTATTTATACCTACCTTGTCATTGTCTCAGTTTGTAGGTCAAATACTAATAACATAGGTAGACTTACTAGGTAATTGGTCAGGTGGTTTATTACCCTTGGACAGAAATCACTGATAATTAAGTAGATTGTAATTTTTTATGATAATTGAACAACGTATGTTTGTTGTCATTAGTAGGTAAACGTTAACGATGATTTAATTACCGTAGCCAACACAGTTTACGTTCGTATTTAAAATTAAAAAAAATGCATTGCAATCTATTTCGACATCTTTTAAATCAGAGCATTGTCACTAGTTTTACGTATAAAATTTAAGTTGCAATGGTGCCTTGTAGGCAAAATAAGTACACCATACGCTTTTTAGGAAGCCTTGCTCTAAATTCTGAATGAAGCTATAGTAACCTATTTAAGACACTGTCTAACTGCCATCTACGCAACTTAACTACGCGTAACTTTGTCTTTTTTGAGATAAATATTATGTGCGTATTGCCGGTAGCGTCAAACGGTGAAGAAAAACATAATTTAAATTTTTGATCCTATATAGGTACATAATTAACCTTCTAAGTATTTAAGTAATAGAAGGTATCGCTAGATTTTTGGCTCTTCTTCATGTTCGAAATGTCATGAACATGTTTTAGCATAATTTATGGAAGTCAAATCCTATATGTTTAGAATAAAATGGCATTATAAAGAAAAGAAGCAATCTATAAAATATTTTTTTTTTGGGTCACTGAACACTTTTTCTGGATCACCACAGTGTGGCAGGATTCCTAAGACCTAAAGGTTGAGCATTAAGGCTAAGGCTAGGCTAAGATCCCTGGCGCGGCGATCCTCAATCTTTTTACCATTTTTTATGTCGGGCCTAAAGTTTTTACGGGCAGCGCAACAAATGTATAATGCGTATCTATGTAGATTGTAGGTATACTATATATCGCCAAACATTTTCTGTTATTACAATAACATTTTGGCGAGACTGCGTCATTCATTTTTAAGATTTCACATTTGTTTCAGAGCAAAATAATATTTTGGAGATAATAAATAAATAATGTATAAGTAAGCTACAACTGTGAACATTATTAGAACGTAGTATAAAATATATGTTAGCAAAATAAACGGGAAGTTTGGAATTAATACTCGCACTCACCTACATAATTTCTAACAACTTCAACATCGAAAATATCTCCACGACTTTGCTATCTCCTCTATTTTGTTGAAAGGTCAATGACTCATAATTATGTGTTTTTTTTTCTTTATCTTCTGTACAATTTGGTCTATTTTAAAGTTTGTTTTGGAACATACATTTGGCATTTCACTAAAATTGTGACAATAATCTGAAAACGATGCCGTCGGTCGGCAGTGACCGCAAAGTTCAGTGAACCGACGCGAAAAGTCGACTAATTTAAACCGAAACCACAATATCCAAAAATATTCAATAACTATAGAAACGTGTCGATACGCAGTCTCTTTTCTACTCGACTACAATTTTAGCACGATTTTAAGAATCATAAGATTCATAAGTCACGAATTTACTAATAAACGTGATTTGTTTTTATGTAGCAAATTCCGAACTAATTTTTAGAAATGTTTGTTGGTATTTTGTATTCTCATAAATGCATTAAATTAGTACTTACCAATAATGATAAAGACAAATTAATTAAGGTATTAAGGTCTATAAGTATGTATTGTCGGTTCCTACAATACTATACGGAACGCCGGAGTTTTGGCGGAAAGCGGAAAAATCATGTTGTTGCTATTTCAAAACTTGTGTTTTTCAAGTGTTTTTGTTTAAAAATTATGGTGTTTTTTATCACAAAGTCCCTAGTTATACACATGAATGTGGGCAAGTGTAATATGGTAAAATATGTTTTTTTCTTGTTGTTTAAAAATAGATAGATTTAAAAGAAAATCAACTTGATTTTAAACGTCGGATAAAATGAGAACTGATTTGAAAATCTCGAAATACTGGCAGAATGCAGAAAGCGCAATACTAAAAAAACGGCACAAAAGGTAGTTTTCCTCAATTTCGAATTACAAACCGTCAGTTGGTCAACGTCAACCGAGGGCCAACCATCTACCGTTTACGGTATAGAGCCGACAAACATGCCGCACTTATCTTCCGTTCGGTATGCCGGTACCCACGACATATGGCCAGATACAAGTAACATACGCTAAGCCTCATTACCATGCCATATGCTTAGTGCCTAATGGGTATTTGCTACGTAGCGGGTTAATTTGTGTCAATACTTTATCGACATGACGATTCCAATACTTAGATAGAGATTTTTATTCGTCGAGCGAAATCACTACTGGACGAATTAGTATTTGTAGTATGTTTATGTTTGTACTTAGTATGTATAATTGTTTATTTTATTTTTGTTGGACAACCTTTATGACATTTTGTGAGCAAGTAATTTATGCGTATACAAATTCAAGGTCGAATATGAGTCTAATCGATCTAGGTGCTGGGAACAACTAGTGAACATTTTATTTATGAAGTAGATGCACCAACAAAAATTTATAATGTAGAATGTATTTTAGACAGGCAATATTACCTACGTGAAATGGAGAAAGTTTTGACGGAAACGCGGAAAGAGTCGTTTCGCCCTATTGTATTTTTTCCAAAACATGTGTTTTTTTAGTGTTTATGTTTAAAACAGTAGTGTTTTGTTCATAAAGGCAGGCCCGAGTGTCGAAAAGTGATATTGTGTGGTGAAATATGACTTTTCATGTTGCTTCCAACACTCCATCGAAGCTTTTCGTAAAATCGCCACTACTTTACTAAGGCATGACTGGACTAGACCGACACGGATTGCACTTAACTTTTAACTAAAGATAAACATAAAACATTAAAAAAAAATCAAACACAAATGGACAAAACCGAAGTACATAATATGAAGATTACGCATTAAGGATATCGTATCAATATGCCGATGAATTAAAAAAGAAACGTAGGATATGACTTGGCTGAATTTTAGACCAATCTTGTTTATTTACATTAGTATACTGCTAAATTAAGAACATCATTGTAAACATTTGTGTCACGAATACAGATGTTTGTTCTGTCTGGGTGTACTTTATACTTATATTATAAGTAAAAAAAAAGAAAATACGCATTCACGTTTTACGTAATACGTGTTGTATAAGTATGTATTCTGTCGGTTATCTGGTTCCCACAGTAGGCTACAAGCTTTGCTTAGTTTGGAGCTAGGTGGCGTTGCGTGAAATGCCCCTGCGATTTAATGCTACGCGGACAAAGCCGCGAAGAAAAGCATATAGATAAATAAATAGGTACATACCTACTTACTTATCTACAAGGATGGACAACTTAGTGTCTATAACCTCGATAAGCTAAGCAGTTGAATGTTATCTACTCTTTCCACAATCAATAAACAAAGCTACTATAGGCTTTAATAATAGGCTTTAATTATTTACCTATTGGGTACTTTTACTAAAGTGGATTCTATTAATAACTAATCGTCCTACAAATTAAATGAGTGATCAATTGATCATGGTCATTCTACAAATGGTTATTGTGACTGCATTTAATATCGTAGGTACTCGTAGCTAGATATAAAACTTGTCTACAAGGGATTTACCAATTGCTGCTTTACATAAATAAATATGCATAAAACCAGCCAATGTTATCAGGAATCTATCCGGAATCCATTGGATTGTTGTAATTCCACTACGTACAGCCAAATAAAAATTATACTAAAAAATATTGGACGACATTTCACACACTCGCTATCTCGTCCCAAACTAAGCAAAGCTTTTACTATGGGAACCAGACAGCTGATAGAATACTTAAATACTTTTTTTTTGTAATTTTCATACACAGAGCAAACTTATACACACAACATTTTAGTCCTGAGTGGGAATCGAACCCACGATCTCGAAGCATAACTTTACCTAATGAGTATAACAGGGTAGTCAAGCCAGAAGTTTTAAAAAGCGACATCGTTTCAAGTTTGATGTTCCAAACACCCAAATTAAACAGTTCGATTTTCATTTTATCGTATGTATTATTCACTTTATACTATCTATCTATATATCTATTCTATTATAAAGAGGAAAGATTTGATTGTTTGTATTGAATAGGCTCCGAAACTACTGGACCGATTTCAAAAATTCTTTCACCGTTAGAAGGCAACACTATCCCCGGGTGATATAGGCTACTTTTTATCTCTGTGTTTCCACGGGAACGGGAACTACGCGGGTGAAACCGCGAGGCGTCCGCTAGTGAGCGATATGAGAGTGACAAATCACTTTATACTATGAGCAATATGAGAAAGGAATGACAAGAGTTTGTGATTGAGTGAGACTGTAACTTCTTCACGCTGTAACACTCTCTAAAATAGAGATAGCTTATAGTTTGAAGTATAGAATAGCAGTCAGGCAGGTTAGGAACACTTTTTATCTCGAAAAGCTCCGTGAGAAAACATTTCAAACTGCGGAGCACTACTTGTAATTGCATTAGAGGAGACTTCATCCACAAAAGGTAGTGTCATGTCAGTAAACAGACATTTTTTTAATAATTAAAATTTCAAAAACACCACAAATCTGCACAGTTTTATCTAAACATTGCGTATTTTCACGTAGTTTTACGACGACGTAAATTGATTCAATGAAAAATAAATATTTATCGCACTTTATTCGTACGTATGCGGAAGGAGCTATTTTAAGAGACGGCGCGTTTGGCTTTCGAGGAGACTTTCAAGGACCGTGGTAGTATGGTTTCATTGGTAGTAGTTATTGTTACTGCAAGCACAGAGGCTTTGATGGAGGAGTACGAAAACTAAGAAGAGCTGTCATAGGTGGCACGAACCCATAGGCTAGTGGCGTGTTTTTTTTTTTTTATTGTTGACGGTCTATTTGTTTGACTACAGCTCACCTGATGTTAAGTGAAGGTGTGGTCGAAGATGGTAACTCACACCTAGCCTGGAATGGAACTGGCTGTCAAATGAGGCTGCCGGAACACACCGTTATGCTTGGCGGCAGATTTTCAACTTGAGGGTGGTAGCTGGCCAGCCGAGTACTAGAAAGTACCCTACCACCATGCTATGGTTTCCTCACGATGTTTTCCTTCACCGGCAGCCGGCAGCAGGCAGTTTTGATTATCCGTGAGAGTAGGCGTAAGTTTTACCTTTCCACTTACTGCGATCCTGATACATATTACACATGTTTTGCTTCTGCTTTCATTAGCGCATCCACACATGATTGTAAGCCGGTCTTGAAAAAGCTAAAGGACCACATAAGGTATGCCCACGTAATAAGGTTAGCAGTTGCGTGACTTTTTTGTGATCATCTAATTTGAACGGCATTAAGAGCTTACATTACCTCCGCTAGATTGTTGTTGTTGTGTGGATCGTAATGATCCTAATTAAAAAAACGGCTTCATCAAACATAAAAAAACTGGTTTGATATAACTGGATATAATGACATAAGTCTATATTCAATACTTTATAGCTGTCAAAGGTTGTATAATGTATAATTAAATTATGTAGGCTTGACTTTTTTTAAAACCTATTGATATTATTCCCAAAATAATCATGATAGTAACGCACTAGTATATGTGCTGATAAGTCGCTTATTTGTATATATACACTTCCTTTGTATATAATATTCGTTTAATACGTATATTAGTGTATTTTCAACCATTTTATCTAATCTTAGTATTAGGATATATTATTATTAGGAATGTATGTTTATGTCCTTGTTATTGAAATATCCCGTTTTTTTGTTCTTTTAATCCATTACGTCCTTAGGATGCCTGGTTGAGATCGCTTGTAGCTATAAGGTCACATTTATGACACTTGCTAATTATTTTTTTCTTTCCTGTATGTTATCTTTGGTGTGGACAATAAAGATTCAATCAATCAATCAATCATAATTGGGAAAAAATATGAATGCCTTTTATTGTTAAATTTTTATTTATAAAAATAAAAATGTCTAGCATATGAATTAATATTGACGAAGAAGCATGCGTTATTTAAGACAAAACAACAAGAAAAAAAGACAAAACATACTTCATAATATTTCGCCGTTACATACATTTCTGAAATGCACAAGTATATGAAGAAACTGACGTTTTTTCGTGGTAAAAATTTTTCGCCAATGTAACCATGAAAGGTATAATGTTTCTGCATGACGTCCGCAATGTATCAGTTATAAGCAAAAAAAGATTGCGACAGGTTTTGCATGGGATCATCCTGATCCGGATTCCGGATACGGATTTTTTAGTTTAGCAAAACTAAGCTATTTTGGTCTGAGTTGTTAGTTTTGCTTCTATTGCTTGGATGTTTACGCGCATTGCCTTAAATACTTTGACTTAAAATAACCTTACCTACATATTTAAGTTTATGCTGTAGAGATGTGTTTCACCCCATACGAACCAAGACGTAGACTCATTGCTTACCTATAACAAAACAATAGAGCTTGTTAATAATGCATATTTTGTCACATTTATGAATACATTTCAATTGTATTTATTCATACAAGGTGGTAGGCATATTTAAATACGATTATTTACAGTTAAGGCTTAAGATACGGTTGTCAATTCAAGGCGCTGTTACATCACATTGTTTTCATGAAATGGGTAGGTAGGTACTATGGTTAAAGTGATATTTATCTATCCGAGGTCGAAGACAATTTGAAGAAAATGAATTGAAATTCAAATTATTTGTTGACATGAAAATGTTTAATCAATTACATTTATGTCAAAAAAATTATACATTAATTAAAGAAAACACAAATTGCCAAAGTAAAACCTATAAAAAACCGAAAATGTGAAATTCAAATACAATGTTTAATATTCTAATACCCAAGTAATGTCATAAATAATGTCATAGGCCAGTAAAAAAATCGTCAAGATTATATTGTCGTGCTTCTTGCATCTGTTCCGCTGATCGGTGTCAATACATCAATTCAATCAATTTTACAAGTACTGACAGTACATAAAAATCAGTATGAAGTAAGCTCAGATGCAAAACTACTTTTCATCTGAGAAAGTAAATTTGGGAGTGACTAATGATTAGACGTGTTGATATTATGGACGGCTGTCACTTTGATAAGCTATAACGTCCAGCCAACGCTTTAAACGGGAACATTAGTTCCATAGAGATTACTTGCTCGTCCGGCGTGGTGAAGACCATATTCTTCTCACAATGAGAAGAGTTCCGAGCTAAGAAGTGGTATAAGTTTATAAAATAGGGCTGATCCGGAAAGACTAGATACTAATACTATGTACAAGTAAGTGCTTGAGTCAAGTACTAAGTACGGTTCCGCGTGAACATACAGCTCATACATAGACCCCTTAAGAGTGGGTCTCACTTCATCTACTCAAATCGATCAGTTGTCGGACTAAATCAAAATGATGTATACGTGCTTCCAGTCACCAACTGCCTCTACAGCTCAAAGGCATGAGACCGTAAACAACTAGGTACAACATAATCGTCGTTTTTCCATCTGACACGGCTTCTTGTTCCGTACAATGAAGAACAGTAATTTGTGTTTAGAGGCATTAAGAGTTTCCGTGGGGTCGCGGGCGATAGCGTGAAAATATACCGCTGCTCTCGCGCACCGCTCTGGAGCGTGACTTGGACAATAGCGCTTTGTAAGCTCTATACTATAGCTTTAGCTATTATTATTGTTTAGGAGTAGGTACAATACCATGATAAATCAAGTACGAAAGTTTTCTAGTTTGTGTAGAGGATTACAAACTTGGGATGTAGGTACTAAGCTAAAATGGAAATGCGTCGTATAAGCTAATGTGTTATTGTTTTTTATATACAGTGTAAACTCCATGTAACGTCACTCGATTTAACGTCACACTCCTTAAAACGTCGGAATTACTCGACTTTGGTTGGTTTGCCTTGTTGTCCATACAATGATGCACTCTATGTAGCATCACGCACACTCTACATAACGACCACAATATGTTGTTATAAAGCAAGTAATTTCGGGAGCTAATAAAGCACCTACTGTTTGTTTGTTTCTAAGTTGCCGAAATTGATAAGAACAGCAGTTGAGTACGTTCTTTTGTTTGTCATTTTGTTGTTTTATTGTCTGGCCCGTATTCACCTCGACTGTCGGCATCATACGAACCAGAGATTCTAAGAAATTAGTTCTTTTGTTACTTTGCACGTGTTTGCCTCAGTTGCTAGACTGTCGTTAGGTTATTATTATGCATTTTCAACACGTTATCATATTCTTAGTTTCTCACAAACTTCTCCATATAACAACAACTCTCTATAACGCCAGAAAATACGCAGTCCCCTCAGCGTCGCTATATAGAGTTTACACTGTATTTAAGTAATGAGCAATCTCAAACCTCTTTTTTGGTTGAGGATATCTGAAGCTTATAACCTCGTATAGAGTAGTTTACGTATTAAGAGACGCTTATAATAAAGGGCAGAAAAATATTAGTTTGAAACAAAATATGATATGTAAATACTTAAAATAGTGTAAACTAAACGGAAAGAACATTTTCTTGTGAATGTTATGTATCTTTTTGACTACATAATTAATTACCCTCGTAGTCGTTATACTCTTTATATTTGTTTTTATCTACCGTTGGATATTTGGCGTCACTAAGTAAAGACCTTCAGATTTGCTAATTCAACTCAATCCAATTTCCCAAGCGAAACCAAACGATTTCGTAATATAGGAAAAACAAAGTTAGCTGGCAGAAGAAAAATGTTTTTACAATTCGTAAAAAATAAAGAAAGAGTCTGAAAACAAAAGTCTGACCAAAACGGCGAAGCAACCTGTGTGATTGTTTTGTAGTCTTATGTGATCGAATTAAATAATGTTGACTAAATCAATTTCGTTACAATTTTGTTCACGTACATATTTGCTAAATAATCGTGTGTGTCTGTTTGTTCGTTATTGTTATTTATTGTAATATGGATTTTAATACTGTTTCTATTGTTATTTTGTGAATTTCTTTCGTAGAATATTGAGTTAGTTATAGTTTTCTTGATTATATTTTTGCAAAAGCTATTCGTTTTAAGATCACCTTTGCAACCTTAACGCAATCTATATCGCCAGAAGGCTACGCGAAGCACGATTCCATCACACAATTAATAGTTCAATAGGTAATGCCATTTCATATTTCATGTCTCATGCTTCAAACTTAAATATAACTGAATTATTGTACAAATGATTTAGGTAAGTAGACTTACTGGCTTGAATATCTGGTTACTGTGAAGACATTTTTGTAAAGACATATGGCGTGTTCGTTATAGCCTTCAGTTTGATATTCATTTAATAGAGAAAGAAATAACGATGACTGTGTGTTGTGTAAGATAGATTTAAGTGTTTTTTACACGACTGCCCAAAAAAGGAGTGTTATATTTGCAGGGTTCATGTATGTATGGAAACGATTCCACCAAAATGTTTAAATTCCTGAATAGATTTGGATGTATGGGGTATCGTTAGAATCCTTACTTCATCCCAAGTGACAATGACAGTGACATGAATATAGCCGTATATTTAAAAAAACATGCATTGGTAGACATTCGTGTTGAGAGGTTTTGGCGGGAACGCGGGAAGAGTCGTGTCGCTCCGTTGTATTTTTATCCAAAACTAGTGTTTTGTCGAGTGTTTATAAATGCATAAAAATGGTGGTGTTTTATTCATAAAGTGCCGAATTACAAGCGCGAGTATGGGAAAATGATATAATGTGGTAAAACATGAGTTTTCGTGTTGCTTCCAAAACTCCATCGAAGCTTTATAGTAAAGTCGCCATTACTTTACTAAAGCATGACTGGACTTAACTGACACGAACTGGACTTGACTAAGACTGGACTTTGACTATAACTAGCTACGAGGACACTTATTTAACTTGAAAATATATAAATACTTGACACTGGCAAATGCTAAATCGCGACGCCAAAACGAAAAGAAAAAAAAATTTAATTTAGTAGTTTTTTTTATCAGCTCCAATATTAATATTATGTTCGGACGCCAACTTCTTATAAGTTTTTTTGCGTCGGTTTTATAAAAAATATAGCCCTACAGAAACAGAATATGATAAACTATTATTATGTAGTCTTGTCTTGTCTTGTCCTGCTCAATGACATTTGGAGCGTTATATTTTTCTCCACTCAATACCTGTAATGAAATTATATCAAATAGTATTGCGCATAATAATTTCTTTTAAATAATTTGATATTACCATAAGAAATGCCGTCATATTTATTCAATATGTTCTGTAACGTTTTATATTTGCCGTTGATGTCGCAATTCAATGTCACGAGAAGATATTATTCATGTTCACGGCACACAGTATTGTCACTGTGAATACCAAACAGCTAACCGAATCCTTCAAGATTGTAAGCACAAGTGTAAAATAATTAACAAATATTTGCATAAACTGAAAAAAATTAAGAGTTCAGTTCACTCTTTCATTATGTGTTTCTTATTTCAACGTAACAAAGTTACATAAACGTTTGAAAATTTAAATGAGGAATAATTATAATCAGGTTTTGTTAAGTACTAAGCGAGTTTTCAAGATATCGATGAGGTGGAGACAAAGACAGTTTAATTCGAAGGTGTGTCGTTGACCTTTGGACACGGAAGCCGTGTTTCTTAACCTTCAAGTGCTTCACTGCAGCGCAGACGCAGGTCTGGTTGAGGTGAACCGCGTCCGCTATTATCGAGCAACATTTACTCTTGCATGCCTACGAAGTCTATCCATATAGAAGAAACTTCAAAACAAAGAAATGCGTGCAAAAAGCCGACCAATTTTCGTGATTGTTATGTTGTTTTTCTGGGTCTCAAGTGGGGCTGCCGGATAGATGTCCGTTAGATGCTCGGCGGCAGATTTTCAACTTGAGGGTATCACTATCACTGGTAGCTTGGTAGCTAGCCAGCCAAATACTAGGAAAGTACCATAACACCATGCTATGGTTTCGTTTTGGCATGCCGACCCAATGCGCTAATCACTGAGCCATCATCGCTACAAAAATATATGAACCTACTTTGTCACCTATGACGTTATTTATGACAGAAAAAAAAAATGTTCTGATAAATTTCATTTTGTCATATTATGGAAATCTGAATGAAAGGAACGCGGGAACGCGGGAAGAGTCGTGTCGCTCCATTGTATTTTTTTCCAAAACTAGTGTTTTGTCGAGTGTTTATGCATAAAAATGGTGGTGTTTTATTCATAAAGTGCCGAATTACAAGCGCGAGTGTGGGAAAATGATATAATGTGGTGAAACATGAGTTTTCGTGTTGCTTCCAAAACTCCATCGAAGCTTTGTAGTAAAGTTGCCACTACTTTACTAAAGCATGACTGGAATTAACTGACACGAACTGGACTTGACAAAGACGACTTTGACGATAACTATAGTTAAGATACAGCAGAAATAATACTTAAGACAAGGCAGTATGGCTCTATAGCTTTAGCCTGCCCGAAGGGGCAAATTAATAAAAAAAAAAAAAAATCTGAATGAAAATTAAATAAATGAAATTTATGAAAATTTATCTTATATTTTTTGTAGAGTACTATTGAATAAGGGGAAAATCTTCTGTGTATCTTCATTTATTGCCAACTATTGAGTGTTCAGATAGAGTGAACATTTTAAGATACTTCATATGAATTTTTCGCAACAACTTTTTCAAAATTCGAACGCCTTTAGAAATTCAGAACACTATGCACCGGCAATTATTCTTTAGACATTTGTTTGTGATTTTATTATATGTATAATACGTATATGAAACATAGCTAGCCTTATATTCGTAAAAATAAATACACCATGGTAATTTCAGTTCCATGAAAATTTGGACGTGCTTGAGGATCGAGTATTTGGTATGTAAATGAAATGCGACATTCTCACACGTATATTGACGACCAGACTATTTTATCGATAAAAAAAAATGAATAAACCATAATATGTTAAGCTGTATGGTATAGGATTCTGTTTATTTTAATCCAACCTATAGATGTTAACTTTTGACACGACCTTTCATATACACACATTTCACAACGTTAAAACTAGAAATCTCTAGTCTGAAACGAAGTGTTTTTGTTTAATATATTCGCAATAGACAACGCCATTTAGATATAAGTGAGAAAAATAACATTCAACCTGAATTATGAAGGACGTTTTGAAGTAATGTAACAATATATTTTTGTTCTAAAACACATTTCGCACACATCTAGTAATAAATCATCTCGGGTACAGACAGTCTAAAAGCCAACTCAGAACTTTGTCTCATAATGGTAAGGGGCACTTCACTTTTAGCCCAGAAGGGAATACCAATGGCATCATAAGCATAATGGGTTTAGGCAGCAGCATGCGTGCCAACGCCATAAAGGAGGCCCCACTTTCACTCAAAATATGGTTCAGCTTTTAAGGACATGCTGCGGTGAAATTTAAAAAGTAGTTAATATTCGAGGAGAATTATGTTACATAACTCATTTAGAGGTTTTCCTTCAAAGTTGCCACATGCGAGCTTGCCACCTTTACCTACAAAGTCGTTAAAGTGTACAGGATAATGAAAATGGACGTCTAACGTCTAAACCCCTTATAATAAATAAAAGAAACAACGTTACCCCGAGGTACGTTAATGGATGGTCCTCATAGATATATAAACAACGTGCACATGAACATGTCGAACGTAAAACAGATTAATTTCACAACACTCTGAAAGTCGTAAAATCTTTACTAACTTGTGTCACATGCTTTACATTCGTCAATGAAATTAGATAGGCACGGATGGAGTTAAATGACTAGGTAGAATAATCCAATATTTCGCAATCCATAACAAATAAATGATGGCAAAAACTCTTAGAAGGCGACTGGTAAAAATAGATTATTTAACTGTAGGAGCACAATAGTAACCTGTATTGGTTTTATGATAAAACAGAACCGAAGGTCAAGAACGGCATTCAGTCTGGGGCATTCCAAAACAGGAAAATGCGGATAGTAGCTTCAATAAATGCGTAATGAATTATCCGGATAGAGGCTTTTCGTGTTAAATCTTCATAAATTAGCACGATTATGACATAATGTTATTTTTCACAAGGAAAAACAAAGCTGTCACATTCTACAAATAACATTACGTAATAAAAATAAACAAAAGAATTCGGGTAGGCATTTGTGTTATGAGATTACAAGGAGGTATATTTTTATGGCATCCATTATGTTATACTCAGATGTTTGAAAATTGTGATCTAAGTAACACACATTTTTAAAATATTTATGATAAAAAAATAAAATAAAAAATAAATATTTAAGAGCTTCTAAATAAATTTACAGTAAGGGTGACTTCATATCACAGTGAAGAGGTTTCTTCTATTATTATTAACTTATTCTAGCCTAGACTGTATTTTCTTACAAAAACAACTGTATCGTTAAAAAAAGATCTTTAACCCTTGACCAAATGTATGGAGCAGCAAATTTTTTTACGATTTCAAAATTGTATCCTTAGTAAGTAAGTAAGAAGAAGCAGCCACGTCTGTCGGCTATTAGACTGGGCAACATCCGGCATGCCCCTCAAGGCGAACTTTCCACCAGACGTGGTATCGACACGCTGTCACGATATGACGATCATTTATAGGCGCACATAGGTATCGCCTATACAATCTGTTTGTTATCTTACGACACTCGATATAAATAATCAATAACTCTCAAAGTAATGAGGACCGAAGCAGCGACACAATGGTTATGGACAGGCGTTATCTCCTACCACAAGGTGAGCGTTTCGTCCGTCTCATTACTTTTACATCAAAAAGTGTTTAGTGAGTTTTGGCGTGAAAGGGGAAAAATCATTTCGCTGTATTGAATTTACTTTCCAGAAGTTTTTTTCGATTCGATGTTAAAAATCATATTATATGCATGAATTTGGGAAAATGAAGTCCACCAAAGCAGCGATGCCCCGGACTTTGTTTTGCATCTCAAAGTTCTGTGTATTGATGCAATGGTCATGTATATGCGTTATCTCTTAACATCAGGAGAGCGTATTGTTCGTCTTTTACATAAAAAATAAATAAAAAATTATGCAATGTGGTGAAACATGTCTTTTCATATTGTTTCCAAAGTTCCGTAAAAACTTCTAGTCACAGCTACATTACAATATGAACTAGACTGTGATTTTCTTTATGCGGCTTTGACCGTGACTATGAATTATTTTAGTAGGTACCTACTTGATGTTGAGGTACTAGGTACTCGAAAACATGAAATACTCATAGTTGGCACTGGCAGAATGCACAAAGTGCGCTACCAAAAATAAATGAAAGTAAACGTTCGGTGAATAAAAAAATAATGTTTTTAGTTCTGTCTATTATTGCGGTTGTCTTATACCGTAGCATACGTTAGTTTACTTTTTATAATGTAGATATTATCTCAAAGCAAGTATATTATCGTAAATAATATAATTAAGATAAACATTGTAATTATATTTTCAGACTGTTTAATTGCATTATATTAACGTAATCTTAAAAAACCGGTTCTGATCAGTAGGCGCCAAAAATAACACATTTATACTAGCAGTACGCCCCAGTTTCTCACGGGTGCACTTATGTAAAAACAAAAAAAAATCTGTTGATCCGATCGCTGCCAAACTTCATAGACTCATCTACTGGGCTAATCTAAAGATTGCCTGAAAATTTCATCAAAATCGGTCACGCTGTTTTGGAGTCAAACACATCGATTTTTATATATACCTATATATTATATAATGCTGCGACATCATTTTTTTACGTTCCCGCCAAAAAGACCCAAGAAAAAAAAGCTTGGTTCTATGCTACGACATAATGATCGGCACATATAATATTAAAAGAGTCCTGCCATTAGTTTCACGCTAATTACTGCTTCCGACACGATCGGTCATGACTGACCGAGGGTCAGAAAAATATTATAATATGAAGATTTTGATTCAAGGAAATGTTTGTTCGGCAACGGGATAAAATAGATTGAAACTTATAAATTATCCTGCATATTAGAAGTTGTTCATATAGATAAATAAAAGTTAAACGGTTGTGTTATCTTAGAAGTTAATTAAAAACAAACGGTTATACAATAGTTTGTCTTTACAATTGTTAGATATCTTTATTTCTCGTTTATGAACACAAAAGACATACTTAATAACACGATAGAGCACGAAGGAGAAATAAATCTATAGCAAAATAGTTATATATCTACATACAAGTATATACATAATATTTTATTTACACGTGAGTATGATGTGTATATGTGTGAGTATGTGTTTGTCCTCTCGACATTATATAACATATTGTTGGTACACTTTATATATTATTATTCACAACGATACACATACATCTTCTTACAGAAAGATATTTAACTAACTTTTTTTTTTTGGTTCTGAAGCTTTTTTCAATCTATGTACACATACATAAGTTTATTTTTTATTTATGTCTGACTGACTAGGTGTTTTGACTACAGCTCACCTGATGTTAAATGACGTTGTGGTCGAAGATGGTAAGCGCGCATTGCTTCGAATGGAACTAGCTCTCAAGTGCGGCTGTCGGAAAACAAAGTTAGGTGCCGGGCGGTAGATTTTTAACTTGAGTGTGGTAGTTAGCTGACCGGGTACCTACTTGACGGTATCCCTCACGATATTTTCCTGCACCGGCAGTTCAAGATCATGATTGAGATTTTAGACGCCCTTCGGCGAGCGGTTATAGTACATAAAGCAAAATACATACATATATGTACACACTTATTCGCGTTAAATTTATTATTACACAATAGTTATTTATAGTAAGTTTTTGACTAACATATGTCCACATGTCTGTAACAGGTCGTGGCAAAATCCGGCGATTCAAGAGATGTTTTACAAGGAAAACGAATCGGCTCCCATAAATACAAAACAAGTTTAACTGGAAAATCAAAATTTTGATCTGCCTAATTAATTAACATATGCCTGTTCTAATCACTGCCGGATTTACCATAAGACAAAGCTATAGGCTACACGCTAACATAATTGCGATCACGAAATTAAAATGGGTCATTTTTAACGAACCGGCCGGATCAAACTTACAATCATACATAATAACATTTGTTAAAGTCAATACTTATACGAAAACCCGGACAAGTGCGAGTCAGACTCGCCCGCCGAAGGTTCCGTACAAAACATTTTAGGTGTGATAAATAGTAGCGTAAATACCTTGTTTTTGGGTTTAAATTAAAAATGTACCGTTTTTAGATTTTTGCCTTTATGTGTACTATTAGACAATGCTTCTTGCCAAATTTCATAGTTCTAGGTCAACGGGAAGCTTTGATTCCCTTGTGAGTGTCAAAATGTGAGAGTTTTGCCATGTAAACGGCTGTAACTTTTTTTTACGATAAGTGAAGAGTTCGATTTTTATCACAGCTGGTACTACAGATCTGCGTATATGGTTTTAATTTCAACTCGATACCTCGATTTATACTCTAGGCGTTCCTGACATAGAAGGTCATGACAGACGGACAACAAAGTGATCCTATAAGGGTTCCGTTTTTTTCCTTTTTTAGGTACCGAACTCTAAAAAACGGATAATTGCAAGTCTGACTTGACTAATAAGGGTACGAGCTTGTATGTAGAATTGACAGAAGATTATATCATTGCGTCAGACTAATATCCTAGTTTTTGTAAATATGGGACGTGAGCTTGTTGCGCAATGATCATCACAAATTTATTACAAAAAACTTTCTCAACGTATGCCGCAGTGTTTGTGACTCAGGCTTCTCTCTGTAGTGAATTAGCGTGAATCAGCTCTGACTTCGTGGAATCCACTTACGGTTTTAAAGGCTTTTTGTCTCTTCTTGAATGAATAGATTTGCATGTCAACATTACACGGAAAAGTATGCTAATACTATGTATGCGTTTGAGCATTTCCACGTAACAAATAAAAAAATATGAGTTCTTAAGAACTTAGACACATCATAGAAGTTGATGGTCGCTTAATTATACTATCGCTACCTAAGTACCTACGTACCTATTTCAAGTGTTCTTAAAATATTTTTGTTCTATTGTACGACATTTTGTACTATATCTATATCATTTATTTGTATTTAAATCTACATATTTTGTACTGTTTTGTTTTTTTACTTAATAGTGTTACAACATCTCCCGTCTGTTAAGATGTATCGTGTTTTCCATTCTTGGTTAGAAGAGATCGCTCTTAGCAATAAGGCCGCCACTTTTGGCACTAGCTCATATGATTATTGTGTTTTCTGTACTTTTTTTAAATTTTGGTGCGCACAATAAAGAGGTTCCATTTATTTATTTCGACATTGAATAGGGCGATATTTTATCCAAACGAAAAGTAATGGTATGTCAGCTACATACGAGAATGAAAATGTTCAAAGTTGTATAGCAAAACCTCTTTTCTTTCTCTAAATAGTATACAACAACGTCACCGTCTAACTATTTTAGTGCTCACTTTTTTAAAGCACGCAACAGATTTTGATAATGTTTTTAACTGCAATTTAGATACTTTTTTCGGCAGGTTTGCATATATACAAAATGAGCTCATTAAAATTTTGGACAAGTTGCCAAAATAAATAGCACCGGTGCGAATTTATTTTATTTATTGATACATAAAACAATAATTCTATATACCCATTAGAATTTTGTAAACGTATAGTATCCTGCTTGACAATTAAATATTATTCCATGTACCTACACCTACAGTCTAATTTATCCGCATCGAGAACAAATTTAATTTACCCCATTTTTTTTTTTTTTTTTTTAATGATTGACAGGCTAGTTGTTTGACCACAGCTCACCTGATGTTAAGTGAAGGTGTGGTCGAAGATGGTAAAGCACACCTAGCCTGGAATGGAACTGGCTCTCAAGTGAGGCTGCCGGAACACACCGTTAGATGCTTGGCGGCAGATTTTCAACTTGAGGGTGGTAGCTAGCCAGCCGAGTACTAGAAAGTACCCTACCACCATGCTATGGTTTCCTCACGACCATATAACCATTTGACCATATATTACACTCACGTATTGTAATCAAAATTATAAATTATAATTTTGCTAACATTACATTAAATATATGATAATATTATCGTAGGTATGTATGTAATCTCAAGGATACAGTTTAAATTATACGGGTATAATAATGATGAACTGGCAACCGGCAAGAAAAACATTGACTATAATATATAGCAATGTTCGATAAATAATTCATCTATGTAAAGTTAAGAAAAAGATACAAGAAAAAATTCGTTATGAAAATTTTAGTTTGGTATTGCTAAAAACTTTGAAATATATATTTTGTATCTTTGCTATAAATAACGTACCTTTAAAAATCCTCAACAAGGTAATAAAATACCGGTTCCCAAATATCACAGGCACGATCACGTTAGACGTCTACACAAATCTTAACACAGCACTGGTTAAAATGTTCAACGAACTAATTATTTATATCGTGGCGTCAAACTAGAACTTATTATGTTATCATCAATTGTAGTGATAAGGGCGAGTATAGACGAGCGTTGGAAACAACGGTCGTGATACGTATGAAGGCGTGTGACCCAACACCGTAGTATATAAGTGGCGAGGTGGTCAGCGAGTGACGTATTTGACAGCTGTTGACCGGGTGACGTCACCCAATCGCGGTCTCACGGAACCTTAAATCCGAAGGCGTCAGTGGCACTGCTTGGAAACCTTACAATCCGAATTAATTACCGAATTGTCTATTTATATCAAGTCACTACAAGTCTATGCTACTAAATCTGTATCTACTTTATTTCATAACAAATAGAGCATTTACTTTAGCTAATACGGGATTACTCCCGTTTATTTAGGTCGGATACACTGATTATGGTTTTGGCCACAGCCGGTGACTTTTTTCAAGGAGTCAAAGCAGAGTACAACGCGCGAGCGGATTCGTCTTTCTTCGTTATTTTAGTTTGAGTATACTCCTAATCAGCGTGAGCGATTCCTTAAAAGCACAACAAAAATGGGTCAGTGCCACGTCAGTTTCTATAGTAATACTAGTAGCATCCTTCAATTTCTGTCATCATATTTATAGAAATAATTAAGTAAGTATCCTTAACCATATAAACATTACGGCGAGCTAGCTGTGAAAGAAGTTCCACGGACATGAAGGTTATGAAGTCAAATTGTATAAGGATTCATAATTGCTATCATCAAAATTTGCATTAGTTAAAATGTTTATGCATATTAATACTGTTATTTATCTTATGAGGAGATCGGTAGAAGTACTAAAGTTACCGATATAGCCCAGCGAATTAGTAAGATGAAGTGGCAGTGGGCAGGGCATATAGCAGTGGAGACCGGCAAGCACAGCGTAAAACGTCTACAAGGTGGACAGACAACCAAATGAAGAACACAGGAACGTGGTGGATGCGAGACGCCAACCGGTCTTTATATAAATTTTATTGGAGGAGGCCTATGTCCAACAGTGGACGTACTACGGTTGAGATGATGATGATGATGACTTATCTTATGTTAATTTAGAACAAACAAACACACCTTTTCACATTTATAATATAAGTAGGAATAATATTTTTCTCGTCTTTTTCACGAACAACCAGCGCAAATATGACTGTATAATGCTAAGTGCAATTCATACGTTAGTTTTTGTAGATTTAAGTTTATCTACGATTTAAAATTATTACGTTGTACAGAGATGCGTAAATAGTCATATTCGGTTTATTACGAATAATATTTATGTTATGAAATTCAGATAATACTTATTGTTATACTGTCTCTGATTAAATTAATTAGGTTTTGCCGCCATGTATCTTGTCACGTAGATATCAGCTATGTTTAAGATTAGTATGAAGTATTTACCTTCTTGTCGCGTGGTATGAATCACAACAGGTTACTGATCTAGAAATTTCTACGGTATAATTTGATAAGCGTACGAAACTAGCTGCGTAGTTTGACCCGTTTCCAGGGAGAAAATACAGCCATATTTTAAAGAAACCACGTGTTAAACCAAGGTATAGCTATCGTCATTTCAAATGTCTTGCAAATACGTTAACACAAATGAAGAAGAAACAAACATGTAAACAGATAAACATGCTAATGCTATAGCAATAATAAGTCTTTTTACTTTTTAAGACCGCATAAAGATTTTGGTTTGACTTTGGTTACTAATTTTTCCAGTAATGTGAAAAAATACCAGCAAAGTTTTACACGCACTAACTTGCGAAACCAATGCAAAAGTCATATTTTTACTTCGCTAAATATAACTTTTTCTGGCACAAAATTATGTATACGTATTACGTATTACGTATATTTTCATTCAATAAGTTATAAGCAGTTCGAAAAGCATAAGTTTCACAAGTAGGTAAAGCTTTTTGCGCCAATTAAATATGGTTCTGGTTTTGATTACACGTGACAGTTACAATTTTGATAGAATTTTATTTCTTGAGTATAATCATAAAAGTTTATTGACTGAATACTAAAATTAATGAAGTAAGTTCGAATAGCTGAGTGACCAGCTCTCTCAAAGTTAATCTGTCGCCCAAAGAGCTCTGACAACAACTTTATAACAACAATTATCAAGGCAATGATTATGTTATAGAAATAGAAAAAACTACAGATCAGGCCCTACAATTTAAAATGTCAGAAATAAATACCACTCACGATCGACCGTTCGAAAACTGACCGCACAAACTAAACTCTAGTAACATCACACATTAATATGAATAATTAAGATTAAGAGGTTATTGAGATGCTAGACGGTCGGGTCAACTCAAGGGTCGGACCCAAGACAGCGGTCCTTGACACGGCACGTGTAGTCGGAAGTTCCTTACTCTGAAGCCAGGATTTTATTATTTGATTATAGTTTTGTATTTCTATTGGCAACTACTAAACCTTAGAATGATAGTATTATCATCCTAAGGTTTAATTAAATTATATCTGACGAAACAGCAAGATTCAGCTATCATCGCATGTTTTTTTTTATACATATAATTTACCCCATCGGGCAGGCTAAAGCTATAAAGCTATACTGCCTTGTCTTCGGTTTTGCAATTCATGTCTTACATCTATAGTTACAGTCATAGTCCAGTCTTGGTCAAGTCCAGTCCATGCCAGTCAAATTTAGTCATGCCTTAGTAAAGTAGTGGCGACTTTACTATAAGCTTCGATGGGGTTTGGGAAGCAACACGAAGAGTCATGTTTCACCACATTATATCACTTTCGCATACTCGCACTTGTAATTCATCACTTTATGAACGACTCTTTCCGCGTTTCCGCCAAAACTCTATCATCGTGTGAGTTAATTGCCCCATTCTGATCCCGATCCGATTAGGGCTCTTTCTGACAACAGACTATCTATAGCCCCAGACTGCTATCATAAAAATACTAGTCTGCCAATCTGAGTACCGTTTTCTAGAAATACTTACCTATCGTGATTTTAGTATGATTTCATTTCAAGTAAACACGAGTAAGTGACAAGTACGCTGGCAAAGTACCACAAAAGCACAATACACAATTAATAATTATCAATTTTGAAACTGTTAAGATTAGAGTAACAAGCACCACGTAATATGGCACATCTTTGATCACAGGTGAGTCACAATAATGATGAATCAGTTTTTTATGTCGTCCGGACTTTTGCAGGCAAGAAATCGCAGATTTTAGATCTAAAGTTCATTTTAAACAAATTTGACAATTACTGGGAATATTCCACATCAAGGTTATATCATGCAAATAAATACATAAAGTCACGATATTATTAGCTTTATCTATTCGTTCCACCACGCTAAACACTTGTCACGATGCCATTGCTAACACCTCGTGGATTAAATTTAGAAAACGTACCTAATTACATGGTTTGTGATTTAATTAACACTTCGTTTACGGTGATCCAAAAATAGTATTTTTTCCATTCCTCTGACCGTACAAATAATTATGATAAAATCTGTTAATATCATTTGCTTTTCTACATACAGGGTGTATTGCAGATATTCCTGAACTGTATCATTAGCTCAATTCATGTTTTAGATAAAATATATAAATTTTGGAAATTCATACTACCTATAAAGTATCTTATGCCTATGATCGTTATTATTTGGCAAACGAGCTCGGAAATAACTGTGACAAAATGACTTTTGAATTTCGAACACTATCTCATTGAAAAGTTTGAACGCAGTTCGCTTCGATAAAGTACTGGCCGGTAAGAAAAAAGCACACCTGCCGACGCGGCATTGGTTAACCAAATTAAAAAAAATATACATACATATGCGCGGGAACTTCTTGAAATCCTTCACTCTGGATTCAAACAGTCGCTCTCTCCTCCCTCAATAAATTATTTTGTTCCCTTGTAACACAATTACTATGTTTCGATTTTTTTATTCACATATAAAGATAACTGAATAAAATGTAGCGCTTGACCGGACTTGACCGTGACTTATTTTGTATAACTTTGCCTAATACTTTTAATCATTTAAACTTGATTTTTGCGATGCCTAAATCTAAGAAAAAAAAACTGCAAACGAGGTCACATACCTTACATTTTACGGCACAGTGTGCGTATGGTAAAGATGTGTGTTTGCTTTTCAGAAATAGCCCCATTCATTTTGCCAGCAGTAGTTGCATAGGAATTTGCTGTATCATCTTAATTTCTTGTTAGCGATATTGAGGCTATTTTGTCCTGACATTTAGCAGTTTTGATTTACTAAAATCAATCTAATTTTTGAAGAACAATCTTTTTTTTACACGACTGTCCATAAAATGAAGTAATCCACATCCCAATTGACAAAAAAGATATCTGTTTATGTTTTTATAATTTTCTTAATTTTGTATTATAAAATTATTTCAAGGACAAAGTAGATACAGAACTAAGGGATTCCAATTGAAAACAAGCGAATGTTATAACATTCGCTTGAGATTTGTTACTTTTAACACTGCTTGAACTAGGTATAGTTATTAACGACTGAATTATGTATAGTTATTAACTTTTCCAGTATAATGTTAAAATCTCGACACATCGAAGTATGACTCTCACGAACTTGCGTAACCGATATATTTTGCTCCGCAAAATATGACCCTATCTACACAGCATTAAGTACAGTAAAAAACTGCTAATTAAGATAAAACATTGGAATATAGGGCTCTAACGCTAAATGAATCCCATGTAGGTCTCCAGTCTGTCTTGTCAGTTTATTTCTAGAATGAGACACACCTCCGCTATTTCAGATCGGTTAATAACTTGATACAGCTGCCGGTTGACATTTAGGTCGTTCTATTATAGTTAGCGATGTTTTTCCAAGTAGCGACTTTATAATGTGTGAATTAATATGCACACGTTTAAAATTGTCGTCGTTAGCGCCCATTTCGGAGTTCGTTGAACGTCCTGTATCGATATTTCTAGACGCAAGGCCCAAGATGTTACTAAATTTTACTTCGGTCATGACTACTACGAAGGTACCACTGCAGTATCAGATCAGTGTGTAAAGATTTGAAGGGGCCTACCCTTCAAGTCTTTACACACTGCATCTAGCAAGATTACAATGTAATTGAACGCCAAAGCATCGATACCCTAGACTTTATTTGGTTGCATAAAGTTCTGGTAACTTCTGCAATGGCCATGGTTATGAACTATTACCACCATGAGATCATTTTTAACATGATATAGGTATATAGGTATATGTGTATTTCTAAGTCGAGAAACAGCACATGATTTAAAAAAAATATTTTTTGGAAATTGAGCATTGCTATTACATTTCAGAAAAAGCTCGGGCTATTCTAGTACACGCGACACAGTTTCTAAATATCTGTCTCTCTGTTGTCATGTTCATTCTCGTAAATCCGAACATCAAATATACTACAATACATTACCTATAAGATATATTTTAATAACACGGCAAAGCTTTGGTTTCTTTCGTTAAAGAGCTCGTCGACAACTTACTGTCGTACAAAAGGATTGGAATCATTGTTCTGACTGGCCCAATTCTTTTCAGACATAATAGAAAGCAGGACGCATGAAAATTACCCAAAGAAATCTTGATGAAATGGATACTATACTGCAAAGAGAAATGGAATACATATTTACTAACATAAAGTCTCTCACAAATTATAATAAAAATGCCAAATTTAGTACAAGCTAGTTTTGATTGATCTAGCTTCAAAAAACAGTGATTTTGTGTAAAATGACTGCTAAAAAGAGCTAGCTTCTCTCCAATAACGAATGCTTTGTTAAGGTGGTTCGATTTCCATACAAATAGATTTTTCCATTTATGGGCAAATGGAGCATAATTTTACAGTGAAATCACAGCTACTAGCATTTATTTTGGTCTTTATTTGCGGTAAATTACAATTGCTTGAATAAAACAGTAGATTATTAGACCCGGTTTAAGATATAGTATACTTTATGTAAAAACTTAATTGTTCATTCATCCATGCATTATATTCAGCGAACGGAACAAATATTTTTTGTTTAATTCCACGCGGACAAAGTCGCGGGCAGTTATTATATAATTATGGAATATTTCATAGTTATTATATTACATCTATAATATTACCATTTGTAATCAATACATTATAAAGGTCGATCAGATTACGTAATCATGTCTACTTCTAAAATCTTAAACTTATTTTGATAACTATCATATAACGAACGTCATGTACGAGAATGTTTTACCATATTATGTTTTTGGTGTCACGTCACATATGTTAAAAATAAAGAAAAAAGTAAATCACCATGATGATCTATTTAGTCAAACGTGTGATCTGAATATTTAAATTTAAGGATAAGGTCAAGAAGTGTGTGTCTTTCACTCACGTTACGGCTGACATCGGTAAGCCTCGTTCAACGAAGGATGTCAATCGATATAGACATTAAAAATGTATGGCCTAATGACGTTGATTGAACATCAATATACATTTGTTTATATCACTATTGGACTATGCGTATGTGAACACGATTGTAAAGAATTATAGGAAATCTATATAGTTTATAAGTAAAAAAAGTTAGATAACTATTTGTTTTAAAAATTTAAACACTTATCCTGTAACTTCTTAGAAATCGCTTAATCCGTAGCTTGCCTGATTTGCCTTTGCCTGATCACACGATTAGATTTGGAGAACTGATCTGACCCGCTTTTTTTTGTTTTTTTTTTAAATGTAAAAAGTAATAAAACCAACGAGACGCTCTCCTGATGGTAAGAGATAACGCCTGTCCACGACCATTGCACAGATACACAGAACCTTGAGTAACAAAACAAAGTCCAGGGCATCACTGCCTTGGCGCGCATTACTTTGAGACTTGCGATGGTTGGTCTCAACAGCCCAGTAATTTCGCTAGCTGCAGTACCCTTCGAACCGGAACACAGTAATGTTTACTTACTACTGCTTAGCGGCAGAATAACTGGTACTGCGGTGGTACCTACCTAGACGACCTCCTGCTAAGGAGATCTACCATCAAGTAAACCGCTTATTTCAGTAAGAAGAGAAAATAAGAAAATGATCTCAGGATTCTCCGGGAGTTTTCCAGAATAATAGAATATTCTTACAGGTTACTCATCTCATAAACGATGCACTAAAGTATAATCTGGATGCCTTCGAGTCAAGTCAAGTCGTGAGTAAATCAAATCATCAAGTGGCAAGTTTGAAACATCGTAGATTGTATCTTCGCGAGATTGCAGTCAAACGCAAGCCTATTTGTTAACAAAAAAAGAATTGTCGATGATGATGGTAACAGCTTATACAAATCAACAATGGTTGGAAACGGTGACAAGCTATCAGAGCACTGTTTGCTTTCTCTATCGTAGATAGAGTTTACCCACGACCTTGCTTGTCTGCCTACTTCTATAACACCTAACACCATTTGCACTAAATTACAGGCCAACGTTATCACTACCTATATTCGAATATTTTTCATCGTACGCGCTATTGTAGGTACATAGGTATGTAGCTTTTTTTAGGTTTGGTGTTTTGCCATAGCTCACTTAATGGTAAGTGACGGTGTGGTCGAAGATGGTCAGCACACCTAACCTGGAATGGAACTGGCTGTCAAGTGCGGCTGTCGGAACACACCGTTAGGTGCTTGGTGATAGACTTTTAACTTAAGAAAGTATTCTTCCTTACGATGTTTTCCTTCACCGGTAGCTCAAGCTCATTGTTGAAGTTTTTTTTTTATCTGTCCTCCTTCCACTTGTAATTCCACCGATATTGTCGAGGACTTTCTTTAGTTTGTGTAATGAAGTTATTAATATCTTTATTGATTTATTTAGTTGTAATATGTGTGTATATTAAGTTTTTGTCAAATATCAGCCAATAAGCATCGTAAGATGTACTTGTTGTCAACTTTGTAAATAATGTTAATTCTTTTATATTTTTGAAGAGCATTGTTGAGGTTTGAACCTTTCAGCGTGTGAACCGACCACGCTATCATCGCTACAAATTACTAAAATCTATGAAATCGTTACGTACGTATAATATACGTTTGTAATAATAACAGTCCCTGAACAACACTTAATTTAGTACTTAGGTTATCGTATACACAATGTACGGTCACTGCGGCCCTAACTACCAGTTCACACGCCACCGTAAAATATATCAACATGAAAATCAAAACGTCACGTTACATTTTAATGGCGGGGTTATTATTTTCTACAAAGCTAGTTAGGTATTTTTATTTAATAAAACAATACAATAATACTTTAGGTAATTAGGTATACAAAAAATAATAAAATTACCACCAACTACCTAAAATAATTTGACAGCCTTGTTGGTTCATTGGTAGTATGTCTGTTCCAAGAGCCGAAGGGCGTGGGTTCGATTCCCACCCAGGACAAGCATTTTGTGATATAAACAAATGTTTGTTCAGTGTCTGGGTGTTCTGTATTTATTATAAGTATGGATTTACCAAAAAAAGTATTTAAGTATTCTATCAGTTATCTGACTTCCATAGTACAAGCTTTGCTTGGTTTGGGGTCAGATGGCGTCGTGAGTAATTCCCAACGATATTTACTATTATTTATTATTATTATATAAAACCCTTTCGGCGTAATACACCTCAAGCTTATAATTCCGTATACAGTTCCTTTTGTTTTTGTGTATGTACTTTGTCTATGTTTTCCTGTAATTATTTATTATAATTATTGCATATTAAAGGCTCTCGACACGACTTTCCCTTTCCATCATCATCAAATAAAATTAAATGGCTAAAGATTTTTGTAACTATGATCGTAACTCTCACTAACTAGGTTGGTAGTAAAGTATCTAGGCAGCCAGAGATGAGTAAAATCCGGCTCAATGATTTCGACCTGAATGGCTGGTTGTAAAAAAATAATGGTATGTGTGTATGGCGACTGCAGTATTTCCTCTCAGGTTCCGTATCTGTTATTTTATCTTTAACTATCTACTGATATATTATGTTAGAGAGAGATCAAAGTGTTAAAAAAATGTGCGTAAAAATAATATGTTCTGCCAGCTTCCGTTCTAGACTAGTTGTACTTATCTACCATATCGCACATAGGACATAAGTTCACCCCCGTCCATTAATACACTTAAGCGCTGTAGGGACTTAAATAGATTCGTTAAAATTTGATTTAGCAAAATATTAACACATTATAAAAAAGCAAAAAAAAAACTGATATTTCTGAGGAAACTTCCTTTTAGAATTTTTTTTCGAAACACAATTGGGATAAATTTCCTCGATTTTTTTTAAAGCAACTTCTAGAATAATTCTGAAGTAGGTTTTCTGGGTCAATTTTATAGTAAGCTATATTTATTGAATTAGTAAAAGCGTAACCTTTGTTAAATGGTATTGTTGTCTTTTCTTTTTACAATTTTACGAATTGCACAATAGTTTTAATACATTTAATTATTTTTCTGATAAATGTATCTTTCGAAATATGGCATCGACATGTAACAGCCACATTTTTACTGCTAAGACATGCTCGCATTAGATAATGAAAGCCATAAAGCCTAATTCTGGTTACTCTCTGCCTCACAAAATTAAGCAGGAAAAAATAATGTTACAGTTGAATGGATAAATAGCCACAACAAGGTTGCAGAAAGCCTAGAGAAAAAAATTACTGAATCTCATCTAAATGTGACTCTATCTAATGGAAGATGATATTTATGATTGACTGCAGTAACACAAATGCTCGAAACAGTGGAACAAGCCAGCGATGGCAAACCTTTGTAAGTGAACGCGCTTTTTTCTTCAGAAAAAATAATAATGCCCACTAAATCATTTAGCACAACTCACTTTGTGATAAATAAAGTAAGTAAATAATAATACAAATAACAAAACAAGACGCCATTAACAAAAAATATTTGGTTTTGAAATATGAACAGCAATTATTTCTTTTTACTGTTTTGTTTTTATTTAAGGTTAGATACTATTTTTTTCTATTGCATATTAAACGCTACGTATTTTAATATTACGCGCATAAATACATGCATAATTAGTGATTAAATGAACTTACGTGTAAGTGAAGTTCTATCATAATTATACGAAGGCTTCGCCCGAAGAGATCAGCAAATAGATTAAGACTTGTAGTAACGCGTAGCGATCACCATTTCGCACTTTCTTTGGAGTTTTTTATTTTTTACCCTCATATTTTATTTATTTTCTATTTTGATCGCTCGTGTGACACCTACTTTCTTCATTTAGTTTAGAGATGACAATAATATTTCACAATCAGGGAGGGGTCAACCTCGTACTGAACAATATTGTTGAAGTAAAGGGCGGGATGCTGATCTCTTCGGGCGAAGCCTTCGTATAATTATGATAGAACTTCACTTACACGTAAGTTCATTTAATCACTAATTATACTATTAGGCTTCGCCCGAAGAGATCAGCAAATAGATTAAGACTTGTAGACTTTTAGAGATTATGTGAAATATTATTCAAGAATCATAATTATTTGTCCATATAGTAGGTCTTTAAGTACTTTAAAACCCCGTTTAATTAAATAAACATGGTTTATCTAACCCTAACAACAACCCTAACATTTGACTACGATACAAGTAATCATGACAATAATTATTAACGTTGAGTTATGTATACATTCTAATCATTAGCCTCTTAATTATCAATCATTGCACGAGCAAATGATTCGTATTGAGCGGCCAGCTGTCTTTCTGACAAAGAGAAAACACACCAGGACGATGTGCCCATGAAGCGGTGGCAAAATTCATGTTGCTTGCGCCAAAAATTGACACTAACACGCCAACCATGCCCAGCGTACTCCTGATCTAGCAACTTTGTATTTGGCTGGATACTCCACTATGAGTGATTTTTAAGGCAAATAAATAGATCTTTGATGTCCTTGTGTAAAAGGAGAAGTAGAAAAGAACATTAGGAGTGGTTGAGATCAACCTACTTGTGAAGTGTTCATTTCTGTAATTATCGTACTTTTGATTTTGTTGACGCGATATTTTCAATATTCATTTTGGCTACCACATATTCATTATAACTACATATAGGTGTGTACCCTGTGTGCCGTTATTAAAGGGTTGCATGTTTTCTTATGATTATTTCTTATTATTTAAGTGATAAACTATCACGTGTACAGGCATTTAAAGACGAGACCGAAAAATACATTTAAAACATAGTTTGATACTTTTATCTAATACTATATGTTCTATATCTAAAGACAGCGCGACACAAGAAGTGTGTAGACTTTGATATTGAGCTTCCTTATTGTACAACTTCGTTAAGAAACTTTGTATCTCTGGTATTGTAACTTTGTACAAGTTAAACCTCAATTAGAATGCAATAAAAGTACCACTTTTTCAAGTAAACGTCGTATCACTTAAGTGAGTTTTATGATAGAGAGACCATGCAGTCTAAAGACAGATGGATGAGTAGATTTTTTCAAGAACGCTGTCCTGATAACATTGCTGCAACCATGATAAATCGATTGTGCATGTTGCGGGTGCTGATGTGTTACAATCTGCTGGAACGCATTAGATAACAGTTTCCACTAAATATCTATGTGGATTCGACAAGTCAGCATCCGCCATTGAATTATCAGATGAACTTATAAAAGAAGCGTAAACATATATTTCTACCATTCATTTCAGACAAATCTACCACTGCCAGAGGCTTCTGGTCACATAATTATGTAAGGTGTGATGCCTTCCATACGGTTGACGGTGACGGTAGTGTTATATATCTTTGATAAAACTTGCCAATTAGTTAATTCGTTTGCAAAAAGATCAAGTCTATTAAACGCTGGATAGTTTTCTAAGTATGCTACTGTAATTCTGTAATGTTACTCCACATTTCGCTAACTCTATACAGCGCCCCACCCCGTAGTTGAGACGTCGGAAAAATAATTCTGTGTTTAATATTTATTTATTATGTTTAATTTCACTGACGGCTTTTCCGATTGCACGTTTCTACCAATATTAATCTATCATGATAGAATTAGGTATGATTATGATGTTCATAAATACATCTTAGTTATTATCATTATTTTCATATAAATCAAGAAATTTAAAACTTTTTTAATAGTTCTGTGCACAACCAACTATAATCAACAGCTGGATATTATGCTGAGACAAGTAATCCAACAATTTGCCTTAAATCTCTGATGTTGCATCTTTCCAAAGGAAACATCTTGTTAATTTCATTTCAAATCAGCTTAACTTTTTTGAAAGTCGACAACCAAGTACTTTTAGTACTTGGGGTTTTTTTTTTTTTTTAATTTATTTTTACTATACTTTACTTAGAGAATAAGCATTAGTTATTTGCAAATAGTATTCCTATATTATGAATCCTAAAGTCGTAGAGGTCGTGAGACTTTATTTATTAACCAACAGTACGAATGAGTTTAATTACGAGCTTCATAGTTTTTGTAACAACATACCTTGCAGTACTAAGTGCAAGACTGAACTGCAAAACGTTGATTTTATGAAGATCTTGGCCCCATTGAAACCGTAGATATTTTTCTATGTGAGAATATAATATATTAGCTCAAAAATGGCCTTAACAAAAATAAGACCTTAAGTCTATTTTTGCTATAAAATTATCTTTAGAAATAATTTTTATTGCAATCCGAAAATCTTCAAGTTTCGTATGTTTTGTATCATTTAATTTAGTTAATTTCTATGGATTCGATATAAATTTCCTATTGACGTTTGGTTTTAGTACTAAAAATACGCTCGATATGAACTGCCCTTGACATGTTTGATATTTTGAAATTGCAACGTTATATTTTACTAAACCATTTAGTTTCAACAAAAAAGAATGGCAATAAACATTCTCTTACTGTTGGAATATAATTTTGGAATACAGGATAGAAAAGGGGTATTACTTATAACCTTCAATACACGACAAGATGATTAGGTCTTTAGTTAGGCATAACCCTTGATCACATAATGAGCCAACAGATTTTACCGGTGGTGATGTCGCCTGCATAAGAGCTAGCGGCAGCTGTTTACTCTGCTGTGCGCTTGTCGACGACAGTGCTACTGCCTGAAGGAACTTACGTCCCGATTTGTTATTTACACTACACCTGTTGAAGGTGTCGTACTCGTCGTCCTCCGAGACTGCTTCCGGGTTGTGGATCCTTTCCAGTTTCTTGTTGTCGAATTTTGTATGCTTGTATTAGTTTTTGATGTGGGAAACTTTAACTTCGTTTCAGATTTGTTAATAGCTTTAGCTATCTTCAGTGTCAACATCTCGTCCATAATTGTTTTTTGAAGCGACTTCTTCAAATCTTTTTTTTAAAATGTTAGAATAACGCTATTATTGAGCAATTAATAATCACATAATGCACGTTCAGTATGCATTAAGGTCTTTGTCGGATCAATTCCAAGACTTTGAAGTGTTTTGTAAGCCAAAAATTTTACTGTTAGAGGCATATAGGCGCCAGGTATTAGTGCAAAAGCATTTTGTTGTGACATTTCTGCCGATAGACTCGACAAACTTGATCTAGAGAAACTACAGGAACCAAATCAAGTTCGGCATGCCGTAGCAATGAGCCATTGAAAAATAGTTATATCAGATAAGTCAATTTACCAGTTTAGCAAAATGATGCTACAGTCTTTGAAACTACCCGTAATATTATTTACTGAACCGCTAAAATACTGAATAGTACGCGATACTAGAATTAAGTCAGCTTGGTTGAAGAGCAAGCATAGATAGCGAAGAGGTAATCTTTACAACTATCCGCAACGCTATACAAGTATAAGTGGCACGAGACAGCCCAAAAAGCTGCCCACATTGCCCGAGGTTAGTTTACCCATAGTGAAAAAGCGAGACTACTCTAAGAGTAATAATAATTATATACTTCTTTATTGTTCACCCAATTACAAACAAATATAACAATATAACCATAACACTAGTGGAACAATTGGCGGCCTTATCGCTAAGAGCGATTTCTTCCAGGCAACCTTAGAGTAATTATAGATAGCGAAGAGATTGTCCCAAAAACTACCCGCAATGCTATATAAGTGGCACGAGACAGCCCTAGAAGCTGCCTTGCATTGTCAGGAGTTAGTTTACTTTTTATGAAAAAGCGAGCATACTCTAATAGTAAGCACAGATAGCGAAGAGGTAGCCCTGAAAGCTACCTGCAACGTTATATAAGTGGCACGAGACAGCCCCAGAAGCTGCCCGCAATGCCAGAGGTTAGTTTACCTATTATGAAATAGCAAGCATACTCTTAAGAGTATGCATAGATAGCGAAGAGATAGCCCTTCAAACTACCCGCAACGCTATATAAATGGCACGAGACAGCCCTTGAAGCTGCCCACAATACCGATTGCAAATTTCATAATAATTAAAGTGAAGGTGTGGTCAAAGCTGGTTAACTATTACGGAATAGTAAGCATACTCCAAGAGTCTGCATAGATAGCGAAGAGATAGCCCCAAAAGCTACCCGCAACGTTATATAAGTGGCACGAGACAGCCCCAGAAGCTGCCCGCAATGCCAGAGGTTAGTTTACCTATTATGAAATAGCAAGCATACTCTTAAGAGTAAGCATAGATAGCGAAGAGATAGCCCTTCAAACTACCCACAACGCTATATAAACGGCACGAGACAGCCCTTGTAGCTGCCCACAATACCAAATTGCAAATTTCATAAGGTAACTTTTGATATATTTCTGCATGATTACGATGTCCTACGATGAACTAGCAACACCCAGACACAGCGATGAGATCGTCGGCATATTGTTTTTAACCCACGTTGAGGCTCCCGGTTTCTTTTGACTTCTTATGCAAAACTAGATATTATTATTTAACTACTGTAAATCGAGCAATACAGACGCGTGCGGTATGGTCGAACACTAAAACGCGAATGAAGAAAGTAGGTGTCACACGAGCGATCAAAATAGAAAATAAATAAAATATGAGGGTAAAAAATAAAAAACTCCAAAGAAAGTGCGAAATGGTGATCGCTACGCGTTACTACAAGTCTTAATCTATTTGCTGATCTCTTCGGGCGAAGCCTAATAGTATAATGTCAGTTATAATTGAAAAAAATCAATGATGTATGATGTGGTGTGTTAGAATTATTTTGGCGCGTGCCACCATCGGCATGCGTGCCATAGGTTTGCCATCCCTGGAATAGGCCCTAAACTAATGAATATAACTATATAACAAAACATTAAGTTTCGTGTAAATGCGTCTCTAGAAAGTAGTTGTGAATGAGGCTAACTTTACAACTGTACTTCAATCGCGGTTAAACTGTTACATTCAAAAGTTGAATACGCTCGTTACTCTTATTGAACTCATATCTATTCAAATTGAATTGAAAATCTAACAGTTCTTCGCGATTCACTCATTTACCTACTTTTATATTGAACCTGTAGATAGCAATTAGAAAGCTAAACATAGCTTTAACCACAGAATAAATTAAAGTAATTATGTACGTACCGTCACGTCATATAAGATAACCAACATCTTTATGAATTGCGACGATAAATGTTTGTACAGGAGTGTTGGCGCTGTGTGAAAAAAAAAACCGGCCAAGTACGGGTCGGACTCACACACGTAGGGTTCCGTACCAACTATATCTATAATAAAACTAAATATTCTGTGAATAGTTAAAGCGTCTACCTGTCACCGTTATTAGTATCGAGCAAGAAACGGTAAAAAAATCAAGTTTGTTGCATGGGAGCCCCCCCTTAAATATTTATTTGTTGTTATAGCGGCAATTGAAATACATCATCTGTGAAAATTTCAACTGTCTAGCTATCACCGTTCTTGAGATACAGCCTGGTGACAGACGGACGGACGGACGGACAGTGAAGTCTCAGTAATAGGGTCCCGTTTTTACCCTTTGGGTACGGAACCCTAAAAATTGTCTATGTTCTATGTAAAACTTAAAGGCGTATTTTTTTTAGATTCTCTGATTAATGACTATCAACCCTCCCCGACTTTAGACGGGACGGACTGTACTCATGTGGTGCAAATGCATGTATTATACAATATACAAAGGTATAAATCTTCCTGTTGAATCACCCTATCTATTGAAGGAAATCGCATTAAAATCCGTTGCGTAGATTTCAAGATCTAAGCGTACAGACGGCGCGGGCGGGAAGTGACTTTTTTATACTATGTATGTAGAGATTTGGCATAACACTAAATGGTATAAAATGACGTCGCGTTTCGCATGTCTGCTTGATCATTTAGTTCTTCTAAATGAATTTTGATTTGTTTTTCACTGTCATTAAAAAAAATTGTCAAGTAGGTACAGTCAATAGTCAAGAATTTTATTAATGGAAAAATAATAAGATGACGAATCGCTCTCTCGATGCTAAGAGATAATCTATGCCTATAGCAGCGACATTGAACTATGAAATGAAAGAGGCTATTGCTGCTTTGGCGCTCATTACAGACATTCTGTGGTTAATCTCAACAGCCTTGTAATATTGACACACTACTGCTTGGCTGCAGAATATCTATTCAGTCTAAATTGGTAAAGTTTAGTAGGTGGGTGTTACTAGAAGGACATAAGTCAAGTAACCGGAAAGTCTCTGACCGTTCAGTACGAACGTGACTATTATATTGTAGAAGTAGGTAAACGTGATTGATGTTTTTTTATCAAAGGTTGTACTGGATTTTAACTAGTTCAAACGGGGGTTCAGAGGGGTAGTTAGATCGAGCGGCGTTGGCTGGCCGACCCTCACGCAATCCTGATAGCTCATTTTTAATGCAACCCTGTGGATATTTTATGGAAAAGAGACACGAGGTTGCCCTTTGATTTTTACGATTGTTTAAGTCTAAATACCAAGCCCTTATGGAGGTTGTCTGACTGTCTTAAAAAAAGGTTTCGTTTTTCAACTTTGTAACGGCTGGACGAATTTAGATAAAATTAGAAACGAATAGCCTTCACTAGTAGCTCAAACTCATTATTAAGCTAAAGATCCGTCGCCTTTGAGACAGGTTTTATCAAAACTTATGAAGGGTTATAAGAGGCGTACTAAACCTAAAAGATATCGTTGTACTCATTATTTTTTTCTAAGAAACTGACGTATAAATAGCAAAAAAAAAAAATCTATGGAAATATGTCATTGATTTTTACCAAAATATTTGAAAAAGCTGCTTTTAGCTTGGCACGTGGATTATGTAAATAAATGTTATTCATAACGATGATTACAATGAACCCCTTTCGGCTAAATACATCCCAGGCCTATAACACTATACTATTTATTTTTGTTATTAAGTACTCTGTTGTTCAAACTATTCGTTAACATTTTTATCAAATAATAATTACATCAAAATGTTGGTATATAAGAAAATAGAGCATAGTCTACGAAAGTAGAACAATAACCAGCTTAGATTCAGTTTGATAAATATTTTGTTAAAATTACTACCCAGTTAGTTCTCAAACAGAGCCTGTGAACTGGGTAAACTGAAAACCCATAATTATTGTAAGGTTTTTGGGTTAAAAACAATGAAAGTAACGACCTAAGTTGTGGGAAATAAAATAATTAATATCACACTGTACAAAACTAAAAGATTTATCAAGTAGTGCATAGATGAGTAGGTACTCATCTATGCACATACCCAGCTATTTTAGTACATAAACCTAGAACAGAGTGAATTTATACAGTTTTGCCAATTTAAAACTAAATTGCACATTAAATTTAGCTCGAAGAGAAAACCATCTGAGAAGACGAGCTGTTGAACATTTAAATTCGACAGCCAATCGTCTAGACTTGTTAAATGGAAATTTTTGGCCATTATCACTGATACACCACACTATAAATAGCTTTACAATTTACAAGTCGAACGAACAAGTTCAGCGTATACTGGCTTACTCGGAACGGTGGTACGAAGCTAAAACAAGTCCACTGTACTCATCGTTATGAATAACTTTTTCTATGAGAACAACTCTGAAATCGTGAAATTATTATCAGTCATTCCACAGAAACACCTGATGACCCTTGATAAAATTTGTGAGACAGCTATTTTTCATGACTTTAAACTGATTCCTAGACTAAAAGTTGTTCATAATAATGAAAATAATGAGCTGCCTTCGACATAGCACTTCCATTCAGTGTAACCCTGTCGATAGACACACTCATATACATAGGTATTGAAAGATGAAAGTTCGTCGCCATTTCCTTCCATTCGTTTCCCCTTTGGCGCCCTTTACCCTGAGAGGTAAGAAGGGTGCAATTATAACTGGCATTTAAAGCCCAACCAACACAGATATTATCATCTAAGCATACTTTCTTTTCCCTTTCATTCTTATTAGAAAAGGAGGTGTCCTTCAAATGATAGACAGCCATTTATTAAATTAAACGTTAGAATTTAATGCCCTCAATTTTAAGATTCGTATTTTTGGTCAAATATTTCTTAGACGTTAGTGTTAATTGGAAAATAACTTCCGTTTTGAACTTTGAACATTTTCCAGGCAGCGGTAGCATGTTATTCTACGCTTTAATAAGAAATGCAAATACGATCTCATTAGTGTACGTACGTTGCCAACTATACCATAAATAATCACTGTAGCTAGATCGTGTGCAAAAATGGTCGGATGTCCACATTTAATACACCAAAAGTTATAGTTTAAAAAAAATCTAAGAATAGGAAATTAATGGTAATTATTTTTTTAATCACATATTCGCTTGTGTTCGACCGCCAACTCGCCTGATGTTAAGCGAAGATGCTATCTATGGTGGAGCACGCTCGCCTAGAAGAAATCAATTTACTCGCGACTTGAAAGCACCCAGATTGTATCTATCAGGAAACACCCACTCAGGCATCAAATTCCATTGTGTAGTGGTTCGTACAATGAAGGTAGATGATCCACCATAGACCGCATCTTCGCTTAACATCAGGCGAGATGAAAATTAAGCATTTAATAGTTATAGGATAACAGAGTGTGATATAGTAATAAAAATAAAAATAAAATATATTTATGGAATTAAACTACTAAAAATTATCCCCTTTGCACATTTGTTCCAGGGTTCCTTTTTATTGGTCATAGTCTTTAGTAATAATAACATAAATGAGAGTTACGCTATGCTAAAAAGTTGCTAGAAAAAGTAAGCAAAAAAAAAAAAATTCTTGCTAAAGGGTTTGCAAAAATAGCTAGATCTAGCTATAAAGTAGCTAAATTGGTATTAATAGTGTATATGTATGTATGTACAATATACATGGAAGTTGATATAGGTAGTCTATAGGCTTTATATAGTAGTGGGCTATATACGATCGATCGTACAAACAACGCTGGTTTAGCACATTGCCCTTTATGGCGTTTACTTATAAGGCGACATTAACAGCTCAAGCAAGTAGGTTAAAGTAACAGCCCTTTAATGTGTTGTTCACTGTCTTACTTCTGAAGACTTCTGTTGTATCTATGGAGTATATTTCACACAGCGCCATCTAGTCACAAGTCATAGTCTAGCTCAAAGTTCTATGCATTGCTGCAATGGTCATGGGCATGCGTTATTTTTTTATACCATCAGGAGAGCGCATCGTTCGTCTCATTACATTTACTTTAAAAAAGAGTCCTAAACTTAAGCTAAAATTGTAATATGGGAACATATCGTAAGAAAACCACCACCGTTAGTGGTGGTAGGGTACTTTCTAGTAGGTACTCGACTGGCTAGCTACCATCTTTAAGTTGAAAATCTGTCGTCAACCACCTAACGATGTGTTCCGGTAGCCTCACGACCAGCCAATTCCATTCCAGGCTAGGTGTATTTATCATCTTTGACCGCACCGTCACTTAACATCAGGTGAAATGTGGTCAAACACCTAGCTTGTCAAACATAAAAAAAATACTGCTTGAAGGCAGAATATCTAATACTTCGGGGATACTTATCTAAACAACCACCTGCTAAGTACATCTACCACGTAGTATTATGGTATCTTTACATTATTTCTAAACTCTGATAGCTCATCTCAATAAAATAATAACACGTAGGTAACCAAGGAACAACAAATTTTGCTATTGAATTGTAAGGCTGATCAAAATCAATGCCTTGAATTCAAACTGAAGACATTAATTGAATAGATTTTCAAGGGCATACAAAATTTTATTCTATACTATTTCTTGGCAATAAGGCTTTCGAGAATGGTAATATTGGTATCAATATTCAATCTAAGAACTACTTTAAATTCAGTATATTATTTTTTTGTATCTGAGGCTTCTTATTATATTCAACCTCTACGTTGTTGAATTGGATATGTACCTATATTATGTGATCTCATTCATGTAAATTGAAAGGAGCAAATTAAATCTCATGACCGATATATGAAGACAGCCATGGGTGGTAGGTTCGGCGATAAACCATGTAGATATTTTTTTGCAGCGAAATCTCCATAGGAACGCACCAGTTTCCTCCTGGCACTCTGATTTTGGAAAGACTTCCGAAGAACGCTAATTGTATTTCCCCTTCCATCCACCAAAACTGCGCCACTGTCTTCCCTACACTCAATCAAACCAATGGGTGGCCAAATCCCCAAATCTACTCTAACCGTAAGCCTTTTAATAGCGTAGGAGTCACCAAAGCTATGTTCTATTCCTCGGATACAAAACTATACAATCCTTACTTTATTTGTGGTATTTCCTGGCTTTATGAGACGCGACACATCATTGAACATGTATAGCATAAATGGTAAATATATCTATCATACTAACATTGCCTATATAAGTTTATAGATCTTACAAAAACTGTTGCTATCTTTTTCATTGCACACTTTTTTTTAATAGGATCTGTAATCGGTAAATTTTTAAATAGTTAATACAAAATTTAAAACAAGGCGGTAGGTAAGTGTTCGCCATTTCTGCGATACAGAATAACAGGTATTTCTGATGCTATTTTTATAAAAAAATCTTGTTTATTTGAAGGTAAAAATGCTGTTTACCTTTAAATTTTATCGTTAAGAGCTGTTTTTAAAATTAAAATCTCTATTTATTTTACGTATATTTTAATAGTAAAATGTATATTCTTTTTTCTTTATTCGATACACTTTTTGTATGAAATATCTTATTTGAGGAATACTTCCAACTAGTTCAATTAGCTTGTAATACGAGTACCTACTGTATACCAACAATTTATAAATATTTTACAACAACCCTTGCTTTAAAAAAAAATGGGCAAACAATAGTGTTAACTATTGTAACGGTATTGGTGTTTTATCCGCAGGTAAATCAAGTAAAACTAACTAGTATAAGGTATTGACTCGTCATCGAATTTCTCAAAGTAATGAGCGTCAGAGCAGACTTTATTTTGTAACTTAAAGTTCTGGATACCGCCGCAATAGGTCATACGTTATCTCTTAACATCAAATCTATCTAAACCAACTGGACTTTTACCAATTACATGCTAAAATCTATTCTTTAGATCAGAGTTAAAGACGCTTCCTGAGTTGACTAAAAATAATGGACGCAAAATTAGCCCAGAGCGACAGATCCCAAAGGGCTTATTTGCCAAAGATACGAATATAGATTCACGTTATTAATAGAGTGATATGCTCATAGTATATTTGTAAATTAATTCTCTGCAGGAGGCGCGACTGGGTAGTTTAATATTTGTTGACATATTTCAGTTACAGGTGTCTTCTAAAAAGGGCAGATTGGATTGGATTGGATTGGATAAAAATCCGTGATTTACTTATACTACTTACGTAAATTGATCCGAAAATTCAGTTCATCAAGCTCAACTGCAGAGCAGTGTATACACCTTGTCCAGTCTGTTCTGAACTACATAACTTGTCCAGTGACTAATTTAAAAGTATCGTAACATAATTCGATACGAAATTGATTTAGTCTCAAATCTCAAAAACTGTATAATACAATCACGCAGATTGGTTGGCCGTTTTGCACAAACTTCTTGGTTCTATAATTCTCTTTAAGATACATAGAATTTGTTAAATAAGATATTTGCTTTTCGAAGTTTTACTACTTTTTCATCAGAACACAAAAGCGGAAAATCGACGAGATTTCCAATCAAGGTGAAGGCACATGATGACTGGCATTGAGGAACACTTTAGGAAATAAGTTTGCTGTTTAATAAGGGAAGAAAACTGTAAAGGTTCATTGAACAAGTTATTGCTTTCAGTGTTATAAAAGCAATGATGGAAATTCGTGACACTACACAGTGTAACTTGGACAAAGCCTTCTTAACAAAGCTTAATATGACGTCGCCAACTCTCCGTAAGAGTTTTCTGTGCCTTCAACACATTCGAAATGAATTCCTAATCCCTTTTGCGTAATAACAACGTTCGTACTTGTACTTTAAATTCCACGCTGTGTCTTGGAGAAACCTTGCTCGCCTACGATAGAAGTCAAGCACTTTCGTCGTCACGATTTATAAAAGTGATGTCGTCCGGCTTTCAAATCTCTCAAAGATCTATTACAGTTCTGTTTCTGTAGCGTGAGTGAAGTTTAGAGACGGCTCGAAGCAGTCACGAGAAATCCACACTGAAACGAATTCATTTACTTGAGGACGATTTCCAACGGACCGCGGTGGTCGGCTGTGACGGATTGCGCTCGATCAAAATCCCGACTATCGATAAAGTTCGGCAATAGTAATCGATAACGACGTTCGAACGTCGAATCGATCAAATAATGAAAATTCTGTGTTCAAAGTAGAGAGAAACACATTTTTATCGATGTTTAAATTCATTCGCATTCATGTGGAATTAAACATTCCGCACGTACAAGAGACGTGCGAATTATGTTTATTTGTAATAATTTTAAATTACAGCATTTTTATTGATATTTTTCTGATAGTAAAGACAAACTTTTCAGAGAATTGAATTGAGATCGACCTCTGTCTGTTTGTTGTACTTCGTGAATGATTCTTTTGTTTATCTTCGTTGAATCAGAGTGAGCAATAGATAATAAGTATTGTTTATTACTTTCGTCACTAATGTCAAGCATGAGTTGCGCTATTAGCTCATAAACGGTGCAATTAAGATTATAAGAACAGAATGAAAAAAACCCCAAGCGACGACTGGCAAGGTTTTATTACCAGTGTCGCCCTAAATACTCCGCGTGCTTACTTCAATACGGGTATCAATTGGTGATATTACAAAATCTTGTCAATTTACTATGTACAATTGTACATGACCGACAAATTTGCCAATACAATACTGATTAAACGTTTGTTGGAGGCGTCAGGTCACCGTAATGATGGTGTTTATTTAGGTCACACCGTCGCTTTGCATTAGGCGAGTTGGTGGCCAAACGTAGATTTATTAAAAGTAAAAAAAAATTAAAAAGGTCACAAACCTAGCTGTGCCATTTTGACGTGGTTGTGCCGCCAGTATTATGGTTACTTTCCTTCCACTACACATTTACCTATGTATATATGCTGTTGTTAAATTAATTTTAATTAAGTCTTTAGTTAATAATATGATTTTTACATCCATAGTAAAAATAATTTTAAAGCCTAATAACGTTTCTGTATTTTTTATTGCAGTTTAGATATGTCAACAAAAGTTTGCAAAATTTATCTTTAATTACATATACCTACTTATGTTAATAAAGTTATACTAATTTATATACAACTTGCAAGTCTTCTGAATTCCATAAAACTATAATCTTACAAAGTAGGTAAGAAGATAATTATTCTAAATCATGGCAAGCATTTTGTTATCCCGTGTGGTATCGACCATTGACCTATTTTCAGCGGTTGTTTAGGGACTGTTTTCTTTCCCTGACCGAGAAACTCCTTTGTTATTGTTGTGTCGACAGACAACAAAAATAGATGATGATTTGTTGTGAACTGAATATTCCCCATAATCACATTCTGATTTAGAATTTTTATTATAAGTTTCAAAACAATGCCAAGTTCTTTCTAAATCATTAACAAAAGTACGAAAAGCAATAGCTTCTAATCGTGTTCAAGCGCTGCTGTTCTAATTCTCATATCATCTACGTACTATGTACGTATTTTTTGCAAATTTCTATCTTAACCCCTTGAGAGTAAGTTTTCAGTTTATTTGAATAGGGAATGCCCGGTTCTGTGGTAGTTAACCGTCTGCATTATCTCTATCTACATTCTATTTAATACAACGATGTCTATATGTCTAATCTACGACGTTTTCAATTTTGTCTCACAAGTATGTACAGTAAGCGTTTAGCAAATACCAGTGAAATTGTTTTATGAAAGTGCAATTTACCGGGTAAATACAAACAGAATGGCGCGAGGAAATAAGCCGTTTGCTTATCTTGAATTTGTTTATTACTTTACATACACTTGCTACGTTGATAAAGTATGTATACTGTATAGTGTATACGTAGGTATGTTGTTGGTAACAGTCACGAGATTTTATGGTTTAGAGACGTCATGACTAGGGGAGACGCAAATAATAACGGGTGACTATAAAAAAATATTTTATCTAAGAGGTAATGTCGCGCGCATAGTTATGCAATGAACTGCATAGATTGTACATTTTCGTTTAGTTTTACGGTTACATATCTAAAATTGTGTATTCAATTTGTTAATATGTATTCAATAAATAGCGGGCACGGCAAACGTTGTCCTACCAGATTGCAGCGCCACCTACCAAGCCCAATTGTCTAAATCTAAACCATCGAAATGTCCACTCGAACACACACAAAAAAAAATCATTATCAGTCCAGTGGTCCAGCCATTTAGGGAGAGTCCTGTGACAAAAGCATGTTAAAAAAATAATGTATGGATGTATATACTCGTATAGATATGCAATTAAGGTCGCCTGGAAGAGATCGCTCTTAGCGATAAGGTCGCCAATTGTTCCACTAATATTAAGTTTATATGGTTATAATTGTTTGTAATTGGTGTGAACAATAAAGAGTTATATTAATTATGCAGGGCTATAAACTTTAGTTGCACTATACCGAAAGAAAATCTTTGTATTCACCATTGTAAACAACTTTTGCTATTACCAAAACAATGAAATCGGTAAAAAAAACAGTTGCTATTAGGGAAAGGTTTCTTTAGGTCTTCTTGGGTTTCTTTAAAACAGCTGAATTTTTGTTTCATCATTTGTTTCACGATTTCGAAGGTGTGCACATAGATAAAGATTCAAATTCAAATTCAAATTCAAATTATTTATTTGGCACAATTCATAGTTACATAAAAATGAACCCATTGGCTCCGAACTAGTAATAGTACTGTGTTTCGGGAATTCGTTATGATGAGTACAGGGACCTCTATCGGCCTTTTGCACCCCAAGCGATAAGCTCATTATATTCAATTCTATTAAGAGCATGCATCCAAATAATGTAGCATCTTTATTTCTATCAGTTAAATTGATTGTACAACTTGGGCTCAGAGCGGTAAACAAGCAAGTTATCAGCTTCAATAACAAGCACTAATCAGATTAATAAACCGACACTGGCCGGTTACATCATAACTAAGTATTAATTAATACCTATCGTTTTCTTTATTAATTTTTAGAAATGTTTTCTGGTTTTGATCCTAGCCGTGACATAATTTTATTTATTCCTATATCCGGTGAAAGCAGAGGTATTCCTCTAACGTCGCACGTCACGCGCGGGCGAAATTTGTCCACAATTCTCGTGTTAGGCTAGCTGGAGTATATATAACACAATACAGGGTGTTTCGGAAAAGTGTAGTAATACTAGTGTGCTGACATTTTCATCATTGTAAACAACTTTGAATCGAACAAAATATAGCTATTCTTGACGTTTTCTTAATTACATATTTTTTAGGGCCGCTAATTGCTTTTTCGCGATTTTAGGGTCGATCCGATAGTCAAAATTGTGCACTTGAATGGGTATATTAACGCCCTTAGTATTATACACTTTTCTGTAACATTCTATATAATCTGTGAACCTGTAAATAATGTTTTACAAATTAAAGTTTTTAAATTTAGAGTTAAAGCACAACCTTCTGTTTTAAAACATCAACGTGTGGAGACTTTTTCACATGAATACGAATAAATCCGCGTTTGACCACCAACTCGCCTGATGGTAAGCGATGATGTGGTCGAAGATGAAGACGCAGATTTACAAGACCTATCACTCTGAAACCTTGAAAACAACCAGATTATATCTCTCAGGAAACAATGAAGCCGGCAGTTTGTTCCATTCCTTGGCCGTAGGTAGATACGTATGAGAAACGTAGAGTCAAAACGTTTGCTACGTACCTAAAGAAATTTCACGATGGATATTATATTTCGAAATAAAAAGCAATGTATATCTCATTCCGACCCTTAATTTGTAACTATGCAAGAAATCCTTGTTACTCTAGATAGATTACGATAATTTATTACATTAGGTCGGTTTTGTCTGTACCAGTTATTATTAAAATAAATAAATCAATTACTATTGACAATAAGTTATAATTGATATAATTGATATATATGATTTAGGTACTAGATAACTAAATAAATATTTACTATACATATATTGAACGAAAATCTCGACGATCTGAAGGAACAAACGTAACAATTTTCAATGCCTTTTGTCAAAAAATATTATTTTCATCGTGTATGTTAACAATAGGAGGGTGACATTCAGATAATAATCTTCTATTCTCTTCTAGTCGTTGGAAAATAACACAACTGTTTTTAAAAACAATGAGGTCACTCAATAAGAAGCAATTGGCGATTATTAGGTTATTGGCACCTTGGAAACTTCAACAGCAAAACAGATTGCCGAATAACCTTCAATGATAAGTGTTGAAACATCAAAGACAAGCCCAGTTTAAGGCTTTGTTGATCTTGACTCTCGAAGGCTTAAAAACGACGAATTTTTCAACGGTTGATTGACGGCAACTGTTGCCCATGTCAACGATTGTTAACATTATTAGTGAAGTACTGGACAACATGTTTTCTAAAGACGCTTCCAACACACAAGACAAAGACTACGTAGGCTTAGACAAATAATCGAGTATTAATAAGCGAGGTCACTTAACCATGGAGGGTAGTAGTATGCAAGATAGTAAACTTCGATTATGTAATTAGCACATAAACCTTACAACAAGCTAAGCACAACAACGATATACCGTATTGATATATTGAGCGTGTTTATGCGAATACGGTACCTAATGGTGACAGCCGTTAATTATATTATTATACTTGGTGGTGATCTCCTTAGCAGAAGATTATCTAGGTAGGTACAGGATATTCTGCCGCCAAGCAGTACTGTGTAAACATTACTGTGTTTCGGTTCGAAAGGTACTGCAGTTAGCGAAGTTACAGGGTTGTTGATTTGAGACTAACCATCAAACTCTCAAAGTAATGAGCACCAAAGCAGCGATGTCATGGATTTCGATCTGCTACGTAATTTTCTATGTATCGTCGCAATGGTCATGGACATGCGTTATTTCTTACCATCAGGAGAGCATGTTGTTCGTGTCTATACTATAAAAAAATGTCTTCCCTTTTTACTAACTTGGTATGAAAGAAAGAAAATTACTACGATAGTAGATTAATATAGGAAAATAGACACATACATAATTACAATCACGTCAATTACCCTTAAGAGTGGGCAGAGTCTATATCTTTCTCTTTGCTAAAATTTTAGGCAACGTTTCCTTCTTTTTTTTAAAATAGGTAAAAATGGTGTACAGTCCAACATGAGACGCATTTCTTTTAACTGTTATTAGGGCAAGCCTACCCAAGCTATTTGTTAAATAATAGGCATCTAGTACAAAGGATGGAGAGGATGATAAAGGAAGTAAAGTAAAAATGGTGAAAATCAAAATGGTGGTAGACAGTATTTATTGTAATAAAGATCGGAGATTTGCTTTAGCAAATCGGCTCAGTTACGTGAATGCCCCACTTATTTGACAGGGAAAAGTTGGCATAATGAGCAACGTGATAAATGGGGTTGTTTGGCGAAATAACGTTTTAAAAGGTGGCTTCACAAAGTTTCAGGGATGCGATGGAAATAGATGATCAATGTCTAATTGGATGTAACGCAGGTAAGAGCGCTCGGAAATCAGAAATTTTTATATTAGGTACCTATATACGTTACCTGTTTATGTCGTACACTTTACACAATGTTATACAGAACGATTCACTATAATTTTTAATCTACGCTTTCAAGAATTCTCTTTTCCTGACACAAAAATAATCGTACCTACTTACTATTAGTCTGTGGCTTTCCCATGAATTACGACGGGCTTTATATTTTTTTTTTAACTATGTATGTACGAATGTACAATAAATAATATAGTTATGTATGTATATAAACCTATTAAATAAAATGGCAAACATTAAGTCAAGCTACTAGTACCCACACGCAATGTACGAGTAAGTTCCACAAGTTTTTTTTTATAATTGTTTTAGTGTCAGGTTCGAGCTTGTAAAGGAAGGCCAGAATGTTTAATTACGGAAGGTTAATTACTCTGAATAACTTATGTAGACACAGTCAATGAAATTACTTTATACATGCCACCACCAGAAAATACTGGCAAAATCTGTTTGATATCGGACACAATATTCGTTATCGATAAGCTTACAGTACTGTTAGTATAAAACGTACCGAAAATTACATAGTAGTTACGTTTTCAGAAAAACTATTACGTGTTTCAGTTTACGCCCCACACTGGATGCTGTCCTAGTTATCCTACATTTTTTATCGAATGCATATTCTAATCTACATGTTTTTTGGATGTTTTTCTTAGTTCGCTTGTAATTACTTCTGCTATATACATACCTAAGTGGATAATCGTGTCACGCCATACTTCGAAAACTTGTATTTTATATTGTGATTTTGTATAAAAATAGTCGTATTTTATTCATAAAATGCCAAATCACATACACGAGTGTGAGAAAATATTTGCTGTGATTAATAAACATGTCGTTTCAAATCTTTCAGTAAAGTTGCCACTATTTTACAAGGGTATGAACTATGAACGGACTTGATCTTGACTTAGATTGTATGACTGTGACTAAGATTTTTTTACTTGATTTTATCATGAGAAACTTGAAAGTACGAAATACTTGTCCCATACGCAAAATGCGCAAGATCCGATGCCAAAAACATAGAAAAAAAGTCGAAAGACCACAGAAGCTGATAATTGCCGTGGCCGAAAAAAACCCGCTACAAATTCTGACACCTTTCCGCTAAGGGCTAGTTTTGACGGGACATTAAAAGTTATTAGAATCGATAAACGACAATTAATTTCTTTGCTTTGATGTATTTTCTTAATGGTGGTTATTACAACGAGAGTTCCAATTGTCGAGTGCAAACGCACTTAAAGCACTTATTGAATGTCGATCAATGTCATTAACTAATATTAAGCATCACGCACGTCTTGAAATGCTGATGATGATTATTTATACATATTTGTTTACTCGTTACGCCTAAAGAACGGCACAAGCGCGTAATTAATAATTGAATTTAAATATATTTAGATAGATACAGTAAAAAATTGTTTATTAAAATTTAATCACATTTGCTTCATGATTTATATGTACTTTCAATATCGTTTACTTGAAGGAATGAGACGAAATCAGAAATAGAACGGCTTTATGATAATTTAGATTTTGCGTCCGCTTGGTAGCAAAACTAGCAAACGAAACTGCTTTGTTTAGATCACTTCCGCGAACCAAACTCCTTGTTACCTTATAGTTAACACGCGAATCTAAAAGTCTTGAGAGGAAATAGAATACAATAGTTATGATATTGGATTACAGTTTGTGGCAAACCAACAAGAGTGTCAAGGTGTAAAGTGATGCATACATGCAGTAATCACTTAACAAGCCTTACCAGTGTCACACAATTAAAACTTATTCAGTATCTTAACAATGCAAGGTTAGAACCAGTAAGCTTTAAACCGCTTAAAAATCTACCAGTCTGGAACCAGGCACAATGCGCGCGTCGAGATTCGTATGCACCTTAAATACGTGTCCAGCCAGCCTTGGAAAAGACCGGATCCAACTAGCTTTCAACTGAGAACTAAGGGCAGAAACTCGTCCTTAGGTTACTAACGGACCTGCTCGGAATAAAAATAGGGAGCACACATACATTTCAACAGGATATCATGTTCATTCATAATGCTGATGACCTTGTGTACGAGGCGCTCGAAGTAAAACACATTCTCTTTGGTAAAATTTAGACGCTAGAACGGCAATGTTTCAATGGACATTACTAATTGAAATTACTGCTAATGATAATCAGACGTCACTGCAGATAATAAGCTGAACCTATAAGATAGATGTGTGTCCGAATGATTAGAGCTTCTTTGTGAAATACATTCAAATTAGGGTGGAAATGTTAATTCCGGTTAAGACAAGGTCAAGTTCGACCACAGTTAATAAACTACCAAATTTTAAATGCTCAACGAAATGTTTAAGTGAACAAAATCACCTCGTGATCTATTCTATAAAGCAGATTCACGAGTTTGTTTATCTTTTGAAGCCATTTTATTTGACGCGAATATAAATGAGGTAAAGTGTAAGGTATGTTTATTTTACTGCCCTCATCTCGGCGGCAGACAACGCTTTGGCGTCACATAATCAACATTTAACTGATAACGTCGATTTAATATTAATGACAAATTTTCGAGCATTGCCAGTTATTTAATTTAAGCTTTTTGGATAAGGATTCCATAAATATTTATCAGTATTATTTTGTAAATTTAGTACAAGTTAAACTAAATAAAGATTTTTGAATTTTGAATGTGAATTAGAACAATCACCGAAGTGATTACCTGTGGCGTTAGATAGATTTAATTCTTAGATAGATACGAGTAAGCCTAGGAGATTAGCTAAAATCAGGTACTGCAAATAGGTACGTGCCCATATATTGGCATTGAGGTGATTTAGAAAGTGCATAGAAGCACGTCTCACCTGCACCGCACGAATTCTTCCAAAAGTCGCAAAACTTGCTGCACGAACACATCTTGTTTCGACGTCACTCCACACTAGTGCCAATGTATTTTTAAACTTCACTTGTACAGTTTCGCAATGTTTCAGCCGGTGCACATTCACGCCGAGTCGGTGTGAAGTCGACAGCCGAGAAAAACTTTGTTCATCTTATAGTAAACAGTGTAAACATGTCAGTGTAACGGATCAGAGCGCGGGCCGTGTGGCGGCGCGTAGAAAGCGAGCTCGTTTGCACCGAGGGAGAGCAGCTGTCATTGTACCGAGTGCGGCGGAGTCGCGTGGCAAGAGGGGCGGAGCGCGACGCGACGTGCTACTGATGCGAGCGCCCTCGTACGACTGCCGACAGAACGACCCACCAGCCCACCACCCACTCTCTCAGGATATAATAAAACCGAGGAAATGCACGGATTTTGCGATGGAACGACGTGATTATTGCTACCAATTGATGGAATTGAACACAACTTTTTAACACTTCAGTCAAACGATCGTAAATAAGGTTATGGCAATATTAACTTTGGATGGTATCTCGTCGATCGTTCCAAATCAAAGGCAAAGCGAAACCTATAGATATCGTAAAAATGGCAGAAACTAATAATTTCAATCGGCACCTTCGCAAGTAGAAATAGATTTTGTGATTCATTAATCTAAATGAAATTATTTATCAAATTGTGATAATTGTTTTGCCATATTATTTCTTGAAAGATTCAGGAACTTCCCCTACAAAAAAAAAAATTAAAACGATTTCTCTATTGTATAATAATTTATTCGTATTCAATACTACTCACTGTGATGAAGTCCTACTTCTGTACTACTTGTCACAGTTTTGTGCAATATTTCAATGACTTTTTGATACAAGTCAGACAAGACATTTTCCATCTGGATAATTAATAATATTTGAGTTTTAAACGAAACTCAGTAAAATTACTATTAATAGAAAAATAGACTACATAAACCAATATTAGCCAAAAAAGCTTTGAAATAAGTTATAATTTATGTCCGTATAAAAGAGTTCAACGCACTGCCTACGCTCGTAGCAGAACGTGGGCCCGGAACTACGTGTCTACTGTTGTTATTGCTTTGTGTCTCATTGACTAATTTTAGAACAATTTGAATATCAATATGATTTGATTATAACAAATCATAAGGTTTGTAAACAAGTTTAGCGCAATGACGTATTAGTATATTCGTTTAGAACACCCGTAGTGGTACCTACTTCTACACGCCCGGTTAAAATTTTGCTGCTAATTTCTACAACATTTCACAATATAATACAACTTTACACTTATTAATTTTATCGCCTCAGTAAATTAATAAACGCTATCTACGTTTATGCAAAACTTGACGAAAGTTTTTTTTCTTTGTAGATCGGCATGCGTCTGTTAATTTATATAGAATTTAAGAGCGCGCCTACTGCCAGAAAAAATCAGATTCCACCCGCTCTAGTGCGATGAAACACGATCGAGAATGCATAACAATTGCATAATTTGAAATCCGTGGTATATTTTTGACTGAGTTTTATTTAATTACTCAAAACTTTTACATCAAATTAAAAGAGTAATTAGTGACTTCACTAAAACATAAAGGTTTTATCAAAAAAAAAAAAAAAATGTTTCATAAAAAATAATGTGGAGTCATCGCTGACAATTTCGAGTATTTAAATTAAAATAGATCTTTTCTGCGGCATTTGTAAATTTTTTTGGGAAAAACTCCGACCTATTTACCGAAATTCTATCCGGCTATGTTTTTATTGAATTTTTGTGTTTTCTAATATCAAAGAGTAGCATCAAAAATACCTCTTTTCCTGTTTTTCTGACATTAGGCGCGCTCAGGAAAGTGCCCCTTTACCATCACATGGAAAGAGATATATAGAAAACTGCGAAAAGAAGATTTGACAATACATTACAGTTGTCGTCTTGTATTTTAATTATGTTAATAGTTATACGTTAATAAATCTGAAGACAAGCCCACGAGATATTGGCAGCGCAGGCAGTATGAAGGTCACAACCTGATATAGAAATCGGGAAGTGATTGTAGGTGACGTATTCTGCGTACATAGTAGAATGACAACATCGCGCACCCAGCTGAACTTATACGCGTATAAATAACATTTACATATTACGGCCTATAAAGTAAGTATATCACGCTGCCGTTCTACAATTTGCTTACGATCTTAGTTTTCCGCATTTTCCAGTGAGAAGAAATTTTAGATACAAGTATAGAAAACCATCTAAAACGGAAGATTAGTTCTGTCATTTAGTCGTAAAAAGGTAAAAAGATCCAATTGAATTTCACATTTAAAACCTTACTTAATTGAGTCGCGTTTCGTGCTTCCTTTTAGCTAGATTCAAACAAGAAGTTGGAGCGTATACGAAGTTGTGAGAAACGGTGATAGTATTAAATGCTTTGACCAGAAATTAGCGTGTTGTGATGTACTGAACAAAAAAAATGTAACATTTAAAACATAATATACAAGGTTAAACTTGGAGTGTACTAGTCAGAAAGGAGGTTATTGATATAATTAACAACTATTGACACAACTCTGAAAATTGTAAAAAAAATTCTATAGAAAAATAAAACCTTGATTTTACGTGTTAGTTGATTTCAGAATTATGCCCGTAGTAATTTTTTTTCTTAACAACCCCCTTTCGAGCAAGTACATCCAAGCTTAGAATAGTATATATACACTAGTAAAATCCCTCAATAAAACCGTATTTAAATATTAGGATTTCCTTGTATAACAAACAAGAATAGGAATGTTTTTATCGATTATATCTTGATTATCGATTATTACCATTATTATGATACAGGACATTCTATGTTAAGAGGATATTGGATAATAAATCTATTATTACTATCAATCACGACACGTTTTACTAAAATAAAAACAGGAAGTAATATTATTTTGCTCATAAAATATTATAATTTGCACATAAGTGGAATATTAGCAAAATATTACGCAATTCTGTACATGAATACAAAGAAACAACTAAAAAAAACGAGATTACAAATCAAACAACAACAAAATAATTTTAAGTCACAAGGTTCATGCTCGTAAATAATTAAGAAGATACGTTTAAAATTTATTTATACTTATACATGTACCAACATCATAATTATGTACTCAATCTCTTGGTAGTAGATCTCCTTAGCAGGAGGTCGTCTAGGTAGGTGCCACCGCAGTACCAGATATTCTACCGTCAAGTGTTAGTGCGTTAACATTACTGTTCCGGTTTGAAGGGCAGTTAGCGAAATTACAGGGCTGTTGAGACTAACCATCGAGAGTCTCAAAGTAATAAGCGCCAAAGCAACGATACTCTGAACGATGTTTTGCTATTTGGGTCTGTGTATCGCTGCAATGGTCATGGGCATGCGTTATCTCTTAACATCAGGAGAGCGTTTCGTATGTCACGTTAATTTTACATAAAAAACTGTTTATAATGTCTTAAATATAAAATTAGAACTTTGATTCGATAACTATGCTTAACCTGACATATTTCGTATTTCTTACCTCATGCAGTTTTTTTTTGAGAAACACATCAAGCCAACTTAGCATGATAAAAAGGATCTTTAATTGGCACAAAAAAATGAGATAATATGGTGAATCTTTTTACTTCCAATAACGGTCGTCGACGTCGTTTGTCTTTTTACTTTGTAAAATCTTCTAGTTCCACTTTTTTTATTAAAATGAGTGGGACTTGACGGCAACGCTCTTTTTTTTACTTTGACTGAGGCTAATTTAACTTGATATCATCAGAACGTGACTGACATTCACTGACAGTATGCATATGGTGCGGTGCCAAACACGAAGAAGAAAATTAAACTCTTCCCGAATATGACTAAGCGTCAATAGACATGATGATAACATGTCATGATAGATCCATAAGTCGAACTTCTAAACAATGTTACTCTACATAAAACATTGTTGAGAACTTGATCCACAATGTTTTACCAACATTGATAGTGGTAACTTGTAATGAACTGATATCAAAGAAATAAGGTCCCAAAAGACCACCTTTAAATGAAGCGATAACCTGCCGATTGTAAGTTCATTGTCGTCACCAATCTGTTTGTTTGTACACAATTGATATTAAAGTGGTGCTAATAAAACATTCATCGGTGCACTAAACTAGGTAGGTACTTATAAATTAATAGATTCCTTGGATACTAGTAACGTATGTTTGTGTAGAATTGTAGTTTTTGTTTATAGATGACGAGCTAGGTGTTTAACCACAGCTCACCTGATGTTAATTGACAGTATGGTCGAAAATGATAAAGCACATATAGCCTGGAATGGCTACCGTAAATGTTGTTAATAAATAAATATCGTAGGACTATACAGTATACACACAGCACCATCTGGCCCCAAACTAAGCAGAGCTTGTGTGATGGAAGTCAGATAACTGATAGAATACATCAATACTTTTTTTTTGTAATTACATACTTATAATACATATAGAACACCCAGACACAGAACAAACATTTGTTTATTCACAAAATGTTTGCCCTGAGTGGGAATCGAACCCACGCCCTACAGCTCTCAAGGTAGATATACTACCAATGAGCCAACGGGGCTGTCAAAACCGGAACACACTGTTAGATGCTTGGCGGCAGATTTTCAACTTGAGGGTAGCTAGCAGTACCTACTAGAATTTACCCTACAACCACGCATACTTTCTACCTAAGTTTAACGCCGAATGAGCTAGTCGGTAAAAGAATGGGTGTGACGATACACAATTGATACAAAATTGCTGACTCGCTAAATGATAGATGAATTTCGTACCATAATATTTCGTATACACAGTACTGCTTTAGGGCAAGACCGAACTTGACACTGGCTTACTTACACATATTTTACACAAAATTTCCGTCAAAGATTGAAAATTTAAAACACCAGCAGCTCGCGCCGGCTTCGCACGGGAAAACAAAACTCGATTAACAATGTAAATATAGCCTATGTCACTTAGTGATAATGTAGCATTCTAATGATGAAAGAACTATTCAGATCGGCCCAGTAATTTCGGAGCCTATTCAATACAAACAAACAAAAATCAAATCTTTCCTCTTTATAATTAGTGTAGATATACTGGCAAAAACACAAAGTGCGATGCTGAAAACAAAGAAAAAAAAACAGTCTCAAAATTGTTCGTAATCATCTGATAAGGAATGGGGAAAAATTAATTTTCCCCGCAGGTAATTGTTCTAACATAGCCTTGGTCAGGTGTTATTTAAACGATAGCATGCGACACGTTGAATAACGTAAAACAAGACCTTTGCTTGTGTTTATAGTTATTGTTGTTTCTACCCATAATAAAACCGAGAAGGTGCTTGGCTATACTTGCCGATTCGTAGTGATCTTCAATGTGCAATACATTTACTCCCTATTACCGGTTCTACGACAGATACCAACCATTTCAGCTTGCTAAATAGGCTAGTAATTTCGACAAAATTGAAGAACATTTAAAAATAAAAAATGAAGAGCTCGTTACAAATATAGATTTTGCGGTCTCACAAATCAAAAACTTTTATTTGACTAACATAACAGTACGAACCCTATATATCAGACATATATATTATTTATCGATATCTACAAAATATGTTTTTAAACAAAACACAAAATCTAAAATCAAAACGACTAAACTTATGAAATATTTTTGTTCGTCATAAATAAAGTTTTACAAACAAAATATTTATACAAATAAAATGTTAATGCAGTGTAAAATTAACTCCTTTATCCCTTTACATATGAAAACTGGTTTTTAATTGTTTAGTAAGAATTGACTATAAAATGTCTGGTTTTATAGCACCTGTAATGAATTTGCTATTAAATAGTAATTTATGGTCGATATCCTAATATCTAGCTAATGCTTTTTGCAACAAAGAAGGCTGCGTCATCAACGACATCCTATAAATATATATAGTATATATATATACTTATCGTATGTTATTTAACCTGAGAATCTACAATGGATTAGTCAATGAATGAACGTGAGCATTTTTCACAAATGTTGCTGTCTTTTGAAACTTTTCATTTTTACTTGTATTAACGATACATAGTGGCAGTTTGCTACCATCATCGACATGGGTTATATCGTAACGTTACAGAATAATTAATAGTAAGTACATTTAAGGTGGTTCAATTTCCATACAAATAAATTTTTGCCATTTATGGACAAATGAAGAATAATTTTACAGTGAAATCACAGCTACTGGCATTTATTTTGGTCTTTATTTGCGGTAAATCACAATTGCTTACATAAAACAGTAGATTATTAGCATAAAATCAAATTTATGAAAGATTTTTGAATAAGACTGTAGATTATTCTAATAATCTACTGTTTCATTCAAGCAATTGTGATTTACCGCAAATAAAAACCAAAATAAATGCCAGTAGCTGTGATTTCACCGTAAAATTATGCTCCATTTATCCATAAATAGCAAAAATGTATTTGTACGGAAATCGAACCACCTTAAACGGAAACTTTTGGAGCAATTCATTATTTATGTACAGGTTACGTATATCAGGCGCTTGTAATTAAAGATGTCAGTTATGATGTTGCTAGGTAGATCAATAGCCCTATGTAGCTGTTACATGAGATGTTAGTATCTCTTATGTAAAATATGTATGAATAAATAAGTACATACCTAATCGTGAGACGTAATGATGAGGAGATGCCATCGCAGGGCTCATTCTAGGAGAACTTTTAGTCCAGATTCGTGCCACTTACCTGAAACAATTGAATAATTATCTTTAGTGTCGAATTTTACTCTACACACAAATATTATGTAACAATGTTTACTTTAAGAAATGATGTGTCGAACTGTGACACGGAATTTCTCAAAGAAAAACTTATTGTAGTTTTCCAACGTAACATGACAAAATGGTCATAAAAGATTCGGCAGAATTTGAAAAGCGAATGGATACCACAGCTAATCCTATTCAACGACTAATCGAGTATTAAAAATATTTTTGTAATACTCGATGTATTGCGAAAATGCGAAAAGAATAAGTCCGCATTACAGTTTAGAAAAATAAGACACTTCTTAAAGCCCTGTTGGCTCATTGGTAATACATATATGGTATATTTAAGAGCTGTAGGGCGTGGCTTTTATTCCAACCCAGAACACACGTTTTGTGGTATAACTATATGTGTGTTCTGTGTCTGGATGTTCTGTATATATTATAAGTATTAAAAAAAAGTATTCTATTAAATATCTGATTCCCATAACATAAACTTTGCTTAGTTTGGGGTTAGATGGCGCTGTGTGTAACACGACAACCTCCTACGATGTTTATTTACTTAAAAATAAAAATACGTATATGATTATACTAGGTAGGTACATAAAGTAATTTATAGAGAGCTTAAACTTTAACATTAGATAAATCAATTTGGACAAGAAAAAGGTGATTTACGATTGTGGAAAACTAGCTACGCTCCGCGGTGTTACCCACTACATTTTTTCTGGATAGAAACTAGCTTACATATGTCCCTATCCTAGGGTGTCAGCTATAGCTGGTATACTAAATTTCATCATAATTGGTCCAGCCATTTGAGCATGAAGAAGTAATTAACATACATATATACTTATAGACTCACAAACTTTCGTCTTTATTATATCTAATATTAACAGGATACGTTTTGTATAGCTGTCTTTTTTACGCACTCTAACCGACCACAGGTGAACAAATTGAAAAATTAGCTTTTCCAGTTTATATTTCTACAGTTATTCTTATCGATGAGAACAAATAACCAATAACTCCTTTTTAGCTTAGTACACCCTAAGTGGTACACGAAGTTTATCACACTTCATAAAACTATCGCATGGCTGGTAAAAGAAAGATTTTGTTTCTAGTACTAATACAATAGAAATCGTTTGATTAAACCGATGTTATAAGGTAAAGAACCTTAGCTATGTATTTTTACAACAAATTGTTGACGTATGAGGAAAATCAATTTGAACAACCCAACAAAATTTTAAAATTTTACACTTATATAGTAACGGTTATTATTTTTACATGTTCACAAAACATAATGTCAGTTGATTACAAAGCTTTGCTTAGTTGATTTATTAGTTTTACTAGTTTTTATTTTCTTAGTTTTGCCGGCATTCTGACACATACATATTTTCCCACATCGTGTGGGTTTTTTAGATAAGGTTTATTGTAAAGAGTCTCTTTTTTTATTTTACTGTTTAAGTACATAAGGAAAACCCTAAAATCGAACATTTATATTTATTGCGGTTCGTCTTGGCGTAGGCATAAGCCCTTCTGATGTTTTTTTAAATATTTTTTTGGTTGGTTATCTAAGTGTTTGACCACAGGTTATCTGATATTAAGAGATGGTGTGGTCGAAGATGGTAAAGCACACCTAGCCTGGAATAGAACTGGCGCTCAACCGTCACCCTCGAACTATTTAAAAGATTTTAGTTTTTTCTAATAAACACGCAAATTTTTTTGATACGCTGAACAAAGTCCGAGGGCTGTCAAAAAACCAAACCAAAACGTTTCACACTTCTAAAAGACTATCAATAATCCATGGATGTTTGGTTGTCGGGCTGTTTAGTCTTGAACAGACAACTGTTGTTATATCTGTACTATTTTTTTAATCAGTGCGTGGTAAATAGGTACAATGGTGGTAATTTGCTCAGGCACGCGTACAATTTCAAACACATAATACCGTATGTTGGAAAACTGAGAAAATTTTATCATGGCGGCGCGGCGTCACAATACGTACAACTCCGTTACACAATGTTTATTGTGCACAACACGGTAAACTCAACTGCAATAAGCGTAGCTATGAAACGTAATACTCGTAGATTTTTGACGCATACGGTTTTCTATTACAAAGACCGTATCAGCGGACGTAATGCGAGTTACGGGGTTGTATAACTGCATTTGTACACAGTATTGTAAGAACTAGCTGAATACCTGGTACCTACCTTAACCTTGGTTAACGTATCACAGAGAACCTAAGGTCCAATTACAACTATACACAACTCATTTATAAATTAACCAAGAGTACTATGGATAAAATATAAACCTCTTTCAAATTATGTACCACGATCATTTTTAAAAAATCAGCTAAATCGGTTTACCCTTTCTAAAGTTATGCGCTTACCAACGTATATCATTTGATTTTTATTCTTCTTTACCGATCACCACAGATAAATTACAAGATAAATAAATATGCAAGGATTCTATTATTAATATCTCGTCTCCCATACTTACTACAAATTTTGCTTAGATTAAGGCTAGATGGCGCTATGTAAAAAAAATATCTTAATTTCAATTCTTATTAAAATTAAGATGATTAATAAGATTCTGATTTGATGTCATTGAGATGACAATTATTACGTGAATTATATATCATTATAACAGTACATTTAAATAGTTACTATTTGTGTTGCTAATCCATTTCTCTTACCTTGAATAAATATCAAATGGCGCGTTATGAAACGGTATCGATTATATTATGACCTTAGATTAATTAAACTATGATTGAGCATTTATTATTGATACACCACCTCTTCCGGGATCACTTACTAAAGAGATTACATGGAACGTAAAACACTGAGCCAATTTTCACACCAAACTCTTCTCTGAAACCTTTTAAACCTTGTGGGCTTAAAGTGTTTTAATTCGATTAATAGCCTGACCTTGTCAGGCTATGACCTGACCCTTCAGTGATTTATTCGTTGTCTGTGCCTGAAAAAATTGACTATAATTGGATATTTACTAACTCGTCCAACAAATATTTCTTTTATAGGTATCTAGCTACCAATATCTAAAAACACGCCAAACAAGTTGCTTGGCCTTAAATTGTGGAAAGCATATACCAAAGTCCGAATTAAAACCCCTTAATCACATTGTCAGTTTATTCACATAGTTCTTTATTTTTATTCCGGATAAATTCGCGTTTGACATCCTGCCTGATGTTTTCTAAAATATAGCGCACTTACTTTGAAGGAACCTACTGTTTTGAATCAGTCCATACGTCGGAGACTTATACATATGGTATACACATAAAATTAGGTTGACTGCCCATTTAGCTCATTTGGTAATGTAACTGCTTCAGAGCTGTAGGGCGTGAGTTCGATTCACAATCAGGACAAAAACATTAATGTGACGAGCATTTATGTTTGTTTTCTATGTGGGAGTCTGGACGTATGTATTATAAGTAGGTATTTACTTTAATTTAATTTTATACATGGCGCTGTGTAAAAATAAAAGATTTCAAATTCAAAAACGACTCTCAGAATATAGAGAGCATGCATCAAAAAACATTCCAAACGTTAATAAACTCTAAATATTTTTCAAAGATCCGTAAAAGTTTCTTTTTCATTAAACTGAAGAATGTTGTTTATTTATAAAATGTTTTAGAAGCTTTGCAAACAGCTGAAACCTTGACTCGTTCTGTAAATAGATCTATGAACTGATAAACCACATTTTAATCGCAGTGTCGAAAATGAAAAGGGTTTCCCAATATCATTTGAAATGTATTTCAGCTACACGCGAGAAAAGTAATGCAAAATAATACATTTTTGCTACTAACTACATATTTATTTAGTTATACACAAGACATCTGGTTTGTGTTGAAATTCGATTGAAGATTAACTGCTTGGAGTCCCGTCTGTTTAATCAATGGTAGGTAGTGTAGCTGGAAGTGTGAATGGACGATTTATTTTAACTACGGGAGTGATCGAAACATCTTTCAATTATAGTCGGGCTAAAAAAGAGGTTTTTGTATGCTGGGGAAATAAAAGAAACATTTTATCTATAATTGAAGTTTGGAAAAATAACAAACTATCACCAAGATACTCGTAATATTCACTACAAGGTGTTGTCAATAGGTACGGGAATTAAGAATAAGAATGATATTAATATTATTACTGATAAAAATAAATAATTTATCAGGAAAATGTGTCAGTGCGCCCCTCTTTGGCATATAACTAAAAACAAAAAAAAATATTGTAAATTATATTATTTATTCGGTAATAAAATATACAGCTTAACATGGTAGCCCTACCAACTATGACCATGGCCATGACCTACTAACTCTTCTCTCTCTAAAGATCTAAAACTGGATTAGAGTAAACGTACTTTTAATATGACTAGCTGCGCCCCCTGGTGTTACCCGCTATTTCTTCGAGATAAAAAGTATATATGCCTATGTATTAATCCAGGGTGTCAGCTACCTCCATACCAAATTTCATCAAAATTGGTCTAGCAGTTTTTTTTTTTTTTATGGTTGACAGGCTAGGTATTTGACCACAGCTCACCTGATGGTAAGTGAAGGTGTGGTGTGCGTTTGAGCGTTAAGATGTAACAAACACACACACTCAAAAACTTTTTCCTTTATAATATTAGTGTGATTAAATATATGTAATTGTATTCAAATCAGAAAATATGAACTTTTTTGGATTATCTGAGCAGAAAGTCGTCTAGATAGTTGCCACTAAAGTATCAGATATTTTGCCGCCATGCATAAAAAATATTTAAATAAGTGTCTGCAGCTAGAAATTACAAGTTTCTTAATAATACAAGCATCAAATATCTCATAATAATGAGCGCAGAGCAGAGCAGAGCATAGAGCATGGGTGAAGATGCCCTAGATTTTGATTTGTTACTCAATCTGCAATGGTCATGGTAATGCGTTACTTCTTACCATCACCAGGAAAACGTTCCGTTAATTTAGCAATAAATATTTAAAGAAAGAAATATTCTTACAAACGACACATAGGTATATGATATGTATACATAAAAAAAATGTAAATGAATGTAAATAGGATATACACCTATAAATAATATAATTAAAGACAAAAAATAATAAAAGCTTGTAAAAATTACAATTGTTGTTGCTGTAATGTCCATTGCGACAAAAAAGTTTAGTTCTCAGCAATAATACTGCTGATTTCTTATTGCTTAATTTTCATTTTAAAAGTAGAGCAAGTACGGTTATATGACACCCTATACATAGGTACGTATCCTGTGCGCAGCCGACTGGCTGAAATTGGATTCCCTTTGTTAGAACAGACGTTTTTCAATTAAAAGACCTGTGCTCGCGAGCACCGGGTACCTAGTATTTAGGTACAATGTATAATACAGAGGAATAAATTTAAATTGTCTGCCAAACGACTTGCCTGTCTGCTCACGAGATGTGGACTTAGCACTGGTATATTTAAATTGGGAATTAGGTCGCTTTTCAATTGAGAAACATTTTAATATAAGAACTGAAATGGGTATTGTAAATAGTTATATAAATATACTACGTACTTCGTAACGCAATCCAAATAGGTATTCACTTACATTCAGTCCAACTTTTTTATGATAAAAAACGTCTAACCGTCTAACTAATCGTTCTCCTAAGCGTAAGAGACAACACATATCTAAGACCATTGCAAAGATACCCAGAGCTTTCAGTAACAAAACAAAGTCAAGGGCATCGCTGCTTTGGCGGCACTCGATGGTTTCTCTCAGTAGTCCTGTTATTTTGCTAACCAACTGCAGTGTATAAACAGTTTTTTTAAAATGTGAATCAGACGAACAAGACGCTCACCTGATGGTAAGAGATAACGCCTATCCATGAGCATTACAGCGATACACAGAACTTTGAGTAACAAAACAAAGTCCAGGGCATCGCTGCTTTAGCGCTCATTACTTTGAGATTTTCGATAAGATGGTTAGTCTCAACTAGAGACTAACTTTGCTAGCTGCGGCAGAATATCTGGTACTGCGGTGGTACCTACCTAGACAACCTCGTGCCTGCTAAAGAGATCTACCACCCAATCAAAATTAATGAGTTCGTAACATGAAACAATACAAAATTGATTTAGTACTATTTTTTAATTCGATCATAAAAACGTCGTGAATGACAAAGGCAACTAGCATGCACATCTTTGTTTTGAAGTTCTCTTCTAATCTTTACATAAAAAATTACAAAAATCTCGTATCACGGTGTTTGTGGTCGCACTCCTCCGAAACGGCTTGACCGATTTTTATAATTTTTTAATGTATGTTTGGTAGTTATGAGAATAGGTCTTAATAATCAAAAATAAAATAAATATATTACATTTCATACCGCTAGGTGATTAGCTACTTTTTCCCGGAAAAAATGCAGCGGGTAACACCGTGGGGCACAGCTAGTAGGTACATAGAATTCGTTAAAACCTTGAATTATAATATTTTATTACTTGACGATTTGTTCATTTTCAAGTTTATCCTGTCCAGGAAAAAATAAAGCCATTAAGAACTCTCGTCATGGGGACGCGAACCCTTCGAGTGATGCTCCATTATAAGGGGTCATGAACTGACCTGGATAGCTTTTATTCCCACGTTCTGATATTTATATATCCAGCTATAAAAGCAGGATATCTACACGTTTATTTGCGAATACATATATAATCCGTAAATCTCACTAACAATACAAAAATACTGTTACTTTCACCATTCTTGCATTAACTTTTAACTAGCTTTTATGAAAAAACATGAACTAAAAATCGGGTTTCATCTTTAAACGCTTGTCATTATGTGCAATGGACAGGACTTATGATAACAAAAATTATTATTAGTCCAAATTCGACTGTCCTACCATTTGATATCATGGAGTTCCAATCCTTCCAATACCAGATCAGTTGTCGATTGATACGCCAAAATTTAGCTCCATTAAAAACCAGCAAGTGGTTAAAAATGGTTTTAAAATTTTAAAACGAACCACTTTCTTTCATTGTTACGTATTATCATTTTTATCATTGTATTTGTTATTTAGCAAAATATATTATTACTAGCTGCGCTGCGCGGTGTTACCCGCTATATGTTTTCGGGATAAAAAGTAGCCTATGTTCATATATTTTTCATTTTCATTATTAATCCAGGGTCTCAGCTACCTCCATACCAAATTTCATCCAAATTCGTTCAGTAGTTTTTGCGTGAAAGAGTAACAAACATCCATGCAAACTTTCACATTTATAATATTAGTGGGATTATTACCTATATGCATCGTCTCTTACACTTAGGAGAAAGACATTTTTTTATCATAAAAAAAGTTAGGCCGAACAAAGTGAGTATTTGGATCGCGTTATGTAGTACGTAGTATATTTATATTACTATTTACAATACCCATTTCGGTTCTCATATATCAAAATCATTCTCAATTGAAAAGCGACTTTATTTCCAATTTAAATATATCAGTACTAAGTCCACATCTCGTGAGCAGATAGGCAAGAAGTTTGGCAGACAATTCAAATTTATTCCGCTGTATACGTCGTCGTACCTAAATGATAGTTGCCATACGAACATAATAACTTGTAATTCAATATCAATTCAATTTTTATTTGTGAAAATAACAATGAAATTATACATGCAATCTGTCGGACTCCGGACAAGGATTTTGTTTCCCGGAGCCGGCCTCTTCCTTCAATACACATTAGCTTTTAAAAAACGTAGAGCAAAAGTAATTATGAGCAAATGATGCGACAGAATAATACATTTGCATATTTATATTTATACACGGTTATGGAGCACATCAAACTTAGAATATACTATGCCGAAAGAAGTGTACTCATCAAATTATACCACTTTTACTGTTGACGTAACTCTGAAATCTCAACAAAAAAAACGCTATTTGTTGTGCTATTTATCTACTTTATGGTTTTGGGTATCTACTTGTATTATAAATAAAAAGGCACGTAGTTATTTACTCAACGGGTAATGTCCTTTTTAAAATATGGAAAAGTTAATAAGTAGTTTCAAGGTGTCCGTTTCAGTTATTTCCTATTGTCTTATCTAATTGCCTAACTGATTCTGGTGAGATAAAACTGAACAGACAAAAAGAGAAATTGTTTCATTACATTGTCAAACTTTAATACTATAAAGCTTTTTATTACTGCTGATAAATATGTATAATTGAATTAATTGTAATGTTTAAACGTTTTAATGGAGATATTGTACATTATTTATTATTTTTTAAATATAATAAAATATGACAAAGGGGTTACTTGAATATAGTTATTTAAATGAAATGCCACAAAGATAACACAGGTAAAAATAACTTTAATGCAGTATTTATTCTGTTGCGATCTCATATATCAAACCATTTTGTTTGTGTCAAATGAGACAAACAAAATGGTCCCTTGATGGTAAGAAATGACGTCTGGCTATGACCAATGCTGCAGCACCTAGAACTTTGAGTAACAAAACAAAATCTAGGGCATCCCTGTTTTAGCGCTCATTACTTTAGTCGATACCCAAAATATTCTTGAATCTTTAACATAGCAGTGTTTACATACTACTGCTTGTTACTGCAGATTATCTGATACTGCGGAGGTACCTACTTAGACGACCTTATGCTAAGGAGTATTTTTTTAATATTTTACAAACTAGGTGTTTGACCACAGCTCGCCTGATGCTAAGTGACGGTGTGGTCGAAGATGGTAAAGCACACCTAACCTGAAATGAAATTGGCTATCAAGTGTGGTTGTTAGAACACACTTAGGTGCTTGCCGGTAGATTATCAAATTGATGGTGTATGCTAGCCAGCTTAGTTCCAGAAAATACTCTACCATGAAGCTATGGTTTCCTCACGATGTTTTCATTTACCGGTAGCTCAAGTTCATTGTTGGGGTGTGAACCCTCTCCCTTCGACGTATGAACCGACCGCGCTAACCTCTGAGCTATTATCGTTACAAGATCTACCACTAAGTGAAAAGATTTATTAGTACAAGGAGGTAACTCAAATGAGGTACTGTATAGTTCATTCATCTAGCGATTTAAAAATAGTATAGGTAGAGCACCAAACTAATCTTCTGAGGTATACAAAGTATGTTCAAAGGCAGACGAACCACTTTGCGCAAAACCCCATTATTTGCGGTCCCGGTAGTCCTACGAAAATTGAAAATCGCCCGAGGGTTTTCTAAAATTATCCCGGCGCTAAATCGATACGGGTTTTCCTGTCTAGACGGGTACTACCGACTGGCGTACCAATTAACAGTATATTATATGCTTAACGTAAATGCGAATTTATTTTAAACCGTATTTTCAGGCAGTAAGGTTGAAAAGTTTCGTTATCAACTTCTCTTTGTAAGTTATTGTCCTCTCGGTTAAGTGAATGCAATTGTTTTTCTTTCCTTTTGTTCGTTGGAGTGACGTATATGAATATGGTTATGTAAAATTTTAAATAGGTAATGTACCACAATTCAATATGGACTCAAAGTAATAAAAACGTCAATACATTGAAGGAAGCTCATCGAACTTACTTAATGTTTTATCCTGAATACCACGCAAGTGGTCAGGCGAAGGAAAAACGTTGACCCTACATTTTTCTTTCACAGCGGTCAGTACATTTTACCTACTTCAGTATGAAGGCTCCATTTACTTATAGTACCGATGACTACCGCAGACTTCTTTACAGCGATGATAGATTAGTGATTAGCGCGGTCGATTTACACGCCAAAGGACGTGGGTTCGTACACGAACAATGAGCTTGAGCTGCCAATGTTGCTAGGGTGGTTTATAGCTGGCTAGCTATCACCCTCAAGTTGAAAATCTGTCGCCAAGCACCTAACGGTGTGTTCCGGCAGCTTCACTTGTGGCCACAGTTCCATTCTAGGCTAGGTGTGTTTACCATGTTCGACCACGCCAACACACATCAGGTGAGTTGTGGTCAAACACTTAGCCTGTCAATCATAAAAAACCTACAGAAGTACTGATACAAAAAAAATGTCTAACTACATACCTACCTAGTCATTATAATTATTCTCGTGTACAGGCACATTTAATCTCAACCAACTTCATCATCATTGTAGGCAATAATTGGTGCGAACAAGAAAGAGTTTATCTATAATTTTTATTTACTAATAAGTGATGTACATACTTGGTCCGAACGCTCATTTCGTTCAACCCAACTGCAGAGCAGTGTATACACTTTGTCCAGTACTCCACAAAGAATAGATATTAATTAATTTAGTGAATAAATTAAGATTTACATAATATGGAAAATTGTTTTTTTTTTTGCTATCTATACTAATATCATAAAGAGGAAATATTTGTACTTTTGTATGTAACGATAAAACTTAAAAACTACTGGACCGATTTCAAAAATTCTTTCACCGTTGGGAATGTACACCATCCCCGGTGACATAGACTACTTTTTATTCCCGTATTCCAATAGAAACGGGAACTACGCGCGCGAAACAACTAGTGGACGCCTCGTCCACTAGAAAAATATAAATATTGAACAGCCTCGGAGCGCAATTTACGAACAGATAAAAACATTGCAAAACAATCAGAGATACGGGTGCATCGTGATCGTTATCTAAGTGTTTATGGAGCAATCGTGTAGTAAATTTAGCCCGATAACCGAGTGACACTTGTGGGGCAAGCAGGCAGATAACAGTAATTAGATTCGCGGAATAAGGACGCGTTTTAATGAACGAAAACGTTGATGTACAGAAATTAAAAAGATACATGTAATAGAGTAAGAACTAATTAGACAACTACTGGTGAGATGAGAGGTATTGGAATGGGAAACGTACTAGATGCCGAGCTAACTGCGAAATTTATAAGTAGTTTTCTTTGCAAAGCAGTGGAGGTTGATGCGTATCAAAAGGACTCTTAAACCTATAACACATATTGAGACTTAACATCGAAAGTCTCAAAGTAAAGAGCGCCAAACCAGCGACCAGTATACCCTTCAAACCGAAACACAGTAATGTTTACGCACTACTGCTTGGCGGTAGAATATCTGGTACTGCGGTGGTACCCACGTAGACAACTTCCTGCTAAGGAAATCTACCTTTTCAAGTTCTGTAATGGTCATGGATAGACGTTGTCTCTTACATCAGAAGAGCGCCTTGTTCGTCTCATTACTTTTATATTTTAAAAAACCTGCCTTGGAAATCCTAGTCACTGTACATTCTTGCAACGCGATGGATCAGACACCAACACGTCAATACCATGTTTGCGAATTCTATCGCATAACTTTTTGTATCGAGTTTTTAATAAAATGATCATCATACAACGCAACGAGCGTTGTATACAATTTTGCGTTGATTTTTGAACACAAACGAAAATTAAGTGATAGCAGTAACCACTCCGAGACAACAGGTAAAACTACTTCCCCTTTGCTTAGGTATAAGATAAGTCCACATTCCATTCCATAGGTAATTTTTTCTGTCTCGAGAAATATTGAAAAAAAAAAACACTTTAATGTTACTAAATTTTATACCAAACTAACCTTTTAGAATACAATTCGCCTGAAAATACATCGTGAGTTTACATACAGGGGGACCTACAATTTTACTACGCCTGCCAAATTCAGTTAAAGCAAAGGTCATCGAGTATACATGAATGAATCGGTATGATAAATAATCGAATGCGTACGTTTATTTATTCAACAATAACTTGAGAACGTTGATCCAATTTTTATGACAAGAATAAACTTAAAAATTAGTAAACATGAACCAAATATATATTTACACTTAGAGGCGAGGTCACAGTTCGGAGTGTTATTCGTTTCGGACTCTTAAATAATAGCTAAAATAGTATATCACTTGTCATACTAATACTTGTAACACGGATCTTTGAGCAAAATAAAATGAAAGTCATGGATGCATAATTTTTTTATGTTTCGAAATACGGGGTTTCCTCAGGTATAGGTACCAATTTTAAGCCGTAGAGGTTCAGAAATTATAGGATGAGAGCTCAAAATAAATTTGCTCTTAAAAATCTCAACTGATTTTACTAATGGTGCAAGTTTTTAAGATTTGTAAACAAACGTCAGTAGACATCTCAAGAATTAACTTCAGTGGCGGGAAATTTGCCATGTATTTAATTTGGCTCGGTGCCGACATGAGTATCTGAAAACAAATAAAAACGGAGAATGTGTCACAATAAAACAGAATGTTTGAGTAATAGATCATACAATGCGAGTTGAGTTAAAACACGTCACAAAAGTATAAATTAAAATTTTAAGAAGTTACTAAATACCCAATTTCGACTCGATCAGACCTGTGGAGGATGCTAACATTCGTTGCAGCTAAAAATCGTCAAACGGATGTGAAGATTTTTTTGAGTCGTAGGTAAGGTAAGCTGTTTGAAAGGTGACTTGATTAATCAAGTCACCTTTCAAACAAATAAAAACTAAATCAAAATCGATTCCATTTGGGAGCTAAAAAGCTATAGACACACACATATAACTAAAAATACCACTGTTTGCAAGGGGTGTTGATTAGATTAGAATGAGACCTGAATTAGACTACAATCTCGATTTTTAGAGTTGCCTAAATGTATGCTTATACTCGTATGTTTCGAGATATGTACACAAAATTAGTAAAAGTTGTTATTGCAAGTGTGTTTAAAATTCAAATCGTGATTTTACGGGACTCTCTCGGTTAAATTTTTGTGACAAACAAGCACAACTTAGCTTAATCTTTATAAAGCTATACTTAGTATTCATGTAAGTAGATATGTTCGCGATATTTCATGAGTGCCGATGACGTTTTTCTCCTTACCGTTGATACGTCTGTCCGACAGATTGTCTTCTTCGTCCCACCATGGCTGGTCGTGGAACCGCCGAGCTACCGGCCGCTCGTAGTTCCCATAGTATTGGAACTCCATCCTCCGCACTTTGCCACCGAACAAATCACGAACACACGACGAATTTTTACTACAAAAACTCTCGTATGGACACTTGTTTGTTTACAAAGCCGCAGACGCCACACCGCGCTTAGCGTTAAAACGATACTGATTTGAGTCTTCTCTGCCAGACTCTTGAGATAAAAGATCGACACTGTACGCTAATAATTCATTATTCAATAACACGTAGGGTCATTATTGCTGTGATAGCACTTCAACGTAGCACCAACCTACAGTTTCTGTCGAGCAGCTGATAAGTTTGCCAACGTGCGATGCATCACTAGAACAGAGTTTCTTAACCTTTTTTTATTGTGCTCTTTGTTTGTTTTAATAATAGCACTTTATAAATCATTTATTTATATTGGCATTGTTGGATGCACACCGCCGGTCTCCTACATCTACGTTTCTGGCAATGATTACAAACTGCGTTTCTTTCAGTTTCATTACGTCTTCGAGTAGGTACGTATAGCACAATACTTTTTAGTTTTCGCATAAAGTTCGGAGAGGTTACGACGACCGCCGCCCACTTTTCTTCAGAAACACTACTAGCCGCAATATTGCCTACGAAACTTATTTACCCGTAGAGGGTAAACAGACGTCAACAAACGCTATACGATGCCATTCGGTGCTTATACAAACATGTCTACTTTTGACCGCTCCGTGATTGAAAATACGGCGTTACCTCGCTCGTTGCTTACCTCCTTATATATTTACCTGCTTATCACTGAGAGGAGTTATTTATAAAGAAATTGATTAAGGTAACCGCTCAAGTACATAAAGCGTGCTTATAAAGATATTGTGTATTTAGTAAATTCAGTTAACACTAAAGCCATCGTTTTTACACTATTCGCACTGGCACTCTAATTGTTTAAACGTGCCGCTACGTAGTAAGATATTTATGGAAACCGTCAATATTAAACAAGGAACTGTAAAAATGTTATTTGATACCAGGAGAGACAAGTGCAAATTGAATGCAAAACTAAAACTGAACTTTGACCAGTACAATACAATATAAAATTTTAGAACTCTTGTCGTGGCATTATACCTACTCGTGTTTGTAGATCGTCAATTAATTATTTAGAACGAAACGGACTATTTAAAGGTACATATATTATAGTTTATAGTATACGAGTGACAGAAAAATCTTTAGGTACTTTACTACTAACTTGAATAAATATATATTTTTTAACACCGCCATCTAACTCAAAACTAAACAAACTATGGAAACCAAATAAATAATAAATTGTAATGTGCCATTAAAAAGGTCGTAGTTGGGTGTTGACACTGACACTGACATATGCACAAAGTGTGACGCCAAAAACAAAGAAGATAAATTCATATACAAATGCACCACGACCACGATAATTTGGTTGGCTATTTAGGATACTCTTTATTAAACAGGGTTATAAGCCTAGGGTGTACTAAGCCGAATAGATGCTTGTGTACTCATCATTGTCAACAACTTTTACTATAGCCACAACTCTGCTGCCCGAATGGGTGTTCCCCAATGAATACAGTCTGGATACCTTCAAGTCTGGATTTACTTGGTGGTAGATCTCCTTAGCAGGAGGTCGTCTAGGTAGGTACCACCGCAGTACCAGATATTCTGCCGCCAAGCAGTAGTGTGCAAACATTACTGTGTTCCGGTTTGAAGGGTACTGCAGCTAGCGAAATTACTGGGCTGTTGAGACTAACCATCTAGTCTCAAAGTAATGAGTGCCAAAGCAGCGATGCCCTAGACGTTGTTTTGTTACTCAAAGTTCTGTGCATCGCTGCAATGGTCATGGACAGGCGTTATCTCTTAACATCAGGAGAGCGCCTCGACCATCTCATTACTTTTACATAAAAAAAAAAAAAAAAAAAAAGTCGCGAGTGAATCGGTTTCTTCTAGGCAAGCGTGCTCCACCGTAGACCGCATCTTCGCTTAACATCAGGCAGGATGGCGGTCAAACGCAAGCCTATCTATTATAAAAAAAAAACTCTGAAATCGCTATAAATCAGCTTCTGTATAAATTTAGCCAACGTATAGGTATAAGTTTAGACAACGTACTTTTTCTATGATAACTTTTTCTAACATTTAATTTTTATTTTATCATTTCATAAATAAGCAAATATGTACTAAAGTACTAGTAGTAAATTGGATAAAACTATAGTGGTACGATATTTCTTGTTCATATATTTTGGGAAGGGCATTACAATTTCTGACAACCTTTCCGACCTTCCCGAGGTAGTAAAAAAACGGTCGTTCAACAACACGCGAGGAAAATTGTTAATAAACTAATAAAATAAATGTGATAATTGATCAATTGATATGTATTTATTATCTTAACAGATAAAATGTTATATTGCACTCTTTATACCTACTTGAGTTGCCTAAATATGTAGAGATATTAAATTCTGTGTAAAAAGATAAAAATCAGAATGATTCCTAAACTAACTTACTTTTTTAACTAGCAGAATGCCTGGTACTTCTTACTCGGTGCGGTAGAGATTGGCCTTCGCCTTCGCTAATTTGTATACCCGGTGTGGAAGCACTCGTCCTTCACGCTCACATCTTTATGAACCTCATTCGTAGGTTCATAAACATTTGAAAAAATGAGTTAGTTAAATCGGCTCTACAATTTTCAAGTTTTGCGTTTAACAACGAAAATAATTTGATTTTTATTTATATAAATATCTGTTATATATCACGTATAATTATTATGAAGTTGAAACACTTTAGAGCTTTTCTGACGGTTAGGATTATACATCGATGTAAAAATCATGACTATTAAAATTATACTAATTCAAATCAATTCATAAGCAGATTTTCATGTTTAGTATTTAACGATTAGTAGTAGTAGTATTTGACGATTGTATTGCAGCCTGTTTTTTACCCTTGGCAAAGAGACGTAGAGGTCGAAATATTAATTACAAATACAATATTGTCGCAAGATTAGAAATCTAGTAAACAAGAACAATTTCTATTTAAAAATTATAAAAACAGAACTACAATCCCCACATAAAAACAACTATTATTTTACTATGGGAACAAACTGACGTGGTTTTGATATATTTTTATTTTACTTTTGCGGAATTACTCACGTTTAAATACATATATCGGATATACTCCGACTATAGTTCATGGACACAAAGCTGAATACAACGCGCGCGCACATTTGTCACGTGGAGACAGCGGTTGTACTCACGCGGGCTGGTGTACGTTATACTTAGCATTTTCTCCGTGAAGACGGCCACTGGATGCGGCCAAAATTATAGTCAGAGTATCCGATACAATTAAACGTGAGTAATCCCGCGTAAGTAAAATAAAAACTATTATTTTTAAGACATATTTTCAAACCTTGTTTTCTAGAGCAATATCAAGTCTTGTATAAAGGGCAAATTACGATTTAATATAATACAAAGCTAAGGGCAACCAGTTACATAATCTAATAAAGTCTTGAACATAGTTGTGATGAATAAAAATGAAGTAATTACAGAAGTAGGTTATTCGATAATGTCACTAAAATATTACTTGTTTGTCAGCTAGCACAGGTCATTCTACTAGTTTTTTTAAAGATTTGTATCTAAGTAAAAAACTCTGGTCCCCTCGTGACTCGTACCTATACCTAGTACCTACCTGGTATTTTGCCACATGAGATATCACCGACGCGTTTTTTAGACTGTAAATACAATATAGCGGTTATCAAATATTGTTAAACGAGCAATATTTATTTTTTTGATCTTGAAAATGGATTCTTGAATTTCAATGAAATTTGCTATAGGTACAGGGTTTTTGGTATTGACCTAAAACACGTTTCCCCGAGTTTTAAATTTTGCATACACAGGGCTGAGCTCGGTCGTCTAGGTAATCTAATAAGTAAAATAAAAAATAATTTAAAATCTAGAATTTTGTACAATATTTTTAGATAAACATGCCGTATTGGTTTCGTACTCAATGAGTACTTAATGAGTACGGTTATGCATCACTTGTTGTTAACTGCGACCACGTGGAATTTATCAAAAAAAACTACATTTTTTTTCAATTTTCTGAGCCTTCTAGAAAGTATTCGAAAAGTTAAAGAAAAAGATGTAAGAAATCGGTAGTCTTTCTCAAGTTATAGCGCGACCAAAGGAAACAAGTATTTTTTTTTTATACCTATATAGGTTTGTAAAACAAAAGACTGATGAAGCATCAAAAATATGACGCCGCGCCGTGTAGGAAAGTAAATGGTTTAGTATTTCAACCTATAGTTTGTGTCATGATTAATTTATAGAAAATTATAATACTGATTTGGTACGTGTATAGATAATTACATCGGGAAAAATATCATATTTTGTGGCTGCACCCAACGGTCTTTATCAAGTTTTCCAAGATTAAAAGATGCCCTGCTTCAGGCTACCTTTCCATATTTAATCCAAATTCATCCAGCCGTTCCACCGTGAATAAGTTCCTACATATAATATTAGTGGGATTGGAATTATTTTATACATAAAAAGTGGAATAGAAAAATAAAATCACGCCTCTCACAACAATCTCTTTAACATATTCAGAAATCAGGATGCAGTTTCTAAAACAATTGTTCCATTTGATTCCCAATTTTGATGAATTTATGAAGAAAATACTAAATTTTAAGATTTTTTTACATTGCTACGACATCAATCACGTCATCAGCTTAGTTTAAGTTTTCAGACGCAAAGTTTTTTTAAAGAGACTCACGTAAATAAAAAAAAACATCAACGGAGCGCAACTTTCATCGAAACAGCCCATTTATCTATTCGATATAATAAGCGAAGCGAGATAAATAAACAACGGAAATACTCACGATGATTCCAGTATTAACTGTTACCGTTAAGATTTTGACATTTGAAAACTATCGACCTATCGTAAAACTTTTAGCAAAAAGTCTAAAGTAGATGGCTCATTTCACTATCAATTCATGGCGCATCGCGAAGCTTTGTAAATGGAAGCGCGTGAGTCCGCGCGCGCATGACCGCGGGACGCGAAATGACTGACTGTTTCAAAGGCTTAACCTGACAACTCCTCAGCCTTCAACAAATACCCATATCAGCCCAATTTTCGCAAACTGCCAAGTCGTCGCGCTAAATACTTACCTTGTAGATAAAATTAATTTATATAATTTATTGCAAAATGCAGACATCGCACACTAGGTCCGCTGACACTTAAGTTTTCTAAGTTTCGCTTTCAACTTGTCTCATGGTAAGTTTCGGTGTGGTCGAGGATAGAGCATGTTGATCTAGAAGAAATCTGTTCACTCCGACTTCAAAAAAGGAACAGAATCTCTGGTCGGTTGTATATATTAGATACATACATGTAAATGTATATGAGTTGGAAAACTATTATTTTATTCGAAAGGATACACTTTCAGATTGGTCCTATAGAAATTTCATCAAAATCAGCCCAGTAGGTTGAAATTTAAGATTAATAACAGGAGCAAATATGTCATCCAAGTAAAAGAAATTGTGTATTCTGCTACCCTGTGACTTTACAGTGGTCCCAACAAGAATAGTCCCAGCGAACTACCTACCTTCCGGTTAATTCCGGTTTCATCATCATCTGATTTATGAAACCGGTAGGCACCGGAATTCCGCAATAAACCTAGCCATGTACCTGTTTGCGTTTAGTGGTATGAAGTCGGTTTTTAATTATATATGTTCGGTGTTCCGGTATATAATGAAGTTAAATAGTTAGATATATGAAATGTTCTATTTGGCTCTCAATCGGAAGAAACATTTATGTGACGAACACAATTATTTGTTTTGTGTCTGGGTGTTCAAAATGTATGTAGGTGTGTGTGTAGAATGTAGATGTGTTTACAAAAAAAAGTTAGTCGGTTCCCATAGTACAAGCTTTGCTTAGTTTAGGGCTATATGAAATGTTCTCCAGTAGGTATTTATTAAGTTTTCGCAAAATGAGAAATGAGGTTTAGTTTATCAGAAATGTCAACTTTGACGTTGCATTCGATTGAAAATTACGAAAAAATATTCTTACGAAATAACTAATCATGGCAAAATTTATGATAAAAGTATTTCCACAAACGAAATGGAGACAGAAGTGGGGTTAGACAATTTTGTCTACGGGATATGCTAGAGGGAACAGAACTTGATTCTAAGGCTGAAAGGCTGAATATTGTGACAACGAAGTTTGTATATTTGGGAATATACATTTATACAAGTTTTTGTTAATGTTCAAGTAATGAGCCGATCAAATCGCACTCCTGATGGTAAGAGATAAGACCTCTACATGGTACAAGTACAACATCTCTGCTTTGGCGTTTATTCAAATACAAATACATGCTTATAACTTTATCGCTTCGTGTAAAAATATAATAATATTATTAACCCTATCTGAGGCTGTCTGTAACTGTAGGTACCTTTCGCTATGCTGCGGCAGCCAATGTCTTCCTACTAAATAATATGAAGTTTACCAATAATAGAATTTAAACTAAGAAATCTCTAAATAGTATATAAATATGTTTAGCTTATTTTGTTGTATTGTGCGTGCGTGAGTGTGTGTATATGTGAATGTGTTTGTGTGGGTTTCTGTGCGTGGGTGTGCGTCATACAGATATTGTTTTGTGACATTCGATGGTTAGTCTCAATAGCTCTGTACAATTGAAATAATTATCACCGGATTTTGTTTTTTTGTCGACTTGCTGTCTCACTGTCGCTCATTATTTACCATTGATATACATGATATTATCTTCTTTAAAATTCAAAATGGCGCACTTATCAGGTGTACTGCGGTAAATAAATAATGTATTTGTGACATCTTATTTACTTGGGATTCGTGACGCGCGTCATCATTTAACGTGCTTTTCCGTATAAAATATGTAAATGTTGTTGTATCATTTTATCAAATAAATTTGTTATTTTATAAATAATTTTATTATTCATTCCGTATTATTTGTTGTATTTTTAATTATTATACATAAATAGAACAATACAGGGGTGTAAGCTTTGCGTGAGCTGAGCCGATATAGGGTTAATTCGCTCATCATTACAATGAACTGTTACTTACAATGAGAACAGCTTTGAAATCGTGTAAAAAACAATCATATAACACCGAATCAAACATAGAACAAATAATTTTTATTTCTCGACATCAGACTTTTGTATAGGTAGTTGTCATAATAAGTATAACAACCTCCTTTCCGATTACACCTCAAGCTTGGAACCCTGTATAATGACAAAATGTACTGCGGTACTTCCTTATAGGTAGTCATGTTTAACCGGAAAAGTATTTAAAGGATCTTATACCTCGGGGTAAACAATTAGGTAACCATCACAAGAGCTCGTAACTTTACAAATTTACGGTCAAAATTACTAGTTAGCAAAGTAAATCATTGTTTATTTCTTATTAAAACAAATCTTTCCCTGCATCAAACTCCAGATTACGCTTAATACCTACATACGAGTATGTATACTTACTTATTAGTAAAAAATATCTACATAACATCAACATTTCACACAGTGAAATCTCGCCCCAAACTAAACGAAGCTATGGAAAACAGACAATTGATACAATGAGAAAAAAACAACAAAGAAATAACTTTATGTACCTACGTGTAATTCTAGAAGAATTGTTTCAGCGCAAAACAACGTACCTATACAAATAATCAGTACCTACCTACAAGAACGCAGACACAGTTATAAAATAGCAAATAATAATTAAGAAACAAATATAAATTTGCACGAACCTCATTACTGTTAAGCTGAGACAAAACAAAGTTATTTACACAAAACTTTATTAACACGTTGGCATTATTTTTGCGTCAGTCATATCTTAAATGTGCTTACACAAATATGTAATGTAATGTAAACCGTATCTGGTGGAGGTATTTTCCAAAGTATTTAATGCCAAGTCCAATATGCTGTTGATAAGCAAAAACTAAGGCAAATAGTTTGAAATATGAAATGTACCTATTTTAGTACGTGTGTCCTAAGACCATGACACTTTAGCGTTGATGTGTAGGTAGGTATACATATACATAGTTACCTACATACCTTGTTATTATGTATACTTACCTAGCTACTTACATTTATCATCATCATTCTTTTATCAAAACTATATATTTATAAGTGTACGTTGGGTTACAGCTGAGGACTTGAGAATAAATTAATTTATTTTTTTACGAGCCGCATAGTAATTTTTTAGTAGTGTAGGATGCCCTGATACTAGATGGAGTGACTATATACGTAAGACAGCTGGCAGTGGCCGGAAGCGAAAAGCCGATGATCGAACTGAGTGGTGAGTCCTGGGAGTACCCTATGTCCAGCAGTAGACTATGCAAGGTTGTTGATGATGATGATGATAGTAATTTTATAATTATTTATTAACATATCTTGAAGTTATCTAAAAATGTGACACACGGATTAGACAAATAGATACAATCACTTTTAGACAGTTCCTTATACATTGATAGTAGCCAATGCAAAAGCAGAAAGAAATCAACTTATAGGTTCAGGCGCGGTTACAGGGGGATAAATTGTCACTCTTGGTAATAAACCAAAATACTAATTTAATCTGTATTAACCAATATCTACAATTTTGAAATCGTATATATCACTATAGCAATATGTATATATACCTCCTATAAATCACCCGAAAATGAACCTTGAACGAAATCCTAGATCTACGCCATGTTACATTGTTAATTATGTTAGTCTATAATGCTCTTACTGTTGGTAAGAGATAACGCCTATCCATGAGTCTTGCAGCGGTACTCAAAACTTTGAGTAACAGAGCGTCATTGCATTGGCGCTTATTACATTTTTTATTCTCACAAATTGCTGCAGTTGTCCAATACGAAAACAGTTTAACCGATTAGTATGTTTAACCGATTCTATTAGCAAATCGACAACTATAGATACCTAATGTTTGTTAGCTACAAGTGTTAGGTACAAATATCTATATCGAATTGATTTACAAAACATAACATTTTTCGCGCTTCTAAAACTCTATACACATTTAGATTCGTTATGCATAGATAATACGTACGTTGGCACGTGTATTGCATTAAAATTCAATTATATCATTACGTACCAAAGAAATGAAATTCAATTAACATGCTAGGATTTGTTGCGCATGTATTTTAATCGGACTTTGTATTAGCTACTAGGTAACTAGTCTAACTCACACGAGGCTATTTGTCGAAAACCTGTAGTGTTATAAACTCTAAACGTTGCACGTTACAGTTCAAAACGAACGTGTAATATACCTCGTCGCGTTTTCAAATTTGACGCTGGCAAACGAAATACATTCCGCGTGAATTCAACCCGAATTGCATCTCATATGAAAAAAGGCGTTTAAGATTGAGGCGAAAATTCCAAGCATTTACTAGTACGAGTTCCGGATCCATTTCGTTGCAGAACGAGAAACCGTACAGTGCCTAGAACTTTAAACAAATTTAAATGTAATGATACGAACGAAATGCTCTCCTGATGGCGAGGCATAACATATGTTCATGACCATTGATACACAAAACGTTGAGTAGCATAGCAAAGTCCAGCCACTGTACTGAGCTTCTTATTTCGATATCAGGCGCTCACGAAAAAACTACGCGATTGCGAACCTTATTCCGCAGAAACACGAAATGTGGTCGCGTAGCTACTTCCCTAAGTGTCATACAGGTATCGCTATAACCATCTCAGAGTACGGGGGCAAGGCTTCACTGGTTTGGCGCTCAAAAAAACAAATATTACTGTATTCTGGTTTGAAGTCTACTGCAGCTAGCGAAATTACAGGGCTGTTGAGACTTACGATCCAAATGTAGTAATAAAAAAGCATAGAGGTACAACATTACATGTTTATATTAGACTAGAATAAGACTCCAGAAATATCCAGATATTTTTAAAATTAGTTTTTTTTTTTAATTTTATGAAGATATTGTTCAAAGATGTTACTAATAAAAAAAAAGAAACGGATTATTTTAAAGGAAAAGACAACGCAAGACAGTTATGTAAAAGAAGAAACTTCTTAGCAAGCATCGTTTTAGAGGGACGTGAACCTGTACGTACCTACCTGTACGAACCTTAGATTTAAGGAGCCTCTTTAATTCTATGAATTAACGCTAACTTCTGCATAATAAAATTTGATATGATCATACCAACGCTGCTTTCGATTCTCTTATCGGTCGATAATAAATTTAAAACTGTTCTTAGCAGACCTTTTTATTTTAATAGAGTAGGTACAGAGATTTTACACGTGTAATTCCTACACCTACTTTTATCTCATAAAATACCACAGAACCATTTATAATCAAATCATACAAGATTTACATTTTTCATGCGTAGTTAAGACATAATTTTTAATTACCTTCATTAAAGTTAATGATTATACAAAATATTTTCTATGTTTTTCAACTCTAGGTAGGTACTTATTGTTTAGGATCATGTTCCAATTCCTTATCTCGAAACGCGTAAACTAGGTTACCTGTTACTCGATCTAGATACAAAACACATAGGCGGAGAAGCGAAACAACCAAATATTTGCTTCTGAAAATGAAGAAAAGAGGACAATGTTTAGATTCAGATTCCATTCAGAATATTGGGGACCGTGAGAATAGACTGTGGTGAAACAAAGGCCCTTTAAAAAAACGATTTCGTTTATCTTTTTATTTGATAAAATATAATAAAGGAGCACAAAAATCTCAATTAATTTTTGAAATTAATCATTTAAAAAGTTTTGACTCTACAGAAATAAGATCAAATATAATACTTAAAAAACTATATTTCGAGCACTGTTAAGGTTTTGTTGTATCTAATAATAACCGAATGTTACAGCAATATACATGTCTTTTTTTAGGACTTCGTAAGACAGACATGGTAAAAAAATTTACCTAACTAATACTTTTCGAGTTATGTGAAAAAACATTAAAAATCGAAGTTTGACTCGTACTCTCTTGCTTTGCTATATGTGACCTTATTAACAAAACCATTAGACTGCTGAACTGCTATAATGTGCTCGAAACGTCAGAATATAAGGTCTTAATTCAATTAGGTTCATTTTTAATCTAAAAAAAAACGAATATCTTTTAGGACTTTCTAAATATGTAGTATAAAACGAAATTGCTGTCCGCGTGTCAGTTTTTCCACTTACCTACTTCTGACAGTCTACCTTCTAAAGTTCTAAACCATCCAGGGGATTTTGCTACGGTTTCCAGACACATTTAGATATTTTTAAAGAAGGTTTGTATAATAATATGCAATACATCCTAATTAAACATTTTCATAACTAGAGAAATTCAATATTTTGTATCAAGTCGCCATTATAAATAGAACCCGCGCGAAGCCGGGGCTGGTCGCTAGTAAACTATAATCCGTTCACCATAGGACCATCGCTCACAGTTGCTAGACGGTTGTACTGCGTCTAGTGTTATACACACATTGTTTTTGGAATATATAGCATTCTTTTCAATTAGCTTATGAGGGTAAAAACCCATACACAAATTAATACGAAGTATAAAATAAAACCTATTCTAAAAGTCCACAAGAGGGTTTAAATGTGGCCAGAATACATTGCCACATAGGATGGTACCTAATTTCTTGACCGAAGTATATGTTTTAGCTTATATCGATATGGTATTAAAAAAATGACTAGTGCAAGAATTAATCGCAAGCGTTGACTTTAAGAATTGTCTTGTTCGTCATCATCATCACCTAAGTCAACTGTTCGACTAAGCAACTTTTTATGCACACTAGAGTCCCAACTTCGAGTTTCACTTCCAAGTTCCTCGCTGCTTTGAGTATAACGCAATCTATGCCATACTTACTTTGTTACTAACAAACGTCTAGTGATCATGTCCATATACGTTGTCCTTTATACTTTCACATTTTTAAATACGATTAAAAGTGACATAGTACGCGAGGCACCTATGTACTCGTACCGACAATAACTTCAAGTCTAGTGCAGTGGCGCTCATGGTGTAGCTTGACTAGGTGTTTTCAAAAGAACGCCGATATTAAGCAATGGATAATCCGATCAGACTTTGGATGGGTGACCGTGAGCAACATTTGTTTTTGAGCTCTACCGTGGTTCGGATTGTAGGTACGTTAAATTGTAGGTTTCAGCTCTGTTCTATACTTCAAAAACAACCGTCAGGCCGGACCGCTCACCATGTATTATGTACGTATAGGTAGGTACTTCCACTACTTGACATAGGCATCTGTTAACGAATCTTTTAACATCAAGTCACATTATTTATATAATTATAGGTCAAGTAATTAAATTAAGTACCTACATCTCTGACGCGAAATAAAATCAAATAAACTTACCTTCATCGTCTTTTCCACCAACGCCGAGCACGAACGCGCTTCGTAAGAGGTGACCCATCTTCCCAAACTCTTTACAATGCTGACTTTGTGCAAATCAAATAATCCACTAATAACCATCTAATTTCTAATCTACATAAATGAACTACAATCACTACGCGACTAAGGCCGAAATAACAAAATCAATAAACTAATGGTTTAAAACCGCCTTAGTCGGTGGAGACCAAAACGGCTACATCTCGGCAAGAAATTGTCGGTCAAGCGCGCTTTCGTATTAGAAGAAAGCCCTGTTATGCGTTAGCTGCCCTCACCGATTTGCAAATGATGTGAAGCGAGCGTTAACCGAAATTATAGATTGAGTAAAGGAAACGAGCAGCGAAACATGTATAGTAGCGTTATCTTTACAACTTTGTTATGTGCACAAGAGAGTAAACATTCTCGTATTGGTCGAGAACCTACGACATAATATATCGTTGAAGCACGTTACGATCACGAAAAGTCGTGATCAGTGAACTATTCACTTACTAGATACGACTTACAAAACTGTTTCGATGATATTATGACTGATTGACTTTATTCATGGTTAGCAAAATTATCGAATAATTGCAAAAAAATATTTATTACATTTATACTAGTGTGATAGACATTAACAACTATTTCCTAATCTTGTCTTCCTAAAACCACAAAAGCGAACGTTTGTTTGTATAAGCTGTAGCGGTACCATACGTAGGCAGTAGACTACTTTTAATCCGGGAAAACGCGGCTGAAAAACTGATATCCCTACATATTGTAAAACAAAGTCATTTCCCGCTGTCTGTACGCTTAATGCGGTTTCCATCAATAGACAGAGTGATTCAAGAGGAAGTTATATGTACCTATAATAATATAATACATGCATATGCACCACATTAGTATCTACTATCTACATAACACCCGTACGAAGCCGTGGCGGGTCGCTAGTAAATGTATATATAAGTGAAAGTATCTTTGTTCCTTGTTTAACTAGCTAACGACTAACTGGCTAAATCTTGATGAAAATAGGAAAGGTAATATTGTGTTCCTTGAGGACTGTATTTCCGTCCTAAATTTTTGTCAAAAAGAGCTTTGTATGCAAATTTTGACAAAAAATCAGAAAATGTACAGTTTTTGTTAACGATACAAAGGAACAATGAAGCTATTTGCGTGCGCCAACTCAGGCTTCGTGGATAAACAATCGGCTGCGTGTTAAGCGTAGAACTTAATCAATGATGATAAATTTATTAGTTTTTTTAGAGCTAGGCGTTTGATTACAAGAACAGTGTAAAATACGATATGATGACCTTTGTGTTAGTCGTGAAGGTTATTTAGGTGGTGCTAGTAATCTCGAGCCTGGTTAGGTGGATAAAGTTGGAATTAGACCTTCGGCAATCTCGCTTGAAATCCAGTACCAATTCTAAGCTTGCAGACAATAATGACTACAAGAGCACTCCATGCAAACGGCTATGGGATTTGTAAAGTTCGATTGGATGCTTACGTCACTCTAGTTTTTGGGATGATAAAGCACCATGTCAACTCTACACTACCTAGTGTCTTCGTGTGCTGGACAAAAGGAAGAATGAATTATATTTTAAATTCACAGGGTACGTGTCTGACCACAGCTCACCTAATGTAAGCGACGATGATGGTAAACATTCATACCGTTTTGAAGATGAACATATACGTAGATGCTTGGCAGAAGATTTTCAACTTGTTGAAGTAGTAGTTAGCCAGCAGTGTACATACATCCATGATAGAGAGCATCCATGGTATGGTTTCTTACAACGTTTACATTCACCGTCAGCTAAAGCTGGTTGTTGGTATTGTGCTATTTTTGCAACTATTAAAGCTATTGTGACGCATTTATCACAAGTATAAATTATATTTCCTAGCGCCGCCACATCTAGTTTTTATAACTTCAACCCGAGTGATTTTCCCTCGAATGATTTTGCGTTTGACAATGATGAAGGACATAAACATTGATCATTCATTTTATTTTTTACCTAACGATAGAACGTAAAAACAGTAGTGCCTAATACTGTAAGTATTTTCGAAACGATAATGTTAGAGTGAGATACCTACATAAGTTATAACACGTATGATACCTGTACAATATATTGCAAATATCCATGTGGATATTTTTAACAGCGCGTATGCATAGATACCATAGGTATAGGTATATTTATATGGTATCATTATAATTTATGTACAAGATTTTACAAGAAAGTGTTTTGCGATCACAAAGCGAATATACTACTAACTTACATAATTTTATGAGATATAGTAATTCGCTACTAATATTATAAAATTGCGAATTTTCACAAAACTTGTTTAATTTTTTTTACAAAACCTGATATATTTTTTTTTTTATGGTTGACAGGCTAGTTGTTTGACCACACCTCACCTGATGTTAAGTGAAGGTGTGGTCGAAGATGGTAAAGCACACCTAGCCTGGAATGGAACTGGCTCTCAAGTGAGGCTGCCGGAACACACCGTTAGATGCTTGGCGGCAGATTTTCAACTTGAGGGTGGTAGCTAGCCAGCCGAGTACTAGAAAGTACCCTACCACCATGCTACAAAACCTGATGATGAACTATGATAGTACCTACTATCGTCGTAGGTCTGTTTGTCACGTTTTCAGGTTAAAACCAAGCAACAAGTCAAGATTTAAGTCACAACCTGCTTAAATGAGATCCACTATCATACCTCCGTACATGTTACGAACCCCCAACTTTTTTACTCTCACGTGGACTCTATGTCGGTCATCGTCGACCTCTAGAGGTCAATATAGACCACTTTGGGTATCATCGCAAGAATGCTCCGTCAATTCCTTAAAATCCTACTCACTAAAAATCCGTGAACATAAATAGATAATTTCGGCAAACTTGCTTAGCGCAAAGTAAATTGGGTGTGAAATGATGGCAGCTCCTGGGCACCGCCTTGTCGGTAGAATTTGGGTCAATTTTCGTCGCGGATCCCTTCCTTCATTCTATTTATATCTCTTAATGCCGGAAACCCAAATTGATGTTGGAAAATGTGTTACAGGTAGCGCCGCAGCTGGGTAATGGGAAAGCCAGTATAATTTAAACCACCTAGCGTAATGAACCAATAAGAATACAGAACGGGAGGCAAAAAAGAGTAGGTACCTAGTAGGTAATTGCATTTACGTAAAAATATTGAAAAATTGATTTGATTAATACAAGTTTTGGAAAATATAATTTAATATTTTTTTTTTTTTAATGATTGACAGGCTAGTTGTTTGACCACAGCTCACCTGATGTTAAGTGAAGATGTGGTCGAAGATGGTAAAGCACACCTAGCCTGGAATGGAACTGGCTCTCAAGTGAGGCTGCCGGAACACACCGTTAGATGCTTAGCGGCAGATTTTCAACTTGAGGGTGGTAGCTAGCCAGCCGAGTACTAGAAAGTACCCTACCACCATGCTATGGTTTCCTCACGATGTTTTCCTTCACCGGCAGCTCAAGCTCATTGTCGGGGTTTGAACCCACGCCCTTCGGCATGCGAATCTACCGCGCTAACCACTGAGCTATCATCGCTACAAACAAACAAATAATGCAATGCATTTTTCAAAACTTGTATTTTTCGAATGTTAATGTTTAAACGTTAAAAGTCTGTGGTGTTTCAGAGTGGGAAAGCGATACAAAGTGGAGAAACACACAAACTAGGTATATCGACGTTAGTGTCGATTCAAAAAGCAAGAGTTATTTTCAGTACAACGACAGATTAAATACCAGTCAGTATTGAATACCTAGTTTTGTATAAGGTTTAGTTTCCAAGGCAACCGACTTAGTACTTGGGTCGCTAACCACCTTACCATTTTATTGCAGCGCCTTGTGGAATCTCGAATAGGTTTATGTAAATTAATTTAATTAATTCGAAACGTGAAGGCTAGATTAGATTGGTAACAGTAGGTAACTACCGAGTTTATAAATCTTTTGGAGTTTTGGATTTTCAGTAAAATAAGTGATATTTAATCTAAAACGTTCTCCTATAATTAGAAAAAACGCTTTTCCATCATTGCAGCGGTACTCAGAACTGTCGAGTAACAAAACGAAATCCTGGCTGTCGCTACTTTGGAGCTCATTACTTTAAGAATTTCGATAGTTAATCTCAATACTTAGTTAGTCTAGTTATAGTACCCTTCAAACCGGATCACAGTAATGTATACACGCTATTGTTTAGCGGCAGGATATTTGATTCCGCGATGGTACCTATCTACTTAGATCTATGACTTTCTGCTAAGAAATCTACCCCCTAATGAATCTTTTCTCATAAATAATTATAAATATCTTAGGATATTTCACACAGCGCCATCTAGCCCCAAACTAAACATATCTTGTACTATGGAAAGACAGAATAAATACAATATGTATGTAAATCATATACCTATAGTTTTTTTTAATACATACACACTTATAAGACGTACAAAACACCCAGACACAGAAAAAATATACTTTCGTGAGATGTTTTGTCCTGGGTGGGAATCGAACAATTCCCTTAACTCGAGTGATATTGTGTGGCAAAACATGTATTATCGTGTTGTTCCCTTAACTCTGTACTACAGAGTGTAGAAGCTTCTCGTACTACTTTAATAAGGCTTAGATTGGACTTAACTGTGGCTTTATGTGACTTTAAGAGTGACTCAGGATTATACTTGATTTTCAGAATTAAAAATAAGTATAACTAGTTGACATTGTTAGAATACGCAATGTCAAGCTAAACAAAAAAAAGATCAATTTAGTTTATCACAATATTTTATTCAGGGATGAGAAACGACAAGATTTTATCAAACAATTAACGCGACTTTGTCTGCGTTTGCTTTAAATCGTTAATTTAAAATATGCTGAACGTGTATAATCATAACTATGTATATTGATATTACCCGACTGCCCAAGAAGGATAATATAAGTATTTATTATTCACAACATACATTTTTTTTTTAATTATTAAAAAGCTATCTCTTCTTACAACCTTAGTATGGTAGGAAGGATAGTAACGATTTTCGCACATAATATGTATGCAAAAAGAGGTACAAAGACAACAAAAACTGGAAAGCATATGGTAGTTCAGTAGAACCAAAACTTTTAAAAAGACTTTAATCTTAAGTTAAATCAATACAAAATACTCGAAATATCAATAGAAAAAAAAACATTACATTACATTACTTATTGGGGCATTGAGTAAAAAATAACTTACGTTATTCCTGATAAACCAACTTCAGCAAAGAGATATGCGTGAGTTTCATAGCTGAAGTATGGCTCAAGTTCCCATGATGAAACATATACTTCGATAAGCTTCTCATCTCGACAGTGGGCCACATTTTCTAAAAAAAAATATTCATGTAAATTGGTAGTAGCATTCTCCGATTTGACTGCCTTTAACTCAGTCAGTAGTACCTCAGCCCCCAGAGCTGCAGGTTCATGGGTATATTTGTCCTGGATTCCTGTTCCAAGACAAACATATAATGGTATAGATGTTTGTTATGTGTCAGTATATTTTCAATACATTTGCTCGGGAATGATCACTAGAAGCATTTAAACATTGTTTGAAAGTTCAAAGACACACTGTATCATGTGTATCTTAATAACTACTAAGAAGGATTTAAGCACTATGTTTGATAACCAGCAGTTTTAAAAAGTATGAATGTGCTTTCTTTGAGTCAACTAAGAAATATTTAAATTTTCTTTTTCAAAATCACAACCTGCCAATATAAATAAAATAAAAACACACTATTAACATTTATTGTACCATGGCAGAAATGTCGAGGTAAATAAACAAAATAAATTACTACAGTACTACTATTTTAAATACTAGCAACTCCAGCAGGAACCTGCAGCATATTAATTTAAGATAAATGCTTTCTATACATACTTTGAATTTCACTCAAAACCATCCACATGTTATAAAGCTAGCGTAATTACAGGGCTGTTGAGACTAACCATCTAATATCTCAAAGTAATTGAACGCCAAAGCAGCAATGCCCTAGACCTCTTTTGCTATTCAAAGTTGTGTATCGCTGCAATGGTCATGGACAGGCGTTATATCTTACCATCAGGAGAGTGTCTCGTGCGTCTCATTACTTTTACATCAAAAAAAAGCATTCATAATATTGCTGTGTATTAAGTAATGTAGTAAGTTAGTACTTACCTGTAACAACTTGTTTTAATCTAAATTCTTTCTGCAAACAGTTGAAGATGTTCTGTACACTCTCCGAGATCTGTTTTGTTGACCAGGTTGATATCACTGGACTATAATCAGGCTGCAGCTTAGCGAGGGCTCGTAATTGATTGCTAATAATATTTACCCCTGAAAATAACAAGGAACCTTACTATCTATTGATTGGTATTGCTCTCTATTATTGATTGGGATTATTTATATTAAGTTTTTTTTTATATTGAATAGGTTCGCACACATCCTGCCTGATGTGAAGCAACGATGCGGTCTAAGATGGAACACGCTTACCTAGAAGGAACCTGTTTACACTTGATTTGAAGACACTCATATTGTACTTTTCAGGAAACACAGACTTCGACAGAGTTACACATCCTCGCTGTGCAAATAAAAAATGTAGACTCAAAGCTCTTAGTGCGCACATGAGGAACATCCACCATAACAAGATTCCTTTTAATATATCCTTGTAATAGCATGCATCACATATTATGTATTACCACCATTGCCATTACTATGGTAAATCTTGTTATTTTATAAGTGTTGTGGGGGGTATCTACACTGTGCTTGTTTTGAGTTGCTTGGCTATACATTAACTACTTCATAGTACAGAAACATTACATAGTATTTGTATCTTCATAAAAGGACCACATGGTATTAATAAAGGAACTCCTATTAACCATCCCCTGTATACGTCACTTGTATACATACATACATATACCAACCTTCTACAATATTCTGGAAACTTTCAACAATTTCTGTAAAACTATCCATAAGCGGCCTCAGCTGACTTGGATAATAGTCATCCTTGCATTCCTGTAACTTTAACGCTGACACTGCTTTGAACAGTCTTGTACCTTTATCCCTCATTCGAGCCCAATTGTCTAATAAGCCATGAAGTTTAGATATATGGGAAAAAACAGTGTTTGAGATACCCGGCTGATCCTTACTGGGTGATAAGATTTCTGAAACATAGATACACAGTACACATGTAATCTTCTATGGCTCTTTTTATACTATAGTTATTACATAAATCTAACAAAACATTAAAATGAAATTACACCGCTCGGCCGTGTTTTTACGACTTTATGCAGCGATTGACGCGGATCTTTATCAGATTTCTTATGTCATAAAGCACTTCGATCGGATAACCATTTTACAGTAGTAAGATATCATACAAACTTTATGTATATATTTACCTTTGGGCGTGAATTGAGTACATTCATTTTTCGAAGTTTTCGAAGGAGTTTTTGATATTGACATATTTAAATTTTTTAATCAAGAGTTTATTTATTTTGGATCAAATCTAAACGAAACTATTAAAACAGTCAAGCAGTGTATTTGCTAAATTGCTATCAACTACTCTTAAAGCATAAATTCAGCATTCCATACATAACCTCTAAAAATAGCTCGTACAGCTATCAACCGTATAAACTATCTTCAAAACAAAACAACCTATAACATTTCTTTTTTTAATAATTTGCCCCTTCGGGCAGGCTAAATCTATAAAGCCATACTGCCTTGTCTTAAGTGTTATTTCTGCTGTATCTTAGCTATAGATAGCGTCAAACTCGTCTTAGTCAAGTCCAGTTCGTGTCAGTTAAGTCCAGTCATGCTTTAGTAAAGTAGTGGCCAAAGAACAATATATACCGTAGTGGCGACTTTACCATAAAGCTTCGATGGAGTTTTGGATGCAACACGAAAACTCATGTTTCACCAGATTATATCCTTTTCCCACACCCGCGCTTGTAATTCGGCACTTTATGAATAAAACACCACCATTTTTATGCATAAACACTCGACAAAACACTAGTTTTGGAAAAAATACAACGGAGCGACACGACTCTTCCCGCGTTACCGCCAAAACTCGATTAGATTCTGATATCGATTCTCTATTAATTTGTTGTTCATATACAACAACATTTTATTTGGAAACTGGTAGAGTGCACAGAGTGCGATACCAAGAAGAAAGAAAAACAAAACATTGTCTTGTCAACCAATTGCCACATTTGTGTTTAATAATAATACAGATTTGGTTTTGAAATTTTAGATTCACTTGCTGGTACAATTTATTTATTTTTCTAAAATAAGTGCACTCCTGTGATATTTTGTAAGATAAACCTTTGTCTTACTTAGTAAAGTCAATAGTCCAGGAATATTATTGCTCCGACATGGCAGGGCCCATACAAGATGTTATTGAGGAAGATGCCGCGGATTTACAGTTCCCAAAAGGTACACACGTCGTATATATAACACATCTTATCTAAGCAAAAACTTTTTTCTAATACATTTCACTGCTCATACTACTGTATTTGTAACTTTATGTCCTATGTAACCTCTAAATCTTTGTAGAGTATTAGAGAATGCTTTCTAATTTTTAATATAATACTTGACCTGTTAACATTTTTTTATTTTAGAATTTGAAAATGCAGAAACTTTGCTAATATCAGAAGTTGATATGTTGCTAGAGCATCGGAAAGCTCAAAATGAGTCTGCTGAAGAGGAACAAGAATTTTCAGAAGTCTTCATGAAAACTCTTACATACACTAACATGTTTAAGAAATTTAAAAACAAAGAAACTATAGCTGCTGTAAGAAAGTGAGTAAAATATGTATTATAACATTTTACTACCATTGATTATAATAAAGCAAGCCAGTGTGCAAAATAACAAATCTTGCTCCTATGTACCTAATATAAACTGTAAAATGAGTGATGTGCTATTTAAATTTTTGTACAAAACAATCTCCGAATTCTCATATCAATTCTCACAGATTGTTATTCAAATGTGACTGAAAAAATAGTTATGAATAATGAATTAGTTCAAAATAATCACTGCTTGCTGAATTTACTGCAGTTACGTTAGTACATCATACATTAATTGGTGCAATAATGTCATAAGTAGTTCAAAACGATTTTGTGCTATGCTTATACAATATAATTTGTTGTTGTTTAATCAAATAGTGTAAAAATTAATTTTATTATAAAATTACCAAGATCTTATTTTTTGGCTCAAAAATCCTTAACTATAGCTATTCTATATGAAATGCTGAATATATGTATAGATCTAAGTGTATCAAGTGCAACAAGTACATACATACATTGAATTTATTCCAATATATTTTGCTCTTAACTTTTAAACTTATGTTTCAGCCTTTTACAAAGTAAAAAATTGCACAAATTTGAAGTTGCAAGCTTAGCAAATCTTTGTCCCGAAACACCTGAAGAAGCTAAGGCACTCATTCCATCATTAGAAGGAAGGTTTGAAGATGAAGAACTCAGAATATTATTAGATGATATACAAACCAAACGCAGCTTACAATATTAGAATGAAACAGATAATTGAATAATTTTTAAGACATATAATTAATTATTAAAAATTGCTCTGTACTCGTTTCATTTTCTTATAATGCATTCTAACAAAATAATATAATGAAAGCACCAACACAATCTTAGACTAGATAGTGATTACATTAGCAATGTTTATTTGTTTGTGTTGTTTTATTTATTTAATTTTCTTGTTTTTATACTAATGCTTATGTAAGCAAGCATATGAAAAGGGTGAGGGATTTTCTTACTTTCGCTGGTAAGGTTGAGGAATTTAATTGAATTGAGGATTGAAAATTTATAGAATTCTGTAAAACTTAATACTCGAACAGCCCCATACTTATCTGTAAAAGTATGCTGTTTTATGGTTTTGGTCACCACTCTCAACTAAAAAGAAACTAAAGATATTATAACTTATTTAGATTATAAATGTAAGAAATTATATTATAACATTTTTAGTTGTAAAGAAAATTGCAGTTAATGTTTAGGTACATGGCAGTCTATTTGGTCAACACGTGCAAGTAATGCAAAATAAAAACAATTTATTGCATTATATATAGTGCAATCAGCTAAATCAAGCATTTTGTTTTCATCGATATTTATAGAAACTCTTAACATGTTCACCAGAAATAACCAATTTATAATTAAATCATAATGATAAGCTCATATAATGCACCTTTTAATGGAAACTCGGGCTTGTGCGCTAGGGCCTAATCCATACATGAAGGAAAAAAGCCATAAATATTTATGGCCTTCTATACTTTCTGGTACTTTTCAACCTCGTAAGACCTTCAACTTTCATTTGTTTTATCAAATATATCAATCCATAGACAATTTAGTTGACATGGCGGAGTAATCAGCTGTTAATTGCAATGCTACAGAAAATTGTAATTTATCCTTCCTTTACGTATGTTTAGTTTAATTTCTTCATCGATAATAATTCATACGGGCTCGTTATTTTAAGTGGATCGCGTTAAATATGTTTTCTATTCCGTGCTAAACAAAGGGAAAGAGAATGGCGCGATGTTCCTTGTCATCTGCTGTCAGCTTCATTCATCCATTGTGCGGAAAAAATGTGACTCGTTCGCTTTGTAATTTTGTTTTTATGTAATAAGTGGTTAGTTGAACATTAAAATATATTTTTAGTGTTTCTGTGCGTCCTGTGCAACTGCGGTCATCTTAATGAGTGAAAATCACCCGTGGTAGACGCATAAAAATTGTTCGTCAACGGAGCCTTTACAAAGGGAATGTACGGCGTCGGCAAATAACGTATCGTAGTTTTTCTCGTGCTGTGAGTTTATTGTTAAAGAGAAATAGGGATTTATGCTAGTGGGGTCCTGTAGATTAGCAAGATGTCGGGTCGAGTGCGGAAGCAGGCGGATTGTCCCGCAGGGAAGCAGGGCCCGATGAGGGCAACTCTGCCGGTGTCTTCGGTGATGAAGGCCAGTGGTGGCCTTAAGAAAAACTCTAGTAACAGCCCCACACTGTCGCCCACCAATGTGTGGCGGATATCGCCGGATCACGCCCTCTCAGGCCAGCGGAGCCCGGGAGCTCATAATTATAAAGGTACTACTATAAATAACTGAAATACTCCTTTATTTACTTATGCCTTATTTTAGTTTTTTATTTTAATTAGCACTCGTTATTACATTGGATGAATCTGTTTTGCTAAGTTTATTGTGCAGTTTAATTATTAAATGGCTTTGTTATTATAATTATACTAACAAAGCCATACATAACTACTATAATGCTAGTGATAAAGTTTCAGATAGTTTCAGATAATTTGGAATTGTAAGTCTAGTTTTTTGTTTGTCAAAATGTATGATAATAAGATTCTGAAGAATAAAAGAGGATTTTACAATATGCTATCAAGTTCAAGGTCACTGTTGCATATCCAATATTCCATAAACAATTTTAGAAATTCTAAATTCTGGCTTACTTTTTAATTTTATATTGTGTCATTTGAAAAAAGAGTACCTACCTAATGAAATGTATGGACCCCCAATAGTTGTCTATACTATTATAAAGAGGAAAGATTTGATTTTTTGTTTGTTTGTATTGTATAGGATCTGAAACTACTGGACCGATATCAAAAATTCTTTCACAGTTGGGAAGCTATACTATCTCTGGGTGACATAGGCTACTTTTTATCCCTCTATTCCCACGGGAACAGGAACTACGCGGCTGAAACCGTTAACAACTAGGATAGTTATGATTTATGTGCATAAAAGTGGAGTGATAAGTATCTCAAGCAGGCTGAGGGTCAAAATAGGCACAAAATGGGTTTGCATTAAAATTTATTTAACACTTACATACCTGTATAAGGTTCAAGTATTTTTTGTTCCTTAATTTGATGGTGTTGATAAATCACAAGGTTCTGAAGATATCTTGAAGGATAAACAGAAAAATATAGACTAAAAAATTTACTTGATATATAATTTATCAATAACTGTGTTTATAACACAGTTAGTTATATCTCTAATATAGATCTCTTGCATGATTTACTGAAAAAAAATGTTTTGTATTCTTCTTAATACTGAGGATTTTCTTGTTACAATTTTCTGAGTTTGGTTCAATTGTTAATCATGAAAAGATCATTTGTATATGATTTTGAGACATTTTTTCATAGATGTAAAGTGGTAAGCATTAAATAATAAGTTTTGTATGAAGTGAATTTTACCTTATAAAACCCCAACAAAGAGTTTGAAAATATTAAAATCCTGCTAATAAACTAATTAATTCAAAAAAATAAATAAAAACGTGAACATATTTTGAATAAAAAAAAAATGTTTTCCTTATGTGGGATTACTCACATTCAATTATTCTAGATGCTCTGAATAAAATGTCAATTGACTTGCAATATAAGGATGTGCATCCATTGTATTCTGGTTTTAACTTCTTAAATTCTTAAAACCTCGGATGTTACCGAAACTATAGCTGAGAGCAACCAATGTAATTAAATGTTAGGAATTCCAGGTGAGTAACACAAACTTATCAAAACAATGTAAATTTCCATAGTAAAATAGAAAATACATACTATGTAGTTTGCTTATTTTACCTTATTTTGAAAAACCTATTTGTATGATACTACTATAGTCCTACACACTTTGTTATTATTAAACTATGTATAATATATGTATTTCCATCTACCTACTAACATCATTAAACTAATTTCATGACACAATCAATATGTAATATTTAAAGAAGTTTCTGTAATTTCAGGTAAAGGGCGATTTGGCGCGAGTATCCGGCGCACCGCATCTCTCGACACACTGTATCACAAGGGGCAATGGCCCAGGGACTACTATCTCCATGCCGGACAGCTGCAAGTTGATAAGTCCACACAAGTATGTTTCATACTTCAAACTTGTTACAATACAAATGTTAAAAATTTCTTTGTCTCCTTGATTTTTGGCCATACAGTTATCTGCATCCTTTAGTTGCATTCTAGTGATAAGGTTGTCAATTGTAACACTAGTTTTAATGTTTATTTTACTATTGTTATGATTAGCTTGTACAGATGACTATTCAGATTGCAATGACCGGTTATAAGGCCTATGATGGCGGGTGATGGCCTAATACTGGGGTGATGTAATAGGCTTTTTAATGTTGTCTATCTCAATATTGTTTGATGTAATAGTACATGCTAAAGATAGCATCTAAAATCTTTATTTACCAGTATCCTATGTTTGAACGCACTGTACCTTACTGATTGCTAAAATATATTTAAACAAGATACTTTGGCATTTTTAATAAAAATATTGGTGGACATAATAAATCATCATTATCATTTCAGATACTGAAATGCCAGCTCAAACCATTAAGCCTACAAATGCTGCGGTTAGTAGTGACAGTACACAGTGAAACTATACATGCTACCTCAACCTTTTTTAGTAGCCTTCATGACCACCCCTGCAGCCCACGCCCGTCTGGGGCTAGATTAATATAGAGTACAGGGATCAATATCAGTAACAAAACGTCTACCATATTTTTCCAGACGGATGAAGGCGGTGGAACTTCAGGGCGCTCCTCTCGCGGCTCAGATGACGACAAACTCGATCGCTTCCTCCGCAGCCGCCTCCAGAGGCCACACAAACCATCCGCTTCGGGAGACTATTCTGCTCATAGTCTCAGTTCTAACATGTGTAAGTTAATTATAATAAATATCTATATTTATTTTTAAGTTTTTAAAACTCAGGTCATATTAATGTGTCTATAGTTTCGTTACACTGAACTTTGTGTGACAAACCAAGGTTAAGGGAATCGTTGCTATGGCGCTCATTACTTTGAGACAGATGGTTAGTCTTAACAGCCCTGTAATTTTGCTAGCTGCAGGACTCTTCAAACCGGAACATTGTAATCTTTACACACTACCGCTTGGCGGCAGAATATCTGGTACTGCGGTGGTACCTACCTAGACGACCCCAGTCAACACAACATCCAGTCAGGGCTCATTTTTAAGCTCATATTCCTTCTCAAGAAATTTGAGAAAAGTACCAGTTTGAGTACCTACCAGAGATAAATGGTTGTAAACTAGCCCAAAGGTATTTCCTGATAATTAATAATTGGTTGATCAGGAAAGAGCTAGAATCTCGTATTACCCAGTCTTAATAATGACGTATCCGATTCCAGCTGGTTTCCGGTTCAGCAGCGGCGCCGTCCCGCTGCGGGCGGCGCGATCCTCCGTGGAGGGACTGAATCAGGAGATCGAGCGGCTCGTGCTCTATCCCGCCAGCGGCACACAGACCCCACACCTCGACAGACTGCGGGACAAAGTAAATAATCCTTACTTTCTTGCTAAACCCAGATGTCAGACTGCAGGAGAAAGTTAACTCCTACTTCTTTACTCCCTATCACTATTATATTTATATATATATTATACATATCTGTTTTATCCACTCCTGATGGTAACAGATAACGTCTGTCCATTACCATTGCAGCGATACACAGAAATTTGAGTAGCAAAATAAAGTCCAGGGCATCGCTGCTACGGCGCTCATTACTTTGAGACTTTCGATGGTTAGTCTCAACAGCCTAGTAATTTCGCTGGCTGCAGTACCCTTCAAATCGGAACACAGTAATGTTTACACAATACTGCTTAGGGGCAGAATATCTGGTACTGCGGTGGTACATACGTAGACGACCTCCTGCTAAGGAGACCAACCACCAAGTGAAATATTAGTTACTTTCAGCTGGTTCCCAGTTTAGCTGCGGTGCGGCTTAGTTTGCTCCTTTGAGGAAAGGTACGCGTACGCTTACGTAGATTTCTGTAATACTATTTATGTCTATTGGTAACACTTATATTTATGTCTATAGGCATTTGTTAAATTCCATATATCTTCTTTGGTGTATCAGAATATCCTTTATTACGTTACTGTGTACAAAGATGTTACAGATATATAGGTATCAATTTTTTTTTTTTTTGGGATTTTATGGTTTGGCTACAAAGGCCTTTGAACCATGTCATTATTTGCGAAGAACGAATTCATGTCTTACATCTATAGTTACAGTCAAAGTCTAGTATTGGTCTAGTCCAGTCCGTATCAGTCAAGTCCAGTCATGCTATAGTAAAGTAGTGGCGACTTTACTTTAAGCTTCGATGGAGTTTTGGAAGCAACACGAAAAGTCATGTTTTACCACATTATATCATTTTCCCACATTAGTGCTTGTAATTCGGCACTTTATGAATAAAACACCACCATTTTTATCCATAAACACTCGACAAAACACTAGTTTTGGAAAAAAATACAACGGAGCGACACGACTCTTCCCGCGTTCGCGCCAAAAACTCCTATAGGTATCAACAGCATTATCCATCACAGACATACAATTTTATACTAATGGGTCAATAGCATAACAGTAGTTGTCAATTGGGTTTGACAACTAGTTACACAAGCTGCAGTATTTTGTTTATTGAATTCCAGGTAACACCGGAAGGTCACCGCGCTCCGCTTCCCGAGCTTCTCAGGCGTTCTGTCAACACACAAACACCGCACGACTATTGTCATACGGCACATTCTTCAGGTATTGATTCCACATGTATCACTCTCTCTATATTCTACTGGGTATTCAATTAGACAATAGGAATTCTTAAATATCATTATCAACAATATTTATTATGTGAATAAACCTAGAAATGCTGGAAAAATATTAAATTAACTGCTCCAATGAAAATGTAAAGTTTTCCTGTTAAACTTTGCTTTTCAATTTTATTTGTTGTCTCATTGAATACCCTTTATTCATCATGATTGCACAATTCGTTAGTAAAATCATTTCTAAATTGTAATCAATTAATTCATCAAACAATGTATGCTGCTAAACTTGACAAAATGCAATTCTTTCACATCATAATTTTTAGTATGTCTATTATTAACATGGACTGTTTTTATTGGTCTAAGATATTTTTAAAACCAAAAAAGATATTTGGAAACCCTTAACATATATTGAAATATCTGTGAAAAGACGTTGGAGATATCAAGTGATCAGCTCTGCTAGCCTCATACAGTTCAAGGACGGCATCGCTTATCCTTTTGAAACGTGTAATCTATCCTTTAATATTGTCTTTTCTAAACTGAACAGCTATAAGCTTATGTAAATCATGTCTAAAGCAGTGATTATGGGAATAGATCCGCCATCGCGAGGGTCCCTCTCCAGCATTGGATCTTCAGAGCTGCTGGTCCCAGGTCCAAACCTACTTACAGCTTTTAGGGCTGCTTGCATTACTTACGGAGTGTTTTTACGAAACTAACCACAGTTTATTTGAGTATGCATTACTATAACTTTTCATGGCTGCAATATAAACGTCAGTATAATCAGTACAGTAAAACAGTAAAAAATATAGGTATAATTATAGGTAGAATAGGTATTTATTCAAAATATAAATTTCAGATATAACGTTCTGATATTTTTTTTCACAATGAGGGCGCGCTCCATCCTCTCAATTTGCCACGGGCCTCAACAGTGTAGTTACGCCATTGGTATATTCCATCAAAAGAAATCTCATGGCAGATTTTACAACCTAAATTTCTACCTTTATTTGTTATTGAGATAAATATTCCAGATTAAATTTTGAATAAGACTTAAATAAATAATCACATTGCAAATATTTGTAAAACAAAATGATAAATTAATGAATGAGTTGCCTATGATAATTCATATTTGAAGTTAAAATGTCAGGCCTGTTGAACCTTCCAACACATGTCCAAATTAAATTTAAACTATTCTCGTGAAGAGGTTTCATATAGACTTGCTGACAGTAGCTGACAGTGGTCATAGTTCCGTAACAACCAATGCAAGTCTGCCTCTAGCGCCAGCCCTTCGCAATTTGCGTAGATAATGCACTGACCATATTTTTATGACGCTGATAATCATCTGAGCACTCATTTAATTAAGTAGACGCCGTTTATTAAAATGTAAGAAAAATAAAAAACTAAGAAATATTTTTGTTTAATTTCGAATAGTCGCAACTATGCGAAATAAATCAAAATATTTTTTCGATCATTAAAACTGTCATGAATTACAGAATTATTACGCAATTTTGCACAGACTTTGTGGTGTTGAAGTTTTCTTGTAGATACGCAAAATTTCGTTGAACGAAAAAATGATAGAATACGAATTGTTGCCTTATAAATATAACGACCGACTTTTTAAGAAACATTGATAACATATTTCTAACAATTAGCATACTTTAATAAATCTTTCAAAGAATATGTATAACGCGAGTTGCCTTAAGCTTCGGTTAATCTTAAATAATGTTTATAAAGCGGTATAAAAGATATAAGCTATGTATCGTAAAATCGCCAGTGAATCTATTTTTCTAGATAAGCGTGGTCCCGTGCGTGAAATAAATTCTTCATAAATGGTCTATTAATAATATCATGGTCTTAATTATGAATCTTTTACGGAGTTTTTGATTAAGTTATCACACTAACTTTATAAAGGTGAATGTTTGTGAGTGTGTTTGTATGTTTGCTACTTCTTCACGCTTAAACGGCTGGACCAATTTTGATGTAATTTGGTATGGAGGTAGCTGGCACTTTTTATGCCGAAAAAATGTAGTGTTCATGTGGGAACAGCAGGTAAAACCGCGGGGATAAGCTAGTCGTATATATTAAAAAAATGTGAAACGCATTTTAAAAAAATATTCTTTTCAAATAAAATGCGTTTGCTGCATTTTTTTTTATGCCACAGGTGGCAATCAAGCTGACGGGTTACCGGGTGACGGCATTATCTATAATCTGTTGAAAACTTATCGTATGACGATTTGATAGAGTGCTCAGGTTAATCAGTAGATTTAGAGATCAATTACATTTATCAAAACTAATTCAACAAGCCACATCACTTCACTAATAGCTGGGAAAACAAGATTTTATTGTCGTGGCTTATTGCGAATCGATACCGATGAATGTACTTAGTCACTAAAACTGAATGAATCCCCAGCATGATTGAAAAGGTTTCATCAATTTTTGTTTGGCTTTGTTTATTAAGTAGCATTATTGGGAATTTAGAATTCGAGTAGGTATTCTGATTTAATGTTGTTGTAGGTTTTCTGTTCAGTTTTTATCGAATAATCCGATATCTGCGTCGAATCTATTGTACCTACTTAGGTATCACTATCTGTGTCTATTTTTATTTATTAAAATTTAGACGTGTCTTATTTTTGCTTAGAAAATGGCAATCAGATTGGACAAGATTGCCTGTCTAATGAAGCAAGCAGCAAAAATAACAAAGAACCATAATCTTTAAATTAAATCAAAGCTCGCCTCAGTCGTGTATATTAATTGATACGTCGATGTCATCATAATCTTTTACGTACTATTCATTTCGATTACGTACTATAAAAAAAGTTGAATCATTGATCTTTCGTAGGAAAATAATCCGTAGCTCTGGAATACGCTTTTAAGCAATGAGCGCAGATGTACCTCAGACGCAACATAACTCTTGGTGGAAGCGGGCCAATAACGATGAAGTAGCTTGCTTTGAATGCATTTGTTTATTTACTCTCGATTTTGTAAAACACCACAGAAACAAATTAAAACACTAAAAGATGGACACCAATGCAGTGATGCCCTGGACTTTGTTTCGTCACTCAAAGTTCTGTGTATCGTTGCAATGGTTATCAGGCGTTATCTCTTACCATCAGGAGGGCGTCTCGTTCTTATTCATTACTTTTTATATAAAAAGAAAAAGATAAAAATTAATTTCATTTAACTAAAATAACTGTCTGCTGCCACAGAGGATACATTTATAAAAATTTGTATCAAACTAAAATATTGATTGAACACGGATGTTATGGCAGCCCTGTTGGCTCATTGGTAGCATATCTGCCTTAAGAGCTGAAGGGCGCGGGTTCGATTCCCGCTCAGGACAAACATTTTATGTATCAACAAATGTTTGTTCTGTGTCTGGGTTTTCTGTATGTATTATAAGTATGCATTTACAAAAAAAAAAGTTTATATGTATTTTATCAGTTATCTGACTTCCATCACACAAGTTCTGCTTAGTTTGGGGTCAGATGGCGCTGTGTGTAATGTCCTACGATATTTATTTAGTCTCGACGTAATAATACTTTACTTTTTCAGTTGCGTTGCGGATATTACCCGATCGAGATAAATGATAAATTAATGTCACGCGGCGGGCGAAGGCAAACATACATTGCATAGTTTTCCGAATAATATATCACGCATATTTTAAACTATACAATAGATTATAACGCTGCTGTGAAACGTTGGCCTCCCGAGTAATGCGATCGTGTACCTACCGTGTGTCATTTTACTCTGATCGGGTAATAAGATATTGTAAAATTAGACATGTAACCGATCCGAAGGTCTTATAAAAATATTAAAAATACTCATTAACAATGTTTCAGGCGGCAGTGTGTGCTCCTCTCCAGATCTAGATGGCTCCAAGCTGGGCACTTCCCCACAAATAAACCGATTCTTGGCTCGCGAGCCTCCTGATGGCTGTGAAAAGGTTAGGAATCTCTGGTTTAATAATAATTAACTAGCAACCTAACTCTGCTTTGCACGAACGTTATAAACTTTGAAAAGGAAAGCCGTATCAAAATCCGTTGTCGTTTAAAAGATCTAAGCGAAATTTGACTTCATTTATGTCATTTTCAGCTCAGTTTTTATAAAGTGTCTCATTGAAGGGCGCGGGTCTTTTTCTAATTTTGTGGAAAATAAAACCTACAATTAGTATAATTATTTTTTAAAGTTTTCAAATTTCAAAAAGAGTGTAAAAATAAAGTGACATTATAATCTTATAGAGCCAAATAATATGCATAAGTGGGCAAGTGATATAATGCAATGTCCTTAGAAACTTCTAGTAAACTCACCATTACTACAGAGCATGTACTGGATTTAACTGCTATTTGATATCATGAAACACTTAAAAATACGACATATTTGACACTGGCAGAATGCACAAAGTGTGAAACCAAATAAAGGAAAAAAAAAAATTAAATTCATGATTGGTTGCAGGTGAGCCTGAAAGCAGGTGAGGGCGCGTACACAGAGCTGCCCGCCATGAAGGCCGTACCGGGGTTCACTCTACGGCCCTCTCTCGGGTCCGCCTTCCAACCGCTGCAACCCGCCTCGCCGCACCACCTCCGCCCCGACGATCACTGACCGCTTACAACACGACATCGATCAAACAAACAAGACAGCGCGCGAAAAATATCAAGTTTGTGCATCCATCAAACAAAAAAGATATCACGCGAGATATATTAAGTTTGAGCGTCAATTGAACAAACAGGATATCGCATTAAGAATATTAAGTTTGAGTGTCGATCAATCAATTGTGACATATTATCTTTCTAGCCACTAGTTCCGCTCAGCCGTGTCACGCGCCTTTTCCGGGAAAATAGTAGCCTGATTCCATTCTGATTTTGTCTAAATTCATTTAGCATTTATAGCATGAAAAAGTTACATATATAAACACTTTCGCTTTTATGATATCAATAAACAAACAATTTATTTGCATCTCAGTTTATTGGAATCATTGTACCATGATATGACAATTTAAAGCTAAGAGATTAAGGTAAAAAATACGTTTCGCCACGAGCCGAACTACTTTTAAACGTGACACATAGCAAACGGCTACACCGGAGTTATTTTGGTGGAACTTATAAGATGCGAAATCCTTGTTTCTTTGATCGAAGCACATTATAGCTGCATCGATGTGGCTGTTGAAATTGAAGGCTCTCGATTCGACTTGCTGACCTCGAGTATCATAGTTTGTTAACTTATTTTAATGGTTAACGGGGTTTTTTTTTAAACTCTGAATAGGTTCTAGTTTGACCACACTCTTCCGATGTTTAGCAGTGATGTGGTCTAAGATGGAACATGCACTTTAAGCATGTGTGCCTCGGCTTCGCTTCAGCCCACATTCTCACGTTCGTCCATCGACGCATTTTTTGTCGGTCCTTGATGTAATTTGTAATATTGTAAATGCTGAAATTTTTCTGTTTGTGTATTTGTTACTTTAGGCAGTAACAATTTCAAGTTTGAAATACAGATGGGATACCCGGGAATAACACTTTAGGGGGCATTCAGGTATTTATTTCGGGAACAGAGTTAAGGTAATTTTTTACCCCCCCCCCCTGTCAGCATAAGTAAGCAAAGCTCTTACTCCCTCCTTCTATGCTTACGTAAACATTGGTTTAACTAGCGGCCTTATCGCTTAACACGATCTCTTCGAAGCTACCAAAGTATCGAGAGGATTTAACAATACGTAGAAAACGTGGTGTGCTAATAATTACAAGGAAAATTAACAGCAAAACAACGAAGCGAAGACCCTCCACCTTTTGGGTGCTAACGTAATACTTGATCGGTCCCTTACGAAAAATACAGGTGAAACAGCGTGCCGAGGCATAGTGTATAGAAGTATAGAATTAGTCGAATTGAGGGCCTTTTAATTTTTGAAGTGTTATTTATATTAATAGTAGGTCTCTGATCGAGGTCGACTATCCCATATAATTCTCCAACATGACAATACGGACGTTCGTGTCTGTGGCGATACCGCACGTAATCTGTTGTGACAATAATATGTATCATCATTTAATTGACTTGTGTATAGTCGCATGTATACTGGGGAATATGTTGTTTGTCAATTTCCATCAAATTATAAGTGAAATTTTATTATAAATGTCTCTGTGCTTGACTATAGTTGACCGTCTTAGACAATGCATATTTTTTGCGAGATTTATTGTCTTGAAGTAACCAAAGCGTATAGACTATTCAAATTATCCTGTCATCAACTTGGAGCGATGCAATCGATTAAAAACTACTTACAGCCTTAAAAGAGCCCGCGTTGTTTAAATTTAATCTATGCTAAAAGTAAGCTGTCTCATTTTCACATGTGTCGTTTCACATCAGCAAGATGTTTGTTTCTAAACATAGGTTAAAATTAATCTATGCTTATAGTAGGCAGTGTCAATTTCACGTGTAAAGTTTCACATCAGCAGGAAGTTTACTTATAAACGTTGGTTAAATTTCTCTATGCTGAAAGTTGGTAATCTCATTTTAACGTGTGTAATTTGATTTGCATTGATTAAGTTTGCGTATTCGATAGAGAGAATACATGAAACATAAAAGGCCTCAAACAGGAATTAGTTATTGAAAACGGTAACTTCATTAATCGAGTTGCCTGGAATAAAGTAACTAATTTTTCAAGTACTAGTTGAAAACTGGTTAAGTTGAATAGCCAAACACACAAATTAGATGTAGAAGGCGAAAATCTTGTTATAGTGACTTATTTTTATAAAGAACCCTTTAGACATGTTAAGAAACATAACTCCCACTTAATTTTTACTTCATGACTGGATATGTATTTGATCTCATTTTATGTATTATTTGGATAAAGTTTTGTATATGTAATGCTGCCCTTACCACACATGTTGGCATCGCATGGATTTGTACTTTTGTAGTAAATGGGAATATTCCCCGTCATGTGATGTTTATACAGGATTATATGCTTGGGGTATACAAAGTTAAAGCTGTACTAGTACTCACGATTATAAACAACTTTTTCTATGGCCATAATGATGCAACGAAAATCTGCTCCAATCATTTATTACGTGTTCAACGAACTTCTTTGGAACAGCTGATCACGATTTCATGAGTTGTGCGCATAGTATGTTTACAATTATCCTTTTTGTCAGTTAAGTGCACCCCATACTTATAACCCTGTATTCGTAAGAAACGGCAAAGGTCACGTTTTACCTTTGGACATATTTGTAACTTGTTTTCGGACCAAATGTCTTAAATTGGGCCACAACATTAAAAGTCTAGGTCATATCAGTTGCTAGAACATTTGTAATACAAAAGTTTTGAATTGTGGAACTTTGTAGACGGAAGGGAATGATAACAGACTGAATTATTAAACTTTACTCATACTTCGATACAGGTAACTTGACTTTGTTTTTATGTAGCGTACTTGGAAGTGCCTCGTATGGATTAAATTATTGCGTACTGTTTGGACTCGAATAAAATTTTGAAACATTTTTCATTCTATGAGTGACTGATGCCAATATCTGTATCAAGTGTTTGAGTTGCGTATTCGTTTTGGAAAGGATGGACCAGCCGGGTGGATCTCTCATTTTGGCCAAAATGCATTTTTTGTCATCGAGACTGATAAAATTTAATGTAGTATGTTGACAACACAAAATAACAGTAAGATCTGCTTTCGGACATAACGCAATTATTTTTTTAACCTTTTGTAAATTTGGACGGCAGATATATATTTTGGAGGGCTCACCTTTGGATTACATAATAATATTATAGTATTTTAATCTTGACATTGCTCAAATCAAAATTTTATTAAGAGCCATACTTATGATATACGCCGAAACTGGAAAAAAAAAACTGAACTGTTAATGTTTCCAGTCGCTAATGTAAACTAGTGTCTATGGATTATTCAATAACGAATGTGATAATGTAAGTGAAGTAATCGTTTGATGCTGTATGTAGCTTGACGACTCGGGAAACTCGGCCGCCGCAGCAGTCCCGCCGGCTGTAGAAGGCTCTCGAAGGTGCTGCCTAGTGATTGTAAGTGTACTGACTTGTGACACAGCAACAGGGTGTTTTGGATGCGAGTATTTGGTATACGCATTGGATATCATGAACATTGAATCGACTGTCTCCCGACAATGCTGATGAGCTGAAATTTCATTTTAGACTTGTACAAATAATTTTAATAATTTTTCTATACATCGTTCAATCTCGAAGATTAAGCTACGATGTGAATGCCACTCCAAAGTTAAATGTTTTCATTAGTAGTAATAAAGTATTGTGCGAAACATTAGCGTGGAAGAAAGCCGAGCCAGTATTTAAAATCCGGATTTCTGTGTAAAATGTTCTGAAGTAAGTGCAATATAAATATAGCTGTAATGTTGAATAATTAAAAACAGATGAACTGTTTCGGATGTAAAATGAATGTTACTGTGAGACTACTCATGCCTCGATCTTCGTTCCGTTGCCACTATTTTCCACTTACCCAATGCAAATGTAATGTAAGCTTGGTGGTTACGTTTGTAACGCTTCCTAATCGCTTCCATGTCGCTTATAGGTCCCACTTGAATCCAAAACAATGTAATGCTTCACTAAAATATAATTATTAGACGTATGTCACAGGTCCAGGTTGTATTTTAGGGTTTATATCATTAGGCCCATGTTCATAGAAATTTGATAGGTTTCTGTGAATTTCGGCCTAAGTTTTTCCGTTTATAAAAATAAGGATTTAGTAAGTAAAGTGACCCGAAAATATTAGCTGTCGACCAATGTGTGCTATGTAAATTGGTCCCCTTACTACTTCATTTGTAATAACACTGGAGTGTGGAGAATTTTCTGGACGAAGATGTTTTTCTTAACAATTTTCTAAATATATTGCTGATTAAGGAACATCTTTGCTTGGGAAGAGCAATGTTTTAAAGTACATAAAGATATTTTTATATGTTCAGGGTAGGATGTGCGAGATGTAAAATAAAGGTAAACTCTGCTAGCACCTTAGATTTGATAGTTCTTTTATAGATGGTTAATTTTATTTCAAGGTTGCTTTTAGATGACGATGAGTTTGTAATTTTATTACGAAATTAGATTAAAATACTAACATTTAAACTAAACCAAAAGTGCCCATTGAGATAAGTTTATAATTCAAGCAAGCCTTTTGTTTGGCATTTTGTTAATGAGTAATGTTTAGGCAAACAAAATTAGAAATTAAGAAAATTATTATCGAAGGGTTGTTGAATTTTAGTTATCGAAAATTGTTGAGGTTTATTGATAATGAAAATTCTTTTAGTTTTTTTTTACAATTGATGCTCAACAAAGGGCTTGTTTAGTTAGAGGCATTAATTAACATCAATATGAATAATATCTACTTTAAGTAATAAAATAAGAATGGTTTTATTATAGTTTTGTTTCAGAGAAGAAATTCTAATTACTATTTTTGTTTCCAATATTTTATCACTTTATCTGTTTTCACTGTAATGTATCTTGCTGTATTGCAGACATATCCAATATACAGACTGATTTAAAACATGTATTTTATTTAACCAGATATCCGGGTAAAGACTTGTTTAACACAAGAAGACAACAAGATTATCATTAATGATTTATCTATGAAGAGGAAAAATTTGATTTTTTGTTTGTTTGTATTGAATAGGCTCTGAAACTACTGGACCGATTTAAAAGATTCTTTCACCGTTGGGAGGCTGCACTATCCCTGGGTGGCATAGGCTACTTTTTATCCTTGTATTGCCACGGGAACGGGAAATACGCGGGAAAAACCGCGAGGCGTCCGCTAGTACTACAATAAAAGACATCATTTGGTATTCTGAGAATATATTAGTCATAATAACATCTACAATATAATACATATTACAACCTCAGTACTATTTGAAAAAAAAAACAAATTATCACAATAAGGTTGGCCTATGGAAGTTAATCCAAATTATACAAAACAATGCACCAAAAAGAACAATAACAGAATTAAAATAACAAGTGGTTTAAATTGATATTTACAAAAATAAACTAAGAAGCTTTATTTAAAATTTATCATTAATACAAATAGTTGAATTCATGGAGGCATTCCCACCCTTTATTACTCTCAATGGCATATGAGCAATAAAGTTCTACATTTCGAGAACTGAAGTTTCTGGTACTAAGTGGCTCTACCTGAACTAAGACTGCAGCTACAAAATTTCGAATACCAGGTTATTGTCCATTCAGGTCAAAGACCGTAATTTACCTTACCCTTAATTTTAACTTTGACCCAAATAAAGATGCGTGGATAAAAGTTGTAACTCGCATTCCCAAACCCACAGAAAGACACATTGGATGATATATCATTGTAAATGCGAAATTTTTTTCTTCTTCTTTTTCCTCCGAGGAGGACTTGGCGTCGCACTTTCTGTGCATTTGCCAGTGTCAAGTTTTCTATGTGAAATTTTCACACTTTAATGCATGTTTTTTTTAAATAATTCTTCGGCAAACGGATACAGAGTCCTTCATCTACGTATATTATGTAGTTGGGGCGTTCTACTTTTCTACCGACAATGACGTGTCTCCTCAGGAAAAAAAAATCTGTATCCGTCCTAAATTGCAGTTTCTCAAATTTTATTGTCACAAGATTTTTTGGACCATATAGTCATTATAATAACACTAAAATCCCGTTTTTATTGTTTTTGCTTTTTACAAAATTATTGTGACATAGTATTCGAAACGTGTGACAGAGGTGTTTTACATACAAATAAAGCGTGTCCCTTTACGCTGCCTAATGTTACAAAATGATGTCGCTTAAAAAAATCATATAGGACCCTATAATATAAAATTATTTATTGAAATGCTGAAATATTGTCTTTAGATTAATAAAAATATAATAAACGTAAAGGTTCATACTATTAAGCAAAAAAATATTTTATCCTTGGGTACGGCTGCATATGTTTTTTCTTGCTATCTTCCGTCACGCATTTCGCAAAACAAAAAACACGCCTTAGCTGTTTGATCTTCAACACTAAACAACAGCACGGTTTCCTTCTCCTCTCGGCTTTAAGCCTTGAGACCCCACCCTGGAGCGAGCCGAGTTAGGCGCCCGCTGGTAGTGAACTAGAGGTGCGTGTGTTTATTCGGCGACCGCTCTGTCACGTAAGTTACTACTTTAAAATATTATTGTAATTCCCATTTATTTACGTAATATTATTATTTCCCAGTATATCTGTCATATTTACTCACTTTTACGAACAATTTGTAATTTTATGAACGTTGAAATCCTCGAACACTGTTATTTTACACCTCTGTCACGAGGCACCTCTGTCACAAAATAGCTGTGACGGGAGTAGTATAGCTCGTGACGGAGTGGTATTTTTTGTCAGAAACTTTGCCGTAATTGATTTTCACAATAGTTAATTGATATCTTTTGTATTCTATATATTACATTATCAATTATTTTATTCATTTAAGGTATTATCATCAGGGTAATTAAATAATAGCGTTATTTGCGACGGAAAAGCAGTGACGTTGTCGTGAAAAAAGGAAACAGGACCCTGAAAAAGTCGTAGAAGTGAAATGATAAGATTTAGAAAGATACCATGCTTGCAAAAAGCTAGTCAAAGATCTGACACCAAGAGTACACAGACAAATGAAAATAAAATGGCAAGTTAGAAACAAAAAGAGAACAACAGAAAGCTTTGCAGAACGTTCTAATGAATACTCGACTTCCACACCTGTTCCTTTAATTCCTAGATCTCGTTCACTAACTCCAACCTCATCCGCTGCTAGAGCAAGGGGAAGAGAAAAAGTTAGCCGAGACAGATCGAAAATTTATAGGCAAAATATGAAACTTCAAGGCCATGTAAAATTAATTATAGAAAAATACGAAAATACAAGGAAAGACTTCATCGCCAAAAAAATAAAAGAAGACAGCTTATTACATAATATACCCAAACCAAAAAATTAAGATAAATTTAAAAGCGCCGAATAAAGAAGAAAAAAGAAAATACATATAGTATTTTGACAAGTGCCATTAAGGAACATTACAAAAACATTAAAAACAAAAACAAAATGAAACACTGCTCCAAAACAATCCTATCCTTTCCTACAAGACACAACAATTAACCGTTCCGGACTAAAACTTCAACTGTTTCAAGAGACTTTGGTAATAAAAAAATGCTGCACAACAAATATTATTTGCTAGCTTTATTTTTATTAAGTTGCTCTTTATAAAAGTAAAGCTAGGTAGGTAGTTAAGCCCAACCTCAGATTAAAAAGAACCATTGGCTGATATAAATAAACAACATAATAATTAGAGCTCCTACAAAGAGATTTTATGAGACTGTTGTATAACATTGTATCATCTTCATCTTCTGAAGTAGTATTACTACTTCAGAAGATGATCAGCCTCTTCAGCCTCTCGTTAATCAGAAAAAAACCTGTGCACATAAAACCAGGTGCTTCATGTGACCTGTCTGGAGACCCATTATTAATAAAAAATGGTATTATGTCAGTAAAAGTACCCAGTAGAAACTAAGTCGTGTGCACCTACTTAGGAGTTGAAAAAAGTTGTGTGGATGAAGATGGAGATGTTCAGGTGATATTTTATAAAACTGTTGTTGACACTGACAAAATATTTAAATTAGTAAAATCAGATGTATCAGATGTGATGTTTGAAAACTTGATAAAAATGATTACGGTTAAAAGAGGAAGGCGTGTTATAGAAGTATTTGAAAAGTCGAATAAGAGAAAAGAAAAGATTAGTCTGATTTTACGTGCACCAAATAATGATTATACCAAGAAATAATATCTTATGTAGCATTGTAAGAGAAGCCTTATGTTTTGTTATCCTTTTTAAAAACTTTCAAAACCTTAAAGGATTAAGTTTAAATGTTGGCCTATTAATATCTACCATTCTGTCATACTCTAGCACAATTTTGTCCCCCTTGTAATTAAGCATTAAAGCAGCATATGTTCAGTTTATTGAAAACATATACACTAAAATAACGTATTATATTATTATATATTGACCATAAAAGGTAGTAACAGAATTTCAGCTATGTTTATTTCAATTATTTGCAAAATATTTCAAAGTTTGTTGTCTTAATGAGCAAAAATGTGACAGAGTGGTATTAAATGTCATTTTTTATATTATATTTGTAACAAGAATTGGGATAAATCGTGTTCGATAATAATAAATGCTTGTATTCTAGTTATGCCAAGTTAAAAAAAACTGTAAATTTGATTTGACATAATAATTAATAAATATATTAGTTTGTGACAGAGGTGTTTATTTTTTCTAACTATTCCGATAAAACTTAAAATAAATAAAAAGTAAATAACAAAACTTCGATGCACTATACATATCTGAAATCTTCGATAACTGGACAATAATGTAAAAATACATTTTTTTAAAGAATTACACTTTTATTTTTTTTTGAAATCTAAAAATTTATCACTCAGATTGTCGGTAGAAAAGTAGAACGCCCCAGTTATGTACTTCGGTTTTTGCAAATGTTGTCTAACATCTTTAGTTACAGTCAAAGTCCAGTCCGTGTCGGTCGAGTCCTGTCATAAAAATCCTGAGTAAATTAGTGACCAGCTTTAAGCCTTGTTGGCTTTTTGGAAGTATGTCTGCTTCAAGAGCTGTAGGGCGTGGGTTCTATTCCCACCCAGAACTTTTGAGTGTATAAGGGTGAGGCGCGTCTGATGATCGTTGAATCAGAAATCGTTGGGTCTGCAGTTTATTTCAGCATAAAATTAAAATGTCTTTTATCAAAGTACAAAATATTCCACTCGGGAATATGACAGCCGGTATGAAATCTACGTACCTACTTATAAATAATTAACTAGCTTGTCTAGTAATTCTTAAATGCAAGACTTAATTGGTGACGGAACTGGTTTGAGCGAATTTTGCTTTCTGTTCGGCTATCCAAGCTTGAATCCTCGCTTTGAGTTCGGTATTGGATTTCACTTGGTCCATGGAGAGAGAAGACCGGTTGAAAGGGTCCGACTGATCACTTAGTAGATGTCTGAAATATAATGTTACATGTTTTACAAATACATAGATATACACTCATTCTTACTATGGAAACACATTCAAAAATGACAATAAAGGCTCTAGGCGATAAGGCCGCCGTTGTACGCCATAATATGTATGTATGTTTTTTGTTTTGTTATTATATTTTTCTTTATCTCTTTTTTAAGTTTTGCATTGTTGTATAATATGTTTAGTGTAAAATAAAGTTATATTCTATCATAAAATGTAATGAGACGAACGAGACGCTCTCCTGATGGTAAGAGATAATGTCTGTCCACGACCGTTACAGCGATACTGAGAACTTTGAGTAACAAAACAAAGTCTAGGGCATCACTGCTTTGGCGCTCATTACTTTGAGACTCGATGGTTAGTCTCAACAGCCCAATAATTTCGCTAGCTGCAGTACCCTTCAAACCGGAACACAGTAATGTTTACACTCTACTGCTTAGCTGCAGAATAACTGGTATTGCGGTGGTACCTACCTAGACGACCCACAATATGGGTATCAAATGAAAGGGCTTGATTAGTAGAATACTATACACCTGTCAGAGGTTTTTTAAATTTATTATTATAATAATTATATATCTCTCTTATAGCGACGATGAGGAGATCCGAGATATTTCAAGTGATAGTTACCTGGCGATGGTGGTTCTATCGACCGTGGTCCGCGAGCTGGGCAGCACCACGGGGTCTAGCATCACGGTGCTCATGATGGGGTCGAGGAACTCGTCGGGTGCATTCGCCAGCATCTCCTCGTTGCGCTGCTTCTGTTCAGCGAAGTGCGCCACGCGGGACGACACTTCTTGTAACGCGCCGATTAGACCACCTCCGCCGATACGTACTGAAAAACATTATATTAAAATGTTGGAATACTCTAGCACAATTTTACACCGCTCTAAACTAAGAAACGCTTGTACTATGGGAAATGAGGCTGCCGGAACACACCGTAAGATGCTTGGCGGCTTTTTTTTTTCTCAGAGTACCAAAGTATTTTACCTCGAGGTACTTTGAATCTCGCGCTACGCTTAAGATTTCACTCCAGAATCCTTCTTTTCGATCTGGATTCAAACAATCACCCTCGCCCTCGCAAATACATTATTTTGGTGCCTTGTGACACAATCCACTATTAAGTATTTATGTTCAAAAATGTTGGAGTAATAATAAATATCGTAGGACATTACACACAGCGCCATCTGACCCCAAACTAAGCAAACCTTGTACTATGGCAGTCAGATAACTGATAGAATACTTAATTTTTAATGAGTTTTAATCATAAAGTGCCCAACGGGTGTGAGAGTAAGTAAGTGATAATAACAAATTTTTCTATCGTTTCCTAAACACCGCGGAATTTCTTAGTAGGTAAAGTCACCGCGACTTAATTAACATAGCAGTCTCGACCAAGCGCTCGAAGAGTCAACACGTCCTGAGGATGCCTCGTGTAGAGGTGAAACACGTGTCGACAAAGTGGTTACTGCAGAGAGGAGGATTCTTAATTATTTTAATTAGATTCTTTGTAATTTTAATTTAATTTTTGTCAAATTAAGAATATTTCTAAGTTTATGAGTTCTAGATTTTAAGTAAGATTAGGGTTTTTAATTAATAAGCAGTGTAAAATTAGTTTAATTTAAGTCTCCTCGTCACTGTTGGAACTGGAACGACTGTTAAGCGGAAATAAACTAAATATAAACATTGAACATTCAAAATGAACTTCCGCAAAGTAACGCCTGAATCAATCAATTATTTAATTAACATAGCTGTAGTATATTCCGTGTTCAGCTTCACATACAAGCAGTAAGTGCAGTACCGTCTGTGACCCTATTATATGTCTCACTCTTACCCAGCACTGCCTCCGCAAGAGTGAAGAGTTGCGGCGAGTAGGATCGTCCGTCATCAGACACGGCCTCGCAGAACCGCTCGTTGTTCCCGAGCTCCACGTACATGCGACAGATGTCAAGCACCGTTCGCGCCGGCTCGAACTCAAACTCTTTCATATCTTTCACCTGGAAGTACAAAATACCACTTAAATTAAGGGATCCAGTGAATAACAAGTTATAAATACGCGTGACATGCTAGGTAGCTTTATACTCATACACACAAAAACAAATTGCCACATGTTCACTTGAAAACGGCTCAACCGCTTTGGCTGATTGCCTTTTCGAAATTGTCAGGACGAAGTTTGTATGAAAGAAAATTATTGTAAAATCCACGGAAAAGTTGGATATTTGGAAAATATACCATAGACATATTTTAATTTAAAAAAAAATCGAGGGAGAGACTTTGAAACTCGCGGGGCGGGCGGGAACGCGGAAAGAGTCGTGTCGCCCCGTTGTATTTTTTTCCAAAACTAGTGTTTTGTCGAGTGTTTATGCATAAAAATGGTGGTGTTTTATTCACTAAGTGCCGAATCACAAGTGCGAGTGTGGGAAAATGATATAATTTGGCGAAAAATTACTTTTCATGTTACTACCAAAACTCCAGCGAAGCTTGATAGTAAAGTCACCACTACTTTACTAAAGCATGACTGGACTTGACTGACATGGACTGTACTTAACCAATACTGGACTTTGACTATAACTATAGCTACGAGGACACTTATTTAACTTTTGAAACTTGAAAATATATAAATACTTGACACTGGCAAATGCTAAAACGCGAAGCCAAAACCAAAGAAAAAAGAAACTCGCAGGGCGCAGCGACTCCAACATAAATAGGAATATTAAAAATAAGTTTTTAGCAGTTTTAGAAACTTGTACAGGTCAAGTTTTTCATTGAGAATTGAGACAATTCAATTCAAGATAATATCATTCATATCATCCGGGATTTTTAGGATTATAATAATATGACAATTATTGCCCCTTCACAGCTAATAATTATTATTACATTTAATTTTTGTAAACTGACTATACATATTTTTTAAACTGTGTAAGCATAGTACCTACATAGTTAAGGTATCTGTTTTAAATATGCCAATAAATGATTCTATTCTATTTTAAACTAGGTACTTTAACATACCTTCAAATTTTTCTTATTAGGTCCGACTAGATGAAGAAGGAAGTAATTGAGCATCGACGCAATTCTTTCCACCAGTGTTGGATGGCAGAAGACGTAAGGCGCGTGAGCCGAAAGCCGCACTAGCGTCCGCACCGTGTCTCGCCCGAGAATGTTGTCAAACTGAGCCATTATCCCGATGTGTGACAGGTTAGAAAGGTTCTGCGTGCGCTCTTGTGGTGTCAAGTGTGCCCACTCGCCGTTGTCTCTGTTTTAGGAGAGAAATAAAATAAAATAAATATCGTATTATACACAACGACCCCAAACTAAACAAAACTTACCCGAAACTAAACAAAGCTTGTACTTTAAGTAGTTTTTTTTTAATGTAAACAGTACACACACTAGGGGCTAGCCATACATTGCGTAACACGTTAAGGGGGAGGGAGGGTGTCGACGAAGTGTGACATTGTGTGACAAGGGGCGGGGAGGGGTCCCAAATTTTGTGACAACACATTTTTTCAAAATACATACAATATTTTATACCTATCTAGGGAGGGGTAAAAAAAATCATGAAATTCGTGTGACGTAATTGTCTGCCAGCCATCGCCATAGGAGGCTCTATGGTGATGGCTAGCAGACAATGCTTTAGCATACATTTTTTTTTAATTTATTTCTCCTTTTTTCCATAATATTATTTATAAGTGTGCCATAAAGTATTAAATAAATAAAATAAACATTAATGAGACGAATCATGATGGTAAGAGTAAACGCCTGTGCATGACCATTGCAGCAATATACAGAACTAAACAAAACAAAGTCCCAACACATTGCTGCTTTAGCGCTCATTACTTTGAGACTTTCGATGGTTAGTCTCTCTCAACAGCCCCGTATTTTGCTAGTTGCAATACCCTTTAAACTAGAACACAGATAATGATATTTAAATAATATGTTTGTTACGTACTGGGCAGTCTGTAGTGTGCGTATTTGCGCCATATTCCCGAGCGCCTCGTCCAGTAGATATATGGCATCGTTTATCAACAGATTCACGAAGCGAAGGAATATTGGTGGCTGCACCGCTTCCATGTTTGACTCCGCCTCTCGTGCCAGCATACTATAAAACGACATTTCATACATGTACACCACTATTTTGCTATTACTAGAAAAAAAATTGGCGTTATCTACTGCTATAACTGAACGAACGAGTTTTGGCGGGAACGCTGAAGAGGTCGCCCCGTTGCCGCCCCGTTGTATTTTTTTCCAAAACTAGTTTGTCGAGTGTTAAAATGGTGGTGTTTTATTCATAAAGTGCCGGATCACAAACGCAAGTGTCGGAAAATGATATAATGTGGTGAAACATGACTTTTCGTGTTGCTTCCAAAACTCCATCGAAGCTTTATAGTAAAGTCGTCTTATTTTATCTTCTTTTTTTGTTTGTTTGTTGTTTGTTTCCTATTTGTATTAATTGTGATCTGTGTTTCTGGTGTATAATAAAGTTATATTCTATTCTATTCTACTTTACTAAAGCATGACTAGACTTGACTGACAAGGACTGAACTTAACCAAGACTGGACTTTGACTTTAACTAAAGTTACGAGGCAACTTATTTAACTTGAAAATGTAAAACACTTGACGCTGGCAAATGCTCAAAAAGCGACGCCAAATCCAAAGAAAAAAAAAATTGAATGAACTGAACTGAAAAATCAATGTCGAAAAATTATCTACAAAAAAGGTGATTCCTGGTTATTATTCTACCCGTAGGTGTTTACCCAAACCTAGTCCGTCGCAATTGTGAGAACTTGTATATTATTATATTTAAGTAAAACGGCAGTTGTGCGCAGTGTATATATTTATTGGATAAAGAGCTAACCTAACCTACGTCCTACCATATTCGTTGCACACCGGAGAGAGAGAGCAAACATTAGAGATGTCCTAATATACATTACAAGTAGTGATGTGGTAAAACCACAGACTATATAATATTCTAACAGCAATTTCATTCATAAACCACGTGGCAATCTCGTGCAACTGGATCGGGAGTCATCGGTCGCGATGGTGCGATAGAGAAAGAAAATGTTTTTACAATACTCCAATGAAAACCGCCATCAATGAAAAACGCCACCAGCTGGTCCGGTGATAGTATTCTTTTGTAGTAAATTAGTGCTATGCCCATAACTTTAGGCAGGATTTCCGAAAATTTTGACTAGTAATAACTTCGGCATTATGAAGTAAACAAAAATTCTGATTGCATATTTACGATGTCTTAATCGGGCTGTATTACCCATTAAAAAATTGTAGTAATTAAAAAATAGTAGTGTATATTTTTATGGTTGACAAGCCATATTAAGTAACGTTGTGGTCGAAAATGGTAAAGCATATCCATATGGAAAAGCCTGGAATGGAACTGGCTCTCAAGTGAGGCCTTCGAAACACACCGTTAGATGCTTGGCGGCAGATTTCAAACTTGAAGGTGGTAGCTAGCCAGTCGAGTACTAGAAAGAACCCTACCACCATTCTATGGTTTCCTCACGATGTTTTCCTCCACCAGCAGCTCAAGCTTATTGTTGGATGTGAACTGACTGCGCTAACCACTGAGCTATTTTTCTTTTCTGTGATTACGAATGGAAAGAAAGGCAGTGCGTCTCACGTGAGAGCGTCCCGATGCTCCTCTATAGCCCAGAGGAAGTCCATGACGAGGTACATGGGTCGGCGGTAGTTGAACTTCTGCTCGAACTGCACCGTGCTGCCCGTCATCTCGATACCCACGAACACGTCTAGAAGGCATCGCATCAACTGCAAATAACACGCTTCGTTAATGCATCTGTTATGATAATTATATCCTACTCGGCGATCGGTTGGGGGATTACATAGTCCAGGGTATTTCTATACCGATCTAGCGCGGAAATGCCCCCAGTTTGATGGGTACGTTTGCGGCGGGCTTGCCTGGTGGACCTAGGTTTAATTAATTAGTTTTGTATTGGCATGTATGACCCGTAGATTAAATTATTCTTCATATTCTACTAATCCCATTAATATTGTAAATGTGAAAGTTTAGATTGATGGATGTTTGTTTGTCACTCTTTGACGAAAAAACTATAATAATAATAATTGAACTACTGAATGGATTTTGATGAAATTTGGTATGGAGGTAGCCGAGACCCTGGATTAACACATAGGCTACTTTTTATTCCGAAAAAATGTTGCGTGTAACATCGCGGGGCGCAGCTAACAATATAATGTTATTTTGCTTTGCGGTAAGACATCTGATGCTGCGGTGTTACCTACCTAGAAAGGAGATCTACCATCATGTAACTATTCTTTTTGCCTATGGTATTAATTTTAACTATTATTTTTTATAATAGACAGGCTTGCGTTTGACCGTCATCCCGCCTGATGTTAAGCGAAGATGCGGTCTACGGTGGAGCACGCTTACCTAGAAGAAACCGATTCACTCGCGACTTGAAGGTACCCCATCGGGGAACACCCACTCGGGCAGCAGATTCCAATACAAACAATTAGACTTAGCTGTAATTTGTATAACTACAGCTAAACCTAATTGTAGTTACAATAATTTTAAATGCGTTTATGATTGTAACTCGCCTGTAATCTGTGCGGATGCTCCTTGAACATCTGCTCTCTGTAGAACGATTCTAGGTTGCTCAGCGGCTGCTGATCGTCGGGATGGTTCGGTAACATCGCTTCTAAGCACTCTGCTAGACGCGCTCTGAAATACAACACGCAATATTTTTAACCCCCAACGCAAAAACGACGAGGTGTTATAAGGTTGACGTGTTTGTGTGTCTGTGGCATCGTAGCTCCCGAACGGATGAACCGATTTTGATTTTGTTTGTAATGTAAGTGACATTGTAAATGTAACTATGTCGAATTGTTGTTGTTAAGTTTCTTTTAATTATTACTTATTTAGGTTAATTTACTGAAAATGTTGAATTTGTTACCTTAGATAGCTAAGTTTTCATAGGAATTATAAACCGTTGATACCGGTAATTATTAAGTGAGTATACATACGTCAATGAGGCTTTCAAAATCCTCATTTATGTGTAACATATAAACGGAGCCTCCGCTGTAGTATGTTCGTTGTTGTTGTTGGATTGGGTTAAGTACTCGTATATAGCTTCATTTATTTAACGGGCAAGTCTTGTGAAATAAGGCAATCGATGTGTTTTTGTCAACATTTTTGTGCCGTTATACATCATGTGGAAGTTTGAAATTAATGAATACTATAGTACATATCCTGAATTATTATGCTTGGAGAAAAAATAGTTTCAAACGCTTTTCGTTTCTTGAAATTATGAAATAGAATATGGCCAAATTATTTTTAATCCGTAATCTTGACATCAAAATAATTATAGGAAAGGCGCAATTTTATAGATGCTAACTTTGATGCAGATACATTTAAGGCTTAGACCTTTTATTGTACGTTTTGTTTATTCTATTAGCAGATAAGTACGGATAGTTTGATGAAAATTTCTGATAGTGCCTGCTGAAAATCTCTTTTCTGCGTTACGTCTGTTGCTGTTTTATTTTGGTAGGCGCTACAAACCATCGAGAATCTCTGAATCTGACAATCTAACGTCACGAGTCTCTTGTCGTGTATAGCACGTCACGAGAGGCCGCAAGAGGTGGGCGCGCGGTGGCGGCGGTACCGAGCACCGCGCGCATGCTTCCCGCCCGTTTTGTATTTGACACTTGACACTGGCAAATATTCAAAACGCGATGCCAAAACAAAAAAAAAAACTTCTGTCATAATGTAACAGATAATCAATGTAAAATCCGCTTCCGGCAATAGGAATAAACATTCTGTCTCTTTCTTGCTCGTGGCTATAGTAATTTAACTCTCCTTATCTATTTTAGCGTGACGTCAATGTATTCAAATCTAACGTCAGACGTATGTACGTCTGTGTGAGTGGAAAATATCAATGTAGGTGTTCAAGCAGAAGTTCCCACGGTCGAGGACTTGGCCCTTAAGTGTAATTGTAAGATTCTTTTTTGTACAAGTGACTTGCCTTTCTTTTCTTTTTTAGTCATTGACATAGCTCAGCGTATTAGCAAGCTGAAGTGGCAATGGGCTGGACATATCTGTCGCAGAACCGATAACCGCTGGGGTAGACGTGTTCTAGAGTGGAGACCGCGTATTGGCAAGCGTAGCGTAGGACGCCCTGAGACTCGATGGAGTGACGATATACGTAGGACAGCTGGCGGTGGATGGAAGCGAAAAGCCGAAGATCGGGCTGAGTGGCGTGTCTTGGGAGAGACCTATGTCCAGCAGTGGACTAATATAGGCTGATGATGATGATGATGATGGCCTTTAACATTATTGTTAAAGTAGTAATGCCAGTAATTATTACTGATTTATTTTAATATGATATCTCACATATAACCTTTGTTTTTATAGTCGACTTGACAGCTAAGTGTTTTGACTACAGCTCATTTAATGATAATTAACAGTATGGACAAAAATGGTGAACACACCTTGTCTGGAATACCGTTAGATGCTTGGAGGCATATTTTCAAGTTGGGCAGTAGATAGACAGTCAAGTACTACAGAGTACCCAACCTCTATGCATAGCATAGCATACCGGTGAACCGGAAGCTTTAGCTCATTATAAAAAAAAACAATTCAGAAGTTCGAGTGATGACAACTTTCAAAAAAAAATTACGCAAATTGTCTTGTTATTAAACGCAAATTGTCTTACCTTTAAACGCAAATCGTCTTGTCTTTAAACGCAAATTATCTTGTCAATAAACGCAAATTATCTTACCTTTAAACGCAAATCGTCTTGTCTTTAAACGCAAATTATCTTGTCTTTAAACGCAAATTATGTTGTCAATAAACGCAAATTGTCTTGTCATTAAACGCAAATTGTCTTGTCAATAAACACAAATTATATTGTCTTTAAAGTACCTCAAGTGCGGGTTGTTGGTTCTGTCAGCGTCCCCCATGAAGGTGAGCACTAGAGTAAGCACGGGCCGCATTAGGGCTCCCGCATCGTTGCTCCCCGTGCCCTCGGCGCCGGCCGCCACGCGCCGCGCCATCAGCATCACCGTCACTATGTTCTCCAGCACGAACTCAGGGATACATCTGAACAAACATTTTTTATATTTAGTTTTTTTTATAGTGATGGGCTGTTCTGTAGTAGAATCGAGAGGTAGGTACAAAGTAAAAATATCATTAAAGAATTTGCCGTTGTAAAACATATTTTATTACATATATAAACTTTCCTCTTGAATCATTCTGTTTATTGTTGGAAACCGCATTAAAATCCATTGCATAGTTTACAAGAGCTAAGCGTACAGACGGCGGGAATTAGCTTTGTTTTATACTATGTAGAGATGTATTAATTTGTACAGGGTCATAAATAGAAAAAAAAAATCATTGTCTATACTTTTTTTTTTAATGTAAAAGTTATGAGATACTATCTTTATGGGTACCGGTGAAATGGTCATAGACAGGAATTATCTCTTACCATCGAGACGACGTTTAGTTCGTCTCATTACTTTTACATTAAAAACGATCGGGAAACAGACACGATCTGTCCAGGAACGTAGCTTGCTTGCGTCGTATCTGGGTTGGGCCGCATTTCCACTTATATTAACCACGTGTAAGTCAACTTGCACCTAATATAGAACATTCTCGAAGTGTATATATATATAGCAAATGGCACGATCGATTGTCCGGAGTTACTCGGTCAGCTGGGGGTGTGCGCACCCACCGCTTCCCTGAGAAAACCTAGTCTTCTCTATGTTCCGTCCGTAGACAGTAGTTACAGGCGAAACAGCTACTTAATTAGGGCATGCAGATGCTACAATTCCCTTGATGGGGAACTGGATATAGATTTATTTAATACCAGTTCTATAAATTTAAAGAGGCTTGTTTTTAACAATTACTTTTAACGGCTTTACTCAACTTGTTACTTGTTATTTGTTTGTGTTACTCTTGATGTGTATTATTGTTGTTAGCGACGCGCTCATTATTAGTAGGTAGGTAGCTTAAGATAGTTTTAAGTTACGGGTAGGCTGCGGATGTGCCGCGGCCGCCCGGCTTCCAACGTTGTTCTTGTCGGCCGAGAGGAGCGAGCGGGTGCAAATAGTGTACCGCGCACATATATCCTTTAAAATCCCTCGGTCGATAAGCTCATTTGTATTTTTAAAAATAAATAACCCCATACAGTGTTTTATAAAAGTGTTTTTCTTAATTATTTTTGACCCGAGGCCATTACAAACTCAACATTTGGTCCTTCGAGCCGGATCATGTTCCATACACCAGCGCATTCTAAAATGGCCGCCTCGGGTTCAACTAGTACAAGGCGTGATTATAAGCAAGATCTCGACGAAATGGCCACGAAAGTGTTACAGAAAACGTCGACCAGTGAACAAAAAGAATTTAAAACGCCGGCCGCTTCGATCGCTAAAAGCGGAATCGGTGCGAACGTCGACGGGTCCAAAGGTCGCACCGCAACGTCATCCGCTAAAGCGCGCCGGGCACACCTTATATTAGAAGCCGCAAAGAAAAAAGCACTTATACAAATTGAGCTTATTGACCGACAACTGGAAGCAGATTTAGCCGACGAAGATGAGAACAGCTCAATTTACAGTCCACCTCGAGAAGTATGCACAAAACAGGAAGTGGAGCAATGGCTCGACCAAAGTCGCAACGAAGTGCAGTCCGCCCCCGATCATGGTATTTCTACGGGCGAGCTGCGACCGGCAATGGCCACGGCGACCGATACCGTTGCTCCGACGGCACCTGCAGCACCGCGCGGTGCTCATGTTCCGCTGCAGCCGCCGTCACTTGCAGCGCCACATCTGCCGATGTCACAGTTTCCGGTGCCACCTACGTCACAACCAGGCGTCACCGAAACTATTCAGATGCTGGCGAACGCGTTGAAAGAAATCGCTTCTACAAGTGCACCTACAAACAACAATCTTTTGACTCGATTGTGTACGCCGAAAGATTTACCTGAATTCTCTGGAGATCCACTGGAATGGCTGCAGTTCAAACAGGCGTACAATGAGTCTACTGAAGTATGCAAATTTAGCCCCAAGGAGAACCTATGGAGACTGAGGAAGTGTCTCCGCGGCGCGGCCAAAGATGCGGTGACAGCTCTGTTTATTTCTGCGAGCTCACCGTGCAAAGTTATGTCTACCTTGGAGCTACGATTTGGCAACCCTGAGTACATCATATCCAGAATCATACAAGATATTAAGAAATTGTATCCAATGTCTCAGGATTATCACAAAGATATTGTGCAGTTTTCTGTGAAAGTGCAAAATCTGATGGAGGCAGTGCGAGCGGTCGCGCGAGAGGAATATTTACAAGGTATGAGCATCGTTTCTTTAATATTATCCAAGTTCCCGCCGATATTACTATCTAAATGGTCCGACTACAGTTATCCGCTCATAACTGATAAGCAGAAATCACGCCTTGAAATTTTGTCTGATTTCCTGCATGAAGAAGCTATAAAAATATCAGTAACATCATGTTTGCATTTTTCCCACCCTCGCACTGACCAGAACAAACACAGAAACTTTGAGAGCTCTAACCGAACACAAACTTTTTTATTGCAAAATAATGATGAGAATGACACATGCCAATTTTGCCGCACCTCCAAACACAAGCTTACAGATTGTAAACAGTTCAAGAAGGCATTACGTAAGACTAGATGGGACTTCGCGAAACGTAACGGGATATGTTTCAAGTGCCTACTGTCACGTCATTCACGCGACGCATGTACTGCGCCGGCCTGCGATAAGAACAGCTGTGGCGCGCCGCACCACCGGCTACTGCACGCCGATGTAAACAAGCAGCGGCGCGGCGCGCCGCCGCAGTCCGTGTCTACAGCATCGACGACGACGCCGGCGCCGGCGTCGCCGCCGCCACCGACGTCGCCGACGTCGCCACCTGCCTGCCAGCCTGCAGTAACCAGTGAACAAATAACGCATATAAATAACGCGAGTGAATCAACAGTGTTACTAAAAGTCGTTCCTATTCGTATACATACACATAACGGCATAGTGCACGCGAACGCATTACTCGACGACGGGTCGACAGTGTCGCTAATGAGTGCGGGGTTAGCCAGGCGCGCGGGGGTGACCGGCCGTCCCGAGACGTTACGCATACGCGGCGCGTGGGCCGATAAGGAATTAATCTGTCAATCAGTTATAGCTAACGTAGATATTTCCGGTATGGACTATAAGGTGCATAATATAAAATTACGTTGTGTCGATAAACTCAATTTGCCTGTACAGAGATGTTCAATTTTAAAATGTACCGATTACGCGAACTTGTATAACTTTAAAAATATGTTGTGTACTAGCGATGTAAAACCTGAAATACTTATTGGTCAGGATAATTTTCATTTATTATTACCTCTCGATGTAAAATTAGGTAACAATAATGAGCCGTCCGCTACTTTAACTCCCCTAGGCTGGTGTGTACATGGTATGTTGCGAGCGGCGCGGAGCGTGCGCTCGCGTCTCGCTGGCGCGGCGCCGCGTCCGACCCATGCAGCCATGTTCATAAGTTCGAACGGCGCGCCGACCGAGCTTGCCGCCACCGCTGCTGCGGCCTCGACCGTTGCCGCTACTGAACAGGATCGTTTGCTGCATGCGTTGCACGAGGAGGTACGACGCTCCTTCGCCGTCGATTCCCTAGGAATGTCAGGTAAGCCTCGACAAAATAATAACGACGTGTGTGCAGTCGCTTGGCTGGAAGAGACCGCCGAGCTCGTGGAAGGGCGCTGGCACGTCGGCTTGCCGTGGCGGAGCGACACCGGCGCTATGCCCGACTCCTATCCTAATGCTGAAAATAGGCTTAAAGGGATAGAAAGGAAGTTAAGTCGGAACAAGGAGTTCGCTAGTAAGTACAGGGAGCGTATTGAACATTTATTAGAAAACGACTATGCCGAGAAGGAACCAGATGCCCACCCCGCGTCCAGGACATGGTATTTACCACATTTTGGGGTGGACAACCCGAACAAAAAGAAGTACTACCTGACTTGCTTCCCAGGCACAAGTGGACCGGAGAGGTGAAGCCTCTACAGGTAGGTGACCTTGTTTTTAATGCCGATCCAGATAGCCCCCGCAACACCTGGCCGCGAGGTATTGTCCTGCGTACGTACCCCGGTAAGGACGACAGAGTTCGACTGGTCGAGGTGAAGACCAAGACGGGCGTCTGGAAGCGATCGGCAGCCCGCGTCGCTCGTATTTCCGTCGAGTAGTAGTGCTGTTCCAGCACTAGGGTGGGGTATGTTAGCGACGCGCTCATTATTAGTAGGTAGGTAGCTTAAGATAGTTTTAAGTTACGGGTAGGCTGCGGATGTGCCGCGGCCGCCCGGCTCCCAACGTTGTTCTTGTCGGCCGAGAGGAGCGAGCGGGTGCAAATAGTGTACCGCGCACATATATCCTTTAAAATCCCTCGGTCGATAAGCTCATTTGTATTTTTAAAAATAAATAACCCCATACAGTGTTTTATAAAAGTGTTTTTCTTAATTATTTTTGACCCGAGGCCATTACAAACTCAACAATTGTGTGAATCCGTCTATTTACATATTTCTTCTTTTCTACTTGTGGAAACTTTTAATTGGCCTTCTTTTCTTATTCATTGTAATTGTCTATGTACCTAGCTGTAAGTTTTCCTTTGATTATAAAAATAAAATAAATATGTATATATTTATATATACTAAGATACAACTTGCCTCAAGGTATCAGGCGGCGGCGTGGTGACAGGAAGCTCGACGGGTACGATCTGACTGGGCGCGTAACTCGCTTGCGGCGTCTCCGGGTTGGGCCGCACTGCCACTTGAACGAGCCACGTGCAAGTCATCGCGTGCAGACGATGCAGATTGGATAACATATCGTTTTCGACGAGAGCACAGCGTAGGCTCACGAATCTAGAAATAATAAATTGAGCTTTAAAGTTACAGTACCAAACCAGCTCTTTTTTTTTACTTTAAATAAATAATAAATATCGTAGGACTATACACACAGCGCCATCTGGCCCCAAACTAAGTAAAGCTTGTGTGATGGAAGTCAGATAACTGATAGAATACATAAATACTTCTTTTTTTTTTGTAAATACATAATACATTACAATAGAAATAGATCTACGTTTGGCCACCAACTCGCCTAATGCAAAGCGACGGTGTGGCCGAGGATGGAGCACGCTGATCCAGAAGAAATCTATTCACTCTAGCCTTAAAAACGTCCAAATTGTAATTTATGGGAAACAGGGAAGCCGGCAATGAGTTCATGGGCCGTGCGCATCAAAAAAGTAGAGCGGAATCGCTGCGTACGAATACTGGGAACGCCCACGATGAACGGATGGTAATGTGCCGTTTTTCTGCTCGTCCTGTGGTGGAACGGAGATGGTGGGATAAGGTCATGGCTCCTTGAAGTATCGGAGCGAGGCTCTGGGCCGCTGGCATAGCAGTTCCAGTGAGATACGCAGCTAGTTTAGTGAAAGTCATACCTTGTCATGAGATGGAGCGTTCTTTGCTGCAGATGTTCGAGCAGATGGTTTGCGGCTGCGGTCGCGTCCGCCAGCGTACGCTCCGCCTGCCCCAACTCCTGCCCACAACGCCATAGTTTCTCTGCGCATACTCGCACTCCTGAAATAAATATTAAATTTCATTAATATTTGTATATATGTATAGTAATATAGAGTAGATTCTGCAATATCAATGATGGGTACAAGATGCCACAATGTGTGTTAGTTAAAATTAGTGAAATGTTAGCTCTAACCTCACTCTAACTCTTTGGTCGTGGCAACAAGGGACGTTTCGTATTTTCCGTGATCAGTTAGGCTTTGTACAATTACTCGTTCGTTGACAAGTTTGTGAGAAAAAGTTAGTGAGCAAAGCAGGGGTTTTTTTTAAATGTTTTTTTTATGTTTAGTAGGCTAGGTGTTTGACCACAGCTCACCTGATGTTAAGTGAAGGTGTGGTCGAAGATGGTAAAGCACACCTAGCCTGGAATGGAACTGGCTCTCAAGTAAGGCTGCCGGAACACACCGTTAGATGCTTGGCGGCAGATTTCCAACTTGAGGGCGGTAGCTAACCGAGTATTAGAAAGTACCCTACCACCATGCTATGGTTTCCTCAAGATGTTTTCCTTCAACGGCAGCTCAAGCTCATTGTAGGGGTTTGAACCCACACTCTTCGGCATGCGAACCTACCGCGCTAACCACTGAGCTATCATCGCTACAAAATTTCGCTAGCTGCAGTACCCTTCGAACCGGAACACAGTAATATTCACACACTACTACTTAGCGGTAGAATATCTGGTACTGCGGAGGTACCTACCTAGACGACCTCCTGCTAAGGAGATTCTACCACAAAAAAGTAGAAGGGCCCATCCAACGCTTGCCATCAGTTGTAGCAAACCTAGATCAAGTTCCAATACAATAAAGTATTTAGAAAGTTTACCTAAGTCAATGCATTTCTGTGTCATAAAGAAGCACTCAGTAACAAAGTTGTATGGCAAGTCTGAGGTGGGTCGCTTGAGAGCCTGGTCATTCTCTCCTGTGAGCGCGGGAAGCAAGCAAGTCTCGTTATGTAGGCAGTCCAAGTGCACGGATTTCGCCGCACATTCTTCAGGCTGAAATATTGTAAAATAACCTTTTATTGTACTATAATTGTTAAGACATTTCTATTTAACAGATGCTATAGTTATTGTTAATTTAACTGCACGTCATTTTTGATCTGCAATACATAGCCAGTTAAAATGTTCATGGAGTATATACTCAGATACTAAATATATAAGGTTACCGTGGTACACAATGGACCAAAGAACTCAGTAAGTTTAAAATGATTGAATGGTTCTGACACAAGAAGGGGGCAAGTGGAATAAATTGGTGGATAAAATAAATTACATCACTGGGATGATATATTATGTTAAGTTAAAAAAATAATACAAAAGCAACTACACTACAATGGAAAGAATTACTTACAGGGACAGCTCCATATGTGGGATCAATTTTGAGGGATTTGGGATCTTCTGGAGAAGTGCAGAATGGCTGGCACAGCTGCAGCAGCACAGCTCCAAGATTTAACATGAAGCCATCAGAAACGCAAGTCATTGCGTTGGCGTCTACCACCTGAAAATCATTACATTGATATTACGATATCATAAAAGTACTGGAGCTACTATACCAGAGGGCCAAAGCCTCGCACCGATAGTTCAAGGAGTGATATGACCCCGGTATAACTTCTTACAAACCACGCACCATAAAATAGCACACAGATGCTTTTTTATAAAACTTTTTGAACACTGTAGGGCGTGGGTTCGATTCCCACCCAAGACAAACATTTTGAAGTATGTATAAACAAAAAAAAACTATTTAAGTTCTATCAAATACTTTTCTGACTTCCATAGTAGAAGATTTACTTAGTTTGGGGTCAGATGGCGCTGTGTGTTATTTATACGATATTTTTTATTTATATCTAAGACTACTGTAATAGAATTCTGACTGCACTTTAATGTTCTACAACATTTATTTATATTTAAAATTAAAAAATAAAAGAAACATTTTTTTTTAAATCAGCATTCTTGTTTAGTTCAGTCGCCTTAGGAGTTTTTTTTTCTTTGGCTTTGGCGTCGCGTTTTAGCATTTGCCAGTGTCAAGTATTTATATATTTTCAAGTTTCAAAAGTTAAATAAGTGTCCTCGAAGCTAGTTATAGTCAAAGTCCAGTCTTTGTCAAGTCCAGTCTGTGTCAGTCAATTCCAGTCATGCTTTAGTAAAGTAGTGGCGACTTTACTATAAAGCTTCGATGGAGTTTTAGAAGCAACACGAAAAGTCATGTTTCACCACATTATATCATTCCCGCACTCACACATGTAATTCGGCACTTTATGAATAAAACACCACCATTTTTATGCATAAACACTCGACAAAACACAAGTTTTGGAAAAAAAAACAACGGAGCGACACGACTCTTCCCGCGGTCCCGCCAAAACTCCGACTTAGGGGTTTCACCTCTGAATCAAATGGAATAAGTTGATTTCTTGTAAGAACTTTTATTTTAGCATTCTAAATGTTGTCTCACAAGGAATGAACTGTGATAAAACACAAGGGCTGCTTGTTTATTTAACATACACTTTGGTGAATCTTATTCCAAAATGTGTCAATTATCTATCTAACTATGAGATAATAAATTTTAAGTAAACTCTACCAATTTATATAACTTGAAGTTGTATTTTACCATTAAACTACTTCTGTCACTTGCCTGCACATTCCAAAGTTTCCCTCTTGCAGCGTTTGTCTTTAAACATTTGCCAATCCAAGTGAGCAATCGATTTCTCATCTCTGGTCCTCCTTTCAGCAGTGTTAAGAAGATCTTGTGCATATTGTTGTTCAAATGTGACACGGCATTCCAGACTGAAGACTGCACCAAGGAATTTGATGCCTACAAATAAACAACATACATAATAATATGTATATATTACTTTATATAAATAGCATGAAATATAATTGTTACTAAAATGCTAATTCCTTAGAATGGTAATGATATTTACTTGTTATTATAATTTTGCCTTTACTATTTTCATAATGATCACTCACTTGATCAGTAGGGTTGTCAAAAAAATCGTGTAATCCTGTCACTGTTCTAGGTAGAACTGAGAGACTTAGTAGAGCACCAAATACCGTGTCTTGATACAGTCTGCCATTTTTTTCGATTTTAGGTTCACAAGCTTGCATCAATATTGGTGCTAAATAGGGGTTACCTGTAAAAATATGGAATTGAAAATGAGTGTAGGTCTGTCACAAAATGGTAGACAAGTAATTATGTTGTTAGTAAGAGCTGTCACAAAGGAAAATATGAAGATAGGCAAATAAAGTTGAAAACCTTTTTTATTATTAGGGAAATACTGTAAAGTAGTTTTGTAGCCTTCATCCAGTGATTCCAGTGATAGCTCCAGTGATTAGCCCTGTTGGTTAAGTTGAAAAGCATGGGAGTGCAGTGGAAGGGCATAGGTTCAAACAGCAACAATGAGCTTGAGCTGCCGGTAAAGAAATAACGTCGTGAGGAAACCATAGCATGGTGGTAGGGTACTTTGTAGTACTCAGCTGGCTAGCTACCACTCTTAAGTTGAAAACCTGCCACTAAAAGCACCTAACAGTATGTTCTGACATCCTCACTTGAGAGCCAGTTTCATTCCAGGCTAAGTGTGTTTACCATCTTCGACCACACCATCACTCATTATCAAGTGAGCTGTAGTCAAACTTAGCCAGCCAACCACGAAAAAGATACAAAAAAAAATTCTGGAATTGCATTCATATTTCTAGTTTTAATTGAATAAAAAACATTTATTTAATTTTATAATTCTATAACAGATACAATGCCTAGCCACAAAACTAATACATAGGTACAATAAAAAATTATTCTTACCAAATTCACAAAAAAAAAACAATAATATTGCTGTCCCACATCTCTATCATCCTTATCATTTAGTAGTAACAAGAAGTGGTATTACAGAGTATAGAATATTTTAGTATGAAAATGTCCAAGTCCATGTAAATAGTTCCTATTTATTTATTACATTGCAGAAAACCAATGCAGAAAGTTTTACTTACCAGCAAAAAGATGAATGGATGGCAAAACATAGATAGGCAAACTGATAAGGTTTGCTTTGTTAATGTCCATGTGAATTAACCGTAGCACTGGAATCATGGTATCTCGTAACTGAGCCTGGTCACCTGGTTTACCTATGGCAATGGATCATTCTAGTAAGAAAGGTATGAAACTGCCATTAAATAACAATGGGATTCACAACCTCTCTGCAATCATATCACAACAAGGACTGCTAAAACACATCAATGCAGCAGTTTTCTTAGATTATCATGGATTCTTTTAGGATGTTTACATAAGTTAGTAAAAGTAAGTTAGAATTTTGGAGAGTTGACAACTGTATTTATTTCTTGCTAAATACATTATACTGGTGAGACATCACATCTAGAGAATTGTAAAAGTAAATGTTATTTATACATCTTTGTAATGCAAAGAGATTTGATTTAATATACAAATTTAATTGAGAGAGTAGATTAGGAGTATGAAGCTTTCAATCAATCTAGGTTTGACTAGACTAAGATGGAGTCCAAGTTGTCTTGTGATAAATCACAAACTTCAGAGCAAGAGGGTTAAATAATTTCAAATCTTGAATTGATTTTGTTTTTCTCACTCACAAACTCACTATAGCTATGATTTAAAAATGTCACGACTGACATTGAATATCTATTTATAAAAAAATTATTGTACTAACTTAAGAATTTTGAAAATGCATTAGAGGAAAATTTTTACTATGAATATTTATATTAACGATCTAAATTTTCATTGTGAAAAGTGATAAATAGCATAGAAAGCAATATACATGCAATATTTACCATCTGCCATAAAAACTTTCACAATATCTGTGAAAAATGTATGACTTTGAGGATCAACATGCTTTAGCAATTCATGGAGCTGCTCCGTCATATTCTGGCCTTCAAATAATGCAGGTTGCATCAATGCTGTCACTGCATTCCTAAATATAAGACCACGCATCTGTTCTAAGGCTACCTTTGTATATGAGTCCGCCACTACCTCATAGCTTTGCAGATTCTGCATGGAACTAAATAAATATGGAAACACTTGCTTCTGCACCACATGCTCCTTTAACATTCTTGAATTTTTAGGTAGTACACATGTTTCAGGGTTGAGTAGAAGTAACCGTTCGAAGAGTGCCTGTTCTAAAGCATCCAAATCTATGTGAATCTGTGGTTTTGCAGCATCCGCAAGGTCATCTAAATAGATCAGCTGTCGTCCAGTGCCTTCTGCTGCTCTAGGGTTAATAGTAAAATGAAAAACATTTTCAACTATGTTATTGATTGTTTCCAATTCACTATTTTTGGATTGTATAGAAGTTTCTTGCATCGGTAAAGTATGTTCATTGCATGATGCACCAGTTACCTCTGGTGCACCTATTAATCCTGCGAAGGGATTCTTTGGATCTGACATCGCGAAGTTTTTAAAACTCTGGCATTAGTAACAATTAAATCTTCGGAGATAACACATCAATATGCTGTTATACACAGTGTTTAATCCTCCTGAAAATTGTGGATAGTTTCTACTTAGGTGAATGAGCTCCCATTCATAATAACAATAGTTCTCAAATTTGGTAATAGTACTAAATAAATTAGTATTTTGATAAAATTTTGCTGAGCTATCATGAACGTGAATGAAGTTATCACCTTGACAAATGAAATGACAATTCACACGGGTGAACAGGTGAAAGATCTGATCTATGACATTACGGGTGTGGTTCGAAATAAACTTATAGTGCTATGTTATCAAAGCTAAGATAATCGACCTATTAATTACTAAATAAAACAAACTGTGTGGGTTTTTAATAATTCCGTTGCCATCGTTAACATTTATAATGTACCACAGGCTACATCTTACTTGACTTTAATGTCAGTCAATTTTAAAATTTGTACGCTTTCAGTTTTTATTTGCCAAAGCGAACATTAGTATAGGAAGGAACAACGTTAAAGAGTCATGTAGTTATATACCTTGATTGTAATGTAACAATTCAATTCAATTGTTGGTTGGGCAAAAATTAGACATGTCTAATGCTTAGAAATACAGAGGACCCCAAACTCGGCATACTCTTTATATTGGGAGCGTTTTAAAACATTGCAGTTAACTGATGAAGTTATCATACTTATTTACAATAGTCTGATTTAACATAATATACTGATCATAATATACTGATAATAGTCTGATTTAATATAATAGTCTGACATAACATAATGCGACTTTATGCACTGAATAAAATCATCATAAAAATAGATAATTAAACATTATATAATTTAGATTTGTGAATATTTAAAAAAAAACACATTTATGAAGAAACCTAGACGGTATACTCAGGTGAGTACTGTACCTACAATATGATCCAATGTTTCAAATTTAGTCAACTAGTGCCTAATAAAGCTCCAACAACTCTGCTTACAGTGGAATAAAAAGAATTACAATGTAAAACTCGCTTTAGATATTTCAACTGATGGATTTTATCAATATCAAAGGCGAATTTATGGTATTGGTATTTGGTGTGGCATACTGTACTATTAATATTTTTTTTTAGTTTCAGTTACCAACCTAAGCACTGGAGGCACTTCTCATATTGGCGTGCAAATTTAACACACTGGCCTTGTCTATTAATTTTTTATGGTTTGCAACACTGTAATGCCATCAGACTGAATACTTATAATTAATAAATTGAAATTACCAGTAAAATCCATACATAAGTTACAATATTCATATTAAAAATATAAATTAAGGTTTTTGTTCTAAAATCATAACTAAAAGTATTAATAACCTATTAAAAATTCCTCAATGATAGCCGGAAACATGTTAACATTGAGGACAGTCACCAGACACAGATGGCGTGCCAACTTTGCGGCACTGGCGACATCCGGAATAGTGGTAAAAATTAGAACTAAACAATTTCAGATCCCCATTCTTTGCCTGCAGTCGTCGTTCGAAATCACAATAGCGTACTCGATTCGTTACCTACGCCTCCATTTGCAGCAATGCTATGAAAATTTACCATTTTATATGGCGTAGTCGCACATAGTGAATCGTTCATTAATGTAAGATTGGTAACACTTAATATTATTTACTCGCTAGGCCACATGAATGCGTGTCCCCTTTACATAAAGTGCTTTATCAGCTAATTGAAGGTATATTACTATACACGTGCAACATCCATTTGCTGCATAATATCGGTACATATTTCTACGCGATGCGTAAACTCGACAATACATGAATAGGTAAAAGAAATCCGAAATCGGTGTCAAGTGAAAACTTGCACTATAGCCCCAAGACTCCCCAAAATGGCGGATACGGGCATGATGAAAGTTTATTTTTGTGATTACTGACACGTTACCGAATCAAAGTGGTTATAATGTCCATATGCTGTTTTTTTACTATTAATGCATGTTAACTAGGAATATTTATATCTACCTACCTAATTATCTTGGTTTTTTTTCTGTAAATTTATCTATTTTGACCTTGTGTATAGTCCAATTATCTGAATTTATGCTATGGGTATGGTGTCGGTAAATTTGTACGATCATAATTTTGGTCTGTCTAGGTTTTTATTTATTTTTATCATTTTGCTCTCTTCCACGCCTAATTTTATTTTTAGAAATCTGGTCGGCCATAATGTTATAACCCTACCAAATATGAAACGTTCTTTGTTACGTTTGCTAGGTACTCGCTGTATACACATACATAGTATACATGTGCTAGTGTGAGTGAGCGTTGTATTTCGCGTGACCTCAATGAAGGAAAGGACACATAGATATCAAGCCGTTCTAGAAAGCTGACGTCATTCAAATCGTGGCTAGAGCGCAGCGCACACATCAGCAAGACGTTGTGAAATGTGAACGGCCACCCACTGCTTAGCTCTGCTATTTCACCAAAATTATTTGAAAGTAGTGGCTATGAACAGTTACCATACTGACTTCTGCCATACATGTTGAATTTTAACTGCGCAATACTTAGTAATTTTGTGTTTCTTGGAGAATTTAGTCCCAATGCTAATTGTTTCGACGAATTTTAGGTACAGTATTATAGAAACAAAGACGAGATTTTGGTCTCGCCGTGTAAAAAGTTACCTTTTACACGTTAACTAAGTACTCACAACATTCTACCACCTAACCATTTAATTTGAATTCGTATTTTATTTTTATTTTCTGAAATTGTAATTTATTTCTTATTACATTACGCCGCAGGAGGCTTTAGTGAGAAATCGTGTGGTTTTCATTATGATGAATCTATCGTGCTCAGAATGCTAGTTTATTTTTTATGTTATGATAAATCTATTTTTAAATCAATTGTGACGTATCACCGCCGTTTTGAGCCGTGGTAATTTTCAATTACCTACTTTATTTAGCTGGGTTATAATATAATGGCGGCCATACTTTTGTCGAGTTCATTGAGTTTCTTTTTGCATGACACATGACACATTTTGCGTTGTAAATCGACAACTTCTTTACGTTTCCGTTAATAAGTTAGTGATTTTCTAAACTCGCTCAATCATCCAAAAAAACAATTTACGTATCAATTTACCAGTATTACGCATGCGTCGTGGTGACCTATTTATTTTTTATATTATGTACTTAACAGACTACAGTACATACTTACGTCATTCATATACTTAGGGGCGTTGTACGGGTGTACCTTGCTTTATTGCGCATATTCTGCGATAAAAGAATAATTTATCTAAAGCAAATTAAATAGGTAGGTATAAATGTGTACCTAAGTACATAATACTGAAGTGTAGGTATTGAAAGTTAAGTGTTTAACTTATTAATCTGGTTATATGACAGGTTAAATAGTACCTGTAAACTTAATAAATCACCTTGAAAACGGGGACGAAAGTTTTTCTTAACCGCGATATCAAAAATTGATGATAAAGTTCTTCATATAAAACGTAAATATATCAAGGTTGTATTAGCTAAGTCTTACACTTAATATAATAATAAAATTTTTACGTACAGGAAAAAAATTACATTTTTAATTGTAGGTGTTACTCAGATAAAAGTAACATTCAGCGCATACATGATCGTTATCAGAACGCATTCGTACTGAGATAAAACTTTCTGTTCCTGCCAATGTATTTACTCATGGAGATTGACGTAGAAAACTTCTAAATATATACAACTTATATTCTGTTTTAAAGAAACTCATGACTTATTTCGGGTACCTATGTTTACGTGGGAATTTGCAATGTACGTACATTTGCTTGTTACAAGTTATAGACATCAACGCGTGCTTTTCTCATAACATCGTATTTAGGCTAGTATCGTTTTGCATGTACGAACATTCACTTTTTCGCATGTCTAAACTTATAAAATCATACTTAACCTAGCAGAAGGCAATCGCTAGATTTCTCTTTGTCACGCTATTGTGATAAAATGGCTAGAGCAATCGTTTTACAAAAACGTAAACTTGGAACGAGTCGTAGGAATTAATTTGCTCAAGGTTATCTAAGTTACTAAGTTACATAGTGGATTTCTGAATAAATGTTTATATGATTCATATAGAAGTCTCTTATGATGATTCAAACAAGCTGTGTAATTGTATACCTACTTAAGATCTATTTATACATTTTATATTAATAGAGATAAAACTAAAGATTAACCATTTTAATGCAGGTATAGACATGGCTTTCGAACTAGCTTTATCATAAACATGAATAGAGGTAATATACTTCGACTTACATGACGCCTAAGAACCCATCTTATTTGGTAAATTGTCTTATTCGGGATTTGAGATAGGTCGGATGACACCCGCTTTTGAGAAGTAATTTTCAATCAGAATATTTTTGGCCCTGAAAACATTAAATCTAAATACCTTTTGTACAATTTTTCTCAGCGTAATTTCATAATAGGGACCTAATTATATGATTAATCGTTAAACCCTTTTAATTTTAAATGTATAACATTATTTAAATAATGAAAGTTTTGAGCTAAGCATAAAAAGTCTGCGGCAGTCAGTCTAAGTATGATGAAGACAAGTACCATTGAAAACCACGCCCGTTGTACTAGTGATAGGGCGTAATATTTTATTTTCTGCAGCAAAACCTAAATTATTTGACTAAGCATAGTTTACATAGTTTGTACGGCTCAGTTATTACTGTGTGTACTTTTCTATTCATATCATGTACTTGCGTGTAATATTGCCTTGCAAGATTAATTTATATTCTTATTATCTATTTCCAGTGATTCGTTCAAGATGGCAGAATCTGCACCAAACATTGAAGATCTAGAAGACGGAGAAATAGAAAGTGGAGACGAAGAAGTACCCGAAACTCAAAATGAAGACAAGAAAGAAGATATTATGAAATCAGAAGAACTCTTACCACTTGAAAAAATTGAAAATCAAGAAATATACTATCACAAACCAGGTAAGAAAAAGAAAAAGTCAAAAAAATCGAAAGAACAAAAATTCAAGGACAAGCATAATATTAACCGTAAATTTTCTAGTCCTACTGAAGACGATTTTGCTGGAAATGTTGAAAAGGCTATTCGTAAGGCGATGAATAAAAATGATAACAGTGAAACTTATTTTGATGATGGTCCTGATGAGCGTCGTAAGCATAAGAAAAGAAAGAAGTACGATAGTAAAGACGGTCCTGGCAAGAAAAGAAAAAAACAAGAATACACTGATGAAATGGACGAGACTGAGATGATGTGTGTAAGAGGTGCGTCTCCTGTTCAGAAACAATCCCCCGATGAAATGTATCAAGACGATGATAGAGAATCTTATACTTCCGAAAGTAGTGAAGAATTGCGTGGGCATCAGAATCATCGTAATCAGAGACACCGTCCACCTCAACGAGAGCGAAACAAAAACAACAATAAAAATGATAGAAGAAGAGGTGCCCACCCTATGCAGGATCCCGATGGAGTTTGCTTATATTTTATGCAAGGAAAATGTCACAAAGGAGATGACTGCATTTATTCGCATGATGCACAACCTCCGCGAAAAATGGAATTGTGTAAGTTTTATTTAATGGAATGCTGTGCTAAGAGAGACAAGTGTTTATACATGCACGCAGATTTTCCATGTAAATATTATCACACCGGGCTTCCCTGTATTTACAAAGATGATTGTAAATTTGCTCACGGGAAACCATTAACAGACAATTTAAAAAATATTCTTTTAAAACACATAGAATCTGCTCCAAAAGAAATACTAGGAGATTTTCCGAGATTGAACCGAGAAGGCGCAATGAAAATGATACAAACCACTCAATCAAAATTAATACAACAATTTTCGGAATGTTTAGAAAACCAAGATAATAACATACCGTCTCTTTTCGAACTTAATGTACCTAATCTTCCAAATTCGGCAGAATCTATGCATAGTAACATTGATAGGCAAAATAAAATTTCTCCAAAAGTTCGGCAATCAAGGTGGCAACATGATAATTCAAATCCAAACTATAACAATATGATGAATTTGTCACCAAATAGTAATAACACTACAAATGTATTAAGCATTAAAAACCTTACAGGAGTGTTAACTTCTCGTCAAATTTCAGATCTTTCAAAAATGGGAATAGAAAACCTGGACCAGCTCGGTCAGTTAACTGTTTTACAATTGAATAATATTGGCCTGTCATTAAAACAAATCACAGAAATACAGCTAAATACAATGAGCATACAAAAACTGGGATTAATAAATAGTAATAATGAACTACCCCAATCTCAAACATTTCCTAGCTCAGGAACAAAAGATTTGGATTTAAGAGTCCCACCTGCAATGACAATTACTAATAGTTTACCCGTGTCGTCTGATTTGCCAGGACAAGACATCGATATGCGGTTTCAACCTCCTGCTGGACTATCTTCAGAAGATAGCACACATAGTAAACCAATTCATAGAGATCAACCAACAAATAAAGATTTGATTGATATTGACCAATATACAAAAGATGCGTTAAAATTTGCCTCAAAAGATAAGGAAAATATAGACGTCTCTAATGAAAGTTTTGAGAATGAAAAACCAGTAGTTTCGAACGAAATTAAGGATATCGATCACAGAATACTTCCATTTTCAGAAGACTCTCTTATTCATATTAAGCAAGAATGTGATCCAGTAAATATTAGTGATATTAAGCAAGAATGTGATACCGATATACGTTTTCTTCAACCAGAGCCAATTTTCAAAAATCCTGAGAAAAGACATCGTCGTTCTACTACAGACGATGAAGATAATAATTTATTAATCGATGAAAAATGGTATTCTAGTGACGAAGAAAAAGGTAATAAAAATAAAAAATCGCCTGCATCATCGCCACGTACAACTTTACTATCGCCTCCGGCCCCTGTACCGCACGTTATTGAACCGTCTGCTGTTTTGAGTAGACTTGGTGATCTTTCTAAAATTGACATCAGTGAAGAGGTAACAAAATTATTAAATACGATGAAAAATAACTTAAATGAAGTTAAACAAGAAACTACTGAGAGTGCTGAAACACAAAAGCCAAAAGATCCAAGAAGATCATCTTTAGATAAACTTACCGATAATACAAAACTTAGTCATAGTCATAAGAGACCACCAAGAATTTCCATTTATGAGTGTATAGACGGAGAACCTACAGATGGACGACGAAGATCAGATGTAGACTTGCGAAAAACAGATTTTAGTGTACCAACTTTTGGCGATACAGACTTACGTGCAAATGCAAGTGGAGATATAGATTTTAGATTGGGTTTACCTTTCAAAGCCATACCTAATTATACTCCTGCGTCAGAAATAGATGGATCTATTAATAGCCATCCACCTATTTCTTATAAGGTAGTACTTATTGATATACCACGACCTGATTATACGGATATAAGAAATAGCACCGCGAAGTCGCAAGCGCTTTCTGACCCTAGACTGAGAAAAGTGTTTCGGTTATCACTTGATGAATCTAATAGTGATAGTGAAAAATCGTCTAAAACTACTACTACTACGCCAGCCGGACCACGTGTGGATCCAAGAAGAAAGCCGAAAGATTCAAGTGAAAGTTTGGCGCAAGATGTCGTAACAAATTATCTAGATTTACAAACAATTTTACAAAATTCTAATTGGTACAAGGAATTAAGTTCTACACAGAAAATTTTTGTTAGCCAACATTTAACTCCTGTTACACAAATGATCAAACAATACCATCAAGAAAAAATACCTGGAAAAAAATTTGATCTCAGCTTTGTTCAAAATAATACGGTATTGTGTGGTATATTTACAAATTTAGGAATTTCTCTCAGTGAAAATGGTGAATTTAATTATTTGCCAAAACCCAAAGAAGCCTTACTCAAAACTCCAGTTAATTTTAACCAAAATCATTTTAATATGAGTGGTGCTCCTGGTCCGATGGATTCTGGTAACATGAATATGATGAGTATGCCAATGGGAATGGGAGGAATGAATAATATGAATATGGCTAACATGCATGGCTTCAACTCTACGATGCCTGACCCTCGAGGTGGACCCACGCCGGGATTGTTGGGGATAGCTCCTAATATTCCACATAATTTTAATAATTTCGTTGGTCCTAATAACTTCGGTAACATGCCCTTTAATGGCCCAGGTCCTGGTAATGATTTTAATTTTATGGAAGGCGAACAGAACTTCCCCAGGTTTCCAAGTCGGGGAGGTCACCGGGGCCGTGCCAACGAGCGGTGGAATCGCGGTGGTAGGGGGAACAGAAATCAAAAGAACTTTAATGATCGCGGAAGTTGGAAACATGATAGGAGCTAGGTGTGATTTATTGCAGTAAATTTTTTCGTTCTTGTAGACTAACTTGTAATTTATTTTAGTTTTAAATTGAATATTGTATAGAAGTACCCTTCCACATGTTACTTTAATGTGATCAAGGTGATAATTATCAATGACAGACTTATAGTTAAGTACGGTTGTTTTATAAAGTTTATTATGGTAGATTTAGGACTAGATAATTAGTTTCCGTATGAGGTCTTGTCTATAGTAGATGCTGTAAATATTGATTATTAAGTAGGTACGAAAGATAAATTTCAGTATCTTGTTTTAAATATTGTTAAGTAAATTTATCGTAACGTCGTAAGATGAAAGTACTCATTTATAAGAGCCAAATTTTTTAAGACTGAGCGAAAGTTCACGATCGTTGTAATCATAATTAGTTAAATATTTCAATACATTAGTTCTGTTAGCTTTTTAAAACATGCTGAGATAGTGAGATTGCGGTCGTGTTTATATAATTTTAAGTGACATGCTAAGTAATATCTGTTAAACGCAAATTACGAAAGAATCTATTGTATTGAAATGTAGTAACACACTCCGTGGTCACAATGTAAAAGCAATAATTCTTATCATGTTGGTTAACGGCGAAATGCGAGATTCAAATGTACATGGAATATTTTGGTTGTATAAGATAATCGTTAGTAAACACCACTCAATCTTAAAATAAACATATTTATATTATTAACTCGGTATTATCTTGATTTCATATCCAATCACCATTTTGGAATTCTATAAAAAAATTGAAAACCATCACCTGCCATCATAAATATTTAGTTACAATTGTTTTCGCTTTAAGATAAACGTATTTTTGATATCACAAAACAAACTCATTAGGGTATTCAACCCAAAGCACATTCATATGATGGCAAACGTAATCTAACATTTTTTTCTAGCAATAACTCGTTTCGTCATCTATGTAAAGTAAGTATGTCGATTTGCCAAATCACGTCATATCAGTGGTTTCTGAGCCTAAAATGTACCTACAGATAATGGAAGTAACTTGTCGATTGCAATTTTTTGATTTTGTTTGTTGAGTAAGTATCTTCTTTATTCCAGAAACAGATGAAATGGATGATTTTCAGATAATTTACGTATACGAATGCTACATGAGAAAGTCGACAAAATGCTGAGGGTAAGTATACAGAAGTAGTGACAAATTCAAGAGACCAATACATATTTTTAATAATGTTTCGTTATCGAGTAGGGTAGTTAGGAGTATTTCAAATTCTCTGATCAAGTACCTAGTAGTAAAGAAAAACATTTTTTTGTTTAATTATTATCTTTATTTGTCTGTAAAACAGATGTAATGTAGTTAGAAAAATCGACCTTCAGTCGGTTGCCTCCAGACTTGAGGTTGATTGCTACACGAGAAACTTTTGAGAATGTCGGAGCTGAAAACAAATTAAAAATCACTTATTAGATAGTAGACAATACACAATCATCTTATTGGTAAATAATAGGTCGATACAAGTCAATCAGACATACAATACAATAACAATAAGAACAATGTCAAAGTTAAAATGTAATTCATCATAATTGTAAATGTAATGTCATCGTTAGAAAAATAAAAAACGTCAACCATTACAATAGTAATATTTGTAGTACCTACCCAGTACGAGGGAAATTTATTCTAGTTAGATAGCCTTAATAAGCTTAAGACATCATTATAAGAAAAGTGTCCAAATTCTATTTGCGGACCTTATTTACAACTATTATTGACAGCTTGGTAGTATATCTCCTTCATCTCTTCTGGAGCGTGACGTGGGCTCGATTCCCACCCAGAAGAAACATTTTGTGGAATAAACAAATGTGTGTTCTGCTTCTGTCTGGGTGTTCTGTATGTATTACAAGTATGTACCTATGTATTTACAAAAAAAAGTATTTTATGTATTCTATCCGTTATCTGACTTCCATCACACATGCTCTGCTTAGTTTCGGGTCAGATGGCGCTGTGTGTAATGTCCTAAAATATTTATTTTATTTTACTTTTCAAATCTACGTCAAAATTATCTATATTATATACATATAGGATATATATATATACATATACATATATATATATATAATAATTGTTGTCCGTTAGTCTCGCAAACACTATAATATATATTATATACCGATAAACCTAAACCGATTTTGATATTTTTAAAGTATTATTTACTTAATTCTTTATTGTACGCTTACAGGTACGATAGGAACAATAGGAGAATTTAATGCAATTTCTACAAGTCATCCCCACAATGAATGAGATGAAGTTGTAGTCGCGTATCAATAATACGTAAAAAAACAACAAAAAAACATACCTATGTATACATACAGCAAACAATAAAAAAATAAATATGATACTAGACACTACTTAATATCTATAAATAAATAGCATACCTACCATTATAAAATTAGATTATGTGTGTGTCTGTTTGAGACTCAAAAACACACATCAAGGGGTACCTAGGTGACTCAAACTTTGAGTCGTCTAGGTACCCCTTTTGAGTCATCTAGGTACCCCTTGATAGCTTAGTTTCATAATTAGACCCCTCAAGAAACGAGAAGGCCGATAGGTCGGCCAAAGAAGCTATAACAAACGGTATTTCATATCTTTGTTTACCACTAACTAATTAATGGTTAAGTAAGGTCAAGATAAGTTGTAGGTAATAATAATAATTATTATCGTAGGACACACAGCGCCAATATGAAACTAATATTTTGATGAACGCGCACTTACAAAAGGAATTTGGTATAGGACAAAGTCTGTCCCTTCACTACCCGTGGTAGTGAGGTGAGGTGACATAAATACAAATAGATAAGATGTACTGATGATGAGACTTCGGTCCGGACACATTCTATAAAACAAGTTTAGATAGGTAGGTAGGTACATTATGGGAGTGACCGATTTACCGAACTTTACCGAATGCGAGATCGTAAAAGACGCGTATCATGAGCTGACAGAATGTGTCCGGAACGAGGTACGAGATAATTATGTTTAATTATATTAATATTACTTTAAATTATGATGTAGGTCTGTGTCGCAGCATTTTGGCTCCACCAGCTTCAGAAATAGCCAAAAAGCTAGACGAACTAGACGCTCTCCTGATGGTAAACGATAACGCCTGTCCATTATCCATTGCCGCGATGCACAGAACTTCCGAGTAACAAAACAAAGTCTAGAGCATCGCTGATTTGGTGCTCATTACTTTGAGACATTAGATGGTTAGTCTCAACAGCCATGTAATTTTGCTAGCTGTAGTAGGTACCTACCTACCCTTCAAACCGGAACACAGTAATGTTTACACACTACCTACTGCTTGGTGGTAGATTTTTAGGACATTTCACACAGCGCCATCTAGCCGCAAACTTACCTACTACTGATAGAATACTTTTTTTTTTGTGTGAATACCTACGTATACTTATAATATATGTATAACAATACAAAACACACACAGAACCAACATTTATAATCACATACATGTTTGTTCTGGTGGGAATCGAACCCACGCCATACAGGGCTGTTAAAATATCTAGTATTGCGGTGGTACCCACCTAGACGACCTGCTAAGAACATGTACCACCGAGCGTCATAGTCACGAACGGCTTACTGAATCCCTTTTAAATTTAATAATGACTAATAATAATTCGACCCGGTAGGTGGCACTGCAATAGTGCACCGCTGACAAAGTACCGGGCATTCAACTAGAAAACGTCTGAACAAACGAAACATGAAACAGTTGTATTTGTCACATAATATAATATACCTATTGAGAAAAGCAGGCTTGAAAAATTAAAATACCTACCATTTTTTACACAGCGTCATCTAACACCGCATAAGCCCCGTGTTGTTCTGTTCTTCTCGTAAGATAAATATACCTATATGAATAATTATTTATCTTATATTTATGGCTGACAGTTTCGGTGTTTGACCATAATTCACCTGATGTTAAGTGACGGAGGGGTCGAAGATGGTAAACACATCTAGTTGGAACTGGCTCTCAAGTAAGGCTTTCGGAATACACCGTTTAGGTGCTTGGCGGTAGTTTTTCAACTTGAGGGTGGTTGCTACCCAGCCGAGTACCTACTAGAAAGTACTCTACCAATATGGTATGGTTTCCTCACAATGTTTTTTCTTCACCGGCAGCTCAAGCTCATTGTTGGGTTTGAACTTACGCCTTCCGGCGTGTGAACCGCCCGCGCTAACCACTGAGCTAATACCGCTACAACTCTTTCATGCTGGATGCGTTTTTGCCACGAAAAAATAATATTTATGAAGTGGTAGATACGTACATAGCGTCAAAGAATCCATGTCGTCATTGTCTTCAGATACGGTGCAGTTGTAGAACAGTACGCATTGCTTGGCCGATAACTTAGACTGGGAGACAAAGTAATTGTAGAGAAGCTCCATCTCTCTAGTCGCTGCTTGCATCGTGTTAGGAGAACATACTAGAATCACTCCTTGAACGCCCACACGTAGGGCTGGCCAGCAGGATTCAAATCTGTAAGGTACATAACAAATTACTTAGTTTAAAAAATCACTAATCACTAATTCTGCCTATAGGTATAAATTTTTAATGTCTGATAATCTAGATATTCGACCACAGCTCACCTGATGTTAAGTGACTGTGTGGTCGGAGATGGTAACCCCACCTAGCCTGGAATGGCTCTCGAGTGAGGCTGCCGGAACATACCGGTAGGTACCTACTAAGTACCTAGACGCTAGATTTTCAGTTGTGCCGAGACAAACAAAAATGGTTTTTTGGTACCATACAATTGTATAGGTACTTTTATACAGTTACTGATGGTGATAGCTAGCCAGTCTATATGTAACCATTTCACTAACAAACGGCTTGACCGATTTCGATGAAAAGCATGGCTGCATTGATTACAAGGATATCAATAGGTATAGATCTACTATTATGAGGAAAGTCAGAAAAGCGTTTCGTTCTTCTCATTACTTTCTAATCTTTATTTTTTTTTAATTTTTTGCATCGGCTTTTCTGAGGATCAGGGCCGATTGTTTGGACCGTGGGACCTTCGGCGCCACCGATTCCGAAGAGACCATACCTATTATTTTATCAATCGAACTTTTTCTCTTGAATAACGCCGGAAAACTTTTGGGCTGGAAAAACATCGCGGGTAAAGTCGTGACACATAGCTAGTAGAATCGGCTCATATACTATACTTGTCTCGCTTGCACATTTTTATAATTATAAGAAATTCTTACTATTCTTCTAATTGAGAATGGGGTCGATAGTTAGTTGTTAGCTTAAACAAATATTAAACTAACAAACTAACTAAAATGGGGGCATTTACAATAATAAATAATAATAAATAAATATCATAGGACATTACACACAGCGCCATCTGACCCCAAACTAAGCAGAGCTTGTGCTATGGAAGACAGATAACTGATAGAATACTTAAATACTTTTTTTTTTGTAAATACATACTTATAATACATACAGTACACCTAGACACAGAACACCCAATGATGTAAATAATAAATAAAGTAAAGTTAAAAATAAAGTAGTTATTTATGTACCTAATAGAATGTGTCAGAAATGCGTCAGAGGAATTTTCCCAATATCTATGTTTAATTAATTATGCGCATAGTGACAAATTGCCCGAGTCAAAAAATTGTCTCATATTTTTTCCTGTTCTAAATTTTTCCTTCAATAAATTCGTTCGTAATATACATACATTAGCGACACGCCCCGGTTTCGCATGGATATTATAAATATTAAAGAAATCCTTCAAATTATAGTGAAAACTCAAAATCAATTGCGTAGTAAACTAACACGCGAAAGTGACTTCAGTTTTTTAACTATTTAGTACGTATCTACTAACGTTTTTTTTTCGAAATACAAACTTGTAAATTTTTTGCCCCGGTAAAATATGAAAAACTGGAAAAACGCTATATATAGCTTAGGTAATTAATTTAGTAGAACTTTTTTTTGTGCTTGACAGGCTAGGTTCTACTGTTTTATTCAAGCAATTGTGATTTACCGCAAATTAAGACCAAAACAAATGCCAGTAGCTGTGATTTCACTGTAAAATTATGCTCCATTTGTCCATGAATGGCAAAAATTTATTTGTATGGAAATCGTACCACCTTAAATAAAATTACATAATCCATCCTTATAAAGTTCTTAAATATCAGACCAATTTTAGTAAATAATATTTTTTTTACAAACCACTACTAAAATTACACAGTCAGATAGTTTCGCATTTCAAAATACTAATTGCGACTGCAGCGCACCACATGTTTCAGTGACTCAGTGTATTTTTGTTTCAGAAATCAAACACGTCATTCGTATGTGAAGCTAATGCACATAGTAGTTCCAAAGGCTTCCACGAGATGGCGTTACTCAATAACGAACCGATGCAGTTTCAAAATGTTTTTCGTACATTGTTTGCTTACTGCGTATTAACATTCCATAGAGTTTATACAAACTTATGATCTCCACTGCAGTCCCATAGCTCGATGTCAACGTTAGTTTTGCCATTGACATTCAGATTGGAAAGTTCGAACTCGACAATTCTCACGCCTTGAGTCGGCCTCGGTGCTCCTGCTTCTTCGATGTTCATCGACTCTGATATGAAGTTTGCTATCTGAGTTTTGCCACACTACAAAACAAATTACATTTATTGTTGTTGTTAGTTAACTGAATCTTAAGTAGAGTATAAAAAGTTAACCTGGCTGAAATAATTATATTTAGATATATAATTAAAAAAGAAAAAACTTGCCTCTGTAGGTCCTATCATTAAAATTTTTAACTTATTTGGCTGCATGATAATCTCAATTCAATATAGTAGCTCTGCTTTATCTCAATATATTGGCTTTTTTAATATACACTTCACGGAACTTCTCAGTTTTGAAAATCGTAATTTGACAGATTTGGTTTACAATTTTGTTGCCAAGGCAACCACTGTAGTCTTTGCTTATCTTTATCTAACCTATTTATATCATATTGGTAGCTAACACAATTATTAAAGTAATAAGATTATTAAGCTAACTTTGTTATGCTATTTATGATAGAAAATAAACAGAAATAAAAATTGCAAAAGTACAGGTTCCACCGAGATTTGAACTCGGATCGCTGGATTCAGAGTCCAGAGTGCTAACCATTACACCATGGAACCGTTAACTGAAATGACGAAATACATTATATTATTTTTCTATTTACAATATGAAACAGTATCATGAATATTTTTTGACAACGATTACACGAATATTTCCAGGCCAAGTTCCAGGTAGAAGATCGATAGACTGAGAACAAAGCCACGGCACATGTTATTTTCCTTATAAAACATAGAAATTTACATACATCAGCTGAGAGACTACAACGGCATTTTGCGAAAATACTTTTAATATCAAAATGTACGAAAACTAGATTAGTGACTTTGGAACCGTTCAAATATTAAATAAGGGTCATTGCTTTGCTAGTTTTTCATAGGCCCGTCCCGGCTTCGCTCGGGTGGCCATTTATTTTTAATTAAATTCTAGTAATAAATATAGCCTATGTTACTCAGCGAGAATGTAGCGTTCTAATAATGTTTTTTTTAAACCTAGTTTTTGAATTTATTCCTTACAAATATACAAAAAACCAAAAATTCCAAATCTTTCCTCTTTATAGGTACCTAATACTAGGATAGAAAAGCACCCGAAATTTTGTGAAATTAAAATTTCTTCTGTAGGTACCATTTATTGACTCACCAATCATTTGGTATCGATACGTTTACTTTATCGAATAAGAAAATAAATCACCGTTATGTAAGTTACCTAGTAGGTACGTGTTTTATAAATACAAGAATACTGTCAAGTGTTTCATATGTAAAAAGTACATCACATATTCAAGTATGTGGCTTTACCCTTCTCGGTTAGATAACCGTAAGACTTAGACCAGGTTAATAATTGCTTATCCAGTTAGCGTAACGGGGCACGACCTTGGGACTACCGTCATTTCAGCGAAAGCTGATTCTTTACTTAGGTATCTACTTAGCACTGCACGTGAGCTATCATTACTGTAGGTACTGATGCGTTCAAAGATATGCATATGTAGATAGCAAGACCTAGTAGTGTGAATACTAGAATTGAAAAGGCTAGGCGTGTATTTCATTAGCAAAGAAATAATAGTAGGTAATATATATTTTTTTGTGATACAAACGGGGCAAGATAGGATAATATAGATACCAATAGGCCCCAAATACATATTTTCAAATAAAACTAGGCATAATTAAATTAATTTATTAAAATTGGCTTACTTACCTTATAGTACTTCGTGTAACTAATCTTCGTAAGATTATATTTTATAAATACAGTTTTTTACAATGTACACGCAGCGAAAGGTTTGCCGCCCGTGATTCGCCGTCACGTTCGTTGAAAAAATGTTGATGACTCCTGACCAAATGTAGGTAGCAGATGATTTATCGGGCTGTGCTCATAGTAAATGCGGTCCGTGATAGTAAGTACATATATTGCCCTTCTATCTAATGAGTTCCCAACAGCCCAAAGATAGGCGGATAAAAAAATTACATGTATATAAAAAAAAAGTATTTTTTTTTATGGAATTTTGAAATTTAGTTTTAGATTTCCATTTTATTTCAGATAAATAATTATAATTGTTTTAAGTTACGTTAAATCCTAGTCCTTGTTGAAACTGAAAAGAATTAGAACCGGAAATATACTTAGGTTACTTCACTTAGGTAACATCAGGTGAGCTGTGGTCAAACACCGAGTCTGTCAAACATTAAAAATAGAGAAAATAGGTGAGATATAACTCCAGAATATCCAAACCAAACCAAACTTATAGCCTTGTATAAAATATATACATGAAAAAGGTACAGTATTTTATTCTACATATAAGTAATTCATGCATAATCCTAAATATTGTGAAGACAGATTGCTAGCTTCTTATAAATCGTGATCAGCGTTGGATTTCGTACTATAATTATAGTATTTGTACTACTATTTCATGCTCCGTACTAGATAATATCCATACCTAAGGATAGTACGGAAAAATACTACAATTTCGTTACTTCACTTAGAAAAGACCAAAATAGGTAAATATGACACCCGTTTATAGCCAAACCATCTGTAAAAAAAAATCATTGGGTATTGTGTGACAGCTTACCTCAGCACATTGTGGTAAGCTGTCAAACAATACTTCTTCTTCATCTTTTTTGATTTTGGCTTCGCATTTTGTCTTAAAATTGTAACTTGCCACTGGCAAATGCTTGGTGTGCGACGCCAAAATCTAAGAAAAAAAATGCCACAAAAGTGGCAACTGTACCGATTTTATTCTTTCGTATACTCGCAGTTTAGAAGAGATGTTTTTATGATTACATGCTAAGGCTGAAGAAAATAATAGACAAGAACTTACATAATTTAGAACAGGAGTAAATTTTGTATAAACATGTTGATTCTAACTATCTATTTTATTGATTAATAGTTTTTTTTTAAACAATGTAAGATTTAAAAAAAAAGTGTACTATCGGCGTACTACTATTTTGATGGTCTTGTACTATATTTTTCAACGTACCCAAATCCAACCCTGATCGTGATTCACAGGCTTTGAGGTTAACCTTGATGCGTTTAAAATTTTGTTCACTAACCACAACCATTACGGGAACGTGGTAGCTAACCGTAGATCCTACATTCTTAGACGTAATTTTACTGTTTTTGACATATTTTTAGGTACTACAGCAGTATCAGATATTCTGCACACAACACAACAGGGCTGTTGTGACTAACCATCGAAAATCTCAAAGTAATGAGTGATGCTCTGGACTGTATTTTGCTACTCAAAGTTGTATCAAAGCAATTGGACATGCGTTATCTCTTATCATCTGGAGATCGTCTCGTACATCTCAATACTTTTCCATGAATAAACAATAAAAAGCAAACAAACAATAAAACAACAATAATGTGTTCAACAGTGGCGTAGCGTAGGTACCTTAGTAGGTACCCTGTATCAAAATGAGTTGGGGGGCCTAAATGAAGGGTAAAGATTTCTCACAAAAGAAACAAAAATTAAAATAAATATTTATTGATTATAATGGACAGCTGATCGTATGACAGTTTGTTTGTAGGTTTTTTTCCCGGGAAGCACGAGACTAAGTGACATTGTGGATAACATTTTACTAATTTTTGCTTATACACCTTAGGGGCCTCTGTAGCCCGGGGGCCCCGTATCATTGATACGGCTGATATGGCGGTAGCTACGCCCCTGGTGTTCAAATCACAAATTTTAGAAAAAATAAATTAAGTAAATATAGTTAAGTTTTTCGAGACTTGCGTAATAAAAACATAATTATTTACTAATAGATAATAGATAAGTCTTTATTTTTAGGACGTAAGATAGAATTGGGTTTAGTAAGGTATTTACTTTTCGACAGGTTACATGTGAAAAAAATATGACACACTAATCCTAAATGACTTATGGTCGACTGTGGTAATAAACGTGCTCGAAACTTAGGGCCGTGAACAAAAACACTCATAGGTTGTATCGAAGACAGAAGTGCCCGTCTCGGCACAGCATTTCAAGTGATTTTATGCTCTAACTTAACATTACATCATTAACCGCCGCTGTGAAATATTGTTATAGCTTCGTGCACCTATTGACTGTCAGAAACTATGAAATATTATTTGATACTTATCAATTTAATGCAATTTAACATCTATGATAGATCGAGAGCAGTGCATTCAATTTACTTCTTGTTTTTTTACTAAGACCGCTACTACGTTTATTCTTTATTTTTTATACATTAATTATATATCTACAGCGTTGGTACGACCATATCAAATTTGGTTAGGGACCTGAATTGCGAGTCTGGGTTACGAGGTGGTTCCTAAATCTTTTTCTTGCAGACATCTCGGAAGCTCGTCAACATAACTATTTCCTAAGCCGGAGGTCGTATATGTAAGTATCAAAGGCGTACCCACGGGGGGCTCTTCGGATCCTGGCCACGAAGCATGCTGAACTTGATAAGTTATATGCTGTTTAGTTTAGATAGGACTCTCTTTTTTTGCACTAGGGTCTTTGTATGCCTTACTACGCCACTGGTAGGTATCTTTAGTAACTTTATTTTAGTAGTACCTAGTGTGTAAACATTGCTGTGTTCCAATTTAATGTATATTGCAGCTAAAGAAATTACAAGGCTATTAAGACTCACTATTGAACGTCTCTAAGTAGTGAGCAACGTGGCAGCAACGCCCTAAGCTTCTACCGCTGCAGTGACAGGCGTTATCTCTTAGGAAAGCGTTAGTTCGTCTCATTATTTTACATAAAAACGTCACTGTAGAAACGACTGACTGACTAGACTGCAAAAAAGTATTTAAGTATCAGATGGTGCTGAGCGTTATGTTCTAAGATAATTATTTATTAAAAAAATTAAGATAAAAAAATGTCGATTTTATAAATCCTTCAAAAATAGTTTCATGACACTCTTAAAGGTATATACATATTTACTTTTAAACTTTACTGGATTTCGTCAAAATTTGTTCAATCTTTAGGTAAGTAGGTATCTAATGAAAAGTTAGAACATTACAAGGATAAGGCTACTTTCACAATACGTACCTACGATAATGTAACGCGAAAGTATACATCTTATAATAATAAGTACTTAATGTTTTCTGTATATACGAGTAGATACATTATCGAGGTGTATAACATTTTTGACCCAAGACAATGGCAAAAAATTCCTTCATACCTTCATACAATTGCAAATGCATGCTAAAAATGAACGTTGTAAAGTCGTAGCGTATTTACCTTTATGGGAATAATGTACAATAACCCGCTGCTTATAGGAATCGACTATCGAGTTGCTGGATAAAAAGTAATTTATCCAACGTATTCTATATACCTAGAAGAGGACTTCAGAAATGTCTACAAAACGAACAACCGATGTTCAGTACTTAGATGACCTTGTGCGATTAACAAAAATAATTCCTAAATCCAATTTATTTCGTATTGTTACATAATGATATTCTTAAATTATTAATAATAATCACGTCGTAGGATATTTCACACAGCGCCATCTATCACCTAACTAAGCAAAGCTTGTACTACGGGAACCAAATAACTGATAGCAGTCAAGTACAATTATTGATAACAGCAACATTATTGATAAAGAGCTTGAACATCAAATTTATGAGCCCTGCCTCCCAGTTCTCGACTATTTTTTTTAAACTAACAATGCAAGTACAGTAATAATCCTAAAAATTAATACAAGGTGCGAACATAACTTCTCTATTGCCTTTGAATAAATCAACTTACTTCTAAAATAAATGTCAATTACTGGTAGTATACAAATATACTTTTTTTTGTAAATACATTTTTTTTTTGCCCACTTTGCCCCACTGCTGGGCAATGGCCTCTCTCCCCCTCTTCCACGCCTCTCTGTTTTGTGCTATTGAGGTCCACTCCTTGTTTGGGCATCGAGCTCATCTTTCCACCGTCTTCCTGGCCGGCCAGGTGGCCGTTTAACCTCCGGGACCCAGTCGGTGGTGGTTAATACATACATACTTATAATTTATACTGAACACCTAGACACAAAACAAACTTTTAACGTCACATAAATGATTGTCCTGGTCAAAACATTTTCAATTTTTTTTTATTTCAAACAGTTTTTTAATCATTACTACGTGGGTTTAATGCCTCTATAGAACCCCCATTGTGTATCACAGTCATTAATAATATTGGTGTGTTTACAATAACATAGTGCCTGTATTAAATGCAAAAGCATCCGGGTTCGACGCGCTATCCTGCCCGCGCACCTTAAACCTAGGTACTTGTGATACCTAGGTACCCTAACGCTGTTCCTAGGTCGTCGACCGACTCCAGGCACGGAGGCGGTAGATTTGCGGGATACGATAAATTTCAATAGTGCATTGACTTTGTGCACTTAGGTCTTAGGCTGCGGGATGTCCGATATGGAATTGGCTATTAATTTCCTGTATAGATTTCCGTGGGCTCCACTCTATCAAAGTATTATCTAAATTTAATCCATACTCAAATTCATACCTCCTCATTTATTGATAACTAATGGTTACAAGTAACAATCATAAGTTATATTGAAAAGTGAATTGAGGATGATATTATTAGCAAGTCTTTAATTATTACTAGCAGCTGGCTCCGGCTTCGCACGGGAAAACAAAACTCGATCAACAATATAAATATAGCCTATGCCACTCAGTGGTAATGTAGCATTCTAATGATGAAATAATTATTCAGATTATTATTTTTTATGGTTGACAGGCTTGGTGTTTGACCACAGCTCACCTGATGTTAAGTGAAGGTGTGGTCGAAGATGGTAAAGCACGCCTAGCCTGGAATGGAACTGGCTCTCAAGTGAGGTTGCTGGAACACACTGTTAGATGCTTGGCGGCAGATTTTCAACTTGAGGGTGGTAGCTAGCCAGCCGAGTACTAGAAAGTAACCTACCACCATGATATGTTTCCTCACGATGTTTTCCTTCACCGGCAGCTCAAGCTCATTGTTGGGGTTTGAACCCACGCCCTTCGGCATGCGAACCTACCGCGCTAACCACTGAGCTATCATCGCTACATCCGGTTTGAATGACTGCCGTGAGGGCGCATCCATAATTATGTATGTGTTCTATCAAAGCAACTGTTGTATGGAAAGCTGATGTATTTTGTGTTATAGATTTTGGTTCGTAAGTAGTTTTATGGCGTAATAACTCCGTGGTTAACGCGGTCGGACCTCAGGCCTTTAAAGGTGTACGTTAAAATCCCGAGAATGACCATAAATTGCCGGTGAAGGAAACCGCAGCATTTTGGTAGGATACTTTTCAGAACTCTGCTGGTTAGCACGTAACGTTGTCAGTCTGAATAGAGTACTACTTCTGATTCTGGGGTAGGATGTTTACTTTCTTTTCTCACAACGTCACTTAGTGTCAGCTAAGCTGTGGTTAAACATTTGCCCCGTCAATCTTAAAAAAGTAGTCATAAAGTAAATGTTAAACATTTAAAGTAATTAAAATATATGTGGTATAAAAGTACATAAGTATTATAACTGGGCCCGCAGTTTCATCCGCGCTATCCCTACATATTATTATAAAACAAGATCCCTCCGTCTCGTCTGTCTGTTTGTCGCGATAAATACAAAACCTACAGATTTTTATAAATTTTCACCTATGGATGGAGTGATTCATGACATAGGTTTATTTGTAAAAATTCATGTATTGTAAATGGGTTGCTAGCCTAAAATAAAAAACCTATGTGTAAATTTAACAATAAATTCCAAAAAAATTAACATCGTTTCTTTGTGTTATTTTTCATAACATGTGTTTTAGAGTGTTGATGTTTCAACATAGTGTACATACCTATGTAATTATTATTAAAACCTGTCTTTGGAAGTTGTAGTCGTTTTGAGTCAATCTGCATTTAACTTCGTAGGAAAACATTAGCACTGCGTGTTCAACAATTACGTAAATTGTTGTTAGCGTAGCATCATTAGCAACGCCAGAATTAGATAATTCTTGTAAAGAGTATGATAATGTTGCAGAATGGCAAGAACTTGGCAGCGGGAAGCATACTCCGCAAATTACCGACGCGACGCGTCGTGTTGGGGTCAATTTTACTCCGTTGTTACAAACTTGTTATGTAACATAACAAGTTTCAGCTACCATAACGTTAAGGTGGTTCGATTTCCTAATATTTTTTTTCCATTTATGTTAAAAAAAAACAATTCATAAATCATTCATACATTTGATTTTATGTCAATAATTCGTTATATTCAAGCAATTGTGATTTACCGCAAATAAAGACCAAAATAAATGCCACTAGCTGTGATTTCACTGTAAAATTATACTCCATTTTTCCATAAATGGCAAATATTTATTTGGATGGAATGGAATGGAACTCGAACCACCTTAAGGCCAATATTGAAGGTTTAGTTGACAGTTATTAAATTTATTAAAAATATTGTTGTTCTTGTCTAATCAAAAGATATTTTTTTAGTCAATTTAGACTTTTCAACAAACAATTTCAAAATTGTTTTGCCAAATGCGTATATAAATTACGTTGTCACCAATTATTCTATGTAACTAAAAAAGAACTTCGTAAAAAAAAATGTACAAAAAAGAACGGTAAACAAATAGGTACGTTGGTGGCCAACGAATGTTCGCCATTTTGTTAGCAGTGAAATCTGTATCAAAATTCGTTGCGTGGTTTAGAAGTACTAGTAAGCAGACATATAGACAGACGTGGTCGGGGACTTTGCTTTATAATGAATACAATTTAGAAAAAATATACGAGTACGCGTCTTCATTGACATATATGTAAGCTATTCATATTTTTTTGGTGAATTATGTTTTTGTGTATGCTTGCTTATTTGTTTATCACATTTTTTTGCCTCTCTCGAACTTATGTATTTACCTACTTGTTTTGTTCTTGTAAATATATTTACTGAACTTATTTTAAAGATAAACATTCCTACTTAGGCTCTTTTTATGCTAATTTAACATTGAGATCCGCCATTGTAATTGTGACCAAAGGAGTTTATACACTTGACATCTTCGAGTATCGTGCCATCAAGCTTGACGTAGACATGATTTATGTGGCCGACTTCCTCCGATTTGAAAGCTTCCAATACAAAACAACCTATTTATCATACGCGTATGATCTACATAGCTACCAATTTAACTGTAGAGTTGGTCAGATAGGGGAATTAATGTTTTTAATGGAATACCAATGGTTCTGTATGGAAACACCTATTGAGGCTCCCCCACTTGACGCTACAGATAATACGAAGTCTGAGATTGTTGGAAGTCAGAAGGCTTGTCCCGCATTTCATTTGTATAATTTAGTGCTTGCTACTAAAAATCTTAAAGCTGCTTGCTACTGGATGAAATTTGCGTTTAACCATGGACTTGGGGTTTTACAAAACGACTTCGGAATGTCACGGCTGCCGCTTGCAGGAGCCAATTCAAAAAGCGGTCCTCTTTCTCTGTGAGGCTTTGGGTTTGTAGGTAGTCAGATTTAGGGATCTGATCTCTCATTCAAGTGAACCCAGGGTACACAACTGCGTGGGGTAGCCCACGCAAATAGTACCTACTCTCCGGGAGCGATGCCAAAGACAAACTATTATGAAGGTACCGGTGCGTCGCTCTGGAGATCCCGCCAAAACTCTAACGTTTCAGCAGCATAGAGGCATTATTACTTATCATAAGAAAAGAGTTTCGTTCGTCTCATTAATTACATATAAAAAAATATCGCTTTAACTAACAACCGCCGCATGTTTAAAAGTTTTTAATATTCTCAAAGATGTGTGAAGTTTGCCAAATCGCACACAAGCAAGGTGGACAATGGTCTAACCTTCTTAAAAAAAAGACTCCGACGATTTGAGTACCTCTTCCTTTTTTTGAAGTCGGTTAAAAATAAAAGCAGCGTTCAGTATGTCCCCCTACTGACAGATTGTAAAAATAGGGCTGATCCGGACTCGTATTTAATTAAAATCGATTGTTTCAGCTCGGTCCTAAATAAACAATGCGTAATGTATTGCTCTATTTGTTTAATACAATTGCATTTATCTCAGATCGTATGTAACGAGTGTTTAATTTTCGCGTTGGATACAGCAATAAAAATGTATTGCTATTCAATAGCCCCTAAAAAAGGACCGTGGCTGTAAGGAGGCGGTAGTAATTGATTGCTGTGGCGAACGCCGTATCAGCTTATCTGCGATCGAGACGTACGTACAATGTCCTATAAACTAACCGATCGTATCGGAGGTTGTAAATGGATCAGTTCAACCGCACAGACTCTACCAGGATCTTTGGGTTCGTGAAAATGTAATAAATGTATGTTTACTAACAAAACTTAAAAAGATTTGAGATTATCAGAGAAGAGTCCGGATATGATCGAAACTACATACAGTTGTTATAGGAGAACTCGACGTAATCAATCGTGAGTATTAAATTAAAATAAATATATGTTAAATTCAGATTATTTCATGGACTTTTTTTAGATTATTGTTTTTTTTCGTATTTCCTCTTTTATGTCAATTAACTTTGTTTTTAAAAGATGCGCATAATATCATGGTGTAGCCAATATATGAAAATGGTAATCATGCATTATTTAATTTTATTTATTTAAACCAAAGCAAAACTAAAATACCAGACAAACTAAATAAAGAAAAGGTCATAGTAAATAATAAAAACATTGTTTAATTTATGAATATTATATATAAATTAATTAATTTATATCAGATTACTTAATTTTAGAACGGCAAATAAAATCAATTCTAAATAAAACAATGTATTGTATTGTTTTCATTTTACACACCGTCGTAAAAAGATTTTAACATCAATCTTTTTTTTAAATTGACTACAAATAGAAGGAATGTTCTCAATGTTATCCCTACATTAAATAAAAGGGTCAATTACACCTATATTCTAATCTACCGATTTACGTGCTTCTGAGAACAAGGACGATTTCAAAATTTGCTACTTTCAAAACTTCAATCTTCAAATTAATCGGGTTGCCTTCACTTTGTGAGTGAATCGGTTTCTTCATTAGGCGACATGGTAGTCAAACGTAAACCTATTAGATAATAACAATAAAAAACAATTGGTCCACAAAATATTAACCAGCACTAATATTAAAAAAATAATTGGCGTATACTATTTACCTACAAATAGATGTAATAAGTGTCAAAGCAGCGATGCCCCGGACTTTTTTTTTGATACTCAAAGTTCTGTGTATTGCTGCAATGGTCATGGACACGCGTTATCTCTTACCATCAGGAGAGCGCATCGTTCGTCTCATTACTTTTACATAAAAAAAAGATTTTTATATTTGAGGTGTTAACACCCTATGCCATTCCAGGTGAAACTTTAGACTTTTAACTGGAGATAGCGATGCGAAAAGAAAATAACAATTTGTAATGCAGCTCTGAGATTCTTTACGAGACACCTCACACTGTATTTTTAGCTTTACCTTACACCTACAAAACATACTTAGCCATACAAAGCTTTTGGTACTGATGTCCACCTACGCGTATAATTTACGCTTTTCGATTTTGTGGTTTCCTATTTGAATAAAATAAACCCACGTGTAAATTGTTTATACTTATACTGGTTGAATGATTCTTCAGTATCTAAATATAATACTTATTTGAAAAGTTTGGAATTCTCTCTGGTTAACTTTGAGAATTAAAATTCTAGTCATTTTATTGAAAGTCAACGACATTTTTCTATAGAATCGCAGATTTTTTTCGCAATTTCAGGGTTGGTGCATAGTAAAGTTGTTCACATCGATGGGTAGATTAGCATCCTCCAGTACTTATTACTATACTTCTCCGAAACCCCCTGCGTATTATACTATATCAAGCAAGGGATTTTTACCACTGTTAAATGGATCTGTGGTCGAAGATGGCAAACACACTTAGCCTTGAATAGACTTGGTACTCAAGTGAGGGTTCCGGAACACACAGATAGTACGGTATGTGTTCAAGCGATCATTTACCGATTTTTTTAAATTAAAAATATGTTTAAAAATATGTTCAAACACCACACTCTTTCTTATGTTTAGCAGTAGTCTGATCCGATCCGTTCAGTCTTTGGATGGGTGACCCTGAGGTACTTCTTCCTGAGCGCCGTGGACAGTATGACACGTTAAATTGTAGATCATAAATAATAGAACAAATAATAAATGATTTGTTCTATATTTGTATATAAACAACCTTCAAACCCCGTCAAAGTCCTTCGAGCTGCATATTAACTCTGGCACTAGGGCTGGCCATTCAGTCTTTACAAACTTACCCAACTTATCTAGAGCATTGATATTCAGGGTTAAATAAATACAAGTACTGCCATCGCACCACTGCACTTACAGATTTATAGAAATTTTCTATCGAAACTTACTTTGTGGTTGAAGCGCAAACATGGTAATAATGTACTAGAACGTTTGCAGGAGAAGTGCGTAAACCTTAACCATTAAGACAACTATGAGCCCATTACTTCTTTGGAGAACTCCGTAACCCGGCAAAAAGAGCTTTTAAACCGTACTTATCGAGCAAAAATACGACCTTATTCACACCAGATAATACTCTATAAGGTAATATTTGAGACGTTGGCTGTTAAAATAGGTGGTTTTGGTATTTGTAGTTCGCTCTCTGTTTAAGTTAATATTTGAAACTTTTTATTGAATTGTACACCGCTACATGTTCATAATTCATAATATTTATTAGTGTATATAGGTAAAGTACTGTTGGAAGGATTACAGCCATGGAACACCATATCCCGCCTTTCGGCATGCAAATCTTTGTCTTATTAAACATTTTACACTAACATTGAAAGGAACTATTATGCGACGAACATTTAGATAAAAAGTAGCCTATGTGTTAATCCAGGGTCTCAGCTACCTCCATACCAAATTCCGTTCAGTAATTTTTGCGTGAAAGAGTAACAAACATCCATCCATCCAAGCTTTCACATTTCTAATATTAGTGAGATTTTTATTTATTATTTACCTTTGCTTTTACAGATGCCATGCTAGTATGTGCCAGCATTCTGGTCATTTTATGATGAGGCATCATATACCAATTCATAGCTTGTGGGTGGCCGGTACGTACGTACCTATAGTTACATGATATACATACATTATATATTGACGTTTGTCTAATTTTTTATTTTGTATAACCTCTTTGGAATTTATAATCAAAATTATTTTGATTTGATTGGATTGATATACATTGGATAATTGTTCATTATTTAATTGTGAGATAGATATAATTGATAGTTATAGTCGTTTTTATCTCAATAAAAAAATATATGTACCTATATCAGGACAGATTGATTCACCAATCAATTTTTGTTAAAAACATACCTATATATTATATAAACGAGTATTTCGCTTCATGGTCTCTTAAGGCGATCGAGTTAATAATTTTAACCGCTCCGTGATTCCAGACAGCGATGGTTCTCGTAGTATGGAAATGAGCGACTGGCCATTACAATAACATTACCGATTTGTTTTGTTACATGCCATTAAGCAGACTCTTCAAAAGCTGATTTCATATCGGGCTAGTCCCTGATGAAAAGCGGTAAAATACATACATAATATTATGTTTTTTTATAGATAGATAGATGGATTGGCAGAAACTCTTTATTGTACACACCAGAAATAGAAAATGAACAGAAAAAAAAAAGAATCTTATGAGCTAGCTCTTCCTTCCACGTAACCAAGGATAGAAAACATGTTACTGACTAAGAAAAGACGGGAGATGTTGTAATATTCAGCTCTAAAAACAATGAACAGTGAAAAAACAAAGTGTTAATCTATTCGACTCATAAGACGCCATCCTGATGGTAAGAGATTTTACCATCGCAGCGTTGCAATAAATCCACAATTTTCAGAAATCATACAAAGCCCAAGGCGTCGTTGCAGTGGCATAAGACTGTGTTGTTATGCCACTGCAACGACAAGTATAGTAATTGGTTCTTGTTTCAGTTTTGTTTGTACATATTTTCTACATAAATGTAATTATGTATACTTTTAGGTATCTTAATATGCTACACAGAACTGGCATATATGCATTGCAAATACTAGAAGTAGTAAAAATACATATTCACTCCATTTCAAACTTTCATGTAGCAATAAATTATATCATGAATAAGAATCAGCCAGCCGAGTACTAAAAAATACCCTACCACCATGCATATGGTTTCCTCACGATGTTTTCTTTCATCGGCAGCTCATGCTCATTCTTGGTTTTGAACCTACGACCTTCGGAGTTTGTACCAAACGCGCTAACCACCCTAACCACGCTAACTAAGGTCCATGGAATACGTCCACTACCACCACTGCCTACCCACCTAGCTGCCTACTCCTACCTACCTACCTACCTTGTGTACCACATACAATCAAAAAGGTCTAAATAAAAACCCATAACCAAAACCATACTACTTCAGTCGTATTAATCTTGTACCGCCGTATCTATTGCGCTATAATCCGAGCGTCAAATAAAAAAGCTCTAACTTCCAAATGCGTGGGCAAATTCTTACCAACATACTTAGCTTAAAAGTTATCTCTCTTGCTTTGCTGGTGCAGCGTCTCAAAATGTGTCTTGGTCTCCGATATTAATAGGCGCCATCTTTTTTAGAAACAAAACAAAGGTGACAAAAAAAAGTTAAATAAAATTAGTAAAAAGTATTTTAAGTTTTAAAATGTTATTGAAAATAAAGATAATAATGATGTAGTTAATGTACTTAACGCTAAAACATAATTCCGTATCTCTTAGGTACAAGTCATCACACCACTCTCTTTATCGATCTAGGGCATTGATCAGACAAAAAAATATAATCGTGGGGCGTATCGTAACCAGAAATTGTATCGTTGGTTCACCAATTTGCTAATTACTGGGTACTTATACAGGCTTCAAATACTTTTGAGTGAAGAACGAATTTATTCTGATATATACAGTAAACCTTGACGAGGTTCGAGAAATGTATACGTAGGTCAAACACCCTTAAGAACCGATACAATTGACCACTCTCCATCCATCACAGGTTGAATGATGATTGCGGTTATACTTACTCATAAATATTTAAAATCGTTTTTTCCGTTCACAAAGCAGTCGCACTCGCACGTGCCTTTGAAGCGCGTCTCCGCAAAAAATATCTTAATCTTTTTATGGAAATTTTCTTATCTACAATCTGCATCATAATTTTGCATACGAGGTATACATATTTTGTTTTCTCAGTTTATTTTAATACCGATGTGTAGATATGCGTAGACGTAATATAATAACAAAGTGCAATCTGATCAGATGACTCGTAAAGATTTCGGCTAGGTTGTCAGGATGATATGACTCCAACTAAAACTATATAAGACTTGATGGTACTATAAAGATCTAAACCACGTTATCATAAGACTTTATGAAGGCTACAATTTGCAACGGTCTAGTATTGCGGTTAGTAATGCCACTTTTACTATGGGAATGGATGTGGTTTTGGGACTTTTTTGTGTGTGAAGCAAGCCGACGCTGCACCGACATCCTTACTATGCTTTGAGACCATGAAAAAAGTTACCTGATGTGACCGAAATTACAGTGGAAGTGTCTTACCTATTCTACCGTGATTAAAGCTTGACATTAGATCGAAATAATTTAATTACAACTAAATCATGTAGAACTTGTAAGCGTTAATTTTGTTTCTGGTTTTCATTATTATATGTAAATTTTTACTGAAATCTATTTATCTGTTTAATTGTGAAAAAGGAAACTAACCTATTGTAAGACAAAGTGTCTAATACATATTTTCATGATTTATCTGTGAATTTTAGCTTTCGATTATTTTTCGGGAAAAGTACCCTACGCACACTTATGGTATTATAGGTAGGCAATAGGTGCATTATATATTGATGTGTATAAAAAAAACAGCAGTATGTTTGTACCACATTTTATACTCTAGAACAGAGCGTGTCAGCGAGAGCTGATTGTAGTCGACGATGGAAGCGCAAAGCAGAGGTGTCGATTCGAGCACGACGGCCGTACCTCGGGCATTCTGCTAACAGTGTTGCGTTGCACGATTCCTGATAAAAAGAAACATAGATCATAATATAATACTTTGTAATTATATATATCCATGTTTTAAAAAACATTTTGAGTGTCTATTTTAAGACACTATTAAAAAACACTAACAATACTATCTTGACGCTATGTTTCTAGAAATGAGAACGTTTGAGATGTAATTTTAAAGTAAGTTCATTAATAAAACTATATTCATAAAACCTGCAAGTAACCTCTATAATGTTGCAATAAAATAGTAAAGAATTCTCTGCCCCACAATACCAATATACTGATTTAAAGCTAGATTTAATGACGATATTGGAAAAGGTAACAAAATCAGTTCAATGTGATAATACATAATTTCTAATAATGGCACGATTCAAATTGCGATAATACGACCTCTAATTTCACACAAATACTGGCCGCGTTAATAGCAAGGCTAACATTTTGTAATATAATAATCTGTCATACCTTGTAATGATTAAGCTGCACTTCGTTGAATGGAGCTGACCATCCAGCGAATCCAGCATTGCCAAGGCTGGCTAGTGGATAATGGTTGAAAGCCGTCAGCACTTTCTTCGTCACCATCAGACTCTTGGCGTAAAATCCAATAGGACTTACTATTGCGGAACTCACAATATGCTTCGCTAATTTTGGAACGGGCACTACTTTTCCGCACGCTAGTTTGTGATGAGTATTAATGGTATCGCTATAATCTATGACTTCATTGATTACATCACTAGTATCATTAATTAATTCTATTTCACCTATATCTAAGTTTTCTGATTTCTTTATCCGAACGTCATCACGTTTAACATAAGTTTTGTTCTCGGTTCTTGAATTTTTTCTTTTGTAATTATTTACACCTTGCATAAAGTCAAAGAAAAATATATTTCTAATCATAATCGCCGAATATCGGTAAGAGCTCCATCCATAGCTTTCTAGGCGGTTCACTAATTCTGGTAAAGTTTCTGCTACTTTAGGTATAACTATTTCGTCCACATCTAAGGGTATGACGAATTTTGATGCTATTATATTCCTATACAGACAATCATTGTATGTAATAATGTGATCTCTTCTTCTTTGCCATAAAGATCTTTCATGCTTATGCATAATAGGAACATTAAATAATCTAACAAACCCTTTATCTTGGTAGTGTCGTAAAATATCTTCAGTTTTTTTGCTCACTTTGTCAACATACATATCTATCAAGTCTAATCCAAGTATTTTATTGGTTTCTAACCACTCAATTAGGTTTTGCGAAATGTCTCTATTAAATTTCATATCTTTTACACAGACAGTAAAGTTCCTTTCATGTTTATTACTATTTTGTGATGGATCTAACGGAAAAGCGTTTGTAGGATCATCACAGGGCTGTGTGACTACTGACACTACAGAAGGATTGACCAATGGTTCTGTCAAAGGACAGGATAGAAGTAGCGGTGTGTCAACTTCTAAAGTTGTAGCATCCCAATCATGCCACCATATTTCCAGTGGTCTAGCTTCCACTACTTCCACGGATTCTTCGTATGGACTTAATGATCTTGTTTGACAGAACAAAGTGTCTTCTGATGAAAAGTTGCGACCTGTAAACAAAAAGACAATGACATAATAGACATTTTGATTTATTTTGTGGTTGATGCACTTTCTTGTGCTTGATTAGTTTTCTTCTAGTTAATCTTAAATTAAAAAGATTTTTTTTATTTATACGCTTCACAGACACCGGGGTCCGTGACCTTCGTCAACTTTTTTTTTTTTTTTTACAATAGTCAAATTAATGTTAATCTATGAAAATCAGTTTACTGGGTTTCACTAGTTTCTAGTCCACAGTATGGGTCCTTACTGATTTTGAACATACGTTTAAGAAATTTGTAGTCAAATCATCCAGTCTATTAGTAATTGAAAAAGCTATGCTTTATTTACAAAACTGACATATGAGATATTGCTTATCTACTTGTAATTATAGTCATTACATTTGCCTATAATAGTTTAGTACCCAGAATTAATTTCATAATTTTGGTATTCATTTGTTTTTTCATGAATGAACATGAATTTCTTATAAAGTATCACTACAAAAGTATCGCTGGCCTACGGTTAAATTAAATATGTATTCACAGTGCACCGTTTTAACAATCCCCACAACACCGTCATTTCATATCGAGATTCCATTACTGGAGTTATATAATAGTAATTTTCTCGAGTCATTTCCTTGAGTACCATCGCAGCGGTGCTTTCAAGGAACCGTCGTTAAAACGGGGCTTGGATTGCAGGCTCGCGGCTACAGGATGGGAACTTCTTCCTATTAGATACAACTGTTTGAATTACAAATCGATTTCGCATTATGTTCGTAAATATAACATGTACAGCTATATCTTGATAACTCGTTCCGAACAGGTAAATTTAGTTTTGTATTAATATAGGTAGTTCATTATGAATACTGTTCATGTTTTTCTAAGGTGCTTTTCAAGTAACAACAATAGTAAGGTAATGATTCCGCTCAAATTTATGATCATTTTTAGAATAAGTCTTTTTTCACAGTTATGAAACAAACGAACGTTCTCCTAATGGTAAGAAATTATCTATGATCATAGCTTTGTGTAACGAATCAAAGTTCAGGGGATTGCTGCTTTGGCGCTCAACACTCTGAGATATTTAATAGTTAGTCTTATAATAGCCTTGTTTCTTCTCTAGCTGCCACTCAAGCAGAGCAGTAGTACTCTTTAAACCGAAACATATAAATATATACTACTACTATAAATAGATCACAAAAGTGGAATGCACAAACAAAGAATCTAACAGATAACCAAATACTAAGTTTGTAAGTAGTATACGTATTTGGAAAGTTAGAGCGTTTTAATACTTCATTCTTCGCTGTAATATAAGAGTTGGGTGGGTTTATCTCGGTGCATGGAATTTACACGACACGACGCTCGCCTCGGCTGACAAATGAGTGCAACCTTATCGCCGCGCGAATGTCGCCTGCCGCGCACTTTCAGCGCACACTTTTGTTTGTATCCCGATAAAATATACCTCTTAAATCGACAGCTTAAACTATATTTAATGCTGCCTGTCTTTAATGAGACACCGGCCACGTGACTTACAGCAACTCGCTTCGCAAATAAAAGAGATGTGGCCTTGATTAAGTTGCGAACGATATACCCGTTTTTTCTCCGTGTTGCCGCGAAAATACGCACGGCGATCGGGTATCACGCTCTCGAATAATTATGGTGTTGTTTTATCAGCACTTGAGATTTCATGGATGTCTGTATTGAACGAGATTGTTGTGTTTACTTAATTTTTTTTATTTATTTTGTTCTCCGCAATTAGGGGGTTTACCTTTGCGTCGATCTGTAAAGTCTGCGGATAGAGTAGCTATAATTTGTGTTATTTTAAAATAAAGAGTATTTTGTAATAGTCTATATAAATATAAGGAGATAATATTTGAACCCTATATACTTAAGTATATATGGGTATAAATGCCTTCAAGTCGCGAGTCGGTTTCTTCTAGGCGAGCGTGCTCCACCATTGACCGCAACTTCGCTTAACATTTGGCGAGATGGCAGTCAAACGCAAGCCTATCTACAGTGAAAAAAATACATATATATACATAAGTACTAAGCCGAAGCAGGGCAATTGTTATCTTTATGCCCAATTTTTACTATTAGCTAAACTCTGATATCGAGGCAAAAACAGTTCTCGATTTTTTACACGAATATGTTCCCATAACGAAAGTGGTTCGTTGTTATACATAATGGCCCTTTCGGTTTAGTATAGCCCAAGTTTATAATCCTGTGTATGTATAAAGTAATAATAATCAATACTATGACAGTTGAATACTCTATAAATTAATGAAATAAGTAGATGTCCCAGTCCAGAGTCAGTCCACACAGCAAGCTTGTGAGATTGCTACGTTTTTGGCATTAGGTACTGCTGTTAGGTTATGGTAGACATTGGCCCCGAACTACAATTAATCGCCCGTTACTATAACTCAACAAAAGGCAATTAATAATAGATGTTAATACTAAATTTTCATAAGGTATTATTTTGGGATTCACACTTCACCGACTAATTAGGTATATCTAGATTCCTAAGCAGATCTCATTCCACGTCGATACGAGTGTATGTATCGTCAATATTTTTGTAAAAATCTTTACTTTTCTGTCTTAAAATAATTATATTACTTAAATTAAGTAATAAATTTACCTACTCAAATCATTTCACAGATGAGCTTGCGGCGACGTGTGCGTAGGTTTCCAACTTAAATATTACTTAATTGCTGATTAAGTTACCATATAAAGCTATATAAGATCTTTTACTGCACTCAAACATTTTATTTCGAGATCATAAAAACGGAAATCTCGTTACAAGCTCAGCAATAAGTAAAAATAAAATGTAAGGAATTGCCCAATTGGAAATCGAATAACTTTAAGTAGAAAAATAGTTAATTGTCTCATAAGTGAATTTCATTTACGCTTAAAAGCTTTTTAAGCGTTTCATTATTTATTTATATTATAAATTGTAAGAAACTAAAATTGTTTTGATACTCTTTTCCTCTACCGACAAGTTAATTTGATATTTATTCAGATATCGCTAGGTCTAGAATGCTGCGTTGGGTCCTACAGTAATATTTTCAGGATATTTAGGGTTATAAGCCTAAGGCAGCTGAGCCGAAAGCAGGTCATTATATTCTACTGTCATCGTTCCGTATGCTATTTTCAATTGTTTAGCATCCCGCCTGCCTACAATAATGTATCGCAAAAAAGGCCTCTGGCTAGGATGTGCCGCTCATACGAACGTTTAAAAAAAGGATCTCAGAGAGTAAATTATTTGTGTTTGTATTTGTATTTGTATTTGTATTTGTGTTTGTGTTTGTGTTTGTGTTTGTGCTTGTGTTTGTGTTTGTGTTTGAATTTAAGGTACCTTAGGTTGACAGTGATACGTTAATTCTACTTTTACACTATATTAAGTAGCCTAAGGTCTGTTTGTAACTTTACCTATCTCAATAAAATATAAATAAAAATAAAATAAATTTCATGAAGAATTTTTACTATAAGCACATTCTAAAAGAAGTTTATTGTCCCTTAAAAAAATATGGAGGAGTAATTTCAAAGTTAAGCCGAAAGTAAAAATCGTTCGTAATAAACTGGTTACCTTTTAGTTTAGTCCAAACTAAACTTATAACTTTTAGCTGGAAGTTAAAGTATGAAAGTATCTTAATAGTCACTGGTAATGTTTTCTAGATGGAATAAACGTGTAGGTTGCATAAAATGGCACTCCATACCTAAATGTTAAACAATTCTTGAAGCCACAGGTGGACAAGGATCAAGTAAGTGCGTATTTGTAAATGTTAAGGCTGTCAATTAACCTACCTAGGCATGTCAAGTTTCTCATTACAATATGCAAGAAATAATGATGTAAGAAGTAGTTTACATTTATTTTTGTAACGTGTCATCTACATGACGTATTTAACCACATGTAGTTGACATGTTAAATTGGAGATCCATGAGAGATTGTCCTATATTTCGATAACCATGACCGTCAAGCTATGCCAGAAGCATTGTGACAGCACATTCACTCTGACGCCAGGGCCGACCATTCAGCTTATACGAACTTACTGACTTTTTTAGTGCGTGTGTTTAAATACGATAACTATGATATTATTCTGCTCGGTCGCACCGGCGCTTTCCATCGGGTGAGTTGGTGGCCAAACGTAGCTACATTTAATATTTAAAAAAACGAAAGTCAACTGACAATTAGATCTAAACACTGTTTTAAGCATGGGGTTTAATAAGCCGAAGGTTTCCATTGTCTTCACAATCAGAACAACTTTTCCTATGAGCACAATTATGAGATCATGAAATAAAATCAGCTATTGTACAGAAAAGTGTTCGTTGATCATTGGCCAAAAGTGTGAAGCAGTTGACTTTTTTCGTTAGTTCAGAGTTCTGCCTATAGTATAAGTTTATAATTATGAATATGACTCCCAAAGAAATACATTTATATCCAAATATAAGAGACATCTTACCGCGAAATGTGGCTAGGATCCGGATATAGCGCTGTGGTGTTCGTTCGTCATAGTAAGCTGCATAGAGGGATACTCTTGTTCCTACAACCGGCTGCCACTGCTGTTGTTTCACGGTAGGTGACCATGACCGATCCTGAAATTGAACAAAATATTACTGATGCAATAATTATCTACTGTTAATGTTAGAACACTACCGGAAGGCTGAAAATCTCTCTATTTCCTTAGCGTTCATTTTGGAAAATGCGTTTATAGCACAGTGTGACCTAAACCCGCACTTTACACACGCTTTTCCGTGACTTAAATAGTCCTTTTTTGCACCGCGTAAAAATAAAACGACTAACTTCACAGATGGACAGCAAACGAGAAAAAAAACATTGAAATGATCTTTTTGACACTTCGAAATTCACAACAAACAAATGACAGAAGGGGGATAGGTTAGCATTTCGTCTGAAAACAATTTCGAGCTGTAGAGAAAGTGACAACGTAAATTTTGACCAAACAAGGCTAACCTACAGTTTGCAATTTGTGAGTTACAACATTTATTCGAAAATGACGAGTTCGGAGAGTGAACTGAGTGAAAATGATGACATAGTCCCGGAAGCTATAAAAGAAATGGCAAAAACTGTGACGCTGAATTTGTTGCCCAGTAAATCGAAAAAACTATATACATCAGCATACAACGGGTTCAAAAAATGGCGAAAGGAAAACAAATCAAATTCTTTTTGTGAAGAAGTAATGCTTGCATACTTCGCTGACTTATCAAAAAAGTACTCGCCAACGAGTTTATGGGCTACGTATTCGATGCTGAAATGCTGTATCAATACCTACGATCATGTGGATATTGGTTGCTACAAAAACTTGATATCTTTCTTGAAAAAGAATAATTTGGGGTACCGGCCGAAGAAGTCGCAAGTCTTTTCGCGAAATAACATTTCGAAGTTTCTCAACGAAGCGCCGGACGATGTTTATTTATGCGAAAAGGTAAGTACAACCTGAACGATCATACACTTAAATGAAATTTTCTAATAACTTGAATTATTTATTCTTAAATATTATGTTCAGGTTGCGCTCATCTTTGGAATTGCTGGGGCATTAAGGAGAGAAGAATTTGTAAACGTCACTGTCGGCGATGTTCGAATATTAGAAGAAAATGTCCTTCTCGTAAAAATTCCGAAGACAAAAAATTACGTGCCAAGATCATTCACGATAGCAGATGGATTGTTTGACATTTGTTGGAGATATATGCATGCTCGACCGGAAGCATGCTCAATCGACAGATTTTTTCTCCGGTACTACAAAGGCAAATGCATCCAACAAGCCGTTGGAATTAATAAATTTGGATCGATGCCGAGGGACATAGCGAAGTATTTGAATCTGCCTGATGCGAAAGATTTCACCGGCCACAGCTTCCGAAGAACTTCAGCGACTCTTTTGGTGGACGCTGGGGCCGACTTGACTACATTACAACGACATGGAGGATGGAAATCTGCAACTGTTGCTTTTGGATACATCGCTGAGTCCATTAATAACAAAAAAAGAATTTGTGACCAAATCAGTAGTGGAATCGAAATCCGCAAGCGAGCCAAAATAACTGAGGTTGTTCCTGGTGCTGTGGAACAGACAGATCCCGTGGCGTCAACTTCTGGAGTCAATGACACCTTCAGATCGAAGAAAAATCAAGCCGCAACTTCTGAAACTGCTACTACGTCTATTCCGAAAAAAATGCAAAATTCCGAAATTTCCATTCCACCAGCATCGAGGACAAATCAAGAACCGAGCGTCCCCAAAACTGATCAAAATAAACATTCCAGTATTTATGCTGATTCCAATCATGGAAGTTCGGAGGGAGCTTGCGAAGTTCCACTACAGCAGGAACCGAAGTTCCCTTGTTTTTATCACCCCGACATTGGCCTGTATATTGAATGCTCCACGAATCAGGATGCACCTCCGCAGAATTTCATTTTTAACAATTGCAGCGTTCAAATAACAGGTTCTAATAACACTTTTATTTTGAATAATTACACTGTTGAAAATGAAGCTGTGCAGACAGAAAAGAACGGAAAACCACAGTGAATGAACCTCGATACACCGTTTAAACTTTAAAATTGTTTAAAATTGTAATTCCACGTGTTTTTGTACATTGCGTAATAAATGTATGTATATCAAACAAATGTATTATAGTTTTTTTCTATCAAATCTTGAATAAAATTTCAAATTAATACAGACAAATTGTGATTTGATGTTACATGACACAATAACATGTATTTAGTTTATGTGTTTCTTTTAAAATAGTAATTTCATCCCTCACATGCACGGCGTTTAGCACCCTCGCTGCGCTCGGGTGCTAACTTCACGCCGTGCAATAATCGACTACTTAAGTCACACGTATCGTAATATACTATACTAGAGCAGTTGTGCCTTGTGTTTACATCTCTTTTTTTTAAGTTGAAAATATTTTTTTACGATCAATAAGCTAAACAGTTTCAAAAACTTTAGCCTAACTACGGGAAAAATATAGACTATGTCGTTCGGAGTATAATAATTAATGACATCTCATTTATCCAAATCGAATAAGTAGTCCGGGCAAGTGTTCCATCGTAGACCGCATTTTCGCATAAGATCAAGCGGGATGGCAGTCAAACGCAGGCCTATCTGTTATAAAAAAAAAGTTTCGGCGCTATAATGGAACACGCATGCACACACACACATCAACTGCTAATAAGAACAAAATTCTGTTTGGCTTTGCAGTAGTCAGATAAAAAATTAAAAAAAAAATGTTTAGTATACCAAATTCTTATTGGGTCATGTCATAGATTTACTAAAAAGAATTAAAAAAAATACGTTATCTGTAGTATTATATAACAAAGTGTATACACTGCTCTGCAGGTGAACACTAGTAGATACGTGTAATATCTAAAGGAAATCATTTTTTTTAGCGAAGAGTACGTTATCTGCAGCCCTATGGTGATCTAGAACGAGCTTGACACTGATATAGGGATATTGCATCTTTAATTAAATTGAGCAAATATTTTTACCACCTCTCTCTTGAACTATTTTAAACGGTAGCTTAAAAGAGGTCACCTTTTTACTTCCTATTTATTGCGAGTTTATTTCAAATCTTTTTAGCAAACTATGTGTCATGTTCTCTCAGAGACAGGTGCTTATGCAATGACGCCTAAATAAAAAGTAATGCTAATTGATCAGAGCATCGGACTGAATAATCGATTCATTTACATTTATGAAACAAGATACGTTAAACACGAGTTTTTTAGTGAAACGAAACACACGAAAACACTTTAAAATTAATATATGTTGTGATAAAATATCATGATTGTTTTAAATTGGTGGCTGGAATCAATCCAGTTTTAATCGGAGTGAAAAAATAACGTATGCAAAATATGTTAAGTGCTTACCAGCACATTTTATTTTGAGACTCATACAGAGAGTTATGAAATAAATTTACAAATCTTTCACATTATATAAAAGATGTGTTTTCCTCATTGAAAAGTGCCAGTTGGTTAGTGAATAGCATTTTATCTTTACAAATATGCTGAAACATTCATGAACGAAATTCAAATATAACGACTTTCGTACAGCTTTTGTTGTTTCGGAAGAGCCAGACACGTGTTCAAGTCTTTTCAAGGCACGAAAACGTTTACAGAACTTTTTAATAAATAATAGGCTTACGTTCGATCCTCATTTTGCCTTTAGACAGCATTGGCGGTAGGATTGCCCGAAGGCAAAATGAAGGTAGAATTGTTATATTTTTGATAGGTAGAGGTAAACCATGCTAGCCAGTAAGAAATCTGAATTCATGATCGGACGCGGTCAAGTCGTATTTATCGGCATAGATTCTATAATACTATTTCAGATATCTCATACCATACAAATCAAAATCCCACTGCTCATTTCTAGTCTGAGAAATTAGATTGCGCCATTTTCGGCGCGTGTGAATTTTGATACACATTTTATAGTAGTTAATCATCAAAACAATAGATGGCGTTTATTGAGTAATTTTTTTTAATTTCCTGATGAAGCTACTGCTATTGAGTACTATTGTCTAAACATCTAAAATGATCGAAGGGAAATACTTGTTCTGGTAATGTATTGTCATAAAACCGTTATAATGCATTTCTGCACTTAAAAAGTTACATTAAAAAAAATATTTCATATGACTTTTACATATCGACTCTACCTTAGCTGTTATGGTCTTTAAAATAACAATAACCATCAGGCCAATTTAAATAAACATGCCTGATTGGCAAATTCGTGCAAAGATATTAAAGGCTACCTTAAAATTTAAATATTACAACAACATCCTCAGTAGCGATTCAAATTATTACGAAGAAACTTTGGTAGTCTTTTATATTATAGTAATAAAAAAACCGTTGAATTGGGGGAAACGCTTATAGGAAAAATACGGTAGCCCGAAAAGGTAACATTAATAATTTTTTATTGCTACGTATAATTTCTCTTTATATAGGTCCTTTCTTAAAGTTTCGGTTTTTAGCATCACAAATGACTTGATTTTCGGGGAATCTGAAAAATTATAAATATAATAGCAGGTATAAATAGTTTATTCAAAGAATTCAGGTTGCCTAATTACAGCTTATCTCATTGCATATGTTTTACTGTAAAATCTATCTGTCTATACAATTATAAAGAGGAAAGTTTTGATTGTTTGTTTGTATTGAATAGGCTCCGAAACTACTCGACCGATTTCAAAAATTCTTTCACCGTTGGGAAGCTACACTATCCCCGGGTGACATAGATTACTTTTTATGTCTGTATTCCCACGAGAACGGGAACTACGCGGGTGAAACCGCGAGGCGTCCGCTAGTATGTTAATAAAGTGTATAAGTTATCCGGATTCTCAGTTCCATCCAAACTCGTTAAGCCATTATAGCGTGAAGACTTTTGCTATTACAACATTAGTGTGATTAAATGAACTTCACAAGTTGATGAAGCTTAAGGAAGTAAGCTGTAATCAAGTTTTTTGCCACATCTAAATACAGCGGTAAAGTGAAACATGGAAAGGGAGGATTAAATATTATCGACGAGATATCAGCAAAAAAGTTCTACGTAAAGGATGGTGTACCTAAACATAGATAACATGTAATGTCAAGCACTGCAGCATCCCACAAAATGAGATTCGTTTAGAATTTTAACCCACGTAGTATTTTTTTTAGAAGGTAGAACTTCTTAGTAGGAAGTCGCCTAGGTATGTATCACCGTTTTTCTATTTTCTTCTACAATGAAGCAGCAGTGTATAAACATTAAAATTATAACACGTTTATGTCATGAAACGTTTGTTTTGTTAAGTTAAGTATCAGTTTGTGTTTAAAGCCACAAAGACTGAGCGGCAGTGACTGTCTCTGGCAAGTGGTTGTATACGTCCAATGTGTAAGACATTTCCATACTATGAGGATCTGGTTCTTTTTTTATGGTTACAGGCTAGTTCTTTGACATCAGCTTACCTGATGTTAGGCGACGGTGTGGTCGAAGATGGTAAATCAATGGAATGGAACTGGCTCTCAAGTGAGGCTGCTGGAACACACCGTTAGCGAACCGACCGCGCTAATCACTGAGCTATCATCGCTACGAATGTTATAATGTTATAGCATATCGGCTACGGATAGTCCGCTATGTCGTGGCTGCTTGCAAGAGAATGAAACTGTAGAGCATGTGCTTTTGCATTGTAAAGCCACAGAAGGTACTAGAATTGCTATACTAGGCTGCATGAAGCTGCTTCGCCATCATTCATGTCATCGTCATTGAACATTCCACCCAACTCACTGGATCTACTATGCCAGTGGCCCAGAGCCTCGCTCCGATACTTCAAGGAGCTGGGTTGGTTCGGGTAGACGCTGGCAGGGGGATTTACACAATACACCTCAAGCGGGACGTAAGTGCAGGACTTATCGCCCCCACTTTGAATAAGAATAAGAATAAGCATATCGGCTACGTGTTATCTGAAAACGCGGGTTCGCGGGGCGATGCTATAGTAATGTATAAACTGTGAATGCCACAACGTAATGCAAAGCTGCGTAGATATAATTGCACCTTTATAAAGACGTTGATCCTCGTTCTCGGGTATTAATACGCTTGCATGTATATGTGGGTAAATACCTTCGGCGAGCGATTACACGGCAATCACTGCGTGTCATGGTCAGTTAGCCCGAGGGATATTAGCCGAGGTTTAATTATTCATCTCTCAAATTAACACCTTCAGTGGTGTTACTACAGACGTTCTCACACTCTCCTACATCAGCTGCGGGCATATAATTGTATCTTTACTTGATTTTTATGGGTTTTTGTATTTGATACGATCACTATCATCACACTTCATACTGAAGTTTGGAGGTCAGTAATCATCAACCTTTTGTAGTCCACTGCTGGACATAGACCTCTCCCAAGACACGCCACTTAGCCCGATCTTCGGCTTTTCGCTTCCATCCACTGCCCGTTGTATATCGTCACTCCGTCGAGTCTTACGTTTGCCAATTCGCGGTCTCCACTCTAGAACACGTCTGCCCCAGCGATTATCTGTTCTGCGACAGATATGTCAGTATATAGCTCATTGCAAATAAAACCTTTGACTTTGACTTTGACATTAGGTACATAGCTCAGTCCAGTCCACTCCTTGATGTCGTCTAGCTATTTCCGTCTGGGACACCCTGGGCTTCGCTTCCCCGGGATTCGACGTTCGAGTATCAACTTTGGAAAGTCATACTGGGATACTTTTTGTAAGTGCCCGAAGGCTACCTTTCGTCTCATGACTGTGGACATCAGCTCTCCTTTGCGGTTGACCATTTTCAGAACCTTGGCATTTGATGTGAAACTGGTCCAAGGAATTTTGAACATTTAATAAATAAAATTTTGTAATGAAATAAAAAACCATAATAAATAGCATTTTATTCCATTAAATTATTAAATTAAATGTAAAAGAATAAAATTTATTGACGGCTTTGTTAGCTCATTTGGTAGTCTATCTGCTTCAAGAGGTGGGGAGTGGGGTCGATTCCCGCTTAGGATAAACATTTGTGTGACATAAAATTAAATGTGAGATTATTTCTTGTACACCATCCTCATTGAGAGCTCATTCCCATTAGATACAGTCGCGTCATTTAATATTAGTTGAGTTTTTGCGTACGTTTAATTGCACACCTACACACCTAGCAGTTTAAAGTAAAAAAAAAGTAAACAGAATGTTTAAATTTACTGTTTTAAATAAAGTTGCAATGGCTAGAATTCGACCAAAGTAGTAGATCTTATACTTGTTCTATTGTACAGAAATGCACATATATTTCTGTTCAGTAAATAAATCTCACGTTTCCCTTTGTAAGTATTGTATGCCATTCTAACCAATATATTTGTATATTATACAGAGTGAACTTACGAATATTTGATGTTCACAGCTGTAGACGCCGTTGCTGTTGGTTTAAAAAACAGGCTGATTCCGTATTCTAAACTAATGTAAAAGACAGTTTGTCAATATCGAATACGCAAGCATGGATATTTTTAGTTCATAATAAATACAAAATGAGCTTCCTAGGCGGCATTTCTCGTTGAAAGCACTTCCGTAATAAAAGAAAAAGAGATAAACGATATCTAAAAAGGAAATTTCTCCAGATATTCTTGTTCTTAGATTGTAACAACTGCCAGGCACTTTCTTAGTTATATCTACCAACAACCAAGTATAATTGATTTAGAGGCTTGTCAGGTTCAAAGAAGCTTTGCATCGGGCATTCAATTTGCATAAGTCTAAGCTTGTTCTATCCCACGAGAGGGCAGTTTTACTACGCTGATTTATAAGCAGTCGTACGACTAGTGATCCCAAACTAAAATACACAAAAACAGGACTGAAAAGGATTTAAACAAGATTTGAAAAGAGAGCGGTATAAAACCTTGACCTGGCCTCGTTTTTCTTTCTATGTATGAGCCTTAATTATAAAATTTATCGAAGCAATCAAACTTATTTTTCAAGTATTAATAAATAATAAATGTTCTTGGGCTTTTTACACAGCGCCATCTAGCCTCAAACTAAGCAAAGCTAAAAAAACCAGATAACTAATATATTAATAATATACTTTTTTATGATTAAAAACAATAGTTTGGTACAAAATTTCAATTTTATAACAAACTAGCTGTGCCCGGCGGTTTCACACGCTATTGGCTTCTAAAGATCGTATCGTGATGTTGAATAGCCTATAGCTTACCTTTCTCAAGAAATGAGCTATCGAAAGCTAAATATTTTTTAAATCCGACTAGTAGTTTTTATGAAAGTTTGTGTAAGGGTTAATTTGTTTTGGAATCTTATTTTATCATACATAACATAAAATAAATGAATAACCATTTGAGCACAATTTCACAGATGCGAAATTAATTGAAAGTGATTTCACATAGGTGATTTCCGTATTTATAGGTTTGCACTCAGTGCCTAGTAATACAATTATAACTTGCTATTAACTTCAAGTCAAAATTGTGTTAGAAAAACAAAGAATGCTTACTCATTTCTTGAATCTGATCATTAGTCTTTTAAGGTATCCAATTGAGTTTAAATTCCAGCTCTATAAAAACGCATTCTAAGTTTGCTTCACATCAATAACTTTGTCATTATTTATTAGATGATAAGAGTCACTGATCAAACAATTAAAAAAAAATAGGCAAGAGTGAGTTGGACTCGCATTCTGAAGGTTCCGTACCATCATACGGTTTAGTCTTAAGTTTTAACTTTGTAAGAGTAAGGATTTTAAATAATTAGTTAGCACATTTAACTTGGTCCCTGCGATATAGGTTTTCAATGGCCATGGACAGACGTTATCTCTTACCATCAGGAGCGCGTCTAGTTCGTATCATTAACTACTTTTACATTAAAAAAAACTTCTTATTTAATATCTATCACCTAAATATATGTGTTGAATTAACATTCTACAATTAAAAAAATCTTAACCAAGGAACGTTCAATTGTAACATCATATTATGTGATCTTTTTAGTTAATTTGACATGTAAATAACACTCAAAAAATAAATTAATATTTTAATATACGTAAGTCTAGCCCAATAAAAAAAAAAAGTATACCTACATACATTTTAAGCTGGTTTAAAGAAAACATCACAGACGCTTAAACGTACGGGCATATGCTGGCGTAGGCGCAGTAGAAACTTGTTGCAACCCCTCCCAAAAAACTCTATAAAGACCTCGTTTGCTGCTAAACCTGGTCACAGTACGGGGGCGTCGCGTCGTGCAAGATTAGACGTTCGTGCATGGATCGCGCCAAAAAAGGTAACGTTGCTCTTTTTGCAGCGCGGTGGGCAAGTACTGGATAGCGCGTGTAAAAAATAAGATTAATTAGATTTTAAACGAGAGTTAAAGAGATACACGTGTCGGCGGCAGATAGCGGGTAATGCTCAGAGAATTTATTATTTTACTGACGGCTACTGAAAGAGAGAGTTATCCTAACTAATATAACGAAAGTAACTTTGTTTCCCTGCCTTTTTGACTGTTTGTTACCTTTTCACGAATAAATGTTTGAATGAATCTAGTTGAAAATTGAAATGGTTATAGTTTCTAGCATAGCGGACATAGGTATTTCTTTTTTTTTCAAAATCGAGATTATGATCTAAATTCCGATAAGAAATTTGGCAAGTAATGATAATGCGCGGCGGATGTTGTAAGCGCCTGATAAATGTTCATTTTATAATTCCTATTGCTTATTCTGTGTCAGCGTGCCATGTTGGCACACTGTCATAGAGTGAAATGTGTGACAGCGTGGCATGTCGGCACACTGTTACACAACGTATAACGTATTTTTTTATGTAAAAGTATTGAGATGAACAAGACGTTTTTCTGACGGTAAGAGATAACGCCTGTCTATGACCATTGCAGCGATATACATAACTTTTAGCACGAAACAAAGTTCAGGGCTTAGTTGCTTTGGTCCTTGTAACTTTGAGACTTTTGATGGTTAGTCTCAACAGCCTTGTAATTTCGCTAGTTATCCGGTTTAAATAACGTATAAAACAATGTTAATTTTATTACGAACACAGCACGCTCGCGTCGTCATCTCGCTTCGCACTTCTTGCAAAAGAACAACCGAAGGTGATTGAAACAATAACCAATATTTGGCTTAATTGAAAATGAATAAACCGGCTTAAATAATACAAATATAATGTTACTAAAAATTTGCTTTTTTTAACTCGTTTATGATTTGTAGATGTAAAAACAAAACTTAAAGATTCGAATTTGCTTGTAACACATTTAAATATAAAATGAAATCAAGTTATGTAACTACATAAATATCTAGTCTATTCAACTTGTTCTCACCATATGAGAAAATATCAAAATTTGCATACAGAAATTTGTAAGGAGAATGATGACGGCATTGTCAATAAACGGGTTTATAAGGATAACTGTACCATACTTGTGTTCATTGTTATGACCAACTTTTAAAATGAGTAAAGTTAAAAAAAACCATCAGAGGTAAAATGTTCGTGCGAACTCTCCTTAAAATTTTCGACGTCGAATATTTTCATTTCATCCGCAACTTTTATACAATTAACGATATTATTTCTGTTACACTCATTTAGATTGAGATTAGAGCTGTAGAGATAGAAGGAATATGACAGCTTCTAGATCACAGAACAATAAACAGACAACGCTTATTTGTTACGTTTTGTTTGTTCTAGATCACAGGTCATGTAGTTTTGTTTGTAAAATTGATTCTTTCATTTGAAACGCAAAACACTACTTGACGATTGCCTAAGTTAGGAAAAACGGGGTCAGTACAGGACGGAGAGACTGCACAAACTTCTTTCTCCAGACGGACTGTTTTATCTATTTTACTCCATTCTAAGCAACTAATAAAAAGTTCTTTCATAGAAAAATATGCAGTTTGTTAAATAGGGGTTAGTCATATTTGAGCTCGTAAACTTTTTGAATGTTATACCATGATACCAGGGGATATAACACCGCCTACATAATATGGAATATAGTCAGTGCTTTCTTGGAAAGGAGACATTAAAGTTTAATGATAAATTTATACTGTGCTGGTTATAAATTACTATTTACTTAGAACGACATAATGTTTAAAAGGTTCTTATTACAATAAAAAAACGGAAATAGATACTTTAGAAGAGAATGTTTCATGTAAAGCAGTAAATAAAGTGAAGTAAAGCAGTAAAAAATCTACTTGACGCTATAACAGATAAACAAATTTTGATGAAATTTGGAATGCAGGTAGTTTATACCTAGGATTAACAAATAGGTTACTTTTTGTGTGAAAACAAGAGGTGTTTTTTAATACAGCTCGTATTGAATAAAATCAAAAAAGTATCCAAGCCTATGACAACTTTAAATAGTTTCAAAAAATTCGAAATTCAAAAAAGTTCTGTTCTATTTTCCCACTAAAAATGTATATTCGCACAGTTTGTTATGGTATTGTTATACGTGTTGAAGGGAAGCTTTGTTATAAGTATATCATATCTTTTTTTTTATTTCTTTGGTTTTGGCGTCGCGTTTTAGCATTTGCCAGTGTCAAGTATTTATATATTTTCAAGTTTCAAAAGTTAAATAAGTGTCCTCGTAGCTAGTTATAGTCAAAGTCCAGTCTTAGTCAAGTCCAGTCCGGATCAGTCAAGTCCAGTCATGCTTTAGTAAAGTAGTGGCGACTTTACTATAAAGCTTCGATGGAGTTTTGGAAGCACCACGAAAAGTCATGTTTCACCACATTATATCATTTTCCCACACTCACGCATGTAATTTGGCACTTTATGAATAAAACACCACTATTTTTATGCATAAACACTCGACAAAATACAAGTTTTGGAAAAAAGTACAACGGAGCGACACGACTCTTCCCGCGGTCCCGCCAAAACTCCATATCATATCTTATTTATTTCGTTAATTATGATAAGAAACTCAACAGTACTTACCTACTACCATCATGATTCTCATTACATTCATATTGTTTCTTGTTTTGTAAATGGCAACACACATCTTTTTTTTGGTTCCAAGCTGAGGCTCTAAGAATGAATCAAGAGCATATAAAAAAAGTTAATGACGGCCAATAATATGTAATAATCTGCAATCGCGAAATACGTGGCCTCATTTCACACGTACCAAATATACTACAATGTACCTACCAATAATAATGCTATCTATACTAATAATAACATACAATAACATGAGAACGTTTCTTCAATTTTCTCATTTTTTAAGGTTCCGTATCTCAAAAGGAAAAAGCAACCATGTTAAAATCACTTCGTTGTACGTTTATCCGAGTGTCAAGACGCTTTTTCTCAGGAACGTGCGGAGGTATCAAATTGAAATTAATATGTTTTATTAATTTATATATTCTGTGGTCTGCAATCTCAGAGAACTGTAAAAAAAATCAAACTCCTAAGCCATCACAACGAAAAGTTACGGCCGTTTATGCTACAAAACATATAAGGTACTTTCCGTTGATGTAAAACCATAAAATTTGATGAGAATCCATGCCTTATAGCACAAGTAAAGGGAAAATTCGAAAACCCTAAATTTGTAGATACATCTAAAAAAAAAAGCGACTATGAACTTATTGGCAGTTGGTAAACTAACCACAACCTACATATCGACAACAGTTTTCGCTCCATCCCGTTTTCTAAGTTGGCCAAAGGTACGTTTATCCCTCAATCCAGTTTAATTTTTCGATAAACCAATATTTGGTATCATAGTTCCCGAAATGAAAGAACTATTTTATACTTACAAGTTCGTAGGGAACCCTGGGTGCGCGTGTAGAACTCGCACTTGTTTAGTTTTTTTGCATAGAAAACTAAAGGCAAATGTTCCAATAAATTACTTTAGCTAAGGCTGTCCATTTTTTATGATGGCAGTAACCGAAATTTAATGCCATTATAATAGTTTTTGTGATATTAAATATGAATTTCGTTTATGTTTGGCCGTCTAAAACCATAAAAGCATTAAGCAACTTTGTGATACAAGTGCAAATTATTATATTAATTCTGCCAATTCGCACTTCTTTCAAAATTAAAAAAAGCCTGATAATTATCAGGCTTGCTAATTTTGAAAGCAGGTAAGTGATTTCATTTGACCTGATGGAAATGAAGGAAGTACTATTGTGACTACATTTTGAGTTTCCCATGAGAGCCATGATCGAAGGTAGAACAACCAATGTATTAAGTAGGTACTCGTATTTTTTGGTTTCTTGGAGGACTGAAGTAAGTTTATTTCCATTTCTCTAAGCCTTAACAAACAAGCAAATTGTACTTATAAATTACTAAAGGATTTCTCTTGACTTCTCTAGAAGTTAACGTTAGGGTGTACTGTCAAAAGGGAATACATTCAAAGATGCGTGCATGTTTTTTTTAACATTAGCTCATATCGAGACTTTCATCAGATTAGAGTCTGTCTCGAGTGAGTGAGTTCATCAATTTCTATTTGAGTCACGTCGCTAGCAGCTTGCATGTCGTAAACCTGCATCATACTCGTACCTACCTGGACGACGATGGTTATCGCTATTTGGATTGTTATCTCTCTATAAAACATGCCAATCTTGTGTGGTTTTAAAGTATATTCATCATCATAGCTCGTTATGTAGGTAGCGGTCGGTAGGCGTTGTTCTTCTTCTTTCTTTATTTTCGGCAATTTGTGCATTCTGCTAGTGTATTGCATATTTTCAAGTGTCTCATTATAAAAGAACAATACATATCTATAAGTAAATAAATAAATCACAACAATAACATCATCAAAATCAGCGGTCGATCAAAAAAAGCTCTGAAGGAGTTTTAGAAGGAAGACGAAAAGTGATATTTTACCACATTATACAATAAAACAATTGTTTTTAAAAATAAACATACGGAAAAATACAAATTTTGTACAATAATTCAATGCAAATATACATTATTTTTGTATTCCTAGAAAACTCGACTGGTGTTCTAGTGTGCTTTTAGGATTTGTCAAAAACGTGAAAAATGCACTAAGTGTGACGCCAAAAACAAAGAGGAAGAATAAAAAAAATTAAAACGGATAGTAATTGATTGTGTTAGTGAGACTTTTTTTCTTTAGATTCTTTTACTCAACTTCGAGTTACGAGACTAACTAGAAATCATATCCAAAGATAATATATCTTAGAAGACTGGTTGACTGTAAGCATGTTGGCAATAGGGTTCTACCGCTTATGCAGGCTTCGACCGCCAGCTTATTAATAGAGTGATGCATCGCTGATAAAGTACTAGATGTTAGTGCTCTCAGTTATTTACCGGAAATAAGTCTTTTAATGCAAATGCTGTTGCTTATAATATCAGATCCTTTGATCTAGCAACTGGTAAATGTGTTGTGAGCTTTGTATCCCTGAGACGGTATCTACGCATTGGTCGGTGGCGGCATGCTATTAGAAATGCCCGTAAAAGATATTGATTTCGATTTATTTTCCATTCGTGACTAGCATCGGAATAGATTATCTGAGACAAAGCGAGGTGAGGGGAAACTATGCGAGTTGCACAAAGCAGGGTAAGATTGCTTCGACGAGTTTGTCGCTTTCAAGATAAGGCAAGATTCTTATCCGAGGCAAGTAATTTGTATGCATAGAAGATATTCGTTCCTTCAAATGTATTGAGAAATTGATTTAAATTAACTACGCAATCTTATGCAAATAAGATAAAAGTATCAAAACAGATACTTTTTAACACTTTTAAATTACTTTAAAATGACTTTTTCCTAAAAAAAGATCTAGATAACTACTTTTGTCAGCTTAGTAACTTTTTAAATCTTGCCGGCTTGTAATGTGCAGTAAGGTTCAAGTTTATAAAAACTCCGTGGGAACGGTAAGTTGCGAAATGGATTAGCGTACCAGAGTTCCGCAGGCTTATTATTAGGGTGTATTTTTTTTAATGTAAAAGTAACGAGACGAACGAAACGCTCTCCTGATGGTAAGAGATAACGCATGTCGATAACCATTGCAACGGTACTCAGTACTTGGAGTAGCAAAATTCATATAGCTTTCAAATCTAAATACAGTAATGTTATGTTAATTGTTGTAATGTTTACACACTACTGCTTGACGGCAGAATATGTAGTAGTGATGTGGTAGGTACTTTCTTAGACGACCTGCTACGGAAAACTACCAAAAAAAGTACAGCAGGATTTTTTTCTTATTAATTCGGGATCCGTTTGCTGTATTTATTACGATTTACCAAGTTTCATGACCGTTTAGTACCTAAGTATATATTACAATTTTAATCGATTTAAATTAATATTTACGATTTAAAAGACATAGTATTTTGAAGATGTGTGCAGACAGACGGCATTGGATGAGTAATTGTGTGCCCAGTGAAACACAATTACTTTCGATAAGAATCTCTAAAAAGTAATATAACCGCTACTAAATTTCCAACAAGAAGTATGAAAAAGGTAATTGATACTTAAGAAAATACCGTTTAAACATAAATAAAAAGTTTTTTTTAATGTTTAAAATTTACTTTTTGTCAAAATCTAAATGTTATCAGTGACACCACATTTTTTTGATGCCTTACGGGCTAAATGTTTGACCGCAGTTCACCTGATGTAAAGTGACGGTGTGGTCGAAGATGGTACACACCTAGCCTAGAATGGAACTGGCTCTCAGGTGAGACTGCCGGAACACATCGTTAGATGCTTGGCGTCAGATTTTAAACTTGAGAATGGTAGCTAGCCAGTCGAGTACTAGAAGTACCAGCACGCAAATAAAATACTCTAACTAATCAAAGAAAACAGTAATAGAATTGCCCTTTTCCGGTCTTACCGTACATGGTAAGAACGGGATCGTAGGTTTTATAAAACAAGCGAGCAAGATTTCATCGTATAGTACAACAATTTTCTTTTCTATGGTTACATTTTTCGTTTTATAATAAAACATAATAGTGTCAAATTAAAGATCTTGAACTTCTGATGGTAAGTGACAGCACCCGCATATAAGCCTTGAAAAGGTAGGTACCCAAAAGAGAGAGTAACACAACAAATTCCAAGATATAGTCACATCAGTGCTTAATAATAAAATACATTTAAAATACATATTATTATTATATTATTATTCTTATTATATTATTACATTCGATTGTAAGCTTCAAACCGTAACACAGTTATGTTTACACACTAAGTATTGCTTGGCAGCAGAATATTTGGACCACGGAGAAACCTACCATGACTACTAAGGCGACTTACCACCAACTAAATATGTTTATCACCAGATATTCTGCCGCCAAGTAGTAGTGTGTAAACATTACTGTGTTCTGGTTTGAAGGGTACTTCAAAATTACTGGGCTGTTGAGACTGACCGTCGAAAATCTCAAATTATTAAACGCCAAAGCATCGATGTCCCGGACTTTGTTTTGCTGTTCAAAGTTCTGTGTATTGCTGCAATGGTCATGGACATGCGTTATCTCTTACCACCACGAGAGCGAATCGCTCGTTTCATTACTTTTACATAAAAAAGTTTGATTTTTATGTTTGACAAGTTAGATGTTTGACCACAGCTGTGACAGTATAATCGAAGATGGTAAAGCACACCCAGCTTGGAATGGAACTGGCCGTTAGGTGCTTGGCGACTTATTTTCAACTTGATATATAATGATAGTTAGCCAAGTATTCTAGCCGAGTACTAGAAAGTACCCTACCACCATGCTATGGTTGCTACTCACGATGTTTTCCTTCACCGGCAGCTCAAGCTCGTTACTAAGATTTGAACCCACGCTTTTCGGCGTGTGAAACGACCGCGCTAACCCAGTTAGCGCTATTTGTCAATTCGCTAGCTAACCGCTTGCGAATAAGATTCTGAACGGTTATGGTGGTTCGATTTCCATACAAACAGTTTTTTTCCATTTGTGGACAAATGGAGCATAATTTTACAGTGAAATCACAGCTACTGGCATTTATTTTTCTCTTTATTTGCGGTAAAGCACAAATACTGTTTTATTCAAAAATTATAAATTCATAAATCATTCATAAATTTGATTTTATGCTTGATTTTATGCCAGTAGCTGTGATTTTATTGTAAAATTATGCTCCATTTGTCCACAAATGGAAAAAAAATTGTTTGTATTGAAATCGAACCACGAACAAAAGTGTATCGAACTATGTATGTATATTAATTTGCTATAGCTACATTTCTGACTCCAGGAAGCCTTAACCCACGAGTTGGAGCGACAATGGGTCGTATTTTACTGAGGGTGCTGCTTTCTCATCATTCTTGTCTGCAGTATTTGCATACTGTACGCGATTTAAGTGTTAATTGCATACCCGTTTGCTAACAAAAACTCATCTCAACACTTTATTGTTAAATAAACTTCAATAAATTCTTACCCATTATGTTTTAACTATTGAACATCGTTAGTAGTTAATTATTTATATAACTATTACTTTTTGTTAAATAGATAAGGTCGGTATTGCTAAAATGAATGAGTTCAAAATCTAGGGACTATTAATAGTGTGTATTAGCAGTGAACTTTATACATATTATTAATAAACCAAATATCATTTATAGTTGTTGGGTTAGTAATTTTTGATAAATTTTCTTAGTGTCCTAAATTAAAAAAATATAATAACAAATAAATAAAAAAACTATTTTCCGTGGCTAGTACCCGCAATTTTGGTGTCATTTTTATTAAAATAGGTCTATGTTTCAGGACATACCAAACGTTTATTGTTTATCTTCCACTTGTCTGTCGGCCATTCTCATATTATTGATACCCGTTGTATATACATAAAGTACCAACTGCAGGAAGGAGTTCCGAGTTAGTTCCCGAGATTAAGTTACTTAACAAAATAACTTATCTACTAACTTATTAATGTGTAACGCCAATTTTGGTGTATAGGAATATAATTATTACATAGCTGCCAACTCTACCATCAGATGAGCTCAATAGTTTATTATCTCGATTAGACATACAACCAAAGTTTCAATCAATATGACAATTAGACGAGTATAACGTAAAAAAATTCATAAACCCCAGTATTAAATTTCGTTTAGTAATTGGAAATCAAATTTCGACGCAAACATGACTGTGAAAGACGTTCACATCCATTCATGAACTAGAAAAGATAATCTTGAATAGCAGAATATATTAATAATAATTTATTACATTAATTTATAGTTTTATTTTCATTATAAAGTCATACAAAAGTACCTTTTATTAATCAAAATCGGTTCAGTTGTATGTTATGTGCTACAATGCCACAAATAGACTAAAAAAACATAGATATTAATTGTTCGCGCCGGGGGTAGAAATTGGTTTTATTAACCATGCGGAACAAAATACAATTTTTAACTTCGAATCAAGCCGCTAGTTTGCTTGGCAAGGATCAAACGTCACGATGTCACAGTTCGTAGCAAATAAAATATAGTTAATTATATGAACATACATAATTATTATACATAATAATTTTGACGACAAGTAACAAAACAGAGACAACAGTTGTTTTCTCTATCGTGGCTCTTGTTTATTTGTGTGAGTAAAATTATTATTCTCCGTCATGATCACCGAGTTCATATCCCATGTCGATGGCCATGATATCTCTATTTATTATTATCTAAAGCTATCGCGCACGCGAGCCCCGCAGCCCTCTGGTGACCACCACGAGCTAGGAAGCAGCCTCATTTGCATGTCGGATGCTATCGCCCCCGATGACGGCGGTGCATAACAATTTGTATGGTGAATAGACATTGTTCGCGTAAAAACTTTACGGTCAACTTTAGCTCTGGTATGTTATAATCATGGCTATCAAAATTAATATGTCACGTTACACCACAGCGAAACGAGTTTGCATAATTTATTGAGATAATAAAATTATTAAGCGGATGTTGCCCCGACCGATAGGTTAATAGAGAAGCGAATTTGTTGGAAAATTAATAAAAACAAATTATCACTTAAAGCTAGATCATAATCAAGCGTTTGTTAACTACTCGTGGAAAAAATAAAATGAAAGATGCTAACGATATGGGGTATTTGAGGGAAGGCGGGAAGACTGTCGCAGGCCACGGGCGAGGGTCGCTCCAGCTCGGCCTGCTTGCCTTCGGAGTACCCCACGATTGTCCTGATGGTCGCTGGACCGCGGCTTCGTTGACCCTCGCGGCTTTTCCACCGGATCCCAGGATGCCACTCGCTCACACAAGCTATCCAGCTCACGCAAAATAAAGTCACACCGGCGAGTAAAAACTTGGTAATACGCACGAACTTTCTTGCTTTTCCCGGCATTTTAAGTTATGCCATTTATAAGGATTAGTCTTAGATTTTGGAGAGCGCGGGCGCCGAGGTTGTTGTCGTTAGTTGAGCGGTCGAGCGGCAGACGCTGCGCGCATGCGCCCTGAGCGCGCTACCATACCGGACTGCGACGCATCAGCTGATATCCTATCAACAATGCACGGCTAATCATTCTAAGCGCTAGCGGACGTGGAAATCTAGTTTTCTATACCTGTTTTTACTCCCGACCCTTGTTTCTGGACGAACCTAAACGCGACGGGTTATCTATAAAAAGCGCAGTAAAGTAATATCATACGGAACAAGAAATTTTATAGCGAGCCTAGGACTCGTTCATCTGGCCGTTTGTTTAATTGCGTAAGATCGATTATACATGGCTCGCTGTGTAATTATTGGGTTAAGTTTATGGTACCACGGCTGCAGTTTACACGGATGTGGCGTATTATCTCGGTTCAATCAACTAAATCTCCGCCATCAGCCGCATCATTGGCACTCATTGACGCGCGTTTCGGACCCGTTCCCACCAGATAATTAGGACAAATTACATTGTATATCGAAACGATCCATTCTTTAATCACACTAATATTAAAATGTGAAAGTTTGTACGACGTTAAAAAAAAATACAGAAAATCATTAATTTAAGATACATACCTAACTACATACAACATACACAAGTAAGATACTGTAAGTATAGGTCAACTGGCCTTCAAATATACCTGTAGGTAGATAAGAATTATCACTGCAGTGTCCAGTGTATCAAAAGGAGGATAGTATTGTGCTGAGAATATCTCCGCAGCGACTTCTTTATTTCACCACACTATTTTTCGATTTCCATGAAATTTAAAACGCGGAAGATGATATACTGGTCCAACTTTTTATAAGATTTAAATGTGGACGAAACTGCGGTGTGACGCTAATACCACATAATTGTGAAAACTATGGCGGCCTAGTGTTACAGACTGCTAATTTGGATGTCCTGGGCCCTCAAACCTCACATCACACACCTCTGTCTGTTCTAAGTCATGTGTGTATTGCCGCTAGCTTCAAACGATGAAAGAAAACCTGTATACATGGATCCTTCATGTTCTCGATGATGTGTGAAGTCAATCCACACTTGGTCAGTCTGATCGACTTACTACTTTTACTTATAAAAACAGGGCTGATCCGTTTTTTATGCTGGGCAGGCTAGGTGTTTGATCACAGCCTCCACACTGGATTGGGATTGCCTCTTAAGTGAGGATGTTAGAATACTGTTAGTTGCTTGGCAGATTTCCAACTCGAGTCTATTAGCTAGCCAGCAGAGTTCTAAAAAGTTCCATCCCACCATGCCATTGTTTCCTTACGATGTTTTCTTTCACCGGCAGCTCAAGCTCATTGTTGGTCTGAGATTGATTAAGGGGTACCTAGTTCCGATGATATAGCCCTTTATCGATTTAATTCCCTTATCCCTTTAAAGTTTTAAATTCCTTTAACGATTCGATTTTTGCAAATATATAGTGATGGATGGCAATGCAAGAACACATCGTATCGATAAGTAAATCAACAGGTTGCGCACTTACGTCTCGAAAGGCATTCGCGCCCGTACTTCATTTTTACAAGTTAAGACAAATAAGAGCAAGCCCGCACCCTGTGATTATATAAAATACACGACTTGTTGTTCCATCGTAAATAACTTACGACAATTTAATAAACACATCAAGCTGTAAACGATTTTTCAATAGCTTTTGATTACACCTTTGTTTTTAATTTGACATGTCGTATGCTACTGGCCAGATCATAATTGTATGAGTTATAATATGTACATATCTCTTTGTTGATTGTTCGACGGTGTGTAATTAACTAACCGTAAAGTAAAAAGCAATTGTTTTGTTAATTTTGATATGTATCGTTTTAAATATCCAAGGTTGACGAAACTGTTAGTTAATTGTACAGAGTTTTTTTATGGTTTATATTCTATCTGTGTTCAATTATATTAAACTATTATCAAGCTTAATATCTAATTATTAGCCGTCGACCTGTCTGTTCGATTTATAATTTAATCTATTAAACTGAAATAGGTAAGTTTAAGGGTACTCAGTAGCTAGCGAAATTACAAAGCCGTTAAAACTAACCATCGAATGTAATGAACGCCAAGGCAACGATAACCTGCACTACTCAAAATTCTGTGTACCGCTGCGATGATCATGGGCATGCATTATCTCTTACCATTTTCCTCACTTAAAAAAAGGTATCTAGAGCTTTATGTAATAGGTGGTGTTTTAATGGTGACAGGCTAAGTGTTTCACTACAGCTTACATGATGTAATGTTGGAATAGGAACTGACTTTCAAGTGCGGCTTCTATCTTCAACTTGAAAGCTGTAGCTAGCCAGCTAAGCTCTAGAAAGTGCCCAAACACCATACTATATAGTGTCGTAACGATTGATGTTTTCCTTCACCGGTAGCTCAAGCTTATTGTTGGGATTTGAATCCATCCTTTGATCCGACACGACCACTGATCTACGAGTAACATCACTACAAAAAGGAGGCAACTGTAATAAGTTGCAATTAATTATTACTAAACGGTCCTTTTTACAAGTGTAAACAGTCGAACTGAAAGTGATTGTATTACAAACTTGAAAACAAAAAAAAACTTAAATCGACTAATGAGCGAGTCACACGCGTTTCAAGATTCCAGAACATAGAGATAATGAAGATACACGATTAAACGAATTTACATAATTAAATACTATTAATCCAGACCCAGGCTAATGTTTTAAAAACGTTTGTAACTATGTCACTCGTATCTGTTCGTTACTTTTCCACGCCTAAACAGCTGATCTGATCTTTGAACTATAATAATAAGGAGATACTTTATATCATGAGGATTGACATAGGCTACTTTTAAGGCTTTCGTACCCAAGGGGTAAAACGGGACCCTATTACTAAGACTCCGCTGTTCGTCGGTCTGTCTGTCTGTCCGTCTCTCACCGGCTGTATCTCATGAACCATGATAGTTAGACAGTTACAATATTCACAAATGATGTATTTCTGTTGCCGCTATAAAAAATACTAAAAAACAGAATAAAATAAATATTTCCCATACAACAAACGTGATTTTTGGCCTTTTTTATAGTTTTTTTTTTTAATGGTTGACAGACTAGGTGTTTGACCACAGCTCACCTGATGTCAAGTGAAGGTGTGGTCGAAGATGGTAAAGCACACCTAGCCTGGAATGCAACTGGCTCTCAAGTGAGGCTGCCGGAACACACCGTTCTTAGATGCTTGGCGGTAGATTTTCAACTTGAGGGTGGTAGCTAGCCAGCCGAGTACTAAAGTACCCTACCACCATGCTTTGGTTTCCTCACGATGTTTTCCTTCACCGGTAGCTCAAGCTCATTGTTGGGGTTTGAACCCACGCCCTTCGGCATGCGAACCTACCGCGCTAACCACTGAGCTATCATCGCTACGATAATAATAGTACGGAACCCTTCGTGCGCGCTTCCGACTCGCACTTGGCCGGTTTATTTAGTTATGTTATACACACCAAGCAAGCAAAGCCGCGGCCAACAGCTAGTATTACATAAACAAGTTTCTTGCGGTAGTCTATGTATTATAATAAGTAAGTAATAAGTACTTACTTAAAGTTTTATCGTACCTCCTTTACGCAGGAGAATGACTCGCATTTGCCCGTATTTGCTTTATGGCATGAGAACTGATAGATCAGGTTATGGAGTTATAAATGTTAGTTAATTTTCTGAAACAGCCTGCGGCGTCTATGCGCGTGTAGCCAAGTGAAGCATAAAATTGTTTCCTGTGTGTTGGCAGCTGGTGTTCATTCTTCCCACTATATTTGAATTTATTTTCCATGGAACTGCGCAAAAAGTTAAATCATACCTTGTGGTTAACGAATAATTGTAACCGCAACAAATGTGTTTGAAGTGCCCAAGCTTGTTCGGGAACCGATAGTGACGCCATAAACCGATTAGGGGTCGTTCCATAAGCTCTTATCGCCTTTGATGTTATGATGTAAGTGATTACAAAAAAAATAACGCCATTGCGATCCTTATTGTGTGGGCACACGGTTAGCGGTCGCGAAGCAATTTTGTGGGCGCATATAACTTGAATGGAAATATAATCTCACGTCATTGTCTCACTGTAAATATACGTACTAAATAAAAATGGTAATGTTGGTAACAATTATATATGCAACCTATGTTTTCTAAAGATTCAGCTAATTTTACACTGAATTTAATCAACATCGTTCGAGTCGTTTTCTCGCGAAATGACAACAATTTTTTAAAAAAATTTAATATAGTATTTGATAACGAGTTAATTCAGACGGTACTTTGTTATTATTTGGTTCATGGTATCCCACTAATATTATAAATGTGAATGTTGGGATGGATGTTTGTTACTCTTTCACGCAAAAACTACTGAACGGATTTAGATGAAATTTGCTATGGAGGTAGCTGAGACCCTGGATTAACACCATAGGCTACTTTTTATCCCGAAATGTAGCGGGTAACACCGCGGCGCGCCGCTAGTAATATCATAAATGTCTTCAAATCGGGACAGTTTTAAAAATGGAGTGCATCGGTTTCTTCTAGGCAAGCGTGCTCCTTCGTAGACCGAATCTTCTCCTGACATGTCAAATGCAAACCTATTTTTAATTAAAAAAAAAAGTTAATTCAATTAGAATATTTATTTTTCTAAATTGTAGTTCGTGGAATTAATTACCTATAACACATACTAAGTACAAATGTTGGTGAGTAGTTTCTGAGACCTTTGTTTCGCTCGGTCAATTAGTGTGATAATCGCACTAGAATACCGTTTACCTTACGAACGTTGACAAATAATCATTTAGCCCCGTAACACGTCATAGGTTAGATCTTGCTAACTAGTATGTACTGTACAATAGTGTACAATACTTCATTGTTGAAAGCTCTCGCGCAAACTATATATTCTCACCTTCTATAATAATATTATTAGTATAAAACTAATATTTCTTTGACTTAAAATCATAAAAACTTGAAATGTTCAAACACTTCCACACTGAAATAATTATAATTAATTTATAAGTCAGTCAGATATAAAATAAAACTATACAATAACAATAAAAACAATGCCAAAGTTAAAATACAATTAATTAATTAATATACCTAATTAATTTCACATCTCAATCATAACTGTAAATGTAATGTCAACTGTAAAAAAAAAACAGTAAGCAAACAATAGTAAAATTAATTACATAAAAATATGTCAATTATAGCCCAACGGATTAGCAAGTTGAAGTGGCAGTGGGCAGGGCACATAGCACGCAGAACTGATGGCCGATGGGGCTGCAAAGTTCTGGAGTGGAGACCACGGACCGGCAAGCGCAGCGTAGGACGTCCACCCACAAGGTGGACAGACGACCTAGTAAAGACCGCAGGAACGCGCTGGATGCGAGCCGCTTCCAACCGGTCTTTATGGAAGTCAATGGGGGAGGCCTATGTCCAGCAGTGGACGTCCTACGGCTGAAATGATGATGATGATGTCAATTAAATATAAAATTACAAACAAATAACATAACTAACATAAAATGAAGGCATTACTTACGTCCGGTAACCTTTCCAAATTTTTTTGCAATATTATTTATTCTATACTATTATAATACTAATCCTCAATTTACAATAGGCTAATTCAATTTACAATAGGCTAATATCGGCTGTACATTATGCAGTACTCGAGTGAAGTCCGGCATGCAGTATTGAAATGCAGTGTTATCTGCGCTTTCGCATCTGGTTCGTTAGGCGCACGCTCGGCGCTGGGTATTGAACTCGCTATCGGCGTTAGAGAGCCAATAGCCGGGGTGTTCCTTTTAGGTCGAGAGCTGCTGAACCGACGTATTACTAGTTGAGCAAGTTAAAGACAGGCGCGGCTTGGGGTAGTGGTCTCAAATACGGTCATCTAAACCCGTGGGTAGCCTGTTCAAACTACCGCGGTTTGTGGTGGCGAACGCGACAATACAGAGTGAAGCCCATTTCAAATGACCATGATCTGCGGTAGTGGCTAAGTTCATGGCCACACAAACCTTGGCTGTATTTTTTTGGAGCAGGCTTTTCTATGTAATGGAATTAGTTATTTGTGCGATATTTACCTTAAATCAAAGCGTAGAGTATAAACCACCAGTTATACTTAAGATCGAAAAAATCAATAGGTACATGATGCAAACATGATAAAGAGGGTTTATCAAGTGTGCATGTAAGGGTTCTGGCGGGACAAAAAATTATGTCGCCACTTTATATTAGTTTCCAAAACTGTTTTTTTTATTAATATGTAATTTTTTTATTATGTTCGGCAAGTTAGATAATTGACCACAGCTCTGATAATTAACTGAACTATTAACTGAACCTGATGTTAAGTGATGGTGGAAGATGATTTATTCATAAAGTGTCTCATTCACCTAGGCGCACTAGTGTAACAATGTGGTAGGTAAAACATGTCTTTTCGTATTGCTTTAGGAAATCAAAATTTATTTATTATAATTATAGTCAAAATTTATTTTAAAGTTGCCGCTGCTGTACTAAAGCATGGCCAACCTTGACTTACTTTATGTAACTTAGACTAATTTCACTTGAATTGTTGTCAAATAATTATAAATATCGAATTACCACACAATGGAAAACGCACAAAGTGCGATGCCAAAAACAAAAAAGAAGATGCAGACTTGACACCTAAGAGTAATGACTGTAAGTATATCAAGAGGTTCTCTCTATTAGTTCAAGTAGTTTATTCTTTCTACGTGACAGTGGCGGAATTGTGAAACGTTTTCACAAAAGCCATAAACCAAGAATTGAATTGAGTAGTTTATTATGACGTCGTCTCCTTATCTATTCATCAATTCTTTTTATTTCTTTCGAGTTGCAATAAAAGTGCGCTTCAACGCTTCATACATTTTAAAGTGCGATGCGTGAGTACCAACAGCAGTAAAGTATCACGTTAAAGGAATAGTAAACTTTGGTATCTGACACCTCTTACCATTATTGCGAGTAAATTGGCTGTATATGGGGGCGCTTTATAAAGTATCATAAAGTGTCATTGAACTTATCTTGCACTCTATCCTGTAAATAGTGTGTTTGGAAATGATAGTAAGCCACTGTTTTTTTTTAATAATTGGCATCGCTTTGTACATTTTGCCAGTGTAAACAAAATAAGCCTCAGTAAAGTCCAGCCATCTTAGTCAGCAATATAAAAATACATGTTTCATATTATTTCACTTTCCCACACTCATGTATGTTTTACTTGGTGGTAGATCACCTTGGCAAGAGGTCATCTAAGTGGGTACCATTGCTGTACCGGATATTCTGCCATCAAGCATTAGTGTGTAAATATTACTGCGTTCCGGTTTGGAGGGTACTGCAGCTAGCGAAATTACAGGGCTGTTGAGACTAATCATCGAAAATCTCAAAGTAATGAGCGCCAAAGCAGCGAAGTCCTGGACTTTGTTTTTTTACTCAAAGTTCTGTGTATTGCTGCAATGGTTAATCTACGTATTAGGATATATTTTTACTAGAATGTAGATACATTTATGTTATATTGACACATCCCGTATTTTTTCTTCCTTTGATTCGTTCCTTTCTAAGGTTGCCTGGAAGATATCAAAAAGGTCGTATTTTGTTACATCTGTTAGTTAAGTTTATTTCTACTGTATCGTATGTTTTTTTGTGTGTATTTACAATAATGAGTTAATTAATCAATCAAATAGTCATGGACAGACGTCTCTTCAGACAGACGATCATCAGGAGAGCATCTCGTTCGTCTCATTATTATTACATAAAAAAGAACTAATTTTTCAATTTATAAATAAAACTGAATAAACACAATTTTGGAAAATAATTTAAATAGTCGACGTGATTTTCCGCATTCCCACTAGAATGCCCCAGTAGTCCCTATACTGTTTCATTTCTTAAAAACACCAAATCTTGTCGAGAAAACCGACTTTATTATTAATCATACAAGATATTTACTTCTTTAGTTTAGACACCCACGCAAAATACGATTTTACAACAGGGCCATTAAGCCTTGTCTACTTCCAATTTATTTTAATGTACGTCCATTTTTTCTTTCTAGCAAACATAGACGTTAACTAAGCGATACATCGCTTAATTAAAATGCTTCTTTTTAAGAATTAATGTCCAAAACTCGATTTCAAATCTTTTAGTAAGTAATTTCCACTTTAAACCGACTTTAGAAAGGAGAGTTTTAGATTCATATTATAGTATTTCGTATTCTCAGACGGTTTAGAAAAAAAAGGATGTTAGGAAAAACAACCTTGACAGTCTAAAACAGTGACCTGTTAGTTTCACTATGCGTGCTCTTTATGTAAGAGAGATACTTGGTGGAAGAGCTTCTTAGCAGGAGATCGTCTAGGTTGTCTGTAGTACCAGATATTCTCCCACCAAGCAGTAGTGTGTAAACATTACTGTGTGCCGGTTTGAAGGGTACTGCAGATAGTGAAATTACTGGGCTGTTGAGACTGGCCATCGGGGGTCTCAAGGTAATGAGCGCCAAAGCAGTGATACCCTCGACTTTTGTTTTGTTACTCAAAGTTCTGTGTATCGCTGCGATGGTCATGGACAGACGTTATCTCTTACCATCAGGAAAGCGTCTAGTTCGTCTCATTACATTTAGCATAAAAAAAAAAAAGTTCTGTGCAGTGGTCATCGACGTTATCTCTTATCATCAAGAGAACGTCTCGTCGGTCTCATTACTATATACATATAAAAGTTGAACAGTAATTTTTTTATGTAGCGATGATAGCTCAATGGTTAGCGCGGTAGGTTCGCATGCCGAAGGGCGTGGGTTCAAACCCCAACAATGAGCTTGAGCTGCCGGTGAAGGAAAACATCGTGAAGAAACCAAAGCATGGTGGTAGGGTACTTTAGTACTCGGCTGGCTAGCTACCACCCTCAAGTTGAAAATCTGCCGCCAAGCATCTAACGGTGTGTTCCGGCAGCCTCACTTGAGAGCCAGTTGCATTCCAGGCTAGGTGTGCTTTACCATCTTCGGCCACACCTTCACTTGACATCAGGTGAGCTGTGGTCAAACAACTAGCCTGTCAACCATTAAAAAAAAAAAAAAAAAGATAAGAGAGTCTAAGCAAAAGCACGTTAGGTCAATGGGCCGCCTTACACGTTCAATCATGATCACGATCCGCGATCCGCGATCCGCGATCATGATTTCAAAATTTCTAGATATTATGCGATCCGGAGCATCAGTCCGTCAATCCGCTTCGTACACGATCAGTCTGGATCGCGATCATTGATCGCGGATCGCGGATCGCGGATCGCGCGCTACGTGTACGGGCTGCCAAAGAATGGTGCCCCGGGATCGTGGCGAAGTGTAGTGTAAACGCTTTAATTGGCCGATGTCGTGGCTGCGAATACTTGTGCGCAGAGCAGCTCTCACGAATTTCTAATTCCAGTGCTGTTGCTGAATAAGTATATTATTTCACTACTGAGATATTTACTTACCGCTTGAGAGTGTAGTCTTTCAACACGCTTCGTTTGTAATTTACTAGCTTATGGAAACAAATCTTGGAAGTCGTTTTAACATACTGTTGTCATGTAAACATGTAGTTTTATCTATTATCGTATCGAAGTGTTTGGTATTTTTGTTCGAACACATTTTAATGTCTATGTAGAAGAGAAAATTAAAACAAAAGGTGTGTGGAAACCGGCTAAATCAACCTGCGTGATTGTTTTATAATTCGTGACATTTTTACACGACTGTCCAAAAAAGGTGTGTGATTTGTTCAATGTTGATATGTATGTGAGTTCTTTATTCTACCATGACTTTTAAATGCCCTAATTAATTTCGATGTTTGGGATATCGTTACATCATCCCGTGTAAAAAAATCAAAATATTTTTAGAAAAATAAATCATTGTTATTTTTCTTTCGTGTTTTTGTCATCATAGTTGGGAGACCGTCTGGCTTCCAATCTGGCGGCCCTGGGTTCGAGTCCTACGGCAAATACCCCTTTCTTTTCTAAGTTATGCGCGTATTGCCGATGCTTCAAACGGTAAAGGAAAAGAGCGTGAGGAAACCTACATGTTAGAGTTCTTTAAAAAAGTTCTCAAATATGTGTGAAGTCTGCTAACTCTCACTTGGCCATAGCCCGGCCCAGCAGTGGGACTATTTATGAAAAAAATAGGGCTGATTTGGATTGGTGTTTTATAATTTTCTTAATTAAGTCTTTTTTAACGTGGTATGTTACGAAAATCTATTTCCTGAATAAATTAACAAGGTAAATAGGTATTGCTCCACAGTTGAGCTATACGAAGTCTGTTCGAATCACGTTATCTGGTACGTAGTACACATAATTATAATTGGTTCGGAATGATATGATTTGAATTTAGCAATATAAGCTGACCGTAGATACGTAACTAATAGTAGATAAACTTATATACCAAACTAAGAAGGTAGCGCAAGTTTTAATAATTGAAAAAGGTCTTTATTTTTAACAATTACTTTATTACATTCAAAATTATTCACATAAAACAAGCTTTTTACATTGTAAGCAAAATTGGCAGGTTTTGGCGAGCATGTGTGATTACGACTTGATTATGGTGTTCAAATGTAAAAAGTATAAAATAAATTAATGCGTAGGTTCTTGTCCAGTCTCGGTTGCAATCTCAATAAACCAATTTGAGACGGTTCCCGATGCCGTGATGCTAGTTTATGGTCCTTTGTTTGCTCCAAAGACATGCTATAAGACCCAGGGCCTTCTATGGCGGTCGCTTTAAATGACCATTTCTTTCGGACATTGTCATTGGCATAAGTTCTTTTTAAGAATAAATAATGTAAAATGTTACTGCCAAAATCTTAAAATGTTTTTTATTTAGTGTTCTTCGTTCTTTTAAACCTTTAAGTAGGTACATAAGAGTTTAAACTTATGTATTTAAGTATTCTATTTGTTATCTGACTTCCATAGTACAAGCGTTAGGGGTCAGATGGCGCTGTGTGTAATGTCTAATGTCCTACGATATTTATTTTATTTTTATTATTATTTAATAATAAAATTAAAATAATTATTTAATAATCTGGCATAGTAATTATTTAAAAACGATAATGAAATTTTTGATACAAAAACTAAGAAAAAAAAAATACATCAGCGCTGTTTTATTTTTGTTTGACAAGTTGTCGCAGCTAATCTGATGTTAAGTGACGGTGTTGTCGAAGATGGTAAACACACTTAGTCTGCAATGGAACTGGGTCTCAAGTGAGGCTGTGGAACACACTGTTACTGTTATAGATGCTTGGCGGCAGATTTTCAACTTGAGGATGGTGGGCATAAATACTGAAACTAACGTAAAATGTTAAGAGCGATAACAATATTTATGTTCAAATAAATAGAAGTTGGAAATACTGCATACCAGGCCTGGCAACATTTTTTTTTTACTGTTTTTAAGCCAAGAAATCAACTTTCATAGTGTGTGTTGTTAAGTTATTCTTATCTCATCTAATAATATGTTTCTTGACCACGTGGGTTAGAAATACATACTGAGGCACCTACCTACCTACTTATTTCAAGGAGTTTTTAATAAACTTACTATCTAGTACATATTACATAAAGATCAATGTGCTAGAATCTCCGATATTATTACTAGTTGGTGTGAGGTCAAAAGTTAACGAAGGTCTAGAGCCGCTTTGCTTCGTGCTTATCAAATCAGTTAAGACGTTCTTTGTACATGTGTACTCAATCATATTGAAATATGTGTGTTTTGATGATTTACGAAAAGTTTTGACAATATTTTAAAAGTGGCAAGTTTCCATTAAAGCTAGTTACTACTAGACAGGGAGTGCCATTTGTGGCAATTCATGCGGAACCAGCTATATAATTTCCATCATCTGTTAGTCTCATTTAAATTGACATAAGAATGACAGCCAGCAACAATAATGAAGAGTTTTGGCGAGAACGCGGAAAAAAATCATTTCGCCCATTTGAATTCTTTACCAAAACTTGTGTTTACTAGAAGTATTTATAAAAAATTGTAGCGTTTTTTTCATAAAGTGCTGAATGTACGTGAGTCTGGGATAATAGTATAATGCGGTGAAACATGTTTTGTTCATGTTTTCAAAACTCCGTCGAAGCTTTTAGTAAAGTTTCTACTACTCTATAAGGACATAACCGGACTTGATTTAGATTTTGTAACATTGACTGTTATTAAGACTCTATTTTATTTGATTTATTATTATCAAACACTTAAAAATATCAAAATACTTGACATTGGCAAAATACAAAAAGTGCGACGCCAAAAATCAAGAAAAATACAACAGTGCATGATTTTGAACTTAAAATTTTCTACAAATGAAATTTAGCATCGAATTTCAAACTATTACAGCAATAGGGATTTGTAGCTATTTTTACACTAGCAATACTTTTCACGACGGAATTCGTGCCTTCGTCTCGACATTACACAAAACGTTTAAAAATACTTACAAACTTACTTTAACTTTAACAAACTTTAACTTTAATTGACTTTCCATGTTTTGTGCAGCTAAAGACAATATTGATTTTATTGACTAGCGCGTGGGACAGAAACTGTTTCTAGACATTGTGAACAAGCCCAACTTAACTGTGGAATTGTACAAGGGAGCCACTATCGTAATTTATAAAATGGTTCCGAATTCTCACATAAAAAATATGGGTAGAAATAGATAGGTAAAGCCCGCCAATGACTATTGTAAACATTAATTAGGGGTTGAAAACTACACTGGCATATTTTATAGGTATTGTATAAAAATTAAAACAACACATCTATCAGACGTATAACGTTGTAGCTTTTGTGCTAGCCATATACATTTTAGTATGCGAAAACTAGTGAGTCTGATTAAAAAATCGAGCAATATATTTTCGAATGAATGCATTTGGCCGCTTCCAGGGTTAAGATTGACGCGCTCTCAGTAGGTCATGAGATCTATGTGACATTGTTAACGCTTCACACGCAACATTTATGGTGTGAGTTTTTTTTTGTTTAGTTTTGGCATCGCATCGTGAGTAGTTATAGTCAAAGTCCAGTCTTGGTTAAGTTCTGTCCATGTCAGTCAAGTCCAGTCATTCTTTAGTAAAGTAGTGGCGACTTTACTATAAAATTTCAATGGAGCTTTGGAAGCAACACGAAAAGACATGTTTTACCACATTATATCACTTTCCCACACTCGTGGTTGTAACTCGGCATTTAATGAATAAAACACCAACATTTTTATGCATAAATACTCGACAAAACACTAGTTTTGGAAAAAAATACAACAAGCCAACAGGGTTGTCATAATAATAGGTAAATAAGTTTTACGGTCGAATATTTAAAATGTCAACTAAAATAAATCTGTCAAAATATGAAAAGGCCTTGATATTTATAAAAGTAGGTACTTATTGTAATAACGAGTAAGTGTAAGACTGTACCTAATGTGAGACAAAACAAACATTAAGAAAATTAGATTTGATCTTGATGAATGGTTCAAAGAAATGACTTATTGAACTTGAACTAAAAGCTTTTTTATTATCATTAGCAAAATTATTCCGGTATGATTATATTGGAAAGGAAATCTTTATTTGATCTCACGTGTTGGCATTAAGAGGCGTACAATTTTCGAGTGTTTGGGCAATGGCAAAACACGTTAATGATTATAAGATAATATACATAATAAATAAGGGTTTATTTTATTTATCGAAACTACAAAAGCCGATTGGCAGTTTTGCTAGTAATTTTTTAGTTTAGCAGGAAATATAGGGCTATTGAGACTAACCATATTGTTTTGTTAGTCTGAAAGTAATGAGCGCCAAACCAGCGATGGCTTTTTTTTTTGGCGGGAACGCGGAAAGAGTCATGTCGCCCCTTTGTATTTTTTCCCAAAACTAGTGTTTTGTCGAGTGTTTATGCATGAAAATGGTGGTGTTTTATTCATAAAGTGCCGAATTACAAGTGCGAGTGTGGTCATGGTCAGGCGTTATCTCTTACCATCAGGAGAGCGTCTTGTTCGTCTCATTACGTTTTACATTAAAAAAAAAATTTTGGAAAAAAATACAACGTGGCGACGCGACTCTTTCCGCGTTCCCACCAAAAATGACTTTCGTCTCATTACCTTTTATATATAAAAAAAAAATGAAAATCATCTATTTTCGAGTCCGAAACATGTCTATTGTTGGGCAGTGTTATTAAGCATGGATTAAGCGTCAGTGTAATACCCACTTATAAATTATAGTACGTTTTTATTAGTTGTAAGCAGCTAGACATTATCTTTATGATTATTGAATCCATGAATGAAGACAGTCTTAAGATAAAACTATCAGTTAAAGTGAGGATTTCCTTTTTCGATACCGTTAACGTGGATACCAATAAACTTTAGTACATCCTACATAAAATATAAATATTTGTTAACTGATTACATCTTTGAAATATACCTGTAGCAAGTATGTATTTATGTAACAATACAAGCAGAAACCAAACTAACCAAAACTTGTACTATGAAAGTCAGACAACTAATAGAATCCTTTTTTTTAAAGTACATTCTTATAATATATACAGAACATTGTTTATACCACAAAATGTTTGTCCTGGGTGGAAATCGAACCCGTCTTAACAGCTGTCTTAGCAGCAAATATACTGCCAATGAGCTGTCAAAACCAGAACAATAATAATAAATTATTATTATAATAAAATAGATTATTATGATATTAAAATAATAACAACATATCTTAAATTAGTACCTATTTAACAAATTAAAAAAATATATCTAAAAGTCCGTCAGAGGAGAGACATGTGGTTGACAGCATTGCCACGCTGAATGGCAATGTTAAGCTTTTGACCAAAGTAGATGCCAGCATTCTGGTCCTCTAAAGTCATCTACACGTTTGGCCACGTCCCGATATAGATCGAGAGCGGCCGGCCCTCACGGACCTTTTTTTTTTTTTTTTATGTAAAAAGTAATGAGACGAACGAGACGCTCTCCTGATGGTAAGAGATAACGCCTGTCCATGACCATTGCAGCGATACACAAAAACTTTAAGTAGCAAAACAAAGTCCAGGGCATCACTGCTTTGGCGCTCATTACTTTGAGACTTTTGATAGAGTTAGTCTCAACAGCCCAGTAATTTCACTAGCTGCAGTACCCTTCAAACCGGAACACAGTAATGCTTACACACTACTGCTTAGCGGCAGAATAACTGGTACTGCGGTGGTACCTACCTAGACGACCTCCTGCTAAGGAGATCTACCACCAAGAACCTAAAATTTCAAGCGCAAATGGTACAAACAGCGTAAAAGAAAATAGCAAACAAACAAACAATCCAAATATTTGTTACTTTTTAATTAGGTACAATATTGTTTTACATTTTACTTACCGCATCTAAAAGTAGTCAAAATGGTTTCGCAATATAATGCTTCAGACATAAGAATACATTTCAGAAATAGTCCTCTATGGATACCTACTATACTTTTTGATAACATTTCTGAAAATCTTTGTTGTTGAAACACGATTACGGGTTTTTAGAGTAACTAAAATAATGCCTAAGTACATTTTCTATGCACATTTTTTATGAAGACGTATCAATTAAACTGACAAAAGTTACTAACGACAATTATACAGTTGTCTCCTTTTTTAAACAACGTAACAGTTTTAATACAGTTAATTATTTATTTGCCGTTAAATAAGTCGTATGAATCACAACTTTTGCTCTGCTAAACACGACATTGTGTCTTTCTACATAAGTTCGGTAAATAAAATCAACGGATCTACCAAAACCAGCTCACTTTAGTTACTGGGAGCGTCAGTCGCAATTACCTATCTTATGTTTTATCCTAACATTTCCTGCCACAAATTTACTTTTTATACTTTCAACTAAGTAGTACCTAGCCTGTACAAGCTGTGTTATAAAAATCAAGCAGTAAAATACCTGATAGCTCTTAGGCTGATGATGGTGTTGTCTAACTAGGTAATTTCAAATTAATTGCAAATATTTATTAAAGATTGCTTTTAATCAAATGTTTGTTCTGTGTCTGGGTGTTCTGTATGTATTATAAGTATGTATTTACAAAAAAAAGGTATTTATGTTTTCTATCAGTTATCTGACTTCCATCACACAAGCTTCGCTTAGTTTGGGGCCAGATGGCGCTGTGTGTATAACTGTATAGTCCTACGATATTTATTATTATTATTTATTTACTAATCAGAAATAACTTTACGCTAATAAACTTGCTACTTACTGTTGTGAAAATAGATTTACGGTAAAATCTGCTATTGATATGATACCGCGTAATTATGATTATATTGAGTATACATTTAGAGTTATTGGAGGGTTGTCTGGAGTAGATTTCTCTTAGCACGATCTGTCATGTTTAGTTAAAATGGTAAGCAAATTCAACCTGAAATGGATTCTCGGCGGCAGATTTTAAATATGTTGCTAGCTACCAAACTAGCCAGGTGAGTACTAGAAATTATCCTACCATCATGCTATAGGGGTTTCACGAGTTTTCCTTCATCAGCAAGCTCGAGCTGTTGCGAACATTATTGAGGTTTGAACTCAGGCTCTCCGGCGTGTGATCCGACACCCTAAATACTGGTACAATGGTACAAAGACTTTGTAAGCTAATGTTTTAATTAAATAAAAATCGTAGGACATTACATGCAGCGGTAACTGACCCCAAACTATGCAAAGCTTGTACTATGACAGTCAGATAACTGATGGATACTTTTTTTTTTTGTAAAAACTCACTTATAATAAATACAGAATCAACAATAATGAATATTAATCAATAATACTTGAATCAACAGTTTTAATAATTAGGAAACAATCATTGTGCCTAGAACATCAGCAATGAATAATTTGTTCGTTTGTGACAAACATAAAAAAAATCTTTGTCCACTTGCTTTGAGAATAAATAGAACATTGTCATAAACGTAATAATTTTATAATTACACTACTTTATCGTCAACATATTTTTTTCTGGCATAACATATTTCATTACCTACTTACGTTTAAAAGGTTTAGTTAAAATGCTTCTGTTGCTGGCTTTTGTTGTGTGGCCCTATTCCATAAATAAGATGCCGGCGAACGCACAATGAAGCCCCGAAGTGATTTAAAAGACACCTACAGTCAGACTTATGACCGATACTCAGAACCAATCGTATTAAAATTTTAATTGTTTTCAATCCTCATAATTCTGCAACGTGGCTCGCTCTTTTATAAATTAGTGCTTGTAATTTAAATCTCTTTTAAAATGCCATTACTCCAGTGATTTACAGAGATGAATCATTTGCGATGAGCGTAATCATGTAAAAATATTTACGACAGAAACTTTTATAGTGATTGGTGCCTCAAATAATAACTACCAGTATAAAATAAATGGAATTTACATAAAAACGCTTCTTATATTTAAACATCCTTCAACTTCTGCGCAATGTTAAATAACTTTTCTACGATGATATTTAAGAAGACATTTTTAAGTAAATCCTAATAATTTGTGGTGACTACAACAGTTCTGAGCTTTGACGTGAAAGGGGCAAATTTTTGTAGCTGCATTGTTTTTTTCTGGGCGAAAATGGAACCCACACTCGCTCATAAAGTAGACCTACTACCGAATGAACTAACAGGGCATTGGACAAACATCGACTATTTTCAATAAAAAAGTTTTGGGTATTCACGGACACTTTTTGTTTTTCCAAAATATCTCTGAAGATCATCTGGAAACGTTTCTGTCTGCCATTATTGCCCTATTATTTATGTCCAGGGCAATGTCGCCATTCATATGTCCTAAATGATAAATTGCTCTCTATTAGCATATAAAAGGCACGGGGAAATTAAGAGTCAGCGCCTAACATTGTCGCGATTGGCGTCTTCTGTAGAATCGTGATAAGGTATCGCACATTCTATCGTTCTTCGTTCTTTTCAATCCTCATGATTATTTATGTATTAAGTAGGAATAGATTCCGTATGTATGTATGTAGCACCATGAACAGAACAAAATTTGAACAGAATCCAGTATTTTATAAACATGGACAAAAATCTTGTAAAACATTTCACACAGAGAAAACTAGCCCCGAACTAAGCAAAACATGTACCCATGGGAATTTTAGCGGGAACTCGAAAAATCATACGTAGTACGTATAATAAATTCACAACATACTCTGGCGTCGCACGGGTGCTTTCTAAGGTTTAGCCAAGGTACGCCATAAAAAGCGATTGTTTGGAACTTAATTACAAAACACTGCTCGTTAGCTCGTTTGATAAGATATCTGCTTCAAGAGTTCCTACAGCTGTGTGTGGGTTCGATTCGCATCAGGACAGACATTTATAAAACGATAAATTTTTGTTCTGTGTTTGGGTGTGTTCTATATGTGTTATAAGTGTGTATTTACAAAAAAAAAGTAATATGTAGTAGTAATTGATCGATTCAGGCGTTACTTTGCGGAAGTTCATTTTGAATGTTCAAGGTATACATTCAGTTTATTTCCGCTTAACAGTCGTTTCAGTTATAACAGTCATGAGGACTTTAACTTTTTTTTTTTGTTGTTTTTTTATTTTTATTCTTTATTGTCAAATTAGTTACATTTAAGTCCTCATCACTGTTGTAACTGAAACGACTGTTAAGCGGAAATAAACTAAATATGTAGTAGTAGTTTTAGCAAGAATCTGGTTCCCATAGTACAAGCTTTGTTTAGTTTAGCGCTAGATGGCGTTGTATTCCATGTTCTACAATATTTATTTATCGACTTACAAAAAAGATTCATCGGATTTATAAGCATCGTATCCAAGTCCAGTAGCACCCTAAGCAGAGCCAATACTAAATTAGCTAACGTGGTATTCAATAGTACACAATACCTGTAAAAATTATTTGTGATGTTGAGTACAAGACCCCTTTTGAATTAATACATCCTACATTTATAGCCATGTGTAATCAGAATCACAATACACAGGCTTTATGAGACTTTACAAGAAACATCTCTATAACTATAGATACTACTACTATATATAGGCATAGAAGCTCCCTTTCCGGTTTATCTTTAAAGGTCCATGAACTTCCTATCCTATGAAAGGGAAAACATTTTTTGCATCGTTCCACTCTTGCGTAACTTGTTAGATACAAGATGATTCCACTTTTTGTCCTAATACCTTCATAAGCGAGTTTCTAGTTACATAAATTATACGAGAGTTTGCCATTGAAAGTAGAACCCTAACTTTATAGACCAAAGAGCTTGGTTTAGATTATAATGTAAGGAAAACTTAGTTTTTACTAGTATCATAAATATGCACCGTCATACAGCCCTTAAGTATGGCTCGTAAAAAATAAAGCTAAGTACGGACTTAGTTTCAGGTTAGGGTTCAATAGAATACTTTAGACAAATTACTGAGAGTAAGTGATAGTTTGACATTTTAGATTTACTTCTTTAACTCTCCAAATCATAGAAGCATGATTTTTGGTAAAGGTTACTGGAACAACTTTCTTTCAAAAGTCGAAGTTGACCATGGTCGCGATTGTGCTTTAGGACTTTTATTCTGGTGTTTCGAGTCTGTTACATTCAGTCGATCATCAGTCTAATGTTATGTTCCATATTTAGCAGACCCAAAATATGGTTTCGCAAGTTTGGACGTCCTTTGAGGTTTTTATCACATTACTTGAAATAAAAAAAACCCAATTAACGAAGTCCTCAAGAAAAAAACGTACTGCCGCAAATATCGAATTCAAATGTTTTAACAATATAACCTGTTAGTAGGTAGGTAGTAAAAAATATTTTTAATCTCATGTTTGATTTATAAAATAATAATCAATAAATATCGTAGGACTATACACACAGCGCCATCTGGCCCCAAACTAAGCAGAGCTTGTGTGATGGAAGTCAGATCTGATAGAATACGTAAATAATTTTTTTTTTGTACTTTATATTTGTAACTTGTCAATCATTAGGTTTTTCATTTTTATTTTTACGAACTTCTATAATATAATGTAGAATCAATTTTAATAATTTACATTTTTTAAATAAAATCTTTGGCTGCGATGTGCTATTATCTAGTAGAGGCAAAACTATGTTCACGTCATTGACATGCTAATATGACGTGTTTTAAGTTTTCACTTCTGTCGACAATCCCCAGTTTAAAAAATTCTATGGTTACTTAAGCAACATGCAAAGTAAACGTCAGTAAAATATCACTAAACTACCTACCGCTACCTATTATATTACCACGACAGTAAGTGCAGGTCTAGCCGCGGTTTTAGCCGGCTTGGGCCACTGACTCACGACATCCGTGTGTGGAAGGCTTTACTCTGGAGTGTTCCTTATTATAAATATGACATTGGCTCCAAATATGTACTAAGTACGGATGATGGACGCTAAATCTATTTCATCGGACGTTTAGTACTAAAATACCCTAACAGCAGACTTTAAAGTTTCTAATAATAGTTAATTATGCTTATAGGTTGAGTTGCTTGGCTACTGCTAAATATGGAACGTATCTAAGTGGGTAATGTACCTACTGATATCAAGTATCTCATTAAGGAGTTATAGGTTTATTTTAAACTAAGTGAGCGTGTGTGTAAACTGCTATGCTAAATGGTACTAAGCAGAAAAAAATATTGTGTATTTTCAATTATGAAAGTTAAAGATTGGTTTCATGAACAATCCTGACCAACTCTGAAATCACCAAATAATCAGATTTTCTGATCAGATCACTTTGTCTTTTGCCCATTTTAGAGGATTGAAAGCTTGGGGGTTTACTTAGCCGAAAGGTGGTTGTTTTAACAACCAACATCACGGACGCAACTCTAGAATCGCACAAAATCCGTGACCAAATGTACGGAGCAGCGTTTTTTGTCGAAATAGCAGGGTTGTGCTATGGTAAAAGTCATTTAAATTTACAAATAGAATGCCCTCTTTCAGCTTAGTAGGTACAGCCTATGCTTATAATCCTGTATTTTTCAATAAATTTATTTTTTTCATGATTTCCGTTTGTTTCATATTCAGTTCTTCGCTAAGATGAATGTAATGTAATCTTTTGGACTTAGTACCGTATTTACATAGTATCATATATGTATCTAAATATATACATACGTTCTGTAAACATCATATTATGTTGAAGGCTGTTCTAATAAAGTATTAAAAAAATAATTAAATGTATGTAGACAAACGAGACGCTCTCCTGATGGTAAGATATAACGCCTGTAGGTACATAAGTATTACAGTGATACACAAAACTTTGAGTAACAAAACAAAGTTCAGGGCATCGCTGCATTGGCGCTCATTACTTTGTGACTTTAGTTATTAATGCGGTTTCTTTGTAACTTACATAAAAAGAGTTGTATGGCTGTGAAAATTAGCATAATAATGTAAGAATCGCAAAGGTACGAACATACTTTAATATAGGTACATATGTTCACGTCACTCCGACCCGAACTCCCACATCGTTCTGTGCATCTGTACACATCTTGTTCAAAATAAATAACATAATACAATACAAAATTGATTTTCAAAAATTAATTTAAAACTTCACAAAAGACAAAGTCGTCCACAGAACAATCACTCAAATTGGTTGGGCGTCTTGCAAACGCTTCTTTGTTGTGTTGGTACACAGAAATCGTTCTTTAATAAAATTATATGTTTGCATCGCATACGCTTGCTGCGTGTGTGCATGGACACCATGCTTCAGGCGGTGGTACCGCGCACGCGTCGTTGAAATACGCCACCATTGTGATCGCTGAATAAATATTTAGTATAAACATTCAACGAAAGTTAAAATACTATCTTACCACCCAGCGCGGTGCGTACAAAGTGAACTTGGGTAACGGACACACCGGAACGAACGCTGCAACTGCAACGTCAAATATCAAAATTAAAATTGGTTTAATTCAGATGTCTTTGAAATAATAATAATTAATAACAGCTGAAACAAAAGTTACTATAGAACCACATAAAATGTAAAATTACGACAAAAATAACTGTTTGTAGGGTTGTTAGTTATCATCTTCATTGAAACGGCTGGATAGATTTATATTAAATTTGGAGCCATCCAAGTGCAAAAGGCTTATGTACTGGTTTGATACACAGCTAAGTTTGCAGTACCAGATATTCTGGCGCCAAGCAGTAGTGTGTAAACATTACTGTGTTCCAGTTTGATAGGTACTGCAGCTAGCAAAATTACTGGGCTGTTGACACTAACCATCGAAAGTCTCAAAGTAATGAGCGCCAAAGCAGTGATGCCCTGGACTTTGTTTTAGTACTCAAAGTCTGTGAATCGCTGCAATGGTCGTGGACAGGCGTTATCTTTTACTATCAGGAGAGCGTCACGCACGTTCGTCTCATTACTTTTAAATAGAAAAAAATTATAATTTAATAATTTTAAATTTGTTTCAATGTTAGCCGTGGTTGTGTTTATATTGATCAATGAATGAAGAATTCTATTTTATAAATTATTTTTTTTTTTAAATGGTTGACATGGCTTGGTTTTTTTTTTTTTTTTTTTATGGTTGACAGGCTAGTTGTTTGACCACAGCTCACCTGATTTTAAGTGAAGGTGTGGTCGAAGATGGTAAAGCACACCTAGCCTGGAATGGAACTGGCTCTCAAGTGAGGCTGCCGGAACACACCGTTAGGTGCTTGGCGGCAGATTTTCAACTTGAGGGTGGTAGCTAGCCAGCCGAGTACTAGAAAGTACCCTACCACCATGCTATGGTTTCCTCACGATGTTTTCCTTCACCGGCAGCTCAAGCTTATTGTTGGGGTTTGAACCCACGCCCTTCGGCATGCGAACCTACCGCGCTAACCACTGAGCTATCATCGATACAATTACGCTACGCTAAATTATTTATACATTATGAATCTTTGTCGTTTCAGTCGCGTAGGTGTGCCTCAAAAGCCACTCGGTCACTCGGACCACATGCGTGATTGATCTTTGAAAGGCAGAATAATATCGATGCATCTTTCGGACAATACTTTATTTGCTTTTGATGGAACCGTCTCCGAGTATCGATAACCAAACTATGCGCAACTTTTATTTATTGTAAAGTGCTTAATTGGACTATTAAGTAGATACCTACCGTACTACTCTTTCATTCAAAACCAGCATAACTTGTAATGTGATTTTGTAGCGATGATAAGCCTTGTGGTTAGCGTGGACGACACGTCGAATTGCGTGGGTTCAAACCCCAACAATGAGCTTGACCTGCTGCTGAAGGAAAACATCGTGAGGAAAACATTGCGTACATGAATAAAATTACTCGTATTGAAACCAACCTTTTTACTCAGAATTTCTTATACCGTATTATTTTTATTAATCTGTACAAAATAGTGAGTAAGTAATTATAAACAGTAAAAAATTCATGTTAAACGGGTAACAAAAATATCAGAGTAATCAATAGATATAGACATAAAAATACGAAACGAATTGGGAATCTCCATTCTTTTCGATGTCAGTTAAGAAGATTTATTACGACAGGTATAGTAGTAAAACAAATTATTCCGTCGCACATGCAGCACATGAAAATCAAACAGTTTTTTGGGTCTGTTTTAATGAGGTTCATGTCTTAGCTTCAAGCATAAAGGGAGAACACGTCAATCAAAGAGCCAAAGGCGGGGCAAAAATCAAATAGCCTCAGAAATCTTCCCGCCTTAATTGCACATCATAAATTCTCATCAATGACAAACCGTCATGTTATATTTAAACAGAATATTTGAAATGTTTACCTAGTATAAATAACATAAAAAATTAATTAATTTTAATTATAATTAAAATAAATTAAAATTAGTTAATTTACCGCTACTAACGTACGACTGCAATGGGCAATGGACAAGCGTTTTCTCTTACCATCAGGAGGGCGAGATGGTTGATCTCATTACTTTTACATGGTCTCTAAAAAAGGGCACTGTTTCGTGGTTGATGTTCCAAAAACTAAAATTAAACGGTTCAATTCCACGTTCATCGTACGAACTGCAATTTGCTGCCTGAGTGGGTGTTTCCTGACAGATACAGCCTGGGTGCCTTCAAGTTGCGAGTTCATCGGTAACGTCCAGGCAAGCGTGCTCCATCATAGACTGCATCTTCGCTTTACACCAGGGGAGATGACAGTCAAACGTAAGTCTATTTGTAATAATAAAAAAAAATATTAATTTATTAATACATTTATGTTAATTAAAAACTATCGTTGAGTAGCCCACATATGTCGTAAGCAGATGCCTGACAGTGACGTGACATGTTTGACAGCTTGTCACTGCCCTTAGAAGGAGTGGAAGAGTAGTGCTGAGTGCTGAGATCCCGAAGTCCTAAGTCGAGCGGAACACCAAGAAAGCCTTTTTGGGTGGCTTTGAGTACACTCTCATTTGCGATCCGATGCAGTTGAACATTTCCTCCTAATAAAAAAAAAAAAGTTTGTGTCATAACCCAATCCATTATAATTATGTCATATAATGAACTGATTTTTTTTTGTCGAAATAAAATGTTTCTTCTTTGATGATTTAATTTATGTTTCTTTTTCAAATAAATCCACGTCCTTGCCGTAGCTTATAATTTAAATTAAGAACAATAAAAATAATTGTTTGGACAAACGTCTATCAGTCCGAATATACTTTTTTATTACAGCAAACGACAACTTTAAGTTAATAAACTTATGTATCATCACACTTTGAGGAAGAAATATGGGCATCAGAAAGCCATAAAAAAGTATTGAAGCTGCGTGATTTAACTCAGTTGTATGTGAAATTTTATATTATTAGTGTAGGTACGAGTATAAGTTTGTCAGGCGAATAAGGCCTTATTATCTAATAGTATAAGGTGTTGCGTGCTTGCTGGGTGTGAGAGTTCTATGGCCTCGGACACCACTGGGTGCCATAAAGAGCATTTTGCGATTATTTGTATCGAGTATCGATAGCGAATTATATTATGAGCATATCGATCCAGATTTATGGTTGCAGATAGACAGAAATCCGTGTTGCTGGCTTTGGCATATCAAATTGGTATGTCTTATAAGGATTTGCGAGAGCTGGTTTTTTTGACTCTAAAGAAATAATTTTAAAGTAGGTGGAGATATGAAAACATTGACTTCTGGTAGTTCGCCAAACACACTGTAGGTATGTGAAACAAGTAATTTTGCCGCGATTTCAGTGTTGGTTAAAGTTGTTAACATTGATGGGTAGCTCATACCTTTCAGTGTCATGACACTTTTTTAAACTACTGATTAGGTGTTTGACCACAGCTGTGATGTTATGTGGTCGAAGGTGATAAAAACACCTACCCTGGAATGGGAACTGGTTCTCAAGCGTGGCTGCTGGAACACAGGTGTTTGGTGGCAGAATGTCAATTTGAGGGTGGTAGCTATTCAGCCGAGTACCCTACAACCACGATATGGTTTCCTTCACCGGCAGCTGCTCCTTTTTGTTGGGATTTAAACCCACGACCCCTGCGACCCACGGATCTGACCGTGCTAACCACTGATCGTCCGTAGCAAATGCAAAATTTGGGTTTGGAAGGAGCTTTACTTCGTCGAGAGTAGTTTTACTAAGGTAAAAGTAAGTTAAGATTTGATCGGAGGATTTAAATGCTTTTGGCAGTTGAGCATATTATTTCCCCCTAGATCAGCTGCTGTGACTGAGCTATCATTACTTCGAAAAAGACTTCTCTAAAACACCTTGCATAGTAGCAGTAAATTGTCCTTAGTTTCTCTGAGGTATTGCAATCCATAGGTAAAAGGCATTGCAGTAAAGCAGTTACCGTGAAATTACTAACTATGTTTGCAATTGTTCAGAGACAGTTCAAACGGTAGGTGGGTAGGTAATTGCGTCTAATAAATACTGTTTATTGCCTTATGTACCCATGTGTGACTTAAATGCTTGCTATATATGCAATTTACGACAAATATCTCATTTTTGAATTCATGTAAGAGAATGTACGTAAAATATACAGGTACCCATATTGTTCTTTCATTTGTTTTGTTTATTTTCTTATTGTGAAAAAAGGTTATGATCTTGACCGGCATCTGTTCCCTCATAACTTCTAAACAACTTTTCATAATAGGTATATTTTCAATTAATCACGTTAATCATAAAAGTTTAAAAATACCAGATCTTTTACTTTGGCAACATTGATCTTAAAATATAGGAACGACGCTGAAATCAAAATTATTTTTCATCATATAGTCACTATATCCTAGTTTAGTAAATAATAGATTGTGTCATAAAGGACCAAAATAATGTATTGAGGGCGAGAAAGATTGTTTGAATTCAGAACAAAGCGAAGGATTCTGGAGTAGAATCCTATGCATAGCGAGGGATTTAAAGTACTTACCTATCGCTCGAGGTTAAATAATAGATAAATTTCTCTCGATTTGTTTGGCAGTAAACTGTGTATGAGAGTTTCTGCGTTTAATTTCTCTTTTTGGTGTTATTATTTTACTTTCACAGTTAGAACTCTTCTTTTATTAAATAATTGTGAATCTAATTATTAAAATTGTCTTTAATAATTTGATAATAAGTAGTTACCGCATATTTTTTCATGCCGCGTCGGCAGGCGCGCTTTTTTATTACCGGCCAGGACTATATCGAGCGAAATGCGTTCATTCAAACTTTTTAATATAATTGTGTTCCAATTTCAAAAGTAATTTCGTCACTGTTATTAAGTGCGTCGGAAATGCCGGAATGACCCATTCTGTTCACACTTATCGAACTCTTCGCCTCTTTTTGTATAAATGGGGTGAAAAATTAATTGTGTAGAGCTAAATGTTTTTAGTCAATAAACGATTTACTTATTATTAATTCCCATAAACGCTGGAAGCTGCGCCTCATAAAAGAAATACACTTATCTTTGCTGTCAACTCGGAGAAATATCTTCCATCCGTTCAAGAATCGAGTAATACTTATCGTCATGGGATAATTAGTTCTAAATGTTGTAGTAAAATATGTTGAGCGTTTTCTCTCACAATTTATGAACAAATAGAACGTTTCATAATCCGAAGCGCATTAGCAACAAGCCGGGATAATTTGACATGTCCTGACGCCCGGCCCGACTCACTCGCTTATCCTGTGCGTCTTGTGACAGCTACAGCAATAGCATTCATCTTGGATGACAGCTCAATTACTATAGCCTTTGAGCCTTTAGGTAATGTACGAACAATCTGTGACAGAACCCGTCTAAAGATAGACATACAGGCTGCTGTTTTTCCGAAATGTTTCTTCAGATATGCTTTCTTAGCTTTTATAGTATTTTATTCTGGATAAAGCAATAAAGAAGGAACTGTCGAAAAGAGAATTGATTCATATAAAAAAAGGGTATGCAAAAGAGCCAGCCAATTTGCGTAATGATTTTGTAGTTACATGATTTGTTATTCATAAAGTTACTTATAATCGAAAAAAAAAATGTGTCAGATAACTTGTATACACTGCTCTGCAGTTGAGCTGAACGGAGTGAACATTAGGATCACGTCTTCCGTACTTGGACGTTTATATCACTACTTACACATAGAGTGAAGGTTCTAGCATTGGGTTTCTCAAAGTGGAGTTCGCGAACCACTTGAGGTACCTACCTACGCCAGTTAATTGTAGGGGGTACGTGACAAAATTTACGTAAAGGCGGCTGCTGAGCAGAGTTCATAAAGAGATACAAGAATCGACTGAACTCTTAATATGAATTAAGATTGAAAAGTTAAAAAACTACTTCATATGCAAAATTGCAATAAAAATAACCACGCATCACATTAATTAGTGAAAGTAACACATGCTTTTTTGTATTTTTATCCATAGTCCGTTTTTTTATTGCGGTTTGCCGGCTTTTCTCGTAACTCTAAGGGTTTGTAGAGCTAGTTGAAGAAACTCTGTTCTAGCACATCATTTTGCGGGATTTCGGTGGCATGCATACGAATGTACGAAAAAAAACAGGTATTATTTAGGTAGGTACTCTCGCTAGAGGTGGTGTTTTACTTTTCATACATTTTTCTATCGTATACCTACATATTTTATATCTAGCTAATTAATATGCTAGCCGCTCTGATAATGGCTGTTGAATATCTCTCCTACATCACTTCCATATTAGGAAAAACACTATCCAACTTCTGAGAATAGTGCAGAACACACTGCAATACAATAATCCTTAGTATTGAATCTCGTCTCGCGACTGACGGCTATCGTAAACGTCTGACTAAAGCTGCCTCCCGCCATGACGCCTGTTTATTGTAAGTGTAATTGCGTTTCTTCGAATAGTTTTAAGTTTTACTAGGCTTATACTCAGTTTCCGTCGACATACTTTATGAATTTAGACACGCGGGAGTGTCAGGCCATTTGCAAAAATGCGATGTATCTAATTATAAATAAGTACCTACACTATTTTGAATCTTTTTTTATGCAATTGGGTACATCCCTATTAAATAACTTTAAATAACACTAGGTATGGCTTTTTGGTGGGAACGTCGTATCGTCGAGTACTTGTGGATAAAACAACTGTGTTTTATTCATAAAGTTTATTACGCTTGTTAAGTTTGTTACGGATTCGCGTGTGTGTGTAGAATATTGATGTACCTAATGTGGTGAAACATGAATTTTTGGTTTGCTTCAAAAATTCCATTGAAGCTTGTAGCAAAGTCGTAACTACTTTAATAGGGCATGTCTCAATCCAGACTTATCTCGTCTGACTTACACTTATTAAAGTTAATGTAACCAATATAAAGTACTTAAAAATGTCTTAATACTTGGAGCTGGCTAATGCATACAATGCAACGCCAAAAACAAAAAAGAAGAATACCTAATGTGCTATGATTTTATGTCGACTCAAAAAATATCTACGATGTCACTTTTTAGAACAAAATAATATATATATATCAATGTTTCTGAGTGATAGGGCTCCTCCGTAGAAACAAAATTCTAAAATAATTGATCTTCAAAAATCCTTTAAATTCTTAAAGAAAAGTTAACGAGAAAGACGGTAAACTTGAGTTAGCGTCCTCGTCAATAAAAATAATAATAAATTTTAAATACAAAATACGAAATCTTGCCATCTATAGAAATCGAGCTCAAACAATCAGCTCGAAAGCCTTGCATTCAATTCCTGAAGTTGAGGTTTTGTTTTGGTTTTCTTTTTGTATGCATGTTTATCATAGTCCTTACTGTGTAGTGCAGATGGCGCTTTTTCAAACCTGTACCCAAGGGTAATTGGTTCACAATTTTTGCCGCAAACGCACCCGGCGCTGCAATCGCCTAACTCCTTTACCTTATTTTTAACTGACAAATGGGTATTCAATCTATGTAGGTACTATTAATAAAGTAGAAGAGTTTATTTGTTTAAACGCGCAAATCTCTGGAACAACAAACTTTTCAAATCCGACTGGTAGGATTTGAAAAGTTTGTTGTCATTTGTTTCGATCTAGTACCTATTGAATCCAGTGCAAGTAAAATGAGCATAGTGGTGCGTTCCATTCACATGAAAAGTAAAAATATATTGTGCAGCCGATCGCAGCTCATCATTTTTTCTACACTGCGCTGCCAAAAAAAAACAAGAAAGGTAAATAAATAAAAAAAAAATTGCACTATCGGGCAAGCCATACTGCCTCGTCTTCTGTTTTGCAATTCATGTCTACAGTTACAGTTAAAATCCAGTCTTGGTTAAGTCCAGTCCGTGTCAGTCAAATCCAGTCAGGTCTTAGTAAAGTAGAGGCGACTTTACTATAAGTTTTGATAGATGAGTTTGAAGCAACACGAAAAATCATGTTTCGCCACATTATATCACTTTCCCATACTCGCACTTGTACAATGGTGTTTTTATTCCTAAAAATGTTGGTGACGTGGGTGAGCTATGGTCAAACACTTAGTCAACCATTTAAAAAAATGTACTTCTTAAGAAAAAAAACACGATACAATGTCGCGACATCGAACACACACCCCACGACTGTAAAGCGCGTATTCTCTCACTTTACTTACGGTTTTACGGTTGGCCTAAGCTCTAATAATAAAAATATCATAACTCCACGGCAATTTCTAAAGACTACGTCAAACATCAACGTCTAAATATTAATAAACTTTACTACAGAAACAGAAATAAAATAATTAATAGTAGAAAACAAAATGATGTTTAATTAAACCTGTTATTACCCAGTGGAGCGCCGTGAGCCATGCAATCTTTGCGATTTGAAAATTGTAGTAGGTAGTAGGAGAGCACGTGTTATATTTCTTCACATATCACTTACTAGATAAATAAACAAATAAGTCAATTAATTTAATATCGACAGATATTAACACAGCCCCAAACCAAGCAATACTGTACTATGTGAACCATAGTACGAGTTTTGCTTAGTTTGGCGCTAGATGGCGCTGTGTAAAACGTCCCTCGTTTTTCTTTTGTTTCTTTTCGTAGGACGAAACGAAACTAATGACGAAATGGATTTGAATAAAATTTAACACAATACGTAGGCTACATAAAATGCGGGTAAATCGCGTTATTTGCGGTAAATTATATTGAATAAAATGTGAACATGTGATTAGAGTGACAAATACTAATATGTACATATTGATAGCGACGGTATTGACTTGAGGATTAGGATTTATTTATTAGGATTGAGGATTAGTCCCACAGTAAGAGTAATTTGAAAATTCACAATTACCTCCTGTCAGCTTAGTAGTAGTAAAATAAGCGTTATTTCTTACCATCAGGAGAGCGTTTCGTTTGTCTCTTTACTTTTAAATTAAATTACAAAGGGAGGGCTAACTGTGAGAGTTCAATTTTTTCATTTGACGTTGTGATTTCTTTTTCTTTAAAAATCTTTCGCAACATTGACTTAAACAATAAATGTAACTGTAACTAATGTGTGTGCTACGTGTGTGTATTAAAATCAAAATTAAAAAAAAGACAAAAAAAACGTAATAAAAACAATCTAATGTCTCTCAGACTACAACCCGGTTGCAACTCACGTACATCGTTCGAAGAACACGCTTTGTTTACGCGAAAAGAGAATACTGGGAAAGCGTGCAAATGAAAATATTTCTATAATTTATTTTAAAATTTTAGCGAAAACAGCTTGTGCTGCAAACTCTGAAAAGATATGAACGAAACGCAACAGTATTATGCAATAAATAACATGTACCCAACTAAAATTTTAGTACTTATAGTATAGTTTAGAAAAAAATTTGCGATCTAAACAAATTGTTGTGATCAAGTGATTTAATAAGTTGATTTTGTGCGGTTTCCAAAGCTTCTAGTAGTCATTACTACTTTACTATAGCGTATAAAAGTAAAGTAACTGTGACTGACTTTGTCTTTAACATATTGTGATAGTTTTTGTTATAAAACATTTCAAAATAAGGCACATAGGTTTAAATCTACCAACACCGTATACATAAATATAGCATACAATAATTTCATAACTAAACCAGCTAATAAATGGGATTTGCATGAAGGTTAATTTCCCCAGTGAGGTGGATTGACGGAAGACTACGGAAGCAGTACCTATTCTATTACAGAGGATGCTACGAAATTAAAATTAGTATTAATATTTCTAAATATTTATTAATTGAAGGAATTAGGTTATGTAACAGTCGAACTATTAGGTCTAAGTTGAATATAAATAAAATAAGTTCATCTGTGTTAAAATGCACTTGGGATGTAGGTAAATAACTCTTTCTATGAGTACAGTTTTGGAATAGCGAAAAAACAGCTATTCCATCCATTTCGTTTAGGATTTATGTACTTTTTTTATAGAACAGCTGATTATTTTTTCACGATTTATGTGTTGTGCCCGGAGTAATAGCTGCTAATAATGACTCTTTTCGTTTTTCTTTCTCTCTTTTGGCTTAGTATTTCCCAAGCTTATAACCTTGTACCTAATATTACATATATGTATGTATTATAAGTATGTATTTACATCAAAAAAAGTATGTAAGTATTCTGTCCGCTGTCTGGTTCCCATAGTACAAGCTTTGCTTTATTTGGGACTAGGTAGCGCTGGGTTAAAATGTCCTTCAATATTTTTTTTTATTTTATTAACTTTTTTTTTTTTACTTTTTCATGGCAAACGACGTTCTGGACGGCCCACACGGAGATGGAGGGACGAACTTGACTCCTGCTTGAAAGACTGGACTCAGGTTACATAAAATAGAGAAAGATGGAAGGAGAGGAGGAGAGGGAGACATTTGCCCTACAATGGGACTGTACACTTGTACACGTACAGGTTGATAATAAATAAATAAAAATTACTATATTCAGATTTTTCGATTTACTTGTACTAATTACTTAAGATATTGTTTCTTGACAAATTATTCTAGGTCAGTGGGAAGTACCCTATAGGTTTTGATTCCTTTGCGAGTGTCAAAATATGCAGTATAAACGGCCTGATTTTTTTGTTGTGTTAAAATAAAATAAAATAAAATATCATAGGACATTACACACAGCGCCATCTGACCCCAAACTAAGCAGAGCTTGTGCTATGGAAGACAGATAACTGATAGAATACTTAAATACTTTTTTTTTTTGTAAATGCATACTTATAATACATACAGTACACCCAGACACAGAACAAACATCGATGTTAGTCACACAAATGTTAGTCCTGAGTGGGAATCGAACCCACGCCCTTCAGCTCTCGAAGCAGACACACTACCAATGAACCAACAGGGCTGTCAAACACATACACACACAGGGCTGTTGACATAGAAGTTTGATTTTTACAGCTCCATGAGATTGTAGACCTGAGTATTTGATATTAATTTCAACTTGATACCTCCACGAACTCCTGAGAAAAATTGTCTTGTCAGACAGACGGACATCGAAGTGATCCTATAAAGGTTCTTTTTTTTCTTTTGAGGTAACGAACTGTAAAAACTAAATCTACAAAACTTTTTGTCTAATTCGTAAAATTATAAATGGTTATACCAAAGAAATATGTATTGCGATATATTATAATTATAACAATTTACTATTTTATTATAATAAAACTAATTAAATTAATTAATTATTTTAATCATGTTGATTTTGTATTTTAATTTAAATGTGTAAAAAAAAACTATTTTTTTAAATATTGGTAGGGATATATATTACGATAGCTGGTGGCAATCTCATCTCACTGAAAACATAATGATAACTGAGTAAAATTTTCGCTAATTTGCTCCAAGATCATATATTAACCCAGTAAAGATAAAGCATAATTCATCCCAGTTTCTAACTGGGTCGCGAACCCGCTTCATAAATTAGCAAATAGCTAATTACACGCTTTGCGTGCAAAAAGTGCCTCCGCCGTAGAATACCTCCACACTTAATTATGCACAAGCAGGGACTGCAAAACTCAATCTCAACCTAAATAGCTTTCGTCAGTAGTTTTGTGTGCGTAGAGTAAAAAAAAACGCTTCAGGAACAGTCATTTTCTATTAATTATTTAGATTTTTATGTATTCATTCCAGGCTAGGTGTGCTTTACCATCTTCGACCACACCTTCACTTAACATCAGGTGAGTTGTGGTCAAAAACCTAACCTGTCAATCATTAAAAAAAATGTCTGTTTTGTAGTTTCAGACATAGTGACAAAGTCATTTCGACTAATACATCACTATGGAAACTGACGTGGTTTTAACACATGTTTGTTTTATTTCTACGGGATTACTCACGTTTATTTATTAGCGTTCCGTACCCAAAGGGTAAAAACGGGACTTCGCTGTCCGTTCGTCTGTCACCAGGCTGTATCTCAAGAACGGTGATAGCTAGACAGTTGAAATTTTCACAGATGATGTATTTCTATTGCCGCTATAACAACAAATACTAAAAATAAAATAAAATAAATGTTTAAGGGGGGCTCCCATACAACAAACTTGATTTTTTTCTGTTTTTATAGACGATGGTACGGAAGCCTTCATGCGCGAGTACGACTCGCACTTGACTGGTTTTATCTGATACCTCAACTATAGTTACGGTCACATCCAGTGGCTTTCTTCACGGCCTCGTCTTGCTTTGCACTGAAGTATCATTGAAGAAGGTCGCCGGATGTGGACGAAACTATAGTCTGAGTACATGTGAGTGAAACAAAAACGAAAATAAGTAAGTAAAACAAAAAACCACATAAGTAAAACAAAAATGTAATTACATCACTTTTAGTTGAACTTGTATTATTGTATATGGTCTAATAAATTGTATATTTTTGTGTAAAATTAATCAATAGATAAGAGATAGGTAACTTTTTTCCATGAGTATTGCAGCGGTACCTAGAACTTTTAGTTACAAAATGTAACAGATTTTTTTTAACTCACACACACATACATCCATACACAAACACATCCAAACGCACGCAAACAGATAAGTGTATACTTATATGTATAAATTATGAAAAAAATCTCTCTTTTTCAAAATTTCTCCAAATTATTTCAATTGTTGTTTCATTTCCCTGGTCACCACAATACGAGCTTTGAGCCCGGGTTTGGATCCGCTGGAATACTGTACATTTAATTAAGATACATTTAAAATAAATGACTTTGATTTGGCGCTCATTACTTTGAGTCATTAGATGGTTAGTCTCAATAGTCCTGTAATTTCAGTAACTGCAGTACCGTACAGACCGAAATACGGTAATATTTACATAGTATACATGTACCATGGTTACAGATATTCTGATACAGGGTAGGTTCCTAAAGTGAACTACCACCTAGTGATCTGACTTATATGTCTTCAGTACTCGAGGTTATGCTGATCAGCCTACCGGTCAGAACTACTTTGTTTATAGATGTAGATGTCTAAAGGAGGCGATTACCCATTAAATAATTCATGAGGTTTGTGGGGTCGTGACACAGCTGCCACTACTGAGATGTTTCCGAGCAACTGAGTGAGTAGGGCTCTTTGGTTTCCTCTCCTTTCACAAATTATGCCGCGATTTATTTGTGTAAAAGGAACGATCAAACGCGTTTGTAAACTTAGACGGAATTTTAACTGGAGCACAGTTGAAGGGTACGAGTAAAACTTTAATTTGCATTTGGTAAACAGTGGAAAATCGATAAATATGCTGAACGTTCGTTCAGTAACTATCTATTTATCTTCTATATAGGTATACAATACCGTCTTCATATCTGGTGAGATGTGATCAGCATATCCTACTAATATTATAAATGTGAAAGTTTGTATGTTTGTTATTCAATCACGCAAAAACTACTAAAGATACTTTTTATTACAAAAAAATGTTAAATCCCTGTGTGATTATCAAAAAAGAAACTACAAGACGTATCTACTTGAAATTTGTTTTAGATGTATTCCGGTAAAAAGTTTTCTTTATCTTAATTTGACGGATGAAACTATTGCTTTTTTTGTTACATATTAAATTTCTCTCTGAATCCAATTTTATAACTACTTGGAGTTAGCGTACGTACCTACCGCAATTGTTTTTTTTTTCGCAAATATGAGCATGGTTCACAAGCCTAATTAGGTTTAAGTGGCCCCATTACTGCAAACATAAACTGTTTATTGCAAGTAGTTTCGCTTTTGTGTTAAAGGAGGTTCCGTAAAGGAGGTAGCCTTGTACAAGAGCCTATAAATCCTCTACAAGTACCAATTAACTTCTTTTTAGTTGCCCGGAGCATCTAATGAAATTGATGTTTCACCTGTTTGAAAAGGCTACTATATAGGTTTTACTGCTTGTAAAAATGAGAAAAGGCGTGTGCCATTTAAATGAAAGGCGTTGTCTTCATATGAGAGCCTATTTGCTACTTCATTTACATACGACGTTAAAATTTCACTCGGAAAGCGTTCCGGTTAGAAGCTCTTAAACAATTTGCTTGCATACGGAAGTGAGCTTCATTTAAGCAGGTGTTATACGGATTAAGATAGGTAAAAGTAGAGAGACTTGGAGAGGTTTACGAGAGGCGGAATGCGTAGGCATTCTCTGGAGACTACACATACTGGTGATAAAATCAGCATATATTTCTACCGCCTACGTCTCCACTTACTCGTGTGTTGTTTATCTACAATTCTTGCCAGTATGTTTTCAGAATTACATAAGTAGGTACATAAACATATTTATGCTGAAAGTATTACGTATTTACGCTAAGTTTTGTTACAGCTAGAATTTCTTTTACTGATATAACATAATTTTTAACTTATTGTAGCAACATAGTCATTTTTTTTCATTTCAAACTTATTTCCAGTTCCAGCCCGTCTTATTGCGATTCCCGTTAGGCGCTTACAAATAAGCTACGTGACCGCATATCGTATACCCACGCAGTAAGATTTGCAGTCGCGTAGCTTTCTTGTGAGCACCTAACGAGAACTACAATTAGAACGTTAGAGTACGGGGGCAGGTAGACATGGTTTATGAAAGCGTATAAACCTAAAGCCTCGTTATTCACTAAGAACAAATGTTCCGTGATACGTGTCGCTAGATAAGTCGGGCGACGTCAAGCGACGTCGTACGACGTGTCCTATGTCGCCGTGTATTTGTATTTATTGGGTACTTACAACACAGTCACAGAAATCACATGATTACATACTTAGAAATAGCTTTTAGCGATCCTATGACCAAACAGTAAGCATACGGGATGTTTTTCTTTAACAACAATGGATTTTCGTCACTACTTTTGAGAGTTATCTTAAAATTAACATTACATAGATGAAATTTGTCTCATAAAATATCGTCACGAATAAAGATAAACATTAAGGGTTGTGTTGCTTCAATTGAGCGATACAAGTCAATGAGTGTAAGTGTAACACGGGCATAAACGAGCGACATTCTAGAAACAAATGATCAAATGTCAATGAAAACGGCAACGTCGGTCGACAACGCCCGACGTCTCTAAAGACAAGTGTCGCGGAACATTTGTTCTTAGTGAGTACGACGCTTTAAAATACGTCCAACTAAATTGCCTTGTGCTAACGAGAGCGGCAACAGACCTGCCCTATACAAGTAAATATTTTGTCACTAAGCAAACGTGTGTAAACATTAGGTACTGTGTTCCGGGTTGAAGGGTACTGTAACTAGCGAAATTACAGGGCTGATAATGTCTCAAAGTAACGAGTCATAGCAGCGATGCCCTGGCCTTTGTTTTGTTATTCAAATCTTTAGACATCATATTATGCAATTGTCATGCACGTAGTGCCTGACTAATACAGCCCTGTTGGTTCATTGGTAGTGTGTCTGCTTCGAGAGCTGAAGGGCGTGGGTTCGATTCCCACTCAGGACTAACATTTGTGTGACTAACATCGATGTTTGTTCTGTGTCTGGGTGTACTGTATGTATTATAAGTATGTATTTACAAAGAAAAAAGTATTTAAGTATTCTATTAGTTATCTGCCTTCCATAGCACAAGCTCTGCTTAGTTTGGGGTCAGATGGCGCTGTGTAATAGAAAAGTGTTTTGTTGGCATTAAAAACCAAATACTCCAACTAGTTCCACTTACTTTTAAGTTAATTCAGTCCATACTTGTTTGTAGACTATCTTTTCATCACAAATTGACTGATGATTATGATGTGATGCTATTAACCTTCAGTTTAATCGTACCTATAATTAGCGGGCCGTCCTGGCTTCGCACGGGAAAACAAAACTCGATGTTGCCTATGTCACTCAGTGATAATGTAGCATTTTAATGATGAAAGAATTATTAACAAACAATCAAATCTTTCCTGTTTATAACAGTATATACATTATAGAATTTAGAAGAACATTTTCCATATAACACAAGACCCTATAAAAGTTCTATAGGTATAGAAGCACATGTGTGTTAGTAATGACATCGAGTTATGCTAATGTAGTATTCACGTCTATGATATGCGTACGAGGTCGCCGATCGATCATACGGAGTGAAAAAGCTTTTGTAATCAAGGTAAATATTTTTAAATTCCTTTTTTCAGAACGAACGAAAAGCTTGACAAGAGTGTTAAGTAAACTACTCTATTTAAGCTTACAGAAAAATATTTGTCGTATTTTTTGAAAACAGAGTCGGCACCTCCAAGATTTTTTTCTACTTTTTCTAAAAGGTTCTTTATTTATTGAAATGTTAAAATAATGGCATAAATGAACAGTCTTCTGATGCTAAGAGATAACGCCTGTCTATCACTATTGTAGTGATATTTAAAACTGTTGTCGGACTCCTTCTTTTAATTGATTTATTCAGGCTTTACTTTGTGGAAGTTCATATCAAGTTCAAGTTCAAGGTACATATTTAGTTTATTTCCGCTTAACACTCAAAGGACTCCTTCTTTTCACATTTCTGAGTTTATGTTTTCTTTCTTTTTTAGAGTAGAAATATAGTAAGTTTGAATAAGCTGAGTGACCCGCCCTAGTAATATGCCAATGAAAGCTCAGTGGTTAGTTCACACACCAGATGGCGTGGGTTCAAATCCTCACAATGAGCTTAAGCTGCCGGGAAGGAAAACATTGTAAGGAAACTAACATGCATACTAGCATATGTATACTAGAACAGGCAGGTACTTTCTAGTACTCTACTATCTCGCTACTTTCATGTCGAAAATTTGCTGTCAAGCAACTAACAATGTGTCTCGGAAGCCTCACTTGACAGCCAGTTCTATTTCAGAGTAAATGCGTTATTTTTGTGCATGTCAAAGATGATAAACATAAGATGAGCTGTGGGGCAAACACACTTAACCTGTCAACCATAAAAGATATCTCAAATGATTTGGCATTCTGTAAAAGACAATCTAGAGAAAACATGTATACCTACTCGTTTGATTGGTTAGAAAAAAAAACAGTAATGGACAACACAATCCTCAATAAACAACTCTGCCACTTCTCACCGCGTACGAGACAAATCCTCCTATGTACGTAGTTGTTAACTGTAATCCAAATAGTTGTTTGCCGACGCAAACCTTCTATCGCATAGCTATCTGTAGCCGTAAATTGGTATCACATTGGACCAGGCTTGGATGTAGAGCAGTTAAGGTAGGTAGACTATTAAGGTTACTGGGGTTAAGACAAATCGAAATGATAAAAGTGTAGCTTAGCACACTGCAAGTTTTTTTTAATGGTTGATAAGCTAGTTGTTTGACCACAGCTCTCCTGATGGTCACGGTGTGGTCGAAGATAGTAAAGCACGCTTAGCCTGGAATAGAACTAGCAAATAAGAATACAAAAATACTTTTTTTTTGCAAATACATCTAAACACAGAACAAACGTTTGCCCAGGATTGGAACCGGACCCACGCCCACAGCTCTTAAAGCGGATATACTACCAAGGGCTGACAACATAGCACAAGCTTTGCTTTGTTTATGGCTAGATTGCGTTGTGTGAAATGTTCTCCAATATTTATCACACTAATATGTTACTCGTATAAATGCGAAAGTCTCTGAGTCTGTTTGTATGTTTGTTACTTCTTCACGCTAAGACGGCTAGACCAATTTTCATGAAATTTGGTATGCAGGTAGCTCACACCCTGAATTAACACATAAGCTACTTTTTATTTCGAATAAATGTAGTGGGTAACACCGCGGGGCACAGCCCGCACAGCTAGCTATTTCATAAACACCGTATAACATTGAGCTGTCTGCCCCTTTCAGCTGCCCTGCATTGTGGGTCTGTGTTCCAGATTTAGTGCACAAATTGCTGACATTCAATCAGAGCGACAAACGTATCGTGGTTGAAACGATCTCGAATTCCAATCGCGCGTTGAATGGAATAATTCTGTATTTAGGTCATACGACTGTAGGCATTGCATTGGGATTGATGACGTGGAGGCGTCATACTCAAAGTATGCTCCGCGGCACCTTAGGGGTTAAAGCCTCTGTGAAGGCTCCACAAACATACTGGTCATAATAAAAAAAAAAAATGAAAGAGTTATAGTATACATATATATATTCCAAGAAAAAAGGAATAAAAGTGTAAAAGAGTTCTTAGTAGTTGAATGCGTAATATAGAGCGTGATATTTCAGCCAGGAGCATAGTCAGTTCAACAATGACTCAACTGACAATAAAAAATCACAAAAAACAGTTTTTGATTACTTTGGGGATCCGTCAAATCTTTTGCTTTCAAAAAGGGCTCTGTCACCAAACAGTTTGAGAACCGCTGCCGTAAAGTATTACTAGCTATGCCTTGAACGTCTCACTTGCGGTAAGACAATTGCTTCCCTGAAAGCATAAAAAAAGCTGGCTAGTAAAATATTTTACTGAGTGTAAAAAAAAAACAATACACAAAAAAACTTTTGCCAAGTTTCGACAGTGAATCTTCCTGTAAATTTCACGAAAAGCTCTAAAGTAATTGGAAAGTAATCAGTGGGTTTAACATGACAGTTTGCGAAAAACTTTCGCGATATTTTCGATACCAAAGTTTATTCAAAATTGGTCAGTGGTGTAAGCAGAAATATTAATTATTATTATTTTTTATTTGTTCGTTTTTGTGTTTGTATTTGTTGCAAAATAAAATCTTTTTCTTTCTTTCTTTCAGATTGGAGTTCAATGTTTTACTCGTAACTTTTACTACTAGTTCTGCGTAATAAAAGAGGCTTTAGATGTGCCATAAAGCTAAATCAGATATGATTACCGAAATAAGCCATTCTAAAAGCCATAAAACTAACCCGCGATAAAACTGCAACACAAAAATTTTTATATGATGTACGAATTTTACGACTATTAAAAACGTATTTTCTAATACGTAAAGACACATTTCTCTTTAAGAACTCATTCTAGGTAAGTAAGAAAATCTAGGTTGAAAAAAACGCCTATCTGTGGTACATTTGTACATATATATTTTTTTTAAAATTCAAAATAGGTTCGTGTTTGCTCATACTCTGCCTGATGTTAAATGTCATACATATATTTGTAGAGTATTATTTTATTTTTGGTTACTATGTATGTTTTATTCATTTTCCTTATTAGTGTTACAACATCTCCCGTCTGTTTCTTACGTCATCTATCTTGTTTTTCTATTCTTGGTTGCCTGGAAGAGATCGCTCTTAGCGATAAAGCCGCCACTTGTGGCACTAGCTCATAAGGTTCTTTTGTTCTCTGTACTTTTTCTGTTTATGGTGTGCACAATAAAGAGTTCTATCTACCTACAGATGATAACTCAGTCGTTATCCCAACACTGAGTTTGAGCTGCCACTGAAGGAATACATTGTGAGGAAACCATATAATGGTAGTAGAGTAGTTTTTAGTACTCGACTGGTGAGTTTGCCCTCAAGTAGGGAATTTGCTGCAAACCATTTAACGGCGTGTTTCGGCAGCCACAGATTAGAATCAGTTTCATTCCATTTCATTGCACCGTTTTTATAAAATGTCCCACTACTGGGTGCGGACCTCATTTCATTACAAGAAGGCTCATAATCCACCACGCTGGCCACACATCTTCTTTTTTAAGAAAACTTTTCTAAGAATTTTCGGGCATGTAGATTTCCTCACGATTTTTTCCTTTATAGTTTGAAGTCAGCGTCAATAAGCATAATATGTATATCTTAGAAAAGATAGAAGTGCTTGCCGTGGGATTTGAACCTAGTTGATTACAGCCTAGTGAAGTTTCAGCAGCCTAGTTAAGCCTAGCCTAGCTAATATGCAGTTCCGGCAGTCTAGTTAAGCCTAGCCTAGCTAATATGCAGTCACGGCAGCCTAGTTAAGCCTAGCCTAACCAATATGCCTCTATATTGGCTAGGCTAGGCTTAACTAGGCTGAAATCAACGCTCAATGATTTTATATTTAACGGTAATATAATAATAGAGACATCTTTTCCACGAGTATAACTCCCTTAAATAATATTTGTATAGTAAACGGCAAAACGGAGTGAAACCGCGAGTTTGCACACCGAGATGTCAAGCATTCCAAACCGAATCGAGGTCGCCAGGGTATTCTGCTCCAGATTATTATGAAATACCCATCTTTGTACGTGCTACCCTTCGATTACTTAACCAACCACTTATTCATTACTATAAGCTTGAAGCCTTTCATAGATGAAGCTATAATATATATTAATCTAAATGAAGGCATGTTACGTTAAATTTTCAGTAAACAATAGACAATACACTTAACAAACTTTATAGTGACATGAAACAAACAAATTTTAATTACACCAAAAGAAATAACAAACATAAATAAAAAAAAAGTTGGACACAAAGAACGAAAACAAAGAAAGAAAGATTTAAGTTCTATGTCACAAACCGGCCTCAACTCAGCGTAATGGCCGACTGCAGCCAGCCGGCGCTGGTCTCGTTGAGGCCGGCAGCTGACGTCACACAGTACATCGTCACTACATGTGCCTAAGACATAATTTATTCATGATGATGGGAAGAAGTATGCCCCTAGGTGTACAACCGTAACAAGAAAGTACAGCACTGCAGGTCATTTCGAGTATCTAGCCAACTTGATCGAAGGCCGACCATAACATAATTATTGTTTCAAAAGTCAGTTTTGATTTTTAGTTAAGAGTGATTTTTAAGAAAGTTTGACTCAATACTATAAATGTTCATCAGTTTGCCACGAAATCCAGAAAAGGAATAAACTGCATCGAACACTCATTCATCAAAGTCTGTAAAATCGTCCACAAATGAACTCTTCCACCGAAACGTTTGCAATGATTTATTGCACCGGCCACACGGCCCACAGCTCTACAATTCCAGATTTTAATGAAAATTTTCACAGCTTGCTCGAATAAGTTTCGCTATAAGATTGTAAACGATGTCTTTGCCTTGAATTTAGACGGGGCGATGCGACGTAAGCGGAATTCTTAGGCTTTTATTTAACTTGGAATGTTAGTTAGTTTGTTTAGATCGAGTATTGGAAACTAGATTAGTACCACTTATCCTTATCCTACATACTTGAAAAGTTGGTTCAGTTCCGATGACTGCATTGTTATGGTAAGCATGACCTGACTATACACCCAGGATTGGCTCCAGACGATGGAACTCCTCAACAGTCAACAATTAAATAGATACGAACGTTTTAAGCATATTTAGATTTGATTGTATGTTTTAACTACATTACTACACCATTACCAGATTGATTTAAAAACATTTTTTAGTTATAACTTATTTTTACTGACGATCGTATTATAGTGCGTTTGTTGTTTTGATAGTTTTAATAAAGAGATTATATTTATCAGTGTCCTTGCATCTCGGACTATTGACTATGCACGCAAATTTAATCGATCTTTGTAAATTCGCAAAATGCAACAAACGTACTGAAGCTTTTTAAGACGTACATGAATCTAAGTATTAATTTATCGATACCATTTTTTTTTTTTTTAAATCTTACAAACACTAGAGTTTCGTTGAATCGCGACATGTAACTGCAGCTCGGAAGCGTAAAGCTGGTGGAGCCACGACAGTTTGCGCCTAATTCTAATTAGTTCCAGGTCGTCGGTACATCAAAGTTGGAATAAGTTCTTTCGTTTAATTGACCGTAAACGTGGACGACACGGATAAATTCACCTGGAAGGGCCCCCAGATGGAGGGTTCGGGATGAAGGGGCCACTGATTAATGCCTTTCATTTTTACACGCTTTGTCTTATTTACCGTCTGAAATCTTAATTCGGCAACTCCGAAATACTTGTTAAAAGCTTTGAAACATTCGAGAGATAAAATTTATTTTCAATCAATCACGAGCGCTTAAAAGATAAGTTTTAAATTGATTTTGAAAGTTAGTAAAAAGCTTTTTATAATTTAATAGATAATATAGGTGTCGATAAACTTAATCAATTTAAAGTAAGGATTAAAAGAGTACTATGGTTTTTAATTTTGTTACTTGTTGTGTCTACAAGATGGTATATATTATATTTTCATAGTTTCATCGTTGAGAACGAAGCTGAAAACGTCATGCTCTAAAAATAATATAATTTCAAAATGCCATACATATGTGCAAATTACTTTACAATAAGACGACATTAATTTATATATAAAGAAGCAGGTTTTTTATGCATAAGTAATGAAGCGACCAATACGACCTGATGGTAAGAGATAACGCATACCCATGATCATTGCCGGAAATTTCAGTAACAAAACAAAGTCATCAAAGTCAAAACAGGACGTCGCTGTATCGGCAGTCATTATTTTGAGACATTCACTGATTACCTAGTCTTAACACTGAAAAATGGAACAAAGATATATACTACCTTTACTAAAATTATTGTGATACCACAATTTAAATATTATTCAATACGGGATAAATATCTCCTGTCTTACGTAAAATAAGCCCTGTAGATTTTCTGATATTATTTTTCAAAATAGAATACCTACTTCACGCTTAAAACATTTTTAATTAATGAGATGAAAATACCACTCTCCTGACGGTATTTGCCAATGAATATAGCAGTGGTACCCAGAACTTTGAGTAACTATGATAGCTCAGTGGTTACCGCGGTCAGTTCGAATGCCGAAGTGCATGTGCTTAAACCCCACAACAATGAGCTTGAGCTACTTACTGGTGAAGGAAAACATCGTGAGGAAACCATAGCATGGTGGCAGGGTACTTTCTAGAACTCGGCTGGCTCGAAGAAAATTTGTCACCAAGCACTTGAGAGCCAGTTCCATTCCAGGCTTGGTGTGCTTTACCATCTTCGACCACACCGTCACACCAGGTGAGCTGTGGTCCAACACCTAGCTCAACAAACATAAAAAAAACAAAGTTCATGACGTTACTCTTTTGTCTTACGTTACTTTGAATTATGGTATGGTTATTCACAATAGACCCATTATTTCATGTCAAGCAAGCAAATAAACGTTTAGTTCTTCTAGATTTTTTTACTTTTATTCTGATGTAAATGTCTGGGATTGTTCTGTTCTGTGAAGGGCGGGTAGCCCTTAGCGAATAGTTAAACTTAATGAGGCCGCGCAATGTAGCTTCCTCTAGTAAAAGTGTGCTCTGGGGAAAACGAGTGAGTTGAAAGATTGCTGGAATTGTTGCTCCTGTACCGTTAAACATGAAAGGGTTAGGAATGTACATAGTTTTAAATGTTTGCTCGCTGTGAACAAAAATTAGAAGCTACCTACTTACAAAAGCCTGTAAAACCTATTTGGACCATGTTACACAGTACGTGTAAAACTTTTCTCAATATTAGTGAAAAAGTTGCTGGTACTTTTGGCGGGAATGCGAAAAAGTCGTGTCATCGATAAATATATAGGTATATTATGTCGTAAATAAAAATAAATATTACTTTTCAAAACTTGTTTGTGTGTAAAAATACTGGTGTTTTATTAATAAAGGGTCGTATTATGTGCACGAGTGTTTTCGTTGTTGCTTTCAAAACACTGTAGTAGTTAAGCCATCACTTTGGTAAGGCATGACCGGACTCATCAAAGACTTACTTTATGTGACTTTGGATGTGTATTAGACTTGTTTCTCTTGATTTATCTTAAAATATTGAAATACTTGACACTGGCAAATACACAAAGTGCGACGCCAAAAACAATAAGAAAAAGAAATATTTCCAAAAAAAAAATATGATTACAAAAGCTATATTATTTTGAAATCTTTTCGGTCTCTATGATAAAATTGTTCTACAAACTGCATCTGCGGAGTTTTGGCGGGAACGCGGAAAGAGTCGTGTCGCCCCATTGTATTTTTTCCAAAACTAGTGTTATGTCGAGTGTTTATGCATAAAAATGTTGGTGTTTTATTCATAAAGTGCTGAATTACAAGCGCGAGTGTAGAAAAATGACTTGACAACACTTGAAACTTGAAAATAGCAAATACTTAAAATACGACGCCAAAAATGAAGAAAAAAAAAACTGCATCTGCTCTTCATGTCACTGAAATTTTCCAAAAATGTTTATAATCTTCATCTTTTACAACAAATAGATTAGTTATTTGTTTAGGATACCTTGATTAATGTTTAGATTCTGTTATATATCCGTTTTACTGTGAGTATCTACCGTAGGAATGAGACTTGTCATATATTATAGATGAATCGACTTCATGTACGAATTCCAAATGTCAGGAACCAGGTTACAATTAATATTCCAGTTTCATCTTGTGATACATAGACCTGTCGGGTAACGTATAAATTTGACTTCTCTGGCGTAAATTACTATTCTACGAGGAATAGTTCTAATTTAATTAATTTATGACAGTTGCGGAAAATGTGACTTGAATTATGATGTTAAAATTTGGTGTGACATAAATGAAGAATTTACGCATAAACTATTGTCAATTTTTTGATATTTTGATAGTTAAGCGTTTGAAAAATGTATCCGCGCCTCTGGTGGGCTGAAACGAAAACAGAAACCTACGTAAAATGTAGTAAGAAAGCAACCAAAGTACGAAAACGTAACACAATACCTATTACGTGACGAATTGGTTATAAAATCCTAGAATTTTGTGGCATTTCAACCGCGTGAACATCTCTCTCCTAAATGAATAAAACAAAGTATGAAGTAGGTGCCTCACTACACAGAGCCTTGGCGCTGGCAGAGGTTTCTTGCATTAAATACTACTTTGCTATCAGAATTAAACATGAGATTGTGGTGTGAGAATATACGAGGAACCAAGTTAAAGGTAATAACTTAAAACAGTACCCATACACACGTGTTCTAACGGCGAATCTTTCACAACATAGCAATTTGTACTTTGAGACTTTTCAACATTTTGCAATTTTTATTTGCCTTTATCTACTATAATAATACTTTTCAATACAAAATATATCATTTAATATAGAAGTTCGTTAAAGTAGAAACTATTTAATACTATGTAATTTAGATATAAATTTACGGTTGGACGTAAATGTTCTAGAATGTTTAGTATTCTAAAAAGTCCAATATTGTTTATATTTATTTGTTTTGGTATGCAACTTACATTATATTATTTTGTGTATATATTTTTTTTGACATTGCGTGCGTGACGACACCTACCAGCCTCTGACAGCCTGAACACTAGAACCGGCATTATGCTGACTTGAGACCGGTTGGTGACATACCTAACGATATCTTTTTTGTTTTCCTTAAAAGTTTTATTCATGTTTGTATGTTGTTTTTACGTCACAAAAAAAATGATGTCTATTATGTCAATGTACCTATATGACATTACCAACACCCGAGACCTAAGACCTTTTATGTCGGAGCCCGAGACCATTTGTTGTTTTTTTTTCTTTTATTTTCATGGCATCGCACTCTGTGCATTCTACCAGTTTCAATAATTCTGTATCACAAGATGCAGTCTTCATATTCAGCTTCTTTGCATTGTCTTCAGTTTTTGCAAGTATCTAACATCTACGAGTGTAGTTACGGTCAAAGTCAAGTCCAGTCATGCCTTTGTAAAGTAGTGGTGACTTTACTACAGGGTTTGATGCGAGTTTTTGTAGCAACACGAAAAGTCATGTTTCACCACATTATTTCACTTTCCCACACTTGCGCTTTTGTATTTGCGGCGGGTATAAGGACCTTTAATTCTACAGAAAGATAGAAATTCTAGATAGAAATTCTTTATTGTGCACACCAAAAATAGAAAAGAAGTATACACAAGAATCTTATGAGCTAGTGCCACAAGTGGCGGCCTTATCGCTAAGAGCAAAGATAATGTGAAAACAGCTGATAAAATGGTAAGGGAAAAACTTGTATTATTACGTTAGCGATAATCTCAATATGTGAAAAGAATGTGTGATATGTATCGAAGGAATATTTATTAGTGTAATTAGTGCGATATAATGCGAAAGTTAATTTCTTTTCTAGAAAACGAGGTCGAAAACACCGGATGAAACCGGTAGGTATATAATATAATAATTGTTACCTACAAAAACAACTTTCTTATTAAATTGTATAAAGTCTTATAAAATCTTTAACGTTGTATCTACGTACATTTTCTAGTAAACAGAGGGCGAAGGTACAAATTAAATGGCAAACACCTGGCTTTCCGCTAAGTTTATTACGGGGTGTCTGCTAGACGTGAAATATTTTTCTGTACAAATGACGGGAGACGGGAGGTGTCGTAAACTCCAGACATTTATTACTTCTGATGTCGTCTGTGCGACGTCTTTCTACACAGGAGCAAGAGCTTGTTTCACCATTTTCACCTACAAATTACAAGTCCGTAAAAATCATAGATTGATTAACCAAAAGTTAAATGTGAAAGTTATTTCCATACGATGAGGATCTGGTTCTGCTTTTTTTTTTGGTGGACAGGCTAGTTTTTTTAGTGGTTGACAGGCTAGGTGTTTGACCACTGCTCACCTGATGTCAAGGGACGGTGTGGTCACGACGTTTCGATGTTTTCCTTCACCGGCTGCTAAGCTGATTGTTGGGGTTCGAACCCACGGCCTTCGCATGCTAATCGACCGCGCTAACCACCCAGCTATCCTCGCTACAAAATTTTGACCACAGCTTACCTGGTGTTAAGTGATGGTGTGGTCGAAGATGGTACAGAACACCTAGCCTGGAATGGAACTGGCTCTCAAGTGAGATTGCTGGAACAAACCATTAGGTGCTTGGCGGCAGATTTTGAACTTGAGGGTGGTAACTAGCCAGTCGAGTACTAGAAAGTACTCTTCCACCATGCTATGGTTTCCTTACAGATGTTTTCCTTCACCAGCAGCTCAAGCTTATTGTTGGGGTTTGAACCCACGCCCTTAGGCGTGTGAAGTGACCGGGCTAACCACTGAGCTATCATCACTACAAGCAACTGAATGTTAGTGCGTGCGTAATAAGTGTTAAGAACTACACAGCCGAAATGTGGACACTTACAGTTGGAGCGGTCCATAAGTCTAAAGCCGCTCAGCGAAGAAGTTAAGAGCTGTTCAGAGCTCAAAATTTCTCTAAGGGGTCGTATAGGTACGGAACGAAGTAATTGGCCTGAGAACCAAAGTCATCGAAATAGCTCAGCGAATTGTTATCTGAAGTGGCAGTGCCCTGGACATATGTATCGCAGAACCGATATAATTGGTTAGTTTGTTCTAGACTACTGACCAGAAATCGGCAAATGCAGTGTAGGACTCCTTGAGACTCGTTGAAGTAACGATATATGTAATAACCGATAGTGGCTGGAAGGTAAAAGTGGACAGCAGTGGACTATGAAAGGTTGTTTATTAAATATTTCGAGATTCTTAATAGGAATTATTTCACAATACTTGTAATTCTTCAAAAGCTCAACTTTGGTACGCACGCCAGGGATTCGATCCGTACAAGGAAATGACGGACGTGGGTGGCAACAAGTTGTCATGTTCGGAATATTGTGGTGGCAAATAAAAATAAATTGGTGGCGTTTGTATATAACATTTTATGAACATCTTTATAATTATTTAAATATGATGACTCAACTTAGTATTTAACTGATTGAAAAAAGTAGGAGGATCTCAATTTGACTGTATTTTTTTTTTAATGTTTGCTATGCGATAATTCCACCAATTATGAACCGATTTTGATGATTTTTTGCTTGGTAGATCATACTTCAGAGGTGATCCTATATAAATTTTACCGAAATCGATCAAGCGGTTTTTAAAAAATCTAAAAAAATGTACACATCGATGATATTTTCGTTTACTCCGAAACCTCGCTGTTTCATTGGAGTAGTTCGTTTAGTTGGCCTAAAGGTCATGAAGTAGGTTTTTTTAATTGTAAATTTTGTATTATATTAGTTGATTGTTTGGTAATCGGTAAATTTAAGAATATAGGTATATTTTGAGAAGATAAAAGGTAACCTTAATTTGTATCTTCATAGATGCGATGCTTTGACTCAAATGGAAGCCTAACCCTTATTTTTTAATAATAGTCAAAGTCATTATATCTGTCATTTACGTTTTACCTACGTATACCCCTCAAATTGAAAGACTTGCCTCTCTTATGCAGTGTAAAAGACTGAAAAACATATCAACAGATTTAAACAAGTGCAACTTGGCTAACGTTTCTCTATTTTTACATGAATAAGTCATAAAGCAAATTTGAATTTTTCAGTGTCACGGCCAGGCTAATATCCTGATCAAGAAAAATAAACTTGAATACAGCTCTAATGAAAGAATCAAAATCAATCTGATTGAAAAATCAACATACATAATCGAACAAAGGCATCACCGATTCTAAGCAGAAAGAGAACGTTGAAGTGAGCAGCGGCCTTTCAAAAGCGGCTTACATAAAAGGAAACAAAATTTTCCGGGACTTTCATGTCAGTCACGTTCTGATTTTTTTTTCGTTGTGCGAAAATGAATTTCACCCAACAAACAAATCATCGCAGATCCAATCAACTCAGCACTGACAGCAATGTAATATTTCAAGTTGGTAATAATTTTTGACATGTTTCTCTAAATAATATAGAACAGTCTCTGTCCGTGTCTGACTGTTTCTCCTCTCACTTCTTCTAAATCACGCAACGGATTTTGATAAGGCTTTACACGTCTTAAAAGCAGTTTCAGCTTACTATGTTTTACGATATGTTTTTGCAAATGTATTTACAATATATCCCACCTAAATTTTTGTACCAGTAGAGAATGGTTTTCTGGAGTTTTCTTTAGTGTATTTCCACTTGTAACTCGTTTTGGTTACAAAAAGAACTAACATTTTATTTAACCTATTAAACTTAAAACAATTATATTATTAACGACCTGTGACAATCTATACTAACCTTATAATCTGAAATCAAATTATTGTTATTTTTTTAAATTATACGATAAATAGCACATTAATTTGTAAAATATTGAAAATAACTATCTATTTTATCCATAGGTAATAACTTTAGATCCGTGAAGGCCAGCCGCTCACGAACTATACATATAGGAAGCTGACTTAACGTTCAGAAGAAGCGTCAGGTGACCAGAATGCTGGCATCTACTTCGATTTTTGTATTTTGGCATTGCTATTCAGCGTAAAAATGTTGCCAGATTTCTGCCCACATTTCTCTCTTATGATGGACTATAAAATTAGATTTCTGTTTTTATACATTTAGAAATAGTAGGTATTTAGTGTTAATTTTAAGATTTTGGTACGGTTTTAATTAGTTGAAAAAAAAATCTCAATAAAATGTTATTATGCCGTTGTAATAGCCGATTACTGATACGTATTTCTCGTTTACACGAGGACGTGATGACTCTTCAATCGCTTGCCCAAGTGCCAGGGTATATAAATTATCAATAGTTATTTCAATGAATATATTTATATTTATACTCCTGCATCAGCAAATTATTTATTATCCAAGAAATTCAATGTTTAATTGTCAAGCCGCTAAAATGAATTATACCCGTGCAAATCCAGGACGGGTCGCTAGTTATAAATAATTGCATTCACTTAATTAATCATGAACTTGACAGTATTCTGTTTTAATTAAAACTACGTCAGAATTATTACGGCAACACAATTTCAGGTAAATCACGAACTAAAAGCTTCGCGAATACAATTTCGGGAATCGCATAACATTTTATGTTTAAGCGTGCGTTACGAACATTCCCCTAGAACAATATCATCGCAAAGTATTCCTAAATGTATGCTGCTGTAGGTACGTACTTCCACTTTATTTTTATTGCACGGAAACATGAAAACGATAAATATTTTAGTGGATACGAAATATTAGATAGTTCTAGTTGAAGGACATTGTGAAATTGGATTCTAAATTGCTTGTGGTAGGCACTTAATTGTTATTGTAGCCGAATTAGGATGTTTGACGTGTGTGCGCACACAGCGCCATCTAAAGTCTATATTATAGAACCCAGATAGCTGATTTAATATCTAGTTTATATATTAATTTTCAGTAAAGGTACTTTATTTTCTATTCTAGTGCAGCCGACACTGTACAAATCAACCCAGACGTTCTGTCCTTTAAGAAAAACGATTACACACTTTTAGTTTTTTTCAAGTTTTTCCGTTTTCTGACCACATTATTTTTATTGAGATTGTAACAAACATCATGAAGAGTACAAATTGGGCCGTATGTACATGCTTTTATTTTTACAATCAATTGTGAGAAAACGGCGCCGTGGAAAAATATATGGGTATGTCTAGTAAAGCAAAAATGCATTATTTTTTTGTTCTAAAATATTATAACATAATATAATATAATAATGTAATGTGATAGCTTGTATGTTCGTTATTTAATCACGCAAAAAACGGCTGTAGATAAAATTTGGCACAAATATAGTTTATTACTTGAATTACGAAAAGTGGTAGGTTACCAAAGATTAAGGTTTTTCTTTTTTAATGTAAAAGTAGTGAGACGAACGATACGCTCCCCTGATGGTAAGAGATGTCGCATGCCCATGACCATTACAGCGATACACAGAACTTTCAGTAGCAAAACAAAGTCCGGGGCATCGCTGCTTTGGCACCCACTACTTTGGAATTATTTAAGTAATCGCAAATTCTGCGACCTGATCCAACATTATTTGTTAATTTCAAAGCGACGAAGTCGCGGGTAACAGCTAGTATACCTAATAATAAATAAATAATTTCTACAATAAAATTTGTAACAGTCTCATATAGTTAAAAGTAATTAATTCCATTAGGCGTTATTGTTAAGTCGCATCAACTCCTCGCTCACTGAGATGATTATGCGAGACATCTGAGTCCAAAAACTCCCAACAGTGCTCGTAATTGCAGAATACTACCGATTTCTGTCAAAACAATAATAGACTAGTGTAAGTTTAGCAAATAGCCAGTTCCATACATCTGTATCCCAGAAATACTAGCCCGTAACCAGTCTATTTGCGGCTTGCGCTCTGTAAACAGCTCGAAATTGATTTTGAAGCTTATCGAACTGGCATTCGCCCCAGGCCGCTCACTACATTGATGGAATTTTGTAATTTCGATCTAAGTACCTTTCGCCGCGTATGCGGGATTTATCATTCGGGTATATCGGGTATTAAGTACTTACCTGTATGTGTACAGGTACATTCGCAGTAGAGATTTTATAGATAGGTACCTACGTCCGGATCAGCCCTGTTATTACCCAACCATGGCAAAGAATTAAAAAGGGTTGTTTTAAAGGTGTTCTGTATTTGTTATAAGTATGTATTTACAAAAAAAAGTGTTTAAGTATTCTATCAGTTATCTGACTTCCATAGTACAAGCTTTGCTTAGCTTGGGGTCAGAGGGCGCTGTGTGTAATGTCCTACGATAATTATTCATGTAGTCTAAGACATGTATGTTTATTTTAATCATTTAATAAAAATGTATATTTTAATTTAGTGGCAAAAGGTGGCAGCTCAATCCCCTAAAATGTTTTTTGTAAATTGAAAAGAAACCATAACTTAAAATGCCTCTCGGAACGGAAGTCAGAACAGTCCCTCAAGGCGGACTAAAAGGTTAAGCCTTTAATTACACCTTTGACAATTGGCAGACTTAAAACTCCCTTCGGAATTGAAGTGAGTCGGTAATTCTTGGGAAGTTTTATGGCATGTTCATCAGATGGAGGTTTTCGAATGAAGTTAGTTCTTAAATGCGTCTTAACAACTCCTGGGGTTCGCGGGCCATTAAACTGAGGATTAGTTACAGGTTTCGACGAATAAAAAGAGGTATAATAGTTGCGAGATTGAGGGGAGTTGGCTAACTACGGTAACTGAGAATAGCTATTTGCGAGAACTTAGCGCTCCTCTGCTCACCCTTCGTCACACCGAAGTAATGAACTCAGAGGGAACTACTTACTTCATGAACCATACGAATAGGTGTTAATTATAGATATATGCGCATATGTAGGTATGTATGTCCGGGGAATTAAACTCCTCAATGCTTCATAACGACTTCTCTATTTATTCCGATTTATATGACTTATCGCGCTTACCACTGAGCTATCATCGCTACAATTTTAATTAGTAACTTTGATTTTTAATGTTTAGAAAAACATTTTTAATTTATTTAATTATTTATTAGTCAATTACTTAGAACTACTTTTTCCTTTTTTTTTATTTCTTCGACCATAGCACGTTACTGCATATTGTACCAGTTCTCAAGTTTTGATATAGGATGAATAACGATCGTCTCGGAGGTTTGACGGAAACGTGGAAAGAGTCGTGTCACCCCGTTGTATTTTTTCCAAAACTAGTGTTTTGTCGAGTGTTTATGCATAAAAATGGTGGTGTTTTATTCATAAAGTGCCGAATCACAAGCGCGAGTGTGGGAAAATGATATAATGAGGTGAAACATGACTTTTCGTGTTGCTTCCAAAACTCCATCGAAGCTTTATAGTAAAGTCACCACTACTTTACTAAAGCAAGACTGGACTTCGACTATAACTATAGCTACGCGGACAATTATTTAACTTTTGAAACATGAAAATATATAAATACTTGACACTGGCAAATCCTAAAACGCGGCGCCAAAACAAAAAGAAAAAAAAATACACACATTTTTTAATCATAATTATGTCAATGACAATTAGGTACCTATAATGGCTAGTAGGTACTTTCACTCTGGCATTGGTACTCGCAGCTAAGCTTTGCTACATTTAACCAGTAAAATCTTAGAAAATAGCAAAGTTCTATCTGAATTTAAGTCCAATGAACAATGCAGACCAGGCGAGATTGCGACTACATAAATGAGCAGGCAATCTTTCCTGTACCCGGGTAATTAGGCGCCATATAGCGCCTGGAGCGGTACAAGGCGTTGCCAACAGAACTAGCTCCTTTTTAATATAATACAAAAAAACGATGCTAAAGTCGTTCAAAGCGTTACTTGTATATTTATTTTTGGCAATAATTTGTTTATGAACTGTAAGGATATTACGAATTCGAAAAAAAAAATTGCCAATGTTTTCGTTCGAAAAAATTACACTCAATTCTTTTTTATAAAGTCTTTTTATTTTTACTAGTGACAGGCTAGATGTGTGACCATATTCACCTGATGTTAATTGACGGTGAGGTCGAAGATGGTAACACATTAAGCCTGGAACTACCTATCACGCGAGGCTGTCGCTACACACAGTTAGGGACTTGGTGGCAGATTTTCAACTTGAGGGTGCTAGCTAACTAGCCGAGTAAAGTACCGTAAAAGAACCAAAACAAAGAAGAAGTAAGTAAAGAGTGTAGTAGGTAAGTAGTATAATACAAATAAAAATTCATATATCGCTCCGTTTTTACAATAATGTAATCTCTTCTTGCAGGACTCTAAAAACTCAAGAAACTGAAAATTCTAACTAAAATGAATGTATAGGCAAATTAGATAATATCATTAATTACTTTATGGACGTCGGTTCGATTCATTCTGATACATTTGTGTGACGAATATAATTGTTGGTTCTGTTGTATTTACAAATGTTTAAATATATGAATTCTATCAGTTTCTTGGTTCCCATAGTACAAGCTTTGCTTAATTTGGGGCTAGATGACGCAATTTAAAATGTCCTAGGATATTTATTTATTATGTAACTTTGACTGTAACTAACAGTTATCGCGAAACACTTAAAATATGAAATACTTGACACTGGCATAATCCACAAAGTGCGAATCCAAAAAAAAAAAGAAAGTTTTATTGACATCTCCCCGACTCAGAGCACTGTAATAGTAGTCTAAGCGAATGCGAACATTGAAACAACTATGTATGTAGGTGTATCTCACCGCCACTAGCGTGATACAATGTTAGACTAATAAAACCGACAAAGTTGCAATCAAACTAGCAGTAGTTTCTTACAAACAAGTGTGGGTACAATTACTCACACATGATGGTGTTTTATAAAGTAGGTGAGACGTACTATTAGTAAAAGAGGTAAGGTTTTAATAGAATACTCATTTTACTCACTTGAGCCCTGTCATCTTTGACCACACCGTCACTTAGCATTAGGTGAGCCATATCAACCACGAGGTCTCAAACGAAAATCCGCTCTAAAAGAAGCGCCATCTATCATTTTGACGCATTACTTACCTTACAAACTACGTTGAAACACGCACGGGAAGTGTCGCCATCTAGTGCATGGCCCATGAATGGAACTCATGGCTGGCTTTTTTGTTTCTTCCCAACTACAATTTGGGCGTTTTTAAGAGTAGAGTGAACATATTTCTTTTAAAGCAGCATGCTTCTTCCTCGGCCACATCGTCGCTTTCTATCAGGCCAGTTGGTGGCCAAATATAGATCTATTTCATATAAAAAGAAATCCGAAGAATATCACAGGCAGGCATAGTACGAACTTTTGTATGGTAGTTACCATTAAAAAAAAATTGTTTGCAATTATTGCATTTGTTTTTCTTTTTGACCATAACACTTTTGTGCATTGTGCCAGTTCTCAAGTAAAGCCGACTATCTTCAACTATCACGCCTCGTCTCGTCAACGCTATAACCACAGATTATATAACAATATCTCCAGCTGTACACACCGCCACCGCTGTACCTACAACTAACCTGATATATTATTTGAGGTAAACAACAGCTTTTGCGGGAACGTACAAATCCGACGACGCTAAAGCTTATATATAGCTTTTGATTCTGGGATGTTTACACTGCATTTGAACTTCATATAATACTTCCTAGTCCCTCTATCAAAATTGCTGTTTCATCTAAACATCGTATGTTCAATGACTAGCTCACTTTGTCATTGCGAGGGTTGTAGTGTAAATTGTGAAAGTCAGCAAGAAATTATGTTGCTCTATCATTGATCAAGGAACATACGATAGTGACTCTTTATGTTGGCTTAACACGTGTTATGATACTCTTCTACGGGTATAATAAGAAAAAAGTAGTACGTAGGTACAAGTAGTGATACGTACATACAAGACGTGGTTTTGACACGTCAGTTTCATTGATGTCAGTGTTGAACAGTCGTTGATGTTTGTATTGGATACTCTGACTAAGTATCTGACTAGTTTCGGCCACAACCGGTGGCCTTTTTTCTAAAGGCAAAGCTGAGTACAAAGTAGAGTATGAGTGTTGAGCAGTGCAGAGCAAGACGTGGCCGCGCGCGCGTTGTATGTGGCCAAAAGTATAGTTGGAGTAACTGATATACCTAATTCAACGTTAGTAATCAAAAACATAAAACAAAATTCTCCTTTCTTTTAGAAAGAGATGGAAATGGAATGGGTTATGGTGGCTTAAAGAAACTCACATACGTATATATGTACATGAACCCTAATAACCTTACAATCCATTTTTCAGGCAGTAGTGTAATTAGTTTAAAGAATCTTATACCATTTCTTTCCAACTATTGCAATCATCCGCCAGATAAGTATGCACCAGTCTGCTTAAAATATTCGTTGCGCCAGAATTTCAAAACTTTTCCTTAGTAACTACGCTCATTTATAAGTTCCCAAATAATTTTCCTTATTCTAAAATTTTATTTCATTAGAGGAGTACGAGTATAATATGAAATTCATATCTTTTTTATAAATCAAATGTGTGTTAATAGATCTGTTTGTTCTTATTCACGTAGCAACGTAACAACGGATCGATGTGATTCTTGGCATGGGTATCGAGGGTCTGAAAATGATATTATAGAACATTCTAGGAATATAAACCCTTGTTATCTGCTAGTCAAATTAATAGTAATTAAGAGAAAGTTTGTGTGTTTGTATTATCCATGTTGCTTCTTTTTGTTGTAACGGCTAAACGGATTTCGATGAAATTTAGAAAGTGCCGATACCTTACACTGTATATTAACACTATGTTCTTTTTATCTTGAAAAACGCGGATGACCTCGCAGCGCACATAATTCGTAAAGACACACATATGTTACACATTGTTTTGCAAAGGTACAATTGTATCGTAATTGCCATTTACGAATAATTTGATAAGGAAGTGTGATAAATTTGAAGGGTTAAAATCTGATTTTAACCCCTTCAAACCCCCTCGAACACACGCAACCGGAAATGTGACCAGTTGAAACTGTCCTGGTTTACACAGCAAATTTGTTCACACAAACACAGCCTGTGCCAGCGGCGTAATTTAATTCATGGCGTAAGATATGGAGTTTAATTTTCAATGTAGAATGAAATAAACGAACGTTTTTATAGCAATACAACTTACCCATCCGTAGCTCACCAACCGCACCGGCGCGGCGGCGGGCTACTTTCAACAATTTGCTCGTCCTTTGTTTCAATCCATATCATCATAAACAAGTTTTCGAGTTTGTTTGCACTTCAAGCGGAAAGGTTCAGACATTTCATGTAAGTTTGTAAATGGAAAAAGGCCTGATGGAACGAATATCCATGTTCAAACATCGGATAGACAGCTTTCTAGTGCTTGAATTTAAAATGCTCTCTGCGACTAGAAAATGGTTTTAAAACGTTTCGCAAGGTTAAGTAGCTAGTATTTACCAATAAATTGATTTTGAGAAAAAGAAACCCTATTTACGACTATGTTTATGTATATCCATTTCACTATTTAAATAAATATAATTATGGCAATGAATATCTCGTAAAAATCATTTTTGTATAATATGGAAACACAGTGTATTACCTGCTACTTATTTTCAATTACCTGAAGTGAAAATATTATTTGGTCTTATAACTTAGCCAAAATCTAATTTTAAGGCGCTTTTTATTGTTACTTTGTCTTGCCTGTAATAATCGTTGTTATTTATGGCTAATAAATAATTCTGATTCTAATATCGCATGCCCATTAATATTGCAGCGCTACGCAAAACTTTGTAAAACATTAAAAAGACCAGGGCATCGCTGAGTCTCAACAGCTCTGTAACATCGGTAGTTGCAGCCACATCGCGCCGTAATCCGAGCGCGCTGCGTTGCCCTATGCCCCTTCTATAACTGTTTCGATTTTCACTATAGAGCCAGTTATTCTTAAAAAGATAACAAAAAGACAGTAATACAAAGCGACATCTACTTTCGATTTTATTATAGTCGTTAGGATTGGGATGCCATTTATATTAGCAAAAAATCGATCAACTAATGTAATATTTAAAAAAGAAGTTACTTTCACCGAATGGTCCCCAGATAATGGGATGTTCTCCCATGGCCTATGAATATTATAATGGATGGAAACGAAGGGCCTTTGAGTCACGATGACCACGCCGAAATTTGTGCTTTTACCACAATCTTATGAATATATTATTTGAAATATGACTAGGGGTTCTGCGGGGCACCGCGTCTCAAAATTGCATTTATTTTGCTACAATATCAATGGTTTTTATTTAGACTTTTTCTCTAGGCACAACACTCTCGAATCGAACGTACAATTATGAATTAAATAATCTTTGACTTGAAACAATAATTTTGAACAACTTTTATTAAAAGTTGATACGATTCACCCAGGGCGCTAAATTACAAATTTCTTGGGCTTTTTGCCAATTATAGTTCAATTACTGATGGTAGGTACCTATATTAATAACATATATCACTGTAGAAAAAAATATGTTGAATTGATAAACTAACAGGCTGTAGGTACCTATGGGTAGATTTGTGCTAAAATCAAAAACCGAACGAAAGTTTTTCTTTGCACAAAAACAATATGCAAATATTTATTGAAGTGTAATAGGTAAAAAAGACAAGAAATTTTGAATTTGGCGCTCTGAATTAATTGAACAACCATAACTTAGCTCATTTGGCATCTGCGTCAAGAGCTTCAGGTCGTGGGTTCGATTCCTGCCGGGACAAACATTTATGTGACGATAAATGTCTGTTCTGTCTGGGTGTTCTATATGTATTTACAAAAAAAGTATTTAAGCTTTCTATCAGTTATCTGGTTCCCATAGTACAAGCTTTGCTAAGCTTTAATGGTGGTGTGTAAAATGGCTTACAATATATCAATGTAGCGTACATAAGTTACGTATTGAAAATGTTGAAATTTTTGGATATAAAGGAGGCTATAGCAGTTGCGCAGTAAATGCAAAATGTTTTACCGTGAATATGTGGATAAAACAAGGAAATAATCAGATTACGCCACGTCCCGTATTTGCCGGTGCAGCGCTGGGAGCACGAAAACTCGTTACATTTCGATTCCGCTAACTCTCGATGACAAACATTTGTCTATTCTGTGGCTCGCTGGATTTAAATTATATTTACATTTGATTGTTATAGGTACCTATGTAATGAAGTTACCTATAACAATCAAACTTATCGTCATGACAGTCTATCATAGTTCGCCACTACCGATATGGTATAAACATTGCCAGTTTTAGCACTACCAGCGCCCTGGGCGAGATTTCTATGACGCCCCCTATCCACCATTGAAACCCATACGAAAAAAGGCAAGCGATCTTGATTGAGATATTGTCGATCTTAGACAGGGTTTTATCATCTTAAGCTTAGAAAAGCTCCCCACTAGACACAGTTATAGATAGTGATCAATGTTCGAAATGCTATCCCTACATTGATTAAAATAAAGACCACAGGAGTAGAGGAGTAACCACATTCTGATGTGCCTGCGGCGCCCCTTCAAATCTGGCGCCCTGGGCAGTCGCACAACCGCGCTGTACACTAACGCCGCTACTGAATACAAATAAAGGAACAGACTAGGTGACATAACATCAGGTGAGCTGTGGTCAAACACATAGCTTCAAAACATTAAAGAACTATTTAGATAATTCCTTTCACCCCTAGACAGGCCTATAGGCCCATACCCAGCTGTGGGATATTACAAACATACAATGCCAATGCAATGTAAAAATACCTTGTCTTTGTACCGTGATAACGTTACCCTTATAACAACAAGCTACTTTAAACTAGGAGCCACGGATAGTCCGCTATGTCGTGGCTGCTTGCAAGAGAATGAAACTGTAGAGCATGTGCTTTTGCATTGCAAAGCCACAGAAGGCACTAGAATTGTTACTAGGCTGCATGAAGCTGCTTCGCCATCATTCGTGTCATCGTCGTTGAACTTTCCACCCAACTCACTGGAGCTACTATGCCAGCGGCCCAGAGCCTCGCTCCGATATTTCAAGGAGCTGGGTTGGCTCGGGTAGACGCTGGCAGGGGGAAATGCACAATACACCCCAAGCGGGACGTCAGTGCAGGACTCATCGCCCCCACTTCGAATAAGAATAAGAATAAAAACAACAAGCTAAAGCTAATTCAGTGCTCGGAATTAAAAAGTTTTCTATTTTTCGGAAACTTAAATAGCCCCGATAAGTTAACCATGCCGAGAGAAAAAGCAATTGTACGCGAAAGTTTACTCTCGAGTACTTCACCAGCACCTAAGCAAGCCAATTTCCAGCGCTTGCAAACTTACTTTCACAAAAAGCGAGCTTAAAAATCAACCAACCAAGATTCCATTCGGGCGAGAGGTGTAAGGCGCTACTCGTTGAATGCAGAGCTCGCTCATTTCACACAATTGAAATGGTAATATGACCTCGGCTCCCACTCTAATCGCTATGCAAATTATGCTAGGTCTCTAGGTTCTTATACTTCCTGTTATAATTGTGACCTACCTTGCACTAGACACTCATAATGCCCAGAAATAAGTCTGCAGCTCGTTATCGCCTTGTTAACTTTGCTTGTACAAGTTCAACAGTTCCAGAGGGAGTTTGCAGAGTTTGTTTAGCCGAAGTTGATCGGACGAGATATGAAGTTAATGCAGCTTACAGCTGACAAGTCAACAGTCAGCTCGTGAGTGGAATCATAATATCCCGTATGTACATTGTACTTAGTTTCGATCTAAAATTTAGTAAAAGGTTAATAACAAACAGTATGAATATAAATGCTAGCTGTTTGTGAAACTGAAACGTTGAAAATGCACAGCACGGTTGCGCGCAGTGTAAACAATAGTCGCAATACAAATAAACTATTCGGTGAGTAGTCGTGCCTACATTTTAGAGCAGTACATTTTCAACGTAGCCGAGTTTTGGTTTTGTAAATAATAAGTACCTACTTTTCAAAGAAAGTTTTTGGGCTACCCAACGCAGCTCATAAAAAAGTAAGACTTTCCAGATTATTAGACGTCACACTTCACAAAAAAAAATAGTTATAGGTCGTTTCCTAGCCCAATATTCTGCATTAGCAGCGTCAGCATAGTATATGGATTGAACTAATTATGTTTTGAATCGAATTTAGAGATGCAAATTGTTCTGATCTTTAAGTTATTTATATAAATTTGTTAATAATTAACTATTGTTAAATATTAATTGTTTTGATATTAATTTAAGATATTTTATTTTGTTTATTTGTCTTCCATAAATGGCACTTATGTAATGTATTTACTTAATGTACTTTACTTATTTAACGAAACATTGATTGTAGCATTCTATGAGACGGTTTACGTAAATACTTAGCCCCTAGAATTATTCTACGGCATAGACAATTAGCTCTCCCTAAGAAGCTTTTGCCACGTAACTTTGATAAAGGAGACTGATACTAACTCTAGGTTTATGGTATACGCTGTGCATATCTCCACATATATTTACGTATGTTACATCGCCAGTACAAATGAAACGTGCTGATATGTGCGTTACATAAATTACCGACGCTCGCAGTAATATTTTTGCGTGTTTCCTTTTCCCTAGAGTCGTTTCACTCCCATTTCCCTATTGAATTTCGCTGACGGCACAAAACGTGTGGATTCCACTTGCCTCGGTGAGGCAGTTGAGAGAGTTTTACTTTACTTAAAAATATTTTAACCACGAGAATTTTTTCTTCTTTTTCTTTCTTGGAATTTCCATAAATATTTTTTAACTCTGATAATTATTTTTTTTCTCTTATATATTGACGTTGTAGATATTAACACAATGGTTAGCACGTTGTGTTTTCGTCAGTTCAAATCCCAATAATATAATGAATTTAAACTACCGGCGAATGAAAACATCACTAAGCAATATTATGGTGGTAAGGTTTTAGTATTTGTTTGGCTAATGATTATATTTTTGATTGACACCCGACAGCCTTAGAGCTAGTCCCCATTCCAGGCTAGACGTATTTACCATGAATCGGGTTTTCCAGACAAGTGCTTCATAAAGTAATAAAGTTGGAAATAAATAGTTTATCCCCAACGTCCATTCAAATTTTATGCTAGAAGTGGCGTGGCACTCATTTCAAATTCAATGAAATAGTTAGCTAACTGTGGCATGCAAGTTAGACTGCCGTGAGCTGTATGGCACTGAAGTACTGAAACTTTACGCGGAAATCCGAACTTTCTTACCTTGGAGGATTAGTTACGAGACATTCCAGGATCTCTGCCAAACCCATCACAGTTTGAATAACGATAAGTAAAATATAATCATTCTACGAAACTGCTTGAATTGGTAATTTAATTTAACTACAAATGTGTTATAGTTCTAGAGGTTAAGTGAAACTAGGAGCTTTTGTAGCGATGATAGCCCAGTGGTTAGCGCGGTCGGTTCGCATGCCGAAGGGCGTGGATTCAAACCCCAACAATGAGCTTGAGCTGCCGGTGAAGGAAAACATCGTGAGGATACCATAGCATGGTGGTACTTTCTAGTACTCGGCTGGCTAGCTACCACCCTCAAGTTGAAAATCTGCCGCCAAACATCTAACGGTGTGTTCCGGCAGCCTCACTTGAGAGCCAGTTCCATTCCAGACTAGGTGTGCTTTACCATCTTCGACCACACCTTCACTTAACATCAGGTGAGCTACCATTAAAAAAAAAGGAAATTAAAACACGAGTACCCACAATATTATTTTTTTAATTATAGTCAGTGTCACTCGGGCTGATACACGGATCCTAATAATACCCAATACATCCAAGTCTGTGAAGAAACTCACATACATATGTACAATGTACAATGCACATGACCCCTAAAAACATTACACTCCTTTTTTTGACAGTCGTTATACTAACTTGTATATACTCATACTTATTTCTTTATTTTGGCATACTCATACAAAGAAATAATGATGACGGTAAAATATTTCAGGTGTCTACCACGCGTCATGGTATCCTTTCCTTTCATCGCGCGGAAACGTGACAAAACATCGTCTGTTTCGTTTTCGCAAGTTGAAAGATTTTCATTACGGCTCGCGTGTAGGTCTATGAACCAAGTCGTAACCACTGCATATTATAAATTTCAACACATTTAGATTCAGATATTAATTAGTTCCATAAATGTGTAGTATAATTTGACAGCCCTGTTGGTTCATTGGTAGAACGTCTGCCGCAAGAGCTGAAGGGTGTGGGTTCGATTCCCACCCAGGACAAACTTTGTGGTACAAACAAATGTTTGTTCTGTGTCTGGGTGTTGTATATTTATTATAAGTATGTATTTACAAAAAAAAAGTATTGTAAGTATTATATCAGTTATCTGAGTTCCATAGCAAGCTTTGCTTAGTTTGGGCTCAGATGGCGCTGTGTGTAATGCCCTACGATATTTATTATTATTTTAATGTCAGGTTATGTCATTACAAAGTTTTTTATGGATCCCGTTAGGCACAAATTAAGAAAAATATTGAATATTTATTTAAAAATATTATAGATACAAATTAAAGATATATCATAGTTGTGTGCTGTAAATATAAATTGCCCCAAAGCAGCGATGCATTGGACTTTGTTTTGTTACACAAAATTCTGGCTACTAATGCTGCAAAATAAACAAGCACTATTTATTACTATCATGTCAGCATTTAGTTGGTTGCATTAGTTGTACATTAAAACAATCAGTTTTTCAATTAAAGGTTTAGTTTTGCCTATAACAATATTGTGTCAATGTAATACGTAGAAAAATGTACACAGATAAACCAATCTTTTCAATCTTCCACGCAAGAATACCCCAAAATAGAGCTACAAATACCCGTAGACACGATCTTATAAGCAGATATAATAAAAATATCAATATCAGTCGTATTTACGCAGCGGGCTATAAACCAGTAGGATAATGGGCAGTCCGGCTTATCGAGTCGTATCACGCACTTCGCAGGACAATATCGGCCCCCGCCGATGTTATTAGGAGCCGGAATGGGGTCTGATGTGCTGTGGTTATTTTTCAATATGCGACGTGTGTAGCGACGAATTCTTGATCTGAAATGCTGGGCGGTTTATCTACTCGATACCGGGAATGTATCGGCGCTTGGTAGCTGGATTGTTTAGCTTTTATGGAGTAAAGTTACGAGTTTTTATGTAGGGTATGGGAAATTTATAGGTATTGTCACATGCTCGGTTTCTCCTTATACTTTTCTTTGTCTTTTGAAATAAAACACTGAGCGGTTAATAAGTAGAGCAGATAATAAAATTACTATTTACTTACATATTCATATTAGACTTTGTTTCGGTAGTCAAAGTTCTGTGTATCGCATTGGCCATGGGCATGCGTTGTCTCTTACCATCAGGAAAGCATCTCGTTTATCTAATAAAAAAAATAGTTTAGTTAAACATTGTCATACGTTTGTTGTAAGCTAATTCTGATTTTCATTATCGGCAATCACTACTAAATTTAACTACTCTAATTAAACCAAACCAATATTAACAAGCATACATCTAAACTATACACTGATAAATTAGACATTTTCCATTTGGGACGCTGTAACAGGTAATGATTATTTGTGTTGGGAAACTGTTCTATAGTTTTGCTTCCGGCCAACGCTGCAACCGTCGCACGTCGGTCGGTCGTTCGCATCGGAAATGCGGAAATGAAATACTTTTCCTCCACTGCCCCCGTGAAGTTACAGTTTCCACAACACAATAATTTTGTTGTAGTTAAACGAAAATACAAACACAAATAATCTTTATTAATGCGTTTTGTTACGTTACGTTAGTTGTTTGTGTTGTATTTCCTTATGTAATATGTTCATTATTATTATTTTTATATAAATGACTAGCAAACGCCTCGCGGTTTCCCCCGCGTAGTTCCCGTTTGTGATTTGCCAACTTTCCCAAAGAAACCATCTGTTTTTTGGAAAAAATAAAACTGTAGATAGAAATTAGTTTATGTGGATACCCAAAATGTTAGGTAACGGTGTGTTTCACTGGTGTAACTAGGGAACCAGTTTTTATTTCGTACAAAAAGTGTTTATATTATTATCCTTAACCGTACCATTTCTTAATATACATTTATTTTTTTGTTTTTATTAAATCAGATTGAAAACGCACTTGGTCTTCAAGACACAAGCCTCGTGCTTAGTTTGGGGTCCAATAATATGTACTTTGAATTTTCGTAAAGTCAACTGTCTTTAGAAGTGATAAGTTTATTGAATTATTTTCTCTGTATACTGTACTTTTTTGTGATACTGTAATTTATTTTTGTCTTTTTTTAAAAACTAATTGGGAGCTAATTGGGAATTGGGAGATACTTTGACTATAATATCACGTGAGTAATCTCTCAAAGGTAAAACAAAAATTTGTCGTGTCAATATCAAACGTATTACCAATGACGCCTCAGACGTTGTATTTAAATGTTGAATAATGAAACAATATTAACTAATACAATTACTCTGGTAAAGAAAAAGGAAAAAGACGCTCTACCACGTTCTAATGCCTGAAACCTCACAACTTAAAACATTAATTTTGACTAGCATCAAAGGAAATCCTTTCTTACTCCATTGATGTTCTTGAAAAGTTTAAAACCCAATTTCTTTTATCACAACCCCTCTTTTAGATCTTCCGAAATGAGCTTCAAAATAAATAGGTAGTGGTCACAAAAGACAAAAAAACCCTACTTTACCTACGTTACCTTTCTCTACTTTGGAAAGGTTTCCTAAGTTTGAAAGAAGTACGACGAGACTGAAAAAAAATCTTGTTTAGGATTTTAGGTCAATTTTTTAATTGATCACTTTGGTTGGAATATTGCATGCTTTAAAAAAATATGACGTACAATCGGTTTTCGAATTTTATTTAAAAGGTGTTTAATACGAACTTAACTATATCAGAGTACCTACATATAAGAGTAAAGATGATAACGTAAGTACAAAGTTACGTTTCGAAACTATGAATTTTGATTATTTTTAACCTGTTTGTCCTTAAAGTTTTTATAGTCCGTATCACGAAAGAAAAAAGGTATCCTTATAGTAAGGCTGCGCAGTCCGTCTATCTGTCTGTCAAGACCAAATGAATCAAAACTTGTTGGAATATATAACTATATTCGTTTGTTTTATATACTATATATAAAAAAAAACGAATGCAGTTATATTTTATTTAAATTTTCTTAGTACACCCTCATCAAATTGTAACATAAACTTTGATTATTATAGGTTTACATAATCAGGTTACATTAAATAAAAGTCCAGGACTTAATTAAAAAGGTTCCTTTATTCCAAAATAAAAAAAATGGTAACTTAATAATATCACAAAATAAAATCACAATGTCAAAACAAAATCACATTTAAGACCAAATAAAAACAAACGCAACGTAACAAAAATATTTTAAAATACATTTAGGTAATTTAATCGTACGATTAGAATAATTAAGATTTTACAAGCTCGATGTTATTATTTGGTATTTAGAACTATTTTATAAGAATTAGTGATACACTTTGGTAAGGTTATGAGTATTTTTGGTAGTAAATATGTATAAAACAACAACACAGATATGGCATAAAGCCCTTTCAAATGTGAAAATATTTTCAAGATGATGAAAATGATCATGGATTAGTAAGTTAGTACAACCTTTTATTATACAATAAGTAAAGTAAGTAGTTAATTTTATAATACTTATTACATATTAAAATAAAAGATTAACGACTTTTAGGATTGACTATTGACGAATTTGCGACTACATTGTATTGCATTTTTACTTGTGTACTGTCGTTTGTTTTGCATTGTTTTTATCGATGTTGCAATGGACGTGTAGAGATGACTGCAGAAGATAATGTGGCATGAACCCTTATTTGCTGCATAAAGCGGCCAAAAAAGAACCTTGCGATACAATCTGACTCCATACGAATCAATATGTCCGACTTTTAAAAGATTTCGCCTAGACAGGTGGACATTCGTATGCGAAAACTCAGGCATATGATTAAAAATTAATGTCCTTAATCGTCGTGACTGAATATTTTCAGAGTGATGTGACATGAACCGATTCAATCTCCGATCGCCGAAACTAAAAGCCACTAATCTGTTTAGAAGCTCTCATGTCTGCGTGAAAATTTATGTATCACAGTGGGGGCAAGTAAATACAACGGAAAAAAATTAAACTCTTGTCTTGTTTCCTTACAAACATTTTGTTAATTAAATTATTTCTATAACGCTAAGTTCAAAAACTTTCACAAGTTAAAATGGCTTTCAAGTTATTAATTCGAAAATCCATTAAATTATTCTAAAATTATGTAAAATGGAATATAATATCATAAGACAGTAATAAGAAATTGAATAGTAAATTAATTAGAAAATCGTGTCTTATACAGTCTGTTTAATGTCATTTCTGGAAGTCAATTATGATATGCGATTTTACACAATCATTTCGTGAAAACCTTACTAGCTTGTTCCCTATTTATTCATTAACACCAATACATGTCATTTCCTACTTACATAAGTAATTATTAATCGAAATTCTATTAGAACGAGGCATCCTTTAGATAAAAGATAAGGATTCTCGTATATCGTATCATTTGTGCTACTAACATTGATTTTACACAAATTTTCTAGAAAAGTTACACGGAAGTTTTGCTACATGCGTTGATATCTCCAATACTTTTGACCCTCCTGTGCCGCTTTTGCTTTATTATCGTGTCATCGACCGATTTGGCTGGCAACGGCGAACTTACCCTGTGCGAGTGGTCTGCTCTTGACCCATACCTGAAAAAGAAAAACGGAGAGATCTATGATAACGTCAGTTTTACTATTGGTAACTTGGGAGTATATAACACCTGCCAAAGATTACAAAAAAATCCAGAAGAGCGGCACACTATCATTCGTTCCTCGTTGGCGTTCCAAGTATTCGTACGCAGCGATTCGGCTCTACGTTCTTGATGCGTTTAGCTCATAAATGAGAATATTGGAGGACATTTAAAAAATTTCCTACTGATTAAACTCACTAGCCCTGTGAGCTCTTGTATTCAAAAGCGTGAAAAAAACTGACTTTTGTTACAAAACGTAGAAACTGAAATGATTTATGCCATCGTTGCATAGATATGAGTTATTTTCGGTTCATGTAAAACCGTTCAATTTGAGATAACTAGACGTCTGTGAAATTTAGCTGTAGTTAGTCAAAATAGATTTTATAACAGCGTGTTATGCAATTTTAAATCCCAGTGTTTCAAAGCTAAACTGAGTCTCAGTTTCAGATAAATTTAACTAAAGTTATGCTATTTCTCGCCTCAACGGCTGCTTTGTTATCTAAAATTATTAAAACTTAGTCACTGTCAAGTCTAAGTCATGGCATTGTAAACTAGTGGCTACCTACTAGAAGTTTCTTCGGAGTTACGGAAACAACACGAAACACAATTACCACATTATTACCACTTGCGCATACTCATGCACGTAATTCACACACAATTTTTAAACACAAGTATTGGAAAAACATGTGTATTTAAAACAGTGTTTTAACATGATTTTTATACTCCAGGCAAAACTCTTTTTATTTGTTAAAAACTTGCGCACTGCCTGAACAAGAACAAAGTTTAAATGAGCGTTTAATTTCGTGTCGATTTCGACTCAACCTTTCAGCGAGCAATTTAAAAAAATATTTCCGGCATAATGAACGAGAATGTAAATTAATTTTCTGCTTCACTTTGTCTACAAATTTTAATAGAGCCTTGTTTACTTTATTAAAACACAAAATTAATGAGAAGGTATTTAGAAAACTCTGCACCATTATTGCAGCCAACAATGATGACTCAACAGATTGATGGTAAAGCAGTAATCAACGTGGCCGGTTGATTACTGGAAGCAACGAACCCGTACCTATTTTATAAATGAGGTTGATTGATTGATTAATCAGTGCTAATGAACAGTGCCTTTGTTTGTACAGCTATTGTGCGAACAATAAATTTATTCATCAAAACAACCGAATCGAGTTTGATGGCTTATAATGCTGTGAAAAGTTTTATATAATTGTGAATATTTTAAATAGGAAAATGTAATTTGGTTAACCACCAAGTTAAGGTTTCCATCAAACTTTTGCGAACTAACAAACCCAATTAAAGCAATGAGAGTTTAAATTTCATTACGTAAATAACGATGTTTGTTTTGGGAAGCCGAACAGAATTTGGAAACGGGAGAAGGTCTGGGAATGGATATCATGTTTTGGTTATAGTAATGTTCTCTTAAACGACAATTTAAGGATAGTTTGACTCTCATTCTTTATGTTAATAGTCATCAAAAAAAGAAAGCAAGGATTCAATTTAAGTAAAATGATAGATTAGAAGAATAAACGTATAAAATATTGCGCAAAAAACGTGACCTAATGTTATTGCTTCTTGTTACATAAACTACACGCATACGCAGCAGTAAAAATCACACAAACCAACTCACGGTGAAGTCCAGTCCATGTTCAAGTAATGTATTAGTGATTTTACTAGAAGCTTCTACAATTTCAGAAGAATTCTAGATTCTAGAATTCGCAATAACACAAAAAGGCAGGTATCACCACATTACATTACATATCACACACATGCGTATAGTTTGTTATTTTATAATGAATATACCACTTTTATTAAAAAAACATAAATTTTGGAAAATAATGATGCATTGACATGATTTTTCAGAGTTCCCGTCAAACTCAAGTGGTATTCGTACCTGTGAGTGATGCCAGTGTTCTCCTTGATGTCGTTAAGTCGAGTCATGCTGTCCCGCGTGGAGACGCTGGACTGCGAGTAGAGGCTCAGTGGCGTATAAATCGGCTCATATTCTTGGAGCGTCGGCGGAGGCGCGTACGTCATACTCAGTTGGGATAATGTCCTGTGAATAAATACAATTTCTTGATAAAGAACACAGTGTGGCTGAAACAAAAGATTGTTCGGCTATCTTACGGAAATCGTCTGTTTCCCCGGATTAAAACCTATCCTCAGTATTAATCAAAGTCTCTATCCTTATTTCAAATTTTAGTCACTTTTATTAAACCGTCAAGTTGTATTCTATAGACAAAGTATATTAACCAAATATATGGAGCAGCTTATTTTTTTTACAATCAGTGTTGTGCCTAAAGTAAAATATGGTTACGAGCATTTATTTTCTTTCGTACACTCCAGTGTGCAGATAGACTTATGTTGGCCGCCTTCTCACTTGTTATACTGTAGATTTACAACGAAAACTGTGTAGAGTTGGCTACACTTCTTCTTCCGCCGAGAATTCCTCTTGCACTAAATATTACTCTTTTTAGCGTAGATGAGTTAAACTTGTCTACATACATAAACACGAAAAATATTTACTACACACACTATACTAACTTTTTTGGGCTTGCTTTAAAAAAAACCTAGAAAAATTATGCCGGTCTGCAATGTCTAGAAAAACCGATTCATTTGCAACATGAATATAACCAGATTGTTTCTATCTAGAAACACCCATTAGGACAGCGTATTCCACTGTTACCAAAAAAGATTGCGATAAAATATTTCATCGATTTCAATTATTTCTTAAAGTGGGTGAAAATCTTCCTTGTTCTAAAAGAATGCTGCCCCCAATAATCTCAGGCGATTTCAACTCAATGACACGTGAAGTTGAAGCAAAGACAGCATTAAAGGCTGAGCCCCTAATAACATTAACATAGTGAGGGTTTTACATATTTTCTTGACAAAAAAATAAAACGTGTTAAAAATCTACAATTTTCCAGTTTTCCTGTCGCGTTCTGAAAGTAACAGTAAGTTATTTTGGTTATAATTTACAAAAACAACCTTTTTTTTATGGTTGACAGGCTAGTTGTTTGACCACAGCTCACCTGATGTTAAGTGAAGGTGTGGTCGAAGATGGTAAAGCACACCTAGCCTGGAATGGAACTGGCTCTCAAGTGAGGCTGCCGGAACACACCGTTAGATGCTTGGCGGCAGATTTTCAACTTGAGGGTGGTAGCTAGCCAGCCAAGTACTAGAAAGTACCCTACCACCATGCTATGGTTTCCTCACGATGTTTTCCTTCACCGGCAGCTCATGCTCATTCTTTAATTTTATTACTTATTTCCCGTAACTAGAACTATATTATTAAAAGTGATTGATAACTAAACTAATAGTTGATATACCTATACCTATAAATAATACTAAAAATAAATAATAATAAATATTGTAGAAAATTTCACATAGCCCCAAAGTAAGCAAAGCTTGAAATATGGCAACCAGATATTTGATAGTGGGATTAATAACAAACACACTTTCACTTAAACATTTTTCTTACCTGACTGCTATAGGTGGCGAATAAGACATTTGATATGGTGTCGTCAAGCTCATCACGCTGGAACTTTCACTAGAACTTGACGGGGAGGTCCGAGAATCTTGTTTGGGTTTTAATACTCCTAGTGCCCGAGTTATTGACCCCTGAAAGCAAGAATATCTTATTATCTAATAATAAATATTCCTCTCTGACTGTGTGCCTTCTTGGTAAGCTCAAAGTAGCACAACGCGCTATGGAGAGGGCTATGCTCGGAATCAGGAATGAGGAGATCCGTAGACGAACCAAAGTTACCGACATAGCCCAACGGATTAGCAAGTTGAAGTGGCAGTGGGCAGGGCACATAGCACGCAGAACTGATGGCCGATGGGGCTGCAAAGTTCTGGAGTGGAGACCACGGACCGGCAAGCGCAGCGTAGGACGTCCACCCACAAGGTGGACAGACGACCTAGTAAAGACCGCAGGAACGCGCTGGATGCGAGCCGCTTCCAACCGGTCTTTGTGGAAGTCAATGGGGGAGGCCTATGTCCAGCAGTGGACGTCCTACGGCTGAAATGATGATGATGATGATGATGATGATGAAATATTCCTTTAATTTACTTAGTGGTCCTGGTAGTCCAGGTAGGTACCATCGTAGTATCAGATACTAGTATTCTGCCTCCAAGCAGTAGTGTGTAAACATCAGTGTGTTCCGGTTTAAATGATTGCAAACAAAATTACAGGGCTAATGAGAATAACCATCAAATATCTTAAAGTACCTAATGAGCGTCAAAAGAGCGATATCCTGGAGTTTGTTTTAATACTTAAAGTTTTGGGTACCTTTGCAATAGTAAGCGTTTCGTTCATGTCATGACTATTAACATGAAAAATACTCATCATCTTTTCTTTCATCATCACTGCAATTAACGCCACCATTATCACCGTCATCATTACTATTACCAAAGGCATCATCATCATACATAGAACTTTTGTCAATGGCATTTATCTATATAAAAGTTGCAGTTGTTTTCAATTGGTATTATAGTAACAGTTGTTCCATATACCATAGACGCGTAGATCAGTACCCTTACTTATAAATTTTTCCCAAAATAACCGGCATAGGGCTTGATACAAATACATTGTAAAATGAGACTCCCTGCGACTCGATGGAGTGGAGATATACATAGGACAGCTTGCGGAGGATGAAAGTAAAAAGTTGACAATCGGGCAGAGTGGCATGTCTTGGGAGAGAGATTGATTGGTTGACTAACTCTTTATTGTCCACACTAAAAATAATACAATACATAAGAAGAAAAAAAATATGGGTGTAGCAGTTGGCGACATTATCGCTAAAAGCGATCTCTTCCAGGCCACCTTAGGATGAAATAGATTAATAGAAAAAAGACGGGTGTGTCAATAAGAAGTATATACATACATATGATAAGAGATGATGATGATGAAAACGTAAAATATTATAACAAAACTCTGCCAAAACAGGTTACAATTCAAAAAGTACTCTCACCCTTAAACTATGACGCCTGGAATCTCCACTGAGGTCTATACCTGGCAACCCAGTGGCAACAGACCTCGAGAAAGGTCTACCCAACATCCTTATTTGGTGACCGAACATATTCCTGAAAGTTTATAAGGTGTTAACGTTCCTGTGTTACCAAACTGCAAATCCGAGGATCCACGAAAGCCAAGCAGAGCATTTGCTTTTAATTAAACTGAATTTAATTAGTATTTTATACACTAGCTCATTTCAAAAATTCATATTTATCTGCTAACACAGAAAGCTCATGCAATTTCTGTATTTATAATTGGATTGCTTCATTATGGAGCTCTCATCTGTTATGCCATGGTGCTTAGAGAATACTAACACATTTACCGAATACTCATATTCATAGAATTACGTTAATTTAAAGCTACAGAGACAAACAAAGTGATTTTAATTAAATTTGCATAGACATCAAAAGCATGATGCACTTTGCCGCCGGAAACGATTCATGCTGTGTACTTAATATGATTGTAAATAAAGAGTTGATGAATAAACATTGAAATTGACAAAGAAAAGTACTGACAACAGTGATAAAATGCAATCGACAATTTTCTCTGAGTCGAGTACTTCTCTCTGCTCGCACGTATTAAAATGACGGTAGTTATAGTAAAATTGTTTGAAGTAAAGTAACTAGAGAAGCACTTGATGTGGCGCCTGAAATCATTGTCACAAAATAAAATGTTATGTTTTACGAAGAAGAAGGGTGGGAAAATCTGATTAAGGTGCGATCTAGTGAGGATGACGGAAGGCATTCATGAAGTATCGATGTATAAAATGGTCATTACCGTTCTGTCTCGATGCAAGGGTCGCCAAGATAGGGTGATGGAAAGTACAATAAACTGACAAGATGCCTTCATGTTTCATTGTTTTATCAGGATTTATTCACATTTATAGAATCGATATCATTACAGGCGAACCTAATATACAATTTACTCAACTTTACAGTATGAATGTATACAAGTCAAAAACATAGTTATCTTACAATATTAATAAACGCTATTATTGTTATAATCCTAAAGCTATTGTGAATGGTTCCGTTTTTATTACTAGGGATATTAAATTCTTTTTAATAGTTTTTAAATCTGTCACTATTACAAATATTTTAAAATTCCTTGTCATTAAAGATTCAAGTGTTAATGAATGCATGTAAACGGGATACGATTCACCCCCTATGAGTTACGAAGCATTTCATGCTTTATCGAATATCAACTAAGTTGTATACTTTACGTTTACTAATTACCAATTGATCAATCTGGAATAAACATTAACGTGACGAATCTAATCTACGGTAAGACCGGGACTCTATGGGGCACGTGTCGACATCCAATCTAACATTGACGAAGGCGAAGGTAAAAAAAATATGGTGACTGTTTCAGATCGCTACAACTTTCGAGATTCTTTCGCTAACAAACCACGATCCCTACGATATCTTATCAGTCTTCACTGCTCGTAAAGTTTTCGATCAAAAAAGTTTCACAAACGAGCGAGCTTTGACAGCAGACAGGTACAAAAGTATAATATTAGCAAAGAAAATACTTTTCGTAAAAATAGCAACTTTACAAACTTTTTGATACAGGAAATTTTACATACAATATACAGGGGTTCGGAAATTGGGCTCGAAGCGTTTACTTTTTGAAGGAAAGTTTTTTAACTTTTGTCGATTTATCTTTGTTTTGTGGACAACATGGATGCTCGGGCAGCCTCCACTTGCAGTTCTTCCACCTGGCAAAATATCGTATACCTGCAGGATTGCACCTCACATTATAATCAACTACAGCTTGCTCTCTTGTGGGACGTGACTCGGTGACTACTGTACATGCAGTGCTCCTTTCACTCGCACGTCCAACTTCTCTCAATCACTCACAGCCTACCAATGCAGGAAGTCATAAGTGCTGTGGCACCGAGCATTCTGCTTTAAATAGCACATAAACATTTTATTTCCTTAATTTAAATAAAATATTTGCGGTTTTCAGTAACAAGTGCAAAGCAAATGTGATGTTTTAATTCAGTAGTAAGTGTAAATGAAAAGCAGGGACTCACCTTGCGGGAATGATAAGGGCATCGAATTCAGCAACTAGATGCCTTCTGATGATGCTTTTAGAAGGTGGAATGCCGAGAGCCGTAGCCATGGTTTCTCCAGTGAACGAGGGCTCTAGTACTACTAGGCCACCGTGAACTCCGCTATCTGTTTTTTAAACAAAAAGTTGTCAAACAATGATTGAGAGATTAGATTATTAATGAATAATTGCACTATTTACTTATACTATAAAAATAGTGGACGTGACTCATTAATAGATACAAATCAAATGAGCACAAACTTGAGGTCGTAGATCTCCTTATCAGAGACCAGATATTCTGCCGCCAAGCAGTTGTGAACTGTATTCTGGTTTAAAAGATGCAACAGCTAACAAAATTACAGTGAATTTCAGACTAACCAGCAAATGTTTCAGAGTAATGAGTGCCAAATCAGTGATGCCCTAGACTTTGCCTTATTACTTAAAGTTATGGGTACCACTACAATTGTCATTATTAAAGTAACAATTTTAAGTTGTTTTGATCGACTTAAACTGACTCAAGTGAATAATACTTTACGTAAAACATAATCAAAGAATAGGAAAATCACTGTCCAGTCGAGGAAAGTTAAAGAAAATGCGTAAAAATATGGCTTTAATATTCTCTGTTCCGGTTTAATAAAGACAAAAGACGCACCTTTGAGATTTTCGGCGAACTCCCCTAAGTCGATGTTATGAGCCCACCGCATAAATCTTTGGTTGGTCCAGACTAATGGATCAGCGTCCACGTTCTCGCACTGGTGCCGTCTCACGGCCAAAGCCTACAATAAACAACGCCTTTGTTACGCAGTGATTGATCACGAACACAATGTAAATTGTACTAAAATGATCGAGCGGAGAGCCGCCTGTCACCTTGAGTAGGGTGCTATACACGCGTGGCTTAGACACATATTTTAAGCCCGGTTAACACCCTCATTGCGGAAATTTCTAGAAGCTTCGAAATTTCATACGTTAAAAAAACGTTGAGAATCCGTCGCACAAATTCATTTATAACATTACAACTTAAACTGCGTAAAATTTTCTCGAGGTACTCGTATGTAGAAGTTTGGAAATAAAACATTTATTGCCGAAACAAAAACTCAGAAATATTTTAAAAACAAACAAAATAGTCAATTGTAGTTTGGAAATTGTATTTACTGTTTTCTATTTGCAAGCCAGAAGCCAGAGCAGCTGCTAACGAGAATTCTAATAGGTAATCTATTAGGATTCTTGTTGGCAGCTGTGCTAGGTAACCGAGTTAAGGCTGCCATGATCAACCTCCGGGTTTTGTACTATACTTGCTATTTTATGGCAATTTTTAAAGACAAGTTAGAACAGAGTTGTGTTGATTACATACCGTGTACTTTGTATGTATTATTCGTTGTATGGAATTTTTTTGCAATGAATTATGACCGAAACCACTTTCAGAATACCTATTTGTGTAGTAAACTTGAATAATCCAGTGCAAATAAAACAAAGATCATACATTTTGTGTATGATTGATAGGCTAGGTATTTGACCACCGCTCACCAGATGTTAAGTGATGATGTAATTTAAAGTTTGCCTGTTTGTATGTCTCTATGTGTATGTTTGTTACTTCTTCAGTCTCAAACGGCTCGACCAATTTTGAAGAAATTTTGTATGAAGATAGCTGACACCCTAGATTAACACATACGCTTATCCCGAAAAAAATGCAGTGTTCACGTGGAAACAGCGGGTAACAACGCGGGGAGCAGCTAGTCAGAGATAAAATATGAAAGATAAGAAAGGATAAAAGTCGAAAAGTAAGACAAATAAGTCAAAGATAAGATTCCAACTTAACATGGAAATCGAATATTGAACATGTAACTACTAAGCTAAGTCAATATGCATATGCGCTTTACATGCTTAGAAAAGTAGCGAACCAGGACACATTGTTAACTGCCTATCATGCTCATGTAGGCTCCACTTTAAAGTACGGCGTTTTATATTGGACAAACTCATCTGAAAAAGAAACTGCATTCAAAGCGCAGGAAAAGTGTATAAGGAAGGTCTATTTGCTTTTTAGTTGACAAGAATGTTTAAATAATAATAATTAGTAATAATTTATGACTGTTTTATATTTTTCTAACATTTGACATGTAAATTCCTTTTTACTTTAGACATTTTTTTTCTTTGGTTTTGGCGTCGCGTTTTAACATTTGCCAGTGTCAAGTATTTATATATTTTTAAGTTTCTTAAGTTAAATAAGTGTTCTCGTATCTTAAGTTATAGTCAACGTCCAGTCTTCAAGTGTACGTCAAGTGCAGTCCGTGTCAGTCAAGTCCAGTCATGCTTTAGTAAAGTAGTGGTGACTTTACTAAAAAGCTTCGATGGAGTTTTGGAAGCAACACGAAAAGTCATATTTAACAAGTCATTACATCATATTCCCACACTCTTGTAATTGTTATTCGGCACTTTATGAATAAAACACCACTATTTTTATGCATAAACACTCGACAAAATACTAGTTTTGGAAAAAAATACAACGGAGCGACACGACTATTTCCGCGTTCCCGCCAAAAAAACTTTTTGACATTTATTTCATTATTTGTAAACTTTTTTGTTTTTTTTTTTGTGTTTTGCACGCCTTGTGAAGGCTGAATATAGAGATGCCTTTCTATTTTATTTTTGACCTGACCTGTACCTATATTTAAAAAAATTGATATATTTATTCAAAGGAACTACGCAACTGCACAGAAAGTGCGACGCCAAGTCCTCCTCGGAGGAATAAGAAGAAAAAAAAAAACTACGCAACCCTTTTAATACTACTCTATTTCTTTTACTGTTATGCAAGTATAGAAAGCTTCATCTGTTGTGATTCCTGTTAGGTGAACTCATTAATCATTTATGTGCTCTTCTCATTCTTTCCTGACAGCTGAGCTCGACCTGTTACACCTCGTTTATTATTGTATCTTTCAAACACGGAGAGTGGCGGTCGCTTTGGCATAATCATTTTGACGAGCGTTTATTGAACTTTATCGATAAACAGAGAATGTTTTGTGCTACGTGTTGTTTTCATTGTAAATTAATGCTTTTCCATATTTTGTATGTTTTTTTTAATGGTTAACAACGACGAAAACATCGTGAGGAAAACCATAATATGATGGTAAAGTACTTTCTAGTACTCGGCTGGGTAGCTAGTATTCTCAAGTTGAAAAACCTGTTACCAAGCAACTTTGGCCGTATTTTCTGTAACAAAATATTGGGAAAGCTATTTGCTTTCGAAAGTACAGTTTTTGTTAGTTCATATCAATGTAACAAAAGTTTATATCAAATAAATTATAATGAAATACCTACACAAAGAATCCATAACTTATCTTAACGAACGAGTATCTCGTCCTTTTATTACAAAGGGACACATTTCGTTTATGGCTACGTACATATTTTGTGTTACGAGAAATGAGTCGGAAAATTTCTGATAATTTCGTTTTATCGAAACGACTGTCGACGTAAAATAAATATGGATCGTTGTGTGCTATTGTTTCATTAAAGTCGGCCGGATGGTTGCGGTGATTTATCAACGTCTTGTCAGGAATATGACTGGGATATTAATTGTCCGACGTGGTGTCATTAACTTGGTAGATAAGTTACAGTTATTACAGTAGAGTTTGTAAATGCCGAATATTGCCGAAAGTATAAGAACTTATTAGTATTTTTCGAGCTATTTAAACGGGGTTTCGCGAAAAATATTACGAAGCCGAAGAGTGCAAAGAGTGTGCTAGTGAGAGAGTGAGTGAGTGCTTATGGTTGAAGGTTGAATTAAGATAAGGTAATTTATTTGTATACAACACGAGTAATTTTATACAACATGTACATAAAAGACGTCCAGTAGCAATTTTAATGTGGCTGAATCACATCGTGCCGGTTTAATTATATGTCAAAAAAACTTATGGTCACGAACAAAATTTTAGTTTTGGACCGAAATCCCCAAAATCGTTAAAAAAATTATTATAAAGTACTGAATTAGGTATAAACGCGAGTGTGAGCTAGAAATTTATGTAAATCTTATCTTTTCGAGTCGTTTACTTGTTTTTATTAGGATATGAATGCTAGGACATCGATCAGTCGATTTAATTATGAGGTATTAGAAAATATAAAATACTGGCAGAAAGCACAAAATGCGATGCCAAAAATGAAAAAAAAAAACAATATTGTTTATGAACAAAAATGTGTCAAAACCATGACAGTTTCCATAGTAAGAGAGTTGTATGTGTTGGTTTGTATGCTAGGAGTCATCCACGTTTAAAAACCAAGTTAACTACCATTACTTACTTGTCTGTCATACTTCATTATCCTGAGCAAGTGGATACCGTGGACGATAGAGGCCTGGTGAAACTTGCGAGTCACTCCGAGGTACTTCTCTAGTTCCTTCTTGCTAATTGTGTCCAGCATTCTGGCGTCTACGAGGTTTGCCAGGAACGATTCCGTGTACTGTTTGGATAAAAATATTTCATTTACTCGATGTTCATTTATTTCATTTTATTAATTTCTTAATTATATTTACAAGTATAGCATACAAACAAATGACTGATGTAGGATTGTTCTACCTACTTGCACCTACTACATTTTAATGAATTGTTTTTTACTTAAGATTTGGACTTTCTGATGTCACTAGAATATCAAATTTATATACAATTCTAGGAGGAATGTATGGTTGACCGAGAGGAACAAATACGTTGGAATCTCTGTATATAAATCGGTGTTTGTATGTAGGTACTTCTATTCGATGGTAACTTGCGAACTTTAATATAACCTAAACATAATTTTATAGACAAGTAATAAAGCTAAAAGTAGTATCTCCACGGTACCTACTAGTTTTACACTAATTTATATTATATAGTTAACCACAAAAATTGGCGACCAATCGGTAACATTGCTTAAAATTAATCTGTGCTTAAAGTGTAAAAGCCTCTCACATAATACCTATAAAAGTTTATGCATATATTTCAGGCCAGCGAAAAGTTTACAGAGCATTATAACTAAAACTAACTTTCTGCAACTTTTATAAGTAAGCTCCTATATTATAACCGATATTATAGATGATGCGAACATTCGTATTTTCAATATAGTGACTCGAATTGCTCCGTGAACTGCTCTATCGTTGGTTTTCAGGTTAATCCTTTCAGGCGAACCCTTTACATTACGACTCAATTTTAGGTCAACAAAGCTTTGAGCTCCCGAAATTTCAAATGCGAGCACGGAGCAGAGGCGAGCCCTTGTGTTCTGAACGGACACAGATCAGTCAGTCAACAATACCGCATCTAACTCGCAGCGAATGTTACGTTGCGATGATACGCTCTAGTAATCCGTTATCTGTGTCGTCTTAGTTACGTAGTACATCAACGAGTCAAATGTATGAAAAAGCTGTTTCCATTGACTCCCGCTGTCCCGTTTTGCACATTTTTCAATTGCTTATATATTATCTAAATCTCGCAAATTAATATGCTAGCTTTTCTGAAAAGGTTAGGTTAAAAGATTGACCTGTGAAAGTCCCAAGTCTGGCAGCCACTCGGCGGCGACCCAGGCGTGGGTGAGGTGCCCGATGGTGGGGTTTCGCACGAGATCAGGCCGGCGGCGCTCCTCGATGGCCAGCCGCAGCTTCTTCCGGTGCATCGGCTGCGTCACACCAAGCCCCACCTCCAGCTCCGCGTCACTCAGCTCGAGCAGAACCTGCCCATTCAAAGCACGGATCTAGAACCAACCAGAACACAATATTTGACGCTTTTGTCGCGTCAGTGCTTGCCTACTACGCGTGTCGCTGATGATACATGGTTGGTACGAGCTATGACAGATTAACAATATTTAGCTATTGGATTAGGTGATGGACATAATATTATATTAAAATATTTGAACTTATATGCAGTAGAAGAGGAAACGAGAGCAATACCAGCAAAATCTCGCAAACTAAAATACCTCTTTCAGCCAAGAACAACCACAAGATCGTTGCTGGAAAGTACATATTACCAAAGCGTCGTTATTAGTATCGTATCAAATTTGGATAGACAGGGATGAGAATACGAGTAGCAAATTTGAGTATTGATATGTATCTAAAAGAACCCTTCAAGGGGTATCCGCACAGTGAACTCTTTGACCTTTTTTATTTACTTTTTTGTTTCGTCTCTTCTAAAAAATTATGAGCGATGAACTATGTTATGATAAATATGGGAAATGGAGAAATTAACTGTGCTGTATCGATCCCACCAGGATAAGGGTAGTCAGTAGTGCATTTATTTATACATAAGTATTAGGTTAACAAGCAGAAAATTGTGATGATAATATTGAATAAACTCCTTACAAACATTTTAACAATGAGATCAACCCTGATTATTTCGATTATAAAAAAACGTCACTTAAGACTTAGTCATGTACAGAAATAACCACTACACAGGATTTACGTTTTTCCGTACACTTTTTTTTGTAATTTTTTATGTACATAGAATTCTTTTGGGACACCTGTTACTTTTAAGATAATTTCAGTTGATACCATAGTAAAATCATTAAACTATTTGTTCATGAACATTGTGTACATTATTTTAATAAAACATGACATTAAAATGTAAATGTAACTATGATTACACAAAGAGCCAGTAAGCATAATAATAATAATTAAAGCGAAAACTAAAAACATATATCAAAACAAATAACCGTCAGACGACGGTTGTTAATTAAATATCCTAAATAGAAATAGAATATCTATGTTGTGACAGAAAATGTGCTACAAATTAAATAAAATATGTGACACAAAGTGCCAGCAAAGAAAAACACGAAATCGGTGCGAACAAACAAAGCCAGGGATGAATTTATCATGGAATTCCGTACCTACTGCGTCCCTATTTCCATACAAACGTAATAAAAAGTCCGAATTCCGTATAATGAATGGATACAAGGGTAATGAAAATGGGCTTTTTATGCCATTCGTTAGGTTCAATAAATAATTCGCGCTGTTATGTCCAGAATTACGATACGGCCACGTCGATATTTAATATAGATTCACACCTGGCTGGAAATTCTCAGTTTCTCGATTTTTTGTTTTACTTTATTTTTGGCATGGACTTTTTACCTTTTGCCATTGTCAAGTAATTCGATATTTTTAAGTATTTGATGTGGAATCAAGTCAAATAAGTTAGACATACAACGGACCCAAGTCTGAAATTGTGAAGAAATTTTAGTTATTTTATAGAAGTTTTTTTTTAATTTAAAAGTAATGATACGACGAGACGCTCTTATGATGGTAAGAGATAACGCCTGCCCATGACCATTGCAGCGATACACAGAACTTTGAGTAACAAAACAAAGTCTAGGCGCTCTGCTATGGCGCTCATTACTTTGCGACATTAGATGGTTAGTCGCAACAGCCCTGTAATTTTGTTAAACCTCGATTAAATGTATCGAGCAGGTGATTTTTTTCCCAGATTTAGGAATTGTGGCCGTAGTAAAGTTCTATTTCGTTCAGAACCTGAACAAATATCAAATTGATAGAAAGTCGGAGCAAATCAAGCTGTTTGAATAGGTGATATTCAATCATAAATCAATGTTTTGGCATGTTACAAGCCAATTGCTGTACACATAGAATATAAGCATATGTATGTCTGCTTATTGTCTTAATAATGCTGTATGTTTGGACTATATGTTAGACATTTGCATTGATTACTTCGTATAGATATCTAGACCTTTAGAATCTAGGCTGTCTAGAGTCTTTAAAAAAATAATGCGATGTGTCTAGAAATCCTTACTTTATTTTTAGGCTCGCGTTTGATCACACCCTGCCTAAGTAGTAACAGTAGTGCCGTCTAAGATGGAGAATAGTCATCTATAAGGAACCTTGTTTATTCGGGATTTAAAGACATAATCTATTGTACCTTTCGGGGAACGCAGACTTCCGTAGAGAGACTGTCGTTTTATTGTATATTAAAAAAATTGTAACACTTACTTTGCCACTTTTGACGTTGTCAGCGACGGCAGCTGCGTATTGCGGCATGCCGAGCGCTAACTCGAGCCAGGCGATGATAGCCGGGGCGCGCCACCGTGACAGTGGAAGCGATGCTGCCTCGCGCAATGCCGCCTCGCTGCCGAGCGGCGACCATGCGCGAGCGCTGCCGGTGCCGGCGTATATGGGCTCTGATATAAAATGAATTACAGTTCATACGAGAATGGTATACTGTGACTGTAGTGAATGTAACATTATTTTTTACCCGACTGCCAAGGAATGGAAGGGAAGGACTGTTTTCGCGCGTATAATTATTGTATGTTTGTATGTAAATTTCTTTATTACCTTGTATCTTCCAAACGGCAGAATGGATTGCGATAATTAAGATTTCGTTAGATTCGTCTCAACAACTCAAGTATCCTTAAAGGGTACTTTAAAAGCAATCAAGATTGTGGATTTTTGGCGCGAAATAGAAATACGTTAACAAAAAAAAATTAACCAAACCTATCAAGTATTCAAGTATATCTGGTATTTGACAATTTGACAAAAATATATGTTTAAATTTGATAAGAAATAATAAATTGGTTGAAAAAGTTTTTTCCTTTAATGATAGCTATCATGGTTATAGATTTTTTAAAGTCTTCAGCTTGTTTTATCTATGGTAAAAGAAGTCTGGGAGAAAGAAAGGCCTTTCCCAAGCAGTTGGACATTAGAAGCTGAAAAAAAATAAAAGGTCAACGGTAAAGTAAAGCTATAAACAGTAAGGCGCCACTACGACAGTTGTAGCGATGCTGATATTGCTGATGCAATTTCAAAGGTCGGCAACGTATTTATACTGCCCCTGGTATTGATATTCATAAGCAACGGTGATTGTTTACCAGCCGATCGCGAGATGAAATATAATGAGTTCTGATTTGAAGAAAATGGCTGTTTCTACGAGAACAAGAACTGTACATAACATTCTTTACTTTTTATTTATTTAAGGAAAACGTTCTTGAAGCTACTAAAAGCTACGATTGTAGGTCAGGCACCACTGCGACAGTAGCAGCGATGCCGGCCCGTGCAATGACACTTCGCTGCCGAGTGGATACCACACCCCACTCCTAGGTATAATAATATTAATCTAATTAAATTAATGTATTTATTACTCTTCTTTTAACATTTGCACTGTCGTCTGCTTGTAGACTGAATACATTTTGACTGAATACAAAAATTCATGTAATACCTATTATATACAGGTACTTACAATCTACATGTGTTCTTGCAAGTAAATTATTTGATTTGATTTGATATAGGGGTGTGGTCTCCACTGTGGTCTTTAATAAGCTCCACTCTTACGACCCTGATTAAAAGCAAATGTTTATACAAGAACGTGTAACTGCAGTTTGTATAATTTTTCACATTCTTTTTATTTTAAAATTTTTTAGTGAGGTTGCTTATCTTCATTTTCGGAAGCGTTTACCATATCTGCATATGATTTTTTGTAAATTACAAAACATTACTACAAATTTTAAACTGTTTTTTGATATATATTCAGTAATTGTTGCACCTGTTATGTAGTTATCGAAGATTGTCAACACACCTATTGTGGGGTTGGATACGGCTTTCAAACGAGGCTACCAGTACACAACATTATGTGCTCGGCAGTAGAATTTCAACTTTAGTGTGGAAGTTAACCAAAAGTACTAGGAAATACTGTAGTAAACCGCTACGTTTCCTCACCACTTTCATGACCGCTAGCCGTAGCGCTGCCGGACTTGGTGCGGTGTCGGCTACGAGCGAACACGCGTGAGATTGATCCCCAAGCAGACCCGCGCCCACGTGCGCCTTTGCCGCCAGTTCCGCCCGTTCGCCCGCGAATGCCGCCCAACAATGCCACTTCGCACTCACCGGGACTTGACAACTGCTCCACTGACCTACGAAACATAAAAAAACAAATAACTACATGTGATCACTAAATAATATGACATATAAGGTAAAATGTGACTTCATTTATTTCTTTTTTTAATCGTAACGTAGGGTTCGGTTCCCACTTATTTATTTATTTATTTCACTTACAACATACTACACTTAGAACACTTAGAACACTTACGACGAAGATAAATGTTTAGTCTGTGTCTAAGTATTCTAAATGAGTACATAAATATGTATCTATATCAGGTTTCTTTAGCTTAGTTTGGGGCTAGATTGAGCTGTATGAAATGTACTCTAATATGTGTTTAATTGTTTATATTTATAAACTATTTATAGGTATGTCAAACGTTTTGCCAGTAAACCTGTATAAAAATTAAACAAATTGAGTTTCATACCTTGAGAGTGAACCAGCATCTATGGAGCGAGTGAACGGTGAGGCGCTGTTGTGAGGTGACAGGGTGGGTGGGCTGCAGTCTCTCGGAGTACTCACTGGTACATATATAAAAAATACCAATGTTAAATAAATGTACTAAGTACTTTAACGTCATACTGCACCTCAAAATGTGTTATTTTTCAAAAACCTATAACGGGGTCTGAATTACGACACGTTGTCAGCATTTTGCACGGCGTGACGCACACTTAATTTTGGCAAATTTATTTTCTTTAAAATAATTTTAATCTTTTACAATCATTTTGAAACTAATTCATCCGTTTTGTTCCTAGTGAACACAAGCCTATTTATAATAAAGTGTGCCTCACATCTCTATCGGAGCAAGTGCAAACTTCAAAAAGTTCTAATGGAGCTAACAATCTTTACAAACTGAGCAAGTACCTACTAAAATGCAAAGATCATGGTCCATTAACCATCTGAAGTTGGCCACCGCATTGAATTTCATTTTAGCCCCACACTGTAGGGAAACTTAATAAAATGCGAACTTCCCTTTTACAAAGAATTCAAAAGTAATTTCACTCTAAGTTCATTTGAGCGTGAGTAAACGAATTCCACAGGACTGGTTAAGAAGTATCAAGAAATACACAATTTGTTCTTGTTTTATATTTGCAGAATGATATTATCAAAGAATAATATTACTCACAAGGAGGATATTATGGAGTAATTTTTAAAGTAAATAGTTTTTCTCGTAGATACTATATAATTCTGAAGGGGCAAACATTACCAATTATTGTCAACCCCATAAATGATTGAAAAATGTATGGATAATGGGTCGCCACTGGCAGAAGTAAATGAAAGCTGCTTTTTTCGTTATACCAGCGGTATACGGTTTCCAAATTTCCTTAGACGAACCTTCACCCATAAATGCCATTTGAAGTCTATGGCAGCCCGTACACGTAGCGCGCGATCCGCGATCCGCGATCCGCGATCAATGATCGCGATCCAGACTGATCGTGTACGAAGCGGATTGACGGACTGATGCTCCGGATCGCATAATATCTAGAAATTTTGAAATCATGATCGCGGATCGCGGATCGCGGATCGTGATCATGATTGAACGTGTAAGGCAGCCCCTACACGTAGCGCGCGATCCGCGATCCGCGAACCGCGATCAATGATCGCGATCCAGATTGATCTGCCTATCATATGATTTATCCGGTTTTAGATGACATTTCAAATTTAATTGTAAAAAAACATGGCGCGAAAATCTTCCCGACGCATATCTACCTCCATATTTTAATAAAACATGATAGTGTAAATTAGCTTGTAAAAAACAGTATAAAGGGAAATTTTAAAATTGGAATGTTAACATTTTTTACTTGTAAACAATCGTGTGTTTTCAATCTACACTAATATAAAGAGAAAAAATTTGTATGTCTGTAACCAATACACTCTAAAACTACTGGACCGATTTCAAAAATTCTTTTACCATTAGAATGCTACATTATCCCTGAGTAACATAGGCTATATTTATTACTAGAAAATAACAATTTAAAAAAATGTCCACTCGTACGAAGCCGGGGCGGGCCGCTAGTAAATTATAAAGTACGAAACGTACTGTACAAAAATTTAATAACAATAATAAATTTAAAACACGATCGCAGATCATATAGTCAACACACGGGATCTCTGAATATTTTTGCCTAAAGATCCCAATCGTCCGTTACTCCGCTAAGAGTACAGTTGCCCTCAACGGGAAACATGAACAGATTGAATTGTAAGTAAAATTACGGTAAGCACCAGACCGGTAAGATAAGAAGTACTAGAGACTTGTTCAAAGGGCGCGGACGGGCGGATTGTCTCGCGCGCCCTCTACACGACTTAACCTTGGCTCGACTATTCATGTATAAAATGAAATTTTAAACTTTGTAAAATGCGCGGTGAAATTAGAAATTACGCTTTTATGCTTATTCTTGGTCGTTGCCACGTTATGAAATGTTAGAAAAACGTCTGTAGTTAAGTAGCATTAACAACTCTTTTTAAAGGTCTAGCGTTTTGTAGCAATGACAGCTCAGTGGTTAGCATGGTTGGATTGCACGCCGGACATTCGGGGTAATGCGGACAATGAGTTAGAGCTACTAGTGAAGAAAACATCGGTAAACAAAGTTCTAGAACACGGATGGCTAGCTACCTCAAGTTCAAAATGTGACAAGATATATTCAATGCAGTAATGGCCTTAGACATGTTAATGATGCCGATTTGAATCAGCGCTAAATATATCCACAGTCAACATATTATCTATACTCAAATTAGTGCAAAATACTTTTTTATAATTATTGTGGACACAGTATACACAACCCAAAGCTGTAGAAAACTTTTGTTTTAAAAAGAAAAAAAAGAAGAAAAAAAAGAAAGAAAAAGAAAAATTAAAAAGATTTCAATTTTAAATTTAATATTTAAATTAATTTTATATAAAATTTACTAATTAAATTGTTATTTAGTAATCTGCGGATTTAGTTCACAAGTATTTTGAGTAGAATTTGGGATTCCTTGAAAACATAGTCAGACTTTAGTTCCCATCACATCCATTTACGTTTTTCAAGGATTCAAAGGAGAGTACGATGCGCGTGCAGCCATGTCTTCTTATGTAATCGAAGTAGCCCAATTAAGAAAGAAATCCAGTACAAGTAAAAACAAAATGTAACAAAACCTTTTTTACTTTTATTTTACTTTAGAACAACTAAAAATTTCAGTTGAGTGTACTACTTAGCCTATAATTAAGTTATTCAACACGTAGCAACCTTGGACCCAAAAGTTCTGTTTAAGTCAAACAAAAATGTCTTTTTTTGTTATTTAAATCAACGCTCAACGGACTTTGAGATCCGTTCTTTTTTTGATTAAAACATATTTTTGAGCTTGTCTTAGATAGCACTTACACTGATAAATATGATGAGCTGAGGACACCAGTGAAGTGGCGTCGGTGTCGTAGGCATCCATTGTCGGAGGGATACCTTCCGCGGTGGAGTCAGAGAGGTTGCCTCCGCAAACTGATGTGGCGCCACCGTCGCTGCTTCCTACAGGAAAATCTAATGACATTAAACCTTCATCATGCAGTTGAGGCTAAGTACATGATATAAATACCATGCTATAAGCTTGGGGTGTTCAAATTTGAAAAAGGTCATTCATCACATTGACAACTTTTACTATGGGCACAACTTTTAACACACAAGTTGTTCCGTAGATTAAAGTATGTGACTCTTGACTTTCCTATACATTTTTTTAATAATTATTTGGAAATTTTGTTCGCAAATCGTCATGTCTGTAGGTGTCCCAAACTGGTGTTTAGTAACGTACTGGCCGCGTCTTCCATTGTGACGGTCAAGTGAGCCAGTTCTGTATTGTTGTAGTTATATATATTATTGAATGTTGGATCGTTTTAAGCCGCTTCCAGTAGCTAATGTGAATATATTTTGGTAGCTCACTTTATTATGAAACTTATTTAGCAATAACGCAGTGTCACGATTAGCAGAATAGTAATAATATGTTAGTTACGCGTCGCTGTTTATGATGAAATAAGAAAATAATAAATTGCATAAGTAATTTCTTCATAAAAAATGTACATAGCAATAGTATATTAGTATTCGTTTAAGGTTTTTTTCGCAATTGTGTTACGAGACTAACGGTCCATAAAAAAAATATTTATTCACATTAATTTATGTTTTTGTTGCTTTATAATAATATACTTTTTTTTTTAAATCACCTATAGCGTATGAATCTTACCTCTGACACCAGAGTCGGCGCTGCAGCTGCCCCGGTCCCCAATGAGGCCGGAAGGCCCCAGTCCGAGCATTGGGGGCCCGATTCCAAGAGATGCCACACTTTCGCCTTCCGAGAGACAACCCGCCGCTTGAAGTTGACGTCTTGCCTAGGAACCAAAAAAAATGTAAAAGTTAAGACGAACGAGACACTCTCCTAATGGTAAGATACAACGCCTGTCCTGACTATTGCAGCAATATACAGTACTTTGATTAGCAAAACAAAGTCCAGGGTACCGCTGCTTTGCCGCTCATTACTTTTAGTCTCAACAGTCCTATAATTTCGCTAGGTGCAGTACTCTTTGAACCGAAACGCAGTAATGTTTACACTCTACTGCTTATTTTTTTTTTTTATGATTGACAGGCTAGTTGTTTGACCACAGCTCACCTGAAGTTAAGTGAAGGTGTGGTCGAAGATGGTAAAGCACACCTAGCCTGGAATGGAACTGGCTCTCAAGTGAGGCTGCCGGAACACACTGTTAGATGCTTGGCGGCAGATTTTCAACTTGAGGGTGGAAGCTACCCAGCCGAGTACTAGAAAGTACCCTACCACCATGCTATGGTTTCCTCACGATGTTTTCCTTCACCGGCAGCTCAAGCTCATTATTGGGGTTTGAACCCTTCGGAGCCCTTCGGCATGCGAACCTACCGCGCTAACCACTGAGCTATCATCGCTACAAAAGATTAGATGCTTAGCGGCAGAATATCTGGTACTGCGCTAAACTGGACTACCTTAGAATCTGTGTCTAATATTCTTACCAAGAGAAATATGCACAAGAATTTGAGTGAGATACGTTGACCGTATAGATAGTTTATCATAAAGACGACTACGTTTCTTCCATGGGAAGACGTAGGACCGCACATGCTACGAACATGTTTTAGAGTACCAATTCCAATTAATGGAGGGTCGGATATACGATTTTCAGTATTTGACAGTTTAGAAGATGAAGGTTTGGCGCTTGATGTGGGACTAAATTGAGAACGTGTTTATGCATAGAACCTTTTGGGCCCTTGAAAAGCTTTTCAAGTTTGGAACTCAATTACAGCTGCCTGCCAATGTATGTATCCTTCAGGATTACCTTGTGATGAATTATTCAGCTGAGCTTTGCCTATGGTTCATGTAATCATAATTTGATTGGGTTCCCTTGCGGGTGCTGGATTACGGATCGGTTAAGTGTATTGGTGGGTTTATATAGCCGATTACGCTGGCAAGCGCCAAACGCGTTGCTTCCTAGTTACCACATTTCCCAAAGTAAAACGTGATTCTCTATTAACAGTGTGACGATAAAAGGTCTTTGCTCATGAATCACGAATGTAATCAATTTTATAGACGGCATTCAGTCCTATGTAGTTACTTACATACGTATACTTGCATTAGTAATAAATATCATACGATAGTTCACACAGCGTCACCTAGATGGCACTGTATGTAGCCCTAAACTAAGCAAAGCTTGTACTATGGGAACCGGATAACTGATAGATTTTTTTAAATATATTTTTTTTATGGTTGACATGCTGTGTGTGACATGTGTTTGATCACAGCTCACCTGATGTTAAGTGAAGGTTCGCAGAAGGTAAACACACCTAACCTGAAATAGAACTAGCTCTCAAGTGAGGCTGCTGGGACACACCATTAGATGCTTGGCGACAGTTTTTCAACTTGAGTGTACCACCACGTTATGGTTTCCTCATGATGTTTTCCTTCATCCGGCAGCTCAAGCTCATTGTTGGGTTTGTACGCACGCCCTTCGGCTTGTGAACCGACCGCGCTAACCACGGGGCTATCATCTCTACAAAACTATAAAACTTAAAAAACTATATAGGTATACAGAACACCCGTACATAGAACAAACATTAATCGTTACATAAATGTTAGTCCTAGTGGGAATCAAACCCATGTCTCTTAAATCAGATAGGTATTCTACGAAATGAGCTAACAGGGCAGTATTGATAGAGAAGGCGATTTCTGGATCATGCGCACATGAGTTATGGTTCAATAGTTGTCTACCTGTATGTAAAACTTCATATGAATGCTACAAATACAGAGCCCATGATTTCAAATCTAAAATTCACGTGACCACAGGAGCTTTTCCCATTACAGCCGGTAACGCGTCAGAAACCGCCGTCTGCCCAGTTTATGGCTCAATTAATTCCGATTGGTGATTTAATTTGAACAGCGTTTGACCTCTCAAATCGTTCGTTTCAACAGTCCTGTGTAATGAGGCCGATTCACAACGATCGAGCTCGCATTGATACGGATTAAAAATATATTCGCGATACTAGATGGCTGAAATGCAAATATTGTTAATAAAATTAATTGATTGATTCAGGCGTTACTTTGCGGAAGTTTATTTTGAATATTCAAGGTAGGTATATATTTCGTTTATTTCCGCTTAACAGTCGTTTCAGTTAGAACAGTGCCGAGTACTTAAATTTAACTAATTTGACACTAATTTATTAATTCGTAGGTAGGTAAGAGACACGACAACTCAGGTCTTGACGATGTTCTTTATGACATGATATAACTTTTTGTTCTTATTAGAACATTTAAATTTGACATTGTATTTGAACCTGACATTATATTTTAATTTGACATATTTGACGTTTGACGTAGTTATTATTTTAAGTTATTTTGTTTTGTTTAATTCAAGATATTTATTATACTTTTTTTCATAATTTAGCTTGATAGTCGTACTGATAGAATAATTAAATACTGAATAATCGTTAATATAATTTGACATTGTTTTTGAGCTTGACATAATATTTGAATTTGACTTAGTTTTTTCATTAATGTATAATTTTGTGACATAAATGTAATTGATTTATTGTTTTTATGTCAATAAGCAATTGTAATTTAATATTTGAACTTTAAATTGTTATGACTAAATTTATAAATAAGTAGAGCATCGAAATTTTACCTGTACAAGCTGAAATAATAAATTCTTGTATTCTTTGTATTCTTGTAATATTTTATTCTTGTTAAATCTCTAGATAAAACAAGCGGAAGGCGTGCTTTACTTTTCATAAGAAAAGGATTTGTATAGCTTTACTGGTCTTATTCGAGTTTAGGTTACTACCAAACATGATTCGTATCTCGGAGAGTAAGAAAAATACTGAGACTTTTTATCGCAATACCAGTACGAGTACCTACTTTTTTATGTGAAAATAATGAGACGAACGATACGCTCTCTCGGTGGTAAGAGATAGCGCATGTCCATGACCATTGCAGCAATATACAGGACTTTGAGCAGCAAAGCAAAGTCATCGCTGCTTTAGTGCTCATTGCTTTGAGACTTTTGATGTACTAGACTAGAGACTAATAGCCCTTCGGCATCGCGAGCTGTAGTATTCTTCAAACCGGGGCACAGTGTTGTTATACACTACTGCTTGGCGGTAGAATATCTGGTACTGCGGTGGTACCTACCTGGGTGACCCGCTGCTCGGAAAATCTGCCACCAAGTGAACCACTATCATTAAATATCCTGTGCAAAATGTTTTTTTTCTTAGTTTATTGTCATCGCATTTTGTGTTTTTGCCAGTGTCAAATATTTCGAAAATTTTCAGGTATAAGTATATGATAAATCAAATGAAATCACACACAATGAAACACAGTTAATGTCAAATGAATTAAGTTAGGACCAAGTACGGTCATACTTTAATTAACTTTATTGGTAGCCTTGACGGAGTTTCAGAAGCAACACGTAAAAACATAATTCACCACACTATAACACACATAATTTGGCACGTGATGAACAACTCACGACTTTTTTATACAAACACATAGATGTAAAAAAACACTAGTTTGGGGGAAAAATACAATGCGACCACGTGATTCTTTCGCGTTGCCATCTTCAAAACATTAACTTTGTTCAACATAATGATCTATAAAAATCTACAAATACACCGATTGCACTATAACGGAACAATTTGAATTTGTAATTAACAGAGGCTAAGATTGATAGACTTCGCTGGCCATCTAGTCGATCATTTATCATACCTCATGTCATCACGTCTATGTGCATGTGTGTTCTGTTATTGTTTCCAACCCACTTCATCATACAGGTTGTTATCGGAAAACGTTTGTTATTATTTGTGTTGATTGATCGGTTTATGCTCTTTCATAATTAACAAACTATTGCATAAAGGGATGGTAACGGACCTAATAATGATCAACGAAAAATAAAATAGATACATTTCTTGATAGTTTTAAAGTAGACTTTCATTTTTTAGACTGCTAGCTACATATGTATATGGGTTTGATTCCCATCGAGGGAACAATTATTTCTCACGTACATGCATTTGTGTTTTGTCTGAACTTTTGCAATCTATGTATGCGTAAATTTATAAAAGAAACTATATAGCTTCATTTAGTGTAATCTAAATTTGGTTGAATTGAAGTTATGCTTAAGGGTAAAATTGTTGATCTACTTTCGGCCATTTTAGTAATAATTCTTCCTAATTTTTGCTATAGGTGCTATAGACTAACGGGGTCATGTTTCAAACGAAATGACATGTTATATAAGTCCTGCAAGCACTGGTACATACATACATACATGTATTATATTACAATTAAGTACGTCAATGACATTTTTTTGTAAAACCAACCTTTAAATCTCTAAAAAAATAGAAAAATGTCATTGAAAATAAATGCAACTTCCTCGTTCCTCGTTTTCAGGATTGGCTGCGAGTTACTGTTTTTCATATATGGGCACAACAGTTGCCCTTCAACTACACTTCTCTGAAACATACGTATGTTACATATAATTTTACAACCCACAATCTTTGCTTAGGCACGGGGTCTCTCAACAAATAAACGAAAATTCGCTGAAAAAGGAGCGCCATATATCTACTGGTTTGACGCTTTACTACTACGAAGTGGCCAACGTAAAACTAAACACACCAGAAACACATTAAGAGAATTAAGAGAGAGCACCATCTTTACTATCTAGATGGCGATGTGTGAAAGATCCACCAATATTTATCTCAGACGTTTTTACCTCAAACAGTTGTTCCCGAGCATGTCTAAGCTGGGTATCTCGAGCGCTCAGGGCCGCCGCTAGTTGAAGCGACCGTTCTGCTTCGTCACGCGCGTGACGGAGCAATGCCGCTCGCTCCCGCTCACGCTCCGCTCGCTCCGCTCCCAACGCGGACGATGCTCCACCTCGCGAGCGCATCTGAGATCAAAGTTAAGCTGAAATTGCTATTGTTTTTTATAACTTATCGCCAACTGGACAAAAAATTATATATGCACATTAGGTGTGACCTTATATGTCACACAGATCCGGTCCTTAGTCACAGTCAAAGTCACGCAAAGTAAATCATGGTAAAGTTATTTTTATATGGTTGACAGGGTAGGTGTTTGACCACAGCTCACCTGATGTTAAGTGTCGGTAGTTGCGGGAGGGGGGGTCGAAGGAGGTAAACATACCTGATTAAAACACTCGTTTAATATTATAAGCGAGATACGAGAGCTCACTGCGACATCAAGCATTTATTGAACCAAACCAAGATTTAAGCATAAATTTGATTATCTAAATTAGTTCAGAGATGCCAGAGTACACTATCAAACTGTAGCATACATTCAGAATCACGACCAGACAAAGGCAGTGAAGTGTTAAGTAATCCAGCGCACGTGACCTACATGCCTAGAGCTTGTTAGGATTCTATTTGAACGTCTGCGTGACATATGTCTCGAAAAGAAAATTAGAAAAAAATGTCACCTGCTCATAATTTCTTATAAAATCTCGCAGCTCTTTTTCTTTGTCTTCAAGCGTAGCGTAGAGTTGCTTCATCTGGTTCAGTAAATCAAACTTTTCAGCTTTCAACCTCTTCTTGTCCGCTTTCAAAGCTGTAAAAGAAAGCTCTTTTTATCGTTTGTGGGATGAATTTGTTATTTTATGTTCAGAGTGACCTAGTTGTCACATACAATATTTGTGTTCTATGCTACGTGAACGAGCATTTCATAGTCTGTCTACACAAATCGGAATACTAACACAAAGTTTCCAACCCGTGCAATTCAAACGCCTTTGAGCGTATGTTGCTGGTTTTAAAGGCTTGTGTCCTTTGTAGCTGTTTTATATGCAGATCTCTCTATATTCAGATAGAATATGCATTCGAAACGTTAGATGCGATAGAAAGATTGAGAATTTATCTACATATTACGTTTCGAAAACATTTTCTTTGAGAGACTTTTGCGTCCACGTTCGATGAAAAACAATATAAGCTTATCTCACATATACAAAAAAGAAAAACATTTTTTAAAAAGAAATTCTTAAATTAATTGTTTATTGGTTCTTCTACTAATTGTTATTGAATCCCACTAATAATATTATTTGGCGAAAGTTTGTGAGTGTGTAAGTGTGTTTAAATGTTTGTTACTTGTTCACGCTGAAACGGCTGGACTAATTTTGATGAAATTTGGTATGGAGGGGAGGTAGCTGACACCCTGAATTAACACATACTCGTATGCTACTTTTTATCCCGAAAAAATGTAGCGGGTAACACCGCGGGGCGTAGCTAGTAACTAATCATTGTTTTTGTACGGCCAGGCGAACATGCAAAATTCATTCGAAAGTCAGCCATATTCTTGTACAGAGTTAATTGCCACGATTCCTAAATAGAGTTCCAGGTAATGTATGTATAAATTAAAGCCGTATGCGTTCCAAACCCCACGCACGACTCCAAAGTTCGTCAGGGTAATGACATTAGCCAAAATACCACGGAAGTTATTCAACACCCTGTAAGGACGTGTCTTGTTTTCTGATGTCATGCTAGTCGGCCAGGTATGCTTGACATGTTACGAGGTTAGGTTACTAAAAATCTGTGAAAATGGTGTACTTAAAAGTTCATTCCACAAATACTTTCAAGGTATATTTAGGCCAAAAAATCAATCGCCAAATAAGTGTTATTTCATAAAAAGCAAAAGCATAAAAGCATTTAAATATTTTTATTAGTGTTTTTTGTCTGTAGTTATTAATTGTTGTACCTAGTGTCTTATAAAAAATAATGTTTTTCTTTCTTTCATTGAAAAAGATTTGCAATTAGACACAATGAAACGTCTAATTGCAAATCTTTTATAAACAGCATCCTTATTCTACGGATTTTATAATTTTATAAATGTAGTTTAATCGCAAAAAGGTATTCTCTTACCATCAGCTTTCGCATTCTGAGCAATAAACATGTTTGTTCACGTATTGACCCATGTAGATAGAAAATTTAGTTTCTACAATCTGGGTGGATTTTATAAAGGAGAGTTCCTTACTAAAATCTTTCCTCAAACTGAGCAGTGAGAAAAGACCACGCCTCCGATGTTTTGGACGGTACTCAACAAATTGGCCACTTTCGCGGGATCTTCGGATTATTGTGTGAAGAAGCGAGCATAAGTTACAAATTGTGATTCGAGGTAATTTCCCCGTCTCGAGGCTGAGACGGGTTTTGAGGTCAACCCTATTGTGTCATTTTTCGATATGAGATATGATGATCTGGTCATATTATTATTATTTTTGTGTTTGGTTTATGTTGTGTATACATATACAATCGAAAGAAAAGCTAGTTTGATTGCGCCATATTTTTTTGTAACAAAACAGTACGACGCACAATCCGCGCCATTAGTCTTACTTCTCTCAAAGAGGTGTTTTGAAGAAGTTTAATAATCTGGTCGATATTGATATACCCATTAATGTGAACAATTTTCACAATGAGAACCTGAAATCACGTCTGCTCCATAGAAAATGGTAAACAATTTTTTTTCGTGATTTCAGGGTTTCGTATTTATGGTCTTTTAGGCCAAGTTCCTTTAAAGTGTTGCACCGTCTCCGGTTTCTCCTTTGCTGAGCTCTAAGAGCGCTAAGCTTACTTTACTAGGCCTCACTGTTGCCACTAAAATCCGCTTTACTAAAAAAAAAACCGTTACTCACAGTTGACAGCTTCTCTTGCGAGCAGCAATTCCTTCTCGAGTTGTTGCGGGTCGATCGGTGCACCGTCTCCCACGTCTGCCTTGCTGCGTTCTATGAGCGCAGAGCCCGCCTCGCCGCGCTCAGCTGCTGCAACTAGCAGTCGTCTCACCCGGGTTAGCTCCGCCTAATAGAAAAAAAGAAATCAAAAATTGCGTCAATGTAATATATTTGCGTCAAATATATGTAATACTAGCTGCGCTCCGCGGTGTCACTCGCTACATGTTTTCGGCATAATATCCTATGTATTCAGGGCGTCAGCTACCTCCATACCAAATTTTATCCAAATCCATTCAGTCGTTTTTGCGTGAAAGAGTAACACACCATCTGTCCATCCATCCTAACTTTCACATTTATAATATTAGTGGGATATTTGTTTATATTGTGATGAAAATCAAAGGGAAGAAATAAATTAATACCTAACACACTTTACTAACCTCGAAACAACGTAAAACGTATGTAAAACAATTAAATTTCAATCAGACCAACAAAGTACCCCGATAGCATCGGAAAATAATTTATTAAAATTATTTCCGAACAATTCCTAATCATATCAACCAAAATTGGTTTACTTCCGATTGGCATAATAACCATCCGGGCTACCTAATAAATATTTCTGGAACCGGCATACCCGAATGACCCATTAGGCCCCTTCAGAAACCAATTTTATACGAACCTTAGTAATATTTAGGCGTATTTATTGAAGGCAGTAAAGTGAAGTCAAGTGGAAACCCGACTTAGTTTCTAGACGTCCCGATAGAAAGTAATGAACTTGCGTACTCGTATCTGAGTTACGTGGGTACTTAAATTCTTGAGTTTGATCGAACGATAGTCGGTAAAAAACACCCATGTTCCTAAATTCTGCGTAGTTTACTAAGTAAGCTGATATTCTGTTTGTTTCTTAGATATTACAATGAGCTAAAAGCTTAGGTAAATATTATTACAGACTACACTAAATAATAGGTACATAAATTCTGATTAAATCATTAACAACGAAATGGTTTAGTGCTTTAAACATGTAACCTATATCATGTAATTTACATATCATTTTGAGCGGAGAACTAAAACAATGGTGATTTGTTTTTATTAGTTTTTTATTGTTTCTATAAACAATAAAAAATGAACTGTATAACAATTGCGTTCATGTAGTTTAACGTCTAGACTAGTCATTAAATGTACGATAAAGGCAGTTTTGTCATGCAAGAACTCAATCAAATGTTACACGAACTTAACCCCAACAATTAATTGAAGGTCACAAAAACTGCTAAGTATATTTTATGCACGTTTTCATTTTAATTAAACATCCCAAATGAACACGTAAAATATTGTCTTATTAAAATGTAATCCTTAGCTTTAGTTAAAACTACGGCCGTGTGTCCGTAGTTAGGTACCTACTGCCGTTCATTTCACCTTCGCTGGCCTTCTATACAGAGTGTAAGAAGAAGGTTTCCAAAAACAAAGCCATTTTTTTCTTTTTTTCTGCGAACATATCACGTTCGTGCATTGCGCCAATTCTCATGTTTTCTTTTTTTTAATTTTAGAAGTGTTCTCTTAATTTGTTTAAAGGTTAATGCGTAAGATTCCCACACCAGTCACAAATAAGTAATTTTTTTTATAAATATGCTACTCAACATCATTCAGGCAAGTTTATAGTCAGTTTGACTACAATCTTGTAAAGTGTGGTACCCTATAGCGACATTCATTTTTCACGCGAAAAATATCTTATAGAAACATAAAAATCATGCATCAGTTCCGGTCATGTGTATTGCTGCCACTTTTAGGATGGTTCTGCAAACTTTCAATGGCGAGCTGTTCGACTGTTCGATGTGATGAAAAACTGGTTGAAAAAAAAACTGGTAAGCCTGGAACACAGCCAAAGTAGCAAGTTTGTCAATTTTATACAGGATTCATTTCGGAGAATGTGCGACTGAGATTGAGGTTCTCTATTTAAAAAGTAAAAAGATGATTCAGTATCACCAATACATACTAAAATTTCCTTGCACACGTACGAAACGTTTTGACCTTATGTTTATTTTTTTTAAATGTTTCTAATCCGTACGGCCAAGAAATGGAACAAACTGCCGGTTTCTTTGTTTCCTGAGTAATATAATCTAAAAAAGATATTTAAACCTTAACCTAACTTTAACAATCCCTAAACATGGTCTATCAAACAAAAAAAACACTTTATTTACCTAAGTACCACTACATTTTTACTACTTCTTTAATGCACTCGATACGAAGGAACAGAAATAGAATCGTAAAATGATTTTTAATTTGAGACAAAACTTTGTTACGTTACCTGAAGTCTCTCATTCTCCATCCGGAGCCTCCTAGCAAGCTGGGCAGCGGTTAACATCCCCGGAGACGCCGGTACTTCCTCCTGTCGCGACCGATCCGACCGCCCGCCCGGGGAGGCAGCGTCTGCCGATAAATAGGCTCTGTGATTACAACAAGCACTCTGTATTATCACCGTAAATACTACACATAATTACTATCGACGTAGGTATTGCTAGTAAATAAGTAATTAGCTAATGCGCTTTTGCTAGAAGATTGCACGGCACAGGACGTGAGCTCAAATGTCAATAATTGAGCCGTCTAAATAATAGTCAGGCCGCACAGCGGTACGGTACGCTTAATGGCATTAATTATCGCAAAAATGAAAACGTGGCGTAAGTGTAATTACAACATACCGCAATAATGAGTAAAATATGCTTATTTTCGGTTCTTGGAACCGAAATCATTTATACGGAGTCCGAAGGTTTCATATTTTCAAAGAGTAATTTACTGACATTATTCGTTAACATAGCCACTATATTTCATGCGTGGTTTTAAACAAGTTATTTACGCCATAATTATAGGAAATTCGGCGTTTGATTATAATGTTAATGTGGTCCTAGCACAAAGGATAACATCGTGTGTAATTCATAACATACATTGATATGGTGGTCAGATATTTTTTAGGCATTGGTTTTACAATTTGTTGAAGTTTTAATTCCAATATGAATACCAGAATTTATAGCGTTATCCGTGCTTTGCATAATTTCCGGTGAAAGATTATGTTTTTTTTTCTACAAAAGACTTAACTTCTAGTTATAGAAATTTTTTTTTTAGCAAATTTGAACAAATAGACTTTCATTTAATTTCCTTCAAAGCACACGATTTCAATTTATTAAAATGAACAAGCAGGAAATTTTCCCGCCAAAGACAAATAATCTCTCAAACAAAATGCAAAGGCACGCCCATAAATTTATTTCAACTCGACTACCTAATTCACAATTTGTTTACTTTTCGGCATTGTCTCGTTAATAGCTTTACTTCGGCGAAGTTTTTATCCTTGTTTAGCATTCAAGGGTTCACATTAGGACCCTCATTATTAGCTGTCGTGATGTAATATGAAAAGTTAAGACAGGATGGTGCCAGTGGCAGACGACACGCCCTCCGTATGACATAGATAACTCCTGTCCATGACCATTGCAGCGATACACAGAACTTTCAGTAGCAATACAACGTCCAGGTCATCGCTGCTTTGGCACTCATTACTTTATGTTTTGCGATGGTTAGTCTCAACAGCCCTGTAACTAGCTGCAGCACCCTTCAAATTGGAACACAGTAATGTTTATACACTACTGCTTAGCGGCAGAATATCTGGTAGTATCTGTGGTGGTACCTACCTAGATGACCTCTTGCTAAGGAGATTTACCACCAAGTAAACTAAACTAAAATACTAAAGTCCACAAACGGGTGTATAGAGCTAAAAAAAGGTAATAACTCATCAAGTTGACAGCCTCGTGGGCTCATTGGTAGTATATCTGCCTTGAGAGCTGTAGGGCGTGGGTTCGATTCCCACTCAGTGCAAACATTTTGTGAATAAACAAAAGTTTGTTCTGTGTCTGGGTGTTCTGTATGTATTATAAGTATGTATTTACAACAAAAAAAAGTATTTATGTATTCTACCAGTTATCTGACTTCCATCACACATGTTCTGCTTAGTTTGGGGCCAGATGGCGCTGTGTGTATAGTCCTACGATATTTATTTATTTATTATTAAGTACCTAAGTGTTCCCTTTAAAGAAAAAGGATTAATGGTCATAACACTTTACAGTAATAAATATGCGTTACTCCGCTGACGCATTTAAAAAAAATTATAAATGTATGAATTACATTCTTTATCTTCTTCTTTTTAATTTGGCGTCGCATTTTTGCATTCACCTGTGTCAAGTGTTCGGATGTCTTCTAGTATATTATGAAAATCAAGTTAAATAAGTCTATGTTACAGTCAAAGTTACGCAAAGTACGTCTCGGTCATGCCTTAGTAATGCAGTGGTGTCTTCACTACAAACTTTGATGGAGTTCTGGAAGCAACACGGAAAGTCACGTTTCCCCACCACACATTATATAACTTTTCCATACGCACGCACGTAATTCAGAACTTTATGAACTAAACACCACTATTTTTATACATAAGCACATGAAAAGCCACACAAGCTTTGAAAAAAATAATATAATACAGCGACGTGACATTTCTGCGTTCCTGCCTAAAAAAATTGAACTACATAATTTTTACCTAATCTCCGAATTAGCTGGTTTTATAAATTGTTCCACTGATGGGCGCAGGCCTCTTCTCGTTATGAGAAGGGTAAGGCCATAATCTACCACGCTGGCCAAGTGCGGGTTGTCAGACTTTACACATCTGCGAGAACTTTTTTTATGAACTCTCATGTGGTTTTCCGCACGATGTTTTCCTTCACAGTTAAAAGTTATCGGCAATATGCAAATAACTTAGAAAAGACAGTGGTGTTTGATGGTGGGATTCGAACTCAGGACTTCCAGATTAGAAGCCAACTAGGCTGCCTAAACTTCCTAAAACCTAATCTAAAATTAAAAAAATCCTTCCACAATAGATTTTTTTAGAAGGTAAAACTGTAATTATGAAAAAGTTCTTCGTGTCATGAAAACCGCGGTCCAGACAAATCGATCGCTCGATTACATGCGTCAGGCGACCGCAGGTGGATGCGAAGTCTGAATTATTCTGCCATCCACTAGAGACGGATTTACTCTACTACCCCCCACATCACACCATTTTGTAACCCGTAATTGTTCGCAGACACCCGTCAATTTCGCAGAACGAATAAAGAGAGAACCTTCCGGAAATCCAATAGCGTTATTAGAGAATAAATCTCTCCCGAAGTCAATGAGTCTCCGAAGAAACAATAAACTAAGTTACAAATGAGCTGACAGCAATTTGCTCGACGTTATTCAGGTCCCATTATTGTGACTGGGCCAATAGACAGGCAGATAAATTATGCGGCAATAGATAATTGCGTTATGAATCTATTATTTTACTATCTATAGATATATATTTTGAATTCCAGGGAGGAAGGCGACAACCTTGAAAAATGTCTGGTTATGGGAAAGTCGATGGTAAGTGATCACGAGGCCAAAGTCCAATGCGTTGGTCCGACCAGATTCGCACCGCACTCAAAACATCGGTTTATGACGAGCTGCATGTCATCAGTGACAGAGGAAAATGGCGTAACATCGAGCATGAACGGTTCCTGGGAGGTGGAGATCAAGACTCTCAGACATGAGGAATACGACACTAGGAGGAGGAGGAGAAATCCGTACCCCGAATCAGCGGCGCAATAGAAGAAAACGATGTTTATGAACGCTTGTTCATTTACATCGTTTTTTCGTTTTCTACTTAGTGGCCATTCCTTTTCTGAGTATCAGGTCATCAAAAAGAGTAGATTTACATGTATTTACCTACATTAAAGCCAAAATGTTTGCTAAATTTAGTAGCTTTAGTAGCTTTGCAATTAGATTTAAGCTAAATTGTATTTCATTGTATAGCGGTCAATTTTTTATCAGTTTTGTACCGTTGCTATTTATAAAATCTGCGTATGAATTTTAATCGGCGCAGAGACATTTAGTAGTAAGCTTTTGTCTTTTTTTTTTTTTTTTTAATGATTGACAGGCTAGTTGTTTGACCACAGCTCACCTGATGTTAAGTGAAGGTGTGGTCGAAGATGGTAAAGCACACCTAGCCTGGAATGGATTTTGTCAGGACAATTTTAGAGAAATCTTCAAAAAAGAACTCGTACAGAAATTTAGTAGCTTTAGTAAATTTAGTAACGTAGTTATCTTCACAACAATTAAATAATCGTTCCCAATAAATGTCATTATATGCTGCTGTGAAGTTTGTTAAAAGAAAATAAATAAATAACCTTTTACTGTTGACACCAATTATTTATTACCTCATACAAAAACATAAATTAGTAAAAATAAAACAACCGTAACTACCGGCAACGGTCTTGTTAAAAACAATATTTACCAATAAACTTCAAGATTATATAGGTCATAAATAAGTTTAAAGTGGTGTGTCAATTAAGAGAAAAATAAATAAAACCAGGTATACATTAATATAACATAGACATACATTTAGAAGAAGCAGAATTGCCAATAACACTGCAACATCAGTCGAAAAGTTTCTCACCGACTTTCTTGATTGCACCTCATTAGTGCTAGCAGAGTAAATTTCTCTTAGGAACAGCTGATTCTGAGAGAAAACTATAGAATCGAGCAAATGAGCACTAAACTTTTATGTTGAGTTGTTTTTGTACCTATACAAGATATTGTAGCTTTAGTTGTGGAAAACCGAACACGGGTCATTCTGTTCATCATTTTAAACAACTTTCCCTAATGGTGTAATAAACCGTTAGGGGATTGTTGTTCTCATTACAAATAATAACTTTTAATATGGGCGCAACTTTGAAATTGCAAAAAATGAAACTGTTCAAGAGTTGACAACGTTTCCTAAGCCATCAACATCAACTGCTAATATTTGATTACGATTTTAGAGTTGCACATATAGTAAAAGTTGTTCTTTGAGATGGGTACAACCATCCCCTAACGGTCTAGTACACTTCAAGATTATAACCTGCTACATATGTATATACATATGTATATACATATTACTGAAACTTAATACAGACTTTGTCAAAGCTTTCAGCATATTTTGCGTTTAATTTTTATGATTTCTGTTACGCAGTCTTTTAAAGTTTGTGTTGACAAGTTCAGTTTGAAACTCTGGTAGTTAGCAGTTTCGTCGCAGCATAAAACAGACTCATGAAATTCCAACTGAAGTTGTTGTACTTATGAAGAATTTCAAACTAACTCTGGAGCTCAAGCTTCATCAGTAAAACAAACATACCGCCCGACTAGTTACGAACTATTATCTCATGGATTACAGGCTCGTAAGACAAACGTAAACGAAACAACTTTACGTCCGACAGTTCTGTTTTTGTTTTGCTTAGGTATTCGTCCTCGACATAAATCTTGTGTGAAAATAAATCTAGCATTAAATTGTGTGCCCAGAATTATGTTATGCAGGGTTATAAATCTTAGGGTGTAGGTAAACCTTTACTATAGGTACAACTTTACCTTACACCATCATCATCCTACAATTTGATCACAGATTAAAGCACTTTTTCTATTGAACGCCTGATTTTTTTCACGAATCGTGTCCATAGTTAAAGGTGTTCATAATGATAAGATCAATAACCCCAATTCCGCTCAGTACACTCCTAAGCTTATAAACCTGTATAAAGTGCTAACACCATCAAGTCTTTTAAAAAAAACTAGGTTGTCGAGATTCGAATGGAGATTTTTGGCGAGATCGCGGAATAATTGCTTGATTGCATTGTATTATTATCCGAAACTATTATTTCTTTAGATTATTATATATGGGTATTATTTTTTCGAGTTTGTATCTCTAAAAATAGAGGTATTTTTATTCATAAAGTAGACAAACGCGTGAGAATGGAAAAGTGATATAATGTGTTAAAACATTATTTTTCATGTTGCTTTCAAAACATTGAAGCTTATAGGAAAGTCGATATTACTTTACTAGGGTATAATTGCACTCGACTACCACTTACTTTATGTGACTTATACTTATTTGACTTGATTTTTTATAAAATACTTGTAAATATCGAAATGCTTGAAACTGGCAAATGCACAAAGCGTGTCGCCGAAAACAAAAAAGAAAATGAAGATTCTAGTTATCTTATAGCAAACTTACCGCCCTCAAGTGTCGCAGTAATGTCTGCTCTAGGTTCAGGGCCGTCACTACTCCGACCTGGCGACGTAGCATCAGGTAGAGGCACCTCCTCTTCAGAGCTGTCCTCTGGGTCCAGGATGTTCCTTTCACTGGTGTTGCTATTGCCGCCTGTTCCGATCTCGGCGTACGTTCCACTGTCACTGCCATTTTGATTCCACTTGACAGGAGACTCCAGTTTACCATTGGCCTGGTTTTCCTTGTTGTCATCATCTACAGGAGAAATAAATGTCATTAAAAAATATCGTTTGTGACACTAAAAATGTGCAGCTTCGATTCTTAACTTTACGTATACGCTAGAACCTCAAAGAGTCACTAAAGTTGTAGCCAATAACGTTTATTTTTGATGTGACATAGTTATGTGAATTTAGTAAATCACTTAGTGAAGATTTTAAACTAAATTATATGAGCTACGTCCCATGTTTTTGGAAATAAAAAAACATGCAATGTGTTAATTTAAGAGTAAGCTATCTGAATTACAAATCTCACCAAAATCTGTTGAAAAGGAGTGATAGAACGTAAAGGATTAACGAGCATAGATCCACACAAACATGCATAATGTAACTGTTTTTGATTTTATTAATTATGTTAGAAACTTTGTTTACAAAAACTAATTAATATTGTAACGTACAGAATATAACTAAAAAATATCTATCTTTATATAGATTTCAATATTTAAAATTAGTTTATCCTATTTATGTATCTTAGTAAGTGTCAAATAATTTAGTTAAAATTATGGATAATACTACAAATTGACTGTATTTTTGCATTAAGCTATTTGAAAGTTAATATTGTTTGGTAATCCCAATAAAATCAAACAGAAAAACTTTCGCTTTTATTATACGAGTATTAGCGTGATTTCGGAGGTAAGTCACTTTAGCTACCCTGTATTATTTTAGAGAAAACAATAAGTGCTTAAACGACTTCAAGAGCATGTTATGTTTCTATCCCGCTTGCACTTCTACTCTTATTTAAATGAGAGTAAGTGACAGAAGTAATGTCTGGAATAGCTCTGATAGATGCAATGTTTCATTGAGTTGCACAATACTGATCTACATTACAACTCGTATGATAACAATGAGACCGTCATCAACTGACAGTCATGCGTAATGAAGACCGTTTCAATCAATCTCCGTATCAAACCGCACAATATAGTCTGTAACATCAAAAGAAATAGATAGAGCTAGGTTTCTATACAGAATAAGGGTCTTTATACTTTTTTTAAATGTTGAACAGTCTGTTTTTCTTTTTAAATTTCTATCAGTGGTTTCTGTGATAAAATTTGTTCTATTACTATTTACTACTGTTACTAATTACTACAATAACCCCTTTTCGATTTAGCACACCCCCATTTAACCAAGTATAGTAAATCGCTCTAGGCGATAAGGGTTCCATTATACTATCACGGTTAAGTAAATGTTGTTTTGTTTCTTTCTCGTTGTATGTGTTTTATATTATAATGTGTCGATTATTACCGGTGTGAACTTGGCAGCCAAATCTAGCAGCCTATAACTCGACCAAATTAAGATGACTTTTTTTGTGAAGTTTGCGGCCAACGCCGATATGACCTCTGATTCTAGAAAAACTTGTACGATTCTTTTAGAGGCGGCTTCTGTAATTAGTGGACTACATAAAAATGATATAACATTTTGAAAAATACCCAAAAAAAATCAGTCATGACGACTAAGGTTACATAGTACGCTAAACTGCGACCCGTAGAACTCTGAAATCCTGAAACATTGCTACTTTATTGCGTTGATGGGTATATTGGCTAACCAAAAAAAGTAGTGAAAATGTGGCTAAATGCATTTGGAATACTGAAATTCATTATGTAAATCGTTTACCTATTTTTTAGCATTTCCGTCGCGTGATATGGTTCCAATAACACCTGAAAACCTCTGAAATATCAGAAATTTTATACTTTATTCGAAAGCCAGTATATGTAGCTATAAAAACATGCTACACATAAAGTGGCTAAACGATTGCAATAAGCTGAAATTTTCAGCTGAACATGAAACGGAAACAAAATTTGCCAGAGAAATTTTGGCTGCTGGTGATTTTAGACCTACTATCGGCTGAAACATGCCATGAAACTAATGAAATCGATAAGCGAGTAGTATAGGCTTTCAGAAAAACACTATTTCAGGCCGCTATGAAAGTCACACAACCCTAAAAATGACACATAATTTGTGTCAATGTAAATTTCGATCAGACAAACTTTGTACGCCAAACTGCGACCTGTAGAACTCTGAAATCCTGAAACATTACTACTTCATAGCATTGATGGGTGGATTGGCTAACCAAAAAAAGTAGTGAAAATGTGGCTAAATGCATTTGGAATACTGAAATTAATTATGCAAATCGTGTACCTATTTTTTAGCATTTCCGTCGCGTGATATGGTTCCAATAACACCTGAAAACCTCTGAAATATCAGAAACTTTATACTTTATTCAAAAGCCAGTATATGTAGCTATAAAAACATGCTACACATAAAGTGGCTAAATGACTGCAACAAGCTGAAATTTTCAGCTGAACAAGAAACGGAAACAAAATTTGCCAGAGAAATTTTGGCTGCTGGTGATTTTAGACCTACTATCGGCTGAAACGTGTCATGAAACTAATGAAATCGATAAGCGAGTAATATAAGCTTTCAGAAAAACACTATTTCAGGCCGCTATGAAAGTCACACAACCCTAAAAATGACACATAATTTGTGTGAATGTAAATTTCGATCAGACAGACACTGTACGCAAAACTGCGACCTGTAGAACTCTGAAATCCTGAAACATTACTCCTTCATAGCATTGATGGGTGTATTGGCTAACCAAAAAAAGTAGTGAAAATGTGGCTAAATGCATTTGGAATACTGAAATTCATTATGTAAATCGTATACCTATTTTTTAGCATTTCCGTCGCGTGATATGGTTCCAATAACACCTGAAAACCTCTGAAATATCAGAAATTTTATACTTTATTCGAAAGCCAGTATATGTAGCTATAAAAACATGCTACACATAAAGTGGCTAAACGATTGCAATAAGCTGAAATTTTCAGCTGAACATGAAACGGAAACAAAATTTGCCAGAGAAATTTTGGCTGCTGGTGATTTTAGACCTACTATCGGCTGAAACATGTCATGAAACTAATGAAATCGATAAGCGAGTAGTATAGGCTTTCAGAAAAACACTATTTCAGGCCGCTATGAAAGTCACACAATCCTAAAAATGACACATAATTTGTGTCAATGTAAATTTCGATCAGACAGACACTGTACGCAAAACTGCGACCTGTTGAACTCTGAAATCCTGAAACATTACTACTTCATAGCATTGATGGGTGGATTGGCTAACCAAAAAAAGTAGTGAAAATGTGGCTAAATGCATTTGGAATACTGAAATTGACCACGTAAATCGTGTACCTATTTTTTAGCATTTCGGTCGCGTGATATGGTTCCAATAACACCTGAAAACCTCTGAAATATCAAAAACTTTATACTTTATTCGAAAGCTAGTATATGTAGCTATAAAAACATGCTACACATAAAGTGGCTAAATGACTGCAACAAGCTGAAATTTTCAGCTGAACATGAAACGGAAACAAAATTTGCCAGAGAAATTTTGGCTGCTGGTGATTTTAGACCTACTATCGGCTGAAACATGTCATACAACTAATGAAATCGATAAGCGAGTAATATAGGCTTTCAGAAAAACATTATTTCAGGCCGCTATAAAAGTCACACAACCCTAAAAATGACACATAATTTGTGTGAATGTAAATTTCGATCAGACAAACTTTGTACGCCAAACTGCGACCTGTAGAACTCTGAAATCCTGAAACATTACTACTTCATTGCGTTGATACATATATTGGCTAATAAAAAAAAGTACTGAAAATGTGGCTAAATGCATTTGGAACACTGAAATTCATTATGTAAATCGTATACCTATTTTTTAGCATTTCCGTCGCGTGATATGGTTCCAGTAACACCTGAAAACCTCTGAAATACCAAAAACTTTATACTTTATTCAAAAGCCAATATATGTAGCTATAAAAACATGCTACACATAAAGTGGCTAAATGACTGCAACAAGCTGAAATTTTCAGCTGAACATGAAACGGAAACAAAATTTGCCAGAGAAATTTTGGCTGCTGGTGATTTTAGACCTACTATCGGCTGAAACATGTCATGAAACTAATGAAATCGATAAGCGAATAGTATAGGCTTTCAGAAAAACACTATTTCAGGCCGCTATGAAAGTCACACAACCCTAAAAATGACACATAATTTGTGCGAATGTAAATTTCGATCAGACAAACTTTGTACGCCAAACTGCGACCTGTAGAACTCTGAAATCCTGAAACATTACTACTTCATAGCATTGATGGGTGTATTGGCTAACCAAAAAAAGTAGTGAAAATGTGGCTAAATGCATTTGGAATACTGAAATTGACCACGTAAATCGTGTACCTATTTTTTAGCATTTCGGTCGCGTGATATGGTTCCAATAACACCTGAAAACCTCTGAAATACCAAAAACTTTATACTTTATTCAAAAGCTAGTATATGTAGCTATAAAAACATGCTACACATAAAGTGGCTAAATGACTGCAACAAGCTGAAATTTTCAGCTGAACATGAAACGGAAACAAAATTTGCCAGAGAAATTTTGGCTGCTGGTGATTTTAGACCTACTATCGGCTGAAACATGTCATGAAACTAATGAAATCAATAAGCGAGTAATATAGGCTTTCAGAAAAACACTATTTCAGGCCGCTATGAAAGTCACACAACCCTAAAAATGACACATAATTTGTGTGAATGTAAATTTCGATCAGACAGACACTGTACGCAAAACTGCGACCTGTAGAACTCTGAAATCCTGAAACATTACTCCTTCATAGCATTGATGGGTGTATTGGCTAACCAAAAAAAGTAGTGAAAATGTGGCTAAATGCATTTGGAATACTGAAATTCATTATGTAAATCGTATACCTATTTTTTAGCATTTCCGTCGCGTGATATGGTTCCAATAACACCTGAAAACCTCTGAAATATCAGAAATTTTATACTTTATTCGAAAGCCAGTATATGTAGCTATAAAAACATGCTACACATAAAGTGGCTAAACGATTGCAATAAGCTGAAATTTTCAGCTGAACATGAAACGGAAACAAAATTTGCCAGAGAAATTTTGACTGCTGGTGATTTTAGACCTACTATCGGCTGAAACATGTCATGAAACTAATGAAATCGATAAGCGAGTAGTATAGGCTTTCAGAAAAACACTATTTCAGGCCGCTATGAAAGTCACACAACCCTAAAAATGACACATAATTTGTGTCAATGTAAATTTCGATCAGACAAACTTTGTACGCCAAACTGCGACCTGTAGAACTCTGAAATCCTGAAACATTACTACTTCATAGCATTGATGGGTGTATTGGCTAACCAAAAAAAGTAGTGAAAATGTGGCTAAATGCATTTGGAATACTGAAATTCATTATGTAAATCGTTTACCTATTTTTTAGCATTTCCGTCGCGTGATATGGTTCCAATAACACCTGAAAACCTCTGAAATATCAGAAATTTTATACTTTATTCGAAAGCCAGTATATGTAGCTATAAAAACATGCTACACATAAAGTGGCTAAACGATTGCAATAAGCTGAAATTTTCAGCTGAACATGAAACGGAAACAAAATTTGCCAGAGAAATTTTGGCTGCTGGTGATTTTAGACCTACTATCGGCTGAAACATGTCATGAAACTAATGAAATCGATAAGCGAGTAGTATAGGCTTTCAGAAAAACACTATTTCAAGCCGCTATGAAAGTCACACAACCCTAAAAATGACACATAATTTGTGTCAATGTAAATTTCGATCAGACAGACTTTGTACGCCAAACTGCGACCTGTAGAACTCTGAAATCCTGAAACATTACTACTTCATAGCATTGATGGGTGGATTGGCTAACCAAAAAAAGTAGTGAAAATGTGGCTAAATGCATTTGGAATACTGAAATTAATTATGCAAATCGTGTACCTATTTTTTAGCATTTCCGTCGCGTGATATGGTTCCAATAACACCTGAAAACCTCTGAAATATCAGAAACTTTATACTTTATTCAAAAGCCAGTATATGTAGCTATAAAAACATGCTACACATAAAGTGGCTAAATGACTGCAACAAGCTGAAATTTTCAGCTGAACATGAAACGGAAACAAAATTTGCCAGAGAAATTTTGGCTGCTGGTGATTTTAGACCTACTATCGGCTGAAACGTGTCATGAAACTAATGAAATCGATAAGCGAGTAATATAAGCTTTCAGAAAAACACTATTTCAGGCCGCTATGAAAGTCACACAACCCTAAAAATGACACATAATTTGTGTGAATGTAAATTTCGATCAGACAGACACTGTACGCAAAACTGCGACCTGTAGAACTCTGAAATCCTGAAACATTACTACTTCATAGCATTGATGGGTGCATTGGCTAACCAAAAAAAGTAGTGAAAATGTGGCTAAATGCATTTGGAATACTGAAATTGACCACGTAAATCGTGTACCTATTTTTTAGCATTTCGGTCGCGTGATATGGTTCCAATAACACCTGAAAACCTCTGAAATACCAAAAACTTTATACTTTATTCAAAGCTAGTATATGTAGCTATAAAAACATGCTACACATAAAGTGGCTAAATGACTGCAACAAGCTGAAATTTTCAGCTGAACATGAAACGGAAACAAAATTTGCCAGAGAAATTTTGGCTGCTGGTGATTTTAGACCTACTATCGGCTGAAACATGTCATGAAACTAATGAAATCAATAAGCGAGTAATATAAGCTTTCAGAAAAACACTATTTCAGGCCGCTATGAAAGTCACACAACCCTAAAAATGACACATAATTTGTGCGAATGTAAATTTCGATCAGGCAAACTTTGTACGCAAAACTGCGACCTGTAGAACTCTGAAATCCTGAAACAATACTACTTTTTTTGGTTAGCCAATACACCCATCAATGCTATGAAGTAGTAATGTTTCAGGATTTCAGAGTTGTACAGGTCGCAGTTTGGCGTACAAAGTTTGTCTGATCGAAATTTACATTCACACAAATTATGTGTCATTTTTAGGGTTGTGTGACTTTTATAGCGGCCTGAAATAATGTTTTTCTGAAAGCCTATATTACTCGCTTATCGATTTCATTAGTTGTATGACATGTTTCAGCCGATAGTAGGTCTAAAATCACCAGCAGCCAAAATTTCTCTGGCAAATTTTGTTTCCGTTTCATGTTCAGCTGAAAATTTCAGCTTGTTGCAGTCATTTAGCCACTTTATGTGTAGCATGTTTTTATAGCTACATATACTAGCTTTCGAATAAAGTATAAAGTTTTTGGTATTTCAGAGGTTTTCAGGTGTTATTGGAACCATATCACGCGACCGAAATGCTAAAAAATAGGTACACGATTTACGTGGTCAATTTCAGTATTCCAAATGCATTTAGCCACATTTTCACTACTTTTTTTGGTTAGCCAATCCACCCATCAATGCTATGAAGTAGTAATGTTTCAGGATTTCAGAGTTCTACAGGTCGCAGTTTTGCGTACAGTGTCTGTCTGATCGAAATTTACATTGACACAAATTATGTGTCATTTTTAGGATTGTGTGACTTTCATAGCGGCCTGAAATAGTGTTTTTCTGAAAGCCTATACTACTCGCTTATCGATTTCATTAGTTTCATGACATGTTTCAGCCGATAGTAGGTCTAAAATCACCAGCAGCCAAAATTTCTCTGGCAAATTTTGTTTCCGTTTCATGTTCAGCTGAAAATTTCAGCTTATTGCAATCGTTTAGCCACTTTATGTGTAGCATGTTTTTATAGCTACATATACTGGCTTTCGAATAAAGTATAAAATTTCTGATATTTCAGAGGTTTTCAGGTGTTATTGGAACCATATCACGCGACGGAAATGCTAAAAAATAGGTATACGATTTACATAATGAATTTCAGTATTCCAAATGCATTTAGCCACATTTTCACTACTTTTTTTGGTTAGCCAATACACCCATCAATGCTATGAAGGAGTAATGTTTCAGGATTTCAGAGTTCTACAGGTCGCAGTTTTGCGTACAGTGTCTGTCTGATCGAAATTTACATTCACACAAATTATGTGTCATTTTTAGGGTTGTGTGACTTTCATAGCGGCCTGAAATAGTGTTTTTCTGAAAGCCTATACTACTCGCTTATCGATTTCATTAGTTTCATGACATGTTTCAGCCGATAGTAGGTCTAAAATCACCAGCAGCCAAAATTTCTCTGGCAAATTTTGTTTCCGTTTCATGTTCAGCTGAAAATTTCAGCTTATTGCAATCGTTTAGCCACTTTATGTGTAGCATGTTTTTATAGCTACATATACTGGCTTTCGAATAAAGTATAAAATTTCTGATATTTCAGAGGTTTTCAGGTGTTATTGGAACCATATCACGCGACGGAAATGCTAAAAAATAGGTATACGATTTACATAATGAATTTCAGTATTCCAAATGCATTTAGCCACATTTTCACTACTTTTTTTGGTTAGCCAATACACCCATCAATGCTATGAAGGAGTAATGTTTCAGGATTTCAGAGTTCTACAGGTCGCAGTTTTGCGTACAGTGTCTGTCTGATCGAAATTTACATTCACACAAATTATGTGTCATTTTTAGGGTTGTGTGACTTTCATAGCGGCCTGAAATAGTGTTTTTCTGAAAGCCTATATTACTCGCTTATTGATTTCATTAGTTTCATGACATGTTTCAGCCGATAGTAGGTCTAAAATCACCAGCAGCCAAAATTTCTCTGGCAAATTTTGTTTCCGTTTCATGTTCAGCTGAAAATTTCAGCTTGTTGCAGTCATTTAGCCACTTTATGTGTAGCATGTTTTTATAGCTACATATACAAGCTTTCGAATAAAGTATAAAGTTTTTGGTATTTCAGAGGTTTTCAGGTGTTATTGGAACCATATCACGCGACCGAAATGCTAAAAAATAGGTTCACGATTTGCATAATCAATTTCAGTATTCCAAATGCATTTAGCCACATTTTCACTACTTTTTTTGGTTAGCCAATATACCCATCAATACTATGAAGTAGTAATGTTTCAGGATTTCAGAGTTCTACAGGTCGCAGTTTGGCGTACAAAGTTTGTCTGATCGAAATTTACATTCGCACAAATGTGTGACTTTCATAGCGGCCTGAAATAGTGTTTTTCTGAAAGCCTATATTACTCGCTTATTGATTTCATTAGTTTCATGACACGTTTCAGCCGATAGTAGGGCTAAAATCACCAGCAGCCAAAATTTCTCTGGCAAATTTTGTTTCCGTTTCATGTTCAGCTGAAAATTTCAGCTTGTTGCAGTCATTTAGCCACTTTATGTGTAGCATGTTTTTATTACTACATATACTAGCTTTTGAATAATGTATAAAGTTTTTGGTATTTCAGAGGTTTTCAGGTGTTATTGGAACCATATCACGCGACCGAAATGCTAAAAAATAGGTACACGATTTACGTGGTCAATTTCAGTATTCCAAATGCATTTAGCCACATTTTCACTACTTTTTTTGGTTAGCCAATCCACCCATCAATGCTATGAAGGAGTAATGTTTCAGGATTTCAGAGTTCTACAGGTCGCAGTTTTGCGTACAGTGTCTGTCTGATCGAAATTTACATTCACACAAATTATGTGTCATTTTTAGGGTTGTGTGACTTTCATAGCGGCCTGAAATAGTGTTTTTCTGAAAGCCTATATTACTCGCTTATTGATTTCATTAGTTTCATGACAAGTTTCAGCCGATAGTAGGTCTAAAATCACCAGCAGCCAAAATTTCTCTGGCAAATTTTGTTTCCGTTTCATGTTCAGCTGAAAATTTCAGCTTGTTGCAGTCATTTAGCCACTTTATGTGTAGCATGTTTTTATAGCTACATATACTAGCTTTCGAATAAAGTATAAAGTTTTTGGTATTTCAGAGGTTTTCAGGTGTTATTGGAACCATATCACGCGACCGAAATGCTAAAAAATAGGTACACGATTTACGTGGTCAATTTCAGTATTCCAAATGCATTTAGCCACATTTTCACTACTTTTTTTGGTTAGCCAATCCACCCATCAATGCTATGAAGTAGTAATGTTTCAGGATTTCAGAGTTCTACAGGTCGCAGTTTTGCGTACAGTGTCTGTCTGATCGAAATTTACATTGACACAAATTATGTGTCATTTTTAGGATTGTGTGACTTTCATAGCGGCCTGAAATAGTGTTTTTCTGAAAGCCTATATTACTCGCTTATCGATTTCATTAGTTTTATGACATGTTTAAGCCGATAGTAGGTCTAAAATCACCAGCAGCCAAAATTTCTCTGGCAGATTTTGTTTCCGTTTCATGTTCAGCTGAAAATTTCAGCTTGTTGCAGTCATTTAGCCACTTTATGTGTAGCATGTTTTTATAGCTACATATACAAGCTTTCGAATAAAGTATAAAGTTTTTGGTATTTCAGAGGTTTTCAGGTGTTATTGGAACCATATCACGCGACCGAAATGCTAAAAAATAGGTTCACGATTTGCATAATCAATTTCAGTATTCCAAATGCATTTAGCCACATTTTCACTACTTTTTTTGGTTAGCCAATACACCCATCAATGCTATGAAGTAGTAATGTTTCAGGATTTCAGAGTTCTACAGGTCGCAGTTTGGCGTACAAAGTTTGTCTGATCGAAATTTACATTCGCACAAATTATGTGTCATTTTTAGGGTTGTGTGACTTTCATAGCGGCCTGAAATAGTGTTTTTCTGAAAGCCTATACTACTCGCTTATCGATTTCATTAGTTTCATGACATGTTTCAGCCGATAGTAGGTCTAAAATCACCAGCAGCCAAAATTTCTCTGGCAAATTTTGTTTCCGTTTCATGTTCAGCTGAAAATTTCAGCTTGTTGCAGTCATTTAGCCACTTTATGTGTAGCATGTTTTTATAGCTACATATATTGGCTTTTGAATAAAGTATAAAGTTTTTGGTATTTCAGAGGTTTTCAGGTGTTACTGGAACCATATCACGCGACGGAAATGCTAAAAAATAGGTATACGATTTACATAATGAATTTCAGTGTTCCAAATGCATTTAGCCACATTTTCAGTACTTTTTTTTATTAGCCAATATATGTATCAACGCAATGAAGTAGTAATGTTTCAGGATTTCAGAGTTCTACAGGTCGCAGTTTGGCGTACAAAGTTTGTCTGATCGAAATTTACATTCGCACAAATTATGTGTCATTTTTAGGGTTTCGTGATTTTTTGAGCGGCCTGAAATAGTGTTTTTCTGAAAGCCTATATTACTCGCTTATTGATTTCATTAGTTTCATGACATGTTTCAGCCGATAGTAGGTCTAAAATCACCAGCAGCCAAAATTTCTCTGGCAAATTTTGTTTCCGTTTCATGTTCAGCTGAAAGTTTCAGCTTGTTGCAGTCATTTAGCCACTTTATGTTTAGCATGTTTTTATAGCTACATATACTAGCTTTCGAATAAAGTATAAAGTTTTTGGTATTTCAGAGGTTTTCAGGTGTTATTGGAACCATATCACGCGACGGAAATGCTAAAAAATAGGTAAACGATTTACATAATGAATTTCAGTATTCCAAATGCATTTAGCCACATTTTCACTACTTTTTTTGGTTAGCCAATATACCCATCAACGCAATAAAGCAGCAATGTTTCAGGATTTCAGAGTTCTACGGGTCGCAGTTTAGCGTACTATGTAACCTTAGTCGTCATGACTGATTTTTTTTGGGTATTTTTCAAAATGTTATATCATTTTTATGTAGTCCACTAATTACAGAAGCCGCCTCTAAAAAAATCGTACAAGTTTTTCTAGAATCAGAGGTCATATCGGCGTTGGCCGCAAACTTCACAAAAAAAGTCATCTTAATTTGGTCGAGTTATAGGCTGCTAGATTTGGCTGCCAAGTTCACACCGGTTCGATTATTGGTGTGCAATAAAGTTATATAGTGTTTTATTCTATTCTATTCTATAAATATGTATCTCAGACGACCTAGTTATGCAAGCCATGTGATGATCTAGCGACTCCTGTGAAAGACGTGTTGCACACAAAAATAATAAACTTGAGAGAAAAACATAGCAGACACAAATGCAGTACACAATTAGGGCAATGTAGGGATGCGCTTTCTTAGATACATTAAAACTATACAGATATATAAAATCCATTAGTTATTAAAGCACGTCAGGCGGCGGCAATACGCTACGACATTTTTTCAATTCTGGTCACGCTATAGATGGATTTCCGATCGGAACGAAGGCCCTTCTGAGGAGTATGGCCCATTTATCTTCATTTAGGGAAATATTTTCCTATTTGGATGGCGTACCTGTTACTGAGGACCCAATGACACTCGCATTCTTGAGCAGCTTACATGTTAGGAAATAATAATATAGGCCAGAAGAAAAGCCCTGGGAATGCAAGCGTGGATAAAATATTTTAGTTGATTAACGGTAAAATTTCAGGTTAGGGGGTTATTGATGCCGATGTAATAGAACAACCAACGGTACCCATTTTTTCTCTTTTTATCTTTGACTAGCTAAGTGTTTGATCACAGCTCACCTGATGTTAAGTGACGGTGTAGTCGAAGATGGTAGAGCACATCTAGCCTGAAATGGAACTGGCTCACAAATGAGGCTGATTGCCTGTGAGTGCTTGGCGGCAGACTTTCAATATGAGGGTGGTAGCTTGCCAACTGAGTACTAGAAAATACCCTACCACCATGCTATTTTTTCCTCGCGATGTTTTCCTTCACCGACAGCTCAAGTTCATTGTTGGGCGTCCTTCGGCGTGTGAACCGCCCGCGGTAACCACTGAACTATCATTCCTTGCCTGCAATAAGAACCTACTAATAAGAGATTAGGAAAGGATGGTTAGAATTGGGAAATGATCATCCACGCAAAGACCCGTAAGAGAACGACAACGTTAGGTGACCTGTTGTCCTGGCCTGGTGTAGTGTACCTATAAGATAGCACGCCGTCATTCCGGGAGGTACGGAAGTGCACGGCGGTGGTCCGTTCCACTAGAGAACCTTCTCACTAGAGAACATAACATTAAGTAAGCTGTAGTCAAACACCTATCGTTAATAAATGCTAACCTATGAAAGGGTTATCCTTTCCATTCCGTATCGTGAGCCTAGTCGCCCTGTTTAAGGTGGTGTCTTTGTCTCCATTGAGCGAGCCGTTGCGCTTGTCCAGGGTTCCTATAAGCAATCTTCGCTCAGGCGGCGCGGGACGCGGGTCGAAGTCACGCTCGAGGGCCGAGCTGGCTGGTGTGATGAGCGGGTCTGCAGGCTCGGGCTCCATGTCTTCTACCCGGGCCCCGACAGACACCTGTTCGTCCACCATCTTGCGTAGTTTCGCCTGTTATTCAAAAAATATATTTAGGTATCGTCGCTGTTTCTTTCTGAGAGGCTTTGCATATTGTTAATATACCGTGTCAGTATGCAATTCGCTTTAAAAGCTATTTAAATTATTTTTGTAACTGCCCATCTCAATATAACATGACAAGAACTTTGTTGGAGATGCAGAAAAATCACATCCCTGTATTGTACCATTTTTTGGAATTTATATTTTACCAAATACATATTTATATTTTGATTATGCAGAATTATGCGCATGAATATGTTTTAATTACACAAGTGATAATGTGGTTAATAATATATTCATTGAATACTTTATTGCACACTTATAAAATAATATGCTACAAAAGGAGGACTTAATGCTAAAGTATTTTCTGCTAACCATCACCACAGTGTATGAGATGTGATTGTAGGCGCGCATCAAAACGAATATATGTATACCAATATAATAAAGTTGGGGAATGAAATTGCACTTACTACATCTATATATCTACTACTATTATAGTGTAAAAAAACGTTAAATATGCGGGATTACTCGTGATAAATGCACGAATAATCCCACACAAGTATAATAAAATCTTACTCTGCAAGAAGTTGTTTATATTAGACATTACTTTGCTGGTAACAAGCGATCTTTAGAAGCTACACATCAATTTATCTTGAAAATGAAAAGCACTAAAACCTACATAAAACATCAACCAACAAGCTCATTAAAACTGGCTCCTTGATAAGGGCAATGCTGTTTTGGCCATCCGACGCGGCCATATCTCTGGCCATTAATCTAAAGCTATATACCTCCACCCATTTAGTTAATTCACCTGCCACCGTTTGATGTAATAGACGTTTAAGTCTGCTCGCTTAATAGCTGCGTTTTAGGGCTCGGACCGATTCCATGGCAACTTTGTAATTAATGGTAATACCACCATTTAACTAAGCGACAAGCATTAACCAGATATCTGTAGGGTATAACGGGGTAATAATGGAAAATGCAACTTGAAATTGTGAGTTGAGGCGTACACGTCTGCTATCACTTTACACTGTAGTCAAGAGTTGTCTGTGAAGCGGCAGTTTTAGCACTTTCGTACATAAGGTGATGAATAAATAAAAATCGGTGGAAATTTTACATGACACTTATCAAGCCCTGAACTAAGCAAATCTTGTACTATGGAAACTAGATAACTAATAGTAAATTATAAATTTTTTTCATACACACAAAACAATTATTAACGTTTGTCACACAAAATGTTTGTCCTGAGTGGGAATCGGACCCACACTGCAACTCATAAAGCAAAGCTACTACCTAATTAACCGATAGAATATTAATTAGAAATAACATATATAGCTTATGTTTTAATATACAGGTTTATGGGAAACGTTATTATGACTTTATCGACTTATCTGCTCGATTTAGTTTGGTACTTACCGCCAGATAAAGTTAAGTGAAAAACAATTTAAATTAACAAAACCGCGCCATTTTAAGTTTGCTATGTAATTTCGTAAAACAAAAACAGTGTAACAAAAAACATTTCATGGGCGGAGCTTTCTAATCAAAAGCATCGTTAAAGCTTTACGTATGAATTGTTGTTGCTTTATGTATGACCGAGCTAAGTGTAAGTCGGTGGAAGTATGTCGCGGTAATCATGCATGTGTGGGCGGTGAAGCTCACCTGGGCGTCGCCTAGTATGCGGCGCACTAGCGCCATCAGGCCGCTGTGGCAGGCGCTGTCATGCTACCCCGCGCACCCGCTATACCCCATCCTCCTCTTGTCACCTGTCACGCGCTCGTTACACCCCCTATTCACCTCTAAACTTGCGATACAAATTGAAACTATTCCACTTTGTAATGCTCCCCTTTCGCTAACTAACGAACGACGGCGGGGAATGCGGCCGACTCTTCTTCAAACTGAAACAAAAGAAAAACATATTTAAGCAATCAAACAAACAAGTCATGTTTTTCAGAAATATATTTAACTAGCTGCGCTTTGCAGTTTCACTCGCATTGTTCGGGATAAAAATAGCCTATATATTAATCCAGGATATAAGCTATGTGCTTTCCAGATTTTGTGTAAATTCGTTGAGGCGTTACAGCATAAAAAGTAAAGCTACATACAAATGGACACATTTTTATATTTATAATATTACTAGCTGCGCCCCGCGGTGTTATCCGCTGCATATTTTTGGAATAAAAAATAGCATATGTGTTAATCCAGGGTCTCAGCTACCTCGATACCAAAATTCATCCAAATCCGTGCAGTAGTTTTTGCGTGAAAGAGTAACAAACATCCGTCCATCCATCCAAACTTTCACATTTATAATTTTAGTGGGATTAGTGTAAAATGTGCGATGACACAGGTACAAAAATTAACTATGACAAAATATTGTCATTTTTTTAAGGTTTACGCTCTATAGACACTGGTCCGTGACCTTTGTTAACTTTTTAATTATTATAAGATTTTTTACAATACAGTACAGGAAGTTAGTTTAATTAATCTTAATCTAATATAATCTATAAAGTATACCGCGAGCAGATCAGCAACTACACTACATATTTAGTAGTAGTTCTAGTTAAATTCTATTCTATGTTATTCTATTCCACACACAACAACACTAACATTTAGTTTAATATGTCACACACGACACAGTTTCTGGTCATAACTTCTTATTTTTATGATATAGTACTATAATTTTGCCATTTTGTTATCTAAATATATATGGGCTTTCATTGTGAAAACAATGCCATACCATATCATATTTATCGACAGTAAAAACAACCCTTTATATTCCATTCGCATTACTAGCTTTATAGCTGTGTCACATATTCGTGTGTAAACATTGCGTGAAATTATTTCATGTTTTTTTATTCTATTTCATGATGGGGGTTCCCTGTTAGCTGTAATATTTTTTAATGGTGTTTCAATATTAATTAAACAAATGCATGCCCTTAAATAAAATGATAATAACTCCGTGTAATTATAAACTTGCTTAAATTTGTGACCGCAGTGCTGATGTAATTTAGATTAAAAATTAGGTGACGCCAGCGTTCTAGCTACATTTTAGGGGATTTAAGTTTAATTTTTACTTTTATGTATGTTTGCATATCAACTTTTTCTGATTTATTTGTTACTAGCGGACGCCTCGCGGTTTCACCCACGTAGTTCCAGTTCCTGTGAGAATACACGGATAAAAAGTAGCCTATGTCACCCGGAGAAAGTGTAGCTTCCCAACGGTGAAAGAATTTTTGAAATCGGTCCAGTAGTTGCGGAGCCTATTCATTACAAACAGATAAACAGTCAAATATTTCCCTTTTCTCCTCTTTCCTCTTTTTTCTATCTTCTAATCTTTTCCTCTTTATAATAGTATAGCTGATGTAGACTAGCTGATTACCCGGTACTCGGGTGTGGTAGTGTTTATCTTTGGGTCTCACATCTTTAAGAACATCATTCTAACTATAACAAATAATTAAAAAAGAAATTGCTGAATTGTTATGAACCGGTGTCAAATATGCGCTGGTAAGCGCATATTTGACACCGGTTCATTTGATTATAACTTTTATAGATATTACAGTAAAATCTTAATTTAGTAGGTATCTACTAGAATAATTCACATATATGGGGATGAAGTAACTTTCTGTTAAGTACAGGAAGTTTTTATTTAATTTTTTATCAATCAATGTAGGTACATAATTTATTTATAATTACGGCACAAATATAGATATTTGTTATATTTGGGGTTAAAACTAAACGTTTAGAGGAGGCGTCAGATGTCCAGAATGCTGGCATTTACTTCGGTCAAAAGTCTAGCATTGCCATTTGCCAATGCTGCCAGCATTCTGGCCATGTTTTCTTCCTTTGATGAACTATTAGATTAGGTTTTTGTTTTTATACATTTGTAAAAAGTACCTAGGTAGTATTCATTTAAGATTTTTTTTATGTTGTTATTTATACGTTATCATTGTTAAGTTGTTTTAATCAGGAAACTTGACGGCCACAAATGTGTTACAAGATCTTACGAAGCATTTTAAAATGTCAAAATATGTATGTAAATAGACTTTCCCAAATGTGTCTTCTACTCGTATAATGTAACTTTGTCATATTTTCGTTTAGAGAGCGCTCTCTTTCTCAAGTAACCCAAAACTAATTACCACGTCTTGAAAGAAAAATATTAAAGCCCTTAATTGCCTGCTAAGTAGTAACCGTAATAAAGTTCCTTCAAAATACTCGTGAAACTCATTATTCAGGGCGCCCGAGGCAAGCCCCGCCATACAAACGAAATCTTGTCTTTGACGTCACGATATTTCCTATGCCCTTTTTTGCTGGTGCCGTCACAGAACATTCTAGTACAAAAACCAAAGGGTTTACGCTTCACTGCTTCGTTTGAAGAAAAATCGTAAACTAGAAAATGTTTACAGCTGTTATCGTCATCATCATCAAAATCAGCCAGTAATCAGTATATGTAAGTAAGCAAGTAGCGAAAATCTATTTTGTACGAATGACAGGCTAGAATTTCGAGCACAGTAATTTACCTGATTTTAAGTAAGTATTTGCTCAAAGATGGTAAATACATCTAGCTAAAATTGGTACAGGTTTTGAAATGAGGCTGCCAGCACTGGATATTTTGGACAGCAGATTTTTAACTTAAAGGTAACTAGCCAGCCGAGTACCTACTAGAAAGCATTTTTTCACCGGCTGCTTGGGCTTTGAACCCGCGTTTTCCGGCGACCGCGCTTACCACTGAGTTAGACGAGTATTATAAGTATGTATTTACAAAAAAAGGATTTAAGTGATTTATCAGTTATCTCACTGCCATAGTCCTGAGTATATACCTAAGTCACTGGACTTACGTTTATCGTCATTTCACAGGTCAATTACGGAAACGAGTAGTTATGCAAACGTGACCGTTATTTTTACGTGATCAGCCATGTTATGCAAATTCGATGAACAAATTGGGTCTTTTTTAATTTAAGAGGTTTAATCTTGACGAATATTGTCAGAGGAAACGTTTTAAGGCGGTAATTTGCGAAGTGAGGCTCGTTGAGCCGCCGGTTCCAGTTATTGCCCACAAAATTGATTAAAATTCTGGCTGCGTAAGAGAGTCTTATCTACTTTTTATTAGATTGCGTTGCTGAAGATCGTTCCGTTTCAGTTACTTTCTGGCTTCATTTCCTCTTGTCCGATTGATTTCACTGAAATTTTTTTATACTTGAGGCTAGGTGTTCGACTACAGCTTATCTAATAATAAGTTGTGGTGTGGCCGAAAAAGTCAGTTATAAATTAAAAAATTTATATATATTGGTTTATTTATTTAAAAATCCCCAACACCAATAACAAAGAAAAGAGCTGATAAATTTCGCAGATTTTCTTGAGTGATAACTACAATACGCGACCAAATTAACTTAAAAAAATACGATGAAATCGGTTCAGCCGTTTGGGATGGCACGTTATACTTAAAACACCATTCTGTTTGCGTTGGGGTTTCAAAAATATCTGGCGGAGTTGAAATGGAAACCGGGACTCAAGTGAGGCTGTCGAAACACGCCGTTACGTTTCGATAGATTTTTAACTTGAGGGTAGTATCTAGCCTGCTGGGTACTAGAAAGTATCCTACAACCATACTATAGTTTCTTAATGTTAACTAATAAATATCGTAGGGAATTTCTCACAGCGCCATCTAGCCCCAAACTAAACAAAGCTTGTACTATAGGAACTAGATAACTGATAGAATACTTAAACACTTTTTTGTAAATACATACAAACACCCAGACACAGAACAAACATTTTTTATGGGACAAAATGTTTGTCCTGGGTGGGAATCGAACCCACCTCCTACAGCTCTTAAGTAGGTATACTACCAATGATCCAAAAGGGCTGTCACTTCACTGCAAATTTACACATGTAATCTGACTACGTTCACTACTAAGCTATTATCGCTACAAGCAGGAGTACAATACCTATCGAAGTTTGTGTTAAATCAATAAAAAGGATTTGATTTGTTTTATTACGCAGTTCTAAGCATCGTTGCAATTGTCATGGGCATGCGTTGTATGTTTAATATTTAAAACCCCTGGTTCGAAACCTAGTCAGACACGTAGAAATTTTAATTGACTGACTCCACGTTCCTGGCTGTATAGGTAAGAATGAAGAGAGTTTATTAGCTGGGATTACATATCTGACAGAGGATTTATTGAATTTGATCATTTTATTAAATGTGGGTTTTGTACAAAATTTATCGTATGTTACCGAAATTAGTAGGAGCATCATATCAAAAGGTTATATTGGCATACTAAAACGTTATTTTGAATAAATAAATCAAAATATGTCAAACGTGCAGTTTCCATGGGGAAATAAACTCCATGGGGAAGAACGCAATGTTGTGTTTAAACGTTCAAAACATAATAATTGTACGAGGAAAAATAAATTACAAAAAAAAAGTTAATCTTTTACCACAGTTACAGAAGCTGTTAACTGACTTTGACATTATCCTAAGATTGCGTAAACTTGAATCAATACACCTGATGTTTGATTTAGATCACACTTCCTCTCACATGCCGCTAAGGGCCACGTCACGAATGCAGTATTCATCAAAGTAATTGCGCAGTTTCATTAAAAATTCCAGCACATCCTTCAAGATTAACATAAAAAGGTCTCTGGATTTGTGAAGTGGCACTCTGGTTTGAATTAAAGAGTTTTTATGTCACGTTTCGTGTCAATCTAATCATACCCAAATAATTATACGTTCTGGGCTTTTTATCCAAATCAAAAGATTAAGAGTGACATAATTATATATATATATATGGAATAGAATCCCAATAAACTTGTGCAAGGTAGTTAAATGTTTAACGCAGTTTTCAAAATTATATTTCATGCAGAAGAATCGCCAAAAATTTATAGATCGGCCAAACAATTGAGCAAAAAAGATAATCTTAATAATGAGTACAAGTACTTTCTATCGATTTACTACTAGCGATACAACGAGTATATCTTCGATATTTTTAAATATCGAAATACTTGACACTGAAAGTGCGCCGCAAAATAAAAATAGGCAGTTATTGGGACTACCGACAGAAGTAAAGAGTTAAATCATATTAGCATGTTAGTAATGCAAACACATAAGTTTTGCCCTTACCAAAAATCGTTCAGTGTAGCTACAGAAGCTTTCACTTACAAAAGACCTAGTCATTTCTATTTATAAATGAGTTTCGTAAATACTAGAGTGCCTATATGCTACTTATGCGATCATTTCAATTAATGAAATGCTGGAGTTCAGACAGTGGCGCGTAATTTATGAGCTCTTACGGAACTATAAAACCCAGAGTATCCCCAATAGTTTCAGTTTCAGATCCGTTTCATAGAAAACTTGTGTACAATCCACCGAAAAAAAATCAACAAAACAGTTTGATTTCAAACAGTTTTTTATACATTAAAATTACAACTTTATACATTTTTATGGTTGATTTTACTTGAAGCTTCTAAAGAGTTTTGGAAGGAAAAGACATGTTTCACCGCATTATATTACTTGCCGACACATGAAATTAATTTCTGCAGAATAAACTATACATATACTATAATTCTGCAGTAATTTACTTTTTATTTATTTTTAAACAAACACGCAAATTGCTTAGCTGTTTTGAACACACTTCTTTATTATTAAATTATCTTCTAGATAAATGGAATTCACTGCAATCTATAAAATAATTAAGTTACTTTGGTTATTCGATTAGTAATATATAGATTAAAAACAAATAAAGTTTTTTTTTGTTTGTTATTATTTGGTAGTCATAATCCACTTGTAAAATAAAAAAAATAGTTCATTGGAACAATAAGGCCGCTGGTTACGAGTACTGTCCCAGCGCTGAAATTCTGGTAGATTACGTCAGTGGTTTATTATGGTGGCTATTATTTTATTATTAAGGCATGTGGCTGACTATACCTCGTTCATAATTCACGTAAACTTCTCTCCGCACGTTATTACAGTCTTTGAATACTTCATGTTTTAATTAAAAGTGAGACACGACGTTTTTATATTACACATTGAAATATTAAACGCGGCTATAAAATTTGAGTAAGCGAAACGAGGTCTTTGAGTCTAATGCATTCATATGTTCATGTGATACCATCGCCCGTGCTTGAGTATCGTTAATCCGATTACCACAAATCTTTGCAATGATTATATCTAATAAGTTTTTTGAAATTCGAATATTATTAAAATTTGGAAAGTGCTTTTACAACATAATTTAATAGATTTATGGGTTTTGCTTTTTTTACGTTTTTCAAGCTCGGTGTTTGATCACAGCTCACCTGATATTAAATGAAGGTGTATTCGGTTGTTATTCATTTAGTTTTTATGTTACTTTAGATGTTTTAGTTACCTATGTATATTGTATATGTAATACTTTCTAGCATATTTGTGATGTTTTTTTTTTTGTTTTATACTATTTATTTTGTGATTTTATGTAAAATGGACACGGACACACATACACACACTTGCACACACCAACACACACACACATACTCTTGCCTAGATGAAACTGATTTACTTGTGACTTGAAGGCACCCGGGTTGTATCTATCGGGTAGCAAACGGATAAGAAATTGTATTCTGTAGCGATTTGTACGATGCGGGCGGAATTGAACTGTTTATATAATATTTGTTACGTCTTGACGACTGCTGAACGAATTTACATTGTAATGCAGATAGCTTATCTCCTGGATTAGCACATAGTCTACATTTTATCACGTAGAACGCAGTTGAAACCACAGGGCGCAGCTAGTTGCTACTTAATGAAAAGTTATATAAGTACACGATTATGAGCTTGGGGTGTTGTTAGCAGAAAGTGGGTCAATTTACACAGAGAATGTGAAAAACTTTGATTATGAACTGAACTTTGAAATCTTAAGAAAAAGTTAACTATTGTTTAGAAAAATGTCAATCAAACCGCGACTAAGTGTATGGAACAGCTGATTTCTTTTGCGACTTCAATATCAGTTGCTCATAATGATACGCACAATGACCATACCTAAAGCTTATGACCCTGCATAGTCACAGAATTAGAATGGTGCAGGTGACAAGAATCATCCCAGGCCCACGCCAGCGCCGGGTCTTTATTTACGACTAAACTTGTAGGCTTTCTATGCACAGCTGTTCCATTTATAATAAACTGAATAGCCCAAGTTTAATCCTCTTGGGTATCATAACTACCACGCAATATAATAGGTAAATTATCATTAAAACTAATAGTTTGAACGTCTAAGGATTATCCAGCGATTAATGACAATTTTACCATCTCCGTCCACAACGTTTGTCAACCATAAGTTTAAAAAAACCATTAGTATTTAATTGATATGTATTAATTAATAAATTATTAATTTAGAATTTGGCGTTCTGAGAGAATCGAACCACTTTAACAATATTACATGTTTTTATCTAGGCATATTATACAGCATTACTGTGTTCCGGTTTGAAGGGTACTGCAGCTAGCGAAATTACTGGGCTGTTGAGACTCTATCAAAAGTCTCAAAGTAATGAGCGCCAAAGCAGTGATGCCCTGGACTTTGTTTTGTTACTTAAAGTTCTGTGTATCGCTGCGATGGTCATGGACAGGCGTTATCTCTTACCATCAGGAGAGCGTCTCGTTCGTCTCATTACTTTTTTCATAAAAAAAATAAAAAAATATATCCATTTTGTGACACATTTTGCAATCATTGCAAGAAAAGTAGGTGTGCATACGAGTAGAAAAGCAAACTGTCTGACTATGTGTCTACCTTTGTACCGAAACAAGTTACGACTTAGCTAATCCAATGACCGCTGGCTGGCAGCCGGAGCCTCTGCCTGCCCTCGCACAGAGTGTAGACTGCGGTCTAGGGCTCTATGTTGTTTCAAACTATTACATATTCTGTGTGTAGTAGGTACTCCAAGTTAATCTTTATAGAATCCAACGAATATTTGCAAAATTAAATGCATTCAGAAAACGAACTACTACTAATATTTTGATCACATCATTATCATTTTGAAGATTGATGTTGAATAGACTATTTATAATTATGTACCTATATCACGTATAGTTGAAAAATCTATTTGATAGATAAATAAATAGAAATAGAGACTTTATTGTGCACATTAGTAAACTTACACTGAATGCGACTAGTGAAAGTATAAATCTAAACTCTTTAACTTTTACGCAATTTCTCCTTTAATAAAATAAGGGGCATGTTAAGAACTTAATCCGAAAGAATAACAACTTCTGACAGTTTGACGCAACAGTTTATAAAGTATGAGGTTGTACTTCCGGAATAATGCGCTGTTTGCAGCCACGTCAGCGGTAAAAGTAGCTGGAAGTTTGTAGCGAGGCCCGGCGGCGTATCTGCGAGCTACGGACGTCGTAGACTTCAGACTACAAAACTTTTAGCCTGAAAGTAATGGTTTATGAATGTAATTTGAATATTAGTTGTAAAAGTTCAATGAAAACTCGACGTACTCGTATTCAAATTCAAATTAAATTAAATTCAAATTATTTATTATTGACACAAAAACAATTAAACAATTACATTTATGTCACAAAATTATAAAACAACTAAATTCAAAATAAAATGTTAAATTAAAATATAATGTCAGGTTAAAATATAAAGTCAAGTTAGAAGAGCGAACTTCTCGTTTTCCAATCGCGTGGTTTTAAAATAACTGAGGTACCGCAATTGGTACTAAGCGGAGTTCCATTAGACCGAGTTTCACGTTTTAAGTACCTGGGTCACTGGGTCACGGAGGGCCTCACGGATAATGATGATATAGAGAGGGAACGTAGGGCGTTGGCTGTCAGAAGCAATATGTTGGTTCGCAGATTTGCTCGCTGCACTACTCCAGTTAAAATAACTTTATTTAAAGCATTCTGCCAGTCTTTTTATACCTGCAGTCTGTGGGCCAACTATACGCGGAAGACAATTAATGCCCTGCGAGTGCAGTACAACAATGCGCTCAGGGTGCTGTTGGGGCTGCCTTGGCGCTGCAGTGCGTCGGGGATGTTTGCGGACAACCGGGTGGATGGCTTTCGTGCCATACTCCGCAAACGGGCCGCCTCGATGCTCTCCCGCGTCCGCGGCAGCACCAACAGCATCCTGTGTGCAGTGGCCGCCCGACTCGACTGCCCCATAATCACGCATGCCGCTCAACTGCACATGTGCTTTGACTCATTATGATAATTGACGGACGAAGACTACATTTTAAGTTTGATTATTAACTATTATTACTGATTGAATTATTATTGTTTTGTATTTAGTTAAATAATTATGGGTCTTAGTAACCTGAAATAAATTATTATTATTATTATTCCAGTTATTTATTTCTTTTCTTAATTTTTAAATTTTTTTACATTAGATATATATAAAAAACAACATAAATAATATAAAAAAACTTAAAAACTAGGGTGCCGCCGGCAGCGGGGCAGGGCTCAAGCTGCCGGTGGTTAGGGCTGCAGAGTGAGGAACCTCCTCACAATGCGCGCCGTGTCAAGGATCACTGCCTTTTGAAGCTGACCCTTGACCCAACCGTCTAGCGAGAGTCTCTTGAGATGTTGGTCGAGACTCTTCGCTATAAGACCGTTTACCGAGACAACTATCGGGACAATGATCGTCGAATCAACATCCCACATGGCGGTTATCTCGTGAGCCAAGTCAAGGTACTTGCTGAGCTTGTCCTTCTCGGCCTTCACGAGATTCTCGTCATGTGGGATGGTGATGTCGACGAGCACTGCCCGGCGTTGAGCTCGGTCGACCACCACGATATCAGGCTTATTGGCGACAATAGTCCTGTCCGTGATGATAGACCGGTCCCAATAGAGCAAAGCACGACCATTTTCGAGAACTGGCGCTGGTGCGTACTTATAGTACGGCACCTCAGACTCGACAAGGCCGTATTGAAGAGCAAGCCGCTGATGGATGATCCTGGCTACTTGGTTGTGCCTGTGCAAATACTCGCCGTTAGCAAGATGCGAACAACCGGAAATAATATGTCGGAGCGATTCTCCGGGACGGTGGCATGCCCGACAGATGTCGACCGTACCGTCCTTCATGATATATTTCCGATAATTGTTCGTCTTGATAACTTCGTCCGCAATCGCACAGGCAAAACCCTCAGTTTCCCCAAAGAGGTCTCCGAAACGTAGCCAGTTCACCGACGCGAGCATGTCCACATCGGGGCCCGTTAGGACCCGATAGAACCGCCCGTGCAGCTGCTTGCTCTTCCATACTTCCTTGCGGTCTTCGGTGCTTAGCACCGATGGTTTGCGCCAGTTCTCGTTCGCTAAGGAGAGCGGCGTGAGGCCCTTGTCAACTGCCACAACATCTCGATGCATCCCGCACTCGTTGTCGCGGAAATAATCCCTGAGACTGCACACTTCACGATTATGGAGGTTCTTGGCGCTTAAGAAGCCACGACCCCCCAATTTTCGTGGAATGTACAGTCTCATAACAGACGAGCGTGGGTGTAGCATGCGATGAGTTGTGAGCTGTTGACGGACTCTTCTATCCAGGGCGTCCAGCTCAGTCTGAGTCCACCTCAGTATGCCAAAGGAGTATATCAGTAGAGGCATCACCCAACCGTTGAAGGCACGCACCTTATTGCCACCCGACTAAAGACTTATTATTATTATTATTATTTAAATACAATGTCAAAATACAAATAAAATGTCAAAACTGGATACAATGTCAAATAAAAATATATCAGTTATATGTCAGAAAAAACATCGTCAGTGGTGTCGTGCCTCTTGCACCTGTCCCACTGATCAGTCAGATTTTCACAATAAAATAAGAAATTTCCAGTAACAGTTTTCCAAGTATCAGATAGAATATCGAAATCAGTGTTGACAGCAAGGAGCGCATTGAAGTGGCGGCGGGCGCGAATCAATGGAGACATCGATCTCGCAACAGTACGACCTTGATCAACGTGGAAGAGGTTATGTGGCCGACCACGCCTATTTGCCGGAACCCAGGGATTATCCGGGGCGAAGAAAGAGAGAAGTAAATTATGCAGATGCATAGAGTCGACATACCCTCTAAGCACCTTACAGCAAAAAATCAGCTGGTCGAGTAGCCTTCTCACTTCCAAGGAGTTGTATCCTAGCTGCCCTAGAAGAAACTTGGTTGGGTACATGTAGGGATAGTATCCAAATAGCTTTTTGTACAGTGCCCTTAAGAAGACCTTTTGGACCTTCTCAAGCATCCGTGCGTAGGTGACATGATAAGGATTCCATACGCAGGCACTCGATTCAAGTTTACTTCTCACCAGAGCACCGTACAAGGTTTTTAAAACATGTGGGTTCTCAAAGTCCTTAGCATTACGCAGTACAAAACCTAGACGTCGGTAGGCCTCTTTTGCGAGATCCGACACGTGATCATGGAATGTCAGACTGCGATCGAATATTACCCCCAGATCTTTGACAGAAGATACTCTATTTATGGCTACGTTGTTTAGAAGATAATTGAAATTGATTGGATTTCTTTTGCGGTCAAACGTCATTATGTTACATTTACTTAAATTAAATTGCATTTTATTTGTCACACTCCATTTAAAAATACTATTTATGTCATTTTGAAGGCAAAGACAGTCATTTGGAGAACGTACTTCCATAAACAGTTTAAAATCGTCCGCATATAAGAGGCACTTGGCGCTACTCAAAACTTTCGGCAGGTCGTGGATCATACATGAAAAAAGATCAGGCCCAAGAACTGATCCTTGGCTTACCCCCGATCTAGTATGATAAGGTTGAGAATTGTAACAACCGTACTTCACAAATTGAAGCCGATCTCTCATATAGTCCGAGAAGAAGTCAAGTAACCGCGGAGAAAGGCCCATAGCAGACAGTTTATGAAGCAATATGTCATTATCAATTCTGTCAAAGGCTTTTTGAAAATCAAAATAAATTACGTCGACCTGAGAGCCACGATCCAAAGCATTAGATATGTAGTCAACTAGGGATAGGAGGTTTGAGTTTACGGAACGACCTGCCCTAAAACCATGTTGTTCGTCACCAAGCAGATGGTTTATTTGACGATACAACCCCCTATGTAGGACATATTCGAAGACCTTCGCCGGCGCACACAAAATTGCAATAGGACGGTATTGGTCTACCAGTAATTTATTACTATTCTTTGGAATAGGAGTCACGCGGGATGTCTTCCACTGAGCAGGGTATTTGCTATTTAAAAGAGATAGATTTAAAATATGGTACAGCGGAAGAATGAAGTGATTTTTATATGTCTTCAGAATGAAACCAGGCACGTTGTCCGGCCCTGGTGAGCTATTAGGCTTTAATTTATTAATAGCTCGATCAATATCTACAAGAGTAACAGAAGGAATGTCAACGTTACCACACAAAGCTCCGCTATCGCAATATGATCTACTATCTAGAAGAGGCGGTTCGTCCAAAAACACACTGGAAAAATAACTTGCAAACGCTTCTGCAGCTTCCACACCCGTATATGACTTCCCATCGTAAGTGACACTAGGTTCAAAACCACCCTTAGACTTTAGGTTACGCACGTGACCCCAGAAGCGCTGAGGTTGTAGTTGTAGCTGCTCTTCGATACCCAATATGTGTGTTTTGTACGCTTCAGAAATACGCGTCTTTAAACTCGAACGTAGATCCGAAAACTGGTTATATGTAACAACACATCTAGACTTCGTCCAAGCTCTATGCAAACTACTTTTACGACGAATATCATTAAATATCATCGTATGTATCATGTCAAAATATTTTTAGATATTGTTGGTTTTATCACTGTGATATAATTTACATATAAGGGATATTTATAGTTTTCAAGGAGTCATAGGCACTATTTTGAAATCGTACATTTCGTATATTATAGAAATATTTGATATATTGGCATGTTAAAGCTTGAAGCTTTCAAGCTTTAACATTCCAATGTACCTGTATTTTTCATCCTGTCATCTTTCCTAATTGGCCACATCACATTAGCCCTTGCTAAAGTTCACTTTTGACACTTATAAGGTTATTTTGTTTTATGTACATCTTTTTTTCTATTTATTGTGTGCACAATTAAATAATGAGCATCTATCTATTTATACCTACATTTATCCATAACTTTATTAAATTCTGGTTCCTGTCGAAGTGGCAAAAGGTATCGGTTTTTGTGTTAATCAATTGGCATTATGATTATACATTCTTTGCTGCGTGAAATTAAATAATCTTAAATATATGAAAAGATACGAATATACTTATGCAAATAAATACGAATACGATTTCAGACGTATGATTCTGAATTAGTGCCCCAGACTTTTATTAGTTGTGGTGTCAGTTCATTCATTAAACTGTAAGGTATAAATCTCTTTTCTCTTTTCCCTGTTCAACGCAAATTTTGTTTTGAAATAATACGCAGTTAAAATAATAACTACTGACTGAAAACAAACTCGCTGACTAAACAAATCCACGACAACATTTTTCAAATGTAAATGAGACTTAAACCGATTACGTCAGCTTAATTCGAAACTAAACCGAACCACTTTGAACAATGGCTTAAATTTAAAAAATGCTCCCCTTCGCTAATCCTAAGTCTAATATAAAAGACCGTGACTGCTCCGTCACGGAATAAAACAATTAGTAGAGCGATAAGTCAGTAAAGTAATATAGTCCTACAGTCCTAAATATATGACTAATCATAAAGTATTGTTAATTAGTGCCACAAAGGAATATAGCTCACTGTTTACGTGATTACTAAGGTAGATCTTGCTCATTGTGAGATTTGTTTGAAACTGTTTTTGGAGTTTTTTATCTTAATCTCACCTACTCTTATTAGTGCTAACATTTGAGGTAAAAAAAAAATCAGAAAATTTACATCGATCTATATTTTCATACTAAATACACTTAATTGCAGGATCGTGCAAAATGACAAATTTATTGGGAGATTTACTGATTTTAGATATCGTCTCCCTGTTCTCATGTTCAGATTTAACTACTAGTGGAAAAAAACGGAGGAGGAATCCTCCGGTGTTTTGTGCATTTTAAACTACATTTGCTTTTAAAATGTTCTAGGAAATGCAGCATAAAATATCTGGTAAAACAATAATAGATAAAGTGTGGGCTGTATAAAAGCAAATTGCACTGAAACAGTAATAGAGTTCATAATATAATTAGCGAGAATACGGAGGAAAATCGTAAGAGTAATCGTGAAGGAAATTTTACTTGTACTAAGTGGTTGAAGTCATTATATTTTAATAGGTACATTTTGGGCATACAAACATTTTTACAGTGAAAACGTTAATGACTTCACCTTAACCCTCGCAAACACCGATATTCTTTGAATTTCTTGTAAATTTATGAAAGTATAGTTTCAATTTTTAACAAATAATTTAAATGTTCAAACAAAATCATTTAAATAAACATAACCAATAAACTATACCTACTACTACAAAATGAACACACCGTCGAGACGCTTCCCAGTACGCTGGCGGCATTGCCCCGTTGTATTGCTAAATTTTATGAACTACGGACAAAAACCTAACCCGTCAACCATAAAATCTAGGTGAAAATGCTAGGTATGTAGGTACGCCTATGCTATAAACATTGTTATGTATTAAACTTAATGCAATTAGAATATAGATACAATAAATACCTAATTATCAAAATAAATAATATTTAAACCACTTTTCAAAGTCAACCAAAAGGTTCCACTGTTTGTATGATAACTTTTGTTGATATTTTAGTATTTTCTCTATGTAGTATGTCAGTTTCGTAAAATTTAATCAGGTCACCCTGCGACGGGCACCGCCAGCCACTTTGCAAAAAATTCAATTCTGATGTTCGTATTCTCTTGTCATCGTGAATTTCGTGTCAAATTATAATGATTTATATAAATATCCTCATAACTATTTCTAAAAGTTTCATAGTTAAAAATGTTAACGTCATTAAAAGTCAAAGAAAAAAATGTTTTTTCGTTGACAAGCTAGGTGTTTGACCACAGCTCACCTGATGTTAAGTGACGGTGTAAGTCGAAGATGATAAAGCACACCTAGCATGGAATGGAAAGTCTTTAAAAAAATTTACTGAAAACCCACACAAGTAAAGCCGCGGATAAAACCTAGTATTCTACGTTATAAACTATTACCATTGTTCACTACAGTGATATAATTATTTACCTTTGAACATGGTGCATGAAACGTCGCTGCAATATCGGGCGCTCAACTTTCAACATAATCACGAAATATAACTGGAGATATAGTATCTCTACAAGTACCCATAGCGCCGACTCCCTGTGTACCATAATTGAAATGTCAGGTAAGATTTCAACACGATTTAATAAGCGAGCTCGTTGTTATCTGGGTACTTACACGACACACGAGCGCCGTCCTTATGCGCGCCTTTGTCTCATTAAACGGATAAGTAGAGGAAAACATAAGGAGGTAGTATGTGACACCTGAGAAAGTAGCTTTAGTTTTTATACCTATTTTGATTAAAAAAATTAAGACATTTGACTGTAACGAAGCGTTTGTAAAACTCAACTAGATCCTAATCTATCGATACAAGCTAATGAATTCTGCTTCACACTGGCGTGACCTCCGGCCATGGTTGTTGCTTGAAATTTTGCCATTATAAACCGCGACAGTTTTAGCAAGCATAGTTGCCACTGCCGGTATATTTAGTGATAACAAATGAAACGAGAGTGCTATGCTCAGGTGTTGCCTCATTATGATTGAATCAGAAATGAGGAGATCCTTAGAGGAACTAAAGTTACCAACATAGCCTAACCGATTAGCAAGTAGAAATAGTAGTGGGAAAGGCACATAGCACGCAGAACTGATGGCCAATGAGGCTGCAAAATTTTGGAGACCACGGACCAGAAAGCGTAGTGTAGGACGTCCAAGGTGGACAGACGATTTCAGGAAGACCGCAGGAACGTGCTGGATGAGAGCCACTTCCAACTGCTATTCACGTAAATCAATAGAGGACTAATGTTAAATTACGAAAACCCCATTGTAATTTATCTGGGTAACAATTACACCACGCTAACAAAATGTTTTTATATCAATCAAATTCAAATAACATTAAAAACAGTAACAAATTTTAAGTGCACTTGCAAGTATAATCGCTTATAAATTAGACAAATCAAGAACAAAAAATCATTAGTTGTTACTCAATTACTATAAATGCACAGCAGGTTTTTCGAGACCGAGATCAACTTTAAGACTGCCAGATGTTGCACAAAAAGCTTTGATACCCTTTATATGAAGTTATGGTGTGAACGAAACGGTTTATCTATTTAATTGGGTATATTACCAGCATTATTTGTACCTACCAATATCAATTTTCGGTTTAAAATTTGGTTAATCATTTTACACACAGGATGTTCCGTGAAGTTGAACAGTTAACGAGGGCTGAAATCACGATAATTATCAAAGTTACATAATGGTGAACCAACTTACGACATTAATAAACTTTTTGATACATTAATCGAGTCAAGTCAACCCATGCGGTGCGTGGAAGGCAATATTGAATAGATAATATCGGGTAGTGAAATATTAGTCAAAATTGAAAAGTAAATTTTTATTATAAAAGTTTGTCAGTTGCTTGTCTAAAAGTAACAATTGCTCATATAAAGTAATGAAACGAACGGGACCATTTCCTGGTGGCGAGATAAAACAGCCGTCCATAATCATTACAGTAGTACTAACTTTGAGTAGGTATATGATTTTTTTTGACATTTTATTGTATTGTCAATATTTTTTATTATCTCATAAAGTTACAAATACAAATAGTAGCAATATTGAACAAAGTTTTTAAAACAAAGAGTTTCATCGACCTAAAAGCAGGTAATTTCAGGCTAGATGTGCTTTGCCGTCTGATCACATCGTTGCTTAATATCACGTAAGCTGTGAGCAAACACCTAGCTTTTTAACAATAAAAAACGGCTCTTGAAACTATTTAGAAACGCAGTCAGGCCCTGGAGGTCAGTTAACTTATTACAGATACTTTTAATTTAAGAATTAATTTTATAGTCAAAAATAAAACGCTAACCATACATACGTTACGCTATAATTTATAGTATATTTTTCTTACGATAAATGTATATTGTTTTACTCACCTTTTTACGTTTTTTTTTTTTAATGTTTGACAGGCTAGATGTTTGACCACAGCTTCCTTCCATGTTTTCCTTCACCGGCAGCTCAAGCTCACGTTTTTTACACTAACCTTAATAGCTGTGTCATTTTTACTCTCCATTCAACGGTGGTCTGGAATTGAACGCTCAAGACGATAAGGCCGCCGTTGCACTAGCATATATAATTCAGTATTAGTCTATGTTATTTTTGTTATGTCATTGTCTTTTTGCTTTATCACTTTTTTTAAGTTATGTATGTTATAATGTGTGTATGTTTGGTGTACAATAAAGTTACATTCTATTCTACCTCTGGTTAATGTTTCAAGGTAATATCACGGCCTTTAAAATGGACAGCGAGCAAGAGCATAGATATGTAAACATCCTAAAGGTATCGACTCTCTTTGTTATTCCAATATGGCCCGCAGCCATCCGTCGGTGGAATCCCTCCCTATTGAAATAGATGGAGTAGTTAATTTCCTGTGCAAACCCGTGCAACTCCTGGGCTCAGGAGGTGCTTTCGGTATGAATATTACGGTGTGGCTTTTGCAATCAGTCGTTGGCGTGGAGTAGGGTTGACTTTACTACATGAAAAGTTTTGTGGTTTTCGTATTACGGTTTCACGGCTGATTTATTTTTGCCCATTCTCTCAGTTTTTATTTTTAATGATAGAAGTACTAAAAAGAATAAAAATGTTTATTTACCAGAATATATCCAAAGATCATAATCCCACTAATATTATAAATGTGAAAGTTTGGATGGATGGATGTTTGTTACTCTCACGCAAAGACTACTGAACGGATTTAGATGAAATTTGGTGTGTAGGTAGCTGAGACCCTAGATTGACACATAGGGTACTTTGTATCCCGAAAAAAAATTGTGGGTAACACCGCGGGCCGCAGCTATTATTTTATAATAGTCCCCTAGCAGCGATATAGGCTAGTTTGGAGCGGGAGGCTGGAATCGATTAAATATTTTCTGTTATCTTTTTCTGACACTTTCACACATGCTAGTAAGTATAACAAAACATAATTACTGAAAAATATTTAATCACTTAATGATATTGTTATTGATCTATTTAACCACATTTTGTTGTCACCTCTAACGCAATACTTAAATAAATCAAAGAAAAGAAGAAGAAATAAAAAAATATTAAAGAGAGAAGAGAGTAAATAGATCGCTTTTAGCGATAAGGCTGCCATTTGTGGCACTAATTCATTGGGTTCTTTTGTTGTCTGTACTTTTTTCTGTTAATGGTGTGCATAATAAAAAGTTCGTTCTATCTATCTAAATATGAACTAAATTATTTCAATATGAGATATTCCAAGTTTCATAAAAATAGATTTGATATTTCTCCATCCATCCATTTAATTGAAACTAAACAATTCACTAGTTCAGACAAGTTAACTAAAGTATTTTATTAACTTCATACAATTTAATTTTAAATTAATTCATTCAAACCCATTTTAGTGACGGCATTCACCGCAGTCCCTCGCCAATCACCAATTTATAACTTCATTAAATAATAATTATATTAACGACCCGCCCCGGCTTCGCACGGGTGCAGTTTTATTTGGCGACTCGATTCCAAAACATTTAATTGTTCTACCTTTATCTTTCCTCTTTATAATATTAGTATAGACTTATAGAATAACAGATATAGATTTCTCAACTGAGGCATGGTCGTTCATACTCGATTTCTCTAAATACACTTTTGAAAAAGTTGTATTACTGTCTGTGTAATGGTGACCTATGATCAATACAACTTTTTACACGACTACCCAAAAGGGAGATTTTGTTTCAAAACGTTTATTTTTTCTACTTTTAACAAGAAGGTGGTGTGACGAACTAAATCGTCACGATAGTCACTGAACCGCCTAAGCCGAAGAACGGGCAGTCTGGAAGGAGGAAAGGGAGGTCTTGCTCGGCAGTGGGACAATAGAGGCTTAGCAAAAAAAAACAAAAATTAACAAATAAATAAACAAAGTAAGACATTTCGCACAGAATCATCTAGCCCCGAACTAAGTAAAGCTTGTACTATGGGAGCCAGGTAACTGATAGAATACTTATACACTTTTTTTTGTAAATACATACACACTTAGACACAGAACAAACATGTATCATCACATAAATGTTTGTCCTGGTGGGAATCAAACCCACACCCTACAGGGCAGTCAGTAATTAGTTTGTAAGTTTGTATTCTATGTATGAACATATTTATTACTAATATTATTTTCAAAGTATTTATTATAAAGGTAATATTATGCATTAATGGGAGCCTGTTCCATTCTAGGCATTCTAAACAAACCTATGTTTACTGTCTTTGACCACACTGTCTTAAAGATCAGGTGTGCTGTGGTCAAACATCTAGCCTGTCAACCACAAAAAAAGATGTTTTATGTATACATACCTATGCATATATTATTACCTTATTTATTTTATCTTCTTTTTTACTCCGCCAATACAAGTATATTAGCTGCATCTTCGGTCCTATCCATCCAAAGGTTGTCTGGTAGGAATAGCTTTAAGCGAAAAAGCTGCCGTTGTATTACCACTAATCCTTGTTGTTTCTGTTTTTTTATGTATGTAATGTGTCGGTGTACACTAAAGTTATATTCTATTCTATCATTAAACAAATATATACATCTTGTACAAACTTTCTATTCTTATTCTTATTTCTAAGTTTATTAACTCACGAAAGAGGCACCAAGAGGCGCATAAATCAAAAACAAAAGGAATTTCAACGTTAAACTTTCTCTACTTCTCTTTAAAGCAGACATAATAATAAATGTAACTGCAGTTTTAAGTAGCCAGTTCAACGTGAAGCGCGCGTTACTACAATACTGAATGGCTGGTGTTTTAGGTTACATCTACATTTATATTAATGTAAATATAGCCCTTAAGGCACGTAAAGGAGATGTACTCGTAGGTTTACAATCAAAGTTTCGTGACCTTTTTGAACAAGGGTCATTGTACTTTCATTTACATTCTCTTTTCAAACTACGACTTAGGTGGTTACAGTACATTTGGTAACTATACAATAGGTCAGTGGCGGTTACAGAAAAAAATTCAAGGGGGCCGCTAAAGATATCATGAGCTACCTTACTTTTATCGTAATAAAAATAATCATGCAAAGTTTGAGAAAGTTTTACTTGAACTGATTATACATTTACATATATACAACTACTCGATAACTTGACTTGCAGTCTGAGGAATGAAACGAACGAACATCGTGCGAACTGGCGGCCGTGTAGGATTTAAATTAACTTGACGACAATTTAAAAATCACTTATAATCTAAAACTGAAATTATTAAAATTTCTTTCGAGTCGATCATACTAAATTACGTTTTGACTATTACAATGTTCTTGAATTTTAATGTGAGTTTTAATAAAATGAGATAAGTTTTATTTTAGAAGATAAAAACTAAAATTGCTAAAAGTTAGACAATACCGCCTTAAGCCAAATTGTATAAAATTTCATATGGTTTTTGGTTATTATATTGGTGATATTCCATAAGGTCAGAGTGAAAACTTTTAAGTCTTTTTAAGTCTGCGTGCTTTATCTTCGGCAACATCATCGCTTATCATCAGGCGAGTTGGTAGTCAAACGTAGACTTATCCATGTTAAAAAAAATATAATAGTAGACATACAACGTCATCAAGCTTCTAACTAAGTAAAGCTTGTACCGTAACTAGACTTGCAATAGTATAATGTTATCTAGGTGTAGTTAGATACAAAATAGGCAGTCTCAGACAGCCGTTTCGTGGCAACGTCTCTAAATTATTACCAAGCCATTTTCGAGGTGGAGCTTTTGAGCCATATTTATTACAAGAATGCTTTACGTTAGAAAACGAGATGCCTTTGTTCAAATATTGATAGTTTCTACCTGTAGCAGGTAAAATAAATATTTTTGTATTCGATGTTACTAAATTCATAATAACATGTTTTCGACATCACTTTGAACTTTTTCTATTTCTAGTAGAAATACGTACAAAATGACACACCTATGGTATAACTTTTTATTGATCAAATCATAGCACTGTCACATTTTACACCTATCATCTTAGTAATCTAGTAGAAAAATAAGCTAATAATGTTCGTTTTATTGAGATCAACTTAAATTCATATTGTCGGTGTGTTATGGATAAAATGACACATTGCATATAATGGTTAAAATGACATACGCTTTAAATCTGTAAAATTTCAAAGTTTACAAATGGATTTAGGAACATGAGCATAAGAAGCGTAAGCCCAACGCAAACAATTTTACAGTCTTCTACAGGCTTAGATCGGCAAAAAGATTTTATTGCAATAAATGCATTAAGTAATTATTATGTTATGCTCAGATTAAAATTTGGTAGTTGTATATCTTAAAAGTAACATGATCTTCATATGGGAACTGACGTAGTTTTCACATATTTTAGTCTTACTTACGCGGGATTACTCACGTTTAATTTTATCGAAAATTCCGACTATAGTACTGGCCACATCCGGTGCCCTTCATCATGGACATAAAACTGAGCATAAACAAAACAAAAAAAGTAAATTAAACGTAAGTAATTCCGAATAATTAAAACAAAATCTTTATTTGAGTGATTTTAAGTATCCAAAATTAAACTAGTACCTACTTTAACCTTAGTTTAGATTAAATTAATTTGACTAACTTTTCCTATTATTTTTTATCCTCATAAAAATTGTAATTCAAGTTGACAAAGGTCACGGACCCCCGTGTCTGTGGAGCGTATATAAATATAAAAAAAAATTCCAAAATTGTTTTTACGATTTTTCTAAAACGTTTTGTTTAAATCATCCTAAACATGACCATTCATCACGACACAGGTATAACTGATAACAGCTATCATTTTTTTTTAAATGATTTCTTAAGACTTGGACAGACAAGTGCCTACTACGCTTCAAAGACAGCGACAGGGACGGTGAATTGATAGAGGAAACTTTGCGCAAGGTAGGGCGATATTAAATTAATCCAGCAAGCACTTTGACGGCAGATTGCCTGAGGGCTTTCCAAACAAACTCACTAACTGTGTTGTGATTTAGCGAAGTAAATCGCTTCAGTATGTATACAAACTATATGCTCAGACGTCGGGTGAAAATGGTTTGGATAAACATATTGGGTGACAATTAAATGAATAGTCTGACTGCCTTGTTAAGCTCTGCTTTCTGAGCTTTAGAAACACAGTCAAGGCATGTTATATACTGTTAGTACATATTAATGAACAAACAATACAAACAACAGTTACCTGCGATTTCGTCTGCGTGGAAATTAGCGAAGTTTGTTCAGATCGCCGATTTTACAAAAAGTTAATACTATTATTATTATAATTGTGAAAGTTTGGATGTTTGTTAGTCAATCACGCGAAACGGCCGTGCTAATAGCTAATAGGCGTGGGTTCAATATCCACCCAGGACAAATATTTGTGTAACGAACATAGTTGTTTCACTGTTTCTAGATGTGCTATATGTTTTATTAGGTAGGTACTATGTGCTTATTAAAAAGAAAATAGGAGCATATTTGGTTTCCATAGCAAACGCTTTGTTAAGTAAACTAAAATGCAAAGCGTGAATAATCAAAACAAAATATAAATATTAAAAATAAATGTTTAAAACAATCTGACATTTCCTACTGCCAAACTTAATAACATCTCCCGTCTGTTCTTAATCAGTAACGTATTTTCCATTGTAGGTTGCCTGGAAGAGACCGCTTTTAGCGATAAGACCGCTACTTGTGGCATTTGCACATAAGATGCTTTTGTTTTCTGTACATTTTTCTATTTATGGTGTGCTCAATAAAGAGTTTCTATCTATCTATCAAGCACTATATTTATCTACCTAAAATAATATATTCAAAACAGTCTGTACGATGTAAAGGATTCCAATAAAAGCAAAGCGCAATCTACCTTTATGCCAGGCACCTGCGACCGCCATCCCGTTTCCTTCTACCTTTACAAAACATCGTTAGTTAAGTTATACTGTTCATTACATCGCTTTCGCTCTCCAAATTTTGCTAAATAAGATAAAACTTCAATAAAACGTCAGCACTTTATAGGTAAAGTTGGTAGTAAATAAGTTTTTACGTTCCCATTGACGTAAAAAGTGAGCATCAGAATCACTTACTTTATTTATTTATAGTACTAAATGAACTACACGAGGCTAGAAGCATACTATACAAAGCCGTGAGTCAATGTATTCATCTTTATGAACAACTTTACTTGATGGTAGATCTCCTTAGCAGGAGCTCATCTAGGTGGTATCTACATACCACCGCAGTACCGAATATTCTGCCGCCAAGCAATAGTGTGTGTAAACAGTAGGTACTGTGTTCGGGTTTTTTTTTGATGACAAGCTGGCTGTTTGTCCACAGTTCACCTGATGTTAATGGACCGTGTGGTCGATGACCTGAAGCACACCTAACCTGGAATATAGGCTTTCAAGTGAGGCAGCCGGAACACACCGTTAGGTGTTTGGCGGTAGATTTCCAACTAGAGGGTGGTAACTAGCCAGCCGAGTACTAGAAAATACCTCACCACCATGCTATGATGCTATGGTTTCCTCACGATGTTTTTCTTCACCGGCAGCTCAAGCTTATTGTTGGGGTTTGAACCCACGCCTTTCGTGGTGCGAACCGACTGCACTAACTACCGAGTGGCGTGTTTTAGGAGGAGCTTATGTCCAGCAGTGAACTGCGATAGGCTGATGATGATACTTATCCCAATTTTTTTAAAGTCGTAATACAAAATTTGTTCATTTTTAGCGTATTTATGTATTAAAAACCACACCCGATCTACATAAAACCATGTAGTCCGAATGAAGTATTTACTGAAATAAAGGACAACATGTGACATACCATATTTTATTGACGTCTTTTGATGAAAACGGGCCCATAGCTAATAAAATCTCTTTGTGGCAATTCGTCAACAAATTACCAAGCGACCTACACATTCCGGCCGTAAAATCCAAGCGCGCCTACAAGCGCCTTTGTTCCTAAAGCGGCCGCCGAGCATTTTTTTTTTAATTTATCGTCACCGTGCCGTAATAAAGTTTATTGTCATACGAAACATTAATTTCCTCTGGGAGGGAAGAGGGAAGTGTCAGTAATTTACACTCCTCTACGCCTAGGTATTGTAACATACCTACTACGCTACCCCGTTTAAATGTTAAGTTAATATGTTAGTTTCAAACAGCCTGCATGCGTGTATTCGAATGAAAATATGTTTGCATTGCAGTGTTCAACTAAAGTAGTTTCTGTGCCACTAGCATGAATTTAAATCGGGTAGTATGTAAGCGATGGAAAACTGTCTGTTAAACGATGTTTCTAGCGATGATAGCTCAGTGGTGTGCTTAGATAGCACAAAATATGACGCCAAAATCAAAGAAGAAGAAGATGTAATTATAATTTAGCCGTAACTCCTTCCTCTAACCCCTGTTTAATTAAAAAGCTTAACAAGCAAGTGGGCCCTAATAGCGTATCATAACACGGGCCCCTGCATGTAGTCCTTGACATAAGAGCGTGCTTACAGTCTTGCCGTAGGGCCTGTTTTTTGCTTTTTTATAATGAAACTAGCTTTAACGCGCGGCTACGTTCACATAGTCAATTCGGATGGATCGTTTTATAAATTGTTACCTTGATTTTTAATAACATAGCATTTACCAGTGCTGATATTTTCAAATGTTTTATAAAATTGAAGTAAAATAGGTGCGAGGTCGCAGTCAAACTCACTCAAAGTAAGTCAGAATTAAGTCCGGTCATGCCCTAGTAAAACAATGGCAACTTTGCTACAAGTTTAGAAAGAGTTTTGGAAGCAGCTGGAAAGTACTTATTTCAAATTAATTTTAAATACATAATATTTAATAGCACTTAAGGAATAAAAACACTACAATTTGTATACGTAAACACTGGAAAAACACAAGTTAATAGGTATATAATAGGTTAATAATAAGATTTTTCCGCGTTCCCACCAAAAACCTCCTACAGCTATTAAATAATTTGTTTTTTTTCTCGAAGTATTTCCATATGACCCCGAGCACCTAATAACTTTTCAATATCTATTTACTTGCTATAGTCTCAATAAATAGAACTGGTCTTCAGAATAGAATGTTGGTATGAGCCCAAGCTGTTCAATGTTCACGTATTACAAATTTTATTTATCGACATTCTGAGATTGAATGGAACCATCACTATGTGAGCCGAGCCTCCCTCACAAAAGTGCTTTTAGCACCTCATGAAACCTTGGGCTCGTGGAATTCTTTGTGTTTACAATAGGGCAACCTTATGAATGCGATCGTCAAAAAAACTGTTTCATCGACAAGATAAATTAAAATAAAATAAGAATTTTTGGTTTCATAATAAAATCTATAGCTTACATCTTTATTTTACCATCACGCCTTATGCATGATGTCAGTGTCAAGTGGTCCATATTTTCAAGTGTCTCAAGTTAAAGTCAAGTAAAATAAATCTTTGTCACCATCAACGTCACATAAAATAAAACATAATCAAGTCCAGTCAATAGTAAAATGGTGATTTTGTTAGAAGAATTACGGAGTTACAAAAATAAATAAAAGACAATAGACTCGTAGATATATAAACTCGGTACTTTATGTTTAACATAATTATGACTATTCCTAAACATAATCACTCAAAAAAATTGTTTTGTAAAATAATATAATGCATTTACTTAATTTTTTGCTTGCCCGACAAATTTTCGATAAGATTAAAAATGATCTCCTGGTTTTTTCAATCCAACGTTGGAAGTATTTCTATAATGTTCGCAATTTTTTTAATCATATTATTTATTTTATTAAAAACTATAGAGCTATTGAGACTAACCATCGAATGTTTCATAGTAATAAGCGCCAAATCAATATCCTGGACTTTGTTTTGCTACTAAAAGTACTGAGTATCGTTGCAATTCTCATATACAGGTTTTATGTTTTACCGTCAAAAAGTGATCTGTTTGTAACATAAAAAAATCATGATCCCAGTTTTCGTTTTCAGGCACTTTTACTTTGGTATATCCAGTACAATTACCTACAATCTACATCGTAAATAATATTTCTTTCAAAATAAATTGCTTTTTTGTTTCAAGTTAGCGCCCTTGCTCTCGATTTAATTAAACCTCCTGAACATTTTAACATCGGTAATAATTGCCAGCCGGATGATTACAAATCCGTTTGTAACAATTAATTGGAATTACTTAGTTGCAATGAGCACTTAAAGGGGCACGCCTGCGAAATTGTCCTTTTCAATTAAAGGAGTTGAAGAGGAACGGGGTCGGGTGAATTTACAAATTTCACAATGAAATAATGCATAATAGAGATTTGGGTTTGACAAGTATTAGATATGTACGAATATAATACATGATTTCCCCAAAAATATAGTGAAATGACGTACACAATGTTTTTTGTTCGCTGAAATGGTCATGGATAACAGTTATCTCTTTATAAAAAACACACACAAATAAATATTTTAACGTCTTTTTTGTTGGCTTTAGCCAGTTAATACATTAGCCTAAACAAAACGGCATGTAAGTATTCGACAATAACTATCAAGAATACTGATTATTTGATTGACTGCTTCACTTGAGAGCTAGCTATTCCAGGCTAGGTGTGCTTTACCATTTTCGAGCACACCGTCACTAAACATCAGCTGAGCTGTAATTAAACACCTAGCTAGTCAACTTTGATGAAATTTGGTATATAGCTCACACCCTAGATTAACACATCGGCGACTTTTTCTCTCGAAAAAATGTTCTAGTAAAATAATAAATGTTTAGTAAAAAAGTTTTTGTTGACTATCTCGATCAGGTTCTTTACTGGGATGCGTTCTGATTTTATTTGTTTAACAATAACATTTACTCCTAATTTAGATCATTTTTGTCATGAGGCTAATAACTGCCAAGAAGATGCCAACTGCTAAGAAGAATACATTTACATTTGCCTCTTAATTTTCAGCCAAGATGTTGCGCCCATTTAAAGATGAAAGGAACTTCTGCTCTAAAATAAACTCTGCTAATAAATAGACAGCTAAATAAAAACATTGATGATTGAAATAATCTATCGCATTCCCCGCTGTTGCAATATACAAATAATATGTTGATACATGTTTTTGTTTACGTAGCTATATTTGTTTTAGGGAAATGCGCAAATAAAATAATGTTTAATATATTTTGAATGCCTGACTGGTTAATAACGTGCTGGCTAACCACATTTAGCGTGGGAGCTCTTGCAGAACCAATTTATAATTTTATTACGTGGGTAGTGAATCTACTTCAGCAAGGTATAACCCATACACGCCTGATTATAAAAGTTTCATTCAGAAATCATTCGTAAGAGTATTTGCTTCCGTACTATTATTTTTGTAGCTTGATTCTAACGATGCCATCTAAGAAATATGTTTATAGAATCGCCATATCTTTCTGCATATAATTATGTATGTCACGTTCCGAAATTATAATCTAAAATATAGACATGAATAGATCATCTCGCCTGAAGTTAAAAAATGCTAGCTACGATGAAGCACGTTTAGCTAGAAGAAATCTATTATCTTAAAAATCCCAGATTGTATCTATCGGGAAACATCCACTGAGGCAGCACATCTCAAGTAGAGTGCTTCAAAAATAATCGAATCTTTTATATTTTGTGTGAGGAAAACAAAATTTTCTTCTATGTGTGTAATTCTAATTTTAAATGGGAGCTTTACGGTGGTGTTTTGGGCATTTCCCCTTAACAGCCTACCCAAAACAATCGAGTTCCTTGAAGTAGCGGAGCTGTCAGTTATCTGGTTTTCATTGTACAGGTATTGCTCAGTTTGGAGCTAGATGACGCTATATAAAATAGATTATATTGTTTATTCAAGTTTTTCAATTCGACCATAAAAATCTATTTTATCATTTTGAAATTTGTAAAACTATTTCCCGGTACACAATAAACAAGAAAATCATCAGGAGTTTTCAAAGAGTCTGTATACAAAAGACATCACATAGTATACCAGAGATCACACGCTCCAACTCCAAGTAAACTTCCGCACACACATTCCGCTTTTGAAAACAAAGCATTTGGTTTCTAAATTGATGGCGGCCCACAGCCTCGTCCATCTTAATTCACCTCTCGAGCACTCCTGTGCATGAATGGAAGATGAAGTGTTTACTAGCGCTTCTTAGTAGAACCCTCGGGGCACTAGCGAGTTGGATATTGGGACCCAATAGTGTTGTTCTGTTCATATTTAAGAGAAAAGTTTACGTATCTTTAGGGATTCTAAAATTTTAACTATACTATTTTTACTACTGCTACCAGAGGTAGCAATGGAACGTCATGTATATTATGTAACGTAAAAGCGGAGCCTGCATTGTAAAATTCATCATTATCATCATCATTATCAGCCCTTCACTGTCCACTGCTGGACGTAGGCCTCTCCCAATGCACGCCACTGAGCTCGGTCGACAGCTTTTTGCGTCCATTGTTTTCCCGCCGCTTTACGCAGGTCGTCACACCACCTGGCCGCAGTAATTGTAAAATTAAATGCATTGTAATATTAATTTATTCAAAGCGTAATTTTAAGGTTATTTGTGGACTTGTGTGAAGTGACTTGCCTGTAACATTATTATTATTTATGGTCAATAAATATTATTGATTACTGAAGATTTGCTCGCATAGTATATTACATTAGATTATTACATAGCATAGTAGTGATTTGCGATTCAAAGAAAACTAAACGGAATTTCTATGACGAACAATAGAAACTGTTTAGCTTTAGTATCATTACCAGTGTAAACTGTTCCTTGTGGTGACATATTTTAAAGCTCAAGTCATAGTAGATATTTTATTGAAAGGAAACTGTTTCAGCAATGATGTGTGCAATGTTTGCGTTAGGAAATTTGTAATGTTTTTGTGTTCTTGTACTCACAGTGAACGAGGGCAAAGATATTTTCGTAGATTTATATAGAACACCTACTTAAACTATCTGTAGGCAATCGGAAGTTTATTAAACACCAATACGCGTTATATTGGTAAGTAATTAATTATTATTTATTATCAATATGTGGTTGCAAGTGGTAAGAAGTTAGCGGCTGTGGTCTAGAGAAGTGCCCAGAACAATTAATCAGTCATTAAACATGAATTACCTGAAGATACTCGTACGGAATTCACAAATTCATTAATCGTGATAATCCGCATTGGGCCGACCTGTCCGCTGCCAAGATAAACGTTGGCTACATTAAACTAAATCCGGAGGTTTAAGAGTTTAAGTTTCCTTTCGATGGATTAACTCGAACAGTCATTAGAAGTATTGGCTATTTTGTATTACTACTATTTAAGGCTCTTCATATACGTTTTTTTTATAGTTGACAGGCTAGGTATTTGACGACAGCTCATCTGATAATAAGTGAAGGTGTGGTCAAAGATGGTAAAGCACACCTAGTATGGAATGGAACTAGCTCTCAAGTGAGGCTGCCGGAACAGATTTACAACTTGAGGGTGGTAGGTAGCAAGCCGAGTACTAGAAAGTACCCTACCACCATGATATGGTTTCCTCACGATGTTTTCCTTCACCGGCAGCTCAAGTTCATTTTTGGGGTTTGACGCACGCCCTTCGGCATGTGAACCGACCTCGTTAACCACTGAGCTATTATCGCTACAAAATGGATGACGCCGTTTGTAAAAAGACGACATATGACTGCGACATATACTCGTACATTGTAATAGAACTTTTATTTAAGTAAGGAAATTCAATAATTTGTATTCAAGTTGCTAAAATAAATTGTATCTTGCGAAGCTGGGGTGGGTCACTAGTAAATAAATAGTAATACCAATAAAAAACATCGCGAAAAAGTCTATACTACTTAACAAAAGTTTAGCGAAGTTCTATCAACATCTGGCGCAAATTGGGAGTACTGCCAAAACTAACAGATAAAGTTGGGAGAAAATCCGATACGAACTTTGCAGGAACTAAGAGAAGCGAGCCTGGGTGCAAAACATAAGTGTGTACATTGTACGCCTTCACTTATTGCTGTTTAAATGAACTTTTCATATGAAAGCATTTGGGTTAATTTTTGAAGTAGAATTTACGTAAGAATACATTTTTGCATTTCTGTCTATGACTATGATAATGTATAAAATCTTCATGGAGATAGGTAGGCCAACCTGGCACAAGTTTAACCAAACGGCAAGAATGGAGTAGAGTGGAGTCGAATGGAGTGGAGCGGACTGGACTGGACTAGACTGGACTGGACTGGACTGGGCTGGGCTGGGCTGGACTGGGCTGGACTGGACTGGACTGGAGCTACAGTTGGAATATAGAGAAATAATATGTTGTGCTATGAGTTTGTTCAGCCTATTTTATAAATAACGCCGAAAGATCTTTTAAATCTTATACCTGCCTTTCAGTTCTACGACAAAACAGCTCATCACCGTAGAAGAGCTAACTCACATAAAATATAATAGCTATGCCGAAATCTCGGACAGTTCGCTTTTGCCGTTCGTTTCTCCTGCGTATACCTGTGAAACGTGGAATGCTCTCCCACGGGAGGCCTTTCCGCAAAGCTATAACACGGGTCGCTTCAAGTCTAACGTTAATAAATTCCAAACCACGAAGAGTTGGCAATGCACCGACAACACTTCTGGTGTTAATAGATGTTTGTGCGCGGTGATGATCACTTCCCACCAGGATTATTGTCTGCTAGTGCGCAAAGTCTGCCTTCTGCTTTTATCAAAAGTAGAAATTGCTGGAAGTTGATACAATCTAACTACCTACCTTATAGTTCAGTTGCTAAGTATCTTTATTTTTATATATGTTCCTTATAGGTTCCAAGACAAACACTTATGCGGTGTATATAGCTGTTTGTTATGTGTCTGGGTGTTCTTACTGTATGTATGTACATATATTTGTATGTATTTGTAACAAAAAATGTAAGTAGGTATTCTATCAGTCATCAGTTCCCATAGTACTAGCTTTGCTTAATTTGAGGCTAGGTGGCGTTGTTGAAAAAATATTTTTAATAGCTATTATGAAATGTTGTTGGATTACCAATTAATCATAGCGTTATATTAGTTAAATTATACTATGGAAACTGATATGGTATTGACGCATATAAATTTTATAAATAGCTTATTGATAAATAGTCGATATTTTAATACATACAGTCATACATAAATACATTTACACAATTTGTAGGTACATAAATTGTATCATTATAATGTTGGTAGAAAAATGTGTAACAAGAATTTATTTCGATTTGGGGATCACCATTATTTAAAAAAGAGAAAATACCTAACTTCCTTTTATTAAGTACCAATCCAACCTTTTATTCTACACTTTCAAATAAATCACTCAACCCTTCGATAGAAGTATACGAGAAAATGGGCGACACGTATAACTTTCCCATGAACTGACGAATTCTGAAACCCAAAAGTTATATTGCGTAGTTTATGAAGTTACGCAGAACAAAGAAACTTGTAAAAGTTTTGTCAATGGAACACGACGCGGAAAGTATTCCTGTGATCTATTTATTTATTATCTTTCGTGATGTAGCATTGGAAATACTCGTTATCTCGTATATTCTTTTTCTTCTTTATTTTTGGCATCGCACTTTGCGCACTCTGTCAGTGTGAAGTAGCTTTTGTTTTCTAAAGTCTCAAGATAAAACAAAACAAAATTAGCCTTAGCCACAGTCACGGTTCAGTAAAGTCGCTAAGTAGAAGTGGCTTTACGAGCAACTTTCACGGAGTTTTGGAAACAATTCGACGCCTTGTTTCGTTATGTCACTTGACCACTCGTGCGTATTCACTTTTTGATTAAAACACCACATTTTTTTAGTTATTGTTATTTTTTATTTAACTTTACAAAGTTATTTGTTTGCCTTTGACACGTTGGTAGTTCCAATGACAATGTTTTTTATGGTAAACATGATCTGATACTACACCCAGGATTGGCTCCAGATGAAGGAACTCAACAGTCAGCGATACAGGCACAAAATGTTGTCTAATATGTCACATCCGGACATCTCACGGCTTTTAAACGAAACAAGCACGCCACGTCACATCGGTCGGCAAAGATTAGCTTAAACTTCACTTTGGTGCGCTTCGACAGAGTCTTGGTGTCATCGCTTGGGTTCGGTTTGAAATAGACTTCCCGACAACTGTCGAGTGAGAACGTCTTGGAATTGTCCACCTGTTTGGTTCCTGCAATATCGCTGGATTGATATTTAGTTTGGGGCCAGATGGCGCTGTGTGTATAGTCCTACGATATATATATATTCGATTGTAACTCAACAAATTATAAATGTATCAATGAAATCCTTTTCTTTTTACTTTTTCATCTAATACTAAAAAAGTGTTTCAGCAGCCTTCCAATTTTTTAGTAATTTGTAATGGCGCGTGATTGTGTCTGGTTTGGACAGCCCTGCTCTTAATTAACACATAGGCAATTTTTTATTTTGAAAAAAGTACGAATTTTGCAGTGTAATGAATGAAACCGATGGGTGCTGCTACTACTAAATCAAGTCCAGGTAGCTCTTTTGGTAGTGACTCTACTTCCTGATCTGTAGAGCGTGGTTTCAATCCCCACCCAGGGCAAACATTTGTGTGACGAACATAAATATTTATTCTGTGTCTAGCTAGGTGTTTCGTATCTATTTACAATAAAAAATTATGCAAATATTCTATCATTTATCTGGTTCCCATAGCTTTGTTTAGTTTAAGGGGCGCTGTGTGAAGTGTTCTACGATAATTTATTCTTATTTATCATTTCTCAAACTATTCCCTTTGATAGTTTTATAATATTAAATATCTAAACATATACTTACATTGAACATAAAAATAAATAATGTAGAATTTATTTTAATATCTAGTTCTGGTAATATTTACGTGTTGGGTCGCTATTTCTAGGTACCTATATCACTACATAGTATAAAACAAAGTCGCTATTTTTGTCCGTCTGTTTGTCTGTATGCTTAAATCTTTAAAATTACGCAACGGATTTTGATGCGGTTTTTTGTAATAGGTAGAGTAATTCAAGAGGAAGGTTTTTATGTATAATAACATCTATTAAATAATGGAGAAATACTGTTATTTTCAGGGTTTCTAATGTGGTGTCGTAAATTCTAACATTTCTTGCCGCTTACATTGCGTACGCAGGCTTAACCTTACAGGATTTATAAAAATAATGTACTAAGTATTGTACACCTTGAAAAGGTCTACAGAAAAGTCTGCGATGGTATATGTCTATCTCTTATCGATATCCCACAAAACCATTTTTTGTCATTTACTTTTTACGGCAAATAATAGCTAATTTTCGAAGCGATTTTAAGCACTACAGCATTATTCCTTATTTAATTAAATACTATAAATAGATTGTTGATTTAACATAGATTTATATGGCCGCACATATTACAGCACATAATTTCTTTGAATATTTTCGAAGATATTACAGATTTAAAAATACATTGCGTAGCGTTTGCGGCGGTACCTATCGGCCGGCAGCCGCCGACCGCAGCGCGACGCGACGCGTTCCTATAAATAGCGCGTCGGAAGCCGCACTTCTCGCTATAATAATTTGAATTTGGAAGCGAATTGACTATCAAAAAGTGATGTGGTGCATCCTATTTTGATAAATAAACATATTGATTTTTTTCGAATTTTGCACCCGTGCGAAGCCGGGGCGGGTCGCTAGTACTATATAAACAAAGTTGCTTCCCGCCGTCTGTACGCTTAGATCTTTTAAACTAGGCAACGGATTTTAATGCGGTTTCCACTAATAGACAGACTGATCCAAGAGGAAGGTTTATATGTATAATACATGTATAATTGTCTACGCACCACATTAGTATATTGCACACGTGCGAAGCCGGCGTGGGTCGCTGGTTTTGTAATAAATGGATAACACATTATGAAATAACTTACTGTTTATCTCGGGTAAACTAACGGTCTTAATATTAAGTACTTAGCGTTTATTAAGTGTCTGTAGTTTATGCGAAATTGTATATTTTCTTATGAAACCCAAAACTAAATAACACCCAACATTGGCTTATAATTAAAGTGGAATTATAGCAAGCAATCTGGGAAGATACACTCGCGACATCAATAATCCAGCACCGAGGCCCTGCCGCGCCGCGCCGTGAGGCACTTCTAAATTAGATTTCTCAGGCCGTGAGCTTGGATCTAAATTGTCTTTGGAACAAGGATCGAAACTATATACAAACAGGCATGATTTAATTAAAACATGGATGGATAAATCATATAATTAAGTTTGTATTTGCTGACTGGCCAGGTGGCTAGTCCTAGTGAATGACTTGACGATTGTTGATTTAAATCAAACTAAAAAAAAGCTCAAAGCTCAAAGCTTGTTAACCAAAACAAAAGTTATAAAAAAGTAAAATATTGCTCAGCGATGACATGACAACTTTTATAGGATATTGACTGTCAGGACTTGACTTTATGTCACTAAAACTCATTTCACTTTATTTTATCACTAGCTTGTGCCCACGACTTCATCTGCGTCGAGTTAAGAATTGTATTAGGTTCAGAGAGAAATGAACCGTGTAAAAGTAACAAAAAAGCAATAGTTTCGTCCATCATTAAAGTTGCCCTACTTAATTACCTAGATTAAATTAAGGATTTTTTTTATTCCAGAAAAATGTTCCGTAAGACATATACCAAATTTTAAGTGGGCCCGTCCTGTAGTTAGCTCCTTGATAATCACACAGGAACCTAACATTTTCCTGGGATAAAAAGTATTCTATATAATAATCCAGGTAACAAACTATGTATGTGCTAAATTTCAACCGAATCCGTTTACCCGTTTTTGCGTGATTGAGTAACAAACATACAAATTTATATATTATGTTATATAAAATGTAAATGTGACAGCACATTTATATTTTATGTAACATAATAAATAATATTAGTTAGATACAATAACACTTGAAAATATTAAATACTAGCGGGCCGTCCCGGCTTTGCTCGGGGAAACAAAACTTGATTAACAATAATATAAACACATCCTATATGTCACTCAGTGATAATGTAGCATTTTAATGATAAAATAATTATTCAGATCGGTCCAGTAGTTTCGGAGCCTATTCAACACAAACAAACAAAAAATCAAACCTTTCCTCTTTATAATTAGTGTAGACTTAACACTAGCAGAATGCACAAAGTACGATGCCAAAACTAAAATTAAATAAGATATCGACGATCGTTAATTCGTTAAATAAACAGTTTAACAAAAGAAGAAAAGCGATAGGTAAATAATAATAATCTAAAAAGTTTGAAAGCCCGTGATTTAGCTCAACAAGAGTGCTGCTTCAAGCTGATCGGTTGTTGGTGGTTAAATCGAATGGTATTGACAATTTGAGAAATACGATTTGTGTAATTGGTTTCTGCTTTTAGAAAATTAGTTTTCATTTTAGCACGGGTAGGTCAATTTAAACATAATTATCAAATTGAGTTTTTTTAATGCAAAAGTAATGAAACGAACGATACGCTCTCCTGATGGTAAAAGATAACGCGTGTTCATGACCATTGCAGCAATACACATAACTTTGAGTAGCAACCCAATCTGCTTTGGCGCTCATTACTTTCAGACTTTCGATGATTAGTCTCAACAGCCCAGTAATTTTACTAGCTGCAGTACCCTTCAAACCAGTATAAAATAGAATCACTCGAACAATCACTCGATTGTTCGAGTTTTTCCTAGTAGGATTGTACATAAATAACATACCAATAAAATTTTGTACAGTAATAAGTAAAAATATCAGTTTTATAATCAAGCTGCCAAAACAATTCGCAGTCTGAGGTCATCGGGCGGCTTATTAACTCTGACACTAGGGCTGGCTACTCGCCTCTACAATCTTCATTTCTTATCTGATTTTTTACTAAATTGTATTATTTAGATATGCAATTATGTATAATACATGTATGCTAATTAATCTGAAATTAATTTTATCGAAATTGTGTACCGAGTTCTGTAGGGGTACCAATTTTTATATTCCGGCGGTATTACACACGTTGGTATCTTATTTGACACAACGTTATTTACTGCAATGCAGGGACTCTATTTTTGAATCATACGTCTCAGTTTTCGCATACGATTATGTCCGCCTGTCAACAACATTTCTCTATTATCATGACTGTCATAATGTTATTTTTTTTATAGATAAAAAAATGCTCTTTACGCTTGAATGTATAGAACATCTATTTTTTTATATTTCAGAGCTGTGCCTGAGCTAAAAGTTGTTACGAGTCAGCTCTGTTTTTTATAAACTCTCCAACTGCTGGGAGCGGGTCTCTTCTCATCGTGAGAAAGGTAAAGCTATAGTCCACCACGCTAGCCAAGTGCGAGTTACCAAACGTCAAAAATCTTCGAGAACTTTTTTTAACTCTCAGAAGATGTAGGCTATCTCACGATGTTTTCCTTCACCGTTTGAAGTTATCGGCAATACACATATAACATAGAAAAGACAGAAGTACGTGCCGTGGAGTTCGAACCCAGGACCTCCATATTGGAAGACCGATAGTATCCAAACTAGGCTGATGACACAAAAAAGTAGTTCACAATGATGAATAGAATGACCCTCTTTCGGCTAAATACGCAATACCATAAGTACTAACAATAATACTATGATACAGGTCACACAATATTATTCGAAAATTGTATGCGAAAACAATACGAACGATTCAAAAATAGGAGCCCAGGATAGGTTTGACCGACCGACGTAATCCCTAGAGTGCTATATTATTACAGCGAAAATTGCTTTGTTGCCTTTTATTTGGGTATGGAATGTAAGCGCGATACGCTATTCGTTACAACTTTATGAATATGTAATTCACGTATTGGATATTTTGTGAATAAATCATCTTCGTTCTTTATGTTGCTTGTTTCGCTAACTTGGTAACTAGATATATTAATACACAAAATCGCGCCTTTTTCCCATAAGATTAGGCCCGCACTATATATTTCCACTTGCAATCCTGTACCTTTCGCTACTTCGTTTTCATGCATGCTCGTTGAATGCGTCGTACTTTTACCGCACACTGTACAACTGTAAAACAAATTCCTAACGATATTTGCAAGGCGCTCACAAAATCGAGTTTCATCGATATTTTATTACTTGTGTTTGGAATTGATTTTGTTGTAAACTTTTTCTGGTATATTGGTAAATCTTATCTATAAGTGTATTTAAATGATGAACTGCTGCATATAAAAACCGCACGATGCAAAATTTCCCAGTTCTCTATGATATCACTGTCGCTATCGTGTGATAATGGATTGATTTCTAACGTGCGTCAAAGATTAATAAAAATTAATAGACAGTTAGCGAAGCAGAGCGGGGAAGTTTATTTTTGAACAGGCTTCGAGTAGGCTATACCTACTTACTGTAAAATATTCTACGCTTACCATAAAATAGTCGTCAAGAAAGTTTGGAAAAGTTCTGTGGTCTCGATGACTGAAGACGTTCGATCGATTCTTTACAAGTTCTCTAACTCTGTAATATGAGGCGCAAGTTTCGAAGTTTATTAGCAGTGCAAGCGTACTTACTCGTGCTTTGGAAAGTACAGGAGCAACATGTGTATTAAATTAGCTAGAATTATATTAAAAAATAACTACTATGCCATATAATACTTACTACTACTACTTACTTACTTTTATTATTTTACTTGGTGGTAGATCTCCTTAGCAGGAGGTCGTCTAGGTAGGTACCACCGCAGTAGTAGTCATTCTCCCGCTAAGCAGTAGTGTGTAAACATTACTGTGTTCCGGTTTGAAGGAAGCTGCAGCTAGCGAAATTACTGGGCTGTTGAGACTAACCGTCGAAAGTCTCATAGTAATGAGTGCCAAAGCAGCGATGCCCTGGATTTTGTTTTGTTACACAAAGTTCTGTGTATCGCTGCAATGGTCATGGACAGGCGTTATCTCTTACCATCAAGAGAGAGTACCATCACATTTTACATAAAAAATAATAATAAAACATTTAATCTTTCACAGAATTCATTACGTTAGAGTAATCAAACAAATGTTTTTTTTTGTCATAAAATTAAAAACAAACCGTACCACGATCCTAAAGGTTCATAGTTGTCAACTTTGTTTTCGCAGTAAATTTCCTCTCCCAGTTTAGGCATCAGGAATATTCGCAAGATTGCCAAAAGAAGTGGCATTATTTGTATTTGTATCCACATTAGTAGCAATTATACATAATAGATGCACTGGAAATGTGATGTTGGAGACGCATGCTGAAAATTATCTGGACAGCGTTCCGCATCAAGAACTCCTCAAAGAGCTGCACATACGGGCCAGACTTTCGTTGATTGTGCAATTGCGAATACTGAAGATCTTTGGGCACGGCTCCAGAAATTAGGAGACAAATGCGAGATTTGTTGTGTAAGGCTGCATAAAAGGCAAGAGACATCGTAGCCGGTCTCGGAATCACTGAAAAGGATGGATGTACCTTTATTAGAATGTATATATCTACTCGTATGTATGTTAACCTGATCATATACCCTTTGCTGATTTTTCATCCTCATTATTGGTACACCTCGTTTTCTAATGTTGTTTAAATCCAAATTGAATAAAGTAGCCTGGAAGAGATCGCTTCTAGCGACAAGGCTCCTTAAACTTTTAGTGTCCTAAAATACAAAAAGCTTTTGAAATTTTTTTTAAGACACTAGTATTATAAATGTGGAAGTTTGGATGGATGGACGGATAGATGCTTGTTACTCTTTCACGCATAAACTACTGAACGGATTTGGATGAAATTTGGCATGCAGGTAACTGAGATCCTAAATTAAACTTTTTATTCCGAAAACATGTAGCGACTAACACCACGGTGTGCAGCTAGTTTTACTAGAAATCTTACATTCTTACCGTCCGTTGCATAATATCTAATAGTTCAGTAAAAAAACCCGTTTGTCTATTTCACTCTCCCAGAAGTTTCGTATCCTTGCCAGAATTATGCACAGCGGATTTTATTCGGGATCCAAACAAACCAGATGTTACCGTCACCCTACCACCTTCCCTATAAAGTCCAACTTGGCTTTATGAGACTTTACAGTCGTTTTTAATAAAAGATCTCTCGAAGCTCTGTTTTGTTTTGTTTGTTTTAAACTTTAAGCGAAAAGTTTTTAATTGATACCTCTCTTTGTCTTTTGAATTCGAGTGGAACAAGTAGAACTTTTGAGCACGATCGATAGTTACCTGTGTTGCCATGACAACTAAACCGCTCAATTTTTCCTCTTCTGTGATAGACGAGTAACGTTTTCGAATTAATCAAAAGTCTGGTGGTATTATTAAGTGGTTAAAGTAACAATATAACACTTAAAGAAAAGAGGAAGGAGTTAATGTAAACATTTTTTATTTTGACACTGACCCTGAAAGTTGAAAAAAAAACAGCATTTGTACATGCTGATGTTATAGGTCAATGACATATAAAACCATCGGTTTTTTCGTGATTTCAAAATCAATCCTTATATCTAATTGATCAGGTTATAAAAGATAAAGAAGGAAGCCCTTTGCTCTGCTGTGGGACAATACAGGCTGATAATAAAGGTAGATCCACCGATAAATTGCTCTTATAATTCTACAAACCACTTTACTGTTTGGCAGAAACATTTGGTACTGGGATGGTACCTACACAGACGACCTCCTTCTAAGGAAATATACCACCAAGTTACGTTAAGACTCCATGATCTACATACCCTTATCACAATACCTCGATGTATACCCGTAATGATAATAAACATATACCTACAGAGATTTCCATCAAGAACTCATTAGAAGTATGAAGCTACTTGTATAGTGCACAGTTGTTGCTAATTTGTATTATATCTACATTGTTGTTCGAAATACTGCGATACATTAACGGTGTGGCTTATGCTACCAGTTTGGACTAGCGTGCGAGATATACTTAACGTTGCCCAGGTCGTAAGACATGTCGCTACTTTGTAAATGCTGCCTTATTATTATTTAAGGTAATAGAAAGATATTAGTTACCGAAACATATTGTAAAAGCTTAGCACAATGCAAAAATGGCAGCGTTTATGTATGCATGGTCAGACCAATAGCGTCTGTAGATACCAAACTCTTTGCAGTCATTTGATCTAAAGGGAAAATTGGATAAGTATGACACGCACGGAAAAAAAACACTTATGCGGGTTTATTTACAGCATAGTTACAGCAACTTGCGAAAAAACTTTATTTTTCTCGATACCAAGTATAATGTATTGGCGCCCCTGGCGGGCGTAAGCCGTTACTGGAAATAATGTACTGTCAATTTCCATACATTAAAATGTATTGAAAACTAAACTAAAGTTTTTTGAGAATTGCCACTGACTGCCTTCAGAACGTAGAATTTTGTTTCCTAACTATTACGTCAGTAACTTTTAGCACAGAAATGAACGTTCTTGCAGAATAGACCGTTGAAAGAAATCGTGAATTGAGAATCTGTCAACGAGTGCCTAACAGTGTGTTCCAGCAGCCTCACTTGAGAGTCAGTTCCATTCCAGACTAGGTGTGTTTACCATCTTCGACAACACCGTCACTTATCATCAGATGATATGTAATCAAACACCTAGTCTGTCAAGTATTAAAAAAATGTGGATTTATAAAATCTAGATTCAATCACAAATTTGTACTTTTTTATATTTTTTCCACTGTTATATTATTAGCAATTGTGAAATTAGTTAATATCGTAAGAAACTTGTACTGGTATCTTCTATGTTAATATTGTCAGACACAGCGCTCTCTACCCCCGAACCAGGCATAGCTTATAATATTGAAATCAGATACCTGATAGTATACTACCTATATATACCACATCTCATATTATATTAAAACCAGGTCTTCAACGCGCACAAAATACTGAGAAACAAGTTTTACCATGGCTATTACACCATGGCCAAAACGTCGAGGTAAATAAACAAAACTATCTAACTATTTCATAGTATTTTGTGCGTGATTGAGACCCAGTGACGAACATTATCATATGTTCGAGTCACGAAAGCTTAAAACTTACATACCTTGCATCACCAAATTATACCTGAAATAGCATGATAACCTCAACAAATTGTTGACAAGGTCTAAGTTCGTTTGTTCAATAAAAACACTTATCCTGTAAAAAGGTCTAATGTATGTCTACACATGTAAATTATTTTAAGCTCTCTCACTAGCGTCTCACATAATTTAATGCCAACATATTTTCACATAAAATCGTTCGTAAACACACGAGTATCCGTACATAAATATACTAGAGAGGCTATCAATTTGCGAGATTTACGCACCTACTACGTAAACGACAGAAAAATGTATTTGACAATTGGGACAACGCCACTGGTGGGAGAAAATGGAAACCGCTTTGTTTTTTACAATTAATATGCTAGAGCAGCGGTTTATAACCTTTTGGCAGACAGGGGCCGCATGGTAGCTTTAATAAGGATATGCTATAGAATACATAGAAAAAAAATGCTATTAAAAATTGTTAAAATATAGGCAATTTATTTAATATTTATATTTACATAGACATGAGTGAGTATCTCAAAGCATAAACTTAACTTAACTACATATTTGCGTTCAGTACGAGTACACCTCCCGTTCCTACGTTCCTAGCATCTTTGAAACCCGATAGTATGGAGCTCACTGGAGCATGTTCTCCAAACACTGAACGTAATATATTCAAGGTAACACCGCTGATATTAACATGACTATCTTTGAACGGTAGTTAAGCTACAGACATATTAATAGGTTTACTTTTAAATGAAACTTTGTCTTTCAGCCTCTGTACTTTTGACTGTCTATCATTTTGCGGGCAATTTGGGTAAACAATTTGATTAAAATAACTTTTAATTATTTTTTCAAATAGATATACATATATATAATTATACGAGACGTTATATTTAAATTAATTAATATATTTTAGAATGAAGCAACTATTTAGTTGTACAAAATAGTTACTTTATTAACGTATTTTATACGTACTTTGACCCCTTTGCAGCTTAATACACCCAAAGCTTGTAACCCTATTTACACATACACAAACACATAAGTTGACGTTAATCAAACAAGAAAAAGCTTATTATATACATAAATAGTGGATATTTATAAAAACAAAATGAATTAAAACATAGTTAAAATTAAATTGGAATATTTGTAAGTTTGTAGGAAATATTTTGTGGATATAAATCTAAGGTGCTATAGAAAGGAGAAAATTAATATTCTATTACTAAAGATGTAATGAAGATAAAGGTGCTTGTGTAGTTTTTATTTTTTACTCATATTATAAATGCTAAAGTTTGTCCGTTTATATAAAAATACAAACTTCTGCATGTACGTTTATTACGTTTTCACGCTGTATTCGCGTCTGTGAATAAAATTTAAAATGAAGAAAATTCACACATAGATTACTTTTTATTTCAGAAAATGCTGGTGAACCCGCAGAGGGCAGCTAGTGATTTCATAAATAGTACGAAATCTCATGTTTCAATAAGGTTTAAAAATAAATCTTGTCGACTTACTATTTAAAGACGCCTCAAATCGTTATTCAAGAATGGTTAAATGGAATGTTTGAACCTAATTTGGTAATTAATATTTCCTTCCACTTCATCAAAGGAGTTTGTATTGAACTAAATAAACTAAACTAGCTGCGCTCCGTGGTGTTACCCGCTAAATGTTTTCAGGATAAAAAGTAACCTATGTTCTAATCCAGGGTCTCAGCTACCTTCATACGAAAATTCATTCAAATCCGTTCTGTAGTTTTTGCGTGAAAGAGTAACAAGCATCCATGCATCCAAACTTACACATATATAATAATATTAGTGCGCTGATTTTGATACTCTTATTCAAGCTCAATGTAACTTTATCGTCTTGGAGTTCGTATGTAAACGTGCGACAAACGAGGTGTGAAAAGTGCGAAGTTTAAGAACTGCCCCGCTGGTAATGGCAGCATAGGGCGGTAGGCACGGCGGGCGTTAGAGCGGGGCGTCGATCTAAAGTCACGTTAAATTTTACGACCCCATCAACGAGCAACGTGCACCCGCTCCATTCCTAATATTGTAACGGCAGCTACCAGCTACAATCTATCAAACATTTAGGTTAACTTCCTGTAATGGAGCGAAATTCGCTCGATAATGTTAGTACCTAAGGGATATACTACACTGGCGAATTTCGAGCAAGCTCCAAGCGAGGCGGGAGCGTGGTGGACTTGCCGCGATTTCACAGCGAATATGTCACAGAACGTGGACGCAAAATGTTACGAATAGCACGCGCCGTTCGCTGTCCATATGCGCCTAAATCGCAGGGCATCCGCAGTGTAATTGCTGCGCTCGCTGCAAATTTTTGGCGAATGTGCTGTGCTCTAGTTTTGGTCTAAACTTCCTTGCAAGTCGCTAGTGTGATAACAGCCTAAGGCGCAGTGAGCTTGCAACATAGAATTTATGTGCCCACGTAGTTCCGAAGTGCATGCAGTACCTACCTACTATACAGGTGGTGTTTTATTTGTGTGAGTACATAATACACAACAACGAAAAACATACTATTATTATCTCATTGTCTAGTTTTCACTATCATTATTAGCAGCGTATTCAGTCTAGTCTATAAGTTTTTTTTACTTAGAAAACGGACGCGTTTTGCCATTTGGTGGTGTTTTGTAGTGTGGTCTAAGGCAAATGCTTTTTTCTTCCCCGATGTTTTTTTTATTGAATACCTGTTTCATCTAGATCTTTTCACATAAATTGTATAGCTCTACTCTTACTAATTTTTTTTCAATCGATATAATTAATAACATACCTGTCTTAGTGAACTGGCTCACCAATTTAGGTTTGATCCTTCAGTAACTGCAAAAAAGAAAACACATTTAAACATTTAATTGCTTAGTTTCATTTTCTTTAACAACTTCTTTTATATTTTATAACGAGCTGGTAGCTCTCTGCTATACCACCCAGTATCTTAAGGGAGCCATTAATTTTTCAGGATAAATGTGGCCTGATTGTGGTATAGAGCATATGCTGTGTCTGTTTTGAATTTCACTTAATTCATTGAGTTAACACACAACCTCAAAAAGTACCTTTAATTAAATTAGGTTAATAAAAAAGTTACTTAAGTAGTCTTCACAAAAAAAAATCAATTTCATCAACCGTAATAAGCTAAACAGCCAATGCGGCGCTCGTTTAAGACTGATATAAATCTTGGAACCTCATCGTTTTCTGGAATTTTCCATTAGATTTTATGGATTTCTCTCTTGTCCGCCATTAAATTATATCTGGAGGGAAAACGATTTTGCTGTAACCGAGTGGTAATAGCTTCGGAAATGTAACAATGAGTTATTGTGGAACTAATTTGGGAGCAATTTACTGTTTGGTGGTATCTGTAATAGAACTGATAATTTGGAATTTATCTATAAGAGTCACATAAGTTTGTATAATTGTATTTGTGTCATTGTGGTTCTAAATCTATGATATCAGTGCCTAAATTCTTAAAAGAAAAAAAACAGTCGGTACCTACCACAAAGGTGCCATGGTCCATGCTATGTCATGGTAAAGATACACAGATGCTAAATTGCATGATATAACAAAAGTAATATCGTAGAAAGCTACACAACGCCATCTGACCCCAAACTACGAAAAGCTTGAACCATGGGAATTAGATATATGATAGAATACTTTTAAAACTTATACACCTTAAGCCCTCGATGTACATAACTTTTCTATATTCATAATTATTTTTTTCAAATAAATATTACACATAATCAAAAAATATTACCATTATCTGGTTTTTCTGAAAACAAAAAAAAACTGGCATGAACCCAAACAAAAGAGTTCCTCCCTAACGAGGTCCCTAAGAGGTTTCTAAGAGTTGCCTTGTTTGACTTCTACCGTTCTAGATACGAAACGTGATTGAATACCATGAACATTGAACATAACTATAGACATCTCATCTCACAATATCTCACTAATGTTATAAATGCGAGATACATGTATACGTAAGTTACTATTTTGCACTGCATCGGCGTAATGAATTTGGATGGAATTTAGAGTGTAGATAGCTTAAATCGATAAGTGAACCTATAGGTTGATGTTGGTGTTTATTTGATTGAAATAGAATAATTAAATTAGATCGGCATATTAACTACATGTATTACATTTTGTTTTAATTTCGTGTCTCGCCATGTAGTTTATTTTGGCTTAACTAATGCATCAACAGTGATTGTGCACTGTAATTTTGTGGATATAAATCTAAAGTGGTATTATGGATAAGAATAAAAGTCTCCTTCTGTTAAACTTAACAACTTGTATTAGGAGATAATGCTCTTTCAATAATTAATACATAAAAAATACAATTTACGACGTATTTTTGTATACATATGTTACTTATATGATAATTGTATGTATAACCATTATTAGTATTGTTGACTAGCACCATTGCATTAGGGAACCCCTGTAAGGATGGTGTGAAATTAAGTTAATAAATAAATACTTGTTTATGTATGAATCGTTATGTTAGGTATGACTATGTAAAAGCTGTGTTTACTAGTAATTATATTGAATTATGATATATGAGTACGTTATTTACATTGAATATGTAAAAAAAATCTTTCGTTAAACATACGTATGTATATTGTAACAGAATGTGAATTTTTTCTTTATTACAACTGATTTGTATTTGTACGCTGAATCAACGCAATATACCAAGACTACTTTATATCTCAAAAAAAACTGAGTGAAATCGTGGCTAGTAGGTACATGGATAAACGTTGGTGAATTTACTTATAAAACTTTTGGTGGTTTAACGAAAATCTCAACGCCAAGCATCATTTCGCACAACAAAAGGCCTTATTTACTTAAGGAAGCACTTCACAGTGATTAGGTTATGAACGACTAGGGAGACAATTTATTCTTGTTTTCTCGGACTGGGTGCTTAATAGCGGTGAGCTGACGGACAGAGATAAAGTGACACCTGAACAAAATAAGAATAAGTCGCCGTAATTTAAGTTTTCTTCTTTATTTTTCTTTTTCGACCTATATAAAATGTTCGTAGCCTAACTACATTTTTCTCGTTTTTACTCATTTTTTTTCGCAACACAGCCGTGTTTTTGTTTTCAACAAATCATTTACATAAATTGCCTTGATACAGGGTGCCTATAATACTAATATATTTTATAGCGATGATCGTTCAGCGGTTAGCGCAAACGGTTTAGCTGTGGGTTCAAACCCCAACAATAAGCTTGAACTACCCGTGAATCGAAAATCCCGTGAAAACATCGTAAGAAAACCGTAGCACATTTTGGTATTTTTATGGCTGATAAGCTCGATGTCTGACCACAGCTCACATGACGTTAAGTGACGGTGTGTTCGGAGATCGCAAAGAACACCTAGCCTGGAATGCAAATGGCTCTCGAGTGAGGCTACCGGAACACACCAATAAGACAGATAGTTAGGCGACAGATTTTCAACTTGATAACTAGCCAGTCAAGTACTGGAAAGTAACCTACCACCATGCTATATAACGCTATTCATGACCATTGCAGCAGTATCCAGAACTTTGAGTAACAAAATAAAGTCCAGAGCATAGTTATAAATGTACTGTAGGTATACCATTTTTAATTTGTCAATACCCTTCGTTGCGTTTCCCTACGACTTTTCATCAATTGGGATCGAGCCGTGACTGTTCAATGCTTGAATTCTTTCATTCGAATTTGGAATTTTGTCCGAAAGCCATGGTGCCCCTAAACCCGACCATTCTCTTTTCTCCCGCGCTCTGAGGGTAACAGACCGAGTCACATTTAGGACAGGATCACTATTATCTACCTATAAAAAGGGAACGAGGATAAGCGAAAATAGATTTAATCTGTTCTCTGGTACAAGAGTTTCCCTTTGCTTGAATAACATCAGTTTTAATGGTTACGACCTTTTTTCTGTTTTGGTTTAATTAACAACGTTATCGCAATCCAGGAAGGAAAAAGTAAGCGTTACAAAAATATGTAATACTTTTTTTTTTGTAAAATTTTTAACTGATATGGTTTTGATTAATTGATTGATTCAGGCGTTACTTTGCGGAAGTTCATTTTGAATATTCAAGGTATATAAATATTTATTTAGTTTATTTCCGCTTAACAGTCGTTTCAGTTACAACAGTGATGAGGACTTAAATTTAACAACAATTTATCAATTAAACATTTAATTTAACTTAATATCTAGAACTAATTTTGACATAAATATAAAAAAAAATAAACAAAAATCTAATTAAAATAACCACATGTCTTAATATCCTCTTCTCGCTGCAGTAACCACTTGCTGACACGTGTTTCGCCTCTACACGAGGCATCCTCAGGACGTGTTGACTCTTCGAGCGCTTGATCGATTTGTCGGTTTTTAGTTAATAAATTGTTGTTAAATTTAAGTCCTTATCACTGGTTTAACTGAAACGACTGTTAAGCAGGAATAAACTAAATGTATACCTTGAATACTCATATGGTGTTGATTGTTTTTTTATAATGAGACAAACGAGACGCCGGCGCCGTCCCAATGGTATGAGATAACGCCTGTCCGTGACCATTGCCGCGATACACAGATAATGAGCAGCAAAACAAAATCTGATCTGCTTTATTGATCACTACTTTGAGACTTTGGATGGTTAATCTCAACAGCCCTGTAAGACGGTCTGGTAACACCAAACATAAGACCACAATAACAAAAACGCATTGTGTGCAAATTGGTTTAATTTCAATTTCATAGTACAAACATCCAGCCCACGTACTATTCCTGAATTAATTTTAATCGCAAATAAACTTCACCGTAAACTGCATCTTATCGTTAGCGTAACATCAGGCGCGAGAGTGCCTAAATATAAGCCTATCCATTGATTGAAAAAACATTTATCATCTAGCAAAGATTAATACCAGTAATAGACAAACTACTATTAATCTAACATTGTAAAAGTTTCCAAGCTATATCAAGTGTCCGACGTTACTAATAAAGATAACGGAGGCCATAACATGTAATCTTGTTAATCCACGTTTACTCTAGAACAGCGGTTAAAGCCGCAAGTCAATTAAGAACCTCTAATTAGGAGAGATACCTAGAGGCGTCTACGTTATACTACCACAGAATAAATAATACTGTAATACTATTAACAGAGTCGTACAGCCATGTCCGTAGACTCAATGAGTGCAAAAGAGATGGAAATATGTTTAAATTAAATACCTAACGTTATGCAATTGTACAATACTAATAAATGAGTATTTAATTACTTGCAGTCATCGCAGCGGATGGACATTAATGCGCATCAACAAACCCCTTATGATATTAATTTAGTAATAGGTACTAAGGAATACAACGGATGTACGACAAGTAAATAGTAATGTAAGTTTTTTTTATTTATTTAAAAAGTAATGAGACGGACGAGACGCTCTCCTGATGGTAAGAGATAACGCCTGTCTATGACCATTGCAGCGATTCACAGAACTTTGAGTGATGAAACAAAGTTCGGGGCATCACTGCTTTGGCGCTCATTACTTTGAGACTTGCGATGGTTAGTCGCAACAGCCCAGTAATTTCGCTAGCTGCAGTACCTTTCAAACCGTAACACAGTAATGTTTACACACTACTGCTTAGCGGCAGAATAACTGGTACTGCGGTGGTACCTACCTAGACGACCTCCTGCTAAAGAGATCTACCACCAAGTAGTAGGTTAGTATGAACAATAAGTAATACATTAAAACACCAGTATTTTATCAGTCAACCGATTCCCCATACCACGCACACACCTTCCACTCAATAAGTAATTTAATAAATAATTTTTAATCAAGTGCCTTTGTTAACTGTATACAAGACAATACATACATAAGCTTTACTTAACATCAGGTGAGCTGTGGTTAAACAACTATATTGTCCGGTTAGCTTATTTAGTAGTTCCTATATCTGTGCCGTAGGACGTGGGTTCAATCCCCATTCAGGTGAAACATTTCATGTGACAACCATTAACATTTGTTTGTTCTAACTGTTTGTTCCGTAAGTATGCATATTTGGAGCTCGTTGTGTGAAATGTCTGCCAATATTTATTTATTTACATAACCTAATTAACATACTACCTAAAAACTTATGGATCACTTATAGGGTATACTGAGCGAAATACGGTCATTTCGTATATGATCAACTTTTACTATGGGCGCAACCCTGTTTAGAGAAAAATGCCACTCACATTCAACTTTTTAATATGAAATAGATCTACGCCACTAATTAGCTTGATAGAAAACGACGGTGCGGGCGAGGATGGAGCACGCTAATCTGAACGAAATCTATTCACTCAAATAGATTTCTGCTAGATCATCATCTTAGAGAAACTAAGCTCAAATTGTAATTCATAAGAAACAAAGACAACACAAGAACTTTCCATATTCGTGTAATTACAAATGAAAGCCACAGAACTTTGCGAAACGTGATTATTTCCCGGTTTTAGAAATGCAGCAGACAAACAAGGTTCTAAAGTAAACGAGTAGAGAGGAGAGGCACGATTCCCAGTTTTCCTTGCAGGCAGTATTTACAGAAATTTAATTAGACTGCCGACCCTCAAACCGTAATTCCACGCATTTTATTAATTTTTTCCCTCTTTTCTCGGTCACGGCAACTTGGTTTTAAACCAGATTTAAAAAAGGAAATGGATTTGCCCAGGGGCTTAATAGAAAAGCTTTAATATGAATTTTGACAAATACTAATGTAATAGGTATTGTTTCTTCTTTGTCTTTTGGGCTATACTATTAACACAAGTCTTCATACAAAATCTACCGCCAAACATTTACCGATGTGTTTCGGCTGCCTCACTCGAGGGCCAGTTTTATTTTAGGCCAAGTGTGTTCACCACCTTCAACCACACCGTCACTTAACATTTTTTTTTTCATCGATATAAAATTTTGTGCAAAATATGAAGGCTTTAAACATCTTGAGGCAACTTCTTGTCTCTTGTATTAAAACTAAATTTGTTGTTAAACAAAAAAAAATCTATGAACAATAAACATCCATGCATTGATGAGTCATCAGGGAGCATAATTATTAACCCAAAAACATTTCTTTACCCTACCTCGTTGCCTAACGAAGGAAATTATCGACCTCAAGGGAAATACCCCACTATTAAGAAGGCAAGATTAAATTTTGGCTTCACACAAATACTACATGTTTTGTTTTGCTTACTCATGTTTAACCCCGTTGGCTCATTGGTAGTATATCTGCCTTGAGAGCTGTAGGGCGTGGGTTCGATTCCCACTCAGGGCAAACATTTTGAATAAACAAATGTTTGTTCTGTGTCTGGGTGTTCTGTATGTATTATGAGTATGTATTTACAAAAAAAAAAGTATTTATGTATTCTACCAGTTATCTGACTTCCATCGCACAAGCTCTGCTTAGTTTGGGGTCAGATGGCGCTGTGTCTAATGTCCTACGATATTTATTTATTTAATTAGATCGGATATCAACTATAGTTTCGGTCACATCCAGTGATCCTTTAAGTAGAGCACGATGTGCGCGCACGTACAACCATGTTATCATTGGAGTGTCCGACTTAACCAAACGATTCTACTTGGTAGAAAGTACTCTACTTGCATACCACTGCAATATTAGATATTCTATTGCCAAGTAGTAGTGTGCAAGGGTACTACAGGTATCAAAATTGTATAGCTATTGAGACTGTCTTCAAAGTGATGAGCGTGAAAGCCGAAATGCTGTCAAAACCACGTTAGTTTCCGTAGTAAAATGTTAAGTTTTAATATTAACTATAATGTTTCTCAATCAAAAACAAAGGACGAAAGCGTAGCTCCTTTGTATAAAGACATTATCGTTGTCGTCTAACCTCCAGATCTCATAAGATAATAAATAAATAAGCATCATTGAAAGATCAAAGGATGGCATTTGGAAAATGTTTCCTTTTAATAATGTAAGTGGGTATAAGGGTCGTGATGTGACATCTAAAAACAATAGCAGTAAGTCAACTTACATGTATGTCAAAAATTATAAAATTCTTACTGTAAATGTTCAGTCCAGTTCCATTCCAGGCTAGGTGTCCTTTACCATCTTCGGCCACACCTTCACTTAACACCAGGTGAGCTGTGGTCAAAGACATAGCCTGTTAACTGTAAAAAAATTGCAAAAAACAATACAACTTAATATCGCACCAAAAATGGCAACCACACTCAAATACAGCAAAACACAGTACAGTAGTACAGTTAGTGAATGAAAATAATCTATCACTAAACTATACAAAATTTAATTTCGCGTGTGACTTTATTTGCTTAGTTATTAACTATGCGTCGGTTTTTGATGCGGTTTTTGTTATTTTTTTGGTAATTTCTTTCAAGCGACGTTACTTTGCGGAAGTTCATCTTATGGTAATATGAAATTAGACTCTGTACACATACTCTATTCTCTTTGTATTTACATGCGAAAATACTATAATATCAGATTTATCTTCTCGCGTACACAAACTATAGTCTTTGTATTTATAAAATACTATGACATTCCTATTATAAGTATCTTTATATCCTTATAAGTATTTACGAAAAACATTACAAAGGGAGTAAATAATGTACATAAATACGCTTGTTGTGCTTGGCTTTTTCATTCCTTATTTTCGTTACAAAAGGTTACAAAGAATTTATAAACGGCTCAATACTGAAAGGAGAAAATAATAAATATTTGTACAGCAGTTTCAAAGAATTCGGGGTGGAAAATACCTTACTTCAATTATTATCTTTTGATGGAATTGCTGGAATGCACTCATTACTTGGATTATTCGTGTATACACACATTTTGTCTTTTGTTTATAACTTGCTACTTAATCCTTGTGATGTTATACGTGTTTGTTAAAACATTTTTACCTGTAATGTTTTTGCTAGTATATAAAAAATAACACGATGGAGTGACGACATACGTAGGACAGCTGGCGGTGGGTGGAAGCGAAAAGCTGAAGATCGGGCTGAGTGGCGTGTCTTGGGGGAGGCCTATGTCCAGCAGTGGACTAATATAGGCTGATGGCGATGATGATGATGATGATGATAAAAAATAAAATAAAAATATCGTAGGACATTTTACACTGCGCCATCTATTCCCAAACAAAACAAATCTTGTACTATGATAATCAGATAACTGATATAATATTTAACGTATACTTTTTTGTAAATACATACAGAAAACCCAGGCAGAACAAATTTGTATGTCACATAAATGTTTGTCCTGGGTGGGAGTCGAACCCATGCTTCACAGCTCTTGAAGCAGATACATTACCAAATGAGCTAACAGGGCAGTCGAATATTAAGTGTTTTGAGTAGATATAAAAGAATGCTCATGTCTTTTAATATTCCCAATGTTATAAATTTGAAAGTAACTGTCCGACTATGGAATGACTCGGCCACTTTCGATGAAATTTAATTCAAATTGCTAAAGTTTTTGAGCATTGTGGTTGAGTTGAATATCACACTTATACATCTTTTTTTTCTTTTTTATGGTTGACAGGCCAGGTGTTTAACTACAGCGTGACGGCGTGGTCGAAGATGGTAAATCACACCTAGCCTGGAATAGAACTAGGCTCTCAAGTGAGGCAGTCGGAACACACCATTGGATGCTTGGCGGCAGATTTTCTACTCGAGGGTGGTATCTAGCCAGCCGAGTACTAAAAAGTACCCTACCACCATGAAATGGTTTCCTCGCGATATTTTCCTTCACCCGACTTCACCGGCAGCTCAAGCTCATTGTTGGGGTTTGAACCCACGCCCTTTGGCGTGCGAACTGGCCGCGCTAACCACTAAGCTATCATCGCTACAAACATCTTCTATGTAGTAAATGTATATAATTCTTATGTATATGAACTCATCCTAAGAGACTGGGCCCGGTTTTGATAAAAAAAAATTGGGTTGTGTCTGGATGGTATAAAGTTATAATTGGGCCCGGTAGGAGGCGTAACAATCGTAAATAGAGGACAAAGTTCCGGACATTTAGCTAATATAGTATACTTATATACTGTATCCATTTTCTAAGTCTACAGACATTATTTTGAATATTTTCAAGAAAAATGTATGTAAAGAATTATCGTAACATTTTTGTTGATTCTTTTTGCATAGATTCCGTTTACCTTGCGTAGATACAAGCACTGAGTCTTGTGGGATTCGTTGAAATGCTTGTTGTAAGATTTCTTTCAAAAGTGGAACTTAAATAGGTAGAAATTAGGTTTTGATCAAATATGAGACCGATTTCCTGTTTCCTGTACTTTTTCCTCGAACTAAAGAGAAAGTACGACAAGGCGATACGGTTTCGATAAATTGTATTGTGCTCTATTGAACGTTTCTACTTACAGATAAATTGGATATATTTTTCTGTAAGTAGAAACTTTCATTTTACCCCACTGTATTGTGTAATAACTAAGCAAGTTACGTATAGGCTGACTGCACAGCCCTAAAATCAGAGATAATGGGCCAGCGGAAAGTCTCGAAGTTTTGTCTTTCTTTATTTATAAGCGTGGGTCGGATGACACGTTAAATTCTAAGTCCCGAACATTTGTTTTATATTTAACATCGACAGCTCTGTTGGTCCATTGGCAGATGTCTGCTTCAAGAGCTGTAGGGCATGGGTTCGATTCCCACCCAGGACAAACATTGTGCGGTATAAAAAAAAAATTTGTTCTGTGTCTGGGTGTAGGTACCTATTTACAAAAAAAAACTATTTAGGTATTCTATCAGTTATCTGACTTATTTGCTTAAATTGGGGTCAGATAGCGTTGTGTAAAGCCATGTCGAAGACCTTCGGACGTCGCGTCGTATTAACTCTGACACCAGGGCTGGTCAATCAGCCTATACGAACTTACTAAGTAAATAACACCCGCCAATACTCTAAATTGGACGACCGCAAAGACAAAGACGTTTAATTGACCGGCCAGCGGCTGGTGACCCAAAATCAATATTGCTACGTGGTCTCCAAAGGCACGTGATGGGAAATAATAATGGAGATATACGACGCGACCAACCGCGACCATATTGTGCTAAGGACTTCTGTTTATGTTACCCATTGCCATTGTCATAGCTTAACAAATAAAGCCTTAGTAGTTAGATAAAGGAAGTCTCAAGGATTGTGTTCACTAGATGTTTCGATTACCCCTTTTTTTGTTCATAAATGATTTTTTAGTACCACGGAACAAACAGTTCCAAATCTGCTCGGTAGATCCGTGTGGTCGAAGATGATAAAATACGCCTAGCCTGGAATGGAATTGGCTGTACTCTACCACCATGCTAAGGTTTTGTAACGATTTTTTTCTTCGCCGGTAGCTTAAACTCATTGTTGGGGTTTGCACCCACGCCCTTCGGCATGCGAACCGACCGCGCTAACTACTGACCTATCATCGCTACTAAGACATAAAGATATTTGGACACAAAATAATGATCACAGTGCAAAAACGAGTTGCACAAACTCAATTTGTTGATTTTTAGCGCAGTTGGTTCGAACGCTGAAAGGCGTGGGTCCAAACCCCAACAAAGACCTTGAGCTGCTGATAAAGGAAAACATCGTGAGGAAACCATAGTGTGGTGGTAGGGAACTTATAATTGCTCGGCCGGCTAGCTACCACTCTCAAGTTGGTAATCTAACCCCAACAATGTGTACTGGCAGCCATTCCTTAGTTTTGTTTACCATCTTCGACTACATTGTTACTTAACAACAGCTAAGCTGTGGTACTCTAGCCTATCAACCAATAAAAAATGTCATGGATATGCATTATCTTTTACCATCAGGAGGGTGTCCTATTTGTCTACATAAAAAAACGATTAAAAATCGCGAAACTAATGTAGTTTGTTACGATGTAAATATAGAAGTAATTTTATAGTCGTTATTAAATAATTAACATTAATAACTCTATGCAATATACGTATAGAGTCCAAGATTGAAGACCGTACAAACTATAAATACAAAGAGGGAATATATATTTGTCGGAGATATAGAAAGAAGAAAGAACGACAACGGGTGGGCGATGGTGTAGCGGGCGAGGAGACAAACCACACAATTCAGTTATCTTGTACAAAGTTTAATCAGCACTTCACAACGACTTTACTTTAAGATTGATTAGAACATTATAGACACTATTACATAGCTTGGGGACAAAACGTTCCGCTTAGCTTCGCACTCTGCAACCGACCAACTCAATCTTCTCTCAAAGCAAGAATCAATCGTGTCTATGTTCATCTCTCCTCAACCAAAGCAAGAATGATCTCTCCACCTCAACATTCAACGCACGGCTGGCTCGCTTCACACAGCGCCCCTACCGGCCAACATCCGCAACTTCACCTTCTCTCATTGGTTGAAGTCAAAATACTTTACACGAATAACGACAAGCAGAGCACGGAACCAGTGTTACGTGAGAGGTGTCGCCATTCCACCTCTAGTCCACCAAAATTACGCAAAATGGCGCTAAACTAAATCAACATTAAAGCTACACGCTGACATATTATTATAGATACACTGAGTCTAAAGGTCAGTGAAGGGATCTTATTCGCTTTTAGAATTAATTTATGTATTACTTACATCAGAAAGGAAAAATAGTGGTTGCAAACTTTACGGAAGGTCCAGGCTTCCTACAATCAAAGATAGTCGTAGTAAAAGGCAACCAATCTTAGCGTGGGTAGCCGCGTAAATATAGCCTGAAAATAACTTTAGCCGAAAGCGCGTCGTAAAATCACGGAATATATTTCACCTTGGGACCGACTCTGACCGTAATTATTTAAGGGGAGGTCCGCAATAGTGTTCGATCGCCACAAAACATTAGTATCTTGGCCTCTGGCTGCCAAGAAAATGAGTGCCCACGGTTCCCCATTACCGTTTTGACCGACTACAATAAGGAAAATGTTGTATGTAAATTCTTTTTCTTATATACCTAAGCCTTGAATTTATAACATAATCTCGCAAAATAAATATAAGAAAAATAACAGTTAAGGTGGTTCGATTTCCATACAAATAAATTTTTACTATTTATGGACAAATGGAGCATAATTTTACAGTAAAATCACAGCTACTGGCATTTATTTTGGTCTTTATTTGCGGTAAACCATAATTGCTTGAAATATCATAAATCATTCAAAAATTTTATTTTATGCTAATAAAATCTACTATTTTATTCAAGCAATTTTATTTTTGATTTACCGCAAATAAATAAGTAAGTAAATAAGTGTACGTAATTAGGTATGTGCAAAATTATATTTTTTAAATTAATAAATAGACTATTGGTTTTTTTTAACCAAAATAGATTTGCGTTTGCCCCGCCTGATTTCAGCAGTACGCAGCCTAAGTTAAAGCTCGCAAACTTAGATAAAACTTTGGATTTAAAGACATCCACACTGTACTTCGCGGAAAAGACATGTAAAGATATAAAATATATGTAAAACGATCGACATTAACTAAGAAGAACTAGCTAAGAAAGTGAGTGTAATTTACTCTTTTTTTATCTTCAGTATTTTTTTAAAAGTTACAAACATCGAAGTAACTATATACACTGTACATTTTTAATCAGACGCACAACCTACACTTGCAAACGTCTGTATTTTTCCTCTTCATCGTTCGGAATTTTTCTCAGAGCGAAGTTATAATTTTCGAGCTCACTCAACCTTGCGCAAGGCGGGGCAGGCGAACATTAGCGGGGAAAAATTAGATTTAACCCCGACACCGCCGTCGCAAAAGGCTTACACGTCTATGTCCCATTTAGCTAGGTACTCCACCTTGCCAGTTTATCCATTTTATATTTCCCTTTGACCGCGTAAATTATGCTACTATTTTTTAATTTAAAACAAAGGATTGCAAGACTAATTGCTTAGGTGTGGAAGTAATTTATTTTATTTATCTTGATTTGGACAAATTTATATTTGACTATTAATTAATAAATAATCTAAATCGAATTCACATTACTCAAAATTTTGAAAATGTTTGCTGTCTACGACTACATTATCGCTTAACATCCGATGAGCTGTAGTCAAACACCTAGTCTGTCGACTATAAAAATATCTCAACATATAACCTACATAACCTAATTCACCAAAATAATCGAATTCTTATGGGCCGATGAAAGCTTAGACAAGCCAAAAACTGTTATTTCCATGGTTGCCAGAAAAAATACCATTTGATAAGGACATAAACAAATTCTATCAATATGTATAAGTATGTTTATTGTTTATGTCGAAACTTTTCTGGAACTTAAATTATTTATAAGTTTCGAGCTACGAAGATCAACTAAATATTACTTCGTTCATGATGGTTACCCAAAAAAAAACAAAAGAATAGCAATGGATAAAATTTGTACATGTTTTTAAGTAGGTATCCTTCACGAACAGTATTTCACGTCTGAGAAGAAGACGTCAGCACGTCAGAGGGTTGCATAAACAAGCACTCTTTTTATCGGAAATGCAATTTATTTCAGGAGGCGTCGTCGGGAGACTGCATAATTAAATTTTTCGGGTGCAAAGAAAACAATTTAAATGGAAATTAACATTTACACAAACAGGTACAGAAGGGTGAAGAGTGGGTACTCTCCGGGCTTACCGCGCCCTTTGTTCTCTACTAAAAGGGTTAACTTTAACGTCGGAGCACTTAACCCTTCACTACGCGCACCTCTACAAGTTAACATGTGTTTAACAATATTTTTACCCCACGCAATTACTATAACATATTGTTCTATAAACACAAAGCCGCTGCAGCGGGAGATAGTTTTACAGCGGCGCCTATACAAATATAAATATTTCTTATTTTGATTTACAAGGATATTATTTTGAACAAAACAAGGAATTTGCTAGATTTATAAATGCGGCTTTGTGTGTAGCCTTAATTATGTTAATGATCTCAAGATACGGCTTGTTTAAAGCCCGCGAATTAATCCGGAACGAATTTTGGAGAACAGCTGAAGCGAGTGCGAACTTTAGACGTTGGAATTAACAGCCTATCACCTTGTAAGGGCTGAAGGCGACCGGGCCCATAATCTGACAAGTCCAGACAATTATTGAGTGGATTTTAAAATAACTTCAAATAATATTATGTTTAAAGAATAGAACGTTTACTGGAAGTAGTAACGTAATTACGTGGAGTAGTGAACAAGATGAATATACAGTTGATCTAAACGAAGAGTGTTCAGATCAGATCATTTAATTCGTAGTGCATATATACATCAATATGTTTTCACTTAGATTTTGAAGTCGAGCCATAATAGTAAAAATATAAAAAATAAGCCGATCACCAAAAAATCCTAGATTAGTATGCATAAAACATTCAGTCAGTGAAAATTCGTTGTATTAGAATGTTCAGAGGCATAAATCTAAGTGTAGTATCGTGACTATGGTGTTCCTTATACCTACTTTAAAAACACGTGTGACAAGAAAGAAATTTAATAAAAAAAAATTTTTATTTATTAGTTCCTCTATAGTATTCAAACAGTAGTAAGTAAGTTAGAATATAATCTAAATTGGATAATCCCACTAATATTATAAATGCAAAAGTTTGGATGGATGGATGAATGGATGTTTGTTACACTTTCACGCAAAAACTACTTAACGGATTTGGATGAAATTTGGTGTGGAGCTAGCTGAGACCCTGGGTTAGAACATAGGCTACTTTTTACCTCGAAAACATGTAGCGGGTAACATTGCGGGGCGCAGCTAGTAGGATGTAAATTGTAGATAGCTTTATTATGACAATTGTTTGTAAATTTTCTGTATGTGGCGTACCTTAATAAATGTAGAAAGTAAAAAATAAAAAAACCGGCCAAGTGCGAGTCGGACTCACATTATCTATTATAAAACTAAATACTCTGTGAATAGTTAAAGCGTCTACCTGTCACCGTTATTAGTATCGAGCAAGAAACGGTAAAAAAAATCAAGTTTGTTGTATGGGAGCCCCCCTTAAATATTTATTTTATTTTATTTTTAGTATTTGTTGTTATAGCGGCATTAGAATTACATCATCTGTGAAAATTTCAACTGTCTAGCTATCACCGTTCTTGAGATGCAGCCTGGTGACAGACGGACGGACGGATAGCGAACTCTTAGTAATAGGGTCCCGTTCTTACCCTTTGGGTACGGAACCCTAAAAAAAGAAATTAAAGTTGTATAGGACAAATATAGGAAGGGAGTGATATTGGTAGGATAGACAGCACGTAACAAAAAGTATGTAGAGAGTTGATTTTGACCCAATAATTTTATTTAAATAAAAGTATAATAAGTATTAACAATTACTATCTTTGAACATAGACAGAAATAAATAAATAAATATCGTAGGACTATACACACAGCGCCATCTGGCCCCAAACTAAGCAGAGCTTGTGTGATGGAAGTCAGATATCTAATAGTATACATAAATACTTTTTTTTCCCGTAAATACATACTTATAATACATACCTACAGAACACCCAGACACAGAACATTTGTTAATTCACAAAATGTTTGCCCTGTGTGGGAATCGAACCCACACCCTACAGCTCTTGAGGCAGATATACTACCAATGAGCCAACGGGGCTGTCAAACAGCTGCGTACCCCCTCTTTTTTCATTTACTTTCAGAGCTTAGTCAGTTTACATCCTTTTCTCTAAAGAAGGGATTAGAAGCTTTTCATTTCGCGGGTGAATGGCCACGGGTGGGACAAGACGGCGATTAGTTAACTACTCTTTATAGGGGTTAAATTACATACAAATGCCATCCGTGCGAGGTCGATGTAATTATTATGCGAGTGTTCGTTACTAAAGATCTCTACATCGTTTATTGAGATAAAAACTACTACTGCATAAACTATACTATTTACAAAATGCATATTTTATATAAAACACTTAGTCTAAAAATCCGTCAGAGCAGGGATATGTGGCCAAGCATTGCCACGCTGGATGGCAATGCTTAGCTTTTGACCAAAGTAGATACCAGCATTCTGGTCACCTGAAGCTTCCTCTAAACGTTTACATATATTATTGTCCTATTAATATTATAAACTAGCTGCGCCCCGCCGTATTACCTGCTACATGTTTTCGGGATAAAAAGTAGCCTATGTGTTAATTCAGGGTCTCATCTACCTCCATATCAAATGTCATACAAATCCATTCAATAGTTTTTGCGTGAAAGAGTAACATCCATCAATTCATCCAAACTTTCACATTTATAATATTAGTAGGATGTAAGATTTGTATGTTTGGATATTTAGACGGAAAAATGGCTGAACGGATTTGGATGAAGTTTTTATACCGGGAAAATGTTAGCTGCCATCTAACTGCTGAGCAGGTGACCTTAGGTTCTCGACCACAGTAGACAACACTCTGGTCACCTTTCACGTCGTTCGTGATCCATTACGGAGTGGTCGAAGATGGTAAAGCACACCTAGTCTGGAATAGAACTGCCTCTCAAGTCACTCAGCCGGAACACACCGTTAGCTGCTTGGCGGCAGAGTTTTCAACAGAGTGGTAGCTAGCCAGCCGAGTACTAGAAAGTACTCTACCACTATGCTTTGGTTTCCTCACGATGTTTTCTTCACCTTCGGCGTGCGATCCGACCGCGCTAACCACGGTCTACTGTATTACTGGTTATCAGCTATCATCGCTATACTGTATTACTGGTTTATCTGAGCCCCTATTTAGCTCATAAGCGGTTTATAAGAACTTAAAGTTTCAATTACAAATGCCACACAATAGTACATTATATCCTAATAATTATTAATTTCCAATCATAATATGCCAACGATAAGTGGTAGGCACCATATTTTATTCGTTGTCATTTTGTAGCTAAATTCCAGTATAAAATTCATGTGGAACCGCGGAGCCGTTTAACATTTAAACTTATCATAAATATTATATAGCTCATATTATGTCCGACCACAGCTCACATGAGTTGTTTAACAACCCCGCTCTGTATGAAAATTAGTTTTGTTTCTCAACCGAAAATAAATTAAAGTACCCTTGATTGTTTAGACAACAAAGTAAGATTTAATGCCGCTCGGGGCACCGAAACGAAATTAAACAGTTCCAAACATTCTGCCGTTGTCTGATGTACTCAAATAGTTGGAACTTTTGGTTTGTTCTTTAATTTTAGTACTAATTTTATCTACCTAATATTTCAACTTTTATTTCACTACTAGCGACCCCTGTTTCGCTCGGGTGCAATTTAGAAAAGAACAAAAATCTGTTAATCCTATCACTACCACACTTCTGGTTATTGAGTCATTGACAGCCCTTTTGGTTTATTGGTAGTATGTTTGCTCCAAGAGCTGTAGGACGTAGGTTCGATTCCCACCCAGGATCAACATTTTGTTGTACAAACAAATGTTTGTTCTGTGTCTGGGTGTTCTGTATTTATTATAAGAAAGTATTTACTAAAAAAAGTATTTAAGTATTCTATCAGTTATCTGACTTCCATACACAAGCTTTGCTTAGTTTGGGGTCAGATGGCGCTGTATGTAATGTCCTACGATATTCATCTATTGCGTATTGAGGATTGCCTGAAAGTTTCAACCAAATCTGTCACGCCGTTATGAAGTCCATAGAGAACATATATACATAGCTACCCTACATGAACACATAGGCTACTATTTATTTCGGAATAGCAAGCAAAACCAACTAGCTAAAAATATGCTAAAAAATAAAACCACTTACCAACATTATAATCAATTTCAGTGAAAAACTAAAAAAACCTAGTCATCATTTTTTAAACATAGATACTACCTAATTTCTAAATTCAATAAAAGCAGTATTATAAAAACTCTCTGTAACACAGCTCGTTCATTACTTTAGCGCAATAAAAACAACTGATATCACAGGCGTACGTATATTAATACGTACATACCGAGCAAACACAAATTCCGTTTAAACATCAGCTTTTCCAAAGAGATATTTACTGAAAATGCTTCTAAAATTATAGCAAAAACGTGCGCGGTTAAACATTACCATCTGCTTTCGAAACCATTATAAACCGTCTGCAAAGATCCTCTTCCGTCCCACTCCAGATTCAAAGAAAAAAAGCTTTGTTACAGGCAATTAAGTGCAGCTACTAGGAATTCATTCCGTTTCAACGTTCGCTCTAAAAAGGTCTTGATATTTTTACCAATTAAATCTGAAAATTGAATTAAAGTTTGAAAGGGCAACGCTACGCTATAACCAGAGTTTCTCGGCAAACGACACATTTGGCTCGGCTAATGGTGACATCTGCACAGATATATGAGTTAACTTTACTGCGAGTAGTTAGTGTAACCTCGAAAATTATTTATACTCGTAGGTACAGTAATCCTACTAATATCCTACTAATCCCACTAATATTATAAATGTAAAAGATTGGATGGATGGATGGATGTTTGTTACTCTGTCATGCAAAAACTACTGAGCAGAATTGGATGAAATTTGGTATGGAGGTAGCTGAGACCCTGGATTAAAACATAGGCTACTTTTTATTCCGAAAACATGTAGCGGGTAACACCGCGGGGCGCAGCTAGTATAATACATGTGAAAGTTTGTGAGTACGTTTGTCACTCTTTCACGCAAAAACTACTGAACGGATTTGGATGACATTTGGTATGGAGGTAATTGAGACCCTGGATTAACGCATAGGCTACTTTTTATCCCGAAAACACGTAGCGGGTAACACCGCGGGACGCAGCTAGTTTCAAATAAAAAAATATTATCAATAAAAATCCCCATAATTATTGAAATACTGAACGTCTATTTTCTTTATAGTATGAAAAATTATTTAGTTATCTTTTTGAAAACGACAAAACTTTTTTAATTTCTGATTATCTTTTATTTATGTTCATGATAATTCAAATAGATTTATAGATACGAAACCGAAGGCCGAACACTACCGCACCGAGTGTACAGAGTGTTTTCTATCGTGTTTTTCTTTCTTGGTTGCCTTTTTTTTATGTAAAAAAATAATGAGACTAATGTGACGCTCTCCTTATGGTAAGAGATAACGTCTGTCCATGACCATTGCACCAATACAAAGAACACTGAGTAACAAAACAAAGTCCAGGGCATCGCTGCTTTGGCGCTCATTACTTTGAGACTTTCGATGGTTAGTCTCAACAGCCCAGTAATTTCGCTAGCTGCAGTACCCTTCGAACCGGAACACAGTAATGTTTACACACTAGTCTTAGCGGCAGAATAACTGGTACTGCGGTGGTACCTACCTAGATGACCTCCTGCCAAGGAGATCTACCACCAAGTGTCTGCAAGAGATCGCTGTTAGCGATAAGGTCGCCACTTGTGGCACAAGTTCAGAAGGTTCTTTAGTTCTCTGTACTTTTTTCTTCTTGTGGTGTGCACAATAAAAAGTTATATCTATCTATAAAACAACGTATCAAAAGTTGTATAATTTTATTTGCTCAATACAGCATCCAATGAATAATTTCTTGAAAAGAAATCGTCGACGACATCGTTGACTCTCTCTTTAAATAAAACATTCCCTTCAGTTTCACGAATGCCTTCATTACAAAATTGATACTTAATCTCTGTCATCTTGAGGGCATCTTCAAACGGCGCTGTAATTATCATCATTGATATTAAAGCCTCCACTAAACCTAATACCGAATATTCTCGAAGCTGGCTCTTGAAAACTTTCTTGGGATATATTTCTTCTACGTCCAAATTACATTCTCGAAGAACTGCCGATAATGTTCCGTAGTAAAAATTAAGTACCGTTTCATAGTGTTTGGACAGAAATTCTCTATCTGTTGACATGTATAGGAAATATGCTAAGTCTGTGGCCGGGGAGGCGAATCGCATCAGTTGGAAGTCGACGAGGATTACATCCACTGGTTTGTTATGCTGAAAACCACAAGAATATGCCATTATTGCTGTACATAATATAAAAATATATCACAATCTAAGTAAATAAATAAATAATAAATACACAACGCCATCTCGCCCCAAACTAAGCAAAGTTTGTGCTATGGGAAGTCAGTTAACTGATAAAATACTTAAATACTTTTTTTTGTAAATACATACAGAATACCCAGACACAGAACAAACATTTTGTTTGTACCACAAAATGTTTGTTCTGGTTGGGAATCGAACCCACGCTCTATAGCTCTTGAAGCAGATATACTACTACTACCAATGAGCCAACAAGGTTGTCACAATCTAGTTACAATTTACTGAATGTGTTTCATCATCATCATCAGCCCACTTTAGTCCACTGCTGGATATAAACCTCTCCTAATGCACGTCACCTAGCCCGATCTTCCGCTTTTTTGTTTCCAGTCACTACTCGCTATCTTAAGTATATCGTCACTCCACCGAGTCTTAGGGCGTCCTACGCTACGTTTGACGATAGGCGGTCTCCACTCTAGAACACGTCTACCCCAACGGTGTTTACCATCTTCGACCACACCGGCACTTAACATCAGGTGATATGCGGTCAAACAACTAGCCCGCGTAACACAAACAAAGAAAAAAAATGTGTGACGTAGGCTACATTTTTTTCCGTAGTTGTTATAACTTTTCAGCTAGTTTACCTTGTACTTGTAAAAAATGTTATTGTTCCAACAATCTCCATGACAAATGACACTATAACGAGGCGGTTTCGTGCATTTATGTAAAATCGATAAGATGTTCGGACCGAGTTCCTTCAACTTCTCTTTAGCGATCGGATCAGATACTGCGTTGACTGAAGCATCGTAAAAACATTTCATCGGCTTAGATTGACGACTCGGATCCGCATACTGTATGTCTTTCCTGTACAATTGCTTTATTTCCTCGAACTCTTCCGGTTTCATCTTCTCCAGAACGAAAGAAAACGCATGCAACTTCGCCAGATATTTTATCACCAATATCGCATGTTCTAAATCCATTTTCTGTAGTCTCTCATGTAACTTAAACCCGTCTTCTGTCAGTCCCATGACGACGATACATTCTTTGTCGTATTCGTCGCTCGCAAATATACAGTTGGGGAATTTTATTCTCAGTCCCTCGATGATTTTAAAATTACGTTGGATTTCCAGATATCGCGGCACAATTTTGCAATAGAATGATACTTCTCTCCTATAGGATTCTCTAAAACGCGATCGGCTTTGTGAATCATTATGATGTTTTATAATAACGTAATATGTGATTTTTTGACCGTGTTGCATACCAGTTATTCGTACGTTATAAATACCACCGTAAAATGTGTCAATGTCGTCACCACCAATGAGGGTAGTATACTCAATGTCTTTAACGTTTATTATTTCTGCAATATGATAAATTAATACTTCTACGTCTTTATGACACCGTGATAGCTTTCTAAAAGGCATATTTTTCACTAAACGTTTATGTTCTATACCACTGCACTGAACACTGATATATTAATAACTTCAGCTCTTGGTTGCTGATGAAAATCAACAGATATGGTATTTGATTTGAGATGATTGACATTATCTTTATACAGGGTTATAAGTTTAAGGTATACGAAGCCGAAAGGGTGTCATTGTAAATAACTTTTTTTAAATGTAAAACTAATGAGATTAACAATACCCTCTCCTGATGGTAAGAGATAACGCATGTCCATGACCATTGCAGCGAGTTATATACGTTTGAGTAACAAAACAAAGTCCAGGGCATCGCTGCTTTGGTACTCATTACTTTGAGACTTTCGATGGTTAGTCCTAATAGCTCGGTAATTTCGCTAGCTGCAGTACCCTTCAAACCGGAACACAGTAATATTGACACACTACTGCTTAACGGCAGAATATCTTGTACTGCGGTGGTACCTACCTAGACGACTTCCGGCTAAGGAAATCTACCACAAAGTATCAAGTATGTTTTGTTGCGATGAAAACTCAGTGGTTAGCGTAGTCGGTTTCCTCGCCAAAAAGTGTGGGTTCAAATCCCAACAATGAGATGGAGCTGCCGATAAAGGAAAACATTGCTAGGCACATGGTGTTAGGGTACTTTATAGTACTTGACTGACTACCTAAATAATAAATAAATAAATAAATATCACAGGACGTTACACACAGCGCTATCTGACCCCAAACTAAGCAGAGCTTGTGCTATGGAAGACAGATAACTGATAGAATACTTAAATACTTTTTTTTTTGTAAATACATACTTATAATACATACAGTACACCCAGACACAGAACAAACATCGATGTTAGTCACACAAATGTCAGTCCTGAGTGGGAATCGAACCCACGCCCTTCAGCTCTCGAAGCAGACATACTACCAATGAACCAACAGGGCTGTCTAACCTACCACCCTGACGTTGAAAATCTGTCACTAAGCACCTAACGGTGTGTACCAGCAGCCTCAATTGAGCCAGTTCCATCTCAGGCTAGGTGTGTTTACCATCTTCGACGACACTGTCACTTAACATCAGATGAACTGTGGTTTTTGGGTCATTCCCGTCCCATAGAAATTGTTTGACAAAAGTTGTTTGTAAACATTAATATATACAATAGACTCCTTTCGGCATATTATTATCGTTCCGCATAACCCTGTATAGTATCTTGATAGTACGTGTACTTGATTATGGATAGTGAGATAAGTATAGGCGGCAAACACTTACATGAATGGAGTGATTGGATACTAGAGTATTTCTATTTTATTTATGACTAGTGGGCCGTCCCGGCTTCGCACGGGAAAACAAAACTCGATTAACAATATAAATATAGCCTATGTCACTTAGTGATAATGGAGCATTCTAATGATGAAATAATTATTCATATCGGTCCAGTAGTTTCGGGGCCTATTCAATACAAACAAATAAACAAAAAATCAAATCTTTCCTCGTTGTCAATAGTATGATTATGACTAGCGAGCCACCCCAGCTTTGCACGGTACAATTTATTTTGGCAACTTGATAAAAATGGAAATCTAGAAACTAGTTATATATCCGATATTTTAACCTGCTTACAAACAAATGACACGTCAACAAGGAAGTTTTGACGTTTTTAGAATCAGAGCGATGGAGACACCGGCTGCGTTATCAGTGCGGAACAGTCCTTAGACGTATGAGATAAACTAGTCTCGAGCGCTCACACAATGCCTTTTGTAATGTCAGTCAATGATTGTCCTGCAGCAAGGACCATACCACGTACAGCTGAAAAGAAAAGTGCTCGAATATTTTGCAATTATATTTTCTACTAGCTGGCTCCCCGCGGTGTTACCCGCTACATGTTTTCGGGATAAAAAGTAACTTATTCGTTATTTCAGGGTTCCAGCTACGTCCATACCAAATTTCATCTAAATCCGTTCAGTAGTTTTGCGTGAAAGATTAACAAACATTCATCCATCCATCCAAACTTTCACATTTATAACAATAGTGGGATTCAACATACATTCTATAGTATATCATCGGCGATCATAGAAATGCGTGGTACATTAAGGAGAGTAAAATTTAAGAGAATTATTGTAACGAATAGCGTAATCAACTACATACTTAGGTACGTATATTTTAAACATTCAAGAGTTTACCAAGCCACGCCTAACATCTAAAAGTGTGTTCCGGCAGCCTCACTTGAGAGTCAGTTCCATTCCAGGCTAGGTATATTTACTATCTTCGACCACACCGTCACATAGCATCAGATGAGCTGTGGTCAAACAACTCATTAAAAAACAGTTATATTTTTAGTCTATTTCCGCTTAAAAGTCGTTTTATGTACAACAGTGACGAGGATGTAATTTCATTTGAATACAATTTTAAACATTTTATTTCGAACCAAAAGATAATTTTAAATATTTACGCGAAATATTCCTCAAGCGCTAAAACTAAAATCCAACATATTTTATACCTAAACTCTAAATAAAATAAAAATGTAATTAACATAACCACAAGTGTTTATATCCTCTTCTCGCAGTAACCAACTTATGGTTGACAGGCCAGTTGTTTGACAACAGCTTAGCTGATGTTATGAGATGATATGGTCGAAAATGGTAAATCGCACCTAGCCTGGAATGAAACTGGCTCTCAAGTGAGACTGCCAGAACACACCGTTAGGTGCTGGGCGGTAGATTTTCAACTTGGGTGGTAGCTAGCCGTTTGAGTCCTAGAAAATACCCTACCACCATGCTACGGTATCTTCACGCTCTTCGGCGTGGGAACCTACCGTGGCATCCTCAGGACGTATTGACTCTTCGAGTGCTTAGCTGACAATCGGCCAAGGGGATAACACTTATGGATTCACCAGTACATACGACATATACATATTATGTACATTCGTGCACATCTCGTTCTATGCACTGTCCCCATTGTCGCGGTCAGCGCGATTCTATTCAAACGAACGACCATTCTAAATGAACTGATGTAGGGAGCCCCGATAATGTACCAACTCAGACGGGATGAATTGTTTTTGTACTTGAAATCATTTTTGCGATAGGCTGTTTCATGAAGAGTTAACATTGAAGGTTTTACTTGTAAACATTGCTTTGTCAATTTACTGAGAAGTTGGCACAGAATTTTTACTATTGCTTTACTAAACGCAATATTTTTAAGTAGAGCCCTAAGAATTCAATAGTATTGTTAGATGTCACAGCAGGTAAACAATTTATTCATATCCATCCCCCGTTGAACATTTTTTTTTAATTATTTAGACTTTTTAAAGTTAGCCTATGTTACCCGGAGATAGTGTAGCTTCCCAACTGTGAATGAATTTTTGAAATCGATCCAGTAGTTCCGGAGCCTATTCAATACAAATAAACAATCAAATCTTTCCTCTTTATAATAGTATAGATAAATTACTAGGACTTTATAATGACTTTTTTCTCTTTCAGATTTTTTATTGTTTGTTTTAATTTTTTATGTGTCACAAATAAAGTGTTATCTACGATCCGCTTTCACTTTAGTATACCCCAAGCTTATAACCCTGTATTGTCTCGGTTGCCGGAAGAGATCGCTTTTAACGATAAGGCCGCCGCTTGAAGCTCAAGTTCATAAGATTATTTTGTTCTCTGCACTTATTTTCTGATTTTTTGGTGTGCACAATAAAGAGTTTCTATCTGTCTATCTATGGATCTATCCGTTGTAAAGTTATAGCTATGTATGGATAGTGTCTAAACAGAAAAATGTTGCGTGCACAGAAACGAAAAGCGTTGATTATCGACATTTTCCAACGCAATGTGAATTATTTAGATAGAAACAAGGTGGTCATTCGACAGCCTGTTAAATAATTCAAATGGGCCCACGGGCGTTGCGCGCCGGCCAGCGACCGCTCGCGACGGGTTAGGGAAATTCACCAAATAAACAAAGCCGGCACAAAACAGAGCTGACGTCAAAGCGAGTCAGACTAACCTGGCTATTCAATTAGCTATACCTATAATATCATACTTTCGTGTATGAGAGTGCAAATTATCCGTGAAAAAATCATGGATTAATCTCACTAATACCATAAACTAGCTGTGCCTCGAGGGTTCATTATTCAAAAAACTGATATTATACGATTTATTGTTATTTTTGCACTAGTCTTTTGATGTACTAGACAACGTTAGCAACAGATTACTGCAGCGATAATCCTCTTGTATACCTAATGTTATTAAAAATTTGTATATATATATATGCATATCGCGTCTGTTCGTTTTCAGGAACGTTTTCAATTCGTGGTTGCCTGGAAAATACTACAAGATTAATTATGTAAAAATAGAAAAAAAATTAATCTAAGCAAGACACTAAACTAGTCAAAGTCACACAAAGTGAGTCATGGTCGAGTCAGGTCATGCCCTAAGTAAAGTAGCGATGACTTTACTAAAGGCTTCGATGGAGTGTAAGAAACAACACGAAAAGTCATGTTTCACCACATTTTATCATTTCCCCACACTCACGCGTGTATTACTTAGTTTATGATTAAAACACCACTTATTTAATATGAACATAAATAAAAAATATAATACAAGGCAGCAACATGATTTTTCCGCGTTTCCACCAATTTTCTTTCAAATTGTTATTGTGTGAAATTATTCAAATTTACTAAATAAGATATAACTGCTCGATAAATAATATTCAAAACAAGCTTTTAGCTGCAGCAAAAAATAATGCAACTATGCCCGCGCATTTTTCTTAAAATATTTGAGTGAACACACGCTAAAACATGCACGACATAATGTTATTATACAACTTGACTTAATTCTGGGTCTTTCCTGGCAAAGTGGCGTGTAAACACAAGCTGAAGCAGCTAAAAGGTAAACGAAACTTAAGCATAGAGGTTGTAGCGCTATGACTAATTACACAAACATGTTTAACTGGCTAGAATTTATTACTACCAATTGGTATGTAGTCATTACTAAGCTTTAGGTAACTTCAGCGTTAATAAAAAAAGGTTTTTTTTAAATGTAAAAGTAATGATATCAACGGGACGCTCTCCTGATGGTAAGAGATAACACCTGTCCATGACCATGCGATACACAGAACTTAACTTTCAAACATTAAAAAAAACACGACACACAGCGCCATCTGGCCCCAAACAAAGCAAAGCTTGTGTGGTAGAAGTCAGACAGACAGCAACATCATTACTATTATTAGCTAATAATTCAGTTGTTTTTTCTTGAAACAACTTTCTATTGCCAGCCCATAGCCAGTACAAAAGTTAAGTCAAATATTAGTTTCGTCTAGGTTGCCATGTTACGGAGTAATTGTGCATTACATTTTTTAATGACACAACAATTATCTTGCAGAGGGGTAACAAAATAATAACAGAATTTTCTAGTACATATTTACAAAAAAGCATCTTAACGTGCGAACGTGCGAATGTGATCATAGGAACGTGCTTAGACAACAATATATTTATTAGTATTAAGTAAACTTTCTAAATACATTAGACAACATCAAACGACCCTGGCTCAAATTTGATTTCGGTATCAGGTAAGGGGAAACACGTCTAGACGCGGAGGAAATCAGCTTTACGATGGTGAAAGCTAGTTGACGTGTACTTGTATTTATAATGTACAATTTTTTTAGAACGCAAGACAGACAGACAGACTAATTGCTGTGTTTACGTTACTTAGTCATATTTCCGGATCTGTTCTGTTTTTATTAAATTCATGTTTGATTCACGAACGTCACCATATTGTCCTATACCATTTGAAGCTTGTGACAATTTATAATTTGGTCATAGCTTAAAAATATAAGAGCGTGTCGTGACGTTCGATTCCAAACCTCTAAATTGGAAGTCAGATAGACTGTCCCCAACTAGGATGTCGTAACTTAGTCATATTTATTTTATTTTCTTAAAATACCCACGTATATAGCTATTACAGAGGACAAGATTTGTATCGCCCTCTTCAATACAGTACAATGGCCTTGCCCCGGTAATCTCTCCCCTAGATCGTATAAAAGGGAAATAATGAAACTTTTCGCACAGAAAGAATAGGGGAACGAGACATATTGCAGAAGAAACGTACCGGTTAAACGCCATTGAAGATTTTACCCCCAGTTTTTTCCAAAGAAGTAAGAGAAAATGTTTCTCTTACTTCTTTTCAAAGAGAAAGCATGAAAGAAAAATTTTAATAAGGACCTGTGTAGCACCTTTTTTTTAACTTTGAGATAAAAACTTAATAATAAAAAAAGATAAAGTAAGTATTTAATGAGAGTTGAAAAGTTGTGAACAATCCGGGAATTGTTTTTGGGTCAGATAGAACATTGTCGGGAATTTCAATCAAGTTCATTTAGGAGGAAGAAGCTTTGTTGTGGACTCCGATAAGGCTTTATTGGTTTCTTGACTTCTAATTAAAACAATCAATTTTAAAGTCAATGATTTATTACTGCTGAGCTACTTCATGGCAAAACATTTGCAAGATCTTAAATTTTACAGCAATATTAAAAATGTCAAACAGTACACTCGGATATATAAACGTATTTCTAAAGTCAGTGAAAAATACGTATAATAATAATCCTGAACAGATGCAATTTTTTTCCGTGTCAGCCTTGACCTGGGAAAACAGTCAGTACCTACTAGGAAGATTGGAGTTCTGTCAAGCACCAAGGAAGGCCCCAGGGAAGTTTTAGTACGTACAATCACACAGTGATACTTTCACATCGCCATAATGCAAACAAGCATCTTTGAAGAACATCCCCTCGTCAAGTTTTGTGTGGTCATAGGTCTGCTCAAACTACCGTCGGATTGTAGTAGCCGGCGCGGAAATACACAGGAAACTTATTTAAATTGAAGCGCCTATATTTGTGACCGCTACTGCTGGCACTGATAGTGTGAAGCAGCAAAAAAACTATTGTTTTCATAATCTGCGCTTCTTGACGCTTAAAAAGACAAAAAAGTAAATTTACCTAGAGTGCTTGCAAGTGCCTTGGGATCGTCTTCAATGCAATAGTAACCTATTCTGCATTCAAAGCTTGCGAAACGTTTTTAAAAGGCTGCTCAATATTTAAACGTTGTAGCCTAGCATTCTCTTGGCTTATATTCATTGTTTATGTAATTTTTCATAACATAAGAGTATTGAAGATTTAATGTTTCAAAAGAATTCAAATATGTAGATATGTCTATATTTGTAACTATGCAAGTTTGTAGGAATTATAAAATTAGAACTACTAAACTGATTCTAAAATGTTAGTTATTAAAATAATTAATTAATCTCCCATGTAAGATGGAACGGCCTCTGGGTCTTATCTTTTTGTGACTTCAGGACATGTTGGTGCTGTCGCATCTAAATCCGAAAACCTCAAACGGCACAAACATTTTTATTTAAGCAGAAAAAAAAACAAAATATGTTACTTCTTGATCTTTTTCAAACTCATATAAATTCATCTCAATTATTTCTGTTGTTTGCACAGTGTTGCCAAATTTGTTGAAATTTTTTTACGTTACAGTTTTAACCCTACAAGGCTCAAATTTTTTTTAGTGCGCGACAAAAATATATGTGTTGTAATTAGTGATCAGAAGATAGGGAAAATTAATAAAAAAAATAATAAACCCATAGTTTACGAAAAAATCTACTTTTTATTTCAGTTCCACATATGGTACACTGAGCCTTAACTAGTACTTTTTGGTATTAAACTAGTACAATTGAATTGTTTTAGAAATAGTTTCCTATTTGAAGTTTTTACAATTGGTGACTTATTATTTTAAACAAAATGAAATAACTATTATATATTTTACTTTTTTACATTTAGCGATTTATAATATACGAAATAATATAACTAATACCTATGATAAATTTATTTTTTTATTGATGAAAACATAAATAAAATAAATATCGCAGGACATTTACATATAGCGCCATCTGACTCCAAACTAAGCAAAGCTTGTAATATGGAAGTCAGATAACTGATAGAATACTTAAATACTTTTATTTTTTTAAATATAAAAATAATCTAAAACAATTTTTATATCTATTTAGGCAAAGTTCTACGCGACATTTGTTGCAAGATAATAGTTATTTGTTATACAAGAGTGCAAAGTTGCTTTTTAACCACGTGCTCAATTTTGATGAGCGAGCAAGCCAAGGACTCAAAATTAGAATCCTGAGCGTCAACGAGGGTATCAAAAGAGCACGAGGTGAAAAATCTTTGCACTCGAGTGCAGCACGTAACTTTTCATCCCACCTCAGCGAGGAAATGACTGAATGCAAAAAAACTTTTGCAATCACAAGATACTTTTATTTCAGTTTAGGTATTAACAATATAACGTGAAAAGAAAATTGCACGCGCAAAGCAATTTAAAAAAAAACGTACACCAAGGAGGTTCCGAGTCTGAGTTTTTGACAAATTAAAAAAAGTTGTATGATAAATTCGGCGCCATGGAGGTAGAAGTAAATAGGTTTAATGATGTTTTTAATTTACAAACTTAGTGCACACGATGTTCTAAATTCAAATATAGTTTATCCTCTAGCAGATAATAACGACTTTTGCACTCAGATATCAAAGAGCAAAAATACTCTTTCCGAGATGGGGGGATGAAAAAAATGGTTTTCCTTTGCAACCAGGATATTTGCATCGCTGTCTTTTTTTACCCCAAACAGGAAAATGTTCAAACCCATCACCGTCTGATATCACGAGGTGATAGGATTGATGTATTTGGCTTCTGCCTTCTAATTTCAACTTCATCAGATAAACTTGGTCTACCTCTCTTTTTGTTTATTGACGTTTTTATTTTAAATGTCCAATTTTGAATATCCATAAGGTATATTGAAGAAACGCTCAATTTCTTCATCACGCTATCTTCTTCGCGACATAATCTGCAATATACCAAAGTATTCATAAGGAAAGTTATCGTAAGTACGTATAAGTAAAAACGGACACTAAAGCTCAACGTACCGTATGTGGAACACGCGTAAAAATATGATTTACTAATAAGTTTACTATTGTAATCTGAAAAACAACTTACCTCTGCAAAATATACACTACGTTGTAACACACAGTATTTTTTTTCGAGTCAAAACTAATCAATAACTATTTTTTATTTATTTTTCAATTTAGAAAAACGACCATTGTATCACTTTCATCCAAATTTCACACTGAGTGCACCATTACAAACACACAAACGATATCTGTACGTAAAGATTTGTGTTATTAGATTGCTAAATATCAGTAGCTTCTATGAAGATACAAGAGATGATGCTACTAATCGTTTTTTAGCTATAGGAACGATTAAAGTCGGTGTTCCACTTATGGAACTGGGTGCCTTGTAGGGTTAAAATCATCGTGATGCTCTCCTGATGGTAAGAGATAACACATTTTCATGACCATTGCAGCATTATACACAACTTTTGAGTTACAAAACAGTTAAATTACACGGCTGTGGAGACTAACCATCGAATGTCTGAAAGTAATGAACGCCAAAGTAGCGATGTCCTGGCCTTTGTTTTGCTACTCAAAGTTTTGTGTGGTCATGGACAGGCGTTATCTCTTACCAACAGGAGAGCGTCTCGTTCGTTTCATTGCTTTGACATAAAAAAATATAAATATAATTTGACAAACAGACAGACTTCTCGAAGAAATGCTGTCCCATAAAGATACAATTTTCTAAAATACTATTTATGACCCAGTTGAATGCAATTCAGTTTCCATGCAGCATGTGAGGGTGCATTAGAAGGGTGCATATCGATTTCCTCACACCCTCGCAATTCTACCCTTACATTTACAAAGTTTACTCAGGGAGTATTGTTGAAAATGTTTCGTTGAATGTTTGTGTTGTTTATGACATGAATTTACTTCTTGATACTGCTTCTTATTGAATGTAACAGGTGTTTTGAAAGTCAGGTAAGTTCTTCAAGGTGGAGGGATTTTCTCAGGGCGCCAAATTCAAAATTCCTTTTGGTTTACGCCAATTACTCGTCGAAAGTAATTTTTGATATAGTAACAACTACAGTCAAAAATATTAATTACTCGGGTATCATTAACATAACTTATGTCATTAGTAAATAAACTGTAAATAACAAAAAAAAACGATTGTTTTTGTCTGCCCGCTGGTAAGCAACTTTTCAACCAACCTTGAAGTGGAAAACCAAAAGAATATTATCCTAATACTAGTGATAAAGCCCGTGTAATGACATAAACTACGCCATCATTAGGTACTTTCAATCTATGAGTTGTCTGGAAGAAATCACTCTAGGCGTTAAGGCCGCCGTTTTCTGTTTTTGTTTTGTTATAATATTTTTTTCTTTATCTCGTATTTAAGTTTTGTTTGTTATAATTTATGTATTTTTCATGTAAATGTAAAGAGACGCTCTCCTGATGGAAAGACGTAAGGCGTACATATGACCATCGCAGCTGTACTCAGATTAGTTAGTAACAAAACTAAGTCCAATCATTCCGAGACTTTCGATGATTAGTCCTTATAAACCGGAATACATTAATATTTACACACTACTGTGCATTCAACTCAATCACTGTCAACCCAAACAATCGCTCTAAAATTAAATTATTTTTTACCTGTCTTTCGATAAAATGACTAATTGCCCTATTCAGCCTCCAGTCCAGCATCTAATGTTCATTGTACCTACATCCATCGAGTAGACCGCACGTTATTCATCCCGTGGGGAAGTGCTCGAACTAACTTGGACATAATCGCTTCACGCACAATTGCTCGAACCCTACGCGTAATGAGCCAGTCGACAACTATGCTCAGATTGCTCGTGTCTACTGACCAATTTTAAAAGAAATGTTTTGTGTGGTCAATTATTTTGGGCATCGTTTATATCCATGATAGCCATAAAGGTATGAATTAATAGAGCAAACAAATAGAGTATATAACATAGTAGTACAGTATTTTCTAGTATTCGACTAGCTAACTATCACTCTCAAGTTGAAAATCTGGCTCCTAGAAAACTTTTCCCAAAACTTTTTTCTTAGTTTTGGCAGCTACGCTACAGTCTCATGTGCCGTAGTCAAACACCTAGCCTGTCAACTATAAAAAATCTATAAATTATTATTTACTAAAATAACGATTTTTTTAAGAAAAAGCGTAAAAAGTTCCCACAGGTATACTAATTATAAATCGGGCTGGTCGTTAACTGCCCCAGTACAGAGCGTGGGATTCTTCTCATTGTGAGAATGGTATAGTCCAGACTGGCCAAATGCAAGCAGGCTTCACACATCTTCGAGAAGATAGACAAATTTCCTCACGATATCGTTCACTGTTTAAGCTAGTGATAATCAATAATACGCACAAGTATGTAACTTAGAAAACAAAGAGATGCGTGCTGCAGTATTCAAACCCCCAAACCTAAACCCAAGTTTTAGGTACTACTGTCACATTTTCTCCATACTAGGCGGTCGTAACTTTATAAATAGTAATATTCGGTTGTACGATAACACTTACGAGAAATACACAACACAAATATTAAAACTATTTAAACCTTTTGCCCTTTTCGTAGTCCATTGAAAACGACTCGATGTTCGAGTTACTATTTGTGTTAACTAAACGTTGAATTGGTGGGGGTTGGTTGGTGGTGACCAAAGCTACTCCTTCTTTTGGTATTGTTCAACACTTCAGTACTAGAACGGAAACTAAAAACTGTTTTTTCGTTATTTGGTAATACCAGTGAAGCGAGTAACATATTGTTGATAAATAAATATCATAGGACATTACACACAGCGCCATCTGACCCTAAACTAAGCAAAGCTTGTGCTATTGAGGACAGATAACTGATAGAATACATATATACTTTTTTATTTGTAAATGCGTACTTATAGATATCTATTTATATAGATAAATATATAGATATAACTTTTTAAACAATAATACATACAGAACACCCAGATACGGAACAAACATTTGTTGATACATAAAATGTTTGTCCTGAGCGGGAATCGAACCCACGCCCTTCAGCTCTTAAGACAAATATGCAATGAGCCAACAAAATTAATGCAACATAGAACACAACAAATGACTTATCATTATATAAGTAACAATTTTATGATCACTATTTATATATAAACTCTTCGGTCTTCAATAAATTCTCAACACAAAGGTCAAGAGTTGAAAATAGCCGCGAAGATTGGCGCGTACATGCGGGACAACGCATCCAATTCGCAGCTAAGTGACTAGTTCCTGGAACCTATACATTGATACCTACTTGCTTCAGTCAAAGAATAGTTTGTATAGTATATTCGGCAGTCCTGTTTACTCATTTGGTAGCAGCTTTGCTTTGTGAACTGAGAGGTGTGGATGACAATACCCACAAGAATAAAAATATTAGTCGCGAAACTACTAGTGAGCTGTGTTTATCTATTGTAAGTTTATCGATGATGTATATAAGAAGGTATATACAAAAAAGTATTTGAGTAGTCCATCAGCTCGCCACATAAATTTTTATTCTGTGTAAAAATTTAACCCATAGCCAAAAACTTATGAAGAAGAGTTACTACAAATTCAGATGCACGACCTGCCTACCTGGACCTAGACAACCTGGGACCTACCTTGATAACTTAAAATTTGTGAAGCTAAGATACTTAAATTCCTATCGTAACTCCTGTCATTCTATAGAAAACATTTCCCTCACAAATAATAAGCTATTTGAACGACACAAATTAGATTACGTAGGTACTATATGAATTCACGTGCTCGTATATATAAACTCACGCTTTCCGATCCCCTTCGTAATTTCACCCGAGATAACATTCCATGTAAATTACCTAATTAAGCATTGGATTTCGTTTCGGAACATTTGTAGATAAATGTTCGCTAACAAATCCCTCTTCCTTCCACGAGGACGTAATCGATACAGGATAATGTTAATGATAAAATTCGAAAGCTCAATAAGACTGAGCTCAAAGAAATTCAATTTTGTGTGCGGTTTTTTTTAACACTAAAGACAAATGGAATGTTTTCCTGATGGTAAGAGGTAGTGCCTGCCAATGATCATAGTAGTGGTGTGGTACCAAGAACTTTGAATAGCAAAACAAAGTAGGCATCGATGGTTAGTCCCAACAACCTTGTAATTTTGGTAGCTACCAATACATTAACAAATACAGTACCCTTCAAACCGGAACGTAGTAGACACTGCAAAATATTGCTGCAGTATTACCTACTTAGACAATCTAGACCAAAATCTACCAGCTAGGTTACCTAGACCATAAAATATACCTACCATATATGCATGGTATGCACCTATAAGCAAAAGTACCCTTCATATTAAACAATTTATGAATACTTATAGCAAATGAGGATGTTATACAAAACACTTTTAAATTAGACGGTCTTCATATACCTACCTGAATCACTTGATGGTTGAAGTCGACCAATTGTCAACATAATCAGTGCGATATAGCGTGGAATTCAGCGAATTTGCAACTGGCGTAATGATGCCATTAGTATGTTCCAGATAACATCGTTAGTGATTTTCTGGTCATTGAACTATATGGTTCAATCTCAAACTTGACGCCACTGTATACTCATGTATACAGTGGCGTTTCCTTTCGAACTTTGCTTTTCTTTGCAATTGTTGATGTTTATTCATTTTTCTCACATGTGAAACTTTGTAAATTAATGATAAATGAAATTTTATTACGATAGATTCATATTATTAAAAAAAAAAAATATCAAGTTTGGTCATGCAAAGCTAGGAACACGGGTATATAGAATATAGAAAACACTAGATCAAATTATATAAAATTATAATTCATTGTAAATATAAAAAATAAAAAAAAAATTGTAATAAAATTGTTGAAATAAAGATCAAGAGAAAAAAAATTGTGTAATCCGCTAATACTTTAATAAATTTGAAATGAAAATTACACAAACTCAAACGACTGCCTGGATGTCCCAGACGGAGATGACTCCTGACTTTTGACTTGACTCATGTTTAGATGGAAGTAGGGAAGAGAGGCTTTTGCTCTACAATGGAACAATACAGATTGATAAAATAAAATAAAATAGCTGAATACTACAATTATCAACAATAATTTTCAATTACTTTTAATAGAAAATTACATAATTATGGAATGAGTACATGGCTATTTGCCCAATTTTATCGAGATTAATTCAACTGAGTAGTGATTCTATTAGCTGTCAACTAGATTAGGTAACTATTATAATCCGAAGTACCTACTGGTTAAAATCAGGCAGGGTGTGGTCAAGCACGAGCCAGTAAAATGAAAAAAAAAAAACAAAAATAAGTTTTTTAAAAAATCTACTTGATTGACTGCGTGCTATACAAAAAATAGATATTATACCTACGTAGATAATAATAAACTAGCAAAGGTACTAAATACATTTTCAGGGAATAAGCTGGAATTGCTAGAAAAGTATAACATTGTGTACTAGGAACGACGTCTAAGTATGTACCTATATTAAAAATTTTAAGTAAACTCGTACAAAAATGTTAAATATAAAAATGTTTCCTAGAAAAAATGTCTACACAGAATTCTTGGAACGTTTTGAGCGAGTCTTTTATTTCTTTTTCTGCGATCAACGCGTATTCACAAATCGTTGGAACGTAAAATATGCACGACCAAAATGAAAACGTCTCTTGGAAAAAATCATCTTTAACATTTACTTATACTGAAAAAATTTAGCTTAGCTCTCGTTGTTCGCATAATATAACTTGGCTGTAAATATGCGGAGAAGCTTACCTACTTTGAATTAAACGCGCTAGCTTTTCTTTTTACGCATTTTAATAATAATACGACATATCCTACGATATTTATTTATTTACATTATTTAAATAAATGAATATCGTAGTAAGTTTGGGCCGTGATCAGAAAAGTGTTCACCAGTTGTTAATGTATTATTATGTGTTTGAACATAAAAGTTTTAATTAATCAACTATTTATATACAAAATTCAACAACTACCCTACTATAAAACAAAGAACGCATTACGATTACATCATTGTGAAAACTTGGTTTGTTCTAGAAAATTAGAGATTCACTCATAAACATTGCTTTAAGTTATTCTATGATCAAAGTAGGCTAAGCAGTGATTAACTTTAAGTGATCTGATCCCCACTCTAAAACACGTTTACCTCAGCAGTTAACAGTTATGCTACAAATATGACCAGCCTACTGACACTAATACACTAAGCTATGTCGGAGACTTTACTAACATTATTATTAAAATAAATGAATAGAAATCGTAGGATATTTCACACAGCGCCATCCAGCCCCAAACTAAGCCAAGCTTGTACTATGAGACCCAAATAACTGATTTAACATTATATACCTAATATTTTGTTAATACGTTATTACAATATAGACAAAATAAAATTAGACACAGAACAAACATTTATTTATAGAAACATGAATGTTTGTTCTGGTGGAAATCGAACCCACGCCCTGCAGCTCTTGAAGCAGATATTCTACCAAATGAGCGAACAGGGCAGTCAAAACACATATTACATCTTGTTCTGACGATAAATGTATTTAGATATGTATGTCCAACTGGACGCACACAGGCTGGCAATAAAACATTAAGAATTTTAGTTAACATTTTTAAACACATATTGAACTATTTTATCAGTACTTTCCATAAGAAAGCATACACGTCCTTCAAAGGTGAAAATTCGTTTAGAAATTACAATAATAGAACATCCATTCAATTTCTAGACTTCCAAAGGACTAGCTAAACTGAAACATATGACCAGAGCAGAAAGTCGAAAACACTACATCGCCCACACATCCGTCTAGCAAATAAAAAGTCCGCAATTTACAGTGAGGTGCGGAACTCAACAGAATGTATTATGGAACCTTTTCCGCGTCGATAAGTAAATGTTACCCTTGTCCCCGCGAGTTATGAACCCTCCACGGAGGAGGGTACACGAGCGTATTTTTCCTCGCCGGCCGAGTACAGTGTTTCAAGTTCGTCAGCTTCGCCGATTTCTTCACGCACACGAATGAACGTTTCTACGCTGTTAAGTGATTTGTAAAGCTTGCAATACATGTCAACTAGCGCCGAGTTATTATCGGTTCGTGTGTAAAATGTCTTAAGACTGAGCATTCGAAATATAGGAAACAAGTTACAGGAATAAAATAAACACAATTCGTTTTCAAGTCGCCGTGGAATCGACTTCTTCGAAACCAACATGCTTCATCGTAAACTGCATTAAACATTTTAGCAATTTTAGTTTTAATTTTTATCTACTATATCTTATACATATGATAGGTATCTTTTGGATACCAAAAAAAAATCTACACTTAAGTAAAACAGAAATGTGTCAAAAAACCACGTGTGTCTAACCTAAAAAAAAATCTCATACAAATGAAAACTTATGATGGATTTCGTAGCAGAATAAACGTAAGTCATAAAGGTAGTATTGATAGAAATTTTAATAAAAATTTACTTTTCAAAATCTGAGTTACAATTGTAAAAATGTGTATATTTATAGAATTTGATAAGTCCTTTTATTTTTTACTACATACAGAATTAAGGAGGTACAATTTTTTAGTTTTCGAAAAGAGTTAAAAAAAGCTCAAACAGCAGCAACACGTACGAACCGCCATATATTTGCTCTGCTAAATGACGACCTATCTGACACAGCATTAGACTGATGATCGACTGCACCAAACGGGGCTGAAACGTTTGAATACGTGGCCGTAATACAAACTAGATAGCAAGCTAGCTATTTATCTTATAAAAACATATATGTTTTAGTGTATGTACTGAATATCATTCAGTACTGGAAATCCACAAGCGCTCTTAGGACGGATTACCACAAACTGGAAGAGGCCAGAGTTACTAACTTCAAGAGATTGTTAGTATAATGGGAACGAATCTCGTTTGTTATTTAGACATTATCCGCCTTTTACATTAGTCGACGTCTTCGGCGGTTTCAGCCGGCGATCCGACAATTTTATTTAACGTTCATCCCTTTAAATCACTATGAAGCTTGTGTTATTTTTTTTTCTATTTTTGGCATCACACTTGATGCCAGTGTCAAGTGTTTCACATTTCAATTATTTTTCGGTTTTAACCACTCTATCTAGAGAAACTACATAGCTATAACAATGGAATATCTCAAAGTTCTAGGTAGATACCGCTGCAATGATCATGGGTAGGTATTATCTCTTACTATAAGGAGATAACTATATATTCATTTTCATGACACAAGGAAAAAGAGAACATAAAATATTTATAAGAGAGATAAGAAGAACATTTGTAGTTAGCTTCTGACACCTTGAAAAACACAAACAAGCATTGCTTTACTTACATAATTAAAGTGTGGGTTTTTGTTTTTCAAATATTTTTACCAGCCATAATAAAATATTCAAAATTTATCAATTGGATGTAGTACAGTAATAATTTGAGATAAACATCCGCAAGATAACGTATGAAATTAAATTTATAATTACTTTTATAACTCGCCTAAAAAGATTGCAAATTTTAAACTTAGACCAGGGAAACTAATTAATTTCTTGTATACATATACGGTGCTGTTTAATGGAACTGCACCCACCCTAAATTATCGCAGATAAGATCTGATTATGGCTCATAGCCGATTGCATATTAAAAAAAAAAAAACTTTTACTTTTGTTTTATTTTCTCGTCAATTTAACCTACAATAAGCGTACCTACACCTAAGACTGTCTTTGTAACTAAAACAAAATTTATACGTTAAAATTCACACAACAAAAACCATTGTTCAAATACACAAACAATACAATTACTTATCATGAAAAAACAGATCTAAACTCAATGTGACAGAAATGGGTTGAAAATATTTTTTACTGAATTTGTACTTCGAAAACCTAAAGTCGGGAGTACTTTAGTTTCATTTGTTTTTGGCAAAGGGCAGGCGTCGGGTCTGAGAGTTTGTGCATCCCACGCATCCCCTGGGGGTAGAATATCGATTGTACCTGTTGTGGACGGAACGCCCTGCCGATTGCTCACTCCACTCTGAATAATGGAAAACGCTACCAACTCATTGGATTCAACTTCATTTTAAAATTGATAAATAATGTTAAACTTCAGAAAGTGACTGTGTCAGTCTATCTTTCTGTTTTGTGTTTTGTATCTATTATAGAATAAAATACAACTTTATTACACACCAAACATACATACATTATACCATACAAATATAAATCACAAAAAATGTAACAAAACAAAATAGTAAATATATGGTGTATAGCGGCGGTCTTATCGCCTAGAGCGATTTCTTATTTATTATAAGTATTATTATAACAAAGAGTATCTAAGTTTTCTATTAGTTATCTGGTTCCCATAGTACAATATTTGCTTAGTAGTTCGGGGTTAGATGGCGCTGTGTGAAATGTCTTACGATATTTTTTTATTTTTCATGTTTTAACGCAAGATATTTTCGCCAAAAATGCATGAAAAAAAACTAGCTATAGTAATATTTATTATAAACTAGCAGAATCAAGCGATTTCATCCGCAATTTTCGGCATGTGTATTAAAGGCTATCTGCATTCCAAGTTCAAAAATCCGTCGAGCCAATTCAAAAGTAAAGAAATAAAAAACAGACTAAATTTAGCATTTATTATATTAGGGCGATGAAGCAGTTTTCTAAAACACTATCTTATAGAGATGTTGTACAACCGAGCGCTTGTTTCAACTAGCTTATATATATATATATATATTATGTACTATTTCGGGTCTGTGTCCACCTTTATGTTGGACTCAGGATCATTACGTCCAACCCTTTCCTCCAGTCATTACATGGCCCGTCTCTACGTTTCTTGCTAGGCTCTAGGCTTGCCTATTATAGTATTTTTTATTTGTCACACGTGATTCGTTTAATTATACTATTATAAAGAGGAAAGATTTAATTGTTTGTTTGTATTGAATAGGCTCCGAAACTACTATACCGATTTCAAAAATTCTTTCACCGTTGGGAAGCTACACTATCCCCAAGTGACATAGACAACTTTTATCCTTATATTCCCGCGGGAACGGGAACTACGCGGATGAAACCGCGAGGCACCCGCAGTATTTAATAATCCTAAATTTATTTACGCATTTCATTAATCAATACATGTAAATGTAGTTTAATTTTAACTATATTATATTTTTGACTGAATTGTTAATCTGCATGACCTAATTCCACCTTGCCCATTCTACTATCGGACAGCCAGGAGCTTTAAAAAGCGTCACCGCTTCATGGTTGATGTTCCAATAGCTCGAACTAAGCGGTTTGATTCCACCTTTTTCATGCGTACCGCTAGACATTGGAATCAGCTGCCCGAGTGGGTGTTCCCCAATGAATATAGTCTGGGTACCTTCAAGTCGCGAGTGAATCGGTTTCTTCTAGGCGAGCGTGCTCCACCGTAGACCGCATCTTCGCTTAACATCAGGCGGGATGGCGGTCAAACGCAAGCCTATCTACTACAAAAAAAAAAAACTTATTAAATTGAATAAATGCGTGTAAAGTAAATGTTGACTATTGGAAACTGGTTGGACTATGGCCTTATACTTCTCACAACGAAAAGAAGCCTGCACCCAGCAGTGGAACTGGCTGTAAAAACAGGGCTGATTCGGATATTTGTATTGATTTCTGTCCCTTGTAGATTTCTTCCAGGCTAATAAATTATTAGCCTGGTTCCCAGTAAACATAAGACAGGAATGCTCCTTAATTCAAACCGGAAACTGTGATCACAATTCACAACGATTGTCTACATCAATCACCGTTAAATAAATCGTAAAAATCCACTTAAATTCCTTAAAACCATTCTCATGTCTGTGGAGCGCTCCAACTTTTTCAATTTCCATTCAAATGCCGCCTTTACCACAGTTAGCACCAAAACATTGTCTCAAATCTTCGCTGAATCATATTTTTTAAGTAGCGTCAAGTTTTCGCTTGAAAGGGAGATTTTTCATGCTTAAAATTTATGCTAGATACAAAAATAAGCTGCTTAAAAAGATTGCTCGGAAACTAATCGGTACATTTCTCTTTCTAATATAGATATTTTAAATGCATATGTGCTATTTTCGTCTTTTTGTAGCGATTAGTAATTTGTTATTAATTATTTTAACTAAAGTTAAATTAAAACGTTTACCATCAGGTGAGATGGTGGTCAAACGCGGACTTAACCGTATTAAAAAAAATAAAGGTTTTCGTTCACATATCTAATTTTTAATTGAAAATGTATACTTGTTTTCATAAACTACTCGTTTAGTTATATGGACATTAATGAAAAATACTTGTTAGTAATTTTTATTTCCCCAAATGTCAAGCCAAGCTACATGAAATATTCTATATTCCCAATAGACAACCGTATCCCACAAGTGTACTGAACAGTAAAGTGGCTCGATTTCCACTAGGGTTATAAAATCCGTTTATCTCCCTCTAAACTCAGTCACGAGCGAATGGAAAGAATGAGATCGCGATACGAATCAAAAAGCACTCCTTAAACGGAGGGAGTCTCTGAAGTATACTTATTAGATTAATTTTTAAAACTTAATTTTTAACTTAATTTTTAAAAAAAAGGAATCATGTAAATTTTCCTAAATGTCGTATACTTATTAATGAAACAAGAAATTAACGAAATAATTGTCGAACAAATGTTTAATTATAGATAATAATTCTTCTTAAAAATCTAACATTCAACAAATTTGGTGTAATGTCAATTATAATTGTGTCAGAATATCCAAACAATCTCTAAGCTTCAGCTCTAGCAATCACAAACGTAATATAAAATCAAGTAAAAACGTTTTTGTGTCTAACATTTTTATATAAAAACATGTCCGAGAGGTAGGGGTAAAATTGAATATTTATTCCAGGAATTTAATAAAAATAACACGTAGTCAACCAAAATATAATATTGGCATAGGTGGGGTCTTCCCTTTATTTGTTCAAACAGGCACATTTCCCTTACATGACGCACCCCTATCGAGAAGGAGCTTGCTTCCTCGGCTAGAAGGTTCAAAAATACTTGTGATTTCTTCCAATTGAAATGTTTTTCTACTAAAATTATCTTCGGAAAAAAATATATAAAATGTTTCCGAAGATACGTTGGAGAAATCTGAAATAAGCGAATGACTATATTCTTACGTGTTTTTAGAGATCGTAACAAAATAGACTAGATATTTATCTATATATGACTGTCAATCTATCTGATTGGTATAATTAAAATTTTTAAAATAGCTGTCCATAATTATAATCGGTCTCAAAGAATTTGCTATAAGTCCAAAAAAGCTATTTGCGATTTTATAGCATGTTTGAATCAGTTCTAAAATTGTACAACACATACAATTTCAATTATTCATTTCCCTGAATACAAATTATTCAGGGCTGATAATGCGAATTATTTAATGAACAAGGCATATTCTTCCTACTTTGGTTTGCTTCTGTAAGACTTAGAGTTTGTGTAAGTACCACTATCAGTTTGGGTTGACATCTATTCTATTATATTCTATATGGTTAGATACCCAAAGGTTGACAATTACTGTCCTAACTAAGTAGATATTTTTCATATTTCTATTCAAAGCTAGATAAAACAGCCACCCAATGACACCCAATTTTTGATTCTTAAAATGCTACGCACACATCCATACGAGTAACCACACGTGGAAAGCACACGTTTGCTCGATCAATCATGTTTTCGATGTTAATGCTTCGTTCATGTATGGTGTTCTACCTGTGAAATATTTGAGGTACTTTATGCTGTTACCCCGGTATAGGATTTTGGTGGTAATCTCTTATCTGTGTAATGGAGTTTCAAAGTGAGGGATGCACGGCACATTTTTTTGTTACGGAGGAACAAGTTATGATTTTTTTATGGAAAAGTATAGAGACAAACGAAACTTTGAGGGGATAACGTCTGTCCATGACCATTTCAGTGGTACTAAGAATATTGATTAACAAAACAAATTCCAAGGTCTCGCTGCTTCGGTCATTGTGTTATGGAGTCCCACGATAAATTAGTCTTAACTAGCTGCGCCCCGCGGTGTTACCCGCTACATGTTTTCGAGATTAAAAGTAGCCTATGTGATAATCCAGGGTGTCAGCTACCTCTGTAACAAATTTTATCCAAATCCGTTCAATAGTTTTTGCGTGAAAGAGTAACAAACAGTGAGAGTAACAACAACAATGAATGGATCCATTCATCCATCCAAACTTTCACATTTTTGCCAATTACTATAATTCTACTATATATGTATATATTGCCAGTTAATACCCTTTAACCCGACACACAGTAATATTCACACACTATTGCTTGGCGGCAGAATACCTGTTATTGAAAACATAAGTAATATAATAAAAACGAATCTTAGTCACTCCGTTATGCTTTCACGCCTTAACAACTTGACCAACCACCTAAAATATCTGCATGTTGTCAGGGGTACAGAAATGGACATATGTTTTCATCCAGAAACAAAAGTTCACGAGGGATAAAAAAACTCTTAAATATAATTAAGTTTTGCATTGCGTCAATATTTGGAGCATATTTTGAAGTATGTATACTATAAAGGAAAGTCAACTTTCTACAATTCTAGTTGCCTCTCGTTAAATAATAAAATTCAATAAAGCGTTTATTGAAACTAGCGAGACTCAAACTTATATATGACGAGGAAAATAAGCAACTCTATTCCACATTTATGTCATAAAACGATGTACTTATTTCGTCTTTTCACATAAAATCGTGGAAACGTGAAATTCAATCCCATATTTATTTGTATTTCACGCTCGAAAGATGTTTGATGGAGGCTAGAGGCAGGCCGTGAGATAAAAAAGCCTTTATGTTTAGGACAGTAAGTAATCGGAATAGACAGGCCCTTTCTCAATCAGCATAACCTTTATCTTGTCTAGGATTTTCCAAGCCACAAACTTATGTTGAGAACGTACTCTGATAAGTCGTACAGACGTCTTAAATAAAATAATTTTGTCTGTAAATTTTCTTGCACGGATTAAAATTATATTATATACTTAGTCTGGCCATAAATACTGTTAAAACTAAAAATAAACAAAATATTACATTTGAATTTGGAATCTGTAATTTTTATATGATTGTTCATTATATTTTTTCATTTTGGCGCCAATAAATTGTACAATATTTTGCGATATTGAAATGGAGTGGGGTGACAAAGAGAACCGAATCGCTGTGATTGCACTACGCAAAGTAGGTATGGAGCCAAATGCAAAATTTTTAAAACTCTCCATACGCTTGGTATTAGTCAAATGTTTGTGTACCGGGCTATTAATAGGTACAATGAGACCTCCTCTGTTTGTAACAGAAAAAGATCTGGCCGTCCACGTAGTGTTCGTATGAAAAAGGTGGTCAAAGCAGTAAGGGGTAGAATTCGAAGAAATCCTGTCCGAAAGCAAAAGATTTTATTTTGGGAGATGAAGATGGCACCTAGAACCATGTCGCGTATTTTAAAAGATGACTTAGGACTTGCAGCCTATAAGAGACGCACTGGTCACTTCTTAACTGATAATTTAAAAAAAGAATAGGGTGGTAAAATCGAAACAACTACTGAAGCGGTACGCAAAAGGAGGTCACAGAAATTTTTTGTTTACGGATGAGAAAATTTTTACAATTGAGCAACATTTTAACAAACAAAATGACCGTATTTATGCTCAAAGCTCTAAGGAAGCTTCCCAATTAGTCGACAGAGTGCAACGTGGGCATTATCCGACTTCAGTGATGGTTTGGTGGGGTGTTGGCTATGAAGGAGTGACTGAGCCATATTTTTGTGAAAAAGATCTCAAAAGGTATCAAAACATCGGCACAAGTGTATCAAGATACCATTCTTGAGAAGATAGTTAAGTAGTTAACAACACCATGTTCAATAACCAAGTATGGCCCTTCCAGCAAGACTCGGCGCCGGTCATAATGCTCGGTCCACGCAGTCTTGTTTGGAAGCGAACGTTTCGGACTTCATCAGAGCTAAAGACTGGCCGTCGTCTAGTCCCGATCTTAATCCGCTGGATTATGATTTATGGTCAGTTTTAGAGAGTACGGCTTGCTCTAAACGCCATGATAATTTGGAGTCCCTAAAACAATCCATACGATTGGCAGTGAAGAATTTGCCCATAGAAAGAGTGCGTACTTCTACTGATAACTGGCTTCAACGTTTAAAGGACTGTATTGTAGCCAATGGAGACCACTTCGAATAAGCTTTTTAAATTTTAAATTGTTTTATATTTATGTATTAAACTAACACACTGTAAAAGTAATAAATGTTATTTGCAAAAGAAAAAAATAAATTTTCTTTGTTACAATATTTATGGCAAGACTAGGTATACGTTGACATTGTTTTCGCGTTTGACGTTCCAAAAACTCGAACGAAACGATTTGCTTCCACTTACATCATTGTGCGTACCGCTAAACAGTGCAAAGCTCTGCCAGAGTGGGCGTTCTCCAATGAATACCACTTGAGTGTTTTCAAGTCGAGAGTGAATCGGCATCTTCTAGGCAAGCGTGCTCCATCATAGACCGAATATTCACTTAGTGAAACTGAATGCAACCTTTTACTATAAGACTAACCCTGAAACAGCGCTTTTTGTAGCGATGACTGTTGAGTGGTTAGCGCGATCAGTTCACACGCCGAAAGGCGTGGGTTCAAACGAGGATCCCATAGCATTTTAGTAGGGTACTTTCTAGTACTCGGCTGGCAAGCTTTAACCCTCAAGTAGAAAATCTGCCGCCAAGCACTTAATAGTGTGTTCCAGACCCACTTGAGAACCAGTTCCATTCCAGGCTAGATGTGTTTTGCCATCTTCGACCACACCATCACTTAACATCAGGTGATCTGTGTAAACCATCATTTTCTTTAAACTCCCGATTTCTGCCTACACCAATACTTTGGACGAAATTTGCAATGGATTATAGTTTATGAGACAAGTATTACACATAGGCTACTTTTAATCCTGAAAAACACGTGAGAAACACGTCACGCAACAACTTATGAACGTTGCTTAAAGTTAACCTGTACTTAAAATTATGTGCTAAATGTACGTTTACGCAAAATATCGCGCGTAGATAGCGTGGCGTTTGGCCATTGAATAGAGACTACTTTAATCATAGATTTACTTTGAGCAATTATTTTTAAAAAGTAATTTCTAGAAAAAGCCAAGAAGTCTTCGAGGTATAAACAACCTACACATAATTTTGTTTACAGAAACCTACTATATTTATTTACATTTAACAAACACTTACTTTGTGGCTGCCAATGCTTTTAACAATAATTAAAGCTGCGATGTTTTCTATACGCTCTAATTTCGAAGAAGACGTGGGCGCAATTATTTGTAAAGGTTAGACGGAGGTGACTTCTATTTTTATTGCTTTATGTTGGAGATTTCTAGTGTTCTACTTTGGAAACTGACGTGATTTTGACATATTTTTGTTTTACTTATGCGGAATTACTCAGTTTTAATGTTATCGAAAACTCCAACTATAGTTTCGGCACTTTCGGTGGCCTTCATCATGGAGATAAATATGAGTACAAGAACCACCGGACTGACGCCCACCAGAATGTAAAATGTATTATTCTGTCTCTAGATTTGTTCACAATACTAAATTAATGTATACTATTACTAACTGCGCCCCGCGGTATTATCCGCTACATGTTTTCGGGATAAAAAGTAGCCTATGTTCTAATCCAGGGTCTCAGCTACCTCAATATCAAATTTCATCCAAATCCATCCATACATCCAAACTTTCAAATTTCTAATATTAGTAGGATTTTTTCATTATTTTTACTATCATTGGAAAACATACAGCTAGGTACACAGACAATTACAATAAATAAGAATGGAAGGCCAATTAAAAGTTTTCACAGGTAAAACAGAAGAATATGAAAGGAGACGGATTCACACAATAATACACAACATCTACAGTAACAAGAAACAAGTCAAAGTAAATTTGCTAAAAATGTTTTTGACTAACAAGCCGCTTTAAATTTAGATAACTAGGATTAAATATATTAATATCTAGTTCATCATCTAGGGAATTGTAGCACCTGTATGGCCTTATTAAATAGCTGTTTCGCCTGTACTATCTACGGATTACTATTTATTACGGATTGGTTGATTACGGATTATCCTAATTTAGTTTTGGAAGTAGAATAAATTGAAGGGAAAAGTGTCACTAATAATGGGATGATACTAAGTGGTAATTCTCCTTAGCAGAAGGGTATCTGGCTATTACAGCGATATCTCATATTCTGCTGTCAAGCAGTAATTTGTAAATATCAATGTTCAGGTTGGAACGTAGCGAAATTACAGGGTTAAAGAGTTCAACCATCGTATAGATTAAAGTACTAAGCGGCAAAACAACGATGTTTTGGACTTTATAGTTCTGGATGCCACTGCAATGGTCATAGACAAAAATTATACCATCAGGAAAGCGATCTTATTACTTTTGCATAAAACATCTCTACTATTATGAAGAGCCGCTTCCAACCAGTCTTTGTGGAAGTCAATGGGGAAGGCCTATGTCCAGCAGTAAACGTCCTACGGCTGAAATAATGATGATAATGTTTTTTTTTTTTTTCCTTCTAATGATGTATCTTTCTGTTGATAGATACCTCATTGTTATTACAATCTAGCCTAGTTGAGACTAATAAGTAATTTTAATATAACTTAAATTGCTAAGTAATGATAATGATGATGATCAAAAAGAGGAAAGATTTGGTTGTTTGTTTGTATTGAATAGGCTCCGAAACTACTGGACCGATTTCAAAAATTCTTTCACCGTTGGGAAGCTACACTATCTCCGGGCGAAGCTTTTATCCCTGCATTCCCACGGGAACAGGAACTACGCGGGTGAAACCGTAAGGCGACCGCTAGTGTAAAATAAAATAACTAAAGTATATAACTTTATCCTATCGTTTGAAGTAGTTTTGATAATGTAATTTATATAAATCTTGCACTGACAGAAAGCTACACTATTCCTGAGCAATATTGTCTTGAAGCAATTGGTTCTTTGTGGTCGTTCTATTCATTTTTAAGTATGTACTCCTATGTTGGTAGTTAATGCCTAAGCTGTGGCACATTGGTGTCAGGTGCAGTTGAATACAAGTCATTACAGCGAGTGCTCGACGTAGGTACTAGTGCCTTCTTGTGACCTACATATGTATAAATATTAGTATTACCACGGGGCTACGCGTATAGGTAGTCCAATAGTTATTATTATGAACAACTCGTTTAGAGGCCAAACATGTGTTAGCAACTGGTCACTGCAGCGAGAAGAGGATATAAAGACGTGATTATTTTAATTATTTATTATTAATTTATTTACATTTTATGTTTATGTCGGGTTTTAGTTTTAGACATTAAGGAAATAAAGGAATTAAACGGATATAATATATTTAAAATTGTCGTCAAGTTAGATAAATATTTAAGAAAGAGAAAGGATTTTTATTTTGTAACACCACAGAACACACAAAAACAACAAACAGTTACAAAATAGGGGCTCACCTCAGCATAATACTGGTCATACTAAGTGGTATGACCAGCGCTGGTCTATCGGTGAGCCCTTGTCGGTCAAACAAAACAAATTATTTATTAACAATAAATATAATAAAACGAAATTGAAAATGCAAACAAACTATGTTAATAACTTCTCCCAAAATATTTACCTACAAATGACAATACAAAAACGACAGGCTCACGTTTAATAAATAAATAAATATCGTAGGACTATACACATGCCATGCCATCTGGCCCCAAACTAAGCAGAGCTTGTGTGATGGAAGTCAGATAGCTGATAGAATACATAAATACTTTTTTTTTTGTAAATATATACTTGTAATACATACAGAACACCCAGACACAGAACAAACATTTCTTTCTTCACAAAATGTTTGCCCTGAGTGGGAATCGAACCCACGCCCTACAGCTCTCAAGGCAGATATACTATGAATAGGATGTAACACGCTTGTCTAGGGGAAGCCGATTTATGTAACTAGCAATAACATTATATATATTTAAATTAAATCCTCGTTACTGTTGTAATCAAAGCGACTGTTAAGCAGAAATACACTAAAAGCACATCTCGCTTGAATACACAATATAGGCACAGTTTAAAAAAAACAGCTATTCTTTTGTTTTCTATACTTATGTTTCTATTTTTGGTGTGAGCAATAAAGAGTTTCTATCTATTTGTTATTCTTACCGCTGAAACTACCTCGACACCGTTTTTTTGTATCTACAATAATCTACATACACACAAATGTAAAAATCAATGTTATACACAAGGTTCCTTGGAACGGTATCACTAAGCCGTAAGGAAGTTTATTATACTAAACTTTTACTACGGAACCAATACTGAAATCATGAAGTTTTGAATACCTATCTTGAATTCAATGTTGTTTGTTGTTTGTTGTTGCTGTTTCATACATTTTGTAGGGTGAATGACATTTTTCTACGGGAAGGGAGAAAAATCATTGTTAACGCTAACCTTTCAGAATGTACTGCAAAACTGTAAAATAGAACCACTCTCTACCAATGAAAATAAAATAAATGCATAAAAACTCGGCAGTTTGATGGATTCACAATATACAAGTAACAGCTAAAGCTAAATTGAAAAGCGTCGTTAAGCTTTCGAAGCCCAGCGAGGTATTCTATTATATTTTCATTGCATTCTATTTGGTTTTGAATATAAAAATATTTATAAACAGTTATTTATAACGCTCGTGATCACAGGGGTGTAAAAGTTTGCTTTAGAATACTGGGAAATATAAAGAGTAAAGTAAAAGTAGCTAAACTTTGTCAGTAGGTAACCGCATAAGGTTTCACTTATAAACAATGCTAAACATTAATAGCCTGCCTCATTTCCACGCGTATCACTTCTTGAAGTTGTTTTTTAAATAATAGATAGAGGCTTGCCTTTGACCGCAATCCCGCCTGATGTTAAGCGATGATGCGGTCTACGGTGGAGCACGCTTGCCTAGAAGAAACCGATTCACTCGCGACTTGAAGGTACTTGACTGTACTCATCGCGGAACACTCTCTCGGGCAGCAGATTTCAATGTCTAGCGGTACGTCTGAAGAAGGTGCTGAAGGTGAAGAAGGTGAAAGAGCTTATGAAACATCAGTCATAAGACGATATCGCTTTTTACAGCTCCTGGCTGCCCGATTGTAAAATGTTTGTACAAAAAATAATCAAACTTTCTGCTAAAACTGTTACTTTTTCAATTAGGCTGCGAAACAACGAAAGAAACACATTAACAAAACAAGCTTCTGAACTCGAACTTCTCTAATTTAAGACTTGATGCTATTAACTTTGGGTAATTTGATGAATGTTTACTAATTGGATAAATTAATGATAAATTAGTAGAGACGAGGTAAACAATATTGATATTTATGTCACGTTATATTTTACCTTTCTGAATAAGATCTGTCAGATTAGACTGTTCTTTCATTCGTGATTTCTTTCATACTGTAATAGGCATTTACCGGTGCCTCTGCCGATAATGAAGAGCTAATATTATATTATTTTGTACCTATTAGTTTTTTTTCATATTAGTCTCATTGGAAAAAAAAATCAGGTAAATCAGTTCAGCTGATTTTAAGTTATGCGCTTACCAACAAACATCATTTGTTTTTTTTTAAATTATATTTCACTACTATACAATACTTTTTTCTAAGTTCTTTGCCTCGCATATAATATGTATATCAGCCTCATTAAAAGTATCATGATCATTTAAAAAAGAATCAGCTAAATCGATTCAGCCAATTTCAAGTTATGCGTTTACCAACAAACATTATTTGATTTTTATTTATTTTTTAAAATTTGGTACAAAATAGCAAACGTACTACTGTTCTAAAATTGATTCTTATTTTTGTTTGTTAACATTTCATAGCGATGTAACCATATTAATATGTAATTAGATAGTTTAATGTGGTATTCTCCTAATAAGTAAAAATACTTAAAAAAGTGTAAAGTCACCAATCTCGTAAGAACAGCAGCATCACTTAAGAGCGAGTTCCATTCCAGGCTAGGTGTGTTTACCATCTTCCACCACACCGTCACTAAACATTAGGTGAGCTGTGGTCAAAACCCCGTCAACCATTAAAAAAAATTAAAACTATACATTTCCTTCACAATCTCATCAACACAACGTTATGCGAATGTTATAACAAAAATCTCAATTATTCAAATAAGCGTGATTAAACACTCTGTAATGTCATAATGGAACCGTCATGGAATTAGGACACTAACAGATCTGCATGAGCTAATTCTGCCCATTCTACTATGGGATAAGCGCTCTAAAGGCGATAGCGTTTTATGGTTCATGTTCTAAAAACTTGAAATTAACGGATCAATTCCAATTTCATCGAATGAACTGTCAAACAATGGAATTTGCTGCCCGAGTGGGTGTAACCCGATAGATACAATCTGAGGTATTCAAAGCGCGAGTGAATCGGTTCCTTTTATGCAAGCGTGCTTCATCGCAAACTGCATCTTCACTTAGCATCAGGCAAGATGGTGGTCAAACGGGAGCCAATCCCACTAATATTATGACTGTGAAAGTTTGAATGGATGGATAAATGGGTGTTTGTTACTCTTTCACGCAAAAGCTACTCAAGGGATTTGGATAAAATTTGGTATGTGAAACCGTGGATTAACACATCGGCTACTTCTTATCCCTAAAACAGACACTGCGGGGTGCAGCTAGTATATCAATAAAAAAAATTATGACGGCGCATCTAACAAAGTGCTTCGCCACTTTTACTTGATATTTAGCTCTCATCCCAGACAAGGTGTGTTTACCATCTTCGATCCCAACGACATAAAAAACTTCACTACCTTCTGAAGAGCAGCAGAGCAACACCCACTAAATAAAAATAAGTAGTTGAAAAATTGAAAAAAAGACACCAATATTAAAATGACATAAAAAACTATTTTGAGTGAAAACCAATCACTAGCGAGTAAAACAAAGAAATGCTGCTAGTTAGCTATATACAGCGTAGCGAGTTAGTATGGGTCCCTTTACCGATGGAAGGGGAGCAAAAGGTGGTATCTACAAGTATGCTTATAAATTATTCGTAAGCACTCCGATGCTGTCCTTTGTTACGCGTTTCTACAAGCACTCAATACTTTGAATTTATTCTGTTTCTGACGAATCAAAAATGTCATAACCATAAGGTAATTTAAAATTAATCAGATCGATATAACCTAACGTAATAAAATTCAATCAATAAAAACCAATGAAGATAAAACTGGCGTAAAATGATATATTGTATCGTGTATCTGCTTATTAAAATTGTAAATTGATTGTCCTTATATAGAGAGAGAAATTACTTCGTACTAAGTAATTTCTCTCTCTTATAGTTATTAGCTAAATTTCACAAAAAAACAAAACGTTTTAATATTATAATATCCGATGCTAAATGGTCATTGTCGGTCACATCATCGCTCAGAAGTTTTAAAACTGCACATTACTTACCTAAAATTATGACAAAAAAACATAAACTAATTTAAAATTTAAAAAAAATGGAATTTGTAATCTATTGCTGTAAAGGAATGTAAGTTATCTTATAGTAATTTGCTTGTAGTTTTTGATGCAAAGGTATAACTTCTTACAACACATACAAAAAAGTGTAAATAAAAGAAAAAATCGTCACATCTTGATCGATATTCGTGTCCTTGACATTACACTTAACTATTCATATCTCGTATCAACATACCTGGGTACCGCTTAGAATAATCAGACGCAAAGAATCATCCACGCACAAATTCTTTAATTATAATCCAAATGTACTAGAACACTATCACTTGAGTATTTTTTTTCGTAGTAGCGGCCGTAGCTCGGCGTAGCCGGCGTAGGGGCGTCGTAGCGTAGGTACGTAGCGGCGCGCGCGGACGAAGCGACTGCACGGCGTGTGTCGACGCGAACACGGATATTCGAATATAGTACATAGAAATTTTCCAAATAGTTCATGAATATTACTTTAAAGGTATTTTGTCTCATGGAAACTATTTTCATGCAATCTATTATGTGATTGTATGTATAACTTTATACTATCCGCATAAAGATTGAAAATGTCTATGTTTTTTTTTTAAATTAGGATTTTCAAGTGCAAAATTCCAATAGCCAAAAGTTACTTATAATAGGCAAAGTAGGAATAATTGTGTCTTAGGAGCTCGGTTGGTTTGGGTAGGCTGATAATGAGGAGTGCTCAAAACACCCCGAGATGGACGTCAATTATAAGCTATTGCTAAAATAAATGTAAAATTAGAAGTTGCCCGAATTCAAAGTGGTATAGCTTACATTTGCACAATTGCTTTAAATAAGTTATAAATAATAATTATATCAATTGAAAAATATCGTAAAAAAATATTGCATAAAAAAATGCATCTGAACTTTTTCCATATTCCGCGCGGTAAGGAGTCCCGTAGCGCGCAGGCGCGCGTGACGTCAGGGTCCCCCCACTTACCCCTCCGGCCCGCGCGACGCCTGCACTCGGTGTTCGCCGTCCGTCTCCGGTGTCCGACATTTGTTATAGATCACGAACTGGGGTCAGGTACTATCAGGTAGATTGCATACGGGGAAGAGATTCCCTATTGTTTATCTTGGCACTCATAGATATTCTGTGTTGTCGGACGAATAGAGCTGCAGTTGTAAATTGAACTTCGATACTCTTTTGTTTCAGCGTAAGCTTTTTGTTTGAATCTCTTTTGTTTTGGTCAAATGATAAATATTTTGCACTTTATAATGGTATTTTGTTTAGCATTCAAGTCAATACGAGGTCAATTACTGTATTGCTCAGATTTATAGATTGAGTTGCTTTTTACTTTACAGAAGACAGTTTATTTGCTAGTTCCTAACTGGGATTTTAATCATGTACACGTAAAATTGACACACGCAAATTTTCGCACAATAATAACATGTGATAGAAAAGTACTTAGTTCAATATTTTATGGTGTGAACAATAAAGAGATTTTTTTCTTATAAGAAATAGGCTTGTCGCCATCTCACCTGATGTTGAGTGATGATGCGGTCTAAGATGGAGCACGCTTGCCTAGAAGATACCGATTCACACTCGACTTGAAGACACCCAGATTATATCCAACGGGGAACACCCACTCAGCGCATTCTACTGTCTAGCAGTCCGCACAATGAACGTGGAATCAAATCGTGTCGTTCAAGTTTTTGAAACGTCAATCATGAACTAATGTCACTTTTTTTAGCTTCTAGCTATCCGATAGAAAAATGGGCATGCAATGGGTACAAAAATTGATATAAATCTTTTATTAGGTAAGACGTTTTTAAAACTAATAGTAAATAAGTGGAGTCTACTAATAGTTGAAAAGTAAAGATACGATTATATATAGTGTCGAACATTATTTAATCACATGCTCATAGGTATACGTCATTTAACTGCATGATTATATGACCACTCTGTTACCAAATGCCACACAAATAAAGTCTGTGCCATAAAAAAATATGTATATACCTAAATACCGAACATGGTTGTTAATGGTTAAGTTAATACAATATCCGAATGACATCGTTGACGAACCCTGTTCCTAGCTCCCAGGGTAGAGGGTACGTCAAGCGATCACGGCCGCATTTCTGTTAATAGCTCCCAATCTTGCAACTTGGCCCGTGATGTAAGAAAAAAGAGACTATAAAAGCTGGTAAAGAGGCCAAGAAACTAAACAAGTTTAATAAAAAAATTAAAAACACGTTAATGTTCCATTAATAAATACATTATTTTTAGGGTTCCATACCCAAAGGGTAAAACGGGACCCTATTACTAAGACTCCACTGCCCGTCCGCCACCAGGCTGTATCTCATGAGCCGTGATAGTTAGATAGTTGAAATTTACACAGATGATGTATTTATATTGCCGCTATAATAACAAATACTACAAAACAAAATAAAATAAATATTTAAGGGGGCTCACATACAACAAACGTGATTTTTTAACCGTTTTTATTGATAATAGTACGAAACCCTTCGAGCGCGAGTCCGACTCGCACTTGGCCAGTATTTTTTTTTAAATACATTTTAAAAGCAGTGTCACACAGGATGGTGTAAGGTTTCTAACGATATCTCATACATTTAAATCTGATCATAATAAGGAGAAGAGGCGTGATGACAGATTTTGAAAAACTATTTAATAATGTTCGGAAACGTATATTATTTGTAATTAATAACATATTTCAGCAGATAATAATGGTTTAGTAAGAAATAAATGTCCTTTAAGTTTCTTGATTTAAAATTCGCACCAAAACGCTTCTAGCACCTAGGTGTGGTCCGGCTGCCTCACTTGAGAGCTAGTTATATTCCAGGCTAGGTGTACTTTACCATCATCGACCATACCGTCACTTAACATCAGGTGAGCTGTGGTCAAACACCTAGCTTGTCAACAATAAAAAAGTCAGTTTCCATAGCAATATTCAGTAAATAATTATACATTCTAAGTATAACAAAGACATCACTACCACTCAAACGTATGGCATCTCTCATAACTTGCGCCCTCCGATGCTATCCAAAGGGTCAATGTAACAGCAGGGGTTCGATGACAACCCCAACAAAAAGGGCTCCTACCCTCTATATGAGCTCCATAGAATTCCGCTTAGATGCGTTTCGTCGCTACATGTTGCGATTTGGTTAGGAATTTTGTTTTGTTTTGGAGTACGGTTCAACATGGTTCAATGGAGATGATGGTAGACCGAGTTTCTTTTCCTCTTTTTTATTTTTGGTAGACTGGCTTTCTTCTGAAGATTGTATGTTTTTTTATGTTTTTTTGAGAATCAGCAAGTTGAAGTGGCAGTGGGCAGGGCACATAGCACGCAGAACTGATGGCCGATGGAGCTGCAAAGTTCTGGAGCGGAGACTACGAACCGGCAAGCGCAGCGTAGGACGTCCACCGACAAGGCGGACAGACGACCGCTGCTTCCAACCGGTCTTTGTGGAAGTCAATGGGGGAAGCCTATGTCCAGCAGTGGACGTCCTACGGCATTATGATGATGTTTCAATAAATTTTCCACTCGTTTATTTTCCCGACCACACAAAAACTCTAGGTGACACTACAGCATCAGATATCCTGCTGCCAAGAAGTATCTAGTAGACAATGGTTTCTACTGATCTGTGACATTTATAATCATTATTGACATTGGATAAATATTTCACATACCATGTTCTTCGTTCTTATTGTTATTTTTTTAGAATTACATTTTTTTTTAATGTGAAATTTTTGGTTTTTATATCTATAAAATTGGAATTTTTATTTTCTGCTGAATTTAGATGTAGAAATTTTAATCTTAGTTTATGAGTTCAGGTTTAAAGCGAGTCATCTCTTTCAAAACCAAATAGGTACACAACAATACAAATATTCCGTCACAGATCACCATGACATCAATTAAAATTATACGAGATTTTTGTCACCCTATTTGGTTCAATGTATTTTAATCCCTTCGAAGCCCCATTGGATTCATTCAACTGCATATTGTATTCGCGTGCTATTATTATCAAGTTCGTCAAAAGTTTTATCCGTTAGGCTGTTTTTTGGATTCAATTTGATTATAAAAAATATCTAGTTATCATGCGTAGTTATAAATGTATTAAAATTTCGGCAGCCTAGTTAGGAGACCGTCTGGTTCGGCTCGCACCTTTTTTTATATAAATAATAATGAAACGAACGAGATGCTCCCCTGACGATCAGAGATGACGCCTGTCCATGACCATTGCAGGGATACACAGAACTTCAAGTAGCAAAACAAAGTCCAAGACATCGCTGTTTTGGCGGCTTTGAGACTTTGGATGATTAGTCTCAACAGCCCTGTAAGCCCGCTAGCTGCAGTAAGTACCCTTCACACCGGAACACATTACTGCTTGGCAGCAGAATATCTGGTACTGCAGGGGTACCTACCTAAACGACCTCCTGCTAAGGAGATCTACCACCAAATAAATCTCTTGTCTTTTTTTAGTTATGTGCGTATTGCCGCTGACTTAATAGTAAATGTAATTTGTAGCGATGATAGCTCAGTGGTTAGCGCGGTAGGTTCACATGCCGAAGGGCGTGGGTTCAACCCCCAACAATGAGCTTCAGCTGCCGGTGAAGGAAAACATCGTGAGGAAACCAAAGCATGGTGGTAGGGTACTTTAGTATTCGGCTGGCTAGCTACCACCCTCAAGTTGAAAATCTGCCGCCAAGCATCTAACGGTGTGTTCCGGCAGCCTCACTTGAGAGCCAGTTGCATTCCAGGCTAGGTGTGCTTTACCATCTTCGGCCACACCTTCACTTGACATCAGGTGAGCTGTGGTCAAACACCTAGCCTGTCAACCATTAAAAAAAAAGAAAAAAATGAAAACATCGTGAGGAAACCCACAAGTCTCAAGTCAAGTTCTCAATAATAAAAATGTTTTCGAAGATGGACTATGGACTTTACCTTTCTCACAGTAAGAAGAGATTCGGAGCCAGCAGTCTGTGACCCTTCAGTGCAGCAGCAGTGGCAATAAAGTTCCAAGTTATTCTTGTACTTCTTTGTTTCTGGCGTCACACTTTATGAATTTGAAAGTAATCGTCCAAATACTTTGAATACTTGATATTCACTGCATTATCATCATTTACTTAGTACGAACAAGGTATTATGTGCGACAAAATAGGTAAGTGTACATAATACGGATTGCGTGACTGGAATAGATCCATCAAAATATAAGAATATATTTACCATCGAACGATCGTTTTTCGAACCGACATCATACATAAATGTACTGTTGTTGAGTTGCTTATCGATCAGGGAAACTTCTTTTTTTTTTAATGTTGATAGCCTAAGTGTTTGACCATAGCTCATCTGATGTTAAGTGACGATGTGATCGAAGATGGTAAATACATCTAGCCTGGCCTAGCCTTTCTCTTCTGGAAAGGAACTTGATCTCAAAGTTAAGCTATCTGAACACACTGTTAGGTGCTTGGTGACAGATAGCTAACCAGCCAAGTAAGTACCCTACCACCATGCTATGGTTTCCTCACGATGTTTTCCTTCACCGGCAGCTCAAGCTCATTGATGATGTGTGAACCGACCTCGCCAGCCACTGAGCTATTATCGCTTTATCCCAAATTTACAACCCTATAAACACAGAACTATAGAATTGCCTTTCAAATCAAATTGTCTACCTATACATTCTTGTTATATAATCGACTTTCCTGGGCCACGTCCTTAAAGGAACTCGATAGCCCTTCATGTAATGAAGATATATCGGCGACCTAGCGCTACCAATTACTGACTGGCACTCCTGTTGATATAGGTACAGACATACATTAGAAATGTTTGTGCAATATTAAGTAGGATGTGTTGAATTAACATGCTGGGATATAATTATAATGTTTTAGTACAATTATCACATGAGTAGGTATACGTACATTATGTTGTGGTATTATGTAGATATATCCATCCATCCATCGTATCGTGCCTCAAGTCGAAAGTCTTCGACCAGTGTGTGTTACCAGTGATGACTTATGGCGCTGAAACGTGGTCTCTGACTGTGTGCCTTCTTGGTAAGCTCAAAGTAGCACAACGCGCTATGGAGAGGGCTATGCTCGGAGTTTCCCTACGAGATCGAATCAGGAATGAGGAGATCCGTAGACGAACCAAAGTTACCGACATAGCCCAACGGATTAGCAAGTTGAAGTGGCAGTGGGCAGGGCACATAGCACGCAGAACTGATGGCCGATGGGGCTGCAAAGTTCTGGAGTGGAGACCACGGACCGGCAAGCGCAGCGTAGGACGTCCACCCACAAGGTGGACAGACGACCTAGTAAAGACCGCAGGAACGCGCTGGATGCGAGCCGCTTCCAACCGGTCTTTATGGAAGTCAATGGGGGAGGCCTATGTCCAGCAGTGAACGTCCTACGGCTGAAATGATGATGATGATGATGATCCATCGTAAAGTATGAGTGTGACCTAATTCAAAATAAATTTTAATTTAATTTTCTTTCTATCTTGCAACTAGCTGCGCCCCGCGGTGTTACCCGCTACATGTTTTCGAGATAAACAGTAGCCTATGTGTTAATACAGGCTCTCAGTTACCTCCATACCAAATGTCATCCAAATCTGTTCAGTAGTTTTTGCGTGAAAGAGTAACATACATCCATCCAAACATCTATCCATCATTCACATTTATAATATTTGTGGGATGTGTGATGCTAAGCGACGATACTGTTGAAGATGGTAATCACATCTAGGCTGAAATGGAACTGGCTCTCAAGTGAGGTTGCCGGGACACTTTACTAGGTGCTTAGCGATAGATTTTTAACTTGAGAGTTGTAGCTACACTAACCGATCACTAGAAAGTGCACCTACTATCATTCTGTGGTTTCCTCATGATGTTTTTCATCACTGACAGCTCAAGCTTATTGTTAAGATTTAAACCCACGCCCTCCGGTATTTGAACCGACCTATCACTGAGCTATCATCGCGACTTAGATGATATTTTAGACGAATGTATTTATTTATGTTTGCGAGACATAATTTTGCATTATGTACCCACATAGAAGTGTCGTCATAAATTACACATTTAATAAAAAATTAAGATTATTCAAAGGTAAAAAACTCAGTGTTTGTTTTCCTTAAACTTTCTAATGAAGTATCCTAAAACAACATCCAGGACTATCACATCTCTCCGGGGACATCCAATTTATCTCGCTGTATAGCTGTATTATTTCGAACCTTAGACAATGAAATAAACGTGGATATTGTTTTAATCATAACCATATTATGTTTCTAATAGTTTAGCAAGATAACTTAAGCTTAAAACTTACCGAAAGATGGTGTTTTGATATTTATTTACTTGGTTGGGTTTTTTGATTCGCATTTAGATGTATATTTGTCAATGGTTAGCATTGGGTTGAGATCCTAACAATAAACTTGAGATGAGATGTAAACGAAAAAATCATGAGAAAACCATAGCGTGGTAGGTTACCTTCTAGTACTCAAATGGCTAGTTACCACCCTTAAGTTGAAAATCTGCCGCTAAGTATGTACCTAACGGTATGTTCTGGCAGCATCCTTGTGAGTCAGTTCTCACTACAGGCTACCAGGTGTTTACTATCTTCGACCATACCGTCACTTAACATCAAGTGAGCTGTGGTCAAACATCTAGCCGTTCAACCATAAAAAAACATTTAGTTGAATACCGCTGCAATGGTCATGGACAGGCGTTGCCATTATCTAAAATAATTAAGATACTATTATTTTATATTCTCTTACGCTTATATCTCAGCGAATCACAGTATCAGCAAATCAAAGCATAAGCAAACCTTTCGACGAAACGTGTCTATTCTGCTCACTCATACATGTTTACTTTTACCAATATATTTCATTGCCTCAGTTTGTATTTAGACAACGTCTATCCATCTTTATTTATACGTCCGTGCAGCGGACATCAACCGGGTGTCTATAACAAGCTCTTTCAACTGGTGATGATAGCCATTTTATCTGCGCTGACCGCTGGCAGCCATTTCAATGGTATTGTCCACTGGATGGCTATTTATGACGAAATGAGACCTATTCATTTTGTGGGCGGATACGAGTCATTGTGGGCATGAGTTTACTAATAAATATTTAAAGTCATTAAGAATCAAGTCATTACGAAAACAACAAAAATACAACTCTTAATCTTACGAGTATATAAATTAAATATTAGAATAATTATAAAGTTTTTCAGATCCTAAAATATAATGAAAATCGAAAAGTTTCTTACCGAGTTCAGTAAAGTAAACGACGTCTTTATTGTGAACTTGTTTCTTCATTTGAAGACAAACGATTCAGAAAGGAAGTTTTTAACATTGGTAACTTTACTCAGTGATCCAAATACATCGAAAATGAAATGTGAGATTGTAGATGAGACTTTCTTATTTCAACTTTAAAATGCGATAATTATTTATTACAGAATATAAAAATAATATTACTAATGTACTAAGTAGAATAAATTATGTGTAGTCATTAGTGTAATATGTATTAACTAGTGTATATAAATATCGTTTTTTTACGATAAAGCTGCCATTTGTTGCTTTGTTAGAAATCGCTCTAGCCGATAAGACCGCCGTTATACACTATTTATTTATTATTTTGTTTTGTTATGTTCTTTATCTCTTTTTATATTTATTTAATATCTGCATATTGTTGTGTTTTGTTTTGGTGTGTAATAAAGTTGTATTCTATTCTATTCTAGCTCAAATCATATCTAATTTTATGTACATTTTTATTTCTGTTATACTCAATAGTTTCTATCTATATGTATAGGGTTATAAGCGTGTGGTGTGTTAAGCCGAAAGGATCTCTTTGGATTTATCATTATGAACAACGTTTACAATAAATGTCTTTAAGTTGATCCGGTTTCTTCTAGGCAAGCGTGTTCTATCTTAGACAGCATCTTTGCCCAAGATGGCGGTCAAATGCAAGCCTATTACCCCGCGGTGTCACTCGCTGTTTCCACGTGAACGCTACATTTTTTCGGGATAAAAAGTAGCACATGTGTTAATCCAGGGCGTCAGCTACCTCCATACCAAATTTGATCAAAATTGGTCCAGCTGTTTGAGCGTCAAGAAGTCACAAACATACTTACACACTCACAAACTTTCGTCTTTACAATATTTGTGTGATGTACCTACATAATTATTCGGCTACAATATCAAACTGTACCTCGCGATATCGTTATCATTTGTTTTTTGAATTGCGTAAACTATTACACCAAATTTAAAGACGTAGATACCTATTCACGTCAAAAATGTAACTAATTCTATACTCATAAATATCTGTCGCCTCCGATATTCAAAAATCGACACCGATTGAAAGTGCGGGCTGGCACCCGACGCCCCAGCGCTCGGGGCTTGTCTCATTCGATAACAATTTGCTACAACCCTGATTTATGGAGTTAATACCCGACCCGCGGTTACTTAGCCGACGTTGCTGTATTTAGTAGAGATTATTTGAGTTGGAGACGCAGATAGTTAAGGTAAGGAAGACGGGAAAAAACCCACGCTCGAAAGTACGAATTCCATGTACAAAAAAATGGGATCAGTACATCAGTAGATCTCCCGATAAATCGGGTATCACTGAACACGTTTCAAGATAATCCTGCAATTAGGCTGCCCCGAGTATTTGGAACGTATTATCTAGAACGTGGTACACAAAGATCATTGAAACAAGTATATCAATAGTAATTGTTTTAGGTAAATTTCAAGTATGAGTAACCAACCGTGTTAGAAATTCGTAGGTAAAGACGTATCGGTGCACATTTCTCAGTTACCACGCGCAAACTATACCAAAATTAAGCACAGCAAAAATGTATCAAACTATACATATTAAGCAATGTTTGTACTATAGGAACCAAACATTTCATAAAATAGTTTTATTTCACAGGCCAGACATGTTCGTTGCACAAAAAATATTTGTCCTGGGCGGCAAAAAAAAAGATAGAAAGCAGAGAATGTAGAAAAAAACCGGTCAAGTGCGTGTCGGACTCGCACACGAAGGGTTCCATAAAGGGTCCGGGTTATCTATAATTACATTGTTTGTTTATTGTTTAATTACGTGTACCTGTCACCGTTATTAGTTACCTATCGAGCAAGAAACAGTAAAAAAATCAAGTTTTTTGTATGGGAGACCTTAAATATTTATTTTATTTTATTTTTAGTATATGTTGTTATAGCGGCAATATAAATACATCATCTGTGCAAATTTCAACTGTCTAGCTATCACCGTTTTTGAGATACAGCTTGGTGACAGACGGACGGGCAGCGAGGTCTCAGTAATAGTGTCCCGTTTTTATACGGAACCCTAAAAAGCAGATTTTCAAGTTGACGGTGGTAGCTAGCTAACCGAGTACTAGATAATATCCTACCACCATAATATACGTTCCTCACGATATTTTCACTGGCAGCTCAATCTCATTGTTAGGGTTTGAACCCACACCCTTCGGTGTTTGAACCGACCACGCTAACCGCTAAGCTATTATCGCTACAATAATAAACATTAGAACATAAAATTTCTAAACATTAAATTGCTTGCTTGTTAGTTCCACAGCTCTAGTAGGTAAACAACAATACATTTTTATAGAATTCTCCAAGCGTATTTGAAATCCAAAACCATTAAAATCAAACCATTATGTTTTCAAAAGCTAGTGCATACATCGAGTGCCCACACCGATCGAAATACGGCTGTCCGTGGCACGGAAATAATCGTCCAAAACAACATAAACCAACAACCACTCACATCAGAACGGTCGCCTTTTGTCGTTGGTTTTACGTACTTCGTTTCTGGCCTGCACATTCGTTCTGTTTTACTCTCAGTGGCAGCGCATATAGAAAATTAGAGACCATGTAAAACGTAGAATTAGATTTTAGTTCTAGAATTTACTAAAAATGTGTCTGATGTCTAATGACATTATCTAAGACATGTGTAACAGACATTTTTAATAATCTTCAACGCAAATAATGTATTAATGGCCTACTACATTCACAAATTATTAATAATATGTATATCAAAAACTTTACATACCGAATTGAAATCGAAATATTTTCGCTAAGCGCCTTACAATATTATCCAACAATTCTCGTCGGGATTTGTTACTAACTCCATTTATTACCCATATACGAGTACATATCAGGCGCTTTCAGTGTCTTTATTAAATAATACTAGATGAGTTTTAGTTAAACGTCTTGTGTCTTGTAAAACATTCTATAGGGTTCAATACTAACAAGAAAATCATCCAATGCTGTGGAAAAAGAGATAAGAAGGGGCATACATCATACATACGTATGTAGATCAATAATATCAACAGGGATGAGGAACTCGTACAATAAACGAACGAAAGAATAAACAGATTTTAGATATGCGTGCTCTGTCTTAGACCGTATCCTGCTTAGCATCAAGTAAGGTTTAGTCAAATGCAAACTTATATAAAAATTCTAAAATACTATTTTGAACTGTAAATGCAGTATCTTGAAGTAAACATTCGTTACAAACATAAATAATAGTATTAACAATTGTATGGTTTGTTTTGACCTTTTTATAATTTAATTACTTTAACATTTAGATTTACATTTAGATATTAGCACTTGTATAATTTTTGATCCTTTTTGGCAATAATAAACCTAATTTATTTTGACATCTGGAAAAAATATTGTATATTTGATAATAGTTATTATTATTAAATTGTGAGATAGATGTAATCGATTGTAATAATCGTTTTTATGTCAATAAATGAATTTAATTATTTTAATTATAATACAACTAAACAAATCCTAATCTACAAACTGACAAGAGGAGGGAAATGTGGCTAGATTGCTGGCAGCATTATGACACAGGATGGTAATACTATGTTTGAATTTAAATTACTAAGTTTACCCGACGCCTCCTCCAATCGATTGACCTAATACAATGATTTAATTTTATTATGGAAACTGACGTGGTTTTGGCACATTTTTGTTTTACTTTCAGTGAGAAGCAAGACGCGGCCGCGCGCGCGTTGTACACAGCTTAGGCTCTATGATAAAGGCCACCGGATGTGGCCGGAGTTTCTGATAATATTAATCGTGAGTAATCCCGCATAAGTAAAACAAACATAATTTAGCTTTTAAGATTATCCTAATCATCTTACTTTTACTAATTATTTCACTCATATTTCAACAAATTTATAAAACAGATGAAATTTTAAGTAGGTACTTCACTTTTATTCATTCCCATAAAAGAATTATTTAAAAAGTTTAAATCCCGTAATGGATCGTCAGGTAGCATTTTTACGACTTCAATTTTCATTACAACTGTGACAGACAGATGGATTTATTCTTTTGGAACATTTCAATATTGTTTTATGGAATTGTTACTTCGTGTCGGATGTCGTGAAGATGAGTTTATTACTGTAATTTTAATATATTTTGGAAGATGAACAGTGCTCATAGGTCGGTATAAAATAAATTAAGAATTTATTACTCAATCTATTAGTCATGGAGTAAGGTACTTACATAAATAAGAATTATATTAAAAGCTTGTAAACGCTAAACCAATATTGCACACATGGTCTTTGCAGTCGCAATCCCGGTCACATCCAGCTTTCCTGTAGTTTAGTTTTTTATTTAATTGTCATTTGTTTTGTGTGTTTAAATAAATAAATAATAAAATATATTGTACTATAGAAACTGACGTGGTTTTAACACATTTTTGTTTAACTCACGTTGAATAATATGATATACTCCGACTAAAGTTTCGGCCACATCGGATGGCCTTCTTCATGGAACAAAGCTGAGTACAACGCACGCGCGGCGTCGTCTTGCTTCACATTACAGGCTTTTTTTTTTTAATGACTAGTGCTGTTGGCCGCAGATGGTCTCTACAGCGTCACCGGACTGTACATTACAGGCCGCTGCGCGCCTCGCATATGAAGACAGCGGTTAGTGCGTGGGCGCGGGTGTGGGAGCGAGTAAAGTGCCAAAATGTAATCTCGCACTTGTAAAACAAAAATATACAAGAATTAGTCCTCCGTACGGGCTACACGGAGCAGAGCTACTTAACTGTATATACTCATAGTATTAAATTCCTTTTACTATGTTACCAACCGATAATCGCAAACAAAAATTGATTTCGTTGGAGATGAATAACATTATATCTATTTTATTTCACAGATATATTTTGTGATTTCTATGTTGTCGATCCCATAGTAAAACTTGTTCATTATAACAAGGAGGTTTACATTCAATTCGGTATGTAAAGAAAAAAAATACTTTGCTGATTCCAAAACCATTTCGAAATATTACATTCCTGTACATGATTTTCACGTTTAAAACTCTTTAAACTATGAGACGGGGTTTATTTTAATAAAATACATAAAATAAACTTGACTTCTAATTTACTTCTAATGACGTCACGTCGTCGGCTGTATAAGAATTCTTTCAGTGCCTAAAAAAACAATGGCAAACCTAGACAAAATCTGTCAATGTCAAGTTAACGGTTGCCGTTATACTTTTTTTTTTTTTTTTTTTTCTTTGGTTTTGGTGTCGCGTTTTAGCATTTGCCAGTGTCAAGTAATTATATATTTTCAAGTTTCAAAAGTTAAATAAGTGCCATCGTAGCTAGTTTTAGTCAAAGTCGTCTTTGTCAAGTCCAGTTCGTGTCAGTTAATTCCAGTCATGCTTTAGTAAAGTAGTGGCAACTTTACTACAAAGCTTCGATGGAGTTTTGGAAGCAACACGAAAACTCATGTTTCACCACATTATATCATTTTCCCACACTCGCGCTTGTAATTCGGCACTTTATGAATAAAACACCACCATTTTTATGCATAAACACTCGACAAAACACTAGTTTTGGAAAAAAATACAACGGAGCGACACGACTCTTCCCGCGTTCCCGCCAAAACCGCCGTTATACTTGTAAACTCCATACACTTATCTACGTCGTTGTTTTTTTACATGGCTAATGCATATTCTACATATTCAGCCTACCTCATGACGTCATAACTATAAAAAGTTTGAAAAAATATTAAAAATAAACTACCGCATAGAAAGCCAAAATATTCAAATTAGTTTCATAAAATAAGGTTTACTATGAGTAAAAAATATAAAATAAATACAAAAAAGAAACTTTACATACCGAATTGTTAGAGACTCATAATTTCATATTAATAGGAGGTTCGGCTTAACACTACTGTTCTGCCTGATATGCAATATGCATATCTGATTTTTTTTTAATATTTGATGATTCAATTTCATTTACTGTAAGATAACAAAGCAGATACTCTGATTCTGTAGACTTATAGTTTTAATACCTCTCGAGCGTGTAACCAGGAACAAAACCTTTTCAAGCTTCAAACTCCCTGTTTCTCATAAATCTCGGCTAATTTAATTCGTTCCCGGTGCTTCGATGCACAACGCCAAAGCATTTTCGCAAAAAAAATATCTACCGAGTTTCATATGAAGAGCTTGTTGAAACTGAGTATTTAGGATGGTTTATTTTTAACCCCTGACGCAAAAACGATGAAGTGTTATAAGTTTGACGTGTCTGTGTGTCTGTCTGTGGCATCGTAGCTCCCGAACGGATTAACCGATTTTGATTTTGTTTTTTTTGTTTTGTTTGAAAGGTGAATTAGTCAGGAATGTTATTAGGGTATGTTTCATGAAAATCGGTCCAAGATGGCCGCTGCCACAAAATGGCGGATTACATATTTTTTCACAACGCCCTCAATTGGGTATCCAATGAAAGCGTTTGACTAGTAGAATACTATACATTATATGATAAATTTCAAATCCAAGATTGCTGCCGCCACAAAATGGCGAATCACATTTTTTTATGTGACAAGTTTAATAATATAATTTCAACTTTACAAAAACGTAATTTTTTGTGTAGTTAGATGTAGATTTATTTCCCCCTCATCCACATTCTCATCTCAGAAAGTGTGAGCGAGAAAAACCGACGACAGAAGTGAATTAGTAGAATGTATCTATGTGGTAATTAAAATTAATAACTTAACTAAGAATGTACTTACCATCTTCGAGTGGTCCACCTTCTCCCTCATCGTAAATGAAACTGGAACTGAACTGAACTGGAATCCATCTTTTATTGATCTTTATAACTCTAGCATACATTATGAATTCATCCAAGAACAACTAAAGTGAGTTGAAAATTCAAAGTAAATAAAAATCTTTATAACAATATCGTGTTTGCCTTGTTTGCTCTCCAGAACTTGAGAGAAGTTTCTCAAACATTTTGTAACAGCTGAACAAGAAATGTAAATTTCAGATACAGTACCAACAGATAATGAGTGAGGAAGTTGTCATTAGATCTTCTCGGAAAATATGCAAATGACTTAAGAGTTTTGAATGAAATAAGTCCAAATATCTGTGTTGAATTGGCTAACCACGAAATGGGCACTACCGTAATACGAGTATGCAAGCTATTGCATAAATTTTCCGGCGAAAATGTGCAGGGAAGGGATATTTTATTACTTATTTGATTTCATTTGGAAAACATACAGTGATAAATATCTTAATTACTTATCAATATTGCTATCTTTACGCCTTTTATCAGTTTTCGCTTATTGAACCTAAGCTTGTTTGCTAATAGAGATGAGAAGTCAGTTTGCAGTAATATTTAGTCTAAACAAATTAATACTAGTATTAAATAAGTCACATTCAGAAAAGTTAGTGAGTATTGTATAAGTTATTTTTTAAAGGCGTAAAAATTAATAAAGTTAAAGCTAAGATTTTTGTGTTACGTTTGTGCATGAGAAACTGTATGGTAGCGTAGCGTCGAAACGTAACAAGGAATCTGAGCAATATAAAAGTTTTATATACATTTATACAAAATATACGAATTTACAGTACCTACCTATCTAGAACAATACTCCTACGAATAAGTACCAAAGAATGAAAGCGAAATGTGAGCGTTGTACGGGTATTTTCGCACGTCGCGAGAAGATGATCAATCAAAATACGACGGAAAATATGTAAATTTGTTTTGTGAAAGTTGCGAGGCAATCTAGGAAATCCCCCAAACCGGGATTATAGCCCACCTCGAGTGGTTTTTAAGTATGGCTGGAAAAATACAGGTGGGTCCGCGATGCCTAGACTTTTGTGTAAGATAAGATAAGTAAGGTCTTATGCCGGGGTAGACGAATGCTCGCCTTAAAATAGTGAATATGTCATAATTAACTTATTGTTTCATTTAACTTAATATTTTCGAAAAAAATTGTTAACTATTCATATTTTTGGTATGTTGGTATAATATAGTACTTACTTATATAGGACATAAGTAGTGCATACAACTGTGACGAAATATTAGAAGCTATTATATTATACAATACTAGCTATCAAGGTGGTAAAGGTAGATAGTACGTATAAGTATATGCCATCGCGGACTTTACATCTCAAAGGGAATTAGGCAGTGTTTTCGATGAAAGGCGGCTTGACTTTTTCCGACACTTCTAACAATTATAATCATATTTTAACCGATTTACATAAAACCTTGACAAATTATAATTATACCTAAACCTTCCTCATGAATCACTCTATTGGTGAAACTTGTATGATAATCCGTTCTGTAGTTTTTAAGTTTATCGCAAACAGACAGACAGACTTTGTATTATAATATGTAGAGAAGATATATTTGTATATCTGCCGCCAAGCATCTAACGGTGTGTTCCGGCAGCCTCACTTGAGAGCCAGTTCCATTCCAGGCTAGGTGTGCTTTACCATCTTCGACCACGCTTTCACTTAACATCAGGGGAGCTGTAGTCAAACACCTAGCCTGTCAAACATAAAAAAAAGAAGACTACTTTCGCAACATATATGTATGTAGTAGTAATAAGGACGAACAAAGCATTTCTGTTCCACATTTTGTATTCACACAGCGAGGCTTAGAACTCTTCTTAGAACTCTACTAAAATCTATATTCCCCGAAAAGTATAATATCTAGTCTTCAAATCCAGAGTAAGTAGGTTTTTGCTACGTACCTAAGCCTGTTCTTTTCTTAGATCACACTACTACTTAATATGAGACACCTTAATAATATCACTAGAGCAAACAACCATGTTAAAAACTATTTCAATAAGTGCTTTTGTTCATTTTGCATATATTATATTTTAAAAAATAAATAAATATCGTACGACATTATACACAGTGCCATCTGATCCCAAACTAAGCAAATCTTGTATTATGGAAGTCAGATAACTGATAGAATACTAAAATACTTTTTTTTTTGTAAATACATACAGACGACAGATTTTGTTGGTTGGTTAGTTGGTGCATTGGTAGTATGATTTCTTCAAGAGCTGAAAAGCTTTGCTTAGTTTGATGTTAGATGGCGCTGCGTGTAATGTCCTACAATGTTTATAAAAAAACACCCAGGCACGGAACAAACATTTTTTTATACCACAAAATGTTTGTCCTGTGTGGAAAACGAACCCACGCCCTACAACTCTTAAAAAGCAGATACACTAGCAATGAGCCAACAGTGCTGTCAACACAGGTATATATATATATATATGTATACATTATCGTATATAATTATCTGTGCATATAGCGATTTATTTGCACAAATGGACGGCGTATTCAAAATAGATGTTCTATTAATATTTTCCTGAAGGTAGTAAATAAATGGTCGCGTGTTGAAGATGACAGCTTGAACAAATGGTTTGGTTCAGTTGACAAATAAACTGAAAACGTAAAGGGAGAATTTATAGAGAAAAACCATAAATATACGGAAAAACAATATACTTTAGAGAGTAACTTCCTTTTGTTCCGTATTGTTTATACAGCTATGAAAAAAAATGTACCATCATTACATTTTTTTTTTAATGGTTAACAGGCTAGATGTTTGACCACAGCTCACCTGATGTTAAGTGACGGTGTGGTCGAAGATGGTAAAGCACACCTAGCCTGGAATGGAACTGGCTCTCAAGTTAATAATAATCATTCTAGTTATTTATATGTAAGTCAAGTTAAACAAGTTAATGGCACTTACGTAAACATTAATGTTATAATTAGTTATTTTTCTAACCAGTAACGATTAAAATGGTACATTTCAAATCTATCAACTTTATGAATTAACACTGTAAATATTTTTGGTACATATAATAATAAACATAGAAGCATACTCTTGCAAAATCTTTGCCATGAAACGATTGCGAATCTCGATTGAGATAAAATCATTTGTAAAAAATGTTGTCTGAAATATTTTTATACTTCACTTTACTCCTTAGCAGGAGGTCGTCTAGGTAGGTGCCACGCAAGATATTCTGCCGCCAAGCAGTAGTGTTTAAAACATTACTGTCTTCCGGTTTGAAGGGTACTACAGCTACCGAAATCACCGGGCTGTTAAGACTAACTTGTTGACTAACCACCAACAAAGTAATGAGCGCTAATGTAGCAATGCCCAGGGCATTGCTACATTAGCGCTTTGTTTTTACTACTCAAAGTTCTGATCTATCGCTGCAAAGGCGTGATGAAAGGCGCTTATACCTTCAGGAGAGCATCTTGTTCGCCTCATTACTTTTTACATTAAAAAAAACTCTTGCTCGCTCGCTTGTTTGCTTGCATGCACGCTTTTACTTCAATGAAACATTTTTATTGTATGCTTTACATGCACGGCGAGGATTTTTTTTTTTTTTATTGTTGACAGTCTAGGTGTTTGACCACAGCTCACCTGATGTTAAGTGAAGGCGTGGTCGAAGATGGTAAAGCACACCTAGCCTGGAATGGAACTGGCTCTCAAGTGAGGCTGCCGGAACACACCGTTAGATGCTTGGCGGCAGATTTTCAACTTGAGGGTGGTAGCTAGCCAGCCGAGTACTAGAAAGTACCCTACCACCATGCTATGGTTTCCTCACGATGTTTTCCTTCACCGGCAGCTCAAGCTCATTGAGGATGAACTCTTGCCGAAGTCTGTGCTTTCTGAAAAGTTCAACATACGTGTCTTCATATCCAGAGTAAACAGCTTCCTTCTAGGATAGCGTGCTCCTTCCTAGTCCACATCATTAACTAAGATTAGGCAGGATTTCGTTAAACTAATTGAAAATATTTAAAAATAATAACAAGTTATGCACGGTAAACATCGTGTAAACAGTTTTGTTACCTTAGTTAAGGACGAGTAATTAATGTTGTATGGATACTTTTTTTGAAGACAGACCTACTATACCAAATTTTGTAACTAAAGTTGACAAAGGTCACGGACCCCAGCGTCTGTGGAGCGTATAATAATAAAAAAAAATAAAAAAAAAAACTATACCTTCCTACAATAAAATCTCATTAACCTGAACAATTAAATTTAACCTCTGACATTTCAAACCGCATACCGAATAGGTAACCAATTGCCCTCTAACCGAACGATAAAATTCAATCTAAATTGTACGGAATGACCGCAAACATTGAATTTCGAGTGGGGGCCGCAGACGAATAGGTTTTTCAAGACCGGAGCCCATTTTAGCCACAATACCGGTAATCGGCGATACCTATTTCAGTCAAAATTGCGCTCTAACCGCGTTCGACCGTACTCGGCAACGGTGCTAGAAATATTTCAAGTTGATTTATCCTTAACTAGCCTCAAGTTACGGCTGTCAACGATAAATACTCCACTAGTCATAGGATAGCGGAGTGTTGATTGTGAGATCTGTTCATTTGAATTAGCAATGCCTACATAAGTACGTAATATTACAATAAATCAGTTCCCGCGTGTTAGTCTCGCAATAACTTTGAAATTACTCAAATAATTTGTTCTGCTCTGAATACAGATGGTTTAAGAAAAAACAAAGGAACGACCAAAAAATAAATCCAAATTGTTAATTTGGGAATTGCAAAGTTCGAACTACTTTCCATAGACGGCGATCATAGTGGAGCTATCAAAAGCTGCGTCATGCATAACTGTTCAATGCGTGCAGTTGTATGAAATCTATTACATTTACAGCCGTTTTTTTTTCGTTTCATTACATTTCTAGGTGATACGAAGTTTAACGGATCATCTATTATACTGTTTGTCATTAAATCAAAAATATCGGAAGGCACTGCAAGTTTATAGCCCTGTTTAAATTCAAGTTTAAAAATAGTCGTTTTGACGTGTTAAATTTTTCCTCGCACGCAGTAAACTATTGGCTGCAGTACAATCTATCTAGGCCAGAGATTAATTTCCGTCACACCAGTTCTGAAGTCTCTTTTTCATTGTTTTGCTGACTTCGCTTATTTCCAGTAGTAACATATAGATACTATTGTACTACTATTATGAGAAAAATATTCATCCATTTTATTTACATTTGAAGCAAATAGAAAACCCCCAATTATCAACAGTTAGAAATGAAAAAAGCAATCATGGCAGTGGCATCTGAAAACTTTATGAAATATTGCAATTTTAACTTTTACAAGTAAACTCTGGTAGATGAACTTTCAAGCATCTTGTAAAGAAGTCATAGGAAAAAGTGATTGATCCGTAAAAAAATCAGTTTATTTCATTGCGCACGACACCGATAGAAATGCATGTTACTCCAAAGCTCGGTGATTACCGTATTATTCGAAGTATAAACCATCCAACGATGTAGAAAAACCGATAATTTACAAAAGCAGATATGTATTCGCAAATGACATCAAAGTGTATCCGAGCCAGTTCTTCCGCGTTTTATGTGGCTGCAATAAGGTAGTAATTAAAAGGGGGTTATTTGAAATGCAACAAAATAATAAAATAATGACATGACTCAGACAATTTATGATTTCAGAAATCAAGTACGATATCAGGACAGTTGTATGATTAAAAGTAGAATTTATCGACATTGTCGATTCGGAATCGGGAACATCACGATGCCTAGCAACAACCATACATATAAACGAAATCAATAAGGAGCATTTTTCCAAGGACATAGTATATACTTATGCATGTTTGCTATATTACCAATTTTCTACTATACCTATTACTAAAAATGCACTTATTCGGACACGCAGACTTCACTAGTAGAGAAAAGTCTTCGTCAGCTTCTACATATTAGTATTTATAGGTATTTTTTAAATGTTACGACACCCCAAACATATTTTTAATTACATCAAAGATAGCATCTACGTCTCGCTGCTCACAGTTTTACCCTCTAACTTAGTTATTGAAGAATTCATTCATTCATTCGACGTAAAAAGTAGCCTATGTGTAAATGTATGGTTTAATCCACATCCATTATGAATTAATTCAAATCCATTGACCGTTACAGTGTTAAAAAATTACAAACATTTATTTACACACAATTCCATACTTTTACAGTTATAATGTTAGTGCGGTGAATATGATACATTACCAACAGAGCAAAAATCAGAATTTTGTGTTGAGACCTTTTCTAGCATTCCCTGCGCCTTTTCCTGACTACGACCCTGTTCATTCACATGTGAGCAGAATGAATGGCGGATCTTCCGCTCCGGTAACTGGGGCGTGAAACGGAGATTTTATTCTGAAGAACTTCTGGCGAGACCACTCGGATGTTTCCACCTCAGTGGTAATATTCAGCGGATTTTCATTACAATGATAGCAAAATAGTAATTTAAAAAAAATATATGTAAAGCCTCTATTTAAAAAAAATCAGCACAGGAAAAGAGTACTCGTAAACAAAAATAATTCTTCAGAATACTTTTAAAATATAAATATTGTCAGATTAAAATATGAATTTGAAAGTTTTATCATCATCAAAGCTAGCCATAAACCTTTGTAGCTTTAGTACGAACGACAATTTTTATACTTTTTGCTCCAAGGTAAAACACATAAAACATAGAAGTGACAGAACAAATCGACAAGTGCTACGCTAAAAGTCGAACCAATTTTGTATCATTAAGTCATAGAGGTAAAGATTTGCATTTTTATTTTTAATAAGTGTTAGAACTCTTTAGCAAAAAGTTGTCTAGGTGAATTACCGCAGAACCAGATAGTTTATTGCCAAGCATTAGTGAGTAAATATTACTGTGTTCCGGTTTTAAAGGTAATGCAGCTAGGTAAGTTACCGGGCTATTAAGACGTACATATATCTTAAAGTAAGCTCTAGACTTTGTTTTGTTACTCAAAGTTTTGGATACAGCTACAATCGTCATGGACAGGCGTTATCATGGAGAGCATTTCGTTCGTCTAATTACTTTCACATTTTTAAAAAAATTCAGTAAACATAACGTAATTATTTTATATGGTAGCACTGAACCCTGATAAGAGTCCTTGTTATACTTGGCTGAATTAATTAAATAAAGTAAAATATGGTGATAATAAACTCTTGCATATAGCCTGAGCTACCTTTATGAACGTGCGATCTGCATTCAATATTATATTGAACCTTTTTTTTCTGGAATTAACGACTCAATACGAGTTTAGAGAGTCTGCGGTTATATGGTTACAAAATTCAATGACATTTATTATTAGAGTTCCGTACTCAATAGGACAGTAATAGAGCGGCAGTAACAGGGTAGTATTAATAGCGTGGCAGTAACATGATATGGTAGTAATAAAGTAGTAAACTCTATTACTGCCATGCTATCTATATGTCCTTACAACCTTTATTGGCTCTATTTTCAACTACAGACAGTAAACAGTAGAATAAATGAAAAAATAAAAACAGGTAAAAAGTGCGAGCCGAACCCGCGCACCGAGGTTTCCGTACAAACTTTTAGTTATGTAAATAGTTCGTACATGACGAAAACTGTGAAAGCACCAGACATTGCTGTAACGAAAATATAAACTAGATTGAGGGACAAACTCAACTTTCCCGCTGTTGTAACGGGAAAAACATGGTTTGTAGCAAATGAAAAATTGTACATACTTAAAAAAATTATATGTCTAAGAAAAAAGCGATTTCTAGCTTGTTTTCATTTTGCAAAGTTTAATTAACGGCAAACCCCAAAATCCATTTATCCATTATTTTTTTTATCCATTTCCATTTTTTTAACTTTTTATATGGGCACAACTCAAAAATCTCCAAAAAAGCTGTTCCGTAGAAAAAGTATTCTGAAAAAATGTGATGTGATTGAATTTAATTAAAACCGAACCGAACCGAACCGTACTGAACCGAACCGAATCGAACCAAACCGAACCGTATCGAATTGAATTAAATTTATTGAGTTAAGGAAACGTTGTAACCAAAAAGTTGTTCATAGCGATAAGTACCTACTGTGATCGTCTTTCGGATAACATAAGCTTATTTTTCCATTGTGACAGCCATATGGCAGTTGTATCGTATTTTTAGCATGTTTTTTTAAACTACAATAAAATGGTTTTGTACTTATACATAATTCACTTCCCGCATACACACTAATTATAATAAAGGTCACTTGAGGCGAGTGACACAACTAACAGCTCTCTGCTGCGGCGTAACAGGGCTCGGACAGCAGCCTGTTGTATCTACCAACGATTATAACCCTGTATACTCGAAATAGTGCCAGCAAAATAAAACGGGTAAACAATCATCAATAACAATATAGAACGATGTAAATTCGTGTACCTTCCTAATTTACCGAATTAGGGTAAGTGATTGTTTTCTTTCATAGAAATGTTAACTTAACAATACAATGTATTCTTTCGAAATAACATGTCACGTCACCTTACAGCTGAGGTGTTTGGTCCAGTTGTTTTAAATTTGAATTAATTTCACTTTATAATTCTATTGTTTACTTTTCTTATAAATACAAGTATCTGAACTAAATAGATTAGTGTTAAGTGATTGTTCGACATAGAGAATATCAAAGTTAAAGTGGGATAAATTTTTGGAAGAAGTCTCAAAGTGAGTCTACCAATAGCTGTAAAATATTTTGTAATTCCATGAGTTTTATTAAATTATACTAGGGGACTCCTCGCGGTTTCACCCGCGTAGTTCCCGTTCCCGTGGGAATACATGGATAATAAGTAGCCTATGTCACCCGGGGATAGTGTTGCTTCCCAACGGTGAAAGAATTTTTGAAATCGGTCCAGTAGTTTCGGAGCCCAATACAAACAAACAAACAATCAAATCTTTCCTCTTTATAATAGTATAGAGAGATAAATGAGTTGTGCAGAGTTATAAGTTTCTTTGTGTCATGGCGGTGTAACATAATAACTAGTTTATTCTATAACTTTTATCTATTTATACATTTTATCGTTTTTAATTCCGACCAAAAATAAAAATAACAGAAAACAAAAGCAGTCATAGGTCATAGTCTAGGAACTATATTTTTTCACTTATCTATTACACCTAACATACATAGTATTTTTTATAGATAATTTCATTTATTTTTGGTAAAATGTATTGACTTTTGTCACAAGCGACCCCGTATAATCAAACTTACTCTAGTAAGAAAAATTTGGAGTTATTTTGATCATAACAAAAAGAGCTTTTTAATTTCATTGTTTACTAATCACACTAATTGGTTGAGACAGGATATCCTTGATGTTATACTTTTAAGTAAATAACGCTGATGTTTAGAAATTTTGAACAAGCTAGCAAATAATTACCGATTTTGCAAAACATAATAAAATTGAAAAATGACTGTAACTTTGGTGTTATCAACAAAGAATTTGTTTTTGTATGATTACTAGTAAAAGCAATTAATGTTTTCACGCAATTTTTACTGCTGTAAATAAATAAATCTAATTTAAACATTAGAAATGTAATGATAAGCGTTGTAACTTCTTTTTATTTTGTAGAAGATGCCACCGCAAGTGAACCCGACCGTGAGCGGGGTTCTCTTTGAGAGCGACACACAGACCACCGATTTAGGGCTTGACCAAGACGTTTCGAAACTAAAGAAAGCTACTCCCCGTAAACACGAGCTGGTCTGGTTCAACATCTTCTGGTTCCTGTACCTTCACATAGCTTCGTTGTATGGACTGTGGCTGGTCTTCACCTCGGCTAAATGGCAGACGAATGTTTTTGGTTTGTAATTATTATACTCCTTACCGTTATCTAACCATAATGAAAATTTCGTTTTCAAAGTACCAGTACCAGTAGGTACTTGTATTTTCCTAGTTGTTGTGTACCTATGTTAGTATGCAATGTGGGTATAAATAGTATGCGTTGATCGTGTAATTTTTAATAAGTTTAGTATATTTTACAGCATTCGCTATTCATCTGATGTGTGCCATTGGAATCGGTGCGGGATCTCATAGACTCTGGACGCACAGGAGTTTCAAAGCCAAAACACCTCTTCGGATAGTGCTCATGATATGGCAAACAATGGGTTTTCAGGTAAAAAAAATATTCTCTCTTTCTCTCTCGACTCTAATACTTAAACTCTATATAACTCTGTCTAAAATGTATCTTCCATAAAAAACAAAGGAAAACAAAGAAAGGTGTCTCATATGATACAATAAAAAAATTGCCGATTGTAAACTTTCAAATGTTATTTTGTTATTAAATAACAATAGTATTTAAAGTCATTGAAATACGGTTGTTATTTCAACAATGGTAATATCAATCAATTACTTTCAACACGTTTGTTATTAAAAAAGAAAGTACTTGTAGGTGAAACGTTGTTTTGTTTGTGTACGTGAATAAAATGCAAAAAATATACCTAGAAATAAAATGTACTTGATTATTTTATCAAAAATAATATTATTACGAGAGTTTACCTTATACACTCTATTAACTGCACGCCACAATTTATACTCGTGTAGTGAAAAATTATGAAAATTCGTCCAAGTCACTCTCCAATTACTATTTTTATAGGTTTATTATCTACTAGCTGCGCCCCGCGGTGTTACCCACTACATGTTTTCGGCATAAAAAGTTGCCGATGTTCTAATCCAGGGTTTCAGCTACTTCCATACTAAATTTCATCTAAATCCGTTCAGTAGTTTTTACGTTAAGAGTAACAAACATCCATCCATCCCTCCATCCATCCAAACTTTCACATTTTTAATGCTTGACTGGACTCGACGTTGACTTACTTTGTGTAACTTTGACTTATTTATTTTAAAATACTTCAAACTGGCAAATGCACAAGGTGAGACGCCAAAAACAAAGAAGAAAAGTTTAACTAAACGCACTACCTATAATTATTACAAAGTAGGGAAATGGGATAGAGATATCTGTTTTAAGTTCATTGTGATCAAAAGAGACTAATAAAAATGCTTGCCTATACAAACTTTTCCATCAATTTCAATCACCATTCAAAAATATTTTTATAAAAGATGTAACAATGGAGCAATATATTTGTAACAAAATAAGGGCTGAGAAATGATTAATGAAAGCCAACCCACAAACAGCTGGCCTTGGATATTAATTTTCTTCGTGAAAATTGTTAAAGAGTAAAAATGGTAATTTAATCAAATTAGCAGGTGTAGGCTCGCTCACCGCTTACGGAGACGTCTTAAGTTAAATGATTACGTTGATAGATCCGTTTCAAAACCACCGCCCATATTTTACATGAAACATTGTATACCTATGTAAGCCAAATTATCTCGGTATTTGTTCGGCTGGCTAGCTACCATCAAGTTGAAAATCTGTCGCCAAGCACTTAAAAGGGTGTGTTCTGGCAGCCTCACTAGAGAGCCAATTCTATTAGGTGAGCTTTACCTTCTTCGACCACACCGTCACATAACATCAGGTGAGCTGTGGTCAAACGCATAGCTTGTCAAATATAAAAAAACTAAACGCGGTTTATTTACGTTTCTAAGGATTGTATCTTCGAGTGGGCGCGCGATCATCGCACGCATCACAAATACGCCGATACTGACGCAGACCCTCACAATGCCGAGCGAGGTCTCTTTTTCTCGCATATGGGTTGGCTTTGCTGCAAGAAAAGTCCCGAGGTCATCGAAGGCGGCAAGAGGATTGACATCTCTGACCTTTACGCGGACCCTGTAGTTATGTTCCAAAAGAAGTAAGTTTTCTTTATGAGTTTTTCATACTTATTAATTATTTCTTTCTTCCCTGGTTCATTGGAGAGTTTAGATTAGGGGTTTTAACCCTTGGTGATATATTTTCTGATCAGGTAATCATTTTGTTAAGTACCACCGCAATACCAAATATTCTGCCGCCAAGCTATTGCTGTGTTCCGGTTTGAAGGGTACTGCAGCTAGCGAAATTACAAGGTTGTTAAGACTAACTATTGAATGTCTCAAAGTAATGACAGGTGGTCTTAGAGGTTCTCAATTCGACTGTATGTTTTGTTTATGTATGTTACGCGATAATTATTTATTATGAATCGATGTTGATGATTCTTTTTTTGCTTGGTATCTACCAATCATACTTCAGAGGTGGTTTCATATAAATTTAATCGAAATCGATCAAGCGGTTTTTAAAAATAAACAAAAATCTAAAAATTATATACATCGATGATATTTTCGTTTACTCCGAAACCTCGCTGTTTCATTGCTGCAATGAGTTTAGTTGGCTGTCATGGCAAGGGTCATGGAGTCGGTTTTTTTAATTGTAAATTTGTGTATCGTTTGACCAATAAATATTTTGTATTTGAATTTCAGACACTACATGACGATGATGCCGATCCTTTGCTTTGTGCTCCCCACTGTCATCCCAATGTTCTTTTGGGGAGAATCGTTTACCAACGCCTTCTTAATTCCCACCATTTTAAGATACACATGTGGCATCAATGTAGTGTGGAGCGTCAACAGCTTTGCACACTTCTACGGATACCGCCCTTATGACAAGTGAGTTAGAGATTATATCACAGAACAGAAAATATTACTACGTATAGAACGGACACTGTTTCCTCCCACCCAATCGGGGCTTCCTCACCTCGCATGCAATTCTGAGCTGTCGAGGAGCGGATTAGAGCAGGGGCGCGCCAGAACCACCACGCGATCTAACCAATTTTTTTCTTTGAAAACGGGTATTCCTGTGCTGTTTACCGCTGTTGGTTAAGTTAACGTGACAAATATAGGAGTATAAGTGTACAATATGGTATACAATTTATAGGAGGGTAAGTGTACAATAATTTTATTAATACAGTGACAACCTTAGACTCTACGCATACGAATAATAATATCTCCACGCACACAATCGCGCGTGTACAAAAAACTAGACAGATAACTGAAAGAAAACTTACATACTTTTTTTTGTAAATACACATCTACTTGTAATAAATACAGAACACTCAGACACAGAACAAACATTTCACAAAATATTTGTCCTGGGTGGGAATTGAACCCACGCCCTTCAGCTCTTGAAGCAGACATACTACCAATGAACCATAATAAAATACATTAATAAAAATAAGTAAGAAGTCCTCCTTTCACCTTAGTAGGTACACCTTAGCTTATAACCTTGTTTACACAGCTTTGTGTTATATCTTGAGTCGTACGTGTACTCTTAAGTACTGCGGAACCCTGAATACATTGTCCTGAATCGGTTTTTTTTGCTATATGTGTAATGAGCAGGAATCTATAGGCATTGTGTTTATTATGTAGTTACTACATACCTACATAAAACATGTAATTATTTATATAGATACATAGAATTCGTTGATTGTGTTTAAAGTCTAAAGTTTTTAGGTTACGAGAACACTGATCTTTTTTAAACAACCATTGTTTCAAACAAATGCCTATCAAATGAAGTTTAACACAAAAACGATCAATAAATAAATAATTATATTATTCAAAAGGAAATGGGCCGTTCGGTTTTTCGATTGCATTCGGTCACCTACTTTGAATAATTTAATTAGAGACACATAAATATTTTTTTATGGTCGAGAGATTTTCGACTTCGGGGTGGTAGCTAGCCAGACCTGTACCTACTAGAAAGTACCCTACCACCATGCGATGGTTTCCTCACCATGTTTTCCTTTACTGGCAGTTCAAGCTCTTTGTTAGGGTTGTGCCCATGTCCTTCGGCGTATGAACCAGCTATCATCGCTACAAAACTACATAAAATATTTAAATTGTCATCTTGATTATGTCGGTAGGTAGTAATGCAGGTAAAGTATACTACACTAGTAGTAGGTATATAGCTTTCTAGTGTTTTAAAGGTTTACCCTTAAAGCATTACTTTTTATATATTTTCATAACAAAAATTTGACGAAAATTGTTTCGGAAATTCGGTACCTATTAAGGTTATTTTTTGTTATATTTTATATTTTATATTTTTTATTTATAGTTGTGCGACTAATTTTAATATTTTCGCTTCCAATGCTGTAGTTGATTTTTAATACGTTTTCCAACTTTCTATAGCGGTGACGTCATAAAGTAATTTAAATATTTATGTTGTATGCCCTTGCCATGTAAAACAAATAAATATACATAGCTATTTTGACCCATTTGATTGGGTTTGACAGTTGACATGAAGTAAACAAATCTTATATAATAGCCTTATATAAGAAATCTTTATATTATGGCTGCCGTTGACTTGTCATTGATAGATTTTGTTTTGGTTTACAATTGCTTTTTTTTGACACTGGCTACTATGTGACGTCATTATTGCTCAATTGAAAGTCAAATTTATTTTACATATTTTATTAAAATAAACCTCATCTCATATATTTAAATAGTTTTAAACGTAAAAATATAAAAATAATGTACATGAATCTAATATTTTTTTTCTTTACACACCAAATTGTCATGCTAGACCTTCTGACCTTACGTAGGTACTCGTATTTTAGACATGCAACCTATTACAGGTCGTTGAACCCTCGTGAGAACATCGGCGTGTGGATGATATGTGTCGAGGGTTACCACAATTTCCACCATACATTCCCCTGGGACTACCGCGCGGCTGAACATCCCATTATCAACTGGCTCACGCCGACCATACAATTCATCGAGATTATGGCTAAGGTAAAATTAAATACACTTTAAATTGGTTTTTACCTTGGTGAGGTCACTTATGAGAACTGGTTTTGTTTTTTGAAGCTTTTTTATGTAAAAGCAATGAGACGAACGAGACGCTTTCCTAACGGTAAGAGATGATACAAACTGCAACCCTTTAAACTGGAAAACAGTAGGTAATGTTAACACACTACTGCTACTTTTCTCGAGAAAACAAAAACGTGTAATAGGTATCTAATTCGGTATGTAAAGTTTTTTTTTTGTATTTATTTTATATTTTTTACTGATAGTAAACTTTATTTTATGAAACTAATTTGAATATTTTGGCTTTCTATGCGGTAGTTTAATTCTAATACATTTTCAAACTTTTTATACTTATGACGTCATAACATTGGCTGAATATGTAAAATATGTACCTTTTTTTAGGCACTGAAAGAATCCTTATACAGCCAAGGACATGACGTCATTAGAAGTTAATTGAAAGTCAAATTTATTTTATGTATTTTATTAAAATAAACCCCGTCTCATAGTTTAAAGAGTTTTAAACGAAAAAATCATGTACAGGAATGTAATATTTCGAAATGGTTTTGGAATCAGCAAAGTATTTTTTTTCTTTACATATCGAATTGTAGGTACGTTTAAAAAACGTAGTTTCGCAAAGAAATACTTTAAAACTAACAAAATTATGGCAGTGATATTCACTATTCATATACAATAGCTTACTAGAAATACATGGAGCTAATTTGCCAAAGAACAAAGATAGGTATCACTATAACTTGCGAAATAAAGAAAAGCTAGTCGTGCCATGGACTAGATTAGGTAAAGTTGAAAAGTGTATTACAGAATTGAATCATACCGAATTAAAAAAAAAACATTAAAAATGTTTTTGCTCCTAGTAGTTTTGTGTTGATTATAGTTTTTTCTTTCAGATTGGTCAAGCATACGATCTCAAAGCGGTTTCTGATGAGATCATAAAACAACGCGCGCTGCGCACCGGCGATGGAACCCATCAACTCTGGGGCTGGGACGACCCAGCGTTCACCGAGAAACTCAAGGAACAGTACGCCACTGTTAACTACAAAAATGGTAGGAAATTGGGATAAAAATGAGAAAGATGAATTATAAAGAAAGTGAGTAGCTACCTATAGCATTAGTGGGGTTAGCTTTGTGAATCTTGTACTTGCTAAGACTAATAGCAACTTTTGTTTCTTTTTAAATTAAGGTAGGTAGGTAATTTAACCTAATTATATTTTTGTGACTACTTATGTAACTACTACCGACTTAAATACTCTTTCCAAAATAACATGAATACACAAGCCTAACAATTTGTAACAATTACAATTTTGTATTACATAAATGTTATGAATAATAACATACCTACTAATAAATAATAGATAATTAAAGACGTGCCGCGCTACCTATGGTCAGAGAATCACTGAGACCATATTGCGCACAGGCACTCATTTTACCTAATCTTTAAAAATGTGCTCCCACTGGGCCTGTCCATTCGTTTTATTCTGGTCGAAACTCGAAGCTTAAAAATGTCTGTACCTAAGTTAATACCTATAAATATTAAGATTATTTACTTGATCGAAAGTTAAGACCGTAACTTATTATCTTTAATGATGTAGGTAATAAGTAATAAATGTTAAAAAACATATTGACTTATTATTCCAATATAACTAAGTACCTACTCAACAACTTCTAGGACGGTTTTTAATTCTAAAGCTCTCTTAAAACCAAAACTACCTATATACGTATACTTACCTGCCACCTTTGATTATATAGGTATATAATCAAAACCTGCCACTTAAAACTTAATAGAGATCGCGAGTAACTTTTGTGAGAAAAAAGTGCCCACACCAACATAATTCAAACGATCTCTAATTTCATACAACGATTTCAAAACGATGGCTCTACTTACTGGTAATTTACTTTCTTTGCAAACGATAAACCTTTATATAAAACCTCCTTACAATATTAGATACATCACCTCATCGAAATAAAGTTCATAATTGATAGATACTAAATATATCTACCTAGATTATTCTTCCTAATTCCTTTAAAGTGAGCGACACATTTTGATACAGTTTTCATTATTTTTTAGTCAATTTTTTTCAGAAGGATTATAAAGGTTATTTCAGAAAATACCATGAAAGTTTGCAAAAAGCTTTTGGCAAGTTTTAGTTTGCAAAATGTATAAAAGTGTAGTTTTAGTTTACGCCCGCGACGGGCAATGATCTATTTTACATCGGATTATAAGCTTAGAGAGTGCTAATCCACAAAATTAATGGGGCATTACTCTCATAATTTTGAACAACTTTTGCTATGGGCACAACTCTAAAAGCGTGGAAATTAAATCAGTTGTTCAATACATTTATTTTGATAAAAGGTCGACGTACCTACTTTACCTATAAAACAGCTGATTTTTCACGCATTGCAAGTTGTGCCATAAGTAAAAGTTGTTCTTTATATGAAGTATAATGTACCTTTACCCTTTCGGCTTAAAACACGCCAAACTCATATCCCTGTTTAATTTCTTTAACCTATGAAAAATTGATGAGTAATAACGGACTCTTTGAAATCAGTATCTATTTACCTATTACTTACCACATTAGACGGGTCGTTAGTTATAAATAAAATATGGCAACTGGACGGTAGTCCTGCATTTTGGTGTTTAGAACATTGAATGTGGCGGGACAGATCGACTGCTGGCGATCTACGCCAACAATCAACAAAGAGTAGCTTTCTTTACAAAATTCTTTAGATGTTTCACATCTGGCAGACGTCCTGCAACGGGTTCATTTTTCTATTTTATTGTTTATGTAGGTACTAAGTAATTTTCTCAAATTGGCATACTAAAGCGTTTGGATCTACATAATATATGGTATACCTACCTATCAGTAGGTAAGCAGGTGCGTATAATAAATACCAACCGAAAACTCCCATTTAGCATATAGGCTTGCCTATTTGCAATAAAGTATTTATTAAGCCAGCATAAAGTATCCAATATCTTAACTTATTAAATAAATTGTAACAAGCTTAAACTCTTTGTCCGAGCGCAGCTGGCGCCGTCATAAGCGAAAATCGATAACAGGCTCTCACTATTCCAATGCAATCAAGTACTTACTGGAAGCAGCCTAAAAATGATTAGTATTCATAATATTATTTCTTATAGGTATTAATTACAGTTGGTTCAGCGAAATAAGGAAGATCTCATTAAAAGAAAAACTTTTGAGTCTTGAACACCGCCGGAGGGTAGCAAGTCTCTCAATTTTCTACTTTCTACAGGATTCATTTCGGAGAATGTGCTACCGAGCTGTACGACCTAGTTCTTCCATACCCTTTTTACCACAGGACAGGTAGAAAAATGGCCCACTACGTATGGCCCCTTACGTAGTGGAATTTCCTTGGGTACGTACCAAACGTTTGGACTCTACATTTCTCATCCGTACGGCCAAGGAATGGAACAAGCTACTGGCTTCCTTGTTTCCTGATAGATATAATCTAGATCTTTTCAAGGTCAGAGTGAATAGGTATCTTCTTGGTCTGCGTGCTTCATCTTCGACCACATCGTTGCTTACCATCGGGCGAGTTGGTGGTCAAACGCGGACTCATCCGTATTAAAAAAAAAATGAATGTCTAAGTGATTTCAAGCTTCTAAAATCCGGAAATTTATTATAACCATAATTATGTTATTCAAAAACATATTAATTTGTCTTATTCGGCTTCAGTACTAATAGCTAACGATATAATTATGTTATTCAAAAACATATTAATTTGTCTTATTCGGCTTCAGTACTAATAGCTAACGATATTAGGTATCAAAGTTTAAAAACCTACAGACTTAAATATCTCAACAATAGAGCATAAATGGCGTAAATAGATAATGATTATTTAAGACGAGCTGTGAGCCAGAGGAATACATAGATTTATGAGTACCAACACCTTGTTTAAAGTTTACATTTATTTCATAAGCACACCTGTATCCTGTAATATGAACCTGTGCATAAAGCAATTATATTATGTGCAACACTAGATTGATCCTTAATTTGGACTGTGACAGTGAGGTAGACTAAGTAAGTCGAGAGAATAATTCTTATTCTCTCGATTTACTCACAAATATCACAGTATGTACTTGAAAATATAACGTACCCGCTGTTGGAAAAATATACAAAGTGCGATGTCAAACATTATGTGATACTTCTTCTTTGATTTTGACGTCATATTTTGAGCACTATCCAGTGTCAAGTGTTTCATATTTTCAAGTTATATTTATAAGTTAAAAACTGAGGTTAAATAAGTTGTCTTGTTGCTATAGTTATATAGTCGAAGTCCAATCCAGTCAAATGTTTGACGTTGTTTTAATTTGCACTCTTGGTACTATTTATTAGTTTTGGAACGTGGCTGTGTGTGACACAGTGACAGTAACATATTATGAAATTTTTCCTTCGGCCATGGCACGTTCGTGCACTGTGCCAATTCTCATAAAAATCATCTTGAGTTTTTGGCGGGAATGCGGAAAGAGTCGTGTCGCCCCGTTGTATTTTTTTAAAACTAGTGTTTTGTCGAGTGTATATGAATAACAATGGGGTGTTTTATTCATAAAGTGTCGAATTACCAGCGCGAGTATGGGAAAATAAAATAATGAGGTGAAACATGACTTTTCGTGTTGCTTCCAAAACTCCATCGAAGCTTTATAATAAAGTCACCACAACTTTACTAAAGCATGATTGGACTTGACTGACACGGACGGGATTTGACCAAAACTGGACTTTGACTATAACTATAGCTACGACTCTACGAGGCAATTTATTTAACATTATGAAACTTGAAAATATTAAACACTTGACACTGGCAAATGTTCAAATTAAGCCTCAAAATGCGACGCCAAAACCAAAAAAAAAAAAATGTACCTGTACTTATGTGAAATTGTAAATATTGTAAATTCATTTCCACCTCTGTATGGTAAAAGTTTTTGTTATCTGCCACTAATTAAAATAAACTTATAACTGTGGATGCGGTAACGGTTTCAATAACCCAATAGAAGAATTTTTTATAGCAAATTTTATAAACAGAACATTCACCAGGAAATCAAGAAATTTTATCACTGGAATATGCTGTCTTCTCTTATAAAAGAACATCAGGCAAGGCAAGCTGCCAAAAGAGTGGTTCAAGGTAGGTAATCTTCATCTGTATTTGGTCTATATCAGCAGGTCTCATGACCTTAGCCTTCTATCAGGGTTTTATTACCTACATAAAGCCTATTTAAAACATTGCTGTATATTTCCAGAACAAAAACGCAAAGATTGTATTTCGGCAGCTAATGATTTAACGCAGGCTCTTGTTGATCATTTAAATGTTGGGTAAGTTATATTTATTTAAGTCACATTAAGTGGTCAAGTACTATAATTATTACATTATTTCATTTTTGTCTAGGGGCAAGCCTGGAAATTTAAAAGGTATTGGTGAGGCTAAAGCCTATACCAAAAGCCCGGTTCAGAATCTAGATAAATATTACCCATTGAAACAAAAGATAGTGCACTGCAATATTTGTTGCTGAATTTTTCTTTTAGACATTTTATTTTGTAATGATAGTCTTAATTTTACTTGTTTTTTATGTATAGAAACTAAATGCTATGATATTTTCAGTGTTGCACAAGCTTATTTAAACCAAAAGAAGTTAGATGCTGAAGCAAAATTACTACATCAAGGTGCAATAAACTTTGCTAAGCAAACACAGCAATGGCTCGCCCTAGTGGAAAACTTTAGTAGTGCGTTAAAAGAAATAGGAGACATTGAGAATTGGGCCCGAAGCATTGAAAATGACATGAAAGTTATACAGGATACTTTAGAGAAAGCCTATGAAATGGCACAAGATCAACCTGCAAATATGGCTATTAGTGCTCAATAAATAGTTCAAAGCAATCATTACATTATTTTATTTTGTGTTGATAAAAGTGGCAAGGTAGGGGAGGGAAGGGAGGTACAGGTATCTTGTGCCTTGGAGTAAATAAAAGTGTCTCAACTCTGAGGCTATGCGTTAGCAAGAATAATATCTAAAGTATGTGCAAAATTTCAAATGAAATGATAAGTGTACAAATTGTATTCTTTTATCTTCTTGAATACCAATGCAAACCAAATTCTAGGTACTATTTTTTTAGGCATGCTATCTACTTACCATTTATATTTTTGTTGTTTCATTAGTTTTCAAAATACATCTTATGTAAGCTGGTACTCTGCCTGTTAAAAAATAAGCCGAGCGAAGCCAAACTAACGCAAAAAAGAACAATACTTGAAAATCATTGTCAAACTGACGTTTAAATTATTTTGTTGTTTTTTTATTTAAATCACATCTTGTGCATTTTGGCGTGTAACTTATTTCATATTTTCAAGTGTCTTATGATAAAGTCAACTAAAACAGATCTTTGTCGCAGATTTCACATCTTACAAGAAGTTTTTACGGAGTTTTGGAAACAACTGGTCTATTTGATCTTCATGCACGTTCGTTGGAATCAACACGAAAATACACGTTTGTCACGTTTCATTACATTATTAAAACACTTATCTACATTTGCACGTAGAAATTGTCACATTATGTTTCTGATAATATGATTAATATATCACAAATTTTAATCGTATACACTCCAAAAAACATTTTTTGAAAATAACAGTGCAGTGATATGATTTTTCACGTTCCCGCCAAAACTCCGCTTATAAAATTTAGGTAACTACAAAATTTGCTATGTGTGTATGAAATAAGAAATTGAAATAAAAACAATGTTTTGGTTGATAATGTTTACTTTTATTTAAAGTATATATGGAATAATTAATAAATAGTCATAACAGATTGAGTTAAGCTCGCTCGCAGTTTATCAATCTCATTGTTTTAATCATAGAAAATGTTTGTGCGCTGCGTATAGACTAAAATAAAACCACTACACTGTCGATGGACTGAATGTGAAGTGTGAACAGTAAATGAGAGAGATACCTACTTGAATTTGAATTGGTTACGCTCTAAGTATCTTATCATCAATGTTTAATAACTGGCACTGTATGCCAGATATCATTTAATAGCATTGAAAAATTCAGTCAGTGCGGTGTTCGTGTCGTAAAGACGAAGTAGTGCTAAGATATAGAAAATAAAGTTGTATAGAATTACCATGTCTTCGGATTCAACGCCCACAGTTCTTTCCATCCAAAGTCATGTAGTGCATGGCTATGTGGGAAATAAGAGTGCTGTCTTTCCACTTCAGGTAAGCCCTTATTTTCATATAATATTTTCTTTAAAAAAAATTCTATTAAGTTATTAAAATTTTGTTCTTAGATACTTAGGTGAAGAATATAACTAAGTAAATATTTATCATAACAGAAAATACCAATTTGCTTAATAATATTACACGTATTTTTGTTACATTATTTCACAACTTGTGGAAGGTTTATCTAGTAGTTTTAGATGTTGTTAGTAAACTAGCAAGAAAAGAATAAAATAATTAAAACTTTTCTTAAGATGCACCTATTATGTAGGTATGTATCTTAGGAGCCAAATACTAGGTTTAGTTAAGGTTATTACTAGGTTTAGTTAGCTGAAGTGACTTAAGTAATCTTTTTTTCATTTACCATCCTGATGCTGTCTTCAGTGACAGAATTGCCATCAATAATTATCTAACTCTAGTAATAATATTGATTCTTTAGAAGGTCAAAATTCAAAATAAATGACCATGACAGTACTTATGACTAGCTACAACTCGATTCTGATTCAAACAACCTTGAAGAGTAACCTTGTGTTTTTATCAAACAATAAACTTGGTGTCTATTAAAACAAGAACTATTTATATTCTTTTATAACAATACCTATTGTGATGTTTAATGTTTCCATTTTTTTTTTTACACACAGCACCATCTGACCCCAAACTAAGCAAAGCTTGTACTATGGGAGTCAGATAACTGATAAAATACTTAAATACTTTTTTTTTGTAAATACATACTTATAATACATACAGTACACCCAGATACAGAACAAACATTTGTTTTATATCATAAAATGCTTGTCCTGGGTGGGAATCGAACCCACACCCTACAGCTCTTGAAGCAAACATGCTACCAATGAGCCAACAGGGCTGTCACATCATTACTTTGAGACTTTCGATGTTTAGTCTCAACAGCCCAGTAATTGGTTGTCTTTTATCTACAGGTACTAGGGTTTGAAGTGGACTTTATCAACACAGTACAATTTTGTACACATACTGGTTACAAGCACATCAAGGGGACTGTTATGCAAAATAATGAGTTAAATGAACTAGCAGAAGGACTTAGCTTGAATGATGTTGACTATTATACTCATTTCCTTACTGGATACTCACGATCACCTGATGCATTGAAACAAATTGCTGAACTTATCAGGAAGCTGAGAGCGAAGAATCCCAGTTTAACTTATGGTAAACCCTTAAGAATACTAAGTACCTATGTAATTAAAAAAATGTTATCCCAGAATTATCTTTCTTGTAAAATGCACTCGGTCCCCAAGATACAAGCCTTGTGCTTAGTTTGGGGTCCAACGATAACCAGTGTATACACCGAAACAAAAATTGTAACGTCCAACACTTATGTATTATTCACTTATAATTGTCCATTATGTTTGTATTAACTTCACTGTTTTCTTTTCTTTGTGTATGTGCCTAACTCTTTCTGTTAATAAATTTATCTTTATCTTTAATTATTAGCTGAATTTTTGGTACTGGTGTATGCACAATTGGGGTAGAATTCGATCTTTGCCCTAGATGAACCTCATTCTAATTATGAGAACCATTTTTTATTAGGATTTTTAGTAAGGAAAAGCTAAAGACAGCTTTTCCTTACTAAAAATCACTCGGGTATGCACTTACCAGTAAGCATCATTTCACATTTATTTATTGATAGATTTTGGTGCCTTCATTCACATGTGATTTTATCTCTTTGTGACTTGAGTTTTGTGGCATGTTGGGAACATGCCACAAAACTCAAGTCACAAAGTCATTTTTTTTAATACTTTAAAACTAAAATTGCTATGAAGTGGGGCTGAGTGAGACAGATTTATCGCAAACAAACACTGAGCTACAGATAGGACAAAAAATTGAAGCAACCGCACACACACCTATGTTAGCTTGAATTTGGTTGGTGATATATTTTTCATTAACTTTTAAAAAAAAATGTGTTGCTGCTTTGGTTTAGATGTAAATGAGACAAAAATACGTAGTTCGCCGAAATGTATATTAAATTGTGTAAAAAGAAGAATTTTGCTACATGAATCCAACCACTAAGTCAGCTATGGACTATGGCTCTATTGCCCCTTGAAATATGGTCATATAGGCCTATGCTAAGCAATGGCTCACTAAAAACAGATTCCATTGAAATATGGTCATATAGGCCTATGCTAAGCAATGGCTCACTAAAAACAGATTCCATTCTCACATATGAACTTTATATTTTCCAGTATGTGATCCAGTAATGGGTGACAATGGGAAAATGTATGTCCCAGAAGATATACTTCCAGTGTATCGCGATGTACTTCTCCCTCTCGCAGACATCATTACCCCGAATCAGTTTGAAGCAGAGCTGATGACCGGCCTCAAGATGAAAGACATGGACAGTGCATTGTCGATTGTGAAAGCTCTTCATGGTAAAGGAGCGAAGGCGGTCGTACTGTCTAGCACGGATCTGGGTGATGATAGGCATATGATTGGCATTGCAAGCAGTGGAGGTATGTTTTATATTGACGAATAGAAAAGTTAATTAATTTCTTTAACAGCCTCTATACACCAAGAACGACCATGCCTATTTGTAATGTTATGTAGGTAGATTATTTATTTAGCATTTTAACAGTAAAAGACGAATTACATACTTGGTCCTAATATTGACGCGAAGAAAAACGTTTTATAGGGTCATATTGAAAGTTACTAAAAACCTAACTATAAAAAAGAGTCTTTTTTTAAAGAGGGTGTTGGGGCGCAGTCGAAGTAGGTATCTGGGATTTATTTATTACTTCTGAAGGGAAGGCACTAGGAACGCCCGTAACGCCCTTACGGGGACAATGACATGCTGTACCCAACACCACACCCGCCTTCGGCAACGTATTAATTGAACTATAATGGGTAAAAAACGCAATAAATTGTTAATTTGGCGCCCTGAACGATACTTAAGTACCTACCATAAGAAAAAACTCTTGAAAGATAGGAAACGTTTATTGCTTGTTGTATGGATAAGTGTAGACTCGGTGTTTCTTTTACTGTTTACTCTTGCTGTCGCCCCAGGCCTCTCAACAGATAAGGCCGACGCTGGTTATGTGATATCTAGCCAGCTAAGCTAGCTGAGCACTGGAAAGCCATTTTTCATTCGCACAGCGAGGGTGTGGAACTCTCTGCCGGCGTCTGTGTTCCCTGTTAGATACAATATGGGTGTCTTCAAATCTAGAGTAAATAGGTTTCTTCTAGGTAAGCGTGCTCCATCTTAGACCACACTACTGTTTAACATCAGGCAGTGTGGTCAAACGCGAAACTATTTAAAATAAAAAAAAAAAAGCTATCACTATGCTCTGCCTTCCTCAATGTTGTGCCTTGACCAAAACAGCTCAAGCTCATTATTGTTTCAGGAACCTCATACAAGATCGAAATCCCGAAACTAGACGTTAATTTCACGGGAACAGGTGATTTTTTCGCGGCCTTGTTTCTAGCGTGGTGGCACAAAACTGGCAATGATGTAAAACTGACGCTCGAGAAAACTATAGCTACCCTACACGCCGTATGTAAAGACACATATACAAATGCTAGAGGTAAATTTTATAAGTCATATTTAGTTATCTCTTCTCTGAATAGTATAGAACAAAGGTCGATATCCGCGCCTGTCTATTTGTCTACATACTTCTTCAAAACAATGTAATACATGTTCTTTTTTCACTGTTCACTCTCATTACGATTTTCATTGTAGAACGCAAGCCTATTTGTTAATTAAAAAATTGTTTTTTTTTATGATTGATTGATTGATTGGAAGGTTGGTTCCTTAATACAATGAAACTTTTGTAACTACTTAAATATGGTTAAATAAATTACTGGTTAATAAGGCCTTAAAGTATTTTGTTGTATATTAATTTCTTTTTGCCAGAAATAAATTATAATTATGTACATACATAGACATACACATGCGTATACATAGTGTTAAGGGATTAAAAATAAAATGAATTAATTATTTTTTACAGCCAAACAACCAACTGGTGAGATCCCTCCCAGGCTGAAAGAGTTGCGACTTATTCAGAACAAATCTGTCATCGAAAACCCGAAGGTAGATATTACAGCAGTCAAAATAAATTAAAATAGCATATAGTAAATTGTATCTAAGTACAAGGGGATGTTCAAGTAGTAGATATGTAAACAACATCTACACCCCCCGCCCCATCTCGTCTGTCAGCGAAAGTAAGCATATGGCCCCCCCCGTGCTTACGTAATATTTGAACGGCTATATGTAGAATTTACCTAACTTGAATTAATTTTAATACATAAAAGCACTATGGAACAAGCTAATACAAATCAAATACGGTCGAATTAAAACTTATAATAATATGTATATGGTATTTTTGTAGTGTGATTTTTGGTCAAAGAAATAGATGATATCTTGAACTCCATCAAAACGTGTGCAGTGTCTACTACACGTGTGAAATTTTATTTTTGTTTGACAGAAGAGGACTCAAGATATCCTTTGTTTCTAATACAATACTAAGACGCGTTTAATGTTATAAATATTCCAACAAGGTCACTATAACTTGATAATAATATGACGGCATTTACAGATCATTCTCGTGTGTGTTTGTGTATCTTCATGTTGTTAAAATAACGTGTGCAAATTCTATTATTACCGCGTGCAAATTCTATTTATAAAATATTTATCAGTGTCGCTATGTATTTAATCTAATAATCTTGTTATTCAATTGTTGTTAATGTCATTTCATTACATTGACAACTATCGCGTAGTTATTAAGTTATCTTATATGCTAATATCAGCATGAGATTCAGTATAAGACATAATAATATGTTTGCTGTATCTCTTATTATTTGGCAAATACGGTAAGTGAATTGCCAGCCTTATACAGGATGTCTTGGAGAATTGTAGTAACAATGAAGAGTCAAGTTGTCTACCATCAATTTGAACAGATTTTACTATGAGCCGAATATAAAATCACTAAAAATAATCTTTCCATACACTTTCTTGAAGATTAATGACATCTATGGAATTGATTTTTTTTTTTGAGTTAGGTCAAGGCCGGCTCGTAATAAAATTTGTTAAGAGTTCTAGTGGGAACGCGGGAAATTTGTGTGGCGACACATTATATAATGGTCCTAAGCTTGTGTTTTAAGTGTTTTTATGTATAAAAATAGTGATATTTTATTCATAAAGTGCTAAATTACATGTGTAAGTCTGGGAAACTGGATTTGAATCTTTACTTTTGTTATTCTTCCGAAATTACATCTAAGCTTATAGTAAAGTCACTATACTATATCACTTTTAGGACAAAATGACTCGATCAAAAATTACTTTGTGTAACTTATTCATAAAATACTTTGACAACACTTGACACTGGAAAATGCACAAATGCGACACCAAAAAAAGAAAAAAAGCAATAATATAGGTATAGATAAACATCATTCACTATTACTACATTTCTCTGAAACAGCCTGTATACGGAAAAATAAACGTATTTTGCGTATGGCACCGTGGAGTATTGTGATTATTTACACATATATTTACGTGCATTTGTAAAACTGGATTGACTAGAAAACATTGGATGTTTGGTTACGCGACAGACCTAATTGCAGGATATCATTGTACTCATAATTACCAACAACTTTTGCAATGGGACTGATTTTGAAACTATGGAAGTATCGTTCTAATATGACAATTGGCGAAAAAAAATCGTCAAGTTTTCGATATCAAAATACCAAATACAATATGGGTATCTTCAAATTCAAAGTAATTTTCTTCGAGGTAAGCATCTCTACCCTAGACCATATCGTTGTTTAATATCAACTAGGGCATGGTCAAACGCGAACCTACTGAGATTAAGAAATAACAAAATGTGTGTAAAAACGATAAACGCCGCTGACGATCGTAAAAGGAAGTGCTGTAATTTTCATACATTTGGTATAGAAAACTTGACGAAAATGAAAATGTTTAGGTTCCATAGTGATTCTGGGCCATATGTGTCCTATTTTTGCCGAATAAAGAGAGAAGCATCAATTCAGTCTGTATAGATTTGGCCTTTTTTTTTTTTGTCAAATACGGTCAACATAAAAGTCACTATAATATTTATTACGATAAAAACTAAAGTTTTGTCTGTATTCGGAAATTATGTAGGCTACTTATCATCCCGGAAAAGACGTGTAAACTCAGCTAGTTTTTCATAATAATGAGTATAATGGTATTCTGAATTATATCCATTGTCTAAACTAATAATAAATAATTAGCAATAGGAGTAAAATGAAGTTATTTTAGTTTTGTTAACAGGTAACATTTTTTATTGTTTGTATGTGATATGAATGTAGATTTCGATTTAAAAGCAGCAATTGAGTAGACTTTAGTCAATCCGAACTGTTTCGTAAGCAAGCTCCATATTTGCAAATATCAATATACAAAACTACGGGTATATATGGTCACATATCAACAATAGTTCAAATATTTTAGATTACAATTTAGTTATTTTTTTATTTTTAGGGTACCTATTACCTACTTAAAAACGTTTCCCAGTAATATTAGTTATAGAAGATCTTTACTATATTGTCAGATGTCTATTGTACTTTTCTCTAAAAATAATAAATAAATGTAGGTATCTAATATTAAAAAATTAGCAAAATTAGTAAAAAAAATTGAGCTATATCAAAAAGGAGAAACGGTTTCGATAAAATTTGCTATACGGGCGTTTTTGTAGATGGAAAATCGATTTAGTTGCAACTTATCTCTGAGAAAATGTGTTTGTATCGAGTTTTAAATTTTGCATGTACCGAGCTTAGCTCGGTCGAAGTACCTATTAATATTTAATAGAACTAAAAATTCCAATACTATAGTTACACTCTAAATAAGAGAAAAACGCTGTCCGCGTATGTTTGTTTCTTTGCGTTAACTACGCAACAGATATTAATACGTATTTCAATGTCCTTTAGGTATAAATAAATATCGTAGGACATTACATACATCGCCATCTGATCCCAAACTAAGCAAAGCTTTTACCTGTTAACTGTTAGAATACCTATATACTTTTTTGTAAATATATACAGAACTAACATTTAGCTAACACCAAGCGTGTTCACAGCCTCACTTGAAAGCCAGTTCCATTCCAGTCTAGGTGTGCTTTACCATCTTTGACCACACCGTCACTTAACCTCAGATGACCTGTTGTATTGTTGTATGTGTATTTGTATGTATTTATTATTATTATTAAATACCTAGCAATGCTACATTCTCCCTGAGTAACATAGGCTTATTTATTACTAGAATTTACTTAAAAAATAAATGTCCACCCGTGCGAAGCCAGGACGGGTCGCTAGTATCAAATAAAGTAGATAATTTTAGTGGTAAGAGATTAGAGAAGAGTATAAAAGAATCGACGCTCGTTGTACCAAACAAAGAAACGTGAGATTCCAAAGAAAGTGATACAAGGTTTTTACTTACTATTTATTATGTCAACGGAATCGCAAAGTAGGATTAAAAATGACAATAATGTTTTAATGTGTACTACAATATTTATCTACCGTTTGTTGAGTATATAGTGCAATGTTTATCTATCGTTTGTAATGTTGTATGTATTACATGGACAATATACTGGCTTTTACGGGACGGTAGTGCAAGCTTAAAAAAGCTCCTTATACTTTTTATTGTAAACAATTTTCACGATAAACTAGCTTTAAAATCGGAATTAAATAAAGCTTTCCATACAAGGTTATACGCTTGGGGTGTGCTAAGCCGAAAGGGGTAGTAAGACAGCATTTGAATGCACAATTCTGCAATTGCAAAATAAAAACAGTTTGTTCTATACATATACTTTGTCAGGAGTCAACGAATGCTGTTTTTTTGTTCAGAATTCCACAGTTGTTTCTACAATAAAAGTTGTTGATAATTGTTAATGAACCTTTTCGGCTAAATACACCCCAAGCTTAAACTCAGTATATTTCGTGAATTATGTTTTTCTACGGGACACTTTGTAGACCTGCTAAAAGTTGTAAATAATGAGTGTCGGCTTTACCACCGTTCCCTATAAGTGCCTAACTTCTAAACGTTGCTTAAAGTTAACTAATGCTTAGAATAAAAATAACTTGAATACTCTGCCAACTTCTCGCCAACGTGATATGTTCAACGTGGAATCGACATTGACTACTTTAATTTTAAGCAATGTTTTTAAGTATAGCCCTAAGTGTTTTAATAAAGCTTATAATAAGCGGACCATGAGCACGTCTTCCAATATATTATTATATTTACTTAGCGATGTCTGTGATAGTGTGATAAAATGCATTACAGGTTTTTGTAATGTTGGTACTTTGTGTTGGTTAGTAAATAAATACTAAGTTCCTAATAACACCAACATTTTGATTTATTTTTCGTAGCTTATGTTTAAATTTTAGACAATGTTCAAACACGCTTGCATTCGCGATGTAACTTTTATTAGTAGTGGAAAGTTCGTAGTGCTATCTGCGTCCGTGCTGTATTTATCGGTCAAAAATTTAAACGTACGCTGCATTATTTTGTTTTTAAAAATGTTGACTTTTAAATATTGTTAGTTTTAGTACATAGTACGGATTATGCAATAAAATATGACTTATTACTGTTGGCACTTGTGTTTCATTGTTATTTAAAACAATCTGATAAACACTAGAGTAAGCTCTCATGCAAAATGCAAACCCATATTAACTTGTCTAGAAACATATTTACTTACCTAGTTCATACCAGTTTATTAGTTAGAAATGTATTTAGCCGTAAAGGGGTCATTGCACTTATCATAAAGCAAAACTTTTACTAAAGGCACAACTGTGAATTTTAAAAAAATATCAACAGTTCGAGATCAACGAATTTTATTTATTGGTAAAGGGCTGTTTCCTATTACTCCCGTCAGGAGCCCTGTCACCCAATATGATATTTTTTTCTTTTTTTTTTTTTTTAATGGTTGACAGGCTAGTTGTTTGACCACAGCTCACCTGATGTTAAGTGAAGGTGTGGTCGAAGATGGTAAATCACACCTAGCCTAGAATGGAACTGGCTCTCAAGTGAGGCTGCCGGAACACACCGTTAGATGCTTGGCGGCAGATTTTCAACTTGAGGGTGGTAGCTAGCCAGCCGAGTACTAGAAAGTACCCTACCACCATGCTATGGTTTCCTCACGATGTTTTCCTTCACCGGCAGCTCAAGCTCATTGGTGAGGTTTGAACCCACGCCCTTCGGCATGCGAACCTACCGCGCTAACCACTGAGCTATCATCGCTTTGCTATCGTTTACATACTACGTAAATGGATATGCTACAGCTTCTATATAAGTATATAGGATATCCTACTGCTGATTATGTGATTTGCACCTATTTTGGTACCTATCCAAATTTTGGTTAAAAATTCTTAGGCCAGACTCTTAAGATTATTACACTCGGGGTTGCGTTTACGTCGTGAAATCGTCATAAACAATTTATACATTATTAAAAAAAGAAAAGAACCATTTTTGAAACGTAAGTATATTTTATTGATTAACGAATGTTTAACATAAAAAAAAACTGAAACAACGGTGACAGTTACTCATAATAATATCTACTCTTATGCGTGACTATGGCCCCCACAATCAATACCAGTAAAAATAGGTGAAACACCCAAAATATTGAATTGTAATATCTAAGTATAGACGAAGCATCGTTCATAACAAAACAAGGAGTCAGATAAATCAGGCATAATGTTCGCATTATTGAAAAACCGATATCCCATGCTATTTTCATCTGAAAACATAGAAAGAAATTAAGAATGTTGCTAAGGATCTATTTAACCCAGAGGTTCTCAAACTTGTTTCATCTACCGCCTACTCTACTTTGAAAATCAATTCTTTTTCAGTGCCCCCCAATTTTTTTTTACTTTGCTACGTCTTACCACAATGACACTACTTAATTTTTAATTACTGTAATTATAGTGTGCTATATTAGTCTGGTCTGGAGTTTAAATTTACATTCCAAACGAGACTTTTTTACCAGTGCAAGCAATTAAAACTTAATTTTATAATATTAAGAGTATTTTTAATATTAAGAGTACATGAAATTACAAATCGGCTATCGCCCGCCTAAACCAGTTCAACCCCCCTCCCCTTTCTGGGCCACTTACCGCCCCCCTCTAGGCCTCCAGCACCCACAAGGAGGCATTATTGCCAATTTTGAGAAAAGTAATTTCAGTAAATAAAATTAACCGAATAAAAACAGCCTGTTGCTTGATTTTGTTGCTTGATAATGAGACTTCATGGTCAACTAACCTGACCGATTGTATCGTAGAGCTGGCTATAGTCTGACTCGATATGAACGTAGACCCAGAGCGTGCTAGATGTGATTACCGAGCGTAATGATAACCCGTTCCATAAAGCCCATGCGACGTAAGAACAAGCACTTCTGTAACATTATAAAAATAAATAATTTCACATAGTGAGTGGGTCTCCTTTGCATGCAAGCCGTGATAATTCTTTCCACTTTATTGGTAGAGCTAGTAATATAATTTTTTTATGGTTGACAGGCTAGGTATTGGACCACAGCTCATATGATGTTAAAAGACGATGTGGTTAAAGATGTTAGTGTGTTCCGGCAGCTTCGCTTGAGAGCCTGTTGCGCTTTACCATCTTCGACCACACCTTCACTTAACATCAGGTGAGCTGTGGTCAAATTAGCGAGTTGAAGTGGCAGTGGGCAGGGCACCCACAATGTGGACAGACGACCTAGTAAAGACCGCAGGAACGCGCTGGATGCGAGCCACTTCCAACTGGTCTGTATGGAAGTCAATGGGGGAGGCCTATGTCCAGCAGTGGACGTCCGACGACTGAAATGATGATGATTCACCTCATTTCCTTACTGGCGCTAATCATATTGTGGTAAATATTAGTTGAGAACCAGTAGCGTGTGGGCATGTTCCAGCTACGCACGGTGTCCTTCATTTTTGGGCCCATCAGCAGCTTCTCCTTGTCGTAGCACTTGATCATGGAGAAATTGTATTCCTGCTGGAGTGCTTCCTCTTCAGGGAGACTAAAAACAGGTATTGAGGTCGGTCCTTTGTTTTGTAGGTACCTATAACACGTTTTTTTTATGAAGGCCATGGTTATTAAGCCCATCGCTAACGACCACATTCATAAAAGTAAGTAGGTAAGTATAATATATTTATTTAGGTTTGTATACAGGTGATTTTCCAAATTAGTTAAGCGTCACAACGTAGTGACAAACATATGTACATTGTACAAACTTTAATATTTACAACAATATATGATAAGTACATAAAATGTATTTCGAAAAAAAAATACGTAAGTACATATTTACTATTATTTGTTTCCCATAGTATCTACAACCTTTGCTTAGTATAGAGCTAATTGCGCTATAAGAATGTCCTACAAAAAGGAAAAAAATGGCTACAATTTCAGCCGTTACCGCAGGCCGCATCAGAGGCAGCCTTGAAACGTTTTACTAACTTCAACAAACTCATTCTAACGGATGGTCCATGTCCGGGCAGAGGCATTGTCTTCGCGGGATACACGCCGAAACCCGCCTCGGTGAACACACAGGTGCAGAGGTGCATCACGGCGAAATTTTTCAAGACAAACATCATGAGGATCGGCACATTGTACAAGTAGCGGGTCTCCGTGTCGTACTCGTAGAATGATTTATCATAATACATCTGTCGTAACAAAGTTTAAATTGAAATACAGTGTAAGCTCCATGTAACGTCGCTCGATTTAACGTCAAACTCCTTAAAACGTCGAAATTACTCGACTTTGGTTGGTTAGCCTTGTTGTCCATACAATGATACACTCCTAAGTAGCATCACACACACTCTACATAACGACTTTGATAAGAACAGCAGTTGTGTACGTTCTTTTGTTGTTTTATTGTGTGGCCCGTATTCACCTCGACTGTCGGCATCATACGAACCAGAGATTCTAAGAAATTCGTTCTTTTGTTCGTCGTAATTACTTTGCACGTGTTTGCATCAGTTGTCAACTGTTGTTAGGTTATTATTATGCATTTTCAACACGCTATCATATTTTTAGTTGCTCACAAACTTTCTTCTCCATATAACGACAACTCTATAACGCCAGAAAATACGCAGTCCCCTCAGCGTCACTATATAGAGTTTACACTGTAGTTGTTTTTTTATGCACATGTACCTAGGTAATAGGGGCTAGGGAGGAATCCTATCTCCAACGCTGTTTATTATCTACATTAACGATCTGCTTGAATCAAATATACCAAACGCAACCCTTGTTGGCTACGCTGATGACACGGTAGCTATCTTCCACGGAGATAATTGGAATAGCGCTCGAGCAGCAGCTGAATACGGAATGGCGAGAATGGCTCGTTGGTTAAACACAAACTTGCTGACGCTGAACGTATCTAAAACAAACTTCATTGGATTTCACATTACGCGAGCCACGGAGCCCAATTTCGAAAGCTTCACAATACACACCGATACTTGCTTTGTATCCAAAACTCCCTGTTCAAAAAGTGATATTGGTTGTGTGTGTAGTGATGTAAATAGAGTAGCATGCACAAAGTATCTGGGAATACTTATAGACCAGAAAATGTCTTTTGAACAACACATTGCACTTCTATCGAAGAGAGTCCGAAAAATTATTTACATTATGAAAACACTTCGATCGGCGGTCATTGCAGAAGTGAGGCGATTCGTTTATATCGCTCTGTGTCAGTCGTTGATTCAGTATTGCATAGGCATATGGGGAGGCTCGACCACGAGCAACATGATCGCTGCAGAGAGGGCTCAACGGGCGGTCTTAAAAGTCATGTTAGGGAAACCACGACGGTACCCAACTGAAGAGCTATATCGAGAGGCCAACGTTCTCACTGTCAGACAGCTGTTCATCATGCGCTCTATCGACAAAATCTGCACTGCAAAAAATCTGATAGATCACCATTCCAAAAGAAGCGTTCGCTCCGCATTTGCCTCATTATCTAAAGTCAGAACAGTATTCGCATGTCGCCTCCCTCCTTTTATACATGCTTTCACATACAACTCGGTTGCTAAGCATTGTGACGTTAAGGAAATGCCGCACAGAAAAGCCAGGGGCAAGATAAGAACATGGCTCCAGTCTCTTAATTATGAAACAACTGAAGAACTTGTAAAAGTTTACGACCCTTGTGCCTAATACATACAGAGGACATAATTATTATACTTCTCTTATGCATTACCGCACGCCCACATAAGCCACACAATACACAAGATACACACACTATTCACATACACACAAATCACCAACACATCTATTCATAATACAAAGGTACACACGTAATTTAGTTAGAATCTTAAACAATATTTTTCTATAGTATATGACTATATGTATACAATTATATTAAATTTGGATATATAGGTACAGTTATATTTTATTTTATAAATTATGTAACTAATTGCTTTCTTGGTATTTCAGTATTTATAACTTTTACTAGGTATTTATTTTATTCTCATTATTTACTTTATTATTTTATTCTATTCATTTGCCCATTATTATTACTACATTTTATTTTATTGCTTTTATATTATTTGTGAATACGCGCTAATTTCTAGAAGGCATTTCTTCTACAGGGCCTCCAAAAGACCGGCCTTGCCGAGTTTGGTGCCCACTGCTATAATATATATTACTTTCTTTTTGTTTGTTAATCCTGTATAAATTCCCTTTTTTTTAAAAAAATTGATTTATAAGTACTCGCTCAAAAACCCAAGTAGGTATTACACATACCTGTGTAGAATATTTCATTCGCAACAGCGAATAGGCGACCACACAAAGAAATACTTTCTTCAGTTTGTGCTCGGTTATTAGGCGGAAATCTCCCAAAGAGCCAAAAGTACCATTCAAATTATCTATGTAAATTTTATACCTGAAATATGGTCCTGCAAATAAGCGTTTATTAAATATTTGTTGTTTTACGGTACATAGTGTCACTGTTGATAAAATGCCGTCTGCTTTTTCACCGCCAACATTGATTTACTTGGTGGTAGAACTCCTTAGCAGAACGTCGTCTAGGTAGGTACCACCGCAGTACCAGTTATTCTGCCGCTAAGCAGTAGTGTGTAAACATTACTGTGTTCCGGTTCGAAGGGTACTGCAGCTAGCGAAATTACTGGGTTGTTAAGACTAACCATCGAAATTCTCAAAGTAATGAGCGCCAAAGCAGTGATGCCCTGGACTTTGTTTTGTTACTCAAAGTTCTGTGTATCGCTGTAATGGTCATGGATAGGCGTTATCTCTTACCATCAGGAGAGTTTCGTTCGTCTCATTACTTCTTACATAAAAAAAACTTCGTTTTGAAGTAGCTTTGTACTGAAGTACCTACCTAGTATATCAACCCCTACTGATAAGTCTTGTCTGTAACCTTGGGATCTCAACGTAAGTAGGTACAAAAATTCACTCAAAAGGAAACGCGATTTATTGATTTGACGCTTCACTACTACGAAGTGAATAAAAAAATGATAGTGTTTTATTATTTAGTACCGGATTAAATACTTGACTAGGAAAATGATATATGGTGGATAGTTATAAACTAAATAATTTATTGTACATATGTAGATTGCATTGTGAAGTTCCTCGCTCTGCAGCCCTAACCTCCGGCAGCTTGAGCCCTGCCCCGCTGTCGTCGATAATTTAGGTTTTTTAAAATCGTCGTAACTACAATAGCAACGATAGCTCAGCGGTTAGCGCGATCGGTTCACACGCTGAAGGGCGTGTGACACCTCAAACAAAAAACTTTTTTGGCGCGAAATAGTAATACGTTAATAAAAAAAACTTAACCGAATATTGTATAAAAAGAGGGATTACAAAAATATGTATGTTAAAGTTTTTTTCTTTAATTATAGCTATTTTATTCGCAGTCGGGTTATAGATTTTGCTAACTTTTCATCTTGTGATTTATACTTAGATTAGTATTATGATAAAATACTTCAAATATCGAAATAATTGACACAAGCAAACGCAGTGTTATGATAAAAAAGGATCTGCCTCTTTTTGTTTTGACGACAGAAGGAGGGCTTCCCATAGCAGCGCCAAATGGGTCCACGCACTTACCATTGTGCAATCCAATGAAGCAAAAAGCATAAGAAAGGAGATCAGCAGTCGAGATCTCTACCAACATTTCAAAGTCCCCGCCGTGTATTTTCATTGATTGAGAGGGCCTTGACCTGTCTCTGTCCGCTGTGTACAAATCAAACGCTACGCCGACTAGGCGGAGCGCTATATTCTGGTGCAACATGATAACATATCTGGCATTATACAGATGAAGGTGTAGATATGCGAGATGAACCCATGTGTAACCTAGGCTGGCTATGTGGACATACCTGGAATAAAACGATTTTTTTGTAGCGATAATAGCTGTGGTTAGCGCGGTCGGTTCGCATGCCGAAAGGCGTGGGTTCAAACCACAAGAATGAGCTTGAGCTGCCGGTGAAGGAAAACATCGTCAGAAAACCATATCATGGTGGTAGGGTATTTTCTAGTAGGTACTCGGCTGGCTATCGACCCGGTAGGGTGGTAGCTAGCCAGCCGAGAGATAGTAAGAAATGACGCATGCCCATAAACATTACAGCTATACACAGAACTCTGAGTAGCAAAACAAAGTCCAGGACATCACTGCTTTAGCGATCATTACTTTCAACGGTAAGTTTTAAGAGCCGTGTTCACCCTGTTTACTAGGTACGTAAATCTCACGAAATTATTAGCTAGTTCTTACCGTTTCTCACAACATTTGAGTATGACAACGTTCAGCCACACCATTAGAATCGTATGATAAAGATAGTGCCCACAAATCAGAAATGCTATGAGCATACCGACTCCCGTCCCATAGTGCTTCTTAACTTCAATATTGTCGATATTCTTGTAGTAATTTCCGAGAGTAATGCTTATTATTATTGTACTAAAATATACGATATCTTCAAACATTTTACTATTTTTTTGATCATTTTAAAATGACATATTGTATTTTTGTAATAATAATTAATGTTTTTTCAATGAATTTTTATATCATTGCGATTTTTCAATTACTTAAATTTTTTGGCTCCTTTTTTTTAATTAACGTCATTTTTTGTCAATGTCATTAAAATCCAAGCGTGTGAACTTGTTTAGTTCTCAGAATTATAAGAGTAAGTTTAGACCCACATATCCAACGCGATTGAAGTAAATTATGGTTTTATCAAAGAAGTCATGCTCTAGCTAGTTAGTTCCGTATGTAATTATTATTTCACAATTAAACTCGATCTAATGGTCTAAGATACAGTTAAAAACGACCTTCACCCATCTGTTTAGCCGATATTTTTTAAATCAAATTGTGTATGTTAGAAAATACATCGCGAGTGGGTTTGGCTAAAAAGTTCTTGGCCAGGCTATTATTAATAAAAAATGAGTTTTTGTTTAATATTGCACATGAGTTTAACGAATAAATTTAATACAAATTGAAAGTATGAAGCCTATAGAACTATATTCTAAGCTATAGAATATGCAAACGTAGGTTCCCTATTATATTCCCGGCATAACTAATGCGTTGGCAGGTATGTTGATACTAGCTATTTTCACTTATGTTTATTAAATAAAACATATATCTAAATAAGCGCTATTTCACTGTGAACACGATGATACAGTTGTCTGCAAAAAGTCTGGTTTTAATTACGGTTGTTCAGTATGCGAATGGTGAGCTAAGTGTCCCGTGTGATAGAAGAGGACACAGCATTGCAGCTGCGCGCGGGACTACTAGGCTCCGAAACTACTGAACCGATTTCAAAAATTCTTTCACCGTTGAGAAGCTACAATATTTTTTTTTTTTTTTTTATAGTAGATAGGCTTGCGTTTGACCACCATCCCGCCTGATGTTAAGCGAAGATGCGGTCTACGGTGGAGCACGCTTGCCTAGAAGAAACCGATTCACTCGCGACTTGAAGGTACCCAGACTATATTCATTGGGGAACACCCACTCGGGCAGCTGATTCCAATGTCTAGCGGTAGGTACGCATGAAAAAGGTGGAATCAAACCGCTTAGTTCGAGCTTTTGGAACATCAACCATGAAGCGGTGACGCTTTTTAAAGCTCCTGGCTGACTCCCCGGGTGACATAGGTTATTTATATCCCTGTATTCCCACGGGAACGGGAACTACGCGGGTGAAACCGCGAGGCATTCGCTAGTATATGTATTTAAAATCATAAAAATAAATAATTTTTCGTAAAAAAAATATTTTTCGCAAAAATAAAATTAAGATCTAATTGTCAAGGAACCGTTGTCATATATGATTTCATAAAACTGTCTGCTAACAGTAGCCAGTTAATTAATGATGAACATGTATAGGTGGACTTGAGGTTCTGACATCGCTGGCTTCTTTGTTTCCTGTGAACAAGGTACAATTTTGGCGCTTTTAAGACTAGGTTTCTCCTAAATCAACGTGCTCTATATTTCTTCGTATCATCGCTTTCCAAATTGTCCCATTGCAAACAGGTTTGTATAACAAAAAAGCTGTGGAAGAACGTTCAAGAAAACAACAAATTGATTAAATAAACAATTTACTACACATAATGTAGGTTCACAATAAAAATATTCCCTAGCAGAGGTATGTTACAGACTGTCTGATGCAGATTTAGCCAGTTGCAAGTCAAATCTACAATAACCCTATTGCATTAAGAGTAGTTATAAAAAGCCTACCTTACGGGAAACAATTTTCTTTCGGCTAGAAATGAGCATTGACCACGGTATCAAAAGGTGCATTTCGTGTTTGTTTTTAGATACAAACAAATATCATAGTCTTGAGTTGATGCCGTAGAATACTCAGCGTTTGAAGTTAGACCTCAACTAACGAGGTTAATTAGACATACAACCTTGGCAACACAGACATCATAAATGCAACATTCTAATGTTGGTAATAACAATTATTATAAAAATATGTCAAAACCGCGTTGTTTTCCTTATTATAGTTATAAAAAGGTAACACAGATTGCTGTTTTCGCCCACTAGATGCCCTCTTTTTAAATCCGACGCAATCAAAGTTAAAAATGTATCTTTGTCTGTCTTCCGACTACGGTTTTGATACATTTTATAAGAATTGGTCACGCACGTTTGTCGCTACATTCCATTAACTTGCGTAGTGTTGTTTTGTAGCTATTTAGTTATCGCAATTGGTCCATAAAAATACCAACCCTAAGAACCGACGTGATGTTAGCTACATGACAGAGTTAGCTGCTTGATTGTAATCACTCGAAAAAGCATAAACAGTCAGTAACTTAGTGGAAATTTGCGTACAAACCAACATCAAAACGTCACTTCTATTATACTTGAATCGGTGGTTTTATTCATGCAGTCAAGGTAGTTCTTCTATTTCTAGTTTTTTTTTCTACAAATTCATTCAACCCTATATATCACAAAAGATGTAGTAGAAATATTGATAAAATAAATAGAAAATTATAAATGCAATATTAATTCATCATTATAGGTACTATTTTGGCATAGCGGAATGTGGTATGGGTATATCTTTCGCTACTTTGACCATATTATATAAAATCTGTAACTACAATTACAACGGCCAAAACTAACAATTTATTGCTTACATACACAAGTCATCAGACGAAATTAGAAAATAATGTATTTCTTTTTGCATTTACAAAATTTTTAATTTCTTATAAAAGGAGTAGAAGTATCCTATTTTAGTATATTTCTACTCAAGCTACTCGTTTGGCGCTATAAGTGCAAACTAAATCTATTTTGTTAATGTTTCTATTTTCCTACTATTACAGTCCTAAACATTTTTGCGTGCTTTCTACAGTACAGCTAAGTAATTAGAGCGAAAAATAATAATTATATAAATATGCTAAAGAAACAAAGATCGCAGAGGTAAGTGAACGCCTCAGATACAACTATTTTCTATGTAAACTTTCGAACATATCACATTAAATAGATTTTATCAAGAAACAAACAACTAACCTATAATACTGCTCAACCGTTAAATAGCTATTAGATTATACATTTAGATTACTTAATTTCAATAAAATCAATTGTTTCAGTGAAGTAAAATTCATTTGACTAGAATCTAATAAATCTTTTAAAATATTCATTGCAAGAAGAAAAAAAAAGATGAATAAACAACGTAACGGTTCGAATAACTGCAAATATGTACACAGAGCAGAACTGCAACTCACTAATGCATATATCTAACGTAAATAAATGTATTATTTATATTTGTATAACTAACATAAACTTACTTAGCATAAAAGTTATATAAACATAATTATGGCAACAAAATCAGCAACTCTTACACTAAATCCGCATCAGACTTAACAATTTCAAACAAATTGCATTGAAAACATCAATGGAACATAATACACAACATATAAAAATTCATCTGGCTTTGCCATCATGTAAACTGACTATGGAATTGTGTGTATAAATAAAAACATACATTCAGATAAAATCATGGACATCGACATGATTTAAAACTTTTCTAAATATTGCCATTACTTCTATTGTTATTAATTTAACCACACCTAAATGTTGTTAGAAAAGTATTGCCTCTAAATATTATATGAAAAGAGATTTTAGAGCTACATACTTACACTGGTATCTATATAAATAACATTGAAACTTAACTAGAAGAGTTGGTTCAGAACACAACGTGAGACAACTATTGTTAAGTACCATTCAATAAATAAAGGTAATTTAATTGTTCCGCATACTAAACAAGAGAGGAACTATTCATAATATTACAACTTATTACATTATAATGATGTAAGAGAGCGACAGGGAAAACACAAATGTTCACTGGGTCATTATGTTATATTCGTGTGCAATAGTCAGACCCGTTAACCAAGTGCTAAAATTTCTAATTACATAGTTTATAAATCGATTAATTTGAAGCTTCTATAGTTTACGCACAACGAACGATTCAATTGCGTTAAAATTGTCAAGACAATCTCTAATTTATTCATTAATCGACCAATAATAATAGTTACATTTTTTTTTTTTACTTTACTTCAATATACTGAACTATTACACAAACACATATAGGTAGTCGCTATGCTTATCTACTCAAATTGTAAGTTATTAAATTTTTACAATATCTATATATATAGTTAAATACAACATCCAGAAGGTTACGTCGATAATTACAAAATTTTCAATCGGTGCAAATGATTACAAAAGTTTCATCATTGTTCACAATCAAAAAGTCTGTAGGAAACGGATATATTTATACATCATTCGATCTGCGCCTATCACATTAATTCGTACAACAATAAAATGCGACCAGCATTCGATTTATTATTATAATTGGCAGTCCTAAGAGTCACTATAGTACTTACTTAAGAGCGGCAGCGCCGTCTGTTCGCTACATTCGTCCGCTGAATGTCTTACCTCCACCCGTGGACCGTCATCGCGCACAAAAATACACCAGTAACGATCACGTCGCAGCACTCGCGAGTTCAAACGTGCCCGCACTATGTCACATTCACGTGTCGCGACACTGTACTCCAAGAGCGCTCACTTGATGAGTTGGGCAGCGCTTTTGGAGCGGCGGAACATTTTCGCGCCCTTGTTGGGCGCGGGCTCGTGCTAGTTATTCCCGTTCGGGGCGCGGGCGAGGGCCGGCGAGGCGGCGGCGGGAGGCGGCCGCGGGCCCAGCGCCACCGACTCCTTAGGCCCGTCGGTGCCGTATATCTTGCCTGCTTTCTTCGCCATGGAAGCTAGCAGCTCCTGGGAGCATTTGTGGGCGGAGCGCAGAGAAAGCGCCCATTCTTTTAGCCCAATTTCGTCCTGAAAAAAGTTAGAAAGCATTTACTTGAGTTCAAATTGCCTTGCATTCATATACTATGTTTTTATATTTTACCACCACCGGCTATCTATATTTCTGAAAGCGCTTTTGCATTCTGCATTTTCTTACATGAAACAACACCAAAATATTTAATTGGGCATTTAAAAACGTGTTCTATCTGTCTTTATAAAGAACAGTATCATGACTTTCCTTGATAAAAAAATAATTCAAAAGTAAAATTAAAGGTTTTCTTCATTTTGTTTGGAGGCTTTGTGTATTCTGTCTTTGGCACGTACATCTATATAAGTATATGAAACAATGATATCAATTTTCATTTATTGTATAATAAATAGCATTATAGTCTCCACCGGTCTGCATTTATTCTTTATTTATACCTGTCCTTAGCTAATGAAATATTAAGAAGAACGAGGCGCAAAGGCAAGATTTGTTTAGTGGTGTCCATAGTATTGCGTATGATGTAGGGTGTTGTAACAGCATTTTGGCTTCACCCGCTTCAGAGGAAGCCAAAATGCTGTTAAAAGTATATAAAAGTAGGTTATAAGTTACAAAAATGTAGTTTAGTGTATTACGGGGGTGACATAGTCACTGCGTGACTAGCCATTAAATTAATAAATAAAGATTAAAAAAAAAAAAATATTAAGAAAATATTATACATATTAGTTTTTTTATATATATTGAATAGGTTCGCGCTTGACCACATCCTGCCTGATGTGAAGCATCGATGCATTCACTTACATTCACTCTCTGTGAAACGTAACTGGTTATCAAATGATAACCAGTTACGTCACAGCTTTTGCTAGATAATGCACTACGCATTAAATGAGATTTAATCGCTAAGCCTTTTAATGCAGGTGAAAGTAGATAGATACAAGGCAGTGTGAAGCCAAGTTAAAAAAAATCTCGACAGGTGTATAGTATTCTACTAGCCAAGCCTTTTCATTTGATAACCATATTGAGGGAGTTGTGAAAAAATATGTAATCCGCCATTTTGTGGCGGCGGCTATCTTGGACCGATTTTCATCAAACATAGCTGAGAACACTCCCGGCTAACTCCCCTTTCAAACAAAAAAAACAACTACGGTGCAGACCCACACAGACACGTCAAACTTATAACACCCCGTCTTTTTTGCGTCGAGGGTTAAAAACAGAAACTAACCGTGTTAGTGAGTACGATTTTGGTATCGTGCCTGTTCCGCAGCACGATACATTGCTCGCCTTTCACGGAGACCAGGTCTGAAGACACGTCGTCCACGGTGTCGAGGAGTATCATCTCCGGCTTGGCGCTGTTCTCCAAATGCAGTTCTAGCCGGTTCGGGTACAGCTTCGCGTAGCGCGTCTGCCACGCGCTCGCGAACGGACCGCCTAACTTCTTGATGTACCCGTGAAGGATGCAGTCCGATTCTAGAATGTAAATGATAATTAGACCTAAGTTTTCATAAATATTTGCATGCCATGGTGCTAGAGCATGGTGATTCTATAAAACCTGTGACTTTTATCTCTGTAACCCATGTCTCTGCAAAATAAAGAATTTGAATTTGAAATTTGAATTTGAGTTATTAGTAACGAGCTCCCGATATTTCGGACCAGTTGTACATCATGTTCACACACTGCCCGTGAATTGACTGACTGCATTATAGTTTAAAAAAATAGGGATTCATTTCGCTAGAAATACGAGAACATGAATCCTTTTTTCTAATCTATGGCCACACTCTATTACTCTTCCACATTATATCTACTGCTATGTTTTATAAGAAAATTACACAAATGTGAAATGTGTTTATCGCTGATTTTTTTTTCTATTTTTGAGGTGCATAGCTCACCTATCATATTTCAAGCTAGACTGCCGAAACACATCGTTCGGTGCTTAGCGGCAGACTTTCAACTTGAGAGTGGTAACAAGCCAGCCGAATACTATAAAGTACCTTACTACCATATAAATTGTAATTACTTTAATTCCGTTGTAATAATTTTTTTATAAAATTGGTGTTCAAGTCTATTAATTACCTATGACGTTATATAACCAACGACTCGGGGATTTGTCAAATTGATAGACACTTCATTCAAATTCGTCCAAGTACGAAAAATAATGGTAAATAGGCATTATGGTTCGCTTGCGGAGAACCTAAGGACATCTGCAACATTAGACATGTTATCGATGCGATGCCCACCCAGGGCGATGCCCTTTTAAAACACTTGATGAACACAAACACTTTTGTAGCGATGATAGCCCAGTGGTTAGCGCGGTCGGTTCGCATGCCGAAGGGCGTGGGTTCAAACCCCAACAATGAGCTTGAGCTGCCGGTGAAGGAAAACATCGTGAGGAAACCATAACATGGTGGTAGGGTACTTTCTAGTACTCGGCTGGCTAGCTACCACCCTCAAGTTGAAAATCTGACGCCAAGCATCTAACGGTGTGTTCCGGCAGCCTCACTTGAGAGCCAGTTCCATTCCAGACTAGGTGTGCTTTACCATCTTCGACCACACCTTCACTTAACATCAGGTGAGCTGTGGTCAAACACTTAGCCTGTCTACCATTAAAAAAAAAAAAACACTCCATTTTGTTATTCTGCTGAATTATTTTCGCAGGAAACATATTTCAGATTAGCTAAAATAAGTTGGTAACTCATACGTGTACTGTGTACATGTATATACGTATATTGAACCAAAAGTATAATGCAGGCCAGTTCCATTCCAGGCTAGGTGTGCTTTACCATCATCGACCACAGCGTCACTTAACATCAGGTGAGCTGTGGTCAAACACATAGACTGTCAGTTATAAAAAAAAAATGTACTCGTTTACCTTTCTCATCAGCATCAAACTTCTGTTTTTGTTTAGCTTTCTTCTTCATCTCCATCTTGTCTGCTTCCTGGTTGATGGTTTCGAATACTGTCTCAGCAACTTCGGACTGCCAGCGCTCCGATATGACGAGAGGGAAGTCTTTGTACTGCATTTGATCTGCTTCGGTCAGCTAGAACATAGAACACATGTTTTTCAAATTATCACTTCAGTATTTATTGTGAAATTATAAAATCTGCCGATTTCGGAAGCGTCTGCGGAGTTCATCTCTCCACGATGCGTGATGATCGCCGGGTTTTACTTGGGATCAAAGAGAAGTCGCCATCGCCATCTATTGATTTAACGTTTCACTAATACGAAGTGGCCAAAGTAAAACTAAAATAGCACGAAATATGTAATGAGAGTGGTGCCACCTAGTCTTTTCGCATGACACTAAAAATAGCTTGAAGTACCGATTTACTGTAGAGCAGTTTATCACATGGGATGTTGTATTATCTGACTGTACACACCTTGATACCCTTAGTGTCTTCTTCGTCAAAGCTGCCGATATCGAAAGCGTCGGCCGCGTTGACCTCCCCCCGCGGTGGAATCAGAGGCGGAGTGTACTTCTGATGATACACTTGCTGCCAATCGATGCCGGCGAAGAACACGTGTTCCTTCACTTCATCAGCTCTGAAATGTACAATAATAGAGTGAAAACGTATGAAAGCTGCCCCAAACAGATACGGAATCGACTAGCTAAAATCGCGACGCCTATTACAAGTGTCTCGGTTTGTTTTGCCTGCGGTAGCGGCTAATATTGCGGCTGCCACTGTAGCCGCTTAAAAAATCGCGCCAGTAACACGAATGTGGTTTCATTTGACTACAATAACCTTTACCACTGTTGTTTGCCTTAGGTTATCACCAAAAATTATTAAATTATCACTGTTTACACGAAACAGCGACAGAGATAAGTGCGAGCCGTGGGATTTCAACCCTCCATTAGAAGCCAGACGGTCTCTCAACTAGGCTGCCATAACTTCTAAATTATAAATTAGCTTTTAATATCTACCAAATGTTAGAAACTTTCGGGTTTTTTTTGATTTACAGAAAACATAAGTTGGTATCTACCCAAGTATAACAAACATCTCGTACTCAGAGTAATATTATTAACTGTAAATCATGATGTGTGTGCTCTGTACCGAATATACATCAATCGATTGACATGCTTAGACGCAAATTCATCTGATCGATTAAAAGGTTAATAGAGTGCATTGCCGATAACAATTGTTTATTAGCGAACCTAGAAACAATTGGTCAATTGGTTTGTCAATAGGTTACAGATATAAAATCTAATGCAAGTCGTAATCCGACAATGAAAAATATGTTTTGCTGTGAAGGGACTAGTTGCCACTTTCTGGTTGCGAAATCATAGTTACGTTGGTCGTCTTTACGCTACCACTCAAATTTAAATTACACTTTCCAAACATGCAACTACACGATATGATCAAAATAGTTTGCGTCTATCTCGAAATTGTTAGTGATATGAATTAAAATGAAGCTTTAATTTGTAATGATGACAGCATAATAGATAACATGGTCGGATCACCTGCCGGGTTTAAATCTAAATAATGAGCTTGAGCTGCCGGTGAAGGAAGACATCGTGAGGAAACGAAAAGTACTTCCTAGTGCTCGCCTGGCCAGCTATTATTCTCAAGCTCAAAATCTGTGTTCTGGCTGTATCATTTGAGAGCATTCTTCGACCACACCATCACTTCACATCAGATGAATTGTATTAAACATCTAGCCAGTCATCCATAAAAAAAAAATTGTTATAATCGCCTAGTGCTGGGCAAAGGCCATTCTAAGCCATGTAGATCCAACGAGCGAATTTTACAATATCGTACACCCAACAATCTGAAAAAAAATGAAGCTAGTGATTACTAATTTGCACTGACCCTCGTCCCTTGCAGCCAAGCCGCTTGTTGATGTCTCTCTGCAGCAGCCCTTCGAGGAGACTCTTCAGGCTCGGGCTGAATGACTCCGGCAGTTCCACGTTCTGAAACACGTTGTAATTCTATTGCGAGACGTCACTCCATCATTCTATAGAGCACCGGGCGATGCGTTGGTTACAAATTTAGTTGGTTACAAGTGGTATGTGGAGATGAGTGATTATGGTGAAATGAAAACCCAATTATGAGCAGAAATGCAAAGGAACTAGAGAAAAAGTTATATCGCAGAATTGAAAACTCCAAAATAAGGTGAAGGTAAAAGAAAAAAGGATTCTTGTTTTGCTACTAAATTAGATGTTGTCTAATTTAAAGAAATGAGAAATGGTTCTAGAGCTTTAGAAGCATCTGATTACAGTGCTTACTCTATTATATGTTTTTGTATTTATTTATTATTAAACATGTACCAATATTTGTTAATACCTACGATTATGTACTAAAACGAAGGTACACCTCAACTTCTTATACTATTACTCTAACTTTTCTAGCCTAAATTTTCACGTACATACCGTGCCCTGTAACTTATTTCTGGGAACACTGCCAAGTTACGGAGAAAAATATCCAAATTTTGGAAATCCTATTTAGTAATGTAAGGCGAGACAAACAGGCGGGGTAAACTAGGGCAGATTCGACCTACACGTAGGCAGTTCAACTGTCTCTCATAACTGGGCACATATCGGAATAACATGCCAATTATTCAAATACAATTGCTCAGCTACATAAATACTAATGAAAAATGTAAGAGAAAAAAATTCGCAGGATCCACACAGCGCCATCTGAGCCCAAACTAAGCAAAGCTTGTACTATGGAAGTCAGATAACTGATAGAATACTTCTATACTTTTTTTTTTGTAAATACATACTTACGACACATACAGAACAAACATTTGATTGTACCACAAAGTTTGTCTTGGGTGGGAATCGAACCCACACCCTTCAGCACATGAAGCAGACATTCTACTAATAAACTAACAGGGCTGTCAAAAATGTAAGCAAGACAACACTCAAAGCATCATTTTTTATCTTTTGTTGGCGTTGTAAATAAATGAAATAAAACTAACGTACTAGATAATTTGGTAAACGCAGCAACACAAAATAAATCTTAGTACCTTCTAAATAAGAGCATAGTAATAATTACCATGGTAAGCGTCATCCGGTCGATCTCGTGCTTGTCCTTGGTCTTGTGCTGACGGAAGGGCGAGTGTCCTTTGAGCAGCTTGTAAAGCATACATCCGAAACTAAACCAGTCCGCCGAGGAGTCGTAGCCCGTGCCTTTGGAGAGAACTTCGGGTGCCATATAGCCGTGGGTGCCACTGTAAATATAAACAGATAAGTAAAGCTGAGAAACTAAGTTGTACTCATACCTAATATGCCGACCAAACGTTCGCGACATTCAGACGTCTGCAGAAAACAAATCCATTGCATCTTTATGCAGCGGTTCGCGCACGAGAGCGCTTATTCGGGATTTTACTAGGTGGTAGATCTCCTTAGCAGGAGTTTGTCTAGGTAGATACCACTGCAGTACCAGATATTCTGCCGCTAAACAGTAATTATATAATAATAAAGGTTTGAAGGGTACTGCAGCTAGCGAAATTACAGGGCTGTTTAGACTAACCATCTAAAATCTCAAAGTAATGAGCGCCAAAACGGCGATGCCCTGGAATTTGTTTTGCTACTCAAAGTTCTGTGTATCGCTGCAATGGTCATGGACAGGCGTTATCTCTTTACATCAGGAGAGCGTCGTCTCGTTCGTCTCATTACTATTAGATACATTAAAAAAAATAGTGGAATTTTAATCATGAAACTAAAATGAACATTTTTCTTACAAGATTCCAAGTGACATTTAATGCAAACAGTACATGTCATTATGTATAGGAAGAATGTATAAAGTATATAATGTATGTACTGACACGCTGGCATGTGGTTTCTTCTTGGAGAAATCGCAGGCGAGACCGAGATCGGATATTCTCACGTGTCCATGCTCGTCGAGCAAAATGTTCGCGGGCTTCAGATCTCTATACACTATGTGTCGCTTGTGCATGTGGTCCAAACCTGTCAAGCAAATAACAATTAAAACAACAATATAATACAAATACAAATAAATTTAATGGTTCATCAAAATAGTACAGGTATGTATAGTAACCCTGCCTGCAGCTATAGCCTTCGCTGTGTTGCTGCAGACAGTGTCTTCCCACTAAGGTTTAAAAAATAAAAAACATTAACATAAAAAAACATAAATGATTTTCGTTATGAATTTACATATTTATGCGTGTGCGTATGTGTATGTATATGTGCGTGTAGTGATAATAAACTTACATATATGTAGCTTTCAGTTAAAACCTATGATTTGTTAATTAATAATAATATAAGAGTAATAAACATAGACGAAGAGTAGAAACGCAGCACAGCGTACATTTTTTAAAAAGTCACGTGAATACACGCAAACTTGCATGTCCTGTCTGACTGAAAGCATGTTTTTTATTTTAATAGAAATGTGTGTTATTTTGTAGAAACAGAGGTAAATGTGCATTACACAGACATGGTTTGTAACTGCACTGCGTTTTAACTTTACGTCAGTGGGGATTAGGCCTAAGATAATCTCCCATTACTCTGCTGGGCTTCAGATGTTGGGAGGCACAAGCCGTATTTACTTGTACATTACTTTTCCCGTGGAAACCATGGGAAATCTAGAGTATACATTAACGACTTGGAAAGGCTTTTATCACGACTCGTGTGCAAGGTAGACGTAACTAGAAAAGCCATCTATAGACATAGACAATAGATATCGTTGTGGTGTTATTTTGATCAAGTTACCGTCACATCTTTCTTCTCTTTCCTTATTATCTTTTTAGAATCTAAATTTAGATCAGTCAATTCTATTTATCAGGTTGATTATGAAACAGTTATTATTTACAAAGCTTTATGATAAACTAGCTGCGCCCCGCGGTGTTACCCGCTACATGTTTTCGGGATACAAAGTAGCCTATGTGTTAATCCAGGGTCACAGCTACCTCCATACCAAATTTCATCCAAATCCGTTCAGTAGTTTTTGCGTGAAAGAGTAACAAACATACATCCATACTCAGAAACTTTCGCATTTATAATATTAGTAGGATACATGCGTACCTAATATGACCTCAGCGGCGTAAAACTTCATTTCGGCCTCATTAAAGACGCCATGTTGAGATAGGTGGTAATGCAGGTCACCGCCATTCATGAGGTCGAGGATGAAACATAGTTTGTCTGGAGTGTGAAACGCGTAGGTCATGCAGACGATAAAGGGGCAGTCCACCTGGAAAAAAAAATTGTTTGTTAAACGGGAAACCATGCTTTGGGCATAGAAAGCCAGCGTCATTACCGAGGCAGATGGCATTGCAAGAGAGAAGCCTATAATATACCCAGCAGTGGTATAAGCAACGTTATGAATAATGATGATGTTTGGTGACATTTTTTTTTTTTTTTTTTTATACATGATAGGTTCGCGTTTGACTACACCCTGCCTGATGTTAAGCAGGATGCAGTCCAAGATAATTGTCATAATTTGGTGTTCGGTGGATATTCACGTTGGCACCAAAACCAACATGAAAAGTAATAAAATCACATTGTATTCCTTTAAAACTTGAGTTTGTGACTTAAAGCTTGGCAATTTCAGAAATGCGTTAGAAGAAAACTGTTAATGATGAACTCAACGCCGATTTCAAATTTAGTTTTAAAACTGAGTCTTTGTTGTCAGAAAGATAGTGTGCTTCGGCTAAAGTTCTGTAAAAACACCTTTGAATACTGCATTTGATTGATCGTTACTTCAGAATAATATTTGATAGCTTGGTATGCCATCAGACAATAGATTGCTTACTCGTAAACATTTTCAATGGCATGTCAGATGTCATATAGTATTTGCCATGCTTTACGCGAGGGATACGATCCGCCAAAAATCGCGTTAAGTGATATTCGCGTTTAAAGAGATTGCTTCTGTTATTTATTTAATTTTCTTTTAAAAACTAATTTAAAAAAAAGTTTAAAAATTACCATTTTGTAAGACTGAATTTTACATATTAATAATAGCTAATAATTTTGACATTTACTGTTGTTGAGGTTAAACCTTTGCAGGTTTGTTTTTTTTAAAAGAAAGTTCTTAATACTATTAGTTTATTATGCTTGTGTTTAGATCTTCAACAATAAAGGCTAAAAAAAATACAAAACCTCGTAAAAGCCTCGGTATTTTATATAGGTACACGTAAAACTGAAACTGTTAACAGAGTCGCGCAAATCTGTTACTTTATATAAGTTCTTCATTATTCGTTCCACATACTGTTGCCGACTAAATACCTCATCCTAACTTCGAAGAAAATCAATTGAAATTCAAGCCGTGAATTATGCACGTGAGAAGACGTTAACGATAATAATATTTTGACGGAGACGTGAGTCAGATGTGTTTCCATATAATCGCAATAACAGCCCGTGGCGACGTGATTTAAATCCCGGATTGAAGCAGTCAATGTGACAAATATAGCCATTGGTCAGGTGAAAGGAGCGTACTCAGGATGTCTGGTACTGCGTGTAGCAAGATAATGTTTCTTTATTTAAACCAACGATTGAAATTTATATTATTTTGTTATTTATCATTATTCTATATCATCCTTATGTGAGAGAACCAAGCGAGTAGATGGAGTAAAGAGTTTCGAAAGATTATATTTGTAAACTCCCGGGGATCTAGGTGAATAACGTACTTTGGGATGCCATGTGCGATAATGCAAATGCAATGTTTACTTATTAATTACCGATCAACCTTATTTATATAAATCGTCGCAGTACTATACCTACTGGGCGCAGGCCTATTGTTGAAGGTTGCCAAAGAGTCTGAGAACTCTTGATGGTATCGAAGTTGCGTAAAACATTTTCGAGAACATTAACAAATCTCAAACAATGATAATGATAATGATGATGATGATGATGATGATCCTGATAATGTTTTCCTTCACAGTTTGCAGATAACGGGCAACACTCACATAACTGATAAAAAAAATATTACAAAAATAAGTTCCTAAAAATAAAAATAAAAACAAATTAAGTCCTAAGGTAAAAATAAAATAAAAAATAAAACCGAATTGAGAACATAATTTATTGAAAGTCGTTATAAAACAAGGTTCTAAGTTCAAATTCCACGTTGTGTACGTGAAAATTCAGATTGGCATTCAAACGATACTTACTTAGGAGTAAGTATTACTACTGTAATCCAAATTTCATCAAAATCCGTTTAGTAGTTTTCACATTTATAATATTAGTGGGATGAAATCCCATTTCCTATTACCTACATGTACATGTGATTGAAATTTCCACTATGCTTGGAATTAGTGGTTCAGGAATCATATTAATAATTTATAACTAGTTAGTTTGGGGCTCAATAGCGCTGTGTGAAATATTTTACGATATTCATTTATTTTTAGTTATAGATCTCTGAATACAATCCCATGAAACACCGAAACCTATAAACCGGGAACGAAACGTGGAATTGAAATGGCAAGCGGAAATATTTAACTGCATGGCTATGATGCATTTGTTTACTGCCACTTTTATAGGTTTGCGGCGATTGAATCGATCAAGTTTATTTCTATCGCTTTTAGATTATATTCTAATGGATGATGATAGAATGACTGTACGCGAAAGATCGCATAGACTGAAAACTGGTATAGTAGAAATATTAAATAAAGTTAAGACTTGCTTTTCACACAAGGAAAAAAGTACCGGGTTACAGAACTTGCTCAACGAGACGTGACCCAACGCGAGCTACTCTTTTTTTTTTTGACAAGCTAGGTGTTTGACCACAGCTCACCTGATGTTAAGTGACGGTGTCGTCGACGGTACCATGATATGGTTTCCCCACGATGTATTCCTTCACCGACAGCTCAAGTTCATTGTTGGGGTTTGAACCCACAGCCTTCGGCGTGTGACCGCCCACGCTAAGCACTGAGCTGTCATCGCTACAAAATATCTCTCATTTCTCTCAATAGTATATATAAAACAAAGTCGCTATCCGCATGTGTATTTTTTCTCCGCTTACTTCATATAAACGACAAAACGGATTTTTTTACGGTTTTCATTGTCTTTAGTTATTTTTAACTGAAGGTTTGTATATTTAATACATCGCAATTAAACTTTTGTATAAGTTGAGAAATTCAATGTTTTGTAATCAAGTCGCCAAAATAAATGCACACATATAAAGTTGGGGCGTTTAATATTCAATATTTTAAGAAATAAAAGTGACACTTATGGATAAAAAAAAAAATAGTAATAATATGTTTTAAATATACCTACTTCTAAGTGGAACTTTTACTATGACACATAACGAAATAAATTTCAGTGTACTAAATTATATTTTTTTACAATTAAAAATAAAATAAACTTATCAACAAAAATGTAATGTTAACAATATTTATAAATTATATACCTAATTAGGTACGTCTACTTTTCTGATATTTAAAATTAACTTTATAAATGTTCACAAATGTTGAGAATATTTGTTGCGAGGTGATTTTTTACTGGAATCCGGACCTTAAAATAACTAAGAAGGTACAGTGACGCAATTGTATTGTCCAAAATTTAAAGAATCGATTTGATTAAAACTATACTGTAAAGTTACGTGATTACTTTTTATTACTGAATATATTGTATCACTAAAATAAGTTATTTCTTTTATATTCACACGTCCTTGATTATTTATTAATAACATTCGCGTTATTATCTTATCCGTACGTGTTAAGTCTATATATTTTATACAGATTAAAAAGGTAGTATTAAAAAAAAATAATGTCTTCCAAATTATTATGCCAGTATGATTAACTCATGAATATAACATACCAAAAGTCCGTGCTGGCAAGAATGTTAATTATCTCTATTGTAGCTTTTAATAACAAACAAACTTTGTACTTAACCCAAACAAACGTCCTTGTTATTTTCAAGAGGTTCGTACAATGTAATAGTAAAATACAGTAGGTAATGTAGAGCTGGGAACCGAGACAAAGCGTGTACAGGGAAGATAAAACCACCGACTGATTGTGCTATTCGCGACACAGACAGACGATGCGGCGCCGCCAAAGTCAGACCAACTCTCGTAAAAGATAAGCTATGTTTTCGGCAAAATGACCTAAAGTGCATTAGATTTTAAGGACGTCTCCGCTACAACCGAGCAAGGGCATGATCGATATGAGGTTTGCACGCGAACGCCAATAGACGTCACGGTTCTTCACTTTCAAATAAGGATATAGATTCGCTGAATACCTATACAAAACATTTAAGATGAAGGAAAAACAGACGGCAAAAACCGATTCCCGCTATTTGTTTCAATTTACCAAGAGATCACTGGCTGAAAACAATCAACCGAGGCTGGCAGTTGGCCCAATTTTATACAAACCGTAACATTAACTTAGTAAAGTTCATAAATCATACTACATTTTCACGGACGATAAAGGCTGAATAAGGTGCAATCTATCAACGTTATTCATCAAGAAAATCGAATCAGCCCGCGACGGACATCTCATGTGATAGAATATCGATAGAATTTGTCATTCACAGCCACCCGACCCTATAAACCGGAGTTCGCTTACTCGTAAACATAAAATAAAAACGTTTTATTACCTCACAACATAAAGTTTTTAAACAAGGTCGCATAGAAAGAAATTTTATGCCAAAAGTCGCCTACCAATATGTGGCGGCGTAAGAGAACTACTGACAGCTCGCGTTTTATAAACTTCAGTTCGGAAACCCGCGGCCTTGTTCAACTTTCGGGGAAGCTTTTATAGGTCACGAAGAATTAAATAGTACCTACACGTATGTAAAGCTTTTAATAACATGCGCTATTTTCCGTAACAATATTCCTGTAACATAAATTATTTAACGAAGAACAAGTTATTTCGAACAAAATGATTAAGTATCTGCAAACAGATGTGACATTGATTGAAGCAATAAAGAAAATTGAGAGAGAGCGTAGACAAATCACATCATTTCACCGATTCAAAGGTTGACCTATAAAACTGTTGTTTATGTAAAGTTGCAAAATGAAAAATGGATTCGTGAATTGAAATAGTAAAACAAAATGCATGCAGCGGAAGTAGTCAGTTCGTAGGACAAATCGAGGGCGCTCCAATTCGTTTCAGTCCAATTGGCCGGGTATCGTTTATGTCCCCGATACCGAAGCATATAAATATAATATGTATGATCCCATTGTACCCACTGAATCAAAGCAGTTGAGATCGATAAGCAATCAGATATGAATTGATATAGCCACTGGACGCTGGAACATCGTGGCGTTTAACTATCACACTGTGGATTTATGTTCACCACTATTTAGTGTAAGTAATTCGATATAGCTGACCGTTATATGCAAGCAACATATTTATACTCGAAGACAAATAGGAATTATAAACAAAAAATATGTTTTTATACACAATTATTCTTAAGGAATGATAAAATAGGTCCAAAAAAGTGTTAAATTTTAGTGGCGAGAACGGTGCAATTACATGTAATAGAGTGAAAAAGTGAATGTTAACAGAAGTTTGAATATAGCACTAAAGACGGAAAAATGAGTACGTACCGAACGACATAAAAGGGTATAAATATAATTAAAGTGTAGAAAATATATGAAAGAGAGCGAATATGTTACAGTTGTTGTCTGAAAGAGTGAAATGGTAAAGGAAAAATACTGACATGGGACAATAAAGACAGAAATTATGTTAAGAATAGCTTAGACTAGGCTACAGTTTTGACAAAAACAACGAAAGTCACTTTAGAATATTATGTTCTACATGTTACAGAAATGTACGTAAGCAACTATAAAATTATCATGTTGAGTACGTCACGGCGACGTACATTAATAAATAATGCATTTATGTTTCAATGTAATTCCAATCGAAACGAGGACAGTCGTTGAAATGTCGTTCTTTTTGTGTTGTGTTCAACGGTTCTGTATATAATTAAAATCGAAGACTGTTGCATACATGTATGTTATTGTATATCTTTGAAGGTTTTTCTTACAAAGGTGAATAAAAATAAAAAACAAACCTCACGTTCAGTTCTGAGCATGAAAGCCTTTCGTTGTATGTTTATCTGAGTAAATGAATGCATATGAGCAGACAGGAAAATGCGGTATATCTATGAGAAAAAGAAGTAACTCAAGTTTCGCATCAAAAACTTATTTTTTTACTTAAAACGTAATTTACACCTCTCGTTTTTTTTCTATTTTTGTGTGCATAGAGGTTATATGTATATTGTATAGTGCAATCTTTTCCGAATTACCAATTAGTAAATAATGTTAAAAAATTGTGTAAATATTTCTTATTCCTTCACGCCTTCCTTTGACATGACAAACTTAGATGAAATTTGGAATGTAAATAGACTTAACGCGACCAAAGCGTCACAACATTCCCCATGTGCGCACTAGGCGCTCCGACTTCACATTTTTATTCGCATTGCGATGTCATTTACGACGACATCTTCTAAGTTATAAGAAGACTATCACGATAAGTCTTCAAATTTAGAGTAAACAGGTTCCTTCTACGTGAGCGTGCTCTATGCTATAACCACATCGATGTTTAACATCACGCAAGTTGTGGTCAAACGCGAAACTAAAAAAAAAACTGAAAATGAGAATCTAAGAAGTTGGTAGTTACAACATTACAGATTCTTTATTGCGCCGTATTAAGAGTTTGGTGCTGTTTTACGAATATATGTACAGTGTACATACTCGTACATAGAAGCTTGTTATATTTTTAGTATAAGCTGAAACATTAGGTCGACTCTTCATTAAATTAGCGTTATCCACGCCGGCGATGTTACACCACATGAGGTACAAATGTAAATAGCATCGTAAACATAACGTGTAGAGGCCGTCCGACGTCCCACAAAGTAGCCTTTTGTGGGCTGAGTTTGCGCAGAGATGTCCATTCTTTAACCTATTTTAGACGAGACAATTCTGGATCAGGCAACCTCTGTTGATGCCACCCGCACACAGATGAATCTCATTAATGTAATAAATGTGAAAGCAACTAAGTTTATATCTATTGAGAGAAACTTATAGTCATACCTAATCAAAAAAAATAGAACAAAGAGGATAAATGGCTTTTTTTTTTAATTACTTTATGAAGAAAATTCGGAAAACCGCCGGTTGCTTGCAGCTATGATAATAAAGTTCTTTATTAAAAATGTTTCATCTTGATCTTTTTCACATATACTTTAGGGAAAATATCGCTGGCGGTTCTTGCCTAACTTTCTTCCTTCCAAAACCTTTAGGAATACTTTTAAAAGTTAGGATAAAATTTTCTGAAATTTGATAATTTTCTTAATGAAGGCGCAAGACCGAAGAAACTACAACGTCAACGCATATGTGGAGTGTTGAATTATTTACGTTTCTGTGTATGTGCCCGTCATTTGCACGTCCCTTTCTGTGATATTGAGTGATGGGTTACAAATTATATTTCTTTTGTCTAGAGAATACGACACAGTTTATTATCAAACTATTTTATTTTAAACTTCTGCAATAAAATTTTTATTAAAAAAATCTTGCATGAAGAATTACTCAAACAAAATCATAAATCAAAAAATATTAGGCACCTAATTGAAATTTCAATTTGTAACAAAATTAAATTTTCAATGATCCATCAAAACTTTAATGTCTACATAATTTTTTACCTCGCATTTATTAATGAAGCGAGTAATTGTCAGAATTTACATGAATCCATGAGCATGCAATCGTTCTGTATTTTAATGCACCAAAAACATTAACAGATGTTTTCAGTTTATCGATATAAACAAAAAACCCGCCATTTCACCTGTTCCATGTATTTTTAACACTGATGGTTTTGTATGAATGATATCATCGTCTTTATTAGTCACTTGTGTTACTACTTCTTGGTGATTTCTTGATTTTACTGGTGTCGTAAGTACCTATACCTACACAAGTTTCCACCCGAACAAACATAGTTACATACATACATTGCAAGTTAAATAAAAGCTTGTAAAAACAGCTAAGTGCGCATAAAGGTTTGACGTTGACCCAGAAATCGGGGTTATTTAGAATTGACGATGCCATTAGACAAGGTAGAAGGCGCGTTGATCGTCCAGCAACACGATGGGATGAGGATATCGTCACTAGTACGATTCTAACCTGGAGCAGATTAGCACAGGACCGAGGTAGATGGCATAGCAAGAGAAAGACTTATACTCAGCAGTGGCATAAAGAAGGCTATAATGGCATCATTGTATTTCAAGTTTTAATATATTATGTTCGTCTAAATAGTTGATAACAGTTGAATAACTTTGCAATCGTGTTGCCCATTTAAGTATTGTACTCTTGTTATACGTATTACGAAAAAATTGCCTATTCTGCCAAGTATCTTCAGTATTTGGCGACACTTTTACTTGAAAATACGAGTATGGTAGCTTGCCAAGCGGAAACTAACAAAAAAGTTACACAACTCAAGGTTTTTATTAGGAGTAAATGTGATGGGACAACGGGTATGCGAACTTCTATGCCAACGCATCACATAACCCAGGTCACGTTTTATGTAGTACACTTCACTTTTATTTGGTGGTTCCAACGCAATACCAGATATTATGCCTCCACGCAGCATTGTATATTACTTTACTGTGTTCCAGTTTAATGATTACAGCAGCAAGCAAAATTACAAGGCCATTGAGACTAGCTAACGAATGTCTAAAAGTAATGAGCGCGAAAATAGTGACGCCCTGGACGTGTTTTGTTATACAAATTTCTGTATATCGCTGCAATAGTCATGGGCAGGCGTCGTCATCTTTTACCATTAGGAGAGGGATTTGTTCATATATTTACAATAAAAAAAAATCAATACTCTGCAAAATGTAATGTCAAGTTGTCTGTGGAATCACTCTTCTTCTCTCGCTTATTGGTTACGTAATTACGTATCCTACTGTGGTATCTGATAGCTCTATTTGACATTTTGATAATCAGTGTCTTATAACATTTTTTTTTAATGATACACATATTTAAAATGATTTTACTAAATTTGACTTATAACATTGGTGTTATCAATAAAATATAGTAGAGCAACTACTACTATATTTGTGAATTCCAATTTACTGAAGCAGGTACATGTCCTAAGCACAGTATATTTAGCATCATGTTTCAATTCTTAACTTTTAACTGCATCTGGCTAATCGAATCGTAGCCTATTAAAAATATAGTACATGCCTACTGTCATAACAACATAACACTATCCCTGGGTTAACGTGAACCGACTCATTGGCGAATATATCCACCACGATAATTATGCATTGTTACCGCGATATGGTTCCATACATTATCATAAAATGTTATCATATCGGCATTATAGTTCGTAACATAAACCTAATATCGAATCAGCGTATAAATCAATAGTTACGGCATAGTCAATTTATCGCAAATCCGTCTAGACGAGGATGTAACGGTACGAAAACTAAGAACGCCGCCGAATTGTATTATATTTTTGTGAGCTTTCTTATGTAAATTCCTTTGTTTGCACGCCCCAAGTTGTTTACTTGATGTCGTGTGCGATGAATAAACATCATCCTTTATCTCCGGTAATGATTCTGCGAAGAATCAATCGATACTTATGCCTTGAACAGAGTCAGAGTAATATAAGCAATGATAGATTCTATTCTGAAGTTGTAGCGATAGAAGATGTTCAAATACGCATAAAATATATCGTAAACATTCGCCCGAAACGGAGCATTCACGGTATATATTTGCAGAGCAAACAATTATGCTTGTCGCTCAGTTCGTTGCTCTCGATTAGGGCGCATTTGAACTGAAATGTAAGCACAACGGTACTGAGTACCGACCCGTGTTCTTTCACATAAAGTAAAGACTTGAAGTATTTTTAAATCAGATATCTCGGTACGAGTAACATTACTGAATTTAATACTAAATACATCACGTGACACATGCGCTACGACAATACTTTTACACGACTACACAAAAACAGGTGTGTAATGTTAACAGGGTTTATATGAGTTTATTTATTCGACCATAACTTTTAAATGAACGGATTTGAATGCTAGGGTCTAACGATAACTACATACCAAGTGACAGTGACAATAAAATTAAAAAAAAGTTTTTTGGCTTGGCAATCCTGTTTTTTATTTATTTTTAGCTAGTACATATAAGTACTTATTTATTATATTTTTCATAATCTATGCTTGCTGGTGAAGGCGATGCCGACGCGACGCGTGACGTGACGCGTCTTACTGGAAATCCCAGAGCCTTCGATCAAGCATCGAGGTAGACCACACAGTGCAATTTTAGTGACCCCTTTGCCCCCCTTAATTTTGATCAACAATAAAAAAAGGCTAAAGTAAAGAACGAACGCAATTATGGGCATGTAGATTGTAGATAAAACATAATTTACTAAGCATAAAAAATTTAAGATTTCAGAAGCTTATTAAATTTCAAACAAAACTTCCAAGAAGGCGAGATCGCGACGAGGAAATCCTTGTGATGAATAAAAAGAATGCTAATATTTTTAGATATTAAATGTTTCTGTTAAAACCCGCTCATTCATGGAAAAACTTTTCATGGAATTCATATTTTTTTAACATCTCGATTCCAAGAATGTAACTCCAAGATCATGAAAGTAACGATGTTGAATATAATTTCGTTACACGTCAATCTATGTATATAATTATTCTTTCAGGAAAATGTAGCTAAAACTAATACTATATAGACCATAGGAACACAGTTTAGAAGAAATCGAAAATAAATAAGTATCGTAGGACATTGTACACAGCACCATCTAGCCCCCAAACTAAACAAAGCTTGTATTAAAAAAAAATCTATAGGTACCAGATAACCGATATAATACTTACAGGACACCCAGACACAGAACAAACATTTATCGTCCCATAAATGTATGTTCTGGTGGAAATCGAATCCACATCCTACAGCTCTACCAAAACACTACTCTACTGAAGCAGGTTGAAAAGAGTTAAAGAAGTAGAGACCAAATGAGTTAAAAGGACGGTCATCGGACACAAAACAGTTTTGTTAAAAAAAAATAGATAAAACCAAAAATCGCCAGTGAAATAACAGAAAAGCATGTGAGCTGAAAAGCACGATGAGGTTACAGATATTAGTTGTTAGAATAAGGTTGCTTTGGAAAAAATAGTTATGCCAAACTAGTTGGGAGACAGTCTGACTATCAATTTATAGGTCCTGGGTTGAAATCACACCTTAACAAAACCATCAGTGATGTACTTAGCTTATTATTTATTTTTCTTCTTAGCACTTACCCCAGTACTGACTAGCGACAGCATGATCCTTTCGTTGAGCGCCAGCGTCTCGCCCTGTTTCATTTTAATCCGCTTCTTATCGAGACACTTCATCGCGTACATCTTCCCCGTGTCCGCCTTCCGGCACCCGTATACCTGCACATTGTTATCCATATTACATTCATGCATAAGTTTATTGTTACACGATGCTGTAGAGCTGCGAATGATCTAATCCTCAGACATGGCATAAACATCGTCGTACCAGACACACTAAGCTAGTAAATACAAACAACTATAGCTCGGATTTTGTTTTCAGATTTTTTTTATGATTGACATGTTAGATGCTTGACCACAGCTTACCTGATGTTAAGTGACGGTGCGTGTGTAATGGAACCGGCTCTCAAGTAAGGCTGCCGGAACACACCGTTAGGTACTCGGCAGCCCAGTACTAGAAAGTACCCTACCACCATGCTATGGTTTCCTCACAATGTTTTCCTTCATCGGCAAGTCAAGCACATTGTAGAGGCTTGAACCCACACCCTTCGGCGAACGAACCGACCACGCTGACCACTGAGCTACAAAATGCAATTGCTGCAAATTGCCGCCGTTGGCGTACAGCCCCCCTACTCTGCGCGTCTTATTGCGAATCTCGCTCACAAAAAAGCTACGCTACCGCATTATCGTCCACCCGTGCAGTAAGGTTCACAGTCGCTTAACATTCCCATGAGAACCTAACGGGAATCGCAATAAGAACCTCAGAGTACGGGGGCAGGACCTGGTATCATTTGTCATGTATAGACGTCTGTGGTGGTTATTAAAGTAGATAAAATACTTAATCATATTTTCATCTTTTATTCAATTTGAGCCTTTTGATAATAACTCACTCACTTACACGTTATGTTTTAATTTTGACTATAAAATGGAAAGAGTGTAAATCAGAACAAAAATTATATTACAGGAACCAAAATGGGTAGAATGGACCCGAAAAGACGAATGCAACGGAAACGAGGACTGATAAGAAGAAAGAAAAAGTCAAAGAAGACCGAAATCGAAGAATCGAATCGAAACTGGTGTATTTCCTTTATTTCCGTTACCGTTATTCCAGCGGGTATAAAACGCTAAAACTGTAAAAAAGCTTATACATGACTCTAATTGGACACTTTTTCTGTAATTGGATTGGAGATGAAAAAAACCCGGTTGAATTTCGTAAAACGAAAAACATTCAAACCCAATTGCATTGCATCTATTTGGATCCAACAAAATCCGAATGCATTTACATACGCGGTGGACGCTTTTTGATGTCAAATACTTTTAAATCGAGTTCAAACACTTTGAATTGTATCATGAAATCATGATATTATAGCGTTAGAGAATGTTATGCTCGTAGCATTAGATAAATTAAATTTAAATCCAATTGAACATAGCAACAATTAAAAAAAATCTAGTACTGTGGTAGATTATGAAGAGGAACTTTTTTCATGCGAAAATATTTCAAAATTTGTATTACTAGCGGATGCCGCGCGGTTTCACCCTCGTAGTTCCCGTTCCCGTGGGAATACAGGGATAAAAAGTTGCCTATGTCACCCGGGGATAGTGTAGCTTCCCAACTGTGAAAGAATTTTTGAAATCTTTCCTCTTTATAGATAGATAGATAATATATTTCTCTTTACGTTATATCTTCTCTCTCGTGTAACGAAACATGCGTAAATGTGACACGTCCTTGACATTTCACTCTCAATTTTTGTCCAATTAATTAATTATCAAATACCGCCAAGAAGTTTCAATACAAAAAGTAAAAATAAAGAGGTGTGCCACATTCACAGTAATTACTGTGAATGTGGCAAATAGGTAATGTCGAGCACTAAACCTAGTTTAATGAGGTAAAATTAGTCATGTGTTGCTAGTCGTCAACAAATTTGTTAAAATATGCATTCACGTCATAAATGTTTTGCAGCAATTAACGGAATAGGGGATATCCATTTAGCCACGTGACAATTGTATTTAATGTTCTATTTATACCGTTGTGACGTCACTTTACATTTGTAATGCATAATAAATAAAACAAATGCACTATCCGTTGTCATACGCGAGCGACAAACGTAGCAGTGCGACACGACGTGAAAATATAATTGTAAAAATTAATGTAATTTAGTTGAAAAAGGTCACGGATCCCGATGTCTGTGAAACGTATAAATTTAAATTTAAAAAAACTATGATACAATATTAAATATAGACTTTAGTCTTAGGGATAGGTGCGTTAAAATCAATATGTTCTATGCATAATCTTGTCAATCGAAATCCAATTTACGAAGTAATTTCCAACGTTGATGGAAACGTAACGTGCTTTTGCACGTCATTTGCTGTAAACAATAAACATCTTTGATCGCGATTTGGCAGAACTGGACTTGTTTTATAGCGTTTGGAAGTATCTTCATCCGGATGTTTAAATAGTCGTAAAGTTTATAATTTACTCCCGGGACAATGTACCGAGTGTTTTCATGATCGGCATTGTTTGAGCTCATAGTGAAAAGTTTGAAGGCCTAATACTTTTTTTCTTGGAATTATGAACTGTAGCGTTTTTATTATTCTACTAGCGGACGCCTCGTGGGAATACAGGGATAAAAAGTAGCCTATGTCACCCGGGGATAGTGTAGCATCCCAACATGGAAGAATTTTTTGAAATCGGTCCAGTAGTTTTGGAGCCTATTCATGACAAACAAACAAACAAACAATCAAATCTTTTCTCTTTATAATAGTATAGATATAGACTAACGAGCTCCAAATTAATGTATCTTCTTTCTATAAAAGCTGTCCCACAAATGATCTGTCAAAATTAGTCAAATGCCTGCGACAATTAAAAAAATAATTAATAAACGCTTTTGAATGCAAAAGGTTAGAAATATTTTACAGTTTGTTTCACGAGCACTATGTAAATTAAATTTCAAGTATTCGCGGAAACTGTTTATTCTAAAACCAATTAGGAAAAGTATATCAAACATAACACTCCAGTTCACGACGTAAGATCGCGATTACAGTTTCATCCAATCTCGTAGCAATGATCGCAGCAAGCCATTAGGAAACATTAGGAATCCGTTTCAATTTACTCCCGCTATAGTAACAGTTACACAAACGACGCCCTAGCAAGGATGCCCAGTTTCATGCAAAGCACCCAATGCTCGATGGTTGATAATTGTTAACTCAACAAACTTTTTTTGACAATTTATTGCAACCTGTATAAATTACTAGCTTACGCCTGCGACTTCGTCTGCGTTGAGTTAATAATATTAATCACGTAGCGGTATGAAATATACTTTACGATCTATGCTCATACCTACCAAATATACATAAAAAAATTCATAAAAATCAGTCGAGCCGTTTCGGACGTGTGCGGCCACAAACACGTGACACGATATTTATATATATACATTCATAGAAGATTAGGAACTGCATGTAAGTTTTACGGTTGGTACGTAAAAAATCTGAACATGGCGCTTCGATTACTATTTTATTGTGCGAACTACTAGTCAATGGAATGTGCTGCCCGACTGGGTGTTTCCCGGCAACTGATATATTTGTTCTTTTTTTTTAGTCAAACGTGCACTATAGTTATCCAGATTGTCGCTTGAAACATGAAATGATAGTCGAACTAAAGTTAAATGAAAAGGAAATATATACATAGATATCCTAAATGTCTGCCAGTATATCTAGGTTACATTAAATCGAAATTAAGACCCACCTCTAAAATAGGTTGGGCAACCTTGCTCTAGCAAATACTTCGAGCGAATTCCTTTAGAAAACATCCAAGTTTGCGCCAGTCATGTCGAGTCTCTGCTAAAGTGCAACACTTAGATAGGTTCTGCATTGACCTACATAAGAATCCATCAACATTCTATACCTACAGTGTAGTTTATTACAATTGCGTGGTGGTTTTCCAGCCAGCCGAGATGAATATGGATTTTGTGAAATGTGCTAGGAGCTCGAATGGAATTCTAATTTGGAAAGAGCGAATAGGTATAGCGGCTAGTTGACATCTTCATTTCACGGCTCTGGTTTTATTTTTGTCAAGGGAAACTGACCGTTATCTCTTTGAAATATGAATCGAGATGACATGGCAATTTACTTTAAATTAGATCAAAGCGTTATCTAATAACCCTATAACGGCAATGGACGCAATTGCGAAACTACACAGTTCTTTACAAACTAGTATGTATTGATTTTGTCAATTATTTAGTAATTCAAACTTTTATGCCCCTGACTTTTCCCCACTTTTTTCTTCAAACATTTTATATTGTTAGCGATCTGTTTCAGATTTTCATGGACAATAAACTTCTGTAAGAAATGATCTAAAAGACAATGATTGTAACGATTAGCTCAGTGGTTAGCGCAGTTGGTTCTTAAGCCGAAGGGCGTGAGTAGGTACAATCCCCAACAATGAGCTTTAGCTGCCGGTGAAGTATAACATCTTGAGGAAACCATAGCATAGTGATAGAGTATTTTCTAGTAGAAACTCGGCTAGTAAGCACCCTCAAGTTGCAAATCTGCCGCCAAACATCTAACGGTGTGTTCCAGAAGGCTCACTAGAGTTAGTTGCATTCCAGGCTATGTGTGCTTTACCACACCGCGCTATGGTCAAACAACTCGAAATACAAATTTATTTTATACAATTTAATGATAATGACGGCTAGTTAAACCTGGGGAACACTTTTGAGGTTAAATTGAATTAAATATACTTATAAAAAACATGAAGTAAAATGTGCCATTTAAAACCTGCATGTTTAATAAAAACAAAAGAGGTTAAGTGTGTTATTTAACATCAGTATATAACCTTCATAATATTGCAATAAATGCGTGTGTAGTGCTTACAGCTCGTTATTTACACTAACGCCACCTAAGTTTTAGTTCATTTATTTAATTTTAAACGATCATGCGAACATGTGTATTCGATCTGCGTGTATGTTTTGGCTTACAATCGGATGCAAATTTTATTTGATATACATAGTTTTATGGCTCTGTGGTTAGCGTGGTCGGTTCACACGCCGAGAGTCGTGGGATCATGGGAATCATCTTTGACCACACCGTCATCGTCGTCTTAACATCAGGTGAACAACAAAACCTGTGGGATAAGAAAGACGGTTGTAAACCTTTCAACTGTTTAACCACAATTGGACACTGTCATTAAACATTCCACCCAACTCACTGGAGCTACTATGCGGCTCAGAGCCTCGCTCCGATACTTCAAGGAGCTTGGTTGGTTAGGGTAGACGCTGGTAGGGGGAAATGCAGAAAACACCCCAAGCGGGACGTCAGTGCAGGTCTTATCGCCCCACATGGCGGATGTTCCCCATGTTCGCACAAAGCGTTTTGATTCCACATTTTTTATTCGCACAGCGAGGTTGTGGAACTCTCTGCCGGAGTCTGTGTTCCCTATTAGGTACAATATGGGTGTCTTCAAATCTAGAGTAAATAGGTTTCTTCTAGGTAAGCGTGCTTCATCTTAGACCGCACTACTGCTAAACATCTAATAAACTTGGTGGTAGATCTCCTTAGCAGGAGGTCGTCTAGGTAGGTACCACCGCAGTACCAGTTATTCTGCCGCTAAGCAGTAGTGTGTAAACATTACTGTGTTCCGGTTCGAAGGGTACTGCAGCTAGCGAAATTACTGGGCTGTTGAGACTAACCATCTAAAGTCTCAAAGTAATGAGCGTCAAAGCAGTGATGCCCTGGACTTTGTTTTGTTACTCAAAGTTCTGTGTATCGCTGCAATGGTCATGGACAGGCGTTATCTCTTACCATCAGGAGAGCGTCTCGTACGTCTCGTTACTTTTTACATAAAAAAAAAAAAAAAAAATTAAAAAAAAAAACAAGGAAGAGCATGGTCAAACGCGAACCTATTTTGAATTAACTATGTTTTGAATTAAATAATTAAGTGAACAGTAGTCAAATACCTAGCATGTCAACAATAAAAGAACAGATGGTATAAAATGTACTTACCTCACCGAAACCCCCTCGTCCGATGATACGATGGACACTGAAGTCGTTCATTGTGAGCTGAATATTCAATTCTAAGTTTTTCCATTGACAAAACCTCGTGTATTTGTCGCTGAAACAAAATACGTTGCCAATTAATTACTAATAACCACAATTAAACAAAAAAATCGGCGGACATTTCACACAACGCCATCTCCCAAATCAGATTCTTTTTTTTGATTGATTGTAATATGTCAACATTACATAATCATAAATACAGTATTTAGAATAATAATAGAATTTACAATAATTTACCAAAAATTTACATCAAAAAAAATAAAATAAACGATAGATTTCATAAAAATCACATCATAAAATTAAAAATAAAATTGTTTAAAAAACTTTATTGTAGAACTGTGTTACATTTAGGTCTTAATGTTAAGGGAGTTTTTTTTTTTTTTTTAATGATTGACAGGCTAGTTGTTTGACCACAGCTCACCTGATATTAAGTGAAGGTGTGGTCGAAGATGGTAAAGCACACCTAGCCTGGAATAGAACTGGCTCTCAAGTGAGGCTGCCGGAACACACCGTTAGATGCTTGGCGGCAGATTTTCAACTGAGGGTGGTAGCTAGCCAGCCGAGTACTAGAAAGTACCCTACCACCATGCTATGGTTTCCTCACGATGTTTTCCTTCACCGGCAGCTCAAGCTCATTGTTGGGGTTTGAACCCACGCCCTTCGGCATGCGAACCTACCGCGCTAACCACTGAGCTATCATCGCAAAGTGTCAACAGTCTAGTTCTTTGTGAACATACAATAGAATTTGGCTAGATACTATTATTAATATCACATTACAGATTATGCTATATCGTAATACAATTCACACATTGCCGTTTAGCCCCAACGAGCAAAGCTTGTACTATGGGAACCAGATAACTGATACCGCCTCACTATCTGCTCGGCGGCTGCGATAACGCACGGCCGTGTCACGCTAGTCCGCCGCGCGAATACATGCACAAGTAATTCCTAACTACCCTCATATTTTAAATGTTTATTAGTTTCTTTGCGAATGTCGTCTCTTACCACCTTATTATAATTTTATGTTATAAAATTAATTTAACTAATTTTATATATATATATATATATATATATATATACTAGCAATGATGTAAAAAACTGTCTTACAAAGTGATAATTTTTAAACTTTTTATTTGTGTAAGATTTTTAAAAGACAAGTATGTAGGTGGCATTAGCCTGATTTTGTCAATTGACCTGATACGTGCATCCTTAAACTGTGTTTAGTTTGTATGTGAGTGTACTTATTTATGTTAAATAAAGAACTTTGAAAAACAAACAAGATAACTGATAGAAAACTTATAAATACTTTTTTTTTTGTAAATACTTTCTTATATTATATATATATATATATATATATATATATATATATATATATGTATATACAGGACACCCAAACGGAACTAACATTAATCGTCCTGTAAACCGATTGTACCGATAATAACTGATTCAACATTTTTTTTTTGTTGTAAATACATACATGTATAACACACTAGCTGTGCCCCGCGGTGTTATCCGCTACATTTTTCGGGACAAAAAGTTGTCTATGCCTTAATCCAGCTACTACCATCCGAATTTTTTTTTTCCGTTTGAGCTCGAAGAAGTAACAAACATACAAACACACTTACACACTCACAAACTTTCGCCTTAATAATATTTGTGTGATACAGAACCCACGCTAGGTGTGCTTTACAATCTTCGACCACGCCGTCACTTAACATCAGGTGAGCTGTGGTCATACACCTAGCCTGTCAACCATAAAAAAAAAGTTTTTTTTTTTAAAACACCTCAAGAAGCAACCTACTATCAAATGAGCATTAGTTAGAATTCCACTAATTCATTGCTTTAATTGTAACACGGCCTGCATTTAAGGCATTAGAAATTAAAATGGAAAACATTCCACTCACCTTTCTAAGAAATTTTTGAATGGCTCTCCTCGTAGGTGTTGAAATATTTCTTCAATGTAAGGCTGGAACACGAACGGTTAAAATATACAACATGTTAACATGTTAAAATGTGTGTTTATGAAAATATTATTTACCTCAAATAGATTCGGTGGTACTTCGTGTTTCATTAGATATTTCTGTACATGCGCTACGCATTCCTTAGAATAATCCTGCAACAATGAAAATATCACATAGATATATATAAAAATCGTTAAGTGTGCGGTACAATCTCAGAGTTAAATCTGAGAATACTATTTCTGTATTCCATTCACCAAAATGAGCGTATTTTCAGAAACCACAAAGGGAAAGCCCAGAGATTTTTTGACAAGGCTCAATCGCAACAAGTTACGGATTTGAACGTTATGTTCAATGTGATAAGTGATATTTTTCTGGCAAAGTGCCAGCCTTTGATGATTGCATCCTTTGTGAAACGTAAATCCTAACTGCGTTTGGGTTTTGCCCATAACTTGATCTCTAGCCTGTAACTGTCATAGAAATATTTTTTTTAATGTAAAATTTCGTCGTTTCATTGCTAGTTATAAATACCTGTCTATTTAAATTCTATTAAAAGTAATTTTCGAGCCGAATGTTAAATTGATTTCTTTTCTTTATCTCACAAACAGTACCAAAACAAATCGCTGTCCTCGTCTGTCTGTTTACTTATTTATTTTTTTTTTTTTTTTTTTTTAATGGTTGACAGGCCAGGTGTTTGACCACAGCTCACCTGATGTTAAGTGAAGGTGTGGTCGAAGATGGTAAAGCACACCTAGCCTGGAATGGATCTGGCTCTCAAGCGAGGCTGCCGGAACACACCTTTAGATGCTTGGCGGCAGATTTTCAACTTGAGGGTGGTAGCTAGCCAGCCGAGTACTAGAAAGTACCCTACCACCATGCTATGGTTTCTTCACGATGTTTTCCTTCACCGGCAGCTCAAGCTCATTGTTGGGGTTTGAACCCACGCCCTTCGGCATGCGAACCTACCGGGCTAACCACTGAGCTATCATTGCTACATCACGCTACGGATCTCGATACGGTGTTCAGTCATCTATATATTTTTTATAGAAAGTTAGTACATACAATACAATGTAAACTTTTGTATAACTAAGTAAATTCAATGTTTACAGCACCCGTACGCAACCTGGGTAGGTCACAAGTTTATATATAATTTACTAGCTGCGCCCGCGGTGTTATCCACTACAATTTTTTCCGAAAAAGAAGTAGTTTATGCGTTAATCCAGGATGTCGACTACCTCGATACCAATTTTCATCATAATTGGTCCAGCCGTTTGAGCGTGAGTAACAAACATGCATAACGCACACTCACAAACTTCTGCCTTTATATTATTAGTGAGATACATAACTAAATCGTTTGCACTAAATTTGATGACTATCGATTTTTGACGTGAAATGAGTATTGTTTTAATTTATCTTCATACCTACATGTAATGTAGGAAACCAACATATCCATAATATTATACTTAACATGGGAAAATGTAGGCTAATTGTTATTGTTGAAATATGCAAATGAAATTAGTTTTGAATAATATAGCGATAAAACCAATATAGTCTACTCATTTTAGATAATTAAAACCAGATCTATGAAACTATTACATTATGATTCAAGGAATAAATATAATACAACTAAATTAATGTATGGTTAAGGTAATCGGAAACTCATTAGATTATTACTGTCCATGAATAGATAGATAAGATTTTTTTTCATCCAGAACTTGCTCTTAATTCTTTTGGCAAAATATAAGTGTTTACAAGTGCGCATTGAATACATAATTTTTCTTTCAGTTTACCTAGCGTTTAAAATGAAATGAATGTCAAACAGTGTTACGGGGTGACGACTAACTATCACATTTATCGCACTAATAGAGTATGAGGTAATAATTTTATTATGTGCGTGTATACATGTAGTAAAATTGACCGCACCAACTGGACCAAGCGAAAAGCTTGGTCCACTTGAACTAGTGGACGTTGGTATAAGTTTGTTCAACGATAACTAATATAACTAATCGGAACAGTGGTACTCACTGTTCCGATTTTTACGAAATCTTGCATGCGAGTAACTCATTTTAATTTTAAATTTAAGAACAGTATTGTATGGTTTATATGGTTATAATATTACAATCAAAGGTAAAGGTAATAAAATTGCAGGTCCGAGCGATCCACTACTGATATCATAAGTAATAAGTAAGCAAAACGGGCCAAAGTTACAACAGTTCTAACCGATTTACTAGTAAAATCACAAGCAAAAGATCGCAAAGTTACACTTCTGGCCTTCGGATGAGTCACGAAAACAAATTTTAACTACAGCGCATAATTTTTCTCTAATAAGAAACCTATGTAAGTTCACGTTTTCTCGCGGTTTAGACGCGTACATTCTTTACGCAAGACTCTATTTTGTGAGCATTGCGCCAAAGTGTAAAAATGTTGCTATTATTTATGCTATAGCCTATAAGTCTTTCTCGAAGTGGGCGATAATGCCCGCAGGAGACCTAAAGGGGAGGCGGTAAGAGGCCCAGAAATGACAAAAAAGAATTTGGAAGCACTGAAAAATAATTAATTTTCAAAGTGGGCGGTAGATGAAATAAGTTTTGAGAACCTCTGGCCTATGACGAAATTAAAAAACTGAGGCTAAATCACACAGAGGACATCGTTAAGACAATTTTAATACGTGACAAGGAAGACGTCGCAAACGCTGTGCGCGACACAGGTAAATAAATGATAGAGATAATAAAGACATACTACGGTATAATGCATGTTTATTCAATGTACATAATATTAGCATTGAATTTATAATGGACAAACAGGATAGTTAGCCGAATAGTTTGTTTATAAGTTATAGTGCATTCGTCAGGTAGGAGTCCCAAGGTGACTGTTTGATGTAAAACAAGATTTCCAGGCAGCGCCACAGTTTCAGCGTCAATGGTTAGATTGACCGATCTACTTGCACTAAAGAGATATTTCGACCGATTGTTAATTCAGAATGTACAGTCCGGAGTCCACAAACGCGGGTCATTATACAAACAAGAGCAGTTCCAGACGGATGCTCACAAGCCGCGGCCCCCGTTCTCGCGGAGCAGATTAAAATAGGAGATGGTACATCGATATTTTTTTTTCAGTGATATTGCACGGCAAATAGAATACACACTGCCATAAATTCTGTCATAGTAACAAATCTTGCCTTTCAACAAATTGAATTTTAAATAACCGCAATTATTTAAAATTCAAAATTTATATACATACACATAGAAATGGAGTGGATTGTAGAACTCTATGCAGAAATCGGGTGTTACCCGAAAAGTATGATGATGCTATAAAAGGTTTTTATTTAAAATTAAAATTTCGGCTCGCTTTTGACCGCCGTATTGCCTTAAGCGAAGATGCGGTCTACGATGGAGCACGCTTGCCTAGATGAACCCAATTCACTCGTGACGACTTCAAGGTACTCCGACTGTATCTATCGGTAATACCCATTTAGGCAACAAATTCCACTGTTAGCTAAATGGGTATTCGCTGTTCGTATGGTATCGCTTTTTAAACTCCTGGTCGTCCGATAGGAGATTGCGCAGGGTGGAATTAGATCGCGCAAATCTGCGTATCTTAACATACCTATTATATTTTCAAATCCTGAGTGCTTTAGGGTATCATATTCGAGTATTTAGATAGCAGCAATCAGATATGAAGCCTATTCAGAATTAAAAAAAAATATATCTTTGTTTGATTAAAATTCGAATTTTCAGCATTATCAAATTTTGAAGCAATCACTGCATGCAATGGGATGCCAATTACTGAATATTGCAACGTTACCCATGACCTTAGATTTAATTTAAATAAAGGTGCCCGGACGCCTAAGCCACCTCTATGTGTTTTCTCTGCGGACTCCGTTACACAATTTCTAATTAAAGTCCCGCGACCGCAACGGACGAACTGTTGACGATGAGGGTCTCTCGTGATAACTTTGACCAGAACTATAATGAGGAAAGTATCAATTGTCATTTGTGAATTGTGAAGTGCGTAAGATCGTATAGGCTGGACGACAAGCTTAGCGCCAGTTTTCAGAGGCACCTAGCTAACCGAACGAAGCGAAGGACTCAGTACAACATACAGTACCTACGAATCAAATCGACGCGACGGTTGGGTTGAAGCATGATTGAGCAAATATAGGTACATAATATTTGTTGAACCATGTTTCAGCTTGAGTGCCGTTTATCCGATACGTTAATACTTGAAATTTCGTAGGAAAGGTTTCCTCGGGATTTCAAAGTATTAAGGTCATTGATCTATCTTTGATCGGTTATTTATCTAAAGGTTCAGAAAGAAAGTTCAAAAATAAAACATCAAACTTTAAATTAACATTTTACAACTTCAAGAAATTGCAAGTCGCGAACCACCCAATTATAAATAAGTATGAAAAGAGAGTAAATTTTTTTTTCAGAATAAAAATCTACATAGCTATTATTTTGCATTGGATACTGAGCTGCACAATTCTCGGAAACGTGGATAATAATCATCGGATACCGAGCTAAACGGGTACGTGACTCGAGCGCAATTCGGTATGTAAAGAAAAAAAATACTTTGCTGATTCCAAAACCATTTCGAAATATTACATTCCTGTACATGATTTTTCCGTTTAAAACTCTTTAAACTATGAGACGGGGTTTATTTTAATAAAATACATAAAATAAATTTGACTTTCAATTAACTTCTAATGACGTCATGTCCTTGGCTGTATAAGGATTCTTTCAGTGCCTAAAAAAGGTGCACATATTTTACATATTCAGCCAATGTTATGACGTCATAACTATAAAAAGTTTGAAAATGTATTAGAATTAAACTACCGCATAGAAAGCCAAAATATTCAAATTAGTTTCATAAAATAAAGTTTACTATCAGTAAAAAATATAAAATAAATACAAAAAAAAAACTTTACATACCGAATTGGTTGAATGCACCTGACTTAAGTTGCAAAAATCTTGTGTAAAGTGAACATTTGAATAATATTCATAAAAAATATTGTTATCTGTGACTTGTACGAGAGTTAGCTGCAAAAGTAAGGTTATTCGTTTATCGTTTAACTCGACTACGCAAAAAAAAAGGTTTACGATTTCTGCTGTTACTATAATGTACATTAAATTTTTCTGTTCCATCGCATCTCCTAAAATACTAACAGTGACAAAAGATGCGTCTATCGACGCGTCTTAGCAATACGCATGTACATGATATCACAGTAAATCCTACGTGGAATAATCAGCGATGGAATTCAATACGGTTGTTTTCTCTAAATAATATAAAAGTCGCAGTCAGTGTTTGTCTGTTTTCCGCTTACCTCTTCTAAAACACGGAACAGGTTTTGATACGGTTTTTAATATACCTTAATTATATTTGTGTAAACAAGTAAAGAAATTCAATGCGTCGTAATCAAGTCCTCGAAGTTTTATAAATATAAATCTGCCGTGTTTGGTATTAAAAAGGATTCAATGAGGACGATCGAAATTTGTGTTTATTTGTGCAGAATTGTCTCGCGCGACGTAAGAAAGTAGGAGATTTAAGATTTCTTACGATTATTTTTTAAAAACAAAATTTACAAATAAAACATCTCGATTTCAAGATTTCTTCGAGTTTCACGTTAGAAATCAAAACGAATAACTTGTTATCGAAAACATTTCGGAGAGTGTGCCCCGTTTTTCAAATTGTACAACTTCGACCCTATCTGCCCCTTTATTGTAGGATGGTCACATAAACGCAGGCAAAGCATCATCCTTACACTATGAACATACAATTCCGAGGCACAATTCAATTTTAAGTCTTTAAGCTGTTGAGGTGGTACCCGAAATCCGAAATCTATTTCCATAAAAATTAAAATTACAATAAGTGATATTTAAGAGTAGGTAATCAGGTACATTTTAGGTTATCATGCCCCATTTAAGACCACATGATTATTTAATACCAAATAAGGTAAGCTCAAAATCAAACCTATTTCAAATGAAATAGTAAACTAGAGAACTGTATTTATTTGTTTATAGCATCCTTATTTCACTCTTCTACTGAAAGTCCTATCTTCAAAAGGTTTCGGTAGGCTTGCTAAATTCCAGATCTAAAACGTACTAACGATTATTCCAATGGTTTTTTTATGTAAATTTTAAACGAGTTATTTATGTTTTTGAACAGAAAAATCTCTATCTGTAAAGCAACGTGAACTTACATGTGAATGTGCTAATAGTTCCTTCATGATAAAATTGTCATATATATCTCTCGCAATCTTCCGCCTTTCTTCTATACATTCCTGTTTCTCATATGATTTAATCTGTAATCAAACAACCATTTATTACATTTTCAAATCAAAACATTACAATTAACGCAGCGCGTGATGAATTTTTATGAATAATTTACCTCTTCGTAAAACTTTAATTGTGGCACTGGTTCTTCTGACGTCTGTTCACAAAATTCCTTAAATAATAAATAACCTGAAACAAAAAAAAAACATATTACTCAGTGTTATGTTATGTCGTGTTACTGATATGTAAATAATATTTAGTCTGTGTTCGTTACAACATCTGTTTAGCGCATACACGTCAAACGGTAATGATGTAAGGTTATTACATACAGTTTGCTAATTGAGTCGTAAGTGCTACGCCTGACATGCAATTATCATGGATTGCTGGACAACCGTTCGTTTTACGTCAAAAACTATGACAATGCCATTCAGATAGTCTTCAATGTCGATATGTACCACACAAGGTACCTACTTACAACCTCTGACGCAAATGTTGTACCTTTTTGCCTTGCATGATGTTACTATGATGTTAGCTCACTTAATAATGAAACGGAATTACAAGGTCTGTGTACACTTTTAAACATTTACCTACAAGCTTTTAGTTGTGGTTGGCCAAATATCAGACAACCAGTACTAAGACCTAGTAAGTAATATAAAAAATGCACTCATTTTTTTTATGGTAATGAGACGGACTAAACGCTCGACATGGTAAGACATAATGCATGGACAATTTCTGCGGTACCTAAAAGTTCGAGTAACGAAACAAAGTCCAGGGTATGGCGGGTAGGCTGCTTTGGCGCTTATTACTTTGAGATAAGTTTATTTCAATAGTCCTGTAATTATGTTAGCTGCAATTGCCTTCAAACCGGAGAACAGTTCTATTAACACATTTCTGTTTTACAATACCTGATGCTGCAATGGTAAACTTACTTCATAAATCAATCTTAATAAAATCGATTTTCATATCAAGTTTAAATTTCTACTAATGTTTGCGAAAGCGCTAAGAAACAAAGAACTAATAAGTACAATAACATACAAGTAAAAGATTTGTAGAGATCTAGACGAGGGGGTCACCCTAACCGCCACCGTTTCGTCCTAGTTTCCGATACCTACTAAGCCAGGATTTAAATAGTTAACTTTATTACAAACGGTACTAGGACAAAATTAACACTAAATCTTACAACTGTGTCTGTAGCATATTAACTAGCGAGAATTACGTAAATACATAAACGATAGGAAAATTTATGCAAAAAGTAGTTTCCGTTTATTGAGTACTGTCCCACACTATATCATCGCAAATTGATATGCCTACTAGACAAATTATACGATTTCTTTTATTCTAGGAACGACCCTGATATTGCGAAAGAAAGGTCAGTCATTCACATTTCGCTGAGTATGGATATGCCATTTTTATACACAAATTTAGACAAATACAATCGCACCAAAAACATTTTCATGTAAAATGTTGCTAAGACGAGACGAGAGCTTTGCAAATGAATCTTTATAATTATGTTTAATAAGTCCACTATTGACATTATACTCCGAGAATTTTGTTTATCTGGTATAATCCAACCCCAAGTTATGAGGGTTCAAAAAGACGACTTAGCTCTCCGAAAAAAGGTAGTGCCCTTGCGCTTCGTTTGGCTCGTCTTGGTCAGATGATACCTTATCTTATATATTCCTAATTTCCTATCCTTTAGAATTATATTGTCAAAGATTTAGTAGTTATATCAGTTAAGACAATGTAAAGTAACGCCTGAATCAATCAATTATCTAATGTAAAGTACTCGTTAAGTTTTTTTTTTTAAGTTGATATTTGGATGATTGAACAAAATATGCGTGAGTAAATATTTTGTATTTGAATTATTGAAATCTACGCAAGAGCAACGTCACTGGTTCGCTCAAATATTGACTGCATTGATGAGAGCAAATTGCAAATTCATTGGGTAAATAGTCACACGTTACATACAATAATGTAATATGTCTTCGTTTATATATGAGCAGATAGGAAGTAAAATTGAATAAATTTACGTGACTTCGAGTCAACCATCCTAGCCGGCGCACGTCGATACAATCTGTTATTTTTGTCGTGCATGTTAAAACTATCGTTACAAGACAAATCTTGAAATTAAAATCCGTCAAACAGTCAGATGGCCATAGTAAATTTTGTAATATAGGTTTCCATTGAACACCCTTCGGGTTCTGAATTGTAAAACAATAACGGCAAATCAAGTTTTAATTCGAAAACCAGCAAAATAAGCATATTATAATTTTTTTGTTTTTGATGCGATTTAGGCCAGGCATTGCCATCTTCGACAACATCGTTACTTAATACCAGGTGAGCTGTGGTCAAAACACCAAGCTTGATCAAATTAAAAAAAGCTTGTACTATGGGAACCAAATAACTGATAAAATTCCTACTTATATATATCATACTTTCATCAGACAGAAGAAATAAGCTGACAGAGCAGTCGTAAAGTATAAGAAGGTAGTTACACATCTAAATATCACTGTTCATTATTACTGATACGTTAGTGAGACCGCCAGGCGCGGCCTCTGAGCGTCCGGTGGTCCCGATAAGTTATTTACTGTTCAAGTAGGGTCAGTAAATTGCGTTTACAACTCCCTCTCAAGTCTCAAGAGCATCGCTGCAATTCCGCGTTCTAGCAAATATTCGAAACCGCCTTACAGTTAGTATACTGTGTATGCATGCATGCCGTATGTAGTCACTACTTCGCTCTGCATTGCTAAATAGAAATAGGTAAGTCAGTTTTGATATCGTTTCGAGCTTCGCGTTTCAAACTTACCATGCGTGATCAAACTGAACAATAAAATGTTAGAAATTCATGTACTAGACGCATTGCGTGAGTAGAGTACGCTCACGAAACGGTTTGGGCTGCTTTAGCAGCTCAGTTGTTTTACCTAAAGCTGTACGTTTATCATAAGAGTTTTTTTTTGTAAAAGTAATGAGACGAATTAGTATTATGATCTTTTGACGGTAAGAGATAACGCCTGAAGATTTGGACTAAACTTTGCGTAACAAAACAAAGTCCAGCATTGCTGTCTTGGCGCTCATTACTATGAGACATGATATGGTTAGTCTTAATAGTTCTGTAATTTCTCTTGTTGCAGTACCCTTCAAACTGGAACATAGTAACGTTTACAAACTACTGCTTGGCGGCAAAATATCTAACACTGTGGTGTTACAAAAAAGTAATACGACTAGGTTTTAAAAGTCGTGGTACTCTTTTGCTTCTTATTCGCATTCGTGCGATAAGAAAATCTTTGTCAGTAACAATTCAATTCAAAAAGTTGCTCAGTGTAAGTGAAAATGTCAAAACTAAATGTCCTAATATTTTTCCTCAATTAAGTTTATTAATAACTAGCGAACGCCTCGCGGTTTCACCTGCGTAGTTCCCGTTCCAATGGGAATACATGGATAAATAATAGCCTATGTCACCCGGATATAGTGTAGCTCCCTAACGGTGAAAGAAACTTTGAAATCGGTCCAGTAGTTTTTGAGTTCATTCATTACAAACACACAAAAATCCAAAATTCCAAAAATACAAATCTTCCTCTTTATACTATTAGCGTAGATACACGAACGAAACTTAAAAATGTTGCAATTTTCTGTAATAGACAATAGAAAAATACATCAACACTTATTTACCTAAGTTTAGATTTAAAACCCTCAAACTTGGTCTTATTGCGTTTGATTGACGTTAATCGGGATATCGGACAAAATATAGGACGTGCATAGAATACTTTTTAACAAGGAAAACCACGGGACGCAATATGCCCTACATCAGGAAATAATCTTTAAATAAAGCACAAAAGTAAAGATCCAGTCGAGCAGAGCATCCAGTTTGCAGGGATTTGTATCGTAAACAAGATTAGAGTAAGCAATGTCCGCGACGGTCGGGTACGCACGGCTCGGATTATAGCTCCTCGGCCTCTAATGAACTTGTCTCTCGCTCCTACTATAATTTTCTACTCCACGCAACACGATTTTCTTGTATTTTCCGCCTTTTCCACCCGCTTTGTTTTCATTCTTTTCTTATATAGTTGTAGTCATAACTGCAGAAAAGAAAAAAAAATCAACGGTGAACCAATGGAGTTTACAGAATATTTAAATACGTTTAAAAAATATAATGAATAATCTGCGCGCGTCATCACACTTATACAGCTTTTAACCGCTAGGTATGAAATTGTCGTATCGTACTTTGTTTTTTTTCGGCGTATAACATATTTATTTGAACTATTTAGACTCATTTTCTAAACATTCCTGCCATATTCCTGCCTAATCGGAAGATCATTTGATCCTTTAGAAAATATAGAACTCGGGGCCTTCACAAAGTGTGTGGAAAAAGTTTACCTGTAAATACTATAATTTTTTTATTTACCTAATGGCCAGGGCGTAAAAACGGAAAGTTCTAATTTAAACTCCTATTACCTATTATAAATTCAAAGTGGCAAGAAAGGGTATATTTGGGACCCCGTTTAATAAGTTAAAATTGCTCTTACCTTTGTACATAATAAGTCATATTATGAGTGCGTTTAGTACAGTGCTGTATTATATCAAGCAACTAGCGGCCCTCCCCGGCTTCGCACGTGTGCAATATAGATACTAATGTGGTGCATATGCATGTATTACACTCGTACACATAAACCTTCCTCTTGAATCTATTGTCTCTGTCTATTGAAGGTTAAAACCACATTAAAATCAGTTGCGTAGTTTAAGCATACATACGGCGGGAAGCGACTTTGTTTTATACTATGTAGAGATTCTTCATTACACATACATGTTCGAAATAGTATTGTATTAAATGGCTAGCAGTTTGCTGTGTACAAATTTGCATGTGAATCAGTACGAATACACGTAAAACTATGCAAATGGGTCTTCACGTCGTTTTTCACTTCTACCTATATAACCCTGGGCTCTATTATTCGGTTGCATTTAAATTCCTGACTCTAAAAAGGCTAGCGTGTCGAAATACAGAGCAGATAAAAAAGTTGGTCAACATTTTTTTTTAATATACCTACTCGTAACGGTATTTTCATTTACGTAGGATCTACGTCTTTAGTTTTTTATGATTGACAAGCTGGGTGGTTGACCACACCTCACCTGATGTTACGTGACGGTGTGGTAGAAGATGGTAAAGCACTCCTAGCCTAGAAAGAAATTACTGTCGAGTGAGGCTGTCGGAACATACTGCTAGGTGCTTAGCGGCAGCTTTTCAATAGGGTGGTAGCTAACTAGCCAGCCGAGTAGGTACTAGAAAATACCCTACCACCATGCTATGGTTTCCTGACGATGTTTTTCTTTACCAGCAGCTCAAGCTCATTGTTGGGGTTTAAGTCCGCGCCCTTCGGCGTGTGAGCCGACCACGCTAACCACTGAGCTATCATCGCTACAAAGTTAATGCATTGCCATCTTCTCAATCGCGCATTTCAAGACACGTGTTGTCTACCTCTTTTCTTACATCGAAAAAAAAGAACAAGTGTAAGTCTGACTCGTGCACTCAGGGTTTTTTATAAACTTGCATGTAGATAAGACATCCATTACGTTTAACACATTTTTCGAACGAATAAGTCAGATTGAAGGACAAATTTAACGTTTTAGTTTAACATAATTTCTCCCATATATCGATACATATGTACATAATAATATATATATTTGTGTCATTTCATCAGCTGCTATTTATTATTTATTATTATTATTTAGCCCATTTTGTCCCACTGCTGGGCAAAGGCCTCTCTCCCCCCCTTCCACGCCTCTCTGTTGTGTGCTGTTGTGGTCCACTCTTTATTGTGGGCATCGAGCTCATCTTTCCACCGCCTTTTAGGCCGGCCTGGTGGCCGTTTAACCTCCGGGACCCAGTCGGTGGTGGTTTTCGCCCATAGCTCCGCTGGCATTCGGCAGACGTGTCCAGCTATGCTATTTATACCTACTGTAAATTTGTAATTGCAAACAATATCATTTTATGTGATAAAGGTAGTTTTAAAATAGTTATTTATTGATTTTTCCTTTACATACTTGTGAAAATATAAATTTTATGATTCTGTGACAACCATAAATATGCTTGAGTTTTGATTTAATCCGCATATACAGACAGACACGTGTACAACGAAATTATCCTATAGGAGTACCTTTTTATTTTTGAGGTACGGAACCCTAAAAGCAAGAATCGGCATGCCATTTTTTACGTCAAGGCGAGGTTATGATTTAGTTTTTGTACTGGTGATAATGTAAATACCTATATACATTATACACATTACATTTATTAAATATATGTCCATACCAAATTGGAGTATTAATTAAGAATATAATATAAATATATTTACCTATACACTTAAAGTAATAGCTGTTGCAAACGCCGGGCATTCGAAGGAAGCCCACGACATCGAGGATTTCTCGGGAGGAAACTACAATTTATTGCGAACATATCAGAATCTGTAGATCCGTATATATCTTTTCGCATCTAATACTAATCCACTACGACTGAGCAACTCCAGGATTACAAAACGTTTCACGAAGAAAATCATACTTACTTAATATGCCATATTGTGATCTGTTTCATTTTTGATGTATAATAAAGTTATATTCTATTCTATTCTACTTACTTAATATTATCATTATTTTTACATAGTCTGGTTTATCTCAGTGCTAGATCTAAGAGATCTTTGCATTGTTGGCATTGTGGTGTTGCAAAATCTGACAAATCTCACGTACTATTTTATTTCTATTAGAGTTTTTATATGCGTATTTGTTGCCTAGTACACACATGAGTGTGTTTGTACTAAGTAATCCGTTTTGTAATACGCTAGCAATTTTTCGTAGAGAGCTATTACACGTATAAGCGAGACATCAAGAGAGGTTAAAAACCTCCCCCGGCGTGTTCCACCAAATCATCATCTAATTCCGTTATTGACATAAAACGCTAAACAATGCACTTAAATTATTTTCACGTGTATGAAATTGGCTTCATAAGCTTGTTAACGTGCTCACTAGGTCAGTAAAATTTCATGAAGCATATGTTCGTAAGTAGGTACAAACCCACTGTAAACAATATGTACCTACACGAGGCGTTGCCGATAATACCACTTACTATGCAGTATGATTAATCGACCAACTAATCCTATCGAAAGTGGTTGCAGACGTCGATGTTTTGTAGTGGGAAGGTATATAAATTAGAAAATGAGATCCTTAGAATCTAAATTTAAAAGAATTTAGTAAACGTTAGTCTGGTACGATTATATCGTCAACAAATACTGCCACTCATAATTAAAAAAAAATCGATTTCCTTAAAAAATAAACTTCTAATTTGACCAGTGTCCACTGTCCAGTTATCTCAACTATATGTTCTATTGTATGAAATTAAACATGAACAGACAAACAAGTTTTATACTTTTTCAGGTGATATAGTACAATAGAGTCAAACAGCAATTCGCGCATTGACAACTTCAACTCAATATTTGACTTTCCGTCTTCTACATATTTTATATAGAAAGAATGGACGGATATGTAAAAGGGAAGAAAATCAATATTCAAGACAGCTAAACAAATACTTGTGCTCCTGCCTTCTTCAAGTTTTGAGTGATGTCGATGACGTGAAACCTTGTCACGTCTACGGAGATAAAGCACGAGTGAAATACGCAAGTATCCTTATCTGACCCACATATCATTCCCTCTGCGAGCAAGACAATACCGTTGAAATGTTGTTGAAACGTATTTCTTTACACAGACGTCGTCGTCGCGTCGTTAAAAGACTTCTCATTTCTCTGCTAGCTACCTTGCGCATTATTTGCCATGTACACGTAAAATGAATTGTCTTGAGAGTGAATGTAGTCTTCCGCAGGTCGCGTGTCGGCACTCTCAAACGAGATGGTATTGCCAACCCTCGTCAAAACCAAATATGATATCATGCTGTATTTACTTTCCTAAAGTAGGTAATATGCGTAGGTACGCGGAGCTACCTATGTATATTAGTCGACTGGGTGTCGGCTGGATCAGTTTTTTCGGGGGCGTCAATAGAGCTCATCGCAGATTTTGATTTATGGTCTCTGCTCGCTCATGATCGGAATTAATGTTACGATGCCTATATCTTTTGTACACAATCGCGTCCTTTACACTACTTCTGAAACAATTAACCGTTTGCGTTATGTTTATTAAAGTATGCTAAATTTTGTTTTGATCTATGTTACCTGTGTTCAAGGTATTGGTACATACCTATATATGATTATAGATACTTCTTTAATATCTATGTATTCCCGTCAGAAATATTAAGCTTGTTAATCTTACAAAAAATATAATATTTAGTTAAAAATAATACATTTTTTTATTCAAGTCAGCTTTGAACATAAATGTCTTTTTTAGTAACAAAGCCCATCGTACTTAGCTATTCACTGTATTTAATGGTTATAAATAAACTATAACCATTTTATAGATAGCTAAGTATCACATATATTATATATACCAGCACATTGTGTTCCGTTCCAGAAAATAAAAATCCAGTTCTATCTAGAGTGTCGCTCCGTCCCGATTAGTTTAGAGATTGTCTGTGCTTGCACTTCGGGCACATCTAGTACAACAAAATTACGTACACAACAACCAACTAGAAAAAAGGAGCCACCGTTTTATTCTCAATTTCAAGACAGGAAACAGGGATAACGATCACAAAGTCAGTGTGGCGTACATGCAACGCGACAAAGTCAATTCTTTCCAGTTCTAGGTTCTAAATAAATTACATTGAATTTTTGAAATCATGGCTAGCAAGCAAGAGTTGACTTTTCCTCGTCGCTTTTATGCCTCCGCTTCCAACTTCTTCAGCTGTGTGAGCGTCGCCTCTTAGTTTCCACAGTCGCGAGGTCACAGATAAGTTGGTTGAATGCTCTGTTAACAGAGCTGAAATCTCCATTCCAGATATAGAGACGTATTCAACAGTAATTTGACTCACCTAAGACTTGATTGAATATTTTATCAAAATTTACTTCATTCTTCTTTTCCATATATTTGTGCATGACACTCCTCACACTGAAACAAGAGAAAAAAAAGACATTTCATTTCAGCTTAAAAAGCATACATACACCTTATTACTAAACTTAACCTTTGCTTTCTAGACAGTACTGTGCTACAGTGCTACAAGAATGGCATATCATCGATCGAAAATTATCACACGACGAATAAATTATGAAGTGAGACGTTCTTTACTACGAAGATAATTATAGTTAAAGACTGCAATAACCGACTTTAGAATAGGTGCGCTAGTTACTGAAGTCGATAATGATCAGGGAATTTTTTTTTGAGCCAACTAGTTATGTAGATAATGAAAATTCTCTGACTTAATAATAATTGATAAAGTACTTTTGAACATGTTAGATCAAATTTGCCTGATGCACGAAAGTTCGTACTCATACAGAAGATGTAATAAATATACATTCATTGATTTTTAAAGCTTATTTATTTTTTAATATTTTTGCCTACATTTATTTTAATTGTGTTCTTGTAAATAAAGAGATTTAAAAACTACTTAATGTTTGTCTTCTTTTTACTTAATAATAGGTACAAATGAATTTATAAAAATAGATCATTTGTGTATAATTTGAAATTTCGTTCTGGTAATTGCAATAATAAACATTATCAGATTTTTTCACTTTGTTTTTCTAAAATTAGTTCAGAAAGCAGACTTAAAATTCGTGTTACGTAAGTTTTTAAGGCTTTACATTTTGTATAGCTTTCAACTCGATAAGTTAAAAGCTCTAAAAAACAAAACTTTTTTAGAGCTTTTAACTTATTTATCTATTTTTTATTATTATTTATTATTATTATTTTTAATTTTATTATTATTTATCTATTTCTATAGAATTCGCATGTTTTAGAATGGAATCTTTTAGCAATTTAGCGTCATTATTTTATATACATTTCTATCGAGCTAGGCATTTCAAAATACTTTTCTACTTGTATGATAAAATATACAATTTTAATAAATAAGAAAGTAATATTTTAATAGACAAAAACGCAAATTTAAACAGCTAAAGTTGAAGAATATCGCTTTAATAAATCCACCAAAACCTAATGACAAAATGCCTGATATTATACATCAATTAAGAAAACTAGATGAAAGAATTTATTTTATAAATACATATATATAGAAAATCGAAAATTTATTAGGTACATATTAATTTTTCTGCCTAATATTCGTTTTCTAAGTAAAGCGAGCTCCATAACATAACCACTGAATCACAGATGTGAATAAAGTTATTTTATAGTTTTGTTTACAATGTGAGAACCATAACATTTTTTACTGCTGACTTGAACTTTAGTCGACCCTAGTCTTGGCTGTTGTTTGTACAGAAGGGTAAGACGACGTGGCGCGGGCATGACGGTGGACTGGCGTGGACGCGGCACAGACGCTAATTTTGATAACTTGGATTGTTTTATAATGACAATTGCAACGGAACCCATAACATATCTAGGCATTGAATCGATTATAAATATAAAGCCTTGTAAAGTTCCTAACTGCAGTACCCTTCACAAACGGAACACAGTAATATTTAAACACTACTGCTTTACGACAAAGCATCTGACACTGAATACTAAGGTACCTAAACTGGAAAAAATAATAGAATGTTTGTTCAATACTTTAGATAAATCTATGTATATATGTACATATTAGCATAATTAGTTGTCTTGACTGACTGACTGATTCATCAACATTTGGCGACAAACTTGAAATTTTAGCAATTTTTGCTTGGTAGGTTCAGAGGTGGTCCCATATAAATTCTATCAAAATCGATCGAGTGATTTCCCCAAACAATGAAGAACTTCAGTAATCATTAGAAGAAATGTATTATCAACTGTAGCTGTGGCAAAGGATCCAGTGAATCAAACATCACACATTGCAATATAAACAAATATTATTATCAGCAGGTCTGGCATAAAGCATGCATGCAAGTATAAATTACGCAGTAATTGAGACAAGATAACAAATTGTTGTGATTTCTGCTTATCAAACACAACACCTGATTTGAGGTTTATTGGCAATGTGTTACGATAATAATAAAATAAATTGGATGGTTATTATATTCATGTCACTAGATTGTGCAATTACTATATATATACAGAGTGTTTATTCAGAATTTTACAAAAATTAAGGTCAATTTTGGAAGCCATAATCTTATTAGACAAGACAATTAGCTAAAATCATTGCTGTTTTTTTTATTCTTCTTCTTTGATTTTGGTGTCGCATTTTGTGCATTTGCCAGTGTCAAGTGTTTTGATTATTTCAAGTTTCATAAGTTTAAAAGTAGTTAAAGTCCAGTCTTGGTCAAGTTCAGTCCAATCCAGTCATGGTTTAGTAAACTATAGTTGCGAATTTACTATAAAGCTTTGATGGGGTTTTGGAAGCAACACAAAAAGTCATGTTTCACCACATTATCACTTTTCCACACTTGCACTTGTAATTCGGCACTTTATGAATAAAACACCACTACTTGTAACATCAAAAAAAAAAACTAAAAATGAAATTCAGAAAAAGGCAAATTTGAAGCTAGTTTTCTTGCCAGAATAAAGCCCAATTCAACATACTTAATAAATCATTTTGTAAGTACTGAATGAATAAAGTGGATAATTTTCACTGAATTGTATTGTTGATATGGTCTCACAAATTAGTAAATTAGTGGCACAAGGTTCAAGAAAGGTTATTTAATGTTTTTGAACTTTGGTGTTTGTGACACATTCAATTAACAGCATTTAGCCACCTCCATACAATTATATTTTGTTTAAGCACAGCTCGCTTTTAAATTTTCATAACTGCAATATTTTTATTAAACATTTTATTATGTATAATAATTAAGTTACACTGAAATCACATTGTCATTTCTGTAATGAAAGTTATTCATATTTTTACAGTACAACAACCTCCTTTGACCAAGTTTGGGTTATATTTGAGAGACACAGGATATGTTGTTTATAATGCTACTTATGTTCGTGGCATAGGCTATCAGATCTTCCTTTTGACTATATAACAAGATTTGTATCAGTGCAGTCATAGGTCAATGAATTGAAAAAACATAATTCTGATCTATTTACAAAAAAAAATCGTCAGGGATAAAACAATACCTTCTATAAAAAAGTTTACAAGATTTCTATAATGCACTTAATCTTTATTACAATAGTTATTGTGTCAAATAACTCATTCTAAATGTCCTAGTTTATGACAGAAGTTGTTGTCATGTAAAGGCTATTCGAGCTTTATTTCTTGAAAGTAGAAATAGGAAATGAATAATTAAGTACTAATTAAATTATATTAAGTAACATTAAAAAGTAGGTTAATAATGTCTAGATTACATACACACGGGGATAGGGAAACTTGTACAAGTGCTTAATAGGTATATTAGGTATAATCCCAAAGTAACACTTTATAGTTACACTGTAAAAATATTATTAGTGATTCATAGATCCTATGCAATTCCTACATTACATTAAATAACCTATGGTTGTCCTTATAATACCTCAAGGTTATTGTAATACACAAGGTCCTTGCACAATCATTAAGCTATTTAGAAGTTTATGTCCACTGCTTAATCTATGCTTAAAGTATACCTATATTTTTTTCATGTGGAACATTTCAGATAAAAAGTTGTCAGGGCATTTAATCCATTAACTTTAAGCAATGTTTATAAGCAAGACCCAATGAATACCAGGAAACAATTACTTTCAGCTTAGTACTTATAATGTTGACACAAGTGTCATAGGAAATTAAATTTGTTTATTTATAATGCATTTTACATTAGTAATGATTCTAAGTTACTCCAAATTCAGCACAGGTAGAAACTATTTTTTGCTTTAGGTATAAAAATAGCATAGCAATGACAAGTTTATTGACCTCATACAGTGTTAATGACCCACTGGGATCATGGAAACTGTGTCAATTAGTTTTTATTATTAATAATTTAAGTAAGAAGGTAACACGTATTCGAAAATAAATGGCTTTCTATGGAATTACAAAATTACGTGCGACAGTCGTAAATTCTTCTAGACTGAGATAAAAATTGTTAATGAAATAAAGCTTTTTAAAATAATATTATTACAAGTGAAGCCTACAAAACATTCTTCATCAATAAATAGCGACTTTCAATAGAAGTTTCGACATAATCAATTTTGTAAACAACTTGATAAAACTTTCGATAAACAAGGTTATATAGGTCTTAACATCTTTCATATCCTTATAGAAGTGCCTTAGGTAATTACCTTGGGTCTGGTAGGACTATTTTTTTACTAGCTCGTGCAGCTGGAGTACATTTCGACTTCTCCATAGCCATCAAGTAGCTGACATCTGCGAGAACTGCTTCGAGGTCCGCCATTTTGATACTGAATTTATCACCTTCACCAGCCAAAAAACAACACTTCTTCACAACACACCAACCCAGCGAGGAAGAGTCGATTCTCAACTGATAGTCATAACCTTCCTCACATGACGACTGTTCACCGTTTCACGGAATTTGTTGATGAATGGTGACACATGCTGATTATTAACAATCACTATAAAATTACCCACAAACATAGGAACTCGAAATTACATCGCGAGGACCACGGAAGCATGTAACACGGTTCTATGACACAAGTTATTCACAGCAAGGCGTTTTATACTGTAAATAACAAAAATCAAACACGAATAATTTCTGTCCACTCCCGTCACTGCTAGCACGACTGCTTACCTTACTCACACATTGACAGATTATTTCACGTAATTCACGTAGTAGTGCGTGTATACGTGTGTCACAAACACATGGGTATATAAAACTAGAGATGTACTAAAGAGAATAGGATAAAGATTATAATATTGATACGCCATTGCGCCGACATAATAATTCTTTTTGATAACACATGAACATTCCAGGCTGATAAATCTGATAGTTAAGTTTCTTTTAACAGATAACTAGAATTTCTTTGTCCGACAGATTAAAATGAATGAAACTATACCTTTAATTTTCTAGAGCACATAATTTCCGACAGTAAATTTGATCGACCATCAGACAATATTGTATGACGGATGAAAGCAAATACCAAAAACATAAACTAAAACTTCAGAATACAAAAAGCTGTATTCTGAGACCGACTGTAAACCTTCTAAATCTGAGATTAAAGCATATCAATTTGCGGCCGGTATAATGACACATTTTTTAAGAGCGCTATGTATGAAGATGTTCTCATCTCTATAATCCCGTAGCATCAAAAAAACTTCAATAGGCGGGACAGCAAAAAAAATTATGTCCTTGCAACAAATTATTTCCTCAAATTTGATTTTATTCATTGAGATGAGAGAATGATTATTTCGAAAAAAAAATGTGCCGTTTTACGTGTGTTTATTTTTATAAATGGTAGTTTTAAATTATTTTATTCGCACTACTGTGAGCAAATAGAGATATTTGGTTTTTGTGTGTTGCTTCCAAAGCTCTACTTCTAGTAAGATTACCACTTTATACTAGAGCATAGGCTGGACTTGATCGTGATAATATACCTACATAGGTATATTATCACGTTCAAGTCCTTACTTAATACTCATTGCATAAATGCACATGCATTTATTAAGTAAGGAGCAAGTAGCAACAATAGCGATGCCAAAAAAGGCAAGAAACAAGCGCTTTGTAATGTCAAAATACTCGTTATGTCATTTCTAGATTCCTTATACTTTTTTAATTCATGTCATTTCGCTATATGCATTTTGCCAGTGTTCATCACAACCACACAAAATTCATGTAATTTTGTGTGGTGTGTGTTTTGCCATGTTTTCCTTCATTTTCACACATTTTTATGTCATTTTGTAGTTAAATATTCTACGTTTTTTTATTGAACTAGGTTCAATATTTAAGTACCTAGTTGTTTGTATAAAAAAAGCGGAGAGTTGACAACTTTTTGAATACAATTTAGTCCAGATAAATGATAATGATACATTTGGTAACACTGCATGAAGGAAAAAATTGCTCTAACAATTAATCGGCAAATATATTGATAGTTTGATAAGGTGATTACATATTATGAATGAGCCGGTGATTTAAATTGCGCTGTTTTCCACGCTGCACAAGTGAGTATATCTCTATCATGTATAATTATGTTAATTATAAGTAATCGGAAACACCAGTGTCTGATTGACAATGCTGCCAAATGAGTTAAAATAAAAATTAACGATTTCTACGTACATTCAAGGTAATAAATAATTTAGTATGTAATACCACGGAAATAGTATGTAAAATCTATTACTGTAAGACAGTTCACCTTGAAAGTTGCTATTTCAATGGGCACTTTATTTATGTAAATATTGTGAAATACCTCGTTTCATAGTTTTTTTCATTATTGTAGCGATGATAAAGTATTGCCCGCCGAACGTGACCCTTTGGGAAGTCTGGGTGGACCATGGCATCTCGCAGTGTTTTATGGAAACTGTATCAGCCACCCTGATTGGGGGTTTCCTAGCAGTATTTGGACTTATTCAAATTATTATGTATAAAAGGTAAGAAACAATATTTTTAATTTCAAAACTGTTGGTTATGTAGCTTAACCTGACTTAATTGAATAATTAATACATACTATAAATCATTATCAAGTTTGCATACCTAGATAGAAGCTGACTACTTTACAATACTTATCAATCAATTAGACCAAACAGAGAAACGTTTAGTGACTTTTAAATTATTAACCTTCAAATATGGCATGAATTATACCATCAGTCTTATCAATGCAGAGATAAGCCTACCCTACAATATGAAGCTTGTTCAAAATGTCATAAATATCAAACAACTTATTACTTTATTAAGTCAACAAATTCAGCTTCTTAGCATCAGTCACGTAGAGATAAGGAATGACAAGCAAATTTTGTCAGTTATCCACTAGATGAAGGTTAGATGAATAGGTATAATGGTAGCATGTTAAAACTAGAGCAGTCCAGATGACTTATAAAATGATATTTCCCTTACACACTTGCACTCTTCACTCCCACTTTCACTTCAATTCACAATTTCAACTAGCTAAAACTAAAAATTCAGTTGTTTGTGCAGTGTCATAAAAAACATACATATTTGATGCTGACCTAAGAAATAGGATATACCTTCTTAAAAGTAGTATAAGCTTCAGCCGAACTACATAAGTAATGAACACCAAAGCAGCAATGCCCCAGACTTTGTTTTGGTATTCAAAGTTCTGTGTATTGTTGCAATGGTCATGGACATGTGTTATCTCTTACTATCAGGAGAGTGCATTGTTCGTCTCATTACTTTTACATAAAATAAATCAATATTATGAATTTTAAATTAGGTTAATAAATTAATGTGTTTTTATTGCTACAGATATGGAACCGAAGTGGTAGATGTTAGATCTTCTCGCCTATTTGGCATTCAGCTGTTCTTTACACTATTTATACCTGTGCTGGCTGTGATAAGACTCTTCTTACAAGCATTTTTGTTTGATGGTGGACATGTCTATGGATATATGGTAAGGAACATAATTTTGTTAAGAAAAGAAGATACCTCTATTACTAAGCATCTAAGTGTACCAACTGTTATTAGGAAATTAAAAAGGGTCATCTTAGAATAAGACACCTAATTTTTTTTATTAGACTGTTTGGTAAATTTGAAACAAGAAAGACAGACAAACTGATAGGCAAGCTTAATTGCAAAATATTATGTGCAGCATTTCTTATCAGAATTTACATCCAAAACTTGTTTTTGAAATAAAAAGTAGCCTATGTGGACCAATGTTTCTTGAGGACAGTCCCAAGAAACTATTATTATTTTTTAAGTCTGTTATAACCATTTAGTTGTGAATAACTAATAATAGAAAGATAGAGTATGACCTGTATGTTTCTGATGGGCTGTACCTATGTTTGTAAGGGAAAATTTTGACTTTATGCTTGCAACGGGAGTCTAGATGGTGACTTTCGCAGTGTTTGTCTTGGGCTATTAGAGTTACATTTTTATGTAGTAGTGAAGTGTCAAATCAACACTATAACTTAATTTATGTTTATTTTCCAGATTGTAGCGCTAATAGTGACGTTAATCGCTTTTCCATTGTCAGCATACCTAGCGTTGCTAGAGAGGAGGTACCTCCTGCCTTCAGTACCGCCACGTGGACATGGCTTTGTACTGCTAGTTTTCTGGGCACTTATTTTTGTATCAGAGAACCTATCCTTTTTGAACCTTAATAAGGAAGGATGGTGGTGGCACTTAAAGAAGTAAGTATAATCTAGACTTAGCTTTTCCATATTTATTAGTACCTATATATATTTTATAATAAAATTGGATAACAAGACATATGACATACAACACAAATATAGTGGTATTTTTGAGCTATTATAACAAATAAGGTATAAGGTAATAATAACAGTATAAGGTTGAATTCATCCTTACAAAATTAGTAAAGTTTGTTTTTCACAACCCAAATGAAAAACCAGACATAATTATGAAAAACTAGCGGACGCCTCGCGGTTTCTTCTGCGTAATTTCCGTTCCCGTGGAAATATAGGGATAAAAAGTAGCCTATGTCACCCGGGGATAGTGTAGCTTCCCAACAGTGAAAGAGTTTTTGAAATCGGTCCAGTAGTTTTTAAGTTAATTCGTTACATACAAAAATACAAATCTTTCATGTTTATAATATTTGTATAGATCAGCTGGTGGTGGATGGTGGGTTATAAGCAGAATCAATGAATAGATAAAGATAGTAATTTATTTACTAAAAACAACACATACTGCAGTGTGCCTTGTGTTCTTGGGGTTAGGGTAATGACATCCTATACTCCTTAATGCAACCTGCATTCCAAAATTCAATCAAATATGTTGAGCAGTCAGAGCTTAAAGGAGCAAAAAACACAAACTTTCCTGTTTAATATAATGAGATCATAAATTAAAAACTACGAAAATGAAAAACTTGAAAAAATATGAAGTTACTTTTTTGCTACAAATTTCATTATTAATGAGCATAATCTGTTATTCTTTTACCATAAACAACATGTGGACTGATGCAATTAAATTATCATAGTAATGATAAGTACGGGTTTTCCCTGTCATGGAAAACTAGTGCTTTAGTCATAATTGTTAGGCAATTGTGGTGTCATATGCAAAACTAGCGATGATAGCTCAGTGGTTAGCGCGGTAGGTTCGCATGCCAAAGGGCGTGGGTTCAAACCCCAACAATGAGCTTGAGCTGCCGGTGAAGGAAAACATCGTGAGGAAACCATAACATGGTGGTAGGGTATTTTTCTAATACTCGGCTGGCTAGCTACCACCCTCAAGTTGAAAATCTGCCGCCTGAAAAAGCATCTAACGGTGTTTTCCGGCAGCATCACTTGAGAGCCAGTTCCATTCCAGGCTAAGTGTGCTTTACCATCTTCGACCATACCTTCACTTAACATCAGGTGAGCTGTGGCCAAACACCTAGCCTGTCAACCATACAAAAAAAAACTATCGCAAAAAACTGATAAGGTGCGAATTGAACTTGCTCTCCAAAGGTCCTGTAGGTACCTACAGTCACATAACATGTGGTTTTTCTAAAATGATAAACTTGGAAGACGATCACTAATATACCATTTCATAGAACGTCATGGTCATTTAATTTTATTAATATATTCTGGAGTTCTGGATTTTCCAACCTATTTTGTGTTAAGTATAACTTTTAACCCCGAGTATAACTTTTTATGTTCACCCCCACTCCCCTTTAAATTTTTTATGGCAAAAACGAAACGACACTTTTTTTAACAACTAGTGACGTCACTTTTTGAAACATTGACAAACGGAATTAATGTGATATGAATAAAATAACGCCACTATTAAACACTAAAATATAACAGAACAAAAAAAAAACAGAAACGAAATGAACTCTCAAACTAAACTCCTTGTTCTGCATAAATGTAAAACTTAATTTTTTTATTGTTTCCATCTCTCGTTTAGTTTACAAGATCGTCTGGAAATGGCGCTATTCGTGGGCCGTTACGTCTCTTGCATGATAATGTTCATACTCGGCATGAAAGCGCCTGGCCTCATGCACCAGTTCCGGTATTTGGACGACGATGACGACACCAGAAGGATTATACCACCAAGGGTAATGTATATACACTCACTTTTTTCAGATCTTTGTAGAAGGCGTAAGTATAATAAATATTATCTAAAAACTGCTTGTACTGCCTTTTTCTATTAACACTGCCTGTATCAATATAGGCAATTATCCTTTAAAAAAAAATCTTAAGACTTACTTACTACGACCTAGTTTTCTTTGCATGCTAAGTGTGTTTACCATAGTATTCCACACCGTCACTTAACATCGAGTGACCTTTGGTGAAACACCTAGCCTGTCATAAAAAAGTATGTTAGGAAAATATAAAAAAAGTCGAAACTATACATATAAAGAAAAATTGCAAATTCATTTAAAAAATATCAATTTATAAATCACCTAATTAAATATGTCCATCAATTATGTTAATTGCAAATTGAAAACAAAAGTTAGCACAAATTATTTATTCATGTTTCAATAGCTGTCTGTTAAAAATTATGTAATGGTGTAAGGAGTACCTAACATTATTGTTCGATAAAATTTCAAGTTTACTTTTAAAAATTATTATCATTACATTATTATGTATTTGTATATTTATTGTTTTGCATAAGTGCGGTTTTAGCTTTTCGAAAATAGTTCAGTCCGCGACTAATGGGCTGCAATGAAAAAGACAACAATATTTTAGTAACTTTAAAACCACCAAAAGTGGTCTCACTATCGCAGTGGCGGATAAATCTCCTGCTAAATATTACTGTGTTACGGTTTGATCGATGTAGAATTTTCGAAGTGATGGGCGCCAATTTAGATATGCCATGAGCAGTTTCCGTGAGTGGTGATATCCATTCAAGTTAGGCGATCATAAAAAGGCTAGCCAATTGTATACATGCGCAATAAATTTCGTAGTCTCGTGACCGAGTAACTTCAATGACTGTAAGGGCTTACGGTAACATCACGGGAAATTTTTGTCTCAAAGTTCTTGATAATTATAATCATGAGTATGTGTTACTGGATCTGGCAATTAATCATGATGAATGGAAATAAATTATAGATATCTTTACCCAGCAGTGGTGAAAAGGTGGCTTCGTGTACAAAAGAGATTTTTATTCCTGAAGAGTGCCGGTAAATTGTATTCAAGGATAAATTCGACTTTTGTGAGACGTTATTTGAAGACATGTCGTGTTTACCAAATAGGATAAGAGGCTACTCCGATATATAAATACGATACAAACTTTTTACCAAGTCATAATTCATCTTTTTTTTTTAATTATCTGTCGTTACGTCATTTATGACAAATTTTTCAGTGTTTTTTGTAGGTTAAGATGTCATGTCCATATCAAAATCATATATCTAATATTCACGGCGATTATGAACCCAAAATTAAAAAGGTAATTTGTTGGTAGATTTCCTGCAATCCATGGATCTAAAACTGCCACATAATTGCAACCTTAATCTTTGGTCTAACATTGGTAAACTGACATTCTGAAAGTCAGTGTATTTGTTTTGTAAATTGTTCCCAAATTATTTATACTGTCGTTGATTTATATGTATGAAGAAAACCAATAATGACCATGTATTACTTCTATGAACCACCTAACGTGAGACTTGTTCTTCTAAACGTTTATTACCAGCAATCAACCGCCAAGTAGTTATGTTCTGATTTAATGGGAAAGCTTTTAGTGAACTTAAGTGAAAAATTTAAATTACAAACTTGGTGTCTCAGCGTGACGAGCTAGTATAATGAAGATCGAAATTCTTTACGAGCTCTCAAATCCTCAATATTATCAAAGATTAAGAATGACGAAGTTGTGGCGTTAAAAGAAGTCTACTTTTTCTAGCTAACCGTAGGTACAAAATTGTATGGTTGGCGCCAAATTTTGACGACGTAAATGAAGTACTATGATTTTGAACTTTTAGCAAACAAAGCAGAGCTGATTTTACCGCGCGACATGCAAGCCCGCATTTCGACCTTCAAACATACTGCGGTAATCACTTGTCACCCTGGGATTTACTATCACTAATCTATGAAGACGCTTTTCGCGTGTCTGTTTGTTCGCTTATTCCAAACAGCGGATTTTGATACGGTTTCATTTAGAGAATTCCTTCCGCATGATTTATATATTCGCTCAAAGCTGTGGTCGGGTATTATAATAGTGTTAAAAAAGGAGTTATCCATAGCATCAGGATTCGTAACTTTGAAAGACTAATTATGTCGATAAAATCGATGCTAGTTCTTAAAAACTATAGCTTCGCCATTGTACCCTATTTCCATTATTATATTTAAATCTGCTAACAAGTTAGCTGATAACAATGCTTTGATCTAGTTGACAATGCTCGTACGAAGACTGTGCAGATCGCTAGTTAACCAATAAAATTAAGTTTAGGCTTTCTCCCGCAGGATGACAACCGTTCAACATTTCGCAATGTTTGGAGCAAATTACGCACCCTGTTGCCATTCCTGTGGCCACGTAAAAGCTTCATGCTACAGATGTATGTGCTCATTTGCATCTTGGCTCTCATCGCTGGAAGAGTCATCAACCTTTATGTGCCTATTTATAACAAAAACATTGGTGAGTTTCTCTTTTTTAATATTACTACACACATACGTGATACGCATAAACCATCTCGTCTAGTGATCCCTCTTACTTAATGATAAAATTCATAAAGCCGGGAACTGCATAAATCGTCATCCGAATCACGATAGCGCTCAGTTGTCACTCATACTGACTGGATCGTCCGTTGCTTGATTTCGGCGCTTTCGGACCTTTTACTTAATAAATCTACACCACGAACGTTAAGTACCTACATTTTTTCTATGGATGTATCTGGGGAAGTACTAGATCTTTCTATGCTAGAGATCATTCAGGTCCGGATAAAATGACTTAAGTTAAATTTTAACATTTTCTTTTAAATTATTTCTAAATTAACTTACGTTTGACCGCCAACTTGCCTAATGTTACGTGAAAACGTGGACGATAGACGATAGAAGACACCCACATTTTAACATTCGGGGAACATCCACTCGGGCAGCAAATTCCACTGCGGACTCTCATGATGAAAATGGAATCAAAGCATTTTGTTTGAGTTTTTGGCACATCGATAATGAATCAGTGATGCTTTCTAGAGCTTCTGGCGGTCCAATAGTAGAATGCAGCATGAAATTAAATCATGCAGATCTGAGGTGCACTCTCCAAAATGCATCTGATAAAAAAAACTGATAAGACTAGCAATTTTGCGTCGATGTTTGAAGTTTGGGATAACTATTTAGTATTTAATATTTAGTCTTATTTTTTATCATTTAACACGGTGGGTGTTTCTAAACAGACCTTTACTTTTGCAGTGGACAGCCTGACGCCACCAACACTCTTCCGCTGGGACTTGGTCCTTATTTATGTGTTTCTAAAGTTTCTGCAAGGCGGCGGGACAGGAGGCATGGGCTTTCTGAATAATCTCCGTTCGTTTTTGTGGATCAAAGTGCAGCAGTATACTACTAGGGAGTTACAGGTGAGATAACTGTACATACTTTAATTTTAGGTTGGAGTGGTATACCCATAAATGCCATAGCATGTGTTTTGTTAATTTTTAATGTGGGGTGATACTTGTATGTTTATTTCTCTCTCTCTTTTCTTCGGGAGTCTTTGATCCTGTGCTAATTCAATATGTATCAGGGAAGCGAAAAGTTTTGAAAAGAATGGATGTTTTTTTACTCATGTTAAGTGATGATGTGCTCGAAAATGATAAACACACAACATACTTTTTTTTTTAACTGTGGTGCTATCTTTATTTCAATTTTACTGCCCTGTTAGCTCATTTGGTAGAATATCTGCTTCAAGAGCTTTAGGGCGTGGGTACGATTCCCACCGGGACAAACATTTATCTATGCTAATATTATTAACAGGAAAGATTTGTATTTTTGTATGTAACAAATAAACTTATAACTACTGGACCGATTTCTAAAATTCTTTCAACGTTGGGAAGCTACACTATCTCCGGGTGACATAGGCTATTTTTTATCCCTGCATTCCCACGGTAACGGGAGCTACGCGGGTGAAACCGCGAGGCGTCCGCTTGTGTGACGATAAATGTTTTATTCTGTGTCAGCGTGTTCTGTATCTATTATAAGTAAGTATTTACAAAAAAAAAAAAGAATAAGAATTCTATCAGTTATCTGGTATCCATAATACAAGCTCTGCTCAGTTTGGTTTGCTAGAAATTTCTTACGACATTTATATGTATATTCTGTAGGGCATTGTAAAACTCTCTATGTTGTTTCAGCTAGAGCTATTCAAACATCTCCACGACTTGCCTCTCCGGTGGCACCTTTCCCGAAAGACCGGTGAAGTACTTCGTGTAATGGACCGAGGCACAGACTCGATAGATAACCTTCTATCATATATCCTCTTCTCTATCGCACCCACGCTGATTGATATAGTGATTGCTGTTGTGTTCTTTATCGTGCAGTTTAATGCCTGGTTCGGACTCATCGTTTTCTCTACAATGGTTCTGTATATCAGTAAGTAGTTTTGTTTAAATGTATTTTCTTAATAATATCATGAAAACAAATGAATGCTGTTTCGAAATAATAATACTTAAGAACCACACAACAAAACAATGTTTTCTAAATTAGATAAATAATTTACGATGAGGCCATGCGAAATCCTTTGTTTTCTTTTAAATGGAGGCTAAAATCATTTACGTTTGTTCCAGTCGCCACGATAGCAGTTACGGAGTGGCGCACAAAATTCCAACGACGTATGAACCTCGCTGACAATGAGCAGAAGGCGCGCTCTGTCGACTCTTTGTTGAACTACGAAACTGTCAAGTACTACGGCGCGGAGGCTTACGAAGTTGTCGCTTATAGGGGCGCTATTGTCAATTACCAGGTAAAAATACTGTTGTAATTCTCTAGGTATCTTTTAGGCAAGCGTGCTCCATCGTAGACCGTATTTTCGCTTAACATCGGGAGAGATGGCGGTCAAACGCAAGCCTATATGTAATAAAAAAAAAACATCAGAGTATAAAGAGACGTTATCATTCACGGTGGTCAACATCAGGTTCCATACACGTATTGTTTCGCTCTTTATTTAATAATATAAAATAGTAATTTGGGTCACAAAGGACCAAAATAAACCAATGGGGGTGGTAGCGATTGTTTAATTCCAGAGCGAAGCGAAGGACTCTAGAGTAGAATCCTAAACGTAGCAAGGAATTCAAAGTACGTCGCTCGAGGTTAAATAATTTTAGTATCGTGTGGCATACTCTGCTTTTCATCTATGAGAAAAATAAATTTTCTCTCGATTTGTTTGGTAGTAAATTGATCACAGTTTCTACGTTTAATTTTATACTTTCTGGTGTTAATATTTAGCTTTCACTACTAGAACTCATCACTTTATCACTTCATTTACTTGGTAGTAGATCTTCTTAGCAGGAGGTCGTCTAGGTAGGTACCACCGCAGTACCAGTTATTCTGCCGCTAAGCAGTAGTGTGTAAACATTACTGTGTTCCGGTTTAAAGGGTACTGTAGCTAGCGAAATTACTGGGCTGTTGAGACTAACCATCGAAAGTCGCTAACGTAATGAGCGCCATAGCAGTGATGCCCTGGACTTTGTTTTGTTACTCAAAGTTCTGTGTATCGCTGCAATGGTTATGGACAGGCTTTATCTCTTACCATCAGGAGAGCGTCTCGTTCATCTCATTACTTTTTACATTAAAAAAAAAATCTTTTATTCAATTTTTGTAAATCAGTCTGTTATATTTTGGTAAAAATTAGTAAAAAAAAACGAATAAGAACTTCCCGCGTAAATTTTAAATTTCGTTAACCAATGCCGCGTCACTTATTAAGCGTGTCGCAATGACCCGTTTTGCTCGCACTTATCGAGGAACCCTTCGTCTCTTTTCGAATAGATAGGATGAAAAAATCTGTCCCAGTCTTAAAAAAATCTTAGCAGCTCATATATTCTTTGTTACAGAAAGAAGAGTTCAAATCATTGATCACGTTAAACATGCTGAATACAATGCAGAACATCATTATTTGTAGCGGTAAGTTGAAACACACATTTGTTTTTTTTTATCAATTTGCCCCATTGGGCAGGCTAAAGCTGTAAAGCCATATTGCCTTGTCCTAAGTGTTATTTCTGCTGTCTCTTAGCTATAGTTATGGTCAAAGTCCAGTCTTAGTCAAGTCCAGTCCGTGTCAGTCAAGTCCAGTCATGCTTTAGTAAAGTAGTGGCGACTTTACTATAAAGCTTCGATGGAGTTTTGGAAGCAACACGAAAAGTCATGTTTCACCACATTATATCATTTTCCTACACTAACGCTTGTAATTCGGCACTTTATGAATAAAACACCACCATTTTTATGCATAAACACTCGACAAAACACTAGTTTTGGAAAAAATACAACGGAGCGACACGACTCTTCCCGCGTTCCCGCCAAAACTCACAAACATTTGAGTTTTATTATTTTCCTCACGACGTTGATGATGTAGGGCCTTAAGCATTAATAAACTTCGAAACAACCAGCCTTATTATATTACTAATCGTGTATATGTATTGACGTCTGCAGGTCTACTAGCGGGTTCTCTGCTTTGTGTCTCCATGGTAGTAAAGACTTTCGAGCTGACGGTCGGAGATTATGTGTTGTTCGCCTCCTACATAGTACAACTTTACGTTCCTCTTAACTGGTTCGGAACATACTATAGGTAAGATTAGTTTTTTTTTTATGGTTGACAGGCCAGGTGTTTTACCACAGCTCACCTGATGTTAAGTGAAAGCGTGGTCGAAGATGGTAAAGCACACCTAGCCTGGAATGGAACAAATAAATAAAATAAAATAAAATAAATATCGTAGGACATTACACACAGCGCCATCTGACCCCAAACTAAGCAAAGCTTGTACTATGGGAATCAGGTAACTGATAAAATACTTGAATACTTTTTTTTTGTAAATACATACTTATAATACATACAGTACACCCAGTCACCCAAATGAATGGAGTCTATGAATAATATACACATTACTGCAGGTACCTCGATTCAAACTGCAGTAGTTTTTAGTGCATATTGAACACAATCGCGCAATTCACGCGTTCCTTTTTGCCATACAACTGAATTGTGTTTTTTTTTAAATTAATAGTATCACAAAGTGGACATATACAAAGACTTGCGGTACAAAACTATAAAAAAAACACGTCAGTTTTCATAGTATTCTAGCTCTTCATGCCACTTGTTATAAAATCCTTTTTCCATTCAACAGGGCAATACAAAAGAACTTTGTCGATATGGAGAATATGTTTGATTTGATGAGAGTCGATAGCGATGTGAAAGACGCGATCGGCGCTCCGGATTTGCTGATACGGCGTGGCAGCGTGCAGTTCAAGAACGTGTCGTTTGGTTACGGCCCTGAGAGGCTGGTCCTCAACAATGTTAGCTTTAAAGTCGCAGCTGGCAGTACTGTTGCGTTGGTAAGTAAAAATATCGAATCACAGGAATAATTGTTAATAATTAGCTGTTAAAGGGATTCCACTTGTTTAAGTTAAGTTTTTTTTTCAAATTAAAGCTGTTCCACAGAAAAAGTCCGATCCGATTTTAGAGTTGATCTTTTATTAAAAGTAGCTCATAATGTGCAGTATAAATACTTCCTTCGGCTTGGTACACTCCAAGCTATTAAATCAATGTATCATAAAAAATTGGCGAAATAACTCAAACGTTGAGATTGTCGTTAAAAAAATTTTTTTGTTAGGTCTTTCGTAGTGAAAATCTTTTTAAGGCCGTGATTATTATCTCATCTACTTACACTACCTGTCTACCTTGGTGTACACTGTTCAAGTCAGACTTGCACTTTGTTTATAAAAAATGTTTTTGTTTTACTCATGCGGGATTACTCACGTTTAATTACGTGCTACGTAACGTTTATGTTTTTTATTGCGAGCTGTACTCTATTTTGTTTCCTTGAAGAAGGCCACAGGATGTGGCCGAAACTATAGTCAGAATAACCGTCATAATAAAATGACCGCATAAGTAAAACAAAACTGCGTTAAAACCACGTCAGTTTTCATAGTAATAAATATGTATAGGTTGGTCCCAGTGGAGCCGGTAAATCTACTATAATGCGGCTGCTGTTCCGTTTCTACGATGTGAATGAAGGTGCGGTGGTAGTGGACGAACAAGATGTGAGGACAGTGACGCAAGCATCATTGCGCGCCAACATAGGCGTTGTACCACAAGACACAGTTCTATTCAATAATACAGTAAGGTGGGTATCTTGCATTTTTTTTTATTTTTTTTTATTTTTTATGTTTGACAGGCTAGTTGTTTGACCACAGCTCACCTGATGTTAAGTGAAGGTGTGGTCGAAGATGGTAAAGCACACCTAGCCTGGAATGGAACTGGCTCTCAAGTGAGGCTGCCGGAACACACCGTTAGATGCTTGGTGGCAGATTTTCAACTTGAGGGTGGTAGCTAGCCAGCCGAGTACTAGAAAGTACCCTACCACCGTGCTATGGTTTCCTCACGATGTTTTCCTTCACCGGCAGCTTAAGCTCATTCTTGGGGTTTGAACCCACGCCCTTCGGCATGCGAACCTACCGCGCTAACCACTGAGCTATCATCGCTACAAATTGCATTTACATATATTGTTCAGTTTGATATTTATTTACCAGGTGTAAGGGAAATGCACTCGAAAACAGATGATGCAGATGCTGGTGGCCCGTTAAAGCTAGTACTAATAATTGTGTGTATAATTATTTAAATACATCGATATTTGTAAAAAAAAAAAATACAGGACTGTTTATATTTTTGTTTTTGTACGCGTCTCAAAATTTTCTTTCCCCGCGTTGAAACCAGCCCGAATACGCTTGTCTCGTTTTCGCTAGTTGAAAGAACTATCACGTGCGCTAGACGGTGTGGTGTCGCTGAAGTTCGTAATAAAAAAGGGGGAAAAAATCGCATTTTTAAAAACTATCAGCAATTACCAACTCTCTCTTTGTTTTTAGCGTTTAGATTAAATAACCTATTTATAATCGGCATTCTAGAGTCCACCACTCTGGTACTACTGTTCAAACTAACTATTGTTTCATTCATCGGCTTTAAATTGTTATGGATACTTCCAATAATATTTTGGATTAGTACCAAAATAGCGATAATAAAAATACTACATTGGAGTATTTATTAGATAAAATCGTTTATTACATTTAAACACGTTAAGCTTGACACGTATATTGTACATAATGTACCTATATTTTTTATCATGCGGAACATTTTTTATCTGCTTGACCTACGACGATGTGTGATAAAACTCATGTTCTCGATTACTGAGATTAATGTACGTAATAATGTAGCAAAAGTTTATCTTTCATTATCTGCATATTAAAGAAATATGCTATCTAATTATACAGAAATTATTGATGTCTAAAGTTCAGCCATAATCATCTGACGAAATAGGGAGTGAAACAATCTGAACAATTAAATCGAATCGTGAGTGACTTGGTTAGTTAACCTACGCAAAAAAGGAGGAGGTTCTCAATTCGACTGTATTTAAAAAAAAATGATTTTGTTGATTCTTTGTTTGCTTGGTAGATCATACTTCAGAGGTGGTCCCATATAAATTTTGTCGAAATCGGTCGGTTTTTAAAAATCAACAAAAATAAAATAAAAAATTATACATCGATGCGATAAGGCCGCCACTTGTGGCACTAGTTAATAAGGTTTTTTGTTCTCTGTACTCTTTTCTATTTATGATGTGCACAATAAAGAGATCTATTTATCTATCGATGATATTTTCGTTTACTCTGAAACCTCGCTGTTTCATTGGAGCAGTGCGTTTAGATGGCCTAAGGGTCATGGAGTCAGTTTCTTTAAATTGTAAATTTTGTATTATTCTAGACAAGCGTGCTCCATCGTAGACCTCATCTTCGCTGAACATCAGTAGATGACGGTCAAACGCAAGCCAGTTTGATTATAAAAAAATCACGCAAGCACGGTATTGGGTCGCTGGTATATATGCCTATATGCGTGGATATTCCCCAATAAATAATGTTGTTGTATTATCTCTGCGTATCGTGGCATTTTGGAGTTCCCTAGCTTGGAAGCTGCCTCTTATCAGACGAGTATATACTTGACCCATGAGGCGGCTTCGGAATTCAACAGATATGGTCTGCCTTCAACTCGCGAGAGAATCGGTTTTTTTTCTATGTAGACCGTATCTTAGCTTATTACCAATACAAAGCTATTTAATAAAAAAAAACATCCTCGCTTGGAATTGTAAAAAAATAATTATATACATAACTGTTACATATTACACCACATAAAAAGTCGTACTGCGCTCGAAAACGCAAAACATTGACGTGACTCAAAAAGCTGTTATGCTAAAGTGGGACTGGGCTGGACACGTCTGCTGAATCCAGCGTAAGCTCGATGCTCACGACAAGGAATGTACCTCAATAGCACCAAACAGAGAGACGTGGAAGGGAGGGAGAGAAGCCTTTGCCCAGCAGTGGGACAAAATGGGCTAAAATAATAATAATAATAAACAATTATTGTCCCGATAGTCGTCACGGTAAACGGTCTTATAGCGAAGAGTCTCGACCAACATCTCAAGACTCTCGTTAGACGGTTGGGTCAAGGGTCAGCTTCAAAAGGCAGTGATCCTTGACACGGCGCGCATTGTGAGGAGGTTCCTCACTCTGCAGCCCTAACCACCGGCAGCTTGAGCCCTTCCCCGCTGCCGGCGGCACCCTAGTTTTTAAGTTTTTTATATTATTTATGTTTTATACTTATTTAATGTAAAAAAATTAAAAACTAAGATATAAAATAAATACCTGGATAAACAATTATAATAATGTATGTAAAATCTCGAAATATTTATTTATTTATTTATTGAGAAAGAATACGGTAAACCAATTACATTCAATCTCACAAAATTTTGACATTCCACAAAAACAAAAATCTAAAATACAATTACAAGAATTAAAAAAAAAAATGAAGATGTCAAAGTACAAAAAACAAAGTAATAATAATATTTTAAAAAAACTAATTACAAAACGTCATAAGATTCAAAACAAAAAAAACAAAACAAAATACATTCATTAGTCAGTCATTTTCTAAACAAAAGTGAAAATGTACAGAACTACTAAATTTTACTGTTTGCATGCAATCTAATTAAATGTGATGTAATATTTCACAGATACAATATCCAGTACGGCAGACAGGAGGCCGCGGCCGCGGATATCATATCAGCGGCTAAAAACGCAGACATTCACGACAGAATACTTTCATTCCCCGACGCTTATGATACACAGGTAAACCTTATCTTTAGTTTTTTTTTAAATATTTGTTTCATTTATCAATCGATTTAAAAAAATGTTTTTTTATTTGAAAGGATATATTATGTACTTTTTGTCCCATAGAAATTCCATCAAATTCGATTCAGTAGTTTGATTTGTGAATCAAAATAATTAAAAAAAAAATGTCTTCCAAGTAAACGAAATTAAGTACAGTGTACTTTGCTTTATTTTGATTTTATTTTGTGATTAAAAACGAACTAAAAAGATCACATTTGAAAATGAAGCCAAACTGCTGCCATATCGAGTTAAAAAAAGCCAGAACACGTGTGTATGGCGTCACCTGCCGGCCCCAACGGAAGACAAACGTCGATTTTGTATGAGTCGGTGCCGTTTTGTGACATAAATAATATATTTTGACATTTATCTTGTTTTTAGGGTTCTGTACCCAAAGGGTAAAACGGAACCCTATTACTAAGACTCCACTGTCCGCCCGTCTGTATCTCATGAACCGTGATAGTTAGATAGTTGAAATTTTCACAGATGATGTATTTTTTTGCCGGTTTTTAATTTAATATTGGTCCTCTTTCAGGTTGGGGAAAGAGGTTTAAGGCTGAGCGGTGGTGAGAAGCAAAGAATAGCTATAGCGCGTACGATCCTCAAAGACCCCGCTATAGTTCTACTCGACGAGGCGACTTCGGCCTTAGACACGAACACTGAAAGAAATATTCAGGTAAACGCGGGCAACGTTTTTTAATTAAATGTTTAAAATTAAATTAAATTAAATGATAGGAGCTGAAGCTGAAGTGGCAATGGGCTGGACATATTTGTCGCAGAACCGACAACCGCTGGGGTAGACGTGTTCTAGAGTGGAGACCGCGAATTGGCAAACGTAGCGTAGGACGCCCTGAGACTCGATGGAGTGACGATATACGTAGGACAGCTGGCGGTGGATGGAAGCGAAAAGCCGAGGATCGGGCTGAGTGGCGTGTCTTGGGAGAGGCCTATGTCCAGCAGTGGACTACAAAAGGCTGATGATGATGATAATGATGATGATGAAATGATAGGAACGGGACGCTCTCCTGATGGTAAGAGATAACGCCTGTCCATGATCATTGCAGCGATACACAGAACTTAGTAACAAAACAAAGTCCGGGGCATCGCTGCTTTGGCGCTCATTACTTTGAGACATGAAAGAAAGAGAAAGAAAATGTTTTTTTTTGTAACACCACAGAACACAAAAACGATAAACAGAGACAAACAGTTACATAATAGGGGTGCATGCAATGGTTAGTCTCAACAGCCCTGTCATTTCGTTAGCTGCAGTACCCTTCAAACCGAACACAGTAATGTTTACACACTACTGCTTGGCGGCAGAATGTCTGGTACTGCGGTGGTACCTACCTCCAGCTAAAGAGATCTATCACCAAGTAAAAAATTGGCTTTTTTGCACCGGAAAACACTTGTACCTTTTCTATCTATCTACTTATCTATAGTAATTCGTTTGTTAGTTGATTGTATTTTTCTCTTGCTTTTTTCAGGCGGCTTTAGCCAGAGTGTGCGCAAATAGAACGACAATAATCATCGCGCACAGATTATCAACAATAATACACGCGGACGAAATTCTAGTACTCAAAGAAGGACAAATCATCGAAAGGGGAAAGTAAGTATTCATAAAGGCAGCTCAAAACAGACACTGCCTGCGGTAGTGGCTAAAAATGCGACCGGTTAAAAATAGCGTCGTACTTCACCGTCGCTACTTGTGTACAGTGAAGCTTGAACTATAGGCGTAGGCTTAATAAATAAATAAATATCGTAGGACTATACACACAGCGCCATCTGGCCCCAAACTAAGCAGAGCTTGTGTGATGGAAGTCAGATAACTGATAGAATACATAAATACTTTTTTTTTTGTTTTGTATTCATAAATAATTATAAAAAAAATCTGAAATTGGTATTCTTTTCACACTACACTATACAAAAAGCAATGTTGGTATCAAAGGTTTCTAAGAAGACGTTAGTTGCCTTGAAATTAAAAAAAGAAATCTTGAAAAGGTTTTAAAGTAAAACTTACTATATCGCCCCACCACACAAGTAAACTGTCACTTAACATCAGATGAGCTGTGGTCTGTCGATCACTTATAAAAATCTTGTCAAAATTGTTCTTTTGCTTTTTTTTGTGATTGACAATCTAGTATATAATAGAATACAACTTTATTACACACCAAAATATACATACATTAGCTAGATGTTTCTTAATTGCCTTCATTTTCACTTATTAGTTTTGTTATTGCCTCAAGCAAACTGTATCTTCATTAAAGACAATATAAAGAGATATATTGTTTTTAATTTGAAGACAAAATGCGCAGTATTATTATGTGATTAGGTAATTTCGATTCACATCCTATTCTTCAATCTCAACTTTCTCCTTTCAGCCACGGATACTTACTCGAGCAAGGTGGTTTCTACGCGTCCATGTGGCAACAGCAACTCGAAAGCAGAAACAGTGCCGGGAATAACAACGGCGAAGGAAACGATAGGGCGGACAGTCCTCCGAATGGCGACGCGCCCGTCCTATAGGCCGGCCTATATCAAACTTACGGTGGTAGGAAACGGGTCATCTCTGTGGGTGAGTCCAGCCAATTGCTCAATTTATAATGAGACAAATGTTTTAATTTAATGAAATTTGTGTCAACTTTTGCTGGACAAAATAGACGCGATATAATTATGTATTTATCAATGATTTTGTAAAAGTTTTATTGGACATCATTGAACTAAGTAAAAGTGTCTATAATTGAATAATTTATATCGATATTTTTACCTAGTGTTGTTCAGTATTTAGTAACTCTAATATTGGATATCGACTTCAATTATTTATTTTTAGTCATATTAAAAACCCACGCAGACAGATTACACGCCACACCCTTTCGCTTCATCGCTTATTGTACATAGCTTATGTATGTATAGTGTTGTATTATATTATAAATACACATTATTAATAGTGTGTAAACAACTCACACTAAGCAGAAGGGTATGGTATCCATGTGAATTAAACTATTAGTGATAATAATTTGCCTCAGTGGAATATTTCAATTATACAAATCTGACTCATTCACAGAGGGCACCCCGTAATGCGACAGGGTGCTATTGGTGCGCGGATCAGTGTAGTGATATTCGAATTATAGTGTCAATTCAATTCGAACAATATGATATACAGTGTGATAAGCAATGGACATGACAAATCGCTCGCAGATCGAGCATTTGGACAGAGTGGTTTAGACCCTGTGGAGATTAAAGGCGTACTTAAAAAGTAAAATAAAATAATTAAAAAATCGTATCTCGTTATTTTTGACGTGAAATTGCGCGGTTTATTTTACTGAGCCTATTTCAGACGTCATAAGTTCTATGCGCTATGGTGTTCTTTACGATAACCGCTTATAGTATTTTTAGGAGTTTCTACTTGATTTTTTATGGGCTACATTAGCCTATAGTAGTAACTCAAAAGGCGTATCTCTAGTTACAACTTATTTCGATGCGGATGTCTATAATTATAATCTGTAACTGTTTTTAATTGCTGATTTTGATATGCTTTTATGACAATTGTTATAATTATTTATTCTATATTTTCTCAGTCTATAGAGGTCTATGGTTCTTAAGTACGTTTTCTGTCTCCGTAGGAAATTATATTTGCATTCTCAATATTAATGTACATTCTTGCATAATCCAGTAAAAATGTACAAAAGTTGACATTGCGATGGTGTAACTATAATGTACCTTAGTAGTATTAACATTTATTTATATGTGATGGGAAATTTCTGTGCTATTTCAGTGTTAATAAATCTGTTTTTATGATTTTATGTTTCACTATATCCATTGTCCTATAAATAAATAATAAATAAATAAATATTACACACAGCGCCATCTGACCCCAAACTAAGCAAAGCTTGTACTATGCGAGCCAGATAACTGATAGAATACTTAAATACTTTTTTTTTTCTTTTGTAAATACATACTTATAATACATACAGTATACCCAGATACAGCACAAACATTTCTTTGTGCTGTGAAACTATAGAAATAGAAATAGAAATTGTTAATAATTAATTGTTAATTTTAATTGTTATAGAAATTGTTTTACCAATCTGTTTAAATGTGTGAACGCAAGGTACATATTATGTATACCACTAAACGTGGTAGTAATTTCTAGTACTTGGCCGGCTAGCTACCACCCTCTAGTTGAAAATCTGAAAAACTATAGAAGTAGCTATTTGCACACTACTGCTTGGCGGTAGAATATCTGATACCTCGGTGGTCGTCTAGGTAGTTAGACGACCTCCCGGTAAGAAAATCTAGTAGAATACGTAAGACAATTGGAAGTCGCTAAAATCATTTTGAGAGGTGATTATTAAATATAATTAACTAATCAAAAAATTTCAAAGATAAAATGTTGCAGAACAATCAAGTAAAAACTACAAGGTCCGATTTTTCTTCAAATTATACGTTATTTTCTTAGCGACATCATACTCTTGACTGGTGACGACTTAACTGGCGCTGATGTGGTTTGAGGGCCTTAACTGCCTTCTCATTCTCTTTAACTTTCTCTTTCAACTGCAAAGTGTATTTATATAGTTTAGTTGTATCACACTATAACACTATAAAGGTGAAAGTTTGTGAGTGTGTTTGTTACTTTATGACACTAAACTACTAATTTTGATCAAATTTGGTATGGAGGTAACTAACACCCTTAATTAACACATAGGCTACTTTTTGTCCTGAAATATATGTTTACGTGGGAACAGCGAGGTGCAGCAAGTTTGTTTTATAAATTTTGGCATATCTACTGTTTTGACTGTCTGACGGATTGTATGTTAGAATTGTTAGTACCTATACAATTATTTCATAAATAAATTGAATTGATCCAGTGGTGAGTACAGAAGCATAATAATTTAGGACGCAGCGTCTTTTATCTTATTTCAGCATATATGATGAAAAATCTAACATTCTTAACAATTATAGTAGATTAGCAGCGGTTGGCGGAGTGTTTTCGAAATAAAAAGTAGCCTATGTGTTAATCCAGGGACTCAGCTACTTCCATACCAAATTTTATCCAGATCCGTTCAGTAGTTTTTGCGTAAAAGAGTAACAAACAAACATCCATCCAAAATTTCACATTTGTAATATTAGTTGGGTTTCCTGCAGTTTTCTTTTACTGTAAAGGAACCACACTTACGTCTTCCTGAGAGTGTAACGGGGTATCTCCGGGTAACCGAAGGCCTTTCCGTGTTGGCAGTGAACCTGCAAAACGATACCATGTTATTTCAAATCATTTAACCAAACTTCAGAGTTGTGGCTTGAATCGATAACAGACTGTAAAATCTTTACGGGGTAAAAATAGTTTTTTTTTGTGACGAATAATTCATGACATGCATAAATGTATTAATGAATCAGATAATATGAATAAATCATGCTTAGTTTTTAGGGTTGTTACAAAACGCGATAACAAAGCATTTATTTTGTTTGCTTATCCAACATTTCAATTCTATAACCCGCTAATAGCACGTTGTTTCTTTGTTGAAAACGTTCAAAATAACAATTAATTAAAGATTTTTATACTCTGTTATCGAGACTTGCCACAACCCTGAAGTTTGGTTAAATTTAAAATTCACCTTGTAGTTGGTCAAAAAGTCCAAAATAAAACGCATTATCAAAATTATTTTGGCTAAGTACTCTTTTGTTCTTGGTACTTCCTGTTCTTCTGTTGGTATTCAGCTACAGACATCGCCGGCCGCGTTTTAGAAAACTCAACACTACGTATCGAGTTTTCTATTCTGTGCTCGATTTGGTCTATTGTTTTCACATAGTCTGATGATATTTTTCTGGCTACTTTTTTCCCGTGCTGGAGATTCAACACTTGTTGATAAGAATCATTTTCAACTGTTATAGAGTGGCGAATGTATCTATCTTGATCTTTATTGCCTTCACTGTTACTTTTGAGGAAATGCGATGAGAACGTTAGAAGATTCATTGGGTGGGTTTCCGACATTGGTCTAAAACAATAAGATTATATTGCGGTTTTCTAATTCGAACATAGAGGGCGGACTTAGGCAAACGTATCGTAATGAGGATTAAATATGTGTGTAGTGTTCCTACACATGATCGTCAAGCCCTGAAATGATGTCCGGTTGTTAGCCGGTTGTTTAGCGTTGTCGTGGTGGCCTATAGACAATCGCAGCAGTCATTGGGTTAGTATGCTAAAAGTATTAATTCATCAATTGACTATGGAAACTGACGTGGTTTTGACACATATTTGTTTTACTTATGCGCGATTACTTACGTATAATATATCGACTATAGTTTTGGACACATCCGGTGGCCTTCATCATGGAGGCAAAGCTGAGTACAACGCGCACGCGGCCTCGTCTTGCTTCGCACTGCGGGCCGCTGCGCGCTTCCCACGTGAATATAGCGATTGTCTATAGTCAGAGTATCGTGTATAATCAAACGTAAGTAATCCCGCATAAGTAAAACAAAAATGTTACTAATTGACATTATAAGTATTTATTTAGTAAGTATGCCACACAATTGTCACTCACTTGTATTCTTTCAAAGTAGGTGGTTCATCAGTACCCTTCACCTCTTCAAACAGTCTGGCGAGTACAGATTTTTTTGTATCCGGTATTTCATCGTCATCATCATCATGCCCCATATAACCACTCTTATAATCATCATCGTCGTTATCATCATCGTCGTCTCGGTCATCATCATCATCATCATCTGCCGTCACGGGATTGCGTACGAACGCCGTCGGCCGACGTGACACTTGCTTTTTCGGCTCCGAAATAGTTTCTGCTATGCGGACCTTTCTGGAATATTGTCAAACCACTAAAGCAACGAGAAAGATCTTTGTGGATCGAAACATAATTGCTGTTCTAAAAAAATTGACGTTAGGCAACTCCCTTGGCAATTTGCACTCCTTTATTGTTATCGTCAACATCGCACGCAGGTACATAAACATCTCTCTTTTGACATCTTGGGAGAGCTTCCTTCATTTTCCTTTACGTCATGGAACATCTTTAACTTTCCTTTATCTCTATTACGCGGAGAATACAGTCTGGGTTCGTTCAAGTCGCCAGTGAATCGGTTTCTGCTAGGCAAGCGTGCTCCACCGTAGACCGCATCTTCGCTTAACATCAGGCGCGATGGCTGTCTATTATAAAAAAAAGAAGATGAACGTTGTTGCTGTTTTGGTATAATGTTTGTCTTTTGTTTTTAGGGTACCGTATCTCAAAAGGAAAATAAGGAACCTTTATAGGATCACTTCGTTGTTTGTCTGTCAATACCTTTTTTCACATTCACAGGAACACGTGAAGGTATCAAGTTTATATCAAATACACAGGGATCTGCAATTTCTGAGAGCTGTGAAAAAAATCAAACTTCTAAGTTTCAACACAGTCAAAAGTTGTCTGTTCGGCTGTTTATGTCGCATTGTCTGACACACGCAAGGGAATCAAAACCTATAGGATTACTTCCCGTTAACCTACATTCTAGGCCATATTTCATTATTATACGTCCTAGAATAATGAAATTTGGCATGAAGGAATTTCTTATAGCCTTGTGCTATAAGATATTGCTGAAGGAAAAAATCCGACAATTTGTAGTTAAAACATTAAAAATACTATTTTTGCGGTGTTCGGTGCTTTCTTAGTTCCCGTGATGGAAGATATACTACTACTAATCTATATTTACTACTAAGTACAAGTTACTGCGCGAGTCGACTCGCATTGGGCCAATTTCTTAAAATTAGTAGATACTGTGTCGAATCAACATTTCTGTTATTCTAGCTATTTTTGGGTAGTGAATTATTCCCCATGTAGATGTTCAATGACGTGAAAAAATAAGGAGGTCTTATGAGTAAAAAGTAAAGAAACGATGTCATTTGGGAAGCAAACGTCAAGCTTTCCAATAAGAAGTTCAGTTCCCATGACGCCATGAAACAGTAACGTCTCACGGCGTCAGAATATGGCCTCGTAGAGATTTAACAGTCTTAAGTACAGACTGTGAGCATTCTGGTACGTCGTCATCATCCTCATCATCATCATCATCATCATCTTTCTCAATATCTTTTTCAATATCGATGTGTCGCACAAACGCCGTTGGTCGACGATTCACTTTGCGCACTGACCCCATTGAAGCACTTGGAGCTATTCGGACCTTTCTGTAAGATTGTGACATCGCTAATGTAATACTTTTTTACAATATAAAATACAAGATAAACGAAGCGTTGTCTTATTGGTAAAATATTATGTCTATCCATGACTATTTCAGCGGCTTTGAGTAAAAAAACAAATTCCGGGATACCTATCGCTGCTTTTGCGCGTTGTGACGTTAGATGCTGACCCTCAATAGCAATGCTAAAGATAAATAAGAATTTTGAGTTTTATAAATATGACAAAACATCGGAAAAAAATGCTATGTGTTTTTCCTTTGCACATGTAAACTTGCAGTATCTATCTAATTAATTAAAAATCACTGTAACACGCACTTCTGAGTTTCTAAAAGTATTTAATCTAAAATGAATCTAGGACAATATTACAATTTTATCGCCCAAAGGTATTTTTTTTTAATTTTAAAGTAGTGAGACTAAACGCTCTCCTGATGGTAAAAGATACAGCTGTCCCATGACCATTGCGACGGTACCCAGAATTTTGAATATCACAATAAAACTTAGAGTAACGCTGCTTTGGCTTAGATACTACTTTGAGACTTGCGATAATTAGTCTCAACCCCTGTAATTTCGCTAGCTGCTGTAGGTACCCTGCAAATCGGAACACAGTTATGTTAACACACTACTGATTGGCGATCATTAATATTGAAGAATCAAAACAAAATAATGCACACAATATTCATATCAAATTTAAAAAATAAACACCTTTCCCCATCGTCCCCATCCTCTTTGTCGTCATCATCTTTCTCCTTTTCATCATCATCATCATTATCTTCATCATCTTGGCCAAAGCTATGGAGCATTTGTCGTAGATCTTCTGGACGAACAAACCCAGTTTGTCGCCTCTTTATTTGAATATGTGTTGGTCTTTCGCTTGGAAGGCTTATTGATACCTTTCTAAAAAAATTATAACAAAAAACCATAGGAAACGTGCAAAAAAAAGTTCTTTCTTATCCTTTCCCAATATATTTGCTTTTTAGCAATATCAAGCTTAATTTTAGCCGTTTTTAGAGTTTGCTAGCCGTTTTAAATCTACACGTCTTCTTTTTAGATAAGTAGATGCGAGTTTTATATTTTTACGGAAAACTACTTACTTTTCATTAGGACGCTGTTTGAATTCCTTTGCAATCAGTCTGTAAATATTATACAGGATTATTAAAATAATTTCATTAGGTATTAGTTCAATGATAACAGGATTTTATGGCATAACACAAGTGGGACGAAAATTCAAGCCTTCACGCTCGGCCGCACCTATCCATCTCGGCAAAACAATAAAAGATTAAATTAAAAAAACATATGTTTTTTAAATGAATGTAAAGAACTTAGGTAAGTGTCCTTTTCAATATGACCATGGACAAATACAAAAAAATGTAAATACAAAGAGCATTATTCAGAAGCGTCGCTTTTTCTATCAACCAATAGTCTAAACTTGAGTGTGACTTGCTTTATAATATTAAGATGCTATCTACGATGGAAGCGCTTAATATAGCTTGTTTCGTTGTCACTCGCAACATTTCACGACGGCGAGAAGTCGACGAAAACTAATAAGCCATTAGTTTACTTTGATGTAACTAAATTCATAATCCATGGAAATTCACCTCACAAGGTATTTTTGCATAGTGGCTATTAGAGTTTGCGTAGTTTCAAATATGTTTTATTACCACAGATTATAAATATACATTGCACTAAGTATGCTCGAAGATAATCAAAACGTTATAAGATAAACCTTACCGCATTCTCCTCAGTTGATCGTCGGTTATTAGGTCAGACCTAAAAAATCAAAATTTACAATGATTTTTTTAAATGAGAGAGTTTTTTTAATGAAATGAGACGAACGAAACGCTCTCCTAAGAGAGATGAGATATGCGGTGAAACGTCCATGAGCAATGCGGCAGTAGGTACCTACCGGATCTTTGAGTAGGTATTGTCAAATTATTTTATCATTGGTTCGAATAATTCGATGGTTTTTTTCAGTACCTAGCCCTATAATTTTAGCTGTCCTTTAAACCGGAACACACCAAACTAAAGAAATAGTTTGTAAGTAATCACTTAATAGTACGTACTAAAATAATCATATTATAAATACAATTTAGTACCTACCTAATTACTAGCTACGTTTGAAACTTATATAATTATTTATACCTACTGTATTACAGTAATAATTAAATAATACTTACTTTCGTCTGCCTTCAAAAAAGTTATATCTTGCAGCACCTTTGCCAATACTTCTCACGACACCTCCAGCAAAACTCACCCGATCAACATAGTTCCTAAAAAAGTCAAGTCAAGTAATTTAATCGTTCGTTCATATGTTATAACACAAAGATTTGTATACATGAAAGACCATACGAAAAAACGTATTTACAACTGGTTACAACTATAAAGGCGGTTTATCGAGTGTTTTAGTTTATACTAGTTATTTCATTGAATCAACGAGATGTCACTTTACATTCATTCTAAAACAAGACTACATTCGTTGAATTTAGTCGCAGAGTGTACTTAAACCTGAGGAGAAGGAAAAAAGGAAGGAAGGTCGCTTTCAAAAAACCAAAATAAATTATTATTTACTTTAAATATTTTTTCAACTCCTTTTCATCGCCGGAATCCACATTCTCTGCGAAAAAACGACAAGAAATTTAACTTACTCTCAAAACGTGAACTACTGTCTCTACTTTACGTTACGCTAGTTTTGTAATAATATATTAAATATTACCTACTTGTAAGGTCTAACTCGGACAAACGCGGCCTACGGTCGCGGCTAGAAATGCGGGCGGCTAAACCGTGACCAAGCAAAATTACTCACAAGAGTAATAGATTAGCGGTGGTTTAGATGGTAATATGGTCTCTAGGTTTGACATCATCAAAACAAATTATGGCGTCTAAGCTAAGTTATCTAAGTTATAGGCGATTGTACGAATGTGCCGTTGCACCCAATCGGGCTTAAAGAAACACCTACCTATTCAATGAAACATTAAAGATTCATTGATATTCAAAGGTACATACATACCTACTTCATTGAATAGTCGTAAATAAATATTAAGTAGGTACTTATTAAATTTTTCGATTATTGTTTTTTTTATATGAGGTTGTATTTGTTCGAATTTCATTCGGTATATTTCTATTTTATTAGTAGGTACTCACCGCGTACAAGGACCTGTTTTTACTATACATTAACAGTGAATACCTTCATCGCTTTCTTCAATTTCGAACAGTTCGGATGGATACTGAGAAACCTCTTCGTTTACGAAAGATTTGGCGGGTTCTTTCAAATCGCTCTCGAGGCAGTAGTCACCTTGAAGAAATCTGTGGGATATCAGGAAATCTGTTACAATAAAATTCGTATCCATAATTTAACCAGTCAGATCAATCTGTTGCATCGGTCTTTAATATCCAATTTGAGTCGAGTAAATTTATTCTCCAAGGATGATTGGGCCATATTCCACCACGATAGCTCGGCGCAAATTCAAATATGGTATAGAAAGCATTCTTCTAGTTTATTCAAGTTCCCTCAAGATTACTTGTACCGAAAAAATAGTATGTTTTATGTTCTTCCGTATCCACGTAATTTAAAAAAAACTTTATGGTAGTTACAGGTCCACGATTAAACCCATAACCTTGTCACTTCTGCAAATCGTGGCTTCTCCCAAACATGCTATCAGGATCCGTCTATTTCATGATACATTTTTATCTATTGCTCAGTTTACCAAGCTCTCACCTTTTAAGGTCGAAATGGGAATCTTTTTCACCAGGATATAAAACGTCTGTCAGAGGAATGTAATATGGTATTTTAGGTTTGACTATTAGACTTGGAGTATGGAGAGACTGGTGTTGGTAATCAGTCTCCTCGAATTCTGGATCGTAAGTTTCAACGTCAAAATCATTGTTTTCATTAGCAGTAGCTGAAGCAGGATGTTTAACGGCTGAACCTGTCGTTCGACTGACTACAGTTGACGGCCGACTCGGTTGTTCAACCTTGCTTGTTTGGAGTTGCTTCTCAATGTCTTCTTTTCTGCGGTTGAATCTGGAAAATTTCTGTTTATTTCAAAACTGTTTTTCTTAACTCATGTTTTTCACTCTTCTGCCATCATCATTCACCTGTCTTACATTGTACCAATATTTATGGAATGCATGTAACACGGATAGACATAAGTGACTGAAAAGTGAACCATTTAGCAGGACAAGTTCTTTGCGTATGATCACTAAATATAAGTCTTCCTCTGAACAAAAACCATAAATCAATCTAGAATAGATTTGAATGGCGGGCTATACATACCTCTTAGTTTCACGTACTCCCGCTGCAGCATCTTCATCACCGCCTTCTTCACCCTCACCTTCTTGTTCTTTTTTTAGCCTTTCTAGCTCTCTCATTTGAGCGGTCAGAAATACATTCTCTAAGAGTTCCTAAAATTATTATAAAAAATGCTTTGCAATAAGATTCTAGAAAGCATTTTGTGCACTAAGACCATAAAATGAAAAAGTTGGTAAGTACGTGTAGAATACAACTAAAGGAATTATTACAGTAGGTACTAAAGCTTACCGCATAAAATAATTCTCCCAACTCATTCAAATCTTCTATGTGCCGGTCAATATATGCATTAGCGCTTTTATTTATCATTATATCATGACAGTCCATGTTGAAAATGCCTGCTTTATAGATGATGATTTCAGAAGTTGGAGATTCATACCTAGTGGGCACCGCCTCGATTGCCTCAAGGGTACCTTTACCTTCTATCAGCTGACCAAATGCCACGAATCTACGAGCCATCCATGGAGCTGGTTGGAGTAACACGAAGAATTGGGTGGAACATTCCATATGTCTGTAAAAGTATTTTGATGTTTTTATTTTCTTCTGTATTGTATTAGAACCAATTATTAATTATTTATTATACTCTAAACTTTAGGTCATGTAAACAGAACACTAAGGTAGAATAATCCAATCGCAACTATTTGAGATTCGTCTCTGTGCTGCGTATGTGCAACGTAAACGCCGCATATGAGATGATAATAATATAAATGTATTTGCCTCAGTTTCTTATTGCATTCACGAAAAAGCTTTGCGACTGCGACCCTTACTGTGCGGGTATACGATATGCAGTCGCCTAGCTTTTTTGTGAGCACTTAGCGGGAATCGCAATGAGGCGCTCAGAATACGGGGGCTGAACTCAAAATGCCAACGCTTTAGATTAACATAGAATTCTCTTAGAATATTTGAATAGAAAAATATACACATTCGAAAGACTCTAAGGCTCTACTAAACTTAAAAAGAAAAACAAAGCACAATAAGGATTACATCGCTCGATAAAAAAAAATCGATTGAGTGATCGATTCAAATTATATTTATTATTGTGCCATTACCAAAGCTACTGCTACTTGAGACTAAGTGATGAGAGTAGATCACTAAAATATTAGCAAAAAAAGCTACTAACACTAAGCGAACTAAAAACTTCAAACGAAATTAGAACTTTCATTTTTTCGAAGAAAGTAGCTAGTGTCATCAAAATGGATATAGCCAGTTTGGTAAAGTAAAAAATTTGAATATTTGATTTCACTAATTTATTTAAGTTCCGTAACTGAAGGATGGCTAATAAGATTATGCTACTAAGTCTAAGACTTTGCATTATCCCTGTTTGACTGTCCGGTTAATGAACACTATCTAGGCAGTCGACTTGGTTACAGTCGAGTTTGCAATTTCACACTAATGCTAAATCCCGAAATAAACATTCGTTTTGCCAAACAACACTTACCTATTACTTTCCCCGTGGTACGAAATCCTTACCCATAATTTACTATTGAAGACTTACAACTAAAACAGACTATGAAATACCTACGTAAGTGCTAAAGATCATCTCAAACTCGACTAATTTTTAAATTGTTTTTTCAAAAAATGTTCAGAAATCAGAAACATTTATTGTAAACCGTGTAACGTAAATATCTTAAAATAAACATAACATGTAAGTATAGTACATAACGGTTTGATCTTTAACGGACATACAGGCATATTTACGTGTATAATTGGTATAGGTACTTCATTTACCTACCACATACATTTAAGAGTAAAAATAAAAAAAAACTATAATTTTTATTTAGAGTAGATTCTACCTAAACTAAAATTTAATTTATCTATCAAAAGCCTTACATTCCTGAATTAGCCATACAAAGCACACCGCGTCTATCGTGTGGTACTATAAAATTCTCGCAATCCAAGTCAGTTTCCTTGAGACCAAACCCACCACCTTGGATCCAGCCGTCTTTGACGATGCGATGTATTCGCGTGCCGGAGTAACCACCTTTCGTCTCTTTACATAGACGAAGAAAGTTTGCACACGTAAATGGTAGGATGTCGGAATATAGCTATGGACAAAATTAAATTCGTTTTTGAGAAAGTAGCAAACTTGCATAGGGGTTTAAGCTTAGGGTATACCAATCCGAAAGGAGGTTGTTGTACTCATCATCATGAATAATTTTTACTATGGGCAAGAAACAGCTGCATATTAGGTACATGGCGCGATCCGAACATACCTCGTTCGTTTCCATTGGAGCGTATTGTCCAAAAAAATGGAATAGTGTCCAAAAAATAGAACTTTGAGTACCTAGCGAAAGAAAGTCCAAAGCATCACTGCTTTGGCACTCATTACTTTGACTTTCGATGGTTTGTAATTTCGCTAGCTGCAGTACCCTTCAAACCGGAACACAGTGAAGTTTACACACTACTGCTTGGTGGTTATATAATATACACAGTTTTTAAATAATACATACATTCTAAATAAATAATTGACAGCCCTGTTGGTTCATTGGTAGTGTGTCTGCTTCGAGAGCTGAAGGGCGTGGGTTCGATTCCCACTCAGGACTAACATTTGTGTGACTAACATCGATGTTTGTTCTGTGTCTGGGTGTACTGTATGTATTATAAGTATGTATTTACAAAAAAAAAAAAGTATTTAAGTATTCTATCAGTTATCTGTCTTCCATAGCACAAGCTCTGCTTAGTTTGGGGTCAGATGGCGCTGTGTGTAATGTCCTATGATATTAAAAAAAAAAAAAAATAATTAAAAATTGGTAGGTATGGATCCGAAATTGATTCTCTGACTGCAGGGCGCGTATTTACCCAATGAGCTTTTTACCTACCATAGTTTAATAATTGTACTTGCCATAAATATAAAAGTTCCAATGTCTGCTCCATCAATGGATATTTTCATAAATACACACGGTCTCTATAATATAAAAGAAAGTTTTTTTTAAGGTAAGTTCAGTCTTGTCTCTAGCTTTTTTAAAATACTTTTTAAGATACCTTACCTTACATTTAAAGATATAGGTATTTAATTTTTTTTTTATTTAAAATATAGGTACGCTCCACAGACAGCGGGGTCCGAGACCTTTGTCAACTTGATTTACATTTTTTTTTACAAAATATTAAGAGGTAAGTTATTTAAATTAATCTTAATCTAAGGTTAAAAGTAGGTACTAGTTTGTATGAATATCGCAAGCAGACCAGCGACCCCCAAGCAGCACCCGATCACGAGTATGATGCATGTGCCAGCCATCACCCTATACAAACATAAATTATCTGAGGGAAGAGAGCGACCCGACACACGACGCCGCCGCAAAATAGCGAGCATGAATCCTCAAGGCATACACACAATCCTTATTCCTATTTACATCTAACATACGATATAACATAACAATAAGTTGCATTGATTAGATTTATATTCTATTACCTTGGTATATATATTTTTACATTTAAAGCTTTAATAACATTTCTTAAGTTAATTTTACATTTATCTCAGGACTTCTGTGTGGTAGTGTAGGGTAAGCTACGATTAGGGGCGTAGCTACTGCCATACTAATTTTTGCTTACGAGTGTAAGCAAAAATTAGTAAAATGTTATCCACAATGTCATTAAAATTTAATCTCGTGCTTCCCGGGAAAAAACGTATAAAAAAACTGTCATACTATGAACTGTCCATATAATCAGTTGCAAGTATTTTTGTTTCTTTTGCGAGAAATCTTTACCCTTTATTTGGGCGCCCCAACTAATTTTGATACAGGGTCCCAAGACAAGCTATGCCACCGGCAACGATGCTAAATAGGTAAATGGATGGTCTGAGTACGTTCTTACCCCAGAACCTGTAATAAACTTTGCAAATTCTGCAATACTCTCTTTGTAATAGTCTAAGCTCAAATGATACAAGAACTTAGACTCGATTAGTTCTTTGAGTTCCGTTACTCCTCCAAGGAACTTCTTATTGATAATCACAGCTACTGATGACGTCAAACAGTATGCCATTCCACCATATCTGGCCTTCAGGTCGTTCCATACTGTTGGCCATTCGACGGTAGTTATTCCTGAAAAGTAGCAATATAGTGTAATGAGTGTAACGTGTGAAGTCAGAGTCGCAAAACGTGTTCGTGTGCTCTTCCCTAGCTAAAACTGTCCCAGACAGACGCGGCCTGCGGCAGTCTGCAGCTGCACTCTGGGATGTAACAGAACCTTACCATCGCTTCTGCAAATGCGAAACATCAACAAGAATTCATAATAATAATAAGGGAATTATCTTGTTAATGAGCTACTCGCAACCTACATCATCAACCTGAATAATAAATCTTTTTTCCAGTAAGAATATACTGCTTCAAATTTGTGTTAGTTGTTGTTCGCTGTTTTTTAAATGTTTTATGTAATTATTTAAATTTACTTCGTGCCTCAAAAATGCAACCTCATTTTATGGAAATAATTATTAAATGAATATAATAATCAAAGCTATTAGTGTATTGCAGACTTTATGGAAGTTAGTGAAGATGATGAGTACTTGTTTAAGATGTGTGTACCTTGTATTACGGGAGCGTCAAAGACCATCTTTCTGTATTTGTATAAGCCTTTTACCAGCTTAGAACAGTAAATAAATTCTTTTGTGACTCTATCGCCAATTATAGTAAATTTTATTCGATTAGCGTCCGAAAGATACTTTTCTTTTTTCTTTGGATATTGAGGATTGCTAATAGAGTTATGTGCATATTTTATTTTGTTAGCAAAAGCATCCTTGATACGACGAGCCCAGGGGTGTTCGCTTGTAGTTTTTTCATTTTCAGGTAATTCGGGTCTTATGAGAAACATTTGGCTGACTGAAAAATCATTAATTAAGCAAAATAGCAATCAATTTATTCTGTATCTATTGGGAAAATGTGCTGATGATTTATTTACGGTACTTTTGCCTGACGTTCGTTACTTCGTCCAGTGACATAAAAAATGTACATAAAATAAAAAATAATTTCTGTCTACCAGGGTTGGATTTTGGTACGGAGAAAAAAGTTAAAAAGGTCATAATATGTTAAATAAAACATAGTATTATTCCCACTCGCTGGCGTGAAAATCCTTTTTTTTCTTACGTTTGACTATCATGTATTATGTACCTACTATGTAAGTAAGTCTCACAAATTAATATGTGAGAGCCACAAGTACCTATGCCTATGCACGAAATAAGTGTAGCGGCAGTATATTTCTCGGAATAAAATCTTGTTCCATAATATTTTTTTTGGAACAACTCATTTTTTACCCTTCCACGTAATTGAAAGGTTTCCTGGAAGAAATCGCTTTAGGTAATAAAGTCGCCGTTTTATTACCGCTTGTAACCCTTGTTGTTTTTTATTTTCTTATATAGGTATAATAAGGTCTTGGTGTACTAAAGTTATATTCTGTTCTATAGTTTCATATTTAGACTATCGATTAGGATGGCGTAGTTGACTATTTAATTTCAATTTATTGCGTAGTAACATTTTAGTTTGTAATCTTGGTTACACACCCAGCCTAGGATAGCACCATTTACGAAACTTACCAGTGGCAAATTCATAAAGTGTGACACCATAGTCCAAGTCTATCATACTCCTCTCGGAGTGTTCACTTTATAATTATAATCTGTGGGTCGGACAGGTCAAAGAAAAAAAAAGTTGATTTTGTTAAGTTTTGTTTTGTTTCGTTTTACCAAGTTATTACTAAAACTGTGAATTTAGAAATTCCTGTAACTTTTCCATGTTTTACGGTATATATTTTATAATGACCACATAGAATAATGTCGTTATAAATATAGTTACAGAGCTATCTTACAATGGATGTCGATTCGTTTTATGATATATCTACTCTTTCTAAAAAAATAGTAAATCTGTTGTATGAAAAGGATTATAATAAAGCTCTAGTTAATACTCTTATTGACGAATTGAACTCGAAGCCCTTTAAAACGGGTCTTTTCATCAGTGCAAGTGTAAGTATGTATATAGGTTATGTTTAATTTAAAAAAACTAAATCCTGTAGTGGTTTTGTTTATTATCTTATTTATGTAATGCAATATTTATTTGCATGGCATTCTTGAACTGATGAAGCTATGTGACACAGAGATGCCTATATCTCACAGCAAGGCACTGGTATACAGGATGGTGAATGATGATGATGATGACCCATAAATTATCTAACAATGATTCCCAGGAGTGGCCATGGCCAAATGAAGACTGTATGTGTTGGTTATTTAGGTAAATTTTAAATGCCTGTCAACTCGACACAATACATTCCTATTATTTGTGTACTACAAACATCTTACATTTTCACTGTTCTGCCAATTTTGCTCCTATTAAAACTTCAAAACTGTTTTTGCATGAATTAGGACAATTTCATTAATCAAAAAATAGTAAAAAGTAAAATAAAGTTCAATGATTTAATAGGAACCCCACACTGGGCCAGTTTATAAAAATAGGACCTAATAAATAATTAAATTCTTTCATAGCTTTCCCGTTAATCTATAGTCAGATTAACTGGAGAGCAACAAGTTTTTAGTTTATAAAGTTTTTATAATTTGCATTTGTAGATGCCAATGTCACTCAATAACTCATTTGTACATTTATTTCAGGATGCAACCAAATTAGTTGCTGCATTGTGCCTTAACATTAAACATGTGGATGAGTTCTTGGCCGCAAAAACATCACATTTAATGAATAGTATTTGTTTTCTTATTACAAAATGTAATCTCCAATTGGAAACAGATCTGTTGTGGAAAGTAGTATCGTGGCATGTAGTATTTCTAAAGAAATGCTCTAACATTATACTACCCGATATCCTACATAATCTACAATGTATATTGCAAGCTAATCCTCAATCGGGTCATAAGGTTAGTATAAATAGCTTTTCATACAATTGTACATCTTAATCTATGAATAAAATTGTCTATTGTTTATTTTTTTGTATGTATGTATTGTAAATTATGTTGAAATGTGTTTTATGTCACAAATAAAAGTGTTATCTATTGTCTATTGTCTATTGCTTTACCAGATAAAGGTCCTATTAAAACATCACCTTATAACATGATGGTAAGCGACTATGTTGTTGTAGATGATGCACACAGACTTAAGAAATTCATTCAATCAATATAATAATTATTTTAGTTTTTAGTTTTCCTGTCAAAAGTATTTTTTTATAATAAATTAGATTGAAGGCATTGAAATGATGTAATGATAGTGCCAATGATTTTCATTGCTTGTTAAACTTAATCCAATTAGTAGAGTTAAATGAGACAATGAATTCGATTTGTTTAAAATGTCACAAGTTAAATATATAATTAATATGATTATCATTAGACAGAAGGTAATATTACATTTGTAATCAGAATATTAGCATCATTGCAAACATTTCCATTTACAGTTTACCGAGGATCTTTTAGGTACACATGGAATACTACTAAACCTGATAGATTCAGACAAACCTCAGATACCGAACACTGGCAACCAACAGCAGATATGTCTCATTGCTTTAAAATGTATATGTTGCCTGGTATCTACATCAGATGACAGAAAAAACACTGATACTAATGTTTTTGCAACAGGAGTAAAAAACAAGATCTTACGAATTGTCGAAAGATTGTTACTGAAAGGACCAGTAAAGAATCAAGATGAATTTTTGTACAGTAAGGTAGGTTATACAATTATAACTAGAATTATACCATTACCATTATGGCCAGAATATCATATCATTTTTAAGTATTCTTGCTATGTTATTAAAAATGTACTGTGGAATAATTTTTAATAAGCGTTTACTAAGATAAAAAAAAAACTACTCATTTACTTTGTGGTTGATCTACTTAGCAAGAGGTCATCTATGTAGGTACCCCTAAAGTATCAGATATTTGATAGTATAGTGCGTTTCACTAAAGAGTTCCCTTCGTCGTCATGTTGGCAGCCCTGTTCGTCGAAACGTCAAACAGATAGTTTCATTGTTCATTGCTCTAATTGTTTTCAAGTTTTTAATTAGTAAAAAATTTCTAAACATGCCCAAAACACTAAAAAGTGGTGAAAGACAGATGGTGTTAAAAGTCAAATGTTTTTGTGAACGTGAAAAACTGAACAAAGCGCCAATAATCCCTTTGGAATGTGTTCGTAGCCGTGTCGCCGCCATGACAGGTTAGTAAAATAGGGATACCAGGCAGGTCAAATCACTATTCCTCGTTTTTCTTAATGTATATAATAATTATAATTTTATATAGTAACTACATAAACTTTTAGATATGTAGAAAGAATTCAAATATAAAACTAGCAATTGTACTTATTTATTTATATTGTTTTTGAATTTAAAATGTGTCTCCCAACAATTGTGTTACAAAATAAATAAAACAATGTGGATTTGTTATTAAGTTAATTTTAACATTTATGGAGTTTTTTTATAAAAACTATTTTTTCAGGTATATCAGAAAAAACAGTCACACAAATTTATAAAGAAGGTGAAGCAGCTGCTAGTACTTCAACAAGAATTTCGACGCCTGGTAAGAGTCGGCCGCGCGATAAACAAATTAAGCTGGATGATTTTGAAATTTGTGCATTACGACATAAAATACATGAATTCTATGCTGTGAGAAAAGAATTACCTACGCTGACCAAATTACTGCATGAAATGCGAAATGATATCGATTTCAAGGGAAGTCGCACTACTTTATGGCGAATAATGAAGAAGATAGGATTTTTTTTTCCAAAAATGTAAATCAAAAAGAAAAGTTATGATGGAAAGGTACGATATTGTGGCTTGGCGTAGTCGATATTTGAAGCAGTTACGAGAAAATCGTGAAGGAGACCAGCGTCCAGTCATTTATTTAGATGAAACTTACGTTCATTCAACTTACTGTGCAGGTAAATGTTGGCAGAGTGACACAGAAGCAGGCGTTTTATCTTCGGACTCAAAAGGACCACGATGGATTATAGTCCATGCAGGGAGTGAAACCGGTTTTGTACCCAACGCTCAGCTGATTTTTAAATCACAGTCTAAATACCATACAGTGGCACTCAACAAAGCACCAACAATGAACAGTACGAAGTCTCAGATGCAAAACTGGATTGTTAGTAAAGGTCTCGCTTATTTACCAACGATGGTAAAAGCTGAGCTTTATGAAATAATTAAAGACCATAAAGAACCGCCTGTTTACGAAGCAGACACGTTACTGGAGAAACATGGTCATAAAGTGGTAAGGCTCCCGCCTTATCACTGTGATTTAAACCCAATTGAGCTCATATGGAGTCTTTTGAAAAGAAGAATTGCAGAAAAAAATGTTGGACAGGAAGCAAGTCAAATTGTTAAAATAACAGAAGAAGCATTTTTAAGCATATCTGCAGAAGATTGGAAAAAATAATGTGATCATGTCAAGAATATTGAAGACAAATACTACAATGATGGAGTACGTGCAGACGCAGAAATTGACCGATTCATAATTGAAGTAGGAAACGATAGTGACGTTACTTCTTCTGATGATGATACAGGTGGTAGCGACATCTCGGGTGTTGGCCCATTAGTTGAACACAATTATTATAAAAAATAACCATAAACATTTGTTTTATTTTTCAACCTTGTCAATTATATCAATATAGGTAAAATACATAGTTGTATTAAAACTATAGGACTAGGGACCGCAATCTGGTCTGGTGTCATTTTCAATCCGGCTGGATTCCCGCCGATACTTCGGACCAGATGTTAAAAAATAGTATCTACGTTAGTGACATTAAAATTTCCTTAATTTCGAGTAAACATCTTTCTGAAAAAGTAGCAACACTGGTTTCGTAACTACCAACATGACGACGAAGGGAACTCTTTCGTGAAACGATCTATAGATAACCAAGATTACAAAACAGAAATAATAAAACTATTTAATATTCAAATAAACTGCAACAATTGGCAGCCTTATCACTTAGAGCGATCTCTTCCAGGCAACCATGACGAACACGCGTTATCTCTTACCATGGGGAGAAGGTCTTGTTCATCATATTACTTTTACATTAAAATTAATACTGTAACATTTATGTGATACCTGACTTAAATAGTGCATGTAGTTGTGATATTGTATGTATTTACAAAAAAAAAAGGTATTTAAGGATCATATCAGCTAATCTGACTGCCATAATACAGGCTTAGTGTAATGCCCCACAATATTTATTTTATTTAGCGGGAAGTTTTAGGATGAATCAGTTTCAAGTTTAGGCATCTTTATCGCCTATCATCTCTATTGAAACAGAAAAAATATAATTCTGAATTATTTATTTATTAAGGTACGCCAACAGCACACATATTGGTAAATTTATAAAAACACATTGCGTAAAGTTATGTTCCGATACATGCGCCAGTTATAGACATACACAGCTTGATGAACATATTGCTTGTGGAAATAAACCTATAGATCGTTTCACGAAAGAGTTCCCTTCGTCGTCATGTTGGTAGTTACGAAACCAGTGTTGCTACTTTTTCAGAAAGATGTTTACTCGAAATTAAGGAAATTTTAATGTCACTAACGTAGATACTATTTTTTAACATCTGGTCCGAAGTATCGGCGGGAATCCAGCCGGATTGAAAATGACACCAGACCAGATTGCGGTCCCTAGTCCTATAGTTTTAATACAACTATGTATTTTACCTATATTGATATAATTGACAAGGTTGAAAAATAAAACAAATGTTTATGGTTATTTTTTATAATAATTGTGTTCATCTAATGGGCCAACACCCGAGATGTCGCTACCACCTGTATCATCATCAGAAGAAGTATCGTCACTATCGTTTCGTACTTCAATTATGAATCGGTCAATTTCTGCGTCTGCACGTACTCCATCATTGTAGTATTTGTCTTCAATATTCTTGACATGATCACATTCTTTTTTCCAATCTTCTGCAGATATGCTTAAAAATGCTTCTTCTGTTATTTTAACAATTTGACTTGCTTCCTGTCCAACATTTTTTTCTGCAATTCTTCTTTTCAAAAGACTCCATATGAGCTCAATTGGGTTTAAATCACAGTGATAAGGCGGGAGCCTTACCACTTTATGACCATGTTTCTCCAGTAACGTGTCTGCTTCGTAAACAGGCGGTTCTTTATGGTCTTTAATTATTTCATAAAGCTCAGCTTTTACCATCGTTGGTAAATAAGCGAGACCTTTACTAACAATCCAGTTTTGCATCTGAGACTTCGTACTGTTCATTGTTGGTGCTTTGTTGAGTGCCACTGTATGGTAGGGAGCATTATCCATAATCACAAGCGACTGAGGAGGTAGATTCGGTAAAAGCTTTTCTTGAATCCATTTCATAAAATTTTCTCGATTCATATCATCGTGATAGTCTCCGGATTTAGACTGTGATTTAAAAATCAGCTGAGCGTTGGGTACAAAACCGGTTTCACTCCCTGCATGGACTATAATCCATCGTGGTCCTTTTGAGTCCGAAGATAAAACGCCTGCTTCTGTGTCACTCTGCCAACATTTACCTGCACAGTAAGTTGAATGAACGTAAGTTTCATCTAAATAAATGACTGGACGCTGGTCTCCTTCACGATTTTCTCGTAACTGCTTCAAATATCGACTACGCCAAGCCACAATATCGTACCTTTCCATCATAACTTTTCTTTTTGATTTACATTTTTGGAAATAAAATCCTATCTTCTTCATTATTCGCCATAAAGTAGTGCGACTTCCCTTGAAATCGATATCATTTCGCATTTCATGCAGTAATTTGGTCAGCGTAGGTAATTCTTTTCTCACAGCATAGAATTCATGTATTTTATGTCGTAATGCACAAATTTCAAAATCATCCAGCTTAATTTGTTTATCGCGCGGCCGACTCTTACCAGGCGTCGAAATTCTTGTTGAAGTACTAGCAGCTGCTTCACCTTCTTTATAAATTTGTGTGACTGTTTTTTCTGATATACCTGAAAAAATAGTTTTATAAAAAAACTCCATAAATGTTAAAATTAACTTAATAACAAATCCACATTGTTTTATTTATGTTGTAACACAATTGTTGGAGACACATTTTAAATTCAAAAACAATATAAATAAATAAGTACAATTGCTAGTTTTATATTTGAATTCTTTCTACATATCTAAAAGTTTATGTAGTTACTATATAAAATTATAATTATTATATACATTAAGAAAAACGAGGAATAGTGATTTGACCTGCCTGGTATCCCTATTTTACTAACCTGTCATGGCGGCGACACGGCTACGAACACATTCCAAAGGGATTATTGGCGCTTTGTTCCGTTTTTCACGTTCACAAAAACTTTTGACTTTTAACACCATCTGTCTTTCACCACTTTTTAGTGTTTTGGGCATGTTTAGAAATTTTTTACTAATTAAAAACTTGAAAACAATTAGAGCAATGAACAATGAAACTATCTGTTTGACGTTTCGACGAACAGGGCTGCCAACATGACGACGAAGGGAACTCTTTAGTGAAACGCACTATACTCTTAAAGAGATTCTACACTTTTTTTAAACTATTTTTTTTTTGTTTTATTTATTTGCCCCATCGGGCAGGCTAAAGCTGTAAAGCCATACTGCCTTTTTAAACTATTAAGGAGATTCTAAACTTTTTTTTTAATACTATGACTAAACACAAACTAAGTGTAGTATTTAAATTAATTAAATTAATTTGAATTAAATTAATTAATTCAGAATCTATTAAATCAATTAATTTTCTATGAATCTAATTTAAAACTACTGATGTTTCCTTTCCAGATAGTAATATCTGCATTGAGGATCTTGACACAGCTTTATTTCAGTGACCAAACCATAGACATTCCTTTACCAGAGGTTATGGGCATTTCACGATATTTTGTACTCTATGGTTTAGTGACACAGGGTGCAAAACCAGAGAAAATAATGCCTGCTCAGCAAACAATTGCAGTCACACCTGTTGCACAGAATAGTAAAGGTGGAAAGGTAAAAAAATCACATATGTTACACATTTCTAGATGACACTATTTGCTATGTGTTTCGGGCTATTCTGGGTTTACATTGGTAGTAGTAAAATTAATAGATGGCGTTTTATTTTAACTATATTTTATTTCTTCGAAACGCGACACCATTCTACAATCTAAATATTTCTAATTATTTTACTTGGTGGTAGAACTCCTTAGCAGGAGGTCGTCTAGGTAAGTACCACCGCAGTACCAGTTATTCTGCCGCTAAGCAGTAGTGTGTAAACATTATTGTGTTCCGGTTCGAAGGGTACTGCAGCTACCGAAATTACTGGGCTGTTAAGACTAACCATCGGCAGTCTCAAAGTAATGAGCGCCAAAGCAATGATGCCCTGGACTTTGTTTCGTTATTCAAAGTTCTGTGTATCGCTGTAATGGTCATGGATAGGCGTTATCTCTTACTATCAGGAGAGCGTCTCGTTCGTCTCATTACTTCTTACATAAAAAAAAAAAAAAAACAATTTACATTTACTATTTTTTTGTCACAGATTGCATAACATAAATTTGAAATTGATTTAACATTTTTTGACATTGTTTACATCTTGCTATACCTTGTTTATAGCCAGATTTAAGTATATGTACATAAATTTTCAGAAACAAAAACTAAGGAAGCAAAGGAACAATGCAATAGAAAGTCTGAAAAAAGAGATACCAGTATCGGATCGAAGTCTAATGAAAGATGTTGATAACTTTGAGAACAACTCTGCATACAAACCTGCTAGTAGCAACTACCTAGAGCCAATGAAAGCTAAGAATATGTACACATTAACAAGTGATTCTGACATGTCTGATGTAGAGAACAGCAGAGAGGCTAAGTTGATAGCTCTCAAGTCCAGAGTGAGACAGAGTGCTTCTAATTTATTGTTAGTGTTGATAAAGGTGAGTTGTTTAGCAACAATATCGCAATAGTTAAAACAATAATAAAACATGAATGCACTCGAATTTATTTTACTAATGTTATACATAGTTTGGGGTAGATAGCGATAGATTAGCGATGATAGCTCAGTGGTTAGTGTGTAGGTTCACATGCCGAAGAGCGTGGGTTCAAACCCCAACAATGAGCTTAAGCTGCCTGTGAAGGAAAACATCGTGAGGAAACCATAGCATGGTGGTAGGGTACTTTCTAGTACTCGGCTGGCTAGCTACCACCCTCAAGTTGAAAATCTGCCGCCAAGCGTCTAACGGTGTGTTTCGGCAGCCTCACTTGAGAGCCAGTTGCATTCCAGGCTAGGTGTACTTTACCATCTTCGACCACACCTTCACTTGACATCAGGTGAGCTGTGGTCAAACACCTAGCCTGTCAACCATAAAAAAAAAAAGATGGCGCTGTGTGTAATGCCCTGATATTTATTTATTTCTGCAAAGAAATTACATAATAGAGAAAAACAGATAGAGAGAGTGTCTTTTATCATTGTAACAATTAACAAATCATATTTCAGGTGAGAGAAAAGAAAGAGATATTTGGTTATTGGTGGGCCCTACTTCCAGACTCGCCTGATTCACAGAGCTGGTCGTCTGACGCGGCCTCTAAGAAGACCCTCGCGTACTGTGCTGTGACAGATCCTATCGCCAGCAGTCGTGCCAGTGTCCTGAGTGTTATATTGGCGTTGTTATCTGGATCTAGGACTTATTTATCTCAAGCTGAACATAGGTATGATGTGATACAATTTTTCTAAATTCTTTTTTTTTTTTTTCTTTTCCTTCTAATGATGTATCTGTTTTTTGTTAGATACCTCATTGTTATTACAATCTAGCCTAGTTAAGACTAATAAGTAATTTTAATGTAACTTAAATTGCTAAGTAGAGTCTAATCGAAGAATGCGTCCATCGACACTTTTCTTACTGTCTCTATTAAGGGGAAGACACTTTGTTCATGTGTTCTATAATATGTAGTACTCACTGCACTCACATCACTAACTTAATACACTAACTCAATTTTTCTAAATGATATGAAATATAGTCACACCTCAAATTGCACGTCTTTTTGTTTGCTTAGTTCTCTTAAACTACGCAACCGATTTTAGTACGATTTTCATTATGATCGAAGCGGGGGCGGATCACTAGTAAAAAAATGTGATTGAAACTGGTAGTTGGTGAATGTCTGTTAATTATTCGCTTTGCGAACAAGTTACTAAAACTTTCGCGTTTACATTTGTTACGACTTAGAGTCATTTTAACCAATTTCAAAAAGGAGAAATGGATCTATATTTGTGAACCTATTTACTCTTCTATTTATTTTTCTATTTACTCTTTAATGAATGTAATTAATGAGACAGTTATTACAAAAATGTCATTAACTAACTTCATTGATTTTATAAATAGGTACTAAATTTACTTCGAACATCCACTGTTTCTTTAAATAAAATTATCGTATTGTTGTTTTACTTACTTACATGGGATTACTTGAAATTTAATTATGTCATATAATCAGACTAAAGTTGCAGCCACATCCGGTGGACTTTTTCAAGGAGTTAAAGAAGAGTGCAACGTGCGTGCGGTCTCTTCACTCTCTGTGTCATATCACACCACTACAAACCACATCACTTTCCATGGAAAATTATAAAAAATGTTCTTGTTTACAGTAAAAAAGACAACGCTTCCTTCATACCATTCTCAGTGTCCCTCGGCTACGTCATCACTTGTATGCATAAAGTGCTAACCAGCATACTAGACAGTGAGCGAAGCCACGCGGTGATCATAGTCTCGCTAAAATGCTGCGCAGCACTCGTGCAGGCGACTCCTTATCATAAAATGAACGAAGGGCTGATCACTGAACTGGTCCACGCTACTAGGAAGTTCCTAGTGCATAAAGGTAAGATTTCATTTCAAAATATAATGTAAATCTCCTAGTAATAGTTAAAATTCGTTTACACGATGAAAAGTGGGCTATAAGTTAATCCAGCAATTCCAAATTTCATTCACATCAGTTAGCCATTATAGCATAAAGAAGTAACAAACTTACATAACACATTTTCACAAAGTTATTACAAATTCAAATTAAAAATCTTTTATTGTCAGCCTGTGTAGCTTAATAAGGGATCGTATTTATAAAAAAAACGTATCAACATGCTGTATACAATAAACATTAAATACATTAAAAATCAATTGTTTGTTCTGTGTCTGGGTGTACTGTATGTATTATAAGTATGTATTTACAAAAAAAAAGTATTTAAGTATTCTATCAATTATCTGTCTTCCATAGCACAAGCTCTGCTTAGTTTGGGGTCAGATGGCGCTGTGTGTAATGTCCTATGATATTTTTTTTATTAAAAATCAATTGTTGTGGTTAGTAGTGTTATTACTTTGTTCCAGTATGAAAGGTACTGTAGTTAGCGAAATTATGGGGCTTATGACTTTATAAATACCATTGAATATCTCAAAATATTTCTTTTATCAGTTTTGGATACCATTCCAGTTATGAGAAGTTATTTCTACAAATTAAGGCGTTTTGTTTGTCTCATTTCATGTTAAATACAATACAGGGTTATGGGTGTTGGTAGTACAAAGTTGATAGGAGGGAATCTTACTTTACATTATCAACAATTTTTATTATGGTGCACCCACCAACGAATCAACGAGTTGATTGTTTCACGTTGGTGTCACACATTGACTGTTACATACATTTTGTCCAAGGTCAATGGGTCGACTGATTTCTTTTCAATGTTGATACCATCGTAAAAGTTGTTTACAATGATGACTGCAATGACTTTCCGTTTAGTACCACTGTTCCGTGTAAAAAAATCTTAATGTCTAATCTAATACAACGCTATCCGCTATCATATTCTAGAATTGACGACAACTACGTTTTTTTTCTTCCAGATGTAACCCTTCAAGTTGGTGCTCTAATCACTATGGGATGTGTTTTATCCATCGATCCAAAAATCGGCGAAGTCCTAAAAGCGATAGAAAAAGATGCGACACCTACACATACCATCAATACCAACATTACACCAGACACAGAAGAGTGCGACGATTTCGAAGAAGGATATTCTGATGATGAGATGTTTACTGCGAATGAGGGTAGTAATAAAATGACAAAAGAAAATGAAAATACTCATTATTTCAAAAGTTGGATACTGGATATCTGTTTTAAGAATATGGGATGGATTTTTAGAGGAAATGATGTTAGAGTAAGTACTTATTAGTCTATATAGATGGCGCCACCCCGTGTGCATGTTTTGAGCTATTTTGTCTTTTCATTAGACGCTTCGTAGTACTGAAGCGTCAAATCGCGATAGCACTTCTTTTTTTTAGTGAATTTTCGTTTCTTCGTGACAAGTCCCAGTGGTCAAAGTTACGGGCACACAATAAAATCTCTACCAGCCACACGTGACATGCAATAGAGGCCTAGGCGTAGGTTAGCCAACACTGCCGCACCTGTAGTGGTCGAAAAGCCTGCCTTACACAAAGTTACACAAGCATTTCATTTCATTGAAATAGCGCTCTTTGATTGAAATAGCGCTCTACAACCGCTGCCGGAGGTCGCGCGTCTGTTAGTTATTTTTATGGTTGATTTGGCTTATGCTCGGTGTTTGACCACAGCTCACTTGATATTAAATGACAGTGTGGACGAAGATGGTACACACCAAGCCTGGAATGGGGACTGCCTTCAAGTAAGGATGTCGGAATACACCGTTTAAGTGCTTGGCGGCATTTTTTCAACTTGACCGCGCTTACAACCATCTATCATCGCAACTATTGTACTAAACAATGATCAGAATATTTTTCTTTTTTTTAGTATTACTCACGCTTTACTCAGCCAAAAAAAAAGTGTCAATAAAAATGTCACGTCAGTTTCCATAGATCAGAAGATTATAACTATTCTTCTCTCCACAGAGATGTAAACCATCAGCAATCCCAATTATCCTGGAATCTCTACAAGTTCTCTCTGCGATTGCGTTTCACCATCTCGCCGACCTCCTGCACTTGCACATCACTTTACTGGGCGACATAATGAGCGAGATGATACAATATGAACATCAAGACGTGGTATTGCAAGCAGCGAGGACTGTTAGCATTATTGGAGACGCGATACAGAAATTAGGTAAGTGTATAAAATAAATAAATAAATATCGTAGGACATTACACACAGCGCCATCTGACCTCAAACTAAGCAAAGCTTGTACTATGGAAGTCGGATAACTGATAGAATACTTAAATATTTTTTTTGTTGTAAATACATCTATCTATACTATTATAAAGAGGAAAGATTTGTTTGTATTGAATAGGCTCTGGAACTACTGGACGGACTTCAAAAATTCTTTCACCGTTGAGAACCTATGTCACCCGGGGATAGTGTAGCATCCCCGGGAGACATAGGCTACTTTTTATCCCTGTATTCCTACGGGAACGGGGAACTTTTATCCCTGTATTCCTACTAATTTTTCTCTCGTTTTTTCGGTAGTAAATTGTTTATGACAGTTTCTCTGCGTTTAATTGTACACTTTCTGGTATTAATATTTCACTTTCACTGCTAGAACTCATCTTATATTACATTTTTGTGAATCAAATTAAAATTGTTTGTAATATATTGAAAGTAACAAAAAAGGAATAAAAAGTTCCCGCGTATTTTTTTTTTAATTTGGTTAACCTATGCCAAGTCGGCTGGCACACTTTTTTGTTACCGGCCAAGACTTTAACGAAGCGAATTGCATTCAAACTTTTTAATTAAATAGTGTTCCAAATTTAAAAGTAATTTCTTCACTGTTATTAAGTGCGCTGGAATGATCCATTTTGCTCGCAACCTAGAACCTAACCTCGCTAACCTTTGCTTGGAATCTTTCGCCTGTATTCAAATAGATTAGATGAAAAAAAATGTATGGCTATGGTATATGAAGCGACCACGTCTGGTTCATGTAATTTTGTGCGCAACTAGGTCCCGGTGAAAAGCATAATTATTTGTTAAAATCGTGTAAGTGTTAGTACCCGAACAAAACAGTCTCAATCTCGGGAACTATCTTACTGCAGTTGATACTTTATATAGGTAAGTATGTAAATACATTATAGATAGCCTCCGTTTCCTTTCCAGAACAATCGGAGCAGGCCCCACCGCTGAACCACTGCGTGTACATGTGGGAAAAGTTGGTGACTCCGCTGTCTACAGTGCTGCAATGCCAAGAGAACTCGCCTGCTAAGGCCATGGTCTGCGATTGTATCGCTAATATCGGCGAGAGGTCTTTCAAAGAGTTGCCGGTATGTATTTTATTTTTTAAGCGTTTATTGAGTACAAGCTTGCTTACTTTTGCGCTAGATGGCGTTGTGTGAAATGTCACCTTTTTATGGTTGACATGCTTAGTGTTTGCCCACAGCTCATCTGATGTTAACGTTGTTGACGGTGTGATCAAAGATGGTAACACACCAAGCCTGGAATGGAACTGGCTCTCAAATGATGCTGCCGAAACACACCGTTAGGTGATTGGTGACAAATTAGCTTGCCACCCTAGTATTAGAAAGTATCCTATCAACACGCTGTAGATTTCTCAATGTTCTCTTTCACTGGCAGCTCAAGCCCATTATTGGGGTTTGAACTCACACCCTTCGGCGTGTGAACTGGCCGCACTAACCACTGGGCTATCATCGCTACAAAACATCACCTCATGTAGTTGCATTTATAATTCGATGAGACCTGCACTGATGTCTTGCTTAGGGTGTTTTGTGCATTCCCCCTTACCATCATACCCAAACCAGCTGAAGTTCTTAATGTAACGGAGCATGACCTTGGGTTGCTGGCATAATTCGGTATGTAAAGAAAAAAAAACCTTCAATTGATGTCTCATGACGTCATCTCGACGGGCAACTTTCATAGACTGGCAAACCAAAACAAAACATGTCAATGTCAAGTCAACGGCGATCATAATAATATTTTCAATACACATACGTCGAGATGTTTTTCGGTTTATTGATACAAATATTTGGACTCTGATATCGCTTTTATGACATAAGATTTGTTTACTTTATGTCATGAATTGTAAAAACCGAAGACGTGACAGAATGGCTTTACAGCTTTAGCCTGCCCGATGGGGCAAATTAAAAAAGAACTTGTCAGTTCTGTTGTCAAATTTAATGAAATGTGTCAAATGTTTTGTATACTTTTTTGTTTCGTATGGCAAACGCATAATCTACATATTTAGCCGTACTCATGACGTGATAACTATAAAAAGTTTGAAAACGTATTAGAATTAAACTACCGCATAGAAAGCCAAAATATTCAAATCAGTTTCTTAAAATAAAGTTTACTATCAGTAAAAAATATAAAATAAATACAAAAAAAAAACTTTACATACCGAATTGATCCACGCTTATTTCGCCATATGTTGTGTTATTGTAAGTTGACGTGAAGTATACGTAGAGTACGTACTGACTTTAGCTTACCCGAAACGTTAAGAAATTAAACAGAAAAATGTGTTGTATCTACATCTAATGTAAAAATAGATAGATAGATGTAAACTCTTTATTGTGCACACCATAAACAGAAAAAAGTATAGAGAACAAAAGAATCTTATGAGCTAGTGCCACAAGTGGCGGCCTTAAGAGCGATCTCTTCCAGGCAACCAAGAATAAAAAAACACGATAGATGACATAAGAAACAGACGGGAGATGTAGAGACGGTAAAAATAAGTAATTACAAAATAATGCGAATACTAGCTGTAAGCCGCAACTTCGTCCGCATGGTATTTAAAAATCCAGGTATCCTATATGTTAATACAGGACATTATATGTGGGCCAAATTTCATCCAAATCCGTTCAGTAGTTTTTTGCGTGAAAGAGTAACAAACATCCATCAATTTAATTTTGTTTCAGAGGCGTCTTCAAGTACTATGTTGCACGTTGTTAGTGGGATCGTGCAGCGACGAAGAGGCGACAGTGAGGGCGGCTGCAGTTCGCGCTCTCGCAATGGCCGTCATGTTTAGAACCTTAAGAGAAGTGAGGAAACATTACTTTAGAAAAAAAACTATAGTAGATGAAAGATCTCCTTAGCAGGTCATCCAGGGTAGGGGTAGGCAATCTTTCAAGACTAAAGAAAGAAAAAGCCACAAAATTTTCTCGCGTTTCAATATAGTACACATAAATGCTTTTAGTACAAATCGAACTACAGTAAACATACGTGAAGAATGGCTACAGATTTTCAGCCACTTTGTTCAACCACTTTGTCAAGAGTACAAACGATTAATAAGTAAGAAGCGTAGAGTAAATGTTGTGTAGGCAAAACCACCTTAATATGCATAAAGTATGATGTATGGTATAAAGTATTGTGACCAGCATTTACAAGGAATTGCCCCTCCTCCCATCGCCGCGACCTCGGAGCGCCGCTCCGCCTCCGAACTACTAGCAGACTGCTTGTGTTAGGGGTAAAGTGACTGAGACTTGGTACTCACTCATAGATCAGCTGCTCAATTTTTAAAGGTTGTGATAGTAAAATAATAGTTTTTTGCGTTTGAAACTGGAGAGCCGTTACTTTACATCAAAACAGCCGCAGGTGACCCCTGACCTAGGGAGATACCACCGCAGTATCAGATATTCTGCCGCCAAGCACTAGTGTGTATACATTACCGTAACTGTGTGTTTAAAAGGTGCTGCAGCTAGCAACCTTTTTTTTTTAAGTTAAGGTAATGAGACGATCGAGGCGCTCTGCTGATGGTAAGAGATAACGCCTGTCCATGACCATTGCAGCGATACACAGAACTTTGAGTAACAATACAAAGTCCAGGGCATTGCTGCTTTGGCACTCATTACTTTGAGACTTGGTTAGTCTCAACAGCCCTGTAATTTCGCTAGCTGCAGTACCCTTCAAACCGGAACACAGTAATGTTTGCACACTACTGCTTGGCGGCAGAATATCCTTTCAGGGCTAAAATGAGACTAACCACTAAAGGCTCAAAGTAATGAGCGTTTCTTAAGATAAAAAAAAAACTTAAATTAAATCTGCAAAATACTGTCCATATGTATTCATTATATGTACTAAGGCACAATATTTAAATTAATGTCACTAATACAATTCAATAATTTACAAAAAAAGAAAATCATAACGTCGACGCGCAACTGCCATGAGTTTGCTACGCTAAATGCGACTTTGTATCTTACTGGATAAGTTTAGTAATCAGCTGAGACCGCATCTTCGCTTAACATCAGGCGGGATGGCGGTCAAACGCAAGCCTATCTACAATATTAAAAAAAAAGATAGAAATACGCTGGAGTTACGTACTGAACACGTTTTAGTGATTATGGTATGCTTATTTTTAGGATATATATTTCGTGAGCGACTGTGGAGAAAATGTACTAAGAGCCTTGGCTGAACCGACACTGGTTGTCAGGGCAAAAGCGGCGTGGGCTCTCGGCAACCTTAGCGATGCCCTAGTGTTGAACATGTGAGTATGTTTACACATCCTCTCTCTGTCGTACTGTATTCGGTATGTAAAGTTATTTTTTTGTATTTATTTTATATTTTTTACTAATAGTAAACTTTATTTTATAAAACTAATTTGAATATTTTGGCTTTCTATGCAGTAGTTTAAGTTTAATACGTTTTCAAACTTTTTATACCTATGACGTCATGAGGTCGGCTGAATATGTAGAATATGCCTTTGCCATATAAAATAAAAAAGAATACCAAAACAACTCGACGTACGTGTATTGATTGAAGAGATTATTATGACCGCCGTTGACTTGACATTGACAGATTTTGTTTTGGTTTGCCATTGCTTTTTTAGTCTAGGAAAAGCCCTACTAGGTGACGTCATGAGACATCATTTGAAAGTCAAGTTTGATTTATGTATTTTATTAAAATAAACCCTACCTCATAGTTTACAGAGTTTTAAACGTAAAAATATTGTACAGAAATGCACTATTTCGAAATGGTTTTGGAATCAGTAAAGTTTTTTTTTCTTTACATACCGAATTAAATAAGTAATTTCGTATACACGCAAAGGCCAGCCCTAAGAAACAAATACAAATTGCTTGATAACACCCAAAATTAAAAATCATATTCCGTAATAGTCATAGTCTGCAATTCAAGAGTGGCATGGTAACATAGGCTACTTTTTATCCCTGTATTCACGAGAACGGGAACTACGCGGGTGAAACCGCAAGGCGTCCGCTAGTAAAATATAAATGCGAAGTTTATATTATGTGTGTCTATTCCTTCACACAGCAATGAACTTGGATTTCGATGAAATTTGAAATGCAGATTGCTCTGAATTGATAGCGAGTGAAACAGCGCGGCGCAGCTAGCGTTAAAATACTATAGCAGTAAACTGAAATCGGGGATCAGTAGTAACTTTTTTTTTTTTTTTATCGTTGACAGGCTAGTTGTTTGACCACAGCTCACCTGATGTTAAGTGAAGGTGTGGCCGAAGATGGTAAAGCACACCTAGCCTGGAATGGAACTGACTCTCAAGTGAGGCTGCCGGAACACACCGTTAGATGCTTGGCGGCAGATTTCCAACTTGAGGGTGGTAGCTAGCCAGCCGAGTACTAGAAAGTGCCCTACCACCATGCTATGGTTTCCTCACGATGTTTTCCTTCACCGGCAGCTCAAGCTCATTGTTGGGGTTTGAACCCACGCCCTTCGGCATGCGAACCTACCGCGCTAACCACTGAGCTATCATCGCTACAAACTACACATAATTGTGTACTCTAGATAATACTTCGGAAGTGTTTGACTTATCATTAGTCAAAATACAATGTTATCGTTAAAATGCGTGTCAAAATTCCACACGACACTTCATTCACGTGTGCACTATATACTTACCGAGTAAGTAATGTTTACGTTACGTCCATCATCGTTCATAACAAAAAATAATAGTTCAGTTCAGTCCTTCCACCACCTTCTTGGTATGGCGTGGTGAGGATTGACCTCGATGATTTTTCCCCTTTGCCAAAGCTGTGCACCAGAGGCCACGACCCCTGGGGAAATTGCTCGCCGCGAGTGGCAGTTCTTACTTAGCTGCTTCTCAGCGGCATTTCAATGGCCGTTTTAGTTGACTAGGGTTTTTTTTTGCTTTGGCATTTTGCAATTGACATTGCTCATCGCTCTCGCTGACAGACTCCTCCGACTCTCTAGGGACGGTCTCGCGAGGGAGTGCGCGCCTCGCTTTAATGTCCGGTGGACGCGCGTGCAGCGGTGCGATGTTTCTTAGGAAAAAATCATAATAATGGACGACATTTTAACACAACGTTATCTAGCCCCAAACTAAGCTTGTAATATTAGAACCAGATAACTAGTAAACTCTTTAGCATTCGATGGTATCACCATGTGGATGGTGGGCATCGCATTGCTGGGACAGAATCCCAGTGTTTAGAACTTGCAACCCAGGTATAGGGGTAGCGATAATAGCTCAGTGTTTAGCGCGGTCGCTTCACACGTCGAAGCTCTCTAGCCATGCCCAACCAAATTATATACATCCAACTAATATTATAAATGTAAAAGATGGATGTTTGTTACTCTTTTGCGCAAAAACTACTGAACTGATTTGGATGAAATTTGGTATGGAGGTAGCTGAGCCTCAGACCCTGGAATAACACATAGGATAGTTTTTATCCCGAAAACATTCAGCGAGTAACACCGCGGGGCGCAGCTAGTGTTACTTATGTTTGTTACATACATTTTTCTCCTGGATGGAACTCGAACACACACCTAACTAAAGCTACTACCAACTGAGCTGCTGGTAGTTCCATTGCTGAGCTGTTCCATTCCAGGCTAGGTGTGATTTACCATCATCGACCACACCTTCACTTAACATCAGGTGAGATGTGGTCAAACACCTAGCCTGTCAACCATAAAAAAAAGCTGCAAGGCAATACAATCTCAGCAATTTGTCAAAATTGTTTGAATCTTCATTGAGCCATTTAACCGATAAGATGGTGATTGTTTTTAATAACACATACTTATATCATAACATTAGTTGATTAATCCGGTTTTTACAGGGAAGAACCGGATTTGGAGTGTATTGACGATGACCTTTTGGTCCGCCTTCTGGAGGTCAGCATTAAATGCGCTGTTGACAACGATAAGGTAACGCCATAACATTTGTTATCTATAGCCAAAGTAAACCACTCTATTTACTATACACGAAACATGTTAAGAAAACATCGGATAGCTCATGTACAATAAATTGTAAAGAAACATAACGAAAAAAAAACGTAGGCAACATACAGAACCAACTGAACCCAAACTAAATAAAAAAAATAAAAGTATCGTAGGACATTTCATACAGCGTCATCTGACCCCAGACTAAGCAAAGCTTGTACATGGAAGTCGGATAACTGATAGAATACTTTTTTTTTGTAAATACTGTAATTTTGTAAATGGTTGCAAATATGATTATATTTTACTCGTGAAAACTCGACTCTGACTACCTTGCCTGATATTAAGCAGTAGTGTGGTCTGAAATGGAGCAAATGAATTTAAAATTTCCGTCCAAATCTAAAAATATTTGGGCATGGCTCTAGAACATTGATGTTAGTGCAAAACTAAACATTTATAGATATTTGACACGTGCTGTGTTGAACAAGTCAGCGTCCTGGTTCAACATACTCGGACTTTGCAATAATTTTAATAGCTTATTTAATCTTAGTGTTAAAACATATTAGTTGAATAGGTTGTTTCTCGTTTCTAAGAGATAGTGTAAAAAGGTCGAGACACATTATTGTAGAACTTTTCTTTCTGTGTGTGTAAATACAAATAGAAATTATTTATTGATAACACTAATGTTACAAATCAATTCAAAATTCCAAAATATGTCATTGTATGAGTTTTAAAACAGATTACATGTCAATGAATGAAAAAAAAACAAAAATGTCAAAATAAGGTAGGTATGCCAATATACACACATGTCAATGTATAAAAAATATTGTCAATATAAAACTATGTATATAAATGTTGTCGTCTATTTTCTATTACATTACACGGTAAACGCGTCTTGCATTCAATATTTATAACAATAAAAAAATGAATATTTTTTTATGCTATGGTGTGTCTATGCCAGCGGCCCAGAGCCTCGCTCCGATACTTCAAGGAGCTGGGTTGGCTCGGGTTGACGCTGGCAGGGGGAAATGCACAATATACCTCAAGCGGGACGTCAGTGCAGGACCCACTTTGAATAAGAAGCTAGGAGTTTGACCAAAGCTTATCTGATGTTAAGTGACGGTGTGGTGGAAAACATACCTAGCCTGGAACGGAGCTGTCTCTAAAGTGAGGCTGCCAGAACACACCGTTAGTCTATTGGCGGTAGATTTGCAACTTGAAGGTGCTAACTAGCCAGCCGAGTGCTAGAAACTACCCTACCACCATGCTATGGTTTCCTTACGATGTTTTCCTTCACCGGTAGCTCAAGCTCATTGTTGAGGTTTGAATCCACGCTCTTCGGCGTGTGAACCGACCGCGCTATCCACTGAGCTACCATCGTTAAATTTAGTATTCGCTAAAATTTGTAGGATATGTTTTTCATCCTTTTGTTCTACAAGCAAAATTAAGATTATATGTACTTTATGGTGGTAAAATAACGTTCACCTTTGACTGTAGATAGCAATATTATGTTACAACGTCTCTGTTAACTGGTTTTAAGCGACTTTCATTAAAAACAAGACCAGCCAAAGATCACCAAAAACTTAGATAATACACAGTGTTCAGTTAAAAGCGGTTTTGAGCAATCAATCAAATGTCATTTGCGCAAAACAATATTAACTTGCACTAAAAATAATAAACATTTATAAATATTTACGCTGATGATACCCTGTTTCATACATGGTGTAATATGTTTGAAATTTAATTTCAGTTTTATGAATTAGCCCAATGACCACTGTGGACTTAGGAAAGCAAATGTGTTATAATAGGGACAATGGGCATGTTCTCTCTTTATCTCTCTTTCACAGTTGTTGCCACAAACCAAACCGATCAATCTTTTAACACTCTAATCGTATATTACTCTTGCGGTACTTTTACGAGATACGATAATGACAGCCTTCAATGAATGTTTTTTTTCTCTGGTTTTGGCGTTGCATTTTGAGCATTTGCCAGCGTCAAGAGTTTTATATATTTTTAAGTTTCATAAGTTAAATAAGTCACCTCGTAGCTATAGTTATAGTGAAAGTCCTGCTGTTTTCCATTTTTTTTTTGTAAATAAAATTCATTGTAACAAAACGAGATAACATTGCATTCGTTTGCCTGGTCTGTTATCCAGTATATTATATCTCTAAAGCCATATAAAACCACCACACTAAACTTTACCAACTCTTTGGATTTCAGGTTAAAATGAGTGCAACTCGCGGGCTAGGCAATCTCCTTCGTCTCATAAAAAACGAGAATCTTCTCCGTAACGTGCAAATTAAGACTTTATGCGAGACCGCAATAGGGAAGCTATTAGATTGCGCATGCAAAGTTTCCAATATGAAAGTGAGATGGAACGCATGTTATGCCATGGGAAATGCTATGAAGAACGAACATTTGTTCACATGCTTCAATAGATGGCAGGTAAGGACGGGTGGTTTCACACATAACTCTTTTAGATTTTCCGAGTGAGCATAATAAAAATTATGACTTAATTTCAGAGTCAAGTGTTCCCAAGTCTGTGTACATTAACTCAAGAGTGCAAGAATCTCAAAGTGCGTATAAACGCGGCGGTGGCGCTGCGAGCGCCATCTGCCCGTGCTCACTACGGCGACAACTATACCGTCGTGTGGATGGGGATACTGACGGCCATGGAGAACGCGGCCAATGTAGATGATTTCACTGAATATAAACATAAGGACAACTTAATTGAGCAGGTGAGTTGATTTAATACGATTGACATACGAGCAGTAGTACCTTATTTTGAAAAATGTAGCTAAATAACTCGTAGTATTTTGAGGAAACCCCGAGTCTTTTTTAAAAGCTGAAACGTTTCCTTGAGATTCAGACTTTCAAAGATTCAGTTCAGAAATTTCATGTATGCTGGTTATATCACGATGTTTCGATCGCCATTTGATGTCAGCGCTAATTAACGATACACACATAACTAAGAAAAGATAAGCCGTGGGATTCAAACGTTGGATCCTCAGATTAAAAGCCAAACAATCTCCTTACTAGGCCGCTATAACTTTAAGTTTTTTATGCTTAGTTCTTTTAAACGAATTTTAATACGGTTTCTATTATGACGATGATGAGAATTTCCTCTAGAAGGGTTTTCAAGTCTGCGCGAAGCCGGGGCGAGATGTTAGTGTAAAAATAAAATAACAAATAAACAATATTGCACTAAAGCGGCGAGATTGTCAGCGAGTAAAATTAACGCAAATTTCATAGCCGTCGACCAACGTTTTTGGTTAGGAATGCATGGGAATATGGGCAGTGAATATGAGCGTTAATACGTATTTAAAGGGGTCATTTGAACCAACACCTGCGTCGCAAGTTCTAGGTACCGTACGGATTCCTGTCTGCAACGTTATGGGCCCATTAAATACTGAGAACTTCGTCTCTATGTTCACGTTTGAACTTACACTGACACTCAATATTCGTTTTACCTGAATTGCGTTTATTTAATTTAATTTTACATGGATAAACATCTAGTTTATAATAGAGTGGGTACAATAATGGTTATGCAAAGTCTAAATAGTTCTCACATATGTAATTAATGAAGAAGTGTCCTGTTGCACAATAATAAAATTAAATATACGGTTGTAAAAATAATTATTTATTAAACACTTACGATTCACAGCCATACAGATAAGTACATACATAATTATGCATGTAAAACATGTTTAGCTTATGTTACTTAAGTTAATTTAAAGAATCATGCAAGATTGCGGAAGTTCATTTTGAGCGTTCAAGGTATATATTTAGTATATTTCCGCTTAACAGTCATTTCCGTTACAACAGTGTTGAGGATTTAAATTAAAATTTAACTAGCTTGACGACAATTTTAAAATACCCATCCGAAATATTACTACTTAATATCTTAAACTAAAATTGGACACACAATCTAAAACAAAATAAGCAGAAGTCTTTATGAATCAATGAACTTCCGCAAAGTAACGCCTGAATCAATCAATTGGTGGTAGAGTAGGAGGCCGTCTTGGCAAGTAACTCCGCAGTACCAGGTATTCCGTGAAGCAGTAGTGTGTAAACATTACTGTGTTCCGGTTTATGGGGCTAGCTTACTGCAGCTAGCGAAATTACAGGGCTGTCAACTTTGAGACTTTCGATGGTTAGTTGAGACTAACCATCGAAAGTCTCAAAGTAATGAGCGCCAAAACAGCGATACCCTGGACTTTATTTTGGTACTCAAAGTTCTGTGTATCGCTGCAATGGTCACGGACAGGTGTTACTCTTACTATCAGGAAAGCGTCTAATACATACAGTACACCCAGACACAGAACAAACATCGATGTTAGTCACACAAATGTTAGTCCTGAGTGGGAGTCGAACCCACGCCCTTCAGCTCTCGAAGCAGACATACTACCAATGAACCAACAAGGCTGTCAAAAATAATATGTAAAGCAGTTTTCTACAAGGGATTTAATTAAATGAAATATTGTTTCAGCTATGCGTGACTTTGTCGCATCTATGCTGTCTCCTCACTCAAGCCGACTTGCCAGATATACTAGATCCCTTAGTGTTCCACTACGATTGCGCCAAGTCTCTGTTCTCTCAGGTTTGTCGACGTTTGCCGCCAGAAAACGTTTCGTGCTTACGGATACTGCAAGCAGCGAAACACGTGACTGTAGATCTAAGTTGTAACAGTGATGCGCAAGCACAGTCTTTAGGAATGCTACAGGATATATTTATTTGGGACATGTGAGAGAGAGGTACGCCATTTTAGTGTTTTTTTTTAATAATTTGCCCCTTCGGGCAGACTAAAGCTATAAAGCCATACTGCCTTGTCTTAAGTGTTATTTCTGCTGTATCTTAGCTATGGTTATCGTCAAAGTCGTCTTAGTCAAGTCCAGTTCGTGTCAGTTCGTGCCAGTCATGCTTTAGTAAAGTAGTGGCGACTTTACTATAAAGCTTCGATGGAGTTTTGGAAGCAACACGAAAACTCATGTTTCACCACATTATATTATTTTCCCACACTCGCGCTTGTAATTCGGCACTTTATGAATAAAACACCACCATTTTTATGCATAAACACTCAACAAAACACTAGTTTTGGGAAAAATACAACAGAGCGACACGACTCTTCCTGCGTTCCCGCCAAAACTCTACTAAGTTATTAATCTGGAAGGTTTTCTTTTTTTTTTATTATACGCTCCACAGACGCTGGGGTCCGTGACCTTTGTCAACTTTAGTTATATTTTTTTTTTTTTTTTACAATTTTACATTACAAAAAGAGGAAAGTTACGTTAGTAATCTTAATCTAAGGTTAAAGTAGGTACTAGATTGTGTGTATACCGCGAGCGGACCAGCGACCCGCAAGCAGCACCCGATCACGAGTATGACGCATGTGCCAGCCATCGCCCTCCTCAACCATATCTGAGGGAAGAGAGCGACTCGACACACGACGCCGCCGCAAGAAGGAGCCTTCGATGGTGAGCATGAATGCTCGAGGCATACACACAATTCTTATTTCTATTTACATGAGTTTTCGTTTGAAATCGAAGGTTTTCTTTTGTGTTGATAGGTTAGGTGTTTGACTACCGTTCAACTGATGTTAAGTGACAGTGTGGTAGCTGTATACAGATATATTATGCATATTTGTTATGTATGTTGTTTGTTACTGTTGCTTTGGCAAGTATTTAAATTGTTTTAATTTTCATGTGGGTCGTTAAGCAAATCAAATAAAGGGCAGTGTAAGATAGAATTGTATTAAATGTTACTTTGCTCTCATTGTGCCATCGATTTGCAGTAGCATGTATTGGAAACTTGTTTTCTTTTTCAACATCCTACAGGGACCGTTATTTAACACACGTGTGTTTAGTGGTCAATAAATAAACACAACAAAATGTATAAAATAACTTTTTTTTTCAGTACCATTGTTTAAGTTAAAGGCATAACGAGAAAAAAGTAACATTTAATCCAGTTACTTCTTATGTGGGAATTATGCTTAACTTTATACTGAAATCAATACTGTTGCCTAAAATAGAGCTGACATATGACATAAAACGTCATTGTAAATAACAGAAATGAAATCAATAATGTCGTCAATTATTTATTTGTTGTTCTCCAATGAAAGATCTGATAAAATCGAGAAGTATGATTAACTAAACTGGAATGCTGATGTATTTGTTTGCAAGACTACTTTGAGACTATAAATAATTGACACACGTGTCACAGTAATGTATTAAACTAAAACTAAAATACTTCAGACTAAATTCTCATACAACATGAAATACTAAAGTAAACCAGCTATGTTTTTTTGTATAACAAAGTAATTTTTCTTAATTATTTTATGTGAAGCGTGAAATTCTGTGATAAAATCTAAAGCGAACATTATTTGTAATCCATACAATGTAAGTTTAACTTGGCTTGAGCTATTTTTTTAATGTAATGAAATGAACTAAATGTTCTCTTGATGATAAAATATGTATTACGCCCGTCCATGAACGTAGAAACAGTACACAGAACTTTGAATGATAAAGCAAAGTCCAGGGCATCGCTGCTATGACGCTTATTACATTTTACTGAATAAGTTAGATATTTAAAAAATGCTTCTAGATTTTTCCGCTATCCTAATAGGCAATTCGTATACAGTCTAGCTTTATCTACTTTTGTGTAAAGTTCATTTGATTCCATTTAGCTAACTAATCAACCACAAACATTCGCAATTGAGCTCGTGTTATGAAATGTTCGTTACTTGTTCACAATGTAAGACTTCTAATGATTTGGATGCTTCGTGGATTTTTTCAATAAGTTATCACGTGTTCAATTATGTATCTTAAGAAAAATATTATTGTTAAGCGTTTACTTACATACATAGTTACGCCTTATTTATTGAAAATAAAATATTTATACTGTTTTTTATAATCTGTCTTTGCTTAAATTACTCTTTCCCTGAAAACGAATTTATTTATTCATTTAATTATATTACACAAAACAGGATACAGTCACAATAATTAACAGAGGTGAAAAGATTTAGGTTTCGATCCGAACTACATCCCTTATATATGTGTAAACAACAAGATGATCAAGCAGTAGTTAAGAAGAATTAATAAAATAAAGTAATAGGATTGAAATAAGTGGCCATAAAATGACCAAAAATGCAGTGAGTGGCAATTTGAAATAAATTTTCAAAATTCTAGCTGGTTAGGTACAAATGTCATACGCAGTAAACAATTTTTCTGACATTAGTTTTAAATGTCAAATTTCAAGTTGAAAATGTCAATAACTTAAAAACTATATATGAATTTCACTTATTTGTGTTTGAAGGTCTAAGTCAGCATTCTGTCGAGCAAATTGATCACAAGGTGGTAGTGATTTTAACAAATAGGCTGATCACGATTACAGTAATGTCAAGCTAGGTCATGGAATTTTTTCCAAACGATTTGTTTATCTCACAGTCGAAGTCACATTCATATTGTGATCGTTCAATCGCTTTCATCATTTCGCCATTGAACTTTGTCTATTGTTCATGTTCACTAATTGAAATAAATGATGTCTAATTCTAGAACTGGTTTGTCTAAATTTAATGCTCTGTCGTATTTGCTTATGACGCTTCTGTGAGAATTTGATAAGCCTCTGAGAATGTTTCCTCTGCGATAGAACTCTTTACAAGCGCCGATATTACTACCGCAAATCAACGAGAGCGAAACTGAGAAAAATATAAGCGAATTGTAATATACCATCTAAAGTTTGCAATATTGCAGAAGGCGGACGAAATTTTGAAAAATGAGATTACAAAATCCGAAATATACTTTGCACCAAAATTCACACAATGAACACCGAATTAAACAGCGAAACTTACATATATGTAAAAACTTGAAACGTAGTAAATAGAAAGGGGATCATTATGTACAAATTCAATGATCAGAAATGAGTTAGGAAAGTGGCCAAGAGATGTCACCATGTGGTACTTACTTCATGGGAAAAGAAAAAAAGGACAGCAAAAGAAAAGATGGGAAGATGTTAAAAAAATTGCCGGACCATTATGGAGAAGAACAGCCACAAACAGGGAAGAATGGCAAACCTTGGGGGAGGCCTTTGCCAAAGGGCAATCTGATAAAATCAATGCTACCAATGTCGCAATTTATATAATTATATAAGATAAACAATAATAATAAGATAGGTATATAATTAAAATTAAAATAATTATATTTAGTATAAAACAATTAAATAGTCAAAGTAATTAATCTAACTATAAATAAATTCATGCTATATTATGTTTTGTAATGTCAGAAATAAAGGTTTTTTAATTTCAATTTGAATGTACCAAAGGCAATTTATGAATTATAATATAGGCATAAATTTGAAATCGCGAAAAAAAACAGTTACTCCATGGTTAAAGGTCAACGAACTTTCTCTATACAACATCATTTTTTTTTGTGCTGACCCATAAAACCTTTTTCAAGATATGGGAATTGGAAATGTGTAGCGCATGACTTTATATTGCGCTAAATATCTGACCATTTTAGTTTTGTACTTAGTGTGTTATAAATATTAAAATTTTGAGCAAAAAGATTGCCTTAAAATAAATCCAATGAAAACTTAATTGACACAAAAAGTAGGTACATAATTATTATTCTAACCATTTAAACATCGCAGCTCACATGAAATAATGGCCAATCTAAGTAATTAGTGTTACGTTTTTTTTAGCAGACGACTTAGCAACTGCAAAATCAGTGGCACGTACGTGTTGATATGTCGATATCTGTAACCAATTCTATTTATATCAGCCGTGTCCTCAATGTATATCTACTTTCCTCAGACGGGTCTGTCCTTATCTCGAACAGTCCTTCGATGTCGGACAAAACAATTTCTTACTTCATAAGGCTTCAGTTGGATTGGAACCCCATGACCTGCTAAATACTTATCGATTAGAGACAATTGTTTGTGTGATCTATCTAGTTTGTTCTGGAAAAATCTATCAGAATATTATCAAACTATTATGATATATTTGAATTTTATGGTATAATATTGGTCTTTAATACATTATGTACCTACCTCTTACAAGTAGGCACCTACCTACTATACGAGTAATTCACGGGGTTTAGTGCGTTAAAATCTAAGTAGTTTGTTGATACTCATTCCTTTTTTTGAGATTTCGTGCCTTATTTATAAAATAGTTAAACAGTGCTTGGATTTTAACGCGGAAATATCGCATTGTATTATTTTCCTAAATTATATCCATAAAAATAGTGGTGCTATTTCTGTGGCTATGATGTGATTAAGACTTATTTTATTTAATTTTATCATGACGCACTCCTAATGTAAAAAAAAAAACCAAGTCCGCGTTTTACCAGTAACTCGCCGGTTTGTAAGCGTTCTATTCCTTAGTTATATGCTTTAAAAATGTAGAGCCATCTTATTTGAATGTCGTTTTATAAGCCCGTCCTTGTCTATCACAGATGTACATACCTACAACATTTCCTCTGAAATTGTAATCTTTACGCTTTTCCAGCGATGGAAATCACAGACTTACGCCAGTTATCACGCATTTGTAAAGTGAAATGATAAGATCCGATGTCCAATTAGTGTAAGACTATTTGTGGGGGCATTGACGCAAATAATTTATCAGGTTTACTAACTATTGCTATGGTCTGTGATAGCAGGTCAAACTATCTATTATTGGAACCTTGCAATTGCCAAATTAACTGGATAAATCTTCAGTACCGAAGAAGATAACGCTGTGTGGGGTACATCCAGGTTGTGTAGAATTGTGCGAATTAAAACCCCTTTGGAGGACTGTCTCTGTGCCTGACGGGAGACACCGGTATTCCCATAGGAACGTACCAGTACAGGAGTACACTGCTTTTGGTAACATGCAACCGAGAACTCTGATAACCTAGGAGTATTTTTTTTGGTAGACAGTCTAGGTGTTGACCACAGCTCATCTGATGTTAAGTGACAGTGTTTAGCGATGGTAAACACACCTAGTCTGGAATACAACTGGCTTTAAAGTGAGGCTGCTGCACATCGTTAGGCACTTAGCGGTAGATCATACTTAATTAAGCTAGCCAGCCGAATATCTACTAGAAATTACCCTACCACCATGTTTTAGGTGTCCTTACGATGTTTCCCTTTACCGGCAGCTCAAGCTCATTGTTGGGGATTGAACTCACGCCCTTCAGCGTGTGAACCGATTGAGCTATCATCGATACAAATCGCTTCCCTCCCTCCCGTACAACGGCGCGGACCACGCTGCGACATAATCTTCCCTGGACTCAAAAAAATATATGAAGTCAGATTCCCAAATCTGACTTTCCGTAAGCCCAAAGGCTCTTATTATATGCAGGGTATAAGTAGGTACAGAAGCCGTATTCTAATTCTCTGGCTCCACATATGTTCATGGCTAGACATATGTTACCTGCCTATAGAAGCTGAAGTACCTAGATACTGTGAGGGATTCCCACAGCGAGTAATAGCTCAAATATTACTTTTATCCTTCATACATACATATCTGTACAAGTCTTACCTTGTGTCAATGTCTAAGAGATTACCTGAATCTCACAAATTTTCCTTTCACAATAATTTGCGTAGTTTATAAAAACATTGCACACGTCTGTCGAGAGATCTGAATTTTGCTCAGCGGAATATTTTAAGGAACAGGCCAGGAAAGGTTATCGAACGTAAAAAAAAAACACGAACGCGACACGGAATTGATTAACAAACAAATGTTATTTTTAGACCGTTGTTAGTACCTTGGTCGATATGCGATTAATTATAGGGAAAGTTTGAGGCAAACATATTTTTTATGGCTTAGAAGTTTAAGCACCGTGATAATATATGTATACATTAATATGCCATTGTAACGCATTTATTCTCATATAGGAGTAGGAGGCACCTAACTAGGACTTATTGTTACCCAAATGGTGCTTAGGTACTTCTAAGAGAATCAAACATCAGCAGCGTTCAACATTCCAACAACCATACATTTTCAGAGATACATTGATGACGAGTGATCCCCTGTTGAATGTCTCGGGGTGAGCTTTTTTTTTATGGTTGACAAGCTATGTGTTTGACCGCAGCTCACCTGTGTTCGTTGATGGTAAAGCATACCTAGCCTGGCATGGAACAGTAAACAAGGCCTTGTACTAGAAAATCACATCAAAACTAGTCGTGAACTTTCTTGAAATGCTTTTGTAAGTATTTTTATCGTACTTCTACATACAGAACATCTATATGAATAAAATATTATATATTCACATTGGCATTAGGCATTAGGATCAAGCCTTTAGTAGTGGACAGTTAATAAAGCGTTGTATGTTGTATTTTTCTGTACTTGTCTCAACTCTATGTCTTGTTATACAAATGGCTTCCAAATAATGATACCAATATTCTAGTTCTAAAACGTGTAGTATGTAGTGTAAGTAAGCACATATATTATGTTTTTTTAGACTAAATCGAAATCGAATAAACATTAGTCATGAATACTGTGGTGAAATTGTATTGTAATGTATTGACCGCCTTAAATTCAACCAAACTATACATTTCCCGAAGCATGTCCTTTTCGAAGGTTACTACGTGGCATACCAGTTTAAACCGCACTGTTATTTATCTTCTTTGTTGTCTAAATATTTAGAGTACGTGTGTAATAACGTAAAATCTCACGACGTTCGTTAGCACAAGATTAGCAAGTTTTGGAGACACTTTTATTTGCTATGATTTTTGAGTTTATTAGACTATTATAGAGTTTTACCTTGTTACCTTGTCTTTGGTCTGGGTTATAAAATATAGTTAATCTATCACTGTCTAGACGTTTTCATTCTTTCTGGTATAAAACAAAATTATATTTTTTTAAGGAACATCCTCATATGAACAATTAAACTAAACATGTTGACTGACCCGTTAGCTCATTTGTTAGTATCATAAGCTCTGCTTCTTGAACTGCAGAGCGAGGGAACGATCTCCGTCCAGGATAAACATTTAAGTGACTATCATCATTTTTTGTAACAATAAAAATATTTTGTATTTGTATGAATATAGATGTTTGTTCTGCCTGTGTTTTATATGTTAATATGTATTAAAAAAAAGTATGTACCTAAGTAGGTATTCCAGGTAGGTAGGTGGTGGTGTGTAGGTATCTCCTAAATCTGCGTGCTTTATCTTCGACCACATCATCGTTACCATCAGGCGAGTTGATGATCAAACGCGGAATTTTACGTGTTATATTTTACCTGTTTCCCATAGTACAAGCTTTGCTTAGTTTGGGGCTAGATGGCTTTCTGTGAAATGTCCACCAATATTTATTTATTCAAGTCATTTGATCTCTTTCTCGGCCCACGTGACGATGTTGTGTTGCAGTGACTGAAACGTGACACTCGGTATAATTAACTTGCATTGTAGGCTTGTCACGTTTGCAATTTGCAAGTAAGTGCCTTCTAAACCGTTTCGTTCGAGATTTTTCCAGATTTCAGTGTCGTTCCCGTAGTGCAAGTTGTTCATGAAGAGTACGGGGTTGATATCTCGATTCCATTTAATACACCCTAAGCTCATAAAAACAAATAAAAATATTTTCTTGATAACACCAATGCTACAAGTCAATTCCGTAATATCATCTCAAATATATTATTAAAAGATTTTTAACACTGATTAGATGCCTTGCCTTGTGTACGTATGTGAGTGAATATAGTTTTCTCAATTGCCTCCCACTATGAAAGCTAATTTAAAGACGTATTTACGATAAAACATATAAAATGTTATTTATACGTTTTTGTCTATATGATTGTTTTTCCCCCGCTGGAGTCTAGTTTGTGTCACAAACACCAATATGAATAGAAAATATTCCACCAAACATTAAATAGACGTCACTGCAGAAATAATTTGACCAACGTCACATAAACAAATACAATTATTAAAGTATAAAAGAAGCAAATGACATGAGGAACACTTTGAATCTAATCATTGTCCATTCATCGAACGTAAAATTTCCAAATCAAAATTTAGTATTGTATAATTCGAAACATCGGTACTGCGGTTATGAATAATGTGATCATTTCAATTTTTGTTCTAAACGAGTCATATTTTCGGTAATCTTCGCTTTCCTTATTAACATAGAATTGATGACGGATTTTTCAGATTTCTACAATTTATTCATGAAAGACTATACTAAACCCTTACATATTTATGATTGTACTGGTTCAGGTACAAAATGGTTAAGAATTCAGATTGCTTGATTGTATTGAAAGACTTCCACCGAACGATTTCGAAAACGATTGTTCCAAATGTTTTCATTATTCCAATCTGTCACTTATCCGCTAATAACATTTATGAATTTTGATATCAGTATTGACTTTTCTGTAACTAAAAACGGGACAATATTGTATCCCGAAACTTTCCCTGGGGGCAGTAGGAGAAAGATGGCTATCGATGATTATGATAGTATAAATAGTGGTAGATCCTCTTAGCAGGAGCTCGTCTAGGTAGGTACCACCGTAGTATCAGTTATTCAGGCGCCAACCAGTAGTGTGTAAACGTTACTATGTTTTATTATGAAGGGTACTGCAGCTACTGAAATTACAGGGCTGTCGAAACTAAACAATGTCTCAAAGTAATGAGCGCTAAAGCAGCGATGCTCTGGGCTTTGTTGGTTACTCTAAGTTCTGTTCTGCAATGGTCATAGACATGCGTTATCAGGAGAGCGTTTCGCTCGTCTCATTTCCATTAGGTAAAAAAAACATAAAGATATAAAATTTACTAGGTAAATACGAACATATCGCGAGAACTTGTCTCTAATTACCGCGATCGATTATTCGATAGTTACGAATTTCCGTCAGGCGATTCTTGCAGTCATGTTTGTAAAACACAGGCTTCATAGAACGATGCGGTGTCATGTCGTAGTATACACCTACTCGTATATCTTAGGTATAGATAATTGACACGGCCACACGATACGAATTGGTATTACAAACTAAGGTAAACAGGCACCGATTTATTATGAGATGTTCTAATACTCAGCCATTGTTTTTCTTGACAACAGAACATGCCATACGCGTGTTTTTGGCCACGATCTTACCTGATAGAAAGCGACGCCGACGATTTGAATGAAGATGGAACACGCTTGCCTAGTAAGGTTTACGTTTTTCTTAAACAATCTCGGGATCCCTATTCCGATGAAGTAGTTAAAAAAAAAGTAAGTTTAGTAGAAAAGTGTTCACAGATATAATTTTCTAGTTATGTACGTATATCGGCTTGCAGTAGTTAAAAAAAAAGTAAGTTTAGTAGAAAAGTGTTCACAGATATAATTTTCTAGTTATGTACGTATATCGGCTTGCTTTTGTCTGACAATTAGCCTGATGTTCAGTGAAGATACGGTCTATGACGTAGCACGCTTGCCGAAAGAAACCCATTAACTCGCGACTTGAAGGCATCGCTGTCCGTTAGTAAAACGGACATGGGGTAATTAGACCACGTAGTTCTGAACATACTCATAATAAAACATTGTATGTGTACCTACAGATAACTACTATGTTTATGTATACTTATTTTACTCATGTCATATCATTATCAAGCCTATAGGCAGTGCATACATTAGGTTATGTTTGAAAAGCAAAAATCATTAAAATTCTTTGACTCAGCAGTTTTCTATTAGAATGTAATCTAGATTCATGTGCAAAGGTTTGTTTCTCATAACGATTTCTCAGATTTAGTTGCACGTGTATGACGAATGCGAAACTTTACTTAAGATACCACTAAGATTTAGGCGGTTGAGTTATCGTGTATTTGTTTTGGTTGATAATTTCCAGCTCTGTCTACGGATTTCATAGATAACGTTATCTTATCTGGGGTTGTACGGCACAGTTCCGCGAAAGTTTTACCTGTGCGATAATGATTCATTCATTAATATTGATATTTAGAAATTTACTCATCGATTTACTATCAATTAGTTGTTAATTAAGTATTTAGATAACAACATGATTCAACAATTAAGAACACTTATTGTGACTAGCAGTAAGTACACAAATTGTGTTGAGAAAAATAACTAAAGATTGGCAGTAGGTAACTAAGGATAGTAGGTATCTATTGGTATAAGTTTTAAATCGATGCTAGATATAGCACAGTTCTTTTTTGCCAATGATACTGTAGTGTACAGTAACTGGTATCATTGGTGACAATTGTTGTTTTGTCAATAGTCTTGAAAATCCAAAATAAATCAGCTATGCAGACTAAATAAAAATGTTGAGTAGGTACTTATTTGAATCGAGTTAAATATTTATCCTTGAACTTTATGACTACCGTTATCGATTTTCCGTACTTTTTGGCTAGGTGGTTAGTTATACTAATCGTAAAAAATTCACAATATTTTGCTTGCTAAATGAAAAACTTAGGGATGTCTGTGAAGAGAACTTATTTTATAGAATTGATTGTATGAAATGTTGTATTTTTAAAAGTAGTTAAGTACCTAAATTTATTTCACCTTAAAAACTCCTTGCAGTATTGTTATATTTTTGTTTTGAAATTTCACTCTTCAATTTGGAGAAAACTTCCTGTTAGGTCTGAAAACTGAAAATGTAACATTAATAATTTCATAACTAGTCACAAACAGGTAGGTAGGTACTTACCTACCTACCTGTTTGTGACTAGTTCCGGAACTAATCAATCCGGGGTCCGGGGTCCCGGAAGTCAGATAACAGATGGATTACTTAAATCGTTTTTTTTCTAAATACATACAGTCTGTACATCCAGACACAGGACAAACAACTTGTTTATACCACAAATGTTTGTCCTGGGATCGAACCCACGCCCTATAGCTCTTGAAGCAGACATAGGTACCTACTACTAATGACCCAACAGGGCTGTCATGTAGTATGTAAGTAGCAACACAATTTTTTTTTATTTATAATATAATTTATAACTTCTATCTATATTGTGTTCATTTCTTATTTTATTCGGTAAAAGGTTTAGAAGAGTGTTCTTGACGAAACATTTGTTTTGTTGTGTTAATGGGTTTGTCAGAGCGGACAGACTCTAACGGAAAGTTTCAAAGGGTCCTTTGTCCAGTGTCAACCTTCCGTACTTTGACCAGAAAGGGGACAGTACTGTGACGTCTGCCTCAACGTTGACTTATCGATAGCTCGGACGCATGCGTAACTTGTTATCACTGTGTGAGTGGACGTCTAGCGAGCACGCGGTCGGTGCGTGCCCTCTACCCTTCTCCACTACTCAGATAGTTCTGTCCTCCTCTGTTACTACAGTCAACCGGGGAGCACCGACAAAGCTTAAAATACCTTCATCGTTGCGGCTACCCTCAGTAGTCTTCTCGCTGTGATCCAGTACGGTTACTCCCCTGCTCCGTGAGACACGTACGCTGTTGTGACTACTTTTAAACTGTAGATTTGTGCAGATTGAGCAAAATCTGTGACCGCCACAGCTGTTAAAATTTTTAAAAGAGGTAAGTCGAGAGAAATGATGGAAATGCGAATTTTTATAAATTAAGAATGCATGCGGAAGAAATTAAGGTAGAAAATGAAAAGTTTGGCGAGAGCAGTAAACTGGAAGTGTTTGTAAAGCTAACGGTTCGAATGGAAGTCGGTGAAGCAAATGGCCGACATACGGGCCGGTAACCAACTGCACCGAGCGCTTTCTCTCTTATAACAACAATTCTAAATCAAATCACTTTCTACTGTTTGTTTACTGGAAGCGATTGGTTGCAACTTTAGCAATAAGGACTTAACTGTTTTGAAAAATTTCATTTATGCACATCAACCTAACAAAATATAAAATGAGGGATATGTGGTAAATTCTTTCCTCATATTTTTACGTTAATTTTATCCAATGTAGTTTCCGAAAAATCTGTATTCTCAGATGAAGAACAAATTGATTTTTGCTCACTCAGTTTTTTGCAATGTAGGTATACCACATAAATATATAGGATTAGTGTTTCGTAATTGTTAACCATCCTTCGTGATTGGGATTGGATTCTTTTGAAGTTTTTTTTGGCAAGACTTCACAAATAGGTCGTTTACCTGCTCCTTTTAGTTTCCATATTATGTCGAGGTGTGTATAACAATTTTTTATTTAAATTTGTAGAATAAGTAACTTTTTATATTTTGTGAATAGGTCACGACCGTCTTATCATATTTCTACTATTTAACAGCAACGAATGCTTTATTCAACAAAATTTTTGAACGTACATTCTAGAAAGTTCTAGAACATAGTAGGTATGGTTTGCATGAATTTTTAGTTTTCCTTATGAAGAAATATTGACTACGACCGCAAACAATTATATTATAGGAATGAATGGACATAAAATAAATTACAAATAAAGTAGAAACCACTTAGAAATTACAAGGTCGGGAATGCCTTTAGATTTGCATTCAGTCTCGTTAAAATTGATTCACCTTGTTTTGCGAGTGGAAAATTTTCGAGTGTTTAATTTGCATCTGGTTATCCTTCGCGGTCAACTCTTTCAGTCAGCTGTGTCAATAGGTACGTAAATACGTCATCGCATGAAAGGTTCAAATAGATATTTATTTTTGAGTGCTCTCTATTTCCTGCATTTAAAAATAAAGTTTTATATTTATCAGCTACAAAAATATTTAAAATCTAAAATTAGAGAAAAATGTCATTACCTATAACGGTCAACCAAACAATTTATCTGAAGAGTTGGAAGGTATAGACAAGCTTTCCATCACAACTCAGCTGATTGAAAATAAACGATGATGTGGTCTAAGATGGAGAATGCTTATCCATGAGGTACTTTTGTCTAAATCGCAAGTTATACTTTAAGGAGAATATCAAGGTGAATTTGACTCTTAAATTAGCTGTAGGTACGTATAAAAAAAAATTGCATGAGACATAGGACCTGACCTGCTTAAATTCACGACGAAATATCCTAGGATAGAAATTGGATGACGGAATTAACCTAAAAGGTGAAAAGAAGTTTATTTTTCTGCGAATGCTAAAAAAAAATCACAGATACTCACTGTGTGTATAATTTCTATTAGTTGAAATTTAATAGTGTTTCAACATATCCCATCAGTATTTAATCAGTAACGTGATTTCCATTCTTGGGTTTCCTGGATGATATTGCTTTTAGCGATAAGGCCGCCACTTGCTAGCTCATAATGTTCTTTTATTTTCTGTAAAAAAAATTCTATTTATGGTGTGCACAATAAAGAATTTCTATGTATAAATATTTCGCTTTAAATGACAATACTAATAATATAATTAATTACAATCATAGTTCTGATTCAACTCTGATTCCTCTAAGTGAGATTGTGATGTTATTAGGTCTGATTAAACTGTAACGTATCAGTATTAGCTAACCAAGTATAAGTCGTTTGAAGTCGTTTGCATTCCAGGCTATTCGATTGTGGAATGCATTTCCGATTAGACTTGCTCCATCGCTCGCTGTATGTAAAGAAATCTTCCTCCGCTAGATTTTATGTTTACATTTTTTTATTGATTGACTGCCCTGTTGACTAGGTAAGCGTTTTCCATCTTAGACCGCATCGATGCTTCACATCAGGCAGGATGTGCGCGAACCTATTCAACATATAAAAAAAAAAGACTCATTTGGTAGAATATTTGCTTCTAAAGCAGGGCGTGGCGTGGGTTCAATTCCCAACAGAACAAACATTTATGCGACGATAAATATTAGTTCTGTGTCTGGGTGTTCTGTAAGCATTATAAATATGTATTAACAAAGAAACATTATTCTATCAGTTATTTGGTTCCCATAGTACAAGCTAAGCTTAGTTTGGAGCTAAATGGCACTGTGTGCAATGTCGTACGATGTACATATTTTTTTCTTTCATAATTCATAATTTATTTATTGCGTATATGGGTATAATAGATATTTAAAAAAAGATAACGGGCGCCATATTCTGCCTTGCGGCATGCAAAACTTAAAATTAACGTAACAAAATTAAACATTACAAAAAAAAAACTAATAAAAAAAATTACATGATATTTATTTTTTATTGTCTTTGGTGTGAACATGAACAATAAAGAGATTTGTCTATCTGTTAATCTATAAAAACATAATGATTCTTATTCTTATTCTTATTCGAAGTGGGGGCGATGAGTCCTGCACTGACGTCCCGCTTGGGGTGTATTGTGCATTTCCCCCTGCCAGCGTCTACCCGAGCCAACCCAGCTCCTTGAAATATCGGAGCGAGGCTCTGGGCCGCTGGCATAGTAGCTCCAGTGAGTTGGGTGGAAACATAATGATATACAGTAGTCTTTTATAAAAAAAATTAACAAAAAACATACCTTGACAATTGCATTGGGAAAAATATGAACCTATATCAAAGTCTACATGCCTTCATAAATTTATTATAGTTGGCTGTGATTACACAATAACACTATCGCTTATGAAACAATCGTGAAGTTGGATAAGGCTCTGAATAACGAGTGAAGAAATACGTCTGCGACATACATGTGCTCGATTCTATTCATATGTATATCGTGAGGCTAAATAGAACATGTGTATTGTATATTAACATATTCTACTTTTCAGATAAACATATTTGTTTGAAAAGTACGTTCCGTAAGATTGACAAGCTATGTGTTTGTCCACAGCTCACTTGATAAGAGAGGGTGTAGTCGAAGATGGTAAAGCACACTTAGCCTGGAATGAAACTATTTTCAACTTTAGAGTGGTAGCTAGTCAGCCGGGTACTAAAAAAAATCAAATTAGTATCTACCTATGAAATTACGGCTGCTAATTAAATTCTAATTAATAAATCGGGCTTACTGATGCCATCCGGATATGCCCCCCTCTATTTGAGAAACTAGTAAAATGTTCAATTTCTTTGTCCAAACAGATAATTTTGACTAAACTAGAGAAGCAAGATGTTGGCCAGTCAAACTATGGAACTGCAAGTCGAAGAGACTCCGTTGGCGCTGCAACGGCTCTGGAACCTGACCCGCGCCCGTCTCGCTGGCACCTCCACTGCTTTGGATGAAGAACTGGCTTTAGGAGTAACCCTGCCCGTGGCTCAGGTAAATAAAATAGAACTATTTTTTTCAGTAAATTAACAAATATATTTTCACTTATTATTAACTGCTTTGTCATACCGGTGAGACTACGCTGGGCAACAGTTTTAGGGGAGGCTAAATTGATATCATTATTAAAAAACACGTAGCATTCTACCATCTTTAAAATTGAAATATATACAAATAGTAAACAATTGCAGCTTACACACAAGAAAAAAGCTTAAATGCTGGAGAAAATGCTAAATTCTTATCCCGATTGGAATGTTTAATTCGAGGTTTATTGGTAATGCAAACCTTTTCTATTAGGATTACTTAATATGCTACACTGATATCAAGTACATATAAATTGCCTACTCGATCAGAAGTATATTTTAAACATTGATTCCAGATGTTTCTGAATCACTACATAATTATCACAATGTATAATTTTATTTTAAATATTATTTAGGTATTTATTTTATCTCTTATTTTTTAATTTTTTTACATTAAATATTTACAAAACATATATAATATAAAAAACTTAAAAACTAGGGTGCCGCCGGTAGCAGGGCAGGGCTCAAGCTGCCGGTGGTTAGGGCTGCAGAGTGAAGAACCTCCTCACAATGCGCGTCGTGTCAAGGATCACTGCCTTTTGAAGCTGCCCCTTGACCCAACCGTCTAGCGAGAGTCTCTTAAGATGTTGGTCGAGATTCTTCGCTATAAGACCGTTTACCGTGACAACTATCGGGACAATGATCGTCGAATCAACATCGAAATATATATAAATATAAATATTATTATTATTATATTTTGTGACATCTTTAGCTTGATTGATATCTACTATTGATAAATTTGTAAGTAATCTAGTTCTAAATGCGGATAACCTAATTATAAAAAAACACAAATTCTTTTAGCATGATAAAGACGTGAATGACCTCATTTTCTCAAAGCGTGATCAAAACGTGATACTTACTATAAAACATCGTCTAGACGTGACTCAAATCTATAATGAAGTCAGAAATAACGGGTTATTCGCAAAGTTGAATTATAATCTTTAGTATAATTAAAATCATTTTTATGACAATCTTAAGTGACGCGTAATTTTTTTTCAACTTTTGTTTTCGCGATTTGGGGTCATATTTTTATTATTAAAAGCTATAATATTTTTTAACCGACTCCAAAAAATGAGGTTCTCAATTCGTCGAAATCTTTTTTTATGTGTCTTCCTTGATTACTCGAAAACGCCTCGACTGATTCGATACATTATCTTTTGTTTAAAAGAAAATACTTCCCAGGTGGTCCCATTAACACTACACCAGGATCTGATGATGGGATCCCAGATAAATCGAGGGCAACCCTCAAGTTTTATAAGGACGAATAATGACAGCCCTGTTGGCTCATTGGTAGCATGTCTGCTTCAAGAGCTGTGGGGCGTGGGTTCGATTCCCACCCAGGACAAGCATTTTGTGATATAAAACCAAATGTTTGTTCTGTGTCTGGGTGTACTGTGTGTATATAAGTATGTATTTACAAAAAAAAATATTTAGGGGTCAGATGGCGCTGTGTGTAATGTCCTGCGATATTTATTTATTTATTTATTTCATGGTGTTTTATATATTTTTATTCCTAAAATACTCTGGACCTACTTTGACGTCACTTACTCAGATATGTATGAATATAAAATAAAAACAAAAACACTGTCGTGTTAAGGAAGTCAAGGACTTCTCGATCGATCTATACTTCTCACTGGCCTCTTTTTCTTATCAACTATAACATTGACTGCGATTTATGTCCTTCTGAGCTTATCGAAGAATTTATTTCCGTTTTATACCTGTTAGAATTTGTAGACTGATTTAGTTATTTCTTTCAGGAAATTGCAGGAACGCCTAAGTCACTGATACCAGCTCCAAGCGACATTGAGAGCGATGGCGAAGAAGCTTTCCTTGAATTGGAAATACCTGTAAGTATTTGATATCACACTTTCAAAAGGACTTATATTTCATCCAAGAAGATAATAATGTTCTTACCGTAGTGTTTGTCCATAGGGACTTCACATAATTATGTATTTAAGCGACAAGAGTGATAGTGTAGCGTTAGTTTAAGTAGTCTGCCAGTCATACATACATCACATAATAAAGATAAGTCAATTCACGTGCGGCAAAATTTTATGGAATATCTAAATTTTTATACTAATTTATTTTTTTATAATTATTGATGGCTGGAATTCATGTCGCTATAGGATTTCTTCAATCCTCAAATAGCCACATCACAAATCATTCTGATGCTTAACGAAATCATGGCGAGCAACTCTAATTCGCATCGCGTTTATTTTTACTCCGTAAACAATACGCTAGTTTGAGAACTAAGATGTTTTGACTTTCATCATCCGATACCTTCTGCGATGTTTACTAATTGAAGTGGAACTGAGGCACCGCAGCGCTGTCGTATTCTTCATGATAAGATTTGCGTCATATTATGACCCGGTCACAGAACTAGTATGTTACGTCTCCATACCTCCGCTTAGACACCCAGCAAACAATACGTCGTATCGTCAAATAAATAAATTTATTTATCAAAATAGTCTCACGTAAGACTCACAAACTTTATTCTGTCTATCGATTGTTCATTAACTTATCACGCTTCATTCGATCAGAATTGTAAGTCTTCAGGGTAACATGAGAGGTCACAACCTTGATTGAAGACATAAAGACACAAGACCGTTTCCGCTCAAAAAAAGTGTATGCGAAATAAAACGTGCAGCGCGAAGATTGAAACGCTAGAAATAGCTCGTAGAAAATAGAGTAACCGCCTACAGTAGAGATACATATTTCTCTGTGGACTTTGTACAGCAGTAAACATACCGATCTTTCTTCATTGAGCGATTTACGTAGATGCTAGGATTGGTTAGAGGCAATGACAACACGTGGCTATTACAGACAACAATATAAATTGGAAATCGTTTACTGTAATGAGATCTCGTTCTGTGTGATTGGTTCTGTAGAGCTTTGATGATAAACCTATAGATAGGTCTGAAAAAGACAGTGTCTGTAGATTCAGATTGAAATTATAAATGGTTGGAGCCGTCACAAATCTATTTTGACATCGCACCGGGTTTCTTGTTTACATGTTGAAATAGATTGTTAGCTTTGCTTTAGATTTCGACGGCGCCATTTCGTGATGTAATTGTAGTACACCGCTCTTGGCACTGATATTGACAACACGAGATGCTTTTTTTGCCAAAGAGGCGTTACTCTCTTATTAATGTTTTATTCTAGCTTCCTTTATTCTTTGTCATACTGGGTTGAGAATCGGTCATTGTGCTGTTTAGTCTCTTTAAAATGGCTTTTAAAATTAATCACGATATTTGCGAGGCTCTCTTGGAGTCTGTTCAAGATGAAAGTTCGTTTAAAGTTCCGCAAGATGTTTGCGACGGATTGCTAGCGGTGCCACAAGATTGTGAAGGATTAACTCTTGATTGCGAGAGTTTGCTAGTGTCTGATATTGAATGTGACAGTCTACTCAATTTTAACGAAGACGACAATGAATCGGTCAGTACTAATTCTGTAAACGCGTCATAAACGAACTTGGGCAATTTGCATTTACCTGTAGATTTGTTTGTTTTGTCACGACGACGTTAAATTAGAGATTATTTACATTTATTTAGAGGACACATTAGGTATATCTAAAGTCGTAAATTTACGGTATTCAAATAATAATTTGAAAAGTGTGGCGTGATGTAAACACATTATTCTAAAATGTTGAATGTAATATTGTTTTCAGGAGCAATCCGAGGTTCCTATTAAGAGCTTCTGGTTGGAAAGTCCTCATGAGAAAGAGGTAATTCTGGACGCAAGTCTCCTTGGCGATGTCCCGGCTGTGTACCGCGTGCCACAACCCGGTCCGCACCAGATGCCGGTTATAGGGGTGTACATCGACCCCCGCGTCAGAACCGGTTTCAGATACAAAGTTAGACCGATGCAGGTGAGACCAGACTCTTGAATCAACTTAATAATCGTTTCACGTCGCCGTCTGGGGAATCGTCTTCTTTGTTTTTGGAAGTGTTGATGATTGCATTTCGATTGTCTCAGTAAAAGCAATCCTCCACATTTCACATTTTATTTTAGTAATAATATACATATGTACTTTGAATGACGATTCCTCACATATTGTGAATGTTGCTTGACCATTCAAGTATGTAACATGGAAATGCTTTTGTGTCATCAATGGAGCTTCCCATTCGAATTCGGAAAAACTTTGAAGATCCATAATAGATTCAGGGGCAAAATTTCTTCTTCTGGACTGCGAAAGAAACGGCTACGTAAACATGATGACATGATATCATTGAGTTTGGATATAATTGCAACAGATAACTTTAAACATTATATCGTGCTAATGTTCATTCTAAACGGATTATGTTTCATATATTAGTATTTAAAGAAAACGTTGTACAGAGTTGTTAAAAAATCGTTTGTGGTTAACACGGAACATTTTTGCAAGGTTGACTTTTTCAGAAACCTGGAGGGTGAGTTTATTTTATCTTACAAAGATGTTTATAGGCGATACGAAAATTCTTGCCGATAATTTGAAGTACATAGGTAACAACAAAAAGTCTCTCTCTCTCTTAAGTAAAACAACTAAATAATAATATTCACAAAGAATTTTCGTAAAGGTCTATCTTCACAACTACAAACGATTTAGAAGGTTACGCTTGTTTTTAATAACATTACTCAAAAATGATCACGATAGTAATAAGGTTGTCATGTATTTGGACAAATATGTTAGAACACTTAAATACTTACAATCTACATACACGTTAATTAAACTCGGAATTCTATATTGTGAATTTACTAAAAAAATATGGAGTATGATGTTTATGACACTTCATAATTAGTAATGTTATTAATAGATTTTCCTATTACACACAATCTCATCGATTTACCGCAATGTAATAATCCTGCATTAGATTTTAATTCTAATGGCAACCTTATGTTCAGAAGTTTAAAGTTTCTGTTTGAATTACTCCCTGACAATGTTGATTAAATCCAAATTCAACGGCTGAAAGTCTGGTAGTCAGTTTCAGCAGTCCAGGCCGATTTGGTCCGTAGACTTACCGGGTGTTAGTCCTGAGAGTAGCGGTGTCCGTTGCTGAAATTTCCAGAAAATATCATCAACGATCAACACTGTTGACTTGTCCGTGTACATTCGCGACTGGTTGTTTGCACTGCCGTTGTAGGCGATGGTTTGTGGATCGTCCAGTTTTTCAGACCCCCGCCCAAAGCGGATACAATCTTCAAGATGCGCAGAGACCAGAGGTCAAAGTGACATGGCCGCCGGCATGACATGTCCTCAATAGGTAAACCATAAGTATCATTCATAAGGGCATTTAGCCACTTTAATTTGATCATATCAGTTTATAAAATATGCTTGCCGATCTTGGTATGGTTATTTTTTTTTATTTCATTCATTTGGGATGCACGAATTCAAATTCATCAGTATTCATTTCCATTTGCGCTGTAAACATTAATAAAAGCAATTGTTTTCGGTAAATCTGATCTAAAAAAAAATAATCATATCAGATTAAGCAGTCTTTATGTAAAATTGTTTGTTTTAAGTTTTCAGTTCAAATATACCTAAATGTTAAAAAACAAATTTTTGTTGTAAATCTTGCCGAAAAGCGAAAAGCAACATTTTTTCTAAATTGTTTTTTTACTAAATTTTTAGCTAGACTGAAAGGAGAATTTTTTAGCAAGAAAATAATTATATCCTTTGTTTATGATTCAAAGTATTATTTGGATATGTGTATTTTTGGAATAGGGGGATATAATGTAGTGGATGTTTTCAGACTGTGGATGCTCCCCCGCTGTCTGTGAAGCCGAGATACTTGTTCGGAGGCAAGGCTCTGACTCTCCAATCTATCGGGCGTGGGTTCGCCCGTCGCCTCACCTTCGAGCCTTATGGCTCCACCCTCAATGAGAATACCAATTACTTCTGGACGGACTCCAGGCCGGAAGGATTTGTGTTTGAGATCGAAGCCGTGTCCATTGGAGATAAATTCACAATTTATGATGCTAATCATGAGCCCCAGGGGATCTTGGAAGTCGTACAACAACAGGTTCGTTATTTTGACTTGACAAATAAAAGCTCCTACTTTTAGATAGATCTTGTGCAGAAAAAAGTACAGTAAACAAAAGAATCTATGAGCTAGTGCCAAGTGGTGGCCTTATCACTAAGAGCGATCTCTTCCAAGCAACCAAGAATATAATGAATGTAAGAACTTTTGTACATTAAAATAATTTTGCATTTTAATTTGCAGAAGAATCAAATAGAACTGGAGCAGAGGATCTCAGAAGATGGTACGATTGAAAAAAGAGTGAAGATTAATACTCTTTGCAAAGTCGAGTGGTATGAAACCGATGCGGCTGCTAAGTTGGTGCCCGTCACCGGCATGGCTCTTTTGAAGAAGGGCCGAGGAAATGCAACCGTCTCTCGGGTGGTAAACGTAGCCATCGGTATCAAGCAACTGAAGAAAGGATACGAGCTTAAGCCCGGCATCCTGTCTTCCTCCAGAAGGATTAAGGTCAACGGCGCCGAAATCCAAGACATTCCATGCCAATACAGCGTTGTTGGACTTGAAAAGTACGAGCTGCCAGTTATTGGTAAGATATGAATAGTTTGTGTTTTATATAAACTTTAGTCCACTAAAGTAGGAGTAATATTACTGAGTACGTCAAATCTAATAGGACTGTGGTCTGATTTAATTCTTTATGTGTAATCTTTATCATATATCTAAAGGCATAATACTAAAGTAGGCAGGAGAACATTTTAGTAAAATATAATAGCCGTATTATATTCGTTTAGAAATAGTGAAAAGGATGTTTGAGAATGTTGCTTTCTTTGAAAAGTATTTCAAATAAATGTTTCCGACAATTATTTCAATCGGATGTTTTATTTCTTATTTCCAGGTACATACATTGATCCTCGCATAATTCCTGGTTTCCACTACCGCGTGCGACCGGCCGGCAGTCGCCGTCACCTGTTCGAGGGTCGAAGCATGCTACTCCAGTCTGTTGGAATGGGCTATGGAAAGCGTATCACATTCAAACCTGATACGCTCAACGCTCCTGAAAACTACTTCTGGTCTGACTCTCATCCAGAGGGTTTGGGCATGGAGCCGCGGGCAATCCATCCCGGAATGAAATTCACTATCACAGGAAACGGGGTATGTACCATTAACACTGGAATGTTGTAAATTCGGACTTGGCTGCTCGCCAGCATGACTGTGGATATAGACTTGTGTGATTCTATTTGATTTGTATGCTCACTGTTTATTTATATTAATGTCAGAGGTTAGAGATTGAGACTAGCAGAATCTGCTACATTTGGATGTAAGCCAGCTAGATCTTGGCTAGACTTTCTAGTTATTAATAGACATACTTTCCTTACAGGGTTTGCTGGGTGAAGCAAGCGTGTTCCGCGCCGATCTGCCGCAAGTAGAAGAGAAGACTGAATACATGGACGTTCCAGGGAAACGCGGTCAAGCCGTTGAGAAGTACGTGCATGTTGACGTCACATGTCACGTGAAGTTGGCCACGACTGGCGGCGGATCGGTGGACTCTGAGGTGCATCTAATGAAGGTGTCAGGAGTTGCATTGCTAAGGAAAGAACCGGGACAGCCGACGGCTAAACTTGTGAAGGTTTATAATGTTGGTCTCGACTCTCAGCTGAACCTGCTTTTCGCGCACTCGCAGACTGAGCTGACCTTCCATCCGCTGCCCTAAGCCATCATCATGACCCGAATGGTGCGACGACAGGGCGGCGCTCGCCGTTTCTGCTGTAACACCATAACAACCTACTGGCGCGACAGAGGTTCCGTCAAATGCCAATCGATTGATAACGAGTGTACAACCGAGGACGGGCTGGTGATAGGTCACGAACCCGTCACCGCATCGGTTGTAGACTCGTTCGGCTGAGTGCTGAAATAACACGCGAGCACTTGCCATCAGAGCTCGATATGTCATCGCTGCGAAGGCTGCTACTCGTATACGTAACCAACTTGATATTGCTAATGATATTTTACATCTCAATCTCTACAATCAGCTTAAAAAGTTTGTTTGCACGTTTATTTTATTATTTTAGTAAGTGAGAAATTCCATCAGTATTCTTAAATTTATTTCAATTTATACCTAATAAATTTTATTTTAGTAAAACATAGAACCAACCAATCGTTAAAGATCAGAAACATGCAAAAGTTAAACATTGCATACACCTAGCTAAGTATTATATTAATAGCTATGGAGATTAGGAAAACACTCACAAATACGTTAATTGAATTTTAATTTTTTACTTTCTTATTTTGTCTCGAATATTGTGATCTGTTGAATATTCAATAAATCTATGACATACTAAATAGTTTGTTTTCTTGTAATGGTAAGAATGCCTTGATCCTGCACAATTGGATAGACAGGTACCTATGTAGAATATTAAAATTAGGTAGGTAAGTGAAAATATTTCAAGCCTATGTGGTGCAAGCTAACGGGGTGCAAGTTTCTCATCGATAAGAAAGTCGTCGATCGATGTAATAAAACAAAAGACAAGGACAAGTTATCAGCGACGTCAATGGCCACCCAACAAAACCTAAATAACAAGTTCTGCTCCCCATGTGGAGATATAGTCATATAGTTGCTCTGGAATCTCGCATTATCCGTTTATCACATCATCTACAGTTAAACGACTTTTCAGCTTTCTACTGGACGTACTTTTAACACAACGTCTCAAGCTATACGCCACGACTCGAAAACTAGTCTTTTTTCTTCTTAAAAAATTACATCAAAAATCTAGGTAACCATGAATTCAATCAACTTTTTAATAAGGCAATACGATTGGATTAAGAAAAAAATAAGCTTCCATTTGATATAATATACAATTAAATAACTGATGAGAGTACCCTTACTCACCTGTTTATACCTGGCAACTCCACAGTTGCACAGAGGGGAAGTAGATAACCGTTATTTTTTTAAATTCTGGTGGGGGTTTATTCTCTCAACTGGTGCACTATTTTTACAAATCGGAGACGTATACGAAATAAGTTTAATACATTTTTTAACTTTTACTAATTATTATCGGCAAGCAATTTAGCTAGGCACGGCAACCTATTTGCAATGTGTCTATGTGTATATTATCTATAAATAACAGATGAGGGTATATATTTCTTATACCGGGCTATATGACATGCTCAAAAACCAAGCTGTGGTAGAGTCAATGATACGGCCGTGTGTACATGTACATTTTTGAACACTAAGAAGTCCTTCGAATTTCCATACTTCAAGTCATCACAGTATATAGCTATAGTATATAGTAGTATATAGGTAGGTATTAGGTATAGTATATAGCTGAAACACGAAACTGTATATCCGATTTTGTAACCATCAGTTTTCTGGATTGCCTCACACTTTTATAGAGACTAATTTAAAAAAAATGTTAGATAAAAATATATGTTTCAATTTCATTCAAACATTGTCTAAATTTTTATCTAAATAAAAATATAATACTAAGAATAAGAACGTTTTTGATGTGGCGTGTGGTAGAACCTAGCCAGAACTTGATGGACATATACTACCTATTAACCACTAAATACTAGACTTACTAATAATAGACTCACTAATAGTAAACTTAGTCTTCAAAATAGGTAATTTTCATAAAAAAATATGTTTTAGTCCTCAACGTCTTTGTAATCCACTGCATGACCATGGTACTATATGAGTAGAAACGATGTTATGAATCAATCTCCATCGCCCCTAACATAAAACAAATGTACAAAATAATATAGGATACATATAATATGTACTAATAACGCCTATAGTACCCTATATATAATGTCATATTTAGGCCACAGCCTGTATGTAAGGCCTAGCCGTGGGGACAATAATTTATAGGAGTATAAACTTTATAATGACATCTAGCGGCTACGAGCCGTACTAAATACTAGGCAACACAACCACTTGAAATGATTCTTGGTGGGTAGGAAAGTATGTACGGTATGAATAAGCTCCACCACGTGAACTCCGCTTCGTCGATAGATGGCGTTTGAGCCGAAATGAGTGTTCATGAAATTTTATGAGTTCAGTCGCCTCTACCACGAGCTCTACCGCGTGTCGGATCGGAACCGTCGAACAAGTTATGTTTCTAGGTAGAGCACGGTGTACAGTCGAGTAAACTTTAGCGGGAATACTCTGCCGGCGATCGGCATCCGCGCTGGGGGTCTCCGCGCCTCTCGTGCTTCGATCTCTCATACGAACACCGCGATGTACCAAACTGGATAACCAGAATACAGTGCACGAGTGATAACGATAGTCCGACCAACCTGCATGTTGTAGAGTTGCGAACAGTGCACACGATGGCGAAAATTACGTGCGGAAGTGTTTTATTTTTGTGCGTTTTGTACAGTGTCACCAGTTTCAATCTGGAGCCGAGGATTCCTGTGATAAAGAACGGCGAACCGGGATCTTATTTCGGATTTTCTGTTGCCGAGCACATCACCGTTAACGGCGACGGCAGCAAAACCAGCTGGTGAGTCGTATATCTACATCTAATGTTAATGAAACTAATCTTAAAGTAATAAGGCGAGTGATGTCATAGGCGAAGGTCGACTTCCATATGCTCCGTCGACTGTTTTTACTTGAAAGTTACTAGAATAGGCACTGTTCACATCCGTATCAGAATTATCAGGAGTGTTCTTATCAAGAATTTATGAAGTCATTGTTAAATCGCCGTAACTACCAACCCGTACTTCACTGTATACTCTATATATGTATTAATAACATGTATTTAAATTTTATCGGAATACTTCGAAACTGCTATCTCAAGGAATCAATTTATTAGGGTAAAGTTTAGCCCAGTTTTTTAATCTATTTCTGTCCACGTCAAAAATCCCGACACGTGATTTTTTACGTTGTTTGCATGAAAGTAAGATAAACAAACCATCAAAAAGCCTTTGCATTTATATTTACTCATAATAATGGGTATTCATCTAGGTATATGCCAATATACAATATACATAATGCATAATTATTTTGAAAGGTGTTTAACTCTTTTCGTAATCACATTAACATTATAATGGCGAAAGTTTGTGAGTGTGTAAGTATGTTTTTTACTTCTGCATGCTCAAACGGCTGTACCAATTTTGACGAAATTTGGTATAGAGGTAGCAGACACCCTGCATTAGCACATAAGCTACTTTTCTGACAAAATGTTGTGTTAACAACGCGGGGCACAGTTTTTTTTTACATCGGTCTAGGCATGCGTTTGGCCACGATCTCACTTGATGGAAAGCGACGATGTGGCCAAAGATGGAGCACGCTTGCCTAGGTAGTACCTATTCACGTTTTTCTTGAACAACCCCGGGTTTTACTTAGTTGGAAACACAGACGCTGGCAACGATTTCCATACATCAGCAGTTCTTGCAAAGAACGTGGTCAGGAAACGTTTTGTGGGTTTAAAGGGAATTTTCACTGTAAGTATAGCTAATATTAATTTAATTTTATAAGGAACTTGTTAACATTATAGCCATGCTCTACGTTGAGTATACATCCATTGATAACGGTCAAAATTATAGAGCGAGTTTTGACAATGGGCGCTCGATTTCGGTCGAGATTCGAGAGGCTCTTATCGCTGTCAATGGACACTTAAATGCGATATTGTTTTCTTTGGTATTGTGAGCTCGGACAATAGTCCAGTGTTAAAATAAAACAATGTCAACATTCGCGCCGGATGTTAAGACGATCTACCTGCGTACCTCTGTTACTATAGATAAGTACCTACCCCTGCATTTGAAAGTTAGAATTTTTCAAATATGGAAGTATCCGATAATTTTATCGTTCAATATAATATAATTATATTATCTGTATGTACTAATTATTATAAAGAGAAAGGATTTGATTTTTTGTTTGTTCGTTTATTTATATGAATAGGCTCCGAAACTACTGGACCGATCTAAATAATTCTTTCAACATTAGAATGCTACATTATCACTGAGTGACATATGCTATAAGTATTTATAATGTTATTCGAGTTTTGTTTTCCCGTGCGAAGCCAGAATGGACTGCTAGTTGTTTTATATTGGTAGAGTTACCAGTTACCTTGGTTTTTATATGATGGAAAGGCTGTATTTCATCACAGCTTACCAGATGATGTTATGGTGTACACACCTAGCCTGGAATGGAACTGGCTCTCAATTGAGGCTATTGGAACACATGCTCGATAACCATGTTCGTTCTTCAAGAATCGCGTTTGAGTTTGAAATTATCTAACGACTAAAATTTCAATTATTTATTTTGACACAAAACAATCTTCTACATCTTATAAACCACAGCAAATGTTATATAAATATAAAGTGTCTGAGTATCGATCTGTCGAGATGATTAATTTCTACTCGAGTTCTAGATATTTAGTACAGTTTCAGTATTCTAGTACAGCTGGAAAATTTCCAAACTATGAGTATAAAAATAATTGCATGCATCCTCGACCTACTTCAACAATAACCGCTGAAACTTGTAAGTAACATTAAATAACTACATACAATTATTATTTTTATGTACTTACTCGTATGTGTTACATTGATGTGGTTCTTAAATGCAATCAGTGAATCGGAAGTGTATTATTCGACGATTTTTTCCTGAATAAAGTTTTGTTGATAAGTACAACTATTTCATTGTAGGTAACAAAATTATTACACGAAAGAGATGTAAACATGTAAAAATAAAAACTGAATATTTAATTAGTTGAATTTGTTAAAACTAATTTACCAAAATTAAAGTAACAACGAACGCACACTTACACACATAAGCTCACGCGTAAATAAAACAGTCCACAAAAAATAAATTAAGTGAGAAATAGTAAATAAACACCATAGTTATTTTCTTCCACTGAAAATAAAAATTAATAACTATCAAGTACACAGTGTACAATGTGTTATTTTAGCAGATCTTCAAAAGTCGAACCGTAAATTTTAACTGTCTCACACGTGGGTTCTAAGTTCTCCAGCCTTGAATCTAACGTAGGTGTTACACGAAGTCTCGAATTTAGGAGTTTGACTACAAATAAAGACATTTCCTCGACGTTTCACAAGATATTCTAACGTGTTTATTTATGGAAATAGTTTTTAAGCCATTTTCGAATATGTAAATAATGTATGCTTTATATTTATTGAAGCTTTTATGTGCGATGTAGCGACTATGGAACATAGGAAAATGTTGCAAGGAAGCGAGCGGTCAACGATTTTTGTCTATGGTAGTGTTGCCGTGAATAAGTTTTTAAACTGCTTCCATAGATATATAGAATTTGACAGCCCTGTTGGCTCATTGGTATCATATCTGCCTTAAGAGCTGAAGGGCGTGGGTTCGATTCCTGCTCAGGACAAACATTTTATGTATCAACAAATGTTTGTTCTGTGTCTGGGTGTTCTGTATCCTTTTTTTTTGTAAACGCATACTTATAATAATAAGTATGCGTTTACAAAAAAAGGGAGTATTTATGTATTCTAGCAGTTATCTGACTTCCATCACACAAGCTCTGCTTAGTTTGGGGTCAGATGGCACTGTGTGTAATGTCCTACGATATTAAAAAAAAAAAATAAACATCAAACTTGAAACATCCACGATACAACCATGCCCCGTTTCTTCTTTATTATTCTAGGTCACTGTAAATAGCCTGATATGTATTTTCTTGAGTAAGATTTTCTCTTTGTTTTTTCATGAATTAACTTTTTAATATTAGTTATCTAAATACTTTTTTGGTGCGTAACCTTGATCTTGAACCATTGTTATCGTTTCCATGATCTACATGTGACGCGTTGAAACAGTGAGAATTAGACAATGATATAAATGTATTACGTATGTATGACACGATCCAAACACTCACTTCGTACAACTCGACTGCAGAGCAATTTATTGGTTATACACCTTGTTCAGCATTTCACAAAAAAATATGTATAATTATATTTAGTTATCTTGTAAGTTAAAAGAATTCACGATGTTTTTGTTTAAAAACAATTAATTTACAAAACCACTCGAAGATAATTTGGATGTAATGTGCAAGTAGCGATGATAGCTCGTGGTTAGCGCGGTAGGTTCGCATGCCGAAGGGCGTGGGTTCAAACCCCAACAATGAGCTTAAGCTGCCGGTGAAGGAAAACATCGTGAGGAAACCATAGCATGGTGGTAGGGTACTTTCTAGTACTCGGCTGGCTAGCTACCCCCCTCAAGTTGAAAATCTGCCGCCAAGCATCTAACGGTGTGTTCCGGCAGCCTCACTTGAGAGCCAGTTCCATTCCAGGCTAGGTGTGCTTTACCATCTTCGACCACACCTTCACTTAACATCAGGTGAGCTGTGGTCAAACAACTAGCCTGTCAACCATAAAAAAAAAATTGTAATTACGAAAAAAAAATCGATAAGCAGATAACTACATGTAAATAAAATTGTCGAAAATGTCAACTCGGATGCGGAGACATCGTCTCTTTTCTACACTTTCTCTGAATAGGTAGTTTGTCCCCTAAGCTCCCAATTAAAATGTTCACACGTCATGCTCAGCGGGATGCAAGATTCGACGACTTTGTGAATCTCCATTAGGGTGGCCATAATGTGGGGAATCGGTTTCAATGAATATCAATTGATATTCAATTCAATGTGTGTTATTGTTCAGTTTGCGGTTTCTCTAAGTGTCTATGTAAAAGTAAAATGAGAGAGTGTCATTATTACTCAATGGTCACCTGTGTGGAAGGAAAAGGACGGGACAAACAAAGTTGCTAGTGAATCGGTTTCTTCCAGGCAAGCGGGCTCCACCGTAGACCGCATCTTCACATAACATCAGGCGAGTTAGCGATCAAACGCAAGCTTATTTGTAATAAAAAAAATACAGTTTAATTTGCTTACTCTGTTAGCTCATTTGGTGGTAGCTCTGTTTCATGAGCTGAAGGGAACGGTTACGATTCCCACCCGAGACAAACATTTGTGTGACGTATATAAATGTTTGTTCTGTCTGGGTGTTTATCTACTATAAGTCAATATAAAATAAATAAATATTGATGAACATCTCAAACGTTATCTAGCCCCAAACTAAGCAAAGTTTGTATTATGGAAACCAGACAGCTGATAGAAAACTTATTTTTTGATATTGAAAATACATGCTTATAATACTAACAGACAGGAACAGAACAAACATCTATCTTAGTCAGACAAATGTTAGTCCCTAATCAGAAGCGAACCCACGCCCTTCAACTCTCGAAGCAGAACTTGACCAAATAAGCTAAAATAACAATTAAAATAAATAGGCATCAAGCCAGTTATTGGTAAAATGGAAAAAAAATAAGCTAAAAGGCAGTCAAAATACAAAATATCACAGGTCTTTTAAAAATATTTTTTTTTTTACTTAAAGCTTTGGGTAACGATGCAGTAGTCAAGGTATTATAGTTTAGGTTAGAAAATGTACTGGAATCGGAACGCAACAATAATATTATCACAAAGTTGTTAAAAACTTTTCCTGATCCAAATTAATAATTGTTAGTTTTATGACTACATAGAAACTTCTACATAGTTTTAAAATGATCAAATAATGAATAGGCACCGCGGTAATAGGTACATTCAGAGCAAATGTGACATAGCTTAAATGATTTAAAACAGCTTAATATCGAATGCTAATCGTAAATATCAGATAGTTATTGCAAAATAATTATTTACGTAGGTACGGCATATCTTTGAATGGGTCATAATTATCTATTCAGAATGTCTTATCATTATTAGTAATCAAAGTAATAGTCGTAAATGTACGGAACACTGACGTTTATAATTTGACCACCGCATTGGAATTAACCGTTCCATTCTATAATTGAGCGTTATCCATTTATCTAAGATCAAGTTTACTATTTTAATAAGAGTTCAGGAACATTTCAACCTATACAGTGTTAAAGTAAGCCATTCTGTTAGATCAGGTTTAAGTTTTTTAATACTGCCAAAACCATCTATTACCATCCATTCAATGCATTATTATTATAGATGTTTTTTTTCCGGTAGGTACTGATGAACTTTATAACAAGCCCATAGTTGAACCAGGATATGTTGATAATTTACAGCAAGTATAAAAAGCATAATATTTTTCTACATAAATACCAAAGAGATACATAATATTATCTAGTCTTTTGTAGCAATGATAGCTCAGTGATTAGCGCGGTAGGTTCACATGCCGAAGGGCGTGGGTTCAAACCCCAACAATGAGCTTGAGCTGCCGGTGAAGGAAAACATCGTGAGGAAACCATAGCATGGTGGTAGGGTACTTTCTAGTACTCGGCTGGCTAGCTACCACCCTCAAGTTGAAAATCTGCCGCCAAGCATCTAACGGTGTGTTCCGGCAGCCTCACTTGAGAGCCAGTTCCATTCCAGGCTAGGTGTGCTTTACCATCTTCGACCACACCTTCACTTAACATCAGGTGAGCTGTGGTCAAACACCTGGCCTGTCAACCATTAAAAAAAAAAAAAAAAGTCTGTGTGATTCACCCTCAATAGTCGTTTGTAAAATCATACGTGGACAAATAGTGTGGCGCTATCAGTACTACCTACTTAAGTTATAAGGAGGTGATTGTGAACAGTATGGGAGCAAATCCTGAAATCACGAAAAAAAACTTGTAATTTATTTCATTTTTGAGTAGACTGATATATTGCCATTTCAGACTTTTTTCTACAGTAACAGTATTCTGCAAGGTCTTTTGACTTAGTACTACCGTTTCACGTAGTCCTGTATACGTGATAAGGGCTACATTGTGTGACAAGGGGTGGAACTGGTCCTAAATTTCGTGACGTCACTCTTATATTAATTGGTAAATTAATATTTGGTTGCATATATATATAATAGTGATTAACAAATCCAATACAGTAGATGGGACATTGATGCGCGTCAACAAACCCCTGTAATACAATAATGTATTGTATATGATTGATTTAGTTTTACATAAATTATTAAAATTAAAGATACAAATTACAAATTTTTTTAATGTGTTTTATTTAATGTTGACTTAATAAACAAGAAAAATAATTTCCTAATGTAAAATTACAAAATATGTGACGACACATATGGGGGAGAAATCAAAAAATCATGAAATTTGTATAAATAACGCAAATTGCGGATGGCCCCTAATAAGGAATAAAATTGATGTTAGTTTTCCTGGCTCGCAAAACTCTCTCTATATTGTTCTGCCTCTTAGGAATCAGTTCGAAGTAAGACATGCAACTTCAAATAGAAACCACGAACAAATAGTTCAAGACCAGCCGTATACTCAGCGCTTACACCCACAGATACCGTGGGCGGTTGCTGTTCGAACAACCAGTCAACCAGTTTACCGTGCTTCGTAAGATGCGTAACTAGTTGAGACTAAACCACAACATTAACGGCAAACTAAACTTTATGGTGCTACTTTTAAGATTAACTTTAGCTTAACGTTTGAAAATGGTTCACATTACTTTTCCTGATAAAGGTGTTACCAGTAACTCAACAGCATCAATTTATTTAAATTATCGCTGCAAGAAGTCATGTGAAGTAACCGTAATCGTTATACATACTTAAAGGTAATGTTGCAATGTCGTCTTAATTAAGTATTCTTAAGGCCATTAACGCCAGCTAATAGGCAGGTATAAGACGTTTTTGACGGGAACAACCGTATTTTACACGTTAATTTTAGCTGTAACTGTTTTGGACTCCGACTTATAAATAACACGCAGTCTCTTTTTTTGAACAAAAAATATCTCTCATCTGAATTTGAGTTCGAAAATAAATTTAAGTTAGGTAAGTATACTGGATTCTTAATAGGAAATTGAGACATTACGCACTGCCCTGAAATGTCTAAATATCTTCATAGTAAGTATATGTTGCTACATACATGTCAGAAATCGGGTCGGGTGAGTGTGAGTGTGTATGTTTGTGTATGTGAGTGTGTGACGGTAAATCAATCGTTCCATGGTGTATATACGAAGTTACCGAAGAAACAGACAGACCCCGACAGCGACAATGTTATAAACTAGGTACCTACTTAGAGAAGGGAACACAAAATATTGTTAAAATTGAAAATGCAAAACGATTCCGTGCAGTATACGATAGCAAATAATATAAACGTAAAATATAATCTGTAAAGATTAAATTGCGTTAATTTACAACTTTCATATCCAGTTTCAAGATAAGCAAAGGATTCTTAGCGTTTATATCAATGCTTTGAATACAGTTATTTCGCATCTGAATGTGGGTGTTAATTCACAGAAACCGTAGATTATTGTAGAGTATTCTGCATAAACTCTACAATGTAAGGTGAATGGAAGTGTATGATTGGTCATAGAGTGAATCATAAATCGTTAATCTTAACAGACTTATTGTGAAGTTATCGTGTTATGCCAGTTATTAATGGACATAGAACTGATTACGTCCAAGTATAAAATTATATAGATAAACAACAAAATGTACTTGTAGATTTTCTTACATACGTCTTTTATTTTTATGTTTCTAACTTGTGTCTGTTTTACGAGCTATCATATTTCTATTATAGTCTGTGTTCTCCGAAATGTACAATATGCTGAATTCGAATCCAGAGTATACGAATTATACGGAGAATTCTATGGTGGGACACCTTCGTAATAAACGTGCTTAATTTTAGAGAATATTTTCGTATTTCTTTAGATTGTAAAAATAGTATAAACTCACTTCATCTTCCTGAGATATAGAGTAGTAGTGTAGCAGAGCAAATTGGCGTAAATCAGCCATCCTCGATAGTAGTTAGCAAATTTACGCCGTACATATTTGGGCTGCTTGGTTTGGTTTATAAAGGAAAAGCTGTATATTTTTGTTTTACTACTTTTTATACTTTGTCCGAAACTAAAGTTGGAGTTTCCGATAAAATCAAACGTGAGTTAGCCCACACAACTAAAACAAAATGTGTCAAAACCACGTCAGTTTCCATATAATATGGAAACTGACGTGAAAATAGAAAATAGAAAATCTGTAATATATTAAAATTGGACATGTAAATTAATGTGTTAAACTCTCAAACATATTTTCATTTCCAATAATTTTATAGTCTACAAGAATAATATAGTGATAACAAATTACTACAGTAAATAATTATTATAGAATGAATCGCACTGCTCCTAACGGTTGCTAAGCTTTTAGGGTGGTTAGGAAGTATCTAATAAGTTTCATGATAATAACCTCAACATGTTTTCTTCCAACATTGCTATAAAACATTGAGTACTACACTTTTTTTTTTTTTTTATGGTTGACAGGCTAGTTGTTTGACCACAGCTCACCTGATGTTAAGTGAAAGGTGTGGTCGAAGATGGTAAAGCACACCTAGCCTGGAATGGAACTGGCTGTCAAATGAGGCTGCCGGAACACACCGTTAGATGCTTGGCGGCAGATTTTCAACTTGAGGGTGGTAGCTAGCCAGCCGAGTACTAGAAAGTACCCTACCACCATGCTATGGTTTCCTCACGATGTTTTCCTTCACCGGCAGCTCAAGCTCATTGTTGGGGTTTGAACCCACGCCCCTCGGCATGCGAACCTACCGCGCTAACCACTGAGCTATCATCGCTACAAAAAGAAAATTTTGCAGCAAAAAAACACAACTCTTTCAACATTTTGATTACGCTTGCAATCTTAACCCAATCGTACATATTCAAAGCATACTCTTTATTGGAGCTAGCTCGATCTGTGACCTAAAATATCTAAATCTCTCTTATCTAGCCGTTTTATTACATGTAATGAGTGTTTACTTGTAATAACGACTAAACAAACTGCTTTGCAGATTTATGTGCGGGCTGAATGAACTTTATTCTATTGCAAAATTTTCTACTATTTCTAGCAACTTAATAATTATTTATTCTTGTATATTATATAAGTAGATATTGAGATAAACTGGCGTTACATTTTTTTTTTATGGTTGACAGGCTAGATGTTTTGACCACAGCTCACCTGATGTTAAGCGAAGGTGTGGTCGAAGATGGTATAGCACACCTTGCCTGGAATGAAACTGGCTCTCCAGCGACGCTGCCGGAATACACATTAGATGCTTGGCGACAGATTTTCAACTAGAGGGTGGTAGCTAGCCAGCCGAGTACTATGAAGTACCCTACCACCATGCTATGGTTTCCTCACGATGTTTTCCTTCACCGGCAGCTCAAGCTCATTGTTCGGGTTTGAACCCACGCCCTTCGGCATGCGAACTGACCGCGCTAACCACTGAGCTATCATCGCTACAAATGTTTGGAAATATCCATTATTTTTTTTGTGAAATGTACCTACCTATAATTAAATAGATATCTATAATTAAATAGTAAGTACCTATTTCTTTTGGTTAAGTATACCTCAAGTTAATAACCCTGTAGGTATACATTATATGTAAAAATGACTTAGGTTATGTATGTTAATCCCAGTAATATTATAAATGTGAAAGTTTGGATGGAGGGATGGATGTTTGTTACTTTTTCACGCAAAAACTACTGAGTGGATTTTAACAAAATTTGGTATGAAGGTAGCTGACACCCTGGGTTAACACGTAGGTTACTTTTTATCCCGAAACCATGTAGCGGGTAACACCGCGGGGCGCAACTAGTAAATGTAAATAAAACAAAATACTGCACTAAGTAGGTACGTATTCATACGTCGATAATGTTATCAAAGTAACCTAATTCTGGCCCATCTGCCCCTATTCCAGCAGATAGCTCCGATACATAATAGCATAATATTGTTATCTGCTATTATATTGCAAAACCAATAGTCCGTAAAATCCTGGAATAAATTAGCAATTTTTTTAAATGGTTGACAGGCTAGATGTTTGACCATAGCGCGTTAGATTTTAAGTGACGGTGTAGTCGGTGTGGCAGCTCAAGCTCATTGTTGGGATTTGAACCCACGCCTGCAGGGTACAGTCCAACCGCACTAACCACTGAGCTATCATCGCTACAAACGTTTACGACTTTTCTAAGATCGATAGTATGTCAGCCAATCATAATAATCTATTTTTATGAACATCTAATTTTTTTCTTGAATTTAGGAAATTGATATAATGAAAGTTGTTACTCCAACAGGTAAAAACAATCGATAATCGATTTCGAACAATCGATAAAAAAATGCAGTTATGATAAAATATGTAATTACAAATCTATTAATTTTATGTTAAAACAAAAGTAAGAAAACTTTTTGTAGTGTTTTTCAGTCTTTACAAAACATTTATAATGAATTGTGCTCTTTTGATATAAAACTATCTGTAATAATAAATTATCCAGAAGAATCTCCCGAACAGTAAAAACACAAGATTCGAAAATTTCGGCCGTCGCTCTCGCGTTCCGAACATCGGTCGGTTCTTTTATTGGATTATTTTTTGTGGCAGGTCTTTACGCGGCTGGATCACAATGTACGAGTACTTATGGATAGCACCAGTAGCACAACTTTTAAAATCTACAATTCTATATAGTCGATCATATCATCATTTTCCATCGCGTGAGATCGAGGTCAAACGCATGCAACTAAAAAAAAAACATAAGCACTTGACGCGTTTACGTAACGCGGCGTACTTCGCATCTAAGGTATTATTTTGGTAAGGTATTTTAATAAGACCTACAATTTAAGACAATGTTCTTACAAATAAACTGATTTTTATTTTTGTTTTTTTTTTAAATCTCATTTACTTACGTACATATTATAATGAATTACCAGTTTTTGTTTTTTGACTTTTAACAAAAATTAATACATTCTCGATACATCTTTGTATATTATTTCGTTATCAATACATCTTTATATTTTTTCGTTTGAGAACGCGTATATTTATATCCATTGAAATACCTATTAAAATAGCTTTTTTATAGGCATAGTACACATTATACAGGTTTACAAGCTAAGGGTGTACAAATTTAATTATGGATGCAACTCTGAAGTTCTGATAAAAGCAGCTACTCCATTTTTCACATTTGCGTACTTTTTTCTGTAAAACTCTGTATAAAAAAAAACTTAACACCGTGGTCAATCCAGTCTTGCTGAAATTGCTGTACTGTCATTATTTTCGTACCATGTCCCTATTTTATTTCTTTTTGTTGAGCAGCCTTGTACGGTGTGCAGCCTTCGTTAGCGCGTGCAAGGTCATCGGGGCTCTCATTGGTTGGCGCGGGAGTTTTTTTAGCACTGGCACTCAAAGACAGAAAAAGAAAAAGCAAGTAAAACCTCTTTCGTTTGACGTCGGTTTTATAGTTTCTTATCCCCATTTCTTATGATCGAAATTCTTGATGTAATAAAACATTTTTTCTTATGACGAGTTAAGATCCTTCGGCCAATGATTCGTGCACGTTCGTAACGGCAGTCGATCATATTGTGTCTAATATTGTTTTAGATATGGTCATATTTATCAAAGCAAAAATACGGCGGTTACGCAAGTTTGTGCGTGCCGAACTTGGATTTATGAGATTTTCCTCACACAAGCTCACTACGACACTACACACACAATACACGCTTAAAAAACAATTACAATTGCTATCACATAGGCATGTTAAAACTGCAAAAAAAACACATTCTTATTGTCTTTGTTATTTGACTTAAATTTGTATCATGTCAATCATTCCAAATTACATTTTAAAGTATTTAGTTCTAAGTTCTCGAATATATAATCGATTTAAATTGAAATTTTTTTTTGCTTTATAAGTTACATTTAGATAAGTACCTACATAAAAAGGCAACTAAAAATTGATAACATTCGATGACTATCGAGTTATTAAAGAAAATCGATTAAGTACTCCTCTAAAACAAAATGTCTATTAGTATTTATATGTTATCTTATATAAGTAGGTACTAGGTAAAAATATTGTAGAGTTTTTAGTAACTGATGATGTTGTTGTAGTTGGAACTCGGTTTAATTTATCCATTTATCGCATAGATAAACAGATAACCATAGTGATAAGCCGTGATATCATGACCGTCCTTACCTCCCCCTATTTACATTCTACTCAGGCCGATATTTACATCGACTTTTGTATATCTAAGAAATCATATTTTTTATAACATCAATACTCTAACCGTAATCATTTATAAGTGTCATAATATAATTATAAAATAATCATTTAAAAATTTTATTATAATAAATAAAATCCTCCTCTGACGGTTTTTTAGACTAAGTTTTTTGTATACATTTTGTAAATAGGTAGTATAATTTTTTTTTTAATAACAGACTTTTATAGCCTTTCATAATAAATAAAAATATTTAAGTCTAATTACGCTTACTTTTGACCGCCAACTCGCCTGAAGTTAAGGCCTAAAGTTAAGTTAAGGTTAACGATACGGCCAACGACGGAGCACGTTTACCTAGAAGAAACAAATTCATAATTGTGTCAAAAAAAATCACATTATTATGTGTTTATGTATACTGTAGTATTGTTGAAAGACTGACAAATAATTTTATGTACCCAATCGCTATGATCCATCTTTAGTTGCTAACCAGGTTACCAGGTGGTCGTGGCTGTGTCGTGGACACGGCATGACCTACGTGATTATTATATTTTTTTTAAATCAAGTAGGCTTTCGGATTTCCATGTTTCATATCCGAAGACTTCAACATAATGATTTCTTCAATCTTTTGGCTATCGAGTGGTTTAAGTAGATTTTGTTACCTATAGAAGCATGTCACAGGATATATTTACAAAAAAAAGTATATCGTTAAAAGATGTGATAGTTACAAAATAAAAGTAAATTTAATAAATATTATGCGTAATAATAAATAGATATATTTAATTTTCATTCCTATCACTCCATTGTTAGATACAAACTTAATATACAGTAAGTTACATTGTCCAAAAAACGATTTACGGTAGCGACCACGAATAAAGAGGGAAGTTGAAAGGCACCATCAAGTCCCATCAACAACATTCGTTTTCGACAGGTTAAACGTTCACCACCCAACTCAATACCGTAATTGCATACCAGTCTTGCGCCTTAAATTATGTAGATTGGCGGCAAAGAAAAAACACTTTAATTGCAAGTGGGTTAAAAAGGGAATAAAAATACGTGACCGCAAATTGTCATGCAAAGGGAGCGTCTTCATATTTGTCCAGTCCATTTAAAATGCGATTTAGCGAAGCTCGCCCGACGCTACATGATATTTCTCTCAAATGAGCCGGGTTCCCAGGCCATTGTCGACGCAAACCTTTTAAGGCGCCTCAACTACAGGCGGATCTTAAAGATCTTTGAAGAGTTTATTTTAGTGCCCCTTTTTGGGGCTGTGTCTGAAATTATGATAAGCCGATGTATGAGAAAACAGGTAAATAATGTATTCATATTGAAGCCATGGCGAGTTGAAGTTGGACTAAAAAGCGTAGCATATTCCTCATATGCACGTTGAGTTTCCTAGTAATGCATGGAATTTTTACGTAATTATTCTATGTCTGGTAAAAAAATTATATGCACGGGACTGACTGAGCAGATGACACATTAAGTAAGAGATTCATACCTAGCAGTGGAATAAAAAGGCTGTGAAGGTGATTAAACAGTTGAAAATAAATTCGTAATATTTTACTTTGAGTTTTAGTGGGAACGCGAAGAAATTATGTCACTTTGTATTTTTCAAACTTATGTTTTTCGAATGTTTGATTATAGTGATGTTTTAATCATAAAGTGCCGAAATAAAGGCACGGTGATGGGCAAGTGATATAATTTAAGAAAACATGTATTTTTGTGTGTTTTTCAAAACTCCAAAGCAGTTTCTACCACTAAGTAAAGTAAACACTACTTTATTACGGCATGAACTGACCTAGTCACTAAGACTTAATTTACTTGACTTATTTATGCAAATCTTTTAAATGTGAAATACTTGACACTGGCAAAATACACGAAGTGCGATGCCAAAAATTTCTTACATCTAAAAAACTTGCGTATTATTCATGTTTTTTTTTTCTGTTACCGTTTTGGCTGAGCCTGAGTGCAGAGATAACTTCGTGTAGCTCAGTTATTTATGGCTTGTTTCTGCCCCGTGTTGGATTTATTGATTACGTTGCAAGTATGTCGTGAGCTAAGTGATTCGTTATTCAACGCTCACGTATGCGTAATTCAATATATAATAATAATCAGTAGACTTGTTTATTTAAAACTTTACTGCACACTTACAAATAATATGTACAAAAGGAGGACTTAATGCTAAAGGATTTTCTGCCAGCCATCCCCACAGTAGCTATATGAGATGTGGTTGTAAGTGCGCATCAAAACGAGTGTATACATACTTATGCGTAATTAATATAAATATGATACTTCTTAATGTTAGTAGGTACATAAAGAATAAACTAGTAAAAAATACACATAATTATTTAAGTATATGTAAATATGTACAATTGTACGTACATCCTTGTCAAATGATGAAGCGATTGGACAAAAATTCACAACAAATTACTTACTGAAATGAAACTTTAACTTATTACCTACTAAAATACTAGTCTATATTTTATTCTCGTTTAGACACTCCTTTTTTATGATAACAGCTGCGCTCCACTTAACCTTGTCTTCTAGGATAAAAAATAGCTTACATTAATCCAGGGAATAAATTTTATCTGCATACAAACTTTAACCAAACTCCGTTTAGCCGTTTCAGCGCAAAGACGTAAATATATGTACCTACATACAAGCGAACAGATAAATTAATCGCAATATTATCGTAAAGAAATGACGAAAGGTTATGACTTTACTTGGTGGTAGATCTCCTTAGCAGGAGGTCGTCTAGGTAGGTACCACCGCAGTACCAGTGATTCTGCCGCTAAGCAGTAGTGTGTAAACATTACTGTGTTCCGGTTTGAAGGGTACTGCAGCTAGCGAAATTACTGGGCTGTTGAGACTAACCATCGAGTCAAGTCTCAAAGTAATGAGCGCCAAAGCAGTGATGCCCTGAACTTTATTTTGTCACTCAAAGTTCTGTGTATCGCTGCAATGGTCATGGACAGGCATTACCTCTTACCATCAGGAGCGCGTCTAGTTCGTATCAGTACTTTTTACATTAAAAAAAAAAGAAAAGACTGTAAGTAAATCCAAGACTATTGCAGTCGTATTTAGAATTGCAGTAACAAAACCAAATCCAGAAGAAACCCAAATCATTGCACTGCAAAATTATTAAACAATATAGGTATACCTATGGGTGTACTGTATGTATTATAAGTATGTATTTACAAAAAAAAAAGTATTTATGTATTCTATCAGTTATCTGACTTCCATCACACAAGCTCTGCTTAGTTTGGGGTCAGATGGCGCTGTGTGTAATGTCCTATGATATTTATTATTATTATTATTATACCTACTCACAAGTTGTCCTTTTTGTAATATTAGTGTAGTGAGGAAAATAATGTAAAGCGCAACTGCCTGTGAAGGGCGCAGTCCCGAGGGCGCGCATTCCCTCTAATTGGACGTCTGCGCCCGATATGGCGAAGACCTCTGTCGGACACCGGCCACTTTCGCTTCGACGCGCCCCTTTGCAAATAATGTGCAAGTACGGTGTGACCACTTTGTCTGCAAACGTGACAAATAAAAGAACTAAAAACATTGGTTACTTGACTCTCAGTATTCTTTAACACTTACGATAGTGGCTCTATCAGACGAACTTTACAGTGAATTTGGCTAGTTTTATTTTTACACTCAATTATCCTTAAGCTTGTGGTTTACAGAGAAAATTGGTGAATTTATTTAAAGCGTTCTCAATTTTAAAGGATTTCTTTTACAAATTTTATGTCTTTATTACTATGGCACTTTTAAATTGTAAAAAGTTGGAGGAAGTATCAATAAATAAAAACAGATTCCGTTAAAACTTTATTATCTTAACGTACATTTTTTGACTAAGGACTTTTAGTTTTAGTAACTAAAATTTATATCTTTCAATTTTAGTTAGATTAAGTTGAACTCTTAAGTTGATACAAACAGATAAGCCTGTAGGATATTCCTTTGTTAGCCAAATTTAAAAAAAAAAACTAAATTAATCTTAATATTTTTTCCTTAAAAAAATTTCAAATTAAAAAGAGCACATAACCCTGTGTCCACCCGTGAAGAGTACCATATATGTAAAATAATCTAGTTTTAGCGGGAACGCGGAAAATGTTTACACCCACATTGTATTGTTTTCCAAAATTTTGTATATTTTCGAGTTCATCTATAAAAATTCGTAGAAATTATAAGTATAGAAAAGTGATATAATGTGGTGAAACATGTTCTTATGTGTTGCTTCCAAAATCTTCTGGTGAAGTTGCCACTATTTACTAAGGCATGCATAAATCCTGGCTTACTTTTGTGACTTTGACTGCAACTTAGACTTATTTGATGATTATATTTCATCATATACGTATGTACTTAAAAATATCACTGGCAAAATAAAAAAAGTGTTATGCCAAAAACAAAGAAGTGGAAAAAAATGAATCATATTTGATATTTAGAATTTTGTGTGAAGGGACTTTTACGAATGGAGCTCGATGCATATAAATCGATTCATTGCATTCCTAATTCCATATTGTTTTTTAGTTCGAACATGATTTAGTTCTAAAAATATAAAAGCAATTTCAAAGGAACAGTAAAGTTTTATGTCGGAGTAGAATAACGTATGTGCTCAAAGCGGCTGTTTGATTACAATACTCGTACCTACTCGGAGTCTGCCGGACTAGACTGTTCGTAATCTTGTTCTTGTTTTCTTAGTTCAAGGTTGCCGATGTTGTTAAAGATAAGTCAACGACTCCATTTGTAAGGTTCCACGGCATATTACGACTCTTTTAGATTCGCCATGTAACATTCATTCGTTTGTATATCATAATCCTTTTATTACTAAAATATTCGAACATATAAAACGTAAAGATCGATGCAGAAGTTGAATTTAAGTATTTAAACATTAATGCATGCATTATGCACGGAGTTTTAGCGGGAACGCGAAAAGAGTAATGTCGCCACCTTTTTTTTTTAAAAAAAAAGTGGTGGTGTATTATTCATAAATTGCCGAATTACAAGCGCGAGTGCAAAGTTGCTTCCCGCCGTCTGTACGCTTAGGTCTTTTAAAGTACGCATGCAGTTTCCATCAATAAACAAGAGTGATTCAAAACGAAAGTTTTTATGTGTAAGGCATGCATAATAAGCATCATATTAGTATCTACATTGCACCCATGCGAAGTCGGGGCGGGTCGCTAGTAATACATAAATTATTAAACAAAGTTTTTTTTTGTTCAAAGTAGGTTCGCGTTTGACCATACTCTGCCTGATGTTATGCAGTAGTGTGGTCTAAGATGGAGCACGCTTACCTAGAAGAAACCTATTTACTCTACGCCAACCTATAACCTTACTGTGTTCCGGTTTGAACGGTACTGCAGCTAGCGAAATTACGGGGCTGTTGAGACTAACCATCGAAAGTCTCAAAGTAATGAGCGCCAAAGCAGCGATGCCTGGACTTTGTTTTGTTACTCAAAGTTCTGTTTATCGCTGCAATGGTCGTGGACAGGCGTTATCTCTTACCATAAGGAGAGCGTCTCGTTCGTCTCATTACTTTTTACATAAAAAAAAAACCTATCCTCTACCTATATCTCTAACCTATTTACATTTAGTTTATGTAACTAAGCTGAATGTTAACCGAACTAGAAGAGCATACAGTCTGTACCTAAGGCTAACCAAAGTCCAGCTTCCAGCTAACAATAAAGGTATATAATATACCAATCTGAAGCGACTCGTTTCACAGCTAGTTAAGCGCACCACTACCGTCATTATAATATTATGTATCCTTGTTATGTTAAATTCCTGACTTGGGCCCCGGTAATTGTGGTACATGAAGCTAATTCTAGAGAGACGATGCGTTCTACAGATATCAAATTACAGCGATGATGAATAAATAAATGAATATCGTAGGACATTACACACAGCGCCATCTGACCCCAAACTAAGCTATAGTATAAGTACTATGGAAGTCGAATAACTGATAGAATACGTAAATACTTTTTTTTTGTAAACACCCAGACAGAACAAACATTTTGTTTATACCACAAAGTTTGTCCTGTGTGGGAATCGAACCCACGCCCTTCAGCTCTTGAAGCAGACATTCTTCCAATGAACCAACAGGGCTGTCCAGGGATGTGTGTGTGTGTGCAAGGATAGCTCAGTGATTAGCGCGGTCGGTTCACATGCTGAAGGACGTGGGTTCAAACCCCAACAATGAGCTTGAGCTGCTGGTGAAGGAACACATCGTGAAGAAACCATAGCAGGATAGTAGAGTATTTTCTTGTATTCGGGTAGCTAGCTACTACACACAAGTTGAACATCTGCGGCTAACCGCAAACACCTAACAGCATGTTCCGTTCACGTTCCATTCCAAGTTAGGTGTGCTTTTCCATCTTCTACTACAGCGTACCTTAACATCAGGTGAGCTGTGGTCAAACACCAAGCTGGTAAACCAATTAAAAAAAAAGATGTGTGTATTCTTCATAATAACTTTTACTGAAATACAATCACCAGATATTTCGTCTGTATATTTATAAGTTTACATAATTCAAAGTTTTTAATCAATTTAAAGATTTATATCTAAGTTGTTAAGATAACATGACATGCATGCTTGTACACGATTTACGAAGAATCTACTCAATAAACCTCAACGATTTCAAATAAGCACAAGGGCACGTGAGACAAAAGGTCAAGCCTTGGCACCATGGCTGCAAGGGTCAGTTCACGCCATGATAAGTTAGAAGCCAGAACTAAAGGTTACACTCTGATAGGTTCCGTCCAATTACTCTCAAATTGCTTACGATTAGAGACATACATAATAATACGTAGGTACATATTAGATTACATATTACTTGTTTGTTTTAAATGTATTGTATACTACTTCGTCCGCGTGGAATTTAACAAAAAGTTAGTTCGGTTCGCAGCATAAAAAGTATCGTGCATGTTAATCCAGATCATAAACTGCCAAATTTTAACCAAATCCGTTCAGTAGTTTTTTGCGTGAAAGAGTAACAAACATCCATCCTGAAAATTTGTCACATTTGTAATATTAGTAAGATAGGATGTATTTCAAACAATTATACTTTTTATAGTGGATGGGTTGGGTATTGATAGTATAAGTGACGGTATAATCAAAAATGGAAAACTCATCCAGCCTGGAATGAGAACTGGAGCTCTCAAGTGAGACTGCTGGAACAACGTAACACAAATGTACTATATAACTATTATGTTATAAGTATATGTATAAGTATTCTGTCAGTTAACTGACTTCCATAGTACAAGCTTTGCTTAGTTTTGATCTCAGATGGCGCTGTGTGTAATGCCCTCGAATTTTTATATTAATTACGTGACCTCTTTAATTTTTTTTAGACTTGTACAATTATCTTTTGAAATCTGTCATCTGTAATCAGACAGGAAACGACTGGCTAGACAAACTTGCTTTGTGCAGAATGCGTAGCATATGTTTCTTATTACGATTAATTTATCGAGAAACTTGGCATCAAGGTCTTTTCAGACTGTGCTATAATAAATTACAGATTTTATATTTAAGGAGTTCGTGTCAGCGTCATCTTACTTTAAATTAAGTATTGTGGGATATAGATAATACATAACACAAGATATCATAGAATCGTCATCTATGTTTGTTACAAAAATGTTTGTATTGCGTAAGAATGGAACCCACGCCCGTCAGTTCATAAAGTAGACGACGAATCTAAAGCTCCAACGCACGTTCGTTCGTTGTTCGTTGAAGTTCTAAATAAATATGAGATTACTTGTGCTTTTACATTTATTTAATAAATAACACACAAATTAGAATATAATAATATTAATTTCAGTTATATGTATATTTTCCAGATCTGTACCACATTCCACTATGTACCTATTATAATTATATTTTAAAAAGCCACTAGACAATTTTTTAGTATGTCATTAAGTCATTGATCAATTAGGATTACAATTATAAATAAAATTAATTAATTATAGGTTTGAGAGGTTCAACCGATTTCAATATTGCCGGCAAGTCTCTAACGATGTGTTCCGGTAGTTTTGGGAGCCAATTTCATTCTAGGTAAGATGAGCTAGCCATCTTCAACCACACGGTCACTAAACATAAAAAATGTAAATTATGCAAAAACCTAGCTTAAAAAATTTTGTTTTGAGAAAGAAAAAGTTAATTTTGAGATATAGTATTTAACGGCATTGTTTTAAAATAATTACTTTATACGTAGAGATATTTTATAGCGTAGTCTGAACAAGTATTTATGTATGTATGTACATATAATATAAAATTGACCTTCAGAGTTAACCGCCAAACGAACCAAACATTATGCAAGGCATTGTTTCAATTTGTTCCCTATTAGGATACTACATATACTTACAACAACTTACATGTAGAGTCGGTTAAGTGATGGAAAGTTAAAATATTCGACGGGAGTCTTTCAGCTTCGTTAAGATTATGCGTTAGTGGCTCCTTTGCTAATTTCACGGATAGTTGGTCGCGCTGTATATGGCGCCAGAATTAGAACACAATAGCAAGTCTTTACTATGCTTAACTTTTGTGGAACGGTGCCTCATTGCCGAAAACGAATTGTATAAAGGTACGTTACTCGTTGGCGCCGGTAATGTGGACGTTGCTTGAATAACAAATTAATGATATAGGTATGTATTGACACAAAAAAAAATCGTCTTTGTAATAGAACTGTTTTTGTACAAAAGATTTAGTGGTTTTTTTTTTTCTTTGGTTTTGGCGTCGCGTTTTAGCATTTGCCAGTGTCAAGTAATTATATATTTTCAAGTTACAAAAGTTAAATAAGTGCCATCGTAGCTAGTTTTAGTCAAAGTCGTCTTTGTCAAGTCCAAGTTTGTGTCAGTTAATTCCAGTCATGCTTTAGTAAAGTAGTGGCAACTTTACTACAAAGCTTCGATGGAGTTTTGGAAGCAACACGAAAACTCATGTTTCACCACATTATATCATTTTCCCACACTCGCGCTTGTAATTCGGCACTTTATGAATAAAACACCACCACTTTTATGCATAAACACTCGACAAAACACTAGTTTTAGAAAAAAATACAACGGAGCGACACGACTCTTCCCGCGTTCCCGCCAAAACTCGATTTAGTGGTTTTTTTTTTTTTTTTTTTTCTTTGGTTTTGGCGTCGCGTTTTAGCATTTGCCAGTGTCAAGTAATTATATATTTTCAAGTTTCAAAAGTTAAATAAGTGCCATCGTAGCTAGTTTTAGTCAAAGTCGTCTTTGTCAAGTCCAGTTTGTGTCAGTTAATTCCAGTCATGCTTTAGTAAAGTAGTGGCAACTTTACTACAAAGCTTCGATGGAGTTTTGGAAGCAACACGAAAACTCATGTTTCACCACATTATATCATTTTCCCACACTCGCGCTTGTAATTCGGCACTTTATGAATAAAACACCACCACTTTTATGCATAAACACTCGACAAAACACTAGTTTTAGAAAAAAATACAACGGAGCGACACGACTCTTCCCGCGTTCCCGCCAAAACTCGATTTAGTGGTTTTTTTTTTTTTTTTTTTCTTTGGTTTTGGCGTCGCGTTTTAGCATTTGCCAGTGTCAAGTAATTATATATTTTCAAGTTTCAAAAGTTAAATAAGTGCCATCGTAGCTAGTTTTAGTCAAAGTCGTCTTTGTCAAGTCCAGTTTGTGTCAGTTAATTCCAGTCATGCTTTAGTAAAGTAGTGGCAACTTTACTACAAAGCTTCGATGGAGTTTTGGAAGCAACACGAAAAACTCATGTTTCACCACATTATATCATTTTCCCACACTCGCGCATGTAATTCGGCACTTTATGAATAAAACACCACCATTTTTATGCATAAACACTCGACAAAACACTAGTTTTGGAAAAAAATACAACGAAGCGACACGACTCTTTCCGCGTTCCCGCCAAAACCCGATTTAGTGGTTAGATTGTATAAATTTATTTTTTTGGCTACAAAGGCTTTTTTTTTTTTTTCTCTTAATTTTTGGTATCTTACGTTGTACATTCTGTCACTATTAATTTATTTCATATTTTCAAGTGTCTAATGATGAAATTAAGTTAGAAATAAGTCTAAATTACAGTCAAAGATACATAAAGTAAGTCACGACAATGTCCAGTCCATATGAATTAGTCATGCCTTGGAAGGCATGACTAATTCATATGGACTCATATGGACTCCGTGGACGGAGTTTTGGAAACAATTTAAAAAGACAACAGATCTTATCACATTAATAATAATTGGGCACATATGATTAAAACATAAAAACTCGAAAAAAAAACAAAGTTTTGGAAATACTATATTCCCGTGGTCCCGCCTAAATTCCCACTAAAGCTTTCACCTGATATAAAAAAAAAACAGCAATGTTTGAATAGAATTCCTGCTACGAGAGTTCCGTACCACTATGGAAGAAATCCATGTAATTGTAATTTTCGAAATAAAACACCAAACGTGTTGTAGAACAGTTTGGTACTATACTATGACTACTGGTACTTGATAAATTATAATTCATTTTTTGTTCTATCCACCAAATTATCGCTTTTATTTACGGAAAAGGTTCACCTCGTGGGACACCCTCTAGCAAAATCTATTTTTTTTATTGTTTGCCTGTTGCAATATTTTAGATATTTATTGTTTGGTGTACTGGTGGTATTCTGTTTTTTTTTTTTAATTCTCTTTTCTTTATTGGACTTTTATGGTAGCCACATGGCAGTCCCATCGTATTTTCTTACATGTAACAAACATAAAACACACTAAAAATTCTGTTTTTGTGATAGTAGGTAGTCCAAATAAAAAATATGTTTACAATAACAAATTTATAATTAAGTACATACATTTTCCTCAATTGAAACTAACATATTGATAAGACAGGTAATTTATTTACGCTGGTTATTAATAAAATATATTATTATACAAATATAAACATTTAAGTCTTTTCAAATAGGTAACCAAATTGTGTAAACAAGAAATAAGAGGTTTGCAAAACTATTACAATTCTAGTTTCTTTCGCCACAACACTTCTTTTTTATTGTAATAAACAATAATTTAAATATATTTGTAAAATATACAATCATTGACTATAAAAAAATTATAGGACTTGGGGTTTCCCAAGTCCTATAATTGTTGTTGGTGGAGAATTGTGAATGGAGGTCGTTATAATTGTTATATTCGTCATTTGACAGATTGCATGTAACTATAATTAATAAACATAATTTCATTGTTATTTTCACAAATAAATTGAATTGAATTGAATTTACTCAGGGCTAAACAACTTTTACTAGAAAAAATACGTTTATATGTAACCGAATGTATTGTACAGCTGATTTTTGTTGCTATTTCATAGTTGTGCTATTAATAAAAGTTATTCATAATTATGAGTACAATAAACCTCTTTCGGCATAGTATACATACCGTAAGCTTTTAATATAGAAATTAATTAACAGAATGCTATGTAATTAGAATGCGAATCAAATAAAACAAAATTACATCATCTGCATTGCCGATTGTGTGTGTGTGTGTGTGTATGTACATACATATGTGCGCTTATCTTAGTAATTTAGGATTTTGTCGTTATCAGTCGCTATAAGGAAACAAAACAAGTTATGGGGTTATCTTTGTTTGCAAAATTTGGCAAGGCATTAGATAATAATGTAGAGTTTTTAGCTAGTTTTTTGCTTCAATTAAATTTTTTAAGCATAATCACATATCTTTTCAAACATTGTTATGGTAAAAGCGGTATCTGTATCACTGTTTGTATTGCATATATATGCCCTAAGCTTTTTTGTTTCTTAAAGTTCTGAGTATCGTTGCAATGGTCTTGAACAGGCTTTATCTTTTACCGTTAAAAGTTATCTTTTTACCATCACAAGTGGTTTTCATTTGTCTCATTCATAAAAAATAAGGATTGCGTTTGACCGCCATCTCGAAGATGAGGCCGCTTGCAGGCATAGTAATCAAATTGCATTGTATCGACCCATACGAACAAAATATAATAGTTCTTAATAAAAATAGAACCTGCTTTTGTATATATTTTTTTCGAGTTTCTCTTGTTTTCAAGCTTTCTACACCCTCTTCTTTCTATTCAATGACCTTGTACAGATATAGGTGATAACGCAGATCTCCTGCTGTGCTCACGTTGCCTCGTACCATCCCGTGGCATGTCGCCGAGTAGCTCTTGTCCTGTCCATTAAGTCCGATATAAAAGTGTCTATAGCACAGTTTTAACACTAAATAGTATCTAAGTGGAAAGACTGGTTCAAGAACTTGATAGCCTTTCGGTATTCAACACTAGTTGCATCCCGTGAATTCAACGACGTTTTACGGAATAAATAATATTGTAGGACATTTCACACAGCGTCACCCAGCCCCAAAGTAAGTAAAGCTATTACTACGGGAAACAGATAAATGATAGAATACTTATAATTTTTTTTTTCGTAAATACATACTTATATAAGCAAAAGTAATATGTGTATATTACTTTTGCTTATAGACTTATTGCTTTTTAACGCAATGGATTTTCATACGGGTTTTAATGTGGTTTAGATGTTATTTTAAAAAATATTTGTATATACAACACCTCCTATTCAAACTTTTGTACGAGAGAAATTAAATTCGTAATCAAGTCCTCAAATGACACATGAAAATACGGGTAAAGCCTAGACGACGCTAGTATGTACCTAATTGGCATAGCCTCATTTTCATTTTCGAATGTTATATTTCATTTTTATAGTTTATTCATAAAATCTTTTATCATAACAAAATTGTCGTTTCTACGAAGATTAGGCTTTATCTATATTAAAAATATAGAAACAAACATTAAATACTGTAAGAAAGTAGTAAGAACGTTAGACCTATTAGGTACAGTTATGTACTGTGGCGCTAACGGGCCGTCAATGGACCGATCTTCACAACCGGATCTTAGACTATCATCAACTTTATAGTTTCACATTTGAAACTGGACAATTGTAAAAAAAAAATATGTAACTGAAGTTGACAATGGTCACGGACCCCAGTGTCTGTGGAGCGTAAAAAAAAAACTAGACAATTTTTTTCTACTTTAAATTTAGCATCGCACTTTGATCATTTTGCCAGTGCCAAGTATTACGAATATTTCCAAGTATTTGATGAATGGTCAATTTTAATAACTAACAGTCATAGTCACACAAAGTGAGTCATGATCAAGTCTGGTCATATCCTAGTAAAGTAGTGGAAATTTTATTAGCAGTTTGGATGGAGTTTTGGGCACGACACGCAAATACATGTTTTACGACTTCAAATGTCACACTCGTCCACGTTATTCAGCAAGCTCCAGTCGAAAAATTTAAATTATACTAGAACACTAAAAATCAATAGAAGTTCACAAGATCTGTCAATAGAAGAAATCTTGCATAGCTGTTTACTTAGTAACTGTTCTCCAGTAGAGGCGTAAGTTCAATTTAGTGTAAGACAAGAAAATTACCTACTTCGTCTGTTTACTAAATGGTATACCGACTTAATCATAAAAGAAATTACATACATTATATAGGTACATACATTAATATACATTACACGTATCTAACCTGAAAAAAGTGGCCCTTATACTGCCCTTTTAGCTCGTTTGGTCGTATATATCTGCTTCAAGAGCTGTAAGGCGTGGATTCGGTTCCCACACAAGACAAACATTTATGTGACGATAAATATTTGTTCTGTATGTATTTACAAAAGAAGTACACACTATACAAATATTCTACCAGTTATCTAGATCCCATAATTTCGACTTATTTTGCTTTGCTTAGTTTGTGCGCTGTGTCAATTACGATATTTAAAAAAATAAGATTTAAATGTGTTAAAACATAACAAAAGCTGGTAATTCTGCCGCGCTCGACATTGTATCTGATCCCTCAATTCTTACATCTACATCAATAAGCGAATGCAATAATATCTATTGCCATAGAAATACTCTCCTCCGCACAATCAAGGTCTTTCATTAAAGATATGTGGAGTTTCAACCAGTTTTTAGAATCCATTGACTGGGCAGGTGATCCAACCGTTACTGCACTCTTCTGTAGAGCTCTGTGTTTTTTCCCCGCGACTATGCAATGTTGCTTGAAGGTTGCCTTCGCATGATATCGGGTATGTTACTTACATCGTACCAACTTGTACAGGGTGTATTGGGAAAGTAAACCAATACTAAAGGGTGCAGATCTATCTAATCCATCAAACTGGACATCTTTTAATTTGAAACGGATAAAAAGAATAATATAAATAAGCAGTTCTATAGAGGAACGGTATTGCCCTTTAAAAAAAGGTATGGTACAGCAGTTTCTTTTTTTTTATAGCTTTTTTGTTTCGGTTTCTTAGAACACGAAACGAAGCCTCTAAGTTTGTTTTCACGGTAAGTTTATAAAGATATAATATATAGTATATATAAAGTCAAGTCTTACGATAGCATAATCGTATCACATCCTGTAAAGCTACCTTGATTTGTTTTACGTAACTGTGTTTCTAATGGATCTCAGACTCAGTTTTTCCTCCGACTGGATCCAATGGGTACGCTATAAGTGATCACTTGACGTATAAATGAGGCGAGATTACTTGTTAGTAGGATGTACCGTAACTACTATTAATCTCTAGTTCTGTTATCTCATTTCGCGATGTGCTTATGTGCTGTTAGTTGACATGATTACGAGGTAAAAGTTATAACAATTATTAGGCACATATAAGCGATTTATATTGGTGCCCCATATTGGGTATCTTTCGAAAGTTCTATCTCGTTACAGATGTACTACTACAAAGAACGGCAATGTGGTGTATTCAATATTGTCGTTTTAGTTATACAAGATTAGATACAATTGATTAGCTGTTTTTTCTTTTATAATGAAATAGATGGACGTTTGGCTACAGAATACATAATAGGTTTAGCCACCGACTCGAAAACGACGATGCAGCCTTGGTTAATAATCTACTATAGTTTCCGTAATATCCAGTAACCTTTTTTAAGGAGTCAAAGCAGAGTACGATGCGCGTGCGACCTTGCTTTTGCGTCGCAGTGGAGGCTTGTGCGACTGTGCATGGCTCGCACTTGATGACAGCCATTGGCCAGCGTGAGAGGGGCGCGGGGATTGCGAGTAGTGTGTGTACACGTTTTGGATTTTGGCTTTAAGGGGGTCACTTCATACTATTAAAACATCAAATCAACAGCTGGCGCTTTGATTGCATTTTCATGAGAAGACCCCGTGCCGTCAAGAAAATGTAGGATATTCCTACTGTGCGTTTTTGACGCTGATATTTTACAATTGATTTTTGGATGGAAAACGTTGTCCTATGAGGTTCCAAAATCAATGTCCAGCCCATGCACCATACGGCGTTTCTTTGTCCTATGAAATATCGGCCCTCAACTATCAAATAATCTCCGAAACATATTTTATGATCCCCATCGTCAGTCAATATTATGTTTGGTCAATTTATTACTGGGTATAAAATACATCATTACTCTTCCAAGGTTGCTATAAGATTACTATGCGTTAGGAGCTCGTTACCAGTAATGACGTGCGTATGATATCATTCTACGAGGCTAGAGTTAATGAGGTAAGTAGGGAGAAATGAACGGGAGAAGGCGATGCTTGAAGACGGATGTGATTAACAGTTACACAGTTATAGCAACCAGAGTAAGCAGATAGAAACTCTTTACTGTGTGCATAAGAAATTAAAAATTAAAATATTGGCAAGGATTTTACTATGGAAACTCGCGGTTTTGATACATTTTTGTTTTACTTTCTAAAAAGTAACTCTTTCCGCGTTCCCGCCAAAACTCCTCCGATATAATTAAAAGTGAGTGATCCCGCATAAGCAGAGACAAGAACCTTATGAGCTAGCGCCACAAACGGCAGGCGAGTTCTTCCAGGTAACCATGGGATACTAATTAATCTGTTCGGCAGATCCTACAAACAATTTGGTGAAAACACACTCATTTAATTTTTTTGTATCCCAACTTACCGAACATTTAGGTAAATTTACATGATATAACAGTGCTAATTTGGAGAAATTATAACTAGTATTTGATCCAAATTTGTTCTAGTCTTTTGATCAATGGTATATAAATACTTTGTAGCGATGATAGCTCAGTGGTTAGCGTGGTAGGTTCGCATGCCGAAGGGCGTGGGTTCAAACCCCAACAATGAGCATGAGCTGCCGGTGAAGGAAAACATCGTGAGGAAACCATAGCATGGTGGTAGGGTACTTTCTAGTACTCGGCTGGCTAGCTACCACCCTCAAGTTGAAAATCTGCCGCCAAGCATCTAACGGTGTGTTCCGGCAGCCTCACTTGAGAGCCAGTTCCATTCCAGGCTAGGTGTGCTTTACCATCTTCGACCACACCTTCACTTAACATCAGGTGAGCTGTGGTCAAACAACTAGCCTGTCAACCATTAAAAAAAAAAAAAAAAAAACTTTAAGATATAATTTCCGTACACCATGGAGTGATTTTAGATGAATTTATGTTCGAGATTATTTTAATTGTATCTATTTCAGTGATAGTGATGCCTCTATTGCCCTCAATTGAGATGCTTTAACCTAATCTTACCAATCTAGATGCAATAAATTGTATAGATACAGTTGACACCTCGGGTTTATTGCCATGATAGCAGACTTATCTATCCATAGGAAATAGATATTCATTCCGACACTGTCACTCCCATTCAGGTCGACATGAGAGAGACGAGTACAGTAACAAAATTGGTTGCTCTAGAATCAGTTTGTTCTTCAGCGAAGCGTGACAAAAGGTGCCATTGCAGGCTTTAATGCTTTTACCATCCGAATAGCGTGCCATATAATTTATCATGCGTAATGGCCACGTGAAATATATACCTATTAAGCAGGCATTAGGGCAATCATTGAAATTAAACATTTATCAATATTAACTATTATGTTATCTGTGGTAAATGTGATATTTGGGGAAAGCGGAAATATAGCACACGACAAACTATTATTGTAATTACGGTAATATTTTAAGAATTGAATTAAGAGAATAAACTCTAGAAGAGATATCACAGACAAAGAACAAAGAAGTGAGTGCAAAACGCCCAAATAAGATGCACGCGACTTTTTTTTAAACGAAAATAAACATTATAGCTAAATCAATTCCATATTGTGGCAACAATAATGAATGAAAGAAAGTGTTTAATTTTTAACACATAAAACCCAAAAAAATATATCTGGGACATTTACACAATAAGGGCTCACCTCAACAGTACGCGGCTCATACCTACTATGTGGTATGACCAGCGCTGGTCTTTCAGTGAGCCCTTGTCTTTAATGGTGTGCGTGTGTGTACACGAAATTCTTAATTTTTACACTAAACGATTTTTTTGTAGATTACTGAACAATGTGTATACACTTTTCTGCAGTTGCGTTGAACGAAGTGTGCGTCATCACATCATCTAGTATGCGTCATCACATTATCTAGTACAAAATACATTATACTATTTCTCTATCAAAAAGCTTATCCTATAAATAGAAAATTTCAACAGCCTAGTGAAATTTCGGCAACCTGGTTCAGACTTCTAATCTGGACGTCCTGAGTTCAAACCCCATGGTACCTCTATCATTTCTAAGTTATATAAGTATTGCCGCTGACTTCAAACGGTAAAGGAACCTACAACAAGGTCTACAACCGCGTACCCGCCTCCGTACGGGATGCAGCTTCCACCGCGTGTTTCAGAACCAAGTTAAGATCTTGGCTGCTAGAAACCTTGTTTTATGACATTGACGAGTATTTCAAACTTAAAGATTATTGAATTACTAGTAAGTAATTATGATTTTTTTGTCATGTCATTTTAATATATTGACAATATTGTTTTGGTATTGACATATTTTTATATTGACGTATTTTATATTGACAGTATTTTTATATTGACAATATTTTTTATATTGACATGTTTGGATATTGACATACCTTATTTTGACATGTAATCAGTGTTTTAAAACCCATTTAATGACATCTTTAAAATTTTGAAGTGACTTGTAACATTGGTGTTATCAATAAAGTATTTGTATTTGTATTTGCATTTGGAAACCATTGTGAGAAAACCAACATGTGTCTTAGCAAAAAAATCGCGAAAATGTGTGAGGTCTGCCAACCTGTACATGGCCAACTTGTTGGACTACGGCCTTGCCCTGCTCAGAATGAGAAGAGGCCTGCGCCTATCAGCGGAACAGGTTATAAAACAGAACTGATTCGAAAATGAATATCGTAGGACATTACACACGGCGCCATGTGACTCCAAACTGTGCACGGTGGAAGATAGATAACTGATAGAACAATTTTTTTAAAATGGAAATACATACTTATAATACATACAGATCACCCAGACACATAACTATCATTTGTTTATATATCACAAAATGTTTGTCCTAGGTGGGAATCGACAAACCCACACCTTACAGCTCTTAAAGCAAATATACTACCAATGAGCCAACAGGGCTGCCATAATAGACAATTAATGATAATTATCTGTGACTGTTTATTAAGTTCCTAAGTTTCATTAAGTTGCAAAAAACGTAATTCTATAATGATTGTTAATGGTAAAATGAATTTCTTAATGCATAAAGCTATTTTTGCCCAAGACAGTAAGTTACTCCGCGATGGTGGCCACAGTCGTTTTATGAACAATGAAACTCGAGGAGGCTAAAGTTTGTATTTATTTATAACAGTTGATGATGTTTCTTAGAAGAGAGATTATGGCTCTCTGGAAATAAGGATGAGTTCATACAGTTCACAATCCTCTTGATGATGTTGACTCATTGTTGCGGAGATCTTCAACTATTTAGTTTTAATTAAGTTATTTTCGACCTATGACATCTTCTTAGTCATTCGTGGAATAATTCAAAACAATTATATCTTAAGTTTTCCTATTTAAAACAAACACGTGAATAATAGTTATATTTTATGGTAAATACATTTGTAATTCGAAGTTTAGGTAATTGAAACATTTAGGTCGACATAGAATAGTTAAAAATATTTGATGACCGTGTTTAAAATGAATTAGTATGTGCGATGCTTAGCGTTGACAAGCTTTATTTTAATTTAGCTATTTTTATTAATTGGAACCCTATTCCTTATGAGCACGTAACTTAACACGTAGCGAGGTCGCGGTTACGTAAGCAAATGCAATTCAGGGGCCTTATCATTCGAATAGCGAAAACGCTAATAGAAAAGTCTAAAATGTACGGAGTTGACATAAGCTATGCCACGTTAAAGTGTTATTCAACTTATGGAGGTCGTTCGAATTAAATAGTTTGTATTATATACTAGTATGTAGTAAAAAGTCTTTAACAATTTGTGAAAATAACTTAATCCGAAATGTTATCATCTATGCAACTGAGCCAATTTTCACGGAATTTGATGTAATAATAGAGATCCCCCGAAAAATGATCGGAAACTGCAAAAACTTTGATCAAAATCGCGGGACATAGCAAGTAAAGAATTTATTTTAGACAGGTTCTGATACGATTGTAAAGTTAATTCAGGAGATTACCCATAAGGAGGCTATGCTTGATCTATTAATCACAAATTGCGTTACGATTTATGCGACGGCATTAAATTTATGTAGTATTGCCAGTGACTAAGAGTTATTTACATGATTTTATCATGAGGCTCTTGAAAGTATGAAATGCTCGACACTAGCAGAATGCACAATGTGTGATGCCAAAAATGAAAGAAAAAATAACTTGAATAATAGCCATCACTCCAGGCGGTAACCGAAGATGTGGTTTACGCTTTATTGGAAACTTCACCATCGCTTACATAAAACTACGTAAAGTTAATTCAAGCGATTACTCGCAAGGAGGCTCGATCTATTTATCAGAGACTGCATTACGACTTCCTGTCGGTAAACTTAGAATTAGTAAAATGGTTATTTTAAAAGGCTTTTTTATGGGAAACCCTGATAAAGCCACTAAGCATTTAGGATACATAAAAGCAGTCAGAAATGTGATTGATTATAAGGAAACTGGAAATTGCAGATAAAGGTGATTACGATCGCATTTGATTTAACTAATATGAATTTGTAGTCTAGAGATTCACTATCCTAATATTACTACTAAAAAGTGATTTTGTTATAGACTGAGTACCTTTGTGTTGGAGTCGATGTGCCTGAACCTATCTGACATGGCTTGACGGCTTTTGTTCTGGAAATAATAAACCATCGGAGCTGACACTTTAATGCGCCAACAACCTACGGTCGCTGCCGTACCTACCACGTTAATATAGAACTCTTTATTGATCACATCAATTATAACAATATAAACTTAACACTAGAGAAACAATTGGCAGCCTTATCTCTTCCAGGCAACCTTAGCACGATCACCACAAGTCTTCACGATCGCCATTCCGAAAATTGACTGGATGGTCCGTAGCTTAACACCAGTTGTAGGTAATTATTAATATTGTATTGCTATGACTGCTCGAGTAATTTTATGGTATTTAGTGTAAACCATGTCTTTTTGTATTGTTTTTGTGGAAGCTTCTAGTAAAGTCGTCACAACTTTACTTGACAGTGACTTGCGTTATGTGTCATTGATTGTGACTAAGAGTTAGTTAAAATGATTTTAGTAAGAGGCTCTTGCAAGTATGAAATACTTGACACTGGCAGAATGCACAAAGTATGATGCCAAAAATGAAAGAAAAAAGAACTCAAATAAATAATCGCTATCCCTCTTCATAGTAACCAAAGATGTGGTTTACACTGTGTTCGAGACCTCAACATCGCTTACTTATACGCTTGCCTAGAATAAGCCAATTCACTCTAAATGAATACAGTTGCTTAGGCGCTTTGTAAGTACCTACTTACACATATATCTCTAATCGTGGATTTAGTCCGCATCATCACATCCTGAAATTTCGGAAGCCTGTCCTAAAAAGGTCGTGATTCAGCAGGTCAGCGACCGCTCTACTTAAAATAAATGACATAAATAAATACATGACATATGCATAAACATTTGCGTACTACATTTCATTTAGCTTGCATGTCAGGTTGGCGCAAAGTTTATTTGAATATTGACTACACGATTGTCTCTTCCGATTTATTCAACTCGCTGATAATGTAAATCGGGGGCTTTGTGGAACCGCGTATGTGATGGATTATATGCACATAAATATACTTCGGGGATCTTGAATCTGCATTTTATAAGAAGCATACTCCTAAGAAATGTGTTATTTTCCCTGAATCGAATAGAATTCTATTGGGTGGCAAGCGCGAATTTTTAACCAATTTAAAAAAAGGAGCCTCCTTCTTTTTTGACTTCTCATTTTTTTTAATTTTGTCTGTTACCTTTGAACTCTGCCATTTATTAATCGATTTGAAATTATTATTTTTTTATTTAATATTTATAGCATACAACAGTTAACCATTTTCTTATTTTTTAAAGCCGTTATTTTTCGAAATCATTGGGAATGAAATAATGAATTTTGGTCGTATTAAATAATTAAAAAACTAAAAATTGAGTTTTGGCTAGAATGTGAAAATCCTAAGTCACGGCGTTATATTATTTTCCAAAGTTTGTTTTTTGAGTATTTATGTATAAAAATTGTGGTATTTTATTCGTATACTTAGTGCTAAATTATGTGTGCGAGTGTGTAAAAGTGATATGAAACATAATTTTTGTAAATTCTCAAATCGTTTCTAGATGAATTACTTAAAAATATTGACATAATACTAGACAATGACAAATGCATAAAGTGCGACGCCAAAAACAAAGAAAAAAGAACACAAACAAAGTAGACGAACAACATAATAATATTTTATTTGTTATGAAATGAATGTTTCTTCATTATCTATCATTCATTGATCAGATATTATGCAAATACAGTGACACCGTTGGCACCTCGTGCCGCCCTGCGCGGAATTCGCGTGGGTGACACCGGATCAGCCATCATGCTATTTTCTTTTTCTTCACGACGTGTTTGTGTGCATGTTTGTTACAAGTTGCGCTTGTGTGCAGGGCTATCTGCATTCTACAAGGTGCGAGAATTTCTCTTTCGTGATTGCTGTTGGTTAACTTATCGGTTCTATAAATACAGAACTAGATACTGAATTTACTAACATGGTCTTATTTGTATCGATTGTGTTGATTTGTACTAAATTCTTATGTTTATTTTGCAGCCATGAAAGCTCAGGGGTTAGTGCGGTCAGATTATATGCCGAAGGGCGTAGGTTCAAACTCCAAAAATAAGCTGGAGCTGCTGGTGAAAACATCGTGAGGAAACCATAGCATGGTGGTACTTTCTAGTATTCGGCTGGCTAGCTACCACCCTTAATTGGAAAGTTTGTCGCCAAGCACCTAACAGTGTGTTCCGGCAGCCTCACTTGAGAGCCAGTTCCAGTCTAGGTGTGTTTACCATCTTCGACTACAGTGTCACTTAACATCAGGTGACCTGCAGTCAAACACCTAGCCTGTCGACAATAAAGTCAAATAAATATGTTTAAAATAAAAATTACATCAATTATTTTTGGTCGTAAATCAAAAATAGGTTTCAACCGTACCTACTGCCCGTACAGTTCAAAGTTAAAGTATTCATTTATCGTACTCATTATATCTATAAAGGAAATGTATAAGTCATTCTTGTATTCATTTATTGAGAACTGTTTTTTTAATTAATAAACATTCTAAAGGTCAATAAAAAATACAATGCTAAGAAACAATAAAAGAGACTAAGTAATTGAGAAGCTGGCTGCATCAGGAGTCGTCATACCAAATGGTTATAAGAGATTACATTTTATGTAGAAGACTCAAAACTGACAGAACAAGCTGGTTACAAGTGTGTGCTTATGTTTAATGCCAGCAACATTCAATATGTGTTCAAACGTATATATTGACAGCCCTTCGCCTTATTAAGCGAGTAATGACCTACCTACATACAGCCTGACCATAATTATTTGTGGAGTAGACAATACGAGGGAACTAAAATTTTCTCTAAGAGGCTAACAGTTTTGGTCGAAAACTACGATCGTGGCTCCCCCATTTAAGTCACCAGATAAGTTAGTTGCACTGTACTGGGTTCCGCAAAATGCTGTAATTACGTGTCATAAATCGAACACATCAACGTCTGCGGGAATTGCCATCAATTGCAGTTGCCTTGTTAATCACCTCACTCGCCGCAAAACCGTAAAATCTTAGCAAATTATGTATGTAAAAGGCCTTATTTCCATTGAACTTTCAGTTGCATGCTTATTCATACCTATACATATGTATGTACATTTTTCTTGGGTTGTAGTAGAGCAAATAAAAAATAAAATAAATATCGTAGGGCATTACACACAGCGCCATCTGACCCCATCTAAATACATACTTATAATATATACAGTACACCCAGCCACAGAACAAACCTTTGTTTATATCACAAAATGCTTGTCCTGGGTGGGAATCGAACCCACGCCCTTCAGCTCTTGCAGCAGACATACTACCAATGAGCCAACAGAGCTGTCAGAGTATTGTTAAATTATATCGAAACTGTCGCTCAAGAAGATGATTTTCCCGTGAAATTTTATGGTAATTTTGAACGTTTTACCCATGTTCAAAATGCGCGATTACATCAGTAACTTTCGATGATTTTGCTCTTACTCGTACATCAACGTAATTGAACGCCTCTCATAAAAAATTACGCACTCCATAAGGGATGCCATTAAGAAGCACCTCAGGGCCAGAGATGGTGGCAAAAATAATAATCGATTGTCAATGAATAGCGTCCATCCGATATCGCACAATTAATCTTGCTCTTATATGGCGCACAGGGCGGAATTACCATCGATAATAAGCTGCCGACAGCGATTTATTACTTATAAAATGGTTACAAGAAATTCGATGTTCAAAATGTGTACACGGTACCACTGTAAAAATCGCAATCAAGTAGGCGAATACGAAAGCGTGTAGAGAACCGTGGGATGTCAAGTAATTAACGAATTTTTGTTCACCAATTTATTTTATTCATAAAAAGAACTCGATTGTTTTATGGCACCCGATGGGAAAGGAAGACAATAAAATTATGTGCTCATTGTTAAAATTACAGTTGAATGAATAAATTATGAATATTCATTAAAATACTACAGGCGTCTCTTGTTGTCTTCATTTTATTGTAACGTACTACCTACATATGTGCCTATATACGTAACTTAAAACTGCAGTACAGCGGCATAAAAGTTAATTAATTGAGTGAACAAACGCAATGGAAGTTATCTACAAGAAATAATTGAAGTTGAAAGGAAATACTCACAAAATACGACTCCATTAACGTTCTTTTATTTGATGTGTTTATTTGGGTATCTTAATTAAGACTACACGTCTTTTATTTTCAAGACCACACTTTGGTAATAAGAATTTAAAAAATCACGTTTCTTTGAGACGAAATAAGATTCTTTGTGATTAATTAATTATATACCGGGGGGCGTGAGTTCTAATTTCGACAATTAGTTTGGGCTGCCGTTAAAGGAAAATATTGTGAGGAAACCATAGCATGGTGGTAGTGTAATTTTAGTACTCAGCTGGTTAGCTACCACCCTCGAGATGAAAATCTGCTGCCAAGCACGTAACAGTGTATTCCGGCAGCCTCACTTTTGAGCGAGATCCATTTCGGGCTATGTGTTAATATCATTGATCACAACTTCATTTAACATCAATAGACTGTCAACTATAAAAAGATTTTTTATTTATTTTACGAAATGAGCAGTTAAGAATGACGATTACGGTCTAACTTCAATTCACATTTCTCATAAGAAACATAAAAAAGATTAACACATTCCTTTGATTAATGATGAATTGGCAAATGTACAATGTAGGTATGCTACTATAATCGGAATCGCATCACATAGCACAAATAATTTTCAAGTAGCAATAAGTATAGGTACCGTGAAAGAGCATGATATGTATACAAAACACTTCGATTAACATTGATTGATATAGCGGTGACTGACAAGATATTAATCATTGCAACATATGTATGTATCTATGTTTATTTATGGAGATTAATAAGCACTTTTTTTATCTCAATTTATGACAACCTAGCTAAAATCACAGTACTTTGTAACCAATGTACGATTGCAGAGCCATCTACTGAACCTAATTATGATTCAAAGCCATCCAAGTAGCCACTAAAACTCACACAACAAATTGCATCAAAATCGATCAGCCGTCTAGGAAGAGTTCAGGGACAAATACACGTGCAGAAGAATTTTTAGGTACAATTGTACAATTTTACATATTAAAACAACTATTTGACTGAGGATATAAACGAGGTAAATACAGTGTAGGTACATTACGTTTTACATAATTATTGTGAAACAAATATGTACAAGTAATAAACGTAATTTAGCTATTGTGAAATTTTATTTCATTTCAATTAATAATTTTTGTTATTTTATACAAGTACTCATGAAACTAACACTTATTATATATACGCATAAAAAACAGTCAAATAAAAAAGGAAACATTCAAATTAAAACCTTATTGTGTGGGCTAAAAGGAGTCTTAGGAAGGGAAATAAGAAAGCCAGAATACTGGCAGCATGGCCACGCAGGATGGCAATGCTAAGTTTTTGGCCAAATTAGGCGCCAGCATTCTAGTCCTCTAATCGTTTGACATAACATCGATAAAGAAGTTTCACAGAGCCTATGAGAAATACTGCCTTGAAGTAGAATAGACAATACACCTTACAGAGAAGTTTCTCTAAAAATTCGACTCTTACTTTGTTATGACCCAAAACATGCACACGACTGCATAAATTATAAATCTACGGTAAAAATTCCATCGCTATAGTTTTATAGCACAAACATTAATAATACATGCCAGTTTTAATGAAAACATTACGTAAACCTAATGTCAACACATGAGAACTTTTATGATATGTTTTTATTGCAGAATACAATAATTTATTGCACTTTTTGTTGTATCCCTTGTGCACTACATAAACATGTAGAAACTTTGATGTTATAAGGGAAATCGGAAAACGGGGCGAGTTCGCAATTCATCAGAATTTTATTTCAATTTTACGACGGCTCTCTTTTTTCAGCTGTTAATGTCTTTCTTATTAAAAGTTATAAGGATCTATAATTCCAAATAATACGCCGTGTGTTAAATAAATTGATTGCTTTTACATTGAAAGCTTTTTGTAAACAACTTTGTTCAACACAATTTCCCTCTTTCTCGGAATGTCTAATCCTTTGTCGAGAATAAAACGAAACGCGTTCTTCTTCCATAAGGCGTAGTTTTATTTGTTCACGGTATTTCGTTGTTGCGTGTTACCGTCAAGGCATTGTTCCCGTGTCGGACACTGCCCCTTGAATTTACTACAAGGTACGATCACGTACTATTTCTGTTTCGAGAGATCGAACAATCTTCTAAACAGAGATAATATATATACGGCGCTTAAACGTCTTTAATTAGTACAAAAGCTTCTTAATAAAGTAATTTAAAAGCTATCAACTGGAAGCCCTTTTATGAGCTTCATTTAGATAAGGGGATTTATTGGACTTTATGGTAGAGTTTCTAAGTGTTACGCTCGTGCCTCATACTTAAATCAAAATGTATCTGTTCCGATAACTGATTGAACTAAAAACACTTCTGTTCTTATTTCATTGAATTCAATTTGTGTAACAGGAATAATAAGATAATAATAAAATATAATTTTCAGTAAATTTATTTAGATAAGATAAAGTTTCGGCAACCTATTTGGGAGACCGTCTGACTTACAATCTGGAGGTCCTGGGTTCGAATCTTAATAAACTGAATAACTTCAAAAATATTCTCAAAGTCTACCAACCCGCACTTGGCCAGCGTGGTGGACTATAGCCTTATCCTTCTCACATTGAGAAGAGACCTGCGCCCGGCAGTGAGTGGGCCAGTTTATGAAAAACAGGGCTGACTCGGAAGATAAAGTTTTAATTCATACATCTGAATAAAGTAAGCTAGTATAATTAGGTGTAATCTACGTTCTTTTAAATGATGATAGAGTTGACTTACTTATAGTGAGAGAAATATACAACTTCTGATTGTTTCGATGATAAGTTAAGTTTGGTAATTATAAGAATTTAAAAGCAAAAAGTAACATAAAATTTATAATAATTTTTCTTGTAATTTCATATTTCTTTAAAACTGTTAATTGGTCGTTTACTTCACCCATCAAGATCCATGTTAGTATTGTAACAGAGCGTTTGTACTATTCAAGTTTTTTGTGTAACCTTTTGGCATTTAGAAACCTAAATTATTTTGACATCTGATTCTAAAAAAAAAATTGATTGGATAATTATTGCTTAATCGTGAGATAGATATAATTGATTGTTATAGTCGTTTTTATCTCAATAAATAAATTTACCTATAATACATATACAAATATGTATATAAAGTTTGCTATTAAAATCAATTTTGTTTTGTATATATAATTAAAAGATAGTTATTAAAAGAAACCTCTAGATTTTGTAAAGATTATTATCCTTAAATGTCACGGAAAATTAAACAAAGAGTGTATTAAGTCGTGATGGACAATGCATTCAGATTGATTTTCCCCAGTCACGTCTGTGGAATGACTGGCGTAAAGCACACTACAATGGGATTTGGGGTGGTCACGTCAGATATATTGCTGAACGAGTGACAGTTTGCAAGTGATTTAATTACTTTTGCTTTAGTTGGTACTTTGAAATGAGATGTGATCAATTATAGTGGAAATCGTTAAATTTCGGAACTATTATTCTTTGAGTGTCATTGTTTATAGACAATCATTCGCTTACACTACAATAGTAGGTTTAGGACAAAATTGCATTTTTATCATGTAATTTTTTACTCTAGGTTTTTTTTTCTTTGGCGTAGCTGTGGGTAACCTATTGGAATGAGATGTGTTTTGCAATCGATACCGGGCCCAAATAATATCCAAATGTGTTCTCCAAGCTACATTTACGAGTATGTAAGTTTCAAAAAGAAACTTACTGCTGGCTTTTTGGCGTAGGAAAATATCTTGAAGGCAATTTACGAAAATAGATGTATGTAAAACTGCCAATCTAGGCCAGGTCAACGTGTTGAGATTACATCTTAATTACCCTATGAGTGTAGGCCTATTATTTCATATGTCTTGCAGTGCAGTGACGTTAAATAAAAGCTAATGTAGTAAAAACCGAAAAACTTTCTAGTCTTGGAAGCTTAAAAGTTACAATCTTTTTTTTTTGGATACGTGTATTGTTTGTTTATGTTATTATTTTCTTTGTTTTAGGTAAGTTCTACTAAGGCTTCCATGAACAACGTCAACAGTTATCCTTGAGTGATACCCACGTGTCACAGGTATAATACATATTCATTGTTTATATTATAAACTGACAGCGTACCCGAGTCGGATGCATATTAAGAAGTTCATAAATAAATACAAAGTTTATAGTGAGTTATTTAACTGCAGATATGTAAACAAGTTTGAATATTAAACAAATGCTAGGTTAAGTGTTAAGTCATTTTATTTAAAAGCCAATATCGTGACATGTGCTAAATATGAGTTAGCTTTTGAGTTTTAAAGTCACAAAATCTACTCCGATTTATTTGAAGCAATACTCTTTTAATTTTTGAATTTAAACAAAATTGCATCATATTAAATCGGGACTTATGCCAGATATCTCTTAGTAAAACAAGGTTTTACGCATCAATATAAATAACTTTTATGATGAGCTGGAGTCAGAAATAGAGAGAAAAAAAACAGGTGTTGCATATATTTTGTTGAAGGTCATCGACAATTATCTATGGAACAGCTGATTTGATCTGATTGTCTCGATTTCGGGGTCAGCTAATAAGTTGTTCACGTGAATGGATAGGTCAGTACCTCAGTTAAACATTTTATGGTGTAAACAAATGTTTGTTCTGTGTCTGGGTGTTCTGTATGTATTTACAACAAAAAAGTATGTAATTTTTTTATCAGTTTTCCTACTTCCACTGTACAAACTTTGCTTAGTTTGGGGTGAGACGGCGCTGTGTGTTCTACTATGTTTATTATTTATATATTTAAGAGATCAGTACCTACCTACTTCAGTATTACTACATTTCCCCAAATCTTCCTGTATTTTTTTAACGTACAAGGTAATTTTAAAGTTTCTTGATAGCATGTTTCGTGCTAAATTAAAATACTACATATTTACAAATTTAAAATATTATATTACAATACCAGGACTCCAAGTCAGTGTCTCTAATGCTTCGGTTCCAAGTACCTACGCCTCCAGAAAATGACCGCTCGCTGACCTGGCGAGGGCCAGGTGCGGGCTTACAAATCGGGACAATGCCTCTCTGTTCCGCCACGAACAAAAAGAAACAAGCTGTGTTTTGTTCTACACTCTGCAAATACGAGCACTTGGGGGTATCGGCACCGTGTTTTAAAACATTAAATTACACTCTAAACTAAACTATGCTTTATACTCCAAGGTTACAATCACAACATATCGGCAATAGTTACTATATTTACATAACAGTCAGTCACTCGTTGATTGAAAACTGCCAAATTTTGATTCGTTTCGAAAATGGTACGAGTACAATATAATCAAAAACCAAAGTTCTTAATTTTTATAGTAGGTACCTAACCTTAAACACAACTTAACATGGGTGCAGCTTATTTTGGCAACTTGATTACAATAGGTACAATAAATTTCTCACACTAGCTTATTAAGTAATCATAACTTATTAGTTATAAATGCGATTGTGGGTTTGTTTGTAACGCTTAAATAACAAAACCGATTTTAAATTTTCCATACATGTTGCCAGGGGTACAGAAACGGACATAGACTTTCATCCTAAATAACATTTACTGTTCCCAAGGAATATTTTTTTTTTTTTCCATCGCGGCAACGCTGCCAGCATTCTGGTCACATATCCCTCCTCTGACATACTTTTAGATTAAGTTTTTTGTATAAATTTTGTAAATAGTATTCATTTAAGATTTTTTATTTTGTTCAATAAATGATTACATTGGATAACTTATACATGACACACCTTAGCTAAATTTAGAAATCGTTTAAAATAATATCCAAAGCAAAAATACCTCAGCGTCGTAGTGCAGCTGTCTGGCGCCGGAAAGGAAGGAGAATTAGTTGAGTAAACACGATGACAGACTTATCTTCACATTATTTATCTAACTGATAAGTGCATGTCAGTGCTATGAGAAAGTTTCATTTCAACAATTCTGCTACAAAGCACACGTTTTGCTGCACCGTGACGAAAACTCAAGACTCGGGTAAAACGACGTCATATCGTAAAAAATATTTACTAGCTGCGCCCCGCGGTGTTACCCGCAATATGTTTTCGGAACAAAAAGTAGCCTATGTATGTTTGTATGTCTATTATAATCCAGAGTTTCAGTTACCGCCATGGCAAATTTCATTCAAATCCGTTCAGTAGTTTTTGCGTGAAAGAGTAACAAACATCCATCCATCCATCCAAACTTTCACATTTATATAATTATTAATGGGGTAGTGGATTTTAAGTTTTCAAAAAGTCTTGGAAAAAAGTATTGGATGTTTTCCTTTACCGGCAGCTCAAGCTCATTGTTGTTAAACGCACTAACTACTGAGCCATCATAACTACAAAATGTTGGGCTTAGAATGTACTAAGATGGATTTTTCAGCTTAGTACACTCTAAGCTGAAAAATCCATCCATGAATCTGCCGCCAAGCATCTAATGGTGTGTTCCGGCAGCCTCACTTGAGAGCCAGTTCCATTCCAGGCTAGGTGTGCTTTATAATCTTCGACCACACCTTCACTTAACATCAGGTGAGCTGTGGTCAAACAACTAGCCTGTCAAAAATTAAAAAAAAAAGAAAAAAAAAAAAGCTTATTGTACACGTGGAGTGAAGACGTGAATTTTGTGAACATTATTAAAATACACATATCTTTCGTTATTTTGGTTTTACGCGTTTGGTAAAGCAAAATGTGGTTCCAAACTCTGACGCTGGTGTAGTGTCCTATTGCACATTGTTGGGCCTACGACTTCCGATATTTAATAGAAAATTTCCGTTTCTAAAGGTCTTTTGTGTCTGTATACAAAAGATTCACGAGTTTTTATGCGGGGAGTCATTCGATAAAGGTAGTCCTTGACGATTGTCATGGTTTCGAATAGTCATTTGAATGTACTAAAAACTTCAATACCACTAGATATTCCGTGTCGAGAGGCCGGTATAAAAAGCGGAAATAAGTGCCCCTACTAGTAATAAATTAACACCGTTCTGGATTGTGGTACGTAAACAAACAGGACCTAAATAAACATTGCAGTTCATTGAACACATTTCAATTTCTATGTCAAAACACCGCTAGTCTTATGAACGACTCAAGAACTTATCAAAGAAATGGCAACTTTATTAACTTTATTACTTTTTGGAGCGATGAATATAAAGATAATTTGACTGAGATAAATATCTTTTGTATGTTTTCAATTTATACTAATTATTAGTTTGCGCCCGCGACTTCGACCGCGTTGACTTAAGAATTGGGTTCAGCGAGAAGTAAAACATGGAGCAAAAGCTACATCGATCATGACACTTGCAAAAGATACCGTTTATTCTGTGTTTATTGTAAGTATGTATTTACAAAAAAAAGTATTTAAGTATTGTACTAGTTATCTGACTTCCATAGTACAAGCTTTACTTATACATAACACCCAGACAAAGAAGAAACATTTATGCGCATTACCCAAATGTTAGTCCTGAGTGGGAATCAAACCCACGCCCCACAGCTCTTGAAGCAGATGCACTGCCAAATTGAAATCAGAAGCTATCACTATTGACTGGAAATTAAAAACTGAAGATCGAGTTAATTTCATACCTTGAAAAAGGTCTATGGCCAGCAGTATACTATGATAAGCTGATGATGATGATGATGCGAGCCATTAGTAGATAAGGAGGAGCCATAATCATTTGGCATTCAGACTTCTTCAGTGATAAACATATGATTTTCCTAATTTTCGACTGAAACGCATAAATTCAATTGTAATAAATAAATAAATATCATAGGACATTACACACAGCTCCATCTGACTAAGCAAAGCTTGTGCTATGGAAGACAGTTTTTTTTTGTAAATATGTACTTATAATACATACAGTACACCCAGACACAGAACAAACATTTGTTGCTTGTCCTAGGTGCGTATCGAACACACGCCCTTCAGCTCTTGGAGCAGACATTCTACCAATGAACCAACAGGGCCGTCAAATAAGTAGCAAATAACTCTCGATTGGTCGTCGACTTGCGACACTTTCTCCCACACACGACCCTAGTCAGCAGCCCATATATCTGATGTTAATGCTTCGTTATCTATTAACTAAACGAGATGCTCTTCCGCGTCACTTGACTCATCGCGTTACCGGCAGCTTGTGGGGCGGAATACGATTTGCAGCTTTCGGCCGATATTGCGTTAGTGAGAAATAGGGTGTGAGCAGGAATAGAGATATGGTCTGTTGCTTGTTGCCATCATCAATGGTCACGCTGTTTTAGTTAGAGTTCATTTCACCTAGCTTTGAGTTTTTGTTATTACAAATGACAATACACGGTCGATTTCTAACTGAGATACAAATCACTTATAAATAAACATAACTGGAGCGTGAAACATGACGGTATAAAATAAATAGATACCTATTCAAATTAGTTCTAGATATTATGTTATTAATAAATTATTGTCAAATTAGTTAAATTAAAGTCCTCATCACTGTTGTAAATGAAACGACTGTTAAGCGGAAATAAACTAAATATATACCTTGAACATTCAAAATGAACTTCCGCAAAGTAACGCCTAAATCAATCAATTAATTATTTTATCAACCAATCTGACTAATGAATGTTGTATCTCCATTGAGTATAAAAATATACCACTTAATATTATAAATGTGAAAGTTTGGATGAAAGTATGTTTGTTACCCTTTCACGCAAAAACTACTCAACGGATTTGGATAAAATTTGGTATAGAAGTAGCTGAGACCCTGGATTAACAGATAGGCTACTTTTTTTTATCACGAAAACATATAGTGGTTGACATCGCGGGGCGCAGCTAGTCTTGCACAAAGTGTGATGCCAAACACAAAGAAGAAGATAATATTATTATGTAGAAGATGCAAGCTGCTAAGACTGTTGTGCATTCATAAACCTTCCTTGTATATCGGAGGAGTGTGCCGAAGCGATTTGCTCACCGGTAGCCCACTTCATGCATCGGTGAACGTTTTACGAAACACGTGGAGCACACGCGTGCCCGCCGGCAGATGCATGTATGATTGTTTAGAGTACCAGCTTTAAATATGTAGACTGAGAATGATAACGTAGTAGCTTATTATAAATATTTCTCTTACGCTTAGTCATTTTACTACATGATAGATCTTCATAGCAGGGCGTCTAGGTAAGTACTCACATAGGTAAGTCGACTGCCCCGTTAGCTTATTTGTAAGAAGTTCTGCTTCGGTAGCCGTTAGGCGTGGGTTCGATTCCCATCCAGGACTAACATTTGTGCGAGAAACATAAATGTTTTTCTTGTGTCTGGGTGTTCTGTATGTCGGTATTATAACAATGTATTTTCAAAAAAATATAGATAGAAACTCTTGATGCACACCAGAAATAGAATTTACAGAAATATAAACTAAGTTAGCTAGTGCCACAGGTGGCACGGGAGTGGGCGGCCATAACGCTAAAGCGATCTCTTCCAGGCAACCAAGAATGAAAACACGTTACTGATTAAGAATAGATGGGAGATGTTGTAAAGCTAATAATGTAAGTATTCTATAAGGCTATCTGGTTTTCATTGTACAAGCTTTGCTTAGTTTGGGGCTAGATGGCGCTGTGTGAAACGTCCTTCAATATTTACCTCCGCAGTGACAGATATTCTGCCGCCAAGCAGTGTAATCATTACCGTGTGCCGGTTTAAATTGAACGGTAATAGCTAGCGAAATTACAGAGCTGTTGAGACTAATCATCGAATGTCTCAAAGTAATGACCACCAAAGCAGCGATGCTGACTTTGTTTTGTCACTCAAATTTCTGGATACTACTGCAAAGGTCAGGGACAGGCGTTATCTTATACTATCAGGCGAGATTCTTCGGCAATTGCCTCACAACATTTTCATAAAGGAAATAATGTATATAAGATAAAATTATATTGTACCTTTTTTTTGTTTTTTAATGGTAAAAAGTAAACATTCTAATCATTGTTAGGCCCTATGCACCCTTATAGTAAGAAATAATGCAAACGCATCATAATTACAGCGGTACCTAATATTGTACTTTTATCTTGTTACTACTTAATTTTAGGCTCGATAATATTAAGCAACAATTTATAAAGCACTTCATACTTATAAAATAAAGTCGCTTCCCGCCGCGCCGTCGGTACGCTTAGATCTTTTAAACTACGCAACGGATTTTAATGTGGTTTCCATCAATAGACAAAGTGATTCAAGAGAAAGGGTTATAGTTAAAATACATGCATATTTTATAGTAGAGAAAATCCGAGAATTTCAAAGATTTGTGACGTGGTGTTGTAAAAACATGTTTTTGTGTGCTTACATTGCGAACGGAATCCTTACGAGATAGATCAAAATAATGCACTACGTTAGTATCAACATTGCATCCGTACGAAGTACATATATGCAAATATCTTAGTTTATAGTAAGATGTCTGAACTACTTTTATGTAGACATTAGATCTTTATCAACCTGATACCCGAGTACCTTGATTAGCAACTGCATAGCTACGTAAGTATTTAAGTAGTCACTTCCCATGAGAGATTAGTTCGCGGAATACTTGCAGGTTATAAGTAGGTAAGTACATAGATAAATATTGCTAAGTGACGTCATACGTGTTGGTATTTAGCATGATCCTATGACATGTCTCGATTTAAGTAAAACAAAAGTATCTAGGTTTATTACAAGTCATACTAATCTAAATTGGCTGCACACCGCGTTTTGCTGTATAAAAATTGTCCGTGTGTTATTTTAGTATATATGTAAGCTATAAAGCTATCTATTACATTTTCATCCTAATTCTGTTTGCAAAAATAATAAATACTATTTCACATTCATAATGTTAGATGTGATTATTACTAGTTCGTACGAAAAGGTTTGCTCAGGTTTTCAATATAAAAAATTGACTATCATAATTTAAAATCACTAATAAACTTACAGTGATACTAATTTGTATATTGTGAGACCGTCTGGCTTCCAATTTGAAAATCTTGGGTTTGGATCCCACGACACGACCTTCTGTCTTTTATTAGTTAAGCGTGTGTTGCCGATGACCTCAGAACGGAGAAGGAAAACATCGCGAAGAAATCAACATGTCTAAGAGTTCTCTAAGATTTCTGAACTCTGCCAACCTGTAATTGGCCAGCGTGGTGGACTATGGCCTTACCATTCTTACAATTATGTAGAAGACGCTTACAATAATTACAAAAGAGTAACAAATATACTATGTAACAAGTTAACTTTCTCACTAACAAAAACGAAACATGCCTTATAGTATAGATATTATAGTAAAATCGTTACATAAATCATTTAGCAAATATATTACGCTATCAGTCGTTCAATGGACACGTTCATTCAACACCCAACGGCGAAAACATGCTTGGTTGTTTCTTGCAACTCTTTTACTTGTGTAATATTAACAAGTCAATTTACGCCCTTCTTAACAAGATGTATAAACGACATAAGTAAACAAGTTCTCGATGAACCAAGAAAAACGTTGCCCAGCCATCGAATGTTGCGAAAGTGAATGCCGGAGTATTTACGACGTGGTGGATGGGTGACCGGGAAACCCACAAGTGAAATTACGAGCTACGCCTGACCTACATTCTTTCGTACCATAGGACAATAAAATATGGCGTTTTTATTTAATTAAACGGGACTAGCTACGCACGCGGGTTTAACCGTTTAACATTCAATAAAATTAATTCACACAATTTTTCACATTTATAATAATATCATCAAGTAAGGAGATGAGATAGCTCATGTTTAATTAAACCAGATACCTCGGCTTAAGTTTCGATCAGATACGGTGAGCTTTTTCAAGGAATGCAATCTTTTGTTAATCTGTATAAAAAACAGTAAACCAAAATAACTTTTACTAGTAATTTAAGTGTTGTGAGTTTTAATATTTATGATGCAATTTCCACCTTAGCAACGTTAGCTAGAGTGGCATAGTATTGTGTGAATTTGTGCGACATGCCATGGCAATGTGTGCATCGCATTTCTTTGGAACATAAAAGTCAAGCCCTGTCACGTCACATAAATTAACACCGGACAGCGGAATTGACTGTTCTTCGCATTTAAAGGAATTCAAACCTAAACAAGTATTTTTTTAATTTTTTTTTTATTACATATAGGCTTGCGTTTGACCACCAACTCGCCTGATGTTAAACGAAGATGTGGCCTACGGTGGAGCACGCTCGCGTAGAAGAAACCGATTTACTCGCCACTTGAATGCACCCTACAGATACGCATGCAGATTGTATCTATCAGGAAACAGCCACTCAGCAAATTCCTTTGTTTAGCGATTCGCACAATGAAAGTAGACTCGAACCGTATACTCGTATATTCAAATGAAGAAACATCTCTGACATCTGATACACTCCGTGACTTGTTGGTGCAGTGCCGAAACTAAATTTTATGCGCTCGGTGCTACTTTTTATAAATGCACCATTAAAATAACTCTTTGCCGGAGTCTGTGTTTCCCGAAAGGTACAATATGAGTGTCTTCAAATCAAGAGTAAACAGGTTCCTTCTAGGTAAGCGTGTTCCATCTTAGACCGCATCGATGCTTCACATCAGGCAGGATGTGGTCAAGCGCGAACCTATTCAATAAAAAAAAAAAAAAAAAAAAAATAATACGCGAAAGAAATTTCCACTATACATGGTTATTGCTGCAGCCCTCCAGGGTATGCGCTCTGTACCTAAGCACTGCTGGCACTGCCCTAGTTACGGCACTGTGTTATAACTTGATGATGTTCGAACGGCTGAATAGATTTTCTTGAATTATGGCTCAGAACACACTGAATCAAGTTGTTTTAAAAAAAAACTTTATACCGGTTTAGAAGCGTGGAAGTTAAGATGCCACACTTTAAATCATAACATCTCTGTCTGCGCCTGGGTTAAATAACATTTTTCTTATTCCCATATACGTAGATACATATAGATGCAAATTTTTACGTATTTTACTCGGTGGTATATTTTAGCAAAGTGTCGTCTTAAGTAAGTAAGTATCAGTAGGTAAACATTATTGTATTGCGGTTTGAAGGGTTTTGCTTAGCTATCGAAAATATGAGGCTGATGGGACTAACCATCGAATGTCTCAAAGTTATACGCACCAAAGCAGCGCTGCGTTGCCTTGAACTTTGTTTTGTTTTGTTACTCAAAAGTTCGGAGTATCGCTGGTCATGGACATGCGTTATCTCTTACCACTAGGTGAGCTTTTGTCTCCTTAATTTATATATACGATACATGTATATAGTATATGAAACTATGTATATACGTTAGCGTATTAAATTTAAGTATTACCGATAGGTAGGTACATATTTACAAACGCTGTTCGGACAAGTCTACGATAAAATGAAATTGGACTTTCCGGTTTGTAATTTTTTTTTTTTTAATGGTTGACAGGCTAGTTGTTTGACCACAGCTCACCTGATGTTAAGTGAAGGTGTGGTCGAAGATGGTAAAGCACACCTAGCCTGGAATGGAACTGGCTCTCAAGTGAGGCTGCCGGAACACACCGTTAGATGCTTGGCGGCAGATTTTCAACTTGAGGGTGGTAGCTAGCCAGCCGAGTACTAGAAAGTACCCTACCACCATGCTATGGTTTCCTCACGATGTTTTCCTTCACCGGCAGCTCAAGCTCATTGTTGGGGTTTGAACACACGCCCTTCGGCATGCGAACCTACCGCGCTAACCACTGAGCTATCATCGCTACACAAATAACTCTTATAAAACTAAAACTAGCATAACTCTTATAAAAGTTACACGTTAGTAAATAAAATTTTATGAATGAACTTGGCGTATTCAAATTCAAGTTTGTCGTGTCTCAGTAGATAATATATTAGGTAGGGCCGCTTTCCTCTGCAACTAGGCCAACATCAAGAGATTGCAGTACTGACTAAAATTATATTCTGTGACACAACAAGAGATAGTACCTAACCACCAACTTTGTTGATATTCTGTGGCTAAGTGAAATTAAACATAGCGAAATGTTACACGGAAATGCCTGGCTGCATTATAGGACATTACAAACAGCGCCATCTGACCCCCAAACTAAGCAAAGCTTGTACTTTGGAAGTCAGATAACTGATAGAATACTTTTTTTTTGGTAAAAACATACTTATGATAAATACAGAACACCCAGAAACAGAACAAACATTTGTTTATATTACAAAGTTTTTGTCCTGGTTGGGAATAGAACCCACGCCCTTCAGCTCTTGAAGCAGACATTCTACCAATGAACCACCACTACCGTTCTGCACATCCCCATAGATATATGATAGACCCCATAGATATATGATAGATCCCATAGATATATGATAATATAGAGTTCCTCGGCCGTGGGACCGCCCGCACGATAATTGTGTTTGCCTACCGTATTGACCGCTAGATGAAAAGCGCCTTGTTGTCGGTTCACATTACATGGCCATGCAACGGTACCTTTGTAATTTCCAGTGCTAAGAAAGTGGTCAGCGTTTGTGGTAATGGGTGTAAAGAACTATGAAAAGTACATACTTTTTTGAAGCAATAAATCCTATGTGCGTAGATGAAAACTTAAAAGCACATTTCTTGTGTCAGAACCGTTAACCAATCTTCGCGATGGTTATTTAATATGGCACTTTATGAATAAAACACCACTACTTTTATTATTTATCTGATTCTACTCAGCAATATTTTGATAAAAACCATTATTTTTAAACATTAACACTCAATACAAGATTATTTAATGCCTGGTGCTGTATGATTTTTCTGTTTTCCCGCCATTAAATATTATAAGGCATATTCTTTTTTTTCTCTTTTCATGGCATATTCGTGCATTAGGCATAGTCTTGATTGACAGATTCCAAGTTCAAACTAGCGTGATAGTTTAGAATTGAGTTCGATTCCAATTACAAATATGATTGCGTGTTTCCCGCTTTATTTTACAGCCTTTTGTTTGCGCCCTAGTGCTATACCGCTCTATGATATCAACTTGACTCAGCGGCTTTGAGCTTTTGTTTGAAAATGGGAACAATAAAATATTGTTCAAAATGTTTCTGTAATAGGGACTTTCATTTGCTTTTGTACGAGTTATGATGTTAATTTATTGTCAGTAAAGAGCGTGAGTTTTGTTTAATTATTTTATTAGATTTTCTTTCAAAACTTGTGTTTTTTCGAGTTAATGTATAAAAATATAGTCCATCCATCCATTACCGTCCGTTCCTCGTGTACGTTCCCAGTATTCGTACGCAGCGATTCCGCTCGACTTTTTTGGTGCGTACAGCCAATGAATAGAACTTATTGCTGGCTTCTCTGTTTCCTATAAACTACAATTTGGACATTTTTAAGGCTAGAGTGAAAAGATTTCTTCTAGATCAGCGTGCTCCATCCTCGGCCACACAGTCGCTTTTTACCAGACTTGCCCTTAACACGACAATTAATACTTCACATAAATTATAGGCAAAATAGTTAAACCAAGCTTATACGTACGTCGTGCTTATATGTATAAGGCACGAGTCAACTGTTTGGCTTATCCTACTAAACGGCGGTAGTAGAAACGTAATTTTATTATCGGTAGTAGTGCGTATAGCTTTACTACACTTTTACGACAGGATATAGATTCCAAACAATATTTTATTGCTCACATTATTTATGTTTGTACATGGACATCTTGCCGTAATATATGGTAAAGATTAGAAAGATAACCCTTTATGTATTAATACTTGAGATAAGGTACTTAGAAAGTGCATTTTGTTACCGCTACTCTATAGGTACCCGTAACTATAAAAACTAGGACAGCGCTTCTATTGGATGTAGACAAAAACAATTTTTCCTTTATTTATCAAATACACCCTTTATATGCATTTGTTGATATTTCGTTTTTGTGCTAGAGTAACGAGGGCTCAGCATGATTACTTGCGAAAAAACTTTCGTCAAGTTTTCTATACCACAATCTATAAATACCTATTGGCTGACACTTTTGTAGCGATGATAGCTGAGTGGTTAGCGCGGTCGGTTCGCAAGGGCGTGGGTTCAAACCCCGACAATCAGCTTGAGCTGCCGGTAAAGGAAACCATAGCATTGTGGTTGGGTACTTTATAGTACCTATTTGGCTGGCTAGGGGTTGTACTCAAGTTAAAAATCTGCCGCCAAGCACCTAGCGGTGTGCTCCGGCAGCCTCACTTGAAAGCCAGTTTCATTCCAGGCTAGGTGTGCTTACTATCTTTGACCACACCGTCACTTAACATCAGATGAGATGTGGTCAAACAGCTAGCCTGTCAACTATAAAAAAACTTCACTTTTATTAGTTTTTGGCATTGTATTTTGTATGCGTTTAGAAAATAGAACAAAAACCAAAAACCAACCATAAAAAAAAAAGAAAAAAAATCTATGGCACACCTTCATATCATCTTTCGTCAATAGGAATGACAAAAACTAGTTGTGGTTTAGATCCTAATATTAACAATAAAAAAATCGGAGTGTGGCTGTGTCGTGAATATGGCCGCGCGTACGCGAAGTGTACATTTTAAAACACTACGATTTCCATGTTTCAAGTTCTCACTCAACGTAACGAATCCTTTAACCCTTTAGCTATCGAGTGTGCTCGTAATTACATTTTGAATGTAGGTAGGTACATGTTAGATATCCCCCGATTGTGTTTTCGTTAGATTTCTGAATTGCCACCCACTATGGAAGTAAATTTAACGGCGTATTCACGCCAATATCGGTTATTGAAAATCTTTACATTTCAATAATTTTAAATAAACTGTTCATTTGAAGTAAAAAGTTCCTTTCGAAAAAAATAAAGTTTCGTCAAGTAAATTAAATTTAAATTTTAATCACTTGTATTCACTCACATTCACTGTTGTAACCGAAACGACTGTTAAGCGGAAATAAACTAAACATATACCTTGACCACTTAAAAAAATGAAGACTAAAAATTGAGAATGAGTTTAAGCACGCGAGACTTAAGTAATACATATACTCTACTCGTAGTTATATACAGTTTATTTTAACTTCCAATCCAACTGCCAAAATAGTTGGCCAAAATTTGTATGCAAACTTCAATACTTAGTATGGGTTACTAACTCATACATTGATTGATATTCCTGATATCGCTCGCTAATATTCTATACGCATGCCTATTTGTAAACGACGTGACCGGATAAAACTGATGATGCGTAACGATAAGGATATCATATTTTATTTGGCTAGTCCAGAGTCGTAAACACATTCAGCCTTTATAGAACTAAGCCTCTTTAGAACTAGCATTTCAATTTACGAGATTTACGTACTATGTAATGATAGACAGCCCCGTTGGCTCATTGGTAGTATATCCGCCTTAAGAGGTGTAGGGCGTGGGTTCGATTCCCACTCAGGGCAAACATTTTGTGAATGAACACAATCATATTTGTTCTGTGTCTGGGTGTTCTGTATGTATTATAAGTATGTATTTACAAAAAAAAAAGTATTTATGTATTCTATCAGTTATCTGACTTCCATCACGCAACCTTTGCTTAGTTTGGGGTCAGATGGCGCTGTATGTATAGTCCCATGATATTTATTTATTTTATTATTTTATAGAAAAAAATATGGAAACTGGTACAGCGCCATTTGATGGGAGTGAATTGAAACTGCTTTTTTCACACATTTGCATTTGATTATCGTTTATGGACTTACCTACTTACCTACTTTTCAGAAATAAGTATGCTACATCCACTGAGTATGACAATTTGCGAAAATACTCTCGTCAATATTTCGATACCGAAATGTATTATGAATGGAACCCTGGCGGCTACTGTAAAGTGAAACGCTGAATTCAGTAGGATAAGAACACAATTTAATTGTTAGTTGTTTTTTAGTTAGTTAAATATCGCCCAATGCCTACACCCTGCACTATTTTATTTGCCCGTTGTATTTACCTATGTAAAGAGTTAGTTCCCGAGATTCAGACTTTCTTGTTCGGGTACTAGCACGCCCTTAATATAATATATTTTTTGGCGTCTCGAATAAAGTATTATTATTATGACATTTTGTGAAGTAGTTGTTTTTTTATAAGCAAAACTTACCATACACCATATAACTACGTGACCAGTCTATGTCTAATACCGGTGAACGGAAACTGAAACTGAAATGTTTTACAATCGAAAGTTTTTTCACAAATTGTCATTATTAAAAGTTATCATCGATTTCATAAATACTTAACAAATAAAATAATGGAGGTAAACAAATTATCACTTTCTCTTTTATGACAGTTGTATCGTAAAACGCCGAGGGCAACAGGCCCTAGTTAGAAATTAGCACTTCTGCGTTTCATAGTTCAATAGTCTATAAACACAAGTTCAACGCAGTAAATTGGCAATAAAACGATTCACGTATTAATGAGTGGTATTCTCTAATTTTGACTACCATACGCCGCGTTTCGTGTGAGCTAAGGTGCGAAAATGGTTTCAGGTTTTATTATCTACTGGTAGCTTTCAATTTTGATTGATTAGCATGTAAGTAATTACTGTTCGACCACAGGCTAGTCTAGACTAGAAGTAGGCGACTCCAGTTTTATACCTAGCCTTCACTGCAAAAGACGCCACTAGTATCTATCTGAAGTTAATGGACCAATACATTTTAGCCAATTACCAAGAATAAATTTATAGTTAATCCATTTGCATTGGCTCTAAACCAAAGAACAAGGATTTTCCAAACACCATTGATCTCAATATTTTATTGTTACATTCTTTTTAAAGAGAACCTTTTTTATTCAAATTGGATTTGAACCTCAAATTAGTTAAAATTATCAAAATTCAAGGGATTTCGTTTGACCGACATCTCACGGAGAAGAAATCAAATAACTTACATACGACTTAAAGAAACCCAGAATGTATAGGAGAACACCCACTTATAGATGGTATTTCCTATTTAGTAGAGTAAAGATTAATGTCTTAGTCAATTTCTTTTCCACCAACAGAGTATAATTTCCTCGGCATCATTCATAGCTACAATCGCTAGTCTACAATCTCGTTCATTCCCGATATCCCAACCACCAAACGTAAGACGCGATAAATCGTGTCACATAGACAAAAAATACTGTAAGACAGTTTTGTCCTTGCGAACATAAAATATTTGTATTTTATACATAAAGAAAACGAAAAAAGAAAGCGCGAGGCATCCGCTAGTATATCGTCATATACTAGCGGATGCGTCGCGGTTTCACCCGCGTGGTTCCCGTTCCCGTGGGAATACAGGAATACAAAGTAGCCTATGTCACACGGAGATAGTGTAGCTTCCCAACGGTGAAAGAGTTTTTGAAATCAGTTCATTCGTTTCGGAGCCTATTCATTACAAACAAACAAACAATGAAATCTTTCCTCTTTATAATAGTATCAATAGATAGATAGATAAAACTATTGCTTTTTTGATACTCACACATGTTTCATTTGTCTCTGTACTTAATTCTAATATCAATGCGGGCGAAGTCGCGGGCGTAAGCTAGTAACTAATAAGTATCTTAGTTGTACGTCCGTGAAATGAGTCGAATTATTAATTAGCACCTCTATCCGGTATCCAGGTCAGTATGTAATTATGGTAGCGCTAATGTCACAGGCTAACACCACTCATTTGAACCACTCGACAAGCTTAGCTAGGCACGAATAAAATGTTTGTATACACGAACCATAATTTTATTATACTTGCATTCTTGATTGGTGTGCTGGCTTAGAATTAATTTATTTATAGGTTAGGGTTTGAAAGTATTTTCTAATGCATATTTAATTATATATGCACTTAATGGACTCGAGCTGCGTTACATGAATCGGTGGTACTAAGCGAAAAGTTGTTTCTTTTTTAATTGTTGACAGGCTAGGTGTTTGACCCCAGCTCACCTGATGTTAAGTGTAGGTGTGGTGGAAGGTAAAGCACACCTAGCTTGGAATGGAACTGGCTCTTAAGTGAGGCTGCCGGAACACACAGTTAGGTGCTTGGCGGCAGCTCAACTTGAGGGTGGTAGCTAGCCAGCCGAGTACTAAAACGTACCCTACCACTTTGTGGTTTCCTCACGATGTTTTCCTTCACCGGCAGCTCAAGCTCATTGTTGGGGTTTTGACCCCACGCCCTTTGGCATGCGAACCTACCGCGCTAACCACCCACTATCATCGCTACGAAATAAATAAAAAGTAATTCTTATTGATACGAGTAAGTACTCGTATCAATAAGACAACTTTTATTTATGTGACCAACGCTAAAATCACAAAACATTTCGGGAAGCAAGAGATCTATGACCTTATTCCATCCTCTCCATTCCACTACACGACAAGCATAAGAACGAGACAGTACCACACGTTCTTCGTGGATGTTCCCAGTATTCGTATGCAATGATTTGACTCTACTTTCTTCATGCGTACGGAAACTCATTACCAGCTTCTTTGTTCTTTGTTTCCTATGGTTTATACAATTTGAGCGTTTTTATATACTTAGTCGCACCATCGCTTTTCATCGGGCGTATTTGTGACCAAATGATCTATTTCATACAAACATTTCTCCGAGGATTAACGACATTTTTCTATGGTACAGCCGCTTTTGCGATTTATGTTCGGTATCATAGTAAAATTAGTTCATAAAATACAAGTACAATAACTCCCTGTTGGCGTACCTATATAGCACTACCGATATGAGTAACCTCGTATAGTTTGGGTTTGAATTTGAGTAATTTAACTTCAGAGGAATAAAATGTTTCGTATTTGTTGTAACGCAATAAAAATTGTTTTCTACACGTACTTAATTGAAAATAACTTTTTCACTAACAACAAATTCATAACAATTTTACTTTTACCTTTGCGGCCAAGTGAAAGGGCCTTAATAGAATTGCGTTCATAAAGTAATAGAAAATACATTTTATTACTTTATAGTCATTTTATTGCTGAAGATGTAGTAAATTTTGTTTGTAATTTGTATTCAATTAACTATAGTGGTGTAAAAATGAGGATCAAATGTATTTTCTCCAAATGCGGCTCAAATTATAAATCCCAGTTCTCTTTAAAACTATGTGTCTACACGTTTAAACACAGATTTCTTGTAGGGAAAGGTGTAAAACGGGATACCTGAAACAAGGTACTGCTAAATGCTTTGGACACGCAATTTGATTTAAGCCCACAGATTGGACAAAATATTTAATTTATCAACACAAATAAATTTGAATAAAAATTATTTTCAATTCAACGCAAAATTAAACACGATGGTCAAAATTACGTGAATTAATGAGGCATTTCTTTTATCATAGAATATGTACACGCATGGTAGCGTACAATTGTATTCTCGTGTTCCCAACAATACTCTTGGCTTTTATTATAAAAACCTTAAATGTGTCAACCAATCTGCAAAGTTTAAATCAACTTGCGTGTCCAAAGCATTGGCAGTGCTATTTTGCATGTAACCCCTGTATTTACAGCTTGTAACGTGATGCTTGTCCTGAGGCAAGGCGTGGTCGCTAACGAAGGCTTGGCTACACGCCACTGCCACTGTATTAAATGACTGTGCTCAAAATAATCCTCAGAAACTGTAGATAAAATACGCTGTTCATCAGGAAAAGGAAAGAATAGTTACCTGCTCAGCGTGAGCCGTAGTAAAAATGAATTAGCCTCCGTACATAATTTAAGTTCTTGTACCACAAAAATAAAAGTTAAGAGTAAGGAGGTAAAATATTGATACATAAATCTACAGTATCAGGGATGAGACTGGAACGGGATCTCACAGCGAGATATATATTGCATACATACTCTAGATAGATATACACTAACAAGTATACCCACAGAAAACTGAATAGTTATTTATGGTATGGTATATATATACTTTTTGTTTTACGAACAAAATAAAAATATTGAAACAAACATCAGCCGAATTTATCAGATTTTCGGGAATAAATTGAATAAAATAAAAACTAGATGAGATGATATTATAAATACTACTTCAATCAGCTTTTAAAATCTACAGATCTATAGAACAGCAGATGTTATTTTTATAGCTTATATATAATACTTTATATGCTCAGAAATAATATATGTATAATAAATATTTGTATTTGTATAAAAAAAAGCAGTTTTCGTTTACGCTCAGTATCCCAGATTTCATATGTTTTTCTCTATGCTAAAGCATCAGAACTCATATCTTGAACTCCATACTTCGTGTTTTAAACAGTAATTGATAAATATTTTAAAACCCTAATGCGCATAGCTGAAAACTACAAATATTAAGCGCACTATTACCTACAAATACAACACAGTCTAAAAAACTATATCAGTTATTTTTGTAACTAAGAGTAGGTATTCTATCAATTGACCTACTAGTGCAAAAAGTAGATTGCCTACGAGTTAAATTGACTAATTTGGTGCTATATTTTATTTAGCGTCGTTGCCATGGCCTCTGAGTCATTTGTCAGCCATAAAAAAGATGTAGTTGAGCTGGATTAGCGTCAATCAGCATGTGTGGAAGATCATCCGAGTCAGTCCATTGAACTTGATGATAAATGATTTGTTCAGCATGTAAACTTTATTTAAAATGTGAATGTGCTGACAACTATAAATTTTATCAAAGGTATTATGCACCTATAAAAGTAAAATGATTATCTTAGTTTGAAATCGGGCACCAAAATAGACAAAAAGTTTTTTGCGTTCAATTGTATCACCGTGCGTCTGGTCCATCACGTTCCAGGGACAGGATCAGTTATCTAGTTCCCATAGAGGCTATCCTTATTTTGGGGCTAGATGGTGCTGTGTGAATTGCCCTCCAATATTTTTTTATTTTTTTCTTAAGTTTTGGCTTCGCATTTTGAGCATTTGACAGTGTCAAGTGTTTTACATTATCAAGTTTCATAAGTTAAATAAGTTGCCTCGTAGCTATAGTTATAATCAAAGTCCAGTCTTGGTCAAGTTCAGTCCATGTCAGTCAAGTCCAGTCATGCTTTAGTAAAGTAGTGGTGACTTTACTATAAAGCTTCGATGTAGTTTAGGAAGCAACATGAAAAGACATGTTTCACCACATTATATCATTTACCCACAACAAAGAATCAATATTATACCTAGCAAACTGGTAATGGTTAAATAACTGACAAAGATTATAATAATTCATTACATAATTATTTCTTGTATCATTCTGTTTAAATACGAATATCTTATTCTGAGTCCAAATGAAATCATGTGCTAAGAGACATTTGTTCAGCTGCTACAGAGCACACATAGAGTGGTTCATGCTGAACAAACTTACATTTATTTAATTTCTAGCCCGACACCAAGTTTGTTTTCAACGGAATTGACACAGCTATATTTAAAGCTAGTCTCTGTAACCAAACTAGAATTCTATCGTAAGTAAAAACGAGTGTTACTTTGGCCATCTTCAAAAAACCTTTGTCAGTTTTTTTAATGAAAAAGTTATGACACGAACGATATGCTCTCCTGACGGTAAGAGATAACGCATGTCGATGACCATTGCTACACAGAACTTTTAGTAGTTAAACAAAGTCCAGGGTATCGCTTCTTTGGCGCTCATTACTTTGAGGCATTAGATGGTTAGTCTCAACAGCTCTGTAATTTCGCTACCTGCAGTACCCTTCAAGAACACAGTAATGTTTACACACTAATGCTTGTCGGCAGAACATCTGGTATTTCGCTGGCACCTAACTAGACAACCTCTTAGTAAGGAGAACTACCACTAAGTAAAACGTGCATAAACGTCAGCTAAACGTATATATTCTTAGTGGTATATTCCTTTGTGATTTGCCATCTATGCCTTTGTGATATCACCAGTGGTGTTTAAAAAAAGTGCGTTCATTTTTTAATCTGTTTGCTTTAAGATTAAAAAAAATATCGCTCGCTTGTCCATACAAAAGATTAGATCCATACACGCTCCTAAATGTAATCAGATTTTGATCATCGGAGCGAAAAAATCAGTAAGTAAACTTTATTTTTTATTTTGTTTTTATGGTATTACTCATGTTTGATTAAATCTGAAGCTCTATACGAGATTTACGTAGAAGATATGTAAACTATAGCAAAATATATGGAAACAGCGCCTCTAGTGGGAGTAAAATGGAAACTGGCATTTTGTCACATATACTTCTGTCGCTGTAAATAGCTTAGTGTACATATGCTTGAATCGAGTCCCTTACATTGGTATAAGAAGAAAACAAAAATCAATTAAAAAAGTCCCGAACTTATGATGTCCGCTCGGAGTATTTAGCTTAAAGAATTAAATACATAAGTACATATTTCTTTAAAATTACCCGAATACGTAATTTCGTATTGACTGAGTGGGCATTAGTGTCAAAGTTGATATACTGCCCGAAAGTCTCCGACATGGCTTGGCTTTTGTTGTTATCTCTTCTCTAAATAAAATAAAACAAACTCGCTGTCAGTGTCTGTCTGTTTCTCCGCTTAATTCTTCTAAACCACGCAACGGATTTTCATAATGTTTTCATTGTCGCTTAGATATGTCTTTACGGAAAGTTTGTTTGTACAAGACATTGGTAAAAAATAATGTTTTGTGATCAAGTCGCTAAAATTAATCGAGGTTTACAATTAAATGTGTCACTCGACTCACAGAAGCGCTCTAAAAGATATACCACTATCAATCTAAACATATTCTAATAATGACCGGATCGTTCGTTGATTTACATTAATGATCGTTTGAGAATACTTACGGCCAGTCTCAAATCCTCAATCGTGATATCAGATCAATCGAAGATAGAAAGAGATCCCCGATGAACTCTTATTTGCTTCTCAGTAACAACCAATACATTTTTAAAAATTTTAATAATTTTCGTTTTCGACCAGTTGACGATCCGAAAAGTGTTCCAAACTGGATTAGTTCCCTTTAGTAGGTAGATTGCGTATTTGGATTGGATCCTGTGATGTAAAAACACTTTTTTTCGGAAACGGAAAACGGAAAAATTTGATTGGAATTTCAATCAATTAGCGATAAACATGGATTGAGATCGTTTATGTTTAATGGAATGGGCCAATAGTCCCGAGCGCTATCCTGTGACTAGAGACTCGTTTTAAACCTTTGCAGTTTCTACATCTAAGGCGCTATATGATATTTCCAATTTCTCTAAGATTGTGGATACAGGTGTGTCGGTAATGTTAAACACGACTTTAACTATTTCACTTTATATTCCATTGTCTAGTTCGAACAATAGTGGGTAATTTAATTTAAGTTCCATAGATAACGGCATTATCATACTATGGAAAGTTTAGTAGAAACACATACCTCATATTTCCCTCCCTGATTCCCTCTACATAAGTGAGCTAGGAAGGCGTATTCTATCATAAACCTTACTACTGCTTAACGTCATCATCATTTGGTCGAACACGAGCCTATTGAGATTAGAAAGAAACAGTATTCGAATAAGACATTGCATACTATCCATATAAATTAATAAGTAAGCGTAAAAGCAGCGATGCCTTGACTTTGTGTTGTATCGCAAAGTACTGAGTACCTCTGCAATAATCACGGACAGGCGTTATGTTTTACCATTAGGAGAGCGTTTTGTTCGTTTCATTGCTTTTAAACATAAAAACAGTAGCTGCGCCCCGCGGTGTTACTCGCTACATATTTTCGGGATAAAAAGTAGCCTATGTTTTAATTCAGGATCTCAGCTACCTCGTTTCCAAGTTTCATCCAAATCCGTTCAGTAGTTTTTGCGTGAAAGAGTAACAAACATCCATCCATCCAAACTTTCACATTTATAAATATGTATTAGTGGGATTGAAAAAAAAACGTTCGTAACTATGTTGGTACACGATTCATACATAAAGCCCTGGGCTTGGAGTGTGCCTTGGAAGAAACCTATTTTCAGCAGGGAACTTTACACTATACAACCTGATTATAGCTATGCTGATGTCATTTATCTAATGAACATAGTGTTTTATTCCTGTTGGATGATAAACATTAGTGTGAACATTCTCATACACGCCCACAAAAGTTAGTACAGTTATAATACATGTGGCATGGCATACAATCTGTTGGGAGTATACATGGATACGTACACGATACTGATTTTAGATAGTCGTAATGACACGACTAAAACGTTTTATTGAGTTTCAACATGTGATTAAATCGAAATGACGTCAAGTTTCTAATTTTGTATCTTTAGGCATGATTTACTTTGATAATATATTTTAAAGTACTTAGAAATTGTCCTTTTTGGTGATTTGATATGACTTTTTCACTTGTTTTATATTTTGAATGGTAAGTTTTTTGTTTTGTGTTCATAAAATGTTTTTCTTCTTTGTTTTTGGCGTTGCACTTTTTGTATTTGCCAGTGTCATGATCATGCCCTAGTGGCGGCTTTACTACAAACTTCGATGGGGTATTGAAAACGACATGGTAAGTCATGTTTCACCACATTATATCACTATCCCACAGTGACGCACGTAATTTGGCACTATGAATAAAGCACCAGTATTTTCATACATAAATACTCGATATAACACAAACACAAGTTTTGGTAAAATTATGTTCAATATTATATTACTGAATCACTGCTCCACGTTCTGCATTCCCGCCAAAAACATAAAATGTATTTTTAACAATTGTGTAGACCTGTCAGTTTGCTATATAAAAAAAAAAAAAAAATTAAAGATGTTTCTCCGAGTATCTAGCGCCGCCCATTATCGTTTTTTCCACGGGTGGCAATGTTACGTGCCTGTTCCAAGAAAATTAAGAGGCAGTGTCAATCCTCATCTCCTTTGATGCATTATAATCAAAAGGAGAACATGGAAATAGGATATAATTTTGTTAGTTTCGGAAATTTCGTGAAAGTAAATGTAAATTATTTACTACGACTTTACAGCGGATGTTAGCAGATACAGAAATATAATATGACTCACGAAGTTCCTAAAAGCTCCATGACGTCCGATATCAATAAATCATTACTGTCCAAATTATGCACCATTGACTCATCAATTCGACAGGTTATGCGTCAATTCCCGGGAGCAAGCCATATAATAATTCCACTAAGAGAATATGTAATGCATATACAGGACGTTCGATTTGATACAAAAATAGTTCAAGAACTGAAAATGGACAACGCAAAATGTCTTACCTAGCTGATGCCCAGCAGGCGCTTAAAAAGAAAGATGTAAAAGTCAGTGAAGCACGTTATGAGCCTTGATCAATTGTTAGATATCAGCTTTGTACTTCCTCAATTAGCTTTATGTTTCCTTTTATTTTGCCACTGATACATTAAAGAATTACATTATCCTAACTATATTAAAAAAAAACTGGTTCCTGATGAAGCCCGCGAAGAATTGCTAGATTTTTTTTTAATATAAAAGTAATGTGATGAACGAAATGTTCTCCTGATGGTAAGAGATAACACCTGTTGAAGACCATTGCAGTTACCCAGAACTTTGAGTGACAAAACAAAGTCTAGAGCGGCGCTGCTTTGGTGCTTGTTACTTATATACATGATTTTGACAGCCATGATTTTGACAGACAGCATTTTGACAGCCCTGTTGGCTCATTGGTAGCATGTCTGCTTCAAGAGCTGTGGGGCGTGGGTTCGATTCCCACCCAGGACAAGCATTTTGTGATATAAAAAAAACCAAATGTTTGTTCTGTGTCTGGGTGTACTCTATGTATTATAAGTATGTATTTACAAAAAAAAAAAATATTTAAGTATTCTATCAGTTATCTGACTCCCATAGTACAAGCTTTGCTTAGTTTGGGGTCAGATGGCGCTGTGTGTAATGTCCTACGATATTTATTTATTTATTTATATACTCATACATTGATAACACCAATGTTACAGTTTATGTTTGAATTCATGTCAAAATATAACATTCAAAATGTCAAAATCGTAAAAAATTACAATATGATGATATCATTATCCAGACTACTTCTTAATAATCTTTTAGTTTTAAATATCGGAACAAACCTGTACACGGTAATGTTTACGAACCTACTACAGCTTGGCGGAATACAGAATTTTCATTGCTCATAAAATATTTTACCTTTTCATCTGCCTCTGTATACACCCTGTATGATCTTATAGTCTCATACCCCACGTGCATGGCAATTACCACAAGCAGTCACCCGCGAAATGGCCAGAACGCCTGCGCCTGCGCCGCCACCGCCAGGGCTACAATAGCGCCACGCTCGGGCGCAACTAGCTTCACAAATAGCTGTGAAATTGGACAATTGGGTGGTCGATTAAGGCATATGAAATAATGGTATCAAAATAGATCATTAGATGCCGTGGACTGTCATTTCCGGATTTTTTTGTGGAAATTAAATTCCATGTCTGAAGTTTGCCGTCTATGTGATGAATATAACAATAACAGAACTATGTCACTACAGCTAAACTTGACGACCAAGATTTCCTATTTCCATTTTCACCATCTTGAAAATAAATGGCGGAAAATGAATTCAGTATTTTGTCAGTATCTCGATTCTCTATTGATATACGAAAACTTTGACGCAGTACTTTTTTGTTGCTTTTTATGATGTACTAAGGTGCTATAGATTTTCCACCTATCGTTAATCGTTATTGAGATATCGATTGAAAATGCAGAAAATTACGGCTCAGAGTTTTCAAAGATACTCAGGAGTTGGCGACATTCGGTCGAGATGAATTATCAAAACTAATAAGTATTTTGTTGGCAATTAGGTCCTAAATGTGATAAATGTTAAAAATAAAGTTACCATGAAAAACAATGCTGGTAAATTTAGATAATTAAAAATCAACTCTCAGTCTTCATGTTTTTACTCATTGTTTTTACATTATAAGCGGTCATATAGTGGGAGCGGCTAGCCAGCCCCGGGGCAGTACGGGCCCGCCCAAACAAAATGATCTTCTCTTGCTGCCTGTGTGGTCGCCCTAATAATTGCGTGTACTTACGATAATCTGAAATTCAAGTGATTTTTTATTGGAACACGATTTCGAGGACGAGTTTTTAATAATGATTTAAGAAAATGGTAATTGAAATCATCTTTTAAATTTTTTATCAATTTTTAACAGGTAGCTTGAAATTGTAATTTTTATTTAATCAGGAAGTAAGTAGCAGTTACTGCAGAGGTAGTTTTCAATATTTAGTATATTTTCGAGAGCTAATTACTTAATAATACTTACATTTATATTCTACTAAAATTATAGGACACTAACTTTGTAATATTCGAGACTTTGACTTTAGTTTTTTTTAAACACGTACCTAAAAACATTTATTTTATGGTTAGCAGGCTAGTTGTTTGACCACAGCTGCCAAAAGGCTGTTAAAGATACAAAATTCAAACTGCTTAGTATTTGCACTCCTACCTAGAGTAGACACATACGAAGTATTTTCTAGAAGACATGTTGAAGTCATGTAATCTAAACGCTCAATACCCCATTCAGTAGGATATTGATCTCACGTCCCGGACATTTATCTTTGAATAACAATAGCGTATGCATTCGTATTCAGCCTGTGAACCCATTGCCGTAATCAGATGATCTGAACTTTGAAGTCCATTGACAAGCGCCGATACTTCTCAGACTGGGCTTGGCTCAATGTGGGAAACCCCGGACAAAGTTAGCGAATAAAATACTTGGAAGCAAATAATGACTAGTACCCTCAATCCCTTCTAATATTTGTCGCAAAAATCGGTCACTTGACAGCTCGTTAGTATGGAGATTTAGATAAGTCTAAAGTGAAGTATTTTGGCGTCAAGATTTTTTAGAAGCCCTCTAGATTGTGGACATTAAAATAAATACAATCTTGAGCGCAATATTTGTACTGATTTTGAAATAAATATGTATCTATACAAATAGGTAATGTTTTAATTTATGTTTTGTTATTTTGGAGTCAACAATAAAAACACCTGAAAAGATTGAAGACTTTAGAACTGATGCGGGTGTGCTTGTGTCAGTTTCTTTGACAGTTGCTAAATGAAAACAGTGAGTGGGCGATACATCTCGAAGATGAATGAATCCATTACAAGTATCTAAGTCAGACATAACAATGAAAATGGTGATACGCTCGAGTCTGTAGTAAATAATCAAGTTCCAAATAGTTCTGCAGGAAAACTCTATAGAATCGGACCGAAAATTACTCACAAATTAATTGGAGCTTTATTTTCATGGCTAGTGGTTTGTTTCTCTTTGACCACGCTTTCCTCTCTGTTTGTTTTGACTGCGAAATTTGCCGATCGTAAGTTTTCCAAGCATTGAGCGTTCGTTGCCCTGATGACGTCACACTGAGAGAACTTCGAAGATCTCTTTCAGGTGGGTGTTTGTTTATTACACTACATTTAAATAGCCCCATGAAATGAAACTAGTGTAATACTATGTTATTGCTATATCTGAAAGAAAATAAACTTCGCATACTACGGTTATTGTTAGCTCAGTTGTAACGTTTTACTACTCAAAACAACGTATTCAATGTACCTGGAAGAAGACTTTAGCAAAAAAATTTGATAATGGCTGGTAATTCAAGAATTGTATGCTATTAATGATTTTATTTAAATAAAAGTGTCCTAGTAGTAATAACAACGTACTTATGTATTACTAATTTTATATAATAAATTTTTTATGCTACTTTAAAATACACATATCCTATATTAACCTATTGTAACTTGACGTATAATTCTTATAATTATCAATAAAATATAATGTCTAATGTCCAAAGAAGTGCCTGAAAAAGGGCCAACAGAAACTCTTGCATGATTGTTTTGTAGATTGACAAAGCCATGTTGGACTAAATTGGACTGATTGATTGATTTTGTCATAGCTGACCTTTTTTATGATCGACAAAAGGTAATCTTAACAATATCAATTTCGGATAATGTCGTGTTTCTAGTACATAATTCATTAGCTTATTTAAAGTCATCACTACTTTACTCTGGCATGATTGGACCACCAAGACTTCGTTAGTGTGACTTTGACTACGACTTAGCTTATTTTTATAGGATTTTCATAAAATACTTTAAATATCGAAATACTTGACACTGGCAAATGCACAAAATGTGACGCCAAAAACACTAGAAAAAAGATTAACTGAATAATTCATATGCTTTTGTAGCGTAGTGAACAACGTGTACCTATCTACATAGTTCATAACATGGTATCATACTTGATGCAGTTTATATTTATGTATAACGTAAACATATCAGTGAAGCAAAATCACTAAAACTCATTTTATGTATTTGGGTAATAGATTGCAGAGTAGTAGTGGTTCTGCTCTAATAATATTATAGAAGAGCAACACGACAAAACAAAATTAATGAACGCTTTTATTTGTTTCCTATGACGCAACTTCTCACGCTTTTTTTGATTTACTAACCGAACTATTTGCTTCAATCTAATGGGTAAATATTTAAAATACTCGCTCCATAAACAAATAGTTGTTACCCTCGCGTTGAGTGGCCGTAGGTAATTCTATACGGAGGAACTCATAAATGCCGTCTTTCATCTCGCCTAGCTTATTACTCCGTTTATAATATAAAGCTCGTAGTATAAAGCTATGGGTGTTTGAGATAAAAAATAACGTAATCCGACAGCGGATGTGTGGATGAGACTGGGTTTCGAGGGCAACTATTAAATGAGCTACCGTAATTTGATATTTTAATTCGGTTCCAATGATCGAAGCCAGAACCTTCGTACCTCATATTAATTTATGTGTAGGCCGCCTTATCTCAAACATTGGGGCCGATTTAAAATGTGACGTTGATTATAACAGGGTCTTCTTCTTAGTCAAACACTGTTGGTAGGGAGGTGTGCTGTGAGGATGTGGATTCAAATCCTAACAATAAAACTGAGCTGCCGGTGAAGGGAGACATGGCAAGGAAATCATAACACACTTTCTAGTACTCGGCTGGCTACCCCTCTTAAGTTGGAAATGTGCAGCTAAGCACCTAATGGTGCGTTTAGATAGCCTCATTTGTGAGCTAGTTCCATTCCAGGGTAAGCATGATTTCAATCTTCAACCACATCGTCACTTAGCATGAGATGAGTCAAACATAGATGTAGGAAAAAAATAATATTACAAATTTATAGCTACAAATTTTATTGTTAAGTATCACGATAATCTTTAGGAAAAATTAAATTAATAAATGGGATAAAATTAAATTTGATATTCAATTATCGACTCTTCTCCCTTGACATAAAATGCAACAATCCTCGAAGTGTTTCTGTTATTTATCGTTAAAAACATACAGTGTGTCAAGATGATTGCTACAATTACGCTGTTTACACACTCGATCGAATCTCTCGATAAAATCTCATGGCCTATTATTACTAAATTTAAATCAATTATTATAATTATATTTGAGCAGTTAAAGTAGGCACGTAGGCGTCAGTCAGCGGACTGTAATGAATGGCCCTTAGATAAATGTTAAAACACTTTAGATTAAAATAGAAGGGTTTGTATCAATGAACGTTACGTCACACTTCCCACTTTACCTTCGTAGATACGAATTTAAATTTTGGTCGATGAAGAAAATTGTTCGTTACTTTGTGATCAGATCCTATTTCTTTAATTTGACTTAGTTAAAATGTTTTTAATGTTATAAATTACACATATGAATATGTGTAATTGTTGTGTTGGGTTATTAGTCAGAAAAAGTTTAGTAATAGATTCTAAAAATACGATTTATTATAGTAAAGTAATTTAGTTATATTATAGCCGGCAATAGCAAAATATTTTTGAAAAAATAACTATCAATGAAAATTTTATTCATTGAATCTTCGGCAGCCTAGTTGGGAGAGCTGGCTTCTAATCTGGAAGTCCTGGGTTCGAATGCCACGGTGCGCACCTATGTCTTTTATAAGTTATACGCGTATTTCTGACTTCAAACGGTGAAGGAAAACATCTTGAGGAAACCTACATGAGAGTCCGACAGCTTAGCAAGCCCATGATAATTATTTATTTCTTAGATAGTTACGGTCTTACAGTAGCTTTACACATTCGTGTCAGGACACGTTTTTTATACATTTTTCTTATGTTTAGGTACTAGCACTTTAGAAACTGTAATACATTAATCTGAAAATTCTTAGAATTGCAGTTTACTGAAATGCTCGTAAATATAGAGCTTTAGATATTCTTACCATAAATATCAAGATCTAAATATTACATATAAAAATGTGTTAAAAAAAATGTCACTTATATTCACAATCTTTATTTCTGTCACAGGTAAGTTCAACGTTTACGATCTATTCCTCCATCAACGTGTCAAAGGTAAGTACGTAAGTTTCGTGAATACAAACGAGTGTGGAGAATGTGCGTGGGCAGATCTCTACATGTTTATGTAGTGGTAAAACGCATCGCCAGTGCAGGCCTGCTCAACCTTTATGTGTTTTAGGCTAAAGGATAGATTTTTGTCATGAGTAGATATTTCGTATCACCTTACTTATCACATGACATCATACACATACAACACACACATACATACATCACTTATTATCATACAACGTCATTTGTTATGTTACTATGACACATTGCACTCGTTCAAGCTCTGGATACTGCTGCAATGGTTATGGACATCTCTTATCGTTACAGGAACGTCTTGTTCGTCTCATTCCTACCTACTACAAAAACTATTTTTTTTGTATACTTAGAATTAGACCGCACTAATAGATAGCATCCAAATTCAACCCATTACAAAAACACTTGAGCAGAAATAGAATATTAATGTTGTTGGTGTATGTTTATATTTCTTACGTAGTTTAAAAACTTTAGAAATTGTTAAAAATATGCAGTGGAAAGATAAAAAGTAGCAAACATGATACAATACGTGAAGAAAAAAAATACATATATGTATGTATGTATGTACATATATTAATGTGGACCAAGCGGCCCACAACTTGACAAGTGCTCTAACCCTTTCGAATCAAGAGAACCAATTTTGGATATTTGTTATGCTGACAAATTATTTCAAATTACAATTTATAAATTCAACGGTGCTATGTTATGACCTTTCAATGCGTTAGTTATCTGCATTGCATTAGCATATATCAGATTTCATCACAAAATTTACGTTATTTTTAGTAATTAATTAATTCCAACATTAAGCGTACATAGATGATACCATATGATTATACGTACAAGTACATTTTAAGTATCGTAATGTCGCGATTGTTTTTCTTTTTCATAATCTATAAAATAAACAAAACACTTTCCTGATGGCAAAAGACAACGCATGTCCATGACTATTGCAGCAATACTCAGAATATTTTTTTTTTTAAATACTGGAAAATGTATCCAAAATGTTGTCAGGGAACACGGGCAGTAAAGATAAAACGCTAATACGTATTTAAAGTGATCCTTTGAACCTACACTGGGTCGCAAGGTATAGTTCGGGTTCCCATCCCGTACCGTCCTAGGTACTGTACAAGTGTACAGGTTACACACTACACGGTTGTGAGCGTATGTAAGGAACGCGGCGTTGTTTATTTCTTACCGCTTCTTTATTATGTCGACCACTATAACATGGAGAGTGTGCTAAAGAACTACATTGTCTAATTCCATGCCTATTTATCTATCGGAGATCCAGAAGCTCGAAACAGCGACATCGTCTCATGGTCGGCGTTCCAAAAATTTGAACAAAACGATTTGAATCCACGTTCATTGTGCGCACCGGTAGACAGTGGAATGCGCTACCTGATTGGCTGTTCTTCGATGGATATAATCTGTGTGTCTTCAAGTCGAGAGTGAATTGGTATCTTTTATGCAAGCGTGCTCCACCTAAGAACGCATCATCACTTAAAATCAAGTGAGATGGCAATCAATAAAATTAAATTAAAAAAATGGTTAAAAAGATTGCCAATGATTCTGTACCAAAAAGATATTTGTCAATTTATCATCTCGCACTTATTTTAGTATTATCAGCACTGTACTATAAAAATGCTAGTAACTAGGAGGTCGGTACTATATTCCTTGTCGGCGATGTCAAAGTAATGGGATATGTAGATGGTCCGGCGGCCTGCTGCGAACAATGTCGCATTACAACAGTCTTGTGTTACTGCAGCGGTCTCTCTCACTAAGATTGTCATAAGTGCGACGAAGACAGAAAATATATCGCATGCTCTAGAATAAAACAGACAATCGTCGAGTAGACAAGAATCTTGTCTTGTTTTATCCGAACATGTACGAGACATAATTAATGAATAAATGGTTAACGAAATCATTACCTTGATGGTATTTATGACGATAATTAAAATATAAATAATGAACATGAACGAGAATTATCTAAAACCAAATTTTGTTACCTTAATATTATAGTTTAGAGAAATTGAGAAACTGTTTTATTTAAATAAATAAATATCATAGGACATTACACACAGCGCCATCTGACCCCAAACTAAGCAGAGCTTGTGCTATGGAAGACAGATAACTGATAGAATACTTAAATACTTTTTTTTTTTGTAAATACATACTTATAATACATACAGTACACCCAGACACAGACACATTTTGTGCAAAACATTCATATTTCAATAAAAACCATTGCTAAAATAGTTTTAAATATTTTCTCACTATAACGCGTTAAACTGTCATGGATTATCAAATGACGTCACAGTTTGCAGCACAAACACCCATGTGCTTAAAGCGATAACTATAGTGTTTCGGAAATTACAACAATAAAATGTATTCATATTTTTTTAACAGTACTGTATAATACCTCCATGAAGATACACCAAATAAAACCTTCTTCCATTATAGCTACTTTTGCCCTTTGGTTTTGGCGTCGCGTTTTAGCATTTGCCAGTGTCAAGTAATTATATATTTTCAAGTTACAAAAGTTAAATAAGTGTCATCGTAGCTAGTTTTAGTCAAAGTCCAGTCTTAGTCAAGTCCAGTTCGTGTCAGTCAAGTCCAGTCATGCTTTAGTAAAGTAGTGGCGACTTTACTATAAAGCTTCGATAGAGTTTTGGAAGCAACACGAAAAGTCATGTTTCACCACATTATATCATTTTCCCACACTCACGCTTGTAATTCGGTACTTTATAAATAAAACACCACCATTTTTATGCATAAACACTCGACAAAACACTAGTTTTGGAAAAAAATACAACGGAGCGACACGACTCTTCCCGCGTTCCCGCCAAAACCTTATAGCTACTTAATGTTGGCGTATGAATATGAAAACGTCGGAAACTAATAGAAAAATGACTAACCTACAGCAATATTATCGAAATACGATTAATGTACTACATTAACAATAGAATGACGATTATTCTATACTGCAAACTATGATGTCTCGCGTTTTAATTAGCGTTTAATGTCACATGACTTTAGTCTACGTTTCAAAAATATAAATTAGACATTATCATTTTAACCGACATTGATTTTTTTTTTACATTTTTGACTGGTATATAAGTAAAAAATCTATATTTTTTTACTAACAACTCCTGATAAACATAATTATTTTTATATTACGACAACAATAACGAACAAACTTACGTCGAAGGAACGAACCCATAAACATCGGTTTACTTTACGACTTGGTGTTATTTAACGCCACCGCTACCAGGGTTTCAGGAAGGCTGTGGTTTTGCCACGGTGTGCATTACATTGCTAGCTCGCAAATGATCGCGTACCTGTAAATATTGTATCCCTAATCCCAAAACTTACAAAAAGTACGTTAATAGTTTTAGATACTTTTTTTTTATAGTTTTATACTAGAAGTGCTGATTGAATTTGTATTTTGTCACATTTCGCGCCAATCGCGATAGATTAGATTATAAATTAACCAAAATCCAGTTTCTATATTTGTAACAGTTTTTGATAGAGTTATTTATGACAAACTTCAATTTATTCATAAATTAATGAGTGAATAAAGATTTTACTGCCATATTTTTACCGCTCGTGCCATAGATGCGTGTTTTATGGTGCGCTTCTGGCCTACCGTTATCTCAAGTTACATCTTGACTAATTTATTTCTTAAGGCATTCTGGGTAGTTAATGCGAGCGTGTTTTGGTACTTCTGTTGATTTACTAAACTTATTCAGAAATACAATGTCGCATGTAGCGGAGTATACGTATTGCAATTGCCATTGTAATACGTTACATTTTTTTATAGTACAATTATAATAGGCTAGATGGCGCTGTGTGAAAAGATTTACGATATATTTATTTATTTAATACTTATTTGTTTTAAAAGTAATGTGTAAAATAATATAACGGTACCAGTAAATAAAGTATTGTAAACTTTATTAATTTATTTAATCTGTCTCACAGATATACAGAAAACGTATTTCAAAAACAACGTTTTATTTTCAGAAGTATCTTTTAATATAATTATAAGTAATATAGCTAAGAAATTTATGAAAACTATTGTTATTTTGGCAAGATTTTGTAATACACTCATAATATAGTGTTTGGTCTTGAATCATCGCTATTACCTAATATTACTGAAAAGGTTGACCTGGGAGTAACTTACTTGTTCGTTGGTTTTTTGAAGACTGTATGTGTCACCCAGATCAAAAGAGCGGAACTCGCATCTTTGACAGATGACAGGTAAAACTAATGACAGGCTGACAGATGCATTGTGAAAAATTCGTAGTCTTATTGCGGTCGATATATTTGTAACTTGAATGTAAAGTCCGTCATTTTTTGTTCAGGAAATACGGTGGTAGCTCTCTTAACCATTAGATATAGTTTTGTGTCACTGTACGCCTGGAAATTACGATTACATGTGCTTTTTCAAGTGGTAAGATCACATAACTTGAAAGCTTCTAAGATTAGAGACCTATTTAAGGTGTTACTGTAATCTCGAGTGGTATGAGTGGTTCTTGGTTTGGCTACCAGAGTTCAAGTGCTTCCGGTCAAGTGCTGACTAGAAATAATTTATTTTTGTACTGTAAATAAACTCATAGATTTTGAATTAACGTAAAGCAAACATACGGACGATGCTTTCACCATGTTTTATTTCTATGAATCACATATATGTTATTTGGACAAACATGCTTGCAGAAAGTCAGTGCAAATTATCCCACTAACCACTAATATTATAAACGTGAAAGTTTGGATGGATGGATGGATGGATGAATGGATGGATGCTTGTTACTCATTCAGATAGAAACTACTGAACGAATTTGGATGAAATTTTGTATGGAGGTGGCTGAGACCCTGGATTAACACACAAGCTACTTTTTATCCCGAAAAAATGTAGTGGATGCTGGAGTGCTGCGGGGCGCAGCTAGTAAATTATAAATGCGAATGTGAGTTTATTTGTTTGTTATGCTTTCACGCCATGACTCAATAAAACATCATGAAATTTTGCATTCGTTGTCAGGGGTATAGAAAAGGATATTTTTTTACTTAGGAATAGATGGCGCAGCGTAAAAATGTCGCCAAAAATATTTTATGAATGCACTCAAATACAATGTGTAAAATATCAGTCAGTCAGCTATACGAATCAAAAAGTTCAGTACTACCTACGTACAAACATACGTACGCAATAAAATTAATACTAACGCTGACTTTCCCTTTAGATTGTTTTGATATGTTTTATGTCTTCCTTAATTTTATTCAACGTTATTTTATTAAAGTAATCGAATTTCATGTCTAAAGCTGTGAGCATTCGATATCACTAATATATGTTGTTTTATTTCTTATTTAGGATAATCCCTGATATATATATACGTACCTATAGCTATTTGTCGACCACCCACTTTGGAATCGAGATCGGTTTCCGTGTAGTTGAAATAAACAGATCGATTGTGTGCTGTTGTGATTAGAAACGAATGTTTGTCTGTTCGTCGCTATTCATATCCGTTCGAAAGTGTGATCGGGATGAAAGTTTAGAATACCAACAAGGTAAAATAAAAAATAAATCTATTAGCAGAACGTTTCATATTCATGATTGTGCTACTTGTCTCTGAGTTTCAAGAACTAGAACTAAAGCTCAGTAAGTAATTAGATGAATCATAGCGTCTTAATCGCGCACAAAATAATATGAAATTAGTATTGTTAATTTACATAATTATGTGTTGAAATCGCGAAAATTTAAAAACTACAATTTTAGTACTAGTCTATAGTTACTATAGAAGTCACCAATAGTAAACGAATAAAACATTGTTAATATTATTAAGAATGCTAAAGATTTTCTGTATGTTTGGTACTTCATACCGCTATAATGATTTAATTGCTTTGGAATACTTTTAGCTAATACCGTGAATTAACAGATAGGGTACTTTTTATACCGGAAAACGCAGGGGTGGCTGTAGGGCGCAGTTACTAAAAAAAAAAGAAGTAATAATTACATAACCCTTTCACTTATTTCTTTACATTTTTTTGTCTTCAAATTACTTAGATTGTGTATTACTACTATCTAGTTAGAGTAGCGTAGGTACAAAGTAAATGGATTTCCTTTTTCGAACATTTTGTTGTTATTTTATGTTAAGACCACAAAAGCATACTGCCCTCTATAAACCTGTGACCCAGTGTGTTAATCTGGTAGCATTTCGAAGATTATACACTTTTCAATGTAGCCCATATAACTTTACGAAAAGACCTTCGACAAAAGGGTATTTATACATCGAGTTAGAATAATATCAGCTGAAATATAAAATCCGATTTAACTAAAACATTAGCCGATTATAATAGATTACGCTGTAGATGAAGGCCTCTTTAACAAACAGCTAATCTGCTCTCTATAAATATGTTCGGTGAGACACTAATTTCCCAGGAATTCGTTACCATAAAACTTGGTGTTAAACACAACGCCACGCACCCCATATGCCCCATGTGATGTACCGTTTCCTTCTCCATGACTCACAAGAAGGGGCCATAATGAGAGTAATTGCCTCTTTTCTCACATCGTGATTCATTATTAAAGAAACGAGACCCGACGCACTTAACATTATTTGAGTTTTACTCTTTTTAATTGAAACGAATGATGCACAACACCCGGTGCACGATTGATTAATTGAGAGATTCAAAAACATACCAAATCTGTTCAGTAATGAGTTTAAAATAAACCGTGAAATACCGTAAGATATATGTTGCATCACGCGGCTGTAACTCATGAATTTTAACACGGAACTGACACCGATTTGTGCATAAGTTTACATGTAATACGAGCCGTAATAAGCTATTTATATGACATCAAAACAATGTTCACCGTCGGGTGTATTGAGGCGGCTGTAAAGAGATGAAGGGCCGCGATTAACATCTGTGTACCAGATGCACGTTCGTGGTAATCTACTGCATTTACTCGCGGTACCTGGACTTCCAGAAAGGGATAAGGCTGGGGTCGCAGGTCACCCAGACAGCAACTACTGACAACGTACTGACAGTTTTACAATTCAAATGGTCAATCGATTACATATTGTAGCTTCATAGGGGTATGGACGGTAGCTGTCGTTATAGCTGATTGCTTCATCACTCAGATGTTTTGACGTGGATATATTTTTAAATTTGCTTCCATAGTGGAAGTCAAATCAGAAAACTGATGATAACAAAATCTGGGGATACAGTTTGGTGTTGCAGCGACATATCTATCAACTACACCCAAAATTTACTAAACAACTCTATAGTTAAAGGATCAAAGAATTCCTAGCTTTAGGCAAGGACTTCAAACATGAAAATCTGAAGGACTTCTTAGTGCTCAATAATGTATACATGTACTATTTTTTGGATTATATTATAATTTTTGGACGAGATCAGCTTTCGATACTAATTTGACATTAAAACAAAATATTGACCTCTCTTACAGAAAAGAGTAATATACTGAGGTAAGTTTAATGCGCTTGCAGGATGAATATCGAAAAAATTGTGGTAATTTTTCGGATGACTGATTAGCCTCGAGACAGCTCGCTAACAAGATATTCGTCGAAGGGAACTTTTTTACCGTTTATGATTGTTAAATTAGTTCTTTGGCAGATGAACTCAGTTAGCAAATTTTTTTCATCCAATATTAAAAGATAATCTATCTTCACAGTGCGTCATTCTTGAATCATTTAACAGATCTTGAAAAGAACTGCAACATTGTTTCTGACTCATCTCCGAGATTAAGTATTGTACTCTAACCTAAAGTCATTTCATTCGATACTCTAACTCTAAATATAGAAGTAAATCGCGGGTATTCGAGTTAGGGGAACTTTAAGTAGTAAAGCGTCTGGTGAGTCGACATTTGCATTGTTGGCTGCCAAAATGCCGAGGTGGTATTTGCGATTGGACATTAATCCTGTAGGGTATTGACCGAATTCAAAGAAAGCACAACTATAAGGACAGTGAGTAAAACAAGGTGGTGAAAAAAAGTGTAGTGGGGACAGTAGTATGAAGTAGTAATAAATCGTATGTCGTTAAGAACGGTCGTTTTCATAACAAAACACACATCACCTCGCCTTAAAAGTTTTTGCAGTGAGTGTTAAAAAACTATTGAAACACATAACTAGTAGGGTAAAATAATACCTAAATAGTTTAAAAAAATCTTGGTTAGCACATAACTAGAAAAACATTTAGTAAATATTTTATTTTGCATAAGCTTGAAAAGTGGTCTAAACATTACCTACACAATTATAAATTATTATTATTCTTTAAACACACACTGTAAATAATAATTTGCTAAAATGAATTATTGATAGAGCATCCATTTTAGAGGTGTATTATCATTTGAGATCTGCATTATATGAGCTGTAATTGTTTTCTTTGTCTCGATTCTGAGAACCGACTTTATAAGGTGGTACAATTGTATGCAAATAGTTCATCACTTGATAGAGCTATCATATAAACCCGATTAAACTATCTATCTATATCGTTGTGTATTGTGTATGTATAACTTCTTGCGATCAAATCCAGTAAAAATGTTAATCTAGTTATATTGTGTAACTTATCAGGCATTCCTCTAACACATATTATCTGATTTCTTTGTCGGAATGTGTTTTATGTACTTTTCCTCCATGATTAAATTTCTTATTCAATAGGGTTGAGTAGAAACAAAATATACACACAACATCAGGTTAACAAATTAAACTTTTTTTTGGCACAGAAACAGTCATAATGCTATCATTCCTGTAAGATAGGTTGAACGCGGATGAAACGGCAAGCCGCACCTAGTTTAGAATAAACCAAACACTTCTGGTCAATATCACTGATCAGCAAATCTATAAATGCCCGCAGTAGCACTGCCCAATACCCGCCCTATTCAGCGTAGTTTCCCGATCGTGTTAACCCAGAAACGATCGGGAAAGCGGCCCTTCTATAATTTATTACTTTCTATTTTTCGATAGCGAACTAAAGCAACTCATAGTTAGCCACTGTACAAACCTGAACAGCTAGTGTGACTGAATAATAAAAAGTCCTTATATAAATATTTTGCGATTTTAATAAAGATGTGAGACAGGAATTATTTAGTGCTCAAGTTTCGCTGATTGCGTCGTAAGATAGCTGAGTAAGATTTTCGTCGAAAGACTTCCTTATTAATAACTGTTACCATATCATAGTCACATTTCCCGTTTAGGTGGATCGAATCGAAAGGTTAAAAAAAACAGTTTCTATCGTGGGCGACCTTTCGTAACAAACAGAAAGAGATAAAATCTCTATAAATGGAAACATGGAAATAACTTGAATGGATTGACTATACTCGAAATGTCTAAAAAAGTATGTTTACACTCAATTTATATTAGGAAAGAATATAATGAAAGATGTTATGAAATGCTTTCGTAAAATTGTAGCATTTTATTAAGGTTCCGTACTCGATGTGTCCAACGGGACCCTATTACCTACTAAGCTTAGTAAAATTATATTTTGATTTTCAACAAATAGCAGCCGGCTGAAATTTTCCTAAAATGTGCGGTAATGTTTAGCGAATAGTTGATGACATGAAAAATAAATAAATAAATGTACATATATCGTTAGAATGTAAAAACGTGTTAATATAAACACATCATTTGTCGAACGTAATTAGCAGTTTTTACAGGAGCATACAGTTTTTACAAGGTGTTTCATCATGTGGTGACTTAGAGGTGTTGATGACAATGAACAACTTTTAAAACTCTAATTTGCTTAAATCGAGAAAAAAACATCACAACTAAAACAAATCCCACGATAACAAAATGACTGTTTACTTGATCGCTATATGATCATGTAAGAATCCCGCACAGAATTAAAAAAAATATTGACTTCGTTGTTCGGAATCTTCGGTGCGTACGGCTCACACTTGATCGCCGTTATTTTTTTATAGATATTGAAACACATTAGAAAAGGCTTACAGTTAGTTTTTGTTTCTAAAATACAATTACTTAAAACAAAATAAATGATAATTAAAAATAAAATAAATCACCCTGAATTGGAAGAAATGCACGACAACCGTAGTAGCGCTTAATTAAAGTTGCCAAAACAAGTAGCGGCGATAAAAGAAATGCGTATGCGCACGCTATAAAGTTACTGTATGCTAATCTGTGTCGTGGGGTAATAAATCTTGGCCAATTAGCAGCGCCCGCGCCGGCATTTATCTGGTGACAAAGCAAACCGCACTTAGCATATCCCATTCTACGTAGATACAAGTAACAAGGAGCGAGGGACAATGGTTCTAGGGGCAGAGTGTAGCAACTTGTTTTAATTGTATCCCAATGTTCGAGTGTTATTACTAAATTCGAACGATTCGATTCGAGGTTCTGATTCCACTTTCATTATGTAAACAGGTGAACAGTAAAATGCCTGAAAGTATGTTTCTCAACAGATAAAATAAATATAAGTGTTTTCAAATTGCTGTAAATCGGTTTCGGGCCATGCATGTTTCAGGTGTCAAACGCAGGCCAAGCTGTCTGATGGTAAGTAATAGACTAATTGTCCAAGACTTTTGCAGCAGCAGCAAATTTGAATAACAGAATAATTTCTAGGGCGGAAACGGTATTGGCGCCTCCATATTAGATTATATCTACTCTTCGGATTGAAATAGTAAAACATATTTATTTTATATTAAAAAAAGCCAAGGTCGAGTTGGTCAAAAATTGCATTAAAAAATAATTGACTCACATTATAACCAACTGCTACTATTACAGTTGTTTTTTTTTTTGAGACAGCGAGCTGTCAAGCTTGAGTTAATGTTATTTAATACCAGCTCCCTTTGCTTTCTAACGATGGAGCGTGGAAAAATGGAAGTAATTTACATTAACAGAGCTTCTACGGTTACTTCTAACAAGGATTTACTCGTTAGTATAATTAAGTAATCGTTTACTTTTGTAAAGGCAATGAATGTGCACTGTTCTTTAACAAATGGTAAGTCAATCTGTTAACTTTCTTGCAACTACCTGTATTTTTAATCACCTACTAATTTATCCCGCAAAAGGCGAAAAATATTAAAATCCAGAATTACATTATAAACAGTGGACACTCTCTCACCGTAAAAGTTTTCTGAATTAATGAAACACCATAAACGCCTTGCATACCTTTTTCGCGTAATCAATGTACCTTTTAAGAAATAAACTCTGAAACCGACAATACTTTTATAGCCGTTACAATTTAATTACCTACCATAAAAGACTGGTATTTTGGGGGATGATATTTACGATTACAAACTTGAGTCTAACAATGCCCTAACAATAGAAAACATGGACCACGACCCATCTAGTTAATTTCGAGTAGACACCTTTGTCATGTGTTTTTGTTTGCGGTCATTTCCATAAATTATAGAGGATGGCATCGTGTCGTGTCGAAGGTATGGTAAACTACGGTAAAAGATTGTACCTGCCATTGTTATGGTAATCAGGACGTGACGAACAAGCTCTGCGGTAGATTCTTACCGACGATATTTTTCTGTACCCTGGTGGTGATAGATGCGTTTTTAGACAATGCTCAGAAGCATGTGAAACCAGAGTCGCACGTACATTTGCCTTTACAAATCGGGTAAAATTGAAATAGATTGAAAATTATGCTTATCACATATGAAGTCAGCCAAGTAGGGCTGAAAGCTTTTAAAGGGAACATTATCTTTGTTTTGGTTCTTGTCAGATTCGAGTCTCGATAAAAACAAAGTAGGTGAGTACAAGAAATATCTCTCCCAACGAGCTCCCAGTTATCGAATATCCAAGTTAGGGCCCAATTAGAGTTAGAAACTCGACAGAGTCTATGGTTTTCATTGGATTTCCGAAGACGCCTGTATTGTTCAGTCACGTCTGCAGCCAATCAGTTTAAATTTATCCCTATATGGAGGTTCCGTATAAGGTGACGTCTTGTATTATTGAGCTCGGCGAAGCGCACAAAACACGCGTTAATTGGCTGTAATATCATATCACGTTGCAAATGATTTATAATCCACTCCACTGCTGACTGATTTTTTACATTAATCTTCTAAGATTTAACAGATTCACATTTTGAGATCTACATACAGTCGTATCTACCAAATCAGTTGTATTTGTATTAAAAAGATAGATAAGATGTGCGTAAGTGTCGCGAAATCGTTGTCATGTTATTTGACATATTTGCGAACATACGATAATGCTGCCAGATTTATCTCATCCGTCGCCCAAGCCTTGTCCTCCATGTCAACAGAGGTCGTTGACATAGCCCATTGGCCTAGTTCTCATGATCCGAGTATTGGAAGTTAGATCTGCGTTCCCCGACCGCTCTAGCAATTGAAGTTTCCTGCCGCGACAATGTTATATGCAAGGCCGAAGGCTGCGCTAACAGCTATTTCTAGACCAACAGGGTCTTGACCGATATTTTAAATAACATGAAAATTATTTTGTGACGACAGAATTAAACAATGATGCAGTGTCTCTAAATCCCGGACGGTTACGTTCGTGTAATAACAACTGGATATTATTATTCCTGAAGTTGTTTACGAAGGTGCTATTTTGGATAAGGAGCTCTATTTTTGAATCGTGCGCATAAGTATTAGTCGTTCATAGCATTCGTATACGAATACGTCCGAGTGTTGAATCCGAAAAGACGTAAAATATGAAAATCTGTCACCAAGTACCTAATGGTGTGTTCCGGCAGCCTCATCTGAGGGCCAGTCTTATTCCTAGGCTAGGTGTGCTTTACCATATTCGATCACACCGTCACAAATATTAACATCAGGCAAGCTATGTTCAAACACCTAGCCTGTCAAGCATAAAAATAAATCATACGTTATCGGAATGGTTTCAATTTGTGTAAATTTCAATTAATTTTTTTTTTTTTGGTTCACTAAACTGGCCGTTACATAAAATACGAATTTCAGTAAACATTCATGAGAAGCAAAAAATGTTATGCACGACCTTCTCGAAGAACAGAACATTAGTAAGTTTGAGAAATTTAATAATTATTATTTATACACAGGATATCTTTATATCCTTCCTGAGTGACAATTTACCGGTTTTTGTATTTGTACGTCTTCACTGTATTATTAACTGTTCTCTACTGCATGGAACGAAAACACCCTCGTTAGTGACAGGCCAGTGCAGAATATTACATGAATGAAGACGATTACATGAATCACGGCTCCTCAAATCTAATATGTGTTTTGGCAAGAATCAATCAATAAGCCGATATACACTGGGTAACTATTACCGGTTCGTTCGGTTAGCAGACTCCGGCAGTTATTTCTGTTCCGGCTATGATTGTGTGCAGTACCGTACTGTAGATGCGCTGACCTGAATCGCGAGTTCACTTCGACCGGCCGCAGTTCTAATTTTATATTTGACGCAAAGGGATGACGTTGTTCTTGAGATATGTTTTTGCAGTTTTATTTCGTGTGCACTAATATAGCACTGCGTGAGAAACTTGGTGTAACTATACTTTCCTTATTTATAATTAGTCTCGTTCTTAGAACGGCTAATAAATAAAGAATATCAATAAATGAACGGTCATCGGGTCACAATACTTTGTTCTCTTGTTGCAGTCAACATTGATTTTGTTTCTGAAATGTCAGTCACCATGCTCTCAACATTTAATTATCATAATAACACGCCATATTGACACTTACTGATCGTGGACTGGAGTGGTCCGTGAGAAAGGCGCGGCTTACGCAAATATTGGTAAAAGTCGGTGCGGGCGCATACCAGACAAGCCGCCCCATTGGCATACTATATAGTTACTATTCTATGGTGGACACCGTCATGCTAAAAGCCATAGTAACTGGTACGATATCTGTGCCATTGTCGGCATCGCATTGTCATTTCGTTACTTTGATACATTTAGTACTGATAAAATGTTAAAAAAATTACGGCATTCATTAGTCCAACAACATAAATTACAAATCGTTTATTTGTGTATATGGAGTATATCGTGCGTGAATAAAACTAATTAGGTATAGGAGGAATTTGAGTTAGTATTATTTTTAGTATTTTAAGTATTTTAAAAATGCAAGTTAAACAAGTCTCAATTCAATTCAAAGTGATGATGCACATGATGATTTTATTTTATCTACGCAATGATTCCAATGGACGAAAATTCGTGCGAATAAAAATTGTATTACCTATTTGTGAGAAATCAAATCTCGCTGTAAGCCTGTCAGTATGTTTAAACTATCGATTAGCATGCTTCCTCTAATCACAAAATCCGCTATTCGAAAAAACTTTTTAGATGATAGAAACAAAAGACGATGCTTATGTTGTTTTTTTTATTTACATTTTGTTTAAGGCATGTGCTGTTTAAAATCTTAAACTTTGTACCTAGATAAAATTAAAACAATCATTTTGTTTGGCGTTAACATAAACACGTATTCTTAATAATTGTTTTTAAAACAATCGTAGCTTCGGATTATCGAACTAAGCTAAGAGAAGCTTGTGTTTCGGAAATCTGTGTCCCCCATACGGCGCTGACAAAAACAGTAATACAATAGTTCGTGTTCGTTCAATGTTTAATTTTATATAATGCAGTCACAAGATAATATACGTACGATATAATTACCTCTGTTACTTAACGAAATAATTGGTATTGAAAAGCATAACACTGTTATAAGTAAACACTATCCAAACACTAAATAGGATAACAATAAAAAAAGAGATGAGATGAAAAAAACGGCAATAAATTTTGAAATAAAAATATGTCAGTTCGTGTAATTACGATCAGCTAGTCCATTAGAAACTTTCACAATCTGCGCACATACGCACAGATTAGAACATTAGCGTAAGTTTTATTGTACTAAAAAGATAAAGAGAAATCGAAGAAAGTCGACATAAATATCGGGGCTTGGCATGCGATACGAGCTTGGACCTATTTAATTTATAGAGATCCCACACATTGTGTGCTCGATGCACCGCCACACCCACTGACTCTCAGTAATGATTTTAATGTTTAGTTTATTATTTTTATGTCGTACAAAATGTGACATTTAATTAATTGTTTCTGTACGTGTACACAAAAATAAATCGTACTGGCTCTTATTCGCAGTTTCACACGAGATTCTGCGCACATTTTTGAAATGAATTCTTACTCGTAATGTTTTCTACCGCCATGCTGATACTTATCAAAATCAGCTCTGCTTCAAAAGATAATAGATACTTTACTTTACTTCATAAACATATATGATATTAGTGCGTTATTAATATTTGCTGCTTTACAAAAAGAAGTAGGAAATTTATGTCTGTTTAGCTACCCATGCTATCTACCACAAACTTATATCAGAGGGCTTCGGGCGGTACATAGGTACATACTTACACTAAAACTAGTTACTAAGCTTATAGGTACAAACTTTTATTAAACGTAGATTGAAAAAACTGTGTAGTCAGAAAAGAATAATAACAGTTAGTGCGATTTCTTGTTACACAAATTATGCATACTGGTACGAGTACGTGACTATTCTGACTATGAATGATCGTGCCCGTTGTAGATGAACACTAATAATCTATTTTAAAAACAACCTTCTTGAAATAAAAAGTTAAACTTCTAGCTTTTATTTTTTTATTACCTGTGCGCCGCAGTTTCTCTTTCACATTTATAATGGAAGTGCAATGAGAAGTAAGATGAGATTTTTTTTTGTATGCGGATATTTAATTTATGTTGAAACCGTAGAAATTAAAAAGAAATGCCTACTTTGTTAGTTTTACCTTTTGCTAACTTTTGATTGCGTTTAAAGTTTTAAATATGTTTTGTGTATAAAAAAAATGTATGTTATATATTTGTATTTTCTTAAAATAAACGAACAACATTAAGCATAACAAGTTCTAGAGCAAGAAACTGCAGTACGCCAGATAAATCATAGGTTAGATCCTGCACGCAGTTCGACCATTGGCGTCTTGCAGATTATCTGGAACCTGTTCAGATGGTAAATAATAACCGCAGCTCTGGTGCGCATTAGTCAGACAGCCTGAGTGGGCGATCTGTAAGTAAGCCATAGTGCATACACAACCAGGATTCGACAGTACTGCGTACAAAACTTTGTACGCACACATGTACAATTGTACACGATATCACACACAGTCAAGAAACGTGAAAACAAAGAAAACTTTATTTAATCTTAGATAGTGTTCAAATTGGCAGCAAAACTGTGCAGCTATTTTATCACTATCAGTCTTTTTTCAGTCGAGTCGAGTCAAAAATTTTAATTTTGTTACCGATGTCGGGAGTTTTTTTAATTTATTTACTAATAATGTAACGAACAATCACACTACTGTTACAAAGGCAAAAGTTTGTGAATGTTTTTTATTTTGTTCCTTCTTCACGCTTAGATGACTGGACTAATTTTGATGAAATTTGGTGTGAAGATAGCTGAATGCCTTGGATTAACACATAGACTTTTAAAAATATAGATTTTACGTAGGAACAGCGGATAACGCCGCGGGGCGCAGCTAGTATTTGTATAAATGTATAATATAATTTGAGATCCGCATAACGGCTCTAACGATTTCGATGAAATTTGCTATGTAAGGGTTTTCGGGGTCAAAAGTCTATGTAATTAGGTATCATCTCTAGGAAAACGCATTTTTGGAGTTTTTGCACACATCCTACACAGATCAAAACTCAGTGGTCCAGATACTAATTACTTATGATTATTAAAAATTAACAATTTAAAAATGATTTCTGTCATATTGTTTACATCTGTTAAAATCCAAACCATCTCTATAAAAACTCAACGTTTTCTTAACATACATAATACCTAATTAAATTAAATTGTCTAAAGCAATAAAATAACTTGTACCTACAACTGTAAGTGTACTTTCGCAACCTGAACTGCGAGATAAGTCGAGTTTTACTAAAGATTTCTGTGGTACACGCAAAAGCCCATTACGCTTTAGCACACGCAAACACCAGTAGAAATAAACTCTTCAAACTAGCTAAATGTTTGACCAAACAATAAACTTACGAATGGGAATGGGCAGCGGTAGTTGTTGCGTGTGAAAGTACGACTGGTATAAAGCACTTGTACACTGTACTATACGGCTTGGAAATGGTCTCAAAATGGTCTTTAGTTTGCCATTGCTTTTTTTAGGCACTGGAACTAGCCCTTTAGGTACAACCTATTTTGAAAGTCGTGTTTGTTTTATGTATTTTATTAAAATAAAACCCCATCTCATAGTAGAGTTTTAACGTAAAAATTATGTACAGGAATGTAATATTTCAAAATGGTTTTGTAATTAGTAAAGTTTTTTTTTTCTTTACACCGAATTGTTTTTTTTTTTTTACTCTGTATACTAAAAAGAGAAGCTTAGCTTAGTAGAAGCGTTTTGGTTGAGGATTTAAATTAAATTAAAAGTATCTAACTAGACAACAATTTTTAAAAATGTATCCGAAAAAATACTTAATATCTAAAACTAAAATCCGACATAAACTTAAAATCTAAATAAATTAAAATAACCACAATAGTCTTTATATCTTCTTCTCGCTGCAGTAACTACTTAACGGCACGTGTATCGCCTCTATTTCAATTTTTTTATTGTATATTTCGTAAAGATGGTATACAGGTACTGTATACACTGCATTTGAGCTGAACGAAGCGAGTATTTGGATCACGTCATCATCAGTATGTAGCACATTTATATCACTGTTTTATTGCTAGTTTTTGCGTGAGTATCGTCAAGGTTTATGGATAATTTGATTAATTATAAAAGTTGTAGTTGTTGTGTACAGAAAATAATGTATTTTGTTACAGTATTACAATATTGTGTGTCGTGTTTAGTATGTCGTGTCTACTGGCTTCCACAAAATAATCATTTCTCTGTTCTCTTCTCTAAATAGTACCTAGATATAAAACAATGTCGCTGTCTGAGTTTGTATGTATGTTTGTTCACTTACTTCTTCTAAACCTCGCTACGATATTAACACGATTTTCACTGTAATTTAGAGAACTTTTCTACTAAACACGGAGTTCGCATATTCACATTGTTTTGCTTTGCTGCAAATATTGTCTCTATTGAAGCGAACACATACATTGCGAATGTAAATTTCAATCCAAACCGGATTGCATGCCAACAAAAAATAACGAGCCAAGAAGATATTACCATAATTGCATCCCTTTCCAATAAAATAAAACTGGCGCTATGAATGTGAACATTATAATTGGTTGATATTTATGAGAATGTTTACAGTTAATTGTTGAACAATTAAATAGCAATTTTGGTCCAGGATAGGTCGCAAAGAACTAAGAATCATGAGGTCACTCTTCACGGTCAACAATTAGTTAAATTAACATTCCAAATTTTCTAATCAAAGTGCGTAGATATTTTTTACTATTTTCATCAGAAACTAGAATAATCATACGAAGAAACATATCTAGCAATAAAAACCTTACTCTATCTTCACATTGACAGTAATATAGGCGGTTAAATTAAATGAGTAACCCAAGTTAAGTTTGTATGCTAGTAGAGATAATAAATACTACTAGTTCGTGGAGCCGCGTTAGAGTCGCGCCACAACCGATCAATCGCATGCCGTTACTCGAATGTAGATAGCTCGATACGGCGAGTCTACACTATGTTACTACAACTGTCTAGTATCGATTAACTTGTCTATTTTATTTTAAATTAAATGAATCAATTTAATAGAACTGGTTTCGTAGAACGGTCACAGGATGAAAAAAAGTACAGTTTTAACGTTTGTTTTTAGTTTTTCTGGCTTATCTAGTTTGATATTATTAGATTATTATATATTAATTTTAACCAAAGGTTAGGATGTAAACTTCAATGGCAAAATAAATTTATCGATGTATAAAACACCCTAAATCAATCTATTACAGACTTATTCGATATGTACGTGACTGCAAATATTTTGGATAAATCCACGTCAAAATTCCTGTACGGCAACATAACATGAAACTAATGTAACATTATCCGAAACTCATATAAAAACAAAAAGGGACAAGAGGGTAGTCACGACACCACGCTGCGATCGGCGAGCGCTAATGAGCGATCGTGACGTGCGATAAGAAAGCGCGAGCTACGCGGTGCCGCTGCGACTGTGTCATATCTCTAATGAACATATTGACCTCTCTACAGTTGCAAATGCGTTACCTAAGTGAGCAGTATTCCTAAATTCCTAAGCCTACGTGGGGGTTAAGGCAGACACAATTCTTCGCCATTTTTTTTTATGTTTGACATCTAGTTTGACCACAGCTCACCTAATGGCCAAAAAGTTAAAAGTAGTAGTGTAGTGTGTGTAGTAGTAGTGTAGTGTGGCCAAAAATGGTAAACACACCAAACGTGGAATAGAACTGGCTCTCTAGTGAGACTGTCGGAACGCACTGGTGTTTGGCGATACATTTTCAACTTGAGGGTGGTAGCTGGCCAGGTGAAGGTGGTATTTAATTTCTACCTAAGCAGTCTGCTTCACTTCATGCCCCCATATCTTAATTCACAAACAACAATTTAGTTGTAAAACTCTACAGATACTTAAAAAAGATTACACAGATTAAAACACTCGTATACAAATACAAGATAACCAAACTCTATCTGCCATTAAAAAATCTTCCGCTCTCCGAAGTTATGACTTCGTGACACCGTAATCTACACAAAAGACTTTCGTACTTTCTTACCATTTCGACATAATACGCCCGTGTTGTTACAAACTCGGGTAAGCCTCCATCATTCAGACACAGGTAATAAATTCTAAATGTCACAGAGATGATGCATAATGGATTCTGTGCTTCAAGGTGTCATCTTAAAACTGATGATGCGTTTCCAACTCTTATCATTGTGATTTAAAGTACAAATTGACTTGAATGAACGGAGGATTTATGTCTGAAATGGTAAATAACATCTTCGGTGACAGGCGTACTTTGGTCACGAGTACCTTCTAGTCAGGCACTCCATAGTTGCATTGGTATTGGTACCCGAAGTAATTAAGTACTGTTAATAGAGGAGCTTCACAAGACAGCTTAAAAGGGCTGCAGACAATGATGTCCGAACGTAAGATGAAGCGAGAGAAAGTGATTAGTCATTAAATATAAGTACCTATGTTGCTATATGGGTTATTGTCTTTTTGTGGTTTTTGTGAGTGTCAAATATAATAGATTTTTTTTAGATTTACAACGCTATTACATAGTTAATTTTAAGCTTTTAGCTATATAATTTTATGCAAACGAGCATCAAAATCTACAAGATTATAAACTTATCATACTAAACCAAAAGGTGTACCTGCTCATTTTTATAAAGAACAACATCAGGAACAACTCTGAAATCGTGGAAAAAAATTAGTGACTTAATAACAATAACGATAATATAGCTCTTTATTGTTCACACCAAATACAAACATTTATAAAAATATAATCTTAACATTAGTAGAACAATTAGCGGCCTTGTCGCTAAGAGCGATCTCTTTCAGGCAACTTTAGTATGGAGAGGATTTTACAAAGTTAAGGACGGAGTGTAAAATAAAAGTAACATTTTAAACATAATATAGTACGTATGTATATGTACTATACATAAAAGACATACATACGTACCTATCTATAGAACAGCTGTTTTTTTACTTTTTTTCACAGAGTTACTTCACTAGGATCTCACTTTTGAGGACATCCCAAGCTTATAACCCTCTACAAATAAATTATAATTTTATCAAATAATTATTATTTATTTAACAGTATAATCTCTAACCTCTAAATGGTATAAAACTAAGTTGCTGTCAGCGTCTGTCTGTTTCTTTGCTAACTTCTTTTAAACTACGCTACTAATTTTAATATGATTTTCAGTGATTAGTCATTAAACAATAATTTCACTGACAGCCCTGTTGGCTCATTGGTAGTATATCTACCTTGAGAGCTGTAGGGCGTGGGTTCGATTCCCACTCAGGATAAACATTTTGTGAATAAACAAATGTTTGCTCTGTATCTGGGTGTTCTGTATGTATTATAAGTATTTATTTACAAAAAAAAAGTATTTATGAATTCTATAAGTTATCTGACTTCCATCACACAAGCTCTTCTTAGTTTGGGGCCAGATGGCGCTGTGTGTAGTAGTCCTACGATATTTATTTATTTACATACTATCATTGAGATGAAAATAAATTGCAGCCATGCGAAGCCAGAGCGGATAGTGTATAACAATGAGAGGTCTAAGCTTAGTGAAGGTTTCCCCTGCTTGTCGACATCAAAGCTTTACTATTCAATATTTGTGTACAGTGAGAACAATGATGTGTCCCTACATCTATAGTCTATAATTGTCCAATGGTTTTGTTAAGCCAAGTGCCTGGACTTGGCTTATTTCCATACAATTTGCGCCACACACGACGCCGCGCGTGCCACAGTTCCGCGAAACGATTTTATTAAATTGTGACTTCATTTCAACGCGTTTCATTTAAATTCTTTGCGTATTTGTTATAAATTTCAAATTAATGAACATTCTAAGCAACTGTACGTGTTGACATTCACTCATGCATCTCTTAATGATATAGTCATGGTAAATCATCGAACTTTTTTCTTACTTGATTTATGAAAAAAATATATTACGTAAAAATGTGTTTGCTAAATAAATTATCTTAGAATTATACGTTCCTTCCAAGTCTCTTTAAAAAGTTTCTTCAGTAATTTTATAACTCGATTAGACCTAGTAGCTACCATGCGTAACTTGGTTAATTCTCTGAACTCTAATTATGTATTTGAATCATTAATATCAATCTTACTGCACATACATTGTAATGTTGTTATAAAATCTCCATCACTTATACCCTGCATGTCAATTGTCCCTTATAAGCGGGGCTAACGACAGTAAAGTTTGGACAATGGTTGCCGAGTGTTTGCGGCGAGCATTGCTGGACCACCGGAGATGACATCTCAGTCCGCCCGCGCCCGGCACCACATTACCGTTGACGACATGAAACCAGATAAAACCGCGATATGGTGAATTGGTATACAACAAATACGAAAATTAGTTTTGGCAGAAACTCGGAAAAATGTTACCGCATTGTACCTATGTACTTGTATTTTTTCAAGTGTTTATGTGTAAAATTAAAAAATATATTGTTGCACGACTTTAATTATATTTTGGATGTGGATGACATACGTGTGGTGTAGTTGCTACACCGAACTGTTTCCCTTAACTTTGTTATCATCGGTTTTTTGAATTGCCTCCCATTATAGAAACATAAATAATATGATAAATAAATTAAAAGATTACAGAAACAAATTTAAAGATGTATTCAGAACTGAACTCATAGAGTAAATGAATACAAAAATTCGTGGTATTATGCCAATTTCTAGCCAATAATGAAATTTTAAACAATACGAGTAAAAAAACGAAAACTATAAATAAATTAAGCTTATTAAGCTTTGCTTAGTTTGGTGTCAGATGGCGCTGTGTGTAATGTCCAACGATATTTTATTTATTTATTTAAATTAAAATCAACCCATTAAGAAAATAATCCAAAAATGCCTAGCATAGTTTTATTTCATTAACTAAAAAAAAATGCAATAAAAATAGATACATAATTTTAAATAAATAAGAACAATCATATTATCGGAAGGAGGACACAAATTTTGCATTGAAATATTTTAATAATAGAGAAGAATATATTTTTGCTAGACGATAATTATTATTATTACATAGTATATGGATCGAAATCACAACTAGGGATAACTCAAAGGATTCTCATAAGCAAAATGCGAGCAGAAATAAACTACAAAATATTAAAATTGTCAGTTTAATATTCACGCTGACATGACAGCCATGTCACTTGATGCATGGAGCGGATGCATCGTTTATTTCTCCTTTATTTGTATAGAAAGTCTGGTATATCGGATATCATACCGCATTTTCCAGCTCTCTACTCGTTACGAATTGAAAGGCAATTGCGTTACTACATCGCAAAACTTTAACGTAGTACGTAATACCTTTGCACTATGATTGATGTTCCGTCCGGACTAAAAGATTTGGCGGAATTTTTTTCTAGATTTTTTTTTTACTAAGTCATTAATGCAACAAATAATTTAAGTTGCCTATCAACAACTGGCATCGACTGGCTACACAATTATGTAAGTTAAACGCATCGGAATTCTTTTTTTTTTTTTTTTTTTTTTTTATACAAAATAGGTTCGCGTTTGACCACACTCTGCCTGATGTTAAACAGTAGTGTGGTCTAAGATGGAGCACGCTTACCTAGAAGTAACCTATTTACTCTAGATTTGAAGACGCCAATATTGTACCTAACAGGGAACACAGACTCCGGCAGAGAGTTCCACAACCTCGCTGTGCGAATGAAAAATGTGGAGTCAAAACGCTTTGTGCGTACATGGGGAACATCCACCATGTACGGATGACGTTTTGGTCTCGTTTGTCTGGCCGTCCGGTAAAAGAAAGGTGCAGGTGGAACCAAATTGTGCAGCTCAAGTGCACACTCTCCGAAATGTATCCGGTAGAAAACTGACAGGCTGGCAATACTACGACGATGCTCGAGACTTTGAAGCCGAGACTCTAGTAAAGCGTCGTTGCCAATTAGCCTCCTGGCACGTCTCTCGATCGACTCTAATGCCTCAAGTTGGTACTTGGCAGAGCCGTCCCATAGGTGCGAACAGTACTCCACACACGATCTCACTTGGGCTTTGTATAAGCTGAGTAGTTGTTCAGGTGTGAAGTACTGTCTCACCTTAGAGAGGATGCCAAGCTTCTTTGCGGCTAGTTGGGCCTTTGACTCAATAAATGACCCAAAATTAAGAGTCGTCGAGAGAGAGACTCCCAGCAACTCGAGGCTGTCAGTTATGGGAATGGATACATCTCGGAAAGAAGGAGACAGCAAAAAAGGCTTCTTTTTTGCTGAAAACAAACACGCCTGGGTCTTGGTAGCATTGAACTTGACCAAGTTGGCATCGCCCCAATCGGAGACTGCCTTCAGGGTCAAGTCCATGCGTTCAACCATCGCCTCTCTCAGAGACTGAATCTGTGACCCGCTGGCTCGTGCATCGGATGTATAGCTCTCTACAACTGTGCTGTCGTCTGCGTACCCAAAGATACCGGGCTTTAACAGATCATTGATATGCAGCAAGAAGAGCGTTGCAGAGAGCACTGACCCCTGAGGAACTCCGGCATTAATAGCCAACTGATCTGACGAGCAGCCATCAACAACTACTCGTATCGATCGGTCCCTCAGAAAGTCTGATATCCATGCACAAAAACCAGCAGGCAAGCCGTACGAAGGAAGCTTGCCAATAAGGCTAACATGCCAGACCCTGTCAAAGGCCCTCGAGATATCGAGAGAAACGGCAAGCGATTCTCCGTGCTTCTCGATGGCCTCACTCCAGATATGCGTGACGTACGCTAGAAGATCCCCAGTGGACCGGTTTCGGCGAAAGCCGTACTGACGGTCACTGAGGAGGTCATTGGCTTCCAGGTACGTCAGGAGTCTATTGTTAAGCACACGCTCCATGCTTTTACAAAGAATGGAGGTGACCGAAATAGGACGATAGTTAGCAGGGTCGGCGCGACTACCTTTTTTGGGCACAGGCTGTACGTTAGCAAGCTTCCACGATTTAGGCAGTTGATTTTTCTCAAGAGAGAGACGATAAAGGCGTGTAAGTACGGGAGACAATTCAGGCGCACAAGTTTTCAGAACAATGGCTGAGATACCATCAGGACCACTGGCTTTGTTCACATCCAGATTGCGCAGCGTTCTGCGAACCTCCTTTTGGCGAATCTTTATGTCACACATTATGGATCCGCCGCCGGGTAGGGTTGGAGGCGTGGCGCTACCAGCATCTAAACGTGAAGACTCCGCGAAGAGAGAAGCAAACAAGTTTGCCTTCTCCTCAGCGGTGTGAGCCAGCGACCCGTCAGATTTCAGCAGTGGAGGCAGCGAGGGGCGGCAGAAGTTCGCTTCAACCGATTTAGCTAGGGACCAAAACGCTTTACTGCCCGCGGGGCAAGAAGCTAGTTTGTTTCCCATTCCCATGACATTCCCATGACATTTAATTCACTGGACGTTTTCTTTGTTTCGTTTCCTTGTAAAATTATAATGTGCGTGTAATTCGTTGGTAACAATCGAAATTAAATTCATTGAGTTGACGTGATGAATGCGTGGGTCCACTCACACAAATATCCACTACGAAGGCATTTACGGCTCCGAACACACGTCGTGTTTGTGTAGACACGTTCTATGCGTGTAGGCATCCCATTCAGTACTATCTACATCTTCATTGGGTCGGCGATGGCCGCTCTTTGATCTCACAATTGACTTAATCGAATGAACCTAATAATAGATCAGTGTTATCATAGTAAATGTGTTTGCAGACATTGATTGTGAAGGGTCGATCTTAATGATTGAATTTGTTTAATGAATGCCGACCATGTATTCTGGAGCGAGTTTCTTTATTTTGTTTTAAAAACTTCTCTATACTGTTTATTAGACACATTAATCTACATAATTATATAATATTAACACTCCAACGAGCATAAGACGATGAGCGTTAATGTTATTTATGTTAATTCGGGGAGCTTCAATAACAACACCGAGTGCCATGCAAGAACTGCTTTATTTCATCATCGGTACCTACCTACTAATTCATATAAAAGTATCAGACCTACCCACATCACATCCTCCTTCTTTTAAACAAGTAAAATCAACAGTCTTTCTAATCAAAATAAAAGCTAACTATAACTAGGGATACTAACAAAAATAAAATTACATAACATACATCAAAACCAATTTTCAGTACCAATCCACTTCTCTTTTTTTTTTTATTTTTTATTTGATACAAATCAATTCGTCAAATTATATTATTTATTTATAGAAGTATAAAATTAAATTAAATTCGTCAATATGATATAAAATACAAAATTTACAATGTCAAAGAAATAAAACTATGTCAAAAATTAGATGTCAAAAGAATTAAAATTATGTCAAAAATACAATTATGTCAATATACAATTACAAAGTACATTAAAGCAGAATAATTATCATTATACAACATTAAAATTATACAAAACATCTATTTCATATTTCACAAACAATAGCCAAAGGTCTACATTTTCTAAATTAAAACGGATACTTAACTACGATTAAGGTGTACATTATTCAGCCACTACACAAAAATCCTTATACCGAACCGTCCCGTCAGGAGAATCCCCACCGATCAGGAGCTCTCACCGTCCTGCCAGAACGAGTAACATAATTAGAAGAAGCCCCCGCTAGCCGTTCGTACTGCTGCTGGACGCTGGAGGTGCTCCGCGAACAGCTGACGCTTGGCGCCGGCGCCGGCGCCGCCGTCACGTCATCGTACTCATAAGCCTGCATTCTATCGCAAACGTCATCGTGCGAAGAGCTATCGAGAATGATTTGTTTCCTATTTCGGCGTATTAAAGTACCTGTACAAAGCCTCAACCAGTATGACCTTGGCCCTTTTACATCTGTCACTTGTGCATTTACCCAATTTCTGCCCATGCGAACTTTAACTTTATTTCCTACAAGTAAAGGCTTAAGATTTTTACTTCCTCTATCAAAATATTTCTTTTGAAGAAGTTGCCGTTTGTACAACTCGCTGTGTACTTGACGTGTGTCGTTTAATTTCGGTTCTAATAGTTCTGCAGAGCACGGAAGTATGCTTCGAAGTTTCCTACTATTCAGTAGTTCCGACGGAGAAGGCAACTTATCACTGATCGGAGTATTCAAAAATTCTAACAACGCGAGTCTAAAATCCGCTCTGTCGTATAAAGTCTTACGTAATATTGACTTGACCGTCTGAATTGCCCTCTCGGCCTGGCCGTTCGATTGTGCGTATCGCGGAGACGACGTGATATGTTCAAATTTCCATTCTCTGCTGAAATCTTTGAACAACCGAGACGCGAACTCGGGCCCATTGTCACTGAAACAAATTTCCGGAATGCCTTGGCGGCTGAAAATATTCTTCATTTTGTCTATCACGCACTGTGACGTCACGCTACTTAAATCTTCTACTTCTACATATTTGCTAAAATAATCTATCACTAAAAGGTAATTTTTGTTATTAAAATGAAAAATATCAGCACCGATCTTTGCCCAGGCTCTCTTAGGTATTTCGTGAGAGATAAGCGGCTGTTTGCTATTTTCCTTCCTATAAGTCAAACACGCCTGACAATGCGAGATCATATCATCAATCTGAGTATTCATATTTGGCCAAAACATGATTTCGCGCGCCCTGAGTTTAGTTTTTGCTGCACCCAAGTGACCTATGTGAACTTTCTTTAACATCTCTTTTCGTATGCATCTCGGAATAACAATTCTCGTACCTTTCCATACCAAATCATATGCCACGGTCAACTCCTCTCGATAGTCCCAGTAAGGAGTGACAATATCTTTAATATCACACTTGTGCGTCGGCCACCCATCCATTATTACTTTCCTAAGTGCCTGCAGCTCTTCATCCTGGCCTGTGAACTTTTGTAATTCTATAAAATGTGTATCTGTCAAGCAATTACTAGCCGCTATTGCGCATACCTGCGCTCGCTCCTCTAAATAATCTCGCGGCTCCTCTTTCTGTTCGGCGGACGGGGCTACCGCGCGCGACAGTGTGTCTGCTACATATAAATATTTTCCTGGTTAATATACGAGCTTAAAAGTATACGGCTGTAATCTTATTAGCATTCGCTGTAACCTAGCCGGAGCTCCGGCGATCGGTTTGCTTATTATACTTATGAGAGGCTTGTGGTCGGTTTCTATGGTTACATCGCACTTTCCATAAATATATGTATAGAATTTTTCACAAGCAAATACACACGCATACAATTCTTTCTCGATTTGCGCATAGTTTTGTTCCGTCTTAGTTAATGACCTCGATGCGTAGCAAACCGGTTTTCCGTCTTGCATTAAACACGCCCCTAAACCATTTTTGCTCGAATCGACAGAGATAGTGACGGGCTTATCTACGTTGTAGAACTGCAATACCGGTGCGCTTGTTATGCACCGCTGCAATACCTCATAGCATCTGTCATGTACATCATCCCAATGCCATTCAACTTCCTTTTTTAAAAGTTCCCTTAGTTCGTGCGTTTTTTCGGATAAATTAGGTATGAAACTACCAACATATGTCACTAATCCTAGAAATCGCTCTAAATCCTTTTCATTTTGTGGTTTGGGCATGTTTCTTATCGGCAAAATATGTGAGTCATCGGGGCGTATGCCGTCTTGTGAAATTATGTGACCCAGATATTTTATTTCTGTTAATCCAATTTTGCATTTTTCTTTGTTTAATTTAATGTTTATCTGTCGACATCTGTCTAAAACTTGCCGAAGACGTAAATCATGAATTTCCTTAGTTTTTCCATAGCAGAGCAAATCGTCAACAAACAAGGTCACGCCCTCTATATCATCAAAATATTCGTACAGTCTTTTATGAAAAACTTCAGAAGCTGACGAAATTCCAAATGGCATACGCAAAAATTTAAATTTCCCGAACGCCGTGTTGAAAGTACAAAGGTCGGTTGACTCATTATGCAATTTTAATTGAAAAAAAGAGTGCTTACAGTCTAGTGTACTGAAGTACTTAGCCCCTGAAAGCTTTGAAGTGATCTCATCTAGGGTAGGCAATTTAAAATGTTCCCGCCTAATGTACTTGTTTAAATCTCGCGGATCCAGACATATTCTAATGTCTCCATTCGGTTTTTGAACTACTGTCATACTGTTTACCCAATCAGTGGGCCCTTCGACTTTCGCTATAACTCCTTGCTCGAGCATCTCCGACAACTTCCGCTTCACGTTTTCTTTCAGCGCGATGGGCAACTTACGCGGCGCGTGGACGACGGGTCGCGCGTCCGCGGCCAACCTTATCTTATACTCGCACGGCAAGCATCCTACGCCATCAAATATATCCGGATATTCGTCAAGTACTTGTTGTTCTCTAATCTCACTCACACGTACTGACAAAACTTGCTTAACTAAATTCATCTCAACACACGATCTCTTACCTAAAACCGGCGGTGACGTCACATCGGCTACAACGAATTTAACAATAAATGGTTTGTTTTTACATAAGCATTTTAATCTAATTTGACCTAAAGTCTTTATATTCCCGCCGGAATAACTGACTAACTTTAGATTAGAACACATTAAATCATTCTCAGTAGCCCCTACTTGCGACAAAAATCTACAAGGCAAAACATTTACATCAGCTCCAGTGTCCAGCTTGAATCGAATCTTGTTGTTGTTGATAAGTATATCTACACACCAGTCATCGCTCGCGCCCGCACAACTAGACCCACGTACCTGATCAATGGAGCCCTCCTGGACGGTGCATATGCGGCATACTCTCGCGAAGTGGTTCATGCGATTGCACTTTACGCACCTTCGGCCGAATGCCGGACACTTGAACTTATTTCTAACATGTACACTTCCGCAATATTCACATGAGCATTCACCCTGTCGCTGGTGTTCTCTCGCTGACGTCATCGTGGTTTCGTGTGGCCGCCGCAGCGCGAGGGATTTTCGCGCGCCCGACCATGTTCGCTGTTCCTTCCGTGTGTGAGGCTGGTGCCCGCTCGCGGCTAGAGCGGCCCGCTGCTGATCGCTAGGTGCGCGCGCGCGGCTTTGGCGTGAACCGCTAGCGCCGTAATGTTGCTGCTGCACCCAGTGCATGGCCATCTCGGTGTTGTAATCTGACATTAACGTGCCCGCCTGTGCCCGGGACATCTCTGCGATATTGCAAATATCTAAAGCTTTTGTCAGTGTTAAATCGTATTCGCGTAAAAGTCGCTCCCTCAGCGGTTCTTCTTTCAAACCACATATCAATCTGTCTCTCACAAGGTCATCTTTTAGGGAGTTTAAAGACCTAAAGCAGGAAGATGCTAATTTATTAAGTTCGAATGAGTATTGTTCTACAGTTTCGTGCTCGTGCTGCTTTCGGGTGAAAAAACGATGTCTTTCTATTGTTATATTCTTCTTAGGTGTGAAAAATGTGTCAAATTTTTTCAGTAATTCTTCCACTGTGATATTAACTTCTGGCGGGAACTGTTCGTAGACATCGCGACACTGCTCTCCGATTATGTGTAACAAAATGTTTACTTGAACTATTTTGTCTTTTTCACCCAGTTGACACTCACTATAATAAATAAGAAATGATTTCTTCCATTTTGACCACTGAATACTTAAATTTCCAGACGTTACGTTTGCCAAGTCTTTTTCAAATAAAAATGGCGGTGGCGGTTGCAACCTTGATTCCATGATTTTCTTTATCTCTCTTTCACTAAATGTATATTCTTCACTTTTTCCAGCTTCTCTAGCCTTAAATGCATCTTTTCCTGTCTGTTTTATGTGATTTGAATCGGCTGCGCCATGTTATTTATGTTAATTCGGGGAGCTTCAATAACAACACCGAGTGCCATGCAAGAACTGCTTTATTTCATCATCGGTACCTACCTACTAATTTATATAAAAGTATCAGACCTACCCACATCACAGTTAAAATGTTTTTTTTTGTTTGTTCTTATTATTTTAATTTTTACTGTATTTGACATTGAATTACTATTATTATTATTATTTTCATTTTTGTTTTTTTCTCACTGACATGATTTTATATTGACATGTTTAATTTTATTTTATTATTTAATGTTTGTTTTGTCATTAATGAACTTGATTGTAAATAATTATGGACCGAAATCCGAAATAAATGATTTTATTTATTTTTTATAAGAGCCCCATGCGTGCATATTATCGGCGTGGATATGCATTTTCATTTTATTTTCTTTTTTTATAATACTAAGATTGTCAAAAGCCACTTTGACGTCATATTTATCGCTTTTAAAAGTCACTGTTTCCCCCAACTTAATAATTACGCTACAAATATTCAATGCTACTTTCTTACCTAACAAATTTTGTAAGTCGATCTGTTTGCGCTCCAAAATCATCCATTAACCGCTGAAATGCAAGCATCGACTCGGTGTATAGCAGGGCACTCCTTCGTCTCATGTATCGCATCCCAGGCCGCGCCCATTGAAGGTCGATAAATTCCCATCAAACCATAGATATCCTTCCGATAAAGCCTCCACATTATTGCACAACCATTTAGATAGCTATTACAATATAAATGCATTTCGTGCCGTGGGTGGCCATCAATCTTACAATCGGCGGTTTACGGTCCCTCTTGTCTCTTAAGAATGTCTTAATGTTTGCTTTAGATGCCGATTGCGTTACGGCACGTCAAATGCGTAAGTGAATTTATTTTCCTTTGTTGAGTGGAAATAACGAAACTACTGAATATAAAGCATATAAATAACTTAGCTGCCGCTGGGGTAGACGTGTTCTAAAGTGAAGACCGCGTATTGGCAAGCGTAACGTAGGACGCCTTGATACTCGATGGAATGACGATATACGTAGGACAGGTAACGGTGGATGAAAGCGAAAAGCCGAAAATCAGGCTGGGTGGCTGCTTTTGGGAGAGGAGGCCTATGTCCAGCAGTGGACCTTGATAGGCTGATGATGATGATGAAATAAGTTAGGGTCTCAATTAGGGTCCGCTTATCGTGACCTTAGCTAATCTGACGTTGGTTACGGATCGCACAATTGTATTTCTCAATACTTAAAATGTTATGTTTATATTTTGTGTTTTTAATATAAATAAATATCGTAGGACTATACACACAGCGCCATCTGGCCCCAAACTAAGCAGAGCTTGTGTGATGGAAGTCAGATAACTTATACAAAACATAAATTTTTTTTTTTTTGTAAATACATACTTGTAATACATACAGAACACCCAGACACAGAACAAACATTTGTTTATTCACAAAATGTTTTGCCCTGAGTGGGAATCGAACCCACGCCCTACAGCTCTCAAGGCAGATATACTACCAATGAGCCAACGGAGCTGTCAATATGTTGTTAGTTTTTTTTTTTTTTTTCTTTGGTTTTGGCGTCGCGTTTTAGCATTTGCCAGTGTCAAGTAATTATATATTTTCAAGTTAAATAAGTGCCATCGTAGCTACTTTTAGTCAAAGTCGTCTTTGTCAAGTCCAGTTCGTGTCAGTTAATTCCAGTCATGCTTTAGTAAAGTAGTGGCAACTTTACTACAAAGCTTCGATGGAGTTTTGGAAGCAACACGAAAACTCATGTTTCACCACATTATATCATTTTCCCACACTCGCGCTTGTAATTCGGCACTTTATGAATAAAACACCACCATTTTTATGCATAAACACTTGACAAAACACTAGTTTTGGAAAAAAATACAACGGAGCGACACGACTCTTCCCGCGTTCCCGCCAAAACTCACATGTTGTTAGTTTGTTTATCAGCTTTATCGTTCTAGTGGTAGTTATTTGGTTAGCATTTCCTTCGTTTGCTGCACTGTGTGAAATATTCCTTTATTATTATTTTTACTTAAAGCTAAAAATATTAACATAATCGGTCTGTATGTTGCTAAACCGTCAAAAGCGGTTAATCTTAAGCATAGTAGGTAATAACGAGGAGCGTGGGCGCTAGCGCATGGTGCAGCCCCAATGAGGGCACGATCGATGGATGATGTGGGCGCAACTGTCCGCCGTTAATGAACGCTTTGTGCAGCAAAATTGAACACAAGGGCTCGACCACGGCTTACCTGATTACTGTTTGCTGTTATAGAACAATTGTAATAAACGCACGTGTAAGTGTAAGCATTATCCTGTTTTGTAAATATGTTTAAATTTATATCTAATCCCACTGTTTTGTTTATTAGGTGAGGTTTTACAGATCAATAGATAATTTCTTTATTGTTTACGCCAAACGACGAAATCAAATTTGTAGCTTTTAATCAATTTTGACTGAAGTTTAACTTTTATTGTTTTTCACTGAATATTTGATTATAATGTTGTTTTCGTCTTAAATTGATGTAACACTAAACTTGACGTTTTGTAATTTCGTAATTTAATTTTTAATATACATATTAGGGTACACTATATTGGTGGACTTTATGAATAAATAAATAAGGTTGTACATATAATGCAATTAAAAAGAACTTGTATCAAGACTGGCAGCCTTATCGCTATAGGTAAACTATCTATTCCAGATAACCTTAAAGAGGATTTAAGATTAAGTAGAAGACGGGTTGTGTATATAACAAGGAAAGAAAAATAAATAAGATTAGATTTACATAAATATTATATAGACATACATTTTAACAGTTACACGTTTTAATGTTGGGGAGTTTCGGGTTAAAGTAATACTGCAGGCTCTATTTTTATATAGTGCGAATTAGTTATCGCATAATTATGTATGTATATGAGCAGCTTTTTAAACGTTTTGTAAGGACAGGCGGACATATTCGTATCCTTGGACTCCGACTAATAATAAGGTTTTACCTATAAATGTAAACATTTTTTTCCTTTAAAAAAATAAATTAGCTGTTCCATAGAAAAATAACATTGAACTCGTATGTAACAGGTAATTTTTTTTCTGTGATTTTAGAGTTGTGCCCGTAGTAAAAGTTATTCATAATGATAAGTGTAATAAGCCCTTCTCGACTTAACGCACCATAAGCGAAGCCTGTATAAGGGTAAAATGTCGAACCCACATTATTTTTGAAGTCCGTTAAAAACGCAGTTACACCAAAGTCGGGCGGGGATCACAGTTTGCTTAACTTTTATTTAGGACAAGGCGCTTTCTCGGGATATACTGCCAACAAATTGTTTAGATAAGGTAATGTCGCAACTTCATACAAAACAATGAACTCTTAATTCTGTTCTGTTCTTAAGTTTGACGACCTTTGTGGATGTGGGTAGAATAATGGGTACTTAATTCAGAAATCGTTCACGAACAATGTTACTGTGTTAATGATAGGTTGGGATGGTAAACAATAACTTTGCCGAGTCACTTTTTAGACATACGTAAATAAAAACCAAATCAATGTACAAACGTTACTGCAAAGCAGCTGTCATAAATTAATGATTTTTTCATGTGCGCATCGCAGTATTAAATATATATATTCTGCCGTTAAGCAGTGTTAAACATTACCTACTGTTTGCCGGTTTGAAAAGTGCAGCTAGTGAATTTACAGCGTCATTAAGACAAACCATCGAAAGTCTCAAAGTTATAAGCGCCAAAGCTGTGATGTCCTGGATGTTTTATTATTCGAAGGTCTAGGTACCGCTGTAATAGTTATCATTGTAGTACTCTGCTGGCTAGATACCACTCTCAGGCACCTAACGATGTGTTCCGGAAGCCTCACTTGAGACCCAGTACCGTTCCAGGCTAGGTGTGTTCACGATCTTTGAGTTATAAAAACATCGTATAGAATCTTATCTAATTGTAAGGTTTAAATAAAAAAATACCGGTAAAATAGATTTTTAAGTAGATCACAAAAGACGAGTTACCTCGCAGTGATTATAGACAATGTCGCCCTGTTTGAATCAATTCAATTAACCTTTTAACGTATATAGCGGCATATTGGTTACGGTTAGAAAACGACGGGTGGCAGTGCTTACATGATTTATGTTGATTTAAATGCATAGGGGCAATACTGGATGACTGTGGATGCACAATCATAAGTCCCGCTACCCGTAACCCGTAACCAATTGAATTTAATTTCGGTATCGGTTATTTGCTATCAATTGGATGCATGTCTGTAATCGATTTTGTTATAAAGATAATAGACTAACTGTTTTGAAAAAATCAACGAATAAAAAAAGAGTTAAAGCGAAATTTAGATTTTAGGCTGAGTTTTCACAATTATTATGCTGTAAATATTGATTAATTATTTTATCTTATGCCACAAATATTATACATTTGAAAATTTGAGTGCGTGTGCGTGCGGGTGGGTGGGGTACGTCTGAAACGGATTTGAAATATGAAAATTAAATAGCTTATAAAACATTGACAATAATATCATAGGCTTTTTAGGAGATTCGCAACGCAACTTTATATATTTTAAAACGTGGGTACTCGTGAAATATAATTAAGTTACAGTAAGTAACATAATATTTATTCAAAAGACACAGTTAAAACAGTAATACAAAAAGTTGTAGATATTATACAGGACGTACAATTTCGGTTGGTACAATTTGTATAACGTAACACGCCGGGCCCCAAACTAGGCAAACCCTGTATGTTGTTGACCCAAGTTCACATTGTTGACAGTTTCAATTTCGCGTATCTATAAATGTTTATTGAACAGATTTGTTTACACATTACAATACAATAACAGAGAAAATATAAAAAGTGTATGTGCGTGTGTGGTTGTGTTTATGTAAAATTATAAGCGAGTAGTGCTGGATGGGAAATTATATGGAAGTTTGAGTGACAAAGTGGGATATCAGGAATGACATAATAGTACAGTCGTGAATTTGAACGCGAATTTGGGTATGACATAATAGTACAATCAAACAGACGCGGACGACTACGAAAAATATATACTAAAACGGCTACCATTAGCATTTCGGTCTGAGATCTTCTAACAACTAATTAAAATCTGCAAAGATATCTTAGAATCGTTTCAAATCGCACACACAATTTTTGCAACATACAATTTTTTTTAGTATTCGTCGGTAAATATTGTATTCGTCGGTAAACATTGTAACCACTCTCTCGATATAACTTAATCGATAAACATTCGATTGGCTTGCAGGAACAATGGCTCTGCATTACCATGCAAACAATCTAATTAAACCATGCTGGGGTAGATCGTGGCGGGGAACATGATTAGTCATTTACGCTTACGCTAATGCAGCAGATATTAACATAATTAAAATAAATTATGTAGCGATGATAGCTCAGTGGTTAGCGCGGTAGATTCGCATGCCGAAGGGCGTGGGTTCAAACCCCGACAATGAGCTTGAGCTGCCGGTGAAGGAAAACATCGTGAGGAAACCATAGCATGGTGGTAGGGTACTTTTTAGTACTCGGCTGGCTAGCTACCACCCTCAAGTTGAAAATCTGCCGCCAAGCATCTAACGGTGTGTTCCGGCAGCCTCACTTGAGAGCCAGTTCCATTCCAGGCTAGGTGTGCTTTACCATCTTCGACCACATCTTCACTTAACATCAGGTGAGCTGTGGTCTAGCACCTAGCCTGTCAATCATTAAAAAAAAAAAAAAATTGACGGTTCCAAATTGTACCTAATTTTTTTAGGTTTTAAGGTTTTACTTCATTAAAAATAAGTTTCTAAGTAAATTAATTTTACTGTATAGTATGCTCAAGGGCAGTCGTTGCTCTGCCTTTAATTTTAGCGTCACATACCGATTCCAATCGTGAATCCAGGAACACACTAAAATAGGCACAATAAAATTCATTAATCGAGTCATTTCAAGCAAGCATTTCCACAAGGCAAAGCTGCAGCTTTGTTGGCGGACCATCTGTCTACCAGTTCGGAGGTCTTGGATTCCAGACTGGGCTGTTGAGACTAACCATTGATAGTCTCAAATTAATGAGTGCCAAAGCAGTGATGCCCGGACTTTGTTTTGCTACTCAAAGTGCTGTGTATTGCCGAAATGGTTATGGGCATGCGTTATCTTTTACCATCGTTCGTCTCATTAATATTACATTTTTTTTAAAGTCTCGCGACACGCACGTTTCTCGTTATGTGCGTTTTGCCACTATTTTCAAATAGTGAAGGAAAACATTATGAGAAAACCTGCGTTTCTGAGAGTTCGCAACGTTCTAAACAATGGGTTAAGTCTGCCAACCCACACTTGACCAGGGTGGTGGACAATGAACCTACTCTTCTCACAATGAGAAGAGAACAGTTATAAAAACAAGGCTGATTCAGGTGACTTATATAATCATAAGAAATATTCTAAAACTTTTTTCACACAGCGCCATCTATGTCTAAACTAAGCAAATCTTGTACTATGGGAACCAGATAACTGATAGAATACTTTTATTTGTATATTCTTACTTATAAAATACATACAGAACACCTAAACACAGAACGAACATTTATTTACACACAAAATGTTTGTGCGGGGTGAATCGAACCCACGCCCTACAGCTCAGAAGCAGATACACTAACGAATGAGCCAACTTTTACTGCCCAATCAAAGTAATGTTGATTTTTTTTGTTCAAAATAGGTTCGCGTTTGACCATACTCTGCCTGATTTATTATTATATATCAAGCGGATGACGATTATAGCTTAATTAGAATTGTGTTCCTCAAAATACCTGAGTTGAAAATTTTATATTTATTATACAAAGTCATCATTATATGACATGACGTCCCGTTAGCGTAACGTTACCGCGTTATCTCGGATCTTGTTTAACTCTGTAATCAGGGATCTCGGTAAATAATTACATGGTTAAAAGCAGACGGGATCGTCATGCACGGGCTCCCGGATACGGTCATTATTACAGTCATCATTAGTTGCAATCATTTCCTGTATTCAACTTTTTATTTAGATCCGTAAATTACTTGATAAACTGTACTAATCTATTTATTAGAATAGAATATTTAATTGACCTTATAACTACGTATATGTTACACTAGACACGTCAAAATTACAATTTCATTAATGTAATTACATACAATTAAAAAAAGGAAAAGAATACAAATCAACAAATGTCACTGGCTGCTAATAACAAAAATATTCAGTGAATGATACAAAATGACAAATTAATATTAGAACGTCAGTCAAAATATTAATTTTATTTTCATTAACATTAAATGTCAAATATATAATCTTAAAAAAATACAAAACATACGCCATTACCACACATATTGAAAAGTTCAAACATATTACAAAGAATTCTATTTCGATACAAGGGCCAGGTTAGGGCTTCAGAGTGTGAAACCTAACAATGCGCGCCGCGTCAAGGATCACTGCCTTTTGGATCTGAACCTTGACACAACTGTCTAGCGAGAGTTTCTTAAGATGTTGGTCGAGACTCTTCCCTGTGAGACCGTTCGCCGTGAGGACTATCGGGGCAATGGTCGGTGAATCAACATCCCACATGGCAGTTATCTCATGAGCCAAGTAAAGGTTGAGCTGAGCTTGTCTTTCTCGGCCTTCACGTTACTCGTTATTATTATTAAACTATTATTAATTAAATTTTTTTGAGTAACTATTATACATACTCTATGGGGATAATTTCAGACACTGTTATTAAATTTCCCATTTTTTGCAGATATACAACAATTATAATTAAGGTCTATATTTCCTGATATCTTCATTTAAATTACACATTCTTCATTTATACTTAACACTCTTGGAGCAGGCATACTACCAATGAACCAAGAGGGCTGTCAAATGTGAATGAATTGGTTCTTGAGAGTTAACAATTTATTTTTGTTGTTATAACTTAGGTGTCGCAGATACTCTATCGATATAATTGTTTGTATGTTGAACGTGTATTATTTGTTATTTCAGGTTATTAGTTGGAGCACCGTTGGGTAAAAATCTTCAGCCGAACACAACTAGATCCGGAGCCCTATGGAAATGCGGGATGAGCAGCGGTGTCAGCGACTGTCAACAAATAATCACCGATGGCAGAAGAAGTGAGTAACAATCTGTCATCACACACTAATTCTATTTATAAGAAAACTATCGGAATCATTCAACGCATTTGGTCTATTGCAAGTCTAATATCATCGCGTCTCCTAGTCTTATGATGCTTCAACTTATGACATCTTGTCGACTATCTATTATCATAATTTCGTAGTTGTTTCTTAAAGGAGATAAACGAGGCGATGTAAGTTATAATATTATAGACACATTGGGCCTTACTTATAAACGATGCTATAAGTTAATCAATGCTTAAAATGATCTGTCAACTTTTCGCTGACGTGAAACGTCTCATGTGAAAACGTGACAGCCTACTTTAAGCAAACACAACGTTTACAAGTACAGCTTATTACGTGTAAATAGTAGTGACTTAATAGATAGCACAGGCCTAGATTTAGTAACACAACAACTTAAATACTTAAAAAGTAGACAGCAATGCACCGTTTGAATTAGAAAAAAAACAGTTACATGTTGAATGGTTGACAAATTACGGTAATAGATATTATTATTATAAATGAAATGTAAAGACAATAAATTTAAATGTTTGCCTAAAAGCAGTACTGGGGCAGATGACGTGTAATGTAAGTTCACAAGTTTAATTAATTAAAAATATTGTCTTTTGTCGGTGGTGCTCCAAACAGCGAAGTACGGAAGGCTAGACACGAGTAAGTGAGCTGTGGTCTCAATCTTCTTTTAATCATACGCTCTTCGACTAATTGACTAATCGCTGTTTCTTTGATTCTAAATACTAATAGTAATTATTTTGCGCAAGTTCCAGCTAAGAAGTCATATATTGCAACGCATGAGCATCACTAACTATAATGATTTGATCGTCTTTTCTTTGCGTACCTGCCATTATATACCCATGATGTTAACCAGAACGTACTTAATGCATGGATATATTTTCGTTGTTTCCTACAGAAATGGCACGCTATTGTAGAGTTGCGATATTGTTTTTGTCCCTATCCGAATCAGCCCCGTTTTTATAAGCTGTCCCACTACGGGGCGCGGGAAGGGTACTGTCCCTATCACGTTATGTAAATCTAAATAAGATAACAGGTAACAGAAGTAAAACCTATTACAAGTTCTACAATAGCCCCCGCATTAGTTCTATACATTTTTAACCGATTTCAACAACAAGGAGGTTCTCAATTCGGTTGTCATTCTTTACATGTTTTTTGCCTCAAAACTCTGTCATTTATGAAATGATTTAAAAAGTTCTCTTTTTATTTGAAAAGATATACTTTGCATAGAAATTTCATGAAAATCGGTTCAGTGGTTTAATTTTTAAAACAAAAATATTGTAAACCTAGTCGTGTTTGGGCTTAGGTGCGTGGAGTCGGTTTTTTTTATAGTAATTTTATACTTGTTGTCATATAAAATGATCTGCAACGAAAATGTATCCATCAAACTTTAGAATGCACTAACAGCTTGCAAAAGCACAAATTATATTATGCCTAAGCAAAGCACATTTGTAAGTTACTCAAATATACCGATTTATGTTAAATTTTATTTTTAGACTTAAAAAAATAGTTTCTTTATTATTCCCAGCAGGAAAAACATGTGTAAAATTATGTCTACTATGTAGTTAACATAGAGCTTTAGTATAAAACTATCTTCGCGCAAAGTAGAACACAACAAAATGCAAAAACGCTAGGTTAGAAGCTGTATACAAAAACTCATAACATTTTCTTATTAATGAACTACAATTCAATCAAAACTTAGCCCGTAACAGAGGTGACTGGTTAGTTAAAAAAAAGTTTCTTGACACTTAATTAGTTTTAAAAATCTGGCTTCTTGCACACACTTTTAGAATTAATCAAATAATAGAGTCCAAAACCAATGTATGTCTGGTTTTGCACATTTATATCGTCTAACAAATTAAATAATTCTACAATGTTATATCGGGCAGTTAACTTAGAACTATCTAGGTCATACTTACAAATTTAATGGTGGTGTCTCTCTGGTAAATATTAACCAATCAGCCAGAATTGTCAGCTCAAAATTAACAAAAAGTAGACCTTGATAACGTCCATTAACCCGAGACCACAAGTTTGTAGCCGTACTTTCACGTTGATTTCTTTCAGGTTGATTTCTTCACAGGAGTTGTTCACTACGCCTCAAAAAGGAATTGTCACCTTATCGTTTTGTTATAGCAAACCGTATTTAAGTCACTTAGAAACTTTGGGATGCATGATTATGCTGTATTTATAAGCACGATGTTTGTGCATTCCGAAACTGAAATAGAAACAGTTGTTTCTAGCACATTGTAAATCTTTATCATTTTTGCTGTAAAGAACTATTTCTTGCATTTTTCTGTTCACGCCTGGTTGCAATGCTTTGCATTTGCCGACATTACCATCACCAATTTATAATTTGTTTCTGGGATCTATTTTCTTTTGCTGCAATAGCAACTATACGGATACAACAAAGCTTAGTTGCTTTTGCACATCAAATAGAATTTTACTTTTATCTCTTTATTTAATCATCATCATTTGAACTGTATTTTAATTTAATGTTTGGGATGAGTTTTTTTAAATAACCAAGGTATTTTTTTACTAAACAAATTGTGTCTAATTTAGCTTTTAGCGACGTTTTGTATTCTATTACTATAAATAACAAAAGTTATGCTGAGTAATGCAATGAAATGGATTTCATAAAGCAATCAAGTGCTTACATTTTTGCTTGGGATTGAATCCTGGAATGTTCTGATGTATGATTGTTTGTGTATAGGTCTTGACTCCGATCACCTGTCCGGGCCATACCCTGACGAGATCAAAGAAGGTCAGTGGCTCGGTGTATCAGTCAGAAGCCAAGGTCCTGAGAAAAAAGCTGTCGTCTGCGCACACAGGTAACTGCTGTTTTAAAAGACAGCCCTGTTGGCTCATTGGTAGCATGTCTGCTGCAAGAGCTGTGGGGCGTGAGTTCGATTCCCACCCAGGACAAGCATTTTGTGATATAAAACCAAATGTTTGTTCTGTGTCTGGGTGTACTGTATGTATTATAAGTATGTATTTACAAAAAAAAAAGTATTTAAGTATTCTATCAGTTATCTGACTCCCATAGTACAAGCTTTGCTTAGTTCGGGGTCAGATGGCGCTGTGTGTAATGTCCTACGATATTTATTTATTTATTTAAATATCACAATAATAATGTTTAAAAAAATAAAAGTGTGCCGTATAGATATATAGTTGTATGTACATTTGTTTTTTCTTCACGCTAAAATGGCTAAACTAGCGTTAGTAAAAATTCGTAATGCAGATGGGTTTATACTGGATTGATTCGTAGGCCACTTTTTTCTGAATCACGGGTGAAACCGCGGGCGCAGTTTTATTTCGGTGCTCGCACTAAACGAAATCCCCGTAAAAGTTATTATTAGTGATTAACAAAAATAGATTGCTTTCAGTGTTTAATGTACAGAGGAAGCAAAGAGGGTCTTGTTGGCATGCACATATAAAAATTTTACTTTTTTAATTTTATTTTACCAGTTCCAAGTTATTTTTCAGTACGACTTCATCTAAAACTTCTATTGTATTTCATTTACAGATATATCCGCAAATCAGGCGAGCTGCAGCTTGGCCAAGGGCTGTGTTATACTCTCAGTAACAGCTTGGATTTAGTAGACATAATGGAGCCATGCCGAGGAAGATCTCACATAAGGTCAGTTAATAAATGGTCATATTACAAATAAAAATGTTAAACTAAAGCCAAATACCAGACCAGATTAAGATTACCTATTCAACCTTATTACAGCACGTAAAAGTTTTTAGTGATTAACATTTCAATTCACACGTCGAAGGGCGTGGGTTCAAACTCCAACAATGAGCTGGAGCTGCCAGTGAAGAACCTATAGCATGGTGGTAAGGCACTCTCTCACTCTCTAGTGCTCGGCTGGTTCTTAAGTTGAAAATCTGTCTCCAAGCACCTAACAGTGTGTTTCGGCAGCCTCACTTGTGAGCCAGTTCCGTTCCAGGCTTGTTGTGTTCCACCATCTTCAACTACACCGTCACTTAACATCAGATGAGCTGTGATCAGGCACCTAGCCTGTCAACAATAAAAATAGACAAAAGTGCGGCAACCATTGATTTTTACCCAACCGCCAAACAAAAGTCTCTTTACGATGTTGCTGGAGATTTTGCTATAAGACCGTTCACCGTTTTTGGGGCATCGATCGTCGAATCAACATTAGTTTCCCGTCACTTTTATCTGTTTCTCTTCATGCAGAGAGCATGAAGAATATGGTGTCTGTCAAGTTGGAACCAGCAGTTCGTTCCTAGAAGATGATACACTAATCCTGGGTAGCCCTGGACCGTATACATGGCGAGGAACTATATTCGCACACGATGCCCAAGATGACCCCTTGGACAGAGACAACGTCGTCTACATGGGGCCTGTGGAAGATGGATCTAGCCCTGTCGAGAAATATAGCTATTTAGGTGAGTGTGACACGATCTTAGAAAAGTCAGGGTGTCGATACATAGATACCCATTTAAGTTTTCTGTCATGATTATCATCATCCACAGACTTCTTTATCCCACTGCTGGAAATAAGCCTCTCTCTTGTTATGCCATTTGCCTCGGTCTGGTGTCAATCTGTTTTCTGTTGTAACTATGAACTCTTATCTTGTCGCCGTTTACCGACACTAAATTTTATCTGTTTGCCTGCATGTCGATTCTTTTAATAAAAAACTATCGTTTCGGGCTCTATTGTTGATTTTTATTGCCTGTTAAATGGGTCATATTTTTTATCAAAATTAAAACAAACTTGAAACCGGAGTTCAAATATTTTAAAAACAATTATTATTAAACAAAGATGGACTTTGATAATGATGGAATACATTTTGATTCTTTAGAAATATACGATTGTTATACTTCTGTTTTCAGGAATGTCAGTCACCGGTGCGACATTTTTCGGAGGTACCAAGCCTTCATATGTAGCCGGGGCACCACGAGCTCACGGTACTGGCCAAGTCGTGATCTTCAGCAAGAAAGCAACAGCTGACTGGGGCAGCACAGACTTGTATAAACTGAATGTTTCCCTCCTATTAAAGGGTGAACAATTCGGCTCCAGTTACGGATACGAAGTGGCAGCTGCTGACGTTAATGGTGATGGGTAAGTTGGGATTCCAGACTTTGAAAAATCCAAAGTGCCGCTTTGATGACGAGAATACAATGTTGTATGCATTTTATTTCAGAATGCCTGATCTCTTAGTAGGGGCACCGTTCTTCTTTTCAAAAGACGCTGGTGGAGCCGTTTACTTATACCTAAACAAGGACAAAACATTGCCAGAAACTTACAATCTCAGACTTACTGGAAAGCAAGAGTCTCAGTTCGGTATTTCTATAGCAAATGCTGGAGATATGAATAAAGACAGTTGTCAAGATATTGCTATAGGCAGCCCCTACGAGGGCAATGGTGTTGTGTATATTTATATGGGAAATAGGGAAAAAGGGCTGAGCACGAAACCCGATCAAGTGATCACAGCAGAATCCTTACCGATCACATTGAAAACATTTGGATACTCTTTGTCTGGGGGAGTGGACCTGGATGCTAATGGATATCCAGATTTGTTGGTTGGTGCTTATGAAAATGTAAGTTTCATAGCTACACTTTTTTATGATTTACCAAACGTTTTACGGTTTTAAAATACATGTTTGTTACAATACAAGTTTCACAAAATTGTTAATGTTGTTTTTCCCCTGATTTCAGAGCAGCGTTGCACTAATCCGAACTCGACCCATAATCGACATAAAAACTTCGATTTATCCTTCTAATACGATCAATAACATCGACCCTACAAAACAGGGATGTGACAAAGATCCTTCAGCAAATTTGACCTGCTTCTCTTTCCAAGCTTGCTGTATTATAGAATCTTTGGTCAAGTCCACACAGACCAACACACATAAACTAAACTATGTTATTGAAGCAGAAACTTTCCCTGGAGGAAGAAAATATTCCAGAGTATTGTTTGATGGTGACAAGACTAATACAGTGAACAGGATAATCCAATTAGACAAAGACGTTAAAGATTGTAGGGAGCACATTGTCTATTTGAAAAACAATACTAGAGATATACAGACTCCTATCAAGGTAAGATTACTAATTTGTAACGGATTAGTTATACCAAACCATCATTAAAAAGTATCAATCCAATGCATATGAAGAGCACGTTCGACGAGCTCGACGCGAGACCAGGGCCAGATGGGTGCAGTTGGTATTATGCTGAGTTGAGACCGGTTTGGGACATAAAATGTGTTTTATGTTTTGTCTTTATGTTGTTTTTATACCACAAATTGTCTATCATAAGGGATGACGAATTGAAGTTGCATGCATGCATGCAGTACTTTTGAAGTTTCTGTGAATGTTGATTTTCAGTTCCAAGTAACATACAAGTTGGAGCAGGCCCAGCCTCTCTACTCCACGTCTGGTGAACTGCCCAAGATCGATGATTACCCAGTCCTGAACGCGACAGCTACCACAATGTTCACAGCTAACTTCTTAAACGATTGCAGTGGCCCTAATGGCACTTGCATCAGTGACCTGGTTGTAGATCCTGTGCTTCAACTTCCGAAAGGTTTGTTAAAATCAAAAAATGTATTGCCTCTTTTATTTCATCTAGTAATCAACTATATAATTATATTGCATTGTATCTACTACAAGAGGTTTCCTAAAGGTCGAAAATATTTAGCTCATATTTTAAGTATAAGCAGCTTAAGTTTCTTTGAACTAGGGCTTTATTTTGAATTGTTCATTTGATTCTGCATAAAAATATGGCCGACTTTCTAACACAATTTTATAATAAGCTTACATATTTGTATACGAAAGCTTAAACATAATTTTAAATTAAAGCCTTTACAATAAATAAACATAAGTAAATACGCACACAACACTATCTAGCCCTGAGCTAAGCAAAGCTTGTGAACTAACCACCACCAGGATCTGGTTTTTCTGGTTGTATAAAAACCAGGGGATTGGTGCTTTTTTTACACGACTGCCCAATAAAGAAGTGTAATGTTTTTCGGGCTCATATATATTATGTATGAATCCTTATATACATATGTTTATTCATATACGTTCATATACATAGGTACGTAAGTTTTTTATTCTTCCATAACTGTTACCTGTCTGAACAGATTTGGATGTATGGGGTATAGTTAGAATTCTAAAAAAAAAAGAAATAAAAAAAAACGTTTATTCGTCGTCCGTTCGTGATTTTTTAATTTGCTTAATAACTTGATTATAAATACATTTAGAACGAACATCTCATAAAGTAATACCTAATAAATAAATATCGTAGGACTATCATAGGTATACATATATGTCGTGCTTCATTTACAGCTGAAGATGAAAAATATTACGCGCTTACTTTGGGACAAGAGGACGAGATCAAACTTTCGATATCAGCAAATAACTTAGGCGACTCAGCTTATGAAGGGCAGTTGTTCGTTCAGCATCATTCTAGTCTACATTATATCGCTACCAATATAAGCGTAAGTGTATTTTATATATTAACAAAGAAACTGAAATGTCCTGAAATGAAAAAAGTAAATATCCGGAGTTTTCTCATTTTCAGTCGTTTCTTATTTCACGACTAAACGATTAAATTATTTACTAGATTTCGATGAAATTTAGTAAGAAACTACGGTCAAGATTAACACAGATATATGTATGACTATTTGGAAAAATCATGGTTTACAAAGTATTAAATTTCAATGTTCAAGTTGTAATGTATCTACTTATTTTTTTCTTGGTATTTGATTTTAATAATACAATAAGCTGGTCAGCTGGATGCAATGCCGAACAGTGCCGTTGACATCAACGAGAACCTCGTCGAGGCCGAAAAGATCAAGCTCAGTTAGTACCTTGACTTGGATTACGAGATAATTGCCAGGTGGATGTTAACACGAATATTGTCCCCATAGTTGTCGCGGCGAACGCCCTTATGGCGAAGAGTCGCGACCTACCTTAAGAGGTTCTCTCTAGGCGATTGAGTCATGGGTCAACCAAAAGCAGTGATTTTTAATAAACACGGTATCCTTTTTCAGAACGTTCCTCGCTCTGCAGTTTGGCCCCTATCCTGTTGCGCCCTTTTCATTTTAAATAAATTTTATTAAAAACCTATAAGTAAAATAAACCTAGGGGCTTAGGTTTTTTACTAAAATTTATTATTTTATTATAATATAAATTTAGTTACATTTAAAGCAAATAAACGAGTGATATAAAAATTATTTCATAAATAAAGTTAATATCATGAAAGTAATCCACTGTTCAAATTTAATTACAGGACAAACACGTGATTTGTACCAGCGTTAACAAAACCATAGTGTCTTGCATGCTGGAGAACCCTTTCAAGAGGCAGCCTGCTGGCACTCCGCCCATCACCATGAGATTTGATGCCAGAGCCCTGGAAGACAACGAACCTTCCGTGGCCTTCACTGTGTGGGCCAATTCCACTTCAAAAGAAAAGTATCCAGGAAAGATACCAGTAACAGTTGAAGCACTAGTTATAAAGAATGCAGAGCTGCTCATAAAAGGGTTTGTATTAACTCTATTTATAAATAATAATAATAATAAATATTGGAGGACATTTAACATAGCGCCATCTGGCCTCAAACTAAGCAAAGCTTGTACTATGAGAACCAGATAACTGACAGAATACTTAAATACTTTTTTTTGTAAATACATACTTATAATACATACTGTATACCCAGACACAACAAACATCGATACCATTGTAGATAGATAGATATTATGTGTTAGTCACACAAAATGTTAGTCCTGGGTATCGAACCCACGCCCTTCAGCTCTCGAAGTAGACGTATTACCAATGAACCAACAGATCTGTCAAAATGTATGGGACAAACACTGTCAAAAAATATGTTTCTTGTACGTAAAGGATAAAAATCTAAGCGTAGCATTAGTGCATAAAAACTGGGGCAGCGCTCCAGTATTTGACTTTAGATTTGTATTTGATGTTATTAACACAATAAAAATTGCGTAAACTAAAAACTAAAAAGAACTAAAGTGTACCCGTATCGTATAAAAGAAGTTCACAAATGAGTTACAAATGTTTAAGCAATTAAACTTAGTCATTATTGCTTACAGAGCAGCAAGACCAGAACAGGTGTTCTACGGTGGAGATGTCAAGGGAGAGTCGGCAATGAAATACTTTGACGACATTGGCACTAGAGTGGTTCATACCTATCAGGTAAAAATTATACCTTATTTTTAAGTGCTTATTATTTTTACTTATAGTTTCATTTTCTCTAATTGTTCTTCTTCGAACGGAGTTTCTCAGTGGTACCGTATTAGGATATCTTGACTTTGCAGTTGATATTCAACCTTCAAATCAAATCAAATAAATTTATTCTCAAGAATACATGTAGGTACATATAATAAGTCTTACATATATTTTTGAATTCAGTCACAATGTATTCAGTGAAAGCAGCAGTATCTAATACACTATTTTTAAAATTTGCAAGTAGACGTGCAAATGTTAAAAGTAAATACATTAATTTAATTGGTCTGGATTATGTTAATATTATTAGGCAGTATTTTTTAGAAAAATTCATGAACTCCACCTATTTGTTCAAACATTCATTATTATTACTTAGCTACAAATGGTTTCTAGTCAAACGGTCAAACAAATAACTTATTGAATAATTCTCTGTCAATAAATATTGTTACAATTCACCCTGCAAAATATGTTTTTCTTAATAATTTTATGAAAATGAATTAAACGCTTTTTTATTGGTTGATAAGCTAGGTGTTTGACGACAGCTCACCTGATGCTAAGTGAAGGTGTAATCGAAGATGGTAAATCACACCTAGCCTAGAATGGACTCTCAATTGAGGCTGCCGGAACACACCATGAGGTGCTTGACGGCAGATTTTCAACTTGAAGACGAAGACTGAAGACTTGAAGACTTTTCAACGTGGTAGCTAGCCAGCCAAGTACTAAAAAGTATCCTACCACCAAGCTATAGTTTACTCACGATGTTTTCCTCCACCGGCATCTCAAGTTCATTGTTAGGGTTTGAACTCACGCCCTACACCGCGCTAAACACTGAACTATCATCGCTATATCGTCTTATTAATACTGTATCAGTTTATAAAATTTGACACACTATAAATGTGAACCGCAGGTGTTCAACGAAGGACCATGGCGCGTGTCTTCAGTGCAGGTTGTGATTAAATGGCCGCATCAAGTCGCATCCGAAAACTCCCAGGGGAAGTGGCTGCTGTACCCTGAAGACGTACCCACTGTTGATGGAGAAGCAGGTAGATACAGCCTTAACTTTTGTGGTTTTCAATTATTATTAGAATGAATACTTATTATAACACGTCGGTTTCATTTTAGCGTAGAGGGCTAAAATGAAACCGACGTGTTTTTGACGCATGTTAGTTTTACTTATGCGGGATTATTCTATATTATATGACTTGTTTTGATTACATCAATAAAGAAAAATATAGTAGATTGTAATTTAAAGGTAGTTTAATTAATACACACATTATTAAACCTTAACGAAAAAATAACATTTTTTTTCGTTAAGGTTTTTTACAAAATGGCCGAAACTTCGACGTAAATAAACAAAACTAATTTCATAGTATTTTGTGCACGATTAAGACCCAGCAATAAACATAATTCATTTATCCCCATCTCAATAAATACATTTTGAGCCTATTATCTCTTGGTAGCACAAGAGAAAAAGTCATGTTTTTTGTCACCGGAACTTAATCATGTACCTACTAATTATTCATGTAAAATACTTTACATGAATTTTATTTATTTATCTCGGCGTTTCGGCTATGTTACAATACCCACAATAAACATAATTATATGTTCTACAATAGCGTATGTCAATGACATTGTCTACTGCATTTTACAGATCAGAAAAATGGCCTATGCTTTATAATCGGGAAAGAAAACATCAACACCCTCAATCTAACAAGCCGCCCCGGTACGTCCGAGCCTAAACTCGAAAATCTGGAAATGGATCCTTTCCTTACATTTGGCAAGATCAGCGTGACATCCAGCCAGAAGCAACACAATGAAACGAAAATAGTGGAATATTCAAGTGCATATGAAAACAAAGTAAGACGAAAGAGGGAGAGTGATATTGTAAAAGCAGAAGCATATACGGATAAAGATGGCCAGAGAAAACATGTTGTAAATATGGTAAGTTGACGAGATATTTCTTTACAACGTTTTAAATTATTACTATAATTATTACTATTGCCCTGTTAGCTCATTTGGTAGAATATCTGCCTCAAGAGCCGTAAGGAGTGGGTTCAATTCCCATCCGAACATAATATTTATGTTATGTGTTCTGTATGTATTACAAGTATGTACATATTTACAAAACAAAGTAAAATATATAAGTGTTTTATCACTTATTTGGTTCCCTTAGTACAAGCTTGATTTAGTTGGGGTTAGACGGCGCTATGTCAAGTGTTGTTTTTTTTTATTTACTGATCCATACAAAATTATTTACAAACTAAGCCTATTCCAGAAACCTCGATAAAATTAATTTTCTGTCGCATGACACTCATTTTATTAACACATAAAAACGATGTAGTCAGAAACAATATTACTCGAGAAATTATACTTTAGAATACAGAACTAGTGCGGGTCAGAATTGACTATCTTGTCTATGGTTCTTTTTTCAAACTTTCGTCGATGATACTCATATCTTTCAGTCGGATGCCGCACATATTTACAAAGAACTTAATATTTCAATTACCTATTCTTTATAATTCTAGAATTGTGAGAAGAAGACTGCGAAGTGTATCCAGTTCCAATGTGTGATATACCGATTAGCGCGAGCCCAGGCCACCACCATTACCGTGAAGGCTCGCCTCTGGAACTCGACCTTAGTAGAAGATTACCCACGCGTCAGCCACGTAAACATTGCATCCACTGCTTCCATATACTTCCCGCCTGATCACCATAATATACAACAAAATAAGGATGACGATACAACCACTGTAAGTAATCATTATGGCCTTTAGATCGGAACTACAACATTACATTAACTAAACATATATGTTTTGGTGCTAGATTACAGTTCACCTGATGTTAAGTGACGGATTGGTCGAAAATATTGAACACACCAAACCTGGAATGGAACTGGCTCTTAAGTGATGCTACCACAACACACCGTTAGGTGCTCGGCGGCAGATTTTCTACTTAAGGAGGCAGCAAGCCAGTCGAGTTCTAGAAAGTACCCTAACACCAAGCTATGGTTTCTTCACGTGTTCCTTCACCGGCAGTTAATAACAATTTATCCAAATATGAGAACCTATGAAATCTTTATGTCAGTAAAGTCCATCACTAATTGTTTGAAGCACTTTCAATCAGTTTCGGCGAAAACCGTCTACTGCCTTTTTGAGGATGACACTACGACACTATCGTCTGCCTGCTAGGCTGTCTCTACACTGTACAGTACTCTAAATCTTTAGTTTTACTCAACTTTATGGATGAGATGATCTGCTTCCTACAATATAGATGAAATAATATTAAAAACTAATTTATATCTTGCAGGTGGAGACCGTCGCGTACCCAGACTTGAAGATTAGCGAACCAACAGAAGTACCACTCTGGGTGATCATCCTATCAGTATTGATAGGACTCTTGGTGCTAATTCTGTTAATACTGCTTCTCTGGAAGCTAGGTTTCTTCAAGAGAAGTCGACCGGACCCCACCCTGTCCGGTAATCTAGAGAAAAACAACCACGAGTCCAGCCCCTTCATTGGACGAGACAGAACCAGTATTCGATAGCTAAAGCTTTTCTTCATTGTGAACAAAAGTTTATGTGACAAACGTGGAACAAAAGTATGAGACTGTTGGGGAAATGTCAGTGAAGCGATACCTAGCAAATAATATCCGACTGTGATGACTTCTTAGAAAAAAAAATGTGTACATGTGATGTTAAAGTGGTTTATGTTTTGTTGATGTTTAGCACGAGTCCTTGTAGTAATTTTATTGTAATTGTTTCAAAAATTGCATTTCTCTAGTGATATGTGAAAATGATTTAGATTGTTTATATATAGGTATTTTTTTCTGTAAATACGAACTTGCCTTATTTATGAATAGTTTAGGTGTCTACTTAATTTGACTAGAATTTCTACTAGTCATGAAATGTAATAATAATTATTATATCTAGGGTTTAAAACGTTTAATGAAGAAGTAAGACGTCGATTTTGTTGTGTGTTATATAAACTAAACGAGCATCACCAAAAATGTTTGCGATTATTTTTCAAATTCAGAATTCTAAAATTGCAAAAGTTTAGTTTAGATAATTTTACAACAAAATTGACATCAACGTATGTCACAATTGTTGACAACTACTTAATGTTACTTAATTGTATAATACGACAAGGTACTTTCAAATGAAATGTATTTCAAATACAATAAAAAAACAATTACTGTAGAGAATGTGTATTTCCTAAAGTTACATAGATTTTACCTATAAGACTTGTAAATATTGTAGATTCCACTTATGTAAGTTTTTTACCCAAAATAATCGTCACATTTGTTTATCAAATATTGTACTTATTTTATGTACGACTTATTCATAATGTTTATCAAATCTTTTTACAAGGTATTAATTGTTCGAATCATTTTCTGTAATAATTCACAAAGATGGTATAAAAGTTTATTATTTATATTATTTTTACGATACTCAAAAATGTATGAAAAAAAGCTGGCAATTACTTAATTATGTTTGTTATTTAAATTACATTGAAAGGAAACACTAATGTTTGATTAATATAAATATTTTTAATAGTTACACTCATCCTTATGAAGCACTATAAAAATATTTATTAGATACACAAACTAACACTGCCACGAAGACAAATAATTGTATTCTATATCTACTCTTAATATATTTCGATTTTCGACCACCTCATTAAACAACAGGTTGTGATGTCTGTTAACTTAAATCTATTGGACCTACTTAATAGTACATTTTAGTTGAATAAAATTGTGCCATTTCGCTACTTTAGCTTTTTTATTATCTTCCTCTTATTGATTGATTCCTCTTGGTGATTATTCTATTGATACTGCTTTGAAATTTGATTACTAAGGACGTACATACAAGTAGCTCTTTGTTAAATTGCAGTCTATAATAATCATATTCATATTTCTTGGTAACAAGGTGTTACAGGTCTGATAGTAATATGAGGACTGCTATATTTTAAGTGAGTTTACATTTTTGTTTATTAGCCTTTAGAAAAACGTTACAAATACCTGCACCGTGTTAGTAAAGCTATATGTGACTAGTTACGACACACGTAAGTATTTAGCGGGAACTAGGGATGCTTATAATACTGCGTGGAAGATCCAGACGGCTTCTGAAAGAGGAAAAATATATTAAATAAAACCTCTTATCAGTTATTACTGGCAGTCAATAGCTTGATGTTAAGTAACGATGTACATATATACATAATATGGTTAATACTCGTAAACTGAAATAGAAAATCATTAACATCAATTCTAACAAACGCTAAGGAACATAGTACGTATTATGTGGAAAATATTACACAGGCCTTTTTAAAAAATCAATCGTGACGTACTTAGCCTATCTACCAACAATAAAAGAATACTTTATTCTTCTAAGAGTATTTGTACCTAGATGAATTTTAAATTACTTCCTGGTACAAATTGATTTAGCGTAAAAAATACATATGTATGACTGTATGTGTATGTAAGATGTTCATATTTGCCTTTATTTGACGAATTAAATGTTTATCGACTCGTCTTGTGTTTAGCACATGCGTGACATTATCACGTTACACTAAATTCAATTGGAAAGTACGCTGTAAAAGTTCTTGTTGGTCTTGTTGTCCTTGTTGTTCTTGTTCATTGTGTTAGATGTTGAATAAAAAATTGTCAAAACTCACATCTTTCTTAACAGCCGCCCAGCAAAATGTACACAATGAAGTGTTTTTGTTATCGGTTTCATTTTTCTGAAGACACGGCTGTTCTGTGTCTCCTGTTAAATAAAGTATCACAGTCATGATTAATCCAAAAAAATTAAGTGAAGACAGTATATTTACTTGGTGGTAGATTTCCTTAACAGGAGGTCGTCTAGGTAGGTATCACCGCAGTACCAGATATCCTGCCAAGCAGTAGTGTGCAAACATTACTGTGTTCCGGTTTGACGGGTACTGCAGCTAGCAAAATTACTGGGCTGTTGAGACTAAACATCTAGTCTTAAAGTAATGAGTGCCAAAGCAGCGATGCCCTGGACGTTGTTTTGTTGCTCAAAGTTCTGTGTATCGCTGCAATGATCATGGACAGGCGTTATCTCTTAACATCCGTTATCTGACTCCCATAGTACAAGCTTTGCTTAGTTTGGGGTCAGATGGCGCTGTGTGTAATGTCCTGCGATATTTATTATTTATTATTATTATTTATTATTATCAGGAGAGCGCCTCGATCGTCTCATTACTTTAACATTAAAAAAAAAAGTATAAAAGTGCTGCAAATTGACTGATATTAAAAAACTATTGTCAACTCGATGCTGGTAGCTTTGCAAGCTGAGTACCTATAGCTTTTTTGCAACGGGTAGAAACCCACAGATACCTGGCTATATTGGAGAAAATATAGGTTATGTAGGTGTTGTTAAAGCTCCCTCGGTGGCCTGCCTATGTGCCTGACGGAGAGCACTAGAATCTCCAAAGAAACGCACCGGTAACCCAAGCTGAGCCAAGCTGAGCTGGCTTAAGCTGGTAAGTTAGGTTAAGTTGGTCAAGTTCATTGTCGAAACTTACACTCTAATATGCGAAAAACCCTCCACTAAAGTACCGCCGCTAGAACAACGCTATGATTTTCTAGTAGGTATAAGTATTCGTCTCTAAACGGCTGACGCCAATAAATTCTTTGTACTTAGAAGAGAACTTCCAAACAAAAAAGTGTATGCAAAACGGCCAACCGATTTGCGTGATTGTTTTGTACATGACCTTTCTGACATTCGTGACGTTTTTTATGATCGAAAAATTAATCTTGTCCAAATCAATTTCCTATTGTCTCATGTTACGAAATTGTTCATTTATTTTGTTTTCAGTTTTTATTTCATGCACAGGTGGCAAACAAGCTGACGGGTTGTCTGATGGTTTGAGATTGCCTATGGGTATCTGCAATAGTAGAGCCATAACATTGCCCATCTTTTAAGATTATAAACACCTTGCAGTGAGTAACTGCAAAACAGTGTATACACTGCTCTGCAGTTGAGCTAAACGAAGTAAGTAGGTACGTAGGTAATACGTACAGAGGATTGATACAATGACTTTATTTTGTACTAAACCAAAAGAAATTCATTGTATTCATCATTATAAACTACTTTTGCTATGAACATAACTCGGAAATCCTGAAAAAAAACATCAGTTATTCCGTAGAAAAAGTAAATTGACCCTTGACCAAATATAAAAAGCAGCTGATATTTTCGCGATTTCAGAGTTGTATAGTATAGTAAGTAAAATCTGTTATAATTATGAGTACGACGACCTATTTTAACTTGACTTTAGATTATGATTGTCAGTTAAATAAATAAAATAAATAAATATTAGAGGACATTTAACACAGCGCCATCTCGCCCCAAACTAAGCAAAACTACCTATGGGAACCAGACAACTGACAGAATACCTAAATACTTTTTTTGTAAATACATACTTATGATACGTACAGTACACCCAGACACAAAACAAACATCGACATTAGTTACACAAATGTTAGCCCTGAGTGGGAATCGAACCCACGCCCTTCAGCTCTCGAAGCAGACATACTACCAATAAACTAACAAGGCTGTCAAATATTTAGCTAACTAAATATATCTCACCAGTATAAAGCTGATTGTCTAAGTGTGTGATGTAGGAGCCAGCTAACCGCAGTATCTCGATCTTGCTGAGCTTCCTGTCGGGCGGCTCCGTGGGTATCAGCAGCCGGAGCGTGTTGAAAGCCAGGTTCACGCTGCTTGGGAATACAAAACAGTATTGTGATAACATTTCTACTCAAATGTTGAAAGAAACTTGTGAAAACTAAATTGCTTTAGTAATGAGTGAGAAGTGTGGGAAAGTGACATTTCCTGATTGTTCCTACTTATAGTACCTAAATATAAAACTTCATATGCGTCATACTCGTGATCGGGTGCTGCTAGCGGGTCGCTGGTCTGCTCGCGGTATACACACAATCTAGTACCTACTTTAACCTTAGATTAAGATCCTACTAACCTCTCCTCTTTTTGTAATGTAAAATTGTAAAAAAAAATATATATATATATGTAACTAAACTTGACAAAGGTCACGGACCCCAGTGTCTGTGGAGCGTATAATTATAAATAAAAAAATATATAAAACTTTATCACACAAGACAGTACGAATAGATATTTTATGTACCTAATAGTATCAAACGTGATGGTTATGTAAGGTTGGGGTGTACTTAGCCAGGAAAGGGTATCATATTACTTCTAAAACTCCAATAAAACTTATAATAAAGTCACCAATACTTTACTATAGCATCACTGGACTTGACCTTAACTTACCTACTTTCATTCGCTTCAATTGATTTCAATTTATTACTTGAAAATATACATAGAAATACTTTAATATTAGTATCTAATAAATTTGTACAATATTTTACATAGCCTCATCTAGCCCCAAACTAAGCAAAGCATGTACTACGGAAACCGGAACCGAAACTAGCAAAATAAACAAAGTGCGACGTCAAAACGGTAAAAACTGTTTTTTTTTTAATACTTTGCTTGACGTAATAAGACTATATAATACCTATACATACATGTATTTTTATGGGAGGCAATCTATGTAGGTACATTGCACATGAACGGCACCTAAGTGGGATGATAAAATAGAAACTAGAAAAAAAAATTGAAACAGATAAATACAATGGAATCCGAAAATGTTGGTTTGTATAAATCCACATTAATACTAACTTTTGCGTACGATCCCTCTCCCGCGCATTTGCTTGACACCTCTGCTTCGTCACCGGTATGGCTTCACCATGGTATGGTGTCGAAAACACATGCTGCTCCCAATTTTCTTCGGTACACTGATAATTTATAAAGTTCTCCATACGCCCCGAAAAAGTCAAAAATTAAAAAAGAAGAAAAATTATGTTAGCTTATGTGTCATATTAAAATAACATCACTTTTTACTAGCCAACACTTTTTGTCTTTGTTGTATTATATTGTAAATATTCTTTTTAAATCAAATTAGGAACAGTTTTTCTGTTTAAACGATTTTGCAAATTTTGAATTTAAATTAACAACATTGTTTTTTATGGCCAGTATGTACGAGTATGCGACCGCAATGCGTACTAATCCAAGGAAGTTTGCCGGGGCACTAATAAGCATCCCGTTGGATATGGTTGATGAAGGAGTCATTTAGGAAGAACAGCGCGCGCCACTGACTGGCTCTTAACCGATAATTGTATAAACAGATGTCTCTGAATTTCTCAGGGCCGCATTCTGTAGCTAAATTACATCTATGAAACGACTGATGAGCTTAACAGACTTCTTCCTAATTCTCGACGTAAAAAGTTTCCCAAACATTGTATGTTAATAAGAAAAAAACTGAGATCGAGTACGAGAGAATTCTTCGTCTTTATTTTTATTTGTATTTTCTTTTGTTATAATAATGTTACAATGAAAGTCCTATTAATTATTACGATTTTTCAACTTTGATAGAGAAATGACAAAAAACATGAAACTATTTCACGAGAGCAAAACACGAATCTTTCTTTATTTTACAAATCATTTCTTCTATTATTTTAACGATTTGATGTGTATAGACATTTAGAACGTCTTTGTACATAGTGATTTTTATCTTTTTCTTCTTATTTTTTAGGCATTGCACTGTCAATTGTATTTTGACATTGTTAAGGATTTTATGTTATCAAATTGAATAAGTCTAAATCACAGTTTAAGTCACTGTTATTTTAATAGTTCATTTAAGACCGTTACGAATGACTTACACGATTTTTTTTTTTTTTTTTTTTTTTTTTCTTCTAATGATGTATCTTTCTGTTGATAGATACCTCATTTCTATTACAATCTAGCCTAGTTGAGACTAATAAGTAATTTTAATATAACTTAAATTGCTAAGTAGAGTATATTCTAAGAATGCGTCCATCGACACTTTTCTTACTGTCTCTATTAAGGGGAAGACACTTTGTTCATGTGTTCTATAATAAGCACACTTACACGAATGATGATATAATTTATAAATACCTAATAACTAAATCGAATATATACCTTTAATTTGCCACAAACAAATGACAAAATGTATTAAATTATAAATTTATAGAAATAAAATATATCATTAAATGTTAACAGTTAAGTTCGATCATGTCCTATTAAAGTAGTGTTGACTTTACTCCAAACCTAGTGTAGGTTTGGAGTAAAGTCAAGATTTTAGACAATGAGTGGTAACTATAGTCGTATTAGCATAAGTAGATTTGGATAATTCCGGCCTTAGTGCAGTCCTGTCGTGGAGAATGGGTCCTCATGTCATCGAGAGTGTAAAACTCAGCTCCCCGTGCTCGATGTCTGTTTGTTCAAGCCAACTATCGCAATAAACATGTTTTATAGCCGCGATGATTTGTCAATAGCAGTTTCAGAAATCAGTGCGCTTGACAAATATGCTAGACATTTGGTCATAATTAAAAAATAATTGAAAACAAACGATTTTTCCAGATGTTCTAAAGGATTTCTATTCCAATGCATATAAAGGTATAGAAAAGCAAAACTATCCTAAAAATATTTTATTTAAATGCCCATATGCAGCATTAGCAGTTTTTTAACAATAATTTACTACTCATCATCATCATCATCAACCTATCATAGTCCATTGCTGGGCATAAGTCTCTCGCAAGACGCCACTCAGCTCGATCTTCGTTTTTTTTTTTTTTTTTTAATGGTTGAGAGGCTAGTTGTTTGACCACAGCTCACCTGATGTTAAGTGAAGGTGTGGTCGAAGATGGTAATGCACACCTAGCCTGGAATGGAACTGGCTCTCAAGTGAGGCTGCCGGAACACACCGTTAGATGCTTGGCGGCAGATTTTCAACTTGAGGGTGGTAGCTAGCCAGCCGAGTACTAGAAAGTACCCTACCACCATGCTATGGTTTCCTCACGATGTTTTCCTTCACCGGCAGCTCAAGCTCATTGTTGGGGTTTGAACCCTTCGGCATGCGAACCTACCGCGCTAACCACTGAGCTATCATCGCTACAAACTTGCAACTTGCAACTTGCAACATCGCTACAACGCTTTTTCCTTTCAGCCACTTCTATCTTTTTATATTCAAGTGTCAGGGAGTCTTACACCACGTTTGCCGATTCGAGGTCTCCACTCTAGAACACGTCTTCCCCAACGGTTATAAGTTTTGCGGCAAATATGTCTAACCCACACACTTCAACTTACTAATACGCTTAGCTATTCTGGTCACTTTAGTTCTCTGCCGAATTACTTTGTCCCGGATACGATCCCATAGAGAAACACCGAGCATAGCCCGTTCCATAGCTCATTGAGTGACTTTAAATTTTTGAACCGTTCCAGCTGTGAGAACGTTTCGGCGCTTTATGTATATCACTACTGGTAGAACTCACCGATTTAATTTTTTTTCTTTAAATTTAATACAATATACACAATATTAGATACATATTATTATTATTATTTAACACAATAATGGAACAGAGACTTGATTGAAAACCGTTCCACCAAACAATTCAAAAGAACGGGTTAAATTGAGAACCTTTCTTCTTTTTACAGTCGGTATATAAAAGGATCTTTTCCTTTAGAAGTTTAAATTCATTTATTTAATCTCGCAAACGTCGTTTCCCAAACAAGACAAAAAAAGACTTTTTATTTTATGATCATTCATATAAAGATTTTTTTATTTACTTCAAGTTATCACATCAGCGTGAAGTTCTCATTCGCTAACTTTGGGCCACGTTTGTGAGTCAGGTAGTAGCTAAGCGAGTCAATGATTTATTTCCAAAGAACATTAAGTACTAGTTTGTTTTAGTAGCGTTGCCGTATTTCTCTTGATCTCTCTCGTCTCTAGGGATGTCTCCACTGAATGTGTGGTTCCGTGGGAACGCGTTAATTGCTTAAATGATTCGAGTAGTCGTCCGCTGGCTCATTCGTATTCATTTGTAGCACTAACGAAGTTCACATGATCAAACAATGAGGACCGTGCGATAAATTGTTGTGATGATTGTGTTAACATTCCACTGACAATTTTGTATGCTCACAACGAACCTGCCTTTCATTCTGATAAACGTAAGAATAATAAATATTTGGTTTTGTGGTTGACCGGTTAGATGATAGAACACACCTAGCCTTATTATAAGAACTGACTCCGCTGAAGCTATCCGAACATACCATTAGTTGTTTGGCTACATTTTTTATTTTCTACTTAAGAGTGGTAACTGGCCAGTCAAGTAGAAAGTATGACAGAAAAGCGCTGTGGTTTTCTCATAAGATTTTCCTGCTGTAAGTACGAAGTATTTTCCTTTAGAATTTAGGAAATCGGTCAAGATCAAATAAGTATTAACAGAAGGCCAGTCGATTAGATCCAAATTCCATGAATAATCCATTCGATGACACACTCAGATAGCGAGATTCAAACAGTAAGTTTGACCAGTGTCCGTTTACCGTGACGATCCAATGAAATGCAGTACATGAGCCTATGATGCAACTGGTAATGATAACTCCTCGTGAGGTGTTCACGTCTTGTGTTACTCAGGTGGCGGTTTTCGCGAGATACGTCACGTCCCCTCCACTGAGCTTCGTCCAACCGAAGCGCGCGCTCCACGGCCGAGACTTTCTCCTCGCGACACCTCCGCCGGTGAAACGCTCGTCTCCGCGAGTCGCAAACGCCGTCGCGCGCGAGTCGACCGTCTCCGACGAACACACGTCCACATTTCCGCGTGCGATCCGCTTTCGCCCCGTAAATAACGTGCAAATGACCCGTGGTTACAATTAAATTAGGAACAGTAGCTGCTACCTGTGAGTGGCATCCTATTCCGACTAGAGTTTGAACCAGACTCTGTAGTGATGCCCGCCCGAAAGTAAAGGTGAGTTCGGTTTCCCTTTCTACTATCCGTGATCCTATATTAGACGATGACATTCCATGATAAGCAGTCAATGTGTCTTGTGAACTAGTGAACGCAAGGACGCGCTCGCCTGGACTACTGGACGATCGTTCGGCCGCAATGGTCATTGTCCTTGTTTTAGTTGATTTTGCAAATTTTATTAAAATCCTATCATCGGCGGCAGACGTTTAACGAGTTGCGAATATAAATTTGCAGATTAGCATATTGATTAAAAACAATTGACGGCTTGAGAAACTCTAGTTACAATAGCTTGCTTCTATCCGCGAGTAAGTAGGTACATACTTCATAGCACACACCTAGTTTTGGGTATAACAGTTACTTACATTAGATGAACAGTTAAGTTTGGACCGGTCTAGGCTAAACCGGAGATCAGCTGTTTAGTGCCATTAAGAAGACAATAATGTCTGCTTACAAAAAAGAATACAATGGAAATGTTAATACAGCGACTTATCTAACTCCTATCAAAACTTGTTTTACCACCTACATATAGTAAGTGGGTACTACATATAGTACTATACAAGCTATGACCACATGACTTCAGTACAACTTATCATGTGTTTGTAAAAAAATACATTGTTTTTATAGTTTCATTTATATCCCTAACACGGTTCCTATGTATTGACATAAATAATGATTTCTAGAGAGGCAAATACCGCAGTTGCCGCCTGACTTCATACAACAGCAACAAACATAAGTTTATTAAGGAGCTGTTATACTATTTAAGAGTATTAACACTCCTTGGAAATTCGCATGATTCATTAAGGATCTTTAACACAAACCGGATATCTGTGATGTACCTACTTACTTGCGCGTAGGATCCGCAATAGATGGCATCGATCCGAAGGCAATTTTTTTGCTAAGCAACAGTCTGGAAACCGAGTGCTTAACGCCTTAATGTTGCGAAACAGATTTCTAGCTTGAAATAACACATAGATGTAATATGTGTTGTTTATTAAAATGTTTCTTCTTTTCCTTTGTTTTTTGCATTGCGCTTTGTGAATTTTGCCACTGTTTCAAGTATTTAAATGTTTTCATGAAAGTATTAAAAATTATTTAAAGTACTAACGATTCAATCACAGACTTTATAACTATGAACAAATGGTTGAAATCTAATATGATACGCACAAAGCGTTTTGATTCCATATTTTTAGCACAGCTAGGTTGTGGGACACTGCCGTAATCTGTGTTCCCTGTTAGGTATAATTTGCGTATCTTCAAATCTAAGTAAATAGGTTTCTTTTAGGTGAGCGTGTTCTATCGTAGCCCGCACAACTGCTTAACTTCAGGCAGGGTCTAGTCAAATGCAAACCTATTTAGAATAAAAATAATACAAAAATAAAATATCAAAGAAATATCGCTGAGTTATAAAAATATCACAGCATGCAACATTGAGTCGAAATGCTTGTGTTTGATTTTCCAGATATCATACAAAACAACACCCATATAAGTAACAACACTATGGTAAATCGGATTATTTTCTAATGACATGTGGGTTCTAGATGGCGCCACATTCTTTGTATGTTGCGGACTATTTTCATTTTATGTTGGCCACTTCATAGCAGTAAAGAGTCAAATCGATAGATGGCGTTTTATTTGAGTGAATTTTCGTGGTATGACCCCGTACAAATACCAAGCAAATAAATATCACAATTGTATTGCAAAAGCACTGCACTTTTCAACGGCTTACTTAGCACGTAAGTTGACATCCTGCCAATGACCTATAGCAATAATGGCGTTGCATTCCGCCGGATGTCATTATTCTCGTAAATGCTTTGCTTTATGCATATTACAGTTATGTCACAGTTTTATAACACGCGAATATAATGTTTGCCTACTGAGACGTAATCAGTTCATTCATTGTTTTGTATGATTTATGATATTTACACTAGTAAAATGTAGCACTATATTCAAGATTCGTTTGACCACCAATACCAATGATGCTAATATCAATATCAATTATCATTTTTACGTATACCGATAGTTGCTTCTACAGATATTCACGACAAAGCATCAACTTCTTTGTTTCTGCATTATCACGATACCGTTGTTTATTTTACTTTTTATTTATTTATACACAGAACAAACAACAATTTTTATATAAGCATTATGTAAACGACAACAAGACGCTTCCAACGATACCTCATTAAAACACACCAGATATTCTGGAGAACAAAACAAAATATATGTTTAGAAAAATGTATATATGTATACTCGTATATATACCTTAAAAAGAATATAAAAAATGGCGCGTTAGCTAGGTTGCTAGCAGTACCTACGTAATGACTAATGAACCATTTTGTCTAAAAAATATTGCAGATTTACCAATTCACGCCTTGAAGATTACCTGTTAGGTAGGACGTGACACTAAAAATAACATTTGACTGTTGGCGCAAAGTCCAAGATAATGAATATATTCTTTAGAAATAACTTTTCAGGTTTTGAACAAATACCAACTCGAACCTCAATTTCCTTGTTTACGTTTTAACTGTTGTTATTATCTGACATTCTAACTCGGTCTTGAATTGAGACCTTACTCAATAGGAAGTTTACAAACAAGAGCTCAAATAAGTATTTTAAAGGAAACTATGCTCTTCATCAGATAACAAAAATAATTTTTTGCTCTTTGTAAACGGTGTTATTCAGCTTTACGTGTGAATTTATTGTTACATACTTTTATGCAAGCAACAAGCTGCGCCATTAAACATGGTTTTTGCCATGTTATTATAAATTCCCACCCAGGACAAGCATTTTGTGATATAAACCAATGTTTGTTCTGTGTCTGGGTATTCTGTATACGTATGTAATTACAAAAAAAATATTTAAGTATTCTATCAGTTATCTGACTTCCAAGCTATGCTTAGTTTGGGGTCAGATGGCGCTGTTTTTAATGTCCTACGATATTTATTTATTTAAATGAAGCATGATTAGGATCGCTGTAAAATAATAACATTATTTTTCAAGATATGTATGCATGTACATCTATTACAGAAAGCTTACACAATTTCTACAAAAGATTCAATTGCAATAGAGACGCAGACATGCTGAAGGGCATTTCTGCACCCAACTCAAAATTGGTTAGTAACCTCGCCAGAAAACGGGTCAAATTTGCGCTTGCCCAAGTCAAGCGCAATTAAACATGACCGTCCATTATTTTATTTAATAATTCAAACGCTTACCAGCCTATCATGAGAAGTTATCAGCTGTTATGTGGTGATTAATTGCTCCATTATTACACTTGCAGCAATTAAAGAGCTCAGTGACTTGCGTTGGCTTCTTGGATGGGGAAAGTTGCTTTTTACGATCAAGAATGTATGAAATGATATGGTAGATAACATTAAGATAGGCGGGAATGGACATCAAATTTGTTAAACCTTTACAATAAAAAAAAAATGTCATTCACATAAACTTTCGCATTTATAATATTATTCCCTAGAACGAGTTTGATAACATATTCAAGTCTTTTATAAAATTCACGTTATGTAGTTTTGTAGCAAAGATAGCTCAGTGGTTAGCGCGGACGGTTCACACGCCAAAGGGCGTGGGTTCAACCCCCAACAACAAATAAATACAATATAATTTAACAACGAGCATGAGCTTTCGGTAAAGAAAACATCGCGAGGAAACCATAGCGTGGTAGTAGAGTATTTTCTAGTACTCGGCTAGCTACCAAGCTCAAGTAGAAAATCTGCCGCCAAGCACCCAGCGGTGTGTTCTGGCAGCCTCGCTTGACAGTCAGTTATTTTACAGAATAAGTATGCTTTACCATCTTCGACCATACCGTCACTCATCAGGTCATCAAAAAAATATTTTATAGAAATTGCTATAACCTTGTGATATTTTACAAGCGATGTTCAGGTAGGATTTCCCTGCCTTTTAACACCTACTAAAATTTAACTATTTTTAATACTGCCTCGATGTTGTAAACATGACCCCAAAATTATTAAGAAATGAATGACCCCGACTGACCTAAACAATCTTGAAAAATGATTTATGATGTTAAAATACATAAATATTAAAAAAAGTTTAGACGTAACTCCTTAGCATTCAATGGTGACATAATTATCATCTGGAAAGCAAACATTTATCGATACACACACACAAAGACCGCCGCTCTCTCTCTAACACACGCACGCACACGCACACACACAAACACACACTCACCCACTCACTTATATATAAATTTAAATCTAGTAAATATACTTAAGACTCGCTCAGTCATACAGATATGTACCATAATATATAGAAGCACTACAGAAAATATCTACAAACTCAGGGTATCCTATTACGGTAGCTAGGGCTTCCAATCAGTTATTTAACCTAGCGATAACTTTATGTGTTTCTTTATTCATTTGCATACTTAATTATTAAATAATTTATAATGCATGCAATGAAGTTATTAGTATATTAATAAGATAAAATAACACAAGAACATTTTGTTGAAAACAAAATAGAATATTTATTAATATATTATTCAATCGTGTGCCGGGTTTATCGCATCGCAGGGACAGAAACCCATCAGCGCCTACAACTTGTGAGCCTTGAAATGTGGTGGCGGTGTCCACTAATTATAACTGAGATAACGTTGCCAGACGTCCCGATTTTGGTGGGACGCCCCGATTAAATGTTGCGCGCGGGTCAGGCTCAGTCCCGCTTTTCGGGGATAACTCGACCGAGCGTGCAGCGTGCAATCGGTGCGTGCGACCGCGATATCTTCTCTTTCTCTTTCGCTCTTTTCTTATTCCCATTTGTTTATAAATTTCCATTTCGCGAGAACGTACGATTACGAACAAAGGCATAACGAATACCATTTGTAATATAATATACATATTTAAAAACTGATTGTATACGTTTTTTTACTATGTCCCGCTTTCGACGAAAGAATCCCGGTTATTCACTCGAAAAAGATCCGTACTCCCGACTTGACAAAAAAAAATCTGGCAACGCTGACTGAGCTGCACAGTTTGCGCTTCAATGACTTATCAATCAAACCGGTTTGATATTTACTATTTTACCTAAAGCTCGTTAGATGGATCTTACTTGAATCAGTTCAAATAATATATTTTTGCCTTGATTTTGAGTTAGAAGCGGACAGTGACCTAGGGTAGATCAAAGCGGGCAGTCTTCCAAATAACGATATAAAGAAAAATAAAGAAATTGTGCGAAAAAAATGCCATCGCGTTAATTGGACAGCGCCATCTAGTTCAATATTTGGAATTCATGAAATATATGAATACTAGCGAGCCGCCCCGGTTTCGTACGGGTTAAATGTAGATAATAATATGTGGTGCATACTCGTGTACATGTATTATACATATAAACCTTCCTCTTGAATCACTCTCTCTATAGATGATAACCGTAATAAAAGCCAAATCACAGGGTAATCCAAATAAAGGGTTGGAAGCTTGGGGTATACTAAATCAAAATAGAGACATAATACTCATTCCGAATAATTGCATGGTGGTAAGGTACTTTCTAGTACTCTGCTGGCTAGCTACCACCCTCAAGTTGAAAATCTGCCGCCAAGCATCTCACTATGTGTTCCGCCAGCCTCACTTAAGAGCCAGTAACGTGACCCTTTTAGTATTATTACTCAACTAAACCAACCCTGTTTAATTCCGATTATTTTGCGTTTGTGGTTCCCCTGCGCAGTGCCGTGGTGAAATCCGCACGTTCGTTAGTGCTGTAAGATTATATCACCCACCCATGATCCACATTTAACTAAGCACGTCGAATAAATATGGTATTACTCAAGTAAGCTAGACATCTTGACGGACAATCTTACTTGCGTCCTTTTCGTACCTATCTCTTTATAAAAGGTAATGAGGCTTGTATTATTGAATGAGGCTATAAAATATAAGTATGATAGATAAGATTTAATAACCCAATAATATTTTGTATTAGTTTTACCTTTTAGTTATTAATCGTTTAAATGCCACTATCTTTATTTGCCACCATTTTTCCCCCATCAGTACTTAGCTCCCGTGACCTCCTCTCTCGGTTTTTTTTTTAATCATTGACAGGCTAGGCGTTTGACCACAGCTCACCTGATATTAAGTGAAGGTGTGGTCGAAGATGGTAAAGCACACCTAGCCTGGAATGGAACTGGCTCTCAAGTGAGGCTGCCGGAACACACCATTAGGTACTTGGCGGCAGATTTTCAACTTGAGGGTGGTAGCTAGCCAGTCGAGTACTAAAGTACCTTACCACCATGCTATGGTTTCCTCACGATGTTTATCCTTCACCGACAGCTCAAGCTACAGCTATAGTTCCGGCAGCCTCACTTGAGGGAAAGTTCCATTCCAGGCTAGGTGTTCTTACTGTCTCCGACCCTTCACATCAGGTGAACTGTGGGTCACATAAAAAAACTTATGGTGGTAAAACGAAAGACTATTTCTTATTTACATAGGTACTTGTGTACTACAACGTGTCTTTCACAGCGATAATTTTTTACTCGCGGCCTAGCCGAAGCGTGCACAGACATTAGAGGTATTCTAAGGTTGCAATTATGCGTAGAGAATTGATGATTGTTACTGATTGTCATTGGTTACAAGCATGCACGACACATTATCGCGGTCGAGTTCATGCATATAGGTACCTACTACCCCGGAGTATGTATTGCTTATTTCTCATTAGGAAAACTTGTGTCGTGAAGTCCAATGTCTTTCGTTTATATCATTTTCATACTACAGCTAATATATTATTATGTGTCCGTGTGAGGGTATGTATGTCAGTATGAGTATAGAAGTAAGGATTAAGGTGGGGGATTAAGTAATGTATCTACACTACTATAAAGAGGAAAGATTTGTTTGTTAGTGTGTTTGTTTGTTTGTATTGAATAGGCTCCGAAACTACTGGACCGATTTCAAAATTATTTCACCGTTGAGAAGCTACACTATCGCCGGGTGACATAGGCTACTTTTTATTCCTTTATTCCCATAGGAACGAGAACTAAGCGGATGAAACCGCGAGGCGCGACTCTTTATAATTGTATAGATACTTACTCATAAACATTGTTATTTATAATATTAGTGAAATGTGTCTACTTCACTTATCAGTTCATAGGTACACTGAAAAAAAATTTTTTAAAGTATTTTCTGAAAGCAAAGTTAATACAGGTACCTACTTAGTAAAATATGAAATAACTTGAGTATAGTTAACAAATATTTAAAAACATTTACCAAAGTATTAATAGTAGTATGTGTAATGTTGCGAGACTTATTAGTGTTACAGTTTCAAGATCGCTCGACAAATGTCACGTACAATAGAACGCGTCTATAAGGTTTATGAAATAAAAAATATGCTAACTACATTCATAACTTATCATAACTTAGTCCTGGTAATTTATGTGCCCTTTTAGAGTCCTGTGCTTTGTGTTTGAGCATCGCTAGCATCTTACAGACATAATTAAAGTATAAATTCATTTTTTTCCAGATTTTACATTCATCATGACGAAGAGCATTCTGAAAATATGGCTGGGAGTGCTGTTCTCTTTGGCGACATGTCTTTGTGATCCAGGTAAGTTACAGCATTTCCAAGATTTGTCATTTGTCAGATGTTTACGCCGCTATCTTATTTGAAATGTATTGTTAATTTTAACCATTACAATATTTTCTAATCTCTTTATATTTTCGCATCGATTTGCCACTATATAAATTGAAAAGTACAAATTGTCGCTGAAAAGTATGGCCTATTGCACGGGCAATACTAGTTTTATTTGCATAACCTTTTAGTTGCAACATTCCTATATCGATCTCTGGTTGACACAGTAGGCTGATAACGATTTTAATATGTAATTATGTTCGTCTAACCTACATACCCACACATGGAGATATAAAGTTTCTGCCACTTCATCCGGAAGGTGCAATAAATCAACATTGTATACAAGATCGAATACAATCGTACTTCATGTTCTACAAGTAACCTTATAACGGGCAGTAAGTCAGGCGGATCTGATTACTTGTAGTGCAAACATTAATCAACAGCCTACACGGCAACACGACCGCGTCGAGGATACTCAAGCGGATATATCAGGGACATACGGTGGGTCTAACATGACATTTTGCGAGAAACTGTTTCAAGTTTTCATTACCAAAGTAGATAAAAATTACAATATTTTCATTTTAGAAATTTTTTGCAAATTGGCGTCTCCGTATTTGGTCTTCTAGCTTCTTATATTTTACTTTGAATAGGCTCTCATTCGATTATACTATGATTGATATTGAGCAGTAGATAGCTAAAGATGAAGCACACTTCCTTACAAGGAACCTATTTACTCTGGATTTGAAGACACATATATGTAGATTGTAGGTAGGATACGTAGGACAGCTGGCGGTGGATGGAAGCGAAAAGCCGAAGATCGGGCTGAGTGGCGTGTCTTGGGAGAGGCCTATGTCTAGCAGTGGACTAATATAGGCTGATGATGATATGTAGATTGTAGAACCTTCAGGGGGGCATGCTCCGCGAGAAAACCGCAACCTCGATGTGTAAATAAAAAGTGTATTCGAAGTATTATCTCTCTTGCATTACATTTGCTTCAAGTCAAACGTACAAGCAAAAGTAAGTATGTATAGAAATACACTAGATAGTTTTATATCATATCCAGCGGAAATCTTAATTTAAAACGATCTTAGTTTCTGATATACGTCGGTACCTTTGCTGTTTATAAAAAAGATGTTTTGTTGCAACGGATTTTTCATTGTCGTAGCGCTCATGTAGCATGAAAATCCAGCGTGCGGTCCAGTCACGAATGTCTCAGTTCGTATGTGAAGTATAGAACAAAGAGACAGATGATTATACTGTAACAGAATCAAACCGTTCGATATTGTGCAACACATTTGATAGAATAAGACACGACTGCCGTTAAGGACACAAAAATGGGTCCACTTGCGATACTACATTATATGTCACATGCATGAGTCATAAATACTTACTTGCGCTCGTTTACCTATAGTTTACAATACGATGAAATCAACAGTCAATTCGTAGATACCTAAAATGTTGTGTAATCTTAGTAACCGAATTGCGTTTTTGTTTTATTGCAAAAAGTTATCAGCCTTGTGGATTTATGCCGCTGTCAATAACTTTGGCAAAATAAATAGTTTAGATCCGGTTTCACGCAATTTGATGCCGGTGCCGGCTAAGAGAGGCTAAATTATAAAATTATTATAATTTTAGATAGTTATAATTATTACGTCACATTAACAATAGTTGTTAAATTTTGTGATAAGAAATAGGGTTCATAGTTCACTTTTCATACCGAATCCACGATACCTCTAATTTATAAAACGAGTTCCGGATGTAAATGAATTAGCGAAGAAAATACGGATGTACTGAAGTTATTTATATCTGCATAATTAGCACTTGATCTTGGTGCTAGTTAAGATCTTGACATTTTCTACTCACGCCAGTGTAGCATAAAGTCACGACACTTGCAGCATTTCCCCGCGACCTTGGCAGGTTTGCTGGTTTTATCGCGTTTTGCTTCCGCTTCTGACAGGTCAAGGTCGTTCTTTGCACTCGATTACATTAGAAAAGATCTAGTATTGTAACCTTAACTACTAGTAGCTACTTACGATTTGCAGAATTCACGTCGCATCCTTTGAATTCGTCTGAAAATATCCTACATTGTAATATTGATTTGTTACTAAATTAAAAACTAAGTAAGTAAGTACTAAAGCGACTTGAGAAACACTTGAGCCCTATAGTAAGTTGATGTTGATGAAATATGTAATGGTTTAAATAACGTTAACGTTTAAAACTATTTTAACACTGATTTGAAAAAATACAAGTAAGTAGACATCATTCGTAGTTATTGTTTAAAACGTCCACGGAACCATGTAAGTACAATCGTCGTGTAGAACGAATGAAAATCTTACCCGACTACGGCAAAGCCCATCTCTACAAGCGAGGGTATGACTGGTAAAAAAATATTTAGCATTAAGTTCTCCTGTTGTAAATATTACTAAGATTTAAGTGCGCACGTGTTTAAGGGTTATGATTTAAGGGGTATGTTTTAGCAGTGTATGTATATTTGTATTTATGTATGGTCCACTGTAGCGTCTAAATTACTCATCCAATTTTCATGAGTGAGGTGTCAATTGTTTTTTTTATTATGATCCGAGTAACATGGCTACATTTAATTATTTATTTATGAATACATATATATTTAATAATACACAATAAATGTATATGTGTATTACAGTTTTATCTGTAGTAGAGTTTTTTGTATTGTTGTCAGTCTTGATATTTGACTACAGCTCACTTATGTTAAGATTCGGTGTGGTTGAAGATGGTAAACACACCTAACCTGGGATGGAACTGTCTCTCAAGTTGGATCTGCCACACACCGTTAGATACGTGGCAGCAGATTTTAACTTGAGAGTGATAGCCAGCCAGCCGAATACTATAAAGTACTATATCACATGGTGATATAGTACTTTATAGTGAAAGTGAAACTTTTTATTGCTTATTCGCAACATGTAGTAAAACTATGAATTTTTTATGAGAGTACGAGTAATTATATAAAAATGAACATAAATTTTCATGTTCTTATCATCATCATCATCAGCCTTTTGTAGTCCACTGCTGGGCATAGGCCTCTCCCAAGACACGCCACTCAGCCCGATCTTCGGCTTTTCGCTTCCATCCACCGCCAGCTGTCCTACGTATATCGTCACTCCATCGAGTCTCAGGGCGTCCTACGCTACGTTTGCCAATTCGCGGTCTCCACTCTAGAACACGTCTACCCCAGCGGTTGTCGGTTCTGCGACAAATATGTCCAGCCATTGCCAATTCAGCTTGCTAATACGCTGAGCTATGTCTGTTACTTTAGTTCTCTGGCGAATTACTTCGTTCCGAATACAATCCCTTAGAGAAATGCCAAGCATAGCTCTCTCCATAGCTCGCTGAGCGACTTTGGAACTTGTGGACCATTCCCGCTGTGAGTGTAAAATTTTCATGTTCTTAATTATTAACAAATTCTAATTGCCATTAACTAAATCATGAGCAAAGTATAGTTCATACTACCCATGTAGATACCGACTCATTATTGATACGTAATTGATATTACAGACGTGTATGTACCGATGATAGCTCAGTGGTTATCGCGGTAGGTTCGCGTGCCGAAGGGCGTGGGTTCAAACCCCAACAATGAGCTTGAGCTGCCGGTGAAGGAAAACATCGCGAGGAAACCAAAGCATGGTGGTAGGGTACTTTAGTACTCGGCTGGCTAGCTACCACCCTCAAGTTGAAAATCTGCCGCCAAGCATCTAACGGTGTGTTCCGGCAGCCTCACTTGAGAGCCAGTTGCATTCCAGGCTAGGTGTGCTTTACCATCTTCGTCCACACCTTCACTTGACATCAGGTGAGAATAGAAGAATAGAATAGAATAGAATATAACTTTATTATACACCAAAAACACAGATCACAATTAATACAAATAGGAAACAAACAACAAACAAAAAAAAAAAGAAGAGCTGTGGTCAAACACCTAGCCTGTCAACCATTAAATAAAAAAAAACAATAGACTATGATTTATCGTTGCAACAAAGCTTTTATTGATAAATTCAATAATGATGGAGAATTACTATGGATAAAGGTTACATGAGGTTATATGCATGTAATTTGGTAATTGCTATTGAAGCCCTTGAATTCACAAGTCAAGTAATAACATTACTCCAATAAAATTCATATTTAGTTTCTGTTGGACGCTTAATTAGTGTCAAATTATAGGATTTTTTAAAAACTTTGCTTGTTTTTGTTCTTTCTTTGTGACTTCGTATTTTTATGTGACAGATTTTATACAAACAAGCTAACAGGGTTTTTTTATAGAAAATCTGCTTCAAAAGCTGTAGGGCGTGGGTTTGATTCCCACCAGAACAAAAATTTAAACATTTAAAGACATTTTAAATAAAGACCACGTCGGCACCCTCAACCGACAAGCATGTGTGAAAATGATAATTTCAGTACTTGGTAGAAACGACTTATTATTATGTGTCCCCAAGATCGTAGCAAGTAGAAGAACAATTTTGGTCCCTGCCTACCCCGAAGCAAATGAGTTATTATTGTTTCACTCCCATACGTGAACTAAGTACAGAATTATTTAATTTTGCTACCGTAAAACAAGGCTAAGTCCTAAGTTATTGCTGAATTTATACCTATGTTTACTTGCACTATTACATCATCAGTTACTCGCTCTACTTAAAGGTTAAAATGTTGTGCATTTTGCGTGACATTTTATCAATATGTCCTAGATAATACTCGTGAACACAACTTGTTAAATAAGCAATAAAGTCTTTGCAAAGTGGGTAAGTGCTTTAATTAACATGAAAGTGCAGTAATATTTTAAGTTACAAGTAACAACAAAATACAGATAATTGTTGTCTGCATTGTGTTTAACTGTACAATTCTATGAAAGTAAAGTTTATATGTTTGATCCTACATTACATTTGCTGTTTCTTTTAGGACATTTAACTCTGGGAATTGAGATAAAGTTTGAATCAGACCTAAATTATATACCCTTTTTGCCAGGGTGGGTGGGTGCCACCTTTCACCTGTGGGACGTTCGATCAAAATGACGGCCTATCCACTCAAAACCCTGGCACATTGAATTGGGGTATCAGGCACACTTGTACATATAGATTGGAACCTTTAAATTTAAATATTAATAGAAAACATCCAATATTACTTCCTAAGGATGGTGACGACCAACCAAAAGGCGCGATGCAACTGGTAGATCAATACGGAATTACGTAAACTGATCTTTGCGACAACGTATACCACATAAAGGAACAATGGTTGTTTGATATTTTCGCATCACTTCACGTTGCCACATTTGTCGCTCTCGTAGGACAACGAGTAAACTGACTTAGATCTTGGAATAAAGAAATAATTATTGTAGAATAATTATAGTAAAGTAGTTGCAGCCAGGGGTTCCATCCACGCTTTAAAGATAAAACGCAACCTTTAACTATAAAATCCAGGGTGTAAGCTATCTATGGGCTATTTTTTATCTAGAAAAAAATACGCGGCATGTAAGTGGGTGAAACTACAAGACGTTGCTAGATAGAACTGAGGACAGGAGTATGCCGTATAATTAAATTTTGTAAGATTGTGTTACTGCACTTTGCATTCTCATCTAAAGTTTGCGTGGTTCTTGGCACGCGCACGCGCTATGTACGCAAGCGGTCGCTCCGGCGCATGTCGCGATAGTGAAAGCTGAAGGCCTTTCGTAACGTAACGATGACTACCAACAGACGCTATTTAGATAATGGACTCTCGATGTTGTTGTTGCTCTTTCTGTATGCTCGTACGGTCAGTCTAATTACGGTGAACCTTTTATTTTATAACTACCGGTAACAGACCCGTGTCGGTATCATGGCTATGAATGCAAAGTGGAGCTGGGCAGGACGTAACATTATTGCTATGATGACCGGTGAAGTATGGTAATAACAAAGTGGTGGCCCAGAGAAGAAGCGCTAATTGTCCAATACTAATACCATGAATACTAATACGATGATACCATCAGCATCGCGAGTCGAACCTAGACCAGATTAGAACAGGGCCGAGGCAGGTGCCATAACAAGAGGCTTAGACCCAGTTATGGGATAAAGAAGCCTGTGGATGATGTAGACGTCGAACAAAGACATTTTACAATTTAAAAAAATTAAGACTCAAAAAAAAATTACTGATAATATTAAAACAAATTAAACAATTCAGACGTGCAGAGACTAAGAATATTTATTTATTCATGCATTTATTTCTGAGGGCCAAGGCAAAATAACATTCTATCTATTTCATAAAGCTAATAGAAAAGTCCAAAAATGTACGGGATTGACATAAGCTATCTATATGATATAAGCTGGCCCGTGAGCTGCTTAAGTCAATGCCGTATGTTTTTGGGCTTTTCTATTAGCGTTATCGAATATCGAACACATAATATTATATAGAAAGTGACCAAATAATAAATAAATAGTAAAAATTAGGTACATATATACTCAATGAGATAATTAAGCGCAGATAATTAAAAAGAACTGCGTTTTCTTTTCTTTTACGTAATTGATCATTTCAAACAATTCCAGTAACAGAATTTCAAATTTTGACTTGGTCACACCTGACCACAGACGTTCACATTAATTAATTCATTAACTATAAACGACCTCGTCATGTTTAACCGGCTAAACAGATTGTCTTCAAGCATAGCTAAGAACACTATTGATAAATTTACCTTTCAAACAAATAAAAATCTAATCAAAATCAATTCAGCTGTTAGGGAACTAAGGTACCACAGACAAACACGCATATACACAATTACGCATGTTAAACTTATAACACCCCTCTGGTAACGCCAGGGGTGAAGAAAACAAAGAATTACCACCGCATCCTACCGAAAACTCCGCTGAAACATTTTCAGTGCAGCCGTTTTCTATGTATTCAATAACATTTGACTGTCACACGAGTCGTGACTAAAAGTCGTTAGCGCTTTTACTAATACTTTAGAGTAATCATTTCTTTGAATCGATCGTGGTTCATCGATTCATCGTATGCAGCATTGGAATTGTTGTGTGAAAGAGGTCCAAACAATTCATCAAGAAGATTGGCCATAATTTTGCATTTAAAAATTGATAGGATGTAAGATTTGCGAATAATTTAACATTATCAATTTTTTTATTCGATAGTCTTAGCAAAATAGAGTGAAAGTGATATTTGTGTGTCATATGAGTTACACCCAGCGCATCACTTCCTCATGCTTGTTGGTGACCGTGACATTAATTATTTCGTTTGTGGTGACGTCCGTGTTATGTGATCGATTGAGTTGAGCACGCCGCGCCTTCGCACCTGCTAATAAAAATTTCGAACAATTTGATTGAGATTTTGTAGCCCAATAATTAGCTGATCAATCTGATCACACGTCTGAAGGTGTGGATTCAAATCCCAAGCGGTAGAGTATTTTCTAGTACTCAGCTGGCATGCTACTACGCTAAGTTAAAAACCTGCCGCCAAGTACCTAACGGTGTTTCGTCAGCCATTCCAGGCAATTTGTGTATGTCATCTTCGACCATTCCATCACTTAACGTAAAGTGAGCCATCATACTTAGCCAAAAAAATGTGCAGTATAATAGATGACGCTGTACTATAAAACTGTTTTTATCAAGAAAAAACATCTGATCTGATGTTACGCGAAAATATTATTTTCAGCCTTAAATGTCCCAATGCTTTTAACCACAGACGTCTAGAAATAACTCATAACTTGTGGCGATATTGACCGGGTGATGTGTAAACAAATATTACATTTATTATTAATTTACCACAAAGCATGTCCGACCAGTGCGCTTAGCGAGTGATTGAGAAGAGTGTGGCAGTAATGTGCCTATTTGAGAAACTGCAATGAAATAAAATATTGTCTTGTGTTTGAAAAATGTATTGAAATATAGACTTAACAACGATTTGTATCGACAACAATAAACGTTGATTAATTTGAATTGCTTGTTCTTTGTTACATTGAAAAGGATGGTTGGTAATAATAGTTGTATGCAGTAACATGTGAATACACTGAATAGATGTGTTGCTGTTTCCTTAACATAAATTAATGACATACTTTGTCAAGTTTTGCATTAAGTGATGAATGTGATGAGTTGATGACTGCAAACATATTATATTACAGGTTTTACAGAGTAACACAGAGCGGTAGTCTTACTATGGAATCTCATTTAGAACGTAGCTAGGGGTTAGTTAGTTATGGTACTTGCTTGATCTATGTGTGTTGCTTGCTGTATGGTCGTCAGAGTTTAATCGACTCGGGTTCGGGTACGTCGAGGGCTACGTCATGATTAGACTGATCTGCTGCGAGCAGCGCTTAATGCCTCATACTGCTCGAGACACAGTTTTAACACGATAAGAACTCCATTTAGTAACCACCCCCTACTTACTTACTGGACCTCGCTCCATCGAATTATCATTAATTCCGTTATTTGGAAAAAATATAATTCTCAGAAAGCAGTACAAAATGGTTTAATACAGTTTGTGGTGCCCAGATTCCCAAAGTCATACCAAAAAGCATTAAAACACATTTTAATTAGATGACAGAAAGGTGCAAACAATGATGTGATTGAATAAATATATTTTATACAACAAAAAACAAAAGATTTAATTTTTTCAGTACGAAGCGACAATGTACTGTAAGGTTTTAACAGTACTAGATATTACTAAGGATTTTATAACATGACACGCTACGAAATCGATTTAAATATTTTTTTCGATTGTTGAAAACGTCACGAACGACAAAGTTTTCAGAACAATTAAGCAAATTGGCTAGCCGTATTGCACTTTTATTTCCTTAAATCTCTCATATAGATAAATAGAATTTGTCAATCATTTAAAGTATATTTTAATATCATGCACGTTTATAATTAACTAAATATATCTATAAGATACGTGTGCTTAGATAAAAAAAAAATAACGAATGCTTGACTACAAAAAAGTTTCAAATTGTGATCCACGTGAGCAAATAATTTGTACAATGATCTCATTCGGAACAAAAACCTTAATTGACGTAAAAACTCCATTAGTTGAGTTAATGATACAGGATCTCCGTTTTACAACAAAAAATAGCCATAATAATCAATACCCATCATTTTGATCTGATCTCAATTTACAAAATATAATAGTAAAGTTATTTGTAATAACTTGCTCGCTATGTGATCATAGAAACCTAATTGATTTAAAAAAAACCTTTTATTTTTCAATGTCCATACTCACTATTTTGAATGTGTACATATTGTATTTTACAGTAGTCGGGATTTTTCGAAGAATATATAAGATTTACCAAGTTTTAATAGTAAAAGTCCGAACAGTTCTATGATTATCTTTCATTTCCAACTTTTACCACCATCAACTTGTAAAACTTCACTAACTGCTTGATTCACATCACATTCTTAAAACCAATTATACTCTGAACAAGTTATATCTTTAAAATTTAACAAGGTACGTATATAGGTCGAACACGTCGAGTTTGCGCTTGACCTACGCTGGAGCACTCTCTCTTCAAGTTTTCAACATAAACGACATTGTCAACATCTGACAGTTTGCATTCCTAATTCAAATTACGAAACAATACAAACAAAACTTTGACGTCCCATCACGCCCACAAGTTGTCAGTAAAAAGCTACTGACAGTTGAATAACACTATCTCAACATCTGCCTTTCATTTCAGTCTAACCTTTTAAGTATACTTCGAAATGATAGCAATCAAACACTTATCGTGCTACCAATCAAAAAAAAAAAAAAAAATCTATTTAAATTGGTACTTCGGTTCATTTATTTTCTGCAAATATTTCAGATTCTGAAAGATTGTAGGACGTTGGTAGTTGATAAAAAATAAGTTGTAACTAACTTTCTTCTTACGGAGCAAGTGCTTTTGTTAACTACGTACAACGAAATACAATAAACTACCTAATGTATAATTGTACATATCTAGTATATATGCATGTTGATATTCTGCCACCAAGCAGTAGTCTGTGAACATTACTGCGTTCCGGTTTGAAGGATACTGCAGCTGGCGAAATTACAGGGTTGTTGAGGCTAACCATCTAATGTCTCAAAATAACGAGTGCCAAAGCAGCGCTGCCCTGGACTTTATTTTGCTATTTAACGTTTTGGATATCGCTGCAACGGTGATGGACAGGCATAATCTCTTACACTCAAAAGAGCGTCTCGATCGTCTCAATTATTTTACATTAAAAAAAGACTTACCTACCACAAAAAAAACAAATCGATTATACATGACAAGCATTGCCATTGCATTGCATGCTGGCGGTATTGAATGGTGTTAGTAACTATAAGTTAAGTGATAGCTATGTATCGAAACATAATAGTTAGATAGCCTAGATAAAAATCCCAATACCTATAAACTCAGTGCGATAACGGTCAGCTTTCATCCTTATATTTGTAAAGGGAAATAAACTCCGGGTGTGCTAAGCCAAAAGTTTATTGTAACAACTTTTACTATGGGCACAACTTCAAAATCTTGAAATTATTAATTGTATCATTATTGGTGTTAAATGTATCATTATTGATTATTAAGTGTAATGTAATAGTAGATTGGTATCTATGACCTATGCTAGGTCATTCACCTGTCTATTCCCAGTCCATTTTATTACCTAACCACATAAAATGTACGATGTTTAAGTTTTATAACTCAGCGCCATAAATTGGTTTTACGAATAAATATATTAGTAATGAAAATATAGTACATTATATTATATTAATTAGAAATGCCAATGCGTGGTACACGACAGTCGACGGTACATATCAATGTACATTTTAAAAGAATATCAACGCAAAAGTAAAAGGCCAGATTTATGGTCTCGTTTATTTAATCGGTCAATTTGTTATAGTTCAAATACTGCAGTGACACTTAATTAATAACCATAAGGTTACAGAAGGTTATTGAGGCTTTATTGATGTTGTCTATATAAAAATACTTAACTTGTGGTCGTCACTTCGATCGCGTAATCAAATAATGTTAGACCTACAGAGTTTTCCTCTATTTAATTAACCGACTTCAAAAAAAGGAGGAGGTCTCAATTTGTTTTTTTATTTCTATGTTTGTTCAACTCCATCATTTATAAACCGATTTGAAAAATTATTATTTTATTTTAAAGGATATCACCGACTGGTCTCAAAAATTACATGGAAATGAGTTGAATACTCGTAGTTTGATTTTTAAACCAAAAGCCTAGCTGTGTTTGTGCTTAGGAGCATCGAGTCTGTTTTTTTAATGGTTAAGGTCTTGCTCAGAATAAGTATCAACCAACAAAATAAAAGTTTAAAAAAAATATTATAGGTTTAGACTTCATTTTCATTCAGAAATAAAAGTCGGTAGAATACTGCAGTAGCACTAGTAAAATTATAGGGCTAACCATCGAAAATTTCAAACTTTGTGTTGTTACTCGAAATATTCACAGAACTTATAATAACAACCTTTGATTGACCAGTGCAATTGTCATAGGTATGCGTTATATCTTACCATCAGAACAGCATCTCGTTAGTTTTAATATTTATTTCGTTCAAAAAAACTGGCATTTATTAATAAAAATCAAATTTAAGAACATAAAACTTTTACGTTCTTAATCACAGCAGGAATTTTGTTACGTGACTTTATTAAGAAATGAGGTCCATAATTAATTTCCAATAACAATCAACTTATTAAGCAATATCAACTACGATATGTTACGAGAAATATTTTGCCGGTATTTTATAAATATTTTTTGCCCTTTGCTGCAACTTAATTGCTCATGAAAAATGTATGTAGCAGAAATGCGCACACGCAGGTGTCCCAGCAACGAGCTATATCCGTTTTAGTAATATTATCACACTTTATACTAATAAATCCACAGGTTTGTGCGTGAGTGTGTCTGTTACTACACAACTCTCTGTGTAATAATAAGAGCCAAGCCGATTTAAATAAAATTATTTTTCTGTCTTCTTCTTTCTATTTGTAAATTATAATAGGGAAGTCAAATGTAAATTTAAAGTCAAATTATAATGTAATTAATTTTACATTTATATTTCCATTAATTTTATTTATTTATTTTAATATGGACTATGGACCTTGAATGCTTCTCGTCATCAATGCCTTTAAATATTCCACCCATCTCACTGGAGCTACTATGACAGCGGCTCAGAGCCTTGCTCCGGTACTTCCTTCAAGGAGCTGGGTTGGCTCGGGTAGATGCTGGCATGGGCGTTAGACTCGGGGGGGTCCATCGCCCGACAAGAGCAGCCCCTGAGGTGGCGCGCGCGGTGTTTCCGCGCGCCCCTCAAGGAAAGAGGGATGGAGACACTACAGCTCCATCCCTAACATGGAAGGGTCCCAGGGGACCAGCGCCGTCGGGGCCGCGGATGAGTGCGAAAGCGTTCCCGTAGCCCCGACACACGGGCGCCAGGCAGAAACACCCTAGGGTTTTTAGTGGGTAGGCCGCCACAATGGCGGAGAGTCCCACATAACCACCGCGCTTCCCCCGAAGCCGGTGGTATCCATCATGGATTTCCCTGGGAAAAAAAAAGGGTAGATGCTGGCAGGGGGAAATGCACAATACACCCCGAGCGGGACGTCAGTGCAGGATTCATCGCCCCCACTTTGAATAAGAATAAGAATGGACTATGGACTATGGACGTTATAGGATACATAAATATAAAGAAATACATAATCAATGTAATGATATTGAATGCATATTTTATTGTATTTTGTTTATTTTATTTTGTATTTTTGACTCATAATTTGACTAATTATTAATAAATGTGTTTATCTGTAATGGATTTGATTAAAATTTAGTGTGTAATAAAACAACGGTATCCACACATAATTACAATACAGTACAAAACCTCTGTAGGTTATTTTTCAATTATTAGTTTACCAAGTTTTTGCCTTACTTTAATTGTATTCCCCTCACGTGCAAAACTTTTCGTAGAACTTGAAGGAATGTATACATTGAATTGTTTTTTCGGCTTTCTACGCAAGGCTTATGAATCAGACGTGTAAATTAATTAGTATTAGTAATGGAGAATATAGATGTATAATGAAGTGGCTCATTTGCGATGCGTCGCACGTCTCAGCTGCGTGGATAGACCACGGTCCCTATGCCGCCAGACGCATCACTTGGACCCGTGTCAAAAATAAATCTCCATGTTAGGGTTGCCACTAAACGTTTACTTTAAACGTTTTTATCAAAGTTAGTAATGTTGGAAGTTGTGTACATTTGTATGAGATATAGAAATACTTAGATAGCTGTATTTTAATTCTTGATTTGTTTGATTAAAGAAAAATATTTATACTTATGCTATATTACAGTCTGGGTACCTTCAAGTCGCGAGTAAATCAGTTTCTTCTAGGCAAGCGTGCTTCACCATAGACCGCATCTTCGCTTAACACCAGGCGGGATGGCGGTCAAACGCAAGCCTATCTGATATAAAAAAAATACCTCTATCGAAACCCATCCGAAAACATACCTATATTTTAAGAACGTCTACTATATAAGCAACGCCACGAGCACTATTCTAATAAAACAGTGATTTGCTGACATAATTATTTTATCATTTCAGAGGTCTACTACGAAAAACAGCGCTACGATGGCTGGTTCAACAACAGAGCTTACCCAGACTGGGGTTCCGTGGGTAAGTGAAATGATTATAACAGTTTTAAAAAAACACACAAAAACACATAGAATAATGTCCCGTCAAGTATTCTTTGTCTCAATCAAAAGAAATGAGCCTAAAGTCGAACAATATTAGCAGCCTAGAGCCTCGCTCCACTATTTCAACAAATGGGGTTGGCTAGGAAAGATACTGGTAGGGGGATATACACAATACACCCCAAGCGCGACGTCAGTGCAGAACTTATATCCATAATTCAGTATAAAATAAATAAATATCGTCGGGCATTTCACAAAGCCCCAAAACTAAGCAAAGCTTGTACTATGGAAACGAGATAACTATGGAAAAGAGATAAGATACTTGTATACTTTTTTTGTAAATACGTAATTCCAATACATACAGAACACTTAGACACAAAATCGAATTCGGCGAGGATTCTCCGCTCCGAATTAAAAAAAATGATAAAAAGAGCCTAAAATCGAGTAGACTCCACTAGTAGTCGCTAAAAAGTTCTAGTGTCCACTTCCTGTTTCCATCATGAGACCGGCCTTCAAATTTACATAACACGTGAAACCAAAGTAGACACGATGGGTTTCCTAGAAATCGTTTAAGAGTTCCATTATGCACAACCTGGCTACGTCATTAGATTAACTCTAGCGGGAATCAAATTATCATATTGCCATCGGAACGACATATGCCTGCAAAATGTCTAATCGATACAGCAATTACGAGTAGGTCAAAGATTGTATTACAGAAGTATTTACAAGTGAAGCTAGGTATTAAAAAACGAAACAGTTACTTTCTTTCAACAGTGAAAGACAAGTATAGACTAGTATGTTATTTATCATATTTCACTCTCATGTTACTTGTATAAGTTATTGGATAGATAAATCAATACTTGTAAAAAATCTTAGCTGAATTTCAAATGGCATGTAATGCTTTCACCTTTAGCTAATTGACGCTGAAAGAGAAAGGATTCAAAACCATTGCAAGCTACCGGAAATGTATAGCGGAAACCACTTTAACATTACACAATATCAAGTACCATGCAGTCAACTTTTGCATAGATTTGGATGAGGGAGCCACAATCTTAAATTCCAAGGCCCTCCATCGATAAGTTTTGATTCTACCATGTCGCTAACTGTACAGATAAATAAGTAGATCTATTGCCTCAGGTAGTCACTCTGTCGGTTATCAAATTCTTTGTCAGCTGTCATTATTCAAAGTGGCGTTAATCAAGCTACTTTTATTGGGTATGATTTATCGACGCGACCTATTTAATATGCCTATTTGATTAATATTGATAAATACTATCGATAATCATGGCTTTAAAAGTAAAGAGCTGTTATCATAAATATATTTCCTTTCTCTGTTCAGGGTAGATTACATAATAGGCAGTTGGCATTTTTTAATCGGAAACCAGTTGTGCACAGCCACAAGCAATTTAAAAATAAAAAAGATAAAAAGCTTTTCAGTTAATCTAGGGTATAAATTGTCTGTATTCCAAAGTTCAACTGAATCTGTTAGGTCATTACAGTCATCCGAATTGGCGCTGTTTTTCTTTGTAAACTGAACTGTCCCACTGTTTGGCGCAAATCTTATTGTCAGATAGGTAAGGTCATAGCCCACCACGCTGGCCAAGTGTGGGTTAGCACCACACTTGTGGTTGTGTGTGGTAGTTTTTTAGCAGACTTCACGTACATATCTTCGAGAGATTTTTCTTAATGAACTAATAAAATATTTTGTATTAGTAATTCTTCGCTTTGCACACCATTTGCGATTGCAGTTTTTGACAACAGTTTTTTTTAAATAATAAACAAAGCAGTAACAAACTTTGGCATTTATAATATTAACGAGATAAGATCAATTATAGCTACTTGCCTGATAGTAAGCGAAAGTATGAGAATGGAGGATGTCGCTTGATATGATGTATCTAGCCAAACTCTAATGTATGTTCACAAAGAACTAGACTGTTGACACTCCCTTAATATTAAGACCTAAATGTAACACAGCTTCACAATAAAATACAATCTGAATCTGTAAAAGATTTATATTTACCCTATCCTGAACAATATTGTGGTTCTCAGGATAGAAGGTAGTTTTTTTTTGTAATATTGACCACCATCTCCGCCTTACGTTAAGCAAAGTGCAGTCCATGACAGATTACTAAGCGAGTGTTAGCAGTGATTAACCAAACTTTATTTTTATTTATTACAATTTAAAGGCTTCTACTCCAAAAGTCTACCTATCTAAATCCAAACTATCTTATCTATCTAACCATAATTAAAATATCATGTACTTCTAAAATACAACATTCTCGCCTTCATCTAAAATAGCTATTATTACACCACATTATAAAGTACGTACCTAGCTACCTAAGCACTTTAAAAATATTGGAGCCCACAAAAACAATAGCCCTATAAATCAATCGTTTAATAAATAATCATTATTGATAACTGACGCAATTTGTAAGCCTTGAATTGCTTTAAAATATAATAATAGGTTTTAGTTTGGGGTCAACAAATGGAGCACAACTTTTTTATTGAGTATCTCATTTTTCTAAATAGGCACGGTTATAACTTGGTTTTAATTATTTATTTATGATTAACTTGAATGAGTGATTGTTGACCGCTTTGGAAATATAATTCTGCGCACTTGTATGTCATAACTGGCTCCGTATGACTTTTTGCTAACTTGATCTATGTATTACGTGGAACTTACTAAGAACAAAAGGTACTTATCACCGTGAACCACTTGTATAATGTTAAGGTGTTAACTCTTGTTAAATTTTTAAGTAATAATTGAGAATTTCATACAAATCGTTTCGGGCGAACGATTTGTTTTTGTGTTTATCTTTATTAATTAAAAGTTTTTCATAATGATGTTATACACACTGTCTTCGTTTTGAAATATTACTGTTTTCTATATCAGATAGTTCGTTATAAATTGAATGAAAGTTCAGTCAAACTTTTATTTTATTATTCCGATTTGTTCACATAAAAGACATCAACGCGTACACGGTACATAAAATAACAATATTCAAGAGTGAAACTATTATTACGGAAATAAACAGGCAAAAAGGTAACATAAGTAATTTTATCGCTCTTCAATTCAATGTAAACAAAACCAGTGAAATATAACGCATATTTTGTAAAAATTTCAACCGAGTAACAATTATAGTTAAAAAGATTAAATCGCAATAGGACGGACAGACAGGCCGGGTTTTGTGATTTAATTCTGTTGGAAAATCTCCAGAAACGGAATCCTAAAAAAAAAAAAAAGTATAAAGTTACAATAACTATATTCTGCTGGTGAATGTGTTGATATATAAAACTTATAAACAACCTCCAATAAATTAGTCATCGATCATTGTGTTGCAATTATTGAATTAGTTACTGATAACTATCGACATTCTGTCTGCATACTGACAAGTAACATGCTAGATTCATTTACGTACGCTTATTTACCACTCTGTACTATAAGTATAATGAAGACTAGCTGAAGGGTACAGCTTGGTATTCAAATCACCTAGTTGTGAATCCAGGATCTAATTTTCGTGTGATTTATAGTGTTCCAGTAGTGCCTTATCGATAACGTAATTTTGTTTAATATTTGGTTTCGAAAGTTGTACCAGTCGCCATTTCGTATCCCAATTTATCGTCACATAAATATTTGCTCTGGTGGGAATCGAACCCGTGCCCTGCATCTTTGAAGTAGATATTCTACCAAATGAGCTACCAGTCATATACTAATATGTTTCTTTGATATCTTTATTCAAGACAAATCAAATTTGATGTATCTATAGGTCACGAGTTAGCCGAGTAAATAGGAATGAAAATCCATATTTGTCGCGTTTTACCATTGAGTAGCCGACATAGTTACTATTCTAAAACTCTTATGTCATACTATTTACAGAACATAGCAAGCAAGTAACTTTAAAAAAACTATTTTTAACACTTTTATAACTGAATTTAAAATAACTCTGAGCGTATTTTCGTCATCATTCATTCAGTTTGCAATTTTTGTTTGTTTAATAAATTTAAATGGCACTAATAACATATTTTAACGGCAACTAAAATTCAAGAGGCGGCAAGAATCGCAATGAAATGCTTGTTGACGATAAAAAATTGGAATAATTTGATACATTCATATTTAGTTAGAAAAACGTAGATGTTATGTAGTTTGAAAAACTTAGATACTACTTAGTTCACCACACACTATTTGAAAAAATTACTACTCAAGTACGTATGCCCCAGCTTTGACTTTGCCCACATTTTCACGTTGATTTGTCAGTGCCTGTGTTGCCGATGTTGTATGTGAACATTTTTTTATTGAATTTGATATCTGACTCAAACCCAATATGTCTGTAAACAGATGTATTGCATCATCAGAAATTAAACGTAATACGAGCTATATAAATAAATAAGCGGTGATTTACAATCTTAGTTGAAGTGTTTTAACCTATTCAGGACCAATAATAATTAAATTGAATTGTAATCTGTATTATTAAGCATCGATAATTCGATAATAATTACAGGCGGACAAAGCGTGAACATAAGTATATCGATGAAACCTCCTCGTTCCTAATTCGTAGTTCATGCGAGCATAATGTTGCGCCACCGCAGCCTCACGATCACACGTAATTTATTATCTCCGACACCATAATTTACGAATCAATCACGAAGTAAACTCTAGTGATGTTGCACTACAAAGACGTAAAGTACGCCGCCGTAAGGATTTGTTTAAGCTCATCGTTTTTATTATTGGTTTTACGAATTCAACGCCCGTAAAAAAATGCAATCAAACATTGTGAAAAATTTTAAACGTAAAACGCAAAACTGCAGTTCATACAACACTTGCCAGAAACCGTCGCACATTACAGAACATAATTATTATCGTAAAGAATTTCCATGACGTGTTGGTGGCATGATATTGGACATTTTTGTAATGCTAAACATTTAAGGACATTTTTTTATTAATGAAATTTTTAATACGTTCTTTTTTTGTTTTATGTGGGTATTGTAAACAAATCCAAAGAGTCGTTGATTGACATCTTTTCAAACTGTATAAAGTTTTAAAGTAAAGCTTTTATATATGGTATGACATTTAAAGTTATTTAGTTAACAAATTAAAGCTGCAATAAATATTTTAGTTCATTGCAATAAATCTTAGCTGTACCAAGACAGTATGATTGACTTACGTTTCGCCTTATAAATCAATCAAAAACTGAGATGAATTTTGATTTGTCAGGAGATTTGTTCAGACACGTTATTTCTTAATATGGCATATAACAAAATATAAAAAATGCAGTGTGGGTATTCTTCGTTCAAGCAGATATGTTTTACATTCTGTAATTTTTCAAATAAGTCACATTAGTTTAGAATACAACTAAAATAAGTGAAATAGATAATTGTTTTATTTTACTGAATAAAACCTGGTGCAGAGGTTGGCCATTGCCATTCAGCGCGGAAATGCGGCGAGTGTGATGGGCACCTTTGCGCCGGGAACGGTCAGGGGCGGGTTGTTTTAGTTTGACAATTTATTTATTTGTTTTATTATTATTAGTATTTTTTATATGAATTGTATTTTTATGTGCTATTATTATTGATTTGACATTTTGACACTGACATTTATTATTTGTTTATGATCTGAATAAAATAAAAAATATATGTTTATTTAACTTATGCGGCTAAGCGGCAGCGGAAACTCCGGCTACCGGATGCGGCCGAAACTATAAATTGATTGAATCAATCAATCAATAACAACAACAACCAATCTATAGTTTCGGCCGCATCCGGTAGCCGGAGTTTCCGATATAATTAAACAGCATAAGTAAAATAAATGTATGTCAAAACCACGGTAGTTTCCGTAGTAAAACTAGGTATAAATGTATATGAAAACATATTACCCCATACCTAGCAAGGAACTACCAATGATTGGCTGACGATGATGAGTATTTTGTATCACGTGGAATGAATACCGTATGGTTAGCTATATACGACAAGCATTTGAGTTTCACTATATGTTAAAGTTATTTAGCTCAACATGTCATTACTGAGAATTTTAATAAAGTCAATGAGTTTACGCTTAGATAGCCAATTATTTTGGATGTCATTTGCGCCGCTCCTAATTAATTAAACTACAAGGAAAAATGACATGCATGCTTGTTGCGTATCAGATTTCGTATGATGCAACTAAATTTCATTGGCTTGTGTTCGTTAGCCATTTTATTTTAAACTCTAATAGCAATTCATTAACCATAGAAGAATGTGTCTGATTATTTATAAATGATCCTACTAAAATCCTTTTCTACTAATATTATAAATGTGAAAGTTTGTGTATTTTAGATGTTTGTTACTCAATCATGCAAAAACGACGACGACGACATATAGTTTATTACCTGGATTAATATATAGGATAGGTACTATTTATTTCGAGGTAATGTTAGGTGCCTGTGGGTGATCAAAAACCAACTACAGGACGTATCCACTTGAAATTTGGTATATACGAAATATTATGCCGGAATAAACGGTATTCTTTATATTAAACTAAGTAATTAAGTAACACAAGTTTCACGATGGATGAAGCTATAGCTCTTTTATTAATTTCTCTTTGAACCCAATTCTTAAGTCAACGCAGATGAAGCCGCGGTCGCAAGCTAGTTTATAATAAATACATTTAACTCAGATAGAACAAATATATGACATATACATTATACATGTTTATCCTGGATGTGAATTGAACCCACGACCTACAGTCCATAAATCAGACAGAAACAGAACAGTCTATTTATTAATTAAACGCAATTAAAATTTTTCGATGAGTAGGTACGATACAAACATTATAATTTAAATCTTTTTCGCATTCGCAATTTATCATTATTTTGTATTCACAGGAAGTCGACTAACTCGCAAGACCCCCGCCTCGTACGCTGATGGTGTTTACATGATGGCTGGTGCCGACAGGCCTGGTGCCAGGACGCTGTCGAAACTCTTCATGCGGGGCCAAGATGGTCTCCCATCTATCGCCAACAGAACAGCTCTGCTTGCTTTCTTCGGTAAATATTTAAATTCTAAAAGGTTCGGCTGTAAATTTATATAAGACTTGCACCTGCATACTGAAGATACCTTCTGGTATGTGGATGCGAGCAATTTTTTTTTAAATGTTTATCAAGCTCACCTTATGTTAAGAAACGGTGTGGTCGAAATTTGCAAAAGCCAGGAAAATACCGACAAGCTACATACATATAAACTGCATCTACCTCTAACCACCTACTACCTCTTATAAGCCCGAAGCTTATGCCAAATTCTACTCTTTTAGTAGATCATAGAATAATTTTGCTGGTATTTCGAAAAACGAAATTATTAATGGTTGTATAATCCTGATGATAAGAGGTGACGCCTGTCCATGACCATTACAGCGGTACACAAAATGCTATATTAATTAATTACCTTTTCATTTTACAGGGCAAGTGGTAACCGGCGAGATAGTCATGGCATCAGAGTCGGGTTGTCCAATAGAACATCACCGTATTCCAGTGGATAAATGTGACCACATGTACGACCCTGAATGCAAAGGAACCAAGTACATGCCTTTCTTACGAGCAGCGTACGACAGAAGCACTGGACAGAGTCCAAACAGCCCCAGGGAACAAGTGAGTAAAACTTTGTTAAATACTCATAAGAGCACACGCGCTCGGCGTGCAGATTTTTGTGTGACATACAGTTGTAAGGCAAAGGTAACCAGAATGAGCGTATCGCTTCCCAAAGTTTTGTAGCGATGATAGCTCAGTGATTATTACCTTACTTACCTCGCTAGGTCGGTTCACACACTGAAAGGCCTGGGTTCGATCCCCAACAATGAGCTTGACCTGCCGGTGAAGAAAAACATCGTGAGAAAACCATATCATAGTGGTTAGGTCATTTTTTAGTACTCGGCTAGCTAGCTACCACCCTAAGGTTAAAAATCTGCCGCCAAGCACCTAACGATGTATTCCGGTAGCCTCACTTGAGAGCCAGTTCTATTCCACGCTGGAAGTGCTTTACCATCTTCGACCACACGGTCACTTAACATCAGGTGAGCTGTGAGCAAACACCTGCAAAAAACACCATTAAAATAAAAATAATAGATACATTTTAATATTTCATATTACAAAATAATCTCAAAATAAAATAGAAATAAGCACTTTATTCCTTGTTGCTGTTTGCCAGTAAATACAAATTATATGTAAATATAGAACTACATGCTACCAATGATTATATGTTTACACAAGTAAAATCAACACACTCCGCGTGACGGTTTTCCTTCAAAATTTCCTTGCGGTTTCCGATTCCTAATCTAAGCAAACATCGATTACGATTCCTCTATTTGCCCAACAGCTTCTTTAATTACCAACACATACATTAAACGTAACGTGACGCGAAGCAGCTATTCAAGGATCAGTATTCGTTGAAGGCCGAATGCCGAGTCAGTAAAACTCGAGCTATAACCTAGATACACCCATCGGATGAATGCTGCTATCGTACAAATATGTCTCTTTGATCGAGTCTTACCTTAAATTGATCCGCAATAGCCTTTTGGAATGTTAATCGGTATGTAATTGCAGCGATTGTGATCAAATTTTAATGTAAAACCCGTGTTTTTTGATCGATGGTAAAGCCAGCCTTATAAACACAACTTAGTTGTGATTTAGACTTTGGCTTAATTCCTACTTACTTTGTTGCTGTAGACTTGATTTAATATACCTAACCAATCATTTAGTTATGTCCAAACGAGGTATTTTTATAACATACTATTTATATTATACATAAATTGATTTACTTGGTGGTAGATCTTCTTAGCAGGAGATCGTCTAGGTAGGTAGCGCCGCAGTACCAGATATTCTGATGCCAAGCGTTAGTGTGTAAACATTACTGTTTCCTGTTTGAAAGGTATACTACAGCTAGCTAAATTACAGGGTTGTTGAAACTAAACATCGAAAGTCTCGAAATAATGAGCGCCAAAGTAGCGATGAACTAGACTTTGTTTTGTTACTCAAAGTTTGACTCGTTATTCTTACATTAAAAAATATTATTATTGTTCCAGACAAACCAAATGACATCGTGGATCGATGGCAGCTTCGTATACAGCACTAGCGAGGCGTGGGTGAATGCAATGAGGTCATTTCAGGTGCCTCCCAGCAGCCACGCCTGCCTCTTTACGTACTTTCCAGTGTTTATGTACATTCGTCTCATATTCGGCCCTTCATGAAATCAAGATACATGTGACTATTGAACGTGATATAGGATAGATTACCTGTTTGAATTTCCATCTCACTAAAACACGTTTATATGAGAAAAAAAGTCTGTTCTCTTGCAAATACTTACATCAGAAAGCCACTTGAGAATCATTTCATTTTACGTATTATTAGGTACCATCTTCAACATCTTCAAGTGCATCATCATCTATAACTTGATCATATCGTCAGATAGATTATGATGACACCTGATGTTTATCACAAAAAGATTCTGCATATATCTAAAATTTGAGAAAACTATTTATGAATAATGCAGCTCTCATTCTTTAAAAAAAAAGAAGGTAAATCCAAACTTTCAATAATCACATGGATCATTTTCACACTATTTCGGTTTTACATACTACTCGTATCTTTCGTCCTCGTACCGTTGCCATTATATTTAATAATGTTTTATTTATATGTAAACTACCTACTACTACCTTACTACTACTTGGTACCTATTACTGAACAAGATTTATTTTCCCTTACAGAACGGAAGCTTAGCTAATGAAGGCGGAATGCCATTGAGGAATACCATGCGCGTGCCGCTCTTTAATAATCCAGTTCCTCACTACATGCGGATGCTCAGCCCCGAGAGATTATTTTGTATGATTTTTTTATTACCTCTTATTTTATTGCGTGAGCGATTCATTTAAAAAATATTTTTATCCAATAAGAGCATAAATTACTTTAATCTTCCTCGTACTATTGTTCGTTAATCATTTCTGCTAGGACTAGAAGGTTATCATTGAAATTCGCATAAAAATGTGGATATATTTACATACAGTGTGTTTGTTTTGGCTCAACCCAACCATAACGTGTAGCCCTGTAATATGTAAAAGTAAGATAAAGGTTGATCTAGGAGGAACATTATATTAAAAAATGGTCATCGGATTAAGTCGTTTAAAAATACAGTTATGTTATCTTAGTTTTTATTGTCTAATTTATTTTTTTTGTAATACTTGCAGTATTGGGGGATCCTCGTACAAATCAAAACCCAGCGATGGTAACATTTGGGATACTATTACTAAGATGGCACAACGTGGTGGCGGCTCGAGTGCATCGGCAGCATCCGGACTGGAGCGACGAACAACTTTTCCAACGAGCTAGGCGCATCGTCATTGCTAGCTTACAGGTACCTTGTTAAAAAGAAGTTATTTCTAAGATACTTTGTGAAACTTACATTAACTATAATTTTTTTAATGAAAAAACGTTGACTAAAAACCAAAACTGTCGCCAAAATTCAGAAATGCCACACTGGTTGGCAATACACTATATTTTTTTCCTTAGTATGTGGCATCACTTTGGTCACCCGACACCTCTTCTAATCAGCTTCTCTATTTATCTAAATAATATTCACTTACTTTATGAAAGTGACCTTGCATGCTTGTCTCATCTCTCTGTATCTTTAATTATATCTGTCTGTGAGACTTGTGGCTCGTTGTTGGCATTACAATTCTAAGAAAAAATAATCATAGAATCTTGGATAATTACAAAATACTAAAACCTCTAATCGCAGTTATAAAACTTGCAAATTATCTTTATTTCAAAAATAATGTACAGGTTCTGGTATCCATGAAAGTAGAACCATGATAATGACATCAAACGGTTTGATTGAAGATAAAGTTTAACCCAAAGCTTTATGAGTCAAAATTTATTCCTTCCAATACTTTCAAACTAGTGCTTAAGACACGCTTAAAATCAAACATTTTTCTCTTCCAGAATATCATCCTCTATGAATATGTGCCAGCTTTTCTCGGTGTTCCGATGCCACCATATTCCGGCTACCGTCCAGAGTTGGCTCCAGGAGTTACTCACTCATTTGCCACGGCAGCCTTTCGCTTCGGGCACACGCTTGTGCCACCGGCGATCCTGCTTAGAGACAGAAACTGCCGATTTAGTAGAGCACCTGGTGGACATGACGCCATACGGCTTTGCCAAACTTGGTGGGATGGCAATGTGAGTATCTAGATAGTTGGTTGTATTTACTGATGAATAATTAAAATAAATAAGCTGCTTTAAGAAATTAATCAATCTCATTAAGCATTATTTTTAAGACCCTGTTCGTTACCTAATGCTTGTAAGCACATATATTTCAGATCATTTTTACATAATCTTCTATATTCTAGGAGGTAATGTCCCAAGTGCCCATAGAAGAAGTTTTAATGGGGATGTCTTCACAACTATCTGAGCGGGAAGATGCTTTACTTTGCTCTGATGTAAGGGACAATTTGTTTGGTCCAATGGAGTTTTCTAGAAGAGATCTCGGAGCTTTAAATATCATGAGAGGACGAGATAACGGCTTACCTGATTACAACACAGCAAGGTATAATGATAAAAATTACTGTTAGAAAACTTCAAATCGTAATTAATATATTTTTAAATATAATGAAAAGAATTATTTTCAAAACCTATGCATACTTTTACAATTAAATCACATACAATCTCTTACAATAAGTGTTACGTATCTATTAATTACAGTATTAGGTGTATTTGTGTTTTAGGGAATATTTCGGGCTGTCAAAAGTAAAGACGTTCAATGAAATAAACCCTCTGCTATTTGAAGAAAATCCCGAGTTGTTGCATAATTTCATACAAATTTATGAAGGAAGACTAGACAACATCGATGTGTATATTGGTAAGATATTAAAAATAATTATTAGAAAATATTGCATTAAAAATCAAATTACTATGAACTTAATTACTATTTCAGGTGGGATGCTAGAATCAACGGGACACCCAGGTGAATTATTCAGAGCTATTATTATGGATCAATTTACAAGGATTAGAGATGCTGACAGATTTTGGTTTGAAAATGAACATAACAGGTGAGGATTTTTTTACAATTGAGTTACTTCAAAAGAAAACAGTACGGTCGATGCTAAAACATACATTCATTAAATATTGGAGTATGTTTTAATACAAAATTTAGGTATAACAAGACGGTTGAAATTATAAAAGTTATACAGGGTTACAAGTTTGAAATGTAATAACCAAGAAGGTTATTGTATTCATCATTATGAACAACCTGTACAATGGACACAAATCGACAGAAAAAGCATGTTATCTCTTGACCAAGTGTATGGAATACTATTTTTTTTAACACTATTAGTTCTCGGTACTAAACATAATCATGTGTTTAATAAGTCACGAAAATTTGAAAAATGAATTTTTTCCAGTGATTTCAGAGTTGCTATCATAGTAAAAGTTGTTTGTGTTTGTGTTTATTATGAGTACAAAGACTCGGTTTTCTATTACTACACCCTAATCTTACATTCTTGTATATAATTAGTGAGTAAACTAGCGCATGAGTAGATATACATGATAGTTTTTCACGCTGTAAAGTTGCAACGGATTTTAGGGAAATTGGAAATTGACATAACTTATGCTCTGGATTATCACATGGGCATTTTTTAATAACGTGATTCTGTAGAGTTGTGTAGTCGTGTAGTTCGTGAAGCTGCCTTCTATATTCATTAACCATTTTGTTTCAGCATTTTCACCCTCCAAGAAATCGAAGAGCTGCGCCGTATTAAAATGTGGGACATCATAGTGAATTCCACGGCAGTTGGCCCCAACGACATCCAGCGCGATGTGTTCTACTGGCAAGTCGGAGACCCGTGCTCGCAGCCTTACCAGCTCAATGCATCGAAACTTCCGCCTTGCAAATATTTAAAAGGATATGACTATTTTGAAGTAAGTTTTACTAAAATATCAAATAGATGCATAGAAAGAAACTCTTTATTGTGCACACCAGAACTAAATAAATGTACAAAAACAAAGAAATCGTTTGAGCTAGTGCCACAAGTGGCAGCCTTATCGCTGAATGCGATATCTTCCAGACAGCCAAGAATAGAAAACACGTCACTGATTAAGAACAGACAGGAGATGTTGTAACAGTATTATGTTTGTTTAGAGGGAAAACACGTGTCGGCAACTGGTTACGAGAAGAGGATATTAAGGCTTTATATTAATTAGATTTTTTTAATTAAAATTTTACGTTTATGTCGGGTTTTAGTTTTAAATATTAAAAAATATTACGGATAGAAATAGAAATAAAAATTGCCATAAAGTTAAATAAATATTTAAGTTAAATCACCGTCACTGTTGTAGGTCACTAAAACGACTTTTAAGCGAAAATAGGTACCTACACTAAAATATATATCTCTTGAATACACATAATGAACTTCCGCATAGTAACGCCCGAATCAATCGATTAACTATACATATTATACAAAAAATCTTACTTCTAGGGTAACGAGTTTGCCTACATCTACACGTGTTTAATCTTGGCGTTTGTGCCGATCCTATGTGCCGGCGCCGGGTACGGTGTAGTCAAGCTCCAGAACAGCCGTAGAAGACGGCTGAAAATACAACAGGAACATTTGAAAAATGCTCACCAAAAAGGTTAGTATTGATGTACAGGCTAAACCTTAGGCATGATTCTCTATGTACACATGTGTACGTAATACGCATGTAATAAAATAAATAAAATAATAATTACACTCAACGCCATCTAACCACAAACCAAGCAAAGTTTGTATGATGGAAGTCAGATAACTGATGGAATACTTCAATACTGTTGATTTCATTTCAAGACTTTACAAATGTGCCCCTAGTAAAACTTATTCATAATGGTGACTAAAATGACCACCTATTGAATCAGTCCAAAGACCCAATCCTATAAACTTAAGTGAAAGGAGCTCTGAAAGTTAAGTTATATACGAAGACTAACTAGCCAAAAAGAAAGTTTTTATGAAACGATAAGCGCCGCTATGACCTTTTTTTAAATTGTTTTATTTTTTATTATATGTCAGGATCAGTAGACAAAATGGTATGTCGTGAATGGGTGCACGCGACGTACAAACGGATCGTGAAACTGCGCCTGGGGCCTGAGGCGGCGTTGCACGTTACCGACCGCAAGGGAGACAAGCTGCGCACTCTGCCGCTCGACCATACTGATCAGCTTTCTGTCATCGAGAGTCAGGTAATTCCCCTTTTTCTTCGTTTTTGACTTCACACTAAGCATTAGGCCAGTGTCTAGGAGGTACTTTATACATATTTTGTATCAAATAAGAGCAAAATAGTGATAACGTAATAATTCGTTCAAGATATAACGATTTCGTTTTTTCTGTTTCAATTATTTACCCAAAAGCATACATTTAAAGTGTACTATTTATCTTATCTGTTTTATAGAATTGTGAATCGTTTTCAGGAAGGTCGCCACAACAAGCGTCCCCTAATCCTGATCCGCGTGTCACGGGAACACGACCTGGTGCTGGAGATGGACTCTGTCTCCTCCCGAAGGAAGTTCCTCGTAAAGCTGGATACATTCCTGGCACAGCACAAAAAAGGAATGAGCCATAGCCAGGTAACTAACTAATATACCTACTACATCGATGTTATATTTGGGAATCCAATATTTTTTTATTGTCTCCTCCAGGGCCTAGACAAAGTAGCATTCGATATTCGATAAGGCTACTAGAAAAGTCTTTACGCATTTACGGCATAGTGAATTATTTATTGACTTTTTTGACGTTTGGACTTTTTATTAATCGCCAATCTACGCATAACTATATCTACAGTTTAACTATTATAATTTATTGTTGTTGTTCCAAGGGCGTAGTCCAAAAATGCAAGTAATCAGACAAAATCATTATGGTATTTTTGTTAATTATTTTATTGTACACTTCCAGGGTCACCGGGACCAAATTTTAGCAACCGCAGAAACGAGAGAGCGCCGACAACGTAAATTGGAGCATTTCTTTAGAGAAGCATATGCCATCACATTTGGATTAGCTCCGGGAGAAAAACGTAGAAGGAACGAAGACTCTGATCCAGAAGTAAGCTATTGTGTTCACTGATATACCCTCCTAAACTCAAAACTTGTACTCGTTTTTTTACTTTAATTATTTTGTGCAATTGATTCTATTTATTAATCTTTTGTTATTTTTTAGTCTATTGTAATGAGGACGTCTCTATCAAAGAGCGAATTTGCAAGTGCTTTGGGAATGAAAGCTGACGCAGTGTTTGTCAAGAAGATGTTCAATATTGTAGATAAAGATCAAGATGGAAGAATTTCGTTTCAGGTAACAAAGTTTATGCTCATCTCCCACACTAATACTATATTTGTCCACTAATGTTATGACTACCCTGTCTCATTTGATGTCTGCTTCAAGAGCTGTACGGTGTGGGTTCGATTTCCACTTCGGACAAACATTTGCGTGACGAGCATAAATGTTTGTTCTGTGTCTGGGTGTTCTGTATGTAATATATTTACAAAAAAAGTACTTAAGAAGGTTATCAGATATCTGGTTCCCATAGTACAAGCTTTGCTTAGTTTGGAGCTAGATGGCGCTGTGTGAAGAGTTCTACGATATCTGTTTATTTAGTTATGATCGTAACACTGTTTTTCATACACACACTATGTATTTAACTCTATGTTTGAATTTTACAAACACACATCGGCAAAGAGCACTATATCTTAAAAAGGCAGCAACTAAAGTATTTCTAATTTTCTGCATTTTTTTAGGAATTCTTAGATACCGTAGTTCTTTTCTCCCGCGGCGCTACTGAAGACAAGCTTCGCATTATATTTGACATGTGCGACAATGATAGAAACGGAGTCATCGATAAGGGAGAACTCAGCGAAATGTTACGCTCTCTAGTAGAAATTGCAAGAACAACGTCACTACGGGACGAGCATGTTACTGAGCTGATTGATGGCATGTTCTCTGTAAGTATAGCCTTACACATTTACAAAATTAGGTTGCTAACTGTACTAACCAAACCTAACTACAAACCTGTACATTATGGCTATGGACATCGTACAGGTGTTGTTTTTGCTTTTATTTTTCGTGAATACAGTATCAACGAAGACTATGACTATTCCCTTTTCACAACGAGAAGAGGCCGCGCCCAGCAATAAGACAATTTATAAAAACAGGGCTGATTCGGAATGCATGAATTAAGTACATAACCAGGTACATAAGATCAACAGGCGGGATGGCGGTCAAACGCAAGCCTATCTACTTTAAAAAAAAAAAAAAGGTTACGCACTAGAGCCACGCGGCTCTTTTGCTTATTCTCTAAATCTGCACTGACTGAGATGTTTGATTAGTTTATTATCCCACAGGATGCTGGTTTGCAACACAAAGATCACTTAACCTACTCGGATTTCAAAGTGATGATGAAGGAGTACAAGGGCGAGTTTGTCGCCATAGGTCTGGATTGCAAAGGAGCTAAACAAAACTTCCTGGATACTTCCACCAACGTTGCGAGGATGACCAGCTTCCATATCGAACCTTCTATGGAACAATCCAGGTAAACTAAACATCCATGATTATTATTCATCATTCATCAAATTTTTGATTTACTTATGAGGAATTACAGTCACAGACAGTGAGACATTCAATTATATCAGATACTCCGACTATAGTTTCGGCTACAGGACACATCTGGTGGCCTTCATTATGGAGACAAAGCTGAGTACAACGCGCGCGTGAACTCATCTTGCTTCGCACTTGCCGCGCATGCGTTGTGGCCGAAACTATAGTTGGAGTATCCGATATAATTAAACGTTACTCACATTTCATACCGCATAAGGAAAGCAAAAATCACGTCAAAATCGTATCGTAAAAAATATAGATATTGACGCACACTAACAGAACACTTTCATAATATGCCAGACCTACTGTATAATAAATGTATAATTTATTTTTTGTATATACACACTTACATGTTTAAAACACCCAAACATAAAATATAACTCAACTACTGCGAAATGAGCAAACAAAGGTCAGAAGAACGTTATTTCAGTAAAATGTTCTTTTCAGACATTGGTTCCTTCTGAAATGGGACTACCTGACTACATTCCTGGAAGAAAACCGCCAGAACATCTTCTACCTGTTCGTGTTCTACGTCGTCACCATCGGCCTGTTTGTGGAGAGATTCGCGCATTACTCCTTTATGTCAGAACATTTGGACTTGAGACACATTATGGGAGTGGGTATCGCTATCACGAGAGGATCAGCTGCTAGCTTGTCCTTCTGTTATAGTTTACTACTACTGACTATGTCAAGGAACCTGTTGACAAAACTGAAGGTAAGACCAGACGACTTGAAAAAAACTGTGATAATGTTTAGGAAATTTCATGTTTAGTTGAACTTTTTCGCTTGGGTAGGGTGTAGGGGGTAGGGTGCAGGGTGTGTTAAGCCGAAAGAAAGACATTAAAGTCGCCATTACGAACAACGTTTAATCAGCACTACTTTTAAATTGCAAAAAATCATTTGACCATAGAAAAAGTTCTTTGTCCCATGACCAAATGTACATATGAAGCAGTTGATTGTTTTTAAATTTAGAGTTGTGCGCATAATGATGAGTACCTACTATCACCTATCGGCTTATTATTCTAAAATCTTAAAACCCAGTAAACTAAGTCTGTCATGAAATAATGTACTGTTACATTGCCTATGAATACTTATACTAACAGAACCACTGCCTTACACAGGAATTCAGCATCCAGCAATACATTCCCCTGGACTCCAGTATCCAGTTCCATAAGATAGTCGCATGTACTGCTTTGTTTTTCTCTCTCCTCCATACTGCGGGACACATGGTGAACTTCTATCACGTGTCCACGCAGCCGGTGGAGAACCTACGATGTCTCACCAAGGAAGTTCACTTCACATCTGACTTCCGACCGGGAATCACCTACTGGGTCTTCCAGACTGTTACTGGTAAGAGCAATATATTTTGATGTTTTAATCAACTAAGCCATAAAAGATAGAACTGATTCGCAAGTTAACTTAAAACCTTAAAGACTTAAAGGTAGCTAGATAATCGAATACTAGAAAGTACCTTTCCACCGTAATATGGTTTCCTTAAAAGGTTTTCTTTCACTACTAACTCAAACTTGTTGACGGGATTTGAACAGAACAAGCTAACCTCCGAGCAATCATCACTATAAAGCAAAAAAATACATAAATATCTCTTGGTACATAGTTTATGAAACAAAGTTGCTTCCGCCGCTTAGATCTTATAAACTACGCAACGGATTTTAATGCGGTTTCCGTCAATAGACAGAGTAATTCAAGAGGAAAGTTTACATATATATAATACATGCAGATATGCAACATATTCGTATCTACATTGCACCCGTGCGAAGCCGGGGCGGGTTGCTACTCTAAAATAAAAAAAGATTTTTATCAGTTATCTGTTTCTCTGTACATTGCTTAGTTTGGAATAAGAAGGCTCTGTTTGTAAAAGTACAACAACATTAAATTTAATGATATCGTGGGATTCGCTTTTGATATTTAACAGTAAAATGTTTTTTGCAGGTGTAAGTGGTGTTCTCCTGTTCATAATTATGTGCATAATATTCGTGTTTGCACATCCGACAATCCGGAAACGTGCATATCCGTGGTTCTGGCGCGCGCATTCCCTCCACGTTCTGTTGTATGCACTCTGTCTGGTACACGGGCTGGCGCGACTCACTGGCGCACCGAGGTTCTGGATCTTCTTCCTAGGACCAGCTGTCATTTACACTCTTGACAAGGTACAAATTAATGTGCTATTAGTTCATTGCTAGTTAGCTCATTTAGTACAATATCTGCTTCAAGTGGTGAAGGGCGTGGGTTCGATTTCCACCCAGGGTAACATTTATGCGACGATAAATGTTTGTTTTGTATGTATTTACAAAATATATTTTTTTTTGCCGTTGACTGGCTAGGTTTTTAACCACAGCTCACCTAATGTTAAGTGACGGTGTGGTCGATGGTAAAGCACACCTAACCTGGAGGCACACCCATCATTTATTTGGTTTTCATAGTACAAGCTTCGCTTAGTTTGTGTCTACATGGCGCTCTGTGAAATGTCCTACCATAATTATTTATTTCACATAATTTTTTTAGTCTACAAGAACATAACATAACGCTACAAAGATATCTGATTTTCTATCTATCTAAAATTTTCCAACGTTTGTATATTTTGACACTTTAGTATGCTCCTTTTTTTCAGGTTGTGTCCTTGCGCACAGAATACTTGGCATTAGATGTGCTAGAAACTGAAATGCTACCATCCGATGTCATCAAGATCAAATTTTATAGGCCACCAAATCTTAAATATTTGTCGGGTAAGCACTTATTACTTTTCATTAAATAAAAACAACAATTTCATTTAGTAAATGATGCTTTGTACCTCCGACTTAGAATTTACTCGTATATCTGTACTAAATTTGATTCTTACCCATAAAACATAAATTAAATATTATCTAAATTATGCGTTACGTCTACGTCTCTTCCCCTATTAAATATATCTATTATGAATATTCTAGTATCTATCAGTAGGATTATGAAAACATTTATTTTTTCTCAAGGCCAGTGGGTTCGTCTCTCTTGCACGGCCTTTAAGAAGGAAGAGTTCCATTCGTTCACTCTAACGTCTGCTCCTCACGAGAATTTCCTCTCGTGTCACATTAAGGCCCAGGGACCGTGGACGTGGAAGCTAAGGAATTACTTCGATCCCTGCAACTATAACCCTGAAGATCACCCTAGAATCAGGTACGTGTTCTAGTACATAAAAAGTATGGACGCAGCTTTATGACACGTAACCTAACTACAGTGTAACTTTAATATAACGAACCTCAATATAACAATTTCCTCTATTTTACAAACTCTTCGAAAGCTCCGTAAGAGTTAATGCAAAATACACTTTTACATTACGAATACTTCTTGTAAAAAACCTCTTTGTAACAAATTTCCAATCAATTCAGAATATGAATAGAAAGTATAATTTACCTCTAACGATTTTTGACTACTTATAACATTTACTTTTCGTATCCTACCGTTCGCTATAACAGGTAGAAGAGTACGTAATATTAAGGTTTAGTAAACAAGTTTTCTTATCTTGTAATATGATTCTTAGACCAACCTAATCTCTATCATCGTCGTCATCATCATCATCAGCCTTTTGTAGTCCACTGCTGGACATAGGCCTCTCCCAAGACACGCCACTCAGCCCGATCCTCGGCTTTTCGCTTCCATCCACCGCCAGCTGTTCTACGTATATCGTCACTCCATCGAGTCTCAGGGCGTCCTACGCCACGTTTGCCAATTCGCGGTCTCCACTCCAGAACACGTCTACCCCAGCGGTTGTCGGTTCTGCGACAAATATGTCCAGCCCATTGCCACTTCAGATTGCTAATCCGCTGAGCTATGTCTGTTGCTTTCGTTCTCTGGCGAATTACTTCGTTTCGGATACAATCCCTTAGAGAAATGCCAAGCATAGCTCTCTCCATAGCTCGCTGAGCGACTTTGAACTTGTGGACCATTCCCGCTGTGAGTGTCCACGTTTCGGCTCCGTAGGTCATGACTGGTAGAACGCACTGGTTAAAGACTTTTGTCTTGAGACTTTGTGGGATGGGTGACGAAAAGACTCGACGTAATTTTCCGAATGCTGCCCAGCCCAGCTGTATTCTTCTGTTGGCTTCACTCTCAAAATTGTTTTTACCTAGTTCGAGCGTCTGCCCTAGGTAAATATATTTTTGGACAATATCTAAAGTGAAGCCATTTATCCTAACCTCTATAATTATAACATAACCTAATCTCTTTAATTATAACAAACCCCATTGTATCAAATTATTTGGTATAACAAATATTTCTATCTCCCTTGATCTTTGTTATATGGACGTAGCACTTTATATACTTTGAAAACTTTTCAGTGCAATCAAAGCAATCATATTCTTAAGTAACATACAACTCATCCATATACATTATTAAATCTGAGGATAAACATGACCGTATAAAGCAAACAAAAGAATAATTTGTATGCAAGACACTAGTCTCCGAAATGCGGCTTACCTTGCTTCCATCCAAAGATGCGTAACATGTCCGTGCTTATTTACACACAAATCGCTTTAAACTTTTAACGCCATACCAGCTCTAGTAAGTCATACATACATGGTAAGTTAAAGTAACATTGACCTTGTCTAACTTATGAATGTTAGTGGTGTCATTAATGCTTCTCAGAGTATTAATTTCACACAACGTTCTTGAACATTGTACTTCTATTTATTCATACACCTTCCTAAAAAAAACAAAATTCGTTTGTAGATTAAACGAGTTTGCTTTTTTTTCATAAACGCTCTTATATATTAGAAAAAGCAAAGTGGTAGCAACGTATGGTGTATTTAATATCTAACGTAGTGTAGGACGCCCTGAAACTCAATAGAGTAAATGATTTACACGTAAGCCAGTAACTGGAAATGAAAAGCCAAAGATCAGGCTAGATGGCGTACATTAAGAGTGACATATGTAGACTTTGGACTAAATACGGCGATGATACGGATGATGTTGATGATGGTGGTTTAATATTCTTTTGGTTCGTATCACTAATAGTAAACAGCGACATAATTATAATTCCACGTCACTAGCAATTTTTTTCGATTGATACCGCATTTTATAAAATCTAAAAAAAAGCGTGTTCTTTCAGGCATTGTAACTTTAAGCAGTTCATCGCCCTACCTAGCCGTACTAGTACCCAATTATTAAAATTTCACAGAAATTTCCTAATATTCCCTTCATCACTGACACCGTGACTTATGTGACCATGTGTCACAATTCCACAAACACTATACTAGTGACATTGACCCGAGTAAAGTTGATCTAATGACTTCCATAAACATGGATTATTGTACACCGTAAACTCGTACGAAAGTCATGTCCTTACATCAGTATGTATAAATAAATGCTATTAACATAACAGGTGTGTCATGGGCGCCGCATTTTATTAACATATTCAGAATCACGACCAAATTTTGAGTATATATTTCATATAGGTACCTGCAGTCCAATTAGTAATCAATTTCTTTTTATCAACACCTTCATAATTACAAGTCTCTCCAATTCTTATCTCTATAACTTTTATATTTTTTTGTACAATACTTAATAAGCTCATTCATCCGGGTTTATTGGACTGATACTAATTGATCTTTAATAATTATTACATGTTTTTTTCTTCGTTTTTATACTGTAACCGGTCACTCAACTGCCTATTAATAAAGTCTCAGAGATAATTATAGCAATACCATGGCAACAACATTCTAGTAATAGGTACCGATATCTATTTTTTGTTTCTATCATCAGCTATTTATACTATTTGCTCAAAGTAACAAGATTACCTTTTCTCTTGTTCGGTCTTATAGAACAAACACTATAGAAGGAATTTAATATCACTGCATGTGATAACCATTCATAGGGTCTTTAATTACCTTATTAGCTCATTTGGTAGTAACTTTAATTCAAGAGCTAAGGAGCGTTGGTTCAATTCTCACGCAGGACAAACATTTTTATGCGTCTGGGTGTTCGGTATTTATTTTACAAAAAAAGTATAAAATATTATATACACCTGATGTTAAGTGACCAAAGATGGTAAAGTACATATAGCCTGGAATAGAACTGGCTCTCAAGTGAGGCAGCCGGAACACACTATTAGGTGCTTGGCGGTTCAGTTTCAACTTGAAGGTGCCAGCCGAGCACTAGAAAATAGTTTACCACCATGCAAACATATTTCGCAGGATCCAAGGTCCATTCGGCGGCGGAAACCAGGACTGGTATAAGTTCGAGGTCGCCGTGATGGTCGGGGGAGGCATCGGAGTCACTCCTTACGCGTCCATACTCAACGATCTCGTCTTCGGGACTTCCACTAATAGATACTCGGGGGTGGCTTGTAAGAAGGTACGTTTTATTGACATTTGTAAGTCTCAGTACTTTTGTTATACTTCTTTTATTATACAGCGTCACAAGCTTAGGTTGAACTGAGTCGAGAGGTCAATGAACTCATATTTATGAACAACTTTTTCCATGGGCACAACTCAGAATAAATCTACTGCAATATACATTTGTTCAAGAGTCGATTTATTTTTTTTGATACTTGATTTTTTTTCATGTGTTTGCCTATAGTATTTTTTTATCGATGAGTACCCCTTTCAGCTTAGTACCTATACATCTTAAGGTCAATCATAAACAGGGCCATATGAAACGATAGAATTGAGTAAAAAGCAAATCATTATATTTATTATTATGATTAACTGCCGATCTCAGATTGCGTTCCATACTGTTCAATATATTTTGTTGACGCTCAATTTTATGGATGTTCTATGGAACACGTGCTTTTGTTTTCATGATTTTAGAGTTGGTCCCATAGTAAAAGTTGTTCATAATTATGAGCACAATGATTTAGATAATACATCAACAATGTCTGATCATATCTATATAAATCTGTTATCAACATTATTTGATTATTGTATTGTACTGAGCTAGAACTAGTGCTAACTCACTTTAGTGTCACCATTCCGGTATCCTTTAGTATAGAGCAGATCACATACTAAATGTAAGTTTATTACTAAAACATCGGGTTCTTATTCAGGTATATTTCTTATGGATTTGTCCTTCCCACAAACACTTCGAGTGGTTCATCGACGTGTTACGCGACGTGGAGCGAAAGGACGTCACAAATGTGCTCGAAATACATATCTTCATCACGCAGTTCTTCCACAAATTCGACCTGCGCACTACCATGCTCGTGAGTAAAAGTATATTTATGAAATCAATGTGATTCAAATTAAATAATCTCTTCTCTTCTTCTTCTTCTTCTTCTCAGTCGGACACTCTTGGCAGAGTGGTCGTGGCTGCGTATTAAATAATGTTTTTACATAATTATAAGTAGGTACTTTTTTATTGAGAAACACCTAAGGTATTTTTTTTTTGTAATGTCCACGAGTAGTATGAAGCCAAATTAGAAAATAAACACACATGCAAATGGTAATGACGATATGAATGTGTTTTTAATTAGTAAGTAGTTATTTAGTTTCTAGTTAATAATATTCCCTCTTCAACATAATTTTCCAAAAAATCTAACCTATGTATTTCAAATACAATTGATTAATAACAATACCAGGTCATTCGATAGATATAAAGGATACATACAAATGTAATGTCGTATTCGAAATACGTAATCACTAGTAATAAATTTCTTAAGAACGTAAATGCAATTAACTGAATTTCAAAAGGTACGCAAAATAGGTACCTTTTGAATAAGATACAACAGAACTCGCTGCAATTCATCAAAGGCGGTTTATCACAGAAAAGTTATTGTGATAATTCCGTGCTTATTAAAAAATACAAATTCTAAGATTTGTCTTTATACTTTTCGCTAATTATGTAATTGTATGATGGTATAAGGCAACATTTTAATAATTTCACTTACATCATTTTCCCCAGCATTTAACATTCATGGTTATTTAATCAATTGATTGGTATATGTGAAACTATATAATCATAGGTAGGTATATTATGCAAAATTTAATCGACTTGTTTGAATAATTACATGCTTTGACATAGTTGCACGAGATACCAATTACGGTTTTTCATTTTCAAGTCATAAGTACTTGCATACATATAGTATTAACACATCTAGGTTGTAAGTACATTAAAAAGTTATCATTTAGAAGCGATCAGGAATCAGAAATGAATATCATACCGCACCTTTATTCACAATATTAAACGATCTCTGATATAATCTTTACGAGTATAATTTAATGCTTTAACGATAGTTGATACGGTCTAAGAGTTAACAGCTAAAATTTCAAGGTGATGAGAGTAATTTTAGTACCTTGCAGCTTCTGAGTGGCACTGTTAAAGGAAAGCGTGGTGCTACCGTCCGGCTAAAGAATCATTCGTAGCAAGCATATTTCGTCACAAATAAGTCAAATCAAAAATCAATTGTCTGATTTCATTGTTACAGTAGAACTCGTGCTTGATTTTTGAATTTTTAAAACCACTATTATTATTTTAAACGATTTGAGAAATCGATAGTCCGATTAATAGATACGAAATTGTAAACCTATCCGGGTTAACGCCTCCATCGTAGTTATTATGAGAAATACCGAGATTGTCAGTGAGAATCGGATTAGTGGAAGCCAGACTATGTCCCAACTAAGCTGCCAAAACTTCATTGACTAAGAACGTATGAATCTTAGAAAAATAAACTTTTATTAAAAATATTTTTTTTTGTTTCAGTACATCTGTGAGAATCACTTTCAGAGGCTATCAAGAACATCTATGTTCACGGGGCTGAAGGCAGTCAATCACTTCGGAAGACCCGACATGTCTTCCTTCCTGAAATTTGTTCAGAAAAAACATAGTTATGTGAGTAGACACTGGACTAAAATAAAATGAGTTCGCGTTAAACTCTTGTAGTCGCAATATCATTTTGTTTCGTTAAACTCTACGAAATTACATTACACGCTTTAAATGCATTTGTAATCGTTTCTGTCCAATTTTTTTGAAACAGTACAGATACTTAAGAACAGTTAAAATAAGGAAATTCAATAATTTTATGTTAAATGCTGAAGTTTTTAGTTTAGTATATATTTATTCGTGTATGTACAGGTATCAAAGATTGGCGTATTTTCGTGCGGTCCTCGGCCGCTCACCAAGTCAGTGATGTCAGCTTGCGAGCAAGTCAACAGAACGCGCCGACTGCCTTACTTTATACATCACTTTGAAAACTTTGGATAAGAACTTTGTTTCACTGATATTCTTACGCTGCGGCCACATTATCGTGATTTGGCGAATATTCGCGTCATAGCTACAATCGCTTGTTTGTCGCTCTGGTCGAGTAGTTTGTTAAATCGTAGTAATAAAGTATCATGATTCATGAGAATTATTTAAATGTATTATTATAAGGAATTGATTTTCAAATGATGTATTGATTGGAGAAAGGCAAAAATCGAATCATCAAATACAAAATTTGTGTAACAATATCGCGATTTTAACAGCACATTATAATGTGGCTCAGAAATACACAGTATTTTATAAGTAAAACTCTTACAACACTCACTGCCTTTATAGTTTAACCAAGAATAAACGTGAACAACGACGTAGCGTCTTCATGTAAATTTAAATTAGATTAAGTTTTTTGCATATGGAGGCGAACGGTTGTCGAGTTACGTAACTTATTTATTAAATAATCTTACTGTTATTTTTAAACATTCACCAATCTCGCAAATTTTTAATAGAAATTAATTTTAAAACATCATTTTAGTACAAATTAAAAAATGCATTTTAATGTACAAATCGAACCGTGAAGATTCATTTAATTTTAAGTTACTCGTTGAAAGCTAAATTAAAATTATTTATTGCGATATATTTTAAAATGAATGTAAATAATGTACAATGTAAATAAAACGTACTTAAATAAATCGTGTTTAATTATATACGGTACTTTTCTTGTAACCTTGCTAGATTTATATACGAGTAACATTGGCGCACAATAAAACATTGTGTGAGCAATTAAGCATCATCTACGAATTGTGGCTACTGTGTTATTATTCCCAGAGCTTTGTAAGCGTACTTGAATTATTTATGGTCTGTAATTTGAAGTTCGCTCTTAATTCAAAGTAAAAGGTAGCGCAGCCTTGTCGACTCGTGACACACGAGCGCCAAGACCATCGACCAATGTGACAGTAGCTTTTATGCACCAATCTATTTGATTGCATATTGCATAAAGTGCATCGTAATCGTGACCGAGATTTAGGACCAAATACAAAATTCGTCTGCTACAAATTGGCTCCGCATGTTTACTCCTCGTGAAAGGAACATCCTAACACCGTCATCATCAGCTGAGTTGACGGTAAATACTACTCTGTTGAATAGTCTTTGTTATAACCATAGGCTTGTTTCTTTTATGTAAAAGAAAGAAAACGAAAGAAACGCTCTCCTTATGGTAAGAGATAGCGCCTGATCGTTCATCAGTACTCAGAACTTTAAGTAACATAACAGTCTAGGTAGCTGCTTTGGCTCTCATTACTTTGCTATTTGCTCTTGGCAATCAAGAACGGACTAGAGTAAAATTTTATTTCAATGCAACATGCTCTATCCTGAGCCATAGTATACTATCAGGTAAGCAATGGCTAAACGATTCCAATAATAAAGAGGGTTTCAAATAGCAAGATTAAAAATTAAATGCTCTATTCTCTTCCAAGAGATCGTATATTTTTTATATCTAAGGTCATATCGGTGCACTATCTATCATATTGCACCAAAGACCACCTGCAATTTAGTATAGAACATAATTGCAACACAATACAAACAGCTGGTCTAGAGGTAAGTGATCTAGTCATAACGAGATCCGGCTTTCGAGGTAACTACACCGTCCACTCAACAACTCCAGTAGCCCACTTAATACTGTTTGCTCCATATTTTAACTTATTTTTTTACGGTTGTGCACTGTGCAGTATTAATCGAATAGGCTTAAAATATTATGTATAAAATCTTCCGAGTTTCAAAGATCCATAATTATAACAATTATTAATCTAAACTTCTATCAGACTAGTGATAGATGCTCATATATATTCGTCGACTAGAAAATAGGTGATAATATACAAACGGCTAAACATATACTCTTAATTAATAACTAAGAACATTCACGAACTTAAAGTGCTGAATTACGTACGTAAGTGTGTGAAAGTTATACAATATGATGAAACTTTTCGTGGTGCTTCCAAAGCTCCATCGAAGCTTTTAGTATAGTCACTACTACTTTACTGGAGCATGACCGGACTCGAACAAAACTTACTTTGTCTATGACTTAGACCTATTTATTAACATGGGTTTTCATAAATTACATGAAATTATCGAAACCCTTGACACTGGCACAAAGTGCAACGTCTAAAATAAAGGCGGAGAAAAGAGAAAGAGAATAATTTTTCAATAGGTATTGAAAAATTATTAAAAAATAAAATACTAAAAACGTGCTGAAATAGTTTGACTTCGTCTAGTTCAAATTTCGAATTTACTGTCCATGCTATGACACAAAAACGAGTGTTGCACGCGGAAATCAGGGGATAAAAGAAAACCCTTCCGATTTGAGGCAATAATACTAGGTACCAACATGATGTACGTAATTGCATCCCAACGCAGACATGAAGCAAAACGTAAGAGATATAAAGGTCACCACAATTATATAGATGCAGAGACTGCATGAGACGTATAAAAAGTGAAAAGTTTGACCAAATCAAGAGTTTATAACGGAAAATCTTGATTGGTCTTGTTGGCACAAAGAAGCTCAAGGAACTTAACAATTAGGTTTTGTTTTTGAATTTTGTAAGCAGGTACTAATAGTAGTAGTATTAATTTAAAGATTTTTTTTTGTATGTTTTTTTGTACGTTTTTTTTTTGTATGTTTTAGTTCAATAACTAGTGTGTTAAAAAATGAATTCAGGGGTAGCAAGTAACCCATTAGCGAGTTTAAATAAGAACTGGGGGTCCAACATACTTCTTTGATCGAGGAAGAATCCATATGAAAATATTTTAATCTGTAAGGGCAGCTGCTGACCTTTCCTGCTGAATTTCCAACATTTAAGTGCAAAGGTCGGGTCGTCAAAAAGGGTTCCACGCTACAGTATTCCAAGCAACAACGAATCAAAGACTTGTTGATAAGGATTTTAGTTACGGGGCTTTTGTATTATTTACAGTGACGAAGTAAGAAGCCTTGAACGCTTTCAAGCATATGCTGAACATGTAGATTTGATCTCAGTTTGATATCAAATATGTATACATTACCGCTAAATCTCTGTCGCTTTGTTAACTTTTTTGTTATGTTTTGCTTTAATAAACTCGACTAGCTCATTTAATTTTTCAGAGAGCCCTGTATATCAAAGATTATGTTTCATTAGGTATTCAATCTCATTCGCAGCGCATTGGTGCCTAACACAAAAGATAACAAACCAATCAAATGCAAGGCTATTATTGCTCTTAACAATAAGCAGAATTATGACCCTTGACATTTGATGTGGTCCAATTCAATTGTTCATCATCTCTACATAAAATCAACGATAGCATACTTTAATTTCGACATGCTCTCAATTATAGCTCTTATATTTTACAACGAATTATATGTATCTACTATAAAGAGAAATTGAAAATCAAGTGTGTAAAATTGCCAACAAATTTGCGTGATTGTTCTGATTAAATCAATCTTGTAATGTATCGCTTTATGAAATTTTTAATTTGTTCAAGATATAAATGAATACTTGAAGTATAGAATAAATTTTATGGCATTGCTCTGCAGACGAGCTAAACGTAGTGTTTGAATGACGGTATATCGAAAACGTAATACATGGTTAACTGGTATTTTACAAATTTGTAATGATAGCCAAAACTACGTCTACACAAGAGTTGTAGCGACATCGCTTTGTACTCGGCAACCTGAAAGAAAAAAAAAGAAACATTTATTATGATACTATAATAACATACTAAGATATACAACAACACACACGATACTGAAACAACACACTAATACTACTATAGAAACAGACGTGGTTTTGACACAATTTTGTTTTACTAAAGCAGAGGACCTTTAATTATATTATAATTATACTCAGACTATAGATTCGGCCAGTATCTAATGGTGGCCTTTTTCATGAAGACAGACTTCTGATATAATTAAGCGTAAGTAATCCCACATAAGTAAAACAAAGAAAAACATTAATACTATACACGATACTACAAAAATACAGTAGGATATTGAGTATAATAAAATTAAATAAATGTCAAAACGGTTGTCGCTATAGTGTCTGTGCAGAGCGACAAAAAAGGTTAGTTCTCAGTGGTAATGCTGCCATATTTCCAGCAGCGCTGGTTTTCCATATAAACACTTTCGAGACTGAAGTATTCATTTCCTGTAAAATATTTTTTATGCCTTACAATATTTCACAAACCTCACTTATGTCTTCATACTATTGCTTGAAAGCCGTCGTCGTGGTCGTTTATCTGCTTTAAGAGCTGTTGGATGTGGGTTCGATTCTGACCTAGGGCAAACATTTTGTGGTATAAACAAATGTTTATTTGGGTGCCGTGTATGTATTATATTATACAAGAATATATTTACAAAAAAAAAGTATTCTTTCAGTTATCTGACTTCCACAGTACAAGCTTTGTAGCTTGGGGCGTATGTACTGTGTAAGTGAGCGATGTTTGTAATGTCAATTAGAATAAAAAATAATGCTGTCTTGTAAACTGACTTGGTACAATATCAGCCTCAAGAGCTGTAAGGCGTGGGTTCGACTCTCACAAAGATAAACATTTATGTGACGATAAATATGTCATATATATGTATTTACAAAAAAGTATTTAAGTATTATATCAGTTATATGGTGTCCATAGTGCAAGCTTTGCCTAGTTTGGGACTAGATGGCGCTATACTCCTACGATATTTGTTTTATTTATTTCATTTATAATGGCAAAAGTTGAAGTAATTCCCCAGGCTAAGTGTAAAAATGCTCTATCCTACGACAACGAAGTAAAAATAAATAAGTAATCCTATTTAATCCGCATTATTGTAAGTAAATCACTTATGTCATCAGCATTTCAGTAAGCACTTTAAGTCTTCATACCCATTTATTAAGCGAACAAACAAATCAACGAACCGTGGCTCATCGTATTACTCACGCTCTGGTTCCTTGACTTAACGTTATATAATTCATAATGCATTTTTAAAATACATTTACATGAAATAGATTCTACATCCATCTCAATGCTTAGTTTGAACAGATTGGCCTCGAAAAACCAATCGCATCGAAATAGATTAGTCGTGCCACGGAAAAATGTAAGTATATATTTTGTTTTTTACATAGACCATCTCTAAATAAGCTTATTTCTTTACTAATTTCATGGGCTAATGTCTTTATTAACTAATAAAAAACATGCAACATAATTTGCTTGTCCATTTACTGATGAAAGAATAGATAAAATCCAAATGTTCACTGGATTGAATAGCAATTTATTTGAGCGAATTATCGAGCAAACAAAAAATACTAGATTTTTACATATACCGGTCAGAAAAAAGCAACGAGTAAGAGTGATGAGGTGTAAAAAAATGTATGTAGTTAAAGATAAACATAATAAAGCACATTTAGCTTGGAATAAGAAAGTTCAAGTGAAATCATGTAATTGCAAATGTAAAGAACCTGAAGATTGGAAAAGACAAGATTTACAGCTTGTACCTACTTATAGAAAAGAAAATTCAAGTCGTAAAATTGAATATAGTGGTTCGTGTCTGCCGCACCAATCACCGTCGCAAGCGCTTCCTCATTACGTTCACCTACAAGGAAGTTATATGTTTTTGAACGAATACTAACAGTAACAGTTTGCAGTTTATTCAACATGATTTGCTTAACAATGTATTACGTCGGGAAGCATCGCTTTAGGTGACAGTTTCATCAGCGCCTCTGTAGTTAGATATTATAAAGTAGGTAAGCAACTTGTCAATTTATACTGCTGTATCATAAAGGTTAATAAATTTGCTGCCGTCACTTCAATGTTTACGTAAACTTACTTCGCTTTACAAGTCAATTAAGCCGACAAACAGCAAACTTGCCCATTGAACTATAGATCGCGACAAGAAAGCTATTGCTGTTTTTCGCTTTACGAGTATGAGAAAGAAATGACTGGTTGTCCCTTTCTAACTCGCTTTCATTCGATGGAGGTGCAGCCGCAGGCGCAGCAAAGTGTCGACCGCGAGAGCGCGCAGCGGCCGCGGGTTTAGTTTTCAGTGATCGCGCGGCGACGGCGCTCTCTGCCGGCGACCTCCGACAATTTCGCAATCGCGTACGTTTCCTAGTGGTAGTGATGTGCTGAGGTAATCGGAATCGCATCCGGCGGAAGTCCGGTCGAGTAGTGTTGACGTCAGCAGGGCAGTCGCAAGGGCGCGGGTGAGTCTGGAAACTAGTACTGGCAGCCGCGCGCACCGCTCGCACGGCCGCAGCTCGACATCCTTGCCCTCAATTAAAAACAATTTACGGCAGCTCTTGTTTGAATTTTACAATAATTGTTGTTCAAGTGTATGTTTTGACTTGCGAGACTTTAGTGCCTACTTACATAGATTTTTATGACTGAATTTCAAAATGTATAAACATTTAAGTAAAGAGGCTCTACATCGATTGGTTAGTTTTTGCTTAAATATTTACAATCCAAAACGTGCTTTCGTATTGAATGTCTAAAATCCCAATTAAAAAACATTCAGTTAGCAACCGGTTGTCGAATAAACCTGCCATACAGATTATATTGCTAGAGTTCAGCTGATGAATGTAAAACTGGCTACATAGGTAGGTACAGACAGGGTACTCAAACGTCAGCTTCACCTGTATTTATTGCTCTCGTCCGCTAGTAAACTATCATTTTGCAGATGTCAAGGCGGCTTTAAGGAGTGCCTGATTAATGGACGTATTCAAAAGCCAAATAAGTGTGACCAAGCAAACATTCAATAGGTAAAGCTTATTGAAATATTGTTAAACCTTGTATAATAATACGTTATCCATTACGTTTGACATTTTGAATAATGAAGTTTTTTGTTCAAAATATGTTTTGAACAATATCCTTCAGTACTTATCTCTATTACGTAGAGATGTGATGGTGCAATTAACTTATATGTGACGACCGGCTGCAGACTTTGCAGAAATACCTACGTGTCTTCAGGGGGGCAGTGGATATCCATTTAAGTGTAATACCACGGGTAGACAAACGCTCCTTGTATTTTTTTCGACTCATCTTTTTTTAACTATATAAAAATTTCAACCAGATCTCGATTACCCCAATGGCACTTTTAATATACTAATTTAATACGTAGCCTGAATTGCAAACGATTAAAGGAAATTTGTGTTGCTATATAAATTTGTGATACGTGCATAGTTAATATGTATGTGTAAGATTGTGTACTTAAATTTACCTATTTAAGACTATTCACGACTTTGCTCTGTTGAATCAAAATACATATACTCTTGGGAAAAGTAGTAGTAGAAAAAAAAACAAAAGACTCAGCTTTATGAAAAATGTTTACAAAATTACCTTTGCACGATGAAGTCCAGTTTAAATGAGTGAAGCGCAATATATTTCGTACCTGCAAAACCGTGACCAAATTATTGTAGTCATAAATCATTTACTCCAAATATAACGGTGGCCGTGTCGAGACAAACAACCGCAACTGAAACTAATATGATTTAATCAAATTATGATGTCGTAACATCACAATCGACGCAAACGCAGGCTTTAGTCAATCTTTACCTAGAGACCATTTTGTAAGAATGCTATGACTTCTGGCGAAATAAGTTCAACACTCAATTAACGCAACTGTTAGGTATGAACGCATCATATGATTTCTTACTCTTTACTCTTTGTAAACAAAACAAACCTGAGCACAAATTCATTTTTTTTATTGGTAACATCTTCGATACTAGTCATGTTCAATAAGTAAATTAGTTAAACTAAATCGAATCTAATTAAAACATCATTATTAATTAATCATCATTGTTTATCAGTAAGTTAGCATTTGACCTGCTACCTACAACGTGATATAAATTTATTCACTGAAAGCCTGAAGACACTGCCATCGTTTCTATCAGAAAATATCCACACAGGCAACGCATTGTACTAAACACAAAATGGTTCACACTTGGAAAATAGGATCCGCTTTGTTCGGGTTTTTAGAATACCAACGATGTTCGGGGTTTCCGACGATATACACAGTAGGTACATGTACAAGAACATTTCGTCTTGGTACATAAAATTCTGTGCTCTCTATTATATTGCGTGCATTAGCCTAATTACTGAGGTCGATTCTCATGCTTCTAAAGAATAGAATTAATCATGTTAAGTTACATAAAGGTATAAAACTTATGAACTGTTACCCAATATACCCCAAGGGTGACTAATTGTTGTTCTTAGATAGACATCAAATTCAGCAACATGCGTGCAATAAGATCATGTTGAAAGGATATGTGATTACCTTAATTAATCTAATGTCTTAATTAATCCAATTAAATTGAAGCAGTTAATGTTTCCTGAAATTAATTTGAAAGTTCTTTCGCAAGTGTTTAGTTTACTACACATTTTCAAGAACGTAGGATGATATTTAAAAACTCTCAGCATGCCAACTAGATGAGAAAATATACAAATATAGAATGCGGTGCTTGAGTTTAGTATTTTTGTTGCAAAAACTTTTTAAGATATCTTTTATTTTAACGTCAAACGTCAAAGGTTGGCCATTGCTATCCAACCCAGCATTATGGGCGCTTTTGCATCTAATAGATCGTTATTAGACCTGTACCATATTTAATGTCATTATTTGTTCACGAAACATATGTTTATTTTTGTCATTTATGTTACTAATTTGACAAAGTTTTAACGTCGTAAACTGGTTTACCATTTCTCTGCAAGCCTTATAATATCCCGTAATGCAGAACAACAGAACATCGTTCGGATTTGGGATATATTTTAATAATTTAGCTCATGCATAGGTTTCAGTATCTTCCTGATGTTATCCAATATTATGTACCGATTTTTAAATTTTTCGAATTGTATGTACTCTACTACATAAGTAGGTATCTAGTAGTAAGAATATCTCGATATACATCACTTACAATTAGTTATATATAAACAATGCATTTACTAAATAATATTTCCAACCTTATTCCAAAGAGTTTTAATAAGAGGCTACGACTACCTGTTCACATTACCGAACAGATCCTTATATTACAACACTCAGCCGTACACGTACGCTCAGGTGCCACGACGCTCTTGACATTTGCTCAGTTTCCACCTCGGAGTCATTATCTAAAATCTTGTTCTCAGCACTTGTATTGTACGCATACAAACTATTGCTCACCTGCGACATTGCTAACGCGGTGTTTGGCAGTAAAAATCCATTAGTGATTTCGTAACCAGCTACGGTACCGTAATTACATCGACATAAAACATCTGAGATTATCGATAGAAGATCGCCACCATCACATTTACCATCACACTATTCATCATAGGAATAGTTAATTTGGTAGTATTATATCTCTTTTGGTCATTATAACCCTTTGATAGCTACAAGTTCACAACTGTGATTAGAAAAACTGAAGCATCCGTCTTTTCACGGACTATCTTGGGTTTTGTGAAAGATTGAAAGTGTCATTTTGTTTGTAAAATCCTGAAAAAAAAATCTTTATTTTCAATAAAATCACGTGACGTCGATGTAAGTAAGCTGTTCATATGCGGCTGTGACCATTTACCATCAGGTGTCTCGCGTACTTGTTCGTCTTTTTTATATTTAAATCAAGACATGGGACAAACAAATATAAGTATAGCCTAAGTGGATAATAAGTCCAATAGATTTTTTTTTAATACAGACGAAACTGCTTCAATGGTACTGCGCAAGTGTCAGGTCGCAAATCGTATGGCTCCAGAGCAGCAATTCCCAAAGTATGGGTCGCAACCCACCAGTGGGTCGCAAGAGAATATTGAGTGGGCTCTGAAAAAGAGGATCAACCGGGTTAATTGTTATTTAATTCAAAATTTTGATTGGAACTAATGTTTTTTTTCAATTTGAATAGTTTTTTTTTCATATTCAATTATATCTCTTTCTATTCATGACATGACAACTAAGCAGCTTGTTTTTATTTTGTGGGTCGCGATTCAGTCAACTTTGGGAACTACTTCTCTAGAGGGTATCATTGTAGTCTCCTCTTGCACTCACAACTGTAGCCATGGCTGTTTCGTTCGCACACAATGTAGTTGTAATTTCTCACGTTGGGTAGGTTCAGTTTGAGTAATAAAATAGCCAAGTATATAGCCACATAATTTAATTTGTCTATCATGACGAAAATCAATTGTAATCTTTACTCTACTAACGAGTATGTGAAAAAATTACAATTTTTGTATGAATACTCGTATTTGCTCACAGCATTTCATTTCCACCTTGTAAGTGAATAAACAAAGACTTAATGAGAAACAGTGAGTGATGCTAATGAGGTTGCTTATCGAAAAATTACCTCATCGAAATGATATTTATCTAAAAAAAAATGAAAAGAAACAACAATAATATTTGTGAAATATGTAGTTATTTAGAACTTACAGGGTTGATATGACACACCAATTTGTGTGTGTAGCGATAATAGTTCTGTAGTTAGCGCGGTTAGTTCACACGCCGAAGGGCGTGGGTTAAACCCTTAACAATGAGCTTGAGCTGCCGGTAAAGGGAAAACATCATAAGGAAACCATAGCATGGTGGTAAGGTATTTTCTAGTACTCAGCTGGCTAGCTACCACCATCAATCTGCCGTCAAGTACCTTACGGTGTGTTCCGGCAGCCTCACTTGAGTATCAGTTCCATTCCAGGCTAGATGTGCTGTACCAGCTTTAACCGCACCATCACTAAAGAGCTGTGTTCAAACACATAGTTAGTCAAACAAATATAAAACATCGATTATTTATTATCTGAAAATGAAGAGCGCCAATGCAGGAATTCCCTAGACTCTACTTTTTGTCTCTTATCACTTGCACTATATCTCTAAAACTAAGAACAAGCAACTACATAGTTGGCCACGTCACTCAATTGTATAAGTAAACGTGATTCACATAGAGTTCATTAATATCTATTTTAGTACATAGTTAAATTTAGCATGTCTCCTGTCAAGGCTAATAGGCATTAGTTGTTAGCACCAACACTAACGTGTAGACTTTTATTTACAGGGCTACGCGTATCGGTTGTACTAAATAGAAAGGAAATCATTGTGCTCACCAATGTGGACAACTTTTACTATGAGAACAACTCTGAAATTGCAAAACGAAGAGTCAATTACATTTTTCTATGATACAATTGCTTTTCAAGATTTCAAAATAGGCCCCATACTAAAAGTTATTTAATATTATTTGTTACATTTTATAGTTATACCAACATAGTAGCTACTACTAGTAGTTGATACACATTCAAGACAAAGTTGGCAAAAATTAAGTAGTTCAATTAAGTAGCCTCAATTATAAGTATAACCCTCATTCAATATGCACAGTAAGCATAAAAATTTTGAAACATAATTAAATTTAAATTAAACGTTAGCTAAATTGAATTGAAATTAATTATACATTTATAAATTAAAATAAAATTATTGGAATTGAAATAGCAATAATAATTAATACACCTATTTTTGCTTGGCCAAAAGCCCGTATAAACAGCAACCCAACCTTGGAAACGAGAGAACTCTAAAGAGTAAAGATAGACAATAATAATAGTAATATTATGATTCTCATGAGTATCATAATATTACTATTTACTTTCGATAGAATTTGTCCAAAATTTGTCACGCGGCCTGAAAAAACATCAATTCCAAAATGCCTCTTCAAGCCACACTTATGAAATAAATTGATCTTTTCTTTATTAATTTCTTAATATCCTGTTTAAAGGAGAACAATGGTCCGAATTAGAACGAGCAGTGCTAATAGCAAAAGGTTTAATTTTTTTACCCTTTCTTATGTACAGTGATATTTAATTTAGAGAGTATATAAGGAGCGTCTCTTACACTATTAACCTCCTCTCTGCTTAAATGTGCCGTCACGTGTAGCCCTGTATAAACCAGGGTGCGCTCGTGGAAGAATTTCGGGCAAGGACGCGTGTGATCGATACCTCGCGTAGAACGGCTACTCTTGCGCAAGTTTCGCTCCGAGATGCGAACGTCACCGTATTTGCATTCTTATTTTCCTCGTGTATTTACTTTAGTACGCGTTAATGTCATCGTCCTTCTCCAGCCGTATTAAATCTGTGGTTTAACAGGTACTTGACTGATCCGGTAGAAAAACTTCAAATTTACCTACTCATGGACCAAGGAGACCTATAAAATATTTCGCAACATTTGTCGATATTGAATTTAATCGAATGTATACTTTACGACTCCAAAGGATGTCCGGCAGTTAATCTTTAATTCATTATAATTATCCGATCTTTGATTGATTATTTATCCAGATTATTTAACAGATTTCGTAAATGAATCCAAACTTTTTTTTTAATTTTAACGTCTCTATTCTCTATATGAAAATTAAGAATACTTTTAAATAAAAAAGTATGTTTTCTATCATAAATGACAGAGGGAACAAAAAAAATGAACACCGCCTCTTTTTTGAAGTTAGTTAAAAATAAGCAGTTTTTGTTGTCGTAACTAATGGTTACGAAAGCACGTCTTAGGCTAATTGAAATGTAAATAATAGTCCGGCTCTCACGAAGGAAATATAATGTTCAATATCTACGGGCGACAAGTGGCGCATGTTATTAAAATTTCGTGACAAAGCCTGCAGTGATCGCGGGTAGGTACATTAAACTAATGAATAATTATACCTTCGAGAGGCACAGGCGCAGTTAGCGGCGCCGCAAGTCCTGCCTCCGACTCGACGCGAAGGCCGAGTTTCGCAAACAAACGAACTTTAATACGAGCATATACTGCTAGTAATTAAAATTAAGGATTAATAGCTGTGATTAAGCTTATCATCTCATTTATTTATGTGACAAGATGAGCAAGCCACTTACTTATCTTACCTATCACCCTTTATGACTGTCCTATTACATTTGGTAGTAGATCTGCTTCTTGAGTTGTAAGGCGTAGACACAAGCCCCACCCAGGATACACATTCATGTGATGAACACAATTTTATTATGTCTTTAGATATTCTAATTGTATAAGTAATATAAGTAAGTATTTAGAAAAAAAAGCTATCAGTCATCGTGTTCCCATGAAGAAATGTTACATCTAGTTTTTGGCGGGAACGCGGGAAGAGTCGTGTCGCTCCGTTGTATTTTTTTCTAAAACTAGTGTTTTGTCGAGTGTTTATGCATAAAAATGGTGGTGTTTTATTCATAAAGTGCCGAATTACAAGCGCGAGTGTGGGAAAATGATATAATGTGGTGAAACATGAGTTTTCGTGTTGCTTCCAAAACTCCATCGAAGCTTTGTAGTAAAGTTGCCACTACTTTACTAAAGCATGACTGGAATTAACTGACACAAACTTGGACTTGACAAAGACGACTTTGACTAAAACTAGCTACGATGGCACTTATTTAACTTTTGAAACTTGAAAATATATAATTACTTGACACTGGCAAATGCTAAAACACGACGCCAAAACCAAAGAAAAAAAAAAAATGTTACATCTTTTCATGAGCGTATTTCATTACATTCATTTTTTTTTATTAATTTGCCCAATCGGGCAGGCTAAAGTCATTACATTCAGTACAATGACGTATTTGCCTAGTTTTTTTTTTTCTTTGGTTTTGGCGTCGCATTTTCGAGCATTTGCCAGTATCAAGTGTTTTACATTTTCAAGTTTCATAAGTTAAATAAATTGCTTCGTAGCTTTAGTTTTAGTCGAAGTCCAATCTTGGTCAAGTACAGTCCTTGTCAGTCTAGTCCATTATGCATTAACACTCGACAAAACACTAGTTTTGGAAAATGATACAACGGGGCGACAAGACTCTTTCCGCGTTCCCGCCAAAAAACATTTGCCAGGTTTGAGCCTAGGACAAACCCTTTTACATGAGTATAAATAAAAAGCTTTATATAATAGTAAAAAGTATAGTATGAGCATTGCGGCAGAAACACGCATTTCCCACGATCCAACAGCAGCACGATTTTTTGCACCTCGTGATCTAGAATGATCGACGAAAGAACTCAATCAATAAATTTCCAAATTGGCATCAACGACACGCTAATGATGAACATTCACAGAAAACATGGAACAGTGCTACTAGCTACTAATCCTTGTACTTCTACTTGCTGCATATCCCTTGAGATTCGTGTTGCGCAAACAGTAAGAGGCACAACGTGCATTAACGTTCCCTAACATTATTTTATGCATTGTCCATTCTACTTTAACCATTACGTTATGATTAAAGACTCAAATCGCTGAATAGGACGGTAAAGCCACGATTGTATACTTGTATTCCTATTAAATTAATGTTGTTAACAAAGTGTCTTGATTGATGTTTTAATAGATCGGTCAGTAATTTAGTTCGTATATTAACTTCTATAAGCACACGCATATAAATTGTCGGGCTGTGTATAATGTACATTGTACACTATAGTCAAAGCGATATCGCCTCCGGCCGCACTCAAACTTTGTACAAATGATTGCATTGCATAGGAGACCCTGAACTTCAACATTCGTTGGAAAATATTTTACAAATGCAACACAAACTTCTCAACATTAATTGGTTAGTATGAAGATGTTTTGATGCAAACCCCTGATCTTGACATAGCAGAATAAATTTGTACAGCTTTATATTACCGTAATGTAATAATTTTCGATTTGAAAGTAGACATCCATCTAGTCATGATTAAAAAGTGGGTGTTTAATACTTTAATAAATAATCATGCTGATTATACCTAAAAGGAAGGTTGTAGATGAAAGTAGTCGTAGTCAGTAAAAAACCGAACAAAGTTTCTAATTACTTGACAAACAAAGGCATATTGATGACTTCATCAGAAATACCAATTCGTTTAGCGCTCTCTCCTAGTCTCTATTATTTGGCTCCCACACATCATTCTATGTAATAAGTTACTAAACCATTACTAATTTGAATATTTCTTTGTTACAGGCCTAACTGGTAGTGACGTCATGAGACTGGAACATTTTGTGAATAGCTGCAGTTGATAAATAGTGTTTATGTAATGACCGTCTTGTGCGCATCCTAAGTTTTGTGATAATAACATTGTGAAATGAAGAGTGAAACACGGCTGGGACCTTAACAAACGCGTGGAGATGAAAAGAGAAAAGTACAAGATATTTTATACAGAACACGGGTAAGAAAAATCTTGGATAAGCTTACTTACTATAGAAAATCAGTCAAACGACAACGATCCGCACTTGTTTGCAAAACCAAAGTGATTATACCATTATGTATTACTAAGAATACCGGGGTAAAAAATTAAATAAATAGTAAGTCTAAATAGTAATAATAAGTAAGTCATTTCTGTAGATTTACGTTACAAAACCAAAGAGAGCGACAAATAATAAATTATATAGGTAATTATTATTGTTCAGTGGATCAGAATATTTACATATTGTTTACGTATTTCAAAATTTTACCTTACGAAATTGCCTATTGTTTCCCACTCTACATTACAGTGCACTTTTGTATTGCATAACACTTTCAAAGAGGCACTCTATGTTGACTTGTCCTCCCGTAACCAATCGCTGACATCACTAGAGACTCAAAAGAACCCACAGAAACAATGGACAGAAAACTCACCGCTACAACAACTGCGTGCTTATGTCAGTGTGTAATCGATACAAAACGACTCATCAATAAAATAGCAAACACCAAATTATGACACTAGAAATCTTATGTTACGTAAATCTAACAGAACTAAAAAAAGTTACCGACATAGACTGGGCGGAGAAATAAATATTTACTCTCAATAATATGATATTCCACTATGCAAATTCACTAGCCATTTCCAAATACAAGTCTGACGAAGAGTCTCGTAAGAGTCAATAGTAATCGCAAATGCAAATAGTTTTCCTATTGCTAACTTTAATGACCGATAACGAGCACAATAATAGCTAGAAACACAATGAACTAACAGTAAAAAGTGAGATTTCGGTTCAAAGCACAATGTGCCAATGTGCCACTTATACAGCAGCTGATTTCGTGATGATATAATTGCACTGTAGAAGCGTGACGTAGGCGCTAGTAACGCACGGTGAGGTGAAAGTGTCAATAGACGCGAGAGCATCGGAACCCAGACTCCGCAACACCGACCAACCTGCAACAGCGTTCAATACAATACTATACACATTTATTCAGAATAAATACAGATATCATTATGGACAACATAATGTTCCCACTATTAGTGGGGACCAGCCACACTTTGCGGAACATATTGAGAACGTTGAAAATGTATTACAATTTAGAAATATTGTTGACCAACAAATTTGACCTTTCAAGTCGCCTAAAAATAATTGTCGATGAAAAACATCAAACATAATATAATTATGTGTAATACAATTGATAAAATTGATTTTGTCAAATATATCGATCGATAAGAAACCCTACTTGCAAAGCTGCTGCTTTAAATTCTTTTACAACCGAAACTTGCAGGCGTTTTATTATGTTTATGTATCTATTAGTAACGAAACTTACGGCATAGTAATAGTACTGCGTAAGACAGACCACCAAAAAAGTGTTTAACTTGATGAACGGCAATAGTATCTAAATCATATTCATGCACCAATTTATTAGGGATTATTCTGTCGTATAATAGAATATTTTTCGTTTAAAAAAATTAATTGATAAACCAATGATATACAAAAACAAACTGTTCAGCTTCAGTAACAGAAACAATGTAACCTAAACTCTTAGAGTATTTTGTTCCATGAGCCTTAACCTCGTGCAGTAGGTATATTTGCCACTATATTTCAAGGTTTAACTTATAGTAGATAGTGTTTTTTTTTCTTATATATTCATCATAACTTTCCCTAAATATTTTTTTATTAAACCAAGACAAACTATTCCTGAATTTCAGAAAATTTATTAAAAAATCGCATTTAAATCCGTCGCATAATTTCAGAGTTTATCGTGAACAAAGATAGACACAATTTTTTTTTACTGTGTTATTGCTTTCACATAAATGAAGTATTTTCAAATTAACTTCAATGTTAGATACATTACAAACAGTAATAGTGTCGTTACAATTGTATGTACCTACTACCTACAGATTGAAAGTGCAGGCATCATACATATGAGTAATCTATTTAGGGCAAGGTGTTACCGATTTCAACCTACTCATATTCATTTACGATCATGACCAAAATTCCAGCGGAAAGTTATGTGATTATTACCAAACCTGATCGTAACCATCACAGCAACGGAAGTTTAATGTCAGGGAAACTTTATTTGAGTCATAATCACGTGAACCTTTTTAATGCGGCTTAGTTCTTCGATTTTCGATTTCATGAATAAATTTATAAAGTCTTTTTTACAGCAATTCTGAGGAAAGTATACTTTCTACTGGAGGTGATTGCTCAACCGAAACGGTTGCGGGCACAAGGTCGTAATTGTTGACGCACCTTTGTTTTTCACGTTGCAAAGCAAAGACCGAAATTAACTGAGTATATTTGTTTTACTTGATATTTCTGTCAACTTATACTTATATAAGTTAGTAAGCTTCCATAGCAATAACAAGTCCCATGAGCGACTCAATATTATAAATAATTGAACTACAATTGTATGCTAACATTTTATTGCTTTGTTTTCAAAGCAATAAAATGTTAGCATAACATCTTACCCATAACAATATCCATCTCCAAATCAATTACTCTAAAGAGTCTTTGACGAATAGATTACGCGTGTTCAACCTGGTAGATTTTCCGGTTAGCAAAAATTAGAAACTAGTAACTTCTAGGTAGAAAAAGGACGGTAACCCTTCTAGTACTTCGAAGAATATTTTTCTTCTATCAAGGTCTTTACTACAGGGCGAAGCTAGTGTAGTATATTTTTGGAAGAATGTGCTTAATTTATAGAACATACACCACGCAAACGGCTAGAAACATACAATTGATGTAATAATTTGCAATTGAAATATTAGGAAAGTTTAAGCATTCGCATGCACAATCGCATTCGCTCTGGGATCGCCAGTCATGACCGTTTTGATCACGCAGCGGAACGCACTTTAGCCAGAGGGCCGCTCGACGCTCAATGTCATTATACAGCCGCCGTTCCAATGAACAAACGTGAATGCAGTCATGCCGCGAGCAGCAACACAAATTAAATTAGTGCAGCCATAAATTAAAAAAAAAACTTATTTTACTAAATCAATGGACTAATTCCGTCTTATTCCGTACACGGCGTGAATAACTTGACAAGTCGTCGCTGAACAACTTGACATGTCATTTTTTTGTTAATTAAAACGTTAATTTATTGTTTACTAAGCTTACATTATAAATAAATTCCGATTAAATTACTTAGATACGTATAAAAATTACATAAAAGGATTAAAAAAAATTGATTTACCGATAAAATATGTAATGTATATGTAAACTTTAAAATGGCTGCCCTGAAAATTATGCATTTTCGACTTGTCAATGTATTCACGCCGTGTACGGAATTAAAAAGCTAGCGTCTATGTGACACTGAAATCATGATTGTTTTAGCAATTAAGCTCATTGTTGGCACAGTTAGCAAAAACCTATTAAAATGATTGTATATAACAGAACGTGACCAACCAACCGTATTAGCTGTACCTTCTTTCCTGTCCATCCAAATGTGTCCTGGAATAAATCGCTTTAGGCGATAAGGTCACCGTTGTACTACCGCTAACATATAAGTAAGTATGTTCAATGTCTTTTTTATATTTTAAGATGTGTATTTTGTGTTTTGTTGTATAATATCATATATATTTATAGATAGCTATAAAAGCTAGATAGATTTAAAAGCTATAGTAGTAGTTATAGTATAGTTTTATAGTTTATTTATGATTTTGTTTAGTTGGTTAATAATGAATCTTATATTTTTATAGATAATATGGGAAAGACAAAAACAAATAATTATTTCTTTTTTACGCTGCAAGGGGTTACGAATACGCTACAGAAACTGACTTAGATTTGACTTAATTTTAATTTACTTATACGAGATTACTAACCCCTTGTACCCTTGCTTTCACTTCATGAAAAATACTATGTAACAAAAGCTATAGTCAAAGTGTACAAATTAATAATATAATATAATGAAGTAATAAATCAGAAATAATTCAATTGAATGTTTTCCTCAAAAGTACTAGGACTATAAACAAATCAATTTATATTCTATATCGTTCGAAACATGGTCCATAACACACGTTCGCTTCTTATCTAGTTATAAGTGTTAACTTCCCGCTTAACTTGCCATCGCAGGAAGTAATCGTTGAGCTCACATTAGCGATCATCGGCACGCATCGGCAGTCATCGAAAACAATCGATATTCTTTCCTCACGCGTCATTATCTGGCCTAAATTATGTTCACCTACCATTTGAAAACATTGAGGTTTTTCTGTTCACAGACAAGAATATTATACCGATAAGTTGCCTTCGCCAGCATAGTTGAGAGATCGCCTGGCTTCCATTCTAGAGGTCCTGGGTTCGCACCTCGATCTTTTCTAAGCTATGTGCGTATTGACGATAACTTCACATGGTGAAGGAAAACATCATGAGGAAACGTAACGTACATGTCAGAGTACCCAAGAAGATCCTGTCTTTTAACTGAGGGAGACATACAGGAAAAGCATTTAGCATTTAAACCTTCGAGAACTTTAGATATTTAAACTTACAGTTTCTAACTAGATACAAAAAGGCCGGCTTGATTCCGAAGCTATGCTATTGTTCCGGTAGCAATTACGTCATCTCTTATGAGCACTAAGGTGAAGAATTTTACAGTGACAGATGAGGTTATTGTCGCCAGTGTACTCTTGATTTATATGCAAATGAATTAAGGGGCGTGATTTAAAAGGACTGCGGTACATGACCAGAGTTAATAACCGCTACAGTGGAAGCAATTCATGCGTAAATATAATATTATACTGTTATTATTGCCTTGACTACAGAATAACTAACAGATAAATTATGTAAGTTAAATATCTGCTTCGTCAAAATAGTACTTGTAAGACCATCTTCTTAACATTACCATGAAGATACTCAATTAACCAAAGCAACTTAATTAATCAATACCACGTCTAAAACCACAACAAAATAAGTCTATTACTATTATTAGATTCTTTTTTTATGGTTGACAGGCTAGGTATTTGACCACAGCTCACCTGGTGTTAAGTGATGGTATGGTCGAATATGGTAAACACATCTAGGCCGGAATGGAATTTCTCAAGTGACGCTGTCGGAATACACTATTCGGTATATGGCGACAGATTTTCAATTTGAGGGTGATAGCTAGCTATAGCCGAGTACTAGAAAGTACTCTACCACCGTGCTATTGTTTCCTCACGATGTTTTCCTTCACCGGCAGCGTTGGGGTTTGAACCGACCGTGCTAACCACTGAGATATTATCGCTACAAAATATTCAATGGTAATGAACACATTCAATAATCAAGTGCAATGACATATAGTATTGCATGTTACAGTACAATAAAAATGCTCATCAGCGTAGTAAGGTCTAGTGGACTATTAGAGTTAAAATATTACTAGTCAAATAATATGAGCAAAGTATGGCCGGTAGGCATAACAAATGTGCCTACTTATGTGCAGGTAGAAGCAGTTACGTTATGACTCGAGGTTATAATAACTCGGATACGTGACTGCGGTGCTGCTTCCGTGGCTGACCTTTGGTGATCGCCATAACATTTATGATATATCCTCGGTCAGAGCTCGAACATCATTAGTATGTCAGGATCAAGGCTGATTAAAAAAAATAATTGATGAATGTCTTATAGCTCAATTGGTTCTCAAGCAGTTCTGCTTAGAGAACTGTAGGGCGCGCGTTTGATTCCCACCCAAGACAAACACTAATAGTATAGAGATCTGATATCAGTTACTGTTCTTAAAATTGATTTGGGTACGTTAACGTTACTTTTATGTAATTTGCATTATTTTAATTTTTTTTTCATATATACAGTCTCATATTACAAAGTCATACAATGTCACATTATAATGCTATGTGAATACGCGGAACTACGTGTAACAGCGATCCGCACCTATCACTTGTATTTTGAAGATTTTGGAACAATTTAAAAATATATCTTAACTGTGTTCTCCCCACCGCTGGCGCTAAAATGTTAAGTTGTTTATCAACTCAATGTTTAAAATGTTCCCGTAAACAATTAAGGTCTACGGTATGTTCCAAGGATCACGCCATTTTCATAAAGAGATAAATATTTCCGCATATTCAAGCTTAATTATCATGCTAATGTGCGAGTTCTTGCAAAAGGTTTTCTCGCAAACGTTATTCCTGTGCTTGAAAGAACACATTTAACTCTTCATTTGCGACAACCAGCGAGCCGTTGCATAACTTTAAAGGCATTTCTGTACGCACGTACAACAAATGTCTAATGTGTGTGTTGTAGTCGCAATATATTGTCGCAGCGAGACGTGAGGGCCTCGCAGTGTCATGTCACCAACAAGGCGCTTTCTTCGTGTAATACCGCGTCATTATATAACAGCGCCCACGTCACCCGTAATGCTGCTTGGGTAAACCATGTCTACAACCTACTTACATTGTCAGTTTTTGCTTTGTGTCAAAAAGTCCTTATTCAAGTGTATCAGACTAGGAATTTGACTACTGCTCTCCTGGCATCAAATCATTGTGGTTAAAGATAGTAAACACACTGGAATGGGAACTGACTCCAGACTGCCGTAATAAAAGTGCTAACTGACAAATTTTCAACTTGAAGATGTTTTCTAGGTAGGCGTATTGAAAGTAGGTACTCTACCACGATTACATGATTTCTTCACGATGTTTTCCTTCGTCGGCAGGTCAAGCTCATTGTTGGAATTTGATCACACGTCCTTCAGCAAACAACGTAATAGCGTAACCACTGTTACAAAGTATAGATAGATAGATAGATAGATATAACTCTTTATTGTGCACATCATAAATAGAAAAGAGCACAGAGAACAAAAAATCTTATTAACTAGAGCCACAAGTGACAGCCTTATCGCTAATAGCGATCTCTTCCTGTCAACCAAGAAAAGAAAAAACACAAACAAAAAAGTACAAAAACAAAAACAAAATTTTTCTGCACAAAATTAAAACAAACTATACCTAATATAATAGTTTTAGCAATCCAAAAGCTTGTTAACCTTTAGCAGTGAAGCTACAAGTATCGTAGTATATGAAACATGTTAAAGTAACATTTCTTCCACGGGTACAAACATTCACATCCTCATTCCACTTCAAGTGATATTTTCAACGTACCTACTTATAAGGTACCAAGTAACAATTGAACCAAGCAAAATTAATAATGTAAAAACAATGAATGAGACTGGCAATTGTTAAGACAATCAGATGTCTACATAAATGTGAGCATAACTAAGTATTAGGAGCATAATTTATTTTCACTGTTTAGGCACCAGGAAAATTTGAAATGTGGAATTTGTTTTGTTACTTTTCTGAGTACCGCTGCAGTGGTTATAAACAGACACGTACGCGTTATTCATTTTCTTTAGGAGAACTTTTCGGTCGTCTCGTTATTTTTACATTAAAAAAAAACTGCAATTACTTAAGGTATTATTACTAGGTCAGATAGGCGGTTTAGATATTTTACATTTTAATTTAAATATTTCATCCGTTGTAGTATTATATTAGGATGTATTTTTTTGCTGTTCACAAATGGCGTCACTTATGCAGATGTCGAATAGGAAAGTAGATAATGTCATTTGTGGTTATAATAAATAGCGTCAGATATTATTATGAAATCTGAGATTATGATTATGAGATAGGTACGGTTTCTCTTTAATGCCACTTTACTGATTAATGTTTAGTTAACTGTGAGACCTCATCCAATCAAGCGTCAGTTGGTTTCTAATCCGTAAAATAATTAAACATTTCGTAATCCTTCGCGCCCTTTACACCAAAAAGTTAGAAAGGTTAATGAAAACTGAATGATGAATCTTAAAGACGGTATAATTTATTCAAACATTTATTCATTAAAATTGTGATATCGTCTCCTGTTTTTATTTACTAAAATTTTTTTTTTCATTGCTTTACTTGGTTATCTGGAAGAGATCGCTTTTAACGATAAGTTTGCCACTTTTAGCACAAGCTCATAAAATTCTACTCTTGTATCTATTTTGACTTTTACTGAACACATTTAAAAGTTTGAATCTATTTTATTAGAATGTGTATTACTATAAATTTATGTACCTAAGTATGTATTTGTATATTCAATCTGGCTTTATATATCGAAATCTAGTTGTAACCAACACGCAAACTAACCATATAAATGGGTGATTGTAATTGCAAGAGAATAAACAACAAATAAATAGTAAGTACGTATGCGTGCTATAAAAATACAATAAAGATTTCCATACGTCTATTCAGAAAAAAACGACAAAGTTATAACGTACGTATTATGTAATATTATAAATTAATGTGCATCTTAGTTAATCAATGGTGGAGAGTATTTAGATTTTTACATAGTGAGAGATGGCATAGATAAATTTAACCTACAGACCTACAGCACACTTTTAACATAAATACAAGGTTATTTATGTAATAAAATGGAAACTGACGTGGTTTTAGTATATTTTTGTTTTACTTATGCGGGATTACTCATGTTTAATTACGTAGGATACCCTGACTATAGCCTATACTCCGACTATGTAAAACAAAAATGTATACAGAAAAATAGTCAGACAGATAGACTATAGTCTATAGTCTCAAAGTCAGTTAGTCAGTTCTCAAAGTAATGAGCGTCAAAGCAGCGCCGCCATGGACTTTCTTTTGTTATCTACTCAAAGTTCTGTATATTGTTGCAATGGTCATGGACTTGGGTTATCTTCTACCATGAAGGAAGCGCTGGTCTCATTACTTTTACTTTAAAAAAATCCTTTGTTTACTAAGCAGCTGAAACGATCTAAATGCAACTTGCCTAAGCAGTGGTGTAGATATATCAAGTTGACGGACAGGGTTTATTTCTCCAGAAATGAGAGATGAAACTAAAAACAGTCCCCACTAAAATCACGAATCGCAACTTGTTATGTACCATTGACATTTAAATCAGGAAATACAAAATATGAAACAAGCAAATAATTGCAGGGGAAACCTCGAAGTCAGCAGCAAACCGCGCCAGCGAGTGATGTCATTCTTCGTGACTCGTTCCGTGGTAGCTCGGAACTAGAATAAAGACTTTGTCGACGACTTACAAACCATTACCGGTAAATTCTCATCAATATACAAAAGCCATATATAATAAACGGTCAGTGCCTTTTTTTGTAGCGAGGCTAGGTGTTGACCACAGCTTAGCTGATTTGAATTGACAAATTGTATGAATAAATAATCGTTTGAAATTATGCGCCAATAAATAACTAGCTTTGTGGTTAGCGAATTCGGTTTGCTCTCTGCAGGGTGTGGGTTCAATAATAATTAACAATGACAGTAAGCGTGAAGGAAGACGTGAGAGATAAAGCATGTTGCCCTGATAGAGTACTTTCTAGTAGGTACTCAGCTTCTTAACTGCAACCGTGAAGCTACTAAGATGTGTGAACTATCTTTGATCACACCGTATTTTTTTTAATAGATGAGCTATGGTTAGTCACTTAGCCTCTCTATTGTAATAAAATACTTCAATTTGCCGAAATTTTTTTTTTTGAAAGGATTAAATTAAAGATTTTTAAATTGTCCGTATTTTTCAAATGTATCTAAAAATTTTTGCAAAAATAACTACATTTTTTTTTTAGTTCTATCCCGACATGCAGTTCGAAGAGTAAATTTCAAATATACATATATCAGTAATATTATAGGTTTCTCTATCGATTCATCTAAATCTTACGCACATTCACAAAGAACTAAACTGTTGACACTCGCTTAATATAAAGACCTAAATATAACACAGCTCCACAATAAAATACAATCTGAATCTGAATATTTTTGTGATTTTCTTACTAAAGCATCCATAGCTTAAAACATATCCAGTCCGCATTAATGTGTATCAAGTAGGTAGCAGGTGATTAGACATAATGTTTCTAGTGCGAGGAAGTGTATTGTTTTCCTGCTCGTTTCGAGATGAGGTCACGTTGAGGCCGCCTACTGACGTTTTCTTCAAGGCAACCTCACCTAGGATGTCATTACCAATGGAAACTTGCGTATACACACTACACTTTACAATAGTATAAATATGTAGTCAGCAAACAATACTGCATAAGCAATAAAATCACTGAGTATATCTCATTCTCTATACTATCGCAGCCACGGCTCAAGCTGAAGTAGCAGCCGGCTAGACATAATGTTACTTACATGTATTTGGCGCAGAATTGATTGTTTATCGTGGGTTCCTAAACTAAAACCGGATCATTGTATTAATACTATAATTTATGAACAACATTTGCTTACGCACTTAACTCTATAATAAAATTATGAAAAGCATCAGCTTTTCTATAAAAAAATTATGTTGACTAAATGTATGGAAATGCTGATATTTTGTAGCGATGATATCTCAGTGGTTAGCGCGATCAGTTCGCATGCCGAAAGGCGTGGGTTCAAACCCCAACAATGAGCTTGAGCTGCCGGTGAAGGAAAACATCGTGAGGAAGCCATAGCCTGGTGGTAGGGTACTTTCTAGTACTCGGTTGGCTACCCTTAAGCTGAAAATCTGCCGCCAAGCATGTAACGCTGTGTTCCGGCAGCCTCACTTGAGAGCCAGTTCCATTCCAGGCTAGGTGTGATTTACCATCTTCGACACCGTCACTTAACATTAGGTGAGCTGTGGGCTAACATATAGCCTGTCAAACATTAAAAAAAAAACATAACGGTGCGTACAATGACACCTTTCGGCTTATTACGTCCCAAGCTTATAACCCTGTATAAATTAATGTGTGTTCCCACATCGATAGTAATCGTAAAAACGCACGCGTTTAGTGATGCACATGTCATAACGCATGGATTCAAAACATGGCCAAACACGTGAGCATAAAAACTAGATACCAACGTTTACGAGATAATTACTTCTATAAAAACCTGTCAAACGCATGTCATAACACGATAATGGTTCCGTAGTTACACTAATCATAAATACTTATTTATAATCCACTACATCTGATTTGTAATGGTCAACTAAGTTAAGTATGGCTATATCCTAAGCAATTTTCTTTTACGGTTCTTCATTACTCTCCAGCTTTCGTTCTCATTGCGGGTTTTGCAAGTGAATCCTTTGATGTTGTCAAAAAAGTCCGAAGTAGCCATATTTGCCATTTAAAATTGGACCTGAATGCGATCAATTAAAAAAACAGAAATAACCAGCACAGGGATATATTAAATAGCCTTCCATTCGACCGCCATCTCACCTGATGAAGCACGCTTGCCTTGAAGATGCCAATGCACTCACGACTTGAAGATGATCAGATACTACAAGACTGTCTTAAACCGTGAATTGAAAGAACTAATCACCGAGCCTAACTTCATCAGCGAGACTAAAGCCAAAAAACTTCGATGAGAGGAATGTTTGTGTTAATTTAGAATAGAAGAAGATCATGGAGTCAAGGACTTCTTAGAGTTGCAAGTAACCGACGACCCATCAGCTGATCTAGATATAGATGCATTGACGCTGTGTGGGTTTACCATTACATGAACTCCAAGTTGATAATTGGGAGGTAACAGCGCAGGACTGTGACAAGTAGTGGCTGTGGTGTTGGAGGCTAAGATTAATTTTGGGTCTTTGCACCCTGAGAGTGCGTCGTTTGTCCTTTTATCTGATATTAAATGAAATGGTCTACCCTTTAGGTACCAACACATTGTTTACCAAATTTCGGTGCAATTTAAACTCGAAATAAATAAAAGAAGATGTTTTTCTGTTTGCAACGGAACTCTAAAAACTGCTTTGAAAAAGGTGAGATAAGTAGTGGTGACCTACCGAACTAAGATTTGCTGTGGTAAAAACTATAGCGATCATTTAATGCATCATAGTATCCAGCACCGACATATGTGAAAAAACTGATTCGTGGCAGGACTACATAAAAAGTTAAGTCTAGCATTTTGAACGAGAGACGTTTAAGATATAGCGGTTATGCTACTTGTATATATGCACAGGTTTATAAAACATTGTAAACATTGTTGTAATGTTGCTTAGAAAATGGGTGATGTAAAATTTTAGTTGTCATACGCTAAGTACACGCACATAATGACGCCTTTTCCCATTATGCACGAAACATTATATCTACGCTGCTTTTATTACATACTAGCTTCTCGCCGTGGCTTTGCACGGGTGTACCTACCTACCAATGAAGAAATTGAGACAATCTCGTTGTTCATGAACTTTTTGATAGTAAAGCCTATAGTCAACTCTGTAATGGAAAAAAACATGTCATTTTGTGTGATTTTTTTTACAACTTTTTTTCAAAAGACGACCGAAATAACATTTTTTGGACGGCAATCGGTCAATATTTTTGTATACCTTTCTCTATCTTCTGACTTAGGTACTCACTTTTTGTAAGAAGATTTTTTTTAATTTAAAGAAAAAGTAAAAATTATTTCATATTTTCTTGAAATTTTTTAATATCTTCTTACACAGCTATTATGTCCTGTGAGTTACAAACGCAACTTAAAAGAATTAACCAAATAGGTGCAGCTGATTTATTTTTATTTATGTATATAGATATGCTAATATGTAACTACAATGTCTACAAGTCTACAACACAATAAGATTTTATTGACACCACTAACAGAAAACCTTCATTACAGATGAGCACAAAAGGTTTTATATTTATAGCTTTGAGAAATCTTTCCCAGATGGCCCTCCGCTGTATTAATAAGTAAAAAATTGTGAGAAATAGTGACAGCAGTATCTATTAATTCTATATATCTATTCTATATATATCTACATTAGAATAAAAAGTAACACTAAAGTAACTACATTTTACTTGAAAATTATAATATTGCGTGTCAACTAAATATCTCGTTATTATTTTCATCTAAAAGGTTCCTGGGGTTGTATCAATAACTTAAATTATAATACGAATATATCGCGATTAAATTTACATCAGAGCACATACTTTAGTTTAACATTTACGGTTACAAAACAGCAAACAGCACTCGCAATTCCGTATTAGGATTATATTATTAACTTCTATAAAAGTCAACACTATATTGAATTGAAAATCAGCGTATTCTATTCAAATAGAGAGAAACTTAAATCACGACTTTTGCAAAGCGATTGTGTATTTAAATAGATGCTAGAATCGTTATGCAATCAATCTTCTGCGCATACAATGCTTATAGGCTTTATCGTGAAAGAAAGGGCTTCCGTTGTGACTAGAAATGTCGTGAATTCGTAATTATCCTAAGTACATATTGTGTTAGGAACTTACATAAGCCATGAAATACTAGAAAACATTTTCGCAGTACTCGTTCTTTGATGTTCTAATTATTTACTATATAACAGTATCAAATATAATTACAATACTTTTGAATATTAAACCTTTTTCAATTGTAATAATTACATTGAATTTTATTTTTCTACTGTAGACAGCAGGGACTCGGTCTTTTAATTAAATGTAAAAAGTTTCCATATAACAACATGAAAATATAAAATTTACATCAAAGTATTTTTTTAAATATTGCCTAGAAAATTGATTTGCAAAACTAATATTATGTATTAGCATTGAATTATTAAGTCGTTAAAAGTTCTTCAGAATTATATGTAGGTATAGTGCATTCCTTTCGCCTAAGCACAACCTAAGCTTATATCCCCGTATCAGGCGTTTGATTTAAAAGCTTTCCACTATCAAACTTACATTACAAAAATTTCGAGACTGATATTTTAATTCTTAAGTAAATCCTAGGTAAAATCTCCAGCTGCAATATATTTCGCAATGACGGTAACCTTGCACAGCGAGGGAGCGTGACTCGGCTAGCGGATCAGATGACATGCGCCTCTAATTTACGTTTACACTTGTTTTACTAAAATAATTCGTTCCACTACCAGGTTTCTGTTAAGTTGTGAAAAGTCGTGTGTTTACCTGAAATATATAATAAAACTTTATTACACACCAAACATACATACATTATATTATTTTGTTTATAATAAAAAATATGTGTAACTACATTGGACAAACTGAAGAAAAAAAATTAAAAGTACCCATGTGTGCCATATGCTTTCTTTTTGGCAAAACTTTTTTATCATCGGGTTAAATTAAGAAGTCGTATCGAATTTTCAAAATGTAAAAAACATTTATTATATAAATGCCTATAAAGAAGAGTTTATGAATAAAATGGGCGTTGTTTTTAGTCTTGTTTGAAAATAAAGAATCAGCGGGTGGTGTCATGATACGTTTTCTCTTCCACAATGGAGGCAAATGAAACGCCTCTCATTCCGCCAGCCACGGCTGTCATTCCCATTCAACCAACAAATTGAACGAATCTCGTTGTTGCACACTCATTGGCATATTGTATTTAAAATAATACGCTGACATTTCACCATTCTTTCAAATTCTGCAAGAATGGCGACACCAATGTCATCGGTGAGCTAACCATAGAGTTAAGGCTGTCTTCCAAAGGTAGGCATTGTCTTCTTTATTAAACAGTAATGTGATTACGTTAAAAATATATCCTAATGGCTTTGAAAGTACCTACGTAATATTTTTAGATTTCACAGAACACAATTATCAATAACATTATCAAAACATTAAAAAGAAATTGTGTTTTATAAAACTAGAATGTGATTTTTTTAAATTATACACGCATAAATATACTACAAAAATGATATGAGTCATAAAGTGTATATATGTCTTATTAAGTGGATCTGCATATTTATATCTTATCTGCATATGCTACCAATTGCTTCTAAATTAATTAGAAGCTACATCAAGCAAAACAAGATAAATCAAATCTGTCTTTCATTTGCAGGTATCAAAATTTAAGAAAATATACAATGTCCAATTCGTTAAAATTTATGAAATGAAGCTGTAGGTACTGTTTTTTACTGTAAAAAGCCTACAGTAAGTATTAAGATTTAGACGTTTTTTCCGTGGACACTTTGATAGGCGATTGATCTTCGTAATTTAAACGTCTTTTCTTTGTACGCTGACCTTAAAAAAAACTAAAGACACATTCATGCTTATTTTTATAAAAAAGAAGTAAAAACAACACCTTTAACGCGATATTTCAAAACAGTATAAAAATTAATAAATTCAAACTAATTCATAAAGGAAACATTTGCTGACCTTGCTATCAGGAAGCGCAATAGGCTCTTATTTATCTACTTCTTCATAGTGGTGCTATACTCGATATGCCAAATAGAAAGGTCAACTAGTCTCTGTAGATATGCTATTTCCGACATGCCTCTAGTATCGATCATGATCGTAATTTTATTTCCGATTCAATATCTGCGATTTAGATCAACAAATGAAGGTTTGTAACTACCAAAGTAAATAACATTATAATCTGTAATTTTAGGCTTAGAATTATTAGTTCCAATACCTATATTGGAACTAATAATTCCGCTCAACTTTCTAATGTGCTTTTGCAAAATTGCTCACCTTCTTCTTTTTTTGGCATCGCTGTTTGTGCAACTTCAAAACAAGTGAGTGTATACAAATCGGCTAACCAATCTGCGTTATTTATTTGTAGATGATATTGTCCTTCGTGACTTTTTTTACGATCGAAAATTTTGACTAGGCCAACTACTTATTGTCGTGTTACAAAATCTTTAATTTATTCTCTAAATAATTAAACATTTTTGTGGAGTACTGAACAAGCTACACACTCATGGCCGTACCCAGGGGAGGGCAGGGAAGGGCAGCTGCTCCCTCCCCCCTGGATTGGATTTTGTTTACGTCCCTACTAACTATTAATTTTGTCGATAAAAGTTAAAAAAAATAACGTTTTGCCATTTGCAATACAATTTACAATTTGAGAAAAATCGTTCGGTACGCCCGTTTAACATTTCTACTCGCTAGCAGAAATGCCGCGCTCGGCTGCCGGCTCGGCCTGTGGCCCCAAACTACGCAAAACTTATACTATGGGAACCAAACAGCTGACAGAATACTTAAATACCTTTTTTTTGTAAATACTTACTTATGATACATATAGTACACCCTAACACAGAACAAACATCGATCTTAGTCACACAAAGTTATTCCTGAGTGGGAATCGAACCCACGCCCTTTAGCTCTCGAAGCAGACATGTACCAACAGAGCTGTCTAAAGTTATGTTTATATTTTATTTATTTGACTAGGAGCTTATAAAATATCTGATTTGACCCCCCCCCCCCCCCCCCCCCCGGCCAGGCCCAGAACCTGGCCATGTATACACTGCCTTGCAGTAGTTGCAGTTCAGCTGCACGCAGTAAAAGTTTACTCTGCGATGCGTGGAGCAATAAGAAAACTATGAAAGGCTTGGTTTACTATCAAATCTTATACTAGATGTACGGACCACGTCATCTAGTAGGTACGTAGTATATTTTTATAGTTGATTACAACCTTTTGTTTCCATTAACAATGTAACAAAATGACGCATTAGAGCCTACGATAAAATTGAAGTAAAATCAATTTTTTATTACGTACATACTAGACAAATAATACCTATTAAATTGACATATAGCTCTTGTGCTGGTTATTAGTATCTAAAGTTTACGATTTTTCATATTTATTTCCTATATTATTATCACTGTTAGACTTTGTATTATTGGCTATGATCACGTCGCATAGGTCCATGTTGTAGTTACTTTTGTTTAAATCATAATTAGAAAAAATGATTTGTTTATCATTTAATTTATTTTCTATTGCTGAATCAAGGCTTATTGGTGTTTGAACATAGGAAGACATTAAACTTAACAGGATTTGGTAAGCCAAAATTACTATTTACGTGTACTTTTCAAGGACCCACCCCTTCGACGGGTTTTCCGGGAATATGACGATTTCTTTTAGTACACACAAAAGGCCTGAAAGCTTAAAATGCTCCGATAACTTCCCGTCGAATTAAAATTTCACATGTAGAATGAGACCGGCTACTTAAAGCGTAGATTAACTTCAAGCAGAGTTTATAAGTAAATTCTTGGCTGTTAACTGAAGGAAATCTACTGCGAGTTTTAAAAACTATATGTGTATTCCAAACCACTTATATATAAATAAATAAATATCGTCGGACATTACACACAGCTCCATCTGACCCCAGACTAGGCAAAGCTTGTATCTATTATGGGAATCAGATATCTGATAGAGAACTCAAATACTTTTTTCTACATACAGAACACCCAAACGCAGAACAAACATTTGTTTATACCATAAAATGTCCTTGTCCTAGGTGGGAATCGAATCCACGCCCTACAGCTCTTACAGCAGATATAGATTGGCAGATATATAGCCAACAGGGCAGTCAAACATATACAATATACATAATAATATATAAGTAGCATAAAATATCCAATAACTATTGCGAACTAAACTGCAACACCAACCGACAAATAACACTGTTATATAATTCACGTTATTAGTTTTTAAAACATATTAGGTAGGTATAACAGAAAATTTTACTAAAAAATAGTCAGTTGTCATTTCTAAGGGAACAATAGGTATCCCATATATATTTTGTTACAGTTAAAATATGCGTTTATAAGCCCACATGCGTTTAAACATATCCTCTTATCGTGTTTGAAAGTAAAGAATATGTCACTTTTGTTAACTACCACGCAATACTCAATGATTTATTGCAACATATGTACAGGTCCTGTAACTTATAAAAATGTAACAATGCTATATCTAATACATAATATGGCCCCATTAGAGTATGGCAAACAATTTTACACTACATTAAGGACACTGCAACATTTCAGTGTACGCTTAATAAACAAGTAAGTGTCTATCTACTTATTAATGCAAAATATGTTCCGGCAGAGATCAGACCAACAGGTAGGTGCAGTCATAGACCGGACACAATTACAAGGACAATCAAAATCACATGACGAATAAATTTAAATAATTAAACAAAAATACGCTCGTAACGCTTTTCAAGCAACAAAATAAATTGATCGAAAATTGCTTTTCAGATAGAAAAATATCTCAGCAGAAAAACATAATATTAGAAATACATTTGAATTAAGTAAATAATAAAATGCCTGCATTAAAGATGCACGAGTAAGCTGCCAAGTAATTGAATACATATAAACGTAATAAAAATTTCAAGTGTGAATGGATGAGTATTTCCGTACACGTAGACGTCAGTAAAGAGCAATGCGGTGCGGTCTTGGAGCGGTAGTAGTTCACGACAAACTCGTCCGTAGATAAGGCTTGCTACCTACGTGCTCGACGGCGCGCCGCTGCCGGAACCTTGGCTTCAACCACGCTCCTTCTCGCGTTTTAATAATAAACCTCTCAAGTCTCAGTCCGGCTCGAGCCTTTAACGATTCAACACGACCGATATTTGTCATAAACCGAACTTAAAACGCGAGTAACCGTAATAAGCGCACGGTACGTACGACCCGCATCCCGGCTCCCAGTGAAATGCAGTGACAAAACTATAGTATACGGATGGTGTATATTGTGATGTTTTGTGCCAACACTCTTTGTGCCATAATTTGAGATTTGTTTTATATCTGCAAGGGTCATAAGTAAGTACCCAGCACATCGATTCCTATATATTTGTGAGTGTGAACATAACCTTATGTATAAATGTGTCAAAGACGACTAAATCTTATCTAACGTCAATCGCCATAATAAATTATTCTTTGTCATAGTAATCATAAGTACATCGCACTTTCAAATAACATGACTAACCGCAACAGTTCAGCTATTCAATATACTTTCGCATCAATCTTATCTTCCTCATTGCAAACATCAATGAATTAGTAGAAATAGAATAGCTTAAGGCATAGTGGCTATAGAATAAGGTACCGGCCTAATAAATGAAAAAACATATAGCATACCCATTGCACAAATGCACATAGCAGCTGCTTAAGTTTACGTAGGCCGAGTAAACAGAGACCGTTATTCATCAACATTCGCTGTAATGGAAACAGGATATTCTAACGTGTGACCTTAGCATAAGTGCTGCTCTTTTTTACTCCATTCAACAAGTTATTTTTAGAATCAAATTGATTTTCTCAAATTAGCACAGATAACGTCAATTCATAAAGTTCAAGCGCCTTTTCGATCGCGATACAAATTCTGAAAACATTTTAGTTACAAACGTTTTCCCGTAATTATTCACGTTACTGTATACGGCGTTCCTAGACACATCTTCCTATAATGCACTACGCATGTAAACGTGCAAACTTATCTCTCGGCACAACTGTAACTTAAAGGTCTGGCATAATTATGTGCACTTCGAAAAAGAAACTTAATCTATAGTTAGTTAGTTTACTTGAAAACATACTTTGGTACTTCGACTATTATTTATTGATTATATTCCTGTCTATATGATCAAAACTTTAATATTTCATTTAATGGTTAAAGTACTTTGTTATACTAAAGAATATTTAGAAAAAAATGTTTTTCCCAGATGCTGTCTAATTGATGATAAGCATCAAACCTACCTGATGCACGTTTCAAGATAGTCAGAGTACATGCAAATGAATTCATGGTATATTTTTTATGTCGATATTGCAATAATATGCAATACTCACTGCGACAATACTAGATACATATATTGCATCATCACAATAAGATAGATATTAAATCGAAATTATGCAAATAATAAGCCTTCCAAAGACTTAAAGACACATAAAGTTATGTAATTAAAATAAATAATTGCTATAGAATTACGGTTGCTGGTCAGACAATCAACAATAATAAAAGAACGGTCAAACTATATGACACAAGCGTGTAACAATTATTTCTATCTACTCTGGAGATTTACTATTAAAATCACATAATATGAGGGTAGATAAATATAAACTAAGTGTAAATGCATTTAAGCATGATAAGTTACAGAAGCCTTTTAGAAGATCGTCCAATTTTTATTTCAGAAGTCTTAGGTTCAAATTCCGCGGCATGAACCTCTATCGTATTTTCTAAGTTATGTGCGTAAAGTCTTGAATTCCTACCTAAGCGCAAGTCCAGCCGGCCCCACCTCTGTAACCAAGCCACATTTCCATTGTTCTAAACTAACCACATTCCGGTAATTGTGACAGACTCTCCCAAATGCTGATCCCTTTAATAGGTAAACCTTTAGAAAAAAAGTAACATTATGGTTATTTTTCTCCTAAATAAAAGTTCATTGATTAAAGAATTAAAATATAAAACAATTTATACTGTTGCTATCATATGGCACACAAAAAATTAGATGCAGTCTATTATTTATACACCTACGCGCTTCCCGGCCCATTTTATGATAATTTGATAATTTTATTATTCTGGTGATAAAATGTTGTGATTAAGTTGGTAAATAATATATTTTCGGTGCTACTATGACATCATTTAAGATATTTTTTTAATTGTTAGCAAAAAAGAATTTAGACAAATGTTTGTTATTCAAATCCATATTGAATGCATACATTAATTACCAATAGAAGTATGATGAAGTCGAAAAAAGAGTTAAGGAAGCCGGATATCGAACCGACTATGACAAAGTTGTTGCCTATGGAGACATGTGACAAGCCTTGGTGCTTAACGATTTTTCAATGTGTCCAACCTCATGCGTAAGGTATTGGAATTACGAACAACTTAGTCTGTGCATCCGATTAACAATTCAAGTGCAGCATGTGTACGATGTGATGAGTAAATTAACACTGGTGTATTGTATAAATTATATACGAGTCTCAAACCTGTGTTGCAGCATGCAAATACTTTAAATAATCTTTAATTTTAGGCAATGTGCCTATTATGCTGGATACATATTTTTTTCTTTCTTTCTGTACGAAATAATGGCCAGTATTTTAATTATATGAAGCCTACATTACACGACTAAGGAATATGGTTTCAGTAGTCTACGTAGTCTGTCTATGCTTCACCGTAGGGCTGAAACTACTTATCTGATTTTGATGAATGAGGTGCAAATCGAATCTTTATTATGCTCCGGGTGACACAGACTACATTTTTCCTTCAGTTAACATAGTTATTTTTTCCGTTGTCGAATTATAGTTTTTGAAACTTTATAACTGTTTATAAATAGTTTAAGTGATCTCCATTTATTTATTTATCTAATGATTTATTTTATGACACACAAAACAGTATGTAACAATATTAATTTCAATACAAATACAGATTTGTCAGATCTGTATCACATTCCAAAACTATATAGGTATGTCTAGGTGCATTATAATTACATTTTTTTAAAGTCACTAGATAATTTATTTGATTGGTTATTAAATTTATTAACTAATTAGGATTAAATAATAATTGGTAAGTTGTACAGTCAAAAAACATATAAAAATGTCAACTATATCGATAAATTAATCATTAAAATGTAAAATTATAATCCATTTAATTTTAAGTTAGATTAGGTAATACACTTTACGTTTTTTAATGTTCGTATAAGCTGAATATAATTATGTGTAAATAATACATTCGTGCATAATTAGAACTAATCTACTACATGAAAACAAATGGATTGTAGTACGTTGCAGCATCATTAGGTAAAATTATTCATACGGAGTCAGGTTTTAGAACAATATTCAATTATTTATGATTTCCGTAATTTGGTGTGGTACTAAATTGTATATACAGTAACATAAGAATAATGATTCTACTCTTCTTTGTGTGCAGTAAGGAAGCTAATGTATTCTGTTTACCAATTTAAGTAATGCGTGGTAGGTAATGGTACAGTGAAGAAGGTCGCCAGTTTTACTATTAAATGGCACTGAGTATTTTCTTGGTACGAGGTACCTTCAATGGCTAATAGTTTCTAAAATATGCAAGGGAATATTTAAAGGTCATTGTGGGATCACTGGCCTCTATTTGCACAACCTTCTCAAATGTAGTGTCTCGTAATAGCGACTACATAATATTACCATGTTGATCGAGCAGTTGTGCAAATAATTTATCGTAATAATACAGAAGTTATTGTTCACAATTCTAACATATTATCCATGTCCGTAATATACAATAACAATAGTCTGACATAATCCCGACATAAAGTTAAGTAATAACAAAAGAATTAACGTTCAGTTTCATTAGATTTGGCTGCGTTGAGATAACCATAGCGATAAATATTCAACTTCTCACGTCTGTTGTGGGCTACAGCGATGTGGTAATAATTATATTCTTAGCTGAAAAGCAATTATTTTAAAGCTGTAACATTACCCTAAAAACAAGATATGTTTCAAACAAACATAAATCGTAGAGTAGTGTCATGAGCAATTTTTATTAATATGCATTATAAATTTGTTGTATTCCTGATGCCTTCTATGTCAACTAAGTGTACATGACTGACACTGGTAAAATATCTTCAAGAGTAGTAGGACGTGGGTTCGATTCCCACCGAGGTAAACATTTATTTGACGATAATGTTTGTTGTGTCTGGGTGTTACGTATGTATTTACAAAAAAATGTATGTAAGTTATCTATCAGTTCATGGTGCCCATAGTACAAGCTTTGCTTTATTTGGGGCTAGATGGCGATGTGTGAAATGCCTTACTGTATATTATAATATTTATAAAAAATGATGATAATAGCTTACATATTCGTATTGTACAATATATATAATTACCGGCGAGACTTTATCTGCTTAAATCGACGGAATTGTCTTAAAAGCTATCTAAGCAACATATCTCATTACAGGACCTTGGCTCGAATACCAACTGTCCGTTGTTTTTTTATACAGAGCTTGTCATTTAAGAAGGTTGTGCCCGCGCACTCAATGTAAACTTGTCGACTTGCCGATGCAAGTGTAACCAGAAGTAGATTTATTACTATTTATCTTACTAAAATGACATAACGAAAGCTAAGCCATATCTCTCCATCTCAGCAAGCAATCGACAAGTATGAATTAACTGACTGATGGACTTAGGAAGCAAATCTCTTGACTCCAAAGCATATCATGGTTATCATCCACAGCCTTCTTTATCCCACTGCTGGGTATACGCCTCTCTGTTATTATGCCATAAGCCTCGGTCCTGTGACAATCTGGTCCAGGTTCGACCCGCGACGGTGACAATATCGTCGATCCACCTTACGGCTGGACGACCAACGGTCCGCTCACCTTGCCTAGGCCACCACTCTGTTGCAACCTTACTCCACCTATCATCACTTCGCCTAGCAACAAGTCCTGCAGAGCTGTGCTCCGCCGTGTTACCCGCTGTTTCCACGTGAACACAATTTTTTTTGGAATAAAAAGTACCTAGCCTAGGTTTTAATCAGAGTGTCAGCTACCTTCATACAAAGTTTCATTAAAATTGGTCTCGCTGTTTAAACGTGAAGAAGTAACAAACACATTCACAAACTTTTGCTTTTGTAATATTACTAGCTACGCCCCGCGGTTTTACCTGCGTGGTGACGAACGATGATTATGATGATGATGAAAAGTGTATATACATCCCGTTTCTAGGGCCCAAAGTACTAACATGCAAAATTTCACCGAGATCCGTTGAGTAGTTTACGCGTGAAAGCCTAACAAACAAACAAACTCATATTCGCACTTATAATATTATCTATAAGAATTTTAAATTATTCAAGACTTCCTTTCGAATAGTGCTAATTACAGATCGTGGGTAGCAAAGCTCTTTTCAAATAAAGATAATTTAATAATAAGTTACAATTTATCTGTAAATTGTTAAAACGTGCAAGCTTGCATGCAACGTCAAGTACGTGAGGGTTAGCTAACATTATTATTTGCCTAATTACAAATGGACTAAAAAAGATTTGCTAAAGATACGGCAAACACATACACTGCAAAGATGTGCCAGTGTTTGCCGTACCAGGTAGTGCAAACGAGCTTTGTCAAGGTCCGCAAATATGATGTCCATCCCGTAACCGTATTAAATTAAAAGGTATTATTTTTCCTTTTTCTTGGAAGTTGAAAGGATTCCGATACTAAATGGCTTGTTCTATTCAAATGATCGACTTATTGAGTGGCAAGGTCAAGTTCCAAGCAGTCTGTCTGGTTGGATCGGACTACACGCAACGTTATGTAATGAATAGCATCCAGTCGGACAGCAAACACTCACGTTTACAAACACAGACCAGCCCCCGTACTCGATATCTGTTAGAGACTTGGGGGAGACTACGCAACCTCAATTCGTATATTCGTCTGCGTAATAAGGTTCGTATTTGCATACTTTTTTCGTGTGCGCTTTAACAGATATCAAAATGAGATGGTCAGAGTACAGGGGGCTGATCCAGATCCAATTATTTTAGTAATAAAGAAAAAATATATACACGTACGTTTTCGTAAAGTAAGTAAGCCTTGAAGAGAACATGTCGCAGGTAAATCATGATAGTAAATTTTAGATACACGATAGAGATATTTATAAACTTTTTTTTTTATGAAATTAAGTATGCGGGTACTTGTATATATACAATTTGCGTTAGTAAAATGGCAATATCGCTGTTAGTAGATTTTTTTAATGTAAAAGTAATAAGACGAACCATACACTGTCATGGTGGTAAGAGACAACATATTTCTATGACCATTGGCATCAATACACAGAACTTTGAATTGCAAAACGAAGTCCGGTCCGAGGCATCGCTGCTTTGGCGCTCATTACTTTGAGACTTTTGATGGTTAGTCTCAACAGCCCAGTAATTACACTCTTTATCATATTTTGTTTCTTGTATGGGTGACAGGTTAGGTGCTTGACCACAGCTCATTTTATATTAAGTGACGGTGTGATCGAAAATGATCGAAAAAGACACATAACCTGGAATGGGAACTGGCTCTCAAGCGAGTGCTGAAACGCATCGTATATGCTTGGCAGTAAATTTTAAGTGTAAGTACTTGATGGTTGTAGCCAAACCAAACGAGTGTTAGAAATTACCCTACCATCATAAAGGAAACTATAGCCTCACCATGTTTACCTTCACCAGTTCATTGATGGGATTTGAACCCACGCCCGGCAACTATATGCACTGCTCCAATGTAACAGCGAGGTTTTGGAGTAAACGAAAATATCATCGATGGATAAAATTTTTGTTGATTTATTAAAAACTGCTGGATCGTTTTCAATAAAATTTATATGGGACCACCTCAGAAGTATGATCTACCATTAATCTACTAATCATTGAAATCGATATATAATTGACGGAATGATGGTGTAACATACGTACAAAAAAACAGTCGAATTGAGAACCTCCTCCTTTTTTGAGTCAGTTAAAAATAGTTATTCCTTTAGTCAGTTACTTTATAATTATAATTATGTAGCTAAGAGTCTTTAATTACGTATCTACTTTATACGTATATTTTGTCTACGAGATACAATATACAGCATAACCAATTCGTCTACTGTTATGGAATGTAAGAGTAGCAAGGCAGAACAATGGTAGAGGAAAAGCCGTTTGACGTCTATGTCTATGACCTCTACTTCGAACGACCGTGACAGGAGAGCCATAATCATCTTAAAAGTCTTGAAGACTCATCTAAATGTAAGAGGCGTCATTTTCCTGGAAGCACACTCAGTTAATATCAACACATTCTAAACAGATGACACATATCTGATACTATTCATGTTTGCTAAAGATCTCCGGGTTCAGAAATTTACAAAAAATGGTTACCGGATATCGAGTACGCTGAAGTTTGGTTAACGAATTAGATCATAATAGCCCTATTACTTCATAGATGTATGTTTAATAATTCTTAAATATATAGCTACATTGAATACATGTGTATGTAGTGGTCGAATTGGACTTATTAACGAACCAGAACGCATTTCCCTTCAAATAGATATTTTAACTAAATTAAGAGTACTTACTGAAATACAAATGAAATAAAGTGAAACGCTCGACTTTTATTAAAACATAATAACTTTTTAAACATAGTTTTTATTTTTTATTATAAAATTTTCTACAATAGTTCCTCAATTACGTTTTTTTGTCGAACCAGAACGATGTAACGAAAACTTTTACGAAACGGAGCGGTGTTTTACGAAACGGAACGACGTTCCAGTGCGTTTCGGTCCTTTCTAGCACTGGGTATACGTACGAATTTAACTTTTTTTTTTATTGTTAAGACTTTACAAAAAATAAAGTGAAAATGTAAAAAAAAAGTTTTAAAATACAATTCTACTTATGATATCATGTCGTACATGTATAATTTATACCTTAACGTGTTAATATTTATTATTGTTACAAATTAGAATAATTTAACAAGAAACTATAAGGTACCTAATAAGGCTAGCCATTAAATATCATAAGCTCTCACTCATAATCATTAAGTTCTGAAGTAAATATTTTGTACTTAGTTTTTGTAGCTCATTAGTTAGTTACATTGTAAGACGATACTATGAATGCCCTTGCTATCACCAGTGGCTATCCAAGGTCATGTAGCGACCTCTCCTGGGCTCAATGACCGAGTAACAGCTTCCGACAATGGACAGTCATTTTAATAATACGCTTTGTAATGACACTAATTCTCTAAGAAATTGCTACGAATTGTTCCAATTTTATAAACGAGCTACCTACGCCCCATTGGTTTACTCGAGGACATCCTTTCAAAAATAAATTATTTTACGGGACAGAAAATATACAAAAAACTACGTCATTCTTTTGATTTGTTACATAAAAACTTACTACTACTTTAGAAAATTTAATTTGTTAAATTATTTTTTTTCATGATTTCAGGGTTGTGTCCATATACGATGTGACAATAAGGTTCTCGGAATCCTCATTTTTGTGTACCCGTGTACCTAATTATAAGTTTTATTAAACTAAGACGTTTAGTGCAATATAAAATACTAACACTTAGAATAAAAATTAGTGTGTGATAAAGGTCCATTTAATTAACCAGTTGGCCTCAACGAAGGTTGTCTAAGGGACTGTGAGGTAGCCCCGTAACTCTATACAAGTCACTTCCGCTAGTAATGCTGGAACAACTGCATTGAATCGATAAATTTAAAAAAATATATAATTAATTCTGAATCACTTCCGCCACGCCTACCCACGGAATGATGTCAAGAACTTAAATGTAAATAAATAAAATTCAAGGCCAATAACTGCTTGAAATTTCGGCAGCCTAATTGGAAGACCGTCTGGCTTCCAATCTGGAGGTGCTGGGTTCGAATCCTACGGCACGCACCTCTGTCTTTTCTAAGTTATGTGCGCAATGCCGTTGACTCCAAACGATGAAGGAAAACATCGCGAGGAAACCTACATATCCGAGAGTTCATAAAAAATATTCTCGAAGATACATCCATTCTAGGCAAAGAGTATTTTACCATTTTCGACCACACCATGAGCTGTAGTCAAACCTAAAAAGAAAAGATGTGTGAAGTTTACCAACCCTCAACCTCTTCTCATTGTAAGAAGGGTAAGGCCATAGTCCACCACGCTGGCTAAGTGCGGGTCGTGCCCAGCAGTGGGAAAGTTTATAAAAACAGGGCCGATTCGTAACTACTTAAAAAGCATAATTGTTGTATATATTTTTTCTGTATTTATAAGTATAGGTAAGATATTATAAAATCACCTAATGATATCGCAGTAGGTATTGTAGTGCAGAATACCCTGAGACTAGATGGAGTGGCGAAATACGAGAAGTAGCTAGCAGGGACTGGAAGCGCAAAGCTGAAAATAGTGCGGAGGCTTATCCAGCATTGGTATAATGATGATGATGGTTATAAACAACAAATTGTTACTTACATTCTTGAATGCTGACCTCACAAATCGAGTAACAAGCAGAAATCCTTGCGGGCTTGAAGTAATGAGTCGATTTAAATCTCGCACCCAATACAGACAAGTATAAAAGAAAAAAAATATGTAGTGTTTTTTGTTTAAATTTTTAAGCGTTTTAACTCTTACCTCTCTCTTTCTCTCTCTTTCCTTGTCTCTCGCTCTCGCTCTCTCTCTCTCTCTCTCTCTCTTTCACTCTAATGCATTGTAGTACCATATTAAGTCACAAAGGTGGTCTCGAATATTTTTAAGTATTTATTCATTCTCATATCTGATAACTGGACAGCTGTTTTACTTCAAGCTACGGCACTACTAGTTCTTTACCAAGAACTATCAACAAAGCACTCGACATAAAATTACTGCATTTGTATTCATCAATGAGATGATAATAAAACGGAAACATAACTTAAAATACCTACTTTAATGTATATGCAATTATGCAAGCTTATTATTGTATCCATAGTTTTTTTTTTTTTGTAGATAACATGGATAAACTCATTTATTATACAGCCAACATTACTAGCCACGTAAATTTTGTGTAATAGTCTTATAATAGTTCATAATTTCTACACGGAACTTCAAGTACACCGTTAAAGACGACTTAACTTTACGACAGAGTCTCGTTAATCCACTGCAGTGATTATTTGTGTCAAGAACAAATCGCATAAATTAGCATTTTAAAACAGTTGCTCTGACGTCAATACGATTAGATTTTTACTTAAGAATGCTATCGAACTATAATTTCGCGGTGGATTTACTAAGAGTTTTTTTTCTACTTTTAAATTCCACGTTTGATTGCTTTTTTACATTTAATATGATGGATCATAAAACCAAACATCAAAAATGCGAGAAACCGTGCGTTCCCACGAACTCACGCAATGATCGATTCATTAAATTATATCGATTTTGTAGTCTGTTCCCTAAAAGCCTAAACGTATATATTAAATCAGCTCTAAAATTGTCCGGCAGCCACACTTGAGAACCAGTTCCATTCCAGGCTAAGTGTGCTTTACCATCTTCGACCACACCGTCACTTAACAGTTATCAGGTGAGCTGTGGTCAAACACCTAGCTTATCAAACACAAAAAAAATCTGGCATATGAAAATAAAAAGACAGCTAATTTAAAGCTTTTATATTGGTTGATAGTAGGTACCTATATCTCTACATAGTGTGAATCAAAGTCTCTTCTCGTCGTCTGTACGCTTAGATCTTATTACGCAACGGGTTTTAATGCGGTTTCCATCAATAGACAGAGTGATATAATACATGCATATGTAACACATTAGTATCTATATTGCACCCGTGCGAAGACGGGGCGAGTCGCTAGTCAGTGGATAATCGACGCGCTTCTATTATCAGGAGCTCTTCTGTTGTTAGATACTTTACCTAAACCACAATCATAAACAACAACTAACATTCAAATAAATTCAAAAGTAACATTTGATATATTCGATAACACTAATAGAAAAGTAAGTAAAGGATTGACTTATTTTAAGATGCCCATGTGACATATCGCTTTTGTGAATTCCGCACATTTTTTACATTTCTATTAGCGTTATAGCTAAACGTATGTCACTTTGGCTCTTGCCCGATAATTACAACAAACTTTAATTTTTTTAAAACAAATTTAAGTAACAAGTTTTTTTAGCATTTTAGCATAGCATTAATAATAATAATAAGCCAAATATACAGATTTAACCATTGAAATAAAATCACAGTGGAAGGTCAACATAGTCAAAACTATACCTAAAGTTATATCAACAACCGGTGTAGTCCCGCATTCATTTTGACAAGCTTAGAAACTTTAAACATTCATAAACTCACCTTTATACTATTACAAAAAGCAGCAATACTTAATACTTGTAGGATAGTCCGTAAATTTATGTCATTAGATTCGCTTAATAATACCCTGTTGTTGCTTGGCCAAAAGCCCGCATAAACAGGAAAATACTACCTCGGAAACGAGAGAACTCTAAAGAGTAACGATAAATAATAATAATAATAGCATTGAATATTAAAAAAGTGTTGCATTCAATGGTATAGTTTTCTCATGATGCTTTCTTTACCAGCAGCTTAACCTTATTGTTAGAATTTAAACTCACGCCCTCTGACGTATGAACCGACCACATAAACCACTAGGCTATCATCGCTACAAAAAATAATGTATATCTATGGAGAAACTTTTTGCGAGTATTTTAGTGGATGTCTTTCTTGGAGTCACCCTGTGGGGAACTAACCACGTCGGGTCCACGTGCCGAGAGCCAATTAACGGTCCTAGAGCGCGGAGAAAGCCTTCATGTATCAAATACAGTATATTACAGCTAGTGGTGAAATGACTCATAAAAAATTATGTAATGTGTTCCAGGCTGGGCGAGCGATGAGGGGGTGGTTCGACGCGTTTCGCGAGGAAGGCGGGCCGACCCTGTACGCTTACCACAACCGCACGGCCGTCGCGGCGGACGTGCCGGCGCTCGCCCTGGTCGTCGCCGCACTCACGCTCTACCTCGCCTTCCTCGCCATCTTTCCCGGCATCAGAAAAGAGGTATATTCTAGCTATGTTCTACTGCTTGCTTCATTCACACGTTTTTTCTATTGGATTAGGCCGACATCTTTCCACTTAAAACGATACTGACAGCACTTTCGAAACTTCTAGTTTTTTTTTATTGCAATAAAAAACTACTTTTAGCCACCAGGTGTTTGCCTGACCGAAAGTGGAAGTGTAAATGGTGGACGCTTTTCTGTGCCCTGCATAGATTATTTTTGTCTTTTGTTTTTTTTTTGTTTTTTGCTTTTATAACCTATAATGATACCTGCGTGCATAATTTTATAACAAGCAGCAAGCGATCGACAAGATTTTTTATATGAATATTATTAATTTCTTAATTCCCACTACAGATATAAGCTTGAACTACCGGTGAAAGAAATCATAGCGTGGTGGTAAGGTACATTCTAGTACTAGATTGGCTAGCTATCACCCTCAAGTTAAAAATCTTTCGCCAAACACATATCGGTATATTCTAGCAGTCTCGTTTAAGAGCCAGTTCCATTCTGCATTGTTGTGCTCACTATCTTCGACCACACCGTCACTTAAAATCAGATGAGCTATAGTCAAACTCCTGGCGTGTAAAATATAAAAAAGACTTCCTAAAATCACATCTGTACACTCATTGGTCCTGATTTATCAGGAGGAATCTGGACTGACCCTATTGGCTATCTTTAACAAAATATGGAAAAACCTAATAAAGCAATTGCGGTTAACCTTACTCTAGGTTCAATTATATACAAATCGGTACCTGTGGTGATGCCATCACTTCACCACCACCAAGGTGATTAAGGATCTACTAGTGATGATCACATGGCATTACGAGCTAGACCAACTGGTCATTATAGTGATTGTTTTTGTTGAGATTGCTATTTCAGTTTGGTATATTGCTAGCTGAGTGCTTATTGTTAACTATGCTCTTGCCACAAATACGTCCATACAAAATTCGGTAACATATGGCGCTATTTTTTGCGGAAATCCAGATGGCGCCACTCTTTGTGCGTGTTTCGAGCAATTTCACTCTATGTTGACCACCACGTTGTAGTGAAGCATCAAACTAATAGATGGCGCTTTTTTGCGCACTTTTCTTGTTTCTTTGTGATGACTTACGTTTTCTTACCGTTCTTACAAATGGCCTATGATTTATTAGTAGTGATCAAAAAGTTGACAGTTAACCAACAATTATACATAAGTATAATGTAACCTTCATTACATAAATCAGTTCGTTTCACGGGTTCTAATTTGTAGTGTGCGTTAGGTACAGTAAATACCTATAACAAGGCACTAAAACGTTTCATTTTTTTTGTTTCAGAGATTCTCAACCTTCACAATAGTCACACTTAGTCTGTTCGTCGGCACAGTCATACTAGGTAAGTGCTTATTAGAATATTAGCAAGGTATTTAAGTTTTTGTTGTAGTTGCTGTTATTAACATAAGCGTTCCGCCTCCGTAATTGGCTGTCAAACGTTGCGATGGTCGAAGGAACCTTGGAAGCAAATTCACTTGTTAATTACTCTCGTTTACGGTTGAAAAATAAAGATACTTAATTACACGGTGAGTTACTTAAAATAACCTAGACATTTTACTTAATTTTTAGAAAACTTAATTATTCTGCTCATAGTTTCTGCTTAGTAGTAACTAATTATTTATATTGCTTAGTAGTAACTATTATTTCTGCCGCTTTCCGAAATATGTATATTCGTTCAAAAAAGAAGTACCTATACTGGGAGTTTCATTATTTCACTAGAACTTCGAATTCCTGAAGAAATTTGGATTTGGCGTATCGTTAAAATCGCCACATTATCTCGAATCAAAATGGATAAAAAATATATATATCATATGCATATATGTGAGCATGAGCGTTTTTTTTATTTTCTTAATTTAGCCACGTCACGCCAAAAAGTGACGTCACGACGACGTCGTGACGTGTGCTTACGTCACTTTTTTATGTAAAAACAATGGGGCGAAGGACCGTGTTTACCATTGCAGCGATACACTAAGTAGTAGAACAAAGTCCAGATCATCGCTGCTTTGGTGCTCATTACTTTGGCATGCTATAGGTATATGGTCATATGGTAGATTGATAGATAATAGAAAATATTTCTCATATTTTTTTTTTAACTGTAAGCAAGCAACTAAATCAAAAAAGCGTTATTATACTCATCATTATACACAACTTTTACTGTGAACACAACTAAATCTAGAAAAAAAGTCAACTGCTCCATACTTGTTCGGATTTTTTTTCGGGACAACTGTTTTTTTTCACGTTTGCAGTGTTATGCTCATAGTAAAAGCTGTTCATAATGATGAGTGCTTTCGGCTTAGTACAACGCGAGCTTATAACCTTTTATAAAGTACCTACTTGTATTCCCTGTAAAAGACAATGACCTTCTAGGCAGTGTTATAAATGACTGAACGAATTACATTTTTTAGGGTTTACCAAACAGTTTTTTCATAAGATATGGAGTCGAGATTGTGTAAAAATTTAAATTAATTTGTTTTGTTTTCGGGTGATCGATCAAGTGACGAAACAAAATTACACTCTGCCATTGACCGCAATAGGTATATAATTCTGACACCCAAATGCAAAAATCTTACATTCAAACACCTATTTATACAACAGGTAAGATGCTGGCCTCATAAAATTTTAAATGGTAAACTGGCATTCAGATTTCAGGTTCTATTAAAATATAAATCAATAATGTTAATTCTGTTTACTTCTGAAGTATTATTTATTGGCTCAATTATATTTCAAATTTATTTACTTAGGTATATTTCACGAGTAGATAATAATGGGTATGTGGCGTTTTTGATAACTTACTGAAATAATTAAATTGCGAATAAAAACTAGAGATCTCTAAGCTAAACTTATCTTTTTTTTTTTAATTTCTATTACATTTATGGATACTGTTTTTTTTTTTTTTTTTTGTTTTGGCGTCGCGTTTTAGCATTTGCCAGTGTCAAGTAATTATATATTTTCAAGTTTCAAAAGTTAAATAAGTGCCATCGTAGCTAGTTTTAGTCAAAGTCGTCTTTGCCAAGTCCAGTTCGTGTCAGTTAATTCCAGTCATGCTTTAGTAAAGTAGTGGCAACTTTATTACAAAGCTTCGATGGAGTTTTGGAAGCAACACGAAAACTCATGTTTCACCACATTATATCATTTTCCCACACTCGCGCTTGTAATTCGGCACTTTATGAATAAAACACCACCATTTTTATGCATAAACACTCGACAAAACACTAGTTTTGGAAAAAAATACAACGGAGCGACACGACTCTTCCCGCGTTCCCGCCAAAACTCCATACTGATGTTTATATTGTACTATGAAAACTGACGTGGCTTTGACATATCGGATACTCCAACTATACTTTCGGCTACATGCGGTGGTCACATTTGGCCGACCCGTTGCTGTCCATGTTCTTCACGGAACGTGAGTAATCCCGCATTAAAAAAAAAAACATGTTTACATTTTTTTTTCTTTGTTTTTGGCGTCGCGTTTTAGCATTTGCCAGTGTCAAGTATTTATATATTTTCAAGTTTCAAAAGTTAAATAAGTGTCCTCGAAGCTAGTTATAGTCAAAGTCCAGTCTTAGTCAAGTCCAGTCTGTGTCAGTCAAGTCCAGTCATGCTTTAGTAAAGTAGTGGCGATACAGTTTTTTATACACTGTCATTTAGTGAGTTACTTTGTAATTCGCCAGTAACCAATAAAGGGATTGTTCTTGTTTCAGTATGTAAGCACGGCTCATCATGGCACGTGGCAGGCGCGCGCGTGTCCCGCGCGGCCTACCGCGCGTTCTCCCCCGATCGGCTCGACTGTTGGCTGGCGGTGCATGTTGGCCTGGGCCACGTCAATGTAACGCTCACTGGTGAGCTCTCATTCTACAACGTTCAATGGTACCTAGTGAATGTAAATGTTTGCTAAAGGCTTCTTCTAAACTAATTAGGCCTTTTGCACGCGTTCCGTTTATGCTCTTAAGGACCTTTTGAAAACATCGCATTTACGAAAGGAGTTGAGCCCTAAACTGAGAAAACATTTAATTATTCAAACTAACAATTATAATATAATGTAGTGCCTTTATTTCAAACATGTATCTCTTGTAGCAGTTGTTTTGATCTAATGGTAGTAAAAATTAAAATATACTTTTTGAAGCGCAACATCATCGTTCCTTTGACAAATTTTAAAGCAAAACAATTTGATGCCATTTTAAAATGTATCTTGACCACCAGAGCTAGTTAAACGGTTTCCTATTTCAGCGTTATCATGGGGTAACACGAGTATAGGTGATCCTGGAGTGGACTACAATGAAGAGTTCCACTGGGAGGAAGCTGGGGCAATCCAAGATTGGTACAGGGCGGGGCTGATCCGAGGGCTTCCCTACCCAGTACTATCTGTTGCGGAGCATTTTGCAGTTCAACATGAAGGCTTCGACTGGGGGGCTAAGTACCGTGCTGCAGGATATACCACGTCCACTCTTCTGTGGTATGTTTACTTTTGTTTTAATATTCATTATTGAATATAGTTAATACAAAAAATAAGCCGTCGCTGGATACCTGGCAGATGTGAAATATCGAAACTATTTTGTATAGGGGGGGGTCGCCGAGCCGAATGGGAAGATAGTTGTAGAGTTAGGAGCGTGTGGCGACGCGTCACCACATAAGATGTTTCACATGGATAATAAATGTTGGAAGACTCTTTAAATAGCTATCTAGCCTCAAACTAAGCCTGATAGATGCTAGAATAATTATTTTGTTGTTATTGTAAATACATACTTATAAAGCATACAATTCGAACACCGAGACAAAACAAATATCTGTATCCGTCATATTAAAGATTGTTTCTGGCTAGGTTTCGAAGTCACGCCCTATAGCTTAGAAACTGAGCTCCTGTCAATTAAGAACTAGGCAGACATGGACTTCCAAAAAACTATTTTGAATTACAGCCTCGTTCGCTGCAAGAATCAACCGCTAGTTTTCTTATGCGATATAGAAAAAAACACAAATGCTGTAGAAGAATTTTGTATTACTTAATAATTTTGTGAGTAATACCAGTTATCATCAAGTTCAAGGTATAATCAAGTGCCAGTTGTGTGGCTGTCAGACGTTTATCAGCACTTGCAAGGTTTATGTGTACAGGTTTCCTGTGATTCCAGGCCAGGGTTACGTACGCTCGTAAACATCAACTTATTACTATCATGTCTTAGTTGACTATTGAATATAATATCAAACACTTTGTAATTCAACTATCCAGTAAACTATTGCTTATACTTTAAAAAAACGTTGAGTATTTGTATTTTGCCGCAAAACCAATGAAAGAACCCCTCAATCAAAGAAGAAGTTATTGAAGAAGTTAAGAAGTTTATTTCTTCTGTATTGTTTTTTTTAGTGTGTGCAATAAAGAGTTAATCAATCCATCAATAAACAATCGACATGTGGTCTGCTTTATATACGATGATTTCTTTCTTAAAACTTTGGTAGCGTTATTAAGCATTTATGAGCATAATATAACTAAACACCCCCCCCATGCATCTAACTGAACATACTTTTGAAGATATATGCCCATACGACCTAGTAGGCATATGTACATTCTTTTCATGGTTGACAGTCTAGGTATTCGATTCAGGGTGCTAGCCAGCCATTATAAGCTCATTATTGAGTTTTGATCCCACGATCTTCGGTGTACGTACGCTACGAACGAGTTAACCGATCGATTTTAGCGATGATAGCTCAGTGGTTAGCGCGGTAGGTTCGCATGCCGAAGGGCGTGGGTTCAAACCCCAACAATGAGCTTGAGCTGCCGGTGAAGGAAAACAACGTGAGGAAACCATAGCGTGGTGGTAGAGTACTTTCTAGTACTCGGCTGGCTAGCTACCACCCTCAAGTTGAAAATCTGCCGCGAAGCATCTAACGGTGTGTTCCGGCAGCCTCACTTGAGAGCCAGTTCCATTCCAGGCTAGGTGTGCTTTACCATCTTCGACCACACCTTCACTTAACATCAGGTGAACTGTGGTCAAACAACTAGCCTGTCAACCATTAAAAAAAAAAACGAACTATGATAGCAACAAATAAATCTATTAATGATGTTACATTTTGTTTCCAGGACTGCACTAGCGCTATGGCTCTTAATGAACCTGCTTCTTGTGGTGGTGCCCCGATACGGAGCCTACGCGATGGTGACAGTTGGCATGTCGCTGTGCGCGGCCACTGGAGGATATTGGGCGTCCCTACCCCACGTGCCGCTGGTAGTTAAACTAGATGGAGCCATGCTGTTCTTTTCATTAGGATGGTGCTTCTGGCTAGTTCTTATAGCAGGTACATACGTATATACAGAATTAAGACGTCACGGCAATATTAAGCCGAAAGGAGCATTGCACTTACGTGGAAGCGACCTTAAAATGGAGAAAAAATGTTTCGAATAGAGTAGTGACATTTACACTCGAAAAAATACATGAAACAGTTTTTTCCCGCGATTTCAAAGTTGATCCCATAGAAGTTTCTCCTTTCGTCTAAGTGATATCGTTACGCGTAACTTCGTTTATTTTATCCCCATAACTAAAGGTAAGTAGCCTTGATGTCGGAGTTAATATAATGTGTCGCCCAAAAAGCTCTGGTATGTATAACTCGGTAGTATCTATATCATATAACACTATAAGACTCAACATCATCTGATTCACTGAGCGGTCAGTAAAAACTTGGAAAGTTTTATGCACAAAGGAGTTTCCGTAGTTTTTACATATTTTTGGTTACACATAAAATAATAAATAAATACGCACCATGTCAGCATTTGTGGTTAGATTAAAGGCCAAAAATTGGTTTACCGCTAATGACAGCCACGTGAACAAATGTATTACATCAATCTGTCGGAAATGTCTAGATTTCACGTTACCGCAAGGACAGACTCGCGTTTAGTTCAAGCATCTGATCTACATATATAATTTGAAATATACTCAACAGGCGACTGTGCTATAGATCAAAGTTCAATCGCAATTTTAATTATGCAAATCTGGGCATATTTCTACCTGAAAATGTGCGAATCCATATAAAGGCAGAGAGCTATCTGGCATTAAAATGTAATTATGTTATTCTACTCGATTACAAAATTCTACCATATACATATCAATTCTATATCAATAGTTGCCAGGTATGATGTGCCAGCCTAGCATCTAGTGATATAAAAGATATAATATATGGTAGAATCGCTTCAATGTCGAATTAACGGGTTCCTAACTCAATCGCTGAACTTTGCATCTGTTTGGTATTCCAGGCTGTTCTTGCGTGGTGGTGGGTCTGCTAGTCGCAATGCTGGACCTGATCTGGCCACATCGGTTCTCAACGGTGCTGGAGGTTGACTATGATACGCCGTACGACCGCCACGTACTCATCGTGGACAGCCGGCAGCGAGCGCGACCGCAGAACACTGCCTCTTTACCCACTAGGATATTAAGGTACAGAAACATATTTCATGATGTAAGCTGCTTCACAAAGTAAATTTTAAAATATTGCTTTAATAACCTGCCCTACGCTCGTGGCCAGAGACAAAACCTTTCCTCCTTTCCTCTGCGCGGAAAAGTGACTAAAATGCAATATTTTTTTTTTATGTAAGAATAGTAAGACGAATGAAACGCTCTTCTGATGGTATGAGATAACGCCTGTTTTATGCAAAGTTTGCCATTGTAGCGGTATCCACAAGTTTTCACTCCAAAACAATGTCCAGGTATCGTGTGCTTTGGCACTCACTACTTTGAGAAAGATGGTTAATCTCAATAGCTTCCAATGGCGTCCATAACTGCAGGAGTTAGGTTTGACTCCTCAAAATGATTCTCGTTATATTTCTTTTATTCAAAAATGTGTTCTTCCTTAGTTTTATTTAATATCTTTTAGACTTGAATATTCATTCTTATTTCCTTGACTTTTTTCCTTTTGTTGTTCTTGCTCAAAAGTTTATATACAACCCAATGCAGAAAAAAGAAACAAAATACTTAGGACTCAGGAAACTTTTTTTTCAGGAGGCTATCGTCAAAGACCCGTGAAACCGAGGGCCAGGTATCGATGTCAGTTGTTAGCGAGCGAGGCAGAGATAACCCGGCCTTCCAGCATGAGCAACGGAAGCCTAACTCACCATGGAGGTACCCACTCTTCAGGAGACAAATCGAACGGTTAGTTGTAGCCTAAAGAATCAATCATCAAAGAGTTAAAAAAAATGATCACCAACTAGAAATAAATTCACATACATTTAAAACCAACGCAAAAATTTTGTCATAAATAAGATAATCTTTTTCAATAGGCATATTTTCTTTTTCAGTGCCAATTCTGCATCAAGTTTAGGATCAAGCATAAACGGCAATAATCCAGCTATCAGAATGTCACCACTGGCTGGGAGTTTGCCTGTTGCCACACCGGCACTGTCACCTCACAGGCAAGCTTCTCTGTATTCATACGAAAACTTAGAAAAGGGATAGATACATAATTATGTATATATATCCTACTGATTTCATGTTTTTCCGTTCTACCACATGTGATATACAGACACAGACATTGATTTTAATCGGTTATCCATAATTTATTTTTCGGATGTACTCGTATATAATTTCTAGTCTGTACTAATGTAATTGTTATATAATGTACTGTAATTGTTAGTCTGTACTGAATATCTGTTATCGTGTAAAACTTTAGACAGATTTAATATTTTCAGTTTTGTTTTTATCTCGCAAATGTCATACAGTATATTGATTTTCTTTTATTTGGTTGGTAATTAATTACTCCGTTTTTGTTGATTGTTGAAATATATTTCAGATTTCGACCAACAATACCAGCAACAGAAAGAGTGAAAGAAATGTGGTGAACGGCTGTACCCTAATAATTGATTATTACGGTAAAAATTTATAAAATGTAAAATTGGATTCAAGAAATCTTCATTTTCGAATAGTTGATCTCGTAGACAGATTTTGAAATTTGCTTTTCATCAAATTGACACTGTATTAGACTACTTATACCAATTTTTAATAAAAATGTAAATATGTAAATTATAATAGTATTAGGTAATTAGTTAGGACTCAAAATTTATTTGTAACTAATCAATCCAGTGTCATAATTGTAAAATACTAGAAATAATTTTCTATGAAGGTGACGATATAGCTTTATGTTATAATCTTGAGCTATCCTATGAATTAGCATATAATTTATTTAGTTTTCTAAAAACTAAGGACTATGTTTACATTGAAACGACACAAGTGAATGCTTCGTGCCATGCTACTTATTGTTTACTGACTCGTATTGACTCTGCACTCTGCACTGACCATAAATAACTTACCTTGTAAATTATGTCATCAAAAAAAGATTCGATGTAATGAAAACATTATTCAGTCATATCTCAAAATGCATCATGTTTTAAAAAGTAAATTTTATTCATGAGAATTATTATCAAATTGAACTTTAACGCTTCACTTTAGTTAAGACTCTGACGTTGAGTATTATAATACTAGAAAGAAGTCATTTAAGGTTAACATCGAAATTAAGTTATTTATTTTGTAAAGTTTTGAATGTATGGACGAAAACATGTGATATTGTAATAAGTGTCACAAATAGATATTATTTATTATCTATAATCTATATGACGAGGTTGTTATTGTATTGTAACCCAGATCATATTCAATGTTGTGAAAACGTGTTTGCAACAGTGAATGTGTATTGTTACCTTTTTTTATTTTATTTTTTTATCTGTAACACTGATAATAGTGTAAAAGGAAATGAAAAGTATATTTAGTATGAAGATAACGTATTTTTGCTCAATGTGAAATTGTGTTTGCCTCCTTTGACGTTCGCATGGAGCATATTTGATTTTAATCTTTTTTATTGCGCTTATGACAATTGTATATATATTGTACAAATTATTTAAAATCGGTGTTACAGTTTTCAAGTAGATATACAAAAATTACCTATCAAATTGATTTGTGGAAACCTTACACATGCAAGGTTTCCACAAATGTGTGCACAATGCATATAACTAAGTAGGTAAAGTTGTAATAATTCACAAGGTTCCAAGTGAGAATTTGAAGAGAGTGATTGTTTAGGATTGTATTTATTGTGATCTAGAAAAAATACAAATTTATGAACTGAAAAGTCTTTATTTAACAAACCATAATTTAGCTTTCGCTATTTATAACTGTACCAAATTACCCTAGACACAAAATAAATTTTAGATTGGTTACTTACAGTGGGACCAAGTTAAGCGTAGAAATGCGAGTGGAGGATGAACGACATATTTTCTGGTCAAAACTACTTATTAAAAGCGCCTCATTTAATAATTATTTATAGTCACCAGTACATAATTTTAGTTCGGTTATTTTTCCACCTCTACAGATAAGTCGGTCACACTACTTGTAATATCCCACACTTACCTTCCTCTTCATATGAAAAAATTACGTCTGGTCTTTGACTAGATGTTCGAGGTTCAGTTGACATAGAAAAGCGTTCCAGTTGACGTAACCTTCCTGTATAATGACCTCGGCGTCAGTCCATCGCTTACACTAAAAATGACGGCATAAATTTACACAAATATCTTTTAAAATAAGTTAATTATAAAAATCTGATTTATCATATAAAAATACGAATAAATAAGAATACAATTTTTTTTAATTACACGCCTAGCCTAGCACGGAACTCTTTTAAGCAGAGGTCCGTGGCACAGGCGTTTGACAATACATTTTCAACTCCAATACTCGCCGCAGGAGCGACCCTACCATGAGCTCTTATTGCCATTCTAGAAAGGCGATGACGAAAAAGCACATCGCATGCAATAAAGTTCTCTAAAGCGTAACTTTTTTATGATCTAACTTGAATGGAACTCACGGTAAGATGTTTATCGTGCAACCAAATACACGTTCAAATTATCGTAAATTTACCTCGGTATCTTTAACGGGCGGCGCATGTCTCACTATTTTTTGATACTCTTCATCGGAGAGACTGAACACCGGTCGAGTTTGAAAGTCCAAGAAATCTAGCAAATCTTCGTAGAAAATATTGCATTTTTCATCTTTATTTAACCTGTCAAAAATATTGTTATTGAATAATCAGGTGGCAGTGGCTGGGAACGAAAAGATCGCGCTGAGTTGTGTCTTAGGAGAGGCCTATGTTCAGCAATGGACTACGATAACTTGATGATGATGATGATAAGCGAAACGTAATCGTGATGATCAGGTACGGTGCTTACATAGACTATGGGCATAGACATCTCTATCATAGAAATAGACTCTCTATGGTCGCTTACAATGAACACCCGACACACTGTTGTACAAAAATACAATAATAATTAATTAGAGAAGTCAGATAGCTTACACTTGTAGCATGCAGTCCATGAGGTCGTTATTTAGCGGCAGTCGGTGGGCTCTCAACAGCTGCCGTAGCCTTTTCACTGACAGCAACCCGGAGCCAGTTTCGTCGGCGTGCAGAAGACCTTCACGAAGACGCGCTCTATCGTCCCAGAGACCGCGAGTCAGATCGGTGAATACTAGGGAACTGTAAAAGGTATTGAATGTAATATCTACTCTGAGGCACTGGAGCAACAATGGCAACTACCCAAAATCTCGATCAGGTTTTTATTTCGAGAAGCTGGGTTGGCTCTTTAAGATTCTAGCATGAGACAATGTACAATACACCCCAACGGCACGTCAGTGAGCGTGCAACAAATATTCGCACTCACCCCTAACAAGCTTTGCTTAGAAAGACAACCAATATTTATTGTTATTTCTTAGCAAAGATGTTGTCAATAAAGTTATTTTCATTTTCATATTCTGGCAACACAAATTTTAAAGCATTGTACTTTTATAGATGCTATCTGGGTAAATATTCACCGTATCATTTCTCGTCTGGGACTTTTCTCTTTGCCCGGATCACCACGGAAATATCTTATAATTGATATAAACTCATGTTCTGTCATTTTTTCGCACATAATTTCTTTTAGTGCTTGCCTGAAAATGAAAAGTGCGGTCAACGTCAAAATCAAAATCGGTAAAATCGAGAGTAAGATCATTCTTAAAATTATTTAGTCTTTGGCTCAAATGCGCATAATCGAAGTTGGTTTACATCAAGTGCTTTTAAAAAATGAGAATATAGCATGAAGTTTGTAAATGACTATATCAGACCCATGAAAGCATGAAAGCAAAAGACTCGCATCACTCGAATTAAATGTAGTTGTAGATATATCCTGGAATAACGTATAGTCTACTTTTTACTTTCTAGAAACTACAGGTGAAACCGCGAGACGAAGCTCGAGAAGTCTCATTCGTTGGTCTTGCTCGTTTCACAAACTAAACCCGTACTACGCGCGGTCTGCGCTCGTTACTTGAAAAGTTATTAGATTAGATACTGACTTGAAACACCGCACAGACATCAGTTCTTTTTGATTCGGTAGCACTGCTTCCATATATTTTGCCACGAAGTTTTTGTAGCCATTTTCAATTGTAGCAAGAGTCCGCCGAATTTTATCCATGATAAGGGCTACGTTTGCCATTGGATACTGCAAAGTAGACATCAAACTGTCAAAATCATTTTAAAAATATTTTAAAGTTAGTTAGTTGTTTGAGTTGTTTGTACTAGGTAAATATACCAAAATGTATTACTGAACTTATTAAACGCTACGCGCAAAACTTTATTTAACGATCCTGATGTTTTCTTTTTTTTAATTACAATTAAAACAATTAATTTTTTTTTAACAAATAAACCGTATAATGACGTCGACGCGTAACTACCATATTTTTGTTCCACTAAATGTGACACTGTGTTTAGCGAAATAAGTCTAGTAATCAACTGAGGTACCTACCACACGTTTACATTACTTCTCAAAGCGCCATAAAGTTTCATTGTATGTAACTCACCTGTTGAGCATGTACTTCCAAATAGCGCATCGCATACTCATCCGCCGCCACCAGGCGGAACCGATGATGGTTTACCACCAGCTCGTTCCCGATCCACATGTCCTGGTCCGTGTAAGACGGAGGCTCTTTCGGCACGAAGAAATTCACGTCCGGAAGGTACATCTTGCATGGCCGAAAAAACTTGCCACCCTATGAGAGTAGAAATTAAGTGAACTTTTAGTACAGAAGAAGAAATCCAAAGACACAACAAACACGTTGCTGACTTTTTATGATTATGTTAACGCGCTCTTTGAAACCTCCATTCTTGCAATTGCGCGGGAATACCGAAAAAAGAAAACTATTCCACAATTTGCAAGCGTAGGTACGGCAAAAAAGAACGCGTGATTTGAAAAGTATTTGATTTGTGTAGTTTAATTGCATGTGGATCATGTTTGCCAATTACTCGTAAAATCACATATCTATAAGTTACCAAAATCGAATATCGAATCCCAGAAATTCTGTTTAGGTCTAAAAAAAATACTAAGTTTATTCGTGGATATTTAGTTTATTAATATTTGTTTTTCTTACCGTTGCATGTAAAAAGTTGGATGGCTTATACACTAGATACATGTACAATTGTACACTGTAAAGGTGTTGTAAGTTGCAATACAAGAAAGATATTTAGCCTAGCGGTATGAAATATACTTTGCGACATATTCCTATACCTACCAAATATTTTTTACTTTTTTTAACTACATTTTCGCAAATATTTTTGTCATGCAAGCCATTATAATTTAACGGGTGTCTTTTATTACACTACTAATGTAAGATAGCGACTATACATAAATATGTATTATGGTATAGTCCTAAATAATTAAGCAAATGTTTACCGTATAACCAGAATTTCGTTCTCCTAACTCAAAGATACCGATAGTATCATCGCATAGGAAATATTTAACGATGAAGTATCTATTGATATCGTCAGGGTTGTCAGTGATGAGTCTTGCTGCGAACCGTAACACGTGTGAATCGAATCCAACTCTGAAACAAACGAAAAGTAGAAATTACATCTAAAAGAAAATGTAACTACTTACTTACTCGTATAAGAAAGACCATTTAACACGTTCATGTTGCTCCGAGAGTGGATTTTTTGCACTTGAAGATCTATCAGACTTTTTACGAAACTTTCAAGTTTCCAATACCAATGACAGCATTTTACATTAGTTTCAATCTCCGTTTTCAACTGCTAGGGGCGCTGATCCATTTTTCATATACTTGGGTTAATAAGAAGAATATGGTTTTTTTTAATACGTTTTTTTATTATCACCAATTGGCTAGCGTTAGACCGCCAACAGCGTTAGACCGCCAACAGCATTAGACCGCCAACTAGCCCGATGTTAAGTAAAGATCCCCATGGTGGAACACGCTCGCCTAGAAGAGACCGATTCACTTGCGACTTGAAGGCACCCAGATTTGATCTATCACAGAACACCCACTCGGGCAGCAAATTCCATTGTTTAGAGATTCGTACAATGAAGGTACTGGAAAGGGGATGGCCATATATGAAATTCGAGCTAAGATCCACATTAGCGGTACATTGCTGAAACCGGTTAAAATTTAATTTTAAACTAACTTATTTTAAACTTTAACATTTATAATTATTTAAACTAAAAAACTTCAGGCTATTTACAATTATTTAAACTAAATAAATAAATATCGATAGACATTGAATTTTGTTAATGATTGATGATATTTTTCTATGGACCACCTGATTGCCTTTTCGCGATTTCAGGGTTGGTTTCTTGAAAGTTGTTCACGATGATGAGTACAACAACGTAAATGTCCTACTAAATCGAAAGAGAGTTTTTACGTGTTGATATAAGTAGGTATTAAGCTTACAACATTTTTTTATTTTATTTTATGTATATACAGAACAAATATCGATGTTAGTTAAATTATGGCCCTGGAATACGTCCTACAAGCTCATGAAAAGAAGCTTCTACCAATTGATCTCACAGGGCAATTAATATAATTATTATCTATCATGTTTGAATCTTTTGATAAATATCAGTTAAAAATTATGACAACTCTGAGGGAATATTTAAATAATTTTCATACCTGTCCTTATGTAGGAACTTGATGAAGTCCCGATGCGGCGCCTTTGGTTGCACAGTACGGCAGTTCTCCGCCGAGTCCTCATAGGAGCCGTAACCATTCCACGGCGGCAACTGTCGGTCCTTTACATTTGTGCTGACACGTACAACGTCCTTGCTCTCTGGTATCGGTAGGGGCGTAAACGCATCTATAGAGAATATACAAGATGATTTTTATTGCCATTCTGTTTGTTTTTCCGTAGATGCCTTTATTATTTTTACTGTAACCTTTCTTATTCGTAAATAAAACGCATGTGTTTTATATAAGCTCCCAAAACATCGTGAATTATATACTGTAGCGAATAAGTTGAATACGCAAAAATAAACGAAAATTATTTGAAGATAAATTTCAATAATAATAATATAGAAGCATTTCTATTGGTACCTAAGAGTTACTTATACTTATAAAAAAAAGAAGTTTGAAATCTGTCAACTCGCACTTGACCAGCGATGTGGACTATGGCGTTATTCTTTTAACAATTACGAGAAACCTGTGCCCAACTGTTATACAAACAGGGCTGATCCTGATTTATAAATAGGTAGAAACACTTTATTGCGCACACCAAAAACAGTAAAAAAAAGTACAGAAAACAAAAGAATCTTATGAGCTAGTACCACAAGTGGCGGCCTTATTGCTAAGAGCGATCTCTTTCAGGCAAGCATAATTAACTTCTAACACTAAACATTCTGGGAAAAAACATATGTCACTTACCAAATCCAAAGGTGACTCGATAATATTCCTTAGTGAAAGGATCACAGTCAGTGAGCACAACGTTTCGACCGAACACATTTAGAACTGCTCCGATGCTCAAGTCTGCAGGAGTGTAGGACGCCACCAGCGGACCTCCTGTCATCTCCACTTGTGGCGGAATTTTCTACAAAATATAATTAAATATACCTTGTAAGGTATAATAAGTAAGGCTAAGGTAATTAAATCCTATCTATTAAGGCTAGCGTTCAGGCTTCACAAGACATTCCAGACATTTTCAATAGCGTAATCCTCTTTCTTGGTCAATCGGTTAAAAACATTAAGGACCAATATGCTGTCAATATGCCTGTTTTATATAAATACAAAAATCGCATTCAATTAGAGCGAATTTGCACTACGCAGGCTCAGATTTAATAATTAATAGTGCTTAAAGTTAATCTTAGCTTAAAGAAAAAATTCCTTCCTATATTTATACATTATTCTAGTCACTCAACTACCACAATGACATGTTAAAGAAAGAAATATGTATCACTTAAAATGTAGGTGAATGTCACTCACTCGCGGTAAGCGCATTCTTTTCAAGAACATAGGACCAGCCTCTACGCCTGAATTTGGTGGCATTGCTTCTTTGATCTCAATTGTGTCATCCGCCAAGAAATAATGGATCTCAAGGTAATGATTCACGCCGAATTCGGAGTCACGATCATCCCAGTAACCATGAAACCTGAATTTTAAAAAATAAAACGAATATCATACGAGTATCATAGCTATGAGAGTATCTAGTAGTACATAATTATAGGTATGTTAAAAATAATCATAACTAAGCCAAGTTTTAAGTTAACAAATTGTTTTACGGATTTTTTTACTTACTAGGTAGTACTGATTATTTTTTTGGATTAAAAAATTTGTAAATTTGGAAGCTTGTAAAATAATATGTAATGAAGTGACAAATATGTATTACGTAGGGACAAATTCTGATTATGTAGTGTGATTTAAATTTATAGAAATATTTTGTTTCGACTCTTTATTGTTTATTACAACGTAATCTATTTTAAAATTGTTGCAGTAAGTCGGTAGTCTTAGTGTACTATGAACCACTAAAAAAACAATTCAAAGTTGAAAACTAACAATATGTAAAATGTTTTCTATGAAGAGTTTAAGTATCTTACTTGATTATCTTTTACGCGTGTCTCAATAATTCTAGTTAACCTAGCATGCTGAATAAAATGAGTTATTAATTTCCTAATATTTTTGAGAGCATTAGGAATATTAAATTACAGTAAATTCTTACCTCAAGACCTGCCTATCAAAATCCAAAAACTGCCTAAATGGCCTGTGCTTTGGAGGCTTTCTTAGATCTGGTGTAGACTGAAAAGATAATTATACCATTAGCAGATAAATATTTCTTAAAATTCATAACACAAACAATGAAACTTCTTAGTATTGAAGGGTATCGGCGTGCGGGTGCCGGGCCTATCGCAAAACTAGAGTAAAAGATCCCTAGCAAAATTATTCTGACGTCAGAATTACCTCTGGCGCGTCAGGCCAGTTGATGGGATCGGGCACGTTGATTCCAAGTCGATTGAGGAACACCCGTGTGAAGTTATCGCAGTTCACTACCTGTTATAACAAAATGTGGGCATCATGAATTATGAAGCTCTTTATTATACATATATGTATATGTATATGTATATGTATATGTATATGTATATGTATATGTATATGTATATGTATATGTATATGTATATGTATATGTATATGTATATGTATATGTATATGTATATGTATATGTATATGTATATGTATATGTATATGTATATGTATATGTATATGTATATGTATATGTATATGTATATGTATATGTATATGTATATGTATATGTATATGTATATGTATATGTATATGTATATGTATATGTATATGTATATAGGCGTGGGTCTTTTCTCCTTGTCAGAAGGGTATGGCCATAGTCCAACACGCTTGTCAAGTGTGGGTTGGCAGACTTCACATATCTTCGGTAATATTTGATTTTATTATGTCTAAATAATAAAAAGCGTATACATTTAATCTTAGAGAAACATTTAAAATGTTTAATTTTTTAGGCTTTAGGCCTAATTTCTGTACCTTAACAAACTTGCGTGATATGTTCTATGATATTCCTAGCTAAGTAATTATACAATTTTATTGTAGATTTAAAATTGTGGACACTAATTAGACCAGATTAGTGTCTGACCGCCAATCTGGAGGTTCGCACGACACGCTATTTTAAGTTGTGTGCCGCTAGCGACTAGCATCAAAAACAGGGCTAATCCGAATGTATTATAAAGGTCTATCCACACATATCAGGGCCGTATCCGGAAAATGGTGAACCCCTGACCGTACTGAAATAACACATCAGTGTCCCGTCAGGAGCTTTCAGTTCACACACGTCAGGTACCGGACCGGGTCCTGGACAAGCCGGTCTTCCATTTTTCCTTCTCATTCACAATTTGATTTCATGGAGTATCGGTTTTGTGTCATTTGATGAGACAGATATTTCTTATTTTAAAGTATAAATCGACAAAGAGCAACAAATATATCGGGACACCCGCGCACGTTACGGCGTCGGCCGATGCACTGCAGCTTGAAAACGTATGCACCGAAAAGTGTCTGTGATCCTATCGGAACCCGATCCGTCCACGCCCCGGACACGGCCCTGATATGTGTGGATAGACCTCAATACTTTCTACTCGTAGCACACGTAGCTCTTATAGTCTCGTAGAGCTGCTACAAGTGCTACGAATACAAACACCCCGTAATAAAATATCAGTACATAGAAGTTATGTTATACATATTATTAGAATAGCCTTCTCAGACTGAATTTTGCTTGTTCTAAGGTTAAACTATATTACTCGCCTTAAATACTTTTCCATAGAACGTAACTTCCCGGCCAATGTTGAGATCGAGCACATCGTAATAAACATCATAACTGTACGGCAGACGGATCCTTTGACGGCTGATCATCATTCCTGTTTTAAACAAAATTCATCTATTGCTTCAACATGTCTACGTAGTTTAGTAACCATAGGAAGTAATTTCCTATCGAGGTGTTACGAAAATTGTTAAATAGCTACCAATACGCTATAGGAACAAACGGTATTACTATTGATAATATACCTATATAATTACTATAGGCACAGACTCTAAAAACGTGAAATATCAGTTATTCTTAAAAAAAGTGCATTGACCTTTGAACAAATGTTTGTGGCAGCTATTTTTATTTTTCCCCGATTTCAAAGTTGTTTTGTGAAAGTTGTCTATTTGACCCCCTTTCAGCTTAGTACACGACAAGTTTATTGCCTTGTGTTTACGATTTTCTTATATTGGAATTTGACTGGACTTGGACTTACCTATGATGCTATCAAACAAACTAATGTTGAAATTAAAGGCTAAAAGGGATTGCATGCTAATCCTAACTTCTTTTCGCTATTTTTGGTGAGCATTTACCTTGTGAAAGACCGCTGTTGTCAGTTTTAGGTTCCATGACCTTGATAGTGCCGTCCTCGAGGTAGAAAAATATATCCACCTTCCGCAGTATGTGCGACGAGGCACGCATCTCGTGCAGTGACTGCTGGAAATACGCCTTGAACCGCAAGATCTGCAGACAGACGCAAATCGTCAAATCACATTAATTAGAAGAATACATTAACCGTGTTTTGTTCAAAAACCGTAGCCAAATGATCATCATCAACCTACCATATAGTCCACTACATAAGCCTCTCCGAAGACACGCGACTCAGCCGATCTTCGGGTTTTCGCTTCCCACCACTGCCAGCTGTCTTAATCTCAGGGCGTCTTACACAGAGGCGTCTTTACCTATGTTGCAGGGTGTGCGGCGCACACGGGCGCCGAATCTAAGGAGGCGCCGAGCGCCCTCTAATGCGACACCTCCAAAGATGCGTTGATGCCGGCGCTCTCAAAGACCCTGCGCTCGTGTTATGGCCGCAGGCCGACGCCGGGCGCGCGGTAGCAAAGCAAGGCTACTCCTTTTCTATTTAAATTTACACAATAACTTTTGTTTCAACGTGAAATCAGCCTTAAAACAGACACTTAAAGATTAAATTGGCGTAATGTCGCATCGCTACCAAAGGCGCGTGCCGGCATCGGCACCTGTTTGTTTTAATTCGTTTGATAACACGCCGACAATCATTGCTAACTCGGCTGTATTAGAATGCTATAAAGTTCAAATTGAAATTCCCAGGGACGTGCGGCGGTCATTTTCAAAGGCTTGTGTACGCGTGCCGCAATTTTTGTTTTACCGCTACACCGTAGTTTTGCGAAATAAGCCTTGATGCAATTTTATTAAGTATCATCTTTGAATAAACATGTAAATATGAAGTAAATCGGCTTTTCTTTTGATAAAAAATATATAAAAGGTAAGATTTGGTTATTTACTTGCACCATGCATGCCTCGAGGTCGGAGGTCATCAAAAATAGCTAGCGAAATTCATGAAAAAAAAAACATCGAGTGATAGATAGTGATATCGAAGTTAAATACTCGTACCTATAGGACCTAGGATTTTTTTGAATTACAACTTTTACTTTTACCTTCCTTCCTAAAAAAACTTTTTGCTTTCCGACATCATTTAAAATTGCACCATTTGCATCCGAATTTCCGTTTGAAAATATCACTGTTAGTATTCCATTTGGACCCCGCTCCTACTAGACTAGAGGGCGCCAGGGTACTGGTTGCACTCGGGCGCCACAAGGGCTAGAGACGCCTCTGGTCTTACACTACGCTTGCCAATTCGCGGTCTCTCTAGCACACGTCTAACCCCTACGGTTGTCGGTTCTACGGCAAATTTAACAAGCCCACTGCCAATTTAACTTACCAATACGCTGAGCTAAACAGGGATACTGTTAATCAGTCGGCATCCTTTTAAGAGCATATTTTGTACATAGAAACAAACAAATTTTGTCCTACAACCCTAGCCAAAACATATCCCAAAAAAAACTTTTTGGGGTACTCTCTCTAACACTTTTTAGTTTTCTATTGCGTAGACGCTTCATTCGACGTAGTAACGCGCGAGTACCCGCCCCCCGCACCCCGCGCCGTAACCCCTTTCTTTGGCCTTGATTAGCGTCATCGCGTTTGCTGCCGCCACGCGTCAGAGTGCGCGCGTGCTTGTTGCATAGAGTCAATTATGTTTACACCGGACAAATATATATTTTTTATATTGCATCAAAGAAAAAAAATATGAATTATCAATAGAAGGCGAACGTAAGTTGTTAGATTGAATGTACTGAACGTGCTATGGAAAGGATGCGGACTGGTTACAAATGACCCTGTAAATGTCGGTGACTTTAGTTAGAAACGCTAAGCATAGTTTTTTCCATTGCTCGCTGAGCGACTTAGCAAATATAAGTATTACATTATGTACTCCTTTGAGTACTAATAATAACTGTTATTCTTACATGTTTATCAAACATGATCCAAGTTGGCAGATCCGGCGCTTGCTTGCGGCAATACAGCGAAGGCACACGATTCCCGCTTTCCGCCTTGTCTACGAGCATGTTCACATTGTCGATTGTTGTGAATATCGGACGGACGCCGAAGTTCGTTTTTCCTAACTGTAACATACCAAAAACGATAAAACCTAACATTCACGATGACATTCATTTTAGTTTGCTTTGTTACTAAAAGCAAGGAGTCAATCAGGAGTGCATTTCATTCGTCTCATTAAATTTACGTAAAAAGGCCCCCTACGATCATCTTTATATGTGTCACACGTGTATGACTGGTTAGGTTACTTGAATAGTTATTTTTGTTAGTTAATATGAATAGCCTATCTATTCATATTACCTACATATTTAATGAAACGACTGATTTTTTTTTGTGTTTGGCTGATAGATATTACAGCGATCTCTTACCACGAATGAGGTTTATATATTATTACAATTATGCAAGGACAAAGGTAGAGCTCTATTGTACTATACTGAGTTACGTAGTACCGGGTATTAACATAAGTAGTTGTAAAATAGCTTACCAAAGGATTACTTCCATATCCAGGTAATAACGGTAATCTTGGGTTTCGTATAGACATGATTTATTTATTACAAGAAAATATATTTTTCAGAAAAATCAAAAAGCTCAACGCTTCAAAATAATCAACAGAGAGAATGTAATTACAACGTTTAAAATACAATATTTAAAATTATCGACAGTTGCTTAGCAACTGCATGTCGCATTTTTGTCCTTTCTTTCAAACATAGTTTGAGCTTCGAAACTCTTTGGAAGATTGGAACTTGTTCTTTGAATTATATTTACAAAATACAATTTTATAACTTCGACGTACCTAGTTGCGTTAGCACTCATTCTGATTGGTTAGAGGTAGTTTTTAATCTGAGGGTTAAAAACTGAGGGTTAAAGACTCAGATTAAAAACTACGTTATAGATATTACCACAAACCGGAAAATTCGCAGTAGAAAGAATTTTGATAGGAACGTGAAAGAAATGTTGTCGTTGCATTGTGATAATTTTTCAAAACTTGTTCAGCAAAATTGTGGCATTTTACTTATTGAGTAAGGTACTTTATGATGGTGATAGTAATATGTATTTAAGTGTAGTTTAAAAACTGTAGAATTTTTTTTAAAAATTCTCCATGCAAGTCGTAAATCTACTTGATAGGGATTCGATTAGGCTTGGACTTGACTTTGTGTAAATAGTATTTATTGAACAGGGTTTCATCAAAATATTCAAGTACTTAATGTAAATGAAACTTTTGGCGAGAACGCGAAGAAATCATTACGTTACAAAAATACTAACTACACTAATTTGACTACAAACTACTTGACAGTGGCAGAACACATAAAGTGCAATGTCAAATATATAAAAAAAAATACAGTATGGCTTCACAACTTTAGCATGCCCGATGGGGCAAATTATTTAAAAAAAATCATATACGTTAATTTGTTTGTTATTGGGAGTTTTGGCGGGAACGCGGCAAGAGTCGTGTCGCTTCGTTGTATTTTTTCCCAAAACTAGTGTTTTGTCGAGTGTTTATGCATAAAAATGGTGGTGTTTTATTCATAAAGTGCCGAATTACAAGCGCAAGTGTGGGAAAATGATATAATGTGGTGAAACATGAGTTTTCGTGTTGCTTCCAAAACTCCATCGAAGCTTTATAGTAAAGTTGCCACTACTTTACTAAAGCATGACTAGCACGAACTGACACGAACTGGACTTGACTAAGACGACTTTGACGATAACCATAGTTAAGATACAGCAGAAATATCACTGAAGACGAGGCAGTATGGCTTTATAGCTTTAAATTAACGAAAAAAAAAAATTGTTTGTTATTGTCAGTTTGTCAGTATTGTCAATTGTCATACATATTTTTGTAGTTTTTATTATTGTTTTCATTTTAATAATTAAAAAAGAAAGTATATTAAGTACTGAAATTGATCTGTGTTTTACCTAATTTCATGCAGCTAATTAATATCTTCATTATTCAGTAGTATTACGACTTTTCCTTGATATTTATCATTCAAATTAAAATGTTGGATATGAAAAACAAAATCATTTCATTATTCATATTTAACTCTAGTTTTGGTCCTAGAGAAGGGGACGTAAGTTTCTTTTACATACTCCAAAAAAACAAGACTAACTTTCGTGATGTTCTTATGACCCAAAGAATACACAACTTAACTTGCAGGAATTGAAGAGAATATTGTTTTACCACCCCAACAACATCGGCCCTGATGCTCGCAAGATGCAGGTTGGGCTGTGTGAAGCTGTTGTTAAGTTTATGACGTAAGTTTCGAAACCTAATAAATGTATTAAAAGCTTCAAGTAAGCTAAGTGACAATAGTGCAAGAGTTCTGAAGTTAGAAATATGTAGTTTGATTTCTTAGTTATCACCAAGCCAGGCGAGATGATCTTAATCGTAACATACAAACACACCTTTTTTTATTAATGCTTTCTGTAGATGTGTGGACACAGAAATTGAATGAATGGATATATTGAAACTCCTAAAGGTTCCTTATTCTGTCAGGGAAACTTCATAAAATTCAGGAATTGACAAATACTGTTCAAATATCTAATGCTAATTATTTATTAATGTAGCAAAATGAAAAAAAAGTTATGCTATTTCAGGACATTTTCTCCTGAGCCATGTGAAGCTCTACAAACACAAACAAAAAGATACATTTTCTACCAGCCAGAAAAAGGATATTGGATGGTGCTGGTGAGTTTTCGAAAGAGCAGTTAACATGAAGTTATTTTGTAACTTAAATAAGAAATTCCTTTTTCCCATTTGCAGGTTGTCAGAATACCATATACTACAAAAGCTACACCAGCTCTAGGTGAAAATGCAAATCATGATATTGTAAGTCTTAATCAATGAGTCAGTTTTAATAGGTCTCAAGTGGGAAAGAAACCATACCGTCAAAAGAGCCTATTTCATAATCAGGGTAAACAGCCACATTGTTCTAGATGCTGACCTATAATTGTTGTCTTTATGGCTGCTCAAACTGAGATTTTTTTGTACACTAGCCTAGGCATTGACTGCGCCATGTGTACACATACATATATTTTCCTTTTAGACCCACCCTTCTGTGATGTCTGACTTCTTAATATCGGCATACCGAATGTTTCACATGTTCAGAGGTCCATTCAAAGATATATCCACTGAAGAAATATACTCCACTTGTGAACAGTTTTTTACACCTGTAAGTACATAGTTTTTATGAATGTTGACAATCCTATATTTTCTAGAAAAAATATGGAGAATGCATAATAATATAGAAACAAAACTCAATAGACCCTTTCAATATATAGCCCCTTTTGGTTGTTCATCATAATAATTAACTAAAAGTGCCACGACAGCTATATTTTTTAAACTTTGATAAAAGTACTTTTTAATATTTCACCAAAATTGGCTTATTTAAATTGACTTTTATTTTGTTCAATACATTACTGCTTTCAGTTTATCACATCTAAAAACATCAACAATGACATATCGGATGTCATTCAAGGAATCAACTACCTTCCACTGGACAAGAACTCTTTCTTCAAAATTCTGTGTTTCATAGACTTGTTGGAAGTGAACTATCCTGATTTCAAGTGCATTTCATTTGTTTACAATGAGCAGCTTATATGGTAGGTTTGATAATCTTTATAGAATGTTATAGATATTTAACTTAAATGGCCATGGAGTGTTATCTCTTTATGTAATGACATCTTCAGATTTTTTTTTTCTACTAGCTTTCACAGACAAAGTTTACATTAAACTTTCCACAAAAAAAACTAAATGATAGTGAAAACCATATCAAAATTGATTGTGTGGCTTAGAAGAATTAAATAAACATACCAATATTTCCACACTGCATTTAGTTATTTACTGAAATTACTTCTATCCATTGTTTCATTTCTATGAGAAAAAAAGGAACAATCCATCAAACAAGTTTTCGCATTTTTCTTATAGAAGACAACCACACCTGATGTTATATGATGGTATTGTTGAAGATAGTCAGCACACCTAGCCTGGAATAGAACTGACTTCTAGTAAGGCTGCCGGAACACACCAATAGGTGCTTGGCAAATTTTTAAGTTAAGCCCAGTACTAGAAAGTACCCAACTGCCATGCTATGATTATATAAATCAAGTAATGATACAGATTTTTAGAATTGCACTTGACAGCTATTTCGTTTAATATAAAATGTAAATCAGTCTATAATAAGCATACTCATGGTAATAGTTTTTAACCTGTCTAGCTAATTTATTGTAACTTAAAATGCCGTAAAAAGTATTATTTGTATATTTCCAGGAATTCTTTATCAACTAGTGACATGCTAACTCTCTACCAATACCTAGTACAAACCCTTCTGCCACAGCAAGTAGAGATGGAGATACAGGGTGGTGCGATTGCAGCTGCTCAGAGACACGGCCGGTTCATCAGCCCACCAGAAGGCATTAGATCAAAGGATGATCTTCAGAGGCTTCTCAAAGTACATCTCATGCATGAAGACGACACGGAAATAAAGGAGTACTATCTGATTGTGTATAGGACTATGAGTGCTACTGTATGTTTTACTATCAATGGTGAGTACCCTTATACAATTAATAGTAATAGTAGTTAATAGCTTTTGTAGTAATAGAGGTGCTATATGATATTTTAAATAATCTATATGCTTCGCTTCAACTCTGCGTCTGGGGAAATGTAACATGAGGTGCCTGTTGTTTATTTATTTTCAGTGAATACAACCTTAGAGCTGGAAACTTTTAAAGCACTCGACACTTTAATGGGTCCCCAATTATCAACAATAGCTTCTTCTATCAGTGAACAGTGTACAATGCATGCTCTGCAGACAGCGCAGCTCGCCAGCTCTGAACACAAGTTTGTTTACTTCAACAGGCTTAATCTGGCATTTAAATCTTCGGTATGTAAAAAAACCTGTAAGTTCTTATAAGACTGAAACTGAAATAACATCATGTGGATCGGACCACGGAGCGTAGTTACATTGCGTTTTGGATCAAATATAGATGTATTTTTTAATTTCAATGTCAAAACTAGATTTGGTCAAAGGTCTTACGCGCATAGTCTAAAAACTTGGTATGTTTTAAGTTGTAAAAAGTTACCTGTACTATATTATACCTATCTACCTAGCTAGGTATAATATAGTCTTATTTTCACACGAAATTTTATACAAATCTAGTCAGCCTATTAAAACTGTTTCTTACTTTTAAATACATTTTAAAAACATGGTTGAGTTAATCAGAGACTTAATCACACAGAAAATACTAGTTTTGTTTAACGACGACGTTACAGCCTTAAATCTAAGTTTATAGTAGTTTGTGCGGGATTAAGTCCAACTGACAAAGAGTCTCAATCTTGTGTGCAACAACGTGCTTTCTTATATTCATCTAATTCATTTCAGCCACCAGTAAACAGGCTCATCCCATCAACTGCTATAAAACCCGAAGTGCTAAGCATATTAGCAGAAATGCACCAAGATAAGAAAAGGTAATAAATATTTTTTGAGGTCTCAAAAACCATAATAATATTATCACATTATCTATAATTATGCCATATTCACATATTAGACTACCTTTTGTACTTATATTTTTTTCAGTCTTGGAAACTATGGTGAAATTATCATCAAAACTCCTGACGAGTATTGGATTACCGGAAAGTCATCTAATGATAGAGAGTTTTATGTCATAATTCAAGAAAAAAGTGCCAATTTAAAAGAAGTTGCAGGTAATGTTTTATATTAAATATTTGATTACTTATTTTATTTTTTTATGCCACTGGTGGTAATCAAGCTGACTGGTTGCCTATAATCAATTTTGTTTATAATCTGCGTAATGTATTAAGAGGATGGGGCATTTGACCTAATAAATTTACCACTATGTCTGAAAAGTATCACTACTGGGCTAGGTGCATAATAAACTTTTATTCTACTTTATTGTTACAGATGAAGTGAAGCGGATATGTGAAGCACAAATGAAAGGAATATTTTTTTATCCTATGTAATAAACTCACTTAGTTTTTGTAAATACATAAGTATAATATATTACAAATATTTATTAAACATTAAAAAATAAAACAGTTACTTACAATTTACAACATGTCTATAATTTTTTATAAGCTTTAACATACCTAAACACACTTTATGCTTATATAATATCTTACATAAGCTTAATAATAATCGAATGCTAATCGCGCGATATTTTATCACTTTTTTTAAATAGTTTTCTGTACATTTGACTGACGAGTTGTTTGTTTTCATACGCCCACGCAAGTAGTACGCAAAATAAACATAACCCTCCTACAGTTATGTGAAGAAGTATTGAATCATTAGCTAGTTTGTTCTCTGAAATCTTACATATGCAACCAGCCACAAACAATGTTAACAAAAATATTTTTCCAACTAAGAGCCCCTGCAGGGGCTTGTGTTCTGTATTTTTATATCTATCATTTATGAAATGTATACTGTGCACAATCCTCGAAAACATATTTATACAATTAGATACAATGAATCCTACTGGTCCAAATATATATGTCAACACATAGGACAATACCAGGAAACTTATGGAAAAGAATACCATCAAATAATTGTAGCTATTCAACTGAGCACTTGTCATGGTTGCAAATGTGAAACATTCTGTAACTCCATTAATGGCTAACAACACTATAGCCAAACAATGACTCCTAAGCAACTGCACGGGAAGCCCTCCTGCAATAAATGCTTCTCCGCCATACAATAACAGTAGTGTACGTGCATAGCTCTGACCAAATACTAGCACTATCAAACCAATAGAGCTAACAGTTTTACAAACTTGTGACAGCACAACACATGACTCTTGAATTTTATTCTGGTCTTGTTTGTGCAGAGGAAGGTCTCTGCTCACCATTTGAGTGAAATAAAAATAGCTACTGTCTTCAATGGGTCTAAAAATAAACCTTGCTGCTAGGCTGCCAAGATTATTAACAACATCATATGTGGCTTGTTCTTTGAATGACATCACTGGGCTCATGGACATGACATATTTTTCTCCTTCAGTCAACAGTTGTTTCACCACTCCCTGTTTTGCAAAACTCACTGTGAGTGTGCTGAGTTTTTTATTGAATGTGGAATTTACCGACCCCATGTATCTAGGAAATAAATCTCTAATAGAATTAAAGGAGAAATCATCCATGTTGTCATATAACTTATGCAAAACTGCTTCAGGAATAAATTTACTTTTAAGAGCACCCTTAGCATATAAAGGTTTATTTTTAATATACCAGTTAAAGAAAATGTAATAAACTATAACAATGGTACCTACACTCCCAAGTTGGGCAACTGAAAATGCAATGAGTGCCAGAGACCTATCATAAATAATTATGGATAAGAATAATACAGTCCTAATGAATATATGCAATGTGTCAAGTGCAACTTTTAATTTTATAAAACAGAATAGCTGAGCTACTAAAACTACATTTGCAGAACAAAGTTCTAAAATACAAGATAAAGCTACACTCCAACATCCAAATGCATACTGAAATTCATGCTCAGGATGACCCAGAGGCAGCCAATTCAACCAAATGTACACAAAAATCACTGATAACATACAACTGATAGGCACTGATAGCCAAATTTGGTTAATGAGATGGCTCCAACTGAACTCATCTTTCTGACCCAAACAAGCTCTATTAAATGGTTCTCTACTCAGAAACAATATAGTGCTTTCAAGAAGGAGTAGCCTCACATTCATAATACCTAATATTTCGTGCCCTACATTTCTGATCACCCAAGCATTAATCACAAATGTTACACATCGGAATAAAATTTGGAATATTATATTAAAGGATGCATTTTCAAGGCTGCTCATTAGCAGATTTCGCCCCATTTTAAATTACGTAATTAACTTTTATACATTAACAGTGATTCCGTCACTTCCTGATGGTGGTATGCTTCTCTTTACCACATAAATCTTCTTGTTAGACAAGCATATAGCAAACCAATGGTCATCATAAGTTATTGAAATTTTCTTGAACTGTTCATTTGGACCAAACGCCAACGGATCAACCCTGCAAAGAAAATACCAGTAGAATAATAGAAGTTACCTTGAACACCTACGAAACTGATAAGCGTTTTTCAAAAAACCTTCAGATTTAATTGTATCTAGACATTAGTAGGTACAATATTCTTTAGCAGAGAACATAAGGGCGTTCAGAAAAAAAGGACACTAAAATGATATTCACGCTACGACTAAAATTGTTTTTTTGTAATCTAAAAACTGTGCTCACTTATTTGACAAAGTGATGAGATCAGTTATTATCGTCGCGACGCGTTCATCGTTTTCCAATTCTCCACCAGACTCAAGGACAGCTCCGTCCTCTGTCAGAACCAAGTAACCGATTTGATCTGGTATTTTATCCATTATAACTGTAAATTGCAATACGATATATTAAATCTAAAAAACATTTGCCACAAAATACTAAATCTTAAAAAACATATTTTTACCTCGGACATTGGTGCCTTTAAAATGACAATGACATCTTAATTGACAGCTAGTCTCGTTATTCGTTTTTGGCGTCGCAGTTTGTGTATTTACTTGTGTCAAATATTTCCCTGTATTTAAGTATTTTTAAATATATCATACAATGTAAGTCAAGGTCATGTCTTATCATTCCCTAACCTATGTATTGCCACGCCCCTGCCAATACAAACCACGACAGTTTTAGAAAACCTTGTGGTTTTATCTGGTTACATTTAAACAGCTGACCGAAGATAGCTGAAACAGGCTTGAATACTTCGAGTAGACAACCAATTTATCTGAGCTTGAATAAAAACAGAGAACTCGCCCGAGCTTAAATCTGTTTATACGACAATAATAACAATAAAATGTTTTAAGTAGCGCAACGCCTATTGATCAATATTCAACGTCATAAAAATACAGTATGTATATTTTATATTTTTTCGCTAACTTTTTATTTATTTAAAAAATACCTAGATTTCATTTTGATATCGTGCAATATTATTATTATCTGGGAAATACCCTCAATCTTAGTTAAAAGATTAGTAAACAAAATAAAATATCTCAAATTAATATAGTCAGAGGAGAAATAGCTAGAATGCTCGCAGCATTGCTACGCTGGATGGCAATGCTAAGCTTTTGACCAAAGTAGATGCCAGCATTCTGGTCACCTAAAGCCTCCTCTAAACGTTTGGCCAGGTCCCGATATAATTCGTGTGCGGCCGGTCCCCACGGACCTAAAGTTTCTCTAATAACTATATTATACAAAATCATTGTTTTTTTTCATAACTTGACCATCGCTGCAAGCTTGAGTGTAGAAACTGTATTCTATTAATATTGTCTGTACATGTATGTCTGTATTCATCTTTTTAGTCAAGTCTTAGAAGTAGAATCTTCTAAGTTTTTAGTTGATTTTACCGTTCTTTTTCATCCCAACTTAAACAAAGTATAGTTTCACTCACTAAAAAGTTCATTCTTTCATTCATTCGTTCAATATCATTCATCATTATTCATTAATTGTCAGACAAGAATCGTAAAGAGAAATTATTGCGATTTTTCTCAAATTTTTCTGTAATATCCTTGCATTTTGCTCGTAGTATTGTAAGCGTTTAAGTCGGGTATGTGTTTTATTCAGAATTCCAATTTGCAACAAGATCTGTTTATATTTATAAAGTGGCTACTTACCCGAATATTTTAGGATTTAATTGATAACAATCACACATAAAATATTATTGTTATAAGCTATCTTATCTGCTTAATACACAACATACAAATGCTTATGACTTTTTGATTTTATTGCTTATAAAAGGTCTGGTAAGAAGTCACCAAGATTAAAGATGTGTAAGCAAGTAGGTAAGTACCTAGAAATAGGTATATGGTACTCACCTACATACGTGTTTGTGATTAGTCCTTGAACATGCAAATAATATTGACTTCATTTGCACATTATTTCCTCGCGATCTATGTTATATTTTGTTACTAAAAATGAAATGTTACCCTGTCAGAAGGAACTATATATGTATACGCCACTAATCTATGGGTAGGCATATCTATTAATTGTTTTTGTTAGTAACAGAATGATGAGATTTCGCCCCAAGTTGGGCAGTGAACGTGGATCAGAGTGGCGCTGTTGCTTATGTCTCCATGTCCGCACAGGCACCATCCTTATTGGAACATGGCATCTTGTAAGTACTCGCATCATTTATATTTTCTGTTGTATTGAGATAAATGAAATATTCTCCTAATAGTAAGATATAACATCTTGTCCATGAACATTCCAGTGGTAATTAGAACTTTGAGTCAGAAAACAAAGTCCAAGGCATTGCTGCTAAGGAGCTCATTACAGATAGAGATAGCTACCACTATATTAACATACAAGTTACATTTCAATGGTTATAATTTTGACTGATTCAAAATCAACACTTGATTATGCTTACCTTAGTAAGACTTAACTTACTAAGATTTAATTTATGCTCTCTCCATATACCATGGTATAACTTTATTGGCTTCCTAAGAAAAATGTTTAGAAAATCTGGAAGCCTTACAAGATCTGCTAGTAATAGGTATGATAATACTAGCAAATAATTTATATTTCAATGATCCAATAGCTTGTTATCCTTAATTTCTTTAAAATCAATGATTTTTTTATTTTCTTTATATACAAAAATGTTCTAAAATTTGATTTACACTTTGGAACCGTTCAAGTATTATGTAAGCACCAAAGAGGGTAGGTTTACTATTATTTTCGATGACATGGAGGAAGGAAAGATCGGAAAGGTGATAATTGCCACTCCTTGTTTTCTACTTGTTCTTGAATCCTCTCAATGTATAAGTTCTTTGGTGAGGCAGATAAACCAATGTTTACATATGCATAAGAGGGGGGGAGCAAGAGCTATTACTTACTTATTTATTTACTTAATTTATTAATTAAAAACGGCTAAAAGCCAGTTACAGTAACAGTGCTTTGCTTACTTTTGCTAACAAGCAGGAGGAAGGGGATAGTAATTACTAAAATTCTGCTTATAACTAACTATAATACTTGAATGGCTCCCATCTAGTTTATATAAATAAGACAGAAATATTATTGAGGAATCTTTTTCTTTAACATCTCTCAAGTTATTTAAGTTCATTTTAAGAAGTGTGTGAGAATTTTGAAGAAAACAATGTTTGTAGGTAATTAAGCCGTGACCTTTGATTTTTAGTTGTAAAATAACATTTTTCTATTCACATATTTTACACCTCTATTATAAATGTAAAGTTTTTAATATTGTTATCTTTTTATTCAAGGCCAAATAGCTTGACCAATGTTTATCTCAAAAATATATTTGTATACCTTTAAAAAACATAGATTAGTGACTCTTAAAACTATAACACAAAATCATTACCCCTCATTTATTGTACAACGATTTAATCTTCTTTTTATTATATTACCTGAAGTCTCCAAAATGAAATTAAATTATAACTACAGTTAAGTAAAATCCCTAGGCAACTTCCCTATTTTAGCAGTTAGTAATTTAAGGTCGCAGGGGGAAAATTCTGCAAGAAAACATTATAATATTCCTCTGCAAGATTCTGATTTTTTGTTGCAAATAATCAGAACCATTGATATGATTTTGCAGATGTAATGTTCTGTATTTTTGTAAACAGGCCTTCCTCCAAGCTACAGGGACCATTGGACCTTCGTATGGTCCTAATGTCTTTGAGGAAGGCCAGCAGTTAACTGATGTCGGTGAACCTCCTGAAATAAGAGAGATATGTGTTATCTAGATGCTGCACCTAATGGCGCTGGTATTCCTGGCGGCCATCGTGCGCGACTCGAGACTTGTGGATGACCTGGAGCGCGAATCTATGCCCAGCCCGGACTGGAGTGACATGGGCAAGATCAACAATGTGATGCCGACCCCACTCTCTAATGTAGACGCACCACCCAGCCCCTATCCACAACACGGCGGACAACCAAGGGATCATGCACTAGTCTACCGTAAGTTGAATTATATAATATTACACTAGAGATCTGTCCCCGCTTCTGATGGTCATAATAATATATAATGTATGTATACCATACCAAAATCCAATGCGCAACTTAAAAACTCAATGAATAATATAACACGAAATATATAATTTCATATTGTTTAGTGTTAGGATACAAGCCCAATTTTTGTTGTATTTCACAAAAGCATTGTCCCTTGTACCTCCCGTATAGCTATATTCAGTAGCTAGTTGCATTACCAACAAAATATCTTAGCATTCAAAGGTACAGCACCTAGGACTTATGATCTAGGTGTGGGTTTATATCCAGTTTCATCCGAAGTAGTAGTGGCAAAATTTTAGCATAAAATTGTTGACTATAATACTACAATGGGTCTTCCACCCCTCCAAACTGATCAGTATGTAAAGGTATACGATTCTCATTGCTCATATAATTTAGCTTTGTTTTAGTAGTAGTCGGCAGTAGCCTATACCACAATTAATACAAAATAATAATAATAAATATTGGATATTTCCCACAGCTCTGCCTAGCCCCAAACTAAGCAAAGATTGTACTATGGGGACAAGATAACTGATAGAATACTGATATACTTTTTTTTCTAAATACATACATACTTCTAATAGATAGAGACACACTTACAAACATTTATCGTCACGTAAATGTTTGTTGTGGTGGAAATCGAACCCGAAGCAGATATTCTACCAATTCAGACATTCGTTTTTGAGACAGGATGACCTTTTTGCTAATTAATGTCAACCCTGTTCTTTGTGTAATAAATATTGTCTGTGAATATTATATTTTCCATTGTAAAGTTATGTATTAACATACGGAACTACTTTTAACTTCTATTTGTATTAACACAACTGTTTCCTGCGATAATACTGGTTATTGCAATGTACGTATATCATATGTACTGGTTGGTGTAATATGTTGCCGATAATAATAATTGATAAATATGTATGTACATTTTATCCAGACCAGAAAATATATTTTTAATGACATCAATTGTTTGTCGTAAGATTAACGCTAATTATTAACCGACTCGAAAAAGGAGGTTCTCAATTCGACTGTATGATTTTTTTTGTATGTATGTTACGCGAATCGATTTTGATGATTCTTTTTTGCTTGGTAGATCATACTTCAGAAGTGGTCCCATATAAATTTTATCGGATTTAAAGCGAGCGGAGCGGTTTTTAAAAAATCAACAAAAAACTAAAAATTGTAAACATCATTGATATTTTCGTTTACTCTGAAACCTCGCTGTTTCATTGGCCTTAAGGGTAATGGAGTCGGTATTTTTAATTGTATTATATTTAGGTATATAAGTTAGCTGATAAAGAATATCGACTTGTGGACCTCATTGAGCAATTTAATGAAACTACATAAAGTGGAGGACGTTAAAACATTGAACTCATTGCTATTTCAATATGCGGGTGTAATAAATACAATGTAGGAAAAGAGTTTGTCAATACTTGCGTAATATATTTATGTATGTAGGTAGTTATCGGTGAACCCAATGACTCACAAGTGTTATGACGAAATTATCAAAACATATTCTTGGCCTAATATTGAGCTGCGAGTAACCTGTGTACTTAAATAGGTATAGCCCATTTTTATTTACAATTTGTAATCCCTTCCAATTGCGTAATACGTACTACATATCGATACATGCATTGTAAAAATAAAACTGCCTAATTACACAGTTACCATGTCACCGGAATGCCTCTTATATGGCTTAAAACTTTTTTTTTTGTAGATTGCATATAATTAAAAAAGAAAATAATAATAATAGTACATGGTGATAGTACTATATTGCGTGCCACTTTTGCTAACGGTTTTTTGTGGAGAAAACTATATGTGCGTGCATTTTCGCTGTGCGAAAAAGCACTCTTAAATAAAGATTAAAAAATATATATATATTTCGGAGTTATGTACGTATTAAAAAACTACTGTCAGAAATATCACGAAGGAAGATCAATATGCATAGTTTTTTTGCTGCTTTTAAAATAATAAAATTATTTATATTTGCTTTATGTATACCTATAATTTGCTAAATAAAATTCTTTTTTACTAGGTCTAAAAACGCCACTTTAAGTTAACTCACTTCAGTTAGTATTCTGTACCTACTAAAAGTGCATTTTAATATTTTTTTGGCAGTATTTTTTTTATTTTTTAGTTTTATTGTATTGTGTAAGTTATATGTATACACATTTTTGTTTTACTTTAACGGGATTAGGTCGGACAATCCGAATTCCGTCACATCCGAGATGACTTTTTTCAAGGAGTTAAAACCAAGTACGACCAACGCGCGGTCTCGTCTTGCTTCATAAGTAAAACAAGAACGTCACTTTTCACAGTTAAGTTAACTGACGTTTAATGTTAATTAAAGCGGCGTTTTTAATAAAGCAAGGTGCTTATTTTGTACTAATAATGTTTTATGAATGTTTATTTAACACGTTCTATTGCACTAGATGATGTGGATGTGGGTGCACTGGTTACAGTGTGCACCCTGGCGGTGACTCTCATGCTGATCTACGGCGCCGCCCGCGGCAAGCCGGCCCACCTGCTGCCCTTCTTCTGTCTGCAAATATTTGACTTCGCGATCACTGTGTGAGTCACCTCTCTCTCTCTCTCACTCAATCTATCTTTCTTTCTCATAGCACAGATTTTACATTTACAGTGTTATAAGCTTGTGGTGTACTAAGCCGAAAGGGGGTAAACTCACCATTATAAACAACTTTTACTATGAGGACAACTCCCGACATAAAGTAGTAAGGGTCAAGAAGGTTGTGCCAGTAGTAAAAGTTGTTCATGATGGCCTACTTACGACTCAGTACACTCCATGCTTATAACCATGTACTCCAAGATTTATAAATAAGATAATCAGTATTATATATATTACTGATTATATTATCTCTGTTTAATTTGTTTCATATACCGTAAGTGTTGACGTAGAGTGCTAACTTTCACTTTAGAATACTAAATTGGTGACTGATATTGTATTATAATCGTTTGTATGTTTATTTGCATATTCTAGCTGCGATCTGGAGTTTCGTCCGCATTGAGCATAAAAAAATTAAAAATTGATTTAGTATTACAACCTACAACATAATAAATACAACTGTTCCATTTTGGAAATTTTACTGTCGATATGTCACATGAGTTTAAAAGAATATTATAACTAGTGTAGTTAGCCTAACCTACCCTTGCTAAAACGAGAATGCCAATAAAAATCGGAACGTAAATTCTGTGTAATCGTAAATTACTAGTTTTTTCTCACATAAAGTTTATGCTGATAGCCGATATACCTACTAACAATGTATAACTTTGGTGTAATGAAACGCATGTCTTCTTTCATCTTTTTACAATGTTATTGTAGCTGTCATCGGCATTTAGTTTAGTTAGAATATAGACGTTGATTCATGTTGTTGATTTATTGAACGATTTTGTTTGTATCTGCTGAATCGATCAATATTATTGTAAACCAATTGACTATAAACAGTACACTAGTTGCCGGACAACCATCGATCAACGCATCAGATATCGGAAACCGTACATATAATGCAAAAATAAATAATGGCTAATTCATCTATTCAAACTATTAGCTAAAGTTTATGCTTAGAGATTAAGCTGTATTATAATATAATGTAAAATAATTCATCACGACCCTTTAAAGTATATCTGACTGAGTATATAAAACTGCTGCATGCCGATGTTTTGGCGGAGTTTTGGGTTTGATGCGGTCAAATGTATGGTGAAGATTGTTTCTTTGATCAAATTAGGCAACAGTTTAGAACTACGTATATAGTAGAGACCTTAGTTCCTCTAGGCTGACTAATGAATCTCGTCTCTGGACATATCCAGCTATAATAATGCATATTTTACACCTCATGTTTTCCTTCATCAAAAAAACCTGAAAAGCCTAGAACACCCTAATGTACTAGCCTAATGGCTTGCATTTGACCGTCAACTCGCCTGATATTAAGCGAAGATGCGATCTACGGTTAACTGATTCACTCGCGACTTGAAGGCACCCAGAATGTATCTATCGGGAACACCTACTCTGGCAACACATTCAATTGTTTAGCGGTTCGTACAATGAAGGTTGGACCATGTAGCGGCGTCACTTTTTAGAGCTCCTGGCTGTCCGATATTAGAATGGGCAGGGTGGAATTAGCTCTTGTAGATCTGAAGCGTACTCTCCAAAGTGTATCCGGCATTTTAATTCATATACGCCACTCGCAAGGGGAAATATGAGAGAGAGCTGATACGCCTGCTAGCCATGCCTTGCTGACTATTGGACCTTGATAAAGTGTAGAGTAAAGCTTGTCTCACGTTAATTGCGATAGCGGCAGCAGCCGTGGCGCCAGCTAATTAAGTTGCTACCACGGAACATGCCTGTGTGAGTCAGATTTATCTGTTTCTTGCTCTCACTATAAACCGTAATGATATGTTTAGGACCAACATCGTTTAAAGGCTTCCTTGATTAATAAAATGCTTACACTATCAAACTTGAATATGTAGTATCTAATAAAATACAACGCTACGTCCTGACGTTGCGACAGGTCGCATATAAGTACTAACGCAAGGTATAATGGTGTCAAGTTGTTTTATATTTACGTAAGAATTCTGCGTAAGCATTTTGGCATATTTTCTATCGCGTCATTCTGTTATGAAATTTCGATATTCTGTAACCTGTGTACTGTGTGTGTTTTGTTCTTCGCTACGTTTTAACGTTGCACTAATATTTTTTGTATATTTTATACAACTGACAGCAGTTAAAAAAATACAAAGAAAGACTCAAAATACACAACTACACACCATATCCAGAAACCTAATAGACTAAAATAAAGACATCAAACAACTAACAAAAACTATTAAAGTCAAGTTGATAAATAATCTGCCGCCAAGGAACTAACGGTATTCCGGACATCAGATGAGCTGTGGTCAAACACCATGCCTGTCAATTATAAATTAAATGTAAAAAAACGATAAGCAAGCGACGTTTTTTTTATAATAGACTTGCGTTAGACCGCCATCCTGCCTGATGTTAAGCGAAGATGCAGTCTACGATGGGAAACCGACTCAGTCGCGACTTCCTTGACTTCGCGACCGATTCACGTTGTAGGGTCTTGACGCGATAAGTACAGTACACGTACATGTTTTTTTTTTGACAAAGTAATAAGGGTGTAAGCGTTGTGTCACAGGCTAACAGCGACCGGGTACCTGTGCTACCTGCGCTCGATCCACCGGCTCGTGGCGGAGACGCGGCGCGTGCCGTGGCGCGCCGAGCTGCTCCAGCTGCCCGCGCCCGCGCTCGCGCTGCTCGTACTCGGCGCCTTCCTCGCCGCCGTCCTGCTTAAGGTATGGTCGCACCAAATTAACTAGGTACAAACATAACATCGCACCTTTTGGTCGCATTTTGTGCATTTGCCAGTGTCCTGTGTTTAGTTATTTTTAAGTATGTATTAAAAAATAAATAAGTCTTGGTCGAATCCGGTGACTATTACGAGTTTCAATGAAGTTTTGGAAGCAACACGGAAAATTCGTGATTTTACATATTACAGTTTCATATTTACAAATAATTTTAAGATCCTATGACCCAAACAGCAAGCGCATGGTATGTTTTTTTACATTAGTAAACAATGCAATCCCAATATATTGAAATCTGTTCAGGCATTTAAAAGTTATGGTAAAATAAAGAAACTCTTTATCAACCCTGGAAACATTACAGTCCCGATGAGATTGTAAGTAAGCGAATGAGTGGAAATAAACTTATATTTTTATTACGTTAAATTATTCAGGGTTACTGCATCAACGTGGTATGGCGCTGCTATAAGTACTGCACATGGCGCGCCGCGTCGCTCCACAGCCTGGCTCCGTTCGTGATCTCGAGCGAGGCGCTTGCGCCCTACCCGCCGGCGCCAGGATCGCGCGCGCCGCCGCCCGCGCCCGACTACTCCTCTCTGCTGCCCGACTACGAGGAGGCAGTCAAACAGACCCCCCCGCCCTCCTACCGCGCCGCCACGCTCATGGCCGGCGCTGACCCCGAACAAGGCTTACCCGTGAGTGCAATTCCTTCCACCACTTATGTTGACATTCTAACTATTAGGTTAATTGCTACTACCGGTTAAGGTGAAAAATCAAAGTTGTAGTTTTTTTTATTCGTGAATATGTTTATTTACTAAATCGAGTTCGGTAGAGCAGCTGAAGAATTTGCGTCCTATTAGTATTCTGATGATGCTTTTCAAGGTGTTAGAAAGAGTAGTATTCGCGCAGAAAAAAAATTTGAAGGAAAATAGCAGTAGCATCATCGTTCTGCTCTACTTTTCTACAGATTTTGATTGTTTAAATATAGATCTTCTAATTGCAAAACTTTCAAATGATGTTTCAATTCAATTATCGCCAGTTCCCATTTCAGGCTAGGTGTGAGACCAACTTTGACGACACTGTCACTTAACACCAAAACCTTCATGTTAACCATAGAAGTCCCATATTGTTACAAACATATTGTTCCAGGTGGAACCGACCGGAGCACCTGGTGCCGTCCCGGCCGCCACCGACACCGTCGTGGTGCTTCCGCAGGCCGGAGCGCAGGCGCGCGTATGAATCTCTACCGGCCTCTTCTGACAGCATCGGGGATTCCCAACACATCCATTCTACTTACGGTCCTCTGCTGTACTCAATACTTTTCATTCTAATAGATGAAACAACTAGCTGAAGTGTACACGAGCTGCGTTTAACCGAGCTAATGAAAGCCGTAAATATTTCAGACTGTTCCACAACAAACGAGACACTAAGGGAATTTCTGGACAAAAAGTCCAAAAATTCCTTTCACAGAGAGAAGATTTTTTGGAATAAGCCCCTCGTTCACACACTTTCACATTATTAAAGATGTTAAATCGCCGAGTATACATTTCTAAAAAAATTGTTTATGTAATTATAATGCTGTAAAAGAAAATCGTTTATTTTTTTATTTTTTAGATACTTCGACGAAATAAGTAAATAGTATTTTTATTCTAAAATCCTCCACAATATTAAAGAGCAAAATTTTCTGTACAATATTTGAATGCAACGATAAAAGCTTTTTGAAAATACAATATACAGTTCAGTCCTACCCACCACGTTACAAATCTGATAAAGGACCGTAGGTACCGACTTTGTACCGACTGAATTTTAATACAGAAATGTATTAACTAATCAAATGTCTAGGCGTACTGCAGCACCTATAAAATTGTACTTATATTTTTGTACGACTGATCCTTTAACTATTTTTGGAAAGCCGTCCGCAATTTGTTTGGAGCTTGTAGTAAAAATAGTGTTAGTGGCATGACGATTGACTGTTAGTAAGTGACATCTTAGGTCGGTCGATGAGGTCAATGCCGAAATGCTCTGTTTAGAAAAAAAAATTGCAAAATTTAGCGGCGAGGTTTTTACCCATTGTGAACTGAAAATGTTTTCGCTTCTGAATAGAGAGCTACGCTTGCTCTTGTAAATTTTAATCTTCATTGCTCTCGGTTATTTTCTACTTAATCTTCTTAATACCTTTTCCCTGTCTCTTTATTTCGTTTTTCATTCCTACTCGTGTGTGTGTAAAGCTAGAATTCCATGTTTTGTAAGGTTTGATAAAGATTAATTTGTATTTAGAAATACTTGAGCTCATTTTATCGATCGTCGAGAATTTCGCTAATATTAGGCTATGTTTAATTTTTCTTTCACTATATCTATATGTACTTCTTAATAAAAGAAAGGATAAAAAAATTGTGTACTTATCAAATCTTAATCGATGTATGTCATTTAGTGCCATGGTGTTATGTTTGTAAAAGTTTATTTTTCTTAAATAATACACGTAACCAAATGTTTAAAATTTGAATGAAGCCAAAAGCCGCCAGTTCTGGTTGCGAAAAAAATATTTAAAGATGAGATAGGTACATGTAATCATTATAATATGATGATAGAACTACATTACAGGGCTGTTGATACTAATTTAGTATCGAATGTCTCAAAGTAATAGGCGCCAAAGCCGCGACACTTTGGACTTTCGCTACTTAAGTACTGAGTACTGCTGTAATGGTCGGGGACAGACGTAATCTCTTACCATCAGATGCTTTATTCCCTATGAGCTGATGAGTACATAACGCGCCTGAATTCGGTTTAAATTCGCGTGAAATTGTAATATTGCAATTGTGTAAATTGTACTATGCCAATGTCAAATTAAAAAATGCGACGAAGTGTGTAAGTCACAGTATTAAAAAAACATCAAAAGCGTGACTCAGAGAATCAGGGCGTAGGAGAGCGTTTTGTTCATCTAATTACTTTTACATTAAAAAAAACATCATTAACAGCTGCACATGGCACTCTGATAATTATATTCGTAATTGATGATGTCTATAGGAAATAAATGCGTGTTTTGTAGAAGGAAGTTATTATTGTAAAACTAACAAGTTAGTGTCAATGCAAGTTAACTGTGCAGCTATAACACGGTCTGTTAGCACTAGACTAGAATCCACTTTTATGGCCTATACTTATAATACAACTTACCTATTTTGAATTGCACGAAATAAATGGAAATGTACTTATTCAGTATTTCTTAAATATTGATACAAATGGCTTTCCTGCTTGCGATAGGATTAACAAGTGCCTGAATGTAGCAAATCAATTCAATGAACTAGACACTGTCTTAAACTATTTCTAAATTTTTAATAAGTTTGCTATTTGTGTTGAAAATTATTTTGATATAATATTATTATCATAACACCTTTGGTTATGTGGTGTGTATTATAGTAAAAGTAAATTATACTTTATGTAAGATATTCTTGAAATAAATCGTACCTACTAATTTATGGTCTTTAATTACACCTCAGGCTAGGCTTCTATCAGAATTTGTTTATTCTTGTTGGGTAAGTAAACACTTCTGTGTTACCACTTATCTCCTATTTACCTACCTTATTTACAATCTGGTGTTATTTTTTTCATGTAATATGAAATAAAAATATAGGCACACAAAATCAAAGATAAAATCAACAGTATTTGGCAGATTTAATTTTTTAAGGACTTTGAAATATTTGATAAATGTAGACGATTAGGTACACAGACTGAATATTGTCCTACTACAACAACTAATTCGGTCGGTTTATGTTTGTAGGACCTGTTAACTCGAAGAAATTCTCAATATTTCTCTTGCACCTGTTAACCGAAGTAGTAGGTTTTGTTATAGGTACTCTATCGTAAATACGCAGCAGATAATAAGTAAATGCAGCAGCTTCATGTGACATTGAGGTACGTTGCGACGCAATTTACAAACAATGGTGTGCACATGCGCGGACCGCAGCGCAGTCACCGCCTCTCCCGTCGCGCGGTATCTATTTATATCGACCCCGCCTCCGCGTCGCGCCTGCGCTCGGTGCACCTCAAAACTACGAAAGTGAAAATTGCATATGATGTATGTCGGTGCACCGCGTCGTGTGTCGGAGCGCTAGCCGGCGTCGATCACTGAGGCCGGCGGTGGCGAGACCGCGAGGATGGGCCCGGGCCGTGCGGCGCTCCTCCCCGGCAGTGCGGCAGTCCCACGCCGCGCTCGCGGCCAGCACTCGTGACGTGTTAGGCCGCGCGCCCGCCGAGGCGCTGCGATGGCGTCCACAATGCAGCTCGAGTTCACGCAAGCGATGACCGACTTCAAGACGATGTTCCCGGACATGGATGACGACGTAATCGAGGCGGTACTGCGCGCCAATCAGGGCGCCGTGGATGCCACTATTGACCAGCTGCTAGCCATGAGCACAGACAACCAGAACGAGCGGCTGCGGCTCGAGATGGAGCGCGTCGAGAGCTGCACCCCCTCGCGCCGCGTGCACCGCCGCAATAGACCGCTAGCGCCGCCCGAACACGGAGATGACAACGACACTACGGCGCTCGTGTAACTATTTATCCCTTATTTATGTATTTGCTCTCCAAATAACTAGGAATGTAATACCTATATACTCAATTTTTAAACACAGACCATGCAGGTGGCTGGACATACAAATCAAGGCCGTAGGTAACGTAGAAGTAGAACGTAGTTCATATGAATCAATGGCCGTATGCATCAATTTATACTGTGGCCGTAAAACAAAAACATTTTCTTTCAAATTTTACATTCAGTCTTACTAAAAACAGAAACTGTAAAGAGAGCGGGACAAAGTTCAAAGTACTATCAAAATAAGAGAGTGTTGACCTTGTATTAGGCCACTAGGGAATAAAGACGTCTAATTTTACGATGCCCTGCAAAGGTTTGCCTCGAATATTACACAAAAGTGCGATGCGGCGAGCAACAGGTTACCATGACTTGCTGAAATTCATGCAAATCTTTCCGAAAGTATAGTATATTTAATTCATGGCTTCATTAGCTACAGGGCAAAACATACCACATTCAACTAATAATACAAAGTTGGAATTGAAAAAAGTTTTCGGTAAAAATACACGAAACCTGTAGGATAACGCGTAAAACTGCGTAGCGCTCCTGCCACACGTAAATATTTAACTGCATTGCGGTTACTTTGATACGATTGAATTTAAGATAATATTCATTGTAAATTATCATCTTAACTCTGTCTCACTGGTTAGCACTTCCCTACGCACTTTGAGAATAACTGGAGCTTGATTGAAATCTATTGTTCTGCTGCAGCATCCAATGGTGGCTAGGTAGGTAAACGTGTCGATCTATTAACTAATCAAGTCATAACTCATGCTTGCCTAGTTTAACAACAACAAGGTTAGCACCTTCTTGTTGTTAAACTAGGCAAGCATCTAGCAAAGCAGGCACCTTGTCTTTTAATCTTTTACATCGTAAGTGTGTACCTAATGTACTTTACATGTGTTACCTACTCTGTGTATAAAGATCTTTATCAACATTGGCATTCTTATTCGAAATCGATATGCAAAAGAAACTTCCGAAGTTGATTTTATCACTAACCTTGCGCCGTTTACGGTTTCTGAAAACGAAAGATAGGATTTTGGAAAGGCCATTCTCAAAGTAAATTTTTTTATTCCATTTCTGCTCTTCATAGTTTGGTAAAATACCGTTCATAAATTACAGAGACGTAGAGGATGAATCAATACCGCTTGCTATTAGGAAGAAATGGGTGCCGCGAATGCTGCTACCGCTACCGCCCATGTTCCTCCGTATTCCGGCCGGTACAGACGCCAGGATAGACTTGAGCCTGGAGATGGACGACGACCGTATCGCTACGTTGCTGCAGAATGAAGAGTTTATGGCAGAGCTTCGATGGAACCAGGAATTCATGGCAGCGCTAGATAGCGAACAGGGACAGAAGACTAAATGTCACGACGATGAGGCGGTGTTTAAGGAACGGTTGAAGAATATGGGCAAATGTGAGTTTCTTTTCTTTCAATTTTTTTGATGTCATTAGTTGAAAAATTGTCGGTTTTATTAGCTAGGCAGTCGAACTTGCAGCCTGCTATTGGTATTTTTATCAAATCTGTGGTGCGTTACGAGTAGGTACTTATACTCCTAGATCATAGGTAGGTACCTATGTACAATATAAATAAATTAATGCAAGAAAAAATACAACATTTAGGCAATATTATTACAATAATTCAATTTGTAGCGATGGTAGCTCAGTGGTTAGCATAGCTTGTGGAAACCATAGCGTGATGATAGGGTACTTTCTGGTTCGGTGGGCTACCTACTACCCTCAAATTTAAAGTCTACCGACAACAATCACAGCGTGTTCCAGCAGCCTCACTCACTTGTCAGCAAGTTCCCATTCCAAGTTGGGTGTGTTTAACATCGTTGACAACATCGTCGCTAAACACCGGTGAGCTGGAGTCAAACACCTAGCCTATCATTCTGTAATAAAATATTTATATGTCTACATACAAATATTTTATTATATTTACAAACCAAAACTTTCAAAAGCTATCCAAGTACGAAAATTCCATGTCGAACAAAGTAAGTAGGTAGGTATGTACCGGATTAGAATTGATACGTGTCGACTTGTGATGACGACATCTCTAAGCTATCTAAAATCTAGCATCTTTGGGATATATTAAGGCCAAAGAGGGTCGAAATATTTCTTACTCATTATGAACAACTGTTACTCTGAAATTATGAAAATATTATCAGTTGTTCCACAGAAAAAGTTCGTTTACCCTTAATTATATGGGACAGTTTTTCCACGACTTCAGCGTTGTACCTACTCATAGTAAAAGTTGATCAAAATTATAGATAGAATGGCCCGATTTAGTATATCCCAGACTTAGGATTTTGTAGATCTTAGTGTTAAGACATCGTGTTGTGTTGTTTGACAGTATCCCGCAAGAAGTTTGCACAGCTGTCCCGCATGTTCCGTGGCGGAGGTGCGCGGCGTGCAGGAGGTGCCCGGGCTCCGCCACGCGGCCCGCCCGACAGCCTGCTTCTGCAGGAAGAACACAGCGATGACGATGACCGCCCGCAACCTAGACACGTCAAGATATAGTGCGCGCTCCCACGCACTTCACGGACGTCTCTCGCGTAAAGCCTCGGCACTACTTCGATATTTTATCAAACCACGGACAATTGCATTGCCATGGAAATTCAGATATTCAGGCATTGTTTCGGTCACATCCGGTGACCAATTTCAAGAAGTCAAAGCAGAATACGACGTGCGCTTGTCCTCAACTTGCTTCGCACTGGAACGCACGCGTTATACTACGCTTTGACTCTTTGAAAAAGGTGGCCGTATGTGTCAAATATATACTAGTCTGAGAGTTACGCATTTTGAATCTGCCTTTACTTTAGCAGTCATTGATTACGGCTTAATGAAGAGTGAACCTATGCCGAGGTTTTAAATGAGCGATGTTCTGTAACATACGGCCTTACGAAAAGTTTCGCGAAGATTCGGATAAGACTGGCCTCGATTTCTAGAGATAGAGTTGAGATTGGATACGACTGTTAATAGTGTTAATGGTGGATTAAGTTTTGAGTGGATAATTTGTAAGTAACCATACATAAAGTTGTGACAAGGGTTGAGAGCTTGGCCAGATTGAAAGTAATGAACATGCACACGCGAAAATAATCACGACTATTATTAGATAGAATAATAAAACATTTCAATTTAGATCAAAATGAGGTTTGTTCTCTCGCCTGTATGTTTTACATACTATATGTTTAGCAGTGTGATTGCTCTCTCCAATGAAAGGCTGAAAATGAAAATTTGTATAAAAGTGTAATTGTAAATAACTGTTTCAATGGTAAAACAATGAGTAGACGGCTTTGTTCTATATATCACAATTTACTGTTCTAAATGTAGAATAGAGATAGATTGACCTGTTAAATTCCCTCAAGTTTCGAAACTAGGTTTTATATAGTTTTCTGTGCTTAGCCAGTTTTGTTTGCAATTTTATTGTTAAATTATTACGACTAGAGCTCACATGAGAGCCAGTTCCATTCCAGACTAGGTGTGTTTACCATCTTGAAAACTCAACATCAGATGAGCTGCAAATACCTAGCCTGGCGAGTATAAAACAAAACGATTTCTAAGAGCCACCTAGACCCGGGGAACTAGGGGGGGTAAACCTGGGTATCTGGCCTAGACCAGATATGACCTAGAGGGTGCTACATTCATATGTTTCATAATAACTGGTTGATTTTTAAATAAATTATATCAATTGCTAGAGGAGAGAGAGCGGAAAATACTTGGAGGCTGGGGCACTCTAACCACCAGTCTAATCTATGTACCAAAGTTTAAAGTTTTTATTTAGTAGTTTATAGCGATGATTTATTCAATATGCATGTAATTAAAATTTATTTTTTACTGTGTATTTTATTCGCATCAAGGTAAAAGAAAAGCGAAATAGAATTATTTACATTTGCATTAGATGCTAGAATGATAACACTTAATTGTAAAATTATTCATAGTTTTAAGTAGATATTTCTCATGATCTCGCCGATCCAAAGCATGTAGGTAGTTCTCTTGCAAACGTTTTAAATAATTTTTGTTTGTATTATTTTTTAAGGAAACCTTACGTAACCTACAACTCCTTAAATAGACCATGTATAATTAATATTTTAAGTTGTTTCATTTTTCTTCAATTATTAATTAAGTTTGCCTACGAGTTTACTAGAAAATTAGACGAGTCAGATTAACATATGTTAGCATGTAGCATTACCTATCTATTACAGTTAGGTGTTTCTGTCAATTGGATGACCGCGAGGAGGCTGTTTTTGGTTTCGACAACTAAGCACTATTCCATAGTTAACCCCTGAAACAAACAGAGTGAGTTTCTTTGTGTCTGTCTGTGGCAGTTACCGATAAACGGCCGAACCGATTCTGATTTAGTTCTTATTTTGTTTAAAAATTTACTTTCTAAAATGTTCTAAGTTATGATAGAAGAAAAACTGTTCAGCCGTTTAAAGATTATCAGCTCTTTTCCAGCTGATAAATGAATGTGAATACATTAGCAGGTACTTGGTGGTAGATTTCCTTGTTCTAGTGCCAAGCAGTAGTGTGTAAACATTACTGTGTTCCGCTTAGAAAGGCATATTGCAGCTAGCAAAATTACAGGGTTGTTGGAGACTAATCATCAAAAGTTCAAAAGTAATGAGCGCCAAAGCAGCACTGCAATGGTCGTGGAAATGCGTCAACTCTTACCATCAGTAGAGCGTTTCGTTTATTATCACATTTTTTTTTAAATAACATGTCTGACGTAGTTTAATTTGGTACCTACAAAATTATCCTGTTAGTGCTGTCGGAGGTTTTATTTTATTTTGATGATGTACTTTTGATGTTTACGATGCGTAGTATATTATGCTAGCTATTGTAATGAGTGTGAACTCATGTGTTTACAATTTTCCAATGTTCTGCTCGAGGGAATGAGGTAACCCACTTTTTAGTAATGCTGAAAGTGGCTGCAAGCACATGGCCAGTTATAGTAAACATCTATGAGTAATTACTTTGAATTAATCAATATATCAGCAATAGGTATCACCGCCATACGGAAATGATTCCGTGGTAGGTAGGTACACTTAGTTTTACTTATCTTCTCCAATTAGCTACGATTTATTCAAAGTAGATTTACATAGAATCATATCATATAAAAGAGGTAGAGTATTGAGACATTTACATTAACTTTACGTCGTAGCTACTTGAGACTCTAACATATCAATTTGTGAGATTATGTATCGGTACTACGTAAACCATAGACAAATGTAAGAAAATTATTTTCGCGCTGTCCCAGTTTCCATACATTTGTCTATCGTTACGTAGAACCTACCTAGGTACATAGGCAAAAAAAAAAAAAAAAAAAAGTAAAAATTGATATGTTTGTCTCTGGTATTTTGTATGCATTTGAGTGATCACTCGAACAAGTTGTTCGATCTTTGAGTACAGGCGTTTGTCTGATGTTAAGCGCTTGTTCTGAACAGTTTTAGTTTTCAATGCGAATCAAGATCCGAGTCTCTAACCTAACTTGTAATCACTTATAGATCACCGTCGTAACGATGTATCTATAGCATGTCGATGCAAGTTCACTATTCACAATACGTTGTTTAAAGAAACGCTAGTCAGCCTGTGCGCCAGAGTGGAACGGAAAGTTGCGATGATTGGCGACATATTGTGCCTAACATGGCTCTATTTAATATCAGCCTTCCACCTTATTTATAGAGCAAAGCTTACCTGATGTTAAGTGACAGTGCGATCAGAGATGGTAAACACGCCTTAGAATGGGAACTAGCATTAAAGTGAGGCTGTTGGAATACACTGTTAGATACTTGGCTGCAGTTTTTCAACTTGATAGTGGTAACTAGCCGAATATTAGAAAGATCTCTACCGTAGAAAAACATATAGCGATGTTTTTAATTACCGTTAACTCTTTCGAGCTAATTGTTAGGAATCGTATCCACGCCCCTGTTTTCGATTTGACTACGATAACCACTGAGCTATCATCGCAGCAATCAACCAAATGTATCGCATTGCTTAATAAATTTAACTAGGTTTCTGCTGAACTGTAACTACCTAGTAACGATACCTATATATTCTACAAGTAGGTATATGTACCTACCTAACTACCTATATTTTATGGGCAGGTACAAGTACGAAATGTACTCGTATGTAGTCTGCCATCAATTTCCGTTACATAAACCGTAACGTAAATTACATTTATTATGTCTCTACGCTTCGCAATTTCTAGTGCGGCTACAATCACACAGGAACCACTTTACCCTAATCTATGCAAAAAAAACACCGATCAGTTGCACCGTTGTCGACAACAAACAAACACATTTGAAGCCACTGAATTTTTTTAGGACTAAGTACTCGATGAAGGCTATCGAATATGCTATAATATCGATGACGTAAAACTTGCCTCAAAATCTAACCTTATTTTGCTTACTGTGCAAAAAAAACACAGCACACACAGCTGTGCTGTGTGTGTGCTTTATTTTGTTTGCTGTGTTTGAAAGTCTTTAGGTTAGGCTCCTTTCTTAAAATTTTACCCTAAACGGCTTTGTATCATATTGGTACCTACACGATGACGTAAGATTACTTACTGGTAACTCCCAGTGTATAAAAACCTCAACAAAGGTGTAAAAAAGGAACTCGAAGCAACTGAACAAAAAATGAATACTACATAAATAAAAAACGGAACACGGTTAAATTGATGGAAATCATATTTTATTGGTCATTAAAAATAAATAAAGTGGCAAACATTGTACACTATTATAAAAGTAGGTATTGTATTGCTAACATAAAAAGCTAGATATATACCCAGCCGCGTTTATTTCTAGATTTCTCGTTAAAACTATAGCTAGTTTTTTTATGATTTGCTGGAGTTGTTATTATTTATCGCGTTAATGTATTTTTATGTACAACACACGCTTATGCAAAAGGAACCAACTTACCTTTTTTTTTTTTTTTTTTTTATAGTAGATAGGCTTGCGTTTGACCGCCATCCCGCCTGATGTTAAGCGAAGATGCGGTCTACGGTGGAGCACGCTCGCCTAGAAGAAACCGATTCACTCGCGACTTGAAGGTACCCAGACTATATTCATTACTACTATACATATACCTACTCTGTCCGTCAGTCCGTCCGTCTGTCACCAGGTTGTATCTCAAGAACGGTGATAGCTAGACAGTTGAAATTTTCACAGATGATGTATTTCTATTGCCGCTATAACAACAGATACTAAAAATAAAAATAATCGCCGGAGGAGAGCGCCGCCAAAAATCTTAGATCCGGGACTGCTCAAAATTTTTTGCTATCACTCCTAGGCACATTAACATAAGAATAACTTTATTGACAAACAAACACAAAGAAAAAACATACATATTATGTCTTATAAATAAGAAATCATTTGATACTACTACTACTACTTTGTGACTCACCTACGGTGTTTCCATTCCGATTTTCTTTACATCATAGATAACTCTTTTTACTAATATATAAATGAAAATTAGATTTCTTTTTTTATAGCAATCAGTAATTGGAATAAATTTAGATAGGTGCCTAAGATACGCCTTACCCAATACCTAATCGTACATTACCAACTTTAATACTTAATTTTTTTTTTAAATAATTTAGGCAAAACAATACTTTTCTTGATGGTAAAATGCAAATACTTAGTCCATACATATTAAGTAATGAAGGCTTAGATAAGCATAATTTTCGTCGTTAGCCTTGCGTATAATTTAAAATAAGTATAATATCAACAGTGGTAGCAAGGTCCGGTTTCGGACGCGGTCTACCTGCATCGTTTCGCTATCTGCAGTACAAGATATAAACAATTTAATTAGGCACATTTTATAAGCACTCGTTCAATCCACCTTACGTCTTGTGACGCAACTTAGAAGCTTATCAAAACAAGAGCAGACGCTAAGCAGCGAAACCAAAACCCGTTGAGACATTTATAGCATACTGTGGCGAGTCTCTATACATCCATCCACGGACAAGCAGTTATTTTAAGCGCAATATACACGTTTGTTATTTTACAACAGGATTTAGAAAGAGATGTGATGCTAATTCGAGCTATAAAAGTTGGACAAAAATAATAATAACCTTATCATCCTTAAAACTAAATTAAATTTTGTTGCGATGATAGCTCAGCGGCTAGCGCGGTCGGTTCACACGCCGAAGGGCGTGGGTTTAAACCCCAATAATGAGCTTGAGCTGCCGGCAAAGAAAAAATATCGTGAGAAAATCGTAGCATGATTCCCTCACTTGAGAGCCAGCTCCATTACAAGACAAGTGTGCTCTACCATCTTCGACCACACCGTAACTTAACGTCAGGTGCGCTGTGGTCAAACACCTAGCTTGACAAAAATTAAAAACAAGTAGAGTAGTAGAGTAGAGAGTAGTAGTAGTAGAGATAATACAGATAACCAAAATTAAGACCATACGTGATACGTCTACGTGATTGATCAAAACTATACTCCTTATGTACAAGTATACAAATGTTTGTAAAACTGTTCGCTCATTGGTCGTATATCTGCTTTAAGAGCTGTAAGGTGTGGATTCAATTCCCACCCAGGACAAACATTTTGTGGTATAAAGAAATGTTTCTTCTGTGTGTTTTGTATATATTTACAAAAAGAAGTATGTAAGTATACTATCAGTTATCTGACTTATAGTACAAGCTTTGCTTAGTTTAGGTCAGATGGCGCGTAATGTCCTACGATATTTATTAATTCTTAAATCAAATAAAAGGAAAATCCCAAACAAAGAGAAGGACATGGCGAAACTTTATGGTTCTTAGTTTAATACAGACACCTAAAAACCAACCGAAAAAATTCACCGAGCAGGTGATGTCCTTAAACTACAGAGAACTTAAAAATTACAATTGACAGCCCTGTTGGTTCATTGGTAGCATGTCTGCTCCAAGAGCTGAGAAGGGCGTGGGTTCGATCCCCACCCAGGATAAACATTTTGTAGTATAAAAAAATGTTTGTTATGTGTCTGGGTGTTCTGTATTTATTATTAGTATGTATTTACGAAAAAAACTGTTTAAGTATTCTATCAGTTATCTAACTTTCATAGTACAAGCTTTGCTTAGTTTGGGGTCAGATGGCGCTGTGTGTCATTACAATATTATCCTGCGATATTTTTTTTTAAATTAGAATAAATAAGGAGTCTAGTCATAATAACAAGTCAGCGTGGATCACAATTATACTTTTCTGAATACGGTAATGTTGGACAGTATGTGCTGACTGTATGTGTGCACCCACCTCAAGCCGAGATGCGCGGGCGCATCGCACGTGGACTCGTCACGCATCATGGACACCTAGAAATTCGCTCGCTTAGTTTGTCCCTACTCTCCGTGCCGTCCGCACGCATGGAGTCGCATCTCATTTCTCGCGCAAGTGACTATGAAAATCCAACCAAGTTTCTCAATCATATGGAACTAGCAGTATTCTTGACCAAACTCAAATTTGCAGCTCTGAAGAAATAATTTCGTGAGTATTTTCAATTATCGCAAATAAAAATTAAACGCAACGTCTTTTCTGCAGACGGCTACGCTACGCTCCTAACTGTGCTCATAACTTGAGAGCGGCTGAATCGATTTTCATACATTGTAATTTTATTGCATCTTATATGATTACTTTTTGTTTTTATTTAAACTGGGCAGATGGGACAGATTTGACAGTAGGTAGAGTTCTCCGACAGGTTGTTAGTTCACACACGGGTAGGGCTTTGACCGTCTCCGGCCGCTTCGGGCTAAAAGTAAAGGCGATCCGTACCGAACCTGTTGTTAGCCTTGTCTGACGATCGACGAACTTCTTTTTCTGGAATTATTAGCAAGTTTTTCCTTTTGTTGAAATTAGTTACTTGGTTACTTCATTGAAAAGGAGAATCTACACAATGTATACCTACTACGTATAGAATTTAAGGGTTACGAGCAGAACTCTTTTTAGGGAAATCTGAAGATCATTATGGAGTTCTTTATTATTTAGATTAGACCCTAATATTTTTATTCAAATTAGATATTATGTATGTCGTTTAAAGGGTTACATATTAAAAGTTGCACAAAGAATTTAAATAGAAACAAATATGTACATACAGATTATGCAATTGTTAATAAACATAGGTAATTGGTAACAAATCAATGACCTCCAATTTGCATTTTGTGCCGGAATATGAAGCACACAGGCTTAAAAGATACCTACCTATTCACTCTAAGTTATACTAGTAGCTCTCAGAAAACAAGTAGGTACAAAAAAACTTACAATAATCGGCATGATTCTCAACAACATTCTCACGAATTACTCGCTCCGTTTTCGTCGAACGTTTCGTTATTCTATTGTTTTTATCCAAGTAATAAGTGAATTATCTAGATTAGGTTACAAGATTGTATATAATTTTGCTTGCCAAGTTAAAAAGAAATAAAAAATAAGCCTATCATTAAAATATTCAGCGATATTTCTTGCCTGTAGTCATGCGTTTACCTGCATGCCTGCCTACTACACCATTCGCGAAACAGGTTCACGTCTGTCGAATGTCGAAAGAGGCAAATTAAATACAAGAAGAAGAGCTATTACTCGTCTTTTAAATTATGGATGCAATTGACATCGTCCTGAAGGGCAGGGGCAGGTAGCAATGGCCAGACAGCGCTACTATTAGCTGCACGGAGATAACTCTGCTTTCATTTACATAATGCGCCTGCTTAATAGAATACTCGTACCTACTACTGCAGAAGCATCTTTTAATTTTATCATTAGGCTGAGTAAAACGATGATTTTGTAGCTATGATAACTCAGTGGTGTGATATCTCAGCATTTCCGATATAATATATCGGATATATTATATTATATAAAATACAAATAAGTCTGAACCATAGAGCCTAGTACCTATAACAAGATCTACGGTCTGAACTCTTCTAAAAATATTTGAACTGCTCTCTTAATCTGGAGACAGATATAATAGATAGATCTCAGACACAGCTTTGTAATTATACTTAATAGGTGTCTAATATATGAACTCTTGCATATTAAGTTAGTGGTTTGCGGATGGCAACGCTCATCCGTTTTAGTATAGGTACCTACCAAGTTCTTTGCTTGTTCTGTACCACAAAATTGATGATACCTACATATGAACTACAATAAATAATAATTCCTAATTTATTTGCGTAAAAAATGTAGGTACTCGACATATTTTGTAACTTTTACAAATACTGTAAGTTTTAAGTACAAAAATACAAAAAGTTAATAAGTGCCCTGGATATCAAATAGTACCTCTACCAATCTAAGTAGTTTCAGATTCAACTAAAATATAGTAAAGCGAATCTATGTAACATTTTCATGCACGCAAACGTTGCTGCACAAAGTTTACGGCCCAACACGTTTTAAAAATTACAAATTTTAACGCTCTTACGTTAGAGAGTAAACGTCGCAATATCGCACTCCGGATCGCGATGAAACTAAATCGTCGACACAATACTTCGAATCAAAGTCTGACCACAAATAAGTCCATAAATCAGCGTGTTTACGGGCAGGCTTAACGTTCCACGGGAAGGCGATATGGCCATATTGACCATGGCGAATGTTATGGTATCCATAATGGGAAAAATAATGCACTTCAATAAATCATAGTAATTTACGGGGTAAGGCGATCGCGTTAGCTGTAATTTGCAGAATATCCACAGAATATCGCTTTAGGTGGATAATTTACTACACTTATACAACTAGAGACTCTCGCAGCCGTGAACCGGAGGTTAACCCAACCTCAATAGTATCGAGAATTTCTTTACAATAAAAAGTATCGAATGAATACAACATCACTGATACTTAAAATATTAGCAATGCTGTACTCATGTTAGTTAATACTTATATACTTTTTATTGTAAATACATACTTATAATACATAAAGAACACCCAGACACAGAACAAACATTTATCACACTAATATTATAAAGGCGAAAATTTGTGAGTGTGTGTGTATGTTTGATACTTCATCACGCTCAAACGGCTAGACCAATTTTGATAAAATTTGGTATGGAGGTAGCTGACACCCTGGATAAACACATAGGCTTTTTATGCCGAAAAATGTAGCGAATCACACCGCGGGGCGCAGCTAGTCGTTACATAAACGTTGGTCCTGGTGGGAATTGAACCGACGCCCTACAGCTCTTAAAACAAATATTCTACCAAATGAGCTAAAGACAAGGCAGTCTATTCAGATGAATCACGACTAAAGTACATTAGAGCTACCCATTATAAATTAGCTCATGTGTTTTAGATTTATAGTTAACCATCCGTTATTTCATTTTAAAAAAATCATTTAATAATACTAAAGATATCTAGTTCGTCTAAAATAGTACAACCTATTTAAATCTCATTGTTCAATCTATATTATACTGAACAACCTGAACATAATCTAAAAATCGTGAGAACACAAGTTATCAACAAATTTTTACCTCAAGTAAATATATTCAATGGGCAATAAACTTAACGAACCGATTTGAATATTTTAAGTAAGTAGCATGTTTTGAATTTCTCCGTGGCTTTGTAACAATTCAATGTTCTAGCGAATTGCCAGGCTTGACAACCCTTCTGGCTCATTGATTGTATGTCTGCTTCAAGAGCTGTAGGGCGTGGGTTCGATTCACACCCAGGACAAGCATTTTGTGATATAAACAAATGTTTCTTCTGTGTCTGGGTGTACTGTATGTATTATAAGTATGTGTTTAAAAAAACTTTTTAAGCATTCTATCAGTTATCTGACTTCCATAGTAGGTACAAGCTTTGCTTAGTTTGGAGTCAGACGGCGCTGTGTGTAATGTCCTACGATATTTATTTAATTACGTATAACTATTATCAACCATTTAAAATAAATCATTCGCACGTAGGATTTAATTATGACTTAAATACATATACCGTACATGGTGGATGTTCCCCATGTGCGCACTAAGCGCTTTGCGTCCACATTCTTTATTCGCACAGCGAGGATGTGGAACTCTTTGCCGGAGTCTGTGTTTCCCGAAAAGTACAATATGAGTGTCTTCAAGTCAAGAGTAAACAGGTTCCTTCTAGGTAAGCGTGTTCCATCTTTGACCGCATCGTTGCTTCAAATCAGGCAGGATGTGGTCAAGCGCGAACCTATTCAATATAAAAATTTTGTAGCGATGATAGCTCAGTGGTTAGCGCGGTAGGTTCGCATGCCGAAGGGCGTGAGTTCAAACCCCAACAATGAACTTGAGCTGCCGGTGAAGGAAAACATCGTGAGGAAACCATAGCATGGTGGTAGGGTACTTTCTAGTACTCGGCTGGCTAGCTACCACCCTCAAGTTGAAAATCTGCCGCCAAGCATCTAATGGTGTGTTCCGGCAGCCTCACTTGAGAGCCAGTTCCATTCCAGGCTAGGTGTGCTTTACCATCTTCGACCACACCTTCACTTAACATCAGGTGAGCTGTGGTCAAACAACTAGCCTGTCAATAATAAAAAAAAAAAATAAAAAAAAAAAATAACACTAAACAGAATAACGAGCTTGAGATGCTGAAGGAAAATCTGGAAAGAAACCACAGCAAAATGTAAGAGTAGGTACTTTATAGTAGAAAGAAATATGTAGTTGATTTATCTCCTGAATGACAAAATAAAGTTCAGGACATCGATGTGAGACATTCGATGGTCACATTGGCCTCGTAATTTGCCTTTTTATTTATCCTCTGCGACCAACACTTAGAAGTGGACTGTAGCCTGTGGTCTACCACCTAGCCTGTCAACTATAAAAATATATTGATCGCACAATATTGAAAGTTTATAGAGAACCGTTGGAGAAAACGATCAAAGTCAATAAAAGCCAATAACTAGGTGATTATCTGCACACACTACATAAAAAGTTATACAAAGCGCATTCGTTCTATTAACGAGTATCATTTTATTTTTACTACGAGATTTTCTTTTCATGAGGGTAATTTGTATCAGCAGATCACTAATCATCGCACGTACCTGCTTATTAATGAACAGTAGTACGTGATTTATGAAGCGTTCTATTATTCGATCATTTATGATCGAAGGTTCTTTTTAATGCAATATGAAGAGCATAATAGCAATGAGGTAAGATTTGACTTTATCTCTACTGCCAACTTCAATGGGCGTTACAGGTGATAGGCATGAAGCCCCAGCAGTATAACGCATATTATTAACACTTATCATAATGCCACGTTATTATATAATTCGAATTATGACTCGAAGTCTACTAATGTATGCAAATATGACTGGCTATGATGCAAATTCGCAACATCTCTACATTATTGCAGAGCTCGCAAGAACAGGATCTAGGGATTTTTAAGGTTGACAGGCTAGTATGGTCGAAGATAGTAGGTACACACCTAACCTGGAATGGAAATGGCCTGACTAAAAATTCAACTAGTTTTACTAATTTTATTTCTCGGTATCGCAGTCATGGTTAAACTTACAATCATCGCAGCTACCACTCCGAAACGGAAACCATGGATATGGTAGTGTAACTACAAGCTAACACGTAAGTAATTCGGTCCATGTCTCGTACCATTTGCTTTCTCCCGCAATGGGTGCGATTTCATAAGATGAATAAAAAACAGTCACCGTGAGCAGACAATGTATCGCACTTCGTTGACCGAAGCCGTTTATTAACTTTATTTTTCGTAAGAATGACGTGCGTGAAATATGGTTGAATAATTGTCGGTAACGCCGGAATGTGACGCGAGACCAACACCGCTGCCGCCGCAGCCGCGTCTCCGCTGGTTGGCGACTGTCTCGACACAATCAGTTCAGGCGAGTTTCACTCGGAGTATTCGTGCTGTTACTTTTCCAACGCACTGTCGCACACGAACGCTCTGTTTCCCTAAGTCTCATTGTTCTGCGCGTACACTGCGCAGGAAAACTTTGACTTTCCATTCGACGACGTGTGTCGCCATTAAACGGCGTGTAAAGAACATTTAATAGCTTGGACCGCGCAACATCGTACGACATTAAAACCGTTGATTGTTTCTCCGCCAGACCTGCAAAGGCGACGGTATCTCGCTAGCCGTCACAGCGTTCCGTGATGGAGTGAATACAATGAGCCTTTATTCACAAGCGACTCACGATATCTCCGGATAGCGCACGATTTTATGCGCCATAAAGATACCCATACCTAAAAGCGGCATAGAATTCATTTTCAGATGTCATGACCTGCAAGTGGACGTAGCTATTTATTTAGCCCTCCCTCTCACTGGAACTATAGACTAAAGAACATAAATCGTGGAAAACACGACTTGTGCTCAATGATTTTAAGTACCTACCTAGGCTTACGGAATGGCTTAGGTATACAAGTTTCAACTTTAAGAGAAAAAAACTTCTTTTTTTTCGAAATGGCTAGCAGAATAAATAAATAAATATCGTAGGACATTACACACAGCGCCATCTGACACCAAACTAAGCAAAGCTTGTACTATGGAAGTCAGATAACTGATAGAATACTTAAATACTTTTTTTTTGTAAATACATACTTATAATAAATACAGAAGGACGTCTTTTATGTTTTTCTTTACATCGAAATGGTCACTATTGTAAAACAAGAAGATACCAACAATACCTATATTTAAAGTTGCCAAGCAAGCCAACAAAAAAACAGAAGTCATCCACATTACTACAAACAATTTTTAACGCGATCCATACAAGCTGTAAAGCGATTATACGTAAACCTCTATTAGGAAGTTTATCGTTCAATACAATCTAGTTATTACATCACCGATACGTTAACGATGAGATATTAAGCAGCCGGCGGTGGCGGCGGCGAGCCCGGGGTTCGATGGTATCCAAGAACGCGAAGATTTGGATGTGATTCAAGATAACACTACCGGGTACCGTTGCTGAGATCGTTTGCTTGTACGATTGTCGGATCGTCGCCAGTGTTTGGCTGCAGAGCACGGCGCGCACCTCGCGCCAACCGTTATTTCGCACCAAATCTGCCTACAATACGTTCTGCTGTGTACCTTGATACGGATAATAAGTTTAGAGTCACGATCTTGTTCCGCGAAGCTGTCTACGTAATCTCTCCGCTGAATTAGAGGCTTCCTTGTACGGAAACGATGCATATTTTATATCGGAGCTATCGTGAAGACGGAATGCGGCCAACGTGAATTTATTCCCGGCTTGGAGTCAGATGGGAGCTAGATAGGGAAAATAGGCGCTATTAACATTTCCAAAATAGGACTTTACATTTTATATAAGCTTGCAAAGTAAAATCCAAATTAAAACTAAATAGGTAGACGTAAAGTGCATTGGTAACTTTATATGGCTCTTGGCTATTATTGGTGAGCCATTAGGAGAATGACACTTCCTTATTTCTTTTGGGGTGTCAATTATATACCTACTTTGTATATTTAGAACAATATATCAAGTAAGTACCTACATATAAGTAGGTATAAGTACTCTAGTACAACATAGGTTCAAATATTTAGCATGGGTATATTCAAATAATATTTATTAGCCAGACAAGACAGACGTTCTCTTATATAAATTCATGTAAATCCTGTCCAATAAATTTGTATGTGTCTGTGTTGAAACAAAAATCGTATAAAGAATATCACTTTCAATTTTTGCCTATTTCCCAATTTTAGTTTCCCTACAGACCTTATTTAGACTATTACATACATTTTAAATAAAAGTTTGCTTGTCGTTCTTGTTATTATCCAAGCACAAGATTTATTTTTTCTTTATAACTAGCTGCGCCCCACTGATTCACCCTCGGTTTCGCAATTTGCAATTTTTTTTTTCGTATAAAACATATCAATAAAATTTCCGACATTTCCCGTGAATTTTCCAATAAAATATTTATTTTATTAACGAAAAGTTATCGGCCAATACGTGATTTTTATTTGTATACATAATACACTTTATAACATTGGTTTCTAAATAACTACCACCTGGTAAACAAATCTATAACTTTCTTTTTAGCATTAATTTCACAAATGGCATAGAAAAGGAAATTATTCTCATATGTATCTAAGTAACCTGTTTTTTTAACTAATTTTCTGCACTTTTGACTGGTATCGTATACAATGTGTAGTGTAATATGTCATCAAAACCAATAACGTAATGCTTAAGGGTATACGTACGTATATTGTTGTAGAGCTAGGTATAAGCTGTCTGCTTAGTGCGTGTGGACGAGTGCGGATCGACTTGGGGATGCGAATTAAAACGTTCGTTGCCCTGCGAGCGGTGACGTGACATTCGCCACCCCGGCCGAGTCGCGTCGATGCATTGTATTAGCATGCACGGCCGCCGCGAATCTTTAAGACGGACCCTGACCAACAGCTTCTGTAAAACCTTTTATTTCTTGTATTGTTACATAATCTTATTTCTAGTAAGTATTATGTTTAGTAAGCATACATTAATTGTTAGTTTTTTAATTATTTTCGAAAATTAATGGTTCTTATATCAAAACTTTTAATTATTTACTAACTCAATTCCCGGTACCTACTTCGTACCTATACGTTGCTCGTAGGTAAGAAATGTTACCAACATTGAAAAAATTTATCGTCTAATTCGTTTCTGGCGTTCTCAAGTTCAACGCTAACCAAAGAACATCATTTGATTTTTAATTGTATTAATTGAAAAATAAATACTTTCGAGCTTATTATTTCATACCATAGCTTAAACTAAAGAATAATAATAATATAACTCTTTACTGCTGACACCAATTACAAACAATTATAAACTTAACACTAGTGGAACAATTGGCTGCCTTATTGCTAAGAGCGATCTCTTCCTTTGAGAGCATTTCCAGTATGATTTGACGAGCTTAATCAGCATTCAAGATTTTACTCTTTTAAATATCCAGACTACAGGCAGGACTTGCAAAGTCATGCTAGAAAATGCAGTTGAATCAATCGAAGGGCCTATCTCTAATCAACAAGAAACATAAAAATTCTTTCCCACGTATTCGACTGGCTCACCGGGTCTATAAATTGCGCGCTCACTACGACTTTTTCATTCGCCTGTCGCGAAATAAAACAAAGAATACCAAATCGGTTAGGTAAGTTAGGGATCCTAGAAGGCGCACGGCGACCGCCAAACAGGTTTTACCGGGAGATTCTTTATTCGGCGTCGAAACGTCGCGAATGAGCATGGGAGGAGAGTCATTTTTGACTGCACAAGTGACGATCAATATTGATTCCAGAGCCGGCGGTCGGAGTGCGGATGCGCGGTAGACGCACGTCGGGCCGGTGAGCCCATGGCGGCGCAGGTGGTGCGCGCGCTGGTCGCGTGCGCGGCGCTGGCCGCGGCCGCGTCCGCCGCAGCCGCCACCGCGCCGCGCTTCGGCGACCGGCTCGCACCACGCGTGCCCGCCGCGTACGCGCCGCGACACGCACCCGCGCACTACACCGAGGCTGAGTACGAAGACGCCTACGAGCACGAGTACGAGGAACAGAACCTCTCTGCGGACGAGGACGAGACGACGCCGGACACGCCGCCGGCGCCGCCACCACCGCGCCGCCCCGTTCGCACCGAGGCGCACCGCCTCGAGATGAGCACTGAATACTTCATGGTGCCAGAGCGGCCCACGCCAGCCCCGCCACCACGTGCACCGACGCGCGTCCCGCCCGCACCAGCGCCTTCACCGCGCGCACCAAACACCACGTCAGCTGAGGGCGCACGGCCGGCCCCGCCGCTGCCGCCTGGCCCTCTTCGTGCCGAACCCTGGGCGGTGCCGGTGCTAGCACTCGCGTGTGTGAGCATGCTAGCACTCGGCGGATTCGAGGCGTTCGTGGTGTGGGGCGCGAGTCGCGAAGCACCGAGCCACCGCCACCTGCTCCTGGGCCAAACGCTGTTGTTCGGTTTGTTCGCGTGCGCGGCGACGGCGGCATTGGTCGCGACTGCGCCAACCGCGTTCTCATGCGGCGCCGTAAGGTTCGGCACCGGCGTCGCGTATGTGATCGTATTCGCCTCGTTGCTCGTCAAGTGCGTGTTCCTACTGAGCCTCAATGGCGGCGTGTACTTGCCGGCCGCTTATCAGGGTCTGCTGCTGTTCTTCGCAGTAATGATCCAAGTAGCGATCGGCGCACAGTGGCTGGGCGGCGCGCCGCCGCGTGTGCTAGCAGGCGCGGGTGGCGCACGCTGCGACACGGCGCTCTCGGAGTTGCTACTGTCGTTGTGCTACGCGGCGTTCCTGGTGGCGGTCGTGTGCGGCGTGGCGCTGCGGTCGCGCGGAATTCGCGACAACTATCGCGAAGCGTGGCACATCGCGGGGGCGAGCGGTGCCACGGCCGCCGTGTGGGTGTGCTGGGTCGCGGCGGCGCTGGGTGCGCCCGAGCGGCTGCGCGACGCGTGCGTGGCCGCGGGCTTGCTCGCCACCTGTGCGGTAGTGTTCGCGCTAATGTTCGCGCCCAAGGGACGGCGGCTGGCGGCGCTGGGCCGCGAGGGCCGGTGGGACGCGGACCGCGATGAGGGCCTGAGCTCACTCGGCGCCGGCGGTTCGGGCTACTCGCCCTCCTTCTTCCACTTCAAGCCGGTCAAGTACGGCATGGTGGCGGCCGCCGCGGCCGCGCCCGCGCCACCACCCGATCGCAAGGAGCCGCCCTCTCAGCCAGCCGGTTAGTTAAGTATCCACAGTGCGCGCTAGTGAGTGAAGCGCTTATACACACTTCTCAACTCAGTTCTGTTCGCAGATCACCCGTACGGCGCGCCGTTCGGGAGCTCGCCGCACCTGCACTCGCGCCTCCTCTGCTCCCCGCCGCACTACCCTCTGCACTCGCCCTACCACTACCACTACAATTACCCTCCCTATCCCTACTTTTTGCCGCCAGGTAACTATCGTTTAGCATATCTGGTTTTAGGACGCACAGTTAACAGCATTAACTTTTGCTAAATCATGCCGTGTTAAATATTCGTGTCGAGAGTGCAAGTTAATAACAGTGTTTGTGTGCGCAGGCGTGGTGGTGCGTCCCGAGGAGGGGCCCGTGTACACGAGCGTGGAGCCGACGTTCAGCTCCAACCCCAACGTGTACTTCCAGCGCTCGGAGCCGCTGCACGCCGGCATGATGTACTGAGCCCTGACAATCCAACGTTCCCCCGGAACACTGGCATTTGGCAGCCCCGCGCCTGCCGCGGTACACGGACAGTTCCTGCTGCCGCATCAAGTGGATTCCTTAAATTACACGATACCCGTCACGAAATCAAGGTTCAACGTATTTCTTTAACGATCGAAATGAATTATTCATCGGTTGCAACGAATACGACTACTCTATCGACTTTCTAGTCAATTAATTTCGAGTATAATTATACACGCCGCCGATTTACTATTATTGAACTTGAAAATCGCCCGCGATTTGTACCGTAAGTACCTACTGAATACTGCAGCAGTAAAATCCGACATAAGAGTTAATTAAACGCAACGTTAGAACGCATAAGGACTTTAGTGAAAACAAAAGCTGTTTGTGATTTAAATAACACTTAACCCACCCTAAGACAATTCGAACAACAGCTATTAGCATAAGAATTTAGCATAGTGTTACTTCAAACTAAGTACTACTTTATGCAAAGATCGGTACTGGCAGAGCCATGGTGACTATAAACTACGGCAGAGCTTTTGTAGTTTACCGACTCGTAACAAAGCCTAGCATTCAAATTTGCATACTAGCTGCACACAATCACGTCTGCAAAGTGTTGAACTTAGAACAAAGTTCTAATTTATGACGAGTAAGATTTTTGTTCTTGTACCATTTGAACCAGTACCTTTGCATCCATAGATCAGAGAAACGAAGGAGGAAAAGAAAATTGTTGCAAACATTAGATACCTACCTATTACAGGTGACAACTTCAAACTGAAGAAAGGTTAAAAATGCAATAGCTCATGATCCAAACATTCGAAGCTGGCAGAGTACATAACAAAACTGCTGCACTGATGCATTTTGGCAAAGTTTTAATGGAAAAACTTTGTTTCTTTGATCGAAGTTTGTATCACAAGAATGATAGCATAGGTAAGCCTTTTCTTGTGGCAAGAATGTAAATAAAACTAAAGACTGTTTTACTTGTTTTATTATAGTTAAATTATTTTATAAAAATTACTCTAAACAATTAAATTATCTCAAGCATACACTCTCTCACAATTTGGTTACCATTTAAGTTTTCTTATGAGATGATCTATAACATCAACAGTTTGTTCATAAACACGTTAAACATGTCACTCTTGCGGCCAGTAGTTGAAACAGCAACCTTTAATAAATAAAATGGAGGTTTACTTGGTCCCAGTAGACAGCAACGCCAGAAGTCCCGAAGCCACAGACAGAGAAATGATGTAGTTACTGTACAATAGTGAGTTAAGAAACATTAAATGTTGAATAGATTGAAGAAATGCGTTTTAAACTGTTTAGTCTGTTATTCCAATTCCGAATGTCGGGTACAAACATTTCAACATCAAACACTCTTTTGAGCTATTATAAAAAACTCATAAAATTTTATCACATTCACTAAATTATAGCACACTGCACAAGAAAATAGTTTAGAAAGAAAATCAATCAAATAACTAATTTATAATTTAAGTCTTGTTTTGGTCTGACTTCGAAAATAAACAGAATATACATATGTTTTACATACATACTTTATATTTGGTACAATTAAATGATTGTAACAAACTTCTAAGGATAATAAATATTTTAATTTGTAATTTGGGCTGCTATAATGCTTAAAATGGAAAGTAGGTGATGAATCATCTAAATGGATCCCCACTTGAGTATAAGGCTTACTTTATGGATTTCTTTTCTTGTCTCTCAAATGTTATGAAAGGAATAACATATGCATACCTAGTTATTTTTTTAGCAACAGATACTCCCTGTTTTATATACTCATTATGGTATGGAAGTTTATACGAAAACTTACGTGGCTTTGACACGTTTTTGTCCCGACTATAGTTTCAGCCACACCCTGGAGTCTTCTTCAATGTAAGTACGACGCGCGCGCGGCCTCGCTTTGATTTAGACTACCAGATACTATCAGATGTGGCCAGAACTGTATTTGAAGTATCCAACATATTTAAAGTTGAGTAATTCTGCTTATGTAAACAAATATTATAAGCATTGATTTAAAAAATTAGGCATGTTTTTGAACTACACAATGACCCAAAAACATTTCATTAGTTTTGTTTGTACTAAAAACTGTATGTACTAAATACTGTACCAACATTCCCAGTAGAAATTTAAATAAAGATTCTTGTGTGGTGAAGATATTCTGTTTGAAAAGGATACACTGCAGGTGTGAATGAGCGCAGTAGGTAGAAGCTGCTGAGGATCACAATGGTCAGGAACAGTGCATTGTTGTAGAAGATGGAGTAAGTGGTTGCTTCATAGTCAGCAACCTCATTCTTCTTCCATAAGATCCTAGAACATTAATATTTTTATTTTTATTTATAAAAAAGTAAAAATGTTGCTACACAAATCCAAAAAAACATTATGGTTATTGTGAACTGTAATGCTTAGTTGATTGAAAGTTGAACCTACGAGGTACTCATAAGAAACTTTTGATGAAGATGAAATAAAAAAAATATAGCCTTTCAAATGAAGGTAAAATGTTGGCTGTAGTTCTCACTAAGGGAGAAAGTATTTTAGGCAGATGCAAGTAGTTGCAGAGGAGATAGAAAGGCGCTGGCAGAGAGAAAGGTGCTGTAGTGGTAGGAAGTATTGGATATGCCAAGTACTGAAGAGCTGGATTAGTATGACTACTGCAATACCTTTACCAGAATTATTTTCATGGTTTAAAATTATTTATAAAACAAATCTAATAAACAAGATATATAACTGCTTTCTTAACTCATTTCTCAATCTGCTTTGTGATCTCAAGAGTGTAGGTTTGATTTCCACACAGAACAAACATTTATGTGATGAACATGGATGTTGTGTCTTAATGTTCTGAATGTATTCACTGTAATGTGCTCATTCTAAACACTTTGATTTTACTATTAAACATTTGTTTTATTTTACTTGGAAAACAAACAGCTGTTAATCAATAGAAAAAATATATGTATTCTATCAGTTATCTGGGTCTCATAGAATGAGCTTTGCTTAATTTGGGGTTATATGACTGTGTGCAATATCTTCGAATCAACATTTTATAAAGAAAAAACTTACTAAATGTCTTACTTAACAAACACTTACTCAAAGCTAAATTAGTAACTGTTCCGATTTTATTTTTGTTCCATGCAAAACATTTTAAAGGGTTCAAATAAATAAACAATACTAAGAATCAATTGCAGAAGTCATTTTATACAAACAAAGCAAGTTCCATCAACAAAGTACCTACCTTCCAAGTCCTTTTCAATTAAAAGGTAAACTTTGTGTATTGAACATTTTAAATATTCTACTAATTAACTACATTTCTCTCGTGATCATATTGTGGTTTGATTGAGATGTAGCATGTTTAAACAATTAGATTATTCTAAATGATTTCTAAGTACTCCAGCTGTCTGAATATACTAGGTGTGACTAACTGTGTTTAGAAAGTAAACAGACCTCTCATCCTTCTCCTTCCTGCTCATTTTCTTGTCGTCGGCGAGTTTTCTAGTCATCTCCCTAGCCACAGCATCCTCACGGCGTACAGCGATACGGTGCTTCAAGTGGAACTTGGTGTTCCGGTACGCTAGCGCAAGCAGCCAAGTACTCGCTGCCGTCACCAGCACGAACCATGCCAACGACGTGGACAACTCTAAAGCGTGTACTCTCCAGAACAGCCCTGTTAAATCAAAAAGTAGGTTACGTCCAACTTCTAATGTCTGAAAAAACCTATTTATGTATCAAAAGTGGAACATTGTCACATTAAGAAGACAGTTAAATATACAGAAAAGGTACTTACATATGGGAATAGCAGATACGATGAAGGCATTCCCGTAAAATAGAGCTGAAGATTTTGTCGATACATTCCTGCTAAAGTCCTGGAGCAAAAGCTCCTCTTCCTTTGTAAAAGCCTTGTTTACCTTAGCTGACATTATTTTTAATTAACTTGTTTTATCTTTAATTTACAACACTCAATACAAGTATTCAACAAGAGAAATACTTTCAAAAAAATTCGTAATCTCGAAATTTGTCTCAGCTGGCGTACGCGCTGGCGAGCGAAAGCTAAACGTCAAATGACATGTAAGCAACGTGTCAAATTTATTGCCATTAAAATAAATAAAAACCGATCACGTAAGAATTTATAGTCGGTTTTATTACTTTTATACAAAAAAAAACCTTGTCTCAGATGGAGCCATATTTCAAGCCATTCAGGCTTGAAATAATGATTAACAACTAAGCCAAATCAAAATGCTCTAGTTCATGGATGTGAGCGCTGTGACCCACAGTGAATCAAATAAGGCAGGCGCGAGCGTTAGTTAAGTGACTGTCATAAATAAATTTGTATTCGCAACATAATAGGTCGTGCCGATGTGGGGCAGGCTTAAAATATTATTTTATAATCTATATTCAGTCAATGCAAAATTTTTCTTCGTCATAGTTGAATTCACACTCTGTGTATTATTCCATTGTCAAGTACACCAAATCGTCAGCTATCTCAAGATAAAATCAACTAAAGTAACTCTAAGCCACATAAACTAAATCACTTTCAAGTCCAGTAGAAAATTCCTAAAGCCTTACTTCTTAGTAAAATAATAATGACCTTACTGAAAGTCTACGAAGTTGCGTTCCCGCCAAAACAGAAGTTGAATGATTGACAAATGACAATAATGATTTACTGGAGTTTTGGCGGGAACGCGGGAAGAGTCGTGTCGCTCCTTTGTATTTTTTTTCCAAAACTAGTGTTTTGTCGAGTGTTTATGCATAAAAATGGTGGTGTTTTATTCATAAAGTGCCGAATTACAAGCGCGAGTGTGGGAAAATGATATAATGTGGTGAAACATGAGTTTTCGTGTTGCTTCCAAAACTCCATCGAAGCTTTGTAGTAAAGTTGCCACTACTTTACTAAAGCATGACTGGAATTAACTGACACGAACTGGACTTGACAAAGACGACTTTGACTAAAACTAGCTACGATGGCACTTATTTAACTTTTGAAACTTGAAAATATATAATTACTTGACACTGGCAAATACTAAAACGCGACGCCAAAACCAAAGAAAAAAAAAATGATTTACTGTCAAACGTCAAAACTTCAAGTCAAAACAAAATTTGAATTGTTTTGGATATGAAACGGTTTCGTTTGAATACAAATTTTAAAACTTATCCCGAAAAATAAACCAAATATTCACACGAAATTATTACAAATCGTTAATAATATAACAGCTTTAATTCCAGAGAACTTTGTATATAATGAGTCACTTTGAATTTATCATCCCATTACAAAGAGATGAGCTGCTGGAGCCCCAACCAGGGCAGTATCATGTTGAGGATATAGTGCAACCGCGATTGCTACTGTCTCAGCTACAAGGTATAACTAACAACTAATATCTATATCTATATGGTCAGCAGCACTCAGCGCTCAGCATTTGTACATTCAGTCATTTAATTGATCAACGATCTGAAGAATTATCAGTGATCTTACAGATAATACGCATTTATTAGTTATATGTAGTCATTTTATAGTATAAAATGACTACATAAGGCACACACACAAAACAAGGCACATGCATAAGGCCACTCTTAGTAAACAGGATTGCTCAATTCATAGTAAAAGGAGAAGGGAATGAGTGTCCTGTTCATATTTTTATTCCACTTCTGTTTCAGATGCAGCCAGAGCTTACAATAACGAAGGAATCGAGTATATTTTGGAGCATTTTGGTACATACTTCTCCATTATAGTTCATGGTAGTAAACTGGAGTGGAATGTAATAAATAAAGGTATTAAACTCTATGTACTAAGAAAAATCAGACATAATTATGTACCAATTGGAAGACTACTGTTCCTGATCTATAAAGATTCACCATCACAAGTAAAGAACACTAATGTAGTGTTAATTTAACAAAGTTTTGAGGAAACAGCCTTTGTCTCATACTATTATAAAAGTTTTAGTCACATTTAATCTCATAACCATAGAACAATGTATAAAAAAACAACATTTAAAATATAACCACATTATATAGACACCATAACCACATTGCCTTTTACATAATTTTAGGGTTTGATCATATTATCAGAGCAGCGAAAAATCTCTGCAACCACCTTGAGATGATACTACAAGACAATGAGATTAATGCAGACTTAAGGATTAAGAATTTAAACATTGTAAAAATGACTATGTATCTGTTCACTCATATGATGAAAACTAAAGATGCTAAATTACTCACTGATGTAAGTAGAAATATGTTTTTTATTACTGAATCAGAATCATCTTAGCCACTTAAATCTAGCCAAATGAGTTGGGGTTGCATTGAAGGTTCCCTAGCTAATAAACCTAATCAAACATTTTTATAATTATCCTGAACTTTTTTTTTTTTTATGCTTGACAGGCTAGCTGTTTGACCACAGCTCACCTGATGTTAAGTGACGGCGTGGTCGAAGATGGTAAAGCACACCTAGCCTGGAATGGAACTGGCTCTCAAGTGAGGCTGCCGGAACACACTTTTTTATTATATGATAGTATAAAAACACTGAGTGTAGTTCTGACTTGCACATGACAAATTAAGTAATCATTTTTAAATACCTATTTATACAAATTAAAATAAACCAGTTCTTGTTGGCCATCTTCGCTTAACATCAGATGCAAGCTGGCAGTCAAATGTAAACTTTAATGTAATGAAAAAAAAGTACACTGTCTTTTCTTTGATACAATACAAACATAGTCACCTATTTCTTTAAACTAAACATCTTATGCGATTTCCTCTCGGCGCTTATACCCGCGCAGTCGCGATGCTTTCCCGTGAGTACCAAACGGGAATTGCAATAAGAACCTCAGAGTAAAATAGCTGTAAACATTTTCAGAACTCTTCAAAACTAACACTGGGTAAAAGGAAGAAAGCAGTGGACAATGAAGAATTCTGTGGATGGACAGAAGCAGACAAACAAGCAGCATTGATCACTTTGCACCTGGTGGTGCAACAACCACTACCCAGGCTGTGGGATCCGCCACTTGCTGAAGATAACTTTGTTTCGTGAGTTTTGTATAGATTACAGAAGTTTATTATTTATTAGCTAAGCAACTTAATCATAATCAATTAAATATAAACAAGTATTAAAGCCAATGTCAAAATTAACATATGTAATAAAATAATATAATAATATTTATTTGATGTGAGTAGAGAAAGTAATTTAGAAGTAAAACTTCTAAGTCAAAATAGTTATGATGCTATTGAACTCCTAGTATCAACCACTTTAAAGAAATTATTATGGTAATTATGTATGTAAGCATAAAGGTGTAAGCAGGTATGCCCATAAGTGGCTTTTGTGACCTATCATAACCAAGTTGCATATATCTACACTAATATTATAAAGAGGAAAGATTTGTATTTTTGGATTTTTGTATGTTTGTAATGAATATACTCAAACTACTGAACTGATTTGAATTCTTTCATTGTTGGGAAGGTACACTATCCCCGGGTGACATTGACTACTTTTAATTCCTGTATTGCCACGAGAACGGGAACTATGTGGGTGAAACTGCAAGGTACTAGCTGACGAGCTAGTAGTATTATAAAAGTTCACTTTTTTTTATTGAAAATTGATTAGCTCATTAGAGTATTTATGGGTGACAAACAATGTGATTTTTTTTTAAATATCATTTTTTTTTTAGAATGATAGCTGAGCCATGTTACAAGGCATTTGAGGAGCAAATAATAAAAAACAAATCTGTAAGAGAAACTGTTTTCCAAGTGCTTGGAGTATTGATTAAAAAGTACAATCATGGCACTTCCTGTCTTATTAAATTAGTACAGGTGAGTTTAAAAATCCATCATTATATGCGTTCCCACTAATAGCTATATGCAATCAAAGGTCAGTCGAGTTTAACTGTGATTTTAGAAATATACTCAATTTATCTCAACAATGATGTTTGTCAATGTAAAAGTAATGCGACGAACGAGATGTTCTCCTGTTGTTAAAAGATAACGCCTGTCCATGACCTTTGTAGCGATACACAAAATTGAAATAGCGAAACATAATCCAGGGCATCGCTGCTTTGGCACTCATTACTTTGAGACATTCGATGGTAAGTCTCAACAGCACTGTAATTTCGCTAGCTGCAGTACCCTTCAAACCGTAACACAGTAATGTTTACACACTACTTCGGGACAGAATATATTGTTTGCTTTGCCTCTGCTGACATTGTTACTGCCTTAATCCGCTTGTCGTTGTTTTACTCTGTTCATCACTGTTTTACTCAGCATGTCACCACTTTCCCACAGAAAATATTATATGACTTTGTACTCACATGTTTAGCCTAGCTCTGCTTATAACATCGCTTAACTATGTGTCATACCCAACCCCGCTTATAAGACCCTTTACTGCTTTTCCAACATCAGATGTTCATCCCCAGATATCAGAGTTATGGTCTATAGAAAATATGAGATCAAGCTACGAATATTTTATTGATTGATTCTGGTGCCTCACCTGTGGAAGGGCCACCCAGGTATCACTAACATGTGCATTTTATAATACAGTATACATTAGCAGACAAGTATTAAATGTTTATACTTTTTAGGTCTTGCAAATAGTGGAGCACGCAGTGTCGCCAATATGCGCTGGAGTTGTGCAGCTAACAAAGGAATTTGGTCTTGGAACATTTGGTCCACAAATGGTAAGTCTGCTGAAAAGAACACATAACTTTTGTATCTCTAAAATCCATAAGGTTCTATTCTATGCTTATCATTGCTTTTATCGTAAATTGTAACACTATTCGGTAGCAGTTATTTGTCACGTGTAATTTTCGTTGTGTATAAATTAAATGCTTTCAGGTACGTGAAATAGCAGAAGCTCTCGCGTCTTCCGACGAAGAAAACGCAGCAGGCGCTGGCGCCGAAGTCGGAGGCACCAAGAACTGTGGAACCTTCCTACTCGAACTCACAAAAGAACTGCCCAAGGAAATGACCACCGCCATCACTACATTGCAGCACTATTTAGAAACAGATGAGGTGAGGAGCTATTGACTGAAAAAGGAGACTACATTCACAAAATGAGGAAAGAACACGTTTTCTGATTTTGTTTATTAGACTAGTCATTTAGCGTGACATTTACCATTGATTGTACCTATAGGTATACATACATATTTACAAATAAATCGTCATCACGTTCCCATAGTAGTTCAAGCATAGTTGGAGGCTAGCTGGCGCTGTGTGGCCGTCAACACCAATCAGAGAGTTCTACGTCACACCGTGCGAAACGCCATTTGCTGTTTTTGATATTTTTAAGAATGAACAACTGTAATGCATATATTATTGTTTTACGTGGCGTAATGCCATCCAGACACCATGACAATTTTGACCGTTTTCGTAGTGAACATTGAATAGTTTCTAAAAACGCATATATATTGTAAATTTTGTGAATTTACAATATATGTTTAGTGTTGTATAGGTACGGCAAAATATTATACTTATTTTTCCGGAATAAAAAGTATAATCCAGCAATTTCCTGTATGGATTTCACTCAAATATTTTTTAACATACATTTAACCAATGGGAGAGAGAGAGAGAGAGAGGCCTTTGCCCAGCAGTGGGACAAAGTAGGCTAAAATAATAATAATAAATAATTTAACCAATGACTTGCAAACTTTCGCATTTTTTTTAATTCTTTATCGTAAATAAAAAACTGCTCATTTTCATAAACATTTATATTGAAAATTGCCTTGCAAGCTTCTCAATTACATAGATTATAAATTGTCCACAGTCGTACACCCTTCGTATCAGCGTGTTGGGCATGATGTGCGAAGCTTTGAACGTGGAACTGACAGGCGAGGAGCTGACGGACCAACAGCGAGCGCTCCGAGACGACTTCCTAGACGATCTCTACGAACATATGCACGACCTCTCCGCCTATGTGCGAACTAAGGTACATCACTTAATATAATTTAAACATATGTTCCCGGCAGGATAACACTCAGTCTTCCCATTTCTGAGACAATCTCGATGTAAGTAACTTGATGTAAATATAAATATGTATTTAAAAAGTATATAAAAACAAGTATTAAATCAATTCTTAGTACGAGCTTTGCTTATTTTTTTTTAAGACAAACCTTACCCTCTTCTGATGGTAAGAGATAACGCCTGTCCATGACCATTGCAGCGATATACAGAACTTTGAGTAACAAAGTCCAGGGCATCGCTGTTTTAGCGCTCATTACTTGGAGACTTTCGATGGTTGGTCTCAACAGCCCTTTAATTTCGCTAGCTGCAGTACCCTTCAAACCGAAACACAGTAATGTTTGAAACACTACTGCTTATCGGCAGAATATCTGGTACTGCGGTGGTACCTACCTACACGACCTCCTGCTAAGAAGATCTACCACCAAGTAAAATTGATACTTGTTAAGGGTGTCATACGTTTCTTTATGCAAAACCCATCTTCTAACATCACGAGAGTATGTAGTTCTTATTGCTTGTTATCATAATAATATCCCCAGGTGCTGCAGTTCTGGAGTCGGCTACAGCGCGAGAACTGCGTGCCAGTCAGCCGGCAGCAAGCCGTGCTCGAGCGAGCTATCCTTCGCTTAAAGGACAAAGCCGCGCTTGTCAGGAAAGCTTCTATACAACTAGTGAAAGTAAGCTTTTTCTATCAAGACGAGTTTGTTTTAAGATTTTGTGGCGATGATATCACATGGGCGTGAGTTCAAGCTGGAGCTGCCGGTGAAGGAAAACATCGTGATGAAACCATAGCATGGTGGTAGGGTATTTTCTAGTACCTCAGCTGACTAGCTACCACAATCAAGTTGAAAATCGGCTGCCAAGCACCTAACGTGTGTTTCGGCAACCTCACTTGTGAGCCAGAACTAGTTTCTAGGTTAGATGTGCTTTACCATTTACAACTATACCGCCACTTAACATCAGGTGTGCTGTGGTCAAACACCTAGCTTGTCATCCATAAATGATAATAATAACAATGTAATACCAGTATTAGAGTAATGTCTTTAGAGTTATACTAGCCGAATGCCCAGTACTCCGTGCGTTATGCGGTAGCGCTCGGCGTTCAGCCTCGCATCTATAAAAGAAATAAAAAAACAAAATAAAAAATTATCACAAATTCATTAAAACCAGCTTTGTTATTTTCATTAGATATGTCACTTTCTATTACATAGGTGTCGTAAATTTTAACAATAATAATGTTTCAAAATTGTTCCATCTTAAGGTATTCATTGAATGCAATCCATTCTCCGCCCAACTGAAGATGAACGTACTGGAAGAGCAGCTAGAATCAGAAATGAAGATACTCACCGACCTCCAGAAAAAAGTGAATCCCGGACCCGACCCTGAACTTGTAAAAAAATGGGACAAAATCGAACCTGAAGTTGTTAACTCAATAAATAAAAACATAGACGTACCGACGCAAGATGAAGAGGCGCTCACCCAGAGTTCACTGGGTAACTTGTATGACGCTATTAAAAAACTCTTGAACAGCAAGAACTATCATAAAGCGTATTTGGTTGTAAAACATGCTGAGAGACAGTATCCCGACGCCAAGCTTTTGAGATGTGACATGGAGAAAAGTGATCAGGTAAACTTTAAAATGATTTTCATTCCGGACAAATCATAGATGCCTCTATCTATAATTTTTAGTCTACCATACCTGTTTATCGAAAGTCTTGTGACTTATTTTTTACAATTCCATTTACTAAAGTAAAGCGAAAAAACAAGCAAGAAATGAAGCTTGCGACCGAGACCGAGCAAGTTAAAGAGCACATTTTTTTTAGTACATGTCTTAAATTAATACTATTTACAAATTTATAGAAATAACATAATCTAAAAGTCCGTCAGAGGAGGGATATGTGGCCAGAATGCTGACAGCATTGCCACGTTGGATGGCAATGCTAAGCTTTTGACCAAAGTAGATGCCAGCATTCTCGTCACAATTCCTCGTCACAATCGTCCTACGATATTTATATTTATTAATTCCATTGTTTATTCAAAAATTTACAAATGTATGCGAAATGCATTTGGCAACAATCTTTGGGTCCAAGCTTGGCTAGAAGACACCTGGAAGGAATCTGTTTACTATAGTTTACAGACAATCCTATGTACTTCGTTATTATATGTTACTTTGTAGTGGTTGAAACCTTATCATACTGCAGTGTCCCCATGTTACGCAAGGTTGGTCTAACTTCGAAAGGCGATTAACCAACATTCATGTTTAACAATGGTTTTTTTTCTTTATTTTTGGATCGTTACTCACAGTTCAGTGCACCATCGGTCATGAGCATGAGCAAGCGTTAGCTCTTTGCTTCAGGATATCAGTTATTTGGTTATCCCATAACCAAAAAAACACTTAACCATAGAAAAAATAGAGTGTTGTGTACACAGCGGTGTGTACATAAATGCGTCCATATTTTTGAACACTAAGAAGTCCTTCGGATTTCCATGTTTCTAGTCTTCACTTAACATAACGAATTTTTAATGCTTTAGCTATCCACTGGTGTAAATAAATTTTGAATGTAGACGATGATAATTATGTAGCAGCAACATCTAACAATATCCTCTGATTGACGATAGTCAATTTGAATTGCCTCTGACTATTGAAGCAAGTTTAAAATATTTTAAACAATTTCTCACGATATTTTCCTATGTATTTTTTTTACTTCCTCACGATGTGTCGTTGTTATATCTTTATAAATAATAGTTTGATCGAAAATATGTTCTATTGATTACTTATCTGTCTTATTTTAGATCGACTATTTCGTGGCTTTACTTCGCAATATTTTCGTAATACCAGACCGCGACGACGGCATGTCTTTCTCCCAGCAATGCGAGAATGAGCTTGCGATATACAAACGATTGGAAGAGAAAGAGAACATAGTGGCGTTCTTACACGAGTCTGTCCGCTTTTGTAAGATGATATCTGACGCCATGCCGCAGTTAAACACTCTTCTGATGTCGAAGCAAGCCGGGGACGTTATCGAGGCCATTGATTTCTTTACTACAGCGCATCATTTCAACATAGAGTCGGCTAAGGAAGGTGTTGCTAAAATGCTGTTGCTCGTATGGTCGCCAGATCAGGTATGTTAAAGTTGAATATCATGACCGATTTAAAAAAATACTCTTTAACGATTATCTAGCTTAAGGTGGTTCGATTTCCTTACAAATATTTTTTCCATTTATGGACAAATGGAGCATAATTTTACAGTGAAATCACAGCTACTGGCATTTATTTTGGTCTTTATTTGCGGTAAATCACAATTGCTTGTATATTACAGTAGATTCCATAAATGGCAAAAATATATTTGTATGGAAATCGAACTACCTTAAGAACGCAGGTACAGCGGATTTTGGAAAAACAGGTATTTGAAGTAACTATTGCCATCGCGCTGCGCCCGAACAGACAAACTGTCTATGTGTGTGTTTATTTTTCGATAACATTATCGAAAAATACTACTAAAAATGTTCTTTAGTTACATATGTATGTATTAGTCTAAAACCCCCTCACTTTCAGACTTTCCCCATAGAGTCGCATAGGGACAAAGGTTGCTCAGTCCGATTATACCTACTAAATTGTTGACCAAATTGAGGTTTCGTATCCTCTGTTTTCTCTTCTAAAAATTGAGCCTATCCAATGATTTATGCACAAATATTTTGAAGAAGAATGAGCCTATGTACCTTTGTATTTTTGTAGCGATGATAGCTCAGTGTGTGTGTGTGTGTAGCGATGATGATGTTACCATGCCGAAGGGCGTGGGTTCAAACCCCAACAATGAGATTGAGCTGCCGGTGAAGGAAACCATAGCATGGTGGTAGGGTACTTTCTAGTAGGTACTCGGCTAGCTTGCTACCACCCTCAAGTTGAAAATCTGCCGCCAAGTATGTAACGGTGTGTTCCGGCAGCCTCACTTGAGAGCCAGTTCCATTCCAGGCTCGGTGAGCTGTGGTCAAAACAACTAGCTTCTCATGTATAAAATAAAATGTAATCTCTACCTTTGGTAAGATTATTATGTGTATAGGATAAACGCGAAGCGGTGGAACGCGCCTACCGCGAGATGTACCTGGAATGTGAAAATAAAGCGGAGCGCGCCCGAGCCTTCGCCATCAGCAAGAAGCTCGTGTCGCTGGTGCAGCACATCGACCGGGGCAGCGCCATGGCGCTGGAACACCTCATGGGCAAGTGGGTCGAAAAAGGAGACATCACTCCGGCTATCATACAGGTATACTATACGCAGGTATACTCGTGGCACCAGCTCTTAAGGTGGTTCGATTTCCATACAAACAATTTTTTGCCATTTATGGACAAATGGAGCATAATTTAACAGTGCAATCACAGCTACTGTCATTAATTTTGGCCTTTATTTGCGGTAAATCACAATTGCTTGAATAAAACAGTAGATTATTAGCACAATCTACTGTTTTATTAAAAAATCATACTTTTTTTTGTAAATACATACAGAACACCTAGGCACCAAACAAACATTTGTTTATTCATAAAATGTTATGCCCTGAGTGGGAATCGAACCCACACCCTACAGCTTTCAAGGCAGATATACTACCAATGAGCCAACGGGGATGTCGAAATCTGCATTGATCGAATCGAATTGATAGAATCTGTCATAGTCGTGATATTATTTCAGGTGTTCTGGGAAATGTTCCTAAAGAAAATCGACGGTACAACGGACAACGATAGCATAGCCGCCCTGTCCCTCCTCGTCATGATTTCTTTAGCGAAGCCATCCGTCGCGCTCGCGAACTTGGAAGTCATTCAACAGCACGGCCTCACCGCCGATTACAACACTCGAAGCATGAGCGCGCAATTACTCTTATCTATAGCGAAGAAAAACCAAAGATATCCCATTGATCATACTATCTTTACGTCCATCCAAGAGAGTTTACTGGAAACATTCTCGAAACTACCTTATTTTAGTTCGTTCGCCGCGAACTCTATCGATTTGATTTACGCTATATGTGATACACCTGAAATTATCAGTGCTAAGATTCTAGCGGATATGTATAAAATAATTGAAGAAACAATGACCAAAGAAAATGAGGAAGAAATCAGTTTGCCAATAGAATTGTTAACACGATTCGTGTTTACTCTTGGGCATGTGGCTTTGCAGCAACTCATCTATTTGGATGTCAGTGTTTATAGCGAACTTAGGAGACGGAATCAAGTAAGTTAAATAGTAGTAGGTACCTACATAGTTATCTTTTATTGAAATTTTGGTCCATCAGTTCTCACTAGGATTATTTCTGTAAAAAAAGGTAGTTGGAACGTATTGTTTGATTGACAACCAGCCTTAGGTTTGGATCGTTTTGGAATGTATTGTTGGATTTAACCCAAAGTTTTTAATTCAAACTTTTTTTAATTTATTCTTGTCATCATAACTTTTCCATCGCGGAATATCGTCCGGAAACTAAACATTTCCGATATAAATTCATAACATTAAATCCAAGCTTACAAACAGTCCTTTATACTACTTAAAAATAAAGTAGGAAAATAGATAATGTTTTCATTATTGAAATCATACGTATTTTTAAATAAGACCAACTTTCACGCTTGAGACAACGCATTCATGTTATTTAAAAAAGTAAATTGGTGTAAAAAAATGTTTTTCGATTTTCAAACTATTTTTACAGCAAACAAACATAACGAAATCGTGAACTACATATCATATATTGTTTGAAAGTTGGTCATATTAGATTGATTTTACGCATAAGATTAGGTATTGAGGCTCTGGATACGATTTTACAGGTCCGGGAAGAGCGTAAAGCAGATGAGAAAAAAAAGAAGAAAGCGGGCGCGTTCGCGACTCCGAAGCGCGGCGGACGCGTAGACGATCTCCGCCGTCAGACGCTCATGGACATCAGCAACGCCAGCGCCTCCTCGCGCTCGCAACGCTCCGCGAGCGTCACCACCAACAAGAGAACTTCGGTCAGCACTATACTCGATCACAATATGCTAAAAAGGCCAATTTAGTATGGCTTTCTCTATTAGACTATAATAAAAAGACGACAATACTTTTATAAACATTATATCTGCTAACTAAAAACTCCACAATTGGTCTGATTTTTTCTCTAACGCACGGCGTAAACAAGTCATTTCTCAATTTTAAAAAAAGCTATTTTTTTAAAAACAATCTTGATTTAGAAATAGGGGTCATTTTATTGAATACGGTACTTAGTACTTTTCAATTATTAATTATTTGCTCCGAACCGTGATCTCGAGACTTTTTTTATGGTTGGTGGTTTGACCATAGCACACCTAGCCTGGAATGGGACAGGCGCTCAAGTGAGGCTGCCAGAATGCATCGATACTTATACTACTAATACTTACTTTTATACTTATTTTGTAGCGATGATAGCTCAGTGGTTAGCGCGGTAGGTTCGCATGCCGAGGGGGCGTGGGTTCAAACCCCAACAATGAGCTTGAGCTGCCGGTGAAGGAAAACATCGTGAGGAAACCAAAGCATGGTGGTAGGGTACTTTCTAGTACTCGGCTGGCTAGCTACCACCCTCAAGTTGAAAATCTGCCGCCAAGCATCTAACGGTGTGTTCCGGCAGCCTCACTTGAGAGCCAGTTGCATTCCAGGCTAGGTGTGCTTTACCATCTTCGGCCACACCTTCACTTGACATCAGGTGAGCTGTGGTCAAACACCTAGCCTGTCAACCATTAAAAAAAAGAAAAATATCTTCACGATCACTTGTTCTGAAATTTTTGCTGTGTTCGAGAAATACATCGAAAATTACGAAAGATAGAAAAAAAAATAGTTCCAATCAGTTTCCATTTACGACAACCCGCCAGGTGTGCTGTCCCAGGTTTTCATACATTTTATTTATCGTGACTCGCAAAAATCATTGCTAAAGCCTCCGTGTAATTTTATCGATCAGATGAACACAACGACGACGGAGGATGAAGGCGGCCTAGAGGGTGCTGTGGCAGACGACGCCGACGCGGAGTACGTGCGCGCCGTGTGCGAGCGCGACATCGTGGGCGAGGAGACGGCACTCGCGCGCTACCTGCCGCTGGTGCGCCAACTCGTGACCGCGCCGCCGCCCACCGCGTACCAGCTGCACGCCGCCGCCGCGCTCACGCTCGCCAGGTAACGCTACATAAATTAATTACGCAGGTACGTCATCACATACTAAAAACAAGTATAAATAGAAGATTTAAAAAACCTCCGACAAATGTATCGTATTCTACCAGTCAAGCCCTTTCATTTGATACCTATATTTGGCAGTAAGAAAATAAAAAAATGGATCACCAGTATTGTACAATTCTCTGAAACACCCTGTATATTCTAAAAATAGCTAAAAGATACTTCCTTTTTTTCAATTTATTGATGTATAATAATTTCTAGATGTAAATATAGAAATTATATACCTAATTGAAGTTTTTTTTTTTGTTGTATGTATAATATTTTATATAACTTTAACTACAGTATTCTGAACTATGTGCTATCTATTAGTTCTGATAGTTTACCTTTCGTTTGAATCGAAGTTGGGTGGCGCTCTAATTGTCTATTAGTGTGTTAATTTGTGTCCAGATTTATGTTGGTGTCCAACTCTGTATGCGAGGAGAGCCTGCAGCTGATGGTGACGGTGCTGACTCGCGCGCCGAACGTGCCGCTGCGCACCAACCTCACCATTGCGTTCGCGGACCTCACGCTGCGCTTCCCCAACCTCACGCAGCCCTGGACCACTCACATATACCAGATGTGTGTATACATATCATAGCTAATTCATAACAGCTGTACCAATATGTTACATGTATTTACATACTACTATATGTACCATAGGTCCTAATGCTAAAGCATATTCTTCCAGTCATCCCCACGGTAATTGAGATGAGGTTGTAGACGCTCCATCTGCAGCTAGCGAAATTACTGGGCTGTTGAGACTAACCATCGAAAGTCTCAAAGTAATGAGCGCCAGAGCAGCGATGCCCTGGACATTGTTTTGGTACTCAAAGTTCTGTGTATCGCTGCAATGGTCATGGACAGGCGTTATCTCTTAACATCAGGAGAGCGCATCGTATGTCGCATTACTTTTACATACAAAAAAAAAAAAAAACACAAAACGAGTATTTATGTATTATGTACATACAGCAACAAAATAATATGATACAACTTAATATTTTTTTTTATGTTTGTCTAGCTAGGTGTTTGACCACAGCTCGCCTGATGTTAAGTGAAGGTGTGGTCGAAGATAGTAAAGCACACCTAGCCTGGAATGGAATAAATATTTAAAATAATATTTATAAATGAATAACATAAAATATGTACCATTATAAATGACATGTATAACTGTATTATGTATAATATATAAATACACTTTTGTCAAGTTTTGTATCGATTGATCAAACATAGAATACACTTTTATTTAAAAAATGTGGACAAGTCGTTTAAAATTAGCTTTCAGTGAGGATATCAGAAAGGCTCGTGAAAGAGTATTTTAGGTGGGACGGAAGAAATTTGGGATCATTCAGGATGTTTAATTCATTTTCCTGGCTTTTCCCGTATCGCGGATCATAAGCCATTTAAGTTTTTTTTTTTTTTTATGCCACAGGTGGCAATCAAGCTGACGGGTTGCCTGATGTTAAGCAATCACCGTCGCCTATAGATATCTGCAATACCAGGGGTACCACAAATACGTTGCCGACCTTTTGAGATTCTATCTTGATTTTGATTCTTTTTTTTAGTTTTGACCGATAACTTAGTAATATGATAATACTTTCGAAAACTAAAAACTTAAAATGAATGCCGGTGTGTATGTATTGATAAATCGATCACATGTGTCGGTGTTCGAAGCTTTGGAGCCTAGCTTGAACAAGGAAACAAGTAAAAGTGTACAATATACTCTAACCTGCCAAAATCACATAGATTTTGACGTCCATCAGAACAGGATATCTTCTCTTATCCTTGACAAGGCTAAAGAGTGCGATGTATTCGTAATCCACGTCAATTCTCTAATAATGCAACGAAGACTTTTCTATGACTTGTTATGACGTCTTATGGATATAAGACGTCATACGGATATACAATTTGGACGTTTTTAAGGCTAGAGTGAATAGATTTCTTCTGGATCAGCGTGCTCCATCTTCGGCCACACCATCGCTTTGCATTAGGCGAGTTGGTGGCCAAACGTAGATCTATTAAATGTAAAAAAAAAATATAGACTTATTTAACACTAGTTCTATAAATTTAAAGAGGCTTGCTTTTATTTTTAACAACTTTATTCGACTTGTTATTTGTTATTGTTACTCTTGATGTGTATTATTGTGTGAATCCGTCTATTTACATATTTCTTCTTTTCTACTTGTGGAAACTTTTAATTGGCCTTCTTTTCTTATTTATTGTAATTGTCTATGTACCTAGCTGTAAGTTTTCCTTTGATTATAAAAATAAAATAAAATGACCAACATTCTCGTAAAGATCAAGAGCTTGATAGGTCTGTGTATAATCTGGTTCATTGGTTCCAGTCTACGAGACGAGGAGTTGGAGGTCCGCCAATGCGCAGTCAAGATGCTGTCTTTCCTGGTACTGCACGAGATGGTGCGCGTCAAGGGACAAATCGCTGACATGGCCCTGTGCTGTGAAGATACCGACACCAAGGTACCTCTACATTTCCCCTGAATTTCTGGTGGTAGTGTCGTATGTCACAATTTAAATTCTACATCGTAGTTGGTCAGGGAATCGAGCGGAGATGAATAAAAAACGTCTACACAGTAATGATTTACTAAAGTTTATTCAGTATTCAAGAGATACATTTTTAGTGTGTTTTAACCGGAAATACACTAAAAGTATACAAAATATAAATGAACTTCCGCAAAGTAACACATGAATCAATTATCAAATTTATTCTTTATTCAAATTTGCATGTAACTGGAAAATACCTCTTTTTTTTTTAATGTAAAAGTAACAAGACAAACGAGGCGCTCTCCTGATGGTAAGAGATAACGCCTGTCCATACATGTGTGTGTTTATTTATTTATACCATTGCAGCGATACACAGAACTTTGACGAACTTTTAGCAAAACAAAGCCCAAGGCATAGCTGCTTTGGTGCTCATTACATTGAGTCTTTCAATGGTTAATCTTGACAGCCCTGTAATTTCTCTAGATGCAGTACCCTTCAAACCACAAATAATGTTTACACACTACTGTGCTGTTCTTGTAGAGGTGAAACCAGTATGCTGCTAGTATTCAGTAGTGCTGCTAGTTTTGTAGCGATGATAGCTCAGTGGTTAGCGCGGTAGGTTCGCATGCCGAAGGGCGTGGGTTCAAACCCCAACAATGAGCTTGAGCTGCCGGTGAAGGAAAACATCGTGAGGAAACCATAGCATGGTGGTAGGGTACTTTCTAGTACTCGGCTGGCTAGCTACCACCCTCAAGTTGAAAATCTGCCGCCAAGCATCTAACGGTGTGTTTCGGCAGCCTCACTTGAGAGCCAGTTCCATTCCAGGCTAGGTGTGATTTACCATCTTCGACCACACCTTCACTTAACATCAGGTGAGCTGTGGTGAAACAACTAGCCTGTCAACCATAAAAAAAAAAAAGAATAAGAATAATAAATCACATTGCATTTGTCCAGGTAGCCGCCATGACGCGACATTTCTTCAAGCAGCTCTCGCAGAAAGGGAACGCTCTGTACAACGTGATGCCAGACATCATATCCAGACTCAGCGACCCCGAGCTCAACTTACCTGAAGAGCAGTACCGCGCTATAATGAAGTATGATATACAGGATTATAAGCGTGACATGTATTTTTTTTATAACATAGGCTTGCGTTTGATCACAATCTCCCGATGATAAGCGAATTCAAAGACATGGTACTCGTCATTATGATTATTATATCTTTTAGGTACTATGGACACAACTGGGTGTACTGTATGTATTATAAGTATGTATTTACAGAAAAAAAGTATTTAAGTATTTTATCAGTTATCTGACTTCCATAGTACAAGCTTTGCTTAATTTGGGGTCAGATGGCGCTGTGTGTCATGTCCTACGATATTTATTTATTTTTAACTCTATTTTTCAGAGTTGTGACCATAATAGTAAAAGTTGTTTGTAATGATAAGAGTACAATGTTGTAAACATTTCGACTTGTACGCTTGAAAAAAATAAGAACCTATCAAATCAAATATCTACTGCATGTTAATAAGATCCATTATCACAGAGATGCATTTTAAACCGTTTTTTTAGGTTGTGCTTCTATAGTATAGTGTTACGTTAGCTCGTGTTACAACGGATTGTGCCATTATGATGCTGCATGTACATTGTACACCCAAGGCCGGATTTGGAGGTCTGGAGGAGGGCAACGAAGGAGCGGAGGCCCTTAATTACTTTCCAAATAAAAAATCAAAATCGTTTAATCGTTTTCGTTTTGTTTGCTATGTTATCGGTAAAAATACGAAAAAAGAAAAAAGTTTAAAAAAAAATGTGGAGGCCCCAGGGCAGTAGCCCCGCCTACCCTAACCCAATTCCGGCGCTGAGTACGTACACCGGTATTTGTGTACAAGCGAAATGATAACAATTCTAGACTATCAAAACGTAAATTCCTTTCAGATACATAACATCGCTTATACAAAAGGACCGACACATGGAAGCGCTGATAGAGAAACTCTGCCAGCGCTTCAAGCTGTCCACCGAAGAGCGACAGTGGCGCGACCTCGCCTACTGTCTCACGCTCTACACGTATAACGAGCGCTCGCTCAGGAAACTCATCGAGAACTTGGATTGCTATAAGGACAAACTACACTGCGCTGAAGTCATGAACTGTTTCACTACGCTTATGAACAACGCGTCGAAAAATGCGAAGAACGAAATGAAGGTACCTATCTCATCTTACATTGTATTCTCAGTCATACCTATTATAAAATAAATGTGAACGTTAGTATGTACATATACTTCTCGCTGAAGTAACGGCTTAGCAAATTTGGTTAAAATTTAGAATACAGATAGCGTATTGACAAAGACTATTTTTAATCCCCATTAGAATGAAACTGTGTTAATTTTACAGTTGAAGAAATTTGATTTGATTGAAATTTATCGTCAAAACCGACTGTTGTTTTCGTATAGCCTAATCAATGAAAATTAGGGACTGACTAAAATGTTGTATCACTAAAAATTTCTTAATTTCTTCTCTAGGGTCTTGTGACGGAGCTAAATGACAAGATCGAAGAATGCTTCGCAGTAAAAGATGGCGACGATGAGGTCGAGGGCGGGGACTCCGCGCCGCGGCCGCCCCCCACGCCGCGCGCCACGCCCCGCCGCAAGCCCGCGCAACGAAGGAACCGGCGTCGCTCTTCTTCCAGTCCTGACGAGGTCTTAACCCAACTTATATATTTCTATGTTCAAACTTCAAAAAGTTTCTTGTTCAAGGCTTTGTATAATGTATACCCATTCTTTTGTAGCACTTGTGTTTTACATCACTAAATATTTGCATGCATCTTTTTTTTAATAGGTGATAGTCCGAAATTGACCCCCAATTCGCCTGATGGCAAGCGATCTTCTGAACTAGGCAACGGATTTTGATACTGCTTTCAATATAATATAGATATTTTTCCCAAATGTTGAAAAAACGACGTGGCGGATCAGTTGCAGTCAGTTGGTATAAAACCAAAGTAACTGATCGATTCTTCCTACCGCTCCTCTTATTTAACTTGATCCTTAACTGAGACGCATCCTTAAAACTGCGACGCTTTGGTAAATAAAATAGATAAATACTAGACGAGCGCTGAGTATTTGCGTTTTATTTTGAAGCACTTAGTCTGTTGGCCATTAGTGATTTGCCGTGACTTGAGAATAACCGAGCAAATTTTTTTTTTTAGAATGAACAACCAAATACAGAAAAGACACCAACATCGACAAGGAAATCTAATAGAAGAGCTGCGACAAGATTAAATAAAGTAGCTTCAGATGATTCAGGTAATATTAGCGTAGCGATGATAGCTCAGTGGTTAGCGCGGTAGGTTCGCATGCCGAAGGGAGTGGGTTCAAACCCCAACAATGAGCTTGAGCTGCCGGTGAAGGAAAACATCGTGAGGAAACCATTGCATGGTGGTAGGGTACTTTCTAGTACTTGGCTGGCTAGCTACCACCCTCAAGTTGAAAATCTGCCGCCAAGCATCTAACGGTGTGTTCCGGCAGCCTCACTTGAGAGCCAGTTCCATTCCAGGCTAGGTGTGCTTTACCATCTTCGACCACACCTTCATTTAACATCAGGTGAGCTGTGGTCAAACAACTAGCCTGTCAACCATTAAAAAAAAAAAAAATATTAATGTTATTGAACTTATAGACTTGAGTATTTAACACTTTTCAGCTGCTAGATGCTTTTTAAATATACCATTTTTTTTTATGGTTGAAGTATGATAAGGTAATTATTTACTATATTTTTTACAGAGGAGGAAGAAACTCAAAAAGATGAAGAGGTGTTCAAAAAACCTATTGCCAGAAAAACTAATAGAAGACGTAAGTGAATAAATATTAGTATTAAATATGTGCTATAACTTAGAAAATCTTTAACTTAAAATAAAAGATTTTTATATTTCATCTTGTTTATTTTGTTTTCAGTCCTTTGTATAGCCAACTATAAGTGATTTTTCAGTATCTTATACATTTTGCTTGAGCGAATGTCTATCAATGTCATGTCAGGCCACGTAATTTGCGCATAATTTGATATGGTGATAGTATCTATCACCATGTCAAATTATATCAAGATCGATGCAGAAGTTTGCAAGTGGTATAGAATCGAATAATCTACTTTAACATGGGTATATAGAATTTATTCAAAATTTTATTATTATATACACGACCAATTAACAATAAAACAAATCCATAAATAAACTATACTAGGTACTATAAAATAAACACGCCGTCGAGATCGCTGCCGTGCGGTAGGGTTCCCAGTACGCTGGCGGCATTGCCCCGTTGTATCGTTTAAATTAACATCGGTGGGGTTGTGAACAATCGTATAATTGCAGCGATATCGTGAAACTGTCAGAGTTCTGTAAATATACGACATCCTAGATGTGATTCGTATAATTTCACCGTTACAACCCGGAATTCAAAAACTGAGATTCACAATAATTGATACAATCAAATGGATACTCAGATAAACGATATTGACGATTTAAACTTGTTTTTAAATGCCAAAACTCTGGGCGTGTTTCTCCTGCTGTTACGCGCCCTAAATTGAGCAAAAAAATCTTTGATTGGATCCAAGTTGAAGTAGCATGGTTTCATTATTTTAACATTCTCCTCATCATTTAAATAACACCAGATTCGTTTGAAGCTTTTAAGAGTAACAATCCAACTGTTTATTGATGGAACGCTTTTCAACTGTGTCTCCTTTGTTACAAATTTTAACGCTTTCAATTTTTTTATGGCATCAGTCCAAAAACTGTGATGTTTGGAAGTGGACGTCACGGCACTACAAAGATTCTTGGATCTCGATTTGTTGTGGACCACTGTGGTCCCATTAACACTATCGAACAAATCATTCATAAAAGACAGGAACTCCGACGTATTTTTGAGGGTCTGGCTGACTGGCCACCCATTTGGATACCAAGCTGCAAAGAAAAAAATCACGTTAAAGTTTAAAGCTGCGTTTTCACTGACACGGAGACGAGCGGAGCGGATCTGTGAAAAGAGGTGTGTGTTTCCACTGAAGACGAGGGGGGCTATGTAGTAGCGGTATGTATTTAGCAAACCTATATCTTCAGTAAATTTCTACTTACGAAACTGAGCAGTGTATGATAAAGCAGCCGAAACTGTTTTGCTGAAGACATGCACGCAATTTTTAACCTGGAAATGATGAAATATATGTTTTTATTTGCGTTTCGCAGTCATGATTGACAATGTCAATGATTTTATACGTGATTGAAGCTGTATATCAAATTTCATCTTAATCTATAGTCATTATAGTATGAAGGAGTAACAAACACACAATCATAATATATCACGAATTTTCGCAATTATAATCATTATCATCACCTCAGCCGTAGGACGTCCACTGTTGGACATAGGCCTCCCCCAAATAATTTTCAAGAAGACCGGTTGGTAGCGGCTCGCATCCAGCGCGTTCCTGCTGTTCCTGTTCCTGTTAAAGTAATATCCACATCATCATTCTGCGTTTATAAATTACCTTCGATTTCTTAATTTTTCCTGGAATCACATGTTCATCCGTCAGTTTATGCATTATTCTGGATTCTCCATGGTTCCGATCAGCATTGTAGACATCAACAATATCCTGCCAAGTAGCTACCTTTCCTTCGAAAAACACATCTTTAGACAAGAAATTATTTCGCATCCCTTTGATTAAATATGATGGATCATAGACAACACTCAATGCATTACCACATAAATGGATTGTGTTATCTGAAAACGAAACAGTTGATATTTTATACAAACACAAAAAACAAAGTAAGTTTTTTTTATGGATTGTTATGAATTTCTACAAAATTAGTGATTTCCCCAGTTCTAACTCAGGCGACATCGCCTTTTAAATGTCCGGTATATCTGTTACACAAACCATCACTTCCTAAGTGTTCACAATAAAGTGTACATAGTAAAACATAAAGTATTGCAGTCTAAGCTCTACATTTAATGGATCATGGGTATCATCTAGCCCGTATCTAGTATGGTAAACACACCTAGCCTAGGATGTAAACTGACTTCCAAATGAGGCTATCAGAACATACAGTTCAGTGTGGCACCAGAATTTCAACTTTAGGGCGAAAGCTGGACAGCAGAGTACTGAAAAATACCCTACCACCATGTTATTGTTTTCCCGCATTTTTTTCCTTCACCGGTAGCGCAAGCCCAATGTTGGAATTTGAACCCGCATATTTCCGCTTGTGACTCGACTGCTATAAATCCGACTAGCTATAAAGTTATCAAACTACTGACCAAAATTTTCTCCTGCACATAACTGTTCTGTTTTTGTATTTTCCAGAAGATCGTTTAGGGCACGTCGAAAACTCGTCGACGGATTTGACACAAGTGCAAGTGGCCGAAGTCCTGTTCCCGCCACAGCAGCTACGATGTCTTTGATGATAGGTTTTAATTGTTCACTTTTTGTCTGCCATTCACTAAAATAATAGGCAATCGGTTGTTGCCATTCATGGACTGCACCACGTAACATAAAGACCAAGGCATAATGTGCAAACTGGTTTGATGTTTCGTTCAAGTGCACAAAGCCAACAAATTGATCTTTGTTTGTAATGCAGTTCGCTGTAGGTTCCAAAGCCATTTCATCAAATATAATTGTACACAAACTCTTTTGTTCACTCCAGTTTTGGATCTAAAATTAAGGAGCATTATCAGATTAAATTAAGCAATAATCTTATTTCATTGTTCATGAACATTATAATATAAAATTTAAATGTCACAATATTCAGAATGAAACAAAAAAAAATGTATATAAAAAAAAGATTATATAAAAATAATGTCAAACGATTCCAAAATACATAATTAATCAGCAGCTCAGAGATCTCAATGATTTCCTGAAAAACGATCACCAAATATAACAACAGCTTTAGACATGGTGTTATAATGACGCGCGATGACATGATATGATGATAAACAAGTGGTTGAGAAGATGTTAAAACACGATACTTTAGGTAGTCTGGCTAAAATGATGTTAAACTGCTATGTACATCGAAATACAATAACTCTGGATTCCACACCTTCTTGTGATGGTAGGAAGAATAGTTGCATCATGTGGATTTATCACCATATCCTAAAAAAGCTACGATAAAAAATATGAACCATGAAGTGATAAATGATTTTATAGTTACAAGATAGTTTTTTAAATCTTACCTGTACTTTGATTAGGTCAAAAATTTGTGAATTGATGCCAACATCTATTTTTAAGCCGCTGATTATTGTCTTTAATGTGGTCTTTGAAGGCAGAATAAAAATCTTCTGCAGAAATGTATATGATCTGGGGCTCTGTTTGTAAACAGCAAGTCCAATCAATTTTTCGTCCATACTGAATCGTCTGGCCTTTTTCGGTTTCTTGCAGAGTTTGACCTGCATCCATAATAATTTCCTTGCTAATGGATTTAGTTTTTTTGTCAATACTTCAAAAGACTTTTCTTTCGAAAAAGCAACAGCCTTTTTGGCCCTTGTTTTAAAATCTCTTTGACGCCTTGCTATTTTGAATTCTTTGTATAAACGCCTGCATTTTGGCATCAGATATTTCACGTCACGAATTAATTGCTTTTTGCTGTATATGTGAGGTGTTTCTTCTGTAAAAAACGTGTTTTCACAGTTATCACAACTGTCTTTGTAAGCACAGCAGTGATGAAAGGGAGAAAAAACTTCTCAATCATTGCCAGTAGTGACAAGTGGCTTGTTTTTCCTAATCATCACCACCATGAAAGAAAAAAATAATTTACAGTTATGAATTTATAATTTCAGCAAAAATGTTAGTTTTTGAAACAAAATTGTCATGACATGCCTGTGTTTCTTGTATTTATAAACATACATACATCTATCTATAAACAAACCAAACATCTGATTTGTTTAAATTAAATATGCATAAATTATACTGTGCAATACCTTTCTTAGTAGTATTAACAGGGTGGCAAATGAGAATGTAGATGTAAAAAGTAGAGAATTTAAAAACAATTTGATTATATTAATATTGTAAGTAGCAAATGCTTTAATTAAACACATAACATTAAATCATAAAGTTAGCTTACCTGGAATTGTTTCACATGAATTTATATGGTGTGCAGTGGTTGCAGTATCCGTTTCTTGTTCGATAATTATTTCTGAAAGAAATTTTAAAAAATTAGGTACCATAAAAACTATTATAAGTCAATGTAATGCAAATAGCTTGAAATATAATAATAATTACCAGATTCAATCTGAAGTGCTTCATAAAGAGGATCTACAGGTGAATGGCTAGATGCAGATTGATGGTCAATGTCTGTAATAGAGTATGGATAGTAATAGTTTTGGTCTTAAAAGATTGATTGATTCAAGTGTTACTCTTTTCAGAAGTTTATTTTCAATATTCAAGGTATCAGTCGTCAGTTTTGTTCTTTCTTTACTCCAGTGAAATTGGAGTTGCTCTAAGCATTCTATGGTCACTACCTATTTTAAACTATCTTAGAAAAATTGTTTAATGTTTATATGGAAAACAAATGTGCATGCATGCCTATTCTCAATTAGCATACATTTTGTCTGACAGGTAGATTATTTAGCCAATGTTTAACTACCTATAAACAGGTCTAAAATTGACTGTAATTTGATGGTAAATAGCAGTTTTTGAACCTGAAACTAAGTGGACTTTATTTAAATTTTATCAGTATTATCCATTGCAATTAGATAGGAGATGAATGACATCAAATGATCTGTGTTAATAAGAACCAAGAATAGTAGTAATTTTTGAGTAAAATAAAACAGGAAGTTATTGACTAGCTTCATGCAATACTATTATGAATTGATATCATCACACACCTGGGATAAAATCTCCACCAGTACTAATGTCTTTCGTAGTTGTGCAATACATGTGGTCGTTGTGTGGCTGCTTCACATAAGAATATGCACTGCTGGTGATTGTTAAGTTCTTCCCTGAAGATTAAGAATAATGTTGGATATCGAATACATAGAGCAAAAAATGTTAGAAATTTGAATCCATCTGGTTATAAAAGCAATATTGGATTTTTAGCAGAATAGTAACAGGTTGCTTTTATGATAACCAAGTTGATCGGATTAATAAATAAGAGTATTATACCTGAATCAATATTTAAACTGCCACATGGAAGTCCTGTCGATATTTCCACATCGGTAAACAGAGTGGGGTAGGCTCCAAATCGCAGGCGATTAGACGGTTTAATGAAACGTTTTTCGAAGTGTTTATTGCAAACAAATACTTTATTTACAATATTATCCATTCTTCTTAAATAAATAGATTCGATGCTGTTCAACCACACTTCACGAACTTCCTTTGTAGCAGGAAAACGATGAAGTTTAACGTCCTGTCGTTGGCTGTTACACTTGGGAATACAACATGTTCGAAACATTATGTTTTTTCGTATGTAGTTAAATCGTGATATTACTAAATGTAGAGTAGTAAAGTAGTATGTACAATTCAACACAATAGTCACAGTAAGTCAATAATGTCAATAATAATAATTCAAAACACAGAGGACAATCACAACATCAACACTGGAAGTCAGTTTTTTTTTGGCGGGAACGCGGAAAGAGTCATGTCGCCCCGTTGTATTTTTTCCCAAAACTAGTGTTTTTTCGAGTGTTTAATCATAAAAATGGTGGTGTTTTATTCATAAAGTGCCGAATTATAAGTGCGAGTGTGGGAAAATGATATAATGTAGTGAAACATGACTTTTCGTGTTGCTTCCAAAACTCCATTGAAGCTTATAGTAAAGGCGCCACTACTTTACTAAAGCTTGACTGGACTTGACTGACACGAACTGTTCTTGCCCAAGACTAGACTTTGACTATAACTTTAGCTACTAGGACACTTATTTAACTTGAAAATATATAAATACTTGACACTGGCAAATGCTCAAAACGCGACGGCAAACCCAAAGAAAAGAAAAAAAAACACTGAAAGTCTCTCACAACATTTTTTTAAAACTTAATACTCCCCATCGGGCAGGCTTAAGCTGTAAAACCATACTGCCTCACAACATTAGACAAATATAATTATTATTACAAGACAAAACTTTTACTCAGCCCACAAACTGAATATCTTCTTTGTTTTTTTTTGTTTCTTAGCAGCGCATTTTGTGTATTTGTGTCAAGTTTTTCAATATTTTCAAGAATGTATGCTAAATCTAGTAAAACAAGTCTAAGGGCCGCCTTACACGTTCAATCATGATCACGATCCGCGATCCGCGATCCGCGATCATGATTTCAAAATTTCTAGATATTATGCGATCCGGAGCATCAGTCCGTCAATCCGCTTCGTACACGATCAGTCTGGATCGCGATCATTGATCGCGGATCGCGCGCTACGTGTACGGGCTGCCTAAGTCAGGTCTGGTCATGCCCTGGTAAAATAGTAGCTTTACAAAGGAGCTTCAAAGTTGTTTTGGAAGCAACCCATTGTCATGTTTTACCACAACATACCACCTTGCTACATTCGTGCTGCTTATATATAATTCCTCTTTAAGAATAAAACCCCATTATATAAGTACATTAGCAAAAACGTGAAACTTTAACAACGTTTAACAAGCAAATCCAAATAATGGAGTGCCAAAAACATAAAAGAAAGAAACAATATGTAGGAGTAGGTAGGTAGAGGCTTTGGGTAGAGGTACATACACATAGTAGGATGACTGACTGTAGGTAAAATAAATGCCTATTAAAATATAATATTGTTTTGTAAACAATAGATACAGCCATACAGATTAAGTTTATAAGATCTACTTTGATGAAGGATCTAAGTTCACTGAGATGGATATATAGATCATATCGCTCATGGCAGATGGCAAGGATGGAGTTTCAGTGTTTTTGTTTGCTTCCATCAGATTGCTTAATATATAGAAACAAAACCGTATAAAAAATCTTCTAACTTCTAAGGTGTCAAAGAGTACGTAATGTGTGATATGAACTCAAATTAATAATCTATGAAGAGTCCAAAGATATGAACTTTAGATCTAATGACAAAGAAACTTTCCTGTAATAGGTTTGTTTAGGTTAGGAATAACTTTTATTTGTCTAATTCTTGGTATTTTCTATTAAAATTGCAATGGTCATAAAAGCATTGTCTATTTGTTTAAGCATTTTAATGATAAAAACGACTCTGGCAATGATTACTACTCATTTTAAATGTCGCGGTGGCCTCTATCCACGCTCTAGTATTAAGAGATTTCCTGTGCCTGATGACAAAGTGAATTGGTTGGTTGAATACAAAGAATACAAGCCTGCCAACCACACATCGCCAGGAATACAAGGCAAGCCATGGGCTGACCCTGAAATTGGTAAGAAAATACATAATTATGTGTAGCATTTTTCAAATGCAAAACAGAGTTGATTAAAATTACTAAGATAAAGAGTTATTTTTACAGAAATAATCACATACAATTTATTAGGGATCAAAATCCTTAGTGTATACAAAAGAACCCATAATTAATACAGGCCTAATCATAAAAAAATCAGATATCAAATCAGATATATTTAAAAAGTTTTAGATGTCTTAAAAGAGTATTTCTTATTTCGGAATAATCTTGTAGAATAGTGCATTCAACTGTAAGGCATAACCAGAAATAACATAATCAAATAAATTAATTCTAGGAGCTCCAGGATTCAATCCAAAATGGAACAGTTTGGATAGCAATGTCAGCAGATCTAGTTACAAGGGGGAATATAAAATAGTTAATGGTTACCCACAAAACCCTATTGGCCGAACTGGTATTATCGGCAGAGGTATTCTTGGTCGTTGGGGTCCAAACCATGCAGCAGACCCTGTTGTAACTCGATGGAAACGAACACAAAATGGTGAAGTGGCAATTGACACCACAAATAATAAGTACACAAATTATAAACCTTACCTAACTAATTGCTATAAATAAGCTATTATTAACTTTTGCATAATTACCATTTTAGGCCCATCCTACAATTTGTTGCTGTTAAAAGAGGAGATACCGGAGACTGGGCACTGCCAGGTGGAATGGTAGACCCTGGAGAAAAAGTTACTGTTACAGCAGTTAGAGAGTTTCAAGAAGAAGCCACCAATGCTCTAGTAATGTCTGAAGGTAATAAGTGATGGCTTTTTACCACAAAAAATGATGTTATTCCTACAATGTGTCACTTGAATGTAGAACTAAAATTTTTTTTATACTCTGTTCTGTCTATTATTTACAGGAGAAAGAAAAGAATGGGAGAAGAGGTTCCAAAAATTCTTCAATGAAGGTGAAGAAGTTTTCAAAGGCTACATTGATGACAGAAGAAATACAGACAACGCTTGGATGGAAAGCATAGCATACAATTTCCATGATGAAACTGGTTCAACTGTGGGAGCTCTGAATCTAAAGGCAGGTGATGATGCCATAGGAGTCAGATGGGTGGATATAACACCAGAACTTGATCTTTATGCCAGCCACAAAGAAATAGTTAAAGAAGTGTATAAAAAACTTATATCTAGTAAATAAAACTACTTTTTAACAATAAACTATATTTTTTTACATAAACACAAAGATAAAATACAGCAATATTGAAATCTAATGCAGAGTCAATTATATGTAATTCTAATTTGAACTCTACCATCACATAACCTGATTGCACCATACAAGCAAACTAAATGCAGAACCAATTAATATCCTTAGTAAGTTAAAACTAAATACTTATTCATGCTCACATATACCTAAGTCATATACAAACCCTTATTATTTCCATACTTCAAACCACTGCATTGAGACAAGTTCACACCTTTATTGGCATGAACTTGTCACAATGGTATTGAAAGCTGCACGCAGTATTGTTTCCAGCTTTTCTCCATAAATTAACATAACCTCCACAGCCAACAAAAGTGGAGAATAAAAATTTGAATAAACCTAATTATAATATTAGGACAAGATCTACAAACCCAGAATATTCAATTCTTAAGATATTGAACAAATGTAGAAACAAATGCTGTTTAGTTAGCTTTTGGAACAGAAACTTGGTATTTTGAGTATATCTATAATATAAATAAATAAGTACATAATCATACAATCACGACATACTTGAGAACAAAATCATTGCAGTTTTGATATGCAAGTGTTATTTTAGATGTTCGAACTTCTCTTACATTTGTCCATTCTTTTTTTTTATGGTTAACAGGCTAGGTGTTTGATCACAACTCACCAGATGTTAAGTGGTCGAAGATGGTAAAGCACACCTAGCCTGAGATGGAGAATGAAGGAATTCTTATTTGAATGACCTTGCAGTGTAATCCGCACATATTTGCAGGTACATGAACTGTCAAAATATAATGTTTAGAAAGTCATAATGAACACATTTGCGACGTTCCTTTTGTGAATAACTTTTTTTACTCAAACATATATTTTCATTTATGTATGAAAAGTTCTGAAATATTTTACGGCTTAAACATACATATACATATGTACATTAGGTATCACAAAAGTAGAAAATTATAGCATTATTTATCTACGCGCACGTAGAGTCGCTATGCTGACATTCCTTCCGCCACTCCAAGTGAACTGTAGGCACGGTAACAGTTTATGTCGTTCACTAGCCGTTGTATGTTCTGCGAGAATGTCGGCAAGTCCTGGAAAGTAAAAGTTTTTGGCAATACGTTTTGAATAAACAACATTATCTTTGTGGCTCTAGCACAGCGGTTCTCAGCCATAAAGTATTCAAAAACTTTTATTTGTATTTTTAATGTCAGTTATGTAAGTGTTCAACTGTTGACTATGCTCCTGGGTGAAATGTCGCGCTCTCATATTAAGCATTTCACTACTACTTTTATACACTTTTAGTTATTTTTTTTTTTTTACTTTATGTTGGAATATTCAGATGTATGAATAATAAAGTGATAAATGATGTCCTTTTTTCACAGCAAAGTTTTAAGGCTTTCTAGCACTCGGCTGACTACCAAAATGTTTTTTTAAACCATTTGCCTACTGATTGTTGATAGTTGTGAATGATGCAGTCAGTTTTTTTTTTTATTTTTTTTTTATATCGCAGGACATTACACACAGCGCCATCTGACCCCAAACTAAGCAAAGCTTGTACTATGGGAGTCAGATAACTGATAGAATACTTAAATATTATTTTTTTTTGTAAATACATACTTATAATACATACAGTACACCCAGACACAGAACAAACATTTTTTACTTAGTTTAGTTTACGTTTACTTAGTTTTATACTTGGTTGATGACATAAAAATTATATAATAAATGAGACATGTTAAAATTTTATGAAACATGATACATTTATACTTATAGAGGACATAAAACCGATATGAGAGAATGATATGTGGTAAAACATGACTTTTCGTGTTGCTTTCAAAACTCGTTGGAAGTTTATAGTAAAATTGCCACTACTTTACTAAGGCATGACTGGACTCTACTACGACTTACTTATTTCGTGTGATAAGTGCCGTATAATTAGTGACAAAAAGAGATAAACAATGTTTTTGGAGAACTCTATTCAAATACTACTCGTTTGGTACTGACCGTGTCTGGCGGAAAGAGCGCCAACTGTTGGTGGTGGTGGTGCGCGAGGCCGGGCAGGTGGCGTAGGAAGTGCGGCAGGAAGGCGGTGCGAAAAGCGGCGAAGTCGACTGTCGCCATGGCATGCAGCGCCGCCGTCACCTCGTCCCGCGCCAGCGCTCGCCACCCGCCCTCCACGAGTCCGCCCAGCAACACGCTCAGAAACTCGCCCAGGAACTCCGTTCGGAATATCACCTGAGACACATATGCTATAGTATTACTCTTCTTATTATGAGAAAGCATGAATGTTACCGTAAATCGATATCTTATAATTTGGCGTGTTCTATCATACTTAGACCATCACATGCGAAGCAATCAAGTCAAACGCAAGCATTATAAAAAAGTTATGAATTTGTCTTTAAGCTAGATATAAATCTAGCTTAAAAGACAAATTATAGATACTAGATACAAATTTATTTTATCTTACGTTATTAAACCCACACATTTTGTTATTAATTATTTTGTAATTTAATGGTATTCAATTTTTATTAATTTATTTTGTGTCCATTACACCAATACAATATACATCGTTGGTGAAAAGGCATCAAGCGAAAAATAAGAGAGAGCGCTACCGCATTTAAAGATGCGAACGGCTGTCCACCGAGTGATGATTGCGTGTACACGAACGATGCATTCAATCGCAATGCGTATGTTACATAGTCACGTTACGCAGGCGCTTGCCGTACCTTGTGGTAGAGTTTCCACTTGGTGTTGAGTGCTAGCAGCGTCTCTATGTTAAGCCGCAGTAGATCGATGTCGGGCACCAGGAGCGCGCGCCCGAGTGCAGAAAGCGCTGCACGCAGCTCGTCCGCGCGCGCTATCGCCTCCTCTTCTAAACATTTGTTCGGGAAGAAGTACCGCCACCGGTGGATCAGCACACTGTAACACACATTCAAAGTGTTATACAGCCTGACTTTTGTATCGAAATGAAAAAATTATGATGAGATGAGAAACTTATATAGTAGGTGTAGTTTGAAACATTTTATGTTGTGTGGTTTTTTTTAATGTAATAGTAATGAGACATACGAAACGCTCTCTTGATGGTAAGAGATGACGCCTTTCCATGCAGGGATACACAGAACTTTGTGTCGTAAAACAAAGTCCGCAGGGCATCGCTATTTTGGCGTTCATTACTTTGAGACTTTCCATGGTTAATCTCAACAGCCTTGTATATTTCGCTAGCTGCACATTTATGCAACTGGAACACAGTAGGTAATGTTAACACACTACTACTTGGCGGCAGAACATTAAGTTGTGCGGTGATACCTACCTAGACGACCTATTTCTAAGGAGTTCTATCCCCAAGTAAATTTTTGTAATACAACAGAGCGAAATTCGAAATGAAAATGGTGGTGTTGGTGGATCTGTAAAATAATTATATTTTACTAGCTGCGCCCCGCGATGTTACCCGTTAGGTACATGATTTCGGGATAAAAAGAAGCCTATGTGTTAATCCAGATCCAAATCCGTTCAGTAGTTTTTGTGTGAAAGAGTAGGAGAGGAGAAACAAACATCCATCCAAACTTTTACATTTATAATATTAATGGGATTAGTGGGATAAATTATTACCAACATACAGAAATTGCAACGATAAAAGCTTCGTATTTTCTTAGGCCGTATTTTTTTATTGCGGCCCAGATTCTCGGTATTCATAACATACCATTTATTTGTGACACTATAGTAAAAAAAACCTAGAAGGTAACATTATAATGAGTTCGAAATCTCCCCCATTTCAATGGAGAAGTACGCCATAAGTTTTTTTCTGTGTACCTGTCAACATCGCGTTGTTTAAAATCGTTGCAGTGTGAGTGGTGTTACCTGGCGAGTAGGCGGAAGGTAGCGCGCGCCAGGTCGGGGTGCGCGTGGTGCGCACGCGGTAGCACGTGCGCGTGCAGCAGCGCCAGCACGGGCCGCACGCGTACGCCGCTACCGCCCGCCTCCACGCCCAGCCGCACGCACTCTATCAGACGCTCCAGCCCGCACTCCGTGCCGCCTCTGCGTCATGACATCACGCTTAAAGCTTGCTCCGAACAGACTTTTCTTGAGATGGCACCAGAATATGTGGCCAACTAAAGTCGCAGCTGGATTGACGCAAACTGCGGTGACGTATGGTAGCAGGCGTATTAGGTATGGTATTTTATTTTCTGCAGGAAAACACCAAAGAAAAGGGAAGAGGTTTTTTACGTTTTTAATTTTTTATTTAGAGGACTGAACCCATTACGCTGTGCACAACTGTGCATAATATGTCGCTGACGGAAATAGCGCTGTAATCACGATGCCTACGGAACTAAATTTAGCTACTCTGTGCTTATTTAGTGATTACTTAGAGGAAGTGGTCGCATTTGACAGTACACACGACTTTATAGTAGGTGTGATACATAAAAATCATATACTTGTGATCTTTACAAATTTAGGAATGTAAAAATAGAAATTTTAAGACTGCTCAACTATGACGTCACCGCGTGCGATACGAAAAGTACAACAATTGCGTGTAAGAGCTTGGGTAGCAAAAGATAGAAATTCCAGCCCTATTATCAAAAAGTACAGAACTACTAAGTATACGTCTTGTTTATTCTTTTTTCTATTGGGGCATTCAGTCTACTATTTGTTTTTGAATCTTCTCCATCCCAAAATTTACTGGAAAAGGCCGACAGTCTTTACACCAGTTATTCGAGTCATTTTTTATTTATGAAATTATGTACCTATACAATTTTAGGTGTGAGAAATAAAGAGTTCTATCTATCTAGGTTCTATGATCACAACTTGTGGCGTTACCTCTGCGCGACATCGAGAAACACGTCGATTGCGGTGTAAGCGAAGTCCCCCAGTTGTGGCAGCAGCGCCGTGAACAGCGCCAGAAAGAAATCTGTGATGTGTGCCTCGACTGCGGCACCCGCGGGCTCGGGCAGCATACGCAGCGCGGCCGTCGCGCCGGATGATATGCCTTCCGCTATCACCTGTTGTTCAACACAACATAACAACACAACTTGAGAGTTTTGGCGGAAACGCGGGAAGAGTCGTGTCGCTCCGTTGTATTTTTTTCCAAAACTAGTGTTTTGTCGAGTGTTTATGCATAAAAATGGTGGTGTTTTATTCATAAAGTGCCGAATTACAAGCGCGAGTGTGGGAAAATGATATAATGTGGTGAAACATGACATTTCGTGTTGCTTCCAAAACTCCATCGAAGCTTTATAGTAAAGTCGCCACTACTTTACTAAAGCATGACTGGACTTGACTGACACAAACTGGACTTGACTAAGACTACAACTAGCTACGAGGACACTTATTTAACTTTTGAAACTTGAAAATATATAAATACTTGACACTGGCAAATGCTAAAACGCGATGCCAAAACCAAAGAAAAAAAAAACAAAACAACACAACTGTACACAGTAAGCGACATGACGGCAGACTGCGTGAGCTGTGCCGCAGCACTGCCCAGTACAATTAATGACCAATTTTTTATAATGATATTTTTACAACTTGACATGATTAATTAATTAGATTTAAGTTTTCATAAATATTTGCATGCCATGGTGCTAGAGCATGGTGATTCTATAAAACCTATGACTTTTATCTCTGTAACCCATGTCTCTTCAAAATAAAGAATTTGAATTTGAACACACATTGCATTTCCCAAACGCATGCCTCTGATGTCTCGCTGTAATGGTCATAGACAGCTATTGTTTCTTATCAACCCTATGAGTAATTTAAACTAGTACAGATACATACATTGTTTTAGCAGACTAGTGAAGTCTCGAACCTATGTTGTGAAAACCTTAATTTTTTCGCAAAATAAATATTGTAATTGATTGATTCAGGCGGATTTTGCGGAAGTTCATTTTGAGAGTTATAGGTATTTAGTGTATAGGTGAAACACGTGTCGGCAAGTGGTTACTACAGCGAGAACAGAATATAAAGACTTGTGATTATTTATACATATTAGATTTTTGTCTTAATTTGTTTTAGATTTAATGTTTATGTTAAATTTTAGTTTTAGATAGTTTCGGATAAGCTTTTTTTTTTTAATTGTCGTCAGTTTAATTAAATTTTAAATTTAAATCCTCATCAAAGTTGTAGCGGAAATAAACTAAACACCTTAATAAGTACCTTAACTCTCAAAATTTGACTAATAATATTAAGTTCCGAACAGAGTGTATACACTACTCTGCAGTTAAGCTGAAAGAAGCGACGGTTCGGGTCAAGTCTTCTTGTACGTGGTACTTGTTTTTTTTTTATATCGTAGGACTATACACACAGCGCCAACTGGCCCCAAACTAAGCAGAGCTTGTGTGATGGAAGTCAGATAACTGATAGAATACATAAATACTTTTTTTTTGTAAATACATACATATAATACATACAGAACACCCAGACACAGAAGAAACATTTGTTTATTCACAAAATGTTTGGCCTGAGTGGGAATCGAACCCACGCCCTACAGCTCTCAAGGCAGATGTATTACCAATGAGCCAACGGGGCTGTCAATTTGTAAAATGATGTAACACTGATGCAGAAGTGGATTATAGCAGAGTATTGACCTTCTTGTAGTTAGTGGGCGCGTGCGCGAAGGCGTGAAGTAGCGCAGTGAGTGGCGGCAGTGCGAGGTGCGGCGCGGTAGGCACGGCGGCCGCCCACGCGGTCAGCAGCGCGCGCGCTTCGCCACCTGCGCCCCCAATCCCGCCCGCGCCCACCCCTCGCAGCGACAGCCCCACCAGCGCCTCTCGCACCACGCCACCAGTCTGCGCACAACATACACAAGATCAGTCATATGGCTCTAGCATGACAATTTACGAACAAAAATTTAGTTGGTGGTCGATCTCCTTAGCAGGAGGTCGTCTAGGTAGCTACCACCGCAGTACCATATATTCTGCCGCCAAACAGTAGTGTTTAAAACATTATTGGGTTCCGGTTTGAAGGGTATAGCAGCGAAATTACAAGGCTGTTGAGGCTAACCATCGAATATCTCAAAGTAAAGAGCGCCAAAGCAGCAATACCCAGGACTTTGTCATCAAAGTTCTCTAAGGTGGTAGCTAGCCAGCCGAGTACTAGAAAATACTCTACCACCATGCTATCCTTTCCTTTGGCGTGCGAACCGACCGTTAATCACTGAGTTACCATCGTTACAAATTTCCTTAAACCGTTGAAGCTAGCGGCAATTCGCACATAGCTTTGAAGACAGAGGTGTGATTTAAACTTAGAACCTCCTGACTTGCAGTCACACGGTTTTTCAATGATGGCGCCGTAGTTTCGAACTAACGAAACAAAAAATTACCTTAGGTTCCAAATAGTGCAGAGATCTTTGCGCGTGACTGTACAGATCTCCGACTAGAGCGACGGGATCGCTGGTAATCTTCACGTTATTCGACAAGCTCAGCAATAAATGTGCCGCTGCGTGACACAATAGTGGAGGTTCCTATACAAAAAAAAATAAACATTATATTTTCGCGAGATCTGTTATCACGCACCTATGAAGAGCAACTGAACTGAAATTAGCAAAAAAAAAATGAAATTCGCGCCCTGACTTTACGATGCACTTTCAACGCTGAAATAGGACTGTTTTTTTAATATCGCAGAATGAGCACCCAGAATACACAAAACAGAAACAAGCAAATTGCAATTTTTTACGTACAGCATGAACAAGTAGAAAGACTGCTGACGATTTTCAAATATTGAAAAATTATATCTATTGACATACATTTATAACATACGTTTTTAATTTTACACAGTAAAAATTTTGCTGGCGAAGTTTACTTGTAAGCGTTTTGAGTCCAATTGTTCCGACTTACAGGAACGTCATGTGGCAGCAGGAAGGGCACGGCGGCGGCGAACAACCCCTCCATGGTAGCGACGGAGACGCCACACTCGCTTGCGTAGCAACACCACGCGCCCATACACGCGAACATCTCCGCATGCCTGCGGGCACGGACACGGTGTAGGCACAGGGAACTAGACATAGGTCGGAATACCAAAACCCGCCTGACGCCGCGTCATATTTGTGATTATAACTTACATCTGCTACATTTTTAATTGACAAATTATATATGTACATGTATAATTGTTATTGCAATTAAGTCTCAAAAACTATTTTTGATTTATGTTGTAAATCCGCCATATCGGTTTCACTATGACGTCATATTATAGTATTCTATGACACGTGTAAAGCTAACGTATCAAAAGACATGGCACTTGTTAAAGTTAAGCATTTTAAAAACGTTACGAAAAGACGTGCTTCTACAAATTATATAAGCTCATTGCTTACTCATACGTCTGTTTTGACACTTTGTGATTAAAACACAATTACTTTTAAACATAAACACTAAAAAAACATGTTTTGGAAAAGAATACAACGTAGAGCATAATATGTTTATGATTTTTGTGCTTTCCCGCAGTAACTCCTTGAGATTTACGCTCTTTCCAGGTAATCAATAACAGAGATTTCATATATTATAGTCCTGGTAGTGTGGCGTGTATACTGACACCTGCACGTGGGCGTGGCTGTGCGGCGCGGCGTGAGCGGCGCGGTGCGGCGCGAGGCGCGCTGCGCCTGCCAACGCGCCCGCGCACCGCTCCACCAGAGTCGCACCGAGAGCGCACCCCACCGCACTGGGAGACTGCGACCCTTCTGCGAACACACCAACAAAAGTTATTAACTTGTAATGCGCTTAACCCAAAATATGTTCTAAAATACGTGAGAGACACATTAGTTTTATTTCGTAAAGCCTGCCTCGGACAGACGCGGCCGGGTAGCAACCAGATACCAGCGGAAAGTTTAGATGTTGGTTCAATCTGGTTAATTTTTTTAATAACTTTATGCAGAATTCAAAACTGAAAAAAAATATTGCTAGCGCATAGCCATAACCGCCGAACTGATATTTAACTCCAAGTCAGTATCGATATTCGTTATTTGGCATGGCACTGCAGCATGGCATTACAGAAGGTGTACCTGCGAGCAGCGGCGGCGCGAGACGTCCAAGCACGCGCGTCAGCGTGGCGAGGTCGAGCAGCGCGGCGAGCATGCGCTCCCCGTCGGCGGCGGCCGGGCCCCCCGCGCCTCCGCCGCCGCCAGCGCGCGTCACCGCCCGCGCGTGCACGCCCGCCAAGCCCTGCCATCTGTCTAACTGGAAATAGAGCAAACATTATTTTTCTCATATAAGACCGTTCTAACCATAGACGAATATGAACGAATACATATTTTTTATTGATAACACCAAAGTTACAAATCATATTCTAATGTATGTCAAAATAATACTAGTACTTCAATATAGGTATATGTTTTTCATTTAAATTAATCATCAAAAAGGCAAATCCATTTTAACTTTTGCAGATAAAGTCTGCGTAGTTTTAAAGAACTCGTTGTAAAGAGCATCTCGAATAGACGCGTAATATACGTATAGGCACAGATAGAATTGCTAGTGCCTATAGAAAGCTGTGTACTATAAACCCATAATATAATCAACCGGACCATATAATTTTACTACTAATCTAATATTAAAAAAATCGGCTATGCTGTGTTGTGTGGTTGGTTAGCAGGAGTAAATTACCTCGTATACGTTTTAAAAAAATATCGTTTACCTACAAATTACAAAGAGCGCCATTGGTTTAGGTTGAAAACCATAAAATATATTAGTTTGTGCTGTTTGGCTTACTGCGCCTCACCAGCTGTATATGGTTTTTTCTGCAAGTCTGTGAAAGTGGGAATCAGCCATCACGCGACCACGGTAGCGCTATAAATCTGTCATTTTTTTTTGCAAACCTCTGAGCTACATCTACACACTAATGCTCTAGCATTAGCAGTCCTCAATCACGTTCATCCATGACAAAGATAAGCATTCTCAGTTCTTTTTTTAACAAACATATAAAACTAGGTAGACCACAGCCCTGTTGGTTCATTGGTACAATGTCTGCTTCAAGGAGCTGAAAGGCGTGGGTTCGATTCCTACACAGGACAAACTTTGTGGTATAAACAAAGTCTGTTATGTGGCTGGGTGCACTTTATGTATTATAAGTATGTATTTACAAAAAAAAGTATTTATGTATTCTATCAGTTATCTGACTTCCATAGTACAAGCTTTGCTTAGTTTGGGGTCAAATGGCGCTGTGTGTAATATCCTGTGATATTTATTTATTTATTTTAGACCGTAAGTCTGAAATCACATTTTGGATGTCCCTCGCTTAAATTTATCTGTACAGATTTCACAAATTTGATACACCTACCAACATTAGCCTGCCTGACTTAATATTGAATTTTCCAAAGAAAATAATCGCGACAAATTCTAATGCAATTCGAAGTTGTCAATTGTTCTATCCGAAAAGTGAAAGGAACCACAACTAGGAAGCTCTAAAATCAGGCGCTACTCACCACACATGTGAATACTTCGACTGGAGCTAAGTCCGCAACTCGCGCTATACATTCTATGCAATGCTTTAGGAATGTTTGCCATTCGGTCTCACCCTGGAAACGACAACTGTATATTAAAAAAAACTTTGACATACTTTTTTAAATGTAAATATAATAAAACGAACGAGACGCTCTTCTGATGGTAAGAGATAACGCCTTTCCATCACAATAGCAGCGATACACGGAACTTTGTGTAACAAACCAAGGTCTACGGCATCACTACTATGTGACATTAGATGGTTAGTCTCAACAGCCATGTAATTTCGCTAATTACAGTACCCTTAAAACCGGAACACAGTAATGTTTACACACTATTGCTTGGCGGCGGAATTGCTATTTTGTCTTAGTATAACTTTTTAAATCCGACGACGGCTGAATTGATTTGCCGAGTGAGTGTTCCCCGGTTCAATCTGGGTGCCAACAAATCGCGAGTAAATCGGTTGCTTCTAGGCAAGCGTGCTCCATCGTATCTTCACTTAACATTAGGCGCAATAGCGGTTAAACGCAAGCCTATTTATCAATAAAAAACATAGCTTAGTTATTAGCGCGGTCGGATTACTTATCTGGAGTGAGTTTGAATCTCAACGAGTTTGAGCTGACTAAAAACATCGTCAGGGAAAAGTGTAGGGTACTTTCTGGTACTCTACTGACAAGCTACTATCCAAGTTGAAAGTCTGCCGCCTAGCACCAGAGTGTTCTAACAGCATTGCTTGAGAGCCAGTTCTCATTTCAGACTATATGTGTTTACCATATTTGACACACACTCAAGTAGCATCGGGTGAGGTGTGGTGAAACTCCATAAAAATATAGTAAAAAATTAAATTATGAACTTACATCATCGTCACATACATCGTTGTCGAGATGTTGTAACTGTGCTTTATTAGTTTGAAACTGTATTTTGTTCAATATACCTTGTACTAAGGCTTTCAACGCCTCCCAGTACCTGTAACGGAATACATAAATAAAATATTTTTATGTAACACACTAACTTACAACCAATTTTACAATTAAGTTTGGAATAAAAACTTACTTTTCAGTATCTTCAGGTTTCAGTATATCTATAAATTGTATCCATATATCTAGGCAGTTTATAAAAATAGCACATGTGGGCACCTGAAATAACGAAACACATTACTCAGTTACGCATGATTAGTTTATATTTTAGCCGTATTTCGTTTTCGATTAAATACAGAAAATGTTTATATTAAACCCAGAGTTGTTGTGAGAAATTTGCGTCGCAGTTTCGACACACATTTTTGTATGTTTTACTATTTTATATTTACCTGGAATGTGTACTGGAATAGATACGACAAAAATTCAATGGCGTCAAATTCGGGTTCGGCTTCTAGCCTCTTAAAATGTAACGATATGAACAGTTTCAGAAACTCCGCCAACTTTATTAAGTAGCTGAAACAAAAAAACAAACAGATTAAGGGATTTGGATTAATAATTCTATTTAGCTAGTGCCACTTGTGTGTTCACTTGTAGTTGGTACTAGCTTATAAGATTATTTTGTTTTCTGTATATTTTTCCATTTCTAGTGGGCACAGTAAAGAGTTCTCATTTATCTATTTATATTGGCGTCCAATATAAGACAAATTAATTCAAATTTGATTCTTTTTAATTTATACACAGCCAGTCTTTTGGGCAATAATTATAATAATTTACTTTTAAACAGGCTGTAAATTAGATACACATTTTTACTTGGTGGTAGATCTCCTTAGCAGAAGGTCATCCAGGTAGGTACCGCCGCAGTACCAATCAATAGTGTATAAACATTACTGTGTTCTGGTTTGAAGGGTACTGCGAAATTACAGGGCTGTCGAGACTAACCATCGAAAGTCTCAACTCATGAACGCCAAAGCAGCGGCGCCCTGGACTTCGTTTTGTTCTGTGCATCGGTACAACTGTCATGGACATGTGTTATCTCTTTGCATCAGGAGAGTGTGTCGTTCGTCTCCTTACTTTTACATCGCACATTTGGCATCGAAATCTTGACAAAAAATTTTTGGTCATGCTAAACCTTAATTAGTAACAGTAGTGACGTACTCGTGTTGCGCATGCGCCCGCAGATGGTGGTGCAGCGTGAGATGGCGTAGCAGACGCAGCGCGCAGTGCTGCAGCCGCAGCGCCGTGGCAGCGGAGGACGGCGGTGCGTACCGTCGGTAAAGCAGCTCGCACACGCCGCCCAGACCCGCTAGCGCCGCCTCCGTGCTCTGTACAAACACACCAAATGTGAATAACTGAACCATAGACGCGACAGGCACTCAAGAAATGCGCTCCGTGACTTATAAAAGGCATAGAAGGCAGACAGGCAAGTTGACATTATTTAAGAGTAGTTGGTATTCAGACATCTTTACGCCAAATGCATAAAGCCATAAATATATATATATTTTTTAAATTTATTCTTGGCCATGGAGAGCCATTCATACCTGAGTTTGTGTTGCCACACTGCCCCAATAAAAAACAGTGGTGACTAGAGATGGAGGCACATGTGATGATAAAGGTAACCACGAGAATAAATGCTGCAGTGTTGTCAAACATTTCACTATTATTTCCGTATTTAGGGCCCTGCAAAAAAATTGTAGCTAGATAATAATTTTACGGTAAACCTTAAGAGACAAATAATAGTATTTTAAAGAAACTTCTTTTTTGGTTCTTCTATCTTCTAGCTTTACATTGCGAGAAGTTAATACATTATTTAACACATCTACACACCAAATTATTAGAGCTTATAGAATCATTAGCAACCAAATTACGATATTTAAAAATAATTCAGTAAAAATAGTTGTAATGGCAACAAAAAAAATAAAAATTTGAAAAAAAAAAAAGATACAGAATAGAAATAGAGAGAGTATGATTGTTTGGAATAAATATATTTCGAATCAATGGCAACCGTTAAGTGCACTACAAACGCGGCTGTAAGATAAACCGCACACTGGGTAATTTTTTTAAAAATAGCCTATAGTGTAAAATTTGATTAAGTAACAACTCACTTATCCACTGTATGGCATCCACCCTCATGTGCATCCGCCAAGAGATCCGGTAGGGCCGACACGTGTGGGACGCCATTTGTTGGTGATGGTGGGGGGTTAGACTGACCTTCTTTTTGTGCATTTCTTTCCAAAATGGCTAAAACATATGATATTAAATCACTTGTATGCATATTTCTTTGTATTAAAAGTCTAGGCGATACTATTCTGTGGCTACACACTGCATTTACTGATATAAAACCTGCCTATTTATTAATCCATCAGAGTCCAAGTATAAGTTATCTGCATACCAAATTTGATCAAAATCCGTTAAGTACGAAAAAGTAACTTCCGAATTTATAATAATAATGTGATTATTGTATAGAACCGTGTTATTGTCTGGACCCAAAATCGTCCATTTCTATGAGTTACTAACACATTACACTATCACTTTAAACTAAACTTAAATACACCTATTAGTTTTTGTCACGGAATTAGGACTTGGGATAGCAAGCCAAACAGCAGCATGCTACTAGTTATTATTATTCGCCATAGTGTGCAATACCTACCACTAAGAGCCGCCAGCAACTGAGGCATACCCTTCAACATCAGCCTTTCTAGTTGTATTCTTCTGGCAGAGGGCAACAGGACTCCGGTGTCCCTAGCTGCTCCCAACTCTTCACTAGCAGCTTGTGCTAATATCAACCCCAGCAGACAACGTCGACCTTCACATCTTGTCAGCTGTTCATGAAATATTAACATAACATACTTAGAATTCAAACATTTTATATCAGTTTAAATATAGCACATACACAATTTACTTACAACTTTTTACTATTTTAAACATCATTTTTTGTACCTATTTAACATAAATAAATAAATATAAATTTCGTAGGACTATACACACAGCATCATCTGGACCCAAACTAAGCAGAGCTTGTGTGATGGAACTCAGATAACTGATAGAATAAATTTTTTTTTTGGTAAACACATACTTATAATACATATAGAACACCCAGACACAGAACAAACATTTGTTTATTCACAAAATGTTTGCCCTAAGTGGGAATTGAACCGACACCCTACAGCTCTCAAGGCAGATACACTACCAATGAGCCAACGGGGCTATCAAGTCATATATGTATAATGTACATAGGTGTATCTCTTATTATTATTATATGTCAAAATAATAAACAAGTATTTTACCATCCATATTTTACAAAACTCTATGAACACTAAGGTAACTACAGTAAATGATAAATACCTCTACAATATTATCAAAAAAGTCTGTGTACATGTGTGGCCAGTCATAGCGAGCTATTGACACCATTAGTGCAGCCAATTTGTTCCTGATGAAATATATCATTACTTCATGTTTAGCCAGTAGTTCATTCCAAAGGGTTAATCGTATCTCTGTCTTTTCATTGTCCGTTAAACTTATCCATTGCCTGTTTATGATATTCTGAAATATTTATACAAGTAATGTAAAATATTATGTAGACATTCAGCTGCTCATACTTAGAAATACAACTAATAATAAATAGACAACACATGACCAAAATGCTTGTTTTAAATATCAAAGCTTGTTTCAATATCTATAAACCTTTGACTTTGACTTTATAAAATTTGACATTCAATTTACCAATGCTGCCAAAATGCTGGGCATGCTGCCTGCCGAGCTTGACCATTTGGATAGGTTAGCATGATTTAATTGTTAGTTTGTGTATTCTGTCATAATTATGTGTTTTTAATAACGTTACTTACTAGATAAAAAATGTGTATCTAAGTGTTCACTATTCATCATCATCTCAGCTGTAGGAAGTCCACTGCTGGACATAGGCCTTCTTCACTGACTGCGTTTCTACAGTTTTTATTAGGTTATCTGTCCACCTTGTGGGTCTTTGCTGTGCTTGCCAGTCTATGGCCTCCACTCCCAGAATTTTGCAGCCCCATCAGCCATCAGTTCTATGTGCTATGTGCCCTGCCATTTCTACTTCCTAATCAGTTGGGCTATGTCAGTAACTTTGATATGTCTACAGATCTCCTCATTTCTGATTCAATCTTGTAGGGAAACTCCGAGCATAGCCCTCTCCATAGCTTGTTGTGCTACTTTGAGCTCACTATTAGTTAGCATAAAATTTGAAGTTATCATTTTTAGTGTCATATAATGGTATATCAGTATGCATTAACATAATAACTATTTATCCCAAGTATTACTATCCATAACAATTGTACACATTTCTGTAAAATTTTTCCCCAACACAATAGGTAGCAATGATAAGAGGACCTAAAATAAATACATGCATAATATATAATGATATTCAATCACAATGGTCAGCATACAATATATAGAGCTGGATCTTACCAAAAGTAGATTCTTACAAATATTTTAAATAAAAAATTAATAGTATGGCAGGAAATGCTAATAACAAACAACAAGCCAAAGTGTTTAAAAATCTATAACCCAACTGTGAATAAAATGGCTATAACTAAAGGAAATTCACTATAATCATCTTGTTACAAGAGATATTGCTATACCCAGCAGTAAGGATAAAGAAGGCTATGTATGATGATCTAAATATGTTATAATAATTATAATATAGTAAAATATCTTAAATCAAAACACATGATAAAGTGGATAGGTTCACTACAAAATGCCTAGTTTTTAAGTTAGTTTAAATATTTTTTTAAATTAAATTTCAACAAATTATAGCTTTTGTTATAAGTGCATATATCACTGACAAATATATGAATACACAATCCTCTAATATAAATAAAATGATAGGTAAACTAAAAAAAGAAATTGAAAGCAATGGTCCGGGCTGCATTTATACTGAAAGTAATAGTATAATATGTTCTAGTGAAAACTTTTATTATATTGCAATGGAATCTAGTTTCGAAATAAATATTAAGCACATACCTCCAATGTAGTTAGCGTGAACATCAACACATATTGGTTTTGTGACTTTTGGAGAAAGAGTAAGCAATGTTTCCAGGAGTCCCTTCGGCTAGAGAAATTCTCAAGCATACTCTCTATCTCTCTTTTCCTATAATTATTTGTTGAAGGAGCAAAGAACTCGGACATCAACAACTCTAATGAGGCCAAAGCCTCATTAACTTCTAAATCAGCCTGGGAACAAAATAAATATTAAAACATTTATCCCCAGGCCCTAGCACAAACGTTTAGTTTATACGTTATTTAGTACCCTTACCATGTTTTAACCTAAATTGAAGTATTTATTTATCAAAAATCAGATATAGAAATAACATGTTCTTATGCATTTCATTTCGAAATACAACGAAAATTACACTTTTGCTGCAGTAAGATTTTTTAGCCGAACGTTACCTACCACATTTATCGTTTTGTTTGACAGACAAAAAAAACATTCGTTTGACAGGTTTTTTGACAGTGACAATTAAAATGTCATGACTTTAGCAGTCTATGGAAATTGACACTTTTTTTGTTTTGACATCAAGCATTGTATATTTATTCTGTAACAAGTACTTCACGACATATCAAATAAAATAAGTTATAATAAATAACAATTATAATAAATAAATATAAAAAATGTCGTGGAACATAAATATCACACAGTGCCATTTAACCTCAAACTAAGCAAAGCTTGCACTATGGGAACCAGATAACTATAATAAATAATAATAAAATATTCCAGCGGATTTTCCATTCCAAATATTCGGATCCAGTGCCTCTGCATTGAAACTTGAATCGTATGTAAACCCACTGGCACAGGTTATGTGTGTGGAAAACATGTCGCGTCAAATTCTTCATTCGTCAAAACCTATAGCATGGCCCATAAATAGAGAACATTAAAAAATATATTTTCGCGCGTTTTATGATTGTTGTTGCACGAAATGTCAATTGTCAATCAAATGAAGCGCATTTCATGAATTTTCATGTGTTCAGCGGTGTTGAAAGGTTTATCTTTTGAAGCAAAATTTACTATTTTCTATACTATTATTCACTTACTTTAGATTAAGTGTGAACTGTGAAGTATATTTGACTAGATGTTTTCTCAAATAGATGACGAGTTTTATTTTTAATCATACATAACTTATATATGTATTTTTAAAAGCTGAATAGACTCCTTGCTGCCTTTTTTAGTGTTGACGGCTTATAAAATAATTATTTCCAATACTATCTAACATTCCGTTATTATGATTGATAAAATATCATTTACATACCTATTTACAGTGTCCTGCTAGCAGGAAATGAATGTAGAAATGAAACGACTATGGAGTGATGAAGTGGAAAATCCTGAGGGTAAGTGGGTTGAGAACCTTTCCCCATTTTGAGATGTTTGAGATGTCGTGCCAATGCGATACTTGCTAATTATCAAGATAAAAATATCATCATCCATAGCCTTTTTTATTCCACTGCTGGGTATAGGCCTCTCTCTTGTCATGCTATCTGTGGCAGATAAAATATAACTTCGATAATAATTTATCTCAACATAAATATTTCACTAATCAATGACAATTATATAGGTAAAACAGATGAAATACAGCATAACAACCATAGCAGAGACAATTCAGGCAGTAGAAAAAAAGTGAAGCCTAATAATAGTGAGTCAAAATCCAGGTAATTATCATTACTTCATGAATTCTGTTATCAGATCAGCCTTGTTTTTCCCACTGCTAGGAACTGGCCTTCTCTTTTCTTATTCTGAGAAGGAAAGAGCTTATTCCATTATCCTGTAGTTAAGAATGGGCTTGCAGACCACCCAGAATAACTCTTGGCTTCGAGAACTTTCAGACATGCAAGTTTACACACTATATTTTCCTTCAAAGTTTAAAAAAGCACTCAACTGACCATATTGGTACTAGACCAATATGGGTGTTTTTTTATTAATATGCTTGTTTTTGACCACCGATTCTTTTTTTTGAGACAAACAAGATGATGTTAAGAAAAATGTGATCTATAGCACAATGTGAGCACACTTACCTAGAATAAACCAAATTAATTGCAGGCCCACGAAATCAAATATCTTCAAAATTTACATGTAACTCAAATCATTAGCTTTTCAGGAAAGGAACTTGTTCTGAGAAGAAATTCAATGTTACATTTGTTAATTAACCATAACCAGCTCCAACACTAGTGCATTGGAATGTGACCCAATAGCTTTTATTCATATTTGAATTTTACATTTTATGATTCATTTCATATACAGTAAAGTACCTCGTAAACCAGTCGAGCTCGAAGCTGATCCAGATATATTACAAAGGAGACAGAAACAAATTGACTATGGAAAGAACACAACAGGATATCATAATTATTTACAACAAGTGTCTATGTGAGTTGACAGTGAAGCCCATTATTAATCATATCTATATAGCATACACATCTATACGAACAGCTAGCAACTGTTAGCTAGTTAAATATCAAGTAGTACCATGATATGCTTTAGCATATATAATTTTATGTAAAATTAATGAGACAAGATGATGTTAAGAAAATGCTAAACAAAACAAGCATTCTTTGTTTTCCAGTGATCAACGCACAAAGAACCATCCAAAAACACCTGATAAATATACAAAATACAGTCGAAGGTCTTGGGATATGTTGATTAAGCTGTGGAGGAAACAACTTCATGAGTACGACACAAACAGAGGAAAGCACAACAATGACGAAGAGGATGAAGAGGGCAGTGTTGTTAGTGGAAGTAGTTATGATTAGTGCAAAAAAACTGATATGTTCCAATTAGAGGTACTCCTTATAGATTGTAAGATTCACAAAAAATTGTAAAATTAGTAGATAACAATTTTTTTACATACCTATGTATATTGAATACTTAGCATAGGACATTTTCTACACTAGGTAGCATTACAAAGAACTTTAAAATGGGATGGCTTAACTATAGTATAGTGTTAAGGATGCACTTCCACAAAGGTGAAGTGTGACATAGTAGTACATTAAATCAACCAATCACAAAGGTGTGTGCGAAGGCACTTGGCTTACGCATGAAGCATTTTAGTTAGCATCAATACATAAGCTTCATAAGTCATTGTCAAATCAAATTGAATGAGTTCGTTTAGTGTTGAAAATAGGATTAATGGGATGATTAATTGACTAATTTTTTTAATTGATCGCCACATCGCAAGCCTTTGATCTAGTTTGCTTTGCTTCAGTGGAATCCTCTTTTTACCTCTCCGCTCGACACCGACGCTGGAAACGCAGCCTAAAAATCCTGATTTATGTTCTTAATTTTATATTCTTTGATGCCTTCGGATCTATTCTTATATCTTTTTTTCTATTAAATAATTACCAGAGAACCTTGTAACATTGTCACATGGGGTTATGCAAAACGATAGTATATATAGCCAAAATAACTAACCATTGGAGTAACCTGAAATTGGTCAGAATAAAACAATTTAACCTATACAAAAATGTCATTCACCCTCAACTAATTGAATGCAAAACAGCCTCAGAAAATGTTTGTTATATATTCTGAGGCAATAGCTTAATTTTATGATTATTGTTTTCAGGATTTAGCCTCATAGTTAAAGTAGTCCATAAGATAAAATAAAAAGTTATGTACATGGTAGGTACTTAACTTTTGTCATTCTAAATTGTATAGTACATGGTTTAGTCTTAGTAACAAACAAGATTCAAAATTGCAATCATCCAGAAATTATATACTACAGGAGGCCATGTATGGGTTGTATGCAACAATTCACGCAGACACTAACGGAATTGCATGTACAGTAGTCCCCACTAATCTGGCACTATTAAAAACAGGGGGTGTCTGATTTATTGAATTGTATACCAAAAAATGGTCTTAAAGTAATCTTTAAGGTCTGCTTTTTTGCACCTTGTTGTCCTTGTTTTAAAAATGGTCTCTTGCATGTTTTGAAGATAACATGGATATACTAATGCACAAACACGGATCGAAAGTAGAGGGGGTAGCATAGGGAGCCGGATTTGTGAGACTACTGTAATTACTTAGCCGCTCAGGTCTACACAGCCTCAGTATACCTTCAGCTAAGACTAAACCCTAAGGTTCATTTTATGATGTAACCATGAGTATTTAGAGAGCAAAAAGAATAAGTATAAATTAAAACCTTTGTCATAGTGATGTTGATCAATGACTTGAGCAATAAAAAACAAGGCTGTTGTTTCTATTCAGTTGTCTTATTTTCATAATCTTAAAAAAAAACACTAATAATAAAATATCATAGTTTAAGCAGCAAACTACGCTAAATTATCATCAAACCATTTCAGTCCACGCTTTTTCTAGGTCTTCATATTTAATTTATTGGCAGCTCTATTTTATTCAAAATGTCCCGTGCCTGTTTTACAGCAGAATTCGCTCCTTTATCTGTTGCCAGGCTTTGCAATTTTTCCATGTATTCTTCTATATTAGCTTCAGTGGGGCCAGTTGGACCTCCTGAAATATAAATAAATGTTTCTTATTCTTACTCTGCGTCCGCCGTGTTTTGCCACACTAATTGTGCCCTCGTGCCCCCAGCGGCGTGCAAGTATAATTTCGAACAGTGTTAGGAAACCTGATATTGTTATAGATATAACTACGATCTGATCCCTGCTACTTCGTACGCATTTCAAGAATCTTGCTCTGGCTTTACACCAGTTTATCTCTTTTCTCTTTAAATATACATAAAGCAATTATTTAGTTTACATTTCATCAACTGATAAAATACACTAGATCCTTTCTAAAGGCAAGCATCATTTCAGTATTTAAACTTATTTTTTTTTTTCAATGTCCTATCCAAATCCATGTCAGAAAATACATAGTATCAGTTTTGTAAAATTGAGGCGCAAGAAATCATTACATCTTACCTGGCAATGCAATGGACCGCAAACCCTGGACCAAAGCAGATACGAGCGCTCGCCTATGCGCCAACAATGCGGCAGTACGCTCTGCGGCAGCCGCTGTCTCAGCATGAAGCTTCGCCGTTGCACCACTTACTTCTTCAGCATGCCTTTGCAGAATTGCATTCTGAAAAGTAACCAAAACAAGTTTCTTTAATGCAAATGCAAAATCTTTAATGCTATATGCTTAATTTTTATGCATATTATGAATATTACCTGTTGTTCGTAGTCTGAATTGGCTTTCCTCAACTGTCTGAGTTCAGACTCCCGAAGTTTGTTATGCTGCAGGAATTGGTCTGTGAAGATAGGTATATCTGTTTCTCCTGCAAATTCTTCACCCTGGAAAGTTAAAAATAACATTTCACTTTACAATTTACTATTAAAAAATATATAATATACCCTATATTCAAAATTATGATGTTTTAATGGTTATTATTATGATTAAATCAATACAGATACCTATACCTACCAAAATTATAATAGCAACAGAACAGATTAAATAGGATGTTATACATAATTACATACAGTCATACACTCTGATAGTTTTGTGAAACTCAAAAAATTCGTGGTATGGATAATGCTTTTTAAATAAATCTTTTCAAAGCACTCTGCCAGCATCTACATTATTTTTCGAAACACATTTTGCCTCAGACACCTCTTCTGGAGCAACATATTGAACCCTGTAAGCACATCTTCTGGCAATGAAAACTAGCCCTTTGATGATTTTTAATTTTAGGGAACCCTTGGTGTGTGAGTCCGACTTGCACAATGCACATGGCTGTTTTTTTAATAAGCGGCGTTATTTTATAGGAATAGAAATTTATGTTGTGTACAGATTTCGATTGTAACTGGTGCCCTTTGACTCTATCACATGGAAACAAGCCTAAAAACAGCTGACTTTTTTAAAGTTATATTTTTTATTTATCTGAAAATGTTTGGATAAATAAAATTGTAGGACCAAGGTGTATTCACTAGTCTATTTTTTATGCAACAACCAACACATTTTTCTATGCGAGTTATTTTGATAGATGACAATATACAATAAAACCACTTACTGAAGCTGGTGTGATGCAAGGTCTTGGACGAGGAGGAGTAGGCTGGCGAGTGGTAGATATTGGTGGTGGCAGTGTAATCGCAGTAGCAAGAGCTTGAGATGTTGATTCAGGTGTCTGCTTTTCTAGACCTGCTAACAAAATATTAAAGGTAGAAATAAAACACAAATTGGTATAATGCAAGAATAGTTCAAAAAATACTTTTCCTAAATGAAATTTTTAGCACTTTCATACAGAAAAGTGACATAATGATTAACATCTGGTGAGCTTGGGTTAAACATAAAAAATACCTATGCATTGTATTTACCTCAGGTTAGCCATATTATATTGTAAAATTAAAGAATGTCACTATTAAATACCAGTAGTTGGTGGGTCTGGAACTGGGTTATGTTTCACTTTCTTTGATACCACTGTATCTTTTTGCTCAACTTGCTGCTTCTTGAATTCTTTGTAAGCATCTGTCTTTATATATTCCGCCCACTCTCGTAGATATCTAAAAAAAAATTGCTTTATGTTAAACCATGTTATACTAGAAACTAGTTAAACTAGAAACGAGTGAGAATCATACACATCTTCGAGCCAGTGTAGCATATAATTCTGAAATAGAGGATACAGACTTACTTCTCTTTGTCCTGCTCAGCAGCATCTAGATATTGTTGTTTCTCTTCAACAGGAAGTTTGCTCCAATCGCTGGCGAGCTGTCGCGTCAATTCTGCAAAGCCGAGGTCTGGTTGCGCGGCCCGAAGCTGATCACGACGCTCATTTAGAAATCTTACATAACCTAATGCAATAATATCATGTATAATAATATACTTTAAAATGTTATTCAAAACATTTTATAAATTTGTATACATCAGTAAAATTGTCTTACCTGTGAGCGGTTGTCTCGGAGCAGTAACATCACGAGGTACCTTGGGCTTCCGCTTCTTAGGTTTCCGTGGTGATGGCTTTTGTGCTTCTTTAGGGGCTTGGGGCTGCTGTGGCAACGTGACTACTTCAGTTTCCGTTCCAGAAACTGTTGCGTTAACTACCGTCGGTATCTCTATGATTGATGGTGATGGTTTAGACTCTTCATCAGCTTGAGCCGATGCTGTCTCGGCAGCAATAGGAGGAATGATAGACGTTTCATTTTCCATAATTTTATTTCATATGTTTAGTATTTCTAATAAACAAAATTTACTCAAATAGTACGATTAATTAAATGTTTATCCAAACAAATGAAACAAAACAGCGTAGATATTCGTATGTAATACGTACGAATTTACGATTGCAGTAACTTTTTTTCTTTGATATTGGCGTCGCATTTTGATCATTTGCCAATGTGGAGTGTTTTATATTTTCAAGTTTCAAAAGTTAAATAAGTTGCCTCGTAGCTATAGTCAAAGTCCAATCTTGGTCAAGTTCAGTCGTGCTTTAGTAAAATAGTGGCGACTTTACTATAAGCTTCGAAGGCGTTTTGGAAACAACACGAAAAGTCAAGTTTTACCACATTGTATCACTTTCCCACATTCGCACTCGTAATTCGGCACTTTATGCATAAATCGCCACTATTTTTCTACAGAAACACTCGAAAAACACACTAATTTTGGAAAAAAATACAATGGGGTCACTCCGCGTTCCCGCCAAAACTCCCGACTCTAATGAAACGAGTTTTATTCTTTTTTTGTTTAATATATTCATGGCCATAGGCCTTGAATAAATACATACATACTCTCAGATTAAAAACTACTTTAATCTGAGGCCATATTATGTCATTCAGCCGGCTCGAATGAAAGATCGATTCAATATTGCCAGATGATTGTATGTTTTTTTTTTCTTTTGTTTTGGCGTCGCGTTTTAGCATTTGCCAGTGTCAAGTAATTATATATTTTCAAGTTTCAAAAGTTAAATAAGTGCCATCGTAGCTAGTTTTAGTCAAAGTCGTCTTTGTCAAGTCCAGTTTGTGTCAGTTAATTCCAGTCATGCTTTAGTAAAGTAGTGGCAACTTTACTACAAAGCTTCGATGGAGTTTTGGAAGCAACACGAAAAACTCATGTTTCACCACATTATATCATTTTCCCACACTCCCGCTTGTAATTCGGCACTTTATGAATAAAACACCACCATTTTTATGCATAAACACTCGACAAAACACTAGTTTTGGAAAAAAATACAACGAAGCGACACGACTCTTTCCGCGTTCCCGCCAAAACCCTGATTGTATGTTACATATTGTTAAAATATTTAAAAGAAAATAATTTATAATCCAAACCAAAATAAATAATCAATTATTAAATTGATTTGTAACCAAACCAGCCAAATCAAGCGCAGTAAGACAATCATTTGATATAAGTTATGCTCCATTACCAGTAGTCTTCTTTGAACAAGAAGAATATGAATCTCTAATTCTCTACATACTACCTATAAGACAAAGTCGCTGTTTTCGTATGTTTGTTTCTTCTAAACTACTTAACGGATCTCCTACGAAATTGTATATCTTAGAAAGTTCTATAAAAAAGTCGGCGATGGTATGTCTCCTCTCCTAACGACAGTACGCGTTATTGCATAGATAAACAACCTACGCCAAACATACCTACTGTACAACCATGCAAAGACAGGGCGGGTTGCTAGTCAAGTAGTCAATGTAGTTCCAAGTTCGAAAACATTCTAATGGATCTCGGATGCACTTGATCAGTGAACTCATAATTCTGAGTTTTAATTATGTACACGGAACTTGGCTTTTTATGAATTCTATTAGTTACAGCAGTTATTTTGTGTCTATGATAGTGGATGTATAAAATTGTATTACATAAATCACCTACATGTCCATGAGTGGGTGTTAGTTACAGCTACATTTTTTCATTCGACCGACACTAATAACGTCAAATCTTCGGTGATCGTAACATTTTCACTAGTTCGTCAGGTCTGTACACAGCAGAAAATCGACGTGATAGTGACAAACCAACAAACTTACTTTTTCATTTGATACTCGGCAAGTATAATAATGAACAAAACAATCGTTTACGGGTTACACTAATAATATGGATCACCTTTAATCACATTTTATTAAGCTTTTAAAAAATAAGTATATTAAAACCAAAGTATGCTTTCCTTATTTCCAATTATTTTTAATGTATTGAACAACTTGATACACACACTCCTTTCCACCAATACCATCAATAAACTCAATATAAAGCTGGATTGTGTCATCCTTTTTAAACAATTTCATGAAAGCATGGATTAATGGTCCTGCATCTGTATTTTGTTGTGATTTTTCGTTTGATATGTTTTTATCAGATACTTTAATTTTATCCATGTTGATTTTACTAGGTTCACCATTAGTTTGCTTATCTTCTAAAAACTTTCCCATAATGTTATCTGATGTTTCTTGATGACATTTCCTAGTTTGAATATCTAAGCCTTCTTCATGAGATTTCAACAAACAACCATTTTCTGTTTCAGCTTTATTCTGCCTTTTTTCAACTTTCAACTCATCTGGTTTAAATTTGAATGTATTTAAATCAATGGTTTCTTCTGGAGTACTAATACAAGGTGCAATTTCATTAGATTCATTAAAATCTGATTTAAGTTTTTTTGTTTCAACTGTTTCCATTCTTTTCAAAAGCCTTCTTTTTCTTCTTTGGTTGGACCATGTATTTTCTATCGCTAGTATATCTAGAGAAATACGATTCCCACACTTATTAAGAATTTTTTGTTTAATCTTCAATTCACTAAGTATTGTTTTAACTTTACTGTAAACAGCTTCAATGCTGTATTCACAGTTAGGTATTGGAGGCAGTAGATGTGATATAGGTGCGTTTTTCTTTCTTGGCTTATCTCTAGGTGGCACTGTAAATAAATTAACAACATTTTAAGATACACACAGGTTGGTCACACTAATCTCATGGATGTTATGACAAGACAAGATATAAGACGAAAAATTAAATACAGACTACTCCTGCAAGTAACATTACTTATATTTGATCTTAATGATCATTCATTTACCCTTCACCTTTATAATTGACACTAAATAAGACATGTTTAGTAAAAATAAATGTCTTGAGATAAGAAATTCGGTACGTAAATATTTTTTTTGTATTTATTTTATATTTTTACTGACAGTAAACCTTATTTTATGAAACTAATTTCAATATTTTGGCTTTCTATGCGGTAGTTTATTTTTAATACGTTTTCAAACTTTTTATAGTTATGACGTCATGAGGAAGGCTGAATATGTAGAATATGTATATATAAAAAAACAACGACGTAGATAAGTGTATGGAGGTTACAAGTATAACGGCAACCGTTGACTTGACATTGACAGATTTTGTTGAGGTTTGCCATTGTTTTTTTAGGCACTGAAAGAATTCTTGTACAGCCGACGACGACGTGACGTCATTAGAGGTAAATTGGAAGTCAAGTTTATTTTATGTATTTTATTAAAATAAACCCCGTCTCATTAGTTTAAAGAGTTTTAAACGTGAAAATCATGTACAGGAATGTAATATTTCGAAATGGTTTTGGAATCAGCAAAGTATTTTTTTTCTTTACATACCAAATTTAGCCTTTTAAAATTAACCATTTTAGGTCTGATTTGACGTATTGATAGGCTATGACACTTGCAGTGTGAGGCGTACTTGGAGTACTTAATAAATTCATCTTCCTTTATTTTTATCAAGTTGGGTTAAAAGTGTAACTTTTCTCAACTAAATGGCTGAACCAATCATTGCAAAAATTGAGTATAAAATCGATGGTAAAACTGTGGATTATTATTATAAAAATTAACATCTCAGGCTCGATCCCCGCTGACGTCGAAGTCGAAGCGAAATGAGCGCAGCGATAATTGAAAACGGTCGAATGCACACAGTCGTCTCTTTGACAGTCAGTAGATGCATTAGATTAATAAGCTACATTCTCGATTTGTTGCTTTGACTCTTATGTCTGTTGAGATTGAGCCTTAATTGTACCTAAGTTGTATACATCATGATCCTGATATGTCCAAGCCAAGCCCCATCTAGTGACTCTTCCTTGACAGAATTCTGTATGAGTGTGTTTTATGCCTTCTGCTTTAAGATCCAGCAACAGCTCAGACAAGTTACATTTGTGACCCACCATGGTAGTGAATATACTGAAAAAGTACAAAAATCATACAATAGGAAAAAATAATAAAACTTGATAAATCCACTATACATATTGGCTAAAACGTTTATTTGCTTGTAAATAACTAAAAAGCTTATTTGCTTTTTTATTATGACTTACGACATACTCGGACTTTGGAATAAAAAAATGTTTATATTTTATTTCATTGCTAATATCATGAATGATAGTTGTTTGTATGTATAATTATAGTTGTTCATACTTCTTATACAAATAAATAAAAATATCCTAAAAAACGCGTGTGGAAACTTAAGGTATGTACCTACGTACCTACATTTAATTAATAATATGTTTTTTTTCCTATCATTTGGCGTATTCATTTTTGAGGTGCATACTTTTTATGCTTCACCGGCTAGATGTTTGACCACAGCCCACATGATGTTAAGTGATGGTGTGGTTGTAGATGATAGACACACCTAGCCTGGAATGGATCTTACCAGTGCGGCTGTCGGAACACACTATTAGGTGCTTGGCGAAAAATGACTAACTTTAGGGTGGTAGCTAGCCAGCCAAGCACTATAAGGTATCCTACCATCATGCTGTGGTTTCCTACACCAAGTTACGCCACGTTTACGTGACGTAGTTACGTTACACCAGTTTAAGCTCATTGTTACTTGGACCCATTGGCATGTGAATCGATCGCACTGACTACTGAGCTATCATCACTACAAAAGGTTATAATATCTGTAATATCAGATTTACTCAGACGTCATAAACGTCAAGCCACGTGGAGGGCTAAGATGCGTTATTTAGCATGATGAATAGTGAAAGAGATAAGGCTACACAAAACATACATACATACATCACCTGCTTAAATCATAACCCCAGTTTTGAAGTCAGATAATAACTGAAATCATTTTACAGAAGACTGGTTTTAAATCTTTACATATTTCCACTTACAGTACTTGATCTTTACATCTTTTACTTTCATCAATGATTGTCCTACAAAATTTCAGCTCTCCACCTTCAGTTATTAGCTCTTGCGGTGATCCAGTAAATCCATTTTTTGGAGGAAGTCTGCAATAACATAATATACAGTTTTGGGTTATGAAATGAGTTCACTTCAACATACTTTTAATAGTTGCTTCTGAAAATCTTGTATTTATGGTAATTTTACAGACATAAAATTATCAGTGCTAAAAAAATTTAAAGTCCACAGTATTAGACAGATCACATGTATATCGCGACTGGTAAATCTCATATAGAAATAGCCCACACTCAGAATACAGTGTCAAAGACAAGAAGAACTGGACTGGGCTTATTGAATTTGCTTAATTATCTTAGATAGTTCAAGAAAAATGTTAACAATCTTTGTTCAGATAGTAGATTACCTACCTTGCTGGACTTCGTGATTCATATAATTCTTGTAAATTGCTATAAAATGGTGGATTGCACATACAAAAATCGTACTTGTCCTTAGTTTCTTCTGTGAACAAACTCTCAATCAATTTTGTCCCCATGTTATTTCTCACTGAAATTATAAATTTCTAATATAACCAAACATGGCTTAATATGACTTAACTAGAAAAAATAAATGCTGAGTTGATCTATAAAACTATGGATGATCTTCTGAACTGAAGCACCTTTAAAAATCAAACTTACTATAAAATAAATAATACAAGGACCTTATTTTATGCTATTAAGGAGGAGTACCACAATAATAGGTTATATTTTGATTGAAATGTATCTTACATTGAACAAGTTGCTCTAGATTGTTCCGTTGAATGTTTTCTTGAGCTTTCAGAAGACTTATTGAATCTGTCTCTGTGCCTAGCATATACCACTTGTTCTTTACTGCTGCTAAGAGTGGATAAATAGCACAAGCACCAGTACCTGTTGAAAAATAATATGAATACACAAGTTAATACATTGTTTATACTCTTAACTTTACTTTAACTATATCAGATGCAGTAAAAGGAGCATAAAATATCATGGTACTTTAATGTGGTTATTTTGAAAGAATTATTAATTTTCATTTGAGACTAGATGCACAAACTCAATTAATAATTAATAAATAACTAGTCAAGTGCATGTTACACCACATATAATACTTACAGGGTTGCGTAGACAATACCGACTTAGCTTTTAAATAATTTCTTGCTGTTTAACTTAACCAGTTGATCATCAACATAATTAGCTTACTTATTTATCTCTAAGTAGTGAGCACAACATTTTAAAACCAATTTCCATTTAGAACATTTAGCTAAGTTTTATCACTATTGTAAAACACAAATATGTAAATGTTATAATTTATACATTCCAATGCATGTATAAGTGCATTAAATGTAACTAACTGCATTTTCTCTCATTTTTGTATGACATTACTATGTATACATATCTTCAAAGGAAGGAGTATAAGTACTTACATAATAAACTGTTACTGCAAGTGCAACTATGTCACTTAATTAAATACTTAAAAATCTTACACTAACTCTATGATTTAATGTGGATAGTGTTGTAAATCTTATCAATTGTAGTTATACACACAGCTAGCCATACCTATATCAATGCCTCGTATGTCAGAGTTTCTCCCAATTGCAGTCATTAGGTCTTCAACCCACAATATATAGTTCAACCTCAATGGGAGTGTAGGGACCAGTCTATCTTCTGGTATTACTATGTCCAGGTTGAAGTCTGTTTTAAGCAAACACTTTGTTAAAACTCGTAGTGAATGTGGGTCTTTAAAATCAATTGTGACTGTGCCTGTTACATCCTGAAAGTATGAGAAAAACTTCGATATGGCACTATAACTGACTATACATAATGGTTTCTTACCTGAAGTGTATGTAACTAGTCTGTGGCATTTGTCTCTCCATGCATAAAATTACACAAATTTTCTTTGAGATATTTCATAATATATTTTGATTAGAACAATTAATTGTACTTTGTTAAATTGTTCACGGAATGTACATTACTATGGCAGATCTCATAACAAATAATAAATAAACGGTTTGGTTTGTTCCACCGAACGAATGGTAACGGATTTAACGTAAATATAACGTATTCGTGCATTCGAGCGCTGCGTGAGACAAACACTCACTTGACCGATTTTTTGTGTTAAAGTTAGGAATTAATTCCGTAGTTGTGAGTAGTTTTTACCAAGTTTATATTTATTTACATGACTATAAGTATAAGCTAATGATTCATGATATACATACCATTTTCGCAATTCTTGCAAAGCCAGCGTCTAATTTCGACAACTTCTCAAAATCCGGCGGAGTTCTATAGATATTGCGTGGATGCATATATTTATTTAAAGCCATTATGGAAGTAAATCACGCACGAAATATGCGGAAGAAAGCAGATAAAATCACAACAAAATTGAACATAAACATAACCCTAGCACCATTTTTTTTTTTCGTTAATTAGCCCTTTCGGGCAGGCTAAAGCTATAAAGCCATACTGCCTCGTCTTCAGTGTTATTTCTGCTGTATCTTAACTATGGTTATCGTTAAAGTCGTCTTAGTCAAGTCCAGTTCGTGTCAGTTCGTGCCAGTCATGCTTTAGTAAAGTAGTGGCAACTTTACTATAAAGCTTCGATGGAGTTTTGGAAGCAACACGTAAACTCATGTTTCACCAAATTATATCATTTTCCCACACTCGCGCTTGTAATTCGGCACTTTATGAATAAAACACCACCATTTTTATGCATAAACACTCGACAAAACACTAGTTTTGGAAAAAAATACAACGAAGCGACACGACTCTTCCCGCGTTCCCGCCAAAACTCCCCCCTAGCACCATAATATCCATCTATATTCAAATTCAAAACCTTTGGCTCTGGCTGGTATTTTTTCCTTGGTTTTGGTATCGCCTTATGAGCATTTGCCAGTGTCAAGTGTTTTATATTTTCATGTTTCAAAAGTTAAATAAGTTGCCTCGTAGATATAGTGATAGTCAAAGTCCTGTCTTGGTCAAATCCAGTCCGTGTCAGTGAAGTCCAATCATGCTGTAGTAAAGTAGTGACAATTATACTATAAAGCTTTGATGGAGTCTTGGAAACAACACGAAAAGTCATGTTTCACCACATTTTATCACTGCCCTACACTCGTGCTTGTAATTCAGTACTTTATGAATAAAACAACACTATTTCTATGCATAAATATTCGAAAAAACACTAGTTTTGAAAAAAATACAATGGGGTGACACGACTCTTTCCGCGTTCCCGCTAAAACTCAAGTCATGGCCTATCAAGATTCGTAAGTCAATGTCCAGTCCAGCAGTCCAGCAATCTTGCGAAATATGATTTGACACCGTATTGGGTATCACCAAACTTGACCATGAGAGTTAATTTGTAAGATTATTTTATACCTAACTTGATTTTTCGTGTAATACTTGAAAATGGCATGTATACAAAGTGAAAAGCCAAAAACGAAGAAGAAAAACTGTCGTTAAAAAATGAAACTAAAAAGAGTAAAAAAATAATAAAATATTTATTTACAAAATGAAGTGAAAACAAATTAATAGTAGATGGTACTTCTCAAACGGTACTTGGACCTTTCATAAAATTATTACCTGATTATTCGTCTGTCAAATGGTACTTTCATCACAAGTAAATCATTGTTCCCTTCTTCCCTTATTAATCTGTGATCACTTATCGAACGAAAACGAGAAGGCGCCATCTTTGACCGCCATATTTTTTTACAATTCATTTCCTTTTTGACGCACGAAGTGGAGCGGCGCGTTTAGATTTTTGTTAACTTCTCAGATATTTAGTTCTTCATCTTTCTGGTATCTTAAGCAGCACATTATCATGGTCGATAGAATTGAAATGGCATTGGACGACATTATTAGAGCAAGCAAGAAAGGTGGCAGAGGCGGAGGAGCTGGACGAAAATTCGATACAAATAGAAGACCTGGCAGTAGAGGAGGAGGAGGAGGATTCCGTAATGGCCGCTCAGGTGGCGGTGTATTACGAGGCAGAAATCGTGGCGGCGTATCTAAAGTCTCAAGTTACTCAAGGGTAAATCCAATAATTAGATGATAAAAAATTGCATATGGCGGGCAAACGTGATGGAATGACGCACCAAACAGTGTGTTGTGAAATCTGCGAACGCTCACGAAAAGTGCTATGAATAATGTTGTTACACTGCAACTCGCTTGTTCGGCGGCTTGCATGCCACCATGTTCTATTTTCAGTTACTGTAACTCACATTCTATAAATGGCATTGTCTCGAAGTACCTAGCTCAATGAATTAACCATAACTCTTTAGTCGCGATTTACCTGTGATCTCTGGCGTATGATCAGGGGGAATCTCCAGGAGTGTCATAATACGTTGACTCTACGACCAAAACGATGTAGGGGATACATCAGTTATGGTTCAGGTGTTGCTTGCCTCTGGTGGAGCCAGCTGTGGGGCAGACTTAGTTCCGGAGCAGCAGAGGCGTTAGCAAGAAGGCGTTAGTGAACCTGTTTCCGAGCCTCTACATGGTGCACCTTAAGAGTTATGCTATCATTGTGCATAAAAAGTGTTGTGAACCAGTGTTAAGACAAACTCTACAACCTGGACATTTATGTTTATATCAGCAAAATTTGTTGTAGGCTGTTATTTAATTTTATCATAATAAAAGAATTTATGTAACGATTTTGGTTAATTGTAAGCTATGTGGAGAAATAGATATGCTGCATCATTGCAATAAGAGTAATGATGTTCAGGGTGCATAGAGTGGCCTGTGGGCCGGCTCTATGAAGGACGACCTATTTCAGGGAGATGTAAACAGCACTTGGAAACATGATATGTTCAACAATGAATTTGGAGAGAGAAAAATTGCACAGCGCTCTGGAGCCATCACTACAGGACCTGCTAAGCTACTTGTATCAAATCTTGATTTCGGTGTCTCTGACTCTGACATTCAAGAATTATTCTCTGAATTTGGCAATCTAAAAAGTGCTGCTGTACATTATGACAGATCTGGAAGATCGCTAGGTAAGCATTGCTTTCTGTTATTTATACAATAGACTTACCAACATCTGTTCTTATAAATTAAAAAAATATGTATTTTTTATTATAATTATTTAAAATAAAAGATATTGATATTATTTTACCATCAATTAAAACTAAGACAATAGCTATCATAGAACTCATAGGCAACCAGCTGTTTAAAATGACAAACAATGTCATGTTATTTACAGGTACAGCAGATGTAGTCTTCGAAAGAAAAGCAGATGCATTGAAAGCCATGAAACAATATAATGGAGTGCCATTGGATGGACGCGCAATGAACATTCAGTTGGCCACTTCAGAAATCAGCAGCATCAGGAGTGAGGGGCGTATAGGCGGCGGCGGAGGTGGTGGCGGCCCCATGAGAAGGAACTCTAACAGAGGTAACATAAACTTTGTATCATTGATCACACACCATTTTCCCCCAAGGATTAATGAATACCTCTGGTTCCGGGAGAAGTATAGTGGTTGTGTGGGACTCCACCAAAGTGACAGCATACACACTAAAAAATCCTGGGGGTTTCCTGCTTGTTGCATATGTGCTGAAGCTACTGAAAAATGGTCACAGGTCTTGTGTTAACTAATATTGTTTTGCAACTTAATGAAAGGAATCCAATTTTTGCTGTCTCAGTGAATGACATTAAGAAACTAGATATAGAGCATAAATACTTGCTTCTTATACACCTGGGCTGTGAGTTCTAGGGTGGAGACAAGAACTTATACAAGGTTCTTTTTTCCTCAACATGAACCTAACACTTGCATGGGGATATGATTGTTAATGCTTATAAGTTTTGTTTCTGTTATTAACGACTACCATGTGGATTAATTTTTGCCTCGGAGAAATCGGCAGGTCTTGTAGAATAAGGGATGATGCCATGCAAGACAAATGAGAAGCACTCTAGTTTCTAAAATATTTAATATTTTCGTTGGTTATTCCAGGGGCACCAGCCAGGAATCAAACCGGTGGTGGTGCAGGCGCTCGTCGTGGTGGACGTGGTCGCGGTGGAGCCCGTGGGGGCAAGCGCCCAACACCTACAGCGGAGCAGTTAGATGCTGAGCTGGACGCATATGTTAAAGAAATTAAGTGAAATTATAAGAAAATATGTTGACAGTGAAAAGGACACTCTTTCTTTTATATTATTTTTTAAAGTATCTTAGGAAATATAACATAACACAATAAGTGTTCCCATTTGTTGTACTATAAATTTAGAATAATGGACCAAAGTTGTTGGCTGAATGGAATAAAAAAGTTTCAGTTAATACTGGCATGACATGTGAATTATGGTTCTTGCAAACATTCAAATAATAAATATAAGGATTCAAATATGTAATATTGCTTTTATTGTCATGGTCCCTAACCCAAGCAGGACATATTACCTTTAATTAAATGTAAATCCCTGATGGTACTACATAATTGTTACTTGATTATCTACATAAAGAGGGCTAACTTTTAACTTTCTATGTTAGGGTCAAATCTCGCTACCTGAATTAGACACACTTTCTCTTGGCCTACTACAAACAACAAACTCAACTTTTGTACTTTTGGTATACTCACAAAATTATGGTGGAATAATAAAACTTCATAAATTCAAAACTCCCGAAAACTACTCTTTTTTTTTTTATTGGGCATTTGTGTAATAATAGCACAAGCTAGTCTAAAGGATAGTACTAAAAAAATTGCAAGATTTAAATAATATTGTACCATGAGATATAAAACAAAACAGGAGGGCCAAGGTCATGTTGCGTTACAATCACAGAGGACATTATATACATATAGGGTATGAAGATGTGTCCAAGTCTGATGAATGAAATCATTAGTCTATGGTTAGTCTACAAATAATGATTATAAGCTTTTGTACTAATTTTACCAGTCACTAGGAATATCAATATATTATTAGCTTTTGAAGGTGCTTTAGCATAAAATCCTCACTTCTGAGTGTCTGTCGGATATATTTACCTACTTAAAATTTAAAAAAAAATATTACAAACAGAATTCAATAATGGTATTTTCCGCCATAGTTTAATAAGTTAATTAGCGTTAATGGTCAATTATTATTATGTCTCGTGTAGAGAACCTAGGTATTTCTCTACTTTCATTTATTGCTAATTTTCAACCACGGGACAGCAAAAAGATAACTTCATAGAATAAAAAATAAATTTTATTTCATTGATTGATTACGTCATAACCTAGACTAGACTTCATCATCTTTTTGAATTGTGAATAATGAATTGTTCCATATCGGGTCGAGATATGCCCTCGACGGGGTGTCCGTCGAGTATGGCGCTGGCCGCAGGCTCCCAGGGCCACATGAGCCGGCCGGTGTACGCGTTCACCATGTCAAGTCGGGCGTCTTCGGGGATGTAATACTCGCTTCGAGGCTTCTTGTCTCTGCCGATGCTGAAGTAGTACTTGTACCCGCTTGATTTTGATATTTGGGCTGACCATGGCTCTACAAGTTCGAAAGGAAACAGACGCATGTTGGTTAAATAAATTAAAAACGGTATTCGAAAGTTCTGTGGAAGAAGCTACATAAGATTGGCGAAAGAGATTTACATAATATAATTATGCCGGTAACATTAGTGAGCTGCTAATTGATCAACGTGAAGGTAAATAAGGTAAAGACTAAACCGATCTTGATGTGTTTGTAGCTAGGTTTTCGATTAGCAACAAACTTTCCTGATAGGGACAGTGTGGCCAAGTACGCATGGCACAGCGCAGCGATCTAGTAGAAATCTAGGGCGAGAGAAGGTTGTTTCCTTGCTCAATTTTAAGTACAACTGTTGTATCAACTGCAAACGTACCTTTTATTTCTTTGAGGAACAGAATTGAACCAACGACGTAGAACATTTCGTTCCTATTTATTCTATCCGGCGTGTTTATCGTGACTGCTTTCTTCACACGCTTCATCGCTCGGATTTCGAGATTATTCACAGCCGACGACAATTGCTCCATATTGTACAGTTTCTTGCATCTTATTGGAAGTGCTTGGCTATCAAAAGGTTTGGATAGAGCCGAGCAGAATAAGTTACACTGGTTTACCCTGCAAAAGAATCACACCATATGAACCATATCTCTGAATTTTTTTCTTAATTATATGCGAAAGTACTTATTTCGCTTTCACGTAGCAAGGGAATAGATCAAATAAAAAGGCTTGTGACATCAGCTACTTTATACTTTAGTGGCTTAGTACGGACATCATATATATACATTTTGGTTTAATTCAATAAGTATTTGTGATTTTTTAGCAATGCTATAAATTCTTTCTGTAGCGTACATGAGCTCTATAACTGCAAAAGTTTATGTGAAGGATGTGGCTCCATCGATATCTTTTAATTATTTAATTTCATCTTGGACTGCATCCTGCTTAACATTAGGCAGGGTGTAGTCAAACGCGAACCTATTATGTATAAAAAAAAAAAAAAATTTAAAAACTCGTAAAAATGGATAACATGATTTTAATAGACAAATACTAAATTTACCAATCTCAGACTGATCTGTTCTCATTGTGAAAAGAGAAAGCCAACAGTGTTCTACATTTGCAAGTTCTTAGTGGCAAATTTCCCACGTACCACCACAGTATCAGATATTCTGCTGCCAAGCATTACCTACTGTCTAAGATTAGGTAGATACTGCGATCTGGTTATAAAGGCATTACAAGTAGAGTAATAACAGGACTATTGACACTGACCATCACTTATCTGTAAGAAATGAATGCCAAAGCAGGGATGCCCCAATTTCTTTTTTACTTTTATTCTTTTATTTTTTGAGATTTTCATGTTGCATTTCTAAGACAGCCTCTTATTATTGCTCTTACCATCATGATAGCGTTTCGTTCGTCTCATTGCTTTTACTTTAAAAAAGTTTACTATTGCTATTTTACAACTAGAAGATCTCTGCAATGGGCAATCACAGAAAGTAAGTACTGCAAACAGGTTCTAGCCAGAGTTCACAGACTGTTTCAACCGTTTTGATCTTATTCCTGCCAATCTCAAAGTCTCATGAAGTTAACACACTAAATGGAGACTCTTGTTTGGTTATAAAGATCATATACATTTTTACAAGTACATAAATACATACCTTTCAGATAAAGCATAGTGTGATATATCGATTCCGCCCAACATCAAAGCATCAATTATGTGTAATGCTTTGCTATAAATCTGGTTATTGCCTTGGCCTTTGTATTCTTTCACAATCTAAAAGAATCCAAACATTTAAAATGTCATAAATACTCAAGTAACACCTACCTACATTTTAGTTACTATATAATTAATAAGTGTTAATCAGTAGTGCCTTTTTGACCTGAGATTTGTTCGAAAAATAAATAAATTCTTTGTCTTTAACATACAACTACACAGACAAAAAAAAAATAACAACAGAGAAAGGACTCCCTGGTGAAGCCCCAGGGCTATACAATTTCAATCATGGGATAATAAAAACAGTAAAAATTAGCTTAATAGGTCTTAGACCGCAGGTTAACCAGCTTTTCAGGTTTCACAACACTATCTAGCCCTAAACTAAACAATGTTTGTGCTATGGGAACTACATAACTGATATTATACTTTGTATTTTTTTTGTAAATACAAACGGAATAGCCAGACACAGAACCAAAATATTTGTCCGGGGTAGAAACGACACACACTCACTACAGCTCAGGAAGCTATTACTAAATGAGCTGACAGGGCAGTCAATAAACACCTTATATTTCAAGAACAATATAGCTTGCTTTAATTTAGTATTGCATAAGTTCTCCAGTATCTGCACAAACCCTGTAGAATTACGCTTACCTCTCCATAAATGAGTGTTCTAGCTGGCATAGTGAGGTGAAGGTCCACAACACTTCTCCATCCATTAGTTTCTAACTGGAACAACTGATGTCCCCCACAACCTGTAACATTTCATACAAAATCATTGAAATATAATACATTAGAATTTAAAAAAAAAAGATTTTTTTTAATTTTTTTTTAATTTGATATTTTAGTTGGAAACCCCACAATTAAATCCAGCTGTATTTTACACTCATCTAATTAGTTTATGTATTTGCATGCATTGTTTTTGTTCTAGGTAACCTTAAGATTGTTGTACAAGTATAGTGAAGTATTGATAAAGGCAATAAAAATTACAAAATTACTATTAATTCTTACTCAAAAATATTCTCAAATCTGGACTATTCTTGCCGCTGCTGAGGAACATCATGTGCCAATCATAGACATTTCTGAACTTTTCCAAATCCTTAGGCCTTTCGATGTAATCTGGTTGTTTGCATAATACGGCGGCTTTGAACGTTAGCGCGCTTTGAGCATCTGGCGGCGGCATGTGCATGAGTGAAATTACTTTCATGAGTGTTTCGTCCGGGCTCAGTCTTTCTGGCTGAGTTCTCACTTGATCTGGGAGCTGTGAAAAAATAACAAAATAAAGGTTAGAAAACTAAAACCCTAGGCGGGATTCTTTACGCCATGCCACACTTTTGCTTGCAACTTACGCCTATGCTACATTGTCGACTGACAAAATATAATACACATGTATTTGTTATTTGCTTATTTTGCTCTAGAATAAAAAGTGACAGTGGCATTATACGAATGCCAATCAGGAACACGTATTAGTTGCCTACATCGGAATAGTGCCAACGACCACCAAAATATGTAAAAAATCATCAAAGTAGCTTACATTCCACAATTTTAGACACTCTTCCTTCATTTCAGCTTGACTAGTTTCTTTCAAATTTTTGTCATTGCTAAATGCTGCTATTTTCAAAAGATGTTTAATTTGTCTTTCGCCCAATCTGAAAATAACAGTTTCAAGTTCGTGACATCCCTAGTATCATGAATAGAGGAGTTATTCCCATGTTTTGTTCATACATACACACAGTTACTTTTGTAAATGTATTCATAGAAAGCTGTATCTTCTTGTATGACGTTAAGAGGGACTAGTTCAAGAATGTCTTCGGCGGTATCGACTCCCTTCCAAAGCATTGAATTGACGGAGAAAAGGTGCTGCTCCACTGATTCTGTGCCTAATCTCTTCCATAGGCATATGAGGTATCGTTCCGAGTTAGCTGGCCTTGAGGTCACCGGTTTGAAGATACAAACTGAAATTACAAAAGATAACACATGTACATTTTCAGTGTGAATGGAAAACTTAAAGTAAGGGCAAGCTAAATGAAACCACTTAAAAATAAAGTGGCTGTTAGGGTTAATGCACACGACAGCCGGTATATGGTGCAGATATTTTTTGCCGGTTGCACAATAAACATCTTACTTCATCTGCGTCGCGCAACAACGGCATTTTGCATGCATTTGAACTACCGTATTTTGCATGCATTGCAACTGCATGAACTATATTTATTGCAACCACCGTTTTCACATAAAGTATGATTATTTCAACGAATTTCATACTAACGCACACCCCATAAATACTTTACTTTGAAACTATGTGACGCTGTGTGAAAATAACGAATATTAATAAATTATTACCTTTGTCAAAACACCTGTGCATAATATAAATTAGGCCAACACTGAAGGGAGTGAACACGTCAAATAGCTTGACGACAAAGTGACCACCAGTGCGCACTAGCAGCAACGCAGCAAGGCACTGACATAAGTACAGCTGCTTCGAGAGCACTTCTTGTAAGTTCTCTTGACCTTCCACTGAGAAACCCTGCAATACCACAAGAAAATGAGATTTAGAATGTTAGAACGATTAAAGCATTTATTAGTCTAAGCAAACAGTTTCGTATGTAATGACTTATCGAACTACACATTTCTGAGACTACACTTCTTAACATTTGAAGCTATTGCCGTGCAGCTGTCTGCATGGTCCTTCGTATTCAGGGAAAGTCAGTACAGTACCGATGACTTGCGATCGAGATGTGAGTTTAAGGCCCTTTTTGATACGCATCTATGCTCATTTTCACTGCACGTATTGTCCATTCCTGCTTAACCAAATTTAATACGAATATCCTTTTTAGCAATAAAATTATGGTTGGCAAAAACAGCCAGCAGGTCTTCGTCTTATTATGTTGGTATTCATTCCTCTTGCGTGATGCAAGCACTATATCGAGTCGAGCTATTTGAATAGCTAGACTCTATCTATATAGTGTAGCAACCTTAAATTGTGTCATTATATAGGATAAATGTAAATCATTAGTTCGACTTACACCATCAGCCATAAGAAAATGGACTCCTTTATCCTCAGTTTGTAGAAGTACATGCTCCTTCAAAGATGTAAGGTTGGCTGGGTCATACACATTGCCATCCTCTTTCACTCCATAATAAGGGTTAAAAGTCTCGGCTGTGCCTGCATAAAAGTCTGAGAGTTTGAAGTCATTGGGACCTTTCAGAGTAAAACCAAAACCTGAAATTTAAAACTAGAATATATACAATGCACACTATATTTTAAATACAAATCATTTACAGTGTAATTGTTATACTTGGATAATAGAGCCAGTTCCATTCCAGGCTAGATGTGCTTTACCATCTTCGACCACACCTTCACTTAACATCAGGTGAGCTGTGGTCAAACAACTAGCCTGTCAACACTAAAAAAAAAAACAAAAAAACTTTGAACTAAAATACATATGTTTGTGTTGAATGTATTCATTTTATATTTTTTCACAGAACTGACACGCAGCTCAATTTTTTTCTTGAAGTGTGAATTTATGAAAGAAAATTGGGGAAAATTGTATTTATATTTGGCTAGAGTAAAAAACAAGAATTGTAATCTTTTACCTTTAGCTCTCCATCCTTTTCGATATAAAATATATTCTGAGAAACCTCCAGGGCCAGCACACACATCAGCAAAATATAGTATTTCTTTCTTATCAATTGCATCTTCGCCTGTAGGTGTCTTGGGGTTTGTAAAAATGAAGTCGAATACTGCATCTATGTTTGCCATTTTTACAGCTGCTCTATTTAAAAATATTAGTGCACCAATCGTTTCGTATGGATTACTACGAAATCGGGCATGTCTAAGATCCTTGTCATCGAGGCTGTCAAAAATAGTCTGAAATAAAAAATGTTAACCAAAATAAGCGTTTATTTTGTGATGCACCCAAAACTATTACAAAGTGTTATGACACATACGTTAGTTAAAAACATTATTTCATTAGCTGTAAACATGTTATAACACCCGCCATATTGGATTGCATGTGACGTCATATAACCTACTTCAAAGTGATGGTGCATTAATATCGTGCTTGGGATGTTTTGTACTACGCAGAGTGCAATCAAGGGTTCATGTATACAATCAAAATAGTCCCCCATCATCGCGTAGTCGGGTAACAAAAACCAACGATTCTTTAATGGCTGAACATAATATGTATATGAGTAAAGTTAAATTTATTATAATCAAATTCTTGCAAGTTAAAAGATATGTATATATTTAGTTCTTCTAGTATTATTATGACAGATAGATTTATTTCATAAATCGACCATAATGGATTTTTATTTTGACTCACCTTTGCTTCCATAACTCCTTTCAAAATTTGAGGATCCACAAAGTTTACTTCGTCTTCAATAGTCAATTTTTTTGGTCCTTTCCTCAACCAGGAATCAAGGACATCTCCCAGTAGTGGTTCATCATGCGCAGGAGGCAACCACATCTGTTTTTATAAAGCAATAAAATATGTAGGATGCCGTTTAGAAGTTCTGTGAAAACACCTAGACAGGATTTGTGCTGAACGGCGAAGAATAAATTCAAAGTAATTTATTGATAGCTCCGTATTTATAAATATAACTCATTCAAAAAAAACCTTTGCCCTTTATACAAAATAATAATAAATGTCCAAATTTTATAATACAAAATAATACCCACAAGAAGAGAAAACACCACTTCAGGTTCACAAAAATCAGTTTTTGGTTGTGGAATGGAAGACATCGCCGTGGCTTGTTGGTTTGGTACCAAATGTCGACAAATTAGATTCAAGCCTAAGTCAGGTAACCTGTTCTACAAACGGAGAGAATTGTGTTCGTATGGCTAGCATAATAATTTTATCTCCGTTTAAATAATAGACACACGCAACTACAGAAAAGATATCCGCGACCACACTCTACAATCTGAGCTATACTGACACTGTCATAGTATTTCGAAAACCATACATTACATGCAGAGTCAGCAGAACCATAAACAGATTACAAGCACTGCCTAGATGCAGACATAATTATTCAGAACCTGACCATCAAATACAAATTTATAGAAGAAAAAATACCCTGATACAAGTACAGACCCGCAATTATTCACGAGACAACTAATTACAAAATTTGCTGAGACAGAACTACAATAATTGGCAAAATTATTCATTTTAATAGATCAGACGGCACTGTTCATGGGGAAAGAAACAAATTATTTACCCATTAGATGTAGCTACCCCTAATATACACAATATGACTTCTACAAACAATGACAATATCACTAAATATGTATACAGATCTGAAAAATAAATGAAAACTCAGTGGAACATAGACACGGTAACAACTATCTCTATCACATTATCCACTACAGAGGTCATACCTTCTATTTACCTACACTATTCATATAGGTACATGCAATCACAATAAGCAGGTCCAAACTGCTTGGATTTTTTTAATCTCTTTATCAATAACATTCATCAGTTTTTCGCTTGGCCAAAAGCCAGTGAAAAACGTTGCTACATCGATTTACGAACAATAAAAAAATTATACATATATGTACATTCATATTTGTATATGTATATGAAATAATTATGGCATCGGGATTTAGGTGAATATTATACAATATAGAATTTTCATTTTTTTACTATTTATTTAATTTATTGTGCTCTAAAAGAGCACAACAAAAATATTTTTGATCGCTTCTACATACATTTACGCAGTTAAAAGGATTTTTTTGTGTAAAATAACATCTTTTTTGAGAATTTTAAAAACCTGAAGTTTAAACGTCATTTCTTCAACAGTCGTTTAAAAACAATTTGATAACGCGCTCAAAAACAGCAGCAGGATCACGTAGAGCAATAATAACCATCACTTCATGCTCTGTCGAATATTCTTCTTCGGATGATGAAGAATTCGTCACCCCCGTGAGATAAACGCCTCGTCGAGCAACAGCAACGACACTAGCGACAGCTATACCAAAGTTGACGGATATGAATATATCTAACCAGGTAAGCGAGCATTTCAGGAGGACTTCGGAAGACGTGATTTGCCAATACAGATTCGCACCCGATTCTACTCGTGGGCCGCGACTACCACGTTTACCTATACCTACCCCTAACTAGCGTTGATGGGGATTTTTGCTAGCTCCGTATTTACGGACTAATGAAAATTTTACGGACACGCATCCGATCTTGCACTGCAATGCCATAGCGGCTGCTGCGGCAAGAAGCGTTGCACGTGTAGGTTTCCGGACACTAACCGTGCACGGTGACCTACCGGGGAAGCGCCGGTACGTACAGGATTCATTGCAAAGCTGATCTAAATACTTCAGCCGGAGGAATAACCGCCCCAGAGTCTGGTATGTGGTATGTTAATTCCAAGATCATTGTGCCAATAGTCGTGATGATGATCGGCCAAATAGTGAAGTCTCGGCCAACATCTAAAGAGACTCCTGCTAAGTAGTTAAATCAAGGATTAGATCCAAAGCCTTTGGCGTGGTATATGACCTTTGACGTGGTACACATTGTTAGGAGGTTCCTCACTCTATAGCCCTAACCACCAGCAGCTTGAGCCCTCCCCTGCTGCCACCACTAAAGGTCTAGATATCTTATAATATTTATCTTGATCTTGTAAAAACGTAAAATTTAAGAATGAAAGACTGTAGACTTGGAGGAAACATGTATAAACAAAACATAATAAAATCAACCTAAAATCCTTTACTGAGTGCTGTCATATAAGTCGAAATTATCAATTGACTACAATTTGCTCATACCCAAAACAATTCTAAAAACCAATTTGGACATTTAGCATGCAATAGTGGGGTTTAGCAACCAGAATATTATTCATCCTTTTAAAAAAAAAATTAAAGCTTTCATGGAAAAAATTACTTTGAACCAAAAAGCTGTTACATGTATGTAGTTACATGATTTATAATACGAAAAAAAGTAGAACTGGGATAGTAGTTACATACAACATCCTCTTTTGCTTCAGGCTTAGAATCATCCGGTTTCCATGTGAAATCTCTGGGTATGTCTCCAACAGCAGATGGCTTCATGCCCAAACCTCTCCTGCCTTTTTGAATAGAAGCTTCAACAGGATCGACTCTGCCGTGCTCAAATTTACCTAATCCTCGTCCTGGTTTAAAACCCATGTTACTCATCATGCGTTTTGACTTTTCTGAATATTCTGCACTGTACGCATTATCATAACCTGTATCTTGGTCAGTACATTTGTTATAGAAAGAATCAGTGGTGTCTCCAAATGTAGGTCGCATGGAAACTTCATTATCTTGGTCATTGAATCCTGGTCGAACATCATCATAACTATCACTTGGTGAAGAGCTATTACTCAAACTACTTCTACTTAATCTGATATTATTATCTTCTGAGCTTCTCTCTGTGTAATCACTATGTATTTTAGCAGGCTTTTGAAAATTGGAACTGTAATTATCATTGTTTTGTGCCTTTGTTAGTTCATTGTCAGAATCTTCTTGAAAAGCTGGAATATAATCAGAACATATGGGCTTTTAAATACTGAAATGAAAATTGTAATAACCAGACAGATATAAGTTTCTGAAAGGCCTTTCAGATACATAAAAATTCTTACCAGAACCATGTGAAGTGGTGGAAGAGGCACCATAAGTGTCCACACGAGGAAGTTTAGCCGGCACGGAACTCTCATCGCTGCTAGAATCATCATCTGAAGGATCTGAAATTTTTTTAGTATGATGATGAGCCCAACAAATAAATTTTTGTAGCAGGAAACATGTAACTAATACCTGAGGTTATTTTATAGCAATGATAGCTCAATGGTTAGTACAATCAGATTAAATTCTTGAGGATGTCAGTCCGATTTCCAAAAGTACACTTGAGCTACCGGTGAAGATATTATTGTGAGAAATCTAAATGATGATAGAGTAGTTTCTACTACAACTTCAACTTGCGAATCTATCACCAAGCATCTAATGGTGCACCAGCCTCATTTCAGTGCCAGATACTATTCCGGCTAAGCGTGTTTATCATGACCCAGCATGTTATTATTGAAAAAAAAGGGTTGAATTGAACCAGATTTAGTTCCCTCTAATCCAAAACTTGTTTGAGAGGCTTCAATTTCTAAAACTCGTGTGTTCCTATTTCCTTCAATAGCAGCACGAATGGTGTTTTCGACCAGTACATTTGACCGGTCTGTATATTGCTAGAGCTACCTGCAGCATGCATGCTGTTTCCCTGCTAACATGTCATTAATGTGTATAATAAACGATGTTTATAAAGTGCAAAATTACAAAACTTACCGGAGAGATTCATGGTGAAGTATTTTCATTCAAGGCTTACAAAATATGTTTTAGTTTCTCCTATCAGATTACTGTATACTTAATGAACAAATGGTCAGAAATAGTCAGAATAAACATTTATACAGTACTAAAACACGTTTATAACGTCCTCACTATTCATTACATTAAACGCGCTATGTCTTTTTTTTTTAATAAATTTTCGGCAAATGGATACACAGGTACAGAGTCCTGGACACTTAAACTTTTTATTATGTACTTATTAATTTATTCATTTTTGTTATTTCATATATCAATCTAAGATATTTAGCTACAGTCAAAGTTCGTCCTTGGTCAAGTTGTGCCGATCGAGTCCAGTCAGTCAGTCAGGCAGGTCTTGTAAAGTAAAGTAGTGGTGACTTTATTATAAGCTTAGATAGGGTTTTGGAAAGTTTTTAAAATATCAAAATCGCGTTTGCAATTAGTCATTTTATGAACAAAACATCATTATATTTATAAATAAACAATCAATAAAAATTGTGCATTTTTGAAAAAAATATACAGCATTTCCGCGTTCCCGCCAAAACTCCTTCATCATTGATGTTATTACGATATTGCTAGGAAGTAATGGTCTGATTTGTTTGCAAACAATGATGTCATGATGTCATGTATGTAAATATATTATTTAGAGAATCAATTTGTCTGGGTTTTATTATCGTGGACAATTATCCACTAATATGCCTTTATCATTAAGTCATAATGCAAATTAAAAAAATTGACAAGTGAAAATCTGAATATGGATATTATATAAGTATGTTCCGTTAGATTGAAATTCATCATCATCATCATCATTTCAGCCGTAGGACGTCCACTGCTGGACATAGGCCTCCCCCATTGACTTCCATAAAGACCGGTTGGAAGTGGCTCGCATCCAGCGCGTTCCTGCGGTCTTTACTAGGTCGTCTGTCCACCTTGTGGGTGGACGTCCTACGCTGCGCTTGCCGGTCCGTGGTCTCCACTCCAGAATTTTGCAGCCCCATCGGCCATCAGTTCTGCGTGCTATGTGCCCTGCCCACTGCCACTTAACTTGCTAATCCGTTGGGCTATATCGGTAACTTTGGTTCGTCTACGGATCTCCTCATTCCTGATTCGATCTCGTAGGGAAACTCCAAGCATAGCCCTCTCCAGATTGAAATTAAATTATATTAAAAATTAAATCTATAATTTGTAAAACTTCTTCAGGCAATCGATATATATTCGAAGTTTTAAAATTTCATAGAGGAAATACTTGACATTGGCAAAATAAACAAAGTGCGATGCAAAGAATGAAAAAAAAAAAACAATTGACATTTCTATTTTCGTTTGTTTGGCCGGCAGCCGGCGCGGCTATTATTTTTCGCTTTTCGCGCTTTTATTGGAAATAAAATTGATAAATATTGGTTTATTACTGTGTGTTTACAATTTAACTACAATTAATTTGGTTGTTTGTGGCGCTTTCACGATACAATTTAGTAAAATGACTGTCGGAGAAGCGAGTAAAAATTTGCCATGGTTCGTAATTTAAGTTAATAATTGCCATCGTTAACTTTGATAATTGTAAACTTACGCTTATCTTGGTTTAATTGTACTCTTTCATTCCAGGGTTGAGAAATATAGGCCTTCCAAATTAGATGACTTGGTTTCTCACGATGATATAATTAAGACTAGTAAGTGGAATCATTGTGTATTGTAGTTTACGTTTTGTCATAAAATATATGAGGTTATGTTTTTATTTGTTTACAGTAAATCAATTTATGAAAGCTAATCAACTGCCACATTTATTATTTTATGGCCCTCCTGGTACCGGAAAGACGTCTACCATATTAGCTTGTGCCAAACAAATGTACACACCGCAACAATTTAACTCAATGGCAAGTATATTATTTAAAAACTTTTTTTTTTATGTAAGTACATAGAAAAGTATAAATACAAATATTTTATCTTGGATTCAAATTTGGTTTGTGAAGACCAATTAGCCAATAACTCTTGTTCATGTTTCACTGCAGGGTGGACACAATTTACTGCTATTTCTGCACTAATATCTTTTGTCACACCTTCCTTGGCAAACAAGTTAGCTTTGTTGTCTCTCACTCATGTTCTGTGGCTCATTGTCCATTGAGTGTATAGATAATGGCTGAATGTTAGTGACGAACATGAGATGCTTCTTTTTGACCTTATCAATAAGAGATATAAATCTTGAGCAAGCAAAAGGCCCATCACTTGCTTTTGCAGGGCTGTTGTGATTCTATTTGGGGCTTTGTAATACCAATCTCTGGCAAGTGGAAACCATATCTAGCTTCTTTGTTGTTTTTGCACTATTCAGTGTTTACAATATTTTTTATTACAGGTTAGGTGCTTACAATAACCTCACAGTGCATACATGTTTAAATGTTCTAGGTTCTAGAGTTGAATGCTTCAGATGACAGAGGTATTGGCATTGTGAGAGGGCAGATTCTCAGTTTTGCATCCACGAGAACAATATTCAAGGCAGGACCAAAGCTTATTATCTTGGATGAAGCTGATGCAATGACCAATGATGCTCAAAATGCACTGCGCAGAAGTAAGTATCACAGTCTTCACTACAATATTTGTGTCTGGTACCTAAAAAATTTACATTCTATTAGTACATTTTTTCTCATAATATTTTCCTTTTTTTTTGTAGAAATTCTTTATACATGTTTTTATTTACTAGTTCAAAGAATCAATAATTATTTATTAATCAAATTGTGTAAAAAGCCTATTAAATAGCCATGGATAGTTATAGCTTGTAGTCCAGTTGAAGACTATTAATGTTTTCTTATTTTAATTATAGCAAATAGTTGACCAAGGCCAAATTCTAAATTATTGATTAAAGCATACCTTTAAAAACGGATTAACATAATAGATGAGTTTTCATTATTCTTTCTACTTTAATATGTTGCTATGGCTACTTAAGCCACAACACATGCTAACTTTACTAAGTAACATGACTAAGTTCATAAAGTTTTCTTATTGATATATACACACTCTTTATGTGTATAAACTAAACATATGATATTATAAATTGTAACATTTATTACTCATGGAAATTTGAATTTAAATAAATAGTAAAACAGAAGTAAAATTAATAGTGTGAACAGAAGCTTTAAAGAAAATTCTCATGTCGGACAGTGATGATGATGATGAAATCCAAAGTAAGACTGTTAAAATTGCTGTAGTGGGAGAACCAGGTACCGGCAAAGTAAGTAAATTAAATATAATTAAATCCATGAAAAGAATGAATGAAGAAATGTTTATTTTTTATATGTAAATGGTAATGAGACGAACGAGACACTCTCCTGATGGTAAGCGATAACGCCTGTCCATGACCATTGCAACAATATACAGAACTCTTGAGTAACAAAACAAAGTCCAGGGCATCACTGCTTTGGCGCTCATTACTTTGGAGACTTTCGATGGTTAGTCTCAACAGCCCAGTAATTTCGCTAGCTGCAGTACCCTTCAAACTGGAACACAGTAATGTTTACACACTACTGCTTAGCGGCAGAATAACTGGTACTGTGGTGGTACCTACCTAGACAACCTCCTGCTAAGGAGATCTACCACAAAGTAAAAGCCGATAAAATAAAATACAGAAAGAAAACATTCAGCGCCATTTCCACATAATGGTGAAGTCAGGAAAATAATTATGGGGTGTGATGTATGTAGGTATATAATTATGTATTTTATTTTGTGTATTATTTTGCCTGATATTTGTAGAGTAGCCTGTGTAGTCGCTATTTGGGCGGGAGTGGCGTCGCCATTGGCAGCACACAGGGAGCAGAAGTGATGGCCGGGCAGTGTGTAGGCTTGCGTCCTCCTATCGCACTGCAACTGTGCGATGTCGCCGGCAATGCACTCGAGACGCACATGCTTAACAACTATTTATACGCGTCTGATGTAAGATGACTTAACTTAATATCATTCCTTTTATTTACCTTTACTTTTTTTCTATTGTCGGTGTGCACAATAAAGAGTTTCTATCTAACTAATATATTCATAGTTCTAAACAATTCAAAACAAAATTCCCAGTCAGTAAAGTCGATATTGAACCTTCGTAACTTTCTGTGTGAACGCTCCCATTGTGCTGGCGATTCGCGGTAGACAGAAAGAACAGTATTTAGATAGAAACAAAATGTGCTAAGCTAATGCTACAAGTAGCGAGCTTGTTGCTAAAAGCGCACGTAACCAACGACAATAACAATAGTAAACAAGAACTGTAGCTCAGTGAAGAGAGTAATGACGGCACTTACACAGATCGTTGCCCAACGTTCCTTCGAATGCAGCACAACTTTGTATCTCTTAGATATCTAACATTATAAATGTGTAACAATTTATATAGTGTTGGTTTGTGTAGGTATGTTTGTTCCCAAATAACTATATTGCCTGTATGAATTTGGATGAAAGCTTGTTGTGTCAGCAATAACACAATAATTAGACAAAGAAAAAATATCGGTTCCTTTAGGATCGACTTTGAAACCTTGGTGTGCTGTCTATTTAAAGTTTTAATTAATTACAGATAGTGATCTTTGTCTACGATCTAACAAATCTGCAAAGTTTTGAAAAACTTACCGTATGGATAACGAAAGTAAAGAATATATTTGGGTTGGAACCAAAAAAACCCATAATGGCTTTGTTTGGAAATAAGTCTGATTTAGAACACCAGAGAGCAGTGCGACTGTCATGTGTGCAGATGTTTGCTGCTGAACACTTTTTGGAAACATTCAAGGGGTCTGCTAGAACTGGTGAAATGGTAAAATATTGTTCTTTTACATCTTTGAAAGTTCTCATAGACATAAGTATCTTGTAACGTAAACATTAGAAAGCCTGCAGATATAAATAGATGATAGCTTTTGTCTCTAAAAAAATATTTAAATGTAAAATATAAATTACAATTCCTAATCAATAGGGGAAATATGATGGAAGTACTAAATAAGATAGAGCACGGCCAATATTTTGAGATGGTTTTGGTCAATTTAAAACTGAGGTTTACCAAAGAAGCCGCGTTAATAAATGCACGAGTTCAGAATAATATATGTATTCCTGCCTATAACGGAATACTAAAAATGCGCAAAAAATTGGGGTTTATTATGAAATCCAAATCTCAAACACAACTTTTAATCACTGCGAAAAAGAAAATATCCCATTAGGTACACTAATACATGAAACCCGTGCATTCACATAATTGCAAAAAAAACACAATTATGATACCTTTTTTTTCAATTTCAGGTTCACACACTTTTTCTGAACTTAGTGTCCCGAGCGATGGGAATGAAGGTTCACAAACTGCCTCCTTTAACGGTGAACGGACACGGCAAATCGCCGCTTCCCGCCGAAAAGAACAGAAGTAGCCCACTGCCATTACAGGCTGTGCCGACACACTCTCTCATCATGAACAGAAAGGCTTTAAGAAGCATGCATAGAAAGGCGTCGTCGAAAGTTTGCACTATAAATTAATGACAATAAAATGTTTTTCTTGTTAAACTTGTTATTTATTGCATTTCTAGCTTATATGTATACATATCATTATTTATTTACATATGTTTAAAGGCCGAGCGCTTTTATTAAGTAAATTAGAAGCCATACAATTTAATTATGCCTGCCTAATCTACTTGAGCTACTACACAAACAAGAAAACATTTGAGATAATAATATCTCCAACACTACATTTTCTATACACACCAATGAAAGCGTAGACTTTAGCACCAGTACGTATGCGTTTTGTCAAATAAAATATAAATGTTGCAGTAATAGAGAAGTATACAGAGAACGTGCGGTTCTGTATAATCTGCAATTACTTGGGCAAGATAATCCCGGCGCTGCAGTCGCGCTGCACGCGGTTCCGCTTCGCCCCTCTGCACCAGAACCAAATTGTGCCTCGACTGCACGAGATCGCCACCGCAGAAGGGTACGCGCTATTTTTATAATTCAGGCTTCAAATTAAGATGGCAAGTGTGACAATTATGCCAGGCTCCTTTTATTTGGGTAGACCGGTGAAGGAGAATGCACAAAACACTGAGCAGGACGTCCGTTAGAAGCCTAATTGCTCCTACTTTGAATTAGATTTAGAATAAAGGAGATTATTACTTGGTGATAGATCTTTGTAGCATGAGGCTTTTGCAGATTTGAAGGTTAGGCACATACTGCAGCTAGCAAAATTATACGGTTGTTGAGACTATCCATTGAAATTCTTAAAATAATTTTGTTTTACTACTTTTTATTGTAACGGTCATGGACGTTCGTTACCTTCTCCCATTACGAGAGCAATCTCATTACATTTACATAAAAAAAAGATTAGTTCTAAACTACTACAGCAGCAAATAACTAATATAAAGTATAATTACAGAGTGAAAATATCAGAGGATGGTATGAAAGCACTTCTCACGCTGTCCGGGGGCGACATGCGCAAAGTGCTCAACACGCTGCAGAGTACGTGGCTGGCGTACCGTGACGTCACCGAGGACAACGTCTACAAGTGCGTGGGGCATCCACTACGCACTGACATCAACAATATTATACACTGGCTGCTCAATGAGAATGACTTTGCGGCCTGCTTTAAAAGTATCCTTTATAAAAACAGATGATATAAACCTTGAAAACCTTTTTTTTTAAACGGTTAAAAATATTACTTTCTAATTCCTTTTATTATTATTTTGCCCAGGGGAGCCGAAGGAAAATCCTTTACCACCGGCCGGGAACAAGGTTGCCATTCTAGCGAATTGTCGCTCGAATGGCATCCTACCCTCTAAAAACCCTGTGATGCTTCTCAGTGCTTGCAGTTATATAGCGTCACGGGAACGCTTGCGTACTCATCCGCAGCATTGATATAATAAAAAAAAAAGGAAAATATATATCGAAAAAGATTTTACAAAGCTCCAAACTAAACAAAGCTTGCACTAAGTGAACCAGATAAACTGATATAATGTCACTGATATGTTTTTTTGTTGTTGTACATGCTTATAATACATACAGAATACCCTGACACAGCACCAACATCAATGTTCGTCGCAATGCGAGCATTTACATAAATTAAATGGTTCTAACACTAGTGAATCCAACAGGATTTTAGACTCGCAAATCGTCCCACAAAATCGAATCAGTGGGGCAGATTTCACTATAAATTGCTAGGCATTCCAACATGCCGCATCAGCGGCGCGGCTTGGTTAAACTGTGAAACAATACGAAAAAGCGAACAAAATGAGGTTCTTTTTTTGATGCAAAAATCATACTGAAAGTTGCTAAATATTTCTATAAGTCTTTGTAAAGAGATTTTTTCATGTATAATCTGACTTAATATAGTATCTTTTGTCTAATTAAGTGTTTCTGTTAGATGTATGACAAATATACACTCCATTATTGGGGTTAATAAAGTTATTGCATTAAATTGAGTTATTGATCGATCGCCGATTCTGATTATACCTAAAGATAAAGTAATAAGATAAAGTGAAGTGATATTGCACTGTATGTCATTGAAGAATGTCGTTTGAATGACTAGGTTCGATAACATTTCGGAAACTATGTACTATATTATGTAGGCAGGTACATGCTATTGGCAAAATGATTCATCAAAGTAATGTTGTCGATACAAGGTGTGTTATTATGATTGTCTGATACACGTTTTATTGCATAAGGAAATACATCATGTGAAATACACTCATACAACTTAATATAATAAATATTATGCAATAATTATAATGATGCTTAACATTCCTATACCTGTCTCAGATATCCAAGACTTAAAACTTGCGAAAGGTCTAGCCCTTAGCGATATTCTCACTGAAGTACATACGATTATACAAAGAGGTAAGTATGTTTTGTTGTTAACTAGTCGCTCGCCCCAAACTGCGACCTCGTCACCTCCATATCACTACCATCATTTAATGATTACGGCTCATATTGGATACTTATAATTATATTTGCACGAACTTGCTTACAAATTTCGTAAAGTTCTGATGAGTATGCATAGAACACAAACTCGATTTGTTCCAGTAGAATATGTAACAGATCTTCGCTTCGCTCGCTCAAAAAGAGCCAAAGTGTAAGAGCACTTATATTGTTTTAAAGTATGACATAAATAAAAATGATTTTTTTAATGTAAAAGTAATGAACTGAACTTTCCTGATAGCCAGCCATCAGGAAAGCGTCTCGTTCGGTTCTCTTACCAAAAATAACGCCTGCAGTACCTTACTTCAAACCGGAACACAGTAATGTTTATACACTACTGCTTGGCGGCAGAATATCTGTTACCGCGGTGGCACCTACCTAGGCGACCTCCTGCTTACGAGATCTATCGCCAAGTTGGGAAACTCGAGTAAATAAATGAGTCTACGGTCTCTATATATGTATCATATGTTAGTTCCCACTTAAATAATAGTTGTTTGACATCAGGTGAGCTGTGGTCAAACAACTAGCCTGTCAACCATTAAAAAAAAAAAAAGGAATTAAAAGAATAAAGCTCATAGTGTATTTTTAGAGAAGTCTATGATCTATGTTAGAGTTTTGATTAATTTCATTAAAAAATTACAGTGAAATTGCCGCCCGAAGTGCTGATATCTCTGCTGATCAAGATATCGGATGCGGAGGCGCGTCTCGCGAGCGGCTGCAGCGAACGCATCGAACTGGCCGCACTCGTCGCTGCTTTCCAACTCGCCAGGGACCAAGTTAAAGTGGACGACGACGCCTAGCTGTAAGCACTGTTCTCTTGTCCATACTTGCTATACCACCGTAAAAATTGGCTATTATATTGAGGTCTGTAGAATTGTCTAAAGGGGCAGTTAAATCAACAGCTCTACTATGACTGCTTCTTTATAAGGCCTAATCTTCCATGTACATAACTATGTTTAATGTGTTACGTGTAGAAACAAAATGTGATGATTTTGTATGTTTGTTGTAATTAAATAATTTTTGTCTAAATAATTCACCGTATTATGATTTATTTCTAACATCACGGCTGAAAACAAACTGAAAATCTTGAGAGCTCAACTTTTTGTAACGTAGGTAGGTACCTACGTTACAAAAAGTTGAGCTCTCAAGATTTTCAGTTTGATATAAAATATAGGTAACTACATGTAGGTATAGATATAAAAAATCAGATGTTGCACACGTTTCGGTGTGATTGTTATTTTTGTTATCACGATTTCAGGATTGGTCTTATAGTAAAAGTGGCTCATAATAACAGAAGTTTATAGTTATGTTAACTGTATGGTACAGAATATCATACAAGCCGAGCCCAAAACATCACAATATGAAAATTGTGCCAAAATTGACAGCCCTGTTGGTTCATTGGTAGTGTGTCTGCTCCAAGAGCTGTAGGGCGTGGGTTCGATTCCCACCCAGGACAAGCATTTTGTGATATAAACAAATGTTTGTTCTGTGTCTGGGTGTAGGTACCTACTGTAAAAAAAGTTAAGTGTTCTATCAGTTATCCGACTTCCACAGTACAAGCTTTATTTAGTTTGGGGTCAGATGGCGCTGTGTGTAATGTCCTACAATATTTATTAAAATTAACTAATTTTATATTTGTTGGTTTTATGGTTTGGGGAAGAAATAGTATGATCAAATAAAAATATGGTGTCCGTAAAAATATCAGATCTTTAATCTATAATAAATAATAATCAATTGTAATCCTACTATTTACAGAATTTACTTCTATCTTATCTATACTATAATTACAATCCAGGTGACCTTCAAAGAACTAATTTTCGCAAATACTTTTCTCCATTCACAAACCGTACAAAAATCATATTTATATCAAGTATCAATCAACGATTAGCATCAACGCATCGGATTTTTGTAAAACAGATATGTATCAACAAATTTATTATTTTGTGAAATTATATTTCGTTATGATATAATTTCAACATATTATACAAAAATTAACATAATGGGCTCTAAAGAAACAAAGGCCTACATATAGCACTTACACTGATTAGTTATGAGTTGACCTAGTTTTCAAATACTTTTTTATGTAATGTACTTCTGAACCAAAGCTTAATCTTAATTAGGTGTTTAAAGCTTTTAAACTCATTCTTAAAAGTTTACTTAACCGAAGAAGCTGGACATGAGGCTGCTGAATGAGTTAGTGATAGATGCGATGAAGCCGGGGGCTTGCGCGGGCGGCAGTCGCGGCGGCGGCGGGACCGGCCGGTAATACTGTCCGTCTATACGCTGAAATGCAAACTCAATGTTACTTTCTTTATATTTGACAGGCTATATATTTGACTACAACTCACCTGATGTTAAATGTTGGTGTGGTCTAAAATGATAAGCATATCTAGCTTGAAACGAAAGTGGCTCTAAAGTTAGGCTGTAGAATTACATCGTTAGTTGCATAGCGGCAGATTTTCAACTTGAAAATAGCTAGCTAGCCGAGTACTAGAGAGTACATGATTTCCTCATGATGTTTTCCTTCACCAGTAGCTTAAGCTCATTGGAATGTCTTCGGGAAGAAAAGCTTCCCTTTGGCACAACCGGTAGTGCTAAAGAGAATATCAATTCCCCTTGGCACTACTGGTATCGCTTGGTAGTGTCATTGGGAAAATATATTTCCGTTAGGCACAACTGGTAGTGCCTAAGGGAATTGAAATTCCCCAAGGCACAATTGGTTGTGCCACGCAGTTGTGTCACGGGTAAGTCACGCAATAATGACGTTCATTTGTACCACTTGATTAATCTTTACACAACTGCCCAAAAGAGACGTGTAATATTTTTATGATTCATGTATAGGTACCTACCTACATGAATCATAAAAATATTACACGTCGTGTGTATGTATGTATACATATAACTATGTATGTGAGTTTCTTTATTCCACTATAACTTTTAAATATTTGAAGAGATTTGGATGTATGTATGAGGTAGCATTAAAATCCTTACATCATCTCGAGTGATACTGGCAATGATTTCTATAACGCAGTTGTGTTTTTGTTACATTCAATAATATAATCATTTTTGTTTGATCGTTATTATCTGCGCTCTTTGTCTTTTCAAATTAACCGTAAATTGCCTAACTGTTACTTGCAATCATAAATACGTTATCATGTTACACCATCCGTTACGCGCAATGCGCGTGAGCGGAGCAAACGTTGTCCGAGCACGCCTTATCAACGTCACTAGTATATGCCGACTAGTGACGTAAACTCTATATTTTTGAATGATAAAACAAATTATTTGTTATCAAAAATATCAAACAAGAATCATGCATTAGTTACTATTAGAAATAAATATAAACTCACCTTAATACCCGCTAGGTTTGATTATAAAAGAAAACTTTCTCTACAATATTTCTACTCAATTATTTGGGATGAGCGTGTATACCCAAAATAAAATATATTAAACGTTTTTCACATAAAATCCAGATACAATTTCAACGCTAAATAGTCTAAATATTACATAACAATATTTGTACTGGTTTTATATAACCATCCTAGATATATGCCTATATATTCTATTGCCTAATATTTTAGTGATAGCTACAAATTATGGTATTGGCAAGCGACAATCATTGACAATGAGCTATCATCGCTACAAATTAATATAGAAACAGAGATAATAGATAATTATAGAAATAACTACACCGGTACATAAAATAAGACAGCCTTTTAACCTGTACCTGTGTGTATTTTTAAAACAGACAGAAACTTATCCCAACACAAAACTACTAACTGCGCAATTAAAACGTTTATATATGACCATTATAATACCTTGGAACATTTTCACTAGCAATTTATGCACTGTTACTATGCAATTCGCGCTTTTACATATGTACATAAATCTAAAAATATGTTAAAATTCTATTTTCAAAACTAACCAAAACCTTCACCAAATCTACACCAATTCAATATGAAGTTTTACTTCAATAGCTATCTACAATAAAAGCCAAATCAGTCTTCAGGGAATACGATGGCTCCTTCCACGGAAACCTGAGAATCTTTGGGGGTCAGGAAATCCTGGGGAGCCTCAGTTTCCAGGGGGACTCGAGTGCGTTGTGGAGGCCTTGCCGTTGTGGTGGCTATCTTCATGGGACGGTGAGGGCGGGAGTGCTTCTGCGCCGGCCTGCTAGGTACGTAGCCCTACACCACAACATACTACATATCACCACCACAACCACCAAAAAGATCTTTATTTACATAGAGAATATCATAAATTAATGCTAGCAAAAAAACCTGCACCGGTTAAATTTTAGTCGCCAGAAGGTTAATCAATGTAACATCTATAGAAAGAGTTAATAGTGTATAATGTATATACATGAAACTGCTTCATAATTTAAATACACGAAACTCGAAAATATTATGTAAAGAAATACAAAATGTACATAATTTATTTTATGAGTGTCGGAAATTTTTAGATACTTACTTTGGCTGAATGCAACGTTACATTGAGTAGAGTTGGATGGCTATCGATGACGATGAATTCGACTTCTTGTGGAATATATCCTTCCGCAGAAACCTAAACCAAAAAATCAATGAAAATTTGCTAAGAATAACTACAAAATCGTTCATAAAATCATCAGAAACATGTCAGAAAATGATCATAATATCATTGATCATACACTTTATGTGAGAAAAAGTCAAGATCCAGAAAGTAAGATGCTTGTATGTCCACTTTTTTTTGGTTTGAAATTCTGTAACAAACAGCCAATACTTATTTGTTTGATCATGCATACCCTAGTAGTATTTAGTTGGACATCAGTCACGATAGATAAACTCTTTAAACCAGAAATAGAAAATGTACAGAAAATAAAGGCACCGTAACGAGTTTGTACCACAAGTGGTATGGTTGCACTTGTAAACGGGAGGAAAAAACCTCCGTGGTACCGACTGTAATAGCTATAAATTATATTCTTACATCGATACGGTAAGTGCCGGGCAGCAGAATCCTCCAGAACTCGCCGTATTTGGTGGTGCGGTAGACGACGTCGCGACCCTTCACTTTAATGTTGGCGCGCTCCACGGGCGCCCCGCTCTCGTCCATCACAAACCCGTGAGCACCGCGATGCACCTCCGCCAGGTACTTGATGAGGGACTGCAATAATACTACTCATTATAATAGCCGTAGGGCTACTTCGGAAGTCTTGAGTATTTGCGTCATCTTTTCATTTGATGCTGCATTACTACGAAGCGGCACGTAAAACATTAACCCAAAACATGTACAGAGAGTGGCGCCATCTAAGACAACCTGAAAGTTACTAGAAAATAACCCAACGAATAACCCGATTACGAACAATACAGTAGTATCGATTTTGTATGTGATGATGTATCTGTACTAGTAGATATTATATGATATGTCTTGTGCAGTTCTTCGTGTTGGGAGCGGGAGTTCGTTTATGTCCATTTCTACGTTTATTTCAAGCCGTGTGTGGTAATAGATTCATGAACATTCGTTAGTTTTATTTGAATCGTTTGACCTGTCTAAGTTAAACACTGATAATAATTGGTAAATTTCAGTACCGTGTAAGTATATAGCCAGATTACAATTTTTATGGGTATGTTAATATACAATGCCTATAAATATGAGTATAGAAATGCTATGTAAATGCCTAAGATTTAAACGAACGGAGGTAGGTATGTAGGTTGATGTACGCTATTTGTCTATCATACTTATCGGATATTACACTAAGATATAATTTCAGCCAAAGCCGAATGCCGATCTTTATCATTAGTTACACACGAAATACCTCTCGTCACTAGATAAAGCACGGGTACAAAACAGCGTGTGATTCTCTTATCTACGTACGTACGTATGATAATAATGAGATAAAATAATATAGAACCCTATCAATAGTCGGATATCAGGTTATTTCTCATCACTTCGTTTCACTATATCAAGCAAGCCTCTTGGGCCAGACGATCGTAAATAATAAAATTTGATTATTTTTACAATTTTCCAATATACGGATTAGCTTTGATACTTCATCGAAATCAAAATGTGTTATAAAACTTTGATAACTTTGTTTGCAATCCTCAATTTTGCAAATTGTGAAACGAAAGTAGCTGAAGCAACTCTCCAAGCCGGAACCATAAACGGGACCATTATATTTACGGAGACAGACGAAGGAATTCATGTGACAGGGACCATAACCGGCCTCCCGATAGGACTGTACGGTTTCCACGTGCATGAGATTGGAGACGTGAGCACGTGCGACGCGGCCGGAGCGCATTTCAACCCTGATGGAAACAATCACGGCGGGAGAGATCACTCTGTGCGACACGTGGGTGACTTGGGCAATGTCCAGTTTGTCACCGGCGACGGCGGCTCTACCATCGCGCACGTGAATTTCCTGGACAGTTGGATCGCGTTCAATGGAACAAACAATGTATTAGGGCGCACGCTGGTGCTGCACGAACAGGAAGATGACTTGGGATTGGGAGGACATGAAACTTCGCTCACGACAGGGAACGCAGGCGCCCGCGTCGCGTGTGGTATCATACGAGAGATCGACACCGGGAACTCTGTTGGAATGATCGCTCCTTCGCTTACGGCGTTAGCATTGTCTACGGTATTTATGCTCATTTCACTCGTAACTTTTTATTAACATTACACTAAGCAAAACATTTATTTTTAATTTAAAAATATAATCCTATAATTAAAACGGGATTTGGTGTTTTTGTTGCCTACCTGTTTGTTATCCTGCCAGTATTTAGGCAGCTCGTGGGCGGGGGGATACTTGCAGCACGAAACTTCGAGAGTAATCTCCATACAGCCGTGCCAGAGGTAGTTGTAGTCCTGCATTCCGCCTAAAATGCACATAGGTATCTGATTAAGTATTATACTTGTAAAACTACAACAATCTTTGCCAACTTATTAAATACCAGTTATAAGATTAGTATCTAGTAGAACCTATAGAGTAACACGGATAAGTATTTCAGGCTAATACTAAGTAGAAAAAAAACCAAACGTTGATTACGAATGGTTCTTTTCTATAAAATATTTCTTGAGCTTGTGTATTTGTGGTAGTTAAGTACAAATAAAATCAGTATACCAACCAGTGAGAGGGTACCAGGCCGCGCCATTAGTGATTCCGTTGTCGAAGCGTGGCGAGCCTGACTTACAGGAGACGCCACGCGCCATTTTGGCGTGGTTTTTGGAGTACACCAGTGACAGATGGCGAAACACGTCGTCATCAGGCGCGATCGACGGCGTGTGTGCGTAGCTTTGGAACACTGCATTAAGGGGATATGTGGACGAAAAACAGATTATTAATAATGCTCATGATGTAACTCGTGCTGTTAAAAAATGTCATTACAGTACATGCTATATAGGTAAATTATAAAAGTATCTACTTAACATTCTACATTAAATCCAAAGTGAAATCACAGTCTTCACTTTGGATACGTATCGTTTCTCTTGCTGACCACAACAGCTAAGTAACCAGTACTAACATCGAGGTAAACAGCGATTCTAAAGGTGTACGTAAACAACAACTGCAAGATGGTATTACTAGTTTGCTAAAAAATTTAGCTTCTTTGTCAAGTTGTAATTTTTTTTAAAAGTATATCTACTATTATCATTTAGTAAACTAGTAGTAATATCTCAAGAGCGCAGACTTCAAAACTCACAAAACTGAAGGCTGAGACGTACCTACCTAATAGTTGAAAATTCTATTCGTAATCGCAATCGGTTCCAATGAAAGTAGATAATTATAATCTATGGATTATTAGCCACTTTAATAATGGAACTAATGTAAGGAATACTTTACCCGAGCAAGAGACTGCCGACCTGCATATTCCTTTGGTTGCGTGAAAATTAAATTTGGTATAATTCGTGAGAATGTGCAAATTTAGTCTAAAATAATAAAATCTATCAGTTTTTTGATTCCTATAGTATCTACACGCATTGCTTTTTTTGTGGCTAGATGGCAATGTGTGAATTGTTCTATAATAGGGTATTTTTTTTCAAATTAGTGTTTAACTGTACTTGGCTTGCATACCTGCAAATTACCCGTCTTCCTAAAAAAGAGGGTTATTTTTGTTCGTATTTTCTAAGCTACCAATCATATTATTACATAATATGACATTTCTATCGTGTTTCATAGGGTTATGACATCACAGTAAATACATAATGGAATTGGATTTTATAGATTTAAATTTGCTGATCAGAACATTTATTTCGAAACAAACATTTTCATGTTTGTTTTTCAAATTAAAGTCTCATTTCTAATAAACATTATAATATTATCCCTTATTTATAGTTGTGACGTAGCTTACGTTACAATCGTAAATGTAACTGGGCGTTAGGAAGTAAGTGGGGTTTAGTTTTCTAATCTACCCACAACTTGAAATCATCTGTTTAATCATTCGAAGTAAAACATTTGCTCTTTCTGTATGCTAGTAGCGCGTGGCACTTTGATGTTCCGTGATAGATAAGTCATCAGTGAAAGTGTCCCACAAAAGGTGCACACAGAATAACAGATACCGTAGTTTCTGCGCGTCATCACCGCGGGGTTACGGTCGTTTTAAATGACACACACGAGTCTTCAAAACCTTCAAGTATGTTTTAACTCGTGAGTCTGGGTACCTATAGAAGATCGTTGCCGGATTTACCGGTTGTCGAGACAGGAAAAATCTCACATGCTTTGTGTGGTAGGTACTTGTATATACTATACATATCTATCTACATATTTAAGTGGATTTTTATCATAGATACCCGATCGGTTAATGTTATTTTCTTTAAAGAATTTAAAAAGGAAATTAAGTACATAATTTTGTTCTTATACCTACGATATCATACAGAATTGGTATTCTGTTTTTTTTGCTACTCCTTATTCCTCACATACTATCAAGTGAATGTCTTGCTCATCCTACCACTTAATTGCAAAGAAAAGCCTGGCTAAAAAAATATGTGCCAAGCTTATTCCGAATTTAAGTTAATAAACCTAGACTGATTCACATGAATTGTACAGATAAAATACTTACTAGCACTAGGGGTGTTATCAAAAGGATAGGAGGCAACAAGAGCTCCTCCATGCAGAGAGCCTGAAAGCACGAATTGGATCTTGCTGATCCACTCTTTGACGGCTTCTGTCTCTGGTTGCGCCTGCTTCGTGTTCGCCTTAAAGTAGTCGGGGAAGTTGCGATTCAAGTCGTAGCGCCGGGCGTTGTGCCTGCAAAGAAGTTATCAGATGTTTATTTTTTAGATTTTACCATAAGTGCATTGTTATAGTCCATTTTTAATTAGTACCTACCATATATTTATGGTTTAATACATACATTACTCAATTTATATTATTATTTGAACTGAAAACTGAAAATTGTAAACTTTATTTTTAATATAACTAAAAGAAAAGTGTCATTAAAATTTGAAAGGCGTTCATTTACATAAATTAAAAAAATCGTATCGTTTGTTAATTTCTAAGTAGGTACCTACTTGCCAAAATATGCATACGAAGAATTCAAATTTATATTTATCTTTTTGAAATTCCATATTTCCCGTACTAGTTATTACCTACTTAGTTTTACTTTAAGTTGAAATGCTTAACAAGCGAATTTTCGCTGTTTCGTTATTTTAGCGTTTTGTGACTTATTATGAAGTATTGTGATAATACGAGTAAGTCACCAATCGCTAAAATAGTATTAATATTTCAGTGTTTAGAAGACACTCCAGACGTCACAATTTTAACTAAGAAAGTCATAGACAAAAGCTATTTTCAACGATGAATCACTAATCTTTAGGAACGAAGATTCGATAGTAGCAGATAGCAAAAGAGCTTGGCACGGGTCTACTAGATAGTTTTAATAATTTTACTATATACTATACTTAGAATGTACCTGTATGATAATATTTCCAATTTTCTATGCTGTAAATAAAAAATGGTCTATTGCAAATGCCCGTACCAATGAGTGGTGTTTATAAATAGATGCCTGCATGCATTAGTGTATTTACAACAACAGGTTTAGGTTTACACATGTTTATCAGTAGGTAATTGATCGCTAAAAGGCCTTCAATCTATTCGACTCAAATTCAGGTCATGCGTTGTTATGATTCTCATAACTAAATAATTAGTATGTGTGTATTGTGTACCTATTGTGATACAAAAATCATTCAGCCCAGTTACTGCAAGCTTCTGATCTTCGATCCTAGGTTTAAAATTAGAAACATTTTTTTTTCTGATGTTTGGCAACATTACCACTAAACGAAATTTTACTATAGAAATAATACATCAGAAATATCGCATAATTAAAACAAATGTCTTAACGGAATGGACCGTGTCTCAATATAGGTACTCTTGATAGATTTTTGTTTTGATATGGCGATTTAGATATTATCTTAGATAATATTGTAACAACTTGCCTTCCATTAGTGGTATCACACTGGCCTTCTTTGGAGATGGCGAACCCATCAGGGTTCATCGAAGGCATTAGATGGATTCTGGTGTTATCTAGCAACCACTTAATGTATGGATCCGTGTCGTACGATGTCACCAGATACTGAAAAAGGCATGGGCGTTAAATCAACACCTGGACAAAATATAATTTTCTTGTAAAATGTTTGTAATTTTTTATTAATAAACATTTGGAATGTCCTTCCTGTGACCATTATTTCGTAGTGTTTAAAAGCTTTAAAACGGTCCATACCGTTTTAAAGCTTGTCTATAAACAGTTGCAACGCAAACCTGGACAACTGCAAATTACAAATGTTCATAAGCCAAAGATCGCTTATCATTAGGCTCAGTTTGCTTGCTATCCTATAAAACGAATAGAAGTTTCCAATGTTACTATAACTTTGAAAAATAACTACTTTGTTGTGGTAAGATAATGAGGAACAAAATGTAGTTCTATGATATTATCTAGAAACTAATCCCCTTTCACCTTTTAACGGCTCAGCTGTGTCTTGAGCTACTTCTGAGGAATATGCAGGAATGTTGAAGCACGGAATGTCGCTTTCCTGTTTATAATAATACGTGTAGATATACATGCTACAAATATACTGTTAGTTGTCGGTTGGCGGTTTAAATGTTATTATAAAAAGACTAACTTGTATAAGGTGCAAGAGAAGCTCGCGGCCTACAGCTTCATTTCCATGGATATTGGCGACGTACTTGACATCTGGCTTGCCAATCATGTGTTCATACGGAGACGCCGACACCACGAGCACCCAGAGATCTCGACCTGATAACAATGTACCAAAGTTTTTAGAGAACATCGAGACAAAGCTTATCAGAAATTTATACATTGACCTGATAAAGGATTTCTTTCCCCGAATGTACCTAACTCTGTAAATTTACTGCAGTCAGGTCAAGCTTTTAGATGTCATTAGGTCGCAGCAACAACTAAGAACAACTATTTGGTTTGAATGCAAATAAACTTGTTTGGAACTGTATGTCTAAATACTAAACGATGTCGAAACTTATCATCCATTATACAGTCGACTGCATTCCAGTCAAGGTTTATTAATTTACCTACAGTGTTCATAGATTTATTCTAAAGGCCATTCGTTCTAATCATGTTTATAAGAAAGCTGTACCTGTACATAGTGTCTTCTCATTGTGATAAAGGTAAGGCCATAGCCCCCCACACTGGCCAAGTACGAGTTGACAGAACAACTTGGATAAAACAGAGGATCCTGGATCTCTGTTGGTCAGAGATCCAGGATCCTCTGTTTTAGTCAGACGATCAGACGATCTCTCAACTAGGCTGCCTTGGCTTTTAGTGATACAATATACGATATGAAACAGAAATTAATGAATTTCTTTATATGTAGACTGTGATTGGTTCTAACAGAAGTCTATTGATAAAGTAGGTAGATAGATACATATAATTACTATAGACATGAACGATTACACATATATACCTTGTACAGAATTCCCGATAGAGTATAGAGCAGTGAGCGCCGGGTAGCGTGCTGAAACTGCACGCAGGTACCTTGTCATCTGTTCGTGGTCATGATACTGGAATTCCAGCTCTGTTCCACTCTCTCTGGACTCGCCAAGATTTGTGGAGGCATCTGATGAGAAACGACAAACTAATTACTAAGGCACATGAGAAACTTTTAAATTAAAATTAAATAGTCGTATGCTACTCAAAAACACAAATTCTGATCGAGTGTGTCAGCGTACACGCGAAATATTGATTTCTAATGCCACATTAGAGGTGTCTGATAGTGAAACAGAAGGACTACGAGCAGTTGCTGCGCGTGCGCCTTACCTGTGTAGCTAGAATCTGTAAAAGCCTGTGAGCGTGCCCCACGCAATAAGGCCAGCAAAAGGAAAACGCGAGCGATGCCGGTTATTGTACTCCCGGTCATCTGTAACAAAGATAAATAATATCATGGTATTGCTAAGCTTATTAAGAAAGTAGATGCTAGCATTTTGGTCACCTAAATAACTTTTAAATTTTTCAACATGTTTGTATGTATAGGGTATCGTTAGAATCCTTATTTCATCCCGAAAGACAATGGCAATAATTTTTTGAAAGAATATATTTATTACTAGGCATTCGTGTAATTTCATTAACTAAGCTTGTTTTTTTTATCGATATGTGTTCGCGTTTGACTACACCTTGCCTGATTTTATGCAGTAGTGCGGTCTAGTATAGGACACTCTAAAATAAAAATGTATGAAGGTACAAATAAAAGTAACATTATTATTAGAATACGTACAAAACTCGATTAAATGTTGTTCTCTGTATTCTTTTCTATTTATGATGTGCACAATAAAGAGTTATATCTATCTATCTAAATGAATTATTTCAATAGGTATCTATATTTTTTTGTTTGGTACTTATGAAGATCTAAGCCAGTAACGTCGTTATAGTATGATGAGCACTGTTTACGACTACCTACTATTTTGTTGGTTTGCTTCACTTGCGTCAGCGCAACTGGTTGGAGTGAAGGTCACTGGGTCAATGTTCTGACATTCAGCAAAAGCCTCGTATAACAGGTGTTAGGAAAAGCTTTCAAATCCTTAAATACAGTTAGTTGCGTATCTACTTACGTGGTGCACATACCTTTTTCTAGAGTCGAAAAACTTTGACTTTATTACTATCATAATTGTAATGGATTCACGGAAATGAGAATCCAAGAAGCAGTGTGATAGCGATAGCCGTAACGGTGGTGTCCGCTTTCCTTCCGCTTTTGGCATTGGCACATTAACCCTGATGCCGCGACTCGCTAAACTGCTCACTTTCGATTTTAAAATGCCCCTAAATGGAATGTACCTAATCGTATCTATTGTTGTCATTGTATTCGTAGATTTGAAAGATTACTCCTGCTAGCAATTTGATTTGTTAGACCACCCTAGTCCATTGCCTACACCAGTAGACATATCTATCTTATTCAAATTTCCATGAACTATCTATTCCTACGTACTATCTTAGTGAACCATGCAGAAATTAACGAGAAATTGATTATTTATTAAATAAGCATATTTCAATCGTAATTAAGTATACTTAGGCATCTATAATACTTTGTTACCGTGCAATTTACATTAGGTATAATTAAATATTTCCTTGTAACTTAGGTGTTACCAATAAAATATTTGTATTTATAAGTAGGTATTCATTCGAACCTGCTCCTATTTAGGTGTAATGTTGTGGTCATATTATTTATTATATGAGGTATAGTTTGTAGGTATTATTTACAGTTATCTACCATATTCAGTAATAGGTTTAGATTAACTTACATAAATAGGTCATTAATTGTTTGTTAGGAACAATATTAGTATTAGGTACTTTGTTTCTTTTTGGTTGGATACAGTTATTATAGTAATAAGTGTACCTACCTAAATAGGTCTGGTTATATAATTTTGTTCAACGTAAGTGTGGTTTTTGTTTTCGAGTAGTTTCTTCCTGCCTTACTTAATTGTTTGTTAGGTTTATTGTATTAGTACCTATAGGTGTTTTTTTTGTTCTACGTAATTATGTTCGTGTCCGATTAATTGTATTTTTTAAATAAATGTAAAATGAATGTGATTATTATTTGGTTTCATTTTAGTTCGCATAGGTTTCGTTAAAAACAATTTGATTTTCAGAAGTGTAAAATTAGTTTTCTTTCAGGTGTAAAATTAGTAGGTACAGCACTAAGTAGAACAGTTTTAATTGTTGTTTTTAGTGTTGAATAAGATGGTAAGTACAAATATAATCTTCTTACATAAATAAACTGCTAAAAACCACATTTTTTGTCGAGCAAGTGAAAAAAAGGTGCACGGCAAAAAAGTCTTCACGAGTTGCGAACGAAGTTGCATTACATGACATAATTCCGGCTAATTGTTCAGATTCAGGAATTTGTTGTACCTATGGCTGGATACTATATAAAATGTCGGATCTATGAGGTAGGCCGATAATTTTACTACATCTGGGATCAAACAGTTTAATGGCAGTAAATTACTTACATGCATACCTACCTATATATTTTCTAGTGAAACTCCGCTCGTTATTTATACTTTGCATCGTCGATCAACAAACAATGCAGCACACTTTTTTGTTATGTGAAAGTTGAAAACAATTGCGTTTTGAATAACTATGTGAGTCGTGTGAGATCTCTTTGTAAAAATACCAATTGCTTTAGTTTTTGGCTTGATGTCCATATAGGTAGTATTTGATAAAACCGTTACAATATGGGTGACATTTGCCATTCTTAGGCAAGTTACATTTTTTACTAATTAAGTGATTTACCTAATTTGGTAACGTTAGGTCCTACTTAGTTAGCATAAACACCGACGCAATATAACTAGTTAGTTGTTCTGAACTATGACTTCGACTCATATATATCAGCAGAACTTTCTGACTTGTTTGGATCCTGATCCATGAAAATTATACGTTCCTACGCGTAATAAATATACAATACTTTCGTACGTCTACAAAATTTCAAAAAATATTAGATCAACAAGTACTCAACTCTCAACTTACTTATCTTTAAACATTATTTATATGTACTTACTACTTAATTGGAAGTAGGTAGGTAGTAGTCTATAAACGTTACTGTGTTCCGGTTTAAAGGGTAGGTACTCTACTCAAGCTAGCATATAAGACTAAACATAGAATATCTCAAAGTAATTAGTGCTAAAGCAGGTATCCCTGGACTTTGTTTTGGTACCGCTGTGATAGTCATGGACAAGCATTACTACCAGTAGTGTTTCGTTAGTCTCTTTAATTTAACATTAAAACAAAAAACTTAAATACATCAGGAGATCGTCTCGTTCGTTCCATTAATTTTACATTTTAAAATAGAACCAAACATCTATATACGCTAATTTGATGCATTACACTCTTGAAACCTTCACTTGAATCTGATAAATATTAAAATCACTTTAAATCATTTATTCATATATAATAAGCAACGTAGAATGCAGATAATCGTTTATAATTAGCTTATCTTAGAAATTAAGAGCAATAAAATTACAAAGTTATCATTTCAAGATTAATCTAACCTTGTGGTATTTCTCTGCTAACCAACCTGTCGAGGTACAGAATATGAATAGATTTTCGATTGTTGTTTTGCAACTATAGTACCCACGGCACTAGCAGGTATAAAGATTTTTTTAATAAAAATAATCTAGCTAGCTGCTTTGCGCAGTTCCATCCCTATGTCTCCTATAGAAACTGAACAACCTATGAGTAAGTACTAAAAGATCATTCGGCATTCAAAGAAGCTGACTTAATATGTGTTACTCCCGCATTGGATTAATACAGGTTACTAACTAATATAGCTTATTCCCTAGTTTCCTAGATATAAGCTTTTTTCATTTTTAACGCTGCCGCTAAACCGTTGCAGAAGTAACAAACATGCAATTTATTCAGTCCTTCAAACTAACACAATTTTGAAATTGTAATAAATGTGATAGTGCTTTTAGTTCACCAAAGTCTAACTCTAATTGTAGGTATCTACTCAATATTTAGCCATGTCACGGCCCTTCAAGCGACATATCAACTCTGTAATTAAGACTCTTTGAATTTAACTACTTGTACTTAGGAATCTACATATAAAAATGTGCCATGGATCGACGAATTTATTAAAGCAATTTTTTGGATTTATATAATAGTTATTATTTTAATGACATAGTTCAATGAAAACAAACTCACCTTTAAAAAGTCAGTAATCCAGTGCTAAATAAAACACTTTGTTTCGCTATCATTTAAACTTTGTAAGTTTTTCCACCTTATGAAAGTATACGCGAAGATCGGAATGTTCGGCAAGCGCGGAGAGAGGCACATGAGGTTCCTGGTACACGATCGGACCTCCGGCGGCCGACTGCCGATGGCGGGCGCGCTCGCGGCTCCTGCCGTGGCGTCGTCATCTGCGTCATCCGACCAGCCGCACTAACGGAAAGTGCTTTCTCTGGCGGGTAAACTGCTAAAACTATTCTTAACACGTCTGGATTAAAGTTTCATTTTCCTAAGACAGCAAATTCCAAGCTTACTTTTTCCTATTTTCAGCCTTAACTGTTTGGATTTAAAATATAGTTTAAACCATGTTTGTCTCCGGTTTCATGTAGTGACGTCTGCGAAGTATTTCTTTTTATCGTCTCATCTGACACTTTTTCCCGCGGATACTATGTCTCATGTTACTTCCCGATATTACTTTACTCAGATATTTCCAATCATTAAAATTCTCAATGTGGTAGATACCTACCTACCTATGTATCTAATAAAATGTACTATAGGTACTAAACTATGATAGTAGGTACCTAAATTTTTCATTTAAAAAGTTGAACCATTGTTTATAGTTAAGCTTAGCGATGTTTGTAGCATGAGTTGCTAGTAAAAGTTGTTCGAAGATCTGTTTCTTTCCCTTAAGTTACATAAAATATACATATAGATATACGATCGCACCTTTCTTAGGCGTAATCAGACACTATACTCTTTTTCCTGACACATATCTTGTATTTCTTTTACTTTCATTAGCGTCTTCATACATGCTAGTGGATTGTGGGGTCGTTTTAGTAACCTATTGTAACTTGATTTCTCTTGGTAATCTATGCTCGTATAACAATTAAAACGTTTGGGGGTTTTTACGTACAAAATTGTAAACCTGCTTGGGATTTTAATACTTTATAATTTTTACCACAACTAAACTAATGTTAGTAACTTTAAACTGAAGTACCTATAATAAACCATAGAATGTTTTTTTTTGTAACGTATTTTACCTGTACCTAACAGTTCCGAAGGCTACCTAGTGCAAAGTTATAAACTCAACAAGCTGAAGAGTTTAAAAAATCTATAACTCGATTACGAATAAAATAGCTAGATAGATACAATGAAAGGAAAAAAAAATGCATTTTATTATTCCTAACTAAATTTAAACAAACATAATTTCAATATATTTTTGTAATCCCCTTTTAATTTTCTTTATTTAAATATCCTACTGGATAGGTTTGGTTATTTTTTCTGATTACCGTATTAGATACTATTAGTCAAAATTTAAAAAATCGCGCCAAAAATCCGCTATATTTCTTTTATCAAACACCTATCTAAGAACACCTGAGTCATTGAGACGAATCTAACGATACCGTTAATAAATTGTCGTAATCCATTCGGCTGTTTGGAAGAAACGAGGTAATAAAGAAATTTACATACATACAAGATACGCGCGAAAGACATAGCCCTTCCTTGGCAGTCGGGTAAAAAAGGTTAAAAACTTAATTGCAATTTAAAATCAGGTACTTTTATATTGATTTTTTTGCTTTTTATCTTATTATTTATTATTCTGTGACCTTGTGATTATTTTATGGTTCTCAGAGTCTGAAATAAAATAAAAAATACCTTAAATTATACTATTTACAAAATGTATACAAAAAACTTAGTCTAAAAAACCGTCAGAGGAGGGATATGTGGCCAGAATGCTGGCAACATTGCCACGCTGGATGGCAATGCTTAGCTTTTGACCAAAGTAGATACCAGCATTCTGGACACCAATTAAGAAATACTTAGTCTGAAATTAAGTTATGTTATTATTATATATAAAAAATCCGTCTTTTTTAATATATTCTTCTTGATGACAATGCATTACGTAGGTAGTATAGCATAAAACTATGACATGGTTAATTAATACAATTATTTTTTCTAAGTAATAGTAAGTGATAAAACAACAAGTAAATTATCGATACTTATCAGATTATTGAGTAAAAGCCTAATTCCATGAGTCGCATACGGAGAACCAAACCTGAGACTTTCTAAAATAGCTCTACTATCAAGAGAGCGTCATATCATCTCAAGGTTTCGGCCTTGACGGCTGCCAATCGTGGAGCCCCCAGGAGAAATTGGTGGCTAACAAATTAATGTCAAGCGAGATGGGAGTACTTGACATTTCGCCTACGCCAGTTTATTGACTTACAGCCTTCCAACCCCAGAGATCTAGGGTTTCAATCGTCATTAACACAGATGTTCAAAAAGTATTTTACTAACTTCATTATAACAATTTGTACCACACTGCGAGCACACCGGCACTTAACATCAGGTGAGCTGTGGTCAAACACCTAGCTTGTCAACCATAAAAAAAAACATATTCATTAGCAATAAACAACTTTTACAAAAGTTGAAAAAATTATGTAAAATATCAGGTTTTTTTTTTTTTTTTTTTTTTTTTTTAATATAAAATAGGTTCGCGTTTGACCACACTCTGCCTGATGTTAAACAGTAGTGTGGTCAAAAGTATGAACAGAACGCCATATTTTTGTACAAAAACTTATAAAAACACAAGTTTTGGAAATAAATACAAAACGGTGAGATGATTTTTTAATTTTCTGCAAAAATTCCTTACTCCGAATAAAAACATACATATATTGTATCTGATATTGTTTTCAACCTAGTCGTATCTAACAACTTACTAGGTACCTATTTACTTACCTCCTCGCATTTAGGACTTCTGAGCCTGGCTAATTAGGGTCAAAAACTAGTCATAAAGTAGTTACGAGCACAAACTACACCGATACCTATCAACGAAACTGTTGAAAAACATTACATAAGAAATTTAAGAAAAATATTTTCGCACGATAAATTGTTCTTTTTTTTAAAAAAATCAATTAAGTATCTATTATTAGTTTTTCGATAATGTCTGTGCTAAGAATACTACAGTAAAACGATTATTTACGCAAGGACAATCCTCAGTTTAACATTTTCCCGGTGGCTTCAACCTTGGACTTTCCAAGGATTTTGATGTCTTATTTAGGCCAAGGTTTTGCTTGTTATCTTATCCCTTCCTTATTTTCAGATTCTTTTTCATAGTAGATATTATTTTTTAGACTAAGTATAAGTATGCATAACTTAGAGTCAGAACAGACACTTTGATCATGAAATATTATTTCCCTTCTGAGTAAAGATTAGATAAAATCTAGTGAAATTATAGGATTTATGAGATCAATGAGTTATAGGTATCATTGAGTGCTTCAAAGTGATGAGCGCCAATGTAGTGATACCCTGGAATTTTCGTTTCTATAAGAGGTGTTACCGCTGCAACAATGGTGATATTGGTAGGCGCTAGCTCGAGCATCTTGTTCTCTCTCTAGTCGATCTCTAGGCCTACAGTTTATTACCTTGTGTGTATATTAGATAGAATTTAATGAAACAAAATTGGAAGAGATACTTTATAATTCCAATTGTTTTCGTGTAAAACTAAGTGAATATTCAGATCTGAATCAAACCTATTTTTATAAAAGGTGGCTGTTTGCATTTAATTGTGAGAAGGGATGGTCATACTTCATTTAGCTAGCCAAGTGCAGGTTCGAATCCCGGGGCTGGGTCAAACGTGTTTCTTCTAAAGGAAAGGAATTTAATTTACTTATACATATATAAGGTTTAATTTTTTTCATATGAAATTTAAAAAAAAATCGAACTAATTTTTTTTTCTATATTTTTTATTAGGTACTCCCATGCAATGGATGCATCTTTGCCAACGCAGTGGCAGTTTATTGATGCCCTTGTTGAAGAAATCATCTGGGCGGGAGGAAACAAACTTCAAAGGCATTTTTTTCTGCTTCTCAGGCAGATTAATTTCTATTTAATATTTTTCCCGCCTTTTTTTTCTTAGTTACTATACAAATTCTGGAAAAAGTAGCAGTCTGTTTAGGCGCATGGTCTGGTAAGTACGGTGGATGACGGAGAGCTGAGACCGTCTGCTGTGCAGTATGAGTAGGGGAGGCCGAGGGGTTTTGACACAGAGGTGATTTGAAACAATAGCGATATCTCAGAAAAAAAAACTATTAGCGAGCTGGCAAAAACGCAATTTAGCCATTTTCCACCTCCCGCTCGCCCTTCAGTGCGCGTTCCTGACTCACGGCGGGCAGTTACGTCGGTGCGATGGACCTGTCTCAAATATCGCCAAAAGTAAGTTTTAATCATATTTTTTCGGTGCCATTATAATAAGAATGTAATTGTATTTTGGTTTGAATTATAGATGTTTTGATAGCTTGCTAACTTAAGATTAAACTATCAATGCTGGGTTTGCTTAATATCACTGTCACTTTAAAAAAAAAAATATTTTCTAAAGTAGTGGTCGTTTTTGTTTACTGAGGGGATTTGAAACAGACTGTTTCAACTCACCTCAATGGTGTTTTATTTAGCTGGTTTCAGTTTGTGGTGTGGTGTACATGTTATTTTTGTTTTAGGAAGCCTACGGAATATAAGAGAAAGACTGTCAGAGGTAAGGCGAGTTGCAAAATATACGAGGCGCCTCGGATTTTTATGCATTACCAAGCCGGGAATGTGACGAAAAAATTTTACTTGTCATAAAATGATATACTTTCTTATTGACATATCAAATTCATAATATTGTATAATATAGGTAATCAATAAAAGCAATGGACAGTGAACAATGAATGGAATAGTAGTAACATACATATTCGAAGAAGAGAACAGGGCCTCGCGTAATGTACCTTACCTAATTACCCATGTCAAATTACGGCCTTGCCCCGCCACTGGGTCTAAGCACAAAGAAAGTCAGAATTTTGGATTTTTACAAACTGGCTTTAAAATACACCAACAATCTTCCTTATTCATAGATAGAGAGGCAAATGGCTGGGGAAGTATGGCTGCGCTCGTTTATGAAATGCCACACTGTGCTTTCTTTGGGACTACCACAGCTAACGAGCATCGCACGTGTTACCAGCATTAATAGAGATAATGTAACTTTTTTTAACAGAGGCGAATTGTCAATAAATATACATTAAGATATATCGTTGTTTTAAAACGAACCCCTTTTATTTAGTTCCAAAACTTACATGTTTCAACACACCTTGACCCCTGTTTCAACTTACCTCAGCATGAGGAGAGTTGACACAAAATGACTATTGTCGTTCTAATCCATTTCATGTCGTAGAATCTAAACTTTAATGGCTTTTGTATATGTCATCTAAAAGCCAAATAAACTAGCTAACTTTATGTACAAATATCGCAATATTTGGCCGTTTAGAACTTAAGTTACAAATGAAAATCTTCAAATTGTTTCAACACCCCTCGGGCTCCCCTACACATTCCACATTTTAAAAAAATACGAGAAAGTTTTTAATTTTGTATTTTATAGATTGATTGATCTAGAATACTTCATTACTTTTTATTTGTGGACCTACTAGTATACATTTTTGCTATTTTTTGTTTTTGGTAGGCGTGAAAGATACTTTCTTGAATCATATAAAAGTAATGGGAGTAAAATTGGCATTTCTGATGTCATAAAGGATTCTGCAAGCAGCAGCTATCAAGTAATATTAAAAAAAATATTAAGTAAGGCTACTTATATATCTATCTAACTACATACTAGAGATCAAGTGGAGAAAATAATAAACTAAGCATGGAAATATAGCAAGCAAGTCGCAGAAACCAACGATGTTTTTTAGTTTTTCATGGTATTTCTCTTTAAGTTCATGTCTACATTGACTACTTCTAATAGTTATTTGATCTAATGACCTTGAATATCGTTAGGGTGGATTCTTTGGCATTGCTTTGCATTGCATTTGGGGCATGTATACTTCAGATCAAAGTCAATTGGACGAGGGTAAGACGGAACGTCACCGGCGCAGGCGCTTGGATATCGATCTGGTAGAGCCCCGCCCGGAGAGAGCACGCTGTTCAAAAGTGAACCGTATATTGTACGAGATAGAGAAAAGCGAGAAACGTGCAGTTTTCCCGCGCATGGCAGCGTCCACCGGCAAGGCCGGCCGGGGAGGGACGCGAGGGCGCGAGCTCTCTCCGGGACCCTCGCATTACATAACTCGACACGCACAGGACGGCGCACAAACAATGTGATTTTATTTATCTTCGATTTTTCTACTATTTTTGATTAATTATACATATATTTTAGGATTAGTATCGTGATATTATTTTAAGTGTCGCGCGACGTTATTTTCGCTCTCGTTTTAGATGTTGATAGTGTAGAGAAACGGTACCGAACTAAAGCTGCAGTATAGCGTTTTTGTGAACAGTCCACGATAAAACATTTAATTGCGCAAAATATTTTTAAAATTATACTGAAAGTGGTTTCATAATATCAAAATTAGTCTAACGACTTTTTTTATGTTTGAGACACGAAAAATAACAGATTGATCCGTGTAGGAAATTGTATGGACAAAAAAATGTGAAAAAATAGTATGTAGCTCAGAATGACAAATACAAGTTTTCAACGAAAAGATATTCAATAATAGTTTTAGTATAAGTTTTCACATTTGTGTAAAAATTTTAATAAAGATACAAATAGATATCTTATTAGCAACTTTGAAGATTAAACTGAAAAGATGACTACTGGTAAGTGTTAACTTTTAATTAATTTTTGCATACACCTAGCTGATTAGATATTTAGCTTTCTTTTTACTTCTTTTACAAATTGTAAGAAGATGTTTACTTAATAGATTTTTAATTTCATTATGTGAGATTTATCATTCACACAACAAATTAAAAGTTTATTGATAAAAAAAATCTTTTACACGCTTTATCGAGATTCTATCTATGCTCTTACCTATAATATTTGCATGACTTCTACGAAAGGCTGAATCGAACTTTACGAAATTTCGGTGGCAATGTGCATCTCTGGAACGGAATACTATTTTTAAGGTCACGTTGTCTGTATGGTACGTTATGTCTTCCTTATGCGTAATTACGAAGTTTAGTATTTTATTAATAATTATTACGTAGGTTTTACCCACGTTTTTCGGTCCAGGTTTAAGCTGCATTCCGTCAGATGGCGATAAAACGCAAGCATAATAAAAAAAAAACATCCAAAATCTGTTAAAACAAAAAGAAGTAAGATAGGTACATACATAAAAACTTTCACTTTATTAGTGTAATATACTGCAAAATTTTAAAATAAAACTCTCTCTTTTACGAGTATACGTGACGCTTTTCATCAGCGTGAAAATATATTTTTTTAAGTTATTGTTCACTATACATATAAATGTATGTCTGTGTATTAATTTACCGAAAAGTTTTTTCACCTGCCGACTTAGCAGTAGATATGCATTATTGCATCTACCTGCTGGAGTTAGACTACGGAGAATGGAGACGTTAACTTTGAGCATTTTTATTTATCTCAGCAACTACTAACATTGCTATTTACATCAATACTCGCTCTCGTACGAAGATGTATAACCTGCGAGTATGTCACTGTTTATTTTCTTGTGGATAGTCAAAACAATAGACTGAGCTAGGCATTCGGAAACTAAAGTGTTGCGTCATCGGATACGTTAATCTCAAGTAGTTCTAGTTCAAATTGGGCTCCGTAGATTGAATTTAATGATGTTCAGTCCCCTGTGCTATAGTATATGCTTCTTTATACTTATATAGGGTTGGTGATATTATTTTTAAAAGTAGGCGAAACAAGGATACGCAAATGTCGATGAATTCATTGTTCATTCTATCGATAACATTGGCACTGGCACTTTATACCTAATATCTACTTAATAAATAATTAAAACATCATTATTGAACCATAGGGCATGGGTTAGCACTCCAACAATAAGCTTGAGCTGTCGATGAAGAAACCATAACATGGTGGTAGCATATTTTCTAGTACTCGACCGGCTAACTACTACCATTAAGTTGGCAATCTGCCACCAACCACCAAGCACCTAACGGTGGTTCCGGAAGCCTCACTTGAGAGTCAGTTCCATTCCAGGCTAGGTGTGTTTACCATCTTCGACCACACCGTCGCTTACTATTTAGCTATCTAGCCTGTTAAATATAGAAACAAAAACAAAACACATTATATATCGTTTGCTATAAAATAGGTCTTGTTGTTACCACGTTAGGCTACGAAAATATTCTACTCGTCCGCTGGTAGACGTATAGGCTAAGCAGCCTGCCTTATTGTCAATAGTGAAATTCCTACCGCCCGCCCAAAAGGCTTTTGGCATGACCGTTGCTGATCTAGGATAAAAATCGGGACTAAACGTTCACCAGACCCATGGTACCACTCAGTCTAATTGTAAAATCCACTAACGGTTAACCTTCTGAAGATCGACCGAATCGTCCGTTCCTCAACTTCCGTGATGAGGAATATGTAATCGAGATAAACGAGCGCTACTTACTTAATAGTTGCCGCTCATTATAACACCTAAATGGGTCACTGTCCCATCAATTCTAGATGCACGAGTCTGTGGGGTCAGCCGTTGTCGAGCTCCTTGCACCCTACTTTAATTGAGTAAAATTTTAGATGGTTATTTGCCTGATTAATGTGTTTAAAAGTGACGCAACTAACACAACCAAAGTCGAGCCGACAGGCGGAGGCGGGCAGTAGGTGAGTAAATAAGTAAGACAGCATTCAGTCGCGGGCGCGCGCTGTGCGAACGCACGCCTGTGGCATCGAGGTATTGGACTAGTGTTGCTCTACAGAACTACCTCCCGCGAGCTCCACCGCTTCCACCCTCGGAGACGACACCACAGTATGCTTGGATTTAAACATAGTGCGTGACTATTCTCAACATTCAACATAACAATAAACTGTTGACAAATACCGATCGATAAATAATGAAAAAGAGTGATTCTTTTGCAATTATTGATATTAACGTCAGTGATAAAGAGGAAATGGCTAGTGGCAAAGATAACCTGGAAGGTGACACCAACAATCATAAAGCCCCCTTCTCTACTATTATCAAGATTCGTAAGTGTTATATCTACTCAGGCAACATTAAAGTGATTCTTTATAACACTCTAGCAACTCACTCCGGCTTCGCACGGGTGCAATGTAGATACTAATGTGGTGTATATATGTATGCATGTATTATACATAAAACCTTCCTCTTGAATCACACTGTTTCTTTCTTCTGTCAGAAAACCGCATTAAAATCCGTTGCGTAGTTTAAAAGATCTAAGCGTACCGACGCGTCGCGACGGCGGGAAGCGACTTTGTTTTATACTAAGAAAAGAAGACGACATTGCTTTTAGAGTTTTTTTGTGTAAAAGTAATGAGACGAACTTTACGCTCTCCTGAAGGAAAGAGATAAGCATATCCACAAAGCATTGCAGCGATACACAGAACTTTGAGTAACAAAACAGAGTCCAGGGAATCGTTGCCGTGGCACTCATTACATTGAGACATTCGATGGTTAGTCTCAATAGCTCTATGTTAACTTCAGTACCTTTGAAACAGGGAATATAATAATGTTTAAATACTACTGCTTGGTGGGAGAATATTGGTACTGCGATGGTACCTACCGATCCTGTTAAGGAAATCTACCACTAAATAAAAAAAAAATATACCAGTAGGCACATAACTATACATATATATGTATTTTGTGTATTAAATACAAATGTAGGTACAATATATATATGTTTATTTTTTTAATAGAATAAGTCCTAAACCTATACTGTATCCCTTAATAAGCCTCAACTCCTGTTCTATTTTGTTGTATTCCCAAACTACTATTAATCAGTTCACGTCCTACTGGAAGACTTTACGCCTATAATGTGTGGAAAGTAACTAGTAAACCTCAGCTAAGTATTTCTTGTCTCTACTTGATTTTCTCTATTGTATTTTGTTCTCACGATATGTCTAAAGTCTCAACACACACTTCTTTTCATCTATCTATACTATTATAAAGAATGATTTGATTGTTTTTTTGTTTGTAATGAGTAGGATCCGAAACTACTGGACCGATTTCAAAAATTCACCGTTGGGAAGCTACACTATCCCCGGATGACATAGGTTACTTTTTATCCCTATATTCCCACGGGAACGGGAACTACGCGGGTGAAACCGCGAGGCGTCCGCTAGTTACTGATATACTGATTGGCAAATTTCAACTTTATATAGGGCTAGCTGTGCCTGCGGTACTCGCGTAAAATAGCCTATATCCACACTTTAGATCCATTCTAAATATGTATTGGCAAAATATTTTTTTAAATCGGATATGTAGTTTTCGAGACTATCTCTTACATACGAAATTAGTGTAGATATCCATACATTCAGCTATTCCATACATTTTGTCGAAAGTGATTGATATTTTCTATGGAACTGCTGATTTATTAACAATTCCAGAGATAGTCCAATAGTAAAAGTTGTTCCAAATGATGAGGACAATGACCTCCTTTCGGCTTAGTACTACTGTTCCGCATAACCTTTAATACTTATCTAACTTAGATAAATAATTATATCCCGCTGGGAGTTTTGGCGGGAACACGGAAAAATCATATCACCGCATTGTATTATTTTCCAACACTTGTGTTTTTCGAGTATTGTTTAGTAATAGACAAGTTTTATTCTTATGTGTCAAATTATACGTCTGAGTATGGGCAGGTGATAATTATAATGTGGCGAAACTTATATTTTCTTGTTGTTTCGAAAACTCCGTTGAAGCTTCTCGTAAAGTCTTACTACTTTATCCCTTGAGTGCTATTCTCTAAAGCATAGACTGAAGTTACTGTGACTACTTAGGGCTTATTGTTACCTAATTTTATCATTCTCTCTGTCAGTATCAAAACAAAATATTTTGTTTTGATACTGACAGAATACACAAAGTGCGATGCCAGAAATAGAAAAATAATATTGCTTCCTGAGGTTTTGTGGAAACGCGTACGTTTTGTTATAATTTATTTTCTAAGTAAGTTTTGCATGCGATAAGAATCTTGCATCGATTAATATATACGTATATATAGTATCATAATGGTTGAGTGATCACTACCCCTATAATTTATTTAAATTAATTCATCATCTAGTCTTGAATACTTATAGAGACGTAACATTGTTATTGATTTGAATAGACTGCATGGTGACCTTACACAGTACATAATAGAGGTAGCATTAAATTGCGTGCGATGATTAGTGTCAACTGATGGACACGTAGGTTGTATCCGCTAGTTGTCCTCAATATGAGGTGCGCACGCGCCGGCGGCGTCCCTGGCCGTCCGACGCGCGGCGTCGACGAGGGAACCTGTCGTGTTCCACTCCGGTAAGCGCGCAATGCCCTGCTTCCTCTATTCAATACGGCTTTACCTTTTATACAAAACAACAAGGATATCCTTTCCTTGCAATATTCTTCACACGTTGTATCTACTTCAATTTGAATGGTACCTACTCTTGAGGATGAAAATTCGTGCTTGCATCATCATAAGCTCTTCCGGTCTTAGCAATTATACTAACACTTTGAAATCCCTGCGAAGTGAAGCGAAATGCAATTCGTCGAGTGATTGATATCCAACTACCCACCTATGAGTACTCGTAACTACTAGAAATTACTGTGTACACAGGAAATACGTGGTATTGTAGATGTACATTTTTGTAACATTTAATTTTAATTGCAATAGTTTGCATAGAAAAGGTATGGCTTACGCCGCATAATGAAGTATATGTAACTACTAATGGAATATCGATTACTGTAGATACATCATATAGATGTACTTAATCTTAGATGATGAAAACAACGTAAAGTTATATAAGTATAGATAGGTAAATGTTTCGACTTTATTTAGATCTCAATTTAAAGCTCTTGTCAACTTATCATTTCATTTTAATTATAGAAGTATACAAGTCCCCATAAGTATGTATATCTATTTTGAAGGCTAATACCTAATGGTTTTCTTTGAAAGAACGGGAACGAGGTGAGCGCGACTACATCGGGTTTGCTACACTGCCAGAACAAGTTCATCGCAAATCGGTGAAGAGAGGGTTCGATTTTACGCTGATGGTGGTTGGCGAGTCCGGCCTCGGGAAGTCGACCCTTATCAACAGTTTATTTTTAGGAGATCTTTACAAAAATAGGAAAATACCCGATGCTCAAGGTAAGCACAACGTATTGATCCAATTTTTGGTGACATGGTTAATGTTCTGTGTCTTTTAAGTTTAAATATTAACTTTAAATTTGGAATTTTAGATAGAATAGAAAAAACGACGACTGTAGAAAAGAAGACAATGGAGATCGAAGAACGCGGAGTGAAATTACGATTGACGATAGTGGACACACCTGGGTTTGGAGATGCCATCAACTGCGAAGATTCCTGGAGAGTATGCTCGGCCTACATCGACGAACAATTCAGACAGTACTTCACAGACGAAAGCGGTCTCAACAGGAGACATATGCAAGACAATAGAGTACATTGTTGCTTATACTTTGTACCGCCTTGGGCTCATAGGTGCGTTACCGCATACTATCACATGCACATGACCGTATTCTATTGTCCTATAATGTATACGCATATCCGACGAGCAATTTGTATTGGAAAATTGCATTCAGCATTGTGTTTAATGGGATAAATGATCCCAATAGCAGTCATTTTCTCTACGCTTTTACTATTGTTCATCAGTTAGAGTCACGAGTTCTTAATATTGTCAACTACCGACAGCTAGTTTCCGCTCCGTTTTTTAAGCCTATCTCGCGGAACGCAAGCACGTGTTTGTAGAAGAGTATTGTCTTATTAGGTCAACAAGCTGGTCAGGGCCATAGATAGCGACAAATATTGCGGAAGCACACGTGCATCAGTAACTCATCGCTGTCTAACTATAAAATAAAACTTCAAAGAAGATACATTGCGCAACCTATGAATATGTATCTAATGTGCCGCGAGTAGATACTTATATGTGTATGAACTTACTTTAAATAAGTTTTAGGGGTTCCGTGGCTTCAGTAGTCAGATTCTTATATCGAACGCGCCAATCATTGTCTGATGCGGTAGAGTAGTTCTATATAGGTACTTATGTGTACAGATAAATAGCCTCGCTTGACTTCATCAATAGCTGTAAAGTGAGCAATGACGAACCCGAATAATTCTATTTTAGGAACTACGGTTCGTTGCGAGTATGGCCTACTTCCAATAAAATTTAGCTTATTTATAATATTTATACACACTATTGCTGTCCAGTTTGCGCCAAGTGGACTTAGAGATGATGAAGAGGCTGCACCGGAAGGTTAACATCGTGGTGGTGATAGCCAAGGCAGACTCGCTCACAGCCGTCGAGGTGAAAAGACTCAAGTTGCGTATACTGAACGATCTTGAAGAGCATCAGATACAGGTGAATGAACGCAATAAGTAAGAAGGGCTAGATAAACTATCGAAAATTACGTAGAAATATAATATAAAGGAAAAATTTAAAAAAAAAAACATAGGATCGATAAGAGTATTGTCCAAAATTTTATACTTTTCAATGAAATACGTATTAGATACCTAATTCCTGATAGCTTTTTTTTTTTTTTTTTATATTTATTGTTATAGCCATCTGTATCCCTACGCTACAACACAGCGGGAACGTACAAACACAAAGAGTTATTTCGGCAGGTGTACCAGTTTCCAGAATGCGATAGCGACGAAGACGAAGAATTCAAGCAGCAGGACCGCGAGCTGAAGGCGGCGGCGCCGTTTGCGGTCGTCGCCGCAGACACTGTGCTCGAGGTGGGCGGCAAGCGCGTGCGCGGACGACAGTACCCCTGGGGGATCGTCGACGGTAAGCATTCTGCTGAAATATCAGATTTAAAAAAATGAATACGTGTACCTACTTATAATGTAGTGTAGAGAGTTAGGGCGGGAACCCGGAAAAATCATACCGCTGCATAGTGTTACTTTCTAAAACTAGTTAGTGCGATTATGTAGGTGTACCTACACACAAAATACTTACTAGAATATATTTTTACATTAAGTATTAGTTCTTTATACCAGATAAAGCGTTGTTTAAAAAAATAATTTTTTACTTTTAATTTATTTATTACTAAAACAAAAATTTGCCACACAGTGCCCCAAACTAAGCAAAGAGTAGGTATAGCGTACACCAGGTAACTGTTAGAATACTGTTTTTATTAAATACATACAGGTAGGTACTTGTACTCGTACTTATAATAAACTAGCTGTTCCCGGCTACATGTTTTCGGGACAGAATATTGATAGTTCATCCAAATCCGTTCAGTAGTTTTTGCGTGAAAGACTTACAAACATCCATCCATCCATCCATCCAAACTTTCACATTTATAATATTAGTGAGATACAGTTCTTTGTCTGAATGTTCATTTACATTGACATATTATAAATGTTTGTCCTGGGTGGAAATCGAATCCACGCCCTAAAGATCAGGAGGCAGAGTTCACCAACTCGGCTATAAGACAGTCTAAACTAGGATGTCATGTTGCAGTGGAGAACCCGCGACATTCGGATTTCACGAAGCTGCGCACGATGCTGATCTCGACACACATGCAGGACCTGAAAGACGTGACACAGGACGTGCACTACGAGAACTTCCGCGCGCAGTGCATCAGCCAGATATCGCAGCACGCCATGCGGGAGCGCGGGTATACTTCATCACTACACAATTATCGCCAGGCGCGGATCCAGCTTTTCGTACCGTGTAGGGGAATATCAATTTTGGGGGTTTTTTAATCTTTCTCCCATTGCTATAGAGGCGCCTTGAAAAATTTGACATCGCATGTCAAAATTTTAAATTAGTTTCAAATTATAGGAACTTTAGCACGGCTCTTAGGTGCTAAATTATAACCGTTACCCTTGTAGTAAAAATAGGATATCGGCCCGCTTGTAGCAGAAATAATGTATAATTATGTGCTATGTAATATGTGCTTTGGTTTATATAATTAATAAATGCAAATCCCGAGTAAAATAATCCTTGTTCACGGCTCGCGTACTTTTTAGAGGCATATAAATAGGGATTGAATACCGGGATCCCGGAATCCCGAAAACCGGGATACCGGACCGATTTTCTCCGGTATTACAATACCGGTATTAGTAAGACAATACCGAAATTTCGGTATTTGGGAAAAAAGGTTGTACCGACCAATATCATCTTTTCTGTTCTATTCAAATCTCGACAAATGATTGTCTTTCATGTATTGTTTTCTAAACTCGACAAAGTTAATCTCATTGCTTTGAAAATAACTTCACGCTTAATTAGGGATTCAATTTTCAAATGGTAGAAAAGATACACAATCTTTTCGAAATAACTCGTACGCGATTCAGGGTTGTTCCTTCAGTTTCGAAATTGATTTTAGAAATTTTAATCCCTTAATTGAGTATTAGGTTATTTTCAGAACAATGAGAGTAACTTTGTCGAGATCAATAAAACAATAAATCAATCGAGAAAAATAACTTGAAAAGACAATTTTTTTTCAAGACTCGAATGAAACAAAATAGATGTCACGTGTAACTTTTTTTTCCGTGAATACCGAAATTTCGGTATCGACTAATTGTTGATTTGTTAAATTTGACGAACGAAAATAGATAATTATAATAAATGAATGCAACAAAACCAAACAAACAAAAACAAAAAATTATAACAAATTGTTTTTTATTAACATTTATATTCGATGCGTGTTGTGCCATTTGTTATTGTTTGTTAATTTGAACAAATTTTAATTGTTATCATAATACCGGTATCAATACCGGTATCCCGGTATCATTCAGGTACAATACCGAAATACCGGTATTGAAAAACACCTTCGGTATTGCAATCCCTACATATAAATTTGCTACTTTACTCGTAGTTAGTTAGTAGGTGTATAGCTTTGCATCACTGTGTGATGGAAGTGGTGGTTTTCTTTTTTTTTTAATAAAAGACGCCTCCACCTACACCATGTTAGTTGATATATGTATAGGAGTTGTGTTGGTGGTTTCTTAATCTCCGATGAAAATTTCTATAATAAATTAGTTAATATTAAAAAAGGACCAAAAATACAAATGCGCAAAAAAAATATACGTTTTTTTTGACCACGAATGTGAACCAAAGAAATAATGCTTAGATGTTTTTTTTCTGTTTCACCTGGCGAGGAGATTGACAGAATCTAAATGAAACTACACTACATAGATGTACATACATCTTATATAGGCGAATATAATTTCGTTTTCTTTTTTACAGTAAATTGAAGAGGGATTCAATGGGTAACAACAACGAAGTTACATTCACAGACACGGACAGGCTATTATTACAAAAAGACGAAGAGGTAAATAAATATAATTTCTTCTAGAATAGACTTATAGATATTTTGTATTTTTCGTTGGAGAAAATATCTGTGATACAGACTGTAGGTACCTAATGCTAACTATCATGCAACAAATTGAAATAAATATGTTTTTTAAAATTAAATTTAAAAAAATGTATTTCTATCGTACTGCCCAATTTCATCCAGAACAGTCGTGTCTTTGTTCTTTCACATCTTAATATCAATGTGAGTAAAACGAAACGGTTTCCAAAATTTCTTCATTTCTTAGAAGTATTGTAAGAAATATAAGAGTTCCTATAGAAAAATTCTGTCCTGACTACAATGCGGCATACACAGTACATAAATGATTCGCCCAACAAATTTACTATTTGTAAATTTTAAATTTACTATCTTAAAATTAATTTGTAAAAATAGGCCCCATCGTCCACATAATTACAATGAATTTACTTTTTTTTTAATATACGTTTCAGATTCGACGTATGCAGGACATGCTCACCCAAATGCAAGAAAAACTCAAGGCTTCTGACAAAAAACACGACAGTATTATAGACGTGTAGGGCTTAAACTGCAAATAAGTAGGTACCTACCTACTCTAGGTTAGCATGACTCTAACACTACTCGTCTAATCGAAACATTGAAAACCTCTTTAGAATATTCTGATGAATTTAGAATTTTGATACAGGCGATTTATGTGTGACACTAAATCCACGTATTCGTAAAAGAGATGCAGCACCGCATATCTGTCTATGGCTATATTTATCGTAACAAGTACCTATTGTGTTATATTCAGATACATTATATATTATGCCCAGTAGACTCGGAACCTTAAGTAACAAATCAAAGTCTAGGATATTACTGCACTGTGTTGGCGCTCATTACGTAAAAACATCACATTTTTAACTTGTAAATCACATTACGCAACGAAGTTATGGTTATACTTAATTGAGTCGAAACTTAGTATATTAGAAATATTGTAGTTTGTGTTCATTTTTAACTCCCAAAGATTCGAATAGAAAAATGTAGGTCAATGTAGGTTATAAGCGACGTGACGGGAGGTAGTTATGCGGTACTGCAATGAGAATGATCCTTCAATGTTAGCTCAAACCAAATAGCCATTCTTTCCCAAATCGCTTATGCAAGTGAGTCATTTTTCGTTACACAAAGTTCATTATCTTTAGTTATACGCCATGGGAACACACGTACCTATCTCACTAAATGGCTCTTAACCTTTTGGACCTCGGCGGCACGATAAAACGAAAACGATTGACAAAGCAGTTGTTGACTGTTTTGTTAAGCCTACGGTGGTGTTAGCATATCATTTTACGTACTACGTAAACGACATATAGGTAGGTACAATGGTACATACGAGGAAAATATATGGAAATCAGGATAGTAAATCGAAACTGCATTTCATTTCTTTCTTGTTCTTCGTTTTTGGAGTAGCTTTATTAATTAATATGCTAGAGTCACTGGTTACTGTTACCGATATTACCTTTTCTGTTTTAAATTTTCAGCCTAAGGTTGCCTGGAAGAGATCACTTTTAGCTATAAGATCGCCAGTTGTTACACCAGTTAATTAAATTTCTTTTCTTTTTCTTCTGTATTGTATAATTTTAATCAACGACAAATACGATGCTAATAAAATAACAAATTAAAACATCTATAGAAACTAGCGCAGCCAATAAACAGCGAAATTAAACCCCTAATAAATTTAAACAAGTGACGAATTTTACCCGTGCGAAAAGTACATAAATTTATGTTCTCAACGTTCAAACTGACGTCTAATAAAGCTACATAGTGGAGACATCTGATCTGATATCCACATTGATAATGCTTTAGGTATTTTCAAAAGAAAAAAAAACCGAGGTTTCAAAAAAATTGAATTATAACAAATAGGTAATTCTATGCCCTATTATTATAGACTTTTTAATTTTCTTACCTAATTATTACCAGATTAGACTAGACATTTTAATGGAAATATTAATTGGCAATACCGCACACTTGCATCGTATTTTTTTTTTAAATACTTTTATTATATTATTTCATAATTGCAGATAAGGTTAAGCGATTAGGGAAAAGGGAGCGTATAGATAATTGAGGATTTATATTGACTCATCGTATTAGTCAGTCAATAAATTTCGAGCATACCTAGGTACTACTCTAACTTTAAAATTAGTGAAAAATCTTAGACCGATATTTTGACGAGACCCTGTACATACGTAGGTTGTACAGGGTCTCGTCAAAGATATACAACCTATTTTTTTTATTAGGCCACAAAAGTAGGTAAACATCTTAAATAACAAATTGACAAATAATATTATAATTACTAATTACATTTTTTTCCTTTCCTTTCTCGGCACAGTCCTAACATACATGACATTTTGCGAAAAATATTTAGACAAATTTTCGATACCAAAATGAATGAAAAAACGGAGCAGCGTCTCTGGCGAATGCAAACTAAATCTAGGACTAGCGTTAAGTGCCGTCATTTTTTTCTACTTTTTTGTAACAAATACTTGATTATATTATTTTCGCTCTTTGTCTTGCTAGACCCCTGACATCGTTACACTGTGTAATTTTTAAATTTGCAAACGGTTAACAATGATTAGGAACATTAAGTAGGTTATTTAGTTATATGTATAATTTAATTATTTTACCTACATCAATATTTTTGTTATTAAATTGTTATCCTACAAAATACCTAAATATTTTAATTTCTATGGTAGAATTCAAAAATAAGATGCTGTAGCTATATGTAGGGAATATACAAATTCTAGGGCCTTTATTATTTGTCTGTGTACAAATTACAGTTTGTAATGACAAATGTCAGTATATTTACTAGAGCTACTAGCGAGTAACTACAGAACAGAAATGAAACATAAAAGGTGAGGTTTTATTCGTAAGTGTTAAGTAATTCTCATCTTTGTTTAAATACGAATGCACTAGCTAGCTAGTGGGTACCTATACAAGACAGTACATCAACTTCCATCCCCAGGTTAACATGGATCATAAATATTATAGGTATAAATTACTAATCTACCACTACACCATTTTACCAGACCAATTAATGAAAAAAAAAATCTTTTAAAAATCGTCTACTAACAAAATATATTTAATGAGGTGTAGATATAAATTAAGTATGAACAATTTGTTATTTTTTTACTTACAAATACAATAAAGCCTATTTGTATCTATGTATCTACATAGTACACACTTATTTGATAAATTTAACTGGTCCTTTATTTTGTGGTAATTTCATGATACATAAATATTTAAAGCTTATACCAAAGTTTTGTAATTTACATTATTGTAATAAATTAAGTTGATACCATGTTTCTGTGTCGATTTTATCTGTCTAGCTTAAGGTCCTTATAGGTATATTACTTAGGTTTTACTACCTATACATTTATACGTATTTTACTATCGGTCGGCCAGAAAAACACTCCCTGCCAAAAGTAGTTACCACCCTCAAAGATCTGCCGCTACAGCGTCACTTAACATCAGGTGAGTGGTGGTCAAACACCTAACTTATCAACCATAAATAAAACTACTGCTTAACATCAGGCACGGCGTGGTCAAACGCCAACCTTTTTGGAATTTAATAGAACTTAGGAATCCTATAAAGGTACTGGATAATTTTATCGACGTGAAAGTTGAGCTTGACTATCTAAGATTAGAAGATCTAAGAAGATGGGGAGAATTAGTCTCGTTCTGTGAATCCTTTCTTAGCATTCAAAATGGCATTTGAGTTTATGTAGATACCTATTTACCTCTTGTAATGCAAATATCATTATTTCTGTAGATATAACTAATATTTTACAACCCGCCGTTATACCTACTCCTTTTTTGATATAAAAAATAGATAATATGTTATAAACTATCTGCATTTTAAATTTCATTTCAATCCATCCAGCCAGTTCAACCTGTAGAAGTAACAAACATTCATACAAACTTTCGCCTTCTTAAAATTAGTGCTAATGAACTCAACTGATGTAATGCTACTTTAATGTGTTTCAATAAAATTACAACAAATATTACTAGAGTGGAATTATTAATTTTCTTTCTGTTTCAAATCGGTTAAAAATAGACACTTCAGCATTAATAAAACAATAGCCAGCATCAACATATAGGACGTGCTAGTATGGCTTAATAGTTTAAGCCTGTCCGTTTCAAATAAAATCAAAGTACTAAATTAGATTTGGCAGGTACGCGTAAAAATGGTGTCGCCGTGTAATATTATTTTTCTTATACCTGTCTTGAGATATATTAATTTAAAAATTAGGTACCTAGGGGTTTTGTTTTTTAAAGTGCTGAATGATGTGCGCAAATGTTGGAAAAACATGACTTTTTATGTTGCTTCCAAAAGTCCATCGAAGCTTATGGAGTCACCGCTCCTGTACGAGGGTATAACCAAACTACTTTGTCTATCTTTGTTTGTCTAACTGTGATTTAGACTTATTTAATTCGATTGTTCATAATATTCATGACACTGGTAAATATATAAAGTGCTAAGCTAAAAATAAAGAAGAACTAAACGTACTAATACCCTCAAATGACATGGAAGAGTTTTGGCGGGAACGCGGGAAGAGTCGTGTCGCTCCGTTGTATTTTTTTCCAAAACTAGTGTTTTGTCGAGTGTTTATGCATAAAAATGGTGGTGTTTTATTCATAAAGTGCCGAATTACAAGCGCGAGTGTGGGAAAATGATATAATGTGGTGAAACATGATTTTTCGTGTTGCTTCCAAAACTCCATCGAAGCTTTATAGTAAAGTTGCCACTACTTTACTAAAGCATGACTGGAATTAACTGACACGAACTGGACTTGACAAAGACGACTTTGACGATAACTATAGCTAAGATACAGCAGAAATAACACTTAAGACAAGGCAGTATGGCTCTATAGCTTTAGCCTGCCCGAAGGGGCAAATTAATAAAAAAAAAAACAAATGACATGACTTGACATGACAAGTCAAACTGTCAAATAACATAGTTTCGTTTTCGGATTTACAGATTGGTCGGAATATCTAGTAATGAATGAGTTAAAATTTTAAAATCCAATAATTAAAGCATAATTAACTCTTAATACTATTAACAGAGTATGTTATTCTAAGTGTCTGCCTTCCTTTTTATAATGGCTGATAGGGATCTCACCGTCGGTCCTCGTGAAGGGGTAACCTATCCCATAAAAGTACAGTACTGTGGAAACTGTTCTATGCCGATTGAATATTGTGAATATTATCCTGAATATGATAAATGCAAGCTTTGGCTAGAAAAGAATTTACCTACAGAATTTGAAAAAGTGAAAATTGGTAAGAATTTGGCATTAAAGTAAGGTTATGTGAAGGGAAAAAGATTGGAAATCTGCTTTATACTTCGCCTTACACCCTGGTTTAATTTGACTTTAGATGAAGAAGAAAATGCTGGTGGTGAAGAAGAAAAAAAACGACAGAAGCGCGGAGGCAAAGGCATGCTGAAGTCAAAGAAAAAAGAGGATGTGCCTAAACTAGTACAGGTCTCTAGAGCACCGCGCGGCAAGAAAAAGTCTGTCACAGTCGTCTCAGGACTCAGTACCTTTGGTATGGCTTATAGTTTGGTCTCATGTTTTTAACTTTATAAAAAAGAACATTGCCATACATAATAACACTGTATATTTATATGTTGTCATAGCTCCACTTATATCCTTATAAAATGTCTTCTTTTTCAGATATTGATTTGAAGGTAGCAGCCAAATTCTTTGGCACAAAGTTTGCATGTGGATCTTCTGTGACTGGTGATGATGAGATTGTTATTCAAGGTGATGTCAAGGATGACCTGTTCGACATTATTCCAGAAAAATGGCCTGAGGTAACTATTGTAATGCCTTATGTGGTCACATTTATAATTTTCATACTAATTCTGAAATGTAAATTTGAAAAGAGCAGTAACTTTTAAAAATGTGACTAAAAATTATTATTAAGAGGTCCTACTTGAATCTATGATACCAGAGACCTAGACACATACATGTTTTAAATGTATAACAGCCCTCTGTATGTGTAAGGTCTTCATTCTTTTCACTTTAAGCAAAGCTATTAACACAGCCCTTATTTTAAAAAACTTCCCCATGCCGCGCTCACTATTGTTCTCTGACAGATATTGTATGAGCGGGTATATACAAGAGTTTATTGTGGCAATAAACATTTAAAGATGAAGTACTTGATCCCTGGGGTTCAAAATTAAATGGAGTGTGCCTTGAAAGTATTTACAAAGATGATGTTTATGTGAATTAAATGTGCAATTTATTTACATGATAACTTTTTTTCCATAGATTGATGAAGACAGCATTGAAGACTTGGGTGATCAGAAGAGATAGTCACAATGGAAAACAAAAGTGTACTCATGACAATGCTCTATTTCTGTAAGCACTCTAACAGATAGGTCTTAGAATCAGTTGAAATCCAATATCTTAAATCAGAATATTATCAAGTGCTTTGAAATAACTTATTTATTTAAGAAATGAAGCATTGTTAAAGTGAGCTTTGTTATTTGATTTATGGCTTCCATACCATAAATAAAATAATATTACTATTTTTTTTATTTATTTGTCTCTTTAACAAATGTATTGGAAGGATTGTAGCCACAACATTTTGACATTTCAATAAAGTTGAGGAAACACAACAAGAAAGTTGGTTTACTACTTATATTTGCTTTCACTGAGATTTGTAAAAGCTACAGATAGAAAGGTTGTTTTATCCGAAGTAGTCTTACAATTAAAGGTTAAGCCAGTTTAATCTCTGTATATCAGAAAAATTGTAGCTGTTACTACTGCACAGTAGTAGGAATGAAAGAATTGTACATAGTACAAATAGTTTGTTAGGTACATTTTTAAGTATCTGGCACAACCAAGACTTCTTTATGTCAGAAAAGCATCCTCAGTTTCTTGGTATTTCGAATGCATAACGCTGGCAGTATCCACGATGTATAAAGCTAAAAAAGATTGAAGAAGGAAAATGTCACAATGACAGCAAAGGCAATGACAACGTCTTGACCAAAAAGCATCTATTTGACTTTTTTACAACGGTAGCCGAACCATAATTTTATTCGTCCTGTTCCTATAATTTTATTTCACTTTCACCCGTTTTTTAGTAAGAATGCGAAGAAAATTTCTACAGCATTCTATCTTTGTACAAAACCTGTGTGTAAAAAAATAGAAAAAGCCAGTTTTGAAAATGGAATTGATCTCGAATTGCGTTATCTTAGCTGCTAAGGTAACGCGATCCGAGACCAATGCAACTGGTGCATTCTGTTAAGGTTTAGCAGCTCAGTAGTTTTAAATATGAGCTTGGCAGAATGCTTTAAGAAAGGTTCAATTTTTTTTTTAAATCTTTATTTAAGATGGGTTTTTCGCACAGCGAAAATGTTGCACGGTTCAAATGATAATAACATATTTATGTACGTCAATTGCAGATGAACCCTGAATGTTGTTAGTCATTATTATATGAATTTTTCCGGCTCATAACCAGCACCACATTTTTAACCAAAACATCCTACTTGCTTCGTTCTCAAGATGCACATTATGGTTTCTAAAATTTAATTGTTATCTAAAATCACTTTGACGCATTTGCTCGAATATAACGAAAGATATTTTCGTGAGTAACGTTTGCTAAGCATATATACTAAATAACATAAATAGAAAAAAATCTAATCCTTTCCTTGACCTTATTACTTTACAAGTTTACAAAGTGGATGAGTGGACTGTGCTTTACTACGGCAGAATGCTACAGTGTAGAGCTAAAACCATAAAAAAAACCTTCCTGTCTGACTGATTGTCTATGGTTGTATTTATTAAATCTTGCAACACTGCCATCTAGTAAAATCAAACTACAAACACAAAATAAAATCACTTTACTCATTTTGCATTCATTGTGTGTTGTGTTTTAGTGTAACGTAAGCCATGAACTGCGTGTTGAAACTATAAGTGCAAAATAAACTATTGATAGGAAGTTCAAACTTGGTAGTGATTAGCAGCTCAATATGTTCATAATGTAGCGCTCAGTCAAGTTCCAAAAAACGTAGTTCCAAAATATTATTATTGATCTCTTACTGTTTGGGACTGTAAATAAATACAAACTCTAAAAAAATGACGATGGTCAAAGGCAAAATGGTTAAAATGGAAGTTATTCAAGTGGGTGAATATGAATACACGAAACAAGATATAATAGGTCACGGAGCCTTCGCCATAGTATACAAAGGAAGGAAGAGAAAGGTATGATATCAAACTCGTCATTGTTCTCACATTTCTTCGTAATCAATGGCAAATATCAGTGCTGCTGTTAAGGCTAACCATACATTTATAAATTATAACCCAATAATTGACTAGCAATTAAAACAACCCTAAGGGTGGCAGTAGATAGATAACTACAGCTGAAGACACGTTTTATATTCCACTGTGAAGAAAATGACGCAATATGATTGCATGCTTTTATTGTTTATTATTTACAAATTTAAAACCTTAGTATACTTTAAAGTCACAAGTTACAAATTCCTGTATCAACCTGTATTATTTACAGATAAGTCAGCTGATAAGAATAACCACTTAATGTGAATATTATGGTGCAAATAAACTTTATTTCAGCAATATTATTTTATACTAATGAAGTCTATTCTATACAGTTTATGGTAATAAAGTATATGTTAATTTTAATATTTAGAACACTCATTTTCTAAAGGTATACCTTTAGAAAATGAGAGTTCTAAAAAAACGTCCATACATGTAATTTAAAAAAATTAATCCATAAAATTACTTCTAAAGAAATATTTACTAGCATTTTTATAAAATTCATTGAATTTTAATTTATAGTGATTAATTATTGTTGTAATGATTAAAAGTCACTTATTTACATTTTCAATTATTAAGTATTTGAATATTGTAAGTGATTAACTTTGTAAGTGGAAAAATATGGGAAAAGGCTTGATTGTGTGTGTGTGTGTGTGTGTGTGTATGCTTACACATGTTACGAGTAGGAACAAGAATATCATCAACAAACACTTATAATGATTAAAAATAATAATGATTAAGTGCATTACTGCAAAGAGTATTTATTCAAGACAGCATTGTGATAGAGTCATATTAAATTTGTTTGATCAGAGATGGGAAAATGGGCAATGAAGATGAGCTTTAAAATGTCTTTTGAAATTAATTATTTTTTGGGCGTCCTTTCTTCACAATTTGTATGAACCTCCTTAACCCTTTGAGGACCAGAAGACTTTGAGAGGTACTATATCCAGTTTAGCTATTTAGAATGATTCTTTGGGTGTTAAAATAACTTATTTCAAAAACAAAATAAAAAAAAATGTTATGGTTTTTTTGGAAATTCTTGGGACAAGTGTGTCCCTATGGTCGCTAAGGGATACTTTACGTCTGAAACTTGAGATTTTACAATTACTGAGTTTACTTAGGATTTAGAGGATTGTTTTAGTAAAATTCCTTTGTTACTGTTATAGTTTCGTTTATTTTCCAAAAAAAAATTACTCGGTGATGGTACTCAGCGAAACAATTTCTTGCATTGGTGTAGCAAAGGTGAACATTACATAATATGACGCAAGTATTATTTGTGCAATTTTCTTTCTTGTTTTTGGCACAGTTTACGCATCTTTTTCTGATATTTGATCTTTCCATGAGGTGAGAGGCCAATAATCGTTTTACGGATTTGCGTACTATACTTGCTATAGTAGCGGGCACCCCTCGTTGCCTGACCGTGAACCCGATTATCAAGCTCTGAGCTACGACTTGTCTGAACTGCAAGCTGGACAATAAGCTCCCTTCCATTTGATTTCGGCCATGCAATTTAGTGTAGACGGTATATGCGTTATTTAGTGCTATGTCAAATAGATCGAAAAATAGTCGAAAATAATATTTTATTTTTGATCTACGATCTATTTCATAGCACACCTTGGGTTGATCCATCAGATCGACACCACCCATATTTTTATTATAGTGTGTTACAATCCTAGGGCATTTCACATCAATTTTATCTGCCGAACCAGCTTTGCGTCGTTTGTAGGCGACAGAAAGTTGGTCAATAAGTGTACTGCTTTGTTATCCATCCATTTGACGTAAGTTATGCCCTGGAAACTTGTGGTGTAAATGTCTCCACGCTTCATTTTTTTATCCACTGGCGCAGTTTTCGGAAGGTGTTTTCGATTTATTTTAACTGTTCCGCATGCCTTGGTGTTCCGCTGAATCAAATTATATTGCAACAAAGGCGAATTGAAAAAGTTATCAATATATATTTCACATCCTAAGCCTTCTAGTTTTTTCGTAAGTTGAAGTACTACTGATTCGCCTAATCCACTTGAAATCCGGTAGATTGTTGCAATGAGATTTAGTGGCGGGTTCTACTGATGAGGGTGAAGGTTCAGGCGACTGTCTTGTTGATTCGTGACGTTGAATTGCATCCTCAATCTCAACATCTAATACTCCTTGGTCATCATCCTGTGTCGAAAGTATTTGATCCTCTTCGTCAAGCTGCAAGTCATCTTCATCGTCACTATTGTCACCCATCAAAATTTGAAGAATGTCATCTTCCCTGAGTTCATATACTCTACGTCCTCTACGAAACATTTCCTACAGCAAAAGTAATTAAAAAATGACGCTATTTGACAAAAAAACATCACTACAGCAGTCAACTTTTCCATACAAAAAGTATCTCTTGACGGCCATAGGGACACCGGTGTCCCTTCACGTTTACAATCTCTTATCAAGGCACAAACTATAAATAACAGTTAGCTAATTACATAGGCTAACAATTCACTTACCAGGCAATGTTTATTTCACACTCTCAAATAATAATTAAAACTTAGGCACCAAAAATTAATTTTACAAAATACGAAGTTAGCGCGCCAAATGAAATGTCAGTTTTCAATGACCATAAAAAATAAACGGTATCAATATTGCTGTGTTGCCAGTAACAATAATGTGAAAGATACGTTAAAAAATTAATTAATAGTAAAATCGTATGCAATGGCGTAGTTTTTACATGTTTTTTTTTTCATTTTTGGCTTGGGACGTATTTGTCCCCGTGGTCGTCAAAGGGTTAAAAACCTATGTTATTAATTGGTAATCTGTGTCATGTGGTTCAAGTGGATTTTTATATTCTATGGATGAAAAAATTAAGTTTGTATATTATTTATAAACTTCATGGAAAGTAACTTCAAAGCATATGTGTGTGTGTAGTCATTACACTAATAATCATTATTATAAAGGTGTAAGTTGTGGTGACTGGTATGTGTTAGTGTGTTTGTACATTTGTTACTTCTTCATGCTCAAACGGCTGGACCAATTTTAATGAAATTTGGTATAGAGATATATATCTGGCAAAACCACGGGGCGCAGCTAGTTGATGATATATCTTGAAAATCACTGAATTAGATGTTTGATGCAAATAATTTCTTTATTAGTGAGTGGCTGCTTATTTCAACTCTAGAGTAAAGGCTCAACGAATTTCGTGCTTAGCACTTTGTGGTTTCAGAGTGGGCCCCATAGTAAGAGTTTTTAAAGCAACTAAGTAGTTCTTTTCATCGTTATGTGTATAAGTATCGAGAATCTTTAAAACTTACGCCAAAGAGTTCGAGTACTTCAGTTAAGAATCGATTCAGTTAATTATTTATAGATCTACTTCAATTTTGTTTGAAGCAAGTATACTTTTTTTTATTATTATTATCTGTTCTATAATAGAAAATCGTACTTATGATACTATGCTTACAATACCACTAATATCACTACTAGTAATATTATGTACTAGTACTAAATGTAATCATACTGTGTACAGTGCAGCTGATCCAATGCCGGTTTCGCAGCTGGCTTTAACTAGATCTTCGTATATATATTACTTTTGCTATTTAAAACCATCGTTTGGGACGCGCGCGCGTGTACCTGGCAAACGGACTGATGGATGACGGACAGGCAGATCTGCAATTTTTTTGACTCTCGACCGTTCCAACGCGTTCCCTTGACAATAAGCAAAATGGTAGTTCTTTTGTAACCTTTATACTAAAAAATTATGCAATATTCGTAATACGTAGGTACCTGATAAAATTCACACGAGGCATATATGTACTTAAATACATACTGTGAATTTGAATAAGCGTATTATGCGGTAAGTACCTACGCTACTACGTACCTAATCTATTTATACCATTGCCGAAGGGTTGTACTAACCATGTTCCTACAGTTTACACTCGGTAAGAAGGAACTAGATAGTCACGTACCGACTTAGCGTCGAGTTACTCTTTGTCTGAATACGAGACAATACCGCCGCGCACAATGCGACACGCACCATGCGACACGCACCATGCGCCCACGCCGCCCAAGGGCACCCGACACATCCACAACCACACTACAATATATCTGGGGTTATAAAGTCTCTTAGGTATATCAAATGTAATGTATTCTGTTTGTGAGATCTATATGTTCTATCCCGTCAAAACAGCTAACATAGCATATCTTATTTAACCCACTTCAAAAACGTGGTAGATTTTCAATTAGATTAGAATTTAATACACAAAATAATAATATGCATGTATATATATGCCAATTAAACATTTTTGAATTATGTTCTTGTTTTTGGTTGCTCTTGAGGGTCTTTAGTAGTTAAATACATAACTTGATTCAGTTTTTTTTGAACTAGCTCCAATAATAAATTTTAAAGATCAATTTAGTACAGGCACTGGTTTGAAATCGATATTTTGGGAAACATGTTTTTATTGCTTATTAAATTAATCGACTTCACAATATCATGATAGTTAACATGTATATTAATTGATAGTTGAATAAATTGAAAAAAAATACCTTGATATCTAGTTTACCTTTAAAATGTGTTCTTATTTAAAATTTCGCAAATTTACATTTTTTACTTTGCGATTTAAAAACCAATTAAATTTTTGTAACTATGTAATTATGTAACTTGAAATGTCAACAACAGCAACAACAGTGTTTCGCACGGCATGACGTAATATTATCTGCTTGGTGTTTACGGTCACGTGACTAAATGCCTATTTTACGGATACTATTTTTCAAAAATAATTGTAATTTTATCTTTTACAATAAATAATTTACTTTTTTAACCTACACGTAATTATTATTTATCATTAAAAACTTCATCCATTTTATTCCTAGTGTATACAAGCCTATAATCCACGTTGTTAAATCATACTGAAAAGTCTTTCGTAGTTATCTGGATATAAAATAATGATGTAACGTTTTAATAATATTGGCATATTTAGTAGAGTTAATTAGCGTGGTTGGCTAGCCAGGGAGAGAAGCAACAGCGCGTATGTGACCGTGACCGCGCTAGCAGACGGTGATATACGTATACACAGAAACCAAACAAAGTCGTATAGTATACCTATCGATTGAGATATCGCTAATGTAATTGGTAGTTTGTTAAATCGTTATCTTATGAACTGGATTTAAAAAACGTTTAGCACCACGTGACTTAAATTTAACTAGCTGCGTCGTCACATTTAGTAATTTCTCCCGAAAAATATATTTTAATACCTACTAGGTATGCTATAACTTGACCAAACAAGGCAAACGGGCACCGCCGTTACTAAAGCGACCCGAGCACTAGACGGAGGAAGTATTCCTGTCTAAATATGGCAACGAAACAATTATCGTAAAAAAAAGCTAATTTCTGTGTACCTATATGTTTGGTAGAGATATTCTTTTTTATCTAAACTTATCATAATCATGTTGAAATTAGGTCGAAATACGGGACTACGGAATGTAGGGCGGGCTAATGTTAGATCGGCGCCGACGCACTCCAGCTTCAGGATAAAACAAATCGAATCAAATGCTTCGCGCGTTTGTTTAAATATAGGCACAGTATTCGAATTTGCACACCCTACTGATAGGCACAGTTCCAAGCTAAATGTCTTAATTACTAATCATTATTACTATCTTAACACCATTTATCAGTTTTTGCATATTGAAGCTAAATTTACTCTTTTTTGCTGATAGAGATGAGAGAAAACAATGGATGTAGTACCTATATTCATATGTTTTGTGTTATGAAGTAAAAGACAGACAGAGATTTTTTGTAGCGATGATAGCTCAGTGGTTAGCGCGGTAGATTCGCATGCCGAAGTGCGTGGGTTCAAACCCCAACAATGAGCTTGAGCTGCCGGTGAAGGAAAAACATCCGTGAGGAAACCATAGCATGATGGTAGGGTTCTTTCTAGTACTCGGCTGGCTAGCTACCACCCTCAAGTTGAAAATCTGCCACCAAGCACCTAACGGTGTGTTCCGGCAGCCTCACTTGAGAGCCAGTTCCATTCCAGGCTAGGTGTGCTTTACCATCTTCGACCACACCTTCACTTAACATCAGGTGAGCTGTGGTCAAACACCTAGCCTGTCAACACAAAAAAAAAAAAAGAGACACACCAAACAAATAAACATAGTAATATTTAGCCTAATAAAATTAAACAAGTCAAATTCAGGGAAGTTACTATAATATAAATTTATTTATAAAGATACATAGATGATCTTATGAAAAACTAAATATGCGATGAAATATCTTTGTCCACAGAATCCGTCACAGTCAGTGGCGGTAAAGGTAGTCACCAAAAAAGGCATTCAGAAGGCTTCTGAGATCCTCGTGAAAGAAATAAAGATCCTGCGCGAATTGACCGCCCTGCACCATACTAATGTAGTGGCGATGCACGATTGTATGGACAGCCCGGCACACGTCTACGTCGTCATGGAAGTAAGTTTACGAATATTCTTAGCCAGCTTGAATCAAACCGTAGACTATTTTTGTGCTATCTGAGAAATCACATTGATTATTTCGTGTTTTTCTTTTAAATTTATAGTCTTGTATAATTTTTAATTCCCGTTTGTACTACGAAAAGGTGCCACAAAATGCCGTAGGGATGAAACAAGTTGGTTTTGAAAAATGTTTTACACTAAATCTTTCTATATCAAATGTGACATTAAGTTGGTCACGCCAAGGGCATTCCGTGGCTTTATTTAGATTCTCAAATGTGCAGGTTGTATAAAGGTTGCACAGTCCAGTAAATATGACGTTGTCTCAGGGCTTACAACCACTACGGCATCACAGGTTATCCCTACTTTGTCCTTATTGTTTCAACTTTAACCTATCCAGGATCTAATCTTTACCATGATCTAACTTTACTGCGTTCTTGCACATTTTTTGTGTTTTAATGAACAGGATTTTGCTGAAATTAAGATATAACGCCTACCCATGACCATTGCAGCGATATACCAAACTTTAAGTAAGAAACAAAACAAAGTCCAGGGCATCACTGTTCTGGGGCTCATTACTTTAAGACTTTCGATGATTGGTCTCAACAACCTTGTAATTTTACTAGCTGCAGTACCCTTGAATGCAGGTACCCTTCAAACTAGAACACAATTATGTTTGCTTAGCGGCAGAATATCTGTTACTGCGGTGGTACCTATCTAGATGGTCTCCTAGTATAGAGATCTACCACCAAGACTATTGTTAAAAATCGACAAAAATTTAGCATGTCATGTACACATATTCTTTAGTTTTTTTATCGCTTTTTTTCCTTTTATATAAATACACAATAGAAATAAAGCAAATAATTGTTTCACACGACGTCCTTGCCTTACGAAGCTTTTGTTTGGTAAATATGCTGTCTGCCGTAATACAGGAGTTAATCCTAGCTCGGCAGCAGCCATTCACTTAATTCTAAACTACCTCCAGTTGCAGATTTATTAGATTTATTACTTAGTCAATTTAAATGTTTTTTATGTTCTCTGTATTATGTTTAGATGTGATAAATGTGTGTAATAATAATAAATAAATAAGTTATTACAATTATGTGTAAAAAAGTCGGGGTCACGTCAGAAATTCCAATCTCAACCGACACATTTTTTTTAAATTACATTGTATTGTGTACCTGATGGTACGGAACCCTAAATACGCGAATCAAACTTAGTCGCCTCCACATCTAGATCACCCTTTATTATAAACCAAGATTCTACATTTTGAAAAGTGGTAAAGTTTCCGTGAAGCTCTGCCTTTAGTAAACAGGAACTCGACTTCCACAATATTTCTCAAACACTACCAGAAATAGGTGCCTAACTCTTATGACTCGTACGAGATGTTTACCCTTACGAGTTCAATCAAAATTGTGCTGCGGTTGTAGTCAAGCATTGGAACAATTGATATAGCCGGATAATTGGTATAGATGCATATTTAAATAAATAAAATGAAAATCGCAGTTGTAAACCGATATTAGGAATAGGATTTTGCCGAATCCAAAATAAACAGCCAGTAGGAGTTGTCCAAGAAGTTATTAGAGACTAAATCACAGTAAAGAGTAAATTTGAAGTCTTTATACAATTTCTTCCTTTATAACAGTATGAACTATAAAGCAAATTTCTATTCGATCGAGAAAATAGTGATAACAAAAGGTGTATAGGATGTTTGCGTTACGAGTGTCTTCATAGAAGTTTTGGTTTGCATTTTAAAAGAATACACAAAATATTTACTTATTATTGTAAATGTCTTAGTAAATACCTTCAACGTCACTGCAACTTGGGATCCTTCCTTAATATCATTGTCATCTCTTTCACATTTGTACATCAATGACTCGCTACTTTTAGTCAGATAACAACTGAAACTATAAAAACTAAATAAAGTATAAAGTACTCGTATAGACATTCGATGTAAGTGTAGCTTATCCGTTATCAGGTGTGATATATTTGTATTGTTTGAAAACTATTTATAATTTAAATATTGAATTGTTTCCTTACCTATGATATACATATGTATATAAATCTAACTAATGAATTATAAATTGGTCACGCCATGAAACAATTATTCTGTACATGCTATAAATCAATGCGAGTTTCGCAACAGAATTGATTATATTCCCCTTTCATGATTGCTGGGTAGAACTAGCAGGTCGCACCATTCGCTGTACAGTCTCTGCTAGGTGTTACAACACCGTTAATCGACTGCACGTGACTGCTTCACTGTAGAGTGTAAGCTCAATATAAGTTTACACTATAGATATAGAACTTTAAAATTTTGGATTACTAGTATCCAAAATTTTAAAGTTATATTATCACGCACGGTCGAAAAATCATTCAAATTTTGCTGTCATTCATCATAGTGCACTGTTAGGCACGGCTAGAGTCTAGACTAGACGTAACCTTCAGGTGGCCAATGGCAACGCTTTGTCTCAGTTTTCCAGCAATACATCCTTTCTACCACCTTGGTTACTTTGTTTGGCTTGGTGACTTTTAAATATAGATCTCAGGAGCTTAATGAAATGGGGGGTAATATGTCCATGTAACCCTTTGCCACAACTTTCTATACTGTTTCCTTCCCATGTCGATTGTAGCTAAGCACAATATTTTGATACAGTTTTTCTTTTTAATAAAGTTATGTTTGGCATAGGCAACGATAAAATATGTATACTATGTATATGCAAGCATAGCAAATCTAATCACACACGAATACTGATGTCGCGGCTGTTATCTCGTATTGGATTAAGGGCAAGGCCACTGGGTTACGGGCAGCGCTAATAGACTTCCAGTTTGTGGTCGCTCTATATGGATGGCAGTGTAAAGTATTATCTAATACTAACTACAAACTAAGCGTGTATAAAAGGTACGTCCATATAACCAATACCGGATCAAACTTTGTTTCAGCGTTGTGTGGTAAGCACATTATTTGTAATTATGACGTACGTTTATGTTCCTGGATTAACAATGCTTAAAGCTTTTGTCTCTACATTTAAATAGTCGTAGATGCAGTTAGATCAGGTTGGGCATAAGCACGATGCGGCTTCCGTGTGTCCATTCCGCGTGTGGATTCAACTCGTAGCAAGGTCGCCTCGCGTTAGATAAATATAATAGCCACGCCAACGCAACACGCACGTAAGGCGTGCCCTCAGTTCGTCGTTCTTTGTCGCATCTCTCACAAACTGAGATTACCTAAATTTGTTTGATTCAACGTCCTACATACTTCTCTAAACTCGCACTATTAGTCGGCAGCGAGTGAGTTATTGCGCATTTAAATATACCGTAATAGGTCAAGGGAAGAACAGTAAAGATTATGACAGATAAAAACCAGACATTATGAACACTTATAATGTTATCTAATTTGCAGAACTTCGTACCGGCCACTGCCATCTAACGACATGGAGTTGGCCTAGTAACCTCTTTATCTGTTCGGAGCCCGAAACGTGTCCATATCAGTCGCTAATTACCATTCCCAAAGATAATTTTAACTGCTTCATCAGTAAAATGATTCGATAAGCCTTTTGAAGCCTTTGTTCTTAAATGTTTACATTTTATGTAAATATATGGACATTGTACCTATGTACATAAAAAAATACAAATAGTCACATAATCAATTATTAATTATTTTATAGTATATTATTCGATTCTCACTGGAACAAACATTTATGTGACGATTAATGTTTGTTATGTATATATGTAGGTTCCATAGTACATGCTTTGCTTAGTTTAAGTCTAAATGACGCTGTGTGAAATTTCCTACGATATTTATTTATTATTATATACACATTTTGTTTTATGTAAGACAAAATATATTTCGTACAAACATCTCAAACTAAGGTGCTGCTCGCCGCGCCCGTAGCGAGACAGTAGAAAAACTATCTCTGAATCTCAACTCCTATTAACTTATGAAAATTTTAACGACTATACAGAGCCTGATATACACATCCGCAAAATCAGAATGAAGAAATTGTTTTGTTACTCACAGTTCTGTGTATCGCTGCAATGGTCATGGACAGGCGTTATCTCTTACCATCAGGAGAACGTCTCGTTCGTCTCATAACTTTTTAGATAAAAAATAAAGATACATGGTGGTAAAGATCCGTCTGTGTTTCATAATCATAACGTATGAGATAATGGCGACATTGCGTCTGCTGTGAGTACTCATCGAGTGTACGCACGTGTTGGACGTTGGTAGCTCCACGTTCTGCGTCCGCCTCGTGGAATACATTTGTTGGTACTATCTATTGATGATGATACATATTGCGCAGAGTGGTGATAGAGTCTGCGCAGTATAATTAAATTAGACGTAGCTGAAGTGCGTTCACGACTACACATCTTATCTTACATCTTATCTTGGCAGACTAGGCCTAAGCGCCATCCATACATGGTGGACATTCCCCACGTACGGACTAAGCGCTTCGATTCCACATTCTTCATACGCACAGCGAGGATGTGGAACTCTCTGCCGGCGTCTGTTTTTCCCGTGAAGTACAATTTGGGTGTCTTCAAATCTAGAGTAAACAGGTTTTTTTCTAGGTAAGCGTGCTTCATCTTGGACTGCATCCTGCTTAACATCAGGCAGGGTGTAGTCAAACGCGAACCTATTCTGTATAAAAAAAAAAAAAAAAAAAAAAAAAAAAAAAAAAATCTTATAGGGCTGCACTAATTCACATCTTATCGCAATCGTTTCGTATTAGAACATAATGTGTATACTACATATATATTTATATTTATTGCTATACTATCTTTTGTTTCTTAGTTATAATCATCAAAGGTTCACTATTTGGTATACGCATACAGCTTTTGGAATGGTAATTACACTTATTGATATAAAGAAAAATGTCAGAGATATAGTTGGGGAAAAGAGCACAATTTTAACAAGTCATGCTGACTATCGCGCTTGCAACATGTTTGCCAAATTGCTAGAAACTAGAACATATAAGTATTATCATATAGGTACATAGGTACCTTTTTTTTGGGCTTGGATTCGAATGATTTAGAATAAAATAATGTATTATGTATTAAAATTCTGTAACGTTTTGTTTGTGGTACTAAGATGCACCTATAACGAAGGCGTGCTGATTTGTATGTTGGTGACGATGTCGTATCGTTTAAAATTAAAATCAATTTTGAAATCTTATCCATTCGAAAACTTGAAAGAATGTTTTTGATTCTGGAATCTTTTTTACCTTAACGTTGTTGAGAATGTCAATGCCCTGGCATATATTAATAAATTCCGTCCAAGGGCATAGAAGTCAAACGGATGCAACAGGTCATACCCGTATTATACTTACGACGGACGGCCCATGAGAGTATGGTATGCCAAATTATGTACACAAAAGTGATTGACAGCTCATTGCGTAAAAGTCTAAAACAACAGTGCCCTCATCGCTTACAAAGCCAAGCCCAAGTTCATTGGCATGATTTCGTTTGAGTCGCGCGATCTAAGCTGACGGTCGTCATGTCTTGCACGGACCATGACTACACTAATTGGCAACGTTAACATTTTTGGTCGTTTTATTTATAGATAGCTCGTCAGAGCTGTTATTTTAATGGACGCCAAATATTGTCTTAACTGCACCGCGACCTGGTCCAAATTTTGTTCCGACTACGATTCTAGCTTCTTATTATATTGACTGCCCTGTTAGCTCATGTGGTAGCACATAATATGTCTACTTCAAGGGCGTGGGTTTGATTCCCACCTAGGACAGACATTTGTGACAAACATCAAATACAAAAAATATCTGTATTAGTGACACTTTATCTGTAGTGAAATGTGTAGTTAAAAAAAAAGGAAAAGTAAAGGCAAAAAAAGGAATCTTTGTTTAGATTAGAGCTGGATAGTGCTGAATAAAATGTACTACAATATTTATTGTTATTGTACAATGTCACAGTTAAAAAAATATAGAGAAACAAGAAAATGTTATCTAAGAACTAGGTATCACAGATTTTCATGAAGTAACTAAAAATCCATTCCGGTACTAGATAAAATTGTTTCAAAACATTCGCGTTTATAAAGTGTAACCAATCTTACTTTAACTAAATATCAGATGAGATGATTTATCTAACTTAATTTGATGAATAAATTAAAAGGTAGGCAAGTATCTACGTTTTGGCTATAGCAAAAACAGACCCGGAAGAATATAATCATCGCTTTTGCGCCGCGTCGTAGCGGTTTGGTCGATAGTTATCGCTCTATTTGATTCTAATTGTAACTATGTCACTACAGTGAGTATAATAAATCGATCACTACACTTTTCTTCACTTACACAAAAAAGCGTATTTTTCGTTTACTAATCCCACCAAAAACAGTAAATACCCAAAAAATTAATCCACGGCAACAGTTTCATTTGAACATAAAGGAACCGCCTTTTCAGTGTCCGATACTATCGACAATCTTTATAAATTATAATTATGTCTAAGATTTTTATTCATTTTTGGCATCACACTTTGTTCTATCCACTTTATCCACTACTAGTATCAAGAATTTCATAGTCTCAAGTAGCTATTGATAAAATCGTAACAAGTCCAGTCCATGCTTAGTAAAGTAGTGGTGACTTAGAAGTATACATAATTATATGGTGTTTGGAAATACCACTAAAAGAGATGTTTCACTACATTATATTATTTGGCCACTGTCGTACGTACAATTCGGCACTTCATTATCAAACTAGGTACCATAATTTAAAAAAATAAACACTCGAAAAAACACATGTTTTGATTTTCCGTGTTCCCGCCAAAAACGAATAGATCATTACCACCGCTGTTGAGTCAACTGTGTTTACAAGGTTATAAATTTAGTATTTTGGGGTGTGGTGTTACTAAGTCGAAAGCTAGTTTTTATACTCATCGTTATGAACAAATTTTACTATGGACACAACTCTGAAATCGTAAAAAAAATTGCAGCTGATTGTTTTTTTTTTACACGATTTAGTGTTGTCTTGTGCCCTTAGTTAAAGATGTTTTTTTTTTTTTTCGTCCTCCTCAGTTAAAGATGTTGACAATATTGAGTACCATGCCCCTTTTAGGTTTATATACTCCAAGCTTAAAACCAAGTAAGTGTAGTAATATTTTGTTATTTTATGATCAACAATACGGGGCAAATTTAAACGTGCGAAATACATTACTTTCACATTTGTAATCTGAACTTTCTCGTTACTAACACCACTCCTCAATTGTATCGGGGATAAGTCCGAGTACTTACATTACATTTTTCGTTTTACTGTGATTGGTTTTATTATTAAGTAATTCTGAATAGTAATCTACATTGAATTAAGCTGCAGACCTTTTAAATCTATGCTGTTATTAATATCTAATTAAATGCATATTCTATGCATGCACTAGTTGTGAAACTTATGAACCTAACTAGTTGCTAGTTCTATTGCAAAATGACCACATTGGCACACGTTTAGAATTAGAAACATCGAACGAAAGGTCGTCTTCGAATCCGTTGCAATACACACTGTACATGTCGGGTACGATATATCTATAATACGATATTTATAATGTGCTGTGACACTTTGTTTGGAATAAATAAAACTTTCAATTTTTGGATAACAGATAGATTTGCATGTTACACAACTTTGATAGTCGACGTGCCTGTTGCCCTACATTCACGAGATACGCTGTTATGTTTAGGTATAGTTTTGAAATTTACTAGATTCAAAAGATAAACTACATTTATTTTGATCTATATATCCCAAGCAATAAGAAAATATTAGTTAACAATCTGTTATTATAACTATTTAATATGCCTTCTTTACCATACGAAATTTATGTTTGTTTCCAAATTTGTAAAGAGTATTATAGTATACATATATACCCGAATAAAAATTAGTCCGGTTTTTATCTATCGTCACTGTCAATTTTGATTTATTCTCTATCTTACCAAATCTCACTGCACTTTGTTTCCCATATTAGATATATGTCTTTGTCTTTGTTATCCGTAATCGACATAAAATGTTAATACCTATCGCTCCTCATGATAGTCTCTTTTCTAATTGCGCCCCACGGGTTTACCCGAGATAACAAGCATCATATTATTATGTTTTAGTACAAAGTGTATCCTATCTGCATTTCATATTTCATCCAAATCCGTTAAGCCGTTACAGCGTGACGAAGTAAGAAACAAACAAACTTTGCTTTTATAATATTCATCATCATCATCAGTCTATCCTAGTCCACTGCTGCTGGACATAGGCCTCTCCCAAGACACTCGGCCCAATCTTCGACTTTTCGCTTCCATCCACCGCCAGCTGTCCTACGTATATCGTCACTACATCGAGTCGCAGGGCGTTCTACGTTACATTTGCCAATTCGCGATCTCCACTCTCGAACAGGTTTACTCCAGCGGATATTGGTTCTGCGACAGATATGTCCAGCCCATTTATAATATTAATATTAGTGTAATAAAAATACAATTATGTATAATAAATATGATTGTATACGTATGTAACGTGCTTTGATACTTACCTAATGTGAAAAGCTTTTCCTTACAGCTTCATAGTCATGTAACCTAAAAAACACGTTATTTATACGACTAGGAGCGACAGATAATAAAATTAGTTCTACAGATCTTTTATTGCTTAATAGTTTATCAACTTGTTGCATGCATGTCTGTAAGCGTTTATGATTATAATCGCGCCGATCGGTGTGCATAATTGCGTCGAATGGTTTCTCTAGCTATAACACAGATCGGTCTGTCAGGCTTGAGCTGGAAAAGATTGAGGAGGAAACAGCAACCTAACTTTCTAAGCACTTTCCAGATACTTTTGTAAATAGTATATATATATTTATTCTATCACACATACTAGTTAATAAAAAAAATTACAAAATAATATTAGTTCTTATGTTAGGTGTAACATTTTAACTAGATAAATTAAAAAAAAATGTTTTGGGTATATTGCTCGCAATAGACCATACTCGGCAAATCGACTTCATTTTTGATTGCGTTGCGGTGGAGTTGTGTTCGGCAAATCAGAGGTTGTGAACGCGCAACTGAAGCGGCGCAGGGGAGAATGTATTTCCTTTCTCCCCAAAATTTAATAGATCAATGTTTCTCCCATATTATGCATTATATTCGTTGGCGCATGCAAATTATGATAAAATATTTAAGTATATGTAGGTACTTCTTTTTAATAGTAATGTTTGAATTATCTACACACATACATTGTATTTATTTATGTATGTGTAGTATGAGTACTTAAGATATCCTTTGTCGTATAAGTCCTTGCTTGTTGCGAATATGGTGGTTGTGTAGTCACGCTGTCGCTTAGTTTGATCTTTAACTAGATCCTTTGTTGTGATATATTTTATCTCTTATTCTTGATTCTTACATGCAAACAATTTGAGAATTTAAACTTATTTCAAGCGAACAAGTTATGAAATCAAAGAAATGCGTACTCGAAAGTGTATAAAACAAGTAAACCAAGAGCATTGCTTCACACGCATCGTGCGCCTTAGTTACTTTGGCATAAATGTGTATGAATTGAGGGCGCTGCACTCGAATCATATCTCACGTGTCGTTGATGGAAGATACGGGTAAAAATACCTAACTCTACCGCTCTGTTTGCTTTAGCCCCGGGCGAAGACCTCATACGGACCAGTGTGAATGACACTGGCATACTGCACGAGTTTCTTTTTCCTTTTTAAAAGGTTAACGCTGTTCAATGTTAATAATGCAACAATGGCACAAAAACTCTAACCCAAGAGTTGTGTGTTATCGGGTGGAACAGTTTGTTAACGGAACAGTGTAACGGAGACTGCTCACCTCACGGGCGGTGTTCGCCGGTGAAGTGAGCACTCTCCTTTGAACCGCAAACACGTCCACTTATACGAATAACATACGTCTTACTGTCTCTTCGGTCAGCATCGTGCAAACTTGTTTCTGTAGCTCTCTATAACACCTAGTTTTTTTCCGTTAATTCAACTTTCATCTATGCGAAGCACACAAATACAAAGTAACATTCATTGTGTACTTCTCATACGAATGCAAACCGCTCGACCTACTGAGATTAAGCTATAATATGACTGATACTTTGAGTCTGTACATCATAATTATACACTAGATTATGTTCAGACAGAAATATTTATTTACATTATTATTATGATGATATTACTGACTAAATTCCCATATTGTAGAGATTAGAGATCATGAACCGTATAACCTAAGGTTTGAGGGTTAGCTTTAGCGTTCGATCATTACATTGGGTAGGGAACGGAAAATATTTGAGAAGGATGTTTGTATTCAACAACACTTCGGTTTATTATACACGTCTTACAATACGTAAACAAAGCGTAAACATGATACTGCGTACATTTTAAACCTATTTCGAACATAGAAATCGTAGCTATTTATCAAGGTGTGCATCAAACTTTGAAAAACAAACTGCGAAATTGTGTTGTTGAAACACTTATCTACGTAAATGCGTATCAATGTGTTCAGTTATCAATGACCGGTATAAATCTATGCGTCAACCGAATAAACTGGCTACTGCTACGTAATATTTGTGTCGTCTGGCATCGCATCGATGTACATAAACCTACTACGTTGTTCTTTGAAAATGAAGAAATCCTGTCGGTGACCTTTTCGCAATTGTCTTTTTAAGTCTTTACTGGCTATATTTTACATATACAGTGTAAATACTATATAACTATTATGTTTATAACATTACGTGAACGTGTCAGTTGAAAATATTAAAATCAAATGCAGAGATTCCAAAAAATGTTTCTGCTATTTGAAATCTCGTTAGTATCGTACCAAAAGAGCACCAATAAGTTTTCTGAAATCATCCTATTAGCTTTTTATGAAGTCATCACGAAAAATCTCTCAAAAAGAAACGCCATCTAATGATATGCTTCACTACTACAAAATTACTAATATAAAACCAAAATACTCAAAATAGACACTTAAAATAGTCCGATTTATCGTAGTACCATTTTGTATATGAGACGTTGTATCTGTATAATAAAAAGAGGAATACATACTTAAGAAATCTGTACAAAATATCTGAAAAAGAAATTCAATGACGTATGTGAAACCGCCAATCTGTTTTCCAACCTATATCTTATCACAACAATCATGAGCCTAAGTCAGCACCAATGTATAAGTAAGTTTATTAGGATTTTTCTGTTTTATGATAATTTGAATTAGGCAAATAAAGTAGCAAATATTTATAGTAATCGTTTATTGCGAAATTGTATGTAAGTACTTATAACTAATTATTTTTCGTTTAATACATACAATACATATGTATTTAAATTATATCATGCCAAGGTACAAAATTTATAATTTTACTTAATTTTTTAACTCAATAGTCACTATAGTAAGTTGTAGGTAGTATTATTTAGTTTATTAATTTAACATTTAACAGTAGTCTCTTTTCGTCCATAAAGCTAATTCTATAACTTAGTCTACATAATTATTTTATCATACAATCATACTAAACTCAACGTCACTGGTCTAAATTGTGATGCATTATAACGATTTGTAGTAGTTATGTGCATTTCTGAAGTATATATTAATATTCTCTCAAAATTTGGAACACACAAGGTTTGATTGAAAAGTTAATTTGTTTGTGTGAATAATCCTATATAATTATTATTTAATAATTTATGTACTTTTACTTGCCATCAGATCGAAACCGTTCATTCTAACACAACAAATAGATAATAAAATATACACAAATAAATATAGTAGAGCTTAGTTACACAGGAGATTTTTCCTGAAGTGGGACTTCCTCCGGTGCTGTGCCGTTAGTATTGGCGCCGCTGGGGCGCTCGTTGGCTGCTCGCGGAGTCGAGCTGAACCGGTTCCTTATGGAACTCCAGTTCTTTTTTATTGTAATTCCCGCAACTACTAGTACCATTCCAGCTACGATAATGCCAATCACGCTCTTGTCTACTCCACCTGTTTTGGTACCGGATGTCGTAGCTCCAACTGTCACAGTTTCTTTTTGATCTACCGGTGTTTCATCATGCTTTGGAGTTTCTACCATTGTGCTCATAGGAGATATACCTTCAGGTGCCTTGTTAACAGCGGATCGCATTGAAAATTCTGATCCTGCGTTAGTTTCTGGTGTAGGTACTTTAACTGCGCCGTCTACTGCATCCGAAGTTTCAGTAGCGGCTATTTTATCTACATCAAGATTTGCAGTATCTACTGCTACTGGGTCTGTGTTATCACCGAACATAGAGCTAAGAGCTATAGTCCCAGGTAGAATATAACTAAACAAATCTTCTTCAATATCTGCCGGCGCCTCTGGACACTCAAAAGTGTCCTTGTCACATGAGTCAGTGCAAACTGTTACTAAAGATTTTTTTAAAGAAGTACATAGGTCCTCCACTAGATTCTTTGCGCCACTGGGTAAGGTCAGTTTTTTAAGAGCAACGAAGTGCGAAAAGATGTCTTGATTCAAAGACTGTAACAAACAAATAAACGATATTGTGATTTAATTATTGCTATTCAATTTGTAAGATTACAAATGACAACGAGAATGAGCAAAGTGCAACCACCTAACACATACTTGCTGATAAAGTACAATGACATAATCGGCCGTACTCTCGAAAATAATGAGTTCCTGTGCATATTGCATGTACACAAAAGATAGTTTTATGTTTTTGTACAAATATTAAGCATAATTTATAACGCTGGAAATGAAAACTTAGTTTAGGTTTATTTATTCTAAATCAGTTGTGTATCAGAATCTATGAGCATTTTTATTCACGAGTTAAAGATGGGTAATTTTATAATTTGGATGTGTAAAATTTAATTTTCTGTTTCCATACGCTCTATAACTTTCATTAATAAATAGGGTTTATTTCTACTGAGTTGAATAGTATCTACATGGGTTTAGCTGTCACGATCCTCATAGATCGCGATTTTACTGGTACAATCTCTGTCATTGACACTTGATTTTTATCATTTAAAGGCTAACTTTTTAATTTTTGCCTTACAATCATACTGCCACATCTATATGAAACAGATGGTTTTCTGATATTAACCTTTACCACCTTATACAAACTCGATCAATTTTTGGATGCGCATATACTCGATGAACATAAAAATACCACAAACATAAATATAAACTACACACACACATATGTACGTATGAATAAATAAAATTTATTTTACATTCGTGAACGCGGCTTTAGTTTTCTTACCTATGCTAAAAATGTCAAGACTTTGCCAACCCTTTATATCAAAAATAACTCGATAGCAACTGTCTTCTTTTATTTGAATCTCTTGATGTTTTAGTCAACAAGTATTATTTACATAATTGCCGTATTAGCCATGCATACCATGTATTAGCATTAAGTGATGCACATCATCTTTTATGTTGTGGTGTGATGTATAGTAGTGGCGAGCATAGTATTAGGCATCAAGATTAGTCATCACTTGTTCGCCGTTTCAATACAATATTGCTATAATTGTTTAATTTGTAAATTGTTTATAGTCGGATTGTTTTGATTGTCGGGGGCCTAATGTACGACGGTTTCTATTGTGTTAAATTACTTACCGTTCTCATATCGTTGCCTCCCAAATCAAGGTCTTCTAACTTCGTTAAACCGAATCCATTCTTCAAATCTTTAGGGTACTCGATCAGCCTGTTATTTCCCAATTTCAACACCACCAGTTCGGGGAGCTCACTTATAGACTGAAAATAGATACAATGATAAATTATTAATTTTATAAAGGTTCGTCCTTTTGTATTGACCTACGCTGGGTAAATGCCTCATTTTCATTATGTTAATTCTGATTGCCATTATATGTATATTAAGTATATGTCATACATGCTTTGTGTTCAGCAAATAAACAATTAAAACACAACTATTACTTTGTTTCCCTTGTCAATTGGAAACAAATCATTGCAGTAAATTTAAGGAAATAACATTTTAACAGCACATTAATGCACTGCGCAAAGTAGTTCATGTAAAAGTTTTGAGTGACACTGTAATTTTTATTAATCAGACTAACAAGGCCATCACCAATTACATTAGTCTTAAAAACAAATAATTTTATTGATTGAAAAGTCATAATACCAAAACTAAAATGCATGAAACAATGTCAACATTTTCTAAACTACAAAATTAAAAGAATTAAGACGATGTTATCGGTAATCGTGGCGCTTACCGTCAGGCGTTCGGTTCGCTCATTTTATATATTAATTGTAATTACTAGTAAGTGATAAGTACATACCCCAGAAGCAAGATCCATAATTGAATTGTTGTCGGCGTTTAATACTTTAAGATTTTTCAATGACGAAACTTCTTTCGGAATTTCAGTTAGTTTGTTATTTTGAATATTCAACGTTGTAGTTTTAGGATCTATAGATGCAGGAAACTCTGTCAACTCATATCCTGAGCAGTCCACAACGAAATTATTTGATTCCCCTTCGACGTGACATACACACGGCTTAGGGCATGATGAATCTTCTGTTTCTGCTACAATTGGCAAAATATCTTCAGAAATCGGTGACTGTACATCTTCCAGTGGAGGCGGAGAACTCTGTTCTGTCGTCACTGTTACATCCAATGGATCCTCTAAAGCGCCAGCCCCGCTGCCTTCTATGACGTTACCACTTTCTGCATTGTCTGGTGGGAACTGATTGTCATTTTCCATGGGAATTTCATCTTCAGATTGAGGCGCTGCAGCTCTGGAAATTTTGAATGCAGCTTGTATAATGACATGTGACTTTATCGACTAAGCACAATCAATTTGTTGTTTTATCAAGGTGACGCAAAATTGGTATAAATAAGTAAAAGATAAAACAGGCGATAAGTAGGTAATACCTAAGAAAGATACTTGTAATACAAGGGCGTATCTAGAAAATACTCTAAATTTGCTCCATATACCGTTGCTAGTTATATGTGTAAATTTTACAACATAAAAAGTAACTGAAAAAATGTAAACTTTTGTGTTCCAAACTGGGCCTTGTTCCAAAGCGATTTAACAACGTGGTATTGCTAAATCTTGAACTAAACTGTACTAATACACTTTGTACTTACGGCCACATGTTATTACAGTACTTTGATATTAATTGAACGGCTACTTTTCAGGTTACCTACGAGGTTCTATACATAATATTTTTACTTTTCTAGTTTATTTATTGATCAAATCGGTAAAAATGTTACGTAAATAGTAAAAAAGTAATACTTAAAATATCAAAACTTACGCAACGAGTGCCAACAGGAGCAGGTAAAGAGCCGTGAGTTTCATGGTCACTTCCAGGTGAAACGATATATAGAGGCTCTGAATTCAGGAGCTGTTACCTGCCGCGGCACGGGCACTAACGTAGCGTACAGCACATAACTCACTGACACTTATAACTATTATCACTCAATGATAAGATTACTGACGGCATGGTGGAGCTTATCGCGAATCAACGCGATAACGATACTGCACAAACGAGAAAATATTGGACGAACATTTTCAATACCTCTGTAACATGCTAATCATACCAACTTTGGTTAGGTACACGTCAAACGCTCTAACGTTGTATACCAATAAATAATAACTAGTGATTTTCAGAGTTCCGTAGAAAATTTGTGTCCGTTTGTGAGTCTGTAGGTACGATACAAAAATCATGAATGTTGGTTTTATTACGACTGCTCAAATAAAAGGAGTGTTATGTTTTTCATATTTTCGTAATGATAACCGCACTGAAACTTTGCTATACCAATGATAATATAGAAATGTGGAAATTAATTGCAGGGGATGTAAAAAAAAATGACATCAAGTAACAAAATTACACCAAATCATAGCCACAGCTATACTCAATTAAAATAACAATATTAGATATTTATAACAGACTGCGGAGGATAGGAATTCTGTTTCATGGAGCGGAACTCTTCCTGTAATACACAAAATTTAAATGTTTGAAAACGAGGGCAAACAATAATTATCAGATATGTAATTGTACGTACTCGACTACTCGTATATTCAAATAAATTAAAGTAGGCAAATGATCAGTCAAACAATAGCTACGGAGCTCTGCTATGAGGATGTCACGACACAAACGTGACAAATTTTTAGCATTTATAAAATAGACGCTAAATGGTTAATCAGTATCGTTATGCCATCCAAGTTACTGATACCAAAAAAGTACCGAACCATCAAAAATAATACTCCATTACCACTGTCAGATCCGCCATAGTTACCCACTATTTTAATCTAATGAAATCCAAGATTTTTTTCCCAGAAAACAAGTCTGTTTCAGTTTATTACTGAATCCAGGCCGGAAGTACGACGTTGAATCACTATTATATTTATTGGAATCGTCACAAAAACTTTGATAATGTGCACTATCTTTAATATCTCCGAGATAAACGATTTCCCACAAATATTAATCTTGTGTTATTATGCAGACATTACGAATGTACGTAGTTCGTTTTTGCCTGAACACTAAAATATGACCGCACCTTCTTTTGGTATCGTTAAAACTAATTACTTTATTTGTTTAACGTGATATTTGTCTAGTCAAGTAAAGTATAGGTACATTTTTACGAATAGATTTTGGTCATTTCGTTATACCTATGATATACCTACCAAAGATCTCGGCAGGACGCGGTCTTTAAAATAAACACATTGGACACAAACTTGCAGCCTTATATTTTTTATGCCAAGGACACATCACGAGAGAACCGTAGGGCGTAGGTGTGTGATGTAAGCGACCATTGATACTTACGAGTATGGTTATCTATACATCTAATCAATCAGTACGACGTCGCGTCGTCTCCAGCTCCTACTTGTACTCCCCGCTGTGCTGGATAAAAAATTGGCATTTATTTCCGGTTGTGTGTGACTTAGCAACAAGAAACATGGTCACGGGTCGTATGATGATTATAACATGTTGTATTGTTGCAGTACTGCAATGGCGGCGACCTGGCGGACTATCTGCAAGCGAACCGGTTGTTGAGCGAGAGCACCATCCGGCTGTTCCTGCGACAACTGGCGGAGGCGATGCGCGCCATCCACGCCAAGGGCATCGTGCACCGCGACCTCAAGCCACAAAACATTCTGCTTACGCACAACGTCGCGCCACCCCGTACACCGCACGCCTCAGAAATGACGCTTAAAATCGGTAATTTTTCCTACTTAGATGTGCTTGCTCTGCAGTTATACTCGTTGACTAGTGCTTTACTGGTAAACATTAGATTTTTACTGATTTTTTTTTAGTCTGTGAATGAAAGTGGACCGTTTTGTCTACTTGTCATAAAACTTTAAAAGATGATTTTATATTATTTGGATGGAATAGATTTTTTTGCTAATTATCTATTTTAAGGGTTCCGTACTTCAAAAGGGGAAAAACGGAACCCTTATAGGATCACTCTGTTCTCCGTTTGTCAAGACCTTCTATCACGGGAACACGTGGAGATATCGAGTTGGAATTAAAACCATATACGCAGATTTGTAGTCCCTGGCAGCTGTGAAAAAATTCAAACTTCTTAGTTATCGAAAAACCTATTGCAGTCGTTTATGTCGTAAAACCCCTCATATTTTAACACTTACAAGGAAATCAAAACCTCTAGGGTGCTTCCCCTTCATCTAGAACTATGATTTATTTGGCAAGAAGCATCGTCTTATAGTAACTTAAAGGAAAAAATCCGAAAACTGTACTTTATTTATAATATACATATATGTATGTATGTATGTATGTATAATCGTAATAGTATGATGTAGATCGCGAATGTCGTGATCAGTCACGTGTGGCGCACGGTGACGTCATCTCCATTACACCTGTTCTGCTCATTACTCTTGCCTGTTGTCAAGTCTGATGAGAGGCTCTGGAAACATACGGCTTAAGAGCAATTTCGATAATTTATGATGATGACTTAAACGATACTAAAACCTGTATTATTAAAAAACATATTTTATATCGCATATGCAATTAATGCACTTAAGTACTAGATGTAAAACTCAAAGCACGTCTATGCACACACCACAACGTCTATAAGTACACACACATTTAAGCTGAATAACATAAAATGTCAATAATGCCAACAAATAATTCGTTCAAAATATTACCGCAAATCTAGTTTCCCTTTGAAGTTTTCTCAGAAATCAAGAATCTCCTGGTTTCATTTTTTTTTCCTTCTAATGATGTATCTGTTTGTTGTTAGATACCTCATTGTTATTACAATCTAGCCTAGTTGAGACTAATAAGTAATTTTAATATAACTTAAATTGCTAAGTAGAGTATTATCGAAGAATGCGTCCATCGACACTTTTCTTACTGTCTGAATACATAATAAAAGCGTCGCATAAAGTAAACAAAACACTGCAAGTAGATATAAAGTCTGTTCGATGAAATGAAACAAAACATCAATGAGTCACGGTTATAAAGAAAACCAGTAACCAGCCAGTGTTCTGAGGTCACTTAAATAAAGATAAGAAACACTGTGTGCGACCCTTAGTCTCGATCTTGGGTATCTCCTGTCAGATCCTATAATCAGATATATGTATGTTGTTAAGTTAACCTCTCATTATTTATTATTGTAATGTTTCACTTAATTAATTCCTTGATACTTCATTTTATGCAGCGGATTTCGGTTTCGCGAGGTTCTTGGAAGAAGGCAAAATGGCTGTTACGCTCTGCGGATCACCAATGTACATGGTAAGTTCATATATATATTTTATATATATGTATTATATTAGCTGTTACACGCTCACCTCGCTGGTTTTTAAGTTATCCATGACACAATATATATTATGTTTATACCACCTGTCTCAGTTCTTTGCTAATCGGGATCAGGTTATCACAATTTAATTATAGCGCGGTCTATGATTTACCACGCAGGCGTTGCGTTGCTCTCAATTCGTCGAAAAAGCGGTCAAACGAAACTGCGATAATTATGAACAAAAAAGATGCACTGCATTACTCATTCTCAGTCTTAATAGGATTAAATAAACGTTTCACGAAAACGAACGGAAACTTTATCCACTTACTGGTAGCCTAAAAATAATTTGAGTGCGTGGAGCTGCAAGATAGATCCAAGTTTACAATCAATCAAACAATTTGTTCTAATTCAATTAAAAATATCTCGTACTTGTTTTATTTTCTTATCTCATTAGTTTCAAACCATCGAGTACCTACGGAAGCGGCGGACAAAAACTAGATTGAAAATGCTGGCGAGCATGCTCTGTACATTAGAGTCTGCAGTTACCAAGCTAAAACTATAACCCGACTACGGAGTTAAAAAACCCAGTAACATTCACGTAATAAAGATGAGTCTAACGACATATCGTCCATCAAAATCGCTTGAGTCGTTTAGTAGTTAAAGGGAAACATAGGGATATGCCCGCATACATGTCAAACACATACCCCTTCATAAAGCCTCCATTTTTGGCTTCGCCGCAGTCTGGTAAAGAGGCTGTCGATGATGTTGAAAAATCGAGATAATGCTGCTAATTAATATAAATAAATGCTTAGTAAAATAGTTTAATAATGCGTTGACGGTAATAATCTCAACTAGCGTATATATTACAGGCACCCGAAGTTATAATGTCCCTAAAATACGACGCGAAAGCGGACCTGTGGAGTCTGGGCACGATCGTCTACCAATGCCTCACAGGCATGGCGCCTTTCCAGGCAACCACACCTCAGCAGCTCAAGGCTTTCTACGAGAACAGCGTAGATTTGCAGCCAAAGTGAGTATTTGCAGCAATTTTTATTGTTCTGCTTATTTTCATACATTCTTCATACTTACTGCTAATTCTACTATAAGAAGCATGAAGTTTGTTTTTGGACTTAATGGTACGTGATCCGCGACTATCAAGGAAATGGTGGCAATCAGTACCAAATTTATAAATAATATCTTTCATTTACAAAGGAATACCTACTTAGTTTTATTGCCAATTGAGGATGTATTTCAAATAAGTTATATTGATTGATTACCAGTTATGGAATTATTATAACCTTACTTACAATTGATATGATATTCAAGTCTATATTCTTAAGTACGCTTTTTATGATGTCCACTCGGACGACAACGTATTTTTTACCGAGTTCATAAGACCTTTTCATTCTATTACTTCATGGTAAGAACATAATTCGTAGGTACGATCAATGCCCCCAAGACATCAAGATGATACTCGTTGTTTTGTAAATAAAACATTCAAATGTTTATCCAGTTTGATATCTAACATATTGTCGAAATAGTCCCTGATGATTTATACAAACTTACACTTGAAGGATAATTATAAGTAATAAATAAATTACGTGTTATATACGTATGGCTGTATGTGCATCATATATATATGTATACTAGCGACCCGCCCCGGCTTCGCACGGGGGCAATAAAGATACTTATGTAGTAGGTACCATTATTTTGGTCTATCTCGTAAGAATTAGCCAGCGTTTGCAATGTAAGCGCACAAAAACATGTTTTTACGACATCACATTACAGATCTTTGAAATTCTCAGATTTTCTCTGTCATAATAAATGTATTATTATACATATAAACCTTCCTCTTGAGTCACTCGTGTCTATTGATGGAAACTATATTAAAATCCGTTTAAAAGGTCTAAGCGTCTAAGGTCTAAAGGTGGGAAGCTACTTTGTTTTTTATTAGTCAGGCTCGACCTAGGTCAGGAAACAGCGTAGAATTAAAAAACATGGGAAAACTCAGGTTCCAGCAGTGAACATCACGAATGAAACATTGTTTATCTTCACCACAGACCTCAACCTCTACACATGAGATTGACAGCTTCTAAGGTGTGGTAGATAGGTTTCGGTCAATGATCTCTAATTCTATAGAACGTGATTCACGAATTAAAATCACGTGACTGCGGAATGGAATAAAAATATCACAAAAAATAGTTCCGGGATAAAAAGTAAACTGGCTACTCTCAAAACAAACTGTTGCATATTCACCAAAGGTTATCAATCGTAGCTGTTTAATCTTGTACAGGTAACAAACAGTCGATTGTGAATGGGTGCGATTGATTACTACAGTCGCGAATATATTGTGGGGGAGAGTGCAATTGCAGTAGTAGCGTAGCGTAGTACCGTTAGAAATTCCCTTTTAAATTATTTCTGATATACAGCAATGCCCTCCAATACCTAAAACTATACTAGTTAAAAACTTTGGCATTAATACGTTATGTCATTGACATAAAACTCTGGTTATAACAAATAAAGTATCTAAATCTTCGCTTGGACAATATTCTTAATTTTGCACCTTTGTGTATTGTTAGTAAGTGAGTAAGAATTCTTGCCGTATTGCAGAGTGCCCGCGGGCACGAGTCCCGAGCTGTGCAGCCTGCTGCTAGGGCTGCTGCGGCGGAATCCGCGCGAGCGCATGCCCTTCGAGGTGTTCTTCAACCATCCGTTTCTTCAGCGGCCGCGCACCACCTCCATCACCAGTGAGTCCTCGCCACGGCATTATTCACTACATTCAGCTAATTATTTGTTAAAACAAATAATAAACTAACCATACAATGAAACTAAACAAATCTCTTGGTATGTAATTGTTATTTAAAAACAAAAAACGTTCTAACCATGCTGATTTCGATAGAAATCCACTAGAGAATGACATGTAGTTTCTGAATCATCTGATGTTTCGGAGATCAGGACCCACTTAGGGTCGCTGAACTAGCGGATTACATAAGTAATATTTTTAAGAGAAAGCTTTTATGTCTGTTTCCTAACATAGTGATTTATGTATATTGCCGAGACTTAATCGAACATTTAAAACGATATAATTTACGTTAAAAGTTTGTTTTCGTAGGATAAAATCTTGCCCAAGTAATATGTACTTAGTTTCTGTCTCTCTTTACTTCATAAAGCTCTTAACGCCGCTAATCCGATCATCAAATGAATATTTTGCAAAACTATTAATCAGCTAAAAATATTTTACCTGTATATTTCGTTAGAATAGAAGAATTTGTTTGAATCCCGCAATCACTCACAAAACGTATTATTTAATACGTTTTGTGACATTTGATAAATTTCTGAGAATGACATAATAACATAACGGCCACACTTACTATATTTAAAGTGATATTTAGCGAGAACCAGATTGCCTTGCACTGACTCTTGCCATGATACAAAGGAAATTACTTGCCCTTTTTGTTCATATAACCTCAGGTCACGCAGGTGACTGAATAATGACTCATATTATTATTTATGTATACGAAACATTGTATAACATTTATTTGACACTGCAAAGTCGGATACCTACATGAAAATCTTAGTCTGATGACTAATCATCCGTAATTCATTGTCTATACGCTTCGAACTCTCGCAATATTTTATTGCATAATAATATGTTTTTGTTGTTGTTTTTTTACACATCCCAGAATTTTCCACGTGATTGTCAAAATTCGTATGATATTCGAGAAATCTGTACCCAATGATTAGTGTCTCGTTTGACCATGACCCATAACGAGTCAGTGCTAGTGAAAATGTAAAACTTAACAGTTGTAAAAACTTTCCGGTAAATGTTGTGTAATACACTCGTCAAACTCATATTTCAGTCTTAAGGTATATGTAATTTAAAAAAAGTCCTACCACTAGAAAATGTTAAGCAATCGAACTCAAGTCTTAAATTCAAATTCGTTTGTAATAATATTGTACATGCAAAATGTAGGTAGGTACATACTTCTTTCTATTTGTTACCTTCCACAACTAAACAGCTGAACTGATGCCAGTTACTTCAAATTTTAATCATTTATTTGGCACAAGATCAATTTGCATCATGCAGATATACATATATACATACATAGTATACTTTTTATTCCGGATAACATAATGGTATAACATAAACTATTAACCTCATAAATAAGTTAATATAATGTACTTATAATATTGCTATTGTATTTAAAAGTCAAGCCGTTTCATTTTAACCTTATCGTAATGTATAATTTATTAAAATGAGGTAGTAAAAATTCACTAGTCTAATTCATTTCATTATATTATAATGTTTCACTATTTTTAAACATCATTAAAACTAGTTTGCAAGTTAAAATTATTTACATTATATGATTCAGTGCTGTATTCATTATATATGTATTAAAATATTACACAGTACCTATTGAACGCTACACACCTATTTATAATATAATTTCCCTGCAATTCAACATAGATAATGTATCATTATTTCATTAGAAAGGCAGGCAGATTGTAGTCCATGAATTTTTGAACTTTACTTTCACGAAGTTGACACAGTCATGTATTTCTATGTGTGAGTTGAGTAATGTTGGTCACGGTGTGAATATTGTTCAGGTCTGGACTCGGACCTGCCAGATATATTGGAGAGCGATCTCGAGGGCCGGCCCGATACTAACTGTTCCCTTGAAGAATCCTGGGAGAGTCAGGGTACTGCTTCCTTTATTAATTCGCTTTGAATGTGCATGGGGTGGGGTGTAAACAACATTTGTTACACGTTTATGTGGCCTGTCGACAGTTGTCTAGTTTGTTTTCTCGACAAATTTGAGTATCGCTTCAATAGCATGGCTTCATTATGTAAAAATATGCACATACATTTGTAAATTCGATAAAAAACTAAAGTCTTCCAAAAGGACAAACACAAATTCGGTAGACCGAAGCTTGATAATGTTCAAAAATTTCAAGGACTTCAAGTTAATTTTGAGACATATTCTTGGTGTGCTCTTGCTTGTACATGCTACCATTCTCATTTCAGCTTCCTACTTAATATACAGTTGAAATCCCGCATCCACGTGACATTAAGTGAACTATGTAATCTAAAGTGATATACCCACATGCGGGATTTCGACTACATACTATAAATAAGTAATTGTAATATCTTTGGCGGATAAAGGTTAAGACACTTGTGTATATTTAAACAAATTATACACGAGAACGTGACCTGAATTTTATTAACCTACGGGCTAAACAGAAGCGTAGAATGCATCATGTTAATCCATCACTACAAAAATCCCATTCATGTTTGGTCATAGCTCGCTTGGTGGTATAATCTAAGATAGTAACCACATTTAGCCTGGAATTGAGACTGCTGGAACACAACAGTCAACTACTAGAAAACACCCTGCCACCATGCTACGGTTTCTTCTCGATGCTTTTCTTCACCGGCGATTCAATCTCGTTGTATGAACTCACGTCCTTCGGCATGTGAACAGATCGCGTGGTATAATCGTTGCAAAATATTAGCATGTTTTTTACTTTTTTGTCGTGTGATATCAGCTTACGAGGGCGCTAAGTTGTCTTTTTTTGTGTGCGCAGGAGCAGGCGCATGCGGCGCTGCCATCTCCGGCAGCCCAGCCGCTCCGAGCCGCACGCCACCCGCGGCACGAGGCCCGCAACCCGCGCCGCAGCCCGCACCCGCGCCACCGCCGCCGGCCTCACACGCGGTAGCCGCGCAGCAGCCGCACAAAAAGCCACAGCCGACATCCTCCGGTACGTCCTCCTGTTCCTAAACAAGTTTTATCTAACCATAATAATATAATATAGAATGCAATAGCCAATCAACAAGGCAGTTTTTACTCACTGGAATAGGTAAATAACTCTTTAGAAAGTTAGTAAATATTCGAGTACTTTATATTCTATTTATTCCACGATTTCCACGTGTTGGTGTAATGTTAAAAATACTTATCTTTAACAATGATCCGCCTCGGCATAGATAGTTCAACATGATAATAATATTGTCCTTGTACGTATAACGAGTCTGCATCTATTACATAAATATTAATTCCCTCTTAAAATACATTAAATCAAATAGTTTTAATGTAAACAACAATACCTAAATATGAGGGGAGGTCAAAGAGTTAGTGGAATGACAGGAAAGAGGTTATGTTTGCTTTTTAACATCTGCATGCGGTTGTATTATATACTACATGTACTGTGAGCATTTACAGAACTTAAAAAAGTTTCGACATGTTAAAAGTTTTATTTATAAAGGACATACAAAACTATCGTTTGTTATACTCGAGTTTTTTTGCTGAATATTTTTATTTTATACTATAAAGACCTTCAAGAACAAGTTTTAGCATACGATGTCTAAGCAAGTGGCCTCAGTCGGCGGACTTGAGCGGTCATCGGCTTCAAAGGCTTTTGTTTGGCTGCAATAGGCTTTGTTACTTGTACAACATAGTTTTGTCTGGACAAGCCATGCTATACAATCTATGTATTTTAGAATGGCACCGCACACCGTAGTGTTATTTAGGACTTTCAGGACAGCTATTTTCCACATGGTTAACGTTGTTCCCTATTGCCGTCGCCGATTAGAGCTTCTACAGAAATATCTTTGTTTCTTTAGTAATTAATGAAAGATTCAACATTTTTAAACCACTACTTTACGTCGCGCTTCTCACTGATAGATATGCGATAGTGTGTGTGCGTATGTTTGTTATTTCATCAGTAGCGGCTTAAAAGATTTGCATAGCATATAGCTTATAGTCTGGATTAGTACATACAGCACAGTGAAATTTATCATTAATCCAAATATGAAAGATATTGTTAGGTTAGGATACTTTTAATTTTTTGTTTTATCTATTGTGCTTAACAAAAAAAAAAAACAAAGGCACATCCGTACAAGTGTACACCCAGACTGGATATATACCTACATTATCAATAAAGTTTAGAACACATCGAATCTGAATATATGTATTATACATTTATTTCAAACTAGTGATCTCTTGGCCTTGCTACTTTGGATCGACGTATTACTATGCCAAATTACGCGATATTATGTTTATACCTACGTTCTATTTTGGTTAGCCCGTCGCTGCCATAAACGCATGGACAGAACAATATTAATTACTATCCGCAACGTTGTCCATCCATTGTTATCGATTTTACTTGGTATTCGATTGTTCTCGTTAGCAGGACGTCGTCTTGGTCTACTTGGTGGTAGATCTCCTTAGCAGGAGGTCGTCTAGGTAGGTACCACCGCAGTACCAGACGTTCTGCCGCTTAGCAGTAGTGTGTAAACATTACTGTGTTCCGGTTTAAAGGGTACTGCTACTGCAGCTAGCGAAATTACTGGGCTGTTGAGACTAACCATCGAAAGTCTCAAAGTAATGAGCGCCAAAGCAGTGATGCCCAGGACTTTGTTTTGTTACTCAAAGTTCTGTGTATCGCTGCAATGGTCATGGACAGACGTTATCTCTTACCATCAGGAGAGCGTCCCGTTCGTCTCATTACTTTTTTACACAAAAAAAAAAGTGACTGTGTGGTCGACAGTTAACAGAGAGATGTTTCATAGATACATGTTTTATTTATTATCTATGCGAATTTGAAGGTCGTCATCACTGCGTATTCTAGATTGATTACAGCCGATAATGTTTGTACATGCCTTATTACCTACTTCGATTACAATGTAATCAGTTGTAAGGTGAACAGATAATATTGATACATTATGGCCTGTCATTGCGACTATGTTACACAATAATCGTTGTTCTAACGTTGAAACTACAGACACAATTATTATTTACTTTCATATTTTTAGTATGCCGAAGTTATTCAGTCAAATTCATCAGGTGAGCTGTGGTCAAACAACTAGCCTGTCAACAATAAAAAAAAAAAAAAAAAAAAAAAAAAAATTGACTGCCCTGTGAGTCCACCGCTAAACAGTAGAATTACTTTTTTATATTATTAATTAACTTTAAACAACAATTATGAAGACCCCTATAATACTGATACGTTTAAGATAAATCAAATGTTTATAAAAAGTTGTTCGATGCTATTAAATTAATGTATTGTTTACGCGCCAATTCGATAACCTGACTAACCCGCTATAATGTACACTGCACTCGGTTACAAAGCTTATATCAGATTGTTTTTTTTATAGTTGACAGGCTAGGTGTTTGACCACAACTCACCTGATGTTAAGTGGCGGTGGGATCGAAGATGGTAAAGCACACCTAGCCTGGAATGGAACTGGCTCTCAAGTGAGTCTGCCGGAACACGCCGTTAGGTACTTGGCGGCAGATTTTCAACTTGAGGGTGGTAGCTAGCCAGCCGATTACTAAAGTACCCTACCACCATGCTATGGTTTCGTCAAACTCATTGTGTTAGGATTTGAACACACGCCCTTCGGCATGCGATTGTGCCTCTGTCTAACGAATCGTTACAAAATTCAAAGTAATTCATGGTTTTAGTAGCGATAATAGTGCTCAGTGGTGAGCGCCGTCGGATCATACGTAAAGAAAACCATCTTGAACAAACCATAGCTTAATGTAGGGTACTTTCTAGTACTTGGCAGTCGAGGTATTACCCTCGCTAATTGGTAAATATAATCTACAGCCAAGTTCCTAACAGTGTGTTCTGGCAGCCTCACTTGAGAGCCTTATTCCTTTTTTTCTTTCTATTCCTGAATCTAATTCTTATTTCTAGCTGGGTGTGTTTACCGTCTTCGACCACTCCGTCACTTAACATCAGGGTGCTGTAGTCAATCACCAAACTGGCAATAAAAAGAATCAAAAGCACACATGCACAGTGCCATCTAACCCTAAACTAAATACAAAAACAAGATAACTTGTAGAATACTTCTATACTTTTTTGTACGAAACACCAAAACACAAAACAAACATTTATATTCTTCAGATTAATATTTTTCTTGGGTGGGAATCGAATCTACACCTACGCCGCACAGTCCAAGAAGCAGTGGTATCAAATGATCTAGTGGCAATTAGAGAAATCGGGCAGTCACTACCAAATCATCTATTGTGGTACCAGTGTTACGGAACACTCGCTGTTTTAGTAATTTACAAATGTATACAAGAAAAAAAGGTACATATATTGATTTTTTAAATTGTTAAAATTAAATTTATTTATTCCGTGATCGTTCGTGCGAAGATTGGGCAATCTGAAATTGAACGATAAAATAATCTTGTTATTTTTAATGGGGTTTACTTTTCATGTTATTTATTTATCAGACGGAGTCGTTATGGATGTAACTTAGTCACTGTACTCGTTTGTTTGTACCTACCGTTGTCTCTGGGGCTGCAACTAAGTATATCTATCGTTATAAATAAACTTCACTTCAACATTGTCGTTTCCGACATTTTTATGAGTTAATTCACCTATTAACGAGTTGCTGGGCGTTCATTAAATAGGTATCAATAAGTAGGTTTTGTATCGATGATAGGCCAGTGGTTAGCCCGGTGGGTTAAAACCCCGACATTGAGCTTGAGCTGCCGGTGAAGGAAAAATATCGTGAGGTAACCATAGCATGGTGGTAGGGTACTTTCTGGTACTCGACTGGCTAGCTACCATCTTAAAGTTGAAAATCCGTCGCCAAGCACCAAATGGTGTGTTTCGGCAGCCTTACTTGAGAGCCGGTTCCATGTCAGGCTAGGTGTGTAAGTACTATATTGGTCCACAGTGTCACTTAACATCAGGTGAACTGTGGTCAAACACTTAGCCTGTCAACCATAACCATAAAGGTATTTACGTAGTTAAAATAAACTGTTTACAACAAATGAATTAGTTTACCTCTGATTACTCATCACACAAGTGACAAAGGAGCTTTAGATTTTGTATTACAATTAATTTCTGTTTTAAATTACTTTGTAATGGTCTAACAGTACATTGTTTGAATTCGAGTACTAATTGGGTCATTAGATCGTTTTCTCAATCAGTATTTAATTAGTGTGGACACTGGTCAAACAGCTTTAAGTCAATCGATTGCGTTGAGGTTAATAGAATACTAGAACGTTGATTTGGGCCAGACCCTGACAAGACATACCTAAATATTTATTCATTCCATCATAATACCTATGTATAGGATGGAATCTCTCTATCGTTGATATGTAGTTGAATCTAAAATAGATAGTAATTATATTATATAAATATTGGAGGGCATTCGACATAGCTCCATCTCGCCTCAAAATAAGAAAATTTTGCAATATGAGAAGCAGATAGCTTATTTATATATACCTACTATACTTTTTAAACAAATGCGCGCAATCACTAGATCTCGAGATTACCTAAAATTGACTACATTGCTTTTTAAAATTCAACTCCAAATACGATTGATTGATCAACTCTTTATTGTCCCTTTAAATAGTATAATAATAATAATTTATTTATTTGACATAAAACATGGTGTATAGATACATTAAACCATAGGCTCCCGAACTAGTCAGAGACTGTGTGTCAGGAGCCAGTGGCTTCTCCTTTTAGATTAAGATACAATAATAATATTACAATAAATCAAGTACATTAAAAGAAAAGATAACTTAAGTAATAAGTGTAACAACTGGTGATCTTATCGCTAATTTAAAAAAGAAAAAGTCGAAGAAGTTTAAAGCTTATCAAGTTATGTACTTCTATCCTATATACAGTTTTCGTGGGACAGCGGGTGACACAGCAGGCGTTGCTCGCAAATGTACCTACATATGTGTGTATATATAAAAAAACAAACGGCAGAAATATCCACAAAATGCAAATTTTTTTATATTTAATCTACCCCAAACTATTTTCATACTACTATTGAAACCAGATAACTGATGGAATACTTTATATTCCTATTACCAGATATCCTTTTCTGTAAATATGTGTATGTAAAATAAATATATGTATATCCGTGTTGTGTCGCAGCCGAGTCTTCCGACACGACCTGGGCGGGCGAGGATGACTTCGTGCTGGTGGAGGCGACGGAGAGCGGGTCGGCGGAGTGTTCGGGCGCCTCCTCCGGCTCGGAGGCGGCGTCGCGCCCGCGCTCGCTGCCGTTGCCCCAGCCGGACCCGCACCATCAACAGCAACAAGCTCACCAACAACAACAAAACAACAGGGTATATTTTTCTAGCACCGCATTTGATACACTTTACACTATTTTAGTTTAACTTTATTTAAACCGTTGACAAATTTTTGGCAGCAGCATGACAAAACACGTTTTATCATTTTGTATCACATGACCGCAAACTTGTTTGTAATTTGGTACTTTATGATTAAAACGCTAACATTTTTTATTTGAAAAAAGAAAACAAGTTTTGGTCGCAAAACCAGAATTTTTCAGTGTCAATTACTTCGTTCTGCAGTTCTCTTCATAAGGATGTAACTAACTTTACAGAAAAGGCGCTTGTAAGACCTCGAAGAGAAACGCCTAAGCATTAAGACCTGCCCTTCCTTTCTATATACCTAAACTTTTAACACTTATTGTCAATTATACTGAGCGTCTTGCAATAGGACCTTTTAAAACGGATACGTGAAGGAGGATGATGTACCTACATGGTCTCTTACTATATAATTTCCATAGATCCTGGGAAACTTCGACTTCGAACGACTAACCATCAGATGTCCGGTGTCAATAACGTAAATCAGATGCATACATGCAATATTACAGCAGATGTTTATCTAAATGTATATGATTGTGATAATGCTTCGGTGCGCTTGAAACAGAATCATTACATATTTGTCCATTACACCTGCATCGTAACCGCTAACAGTCACTGCATTGTTTTGCAGAATCCTCTCGCCGTCGCCTCTAACAGTGCTGTGCCGCGCTCGCAGCCGATCGATGTCCTCCGATCGAACTATAGCCGAAACGCGACTAACATAGGATCGCTCTCGCCGCCCACTGTGAGTAACACTACTTCATACCCTCATGACCTAATACTATGTTCTAACCAATAGGCCAAGGTTTCATGAGGCGGTGGACGCGGATACGAATATAATTGGACGCCCATCTTACTTCCAATGCCGTGTAGCTTGATACTTCATATAAATTTTATTTTAAAGCTGAAAATTTCGCAATTTTTTTGCTGCGTGCTATATTTTTTTTTATTATAACCATCCAGGCCATCTCATAATCGTTTGGCAAGCGTAGCGTAGGACGCCCTGAGACTCGATGGAGTGACGATATACGTAGGACAGCTGGCGGTGGATGGAAGCGAAAAGCTGAAGATCGAGCTGAGTGGCGTGTCTTGGGAGAGGCCTATGTCCAGCAGTGGACTAATATAGGCTGATGATGATGATGATGATGAGGCCATCTCATAACTGCGTCTAGGCCTCATTATTGTAAAGTCATTTGTCCCGGCCCTATGTAAATGGGATCTTAGTTCAAACCTACAAAGTACGATCCTGGTAACATCTAATAATATTGTCGACCGGTCTCGGCCCATTGGGACGATGTATCGCATGCTATGGGACTACCATTATGATGTTTTGTAATATGTTTTGCCACAAACGTCGTAAATGGCTTTATAGCCGATGTTATTGTTTCGTCGCTAGCACACTATTTTTACCCGACTACTTAAAAAGAAGGGTTATGAATTTTGCAATTTAGGCACTTTTAATCATTCATTAAAAGACGTCACAATTAAACAATATGGCGGATTTTATAGCCTTGTATACCTATCTAAAATTGTTTTTAAGGTATATCTATATTTGGCATAATACAAAGCAACAATCAAAAATATGATGCGGCGTAACCAATCGTTTGTCAGGTCTTCAGGTCCTCTTGTTGTGGCAGGTACCTTTTCCGATGACTCCTCCAAGCGCGCGGCGCCGCAGCAGCAACTCTGGTAGCTCTCCGCCGCCCTCGCTGTGGCAGGTGTCGCCGACCAACGCCAGCCCACTGCGTAGATCTGGTATGTACCAACATTCGTTCTGTAAGGGCTGTTTAGCTTTAGGCTGACCTTTTAGTACAGATTTCATCAGCTTTCTAATATGGAAAAACTGTAATTTACTAAATTAATGTCATTGTTCTACAAGCTAAAACCATCACCGAATTTTTAATGAGGTGCTCACTAGGTTGTTCTTTGCTTTTTAGTTAGAGTTTAAACTCTTAGTAAGTATATGATGCTTATTGTGTGTTGTGTTCCAGGTTCATCTCCGCCGGTGCCGCTGGCGCTGCGTGCGTCGAGCGCGGGCGGGTCGGGCGGGTCAGGCGGGTCGCCCAAGCGCGCCGCCACGCTGCCCGACGCGCTGCTTCGCGGCGTCAAACTGCACGCCGACCCGCCCGTCTACATACCCAACTTGCAGGAGGAGACTATACTCGCCGTAAGCACAGATAATAGTATAATAAAGTACAGATACAAGCTTGTTAGTGACGTCACTCACTGCGCACCGCGCACTTATTCTTTTTAAGTGAATTTGAATCCCTTGATGAGAACCGTGTATCAACGTATATAAATGTGCGTGCTAACAGTCTAGCGTATTAATTTGCAAGAATTACGTTAGCACGGAAACGATAGCCTTGTGTATGATAAGAAGCAGTTCACGTTTAATCCCGTCAGAGCCACTACACTTTATCTACGTAAATATCGTGAATTAGCCGTTGGTCGCGGCTTCGCTCGCGTCGATATATGTATCTACCTAAACAAAAGTATTTAATTATTCTATCAGTTATCTGACTTCCTTAGTACAGGCTTTGTTTAGTTTGGGGTTAGATGGCGCTGTGTGTAATGTCCCGCGATATTTATTTATTACCTATATTGAAATAAGATTCGTTGTTTGAGTAGTCAAGCTAAAAGGTTAGGCCTTTGCCCTGCAGTAGGACAATGCGGGCTGATAATAATAAGCTAAAATTTCAAGTTTGTAGCTCCAGCGGTTTAAGCTCTACCTTGATGAATCAGTCAGGACAAGTAGGTAATTGTATATGTAGGTATAGATTATCCAGCCCCGCAGTTCTGAAATTAAAAATATTCTAATCTGTAAAGAAAAAGAGAAACTCGTGTTAACATGTTAGTCGTGTATGGGCAGGAGGAGCACAGCAAGGTGTTCTCGCAGCTGAACTTCGTGCTCATGCTGGCGGAGCTGCTGGCCGAGCTCGCTGTGTCGTGCGGCGCGCCCATCGCCGCGCTCATGGACGCCTCCGACGGTAAGTCCGCGCCCGCGCCTCCGTCACTAAAACTAAATACAATTACTCTTCGCTTCTTAATTTTTGCCGGGAAGGCGGAAAAGTCATGCTACCACATTATTGTATTATACATTGAAAAGGTCAGCTGCTAAGAAATAGGAGATTGTTGTTAAATTAAAAAACAAAAAAGTTTTATGCTAACTAGAATCATTTAAGCGGCCCCCGCCAACACCGGTGGCGTGGGGAAAGATAAATTAATAAAATATAAACAAATTGTTAATTATAGGTAATTAATTTAAACAATAACAAGCACGAGTTTAATTTTGAGATTATTTATCCATAGAATGTGTAATTGAGCGTTAAAGCAGCTACTTATGCTTTCACTTTTGTACGCAAAATTTGAATAACGCTACGACGGCTATGGACACTGGACTATCATATGGATCTGGGGTCTAGCATGTATATTTGCAACGAATTTTTTTTTTATACCAAAATATAAGAAATGGATCAACGCCCTTGGCTGGCTTGGAGTGGCAGCCATTTTTCACACATTTTTGTACCGAAAACTTGTCTAATTTTTTTTCGCAGATTGACATTCTAAACAGCATTTTCTATATTTTTTTGAGCATTTCCTTCGTGTTTTAACCTACATATTAAATAGTATTATCGTGTTCCGCAGAGCGGTGCAACGAGAGCGTGCGGCTGGGGCTGCTGGTGCAGGCGATGCAGGCGCTGGCGGCGGGGCTGCGGCTCGCGGCCGCGCACTACCGCAACCGCACGCTGCACTCCACGCCGCAAGTGCGCAACGGTACGTAACCAACTACGCCGCATCTACTTCAATTCTATTCTACTTTCACCAATTTTAATCATTTTCACCATTTTCGACGACATCGAGACTTAACTGTGATTTACTAATAACTGTGTTAATAAGGTAACCTGTGAACAAACATAAAATAAACTTAACAGAATTTGAAAAGGTTAAGAGATTTGTGTCTTTGTACAGGTAGAAAGATACAAAGGACAGGACAGGTACAACGACACAAATCTCGAATTGCGAACATTCTTCCTTTAAAAGCCGTTTTAAAAAAGATGTCAATAGCCCATATTTTAGGCCAGTTTAAGCTTTTATGTTGCTTTAGTGTTGCTATGACGAAGTATAATTTTTTTCTGTTACAGTGGTTTCATTGATGAACGGAAAATACAAATGGCTCGTGAACGAATCGAAGAGGCTTCACGAAGCGGGCGTAACCCCCGCAGTCTGTGATAAAATACTCTACGAACATGCTATTGAAATGGTGAGTATGAAGTGTTGAAACGCTCTAACCTCGACCACTCCGTCTACTATCGACCGGTTAAAATTGAAAAAAAAAACCGGTTAAGTGCAAGTTCCGAGGGTTACGTACCACAACAAAATAAATACAAATCATGATGGGATTTCTTCGATTTAGTTTCGAATTCTTTATGAGCTCGTTTAGCTTTGACTTTGAAAGTTAAGGTATCGTTATATTCGTCTTTAAAACCCAAGTGTCTTTAGATAGGTGTTTCAAAATACAAAATAGTGACTTTTTGTTAGCAGTCAGGTTATAGATTTTTAAACTTTTCAGCTTATTCTAAAGCTACTTATTTCATAAATTATTATATTATTTCCGTAGTAGGTACGTAAATTTTGCAAATTTTAATTGATAGATGTACAAAACACGTCAAATTAAGTGAGTACGAACGAAATATTAAAAACCTCAGCTTACGATCGGAAAGTGTTCTAAAACAAGTGCGTTTAAATACATGAGAGTGCAGATGAGTTACTTGATTCACAGCTTCTAGTTGCTGGTAAAGGCTCCAGCTGCGCTCGTTTGTTGATTAGATGTTTGTTCCAGTGCCAGATGGCGGCCATCGAGGAGCTGTTCGGCGACATGAAGGAGTGCGAGCGGCGCTACATGGCGGCGCAAGTGCTTCTGCACTCGCTCGTGCAGCGCCACCCGCTGCACCACCACCACCGCACCACGCTCTCCAAATGTAAGACTAACTACTATTTTTACTGCTGCTTAGATTGTGCCATCATAGATAATATAATATATTACTAGTATCCAATAAAAAAACTAAAGAACAGTTATGTGACAATATAGGTACCTATGTATAACTTTTATATTGTCTTAAATATTAGATTTTAATTTACATTTATTTACAGATTAAGTAGTTACATGAATATGAATCGTTGGTTGATTATTATCTACTAGACCAAGTAGAAAAATAATTTTATAAAATATTGTAAATAGCAGCAATATGCTTGGAGGTAATCTTTGAAATAACAAAGACTGAACTAATGAATTCAATTTACGTTTCATGAAAATATTCGGCAGGTAAATGTGTACGAATGACTCATTCGCTGTCTGAAAATACATTGTAATACAATGTGTCAATTATTCTTGTACAAATATTTCCTGGGATTTTGACTGTTAGTCAAATTTATAGCATATAGATACGTCACCCCGTACAAAAAACTGTTACTAAGATAAATCGGGCTATTTTCTAGTGGCATGCGTTTGTTGTTTGCCTTAATGTTGCTCACTTCTTAGTACTTAGCGTCAGATCAATATATGGCACTTTTTTGAGTCAATTTTCTTCGTGGTAAGAACCACTAACAACCATTAACTTTTTTTTCACAAGTAACTCTGGATCACCGTGTATAAACCTTCCGGAAAATAATCTCTTAGTGGGATGACAGTTTTCTATTCAATAGCTTTGCGTTTGACCACATCTTGCCTGAATTATGCAACGATGCGATCTGTGGAAAGCTACGGATGGATCACACTCGCCTAGAAGGAATCTGTTTAGTTCTTTTTTTTTTTTATATATGTTTACGTTTAACCACACCCTGCATGGTGATAAGCAGTATGCAGTCTAATATAAAGCACGCTTAAAAACACGTTCACCATTGTTTCTTTGCTGTGCAAAATATGTATATACTGACCGATCAACTCTTTTACAATTATAATATTAGTAGGGCCAAAAACAGTTGACACAAAATCATATTGTAAATATTATATTTCTTTTAGACCGAGACGCTGTGCAGAGGCGGCTCAATTGCCTCAAGGGGCCGCGCAAGATTATGGACGTCAAACTCGAGGCTGGGATCTCATAATGCAATAAGGTTTAGAAATAAATATACTTGACGCAATATGAAGAAAAGTGATTTTATTTTGTAAAAAAAACTCAGTGCAAAACAATGTTTGACGAGTAATGTATAAAGAGAATTAAGTGAATGGAAAATCATTGTAAACAAAAAACAAATGAATAAATATTACCAGAGATTGCAATAGCGAATTATATTTTTTAATGTTCATTGCATTGCAAATAATTACTAGTAATTATCATATTGATAGAAATGTCTGCCTGTAGATAATTTTAGTGCAAAGTTTTAGCAAACGCTTGAATTATATTTCTTGGCTTGATAGATGTGTGTGTCTTAATTTCGTTTTATTATGGTTGTATCGTTTAAGGTTCGAAATTTTAGTATTTTAAGCACACATTAACCTGAAGGAACACTGTGATTCCTTCTATAATATAGAATCTATAATGATAAAAATAACATATTGTAATGCATGGAAAAGCTGTAATAATATTTTTCCAGTCATCATTGTGTTAAACTAAAAGTATAGAGGAAAAAACATGAAAAAAATCTAGAGTAGATCTGTAGTAATTTTTCCAAATATCTTAATATTTGATTGAAACGACTTGTAGTTTAATGAAAGGAAATTTAATGTGACATCAGAGTGTATCATAATGCTATTGAGATCTCATCATTGTTGACCAATAACAATACGGCATTTTTAGGTTAAGCTATGGAATAGTAGTAATAAAAAGTATTTCCCGAAGAGCTAAGATCGAGTGTGTGAAATTATATCTTAAATTTTATTTCTCAAAATCATATTTACTTAGCCAAATTAATCTCTGTTTATGTATTCTTCAATAAATATGTTTTTATGCTTTACTGAAATAAGAATAAAGACTGTTGTATTATAATATGATTTTGTTTCGTTTTAAATAAATAATTATTTTTAACAACACAATATTAATGCATATTATTTCAAAATACCAACAAATCGTTTATCGATTTTTCTTTTATTTTCGCTGGATACGAGTTGTGTGGTACAAGTCGTTTGGCTATTTTAACGTAATGTCTCGAAACTGACAGACTGATCGATCAACGCACAGCTGAAACCGCTAGGTCTAGAAGCATGAAATTTTGACGTAGGTGTAAACTAAAAAAAGCATTTTCTTAAATTCCACCCTAAGGGTGCAAAATAGGAGTTTGAAATTTATATGAAACTTTGATTTTTTTAAAATTGCACCCAGGTGGAGCCGGGGCACCCTAGCCAATATTTAATAATGCACTAGTTTTTTCGGATTGGATGAAGAATCCGGCGTGCGAGATCCTCTAATTCATTAGTTAATGATAGTCTGTATATATGAAATTGTAAAGCCTAGAACAGTTTATGTACAAAGTAAGGTAAGAGAAAAAAAATTGTAAGATATTATAATATACTTTATTGTTCAAAAAGTGCATAAACCAAGACAAGTGTTTCTTAAATACATATATTATGTTAGTATTGTACAAATACACCAGAACCTTGCTTCAAAAGTTTATAAGGTTTTGCTCTATTTCTTCCACGAATTGGACTAAACATGACCTTGTCTGGAGGAAATTCTGATGATCCTGTCGTCTCCAAAAGAACGTCGAGGCATGTCAACAGTTTTGTTATTTGCTCAGAGAGTGTGTATAGTCGTTCTTCTGTACCCCAATCTGTATTTATAACTCTTTCTATATCTCTTAGGTCATCATTTATTCCAGCATGGTGGGTTCCATTCCAGTATAATGTAAGAGAAAATATTGGCGCTTTTTTTGGATAATCACTTCTCAAAACAACAAAGGCAACCAGTTTAGCTGATTGCCTAGTAATAATGGCTCTGTACAGCATATCATTAGAGCTCACCAAACCCTCGGATATAACAAATGTCGTTGCAGGTGATTGGATGTACTCTTGCCAGCTAATGGACTGCCATTGAGTTAAAGACCCTGATAATCTTATGGGATGTTTACCTTTAGTTGGTAGTATTTTCCCAGACTCCAAGTCTTGAAGCTCCTTCATTAACTCCACTCTGCACTTGAGTCTTTTCTTCAGAGTCGAAATAAAGTTCTCAACACTTGTAACACTCAGGGCAGAACAGGGTTGAACCACTTTAGTAGATTTTGCATCATCCAAAACAATTGACATGAAGTCTAATCCACACATTCTCTGGGCCCAAACATAGGGTCTGCCAATTTCAGAAATAAAATGTGGAAAGTTGTCAGATATTCCTGCATTTTTCAATAAAAATGAGGTGGCAGGGTGTGGGGAGTCATTTCCTGTGTCAGCATAATACAGCTCATTCAGAATACAATGTCCATTCAAGACATCTGCAGCTGACACTCCAGTCACAGGCTTTGGCAGTGACACAGTGAACTTCACAACTACAATTTTTAAATGCAAAAGGTATGAGAACACTAAATTCAAAGCAGTACCATCTCGAACTTTCACGGACATCATTACATTCAATGGGTGTTTCTTTAGAACCTCCTTCTTTTTGGCTTCAGCTTTTTCTTCTTTAGTTATTTTGGCTGTCCTGTGATGACGTTTTTTCTTTTTATCAGTGTGTTCTTCATCATTGTTGTCTTGATCAGAATCAGAATCATTAGATGCAACTAAGTCATTATCTACACTGCTAGTTTGATCCAATCTTTTGGCTTCATCTTCATCCCCAGATATTCCTGCAACAAAGACAAATACAATTTATCAAATAAATAATTTTACTAGAAACTGTTTATTGTTTTTTTTTTTACATCACTACAATGCTTACCAACAGAAACTGTCTTGATCCCCAGCACATCAGAGTATGCACTTGCATTAGCATATAGTAGGAACAAAGGGGGTGGGAGCAATGATGCAGCTCTCGCTTCATCTCTTTTGTCGTCCAGGCGGAGGGCCAGACATTCTTGCAGTGGCTTTGTAGCTTTGAGCACATCTCGTAAGTGTGGAGACAATGCATCTAGTCTGGAGCGTGCAGCAGCAATGGCAGCTGATACGCGTTCCTTGGAAGCCACCAGCTCACTGCAAGCACCAGCGAGTTCCCGCCGCTGTTGCAATTCCCATTCCAATCTTGCCAATTGTAGTTGATGTTCATCAGTTTTAGTAGTTTCCTGAAATTAACGAAAAAAGTTATAAGGACAGATATAATCATTGTCAGATCAGTCTATCCATATTATACTAACATAGTCAGATCAGTCTATCCATATTATACTTAATATATAAAAAAAACCTAAAAATGTCATAACTAAAAAAATATGAAAGTTAGTTCGGTGAGGAATAAAAAATATTATGAATGAAAGCAGTGTTGGTCATCCAGCCCCAAGATGGGTCTACGATATTGTCAAAATTGCGGGTCGAACCTGGACCAGATTGGCACAGGACTGAGGCAGATGGCATGAAAAGAGCGAGGCCTTATACCCAGCAGTGGGATAAAGAAGACTGATGATCACATCACATAAGTTTGATCACATAAGTTTGTTGCAGAGTGGTAGTTAAATGTTAATATCAGAGTAACCTTCCAGAGCTTATAATGGTTAATTAAAGTCACAGACACATTTCACGAAACAGGGTTAGCCTTAAACCATTATATAAACCCTTACAAATTAAAGAGATGATATAACTAAACAACTTATTTATACTCACAGGACGAGATATATCTGCAGGAGCATTTTTGTAGAAATCATCAAGTGTAACAAGCTCTATTTCTTCATCCTTAGATTTGAACTGCAAGCACTTTACAACTTCCTTATTCAGATGATCTGCTTCATACAATAAATTTTGCAATAGTAGATGTGTAGAGTCTACCCGCTGTTTTTCCTTATGTAGGCTGTCACGACCTGCTCTGGTGCGAACTTTTTCCAAACGGTTTAATTTCTTCAGTGCAACAAGATTCAATGAGGCTTCGATTCTCTTCGAGTTTATTTTTTCTCTTGTCTGTAATTACTTAGCCATTAGATATGTTGATTTAAAGATGTATAGTGAGACTAAAGTATGAGTAAGGTATTTTACAATGGGGAAATAACTAGTTACCTAACTTGTACCAAACAGATACACATTTTTGCATTTTACAACATGCTGCTTATTAATAATACGAATACATTTGTAAAAAAACATTATGTATGTTACCTCCGCGGTATCCTTGGCTTTTAATTCCGCTATTTCAGCAAAAATTTGCCTTATATCCTGACAAATTTTCCTGAACAGAGCTGCATCTTTTTCGGCAGGACGTAGTTGGGCCTCCGATTCCTCAAATTCTACAACACGCTACCAAAGAACAAATATTTTGTAAGAAAATCAACAGCGTAATTATTTCTTTGTCGCTTAGAATACAATCATTTACAACAAATAATATTTTGAGGAAATGCCACTAAAATCTCCTAACCTTATAAACATCAACTGGCGCTTGTTTAGATGAGGGTTCACTGGTGGTGCTAGTATTTATTTTGCGACGTTTTTTACTTCCAACTTCATCTTTTCCCATGGTTCTTAGTTTATTTTGCTAATAATATTAAACAAACACGATAACCAGCTAAATTAGCGCCGCGATAATGAACCGAAACCCAAACCGAAACCTCAGATTAAAAACTACACCGAATGACCGAAACGAAACGATATTGATTTTTTTTATTATTATTCACTAATTTGTTTGCCCCATCGGGCAGGCTAAAGCTTTAAAGCTCTACTTCTAAAAATATGGCGTAAATATTTTTTTTGTTTTGTTTTGGCGTCGCGTCTTGAGCATTTACCAGTGTCAAGTGTTTCATATTTTCAAGTTTCTTGCCTCGTAGCTATAGTTATAGTCAAAGTCCAGTTTTGGTCAAGTCCAGTCATGCTTTAGTAAAGTAGTGGCGACTGGAAGCAATATGGAAAGTCATGTTTCACCACATTATATCATTTTCCCACACTTGCGCTTGTGATCCGGCACTTTATGAATAAAAAACACTATTTTTATACACAAGATACATACAATTTTGTACATAGAAATTACAAAAAATAGTCCAAATAGTACTGAGAAATAGTATATAGTAGTTTAGTCCGTGTCAGTCAAGTCCAATCATGCCTTTTAGTATTAGTAGTAGCGGCGATGTGTGTATGTTTAATATTTCAAAAAAAAAGATGTCTTACTGTCAATGTCAATTGTCAATTAACAAATAAATTTCAAATTCAACTCTCGAATCTCGAATACTCTAGATCAAGTTATTTATACTAAAAATTAGAAGTAACGTAATCTGACAAAACTTTACGTACATAATATAAAATATGGTTCGGTTTACAACTTGCCTATGTCGCATTCCAATAATAAAATTTAAGAAGGGCGGAATAGGACACTCTTCACCTCCGCCTCCTGCATCTTCACCTATTGGGAAACCAGGATCCTGCCCAGCTTTTGCTCCTTCTGCCGTACGTTGCAGTTTTTATAACTTACGAATTGGAACGCTATTTATTATGAACATGGTTTTCAGGTTTCTCTACTATTTTAAGAAACTATATCCTTACCTCATCTTAAGATCGATGCAATTTTTTTTTTGTTATAGGCAGCTCAACCAGCAGCATCAATGAGCACAATTCCCGACATCGACCTCCCTGCTCGTTACCGCCGACAACCTCTCTCACAAGAAGAAATTGACCACATCAATGGAGGCGGAGTTGTTTAATCTAATATTAACACATAGAAGTAGTTTTCAAAATTCTGTAGATTTGTACAGCTATTTATTTAATGTAGTGAATTACTTTGTATATATTTAATTAATGATATAAAGTATTATATTATAAAGACTATTATCTAGTATATTTAGAATATATATCTTTGATTAGTAAAAAGAATGAACACAGAACAGAATTTTAAAATAATACATTCATACTACGATAAAATTAACTACCTTATCGAAAACCCCAGCATCGATGGGAATAGTTCCCAAAATTCTGGCCCCATTGCCATTTTGTTTTTAATCTGTTGTTGTTGCTATAACCAGGATTGATATTTATTTTTCTGTTAAATTCTCCTTTGTACATTATAGTATTATTATGCAGTATTTTTATTATAATTTTCTTATAAACTCTTTCAGATAGAAACCCAGATAGAATCCAGACCACATAAAGAACCAAAAATGTTAGGTATGATCAAAATACCCAAAGGAGTACTTATCTCTGGGAAAAGAGGCATTGAGGCAATTAACTTGAATATTGTCTTGCAAAAACAGGAGTCTAGTGACTTTAAAAGACATTAATGAATACATTATAGTAGTAGGAAATTAGTCGCATCAAAAGTGATTAAAAAGATAAATGTAAATATGAATTTTATTGTAAAGTTATACAATTTATACATAAAAGTAGTAAGGCTTGGATATAAAGTCAGTACATTACTTAGGAGTATAATCAATATATAGAATGTACAGTATATATAACAATGAGATGATGAGAAAGAGTCTAATAATATCTAACATTGAGTTTCTCACTCGAGCTGGCCCACATCTGTGCAGCTGGCCCATCATAGGCGACATCACTGTTGCTTTCAAATTTTATAATACCAAACTTAGCCAATTGATTTTTCCTATCTGGTTTGTTGTGAATATTGAGTAAAGCATTTGTAACAGCTGCTTTTGCTTTTGCTGAAAACAAATTGAAAATATATAATTGCATTTTAAGTAAAGCGACAAAGAGGCTACAAATCCAATGATTATAATAATTGTTAATACCTGAAAGTCTAGAGTTAACAAGTATGGGATATGGTGGTAGCCGACCTAATGTCTCTAAAGTTATTATATCTTTGCCACCATCATACATAAACTTTTTGGAATATAAAAGTGTAGTTGAATCGACAGCAGCCCACTCGGCTTGTTTAGATAACACCATTTGCGCTGATGCTATATGTGAGCCAGACCCTGTAACAAAACATTTCGTAACACTTGATTAAGCGTCCAACACTACACTATTTCATATATTCCAGCATAAATATTTACTCAGCAATGATCCAAAGAACGACGCGTTCTCGCCCTTTTCCTTTAATGTTTTCAAAACGAGTTTACTTCCACTGAGAGATTCTTCATCGCTATACGCGAAAGTGCAGCCGCGCAAATCCAATAACGTATTAACGTTATGCGCCCTGGAATAACAGGTTCATTTAAATAAAGGTATCCAGTAAATAAAACAATATTAGTTCACTGGAAGCTAATCGAGGAATAATAGAAGAGCTCATTGTTATCATTATCAAAGTCAATGACATGATTGATAACATTTTTATCATTCGTCTATTTGCTTTGTATACGAGTACCTACGTACCAGTTATTGTGATATTAGATATAAAATAATTATTGGGTAAAATGTGTTTAGTAACTTTTATAATTTTGTTAAATGCATTACCTATATTTAACATTTTATTGTTGTATTAATATTATGATATAGGTACACATATATCTGATATACGCCGATGCAGTTAATTACCTACTTTTTATCACTGTGTACGATAATATCGGAAAAATATCCAGGTTTATTTTCGACATTCATTTGATGAGCGAAAACCGGAGTCACCGGCAGCAGTTCTATAAATTCATTTTTCCCGCGCACCCTCATGTACGCCGTTGCTGTCATAAAGGCTGAAACAAAATAAGCTATGATAATTGATAACTACCCACAATCCTGAAGCAGTGGGCAACAGTTAAGCGAAGAGTTAGTATTTATACATAGGTACAAACAGTTAACTATGTTGTGTCACTGACGACCGCAATTGTGGGTAATAAGTAAGTGGAGCAACAATATTACAAATAAATTGCATTAAAACTATATAAAATAATTGAACACGAAATTGGAGTAATTTTACACTACCATAATATAATAATAAGCTTACTCTCTGCAACCAGCCTGAACTGTGGCGAGGCGGGATAGCCCGCTTTCGGAGTAGGTACCTACTACCTAGGTCTACCTGATTATTAATAAATTGCAGTCATCCGTTGTTTCAACGCTAGTAACATTGCTCATTTCAAAAGCGGATTTAGAGTGTGAACAAACTTACCTAAATCCACTTTATCCGTAAAAAAGGGATCGGGTCGATCCGGGAATGGACCCGAGCATCGGCTTTCATATTGCAGGGTTGTGTAGCAATCTATTGCTTTCTCTAGTACGTCTAGTATCAACTCGTAGAGCTCAATAGGATGTGTAGGGCACATATAAGTCACAACACGGAGTTCTTTCTTTGTTTGAGACATGTTTGCTTGTAAACTGTCCAGACGCACATGCACTCTACCTCGGACTGATCAGTTTGCGAACTAGTAAGTGAGGTCAAATGAAAATATTCAAATTATCTATCGAACTCGTAAACTTGTTATTGTCTACACGCGATATGCTTGCACACCTCGGTCATGAACTAGCTCGGCCTGGTTGTGCCGTTTCCCGTCGAAAATGACGTCATACCACGTGTTGGATCCGTGTTACCTCGTCACACGACCTAGGTTCTTGTTCAAGGGATAGTTAAAATTATTTTATTTTCTGATACCGCCGCCGCTGCCATTTTCGATTAAATAGGTACCTATACGCTATCTTAATATTAATCTATAGTTCCGTTTACAGAAGAGTTTTTTTTTCTTAGTCGGGTATAGCCCATCAATCACACGACTACGAAAAATAATGGTGATTATATTTTAGCTTGTATGTATGTTCATACATAGCTCTTAAACTTAGACGAAATAAATAAAGACTCGAGAATCTATTAAGAAAACTCAAACTCTAAGGTGAATCTGTATATTCTGGGTAAGCGTGCTTCATCTTAAACTGCATCATTAATTCATAAGTACTGTGCCGTTTTAGTCTAGAAACAATAAATAAATAAGCAATGCGGTTTCCATCATGTTATTTTTACCTTAATGTATAATACACGCATATGCTCCACTTTAGCACCTATCTACATTGCACCTGTGCGAAGTTTCGTGCGTTCTATTATAAAAAAGAAAAAACCTACATTACGATTTTTAGGCAAACACAGGTATTGTATTTGATGTTAAATGAAAAGGATACCACGCACTTTCCAAATACGTATAAATTGTTCGTAAAAATGTTACGATCAAAAATATGGCGCAGTGTAAGAAATGTAGGAGTTAAGTTTTCTAGGGTGTGGAATGCTTTATCAAGGTTTCATCCGTGATCACTTATTAACTCAGGCTACGTCGTAAGTGATAGATAATTGTTGTCAATGTGTTGTAATTATAATCAAACACCTAGGCTAAATTAAAGTTTTTATTTACTGATTAACTTTTAACTGGTAGTTACAATATTTTTAATTTCATTAACGTTACGTAAACATAAAAGTGTTACTTAATTTTAAATAAATAAGTCAATGCTAATAAGTAGGTATATGATCCACATATACCACATCATGTACATTCACTACTTTTAAAAATCTCGTAGGTAATATCGAAAAGCTTTCAATTACACAGAATATATTCTGTGCATAAATGTGCTGAAACACTAATTTTATCAACAATTCTAGTAATAGGACGCGTATTGAAAATGCAAAAAACATCCTTACGTAAGACTGCACAACGCCGCGAATAGACGCGCTGGCTACGATCCCAAGTTGAGAACTGAATCCCGAATCGTCAGTTTTTGAGATAAACACAAAGAGGCATGTGGTGTACACAGTAATGCAATACGTCCACATCGACACTGACGCCACGCGGAAATCTTTCTTTGCATGTCGCGCGCAGCATTATAAATACATAATTATGATGTTGATTATAAATGATAGTCTGGTGAGACTCGCACTTTACACGGGGCTGCGGAAGTTCTTGCCGGCATACTTGGCGGCGGCGCCGAGTTCCTCCTCGATGCGCAGAATCTGATTGTATTTGGCGAGGCGCTCAGAACGGCACGGCGCGCCAGTCTTGATCTGCCCGGTGGACAGACCTACCACTAGATCGGCGATGAATGTGTCTTCAGTTTCGCCGGATCTGTAACAGAATAAACGAGTAAATTATTTATTTTTTAGCAGACATTAATATATTATGGCAACCGTTATAAATGTCTCCTAAAAAAATTAAAAACTAAGGGCATTTTCCATAAAATAAATAAATATCATAGGGCATTTAGACACAGCGCCATCTGACCCCAAACTAAGCAAAGCTTGTGCTATGGATAATGGATAACTGATAGAATACTTAAATACCTAGTTCTTTTTTGTAAATACATACTTATAATACATACAGTACACCCAGACACAGAACAAACATTTGTTTATATCACAAAATGCTTGTCCTGGGTGGGAATCGAACCCACGCCTGTCAGCTCTTGGAGCAGACATACTACCAATGAACCAACAGGGCTGTCATATTATAATGTTTATGTTTCCCTTTGGCTATTGATGGAACTTTCAAATACTTGTCCTACAATATTTATTTATTTTGTCCTACCATAAGCGCAAATATTTCATACACTTTTATAAATGTTTCACCACAGCATATTTTCGTTTTTATAGTCCCTGTTTTGGTCGAGTATTGACTTTTTTTTTTTTTATAGCTGACAGGCTAGGTGTTTGACCACAGCTCACCTGATGTTAAGTGACGGTGTGGTCGAAGATGGTAAAGCACACGTAGCCTGGAATGGAACTGGCTCTCAAGTGAGGCTGCCGGAACACACCGTTAGATGCTTGGCGACAGATTTTCAACTTGAGGGTGGTAGCTAGCCAGCAGAGTACTAGAAAGTACCCTACCACCATGCTATGGTTTCCTCACGATGTTTTCCTTCACCGGCAGCTCAAGCTCATTGTTGGGGTTTGAACCCACGCCCTTCGGCATGCGAAGCGACCGCACTAACCACTGAGCTATCATCGCTACAAAAACAAACACATGATTAGCTTGGCATAAACGTTGCGTTATCACTTGTCAAGTCTAGATGACTGTGACGGTCACAGGATATTTAGCTTCTCTTTCGCTTTTTTTTGTTTGAGTATTTAGAAGTAGATAATGCTGCGTGTACCTGTGAGACACCATAGTGCCCCATCCATTTTTCTTGGCAAGCAGGTGCGCGTCGATGGACTCGGTGACGCTGCCTATCTGGTTCACTTTCAGCAGCAGGCAGTTGCACGCCTTCTTCTCCACCGCCGTCGCGATGCGCTTCGGATTCGTCACCTACAGGGCGCGATTACGAAAATAAATAAAATATGTCCTAGGACATTACACACAGCGCCATCTATAACCAAACTAAGCAAATTTTGTACGTTGGAAGTCAGATAACTGTTTTTTTTTTTGTAAATACACAGAACAAACATTTCTTTGAAACACAAAATCTTTGTGCTGGGTGGGAATGGCACCCACGTTCTATGGCTCTTAAAGTAGATATAAATGAGCCAACAGGGCTTCTTTTACGCGATTTCAAGATAATTTGACGGTACTCGCACGGAGATACCATCAAATGCAAAGATTTTTTTTAATACTAAATAGGTATATGTATTTGACAACATCTTGCCTAATGATAAATAAATAATAATAAATTATTATTTATTACTATTGTCAGTGACTAATAACTGAATAATTACTTATTTTTGTCTTCTTTTCACAATCTCGGCCTTGTTTTTATAGACAAATATAAAAAAAACACATAAAGCAAATTCTGCTAGTGTTGTCAAAATCACTCATCTTTGTTTTGGCATTGAAGTTTTTTTATGTATCCTAAATATGTGTTGAATTTTATTCCTGTACTTACAGTCAAGTCATCACCAACAATTTGTATGGGAGTGCTAGCTGTAAGGCTGCTCCATGCTGCCCAGTCGTCCTGGTCGAACGGGTCTTCAATAGAGACCATGGGGAAATCTTTGATGAACTCTAGATAGAGTGCACCAAGTTTGTCCGCAGGCAGGTAGTCAGCTGGGTTGGAGTTGGGGTTCTTAAAGTCCAAGTCATAGGAGTTGTTCTTGAAGAATTCAGAGGCAGCTACATCCATACCGATTTCAATCTAAAATGTGGTACATAACAACAATGAAACCCTGAGTGACACAGTGATACAAGTAACTTTAATGAAGAAAGCAAAATGTCATAATTACCACCAGAAGAGTGGCATTCCCAAGTTTTTAAATATGTCAAACATTAATGTTAACTGTCGACAATCTCAACTTAGGTTTTTGGCGGGAATGCGGAAAGAGTGTGCAAAAAACTAGTGATTTGTCGAGTATAAAAATGGTGGTGTTTTATTCATAAAGTGCAAAATCACAAGCGCGAGTGTGGGAAAATGATACAATATTGTGAAAATGAAACATGATTTTTCGTGTTGCTTCCAAAACTCCATCGAAGCTTATAGTAAAGTCACCACTACTTTACTAAAGCAAGTCTGGACTTGACTGACACGGATGAAACTATACCTACGAGGTAACTTATTTAACTTATGAAACTTGAAAATATAAAACACTTGACACTGGCAAATGCCCAAAAATGCGATGCCAAAACCAGAAAAAAATCTCGACTTAAGTCTCTTTTTATTTACCTTGCCAGTGTAGCCTGCTTTCGCGATAGCATCTTGGATAAGGAACAGTGCATCCTTGTTGTTTAGAATATTGGGAGCAAAGCCACCTTCATCACCGACAGCAGTGGAGTCCAGGCCAAACTTGTCCTTGATGATCTTTTTGAGGTGGTGGTACACCTCAGAACCCATACGCATGGCCTCACTGAAGCTAGCAGCACCTTGAAATCAACTTATAAATTAGAATGTGAAAAATAATTAAAAATCCAGATTTTTAAATGTAGGTAATTAGCCTGAATGCTATTTTTCGTTGTCATCAGCCTATCTGTAGTCCACTGCTGCAAGTAGGGCTCTCACACACAAGCAATTCAGTTTGGATTTTGGCTTTCCTGTGTCTGTAGTAGAATTACTTCAACTTATGATCTCTTTTGTAACTGAAAGTCTTATAATTGTAAAATAATAAAAAACTGGCTACTTAGGCACATAGTTTAGATAAGTGAGCAAGTGTTCATGAGTATACACTTTTATTGCCATTTTCTGTAACATAATTGTTATGTTTCACTCCTCATAAACATCAATTTGATGGCTTTGAAGTTCTCGTTCAGTTTTTAACATTTTTCCTTATTTCTTAGTCATGCATAGCTCCTTTGCCAATGACCAATTATTTTTAGTATTCCCTATAATGCCCATTGATACCTATTATTAAAATTATGAACAAGCTCAGACTGCTACTGCATTTCCCATTTTGATATAATGTGGCCATTGTCTACCATAGTAAGGATGCTGGCGGGTGCCTCAGAGAAATGCATAGCATAGCTCACTGAGCAATTTCAGCATTGTGGACCATTTTGAGTGTCCACATTTTGGCTCCACAGGTAAAATGAGGACACTCAAAATGGTGTGTTGTCACATTTTGTTGTCATGTTATTCACCTGTGGGCAGAATCATGAACTCTTGCATGGCCAGCTTGTTGCCAGCATGTGAACCTCCATTGATGACATTGAAGGCAGGCACTGGCAGAACAATGTCATTGTTTCCGGCTAGGTCAGCCAAATGCTTGTAAAGGGGGATTCCCTTTTTAGCGGCTCCTGCTTTAGCTACAGCAAGAGATACTCCGAGGATAGCATTGGCACCAAACTTGGATTTGTTCTCAGTGCCATCCAGTTTGATCATGAGGGCATCAATCTGGTGGCAATACATATTATGAAAAAATATAGCAAAATCTGGAAGCTATGAAATATATATATAAAATAGATATTATAGAAAAAATATTACCTCAGGAAAAAATTCTATTCAGAAAATAATAAAAATAATCTTACCGCTTTCTGCTCAGTTACTTCAATATTGGCCTTAAGTAGTTCAGGGGCAATAGTATCATTGATGTTCTTAATAGCAGTAAGAACACCCTTGCCATGGTATTCGCTTTTAACATTGTCACGCAGTTCCAAAGCCTCATGGACTCCAGTAGAAGCTCCAGATGGCACAGCAGCACGGAATAAACCCAGTTCAGTCACCTGAAGTTTATTATGTGTTAAACGTTTTAGAAAAGGTTATATTTTCTGTTAGCACCAACATTACAAATTATTAACTTACTAAATCAACCTCTACTGTCGGGTTACCCCGAGAGTCGAAGATCTGACGCGCTTTGATTGATTTGATTGGCATTCTGAATAATGGAGATATTTTCCTGCAATGTAAAAGATTATGTAATGCAATTATTTCGGCTAATTTCAGATAAGATTCTGAGCCGGCAGACAAAAATGATAAATGATTACCGAAAGGTCAAGTGGAGGTTGTACAATCTATTACCTATTGACATATTGCCAGTCAAATATTATGACTTTTATGTAACATTTCTAACTTAATAAAAACAAAACACGCTAGAATTAAAGATTTCAGTAAAACAGATGACTATAATATTAAAAAATCGATGCTACATTGATCATTGATAGTTATTACTCTCGATTATTGTTAAAGTATTAAACTTTAAATTACAAATATTTCGAGTTTTGTAGTAGTAAATACACAATTTCACACACCTTTTACACTGGATTTAATTAATTATTAACTTAGATGTGATGGGTGCTGATGTAGCCGGCAATGTCGATCCAACGAATAACCTTCGCAAGGTGAAACTAGAGATGAACAATAGTCAGTATCCGGAAAGTAAACGTACACCCCAAAAAAAATACTCGATTTTCTTACTGTTTGCCGTACAACATTTTGATGGCAACATTATAAAGCCTGCTTCAGACAGAAGCGTCCTTGTGTTTAATAAAACTGCAAATTAATTTCCACCCACATAAATATCATGATACATGTTTCTCTCGTACATAACTGAAAAAATGTTATAATTCATTTATGTAAACGGAACATGCATCCGTTAGATTGGCCCATTTTTACAAGATTAAAATATTAACATTTTTAAAAGCGATAAGCATTGGTCACCAAAAAGCATAGTGCACGCTCACGTTGTTGTAATATTCAGTCAAGAAAACGATTTTCTATCAAACCACTGCGTGAAGAATAATACAAAGCTAGTACCTATATAGAACTCATCCGGCACCAAGTTTAATTCAAATCTTATACCCTCATAATATGCACAAGTTTCAAGAAATAAATAAAATACCTAGTTCTAACTTACAACAAACTCTGAATGTTGCTCTACTCTCTAATCTATATTATATTACCGGCTTATAGCCAGCAGCACATTTTTATTTAACATATCGATACCTATACGGTACTTGTTTTGTTAAGGTGCATACGTCTTTATGTAATGCAATAATGGCTTTAAATCTTCGATAAATGAATGGTATAACATTTTCACGTAAGACGAGGCAGTATCGCTTTAGCCTGCCCAATAGGACCAATAAAAAAAATGCAAAATGATCTCATGACAACGAGTGGGCAGTTGGTTTTTGGCGGGAACGCGGGAAGAGTCGTGTCGCTCCGTTGTATTTTTTTCCAAAACTAGTGTTTTGTCGAGTGTTTATGCATAAAAATGATGGTGTTTTATTCATAAAGTGCCGAATTACAAGCGTGAGTGTGGAAAAATGATATAATGTGGTGAAACATGAGTTTTCGTGTTGCTTCCAAAACTCCATCGAAGCTTTGTAGTAAAGTTGCCACTACTTTAATAAAGCATGACTGGAATTAACTGACACGAACTGGACTTGACAAAGACGACTTTGACTTAAACTAGCTACGATGGCACTTATTTAACTTTTGAAACTTGAAAATATATAATTACTTGACACTGGTAAATGCTAAAACGCGACGCCAAAACAAAAAAAAAAAAAAAAAGTGGCAGTATGGCTTTATAGCTTTAGCGTACACGATAGGGCAAATTCTTAAAAAAAACATGACTGACGGATCAGTCAAAATCCGAAATTAAAGATATCTAATAATATCTATTGTTTACCTGTATCTAGAACCCACTCGTATTTTTAAGTAGATACAACTCGATAAACTCGATTGCAATTCATATCATTATTAACAATAGGTACATAAATGTTAATGTTAGCCTGTTAGGTATTGCTCAATATTAGAGAGCCCTGGTGGAACTGATATGCTCGCCTAACAACCGTGAGGTCATAGGTTCTATCTTGGGCCCATAGCAATGAACTTTTTATGATATACGTTTGTAATTTTTTTTAGTGAGGTGTCTTTTTTAGTATTTCAACGTAAAACATGCACGTTATTATATCTGGAGAAAAAAGTTAAATGGCGTATGTGAGCCGCCTAGCCGTCCTGCAGCAAAAATATCGCCTAAGTAGTCTTAGCATAATTTTTACGTTTCAGTGAAATAACCACCAAGATGAGTGACCCGGAATCTAAGTCAGGAGAAAAAAAACTTGTTACTATAAAAAATACAGCAGATCTACAAAGACTTAGAATCGAAAAACTTATGAAAAATCCTGTAAGATTTTTAAACATTAGAAAATACAGCTCAGTACTTTATCCTGAATTTAACTAAACTTCTTCTAATAGGAGAAACCAGTGGTGATTCCTGAACGGCCAAAGCATAAGGCTTTGGCTCCACCTCCAGACTTTGTTCGTAATGTAATGGGTTCAAGTGCTGGTGCGGGCTCTGGAGAGTTCCATGTTTACCGGCATTTGCGGAGAAAAGAGTATGCAAGGCAAAAGTTCATTCAAGAAAAAAGTGAGAAGGTAATAAATTCTGATTGCTGATTAGGTGCTATTGTTTAATAATTCTAGCCTGCCCAAGTAAACAAATAATTTGTGTTTTAGGAAAAATTAGATGATGAATATCATATGAAAATTGAACAGAACAAACTTGCAGTAGAAGAAAAGACAGCAAAGAAAAGAGCAAAAAGGTTAAGAAAGAAAAGAAATGCAAAGCTAAAGGGTAAACAGCAAAAGACTCTGAACCAACAGAATGTGTCTTCAGAATCAGAAAGTAATTCTGAAGATGATGATAAAATACAAGACACTCCAGTAGATAAATTGCAACATGAAAATGCTGAAACTGATGAAACTGAAAAATGTTCTGAAAACACTATTGGTAATGACCAAGTGACTCTGGATGAAATAACAAATGAACATCGGAACAGAAATGATAAAAATACACATAAAACAAATCACATCTTGGATCAAAGTGAAATCAGTTGATGACACTAGTATTTAATTTATTTAAGAATATAAATAAATTTTTAAACTTGATTCAGTGGTATAATATAGTAGATAACAAAGAAAATAAGTAAATAGTAGGTAGTTAGTAGAAAACAAAGAAAATAACTTACTAATTAAGTAAATAGTAGGTAGCTCTTTCCAACTATCTACAAGATACAATTTTATAATAGGCTTCAATTAAAAAGATGCATAGTTATCATCATAACTGAGCTCATTGACATAAGTAAATGGGAGCATCAGTGGCACAGATATTGTGGGACCATCCTGGATATGGTGGATGGTACAGTGGTGGTGAGGTCGAGCTGTTCTATTCCAGCCGGTGTTTGAATTTTTCTTCAAGCATCTACAGCGTATTATGGCGAGCCTATAAGCAAAAATGATTACATGTCTTACAATCATGTTTTCTTTAATTATATTATTCACGAAAGAAATTAAGTTGAGAGATGTTAATTTCTAATTAGAATGTTACAAGACAAGAGAAACTAAATATGGCTTAGTTTATAAACACAATGCATTTGATCTATCTTAAAATTTAATTACTCTATATTATTATAATTAATGCAACTTACCCAATAATTAATAATGTCACTAGAAGTGCACCAACAAATATTAACAAAAAACATTGCCAAAATTCAATCATTTTCGTAAGTAGGTAGTATCCACACAGATTTTTACTATTGTGTTACTTAAAATGACTGAAAAGACAAGAAAATAAATTAACTAACAAGTTTTCTTGGAATTATATTACTCTCCGCAGAACGCGAATAATTTTTACCTACCCTCGTTTATTCATGAGAATAATAATATTTAGTACCCATCCAAACCAACTGTTTAGATTAGGTAGATGTAAACTGCTCTAAAACCTTTTCAGGTTTCATAATAAATTCAATTCCAGCAAAAAACTGACACGGTTTTGACTCATTTTTGTTTTACTTATGCGGGATAAGTGTAAATGCGCCATATATAGACCCCCATGAGGTTTGTCTTTAATAAAACTATGGGTTTTATAGAGTAATCAATTGCAATTATTCTAATTGGCTCTACTTACTAGTCTTTGGCAACAAACATAATTTAACCAATATTAGCACAAAATTGTGACTTCTTTTCGTCCATGATAGCAAATTGTAAAAAAAACTTACGTCAAGTTTTCTACTAAAAAATAATTAACACCCCTAGTGGGTACTGCCAATGGATACTGAAGCTAGTGCTAGATGCTATTGGCCCAAGCAGTGTTGTTAGAATCGAATACAGGCCAATAAGGGTACACAAAGTGACACATCAATCAACTCTTAGAATATCTCAACTGTGAATCTTCTATGCTACAGCTAAATACAACGAATAATATTTGAGAAATGCTGGTCCATATTATAAATCAAGTCTATATTTGCCGCACTTACTCTAATTGTCATGTAGTAAAACAATACCTCTTTATTGTATTTATACCTAACAAAACTAATTGTATCACAGTAGTGAGAACAGAATAGAAACAAACTCACAAATGATTATTAAAGCAAATTTAGAGATTGGTATGCTATATCCATTGATATAGCATTGTTACACTTTTCAAGTAGGTACAAGTGGAATATCAAGTAAGCAATTAAGTTTATCACCGGACTTAATTGCGCACAAAATACCTACTATGAAATTAGATTAGTTTATTTACCTGCCTCTATGTTTCGTTATTTTAACAATAATTTTTTCTGTGTTCAAGCTATTCTATTTTAAAGGTAAAAAAAACGCCATGATAATATTAGTGATTAATATTTATTAGAAAGTGACAATACAGATAATTAAGTATTCTAACAGACTACTGCACGGAGGCCATGACACTGTCTTCATTTTTCTTGAGTATGACAAAGCCCTCCATGACTGGCGAGAGTGGGGAGTACTCGTCAGTAGCGAGTTCGGCGCGCTCGCCGTAAGAGAGCAGCACCGGAGTCGTGTGTGTATGTGAGCCTGCGATCGTTTTCGGAGTGCCTGCCTTGCCGATCACGTCAACAGCCTGCAAATCACGTATTAAAAACACATAAAAGCCTTCCATATACTAACAAGACCTGAGTCACTTATATGTGTGGGGGTGACAGCCACTGCATGACTCCTTACAAACCCCTTTAAAATAAATAAAGATTAATAAAAAAGAAACTTGAAGACACCCAGATTGTATTGATTGTGAAACTGTCTTCTCTAAGCAAACATGTATTGTTTAATTATAAAGATGTATTAAAATTTTAAAAGTAGTCAATTTTTGAGTTATATGCTAAAACTATACAATATAGGTCTATAGGATGATAAAGGGTTTTGGAGTCATAAAATTAGAGGTTTACCTGTCCCACGCGTACACTAACGTTGAGGGGCTGAAGGTTTTCATCCAAAGTGACTAGCCACCGGGGTTGCATCGCCGTGGCAAGCACGAACAGAAGGTAATGAGATTTGCCCAGGATTACTGCAAAAAAAGTTACTATAATGTAAAGAGTTGCGTAGCTAGGTATCCAAAGGCCCTGGTGCATAAAAAGTGGTATCTCTAAACTGGTCAGGTTTTATTAAGCAAATTACTTTTACATAACTTAGTAAAACAACTTTTTAATAAAATAGGCAATGCAAACAACAGCAAAGAATTAAAAAGGAACTAATGACAATTGATTTTAACTGTGTTGCCATAAAATTATAGTTGCGTTGCAATCCGTTATTTTTATATCTGAAAGGTGTGAGAAGTTATAGCAAGTTCAGCATGCTTGGTGGTCAGGATCTGAGAGGCCCCCTGAGCTTGAGGGCACCAGCTAACTCCTTAGTAGATACGCCACTGATAGCACGGACGAATATAAAGATAAGACTGCTAAAGCCGGAACATTTGAATGCAGCACAAAAGTTATACCCAGAATGTTGAAAACTCATGAAAGTGCATTGTTTTATTTACGAAAACTTGTGTTTCCTGTTTTGTATAACTTTACATGATTTAACTTTAGACTGTCACTATGGCTAATTTTCCTTAATTTTACCTTAACAGTTTAAAGTACTTTAAAACGTCACAAGTAATTCAAACAAGGTTATTACAGCTAGCGAAATTACTGGGCTGTTGAGACTAACCATCTAATGTTTCAAAGTAATGAGCGACGCCCTGGACTATGTTTTACTACTCAAAGTTCTGTGTATCACGCCAATGGTCATGGGGAGGCGTTATCTACATCAGGAGAGCGTCACGTTCGCCTCATTACTTTTTAGATTAAAAAAAACACACACTGGGGGATAGAGAACGATGCTAAAAATTAAAAATGGTGGGTGCTCACTGTTCTTGCAGTCAAGGGCGGCGGTGAGCACGACGAGCAGGCCGGCGAGCGCGGGCTGGCTGACGAGGCGGCGGTCGGCGTGCGCGGGGCTCAGGGTCACCGTACCCTTGCCCGCGTGGCATAGCCCTTGCGCCAGACGCACCATGAACAGGTGCACCGGAGACTTCCCGTGGTACAACGCCAGCGCACGTAACATCGTAGCAAGACTGCGATGAGAAACAGTTTTTTAAACGACTCAATGAGGTTCTCAATTCGACTGTACGTTTTTTTTTGTATGTATGTTACGCGATAATTCCGCCAATCGATTTTGATGATTCTTTCTCTGCTTGGTAGATCATATTTCAGTGGTGGTCGCATATAAATTTTATCGAAATAGATCGAGCGGTTTTTAAAAAAGCAACAAAAATAAAAAAATTGTATACATCGATGATATTTGCGTTTACTCCGAAATCTCGCTGTTTCATTGGAGCAATGCGCTTAATTGGCCTAAGGATCACAGAGTCGGTTATACATATATTATTTGTAAAAGTTTATCGGTAATAAATCATTGTTAGTACTTTACAAACATATTGACGGTGAAAGAAAATATAGTGAGGAAACTAGCAAAAAGCTATAATAATAATAAATCTGCCGCCAAGCATCACACGGTTCGTTCTGGCAGTTTCTTTTGAGAGCTAGTTCCGTTCCTGGCTAGAAGTGTTTAACTTCAACGATACCGACACTTTACAGGAGAGCTGCGGCTGAAGGAAAAGTATACATGGCCAAAAAATAAAATAAAATTGAGGGCTGTACAAAAAAAAATACTTTTTTTCACACAAATTTTCTTACTCTTTCTTATAGATGTTCAAAAGTCTCACTGTACTGTTTTTATGGGGGTCATGTACCTGTACCTACTAGTGCTATTTATTATCTATGATAGTACTAACCGAGCGTTGTTAGTGCCGGCGCCGACGAGTCCCATGGCGAAGATGGCGTTGTACGCGACGTCGTTGTCCGCGTCGTGAGAGTACTTGTTGAGCACGTCAATGACGGACAGCTGCGGGTTGGAGACGGAGCAGAGCGCAATCGCGAGCGGCACCGCGCGACGCACCGCCGGCTCGCCATAACGACCCTAAACACAAACATAAACATCTCTCTTGTTAACCCAACTACGCAAAAAAGATGGTTAAAACTTATTTTGTAAATTCGATTTATTTTATTTTACATGGAAAACGAACAGCTGCTAATCAACAGAATAAATAGGAGATAATATTAAAGTTTAATGAAAGTTTTGTTATCGTTTCTTTAGTTAGCGTAGGTATAGTGTAGTCCAATAAATAAATGATTTATAATGTAATTTTGGTATTTGTTATTAAAAAAAAAAGTAAAATAATATGCATGCAGTGCTTCCTTTAAGATATAACACATTTAGTTATATTAGATTGTAAGTTCCATAATGTTAATGTAGTTATTTAGGTGAAGCCTTACTTATATTATAAAAAAAAAAAAATAATTAAAAGCTGATAAATAAGTTGACAACATAAACCTCACAAAAGTTTCCTTGCTCTCTTTTTTCCATATTTTTATCGTTATAACGTTATTTGTATCTGTCGCTTTTAAAATTCCACGATTTGTCATGAACTCTAATTGTATCCCGTTCTCCACCCTCTCCTGCAGTTTTTCTCAACTCACCAGTTGTCCGAAGATGCGTGTACACATCTCAGCGCCGGTCTCCTCTCCGAGCGCGATAACAGCGACACCGAGCGTGGCCACGGCTTGCACTGACGACAGCTCCTTATTAGCGTCCTTTTCCTTTTCTTTTTCCTTGCTCTTACTATCCTTTGATTTGCCTGAAAGTTAACATGTCAAGTTTTTGGAAAGACTTTTGCAACTACGACACTTGAGGAAACGACCATAAAACGATATATCGATGGATGTATGAGCTCTAGAATTATTGAAATATGTGTAATGTGTATATGATAAAAATGTATAATGCCTCACTTTTCCCTTTGTCATCCTTAGAACTGGAACTGGAAGAGCTGGTGGCGGCCGCGGCCGTATTGGCGGCTTCCTTGCCGTCTTTCTTCGCACTGGGTTCTTGTTTCTTGAAAGCAGTGTCTTCAGCTGATGTTTGTTCGTTCTGAAATTTATAAACTTCCTTAATAGCTTGCAATATATACAAATACAAATATTTTATTGATAACACCAATGTTACAAGTCAATTCAAAACTTCTAATATGTATGTCATTTATATGAGTTTTAAAACCCTGATTACATGCCAATGAAGAAAAAAAAACACAAAAATGTGTAAAAAAATATTGTCAATATAAAAATATGTCAATACAAAAAAATATTGTCAATATAATAAAATGACATGATAAAAAAAAAACAAAATATTTTATTTATATTTTGAAGTGACCATAGATAAATACACCCAACAACTCAATGCCTGGGTTGACTTTCTTTAGTTTATAATGTTTAATCAAGCTCTAATTTTATTTCAAGAATGAATGACGATCTAGAGTTGTTGCGCTATGTCTATGTTTCGTGAGAGAGGAGTATGGACACCATTAGCATGAAAATGTAACAAAAAAACTTCTTACATCCGTGTCATAGTGTTTGGAGCAGATATGCAACATCTGTTGCACTACAAGCACGTCTCCCGTAGCAGCATATGCACACATAGACAGCGTGGTCTGGCAGAGAGACTGCTGTGGTTCAGGCAGTACTTCGAGCGCAGCCATGGTGGCTTCAGTGCTCTCTTTGCAACCTATGAAATAAGAAAAAATATATAGTTTTATAAAAAACATACTTCATATTAAGTAAACGGACAATCATGCTGAATTATTAACACTTTTGTGGAGTACCATCCATACAACGCGTATGTATTGCGCACACAACTAAACGACAGCTATTGTTCTACAGTAACAGTGAGTGATACTAACTGTTAAATGTTTTCTATATAGTTTTATGATATTTTTAGTATAGGTACACTCTTGTAAACTATCGGAACGAATTTACCGTCCAATGTTTGGGCGGTATTTTTTTATTGCTTTGTTTTTACGCTGTTTCTCTGTATAGACAAGTACATAATCAAAGTGTCGTATATAAAATTGCCCATAAAATAAAGTATCAAGTATTTACCCAAGAAGCACAGCCCAAGGCCGAGATGCAAAAATCTGGCATAAGTAGAAGAGTGCAAATCCTTGTTGTCGTCGATAAGGCGTTGTATGATGGCGCAGGTAACCTGAAATGAAATCAGAACTAGCATTATAAAAGATTTTTCAACTTATGGGTGCAGTTTAGCGTGACACGATTTGGAGCTATATGCCAGTGTTCGTTTATTCTTATCCGCCAACATGGCTGCTACCACAGGCCGCGCTTGTGTGAAGCTAAGTACTCACGTCACCGTTGCAGGAGCCGACGGCGATGAGTCCGCAAGAGATGGCGGCAAGCGCGCAGATCTCGGGCGGCGCAGCCGTGTCGCTCAGTACCGGCAGTAAGTGCGACAGCACATCTTCGCGCTGCGTGCCCGCGTATGCGATGCCCAACCCTAATAAATAAATGTAATACGCTCACTTATACATATAATTAATTGATAAATACTTTCTTCCGATAACTTTTGAAATAACAAATACACACTCATACAATTAATGAATACACTCTTTCCTAATTTTAAGCATCACACTTAGTGAATTTTTCCAAATATTTACTTATCTAGAAAAAAAAGTGTCTTGCAAGTTTTATATACGTGGCGGTGTGGGTCACTCTTTTGCAAATATTCTCGAAGGGAAAGCCTAATAATGTAAAATTATCTTAAAATATAAACTTTAAAAAATTATAAGTCATGATTAATGCTTTTAAGGAAAGTACGCCACTCACCAAGTACGCTGCCGATCCTCAAGTTAGCGCTGGAATGCAAAACATAGTCCGAGAGAAGAGCGAGCGCAGGGTCGCACTCGTTGCGCACGCCGCAATTCACCAGCCCCAGTGCGAGCAACGCACCCGCCTTGATGTGCTCGTCCGCCGTGTACAGATACTTGTCAATGGGCGTCAGTCCACCGTCCACGTCCCACAGGTGAATCATGCCGAGAGACGCCGCCGCTGACAACATGCCTGCAATACAAGCTTTACTAAGTACCGACTCACGACTTGATGGTAATTGAGAAAATATTGAGGTACTGTGTAATAGCAATAGATGTTGTGTGATATTCCCGGGCATAAGCGGCGCAATGGTGCGATTACACACTTTAAAGCCGTAATTATTATGTGTCAATCGGACTGCAAAAGCTACTCCTAATGTCCAATTTTTATTTTTAAAAACTTAGGATGTCTTTTTTAATCATTCCCATTACAAACATTCAAAACGATATTTCATTGAAAACACGTCATCCATTAAAATTACAAGTCATTTTTTTCCATCGCTTTGACATTTCATTGCTCAAAATCCATATGTCATCAGGAATATATTGGATAATCTTGTGTGACCCTTGATAAGCTCTTAGAAATCCAAGGGTTGGATTTAATAATGGAATTATAATTGTTGCATAATGATTCATGGAGTCAAAATTTTAGTATAGATGCAGAAATATTTCTAAAACATTTGTACCTGTAATGCAGGGATTTTCAAACTGTGGTCACAGAACCACTAAGGGGTCCGTTCAATGAGAACCAGGGGTTTGATGCAAGGAACATTGGAGATTTTTCGGGTCATTTAACTGACTTGTCAAATGAACTATATCATTTCTACATAATATCTTAGTGAGGCAGGGTTGAATAGAAATTTGTTAGAAGTGAAAGATGACATGCACATTTTGCTATTAAAAATAGCTTCTCAATTCGGTATTGAAGCATCAGCATCCATCACACTAAATATTCATATACATATGTAAAGTTCAATGAAAGCTTTAATGTTACTAAAAGCTGGTAAAAGCTAAACCTGGTTTTTTTTCTTTTCAGAAAAGGCTCTTTGAAATATCAAATATCTGTCTAAAAAGTGTATTAGACTAGAAAAAAAAGGTTAGTTACTCTGCTTTAATCCCTGCAAGACTTTAATTACCGTGATCTTTATTCTTGTACATCCATTTGTTTCCATCTTCAGTGGTGACTAGCTTGTCTCTACCAAAGCCAGCATTGACGAACGCATTGACAAAGGTCGCCGAAAGATTTTGTCGAGCAGAATCCACCGGATGTTCCGTCAGTAAGGATGGGCGAAGCGCCGAACCCGCAGATTCTAACCATGTCTTGTACACCTCTTCTGGAGTCTTAGGCTCCATAATGTCGAGCTATAATAATAAAAAATAGTATGTAAATATACAGTGAACTCAAGTCATTGTTTATTTTACTTTAATAGGTATATTCACCTCTCTGGCCAAGCTCAAGTAGTGATCATTGATGTGAGCATTCAGTAGAATTGTACGGAGATCTTCATCATCTATTTCTAATGGAATATACTGTCTTGCCAGCATGTAGCAAAGCTGTTTCTTGAGTAACCTGCAATGACAAAAATAATATGCAAAAATCTGACTTTAAGCTACTAGTATAAATACATTACGTAAAGACAAGTCAAAAATCTAAAGCCAATATGAAATTTAAAAGAATCACATTTTTGTCATCGTCTTTATATACATAGGGACCGTCGATATGCGCAAAATGTTTTATACAAATTAAGTTTTTCTTACGGATCAGAGCAAGCATTAAAGACCTCTTCACACTTCGTCTTGTCATGAAGCTGCATGGCAACCAGTAAAGCACGAGGATATTCTCCGAAGCGGAGGTATGTATCTAGTACTCCCTGAAGTATCTGTGTAGATTCTGGCTCGACAACATAACTGGCGCATCTGAAAGTTTGTAAAGTGTAATTTTTTACACTTGATGGTGGCTGTAAACTTATTGCATGACTAGCAGATCTTCCCGGCTTCACATGGGTAAACAAAACTCGACTAACAATTTAGCTTATGTTACTCAGTGATAATCTAGCATTCTACCAATGAAAGAATTATTTAGATCAGTCCAGTAGTTTCGGAGCCTATTCAATACAAACAAACAAAAAATCAAATCTTTCCTCTTTATAATTAGCAAAATAGTTTTCTTGAGCATAATAATATTTGCATAGATCACAAAAAGCAAAGCCTCTAAAGTACCATGCATTTTCTTTTCCTTACCCAATCAAATACAAACACACTCTGGGATAGTTGCTTTGATCCATATGTTGTGTGAGCAGATCAAGTCTGTCAATTTCCATTAGCAAGTCACAGGCTTGTATCTCAGCAGAGTGTTTCATATCAAAGGCAATAACATCTCGGACTAATGGCAGAAGGGTTTCCATGTTGTCAATATTCCATTCTTCAGCTATTTCACCTTCAAGTTGTCTGACAAAAGAAATTAAACACGATTGATGCTAGTTCTTTAAGTCTGTGAGATATTTAAACAGAGTTTATATTATAAGCATATTAAGAATCACTAATATAAATAAATAATAAACACCTAGTACTGTTACCATCTGACCCCAAACTAAGCAAAGCTTGTATTATAAAAGTCAGAAAACTGATAGAATACTTAACTTTTTTTGTAAATACATATAGAACACCCAGACACAGAACAAATATTTGTTTATACCACAAATTGTTTGACTCTAGCAGCATACTACCAATGTACCAACAGGGATATTAAATACACTAATAGAAAATGATTAGCATTACCATTAATTAATGAGATGAACAGGATGCTCTCCTGATGGTCAGAGATAATGCCTGTCCATGACCATTGCAGCAATACACAGAACGTTGAGTAACAAAACAAAATTCAAGGCATTGCTGTTATGGTGCTCATTACTTAAAGATATTAGATGGTTAGTGTCAATAGCCCTGTAATTTCGCAAGCTGCAGTACCCTTCAAACCAGAACACAGTAATGTTTACATACTACTGCTTGGCAGCATAATATCTGGTACTGCAGTGGTACCTACCTAGACAACCTCCTGCTAAGATCTACTGCCAAGTAAAAACACAGAACTTGTGTTGTGAATACCAAAACTATTATAAAATATGTCTACTAGGTATAAAGATATTGTATCTTACCTGACATATTCATGGCCCCAATCACCAACATTTGACAGAGTTCCAAGAAGACAATATTTGAGACATTCCCTCTTTTCAATAGCTTCCTAAAAATTTAATTTCATTATAATAAAATAAATAAATTTATACACATATTTTTACCAAATTGAAATAAGAAACCAAAAAATGTTTTAACACAAAGACTGTCAGTACTGTTGGTATCCACATAATAGCATTACACTCACTTGTGAGCCACTGACGCCCATAGCAAGGACAGAAACCACATCTGCACAGAATTTCTTGGTTTTAGCTTCATTGATTTTCTCATAAACATCCTTGAGAGCCGGGTAGTGTTCTCTTAAAAATTTCAATGGCTTAGGGACAGAAGTCATAGATGTCGTCGACGTCCTGATGAGATTACTCAGCATTTGCAGTGCCGAAAAATATAGTTCTACATCATTGCCCTGAAATGTTTGATTCACTTATTAGGTTATAAAGCCTCTAATGTATATTAACAAATTAAGTATAAATTGTTACGAACCACAAGTTTCTCAACCAGCATATTGAGCTCCTCCTGCAGGCGTTTATCTTCTTCGGACTGAAAGTTTAGTAAAACAATGAAGTATAGTAATGATAGCATTTAATTAGTTTTTTGTAGTCTTTACATACCAGATCATCATTGGTGGCAGCAACAGGTTCAGTTTTCTCCTTTTTCGGTTCCTCGGGCTTATTTTTTATAGTCATTTTGGTATAATTTCAACAGTATTCAAAGAAAATCTATATATGATAGACTTTCTTCACGATGAGATGAGTTTTATATTTTTGACAAGTCACTCCACTCAACTGATTTTTTTTTTAATAATTTGCCCCTTCGGGCAGGCTAAAGCTATAAAGCCATACTGCCTTGTCTTAAGTGTTATTTCTGCTGTATCTTAGCTATAGTTATCGTGAAAGTCGTCTTAGTCAAGTCCAGTTCATGTCAGTTAATTCCAGTCATGCTTTAGTAAAGTAGTGGCGACTTTACTATAAAGCTTCGATGGAGTTTTGGCAGCAACACGAAAACTCATGTTTCACCACATTATATCATTTTCCCACACTCGCGCTTGTAATTCGGCACTTTATGAATAAAACACCACCATTTTTATGCATAAACACTCGACAAAACACTAGTTTTGGAAAAAAATACAACGGAGCGACACGACTCTTCCCGCGTTTCGCGTTCCGCGTTTGTTTACTTTTTTACTTTAGTGTGTACAATGAAATTATTGTTTGCCTCAAAATTCTTTGAACCGGCATAATGCACGAACATGCTATGATCAAAAACGAAAAAAACAACGTTTTTCGTAATCGTGGATGGCGGGCTATTCGCCGAATATAAAATAAGCCGAATGAGTAAGACAAAGTAAAGAATAACATTATGAAAATAATATTACCAAGTTTGTGGTACTGGCGCTTGATATGCATCAGTTAGAGTCACATACTCGTGTTATCATCAAAGTAACTTAAACAGCAGCAAGGTCAAACGAATGTTTTATTCACTAAATAAAATTATTAGCATGAAACCAGTCTCGTAGTCAAGATTGTTTTTTTTGGGGATTGATAAGTAAAACAATAAAATAGAGAGTAATAATATAATAATTTAAAGTGCGGTTAAAATAAAATGTAATCACACTAATATTATAAACTATTAAGGCGAAGGTTTGTGAGTGTGTAAGTTTGTTTGTTACTATTTCACGCTCAGTCGGCTGGACCAATTTTGATGAGGGTTTATGTGGAGATAGCTGATACCTTGGATTAACACATAGGCTACCTTTTATGCCGAAAAAATGTAGCGAGTAAGACAGCGGAGCGCAGCGTTAAAAAAAATATGGAGGAAAATTGTTCGGTCTTACATTCTGAACCACCGTGATGTCTCTTTTCCGTAGGCGCAACATTACATAATCCACAACATTATATTAATTGATGTACCAGATCAAATACGAAGGAAACTATACATAGATATACAATGAATAAATATATATTTCGTACAAGTTTCTTTACAAATTAGGTATGGAATGTAAAATTATAAATTTTAATTTTTATGCATATTTTGCCAAAAAATAAGTAGGTAGGTACATTTTCATTAAATTTAGCTGATATCTTGCGCTATCATATAAACGAGGCAACGTTTAATATTTGCCTGTCATATGTACTTAGATAGGTACTTATATCTTATACCTACCTATTTTTAAAAACAAGTAACATTTGTCTAAAATATTTAAACTTACGTACGAACGTAATATTATATCAAGATCTCGAAACACTTTTAAAGATTTTGATGAAATTGATTGGAGACAAAAAGTCGCTCTAGCAAAGTCACGGCTCTGGAAAAACGTGTTTTTCAGTTTTAAATTTTGTATAAGCGCGGTTACCGTTTAGGTTCCTACTTTATATGAAGTATTTGTGATTCCTTTGTTGGTATTACAATAAAATAAATCATAAATAATCATATAATTTGCAAGCGCTAAGATTTTGAGTTAGTTTTGGTCAATTTCGAAAACAATTATTATAATTCAACACTTAATACATTTGTGTTCGGACACTTATTCTATAGCCTTCTATACGAATCTGCTTTTAAAATATGATCACCTCACGTCATTGGTAGGTATAGTAAATTCTATATCAGTCTGTACAAAACTGTCGTGAAGTAATGTTGTCTAAAACTAAAGCGATCAATTCCGGAGTGGTTAAGTTTTAAGAAAATTATATATTGGACATTGAGTTGCATTTACTGATAATATTTACGTGATTAAAGACAATAAAGGTAAGTTTATCATAGTTTAAAAAAACGGTCACATTCGAGTCAGACACGCTCACAAACGGCTTCGTCCCACAATACAAAATTTAAATTATTCACGTAATTTCCAAAAACCTTTGTTTTCATTTAGTTTAGCACCATTAGTGCAACTTCGACTCGCATTTGACTGGTTTTTATTATTTTTGTACATTACTACAAAGACGGGTAAGAATTGGTTTCCGTACACAAACCTCGGTTATGATTATTGTGCGAGTCACAAATATAATAAGTAATTTAGTTCACGTTCCACTAAATTTGATGCTATCTTTTTCATTATTGAGCAGAAAAAAATATACAATATATATCATGTTACCTGTATTGGGAATTCCAGTTTCCCTTTTTGTTTTTTTGTTTGTGTTTTATGTTATTTTATAAGGAAAAAAATATTTTCAGTGAAGATTTCGAATTCAAATAAATTTGGTGAAGCGCGAGTAGGTCTCGTCTCGCGTACTTACGTGTCAACGCACAAAAATATGAATTCTGTTTTTTTTTGTTTCATCTCCTATTTTGTATAAATAATAGTAGTAGGTCTTTTAAGTCCATTTTTATGTCATCAGTAATTCAATACATGCAAACTGATTTAATGATACCGAAACGGTAATGACAAGCCAGTAATAATATATAGGTACTTAATTATGTAGAAACAATTGTTATTTAAAACTTTATTGATATTCAAAGATTGTTTACAAAATAAGACCCGGCAGGCATTTATTTTCTGTAATTTATCGAGGTAAACAAACAGGTTTTCCAATAAGGCCAATATGCTTTTCCTAAAAATTATGTTATTTTCAGGCGTGATGATTCGTTACACGAAATTATTATCCAGAAACCCCACATTTGTTCAAACGAGAGCATCCAATCAAAATGTTAAGGTTATACTAACAATCGATGATATGCCTCATCCAAGATCTCTACCCATTTTTGGAACAAAAATTGATTTGCTAGCAGCGGGAAGCGGCATAAAGTACGCATAGATAACATAATAAAATAATCAACGAGTAGCGTGTAATAGAATTTACATGCTCATCACTTACACCATACCATATTTTATTAAAAATACGACTATACAACTACTTGACTTCCTCGTTTTTATAGCGATGATAGTTGAGAGGTTAGCCTGGTCGGTTCGCATGTCAAAGGGCGTGGATTCTAACCCAACAATGAGCTTGAGCCGCCAGTGAAGGAAAACATCGTGAGGAAAGCATAGCGTGATGGTAGGGTGCTTTCTAGTAGGTACTCGCCTGGCTAGCTACTATCCTCAAGTTGAAAATCTACCGTCAAAAATCTAACGGTGTGTTCCAGCAGTCTCACTTGAGAGGCAGTTTCATTCCAGACTAGGTGTGTGTGGTTAGCATAACGTGAGCTGTGGTCAAACACCTAGCCTGTCGACCATAAAAAAGCCAAGCCAAAAAATTAACTAATTTTTTTTTCATTCACAAAGAGCCAAATTGCCGTTACATTGTTTTTTTTATATACATAATTATATTATAGCCAGTGTCACTCGGGATGACGTAGGGATTCTACCGATGCATCTCTCCCATCCCCATACATCTATATCTGTTCAGGTATTTATGTTGGAATAAAGAAACTCGCAAACATACATACCTATATGTCCTACTAAAACTTTAAAGTAGGTACGCCTTATTTTGTGCAGTCTTGTAATAGCGAAGTTGTCGTTCATTTAAAATACATATAAATAAATAATAAAATAAATATCATAGGACATTATACACAGCGCCATCTGACCCCAAACTAAGCAGAGCTTGTGCTATGGAAGACAGATAACTGATAGAATACTTAAATACTTTTTTTTTGTAAATACATACTTATAATACATACAGTACACCCAGACACAGAACAAACATCGATGTTAGTCACACAAATGTTAGGACCTTCCTATTCCCTAGCGTACTTTATTTAAAGTATGTACAATAATGATTTATTATCATGTTTTATTTGCAGACTACATGAATATATTAACAAACGTCATCAGCAGCTAGGTTCCATTTTTTATGAACAATTAAGTGGTAAAACTAAAATAGTTTTCATAAGTGATCCAACCGCTATAAAATCTTTATTTTTAAACCTAGAAGGAAAATATCCGGCTCATATATTACCCGACCCATGGGTATTGTATGAAAAATTGTATGGAAATAAAAGAGGTTTATTTTTTATGAACGGGGAAGAGTGGCTAAACAACCGGCGGGTGATGAACCCCCACCTTTTAAAACATAACTCTGAAAAATGGATGCTTGATCCAGTACTAACAACAGTAGACGCATTTATCAAGAAATGGAAAAATGCTGCAGAATTAGATACCTTTACACCGAATTTAGGTTCAGACTTTTATAGGTTTTCAACGGATGGTAAGTGTACATAATCCTCGGAACAAGTAAATGAGCTATAATATAGTTTTGCGAAAAAATACTTACTGATACTGACCAAAACAATTAAAATTTCAGCAATCATTTCGATTCTAATGGGAGGTAATGCAACATCTATAAAAATGAATAAGCATTCGGAAATAATGTTGGATACATTTTCTGAATCAGTCAAAAGAATATTCCAAACAACTACAAAATTGTATGGGTTGCCTTTAGAATTATTTCAACGTTTTAATTTAAAAGCCTGGAGAGATTTCAAAGAATGTGTAGACACTTCACTATTACAGGGTTAGTAAAGATAATAGTTATCTATTCACAGTTCCTAAGTAACAGAAACCTAAACATGTGCACATTAATGTAATTTGTTTTGTATTGTAACAAAGTTTTGATTTTAGCACAAAAAATTGTAGCTGATATGCTTCATATTAAAAACGAAAATGAAGGACTATTAAAAAAGCTTCATGAAGAAAACCTCAGCGACGAAACAATTACAAGAATCATTGCTGATTTTGTGATTGCTGCTGGTGATACGGTAAAAATATTTACTTTGACAACTTGAAAATATTTAAGTAGGTACTTCCAGCAGTTGTTGATCGAATATTAAGACCTACCCACTATCCGATCATGTTTTATACCTCCATAATATCTATTACGGTTTGGTATTAAAAAAACTAACACAGTAATTCAGGAAACATTTTTTTAAATTCTGTAATTTCTAAATAGTATTTATTTAGAATGGAATGGAGTTAATGAATTTCCAAATGTGTAATACAGCCATTCCCTTTCTTTACCTTAGATACTGTAATATTATTTTATTTAATTGAATGCAAACATCGCTATTATATTATTTATTATGGATCATTTTTATGCATGAAGTAGGTACCTAATACGTAATGTGACGTGGAATGTATGAGGTAGGTACTTAGGTACCTAACTTAGCTTTGGCTTTACTGCTTTACTCTGAGGTGTTATTAAAAAAATGCTGGTAACGCTCCATTCAAATCCTAAATACCTAAGCCATTTAGAAATTCATACGCACACAATCAGTAATTATGATTGGACTTTTTGATTACATTTCAGACCGCACACACTTTGTTATGGGTTATATATCTGCTTTCTAATCACCAAGAAATAATAAAAGAAATAAGGACAAGGGATATACAATACGTTAAACATGTTGTCAATGAATCAATGAGGCTTTATCCGGTAGCCCCATTTCTGACCCGTATTTTACCAAAAGAAAGCGTATTAAGCGGCTATAAGCTGGAAAAGGGGGTGAGTTAAGTACATTAAATTTACTTCTTTTGTTAATTTAATTTTTAATAAGTATGTACCATCCTCAAGTTAAAAATCTGCTGCCAAACCGGTGTTCCAGTTCGGGCTGCCTCACTTGATAGCCAACAGTATTGATCCAGACAGTATTGATCCAGATAGTATTGTTCTATTCCAAGCTAGATGTACTTTACTATCTTCGACTACACCGTCATTTACCATCAGGCGAGCTGTGGTCAGATGGCATGGCATGGATTAAAAAAAAATTAACTTGACCTAAACTATATTCGATCACACCGTCGCCTTGCATCAGATGAGCTGTGGCCGACACCTTGCGGGATATCCACAAAAATACATAACTGTAGTGAAGTAACCAGTACTTTATTTACTAGAGTTTGACCGGATTTGACTAAGACTTTGACTTGCTTAACATGATTTTTAACTACGTGAAAATATCGAAACACCAATGGCAAATACTCAAAGCGCGACGCCAAAAACGAAGAAGAAGACATTAATGACATTATTTATGCATAAGAGTTTTGGCGGGAACGCGGGAAGAGTCTTGTCGCTCCGTTGTATTTTTTTTCCAAAACTAGTGTTTTGTCGAGTGTTTATGCATAAAAATGGTGGTGTTTTATTCATAAAGTGCCGAATTACAAGCGCGAGTGTGGGAAAATGATATAATGTGGTGAAACATGAGTTTTCGTGTTGCTTCCAAAACTCCATCGAAGCTTTGTAGTAAAGTTGCCACTACTTTACTAAAGCATGACTGGAATTAACTGACACGAACTGGACTTGACAAAGACGACTTTGACGATAACTATAGTTAAGATACAGCAGAAATAACACTTAAGACAAGGCAGTATGGCTCTATAGCTTTAGCCTGCCCGAAGGGGCAAATTAATAAAAAAAAAAAATTGATGCATAATGTTGTAAAGTAAACATTACAATAACCTCAATGTGTAATGTTAGTAAACGGACGACGTATTATTCCTAAAACTATGAATAATTTTAAGTATCTTAGTGTGTTTCATAAAGGGTCTTGCAAGTTACACATAAGAAATATCAGTGCTCTATGTACCAACACACGACAAGACAGAGAAGTGAAATTGTATAATTTTCATACCAATGTTAAATCTCCTTATCTAAGCAGTCGAAGGCAATTATCACTTCAAGGCTTTTCAAAATGGCAAGAAGGAGTATATACCAGCATATCTAACAGCTATCCTGTTCATGTGATGCAAGATGGGCTCTTATATTTTCACGATACAACAGGCCTTCCATGGTGGGCAACTGTGGTAACATCCACGATATTAATTCGTTCAGCAATGGCGCTACCTTTAGCAATTTATTCGACATATATACTAGCCAAAGTAGAAAATATTAGTCTGGAATTTAAGGACCTTATACCTGATCTTAAGAGAGAAACAGCTTTAGCAAAGAAGTACTGGAAGCTATCAGAGAAACAAGCATTAGTTATGTACAAAAGATCATTGAAGAAACAGTGGGTAAAACTCATTGAGAGAGATAACTGTCACCCATTCAAAGCTAGTTTAATAGTTTGGTTTCAGATTCCAGTTTGGGTATGCATGTCATTTGCATTGAGAAACTTGGTGTACACAAGTGGAGATCCAGCTGCAGCTATTACGTTTTTGGAGCTATCTACTGGGGGGATAGGCTGGATCCCTAATCTTACTGAGCCTGATCGCTCATGGATCTTGCCAGTTGCATTTGGCCTGACTAATTTGTCAATAATAGAATTACAAAGAGTGTCCAAGTTGAGGCAGCCTTCTAAGATGTACAATGTGTTGACAAATGTATTTAGAGTGTTTTCAATTGTTATGATACCTGTGGCAGCAAGTGTTCCATCTTGCATGAGTCTGTACTGGATGACATCTAGCAGTTATGGTTTCATTCAAAACTTTATCCTTCTTTCACCATCTTTAAGACGAAAACTCAGGATTCCTGTAGCACCAAGTGAAATCGAACAACCATATACAAACATTAAACAAGAAATAAGTCAAACATTTAGCAAAATACTTCCAAAGAAAGACTAAAATGTATGTTATGGTTATATGTATCTAAAGTTGGAAATTATGACCTATAGTTGTAATTATTGGATGTTTACATTTCTGCTTTCATCATCATCATCATCATTTCAGCCGTAGGACGTCCACTGCTGGACATAGGCCTCCCCCATTGACTTCCATAAAGACCGGTTGGAAGCGGCTCGCATCCAGCGCGTTCCTGCGGTCTTTACTAGGTCGTCTGTCCACCTTGTGGGTGGACTTCCTACGCTGCGCTTGCCGGTCCGTCCGGTCGGTCTCCACTCCAGAACTTTGCAGCCCCACCGGCCATCAGTTCTGCGTGCTATGTGCCCTGCCCACTGCCACTTCAACTTGCTAATCCGTTGGGCTATGTCGGTAACTTTGGTTCGTCTACGGATCTCCTCATTCCTGATTTCTGCTTTAAACATAGTTTAATAATCATGAAATAAAACTATGCATAGTGAAATATGCAAACATAGCTATTTTTACTTTTACAGACACCAGTGATTGCTTCTATTTACACATCTGGGCGAGATGATCAATACTTTAGTCAAGCTGATAAATTCTTGCCTTACCGCTGGGATAGGAGTGACCTCCAGAAGCAAAACTTGGCAAATCATATCCCCTCAGCCTCACTGCCATTTGCTTTGGGTGCTAGATCTTGCATTGGAAAAAAACTTGCTATGCTACAGATCACAGAATTAATTTATCAGGTAAAGTATTAAAAATCACAGCAAGTGGGTCTTTGCTTCATAAAAGTGTAATAAGATTCAATTTTAATTCAGTGTAAGAGGAGATGAGTTATATAATTTTACACAAAATTAACTCATACTTCCACATAATCATGATAGAACAAAGCTCAAGTTTAAGATCAAGTTCATTGAGCTCAAACATAAGACTATTTTGAAAAACCACTGAGTTTTATTTTGCACTTGATGTTAATAAATATAGAGTATCACTTTTCATGCATGAGCAATCCATCCCATACAATTTTTTCTCGTCCAACTGAACAAGTGTGAGTTATATTGGCACATCAGAGGCTTATACATACATAATTATGTACTACAATAAAATATGTATTTTGTTTACATACAAAACATGTTATACAATGAAATAATTATATCTATGTATACAGTAGGCCACTTTTAAACGGCTACTTATTAAGCTTCAAAAGATAATTGATGAATATGGTAGGCCTGAAGCAAATGTTAAATGTGTTAAACTCTAGAAATACTTAAAGTAATATCCTCGTGGTAGAAAAAGAAATAATTGACTGCAATATCCTCCATTTCAGATTGTAAATCAATTTGATCTCAAATGCCTGAATGAAAGAGAAGTGAAAGCGATCACTTCACAAGTATTAATCCCTAACGAAGATATCACCATAGCTGTATCGCTGCGAAAATAAAGATTCACATAAATGAAAGATTTTAAATATAAGTAATTACTTTTTATTTACACTTAATACATACCTAGTTATTTGTATTATTCTATATAAAAAATAAAATATATTACATTAAATGCTTTTGATGTGGAAATCATAGTATCCCTGGCTCATCTGTTTTCTGCTACTGCTGAATCAGCACAGAATTCGTTTTTTTTGGCACCAACACAAAAAAATTATCTATACCAATAACCATAAATTACACTATTGTGATTATACATCATAATAGATCAAGTCTTAACACAGAAAAACCCTAAGTAAGTAAGCTAACATTTGAATTATAATGCAATTTTTTTTTTACATTGACTATTTCTTGAATATTTTTTGACATTTCCAAAGTAATTTTCATAAATTTTACAGAAGAGACAAATCTGAGTTGAAGCTCACCTGATTTCAGAAGTTTTTTTTGCTAGTGTTATCATGTAAATTATAAGAACCTAATAGGTATATACAATCTGACTTTTTTTCTTTTTATTTCAATTTATTTCTTTTTAAGTTTGTATGTATCATTCTAGGGCACTAGATAATTAGCCTAGGAGACTAGACTCGGATCATCACTATTTTTAGAAAATTATTTTACTTTCACTGACAATAAAATCGAATGGTATCGAATCCATCCTAAGGCTTAGGGTATGGATTCAAATCCTAGAAACGTCACAACAATTTTAAATTCTATTTTCAATAATATGTGTGAGCTTGTTGAACTTTTTTTTCTTAACATTGCATGTTGCCACTCCATATGGCAAATACAGTTTTGTGGGTATTTGTTTACTCGCACGATAAATAAAAGATTAATTAGGTATAATATTGAAATTTAGACAGTAATCGGAAAAACAAAAATAAATGAAACAATTCAATAAACTCAGGCGGCATCCGCAAGTATCATAGCGCGTAAACAATGTTAAGTGGCGAAAAGTCAACCGTGAGTGACTTCGCGACGCGTACGACGGGTTGCATCAGCTGAGCCGTCAGCATTTCACTTTCAATGTTCCTGTGTTGAAGTTTTGACTTGGCAGCAAACTATAATCGTAGTATTCTCAAACTATAACCTAAGGATGTAATACTGAAATACACAATTAAATGTACATAAAAATACCATGTCAAATTATACAATGCCTTCGTTCTTCAAGAACACCCAGCTTGAAATATGTATGATGCCCGTAGAGATCATTAACATCTCCAATCTTCTAGATGTCTTATTATAATAGATTTTATATCTTCAAGCCATTGTTCTTTGTATTCTAAATTCAGAATATTTCTAAATGCTCGCGATCGGTCCGTTTCGCACATCTTGCCAGTCAATAAATATGCAACAGATTCAACACAAAGGAAACCCATACCATCGCTAAGCGACCAAGCGTATATTTTATCGGCAGTGTCTGGCGTCATTTTGAATTGTAAAATAGCGCTGTTCAATGACACCTTCAGGTTTTCAAATAAAAATCTATCGGCTAATAATAAAACCTCTAAATTTGTTTCTAACTTATCAGCCATTGGGAAGACTTTTAAATCACATTTAGAATTATCTAAACCGCAGTGTAGTAACATTAGTAGGTACTCGAGTCCTTCCTTGGTAACATTTTTTATCTTTACAGATTCTTCAATAGATTCTTTAAAACACCCCATCAGCATAGCGCTAAACACTTCAGAGTTCTGGCAGAGGAATGTCTTATTTGCTATAACGGTGGACATGTCGTCTAGTTCAAAAGTAACTATTTCTTCTTTATGTAAACCATCTAGTACAGGGTCGTAGGTGACGACAACATGCTCCGAATATCTGTTTTCCAAAAGCTTCGGATCTTTTATTCGAGCAAGGTTAGACAGTTTGCCCAAAGCGGTTACGTAATATTGGAATTCTTCATTGATTTCAGGCAGCCCATTAAATAGTATAGTTAGTGCTTTGAGTCCAATGTAATATTTCGTTAGCAATTGTTTTGACCTGAAATTAATAAAATATTTAGGCTAGTATACAATGACATACAATAGCTGACAAAAAACGAAAAAGTGTGTGGGAGAGTTCTTTATGTGGTTTTGGCGGACTTCTATGAAAACTACCGTGATTTTGACACATTTTGCTTTTACTTATACCGTAGCGGCGTCTTCCGCACGCGTGTTGTACTCTGCTTTGACTCCTTGAGGAAGTCCACTAAGATGTGAATCCAAAATCTAATTGCTATGGTTTTTATTAATATAAAAAGAAGTTTATAACCAGTAGTGGGATAAAAGAAAGGAAGTCGGGATGATGCAACGTGAATTGAACTCTGATACCTGAACTTTTCGTGATTTTGTACTTATAAGTGGACTAACATAAAATCTCATTATGTGTATGAGAGATCAAAAGATTATGCGAAAGTATGTACCTACTTAAGTCTAGAACAGCTTAATAGAGTTTAATGAAACCTGGTATGATTAACATGGTTATTTTTTATCCCAGAAAATGCGTATGAAACTCTTAAAAAGCTAGTTATAACACATTACATGCGCTGTTTCCACCAAACCACGTTTTGCTCGAGATGATTTTCGGCCGTTGTGTATCAATCAAGAAAAAAATCGAAATCGTAGCTTACTTCACAATATAAGGCAGTGTAAATGATAGCGTTTCCTTCATACAATCGGAACCTCTGAGGAGCTGGTAACTGATCTCTCCGGTACCGTAACTTGCGTCTGCTATTGCCGTCAATCGAGACATTAGCTTAACACTTAACTTCTTCACCTGAAAACCAAGTTACCGTTATCGCTTTATAAGAATTAGATAAAGAAACAATAAATGAACACAGTCTTATCATGAGTGGGGCCAACTGGCCAACTTATCCATAATCCTAAGGGTACTAGAAACTGATACGGTACTGAACTAATTTACCCATTTTTTAAAACGTTTTTTTATATACTTTTCAGAGGTCAAACTTCCCTCTCACTTCGTGTACGCATTGTTTAAATATTGCCAGGTAAGGTATTTGACCACTGTTCACCTGATTTTAAATGACGGTGTGGTCGAAGATGGTAAAGCAAACCTAGCATGGCATGGAACTGGCGAGTGAGGCTGCCAGAACAAACCGTTGGGTGCGTGGCGTCAGATTTCCAACTTAAGGGTTGAAGCTAGCCAGCCAAGAATGCTATGGTCTCCTCACGATGTTTTACCTAACCAACAGCTCAAGATGGGGTTTGATGCTGTAACATTAGTTCTCTACTGAATTACCTACTTCGTTCCGGATACGATCCCTTAACCATCATTTTGTGACAGGCTTAATTACTGACCACTAGCCTCACACAAGTTAAACATACAATTCAAATAAAAATCTAAACAATCCCTGCAAATTTTCAAATCGGAATGTGCTTCCAAGATCTGCTCATATCATTATAGATTCAATATAATAATTATATGCATGTAAGTTTACAACTATCAATTTACTATAATATAATAAATATTAACAAGGACGATAATTACCAGCCTACATTGCTGGCATTTGCTCATAGGATGTATAGTAGACAAAGACAAGTTGTGTAGCCTCAAGAGCGTTTTATGTTTCAATATATTTGTGAAACAGAGGGCGTTCCTGAAAATAAAACAAAGAAATATTATGAGATCAAATAAAAACAAAGTACAGACTAACTTTGGGACTCCTTGCATATTCATTTAATCAAATATATTGTTAATACAGAATCATTACAGAACATACCCAAAAATCAAAGTCAATATGCGGGCTACTCTACCAAAGGGCTTTCGACATCTCTCCATATAGTCAAGCAGCGTGTTCAAGTATTCTTTGCTGGTGAGCTGTTCGAGTATACTGCTGGGTAAGACGGATTCTTTCGGCTGCCCGTGTTGGTCGTACGGACCGTTCGCCGCACGGTACAGCAGCACGAGCACGCATCCGATGCGGGATGATTCCATATCGAAATATGGTTCAGCTAAAAAAATAGGTTAATCTTTAATCAGGCAACATTTATTTACGCCGGGACAGATTTTTGGGTGCAAATTATTCAATAGACAACACTTTATTTGAGACATAAAACATATTTCAACATAATTAACAATACATACATACAAAATTAAACAATAAATATAAAAACATAAATCTATTGTCTATTATTCATATAGCTCCCGATAACGTAAACAGCTGACAGAGCTGGTGCGCAAATCCTGGTAATATTATAAATGCGAAAGTTTGTATGTATGGATGTTTGTTACTCTTTCACGCAAAAACTACTGAATGGATTTTGATGAAATTTGGTATAGCGGTAGCTGACACCCTGGATTAACACGTAGGCTACTTTTTATCTCAAATATATACATATAGCAGGTAACACCGCGGGCGCAGCTAGTACGATACAATTAAAAAAAAAAAAATTACAATCATCAGCAACGCCCGCTTTGAGAACTTAAAATATGATTGTTATTACAAATCATTATCTTTCATGTGTACAAAAAAAAAAACAACACAAACAATTGAAATTTGTTTTATAATCCATATTTCTCTATTAATTTTACATTTAAATGTGAAAGTGTGTTTGTTGTTTTCTTTATCCCAAATTCATGCAGCAATTGGTCAACGAGTTTAGATTTTTTTCATAAATATACTATGACATTCAGCGACATTGATATCAAGTTAACTGATACAGGCACAGGATCAAACCCATGACTAGACGATTTCAAGGCGAGCATTGTCCCAAAGGGCTACCAACGTTTTAAAACAAAAAAATGTAACACCACAATAATGTATCGCTATAATGTTACAGGTTGCATGAGGCGAACGGTCTGCATGTTTGCCAATCTTTCTATTAAAATGTAATAACAGAGGTAGGTAAGCACTTACTGTCCTTTTCCTCCAATAGGTCGTCGTCATCTTGTGGGAGCATATCGTGCATGGCAAGTTCGTCCAGAGCGGCCTGCGCTGCGTTTAATGTCACCGAGGTCACATCGGCGGCGGCCTCCGGTTCAGGTTCGTGATCGCTGCACACCGGCGAGTACCGGCCTGATATCTCAGAGTCGGACGAGTCTGTCGTCAAAACAAACATATAGTTGCAGAAACTTTGTCCTCGTAGAGTTTATAAGAGTGGTCGCGCATAGAACTGTCTCTCAAGTGAGGCCGCCGAAACACACCGTTGGGGGCTTAGCGAGATATTTTCATCTTGAGTGTGGTAGCTAGCCAGCAGAGTTCTAGAAAGTACCCTACCATCATACCATGGTTTCCTCACGATGTTTTCCTTCACCGGCAGCTCAAGCTTACTGTTGGGATTTGAAACCACGCCTGTGACCAACCGCGCTAATCACTGAACTATCATCGCTAAAGATAAAAATGATAACGCGGCGTGTTTTGTATATTTCCGTCACCATTGTACAGAAGGACTCTGGTGAGGAAGAGATACAGAATGCACCGGCGTAGGATAACGCATCCGTTCCCACTCCCGTGTCACGTACGAGACACTATGTGGTTCGCACTGCGAAGCTAGACAAGACCACGCGCGTATCGTACTCTGCTTTGATTTAGTGATCATTACTAACAGTACTGGTAAATTAACTTTGTAAGCAACTGCACACATACACAATTATACCCTCCAATCTAGCTTGCGGGTTAAGATCCATGCTTCCATGATAGTCCTTGAAGTGAAGATATACATTGCAGGAACATACCTACAATGTGGATCACGGATCGCAACCGTGACTTTGATTTAACATAAAAGATCGCGTTACAAGTTGAATGTCTACGATTTCCGCAAGTTTACAATAAATAGGAAATTTCACACAGCGCCATCTAGCCCCAAACTAGGCAAAGCTTATACTATGGGAACCTGATAACTGATAGAATACTTATATACTTTTTTTTTGTAAATACATATCTACCTACTTATAATACATACATAACACCCAGGCACAGTACAAAAATTATTTTCGTCACACAAATGTTTAGTTTCGTTTAGTCTAAACATTACATAATATAGATATTACATATAAGATTAGTTAACTTTAACCAACCTTCATTGACCGCACTGAGAGGCGAAGTAGGACCACTGGAGCTACTAGGGCTCCACTGGTAGTCAGTCCAATATGGCGACGCTGCGCTTCCTTCGCCCGTACTGAAACCAGACTCTGGACTCCAGTCGCAGTGGCCGCGCTTGCCCGAGCGGTACTCCGGGCTGAAGCCAGAAGCGCTGTCGGAACATGGCGACATAGGTGCGGCATCGCGACTTTTGCTCGTGTTTCGCTCGCTCTTCATCTCCCAGTATACATCCGAACCCCACACTCGACAGCGCTACAAGCAAAAAACGCCATTAGCACCACGACTTAGTGTCCACAATAAGTAAGTACCTACTCAACTTACCTTCATAAAAGAATCTGGGCTTATAGATCGCGATCTCTTGAGACGTCCGCTTCGTTTCTGTGGAGTTTCGTCTTCGTTATGACTGTCGGATGCGTCGCTGTCGATGGTGTCTTTGAAGCCAACGAGCATGTTGTCTCTTTCTATAACGACGTTCAGTTCATCTGCATCATTCGATTGTGTTCGTCTCTTAAACAGACCCGTTTTGCCCTTAAATTTTTCATCGTGTCGTGCATTTTCTTCAGATTCCTTCGAAGTGACCTTAGCGTCATATTCATTTGTAGATTCTTTATAGCTATGCTCATAATCCATTGTCAACAAATGTTTCTTTAATTCTTCAACCACAAAGCCTATGAGGCCTTCATTGATGAGCATTTGGAATGCTGTAACATGATAAATTTAAATACAAACATGTGTTTCAATATTAGTCATTTATCACCATCATATCACCCAGTCCATAGTCACTGTTGAACATAGGTATCTCCCAAGACACGTCACTCAACTCGATTTTTGGCTATTTTGACTGATTGACACATAGCATACTTTTTATTTGGAAAACGTGCTAGTAAATCTACATTAACTAAGAAGTTAACAATACAACAGTCCCTATCATCTTACGTCCTAATTTATTCTGTGGAATCTTTCCATACTAGGGTTGCCTTGTCGATATCACTCTTAGCGATAAGGCTAGCAGTTGTTTAAGTCTTAAGTTTTAACTCCTAATGAATGTTTGTAACTTCCGCCGCGTTTGACTGCCAACTCGCGAAGTTTAGCGAAGATGCGGCCTACGGTCGCGCACGCTCGCCTTGAAGAAACCAATACACACGCGACTTGAAGGCACCCAGATTGTATCTATCAGGGAACACCCACTAGGACAGCAAATTCCATTGTGATGTGAACAATACAGAGTTATCTAAGTTACTACTTACATATATCGTCAAAGACGTATTGCAGAAGCGCTCGCATCGCGAACGAATGCTCGCGCGCAGCAGCGAGCAGCAGTGGCAGGCCGCCCGAGTGTCGTAATCGCGCTCGGTTTACCGACTCGCCACATAGCTGCACCAGCATTCGCGCCATGCCTTCCGGCCACCAGCTCACTTCTGGTGGAGACACAAGATTTGATAAATCGCGTATAGCATCATGGAGGTTCCGAGCTTTATTTTATATATTGCTTTTTTTACGTGTCAGTGTATTTTACTGCCAAGCCATCAGAGATCTTCGACAAATTGAACACGTGTTACCCAGCTCAGCCTATACTAACATTTTATACATAGATATACATAAGCTAGTGTTGATGGCGCATGGCAGTAACCCGCATTTTTGACAGAACTTTTTCTGTTGTTAGCATAAAAGTCAGCTTAATGACAAGCACGCCGACAGGAATAAAGTGAAACTTTGTTTTTAGTTTTATACTTGGCAACTGCAGAGGTATAGCTTGTCGTGCTGGTGATGCACCGTCACCAGTCTGAACATTGGCTACATCATTACTCATGTTGGTAATTAGATTTATAGATTACCATCAGCGAGTTCCCTGGAGTTCCATTTACGAATTTCATGATTTTTTACCACTCCCCCATCCTTGTCACAGCTGTTCACATTTGTGAGACCCCCTACCTAGTGTGATGTCACATATTTTGCAATTTTACATTTCGAAATTTATGAAATTAGATAAAATATAATTATTATATGTATTTACAAAAATTGTGATGTCACAAAATTTGGGACCCCTCCCCGCCCCTTATTCTTATTCTTATAGCATAGTGTGCTCAATTGAAGAGAAGCTGCATTCTCGGATTACCTGAAGTCTTCTGCAATATGGCTACAAGACATGGTACTAGCCCTGCATTACCCAGCAATGGACGAACATCAGACAGAAAACAGAGGTTCATGAGACATCTGAGTGCCAAGGATTCAAATGTCTTGGTAAGTGCTACCAAGCATTGGTAGCCTCTACCATCTCCTTGAATCTGTAAATGTAACAATGATGATTATAATTATCCTAAACCTAAATTGTAGTTCTTAGTAACTTTTCCTACTGTACAGAATATAAATACACCTAGCATAGAATGGAACTGGCTTTCAAGTGAGTCTGTCAGAACACACAGTTAGGTGCTAAGCATGAGGGTGGTAACAAGCCAGTTGAGTATTAGAAAGTACCCTATCACCGCACTATGGTTTCCTTACAATGTTTTCCTTCACCAGCAGCTCAAGCTCATTGTTGCGGTTTGAACCCACACCAATCGGTGTGTAAACTGACCACAGAGCTATCATCGCTACAAACTAAATCTATACCTGTTCTGCACATTGAGTAGTAGCATGAGTGGTAAAGTACCCAAGACACTTGAGTATGCCAGTAATCAGCTCCTCTTGACTCTTTCTTAGTTCTGGTACTTCATTCTGAGGATCATCAGATTTCAATATGCCTGCAGATTCACATTCTGTAGTAAGCAGAATAGCAATGCAGCGCACTGAGTTTCCATTTAGCATTTCTTCTCTTTTATTTTTCGCTGTCCACAATTGCCTGAAAAATATATTAAGATTCCACTATATTACATTTTATGAATTTAAACATTTTAATATTCCATATTATTTACTTTATATTAGGTTTCATGTATTTTAGCCATTGTTTTCAGTTGTAACTGTATATTTATAATTCAATTCTGCCATTCAGCACATACCTTATAGCTCTAACGGCCATTGTCAAGGTGGGGTATGAAGTATTTTTATCTCTGCTCTGTATAAGAGTGACCAAAGCTGGTATGGCTCCATGGTTGTGAAGATCTTCTACATAATAATGCTTTTGTGCTATGTTCCCCACCACCCTGCATGCTCGACCAACTATGCTGTCTCTACTTACCGTCTTCAGCATCGAAATAAGGGGTGGTATAATATGTAATTTACCAACCTGTAATAAGGCATGAAATTTAAATATTGGGATGCTGTAAGTTAAAAGTCACATCCATGCTTTACAGTAAGTTTGTACTTCATGCTAATATTATAAAATGCGAGTGTCTCTTTGCATGTATGTTTTACTTCTTACTGCAATGGATATGTTTTTAATTTCAAATGTAGATAGTTTATACTCTGGATTAACATATAGGCTACATTTAATCCTGAAAAACGTGAAACTAGTAATAAATAAAGTAGGATCCTGATTAGTACACAAATGGAGATTTACTTACTTCTTGACGACACTCATCATTTAAACAGCAGTTTCCAAGAATGCTGAGAGCTAAACCAAGAATTTTCTCATTTGGCTTCCGTAAATAAGAAACTAAATAATTCAATCCACCACAATCCGCAAATAATTTAATGCCGTTGTCGTTTGTTATAATTTTACTTCTTATCTTTAGAAGAGACTCTTGAATTCGACTAGATGACGAAGATTTTAAGCCCTCTATTACAGTTTTTACGTAATTTTTATCCATTGTTTCATCCATTCTGAAAGAATATTTTATTTCATAAAACCATTTTTTTAAAAGAAATAGGTAATTGTTTTTTTTTTTTTTTTCCTTTGGTTTTGGCGTCGCGTTTTAGCATTTGCCAGTGTCAAGTAATTATATATTTTCAAGTTTCAAAAGTTAAATAAGTGCCATCGTAGCTAGTTTTAGTCAAAGTCGTCTTTGTCAAGTCCAGTTCGTGTCAGTTAATTCCAGTCATGCTTTAGTAAAGTTGTGGCAACTTTACTACAAAGCTTCGATGGAGTTTTGGAAGCAACACGAAAACTCATGTTTCACCACATTATATCATTTTCCCACACTCGCGCTTGTAATTTGGCACTTTATGAATTAAACACCACCATTTTTATGCATAAACACTCGACAAAACACTAGTTTTGGAAAAAAATACAACGGAGCGACACGACTCTTCCCGCGTTCCCGCCAAAAAACCAGGTAATTGTTTTTTCTCAGCTCATGTTTATCATTTAGCACAGATTAATAAGAGACACAGTCTAAAAGAGAACAAAAAAAGTCGCAACCGCAGGTGTCGTAATTCTGTAGGAAGCTTCATTCATTCATATATAATCTATGTATGTGTAATTAAATTAGCAATAAGTTTTCATTCTGTATTCTCTAAAGAAAAAAAATGAAGACTGCGATGCGATGACAGAGTTTTGTGATACGATTTTTTACTCAAAATTGCATACAATTAATTATTGTTGATTAAATTCTAACATAAAATTGTCATGAAATCGTTTTGTGAGATATGAGTGTCTTTGGTGATTTTCAACGTGTGTGGGTGCAACGTTTTCCAGAGAGTGCTTTGCCAGCCGCCTGGGAGGAAGATGTCAGGGCCAATTTAGCTAAACACAAACAAAAAGTCGCTATTCTCCGCGAAGAGTTGGAGAAAGAAGAGTTTTACGTAGAGTACTTAGAGACATTGCTGTCAGATGTCGAAAAACACAAAGCAGTTGCACAAGCCATTCGAGGGGCTCCGCCCTCGGGGTCTGACGTGAACGAACCTGATGATACGAAAGCTCTTGATAGCAGTACACAGGTATTTTTTTACATGCTATAAATACAAAATTACTGTCCAATATATCTATATTTGTTTATGGAAATTTAAACAAAAGCAAAAAACTTTCACACCTCATTCCTTATCTATAGATTAGGGCTATCTACTATTATCTTAGTAGTTTATTCATATTGTTAACAATACAAACATTTTAGTCATTACATTTGGCCATCTCATTGTATTTAATGACATTATCCTTAGTATATAACATTTTATTTGAGTCATACTTCTAATTTTGTTATGTAAACATGTTTTTTATGCCCCCTTGTTATATCCTACAACATGACCCTCATCAGAAATAGATTTTATTCATAACAGTACAGTGCTCTTCCATAATAATGTTATGATAATGAAGTGTACACATCACTGCTCATTGATTATTTATTGTTGACCGTTGTTGGTTTATGAAGCGTGAAAGTAACTGTAAGATTAAGGCGAATGTTGTATTTCCATAATATGCTTGAATAGTTTGCAGACTTTGTAGTACATAATACCTAAATTGAATGGTTAACTTGAAGTTTTTATTTATGTATTGGGTATCAGCATGTTATTCTATCAAAACTGAGAGGTAGCATATAAGAACTAGAACTAAATTTAGCCACCAAAAACTTGCAATTATAGACCTCAAATAATATTAATGAATTCTTAATGCAGTTATTACATAATTATGTAATTACAATCTGCAGGTGGAAATTAATATCAATTTTTGTTGATTGATTAACTCTTTATTGCACACACTAAAAATAATACAATACAGAAGAAATAAGCTTAATTAATAGGTGTAATAACTGGCTGTAACAATTACCTTTCTGTTGGCAAAAAAAATTGATACTTAGTGGTTAAAAATCTATGTTTGGATGCTTTAAGCAAGGTAATGTACTAAAATTTTACATAGCCTCTATAAAATATGCTATGGTGACATTGATATTTTGCCTGTTGCGATAATAGATCTGCCTAATTTGGATGAAAACAAAACTTATAGGAAACTAATCAAGTTTTCTGATTACAACAGTTAAATGTTTAACTGTTGCAATCATTACCATTTGTAACCCTTTCTAAGCATGTTTTTTCCATATGTCACACCATATCTTTTTCCTCATAAACAGTCTTATTGTTCTGTTCTTTCTATTATTATATCTTGCTCAGAAAGTTTATAATCTTTGCTATAAGAATGAATCATACATGAGAATCATTATGAGTTTGAATGAATAAGGCTTTCAACCAATAGAATTAATGTTACATTCTTGATGCTTATACATAATTATACAATGGATATTGTTAAAGCCAGGAATTTGTTACCTAATATTTTGTTAATGGTGTTTTTTAATAACTAGTGAGGTTTACTGGCAAATACATGTATTGAAATCCAACAATCATAAAACTATAAATATAATATAATAAAACCATACATAATATGGGGATAAATATTCATAAGACATATTTTTTTCAATAGTAACTTTTAGGCAGTAAATTAAACATTTGGTTGTAATTTGTACCATATGTTTGTCTGTAGTCTGTTTTAAAATATGAACAGTATATTTCAAAACAGCTTATTAAAAAATTTGCAAATTTTAGTAGGCTTGTAATTTTTTAAAGAAATTAATAAATAAAAAAATATATATTCATATAAACTTGATATGTATGAATGTTTGTATGTCATTAATTTATTTTTAATGGATTTATGGTCCTTCAGTCTTAATAGATTTATCAATTTTAATAATTATGTATTGTGCTTTTTATTGGTTTAGACTATCTCAAAAACAACTCATAAACATAAAAGGGAAACAATGAATTAACCCTTCATTAGTTCACACCCATTACCTATGTATGTATAATTGTATATGGCACAACAGCATACTATTATAATTAGTACAATGTAAGCTATTAGGGTTACCATATTATGTCTTTTTTCCTGTCTTTAGTTTAAAAAGTATGTCTTAATGGGATCTTTTAAAATAGTGTTAACCAAACTATTGTAGTATGGTCAATTTTAAAGGATTTTGTTGACATCAAATATGTTGAAGTTTTTGTCAAATAGGTATCAATAAAAATAAGAACAATTTTAGTGACTTTTAAGATCTAAAATCACTAAAATTGTTGTTGTTGTAACCAACCAAACCTACCTATGAAATTGGAATTTTAATTTCAAACTTTAAACTGTGTCTGTTTATTCTATTTCTCTGAAATCGGAAATGGTAACCCTATGTGTGAGTAATTATGTAAATTGGTACATTTACGGAAAGCCCGTGGCTTGTTGACCGACACACCTACCTACCACCACACCTACTTAATTGAATATATGAAAGTGATCCTAAATGTTTCAAGGTTAACCGATAGCTTCATCAGATTCCATTTATGGCATGGCAATGGTATTGTAAAACAATTTTATGGGATGATTCATTGAACACTGATTTGTTATCGGCATTGACACTTTTTGTTTCATTTTTCTTCTACACTTAGCTGCTATTTTGAAATTATAATTTGGTCGGTACCTGTCTGATTAGTATTATGTAGGTGTATTATATAGCTTAGCTGAATCTTGACCCTAATTTATATTCATGTTGAATCAACTTGAATGTTATATCTGTTACAGCACTATGTTACATAATAATGAGGTAATATGTTATCACATTATTCAAAATCTATTTTAGAATTTGGGGCAGTAGGTGATATTTGAAATGTTCGATATCTTTTGTTCATTCATCATATAAAAATTAAAAATCATCTGAGTATTTACTCAGATGATTTTTAATTTTTATATAATTATGTTGGTTCTATAAATGACCCTAACTATGCCTTTTTGCTAAATTTTACACTCTTTCTGAACTAGAATGACAAAATGTATGATTCATTCTATTATTTCTTTGCTAGTCATAAAGCTTGGTTCAATCAATGTAATAGACACATGTGCAACTCAGCATGTTTTTGTATGCCAGACCAGAGTAATTTAGTTAGGTGAGAAAAGGTCTTGTCATGGGGTCATTTTAATAGAGTACCCAAAATCGTACGCGAAGCTGTAAATCTTTCGAAAGCTAAGCCACAAATAGGATTGACCACAAATAAAAGACAAATTAACTTTTTAATGCAAGGTTGAATTGCAAATCCTAATAACAACTCTATGTAGGTACTGCACCTGACTGATGATCTTATGATGGATGCATATGGAAAAACACCTTATCCCATTGCCTGTGACACAAAAAAATTGTGATAATGATAGATGGTTTCATGAGACAATTTAATATATATAGACTTCAGACTGTTTTTTAAAGAAATAAGCCTTTGGAATATATTTAGATGAGAAATATACAAATGTTATGCCATTTATGCTTGATTGCTTTTTTTTACGTTTAATTAACATACAATAACCCAAAGAATAAAAATCATTAAAATTAATCATTGGTAAATAGTCACAATCAATATCATTTTACTGTTGGTATTTCTGCAATATGTGGCTTGACTACCTAAAGGTACAAATCTACATTTACTCTTAAGATAGTACGTGCATCGATACAACAAACGCGCCGCGCTACGCTTTGTGTTCGTACAAAAACTGACAACTCCCAAAACATGGTGCATACAACTTTACACTAGTGTTGCGCGTTCCAGAAGCAGTTGTGGTGCGCGGAGAACCGTGTTCGCCGGCACTAGTGGATACGCTACTTTAGGTATTTATAAATAACGTTCAATGTTGTAGGGCTCCAATACCAACTCGTTATCAAAGAAGAGCGAGGCGAGCGTGAGCAGCAACAAAAGCGATGAGACGGCCGAGACAGCTGAATGCGAGCCGGTGCAGTTGCGCGCCAAGCCGGTGCTGCTCGCTGAGAGAAGCTCTGTCAATCAGTGTATCAACGAGCTCTCTTCTAATTTGGCCGCTGAGGCTCGCAGAAGGTGCAACAGCGAAATAGTTCAGAGGAGTGAGAATAGTCAAGATTCAAATGGTGAGTACCTACATAATTAAATTGATTTGTACATACATAAGCTATCCGCCCTGTTAGCTCGTTCGGTAGAATATCTGCTTCAAGAGCTGTAGGGTGCTGGTTCGAATGGTTTATATGACGAAATGTTTGTTCTGGGTGTTTACAAAAAAGTATATAAATATTCCATCGGAAATCTGGTTCCCATAGTACACGCTTTGCTTAGTTTGGGACTAGATGGCGTTGTGTGAAATGTCCTATGTTATGATATTTACATGATCAGAGTTTACAGCAGCATATTCAGTAAATTTGTGATTACGATTCGGGTTGTTGTGAGTTGAGTGAGTTGTTGTGTAGGTATTATAGCTAGACAACAGTCATGTTCTCACTCTAAGTATGATTAGCTCGTTAAAAGTAAATACTTGTTTTCATATTTATGTATATTAGTATTTCTGCATATAAACTATGTCGCGGTTTAAAATGGCTCTTGTTTAGGGTCTGTGTAGTTTGCACTAAAAACAGATACATACCGTACTGCCTCCGCAATCCGCACAGACTAATTTGAGTCTTACTACATAACTCTTTGTTGTTTATTAGAACAAGCAAGTCCGAACAAAATCAAAAACCGTCCAACGTCACAAAGTGGTGATTTTGTAACAGTCATCGAAGTAAATGGTCTGAAGTTAGCCGAGAATGCCGCCAAGAAGGCGGACGAATCACCTCAATCATCAGAGAGTAGCCCAGTAGATCCCGTTGTAGCCGCTAAGAAAAAAGTTCCACCGAAGTAAGTACCATAAAATAGGAATTGAAATCGTGATCATTGTTAGGAGATATTTTTGCATAACAGTAACAAGACATTAATCTGTTACAGTGACATGCATAAATATGGGACTGTTTCTTGATGTATTTAGTATGTATAATTGTATATAACTCAGTGTATTTATGCAGGTGAATGAAATTGTGAAACATTGCAATTGTAATCATACTACAACCAAAAACTGTAACATTAGAGTTGATTACACTTTCATGCTTATTTTAGAGAAATTCTAAATTCTTTGCATAAGAATTCTTAGCGCGTGTGAGTTTCTCTCATCTTTGTAACCAATGGTAATCCATCACATTATTTTATTCCAGACAAATCATCGGTTCCTTTATGTATGCATGAGTAGAAAACCAGGTTTAAATATTAGTAAATTATAGCTAAAAATATTCCCCCACTTATTTCTGCAAAACGTTTCAAGAATAATTAAAATATAAATTTATTTTAAATTGTTTTAAAATAAAATGTATTATATGAACGGTTTTTGTATTGCAGACCACCACCGAAAGTGTTCAGCAAGCGGGGTGCTTCCCTGCCAGAATCTGGGTTGCCAGAAGACAGCCCGCCCTCATCCCTCGGGCGTAGACTTCGTAACGCGGAGTCCAGGGAGTCTATATCCTCGGTCATCCATAGTCGAGCGTCTACGCCCTCTATTAGCGAAAGAGTATGTTTGTTGTTGCTATTTTCATGAAACCTTTTGTTTGTTATGTTATTTTTTCCATTTAAAGTAAGACATAAGTAAGTGCTTAGGTTAAAGTATTTATCTTTCATTCTTTACAGTCATAACCACCTAATTAAAATTGTTTCCTTGTGATGATTTCATAATAAGTAATTAAAATTGTTGTTTAATCTCAGACATGTTAAATATAACCTCAATACAACATATTTTCTTAATGAAATATCGCAAATTTCTACCGTAAGCGATTAGAGAAAAATAGGGATATCACAGTTATAGAAAAAGACTGGTGAGTATTTTCATGAAACTAAAATTCGTTTATATAACACATTATTTTTACAACATGGAAACTGACGTGGTTTTGACACACATTTGTTTGACTTATGCGTGATTACTTACGTTTATTTTATCGAAAACTCGTACTATAGTTTCGGCCAAATCCGGTGGCCTTCATCGTTGAGACAAAGCTGAGTAGAGTACAAGGCGCGCGCGGCCTCGTCAACGAAGCGAAGAAAGACAAGGCCGCGCGCGCGTTGTACTCGGCTTTGTCTCCATGATAAAGGCCACCGAATAAGGTCGAAACTATAGTCGGCGTTTCCGATAAAATTAAACGTGAGTGATCCCACATAAGTGAAACAATTTTTTAGTACATTGCTATCTCAGTATTTTTGCAGTACGCGTAATTCCAGACGTGATGCCATTGCTTGTAGTTCCGTAACGTGACGCGATTACATACAGAGTGGCTAGCATATCAATTTGTAAGATTTACGCACTACGTAAACGATAGAAAATGTTCAGAAATTACGACAGCGTGGCGGAAGTAAATTAAAACTGTAGTTTGTCATACATTTGACTATTATTTTACGTACTACGTAATTCACGTAAATAAATATAATAGACTCGTTAACCTGTGAGGGATATATCGAAAGATATTCGATATCATTAGTAAACATCTACGACTGTCCTACATTTTCCGAGATCGGTAATCCATTTGCTTGATTGATTCTGTAACGCGTCGCATAATGACGATGAGTTGATCTACAAAAATAATTTGTCTACAGGTGAAAAGCTATGAATCCATTAATTCTCTATCATCGGAGCGCAAGCGATCAGGCGGTGCTGCGACGCCCCGCTCCATCGACGAGGAGACATCCACCACGCCTGAGCTCGGCGACGGCACTGACGCAGACAAGTCAGCACCTGCGTCTCTCGAGAGCATCCCGGCAGCCGGTGTCGCACCTTCCGAGGATGAGCCCTATTACGATCAAGTGCCCGCCGACCCGGACGCCGTCAATGATGGCGAATATGTCTACATTCAAGCCGGTGAGATTCTTTGTTTCTAATTTTAATGAAGGTGTTCAGATATTTATATATCCAATTTCGGTCGATCCTACGCAAAATTCCGCCAAAAGGCGCCGGTGCAGCAAGTTGCATTCAGTTCGGCTCTAGCTCTGGTGACAAACAAACACTTACTCTTTTAGCCTTCACTGTTTAGGCTACAATACGAAAAAGTACCTATTTTATTCATAACATACAACTCATATTTTTTAACAATTTTTTTATAAGACTAACATAATATACTACGACGAATAAAACTAATAAATCAAGTCAAAGTCACATTAAGTAAGTCAAGATCAAGCCACGTAACGTCGGTGAAAAGTAGTGGCGACTGTACTAAAATTTTTGACGGAGTTTGGTAAACAAGTTTTGGAAAATAATATAATGCAGCGACATGATTTTTCCGTATTTTCGCCAAAACTTTCATGTGTTTTTTTTTGTTGCAGGTGGGACGGGTTCAAGCTCGGAGGAGGCGGGCGGCGGCAGCGGCGCGAGCACGCTGGCGTGCGTGCCGTCCGCTCCGCGCGCGCCAGATTCGCCGCCCGGCGCCGCCGCACCTAATTACGTCAACATACACTACTTTATACAGTAAGCCATACAAACCGCACATATTATTACAATCGCTCACAACTCTTTTTGACTCTTTTGTCGTGTAAAATTGAGACATATTTTTACGTATTGATAGCCTTATATTGGTTTTAGCCTTATACTGAGACAAAGAGAGACAGAGATTTTAAAGCAGTGCGCTGGACCATTAGCATGAGTATTGAGCGTACAAAAAGACGTACGATAGATAAGTATAAGATAACGGTTTAGCGTCGCTGTCTCTTCTTTTGAGAAACATTTGATTGAAACTATGTCTTAAATTCAAATTTCTTAAGTCCATTACAATTATTTTATGCATGCTGTGTTCGCATCTAGAAGGGCATATGTGCCTATGCATATTGTAAAACATTATGGTTTTGTGATTGTAACTCGGTTCTTTGTATATGTCCAGTTTTGTGAAACTACTAATAAAAAGTAGAAAATATTATGTAAGAAATATTAATTTGATCACCGTTGACTTGACATTGACAAATTTTGTTTTGGTTTGCCATTGCTTCTTTAGTCTATGCAAGTTGCCCGACGAGGTGACGTCATGAGACATCGATTGAAAGTCAAGTTTGATTTATGTTTTTTATTAAAATAATCCCTTCGTCATAGTTTACAGAGTTTTAAACATAAAAATATTGTACAGAAATGTACTATTTCGAAATGGTTTTGGAATCAGTAAAGTTTTTTTTTCTTTACATATCGAATTCTTACAATTACATTCGAATAATTACAATAGTTTAGCACTGTGCCCTATTCTAATGTCGTCTGATATAATTCTTTAAAATGTGCCAGTGTTCTTTCCTACTCAGAGGATTATGAGGTCACACGATATATATTTTAGTGTCACGTACATTAAAATTAGAATGCTCGATAATTTTAATATACTTAATTGACACTGTTCTGGTATGCCGAATACGACTTTCAGTTGTATACGGCATCTTATTTGAAGTTTTACAAAATACGGCACGTGTGTTACAGGCAAGGTGTGGAAGGCACGGAGCCGAGCGAAGCCGGAACGGACCTGGCCGACTCTAACGATACCCCTCTCTTTCTCCGAACTATATCCTCTGACACCGAGGCCAGCGCCACACCGCCAGCGCTCAGGAAATTGAACCAGGTATCATACCTTATTATTACAGTCATAAGGTCCTTTTCCCCATAAGGTTAGGCAGAAACTGTATTTTTCCTGTTACTATGTGTTCCTGGTTCACGTCTTTCGTTTTTATACATGCTCGTCCAGGTATTCATAATAATATATAAATTTGAATTACTACTGACTCACTGACTTAGAGAAATAGAATTGATACAAGGGGGTGTTGTAGAAAAATATTTTTTTTTATATCGTAAAAATAATAAAATTATGAGTATTATTGTTATAATGTCTAATGTTACTTATCATACTCTTTTTAGTTCATACATGTTAATAAGAGATAACGCTTACCATTACCATTGTAGTGGTACCCAGAACTTTGAGTAACAAAGCAAAGTTCATGTCAAAGCCTCTTTATTTGATCATAACTTTGGACATTATACATATAAATAGACTTAATAGCCCCGTCGATTGTACGTATTATATTATTTATAGTTATATGTATTCAGAAGCAGTGCAACATTATCTATAGGTCAACTTTAGTCACATGTATATACTATACTAGTTGCGGTCTACGGTGCTACATGCTACATTTTTATCGGGATAAAATGTACCTAGCGGTATGAAATATACTTTACAATCTATTCTAGGCAAGCGTGCTCCATCTTCGGCCACTTCGTCGCTTTCCACCAGGTGAGATCGTGGCCAAACGCATGCCTAGTCCGACGTAAAAAAAAAAAAAAAACATACTTACCAAACATACATAAAAATCAGTCGTGCCGTTTCGGAAGAGTGTGTTTTGTGGACACAAACACCGTTACACGAGATTTTTATATACATAGTATAGAAGATGTGAAAAACACGATATGAACGTAAAATTTTATGGCTATCAATGACAAGGATTACCTAAGTGGGGTGGGGTGGGGTGCTGTGGTGGGGTGGGGTGGGGTGGGGGTGTATGGGTTTCAAATTTTATTAATACTTATTAGTAAATACATTAAGACAAGTGATAGAAGGGGTAGTGATTTAATAGTTACTGATTAATATTATTTCATTAGCAACAAATAATATGAGGTTCAAATACATACATGATTTTCAAAATTAGAGTTAACAATCTTATAAGAATAAATAGATAAATAAATAATCAATGTTCGTCAGTGAGTGCATAACTTGAGAACGGCTGAATCGAATTAGCCGATTCTATTTTTTGTAATTCTTCGAATGAGGTTCACATAGATGCGAGTTCGCAGTTTGAACGTTACCGCACCGGATAAAAAGTACCGGGGCAATCACTTAGTTTATAACATTCGATTATTTTAATATATAATTCGATTATTTTAATATATACGCTAAATGAAAAGCACAGTTAAACACTATGATATCTTTATTCGGTCTCACGCATTGGTTGTCCGGTGCATAATAACAATATACTAAACAATATTTAATAGTCATAATACGAACTGGAAACAAAGAATAAGGTTTTACAACAGCTATACGAATACTTTAATAACGTCCTCTAAACACAGGTTGCTCAGCATAGTATAAAAAGTCCCTTATCTAAAGTCCTTAGATAAGCAAGCTTTGTTGGCACAAACGTTTACATAACTTTATTCCGTTTATCTTTTTACGTTCCAAAAACGGAATATCGTACTTACTTATTTATGATCCTGTTTACAATCTTTAAATTATTATCTTCCAAGTTATCGCTTTGCAACTTAATTTTATTCTCTTCCAGTGGTGGTATTTTGTTGTCACTTAAATTGATCTCGTACATTGCAGTGAATTTGTCAGTCGAACATTTTACTTCATTTCTCAAAATATGATATTTACAATAAAGTATCTTGGTGTTGTCATGTTTACAAATTGAATAGTAACAAATTCCCTTTGCACACATAGTGTCCAGCTCTGCGTTCGATATGATTTTATTCATAATTGCTGTCGCATATTCTTCCAATATAGACTGTATGTATGTAGATATTATCGTGTCAATTTCGTCGAGAATCCTAATGTTTGATTCTGTATCGTATGTTACACCTGCAGAAAAAATAGCAAGAACATGGTATGATTACATGATTATAGATGATACATATAGTATGAGTTAGAAACAAGAAGGTTAGTGGCCCAAAACTTAGTACTTTTAATTCGACTTACCTTTCGATCAGGGTTCAATACATCTTTATCGCCTGTTAATTTTGCTGCACCTCTATTGACGGTCGATGAAAGAATAGCTTCCAGTTCTAAAGGATGTTCTTCAATCGGCGGAATATCTTTCGGCGTCGTCACAGGAGCTGTAGTTGTGGTGTTGGGAGTTTTAGAGGGGCTTTCTGTTACCTTTTCTTCCACTGGCTTGGGCATCGGTTCAGTCGGCTTGGGCGAGTGCACCTCGGGTGTCGATGCTATATTATACTCTCTACATTCCCCCATCAAGTCAGTGTCATAAATGTTACAAGTTACGTTTTTACAACCGAATTGATCACATTTCATCGTGGTGCAAGTCTGGTCGTTACACCAAACGGTCACATTATGTTTCCCGATCTCTATGCTATCCTGGGGTATGTGTGTTGTAGTCGAACCTATTAGTTGTTCATTAACCGGCGGTAGTTCAGGTTCAGAACTCCACCATGTGAAGGGATAGGTTAGCCAGCCCCATAATGTTGACCCGATACCGCGACCCGTGGTTATGAGCTCACCTGCAAGCGATGTTATCCATTACGTATTTAAACACAGTAAATATTGTATGCAATTATACATAATTATATTTATTAAAAGTTGACTTACTTTCCGAAGTAGGTTTACTTAAACTCCTACCGACAAAACACAGCAAAAATATAGTGACTATTTTCGCTGGGATTCTCATGGCGACAAGTGATATTCTAAGCTCTTCACAGGGAATAACTGTTTGAATAGTCGCGACTCACCTTTATACCTTCCTAGACTAGATACGACTCTATCTGACACAAGATAACGCATTCTCGGGAATGTTTACATAATGAGAAACAAACGACCACATTTGGAAACCTTTTAATTTTTTTGAAGGATCATACATTTTATGAATACACTTATATCATTATAAGTCTTTTATTTTAAAAAGCAGAATGTCAGAATAGGTGAGTCTATAAAAATCTAGCTTAAACCTAAAAATCCAGAGTTATGTTTTTGATTAAATAAAAATTTGGTTGAGACTCTGTCACATGTTGTAGAGCAATTTTTTCTATTGTTTTTATTATGTTTAAGCTCGCACAATGTGCAAAACTCTCTCACAAATGGGCACATGAGAAACCTGCAAAACGTCACTTGCTCATTACAACGAGTATATACTTTTATCTTATGTTGGCGTTTGTATATTTTATTTACGTTCTTTATCATATTTTCTAAAATATATTTCGTTATATTTATACCATTATAATGATCTTTAAGGTTCAAAATAAATTTGTCTACGTCCATATTCTTCGAGTCAGGTGTCATTAAAAATGTTTTTATTATATCATGGTTAGACACCGGCATTTCTTTGATATTACCATTTTCATGAAAGTCTATTATTTTCGCAGGTGGTGAGTTCTTGATAGCTTTCCAAGGACTAAAATAAAGCTAGAAAACGTTTTGGTAATTATTAAGAATTGGAATGCAAAAAGTATTTCAAATATGCAATGTTTCGAACCAACTTACTTGATTTCCTTGAAATGGATTGTTTAGTGACAATGTAATAACAACAGCGATTATACTATTAAGTAGAATGTTTGAGAGAACTCCTACCGACACATTCATTTTACAGGCATTTTGGGATAAGCTGTGACCACGATTGTTAACCACTCATTTCTTATCGCAGCTTAACAAAGGATATGGAATTCTTAAACACAAATGTTTGAACTATTCAATTTATTATTTACTAAACAAGGCTCTACAATGTGTTATTTACGCAAGTTTTGCGTGTATACAATGTCCTTTAGGGTCCAATTCCTTTATTTTATCTATATTTGTGCATTTATATTTATGAAAAACTTTCTTAGACGCCGCAAAAGTAATGCATTTGGTGTTAATACAAAGGGTTATCTTTCCAAACAGCTTTCCAATCATTCTATCCTGTAATATGTCTACTATTTCAAAAGCAATATTCGACGGTAGGTCCATTATTGATTCCATCGATGCTACGCTGTCTGAAATGCAAAAGTATTTGTTTGATATTATTGGTAAACATTGTAAAATTAAAGACATAAAAGTTACATAAAATCCAGGCAGCCTTAAGCAGGTTGTAAATTATTAGGTATGTTGTTTATTTACATAAGGCATATCTATCTTCAAATACTTAAACATCACCGTCAAAATCTAAAGAGCAGCCATAAGAATAAAATGAATACATATCTTTAATACACAGTGTAATGTATGAAATGTATCTGTTCTGCATTGAAACGAGACTAAGGTTTGTGATTTTTAACCCCCGACGCAAAAACGACGGGGTGTTATAAGTTTGACGTGTGTCTCTCTGTGTGTGTGTGTGTCTGTCTGTGGCATCGTAGCTTCCGAACGGATGAACCGACTTTGATTTTGTTTGAAAGGTGAATTAGTCGGATTAGTAGAGTATTCTTAGCTATGTTTAATGAAAATCGGTCCAAGATGGCCGCCGCCACAAAATGGCGAATAACATTGTCAGGGGATTTAATTTTTTTAATTTAATTTCTTGTATAGATGTATGGAGTAAGCTCCAAAGCTACTGATCACATTTTGAATTTTCTTTTAAGTAATATGAAGCTACATTATTCTTTAGTGCTATGTGTAGCTGGTTTCTGATAATCCAAACAAAAAGAATGCTGTGCAATGTGTTACAAACAGCGTGTTAACAATGTGTTTGATAGATTTAGTATCATCATCATCATGAACCGTTGACCAATTACTGGTGAATATCGGTCCTGTCCCAGCATCGTCTACTCATTTCCTGTATGCTTAGGTAACGGATGATGTATTAACCTAAACTTACCAGTGTAATTAGATCCAGTACAATGTCCTTTCTTGAATCTATCTTTAGGCGTGCAAAATCTATGTAGGCAATTCTGTTTGGTGCATTTCATGGAGTGACAAATACGATCATTGCAGAAGGTTAATATTCCCTCGATATATTTACCAACGAACGAAATGAACGCTGGTGCAACTGTGTCCACGTCGTTCCAGTCTACGTCTCCAAATATAGCTTGTTCTAGTGCTCTGGTATGATTGTGTCGCATTGTGTCTGTTGTCATGTTTAACTTGCCTTTTTTATTTTCATTTTCTAAAATTATAGCAGTAATATTTTTCACGATATCTTTCGATTTGGTAATGTTAGTGTTAGGCCAGTACAACAATTCCAAGTCCGTTGGTAGGCTTTTATTAAGTTTCACGTTTTTAACTTTTGCCTTTTCTAGTTTTGCAAGTGTTGAATTACCTTTGGCAGCTTTGTGGGCCATAAATTTAGCTGCGGTATTCTTTTTAGTAAACTTCTTTCTAGGTTTGATTTTAGGCGTAGTATTTTTGATTGTATGCGTAGCTTGTTTTGATATCACGGTGGATGTTATTTGTGGTGTTGTGGATTTGATTTTGTGTGTAGGCTTATTTTCAGGAGTGACTTCTCGTTTTTTTATCAAATGCAGTGGTTTTTCCGTAGTTACATTCGATATTACGTTCGTATAATCTGTTTCTATGCTATTTTCTGCTCTGTGGTTTTCGTTTGTCCCATTATCTATGTTATTGGTTATGTTCACTAGTAGTAAAACGTTCTCTTCGGTTTGAGTTTCGCGTGTATTTAATTTTTCCACTGGAATAGTAGGAGGCATGGCTATGTAAGCATCTTCGTTGAGAGATTTATTAGACGGCAGATTTAAAAGTATAGTACTATTGTTATCAGTTGTATTTTTAGTTTTGGCACTCATGTTAAACATTGCAAAGGACAATTCGGGTTCAATTTTGATGTTATGGAAAGATATAAACTTCTTTCGGTGTTTTTTATTAATATTGCCAACTTTTGTTTTTTTTTTCTTGTGTATTGTGATTTTATGCAAAGGATTTTGTGTATCATGTTTATTGTTAGTAATTTTTTTGTATCCGAATAAATTCATAGGAATAGGAAAATTAAAATTCGGTGATGGTAATTTAATAGCAGAGAGATATTCTTTGGATACGCCAACATCGTAATCCATCATTTTGTCCTTACTTTGCGGTTTGTAAAATTGAACTCTATCTTGTGGAAACTTGGGCAACTGAACGTCAACTTTAATTTTTATATTGATTGTATCATCCGAACGTTCAGGAGACATGGGATTATTTAAAGTGTATATTTTCTCGTCATCGAATGGTGACATAGAATTGAATTTTTGTTGCATATGATCTGGAGACATAAAGCACTGCTTACAAGTTGCTCGCCCATCTTTACAACACGGTGACTTAACAGGTATACTTGAAAAAGAATTTATCGGACTTTCATTGTTAAACATAATTTTCTGAATCGCGCTTACGTCATTGTTATAAAAGGGTTGCTCACTTGTTGTCATATATTTATTAGAGTTGAATGGAATAAACATATTTAATGGGTTGAGAACTTGAGGAAACTTGTGCTCTGGCTTAAAGAAGGTGTTCTTAATATAATCATTGTTATATTTGCTGCCTGCAGATTTCATTTTTGTGAATTTCTCATGGCGTATAATAGGAACTTTGTTTTTGGGTTTGTTTTTATCTAAGTAGTTTACTCTTTGTTTGTGAGCTTTCTCTAAATAGTTATGGTATTCTGATAACAAATCTTCTATGTCTTCGTTACTTTCGCTTTCATTATTTGCCTTCTCGAATGCATCGTTCTGAAAAATAAAATGACCTCAATATATTTCAGTGACATCTTGTCTATTGTATACAATAGACAAGATGTCACTGACCTCCATGAAAATGTCTGTCTTATAGTAAAAGTTTTTCACATTGACGAGAACAGACCAATATCTTAAGTATCTTTCAGTATAACTACACTTCTCTAAAATACATTTAAAATCATTTCATATTATTACTAGCGTGCGCTGCGATTTCTAAACAATTTATTGCCTTAGTTAACGTTCTGTAAGTCATAATCTTGCTGCCCTTTTCTTCCCAACACAGGGATGAAAAGGGCAGCAAGAGACCTTTTTCCTCATAACAAAAGCTGGAAAAATTACATTCACTTACATCTATTGCGAAAGTCATTTCTCTTACTTTCATGACGATGAAATATTAGAAAATAAACAAAATTAAACACTAATAATACACTAATAATAATGTAATCATTGTTGTACTTACATTGTGTTCGAATTCATTCAGAATATCTGCAATGTCGCTATATATTATGGTTTCGTATAAAGGGCTGACTTCTACTCCATTGTATTCGAAACCTTTGGAAATACATTTAATTTTAATGAATACCAGCATGACGTCGAATGATAATAGCTTCTATAACATTTAGCAAAAAACTTACTCTCGGAGTCGAAACATAGTACGCAGTTAAACAGGAATCCAGTCACCGAAATGAGCGCCGTTTTCATGGTTCGTGCAAAGAAATTCACACTAAAATGAATTTAGTCGATCTCGCACATCGCTCTTGTTACTTTTAAATGTTTACCTTTACGGGCTTATAACATCAAACAAAGGAGCTTTGAATCCTATTGTATGCATTTAGCATTGTTACGCAATTTTTACAGCATTTACGAGTGTTGGTTACAAATAATGTGCTTATGCAAATATAGAAGACTTCCGTAGAATCCCATTATGTTGGGGCCATATCAACGTCCACTAATTTATATTGATATTATTAAAATAATTCTTAACTGAGATTCAAATAATGAGTAAATATATTGTTGAAAATATTGCGTAACAAATACGTCGCAAAACACGTCGAAAATATTTATCTATATTATGTCATACGTATTTATTATTATTACTATGTAGATGTTTAAAATTGACCAAATCAAACGAGAGACATTTATGCCAACATTAGATCCAGAGTAGCTTCCTTCTGGAATGGGTAAAATAAATAAAATAAATTTTGTAAATAAATGAATGATAAGGGTTGATACATTCGAAGAATAGCATCTTGCGAGGCCTGAGTGATTGTTACAAATGTGCAATTTTTAAAATGTGGAGGAAAGTGCACCACAGTGCGAATCATGGATAAAATAAGTTTACTTATCTGTGATTTTAAACTAAGTAATCTAATCTAACTAAATTTTATATGGGTTTATTTGTATGCCTGCAATAAAGACTATTATTATTATCATATTAAAAGGCATTTTTCATGACCACTCGTTGATTAATGTGTCGCCGTCGATTGTCAAGCGACTATTCTATACTCACACTCATACTAAATGGTAGTATGACCACACTAAATAACACGAAAAATCTTATTAAACCAAACCAAACTTTTAACGCTCTAAACCAAATACACAATATACAATAACCAAATAGACAATAGTGGCAACAATAGTGGTAGTGTGGTGGTGACTAGCTTCAAGTCATACTTACTGTACTTACGGTACAGCAGCTAACCAAATTACAGGGCTGTTGAGACTAACCATCGAAAGCCTCAAAATAATAAGCGCCAAAACAGGGATGCCCTGGATTTCAGTTCTGTGTATCGCTGCAATGGTCATGGTAAAAAAATACTTACTGGTTATCCTTTCAGGAGACTGGCAGTAATAATGCAGAAGCGGAGCGACTTACCATGCAGCGATGTATCATCACCAGCATCATTGAAAGTGAAACTGTTTATGTTGAATGCCTTTATGTTATGGAGAAGGTAAGTTTACTCACTTTAAACAACGTTTATGTAATACGACAGTAATATCGATATATTTCATATTTTTTAGTTGTATAAATAATAATATCAGTATCGTTTTCACAACTATGAATAAATAAATTAGTTTTTTTTTTAACAAGTAGCTTAAGTACGAGTATATTATTATCATCAGCTGTTCACTTATTATTTTTTTATCTAGGTGCACCTCAAAAATTCGAAATCTCATATTAACTACGTTTCGTTCATCTTACGTAGTTAGATTATTTATTTCAATAAAAGCAATTTAATTTTTTTTAGTATATGAACGCAATAAAGGCGACGCTGTCGACATCCCAGCCTGTGATCACCGAGGAAGAGTTCAACACCATCTTCTACAAGATATCGGAGTTACACGAGCTTCACAAGAGCTTCCTTGAAGGTCTTAAGACTGCAGTCGCCACTTGGGAAGAGCCTCTATCAGTTGGAATACATTTCAAGAAAATGGTAACACTTTTAAAATAAATGTTTTAGTATTATTTAAATGAATTCATTTATAGCCAGCCTGTATTACAGAGTTTTTGTTTTCCTTATTTTTAACGTTAAAAGTATGCTAATAAAAGGTACCTATCTTCCCTCAAAATGCAGTTGAAAAATGTTATCACGTTCAGTTAATATGTAGGTGAGCCACTGAAACGACGGATTTTAATCAACTCAAGCATGGTATGTTAAAATATATATATATTTTTCATTTTACTCTGTAGGCTGAAAACATAAACGTGTACGGCGCGTTTCTTCACAACTATGGTCGCGCGACAGACGCGGTGCGCCGCCGTTGCGGCAGTTCGCCGACGTTTGCCAACCTCACGCGTCAGATCGCGTGCCGAGGACAGCCAGTCTCGCTCGACGATCTGCTACACAAGCCCGTTGCTCGAGTCCAGAAGAACGCACTCGTTCTACATGTAAGACACTATTTTTTACTTTCAACTTCATTTTTGTTAAGGTGCCGTAAAAGTATTATTAAAAAGAATACTCCCCTTAACTTACGTAATATTTAAATATTTGAACGGACCCCAAAGAAAAGAACGGTGTCGCGACGTATTGTCGCGTTCAGTAATCCTAGACAAATGCGGGCTTCGGTGTTAAATTTGCAGCCATTAGCAAATGAAGTCCAATCAGAACATGATGACGGTTTTATTTTCTTACGCAGAGATATTTTTTTAAACTAATTTGGCTGTTCTCTATTTTTCCAGGATTTAATAAAGTACACACCAGCTAGTCACCCCGACCATGCAATGTTGACAGATGCTCTGAACATGACACAACACTTTTTGGACGAATTTAATATTATACAGACAAAGTCAATGTTCCCTGTAAGTATTTTTGTTTTGTATAGTTTTTAAACTGGAATTAAATACTCAAAGATATGTTATGTTAGCAATATCTTTGACAAACCAAACCTGTAGATTTTAATCTTTACTCGGTTCGTTTTCTTGCAGAATGCCGACCGCGCTCAAAGAAGACTGGTCAAAAACTCTTTCATAGTAGAACTTTCAGACGGACATCGAAAATTGAGGCATTTATTCTTGTTTAACGACGTCATTGCTTGCGCTAAATATAAGGTAAGAATAATTGATTTGTACTTAATGCAAAATATCGTACGAAGTGATATTTACTTTTAGAACTGGACAAATAAAAAGGCTGATACAAAATATTGGGATAAATTTTTACACAGCGCAATCTTGACTAAATTTAATTAAAGCTTGTACTATGAGGACTTATGGGGGTCACGTGTATCAGTTGTATTAAGCTAAAACGTCATGTACTCATCATTAATACATTTTTTCATAATGGGAGCAGAGCCATGAAATGTCATCAGAACTGAAGCAAAACGTGGCAAATTTCGACTCTATAGGATAATGGAAGCTGTTCTAATTCAGCTTGCAAGATTTGACCTAAACCGACTGTCAAATACACACATTGCAAGTTTAATAAAATCTTCTAAAAATACCTTTTATGGCACAAATGTGGTCACACACCTAGCCTGTCAACCATAACAAAAAACAGCAATTTTTTTTTTACGATTTTAGGTTTAGTCCCTTAGTATAAATTGTTGTTAATGGCGAGTACAATGCCATTTCAGCTTAAAACTACAAATACATGTAACCTTTAAAATAAACTTATTTTCGGCTTAGTGCAACCGTTCCGTGTAACCCCATAGGTATACATATACTACCACTATGACTATACAGCATACATTATTTGTTTGGTATCCTTTCAGGCGTCGGGTCGTGACAAGTTCACGTTCGAGTTGAAATGGTTTATTCCACTCCCTGACATAGTGGTGGTAGAAGAAGACAGTGCGGTAGCGAACGCAACCGAAGCGCGTGAGACCTCGCCCGCGAACATCGTCGCGCTGAAGTCGCAGGCCTCCACCGTGCGCGACCAGATACTCGCCGAGGAGAGAGCTGCCAGCGATGATAAGGTGAAAGAAGCTACATTAACGAAGAAATAAAAATTTACTCAGGGAAACCCCATGTATTGATTTAACGCTTTTTTATTACCTAAAGCCAAAATATCTTGAAACACGGATAGACAGTGGCGCCATCTATCCCCCATTCTATCATGACATTAGAAAATAGACTTACCGATAGTTTACAAAAAAAGTACTATTTTTCTGTAAAGGTTCACATATCAGTACAAATATCATTCGTAATAATTCATTTATTTCTTGCAAAATAGGTAAATAAATTTGTGGTCTTAGTATCTAGGTAATCAGCACTCTATTTTTGCTTTCAAAGCATGCAAGTTTTTATAAATTAATTATGTAGCGATTGATGTCGCATATAAATCGGCTATGGTGTTAAAATATATAGAATGTGTACACCATGTATCATCTTCAGCATTGAAAACCCAGAGCGGTCTTATCGACCTCTAGGGGTCAACGACGACCTGCAATAGGTCCATAACAGCGAAAATTGGGGGTCCATGATATTATGTAAATAGATGTCAGCAGTAGATATCATTGAAACAGGTCGTGACTTTTATTTTGGTTTTCCGTGAATTAAATATTCCAAATACACTGTCATATTTACTTACCTATGATACAAACATTCAACAAGGAAAACTTACGAATTAGCGCCACAAGTAGTTATTTATTTTGCACAGAAAATGCGGCTGGGTGGTCGTGGCACAGCGGAAAAGCAGCGCAAGAAGCTGGCCGAGCTGGAAGGGCAGTTGGTGCTCGCGTCGCCCAATCTTATCTTCCGCGTGGGGGTGAAGGCGCCGGGGGGCACCGCGCTGCAGCGCCAACACATTTTCTTCCTTAGTTCAGAGTATGAGCGAACGCAGTGGATAGACTCCATACATGCTTTACAGGTAAATTAAGTCATTTCTAGTCTTAGTATTTCAAGTCTTTTTGTCTTTAGGAATTTGGTTTTCAATTTTCTCGTGGTACTATCCTGTCGTCGTAGACTAGACATCTCTCATGATTTGGAAAATCATAGCCCGAAGCTTTTTTTATATTATGTTAAAGCCAAAATAGGTTTCAAAGATAAAAGTAGTTTTCATATTCGTGAGACGATTTTATCACGGATCGTGATAAAATCGTTAATCGTCCTAGAATAATAATCGGTTAGCTTGCGTGATAAATAAATAACACAAAAATATTCTAAATTTAAAAATGTTGGTCTTTTATTCTGCACGTTAAAGTGCGACCGCTAGCGCCCGATAGCGACCTCAGGGACGGTAAGGACATTAGCCGCTGCCGTGGAAGGCGTTTGTTTGGAACGGGGCTACCTATGTAAAGTCGCGCCCGCCACTACTAACTACAGCACAGGAGTTTTGGCGGGAACGCGGGAAGAGTCGTGTCGCTCCGTTGTATTTTTTTCCAAAACTAGTGTTTTGTCGAGTGATTATGCATAAAAATGGTGGTGTTTTATTCATAAAGTGCCGAATTACAAGCGCGAGTGTGGGAAAATGATATAATGTGGTGAAACATGAGTTTTCGTGTTGCTTCCAAAACTCCATCGAAGCTTTGTAGTAAAGTTGCCACTACTTTACTAAAGCATGACTGGAATTAACTGACACGAACTGGACTTGACAAAGACGACTTTGACTAAAACTAGCTACGATGGCACTTATTTAACTTTTGAAACTTGAAAATATATAATTACTTGACACTGGCAAATGCTAAAACGCGACGCCAAAACCAAAGAAAAAAAAAAACTACAGCACAGGTTAAGTATACCTAGTCACGGTTTCAGTTTGCTGCATTTCAGACCACGTTTGTCTGTGGCAAGCGGAAGTTAAGTTTGCATTGTTATCGCATCTATTTATACAAGGTTTATGTGAACGGCAGGCATCATCTGCGCCACCGGCTGGCTCGAGCAGCATATCGATGTTGGAGCTACAGGCGTGGGTGACAGCGTGCCGTAGCTACCTGAAGACCGACATGGGCTCGTACTTACTGCGCAGCGGTCGTGACGATTCCCTTCTGCTGGGTGATCTGCAACTGCACGTCGGCGGAATGACTGCGCCGCTCGATACTGCAGCAGGTAACTTGACAATAGCTTATCGCAAATTCTCATGCTAAATCCTTTGAAAGCCAAGCTTTCCGGCCTATTCGAGGTTGATATGATATTTTTTATACTAAAGCAACTGTCAATAGCCTTGAACATCGATGACGTCTCTTAATTTGTTTTGAAGATTTAAACATTTGATAAAGTTTTCGTGGCCTTTTTAATTGTTCTTGAAAATACTGGCATTCTAAAGTTTATTTTTCAGTTTATTCTTGTTCCAACATTAGATACTGTAGTACTAACTTGATGACTGGCACAGTTAAAATAAGCTATTGATGAGTCAAACAGTGAAATTCACTAACAATTTGAACTCACTGGCTCGGACAAAAGTTTTGCGAGGTTAGTCTTTTAAGACAACTAAATATATATAGGTATAAAACTATTCACACGTACATTTAAAAGAAACTATAATAATATAACAACTGTTTGTCGTTGGCCGGAATACACTACATATGTATGTATGTATGGACTGAATGAATTTCGAAGACTTTACTACAGAGACAATATGCGTTGTATCTTGGAAAGCTTTATCTTTGACCAAATCATCGCGATTTGGTGAGCAATCGCAAACATACTCGTTTTAAAATAAAAAATAACCTACCTACCCTACGTTTAGCAACTTAATATTATTCCTTAGATTACTACATAGTAGTGGAAGTGGACTCGTACGGGCATTACTTCCGCAAGGCCAAGTCGAAGCTGGTGTGCCGCAGTGCGCAGCCGCGATGGAACGAGAGCTTCACATTAGACCTGGAAGGCTCGCAGAACCTGCGATTGTTGCTGTATGAAGACGCCGCGCGGCCCGTGCTCAGGGGGAAATGTACGATCAAGGTGAGTTAAAGTCACGCCTTGAGCCATTTTTCTCTATGAACACATACCACGTAACGCAGTGAAATTCTTAATTGTAATATATTTTTATTATTTATTTATTTATTTTGACCCACGGCAGGACTAAAAATTCCCCTTTACAAAATGTGTATTGGAAAAGCATTGTTTTATCAAATCCCAAATAAATTAATTACAAAAAACATAGAAATAAATTTTATTTTTTAATATAAAAGAAAAATGTATATATGTACAGTGAAAAAGGAAATAAAGAAACCGGCACTGTATCGAATTTACTCCCGTTAGGGATGTTATTCCGATTCCCATATTTTATTAACCTTTACGTAGTGCGTATATATCTCCAATGCTAGCCCCTATGTAGTGAAGGCAGATGTTGAAGTGTCGGTGTGTGGTGTGTGCAGTTGTTGCGGGAGTGGGTGAGCGAGAGCGCGGCGGGCGGCGTGTCGCGCACGGTGGGTCTGGGCGGCGGCTCGCTGCCGCTGCGCATGCGCGTGCTGCCGCCCGAGCGCTCCGCGCGCCGCGTTCCCAGCGCCAAGCCCGGCGCACTCTTCGGCGCCAAGATCACGCATGCCGCCAAGTAAGTATTGAGTACACTATTACTATACTGAAATAAATGCGAGTGCCAGACTTCGCACAGGCCTTCGGTACTTCGAAGAACGACATTAGACACTATCAACATTCAGGAAAAAAGCTATGCATTCTAAAAAAAAAGAGTTTACTTTTAAGTTGACAATTTTGTTCCACAGTCATTAGGTATTATTAAAATTACATGTAAAGTTACAATAAACTTATTAGGCGTGTACAGATAGCATTTGTGTGGTGTTTTTTTTAATTTGTTGTTATTTCTAGCAACTTGATTGTTTCCAGGCGCGAAAAGCGCAACATTCCGTTCATAATAAGCGCGTGCGTACGAGAGGTGGAGAGGCGCGGCATCCACGAGGTGGGCATCTATCGCGTCTCCGGCAGCGCCTCCGACCTCAACCGACTCAAGAAGAGCTTCGAGACTAGTGAGTTGTAGACGACAGTACGAACTTACCTGAAGTGAAGTTCTATCTCATTTATCTTTGTTGGAGAGGTTACAGTTATAACTCAAATTTATTTCTTTGATGGTAGATGGCATGGCGCCACTCTATGTGCGTTTTCATGTTATCCATATTGTGTTAGTGAAGCAAAAGATGCGCTTATTTTTGAGTAAATTTTCGTTTCTTCGTGATGCTCCTTACTTAAGAGCCAGTTTTATTGCACTTAATATCAGGTGAGCTGTGGTTAAGCATCTGCCTGTCAAACTTAAAAAAAAATCAGAGTTCCGATTCAAGAGCTGTAGGGTGTGGGTTCGACTCCCACCAAGACAAACATTGTGACGATAAACGTTTGTATCTTCTGTATGTATTTACGAAAAATTTAATACAAAAGTGTTCTATCATATATGTGGTTCACATAGTACAAACTTTGCTTAGTTTAGAGCTAGATCGTGTGAATTGTCCTACAATACTATAATTTTAATTAGCAAAAAGAAAAAATATTGTCGTGCCGCATCGCAAAGTCAAAATTCTGTGTATTGCTGCAATGGTTATTGACATGCGTTATCTTTTACGAGAGCGTATCTTTTGTCTCAATATAAGTACAATTACAAAAAGTTATCTAATACCTTCAGAAAAGGTTGCAGTGGTTTTAAACTTTAAAAACTAAATTGTGCGTGGTGTAATACGATAAAGCATCAACAAGATCTTGTTTTTCAGATGCGTATGAAGCAGAACAACTGCTGAAAGAAGTGGACATCCATTCCGTGACGGGCGTTCTCAAGCTCTATCTTCGAGAATTGCCTGAAGCTCTATTTACGGACGCCTTGTACCCGGAGTTATTGCGCGCTTGGGGATCTACTCAGGTATGTATAAATTCTGACAGTCTCCAGTTTACATTGCGTTATACTTTCGACTATTAATTTTGACCCAGTCTTGGAGTCAAAGGCTTAATTAGTTTCAATAGAAACTTAGCATCATCTCTAAGATGAGAGGGTGTTAATCTACATAATAGAACACCTGCTCGGTCTGTAAAACATAAGTAAAATCGTGTATAGAGTAGTGGTGATCGCACCTATGGGACCGCTCTGCCAAAATGGAAACGAGACCTTGTTGGAGTCTTGGTAAGTAAGTAAGTAGAGTCTTGGGCATGATCGTAACCGTTGTGGAGGTTTTTTTTAAATATACATATTTCAGTGATTTGAGCCCTAGAACTGCAAAATTCCACCTCCGTTTCAATATAATACCGGACGGCCAGACAAAGGCCACCAAAACTCCATGTTAGATCAAAGCGTTTCGACACCTAAGTTAACTTCTGTAGTTTATTTTGTGAACATATGTATGCAGAGATAGATGTAACATCACAACTCTCACTGTAAAATAAAAGGAGACATTTCATTATATAATATAAGATAAGGCAGGTTAATTTTCGGTACAGCTCCATCCCTAACATGGAAGGGTCCCAGGGGACCAGCGCCGTCGGGGCCGCGGATGAGTGCGAAAGCGTTCCCGTAGCCCCGACACACGGGCGCCAGGCAGAAACACCCCCCCAGGGTTTTTAGTGGGTAGGCCGCCACAATGGCGGAGAGTCCCACATAACCACCGTGCTTCCCCCGAAGCCGGTGGTATCCATCAAGGATTTCCCAGGGGGGGGGAAAAAGGTTAATTTTCGGTGTGAAATAAATTTGTATTAAAATGATATGATGGTACAAATACAAGGAGGAGAAAGCCAGCCGAGCACTGGAAAGTGCCCTAGAAAATGCCATAGCATTATATGATTTCCTCACGATATTTTCATCCAGCAGTTAACAGTTTTTGGTATTGTCAAACACACGTCTTGAAAATAAATTAAAGTACAGGATGGTCGGTTTTCAACTCGGTATAAAGTGTTTCATTCATACCGAATAATTCAGGCCGAAAAACTGTGAATTTGACATTATACTTTGATTGAAGTTCCACTTTTACAACCACTGCTGAAAAATTATTTACATGAATTATAATCAAAATATTTATTTTGATTAGCGTATTTGCGCTTTCAAAACAAGTTTTTGGTAATTAAATATGTTTCTTTTTATATTTTAGGGTGTGGGTACATCGGTGGACTCGGGGCCGGCGCATACGCGTCGCCATGCTCTCTTGAAATGCTACGCTCAGCTGCCAGATCTCAACAAGAACTGTATAGATTTTCTACTCAATCATTTCGTTAAGTAAGTTACAGCTAATATAATAACTTCAATTATAGTTTGGCGCTCTTCATTAGGTTGAAGTGTCGTCGATTGATATTAATAAACGAGACCTTGCTAAGGCATTGTCGACATTGTGTCGATGTAACTAAACCAATAAATCGACAAAAAATATGGTGACAGTGATGTGATTTGTACTAATTAGATTAAACACATTACTAAACAATTTTAGTAATGTTTTCCCCTAATCAGCAGTGTCGCACTGCTGGGCAAACGTTTTCCCAAATCTCTAAAACCACTGTTGTCACCCGTCCGACTCGATCAGTCTGCCTGGAATACGTCTTAATCGACGCGTTAACGTTTCTTCGGTCTACTTTGACTTTTGTTTGCCAATCAAGTTATTCTTTTCTTTTTCCTTTGTCTATTTTCAGGCACCCAATACGTAATTCTCTGAGTCCATCTATAAGAGAACACATTCTGGCTACGAGCCCAGCCCAGTCCCACTTTTCTCCTAGTTTCGTATTTTTCATGTAGTAGTAATGTTATCTTATTTTTTTAAATATTATAATTGATGTGTTGTATAGGGTGAACCAACACGAGAGCGAGAACAAGATGTCCCTGCACAACCTAGCGACGGTGTTCGGGCCGACGCTGCTGCGGCCGGGCAGCGCGGCCACGGCCGGCAAGCAGCGCACCGACCTGCTTGCCGCGGGCACGGTGGACGCCATGGCGCAAGCCGGCATTCTCTACTGCCTACTGCAGCAGCGGCAGCTGGCTGCGCAGCTCTCCTCGCACCACCGCGCCCCTACGCTCCTCGAGTAACCCACTAAGAACGGTACCTTAATTAATATCCCTGCTTAGGATGGCCATACTGACCTTTGAATTTTAAATTTACGTGCGCTTTTAGGCTACGTTTCGTAGTTCGTCGCGCCCGCCACAGTCATTTCTCTATAGACGCAAACGGCGTTTTCTTACGTTTGCCATTTCTTGCGCTTGCTTTTTACTCTGGACGAGACCTTATATTAAATGACGTTACCTTTTTGCGTTTATATCTGCCCCATAATCGTGTGGCCTGCGGTAAAGACTTTTGTTGCGGCCACGAATTTTGCCACTACCGCAAGCTGTTATTGCGTAAAAAGGTTTTAGTGTGTAGGTATTGTCGCGCCCTAGCTCCGGTTTTAACTAGCTGCATTTCAGGACGCGTCTATCAGAAATAAGTTTTAATGTTAATCCTGTTCTGAGGAAACAGTCTGCGGTTGTAACTAAACTCCCCCACTAAGGAGGTTCCTACGGTTGTAGAATAGGTAGTGCGGGAGGAATGTCATATGAAGTAACTGAACTGTCGCTATAATGACGCGATAATCAGTAAATCTCGCATCAGTTGACGTAAATAAAAAACTCTGCTACGTCCTGCGTACGTGCGTGTGTAAATTTAATCAGTGTTTTTAAGTAAGATGCTATATCAGTTGCCTCTGCATATCTATAACTAGCTGCACCTGATGGTTTAAACCCCGTTTTCCGTGATAAAAAGTCGTATGTGTTAACATCCTGGATATTAAAACTGCTTCCAAAGTTTCATCCAAATTCGTTATGCTGTTATTTCGTGGAAAAGTAACAAACAATTATACAAACTGACAAATTTGAATTTCGGCATGAGTAAGCCGAATATATATAAGCGTAGTTAGAGGTGTAGCAATTACATAAAAGTTGTCAATCTACTCATCTAAGTGAACAAGTACATAATTTTTATGACATGACATGACATTTAATGACTGGTCGTTTTGTATGGGGCCACATTTTTTGATATTCTAGCAATATTAAAACACCCTATTCACTGTCAAACATATGCTTCATGTCAGGCATGTCACTCAGTCCGCTCTACGGCTTTTTGTTTACAAACTGTCACTTGTCAGGTCTATGGTAGCCTGATGGTGATGATACATCATTATACATAGTTTAGCTTTTTTCTAACTTTAAGTGCATAGATGCATGCCCAAGTTATATTCTATGTTGTTAATTCTTTTTTGTATTTTCGTAGTAGATTAATAAACCCTATAAGAGAACCTTGGCAGGTTTCGCCACGTTCGTCTGCTACGATATTTTATTAAAATACCTCTGCACTGAAATTAGACACGTATACGAGTATAGCCGAAATCGAGATACGCACTTGAAGTTTCTTTTAACATAAAAGGATGTTAGTCAATTGTAGACTATACATGTGTGTGGGCGTACCCATAATGCATCTTTTTCGAACTTTAGTAAGATGGAATGTTAACTTTTTAGTTATTTCTCAAAATTTATTATGCTTAAATTTAAATTATATTAATCGAGCGACCATTTCAAAGACTTAAGCCCATTATTTTAGACGAGAAAATCGCTCGCTCGACTCTGTTTATCGTCAATTGTGTACTTGCACATAATAGTTTAGTACCACCGAGAATTAAGAAATTCAACTAAATGATTTACTGCTACTCATGGACAACGCTCGCGAGTTACATTTGTATGCAACACTTTTATTCGTACATTCCATGAATTTAAACAGACTGAATGTAGTATGTATTCCTTATTTATATCATTTACATGAAAGCTAATGAGACATACTATGCTATCGTACATTGTATATTAAACATTATTATAGCTTTAAAATGCAAAAGAAGCATTATTATTATTGTGGAGTTATGAAATTGCTTTTTTTTTCTTATTTGGTCATATGAAAATGTATTAAACTATCGAACAAGTTTTTAAACAAGTATTATGGAAAGGGACCGAAATATTATAACGGTAATTATATTAGCGTAAATTGGAGCAGACTGATTTTTATATTTAACTGTGAGCTGTAGCATACTTAATCCAGTATCAGAACAAAAATATTTGGCATTAATTAGAAAATAAAACGTACATAGAATATGCAAAACATTTATAAAATGCAGTTTTGAGATTTTTACAAAAGTACATATTATATGTTTATTAGCCTGAATTCGATGTAGTTCTTTTTGCTAACATTCGATTTAATCCCCAGGCCAAATGAACCTAGTGGGCATTTCTCCTTATTGCATAGTGCTAAGTGTTAGTAGGTACATGATGGGTTGTTAAAAAGTACGTAATTTCTAAGAATATATTGGGCATAACACCTTGCGTCCATATTAGCATGTGATATGCTAGTCGTGTGTATTATTTAGTAGCTTTACGTAACATAAATAATGTTAATGTTAACATCATTTCTAACTCTTGTGTGAGTTGTGAGCAGTAACCTGCTATGATGATCATTTACAGCACTATTTGACTATGAACATGTAATGTCAAAAACTATAGACATCTGGATTTCCCTTTAAATTAATTTCACATGGTCATATGGGGCTGTAGGATTGAGGTGATATCACCTTTCAATTTAATTGTTTTGCACACCTTTATTTCGGTGTTATTTCACAAATAGGTGTAAATCCATGTATATCACTTAGTACTTAATGATTTATTTTCTACCAAAAATTATAAACACTGATTCATTTATTTTGTGTTATTTTTTTGTTGACTAATATATTCAATACTTAGGTTTTAAGGATCCGCGTTTGTAAAATGTATAAAGCCTTACTATTATGGAATGCAACATTAAATTTATTTCACCAAAGACCATCTAACTAAATGAAATATTTGTCTGATATGAAAACCAAGTACATATTTCGTATTATTTTTGCAAAAAATGATTATTATCTTATATTCTGAACATATGTCACAATCTTCTAGGTTACTTAAGCGCATGCTGTTGCCAAATCAAATGTTGCCAATTATATTCTAGTTGTAGGCAGATGAGGCAACTTTTCCATTTTTGTCAATTTTAGAAAATGACTTACAGCACAGCTTAGAAAATTACAGGTGGAATTTTATCTCTTATACGGTTTTACATTAATTGTATTAAATATAGGACAATTTGTATTAGTCTTGAAGTGTTACCTTGTAGTGTCTGAATTATTTAATGTCATACTTTGTTAATCCAAATAGTTTTGGTTGTAATAAAAGTTGGTTGGTTTGTATTGTGCTAAATTGATTTCTCTGTACATTACACAATTCACATTTTTAGGATCATACTTATAAATGTTGCTTAAAGTAGCCTGTTTTGATTTAACACATGACACTTCACATCAGCGCTAAGTTGACAGCATTTTAAATATTGATCAATTTTAAGCAATATTTATAAATAAGGTTCTTTATTCTACTGTTTGGTAATAAAATAATGGAATTAAAGAGCACAATGGCTAATTCTGTTGGTTTTATTGCAAGTACACCCAGCTAAAAATGTGTTAGTGATTTAACATTACTGTACTGTATAAAGTATTTACACAATTTTGTTATTATATCCCATGTATTTAATTTTTGTATATAAATGACACTAAATTAGCTGTAACTTTTGCAATAAATGTATTTTTAATACACCTTTCTACAGCTTTTTATTTCTCTTCCTCCCCTTACAAGCTCTAATTCTAAAAATAATCAGGTTTAATTATTATTTTTTAACTTTGAGTAAAAAACTTTATGCAGCACTTCATCTTAAATGGGGATTGACCCTAAGAAAATCTAAGTCAAGTTCACATCTACAGCACCTGATACTAGGCCGAGACTAAGACATGAATTATTTTGTGTTGATTAAGAATAATACATTTCGAGGTTGGTCTGTTTCAGGATGTCAATGAAACAGCTAAGAAAAATTTATGGTATTGTAGGCAAAACTGAGTGCTGTAAGGAAGTAAATATGCATTGAAGATAGTTAAACAACTCAATATCAACTCAACATTTGTATTTATTCAAACATATTAAAACAGCCAAAATATTTCAAATGATTAAAATTGTGTAAAACTACTCTTTACATACTCTTCTCATATTTCTAGTACTCTGTACACAGTACACACTGGTTGTACTGGTATTGATGAAATTTGACAAATATTTTTAAATTATTACTGTTATCCCAAAAATAAGTAATTATAAATAACTTGTATGTTCAAAAAGATATATTTTTTTAATCAAATGTGGAAGAAATGATTTAACTATTCCACTGATTGCAACTTAAATACTAAAACAACAATACTAGATTAAAATGGTGAAGTGTCATGAAAATATTGAATATATCTATAAATCTATGTAAGTCATTAAATTAAACTATTAAATAAGGATTAATCCCATAGAATAATCATTAATAATAAATTATTATTAGTTATTGGATTAATCATTTTTTAGGATTAGTCATTGGGTTTTAAAGGTCTCACAAGCACAAATGAAATTTGGTCTTATTGTTTTTCTGCATTTAACATTTTCCATCAGCAAGAATGTGATAGAGATGTTCTAAACATAGATTACTAGAGGTAATTATATATTTTTAAGACCCAATTTTATTTGTACTACTTAACATGTACTTATTAATGTTTACAATAAAAAAAAAATGTGGATTGGGATATTTCTTGTCATAATGTTATAGTTTCATTTTAAAGGCTATTTTATACTACAAATATCTTCCTATGTTGATTTGTAAAACAATTTTGCTGTATTATTCATGATATCATTTATTGCTACCTGAAAGTTTGAAATAAGGTAAATATTTTTTGCTACTTCTAGTATATGCATATGTGCCGGTTCTAGGTAATATATTAAGATACCTAAAAATATGAAAAATATATACAAAACTGATCTAAAATATCTTATGTGTATAAATATAGCTATCACCGTGAGTCCTGTGTACAAGACTAATTTTTTCAATGTAGAGAATAGAATGTCTTCATGCTGTTTTTTTGTAATACACATTCCATCCCAGAGCACTTGGAGGGGTACACATGAAGTGCAATTCTTAGCCCCTATGCCTGAACAGCTTCGGCAAGAGCTATCACAGGCTATGCATTTAAAGCTTCCTTCTTTGTTAATACAAAGCTCATTGGTTTTGCAGTTCGATTGAGACAAACATTCATCTATGTCAATACAAACACCAGATTTTAGATGCCAGCCATTATTGCATGCTTGACAGGCAGATGGTCCATCACCAGAGCAGCCATTACAAGCATCATGGCACTTCTCACAAGACCCATCACTAGCAGAGAAATAATTTTTGGCACATTCTTCACAAATGTCTCCCATATAACCTCTTTTACAAATACATGATCCATTTCCCTGGCGAGTGCCATCTCCATCACATCTACCATTGTCATTACAAATTTTATTGTTTACTATGGGGCAAAGCGCACATGTTTCACCAAAATGACTAACTGGACAGCAGTACTTTAAAGTTTCAATGCACAGCCATGTGTATATGTCATTTGAATTAGGATCTTCGTGAAACCACCATTTCTCTATAACTTGCTCAGCTTCCTCTGAGAGAGCGTAGCAATAATCTTGATGCTTACTTAGTTCTGAACATAGACCCTCTTGCATTTCAACTAGGCGTATTTCGCTACGAGCATAGGATTTCAGTTTAGATTCTTCCCATGCTGTATCACCGCCTTCATATTTTCCGCGAGATGTTTTTTTCATCCAGTAGTTAAACGAATCCGTAAGAACTTTGCAGCGTCTACATTCATTAAGTATTTTATCTTTGCGACCAACTTCATCGGTACCCGGCGAACGCAATTTTTCACTAGAAGTAATATCACCGAATATTACGAATATGAATAGTGCTTTTGATAGAGTTTTTCGTAACATGACTCGTATACACTATACAAACAATCAACACTTAAGCTTAAAGAATAATGCGTGATTTTTAATTCATTAAAATGAAAAGAAGACAATAACACAAGAAAACCATAGCAAAACTGAAAATTGTAATTGTGTACACTGACCAGGGTTGGATTCGGGTACGTTGAAAAATATAGTACAAGACTATCAAAATAGTAGTACGCCGATAGTACACTTTTTTTTTTAAATCTTACATTGTTTAAAAAAAAGCTATTAATCAATAAATAGATAGAACCAACATATTCATGCAAAATTTACTCCTCTTCTAAATTATGCAAGTTCTTGACTATTATTTTCTTCAGCCTTAGCATGTAATCATAAAAATATCTCTTTTATACTGCGAGTATACGAAAGAATAAAATCGGTACAGTTGCCACTTTTGCTGCATATTTTTTTCTTAGATTTTGGCGTCGCACCCCAAGCATTTGCCAGTGTCAAGTTACACTTTCAAGTTTCATAATTTAAATACACAAAATGCGAAGCCAAAATCAAAAAAGATGAAGAAGAAATATTTTTTGACAGCTTACCACAACACAACTCAATGGTTTGGCTTTAAACGGGTGTCATATTTACCTATTTTGGTCTTTTATAAGCGAAGTAACGAAATAGTAGTATTTTTCCATACTATCCTTAGATATGAATACTATCTAGTACGGAGCATGAAATAGTAGTACAAATACTATAATTATAGTACGAAATCTAACGCTGACACTGACTGATGTTCCAAATTGACATTAAAAAGCTCCTATCCATTACTTTTTTTTTTGTTCCGGCTCGTCGTTTTGTAATAATAACATTTTTCATACCTTTTTTTCAGTTTGCTTACCCAAAAAGTATAATATTATATATAAAAGTTATAATACTAACTAACTAACTAAATTCTGTAGATTTTTTAAGCCCGAACCGCGTGCACGCCTGTTATTCTATTAATATATTTTTTTCGCCTTGCTTCTGGTAAAATTGTTACTGTATCACATGAGCATGATCGGTTTCGATCCTAATTTACTTTACGTGATTTGCTTCACATAATAATTATTTCTCAAACATTTCAAAATATCGGAATATTTTACACAAATGTACAAAAAGCGAGGCTAAAAAGAATGATAAAACCGTTATTTATACATGGTGTTCCTAGACATAAAACGAGAACGTGAAAAATTGTGTTGCCGCGTTAAATTATATTCCAAAATTTGTGAAAAAAATGGGTGTTTTATTTGAAGTGCTAAATTACATGCGCATGCAACATAAGAAACTTAAAAATGCAAAATGCGATGCCAAAATCGAGGACGAAGAAGATCACTACTTTTTTAATTTAACATAATTCTACCATTTATAAGATTCAATATCTTCTAAGTTCTTGTAACTTTTTCTGACTTTGACATGTATATTTTTTTTCACAAAATACTTTAATTCGCTTGATACTGGCAAATATACAAAGTGCAACTTCTAAAATAAAGGAGTAGAAGTGTTTTCCTAGTCATGTTCGATGTTCAATCGACTTTGACGATAACTATAGCTAAGATACAGCAGAAATAACACTTAAGACAAGGCAGTATGGCTCTATAGCTTTAGCCTGCCCGAAAGGGCAAATTATTAAAAAAAAAATCGTTCGGTTGTTCGTCCGACGTTCGGTGATTCGTTCAATGTCCGCGTTTTAAAAAAGATGTCATGTTGTGAATTTTGCGAAATTTCGGAAGAATTTACCTATTCACCATAATTCTTTCAATATTATCTGGTTCACAATTATAGGTTCTAATTTGAAATTAACATATGTGTGGCGGGTAACCTAGAAATTTCCATTATTTTGATCACGCAAAATAACCATGGCTGATAAAATAAGGTACGTATATTAACAGAAATCAAACACACGGTTTTGCTATGATGTTATTGCGACAGAATCAGCGCAAAGCTGTTATGATGATTTATTATCCTGCCATTTTTCCTAAGAGTAGCAGTTTAGGTCTCCATATTGTCGTGTCTGTGGAAGCTGTCCAACATGCGGTTAGCCAAGAACACTGCTGAACCTACTGTTTGTGGTTCTGGATGCGTCAAAAGTGAAAGAAATCTGCTTTACAGAAATATTGCTTGCATGGCGGCTATATTCAAAACCGCCACTACAGTCGTTATTCAAACCCGCGATGGTGTATATGTGTGGATTTAGTGTAAAATGTTTGATAAAAATAAAAAAAATTGTTTCAGAGTTAAATCTAACTTCGATAAAGAAGGTAACTACGAGCCCAGCGATTCCGAAGATGAATATTCAGCAAAAGAAAAAGATTTATTGGACAAGTTCCGGAAAAGGAAACATGACTCTGAAAGTGAAGAAGAAATATATGCATTTTCAGAATCAGATGAAGATTCTGAAGCCAAAAAAGATGACTTAGGAATAGCTGATAGTGATGTTGAAGGTCAAGAAAACTCTGATAATGACTTACCAGACTCCAAGGCATGGGGGAAAAAGAAAAAATCTTACTATGCAACAGATTATGTTGATGAAGATTATGGTGGATTTGGTGATGATGAAGAAGTAGCCCTTATGGAAGAGGAAGAAGCTAAAAACATCCAGAAAAGACTTCTCGAACAACTTAGAGAAGATGACTTTACTTTTGATTTCTTCTCCAAACAAGTTGCTGACGTAGATGAAAGGGAAACTGTTATAAGGAGTGATTTGAGTCAAATGTCCAAAAGACAAAAGCTACAGCTTCTTGAGAAGGAAAGCCCAGAATTTGCAGGACTCATTGATGACTTCAAAACTAAACTTACAGTGGCAAAGGATGACTTGCATCCTTTATTGGAATTAGTCAAAGAAGGCAAGCTACCTACTTGTTCTGCAGCAAAATTTGTTAAAACAAACTATAATCTTATTTTGAACTATTGTACCAATATCAGTTTTTATTTACTTCTCAAAAGTCAAAGGATTAACATTCAAAACCATCCAGTAATAAAGAGACTGTATCAGTATAGACAAATGTTAAATAAAATGGAGCCTATTTATCAAGAAGTAATCAAACCTCAAATAGATAAAATACTAGATGCAGTTAAAAGTAATGGTATATTACTCCGACATGAGAGCATCAAACAACACAATAAAACCAAGAAACGTAAACCTGAAAAATCATTTGAAACTGTATCCAAGAAACTCAAGCTCATCACTGCTATGGAAAAAGATGAGGGTGAAGACACAGGAGTATCTGATGATGAAGGTAATTATGAAAGCAATGACTATTTCAGGCCTGAACCTACCAGTATTCAGAAGCTTGATGATGAATCTGAAGAAAGTGGTTTCTCTGATAATGATGCAAATGGCACTGAAGTGGAGAATGATCAAAGCAAGCCATCAACATCCCAAGCAATTGTTACTGAGGAGGTTGGAGACAAACGTCAGATCACTTATCAGATTGCAAAGAATAAAGGATTAACTCCTCACAGGAATAAGGTACAAAGAAACCCTAGAGTCAAACATAAATTGAAATTTAGAAAAGCTAAGATTAGAAGGAAGGGTGCTATACGAGAACCAAGAACAGAGGTCTCTAGATATGGTGGAGAAGCATCGGGAATCAAGGCAAATGTTAAAAAGAGCATAAAGATTAAGTGAAAAATAGTTTATTTAATAACTAGTAACATTATTCTGTAATAAAATTATTGAATTTTCAAAATTGCAGATGTTTTGCTTAATTTTTATTTAGTGTTGCCACCTGAAACAAATTTAAAAATTGAATTAATGTAACATACAGATAAGAATTTATATATGCTTTACATATTATAGGGTAAAAACATTTATTATAGTGGTTATAATTATGTTTAGTGTAGGATAGAAGAGTCTAAAATTACTGATATACAGTTTTACATGGTGTTTGCTATGGAGTCCTTACAAGTTATTGTTGCTGCAAGCAAACAAACTATAAAATATGATAGACAAACTTAGTATGCTGGGAAAGTCTTGGCATACTGCCCTATTAGCTCATTTGGTAAAAGTTCTGCTTCAAAAGCTGACAGGTGTGGGTTTGATTCCCACTCAGGGCTGTGTGACTAACACAGATGTTTGTTCTGTGTCTGGATGTTCTGTATGTATTTACAAAAAAAAGTATTTAAGTATTCTGTCAGCTTTCTGGTTCCCATAGTACAAGCTTTGCTTAGTTTAGGGCTATCTAGCCCGGTGCTGTCTGAAATGTCCACCAACTTTATTTATTTATTAAATATTTTTACTTAATTTGTCTATCAGGTAACTCGTGTCACATAATAACTCAAACTTCATTGATACATTGTAGAAGTATTGCACGTACCATCCAAGTTTTTATACAGCAGTGACTTGTATTGCACAATGTAGTGCACATATATATTTCTATAGGCACTGTGTGTAATATCCTATGATATTTATTTATTTATTCAAATGAAAATGCGTCAATGAGATTTGATCCAATATCTAATAGCTATTATTAAGTACTATTATTTCTAAAACATTGTGAGGATATTGTCATATTAGTACTGCATTAATATTATTACAGAGTTCTATTGTATTATACAGTAACAACTACAAGGCTAAAAAGTCTGTCTTATGGTAAGGATCTACTTACAGTTTCAATATTTTGTCCTTCCCTCCTGAGGCAACATAAGATCCATCCGGTGCCCAATCTATTGCAAATACTTCATCTGCATGCCCAGGTAGGTCAAGTTCTAGTTTTTTAGTTTTCATGCTCCATACTGTAAAATTAAAGATGGTTTTTTCAAGGATCACCTATTAATATTTAAGATTGCACATGTATACACAGTTCATTGCTCACAGCTTGTTCTAACAAAAATGCCTAGGCTTGTACTTAAACACCTCAGTAATTCAAATTGCTTTAAAATTAAATTCACAAAATAATTTTTGGTATTGATTCAGCATTTCAACTACCATTGACATTCACCAACAAACTAGCTCCTTTAACAAGTGATTGACAATAATTCTATAAATAAAAAGAACATAAAAAAGTACCTTTTAGAGTAGAATCAGCACTAGAGCTCAATAATAGCCTCGAGTCTGCAGACCAAGCAACCATGTATACAGCCTGCACATGCCCTCTCAATGTTGTAATGAATTTACCAGTTACTGCTTCCCATAACTTGACTGACTTATCAAAGGAGGCTGATGCTATTATCCTGAAAATTGCCAATGTATTAAAAATGTTGGTTCTTGTCATAATTTTTCACAGTGATACTTTTGTGATTAAAGGTTGCATAGATTTTTTATGAATAAACTTTTTATGTTTTGTCAAATACCTCTGGGGTCACATCTATATAGACTATATAATTCATATAGTTTTTTTAACATTATTGATTATTTATTTATTGATAATGCTTTCCAATGGAACAGTTGTAAAGTTAGCTGTAAAATATAAATGTTCATAGGAAACAAAAATTTTACCCTGAGTTTAGTTTTGGAATAAAAGGACTGCATCCTACAGACAGAAAAGAAATTAAAAGGTTTGCAATCCAACAAAACAGCTAGAAAGGCTATTAATGCTTTAACAAACTCAACTGTTACCTGGTGTCTGGGGAGAATTTAACATCATTTATAAGTTGTTGATGGCCAGTCATTCGTGCATATGGTTTCTTATCCTTTTCTGGTAGCCACAGAAATAGTGTGAAGTCATCTGATCCTGATACAAGTCTTTCTGAACCTTGTGGACATACTGATTGGTATCTATCTAAGGCCCTCTTCTGTAGTACACTTTCTGAAAAAGAAGTAATGACTTGAAGAAAATAAGTTGATAAAAGTCCACTTATGCAACCATAATCAAACCAAGTAATTATGTCTATAACATAACAGTTTGGAAAAGTTACTGAGGTATTTTACATTTTACTTACTGTCACTACAAATTACTTCCAATTTATCAGTAACAGGATGGAATGGCCCCGTCCGCAAAACATAATCAGTGCTCAAGGCGAGAGTATTCACCCAGTGAGCATGCCCTTCTAATGTCCTACATAGTACTCCATCATCTGCTCTCCATACCTGTTGAAAAAATCATTGTTTTAAACTGAGTATTTACCATGGTTAAGTCAACAAACTGAAATATCAGGAGCTCGTTTCACATCATAATCACAGTAAATAATTATTTAATTGAGTTTCAACAAATATTGTTGAAGGTGTTTTAAATATTATGGTAAATAAAAAATATCGAATAACACCTTGACAGTTCGATCTTGTGAAGATGTGTAAATGAGTCCGGTCCCACCCCATTTAACAGAAGTCACAGCCTTGGAATGACCTGTCAAACTAAGTAGTGTGAGACAAGTCACTGTGTCCCATATCCTCACATCTCCATCTTTTGATGAACTTGCTAATTTTCGGCACTCTGCATTCCTAGAAAATAAATAGATATTAACTCTATTATACAAAAACCATAAGTGTGAAAGTTTGAGTGTTTGTAGAAAGAACAGATTTGGGTGAAATTTAGAAAGAAAGTTAATCTGGAAAAACAGGTGTTTTTGACCATGAAAATATAGTTTGTGTTGGGGGATAATATACTGAGTACCTACTTGTGATAAGGTTCCCAAGCAAGAGCTGTGACCCATTGCTTGTGACCCATCATCGTCTTTCCCACTTGTTGTCCAGTATTGGGGTTCCATATAATAACTCTTCCTTGCTTGCAAGCTGAGGCTAGCTTAAGTCCATCTGGAGACCAGCTGATACATAAAACCCAGTTTGAGTGACCTAGGGAAAATTAATATAATATTAAACAATGTGTAAAATTGTACAAAAGAATTAGATAAAATTCATTTCAAAGTTCTGCAAGTGTAAGATTACTTAGAAATTGACAAGTTAATCTGTCAGAATGTTAATAGCATTATGTTATATTATATTCCATGATTGCAGAATGCTACCCATGCAGATATTATACCTTACAAATATATTTTTATCTAAGAAAATGTGGGTAGCCATAGCCAGTATATATGTATTATTATAATGTTGAGATACTTTACCTTTACAGAGATGTAAAGGGGTCTGTGTGCTTAAATCCCAGAATCTAACAGTGGTATCTCCAGAGCCGCTGGCCAACTGTCGCCCTGATGGACTGAAGTTGGTGGATATTACTGCTTCTGCATGCCCTGGTATGGAACTGTATAAAAATAGATTTATAGTATGTATTAGGTGATTTGCACAATAGTACAGGAACTAAAAGTTTTAAACTGTCAGAGACAAAAAAGTTTGATACAGTTGAGTCCTATATTCCAAGGGATGAGGGCCATCTTGTCGGGTTTCTTGATTAAATGATATAATAAAATTAAAAAAAAAAAACAATATTGGTGTTACCTTGTACATCTTGTGACTGGCCTGACTCTGAATACGGCTTGCTGTTGGTATATTATCTCAACTACTTCTTCAGAGTTTAAACTTTTAATGTCCAAAGAATCCTTAAGTGTACTTGTTATTTCAATATCTTTCACAAAAAAAAGAAAAGTTTTATCTTCCTGCAATATAGAAAATATTTTGTGTTAAGGTATTCGAGTAAAGTGAAGACATGTATTTTTAAATTAAGAAACGTGATAATAGTCGTGACAATATTTACCTCCTGTATAAGAGCATTACATATAAGCTGAAGTTGATCTTTAGTTATGTTTATTGGCAAATCCAAGGTACCACCAGCTTCCTCGCCAGTGTCAGATTTAAGCTTAGCTTGAATAGTATTAGGTGTATCGACTTCCATTGTTGAAGATACAACTTATAAGTTATTTACTAAATCTTCAATAGTCGCACATAACATAACCTCTAAACCAAACCGCTCTAAACTAAACCTTTTTTTTATACCTACGAAGAAGATTTGGTGTCGCACTTTCTGTGCATTAGCCACCTTTAGACCTCTTGTCAGATTGTTAGGGATTTAAATGGCCACTCAGAAATTCTTGTACCGAGCTGGCTAAAAAGCTGTTATTAAAGACTGAAAACTGGTATCCCCATCAGGGTTACCAAATGTCGAAATTTTCTCCTCTTAACTGGGATGCCAAATATCTCGTATTTTGAGCACATAATCTCGTACAAGTTCAAAGATTAAGAGTTTTTCAAAGTTAGTCTCGCACACTTTATAATTTAAACACAAAATATAATTTTGTGAAATAAGTGTTTAACCTTTTTTTTCAATTTATCATTATTAATAAAATAAAAATCGTAGAATTCAGTTTCTTTACGTGCTAGCAACATATTATCTAATTAACTATAAATGTCTGACTTTGGCATTCCACGTACGTGTGTTTATTTTATTTTGGAGTTTAGTTATTTTTAAATACAAATTTTAAGAAGGACAATATGAAATTTTTCTACATCTTAGTATTTTTGTGGACAACAGTCTACTGTGACGAGCACACCCACAGTTACAAGGATGGAGAGCAAGTTGTCCTGTGGATGAACACTGTTGGCCCATACCACAATCGCCAAGAAACGTATGCGTATTTTTCATTACCTTTTTGTGTAGGCACTAAAATTACTATCGGACATTACCATGAAACATTATCGGAAGCTCTTCAGGGGGTAGAATTGGAATTCAGCGGCCTCGATATCACTTTCAAAGACAATGCACCGGCGCAACAGTTTTGTGCTATAGAACTCAATGAACAATCTTTCAAAGCTTTGGTATATGCTGTGAAGAACCACTACTGGTACCAAATGTACATTGATGATCTGCCTATTTGGGGAACAGTGGGGGAAATCGACGGCGAACACTTTTATATTTGGACTCACAAGAAATTTGACATTGGTTACAATGGAAATAGAATTGTGGAAGTTAATCTCACCACTGAAAATAAAGAACGACTCACTCCAGACGCGAAGATTCCATTCACTTACGAAGTAAACTGGAAGAAGAGGGATATTACATTTGAAGACCGATTTGACAAATATTTGGATCCCAACTTTTTTCAGCATAGGATTCACTGGTTCTCAATTTTTAACAGTTTTATGATGGTAATATTTTTAGTGGGTCTTGTTTCTATGATTCTGATGAGGACACTGAGGAAGGATTATGCAAGGTACTCGAAAGATGATGATCTTGATGATTTAGAAAAAGATTTAGGTGATGAATATGGTTGGAAGCAAGTTCATGGTGATGTGTTTAGACCAGTTCCACACTTATCATTGTTCTCTGCTCTCATTGGATCAGGCTATCAACTGACAGTTGTCACATTAGCTGTTATAATATTTACCATATTTGGTGAACTCTACACAGAGAGAGGATCACTGCTCTCTACTGCAATCTTTATTTATGCTGCTACTTCACCTGTAAATGGCTATTTTGGAGGTTCTCTTTATGCAAGAATGGGTGGAAAGTTATGGATCAAACAGATGCTTTTATCTGCTTTCTTCTTACCAGTTCTAGTCTGTGGAACTGCATTCTTCATCAATTTTATTGCAATGTATTATCATGCTTCTAGGGCTATTCCATTTGGTAGCATGATTGCTGTTATGTCTATTTGCACATTTGTTATACTGCCTTTGACTTTGGTCGGGACTGTACTTGGAAGAAACTTAGCAGGACAGCCAGATTACCCATGTCGGATCAATGCAGTACCCAGACCTATTCCTGAAAAAAAGTGGTTTATGGAACCATTTATTATAATAATTGTAGGAGGAATTCTACCATTTGGATCCATATTCATAGAAATGTACTTTATTTTCACTTCTTTCTGGGCATATAAGATATACTATGTATATGGCTTCATGCTTCTAGTATTTCTGATTCTCATGGTAGTAACAGTATGTGTTACTATTGTGTGTACTTACTTCTTGCTAAATGCTGAAGACTATCGCTGGCAATGGACAAGTTTTCTGTCAGCGGGAAGCACTGCTATCTATGTATACTTATATTCCTTCTACTACTTTGTTTTCAAGACTAAAATGTATGGGCTGTTTCAAACAACTTTCTATTTCGGTTATATGGCTCTCTTCAGTCTTGCTCTTGGAATTATTTGCGGCACCGTAGGCTATTTAGGAACTAGTCTGTTTGTCAGAAAAATATATTCAACTGTAAAAATAGATTGAAATGCTTCATCATGCATGATAGGTATCCTATTGTAGATATTCTTGGTAATATGCTATCATTGCAGTTAAAAAAATCATCTAGTTCAATCAATTTCTTAAATTCATTGATGTTATTAGATTGTTTAGTTTCAGTTTTTATAGGTATATATGTATATTGAGTGGAATGATATAATATAATTATCTCTAATTAGATACATTCCTGGTGTGTTACTGATAAAGCATTTTAATTGCAAGCATGTTTTTAGTGTTTGTATCCATAATATAAAATATTTAATGTACGAGTGGATGTGGAATTTTTGTCAGTGATTATGTAAAACAAGAGAGTCCTAACTGTGAATACAACATCTGTGCAATGGAGTATGAGTTTTTTTAGATTTTAACTACTTAGGTAATAGTAATAAGGGAAATATTTAATGGCACATCAGAATTTTTTAATGTACCTCTTAATATCCAACAAGTATAATATAAACTTTTCCAGACTAAAATAACATACATAGTTTGTAACTTACAAGACAAAGGGACATGTGATGCAAAGAAAAGTAGATAACTAAAGTTATCATATTACATTATAACCTTTTTTTAGGACATTGAAAAGCGTTTTTGGTGTATGATTAAATAGCTCCCTATTAATAATTCTAATCGTCAAGTTTTTAACATCTATTAGCGCAAATTTGATGCTTTATGTAATAAGAAGTGTTACTTTGTCTTGTTGTGTAAATACATGTTATAATAAAAGCTTATACAAATGTTTTTATCTAAACCCAATATTTCCGATTTCATATCTATACTATCAATACTTGTTTAATTTGATTTAGTGAATAAATATAGCTATAATACAAAATTGTTTACTCCAAGAAGCAAGGAACGTTTTAAGAATTTAGTTCTTAATAGTGTCAGTGATTGTTTTGTAAATATTAATAATTAATATGTATAAATTTACTGATGTTTTATTACTTTAGCAATAAAAACACTTGTGAGATGGAAACTACATACATGTAGGTATGCCACCTGTAAACTGCAATAAACCTATGGCATGAAAATAAAGCTAAAATTAGAACAATATTGTTTTATTCATTAAGTTGTATTGTTAAGTATAAGTTTAGAGTTGGTAACATACTCTTTTTATAACATACTTTTCATATAATTAAATCATAAATTATCTTTATCTCCACTAACAAATGTTTCAACTTCTACAGCACCCTTCCTAGATTTCTTGCCACCAGGGTTCTTAGCATTAAAAATATCAGCAGTTCTTTTCCTCAGCAGATTAACATCTTCATTGTCATCAGTTTGATCAGCCCATTCTAAGACCAGTCTTCTACCGTAAAGATGAGTTGATTGGCAAAGTGCTTCGAATGCCGTCTAAAACAATGAAAATTGATTAGATATACAATAATAACTATCATGAATGTTTAGAGGTCAATAGGTAAAGTGTTGCACAAACCTTAGCATCTGCTTTAGAATGGAAATCGACGAATGCAAACCCACGATGTTGGTCCGATCCTGGCGATAGCTTTTTCGGCAACCTCAATGTTTTGATTTCGCCGAATGCCCTGTTTTATAAATAAAAACAATTAGTTCACTGAGTTAATTAAGTTATATTAGGAACATAGTAACACATGTTCACATGTAACACATAGTGTAATCAATACTAAATATTGAGATTGCATGTAAGCAATAAAGTTTGATGGAAATAAATTACAACATTGTACAATATTGTCAACATTGTAAGGTGAAGTTTTTGAGTGTTCAAACAGATTTCAGAGCCCTGACAGATGGCAACTGACTATTTATTAATCATTACCCCTTAATATAACATTATATAGCCTTCTATATGCATTCTGTCATTTATCAAGATATGCGAGTTTAATAAGAGTTCCAATCACTACTATGTTTACTCCTGCTGTGCACAGGTTTTTTTAGTTCCAACAGTATTCAGGTAGTGATAAATTATACCCATGGGTGACATTTGTTCTTTGGTGAGACTGGACAGTATTGATTTTATAAAATGAAAAAACTAGCTCGTTATGTTATTGCATAAGATATTTTAAATGAAATTAAAATACACCAGTGCATACAGACGAATTGTTACTGAAGTTACCTGAAAATTTCATGTAATTCGTTTCTATTAGCTTGGAAAGGAACATTCCGAATGAGAATTTTGTTTCCATTCTGCACTGTATCTTTCATATTTTTCTTTGAAGTGCGGACTTCATTTCTGTAAACAGTAAACAAAAGCCTGTAATATAACCATATAACCAACCTTGAGAAATCCTCCTAAAAGTACTCCATTCACATCAAGCAATTAATCTAAAATTAGAGTGGAATTACTACTTAGGTATTCTCCGTAGAATGTAATGGCGAAAAATAATAATTAATCATTAAATGTACCAAGATAAATATGGCTAATTATTTAGAATACATTTAATTTAATTAGTAAGCATGGTGACATGCATATTATAAATAGAGTTAATGTAGATTCGATTGTATTTCTAAATATGTATGTTATGTCCTGAAATGAGGGTAGGCAGAAAAAGACTGTCAGTCAACAGTCTGGGCTGTGAATCTAGCCAGTGAGATCATACTCCTATCAATTACGGGAATCGGTGCGTATTTAATAGTGGCGACGAGGAAAAACAGTGGAAAGTGCGGAATTATAGTGTTATAAACATAAAAACAATAAAACATTACTATGGGTATCAAATTTAACGAATTCGATGTGACACATGGATGTTGGAAAAACTACATACAAAGATTTTGCTATTGCTTAGAAGCAAGTGAAATAGTGGAAGACGCAAAGAAAAAGGCGAATATTCTTGCGGTATGTGGGCCTGATCTGTATGATTTAATCATATCTTTGTTATCACCAAAAAGTATAAATGAGGTTACTTTTTCGCACGTGGTAGCCATTTTGAACAGTCATTTCCATCCAAAACCAAATGAAATTGTAGAATCTTATAAATTTCACACTAGAAATCAAGAAGAAGGTGAAAAAATCAGAGACTACATTGCAAAATTAAGGAAATTAAGTATACAGTGTAATTTCTCTGATTTAGATCGAACATTAAGGGACAGACTAGTGTGTGGTATAATGGATAAGGAAATCCAGAAAAAACTTTTACAGCAGAGCACATTAATATTTCAACAAGCTTGTGAGATTGCACTGTCTTATGAGACGGCTAACATTGATGCCGGGGTCATTGTACAGTCCGGGTCTGGAACAAGCAGCACCATGATGGAAACAGAGGTGCCTATGGATATTAACAAGGTTACTGCTAATAAAGGTATGAAAGAAATTAGTAATCTAAATTGCTTCCGTTGTGGTAGACATCATAAAGGTGAATGCAGGTTTCGGTGGAGCAAATGCAGGCACTGTGAGAAGACAGGACACATAGAGGCAGCATGTTTGTTGAAAGCAAAACAAATCAAGCACAATTCTGACTGTAATGGATTGTATGAGGTGGGTCTTAATAGTATTAGACATGATAAAGTGAGGCCTTTCCAGATTAAAGTGTTTCTAAACGGTACAGAACTACTGATGGAGGTCGATTCAGGCTGCCCATACACAATAATTAATGAAAACACAGCCAGACTCATATGGAAAGGGAAACTACCGCAGTTACAAACTACAGATATTGGGCTGAAGTCATATACTGATGGTAGATTATCATTACGTGGACAGGCTTCAGTAGAGGTAAAATATAAAAACATTACTAAGATTATGGAAGTATTAATAACAAAAGGTAGCGGTACGAGTTTGGTCGGTCGGAACTGGTTCCCCGATATGGGGATAGTGATACAAGGCATTAACAATGTTCAAATAACTCCAAATGAGAAGGAACAAATTAAGCAATTAGTAAACAAATACAAAAAGGTGTTTGAAACAGGGCTCGGGACATATACAGGCCCTGTAGTAAATATTACACCGAAAGAGGGCTCAGTTCCAAAATTTCTGAGGAGTAGACCTGTTGCGTTTGCTCAGAGGCAAGAAGTTTTTAAAGAGATTGATAGATTAGTCGCTGAAGATGTTCTCGAACCAACTGCTCACTCTGAATGGGCTACTCCTATAGTAGTTGTTCCAAAGCCCAATGGGAAAGTACGGCTATGTGGTGATTATCGTTCTACTGTTAATGAAGTAACAAACACTGATACTTATCCACTACCTACACTTAATGAAGCTTTTGTGGAACTGCAAGGAGGACTAGTATTCTCTAAAATTGATTTAGAGCAAGCGTATACTCAAGTGCGTGTCAGTGACAAGACAGCAAATTTGTTGACACTGAATACTCCAAAAGGGTTATATAAAGTAAAACGTTTGGCTTTTGGAGTTAAAGCTTGTCCTGGTATTTCCCAGAGGTTAATGTCTTCCCTGCTTGCAGGAATCCAAGGTATAGCTGTACTGTTAGACGATATAGTCATATCTGGAAATGACATTGGAACACATAATGCAAGACTAGAAATGGTGTTACAGAGATTGCAGGAAGCTGGTTTAAGAGTAAATAAAGGGAAATGTGCATTTGCAGTATCAAAAGTAACATTCTTAGGTTTTGTGATCGATGAATCTGGAATACATCCAACCAAAGAGAAGATTGAAGCTATTGCAAAAACACCTGCGCCTAAGAATGTAAAAGAGCTTCAAGCATTTTTAGGTCTCTTAAATTTTTATGACCGATTTCTACCTCATAAAGCTACCATCGCTGAACCATTATACAGGTTACTGGAAAAGGGTTCTAAATGGACCTGGAAAGAGAAATGTCAAGAAGCTTATCGGAAATTAAAGGCAATGTTGTCTAGCGAAGATACATTGGTACACTATGATAGTAAGAGGAAATTAATAATGTCTTGTGATGCCTCTGAATACGGGCTTGGGGCAATATTAGAACATGAAATGGATGATGGAACGGTAAGACCAATTATGTTTGCATCAAGGACTATGAATACACATGAAAGAAACTATGCACAGATAGACAAGGAAGCAGCTGCAATCATTTTTGGCTTAAAAAAGTTCCACCAGTATATTAGTGGAAGGAAAGTAGTTATTAAAACAGACCACAGACCATTGTTGGGAATCTTTGGACCAGGGAAGCCCATTCCAAACATTATATCGCCTAGAATGTTACGATGGGCACTACTATTAAATTCTTATGATTATGAGATTCATTATGTTGAAGGCAAGAAGTTAGGAAATGCTGATGCATTAAGTCGCTGGCCATCAACAGAGAAACCTGAAGTGGAAGAAGAATATTCGGGAGTTCTTCTAATAGAAGAAACTCCTGTGGAATTAGGTTTTACAGCGGTTGAAGTAGCTCAACTGACTAAAAAAGACCCAATTCTATGCAAAATTGAGTATTGGATAAGGAATGGATGGCCATCTAAAGTAGAGAAAAAATACCAAGTATTCTGGCAAAAAAGGAGTGAACTGTCAATACACAACAATTGCATTTTATGGGGTAGTAGAGTAGTGTTGCCAGAAAAGATGCAATCTCATGTGTTAAAAGAATTGCACAAAAATCATGATGGAATAGTTATCACCAAAGCTATGGCCAGGAGCTATTTTTGGTGGCAAGGGATAGACAAGATGATAGAAACAATGGTCAATAATTGCAATATTTGTGCTGAAAATAGGAATATGCCAGCACAAGTCACCCATCATTGGTTGAAAACTGATAAACCTTGGTCTAGACTACATATAGACTATGCGGGGCCATTTCAAGGGAAAACTTTTTTGATCCTCATAGACTCCTATTCCAAATGGCCAGAGGTTAAAATTGTTAAGGACATGAGTAGTGCCTCATTAATTAGAACTCTGCGAGAAATATTTGCTGAGCAAGGCTTGCCAGATTCAATTGTAAGTGACAATGGGAGAAGTTTTACAGCAGAAGAATTTAAAAATTATCTACTTGAAAATGATATCAAACAGATATTAGTGGCTCCATACCATCCGGCTTCAAATGGCCAAGCCGAACGTACAGTGCAGACGGTAAAAAACAAGCTGAAAAAGAGAACTGAAGAACCTTGGCACATACGACTACCTAACATACTGTATGGACTGCGTTCTACGCCAAATACGGTAAACGAAAAGACACCGGCAGAGATTTTGAATAACAGGTGTTTCAGAACCAAGTTCGACAATCTAAATCCTTTGTCGTATAATAACAAAAAAGGAAGGAGTAACGAAGATGTAAAAGTACGCGCTTTTAACATTGGTCAGGCTGTGTACTTTAGGAACTATGGTAGAGGACCTCGTTGGTTGCAAGGGGTTGTAGAGAAACGCGTCGGGGTGTGCAGATACTTGGTGCGGTGGAATGGAAGGACACTAACAAGACACATTAATCAGATGTACAGCAGTGGGTCCATAATCAAGACACAAATTGCACCTCAGGACGCAGGAAGCGGAAGTGATGAGGATGAGGAAATTACAGTGCCTTCACCTCAAAAATGGGCTGAGATCATTGGGGTAACGGGTCCTCGAGACATCGTTTTGCCAAACAGAGTGGCAGAAATGTCCAGTAAGAAGCGGGCATTGTCAACTTCACCACCTACATCCACAAACAAAAAAGTAAGACAGGATGATAGTGAATCTAGTGAATCTGCAGATGACCTAGTGTCTGAAACAGATGAGGAATAAAAATCAGCAACATATAATATACCCATAGTAATAGTTAAGATAGTAATAGTTAATATAGTGAATGAAAGAATTAAAATAAATAGACTTTATACGGGAACAATTAGTGATGAGACTTTTACAAAAACTAAGTGTTGTGCAGCTATCCCGAGGGAAAGGCATGTTATGTCCTGAAATGAGGGTAGGCAGAAAAAGACTGTCAGTCAACAGTCTGGGCTGTGAATCTAGCCAGTGAGATCATACTCCTATCAATTACGGGAATCGGTGCGTATTTAATAATGTATATAGGTATTGTTTTCTAAAAGAAAAAATAATATTTAATTTAATTACTTACGTGTTTGCCCGTTCCGATCGTTTTAATTCCAATTGTTTACCATCTAAAGTTGAATTTTGCAAAAATTTGAGCGCTTCATTGGCATGATCTTTCCTTACGAATTGCACAAAGCCATATCCCATAGAAAGGAACTGGCCAGGATTTCTCGGATCCTTCTTTTTGGCTATTGTTACATTGTGTAATTTGCCGCAACTTGAGAAATGCTGCAACAAATCATTTTTATCAGAATTATGTAACCTGATAGAAAAAAAAGCATAATAGTTAAAAAAAACAAGGTAAAATTTGAAAAAAAGGCATGGGCCCCGGATTCTTGTGGCGTAAGATATAATAAAAATTGTGGCGTGGTGTTAGTTTTCCAATAAGTATTTATTTTCATATAGGTAATGTGTGTTAATACAATTAACGCAAATTGACGCAGCCTTGAGTAGCACTGGTACCTACTTTCTTTATACGTATAAATGTCGTCCGGTTTTGTATGTATTAGTATACGTAGATCCTTCGGAGCTTCGTGTACAATTTCAATCGCGCTGCTGGAATTCTGCGGCTACTCAAGTTGCCACAGTCAATTTCCGATACATGGGTCACCGTGTGTATAAACGACTCAACAGTGTTAAGTGCCACACTGATAATATCCATTCTGGTCTGTTATAACTTACCGATTTGAGTGCTTCCTCAGTCGTCTTAAAGTTTACATTTTTTACAAATAGTGTGGCATCGTTTTCTGGTTCTTCTGCGTCACTGATGTCTTCCGTCTCTTTGGGAATATTATTTTCCTTTATTTGTTTACTAAGCGTTTGTGTTTTTGAGTCATTTATATTTGATATTGACTCCTTGACGTTGTTCGATTTTGAGCTACTATCATCGTTAATTTCCATGTTGTCCACAACATTTTCTTTAATGTCTTTTTCTTTAGGTTCAGCAGATTTTAAGAACACGTTCTCAGGTGCCCATTCTAAATACAACGGCGTGTGTTTAAATTGAGAGTACGCTAATTTAGTAAAGGCTTTTTTAGCTTCAAACGGCTCGATGAAATCGACGAGAGCCGTGATACCATGTTTGGGCATGAGGAATCTCGCTATGTGGCCGTGTTTCTCAAACAGCATCTTAATTTCATCCTTATCCGTGTCCGCTGGTAAATTTTTGATTAGTATACACGTTTTCGATCTCTTTTTGGCTGGCTGCAAGAGGGATTTTACAAAACAGTATTAGATTAGGTTTATTTAAAAAACACTAGCTGCGCGTTTAGGTTCTACCTACATTCCAGAAATATGTCGTTTCGTGGTTTCGTTGCTGTTTGAAAGGACACACCCACATTCGAATTTATAATATTAGTAAGATGATAAACTAAAAACTAGCCATTTTTTTCTCTATTAATTTCTTTTCCCTTGTACCTAAATGGCTAAAGTGATCATTATAAAACTGGACACGAATTAGTTAAAATAGGGGAAAAACTGATTTGCGTATATTTCTCAAAATCAAGTGTCGTATACCTATAGGAACGAAATAAAATAAATAAATATTGGAGGGCATTTCAACTCTCAAACTAAGCAAAGCTATGGGAACCAGACAGCTGACAGAATACTTAAATACCTTTTTTTAATAAATACATACAGAACACCTAGACACAGAACTAATATTTATGTTAGTCACACAAACGTTAGTCCTGAGTGGGAATCGAACTCACGCCATTTAGCTTTTAAATCAGAACTCTACCAAATGAGCTAACAGGGCAGTCAGCTAACTAATAAGCTTACTCTGTTAAATACGTCAAGATAAACTCCATTGTCCTCAAGAAAAGCCTTGGTTTCCACAACCAGTTGCGTCTCTCCTAATGCCAGCCTCACTGCAGCGCTGGTATCTGCAAGAGATAAGTATTTTTTTTTTTACTTTTGAGCATATTTGACAAGTAGGTAACTGGCAGTAGTTCATACTTTGTTTTGTTTAATACCAATGTCAGTATTGTACCCATATACGCAACTAATGAATGAATAATGAAAAACTAGCCGCGCCCGCGGTGTAACCCGCTACATTTTTTCGGGATGAAAAGTAGCCTATGTGCTAATCCAGGGTCTCAGCTACCTCCATACCAAATTTTATCCCAATCCGTTCAGTAGTTTTTGCGTGAAAGCGTAACAAACAAACATCCATCCATCCATCCAAACTTTCACATTTATAATATTAGTGGGATTTTATGTTTCCATTAATATCCTAAAAATATGGAAACACTAGTATCGCGGTGAAATACTATAATCAGTGAATTGCACCTCCATAGTAGGTATTTGATTAAAATTTCGACAATTTGCGCGTACCTATTGATTTCTCGACAGGCAAACTTTATTAGAATCGATCACAATACGACGCTTTCCAACTTGTCAGATTCATTACACCTACGTACGTGTGTGTAAATTTCAAGTTATTTAGCCTTTTATTGCCGCAATCAAACATTACATTCGTTATCGTTTTGATTTTAACTTGTGTACGATTGTAATAAAATTTTATTACATTGTGTTTGAAAAAATACAGCGACTGAATCTGATTCGTGACTAAACATTACCTACATTACATTAAGAAATACAATAATAATTATGGTATTTTAAGGCATAATGACAAAATTTTTTCGTTAAAGGAATAAACAAACAAATAACATCAGATGAGCCGTGGTCAAATACAAAGCGATGTCATAGTGTATCTCTATCGATTTCACTGATTTTCACAAACCAAGTACAGCGTTTATGGTCCGTCCATTAATTTTATTTTGGTTTAATCAAAGTATCCGTCGATATATCGAATCGTGGTTACCAATTTAGTATATTACCTACTATAGATCTACACATCGATTCAGGCGTCCATTTTTGATATATAACTCGTAATGATTTCGTATGATTTTCAATTCAATATCCGATAAGATTAGTAGTTCCTAAAACTGTGTCAAATCATGTGATAAAGTTATCTTTACAATTAGGTAAATACATATAATTAATAGCAACGGTAATTAAATAAAAACTGATTGAATCATAGATACGGCTTGAACTCACTATCTAGTTTGTGAACTCGCCGATACGTTAAGTACTCCATTACGTGCGCGTATTTGCAACGGAAGTAGGTACATTTTAATATAAAACGAAATTATCTCCACGTTGTTAAAGACACGCGACTCTTTACAAAGCTGTTGAAACAAATATCCTGCGAAGCTGATAATAATGTGGTTCACGTAGCCACGCCCACCAATAAAGGTTTTACTTAGATTCTAGAAGAACGCTGTTGGTCTTTTATTTTTGTGTCTTTAATAGTTTTTGATTGGCTATGAAATAAATAAATATTATTAGGACAAAACTGATACATTAACTATTTAAATAGTTCACTACAAAATAGTGTCGGTCAGCGTTCAGTCTACTTTTACGTACTATTATATTGTACTTCTTTTCTGATCTGTGATAAATAAATTTTTCAGCCCTAAAATCAATCTAAACTAACAACTAAAACATAAGTTGTTTGGTTAACAAAACTTTAAATAAAAAGTTTGATTGTCTACATTAGGGTGTCCCAAAAAAATTAAAGTCGTTTTTTTTTAACGCATACCCTCTCAATTTTTTACTTTTAAGTCAAAACAATTATAAATAAAATTTTAAGAAGGTAGGACCTCGGGAACCCGTGCCGACTTACATCAATACATCTCAGTACTTTCTCTCTAAAGCTGACGCGACCTAACGTGTCGATGTGCTTGTGATTACTTGTTATTTAGTTGTAGAACTCGCATTGTTTTCAATCAGTCAACATGTCAGTGCAATTACACAGTTCTAAAAGGGGTATATTTTTAATATAAATCGTAAAACATCAAATAACGGGTTCAAAACATCCGTCTAATGGACAAGTTCTAGCAGTTTTATTTTACAATATCCCTGAAGTGAGTTTAATTGTCATTGAAAGCGCGAATCTCACTATTCGCGAGTGTATTATCTATTGGGAAAAGGCACGTATTCCTACTAAATCTTTGCTTAATTGTATGAAAAAACTTTTAAACTTATCAAGTTTGGAGGGACTTGCAAAAACATGCACAAAAGGCACAAGACGTGTTTAAGCAGCGCCGTCAAGACTTTCTCAACAATTTAGATAATTTTTTAACATTGCACACGCCGATGCGCTTCAATTAATAAAAATAAATGAGGATAAAAGCTTTGTATAGCGTCAGAGAGAACTAGGCCTAACTTGGCACTTAGCAGGAGTGGATAAAAAATTGACTGATGGAGAGGAAAGAGTGCGCCTCAGAACTTTCGAAGAAGAAAAACGACGTGCTAAATATTTGTCTGGGCCTCCTCCTCACTCCTCCTTCTCCTTCGACATCATCTAATGTACCGTTACAAGACGACTCATCATCTGAATCTAATGAAAACTTACGATTTACAAGAGGACGTACCGAAGCTTGTCGAGAACACGCAACCCAGCAAAACCCTTCTGCGGAGAGATTTTATACTCCAAAATTAGTGGCAGCGCTAGATAGGTGTCGATTGAGTATGAGAGGTTCTGTGTTCAAGCTACCATTTAAGCACTTGGATATAATATTGATGAATTTCCGATAGTAAGTCTTCCATCCAAAGAATTCGCACAGAAAAACGGAAAGAACGCGCTGACACCATGAAAATTGATTTCCAAAATAAGGTACCAGAAGTTGTGACTGTTCATTGGGACGGCAAGCTTTTGCCTGCTATATATGCTCGGAAATCAAAAGAAGAACGTCTTCCTATAGTTATTTCTTATGAAAACATAGAACAACCTATTGCTAATTGCCTTAAAATTGAAGACAGTTTTCTACAAGAACGTCCTACTTTGTGGTCAAATAATGCTTCGTTTCAAGAAGCCAGAAAAGAAGTTTCGGCACTGAGGGTAGTAAACGATGTAGCCGAAAGAACGATTAAGAGAGAGAGAGAGGGAGTTTCATGGATTAATCACTGTTGAGGAGAAACAAACACAATTTTTTTAACGTTGCGTACAAGACCACCAGAAAATTTATCCTGACTCTAAAAAACAAACGTTAAAAAGAAAATTTGAACAGTAATAATATTTTTTAATGTAAATGAATAAATAATATACTATTTGGGTGTATTGAAGTTTAAATTAAATAATAAAAATTGATTTCTTAATTCCTCCTACAGTAAGTCAGTACAAATTTTCATGTCAAAAGTTTGGCATCAAGTCGGCACGGGTTATCGTTGTCCAATCGTAATAATATTTGTTATTTGAGTCAATGAGGTCAATACGAAAAAAAATAGAGGGTATGCGTATTTGATTTCGCGAAAAAAAAAATTTCCCTTATGTCTTGGGACACCCTAGTCTACATACATAATGAAGATGTAATATACTGAGAGCATAACCAAAAGCATGTTACACAGTAATTCTGCGACAGTTACAACATATTGTCTGAATGTTAAAGGAAGGCTTCCTATAACTACAATATCAAAGGTTTAAAGGCAATGCACTTTATTGGATTTATGACTAAACTAGCTGCGCCCCGCGGTGTTACCCGCTACATGTTTTTGGGATGAAAAGTAGCCTATGTGTTAATCCAGGGTCTCAGCTACCTCTATACTAAATTTCATCCAAATCCTTTCAGTAGTTTTTGCGTGAAAGAGTAACAAACATTTACATTTATAATATTAGTGGGATTTAGCCTCGTCAGCTACGTGTAAGTTTTTTAAGCAATAAAGGTTGCGTTAGATCGTCATCTTGCCTGATGTTAAGCGAAAATGCGGTAATAACAGACATTAGACTAATGGCTTAGTAATAGGGTTGCAATTGACACAAATAAACTGAAATACTCGTTGATTGAATAGTCTAAAACATAATCAAGTTTTCGAGACGTGAGAGCGTAAATCGGTTACATCTTCTTAACTTACTTTTGTTGTTATCATTGAGTAACTGTTCTTTAGTGGTGTTGTAGTTGGCAGCGACGACGTCGGCGACTGCGTTCGCGCCCAGAAACAAAACGTTCCAGTTGTGCGACGATTTAGCCTGGGCTTTTAATTTTTTTGCCTTCTTTTCTTTAAAGGACAATCCCTCTGCAATAAATAATTGTTTATGAAGTAAAGAATTTTAAAGGTAAACCATGTGACATTTTTTTAATTAAAAAAAAAACTATGCACTTTAAATTCCTTAGGTATAAGAATTCTCCGTGTTGGTAATGAAAATACAATAGAATGAAAACATCAATAAGTTATGTTAAGTGTGCCCCAAACAGGCGCGACTTGCGACAGTGGTTCATGATGCGTACGTCTATTTCAAAAGCTATGCGTGCTAAAACCGCTGCGAGCCTTTACCGTACTAACAAAGCCTGATCCAAACAAGCACAGGTTATGGTAGCAGCTGAAATTGTAGTCACCAGTGTCACCACCTCTGTAGATATCGTAGGCCGTGCCAATGTGGGACCGGCACATACATAGTGGCAAGGACAACCCATACCTATTTAAATATTTAAATAAATTATTTAGGATGGGAACTCAAGAAAATCGAACCACATAATTGCGTCTGGATCATCAAATATTTTAGGATATCGAAATCCATGAGTGGCAAAACGATCAAAGTATATTGCCAAGAATAATAAAAATAACTCCTATTATCTACATACCATCATCACTTTCATTATCCAGCTTTTCAGTCTTAGCGGGCAATAGATGCAGCATCCGGCCACAGAAGGCAGTGCCATCCAGTTCAGTGTATGCTTTTAATGCATTTTCAGGAATCACAAATGTGACGGTCGCGAAACCTTTAGGCTGTCGACTTATAGGATCTATTGGCATGGTTACATCTGCAAGCGGACCTGAGAACATAAAGGAATAAATTCAGTAAATCAGTAATCAGTAATATTTATTGGCCATAAATAACAATAATGTTAAAGGCAAGTCACATGTACAAAAAAACCTTACGATTACACTTTAATGAATGAAGCTATACCTATACGAGTAATTAACAACGAACATACTACAGCGGAGGCTCCGTTCATGTGCTACACATAAATGAGGATTCTGAGAACCTCATTGACATATATTCACCTAATTTGTAAAATGGATTGTTTTCCAAAAAAAATTTAATGGTTTTTTTAAATTCGGTATGATTTAATTCTGTAATATATTTTGGCAATTTATTATACATTAATATTTTGGCGTGACGGCTCTGCTTTTCAACTTTACCTAACCTAGTCCATGGCACGACCAGCTTTTCTTTGTTTCGCAAGTTATATTGATGCCTGTCTTTGTTCTTTGGCAAATTAGCTCCGTGTATTTCTAATAAGCTATTGTATATGTATAGTGATATCACTGTCATAATTTTGTTAGTTTTGAAGTATTTTTTTGCAGAACTACGTTTTTTTAAACCATTTATTATTCTAATCGCTCTCTTCTGACATCTTAACACTTTTGTAATACTAGCTGCGTTACCCCATATCGTAACTGCGTATCTTATAACAGAATGTATGTATGCATAATACACGGATATAAGAGTATTTTTATCTATTAACGGCTTAAGTTTAAATAACGCATAATTTCCGCTGGCAATTTTCTTACATATATTATCGATATGAGCATTGTGACTAATTGTATTATCTATTGTGTACCCTAAAAACACATTTTCTTTACTTGCCGAGATACCAATATTTTACCAATTTTACCAATTTTCATTCTTTAAATATACACGTCAATGTTTAACTAGTATCTTTTGTTAACAGTTCATCTATTTTAAGAATCCAACTTCACCTCGATCGACTTATTCAGTGATATCACACAGTGACTTTTTTTCATCTTCAGAATTCCACTGAGGAATGAAAAAAGCTTAAAATAGATCTTGAGGAATTTCCTTGGATTTATGTAAAAAAAAATTATGTAATCCAAAGTAGCTAATTTTTTGCGATTAGTTCTTATGATTTTCTTTGGTCTTAGTAGTACTAATCCGCGCAACCTGTATGGTTGGTGTGTGTGGAACAGAAGCAGAACCAATATACAGCGGGCAGATTGCAGTCCCGCATATGATTGTAGTGTATTTATGCTACAATTTCATTAATATAATGAACAAATTCAAAACGCGCATGCACAGTTATTTTGTTTTTTGCACCATAACTTACCATATTTTTCAAACAAAGCTGTTAATTCTTCTTCTGAGACTACATATGCCAAGTTCCTTACAAATATACTGCCACTCTCACCTATACTTTCTTCATTGCCAGATTTCTGTAGAAAAAATAACAGTGATTATGTTACCTAATTATTACTTTTTTTTTTATTTTTGGTCGACAGGCTAGTTGTTTGACCACAGCTCACCTGATGTTAAGTGAAGGTGTGGTCGAAGATGGTAAAGCACACCTAGCCTGGAATGGAACTGGCTCTCAAGTGAGGCTGCCGGAATACACCGTTAGATGCTTGGCGGCAGATTTCCAACTTGAGGGTGGTAGCTAGCCAGCCGAGTACTAGAAAGTACCCTACCACCATGCTATGGTTTCCTCACGATGTTTTCCTTCACCGGCAGCTCAAGCTCATGCAGCTGTTGGGGTTTGAACCCACGCCCTTCGGCATGCGAACCTACCGCGCTAACCACTGAGCTATCATCGCTATATTACTGTCAGCAATCTTTTAATGTTACCATAAAACGAAATAGGAATAGTAAATCACTTATTATTTCATACATCTTGTCTTTGTTTCCTGTTATAGTCTGCTTCTTCATCTGCTGCTTTTTTATCCTTGTCTTCATGGCTATGGATGTGTATACGATGGTTACCTACAAAAATTGTTGTTATAGTAAATAAAATTGCTTATGGTTTTCTATTGGCAAATTTAATCACTGTATTTGTGATGTGTGTCATTATAACAAATAACTGTTGAATAGGTAATGCACAACACAGAATCAGACATGAGTGTGAGTTGAACACTTACCCAAAAACAATTTATCTTTACTTAAGGCCTTTTTCAACTCCTTTTCTGTTCTAAAACCAACATAACAGAATCCAGCAAGTTTCTTGCCTTTGCTTAGTGGTAGTCTGATGGAATATGGCACTAAAGGTCTGAAGAATTCTTTTATATCTTTCTTTTTGCATTTGAATGGTAGGCCTGTTATCTGTAAGTAATGTGAAATTACACAAAAAAGCTTTCAATTTTTATGGCTCACTTTTTTTAAATGTTTCACAAATTAGTTTATTCTGTACCTAGTTGCTCTAAATGTATAAATACATACATGCATATTTAGAAAAAAATATGTAAATAATAGATTGTGTCACAAGGGACACCCACACAGTTTGCTAAGCTAAAAATTAGTGTGATTATTGGTATACTAACTTTGACATGAAAAAGTGGCCTATTCCTAATTTTTTTTGGTACTCCCTCTTCTGATTCTTTTGTAGGTTCAGCCACGGTAATTTCTGTTGTAACTCCAACTTTCTTCATTAGTAATTTCATGTACTGAAACAAGTAAATATTGTTTAGAGATGTTATAGATATGATTGCTGTACATTTGCAACTAGTATGTTTCTGACTATGTATGTATTAGTATGTTTCTGACTGTCACACAATTACAAGGAACATCTGCAGTCCCGACCACTATAACAAAACAGTTGCCAGAGTTTTTTAAATGTAAAAGTAATAAAACAAACAACACCATGACCATTGCAGCAATTCACAGAAATTTGAGTAGCGAAACAAAGTCATCATAGAGCAATGATGCTTTGGCTTAATCTGGTTACTACTGGTTGCACTTAATGGCCCTTCTAAATGGACACAAACATGTACAAAGAAAATGTTTGAACATGAATGCTATTCAAAATTACAGATTTCTAAGTTCAATATAAATCTGTGTTCTGCAACTTTTATTGCATTTTTTCTAGGTGGTGCAAGTAGTTATTGATAAAGGATTGAGCTAATTGGTTATCCTGTCATTTAATAGCTGTATAAAACAAGTGTTTACCTCTAAATCACTTATTTGTTTGTTGGCAACTTTTTCTTCAGTTTTAATGCTTTTGTTTTCTGTTGACTTTTCAGGCTTTTCAACAACTTTACTTTCATCGTCAGCAGTAGGCTTTGGTTCAGCCTCAACCCCACTGTCTTCCTCATCATCACTTTTGGATGCATCATGCAGTGCATCTTTAATCCAGGCTGTTTTATCATTGACATGGGCATCAATGAACTCTGCGAACAGCGGGTCATCTTTATGCTGTAATAGATTTTTCTTACTTTTAAAGAAAAAAATTAAACTGTGCTTGTGTCTAGATTTACATCACAAAGTTACATGTAATGCAATTGGCAATTTAAGAATTATTATAAGCATTATCTTCCAAAAAATACCCCCAGAACTTCACAGCTTTGGTATCAAAACCAGTCCAGGATCGATAGGAAGAGAACAAACGGGTGCCTGCTATGGACATTAAATTCATACATTTGTAAAAGAATTATCAAGTGTTTAAATCATATATGAAAAAAATTTGAACTATTGCTCATTCAGAACAATCCTAGATCGGGAGTTGACCAAGATTCCTTTAACTATCTTTAACTTCACAAAAATCCTTACTTCATACATTATTCAAAAGAAATATCAGGTAAAAATTCATGCTTCTAGTTTCACTAGTTTAGGTCATGCATTACCTAACACTAATTAAATATTGTGGGACATTAAAGACACAGCGCCATGACCCCAAACTAAGCAAAGCTATTACTATGGAAGTCAGATAACTGATAGAATACTTAAATACTTTTTTTTTTGTAAATATATACTTATAATACAAACAGTACACCCAGACACAGAACGAACATTTGTTTATATGACAAAATGCTTGTCCTGAGTGGGAATCGGACCCTTCAGCTCTTGGAGCAGACATACTACCAATGAACCAACAGGGCTGTCATAGTAATTATTAATTATGTGTAGTAACAAACTATTTCATACCTTCTTTAGTAAATCTTTAATCTTATTTTTATTTTTCTCCACTTTTTTCTCTTTTTTTACAAGTTTCTTGGCTTCTTCAACTTCATCTTTATGTAAATTCTTGTAGGCAGTGCTATCAGGCGCATATTTACTCCATGCTCTCGGTTTCTTTTCGTCTCCCAAGTTAGCGCAGGGCTGTACTTGAATCTGCATAGACTTTATACAAGTACCATCAAAGTACTCGAGAGCCTCGTTTGCTTGCTCCTCTGTCCTGTATCCAATGAAACCAAAGTTTCTAAACTTACCATCTTTAGTATACTTCAATTGAACATCGGTTACTTCACCTTTCACAGCAAATATTTCTTTGAGTTGTTCCACAGTAACCTGAAAGAATTTAATTAATAATTTCAAGAGGACACTGTAACACCACTTCTTATATCATAAGACTGTTTTACTTGCCTTATTCGGTAAATTTTTAATAATAAGTCGTGACATTTTTCGCGCAATAAATACATGAAATAACTATTATTTACTTTATGCGAATATGAAAAATATTACTACGAAGCAAACAGCAAAAGTTTAAAGCACGTGTGTTGATTGTTGATTTTTTTTTTTTAATAATTTGCCCTTTCGGGCAGGCTAAAGCTATAGAGCCATACTGCCTTGTCTTAAGTGTTATTTCTGCTGTATCTTAGCTATAGTTATCGTCAAAGTCGTCTTTGTCAAGTCCAGTTCGTGTCAGTTAATTCCAGTCATGCTTTAGTAAAGTAGTGGCAACTTTACTACAAAGCTTCGATGGAGTTTTGGAAGCAACACGAAAACTCATGTTTCACCACATTATATCATTTTCCCACAATCGCGCTTGTAATTCGGCACTTTATGAATACAATACCACCATTTTTATGCATAAACACTCGACAAAACACTAGTTTTGGAAAAAAATACAACGGAGCGACACGACTCTTCCCGCGTTCCCGCCAAAACTCCTTGATTGTTGAATACAGACTAAGTAATGTTGGGTACAGACTGGACCGGACCGAATGTCAAGAGTATGCTGCTATCTCTTTTCATTGCTCGCAAACCCAAAAAAAGTTATGGTTTTCGCTGTCTTTGTATGTTTACCTGCTCTTATCTTTTTAAAAACATATATCTGTAGTTCTGTACTACTATCTACATAAATCTTGGCAAATGAGGTGTCTATCAATACAATAAACAAATAAATATCTTTATCTTTATCGACGTGTCTTAGCAATAAGTACGCATAATTATATATGCGTACACGTATATAGGATACCTAATACCTATACGCTTTCAGTATCAGAACACAAGGCATAATTTTACTACTATATTTCAAATAATATATAATAATGGTCCGGTAAAATACTAGTAACGTGGTGTTGTTTTAATATTTGTTACATATCGGAACTGTCAATAATAATCATAACTGCAATTTGGAAATGTGTATTATTAATGTTTTACTACATGTAACTACTTTCATTGAAGTAACACGAGATTACGAGATATCGCTCAGTACATTAAGTGCCTTTGTTTAATATGGTCCGGTCTATACACAACGTAATTTTATGTTGTGCAAAAGTCAGTGTCTTCTGTGAAATTGATTTTTTTTTTGTTTAGTTTGCCGTATCGGGCAGGCTAAAGCTATAAAGCCATACTGCCTCGTCTTCAGTTATTGCTATAATTCATGTTTTACATCTAAATGTCATGCTTTAGTAAAGTAGTGGCGACTTTACTTTAAGCTTCGATGGAGTTTTGGAAGCAACACGAAAAGTCATGTTTCCCCACATTATATCATTTTCCCGCACTCGTGCTTGTAATTCGGCACTTTATGAATAAAACACCACCATTTTTATGCATAAACACTCGACAAAACACTAGTTTTGGAAAAAAATACAACGGAGCGACACGACTCTTCCCGCGTTCCCGCCAAAACTCCTGTGAAATTGATGACATTTAATATGGTTTCATTTTTTTTGTATTGGCGACACAAATTATGCATTTGCTAGAGTTAAGTATTAATAATTTAGTAATAATATTCAAGTTTGTTACCGGTCAAATCAATTACAGGCTAAGTCAGTTCAAGTCTCAGGTATCTAAAATTCTAGTAAATCTTCTAAGATATCACATGACCAAGATTGGTTGTAAGTATGAAAAGTATAATTTTAAATGTTGTTTGTGATGACGATAAGTTAAAGTTGTTTTTTTAGCGGGAACGCGGAAAGAGCCGTGTCGCCCCGATGTATTTTTTTCCAAAAATTGTGTTTGTCGAGTGTTTACGCATAAAAATGGTGGTGTTTTATTCAGAAAGTGGCGAATCATATGCGCGAGTTTAGGAAAATTATATAATGTGGTGAAACATGAATTTTCGTGTTGCTTCCAAAACTCCTTCGAAGCTTTATAGTAAAGTCATCACTTTACTAAAGCATGACTGGACTTTACTGACACGGACTGTGCATGACCAAGACTGGGCTTTGAGTATACTTATAGCTACGAGGCAACTTATTTAACTTGTGAAATTTGAAAACATAAAACACTTGACACTAGCAAATACTCAAAATGCGACGCCAAGAGCAAAGAAAAAAAAAGTTTGTTATGACAGCTGATTCGTGATCAGCTGATTGTCATGCGAGGGACGAGAAGATCGTCTCCAACACTTTCCTGCAATTTTTTTATTTCATTGTGTCCAAATCTTGGTTCAGTGTGTGTTATTGTAGGAGCTGGCTTAATATACAAAACAATTGTGCCTGGATAAAATACAAACATGTCTACCGCAATGACTTTTGGTCAAAAGCAGTTCATTCCGACGCCGCCTGATAAGGGTAGTTTTCCTCTCGACCACGAGGGACTCTGCAAGAAAATTATGACTAAATACATGAAGTGTCTATTCAACAACAACAGCGACAACTCCATGTGTCGAGACGAAGCAAAAGAATATCTGGCATGCAGAATGGAACATAATCTAATGGCTAAAGAGGACTGGTCGAAACTGGGATTTCAAGATAAAAATGTCACTATGGATAGTAAAAAGTGATTTAGACTACCATTTTAGTAAACACTTAGGTATGTAAATACTCATTGTACAGTGAAGTAAATTTTCCTTAAATCTTATTACGGAATGTTAATTTATTTTCAACTAAATAAACATGATCATCAGATAAATAGCAAGAATATAAGATTAAGTTGTTTAAAAAGTACAGTTATAGTACTATACTAAAATAATTTAAAACCAGATTTATGATGATACATACATATACAAACTATCTATATATGTATAAATAAATAAAAACCAAATTATGTTTGTTGGTAAGCACATAACTTGAAAATGGCTGAATCAATTTAGCTGATACTTTTTGAAATGGTTGTTAAACTTTGATTGAGGCTTAGGTACATACATTTGTATAGGTGTGGGCAAAGACTGATCTGTGCCACACTAGGTTAAATGTACTGGACATTCAGCTAGGAACTATATAAATAAATAATCTAAAAGCTCAATGAGAATATGTAGTCTAAAAATGTTGGCTCCCCATTGCCACAACTGCTTTGCATCTGTGGTGCATTAATAGAGCTTTCAAATATTGAGTATCCAGACTTTCAAATGACTCACTTTGAAAAGTCTTGTTAGCAGCAGAAACCTCACCTTAATGGAGATATCAATTCATAATTAGGTACCTATATCACATAAAAATATAACTGATTATAAAATATTTTTTTTATCCTACTTATCTTTTTAGAGCAATTTTCATGGACTTTCCTGGTTAAAATCACCAAAAATCAATTCCCATGATGAATGGCTTCATACAAGTCTGTATGAAACCTTCACAGCATACCTGGTGCTGGTACTGATATTTTTTTAAAAGGTTTTTTACTAAAGTATAGTAATATCCTTGGACTATATTGGGTGTATACATGTATAGTCCATAGGTTAAATGTGACTTATCTTCACTTGGCCAATATTTTATTTTTGGTTCCAAGGTTAGCTAAAAAAATTAGATCCTATTTAGTTTGATTTCGATCGACTAGATTCGACCTGATTCAAGTGGATGAGAAAATTCACAAACAAATTTAATCTTGAAAAACTTTTATTTTATAAATCATTAAACATATAATATTACTTAGGAATATATGTATTTTAAAAGTTAGATATAATGTTAAAGAGTAATAATAAATTTTAAGGAGTACTTTTTAAAAATAAAATTGATATTTTTAGCGCCAATTATAAATGGCTTCATTTATAAAATAAAATATCACAGTTATCACTAAATTATTTGTGACCAAAGAGTTTGTAAAAATTGTACAAATTAATTTTACTAAAATATGAGTGACTGAGAAAAAATATTAACAAGTCACTCTACCGGCCTATTTTATTAATATTATGCTTTAAATTATGATATTTATGTTACACAGTTATTTTTTTGACCATAAATTTACGGCTGATTGCACAAGAAGAATATTTTTAAAGACCTATAATATATATAGCGTACAACATATTCATTAACATTTCATTACAAACATTTATGAGGGATATTTGGAAGGGGTAAAGTTACCAAATCAATACATTCACATCTCAATAGCAATTACAAAAATATCCAAAGATAATTTGTTCTGTACAATGACTAACTATATAAGCACCATTTTCATTCTACCAAGTTTTATATCCAAAAATGGCAATAAATCTACTAGTGCAATGCACAGTTTCACTTCATACAACAACTTTAGCTTAGACTAAGCCCACACAGAAAGTGATATTAGCTAGGAAATGTGAAGGTTGGTTGGCTTAGTTACGTATGCATGACAAACACAAATTTCTCATTGAATTGCACACTTGGAATAAACACACGTCGTTGTTGCCTTTTCCGTGTGACCTTAGTCTGACTTCAGAGACACGTAAGGCCTGCAATATGTAGACAATTTGTTACATAAAATTGTGTGATTACTTCAATAATATGGCATTTTTAATTTTTAATCACTTCTACCATTATACTTCATTTAAACATGCCTAAATAATTTACAATTATTTTATGTGTACCTCTTTACCAGCATCAAGAGATAAATAATGTGCATTAGTTATAATGCCTTACTAAGTATAAATATACATAATAATTATTTATGCGTTGATATTATATACACTGCTGTATACCTACTACAGTACACTTACATAAGGAGCAATAATTTACAAACAAGTAATTTTGATAAATCGTGTATAAGGCATTCTTGTGATAGATATTGGACACTTACTGGAAACAATTTACTATGAGAATAAGATAGTGATTAAATATATAAAATAGTATTTTAATTATATTTTTTATACAAAAAATAACATAGTTGTTTCCATTAATTTAATACTGACATCGAAAGACAATACAAACTGTACAGAATCTACTTTGAGTGGTGTTTTATACCTTACATGCCATTAAAAAATCAAGCACTCGATCATATTGAGATCAAAATGTACATACAACACAATAAAATAAAATAATAAATTTACCCATAGTTACTTAACGTAGTTTACATCTAGGTATCTTAAATAATTAAATCAATACTAAATTAGGCAGTGCTATATTGCGCATACAGTTAATAACTAGGTCTAGTCTTAACTCAGACAAATCTTAGATATGTACTGTTTATAAACTTTATTATGTTCACGTAAAATTATTTATAATTAATATCATAATGCGAATGATATATATTTGAGTAAATACGAATTTAATTACGTGGCACACTGTGTGAATAAATTTTATGTAACGCTTATATCTTATTGATGTAAGCACATAAAATGTACCTATACGTATTATAATATGATTATACTTTAAAAGTTGCTAGAAATTAAGTATATCAGCTCTTACATTTATTTACATAGGTATTTATATATATTGACTCATGGAAAATATGATAGTGACAGAGCTCTTACTGACTAAACCTTGCAAATACTAGGAGAATAGAAGTAATTAAGGGTAATAGTGACGAGTTAATGTGTGTTGAGGCGGTGTTACTGGGCGAGCGCAGCGTGGAGCCCGGCGCGGGTAGTGCGCGGTACGGGGACCGCGTGCCGGGCCGCTCCGTGGCGCAACCCATCCAGAACTGAGCGGATGGGAGCTGCTTCTCGTGCTCCACTCGCATCGCAAGGTCGTTGAACTTCCAAAACCCTTTGCCTTTGAAGAAGTAGGTTTTGCCTGTAAATTAAAATATCATAATTAAAACAAAGTTCAAAGACATCGTTGCTGAAAATTAGTGAAAATTCAATACCACGAACACTTGTATTCAATACTTGCGATGTTATTCAAAAGGTACTTTAACCTAAGCGAGTTTTACGGCGTAGCTTCATATTTCCAAATTATATTTTAACTTTAATAATTATTACGAATTTTAAAGTAAATAAGTATTAATTACATTATTTTGAAAGTACGATTCAAAAGAAAATCAATTCTTTATTTGCCTGTTATTAGGTTACAAAGGTCTCAGAGTAAAGTAAATTACAGCTACTAATATCTTCACATCAGGAATGCAAAATTAAGAAAGTGTATTATTAAGTTTAATATAAATATTTCAGCTTACCATCTTTCCATTGGAAGACGCTGTCGATGTTATATCCAACACCCTTCCACATTGCCATATTGCGAGGGTAGTCCAATTCCACGCGTCCTTCGTCTTCGTCAAACCTATAAACAATATTTAATAACATTCGTAATGAAAACTTGTACAAAAATATGCTGTATTTTTTTGAAATAAAGCTAGCCCCCAAAACAAACTAACTGTATACAAAATTAATTGCTTTGCGGCCCGATTTAATTTTAATTTAATATTATTATCGACTCAATTTAATTTATTTATTTAAAAATATGTCTAAGTTACAAGTAAAACAAAATAATGTTTTACTAAGAACTAGGAAATACCTACAGTTAAAATATTATGTCATGTAAATATAACTTACTTCCAATACATAGTGCCGCTGTAAAAGTAGGTCTTGGTATTGTGACCCCAAACCATTGCGGCGTCCAACTTTTCCAAACTTTGAGGTAATCCGAGTGAGGTGAGCGGTTTCGGGTATCCAGGTAACAACTCCCTTATATTAAATAGATACAGCCGTTTTCCTAGAACAACAACAAGTTTTACTCGTCTTTCGTCTTAGTTACCAAAATTTGTTTCGCCGAAGTTGTTTATGAATTAACACTATTACTATGAAACGTGTATTTTGTCCTAATTGATACAAAATAATTCTTCACTATGTTACTACGACGGGTTGCTTTAACTTACCGATGAAAATAGCGATATTCTGGTCAGGTCGTTCATAAACGGCGTCTACATGAGAGAGGTCTCTCGGAAGTCCTGACCACATCCTCCTGATCTCCATTGGGTAGCCTTCATATTTACCGTGAGCTCCTATTCTCCAATGATACTGTAAACATGGTACATTTTTAATAAAGTTAACTATGTCATAGTAACTAAAAAATTTTGTTGTCACCAGCAAAAACTAGCTTTAGGTACTTACTTTCCCTTTGAAGATGAATAGTTCATTTCTTATAAGAGCCACAGCGTCGTAACTGGTGTCACAAGCCTCTGGTATGTCTGGTGGTGAAGTAGGGATGGGTTTAGATGTCGTTGTCTTCTCAGGATAGTATGGTTTTTTTGGGTAAGCTGGTCTAGAGTCGGTCGGATAGTTTGGCCTATTATTGGGATAATCAGAACGATCAACAGGGTAACGAGGTCGGTAAGTCGTTGAAGTTGTGGTGATTTCGGGAGTAGGTCGAGGGTAATGGTTAGGATTTGTTCTTCGAGGATACTCTTCTGATGTGTTGAAATGGCGCCGCGTCGGGTAGTATGATGGACGTTCCGGGTAGCTCGGAAGGTTGGGGTAGCGTCTTTCAGGGTAGTACGTTGGATTTTTGCTGGGTTCCCGCTCACGCGGATAGGTAGGGGTATACGGCCGGTAGGGATATTGATTTCTGTGGTTATGACGATGATTTGGTCTTCTAGTCGTTGTCGTCGTAGTAGTCGTTGTTGTAGGTGGCGGTGTCTCTGCAGGTCTATAGTATGGTATTCTTCCCCATTTCTTACTGGTTTCTTTTGGACCTGCAACACAATTTTGACTGTAATGACGTAACAATTAAAACGACTAAACAGACGTTATGACAAAGCTTTTAGTCCTACTCAACTTTATAGATTGTAGATTTGTAGCGATGATAGCTCAGTGGTTAGCGCGGTAGGTTCGCATGCCGAAGGGCGTGGGTTCAAACCCCAACAATGAGCTTGAGCTGCCGGTGAAGGAAGAACATCGTGAGGAAACCATAGCATGGTGGTAGGGTGGTACTTTAGTACTCGGCTGGCTAGCTACCACCCTCAAGTTGAAAATCTGCCGCCATGCATCTAACGGTGTGTTCCGGCAGCCTCACTTGAGAGCCAGTTCCATTCCAGGCTAGGTGTGCTTTACCATCTTCGACCACACCTTCACTTAACATCAGGTGAGCTGTGAGCTTCACTTAACACAACTAGCCTGTCAACCATAAAAAAAAAAAAAAATAGATTTAGTTTCACTTACCATACATCTGCTGGATTCCATTTCTGTCATCTTCAGGCAGCACGAAGTTTGGCTGGATGCCTTGGTACCATGGGAACATGAGAGCCCCTCGAACTGAACTGTGACTAAGCCCTAACGAATGCCCGAACTCGTGTGCTGCTACAGCGAAGAGGGACGTTCCTAAAAACATAAAAAAATAGTATTATTTTTCTTAGTTACATTGTTAATTAGTTTAAAATGTGTTTGTTGGTTTTGAAATTTACATTAAGCCTTCAATACATAATGCTAATTTGATTAATATATAATAGGTACCTACGCGATGCCTACAACTATGTTGTTTTTCAACCCCATTCAGATTGAAATAGCCTATCTTCTTGTAGCGTCAGTGAAATAAAGGTGGATTTACACATGACTTGGTGAACACAATTCGGCGCTGGCTAGTGCCGCCGCGTATAAATTATCGCATGAATCTGGCGCTTGGGATAATCGCGACTCTGTCGCGCTTCGGCGGTCGGCTATAGGACTCTTTGTTGCCACCCTATTTTCAATGACTATGCAAATTGTAGAGTCCTGACTTTCCGAGAACCATTCTAACCTGCGAAATCTAATTATAATTACTTCTCTCTGCTAGTTTTGATAAGTATATTTCAGGAAAGCTTCTTTCTCCGAAACGTATTTTAATAGCTTAATGACTTAATGAAAACTGATTGGCATTAACAATCATTTTCATGTGATGTTGAATAAATAGGTAAATTTACTTATGATTTAATTGACATTCACACGATATTTTATGCAATTTTAATTCTGTTTGACTAATAGTAGGTATAATTTTTTATTACAAACTTATCAGGTACTATTACGGTGATTAGTTGACCTACCTAGTAAAACGAAATATTATACTTAAGTGAATAAAAAATCTAAATCTATGTATTACTATACGAGTCGGTACATTGCTTTTTATGTTAGTAGTATGTTTAGGTAGTCTGAATTAAACGATTCAATTATTATTTATTACTGAACTAGAGTATGATTTATTGTCATTTATGAAGCGAAATTGCATTTCTAGATTAGCCGGTCGTGGAAGTGGTTGGATGGCTGATGTGGTGGAATTAATTTCGCTTATGATTGTGACGTGTCTCGTGACACCAGGGGAGATCACAGGATTAGCATTAATGAATGCAGCGTTGATGAGCTCGCATACGGATAAAGTAATTAAACAGTCGTTTTGGCAAAGTTTCACTTCTGGTTGCTTGCATTATGTTATAAGGGCTTTCAGGGTTCATTGGGAAAATGGATCCTTACACTTTTACTGTGTTCGTCCGGTTCATTTGTGTATCTGTCTGTGTCCAATAAGGTTACGTATAAGTTTGTTAATAACTTCGAAATTAATGGCAATAGCTAAGTTTGAGAATCACCATAATTGTGATTCATCCTGTTAATATACATGTCAAAGGCCAAGCCTTTATACAAGTACCTTCATGGAGCGGTTGATTTCTGGATAGTGTACATTGAGATTTTCTTTAATAACCTAGTTATTTAGATTGCCAGAATTAAATAATAATCAGCTCTAATGTCAGGGTAAATGTGCCGCCATAAGGTCTCTGTCATGGCTTGACGGTTGTCATGTCGTCAATCTATCATCATTACTTAATCTCGTTACTGTATTCTGGTAATATTACCTTCGTCGTCTTCATTCTTGGGCTGCAGCAGCCAGAGTTCGTCGTCGTCAAAGTGCGCGTCGCCGCCTCGGCCTGTGCCTGGAAAGAACGCGTGCGCCAGGATGGAGCCGCGCCCATCGAACGGGTAAGCATCGTCGTGGTACCGTCTGAAAAATTTTAATTGTTGCTAAGTTTATGAGGACACAATATAGTCACTTTCGACAGAATTAATTACTTAATCGTTCAATAATTATAAGGTCTTAATCATCCGAAGTTTATTTATGGTTGACAGGCTAGGTATTTGGCCACAGCTAGCCTGGAATTAAACTGGCACTCAAGTGAGGCTGCCGGAACACATCGTCTGGTACTTGGCGGCAAATTTTCAACTTTAGAGTGGCAGCTAGCCAGCCGAGTTTCTACCTACTAGAAAGTACCCTACCAGCATGCTATGGTCTCCTCATGATTTTCCTTCACCGGTAGCTCAAGCTCATTATTAGGGCTTGAACCCTCGCCCTTCGGCGTGTGAACCCACCGCGCTAACTACTGAACTGTCTTCGCTACAAACTAGTAGGCCATTGGTAGGGAGTTGTAAGCCTATTACAAGTACGCAGTATAAATGGAACCTTCCTCTGGATCGGAAAATAGAATTAACTAGTGGTACCTAACTAAATCGTTGAGGTGTTTGGATAAAATTTTACTAGACTGTGTCTATTTTAAGTGTATAATCTCACAATAGTTAACCTAAGTAGTCTCAGCGTGGAAGGTAGTACCGACCAATGCAAACTGCCAACATCAACGAAATAAATAGGCGTTATCTTAGCTCTCTTGCTGGATGAAAACAGTACGTAATGTATTCATTTCGCAACAAACAACAGCAGATGGAGTGGACGTAGTCTGCGGACTGGAGCAATCAAACTTGCGTCCCGTGGGCCCCGCTAGCGACCACCTACCCGCAGTACCCACCTAATCATTTTTCGCGCCAACAAAACGAGGAAAAGACCTCGCCCATGCATATTTCACGGAATATTAGCTGACCGTTGCTTTATTGAGTTGCCATGTGAAAGTTCTTGCCATTATCCGATACGAGTGGGTAGGTACGTAAATAGGGAAATGTTCACGTACTTTGCGTGCTTAGTGTTATTGCTTTTATACTTACTCAGTGTTCCGTGGAATATATTGCTAGGGAATTCATTGTAGGTACCCTATCTATATTGAAGGGTGTAGTACGGAACTATGTTCCAAACCAAATATTGTAGGTGTTACTGACCTAGGTATGTAAAATAGGATTTGATGAGGTTAGGTGACATTAATGAACACTTAATCATGGATGTATAACGAGTTCGAGTCATTGTATTCTTGAAAAAAAATGATGAAAGTAATAAAAAAAAAAATTCGCTGAATACGACATGCAAAGAGAAGTAGATTAGATCATAGAATAGAAAAATTACACAATTAGTTAATGTCTAGTTTTACCAATCTAAGGAAGTTGTAGTGTGCCTATATTAGTAGTAGGTATAAGTTGCCTATTCAATTGTATTGATTGATTGCGTGCATACGTATTTTGAATACGGTTTTTTCAATATGTTTCTCATGTGAGCAGTGTAGCAGTACCTCTTGATCCACCGATAGCTCGTTGTAATGAAACACCCTTACTTTTCATCACCGGATTTATTGTTCAACAAAAACATTAACTCTGATGCACGTTGTCTAAATCACAAAACGAAACGCTATCGCGTTTTAATATTTCACTGGTTCGGCCGTAGCGACATCTAGATTTTATTTCCGAACTACTTCTACTTAAACACCTCTAATAGAAGATCTGTAACTAACACGTGTAGATATATACCTACATATGTGTGAACATAAATCCGGCGTTAGATTTTCACTTACATCGACCAACTTGAAGCACGCTGTTAAGTTGTAGGTAGGTATAATTTATTACTGGGGTAATATTACAGTTTATAGGGGTATAAATCTCTAAGTCGCATATAGCGCGCTTTGTGCAATCTCTACCAGCTATACCCATTGAGTGATGATGAGGCCTGCCTACGCAACTAAGGAGCAAGAAAATTTCAATGCTCTCAATTTTATTATTTTCATATTCAACAAAAGTACGAAGGATGTAATTTTTTTTAACAATTTGCGCAATTTGGACTATATCTTGAGTTATAGGTTTAGGTTTAGTCTCAATATCAGTCTTAAGTCACTTCGTGGTCTTCAAATATTTTTGTATTTATGTTTGTAGTTTTAAATTTTACTTCGCTAGCTTATAACTTATTATGGTCATAATGTATCTAATATGTCTCTATTTAGACAATACGTGATTAGTACATTTTATCTCAGATAATATAGGCAAGGATATAATGAATAAGACAGTAAATATACATGACCATTTAATTCAAGCAATTTTATTGAAAGTGAAGTTTACCGAGGAATATCGTAGAAAACGGGAAGAATTTTATAGAGAGTAATATAAGTTAACGGCCCACATAAAATTCAAGACAGACACAGTCGGCCACAACTCTGGCCATAACATTTGTCAATATTGCCAACAGTATCACCATTTTCACTCAAATACAATAAGAATTTGGAAGTAACTAAGTGCACTGATTTTTAAGGCGGAAACGTTAAACAATAGTGTCCGGTTGAAAAGTGTATTTCATATAAAATATATGTATTCTGAGTGTTCCTGGCAAGTGGACAGCTTTCGAAATAATAAAAGTGCACTTGAGACGTGACCGCGAGCGAACTCAAGTTTCCGACAACGTCGTTTCTCGCGCAACCTGTCGTGGCACTTTGAAAAAAGAAAATTTTATGCAGACCATACTAGAACTTGGTGCAAGTTTGCAGCATCGAGCACAATATGGCGGCCGCAATATGTCCACGCTAGAGGTTTTTGTTGACGCTACTTTCTCATATCTACCGCTATCTAATAAACGAAACTTTGTCCTATACTCATTCGATATGCGACTCCTGTAAGCAACTGAGCGTCATTTGTCAGGATACAGCCGTAGGTATGTTCTATCGTCGAGCCTTGAACAATAGTGTCGTGAGCTGGCCATGAGCCTTCACAATATTAAACAACATTTTCTTTCAGACTGTTTCCGTATCCAGTTGACATGCTCGGTAATATTTTAAAGCAAAATATATGGCACGCTGTCTATCGTATCAGTACTTTACATATCGACTTTTAAACATGTAAAATAGACGGGTCGTAACGAATGACTCTTGCGTGCTGTGAATACAAACTATTTGCGTTGAGTGCAGTGGGCGATGTGCTTGGATACATTAGCTTGATAAAACATTAATTTCACCCGCAAATTAAAGTAACACGTGTCTAGGTTTCTATTGTTCCGAATAGAGCACTTAGGACACCTTTTGTTGCGTACAAGTTTCTTTAAATATTCTTGGAGGCACCTTAGAATTATTAGATAGGTACCTAGGTATAGGTAGTCGAGTGGATTTATTGTCTTGTCACGTGTCTGGAGTGGAAAGTGAATCGAGATCAGAAAAATACCCTCCTACACTTGGAAAGACATAAATGAGGTCCAAACTTAACATCTGTTAGTTCATTAATAGGTATCTACCGTTTATCGTTTTGCGCCTAATATTTTTATTTAAAGATCGATCTAAAGGAGAAATGACAGAATGATAGTTGATCGCGCGAATTCATGTGAATCGATAGAATAATGCTAACATTTTTGCTCTATGTAGGTACCTAAGTAAAACGCCCAAATGGACTAAAAGTTATATTAAAAGAAAAAAGTAGAGACTAGGCCAGAGGCGAGGATGGGTCTACATGGCTTTATGTTTTCTTGAGATTATTGCGTTTCGAGTGACTTTGACTGTGAGATAATGGTAGGCATCTGTACGTTGAAATAACGATGTAGCAACTTAAATTTATGCTGTCTACTTTATCTTTACATATCTAGATATGCAAAGATAAATATACATTTAGTTCTATGTTTACGAGAATAGTTTTTTCATTTTATTGAGTAGAATACTTTGAATATCTTTACTATGAATAGAATACCGTGGCCTCGCTTTGTTTCATGTAAATTAAAACATTGCAGGTGGTTTTTATAAACTGGTGCTAAATTCGCAAAACCACTGCAGTTTTCATATCTACATAGTATATATAGTTGGTAGTAGTGTACCAACATAGTAAACTTATAGTCAGATTTCGGTGTCAGTGTGTTTTTAGTTGAATAATAACAAAAAAAAAACTAAAATAATAAACCATCTCTACCAAGTGCCGTGACCATGTACATTAGTGGCAAACAGATATCCGTTTCAGAATAAAGTAGTTAGAGACTTTTACGCTGTTTTGTTTCTTGTACGGCACATACCTACAGAATCGCCAACGAGCAACTTTGTGGAGGACGAAACATGTCTATTGCCGGATGGTAAGCGTCATGCTTGCTCATTAAGTTCAGTTCATTCAGTTTATAGAAACACAGACTAAAGCTGATCTTTTATCTGAGTAGGTAATTTGACTTACCTACATGCTCAATGACCTTTTAATAGACAAATCTATACATATATTTATTTCTAAATATACAGATACCAAAATAGAAACGTGCTCTAGTGTATTTCCGCACAGTTTCGCAACGTCCTGATTCCAATGCCCCGCACGAGACGAACACAAATCCCCCTTAAAATGGATAGGACGTTTCTCTAAATCCTAGCTTGATTATTATTTATTATCAACTCTGTAAATCAAATTGAGGGCGATTTAGAATTTTAAATTTTAGGTTGCTCTTAATAATGTAGTTAGTTTAGCCAGTGAGCATCCACATAAAACTAGTGGAGTTTCTTCAACATGTAGCCTCTCGTTTGTAAGTTCTATAACTTTTCATAAGTAAGTTAATTAATTTGTTAAAAGAAGGCGTAGGTTATGGTTAGTCTTATAAGGTTTTAGGTTTGTTTGTAGGCAGGCATTAATACGCAAGTTTTTGATGAACATGTCCGGATATGTGTAGATTGTTTAGCGTTAGAGTCGGTATGTAGCTCTAAACTGTAATAATGGTATATTTTATCGTGGTACTGTAAAATAGAAAACAAGCAATAAGTACTACGCGCATTTGATATAAACGTAAAACTAGTATTACTTGCAAGCAGACATGTGACAGTGACCACCTGGAGGTCCTGGATACGAATCCCACGGCACGAATCACTGTTTTTTCTAAGTTGTGTGCGTATTGCCACTGACTTTAAACGACGAAGAAAAACATTGTAAAGAAACTTACATATTATATAGATATGTGAAGTGTACCAATCCAGACTTGGCCAGCATGGTGGGCTATGGCCTTGCCCTTCTCATAATGAGAACAAGCCTCGCGCCCGGTAGTGGCACAATTTATAAAAATAGGGCTGATTCAGATAGACATGCCTAGAAAAAACCACATCGGGTTTAATTGTAAAGCCCAATTATACCTTGAGGGTAATCAATTACACAATGTAACTTACTTGGCGAAAGAGACTACGATGTCAGCGTCGTCCGAGTTGATTTGTGTGAAGGTGAGTCTGGAAGCCTGCTCCCAGACGTCGAGGGCACGCGCGAGCACGCTGCGGGTGGCATGTGGATCCAGTTGTGATGGCTGTCTGTCCTGCGATAAGCTGCCAACAAAAAAAAGACAAATCTTGGATCATGGAACATTTAATAGAGGTTTATGATATACCTACATATATAATTTGATTTTTACAGAGGAGTGGTGGAATGATGATAACGAAATCATGATTACATATTATATTATAACACAATGTTTTTCATTACATTACATTACATGTAAAAAAAAAGCTCAAAATATACAAAATTATTAACGTTAAATATTGGTGCTGTGCGACACTTTCACTGTGCGAAAAAGCACTCTAAATAAAGATTTAAAAAAATAAAAAAATGTAAAAAAACTTAATTCGGAAAGTATAAAAATGAATGCAAAAATATTGTATTTATAAATGAAGTAATTTAATAAACTTTGATACCATTTATTTATTTGTTTGTCTGTTTGGAAAATAGTTAACTAAATGAGATTTTTTGGCAAGATGAATCGTTTCGCGCAAGGCGCCAAATTCAAAATATCTGGTGTGTTCGGTAATGACAGTTCAATTACTCATTGTAGGTTCACGAAGACTTATTTTACGATAGTAAATGGGGCGTATAAATTACTATCAACTTGCGAACAAAATTATGACTTGGGTAACTTATCAATGGTTTAACTACAACTGTGGAAAGACGGAATTGTATTTTTTCTCATTACACATCTACACTAGGTATATATGGTGGTAGGAAACTTTTGAAACATCAAAAATCTGATATTACCAAAGGCTAATAAATGATTAATTTTTTATGGGATGTAATGTAGCTACTGTAGCAATATGAAGATCAAACAAAGAAGCTAGATACCAAACAATAAGTCCTCGTTCTCCCTACTCGAGGTTCCTCTTTAATCGTTTCCTTTGAAAGCTTTGATTGTTTGGAGTATGTGCATATTCGCGTTCAATGGAAGACTATTTACGGATTAGTACCGGCTGAGAGTGAGCTCTAGTTCTCAGTGCCAGTTGAATACTTGACGAGAGAGGACATTACACCTACATCACGTGTAGCCCGCAGATTAGGCTACAGTTATCTGCTGTGTAACTAGGTGTGGTATCGCATAGCCAATGCATATAGTACCTATAGGGGACGCAAGCGGCCGTTCCTATGCTCGTGTCGTGTTATTTGTGTGGCCCGTGGTCGCCAGCTTTCCGGTAATGGAATAATCGCATTGTGGACTATTTGAGTGACTTTGCTCTATTTAACGCTCACTGCGTTCATTACACAGGATTTATGCGTTGTCATTATAACGACAAGCGACCTCATTTGGTATACACACAGGTTTTAATTAGAGACCTAGTTAAAACCTGTCCGAGATTAATACACAACTAATCCGGAGTATAACGCGGGAATTATGACGTAGCTCTGTTTGTAAACGTCGCGTAGGTAGAAGCGTATTATTTTTATACCTGAGTTAGGACACTACATACATTATTCAAAATTTAAGTGTCGGTGAACAAACTGGCCTGGCAGTGTTGCGGTCGCGTTTTGTTCATATCTGTGCAGCACATTTTGTCGGATAAAATATCGCTTCTGCGGGTAATTAAAACTAACCAACGCGGACAGAGGCCGCGGTTGCCGTTGTTAACAATTATTTTAATGAAATTATTAGGGGACGCTGGGGAAATAAGCAGGATAATGATACGAGACTTTATAATCAGGAATATTCATTTTGGAACGGGTGGGCCGTGGGTGGTGTACGTCTCTAGATAGACGCCGGCGCGCAAACCGGTCTGTAACATGTAATATTGTAAAATATTTCATCGAGACTTTTAATGGCCCAGACTTCGGGACAGTCGCCGCTTCAAATGGAAACCATTACAAATTTATTATTGCCATATTAACAGGATGGCCGCTCGTGCGCGCACTATATCAGCCAACTACTCGTAGTTAATTGCAAACCTTGGATGAAACTCGCAACCGCATTTCGAAGTTAATGCTGTTATGTCAGCTTAAAATAATGAGAGTAGACGAAATTCGGGTAAATTAACCGTTACACTTTGAAGAGCCCGCTTACACTCGTACACGGTACCTACTAGAAGCGACCTAATTATGATATGAATTTCCTCTTTATGTCGTCTACGCACGACAATGGTCTTTAGTTGTAGATACACCGATAATATGGTCCGGTATGTTTGCGTCCTATTAAACTGATTGTCTGGTAATCATATCAATTAAGTAACGTACCTACTACTCATTTGCTGCCGCCCCAACGTAGATGCTACGCCGTAGCGCGAGCTACGTCGTTGGTATTACGATATTAACTGTTCATTATGACTGGTAATCACGTTAACTAAGAGCTTCTGCTGTTAAAGTTAAATATGCATGTAGATAGGTAGATATTGATGTAAAATAGGTATGCGAATTGGGAATGGCGACATAGCTGCATATGTTTGTAAAGATTTTTTGTTTTTTTTTTCAAATTAGTCTTAATCTAGGGTTAAAGTACTAGGTGTGTACTGCGAGCAGACTAGCGACGCGCAAGTGGTACCCAATCACGAGTATGACGCATGTGCCATGTTTGTAAAGTTTAAAAACTTTCACAAAACGTTCACAATTAATTCAAAGGAAATTTAACTGTTAGCAGGATTATTACAGCTTCATTTGCAAACTTGTCGCAAATAAAGCCAAAAAAATGCCTTTTTTTGTGGGGGCGAGGTCAGCTCCGCAATCATTCCCGAGACGGAACACGTGAGGTGGTATGTAAATAGGTAAGTTTGTAGTAGGTTTGGCGAAGTTGGTGGCACGTTGCCGGGTATAAGGAGTCGGACGGAATAGAAGGACGGTGGGCGCGGGGTCGCGGCCACGTGAGCAGGGGGGCGGCCGACCCACGTGACCGACCCACAGACCGACAATGCTACCAGGTCCCACTCTCATGGCAACCCCGCTTAGAACCTTGTTATCGACCCTCTCCTTTTACAATGTCATACAGACCTTCTGCACCAAATTGCTTATCAAAAAATCCATTTTAACATAGCAACGAAATACCATCCTGATTTATTAACAATGCAAGGGTCACAAAATGGAAATATTTATCCTCACCATCGACGTGAGATTGACACCCGCATGAGTTCATGAATATCTTTATTCTCTATAAATAACTGTCATTGTTGTTATTTATTGGTCGTAAAGTGTTACGAGGCGTTCGATAGGTACTTGCTCGTATTAAAATGTATCTGTATAATTTGGTGGAGCCAGGGAACCTACGTTTATGGCACGAAATAATAAAACTTGGTACACCACTACAACACCACTACATGGAACAGTAGCTTAACTTTTACTTTACATCATGTTCATTTTTCACACTTGGACATAGTAGATATTCAAACTAGAGATGTTAATTATGTGAAAAGATAAACATGATACGCATAATAAAACTCAATCATTGGACAGCGACTTAGAATATACCTATATTTTATGAAATTTAATATGAAAGTTTTGACGTATAGGTCCGCTGTTGCCTACTAACCTGTCAATCGGTTAGCGACGACGTGTATAAAGATGAACTACGCAGACGAATAAGATAGTATCTTACAGGAAACAAGGACGGCAGGTTGAGCTGTTATTAAACTGTACGATTAAGATACATAGTTTCAGAACATTTTTAAACCTGCAATCACGTATAATTCCTATCCCAGCCCGTTTGGAAGGGGACATTTCTATGTTTTAATTTATTTGTATAGCATTTTATGAAAGCGTTCAATCTTTAGTACTGTTTCATCTGTCACATGGCGACGTCTTCACAACGAAACGGACATAATGTCGTAACGATGTCATAACAAACAGATTTGTAAGCACGAACTTTATGGCCTGTGTCCGACGAGCTAAAATTTAATTTTCTGAAATAATCTGTCAGCACGCTATTAAAATAATTCAAGCGCGCGACGATCCGCAGAAGTTGTTACATTTTATCACTTAGTAAGATGTTACAAGCTGTACAAGGGTACAATAACTACTGCAATTACAGTTTTATCTCTAAGATTGCAAAAGTTACCTTTCTAGAACTGATTTGTTTTGTTTTTCTAGCGTCTCGTAAAACCATCTCCATTTGCAAATTCACCTATCTTTATTTGTAAAAAAAATTAAAGAATCGCAATTTGATTTCAATAAGAAAATGTTTTCGATACAACGAATCGATATTATTTGAAGTGACATGTCAGCAGGAGATGCCAAATCACAATACGGTCTGCTTCAACAGATATATTAGCATAAAAATAATAAAATGTCTGCAGGTCCCCCGTGTCGGTACGGAACGGTCGCGACCCCCTGTCACAGCGATTGTCATTTCTGATGATGAGCACGACTGAGCGTCCCTCTACTCGCTTGTTATTCTCGTCAATAAACTCAAAACGATAACAGTAGCTTGAAATCAACCTGAAGAACAAATGCAGCCGTCTGTACCGCAACTGGTCGACTTCTACACTTATGTACGTTATTGCTTGTATCTAGCCTATCAGGATCATGCGGGCTTCTTCGAACTTTGATGAATTAATAATAACAGTACTTTGCGGTCAGTTTTTATCGGATTGCCAGTGTTCAATTGTTTCTTACGTACATTTTAAAATTTTTGCTGTTCAAATTAATCACATCAATAATAGAGTGATATCATACGTCTAGAATAATGCAGTGTCATATTAAGTCAAGGAGAAATAGTTTGCTACTTCTGACTGCACTAATGCAATCCTTTGAATTCCCCTCCCAGGCCGGGCCCATCCCGCGACGCCCTCCGACTCTCGCGCCGTACATTGGAGATAAGAGACGTGGCAGTAGGCATTGATGCTCACTGGGGATTTCAATAGTACTCGTAGTCTACTACCTCATTCTCAGATGCATTAAGCATTTAAAAAGACTAGAATGTGTGAAAATTCCAATTTAAAATACCCGCCGACATTAACATGACGCGCCCTTATTTTCGATTTATTATACGCCACGCCAACTTTCCTTTACGACTGACCCAGTAAAACGTTTTATCTGTGTGCAGATAGCCAATATTGAAGCGTGTGAGGCATTTATTGAGTAATAATTAGGGGACAATAACGGGCAGATGGCTAGCGCAAAGTTACGTCGAATTGACGTCGAATCCTAATTGACCTTTATCGGCAGCTCCTTTGAATGTTGGGCAGACGGAGCGGCTCTCACGTGAACCATTGTGGAGACAGCATTCACGCTCCTCGGGGATTTGAGAGGATTGCTAGACGACGCTAACGTTTCGCCCTCTCTATAGATGCAGTTCAAACGACCGTCTAACTTTACTGTGTGAGGCGTTTACATGTTTATGCGAGGTTTATCACGGCTGTTTAACTTGCACGTGGATTTGAGCAGCCATGTTGCAAGAAGATAGAGATAACGATGTAATACGGCCTGTATTAGATTTCTATCTGAATGTAAAATCTACGGAATAATGTCGGAACGACTAAAAGATTGTACAGTTTAGAGGCGTATTAAGAGCAGAGGTTCATGGTTTGCCGGTTCACACAGGAGAAATTAGCGAATCTGAGCGGCGGCAGCGAGCACCGGTCGTCGGTCGCCGGGGGCAGAATTAAGTCGAGAATAACGTTGTTATGACGGTAATGGCATATTACGGCTCGCTACGTGCGGGTATTTTCCGCGCCAAGTCTGATACTGAAATTGAAACAATTCTCCAGTGACGCGATTGCATCTGTAATCACGGACCGCTCACAATTCATATTAACGCTGCGGAGGCGCGATGTGTTAGACAAATTTTATTATCTCGTTTACACAAAAAATCGGTAAAAACTAGAATTTGTGGAGATATCCGATCGCTCTACGACTTTTTATTCCGGCGTTCGTAAATACGGAAAACCGATAATGACTCTAAAGCAGCATCGATTTGCCGGCATTGTTTGAGTGGCGTTCTTAAAAGGCTTGGAAATGACTGTTTAATAGTGAAGTACCTATTCAAGCTTAATGACCGCTATCGATTGCACTCGAATGCTATAGTTATCCGGATTTAAAGTAAGGTCTTTAACCTCATAATGACGTTGCTAAACCCCAGTTAAAGACACATGGTGTTAGAACTTTTATATGAGTTGGCTGAACTGAAGAGAGTATAATTGGAAACTCGAACCAGACCGCTGCAATACCAGGACTTGTCGTTCTTGGTGCAGTTATAGTCATAATTTTAACTATAAAACTGCTTTCTCGAAGATAACCACTTCGCATAACATGCGATATTAAAAAGTTAAGAGCGTTAAGTAAAATTCAGTTACGCAAAAACAACGAACACAACAGTCAGTAAATTCGTATCATATGTAAGTTGTAGGTATATAATGAAAATACGCTCTTAATTGATATTTATGTTAATTTCAGTATTTCATCCATTTGGTGATTTCGGCGATTTATATGTATTGATAAAGTACCTACAACTTTATTGACATGTATTGATAAAGTACCTACTTTGTCTGCAAATCTATATTGATATTTAAGGAAACTAGTTGTTAATACTTGCATCTAGATGTAACTACTGACTTACAAAGTTTCACGAAATTCTGATTAACGGTAACTAAATTAAAAGTATGACGTATGGACATATTGCGATTTGACTTGTAACTTTGGTGATATCAACAAAATACTTGTATTTGTTCCCGCAAACACCTTAGCTTTGCTTGGACAAATTACAACTTAATATTGGAGTAGATGCATAATACGAAGGAATGAACAACCGTAAGTAAAAATCCCTCAAATTTCTGGTCTCTTGGATGAGCGTAGAGCTACAAAATGCATTTAATATCACACTTTCTAAGACTACCGTAAACGATTTCTCCGTGTAAACTCAGGCATATCAGAGATTACACGCCCTCGCTTAAGCTGCATACCTAAGTTTTATGAATCACCGTTCCAAGAAGTGTGAGCGTAAGGTTTGAATACACTACCACGCTGGGCTCTGAAGCGCTTGGATAGGGATGTCTTCCTAGAAGCAGCGATTGTCCAAGCCTGGGTTCCGATTTCTGATGGTGTAAGGGAAGTGGACTGTGAGGTAGAGTGCATTCGGGATGCAATGACTCGAGTGTGTGATGCTGCCATGCCCCGGGTAAAATCCCTGCCACCTCGTCAGAGCGTCTACTGGTGGTCTGCTCAGCTTTCTCACCTCAGAGAGGAATGTGTAGCAGCCAGACGGTTGTACACCAGGCAACGAAGGCGGCGGCAGCGAGATGAAGATCAGGAGGCAGTGTTATATGCATCATATAGGCTCACAGTAACTACCCTGCAGAAGCAGATAGCCCAGGCCAAAGATAATGCTCGCCTGGAAATGCTGGAGACCCTGAATCACGACCCATGGGGCAGGCCCTACAAGATGGCTCGCAATAAGATACGCGCGTGGACTCCACCGCTAACACAGAGCTTACAACCGCAATTCCTGGAAGAGGTGGTGACCACTCTGTTTCCCAGTTTCGGGGAGCTAACGACTCCTGCGATGGCACTGTCTGCACAAGACAGTAACACGGTTGAGAAGGAAGTGCCACACGTCTCTGAAGGAGAACTAGCTGCAGCGGTACAACGGCTTAGATCCAAAAAGACGGCTCCCGGCCCAGACGGAATTCCTGGTCGAGCTTGGGTGCTAGCGATGGAGGCCTTTGAGCCTCGATTTAGGAATTTACTGAGCATGTGTCTGGAGCAGGGCCTCTTCCCGCGTAGTTGGAAAATTGGGAAATTGGTGCTCTTGCGAAAAGGAGGAAAACCTGCTGACTCGCCGGCAGCTTATCGGCCGATCGTCTTGTTAGACGAAGCTAGTAAACTCTTTGAGCGCATCATTGCTGCTCGTCTAACGAAACATTTGGAACGAGTGGGCCCAGATCTGGCGGACTGTCAATATGGCTTTCGCAGGGGCAGATCCACACTCGACGCTATATTACGTGTGAGGGCCTTAGCGGAGGACGCCGTGTCCAGGGGAGAAGTGTTATTGGCTGTGTCGCTTGACATTGCTAATGCTTTTAACACACTCCCCTGGGCCTGTATTAAGGAGGCATTGCAGTTTCATCAGGTGCCGGCTTACCTATCTCGAATCCTGGGGCACTATCTTTCGGAGAGACTGGTCATTTACCCAGGGCGGAACGAATGGAGTCAACGAGAAATGTCTTCTGGTGTTCCACAGGGTTCAGTCTTAGGGCCGACTCTGTGGAACATTGGATATGACTGGGTTTTAAGAGGAGCCAATTTGCGGGGTGTTCATACGACATGCTATGCCGATGACACCCTAGTAACGGCTCGTGGCCGAACATATAGAGAGGCGGTGATTTTAGCCACTGTGGGTGTGGATCAAGTCGTCGACCGAATCAAACGGTTAGGCCTAAAGGTGGCTCTCGATAAGTCTGAGGCCCTGTGCTTTCACAGGCCACGGAAGGGGCCACCTGCTGGATCGGAGATTGTTGTCGGGGGTATTCCGATCGGTGTTGGGTCGACCATGAGGTACCTGGGGCTTGTCCTCGACAGCCAATGGAACTTCAAGGAGCACTTCCGGCAGCTTGCTCCGAGGCTGATTAAGTCAGCTTCAGCCCTTGGAGGGCTGCTGCCTAATATGGGGGGTCCTGGAGTCGCCTGCCGCCGTCTCTTTACTGGAGTCGTGCGGTCTATGGCGCTCTATGGTGCTCCTATTTGGGTGGACGCCCTGAATAGCCATAATATAATGCTGCTGCGGAGACCGCAACGCTTTATGGCACTCAGGGCAATCAGAGGGTACCGCACGGTGTCTTTCGAGGCAGCGTGTGTGCTCGCTGGAACACCGCCCTGGGATTTGGACGCAGAAGTGTCGGCTGATGTATATCGTACCTTTACGGAAGCACGCAGTCGAAGCGAACATCTAATGCCGGCGATGATTAGGCGATTGAGACAAAACTCTCGGAGAAGGCTGCTAATTAAATGGAAGGAGCGGTTAGAGTGGCCCACTGCGGGCCATAAAACGATTGAGGCGATCTTGCCTGCACTGGATGGGTGGTTAGGAAGGGAGCACGGGGTGCTGACGTACCGCTTGACCCAGTTGCTGACGAATCACGGCTGCTTCGGGCGGTACCTCTGCAACATAGCGCGAAGGGAGCCCACAACTATATGCCACCACTGTGGATCCTTGGAGGATACGGCACAACACACACTTGCCGAGTGCCCAGCATGGACGATACCGCGAGCTGAACTTGCTACGGTTGTCGGACGTGATTTCTCGCTGCCGACTATCGTAACTTTGATGGTCGACAGCGGGCAATCATGGGACGCAGTGCTCTCTTTTGCAGAGTGTGTCATGGCACAGAAAGAGGAAGCGGAACGGGTGAGAGAGAACGACGTCAACAGCCACCCTATCCGCAGGAAGAGACCCGGGCGTAGACGGCTGGCACATGACCGCCGTATGCCGCCATAGTGGGGAACTCGGGAGATCGGGGTCGGGGGAACCTGGTCTCCCAGTTAGAGCTCCCCGAGACTGAGCGATGTGTGACGTGTTTCCACACATCGGTAAAATGACGGGCAGAGCATAAGCTCACCGAGAAGTTGTCTGGTGAAGACAAGCGCTGTTGGGGCTGCGGACGAGTGCGCAAGCGTTCCCGTGGCCCTAACTGCAAGCGCGGAGAAGGAACACCCCAGGGTTTTTAGTGGGTAGGCCGCCACTCTGGCGGAGATTCCCACATAACCACCAAGCCCCCCCCGGGGCTGGTGGTATCCATTAAGGATTTTCCCTGGGAAAAAAAAAAAAAAAAAAAAAAAAAGGTGATAACCAAAAAGTTACGCGACTGCGAACCTTAATACGCGGGCTTACGATATGTAGTCGTATAGTATATTTGTAATCGCCTATCTTAAACAGCAATTATTATTATTTATTTAATAAGAGATTACAGAACCCCCGTAATTCTTATTACAGACAGCAAGGTTTTACAATAGGGTTTTAGAAGCTAGAATTAGTGATAATATCTTTACCTGGCTCTCAATCTATGAAGCTTGCAGGAATATTCATAAAGTGAGCGTTCCCGGCACCCAGCGGTTATCGGCCGGAACGGAAGCTCTTTGCGCGCGAACGAGACGGTATCTAAATATCGATACTGATATTGAGTATTAGGTACTCGTTCTAGGTAAGATTTGGGTGAGACATTTTAATTTTTTTTGCGTCAATTCTAAAGAATTACTTTGATTACGCACTTTAAAATATTTGTCACCATTTTTGTAGGGAGGTCGTGGTATACATAGTCTTTGAAGATAGTACTAAAGTATTTAAATAACTAATGAATTTGCGAGTGAATCGGCTTCTTCTAGGGTAGCGTTTCATATAAGACGCGATGGTGGTCAAAAGCAAAATTATTTCATAATAAAAAAAAGGCTATTGTTTTTCGTACTTGAATCACATTGAAGTTCAGAAAACTATTGTTTTCGAGCACGTCACAGTTTTGTGAAATATAAATCAATACGACAAAAATGGTTATATCGTTTTGATCGAGCTCAAGCGGCAAATCGACATCAATTGTGTGATGTTTCTAACTTATTTAGGTTCCAATGCACTTTGAGTATACCTTGAGAAGCCTCGACAGTTATTCTTACCGCCACCTTACTCCAACAGTAAAAACGATTCTCTTAAATTTTTAAAGTGCCATTAGTACCTAGTTTAGGCCTCATAAAAGTTAGTAAAAGTTAGTAAAAGTTAGTAAAAGTTAGTAAAAGTTAAGCTATGATTAAACAGTTGTTTATTTATTTATTTATTTATTTGCGTGTGGTTAATTAATGACGATCATTATTTGATACATAGGTTATGTTCATCTGTATATTTTTTAATGTTTTTATAATCAACATTTCTAAGATCATATCAGATACAACATTACTTTTTATAAAAATCTGTAGAGAAATGTGTCACAATTACTAAAAACGTTAACTGATTAGTGTTTAATGCTACAAATTTCATTTAAGTCTCGTAAAATAATAAGATCATTTTATGCTATACTAGCGGACGCCTCGCGGTTTCACCCGCGTATTTCCCGTGAGTTAATTCCCGTGGGAATACAGAGATAAAAAGTGTCACCCGGGGATAGTGTAGCTTCCCAACGGTGAAAGAATTTTTGATATCGGTCCTGTAGTTTCGGAGCCTATTCATTACAAACAAACTATGAAATCTTTCCTCTTTATAATAATATAGGTAAGTGACATTATTACAATATTACAACGAACCCATCGATGTCAGCGAGAAAAGCCGATACCACATCACAGACAGTAAACGACCAAAACGTAAAGAACATCGTTAGTTTGTGTAAACAAAGGGCAAATATCAAGTATTCAAAGCGGCGTCGCTGCGGTCGATTGCGGAAATGACATACCGATTAGTTGCAGGTTCCACGTCCTGCGTGAGATATATCCGGCGGAAGAGGACCGAATTACTTCCCGCCTCGCTCTAGATGCACCGCAACAATGTCCAACCAAACTGTGCAATTCGATTTAAGAACGAGCCACTGGCTAAAGTCCCCTCTGCGTCCTCTAAAGTTCCAACTCTGTCCGCTTCATTAGAATCGAAATTCCCACGGTTCATTAGGATTCCCCAGAATTCTCAGCGTTCATTAGAAATACTATCGCGGCAGTGGACCCCCGGACGTAAATAAGTGATTAACGCAGTTGGGATTGTTTTCAGACGCTCCGGCGGCGCTGCAACTAGTTGGAGTGAACTCTTGATACATTTGAAATGAAGCGAGTCCCGCCGCCGCCGCCGCCCTCCCGCCAGCCCCGCCCTCGTCACGTCAACTGTAATGTTTTATAAGGTTGGCCATACTTAAATGGTATGTATTTGATATGGTAGCTGTATTATTATCATAAAAATAATGGTTTGACAATGTTTAATAGGGGTGAAGCTGTAGTTATTTCCCGGACTCTTTATTCTTTGAAATGTTTGTTTTAACTTCTTGTTTATCTTTAAAAGTACATATTTATGATACAAAATGACTAGATTTAGCTTTTGTGTACCAAAACGGAAGAGTTTTTATATTTCAATCTAATTAATCATAACAGCAATCCCGTTTATTTCATAAATATCATCATATTACAAAAGTTACTTTATTTTATAGCGACGTCCCGCAGTTATCTATGTAAGTATAAGTATTTTAAGCTGAATTTTATTACGTCGCCATGAAAAAAAGGTAAAAACGTAATCCAAGGTATTAATGTGGATTCTGGGGTACACGCGTTCGTTGAAAGCTAATACATATTTGATTCAGTATCTCGTTCTTAAGTATCCATTACTTTGACTGAATGGTCTTTGCTGCTGGGATCGTATTGCTTTTATTAACGCAGCAATTGTAATCTGGCTAGCAATCACACTTCACTCTTATATTATAAATTCGAAAAAAAAATTTAACTCTGCATGTCATTTCGCCTGTTTATCATATTGCAAGCTGCGCCTCGCGGTGTTACCCGCGGGTCCCACGTGAACACTACATTTTGCGGGATAAAAAGCCTGTATGTCAGCTCCAGTCCAGTCCAGTATGTCAGCTAGCTCCATACCAAATTTCATCTAAATTCGTCTACCCGTTTGAGCGTGAAAAAGTAACAAACATACAAATACACTTACACACTCACAAACTTATATCTTCATAACATTTGTGTGATCCATTATACCTTTTTGTATTTTAAACAAATTATATTATCAGAAAATAATGAAAAAGTCTGACGCCAAGCATCAACGGTGTGTTCTGACAACCTCACTTGAGAGCCAGTTCTATTGCAGGATAGGTGTGTTTATAATCTTCGGCCACACCGTCACTTAGCATTAGGTGCGCTGTGGTCAAACACCTAACTTGTTGACCATAAAAAAAGTTGGTTCAATATGTATATTCTAAGTAAATTCATCTGAGCTGAGTGACCAGCCCTAGTGTCAGAGTTTATATGCGACCCGAAGGTCTCTAACATGGCTTGTCAGTTGTTATTGAAATGTACTTATTTTATATCGCAGATAAGCTAAAATTGTAGATTAATTCGCACAAAGCAAGAATATTTCTAGTATTTAACTAAGCAAGTGTTTACGTGACGGTTAGTAAAAATGTATACCTACTTACTTAATTCTTTTCACACCCGAAGTAAGTTAATTAAATAAATTAAGTAATTGGAATGGTAATTAATGCCAGTCCTTTACTTAATTGTTTTCGGGTAATATTAATTGTGTTAAATTTAAATCCAATAACTACGGCGAGACCTTGGTGCTTTACAGAAATTAGGAAAAGCTTCGCATCAGATTTAGATACCTATCGCAGTACAATTGTATCCAAGAGTCTGAAAAGAAAACTTACTTAGCTTCCATTCTATTTGGTAGTAGATCTTCTTAGCAGGGTATCGTTTAGATACCACCGCAGTACCAGATATTCTGCCGCCAAGTAGTAATATGTAAACATTACTGTGGCAGCTGGCGACCATGGAAAATCGCAATGAAATGAGCGCCAAAGCAGCAATTCCCTTGACTTTGTTTTGTTAGTCAAAGTTCTGTTTATCACTACCATGGTCATTATTGGTCATGGATAGACGTTATCTCTTACCACCAGGAGAACATCTCGTTCGTTTCATTACTTTTACATATAAAAAACAAAAAAAATGATTAAGATAATAGTATTAATACTAACCGAAATTGACTAATGTAATTGTGTTACGTTGGATTTACTAAACTATAAGTTTTAACGTAAAATAGATTTAATGTGAAGAGTATTGAAAATATAGTATCTACATAGCCTATAGCCGCGTATCCTGATACTCCTCGTTTACTGATACTCCTCGCTCCTCGCAAACTTGATCATTTTCCAATAATTAAGTTACTGAATCAATTTCATTCGTATGGACTGTCAGGAAACAGCATTTTACAGTGTGAAATTGTGTTGTTAAGAGTACTGGAGCGGTTTAGTAGGGTGCAGCCCTTTCTTATATGAGTTGTATTTTATAGTTATCTATGAAATTTAAACGTGTTCTATGAGTTGTGCGATACAACTTATATGATTGTAGTTTTTAAGGTGGTTCGATTTCGATACAAATATTTTTTTGCCATTTATGGACAAATGGAGCATAATTTTACAGTCAAATCACAGCTACTAGCATTAATTTTGGTTTTTATTTGCGGTAAATCACAATTGCTTGAATAAAACAGTAGATTATTGGCATAAAATCAAATTTATCAATGATTTATGAATTTATGATTTTTTTATAAAACAGTAGATTATGCTCATAGTCTATTGTTTTATTTAAGCATTTGTAATTTACCGCAAATAAAGACCAAAATAAATGCCAGTAGCTGTGATTTCACTGTAAAATTATGCTCCATTTGTCTATAAATGGCAAAAAAATATTTGCACCTTAAGTTATTAGTTTCGCTTAGTTAACTCGACGAGTCGGATTAAATCCTGGTGATAAACATAATTATAAATATGTTCAAAATAATACGAAAGTAAAAAAAAATACAATTACATAAGTTTCGTCGCAACTCGTAGCGTGGTTATAAACAAAACTAATAAGTATAAATACTTATTCAATTGTAAACAAAATATTTTTATCGTGAAAGAGCAATAGAGCTTACTAATATTTCAGTGAAAACATTATGTGACGAATTTTGTGTCTTCATAATGTCCAATGTAACCACAAATTGAAAAGCAATCTGTATCGAATATATAAATCAAATTATGTTATTTATATTTGCCGATATTTTTATCGTTAGTTATTGGTGCTTACATAGAAGTTAGTGGTTGGTTTAGGCCCTAATGGACCCGCACGTCCGGACAAACATCGTGGGAATTCGCAACTCAAACAAGTTTAAGCAAATTTATAACTTCCGGATTGGGACCACGATGTAGCCTCCACTAATACTTAGATAATATATCTACATATCTTTTATTAGCATCAAACCATGTTTTTGCCAATAAATTAAACACTGTGAATCCAAACATTGTGATGATGTTAAATCTATTTTACCGTAACACCGTTATTTAGTCGCTCATTGCTTCTATTTGAAATATGCGAGATGCCCTTCCTTTGCACGACTTCTGTCTAGACCTACATACAACAATAAGTTATGGGTTGATAACGAATCGACAACAAAATAAGTGTACGCAACGTATCCATAGACGACGTTTGCTTATAAATAAATGTACCATATGCCTATTAAAAGCTGTTTTTATGCATAAAAATCTCTCTTATATCAATGGAACCACGTCAGAAAAGCAAAATTCTAAAAAAGTGTCGTTTTAAAAAAAACTGTTGATTTGAATATGAATAGTACAAACAGCAGTTTCTTTAATATAAGTGTGAACGGAAACTCTGACGATACAGCCTTGAGTACTATATAATATTATGTGAAAATGGTTTTCAAGTGTAAAAATAGTAATGTAGAAAATATGAGAAATGGAAACCCGATTAAGGTCCTGGATGTCACTGGCCTGGTGAGATGCGCTAGCACTCATTTCCGATTAGTTGTCTATTTCAAATTTAACAAGAAATTGTCGAGAATTCCAATCGCCTACAAGTATCATTCGAACATAAGAATTGCTCTTATTTTCATTTGCTCTTAGTTTTCTGCTAGAGTTCATAAATATTATATCTAAAAGGCTAGAACCTGTCCAATAGACTGGAAGCGGCGTTAAAAAGCAATATCATCATAGCAAACCATTGCTCTGTTATCATCGAAGAGATAATCCTGCTTTTATTTTGCAGCTAGACAGTTCTAAGCTACAGGCGTTACGTAAAAGTGTATTATCTCAAATAGAGCGTGCATAGCTGGTGTGCGGTGTCGAGGGCGAGGTGGCAAGGAGCAAGGACCTGCGGGGCGGCGCCCGCGCGGGTGCATGCCCGCACTAGCACCCTTTGTCTTAAACTACCAGGGTATCTGGGGAGTTGAACCGTGCTAGTAAGCCAAGGGGTGATAAACGTAGGTGCGGCTAGCTGAAAGATTAGGTAGCTTTTTAATTGAGTATTAGTTTGTCAGGCTTCTTAGTTACTTGATATGTCAACGAGGACTCTCCGAATAAAACTTGTTGTGAATAGAGATTTTGTAGGAACGGTTGTAAACTCTTATTACTTTAATATTTTTAAGCTGACATACAATAATGAAGTAAGTTATTGCAAGTCCCATAATATCGTTATAACTAAATTTTCTATAAGATACTTAAGAACTATAATGTTGCCTGAAGTTATGATATGTGTAACATAAAAGATGGCGAGTTGCATATATGTATAGTGCATAAGCAAGTTATTTCAGTATCGTCGACCGCGAGGTGAGTGAACAGAAGTTCAACAGCACCAGGTCGAAGTACGAACCATTGTTACAGCGTTATATAATAAGTTTCCACAGTACTCCACAGTTCTTCTTTTCGTTACATCTGAAAAGCTTTGCCACATTTCGTTTTATGAGTTATTTCACTGCTGGAGATTCGGCTTCTATTGAAATATGGACCGTTTCTGTGAAATATGCATGACTCGTGTTATTTAGGATGGACATCACAATGCGATTGTTGCTTACTCTTTTCGCTCTCAATTCTATAACTGACAAATGCCCCAATTTTTAAATTATTATTACATTAAAACTCAAAAGTACTAGCTTTTGCATCCTGCTACCTTTGCGTTTTTTCTATCTTTCGGCAACAGTAGATACTTTTTTCTGGATAAAAGGTAGCCTACGTTATTTTCTGAACCCTTGTTAACTTGTACGCAAAATGATTGGTTTAGTAGTTAAAGCGTGAAAGCATAACAAGCAAACAAACTTATGTTTGCATTTATAATATTAGTTAGGATTATAGAAACTATTCGCAAAAATGCCTTATAGGTACAAAAAAGTAGCTGTAGGAACCTTTTTTTAAAACTACAAATAAGCACTTAAATTAGTTTCTCTATATGTTAATATAAACATAATTATGTATGTCTTGTCAATATTCACGAGTATTAAGTAGGTAAGGTAAAAGTAAAGTACCTACCTATAAAAACCTACAGAATGTAAAAGAGCTCTATGAAAACTTATGACAAGTGTTCATAAAAATCTGAACGAAGAATTCAAATACTAGATTATTGCCAAGATTCAGATTCAATCTTATTGTTTTCACACTCGATGAAGTTTTATACTCGAAGAATTCTTTTAGTATAACGCTTATATGTGTGTAATCGAGAAAATGATATGAAACTTTATGCAGCCGTAGCCGCATATGCAATAAAATATATCAGTTTATCATAACATTTTTCAAGGAGTATGCCGGCGAGTTGTTAAGTTTTAAATCATTTCAGTTAGCATTTCCCATCTTCGCTGCACCGAGAAATACCGTTTTGTTTTTGCAAGAGATATGGATGACAACCACATGCAGTGACCGGATTTAGACAATAGTTTATAAACCGATCCGCGTATTCACTGAATATGTTAATGTCGTTTTTGTGAAGCTCGCCGAATCGCAGGCCGGCGCCCACTGAACGTGTTATTTTATCGACCGGCCCCATTGTCGCGTAATTACCCACCTGTTTCTCGCCCGAAACGTTCAACGTTCAGAAAAGTTATTTAAATTAAGTCCCACATCAAAGCGAAACTCATTTGCGTTTACAAAAGTGCAGATCATATTTTTCTTCTGTGTGTTCGCATTGAAAGCGTTGTAATATTCTTTTTTTGTTCGAGGGGCAGACGGGAGCGGGCGCGGGCGCCGCACAAAGCCTGCTGGTTCGCGTTCACTTTCTCACTCACCTGGAAAGGAAAGAAAAGAAAACGTTAATTAAGAACCACTGAGCAAAATTGATATCGTCGGGAATGAAGTCTTCGTTGTTATTATAAAAGGATGTAACAGTTTGTTTCAGGTGTTTTTTTTATTTTGATCTGAAATCTGCGTCCAGTTTCTTTCAAAGAAGTCGCGATTCAAACAAAAATTAATTGTGCAATAGTTACTTAAGCATCAATATAATGAATAAACAGTTAATGATTGCACGTGTGAGTAATAAGAGTTTCTCCTATTACATTCAAGTAATAGGAACGCAGCGAGTCAGCGCAATGCCAAACGAGGGGAATGTACATCTCATTAACACGTAGCGGTGAGGACATTTAGCGACGAGCGCGGGCGGTGAGCCGCGAACTAGCATTTGGCAGCGTGAGCGACCCGCTGCCGGTTCTCTAAACTAAACAACTCGTAAAAGTGTAAAAGTCGTAATGATAGCGGCGCAGAGACTGCCTAATATGAGCAGCGGCTGGAGCAGCGCCAGTCATGCTCATTATCAGATGGGACGTTCCGTGGGCGCAACCCTTTCGTTTTACGATTGGCCTCTAATTACAACGGCGCTCAAGGCGGCGTCGGCGCGGTTTTTCAGTGATACGAACGCGAAGCCAGCGCACATCGTGCACTGCCAAATGGACATATTTATCGGTACTATCCGAATCGTTTACGCGGTTCGACGGCAGCGTTCCGGACGTTGGTTTGCGTTACGATCGGCCGGGTGTTTCGCGATATGAAAAAAGTCTCGGAAAATGTCGCAGCCGGCCTGCAATAACAGACGGAGTTGGTTTACGAGAGACTGCTGATAAAACGGGCGCAGCTCGCAGTGTGCGGGTCGCCTTAACGACGTGTTGCCAATTTATGTTACGCGATAAGCTGAGTTTGTTTCGCCTCAGGCTGAGATGAATTACTGTACTAGTGCTGAATCATATGTCGTAGTGCTTTACGATTCCAAGTTTTTCCGGGTTACCATAAAAGAGATAAGAGAGTGTTATGGTGGCATATAAGGCGTATTGTATGGATAAAAGTTTTTCCTTAAAACATGACGTCGGCCGCAAGCGCTGACAGAGTTTTACTTTTTATTTATCACGGAGAAATATCGCAATCTTGTTTTCGAGTGACATAATTCCACGCTGTGGTTTGCTCTCAATCGGCGCTCGCGCCAGCGGTAGCGGTGGAATACCGTCCAACATTACATGGAATCGCTCGCAGACAGTATTAGTATGCCACCGGCGATCGCCACTGGAATGAACCGACGTGACGTCGCTCGTCGGCATCTTCGACATTGCGACGTCAAAATGCAATAACATGAATATTGTAAATCGGGCAATTAAATAGCGGAATTTAATAGGGCATAATAGCGGATAGATTTGAAGCAGATTTAGTGAAAAGTTGAGAGTACTGTAATGTACCTTCTGCTATGTCTACATGAAATATGTAGTATTAAAACGCATGTTGGCAAAATCAGTTCATACATAACCTGTTTTTAGTATTTGTATGTTATACCTGAGAGTGTGCACTCTTATTAATTACACCAGATTAACTCTTTTACGTTGTACGTAAAAGTTAATAGTTAGTTAGTTCCATGGTCTACTATTATAGAGAAAGCAGATTAATTTAAAAAATGTATTATTTCTGAAATATATTGATGAAAATCCATGGGTGTCCAATCACTGTGAATACAATATTCTAATTCCTAAACCTCACTATATCCATTTGATGCATTTATAGAGCATCGGATTTCAAAGCTCAAACGAGTTTTATCGAACTTTAGCTCAGGGATAAGTTATAAAATATCAGACCATAAAAGCGATTCTACTAAAGTATAATGACTGAGTATTATTACTCTGATACATCGTAAACCCATTCTGAAGGAAATCGAGTGATGAGAGATGAGACCCTTCTGACTCGTAACTAAACAGTACGTGACGGGCGTGACTTATTTACTGATAGGAGATATTCAATATGGCACTGTTACTTCACTTCTATGCGAACGTAGTTCGTAGGTAGTGTCATAAATAGGTAATTTTTGTATTTGTACACAAAATATGACAAGTATATTATCAGTAAGCCATGATAATTCATTGAAAAAAAAAACTGCTCTCGACACATGATTGATTTGATTTTGCTAGCTCTTTATTGTCCACACCAAAGATTACATATGGAAGAAAATAAACTTGAGTAATTGTTATAACAACGGTGACTATTGCTAGAAGCGATATCTATCGAGCAAATTTAGGACGGTGATAATAATTAATTCAAGGAATAAAAATACGAAGTGTGTTAATAATGATAAAACAGAGAAACATTTAACTGTAACATAGGCATACATTATATATCCTATTTTAATTTGTTTAAATGACTAACAACTACACAAATTTATTACAAATTGAATAAAATAACATAATGTATATTATGTATACCAATAAGCAGCGAGTACAAAATAATAGCAACAGCATCAAGATCATATTTGCAAAAAGTAATTTTTTTCTTTTAATTATGACCGTGGTATGTTTCAAATCCGTTTTAATAATGTAGATTTTTTGTATGGAATCAAATACACACTATTTGGAAAGGAAAACATCGTGAGATAACTTGCATAATAAATTCAATAGCGTTTGTGAATTTGTAATCTTGCACCAGGCCGGCATCGTGGTGGAGTATCGTCAAATCACCCATTTTATCTCTCGTTCAGATTCCAAAGCTATTTAGGTTAATTTCCAAAAATCAGCCTGACGCCGTCCCCAAAGTTCTATCACAGTTGGGAAACTAGCGGGATGCGGCACTATTTCTTGGTTAAGGTAAGTTTACAAAGTTCAGGATAAAAGATAATAAATTTACTTGGACCCTTAGTCCACCGCTGCTGCAGTTTCTTTATGGAAGTACTTATTTACTAAATTTACTTTATCAGCTGTTAAAAATGAACGCGACACGTTTCCAACCTTTGCAAGTCTTTATGAATATCAATGATGGAGGCCTATGTCCAACAATGGACGTCCTACGTCTGAGATGATGGTGATGATGTTAAAAATTAGGTACTGATTTATCCACAGTTAAAATGACAAAAAAGCAAAGTAGAATATTAAAAAAATTATAACAAGATACACAAAAAAAAAAATAGCAAGTAGATATATCTATGGTATTTTAATACACCATAGTGTAATATACCTCTATAAACGACAAAAAATGAAATCTAACAAACAAAATACATTAAAATTGATAGAATATATCTGTTTTGGTAGCTCAGTTGATTACCAAACTTATTTTGCAGTACACAAGGCAGCGTTTTGCGAAGTTAAAATATAGCAGATACGCGTCGATGTTGTAATTTATTTAATGAAAAATGATAATTAATTGCATTAAAAAAGAAAACTACAGTACTTTTTACTAAAATGTGTAAAAACCTTTAAATAGTTGATATAAAACTTGTACAGAATACGTACTTTAGTATTATATTGAGGTTATTTTAGGCATTTTTCGATTTAGAAAATTTATCGTAATCGTGTTTCGAGAACAATTGTGTCCTGAAAAATATCTATTCCTTTCGAGAAGAACCTCACAGAAATATATTTAGGATATTTTTATTGCTCTTTTATTTTCTTGTGAAATAATTTTGATTAACTACTGCGCCTTAAAGATACGTTTCAGTTTGTCGTTGATGTGCGAAGAAGATGAAGTGTGGCGCGGTCTGTCGTGTGGCGGCACCGGCTCCGCGGCCCGCCCTCGCCCGTGGGGGACCGTCAACTCAATCTTGCCCCATTACGCGCGACAAATTGGAAAAATATTCAATTACACCTCGCTAAATATTGAATTATATCATAGCAAATTACAATTTTGCATTGGGGACGTAACACTATACCCGGAATATTTTTTTGGAGACTAAATTTTCTTGATAGTTTTCAAGATTTCTATGTATGCCGACTAAGACGTTAAACAGCTGATAGTTCGGTGACCCTCTGACTGCCAACATGAATTCTTGGGTTCAAATCCAACGTCACGCATCTTATCTTCTGTTGTGTACGTATTACCGTTAACTTTAAACGGTGACAGAAAACATTATGAGGAAACCTGAATTTCTAAAAGCTCTTTATGTTTTCGAAGACGTTTGAAGTCTGCCAACCCGTACTTGGCTAGCGTGGTGGGTTTCCCACAATGAGTGGAAACCTAGTGGGACAGTTTAACAGACCCTAAAATTGATAGAAAAATAAACATTATAAATTACATAAACATTCTAAAACATATTTTTAGCTAATTCTCATACAGTTCAAAACTTTTCCCTTCAAATTGTTCACATTTCCGAGAATTGAACAAGAATCTAAAAGAAACTCAGTTATATTTCGATACAAAACGGCAGTTTAAAATTTAAGACATGAACAGCTAAATATCACTATTATAAAAAAAAAAAATTCAAAGCAGGTGCAATATTTGAATGCAGTGTTTTAATATTTAAATATGGAAAATTATCGCTTATTTCTCATGACAACTGATGCGTAATCCACGGGGAGTCTCAAGAGCAATCTGGTTTCGTCGCCTGCATGTCGATCGATTTGTTCAACGAACATTATGCCAGTAGTCGGCGACAAGTGGGCGCGGGAATTACTCGCCGGCCAGAGTAATTGCCAATTAATCACCAACCGTTTTCTATTTCAGCCGACGAGGAGCCCACCGACGCCCTGTATGGACGCCATCGGAAAACTTCCACTTGAGATTACATACTCGTTCATATTATGCGGGAATATTTTTAAAACATAGAACTTTTCACAGACAGTTTCCATGGATTTCTAGATAATACGGATTTAAATAATTCATAAAACATATCCCGATGTAAAAGTAAAATATGATAGTTGGTAGCTGTAATTAAATTTAAAAATGCAACGTGTGAACAGTATGCGCTGTGAAAACAGATTGTGAACGACAAAAATCTTAACTAAAATATGGTCTACTGAGTTTCCCGAAAAGTTGTAGATCTAAACTTAATTAATTAAGGCTTCATACAAGCAGCTTTGTCAAAGATTTTAAACAAATAACCCGGCATTTACATTTAAATATATTCTAGGTTTTTTCCAGAAGTCCGACGGGTTTTTAACGATTTAGAGATTTTTCAAGATGAGAATAGCAACAAGCTAGCCGTGAACTGGCTAGCGCCACGCAATATTTCTCTTACCGATGTTTTGCTTTACCAGGGCAACTTGTGTTCAAATTCTAAGAAAAAGTGTTGGAATTAGAACTCGTATATCAACTGCTAACCCAGCAATTTGGTAAGAAGTACTGCATCGAATCTCGATGTGCCACGATTATCCATGTGCCACTCCATCACCAAAGTTAATTACTTTCACACAACTGAAATTAATTTATTAAGATCGTTTCTGAAGCCCACGTTTCCACGAACGCCTTTGATGTGCCTTTGTAAATATGTTCCCTTGTACGTAATACGATTTGGGCTCGGGTTGCTCGTGATTAGATTTTTACTGATGAAAAGTAATAACCTCATACACGGTTAGGCACTCGACCTTATCAGACAAAAGAGATCGATTGAGTAAAGCGTGCGTTGATTTCGGAATATATTACTTTGATATGACTTGTGTTGACGCGTATAAATATAGAATTCAATAAATATATAAATATCAAATAATTTATACCTCCCTCTTTGGTCACGTACAAAGAGGATGCCTATATGACTTTCCAAAGTTAATCCTAGAAGGTAGAATCCCAGGAAAGCGAAGCCTTAGACGTCCTATATAGAAATGGCTAGCTGAAATTCAAGGAGTTGGACTGCACTGAGTTACCAGAATTTAAAAGCCGCAGCAACCGTAACAATACTATTGACCTCCAAACTTCAGTATGAAGATGGCACTTAACGATCATGAATACTTTATAGCAGATATGGTCGTTGTTCGCACATTATTATTGAAGTTTTAGATAGGTAGATAGATATAACTCTTAGAAAGACTCTCTTCTTCTTCTTTTAGAAGAAGGATCAGCATAATAAGATAACAATAATGACTAAGGGAAACGAATTAATTTGCGAGATAACTGTCATTTGAGATATTGATTCAACGATCATTGTCCCGATAGTTGTCACGGTAAACGGCCTTATAGCGAAGAGTCTTGACCAACTCTCGATAGGTTAGGTTGGGTTGATCCAAAAGGCAGTTGATTTCAGAGTTGTACGTTTACAATTATGGGTTCAATTACCCTCGTTCGACTTATAACACTGTATACTAAATGTAAAAAAAGACGAATCAAAATAAATTAAGTTATTAGGGGAAAGAAAAATATCTTGAGAACATTCGTAATGTTCTAATGACAGCCCTGTTGGCTCGTAGTTCGTAGTAAATCTACTTTAAGAGCTTACGAATGCGCTTCTTTCCATTATCAAGCAGGCTAAATCTATAAATATTTTTAAAATTATTTTTTTAACATAATTATGTAAGTTTAATATTATGTAGATTTTTGGTGTACTGTAAAGTTACATTCTATTCCATATCGGTGGACATTCCACCTCTCCATCGCTAGATGGCGCTATGCATCTAGCCCCAAACTAGGTGCACTGATAGAATATATACCGATATATATTTTTGGGCTTGTTTAACGGTAAGCAAACAGCGGCCAACAGACACCTTTAATATTAGAGTTTCTGTCAATACGTCAGTATTTTGGAGAAATGTTTATAGATGATTAAAAACGCTTCATGTTATACATATTGTGTTAGTAATCTATTTTGTAAGCTCAGATAACTTTTTTGTCGCGAATTTAGCATACTTCATACAACATTCTACAAGTTGTTTATTTTGATAGTTTCACACCCAGTATTGCTACACTTCGATTAAACTTCCTGTATAATCAGCGGTAAAGAAAGATTGTTGCCAATCACAAGCACGCGTTCGCCCCTAAACGCACTCACTTTATTCAGATTGGTATCTTTATAACATAATTATTTAAATTACAGAGCAACGTGTACCATCTCTAAAATAATAAGAGCGACCTCTTACATTACCTGTGAGTTTTTATTTTGCCTTTAGTCCCGTTTCTTTTAATTATGAAGTTGTCATAACGAACATTGTTTGGCATATCGGATCTCTGGAGAGGTATTTTGATTACGAGTGGAAGTCCTTTGTCGAAATATTTCAACTTTTCCTGATTTGTTATCAAAAGGAATCCGTTGGGATAATCGATTCCTAAACTTGAAACTTGTGAACTTTGTATATTTGGAAATGCCGAACTTTATTTTTATTACAAATAGGCTTGCGTTTAACCGCTATCTCGCCTGATGTTAAAGAAAGACAGTATTAAATCGATTGGGGGATTTGTCCAACGTATGCAGTGCAGGCCCTACGAGTATGTACCTGTTTACATTTTTGAACACGCATCACGCGCTATGTTCCCAAAACAAGTTGCACGCGTCTCCTTATGTTATGCAAAGCAAAAATCTACATGTTATGATGACGTCATAAATTACGTCCCCATGTAAACCTTATCACGTCTTTCACATTTTTATAGCTTTTAGTCGTTGTACCACTTGCTTTTATCAAATTTAAACACCATTTTGTGCAAAGCTTTTTGTAGTAAGTAGGTTCCGCAATTTGTACCGCCAAAAAGCCCGCTAAATATCCCGGCGCTTCTTCTACAAGGTATTTGAATAGAGCTCGCAAAAGAAAACATTAAATCTTTCCTAAAGCCACGATAATGGTAAAGTTCATTTCGTTTCTGAAGGAAAGTGCGTAATCTAATTATTGCTATTATTTTTATTCCAATTTGTGAATTTCAAGATCTTCCCTCAGTTATTCATGCAGACGCAATTTAATACAAATGTAAATAAAAATTAAGAACCTCGGTCAACAAAGCATTTGCATGATCGGCGGTGCCGAAGACTCTTCACCATACGTCCAGGTAGGTAAATGGGTCGAGCGGGTTATTTCCTCCGAGTGATTTATACTAGGATATTCCAGACTGGATACTTGTATCGGGGATCGCTGAGTGGATTGCGCCGCGACACCTTTCAAATAAATTGTTTTGAGACCACCAGAGACAGTAAACAACTCGACCCTATGCAAAACTCGCACTAAACTGAACGCCTTAAACTTTTCTCGAGGGTTTGTTCTGGACCTAAAATTGCACTCGTCTCTCGTTATTCCACGCCATAAGTGACTTGGGACCTTTTTATTTAATCTACAAAGTGAAATTGTTTTATCTTGTTTATAGAACGCCTTGACGCAGGATCCTGGCGGCGGTTGTTCGAGCGGCTACGTTTTACGGGCGAGGAGTCGTCTGGGGCTTTTAACTTACCTGAAATATACTCGCGAAATGCGCGGAGTTTATAGTTGGACGTAACAATGAAAGGCGTGAACACAAGTTCGGCGGCGGAATAAATATACGCGACGAACGGTGGGGAAGTTTCACAATTAGCGGCACTTCTCACCGCTATGATAACCCTCAATAGTGACTAAACAACTTGATTAATTACTGGACATCGGAGTCGCGGCGCAAACTTCCGGCCAATAAATAACTAGTCTGCTGGACTCGCTTCGCCTACAAATGAATAGACTGGAGACATAGTTTAAATACACACATTCATATGTGAGGCACTGATCTAGTAAATAAAATAAATAAATAAACATCACAAGACCTTACAGACAGCGTCATCTGACCCTAAACTAAGCAAAGCTTGTACTATGGAAGACAGATAATAGAAGATAGAATACTTCAATAGTTTTTTTTTGGAAATTCATACTTATAATAAATACAGTACACCCAGACACAGAATAACCTTTCGACATGGACGCTACTTAGTTATCCAACACATTGTTGGTTTCCGGGAATAATAAAGATTGTGGTGAATTAGATTGCAACAATTGTGGTACAACAAAGTAAAATGCGTAAAGTAAAATCTGAAGTGATCGAAAAAGATAATAGTAAGTTAAATTGCGTGTTATTTTGTTTATTGTTAAAATTGTGTTCTCAAATATGTTACTTTCAAAATGAGATTATACTAGCTTACGCTCGCAGCTTCTTCCACGTTGACTTAATGTGTCCGTAAGAACAACAAACAAACATACAACTTTCACATTTATAATGTTAGTAGGATTTTATCTTTGGAAAATTCATCAATCGTGTACCTTGTCCATCAACATTTTTTTTTCTAAATTAACCTTTTTTATCCTTTTTGTGTAATTAGTATGTATGTGTAAATAACCACCTTATTTGTAAACACTTTCATTGCAAAGAGTTTTTTGTTTTTAAGAACGCGTAGAAGGCACATTTCTGTGTTAGATACTTGATCGGCTTATACGGCCGATTCTTAGATTTATAGCCTAGAAAAATTTAAAAATAATTTAATAAATCACCTAGGTATTTCCATTAGTGTACGTATAAGTATATGTTCAATTAATTGAAAAGATCAATGAGATGTGTCTATAATCTGGCCCATTTGGCGGGCAGTCGCGTGGTCGGTGTCACCGTACATAATGAAAGCAATTCGAGTTGCACGTTGTCGGTATGAAATTGGTGTTGCAATAGGAGGCCGTGTTGCTGCCAAATTACCCGCGCCAGTGTGCGCGCGCCCTAACAATTACACCGGCGGCCTTTAATGCCTTTGTCGCTAATAACCCTTATGTTTTTGGATTAACTTTTATTATTATTAAGTGCTATTACTTGGCTTAATAAATATGAGACTGATCTGACGATAATTTTAAACAACGTATCGTGTTTTGACCGATGAGTATTGATGTGATTAAATTGAATGTCGTTCGTATGAGTCTAATTTAATTGATAGGTACAGATTAAAATAATACTGGGTAGTTCACAGGTTGAAAAAAAATTTATAATGTTAATGCTAGATAACTTAACAACTATTCACAACAACATATAAATAACAACTTTAAAATACTATACTATACTAAAATGTGGCCAGAATGTTAGCAGCATTGCCACGCTGTATGGCAATGGTATGTTTTATTTAAGAATGCTAGCATCTACTTCGTACAAAAAAATTACACCGACTTTTATAATTAATATATTTATTAGTCAGAAGCAATAGATAACTTTATCGTCCAAGTACCTACTACATATGTATAATCAACAATAGGTATTCGTAAAGGATATCCGTTCACTTACAACAATAACTTATCTAAATGAATATAATTACATATACATAATTATACAGGATTTATAATTATGTTATTATTCATGCGTAGACGCCTACGGTGGAGCACAACAGCTGATAGCGGCTTAGCCGCGTAGCCCTGTTGGCAACCGCTACGAATGCCAGAGTTGCCAACATCTACAAACGCTGCCAACATGTACGTACTTGTACCAATGTTACCAGCTTCTACGGATAAGCTTATAGTCGTTACATGCATATGGCAAGACTCGATCACAAACGTAGAGATTTGTAGTTCAACCACGCTTTGGCGTTATGTGTATACAGCAATATGTAGTCACTACCGCTATCTCTGTTGCAATGAACGTTATATGTTAAAGTAGATAAAGAGTAGTTTCTAATAAAAATAATAACTTACAAACAGTTAATTTCATTTGGCCACAATTTTTTAGAATATGAAATATTATTAATTATTACATAGATCATCTGTTCATAACAAAGAGTACTTAGTAGGTATAGCAATGACAATATTAAACCGACAACAGATTCCATTACATTACTGACAATCAGACAGGCGTGAACTACATAATCGATGTTAAGCGAGAGACATGGTATACCTAATCATTCACGTGTCGCTCCAGGTGACCATGCATACCTACATACATATAATAATGTCGACACCTGCACGGCCTATGACTAACACTTTTACTACAGATAAAATTCAACAAACAACATGCCATGAATAAGCCAACAGCTATTGAAATATTACAAAACTGACATAAAGTATCCTCTGTTAATTAAAAGTATCCAACGCTGATTACAAAGTTTCTTCTCTCGGAAAAAATATTGTGAGACGCCACCTTTATTATTTTGGCTCATTCCTATTTTATGCCGCGGGAATCTTTCCTTGAAAACAGGGTCGAGCACAGGTAATCGTAATTGGACTCGAGACTTTAGGCTACTGACTTACAAACGATTTTAATCGACATAAATGGAAAATATATGGAAACTTGTGATTGTCATTTGTGGTCCTGTTATACCTACAATATACATATTATGGAGATTTTGGAAAAAAGCAAAATAATTCAGTCGTCATTAACCGAGTAGGGACAAAAAAGGTCACTGAGCTATAATAAACGTACAATGTGGGACGGCAGAGGATAAAAGCATTTACTTGACGGAGACTGAGTATGCTTCTCTAGTAACGATGTTTGCGAATCCACTTAAACGCGGACGTGGCGGGACGATGCAGTTGCACTTGAACATTCTATTTCATTGTACAATATTTTACCTGTTTTGCAATGTTTGACAAATGGGCGGACACACTGCGTACATTCACGATGTCGTAAACCGCCGAATCGGTAACCAATAACGAATAAATCACGCAATAGATGCGCGCCTGTTTTCTGTACATTCGTGATGCTATTTTCGCCCGTGGCCGCCGATAGTTCTTCTACCAAACTTCAACACGGTGTAAAAATTGTGTATCTCTCACAATATCGATTTTCTGGTAAACGATCACTTGCGAGGTAGTTAAAAGGCGGTAAAATATTTAATCACCCGAACAGATTCGTTGCAGGTAATTTTTTAGCCAAAAATACAGAGGAATTTTGCGGTTGCTAACAGGTAAACGTTCAAAAATTCTGTCTAAATTACGTATCTCGTCAGTAAATAAATTTATGATAGGAATGTTGTTGTGCGTAGGATTACGTTTTGCATAAGATTACATTTATGTGGATGTGACAAGCAGTAAATATTCCAAATCGTTTTCTTCGTTCTTCATTCTTCGACTGGTTGTTTCTTCATTCTTCGACGTCGATTGTCTCTTTCCCAGTCGCTCACTCAAGGAGGTTGTGATGGGCTGAGCAATATGCACACATCACACCCAGGTTGAGTGAGTTACCGAAACAGAGTAACACTTAAATTTTTCTTCGTGCTTCTTTCTTCATGTTCTATTCTTACAAATTTATCATAACACTTAATTGTATTAACGAGTGAAACCAATTTATTCTGACATCAATTTGTCTAAATTACGTACAAGAGAAAAATAAAGCGAGAAAACAGGTTTTATAAACGAAAATTTCTTAAGCCGCGATTAGAATTAGACCCAAATCATTGCATAAATCTATAAGAGAGTTATCGGGCCGTTTGATTGTGGAATAAAAATAGCTCGCTGTAAAGCCGAGCTTGCAAACCGACCGACGTCTTACTCCGTTATTTTGGCCTCGCGCGCCCAATGAACGAGTGTTTTCACATAAACACGCTTATACCTTTCACCTTCGACGCTTGACCGCGATCTGTTATTAATTACGCACCTACGTATTAATTTATAACGCTTACATATTTATAACGCGCCCACACGTGTATCGGGCGCGGATACGACCAAGGGTACCGGGAACTTCTAAACAGCTAACCAATTTATTAATTGCATAAACATCAGACTAGTACTTTAGACGGCGAATAAAATTGTATTGTAAAGGGGTGCGGTTGAAGGCAGTGCCATCTATTATTATTTACAGTACGAATGGCCTGGCCTACCCTCGTTTACATCACAATTAATTTAATTTGCTTTTTCACGGGCTTCTTCCGTTCCCTCATTGTGATGTGGAGCGATGAGGGCGTGAATTTTCTCGTGATTTGGTAACTGAGGCGGTAATTAAAGCAACTGTGAGGTTTCTTCGTTTGTTTTAAATGTTTATCACCTAACAAAGCCTTGTTTTGGGAGTTGACGATGTGCTTAACACACTAATAATATTAAACTGTCGGTATGTTATAACGCGTCAACACGCGCGTTTTAATCGCAGTTCAATGAATTAGTTCTAGAGTTTCTCAATCTATTGGATATTGATTTATTAGCGAGGTCTTGCGGTAGGTCCCGCGAGTAACTCGATGCGGAATGGCTTGTAATGTGATACTGTGCGGCGAGTATCATTGACTGGCTCCTATCGTATCGCGTGTCGGTCGACATGCGCACGCGTCGTCGGAAGCCGCCCGCCAGCTTATTTCCTTTATCATAGGATGCTCCCATAACATACGATAAGGCTTCCCGGTCTGAATTTATTTCATTAAATTAATATTCGAATACATTTTACACAGCAACATTTAGCTATAAACTAAGCAAAGTTTGTACTATGGACACCTGTTAACTGATATAATAATTATATATTTATAAACATTGATTAAAAAAACAGATGTAGGAAATAAGAAAATACTTCTTGGGCCTACAAATTTTGATTGTTTACATGAACTACACACAAATACGTCTTACATCAGATGAAACGAGGTATGACTGCCCTGTTAACGCATTTGGCGAAGTTCTAGTTCGAGACCTGAAAACCATGGGTTCGATTCCACTCAGGACCCACTTACTTTTTTTTTTACATTCTTACGTTTGTTTGACTACCATATATATGTTTGTTCCGTGTCTGGTTGTTTTGTATGTATTATAAGTACATATTTACAAAAAAAAAGTATTGATATATTCTGTCAGCTGTCTGGTTCCCATAGTACAAACTTTACTTAGTTTGGGGCTAGATGGCGCTGTTTGCAAATGCCTTCCGATATTTATTTGTGTTCTTGTAAGACAAACAAAAATTGTAAGGTCTTATACACAAATCGTAGCTATTAGGTATTTTTATATTCTGTGCTATATAATACACAGATCTAACATCCATACAGAACAAACACAACTACTATTTTCGTTACACAAATTTGTCCTGGGTGGGAATCGAACCCAAATTCTAGTGCTGAAGTACATGAAACTGAACTATATACTACCAAATGAGTACCAGGAAAGGCAGGAAATTGTGAAATCGTTCCGTCACATTGTTCCAAACTATATCACCACGTTCGCGTTGATTAGTTTGTCACTACTACGTAAACAGGTAATATCAACCACGTGTCTGAGAGCGATACTGAGTTGCGATTGTTGGCGTCGATAAGCCGCTCAGCGTTCTAGTGTGACGCTAAGAACAGTCTAAAGTTGCCGTAAATCTTCGTCTGAGTGAGCCGGGATACAGTTTAAGCACGCGCTCGCGTCGTCGCCTTCAATCTAAGTTTCGCCCGACTGTCGCCTGTCCGCTACACTCCTGCATAATGAAATGGGGACCGTCCCAGGATTCACAAAGTTACCTCTCCGATACCGGCAATAATTACATTCATGTCGCTCTATGTCAATGTTCGATACTTCGAGTATTAAGTTTCGAACTGAAGTTTTTATGCGACATTTTGTGCACGTTTTTATGCGTTTCCACCCTTATTTATCTCAGTATAACATTTATCTAGCATCTGTCACTTAAAGCCTTTGCTCTCGTGTAAACGGCCGACCTTATTTTTTGCTAAGGGCCAGAGCTATCAGTCCCGCGATACGATATTACCCTACGCGATATATCCCGTTTGAATCGCGTCATCGTTCACCCGCCGCCACCACTGCCGGGGCGTGGCATGTAAGGGCTAGCGAGCTCTTGGGAACTTCGCCTAATACTCGCTACATATGATGCGATGTCATCGTTGACAGCCCTATCTTACAGAAGCATTAGCGTGATGCTTAAAAATACTACTTATGGGAACTGGTTTTTAATAAATAATTATTGACTCAAATATCGGTTTCTATCTAACAGTAACAGTGGAAAATTTTTACAATTATTGTTATATATTAACTATTTTACAGGAAATAGTGCCATGCGAATTAATACCAGAGTCAGTTTAGTTAGTTAAGTCCGGCATGACTTTGGCATTATACATTTACACCACGTCCGGTATAAAGGATGCCGGCACACAAGACACTGTTATGAATCTAGTGTGATGGATGGATTCGGAAGAGATATGGCTCAGTACTGCAATATATTAAGCAGTGGCTTTAGAGTGTTCCTAACTGTGCTAGACATTTGGCGGTATCTATTAAGATTGTTCTTGGAAAAACCATCTCAAAATTGTAATTTAAATACAAAACATTACCGAATTGATCTAAATTGTAGTAAATTTAAAAGATACTAAATAGATTTTTCAGAAGCATCCTAGGAAATAGATAAATGTCTATGAAGGTCTCGGAATTTAATTTTTGTATCAACAACAGGAGTACCTAATACCTAAGAATAACGAAGGTAATTACCGTCAATTTCTTCTGAATAACAATTAGTTTGCTCATTTCTACTATTGAGTTTTTTTTTGCAAAGAGTGACTTGCCCTTATATTTACACTTTACTTGCAATAAGTCCCTGTCAGCTTAGTGCACCCCAAAGATATAACCCTGTATACTATTAGCAAATAAAAGATCTGATGTCTGATTCCGTTTCTTATATGATTTGATTAACAATATTTACTTCAACATTATAAACTGAGCTCGATGGTTCGTTAAAAAATCTAAACAAATTATATTACGTATTTGCTCTTACTTAATATACATAGATGTTCAGATATCACACTTCAAATAAGGAATTCCGGTATCCGATAAAATATTCATCCGAAAACTTTAAAAGCATTTGTGTTATTTATTGTATTGTTATTTTATTTACTTATTTCTTTTGTACACCAACCTTATATTTATTTACTCTTCTTTCCATCCAAAGGTTGTCTGGAAGAAATCGCTCTAGGCGATAAGACCGCCCTTATACATCATTTATTCTATTGTTTTGTTATATTATTATATCTTCTTTTTTTTTTGTTTGTTGTTTGTTTCCTATTTGTATTAATTGTGATCTGTGTTTTTGGTGTATAATAAAGTTATATTCTATTCTATTCTATTCTAAAGTAAATTAAGCGTTCCGGCGAAGCAATTTGTCGAACATTTTCTCTTACCCTTTCGCGCGGAATGGTCTAGCTAGAAAAATAAGCTCTATCTTTTCGCGAATGTCTGCTAAATTAAGTTTGGGGACGAGTTGTCGCGACAGTACATGATGGACAGGCCGGTGATTACGCCTGTAGCGACTATTCTGGTAGACATCTACATTATTATTCCAGTTGAATGAATAAATTTGAAATAATTACAACCTGCGAACTTTATTTTATAATTGTATATCTCAAAAGAAATTGCTAAGATTAAATTAACATAGCATGGTATTTCGTGATTTTACCTAAAGCAACCTTAATATATGAATAAACTCTAAACAAATTTAAAATTCTATTACAAAAGCGTGATGGGCAACCACGAGTAGCACTCACAACTGAGCGTTAATGAGGGGTCAGTCAAGAAGTTACATTGTTGGTTCAAATCAAGCTATTCCACAAAATCCTTTTTTGGCTTTACTTACCTCAAACGAACTTACTTTTAGAGGATATTTACAGAAAGTATATTTAATTTTATGACAATGGAATAACGCAATATCATTTATTAGTTTAGGTTGCAAGCATGCAAGTTTCAGAGGTGCTAGTAAATAAAAAAATGCGCTGAGGCTATATCGAAAACTCGGAAGAAAACGTTTCTTTTTAGTAACTATGTTTACTATAATTTGTGTTTTTTCTTAATTATTTATTTATATTGTTATTTTAAAATATTTATATTATTTTAAAAAAGTTCAGAGACTTTGAAACTGTTAAACTAAGTTTATTTCCTTAAAACTGCAAGCAATATGTTTATCAAGCTATGTATGTATGTCTTATAACTGGTGCATGTATTGGAACATAACTTTTTTTTTTTCAAAACGGGTTCAAATATTGCCCTGTGCGTTAAAGGGCTTTCTATAAGTAAGGTTGTTTGAGACTTTGTAGAAGCAGTGGTCCAGGAGGTATTCAGACAATTTGCGTTTGAGCTTATAGTGTGGTAATTCCTTTATGTCATTAGGCAATATGCATTAGGCATATGCATATATTTTTGCAATGTGTTTGTAAATTTAACAATACGTATACTGTTGGCGTACCTTAATAAATTAAAATAAAATAAAATCTAAATCTTCGTGTCTGTCACCGAACCATATAACACCATTCTAGGCATGTAAGTATAGCACCGCGACAAAGCACTTAGCGCGCGTTCGCGGCAGTCGCATCAATCACTACACAATTTTATATCAAATGTCGTCTCTCAATCAATTTGTGCCGAGATCGCGTTACCTACACTACCGCTGCCGAAGAACCAACTATATCGACGGAAACCTCGTTTCGCATCTTTTCAGCCTGGATACGCGTCGATAAGTGATGCTTTGTTTACGCCGATACGCGTGAAAATATTGTTTCCTTTATTTTTGGTATATTTTAAGTTAATGCAAAAGATGTGGTCGAGAGCATGGCATTTAGAGTTCCGAGTTACACGCGGACTCTGAATAGTTTTTAATCCGACTGCCAAGGAAATGTTATCATGCATGCAAATTTCTTTATTACCTCGTATCTTCCAAACGGCTGGATGGATTTTTAAAGTTAAGGTTACGTGACATATTATTTCATATGTGACACATTATTTCATTGACATTTTCATTGTTTTGACATATGTTATGATTTTGATATTTTTAAATATGAATGGAAAATGACCTGTAACTTTGGTGTAATAAAAGATTTGTATTTGTATATTCGCCTTAAAATCCCAAGCGTTTTTAGATAGGTGTTAAAAAAAAAATGGCGGATTTTTGGTGCGAAAGGATGTGTATAAAATGTATATTCAAGGGAGCTAGTGAAACTATATAAAGAGACAGATAACTTTAACAAAAATTAAAAAGAACTATCAATCTAATTTAGTGAAACTGATTTATACTCGTATTAATAGAAGCTTCGTATACGATACATTATGTATGTACTTATTGTCGTTCGTTTGCAATTTGTTATCATATTGAGGTATGAGTAATCGATGCCTTAGTCCAGTGTTAGTAGGTAAAATTGGCTTCTAACTTCTTTGTTCCTTTTTCCTCGTATATGACTAATATCGGGTGACGTGTAACGTGGTCCGAGCCGTTGGTACTAACTTTCTTAACGGCTAGTGTGGTCGTAGAATGATAATATATTTTTTAATAAATCCCAATCTCAAGATACGAGCACTTTAATTCATATAAGACAATAAGAGGTTGTTTTACCGACAGTCATTTTGAAAGTTGAATTTAATGGAGCAAAAGATTTTGGTAATATAACAGAATTAAGCGAGTCCGTTGTAACAATATGTTACGAAAAACGAATTGATCGATAAATAAAGTTTTTTTATGTAAAAGTAATGACCCTAACGAGACTCTCTCCTCATGGTAAATGATGCTACCTCTCTCCTCAGAGATAACGCCTGTCCATGACCATTGCAGCGATACACAGAACTTTGAGTAACAAAACAAATTACAGCGCAAAGTTATTTGTAATGATGCACAGTATAATATGCTATTATTTAGCTAATTATCACTAACCATATAAATAGAAAATACGTACCTAGGCTGCCTAGTTAGTTCAGTCAAGAAAACAGCAGTAACCCACGAGCCGTGATAGAAATAAATCATGTTTCGATTAGGTGAAGTGTATTGCACAAAGGTTGTTTATAAAACAACTGCGCCGCGCTCCTTGGCCCAGCAATACTTTGAAAGGCTTGGGGAAACGTTCTATAAATGTTATAACACCGCACTATGATATCCTTAAATGCCTTCAAAATTTGAGAATTTTCACCATTTATTTTAAATAAGCTATCCGCTCCGTCTTTTCACGGGTGAATACATTATTTTGACGTACCATCCCTCAAGTAAAATTTAGCGTCAGTCAATTTATTTTTTAAAACTTGATTACAATACGTAGTGACTTGTGTTTAACATGCAATCATTCCGTAAAAAAACATCAAAATACGTTTTTGTTTTTCTTATAAGGGATTACTCACGCTTAATTTTGTCGGAAATTCCGACTGTAGTGTCAGAACCAATTAAAAAAATGTGTCAAAACCATGTCAGTTTCCATAATAAAACATCAACACGATAAAACCATAATAGAGAAAATCAAACTACGTATAAATCCTTAGGTAATAGAGAAACAGATAGACGCGGACAGTGACTTTGTTTGATACTATTTATACAAATTATTATTATGATATTATGTGTTGTTGTTGTTCTGTTGGTGGTTTAAATTTATGAAGTAATTCACGAAGAGGTTGAAAAATACCAGTGACATTTTTTTTCAGTTTAATACATATAAATATATTAATAAAATTATAAATTCTACTGACAGGTAATCTTTAAAAAATAAATCTATGAATAACAAAACAGTCTAGTGTGTCATTGCATTGGCGCTCATTACTATGAGACGTTTTATGGAGCCACTATGAAATTAAAGAACTTAAAAAGGTTATAAATTAAAATCGAGACATGTATAACATATATATGCTGTTTAACAAGTATTTTTGTTTCTCTTTTATATTTTACTTTTTTTGGTTTCTGAATTGATGTTAGAGAAATTTGGGGTGGAGAACAGATAAGGCGTTATCAGTCCTTATCTGTCGGACGGAAGCTGCAATCAATACCATGAATGTTATCTCTGCTAATGTTGTGCTACAAGATGATTAGTGATTTTAAATGCGCGTTTAAAAATGTAACTATGGGATTAATATTCTAAATATGATTACGTAATAAGACACAATGTTTTACATTTAAAATTCTTGCGTAATAAATTATTTACGAGCAAATTCCTAATTTTCTGTCACATTTCTGTTTTGTTTGATCTAAGCTAGTCTACTCTGTGTCCATAAAGCCAAAATATTCGATAGTGAATGAATCCCGTAGGGTCTTCAGAGTGGATTAAGGTCCATTCTCGTAATGAAAGTCTGTATTTTGGCGATATCAAGTTAAATTAATGTCAGACAAGATTTTTAGTACTAAGCCTTTTTATTAAGATCTACTTTTAACTATTTCGCTCTTAAAAATTTGTAACACGCCGTGATTTTACCCGTTATGTCACAATATATATTATTTTTGATGTGAATACGGCTTTAAATTTGCTTCCCTAGTTGGAGGCAATTCAGAAAACATTCAAAATCGGGACTTCTTAGTGTTCTATAATGGACACGCATTCACGTACACACGGTCAACACTAACAACACTCGATTTTTTCGAGAAAAAATGTAGCTTATGTATAAATTATCCGATGTTACATAAGAGATTATTTAGAGACTATATTCCAAGCAGTACGTATTCGATGACTGCGTAATGTAGTATATATAATCTCAACGAAAAATAATGCAAGCGTTTTTTTTTTTTTTTTTTTTTGTATGGTTTACAGGCTAGTTGTTTGACCACAGCTCACCTGATGTTAAGTGAAGGTGTGGTCGAAGATGGTAAAGCACACGTAGCCTGGAATGGAACTGGCTCTCAAGTGAGGCTGCCAGAACACACCGTTAGATTTTCAACTTGAGGGTGGTAGCTAGCCAGCCGAGTACTAGAAAGTACCCTACCACCATGATATGGTTTCCTCACGATGTTTTCCTTCACCGGCAGCTCAAGCTCATTGTTGGGGTTTGAACCCACGCCCTTCGGCATGCGAACCTACCGCGCTAACCACTGAGCTATCATCACTACAAAAGCGTTAACAAATACTGTACGTGTACGTTATTGTGCTATGATAAAACGTATATTTATTGTTTTTTATCATTCTCGATCGATCGATATTGACAAAGCACGGAAACTCTACAATATATAATAGATGAGAAGACATGATAAACAACAATTTGTCGGAACTATCTGTAGGTATCTGCCTACATTTCTGCATATTATTCATATCAACTCCCAAGAGTCCAAAGCTCGATCCATAACAGATGAGTCACGTTTTAGAATCACTCGTGATATTTAGTGTAGATTTTTCAATTGTTTGCGTAGACTATCGTAACAATATCACACGTTGTGTTCATACTTAAGTAAGTAATATCTGCGTCGTTCGAGGCTGCGGTTTGGATAGGTAAGCCAAATATATTTATTGTCCCGAGCGAGCCATCCGTGTACAACGAAAATCGGTAAGCCATGAAAATTTAAGAGTATACTCTTCGTATCGAAAAAGAAAAGGTTTTCTGGAATTTCGCCTCTAATTGGGTCAATACGGGTAGGGCAACGTGGAAGTGACCACTCAAGGATCTGTGTTTCATCGGAATACAATTGCTGTAATCATTATTTTTATAACAAAAAAGTATACGATGAAAATTGAACATTGCAAGCGACATAATATTGTCGAGTTTTCCGTCAATAACGTCTCTTATACTCTGAACAAGGAGACACAGTCGGTTTTATTGGACACACACTGTGATGGACATAAATGGCTTAATAGAATACTCATAGATGTTTATTGTCGATTGCTACACAATGCGCATGAGTGAGGAAAGGCGCGGCCACAATATCAATTGGTATACGTACTTTGTTTGAATATATGTATTTTTGATGACATACATACTGGGAACGTTATACTTTTCAGATATAAAAACTCTAAACTGCTCATTCCCGTAACAACAGATGCGCTGACGTTTCGCCAGTTTGTAGGATTAATTAACCCGTTAAGTGGAAAGATCTGGCCGTTATGACCCCGTTAACCCCCGATCAACATAAAAAAAAAACAGAAAAATAACTCACCATTTCCTGGCCGTTCTCCATTTTCACTTACGCACAAAACCAATAAAAAATAAAGTAGTTTTGCGGCTCGCGTTGCTTGAGTGCAATTGCATTAGGAGACGCGAAATAAAAAGGGAAATAAAAAACGCGGAGTAGTAAAACTGTGTGTGTTATCGCGAGCAGTACAATTAATGGAATGTTTGATTTGAATCGTAGCGAGGGAAAAGCGCGGCGTGCGGACTGCGGGGCCGGCGAGTGCGTTGTGATGGTGCGGAGTGGAGCCAGTGCTGGTCAGCGCTCTTCTGTCGTCCGCTCGTACGTCACGCGCGCGATCGCGGGACTGCCAGCTAGCGCTGGGGCGGTGCAGCCGGCCGCGCCGCGACTCTAGGGCGGCACACTGCCCATTATTACTCGTTATCAATTAAAAGCTGCACTTACGTTCAACTACGAGATAACATTTACATCTGTTAACAGGTCTGGGACTGTATCATGGACGGGATGTATTTTGAGTTTCGTAATGGTAATTTCGAACGTGTGTGGTGTGTATGTTCATCTGGCTTACGATTTATTAAAGCTATTATAACTGTTACTAGATTTCATAATTATGATTATGACATTAGCGCCCTGCCCTATATAATTGACATATTAATCTTTTAGAAGACATTCTATAATAGTGAAAACCATATTCAAAATCCTTGTAGGAACGCGAATCTTGGTATTGTTGATATTATAATCCCTGGTATTGTTTAAGGATTAAGCGAATAGCGAACAAATGAACGCAAACACATAAACATAAACGCGATAAAATGAACTTTATTAAGTCTATTTTTGAGTCGGTCGATCTGTTTTTTCTGTTACCAACCATCTATTCATGACTCATTTTGTACAAAAGTTTTCGATAAGGCTTCCCGTAAGCGACTAAACTAAATTGTGGCTTCCCATCAGTCGGGGTCGATAGCCGACAATTACCTACTTATACCTAAACATACATATTGTTTTACTAATTAGGCTTAACGACTTTTGGATAAGCAATCTAATGGATGACATTTATCAGAGTGATAAATGATGAGAAGAAACCACGAGAGTGGCTAGTTTTAGTTGTTTGTAACATTGTGTACTCGTTGCATGTATCAATTATTGTTAGTATGTAACTATTTAAATTTATCTGACATCAACTTTAGCTTATTACAGTCACACTATATAATACATGCTATAGTTTGTCTGTTTGTTTACATGTATGAATGCAAACTTAACGGATTTAGATGAAATTTGAAATAAAATGCTAAGCTTATTAAAGCTTTTATTTTGGATTAATACATAGGCTATTTTAAATCACGCCAAACGCGGGCGAACCCTTGGGGTTCAGTTAGCCATACTAATAATAATTAAATCTCAAACTTTGTGCGGCTTGTACTATCCCACTATATAATATTATAAATGTGAAAGTATGGGTGGATGGATGTTTGTTGCTCTTTTACGCAAAAACTACTTAACGGATTTGGATGAAATTTGGTATGGAGGAAGCTTTTTATCCCGAAATCAAGTAGCGTGTAAGACCACGGAGCGCAGCTAGTAAAATATAAAAATTATAAATAAACTATAGCTTTTGGTGGTTTAATAAGCGAACCGTATTACAATTATGACAGCCAGTATTAGGTACATGTTGGCTCATTGGTAGTATATCTGCTTCAACAGCTGTAGGGCGTGGGTTCGATTCCCACCCAAGACAAAAATTTGTGGTATAAACAAATGTTTATTGTGTATCTGGGTGTTCTGTATGTATTTACAAAAAAAAAAGTATCTCAGTTATTTGACACCCATATTACATAGCTTTGCTTCGCTCAGTTTGGGGTCAGAAAGCGCTGTGTGTATACGATACGATATTATCATACGATACGATACGATACGATCATACGATATTTATTTATTAAAAAAAAGGTACTCTTGACATTTTGGAGCTATACTATAATTACTCAATACTCATCATATAAATAGTTCTGCTCCTAATGATCTGAATTAGGTCCTATCTATAACCCTAAACTTTAAGTGGTAAAGGTAAAGCGTATCGATATGTAATAATTACATATCGATACGCTTTACCTTTACCACTGATAAGTATAAGTAAGCCTACAAGTGTGGGTAAGCTGTGAGGTTACATCATATAAACAGGCGACGCTTAAATTGTAATTTCACGGCTCGTCGCAATTTTCATTGCCGATTAATTCTTGTTCGTGATTTTAGCTTAAGAAGCCCCGGGCTGCCTAACAGTTTGTGTCGTTTACATCGTTTATACACTCCCTTGATGTCGACGCTACGATATATCAATTAACTTCTTCTCGAACCGAACTGCTTTCTTGAAATTTCATTACCAATAGTTGATCTCGAGCCTGCTTTTGTATCAAATTACAAGTTAATTTAATTACAATAATTAAGTTATCGAATTGGTTTGAAAAGTAGCTATTACTATTCACGGAATATAAGGATCAAGTATCAACATTGATACCTATATTATTTTATTGATTGTATCTTCTATCTCTTTCGTGATGATTTATATCTATCATGTACTTCCTAAAACTCCTAACCTCCTACTCTTCCTAATACTTAAATACCGTCAAATGTTTAACTGCTTCGCTGTTGTTGTGAGAACACATAAAGGTAAACATATTACACGGGTTAACATAAACAATTGCAAGCTCCTAATCCGCAGTTTTCCGTAACCGCCCTCGCACAGTAGGTATACGCTCAAATTTAGAGGCTTTATATCCGCCGCAGTCAAAAAACAAAAACCGCTCGAAATTTTCGGGCGATACCGCAAATTGTGACAAATTGTGTTATTGAAATTTATGTCCGGCAGTTTTGAGACATAATTGGACGCGGAGAGTCGGCGGCGGTAGCGGTCATGCTCCCCGAGTGACGTCACGTGCTCTAATGACATTTATTACGGACAGTTCATTGGCGCCGCTCGTCTCGCAAAACGCAACGCTATTCGCATTTGGAAATTAATTTCCGCGGGAATTTAATTCAGCAGGCCGCTGTCCGACGACGCCCCATCCGTCGGCTGGCTGCATGACAGATCGCTAACGCGCGTTTAATATTTTGAATGGCTTTAATATAGTCATATGTGTTTACAGCTCAAAGTAACGTTCCCCAGTTACTGCATTTCCTAAATACATTATATACTTACAAGTGATGTAGCCTTCATTTGTTACATACCTGCAAAAAGAAAAACAACATTAGTCGCGAATATAAGGCTCAAAAGTATAGTAAATATACTAAGCAAGATAAGCCTAACTTGAGCATACATGAACATCCCAAATGTTTTTGTAGAACTGTGGCCATATCCGCACGGATCACCGATAGACCACGACAAGCCTGTACAAAATGACCGGTGTTTACGTCAGCGTAAATCCCGACCCAATAAAAGTAATAAATCGTGAGTCGTCGTTACACAGGTGGCGATGTTTTTTTTCCCACAGAATTGAGAAAATTGCGTCTATAAATAACTGCAGTAGCATGTGAGGACGTCCGCTTTTTGCGACACTTCTTGACTGATTGCGAGGGAAGCGACATGCAAGAACCAATAGATGGCGTTGATTAAGTAATTAATCAAGTCACTGAGCCTGATAAATTGTTTCAATATTATGTTGTTAACTTTCTATTTACTGTACAGTCTTTTTTTTTACTTTTGCGAGATCAGTCAAGTTTAATTATTCTCGATTTGGTTGTGTGCAAACCAACATGAGACCGTGCGCACGTTGTACTCGGCTTTGTCTCCATGAAGAAGACCACCGCATGTGGTCGCAATTACTATTGTCGAAGTATCCGATATAATTAAACGTGAGTAATCCCGCATCAGTAAAACAAAGATGCTTTAAAACCACGTCAGTTTCCACCGTACAGACTTTGTAAAGCCCAACTAGACAGTTTTTAGTTTCAATAAATTGAGAAACGTGAAACAAAAAATATTTTTATAAAACTATAAGCTTCAATAACTAAGAAATAATAATATGTTCTGTTATCATTAGTTGAAACACAAGTGTTAATCAACAGCGGCTGTAATAATTTGATGAATGTGGCTACGATAAATTAAATAGAAGTGCTGCTTCAAGCCAGGTAGAAATTATTGGCATTTTGATGCTACAAACGGTGGCAGGCTGTTTCAAAATTATATGCCCGTCTCTAAACACTCTGTGGTCTTTTCTCATCTAAACTAATCACACAATAGATTTTTGTTCACGGGAAGTTCGTTTCATTGCTTTGCGGTATATAATGCCTTGATGTCATCTATTGTGTTGTTTCAGGCACAACATCATGTAATGCTTAACGATGGGTGATGTGATTGTAGAATAGAAAATATTATATTTATTACTGAAAATTGAGTGGAGCGAGTAAAGTTTAGTTCTATTGATTTTTAACGATGTAGAATTATTTTTCACTTATCAATATATCAGATGGGTCGGTTTGGATGAGGATACCGCGAAAACATTGGCGAGGAGGAGCCGCTTTCAAACCTGTCAAAAGTGACAGGAAAAAGGGCGGGAAAATGTCAGTATAATGGATGTGTCACCGACATCGTGGCAAAACGCGACCCGTTGGCATGCACGGCCTCAGATCCACTCCCTGTGGATTAAGTGGATTATACCTACATATCAGATTTTGTTGAAAAAATGTGCCTTAGATTTTGTGTTAGAGAAGCCTTTATTTTGGGTCGCTTTTGATTTAATTAAATTTTAGGTATGACGCTAAAATTTATTTGTTTCTCATATTACTAGTATTTGGTCTAGTACGTATCTACTAAGTCAAAAGTTGTATGTATCTTTGTACCATCTATGTACGTTTGGTCTCTACTTTTCTTCGGAAGTTATTCTTTTAATTTGAAGAGTCTGAAGTAGTGTGTTCAAGTGTATGCATCCAGGGAATACATGCTATATTGAGAACGATGATGCAGTAATCGGAATAATGAATGCCAATAACGCGATACTTAATAAATATGTTCGGCCGAAAACGTGTCCGAAAATGATGGATGAGATAAAAGCCTACGATATGCTGAAAGACTGAGATAGATATCGAATAACAGTCTGATGTAACAATCTAGTTTAAAATAAAAGTTTTTTGACAGAACAAGGGAAATGTTGAAAGTGATTTATATCCATAGTTTGTTATCGATTTAGGCTGAGAATTAGATTATTTAAATGGGCAAAAAAAAATTGTTTCAGTCAACTTGAACTATGAGAACTTTGATTCAATCTTTATGGTTTTTACAAGAAGATAGTTCAGTGACTGTAGCATATTACTTTGCGAGATTTTCATAGTATGTAAACGACAAAATAAGCAGTTTTCATTTAATTCCAGGGGCATTGTCTCATTATTCACACATATTTCTGTCGCTTATCTAGGATGGAAATCTCGCAAGTTAGCAATACCCACAGAACTATAGTAGAATAGAAGGTTAAAAGTACCAAGAGACTTTATAAAACAAAGGCTGAAATTAATGCATTGGTGGCTTATTGGTGGTGACCTTTTTCAGAAATAATCTGACACCAGAGTGAAATGAAATAATCCTCAGAGTTCGACGAGGCGATATCATCGAGTTGGCATTACCATCGGCCATATTGGTCGTTATCTGTCACCGCCCCCTGCGATCCGTTTCACTTGCAACCCGATAGGGGGCGACGCTCGCTGGCGACTCGACTACTCGCCTCATGCTGCCACCACGGCCCCTTTTTTATTACTGAACCGCTAGTAAACAGATCATTCGGGTTTGTGGTGTTATAAAAACGAAATTAACTCTGGCCGGTGGATGTCCAGATATCCTCAGCGTCTGCCATTAACATAAACTCGCGTGTCACGCACATTCCGCGGTTTAAAGCGTCTCGGTACATTAACTAGTGATGGAGCTCTGCCTATTACTTTGTAATAACACACGATCACGCGTTGTAGGTATTCTTGACTTCCGTGGCGTCCACAATGGTCTCACTCGCAAATTTTCTCATTTAAGTGTTCTGTACCACTCTAAGGTTCCGAAATGAATGTGAAGTTTTAATGATATCATATTAGAAAGCTTCTAGCGAAAATTCTATACTTTTAAGTGTGTTTTGTGATGCGGTGCAGGACCCTCTTGGATAAGTCCGACTCGCGTTTGGCCAGTTATAGTTAAAATGTAAAAAATAGTTATTTTTAGGTTTTGGCAGCTATTAAATCTTTGTTGTTATTTTTTTTTATGAAGCTGTGTTTAATAATAAGCTTAATGTCACTGAAGGCGTGCGGCGGCAATGAATACCATTGTGCACTGATATTGTGCTAATAGATTAATCCAATCAAAATATTAATTCCGCACCGAGACACGATCGGGCCTATTTACATTTAAATAGCGCGATTTATCCGTAGAATTTGATGTTATATTCATTGAAATCGGTGATTCGGTGATGTGCTTAGGATTTACAATTTCGTTTATTTGCGTTCTCGTATTACCTGCGCCGCGTGGTTTTATCTGCTAGCTTATAGGGAAACCTCCACGAAGAAGGTAAGCCAGTTAAAAAATATACACAGGAAAATCTTTTTCATTTGTTATGGTATTATTGCAGAGGTAGCTTGGCATGTTTGCTAGAGTTATTACGTACTTTTTTTATTCATATTTGTATTTTTTAGTTTTAGTGTTACTTATTGTTTTGCTTGTTTCTTTTTGTGTTTCTATACCAGCGTTAGCGTGTGGTCATAATTGTATTCAATTTCATTATAATTATGACGGAAGAATTCTAATAATTTCTAAAACGAATTGTATATTTTTTTACATTTTTTAATGAATATAATTATTTTCAAACGTTTAGAGAAGTCTTCAGGTGACCAGAATGCTGGCATCTGCTTTGATCAAAAGCTTAGCATTGCCAGCGTGGCAATGCTCGAACGAATTGTTTTTAACGAATTTTCCGCAAATTGTTCTGAAGTTCTGTACTAGATACATAGAATTCGTAGAATAATTTCGTTATTCTACCAAATTATTACCTAGTAGTAATTTGTTTGTTTGCTTTTATTGATCAGTGGGACTTACCTACTTCGAATTTCGTCCACAATTACAACAAACTTAGATATATAAGTTGATTTACAAGTACCCGAGTACATTTTATAGAGAGCGGAGAAATCGCAGAGCTGCAATATGAAACTGTAACGCAATACGTTCCGAGGGCTCTCTTGGGACGAATGAATTCTGTTTTTCCCATCACCTAGCCGCGTACTTTTCCATAAGCGCGTACTTACGTCTTAACATGATGTCAGGATGTCAGGACAGTGATTTCAATTTACGATCGTGTTTCAGAATTTTCAGGTTTAATAACACTTAACGTAGCATTTTGTATTTACGAGGCGTTCGTAGTTAGGATCTTTGCATACGTCCGAAATGTAAGCTGCTTAAATTATGCTCGTTGTGTGTAAATGTATGTGTTGCAGAACTTAACGCAAACGCACCAAACGCTAATCCCAGACGCGTCACGGAAAGCACGCGCCAAATTCTGCTGTATAAATATTGTTGCTTCGTTCGCAATTTGCCTGAGAAGATTTTGACTCAATCAGTCTCTTAAAATCGTTTTGTTTTGTTTTGTTTTGTTTCAACGTATTCAGTAAGTTTAGCTATGGCATGGCTATAGTATGGAGGCTACAATATTCACTATACAAAATTATCATCTAAAAATGTCATTTTGTAAAATATCTTCTCTTTTTCATTCTTCCTCAGATCGAAGGCTGTCCTCGCAAGTTCTATTTAAACTTGCTAATAGGTAACTTGATACCCCTGAATTGTTAAGTTTTTTGAACTTCTGTGCGCCAACTAGACCGATCAGGACTTCCCGTTAAAAACTCTTGATTTTCTCTAACTGGAAAATGAATCTTGGAAAAAACACCCTTTTAACAGGTAAAAAGATGATAATGTGGATTTTTTTTGGGTGGTGCAGGTAAGTTCAATTTATTATTTATCAATCCGTTCTTTTTAACTTAACTTTCTACTGCTGTGAAAAGTAGATTTGTATTTTTTTAATGTAAAAGTAATGAACCAAAGTAGACGTTCTCCTGATGGTAAGAAATAACGCTTATCCATCACAATTGCAGCGATATACAGAACTTTGAGTAGCAAAACAAAGTCCGGGCTATCGCTGCTTTGAGACTTCGCTTGATTTACACTTATTACATTACACTTTTACTAGAAATTATTGGTATCGACATTTTGTGTCCCGCAATATGAGGTCGGCTCCAGGAAACGCTCCTGCTTAATTCCCTGTTTGAAATGCGACAGTTTGTATCTAATATTTGTAAATGTTAAATTTTAATTAAATTGAATTTAATTGATTTTCGATAGTAAGTTTCAACAGCCCTATAAATTCGCAAGATGTAGAACCCTTTAATGTATATATACTACTGCTTGGCACAATATCTATATAGTACTGCGATAGTACCTACCTAGATGACCTCCTGCTAAGGAGATCTACCTACACCACCACCAAGGAAATGTTTTATGCATTCCTTCCGCTTGGATTAACTTTTAATTTTTTTTACGTTGTATTCAATTTTAACCTTTAATCCGATTCATATTATTACTTGTAATGTAGGTACACTAGTGTAAGCTGCATTTATAATTGTTGAAACATTTATCTCTCTTACTTTTTGCTTCATGTCTCCGTAGCAATGCAACGACCTTACTGACCAGTTGGTGTTCATAGAATAATAATATACTACATAAATATCTAGATACTATATAGATAATCTCGACCCTCCATTTCATCTATATAGATAATAATACTTGTGAATTGAAGACCGTTAAATCTCTGACATTACGATTAGGTCAAAGTTTATTGCCAGCTCAATTGCCTACGTTGTTCTAAGGCAAACAAAGTGAAACCGTAGTTTAACCTAATCTACTCATATAAAGTGATTTTACACAGTTCAGTTCCAATCTATAAGACTATTAAAAATAAATCAATAGATCATGTGATTTATTTTTAATAGTCTTATACATTGGAACTTTATAATCTAAGTGAAAAACAATGGCATCGTATTAAAAAGGCATGTACACGTGATAAAAAGTAGAGTTATTTTGGGCGTGTTTCACCTTACAAGACAATGGACGAAGTCAACACGGCGATAGCAAGGTTAGCGATAAAATGAGTGGGGTCACCCGCTCTCAGGACTCAATATTTGCGCTGCAATACAGCCTTTATTGCTAGGATCAACACGCTCGCGCCAAATATAGGCGGACCCTACGTAACTTGTAACCACTACACCCAAATCTCGACAAATATTTGATACGCTATCCTCGTGGACAAATTGAAGACATTCAGAAATTGCACCGTACTACAACATACCCTTTTAGCAAAACTTTCATGCAGCGGGTCGCGGCTTGACAAAATTTTTCTTTTGCCATTTGTTAGCTTTGCGTCGCTTGAGATCGGATGATATTACGTTTGTGTGAAGATGCGCGTGTCGAGTACTCACGACTGCAACCGTCACAGCTGGCTCTCTTTATTTGATTTTCAAATATTCCGAGCCACATTCAAGTTTTATGTCAACTTCAACTCCAACATAATTCGGGATTTATCCGCACTAATGATGTTTTCGGTTTCTCGCTCGGAACTCGTCTGATTCCAAGTAACTTTGTGGAGGGCTTCTTGAATAATTTTAGGCGCGTCGTTACCTAACTTGCGTCTAAAATGTGGTTTGATAGTGGTAACGATCGCACTCATGTGAAGTGATGGCATGGGACAGGTCCGAGGAAAGTGTTACCTGATGGGTTTAATATAAACACTAAAACTGTTGTTGAGCAAACGCGGGCAGTGAATATCGTGCGTGAGCAATATCAACCGGCCAGCCGATGTTGAGGGCGGGCCTGTTTGTGCGCCTCGGACGGTCAACAACGTCGGCAAACAGGCGTGTGAATCCTCTCATGTGCTTTCTGTACTGCCGCCTAACACTAGACACTAGCGCTGCTATTTTACATTAATAAAACAGAAACCGCATTCAGTTTGTTGTTCACTGTTCATAATTTTATAACCTGCATTTAGTGGTCCACGGAAAACGCTCACCTAATTCGTTTTAATATAACCAATTTGCGTCGACTCGCATTCCCACAGGTACTTTTGTGAAGTAATATTATAGCTGTTGCCGTTTTTATCGTACAAAGTTATAATTTAGATTAAATCTAGCCTTTATCAACGTGTTTGTTTCGGTAATAATGTTGAAATGATATTTTTGAATGCACTTATATTCGTAAGCGCTGCGCGGTAGTTGATAAGCGACATGCAACCGAGGCCGTTCGTCTTCAAAGCACATTTATCACGTCAGGTTCAAAGTTCGCTGACAATAACGTTGTTAGTTCCATAAGTGACGCTCTCATGCCGCCGAGATATCACCCAAATACGCTTAAACGGATCAAACAACATTTATCAAAGTTGTTAGATTGAAAACGTCAAGAATAAAGTAAAATGTAATATCTTGTGTTGTGAAGCCAGCAGACGAAATAAAATGCATTTTCTTTACAATGCACAGACTTGTGTTATCTCGAAAGGTAATAAAAAGAGCAAGAAGCAGATAACTGTAATTCCTTTTTCAAATTGCAGCGCCCGAAGCGGTGATGGAGATTCATTGGAGCAGCGCATCATTTATCAACGCAGCGTTTCTTACTCATTTTATACAGTGTTTCCTAGATTTCAACTTTATTTTATCTAGTAGTTAAGTCCAGGCTAGTATGATTGCACTTTTATTTTTGGAAGCATTTGAGCACTCTATCATTTTATATCAACTAAAAGTCTTACTTCTTTAAGATCTCGTGAACTATATAAACTCCATAGCTTAGCTCCAAGTCAATATTTGTTTAATCTAAAGTATCATACTTCATACATACATTTTTGTGGTAAATAAGTTACATCATATGAGAGAAGTGGCTTTCACCAGTGTGTTAGACAATAGTGAAAACAAAGAGCCAGTAGACTGATGTCTCAGGAGTTGACGATGATGACACTTGTTTGTTTTATTCCCTTCCGCTCGTTTGGCGGCGGATGAGAGAAAACTTTTTCTGACTACACGACCATTTTGACAAAATTGACTTTTGGAGTGACAGCTGCGCCGACACACCGCAAAGCACTCACTGGTTATTTTATTTCTATAGGTGCGTCACCTACATGTGTGATAGGAAATACCTACCCACTGTTTTGATCAAACGTTAAACGCATGTTTTACATTTCTAGGTATTCTCACATAAATGGAACTGAAATAAACCTTTGTGGTTGTTTCGTTCCTACACATTTACACCTCCGACTCTTGGAAACGAAAGTTTGCTTTAAGCCATTTTGACTTAGTAATACTTAAGTATGGGCAAAGCTGCTTTTTTATCAGCTTATTACGGTACAAAACTTGTAATGAGTTTAGAAAGCGGTATTTTATAAGATTTATTATACGCAGAATAAGAAACAGCCGCGTTAACTTTTGCTTGAGAGTTTTGTTTCTTCAACAAAAGCGATATTATATTGAAAAATGTGGAAGGAAACATCAGTTCGGGAATATAAGAGCAAGTGGAGGAAAGAGGGTGAAGTTGTCGAGGACTAGCCCGCGGCGGGTTCTGTACCGAGTTGCCGGGTGGCAGCGGCGGCGCGCTTGCAATTCAGGCGTCTGCTCTACGTCCAACTTCTAGCTACTTAGTTTTATTTCCCGCCCAATTTATCCGCGTGTAGAAACTTAAATGCGATAAACACAGTTCGGATTTTATTTTTATCGCATACCTGTAGATTACCTGCTGGATCACGCGGTGGGGATAGCAACTGTTAGTAATATTTCTAATGTGAGCACCAAACAACGTACTTTAACGTCTACGAGTACCTATATCGTCAGATTGAGATTCTTTAGTTATTCAATAACTATAAATTCTGGTGTAGAACTAATAAAACGATTCACTTTCACGGTTGTAATTTTCCACTCTCTTCCTAAGCTACCATTTAACAGCGCGTTCTTATATAAATTTAATAACTGGTTATATCGTAAAAAATAAAATAAAACATAAAGCCGCAATATTGGTCCGGGGAATAAAAACCGCGGTTGATGTCCAAAAAACCCTTAAAAGTAGTATCATTCCAATTTCCCTACAGGGGTTGCAGGGTGTCACCGCATAAAATAAAAATACCTACGTAACAGCCACCCTCGGAGTGCGGGGTGCGGGGACCAAGGGGCCGTAATAAAAATTCGTTAATAGCTTTATTTACCGCATTAGCACCTATATCCAGTCTATATGACGGCCGAAACTGATGGATGTGGTAGTAAAATTCTTATTGGAAAAGCTGGTAGGTTTTTCAGTTCCATCTTTTTTATCCGAATGTTGTGTGGTAGTACTACACAACCGTAGCAAAGCGATTATTTCATGAAGTTCGATAATAAATAACTATAAATATGGGACATGCTACTGACGAAGTGAATTTCGTGTTTACGTAAAATTTACGCTTATTTGTGCCATTGAAACATTAGTTTGAGAAATGTACTTTCAATTTGACTTACACTGGCTACTAATGAAAATAAATGAGTGCGCCAGCACAATTGTTGTTATATCTTTGTTTTAAAATTTGTCTAGTGCATATCAAACACACTCTTCGTAGAGTTTTACAATAATGTTAGAAATAAGTCATCACATAGGCTCGAATAAAAGACCACAAAGTTGTTGCGCTTTTTCATAATATACATAACTTAGTATGCTGTATTTTGTAACTATTCACTAGTAAGTTCTATTATTTTAAAAGGTCTTTACATAATGTTCCTAATTTTTTCAAATTTTAGGCCCATGTTCACTGAAGTCATGCTCGCGCAACCGTATAGATTTTAAAATCGTTTCTATCACAAAATAGAAACACCAAGTTTATCTTGTTCTTTTTGTTAAGTTAAAAGTAGCAACGAGAACCTCATTTGTAAGCAACGTTGTACGTTACGTGATCGAAACACAGGTGTTTGGCGCCGGCTGAGAACTAGTTTCAGTTTTCACTACTCAGTGAACCGAGCCAAAACTATTTATTATCTGCGTCGCTAGATTTTTGTCGTGGGAGTTTTTCGTTGAGATTCAATTATTTTATTTGCAAGGTAAGGGAAAAATGCCGCCATTAATGTGCTTAATTCGGCAATTAAAAAATAATTTGATTGCGGGCGCGGCGGAGGCTGCGGGCCTCGGCGGCGGCGCGCCACGGCGAGCGCTAGACAGCCGCACCTGCAGGCGCGCACTAAAATGAAGTAATTTGACTCGTTGCGGCACGTCCCCGGCATTACTTACCATCTACCAACAATTTGTTTTTTCTCACCCCCGAGAGAAACTCGAACAAGCGCGCCCTGCTTTTTAGTCCCAATTTATTCTTCCAATAAACTTTTCCGCTTTGCTTTTTGTACGGAAAATGTGCCTAAAATATTTAAACAGTTTATGTTTTCGCTCACATCCTTATGTTATTGCTTATGAGCACTGTATTACTCGTTGAATTTGTTCGCGAGCTATGATGAAATTGTTTCTCGTTAAACTTTCATGGAGGCTGCTGAATTCGAGTGTTGTAGGCGAGTGGAAGTTCGTTTGAAGCGTTATCTATGCAGGAGTCGATTCGACGGTGCCTCCCCATTGTTTCGAGACACGAAACTCTCAAACACACGCATTATAAGGTTGAATAAAATTGTTGGTGTATCTAAAAATATAAGTAAAAGATATAGTTACAAAAGATAAGTGAGATTTCGAGGACGTTGAGAGCGGCAGTACGCCTAGTGGTTCGCGACTCTAACGGGCCGTGACAATCGCTTCCATGCTAAATGTCATGGTGGCCATTGTTCTGTCCCTCGTCCCGCACACCCGCACCTGCCCCGCACCACCCTAACTTTCCCTACAGAAGCACTGGCATTTTACTCCCCCACACCCTTACCTACCTACGCTAATGAAAAATGTAGGGCTTGGTGTATTGATTATAGTTTACACTTATGTTTGCGAGGTAAAAATTTCACCTTGGAAACTGTAAAGTAAGTTTCGTCCGAGTTTATTATCTTAGTAAGTAGATTATAAGAATGGAACAGTGAATTTAGTGAGTCGGAGTGGAGTTAAGTGGGGGTGGAAGGAAAGTCTGGGGAGGATGTTAAGTTAATATGGCGGGCATCACGACAATTTGTTCGAGACGAACCGGCAGCCGAGTGCTGGCAGCGCAGGGCTGGCCTCGAGACAATGCGGTATTCTCTGGCATTTCTTTATATTTTTGTTTTTTCGTGCTTTCTTATCTGATGTTACTAAAGCACCCATATTGTGTTGTGAATTTATGATCTCCCTTTAGAATAATATCTCGTGCTGTGGTTCATTACCAATGAGATTTTATTGTCATTCCAACTCTTAAATAAAATATGCTGACAATTGTCTATTACAATGTGTTAGTAATTAATCTATCTATTTATACTATTATAAAGAGGAAAGATTTGATTGTTTGTTTGTATTGAATAGGCTCCGAAACTACTGGAACGATTTCAAAAATTCTTTCACCGTTGGGAAGCTACACTATCCCTGGGTGATATAGGCTTATTTTATCCCTGCATTCCCACGGGAACGGGAACTACGCTGGTGAAACCACGAGGTAAACGTCTGCTAGTAAATAATAATATCTAAACAGAAACGTGGCATGTATTTTATTTGCCAACCCTACAGTAAGTTTTCGCTTGCTTTATCACAAGAAATCGCACGAAAAGTGGTTACGGATAAAAAAATCTTCAATTTCTGAACTGCATGCCTACCAACTACATAGAGTTCATCAAACGTGGCATCCTATTCACCCAACTGTATTTTATTCGTAGTTATAATGGCTTTCGACATTGAAATTATTTATCTAAACTTGAATTGTTTATCAGTCTACTACCTCTGTTAGAATGATTTAATTCAAACCAACCTCTTTATTTATAACTAAATGTAACGTCATTGATGTTTATAGGCTCACAGATTGTAAGTCACCAAAACTAATAGTAGCTTAGATAAATAATAATCTAAATAGAAATATTAACCTAAAAGCCTGTTTTTTTAATTGATATATACTTGAATAGATATAGCCATACATAATATAATTACGGATAGGCAGAGATAATATTTATCTTCTTACTATGATCTTGACAAACGTCTTTCGCTTCTTCTACTTTCATTAGCGTTCTCAAACACGCACTTCGCGTATAAATACTAAGTTGGAAATTTGCTGCCAAGCATCTAACCTCATTTGAGAGCCAGTTCGATTTCAGGCTAGGAGTGTTTACCATCTTTAACCACACCTTCGCTTAACATCAGGTGAGCTGTGGCCAAAAAAAAAGACGGTCAAGCACAAAAAAAAAATTGTTAACATGAATATTTCTTATCCAAAATCACCCCTTGCATATTATTTCATGCTAGTTTTGTCTGAACGTTCATAAGAGCCATAAAGCGTAGTAAGGGGGTCCCATTTATTTTAGTATTTGCATACGATACAAACGTCGAAGACAACGTCCGAGCAACGTCTTTTGCAAAGATCGCCGTGGACAATAAAAGTGTATTTGCGAAGAAATTTAATAAAGCGGAAGAGGACTGCCATTACGGCGCGGCCTCTACCCTTCGCATACTCGATGGTACTATACAGTGCCGGTCCGCTTGTTACATAAGCCTTATTTGAGGTAGCACACTTAATAGTTAGTCATATACTGTAGATATACATTTTATGTATGTAGCAATAAACAAACATTTAATAGACGGGACGCTCCTTGAAGAATTCAAGGTGGGGCGTGGACATACGAATGGTTTAGAAAAATAAAGTTTTAGGGTCTACCGAAAGCTCGAAATAGTTCAGGTCTACGCCGCGACTTCGCTGCGTCGGTGGTAAGTTTGAGTAAATGGGGTACAATTTAGACCAATGTATGCGGATTTTGCCTCGCTTTCCCCTTAAGCGCTTGCATATCGCATCTTCTTTACGGAACGTTGAAGCTTAAAAGCATAAATGTTTGATTGGACAGTTTAATTGAAGTTTTGGCGGGATCGTAGAAACGTCGTGTATGTATAAAAATAGTGGTGTTTTGGCCGTAAAGTGATATAAGCGCGTGTGTGGGAAAGCGATATAATGTAGTGAAATATGACTCCTTAGAAGCACGTAGTAAAATTACCACTATTGTACAAGGGCATGACTAGACTTGATCTTGACTAACGTTTGTGTGATTTTGACTGTGACTTATTTTACTAGATTTATGTTAAAGTATTTGACACTGGTAAATGCACAAAGTGCGATGCCAAAAACTAAGAAGAACAAAACTATTTAATTTAATAGGTTGTTTCTATCAACTGTGGAATTGCTTACACTTCCAGGTTTTTTCTTTTTTTTTTTTTTTATGTAAAAAGTAATTAGACGATACACAGAACTTTGAGTAACAAAACAAAGTCCAGGGCATCACTGCTTTGGCGCGCATTACTTTGAGGCTTTCGATGGTTAGTCTCAATAGCCCAGTAATTTCGCTAGCTGCAGTACCCTTCAAACCGGAACACAGTAATGTTTACACACTACTGCTTAGCCGCAGAATAACTGGTACTGCGGTGGTACTTACCTAGGCCACCTCCCTAGGCGACTTAGGTATTCTACCAAACTACATACGTTTTGATTTCCTTTAGATGAACAATAAATGAAGTTAATAGAGATAGACAACACACGATGGTAACCATTTACCATCACATAGGCATCTTATTTGTTTGTCACTAGTGATAATAATATATAAAAAAACTTTTATTCAGAAGCATTATTAAAAACTCAGCAGTCCCAAAATACACGAAATAATAGGCCAATAAAAAGCAAAATGAAGAGAGAGAAGGTAGCGAGTAAATTGAATGAACCGTTTGTATATCGTTCGTGTACAGGATACTTTATGAAGTAGCTACTTTTTAGCTTATCTGCTATCTCTTTATCTATCTACCCGCTTCGTGAGGTAACATAATTTAATTCTTTGAAGAATGAAGTGGATTTGTGTGGGATTTTAAATTCTGTTGGATTTGTCAATTTAGGCGTTTCACGGGGAAGACGATGTATAGGGGTGCGAACCGAACCCCGCACGTTTGTATAGGGTTATAAGCTCAAGATATAGTACGTTGAAAGGAGCTCACTGTACTCATCACTAAAAACTTTTAGTATTAGAGAAAAAATAAAATGTCCTAGGGATATGATGAATGAATCGTTTTCGCAATACTCGAAAGCTACTAGTAAAGTCACTACTATTTTACTAAGGATTGACTGAACTTGAATGTGTCTTGTTTTATGTAGTTTTAACTGTGGCTAAAAGTTATTTAATTTAATCATGACATATTTGAAAATTTGAAATAATTGTTACTGACCTAATACACAAAGTGTGATGCCAAAACTAAAGGAAGGAAATAAATAACATTTTGTCTAACGTGCTACTTGTACCTACGCCGTAGCTCGTAGCAAGCGTAGCAACGTAGCTTGTCGACCTCATAAAGGCTGTACAGTACAGGTTTATTGGCGTGTCTGTTTTATGTGTTCAGCAAAGAGCAGTAAAGATTGAACATTCGTTAATTGCGTCATGTGGGGCCGGCGCCGGCATGTCGCCCTACTTGCTCTACTTGTTGCGTACGACGCCACTGCGCGTCACTATGACACCTAATCTCTATTGACTTTTAAATGACTACCTGAACGATATACAATATTTATCGGATGATAATTTTCAACCATGATCGATGTTTTTGTTAAAGAAAGTTCATGTTACTTATTCTAAAAAAGGTACAGCAATATTTTGCGGCACTGGCACTAAATAAGTAGGCGTTGTTAGTAAGGCGGTGTTGACCGGGTCAAAGGACCAAATAGTCTACTATAGTTTACTTGGTGGTAGATCTCCTTAGCAGGAGGTCGTCTAGGTAGGTACCACCGCAGTACCAGTTATTTCATGGACAGGCGTTATCTTTTACCGACTAGGAGAGCGACTCGTTCGACTCATTATTTTTTACATAAAAAAAAAGTCATAGAAGATAAAATCTTTCTCATATTCTACGTGATATGTACCTTCTTTAACTTTAAAATTTTAAAACGTCGTGTCTTAACAAAATAAATAATCTTTACATTTAACAAAATCAAGATGTATACTACTACCTACTGATAAGAATTTCGTTGCATTGTCTTCGTACCTCACGATTTCAGTTTGTGTCGAAACATTTACTATAATATTTTCAAAATCACCTAGTTCTTTACGAATATTTTATGTCTGTGCTGCCTTTTTCACAAAATCATTGATTTATAGCTTTATATGTATGACGGTATAGTTCATTTTCGACAAAGCATATTTCCATGATCGAATTCGTGTTCAATAGAATTCATTACAACAACGTTGGAAAAAACCTTCTAGTCGTATCGAGCATGCCGTGGCGGCAAACGTTCGAGAATGCCCGAGTGTCGGCAATAAAAGACGAACGGTCGTGTGTAATTTGCGCGTCGCTCTCATCAGGACCAGATTGAAATTCCTCCTCCACCGCCGGCCTGGCGCCTCGATCCACCTCACTTGTTGCTCAACAAACGTCATAACCACCTCATGACGTCACCCTGATAGTTTGTTTTATTTGCCCTCTTATCGAGGTATCTTCATTATGCCCTACCCTTTATGAATGGGAACGATTGGGAATAGCTATAGACGATGTTCGTAAACTGTTATAGTGATTTTAGTAGTTGATCAAACTGATTTGATTTGCTATCACTGAAGCAAAAATTTTAGAATTTGATGAAAACAAGAATGTAATGATTCCATAATTGTTCAATTATCTAAGGTGTGATATCTATCTACATTTTTATTTACAAAACAGCATTAAACAGAACAAAGACAATAATTATAATTATCATCCAGTCTTAATCGGGCACAAAATACTGCGAAATTAGTTTTCAGTTTAGTATCTAATGATTTCGACTGATATTAAGATTAACTATAACTTCTTGTCTAAAAATATTGTTACCACATACTATATGTACATAGATCTTTATAAATATATCGCACTGCTAATAAATTGCACAAGTCAAGTGAATAAAATCGATTAACTTCTACCGATAGTTTCCTAGAAATGAGTCGCGTGGGTTTCTTAGTGCAAACGGTGTACTGTAGCGGTATACAGGGTAGCGTGGCCGTTTTGATTAATGGCGAAACGTTCATATGTTATTAATTAATTAGTCTGGAAATTAATAACATGAGGCTGCAGTAGACGTAATGTTGCATTTGAGAGACGTCGCCAGCAGCGGCGCCGACACCCGTGATTGCGCTTTTGTCACTGCAACGGTTTAATTAAAGAAGACTCACAGTACCCGCTCGCATGAAACTAATCACCGATTGAGTTACGAAGAGAATCCCAACAAGCGACGTTTGTTAACAAGTGGTCACGTTGTGCGGCGCGAGTGATTGACCTGCCACAGCGACTCCGTGGGCGTGCGCTATTTCAACTTCATTGTCACGATTCCGATATGAATATTTGATGTGGTTGATAATGTCAATAAACCGTAAACGTAACGCCAGAGATTTTCACATTTACCAATGTGATGCTTAAAAGCTCGGGTCGTATGAAACATAAAAAGAAAAGTAAAACTCTTATATCGTAAAGATGAAAATCTCAGCTTGCTCGAAAGAAAAACAGATATTTTGAGGACGGAGAAGCCTCGAGCGAGCACTCAGCTTCGGCTATTAAGGCCGGCGTGACCGCCGCCGCCAGCGCGACGAAACGACGAAAACTATAAAACCGTTAAAGCAACGTTTCAGCAGCAGTAAAGAGCGTCGCAAGATCTGTTGACAATGTCGCCGACCGTAAACCGTATGCACCCGGCCGAGCTGTAAAACTTAACGGCACCCTGATTAAACTTATCAGCGAGGTAGCCACCGAATCACGATCTGTCCTAATAACCACTCGTTCATTCGCTAAACCGAGCGTTTGATCGGTTGCATTGTATTAAATCCCCATAAACCGGATGGTTTCCCGGCGAATGTGTCAAGAGTAGAGTTATAGCATCTTGGCTCGCCGCCCGTACCCGTGCCGGCTCGTACTCGCGTCATTCCGTTTGTAGCTTCAATATGTTTGCTTTGTTTCGAACAAACACCCCCACTAATGGTCTAACTGAAGTCTCCGCGATATGGTACCGAGCAAAAGGCTATTACGACTACCGCTGCATACGATTGTTTATAGTTTTTTAATGGCTTAATCAACCAGCTAGTAATAACATGTTTCAATAAAAAGGTAATAAGACCACAATAGTAGTTGAAAGAGAATCATTAAACGTATTCAATTAAACATAAACTAAGGAGGTTGGAAGTTTCATGCTTTAAATACCGTATGAAGCGTTGCGAGTGAACAAAGTTACCTACGCTCACGATTTTGACAAGTTTCTTAACAGTTTAGGTTTGTAAGTTCAGTAGCGGGACTAACAAGATGTAAACTTAAATACTTTCATTTAGAGCGAGTGTTGGCAGCGCAACGCGGAGAATTTAGACGTCTTTATGTATAAACTTGTATACTTAGGATCGATCCCTGTGCGACACCAAAAAATCTAGATAGCACGGCTAATGCGAGTTCCCATAAAACGCCGAGGACTCTCGAAGCGCTTTACAAGTGCTGGAAGGATGTTATAAAGGTTTTACGATCGCGTTCCGTCAGCGAACGTTGCATTGGCCGTAATGGACATTCTAAGTGCACAGGGACATTCATGACAGCGGTAAAGCGGTAAGAAAACGTTTGCAATCCGAATGGTAATGTTGCTGACGGGTCATTAAAGCGGACGTAAACGTCGACCGGCCGCGCGCCCTTTTCCTCACTTACACGGAAATGAAAATTAGCACTTATCTGATTAGAACAATCTTATTCAAATCAAGATATAAAGAACTCACAAGTAGTTTGTGTATGGTTTTAAAAATCGGTTTGATCACTTAACTAATTTTATAAGCACGAAATCTTTTCAAAAATAAATATTATAAGAGGAAGAGCAAGATAAGAGGTAAAACATTAAATATCATGACTTTCTATTCTAAACACGTTAATTTTATGAGTGAAACAAAATGCAAAATAAATAGCATGTTAAAATAAAAGCTTTAGTAACGTCGCTTTCGGTTCGTCGTTTGATTTACTTTGTGTCGAAACGTTTATCTAGGGTGATTCATCACGTCGGACAATAATGAGGGAGATTCGGTTCCCAAGTAAAACAAATCCCACGCGATCGATTAGTAATACGAGACAATTCGGAGCTTACCATTCAAACCAGTGAGGTACTCTGCCTTTGTTATCGTGCTTTGGTTCTCTTAAATAGAGAAATTGTCTATGTGATTTTTCCATGCACTTAAAAATAGCTCGTTAAACCTACTAGGCAATAAGCTATTTCTAAAATATTAGCTTGAAGCGCTTTTAAGACTTATAGACTACCACTTATGCAATTGGTTTCCATGAAAAATATGGCTCATAACGTCCAAAAAGACGTTAAAATGTTCCATGGCCTCAAGCGTGGAAACTTTTATTAGATCATAAACAATTCAAGTAATAACACGCAATGTACAATGTAAAATAAATCATTAAATCTCTGTTATTATGTGGAGTTGTAGCTCGTATGCATTCATCGAAGTGCGCAATCAATACGACCAGCGAACTAGGAATAGTCCATTCCATTCCAATTCCATAAAACACGAGCTATTTCAAGTTTCAATCAACACATCCGAGAAACGTTTTACTGGGTCATTGTACTAGGAACACAGACGGTTGCAGGTGGTAGGCTTTATGTAGGCTGGCGATGGCTAGACAAACGGCTTGTTTTAGCCCCTGATCGATACCTACTTTACCGCGCCCTACTTACCAGCCGGCCACAGTTCCACGTCTAATACCTCTATATAAATACGTCTACAAATGTTTTGACGAATAGTTTTATCGGACTTTGAGTGTTTTATAATTGGCTTCTTCGCATTTATTTCCTGTGGTATTTTATACGCGTTTCATAGTGTGACTTGATCCAACTTACTGTGATATCATTGTCTCAAGAATAAATAAATATAAGACCAATTTTGCAGGTAGTTTACAGATCTAAACTTATTATTAATATCGTCCTTGGGCCTGAACGTCCTTCAACCTTGAACAAGAATTAAAAGGACGGCAACGTTTATAGTAGATTTAAATCTATCAAATAAGGGCTACATAACTATATTTGTGTAATTTTTGTAAGGAAACTCAATCTTTTGTTCAATGTAGATTAACTATTTTTTCCTTTGTCCATTGCTTGATCAAACGATAGATGTTATTCCTACAGAATATAAAACTACTCTATTCGACCTCATATTCATTCTCATAATAGTATTGTTATAACACCACTTTATTTATAAAAAATAAAACCGTTTAAAGATGCTAATTATTTGCGGCTGGAAACAAAGAAACCATGGGCTGGCATTGTGTTAATTACTGTACCTAATACAGGTACCTTTTCTATTTTATTTGTATCAATTTGTAAAAATTAAGTATCGAACATTGCATTAAATAAAAGATGCGCTCGGTCATGGACGATTACAGGCTGGAAATGGACGATAACTATGTATGCGAGGTTTTCTACTTGCACTATAATATATCCGACTTTTTGGCACACTTGCGACAGTAAGAAATTGTCGTTCACGAGTTTATGGTAAAATGTTAGACAATTGACAAATGAACTTTACCCAGTTCGACGAGACGTGATGCTGAAGACGATTCGAATGTAAAACGGTATCAACAACATAAATTTCCATTTCGTTGTTTTCTTGCTGCTTCTATTACATTGGTTTGGGAGATTGGAAGGGATTATTTCTACGATGCTTTTATAAAAAGACGACGAAACGTAAACCGGTTTATATTATAGGGTCCAAGTTTCTACACAATATCTTTTTAGTTCGTAAAAAATATTCACACAAATTGGACAAGTTGTTTTTAAACTTTTAGCTAAGTGAGTGCGATTAAAAATAATACACAGTTTTTATGGCACTGTAAGCTGGTTCTTGTTCCCCGGGTCGAGCGTTTCTGGTGGAGAGTTGTAAAAGGTTCTCCTTTACGAGAAAAACTTTTATAATTAAAGGACATCAAAGAACCGCTGCGATGGGGTTACACTTTGGATCGTTATTCAAAGCGGCTGTTACCGAGATAAGGAATCTTTGGCGCCTTTTCATTGAAAGTTGATTTTATGAACTGTGACAGGAAAATGAATATGCAGAGTCGAAAAAAGTAGTCTTGACTTAGTTGTAGTAAAAGAATTTTCGCATATGAGCCATGCCAGTCAGCTACTCGACTCGTCAAGACGCTACAACTAATCGTAAAACAGGGCTAATGGAATTCATAATCGAATGTCTTAAAAATGAGTGTTGAGGTGACGTTACTCTGGACCTTGTTTTGCTACTTAAAGTTCTGAAAACTGCTGCAAGAGTCAAAGGCAGGCGTTCTTTACCGTCAGGAGAGCGTCACGTTCGTCTCATTAAGTCTTAATTTATACGTATATACATATATAGATAAATATAAACTCTTCATTGTATACCCAAGAAATAATAAAAGAAAACAATACAAAAAGGTTTTTTTGTAATTGATATCTCTAAGAAAAAACACATGGGTTAACGTCACAACATTTAAAAAAATGTATTTTTCAGTACAAGACTTATTGTTCTGATTAACGATACATTTCATGCACGTATTACACAATAAATAATCATTTGTCAGTTTCAACTTTCTTGTTCCATGGCTTCTACTCCAGTGTACATAGAGGGACAGATATTCTTAGAGTAACAAAATTTTCACGTTTAAAAAATCAGTAATTAACTATCTATCAAGTTCCAAAATGAAAATCATCATATTAAGGTGCTTATAATCGAGTGCTTCTCAATTTATTTACTGTTATTTCATTTTCATTTTAATTATCTTGTAACCGTGTTTTATTATTAATAAACCACTACACATAATTCAACTATGATAAAACTTAAATACATATACGCAATAAGTTTGAAATAATATTTAAACAATGCTAAATGTAAAAGAAAAGTCAAAGTACTTGCCAGCCGGGCAGTAATCAACACCCGACTAGAGGAACGTTAAATTGATTGGACGGAGACGGCAGACAACAAAAGATAATGTCACCTCCCGTGGTACGCGGATTTGTCAACGGGACAGTGCCTAATTGAATAAATACTGGTTTACTTGGTACTGGTTGGCTTGTATCGCGAGTTAGGTAAATTCGCATACGCTAGAGCATATTTATAGGAACAACATTTTTTTTTGTACGAATTTTCTTATACTTAATAATTGTGTGCTCGATAAACAAGATTTACATATGTACATTCAAAATATTAGCTTGTGGCAAGATGCGCAAAAAATCAATAAATTAAAAATTACTAAACAAAATATTTGTATTTCTTGTTATACAATTTTCGCGCATAAACATATAATAGGCATTCAACGTTGCCACGGGTACGATGCCAACTGAAGGATTGGAGCTGAGACATTTAAAAATGTAAAAATAATCCATATCATCCAAATGTCTTTAAATTTTTATCGGTTGAAATACAGTACATTTGTAGTTAGATTAGATACTTTTTTAATGGTTGACAGGTTAGGTGTTTGACCACAGCTCACCTATTGTTAAGTGACGGTGTGGTTGAAGATGGTAAATACACTTAGTCTGGATAGTTAGTTAGCTTAGTGGCTTAGTTAGTTTATTGATATTTTGTACTCGTATGTAATTAATAAAGCTACAGAAAGAAACATACATCTCGTACACATAGTACGACCATATACGCGTATGACTGTACGTACGTAGATACCCATACGTACGTGTACGAGAGAAGGGAGCATCAATCACCCAAAGGTTTTGTCGTGTTGCCACTTCGACACTTCTGCCGAACTTATCTGGTTCCTACATTATATGTATGTGTATATATTAGAGTATGTTGTATGCTATATTCGAAATTTCAGACACATTCACAAGTAAAAGTGTAAATGAAAACCCTACAGCAAAAGTAGATTCGTTGGAAAATAATCTACAAAATTTATTCCCTTTATGTGCCTTTTGTGTCATTAAAATCTTAAAAGGCGTTCTCAGACTAACAATTTAACAGTATAACTCTGTAGAATAGACTTTTCGGAGGAGATTTGTTATTCACTCAAAAGTTTTAAGTGGCTGTGAAACATCGTTGTCAAAGAATTAAATAACCACACGGTTCATGTGGCTTTCAACTTTATGTTGTAGGAGGAAGGCGCATAATAGCGTGCGTTATCGTAAGCTCTGGGTGAACACTTGGGCGACACGTCGATCTGAAAAGTTTTGCGTCAGGTTGTGGTGATTCGACTGTATTTCACTTTACGGAATGTAGATGTCGGTATTCGCCTGATATCGGGTTAAATAAACTTTAATTACTTATATTTGGTACTTTGTCTGTTATATTGTGTCTGTTTTAGTTATATCAACCGTAAATTAAAATGCGTTGAAGTTTTTTCCTCGTAAAATTTGCTTCGATTCTGAAAACTTTGATAAAAAAATCAAAGTTCAGTTAATTAAGTCACCAGCTATAAGGAATTAAATAAACAATGGAAGGGGAAGCGAAAAGTTCCGATCCTAACGGGGAAACTTGATAGATTAAAGCTGGGAATTAAGAGTTATAGAAACGTCGAGTTTCATCTGAGAGACTAGGAATTCCTTGATGAAATTGTATCGCTAAGTATAACAGAGAAAAAGCGAAGTTAATCGTTATTAAGAAAGTCTTAGCTTTAGTTCGATAAGGCCGCGTATGTAATGGCCCCCTGCGGGATGCCGGCTCCATTAGTGGCCGTGTCGGGCCAAGAACCCTGCGACGCGCAGCGTGACGTTCCGATCCACCCTCCCTCTTCCTTTCGATGTTTACCTACTTTTTTTAAACACACTGCAAATTAACTGAATACCTACTTCCCTCCGACAAAACATCTGATAAGACAGTGTTGTTAATCAAGTATCTAATGTTGTATGTTTGCGCTTACTTGTTTCTTTAAACCATTAATCATTTCTTTTGTTTTTAGTTAGATTTCTTGCACTTTTTTATCCGAAGTCGAAAAGTAAAATTAGGTATTGATTATGATCGGTATGTATGTTAGTATGCTTCGAGGTCGATTCCCTACCTCGCTGAAAGGAGGAGGAAGTGCATAGATTGATTGATTGTAAAATCACACCTCACATGCGAGTTATTTTCTTTCCAAATTTAAATGTAAAGCGGCTATGCAAATCATTTATCATTAAATTATTACCTCAAAATAATTTAAATAAAAGTAAGTTAAAAAACTACACAAAATACGAAACACGGTTCAAAAACACAGCTATCCTCTAAACATCACTATGAATATGAATTTAAAACATTAAAATATATTACATGTAAGTTGTTTATTTAATAGACGATAAATAATGAATAGTTTGTACGTAACAATTTCAAAGTGTCATTTAGGAGACCAAATATGTGGCGATTACGTAAAGTCATGCGTGTCGAACCTCGATACCTGAAGTTTTTCGCACATTACTCTAAAAGTATAAAAACTTAACCAGTTTCTGTCTTTTAATAAAACAGCCGTAAAAAGTGAAAAGGCTTATAATTAGTATCATATTAGCAAGTCACGAAACATACGTACAGTATCGTTTTTGATTTTAATTTCTATCGAGTTATTATAATTACATTTCTATTTTTACGAAGTCTTTGAACATACGATCAGTTGCGATATTTTTTTTTTTTGTAATTTTTAATAAAAACGTAAACTAAAATTTGCAGATGTTTGTTTAGTTGATTTGTTAGGCGCTGTGCCCGGACACATAATCGAGTTGAATTTGTAGATAATTTTAGCTAACGAGAAATATATTTCAACAACCTTTGTAACATATTTTTTTATTCTAAGTTATACTTAAAGGATTGTGTGCATGGAATAAACACAAAACAAAGTTTGGTCGTAATAGATTTGATACTGTATACTTGGTGCAGATATTATTTTCAGCCTGTATAAACTAGTACCTAATACCTACATGGAAAAGTAAACATTAAATACTTAATACTTAAGTATTTATATTTGCCTGTTCTGTTAGAATATAGAATAGGTAGAATATCTGCTTCAAGAGCTGTAGGGCGTGGGTTCGACTCCCACCAGCACAAACATTTATGACGATATATGTTTATTCTGTCTGGGTGTTCTGTATTTATTTACAAAAAAAAAGTATTCTATATCATAACGCCATCTGACCCCAAACTAAGCAAAGCTTGTACTAAGCAAGCCAAATAGATAGCTGATAGAATACTGAAATACTTTTTTTTGTAAGTACATATTAAATACGGAACACCCAAACACAGAACAAACATTTGTTTATACAACAAAATGTTTATCCTGGGTGGGAATCGAACCTACACCTTCCTGCTCTTGGAGCAGACATACTACCAATGAACCAACAGGGCTATCAATATGTATGTATATAAGTTGTTGGCGTAGTTTTAATTCGCAGCACACACATTAAGTCGCGGAGACTGCGCGCGGCTGCGGTGTCTAATTACAAACGTTGGATGGAACTTTTTGTCCGGACAGATTGTCGAGCGACCAGACTTATTCACTTAGAATTGAATATTAAATTTTCTTTGCAATACGGAAAATTTCAAATTCGTTAGTATTATGAAGTTACGAAGTTAATATACATTAGGTTTGTGTCAGCAAATCTAACGAGTTGATTTTTGAGCACCAAGAAGTCAGAAAGTTCTCTAGGTGATTTCGATATTGGGACGTGTGACATTCAATGTCAGTAGTGAGGATATGGACGATACGAGTTTATAATTCGTAGCATCTTATTTTGAGGCAAGTTGCATGGAGTAATAATATGAGGTATGGTGGGCGAGTCCCGTCGGCGGCGGCGGCGTGTCGAAAGCCCTCGAGGCAGCTCTCGGTGCGCGAGATGGCTCGAACCGAGAGTGCTGCCTCGGCGGAAGGCGGCCCTTACGTGCTCGTCGCCACGACGAGCCGCCTTTGTCCACCCACTAGGCTTATTTGCTGAACAATGAAAAAGACGAAAGCCTACGACGTATTTCTGCGAAGCGAAGTATTTATCGCGTGAAAAATATGCCATGATTCGAAAGTAATAGACGCCACGCCCTGTCAGTCTCCAAATTCATTCATTGTATTGATTGATGAAAAGTCTATTATGAGATTTCGACAGATTTTACGAATTTTTCATTTTCGTTTAAACGCGACTTCGCAATAAATCGATTTTGGGCCCAATTTATCAAGCTCCCTAAATACTCTGGTGAGTCACGCGCTATGAAATCGAAAGGAATATATTAAAATGAAAAAAATATTTTAATATTCTAACTGTACAATATTCATAGAGATAAGCCGTATTGGCCTGCTGTTCTTGTTTTACTTAAAAAAGTAATACAATAAAAGTTGTACGTAGCTTTTGTATAGAAAACTGAAAATCGGAAGGAAAGCATATCCGGAACGATCAATTGTTATACACAATCGGACTCATGCGAAGATCATGTACATCATTGTCATAATAACATCACGCGATTGCGGTCCCCGTCACCGTAACTCAAAGCATAATCGAATTTCAGTGCCTTTTCAGTCACGAAATATATTGAAAATTTTAAAGGTAGAATTATGTAAGGTATAGAAATGTGGCCGCATTTCCGTATCGACATTTAAAAATCATGTCGAATCAAGCGATTTTAGTATGGAGGATCGTCTTGAAGGGTGCTCGAAGCGGCCGGGGCTGGAGTGCACTCCAGGCGAGCCGGCACATTATTCGACCTACTTAGCGGCGGCAGATCGCGAGACGATCCGAGGTGTCGTCTCTACTCCTGAGCTGTCTACTTGATACTGTCGGCACGACCCATTCTTTTCGCGATAATTCAATTCTAAAAAATGCTTTTTGATTTTTTGTTTCCTAGCGTCATTTTTCAATATTTTGTTTTACCCTAGGGTAAAACAAAATATTGAAAATTTAAAAAGTATACTGGGATAAAAAGTAACCTCTGTGTTAATCCACCCTTAGCCAGCCAGCCAGCCAAAAAGCCTTTTTTATCTTTTCATCGTGAAGAACTGATAAACATACAAACTGACAACTTTGGTATTTATAATTTTAGTGTGATGCAGCTTATACTTACATAACTTTCAAACATGTAGCAAAAGAGATTAATATTTTTTGAAAATATTTCATTAGTTATCGCCTATTTAGTTGCTAGTTTAAGACGCTGAAAACTGTCAGCATTGATGTCTTCAAATAGTCAAATAGTTTCTTACATATTAAACTAGCAAGCACGCTAAATATTAAACTTTATATGGGCTAAAATATCAACATTTTAAAGATGAAAATAATTGATAGGTAAATACATAAAGCGAATTATCGATTCCACATCAGTTGAAAGGCGATTCATAATGATATATCGATAAAAAGTTTTCGTTCAGATTAAGACATCGCATCGCAAAAAAAAATAACTTGAGCAATTTCCACGTTATATCCTGGCGCGCATCGCCATCGGTGATACGAGCGTTCGATATCGGTAGGCGAGTGACGGCAGCCATATTGGTCGCATAAATCAAGTCTCGCGGAGAAGTGACGGCGCGCCGTAAGCGATCGGGTGTCAGCCTGTCCAGAAATAAAAGCAAGAAAATTTTTCACTAGTTGAGTGGTTTACTCTGAGGCACGCCGTGAAATTTGTCTCGTGATTCTCATGGAGTCTTGTCTGCTGTCACGCTGTAGCTGCTGTGTTGAACAGCGCTCTTGTTTTGCGTTGGCAGACTTTGCAGTGTATTAAGTGGCCCTGGGCCGGGGCGCACTGCTGTCTTGCATTCAGCGTGTTTACTCATGTTGTTTTAGTGCACATGTACTTTGGAGTAGGTAAAAGGTAAAAAAAACCTGTTAACATTATGGCAGTCAAACATGTATCTGTCGACAACAAATGGCAAAAACAGCCCTGTTAGCTCATTCGGTAGTAATTCTGCTCCAAGAACTGAAAAACGTGGGTTCAATTTCCCACTCGGGACTAACATTTTTGTGACGAACATAGGTATTTGTTCTGCAAGTGTCTGAGTGTTCTGGTGTATTATAAGTATATATTAAAAAAAAGTATGCCAAGTCGGATAGTTCCCATAGTACACGTTTTACTTGGTTTGGGGCTAAGTGGTCTACTGGCGAAGGGCACGTGCGAGGGAGCAAGATTTGCGTCCCGCCCCACAGGAAGTGGCGCGGTGGCGCAGTGATGCCAGGGCCAGGGCTCTGCAGAGGTGGAAGGATGGTCTTCTCGCGGGGCCTACACAGAGGGGAACCGGAGCCCAACGGCTCCTTGAGGCACTCCGGCCCATACTCGTGGAGTGGGCCCAGCGAGAACACGGGGGTCTGACCTTCCGGTTGACGCAGGTTCTTCGGGAGATACCTGTGTCGTGTTGCCGGAAGGGAGGAGACCCCGGAATGTCACCGGTGCGGCTCTGTGGAGGATACCGCAGAGCACGTGCTGGTGACTTGCCCGGGGGAGGCGGAACCGCGACAGTCCCTAGTCGCGGTTGTGGGGGCAGACCTCTCCTTGCCGACCATCTTAGCTAAGATGGTCGCCGACGAGAGGTCATGGGAGGCGATGGTCTCGTTTTGTGAGACCGTCGTCTCACGACGAGAGGCCGAGGAGCGGGAGAGAGAGCTTGACCCCTTAGCTCCTCCCCGCCGGCGGGTGCGGACACGGAGACGAGCCAACTTGGCTCGTACTCCGTCTCCGATCGGAGGGCCTGGGGCGTCAGACGACGGGCTGTCTGACGCCCCACACCAGGGATAGGCCCTCGAGAGTAGGCGACGCGCCACATGTTCCCGGCGCGTCTCTGGAGCCGTATGGGAGGGGGTTTTCCCTCCCCGAGGCGGGTCCGAAAGGACGTTGGCAGGACGGGGTTGCGGCGAATGCGAGAGCGGTCCCGCAACCCTGTCACTTGGTCACTGCCGAGGGAACACGTGGGGGTTTTAGTCGGTAGTGGCACCACTCTGGTGTCGAGCCCGACATACCCCGCCCGTCTGCCCGGCGGGCGGAAGTGCGTAAATGCATTTCCCCCACGCAAAAAAAAAAAAAAAAAAAAGGACATCGATGCATCAACGCTCACAACTTTGAGATTTTCGGTAGTGCAATTAACCTTGTAGTTTCTTTAGCTACAGTTTCCTTCAAACCGGTAACAGTAATGTTTACATGTCACTGCATGGCGACAGAATAATTGATACTGCGATTAAAAACTTGTCAAAAATATGTCATTGAACTGTTAAAATACACTATTTAGAATATTGTATTCGCATTAAAGACTACGATTTGATGAACGTAATAATGCGTTCAATGTAATTTCCGTCGTTTCTCCCTTCATTAATATCTGGCTGGTTGCAAAACCTACATAATGTACGTTAATAATTTTGAAATGTGTCATCGATACTGGGCTTGTAGTGTCAGATTGCGTGGTCAGTTCCAAGATCCCTATTCTGAATTGTATGCGAATCGAGAGTCATATTATACCAATATGGCAGATTTTTGAACAAAATCCAAAAAGTTGTATTTATAAAATATTCAGATCATGGAAATTGCAGAACAAGGTCTTGACCACACAAATTTTAATTTTAACTTTCAAAAGGTTTACAGAGCCAGGTTTTCTATTATGTGTATTATTGCACCCAAGGATTCTGTTTTTGATCGTTGGCGTAGTTTTCACATACGATTATGATTTTTTTTTCGTATGCGAAAACTCAGTCGTATAATTAAGTAATAGGGACTGAACTATGTAGGCGAGCAGACATTCCTTCAAGGCAACTTCCTGGGAAGTTTATTCCTGGTGTCAATGACCTGCAATCACTTGCGCCATTTTTAATAGACTTAAAAATGAAGAGAGCTCCATTTTATTAAAATGTTCTCACTTTGAAGTTTTAGGTACCTACTCACTTTATTTTTAAACATATGTACAAAACTTTAAAGAATTTTTGAAACAGTGATTGTTTAGATGTTTCTCAACCTATTTACTATTTTTATCATATATGTAGAAGAAAGTTTCCAGATTAATTTTGAAAAATATGCATAATACTTTTACGCAGCCTGAAACAAAATTTTATTCGGGTGCCTATTTAATTAGACGTTTTATTATTATCGTATCTAGACTCCACGTATATAAATAAATCGATCCAATAATATAGCTTCAATAGAAATAGTCCGGGTGGCAGCGTTGCATTTTAGGTAGTGATTTTACGCCGATCCATTGCTATCTTGTTCGATAGATCTCGAATAACTGATAAGTAAACCGAGCGTCAGCTGGCGCACCCGCGGTGGGTTTGGGAATGGGAGGTCGGGGAAGTTGTAAAAAAAAAATTAAAAAAAAGTGATAGTACGCCGGCTGAAACCCATTTTCATGAATAGTTGACATCATACTGAGTTGAAAAATAGTCGTCAGCTGCATGGAGGAGGGTGGGTTATGCGTCAGCCGATCGCATGAACTTGTAAAAAATCGCGTAAAAAAAAGTCATAGTACGCCAGATGAAACTTAAACTAGCTGATTGTTTATATAATTTAAAGTACGAAAACAGCAATCAGCTGCGTGGGTAGCGGTGGAAAGACCGTCAGCCGATGCAGTAAAGGTTGAAAATATTGGAGCATTGCTACTAAAAAAGTTATAGTAAGCCGGCTGATGTTGATACCGATAGTAGATCTTATATGTCTAATAAGTAAACCGAACATCAGCTGCCCAAGTAGCGGTGGGTTTGGGAGTGGGAGGTCGTGGAAGTTGTAAAAAAAAATTTTTTAAAAAGTGATAGTACGCCGGCTGAAACCCATTTTCATGGATAGTTGACATCATACTGAGTTGAAAAATAGTCGTCAGCTGCATGGAGGAGGGTGGGTTATGCGTCAGCCGATCGCATGAACTTGTAAAAAATCGCGATCGGCTGACGCATAACCCACCCTCCTCCATGCAGCTGACGACTATTTTTCAACTCAGTATGATGTCAACTATTCATGAAAATGGGTTTCAGCCGGCGTACTATCACTTTTTTTTAATTTTTTTTTTACAACTTCCACGACCTCCCATTCCCAAACCCACCGCTACCTGGGCAGCTGACGTTCGGTTTACTTATTAGCCATATGAGATCTACTATCAGTATCAATATCAGCCGGCTTACTATGACTTTTGTATTTGCAACGCTGCCACCCGGACTAAAAGAGAAGTAAGCTCAAAATGAAAACAGTGTCTACTATCTGATCGCGAATAAAACACACCTACTTACGGCTAAAGGAATAAAAAATATTCCATAACCTACGGATATCGCGGGTGTGACCGAATTTTCCGTGACATTGTCAATGTTACCCTATCTTTTTCTTTTATGCAAAACCAATTTTCTTTCGGGGCAAAAATCAAAATAAACTCAATGTGTCTTTTACATGTAGTGGCATTGACCGTACAAGAAACTCGGCAAACTTTTGAATAGTAAAAACAACTCTACCGTACTTGATATCCATATCCAATATTTCAATAAAGCTAACTTTTGGGCTGAGAAAATGGAGAGGCGAAAAATTACATTATAGAGGTTCTGGACAAATTGAGGTTTACTTTAGTAGCGTTGCGACGTTACAGATACATTATATGTATCTTGTTACTCATACTATGGGTACCTACTCGTGTAGCTGGGCGATTTCTAGTCTCATCGATAGGAAGCCATAGACAGTTTACCGTATCTCTAATTTCTAAACCAGGGCTGATCTGGAAGTAGAAAATCTGCCGTCAAATAACTAACCGTGTATTCTGACAGCCTTATATCGGAGCCAGTTACCATTCTTGGCTAGATGTGTTAACAATCTTAGAGCACACAGCTACATAACATCAGATGAGCAGTGGTCATATACCTGGCATAGTATTTCTCTTAACGAATACATCTCATAAAATAACATACTAGCAAACTCATTATAATGTAAGACCAATTTATCAACGGAATACACAATGTTAGCTTCATTTATTGTCAGAGCTGATATAAGAGGGTTACTAAATTATTACAAAGTGTTTGGATCTTATTCATATGAAAGTTTACGAAATACCTGTTTTCTTCTTTTGTGTAGTCGAATAACAGCGTAGATTGTAAAATTTGAAGTGCAAGTAATTCTTATAATGTTCCACGAACGGTATATACCCTGAACGTTTAATATCGGATAAAATACACCCCAACGTACCCCTGTATTCCCCCGTTGTTCATATCGGCATGTTATTCAGATTATACACGAATATTTCAATGCTTTCTACTAAATTACAGCTCGCGGAACTCTTTTACTTAATGTCGTACGTCGACTCGAGCGTACTTTATGATACGCCTATACTCGCTGTCTATAGATGGATAGAATGAGCACACGTGGAACTTTTCAAGTACCCATAGATTTAACGATGCTCTAATAAAAATGTTTTATTATTTAGATTCTACATCGTGAATTTCGTTACGTAATAGAATCTCTACAACCTTGTTATAAGCCCGACAAAATGTGATTTGCATACTGTTATTATAAGACGAAAAATTGCAACACATTAGGCGGCTCCGTCTTAAATTGTTACAAAATGGATTTCCTTGAGCAAATACGCCCGTTTCATTATTCTAAACAACGAATAAATTTACCGAGTGAAACAAAACAATTGTATTCATTTTGAGCGACTGCGGTTGCTGCATTATTTGATAGAATTATTCATCCCTGGCGGGTTATTCTTTTCGGTCTAAGTTAACTTCATTTGCGGCTCAGAACTACGGAAGCCTCAGTGAAACAACGTACGGAAACAAACCAATTAACTGGACTATTGAACCGGCTACGTAACGCAAAAAGCGTCAAATAGCAACTGTCAGCATTTTGGACGGCAACGGTGCCCTTTAATTAGATTCGAACCGGGTATAACCGGCTTATTCCAGCTTAGGCTGGTTCCCTGAACATCGCGCGACTGCAAAAATGACCAACTAATTGGCTTAGAACATTGTGTGTAACGCAGTTTAGTATCCAACATTCCTTTTTATGGTATTTCGTTTAATGATCCGGGCGTTGATTGCCTACAGAGTTTTTGTTTAAAAGTGATATGCGCAAAGAGCTTTCGTTTCTGGGTTTGGAGTTGTTTAATAAAGCTTTGTGAGACTGTTTAACGTCTGGCAGTCCATTAGAGGAGGAAGGTTCGCGGCGCGGTAGAGAGGGCAAGATGGCATGTTGGCGTGATTGTCGCCGTGTGCCGGTTTCCGGCGCCGGTGCTTGTGCGCCGGATGCTACGTCTGTACCGGGCGCGGCGGCGGCGCCCATCCTACGCATCTCGTTTCTTTGAACGAGAATGTACGCTTGCCACGACACAAGATTCCAGTGTTACTAGAGGACGGCGGGTTATGTTTAGGAAATGGAGCATTTGCGACTTCCCTATCTACTCTGTTTCGCTGTTTATATTTAAATTACGCCATTATTCAATTCTTTATGTATGTGTAAGCGTGTTTCTCTTTAACGCTAGTAAAACGAGTACATTTTGTAATCAATTCGTTTTTTCTGTGAGAACGTGAAAAAATGTTCAGAGATCCAAATGCATTAGATGTTTCCAAAAATCTCGACGGGGAAAACTACTACGAGAGGGGAAGTTGTGAGAAAGTAGATATCAAGGAGAGTCTATCGGGCTGTTGGTATGTTAATCCAACGAGCGTTTACTAAGCAAATAGCCGAGAGTTCTGAAACACAAATGAAAGTGTTGTTAGGCCGTTTTGTAAGCACAGGGTTGCCAGACTACCTACATCGTATAGTACAATGGCTATGATTTATACTTAGATCGTATTAGTATACTTGCTCTGAATTCTTAAAAAAGGTCTCAAACATTTTAGATTTGGACGAAAAAATACCTAAACTGTAAAGGTTTAGGTTCAGGATTCGGTTCTTTTAGTAAATCTAAGATAATATTGTAAGCCTTTTTCTTGTTAAGGTTTCAAGCTAAAGGTTACAAGCTAATTATATTGTGTAAGTTAATTATATTAAAAAGGAATATTTTTTAATTTGTAGCAGCCCTAGCGACATGCAATGTTAATCACACTTCGTTGGGTTCCGCGAAACGCTTTACCTCAAAATATTTTACATGCGCGTAAACAAAAACAGCCCTTACGGATAAGGATTCGCTGTGCCTGATTTAACTCCAATTAAATACCTTTGACAAGCAACTTTTATAGAATTCACGGTTGAATTATCAGAAAAAGGAAAATGTATACTACATTATGTGATTAAGTAAAAGTGTAATGATTCACTTAGTGATATATTTCGTATAGTTAGTCAACTTACTAAGTTTAAGTAAGTTTCCGAAAACAGTTACGCAAGATTTTGCCTATGAGTTTTAGTTTTATTCGTATCACAACTTTAAGATTCACAACATTAAGTGTTTTCTAAATAACTAAAATATATCTACTTTTTACCTTTCCAAAGATAAAATGACGTTATGTGATAAAACGTTAAAAAATTTCAGGAACACAGAACAAAGTGAAAAGTCTTGCAGTTCTAAAAGCAGTTGACGGTTGAATATACAATTTTTAACAACGCCGTACGAAGTCGGGCCCACAATGTCATTGTTTCAGGCGAGTTGGAAATAGAAAAGTGGGCTGACAGTGAGTGTTCCAGTTACTCGTCTAGCACTAGGTAAGATGTGAGTTTGAGCTGCGAGTATAAATGTTTTGGAGATGTTACCAATCCGATAAAACACTCAAGATACAAGTAGTTATCAACTAATATAATGTTATATCTACTAAACCATATATTTTAAAATGTTGTTTGAAAAATGTGAGCCTACAATGTCTACCAGGTTTAATTGCGCGTGTTGGGATGCGTGTAAGTCGCCTTAAACAAGAGAAGTCTTGCGTGTGTCAAGTCTATAACAGACTGTCAACTTCCACTACTAGTAAATTTTGAGATTTTATTGACTCGGCCGTCTTTGCGCGATCCATGTTTATATTTCGGAAACTACCGACTTATTTTTAGAACTGATTTTCAGCTACAATTTATAAAAGAAGTAAAGTAAGGTTTTAAAATGTAAAGTTAATTAGCCTAAAATCTTTGCAAAATCGGTATTTTTTGTAGTATTAACTATATACAAAATTTATTTGATTTATTTCTTTAGCCTATTATTATTTCTTTGTAAAGTGGTTTGTAACATAGCTGTAGCACTGGGGAGCACGCTATGTAGATACATTGTAGATATTCAGTATTCATGCACGCTATGATATATGAGCTGGTGTCATGGCCAGCTGGTGTCGCCTACACTACTCGGAATCACTATATAGGCTTTCGATGGTGTTCATAAAAATATCGGGCTACTTAGTTACAGTTGAATCTATACAAATAAAAATTGTCACAGGTGTTACAGATTTATTATCACTTGAGAACGGCTTGACCAATCTTATTTCTTCTTCGTTGTGTTTGTCATTGTCAAGAAAAGGTTTGTACGATAGAAAATTTTTGGAATTTTTTTAGAAGTCGAAAGTTTAGATTGTATTTTCATATGAAAAAATCAGTGAAAACCTACAACAGCTAGTTTTAATAAAATTAAGAATATGAATATTGGTTAACTAATAAATGAGGCAGAGGAAAGTAATGATAGTAAAAATTATAGTGATCATTAAAGATCTAACACTTAGGTATTCAAAAGCTTATAAATAATTATTGTTATTTTAGTAATCAGAATTAACATTTTAAGATGTAATGTAATTCAGAGAATGAGGAAGGATAATTGTAATAATAAGTCGAGGTGCTTAAATGAAAGCACCAGCATTTTTCTAAAAATATCCTTAAATGTTTTTAGTGTTGTAGTACTGTTTGGTAAACTTATAGCAAAGCGCTTTTGTGCTTCGCGCTTTCTAAACAGTCGCGCTTATCCTGCATTTTAGTGGCTCAAAGTTTAAACGTCGCTACTTTTACATTTTTGGGGTCATATTTTTTTATTATGCTGCGTTAGCTGACGTTAGTTTTGGAAATTTTAGTGTGGGGAGGCTTAACACTAAATATATGTCATGTGTGTTTTGTTCAGAGTAAATAGAGTTAGAAACACGCTATGGTGGCGCACGCAGCCGTACTGACGCCTCTCAGTTTAAATTTTAATTATTATCTACGTGCAGAATTTAAATGAAAAGAAACAGTTTTTATAGTTGTATAGAGATGAACTTAGCCACAGTTTTTTCCGTAGATTGCTTCAGTGAATTTTTAATGATAATGTGACAAATTTTATATTTTTATAAATATGTTTTCACTACGGTACAGTGTTTAAATGTGGGTTCAAATTCCAACAATGAGCTTGAGCTGGCGGTGAAGAAAAGCATTTAACGGTGTGTTATAGCAGCCTCACCTAAGTGTCAGTTCCATGTCAGGCTAGTAATGTTTACTATCTTCGATCACAACGTCATTTAACATCAGGTGAGCTGTGATCAAACAGTTAGCCTGTTAACCATAAAACACTAGCCTACCTAAAATAGATTTATAACATTTAACCTCACCAATATTTTATATATTCGAAAATTTTAAACCAAAATTGCTTATAGTCTGGATATACTCTTGTCACTTCTATTATCACTAATCTATCATATATTCATATAACCGTAGAATATTACTTATACTTCTAGCACGAAAGGGCATATCAGTAAATAACTGTGTATTAGGCGGACGAGTCGCGTGCGCGCTCACCGCCGCCGTCCCACTACAAATAATTCATAGGAACCGTCTCTTAATGGCCTTTTAGCTGCCCGTCTAACTTTAAATGTAGTTAGCCTGTAGTTACAAACTCCAGCTATTAAACCAACCGTGAAAACTATCAATTTACAAATTGAGTACCATGTGCTCCACTATAAATAGATTAACAATATAAAATAACAATAGCATTGAAGTGACTTAGTTACAAGTGTGTGTTTCATATTAATTTGTTAAAAAAAAACATTTTCAAAGTGGTAGGTATATCGCCATACTGGATTATGCGACTTACGTCACAAACGCACTAGATCTTATATGCAGTTTATCACACCAATCACCATAAATTTAGTTTGTCACAAACGCAATCCGTTACAAATGCAGTAGTCACAAACAGAATTTATCACAAACGCAGTTCGTCACAGTTAGATGTCGTTGCTGGTATTATATTTATCGATGGTGTCATACTCTATTCGCATTACCTAAAACTTACAATTAAATAAATTAAATATCGTAGGACTATACACAGCGCCATCTGGCCCCAAACTAAGCAGAACTTGTGTGATGGAAGTCAGATAACTGATAGAATACATAAATCCTTTTTTTTTTTGTAAATACATACTTACAGTACATACAGAACACCCAGACACAGAACAAACATTTGTTTATTCACAAAATGTTTGCCCTGAGTGGGAATCGAACCCACGCCCTACAGATCTCAGAGCAGATATACTACCAATGAGCCAACGGGGCTGTCGACATAAGTATATGTGTAGACATAAAACCATTGAATATATTCAATGGTTTTATGTCTACACTGGTACTTCAAGCACGCTTGCAGCAATTTCGAGAAAGCCACCAGAAAATAAAGACAATACCGAACACGAGGAAGCCATGACACCAGTTAGGTACAAGTGTTGGCGCTACATTGTAATTTGGAGCGTCTAGTCTCGAAGCTCTGTTTGCGACATGTTTAACTTCATTAAGCATAATACTCAGCGGTGGTGCTACTCGTTTAAGTCCAATCTAAGTTGCGAATGAGTTAACATGTGAATAAATTATTATCTCAGGCGACAGCGAGTGTGAATCCCGACGTCGTGACGCCGACGCTACAAACTCGATGCACAAAATGCCTTTGAATTTGTGCTATTTAAACCGCTTTCCCAACTATTTTGGTTAGACAATAACTGACTAATACAATACACTGGAGAATCATTTGTAATTTCTTATTCATTCTGATATGATAAACTTTGTTACGTAATGCTCTTGTTACAATAACTGGGCTCATATACAAAGCTTACATTTTCTTTGCTTCTCGTATTTCTACGTAGTCTTTTGTGTTCGAGCAGAATTTTAAAACATTTTTACTAAAGTTACAGCAGATTTCCTGCCTTCAACAGTTATTTAAAGTGTCATTTCACCGAGCTGTAAGCAGTCGTAGCGTAAGAAAAGAATCCTCGTGAGGGTATTTAGGGAGATATTAAAACAATTTTCTTACGGTATTTTCGGATGCTGTTATTTTAAAATGAAAAAGAAAATTAATTTACATAAACGCCTAATTATCAAGCATAACATATTAAAACTAAAAAAAGTCTCTTATAGCACGTTTATTACATTTTCTACATTTATTGTGTAATGTAGATTTTTAAAACTCTTTTAGAAATGTCAGCTTTGTAATCTGAGCTCAATTCAAGGCCAAAGCGTATCTTAATAAGTGTAACTCATGGCTTCATAGTAGTATAACTCACGACTAACTTAAATTCATGTGGCTTGTGTCCATCCTATGTAAAGTTAACTGGAAGGCACTAGTAGTTCTATTGTGTACACTTTTTTTTTAAACGGAATAGGTTCGCATTTGACCATATGCTGTTTGATGTTTAGCAACTATGTGTCTAGGATGGAACACGCTTACCTAGAAGTAACCTATTTAGGTACTCTCGGTTTGAAGACAATTATATTGTACTTTTTGGGAAACACAGAGTTTGGCAAAGAGTTCCATATCCTCGCTGTGCGAATAAAGAATGAAGATTCGAAGCGCATACTGCTAACATGGGGAACGTCCACAATGTACGGGTGTGGTAGCGTGAATGACACACAAGCACACACACACACACACACACTTGACGATATCTAGTATCCATTTACACTTTACATTCACAGTCTTAAAAAGAGTTACATTCCTAATTTTCTAAGGAGGAAGACGAGGTTTAGAATCAAAATCTAGTTCAGATTTAATAATGTGTAAAAAACAGGTGAGGGTCTACTTTTTCTGCTTGTCATATACTAACTATACGCACACATAAATAAGTCAAAGCGTTTGCACATCTAGTCCTCATATATCAGGCAAAATTGTAGTATCTACAATTCTACATGTCTACAACCATTTCAACGCAACATTAAATCTGTAATGCTTTTTTTGAATCTGTACTTTTATTATTCTTCCCTTGTAATGAAATAGCAGCTCATGTATTAATGAATTTCGTTCATGTTAGTAAAAATTAATGAAACGGCAGTAGGGCAGTATGAGGGGCTCGCAGTAAGTACGCTGGAAGTTCGTCCGCTGCTGAATAATTAACGCGCTAATGGGCAGATCGCAAATAAACTCGAAATTATTGCACTATAACTTTCCCTGGAAGTTAGAACACGACTGCGTTTACTGATACCGCGCCTATACTTACATTTATGTCTTTGCTAACTATGTTTGTTGCTTTAGAGTGAGGCACCCCATAACTTGTTCAAATTTACAATAAAATAAAATAAATAAATAAATATCATAGGACATTACACACAGCGCCATCTGACCCCAAACTAAGCAGAGCTTGTGCTATGGAAGACAGATAACTGATAGAATACTTAAATACTTTTTTTTTTTTGTAAATACATACTTATAATACATACAGTACACCCAGACACAGAACAAACATCGATGTTAGTCACACAAATGTTAGTCCTGAGTGGGTATCGAACCCACGCCCTTCAGCTCTCGAAGCAGACACACTACCAATGAACCAACAGGGCTGTCATGAATATGTCAATGAATATGAATATGTCAATGAAATATTATGTACAACTGTTTTGTTTATACTGATTGTTAGGAAGTTTTATAGTGAAGAGTCTATCTATATGAAAAATGTTTAATAATGTTTTTCTATGACAGCTGAATTTCTTTCGTGAATTTAAAGTTAACCCAATACGAAACGTTGTTTATATTGATGAGAAAATTAGCATTCCTGAGTTATTACAATTCTCCTAAACACACTGTTTTAGATTCATCGCAACTTACACTTAAATATTTAACTGCAATTTTATGCATGGTATATTTATAATGGTCTCACAACAAACACATTTTCAAGGCTTTAGTGTATAATTCTGGATTTTAATACTAGTATATGACAGCGTCTACAGGATGAAAATTTAATCTTATACTATTATAAAGACGAAAAATTTGATCGTTAATAGGCTCCGAAACTACTAGACCGATTTCGAAAATTTTTATGTTGGGAAGCTACACTATCCCCGGGTGACATAGGCTACTTTTTATCCCTGTATTCCCAGAGGAACGAGAACTACGCGGGTGAAACCGCGAGGCGTCCGCTAGTATATGATAAAAAAAACTTTAAAAATTATTTTGTCTTTTTCTCCATGGTTGTATGAAATAGAAAAACCTCGACGAACATGGTTATCATAATGAAAGAAAGTAAGTCATACTAGTTTATACAATTAAGTACAAAAACATACCTTTCAGGGTGAAATGTTTAAAGAAATATAAAAATAATAAAGAGATACAAAATCGAACTTTGTAAGCACTGAAAAAGTTTATTTCTTTTGTATGCAACAGAAACATGATAATGTACTCGTAATTGTAAACTGTATTCTATTATAACATCCAATATATTGTATAGTTGACCCTTGTACGGTTAACCATATACCGTCGGTAATAAACAAAGTTATGAAAATATTACTGAAACATATTTCTCGTAAGTAACCGACTCGGTGCAGCGATTGTCATGCTCCGCTGCGTAGGACATCTACGAAATAATATTTCTGCAGCGAAATAAAACATGGACGCTCATAATTTACTTTTAACTTTTTAATCGCTTTAATGTACAAAGTTACGAGCAGTAGGGTTACAATGAAAATTACTTCTCTATTGCTTCAAGTCTTACTTTTTACAGTTTGTTATTAAGTTCTTCGCAAAATAATTGAAAGAAAAAATCTTAAAATGTATCTGTAAGGGTCGATTTGGAAAATGGTGTGGTTTCGACGCCTTTTTGTTTTACTTATACGGTTTAATTACTTTTTGTTAATTAGGTCGAAAACTCCAAATTTACATCGCATTCGGTGGCCTTTTTTAAAGTACAGAGAAAGTATGAAAAACTAAACTTATTACTTACTAACTTATTTACTTGGTGGTAGAACTCCTTAGCAGGAGGTCGTCTAGGTAGGTACCACCGCAGTACTAGTTATTCTACCGCTAAGCAGTAGTGTGTAAACATTACTGTGTTCCGGTTTAAAGGGTATTGCAGCTAGCAAAATTACTGGGCTGTTAAGACTAACCATCGAAAGTCTCAAAGTAATGAGCGCCAGAGCGGCGATGCCCTGGACTTTGTTTTGGTACTCAAAGTTCTGTGTATCGCTGCAATGGTCATGGACAGGCGTTATTTCTTACCACCAGGAGAGCGTCTCGTTCGTCTCATTACTTCTTACATAAAAAAAAAATACTTGGTTATGTGAAAGCAATCGTAAAATATGATACATATACGAAGTATCTATTCAATACTTTGCTACTTTATATTACTGTATGTATGAGAGTATTCAGATTTTAGAAAGATGAAATAAAATTCATAAGTGATCCCATATAAGTTAAACAAAAGCAAGATAAAAAATATCAAAAATGTGGTATGCAAACACTGCATTCCGTCCATACACTCGATAATATTATTAGTATTAAGTATAACAAAGGCCTTAAGACAATAATATGTTCAACAATGAACCACCATTGGCTATCAGATAGCTTCATACTGACATGGACATGTCAAGATGCAATCTGCATCGGCTTTGTCTATCGGCTCGCGGCCGCCCAATGTTCGATACCGCCGTATAATGCCACCAATTGAGATTGTTCCCCTCGTGATTTACATAAACTGTGGACAGACTGTACGTGCCGTTAAACCACACTGATTGCTGTATACATTTCGGAGGTTTCATTTGAATTCAATGTTTGCGTAGCTTGAATTTTATAAAATACCTGGAATTTTGTTAATAAAGTCATTTGCGTGCTTGTCATGTTAGGTTTCTGTGCATTATTCTATTCATTCCTACGTGTACCTATCAGTTATTATTTACTTATAGTACACTAGCTTAGGCCTGCGACATCGTCAGCGTAAACTTTGGAATTGGAATTTAGAATAACTTTTATTACGGAATAATGCTCCACCAAATTTCAAATGGATACGTCTTGTAATTCTTTTCTTGATAACTCCATAGGAACTGAACATTTTTTCCGCGGTAAAAGTATTCTATGTGTTAATCTAGGTACAAAAAATCTGTGTGGCATATTTTATCCAAACCCGTTTACCCGTTTTTGCATGATTCAGTAATAAACGTCTAAACGTACAAACTTTCACATATTTTTTTTATGCAAAAGGTAATGAGACGAACGAAACGCTCTCCTGATGGTAAGAGATAGCGCCTGTCCACGACCATTGCAGCGATACACAGAACTTTGAGTAACAAAACAAAGTCCAGGGCATCGCCGCTCCGGCGCTCACCACTTTGAGACTTTCGATGGTTAGTCTCAACAGCCCAGTAATTTCGCTAGCTGCAGTACCCTTCAAACCGGAACACAGTAATGTTTACACACTACTGCTTAGCGGCAGAATAACTGGTACTGCGGTGGTACCTACCTAGACAACCTCCTGCTAAGGAGATCTTCCACCAAGTAAAAAAACCAAGTATAATAATAAGTAGTAAGTAGGATAACTACGCTAAGGTTAAGGTGATACTTGTTTTACTGTATAGCCCCAGTCTGGTGTATGAACTATGTATATAAAATTAACCTAATGCAGTATTTTGTAAATTGCTTCTGGAGTTCAATACTTCTCATGCCACGAATATCTCACACAAAGGGAAAATACGTTTATGTTTTGTGCCGTTCGTTCTAATTAAACAATCTAATTGGGTCAGGTTCTTCCCTATAAAGGCCGTTGGTACGAAACAAGTAACAGTGAGGACACTTTTTTTATAAATATCGCACGCATGCTGGTATTACATTTGTAAAAGCTTAGCAGAGTAGTCCTCGTGGATATCCGTCCGTACATGACGGTATTAAACCTATATAATATAAAAAAAAATTGACAGCCCCGTTGGCTGTCAATTGTAGTACCTATATCTGCCTTGAGAGCTGTAGGGCGTGGATTCGATTCCCACTCAGGGCAAACATTTTGTGAATAAACAAATGTTTGTTCAGTGTCTGGGTGTGCTGTATGTATTATAAGTATGTATTTACAAAAAAAGTTTTTATGTATTCTATCAGTTATCTGACTTCCATCACACAAGCTCTGCTTAGTTTGGGGCCAGATGGCGCTGTGTGATAGTCCTACGATATTTATTTATTTTAAGAATCGGATGTACGATAATGCCCTAAATTTCACACATCTGTGTAGTGCGAGTACCAGTACCTACTTTAAAATATTGTCGGTAGAAGCTAGGAAAGATTATAGAACACAAACAGAAACTACTTTTCAAATTATAATTATATGGTTTAAGATATTTATTTCTCAGAATATGACATTCACCTCAATGAGAAAAATACGTTTTAGGGTAGGTACCTACGAATTGCAAACATACAAGCGAGACGAAACAAACAGTGGCGGACAGGCAGAAAATTTGTTTGTTGACACCGTGGACTAATGAGTTAGACAATTAGCAATAATAACAAAACAAGAGATTCTATTACGTATCGCGTTGCCTTAGTGGGTGATGTCAATGTTGTTCTAACTATCTCCTTATATATTCCCGAAGTTTTGGTTTGTGCATGTGTATTTTTATAATTATAGTAATTATTGTTTTTGTTTTAATACCTAAAGTAAGTAAGTTTTAGTATTATAAATAAATAAAATAAATGATTATGTATTTAAAGTATCTTTTTTTCCTTATTGTTATATACTTTCGACGTATGTATTTAATTATTTGATAAGTACATATATATAGTACAAAATAAACATTATCGTGTTTGAAGTCTAAGTTTCACTGAATGTTTCAAATAATTGTTTGAATGTTTTAAACAAGGACTACCGTAGTGCCCTTTTGGTTCATTGGTAGTATATCTGCTTTAAGAGCTGTAGGGCGTGGGTTCGATTCCCATTTAGGACAAATATTGTGTGATTTGTGAACAAAATGTTTGTTTTGTGTCGGGGTGTTCTGTATGTAGTATAAATATGAATTTACAAAAAAAAGTATTTATGTGTTCTATCAGTTATCTGACTTCCATAGTACAAGTTTTGCTTAGTTTAAGGTCAGATGGCGGTGTGTGTAATGTTCTACGAAATTTAAAAAAAAACGTCTAAAAGTGACTATGAACGCTAAGATGAAAATTTTCCAAAAGTTAATCAAATAATATTATTCGTATATATATTTTATAGGACCATCTAGGTGTTTGACCACAGCTCACCCTATGTTGAATGACGGTGTGGTCGAAGATAGTAAGCACACATAGCCTGGAATGGAACCGTCTCACAAATAGGACTTGGAACACATCGTCAGGTGCTTGGCGGAATATTTCCAACTTAAGGGTCGCTAGCCAACCAATTACTAGAAAGTGAAACCAAATACTACCACAATGTTATGGTTTCTACACGATTATTTTCTTCACTAGCAATTGCTGGGACTCTTTCGATATGATTTTAATCAAAGGTAGGTGTTAAAAGCAAAAGGTTCTATACTGTTTATTTGTTGTACATTTCGCTTAGCCTCGAAACGGACGCTGGTAGATACGGCTTCGTATAGCTTCACATTTGGCTAAGTATTATTCGGTTCACTGAATTTCTCTGTCTATTAACTTTGCAAGTCTTGTTACGTTGTTGATGCTGATTATATTATTTATATTCATTTACAGGCTTTGAGACAGTTAGGTAGGTGAATTATGTGTAAGCCAACAGATTACGTGAAACTCAATTAATTGTTACTTTTTCTTTTGTAAAATTAATCAAGATAATTTAACAATACATGTGCCCACGTGTTCAAGATCGGAACAATAGATATACATATATAATTGCTATACGTGTTTCACTTGGTAGTAGATCTCCTTAGAAGGCGGTCGTCGAGTTATGTACCATCGCAGGCAGATATTCTGCCTCTAAGTAATAAGTATTTAAAGTTACAGGACTATTGAGACTAGCTATGGAGTATCTCAAAGTTATGAGCGCTTAAAGAGCGATGCTCCGGTCTTTGTTTTGTTACTCAAAGTTCTGGTTACTACTGCAAAAGTCATGGACAGCCTTTATCTCTTACCAGAGAAGAAGAGCATCTCATTCGTCTCATTACTTTTACATAAAACCTAGGTTCATAATGTAAACATAACAATTGCCTTATTTACATTCAGACACTGTGCCATGCAGCGTCCAATATCTGGTACTCGTATTCGCCCAACAGCACAAACATGAATTTAATATTGGAAAATTGCTGAAACTTAAAATTTTGCAGACGTTGAAAACAGCATCACAGTCGGCGTGAAATCTCGCTGGCCGCGCGGGTAATGGCCCAAGTTCGGGTAAGCCCTGGAAGCCGCGGGACGTGTGAGGAATGCGCCGCTCCGCGCCTTATTACATACGTGATTCTTATTTATATTATATCGGAGAGCGCGTCTTCGATATCCGGCCTCGGATTAACGTATTGCCGCCTCTTACCGCTCTTAGTGCTCCTAACTTTGTAAGCATCTTACTGAACTTGCCGCGGCTTAGAAGTGTTAACAATTTTCTCTTTATTAAATGTAAGAGTTGTGCTCTGACTTCTGATGCCAGTTTGTGCTCAGAAACAATAACACGCTTAAAGAATAGGAAAATGCACGATTACAAGACGTGACTAACACTTAAAATTTGTAATGAGATACCTAATAAATCGAATTTGAACACCTCTATTATTATAAAGCGTATTGTTATCTAGATTTTTTTTTGCCATAAAGTGGCAAATGCTTCATTCAAACAGAAATCACGATTCCGCATCTCAATAAAAGATCCAAAATAGAAAAGTAGCCTTACATTTCTCACGTTCGATGATAGGGTTCGAATCGATATGAAACATCCTGTAACAATCTATCAGAGGCGCGAAAAGGATCCTTATAAAGTATTTTCAGCAGTATCCTGCGGGCACGGCCGATTGTAAGAAATCCGGTGCTTCCCACGGACCGGACGGTCCACTTCCGCCGAACAGGACAACCGGCGGTGGAGACTTTTCGATATAACATTATTTAATTCTCGTTTCCAGTTGTTGGCGACAAACTCATCTAATTCGACCAACTATTAACTACACCATAATAAAACACGAGTCAAATCTAGTTTTTTTTTTTAGCAAAAGAGTTGATTTAAGCTGTGGTCACTTACCTTAATATCTTGATTAAAGAATATTTTCTACGTACCTGAAATCAATAAGAAAAATAAGTGAAAACAATATTCTTATTGTATGTATATATTGTAACTTTTTTCGGCCTACCTAAATTTTTATTCCCTTAACGAAGGTGGGCTGACGAGAATAGAAACAGCAAGGAAAGACTGGCAAAGACAGATAAGCATGGAAGAAACCGGAGACGACCTTCACCCACATCCATCAAAAATTTACTAACATCTAGAAAGTAAGTAAAACACTAACTACTAACAAAATTTGCAATGTAAGGGAAATAAAGGCGTCTTATTACATTATTTATACATATTTAGTTACAAAAAAACTCTATATTACACAATTTTCTGTTGAAAAGTCAGTTTATCATATTAGATAAAATGTTGATTTATGTGGCCCTATATTTTTCCATGATCGTACATCACACTTTCCTTGTTAATGCCAATTAATGCTGGATTCGGTACATGTGCTCAAAAACAAGCTTAAATAAAATCTCATGCTTATTATCTATGTAGCTAAATTGTGGCGCAGCAATTATTCAAAATTAATGGTGAAATTAATACTTTGACCGCTCATGTTAATTAAGAGCTTTATTTACAATACAATTTATGTATTCTCCTGCCGTTTTAATTATACTGCAAAAGTTACGTTAAGAATTTTCCTTCATTAAATTTAATGCGGAAATATGTGTTTAATTTCTAGTGAAACAGATACTATATCCGGTAAAAGTAAAACGAATAAAGAAACATAATAAAGTGAATGTGTAATCCTATTGTGTCCGGGATAAATCTTGTTCATCAAATCTCCACGGAGTAATCTGAAGGTACATTATTTTCTTTCTAAAGATATATTTTAAAAGACTTCCTTTAGAATATGTAAGGATTGGTTTAACATTCTTTTACAGACAATCATCGCGTATCTAAATAACGCTTTCAATAAAAGGTAGGTAACAATTTATTTAAAAATTCAATAATATTTTGTATATACTATTTTGTAACTCTACTCTTCAATTTTGTGGTGTTCAGCAATTATTTTCAAATTTTCTGTATGTGTAAATCAAATTATTTATATTTACTTATCTAAAGTAAATATAGACAATTTGATTTACATACATACCAGTTGTTTATTTGCTAATTTATTATGTGTATAGGGTATAAATATAATTGTGTTTACATTTATAAAAATATACTTATAATTTCTCAAAAGCTTACATAAAAATGCTCATGTTGCGTTTCGAGTTAAACTCACCGCCAAAGTATAAATATGAAAATTAGACTTCATTTGTTATCTTTGAATAATGAAATAAAATAACGAACTCTTGCGTGATCCGTCATTTGGTAAAGCTCACTGCCCGTTAATGTTACACCAAACGAATTCCCAAAAAGTTGGCTTTGCATTACAAGAAACGAAATATTCTGAGCGTGTATTACAATTTACATAAACTCCGACTTCATTCGAGACGTATTAAGGAAATGTTATTTCATGCTTTGATATGTGGTACGTATGTAATGCATAGCAGTTCGTAATGAAAGAAATAAAATAAGTCTTCTTGTATAATGACTTTGATTTCCCCAAATATCTGGTATTGACATAAATTATAGCCAATCTGTATTATTCGTGTTGAAACGTTTTCAATGATGTTAATGCACGCACTTTTACGTCTATAGATTGATATACAGGATTTGATTTGATTTTTATGTAAACCCATTCAACACAGAAAAAAGGAAATTGCTAAGAAATTATAAAAGAAAATTATAGTAGATACCGTATAATTGAATATCAGAATAGTATTTGAGTAGATTATGAAATACCACCCCAACATTACCCTATAATTTTTAGGAAACAAGATAGAATTACAGTTTATTGAGTAGGATCTATCGTCCGTGACTGACATCAAACAAACCGCAGTCTTTTGAGTCCGGTAATGCGATAGCTTCTTTGACATGGTAACGACCCGCCTTCGCCAGTTCATATCTTCTGAATACATTATATTCTATTGACGCACGGGACGCCCCTACGCGAGAAACAACGAATAACTATTGAAAAATACAAGCCCTCGATACTACAGTTCAAACAATTTTCTTTTACTGACGTTACGGAAATAAATATTTAAATAAGAGCTCAACTGTATCGCAGGGGAAACCTTAATAGAGGAAAATGCTCGTGTACTTAATAACACGAATAAGATTAATCAACTTAATTTCCATTATTTACGTTATTTCTCCGAATACGCTTATCCGAGTTATCTCTTAATTTTGAATACAACGTTTCGAACTTTTGAACGAAAAAAAGGGATCAACTGATTGTTACATAACATCCACCCTTCAAACACAAAGCAAACGGAATATGCAAAATTAAAAATAGAGACAGAGCGAAATCCCGACGTAGGCCACCGCCGCCGCTGCAAACCGAGCCTAAGCTTCGAAAGAGATAAAAAAACTTTTAATTGGATTTTTTTGTAGATTAAAACAATTATTACTCGAGAGTTTGTCAAAAGTAACGCTGAAGAAAAACATGCGCATAATTGGAGTGACTTTCGCTGAATTGTGTCACTTGCTGAAAAAATAAAGTAATAACAACATTTTTCACTAGGAGTAGATCTCCTTTGTATGTTTTATTATATCCTAGGTCAGGAGGTCTCCTTAGCTGAAGGGTCTGGCTAAGTATCATCGTAGTATCAGATATTTTGCCGCGAATCAGTAGTGCGTAAACATTACTGTGTTTCGGTTTGAAGGACTGCTAGCGAAATTACAGGGCTATTGAAACTAACCATCGCATGTCTCAAAGTAATGAGCGTCAAAGCGATACCTCCGACTTAACTTTGTTACTCAAAATTTTGGTACCGCTGCCATTATCATGGTTACGTTATGTCTTACCATCAAGAAAACATTTTGTTTGTCACATTATTTTAAATAAAAAAAGAACTTCTACAAAGATAACCAGGATATATGCGCCTATTTAGTTTTCATTCATTTACCATTAACATTCGGGGACATGCTAACTATATTTAAACTGATGTATTGTTGATAGCGCTGAAGGAATTTTTTATAAATCGAATCTCTATTTATAACGATGGATTTTCGGTGAAAGTAGCTTAAATTGTGTTTGAATATCGATTAAGGATTTAAACTATGCGCTTAGTTGCCGTCAGTATGGCTTCTGTCTCTTAATATTGTTGTATTTTAGCAACAATGGCATGTTGTGCTCGCGCATTGGTGCGTGTGGCTACAATTCGGCGCTGTCTACATTCTCTGATCCAACCGACATCATTGTGCATAAATAATTGAAAGTGGATGAGTTTCATCTACTTTAACAAGCATTCATAAATAAATAATGAACATAATTTGTAACTATAACTTTAGTATGAAGTTATTTCATGATCTACTTATACACTACCTAATATCGTAAATACGTTAAAGTTTATAAGGTTGTATGTAGATCACATTTAAAAATTCTTTCACACATATTTAGAATTAATCTTAAAGGTAGGCATTGGCTATAGGTACATATATTATTCCGTTAAAATAAAAAATATTTTTGCTTTAGTTTTATTGTCACAAATTGAATTCTATAGGCAGGGGAAACATCAGGCAAAGTTTGTATCTAATAGAGTATAATTAATAACGTATTGTTGATTTTTAAAGTAATGAATGTATTTGCAAGTAAATATGTATTGTAGAATACCAACAATTAGTATGTCGGTGGAAATCTTTATCGCTGAGCAATCTTGCATTTCGTTACGGAATCAAAGTGAATCAAAGGAAGACACACAGCAGAATCTAGTTTGTTGCGAGCTGATCTTTAATCCTTCGGTAAACACCGCGGAGGGGAACTGCCGTATTAGCCGCGTCAGTCATCAGCAGAATGAATCATTACTTGAAGAGTGCGCCAGTGGCTCGTGTCAAAGAGCCTGTAGCTCAAAGGTCCTCATGCCGTCGCTCGTGCCCGGCCCCGCCCCGCGCCCGCGCCCGCAAGGAAGGGCTGATTGAAGGGCCACTCTAAAACCTCGACCGCCCGCTCGTTCGCTCACATTCAAGGGTCGAATCTGGATTATAGGGCGCCAAAGTCTGCACCTTCATCAGATATAATATAAATTCGTTAGTAGCCCGCCGAACAAAGCATTGAAAATTGCTGCAAATTGTATTCCTTGTTATAATTCGACACCCTTTATTCAAAATAAAACGTGCAACTATTATTTCATATTAAGCGGCATAGCACGGCGTTTTTTCGAGACACGAATAATTCCCTGATTTACCTTACTATTTCAACCTTTTCTCATCGGAAAACTGGGTAATATTAGTTAAAGAGTAGCGAGCGTGGAGCTTACAGGCGTTCGCTTTCGGCTCACGCGGAGAAGGCACATATTCGTACCTTAAGGCAAAGTTGCCGTGTAAGTTATTATAAGAGAGGTGCGCCGGGGGAAATGAATGTCGAGTAGGTCGACCCGTTGTCATTCATATTAGCTGCGACGGCTTAAATTTGTAATCACACTGCGCCAATTCACGGGCGTCGCGCGGCGGCGTAACCCTGATGGAAATAGGGAAACGAAAAAAGTAAGCACCGGTTGTAAAAAGTAAATACTGGCGTTGATCAAATTTAAGCTAGAATGTGAAAAAGTAATCTGCTTCTCGCAGATTGTAACTGTCTTCGTAAACTCTTATGTGTTTTCGATTTTGTAACACGATATTTGAAAGTTAAATAAAAAACATCTAACTAAATCTAAATAAAGTATATCTAAAATAAAAGAACGATATAGTCGTTGAGTGTGGGGAGTGTGAGCAAGACCTAAAACTTCGTGTTGTATGTGTACTCTAAATCACGTAAAAGCTTAGCCACGGACGAGTTCCATAATAACACTCACGAGCGACAAAGTCCGCAGTAACACAAAATGATTACACATATAAAGAGTCGTATCTCTTTACACTCTCAACCGGCATAAACCGGTTACAGTCGAGAGAAACCGCCCTACAACCGCTCCCATGTTAACGCGAGTTTTACTTACCAATCTCATCGACAAATATATCAAAGCTAGAAATTGAAAAAAGAAAGAATTGATAATATAAAACGGTCATATGTACGGTGAATGTACTGAAACGTGAGCAACAGTACTGCAAGTAAATTACTAGACATGTGCCTGTGCCATAGGATATAACCCAGTGTATTTGAATTTTAAGTGAGTTCGCGTAAATTGATTCTGCTCAATTTTGCACAGGTAAACATGTCGGGCCAACGATTTGATTGGGCTAAATCCGAATCGTCCAACTGTTGACTCGTAGCGATTACTCTACGAACACATTCGCCGTAGCACTCCTCTACGCACGATCGGTAAAATAAAACCTAAGTACGTAATATAATAACCTAACGTAATGAGTTATCTGACTCCCATGGTACAAGCTTTGCTTAGTTTGGGGTTTTTATTTACCTATTTAGTATAAACGTATCTATGTAAACCTCGTATTAGGTTCTGTAATATTAGTAGTTATTGCTATGTGAAATTTGTAAACCTATACACCTATTTGCTGAAACCACTAATTTTGATTCATGTACCGAAATTTCTGAGTAGCAAAGTTATTTCATATTAATAGTTAGCTAAATAATAAGGGGAAGTATAGCTTCTTTAATTTAGCAGTTTGTTTAATTTAACTTTTGATGGGGGTTTATATATTATTTGCCAGAAGTAAAAATTGCACTAATGTATTGTGTTTGGAATGTTAGTTATTGTTTAATACACTTTTATCGAATGGTCGCTGCAATGTTAAGTTTTCTTGTCAAACCATCAATGATGAGTATCTAGTTGCCTAAATTTAAAAGTTTCACAAGACTTAAAAAAAATAGAGTTTCGAAAGATTTACCGAACAGAAAAGTCGCTCGTTGCAAAGATTGCGTTACATATAATGTTTGAAGTCAAGACCAATGTAAAAAAAACTTATATGTTTTTTTACATTGTTATTTAAATAAATATCGTATATTAATATATATAATTAACTAAAAAACAGCTAAATATATCACTATAAAACGTATCAAAATATTACTCGGTATAATGTAAGGATTTTAACGATACTCTTTACATCCAAATCTGTTTAGGCATTTAACAATTGTGGTGGAAAAACGAAACTTCCAAACATAAAACCTGCAAATTTTAGACTTCTTTTTTGGGTAGTCGTGTAATATAAATACCTATCAAATAAAAGACATCAACAAAAAGATCCGTTTTTGAAAAAAAAAACACTGCGCCTTCATTAGCCCATAGCCAACCGAGAGTTTGAATGAAAATTGAGTGATACTAGAATAAACCCGCATCCCCTCGACCGGCCGCGGCTGCCAGCGGCAGGCGACCGCGGCGTTTCATCAAACAAACAGCGCGAAAATTGCGCCGATGAAAATGTGTTTTTAATTATCGCGCGAAGGGATGGAAATAAATGTAATGTGATCCGCACACCGAGCGATTTGCCTTTCCCGGTGTTTAAATAGAACAATTAAAAGCGGTCAGACGTTCTACGTAAACATTTAGGTGCCGCTGTTAGCGAGAGCAGTGAATTTGCATTGCCCATTCGGTTGTATCTGATTCCGCACTTCATTGTAAACAGGCAATTAGTAAGAAGTCGCTCGTCTGGATTCATTGGTGTAAATGGAGTTAAAAATCACAATGAAAACTACGCTTGCAAACGCTTTTTCCGCTAGGTCTAGTAAAAAACTACAATGGTAAAATTTAGAGCTATAATGCTGCCTTAACCACCATCAATCATTTATCCATTTTCATTATTAAAATATACAGTAAAACATAAATGTAGGTCCCATCCACAGTTTTAGTTTTTACTGAAACGTGCAATTTAGTTAATTAATTGATCATGATGTCCAACAATATTTATTTTATTTATTAAGCATATTATTGTTATCATAATGATTTAAGTTTTGTTCGATATGCTTGTCTTGGCTTGACAGCTAACGAAAAACTTATAAAGTAATTACAACACGAAATTTTAATGTTCAAAATACAATGTTTTCAAATTAGAAACTTACGCCCGTTAGTAATATTAGTCTACAGCCTATTATAACATCCATCGGGGAGACATTTTCTAATCTACTGATCACCATCCGTTGAGTGTCAAAATGACGAGAAACAGTTAAATATCAATATTTAGATAGGTGGCTTATCATTTATAATGATTGTTTTTACCGTACACTTTTCACTTTTCAATCTCCAGTCTAACTTTATCTAAAACCTTTATAAAATGGGAAGGACGCTCTATTCCATTCTATGTCTAATAGCTAAATTGACTGCTACATAGGTGGCTGTCAAAGTTAAAACTAACAAGTCAGTTAGTCCCGTCAGAGGTTTCAATTCTCGCGTGGTTGGCAAAAAACTCCCAAATTGGCGAGTGTACCTAGCGTACCGTCGTTTTTTGATTCTACGGCTACCTGACTAGAAGCTGCAAAATAGGAATGCTTTCTGTGCTCTTTTTAGGCCGAAAACAAAGGATTTCCAGGCGAATCGGGCTGTTACAATGCTTGCTACCTCTACTATGAGTCATTTTACAGTTAACATATAGCCAACCTTAATTCTATCACAAAAACTACGAAACTTTACTGATAGACGAGCCCGTTACAAAAAAGGTTTCGCTCGATAGATAAAGTGATAATGTTAGGTTTCGCTCGATAGGTAAAGTAATAATGTTACAGAACAACAAAGTAGTTCGTAGTTACCTATTCACGGCTTAATTCTACGTTTACTGCATCCCGTGAACAAGAACTCGATCGCTGGTGACGTGAATAGGTAATGAGAGCTAGTGGTAGGGGCTAAATATTGAACTGGTTCACAGTGAAGGTAAACATTTTTGATTGAGTCCGCACTGGCAACATTTTGCTACGAATTGCCGAAGGAATCCCTGGCATTTGCATTTGGCTTTTTGTAATATAAACTGGTAGGTACTATATAGAGTCGAAAAACACAAAGTTATATTAACTATTACCTCGAGGGAGTTTAAAAAGTAATACATCAACGACTATATTAATCAAAATTTTTCAAGTTGTATCTATGGCAGAATTCTAAAAATATCATCTGTGTGTCCATCTATATACAATGCACCCGTATTTTGCAAAAAACGTACATATTTGAAAACTTATTCCGGACAGAACAACAAAATGAAATTGCAGTGTTGTGGAAATTTTAATCATTAAAAATATAACAGCTCTGCTTTTTTATTGTTTACATAATACGGACAGTTTTTACCGCAGAACAATTACGCTGTTGGTGGTTGTAAATCCAATATATGATAACTATTGGACTCGTTAATAAAATGTCTAAAGTTTATCTTACGTCAATCATTTAGAAATATTTTATTTCTTTATATTTATTAGTTATAGCATATTTAGTACTTGCAAACTGTTACAATAATGTTTTTCATTATATTGGTACTTTCAGTCTGTGTCAAAAATATAAGGATTCATGTACTGCTAAACATGATGAAGTTTTGTACGGTAGTATTCTTGTATATATATTACTATAATATATATATATATATATATATATTAATCAGTTATGTACGTATTGTACTAATAGTAGGTACAATAAGTGATTAAGTGATTTTTATTACCAAATTATGTAGGTATTTATAATTGTTTAAAAGAAGTATAAAACACGGCTACGACGTGACGATTAGAAGCAAAGAAGTAAAAAACTGGCACATTAAAGAAGAAAAGAAACCTCTACCTTTAATTACGTCGCCTGCTTTCTTTCCTTATCTCTATTACAATGACAATACGCAAAAGCCAGCCTATTAAATTATTTTGAGAGGAGCAAAAGTCCAGGCAGTGTAAAATTCTCATAAAGAATTTGTTAAATGGTGTCAAATCATTTTTGCTTACTGTTTTTTAAGAGCCGAGGGCATTCGTGGTAATTGTAAAGAGCGCACAGCGTTCATAATATTTCCTATCATCATGTCGTTCAAATTTAGCCACATTTTCAAAGGAAAACTTCTGCAAACGTTATTCTATTAGTGCCTTGAAGTAGGTTTATCTCTTGAAGTCTCGGGGCTTAAAACTTACTGCACCCTAACACAGAGTACTTATCTGATGCAATGATAAAATATATAAGAACTGACAAACATGGGCTGTCATGGCAAAGGACGGAGCGGTAAAGGCTTGGTTCCTCTGAATAATCTCTTAGCAGAAATACATATATTGGTTTATATGATTGTGGGTCAGTGCTGGAAATACTTCCCAAGACTGAAGTATTGGAAAGTATTTCTTCTTATACGATTCTTCACATGCAGTGATGTGCTTTTACGTCCAGTCTTGGAAAATATTTCAAGATCGTCTTCATACAGTGTCTTGAAATATGAGTTTATCGTAGCATTAAAAACCTGATTTAATATTTGACATCGAACAGAAATCCGGTGGTGGATTTCTATAACTTTTAATACCGACTGTCATGCCCAATTTCGCCAACTGTATAAAATAAATTTCTCTATCCTCGACTCTATAATAACACAGTTTAAAAAGATATGCTTTGTTTTTTTATAGACGACTTGATGCTTTGTCTATTACTTATGTAATACGACATTCGGGATTCCGAGCATTGAAAAAAGGCAACGTCAAATGAGGGACTTTTTATAGTAGAAACAAGAATAATTTCTTAGTAAGCACGGCTTTTTTAAATTTTGTGTGATATATCAATGAAATTGCATTTGCATAAGCTTTTAATAAAGGGTTAGTAATAGTACCTATATAGGAATAAATTTTGTTCTTTTTTGGGCAAAATACTCATAATTACTTAGTTTGAAAAAAAAAAACTCAAATGTATTTAGTAATGATATCATCTACTTATTCGAGTTTTTGCTCTTTTTTATTGTGTGTATTCAGTACCCAAGTGTTTACTGAGTTCTATCTAAATACAGAATATCCCAGCAACGTACCGGTAGCCACGCTCATTCTTGTCATAGGAAACCACACGAAAGCTTGAGTGTGCTATACACTTTAAAACATTATTTAGTCTTTTAAAGATTTATTCTTGCGATTTGTTTAAGAGTATTAATAACATTAAAATATTGTATCTGTTGTCTTATCGGAAATTAAACGTAGTAAAGACGTTTCTTTATGAATTACTTGTAAACAAAAGCTAAAAGACTGTAAGTTAATTTGGCTTGATGATATTATTTCGTCGGGAGCCAAGTCGTGCTGCTCATTTTCCTCGAAAGTTATTTATTTGCGCGTATTCCCTTAATATTCCGCTCACACAGTAATAAACAAGTTAGCTATGAGATAGGCACTATTATGTTAATCACCGCATAAATAGCTCGGATAAGAAACCGTTCGGAGCAGACGCGAGACGTTTTAAAACAATGCGCATCATTCAAATATCCCATTAAATCGTGAGATTTAGCTCGCGAGAGTCGGTTTGGGGTAAATTAAGCAAATTAAGACCCCGGCTCCTGAGACAGTAATTACTGCGAGTCTATACTTGGCCACCGACCAAGTGCGAGGCTCCGGACTCAGCCGACGTAGGTACGTCGTGCGCCCGATTTATGAGGGAGCCGATTTTCCGATTTTTCGAACATAACTCAATTGATGGAAGCCCCATGGGCTCGCTATGGATTATGAATGTTATCGTAGTTGAGTGCCGCATTGACGGGCGTGAAAACTTTTTTCGCAGTTGACTACGTTACGGAGATAGTCAATGATTTTTCGCATAGAAGGGTTGATTAATTTTTTGACAGGATTATAGAACGACGCTGACGTCTGTCGAGTTAAGAATTGACGCATAACACGTGAAAAATATGAACCGCCTCAACTTATATTATGCTTTGGGAATACGCTACTAATGGTAGCAAAATAAACTGCAAAAAATAAAGAATACATCGTTTAATAAATAATTCGAAAATAAGCAACTAATAATGTTAAAAAAGATAGTAAAAATTTCCTTTTAAGAAAAGAAGAAGAAAGTTTAGTTTTGGGCCCGTTTATATCTTAATGATGGTGGCCTTCTCAGTGTTGTAGAAAAAAAGATGACTTTAAACCTTCAAATTAAATTAAATAAATTGTAAAATAAAAGAAATGAGTATAAGCTACAGCAAAGCAGTTTCAAAAGTAAAACAGCTGTAGTGCAGGCGTGTGGCGCGAGGTCTATCGACTCGCCGCGTGCACTCACCTCGAGCTGCTCGCTGGCTGCTGGCGCGACCGACCGAGCCCTAAGCATCCCCTCGACTCTACCCTGTTACATTTCAACTTTTAAAAATGTAAACCCTCGGCGCGTGGCGGCGAGCCCCGTGGCCGCCGCCCTCGGCCTCCTGCCGACACTGACGGACGGTGCCGCTCCTCCTCGTTTTATATAAAAGGGTGCGGGGCGGGGCGCCGGCGCGAGTTGCGTCGCCGTCGATTCGCGAACTCGATAAATAAATTAATTAAAAGTGCAAGTGAGTGATCGCCGGCGTGCAGTCGACCTGCGAACCAGTCTAGCTTCCCCTTAATTGGAATTTCAGATACTTGCCTGAAGCTCGGATTGTTTTCCGGCGCGCGATTTACGATCGAGCCGGCGAGGCCGCCCCGCGACACCGCCGGCGACACCCGTGTCAACCAGATTGAAGCTGATTTACTTCACCCCTCTGCATTTAAAACTCTGTCTCGATGAATTTGCATCACAAGATAAGATAACCAAAACAGTCATAAGCCTAAGTTAAGTTTTCATTTTGTTTGTGTTTATTAAATTGACTTCATTTGTACTTTGATAATCTTTAGCGAAATTACGTGTGGCTAAACTAAAGAGCTGTTTCGTCAAAGCTATATCTAGGATTGAATGTCACGACATCATCTGACAGCATTTTGTTGACATCAAAAAGAGATGAGTCAGCATAGTCAGCAGTCAACAGTTTGGAAACCGGTACGGAACCTAAAATCGAGTAGAGGTGCACTTGTTTAGCTTCACGCCCTTTACCTCAAGGTTTGTGTTATGCTCGGCAAGCTTAAAAACTCTTTTGAAAGTGGCCACGTGACCGCATTGAATGTGAAAAACAATGCCTTCAGTTTCTATGGTAGGTACGCCTATAAAAGGGGTTGCTAGTACGAGATCACGTTTTACGTACCGACACGCAGTGCCCCGCGGTTTCACCGGGAATACAGAGTTTATTTTTCTGGATGAAATGTGGACTTATTTTCGATTCCAGGATATATTACACTATTCCATACGACTTAAAATTCTATTAATGAGTTAAGTCAGAACAAACACACTCGTACACACATATCTACGGCTTGTTCTGTGATGTTATAATCCTATTTTCTTTTATTATTATAAAAGCAAAAATATACCATCTCTCGGCCTGGCTGTTTGGTAATTGTTATGCTACAAAACAGCTGAGCGGATGTAGGTTTTTCCCCTCAAATGCAGAAAAGCTGAGCATTCATGAGAGAACCTGCAGAACGTATCTAGTATTAACTATTATTATTGACAGCTTCGTTGGCTTATTGGTAGTATATCCTTATAGTATGTATTAGTACTAGTATGAGCTAGTATGGTCCTTAGAGGAATTATATATCTAGAGAGAGTCTCGTACTGTTTACGAACGAAAAACAACAGATCACTCTTGTTATACTAGTGTGCTGCCAGGTACGTCTGACACTCGCGTTGCGTCATTCTCTTAGTTCTAGTATGCGTGCATATGCATAATGATACCAGTTATTGAACAAATTCCAATAAAAATGGGAAGAAAATGATCCCGTCAAGAACATAATAATGATATAATCTACAACTATGTGTGTAGTCTAGTCAAGTGTCTTATTTTGGCGTAACCAAACACGAAATAATGTGAATTGTTTTCGATCAGTCTTTATAATTTCTAGCACAATTCGTCATCTTTTACAACTCCAATTGTTTAGCGGCTAGTACGTTTCCAGTGACGGCAAGACTGACACTGAGCGGCGAGAATAGGTTTAGTGGCTAAGAGTAAGGCGGCCCCCGTACACGTTTAATTTGGATCGCGATCCGCGATCAAGATCAATGATCGCGATTTAGATTGATAGTGTACGAAGCGGATTAACGGATTGATGCTCCTGATCGCAAAATATCTAGAAATTTTGAAATCAAGATCGCGTGATCCTGATTGAACGTGTAAGCGCAAGATCGCGTCAGTCCACGCTGTGCGCTCTTTGAAAATGGACGACAATGACACGCGCTCCTCGTTGCCACCGATCGAACGGGCCAATTCACCTTTCAGTAGTTAGTTAAAATAAATATCGTAGGACATTACACACAGCGCCATCTGATCGCAAACTAAGCAAAGCTTGTACTATGGAAGTCAGATAACTGATAGAATACATAAATACTTTTTTTGCAAATACATACTTATAATAAATACAGAACACCCAGACACAGAACAAACATTTGTTGATACATTAAATGTTTGTCCTGAGCGGGAATCGAACCCGCACCCTTCAGCTCATAAGGCAGATATGCTACTAATGAGCTAACAGGGCTGTCATAGTTCAGTAGTTAGTTAACCGTTCAGTAGATTCAGTAGTTAGTTGGATTTCATATAGTAGATTCATCATTCTCATCATCTTCATTTTGTAGCGATGATAGCTCAATGGTTAGCACGGTTGGTTCGCATACCGAAGGGCGTGGGTTCAAACCCCAACAATGAGCTTGAGCTGCCGGTGAAGGAAAACATCGTGAGGAAACCCCATCATGGTGGTAGAGTATTTTCTAGTACTCGGCTGGCTAGCTACCACCCTCAAGTTGAAAATCTAACGCTGTGTTCTGGCAGTCTCTCTTGTGAGCCAGTTCCATTCCAGGCTAGGTGTGTTTTACCATCTTCGACCACACCGTCACTTAACATCAGGTGAGCTGTGATCATAGACATAGTTTGTCAAAAAAAAATTTAATGAGTGTACAATTATCTTTTGAGTAACCACTGTTTAACCCAGAGCCTTTTTCGAATCCTTTTTATAAATTTTAATTAAGGCCAATACAAGAGACAGGAAGGGCTTTAACTTTAGGTAAATCCATGACGACAGGTGTTAACGCGGCAGTTCCGATACATGGACTGATGAAATCAAGATTGACCGTGTAAAGTTGTGACGAGATCCTGCGATCCGTGATCGCGATCCGCGATCAGTGATCGCAATCCGCGATCAGTGATCGCAATCCAAATTGACCGTGTACGGGACGGGCCGCCTTAACCACTATTTTTTTCAACGCGTTCAGTGTTCCTTCAGTCTACCTGGACATATAATTTATCTAAGATTAGGTCTTTACCGTTTTATATGAAAGAAATCAAACAATTTTTTTCCTATGTTTTTTTATTTCTATTATTCAAAATGACATCCGCTTCTGCTACGTTGCTGCCACGCTGGTACACATATTTCATAATTACTCGAATTTTTAACGTATCCATGATGACAAAAACGATTCAAATGCGATGAAAACATAACACTAATCAACAAACAAATGACTACTTTTGGAAAAAGAACTCCATGTTTTTAAAATAAAATTAATTTGAAATTAGAATTCTTAGCGAAACAAAAATGATTTTGATTTGAAATGGCCAGTAATGCAGAATGGCAATTTTGTAGGTGAATACGAGTACCTATTTATTAGGTTTTAGAGCTGTAGGGCGTGGGTTCGGTTCGCATCCAGAACAAACATTGTGTGATATAAACAAATGTTTGTTCTGTGTCTGGGTGTTCTGTATGTATTATATGTATTTGTTAAAAAAAAAAATGTATTCTATCAGTTATCTGAGATTCCATAGCACGAGCTTTCCTTAGTTTGGGGTCAAATGGCTGGTTCTCGATATTTATTTATTAACATAATTAAATAACTAGTTCTGCAATGTCACCCGCTTTCGAACCGTAACATGTACCTAGATAGCAGAAGGACACAGCGGAGAAATCGGGGATTTTTTTAGTTTGCTGCGGAACCCAAAAAGGGGAAAAGGTTTTTACAAGGTTTCTTAACAAACAACAAATTACTTTTGCAATAAATGTTGAAATTGTTAAACAATTAAAAATGAGAGGGTGAAATATTTTTTCTGTGTAAAGTCACATTTACGGGTAAGTTGGAAATGCCGCACTTTAATTGGCTTCTCAGTAATTTTTTATTCCTTTGAAATTTGTAACGTACAATTTTCTGTAATATTGAGCTTAGGCAAGTTACTTGCTTCTTATGCCTCATTTAATACAGGTAAGTCAATAAATTTTCTTTTTTTTATTTAACTCTTTGACAACTTGTGGGTTCGATTCCCACTCAGGGCAAGCATTTTGTGAATAAACAAATGTTTGTTCTGTGTGGGTGCTCTGTATATATTATAAGTAGGTATGTATTTGCAAAAAAAAGTATTTATGTATTCTATCAGATATCTAAGCTGACTTCCATCACACAAACTCTGCTTAGTTTCGGGCTAGATGGCGCTGTGTGTATATCCAATGCAATAGTATAAGTTAACATGTCATATAATAAAGTAGATAATTAAAAAAATGGCATAATGGCATAACAACAACATAACTCAAAAGTTTATTCAACATTAAGAACGGGGCAGATAAATACATACCTACTCGTATGTCAATTTTCCCTGCTACTAGGTTTAGTGATGCGGGTAGCGTTCTAGCAAGCAAGTTATTTCTAATACAAGACTTCGATATAAGTGTAACACTGACTGTATGTGACTTATCTTTCTATCTATCTATACTATTACAAAGAGGAAAGATTTGATTGTTTGTTTTGAATAGGCCCCGAAACTACTGGACCAATCTTAATAACTCTTTCATTACTAGAATGCTACATTATCCGTCATGGACATAGGCTATATTTTATTTTAAAAACAGTAAGGGATCCGTATGGAAAATTCAATAATGTAACCCAAGCTGTGAAAATTTTGAAAAAATCCTTACTTAGCATGCGCAGCGAAAACTATCGATAATATAATAAAGTGACGTTTTATAGAGCACATTGACAGCTACAAATAAGTTCCCAATATCATTTGTGTAACTATACAGTTGTCATCTACATCTTATAAAGAGGAAAGATTTAATTTTTTATTTGTATGTATTGAATTGGCTCCGAAACTACTAGATCGATAAATTTATATTGTTTATCGAGTTTTGTTTTCCCGTGCGAAGCCGGGGCGAGCTGATAGTACTATTATAAAGAAGAAAGATTTGATTATTTGTTTGTTTGTATTGAATAGGCTCTGAAACTACTGAACCGATTTCAAAAATTCTTTCACTGTTGGGAAGCTACACTATCCCCACGTGTCAAAGGCTACTTTTTATCCCTGTATTCCCAACGGGAACTACGCGGGTGAATCCGCGAGGCGTCCGCTAGTAGGTAATACAAGTGTTTTAGCACGCGTTCTTCTTAGGTGAAATTGTAATGTTGCTATTAATCAAATATCTAACATTATTTGAACTCTAAGTGAACCATTTTAAAAGCAATTGTCCATTTGAAAAAATCCTACCTAATAACTCCTTTTTCAAATGCTCAATTTTGAAACAGGACTATATGCACACTATATTTAATGCTAGATCAATATTAATTATGACCTAACCTAACCTAATAGTTACAGGTCGTGAGTGAATCGGTTTCTCCTAGTTAAGCATGTTCCATCGTAGATCACATCTTCACTTTACATCAGGCCAGATGTTTTTCTTGTTTTTTTTTATATCCTACTTCACATTATAAATGCGAATGTTTGTGAGTAGGTATGGATATATGGATTATGTTTGTTACTCTTTTACTGTTACTACTGAACAGATTTGGATGAAATCTGGTAGTAAAGTGAGTACAGGATGAGTGGCCAACCCGTGTTCAATTTGTCGATGACCTCTGATGGCTTGACAATAAAATACACTGTGACATCTAAAAAAGCAAAATCTCACTAATATTATAAATGTGAAAGTTTCGATGGATGGATGTTTGTTACTCTTTCACGCAAAACTACTGAGCGGATTTGAATGAACTTCGCTATGGAGGTAGCTGAGATCCTGGATTAATATTAATGATACTTTTTATCCCGAAAACATGTATTGTATTGTATTGTATTTTATTTACATTCCATTGGGACATTAAGAACACTTGGACATGTCAGGTTACAAAAAATTCAGCAAATAATATGTAGCAAATTCAGCAAATAATGTATCGGATAACACCGCGGGGTGCAGCCAGTTTGTTAATATAAATAAAAGAAAAAAACAAGACAAAACAGCAGCAAGGCGAATTCTTTATTCAGTCTATTTTCTCAGTAGCCGTCAATATACGTTTAATTTAGTTCCCACATACTCGTATTAGGTCCGTCCGTACTTACTACCAGAGTTTCGCATTTCACAGAGATGTGATCCGCAAAAAGGTTGAGTTCAACGCAGTGAAATATCTGCACCAAGGAAAGAAGCGGGGAAAACTAAATGAAATTTACTTTTCTTGCTTTAACCAAGTTAATCACTTCGTTAGAGGTCTGCTACTTGATCTTTTACCTCCTGAGTAATGATGTAAGTTTCTTGTAATACCTGATGATTTTGATCACTTTTGTTGGGGAAAAGAGGAACCAAAATATGTTGGTATGCTAGCTTACTCATGTTTTTTTTAATGTAAAAGTTATGAGCCGATCGAGACGCTCTCCTGATGGTAAGAGATAGCGCCTGCCCATGACCATTGCAGCTGTACGCAGAACTTTGTGTGTTAGAACAAAGTACAAAGTATTGCCGCTTTGGCGCTCATTACTTTGAGACTTTCGATGGTTAGTCTCAATAGCCCTGTAATTTCGCTAGCTGGAGTACTCTTCAAACCGGAACACTGTAATGTTTACACAGTTCTGCTTGGCGGCAGAATATCTGGTAGCTACTGCGGTGGTACCTACCTACCTACGACCTCCTGTTTAGGAGATCTACCAGCAAGTCAAAAAATAAGCAGTCATGGGGACTGCCGACAGAAGTAAAAACTTAATACCATCACATTAGCATGTCGGTGATGTGAACCCATAAGTTTTGCGCCTAAAAAATCGCTCGAGGCGGCTAAAGATGTTTTCACTATAAAAAAAAAATGTTTTGTAGTTTTCCAGCGCCTCGGTGTGTTCAAATTAAATCAAATAATTTATATGCAAGAATACATGTATGTAACTGCAAGTAGACGTGCAAATGTTAAATGTAGGTAAATTGATTTAATTATCCTAAAATATTGTTTTCATTAGGACAATTCATAAACTCCTTAACGCTGTAAAAACATTTTTTAATGAGCCAATCAGTCAAAGATTTTTTAATTTATTTCAGTTTAAAAAAAATATTTTTCCTATTACCCGACTACCAAGAAAGGGTCATGTTTTTCGCACGTATATTGTATGTAAATTTGTTTATTACCTCTTATCTTCCAAACAGCTGGATGGATTTATTCGTCTAAAACCCCCAAGTGTATTAAGTAGTGGATAGGTGTTTGAAAGAAATTGCGGATTTTTGTTTGCAGCCGGGTTATAGATTTTTTAAAACTTTTAAGCTCGTTATAAATTGATATAAGTACTTAATTATATTAAACACATTTTTGGATACAAATCTTTTCGAGCAAGTGGCTATTACAACAGTAAACTTGATTCTTTTTTGACGAGTAAAAATACAAATGCCCATGGCAAAGGAAGTATGTTAAATGCTTTGAAAAGTTTCTCTGCGTAACCAAGGGGCCTTTTAACAGCCGTTCAGCGAGAGAAAAGGGGTCTCTTGCAAAATGACGCATTGTTAATCAGTTACTTTGTTCTATCGTCACACCTTACGGGCCTCTGTATTGTGGCATTTCTTATATCGATTCTTATGAATCGCTTACGAAAAATCCAAGCGACCGTATCCAATACATAGGTTATATAATGTATAACCGGATTGTAAACTATCACCTCACAAAACAGGTCATCCTAGTGTTGTGATAGAGAACCACAAAAGTTCACAATTGTTCTCCTATAATCTAGTTAATATTTAAGCATGTAACCTCTATTTTTGTATTTATTTATTTAGACGATTAATTTTTTTTAAACTTAATTCAATTTAATCCTATTCCAGCTCAATAAGACAGACATTTTAATAGTAGGTACGACAAAAAAGTAGTAGGTAGGTTAAATATATTAGTATTGTATGGTGATTACGTTTACTCAATAAAGGGTTACTCGAAATTATAGTAATAAATCGAAAGGGTGTGTTCTCACCTTAGTGAAATGAACAATTACGGAACAAATTCCGAAATTTCGTTAAAAATGTGCAGTAAGAAGCAAAGAAATGCCATACTGAAAATGTGTAATTAAGAACCGGGGGTTTTCGTGGTTTCACGATAGATCTGTTGTTGAAATTGTAGCGTTGCGTAGCTTTGTAGGCACATGCCATAGGTATCTATCTCGAAAAATAGATATGCTTATTATACAGAAAAATATGCTCGCAGCACCAAATACGTGCACAAAAAACTTGTTTAGCATTCCTTATTACAGTGAAATTATCACTGGCCTACACTCATTTTGGTGCCTGGGATTTTAGATCTGATTTTAAGTTTGTGTTACATGGTTATTTCAAATATGCTACTAGTTTTTTTGTATCAGCTCTAGTTAACGAGATAAACCAAAATGCGCTTTTTACAATAATATCAATTTATTTTGGCATTAAACAACAAGGAATTGTCTTTTGAATGTTTTTCTCGAATACAATCAGTCATAGAAATGCCTCAACATTAGTGGTGTTGTATTAATTAACATATTCGAGGTCCAGCTTTTAATTTCTCAAAATAAATTGAACACGTTGACCATTTTTGTATAGAGTTTTATCGAATTGCTTCATTAGCCCTAACTTTATGGGCAATGGCCGCAGAATTATTTTTTCCCGTGAAACTAAAGGCTCATTTATATGATTTCTTTCCCCAACAACAAAAACATCTCTCGTCGGCCAGATTTTTTGTATCCAATGACTTGATTTTGCTCGACTGTCCCAGAGACAAATAAAGCATGGGTAGTTATTTAGTGTAACCACTCTGTTGGCCAAACACAAAGTTAACCATCTTCAAGTCGACGCAGATCACCCAATTATGTTTAACATACTTTATTTTCTAAAAAAATTACTGAAATTACCTCATATTCTTCTTTCATACATGTAGAGTGAGCGATTGGAACAGAAGCATATTTATTTCCATTATGTTTTTTTTTTATATTGAATAGGTTCGCGCTTGACCACATCCTGCCTGATGTGAAGCATCGATGCAGTCTAAGATGGAACACGCTTACCTAGAAGGAACCTGTTTACTCTTGATTTGAAGACACTCATATTGTACCTTTCGGGAAACACAGGCTCCGGCAAAGAGTTCCACATCCTAGCTGTGCGAATAAAGAATGTGGACTCAAAGCGCTTAGTGCGCACATGGGGAACATCCACCAAGTACGGGTGTCGCCTCGTGTCTTATGTAAAAATACTGCTTTAAGATTTCGTTTCCTTATGTCGATAAAAAGACGCCAATCACTTGCCTGATAGGTCTTCAAACCCAGAAAGTAAGCAAACCACTTACATCACAATATTATACAAAATATTCATCGAACGGAAAATATTGCAGTAAGTTTCGTTCTTTTGTGCGATATGAAGTTATTCGTATAATTTAAAAGCCAATTTTTTATTTGAATCTTATTGCTAGCAACACAGCACGCTCTTATAAAAGATCTAAGTGTTTGCCTATGTATTAAAATAGTAATGCCAAAGTAAGCAAAATACAAGCGAATTACAGTGTTTTGTAGTCGATTTTAGCTCATCTTTCAATAGGTTCCTTAAACATAACAAAACATATCAGGATCGATAACACAACGTCTGCACGTAGGTACTAGTCATAATGAAATAATAAGATAATTTTATCAATGTATTGTGAAAATGGTTATTTACGAGAACAAGACCACTAAAAATGTAAAATGAGGATAGTAGGTAAACTAGAGCTGATGAGTTAAAATAACGTAAATCGATATACTGTACATTACCAACTACCGACACAAACAGAGCTGCACCAAAAGTTTTTGTGTTTTTTGTAGGCCTGTGTTATCGAAGAAATGATTGTCCAAACACTTATTTCTATTTCAATTTTTACACGTCCTGACATAAGAGAATTTAAGAACTATTTTACTATTAAAAAGTTGTAAGCGACATAACTGTATGTACCGTTATTTAATTTCAGAACTGTTCCCACGAGCCCGGATAGCTCAGTCGGTAGAGCATTGGACTTTTAATCCAAGGGTCCAGGGTTCAAGTCCCTGTTCGGGCGGCAAGTTTTTTTGTGTCCTTTTTATTATTTGCTTTTAAAAAGTTATTAGTTTCTTGCACAAGTAATATGACGTAATAAATATAAACTGGTTTATGATACAAAAACATGTGCCGTATCAGTTTTTCCCGTGTCTGTGGCGCCCTCCCACTAGCTAGGCAGGAAGGTTTAGAAACGGACTTTGTAGAGTTTAATGACATGCATATTTTTACGTTCATAAACTTTTTTAACCGACTCAAAAAAGGAGGAGGTTTTCAATTCGGCTGTATTTTTTTATATGCCTGTTGTGTCTTAGTAGGCCTATCCACGATGAAATTGTAATAATAATAGAGTAAAAATCTGTGTTATTTTGCGGATCCATAAGATATCTAATGAATGCGTAATTAAAAAATTAAGAAAACTAACTTTTTATTTTTTTGCTGTATTGTAAAAACCTATTTACGTGATATTTTATTAAATATAGTGCGAACTTTTCTTCTGATTTAATGCTTAATTAAGTTACTTGTTTAACCAAACCAAATGAAACCAAACATAGTAAACATAATATGCCATATTTAACGAAAAATGATAATCTTAACAATAGATTATTATTTTTCGTTTTTTATTTTAATTCTACGTTTGACATTTTAATTGTACAATTATTTAAATTCAAAATTGAATTTGAAACAATATTACTGATTTTTATAGCTTATTGATGTTTTTTTTAACGAAACAATTGATTAAAATTTAGTTTTCAATATCGATAATGACGATACATCTACGGTGTAGTGTGATGTCGCAGTGAAATTAAAAAATCAATTGTATTATATAACGGCTAACTGTTATAACAGACGAATCAACCTTTAGCCGGTTTCTTATTGTGACGATAATCAAGATGTATTAAGTACATACGAACAAATTATAAATCGAACCAAGACTTAATCGCGTACGCGTGTTAGTTTTATTTCTTTTCGAATCGTAAAAATTATAGTACCTATTTACTTAGGCAAAGCTATCAGGGCGTCACAAGTGTCACAAATTTGAACTAAAGATTGAAAAGCGGCGCTTTTGTCTTGTGTTATTCGCTCGATTAGAAACACAACGGCTAATGAACAACGCGAAACCTGAATACAATACAGCCCTGTTGGCTCATTGGTAGTATATATGCTTTACGAGCTGTAGGACTTTGGTTCGATTCCCACCCAGGACAAACATTGTTTGTTCTGGTATAAAATATGTATTTACAAAAAAAAGTATTTTTGACTTCCTTAAACGCTTTGCTTAGTGTGGGGTCTGATGGCGCTGTGTGTAATGTCCTACGATATTTTTTTTAATACGGCGGCCGTTCTTTCTGCATTGTATTAGGTTAAACTTTAACATGCCGTACCTAATACAAAACAGCTCTGCTTTTTTAAATTAGTAGCTGTTGTGCTACATTACGGAGAATAATTATTTCATTTGGCTGCGACATAGACGCCAGAGATTCTAAAATGTAAGTAGATATAAGTAGGCAATAATGCCAGAGTGATACAATAAAATATTCTTAAAGTGAGTATGGAAAAAAATATTAAAAACTCATCTCACATTGAACACGGGGAATTATTTTAAGAACTTTCTTTTATTATATTGTGCTAATGAATATGGTTAGCACGATAAAAAAAATCCTAAACATTTACGTTTATGTATTTCTAGATAAATGCTTAAATAGCAGATATTGTACGTGTATGGTTACATTTCAGACAGCTGTCAGTTTCAATTATTTCATTCACCCCATAACTTGGCTTAGATTATAAATGTCATTGTATTCTATAGAGCTGGGAGAAAATCCAGAACAGTAAACTGTAAAGCAAATTTATATTGGTTATTTATATTATAGTAGGATGTTTATCAATCCCATACCATGGCTAAAAGCGTATTCACCATAACTTGTAAGCTAATTTTGCCACCCTCTCCCAAGCCCCTGTGGCCTAATGGATAAGGCATCGGCCTCCTAAGCCGGGGATTGTGGGTTCGAGTCCCACCAGGGGTAACGGAATGCTTTTTGTTTCCCCATTTCTTTTTTACAGTGCTTACAATTATCGTTTCGATTATCCTATACAAGATTTAGGTAGAAAAACTATTTGCGGATTCGAAATGTCCCTTTTCTGTTTCCTATTTTCAAACTAAAATTGTCCTGTTTATTCTATTAATAAACCCATAGCTACATTAGTTAAGTACGATAGTGTGTTAAGTAACCCCTTTCTGATGTTGACTAGCTATTATTTATCTGATCTTTTTACTTGGTGGTAGATCTCCTTAGCAGGAGGTCGTCTGGGTAGGTACCACCGCAGTACCAGTTATTCTGCCGCTAAGCAGTAGTGTGTTCCGGTTTGAAGGGTACTGCAGCTAGCGAAATTACTGGGCTGTTGAGACTAACCATCGAAAGTCTCAAAGTAATGAGCGCCAAAGCAGCGATGCTCTGGACTTTGTTTTGTTACTCAAAGTTCTGTGTATCGCTGCAATGGTCATGGACAGGCGTTATCTCTTATCATAAAGAGAGCGTTTCGTTCGTCTCATTACTTTTTACATTAAAAAAAAAAACTGATCTGATATTTCATCGTGATAGATTGTAATAAGATGATCCTGACATTCCGTTGCGTTTACCACATTCAATATAAGGAGCTTATTATTCCTTATTACCTCACAGTCGCTATGAAGAGCAATAGGAATTGTGAAATGCCTTTAATATTGAAATCGTCAGTGTTGCTAGAAGAATGAAACTTTACGAAAACAGAATTTAGTTGTTTCATAGTACAACTATTTCATTATAACAGCAAAGTTACAAGTCAAATTTCGTAGTACATTAAAATAGATAATTAAATATGTCAAAAACACTGATTACATCTATCTATACTATTATAAAGAGGAAAGATTTGATTGTTTGTTTGTATTGAATAGGCTCCGAAACTACTGGACCGATTTCAAACATTCTTTCACCGTTGGGAAGCTACACTATCCCCGGGTGACATAGGCTTTTGTATACTTTTCATCCCTGTATTCCCACGGGAACGGGAACTACGCGGGCGAAACCGCGAGGCGATCGCTAGTATACAATATAGATATACAAAAAAATCTGTAGGTAATCTGTAGGTAAAATAATGTTCTCATTTATTTTAATTTCAGTTTTTTTACAGACTTATTATTGTGTGCTACACATACAAAGTTCAGAATAGGTTTAGGTAATTAACATAGCTGTACCTATGTTTAAGTTATTTCGTCCTTTACTCATAGAGAACATTGTGTGTAGTTTATTGAGAAATATTCCAGCAATTGAACTAATTGACAGTTCTAGTTTATTAATAAGAGGATAAGGTTTAAAAATACAAAATAAGTTGTTCCTCAAGGCACGAAAGACTGTCGAATGTAAATACATTTTAATTGAATTGAATTTAATTGAAATTGAAGAATTTTACTTGGTGGTAGATCTCCTTAGCAGGAGGTCGTCTAGGTAGGTACCACCGCAGTACCAGATATTCTGCCGCCAAGCAGTAGTGTGCAAACATTACTGTGTTCCGCTTTGAAGGGTACTGCAGCTAGCGAAATTACTGGGCTGTTGAGACTAACCATCTAGTCTCAAAGTAGTGAGTGCCAAAGCAGCGATGCCCTGGACGTTGTTTGTTACTCAAGGTTCTGTGTATCGCTGCAATGGTCATGGACAGGCGTTGTCTCTTAACATCAGGAGAGCGCCTCGATCGTCTTATTACTTTTACATAAAAAAAAAAAAACAAAGAAGACTGCTGCATCAAGGCGATTTGGCGGAGTTTTTGGTATGATTTGGCGCGTGGACTGTGCGAACTTCTTTCTTTCTTTCATCAAGGGTAAGACGAACGACAAAGGCGTGGGTTGAAACTACAACAAATAACTTGAGTTTTCGTTAAGGAAAACATCGGGAGGAAACCATAGCATGGCGGTAGGTTATTTTCTAGTACCTGCTCGGCTCAATGATGTACCTACTATAAGTACAACCTCATTGACTCAGCTGGCTAGCTACCACTCTCAAGTTGAAAATCTGACGTGCAAGCACCTAACAGTGTATTCTAGCACCCTTATTTGAGAGCCAGTTCCATTCCAGGCTAGGTGCGCTTTACCATGCATCTCCGACATAAATTAACGTAGGCACTTAGATTTTTTTGGCCTCATTTGAAAACTGTGAAGTGTAAACTGTGATGTATGGTAAACAAAAATTTAAAGTGTAAGTGAAACTACCATTGCATTAGATACACGACTGATTTATTAATACATAGAATGTAGGTCACCATCATCACATACATACACAACATCAGGTGAGCTGTGGGCAAACAACTAGCCTGTCAACCATAAAAAAAAAGGGTAAATACAATTTTATAGATTCCTAACTTAATTATTTACTATACATCACATAAACAATTTCCGAGCTAACGGTTATATTTTTAAAACTACCCTGGCAGCCCCGAAAGCCGACCCAGTTCTCAAGGGGTGGTCCTCCTGAGGGTAAGGAGCGCGGAGGGAGGGCAAACCAGCTCACTAAAATTAATAATGAATCGTCATAGTCGTAATTATGTTTTATTGCCTAAACTACCACTTAATTGTGTTGCGCTGCGTTGGGTGATAAACAACTTTGTAAGTAGGAATACATTATTTTTATCGCGTATTTTGACTAAGTAGGTACATTAGATTCTACAGTTAACAACGAAAAATTTTGGTGATACAGTGAAACTTGGATAAGTGAGAAACCTCCACAACTGGTAGGTACTGCATGATGCTGAGGTCCCATCACTTTGACACTGAATTACCTCTGTTAGTCGGACGAAGCAAACCTATACTTAGATGTATTTTCTGTTTTATAAAAATACATACTTATAATTCATTATATACAGAATATTAGATATGTGCATTGTGCATCATATGAATGCTTGTTGTAGGTTAGAATAGAACTCACACTCTACACCTCTAGAAGCTAGCTGTATTACTCAGTACTACAGCTCCACTATTTTTTTAATGGTTGGCAGGCTGGGTGTTTGACCACAGCTTATGTGATGTTAAGTGACGGTGTGGCTAAAGATGGTAAACACACCTAGCCTGGAATGGAACTGGCTCTCAAGTGAGGCTGCCGGAACACACCGTTAGATGTTTGGTGGCAGATTTTCAACTATATCTACTAAGCTATGAGGCAGTGAAAGGTTTATATGGCGCGGTATTTAATTGTATGGCGCATTATATCTAATTAGTCAGTCTCAATATTTTAATTAATTTAATTATTACGTTTCAAGTTGATTTCCTAAGTGAATCCGTTTTCATCACAGTCCACTGCAGCCCTAGCTTCTCCCAAAGCACGGCGTCGCTGCGCTCAGTTCTTATTAGTCAAATATTTATTAATATTTACCTATTTTTCTGTATTAAAAGACAATAAGCGTGCATTAGCCAGGTATGAATTTCATAGCATTATTCAGTGTTGTCCTGAGTGGCCGCGACAGCACCGCGGGAGGCGAAACGCTCGCGAATGTAGGCGGAGAGTCAATGTAATTCTGCACAAAGGTATTAACATAAAATACCTAATTACCTATAATAATAAACGCATGTAGATTTAAGAAAAAAACATCTATCCGTAGTCTGATTTCTATAGTACGCAAGCAAAGCTTCGTTTGGAGAAAAATGGCGCTGTCGATATTTATTTATTTATATATAGGTATTATGCAACTGGGTGCGCTGGTCGCGCTTAGTGAGATCAAAACAACTTTTATTTATAAAGTAGCTGCGTCCCGCGGTGTTACCCGCTGTATGTTTTCAGGTGCCAATGTAGGGTGTCAGCTACTGCCATACCAAATTCCATCTAAATCCATTCAGTAGTTTTTGCGTGAAAAAGTAACAAACATCCATACAGACAAACTTTCGCGTTTATTTATAATATAGTAATATTAGAAGCAATATTTATTATATAGGAAGTAGGATTACTAACACAACCAAGTATACTTCCAATTTCAGACGCCCGTTAAACTTTACATCTTGTTACATTAAACTTAATTCCTCTTTAAAATAGTCAGTTAGCTCCTAGTACTATTGGCTCTTGAAATAGAGCGGCAGAGTAGGTACGGCTGTCAGGTGCAGCCGATTGAAAACAATACAGTTATTCCGATCCGGTGTAATACACTCGGGTAAATCGGGTGTCGGGAACACGGGGATCTGTTTACGCTGTCCACTATACATATTTTAACTGCAACAAGTAGGTTTACAATAAAATTTATTAGTAGGCGTTGTGTCAGCAACAGATATCTGTGGTTAGATCATTATAAGTCCATATTTACGTATCGAGTACAATAAGAAAAATGCTAAAGGGAAGTTTTATGTTTCAGTCATGCCATGGATAGGTAGGTACTCATCTGTCGTTTGCAATGAACAAACTCAAGTTATTTATTTGCTTTTTATTAGGTTACTAGCAGCCCATCCCGGCTTCGCATGGGTGGACATTTAATTTTCAATTAAATTCTTGTAACAAATATAGCCCATGTTACTCAAGGAGAATGTAGCTTTCTATGGTAAAAGAAGTTTTAAAATCCGTTTTGAGCTTATTCGTTTCACTTACAAACATACAAAAATCCAAAAATACAAATCTTTCCTCTTTATAATAATTTGTTAGTGTAGATAAGTAGCTACAATACAAGCTTAAGTAACCACTCCAGGTGTCAAAGAAACCTTAGACTCTGCCTTTTGGTCAATTATTTTATACCCTGTCCACAATTACCAGTTTTTTTTTTACAAACTAATCGTGTTTTTTGCTTTGGTTTTGGCGTCGCATTTTGTGCATTTGCCAGTGTCAAGTGTTTTATATTTTCAAGTTTCAAAAGTTAAATAAGTTGCCCCTATAGCTATAGTTATGTTCAAGTTCCAGTCATGGTCAAGTACAGTCCGTGTCAGTCCAGTCCAGTCATGCTTTAGTAAAGTAGTGGTGACTTTACTATAAAGATTCGATGGAGCTTTGGAAACAACCCAAAAAGTCATGTTTCACCACATTATATCATTAACTCATACACGCGCTTGTGATTCGACACTTTGAATAAAACACCGCCATTTTTATCATTATTACTCGACAAAACACGAGTTATGGAAAAAATACAACGGGGCGACACGGCTCTTTCCGCGTTCCCGCCAAAACTTCAAACTAATAGATAGTATTTAAACACGCTGATTGGCTTTTTCTCGGATAATTGACGCAGCGTTTCCACGTGGCGCGCCCGCCGTTTCCTCGTAAACCGGCCGCTGGATGGCGCTGTACTTTTATTACTTGTTTGCGCAACCAGCTATCGAGGACTACAATATTGACAGACCATTAATTCGGCAGGAAATTGTGCTGAAGCCGCGCTCGCTGCAGGTGATTGTGAACTTTTCAAATTATCCGCGTGTTGTGCGGTTGTTTTACTTTGAGTAGAAGGCTGAAAGCTGTTTCGACGCCGGCGAGCGTCGGGAGAGAAGGTGAATAAACCGATCAGAGGGCCGCGAGGCGCCGATAAACATGCGCGTTCATGGACATGGAGAAAGAGCATGGTTTAAAAATTCAATCTAAAGGGTCACGCGGTAGTTTTAATCCGAAAGGAGGTCATTGTAAACATCTTTCACGTAGGGGCAATCCTAACAACCCGGAAAAAAATCAACTCTATGAGCATGAATGACATTCTTCCAAAGACCAACTGATTTGTCTCGTTATTTAAAGTTCGATCGCTTAGTAAAAGTTGCTCTAATTATTGATTACACTGATCTCCTTTAGGCTTTGTACTCCCGTTCTGGGTAACCTTATATAATAGTGCTGTCTCTAATACTTATTTTTACCTACATATATTATCCTACCTACCTTGCTATCTATGTAGGTATATATTACCTACCTTGCAACTTTTCAGGAAAGTTCCCACTAAGTATACCTACTTACTTATTACTATAGACAGAAAAATCTGCTTGTAAATGTAAGTATTTGCACTTATCAATTCAAATGATTTTTTTATACTTAATTATAAGTCCAGTCGTAGGGTAGAAAGCTTTGTCTAAAATAAAACGCTAACAAAATGCTAACCTAAGTATGCACCTATCTACCTAAGGTAGGTGCCTACCTAGGTCGGGATGAGCGCAAACACTTGGGTATAATTATTAGGCATATACTTTTATTCCTACTTACAGACTTACTTTATTTTCCCGGAATGCTCCGGCTCCGGGAGGCGTCAAACAGACATATTCTTTTAATTAAGCCACGCAGAAAGCGTCGTAACTTTTACGAGGACTGTGATTTAACTATTATTTGTCATCAATTTTACGCGGTATTAAAGCAAATACTACAGGCGAAACAGTCGCATAAAACGCGTTGCGCCATTAGAAACCCCATCTTGCTGTAATTTCGATGGAGATCGGATAGGGTATTGAGTTTTGTGGAATGACCTGTTGTTCTTCTTAAAACGTTGCACTATTGCTATATGTATATAATTATTATTTACAATATTGTGAGCAGCAACACTCGATAAACTTTGTTGTAGGTGTGAATTATGATATTATATGTCTGTGGGATGATATGAATGGTGATCGCTACGGCAAATAAATCAATTAGGTATACCTAATAAGCCATAGTACAATTGATTTATTCGCGCAAGTACAAGCAATAAGTTGACCAACACGGATGAACGGTATCGCAGCGCATAAAATATGAACAAACATTCATTTTTATCTAAGTACCTACTTATTAGAAGACAAATCAAACTAAAGTTTTGTCTTTAAATGTCTTGATAACGACCTGATTTGATTCCGTTAAACATATTAGAAACTTTTAGGTAAACATTGCTAGAGCCGAACAATTCATAAATAATATTTCTTTCAAAATAATAAACAATGTTTCACTATTCATTTCTACAACTACTTACGCGATTTTCGTGGCAAGAAAAATAACTAATTCAATTTGACATAAACGCCATCTAGCGTCATCATGTAACATCGCTTTGGCATTGCGTTACAATACGAGCTGTAGTAGTACCACACTTTTACTAGATGACAGTGCGTTTATGTTGTAAGCTTGCTACTTGACACTAGATGGCGCTGTAATGTTTAGTTTTGCTACCCGATAGGAGATGGCGCTGTATCGTAAAACTTACGAACCTAAGTAAGGGGTGATAAGTGCGCAAAATTAGCATGATAAATTTATTGTGTATTTTTAAAAACGTACCTCCATGTTAAGTTGGTGTGTTTCCACTTGGTGCCCTGGATTGCAAATCTCTTTCTTCTGTGTCCATTTTCTTCGTCACCTTCTTCTCTGTCCGGTCTCCCGCATCGTCTCTGTTTCATGAGCTGTATTGTCTCGTCGTCTATGTCGCCTGTCACCGAGATGCCACCAAATTCCTGCACAAAATCGCATGATTAATAAAACGATAGTAAAAATTGTTTATGGTAAGGGGGCTTGTCTGGGAGCGTCATGAAATTTCGAAGTTATAAATCTGCTTTAGGACATGACTAGGGCATCATAAAACTTAATTATAACTACCACTTAATCATAAAACCCTTCTATTAATAATAAACTGCCTAAGCATGACACTGTTATTGTACATTTTTGGGAACAGTTACTTATAGTATAATAAGTTCCAATAGGCAGAGTGGAGGTAAAGCCTAACGTTAGCATATTATATAAGTACCACAAGAAGGTTAGTCTGACATAAATATTATACCGTTCTACCCTAATAGGTACTTCAACTTTTATTTAGAATGAATTGGTGGGAATACCAAGACACGTACCTACGTCTATCTTTTCTAAGTTATGTGCGCATTGCCGCTAACTTCGAGCAGTGAAGGAAAATAACGGGAGGAAACCTTCATGTTTGTGATTCCTTACCTACAGTTTTCGAGACTGTGTAAAGTCTTACCTTCTCGCAATGCGAATATAAAACCCGACCTATCCGAAGTGTAATTAAGTAGGTAGGTATAAATACCTACTTAGATGCGTATGTAATGTCTACCCATCTAAGTAAAAAAAAAATAAGTTACTTTCTTAAACATATTACAAGATAACTACAGCAGAAAAATCGGGTACGATTGAGGGTTGAGAAACCATTAATTTTTGTAGCGATAATAGCTCAGTGGTTAGCGTGGTCGGTTCACATGCTGAAAGGCGTGGGTTCAATCCCAACAATGAGCTTGAGCTGCCGGTGAAGGAAACCATAGCATGGTAGTAGGGTACCTACTATCTAGCTGACGGATAGCTAGCTACCACCATCAAGTTGAAAATCTGCCGCCAAGCATCTAACGCTATGTTCCCGCAGCCTCACTAGAGAGCCAGTTCCATTCCAGGCGAGCAGTGTTTACCATCTTCGACCATGTTGTCACTTAACATCAAATGAGCCTCGGTCAATCACCTAGGTTGTCAACATTAAAAAATACTAGCTGCGCCTCGCGGTGTTACCCGCTACATGTTTTCGGAATAAAAAGTAACCTATGTGTTAATCCAGGGTCTCAGCTACCTCCATACCAAATTTCATCCAAATCCGTTCAGTAGTAACCGTTCCGTTTATATTGACGTGTATACGTATCTTGTTGTATACTTCTTGTAATTATGTAGTTGTGACTTGCCCAGTGTAATTAATATAATTATAAGGCCAATAAATTAAATTAATAAATAAATAAAATAGTTTTTGTGTGAAAGAGAAACATCCATCCATCCATCCAAACTTTCACATTTATAATATTAGTGGGATATACAGCGGCCCACGAAATAGTCTTACCTGTAGTGTTTTAATAGCGATCCTGAAGTCGTCTTCGTAATTTTGCGCCTCGTCTCCCATGAGGAGGTTACCAACCTCCGGCCGCCCTTTCTTCAGGTACCCGAACGTCTCCAGGTAACTCCGCTGCAATCAAAGAATGCAAATTAACGAGAATATTCTCCTGAATCCACATGGGGGAGGCTGTGGAGCCACTGAAACTTAATAGCTTAAGTTTTGAGACAAAATATCTTGTGGCAGCAGCAATATTTTAAAACACGAATATTTTAATGAATTAGATTAAATATTTGCTCAAGAATGTTTCAAATAAGTATTTAACGGTATGGGATTCACTTTGAACTTCTGCAAGCACCTGGACAAATGACAATACATATTGGCGCTGAACAAGTAAGTTTGGCGAAAAAGGAATATGACCTAACGTCAAGTGATTTAAGTAACTACCTACTTTATAAAATATTCTAATATACTTAAAAGGAATCCGATAATATCCATAAATAGATCCGAGGATAGCATAAAATCAAATTTATGAATGTATGATTGTGATTTACCGCAAATAAAGAGCAAAATAAATGCCAGTAGCTGTGATTTCTGTACTGTAAAATTATGCTCCATTGTCCATATATGGCAAAAAATTATTTAATTTTGTATCGAAATCGAACCACCTGAAGGTATATAGCGTTCTTCACTTTCCTATATTAAACATTTTCGAAACGAAGTGCTCGAGTTTCAGTTTCCCAACCTAACTTGTTGCTTAAATTCAGTCCACTCCACACGTATAACTTAAAAACTTTCTCAATTATAAAATGATGTTTCAATATTGACTTATGAATTGTACAAACACCTATTGGTCCTAAATAAGCAGGTTTCCTTCATTAAACAATACTCCCTTTGCTTTTAAATTAAAACCGTGTGGTCTGACAATGGCGTACAAATGAACCCTTTGTGACTCTTTTGGTAGTTTGCATAATGCTTTTGTATGTTTTTTGTCTTACGCCTCCTACATAATAATTATGGCAGATGCAGGCAGAGTAGATTTTAATCTTGTACCATTGAATGACTGCAAAAAAAATAAAGAAAAGCTAACAATTCGACACGAATTTTATTTTTACAATAACAATTAAAATCGTTTCGTCGGTGAAAAAAGACTTCAAAGTATTAAATCATCTTTATAAATTATGTTGCTCGATAATGGCATAAACATCCATCCATACATCCAAACTCACAAACTTTCGCATTTATAACATTAGTATGTAGTAAATTAGGTTACTTTTATCCTGAAAACATGTAGCGAGTAACACCGCGGGGCGCAGCTAGTATATAATCACCCACTGGAGCTACTTTGCCAGCGACCCAGAGCCTCGCTCCGATACTTCAAGGAGCTGGATTGATTCGGGTAGACGCTGGTAGGGGGAAATACACAATGCACCCCAAGCGGGACGTCAGTGCAGGACTTATCGCCCCCATTCTGAATAAGAATGTAGCGGGTAGCACCGCGGGGCGCAGCTAGTATTCCTATAAACAGTGGCGGCCTTAGGGGGTGGGGGCAACCGCCCGGGGCCTCGGTCTTGCAGGGGCCTCGCGTCCTGGTAGAAAAAAGTCTTTACCTTGTATGTATCTCGCGCCTCACACTTAAGAAAACCCCCCCTGAACGCACGGTTTCATTATTAGTGCAAGCATGTGGCCACTCGAGCACTCGAACTAATTTTTTAGTAAAACGTACTCAAAGAAAAAGGGCCTCACAATGATCTGTCGCCCCGGGCCTCGCAACAGCTAAGGTCGCCGCCTAAAATGGTAATATTCCAAACCGCCTACACCAATGAATATTCCAAAATACGCAGTACAAAAAAGCTTAAGTTTCTTTTGGCGTTTTATTCCCGTTGTAAACATGAACATTAGTGTCCAAATGCACGCAGAAGTCGTAAAACTTATTTACACCTCAAACCAAAAAATATACGTACAATTTCTTTACTATACGACTTGATAAAGATCTACTCAGTGCTTACAAGTTCTTCAATTATGTATGAAGATTGAAGACCTCTGACCTTCATAACCTTTTCATAATAATATGAGGTCACTGTAATAATTCGAGTGGTATTAATTTAGTGGTGAAACATAAAATCGGTATAATATATGGACGCTCCAATAACGCACAGAAACGTACAGACTACGTTATCAGTCTTGAAAGTTTGTTCGTTGCTCTAAAATTCGAAACGAAGATTGTGTTCTGGTTTAAGATGGTACGATTTCCATACAAATAATTTTTTGCCATTCATGGACAAATGGAGCATAATTTTACAGTGTAATCACAGCTACTGGCATTTATTTTGATCTTTATTTGCGGTAAATCACATTTGCTTAAAAAAACAGTAGATCTCATTGTTGGGGGTTGAATCACCGTCTTTCGGCATGCGAAACGACCGTGTTAACCACTAAGCTATCATCGCTACAAAATATTACTTTTTGATTACTAGCAGTCCCCCGCAGTATCACCTGCGTTTTGTGGGGTAAAAAGTACGTCCAAATAAAGTAGTCTAAATTTCATCCAAATCCGTAAAGCCGTTACAGCGTGAAGAATGATTATATGTTGTATATGTATGTTGCGATTTGTATGTATATAACGAACATACATACAAATTGCAACAGACAAATATAAATACAAATATAAATACAAACATAAAAATACAAACATACACATATAAATTTTCGCAATTTTAAGCATTAGTGCAATGTTCCATGCTGGCCTCGCAAAGCAGAAACGAGCGTAGTAGATAAAATAATATTAGTACCTATGTGATGTAGTCTGAAAGCCCCTTTTAGGTTTTGAGTGTGAGTGATGTTTACCGAGGCGTGTCATTTTTGAACCCGCATCAGTGTCTGTTGGCCGACATACTGCGGTCACAGTTCATAAACATCTAGCCTAGCGATATATTAATCATATTTCTGTATAAGGTTTCGTATTTTTGGATAATTCTAATACATTTATCTACAACCACACGCTTACGTACTAAGCGTTTCGATTTAAATTTCATGTACATAATAGGAGAAGCCACTGGCTCCTCACACACAGTCTTCCACTAGTTCGGGAGCCTATGGTAAATGTATCTGTTCACAATGTTATAATATCTGTTAATGTTGACTCTCTGTGCGCTTTGGAGTAATCTGTAAGCACAGGGAGTATCTGTTGTACAATAAATAAATAAATATCGAGTAAAAATTTCACCCTAGAAAACATCTTTGTTAATATCAGGCAGTCTGTAGTCAAACACAAACCTATTTGTTTTACTCATGCGGTATTCCAGAATCCGAATCTATCCTGTTTTTATAAATTGTTCCACTGCTGGGCACAGTCCTCTTCTCATTGTGAGGAGGGTAAGGCCGTTGTTCGCCATGCTGGCCAAATGCGGCTAAGCAGACTTCATATATACTTAATTATCTTCGAGATTTTTTTTTATCAATTCTCGAACATATAAGTTTCATCGCGATGTACTCCTTTTTAAGTCTATGCGGTATTATTACTTACGTTTAATTAAATAAATAAAATAAATAAATAAATATCGTAGGACTACACACACAGCGCCATCTGACCCCAAACTAAGCAGAGCTTGTGCTATGGAAGTCAGATATCTGATAGAATACTTAAATTTTTTGTAAACACATACTTATAATACATACAGTAGGTACACCCAGACACAGAACAAACATCGATGTTAGTCACACAAATGTTAGTCCTGAGTGGCAATCGAACCCACGCCCTTCAGCTCTCGAAGCAGACATGCTACCAATGAACCAACAGGGCTGTCATTAATTACTCAGACTTAATTTTGGGCCTTCTTCAAGGAGTCAAAGCCGAATATAATGTTATAGGTCGGTGTAAACCCGCATACCTAAGTATAACAAAAACGTAAAGTTTTCCAAACGTGAGTTTCCGTAAATAAAAGACAAACATTGTAGTACTCCACCTTCAGAACCAACCCCGTAATAAATTATTAGCAAAAAAGATTATTGTCTTTCCGACGACACTCAATATGTATTGCCAGGTCAAAAGAACCATAATCTCTATTTCTACCTAGTTAGTTTCTTTTCACGATGGAACAATGGAAATATTTCAGACAATCAGGTTAATATTTCCCTGTGGTGATAGCATTGGATCCGTGCTAATTGATAGCCGTTACTGACGAATTTATTACATTTGGTTTATAAATAGCCTTTAGATCTTGTATCGGTGTCAAATAATTCTCAGATTAGAACGATCATAGAGCCGTACATGCCTTTTTATAATAAGTTTGGATTTGTCTGCTGTAAAGCAATTTATGTCTAGAATGGAACACGGAAACCCTGGATTAAAACATAGGCTACTTTTTATCCCGAAAATATGTAGCGGGTAACACCGCGGGTGTGAATATAAAAAACAAGGTTTGTACGGATTTGGTCCAAATCCGTACAAACCTTAACCTGAAAAAAAAACCAACTCAAAACTCAATCTGTAGGAAATCCTGAATCTCCTGTTGACCTTATTCACAAAATCGCGTGCTACCGTAATTCTAATAGCTATCTTTACCTATTAAGGTCTATTACCGCAAAGTGGCGCCAAATGAGATCTCGGAGTAAAATGAGCGAAACGAGCGAAATATAGGCCAGTAAGCACTGCCCCAGAATCACCGGAGTTTGCGTGACGATACCTATTGTTTTTTGTAATTAATTAGCAAATCCCTGTCATTAACCTGAGCTAGTTCCTTAAATTAATGGCCGGTATCTACTTTCTTGGTGACCCCACAACTGTTTTATGGCAATTCTTACTTTTATTGCTAAAACTTGTAGCCTTACTTAGGTAAGTGTCGTTTCCTTGCATTCCCAGAGCAGTGCTGCGATTTGTTTTTTTTTTAATATTACAGTTATTAACGAACTTGTAATCATTTCTATCGATCCTTGTATTTCTATATTAATCCACCTGCTCACACCCTTTTTTAAAGAGTTCACTTCACCTCCCCTGGCGCCACCTATCGTGATTCTCCAGTAGTAATTCATGGACTCAAGCATTAAAGCATTAAATGAAAGATAACACAGTTATGAGACAAACGAAACGCAAAGCAGTCGCTGCAACGCAGTGACAACCATGAATGAAAAATATTTTACGTAATAAAACGTAAAAAAAAGTTTATTTTCGCTCTTCTGATGGTAAGGGGTAATGCAAAGGTACCTAGAACTTTGAGTAGTAACACAAAGTCCAGGGCATCGCTGTTTTGACGCTCATACTTTAAGACTTTCGATAGTTAGTCACAACAGTCCAGTAATTTCGCTAGCAGTACCCTTCAACCGGAACACAGTGATACTAGATATGTATAGGTAATAATACTATATATCTGTCTAAATTATAAAACTTTAGTTTAATACGTTGGAGGGATTGTTTCAGGTGCCAACTTTGATTTTTTATTACAAGTACAAGCTTTGCTTAGTATGGGGTCAGATGGCGCTGTGTCTAATGCCCTACGATATTGATTATTTCTATTTATTTACTGCATAACTCTACACTGTACTCTGCACTTGTTTCAATGTCTACTGAATCTACTCAACATGGTATCGTGGTAATATAAACATAATTCATATGTTAAGAAGCCTGGTAAGCGATTATTAGTAGGTCAGAACGATCCGTCATCCACTAGAAGCCATCTGTCGCCAACCGCTAACGATATCATGCTTTATGTGGGAGCAACGTGTTATTTTAGTTAAAAGCTCTTCCTTGTACGATAGTAAAATCTCTATATTTATAGAGACTATTAACACAATGGGGGAGAATTTACCGATGTAGGGAGAATATGAAGTGTTTGGTGTGATTTACTTATGTAAATAAAGTTGGAAAAATGTAGCAGATGAGGGCGAAGATTTACGGGTTTGTAAAAATGATTGGTTCCTGTGATATGACGAGTATTTTAACACTACAATGTGAGCATAGTTTGGTGTTAAATACCTACTTTATTCTTAACACTTTATGTAGTTGAAATTACATTAAGTTTACGTTAAATCCGTTATTCCGGATCGGCCCTGTTTTTGTAAACTGTCTCACTACTGGGCGCGAGACTCATTTTCAGGGTTGTAGTTAGCCAGTAGAGTACAAGAAAATACCCTACCAAGATATTTTGCTTTAACCTATGCCCTTCGGTGTATGAACCGACCGCGCTAACCACTGAGCTATCATAGCTACAAAACCACGCCGTGGAATACCAACTCTGGAAGCCAGCATAGTCTCTCAACTAGGCTGCTATAACTTATTAAAATATAATTAGGTTGAAGTTTCAATGAAAATTAATCCTGTCTTACTAATACTACCAATTCATCAAAAAATAGAATGCGTCACCAGACGCGGTAGATATTAGAAAGCCAGACACATCACGCACGTCAACTCAAGCTATGCTCATATTTTGGGCCACAATAGGGGATGAATTTGAAATTCAAATAAAGTCAGTGACACACGAAATTAAATGAAATTGTAATGCAGACAATGGGACCCATAATGTTAAGCGGTAATCGATATATCCTGTGAACAAGCAGACATTGACGTAAATGCAATGTAACGTAACTCAAAAGTAATTCTGTGAAACTGTTTTCCTGTTTATATGTATGCAACCTGTTACCATCTGAACTTTTTTTACTATACATTGATGATTAATTAGTTTAGTTATTTTAATTTTATATTGGGTTCAAATTTCAATTCGCTTTTAGTCTTTGATATCGGTAATATGTGTCTATACTAATAAATGCTAAAGTTTGTCTGTTTTTATGTATTGTTTGTTATTTTTTCACTGTCAAATGGTTCGATAAATTGGAGTAATTTGGAAAGGAAATAGCTTATATTCTGGATTAACATGTCGGCTACTTTTTATCCAGGAAAACGCGGGTCGGCGCTATTTCTACATACAATTTTTCGATGATGCATTTCTTTTAGATTACATTAAAATTTATTTACCTTGATTATATCCAGGTTATACACCTGGGATTATACGCCTTTGCATTCGCATAAAAATAGGCCTCCTGTCCATATAAAATTGTGTAAAATACGTCTATATTCGTATAAGAAAACACATTTATACGTTTAAAAAATAAAGCCTATGTGTTTACGAGAAAAAAAATGGAGTATGAAATAATTAGGTATAATAAATAAGTGCTAAATTAGTCGCATTTCACATACTGTTATGCCAAGAGTTTTAGTGTTGTCAGAATAGTTAAGAAAATGATACAGCAGAATCGATGCCTATAGCACCCATCTTTATCTTTTATTTTATTGTCCAGAAATTTTATATCTAGACACTCAGATAGTCTAGACATTGTATTTTTGTAGACTTATTTATTTAGCTTATCTTAAACTGGCATTTTATTGTTGTTTCTACCTTTGTACCTTTAATATAGAGTTTCTGTCTTTATAATTCGAATAATGCAATACTCGGAGCAGCTTTTAGCCGAGAGGAAATTTATATTATAAGAATTTGAGAAAGGTTTCTTGTAGCAACGCAAGTTGTAGATTCAATAGATACGTAAATTCATCTAACTGTACCAATGTAAATAAAAATTCACATAATATTTAACATGAAATTTCACTCATTTAATTATTTAAATAAATATGAAATGTTTTATATTTGTAAATAATTTAAACGAACCCCGACCAAAGCGAACATAATTTAAGAGATCTAGATAATTTTTTTTTGTACAAACATAGTTGTAATGCATACATTTAGAATGCTCAGACGCAGAATAAATTAAACAATCTTTAAATGACGGCGCGTCCATAATAATATTCGTCATAAATAAATGTTTGCGCGGGCTGGAAATCGAACCAACACTTTAGCTGGCGCAACGGAACTACCAACTGAGGTACATGGCAGTAAGGACAGGAATAAATAGATTTATCTATTTATAAATTGTATAAAATCAATGTGGAAAAAGTTGAAATTGTCTTTTACAAAATATTTACAAGTTTCTTTGCTTATTTGACCTTTGGCCCAATTCCAAGAGGGAAGGTGATGGCAAAATAAATTATACAACACTCGTAAAAGTTATTGAAAGAGCCGTAAAATGTAAATTTATATACAACGATTCATCAAAAATCATTGTATTATGAGTTATGTTACTTTAATGATTCTTTGTAGTAATTATAATAATGAATTTGATTGTCAACCTATGAATGTCACAGAAATATTAAAAATCGTAACAATGTTATATTGTTGAGAAAGAAATTAGTCTGAGTGCCTGAATGAATTATTGTAATTTACGGCGTACTCAAGTGTGCATTATGACCATGGAATATACAGTAACAGACTTAGTTGGGCATATACAATTTCGTCGGCATAATATTTATAATTTAACAACAAACTTCGGAAATGCACGCAAAAATATTTTGTCGAAAATGAAGAGGAAATTTGGTGAAAACATTTTTGTTTTTTTTTTTTAATAGCTGACAGGCTTGGTGTTTGACCACAGCTCACTTGATGTTAAGTGATGGTGTGGTCGATGATGGTAAAGCACACCTAGCCCGGAATGGAACTGGCTTTCAAGTGAGGCTGCCGGAACACACTGTTAGATGCACCGTTACTATGGAGCAATCAGGTTTTCCATACAGGATTTACGGGAACGTTCAAATTTTTTTTTAAGTTAGTTTATTTTTATGTTGCTTGCGTTGAACTGAAAAGAGGTCACTGTACTTATCAAAATAAACTTTTACAACGGCATTGATTCTGAAATCTTAAAATAATGCGAGGTTATTTACAATTTGTCGTAGGTGAAAAAAAAAGTCTATGGAATACTTAATAATTTTTAGAACAGTTTTTTAGCGACTTATAATCTTATAAAGAGGAATGATTTGTATTTTTATGTGATTGTATTTTTTATGTTTTTATTATGATTTGTATGTAACGAATAAAAAAAAACTACTGGACAGATTGCAAAAATTCTTACATCGTTGGGAATCTACACTATCCCCGGGTGACATGGGCTACTTTTTATTCCTGTATTCTCACGGGAACGGGAACTACGCGGGTGAAACCGCGAGGCATCTGCTAGTATACCATAAATTCAGATACTAGTAATTCTACCATGTATGTAATCAATCCAAATTCCTTGAATTGTAAATTTAATTTATAAATTCATAGTTTTTTAGGAGAGTATTTTGTTTGTCTCATTGTTTGCTCACACAAGCAATGAGACAAACAAAATACTCTGCTGATAGTAAGAGGAACTATTGCAGCGGTACTCAGAACTTTACGAGTGACAAAGCATCGCTGTTTTGATGCTTATTTCTTTCAGAGATTCAACGTTATAGTTAATTAGGGCCTATAAATAATACTCATTGATCAACATAGGTCAGTTTTTTTGCTTCCGGCATTTGTAAAAGGGCCCTTTTCATCAAACACACTCAATTAATAGCATTTGAAGAGGCAATGATCGCGTATGATGTGGGCGTCACTACTCGGTGTCCGATCACTATCGCCCTTCTACTGAAAGCAGCTCAACGACAAGCATTGTAATGCACTTTGACGTTTCTTTATTGCACTGACAGACGATGCATTTAGGAGAAAATAACAGCTTAAATTGCTACTTTCATCTAGATACTGTAGATTGCAATTTAAGTACCTAATCATGAGACGATATAGTATGTATGTACCTACTATTTTGCAACGTAATTGTTTTTGATATTTTACTAGCGACCCGCCCCGGCTTCACTCATGTGCAATGTTAAATCGGGTTAAATCTGCCGCCAAGCATCTATTTTGTTTCGGCAGCCTCACTTGAGAGCCAGTTCCATTCCAGGCTAGGTGTGTTTACTATCTTCGACTACACCGTTACTTAACATTAGGTGAGCTATGGTTAAACACGCAGCCAGTCGAGTGTTAAAAAAAATGTAGATACTACTTTATTTATGTATAATACGCATGTATTATACATAAATAAAACTTCCTCTTGAATCACTCTGTCTAATCATGGAAATCGCATTAAGATTCGTTGCGCAGTTTAAAAGATCTAAGCGTATAGACGGCGGCTACTTTGTTTTATACTATGTAGAGCTTAATTGTAAAGCGCGTAGCGTAAGCTTAATTAACTAAGTGTTCTCAAATGACAATCGCAAATGGACGATCTGGTAAGTCTTCGTATGGGTGACCATGCGTGTCATTTCTTTTTGAGCGCTACCATAAGTCGGATGACACGTAAATTTATAGGTGCCCGTTTTTTACAATACTAGATGTCCTAAGTTATAAGTATGTACTTCAAATCAAATTATAAGAGATTCTAACATAAGTTCAATAGGTAGGCACTACGGCTGAGTAATTTTAACTAATGTTTTTGTTGACTGAAAATACACAAACACACAATCACAATCACAATTAACGAAAACTTCGTAAAGAAATATGTTCTTTCACTTTCAATAGTTGCATAAATTAAGTACTGTTTATGTTGGGCAAAAAATATTTTTTTATTTTACATATACCTAAAATGGTATATGTGTAAAAGTTATGTTTTCATCAATTGAATGGAGAATGTTTATGCAAGGAGCTGTTAATCTTAGTTTTTACTACTAAAAAAAATCTTTTTGAGTAAATAAAACTATTTAGAGTCGATTAATTGATTGTTGAAAAAGGATTGGTTGATATTGACTTTTACTGCTTTTGTCTGTATAGCTTTAACTTTATTTCGAACATATGTATATGTAATTGATATATGTAATTAATATCTAATGTTAATTTTTTGTCTTTAGAATAAGTTTAAAATAGTATCCTGGAAAAGCGTTGATGCTGTATGGAAAATTATTTTTAGTTAATATGTTTGAAATGCAAATTACACTGTCTGTACATCTAATGAAAGTAGCATATTGCATTCGTGAGACGTTCTGACAAGACTGCTATGCCTCTTGAATACAGCCGATAAAATGCATAAGCAATCGAACGAGCCGTGAGAAAACTAGACGAGAATAAGAACTTAGCTTTTAAGCAGACTAACCATAAATAATAACTAAAAACAGATAACGAACCTGGAGGCGTCTGAACAAAACTATTGTTAGACTAACTACTAAATATTTAATCTATTTGATTATTTTATTGGAATGGCAATATGTTAGAGAGTTTTGAGATGTCAAAGTCAAAACGCTGTCATCACTCACTTTTGTAAAGAAGAGGCAGTGTGATTATATTTGGATAAACTCGTCTGAATTACTGGAACCATGGTTTTATTTCAGAGATAAGGAAATGAAATGACGTTATGTTGATCATAAAGATAAGATAAATTATAAATTTACTCAATCAGCACATAAATGTAAATAATTGAGATCTGTTTGAGAATTTTTGTAAAAAATATCATTAATGCACTTAAAACAAATTATATTTCCTACAAGCTGCGCTCCGTGGTTTTACCCGCTGTTCCCACGTGAACACAACATTTTTTCGGAATAAAAAGTAGCCTGTGTTAATCCAGGGTTTTAGCACCGTACCAAGTTTCATCAAAATTGGTCTAGCCGTTTGAGCGTGAAGAAGTAACAAACATACACACTTATACACTCAAAAACTTTCGGCTTTAAAATATTATAAATTACAGATCTATTGGCTCATTGGTAGGTACATCTAGTTGTAGAGCGTGGGTTCGATTCCCATCAGGACAAACTTTTTGTGGTATAACAAATGTTTGTTCTATGTCTGGGTGTTCTTTATATATTATAAGTATATATTTACAAAAAAAAGTATTTAAGTATTCTATCAGTTATCAGACTTCCACAGTACAAGCTTTGGTTAAATGGCGCTTTGTGTAATGTCCTACGATATTTATTTATTATTATTATTAAATTAGAAATAACATTGTTTTAAATTGTAACAGACAAAGTATTGCTTGAATATTCAAGGTATATAATTAGTTTATTTCCGCTTAACAGTCGTTTCAGTTACAACAGTGATGAGGACTTTTAAATTATTTTTTAAAAGTAAACTAAAAGTTTGTACCTAACCTCTGGTGTTACTCTTCCAAGTACCTATTCAGAGTAAATTTTAAAAGGTTTTCTTTTCCCACGGGGAGATTTTGAACTCTTTGCATGTCTGGCAAGTTGGTTCAAGTTAAGTTTGTTATCTTTATAGAAATATGGTTCAACTTTTAGAATTCAGTTTTTCTATTGAATAGTTTAATTATGTTCGAGGTAGGAAAATATTATATTAGATTACACGGTGACCTTTAATTTTAAAATTCAGATTTTTCATTTCATAGTTTACTTGGGATTATGTTAAAAAGAAGAAAATAATTGCATGCAATTAGTGACTTTTATTTTTAGTATAAATAATGTGGTTTAGATAATAAAACTTGATTGATATATAAGCTCATGGTAGCTCTGTTTCACGAGCTGAAGGACCATGGTTTTACATTCATGTGACGTAGGTACAGATGTTGTGTTTTTAGGTTTCTGTATATTTATTATGGGTTCAAATCTCAACAATGTGATTGAGCTGCCTTCACTTCAAACGTCGTAATGAATCGATGATCGATTTCAATAAAATGTATATGGGATCACTTCTGAAGTATGATCTACCAAAAAAAAAATTCATCAAAATCGATTTACAATTGGCGGAATTATCGCGTAACATACATACAATAGAACATAAAGTCGAATTGAGAACCTCCTTTTGAGTCTGTTAAAAAAATCTTATGAGCAAATGGTGGCCTTATCGCTATAAGCGATCTCTTCCAGGCAACCAAGACTGGAAAACAAGCCACTGATAATAAAATTAGTATAATAATTATTTTGTACAATGTATATCATTAAATGCATCAGCCGAAATTCAGGTTCGTTGATGGAATTATAGTTTTCCATGTTACGTGATCGGTCATTGCATGATAGTCATCCCTTTTATTACTAAGTACTAAGAAGGAAGTTATAATTGTAAACAGATGGATGATAATTCTTATAAATATCTGTTATTAATACTAAATAAGCATTTATTACAGCTCCATAAAAGTGAAATGATCGTATCAAGTTTATATGAAACCGGTAGTTTCAAGAAAGGTGATTCAACGGCACCGCATTGTGTGCAAGTCTTCAGTTATGGCAAGTCCAGTCAACCAGGCAACTTAGAATGAGCTTACAAAGGCGCTATAAATTCATATTAAAGAATTTATAACACGATGTCGGTACTCACAGAACCCTCAAAAGGGCAAACACCTTCGGACTTAAATGGAACATAGGCACTTACTCATGTAAGTGAAACCGTAAGTTGCAAAATATAGAAATAAAATATATTTGAAGTCCATGAAAGCTCAGTGATTAGCGCGTATGGGTTGTAATCTGCAGAGTGTGGATACTAATAATGAGGTTTAGCTGTCAAAAACGTCATGAGAAAACCATAGTTGGATATAAATAAATAAATGTTGTGGGGCATTACACACGGCGCTATCTGACCCCAATCTAAGCAAACCTTGTACTATGGAAGTCAGATAACTGATAGAATACTTAAATACTTTTTTTTGTTGTTAATATATACTTATAATAAATACAGACATAGAACAAACATTTGTTTATACCACAAAATGTTGGGAATGTCTGGGTGGGAATCGAACCCACGCCCTTCAGCTCTTGGAACAGACATACTACCAATAAACCAATAGAGCTTTCAAAATATGGTAGGATACTATTCAGTCGCCAATCACGTACCCAACAGAGTGTTCCCGCAGCTGAGAGCTTATTATCATTTCAGGCTAGGTGTTAGTATCTTCGACCACATTGTCAATTAAAACCAGGTGAGCTGTAGGTAAACACTTAACCTGTCAACCGTCATAAACATCATTTTTTGTCAGCGCCTTCCGTATCAAATTTCTTTGTCACTCATCAAATTAACCTTCATGGAATGTGACAAGATCAATGTTCAATCCTCTGAGATATAACAAGATGAAGATTTCTGTATGACACACTTTTGGGGTTCTGTATCCAAAGAGTGTTCAACGGGACCCTATTACCAAGGCTGCTGCATTCGTCTATATAGGTATCCGGTTGTTTGCATAGAAGTAGATATTGAAACACATTTTATAGTGCAATTAAGCCTCAAACTAAACAAAGCTTGTACCTACTATCGAAAACAGATAACTGATAGAGTACTTTGCGTGACTATAGCAGACCCAAATTTGAAATAGAATTTTATTCCCTATCATAAAAAAGGTAAAACAAAAGAGACAAGCATGATGTGATTACATTATAATATGGTAAAGTAACAAAACAACAAAAATCGGCGAAAGGAGCCCTAGCTCTAACTCCAATAAAAAGTTTGAGCTGCCGGTGAAGGAAAACTTCGTGAAGAAACCATAGCATGGCGGTGGGATACTTTCTAGGACTCCTTTACCGAATGGTTTCGACAGCCTCACTTGACAGCCAGTTCCATTCCAGGTTTGGTGTGCTTATCATCTTCAACCATACCGTCACTTAACATCAGGCGAACTCTGGTCAAACAACTAGCCAACTGTTAACCACAAAAAAAGAAATGTGAATTGGATTCTCAATAAGAATCTAACCATTTTTCTATATTTACTAAGTCGTCGACGTAAGTAGGTTTGCAAATATGTCTTTCAATAATTTTAGTAAGCACTATAAATCTATACACTATTTGAGTGATTTTTATTTCGCTAGATGTAACTGAAACTGAAAAAGTTCAAATACATATTATTTGAACTTTTTCAGTTTACGAAAATTTTTACTTAAACTTTGCGCTAACTTTCTACAGTTTATTGTCAAGCCTCGCTATCAGATGTTACAGAATATGGCATGTCCAGCCATGTTAGACATAAAATAATAACTACGATTAACCCTAAAGCTAAAGGCATATAAAGATGAGTCGTCGTGACTAGGGTTGAGAACTACAGTAGACGTAATTATATTTTGGGTACTTACGATTACGGCATTAATTTATTTAGTAAATAAATTAACATTTTTCATATAGGTACGTTTAAGAAAGTGTACACACGCATTAAAGTATATGGGTGTGTGTTTCAAGTAAATACAGGCAAAAGTTGTAGGACCAAAGACTAACTCATTTTCTATGCAATATGAAATCTGTTTTTTTTTCTGTGATCAATACTTCTAAATTCAAATGTTAATTAGCAATTTGTAATTGCCCAGTGTTTTGTCATCTTTCGACAAGTATGACAGTGTTTGTAAGAAAGGGAAGCGTTTGTCTAAAGTTCTATAATTGAGAGCGATAATTTTTTATTTATTTATGTGATTGCAAATAAACATTTTACTTTAGGATAAATTCGATTTATGATTGGTGGTCAGTTTTTCAAGTTTTATGTCAAACAATGTCACTTGCATATTTGCTTTTATCGTTCACGGTCTCACAATTTATAACCATTGTGAGTCAAATTGGTCAGAACAATCTCTGACTGGCAGCAACCCTATTTGCGTGTTATTATGCGTCACCAGCTGACCAAGGTGGGGTACAGTAAATCAATCACACTGAAAGTGAGTTTTGTAAAACAAGTCCTTACTACCAGTTGTGACAATTTACGATCAACCCGTGAGTGTTTTGAGTAATGGTTGCTAATAACGCTATAATGATGTAGTTCTTGGGTGAACAATACTTCAATTTGTTAAAACTTTTCCGTACAATGACTTCATTTTATAATCGTACTAAATATGTTGGAAACATACGATATTGTGTGAAATTTATCTTTATTATCGTATCGTATTATATACGTAAGCTGTTGCAAATAATTTGTACTATCGGACACCAGCAACGTTGCCCTGTTCAATGTTCATTTGTGTAATATTATTTGCCATAAAGTTATTCTGCACGTAGTCATATTATTTACTTGTTACAAAATCAATTAGTGTAAAGGTTATAATTCTATTGTTACTTATCATAATGTTTTTAGTTTATACTTTTATTTTATAATTTACATAGCTATTTTTATTTTAAAGCAGCTCAAAATAAGCAGTAGGTAATGATGCAACGAGGTGGCTCTTGGGCCACCCTTAAGCAGCATGTAAGTACATACCAGTAATTTTTAATTGATATTTTTTTACAGCCAACTAAATTTATATGGTGTTCAATAGTTAGAGCTCCTCAAGTCATTAGTTTAAAATATTATTAATACTAACTTTAGGACAAGTCATAAAAGTGGTAGTGATTTTATGGTTAGTGATTATTTTATACAATTCTAGGTTATAAAATTATATCATCTTCAAAATTAAAGCTAAATTAACAACAGGCAAGATGCCGGTCAAATTCAAGCTATATACCTAGTATAGATTTAAAAAAATGTCTAACAATTACGTACCGCTGAATTGTTTTAATCTAAACGACAGATTTAATTTTCAATCTAAAATACGAGCCCCTACATTCGAATAAAACAAACTTTACTCATCAAATATGCTCTAAACGAAAATTCGAGTTTGTCATCTAATTTCATTCGCTCAATACATTCGTTCATCAAACAAAAAAACTGGGTCGTTCTCTTGTTACTCACAGACAAAAATCGTGCAAGTTGTGTCAACGACCGCGTGCAAATCCGATCATATGGCTCGAGGTCGTCAAACCGCCGACGGTCGCAAGGTCGGACGGAGAAGCTTTGTGGAAGTTAATGTGTTAGATAATTATTTTGGTGGTGAAACAAGGTTATGTCAAGTTTGTATTCTTGTCAAAGTGACATTTCAGTAGAGACACCCAAGTAAACCTTTAGCAATATAAAAAAAGGATATATGACAACCTGCTATTTCATTTTTAGGATTTAAACAATAGAGACGAAATTAATTGAAGATGTGTTAAGAAGTAAGTTCGTCTACGCTGAGCGGCCAGCCTTAATGTCAGAGTCAATGTACTGCCAGAAAGTGACGTTGTTACAGAAATATTAAACAAACATTCGTGACCGTGTTTAACGTATTTTCCAACCGAGCGTAGCGTTCAGGAATAAATACCATTCACGGTCACCCATCAGATGTGTTACCTGATGTACTCAAATGAGACTTTCATAAAGCAGAATGAGGATTTATTTATAAAAACGCAAGCCTACTATAAAAAAAAAAAAAAATCCAGTATAACATTTGTATACATCATTGATTGATGGTATTTTTTCTTTGGTTTTGGCGTCGCGTTTTGAGCATTTGCCAGTGTCAAGTGTTTTATATTTTCAAGTTTTATAAGTAAAATAAGTTGCCTCGTAGCAATAGTTTGAGTAAAAGTCCAGTCTTGGTCAAGTACAGTCCGTATCAGTCAAGTCCTGTCATGCTTTAGTAAAGTTGTGGTGACTTTACTATTAACAAAAACTTTATTGTTGCGAAAACTGTAATTAGGTGTAACATTATCAATATAATGTATCCTGATTTTTACCTGAAAACCAAACCTGACTTCAAAAACTAATTAAGTAGTAAAATCCTCGTACAATATAAAAATTGTAAAAGATAATATTCAAACAGGGTTAGAAAATTCTCAATGAACGAAGCGTCCGTACCATCCATAAAACACAATACAGTTTAAAACTTTTCCCCACCGATTCTGAGTGGATATATTATGTATAGGGAGTTAATGCTTGCTACTAATTTTCCGATAGTCTGCTAAATGCGGGGTTACTCGCGGACGTTTTAACCATTTTAACTTGTGTGGTTGTGGGAGATAAAATTAGTATTGTATTGAAAGCTCAACTGAATGTTTTGTTAAAAACATTTTTGTTTTAGGCATCAATACTTTTAACTTTTAGCTTTTAAGAATACAATAGTGAACTGGTCTGAATTTATTAAAAATGTTACTGTTCTTTCGAACAGATTGCAATGAAAAATAGATTGTAACATTCACTATTCAAGACAAGTTTGAGTGAGCATTATATACAATTAAACGTAATAAGTAAAACAAACAAAAAAACGTCAACAAAGATACCCTTAAAATCTAGTATTGTTGAGTGAGTATTTGTACACTTTTATCATAATTTAGGTATATTAGCTATACGCATCGCGACCCTCGAGATGGGCAATACACTTGTCTAGACGAAACGTCCACAGGTGGGGTAAACAGTTACCACGTGATAGATGCGACATAGACTAAGTATGCCGTTGTATTCAAACTAGCAGTTTATAGTTATATTGCACTATCATGAGTCATGACATTAGATAATGTTCAGCACATGCTTAGAAGCTTACAAATGCTTGCATGAGGAAACAGCAGGCCAGTTAGATATATTTTCGTCCTGGTTCCGGGGCAATAGAATACGGCATCTACCTGCAGTAAGAGTATGCTAATAGGGGATGGGTTCGGATGATTCGAGTTAATGTGCTAATCACCCATTTTAAGGCCCGAATATGATGGCAATGTTTGGTGGGCCGGGTCGTAGGCGGGTAGGTATGCTAGACTGCACAACTGCATGTCGCTGTTCTAAGAAAAACGCAAGTGCAGTGATGAGGGCGTACGTGCATTCCACTGGAGTTCCCTTCGTCAAGCACCACATTTTTTCATTCAATACAACCAACACAATTCGAAGTCTACACACTCGTCAACAAAAATAAAGTTGTATATTATTAAATCCTTCTAAGTTAGCAAAAAAGTTAGCTTGATCAGATTTTATGTAGGTTTCGTAGCTTTTCAATAATAGTTTAATTATTTTTGTTTGACTTATGCGGGATAACGATATAAATAAATAAATATCGTAGGACCTTACATACAGCGCCATCTGGCCCCAAACTAAGCAAAGCTTGTACAACGGAAGTCTGATAACTAATGGAATACTTAAATACCTTTTTTTTGTAAATACATACTTGTAATAAATACAGATCAACCAGACACAGTACAAACATTTATTTATACCACAAAATGTTTATCCTGTGTAGGAATTGAACCTACGTCCTTCAGCTCTTGGAGCAGACATACTACCAATAAACCAAAAGGCTGTGCCGATGTACTGACTACTAAAGCAAAACGAGCATGCGATAGCAACATAGTTTATTTAATTCAAAAATATCGTATAATGTGGTTATATCAAACGGTTATAGACCTAGGATCTTAAAAGTAGGTCGAATATCCTACCAACGCGTTTGTCATTCACTTGGTCAATATGTCCAAACTGTACCGATAGCATCTACACCCTAAGTTGCCACTGCACTTAAAATTGTTGTTAGCAATTTAACTGCAGTTCTCCAATTGGCAATAGCTATAGAATAAACTGTGGCAATGGACTTTGGACACGTTGTATTAAGAGACAGTGATTAATGTCATACAAATGGATTCAATCAACTCTGGCGTAAGTCTAAAAGACTAATATATTTTAGTAGTTACACTTACCAATCAACTTGCAATAAAGTTCCGCGAGTTTAATTTATTTTATTGCATATTTGTACAAGTAACAAAAATAAAGATTTAGGTATATTTTAGGACACTAAATAGGTATGCCTCGGGATTCTACCAATTCTTTTTCAGACTTGCCCAATTTTCATATTAACTATACTTATAAATGTTAGTAACTTAATCACTGCGGTGTACCTACACGGTAGGTATTTGGTTAATACATTGTGTGGTCCTTGGACATAATATCCACTGGTAGCGTGATTAATTATTGCGGACAGACAGACAGACAGGCCAATTCGGGAGCAGTTCAGTGGCTTCAGTACCCTTGGATGAAGAACTTGCTTTTAAAAATGTTGGGAGACTAAATACAAATTTGTCCATATTCAGATAGAGTAAGTACATTATAATAAATGCAAATTTGTCCATATTTACGTAAAATAAGTTACATCATAAGAAATGTCAATTTTTTAGTTTATCTATATTTTTAGTATATTTAGGTATATATATTGATAGGTCCATATGATGTCAATACGTACGTGGCAGGAAGGAAAGTGGTTCAGTTTTACTCTATATTGATATTTAAATAAAATTAATATTGCTTTTAATATTTTTCTTGTACCTAATGGTAATGAGACTAACGAAACGTTTTGTTGATGGCAAGAGTAGGTAAGTAATAATGTCTCTCCATGGCCATTGTATTTTGATGACTGCTGTAATACCTACTCTTATTATCAGTTATGTTTTAGCAAGTATTAGTATAATTATGTACATATATATGTGTATATAGTATATACGTTGTAACTGCTAATATTTGGAATGCGAATAACTTTTTAAATAATAATTCTTAATAGGTTCACGTGTAACAACATTCTCTGTCTGATGCTAAGCAACAATCTAATACGATAATTGTACCATTCCTTTAAGTTATCATATTAAGCCTTTTTAGGCTCTTAAAATATTTTTGACTAATCATTAATTTTGGTATAGATCTAACTATGCCGCAATAAGCTGTGATGGATATAATGATGAAATGCGACGAACAATCTTAGTAGTAGTCTTATTACATGCGCCATAAGGATGAAATTAAAGTGGTTAATAAGAAATGCAGGAGTAACGAGGGCGATGATTCACCGGCGCTGTGGCGCCTGCTTCGCTCGCGACACATGTTAGGGGTGGCTCTGCTCACTCATAAACCCATTTGCCTAGTTATCAGATTGTAGACAACATAATGGCAACGTGATAGCCACATAAAATATTTCTATTAAAAAAAAATATTGCCACTTTTTGTTAATTAATTTCGGACTTTGATTACAAACGATGATCATTTCTGTTAACGTTTAGTGCCAATTATGAGTTTGTATTATATCAGGATGTAGCTATTGTGCTTATTAAGAATACTTTTATAGGGTTTTAAATAAAATAATTAGTTAATACTCACATTTCACTGTTTTATGCACACGATTCAAAATATTCACCAAGTATGTATTAAGGGGGGGGTCTCGAACGCTGGTACTCAACTGCCTGTGAGACGCGGCTTTGCTCAGAGGTAAAACTCCCACTCTGTCTACTTTTCTCTCCACTAGCGTCCTATTGGTTGAAACCGCGCTCACTGACACCTAGTGCCACGTCTAGTCAATACAACAATAATTATATTCATTTAAAAGAAACAGTATACAATCCAAATTAAATACTTAATTTCGCTAACATTTCCCACAAATGAAGCTGTTGTAATATTTTAAGCTGATTGAAACGCCTGGCGTTTGTCACCTGGCCTGATCAAAGCTGCCGAAATGGATACTGATAGATTTTTATCGCGAGTTTTCTAGCCGTTGACTGGTTAATTTGTTATAAGTCTGGTCACAGATAAAAGACGTAACTTCTTATTCAAATCCACACCCTTGTTTTTATTTTCTAGGTAAACTGAATCCTGCGCCTCGTAAATCTATAGACCAGCATATTATATTGTAAACAAAAATACTTTTTGTTTACTTTAGTTGGGGCCGTTTCATAAAAGTTTTATCACAGTGCTAATAATGTCTTCTTACTTGCTCGGTTGTTATGCATTGCAAGCAAAAATACATGAATAGAGCTATGATATTAAAAATATATATGTTTTCTTTACTGAAACAGCGTATAGAAGGTTCACGTGATGCAGGATACATTTCCTTATATAAATTCAAAACTCCCGCTGAACAGTGGTTTGAAATTCCCCCTACACGAATTTATAAAATTTCCGCCTCTCTACGGTGTTTAGTTTTGAGGGGGCCCTCAAAAGATGGCGCTGGTTTGTATGAATGTATGGAGTTGTTATTCTTCTCGTGAGTAATATTATTCTTTGCACCCTACGCTCAAGAATCAGAGCTAGGTACTACCAAATGAGCTAAAAGCGTAGTCTATTTTATCTATTGGCATATAAAGTGAGCATAATAGGACTCGTGGCTGTTTATTTTTTAAATCTGAATAGCTTAGCATTTGATCACATCCTGCCTGATGTTTATAAAATATAACTAAGATGCACGCTTACCTAGAACTAAACTATTTACTCTAGATATTGTATTTAACAAGGAATACAGACTCCAGGAGAGAGTTCCACAACCTCGCTGCGCAAAAAAAAAACAATATGGAATTAAAACGCGTTGTGCGGACATGGCTACTAAATAATTTTTGGCGGAAACGCGGAAAAAGAGTCGTGTCGCCCCATTGTATTTTTTTCGAGTCTTTATGTATACAATATTGGTGTTTTATTCACAAAGTACCGAATTACGAGCGCCAGTACGGGAAATGATATACTATAATGTGGTAAAATCTGATTTTTTGTGTTGCTTCCAATACTCCATCGAAGTTAAAGCATGACTGGATCGGACTGACATTAACTGTACTTGACCAAGACTGGACTTTGACTACATTTTAAATAATGAAAATTGAAAAAATCAAAACACTTGACACTGGAAAATGCACAAAATGCGACGCCAAAATCAAAGAAGATGAAATAATTTATATCTGCACTTCATTATGAGAAACATGAACAAGAATGAGCCATCCCTGATGCCAACTCATCGGATCCGCGCACCCGAGGGAACCGGACAATCTATTTTCACTCGATGGGTATGATTCTTCGTTACGTCGGAAAACTTTTCTTACTGGAAAATGGAAAAGGTCTCCTTCAGAGAAATCATACATCGTATCAACAATATATTAATTAGTTCTGTTATGATTATTAAAAAAACGCGATTATGGAATTATGAGACAAAGATATAACAATTTACAAGTTGAACTTGGAGCAACTGGGTATTAATCAATCTTAATTTTTCTTCAGCAACGTTGTTTTGTTTTTATTTGACAAATTAATAATAGAATTTTATTAATTAATTAGTATAATCAATTATAAGAGATAGAAAAGCAATAGGTTGAAAGTACAAGCAAAATTAACTCATTAAAACAAGCTTATTGTCAGCATCTAATCCATTTCACAACACTATTATGACTAAAACAAAAGTCTATATAACTTAACTTTAATTACAAGATAAAACAGGGTGACAAAATCTTCTCGCTCAAATAGGACTTAATTAATTTATTCCTTGCGAAGTTATGACGCGTGTTCGTGAATTCATTATGGGGATTCCGGGACTCGAGTTAAATGAGTCGCTGTATTCTCGACGTAAATCTTATATCTTGCGTTACGTAATGTCTTCGTTGATGGATTCAATTTTAACTACATCAAGTGAGATGGCGGTCAAACGTAAGCCTATTTTATTATTAAAAAAAAACTGTTTTTGCTGTGTGGGATGTACGGTACCACAGATACACACGTTTACCTTTTAACACCCCAAAAGTTCAGAAAAAAAAAAACATTTGAAGCTAACAACTTTGAACGCCCACAGATTTGTATTGAAATAGCAATAAAAAACTAGATACCATCTCCAACATCAACTTATTATCAATTTTACTTTCAATGTGCTTTATTAATTATTTTGTGTGGTTAGTTGGAAAGAAATGAAATTATATGTAGGCAGGTAAATTCTTAACAGCACGTCCTTTTTCGTCAGCATGCAATTCGGTTTGAATGAAAGCCATAGATAGATCAAAGATAAAGCCAAAATATTTGTGATGTGGTGATACAATTTGTATAGAATATATAACATTTCAAATGCTCTTCTAAGCTTACTTATGTACATCAAAGAGACTTATGATTCGTATTTTACGTATTTACTCAATCATATTATTCTAAAAATAAATATAAAAGTAGACCTCTAAGCGAATACGTACTGTATTATAATCGTACATAATTTACAAAATTCCTCATACCATTCGCTTCGTATAACCAAGTTTACCCACGTTTAATTGTAAAAAAAACCAAACATGTTTTACTTAGCAGGTACACATGATAATCGTCACATGTAGTCGCATCATACGACTGGTGTAACTAAAACAAGATTGAACTTAAATTCCAGTTAAAAACTCTGCAAAAATAATTGTTACAAGGTCTTTTGACGAAAATTAGTTTTTTAATTTGATTCCATATTCAGAAAACTGATGATAACAAAATCGGAAGATACCGTTTGATATTGCAGCTACATGCAAAACATCATTATATATATCCAAAATTTAATTACATTACCAGATATCTAAAGGATTTAAGGATTCGAAGCATGGAAATCTGTAAGACTTCTTAGTGATTCAAAATGTATACGTTTATTTCGTGTCTACGACATTAACACAACGTGTTTTTTTTTATGACGCGTATAAGTCCGCGTTTTTACTAAGCCCCATCCAGATTATATTTGTCAGGTAACGAGAAAGCAAATCTCTTATTTACTAAGCACCTAAATAAGTTAATTTATTCTTCTTTATCATCTTGTTAACACTGATTTCTTGTTAACACATTGGTTGACAATTTTCACAGGAAACCGAACAAGATTTAATTACACAGAGATTGGATATCAAAGGGAATCAACCGCTTGTTGATTTATGCACAAGAAAGTTCCTGTACAGTCAGCAAGATGTTAGAAATAAATTTAATTGATAACGCTTAAATTATTTTAAGTGCAACGAAATTATAACAAACAGAGAAGAGATTAACCATAACTGGCAACTCGTTACATTTTACACGACTGCCCCAAAAAGAAGGGTAATGTTTTCAGGGTTTATATATTTATGTGAGTTCCTTTATTCCTCCATATTTTTTTTATGCAAGTTTTGGAGAGTAATGTAATGCACGACATGATTTTTCCGCGAAAGCACCAAAACTTTCTTTTCAACTTCTGTTTTGTGACTTTTGACAAAAGACAATACATTTCTTAAAAAATATTCGAATTTCTTGAGTCGACGTTTTTGGAGTAATTCTTGCAACAATTTGTTCTTAAACTTCTAGGGTACATATAGTTTTAGCCATTTATGAGGGCTACTTTAAATATCTACAAAAATGACTAACTTTTGACCGCGACTTCGCTTGCGTTAATATGGAGGTTTTCTATCCATTGGGAGCAGTACTTTTTTCTAAATAAAAGGTACCCTATGTACTTTTCTGTACCCCTGACAACCTGTATGCAAAATTTTATGATGATCGGTTAAGTAGTTATGACGTGAAAGTGTAACAAACAAACAAACTCACATTTATATTTATAATATTAGTTAGGATAGGATTAAAAGTATTTCAGAAGCTGCATGCGAGAAGCTGTCTGCTGTTTAAATAATGATGAACCTCTATTCTCAAATATAAGAAAAAAAACTATAGAGTCATAATAACAATAAGCATGCTCGTTAGAACCAACGAATCCGGTCACGCATTTCCGACTCACCGTCTACAGAACATCCTTTGATGACTGTGTCGATCTAGGAACTTACCTGAAACATAAAAATATTATCTTTGTAAGTATTTTAAATCTAACTAAAGTTTGATACAGCGTATAATTTCGTATTATGGTCCCTTTTTTTTAAATTTATGGTTGACCAGCTAGGTGTTTGACCACAGCTCACCAGATGTTAAGTGAAGGCGTGGCCGAAGATGGTAAAGCACACCTAGCCTGGAATGGAACTGGCTCTCAAGTGAGGCTGCCGGAACACACCGTTACATGCTTGGCGGCAGACTTCTGGGATGAGTAATGGGTTATGTGGGTACTCAAGATCCTAATGAAGGCATATTTAGTAAATCCCTAGATTCTTTTCATAGGGTGGGTACCTAATCGTAATTTTTCCAGGATAAAAAGTAAATAAAAAAGTTTATCTGTAATCCTTACCTTAAATTTGCTCAAATACTTTCTCTTTCACACACATAGACATAAGTACAAACTATACCATCAAAAATGTTAGTGTGATCACATCCAACGAGTTTAAATATATTTGATGTTAGGGATAGAGTACCACATTAAAGTTTGATGAAACTTATTTAGTAGTCACGTGATACACCCAGTGCGATCGTAAAATATGGTAAAAAAAGCAAATAATTTATTTATTAGGCAATTGAAAGAAAGGTTATAAAACCAAAACTTTGTATATGGTACAAAAACACGGATAAGTGCCAGTCAGACTCGCCCACCGAAGGTTCCGTGCAAACTAGTAGCTATGATAAGTATAGTTCGGGAATCGAGAGAGATTAAATTAAAAATGTACAGTTCTCTTCCTTCATGTGTACTATAAGACAATGCTTCTTGCCAAATTTCATAGTAATAGGTTCTAGGACAGTACTCTATACGTTTTGATTTCTTTGTGAGTGTCGAAATATGCAGTTTTTGCAACATATACAGCTGTAACATTTTTACGATAACTGAGAAGATGGATTTTTTCTTCACAGCTGCAAAGGACTATAGATCTGCGTATATGATTTTAATTTTAACTCGATACCTCCACGCGTTCCCGAGATGGAAGGTATTGACAGACGGACAACAAAGTGATCGTATAAGGGTTCCGTGTTTTTCCTTTTGAGTTACGGAACCCTAAAAGTAATAAAATATCAATCCTCACTGTCTGTGAATGATTTGCTATTTCTAATAATTCTACTAGATAGATATGAGAAATTAATTGTAACATCAAATAGTAACGTCAACCTATAAAAGTACACGTTTACAAAATACATACAATAAGTTTGTGGGTACAAAGAATTTTGATGTAGTGTAATTGCGTCTCATGGTGTTGAACTTAGTGACAGCTTTCTATAATTTCAAGTTATTAAGAAAACGTTGTATCATAAAAATGAATTGCGTATTTCTAGTACTTACAAACATCTACTTATGTAGTGGTCTTGAAGCATCATAGAGACAACTTATTCCATACTCGCAAAATAATTATATTTCACTAGAAAGTCCAGACCCTTAAATGTGTCTAAAAGTTATGATGATATCAGTTAGAGAATAATTCGACTTGAGAAGTTCTAACTATGTTCACAAACTTAGAAAGCCTAAAATTATGTATTTCATTTGGAGGAGCAAATGATAATAAAACAAGATACAACAAGATTTAGGATAGGCTTAAAGCAAAACTGTTGGAAATGGTTATCGTGGAAAATGTATGAATGTAAATGTATAATGTATTTTACACACTGTTCAGAGCAACATGCTTTATTTATCTGATCTAAGATTATGTACATTAATTTGTCAAAGAAACATGATTAGGTATTTGCTTAAAGTTTTAAATAAGTAATTCAAAATTTCATTCATTCAATATTAATGTAAATATCCAATAAAAAAATTACGCATTGAAGTTAGTTAACCCGAAAGCGCTTAAAGCTCGCCAATCTATCAGAACAAGAAGTCTTTGGACATAGTTAGATAGGATCATATAGAACTTTCTACATCCAAATGTTCGTTACCAATTTAAAGAACGGGGAAATTTTAAATGAGAGGTTTAAAATCCAACAAAAACCGAGGTTTACCCTGAACTTAACCAAGACTTTAAGTTGTAAAGCTCAAACGAGTGTTTCGGTGCCTCTAACTAAAAAGTAACGATTGATGGATTGTAGAAGGCAATAAAAAGTTCCCTGAACCCAAAACTTACAAATATGTTTGGTAGCAAGAAATGCAACGTTTTAACGATGAAATTGTTATTAATGTTGTCGTTGACTTGGCAACTTCCTAATTTGGAGATGAATCTACATTCATTTACAACACCCATCTTGTGTGCGTTTAGAAGAATCTGAATAAAAAGTTATCTACTTATCATACTACTAGCAATATAACTACTAGTAATATCGTAATATTACAACATAGTTAGGTTATAACAAACGATAAGGGAAAAAGGTAGGTTCCAGTTAGAAACCTAAACTCTGGAACCGGGGTCTTAGAATACGTCTTCGCTATTCTTCTGTCGTAAACTTGACTGATACAGACTGAACATGATCAAGACTGGAGTTTGACTATAACTATAGCTACGAGGCAACGTATTTAACTTGTAAATATAAAACACTTGTTTGAGTTTTGGCGGGAACGCGGGAAGAGTCGTGTCGCTCCATTGTATTTTTTTCCAAAACTAGTGTTTTGTCGAGTGTTTATGCATAAAAATGGTGGTGTTTTATTCATAAAGTGCCAAATTACAAGCGCGAGTGTGGGAAAATGATATAATGTGGTGAAACATGAGTTTTCGTGTTGCTTCCAAAACTCCATCGAAGCTTTGTAGTAAAGTTGCCACTACTTTACTAAAGCATGACTGGAATTAACTGACACGAACTGGACTTGACAAAGACGACTTTGACTAAAACTAGCTACGATGGCACTTATTTAACTTTTGAAACTTGAAAATGTATAATTACTTGACACTGGCAAATGCTAAAACGCGACGCCAAAACCAAAGAAAAAAAAAAAAAAAAAAAACACTTGACACTGGCAAATGCTCAAAATGCGACGCCAAAATAATAAAAAAAAAATGTATACATTAGCCTACCCTTTTGAGTTGGTTGTTTTGAAATGGGATTCCGCCAGACTGACATGTATATGCTTGATGGAGCAGATAAATTAATGTGTCAGACAGTAGATGAAAAAACAATTACGCCTTTTTCCCAATTTTGTTATTTAGTGCCGACTGTGAATTATTTAGAGAAATTCGTCAGACGAATTCATATAATGTGTTTTGTTTGTCAAAAAATAGTTTTAGAATCTAAAATAACAATACCAACGTAACAAAATAAGCGTAAACTTTCTTTACTAAGACCCTCGTCTTCTTTGTAAAAGGATTAACATTTTCTGTCGTTACCCTTGAATGATCGATGTCTCTAATAGCATTAGCTAACCACTAATTGAAAAACTAAATCAATTTCAAACTTTAAATATTTAATTCCTTTTATAGACACAGTAAACCTTTCACGGTTTGGAGCGAACACCAGTTTTAATGGAAACTCATAACGATGGTACTTTTATGGGAGATCGTTCGTTTGCCATCAACTTAATGTTTGTTACGTTGACATGCAAGGGTTCCCTGGAGGATACTTACAAGACTTCTCGATGAATTGGACTAAGTGAAATGAGTTTTCTTGCTTCCGACGTGATTGCTTGATGACAAAATGGTAGTTTGGATAGTACGTAATTACGCTAACAAATCTAAGCTGGAGCTAGGGATGACATATTTCTAAACGTAGTAATGACTTTTGTAGGGAAATAGCTCAGTGGTTAGCATGGTTGGATCTATTATCAAAGGAAAGGGGTTCAAACCCAAACAATGAGCTCGAGTTAATGGTGAAGTAAAACATCGTGAGAAAACCATAGCATGGCAGGTGGTACTCTCTCCAAATACCTAACATTAGTCTTACTTGAGAACCAGTTCCATTCCAGCCTGTGTGTGCTTATAAACTCCGACCACAACATCAGGTGAGATGTAGTCAAATACCTAGCCGATCATCTACAAAAAAATACGTAGGGAGAGTAAGAGCTGAGAGTGACTGTCGAAATTGTACCGCTTTAGGTCATGTTTTATTTTTTTTAATGTGAAAAATAATGATTCGAACGAGACGCTCTCCTGATGGTAAGAGATAACGCCTGTCCATGACCATTGCGGCGATACACAGAACTTTGAGTAATAAAACAAAGTCCAGGGCATCGCTGCTTTGGTGCTCATTACTTTGAGACTTTCGATGTGTAGTCTCAACAGCCCAGTAATTTCGCTAGCTGCAGTACCCTTCAAACCAGAACACAGTTATGTTTACACACTACTGCTTGGCGGCAGAATATCTGGTACTGCGGTGGTACCTACCTAGACGACCTCCTGCTGCCACCACAGGAGATCTACCACCGAGTAAAATAATGGTAATAATATACCTAATTATAATAAAGGTAAGGTAAGGTTGGTATCCAGTCAGAAGCTCAAACATTTCAGCTCATGGCCGTGAGAAATACTTAAATCAGATTTGCACGGAGCTGAAACAGATGGTATAGATATACATTTGTTTAACAAACGAAAACAATTGTATTATTATTCTACAGCTATAACAAACTCTCAGCAATTTTACAACAGGGATACATTTTTCGAATACAGTAGGTAACGCACTAATGAATGTTATTCCTATGATAACGACATGTATCCCTACAGTTAGTTGATTGAAGCTTATGACTGCTAAGGTCAATGATACACCCTCCACCGCACACATCATTGTAAACCGAACTTAAAAGTCAACCAACTTTAGGTTCAAAACTGATTAAACTATACGAATGGCAAGTTCAGAAAAGCTTCTCAATGGATGTGATAGGTCACATCCTGTGGATTCAATTACATTGAAAGCGCAAATTATGGTTTATTAATATTTATGACTACAATATACTTACTTAATGGGTGTGAAGTTGTTAAACAATAAATGTAACTTGTCAGGACATATTTACCTTATTATTTGTCCATCGCGATAATAAGTCTGCGTGACCATCAATTCGCACGTTGGTAGATAAGCGATGATATGGTCAAAGACGAAGCACGCATACAAAGATATATTTCTGATCTAGACTTGACTGAAGAAGATACATACTCGTATAACTCGGAAAAAACGTAACCAATATCTTAGTAAATTTCCTGGTTGTACGAATTAGAATTAGAATTGATACGTACCGGGGTAAAATTTACACGTAAACGGCCACGTTTGTAATACAATTTCTGTAGTGATCGTGCCGTTCTCGCGACCTCAATTTTATTGTACCTAATACTATACATACATGTTTGAAGCTGGCGCCTTCTGTGCAACACCCCACTCATTCTAGTAACTCATTCATTCAACCACTCATTTCGCCTCATCCACTCAACAACACTGCACACGACTTCATCTTATGTTTCAACAAACGCGTATCTATAGCGTTTCATCTAACCACAATCATTATGTTCCTTATCGAACATGCACAATTATTATTTTTATAGGTATTCGAAGAGGCGCCAAATAGACTTGAAACTATTTACTTGTCCAGTTCATCGCACTCGTAAAACGGAGATTCAATAGATTTCAATAGGTAATTTAATCGCATCATTGCAGTGAATAGATCGCAGATTGGACTAAGGGGACACCAATTAGCTGAAATTCGATCAAACCGTGATTCATGTTTGGTCACGGATAGATTGTACGGAATGTTGATGTAGGTACTTAGAACGTTAAAAAAGGAAATTGAATTGATTTGTGTTGAAAATGTTTCAGGAATTTTAAATTTGTTATGTTTTTAGATGTCATTATCAGAACACTTTTAACTGTTCTAAATTGAGCAAAATGATTTCAAATAATTTTAGTTGGAGATATACATACAGAATACCCACAGAACGAACATCAACATATATAAATACCTAACGGAAGGTTTGTGGTTATTCAATACATTCTAATTGTTTTTTTGTATAAGTTGAGCAAATTCAATGTAATCAATCAATCGATATAAATATTATTTGTAATCGAAACGCAGAAATAAATTGCAGCTGTTCGATGCCAGGCCGGTCGCTAGTGACAGAATAAACAGATATAAGGACAGATATAAAAAAGTTAACTTGAGTCCTTGTTCGTTGGTTGAACTAAGAACAAAAGACTGAAAAACGAAGAAAAAACTTAGCTTATATGTAGTTTACAACGAAAAGCATTGTTATGACTGAGCAAGCCAGACGTGGGCACTGGGCAACATGTGCCTGGTTTCCTCACTGGCGCCTATATGCTAAAGACAGGATATCTGTTACCTACATCTAAATAACACGTGTTCTGCCTCTAGACTACACATTTGTAATATGATTACCATACTGATGCACGGAGTGAAAAATATCGACTATTTACATTGATTATAATTCCTTTACATGTAAATAATTACACCTATTATGTCATAAAATAACGCCTTTTCATGGCATACAAGAGTTTGCAAAGTGATGAATAAATATGCGTAAGTAATAATAATAATAAATAGGTTTGCGTACGTAAATATGAAATTGCTTGAAATAAATTTTCGTACATAAATTACCAATTGAGATAAATTTATTGAGAACCCGCATTTTATTCATTTAATTTACCAATTTTGAGATGTGTAATAATATTCATAAAATTGAAAAATATTCAATTTCAAAATAACTCAGATCTGAGGTTATTTGATACGAAATCCCCTGCGTAAATAACAACGAATTGGGTAAAGTATCTAAATATCTTAGTATTAGTTTTGTGCACGAAATTCATGCATAAAATATTTATTTGTTGACCATCCCGTCCATTGAAACTGCGGTGACATTCAGCATTTATTTGTCGTTTGTTTTTTATGTATATATGTATGTCTGTATGTCACCGTTAAAAGCGTAGCTTTACGAGTACATAAACACAGCTTTTCACCTCCAAGTTTTATAATTCATCTGATACTAGCTGCGTTACGCGGTTTTAGCGGCGTGGCGATAAAAAGTTTTGATAATGTTAATAAAAACTAGCACAGATGAGTGCCTGAGTATATATGTACCTACTATATATCTTTAATCCATGACAAAGATTCTATCTTCGTTTCTTCATCGCTATGTAAAAGTAGGACCAAACGTTGTCTAACAATTGCAAATTAATTTTGACTTGCACAGACCTACGATAGATGCTCGCATCTATTCATCAACTACAAAATAACTTATAATCTTCATACAGTTGAACAGATTGTCTTGAATCAAAACTAAGAACACTAGATTAAGTTAAATAAAATTAAGTTTGGGAGCTACGATGCCACAGACAGACACAGACATACATTTTAATATGTTTATAAATTTGCGTCGAGGGTTAAAAATACTATGAGACACACTTTCGCACAATGTAAAGTCTAGGCTCTAGGTAAAGCCATATAAGTTTTATAATGAAACTAATTTATAGAATTTTCTGCGTGATTAAGTCTCAGTGGTAAACATAATTATGGTGCTCTGGAGTTTATTTTGTTACTCAACTTGTGAGTGCCACCGCGAAGTTCATGATACCTAGAAAGAGAATAAATTACATCGAAAAGCATCTAATTCGTCTGGAAAGTGTATTGAACGCAAATTACCATAAAAAGTCAAAATTACAAAAAAAAACTTCTATTCGTTTTTATAAATAATGTTAGACATAGTTGATTGTGCTAAAACAAGCATTTCATTAAGGTACAATATAACAGTGCTGATTTATCACACTTGATACGAAATCTTACTCAGTTTCGTGTAATAAAACTTCAACAGAAACATCGACTTTACAAGTGTCTGGAGAGAGATGCGTTTGATGAATAGCTTTCTTCGACAGTAAATAAACGTTTCATTTTATGATGCTTGCTTGTACCAGTACGTATAAATATATACATTTTAAATGCAGCGCGTCCTAGAAATTATCAGAAATCTTTCAATTACTGTACTCATACAATTAATGTGATTAGTAGTTTGGAGCGAATGAATTTTTGTTGCGATTTCAGAGTTCTACCTTTAGTAAAAGTTGTTTTTATAATAGCGCGTATCTTCGGCTTAGTTACACAAAGCTTATAACTAAGATAGAATCAATCACTTTACAGTATAACAAACAACTTTTCGTTGACATTGCGACACGTCCTTGCACGCTTGCCACTTCCTTGCACAGGTCAGTTACTTTAATTTTGTAAAATTAGGATAGATAGAGACAAATGACAAGATAATAAGTATTTTTTTGGTTAAATCTAAGTCAAACTTTACATTCAAATTTTATACATTTATCGTAAAAAATATCACTCGGTCATAAATTACCTACTTCGACAAAGCTTAGCTTTTTAGATGTTTATCAAGTGATTTGGCTTGATTTATGTACAATTCTCTGTAATTTCTTCTGTACTTATCAGTATTTAGAATGGCCTTTTAAAAGGGTCGACCTTTTTAAATGTTGCTTAGCTGTGATTTTTATTTCTGGCCTCTAAGTCCACCAACTGATTTATTTCACTTAAAACATATTTATTGCATTCCGATCATTCGCAATAATGTTCTAGATGGCAATATGCAAATACTTATGTTATTCTTAGTTGTTAAATAATTATTTTATATCCTTCCGCATTCACAATTGTACCTATACGGTAAAAAACTCAATTAATATTATCAAAGATATTTAAAACTATAGATGATACAGCTTAAAATGAGTGCTGGAAAATGATCAAAGTCCAGACCAATAACATTTTAAAACCACAGTCGATTTTGGCTATTTGCGTATTTAGGCTTCAAATTGGTACAAACCAAATCAATGGTAAATAATAATTGATTGAATGATTAAATGTTTTTAAATCCAATTTGCTCAATTCTTGATGTATTTCTTATTTTAAATCTGTTACAATAACAATTAGCATACCCAGATTCACAATTCAAATACAATAACAACAAAGAATACATTACAAATTTGCTAATCATTTATTCTTATTGTTAAGTATTTAACCAAATTTAAAATTAACCTTAGCGGCGGGCAAAAACTGAATACAGAAAGTTGTCGATCGGACTCAATGGCATTAAGAGATGCCGACGTTCAGCATGGGTTAGCAAGGGCTGATGATTATCCTTTATAGCGATGACTGCGCAGTGGTAAGCGCGATCAGATTATACGCCGAGGGACATGGGTTCGAATCCCAACAATAAGCTTACGTTGCCAGTGAAGTAAAATGTATATGATAAGTCATGATGATAGATTACTCTCTAGTTTTCGGCTGGCTAGCTAGAACTTCAAATTAAAAATCTATCGCTAAGCAACTAACACTATATTTCGACATACTCATTTGAGAGGCAGTTTCCATTTCATGCTAGACACCTAGCTTACCATTTTCGTTTTCACTGTCACGTAAACTATGGACAACCACTGAGCCTGACAATAATAAAAAAAACTTTTTGTGCATTGTGTACTAAATCCACTATCTTTATTTAAAGATATCGGTCTATTAGAGTAGTTATTATTTTAAGTTATTTTATTTTAGGTCAATTCTTGTGTGTTTATTATATCTGAGTGTAATAAAATAGTTGCAACAAGATATCTATGTCCAGTATTTGTAAAATGATCATGTTAAATTAAATATGTAGAATGATTTATAGTAATTGTTGACGCATGTGCGTAATTTGCATATAATCAGGAGCATTATTATCGGTAAGACAATCGATGAATATTTACTACATTTTAATTTTATGACGATATAATGTGATAAGACGGACAAGTAAAACTAAACACCACTGTAGACTAGGAAGCAAATTATTCTCTACCACGTATCTAGAACGCAATAAAAAGAGCTTACGTCATTTCCCATACACATGTAGTCCAGCGACAAAAAATCACAGGTAACAATTTTTTTTTTTATTGTTGATAGGCTAGATGTTTGACCACAGCTCACTTGATGTTAAGTGAAGTTGTGGGCGAAGATGGTAAAGCACACCTAGCCTGGAATGGAACTGGCTCTCAAGTGAGGCTGCCGGAATACACCATTAGATGTTTGGCGGCAGATTTTCAACTTGAAGGTGGTAGCTAGCCAGCCGAGTACTAGAAAGTACCCTACCACAATGCTATGGTTTCCTCACGATGTTTTCCTTCACCGGCAGCTCAAGCTCATTGTTGGGGTTTGAACCCACTCCCTTCGGCATGCGAATCTACCGCGCTAACCACTGAGCTATCATCGCTAAACCTCATTAAGCTTTACCTCATCATCATCATCATCCGCAACCTTCTTTATCCCACTGCTGGGTATAGGCCTATCTCTTGTCCTGTGCCAGTCTGGCTCAGGTTCGACCCGCAACGGTGACAATATCGTCACCTATCGTCAACTATTTACCTATAAAACCAAAATGTTCTATGCTCTTATGATAATAGAGTTAGAGTATAGAAAGTAAATACATAGATAAATCTTGCATACTTCAATGAAATCACCACGAGAAATGAACAATCAGAGTCATTAAAACCACTCTGTTGTTATATTGACATAGTTCGATAAAACGACGTTAATGTCAAGTTAATAAACGAGTCGTTCACCTAACGCTACTCTCTGTCGTTGATTTGTCCAATACTCGATGTCAAACTATGTGTGATTGATGGCTGTTGATGTCAAAACAACTGCTGGTGTGAGGCGATTGCCGGAGAATAGGCAGCCGCAATTTGCTGAGCTAGTTAATTATAATACATACACCCAGGCACAGAACAAACATTAATGTTAGTCCTGAGTGGGAATCGAACCCACGCCGTTCAGCTCTCGAAGCAGACATACTACCAATGAACCAACAGGGCCATCAGTGGCTGAACTAAACAACTAAAGTAAGTAAAGATGTACGTAGCTTGTTCTTGAGTTTTTAATATTTTTTAACACTTTTAGACTTGGCGGCAGATTCCGAGTACTAGAAAGTACCCTACCGTCATGAAATGAATTCGTCACGATGTTTTCTTTACCAGCAACTCAAGCTCATTGTTGGGATTTGAATCCACGCTCTTCGTGTGAACAGACTACGCTAATCACTAAAATGTATGAGGTTGTGTAATGGACAAGTTTGTCGTACTCACTACGTCCATATGTCCCATGTTTCATAAATAAAGTTTATTTCTTATTTTTCATTTTATAAACGAAAAAACATAGAGCCCATCTTACGTAATACGTATAAGGTCGGTAACCGAAAAATTCACGAAACGATTTTGGGAAGGACAATTTCATTGCGACAAACGAAAAATTTTTGGGTCAAGAGTTTACCTTGGCATAATGACAAATAATGTAGCTTTAAACAAAGTCAACTTTACAGAGATAAATTAAGGTTATTTCAACAGTTAAAATAATACGATATATTGGAATGGAAGATACGTATACAATTAAGTAATGGGATTTCCTGCTAAGGAAATATAAGTTTTATTTTTATTTTTTTTCTCTCCTGATGGTAAGAGATAACGCCTGTCCATGACCATTGCAATGATACACAGAACTTACCAAAATAGCTTAAGTTTTATTACTATTGCTAATTTGTTACATAAACATGTTTCATTTCTCTCTGAACCTAATCGCCGACGAAGTCACAGGCGTAAGCTAGTAGTATGTAAACAAAACTTCAGGGTTCGACACGCTATAAGCATCGTGATCAGTTTAATGATCGTCAAGGTTCAGGGAAGCCAGGTGACGACATCTATAACCCGGTAAAGTCGTGAACTTTCAACGGCGTGCGTTTTATGTAACAGTGATATAACATTACATATGAATCAGAAAGATTTACGCTTTTATCATACTCATAAAATTTTATGTTGAAGTTCAACAGAAGCTGCGATCTGAAGTGGATCTCCTTTTTTTCACACGTTGTAAATGTGGAACGCAGTAAGTTCGTATGCCAATAAGCATTTAAGGTGTATAAAAAATTTGCTGGGTATTGAAGAATATTTTTTTTTAATAGGTTCACGTTTGACTACACTATGCATGCTGTTAAACTACGATGTGGCCTAGGATGGAGCACGCTTACCTTGAAGTAATGTTTACTCTTTTTTTTAAAGGTGCTTTCGGGATAAAAAGTAGCCTATATCAGGATGTCAGCTACCTCCATACCAAATATTAAAATTGGTTCAGCCGTTTAAGCTTACACACATTATACATTGCACAAACTTTCGCCTTCATAGTATTAGTTGTTGAATAGTCCATGGCTCTCAAGTCCTAATAGTGAATTTCAAAAATATCTTTGTAGTTACGTAATTTATTTACTTCATATAGGATGTAGACGAAAGCAGCGATGCCCTGGACTTTGTTTTGTTACTTAAAGTTCTGTGTATCTCTGCAATGGTCATGGGCAGGCGTTATTTCTTACCATCAGGAGAGCGTCTCGTTCGTATAATTACTTTTTACAAAAAAAAGACACATTGTTCATTTCACAATGAAGCTCATAGGCTTCATACAAATACAAATACTCTATTGATAACACCAATGTTACAAGTCACTTCAAAATTTTAAAGTTTTAACAGTAATGTGTAGTGATATTTTTAAAATACATAATTTGTAAAGATTCCTTTTCCACTAATTGATTTTACTGTATTTATAACCTTCGCGCAAGTGCAAGAAATAAGTTGACCAAGTTTCATCGAAATCGGATGAACGGTACGGCAGCGCATGAAATATGAACAAACAAAGATTTATTTTTATATATTAGATAGATTTTTCAGACAACTTTCAGCAAATGATTCAACCCGTCAACAAAGGACTTGGTAATAGCTCATTACTCGCATCACTGGCCCACAGCCAAATCAGTATTTGATGACTAAATTACAACGATCCATTATTGTATTCACTGATTCCATATTATACTTATTTAAGAATACTATTGTCAGGATGAAAATTACGAATCATGTTCCTTCATCCACCTTCATCATCGTGGCTTGTGATTGGTTACTATCTGAGATGGCCTTTTGAGCATCTCTCTTTTATAAAGTACTACTCGTCCCAGCCCTAAGTAAGTCAATTTTATGTCGATTTCACTCAACGTTTGTTCTACGAATGTTTTGTTGTGTTTTATCGTGTTAATTTGTAGCGATGATAGCTATATCTTCCAGTATCTTGAACTCGGTAGATAGTTTTTTAATTTTTGTTTATAGTTGTTTGTTAATTTGTAAATAAGAATGTAGATAGGTATAACACCTTAGATATTATCTGTAATGCTGTACCTGTCATGATAAATAAATAACTTGAATTGAAAACGGTTATTGCGGTTGGTACACACGCCATAGGGCACAAGTTTAAGTCCTGAGATTGAGTTGCCGTTTAAAACATTCTTAGGAAACCAATGCATTGTTGGTATGGTACTTTTCAGTAGGTAGGCTAGCTACCACCTTCAAGTTGGAAATCTGTCACCAAGCATCTAACGATGTATTCCAGCAGTCTCACTTTAGAGCAAATTTCGACTCCAAGTGTACGCGTGTTTTCAATCTTCGACCACACCATCATTTAAAGTTAGGACTTGGTCAAACAACTAGGCCCTGTCAACTATAAAAAAAAATACATCCTTAATATTTGTTACCTATTGCGTATTTTTATCGTTTTTCTAGAACTGGACTTTTTAGCTAGAATTGTTTAGTTGCATCATACGTCGTGTATAATAACTTCGTAGTTTGAAAAAGTGTCCAATTTCCTGTTTACCTAAAAACAAATTAATCTCTTTCCTAGCTTTGCGTTGAAAAGGATTTCCGTGCAATAAATACATCATTCTTTGTTCACATTTGCCAAGTCAAATAGTTTTACCTTATCTGGATCAACTGGATATGGCTAAACGTGTTTCTTAGCTGCAACTTAGTGCTAAATGTAGATTTATTGAAGACAAGTTTTACTAGACTGTTCAGTTCGGAAAATAAATATACATCTGTTAGATTTGTTGTCGTGATCTTGCAGATAATTTAAGGCAGTTACTTACATTACATATACATACACAACAAAAAAATGTTGAGGTATTGTTCAATAGCACAAGTTTAATGATAACTTTTTGACACAAACTTTTGTGACACTGATTAGTTTGTTATAAATTTAAATTCTGAATGTCAAAAAACATTCGTTCTGATTTTGATTTAAAAAAATTAAAAAATTGGATTGAGATTTAAAATTTTGCATTCTATCTGGACTCGTATCAATTACGAAATTGGCACCCTCACTGTAAGTGATGTGAAACATTTGAATAATTACTATCGTGTGAAATTAACGTCTGTCATTTGTTCCAGCACAGATATCAAACAAAACGACCGCATCCCTCGTCGACATGACTTTACTGCAAAACAGAACCCTTGAGTGTAAAATCGGCTCTCTTTTAAAAAGAAAAGTGAGAAGACAGCAGAATTAATCCCTGAAGACGCTTACGACTCCAGGTACGTGCCCGTCGTATGCAAGTAAATAAATCTGGACATTTTGTACTTATTTTTCGTGTTACGAGCACGTTGTTGCAAGGTGGGATTCTGTTACATCTCGGCTTTTTACTTGAATGTTTGGTTTTTATAGCAGCTATCATGGAACTAAAAAAGAAAATTGTATATTATTTCGTTTAGTTTTTTGTGAACAAATCAAATAAACGAATATGTATGGGACATTTCATCTAAGCAAAGCTTGTACTATGGTAACTAGATATACATAATCCATATACCTGTACTTTTTTTGTAATTAAATACTTATAATATGTAGGGTATTTACAGAACATCCAGACACAGAATAAACATTTATTGTTCGTACATAAATATAAATAACATAACATAAATAATTCTTCCGGATGGGAATCAAATCAACGTACAGATACTCAACCAAAATGAATTAAAAAATACTTATAGAAAAGAAAAAAAAGATGATTAGAGTTTTGTATTGTATGTAGGGATGATAATCCTTAACTAGAATTTTATGGGAGTGTAGTTAAAGTGTAGTTAAGTGCATTTTTAATGACACGTTGGTCGATCAGCTGAGCCGCACAAAGGTCAGTTCCCGTGTCGTCGACCTCGCAATCGATAGCGCTTCCCGCCATCGTGTGCCGACCTCCATTGAATAATACTGATATACAATCACCCCGTAAATACTATTGTGGAGCCGCATCACAACACAATTGTACCGATATGTCAATACAATACAACATCTAATCTAATACTATTAAATTATCAATATTTATATAATTATGTTTACAGATATATATGTATATACTCATAATTATGTATTTAGTGATCTCAAAAACGGCTCGAACAATTTCAATGAAATTTGCTTTTTGCTATTATACATAAATAATTTGTTAATAGGGGTGAAATTTCTAATAACACGTTTTCTCGAATTGTCTATAAGTTCTGCACACACCGAGCAAAGCTTAGTCGCCCAGGTATTTTTTATTGATAGCACCATATTTACAAATCGTTTTCTAATTCATGTCAAATACAACGTTAAAAATATTAATAGCATGTCAATGAAATATTGTGTCAGTGTAAAAATCCATCAATATAATAAAATGTTGAAGAATCTATTGAAGTGCACGAATCAAAAACATATATGATAAATAGAATACAGAAAATAGGTACGATAGCAAAATCACTGTTCACCTTACCAAGTGTTAATTTCTATTAAATTACTGTGAAAACGACTATCTTGCTTAGTTATTAGTTTGAAGCAATTTGGAAAGTAAACAAGCCAAGTAAACTGTGGGCGTTGTTATACATATTTGCAGGTACAGTGCAAAGTGCAAATGCCTTTAGCATTGCAAAGCTCATGTTCACGCCTTTATTTTACTGTTCAACATGTTTGTGAAAAAACCCCAGACCTAATGCAATATCTGGGGTTTATGTTTATTCGGGGATCTGTAATGACCAAGTTATTTCCACAGGGTTCTATTCCAAAACAGTTTTTATTTCCTGCAGTTCTGCCTGCCTGTACTTCGTAGCCAACTCTCCCTTTTTAGGTATCATTAAATACGTCTTTCTATAGACTATGCACGTGTTCTTTGCGCCCTTTTTATCTTGTATTTGAATACTAAAGTTTATAATTTATGACGAGAATAAATAGAATCAAATAATTTTATAATTCAATAATTTATTTCCTTACTGGGCTATTAATTTAATGGATAGGTAATGAAAAATAGATATATGATTACTTGTTATATATTTGTGGTTTATTATTATTATTTATTTAAAATGGTTTTGGAAATCGGCAAAATAAATATTGTAAGACATTCCGTCAGCGCCATCTAACCTCAAATAAAGAAAACTTGTACTATAAGAACAAGACTGATAGAAAAAAAAACCCTTTTTTTGGTAAATACTTATTTATAAAACTTACATTCTAAATACCGAGACACAGAATAAAGAGCTATTTTCGGCCCGTAAAAGTTTATCTTGGGTGAAAACCGAACCTACATCTTATAGATGAAACAGCACAGATACTACTCAATGAGCTAAAAAGGTAATTAGCATCATAAAACTCACAAAACCGATCATCTCTGAATACCCAATACCATAGATGTTTTTGATTCGCACTCTTCAATAGATTCGTCAACACCTTGCATGTAATTTTTTTTTAATAAAGCTAATTGAGATTATTTACAACAATTATACTAAAATTATATAATTGTGTTTATCAAATCTTAATGTCAATAAATTTAATCATAAACAGTTTCCGTAAGACAACATGACAACATCAACAGTATCTCGAAGACTCATGTTAAGACGCTCAGTTATAAATGCTCAAGCTATTAAGATAACAAACAACTTAGTATTTACTTTGTCTCAATAAAGAACCGGTGGCATTTAATAGAAAGCTTATTCTTTATAATGGTTTTCAAAATATGACCGTAGTAAGACTAAGTAATAAAAGTTAAGTACTCCATGAGTACACATGTAGTACCTAATTATTTATTAATAAGGAGGCAGGAACGTGGAAAGGTCGCTTCGCTGAATTATATTATTTTCCAAAACTTTATACGAGTGTTTATGTATAAAAGTAGTGGTGTTCTATCCATAATGTATCAAATTACGTGCGCGAGTGTAGGAAAGTGATATATTGTGCAGAAACATGACTTTCCGTGCTGTTTCTAAAACTATAGCCAAAGCTTGCAGTAAAGTCGCTACTACTTTACTAAGGCGTGCCTAGACTCGAGTAAGACTTACGTAGTGTGACTAAGACTTATTTAACTTATGATACTTGAAAATATAACACAAGCAAATTCACAAAATGCAATGCCAAAATCAAAGCCAGCCCCTTTGGCTCATTGGTAACTAGTATATCTGCCTTGAGAGCTGTAGGGCGTGGGTTCGATTCCCACTCAGGGCAAACATTTTGTGAATAAACAAAATATGTTTGTTCTGTGTCTGGGTGTACTGTATGTATTATAAGTATGTATTTACAGAAAAAAGTATTTATGTATTCTATTAGTTATCTGACTTCCATCACACAAGCTCTGCTTATTTTGGGGCCAGATGGTGCTGTGTGTATAGTCCTACGATATTTATTTATTTAAAGAAGAAGAAGAGTTATTAATAAATATATACATATATTATATCGTATATATTCGTCGCGTAAATGTTTCAAACAGTGTCTCATACCAAGAAGTTATTTTTCGTTAAAATATTAAGCTAATAAATTCATAACTATATCCCAGCACACGTCTTACACGTTCCCTTGTTCGCATAAAGTATTTCATAAGAACTATCTACAATCTACACGTCAGTTTTCTTTTCAGACAGAACACATTTGAACGGCCCACTTTCCTCCGATAACCTTACAAATGTATTCCAGATAGCATTGGAGATAATTAAAAATACCTCTGGCACTATCTGTACCGGAACAGCTGGAATCCGATATCTTGATATATTACTTGGGGGACTCCGCTTTTACAACCCCCAAGGGCTATCTATGGTAGGTATAAGGGCGTAGAGAGGGCAGGGATGTACGCAGGTGAATAAGAGAGCATCAGAATTCCTCGGCGTATTTCAAAATTTTTGGAATTGAGTTGGATTCTTACATAAAAACGTAACGAGTTTTTGGGTGGGAAAAAAAAATTATGTCGTCGCATTGTGTTATCTCTTTATGAATAAAAATCGTGGTATTCTTAAATCATAACATAACCCACTCTGGCTTCGCACTTGTGCACTCTATTTTGCGATTCCATAAAAATTTCTGACTTTTCCGCAGATTTTTCTAAAATTTCCTTGTTCTGACAATTGTAATTTGCTATTTGTAGCGATGACAAATAAAATATTTTTTACGGTAGTGTGTTCACTCTTTTTAGTATTTATAGCAATTAGAATTTTTCATTATCTCGTAACAGCAAAAACCTTGCCCTGCATCCGTCTTCGGGGGTATAGTTTCAACCTTTGCAAATACAGTTCCATGGATATGCTTCACAAAACGTTCTCGTAAAAATCATGTTAAGTTCAGAAAATTAATGGCACAACCATGGGATAAAGTTACTACCCTTATCGACAAAAGGATAACTATAATGTGCAAACTACCAGTCGAAGCCTTTTATGGTCGCTAGTAAGACCTAACAATTCAGACAAGTTCTCGGATGAACACTAAATACAAATAGAGCTCTATATGATTATAAGTGTTCCTATGTATATAATATCTAGATAGGTACGAGTATTCTTCGTGTAGGTATGACAGATCATCATGCGATTTGGTTGTTTTTTTTGCTGTATTTGTAAATGTCAGGGGTTGTATGATGTATTTTTAATTTACAGGAAAAATTGTTTTTTTTTTTTATTTTAATATGAAAAAGATGAACAAAAACATGGTAATATTTGATAATAAGTAATGTTATCATATTAAAAATGCTCAATGAAATCAAATGATGATGATGATAATTTGTAGTGAAGATAGTGGTTAGTGCGGTTGCTTCACACACCAAAGGGCGTAGGTTCAAACCCCAATAATGAGTTTGATGTAAGTAAGTTTGATGTATGTAAGTAGTCCGGCAGCCTCATTTGAGAGCCAGTTTTATTCCAGGCTAGTTGTATTTACCATCTTCGTCCACACTGTCAATTAACATCAGGTGACCTGTGGTCAAACACTTAGCCATTCAACCATTCAATAAATAAATGGGCTTTAGTAAAATTTCGTCTAACCCTAACAATACAGAAGATTAGACTCCGCTTTATAACCGTATTTATAAATAGAAACATACGTACTTAGATCCATAAATATATCGAAAACGTGATAAGTAGTATATGGCTAGGATTACACGAACCGTTTCAAAGGACCATAATTGGAATCGACGCCGTAACGCCGCACTAAACAGTTTCCGAAAGTCATAGCACGTGGTCATAAGCAGAAATTAAATGTTTCTACAGTTACGCTACTGCTCTATTATTTTTTTAACATGTAGGTGAATAGACATTGCTTTATATTGATTCGCAACGCGTCAGCTGTTGTCGGGTCGTGCCCTCTAGCGGTGAAAGTGGCCGTTCATTTATAGATTCAATTGAAGTTACTATTTAATCTGTGACTCAGGTAGCCCCTCGTACTGGTTTAATTTTAAGTCACAAAGATTGAAATGCAGTGCATAAGCGAAAGCGATTGTCCTGTATTATGACGATCTCTCCCCACATATGTACATAAGAGCCTACAATTTTGCATTAAAAATGTTAAAGCTTATTCTGTTTGTTTTGTAGTTTATCTTTAACACAACAACGATTTAAGACGCTGCAGGTAGCCAAACAATTTTTTTTGTAAATGTTAGTAAGTTAATAAAGGTTGCGTACTTTTTCTGCAATTTTTTGCACCGCTAAACTCGACACTGTGTATTACTGCTTAAGAGTAGTAATCAACTGAGGTTCCGACACTTACATTAGCTACTGGGAGCGCTTTGAAGGATATACCAACTTATAACTAAAATAACAATGTTAAAAATCTATGTATGGGAAAAATTACTGAAGTAGTAATAAAGGGGTAAATCGCCTTAACAGTGTCGCTCTGCTCATTCAGCATACTCTCATCCTTACGGTTATATTAGCAAGCGCACGCGCTGCGCCTGTCGTCGCCCCCGGTGTCTGCTGAGTAGATACATAAGCATTAATATTTTGCATTGTTACATTGCATACAATAAATTATAACAGTGCAATAACACCTGGGTTTTGGCATCATAAGTTTATTCATGACTACATATTTCGAGTTGCATGGATTTTTTGTAATACGTTATAGGTTTACATTTAGCCACATTTTGCCTAATGTTAGGCATGTATGTGGTCTATAATAGAAGACGGTTACCTAGAAGGAACCTGTTTACTCTTGATTTAAAGACACCCATATTGTACTTTTCGGGAAATACAAATTCCAGTTAAAAGCTACACATCTTCGCTGTGCGAATAAAGAATGTGGATTCGAAGAGCTTAGTGCGCACATGGGGATCGTTCACTATGTAGGTATGGGTAACGCTTTGGTTGCGTTTGTTTGGCCGTCCGGTAATAAAAGGGGCAGGGGGAACTAAGTCGTGCAACTCCAAGGCACAATTCCTGAAATGTGTCCGGTAGGAAGCTTATGGACAGGAGACCTTGCGTCGATGCTCAAGGCTTTGCAGCCGAGACTTGGCTAAAGTGGCATTGCCTATCAACCTCTTAGCGCGCCTCTCGATTGACTCCAGTACCTCAAGCGGGTACTTGGCAAAGACAAAACACACAGGCTATTTATTAAAATATAATATTTTAAGTATACTCTATTTATATTGTATCCTTTTTATACTTTTAGCGAATTATTAAAACCTTTTAACATATTTGTGCGGGGAAACTTTCATTCATTTTCAACGCGGTAAACAATGGTGATAATTTAATTCCTCTAAAAAGTACTTTGAACAGTCTTAATTGTTTATTATTTATGGAGTATAAAAGTTTCTCTCAGCGGGGAAAAGTGGAATAAGCCTTAAAATCTTGCGACGTCGTAAAAACTTCTTGCGATTTCACGCTTCGATCTTGAGATGCTAGAATATTTATAACTAATTCTAGTTCACTATTCAATACCATTAGGTACGTTTTAGATATCCACGGTCAATCTTTACCGGGAACAAATTTATTGATCGGCCTTTACAACCTGAAAGAAAAATGTACAGTTTTCTTTTAGGTCAAAACCATCTATTCATTTATGCAAATGTATGAGCAGCCAAAAACGTATACGGTAACAGTTATTTGAACGTCCACCAAAACGGAAAGCAATAAAATTGCATCAGATACCCATAAAAATGCAACATGAAATCTTGTACGTAGACAACTGCCGTTACTCATTCATAAAATATATGTCATTGGGCAATTACTTTAGAGTAAGCTGAATCAACAATGTTAAGGAACGGAAATACCACCATTGAGTGTCTGAGTACAACTTTCCTATGCGGAATATTAGGCATTGTTGAAGCCTTTTCAGACTACGCTACAATAAGAAGTAAAAGTAATGAATAAAAAAAAGTAATCTCAAAGTAATGAGTGCCAAAACAGCGATGCCCTGGACGTTGTTTTGTTACTCAAAGTTCTGTGTATCGCTGCAATGGTCGTGGACAGGCGTTATCTCTTAACATCAGGAGAGTGCCTCGATCGTACTTTTACATAAAAAAAAAAAAAAAAAAAAAATAAGAACCATTTTTATATTTAAAATGTGAAATTATATGTTTGTTAGTTCTTTGCGCTGAAACGGTTTGATAGATTTGGATGAAATTTTGTTATGTAGATAGCTATCCTATACTACCCTAGATTAACAACGTGGATAAAACCGCAGGCCAAAACTAGAAAATTTTAAATTTTTCGACATTATTATGATACATACATATTACATATTTATCGTATGGATGAATACGGCACAAACTATCGTTCAGTAATTTGTAAGTTTCGCTTACTCCCGTGACAATTATTATTAAAAAGGTACTATTGCATACGTTATACTGTGATGCCCTTGAAACTACGCCATAATGATATTGAGATGTGTTTAAGATGTGGTAAAGCGTAATATAAAATTATAGAAATGTGTGTAGGCTTCCAGAATTTCTTTTGCATCTGTGGCAAGTAAAGTGAGTCACCGGTGTTAAAGTCATTTCGGGTGAGAAGTGAAAGGAGTTGTTAAGTGAAGCTCAGTGCTTGTCAACTACAGGATGCGATCGCGGTTGACTGGTTTAGCCTCTTGTTAAATTTTCCTTTTGTATCTAATAATTTTAAACTAACCGAGGCGTGCGGTTTCACCCACGTGCCTAACTTAATATTAACTTTTTTTCGGTTAAAAAATCTCATACACTGTTTTTCCCAACCACTGGAAGTATAACAAAAATGCTTTGTTCGAAAAAATGTATATATCTGATTTTTGTTACCATTCTTTAATATAGTGTTAACACATCATTATTTCTTTAATTATTCTATTTTTGTCTTAAATTTTACCAGTAATGTTTATGCTTAGATACTACTTATTAATGAAAGGGTTGTCTGAAAGAGATTTTAGTGGAAACACTGCTTTTTAACCCTGTAATTTTGTAATTAATATTCTTTCTTTGGTGTCAATGAAGATTTATTTATATATATATGCGCTACTGTTTTACGTGGGAACAAACAGCACATTTATTTAGTTTAAATCAAGTTAAACATAGTTTGAGTAATCATTAATGTGCGCATAATAAATTATGCTTCACACGTCGATTAGTAAAGCAAAAACCTTGTTTGCATGTTTGTTTCTCGTCACGTCGCGCGCGCCACCTCGCCTTTGAGCTAGTGATGCAGTATGCAAGCGGAAGCGACGAGCGGGCTGTTATACTCGCATTATGCAATGGGCCAATCGTGAGTCACGATTCTCCTTGTCCTTTTAACTTATTGGGAAAATTTGTACTTATTTGTAGGCAGTACCTACAGTAGACTTGACGACAATTTTTTTGAAATTACAACAATCACTTGTATCATTTTCTGATGTCGGTGGCCAAGACTTATTTTAGGTTTCTGTGCACGCTGTTCTGTGTGTTTAGGCACGCGTAATTTTGATAATAATAAAAAAATTCAATCTATTTGATAATGAAACTTGACTCTATATACACTACAAAAATCGGCTTATTTAGCCAACATTTTACTTTATATGATTGTCAGGCTAGGTGTTTGACCACAGCACACCTGATGTTAAGTGACGGCGTGGTCGAAGATGGTAAAGCACACCTAGCCTGGAATGGAACTAGCTCTCATGCCGGAACACACCGTCAGATGCTTGGCGGCAGATTTTCAACTTGAGGGTGGTAGATAGCCAGCCGAGTACTAGAAAGTAAGTAGGTACCCTACCACCATGTTATGGTTTCTTCACAATGTTTTCCTTCACCAGCAGTTCAAGATATATACTCGTATGTATGAATAGATTAAGTTTCATTTGTCTGGCACTATCATCGAGACAAGAAATTGGCTTACTACGCGATTGGGACTAAAATTAAGATTCGGTATGACACTTCTTAGCTATTCAAGCTTTTAATCCAAAATTCATATAAAAATACACAGCTAAAGCCATAGTCTGGGGCTCGATGAGCCCTAAACTAAGACATATTTGTACTATGAGAGTTACACCACTTATAGTTTAATTTGAATATGATATATTATACAGGTATGTCATGTTTGTTTTGACCACTTTTTGTCCTTTACCATGTTCTTAGCGTCCTATTTATACTGTAAGTACAGTTCTACTAGGTTAAAATTACTGTTATCCTATAAAAGTACAGATTTACTGCAGTTATTGAGTACTAAATAAAGACAGTTTGATTTATGGGAAGAATTATCTACACATTTTATGGTAATCTTATTAAAAGCGCTTCAAGAATATAAACAATTTACGTTGAACTTGCATTTACGATGCCATAAAACGTTTACGGGGAACGTCTTGTTAAATTCTTTCAGGTAAATACATTCACCTATGTAACTACAATCACTTTACAGTAACAAAAATAATTAGATTATTATTTGCAGATGGATTATTTATTGTCCATCGTAAATCGTAAATATCGCCATCTAGCATTTCACATAGCGCCATCTAGCCCCAAACTAAGCAAAGCTTGTACTATGGGAACCAGATAATTAATAGAATGTCATAATATAATTATGTACTTTTTTATTGTAATACAAACTGAACACTCAGATACAACAAACAGATAAAGAAATCTAATAAGTATCTGTCAGTGTAATTATGATAAGTAAAATTATTTATTAGTCCTAAATTAGTTTGGTTTTGACATTTTATTTGTATTTTGACATTGTATTTAAACTTGACTTTATATTTGAACCTGACATTATATTTTAATTTGACATTTTATTTTGAATTTACTTTCTTTTTTTTTTTTCTTTGGTTTTGGCGTCGCGTTTTAGCATTTGCCAGTGTCAAGTAATTATATATTTTCAAGTTTCAAAAGTTAAATAAGTGTCATCGTAGCTAGTTTTAGTCAAAGTCCAGTCTTAGTCAAGTCTAGTTCGTGTCAGTCAAGTCCAGTCATGCTTTAGTAAAGTAGTGGCGACTTTACTATAAAGCTTCGATGGAGTTTTGGAAGCAACACGAAAAGTCATGTTTCACCACATTATATCATTTTCCCACACTCGTGCTTGTAATTCGGCACTTTATGAATAAAACACCACCATTTTTATGCATAAACACTCGACAAAACACTAGTTTTGGAAAAAAATACAACGGAGCGACACGACTCTTCCCGCGTTCCCGCCAAAACTCTTGAATTTACTTTATTTGTTGTTTTATAATTTTGTGACATAAATGTAATTGCTTAATCGTTTTTGTGTCAATAAAAAAAAATAAAATTGATACCCCGGTAAAAGCGATAGCTTAGCAGCGATATACATAATTTTCAGTAGTAAAAAAACTTCAAGGCTGAGGCTTCTTCTGCTTGCGGAAGCAGCTCATTAATTCGAAACATTCCATGGTTAATCTCAGTAGTCCTGTAATTTGTAAAGTCCAGCAGTGGGTAACGGGAAAAATGCTACAAATTACATACGCATGTATCACGCATACTGGGAAAGCACATATTCGTATTTTATACGAAGTAAATATATATTTGAGAACATAAGTCTTATACGTAAACAAAGTATAATAAATTACAACATCACGTTCGAATGAAATATTTAAATACATACGAATATGGTGGTATTGTTATACGCTACACAAGGACATAATTATTCATTTTAACCCAAATTTGAAAAATTGTTCATTTGGATATCGGGGACAATTAATTATTTGGTGAAGCTCTATTCGTAACTATGAAAATAGAGAACTTTAATTAGAAATACGATTTTTTATTTTTTTTATATAAAGGTAATGAGACGATCAAGGCGCTCTCCTGATGGTAAGAGATAATGCTTGTCCATGACCATTGCAGCGATACACAGAACTTTGAGTTTTTTTTTTATGGTTGACAGGCTAGTTGTTTGACCACAGCTCACCTGATGTTAAGTGAAGGTGTGGTCGAAGATGGTAAAGCACACCTAGTCTGGAATGAAACTGGCTTTCAAGTGAGGCTGCCGGAACACACCGTTAGATGCTTGGCGGCAGATTTTCAACTTGAGGGTGGTAGCTAGCCAGCCGAGTACTAGAAAGTACCCTACCACCATGCTATGGTCTCCTCACGATGTTTTCCTTCACCGGCAGCTCAAGCTCATTGTTGGGGTTTGAACCCACGCCCTTCGGCATGCGAACCTACCGCGCTAACCACTGAGCTATCATCGCTACTTTGAGTAGCAAACCAACGTCCAGGGCATCACTGCTTTAGCGCTCATTACTTTGATACTAGATGGTTAGTCTCAACAGCCCAGTAATGATGTATACATGATGATTTTATGTAGCGATGATAGCTTAGTGGTTAGCGCGTCGGCTCACACTCCGAAGGGTGTGGTTTCAAACCGTAGCATGGTGGCAGGATATTTTCTAGTAGGTACTCGTCTGGCAAGTTACCGCCCTTAAGTTAAAATAAAATTAAAATCTGCCGCTAAGCATCTAACAGTATGTTCCGCTAGCTCTATTCCAGGCTAAGTGTGCTTTACCATCTTCGACCACACCGTCACTTAACATAAGAGGAGCTGTCGTTAAACATCTAGCTTGTCAACTATAAAAAAAAAAGGTAAAATAGATCAACTTCTTAAACGGCTAGCTCAAACAAACTTGCAACAAGGTGTTGTTGCAAGTTTGTTTGAGCTAGCCTTAGCTAGCTAACTAGCTAGATAAATAATATGAAGGGTCATATTATAACCCGGTTGTTAGGATGTGTCGCCAATAGAACGAAACTTCAAAAGAACATAAGTTGTTTGATATTTTTGACAAAAAATTAACTAAATTCAAAAAGACTTAAGTAAGATTATTTACGCCACCTACACAAATAATGTTACTTGATAGTTAAGTTGTAGGTAAAATTTATTTGTTGCTTTCACTTTTGCATCGTTTAGCTTTATATTCAATAAATAAATATCTTAGACTTTAAAAGTTAGTAACCCTGCTTCCAAATATACAGTTATGTTGTGTACACTTATTTAGGCATATAGTTTGGCTCGAAACTGTACCTAGCAAATTATGTATCTGTTCTTACTATGTTATAAGTATGTATTTACAAAAAAAAAAAATTTAAGTATTCTATCAGTTATCTGACTCCCATAGTACAAGCTTTGCTTAGTTTGGGGTCAGATGGCGCTGTGTGTAATGCCCTACGATATTTATTATTTATTTATTTGTCTATCAATAAATAAAATAAACTTGCATCTTAATGTCAACCAATTTAAAATGCCGTGTTTAATTATCTTAGATCGATGATAGTCCGTATGCCGCTCTAGAAATATCCAAAACCAAAGAATGTAAAGAATGAAAAATATCAAACAGATCGCATTGAAGCGTGAAGGCAACGTACGACGAACTTGACCATACAAAAACGTCAGCAGGGAATGCGACATGCACTTTTAAGGCTACGACCAACTACGCCAAGCCACGCATGGAGCATTCTATTTTTACGGGAAATATTTATCAAAGCTATGTATGATCCGGAAAAACCATTATTCAAATACCTTACTAAGGATTTGTAACGGTTAATGTCTATTACAGTATACACATAATTTCATTAATATCCTACTTCTATACTATTTTAAAGAGGAAAGATTTGAATGTTTGTGTTGAATAGACTTTGAAACTACTGGACCGATTTTAATTATTTTTTTTACCGTTGGGAAGTTATTTAAAATATCTGATAGTTTTTTAACGATACAGCGGATTTTTTACCACGATATCAGGGTCAGTCCCTTACAAAAAAAAACATAGTGAGGAGTACATTGACCTTATTTCAGCTTAGTAATAACGTTCCGCATAACCACGTATACGATAAACAAAAGTGCCGATGCATTTAGACGATTTTCAACCAATAAAGGACCTTATTCATGCCTACCATAAACCAGTCGATTCTCCATATAATAAATCTCAAAATGGTGACCATAAAACTAGATTCTGTTATTCACAGAACTCTTTAAACAGAGATATGGGTCAACCGTACGACTATCATCACAGTAATAAAATGAAAAAAATATAGTGTAACATTCAATGTATTAGAATAACAATCGGGAAGCACGGGTATAAAACAGAACATTAAATTAATAGGTAGCAACAGTATGTGTTTTAATCATTGAGATAGAGTTCAAAATTGGCAGAATATTCGTTTAGAACGGATATAGTGAGTCACCGGAACAGCGCACCGAATTGTGCCTACTTTACCTGAGAATCAATAGCGGACACCAAATGAATAATGATTTGGGGACTTGTGGTACTATTATTGTAGTCTAATTCAAAATTATCTTTAATCGAAGTGTTGCAAATTATGTAGTGTATAAATGATCATTTGGCGAGACATGTCCTGAATAAGAATCAGATGTCTAGTATGGCAACTAGCGAAAAAACTAACATAAAGTTTTCGACAACAAAATGTATGAAAAATCAATTTTTATTTACGCCCGCTTTTCATTTCTTCACACATTTTAGAATTGTAAACTACACCATGGTTTTTTCGCTAGTTTCCATTATAAACTTTTATGATTAATATATTAGTTGGTATTAACATATAAACGTGAGCAATTCTGCATAAAAAATAAAAATGAAACTGCGTATAGTTTACCAAAAGGAGCAAGTAAAGTTTATCCATTGTACAATTCTCAATATTAAAAATAATAATTATAATCTATTTCAGAACAAATTTAACCTGAATTTTAAACAAGCCATAAACAACTAAAATAGACATCGTAAATGTCTATTATCTGCACAAATAACCTAATTATCACGGACTCGTGGAAGCCTGCGATCCTGAACGGAACAGCTGAAGTACTTACATCCTTTTCTCCCCTATAGTTAGCATGCACAAGTTTTATTCATCCATCCTTTTCTGATGTCTATAATTAATTCGAGACACGATTTCCGGTGGCATGCTGGATGCAGAAGCCACAGTTGGTGCACTCGCTTCATAAAAATTAGCTGAATCTGCTGAACTTCCTTATTGTTCAAGATGAGTAACAGGAATAAACATCGAAACAATTTAAACGGAAGACCACTGAGTAGCATGACTTGAAAACAAATTCCGAAAATCTAGCTGATTTTATGAAACAGATTTAATAATTGTTATTAGCTCACTGGGTGGAGTGCAAAGTACAGCATGCTAATAAATACGTAGGTATATACAATATCGGAAGCGTGAGGATGCACAGCACAAAAATAGTAAAAAATATTCAACTACTCCATACATTTGGTAAAGGGTTAACAAACTTTTTCTATCGAACAGCTGATGTTGTTATAAAATATATATAATTATATATATAGGTATATATGAAAAACTTGTTATTAGTATTAACGTTTTAACTACTTCGTAATTAAAATCGTTTAAGTTTACTCTAAGATTTTTGTAATTAAATTTCAGTACAAAAGAAGACAAAACACAGAATATGATGAAACAACGCGGCGTATGAAAATTCATCATAACATACGAATGTTATAATTGCAAAAGGTGTTATCGTTTGTTTTTCCCCAGCATCAACTCTAGACAAGCTAACTAAAAGTTTATCCTGGAAACATTTACCCGCTTCCTGTACGATAACACGAATCACTTAAACAGAAGTCACGAATTTAAACCTAAATTAATTTACGAGTTATCAGAATTGATATATGTATAAGCTTGTAAAGCTTAAGATTTTTTTTTTGTGGTTGACGGGCTATGTGTTTCACCACAGCTCACCTGACGTTAAGCGACGGTGGGATCGAAGATAATAACACACCATGCCTGAAATAGAACTGGCTCCCAAGTGAGGCTACCGGAACACGCCGTAGGTGCTTGGCGACAGATTTTCAACTTGAGGGTGGGAGCTAGCCAGTCGGGTACGAAAAAGTAGCCTATTACGATGATATGGTTTCCTCACGATGTTTTTCTTCACCGGCATCACAAGTTCATTGTTGGGGTTTGATTCCGCACTTTCTCATGTAAACCGACCGCGCTAACCACTAACTAAACTAAAACTAACCACTGGCGAATCAACGTTCAAAACGTAAAATATCTGATTGTCAAACCAGCAATCGCCTCAAAAAGGAAAGCATTGGTTTACTTTCCGCTATATCAAGTCTATTTTTCGATACGAATCAAAGCTTCAGACAGATTTTACGTCTGGGTATTGTACGGCTCACCGTACTACCCTACAGCACAATGTCTAATTTAGTGTAGCAGACGACGTGTATTTCATACGTGCTATCGCATTGTCTACTTCGTCTGGCTGCCGTATTAGCCGCGTATAGATAAGACTTATAGACATCAAACGTCGATACAACATGTGTACGAGTATGGTTTATGGACTTATAAGAGAAGTTGTGGATATGGGTTTTAATGTGACATTGTTTATGGTGGCAATAATACCGTGCGGTGTCATTCGCTACTGTACGGGAACCGATTATAAAAAAATAAAAAAAATTGCGACAAGCAGACGCCTTGCGGTTTCACCCGCGTAGTTCCAGTTCCCGTGGGAATACAGAGATAAAAAGTAGCCTATGTCACTCGGGGATAGTGTAACTTTACAACGGTGAAAGAATTTTTGAAATCGGTCCAGTCCTCTTTATAATAGTATAGATGAGAACTATGTTTGGGGTGTTACTCTCACAAACTTTCAAATTTATTACTTTAGTATATATGGAGATTTGGATATACATTAGGCTATACATAATTGAATGCACTCGGCAACATCTTACTGCAACCTTTTTTTTAATGGTGGCCAAGCTAGGGGTTTGACCACAGCTCATCTGATGTTAAGCGACTGTGTGGTCGAAGTTGGCAAAGCACGCCTAGTCTGGAATAGAACTGTGCTTTCAAGTGAGGCTGCCGGAACACACCGTTAGGTGCTTGGCGGCAGATGTTCCTTACTTCCTCGTTGCTTATTTTTGTACATGGTTATAAAGTTTTAATGTTAAAAATCTAGGCTTTAAAAAAAAGATTGATTACGATCAGTTTCAGATTCAGTTCAGATCAGATTAGTAGGCAGTAGTACCTACAACTTTTTTCAGAAAACACGAAAACGCTGTTTTTTTGTTAATTTTAGCTTTTTGTGCTCATAGTAAACGTATTTGAAATGATGATTACAATAACGTCCTTTCGGCTTAGTATGCCCTACTCTTATAGCCCGATACAGATATAACAATAACATGTTTTGTGTTATTATGGATACTTATACCGAATATACTGTATAAGGCATTATCATTACACCAGTGGCGCGGCGCTATCACGACTGCTCCAAATAAGAATTCTGTACATGTTTAGAGTAGGCCTTTGAGAACCGGTAAAAATTGTTGCTCTTTACTAGAAATGTTCCATTTGATTAAACATTGAGATAATTATAATTTTCTACAAAAAAGAACCGACTCCATACCTCTAAGCCCAAACATGGTTACATTGCTTTATAACGGAGTTCCGGTGTTTAACGCTTCATCATCATCTGGTGATGAAGCTGGGAGATATCAGGACTATTCTAGTGACCATAAACACCGTTGAAGAGTCGTTTACTTGTATAACATATTTTATCTAGATATATTGGTTTAAAAACTACTGAAACCATTTCTATAAATTCTTTTTTTTTTAATTTGCTCCATCAAGCGTGCTAAAGCTGCAACGCCATACTGTCTCATCTTACGTGATATTATACCATTAAGTTTTCTGAGACCAAACAGTAAGTATGTACACATCCTTTCATATTAAAAAAATATAATAAGCATAAAACAACAACCGAATTGAACCTCGTCCTTTTTTGAAGTGTGTTGAAAATAAAATCAGAATTGACCAAGGTCCTATTCGACTAGCGACCCTGCCAAATACTGAGTTCTGATTTAAACGAACTAGCAGAATTTAGAAAAGCAATGAAAAAAGTGAACAGAACAAAATTTAATGTATACTACATTACCAAACTCCTTTATGAGTTATACTAATTATCACTTTAACTTTACACTTGTGTATAAAAACGAACATTATGAATAAAATTCGTGGAAACTCGTCATGTTATCGCAGTCTGCAATCTTGACTAATATAAGTACAAGCTTACTATATTTTAGGTCATACAGAATTCGTTGAAACTATAAAAATGTCATGAAGAGTCCATACTTAAAGTGAAAACGGAAATGAACATCAAACGCTTTTCAAGAAAATTATAAAAGAAAAAAGTCTGATAGAAAGAAACTTTTTATCACACCAGAAATCATAATGTACAGACAACCACAAGAGGCAGCCTTATCGCTAAAAGCGATATCTTCCAAGCGACTATGGAATGGAAAACAGATTAATTAATAATAAACACTTTTAATGATAAAAATTTAAACGAATATATGGAATGTAAATTATTTACATAATAATGAACCATTTATTTATATCTGCCTTATGAGCTGAAGGGCGTGGGTTCGATTCCCGCTCAGGGCAAACATTTCACCTATCAACAAATGTTTGTTCTGTGTCTGGGTGTTCTGTATGTAATATAAGTATGCATTAACAAAAAAAAGTATATATGTATGCTATCAGTTATCTGACTTCCATCACACAAGCTCTGCTTAGTTTGGGTTTAGATGGCGCTGTGTGTAATGTCCTACGATATTTATTTAGTAAAAACTCATACAAATTACACACATAAAAACTCAAATTGAAAACAGTAACATTTCAAATAAATTTGTTATAGAATTACAATATTTTATTTTGTTGCTAACATTTTGTAATACAGGGAGCAATTTTTGCTAAAAATAACCTATTTATTCTTATTACATGAAAGTGTACTTCGCGTTAGTATAGTGATGTGCTTGTTTAGTATTCGATTTGCATATGATACTAGCAACTACCCGTTGCAACTATTCGAATAATTATTACTTTATTACAGCACTATCTGAAAGCCATGATATGCGATGATTACAGTTTCCGGCCGAATTAGTCCACACGAACCGGCTACCATGAGATAATTGACAAAGGTTCCACAATGACGGCCAATTACTAAATGCAAATTCTAATTTTCGATCATATTGTCTAACGCACTTCAGCACGGATTGACACGGCGGTTGATATTGTAATATTATCAATATGTATTTAAAATCTTCCAGGTTATTTTTTAGTACATTTTATGAAATAGCTTTTCTACAAGAGTAATGAGGTATTCGCTATCGTTTCTTTGGCTGTTGGCCAAATATGTCAAAGATCGAGCTGAGACACGTGCTATGGCGAAAAATTATCAACTAATTGAAGAGAACTGATGATAATAACGATCATACTTATTATTTTTCTATGAAAATTGACGTAGTCTTGACCTATTTAATGCAATTACTTGAACACTTCCGACTTTTATTAAGTTTAAACTTCAATTTGAATTGAACTTTCTGTTTCCATACAAAATGGGTAACGTGATTTGGTCATTTTGTATAGGAGCACATTCATTTCCCGAATGTAACAAAGTGTTCTAAAAGTTATTAACTTTGTTGGACGAATCAAATCAAAGCAAATCAACAACTTAAAGAACTGCTTTGATGAAACACGTTGTTTGATGAAATACATTTCCAATTTCAAAAGAAGGTTTATTAGTTGTTTAGACTGAGACAATGTTCAATGTTTATATTTAGTTTATTTCCGCTTAACAGTCGTTTCAGTTCCAACAGTGACGAGGAGACTTAAATTAAACTAATTTTACACTGCTTATTAATTAAAAACCCTAATCTTACTTAAAATCTAGAACTCATAAACTTCAAAGAAATATTCTTAATTTGACAAAAATTAAATTAAAACTACAAAAAATCTAATTAAAATAATCAAGAATCCTCCTCTCTGCAGTAACCACTTTGTCGACACGTGTTTCACCTCTACACGAGGCATCCTCAGGACGTGTTGACTCTTCGTTCGTTCGTGTGAACTTCCGCAAAGTAACGCCTGAATCAATCAATTAGACTGAGACAGTTAGAGCTTTGGGCAGCACATTCGAGTAGATGATTTGAACAATGTATGTGTCGATGGCTGCCCACAGATAGCCTAACCGAATATTTAGGTCAATATCGCCGGCCTCCAGCGTTGTTACAGCTACTTGCTACAATTTGACGTGACTCATAAATTTTCGCTACCGAACTGTGAGTAAATTGGATCAAATTTTATCTTATTGTATAGTTTTTGTTGCTCTTCACCTTGCGTAGGATTGAACTTTAAAACGGATTTAATTTTCAATAATCCTATAGTAGGTAAATACTTAAATATGGTTACCATTTAAATATTTATAAAGTGTTGATTTTTAAATGACAGAATCTAAGCTGATAGTAATAAAGTTACTTTTAATCTAGTTACAAAATAAAACATCGTCGATGTTAAAATTAAAATATAGTGTTTATTTGTAGTCAATTTGGTTTGTTTATAACATGTCTTAGAATTAGAGCGTCAGTGGGCAGCTACAAATTTTAGACTAATTCTTATTTTAACACTGAAACAACACCTGCCCGGCTAGCTCAGTCGGTAGAGCATGAGACTCTTAATCTCAGGGTCGTGGGTTCGAGCCCCACGTTGGGCGACAACTTTTTTTAATATTCCAGAAAATGTGAACCGTTTGAAACTGGTTTACTGATAAATGAATATCTCAGAAAACAAGTGAAAGTCACATTAAAGTCACATCATGTCTTTCTGATAAAATATTTAACTGAACTACCTATTCTTAGCAGGATACTATTTGGTAAAACTATTGGTAAAGCAATTGCACCGGGTACAAAATTATCAGTAATGTGACATGTAATGATGAGGATATATTTTTTCCTGGAATTTTGCCAACAAGGCTTCTAAATATAGTTCACTATAATGAGAAGATTAGCGCTCTACAGAATTGTTACACCTTTTGTAGCAATGATAGCTCAGTGGTTAGCGCGGATGGATAACACGACGGAGAGCGTGGATTCAAAAACCCCGACAATGAACTTCAGCTTACGGTCAAGGAAAGCATCGTGAAGAAATCATAGTGGTAGGAACGAATGAGCTGGTCAGAAATAACACCATTGCAGCGATACCCACAACTTTACTTGAAATTTACTAGACGATTTCCTTAGCAGGAAGTCGTCTAAGTAGGTACCACCGTAGTAGCAGATAGTCTGCCGCCAAGCAGTAGTGTAAACATTACTGTGTTCCGGTTTGAAGGGTATTGCAGCTAGCGAAATTACTGGGCTGTTGAGACTAATCAACGAAAGTCTCATATTAATGAGCGCCAAAGCAGTGATGCCCCGGACTTGGTATTGCTACTCAAAGTTCTCTGTATTGCTGCAATGGTAAAAAAACATTCAAACATTTTGACTGCTTTGTAAGCTTATTTGGTAAAGTTCTACTTCAAAAGCCGAAAGGGCGTGATTTTTTCGTGCTACTTTATCCGCTTATATTTTAATGTATAACATTAGTAGTAATTAGCGGCCCGGGTTCGCACGTATCGTTTATGCGACTTGATTACAAAACATGGAATGTCTCTACATGTACAAAAGTTAATTATAAATCTTTTAGGAAAAAATCTCTAAATTCATACTGTAAATTACAATGATTAACTATTATTAGAACTTTGTTCGAATAAAGTTGATAAATAACTTATAGTAATAATGTTGCCATATAATGAACCTGCCTCATAAAACGTGGCGACATCGCATGAACAAGGAATAACAACGCGACTATTACAGCAACGAAGCTTATAGGGTTGCTTACTAACTATTATAACTTTTCATGCTAAAATTAACTTAAATTAACTCACTAAAGTTATAGTTTCTATATTTTAAGTCGGTTAAAAGTGTCTTGCACCGAATATTTTTTTTTTTAAATATTACGAATACTTTTTAGACTTTTTTATGATTGATAAGCTTTGATGATAGGTTTTTTGTGTTGTTTGACAACAGCTCACCTGATGTTCAATGGTCGAAGATAGTAAACACATTTAGCCAGAAATGGAACTGGCTCTCGAATGAGGCTATCAAAGCACACTGCAATATTTATGTATAGATATGTATAATTTGTAATGTGTATATTTTTTTTTTACTTTTAGTTCAGCTGATTTAAAATTTTAGTTGGAGAATAGAATGTATCTGATTTCTTTATATGTAAAATCTGTTCGGAATTTTAATTTACCACTTTCATCTAAACAAAAATTAATTAGGATTACAAATTAAATACTTAAATACTAATAAAATAAAATCAAAATTTAAATAAAAATTCAGTCAAAAAATACCCCGCCCCTGACTGAACCTGGTGCAAAGGAACCCATGAGGCTGGCAGCATTACCAGATTTATTGATTTTTAATTAATTGAATTGAATTAATCAGAGTGCTCTTTTTTTAAATACTTTATTTTTTGACCAGATTTCTTTAAAAGTTGTACGTTGAGACCCTTTGTTAAGTATAAAAAAAATACTTGTGTCAGATAGCTTATTAAGTAAGTTTCTGTGATCTCCAAGTTATTCTTGTGAAGGTCCACAATCATCACTCAGAATGAAATAAAACGAAATTGTACTTATTAAAATAAACATAGCTTCAATCATAATCATAGAATCAAACTGAATATGCTAGACCTGCTCATTAGTCGACATTGTTTTTCAGCAATTTGAAAGCATCGTCAAATTTACTGCTTCACTTCAATAATAAAACTGATTTTAATGTCTGTGATGTCAAAGATCTATAATTAGCTTGCCGTCTAGTTAGCGCTAACTGTAATTATAGAGTATAGGTTAGTACTCATGTTCAACATGACCTAAAAGCCTCCAAAGTCAACCTAATTATGAGATAACAACCGAAATAAATAATGTAGTTTTGATATATTTTTTACAGTAAGTATTGAGTTTTTTTTTCAACAAAGTATTTATTAGTTTTGGAAATATTAGATAGAGTTGCTAAAATGTATGTTTAAAGTATGCTTCATTCGAGCTGCCATTTGACAACACAATTACAGGAAAAGGTGATTTTTTTTAACCATATTTGTCCGTTCATATTTGTCCATTAAACAAATTGTGTTATAAAATACATTAAATAAATAAATAAATTGTGATAATTTTACAGATGCATATACAAATGTGCATACAGGTGACTCAAGTGTGGAATCTTTATCACCTCTAAGTGTGTGATGTACCACGATACGATACATGGAGTAAAAGTCTATAAATATATGACATACCAGCCGTTAACCGCAGCTTCGTCCGCATAGAATTTAATAAAAAGTTTGTTAAGTTTTCAGTATCTATCCTTCGTTAATCCAGATCATAAACTGTGTATGTACTGTAAGTGTTAATCCAAGGTGTCAGCTACCTCCATACCAAATTTAATAAAAATTGATCCAGCCGTTTGAGTTAAAAATTGATCCACTTCCACACTCATAAACTTTCGCCTTTACAATATTAGTGTGATAGTAGGATTAGTTGTAATATTTTTTGAGTTTTAAATTTTATATAAAGACAAACTCAGAAACTCAATTAGTTTTGTTCATAGTTAGATTAACTCAATTCGTATGTAATTATCGCATATTTTCTTCCCATTTCCTATTACTATTTTTTATAAAAATGAGGGTGGGTACGTTGGACAGCCCTGACAGCTAGCGCCACCTACATGCGCTAATAATAAACTATGAACCGGCACGTAAACGTCTCCATTGCACCTTCACACCTCCTGCAGAGAATTGACGGGCTTGCCTATATTGTCTGTACCTGCCTTAAACACCAGCTGTTTATATTCTCATAGTATTTGTTACTTAGCTTGAAAAGGCGAAGATTGTTTTAGAACTTCGTTTTAAACCTTCGTAAAACAATTTGATTAAGAATCTTTATACCACGCACGTCTGTTACTGCAGTCAATCATAATTTTAATCATAGGGTCTTATTTGTCAAAGCAAATACATTAGCCGTACATTGTATACATATTTATTTATTTTATTTATTTTTTTGGTTGTATAAACTACAAGGGCTTACCGGAAGACCAGCGCTGGTCATACCACTTGGTATGACCAGCATTATGCTGAGGTGAGCCCCTATTTTGTAACTTTTGTCTGTCTCTATTTGTTTGGTTTTGTTTTTATGCTTGTTACAAAATTAAACGGTATTCTTTCTTTCTTTCAAATAGATGGTGTTTACGCAAATTCCTGCGAGCTAAACATAAATGTTTAAGGCTTATGTTTTTTTTTACATCACACGAAAAGTAAAAAAAATGCTACATTATGTTGTGAAGTAACAATATATCATTAAGATCTTTCATACGGTCTAGTACAACAATTTATGTGGCAATCCAACCAAACATAACACGAAGCTAAAAGAAAAGCTAGAGAAACTTTTTAGGTTATCAACAACCGGATTGTACCCGCCGCCGTACGAAAGTATACCTATTGCCTCATTTCCCTACAAGTGCCTGCACCGAGTTTACCCAATGCATTAACTCGGACCGATTCTTGAATTAAGCTCTAGTGTACTGAGTATCGCAACACTCCTGGGACCAGTTATCACTTACATAACGTCTTAGGGCTAGCACAGACTTACAGGTTTCTTTGAACGTCAAGTTTCAATGTTAAGAAATTATAATTCAAGTTTTTACGTGTTTCAGTTTATTCATATTATATTTCTATTACACTCAATTCAGATACGATTTTTCAAACACAACTTTTATACATTTAAAAAATTTCTTCAGGAAAAAACATGAACCAAAAAAAAACATTTTAACAAAACAATTTTTTTTTTACAAGAAAATATTTCTCTAATATTCACAAAAATGTTAGTATCTCCTTTCCTCCGGAAATCCGAGGTGGCAAACATTTTTTGGCAAAGAACTCAAAATTTACGTCGCTACATTCAACAGGTGTTATTATTCAAAACTTAGCCAAAATAAAGCAATTGCAACAAATTAAATTTAAAAGTTCGTATGCAGTAGCCCTCACAGAGTTAAACTCAACCTACTGTATGCGTACAGGAAGCCGCTAACCATCTCAGTCACGCTGTGTTTAAACCGTAATTAAATCTGGTTCAACTCCGATTTATCCCAACCCATGGGTTGCTCGAGTTAACGTTGCGTTATTGGACTCTATTTTTGTAAGATTCAGCGATCAGCGGCAATCAAAAATGCATTTCGTTTTACAAATGCAGTTGTCTAAACCTTTGACAAAGCTTGTAGGTGGAATAACAAATAGAGTGTATGATGTGTTTTTACTCACATGCAAAATTAATATTTATTATTTATCTAGGCTGAGTTTTAAACAAGTCTCAATTATTTAAAACTCGCCATAGTATACTTATCTGAAAGGTTTTTAATTTTATAGGTGGTGTTTTTATTTGTATCCTAACGAAAGAGAAGACAGGATTTATTTTTATTTGTAGGGTCTAAAACAAATGGACGAGACCGTACTCCCGGCCAGGAGAGGAGGTTAAAAGAACGACTCCCACTCGTCACTTAGCACATTAATCTCCTCCTAACCGTCGTCCGTCTGTCACTGCCAGTAATCTAATACGACACGCCGGCTTTTTGTCCCCATATTACTTGCACTGGGTGGAAATACGCCTTAAAACGACCGTTAATCCGTCAGCGGATAAACGACCCCCTTTTAGGGACGAAGACGAAATCAAACATTCTCAGGATGAAAGGGAGACGTTTGCGACTTACAGCCGTCACTAAGCCACGGAGGTAATAACGTAAATAGCCTACTTACAGCCGCTGTAGATATTATTTCTATTTCAGTAAATTAAGATAAACGAGAACTCAACAAAGCCGTTCCACCAAAAGGAAAGCAAGCAGCTTTGTTTCCTATAATAGGGCACGGAGAAAAAACGGATTTGAAAGAAGGACATTGTCTGGTACATCAGACTGATTCAGATAACCTACACAATGCGAGAACAGCATGGCAGGATAACAAGAAGCCGGTTTCCGGTGAGCGCAGACGAGACAAAAGCTCACAAGTTGTCAGGATATTTCTTAAACTGCTTAGTATGCATGAGCTGCTCCGAGAGTGCGCTACTACATGTAAATTATGCTGGCTATTATAAATAAGTTCGAGAAAGGTGGGGTTCGTTTGCACGCCCACGTTCAATCGGGGTAATTTCATCGCATATTTGAAAGCTTTTCGTAATTATTGCATGACTTACCGCTGATCGTTCGTGATGCGCACTCCTCGTGGGCCGAGTCCGCGCCGGCGCCGCCGCCGCCGTCGTCAGTGCCGCTAGGAGCAGCCCCGCGACAAGCGCGGCACGCACTCGATTAGCCATTGTCCCCTCTACGGGTCTCATGCACTGACCATCCCGACTGCATTTAAATTTCAAATTGTCGGCTGGCCTTATATCACCGTGTACGTCATTCTCCCTCGTTCTCGCAATCGATATGTTTCCTAATACGTCTTCTTTCTTATGCGATTCACATCGACCGTCGCCGGCCGCGGTCGAGCTTCTCCTTTCGTATTCGTATGGGCAGTCGTTTTCATTATTTATGCTACACTTATCTAAATCAGTCAAGTCGTGAATCTCTCCTATATCACTGGAATGATTGTCCTCCGTTCTACAGCTGGTCGCACTTGTTTGATCCATGTTTTTATTTGGTTCGTCTAAAGTCTCGTGGTGTATCGACAGTGCACCAGGTGAGTATAGTGTCGTAAGATGGCAGTGTCGCATTGTCGTAGGAGTAATTCGTAGGTGTCAGCTAAGCATATTAGTCTGTCTAGAATCTGCTGGCTAGCGGGGTGAGAAGCAGCGCTTAGAAGTTTATCGGCATGCTTCCTGTTACGGTGTGCCAGATTAATTTCTCTCCGGGATGCGTTATCTCGCTACGTGGGCGGTGCGCCTGCTCGCTCCCCACTTTTGATACTCTTGTGTGCACAAGATATCGAAGCGATATCTGTAACAAAAGAATCATCGTGTTTGATTTGCGTGATGTGATAACGAGTGGACAAAGAGATACCGCGAAATTATATGAGGTTTTAATTAAAACAAACATTAATCGTTTAAAAAGCGAATTCTTTTGTAATAACGAGGTCAGTCAAGAATTTTATGATATCATTGGTGATGACGTTGATTTATCTACAAGTGATGACTTTAATTGCTAATGATGAAAATAAGGAAGCATAAAGTGCAGGAAATTCGGATAAAGAAAGCTTTCACGAACATACAACAAAATATTGTACGACACTGTGATTGATAAGGATTGATAAGACGGCGATGTAAGGAATAATTTATGCTAGGGAGATAGCACCTGTGCCCTTTACATAAATCTTTTCATACTTATAAGGAAGAAGAGGATATAAGAGACCATTTAGAATAATGAGTTCGTGTTTGTATTTGTAGAGTTTACATATAATTATACAAAAATTGGTATTCGATTTGAAATAATAATGAAATTATTTCCATACACCTATCATAAGTAACACACCTTAGTAAGTATTAGTATATGAATTACGTCCGGATCAGCCCTGTTTTTTATAAACTATCCCACTGTTGAGCATGGGCCAATTCTTATTATAAGAAGGGTAAGGCCTCAGTCCACCATAGTCCAAAAACCATGAGTGTACATTTGATAAGTCAGTACTAAGTAGTTTAGTGCATACGGGTAATTATTGACAATGATGGCGACGTTTGTGTTTATTTCTTGAAATAAGTACGAGTTTAGTTTACTTAATAAGGAAAATTTGTAACTGGAAATATTTTAACATAGTAGTCCTTGAACATATACGGATTCATATGTATCATATGTAAGCTGCTTCTTAGTACATTACATAAAAAAAGCGTATTGTACAATGTACAAGTATATCACAATACACAAGATTATGTGTAAATATTCATTGTGTAATCTTTACCACAACTGTTCATTTATCAATACACTGATAACCAAACATTTCACCAAAGGATGCTTTAAAATTAATCAACAACTAAAAAAAAATATTCAACTAGGGAGTATGTTTTGTTTTACACATGTTTTTTCTCGTGGGTAATGTTGTGATGATTCCGAATTAGTAGTTAGACATAAAAATAAAATAGCAGCTTATATCCTCATATAAAATACAAATATGCAACTGTTATTGCAAATAAAATTAGAGCAATATTTTGACTACATATGAATATATTTTAATAATTCGTGTTACACTCATATGCATATAGCAGGTACTGAGGACATTCAAAATGTTTAACTCGACTGTCAGCGAGGGTTGTAAAGGCTAGCTAACGAATGACTTGCATCAAATAAACAGTCGAATTAAAAGGCCACTTTTTAAATTTTTACGAAAATTAACATCTATTCTGACTTCGCCAGTAAAAACATTATTTTACTGTTGTAATGTAAACTTTTTATTAATGAAGTAAAAAATACATGAACTAACTACATTAATGTATGTATCTATATATGTAAATTTATATTATAGTAATGTAAGCGAATAGAAATGAACCACACAGAAGCTTTATTAACATTGCAGTTAGCGTAAGTTTTAACGCAACTGGCATCCAAGTAAAGCTATTTATGGACTGACTGTAGTCTAATTAGAACCGTCTACATGACTGCGAGTGATCTAGTGATAAATCATAACTTAACTCGCACAAATCCACAACTAACTAACACAAAAAATAAATAAACTTAAAACAAAATGAAAAGCGAAAATAAACTTACATTCCCACAATCCGTTCTACATGCAATCAAAGAAAATTGTGAAACTATACAGCTCTACGCAAATGAACCTTCCTTTCTCTTTCAACTAAACAGAAAGAGATAGCAAATAAGCTCACACAGCTGACACTGAAAGCACTAAAAACTTTTCAAAACACATCAAGACTCAACAATAATAGATAATAACAAAAAAATTAGAGTCGACTAATTCGTTCCGCTGAGATAAATCGATAGGTGTAATTCAGATAATAAACACTTAAATTTAGTTGCACGTGCAAACTATTTAACATGAAATTGTAATAACGCACTGTTGCTTTTAGAATTCTCATTTAGCACGAGTGTTTCGTAAGTATAAAATAAACAGTGTCCATGAGCGGAACGCTCGCAGGCGATCACCGCGGCCACGCGCGAGTTCACTACTACACTTTTGGTGAACTGGCGTCGGTCCGTTAGGCCGCCTCTACACGATCCCAGCACGGTCGCTACGTCTCTTTCATTTCACTCCCCGCGACGTGGAACGCACGATCGAAAGTGTAATGCCACCGTCTGTAATGAATTTTAGTGCAAGTCCCGGTTATTCCATATGTGCCTCGTCTGTGTGTAAAACATCTAACAAATGCGGGTAAGCGCTTTGTGGGTTATTATTGTCGACGCACAATGAAGTGCGAGTACGAGAAGCAATTCTGTTTTATGAAACTTCTTTTCTGATTGTTGCTGCGCCTTTGTTTAATTCTGTGCGCTCTTTGTGCGGGTCGAGGGGCAATCCGATGTTCTGAATATTCCGATTCAAGCAATTAGCGCGGCGCACCGCAGAAACAATAACGGAACAAAAGAGGCTTTCACATAACGTTAATTTCGGCATCAAGCGGGTTTTATAGCAGGAACAATTTTATGATATCGTGCATCACTAAATGCATAAGATATACATATGTATATATGCTCTTACATCCTATATTTCTCTCTATAAGAAATTATACACCATAGAACCATACGATATTAGAAATGACGAACACTTACCTATTTTACACTTCTCGTCTTTGTACATTAAGCACTTAGGAAGCTATAAAGGAACCACGTTGCTAAAACAATGTTATAGAGAGTTAAGATCTCGATTTGCAATCGCTGCATTATGGCTATCATAGCAATGAAATTACTGTAAAACTCGAAAGACTTCGTGTTTCTTCAAATAATCTGATAGGAAATTCCCTCTACTCCTAGACACTCGGTTGACAATATATAACGTCTGACCTTCCCCCCTTTCCCGGAATGGGTCTGCATTCTGCCGATCCCAGGATCCCAACGCGACGTCTAGACATGGAACAAGTAGAGTAACTGCAGACTAGATTGGTTTCCAAACTACATCTGCGCGACGAGAGATGCCTTGAATATTTACTCAGCTAACGTAAACAATAGACTGTTATATTCCAAAATAGATCATAACGTGTTTGGTGAACAATACACTTTTATTTTGGTCTCATTTCTGTAGGGTTGGTGCAGACTAGAGAAGCTGATGTAAACAATATCGATAGAGTTAGTAAGTATTCTATAATATCTACAATTGAATTCAAAAATATATAAATTTACAATTACAAAAAACCGACTTCATGGCCCTTAGGCCAACTAAACGCACTGCTCCAACAAAACAGCGAGGTTTCGGAGTAAATGAAAATATCATCGATGTATACAATTTTTAGATTTTGTTGATTTTGAAAAAAATAATCTATCGATTTTGATACAATTTATATGGGACCTCTGAATTATGATCTACCAAGCAAAAAAATAATTATCAAAATCGATTTTTATCAATTGGCGGAATTATCGCGTAACATACATACATACAAAAAAAACACAGTCGAATTGAGATCCTCCTTCTTTTTTGAGTCGGGTAAAAATTCAGTTTTAAAAGGTTACACAAGATCATGATCCACTTCCAACCAACCGAGTAGAGAGGAGAAAAGTTCTCATAGTTCGTAGTTCCTCACATACATATTATAGAACTCGTAGTACGATCGAACTAAGCTGTCTTCATGACTTTCTAGCTTCAACTACGAAGATACCTCTAAAAAACATGAGAAATTTTGGTTTCCCACCAGAAAAATCATATCGCTGCATAGTATAATTTTACAAAAAATGTGTTGATTGCGATGTATAAAAAAGTGGTGTTTTATTCAGGAATTATCGAATTAGACGCGTGAATGTAGAAGGCTGGTATAATGTGGTAAACATGCCTTTTCGTGCTGATTCCAAAACTCCATCGAAGCTTGTAGTAAAGACCACTACTTTACTAGGACATGACCATGAATTACTTTGTGTGACTTAGACTTATTTATTGATTTTTCATAAAATTTTTGTACATGTCGAAACATTTGGCACTGGTAAATGCACAAAGTGCACTGCCAAAAACAAAACAAAAGAAAAAAACCGACATCGACATGTTGTTCTTTTACATACTTACAAAATAAAATTAGATGTTTCGCATTTAGTTAACGTGCAATAAGTCAAAACTTATCCATTTAGTTAGCAGACGAAAAGAAGTTTCGCACTTACAATAAATTATACTTGTCTAAATAATTGCAACTTGTCTAAATTTAAATCACTAAAATATGGTAGGTATGTACTTCGGTCTCAACCGGAATCAGAATTCCAAGTTTGTGTGATATTCATGTAAATATCAATGATTTCAGCAAAGTTATCAATGAATTTCTCAAAACTATAATTCGTGTTTCCTCTGACGTATCAATGATAACATTGCTAAATATGATGTGATTTTACTGTTATCAGATTTATAGGATTATCAGAAAACTGCAGCGGATTTATGAGTAAATTACTAGTCATTTTAGTGATAAAAATTGGACAAATGCGAGTAAGACTCAACCATCGATGGTTACGTACAATCTTGTAAGTGTGATAATTCAGGAATAGAGTGTTGAAGATTTTTCGAACTTTTCCTGAAATTCAGTTCCGTATTTTTTGTGCTAAATTAAAAATATATTGTTTTGGGATCTTTTTCCTTTATGTGTTTTTTGTTATAAGACAATGCTTCTTGCCAAATTTCACAGTTCTGGATCAACGGGAAATATTCTATAAGTTTTGCTACCCTTGTGAGTGTACGCGATTTTTTGCGACATAAGCGGCTGTAACTTTTTGTTACAATAACTGATAAGTTTGATTTTTTTTCAGCTGCAAGATACTATAGATATTCATATATGGTTTTAATTTCAGTTCGATATCTTTACTCGTTCTTAAGAAAGGAGGTGTCGACAGACGGACAACAAAGTGGTCCTATAAGGGTTCCGATTTTTCCCTTTTGAGGTACGGTATCTTAAAAATCAGGAAATTGCGTAACATACCTAATTATGCTTATCAACATATTTCTAATGAACTTTTAGTGCAAGCCATAGATATTACTAAATTAATTCATCGTAGGTAAACTGTATTGTAATATACATAGTTATGTAGACTTGCGGTAGTTATTTTAATTTAATCAACTATTAGTTGCACCTCGCAATTAATTGCCTATATGTTACTTCATGGTATGAGCTATCTGCATTCCAAATCATTATTATTTCTTTATTTAAAACGTGGCTTTTAATATTGCTTTTTTGACATCCCTATTGGTTCATTGGTAGAATGTCTGCTTCAAGAGCTGAACGTGAGACGTGGGTTCGATTCCCACCCAGGACAAACTTTGTGGTATCAATAAATGTTTGTTCTGTGTCCGGGTGTACTGTATGTATTATAAGTATGTATTTACAAAAAAAAAGTATTTAAGTATTCTATCAGTTATCTGACTTCCATAGTACAAGCTTTGCTTAGTTTGGGGTCAGATGGCGCTGTATGAAATGTTCTACGATATTTGTTATTATAATTAAAAAAACGTCAAATTTTGCATCCTAAGATTAACTGGAAGAGATCGCTTTTAGCGATAAGGTCGCCAATCGTTACACTAGATTATTTTTTTAATTGTATTAAATATACAATCTTTGCTGTATACAATAAAGAGTTAATCACCTATCTAACACCTTGTTCCCTATAATAATAGGTATAATTATTATACAGGGTGTTTATAAAAAGGCATCACGAGACTTGTCAGCGTTGCTCCAATTTCCGGTATGTATGAATATTATTATCAAAACATAATCACCAGTGGAACACTCTAATAAGGCTTTGTACGTGCTCCCCGTCTGTACAACCACTGAATATATAATAACAAAGTCTAGTGTAATATATACCTACATATAAGTACATAGTAACTCATTGGCGCTCGGGAAAACGTGACTTTAACCTGTTAATGTCTAAATAATCGATAAAAATATGTATTAATCAAAGTAATCATAACGACAGTATTTAACATCTAGTTAAGGTTACAAGTTGGAATAATCAACTTATATAGCGAAAGGAAATCAGAAGATTTAGTTACCAAAATCAATTTAATTATTTCTTTGAAGGTCATCAAACTATACCAGATTAGCAAACGACGTGTCAAAATCACGAGTAAACAAAATTAATACACTGTAGATAAGATAGAAAGTGCATAAGAGAAGTTTTAAAGTAAAACAAAGGCTAGCACACATTTAAACTGGCGTTAGTCAACTAATGCTCGTACAAGGTAAATACAACACATACCCAATCTAGAACAAGTACCAAGAAATGGTGATCAAACGTTTTTGTGAATGTTTTAGAAAAAAACAGATAATAGATAAACAAGACCATTAATTAATTAATTTAATTTTGCATAACTAGGTACCTCCCTCATTTTTTTAAATTGAATACAATGTGTTTTCATCTAAAGATCGTTAACTTGAAAGATCATAAAAAAAAAGATTTAAAACAAATGAAAACTCATGTTTTGGAGATTTGCAATCTATATACAATTCTAATATGAAGCTGATCAAATCAGACGAGACTTACCAAGACTGAGTAGTTCATATGAGAAGGTTCCGTACCGCCACACAACTTAAGTTGTATGTGTTTTGTCGAAATAAATAGCATCTTGACAAAAAGTTAGCCCAGTTTCACGCTTATAAGTAGGTTTTACCGTTTATATGATAGAGCAAAAAAAAAACGTAGACAAAAAAAAACTTAGGAGACCTCATTATATCATTAGTACATTTCATTTTATTATTTGTTAGAAAAACCGCAATAGTGACGCATATCCTGTGAAAATATTAATCAACTACCTATTACGGTTCAAAAGATAGAGACCAATATATGGCAGACCGACAAACAAACAGAAAGCGTAGGCTTCTGTTGGGAATAGGGATCCATTGGACCATTCGGTTACGGAATCCTAATAACATGCAAATCAGTAATCGAGGCAGGTGAAATACGACCTCAGAATGGCCGTGTTTGCTTTTTTTACATAATTCCGCATATGCTAAATTAGGAACAAAATATTTTCTAATTATGAAGCTTTTGATAAAATCAAGTACCTACAATAACTTTATTTTCATAAACGTAGATTTTTTTTACACAATGTAGCACATGTTGTAGTACCCTACTTTTAGTCTACAGCAAGTGAGATATGAGTCATTGATTCCTATTTAGGATAAGTGAATTTACATTCTGCTTCGGCACCGTTATTTATAACAAGTTAACCACTACCTTTTACTTTTCATTCCACGCGATGACAGTACTGTCTGGCAAGAAAAAAAATACAAATAGTTAAAAGAAGCAAGTAGGTACAAATAAAAAGGTTTTAGTTTTTAGTAATAATTGCACTGGTTTCTTTACAAAGCAAAAGTTTAGTGTCACGGTTCTCAAAGCCACGTGTGAATTGATGTAAAAGGTTACAAGTTTCGGGTGTACTAATCTATAAAGGATTGTATCCATTATTATGTGAACAACTTATAATCGATTAGAGGATAACTCTGAAAAAAATCAAAAGAAATCTATATTGACACTTAGCCATATGATGCATAAATAATTTTTTTCTACATATGCGGGAATACTTACGTCAAAACTACGTCATTTTCTATGATAGTATACGTGTTATTTCTAGAGTAATATGCGAGCATTACATGATTTTTGCATTTTACAATGACCTCCTTTCAGTTTAGTTTCCACTCACAAAAGCGAAGAGCTCTTTGACAAAATCTGTATTTTTCGTTACCTACAATTTGGGTGTCTACAAACCCAGAGTTATACGTTTCTTCTGAGCAAATGTGTTGCACCAAGAACAGCATGATTCACATAGATTTTTTGCTAACTTTGTCAGGCAAATTTTTTGACCGCATCTCACCTGATGTTAAGTGACAGTGTTGTCGAAGATGGTGAACAAACCTGGCCTGGAACGAAAATAGTACTCAAGTGAAGCTGCCGGAACACACCATTAGATGCTTGGCGGCATATTTTCAACTTGAGGGTGTTACCTAGCCATTCAAGTACTAGAGCTCTTTGGTGGGTGAACCGACCAAGCTAACCACTGAGCTATCAACACTACAAATATAATAGACACGTGGGTGAAGGGCGAGCGCTACCGCACCGAGTATTCAGCTAGTTTTAAATACAAAGAACACCCCCAAAACTTACAACACTGTAACTAAATTACTTTTGTAATTAAATAAATAAAAAAATATCGCAGGACATTACAAACAGTGCCATCTGACCCCAAAACTAAGCAAAGCTTGTACTATGGAAGTCAGGTAACTGATAAAATGCTTTTTTTTTATAAATACATACAGTACACCCAGTACAACTAATATGGTAAGCACACATAGTTTATTACAATAGCAATAATTAAATCTCCTTCCACACCAAAACAAGTTCATGCCATCGAATGAACTTTGAAACCATTGAGCTCGCAAATAATATATCTTGTGACGCGCTCGGCTCTGCCTCCATGCCATTCAATAAACCAATAAGACTAACTAATACAAAAAACATGAAATCAGCCGTTTGATTCGAGTTTCGGGGAATTGATGAAATTAATAAAATATATAAATTTGGGCCTCCTTGATAAATGAACGCAACGATGAATGCCGCGGATTCCGATGATTCACGATAATAACCACATAACTGTAGATTTTGGCCATTTGGAAGAACATTACTGCATTTCCTGTTTGGTTTTTTATTTAGGTTCATCATCATTATGTAGCTTAATATGAGATTTTACAATGTGCCAACATAATATGTGTTTTATGTCACTTTGCCTTAAAATTTTAGTTTATTATTATACTAATGGTTTTAAAACTTGGCCTTAATGGCAAATCATACTTTCTGTATCATTCTTTGGTAGACATTTTGTGAAGGATTTTTTTGTCAGGCGAGCCTGTCTGTGTAATGACATTTATGTTTTTTCTGTAACTCGGTCGAAGCTTGTTAATAAAACCACCACAACTTTACTAGGGCAACACTCGACACGAATGTAAGTATGTTACCTTCGATACTTTGGTTACTTTGTGTCATTTCAATATGACTTAGACCTATTTCACTTAATTTATTTTATAATATTTGAAAATTTCGAAATACTTGACATTGGCCAATGTACAAATTGCAATACCAAAAACAAAAAAAATCAGTGGTAGTAAATATCGCTAAACTTTACTATCAGATGGGCGTAAAGCTCTGCTAGCTACAAATAAATAGATACTTAGTACATAGTAGAAATAAAATTATTTTGGGTTTATCTATTTGGGTTTTTTAATTATATAGATAGATATAAGTATAGATAGATGGATAGAAACTCTTTATTTTTCACAACAAAAACAGCAGAAAAGTACAGAGAACAAAAGAATCTTATGAGCTAGTGCCATAAATGGCGGCCTTATCGCTAAGAGAGACCTCTTCCAGGCAACCAAGAATAGAAAACACGATACATTTTACGAACAGACGGGAGTACACAGTACACACTACACACACTTACTAAGTATTTTTTGCAAATTTTTATGTCGCTGTCCTAATGTCACATATCTTTTTTTTCCCAATACCACTAAAGGTCTCCCAATAGTACCGATACATGCACATAAATAATATTTGTACAGAGTAAGTAGATATATGAATGCAATTAGTAACAATTAGCGGCGATCCGTCAGAACGTCGACCCGAGGCGACATCCTGCGATACGATAATGCGATCTACAATATAACTAAAGTGGAACAGTTGCTAGCACCGGCATGGCATCGGTTTGTCATCCATCCAGCCAGCCATTGATGAGAAGTATTGAAAGCTGAGATTGAAAGTATGAATTTGTTTTTTATTTAATGATATCGGTTAGAAACGTCATTGTTGACACAGCACAAATCTTCTCTTCTTCAAACATCTTCGTCCTGGTTTTTGGCCTCGCACAATTTTAACCAATTTGGAATAAAATTAAGATCTATTCTTCTGTATCCCCAATTTTTTTTAATGTATGCACTAAGCACTTAAAACATAAACACTTTAAGAAACACATTTTCTTGAAAACAAAACAATATTATGCACTCATGATTTTTCTATGTTCCCGCCAAAAATCTAGGCATCAATTCCATACATTTATATTTATGGAATTGAGGCCTTTAGGTTCACATTTTCACACTTAAAAGGTATGTTTTTTTTTTGGTAAAAGTTTAATACTATACCTACTTGTAAGATCTTTGTTAATAAAAAACAAAGATAGATATTTATATGTGTCTGTTTGTTACGTTTAACTTTTAGCATTCCTCAATTTATGTCGGGGATTAAAAATACAAGTAGATGTTATAGTAAGATCAAATAACATAATTATATGGTTATCATTTATTTTTTTTCTTTTAGCTAGATTACTTATCGTGTTCTATTAATATTATTATTGAACGTTCGTTCCTATGGAAAAGTCAACAACAATAAAATACATTTTGCAAGTCCTATAACATATTTACAGACATTAAAACAGAAATACAGGTATTTCCAGATTGCCTAGGTGTTTTGCGTAGGTAGCCGACCCGATAGCTGAAATAAGAGAAAAATGTGGGTTCTCATCCGGAGTATCTCCTTCAGAACCATATCACAATGTACAGCGCAGAATTTTATTCATTCGTATCTTTACATTATAAACCTGTTTGCATTTTAACAGGGTACTAAATTTATAACTGGTTCATGAACTTTATAGTGCAACAATTGATGAAAATAGAAAATCGGTCAAAGACTACAGCTGGAGTAACATTAAAGTTTTCATTGTGCTTTTATAGCTCCAGACGTGGAAAATAAATTCTTACAGCTTAATGACTGAATTAATTGATGTACTCAATGGTCTAATTTAGAAAATGCCTTTCGTGCTAGAAGGTGCAATGGTTCCAGGGTGACTATGAGACATTTATGTAAGTAGACCAGTGTCATAAATGCCATAACTGCCTAAAAATGTGGGTATGAGTGTATGTTCCACTTAACTCTTAAAGCTAATTGAATTTAGCAAGGTCGTTGGATATTTGCTAGTACTCAGCTGGTTACCTACATCTCGCAACAAAAAATTCAGCCGCCAGGCACCTAACGATGTGTTCCGGCAACAATGTCCTAGGGTATCTATTATTAGGTGCTTGGCGGCAGATTTTGAACTTGAAGGTTGTAGCTACCTAAATTTTAACTAAACGCATGTTTAGACGAGAACATCATTTACCGTCAAGCGAGTTGCAGCAAAGGCTGGTCGATTTCTTAATTAAAAAAATGCGTCACAATTTTGAAAATACATGTAATTATTTACCTACATATGCAGGTGGAAAAGTTAGCCTTTTAAAGCTACTTTCAAAAACCACAAACCGGTTTGCGGTCAATAATAACTTTAGTTACCTAGTTATAGTCACCTAAACTAAATGAGTAAACTCGGAAAGGACCACAAAGCCCTTCACGCGTCAATGGATTCCGTATAAAACACCAGTCACCGTATAAAAATCAAGTCATTGTAGTACTGTGCCATAATAATAGCTTGTGGTGATTCATATTCCCTATAACAACATCACTACATTTCTTATTACGATGTTGCACTAAAATATATTGAGTCAACTCAATTGCACTGGTACTTAGGCGAGATTTATTGTAACGGGAAAAGCAGTAGTTAAACAAGGAAAATGAAATGATTCAATTATTTACTTTAGGACATAGACCTTCTCCATATTTAAAGGGTTATGTGCATTGATAGCACTAAGTCAAAATATTTATCATTACGAAATGTTTTTACTCTAAGGGACGGATACTAAAATTTTTAAAAAATCTGCTGCCCGTAGAATTGTCATTTATATTTGACAAAATGTATGGAACTACTGTTTTTTAGGGTTCCGTACCCAAAGGGTAAAACGGGACCCTATTACTAAGACTCCGCTGTCCGTCCGTCTGTCTGTCACCAGGCTGTATCTCATGAACTGTGATAGTTAGACAGTTAAATTTTCACAGATGATGTATTTCTGTTGCCGCTATAACAACAAATACTAAAAAACAGAATAAAATTAATATTAAAGGGACTCCCATACAACAAATGTGATTATTTGTCGTTTTTATAGATAATAATGGTACGGAACCCTTCGTGCGCGAGCGTTTTAAAGCGCGTTATATGAAGTAAGGAAATCTGAGAGATCTGAGAAATCTGACTTTATTATAAATTACCTATTTGAAGTTAAGTCAAAAGCGTAATCTTCTAGTATCGTTGAATTTGTTCAAATTATTAATTTTGTGCATGACAACTAACTCGTCTGCAGTTCAGCGACGCTGTGAGCGAAGATAAATAAAAATTCCACATTCGCCAAATTAATCAGATTAATATTGGTGGAAAATATACATTTTGAAATTATTAAACTAATAATATAAATGTGAAAGTTTGGATGGATGGATGGATGGATGTTTGTTACTCTTACACGTAAAAATGGATTTTGATGAAATTTAGTAACTGAGACCATAAGCTACTTTTTATCCCGAAAACATGTAGCGGCTAACACCACGGGGTGCAGCTAGTTATATAATAAAATTAGCTTACTTTGCACCCTCATAGCTTCTCATTCGTATTTCTTGCGTCGACAATGCTACAACATAAAGAGAAGGACAACTAACATCAATTGCATGCATCGGCCACTGCGAGACCTCTGACTCTTAAAGCAGATGCGCTTCTACAAACAGAATAACTGAGTCACAGAATATCAAACTAATCGATCAAGTACCTACACATTGCGTGAAAGACCTACATGACAAACTCATTTTTTAATCTGGCATATTTAGGTATATACATAATTCTTTCATTGACGATTGTGACTTATTCCATTAGCGCTGACTGCTGACCAAACGCCCATCTTCAGTTATTTCGTAACCGCGTTAAGTGAAACCGTAAACACGCTTTTTTCGGCTAACGCCCTTTGTCATCGATCATTTAACTCTTATCATGTGTCATTGCTTCAAAGTACATGAATATAACTATGTTTACAAAATGAGTCACGGTCATGCAATAACTGCATTCGCGAGTAGAGTGAGAATTCCATTGACTTGCTTTTCCCGGAAGTTTTGTGCAAGCTATTAACTAAATGTTAACCGCATCAAAATGTTTTTGTTAAGATGCACAGTGTCAGAGCCAAATGTTGTTATAGGAGCTTTAATACCTACCTGGAATATCCAGAAATAAAATGCAGTCTCTTTGTCCATAGCCAACGTCCTCGAATAACCGTCTGTGCGTATTTTGACGTCTCGTTGACGTGTGCAGGTGTTCGGATTTCGTGTTTCGTTTGGTCCTTCACGGAATTGGTTTAAGGTATTTATTACTTAGGTAAATGTATACCTAATCTTGGTTGTACTAAATATATAGCTACTAAACATTTTGGCTTTAAGTTGAGGGAACTACATTTATTTTAAAGGTAGGTATATTAACATGACTTTACACGTAGGTAATTTAAAGAGAAAACTTGTAACACGTACCTACTTATATTATGATGCTTATTATTTCGTTGCTATTGTACAGTATACTCTTTGAACTCTCTCTTCTCTTTCGTTTAGAGAAGACGAAAGAGAGAAGATTCTTCACTTCTAGCAATTTCCTTTGCTAGGTTTACGTTTGTATGGTATTGACTGTAATATTTGCTCTTATGGTGATGTTACGCTGCGCGAGTTGCAGAACGTGTATTCATCCCTGCAGGCCAAACTTTTATGTGGCGAACATAGATGTTTATTCTTCGTCGAAGGATTCTGAATGTGAGTGTTATAATAATAATAAAAATTAAAAAAAATAATAAAAACTACCGGTTAAGAACAACTATAGCATATAGGTAGAGTACTTTCTAGTACACTGCTGGGGAATTACCAATCTGCCGCCAAGCATCTGATGGTATGTTTCTGTAGTCTCCCTTGGAAACCAGCCTCATTCTAGAGTAGGTGTGATGTATACTACCAATTTCTACATAGTATAAAACAAAGTTTCTTCCTGCCGTCTGTACGCTCAGATCTTTTAAACTGTGATTTCACTGCAAAATGATGCTCCATTTGTCCATAAATGGTAAAAAACTATTTGTATGGAAATCGAACCACCTTAATGACGTTAACTAGATACTATACTTTTTATTTTAATTGAAGCATTTTGTGTCTACCATAATATATGTTAGTATTAAACTTAACTTGGCAGCAACCACAAATTTTTACAAGATTTTTTAAATGTTTGTTTATTTTCAGCGTCTTGTGCCCGGTCTTCGGCTTTGGTGGTCCAGGGACTGTTGCGATGTAGTTGGTCACATCACCATCGTCTGAGTCGACGCTGTAATTGCTTAAATTTTGGGGTACACTATTGTTTTAATTTACTAAATGGATAAGACCCAAAATAATATATTTTTTTTTAATTGTTGACAGGCTAGTTGTTTGACCACAGCTCACCTGATGTTAAGTGAAGGTGTGGTCGAAGATGGTAAAGCACACCTAGCCTGGAATGGAACTGGCTCTCAAGTGAGGCTGCCGGAACACACCATTAGATGCTTGGCGGCAGATTTCAACTTGAGGGTGGTAGCTAGCCAGCCGAGTACTAGAAAGTACCCTACCACCATGCTATGGTTTCCTCACGATGTTTTCCTTCATGTATTGCTTAATTGCGAATAGTATTTATGAATAGATGTACCAATACTTACTTTTATTGTATAATGTAGAGAATTGTTAACCTAATTAATTTTCTTAGAGAAATAAAGTTACGTAAATATTATTACTAAAGATTAAAGGTGTGAAATAATTGTTCCTATTCCAACATTTTATTTAATTATTGTATATTTGTAATCATCGAAGAAAAGGTTTCTTCACTGAAACAAACTTTTGTTTTATTTATTCAGCCTTTACTTGACCAGATAGGCAAAAAGAGTAGTCGTAAAGACACTCATCTGGGAGACAAGCGTTAATTTGAAAGACACGAGTTGCTCCTGAAATCATTGCACGTCAACGCGATGCATCTACTAAATTAATTACAAAGAACATGGTGAGGGCTGTCAACTCTCATTCCAAGGTTTTTTGTTACTTAGAAATGTTCTTTTACCGGGCATAGTGATAAATACTAAAATTTTAGCCTTAATAGAGGTTAGATATACCTATATTTGTACCGTTTAGGGTAGAGACACTTGGGCCGTGAAGGGCCAAGTACCTGAGATATTTTCAAGGGTGTGTCAGGAATGCTTACATTCAGTCATTTAGTCAGTCATTTTCAGAAAAGAAATAATATAAAAATAAAAAAACAAAAGCTTCTTTGTCTTTCAAAATGAAAATAATTAAATTCAACACCTACTATAGTAATTATATTTCGTTAAAACTATCTATAGATGTATAAAACGATTTAGGTATATTTGGTTTTTAAGTTGGTTTACTTTAGAATTTTCTGGCCTAATACTTATTTTATTTAAAAATTACTTATTAGGTACATTTTTTTCAGCTTGCCCGATAATTGAGCGTTAAATGGGTATAACAATTTACAAATTTAAAGTAAGTAGTCATCATTCATCATAATCATCAGCCTATCGTAGTCCATTATTGAACATGGACCTCTCTCAAGACACGCCACTCAGCCTGATCTTGGGGTTTTCGCTGCTGTACACCGCCAGCTGTTATACGTATATAGTCACTCCGCACGCACAAGTCTCAGGGCGCCCTATGCTACGTTTATCAATTCGCGGTCTCCACTCTAGAACACGTCTACTAGCGGTTATCAGTTATGCTTATATGTAATTATATCTTCAAATTACTAAGTTAAAATTCAATTAGTTTGTAAGAGAGAAAAAAATTTAGAAAATCAAAAAGTCATGATAACCTAATTAGGAGTGGTTATCCTTAACCATACACGTAAGTAAATTACATGTATGAAAAAACACGTCAAGCTGCATCATTAAAACTTGCCCTAGTATGTCGTGTATTATTTATTTATACATATAATATATCTATGTCCCTACCTTCTTGTCCCCTCTAGTTTGTACTTGTTTAAATAAATATGTAGGTTCCCTTTTTTTTGGGATTTTATGGTTTGGCTACAAAGGCCTTTGAACCATGTCATTATTTGCGAAGAACGAATTCATGTCTTACATCTATAGTTACAGTCAAAGTCTAGTATTGGTCAAGTCCAGTCCCGTGCCAGTCAAGTCCAGTCATGCTTTAGTATCTAAAGTAGTGGTGACTTTACTTCAGGCTTCGCTGGAGTTTTGGAAGCAACACGAAAAGTCATGTTTCACCACATTATATCATTTTCCCTCACTCGTGCTTGTAATTCGGCACTTTATGAATAAAACACCATTTTTATGCATAAACACTCGACAAAACACTTGTTTTAGAAAAAAATACAACGGAGCGACACGACTCTTCCCGCGTTCCCGCCAAAACTCTATGTAGGTTCCCATATGCGCGTGGCCACAGATAATGTAATACAAGAAAAGATAGATCATCCCATTCAAAAAACCGAGCTGCGCTAATCGAGCTGTTTATCGGGTTATTTTCTAGTGTCACGCGAATGATCTAGATGGCACTACTTATACGATACTTACTTTTATGATTTCCATTTGATTTAATATTCAGCGTTTTGTCTCCAGTTTCTACCCGCCTTTCTACGCAGTTCTTGAACAAATAGTGTATCTAGAATTTTATTGTATAATAGGTTTCTAAAAGAAAATGCTAATTTCCTACAAAGTCGACAGTCAACCCTGAACATAATCGTCTTGTCTGCTCATTTCTGATCACATAAAACGTCTCAGAGTCGTAAAATCAGGGGTGAACGGTTCAATAAGTCCGCATATTGTCCTCGTACGAGGCACATAATGACAACCAAATTAACCTTTGATTTTTATGCTAAACAAGCGGGAGCAGATGGCCGGCATGATGGTAAACTGCCTATATGATGTACACACGTACACAGCTCTGTCATAGATTGCATTACATTTCGTCGAAATGTTAACGTTCCTACTCGTATGCACCGTTATTGTTACGTGATTTATTTATAAATAAATGTGGTCAACGAATAAAAAATGTACCTAAAGCTAGTGTTAGGTAGCGTTTCTACCAGGTTAACTTTGGTGTATAAAGTAAACTGTCTTTTTCTGTATTAACCTCTGTTTTCAGGGTAAGACATCATCAAGGGGCCTTGGCAAAGAGAGGTAAAATAAGCTTAATATATACTACAGGCTTTTTAAATGTGAAAAATAGTGGCAAACAAGCGACGGGCCACCTGATTATAAGTGGTCACCGCCGCCTTTGCCCCCTATAATACCCGGGGCATTGTCGGTGCATAGCCTAACTTTGAGGACCCTATTCACCCCTTTGTTTAGCGAAGTTGATCTAAATTCGGTAGAAACCCCGAAGGTGGTAGTATCTATAGATAGTAATCGAGCAGTACGAGACATCACACACTTTTGGTGATGGCGGCCTGTTCGATAGTAAAACCAAGATGGAAGGATAGGCCCAAAAAGTTCATCAGAATATAATACCCCATAATAATGTCTGTAGAACAGACTGAGGAAACTAATCTCCCGGCGTAAGCTCAGCAGTCCCAATTCTGGTGAATACTTGAGCATAGGAAAATTTGCAGTAGGTAAATCTATTCAAATAAAAATATTTAATTGATAACACCAATGTCAATTAACAAGTTAATTTATCAGTCAAGATGGTATTCTAGTTGTTTGTGAAACTAGAATTCTTAAACACTTGATCGTCATTTTTAAAATGTGATAATCATTATAAATACATGTGGTATATACGTACCTATACCATATCGCAGGAAATTTTCCTTAAAAATGTCATGAAAAAGAAACAAACATATTATATCCTAAAATAAATAAATATCGTAGGACATTACACACAGCGCCATCTGACCCCAAACTAAGCAAAGCTTGTGTGATGGAAGTCAGATAACTCATAGAATACATGTATACTTTTTTTTTGTAAATGCATACTTATAATACATACAGAACACCCAGACACAGAACAAACATTTAATTTTGTTGATACATAAAATGTTTGTCCTGAGCGGGAATCGAACCCACACCCTTCAGCTCATAAGGCAGATATGCTACCAATGAGCCAACAGGGCTGTCAATCCTATCCGCCCATCTAATATAAAATCCATAAAACGTTTGCTACCGAAACATTATAGTAGTAAATGTTTGTAACATTTTATGTTCTATGAAAAACAAAAAAACCTATTGAAAATGTAATATGGCATGGAAAACTTCATCATTTACATATTCTCCAAAACAATACAACCAGGTCAAATAAATCATGTTCTTCCTAAGTTCTCTGACGTCCTTCTGTGATTCACGGGGAAAACCAAATGTAAGACATGAAACAACTGCCGTAGAAACTATCCGGAAATATTGTAAACTAATATGTAAGTGGTTAATTATTATTATGAATAGAAATAATCTTGGTAAGGCTTGTAGGTCAGCTAATAAACGTTGTAGACACAGAAATGAATCATTGACTCGACGGAAATCCGCTAGACTTTGTGACTACTTATACCAATAAGTACCTATTAGATAGTTGCAAGTCTAAAACCATCAAAGCAATCGCCGCTAGCATATTAAGATGGTAGAATTCTATAGAAATGTTACTTATAAATCTAAGCTGATGTGCGGAGAATTATAGAATATGTTAAAAATAGTTACGAGTATAATAAATAGTTTTAGAACCCATCTCGAAGATTTTTTTAATTAATTTTTTTACATTTTGTCAGGCTATGTTACCACAGCTTACCTGGTGTTAGATGACGGTGTGGTTGAAGATGGTAATCACACCTAGCTTGGAATAAAACTGGGTGTCAAGTGAGGCAGTAAGAACACATTGTTAAGTGCTCGGCGCTTGGCAGATTTTCAACTTGAGGGTTGTAGCTAGCCAGCCGAGTACAAGAAAGTACTACCACGCAACCTGCATGTCTACGAGTCTATGGTTGTGTATTGGTCTTGAAAGTATGTGAAATCTACTAACCCGCACTTGGCTAGCATGATAGACTTATAGCTTTACCTTTCTCACAATGACGAAGAAGTTTATGTAAAAAAACAGGCTTCTGCCTTTTTTTTCTATAAACAAAGATAAGTATACTAGGTTAGTGTTTATTCCGAGGTCAAATCCTTATTTCATTAACAATTAGTTCATAACAATTCATATAGTAATAATTGTCCTTGTATAAATTGAGGAAGGGAAAAAAACAACTAGGTACTATTTTCTTGTAAACTGTTTATTATTTATTTTTATTATTACTGTAATGTTTCTGGAACGTACTCATCAAGTACTACTTGGACTATAAATGTAAGCTATTTTTTTTATTAATGTAATCAAAAACGCTACTCATACCGACTTAATTTAGATTACTGGCAACTTTATTTATATTGTAAGATTTTTTTTTAAGTCAGTTTCATGTCTCTTCGTCATACTATATTTTTTATAGCGTATAACAAGATAAGAGAGTTTTGGCGGGAACGCGGGAAGTCGTGTCGCTCCATTGTATTTTTTTCCAAAACTAGTGTGTTGTCGAGTGTTTATGCATAAAAATGGTGGTGTTATATTCATAACGTGCCGAATTACAAGCGTGAGTGTGGGAAAATGATATAATGTGGTGAAACATGAGTTTTCGTGTTGCTTCCAAAACTCCATCGAAGCTTTATAGTAAAGTCGCCACTACTTTATTAAAGCATGACTGGACTTGACTGATACGGACTGGACTTTGACCACAACTATAGCTAAGAGACAGCAGAAATAACACTTAAGACAAGTCAGTATGGCTTTATAGCTTTAGCCTGCCCGATGGGGAAAATTAATTTAAAAAAAAAAACAAGATAAGTTAAAATAATAATATAACGTTTATTACTCAAAACTCGGGATAATGCAAAGATACTAATGGTGCTTGCATCAAAATCGGTCAAAGGATACAGGATTACATAATATATGAACTCTAAAAACATACACACAGAACACTATTTTTTACGACAGACGTGTAAATATAATAAATAATACAAAAGCACGACTGCATTTTCAAAAAATGGAACGATTCAGCCACTTTATTGTTTTTTTTTAATATTGCCTGTGTCTGTGCTCTTGATATACGGAGACTAACGATACCCTATAAATCCAAATCCATTCAGGCGTATACATACATACTGCATACATGTACCGTGAAAAATTATGCTTTTTTTATTGGGCAGTGGTAAGATGAGAATATAGACTTGAAGAATAGATAAGTAAACAATTTTAATTGTAATTGTTCAAATTATAAGTCAAATACAAAAAGATACACAAGAAAAATCTGTAGTTTATCAAATAACATTTATTTTGAAAGAATAGAGGACGGCCGACAAAAGCTGTCCGTACTCATGGATGGACTGCGTAAATAAAGAAAGAGGGTGAATTCAGATAAGATTTGTCTGGAATGAACGATATGACCCACGATAAAAGTGATATGATCCTAGTAAAAAACTGTCAGAAAAAATTTAAGTAGGTACTACACTAGTTAAAATGCCAATGCTGGGCATAGGCCAACCGTCGATAGCTAATACTCGTAAAAAAGCGCTTATCTCTCATTCGTTTTCCTCTAAAGCTAGGTATTCAAATACGACCCAAGCAGTTGAAGCACTATCACATATTCAGGGTAGCTGTGTGTGGTCTAACCCACACTAATGCCAGGTCATCGGATCTGCAAGTAAAAACTAAAAGCTAACTGTCATGTCGGTGCGCGCCGCTTCCTTCGCCAATCGAGCCTTGAATATTGATTGAATGTAACATCGGGAACAAAAGTTATTCGTCATACATTTTTTACGAAGCAATTTTTATGAGGTGAAGTTACAAGTCCCGGTGAAAGGGCAGCGGTGGGGTTTAAATCCACCTTTCCACACCGGGCAAGCGTTGTGGAAAGGTGGATTTAAGCACAATTTCTCCCAAGGTGATGCAAAAATAGGGTGGTAAATAATAGATTAAAATTTTAGAACTACCAACTTCACATTAGCTAGAAGACGATATTAAAAAAAGACTTCAGGTGGGATTATGAGCGTCTTTATCGATGTAACCTTGGCAATTTCTATTAGTTTTACAACAATCTTCGCGACAAAACTTACTACTTGAACACCACGATAAGGACAAAATTAATCCCACCATGTAGTATATGTATGCCTTATACTTCTAAAGAACGCTATCAGTACGTCGGCTCCACAGAATCCTAGGACCGTTAATTTTCAGTGGCATTTTAAAGTTTATTCAAATTTTCCTACCACTTGTGTCTCTATATGTACATAAATAGGTACCCTACTCCTTAAAAATGTTAGGCGCCTCGGCGCCATCCTTTCCATTGTTAGAGGTAACTGAGAAAGAATTTTGTAAAATTATTATTTTGATTTTTTTTTTTATTTATTGGAGTTTTATCGATATTCGACTATGGCACTCCTATTATAACATAATACATGTACCACACCTTACTTCGCATAACATTTATCACTGTCCAAAAAGATGAACGTAAAGTTTTATTAGGCTCCTGGCTTCTTCTGATGTCGGCGTAGCCAGGAGACTATATTACATGTACCCATATTACTATCAAACAACTAGGTAAAAGTTGTTCGCTTATTTGGTTTCTAACATTTTTTTAATCTTGATAATAAAGTTGTTTTTATTGACAACTATGTTTTTGCATTATCCGCCAACTCACCTTATGATACGGAAAGGTGTGGTTAGATATGAAGGGTGCAGATTTAGAACATATCTAAATATAGAACAGTATTAACAAGCCACGACGTAACAATTTTTTTTGTAATTTTTATATATTAATAAATAAATTATTAATGGCACCATTTTTTGCTATACCTATACCTAAATCGACGCGACTGAATCTAAAAGTTTAAAAAAGATTGGAAGGTTCTGATACTAGAAAGGGACAGCTGGAAAAAAATTGACGAAACCGTGGACCGATGCAGGTTAAAAAAATGGCAATCGTAATTAAAATAACCTAATTAGTTCAGAACCTAAAACTCAGCTAAAAATCATGTTTAACATGGCAAAATCTATTTTATTTATTTTTAACGAGCCAGCAAGAGCTATCGAATATCAATAGAATGTTTGTATTCATAAATAACTCGATTTTTTTGCCACATAGACAAAGCTTATTTTGATGAATTGGACACGTTAAAATGGTTAGTAATTTCGTAAAGTCCTGCACAAGCCCGGCTAGCTCAGTCGGTAGAGCATGAGACTCTTAATCTCAGGGTCGTGGGTTCGAGCCCCACGTTGGGCGCAAAAACCTTTTTTGAAGAATCCACAATCTCAAGAGCTTTTTCGAATCAAGCTGTGTGTAAATTTATTTAGTACCTCGTATCTTCTAAACGCCTTAATGTTTTCTGACAATAAAATTTAGGTATGGTAAGTATTTCAATTATGAAGCGACTCAACATTTATTAAACAAAATAAAAAATACCTTAAATTATACTATTTACAAAATGTATACAAAAAACTTAGTCTAAAAAATGGTTAGATTCGTCTCAATAACCAGGTTCCTTATATTGGTTTATAAAAATAAATCAAGATGGTGGATTTTCGGTGCGAAAAAGTAATATAGCAGGGTATCTTAATTAAAAAGGGATTAGGAAAATATATAGAAGTTATGATTATGTTTAAATTTAATCGGAATAATAAATTGGTTTAAAAAGATTTCTTCCTTTAATTATAGCTATTTTATTCGCAGCCGGGTTAATACATTTTTGTGACTTTTTTTTAATTTTATTTTTGACATGATTGTGGCCAAAGCGTACTTCGCAAGAAGCGTTACACGAGTCGCTTTGTTTTTGCTGTTAGTTAACAAAGTCGCTATCAGTCAGTGCATCCGCATTGATCATCTTTTTTCTGCACCAATCAATAACATAAGTGCAATATGTGTCATTTTATTTGTGATTCACCACCGACAACGCCTGTCTGCGAGCATGTATCTCATGCTTATAGGTGGAATGACATCGATAACTGAGCATAAACAGCTGGTAGACCATTCATGTACCTTTTTTTATGATTAACTAATTCCGGGGCATCGCTGCTTTGGCGCTCATTACTTTGAGACTTTCGATGGTAAGTCCCAACAGCCCAGTAATTTCGCTAGCTGCAGTATCCTTCTGCGATGATACCTACCTAGACGACTTCCTGCTAAGGAAATCTACCACCAAGTAAACATAATAATTACCTATAACATTGTATATTAGGTAGGTACCTACTACCTCTTTCTTTGGTTCTTGGTGGTTTTGGGCCACTAAGATACAGGCATGGTTTAGTTTGGGACCCAATGAAGCTCAAACCTATTCGGGGTTGTAAGCTTAACTTGTATAATGCCGTAAAGAGATATTAAATAAACGTCATTATGAACAACTTTTACGAACACAATTCTAAAATATTAAAAAAAATCGGCTCTTTGATAGAAAAAGTCCTAAGACTCGTTGGCCCAATGTATGGAGCATTGTGCGCATACATTTTTATCGTGGAACAAAATAAATATTTGATGTTTATGTTTACAATAAAATATGTCGCGTTCTATGGCTCCCTTTCGGCTTGTAGATCGCAATCTAAAACCCTGTACTCAGACGACTCTCCCTTCCGTCATTTTATTTTTTTTCTTTGGTTTTGGCGTCGCGTTTTAGCATTTGCCAGTGTCAAGTAATTACATATTTTCAAGTTTTACAAGTTAATTAAATGTCATCGTAGCCAGTTTTAGTCAAAGTCCAGTCTTAATCAAGTCCAGTTCGTGTCAGTCAAGTCCAGTCATGCTTTAGTAAAGTAGTGGCGACTTCACTATAAAGCTTCGATGGAGTTTTGGAAGCAACACGAAAAGTCATGTTTCACCACATTATATCATTTTCCCACACTCACGCTTGTAATTCGGCACTTTATGAATAAAACACCACCATTTTATGCATAAACACTCAACAAAACACTAGTTTTGGAAAAAAATACAACGGAGCGACACGACTCTTCCCGCGTTCCCGCCAAAACTCCTTCCGTCATTGTTTTCTTCGGGACTATCAAACGGATCATAGCGTTTTACCAGAACTGACGTTGCACGTCGGTGTAGTCCAGAATATGAACACAGATATTCAGTGAAATTGTTGGATGCAATCCACGTTTTTTTTGTTATAACCGTACATTTAACTTTACATACGCCATCTCAGGGCGAGTAGTTGCAGCCGAACGTGCTGTGACATCTAGTGTTGAGTAGCAATATCATTAGAATCTCCAAGTAATCAAAATAATGCATTTCATTTTGAAGGAATTCGCTAGATGGCGCTAAAACAATTTCATGTATAGTTGTTTTGTTCCTCGTTTCTATTACCATTTTAAAATGTGTTCTAGCAACTATGTAGGTATGTACCTATTCACAAATAATAGTAACGCATCGAACTAATGTGTTTACTTATTTGTAATAACTTAATGTGTTTCTTATATAATGTTATGTGTTATATTATAAATAAATTCAAACCTTCAAGCACCGCCGAAATAGCTCAGTTGGGAGAGCGTTAGACTGAAGATCTAAAGGTCCCCGGTTCAATCCCGGGTTTCGGCAATGGGACTTTTTATTGCTAATAAATGTAATATGATGTAATTATGTACATTGTAAAAAAAAATTTCATTTGTTTTATTTATGTACTTAGAATTCGTTTAGGAGACCTTTATAATATCATTTCCGAATAGCCTACGTGACGAAATTTATCTTCATTAGTTTGTTTCTTGTATTTACGGAAGCAATGCGACTATTGTGTTTGTCCAGTAAATATGCACTTACAAGTTTAGTTTAATAAAACTTTTATAAGACCTGGCTAGTCCCGGGGACTTGACTAGATCGAGCTTCAAATAAACTAATACGAGGGCTCGTAATAAAGATACTATATAATAATATGTACATATATGTATATCAATCATATTATATTAGTTTCATATTTCATTTCATATATTCATATGAATGATTGTGTAACCCAAGTATTGAACTCATTTGATAAATAGCTGAACTAAGTAAAAAATAACTTAAAGTTAATGGGAACCTCCGCAAATGCTCATTTTCGCAAGACCAAAAAAACAAACAAAAAACATGCGTCGGCCGGGAATCGAACCCGGGCCGCCCGCGTGGCAGGCGAGCATTCTACCACTGAACCACCGATGCTACATGAAAAGTAGCAAAATTTCTAAATAGTTAATGTAGACCCCAATAATTATATCCATAATATAGATATTAATTTAATAAGTTATACATAACTTTACATAACTAGACGATAATTTATTTTGTACGTTTATCAATTACACAACTCTATCACACAGAGGCGGCTTTACGGCTCTATGGTGTAGGGTGTGCGTTGCGCACGGGCGTAGCGCTGTTAGGGGGCGCCGCGCGCCGGCCACGCCACTTTCAATGAAGCTGCGCCCGTGTTATGACGCCAGGCATTGCAACTCAACCAGGGACCTAGCTACCGCCATATCGGCCGTATCAATGATACGGGGCCCGTGTGCAAGTAAAAATTAGTAAAATATTATCCACAATGTCACTTACCTAATCTCATGCTTCCCGGAAAAAACATATCTATAAAAAACTTTCATACGAACAACTGTCCATATATCAATAAAATGTTTGTTTCTTTTGTGAGAAATCTTTACCCTTCATTTGGGCCCCCAAATAATTTTGGTAACGTGAAAAGAGGCTTACAAATGTTAATTTTTTAACATTTGTAACTACGGTTTACAAATGTTAAAAAATGGGAATTAAGTTAAAATTAAAATAAGTTTGTAACTATTGTTATCTAAAACTAAAACCAAACTGATTACAACATTAAAATACCAATGTAAATTAAAAAAGGATAATAATACCCTACACAAATAATAGCAACTCGACGGCGTATTAGAAGTGTCTACATGTTGTCAAAGATTTAATCATTTATGTTCCATCCCGTGTAGGACTTTTAGACATTTCAATAAATACGTAATACTAAGATAGGCATGTAAATGTACCTAAATTGAAGTGACTGTATTAATGTTATCTTTCAGTAAAAACTACACTGAATAGTAAATACAGAAATAAGCGAAAAGAAAATTGGCAAACGTAACAAAACCACAGGTGTTCTAGGTAATGAAGATTAATTTAAGTGTTTTTACTGATTATTGCTAAGTACTATATGTACTTATGTATTTATTTTTTCTATTGCCTGGAACTTAGTTTTTCCAATTCTTTGCATTTTTTTTTACATTTTGCTGCGTTTTTGATTTTTGTAGGTAAACTATAAGGAATATTTTACTGTTCTGAATATTAATCGAGTTTCGTTGTTAAAAACATTGCCTGATCATATTTCGCGAAGTTTAAAAAAACAGGTCACTTTAGGCATTAGGTATTTTGCCTATTTAAATGACTAGCTGTTACCTCCGACTTCGTCCACGTGGAATTTTAAAAGAAAGTTTGTTCAGTTTGCAGTATAAAATTATCCTATAATATGTTAATCCAGGCAAAAACTACATTTACATGTGCAAATTCCATTCTAATCGGTTCTGCTGTTTTGCGCGAAAGAGTTACAAACATCCATCCATCCTCATAAACTTTCACATTTACAATATCTGTAGAATACTAAGGTTTACAATTTTTTTTTTTTTTTATGGTTGACAGGCTAGTTGTTTTGACCACAGCTCACCTGATGTTAAGTGAAGGTGTGGTCGAAGATGGTAAAGCACACCTAGCCTGGAATGGAACTGGCTCTCAAGTGAGGCTGCCGGAACACACCGTTAGATGCTTGGCGGCAGATTTTCAACTTGAGGGTGGTAGCTAGCCAGCCGAGTACTAGAAAGTACTAGTAGTAGTTTTACAATACTAAAATGTTGACAACACATCTGTTTTTTTTTCACCACATTGTTTTTTATACACATCTGTAGATTTATTGTCAAAGCTGACAAAAGTTTCTTCCGGTCAAAATTTTCAATTTTTAAATTAAAAAAATAAATATCGTCAGGCATTTAGGAACCAGACAACTGAAAGACTACTTTGTACTTGTATTTTTTTTCTAAATGCATTTTTATAATACATACACACAGAACATCCAAATACAGAACAAACATTTATCATCACTTATTATTGTCCTGGTGGGAATCGAACCCACGCCCTACTGCTCTAGAAGCATTTCTACCAAATGAGCTAACAGGGCATTGATAAGGTTGCTGTGGGTTCTAGTAGCACAAGGTTTTTAAAACTGCGGGTTGAACTGCTTATCTATAGCCATTATAGCTACCACCGCTGCGTACTAAGTAGTTAAAGAATTGAAGTAGGTGTTTATGTAACTTACAATTTAGATACGAATGTAACTAAGTATTTCTCTATAATATACTCGTGCATATTAGAAGGCTTCAACCTGCCAAGAACTGCCATAGCTAAATTGTCGGAAAGAATAGCAAAGTAGCATACTTAGGATCATATCAAATTTGATTAGATAGGGATGGAAACACGGAAAGTGTTAAGCGAAAATAAACTAAATATACCTACCTTGAAAACTCAAAACAAAAAAAATTTAGTTGGTAGCGCCATTTGACCCCAAAAAGTTTGTGTGATGGAAGCCAGATAACTTATAGAATACCTAAATAGTTTTTTTTTGTAAATACTTACTTATAATACATAGAGAACACCCAGACACAGAAAAAACATTTGTTTTTATACCACAAACTGTTTGTCCTGGGTGGGAATCGAACCCACGCCCTACAGCTCTTAAGGCAGATATACTACCAATGAGACAACAGGGCCAATTTATCCATGGTATGTTTTTATGAATGGTTTTACAATAGAATCTAGAGTTTTTGTTTGAAAATTGTCTGAAAAGAAAAACATTTTTTATTTAAATTTCTTGCGATGCCCTTCCCTTGCTTTTATTTTAATAGATAAACTTTATAAATAAATGTAGCTAGAAATCAAAAAATTTAGCTTTAGTAATAGATATTGCTCCTCGCTGCCGCTTGCGTCTAAATCATATCCTAAAAGTCACGATCTGAGTTGAATAATCGCTAGCACATGAGAAAGATCATTGTGAGATCTACTAATGAATTCGTACCTCCAGCAGTTTTGTCGACACACGGGTTAACGCTCGGATAACCCGAGGAAGAACACAAAAACTCCGCTTGTTTAAAAAAAACAACACAAGAACAGTTTTTACAGCATTTAACATAACATATAAGTGCTTCATTCTAAATAGTAGATAATTAATAAATGGACAATGTAGTAGGTTCATGATATTAAACAACAAATGTGTGTACACATGAGATAAGATTTTGAGATAAATAAAACAATATGTTAAAATACTTACATAATGACTACGGTGTACAGTTTGTGAAGTTAGGGTTTGTAGAGTTAAGGCGTGAAGAGTAAGGGCGTGTAGAGTAAGGGCGTGTAGAGTAAGGGCGTGAAAAGTAAGGACGTGAAGAGTAAGGGCGTGTAGAGTAAGGTCGTGAAAAGTAAGGGCGTGTAGAGTTAGAAGCTTGGCTCTACATGATATCCTGATAACTTTGCGAAAACATAGAAATACAATAATGATTTAAGGTAATGCTACTATACCTACCTTAAATAATCAGATACATAAAGTTGAACTTCAAATTGAACCTTGATCTGAAGCGTCCTTATGGCCTGGTGATGTTCCCAGCCAATCCCAGGTCATTACAGGACAATAGGAATTAGGCCGAGCCTGACCTCGGACACAGTTCCAATAACCTTGCACCTAGATCGCTGACTGTAAGTCATACCACTTTTGTAGTTCATAAAAGTTCATCGTACTTATTGGTAAATTTCATCTGGAAATAAATCTAAAGGAATTTTTAAAAATCTTCTCGTTGAAAAATTGCCATTCAAATAAGAAAAAATGTAATTCAAATCAGTTCTTGAATCATGGAGTCTGAAGTAGCAAACATAAAAAATATGACTGAAAGTACCCCCAATTTAAGTCGATTAAATACACGTTTTATTGTCATCGCCTTATAGAAAAATAAACAAAAGATCCTACTTGAATCATAGGAGTGCGTTCCAAAGTATGTCTATTGTCTATAGGTATATACGTACCACCGAATATAAAACAAGTTTCTTTCGGAATTTAGCTTCTTTCAAATACATCTATCACTTTCTGGTATAGGTAATAGCAGAAAAATATAAGATACTGTAACATTAGAACAAAATTAACATTAATACTACTTAGTAACTGATAATAGTATAACTCTTTATTTTTCACACCAATTACAAACAATTGTAAAGGTGCCCGGCGCAAAGGTGCCCATCACACTCGCCGCCACTCATGAAAAACTTCAAAATATCGTAATACTCGAAGTGCGACGCCATAAAACAGAAGAAAAACATTAACAATTTCACGTATCTCTTAAATTATTTTAACAATTGTAACAATATAAACTTAACACTAGTGGAACCGTTGACCTCTTTATCGCTAAGAGTGATCTCTTTCAGGCAACCTTAGTATACAGTGAATTCTACTAAGTTAAAGACGGGGCGTGTTGACAAGAGAGTTAAAATAAAAAACATTTTAAACATAATAATATAAAAGACATACATACTTACAAACCTATACGTATCATAAAATATCAATGGCATTACTGATGTTGCAGAGTTTAGGAAGTTAAGAAGGATTAAAATGTTTATGTTCTAAATTTATCAAAAACTACTAAATTTTTTTATCATAAATATAAAAAAAAACTGGTTCTATGTCGGATCAGACTTGCTTTTTATAAGCCGTCCCACTGCTGGGCGCTGGGCTTCTTCTGACAGTGAGAAGTAAGGCCATCATCCACCACGCGGTCAAGTGCGTGTTGACAGTTTTCACACATCTTTGAGAACATAAAATACTTTCTTCACGGTGTTTTCCTTCACCGTTAGAAGTTAACAGTATACGCACAAAACTAAACAAGATAGCTATTTAAAGTACATAAATAAATATTCTATCAGCTATCTGGCACCCACTGTACAAGCCTTGCTTACTTTGGGGCTAGATGGCGCTTTGTGAAATATCTTCCAATGTTTATTTTTATTTATTTTTCCGTTTATATGTTTATCCTAAACTTTTTTTAAACTAAAAATAAACAACACACTTTCCATTAACCACTGGCCAATAGGATCTACAACAAACAAATGCATGGTGATAAGAGAGCAATAAATGGTTCAAATATTTAACCAACAGTAGAATTAGCTGCATATCTGTGATGTTATGGCTACAATATAAAAACGTAGGTTCAACCATATAGCTCCCAGAATTATGTTAACTGCACCGCAAATCGCCAGCGAGAAAACTCAGTGAGTAAACGCCCTTTATCATTATCAATGTTACTGACATAATCAGTTGTCTTTATTTTTTGCTCTACTTTGCTCCGTCGCTTAGGGCTAGAAAGTGAAACAGCATGTAACCGACCGCATGAAGTGAATTCCTTTGTTAACACTGGATCTGGGAATTAATAGCGTTTCTGATTTGGTTGGTTTATGCCGGTGTGTTTAGAACTCTGCTGGTTTGTTTCGGCCGATGTGGTCAGTCCGAAGACAGACGTCAACAAGATCGCGCGCTCATTTTACTGAATTCGGCGCCAAAAAAATACATCGCGGAAATCGACACGCGTGAAAATGTCTTGAATGAAAAATAAAAAAGTTTTGAAGTTTCGTAATGAAAACAGAATTTATGTGAAATAAATTTATTTCTGTAGTATCGGGGGTGAATATCCTAAGAAAACTGCAATTTAGATTCCATTCGTCTGAAGAAAGTTTTGCGATCAAACGTGAGTAGAAAAACTGAATAGAAAACGACACGTTATTTCAGTATCTTCAACATTTTTTCATCATTAATTGAGTTATAATTCTAAGACAAATACAACGTAGGTAATTAAATAGAGACTCTTTATTATGTAAACAAAAATACAGATACGAACCTTATGAGCTAGTGACACAAGTAAACGGCTTTATCGCTAAATGAGAACATTTCCAGGTAATCACGGTGTCACGATTAAAATTCTATTAGTCTGAAATCAATTAGATACATAAATAAATAAATAAAAAATGTGTTGTGTTTACTATAATGTTGTGCCACTAGAATTAGATTTTAAGACTAGATATTTCCAGTCCTTAACATGTTTAATAATTTAGTAGATAGAAAATTATAATTATTATAAATGCTTAGAAAGGGAGAGATAAATATGTAAAATAATAATGCAGAGAATTCTTATTTTCTGTCTCACATTTTGTACTCGCTTTTGTTTTGTAATAATATTAAAAACATGTATCACACAACATATTTATATGTGTAAGTTATTGAGACCTTTTCTCAGGACCTAATTGTGTAAGAAAAATAGTTTTTTATTGTGTAACAGCGTCGTGCGAACTTCGCTCTAATGAAGCTAAGAATGCGTAGATTAATAAACAGAATCATATTTTACCTTAATTTTACTCAAAAATTTTAACTTTTTTGAGATCGGTGGGTTAGGACGTATTTATTAAAATTGATGTTAAAAATGCGTTTAACGAATTGGATAGGGGTGTCTTCTTAACAGAAATTCAAAAACGCGCACCTGAAATTTACAAGTATTTATGGCAATGTTATGGAGCCCCAACAAAATTATTGTTTCGTGAAAAAGAAATTGGAACAACGAGTAGAGTAAAAATATCGTAAACTTAGCTGGGCTTACCAATGTTAAAATTTTCTCAAGCTAAACATCCAAGGAAATGAGACAGATCTCGTTCGATTTTGGATAAAATAACTGTCACAAAAAGGTTTTTTTTACTTTTTAGAAAGGTCATATCACGCTGGCTAAGAGCAGGTTGTCAGATTTCACACATATTCGAGAATTTTTGTTCTCGGACATGTAAGTTTCCTCGCGATGTTTTCCTTCACTGTTTGAAGTCAGCGGTGATACGTACATTACCTCGAAAAGACAGAGGTACGTGCGGTGAGATTCAAGCACAGGACTTTCAGATTGGAAGCCCGACGGCCAGACTTTTTTAGTAACGTGAGAGAAACTTAAAAAAATAAGTTTGACACTCACATGCTTAACTACCGGGTTTATGCTATATTATAGGTATGAGATTATATCAGATATCGTCAGAATTTGATGATCATGATATGACCGGCTGCAGTAATTAAAGTGCTTGAAATGTCGGAATATTGGTCTTTAATCACGTTTTTTTTTTATTATTTCATTGGACCGCTAACGTACTACCAAACTGAAGACGAGATGGCGCAGCTCAAACGCAAGCCTATTTTTAACAAAAGTAATACAGTGAAATGAAACATATGATTTTCTAAAAATTACTTTCTGAAAATTTGATAAATTTAGATTAATTTTACTCTTATCGTACAAGTTTGTGAACGCGGTTTTGTTTTCTTAAGAGACATATGCTGAAAATGTTAGGTTTCTACAATCTTTTTTGTGGAATGTAGAATGTATTAAACACAGGTCATCCCGGAAAACACAGGTAAAAGAACGCGGTGCGGCTAGTATAAAATTATTTAAACGTGTCTTATGAACTTTGACTTCCAAACAAATAAAGGCGATAAACTCGTCGAATCACTCGATTAATCGTTTAAAATGTCATTTAAGTTTAATGAACCTTATTTAATCGTGTTTTTCTAATAGGATTGTATTCGTGAATCCATTAACTTGTATGGTATATGTACATTGTACATCCTTGTTCTTATGTACATACCTACATAATATAATTTGTATCATAGGATATTTCACATCATACAGTGCCATCTAGCCCCAAACTAAGCAAAGCTTGTACTATGGGAACTGGATAACTTATAAAATACCCAACTACTTTTTTTTCTGGCAAATGCTAAAACGCGACGCCAAAACAAAAAAAAAAGTACTTTTTTTGTTAATTCACACTTATAATAAATACAGAACGCCCAGACACAGAACAAACATTTGTTTATGCCACAAAATGTTTGTGTTATGGGAAATAATAGGAATCGCACCAACGCCCATCATCTCTTGAAGCAGACATACTACCAATGAACCAACGGGGCTGTCAATACTTCTAATTGTCGTATCAAAATTGAACTATGTATGTACATATATGTAGTTCAGATTATAATACTGTAATTCAGTAATATCTGATGACAGAACGCTTTTTTACAATAAAAATTATTATTTTATTGATAACTTTTCTGTGTTAAAAAACTTTATTAAAAATTGTATTCTCCTTTTTGGTTAAGGCGTGTTTTTTTTAAACTAAAATTTATTACGTTTCCATACCTCATAAAGAAAAAAAGAATCCTTTTCACATAAGATCATTTCGTTGTCCGTTTATCTTTTAATACTAAATAAATCAAAATCTTAGCCCCAAAGCAGCGATACCCTGGACTGTTTTATTACTCAAAGTTCTGGGTTCCGATGGCATGTTCAATTGGTCATAGCCATACGTTGTATCTTACCATGGGGAGAGCGTTTCACTACATTAATTTGACATATTAATAAAAACCTTTTGGCCATTTCCCGTTTACTTAGAATCATGAAATTTGACATGAAGTCGGTATAAAAAAATTGCTATTGCGAATCACGCCGTAACAAGAAGGTTCAGTGTAATTTAAAATGTGGATGAGAGGACTTGAATTTTTATTTGAAGCAACTTTTTGTCCTTCTTGATCACGTTCGGGTCATCTGTAAATTTAGGAGGTCAGCATTGACCTCGTCAGCTCCTTGACTACCTTGTAACTCAATCGGTAGTAGCCCTGCCTCTTAGAGTGTCGTAGTTCCAAAGCCGCTTATTTTTATTCACTAGATTTCAGAGTAAAAGTTGTTTATAATCATGTGTACAATGACTACCTTTTAGCTTAGTATACTCAAAGCTTATAATATATATATCTACGAAATAAATTGGAATGAACTAAAGCATATAAATTAAACGTTGGCATGTTACGCATTGTGATTCAACTAAATAAGATCGTAACAGCACATCACACCAATATTAAAATAAATACGTTAGCTTGTACATGTTATAATGAGCTATTTCCCTCTGAACTACATTAGTCCTGGTATGCTATGGACGTAACCTTTTGTGAATGTAAGTTAGACTCTAGCCAATTTCGACGCGTCACGAAAATTTGAATGGATTGCATGAATGATATTTTTATTATTAGAGTACTAAGTACTCTATTATTAAGTACTCTTAATCCAGGGTAGGCTTTCATTACAACGTCCAGTGTAATATGTCTTTTATCGATACGAACTTACTTGGTTCGAATCTATATTGCACTAAAGAACACTAATGCAATCAACTTTTTTATTGTTATATATTGCCAAGCGAACACAATTACGTAACGTCGGTCTAGCTCTAGATTATGAATTATTATCAGTTTTAAAATAACTACTTGACAAGCATTTACCAAATTAGCAAAAACTGTGGATCATACGATTGAGATGCAACACTAAATGTGATTTACCCACGCTCCAGTTGCAATTTTCCGCAACACCAGCAGCATCTTGAGATCTTTTGCAATTTACTGTGAATACAGTATTTGAATTTCACATTAAATTAAATAATTTTATGCTAATTAACAATAGTACCTACTTCAAAATGTACAAATTGTAATTTAACAACAGTTTTATTTAATTGCGACAGCTACTTTATAGATTTCGCAGTATAAGCTATTTGCTGTATGTTCATTCATGCGATATGTATGTGTGCTCCGGCTTGAAGAATACTGTAGTTAACGTTATTGCAGAGCTAATGAGACTAACTATGGAATATCCAAAATTAATGAGCACAGAACAGCGATGCCTTAGACTTTTTTCTTCTTTGGCAAAGTTCTAAGTGCTGCTGCGATAGTCATGCATGAGCATGAGTTATGCTTTACCATCGGGAGAGCGAGTGTTCGTCTCTTTTGTGAATCAGCCATATTCCCCCAAGTCAGGGTGGGATATCACTAAATCACCTTTCAATGATAGGTTATGTTCAGCAGCGTGATGCTCAAAATCTGATGCAGCATATGCAAAACTGTATAGTTTTGTTACGCAAATCGCGTCGCAGCTATGCTTAGCAAAATGTCGCTTTCCTTCGCTAGCACAGGACAGTGCGTGAGTTACTTACTTCACAGCAAAACCCAGCTTAGTATGCCCGACGGCTTTCCTCACACCAATACATAACTAAGTGCTATAACATAGCTCCACATAGGAATACTAAGTAATATTATGAAATATGAGAACACTACAATGTTCGCTTTACCACTTCTTTTGACACGATATGATTACAAATAAAGGAATTAAGAAAGATTGAGAGGTTAATGCGAAAAGTCATGGTGACGTAAGCCAGAGCAGACAATAGACCATAGAAATCATTATTTCTACGAAATAGACAGAAATTGATCTCGAACAAACGCCATCACTAATTGGTGACCTTGTAATGACATAACGAGATGCGCTAACAAAATCATTATTAAGATCATCCCTTTTTACAACAGCATAACGACTTCTACATAAATTTCAGGCGAAAGAGGCTTTTGTTAGCAACTCAGTTTTGAATCATACATAATATTAAGTTTTTAACCGCAGTTTGTCTGTATTTAAATGTGTTAGGATTCTAAAACAGATTGGTTGATTATGGTTAGCTGATTATTCAATAAAAAAATATTGTTCACAACAATTATTGTACTTCTGATTCAATAGCAAAAATGAACTTAAAAAAACATCTAGTGTAACATTAGGTGACCTTATCGCTAAAAGCGATCTCTTTTTTGGAAAACTTAAGATGGTAATATTCAAATAGAAAAGGGGATGTGCCAAAAATAAAAATTATAAATGATCTTAAGATCAGATCAGGTTAACGTCCATAAGTATAACATAGGTTAACATTAGTACAAAAACATCCTAATAAATTAATAAATTATTTTTTTAAATTATAATAAAAAATTCAAATTAAATAATAAAATGGTAATGTCAATCAAAATAATGTCAAAAATAATAATAATCAATACATAATAATGGTTTCCAAGAATAATAATAAAATAAACAATGTCAAGCAGATATGTCAAAAGTTACAGATAAGATATAATATTTAGTATCTCCGTGTTACGTCTAAAGATTTGGACTTAAACACAATCCAGGGTACTTTGTACATGAGATTGCACCCACAAACATAATCCTGCAAATGCCCCAGCCTTAATAGCACACAAGATTACGATCGTAAACCTAAAAATAAAGCCGTAAAACTATACGTATGTGGCTCAATTGAGCTGCGACAGCAATGTTTACTTAACTCACATTAGAATACGGGGTTACACGGAACGTTAGTACTTAGCAGAAAGGAGGTCATTGTATTACGAAAGACGTTTATTATTTATCAGATCAACCCAGAAATCATGACAAAAATAATTTAAATATGTGACTAAAAATGTAACTCACCTTCGCTTCCTTTCCCTATTTTTAACCGATGAAAAAACTGAGGAGGTTCTCAAGTCAACGGGTAATTTTTTTTTTTAAGTTTGTGTAAGTTCTGTACGCGAAGTTAAGAAGTTTGTAAATATTTTTTAAGGGACAGAACAATGAGTTTATGATCTCCTTTCAGCGTAATGATACCGTTCCGCGCATCTTATTGCTCTTCAAAAAAATAAGTTGTACCTACCATCACCGTAAAAAATGTTAACGAATTAACTTGAATTTTCTAGCGTAGATATTTTTCATGTCAAGCGAAAATCACGCGATTCCATCTTAAAATAGGTCAACTTTATGTGTTCCATGACATGAGGTCACAATTAACAAAATGTGAAAAGCTTATTCTGGTTGCTCTGCGTGACGCCAGTGATTAACGCTATAATTACTTATGAAATATTTCTGAATGGGTACTATTTTGGCGTTATTATTATGCGTAAAACTATAAAATCAGACACGCAGAACCATGGTCACTTCACATATAAAAATACTGTAATGTCTAGAAATTCCAAACAAAATAATGGGAAAAATACAAAAAAAATGTACGTATAAATAACTAAATACCGTGCAAAACCAAATAGACAACGTTAAAATTTAGCGAGGGCTACACATCTACGTAGTATATCCAAAAAAGGGCGATATAAAAGATTAAAAAAAGAATCCACAAGTAAGTAATTAATTTATATCACATTTAAAAAGTGTATTGTCACCGGGTTTGCAACGCATTGGCAACATCACTTAAAGCTACATTACTATAATATAAACTTAAATAACCACTGACTGACTGACTGACAGGTCCGTTATTGAAGTCGTAAAATTTCCGTTATCTATTGCTCGGGAATTCTTGGCGAAAGATTTTTTTTTTAAGATCCTGTGACCGATGTCTTATTTACTCGCTCACTAACTTTTCGTAAGCAAGGAGTGTTTTTCGAAATTAAATTACAAATTTGTTTAAACTTACTTATCTTGTGCTATATTTGTGGTTTACAGTGTTTTTCAATTGTTCGAGAGTGAGATGAGGTGAGTGTTGTTTAATTTTAATTACGTTTCGTGTTTTAAAGATCGATGTGATGCAAACGTAGGTAGGTAGACATTTTGTTATTTGAATTGCAAGTTATTATTTAGATTTAGATATGTAAAACTAATCTTGAAGTGCAATAATTTCAATTACTTTTCGTGTTTTAAATTAGGTACTTATAATGGGTCGCGCTTCGGTGAAAATAGACTTTTTTTTTCGTAAATATGGTTTGGTCTTGGTGTCTATTTACTTATGAGTTATTATTTAATAGTACCACGGCTGTTGCTACATTGCCGAAATCTCGAGGTAAATAAACAAAACTATATACCGCTACCTGTTGACACACAGAAAATGTTACGCATATCGTATGTCTGGGTTATAAGGTTCTATTTGTAAGATTGTTGTAGTATGTAGGGAGTAATTTTATTTAATTTCGGCCAATATACAGAGTTATTATATAGAGTTTGTGTTTTTAAAGATGTACTTCCTATGTTGTAAAGTGGTTTAAGGTGAATGTTGCTTACTTTCTTTCCGTATTTTAAAAATCGATGTATTAGGTACAAATCTGTAATGGCGTCGCGCGCTTCAATGACAATGCCAGCCCTTTTTTTGGATGTGTGTTGTTAACAACTTTTCGTGTTTATATGTAAGTAAGTATGTAGACGATTTTTACCCGTCTAAGCTTAAAAGAGGTGATGTTAGTGGTCTATGTATGCATTATAAGTATATCTATCCCATTATAATTAGGTATCTACTTAATGCCAGATGTTTTATGTTGCACTATCTATTGTTTTTATATTCCGCCGCGATTTTTCAAGGCGCGATTTGCTTGCGCGTTTCGTTCAACGCCAGTGTAGCAAAGGCCGGCGCTTGAATATGTGGCGTGATCTTTTCTACCTACTATAGGTATCACCGACAGCATTTTGAAAAATAGTTCGTCTATATCACAGGAAGTATGAACTTAATTAACTTTGGCATCGATATGCACTTTAGGTTTCTTTCTCGAGGTTTTTTTATAGCACTGTTAAACACAAGGAAAATAGTTACGCATTTCGTATGTCTGGGGCATAAGGTTCGGAATCGATCAGCTATTTCGTGAGCGCCTAACGAATATTATGAGTAGTAAAGGTAGCTGTGTAGTTCGCACCGAACAAAAGGATAAACTGCATCTTATCTTTGGCATCGATATACCTGCTTTATTGACTGTAAAATAAGGTCGGTTTTTTAATGGTTTGGTTTGTCTATTGTTCCTGTGGCGTGCTAAAATTATTGTTTTTTTAAATCGATGTAAATAGGTAGGTTCGTAATTATATCAAATTTTTTATCTTTTGCCACTTGAATTCGTAATAGGTAGGACACAGGCGGTTACATCATAATATCGTATGTCTGGGCCATAAGAGTCGGAATCGCTCAGCCATTTTGTGGTGCTCTTATATTTTTATGTAATATTCGTCCCATACATTAATACATACATGCATACACACATGGATACAATAAAGTCGTTAAATTTCCGTTTTTCCAGTTTGTGTGATCGACGGTTAAAATACCTACTTAGTTATTGCTCGAGAATTTTCGGAGAGTTACAGTCAGTGTAAGTAGCCAGCCCTGAAGTTTTAGCTGGCGATCTACAGTTTTTGAAAGTCTCAGTTTTGCCAAGTTTATTTGAAAGGTTCACAGTTTTGAGCTAATCTTCAGTTTTTATCTTCTTATTATATAGAATTGACTTAGCGAAAAAAAATTACAACGTCTTTGTTATAAGTAATTAAATGTTCTCCTAAGTAGAAAAGTGTGAATTATAAATTTCAACCGGTTAGTTTTAGGTTAGGTTATGTTTGAACATAGACAACTTGCGCGAGCCGAGCGAGCGAAGCGAGCGTGCCGCGGCAGCGGCCGGCGAAGCGCCAGAAAGAAAATTAAAGATGTTACGAGGGGTTGCACAGCCCGTATGCCTACAATTATAGTAGATAGATAACTTATTCTCTCACATCTCACCGGATTTCGAAAAAATGTTTTGGGAATTTTTTTTCATGATTTTTTTCTCGGGAAATTACTTATCTTTAATTTTGTTTTTAAGCTATTTTTTGATGGAATTAGTCTTAGGGTGCCGGTCATAAGATTTATCATAAGCATCATCATCAGCCTTAAGTCAACTGTACCTTTTTAGTCTACTGCTTTCTTCAAAATTCAATTAAAAAAAAACTCTGTGACCTTCCCCCCTCGCTACAAACCCCCCCTCGCGGGCCGCTTGCGGCCCGCGCACCACCCAAAATACTAGTTTATATATAATGTTGATCGGTTGAAGGACTAGTTATACATAGACAAGAATAAATTTAAAAAAATTACCGCAGACTTTTTTTTTCTTTGGTTTTGGCGTCGCATTTTAGCATTTGCCAGTGTCAAGTATTTATATATTTTCAAGTTAAATAAGTGTCCTCGTAGCTAGTTATAGTCAAAGTCCAGTCTTAGTCAAGTCCAGCCTGTGTCAGTCAAGTCCAGTCATGCTTTAGTAAAGTAGTGGCGACTTTACTATAAAGCTTCGATGGAGTTTTGGAAGCAACACGAAAAGTCATGTTACCCCATTATATCATTTTCCCACAATCACGCTTGTAATTCAGCACTTTATGAATAAAAAATCACCATTTTTATGCATAAACACTCGATAAAACACTAGTTTTGGAAAAAAATACAACGGAGCGACACGACTCTTCCCGCGTTCCCGCCAAAAACCTACCGCTGACTTATTTACAAATTACCGCAACTTTTTGGCAAAACACAGCTAAGCTACAATCCGAAAAAATGTTTGCCATTTTTTGGTATAAAAAAATAAATTACATAAATCGAAGACAAAAATGACGTTTCAAAAAAAAAATTTTATAATTATTATCTTAGGTATTTATTTGTTTTCTTATTTTTAATTTTTTTTTATATTACATATTATTATATATAAAACATAAATAATAAATTCCAAAATTATAGGTACAAGAATACTCAGTCACAATTATTAAATAAAATTTATAGGTACCTAATGTCAATATTAACAATATCTATTTCAAAAATATCAATTAAATTTGTACAAATACAAATATTTTATTAATAACACAAGTCAATTCTATCAATTTCAAATATGTATGTCATTATATGAGTTTAAAAACACTGATTACATGTCAATGAACAAAAAAAAACTGCAAAGGTATGTCAATTTACAAACATGTCAATATATAAAAAAAAATATCTAAGTATATATTACGATAATATAATCGGCTTGTATCCGAAATGCTCTCAATGCACTTGTCCAGTGCAGTATAATAGGGCAATCGAGAGCCATCCGCCAGGCGAACAGCTGCCGGTAGCTGTTGGTGCTGTTGATAAATAATGCTTCCAAAGACAAGCTACTTTGTTCTTAATTTCCAAGTACACATTAACATGTTTAGAAGTAATTATAGCCTTTACAACCCGGTCACCAGCTGTACTCGAGACAATTGCTTTGAACATCTGCTGACAGCGGTTTTTACTAATCACTGAGCTTAGCGATGCTTAGCAATGAGTAACTTGGCAACGTTTAGCATTTTAGAAAAGGTTATAAATATTTAAGGTGTTCCTAATTTGGTTCCACTTGTTGTGTGTTTGTTGTATAGGAGATTATGTTAGCATGACAATGGGGAGTGACAAGATGGACTTGCCGTTATGCGGTTAGTAATATTTACATTACAACGTTTATATGGTGGATTGTGATGGAGGCATATCCGTATACCTACTACTAGTATTATAATGTAGCATTGAATTGATAGCTATTTTTTACTACCAATCTTAATTCCATTGATAAATTGAAATCTTTTTGAGCTCCGCAATCCTAAGACCCTCTCTACTGAACGACGTTACTAGAATTATTTTAAAATATACGTTTTTGTGAAGAGGCAGAATCGTTATTTCAAACGGGCAGATGGATTTAGAATAATTTAGATTATTATCAGTGTTGTGGAATCAGGTCCGGAAAAGTTTGCGGATATAGTTAATATAGTGTGCCGTGGTTGTTACCACGTTGTGTTGTGATCTCCTGCCCTGATTTAAGTCTCATAAAATAAGGTGACAGTCTTATTTTTCCTGGAGATAATCAACTCTTATATCTATTGTAAGATGGGCGAAACGTTGTCTTCAAAGTAAATCAATAAAACGTAATTCATTGTATTTTGTGTGCGATAAATGTAACTGCCGGTGATAAATATAACTATGCTCAAATTAGGAAGGTTCAAATATTACACAGTGCTAATAATACATAATTATTATTAGTGATCGGCTGTCCATGTATTTTCATAGCTTCGTTGCAGACTTCATTCGAGTTTCGTTATATTTATTATTTAAACGTGTTGGGTATATTTCAATCTGCAAGGACTCCGTGGTTTATCTAACTAAATGTAAAAGATGCGATTAATCGAAAATCGTAAAACAGTAATTTAATTTAAAGAACTGAGGAATAATAAACAAGCTAAAAATTTTAAAAAAATCTATAACCCGCCTGCGAATAAAATAACTATATATCGGTAATTAAAGAAAAATTGAGTGCGTCACAGGGTCTAAGTCGTCTTGTACGTGTATCACTTGCGGTGCGTTTGGGAAAAGCGTAGAAATCTCTGTCGTGCAAAGAACATAGCTTCAATTTGGTTCAGTGTAGAAAAGAGATGAATGTATATCTAATATGTGCTATTAACCGTGATATTACTAGGTACCTCCAATCCTCCATTACATAAATCAGTAAATCAGTAATATTTATTGGCCATAAATAACAATAATGTTAAAGGCAAGTCACATGTACAAAAAAAAAAAACCTTACGATTACACTTTAATGAATGAAGCTATACCTATACGAGTAATTAACAACGAACATACTACAGCGGAGGCTCCGTTTATGTACTACACATAAATGAGGATTCTGAGAACATCATTGACATATATTCACCTAATTTGTAAAATGGATTGTTTTCCAAAAAAAATTTAATGGTTTTTTTAAATTCGGTATGATTTAATTCTGTAATATATTTTGGCAATTTATTATACATTAATATTTTGGCGTGACGGCCCTGCTTTTCAACTTTACCTAACCTAGTCCATGGCACGACCAGCTTTTCTTTGTTTCGCAAGTTATATTGATGCCTGTCTTTGTTCTTTGGCAAATTAGCTCCGTGTATTTCTAATAAGCTATTGTATATGTATAGTGATATCACTGTCATAATTTTGTTAGTTTTGAAGTATTTTTTTGCAGAACTACGTTTTTTTAAACCATTTATTATTCTAATCGCTCTCTTCTGACATCTTAACACTTTTGTAATACTAGCTGCGTTACCCCATATCGTAACTGCGTATCTTATAACAGAATGTATGTATGCATAATACACGGATATAAGAGTATTTTTATCTATTAACGGCTTAAGTTTAAATAACGCATAATTTCCGCTGGCAATTTTCTTACATATATTATCGATATGAGCATTGTGACTAATTGTATTATCTATTGTGTATCCTAAAAACACATTTTCTTTACTTGCCGAGATACCAAAAATATATACCGGGCTACTTGGCCCTAGTACCGCACTGAAGCAACTTTGCACGGTGGTTAGAAAGCATGTGGTCTTAGAACACCAAGAGAACCATGAGTCAAACCATGTCAGAGATTTTTATTTACCTACACAGACCCAAGCTAATGCCTCCAAAGTTGGCCTTATTATCTCACTAAAATATAGTAATAACACATACGTAAATATCAAATAGGTCAAACCTTACATAGCTTTTCCAGCTTCATTGATCTGTTTACACTGATAGTAGAGACGTCATACTCAGGGCCGTCTCGACGCCCCACCAATGTTTGCAATACTTATGTTTACTCTAACAAGGAAACGTTACGTTGCGTTATTCAGATCGCATTATGACAGTGTAATATTTGGCAAACCATGTCCAATTTTGGTAGATTTTTTTTAACAAACTAGTTATAATTTTTATTTACCTACTTACTTGCAAATTTTAGTCAGAAGATGTGTTTTAAGGTATTTTTACGTTACTAGCTGCGCCCCGCGGTGTTACCTACTTCATTTTTTCAGGACAAAAGTAGCTAATCACCTAGCAGTATGAAATGTACTATAAAAAAATCATAAAAGCCGTTTAGAAGGAGTACGACCACAAACACTATGACACGAGATTTTTATAAATGTATGATAGATTACATAAGATATATTTAACATGGTGTTGTTATCCAAATTAATATTACAAAAAATACACTAAGTATAAGAACCTAGGTAAAATATCTCTTTAGCAGGAGGTCGTTAAAGTAGGTGCACCAGATAATAATCTGCCGCGAGTAGTATGTAAACATTATGGTTTGAAGAGTACTGCAGCTAGCAATATTATAGGGCTATTGAGACTAACCATCGAATGTCTTAAAGTAATAAGCACCAAAAAGACGCCGTTGACTGAATTTTGCTATTCAAAGTTCGGGATATTACTGCAATGGTCATGGGCATTCGTTATCTTTTACTATCAGAAAAGTACTTAGTTCGTCTCATTAAATTTTCATTAAAAATTAAGATACAACTAGTTCTTATTTTGAAAATATTTGACATTTATTCAATTGTGGTAATTATTAAGGAAATCATGAGCAATCATCATTTTACCTGACTGCTATGTATATGTATGTAGATGATTAACGGGCAAGTCTTGTGAAATAAGGCAATCGATGTGTTTTTGTCAACATTTTTGTGCCGTTATACATCATGTGGAAGTTTGAAATTAATGAATACTATAGTACATATCCTGAATTATTATGCTTGGAGAAAAAATAGTTTCAAACGCTTTTCGTTTCTTGAAATTATGAAATAGAATATGGCCAAATTATTTTTAATCCGTAATCTTGACATCAAAATAATTATAGGAAAGGCGCAATTTTATAGATGCTAACTTTGATGCAGATACATTTAAGGCTTAGACCTTTTATTGTACGTTTTGTTTATTCTATTAGCAGATAAGTACGGATAGTTTGATGAAAATTTCTGATAGTGCCTGCTGAAAATCTCTTTTCTGCGTTACGTCTGTTGCTGTTTTATTTTGGTAGGCGCTACAAACCATCGAGAATATCTGAATCTGACAATCTAACGTCACGAGTCTCGTGGTCGTGTATAGCACGTCACGAGAGGGCGCGCGGTGGCGGCGGTACCGAGCACCGCGCGCATGCTTCCCGCCCGTTTTGTATTTGACACTTGACACTGGCAAATATTCAAAACGCGATGCCAAAACAAAAAAAAAAACTTCTGTCATAATGTAACAGATAATCAATGTAAAATCCGCTTCCGGCAATAGGAATAAACATTCTGTCTCCTTCTTGCTCGTGGCTATAGTAATTTAACTCTCCTTATCTATTTTAGCGTGACGTCAATGTATTCAAATCTAACGTCAGACGTATGTACGTCTGTGTGAGTGGAAAATATCAATGTAGGTGTTCAAGCAGAAGTTCCCACGGTCGAGGACTTGGCCCTTAATGATAAGTTAAGATAAATTAATTCCTAATTATTGATTGAACAAGATATGATTGACCCGAGTTGGCCGTAGAGTAATTCGCAAGGGTGACAAAGTTATAGTTGGTACTGTTGATTACGCTATTTAACTTATCTCAGAAGTTCTAAGTTTACATTGGCAGAAATGTTATAGTCAGTTCCCTCGATTCGTGTTACATGCGACTGTAACAAATCTGGGCCTACTCTTTCATGTCTCTCAAAATCTTCTTCTGTCATCTGTATTTATTATAAGTATGTATTTACAAAAAAAAAGTATTTATGTATTTTATCAGTCATCTGACTTCCATCACACAAGCTCTGCTTAGTTTGGGGCCAGACGGCGCTGTGTGTATAGTCCTACGATATTTATTTATTTTAAAAATCTATTTTCGACGACTCGGAAAACTTTTTCTATTTATTGTGCTGCCATGCGTGTAATAGGTACTATAAAGTATGATCTTAGAATAAATAAACAGTAATTAATATATAAAATGAACAATGTATGTATTTATTATATCGTGACACGTACGAACATAATAGGAATGCTGTTTGATCCATGGTGATCACGACTTTACGAGTCTGACGCTTTAAAAATACCAAACATTAAAAATTAACAATGAAATACATTTTAAAAACAAAGGTTTAAATAAACCTTATTATCAGTAAGACATTACTGTTACTTATGTGATAACATGATTAGACTTAAAAAATATATAATTACATTCAGTCTTAAACAATCCTTTTGAATTTAATGAAAACAATATAAATAAATAAACTAACATGGCTTTACAAAATTTGAGGCAAAAGATTAAAATGAACAAGGCCCGTTCCACGCACTTATATTAAAACAACACACAATAAAATAAAATTCAAAATGAATATATTGGTGTAGGTATAGTAGGTAGGTATAATAACGAAATGCTATAATACCTATGACATCTTGAGGAAAAAACAACGAATTGTTCTTTGTTTTTTTAATTTATTTTGTTGCTTATGTTATCTATCGTGTTTTTCTTTTCTTTGTTGCCTGGAAGAGATTGCTGTTAGCGATAAGGCCGCCACTCGTGGCACTAGTTCATAAGGTTCTTTTGTTATCTGTACTGTTATGGTGTGCACAATAAAGAGTTTTATTTGTCTGTTATTTCCAACTTCTAATAAGATTGTGATCATTTAGACAAATGACGCTGGTTGTCTACCTGGTAGGTACAGTCGAAAATAAATATAATAAAAATGGTTTGTTTGCAAACAATATGATTTCCGGAAAAAGATTCCTATATTTAAATTACTTCATGAAAATTAGAAACGTAAACTACGAGCATGTCTACGTAAGAACTAAAGATACCTAAAAACCTTTTTGTCTGCCTTACTTAAGAAGAGAACCAGTTCCGATCCCATTCTAGATATGTTTACAATCTCAGATAGCAACGTCGACGCTTAACATCAGTTGGTTGTAGTAAATACCTTGCCATAAAAAATTCAGTAGTTAAAGTTATTTCATACGACAGGGGGTAAAGTAAAGTAAAATAACTGCTTCATTGACTTTGTATCGTCAGCAAAATACACCTCAATGCATTTAAGTTTTATTGCATCTGTCTTAAATGAGTATGAACTTGTTAAACTCCACTAAGGACAACCTGATGTCTCAAGAATTGTGTTGTTTAATTTTCACGCATGCCTTTGGAAGGAAAACAGAATATAAGATATTGTCAGAATATAAGATATTGTGATGAATTTCAAAATGTTTTTTTTAAACCCACACCCAACCCAAACTATGCAAAGCTTGTACTATGGAAGTTAGATAACTGATAGAATAATTCAATACTTTTTTTTTTAAATACATACTTATAATAAGTACCTACAGGACACTCAGACATAGAACTAACATTTGCACCACAAAGTATTTGTCCTGGGTGGGAATCGAACCCACACCCCTTCAGCTCTTGAAGCAGACATACTACCAATGAACCAACAGGGCTGTCAAGTCAATTTCAAACAGCAATTTGACTTTCATAGTTTATGTTCTCTAAACATAATAAATGTTAGGTAATATTGCAGAATAAATAGATTTCATGTTTATTGTTTTTTAATTAGCCCACAAACAAGTTAAAGCACTGATTTTGATATGTTTCGTAATAAAAAGTGTTTTATTAGTATTTCCTTATAAAAGTATTATCAGTTATCTGGTTTGCGTATTACAAGCTTTGCTTAGTTTGGGGCCAGATGGCGCTGTGTGAATTGTTTTCCATTAATTTATTACTTACACAATTTTGCTCTTTAGCTTTCATCAAAAAAGAGAAATAATAGTATATTCCTGCTGCCACAATAAACCTTTTTACCAGAACAATGTGGCGTGGGCTTGTGGTCTGCGAATTTTAATAGGATCGATGGCTCCCGTACATTCTAAGAGATAAACCTGTTTGCCTCCCCGTCATCACTTGAAACACATGCCCGTTGCGTCAGTCAATATTGATTGCATAGCCCGCTAAAAATATCCACAGTAAATTCAATTTCCATTTAACATCTGCCGACTAATAAATGCCATATTGCTATAATTTATTTACTAACGCTTCAATATTTGCTTTGAGAATATCATATCCAAAGAGCTATATAACCTTATTACAAAGCCATCTTTTTTTATGATTGACATGTGAGATAGTAAAAACACTAACCAGGGGGTTTTGGCGGGAACGCGGAAAGAATCGTGTCACCTCATTGTATTTTTTTCCAAAACTAGCGTTTTGTCGAGTGTTTATGCATAAAAATGGTGGTGTTTTGTTCATAAAGTGCCGAATCACAAGCGCGAGTGTGGGAAAATGATATAATGTGGTGAAACATGACCTTTTTGTGTTGCTTCCAAAACTCCATCGAAGCTTCATAGTAAAGTCGCCACAACTTTACTAAAGCAAAAGTCAGGACTTGACTGACAAGGACTGTACTTGACCAATACTGGACTTTGACTATAACTTTAGCTAAGAGGACACTTATTTGACTTTTGAAACTTGAAAACTAAGTTTTCGTACTTCCGTTCTGTTGATTTTCGATTTAGCACTTGCTAAGAAACGCCAATTCTTGAAGTGTTAACGTTTAAATCCTCTTTAATTTACGCACTACATTATTTCAAAAAAGGTTCAGAAAAAATAGTACCTACGTTTTCATTACCTCAATGATCGTAGTTTCGCGTACACCTACTCATTTACTTAAGTACTTTATAAGTATCAAGATGTGGTCGCCCTTTAACTTTACCTACAGGGCGATGCTGGGCAATCAAGGCGTGTTCTGTAATATGACTTAACCGTAAAGGCAATCGCAATGCAAATTATTCGGCCGATCACCTTACTTGTTGGTATAATCTCTTCTGAGGCTAGTAGATTTTGGCCCTCAATATTTTAAAGCATGTCTTGCACATTTTAGTTTTCTATAATCCTACTTCGATATAAATATTATTTCAATTCAAAGAGCTATGCTTGGCAATTTCCTGAGGGGTCGTATCCAAAACGAAGTAATTCGCCAGAGAACTAAAGTCATAGACATAGCTCAGCGTATTAGCAAGCTGAAGTGGCAATGACATATCTGTCGCAGAACCGATAAACGCTGGGGTAGACGTGTTCTAGAGTGGAGACCGCGTATTGGCAAACGTAGCGTAGGACGCCCTGAGATTCGATGGAGTGACGATATACGTAGAACAATCGAAAAGCCGAAGATCGGGCTGAGTGGCGTGTCTTGGGAGAGGCTTATGTCCAGCAGTGGACTTCTATAGGCTGATGATGATGATGATTATTATTATTTCAATTGGTAATGGCTTTGTGGTGAAACAATTAGTGGAGTATTAATCTTTGCCTTTCGGAATAAAAGATGTTCGTGTTCGGGAGTGGAAATCTCGAATTGGAAACAGTGATGTGTTTGGTTATGCGCCACTAAAGAGGTTGTAGTTTAAATAGGTTGACAGGTTGAGGTTTTGATTTTTATTTTGTTTTCATTAGGTGTGTAAGTGTGTATAGCCATGTAATTTAAAGCATTTGTAAATATGAAAATGCGTGTAATTTGGCCGAAAACACGTTATTTGGCGATGAAATAGTAATCGATGCGTGAAATAGTGTAGCTGTGTACTCGAAATAGCTATTTCGGTGATGTTTGGGGGCAATCTCACGATCGAGAGTAGGTACTTAAAATATTTTTTCCAGTCGGTTTATCCCGTTTTAATCTGCATACGACGTAACTAGTGTGACTTGATATAAAGTTTAGATTGATAAACGATTTCGTTTATCAAACAAAATTATTTGCCGCCAGCGCTAACCAATCAGCTATCATCGTTACGCTCAGATACGTCTCAGTTAGTTACAAATCTTCAATAAGGCATCGAGATATACCTACGTAATGTCAGTGACATTTCTAAGGCTGAACTCATCGATCATGCGAATATCTTCATCATTGATCAATTTCTTGTAATTGATGAAGACGAATGGAGCCTTGAAACGGAATATGTTTTTGACGGAACAAAATAATAATCTAATTTGTCATCAATTATATCAATCAATGTAATATTTATAATATTTTGTAGCGGTGATAGCTCTGTCGTCCCTATCCCGAAATATGCTTGAGCTGCTGTAATCAGTTTGAGCGGCTGAAGGGATTTTGATGAATTTTGGAACGCTGAATAGCTTACATTCTAGATTAACACATTCCACTAAGTACTTATATTGGCGGAAAACGAGAGTAAGCCTGTGGGGTGCAGAAAATTTTAAAAATTGTGCTTCGCTTTAGTTTTCCATGCGAGCCAGGCGTAAGTAAGGTCCATATAGCATAAGTGATCAACCGTATAACATTAAAATAACTAAAATTCATCCAAATATTATAAGAGCAAAAGTCTGTCTGTTTTTATGCATGTTTGTTACTCTTTCACGGCTTAACGACTTCATGAATGTTTATAACGGAAAACGCGGGTAAGCGTTTGCCCACAGGTTTTGAATTAGCTCCCAATGTTGAGACTTCTCCTATGTTAAATAGAGAGCAAAAGTTGTTCTACGTTTTCTCTCTATTAAAACGGAATATACAATACATATACGGTACTGTAGGTCTTTTGTTTCCCAACTTTCCCAACCAATTCACTAATTGCAACGAAGCGTGTCCTGCAGCCGAATCGCGCCGTTCCGACTATTTTCAATGGCTATCAGTTTTGTTTTAACCTAATCATACTATTAACTGTAAAAGAAGACAATAGAAGCTTACTACATACTTTAATAAATATCGTAGGGCATTCCACACGCCATTTTTTTAATTAAATTTATTCTTAGAAGACGTCAGAAATCTAGAGAAAACTAATGCAGCTGCCGGTAAAATAAAAAGTGAAGATTTTGACTGAAGGTCTAGCAAATGAATTTGCGAGATTTAACACCTCGAAAATAATAGAACAATGCGGTAACAGATAACACACCTAGCGGTAAATGTGTTTGTTTTTTTTTCGTTTTTTGGCAAATGCACAAAGTGCGGCGCCAAAAAAAAAGAAGAAAAACAAATGTTTATGTAATTTAACGTGTAACTTTAATTCCAAGTTCGTGGATCTCGAGTTGTGACAAAACTTTACAAGTAAATAAAGCTATTATTTTTCTCTTACACTAATAACATTCTAACTGTAGTTACGCTATACCTACACTTATACTTATCAGGAAATTACATTTGTAAGAATTTAATTTAATTTAGGAAAAATCATTTTTTTTCGATGTCTATTGAGAGAAGATTTTCTTCAGTAATTATTTAATAGAATATCAATATTAGAGTATCAGCACAGCAAATTACGAAAAAAATAGTCAAAATTTTGATAAATGCATCAGCGCCGCCCGTAAGCATTTTTTTTTAAATGTAAAATTAATGACTTGAACGATACGCTCTCCTGATGGTAAGAGATGTCCATGTCCATGACCATTGCAGCAATACATACTTTGAGTAGCAAAACAAAGTCCGGGGCATCGCTGCTTTGGCGCTCATTAATTTGAGACTTTCGATGGTTAATCTCAACAGCCCAGTAATTTCGCTAGCTGCAATGCCCTTCAAACCGGAACACAGTAATGTTTACTTACTACTGCTTGGCTGCCAAATATCTGGGTCTGCGGCGGTACCTACCTAGACGACCTCTTGCTAAGAAAATCTACCACCAAGTATGTATATAGGGCATAAACGGAAATTAACACTAAAGTGAACCATCATCGTTTTTTATACATTTTGTAGGTAATGGATTTTTGTACAATATAACTATAATAAAATTATTCATTATAACAGCAAATAATTATTATTTATGTAAGTAATAAAATTGATTAGCGTTTTACGCTTGAGAACGTGCTTACAATTCCATATCGAATTATGAATCAATCAGTTATTTTGCATTATGATTGTCATAAAACCGGTGTAACAGGATTTTATGACCTATTACATTACTTACATACCTAGTAGGTACATGCCTACACCTGTAAAAACAATAAGCTAACAGACATTTAGCGCATGCGTTAGTACCTATGTAACTGATAAAAAAAACTTTAAGACCACGTCCTTCATGCATATTCTAAATTATTTGTATCTTAGTCTGGCCATAAATACTGTTAAAACTAAAAATAAACAAAATATTACATTTGAATTTGGAATCTGTAATTTTTATATGATTGTTCATTGTGTTTTTTCATTTTGGCGCCAATAAATTGTACAATATTTTGCGATATTAAAATGGAGTGGGGTGACAAAGAGAACCGAATCGCTGTGATTGCACTACGCAAAGTAGGTATGGAGCCAAATGCAATTTTTAAAACTCTCCATACGCTTGGTATTAGTCAAATGTTTGTGTACCGGGCTATTAATAGGTACAATGAAACCTCCTCTGTTTGTAACAGAAAAAGATCTGGCCGTCCACGTAGTGTTCGTACGAAAAAGGTGGTCAAAGCAGTAAGGGGTAGAATTCGAAGAAATCCTGTCCGAAAGCAAAAGATTTTATTTTGGGAGATGAAGATGACACCTAGAACCATGTCGCGTATTTTAAAAGATGACTTAGGACTTGCAGCCTATAAGAGACGCACTGGTCACTTCTTAACTGATAATTTAAAAAAGAATAGGGTGGTAAAATCGAAACAACTACTGAAGCGGTACGCAAAAGGAGGTCACAGAAATTTTTTGTTTACGGATGAGAAAATTTTTACAATTGAGCAACATTTTAACAAACAAAATGACTGTATTTATGCTCAAAGCTCTAAGGAAGCTTCCCAATTAGTCGACAGAGTGCAACGTGGGCATTATCCGACTTCAGTGATGGTTTGGTGGGGTGTTGGCTATGAAGGAGTGACTGAGCCATATTTTTGTGAAAAAGGTCTCAAAAGGTATCAAAACATCGGCACAAGTGTATCAAGATACCATTCTTGAGAAGGTAGTTAAGTAGTCAACAACACCATGTTCAATAACCAAGTATGGTCCTTCCAGCAAGACTCGGCGCCGGTCATAATGCTCGGTCCACGCAGTCTTGTTTGGAAGCGAACGTTTCGGACTTCATCAGAGCTAAAGACTGGCCGTCGTCTAGTCCCGATCTTAATCCGCTGGATTATGATTTATGGTCAGTTTTAGAGAGTACGGCTTGCTCTAAACGCCATGATAATTTGGAGTCCCTAAAACAATCCATACGATTGGCAGTGAAGAATTTGCCCATAGAAAGTGTGCGTACTTCTATTGATAACTGGCCTCAACGTTTAAAGGACTGTATTGTAGCCAATGGAGACCACTCCGAATAAGCTTTTTATATTTTAAATTGTTTTATATTTATGTATTAAACTAACACACTGTAAAAGTAATAAATGTTATTTACAAAAGAAAAAAATAAATTTTCTTTGTTACAATATTTATGGCAAGACTTAAGTATAAATTGTACGATTGAACAATCGCAACAACACTCATGTGCCAATAATATAATATTAGGTACTTTTACTAAATAGTTTTTTTTTAATTTCCAAAGCAGAATGTCGTCAGGTAGATGCCACTGGGGTTTCAAATATTCTGCCGCTAAGCAGTAATATGCAAACATTACTGTGTTATGGTTTGATGAGTAGGTACCTACTGCAGAGTTACTAAACATCGAATATCTCCAAATACTGAGCGCCAACGCATCGATGCCGATGACTAGACTTTATTTTGTTACTCATAATTCTGGATATCGCTGTAAAAGTCATGAAAAAGCATTATTTCTAACAACACGGTTGCGGACAGAAGAAGTGAAAAAATTCTTGCGGCCGCGCAATAGACGCACGGCGGCCGCGCGGTTCAGCGTTTATAGGGATTTAAATGTTTTAGCCTAGTAAATAGCGTTCAAACTCGATAATACAAATAATCAGAATACAAATAATCCTAAAACATACACTCAAAATACTTTTTAAACAATCACGTACTTAATGGAGTTTAAAGCCGAACAGAGAAATTAGACAAAACGTTTAGAATAAACCTCAAAAAACTTGGCCCGTATAAAATTATTCTTTACTCCTAAAAACGAGTAGGTATAGATATGTCTCTACGACGGCATTCTACAATAAGCGTATATCGGAACAAAAACTAGAAAAGATCGAACATTAGATGTAATTATTCAGCGTCGTTGCTGACTCCTTTATGTAAGTGGATTACTCACACGACATAATTATACATTTAAAGAGCAAGTCTAACGTCATCACGAACCTGATAGATTTTTAAGTTTTACTGATTTTGTCTTTCTTATCTGTACTAGAAAGTCCAAGAACGGCTAATGTATCTGTTTATACGTTTCACTGAGAAGTCTGATATTAATTTCGCGGTTGGATGCAGCTGCTAGCGTATCGCAGCGGTCAAGGTTCACTGATACACTTCTAACGTGTTCACAGTGATAGTAAGTAGCACAGATGTGACTGGACAGAAAAATTGCAGAACTGGACAAAAAAGTTATTTTCTGACTGCGACGCTGTGAGTTGCGCGGCGAATGATTCGTTTAGTCGAACGACTAGAATATCAAAAACGAATCGTCCGCTGCGAACTGTGATGTCGTGACTATCATCTATCTGTAATATTTTTATATAGGAAAGTAATGAGATGAACGAAACGCCCCACTAATGTTAAAAGTCAAAGCGTGTCCATGACTAATGCAGCAGTAGCTAGAACTTTGAAGAACAAAACGTACGCTACTTTGGCGCTCATTACTTTAAGAGTTTCAATCGATGATTGGTCTCAGCAGCTTTTTAATTTTACTAGATACACAAAATATTAAAAAACACTAAATCTGCAAAAACAAAAAAGAAGTAGATGTCTCCCATCAATGACCTAGATCGAACACAAGAAGAGACCTCAAACAAGTCCAATTGCTAGAGCAGACAACTCAAACAAAGAAGCTTGGCCCATACTTGCTATGATACTCGACCCTACATAAACAGGGTAACAGGGATGGAAAAATAACTTTGATCATATTAACTTAAAAATTTGTTTGTTCAATTTCTTTGTCTGCAAAATTTCATAGAACTCAGTGTAACGGTTGAGTCGATGCTAACTGCAGCGAAAAATAAATCCATGATATGTTTAGCCCAGTAGACTGTGTCCTTCGCTTCTCTCGGTTAGTTATAGTTCATATTGAAATTTTTGGCTAGGTATAGTATAAGTAGACGATATAGATATGACAACAGCTGTTGTATTTTAACATTTTTCCGCTTATCGTTACGAGGCCATTACAAAGTTTTACAAAGAATAGATATATTTTAGAGTTCCGTAACAAACTAGAATTATACATGTAGTTGGTGGAGATTATAATTTTGCCATATCTACCTGTATTTTGCACGGAACGCATATTTAGACGATAATAACCCTCAGTAAAATTTGGTACGTGTTAAATAGTCATAGGTATTCGATACCGGAGCAAGTATTTGAAATATTTTGCATTGAATATTTAAATAGCCCATCCATAAAAATGCATTCATCAAACCAGAGATGATATATTAAAGAGCAGCCATTACACAAATCGCTTATGTAGTCAAATCACAACAGTCACTTGTTTGCTGTGCGCGAGCGAGCAAACGGATTTTATTAAAATATCGATATGCTCTGTAGTTTCATGAAAAATGAAAGTGAAAAGGTTAATTAATTTGCAAAACAAAACATTTTAAATACTTTCCTCCTGTATCGGAATTAACTGTTTAACATGTACCAAATTTTACGGAACACTGCCACAACAGTGTCACGATATATTTTGACGAATTTTTATTCATATTTAAATAGTATTGTCTTCGTAAGAACTGAATACTAAATAATTATAATATAGCGTGTAGTGGCAACAAAGAGTCAATACAGGATTCATTCTTCGCCAGAGCCACGTATATTTAGTTCGCTATCAACGTACAATTTGATTTTATTTTAGGTAAGTGCTGATCGGGGAGGAACGGTATCAATTCTGAAATAATGTGATTAATTTATCTGTTATATTACCGAGTAGACTAACCAATGAAAGTCTCAAAGTGATGAGCGCCAAAGCAACGATGCCCTGGACTTTGTTTTGTATTGAACTGGCTCTAAAAATTTCAAAGTGCTTTAAAATTTTTCTTCTCTATCCAGGACTTAATACCTATGTATTTACATCATCTATGGAATGGTATATATCCACTTCGTAATCGTTTAGCTTGTGCCAGAAAATGAAATTGTATTACCTACCTACTGTACATTTTAACCTCAGGTTTAGCTATTCAAACCTACTTACTTGGATACTCTCTCGTTTTCTTTTCTGTGACTTTAAAACGTTTCGTGACAATTACGATTAATAAATAAAGGTGAAAATATCACTAAACCTAAATATAGTGAAAAATAATATTAAGGTGGATTGTTTCGTTCAAGGCACCAAATTCAAAATTTATTGTGTTTTTGCCAATTAACTATAGTTCAATTACTCATCGTAAGTTCACACGGAATCTACGATAGTAAGTGGGTTGTATCTACAACTTACGTTCAAAAATATCACTGGTATATTGTTGCATTAACTGTGAAAAGACATATTTTCGTTGCGGTTTATGATTTTGACGCCAATCTACATATCCAAGACGCACACTTCACGCTAGTTTTGGTCTCTGTATTGTTTATTATTACCGCGAAATATGTTTTAATAAACCAACCAATTCATGAGTGATTGAACTATAATTCCTCAAAAATGCAAAAAATAGCTTTGAAAAGCGTAAAATCAGAAATAGTACACAATTACTACTAGTACTTCTATGCAACGTCCATGCGTAAAATATATTTAAGTATATTAATATTTCGACTGAAATTAAAGCACTAGCTATGAGGAAAAAAGAATATTGCCTACCGATACATGGAATAATGGCTGAGACCAACAAACATTGGATTACATCGGTTAAAAACACAACTTATTTACTTGGCTTAGTTAGAAAACTTAAATCACCTTTTAACAGCACATTCTTTTCTATTGCAGATAATGCGTTCCAATCCATCAATACTGTTTTTGGTGATAATCCTGTTTTCAATTACGAATGCAATTGTTCAAAATGCGAATGAGATAAGTCAAGGGCCAAAGAAGACCCCACCCAGCCCCAGTGCAGCTCTGTACCCGAGGGCGACGGAGACCAGAGACTTGAGAACCTTGGATGGAGTCTGGAACTTCAAAGTATCACCAACTGACCCTGAGTATGGTCAACGAAACGGGTGGTATGAACAGGATCTTGAAAAGGTAAACATTTGATATACAGGGTTATACTTGGGGTGTACCTGTAGGTTATATGGGGTTTGGATGCAAAATAAAAATAGTTTTTTTAAATTATTTTTTTAATCCTGTCGCCCAGTATTTAATTATTTAAATTTAGTTCCATTCCAGGCTAGGTGGGCTTACTATCTTCGACCACACCGTCACTTAATATCAGGTGAACTGTGGTCGAACACCTAGATTGTCAACCATAAAAAATACGTAGTTTTATATATTGTAATTACGTAAGTTTATCGTAAGGAATGGTTGACTATTTCTGAATACTTTACACTCCCACTCCGTAATGAATGGGACAATAGAGGAACAAAAATGCAAACATAATTTTAATTTAATTTCTCCCACGCGCCTTCAAATATTATGTGACTTTTAACTTATAGCTGCTTATGAATATCACGAAGAGTGTGCAAAAAACTCATTTGTATCGTTTTATGCGCCGAGTTAGTTTTCCCGGACTTATTTTTGTTTTATTCTGGGCCAGAAAGTATTTGAGAAATATTTTCGGTACACGTGTCGTACCGAAAAAATTTTTTTGATACTTAAGTTTTGTTTTCGTTACATTCTCGATAAAATATGTAAAACAGCTGATGTATTTTCGCTATTTCAGTGTATTTATATTTTTTTTTTTTTTTTTTTGTGTATTGTTAAAAACATTTCACGGCTACAGATACTGGATACCTGGTTATTGGAAATAACCAACAACGACAACTATAATCGTCCATCCCAAAAATTCAAACACCATCCAGCATTTGTGGAGAAGTGGTTTGAAAAAGACTTGCACGAGGTGCTCCGTTTTTCCTATAGCGTTGTTTTCGCTTACCTTAAAATTGAAACATCAAATGCTAATTACACTTACAATTCGTTTAATTGCATTAATTGTTTTAATTACGTTGAATGTATGTTTTGTTCCCACACGCAGTCGTAATGCTTCTTTTTCGTAACCTTGTTTTTTCATATGACAGGAACCAATTTTCTCGTGTCTTATTTAATTACTTACTATTGATATTGTTTCACATATTAACATTGCGATCACAGGTTCGATTACTTTATAATATGATTATATTACTTGGATTAGATCTCCTTAGCAGGAAGTTGTCTAGGTAGGTACCACCGCAGTACCAGATACACTGCCGACAAGCAGTACTGAGTTCCGGTTTGAAGAGTACTGCAGCTAGCGAAATACAAGGCTGTTGAGACCAGCTATCGAAAGTCTCAAAGTAATGGTCACTAAACAAAGTTCTGTGTATCGCTGTAATGGTCACGGACAGGCGTTATCTCTTACCAACAGGAGAGCGCCCCGTTCGTCTTTACTTTTGCATAAAAAAATAAAATAAAAACAATTCGTTTTCTTTTTGTATTTCGCCGCCCTACTGATTGCTTGTAAGACAGTTGGGAGTGCCTGTAAGTAAGGCCAAGATTGAGCTGAGTGCCAAACCTTGGGAAATACCAATGTTCAGAAGTGGACTATGACGGGCTGATTATATTATTTTTTTAAACTCGTTGCATAACAACAAAGGTGTCAAGAGCATTATAAGACCATAAGATTTAGAAGTACAACTATAACGACCTTCAAACCAGTTTTTTTAATTAATGATCACTCTTACTAATTAGTTTCTACGCAACCAATTCAATTCTTTGGATAGAAACAATTTGTCAATTTTTTACCCGACGACGACGACAGCCCCAAAATAATTAATTTAACATGGAAGTACGGAAGTATGAAGTATGACTTTTTTTAATTTTCCAATTTTTTTTCTGGTCATAGGCTAGGTATTTGAGCTCATTTGAGGTTGAGGTAGAAGTTGTTAAACATTCTAATGTTTGTAATTGGTGTGAACAACAAAGCGTTATTTTGTCTTATCTTATGAACTAGAAAAATATAACACACCTTTTTGGGGTAATCGTGTAAAAAATTGTTTACATGACTTGCATGACTACTTGTTTGTCTTGCATGCATGACTTTGTTTCGTCTTAGTACTACCGTTTTGTTTAACTTTGTATTAAAATAATTAATAATATAATATAATATTAATTAAGAAGTTGATTTATTTTGTAGACCGGACCTGTGATCTCCATGCCAGTCCCTGCGTCGTTCAACGACATAGTGGAGGAGGCGTCCATTCGGGACCACGTGGGGGTGGTGTGGTACGACCGACGGTTCTTCGTGCCAACCTGGTGGGGAGCAGCCGGTCAGAGGGTCTGGCTGAGGTTCAGCAGTGTCCATTACGCTGCGGAAGTGGTAAGTTTCACAACTACTAAATTGGAATTCCTGAAAAAAATCGTTTATTTCAGTTAAATCCACCTGTATGTACATTAACATTATATGTGTAAGTCAAGTCAACGAAAACTAAATTATATTCAAAAGTATCACAAAAACTCAATGGAAAGTCTAAAATTGGTCAATGAACATTAGTCAAAACAATATAACACAATTCTAAAAATCAATAGTTGATCTCTTTTTTCGTCTACTGTAGGTAGACCTACTCAGCGAAATTAAAGGGTTAGTGAGTCTCATCCTCGAGCGATTGAGACTTTATGAAGTTTATTAAACAACTCAAATATGTAAATAGGTACCGCAATCACGGTCACATGCCATTTTATTCAAAATAAAAATCATAATTATAAAGCAAGCTGATATGATTTTTCTGAAGTTTAGGTTGATTGTAGATAACCCAAAAATTACGACAATGTAGGATGTGCTTCCGAGACTGCTGGTGAAACCTCTTTTATTGATGTTTACAAATAAATAAAAAATAATAAAATACAAATACGATTATTTCTGATTGCAATTTGGAGTTCAAAGTGGAACTACTTTGAAAAACAGCTCTTTCAATGTTACTTTTGATTTAAAAAAAAACACAATTATTAATCATAACCCCACACGTGTTTATGTCACTATTATGTACATGTTTGCCCGTAATTAAGTTAAGAAATATATATCTACGCAGCCATGTCGATATATTTATCATTTACATAGCAGAAACAACATTGTGTAAATGTTATTTAATGTGCTTAAAATAAAATTATTGAAGCTTTCTACATCTATCAAATCGTACAAAGCAGTAGATACGAACAAGATTCTTTCTAAATTTTATAAATAATTATATATCATATACGCAGACTTAAGGTTAGGTTACATCATCGGTAATTAAGAATTTGCCATTTTTGCTATTTTATTTGCAAAGTCGGTACATTGTAATTTACGCATTGTTTTTTTTATGACAAGGCATCAATTTAGTATCTGATAACAATCTGGCATGCATGCACTACCTACTCTACCTTACTTAGTTGTTTATTCGTGCAGTTCTAATCAAACCAAACCTTCAAACAATATCGTAATTACATTTAGCTGTAAATCTATTAAGTTGTGTCTCAGTAATTTGTTGTCAGCGTTCCGTATTGTTTTAAAATTTGTGTTGTTTTTTAAACGCCAAAGTTCAAGGTATGAAGTAATTAAGAAACTAACCTAATTATTTTCCGGGTCTATAAAATATTTAAATTGCGGATAATAGACAATGTAGTACAGTGCAACCTCGATAGAATAAAACTGAAGGAAATTGGAAAATATTCGTTATACCAAATAATTTGTTAAAATGAGGTTTGTTATCAGACGTTAGGTTGTTCTAAGATTCGTTTCAACAAGGCAAGAAAACATGTCCATTAGATTATTTATTGTCGAATGTAAGTAGAGAAAGTATTAACTCTTCTACTCTCCTTGTTGTAGTGAACGGTAGGATACGATATGTTAATATTATAAATTGTTTAAAATTGTTAAATAGTCCCTTATACTTTCTTTTAATATTCTACTGATTTGAAAATTCGTTAGAATGAGGTTTTCGACAAAAAGTATTCGTAATGTAAAGGTATATTTTGCATTAGCTCTTACGGACTTTGCATGGTGGTAGGGTACTTTAGTACTCGGCTGGCTAGCTACCACCCTCAAGTTGAAAATCTGCCGCCAAGCATCTAACGGTGTGTTCCGGCAGCCTCACTTGAGAGCCAGTTGCATTCCAGGCTAGGTGTGCTTTACCATCTTCGGCCACACCTTCACTTGACATCAGGTGAGTTGTGGTCAAACACCTAGCCTGTCAACCATTAAAAAAAAAAAAAAAACGGACAGTTCTAGGTGATTTCAAATAATTTGTTAAATCGAGGAAATCTTTATATTGAGGTAATCCTTTATGAACGTTATATTAAGGTGTAACCTTAATATAACTTTTACTTAGTTAAAATTAGAACTGAATTCTGCGAATATAATAATTAATCTATTTTACTGCTCTGGTTTACAAGCGTCTCTAAGTACATGATTTCGACTTCATTTAGATTCAAAGCATCCCAAGTGAGTGGCATATATCGCCCGTTCTCATGTTTTACATATAAACGTTATTCGTGGTCGTTACATCATCTTTAGGACACATCCTTCCACAGAATATCTATGTCCAAAGAAGCTATGAATTTTAAGTAGTTACAAAATGTCCCCATGAGTAGCATAGGTGCCACTCAGCAATCGTATTCATGTATATATTTGTTTGCTCTGCCTTCTTGTCCATTAACATTCGATAAATAGGTATGTTTTGTTAAATGTTTTCGTTTCTTGTTCACGCGTAACAACGCATAGTAACGCGTAACAAAATATGTTCTTCTTTGTTTAAGAGATTTGCAAAAGTATTTTGTTTTTATTTTAGGTATGACAGTAAAATATTTATTATCTTCAATGTTGAATACCTAACGATTTGATGCAGTTGTACTATGTACTGATGTAGTTGTAGTTGTGTTGTAGTTGTATTGTAGAATAAGTACTAAAAATGTTTTGATGAGACTAATGCAGTGACTTTATTTTCTGTGAAACTACATATAGGTTTTGTACAGTGCGCTCTAGTTCTACCTGATTAGACATACAGACATTTCTATATCTCTGTTATATTTCAAATTCTTGTTATGTTATTAATCATTTCATTTTTTAGATTATTAAGTACTTTTGTCCCATTGTTTCTATTCTATGCGGTGAACGAATAAAACAGACAGCTTAACTGTGTTTAATCATAATTCTTATCGAGATTAAATTCCGGCTTTACACTATGAAAGCAGCTATCTAACCAATAATTTCCTTATTCACGTCTAAAGAACATGATCTACTCTATTTCTATAACACTATACTTAACACAGTAAATAACATTGATCTTAATATGTTTCTGAACGGAGTAATTTGTAAAATCCGGTGAAATCAGGATATCGTGAGTTTAATATCTAGGTAGAAAGGGCACTTAGTCGGCTGAGGCCAAAGCCGAGCAGTGCGTGTTACTGTAGGTGTTGTACAGAGCCGGCAGTCAGTATTTATATTAGTGGGGCTTCCGTAGGTACTGTGCAACAATCGATAACCTAAAAAACAAAGCAGGAAGGAAACGAAAATTTTATTGTGGCCTTGTACTATTTAACTATTCTATCGAAACCGTCTGGAAAAGGAAAATGAAGAGAGCTAGGGAGACTGTACCGACCATATTGTCGCCAAAATATAAACATAACAAAGTTCCGGTTTGTTCTACAGCTAGCGAAATTACGGGGCTAATGAATAATCATCGAATATCTCGTATTAACGAGCGTAAAGCTAGACTCGAGCCTCTATCCATTAATGAGAAGGATTGTTTGACTTTGTACATCTTCGAGAACATTAAAAACTCTCAGACATGCAGATTTTCTCGTAAGGTTTTCCTTCGCCGTTCAAACCTAACGGACATTCGCGCAAACGAGTATATTAAAAAACTCAAAAATTTAATGAAAAAACCGAATAAGGGAAATGTCTAAACAAGAGCTTTTAATGGCTGAAGGCTGCGCTAGTACAAGAACTAAGGCTTCACTACGATTACCTGTTATATCTCTATTCTGATACCTACAAGTAAGTAAGAGCTTAAGGATACACTAAGTAACGACCTGCGTAGAGTGGCTGTAGAGATAGAGGTGGTGTTGACTAATTTCGAAGAGAGAAACATAAACAATGTCAACTAACATAGCAAAGGCTAACAAAGTTACTAATCTAGAAAAACCATTAGATCTGAACTAATGATTAATTAGCCTCAACAGGTTCCTAAAGCATATGGCTTACTTGCGTTGGTACAATTTCAATCAAGTTCGTCATAATTTAGTTGAATCAGGTATCTTTGCCCTGCTTTACATATTCCTGATTCCGCGCAGTCTGTGGGCCGTCGCTAGGCAATTCTATTGTAATTGGACCATTTGTCAGGAGACACCGCACCGATCGTGGGCTTGCTCTCGTACACTGTAACATAGTAACATAGATTTGAGCCACATGTGTACCGCCTGCTAGAAAGGTTTCCTCATATTTTAGGAATAGAAATAGGAAATGTTCGAATTTATATATTTACATATGTGTAAAGATAATGATAAATTTATTTGTATAAACATGAGTGGTTAACAGTATAGGGCTTATGTTACGAAAGTTTCTTCATGTTTTCCACGAACTTTATCTATGGAATAGCTGATGATTCACGATCGCAATGTTGCTTATCATTTTACTGTATTGTTAGTTATGGTTAGATAAAATATATTTGAAATTCATGTCACAAAGGTTCAGTCGAAATAATTAATTGAATCGTAGTAGAGCTTATATCTCGAGCTAAACTAAAATAATTTGTGATATTTGTTTTCAGATATTGTTTATACTAAAATAATGACTGAACTTTCACAAAAATAATTCTAAAACCAAAGTTTTATTGGAATAACGGTTATTTTCTCGTCATCATTTCAGCCGTAGGACGTCCACTGCTGGACATAGGGATCCCCTATTGACTTCCACAAAGGCCGGTTGGAAACGGCTCGCATCCAGCGCGTTCCTGCAGTCTTTATATTTTTTTTTCTTTGCAGTTATTTTCTAAAGGAGATAGATATATGTATTTTTCAGTATACTCTGTGCTCTAGGACAGTGCCAAAACTGTCCTATTAATACCGTATATATTTCATAAGAAATAGCAATTTCTTGGCAAATCAAAATTATCTAAGTCGCTTGCTAGCGTGTTTTATATCGACAGTAATAAGTTTAGTGTTCTTGTGATTCACTGAGAACAACGGGCACTCTTAGTAACCCCCGGACAAGATACACTGACCTCGCTCAATCTGCATTACTCAATCCAATCAGCTTCCTCGGATCTCGGAAGATCGTGCCTGCACTGCTATTCGTTTGTCTGCACGTGATAGGTCTTCAAGTTCGTGATGTTCTTGCACCTATAGAAAATATCAATTTTTTAAAATTACTAATATTTTTAGTAGAAAAAGTACGTAACGTAGGTTTACGTTTGTCCTTGTTTGCATGTTTAGTACAACTTCTGTAACCTGTTACCGATACTGTCACCGATTAATGGATTTGGATGAAATTTGAAACCAAAACATTCGAAAAATCAATTGCATCATCATCATTTCAACCGTAGGACGCCCACTGATGGGCATAGGCCTCTCCCATTGACTTCCATAAGGACCGGTAAAAAAATTAAATTGAAAAATCAGTTTGTTTGGCATACATTTTGAACACATTAATATGAACCCTAAAATAGAAATATCTATATGAGTGTATGTGTGTGATGATAGTGTGTGTGTGTGCGCTATGCAGATAGCTTATATGCTGAATTACCATATAGCTTATTTTTCCCCGAAAAGATGAGAACCTTGCCAGCTTGTTCATCTCCGTCCGGATTATCTGGGAGGTCGTTTAGCCATCCTGTGCAACCACTGCGTCAGAAATTTCGCCCAACGGACCTTCGACATTTGACCACATTATCTAAATATCTGAGGTTCGGCCTAGACCTACTTTATTATTTACCTAGAAACAGACCCATAGCGATGATAGCGCAGTGGTTAGTGCGGTCGGTTCGCATGCTTAACGCGTGGGTTCAAACCCCAACAATGAGCTTGAGCTGCCGGTGAAGGAAAACATCGTGAGGAAACCATAGCATGGTGGTAGGGTTACTTTAACACCCCTCAAGTTGAAAATCTGCAGCCAAGCATCAAACGGTGTGTTCCGGCACTCCAGAACCTTTTCTATTTCAGACTAAGTAGGTATGTTTACCACACCGTTACTTAACATCAAGTGAGCTGTGGTCAAAAACATAGCTTGTCATCATTTTAAAAAATGTATATTTTTTATGTAAATAAATACTTTGTAATCCTACATCTATTCTGTGATCGAAAAAAGGGTAAAATTTAAAATTTCCTAGCAAAACAATTTCATATTTGCCAATTGTATATAATAAATAATAAATATCGTTGGACATTACACACAGCGCCATCTGACCCCAAACTAAGCAAAGCTTGTACTATGGAAGTCAGATAACTGATAGAATACTTAAATACTTTTTTTTTGTAAATAAATACTTATAATAAATACAGTACACCGAGACACAGAACAAACATTTGTTTTTTTATATCACAAAATGCTTGCCCTGGGTGGGAATCGAACCCACGCCCTTCGGCGTGTATAATAATTGGCATAATTGCCCGAAAGCTAATTCAACGTTCTCATAATGATGGTGATGACTAGTAACTACACTATGTAAGTAAAACAATCCTAAGTATGGACGTCATGCGTAGAGAAAGTGTCTTCTCATTTTCAAACGCAACAATGGGTAACAAATCAGACGTGCAGTGAAGGCATCTTGATAAAATATACCACAAGACTGCATAATAATGCAATTTGCAGTACAATCTCATCATAAGACGCAGTTTGTGTAATAATAAACATTTAAGAGTATAACAATCGTTTCTAGATGTAGGAGCATGAAATTGCCGTTGCAACTTTTTAATGTTAAGGTCCTATAAAAGCAATTGTTGTTCGCGCTTAAAAATGAGATTTTTTTTGTTAGGTTCATATTAGAGTCCTATTTTTATGGTAAAGAAACGACCTCGGCCCTTTTGTCATAGTAGAGATAACTGCAAGTAAACAGCCCTGTTGGCTCATTGGTAGCAAATCTGCTTTAAGAGCTGAAGGGCGTGAGTTCGATTCCCGCTCAGGACAAACATTTTATGTATCAACAAATGTTTGTTCTGTGTCTGGGTGTTCTGTATGTATTATAAGTATGCATTTACAAAAAAAAAGTATATATGTATTCTATCAGTTATCTGCCTTCCATCACATAAGCTCTGCTTAGTTTGGGGTCAGATGGCGCAAAAAAAAACATGTAAACATTGCAGCGAAATTTTGAATATCAAAACTAGGACCACATCGCTGTATTGGCATACATTATTTTTTGGTTACTCGGTGGTAAGTTCTATTAGGTATGTAATGTCAGCACAAACCACCACCACCACCACCACCACCAACCACCACACCACCACCACCACCAACCACCTTTGAAACCGTAACACAGTTTTTAATTATGATTATCGCCGAAACTGAATCGCGCACAAAATGTTCAAAATTTGTCGTAATTTTTTTTACCTCAACGTGCCGGCCATGTTACAATAGCTGTGGCTAGATTATTGATGGTATGATTACACCATCAATAATCTAAGAGCTGTGGTTACGAGCTGACTGAAGCATCCGTGTCCCGGTGATAAACATAATTAACTGGTTTGAACCGATGAGAATGGACCTGTATTCTTCACCGCAAACACATGACCTTGGCTTCCAAGACCATGATTGTCGAGATGATGTGGAGACGTCTGTAGTAATTGTTCGTTTTAATTAATGTGTTCATGTACCGAAAATTAAAACGTTACAGTGTTGTTTACACACTACTTGACGGTAAAATATTTGAGTCTGCGGTTTTACCCACTTACATAACTATCAAGTAAAATGGCATAATGACGCTGTTTACCTACTACAAAGTCTAGAAAAAATATATTCACCCGCGTCTAAAATATTCCTAGGCTATATTTTGTAAACACTGACACTCCTGTCAGCGCATTTCACCAGACTTCAATCATAAAAATATGTTTTTTAGAAATAAAAAGAGCTTTCCCATACATCAAAGTCTTTTTCACAAAAGGTACGTTATAAGAAGAGATACACATCTTTCTGGGAACACGCCTACGTCCTACGTGATCAGCCTTATCGCTGATATATGAATCGGATGCGTAATGCGATTTATTCACAGCTTGTTGTCACTTTAGGTTTACTGTTTCAAAGGAAATTATACTCAGTTGTTACATATTTATGATGTAGAAATATTATGTAGATGAGTCAAAGTTCTCAATTTTATATTTTGATACTTATCATATGATGAAGGGTACTGTGTGGCTAGCAAAGTTACTGCGCTACGCTCTTCAATGTCTTAAAGTAATCAGCACCATTGCAGTGGCCCCCAGGGATCTTTATGACTATGAATTTTATTAATCAGTTTAGGTACTGCTGCAATAGACACGGTCAGTGTGTTCTTCATCCTAATTTTATTAAACTATACTGTTGTTTCGCCTCGCTACTCTCTGCTGATCGATATACGCGGACTAGGAAGTTTATGTAACCTTAACCTTAGTGAAAGCCAGGGGATCGCTCGTTACGGCGGACAGATACAAAATTGGAATTACTTACCCGCTCGTTATGCCAACGTGCATAAAAAGTGTTCCATATACCTAGATACTTAATAAATGATTACGCAAGCCGTAAGTAGCCCGTAACACAACTACGAGACAGTTTAGTTTTAGTTAACAAGCGTAGCATTGCGAGGCGATTTAACTTAGAATATATTATTTCATTTTATTTTTTGTAAATATACATTTCCATGGTTAATAATTACATGTTGTCCCCAATTCGCACAGTCTGGGCACAACTAACAACAGAGAACTACAATAATACAAACAATACAATACAACAGAAATATTATAATACAATAAGAACTGAACTGAATAGTGAGGAACTTGGTGTAACCAATTTTTTTTTAACGCAATAAGCCTGACTGAAACCACTTAAAGCAAAACGATTGCCCGTTTTATTTATGTTACATTGACTATAGACAATATACACTTTATTTATAACTTAAAACAATAAAAACAAAATATAAATAATAACATAATAGGACAAGAAGAAAGAAATAAGTTTTATGTCACAAAACCGGCCTCAACTCAGCATAATGCCGACATTACCCAACCGGCACTGGTCTTCCGTCGGATAATTATGATGTATGTTATCTAGCTCAAATTCAAGAGAATCAATGCAGAAATGCTTCAAATGGAAACCATTTTAGGAATAAACTCCTACACAGGGCAATGCACCTGATTTGATTAAAAAAGCATCCATATCCTGCACAAGTGCACACTTATCTTACTTTATCGGGGCATACCTCTAATATATGGTCAAGTAAATTGATTTTATTGCCGAATTATATTAATGACCAGCCCACGACTTAGGACCTCTAAAAAGCGACACCGTTTCATGAAACTAGAACTAAACGGTTCGATTCTACTTTTATCGTACGAACCGCTAAACAATGGAATCTGCTGCTTGAGTGGGTGTTCCCCGATAGATATCATCCGGGTGCCTTCAAATCGCAAGTGAGGTTTGATATAGGTAAGCGTACTCCATCGTAGATCGCATCTTTAATATCAGGCAAGACGGTGGAGTCAATCGAAAGTCAGCACGTTATTTAAAAAGTGACGGGGGTCGACCCGCACTTACAACATATGAAACAGAGATGCTACAAAATGAGCTCGAAGTACAATCAGATGTGTCAATTTAAGTAGAGAGACCTAAACCTTCTGATACCGCTCTAGATACTAAGCTGTCAATACGAGTAAAGCACCATCATTTCACTATCCCCTTAGATTCTATGAAACTGCAAGACATGTATATTCGTTTGCCTGTTACTTAAGATACATTTAAAAGAAAACCAACAAATTGTTTACTTTGTCAAGTGATACTTAGAATAAACTTTTCCATGATTGCGAAAGACCTTCTATCAAAGCTGGGCTAAACGATAAACTGGTTTATATAGCCAACTAATAGGTGTCAGCTCATCGAAAGATAAGGACATACTTAACTCTACTTACGAGCTAGAGATAACGTAAACGAGTATTTGTAAACACCAATATTTAAGTAATGATTGCATGAGTTTATATTACGGTTATGAGGTCATATTTTTTAATTAGTACCTACCTATGTAAGTCCAGCCCATTAGCATGATAAGTAAAGAAAACCCCCAATAGATTAATTGCTTGACTTGTACAAAATATTTACTCTCCTGTTTCCAGTACGTGAATGGAAAAGTGGCGACGTTCCACGAGATCGGACACCTTCCCTTCGAAGTGGAAATCACGGACATGGTGTCCTACAATACCAGCAACCTGCTGACGGTTGCTGTCGACAACATACTGCTATCAGACACGGTGCCGCAGGGGTACATCAAGGATACTCCCATTGGGTTAGTTAGAAATCAATTTTTTTAAGGTTCCTTGGTAGGACTGGAAACCCTTACAATTTCAACATGGCCGTCTGTCTACAGGGCACGACTATTTTTGCACTACATAAACAAAAATTGCTAGAAAATTAAATTGTTTCAAGATCCTGCATTAAAAAATACTTGAGGTGAGGTCATCACCTCTTGGCAACTGGTCATCATCACATTTTTTGACCTAGGATGGAGTACGTCCTAGAAAGAGCCTGTATACTTTGATATAAAAGACATCCATATTGTCGGTTCTATTTGCGAAACACTGGCTATCATCATCAGCCTATCGTAATTCACACATGGATAAGGTCTCTCCCAAGAGACGGCACGCAGCCCGATCTTAGACTTTTCGCTTGCATGCTGTCCTACGTATATCGTCACTACATCGAGTCTCACTCAAGGCTACGTCATAGAGGTTCAAATAATAAAAAATATACATAGAATCAAAACTTGTAGACCTACTTATGTAAGGTATGAATAAATTGAATATGGTTAAGATAGGAAGGCTACAACAAAGTATATTAAGGATTAATAAACAGAATTAGTTTCAACCCCAATCCAAAGTAAGGATGAAAATATTATTAAGTATTTATAGCACAGCCCTATTTAAAAAATCTCTACGTGCTCCATAAAAATCTTATAAACTGTTTTTTGGATTTTATTTGGCATCCATTTTTTACAAGCTTTTATTTACCTTGCAGTGTTAGTATTTTTCATACATTTTACTAATACGTTTGCCCGCAGTCAACCAAAACCTCTTATAGGTTATTTTTTTTAAACTTAATAATGAGATTTCAGTTACTTTTTTGTAAGTCTGTAACAACTTAATTTTAAAACGTAATTAAACTATTTGTTCATAAAATCTTATAAAGTTATTATCCGGACAAATTCCACGAACCTCATAGAAATTAAACGCCGACTTCCCGATTAGGACCAATTACACTTACATTCTACGTAAGTGCTTTGTTATGTTCATACAAGTATTGAGCTAAACAAACACCGCAGTCATCAACTAATTTCTAAAAACAGAAATACTTTTATATAAGATTTTACTTTAGGCCTACAAGAGGAAGGATAAAAATATATAGGTTCATCCCCGCACCACCCGTGTAGAAATATATTTTTCAATGAATACCCACATTTTTCCTTTAATGTTTTTTTTCTGGTATTGTGTGTTCGTTGCTATGCTATATTTGGTTAGCAAACATTTAATTATCGAATGATTGGACAATGTCCGATAAATAAACACCATTGTCTAGTACATGACAAATAGGCAGACAGATACTCGCGGATACGATATACGAGATATTTTTTTTATTATTTTTTTTACTATTCTAACGTAAGATTGTGTTTTTTTTTTGTTTCCAGCCATAACAAAGTCAAACAGGAGCAAACGTACACTTTCGACTTCTTCAACTATGCTGGTATACACCGGTCGGTGTTCCTCTACTCCACGCCGCAGATCTATATTGACGATGTTATTGTCAACACCGATATTCAAGGGTTAACAGGTGCGTTAACCATAAACTAACAAAAACTTACTTACTTTTTTTATGTTTGAACAGACCTGATGTTAAGCGACGGTGTGGTTGAAGATGGTATGTAGGTACTTACTTAGACTGGAATGGAGCTGGCTCGCAAGTGAGGCTCCCGGGACACACTGTTGGGCTCTTGGCGGTAGATTTTCAACTTAAGGGTGGTAGCTATTCATCCAAGTAATTAGGAAGTACTTTACGACCATGCTATGGTTTCCTTATAATGATTTATTTCCCCGGCAGTTCAAGTTTTTTCTAACTTTTTCTATTTTAATCAGCTATACAATGTGTTGATCATCTATACTAGTATTTAGCTACTCAACAATCAGTCTTACCCAACCTAGACTCGATCACTTAATTTGTGCTTGATATTGAGGAAAGTTTTAATTTTAATCTATCAGTACTAACTGTACGAATAGTTATAAATAAAAAACCCGAGTTTATTATGTATTTAGTACAATATCGTTGGGTCGCTAACCTTCAGTATAACTATTAGTTACATTTACATGTTTAATCGTTTAAAAACAGGCGGGCTAACACAAACATTCGTATTTATTATGTTTGTTTCATGTGTGAAGTCAGATGTATTTTTACTAGATGGTAGATGTCTTAAACTGGTGGTCAACTAGGTTATCAGGTATAGGTAAACCGCAGTATCTAATTTTCTGCCACCATGCAGAAGATAAATATTAGGTATTGTGTTCCGGTTTATAAGTCTGCGTTTAATGACCAACTCGCCTGATGGAAAGCAATGATGTGGTTGAAGTGTGTTGCTGCCAAATCTCCGTCGAATCCTGTAGTAAAGATGCCACTACTTTACTAGGGCATGACCAAACTTGCTTAGTGTGACTTAGACGTATTTCACTTGATTTATTTTAAAAGACCAGAGCCTCGATCACGAAAATTTATCGAATTCGTATCGTAAAGAGTCCTCGATAGCATACAAAGCTGTACAAATCTCATACAAATTTTTGTCGATGTCGATAAGAATACTTTTTCGCAAGTCGTTCGTGATTGAGGCTCTGACTAAATCAAAATACTTGACCCTGGAAAGATACAAAATGCAACGCCTAAAACAAATAAAATGAAGTATCTGTGACAGTTATAACTAACGATTCAAGTTAAATGAACTTTATTTCATGAGTTAGTACCTGTACATGAAATATCTGTATTTCACAGGGTTCATAGTTTACAACGTGACGTTCAAAGATAGAGAGCCTGACGCGGAAAACGTGCAATGCTTCATCCAAATATTCGACAAGGCTGACAACCAAGTGACAGCTTCCCAAGACTGCGCCGGCCTCATCGAAATAGGCAACGCTAACTTCTGGTGGCCTTACCTCATGCACCCTGAACCCGGCTACTTGTACACTTTTAAGGTAACCTTATAACTGGTAACTCCATTAACAGTATTTATAGACAGTATCTAACAAATTATTTTATTGCTAACAGAACACCTTAGACACTTTCTAGTCTTTTTTCTACACACCAGAATTTTACAGAAAACATAAGAACCTTATGAGCCACGAGCGGCGGCTGTATCGCTAAAAACGATTAAAAAATTTATATATACAAATATAAATAATCCATACAGTAAGTAAACATAAAATTCCATACTATTATGTGATAACTTAACATTATCGGAAACTAAACTTGAAGTAGCTGCATCTCCGTACTCTGTTCATTTCGAACAACAGTTCCATCTAGATAAATATAATTACAAACAATAAATTGTATGTAGAACATTTTATTTATTGTTGATTGATTGATTTTTCCCCCTATTTTATGGGCGATACCATTATATAATATTGTTAAAAATGTTACTTTCGACATAGTAGATATTGCCATTCAACGCAGCCGTGAATAATAAAATAATAATGTTATCCGAACACCACAATGTTATGGCATTTGCTATGCTTATTCAATCAATCTTGGTGTTTACGCTAATCATTACCAATTTCCAATTTAGAAATTGACCGAAAATTGTTTTATTGCGCTATTTTTAAGATTAATTTTGCAAAGTGAACAAATTTTGTAAGAAACATGTTATTCTATGAAATAATTCGAATGCTTTATATAACTCCACAGGCGTCCTTAATAGGCCAATTCGGCGAGCTGGTCGACACGTACAGTCAAAAGGTCGGAATAAGAACTGTTACGTGGAGCAACACTACTGTCTACCTCAATGAGAAACCGATCTACCTCCGAGGATTTGGCATGCATGAGGACTCCGATGTAAGTTTACAAGTCTTATAATGCACTCATTAGGACATAAGTAGGTATAGTTCGCGTCATATAAAAAGGACTTTGAGAAATATTTGCGCATGCATATTGGGTACACTCGCGCACCAAAGTACTAGGACTTTTTTTTTGTTTTTGCTTTTCGCTTGTAGCTTCATTTATTGGTTATTGGTATATTGGTATATTTTTAAGGTACCTAACATTGAAAATATATTAGACAGATTATTATCATTAGATAAATATAATTAAAAACATGTTTGACAGTACAGACAGCGTTCTTTTTACATGACGCGACCTGTATAGCTGTATCCTCATTCAGTATTACGAAAAGATACAAAACTCATAGCTATAAATTATCCAGTAATCCAAAGTACTTAGTTGTATTAAGTAATTAAAGTGTATAATATATATTTATATTAAGATAAATATGTATTAAATTATTCATGTCATCTCCATGCGGAGCCGGATCCATCGTATTGCAGAGATGGGAACCCGTGCAGTGCCTAAGATGTGTACCATGTGCGGTGTAGGTTTAAGGGGTTTGATGTGCATCTACGCTCACCTCATTTTCTATTCTGTCTTGGATTTAGTGGCGAGACATTTGAGTAACAATTTTCCTTTTCAGTTACGTGGCAAAGGGTGGGATCCGGTGCTATGGGTGAAAAATTTCAACCTAATCAGATGGGTGGGAGCCAACGCTTTCAGAACCTCACATTATCCTTATGCGGAAGAAATCTACCAGATGGCAGACGAACAAGGAATCATGATTATTGACGAATGCCCTAGCGTTGATACAGAGTAAGTGCACACATTCATTTGTTTTTACATTTCAGAAAAGATACTGTTCACTGAATCTGTACAAATTGGTCGTTGGTTACTTTACTTGGAGATGGCATCCTGGATAGAAATCACTTGGAGAATGTGGCATTTAATGATGCGTTCTTTAATGGCAATATTTTTGTTTACAGTATCTTCACAGATGCGCTACTCGCGAAGCACAAGCAGTCGATGACGGAACTAATCCGACGCGACAAGAATCATCCAAGTGTCGTCATGTGGTCCATCTCCAATGAACCGAGAAGCGCCAACAAGCTCGCCGATGTTTACTTCGGGCAAGTACTCATACACCAGGATACATCTGCATGTACTCTTAAATTAGTAGTCTGCTATAAATTAGTCAGCTACTTTCTACCTAGCTATAGCCAAAAAGTGAAGTAGGTATACAAATATAGATAAACAAATTCCTTGACCACTCTCTTCCTGAAGAATCCCTGAAAGACCTGTGATTTTTATTGACCAATCACGCCAAACTGCCATCTGTCTAGGGAGAAGATATGCCTAGCGTCCGTTATTGGATCCTGACTTCTATTAATAAACTCGTTGGTCGTTGTAGTGTATTTCCAATTGGTCAAAAAAAAAGAAACGCCAATTTCATTTCTGCGCTTGATTTATAACTTAATAAAACTACCTAAGCAGCGAGGCGAATCAATTAGGTAAGTAGAGTTGACGTCCTGCAACACGAACGCCTTAATCATTTATTTAATATCGTAATAAAATGTATTCTTGTAGATTTAGCTAGTGACTTTTAATTACAATCTATGTTGTTTTGTATTTGTAGTGAGGTGGTGCGACATGTTAAATCAATGGACTTATCGAGGCCAGTGACCATCGCTATCTCACAGTCAGTCCTTGGTGACAAATCTGTAAGTATTTGAATACGTTTATTTTTCAAGATTATGATGTAGGTACTACCTACCTACCTACCTACCTACCATAAAAGTGTATTCCTAATAATATAATAAATTCGTATCTTTTTGTTGCTTCTTCAATCTTGCAGTATTGTGCGAGCAATCTTGATATAATTTTGTAAAAGTACATACGAATATATACCTACTAAAAGAGAAGTCTGGAATAAGACGTAATCAACATTTAACCATCATCATCATCACATTGTTCATCATTTTGTAGCGATGATAGCTCAGTGGTTAGCGCGGTAGGTTCGCATGCCGAAGGGCGTGGGTTCAAGCCCCAACAATGAGCTTGAGCTGCCGGTGACGGAAAACATCGTGAGGAAACCATAGCATGGTGGTAGGGTACTTTCTAGTACTCGGGCTGGCTAGCTACCACCCTCAAGTTGAAAATCTGCCGCCAAGCATCTAACGGTGTGTTCCGGCAGCCTCACTTGAGAGCCAGTTCCATTCCAGGCTAGGTGTGCTTTACCATCTTCGACCACACCTTCACTTAACATCAGGTGAGCTGTGGTCAAACAACTAGCCTGTCACCCTAAAAAAAAAACAGCAATTTTTTATCACCAAGCGGGTGTATATTTTTAACTTTCAGCTCCCCGTGGTTTCACCCGCTATAGGTAGACCTACTACAAGAACCTTATAATTTTTAAATATAAAAGTAGTCTATCTCCATACCGAATTTCATTTAAGCCCGTCTAGCCATTGAAGCATGAACATTTTTACAACGTAACAATTGTATTTTTAATGAGAGATGTAATGTAATTTAGATAATAGTAACGGTTGTGATATTGAAAATTTCCCAGGGACAACACCTGGACGTGATATGCTTCAACCGGTACAACGGCTGGTATCGCGACACAGGCAACCTCGGCACCATCGCCTCCAACGTGGTGGAAGAAGCTACCAGCTGGCACCGAAAGTACAACAAGCCGGTACTCATGACGGAGTACGGGGCTGACACTATTGCGGGACTCCATTTGGTAACAATAATTTTCTATACCTGTGCCTGACATTACTTGGTTATTGCTATAAATAGAGTTACGCGGAACTACGCTAAAACATAATAATTAGTGTATCTTCCGTAGTAATTAGGTATAAAAATAAGCCGTTCAATTATTACGTTAGCAAAATTTTAGTAGGTTTAGCGCCTCATTAGTTTCTTTTTTAAATTCTAAGGTAGGTATAGGTCCTATAAGTAAATGTTCTTTAAATTAATGAATTCAATGACCTCGTTCTTTTTTTAATAAATTAAATATTACTTTTTTTTTAAATAAACACACACCATTAATCCTCGCCGAGGTTTGTCTCGGTATCGAGTCCTCTCCAACTCTAATCAATAATAATAAAACATCGGCTTAGCTAATTTAACACCACGTTAGTAGGTATCTTATATTTGTTCCTCTCTCCTTGCCAAGTACCCGGAGTACGTGTGGTCAGAGGAGTACCAGGTGGCGACACTCTCGGAACACTTCAAGGCTTTCGACCGGCTGCGGCGTGCCGGCTTCTTCTTCGGCGAGCTCATATGGAACTTCGCCGACTTTAAGACTACTCAGAGTAAGTGCACTTGCTAGAGTTAACATATTTTAATAAAGTAAATTTATGTACGATATATCTATAGGTCGATTGGCGCTGAAACGTGGTCTCTATGTGCCTTCTTGGTAAGCTCAAAGTAGCACAACGAGCTATGGAGAGGGCTGCTATGCTCGGAGTTTCCCTACGAGATCGAATCAGAAATGAGGAGATCCGTAGAAGAACTAAAGTAACCGACATAGCCCAGAGAATCAGCAAGTTGGAGTGGCAATGGGCAGGGCACTTAGCACGCAGAACTGATGGCCGATGGGGCTGCAAAGCTCTGGAGTGGAGGCCACGAACCGACAAACGCAGCGTAGGACGTCCACCCACAAGGTGGACAGACGACCTAATAAAGACTGCAGGAACGCGCTGGATGCGAGCCGCTTCCAGCACAGCAGTGGACGTCCTACGACTGAAATGATGATTACGATATATCTGAGTAGATTTTTTTTTCTTCTATACTCTATCGACTTCTTTACTCTGCAAGTTTTCGATTTACAAGCTTCAATGTTTACGATACAATACGTTATATTACATTCTATTATATATTATATTACTTATCGTTAAAATAATATGTACCTTCATACATAAGTAAGCTTCCAGTGAGTTTCTGAATCAAAACCTTAATTCCAGCGATAACCCGAGTGGGCGGCAACAAAAAGGGCATATTTACACGCGAGCGGCAACCCAAGGCAGCGGCGCACCACCTGCGTGCGCGTTACTTGGCACTTGCAGCCGCCGATGCGGGCGCCGCGCCTCCACCTCCCGCCTACTACGTGAGCGACAACAAACCCGCCAGGCACGAGGACCTCTAACTCTACATACTGCCTGGAATCTTATTTTGTGTCGTCCCCGTACCTACTCTTAGACGTGTCAGAAAAAGATTGAGAACCACTGCTCTACTGTGTGTATTTACGTTACAGACTTTCAAGTGACCAGACTTCGATTACTTTAAACGTCCACTTCGGCTGGATTATATAATTGTGTTATTATATTCTACCAATGAACCTAAGACACCAAAACACTGTAGGCAAAAATAAAATAAGTATCATACAGACTCTCAATTCGCAAGTGTCCAGTCCTGTCATTTTTTAAATGCCAGTCGAAGTGCAGTTTTGAAGTATAACAAGGATATTGATGTAAAGTGTTATTGTGTAAGTAATACTGTAAAAGTATTGTTGACTTTTGCCATAGAGGTAATTATCTCTGCTTTTACTAACAAAGTCGTTGATGAGGCCCTATACCCAAACTGTACCTACTCCCATGTTGTGAACTAAAGCAACGAAATTATCTTTACCAATGCACAAATACCTATTTTGAAGTTTAAAATATCTACAAGGCCGAAGACAGAGAAAGGTCCGATTTATGTACCTAAAACAAGCAAACTACAGGCCTGGGGTTGGCCAAATGACCATCACCTCGCCTGACATTATCCAAGCGAGAGTGCGGACAAAATAAAGATAGCAGAGTGATGAAATTTCGCTAAAAACAGGGTCTTAGTAAATAATTTACTATTCGGCATGTGTCATTGTATTCTAATTATGTTTTTTTAACTTCGTAAGCTGGGTAGCATATGTGTGTGAAAACACTAGGTACTACAAAAACGGCCTTCTAAGAAACTAGCAAAGACTAGCTAAGGCCTATGGAAGTGTAGATATACCTATAGGTATAATTATGTTAGTTTTATTTAGGTAATAGCTGAGCCGCATTTAAAAATGAAAAGTAGAAATATATCTTAAATAATTGGGTAGTTTGTGTCCGAACAAGAGTCTGTATTTAAAATATTTTCGTAAGTAAGTAAATACGATAAAAAAAATTACTTACTAATAAACTATGTTGGCGCTGCGGTCTATTCCACTTGAAAATATTCATGGGTGATCATAGACGATACTTTAGTATCCCTTGATCACCTAAGAAAATAATCACCTAGGTCAAGGGTCGGCAACCTTTTGGCAGGCAGAGGCCACAAGGTAGCAAAATAAAGTAAAGACTCTCCTCACTTGTAATATTAACACGTACCTATAATTGGTAATATCCCGTAGAATAGATAGAAAAAACAAAAATGCTATAAAGAATTGTTTTATTAAAATATGGGCAATTTAATTCTTATATTTAATTTCAATATTTTCTATCTATAATATTTTAGATATTTATGACTAATTTACAAAACAATCACGGGCCGCAAGTAGGATATCCTCGGGCCGCATGCGGCCGCAGGCCGCATGTTACCGACCCCTGCCCTAAGTGATCTTAATTCGCTCTACTTAAATAAATGTTTGTATCATTTGATCATCCGATAACATAATTTATTTAGTTATCCTAGTGAATTCTATTCAAATGTATTATAATACTTAGTACCTAAAATAAAATAAAAAATCTTTTGTATATCCATATTGCATACGCACACGCACTAGCAGTAAAATTTTCACATCTATCAAAATGTAAGAAGTACTACTGGGCCAAAATAAATACTACATTTTTTGCCATATCAGGATCAGTTCCATGGTAAAAATAGTTCGTAATGATGAGTAGATACAACGTTTCCACTTAACACTGCGCAACAATACGCGTACCTTGCATAATTAATATCTATCTACCCATTATTTCTACATTTCTGATTTTTAAAACTTAGAATGATAAGTTTAGTGTACATATTTGGCCTAATAATATTTGTACTTAAATAGATATTATTTATTTATATTTTTTTTTTTTTTTTTTTTTTTATTATTATTTTTTTTTTAAATAGATATTTGAAAATTTCACCGCTAGTCCACAAGCGTAGGGATATCAAAATTTCGTTTATTTAAAAAAACAGGTAGAATGATCCAACGTGTCCTGTTTTAATCAGTAACGTGTTTTCTTGAGTGATTTAATAACACCAACAAATTAATTAGAATAGAGTGGATTAAAATCTACTGCGTGATAATTTTCTTCTAAATGATAGCGAAACATCATTTGAGTAGAGTGAATTAAGGTGTTTAAAGTGAAAAAGAACAGCGCACGAACGAAAAAAAACAATTTCAAGAAGAGAAACCTAAGTTGGAAACTGAGAACCCGCCTACTTATTAAGCCCTTTCAGTTGAAACCAAATATTGTTATTCCTAAAAGTTTTTAATTCTTATATTTTGGAGTTTAATTTATGGTTCTAATGACATTTGGTGTTATTGTTCATTATTGCACATGCAAATCTGACCACGGAAGACAGACGAAACCAAAAGAGATGGATTATTATTATCTAGTTCTGTCTCGTGGATAATATAGCAAGCCGCTATGTTGTAGTGAACCTCAACCTACATAATCTTACGTGAACGCGAACAAACGCTACATAAATATTTTTAGACAATGGTATGAAGTAAACTGTACAATTAATTATTGAGTACATATATATGTTTTAAAAGCTAAGTATATACCTATACGTGTGTGAAATATGTAATGTAAATATTGTAAAATTAAACAAGTACACAAATACTTACCTACAAATATAAATAATTATAAAGTACAAAAGTGCTATGTATTGCTTTTTATTTGTTTCCTCTCCGTCTTAGTTTAGGTACTCTCGATCATAATATTAATATTTAGGTACTTAGGTACCTGTTTTTGTTTGTATACCTACCTCTTTAAACTCTTGCAACTACCACTAAGTAGTCATTATCATAAACACTCGATAAAAACTAGTTTTGGAAAATATTACAATGTGGATATGATTTTACCGCATTCCCGTCTAAACTACCAATAAGTCGGAGATGGTAGTGATTTCAGTACGTACTTATTGATGAAAAAAGCGATACAAAACTGAGAGTTGCAGAACATCAAAGTAAAGGAAAAAAGATTTATGACAAAAATGCTTATTTACTTTACGAAGAGTTGTGTCGCCCTATTGTATTTTTCCCAAAACTAGTAGGTATTTTTTTGAGTATAAAAATAGTGGTTTTATTCATAAAATGTCTAATACAAGGGCCAGTGTGGAAAAGTGATATAATGTGGTGAAACACGACTTTCCTGTTGTTTCAAAAACTTCATCGAAGCATAGTAACATAGTAAAGTTGCCACTAAGTACCTACTTTACTATGGCATGACTGGGTTTATGGATTTGAGTGACACGGACCAGAATTGACCAAGAATAACTTTGACTGTAAGACGAGGCAATATGGCTTTACACATAGTTTCATTTGCTTTAGTTATTCCTGGTGTGGCAAATATGAAAAAAAAATTAAACATGACTTGACGTCAAACATATTTCATTTCATGGATTCATGGCAGTTTTGGCGGGTACGCGGAAAGAGTCGTGTCACCCCGTTGTTGTATTTTTTCTAAAACTAGTGTTTTTTTTAGTGTTTAAGCATCAAAATGGTGGTGTTTCATTCATAAAGTGAAGCTACTACTTTACTAAAGCATGACTGGACTTGACCGAAACGGACAGGACTTGACAAAGACTGGACTTTGACTAGAACTATAGCTATGAAGCAACTAACAAACTAGCAACTATTTAACTTATGTACCTAACTTGAAAATATAAAACACTTGACACTGGCAAATGCTCAAAATGCGACGCCAAATCCGCCAATACCAAATAAAAAAAAAACGTCATATTCATAATTTCAATAAAGGGGCCGTTCAAGTATTACGTAAGCACCAAGGGGGGGTGGGGGGGTCTCTGTTTTGCTTATTTTGGATGACATGGGGGGTGGGGGGGTCTAGATGATGATTACGTCATCGTTAGTTATTTAAGTTTTTTCGGGGATTCCCGCAAATAATACATATGCGTAGGCACTCGCTTTGAGAACTGATTAGGGGAATTACCGCGCATTAGGGAAATTACCGTGCGCTATTCACTTGTCTAATAATTCACTCTCGTGCCGGCCGGCTGCAAGTGCGCATCTATCAGTATTGTTTTGTTTGGATTCTAAACGTATTGTAAGCATTGAAAGTTATCATTTGTGTTTATGTTGATGCAATTAGCCAAAGTTTAACGTTTTAATTATTTAAATTTAAATATCTTATTAGAATGTCATATCATATAGACAAATCCAAGTTATACCAAAAACTGTTCGAAAGTTTTAAAAAGTCTCATACTGGGACGAAAGTGCAAAATGTACAAAAGTTAGTTAACGAAGTTTGGCGAAATTATAAATTACAAGCAAAGTCAGATAAGGAACTAGATATTATTGTATCTAAGAGAATTGAAGAAGAATTGCAAGCGGCGACTAAAAATAAATCCAATCTGCTTCATTTTTTTTCCAAGGTGAGTAAATATAAGTACAAAGTTTCTCTTTACGTTCTGTAATAATTAAAACGATTTATGAGTAAAAAATATGATGGCCTATCTCAAAGTAAAAAGGTAAATGATTGATATTTTATTTCTTAAGATCGACTCCGGCAATTGGTCACAAAATACACGGTGTTTTCAATATCTGTATGTGAAGGGTTTCTGTGGGGAAAAGCTTTCAATAATATTTAAACGCTGGTTTTATTAAATACGGTGAATTTATGTAGCTTAATAAGAGAATATCCAGCAGAACTCTTAGAAATTTTGCATTTTTAGGCAACGTCTTCTACCAGTAAACCTGCAGAAAAAACACAAATTATACAGCCATTTTCTAACATTGAAAAACAGAAAGAAGATAAAATTAAAACCGGCAATGAATCACAAGAGCAACGCGAAAATAATAATAATGCAGATAAACAAAGAGCAAAACCTTCTCAAGAAGCTTTGAAAAATAAGATTACTCTACTCGAAAAAAATCTGAACGCTTTGTATTCTGCCAGAGATACTATGCCAAATTGCGCTGAAGTTGATAAACAGATCATTAAGTTGCGCGAGGAACTAAAAACAGCAAAAAATACTTTAAATAAGAAGATTCAAAACGCAGTTGCCCAGAAGAAACACAGGGATGGTATGAAAAGAAAGTTAGAAGATATTTGTCAGGAAAATCCTGAAATAAAAAGAAGACTATCTCTGAGGGATTCAGTAGGACATCCTAAACTTGAAAGCGATCAACCATTACTATTGAAAACAATTGCGGATATAGCTTTATTTGGGAGTGCATGTGATGACAGGAGACGAACGGAATCTATTCACAGCGTAAAAACTCTTGACGAACTCACACAAGAACTGCGTAAACTAGGATTTGACATTAGTCGCAGTGCGACATATCTTCGTTTGATTCCCAGAAAATCGAATTCTACAGAGGGACGAAGACATGTATCGACAGTCCCTGTTAGGCTCATTCGTGCTCAAACTGATCACCACAAGAGCCACTTAGATAGCAAGTCACATCGAGAAGATCCATAAAAAAGTAAACACGCCCACAGAGGGAAAAGTTAGACCTGTAAGAGTCGCTGCTCGTCGTGCTAATGAACTGATGTGCATTATTCAAAATTTAGAGCACCAAGATGTTGAATGGCTCGATGTAGCGATGATAGCTCAGTGGTTAGCGCGGTAGGTTCGCATGCCGAAGGGCGTGGGTTCAAACCCCAACAATAAGCTTGAGCTGCCGGTGAAGGAAAACATCGTGAGGAAACCAAAGCATGGTGGTAGGGTACTTTAGTACTCGGCTGGCTAGCTACCACCCTCAAGTTGAAAATCTGCCGCCAAGCATCTAACGGTGTGTTCCGGCAGCCTCACTTGAGAGCCAGTTGCATTCCAGGCTAGGTGTGCTTTACCATCTTCGGCCACACCTTCACTTGACATCAGGTGAGCTGTGGTCAAACACCTAGCCTGTCAACCATTAAAAAAAAAAAAAAAAAAAAATGAGAGTGACGTAGACATTCCAAAATCGGATGAAAGTGAGCAGACTTACAACACTGAGCAGCAATCCAATGTCATCGATAACTTAGAATCATGGATTCAGGTTTCATGGACTGAAGACTGTTAATGTGTTCCGAAAATATTCTTTATGTTAGTTATGTTCTTTATTTCTGATTATATTTTTTTGTCATTTACTCTATGTGTATCAGTTAAACCTAATATTTTCATGAATTTTCCTATTTTAAAAATAACAATATAAAAAAACATTTATTACTAAAAATGTTTACGTAAGCATAGGGGGAGGGGGTAAGTGCTTTGCTTACTTTTGATGACAAGGGGGGCGGGGGGGTAAAAAATGGTAAGAAATCTGCTCACGTAATACTTGAACGGCCCCAAACACACATGGAGTTTTGGCGGGAACGCGGGATGAATCGTGTCGCTCCGTTGTATTTTTTTCCAAAACTTGTGTTTTGTCGTGTGTTTATGCATAAAAATGGTAGTGTTTTATTCATAAAGTGTTGAATAACAAGTGCGAGTGTGGGAAAATGATATAATGTGGTGAAACATGACTTTTCGTATTGTTTCCAAAACTCCATCGAAGCTTTAAACATGACTTTTCGTGTTGTTTCCAAAACTCCATCGAAGCTTTATAGTAAAGTCACCTCTACTTTACTAAAGCATGAGTGGACGTGACTGACATGAACTGTACTTGATCAAGACTGGACTTTGACTATAACCATAGCTACAAGGACACTTATTTAACATTTGAATTTTGAAACTATAAAATACTTGACACTGGCAAATGTTTAAAACGCGACGCCAAAACCAAAGAAAAAAAAAACAAACATGTTTCCTATCACGTTCAAATTTTAATCAAAGAACAGTTTTACAGTTTTTATTATTGTTAACAGAATCATAGTTCAACAATGACTTGTATACAATGCAATAAAGAATCTAAATATAAATGTCCAACGTGTTTCGAGCCATAGTAAGTTATTCACTACTCAGTAGGTTTTTGAAGAAAAATTGGCAATAAATATTATTATTGATATATATAATATATAGATTTGAATAAAACTATTTAAAATTACAGCTGTTCAGTAGGTTGTTACAAAGAACATAAGCAGACTCCTTGTATTATACCTCCGGATCCTCCTAAAGTGAAAAACTGTCCACAAGAACCAACAACCGAGTATGAGTACCCTACAGAAGACACGGTGCCATTAGACAAGTTGAAACTACTTGGTAAGATCTTTTTTCTTTACCAACATAGTAACTTCTTGCATATTACATTGATTTTCTTCCTTAGCTGGTCCAAATGTAATAATATCTATAATAATAGTGTTCTATTATTGTACAAACCGAGACTGTTATGAATTTAAATTAGAGATAGGCAGAACATGTTGCTAGGTGAAATAGTGGCCCAGGCAAAGTATGCAATGTTGGTCATCCAGCCACTAGATGGGTCAATAATATCACCATTGTGGGTTGAACCTGGATTGATTGTCACACAATTGTTGGCATGTGTAATTGTGTAGCGATGATAGCCCAGTGGTTAGCGCGGTCGGTTCGCATGCCGAAGGGCGTGGGTTCAAACCCCAACAATGAGCTTGAGCTGCCGGTGAAGGAAAACATCGTGAGGAAACCATAGCATGGTGGTAGGGTACTTTCTAGTACTCAGCTGGCTAGCTACCACCCTCAAGTTGAAAATCTGACGCCAAGCATCTAACGGTGTGTTCCGGCAGACTCACTTGAGAGCCAGTTCCATTCCAGACTAGGTGTGCTTTACCATCTTCGACCACACCTTCACTTAACATCAGGTGAGCTGTGGTCAAACACCTAGCCTGTCTACCATTAAAAAAAAAATGTATCTAATAATGGGATAAAGAAGGCTGTGGAAGATTGACATTGTACATTTGAACTTGTAATAATTGTACACAGCAACTATTAAGGTTCAATTGGTCTTACCACAAAGAAACAATTAAGTAATCACACAAAAAGTTGTGCCATCAACCAACATAAACAGCTTATTAAGCCAAAACAGTCCAAATCTTGCTCACATTGGCATTGTCTATAATATGATACTAGAAATTTGTTTGATTGCGCCAGTTCTGTTTTCGTATGGAATTTTAAGCTACATAAAATGTACTCTGGCCTTTTTTTACAAAACACTTATTTTGACTTGTGTTTTACATTTTGTTGTTTTGCATAACTTTACTAATAATAAAATTTTCATTATTATTTCAGAGCAATCATCAGCAGTAAAAATGTGCTTAGAGAACCCACATGTTCGAAATATTCTTGAGTTATTAGACAAATCGCCTTACCCGGATGAAATGATTCAGGAATATATGCAAGAACCTATTTTCTCAGAGTTTGTTGATGCCTGTCTTAATATTGTACAGCCACAAGAAGATGAAATCCAAAAATAAAAGTTTTTTATAATTCCTAATCTTTTATTATCTCTTACATTTTCATCCAAGAAAAGGTTTACAAATTATACAAAAATATTGTTACAATTTTATATTCACACATCAGCCAGAGCAGCTCTGAGCATATTCTCAAATTCAATAGATCTCTTTTTTCCTTCTTCAATTTCTTTTTCCAACTGTTTTACAGCTTCAGAACAATTGTTAAGCTTAGTTATACTAGCATTGGTTACTTTAATATTATCTTCAACTAGAGTTTGATCTTTATCTTCTAAAGTGAGGTATTCTAAGGGTTCCATAGCTATTTTGCGCCTTTTGGCTTCGATATAGTAATCTAATTCATCATCATACTCAATCACTTTGTGTTTCGTCTGAGTGAGAACATCCACTTCATACACCCAATGAATATTGCGATATTCATGTAATACTGATTGCTCATATATGGCGAAACGGTTATCGAATCTGTTCAATCGATTTATCTTTTCATAAACAATTATATTCAAAAAGTCAATGAGGTCATATTGTGCAAAGTATTGTGTGAAATCTTCACAAGACATGTCCAAATTTGTCAGTTCATTGGGAATCACTGCAACCACCTTGCATACAACCTCTTCAGGGTTATCAAACCAACCTATCTGGTAGCAATATGTTCGAATTTGTTGTTGCATGCTGATAACGCTCATAGGATTGAAATTTGTTGATGGATTTGGTAGTTTTAGCTGATTCAATATATCTTTAATTGTAGATACATTTTCGGAAGTTCTTACACTACTGGGTATAAACTCGTAAGGTTTAGGGTATGGGGACATATTATCCAGATATTTCTTGAACTCGAGTGGAAATGATGTGTAGTTGAATAGGTCTTCATTAGTTAACACAGAGGTCAACCTATCCACAGCTGCATTGTAGCATCTGATCAATTTCTGGATATCCTTCAGGACATCGCCCATGCGACCATCTCGCTCTGTTCTTAATCTACACCATATTTCATTTCCGAGATATCTCTGACAAATAGATTTCAAGTAATCAATTTCAAGAGGAGGTGTTCGAGGACACTTTTTTGACAACCACTTTAATGCTTTTTTAGTTGATGCATTTAGCAGCTCATTAATACTTTGTGGCTCAAGAAGAAATATTTTAAACCCAGAGATTAAATTATGTTTTTCACAGCTATTCAAAACATTCAGTATTGTATTGTAAGTCAATGCATTATCAGTTTTAGGCATTATGACTGCAACTGGAACAACTTGATATGGATATCTGTGCTTCAATGTTTGTTGAATAATTTCTTCGAAATTGTGATCATTTTCAGTTAAATAAAATAGAACAGCATTGGTGCCTTCGACAGCTTCACCACAGTTCACCATTTTCTGAGTATTTAGTAAACTAACTGATATAGCAAAGTCCATTAAATGGTTCCATGATTCTTTTTCAACATGTATTAATGTTTCAGATTCTTCATGTTCTTTATTGTCACTGAAGGCATCTATCAACCATTTCTGAAGGTTTACTTTTCTACAAAGCCACTTGTCACCAGGTGCTACTAAAGTAACTTTCCAAAAGAAGCATTTATCGTATGGGTAGCAAATTTCTTTCATACGTTTGAGTAATGGAGATCTTATAATCTCTACAAGTTTGTAAGGTTGAGGTGGTGGAAGTTGCTTGAGTTCTCCAGAGAATTTGTATCCATTGTGAAAATCATTCATGTTCTTGAGAGCTGAATCTTCAACCTTTCTCCTAAGATGTGATGCTTTTTCAAAGGGAGTCCTATCAGGTAACCATACTGGAGTATCATCAAGCAGACGCCTTCTTTTCAAATTCCTAAGTAATTGTTGTCGCCAAATGTTAAACCATTTTCTCATAATCTTATTTGTTAGGAATATCTCAACTTTCATTTCTGACTGACAAATTTCATTGCATACTTCAAAGGTGATTTCCTCACATGATTTATTCGCGAATTGTACCAACACTTTCAATTTTTCTTGTTCATCTAACAATATTTTTCGACTTGTTTCATTGTTTATTTCATTCACTAATTCATCCATTAACTCTACTGATTCTTTATCCACTGCTTCTCTAAACTTCCTTTGTTTTTCTTGCGCTAACAATTCAGCTTTCCTCTCTGCCTCGAGTTTCTTTTTTAGTTCTTCTTGTCTCTTTTTTTCCTCAGTCCTGCGAAGCTCTTCTTCTTTTCTTCGAGCTTCCTCTTGTCGACGCAACTCATCTTGTCGCTCCAACTCTTTCTGCCGACTTAACTCTTGTTGTTTTCTTTCATCTTCTTGCCTTTGTAGCAATCTTCTCTCTTGCAACAATTTTTCTTCATTTATCTGTTCTTCCATTTCCTTTTGATTTTCTTCTTCTTGACTAAATTGATAAACATCATTAGTTGGATTAGCGTTTACTGAATTTAAAATATTGTCGGCAACTGTTTGAGCTTTGTTTTTGCTCTGGAATATTGAGTAACTTTTGGCATCTGAACCATTTGGTGGATTCAAAACACTTTTGAAGAAGTTGCCAGGCGACACTTTACCGGGAACAACGCCTCCGTTTGGAGCAAAAATAGACTGAGATTTTTTTTGATCATCGATTTCTGGTTTAGCGAATATAAATTTGGATTCAGATTCTTTATTAAAAGCAGCAAATATGTTAGCAGGTTGTTTGGTGTCTTGAGATTCTTGAGTAGGTTTTGTAAACGTGTTAAACGTGTTATCTTTATCAAGTTTTGCAGTAGAGTCCGATTTTGCAAACAGCGAGTTCTCCTTAGCACTAGCGAAAATTATTTTAGGGGTAGCATCAACATTACTGCTGTTGAAAATCGGACTTTTTCCAAATAAGGTTTTACCAGATTCTGGATTCTGGCCAAAAATAGATTTGGCAGTATCTGGTTTATTGAACACTGATTCCGCAGGTTTTGTGCTTTTGAATACATTTTGCGTATTATGAAAAGGATCTTTCGTTTCATTACTTATGCCACCAAATAAGCTTTTGGGATTAGATGGAATTTTGTTTTCAAATAAGCTCTTAGTTTCTTGTTGGAATATGTTTTTGGTGTTCGTAGTACTATTTTGAAATATATTTTTCGACTCAGGCGCTGCCGCGACATTTGATGAATTTTTGTGTTCCGTATTCTGAAATAGAGGCTTAGGTATTTTCATTGGAGCTTTATTGTCAAAGAAACTTTTAGGAGCTGGTGCTGTATTTTTTACCGTGAATAAGCTGCCCTCTGTTTCTTGTGGTTTTGAAAACGAAAATTTGCTTTTGATATCATCAAATAATTTTTCACATGATGATATGTCTGTTGAATCATGATCAATCATTATAGCTGGTTTAAAAGAGAACGTTTTTCTATCAGTCTCGATGGGTAGTGGTGTAGTAAAAACTGACGCTTTTGGTCTCGGACTCAGACCTTTAGATTCAGGTTTTACAAACTTAGATTCCGGCTTTGTATCTGTGTTTGTATAACTTCTCCCACCTTGAGCAAGTCTCTGGATCTCAGCTTTGAGGGCTTTTATATTTTTATTGCTGTCATTAATTGTGTTAAAGCCTTGTTCTTCAGCTACTAACGCTGTTTCTTTTAATTTTCCATCTGTTGTAAAACTTGAATATAGAGCATGACGCTTGTAGTCTGGACTAGGAAGTAGCCCTCCTGCAATTACTTCACCCACAGAACATTGTCGCTTAGATTCAATCAAATTGATGGCCCTAGCTACAGGGAATGGTTCACTATCTTCGATAAATTGATTTCTACTCAGTATTATAGACGGTTCGTGCTCCTCTAATCTGCCAAATCTCAAGCCATAGTGAGTGATGAACTCTTTCATTTTATCGACCGATTCGAATGCTAGTGCGCTCATCATATCAGTTGCGGGGAATCGAGAACCGCCTCTTGGCGCGTAGGCTTTTACGATTCTGGCTAAAGCTCTCGCTCGCACATCATTGAAATATCGAAGAAGAATGCACGCCTGTAGATAGGTCGCCTCTTGTTGCACTAAACGGAAGAACCTCACATAGTTATTGTTATCTAAGGCGTTAAATACTTTGATAGCAAACACTATCGCCTCTGACTTCTGTATCTCGAGCGGAAGCTGCTTGATCTGTGAAATAATAACACAAAATGATTACACTTAATAATTAATGATTTCATCATTGTCAATATTGTTCCATGATTTTGTGAGAGAAGATTATAAGTGTATCCATGTTGTTTTTCAAACACAACTGATCTCAAGTTGATTTTATTATTTAGTGTTGAAAGGGTGGCAGCAGGTTGTATGTATGTATATTGTATAGTATAGCTAACCTACGTAATATATTGAGAGCCGGCCGTAGGAAACCCTACGTCATCGAATACCAAGATGAGACCTACATACATAGATATAATTATGTATATGCGTATAGAATGATAAAAGCTACTAAGTATGAAATACTTGCTTAAATGACAATTATCTAGAAAATCTCGATTGTACCAGAATAAGGCTAAACGGCTTAAACGTCTAAAGTTGCAAACTATCTAGTAGAACCAATTTAGTATGAACTATTTCAAGCATAAAACTCGATTGAAAACAAAATGCTCCAAATTTAAGGCTGGCAAACTCATTTATTAACTAAAGTAGACAACTCCTATTGGATAGCATAACCGTCATCCTACTTGCTCTACGATAAATCATTGACAAATGTCATAAAATTAATATAATGCTTTCCTGAACGTAATATAACACCTGTCTTTGACTATTGCAGCAGTTTGTGTAACAAAGAAAAGTCCAGGGCATTGCTAGTTTGGTGCTTTCATTACTCTAAGGTGCACACTACAGCTTGATGGCTTACTGCATATTCTGATACTGCGGTGGTATCTACATATACGACCTCCTGCTACTTTACACTATCTACACTTTTTATCAGTATAAAGACGTGGATAGTGGTACATTATTATCTCATCTAAATGATGGCGAAAGACACAATGAAACCTACCTCCCACCAAAAATTGGCATCTCCAAGGTTGAGTAGCGCAATGTAACCCCTGAACTCGGCTTCCCTCGGTCGCTTGTCAGGCGTGACGTCAGCGTACATGTGTTTTAGGGTCTGCAGGCATTTAGTGAGGTTGTCTGTGTTGAGCTTCTGATCAAACTGTGTGTGTTCTAGGTCGGCCAGCCGAGCCGCGCAGTGCGCGTGGAAACGAGCGCACATCTCCACTAGCTTAATGGAATCTAGGAAAAATTTAGGATATTTTATGTAGACAAAGTATGAATATATCTATCTATCTATACTATTATAAAGAGGAAAGATTTGATTGTTTGTTTGTTTGTATTAAATAGGCTCTGAAACTACTGGACCGATTTCAAAAATTCTTTCACTGCTAAGCTACCTGCTACACTATCCCCGGGTCACATAGACTACTTTTTATCTCTGTATTCCCACGGGAACGGGAACTACGCGGGTACTAGTACATTTATAAAGGCTTAATGGAATGTAGGAAAAATTAGAGATACTTTATGTAGACAAAGTATGAATAATATACACATTTATAAAGGCTTAATGGAATGTAGAAAAATTAGAGATACTTTATGTGGACAAAATATGATTTAACATTATAAGTATACATTATAATATAATATAATTATAAGGGCATGTTTGAAAGGAATCATATACTCAAAAATATTACTTAAATTAATTGATTGATTCACAGACGTCACTTTGCGGAAGTTCATCTTATAGTAGTCTGGAGTTATATACAATTATACATATTTTTTTTATGGTCGACAGGCTAGGTGTTTGACCACAGCTCACCTGATGTTAAGTGAAGGTCGAAGATGGTAAAGCACACCTAGCCTGGAATGGAACTGGCTCTCAAGTGAGGTTGCCGGAACACACCGTTAGATGCTTGGCGACAAATTTTCAACTTGAGGGTGGTAGCTAGCCAGCCGAGTACTAGAAAGTACCCTACCACCATGCTATGGTTTCCTCACGATGTTTTCCTTCACCGGCAGCTCGAGCTCATTGTTGGGGTTTGAACCCACGCCCTTCGGCATGCGAACCTACCGCGCTAACCACTGAGCTATCATCGCTACAAATAATAAAAAATATAAAAATATATTATACTACTCCAGAATACCATTACTTAAACAGTTGACAAACATCATTATATTTTCTTTGGCCATAAACAAATATCATTTTTAATTATCTCATCGCTGGGCGTTTTTAACAGCAAAAGTTCAATTGTACATTGCTTTCTCAATTAAGAATACAAAAATGCATCATGTCAAGAATCAAAACCCACAAATATTATAAATGTGAAAGTTTGGATAGTTGGATGGATGTTTGTTAATCTTTCACGCAAAAACTACTGAACGGATTTGGATGAAATTCGCTATGGAGGTAGCTGAAACCCTGGATTAACACATAGGCTACTTTTTATTCCGAAAACATTTGTAGCGGGTAACAATGCGGGACGCAGCTAGTGTTATTATAAAATCATACCAAATCTTTTAATGTACAACCTATATGAGATATTTTGTGGCAATGTAAGAGGAACGAGAGCATATAAAAGAAAGAGAGAGAGAGAGAGAAATTGTTACATTGATATTTCTAAATCAAAGTGCATAATGTGTATGTACCTGCACAACACAAGGCCTGTTGTGTGATGTCTTTCCTGATGCTCCGGAATCTATCCCACATGAAATGGAACCAATCTGCTAATGTCACCTGCAATTTAAAAACACAAAAAAAGAACATTAATTTAATTAATCTAACTATACAGCATAGACTAAAGAAACATGACTATGGGCACAACTCTGGAATTATTTTAAAATATCAGCCGTTTTACAAAAATTATGTTGTTCCCTGAACAAATTTAATGTTATAGTTAAAGTTCTTTATAATGATGAGTACAATGACTCCCTGTCAGCTTAATACACCCCAAGACAAGCAAACAAGCTTATAACCCTATACAGACACACTTTCTTTTTTTTTAACTAGTGACAGCAACAAACATTTGATTACAGCTCTCCTGATGTTAAATTACAATTTAGTCTATGATGGTAAACATACCTAGCCAGCAATGAGAACTGGGTTTCAAGTGAGGCTGCCATAAAGTGCTTGATAGCAGATTTTTTACTTGAGGGTGGAAGGATGTTAGCCAGCCGAATATTAAAAAATACTCTTCCACCATTAGCACAATGTTTTCCTTCACCGGTAGCTCAAGCTCATTGTTCAGATTTGAACCCATGCCCTATAGGGTAAGATCTGAAAACACTAACAACTGAGCTATCTATAATATTGGTTAATTGTCATTCCATTACATCAATTTACTCAGATAAGTAATTGTACCTGTCTGGTAGTATCGGCTATCTCATGCAGCAAATATGAGCAGGTCATGATGAGAGTGGAGGCTGATCGAAGCTCATAACACATGGGAATCTCCTGATCTGCTGAACTTCGGCTGTACTGCTTCACTGCACGCCACGGTTCCAGCTGCCCATCCGAATCCACTACAGTTTCCAGAGTCATCACCTGAAACAAGAGATCAATGTATGACAACACTTTTTTTTAATAATCAATAGGATTACTCGCGACAGCTAATTCGCCTGATGATAAATGTAGAAGAGGTCAACTCTAGAGCATGCCAGCCTAGAAGAAATCTATTTACTCAATAGTTCATGACATCATTGTATCTTACAAAAAACATCCACTTTGGCTTTTCTATTTGCCTAGAAGAACTGGTTCACTCTGGACTCGGAGATCCAGATAGTAATCATCAAAAAAATACCTATTTAGGTAGCACATTCCACTGTTTAGTCTCGCACAATGAAAGTGCTATTAAATTATTATTTTTTTGAGTTTAGTAAACCAAATAATATTTTATTAACAGACAAATATGTCCAGACTAATTAGCTAATTGTTATTTGGGGAAGTAGAAATGTAAATATGTAGACGTAACCTGCTATAAATTAACCAATGTTACACTAATCATCATCACATATCTCTAACAACCAATTTCATGAAAATTATATTTGCTGATATAGTTACCTGATGTTCAGCCTGTCGATGCAACAGTTCTTTTTCCGGGCACATATCTTGACAAGTACCAATGGTAGCACCACCCACTTTAACTCTGGAGCCTGCGCCCCCCCAGGCTCGCAAAATCCTATAAACAACATATATTAATACAACTTTTATTATCTTCGAGATATAATATGCATAAAAACTATTTGATTTCTGTATAATTTATTAAATTTGTAGATAAAACCTTACTAAACATGTCAAAAGGAAAATTAAAGCAGTGTGTTCATGTGTGTTGTTTTATTACCTGTCTCTAGCATCCAAAATCCTCCACTGCTCATCAGGACTGAGGGATATCTTAAAACGAAGTTGATGCAAATCATTGGCAGCTTCAAATATACTGAGAGTTGATTGAGTCATAGTTACTACTACTGGAGACTCTAAACCACTGACTGGAATTGGCCTGAAAACAAAATATTAACATATTTACATGTTATCAAAATAAGTATATTTTTGTATAAACTTTGACATTGTTAAGTTTATACCATTTTAAGAATTAAAAATCTTAGCTATTTGTTCTATTGCTAAATTAAAATTCTGACCTAACATTAACTTGACTGACAGCCTGACTAAATAATGTTTATCGCCGGGACAAATAAAAATACATGCAAGAAACTTATGTACATTATATTTATTTTAAGCAATAAAGAATGCTATCTATAACTCTTAAATCACATTTAAGAGAACTTTAACAGTACTGTGCATTATAACAAATAACATTTTTACAGCTGAAGTGCAGAAAAACTAGTTGGAAAATTAAGTTAAAATAGACACTAGAAACAAGCATTCTGGAATTAATAAAGAATTTTCATTGTCTGTTTGCAACAATAGTACTTACTTAGATGGAGGCTTATCCTTTATTGTCTTTTTAGGCAACACAACTGATTTAGAAGGGATGATAACCTTATTTCTTACAGGCAGTGTTTGAGCAGGTCTAATCATTACTTTTTGTTTAGTTAGTACTGATTCTTCATCCATAGCTGTAAAAAAATAAAGTAATGTTATAATTTTTGAGGAGAAATATACAAATCAATGTCAAAGCTAATCTACAGAATTACTGTTAATTCTGAAACATGAAACTATCAAAACATACAGAGTTTAACTTTAGCTAGTGAAGTCTAGGATGAAGCTCCTAGAAAAAACTTATTTTGTCTGGATTTGTAGACACCTGTTAAAACTAATGATACAAAGAAACAGAATAAAAGTGTAAATGTGCTGAAGATATGGCATTTGATAGAAATTAATATTAAATATTCATTACACCAGCTACAGATATAGGCAATGATGACAATAATACTGACGAGAAAGAGGTACTTACAATTATTTCGAGTAAGAATTTGTGAAGCTGGAGCACCACTCATGGCAGACAACTCTTGCTCAACATCAGAATCAGGGACCCAGTCAGGGTCATCTTCTTTTTTGCTTCTCTTTCTTCTAAAATGTACAATTAAGTTACATAGAATTGGTCAAAACTTGGCTAGCTATAATTAAAATGAAAGGTACCATATATAAATAATTATAAACACTCACTATCCTACAGGAAGCATTCAATTAGCAAGATAAAAAACAACTTATGTAGATCTTTTCTAAGAATAGAAAATATTCTCAATTCATAACAAACAATTGTATATGTATGTATCCCAATGTAATGTTTAATATATTTTTCATGGATATATATTAGTGACACAAGAAAAACATTGAATATAATGACAAGCTAATATATAGTTATAGTAGCTATAGTAAAACAGTGGGCTACATAAATAGGTAAGTACTAACAGTCTTTGCTTAGTGCGAGTTACATCAAACATAAATCCATCAAAAGCCCCGGCATTGAGCACAGCTCTCTCTGCTGACAATGGTTGTTCATACTCTACGATGCATGCTTGACGCTTCGGAAATAATCTGATCTTTTGCATACGTCCAAATTTGCTAAAATGCTTCTTAGCAGCCGTAGTATCAAACAATGCTTCTGGTACATTGGTACAGCTAAAACAAAACGTAGTTAAATATAATTATGAAGGACAACATTAATTTTCATATCAATCAATTTGAATATTTTTGTATTGGACAATAATAGTATCTTACGTGACAGATGTTTTGGGGTTAATAACAGCATCTATTCCGGGACTCTTTGGCTTTTTACGCGGACTTGTTGTAGGAAACATTATATATTTCTGAAATATAACCGTTTTTTATATCAAATGATAAAACAACACATGAGGACAACTTGTTTACCTCAGGCGAAAGACCCCCATCCCCAGCACAATATTATTTACCTTTGGATCTCTGGTCTATTTTCTTGATTTAATATAGGTACATATCGTAGAAATCTTAATTAATGCACTTATATAATTATTGTTGCCGAAATTATTTCGAAAAAAACGCAATCTTTAATGCAAGATACGCTATAATGCTACGAATTTTTATTTGTTAAGCCATCATTTTGATTTTGACGTTGTTGAAATTTCGTTGTCAAAACTCTTCTGAACTTTTTTCTTTCTTTTTGACATCGCACTCTGTGTACTCTGCCAGTTTAACTGTTTCACTGTACTTTGTATGCAGTATGCAGTTTTCAGTCTTCAGCTTCTTTACCTTTTAGTTATTTTATATACATGGGGTATTTCAAGACTTGAATTATGTTTTCAACTTCGTGCAGTAAAAACTGTAAGGGAAACCGCTGGACTCGTAAACAGGTAATACTAAATCTGTTTAAGTGGAAAAGAATTCAAAAAAAGATATGGATCAGGAAAATAGAAATGAACTGTATCGTGAAAAGTATGGTACGGTCGTGCCGCTTTTTTGCTCAACTTGGCCTGCCGTGCCCCATATTGTAAAAAAGAAGTAGAAAAGATGAAAGTATTAAATTAGATAACAAAAAACAGAATATAGACTAATCAATATTGGCTTCTAGAGTAGCAAGTAAGCACGAAATATTTGTGGGGAAAGAAACTTTGAGAAAAACCACACCTTCACTTAACATCAGGTGAGCTGTGGTCAAACAACTAGCCTGTCAACCATAAAAAAAAAAAACAAGATTTTCTTAAAAAGATTAAAATATCATTATTTGCTTGAAATATATGACTCAAATCATAATTCCCAAAACAACGTAACAACAAAAACAACGTGTCTAGTAACGTGCACAAATGTGAATTTGTCTTCTCGTGTTATTTCCAAAGCTCCGTCAATATTCAGTAACATAATAATGAACTTTTCACTAGGACATAATGAAACTATATTAATATCATGACTTACACAACTTGACTTAGGCTAGTTTTACTCGATTTATTTAAATACTTGAAAATATCGACATGACAAAATGCACAAAGTGCAATGTCAAGAAAAAGATACGAATTATAGCGGCAACGCAAAATAAATCATGTCTTGGTCATAGAATTATTATAATTCTATGTGTCTTGGTATTGTAAAATAAAACAATTTTTATTATTTATGTACCTACGGTTCATCATTTTGTATTATTATTTTATTATAATATTTTTTTTGCGTTTTTTTAGCAAACTCATTTAGTGGTTAGTAGTTCTGCTTGGAGACTACATGTAAATGTACAATTATTGTTGTACATATTTTTGGTTATGTATTTACAAAAAAACAAGTAATAATACTCTTTACTATCTAGTTCTTCCATAATACAATGTTTGCTTAGTTTGGGGCTAGATGGCGCTGTGTGAAACCCCCGATATGTATTTATTGTTGAAATTGTGCGATCCGACCGGGCGATCGCTTATTATACCGTCATGGCGGTAACGAAACACCAAGTCACCAACATCATCGCTACAAATTCTCTAAGGTAGGTACTAGCGGCATTACAAGTTATAATTATTATTATGAATTAGTTACGCTTACGCAAGTAAAAAAAAACGGGTATTCCACAGCAAAATGTTCTTTATGTACTTTTGGTAAAATGTATGAAACATCTATTTTTATTCTTATGAACTTTAAATTTAAATGTCATTGAATGTGTGTTTGATGTGCTGTGCTGTGAGCTACAGAAGTTGATCATAAATAGATTTACATAGTTCAGCAAATGCTTAGTTATTTTTAAAACCGTCTTTTCAAATCCTTTTCATTAATTAATTATTGATTTATAATTATTTAAATAGGTAAACCATAATGATTTAGATAGATTAAACTTCAAATAAATGATTCTGTGTGTGTCTATTATTCTGAACACATAACTTATGTTATCCAATATCAAGCTATGATTCCGTAATTATGAATATCGCCGGTTGATGACGAGAACCGCGGCTGGCAAATCGGCACCGTGACGTAATCACCGACCAGTTCCGGATCGTGCCGGATACCGGATGTGCCTGTCACTTTCTAACATAGGTTTTGGTGATTTGGCGCTTAGTAACTTGACGACAAGGGAGATTTTACTAAAGAAGCTAGCTACCTATTTATATAAAAATAAAAATATATTTGCGCCATGCCTGCATGTCTGCGCCATATTTTCAACACCGAGAAAAATTAAGTAAGTAAATATTGAAATGGAATTATATAATGTCCATTATTAAAAAAAATAATAAAAAGAATCCATACTGTAAATCTATTAAACGGTAATACGTATTGTACCTACCTATATAATTGCCTTAAAAGCGGCCTGGTTGCTTGATTTAATTTTTACTAAGAATAAATAGTAAGAGTAATTGTCTATATCCAGGATTCGTCTAGGATCGAGCATCCTATACTATATAACTACTAATAAACAGAACTCTGAAAAAAAGTGCCTAATACAAGAACAAAACTAAAAGTCGTAGTTAGGTACTTATACTACCTACCATCTATGTACTTAGTAGGTACTTAATATGGCTAGATACCCACCGGGCAAATAGCTATCTAAATTATGCTATTATAAACAGATATATATTATCACATTCTCATAGTCAAACCAAAATACAACATATAAACAGCTTAATACTTTGTGTCAGGAATAAGTATAAAACTACCTATAATAAAAACAGTATTAGAATTCAGAAGAATCCTCGCATTTGAATGATTCATCATTTGTGACTTCAGTATAACGAACAAAATGTTACCAACCGTCCTCGCTTGCCAGCCTTATAGTAGGAGCGACTAAACGAGCCCATCTGTACTCCTATCGCGGGCGAGGAACACCTCGGGACCAGCGGTGATTCACCTCGTGACGTCACCATCATAAATTCGGGTGTCGCATTCCGCATGCGAAGTGGTTATATAAAAGAAAGTGGCGCGGCCGCGCGGCGACCTTGCTGCTGCCTTGCCTCGCGGTGAAAGGCGTGATACAAGGTACGCGGTGCAAGTAGCACAGCCGGAACTCCGTCTTCCCACGCCTCTCTCTCGCGTCTCGGCTGCCCCTGCCCGCCGATGCCCCGACTCCCGCGCGACTTTCGGTAACCGGTTCAAGATGTAGCAAAAAATGCACCGCGCGCTTGGACCGGTGCCAATGATACCTCGGTGGACATAAAATGTGGAATGCTGCAAATGATCCGTATCCGTATGTGAAAGCTTGTTTGCTTTGGAGCTTTTTAGCAAAGTTGTTCTTTTGGTAACTGTAACACTGGCTCGTTTACATTCGTTGAATGTCGTTCGATATTTTATTATCCTGCCCATAACTCTGGTGGCAGCTATGTTTCTGCATTTAGGTTGGTATGTACCTAGCTAGCAGGAACTTATGTACCTATGTATATGATAGGATATCTACTTGTATCAATGAAGTTTCTACTAGCTAACATAACAAGCATTATCCGTAAGAGTAATCTGGTTTTGATCCTCATAGAAACTTTGCTTTCAGTGCGTATCTACTTTGACTTCGACTCAATCTGTAATGACGATTACGTTGCAAATACTTTTATCTACTTTTTACCTAGGTATTTCGTAAATAGGTTAATAATAACAAGCTGTAAACTTGATTATTTATCAAGTATCTACTATAGGTAGGTACTTACCTACTTATTAGTTCATGACTTCATGCGTATTTCTTGTAGGTAGGTACATTTGGTTCATCTCTTTTATTGAGTAAATCGATTCACCTTATTATGTTGTCTCCAAACACGCTTTCGCCTGCATTGCTACTCGTATGCCCATAAACCCGATAGTCAGGTACTATAGATGATGTCTGTGTAGAGCGCGCCTTTTTCTGCTCGGCTTTCCTGCATCTAAACATCACAAAAACTGTTATACAAGATATCAAACGAGAGACGGTAAAACAGGTTATATTTCATTTAGTATAATATAATAGAAATGAAATCTGTTGCAAACCACAGCATTCGACTACTTCGTCTAAATCAGTCTTCCAATCATCATGAACGCTGGAGACTTTTGAATTTAAATCAGTTTGGAAAACTCTATATTTAATTAGTTTTAGTCAATCAGTATTAATTTTGTCAGTCACTGTTTAAACTAGTTAAGTATGCAGGAAAGGAATCAAAATATTTAAGTATATAGGTCCCTTCAACCAAAGCTTAGAGCTAGTTGGTATCGTGCGAGTGAGATAGGTAGATGCACTCACACTGGCCTAGAATTCAGATAATTTCCGATTGCCACGGTCGCAGCCTAGCAACAGCGAGACAGCTTCCAAGCTCCGTGTTGCCATGCTGGACGATCTTTCCTTTTCTGTATTTGCATGTTTGATTAATTTGATAATTTTTTTAGTCTTTTTACTTTTTCACTTGAGACGAAAATCTTGTCAGCACATAGCACACGCATTCAGCACATTTCTTCACTTAATTTTAACGATTTTCTATGATGAGCAACGGACTATAAGTTGTGTAGGATGGTCAGGTCAATGCCTTTCGTTGTGAATATTTAAAGAAGAAACTCAACATCATCCTGACGGCATTTATTTTTTTATCCGTGAAGCGATTGGTATAACTTTATGTTCCATGAACTCAGCACAGACACTCCTTTGCACGTACAAGTTTTTTGATTGGTGTAAGAAGGATGGGCAGGACGACATACAACTACAGATTTTTCATTTTTATTACTGGCTAGAATATTTATCAGCTACATTTTTTTTTTTTTTTTTTATGTAAAAGTAATGAGACGATCGAGGCGCACTCCTGATGTTAAGAGATAACGCCTGTCCATGACCATTGCAGCGATACACAGAACTTTGAGTAACAAAACAACGTCCAGGGCATCGCTGCTTTGGCACTCATTACTTTGAGACTAGATGGTTAGTCTCAACAGCCCAGTAATTTCGCTAGCTGCAGTATCCTTCAAACCGGAACACAGTAATGTTTGCACACTACTGCTTGGCGGCAGAATATCTGGTACTGCGGTGGTACCTATCTAGACGACCTCCTGCTAAGGAAATCTACCACCGAGTATATCTGGTACTGCGGTGGTACCTATCTAGACGACAAAAAGCCAATGTCCGTTTTATTAGCTACTGCATCAATCACTATGCCATTTCTACCTAAAATATTTACTAATAAGTAGACTGTATTGTCACCCAAGCAGGCATATCCACATTTCGCCAGTGGTTAACCAAAATATTAAATCTATTCTTATATAAATGCTAAAGTAGGTAAACGTCGCAAACACTGTCTCGATCCCTCAGTAGAAGAAACAAAGAAAGCAGGACCAAATTCATTGTCTATACAATTTAAACTTTTATGCTTTTATTAAGTAAGATCGTGAATTAACTAAGTACAAACATTATCCACTCAAAATCCTACTAATAGCTATAAATTGAACTGATGCTTTTAAAATCCTATAAATCATTTTTTTTGTAATTAGGTATGTTACGATCAAGATAACCTCCTAAGATCTAGTTTTGTACACAGCAAACAACTTTTTTACTTCACCAGGTCGGAAAGGTTTTCTTTATCGTCTGATTTTTGATTTAGTATGGTTTTTATCCGTTAGCGTGAAATTTGAACTTCAACTAAAAATTTTAGACACATACCTACTACCACTTCTTTATATTTTCACTAATAAAAGTGAAGTTACAGATTCGACTTTTGGCAGCCAGGGCACAAAAGACGGGTTGACAAGCAAAGGCTGTATTAACTTCATGAAAATATACCAAAAGCCAAAACGTAAACCAAATGAAAAGTTTTACTAGATGTATTTTTAGTTTCGGTAGCAGGATGAATTCCAGTTAAAATCTCCTCTCAATAAAATCTAAAAACATCTCAGTCAGCCAAGAACAACCATACATTTATTGACGGAAAAAATATTTATTGATAGGATCATATAAATTTTAGTCAGATCACGGGTAGTGAGCGTTGGTACGTATTTATGGGGGCTCCTTAAACCTATACCTGAGTTGCAAGTCCCTGTGCCCATATCTACAACGCGATGAACCCGGTACCCGATCGGTGATACTATTAAATGTTCACCTCATCTAACCTCCATGTACAATGTGCACAATTTTGGTAAAACTTCGTTATTCCTTCAAAAAGATATATTACGACTTAAATGCATTTTATTGTATGACATCTATTTACAATTGATAAATCGAGAACATGTAATGTTATTCACAAGTAGTCTTGGTTGGTTTGATTTCCATTAAAAATTTCATTAATTAAATACATAATTAAAATAAAATTCCATTCGGTTGAAAAAAATATTTAACTCTTGCTAATCGCTACCATCGACTGACATAAATAACAACTTTGTAGCTTAGTACAATAACTATTATAATAAACGATGAACTTGTATAATAATATTTATTACAAGATAAACTGCGCGCCATGTAGTATGCACATGTGCAAACATTCTTTACTTGTCTTTACTTGTTATTTTATTTGACGCATTCGGGTTCGTCTGAGACTGTATGAATCCAAGTCAACACAACCATGTTAGATAGTTCTAAGAAAATCCTTTACGTGTCTATCATATTTTTAATTTAATTTAGTATAGTAATAAGAACCTTGTTGAGCTAGTGTCGGTGGAGTGTCAATCTATTCTGTTATAGCACTTACTGAACTGAATTTGATAGGACTAAAATTGTTGTTAATAGAGTAGAATACAGAACTTTATTTATATGTACTACAATGATAACTTTATTGTAGCAACACATTGTAACAAACATATTTGAAAACAGAAACAACACTGATTAATTAGCGGTACTACAACGGTTACCTCAGAGTTTAAAGCAATTTCTTCCAGGCAACCTTTGGATGGTTAGAATAGGAGGCACAGTTACTATGGTTGTAGGAATAACAAAATATACATACATACATATGTGTATATATATATATATATACACATATGTATGTATGTAGACATAAACAATAGGTAGGTACTGCATAACTATATAGTTAGATACATGTATCTAATAAATACTTTAAAAATAACAATAAATAATAATATTACGTACCTACTGTATTATTTATTTATTAAAGAGGAGCAGTTTATTACTAAAAGCATTATTTTCCGTCAAACTTTATCGGTTAATTATTGTATTGGATGTCATTTTTCAAACATCTAGCCTCAAACTAATCAAAGCTTGTCTAAGGGAACCCTATATCTAATACTTTACTTTTTTTTTGTAAATAAAATAAATAAATAAATGTCGTAGGGCATTACACACAGCGCCAACTGAATGAAATAGCTACTTATAATATACATATATACCTATGTATGTTCTTTTGGAACACCCAGACACAGAACAAACATCTACATAATAATATTATGTTCGTCACATAAATGTTTGTCCTGAGTGGGAATCGAACCTTCGCCCTTCAGAAGAGAAGCAGAGCTACTAGCAAACGACCTAACAAGGCAGTCAAAGTATATTTATAGAAAAACTAGCTATAGCTTCACAATGGTCCCATTTTATTTTCCTCCATGCAAGACCTTTATTTACGTATATTTTAGTTATCAATGCATTTAAGCTATCATTTAGGCTTGCGCTAGCGCATAGTCCATGGACAATAAGGCGAACCGACGCGGCGCGTGCGGCGGCCACGAACCCGGATGCAGCGTGACGTAACGCAGCCTTCGTCTCCCCTCCACCTCCCCCTCGCGAGCATCTCGTCTGGACGGCCGTCTATGCTCGGACTCGCTTTGATCTCGGCCTGTCTTGTCGCCGCTTTAATTAAAGCCATGTAAGAACGGATAGTTACAGTATACGGGCAGGTAACTCGACGGCTGTTGCTGTGATAGATAGTTATCGGACTATAACTAACTATATTTTATAAAAAGAGCAGCGTCAAAGCAGACACAACTTGTACTGTACAGTCGACAAATTATGTACAATTCCGGTACTTAGGTCATGGTGGTGAAAACAAATACAGATTTTTTAATTTTGTTACAAATTAATGGTAGGTAGGTACTCCAAATACAACATAGCAGTATTTATTCATCTACCCCAAATATATTACAAAGCGCAAAGACGGAGCTAAAGTTATTCTTACTCTAATTAGTGAGCATGCTTCGAAATATTAATTAATTGAAATTAGAAATAACGTTTACCCGTCACGGTGGATGCTCGGGACGTTGACGCTCACTCTACCCACAGCTCTACCAATCAGGTTTTAATTACTTCTTTCTTTTACGACCAACTACATCACTTGGGCTTTTATGTGAATTTTAAGATGTACGTGAACAAAAAACGAAGTTGTTAAGTTTTCACTTGTTTTCAAATATTGACGAAAACATACACTGGAGTGTGTGGTGCAAGCTGAAATCAAACAACAATAGCATCTGTGTATACATGTATTGACCTACAAAAACACACACACTTACACGTTCGAATCGCGAAAGCTTAAAACTTATATGTAAGTATACCTATATAAACATAAATATGTAGGTACGTAGGTAGGTAAATAGAAAGTGCTTCAGGATATTGAATTGAGATACTTAATACGTAGATGTTCCATGCAATACACAGAAATTAAAAGTTAAATTTAAATTACAGCCCTTCATTTTCTTTCATAAACCAAAAAAAGAACAATCCATTGCTTCAGATGCAAAATATGCGAATAAGTTATACATGTCGCGTAAGTTAGATTTAGTGTAAAATAGCAAGTTAATTCATTTTAGTACCTTTAGCAAATATTTAAAAGGAAAGAAAATACGTATACAACTACTATTTATAAATTCATAATTATTGACTCATTTGTCCTATTTGTCTAAGACTCAAAAACTATCGATATTTTTGTCCGGTTATATCCGGTCAGCTTTTTATTTTACTAATATTTTATTACTTTTTCTTGTTAGCTTATTTTGCTTGCAATTATGCTTCGAGAGCTGACGGGCGTGGGTTCGATTCCCATTCAGGACTAACATTTGTTTGACAATAATAGATGTTTGTTGTGTGTAGGTGTTATTATGTATGTATTAAAACTATATAAATGTGCAACAAAAAAGTAGATATACATATGCCTATAAGTATTTTATCAGTTTTTGTGGTTACCTTAGTGCAGTATTATTTATTATTCTTTTAAATATATACCTAAAAAAATAAATTATTTCATATTAAAATTAAATGATGCTTTATTGATGCTTAAAAACATTAAAGTTTGAAAGAGACGCACAAACTTCCATAAAAATAAGCATACATATTATGATGTGATACAAGGTATCCCAAAAATGGTCCATCGACCGAAAACGCTTGTGAATCATCGTTATCGACGCAACACAAAGAATGCCGAACTCCGTGACTGCTAATGGGGTCATAGAATAGTGCAGAGATTGTATGTCAAGCGAGGTGAGACAGAATAATGTTGAGTCAGTACGAGAGGTGAGTCAGAATCCAGGAATTGCATCATGCGATTCACGCGGGCCACTCTCCCGTGATGCATGGACAAACTAATCATTATTTTAGGTCTTTGAAAGTAGATTTGAATTAGCACTACTGCGGGACTTGAGCAATGAGCATGACTCCCAAAAAGTCTCATGTGGTTTTCTTCAAACTGAGCGAGTTATTTATTGTATGTTACAAGCTTTTATAACAATAAGAACTAAAATGATAATAGATCTAGGATTGTCATACAACGTGACAATGGGGTCAGCGAGCCAGAGTTAGAGCTTAGAATAGCGGTATCTTAGATTAGGTTGTTAATTTTATTGTAGTATATATATATTTAATAAAACCATCAAATCGTCGAGTTAATAAACTCGAAAGTCGTATGTAAAATAGATATATGTTTAATGGAATGTATAATTTTTATATGTAGCTAAGAGGTACTTTTTGTGTTTATGTGAATAAAGGCGTTTATTTAGATTACCTACCTACAAAATGAGAGGCGTGAATGTTTTTATGAATACTTACATAAAAAAACGGCAAAATATTTCCTAGGACACAAATGATGTCCTATCAAAACTTTTAGGTAATGATGTAATAAAGATCAAAGACAAAGACAAAAAGCCAATAAAATATTCTATTCTGTTCTATTCTATAGAATAGAATAGAATATTTTATTGGCCTCATAACTACATATGTTACATAGACTATACATGAAATGCATGAGATATACCTACCTACATACTTGTTTATAGGTACTCGTATTACAAGAAGCTGTTGCCCACGGCTTCGGCGTATGTACTCATATAAAATTACAAAAAGTAGTCTATATTAAACCTTATGATCATAGCAACCGTATATGCGTGAAAAAGTAACAAATAAACAGAAAACTCTGTTAGAGTAAGAAACGTTTTTATAATATTAGTCTGGATATCGTTAATACAAAAAATAATAATAAAATACCATACCTATGCTCATGCATATTTACACTAGAAAAACATTACCCTCCTTCTACAGCAGTTGAGTAAAACAACGTCTTCTATAATGGCTAGCAAGTTGCAAGGTGAGATGAAATCCGCTGATATTTCTGCCGACAATTACTTGATGAAGTATAATGCACGTTGTACGTAGAGTCAGTAGCGGCGTAAGGTGCTGGTCACTTAGCCTATTATATACAACCTTGCGATCCCAGGGGCTCACATCCCCAAATTATTATTAATGTCATATTTATTTATGATTTATTGGATACTTGCTGTGCCTACGTGGATTTTCGGTAAGGGCGAAATTATATTTCAGCTAAATCGACGAAGCGTGTTTCTAGAATTGCGCTTATTATTTCAATGTGTTTTCGAATTGTTTGACATTTGTTTATTTTTTATTTTTGTTTCTATTATCAAAGGAAAACTTACAGCTAGGCTACACAGACAATTACAATAAATAAGAATGGAAGGCCAATCAAAAGTTTTCACAAGTAAGACAAGAGATATGGAAGGAGACGGATTCACACAACAATACATATGTAGAGTAACAAGTGACAAGTCTGTTTTGTACACAGACAAATAGAAAAAACAATCTAATAACTACATTATTGGCCTTGGTAACAACGTGTATAAATTTTATTTTTGAATAAATATTTATGGACAGACACGGCTCGTTAACGATTATATTATATGTAGGTATAGATGTATTGTTAAACGATGAAATGTAAATTATCTTCTTCTCTCTTATCCATTTGCCATGTTTGTTATTATTGATGTGACTTCGTCGTCATGCAACCTGTTTCTGTTGCCATTTATCCATATTTTTTTAACTCATGAAAAGTATATTTAGATAAAATCCGTGAGTATGAATAAAGATTTTACTTATCATAAAACGTTTAATACTATTTAAGATCCATAATTACTAAGCAAATGTTTTCAGTTTTGATAATGTTATGTACCTAGAAACCTAGATATTGTAGCAGATAAATCTCTAGATTACCTACGCAACGATTAAATATCAAAGAGTTTTCTTTTTTCTTTTTTCAACAACCTCGAAGTTTGATGTGAGTATGTAAAGATTGAAATTTGATGTGAGTATTTAATACTAGTAATTTAATTTAATATAAATATACTAGTATTAAATACTCACAACCGATTTCGATCTTACTCCGCTCCTGTATAGCTTAATCATTTTAGTCATTCCGAGTTTTTAGTCATGATTGGCGTGTGCTTAATTCATATTTGCCACTATTTACGTGAGTGAGTGGTTGCAACTTTTAATCAGATTATTTCAGTTAATCAATCCAGAATAATTACTATATCATGCCTATTGTCACTATTATGGAGTGCTCTTTCCCCGGCCGCACCATCGCTTCCCATCAGGCGATTTGGTGGCCAAACGAATAATATCTATTTAATAAAAAAATATTAAAAATTATAAGAATTAACAGCAAAGTGCAAAATCGATTGAAAATCAACCTGTTTTATTAATACCAAAAACTCTTTTAGTATGTGTGCCATGATTTTTCTTTTGATTACCTATTCAATATACAATGTAACTACGTATAAGTGTGCGGATATCATGGCATTGCTAAGCAGCGGCATTCCCCAAGGCCGGTCGTTAGTGCTTCCCATGCTGTATCCATCGAACTGTTATTGAATATAAATTACTGCGCCATCGCTTGCCAGTTTTTACACGGTGTAATAATAGCCCAGCCTTGCGAAACAAGTACTGGTATAATCTAGATTTTTAGGAACAAAAACTGTGCACAGAGTGCCAGCAGTTACAATTGCGTTGCTCTAAGTTAGATGACTCGTCACGAAATATTTTTTATGCAGCATATATCTAAAAAGCTTAAGAGATACATTTAGAATTTTTTTCTCATCCGTGATATAGTTAAGAAATCTTTAATAGCTGAAATTAACAGTACGGTTTGTTCGCTATCGGATGATCGCTGCTAAATAGAGATAGTATGGTCGTCAATTTCTCTACAGTAAAATATGCAGCTAATAATATCCTAAAATAATGAAAGTAATATTCAACTTTTCACACTTTATCGCAGCTGCAAATGATATTTATTACAGCTGTGATTATTTGACAATGAACAGATTTTACGAGGTGTGTAAGTATTTTTGCGATATATGTACCTACTTGTACCTAAATATGATGGCAGTTAAGGTTGTAATGCTCCTTTGAGCCCCAAGTCTTAAATGTAGAAATTTAACAATTGTATCGTATCACACAGCTAATTCCATCTCCTATCCAATATTTTGATACTTGTATTGCATTCACAGTTAACAATCAATAAAATAGAGTCAATTTGATAGGCATTATTTTCCTCTTCAGCCTACACAAAACTGCCAAGTTCTATATCAGAAACTGGGCATCGCATTCCGATGTACCAAAAGCCAGACCAATAGGACAGATCGTGCTAACGTCTACGATACATATAATGGTATTAGGTGAATCGTGCATACTAGGGCTACCTCTAAGTGACAGTCATTTACATTTATTTCGTTCATAAATATAGGTACACTTACAAGCTGTGTAGCGGGATTTTTCTGCATTTTCAGGGAAAGACTATCCTATGTTTACTCAGCCTCAATGAACCTCAATATTTTGACATTTTGTTTTTATTCATTGGCATATATCTACTTAATCAGTGTTTCAAAACTTTTTTACTGATATATTTGAAATTATATTAGGAAATTTTACATTGGTGTTATGGTAATAAAAAAAATTGTTTGTATAATCTTCTCATCTGTTAATTACTAGTTTACGCTTGTAAGCTAGTAAGCATACTAGGTACACCTATTGTAAATACGAAAATAGATATATTTCTTTTTAGCTACAAATCAACGTAATATTTAGCACCCCGCGGTGTTACCCGCTACATATTTTCGAGATAAAGAGTAGCCTATGTGTTAATCCAGGGTCTCAGCTACCTCCATACCAAATTTCATCCAAATTTGTTCTGTAGTTTTTGCGTGAAAGAGTAACCAACATCCATCTATCCATGATCGTGATTTAGTATTTATCGCAAGGAGGCATCCACTTTATATCTCGGGAAAATAATCTCTGAGAATGAGCGCTGAGTGAAAACTTAAGGAAGCTGATAATTAATATTTTCTACAGATCTAAGTAGATACTTACAACTTACGATATACGAGATCTATTGCTCGTGCTTGGATATTTAAATGTTAGTACCATCCCTAGGGCATTGCCAACGGTACCGAGTCGCGGCTTCTAAGGGCTTGCCCTGAATGCTGTCCAGCTAGTTTCTCCAGCCGAGGAATGTCACCTACGCTATGCATCTTGAACCATGCATTTACTGATATATTGGACATTAAACTACAATAGCGTGAAAACTTAAATAATATTCTCAAGTAATATATTTTTAGCAGTTACCCATTATATTATCGTCCGCGAACCGTATACAAATGTAAATTATTCTATCTATCTATACTATTATAAAGAGGAAAGATTTGATTGTTTGTATTGAATAGGCTCCGAAACTATTGGACCTATCTGAATAATTCTTTCATCATTAGAATGCTACATTATCACTGAGTAACACATTTATATTGTTAATCGAGTTTTGTTGTCCCGTGCGAAGCCGGGGCGAGCTGCTAGTCTTTAATAAATCTAAATACATTTCAAAAAGCACTAGTAGATATAAAACAGCTGAACCTATTATGATTTAGTTCTTTTTTTTCGTTTAAAAGTTGACGTGATCAAGAGTGTTCTTAGCTGGGATTCAAGAAAACAGATTCAACTGTTTGAAGATTTTCAACTCTTTTCTAGTTGATAAATAGACATACAGTTGCGAATTTAGATGCTACCGTTGTCGTGCTTCTATGAGACCAGCTTTATTGTTTGCCGCGTCTAACACTGCGTCTGTTTGCATTTCAAGCCGAGGCAGTGACCGTGGGTAAGCCTATTTGCACGTATAATTCCAGCCGGCTGTATGTTAGGCCAGTGCAGACCGCGTCTATGTAGAGAAGGCACACAAACGTGTGATCTTCGCACACTAACAAACACTATCCATAACAAAATTCATACTTACAGGGACAAGTTAGATAGTAGGTACTTACATATAGGTAAGGTACTTTCCATGACATTTGCTTTCATGGAAAGGTCTTTAAACAGACTTCGAATAAATACATTGATAAACAGCAAATAACATGTAAAATATACACGCCACCTAGCTGCTCTTATCATCAGAAGGTTATCTTTCAAATTATAAATAGCACCATTATGTGTACCATTATCACGAAAATCGTTTGCTTTGTGAAGATGCCGTAGGTAAAATAGTTGTAGTGACGTTTGGTGATCGAATCGTTATCGTAATGAACAATCTAAAAAGTTTTATAACTTTTAACTCGAATACGGGAAAGATAACTGTAATTAAAAGAAAAATGTAGCCTATGTCACCTGGGTAAAGTAACGAATCGATTGAAACCTCATTCATCAAAATCAGATGAGTTGTTACGGCACTATGGTGGTACACTACATGCATACTCGGTTAAAAAATTATCCTTTCTTTTGGCATTGATTTAGTCCGGTAATAAGAAAAAAGCAGCATCACCATTGTGTTATATAATATTTATACTTCGTTCGCCAAACGAGGCAAATGTCATAGTTTGGCAATACGGTTTATAGGGTAATTTTTAATTGACCTGTCACCGCTCACTGACAGTTAAGCCTAGTTTTGTCAGTCAAAGTTCTGCATCGCTTCTATGGTCATGGACAGGCGATAAGTCTAACCACAAGGCGAGCGTCTCATTCGTCTCATTACTTTCATATTAAAAAAAAGTTTTATTAAACCTGCCATTTGTATATTTAATGTTAATGTTAAAAATACTAAAATTCTCATCTCTTAACATAGTAAAGCTACCAAAGTACAGCTATATAAATATAGTTACAAGTTACACCTATTATAAACATAGTATACATACATATGTATCTGATAGTCACTAATTAAGTAACTACATGTAGCTTTTCTGTAATTTAAATAAATTACGTTAAATAATTCAAATAAACAGAGTGCTAAGAAAATAATATTCAGTTAAAGTATGTAGATACATAATTACGAAGTAAATCTAAAAAGTATTCCTCAGTTATTTTCTATAAAGCTATTCAAAAATCACGATTCCATCAATTCTCATCGCGTATTGCGTCATAAAATAAAACCTCAAAATGGGCATGCACAAAACCCGTGAATTGAATGATGCTGGCCACTTCGACCGAATACTGAAGACATAAAGCCCGCGCTCCGTGACGGATGCAAGATGGCGGATTGGCGCGGTTTGGTTTGGCGGTCGTCGACCCGAGTCCGTGGACCCAAACGAGCAACCGCTACCTTTCGACAATCAACAGAATAATGAGATAAGAAACGTATCAATTATTAAAACTTGAATCAGTTGCTAAGAGACACATGCGAAGCAACTCAGTTGCTTGTAACAAAATTATCCATTTTTAAAACGAAGTTTCTGTATTAGCTTCTCGACGGGTCTACCATTTTGTTGTTAGATCCTTCCCTGTTTACATAGCTCATTTGTTCATTAAAATATTTTTTCATTAATTTGAATTTTTCAGAATCATGATTTGTGAAACTAATGGTGGATCATGTTAAATCTTAGCTCGACTAATTCAGTAGAAAAATATGAATGTGTGTCTAATTTTATGTTTGATACGTCTTCACGACACAACAAAGTAACAGATTTGCATGAAATTTGGAAAACAGATAGATAGCTTCTAAGCTGAAAGCACATGTAAACCCGCAGGGTACAGCTAATAGGTTACATTTTTATTTAGAAAAATATCCATATAGGTAATTCTTGTGAGTTTGTCACTGTGAAGCATTGCTAGTAAATAAATATACCATGTCGTATATTAAAGTTTACAACCATAAATAGGTTAATTCCAAGAAAATCATAGACAGATTGTCTCTGAGCTGAGATGAAAAACGCTTTCTTTATCTTAGTTACATAATTTATTTGAGTATTGATTTAACTCACTATTGTTATCTTGCAAAAAAAACATATTACCTAATCTCTGGAAGAATTAGCTTTCATTTAGCACATAACTGAGCTAAACGAGGTCATTTGACGTCATGGCTCGCTGTGAGTCACCCATGAATAGCAAATCCACGCATATCGAATGTTAAACGTAATTTATTAGTAGGTGTCAATTCGGTGTTAATTATTATCCAGACCTAAAAGTAACGAGAAGTTCTAGACTTAAAATAGTCATGATTTATTTACTGACAAAAACTAATAACATAATATCTTAAAACTAAAACTATTTACAAATGTATAAAAATGTAACCTAATCTAAGAGTCCGTCAGAGGAGGCATATGTGGCCAGAATGCTGGCAGCATTGCCATGCTGGATGGCAATGCTAAGCTTTTGACCAAAGTACATGCCAGCATTCTGGTCACCTGAAGCCTTCTCTAAACGTTTGATAGTCATAATTGATTTAAATTAGCTGCGGAGTTAAATAAGTATGTGATTATAAATTGAGAATGTCAAGACAAATTTTAGCATTTCATTAGTAAATGTGATTAATCACACACATAATAAATTAAAACTGAAATAGTAATTTCATGCTCAAGTACGCTAACTGTGACTAGTCGTTCCGCTAGCGAAATCGAAGTGAATAGCGGTATCGGTGATACCATATCATGGGTCACGTTTTCTCGCAGGACATTGTATTTTACCTCAGCTCGTTTGTCAGGAGGATTGGATTTTGTTAGTAGCTTTTCTTTCCATTTAAACATGGGACAAATCCAATCTAATCAATACTTGGCATGAAGTAGTTGAAGATTGATAAAGATGGCCAAGATGTCATTCATATTCTGGGTCGCTGCGCCAGTAAAGTTTGTTTGTAGAGATAGTAACATGTTATTAAAGCCTTCCAACGGTCCAGTAACACTATAATCTATAGATTCATCTGACAAACAACATGCTTCCCGGCTTTACAAAGCGCTATAGCAAAACACCATGGATTTCGTAGCAATGCTACGATGATCTGCTACGCCACTGTTTTCTCTATACAAAAGACATCAACGTGCTATGATTTTTACCAATTGCCAATCATTTTTTTTTTGCAATGGGCTAGTTACATATATCTTGTTTGGTAAAATTTTAAAAAATAATTTATGTTAGTAGTAACTAGTAAGTCTGTAAGTCTAAGACGTTTAAGGATTTTTTTAAATTCCTTCTAATATAAATATTTTTTTATATAAAAAAAGTTTAAAATTAAATTCTATACATAATTTGATATATGCATAATTCGAAAACTGTTGCTTTGGGTCCAACTTGTTACTAAGTTTTATATCATTTGTATTAAGCGTTGTACTATTCATAATTATGAAGTCACGAAAGCAATTTGGTGCTGTTACGTATGAAGCGACATTGACTGTGATTGAGTCAGCCGATGACAAAATTGGAACGAAACATTTAACTGTTTACAGACTATTGCTGTTTTTATATGACACGATCCACATCGCCTTTAACTACTTTCAATGTAATGCATTGCATGTAAATGCATCGTTGTGCTTTCTTTGTGTTTACAATGCATTACTGCTTTATTTAGTGGTCGAAATTTGAATTCGTAATTATAATTTTAATGTATAAAAAACCCGATAGTATCTTTAAAAAGACACGGATGTCTCTGCAATTGCGGATGTGCCTATGAAACGAGATTACGAGTATTTGTGAGTCACTATTAACTAGGTAAGCTTAGGCATTATAGATCTAAGTATTTTTCTTCATATACGAGTTGGTACTGAGTTTATTTTTAATAAACCAAGGTTTACTAGCACAGATTTTTTCAAAAGTTTATTGATTACATATTTACCCATACTTCATCTGATGTTAATTGTCGGTATGGTCAAAGGTGGATTACCCCCCTAGCTTGAAATAGAACTCTTAGATGAGAATGCCGGAACACATCGTTAGGTGCTTCGCAGCAGATTTTTAACTTGAGAGTGGTAGGTAGCCAGCTGAACTATGCAGATTTTTGAATTGTAACTGAAAGGTTTTAACACTTATAATAAAAGTACGTATCCTTGACTTATGATCATGATAAATTGTTTTACCTAATTCTGTCCTAACTAACAACTGAAACCAAAAAATATTTTCTGTATTACAAGTTAATGTGTATGTTAGTTACTTTTTCATGCAGTGCCAAAACAATAGAATGCAATTTTTATTAAAATTTTAGGTTTACTTGTCGCCAAATTTTCCTTTGAGATGTGACAGTAGTCATCAAAAAAATATGTGCATTCTATTTTAATCCAGTCATAAATTCCCGTTGCTTTACAAGAACCTAGCTTATGAACGGAGAGAAAAAAAATTAACAAAATAGGCGGTGAGTGACGTAAGAAACGGTACATATACGTTTTACCATAACCATTCTTTATTCACTCTTCTTCAGACAGTCCCACCCCACCCAAGTGAAACCATGTAGCGCAGCTTGTTCACTAACGTAGTAGGTAAGCCTAAATTTGAAAAATTGGTTAATAATGTACATACCTTGATACTTTACAAAACTTATTTAAAAATGATTTTATTTAATTTGCTATTCCAAAAACCAATTAAACTTTACTGTGATACTCGTAACAGCCAGGAATATCATGGCGTCTGAATGACGTCACTTCGTGTAAAACAATCATATCTGTATGACAGTTGTAAAAATATCATCAACAGCATTACCGTTTTATAAGATGTAAAGTCAGACTATCTGCTTAGTGTTCAAGGTTACATGACATATTTTATAATTATGTTACGTGTTAACTGAAGAATTATCATTTTTTACTATAAAAGATAAAGATTATAATTACTATTAGAAATTCAACAATATTGGTCACGTGACCGAATGCTTAATTTAGTTTAATAAATGTTAATTTTTCAGTTACCACATAACACGATTAATTATTAGAAATCAATTAATCTGTTTTATTCCTAGTGCATAAAAGCCTAATATCCCAATCAAAGCTTTACACTAAATTTCCTTGTACCAGGAAAACAGTGGGATATAATTGCTGTCTATGATTTATTTTATGCCTAGAATTTGAAATTCACACACAAATACTCAGTTTACTTATATGTATCATATTAAAATTTTTGATAGGTATCAAATTAAAATGAAAAACAAGCAGCGCCTCACAATTTCACTCGCGTTTTTTAAGATAAGTACATACGTCAAGCCATGTCAGCGTAAAGAAGTAACAAATATACATACGTACCTACTATACATACAGACAAACTTTCGCTTTTATTTATGTGAAGTCTGATACGGACGTTACTTGTGTGTGTAGGTATATCATTTACTAAACACAAAGCGCCATCTAGCCCCAAGCAATTAAAGCTAGTACTATATCAGGAACTAGATAACTGAATATAAGTAGATAGAATCATTTTTGATTATAAATACGTACTTAAGATGTTTGTACGATACATACAGAACACCCAAACACTGAACAAACACTCTGCTCATCACACAAATGTTTGTCTTGAATGGGAATGGAACCTATGCCCTACCTAGCTATTGAAACAGATGCTCTACCAAATGAGTGAGAATTAAGTGGATTGTCTATAAGTATTTGTTTGTAAAGTAATTTGTATAATTATTGTTCTGTATCTGTGTGTTATATTTTTTACTCTATAACGTTTTGGTGTTGTAAGTTTGGAATTTTAACGTAAAATAAAAATAAAATAAAATGAGCTAACAAGGCAGTCAACAATAAGTCTTACTTACTTACAGGTGTGATAACTGTTACCAGGAATGTTGAATGGAAATAGTAACTCATACCTTTCGAAAAATATGCTTTCTTAATACTTAAATACCTACATTTGTTATAAATACGCTATACAGTGAGGTTACAAGCGTCTTTACCTAGATGACCTTGCAGTTATTTTTTACTATATTTGCTACCTTCATCATAATCTGTAAAAAATCACCAAAGTTGCTTCGGTAATGCAAATTTACTGTCTATCACCAGCAAAGAGTAGCAGTAGGACAGTGAGTGTAAGAAAAGTTTTCTTGTAATGCAATATAGCGTAGTCTGCGGAGACAGCAAGCGCAGATCTAACAAAGAATGTATGCGCCGGCGCAAGCGCACCCAAGGCACCGACGCCGAGAGACACCGAGGCTGACTCAGCGGGGCGTTGCCAAGGGCGCTACGCCCTCGCCCGCCCCTCGCCCCGCCCAGCCAGACATCGCTCTCTTTTTTTTTCAATACATGCCAGCGTCATTTTAATGTGTTGCCAAATACCGGTGTAGTCAAGCATTTTATATAGACGATCGATTTTTTGTGTTACTTATCCTAACTTCGAGTAGTTATTTTACTGAAGTGGTAACTGTGTTTGAAACGGTTTGAATTACCAAACACTTGTTCTGTGCCATAGTTTAAATAATTATCATTCTTCTAATAGTTTTGTATCAGATAGGTAAGTTTATGAAAAATGTATGTTTTACTACTATGAAAACTGACGTGATATTGACACATTTTTCGTTTTATTTAAACGAAAAGTACGACTTACTTAAAGTATATTAACCTTGATTAAATCAATCAAATGTGATTCATATTATAGTGATAGCAGGTGTACAGAATTTTTTGTTGAATTCTTTCTTCTAAAGAATATACCTAGTCAGTATATTATTTTACATACCTTTTACGCTCTCCCACTCTCATCAAGGAAAGAATTGTTAATTATTTTGGTAATCTCTGTAGTAAATTCGAAAGTTGTATAATAGGTAGATACATACATACCTACCTAAGTACAAAAAAACATAGGTACAAAGTGTCGCATTCATAATTTTAGTGAAATATTCTACAAAGCCTTAAGGGTACAAAGACTAAATATCTAATTAAAATAGTGTTTCAGTTATCTACACTATTTCAAATTACGTCAGCTTCAAATATTTTATGTACGATCATGCTGACATGCGATAAATTATACATACAAATTTACAAACAATTTTAGGACGACTTACAAGAAGAATTCATAGAAATAAGATGTAGCTTTAGCATGATTATTTACTTGCATTTACAAATATGGCATTAAGTGAGATAGTTAAAATATTATATTTGGCATACCTAAACACTAGTCTACAAATTTACAAGTAAGATATTTTTCGTTTGTGAAAATGATAAAAGATTATTCTATAGAAAAATAGCAAATTGCTTATTTTATTATCTATGTAATGTAACTAAACAGGAGTCGAAAGCGAAACATTATAAAGTAAAGGGCAACAGTGTTGGTATGCTTTTATTTAATTCTTTTTATAATCAGTGTATTAACTATACGACATATCGCTCATTACGTAGATAAAATCGATATGCCAACAATGTGTCGTGAAAAGACGGAGAGATAGTTACCTCATGGAAATAAAATTAATGTAAAATTCTTGAAAGAAAAATTCTTGCACTATAACACATACACTAAACACACACACACACACACTACACTATATATTTACTTATTCTTGCATTTTGTTCTAAACCTAGTAGCTTTAGCATTTTTTAGAAGACAGCTATAACGACAAGTTTTAGTTGGGCATATGCCTTTGTTGATTCTCTTCAACCGGTCCCTCATTTCTGAAGAGCATTGTCACTGGAACCTCTTAGACGAAGAATCTGCCTCCATCGACTCCCGTCCGAAGTAGCTCTCACCACCTAGTACAATTTAGAAGAGGAGGTAGCTTCTTTCCCTTGATCAGACCATCGAGTTGGCGACCAGCCTCTTGTGCTCTTTCCTTTCGTATTGCTATTTACTACATACAACAAAATACATACATTTATTTATCAATATTTTATAAATATTGATAAATAAATAACTATATGCCTTTGTATCACATATTTGAAATTACAAAAAAAAACTATGTACATTTACAAACTGATAAAGTAATAAATTATGTAATCAGATATCTAAAGAACCAATTCTTAGTTGGTATCAAACTTTTCATAAAATATCAAATTAATTGTGTTATTATGTTCCTACAATAGAACGCTGATGTAATTTTATTAATCGGTTAAAATATTTTATGCTTCAATATTATGATATATTTCCTATCTTTTTATACAAAGGGTATGATATAGGTATGACTTAACAAGACAACCCTCAAAAAAGATATTTAGAGGCCTTTGACATTTACATTGTATTTATTGCATAAAGACTAACCATATATACAACATTATTCTCTAACACGATATACCGTTGTGAAAGTGCTATCTGCCAATAAAAGTGCGTGACATGATAATTTATTTATCAAATATTTTATTAATCAGCACTTGAAGCATACCATTTCTGTAGATTCAAGATAAAACTAATATAACGTTCTATATTAAAATTCTGATTTCCAAAATTTACCGGTTCGAATGCTAACCACCTACATACTACGACACATGTATTTTCTGTCCGTATTAATTTTCATGCTCTTATCGCATTAGCATCACAAAAAATATTTGGTTCATCAGAGGTATTCGCTTGAAAATGAATATTATAAATTAAGTTTTGAATTTTTCTGGCTGCTGCCGATAATAATGATTTTATCTTATTTACTGTGAAAAAAGATATTGAAAATGTATGACTGCCCTGTTGGCACATTTGGTAGAATGTCTGCTTCAAGAGCTATAGTTTGTGGGTTCGATACCCACCGGAACAAACATTTATGCGGTAGTATAAATGTTTAATCTATGTCTATGTCCTTTGTACATTGTAAGTATGTATTTACAAAAAAAAATACCTAAAAGTACTCTATCAGTTATCTGGTTCCCATAGTAGGTACAAGCTTTGCTCAGTTTGGGGCTAGATGGCGATGTGTCAAATGCCTACGATATTCAATTATCTTATTCTTAGCTGTATTAGATACCATAATCATATCTATTATTCTCTGGATAACATGACTGTAATTTACAGATGGCCTGACAGACAAACGCGACAACTTTATTTCCTTTGTTAGTCACGGGACACTAATTTAACAATCAAGCAGGACACCCGTATTTCATTGGACTTAAACTTTTAAATCCTTCTAGTGTAGGTAGATACTTGTTCCAATTCACGACTTTTTAAATCTAAGTCCCAAAAACAGACATTAAAAGGAATCTTAGCGAGAAACTAAACATCGTGAGATTCCTAATTAAATTTAAACATATGACTTCAATATATTTTTGTAATATCCTTTATTTAGATACCCTACTTGATAAATTTGTTTATTTTTTTATTAAATCTTTCTGTTGTGATTGAAAAAAAAGATTTTTTGCTATTTCGCGCCAACAATCCGCCATTTTGTTGCTTTTTCAAACGCTTATCTAAGAACACTTGGTTTATTGAGACGAATCTAACGATACCTTAATTGTCGTAACCCATTGAGCCGTTTGTAAGTAACGAGGTAACAAAAAAAATTACATACATACAAGATACACGCGAAAAACATCGAAATTGAAAACACCCAAAGATCCATTATGGTAGCGCCTTTACACATCTTCAAATGAGAATGTTAGATCAAAAATATCTGGAAAATGGTAATTGTCGATGTCATTATTTAGTGTAACCAGTCCCATCATGCATGTCACGTCTCACAGGTGGGTTTTGAGACTTGTAAATGAACGGCCACGGCCTCTGTGAAGTCTTTTCGAAGCGATATCTCACTGTAATTGAGTGTTTTGTCGGCAACTTTCTCCAGACTTCAACCGGCCATAGACAAGCGAGTCAGACGTGGTGGCGCCGGGTTTATGAATGAGAATAGGCAATTTATTCTTTAAACGACCTTCTCATCTATTACCGTTCACTTTCTTAACTGACATGCCTATTAGTAAACCGAGAGAATGGCTTTTAAACTAAATTGTGGCTAATGTTGCTGTATCTCTTTATAATTTTAACGCATAAAATATAATATAAAAATTTACAATTAAAAAATACCGACTCTATGACCCTTAAAAATGTCGTCGATGTATACAATTTTTAGATTTTTATTAATTTTTAAAGACCACTCTATCGATTTCGGTAAAATATATATGAGACGACCTCAAAAGTATGGTCTACCAAGAAAAAAAAATCATCAAAATTGATTTATAATCGATTAATAAAACGTAACATGAAAACAAAAAAAAAACATACAGTTGAGTTGAAATGAAAACCTCCTCTTTTTTTGAGTCAGATAAAAATACGAGAACTGACGAAAACTTCTAATCATTCAATGGTACCCACCAGCTGCTCCGTTCCAGGGGCACAAATTTGTATAGTGCTAAGGAATTACGACCCAGGTATAGGTTTAATAATAAATAATTTAATTTCAGTCTATATTAAAGATTAAATATTATTCGTAGAATAAAAAAGTAAAATCAAAATGTAAATTTTAAAAAACAATATAAAACGTCTGTTACATTAAAAAAAAAAAAACAAAAAAAGATCTTTGATAAAATTAGTGAAAATTGTATTACCGTAGTCTAATTTCCAGAGTGCTTAACATGCATCCAGTTCCAGTGCCGCATTATTGGGGACTCAAGATCCATCCACGAAGTGAACAGCTGTAGGTACCCGTTGGAACAGTCCCTCACGCTGCGCATAAGGGATGCAGCTCGTTTGCGCACGCTCGCCGCGAATCCATCAACGCGCCTGCAAACATTCCCGAAGCACTACAATACGGTGGCAGTTTCAACAATACAATAACGTCTTCAGGATTATTGTATTGGACGCGTAGAGCATGGTCAATCATGGTATTAATGGGACACTTATTTATTAACCACTCAGCTTCACAGCTATGTATTTGTGTACATTTTGCAAAATTTCGTATTCATACATTCAGCTGGCTTTTCCAAGACAGACAGAAGGACAGCTAAATCCTAAAAACTTTGCTAATCTTACACGGGTTTGCTCCAAGGTTTTTTTAAATAAAACAAATAAACACATCATATATTTGGTGCCTAAACAATAACATATTTGGCAAAACAACAACTAAATAATTTCAATAATTATATTAATTGCTTCACTATCCCGTAGAAAAATGTGTCAAATTAATTAATTTTATAATGATACCGTATCTAAGTACATAGTCAAATATACATTATTCTATTAATTTATATTTACTAGAAGTCCAGATGAAACAACTATAGGTATAGAATGTTTTGAGTATGGCAGTTCTCCTCTTATCAACAGGAAGGGAGGAAGTGAATTAACTGCCTACCACATCCGTCCCTTTCCGTTTCCGAAATAACACGGCACCACAGCTGATACTGATTAATACTTCCAAATATAACATCATGCCCGTACGTAGAGCGATAGGCTCGGATGTGCTTTCAACTAGATCTCTTATGGTTACACATTAACCAAGCCAATTGTGTGATCAATGTGGTCCACACAGGACCATATTGGTAATTTAGTGCTCATTCCAATCACGAAATCCCTACTGCTGAATGCATTTTCTAAATTGTACAAGACGATACAAAACCTGAAATTGAAAAGGGTTTTTAAGACCCTCTGTGTCGATTTGTCTTGGATGCAGCTGGGAATATGGTTCTGACCATAGCTGAGAAATTGTATTGTAATATTTTATGTAATGGTCTGTCTGCGAAGCTCCTCACATACCTCTTTTTACAAAGTAATGTTAGCTAAAATCCAATAGAACACAATACATCTTCCGAATAATTAAATATTTACAACGAAAGCGACAACTTGCCTCGTGGCAAAAATATGGTGGTGGCACAGGTGGCGAACTAATCTGCCTGTCAGTCGTGCAAAGTGGTTCGGCGGACGAGGTTGGCATCGGCAAGCCTCGCCTCGCCCGGTGGCTCCCGCCAACCGAAAAATTGGCGCCAAGAGAACGGCGCGAACGCGAACGATTGGTGCACGCCGCGAGGGAAAACGCCCGCATCGATGAAACATTATTCACGAGACGCTAATTTTTCAGAGGCGAACTGGCGAACATGTGTCCCCCACTACCCACCACCGTATGACAGTGACCCAAATGGAGAGCCGGCGCACTCAGTTCCGTGAGCGCGCGCAGCTCTGTCCGACGTACGTGCGCCCGCGCACGGTGCGCCGCGCCTCGCGGCCTCCCCGACCTCACGTTTAGTGTAATTTACCATTGGATATTGCTGTGAACGATGCTATGAGTGAGCACGGGACCTGTGGCCGGCGCATGCGCCGCAAGCGTGTAGCTCCTTTTGGCATATTTAACCTTTTCAAAGGTAAGAGAAATCATCTACATAATTATAATGTCAAGAGCAGTTTGAAAAAATTAAAAAAACGCGGTTTAAAAAAGTAGGGGATGAAGTTCCGAAGCAAACGATTAGAGGTGGCGCTGCTGGACGCAGTGGCGGCGTTAGTGAACGGGGTGATGAGTCAGCCGCATCTCGAATTTTCCTTATGCGCTCTCGAACACAACCATTGTCATAGAGGGGGTGTTAGCGCTCGGAAATGCGAGAGGCGGTTCGCCGCCAGTGGCGCTCAGCAACACGGTGAAACGCCAGCGCCGCGGGTGCTGCGGTTCGGGACCGGAGCCCTGTCACGACGCCGCTGCAAGCTAACGGCATCGGATTCCTCGCGGCCGAAATTCCGCTGCGGACATTCACGCCGCGACCGACTGAAATAAATCGCCCGTTTAACACAAATAGCACGACATTGTCGCCGCATTGACAGACAGACGAGCATTTCCGCTTCTCTTTTTATCTATATTTCTGACGATGGAGCCAGTAAAGAATCGCTTCCTCTGACGTGAACAGTCTTCCGTCATGGATAATTATAATTCGATCGATTTATTATTTATTTAACGTCGTCAGTCATGTAATTTGACTCGTATTGTCGCCTGGCTTTATTTTCTCGATACTAGGAATGTAACATGATTCTGAAGACACATGAGTTTTCACAAATTCGTAGGGCCATGTAAATTTAATAAAGAATTGACTGAAGGCAAATGACAAGTAAAGAAACATCACTAATCTAGATATGCAATTTGCGTGCAGTCAAGTTGAGCGAGCCCAGGTTCGAAAAGGGTCGCGATAAATAGGTTATCAGTGACATCTTCAGCGGACGAGAGGCCGAGTGGCGAGAGTTTTCCACAGAAACAATCACACTGATAGCGTATCTCGGATGACGTCAAGCCGTCACCGTCGCCGCCGCGCGCCGGCCGCCGCGCGACATGCGCCTCCACTTTACGACATTGAAGCTGATAACGTCAATTTATTGCCAATTCCGAATGGACGGATGCTTTTATAGTTTAATTATCGATTGGTATAATTATGTCTTTTCAAATTTCGGGGCTTAGCTGCGATTTTTTGCTTAGAATAACCGATGGATTTCATTATAATCGTCTAATGTGGTTACTAAATAGGCCTACGAAAAGCCACAATTGTACTGGTGGAATAAGTACCTATAGTTCTTGGTAAATATACATTGTGTATCTCTAATTATTTTGCTATATCCTGATGACCATAAGACCATTATATCATTATGTTTATCACAAATTTAAAATAAAAACGTTAGGGTCTAGTATAGCGCATGCGTAAAATTATTAGCAACAAATTAAAAAAAAATGTGTGTCTTCGAAATAGGCCTACAAAAATACCATAAAAGCATGTCCGTTTTGACTATAATATATTGCATTGTGTACATCATAACAAAAAGTAATGCAAGTGTATAGCAAAAAAAAGCTAAAATTGGGGTTCACTGTTAATTAATTAGTAAATAAAAAAATAAATAAATGAAAAAGTATATATTATTTATTTATTTTATTTATATCTATTGGCAATGAAATTCTCTTCAGAAGTAGTAGGAACTTGAAATCCTTTAGTCAAATATACTAACAGTGACACAAATAAGTAGTACTATAAAAATAATTATTTTTATAGTACTACTTATTTGTGTCACTTAATTATAATTCATAAAATAATATAGTTTTGGTAGCCTAGTTAGGAGACCGTCTGACTTTCAATCTAGAGGGTCTGGCTTCGAATCCCATGGCACGCACCTCTGTCTTTTCTAGGTTATGTGCGTATTGTCGATATATTGAAACGGTGAAGAAACATACATTTCTGCGAATTATTTAAAAAAATCCTTGAAGTTGTGTGAATTCTGCGACCCCGCGCTCAGCCAGCGTGGTGGACTATGGCCTTATCCTTCTCAAATAAGAAGAGACCCGCGCCTAGTAGTAGTCAGCCCTGTTTTTTTTATAAACTGGCCCCCCAGTTTATATAAAAACAGGGCTGACTCGGAACATAGACAACTACAAATCAAAAGTGTTTTCTAAATCGTCTGCAAAGTATAAAATAAAAAATCTGCAAGGACGGTTGCACCGATGAGCCAGTTCATGCGGAGAGGTTATCGCGAGGGCCAGAGGAGGGTGATTACCTCTGAGCAACACGTCGAGACCTGTCGAGCCGCGGTCCTCGATCCCCGTTTCGGACCGCAACGATTGTAAAAAATAAGCGTTACTTAATTTAGTCACTGTTTTTTTAAATTTAATTACTGTTCCTTGAAACAAGGGTAATTTGCTTGAGTGAAAACTGTAAAAAGTCGCTTATAATAGCTTATAATACCCAATCATGCTAAACTTCGGAAAATGTGGATATATTAGTGTTTAAAATGTGCAAACGTTTTTTATGACAAATATGTCGAAAGAAAGAATACGATTTAACGAAACCAAAACGAGATTTTAACCTATTTGGTAAATGTAATAAAAAATTGTACTAAAACAGTGCCATTTTATTCGTATTATAGTTTTATTGTAGCCACATCACAAGTGAGTTTTGCGGTTTGGTGTCTATTATCTATTCTGTGGCAGAGTCCTGGACATGAGTCATTGGCAACTGGTTCCGATGCCTCCAGACAGTGCCATTGCCTCATGCACACGTGGCTCTTAGCAACAGACGGGCTATATTGTTTACAGATAATATTATATACCAGCCTAACATAACTTATTTATGTCATTTATTCCGATAACCACGACTTGAGGTTTGACGACTTTAATTTCGTATCGTAAAGTTTAAAGGGAAAATAATAAAGCCTAAAATAAATATACATACATAAATATATACATATATATATAATCAAATGATGTTAGTTGGTTAGCGCGTAACTTGAGAACTGCTGAACCGATTCAGCGGATTATTTTTTTAAATAGGCGTGATACTTCAATTGAGCGTTTATATAAGTATGTGCGATAGTATACTATCGCACATACCCTATCTCTACTGCACCGAGTAAATATATAGCTATGGTAACGTTGTTAAGTAATTTTTTTTTTAAGTACATAATGAGACTAACTATTCGCTTTATATTTTGTCAAGTACTCTATTTCTACATAGTAAAAACTATAAAACTAAGCTGCTTACCACCGTCTGTACGCTTAGATCTTTAAAACTACGCAACGGATTTTAATGCGGTTTCCATCAATAGACAGAGTGATTCAAGAGAAAAGTTTATAATATGTATAATACATAGATACATAATTATGCATCTACCCCGTGCACCCGTGCGAAGCTGGGGTAGATCGCTAGTTAGGTACTAACTTAAAAGTCGTGCACGTTGTTTAATATTTAGTTAAGTAATAGTAGGTAACTATAAATTAATGATCTCCTTTCCGCTTTTACTACCGTTCCGCGTAACCCAGTAGAAAGACGAAAAAATACAAACAAAGCTACAATGCTCTAATCTATGAGTAGAATTTTTGACTTGACTCTGAAAGTTGTCCACAATTTCTCAGCTATTTTGACATTGAAGAGTATAACTTGTATCTCAAAAACCTGGCCAATGACTCACATACAAGTTTGCGAAGGTTCCAACCATTATTATAATGTTCGCTTTGCACGCACACATAGGTGTGCCCGTGTCCTCTTAGCAACAGATAAATACTTAAAGTATAGACTGCTTCAGTCTTTAGTGTAAGGCATAAGATATTTTTTCTATTTTCAAATAGTAATGCGCAATTGATTAGTATTTATTACAATGCTAAATGTTTTGCCTACCATTTTTGTTTCTTTGTTGCTTTGACAGTGCAGAATTTTCATAACAAAAATAACCATAGATAACTAACACAACAATGCACACGGTTTTAATACGAATCAAATTGCATACTTAATGTACTTGACATATTTTATTTTCCTTTCATTTTCATGAATAATAAATGTTGTGGTGTACATTGATACCCCTCCCAACCAAATTATATGATCAAGTATTTTATACCTGAATCCAGCGATCTGCCCCGACTTTTGCACTAGTAGATATAATTTGTTTTGGCGATTTGATTGTTAAGCATTTTCTCATCTCTTATACTAAATACTGGATGCTATGAAACATAACACAATTTAGCCAAATAAAGACAATGTTACAAATAAATAACACCAAAACCGAAAGTAAATGAACCCCACGTACGTGCTAAGCGCTTTGATTCCACTTTTGTCATACGGAGTGCAAAAAGGTAAAACCCCGGAGTACAATTTGGATCTATAAAAGTCCAGAGAAAACGGGTTTCACCTAGGTAAGTGAGATCTATCCTAGGCAACGTCACTGCGTCAAGCGGGACATGATCAAACGCAAACTTTTATTTTGAATTAAAAAAGATAGTTGTACTGATTTTTCAAACATTTGCCTGGTTTATAATTGAACACGGTTTATCGGACTCCTAAAACTCTAAATTCAAAACAGTAAAGCATATATTGAAATCGATTATTTAAGCATTAAGCGATATGCATCGTGTTGATTGATCCCCATTTATACGTATCATACCAGATGATAGCTCCGTGGTGAAATAAACTAAAAATAACTAGCAATTCTATCAATCACATTTGAACTAAATACGTACCCAACGTCAAGATGGATGAAAGAGAGTGCGATAACGTGTAGAGCCAGTGAAATGTAACTGAAAGTCAGTGAGTTATCTTAACGAACTTTTAAATAGGCACTTAGAATAATTTAACACAAGTATAACAAACAAATATTATGACATAATTCGTAGTTCGTTGTTATTGATGATTATTGAAATAAAACGCTGATGATATTTTCGTTTAGACCTCGCTATTTCATCGGAGCAGTGCGTTTAGTTGGCCTAAGAGTCATGGGGTCGGTTTTTTTAATTGTACATTTTGTATTACAATGAAAACGTGAATTAATCGACTCAGAATTGTTGTATGATTTAGTGTGCATTTCGCTAATGTGTTTTGTAGGTACCACGATCTAAAGGAAGTGTGTTAGGAGTAGTGTGCCGCGCGTGATACAGTGGGCAGGCGGCGCTGACGTGGGCCGAGCTGCGTCAGCGCACGTCACCACGCGACTGTCAGTACCGTCACACGTATATTTAGAATGGAATGTGGAAAAATGTACATCTCAACGCCTATAAGTTTCCGGATAATATTGGCTTTGATCCAACAACTTTCTAAATTATAGACGGCAATCATCGAATAATTATTTATTTATAATGTACGATACGTTATCAGACGATAACAGTGTTTCTACTGAATTGAGTGACACCAGGTCGCTTCCTCGTTGCCAGGAATGTATTTGAGATAATATCACTTCTGTTGCTATCGATAAGGTATATTATAAAAAGTACCTATACAAATACTCGTAGAGCTATTGCCATATTCTAATAAGAACTTATTTTGATAGTTTAAAATAAGCTCCTAGCCACCTCACCTCACCTAACACCTCGTTGCGTTTTTAATTTAACATTGGCATAGACGGTACGATATCACGCGAATTTAACGAAAGTACCGCCGTGTTACGCAAAGGTGGCGCGTTATGCGTTCAAGTGCGTCACCAGAGAATAATGGATTTGTTTTTAAATAACTGTCCCACTGCTAAAGGCGGGTTTCTTTTCATTGTGAGAAGGGCATTATCATGGTCTACCATGCTGGCCAAGTACGACTTGGAAGACTTCACACAGCTAAAAGATTTTTTTTAAGAACTTTTAAACATGTAGGTTTCTTGACCACATTTTCCTTTGCCGTTTAAAGTCAGTAGTAATACGCACATAGCTCAGAAAATACAAGGATGTATGCGTGCCGTGAGATTCGAACCGTTGACCTCCAGATGGAAGCCATACAGTAACCAACTACGTTGCCGAAACTGTCATGATTACTCACATTAAGCTAGTTTTACGCCTGTCTGCTTTTTACAGTTCAATTGTGGCTGTGTCAGTTTCAGTTTATTTTGTAGTAATGTTTTAAAGACATTTTTTATCAACTTGAACACGCCTGTCTTATATGCCTGTCTATTATACCTATATCTGAATATGATCACGTTGAGAATTAATGGGTTTCTTTTACAACATCTACACAAATATCTATTTTATTAAAATGTTTCGAAATAGAATCTCACAAAGATAAATAGGTGGGAAATTCCTGGTATTTAGAATTCTAGGTTTGTAGGCCAATGTATCTGTAATTATCACCAATTCTCATTAATTCTGATAACAAAAATACCGAGGCCAAGAACGAAGCTGATATCCATACCTAACATACGTAATCAACCCTTAATTGAAGATGGAATAAACGTATGTATAGACAATATAAGTTGGAGCAAAGAAAATATTACACTGTGCCCGGTTGCCTACACCTAAAGTAGGTATATATATCATCAGTGTCATTCTATCAGTAATAAGTTATTTGAGTGTTACATTTAGCTTTGCTTAGTTTGACATTTAGTGAAATGTATAATATCTAACTAAATCGACAAATCACCAAAATGTACTTATTTTTCCGCTAACAATTGGCGTAGAACAAATGCAAATGTCCGATTTCAAACAATCTATGTTTATCATAAAAACAAATATCCTGGGAGGGAATCGAATCCACGCCTTACGACTAATGAAACAGAGCTACTACCAAATAAGCTAAAAAGACAGCCATAAATATATTTCAAAAATGTATTATCGTTACATATTTTATTTACCGCTGTCTCACCTACGAAAACATGGTCGCTTGCCTAGAAGAGAACTAGTCACTAACAATTTCAAACACCCATTGAATGTATTTCTATAATGATGTAACAATTTTAAAGACTGCCATTCTTGTACCTTGAAGATTTAATTAAATCCCTTGATTAAATCATGTAAATTTCAAAGGAGTTTGTTTATATAATATGTTTTCATGGTTTACGTATTTATGTAAATAAGTTTCTTTATACTTCCAAATACTTTTTGTTTTACTTTTAAATACTTGAATAGATTTAGATGCATGGGGAATCGTTAGAATCCTTTCATTATCCCGAGTGACACTGGGTATATATTTTTATATTCATTTATTGGTGGGCATTTGTTTTTTTTATTATTTTAAGCTTATTTATAACATAAAACACTCGCACATAAAACACAAATTACTGTACCCGCTATACCAGACGTCTCCACACGTTCAAAACAACTATAGAATGGAGTTAACGAACTGTATCGGACGTGATACATGATTAACGGTTTATTATTAGGATATTACATTGGAATTCCTATTGCTCATTATAAATAATGAAAATGGTAATAATCAAAAAGTCGTTACATACGCCACCTTATAACATGAATTAGGTAGTCCTAAGAGATGTTAAATGACATTCTTGATAATAATTAATACTATTGACCTTAAAAGTTTATTGTAATAACTGTTATTATACTGTATAAAATCCTTACCTACTAATATTGGAAATGCGAATGTATGTGAGTTTCTTTATTTGTCACACTTTCATGTCTTGACTACGAAAACGAACATGAAATTTTGCTTATAATGTGTTGTCTGGGGTACAGAAAAGACATAAGGTGCTTTCATAAAAAAAACGCTCTCCAAGGGCTAATTAAAAGTAACATTAACATTTGCGAAGCCGCGGGCAAAAGCTAGTAACATATATGACATACATATTACTTTTTTACAAATATATAGCTTAGCTTAGAATGTACTAAGCTTAATAAGTGTATAAGTATAAGTCTGAATAAAAATCAGCTAATCGATAAAAAATACGATGACCCTTGACCGTATACTTAATTAAAATATGTAATGAGTATATGAAACTACAAATAAAATGGTACTTAGTTTATTACATAAAGCAGTCGACTTAAAACATAATAATGACGTGGATGTAGCAATAAGGTCTATTTTTCTTTTCAGATTAATTCATTTTGTGCTGAAATAATTTTAAAGTAAATAAGTCGGCAACTTTCCACAAAATAAAATGAAACTAACGTTTCCCTTTGTATTTTTATTGCTTTTAAAAGCAAATAGACTGTGGTTAATGCGTCTCTTAATCTACTTTTTATATTCAATGACGTCAATATCCAAATTCATGACGCGCATCAAATACAATGTGAACAATGGTGAACACAAAATAACAATTTGATGAAATAAAACCTAGTTAACAGATAACCAGATATCCTCTCTGTAAACAAATAAAAAATTGTAATGGTTGGTAGTGAAGTTGACATTCCTTGCACATCATTAGAAAACCTGCAGACAAATAACATCAGAGATATTATCGGGAGCTGTATAATATAAGTATAGATATATAGAAACTCTTTATTGCAAACACCAGACATTATGAACAATAAAAATTAAAAATATTGTTCAAAGCGGTATCCCCGTAAGAGCCAATTAAAATTGAAATCTGAAATTTGGACATCTGGCCTCCCATTTCCATAGCTATAATGCTCAAGGGAAATGTCCTCAGAGAGCAATTCTATGTGTCAAGTGCTAGTGTTCGTCCTGGTGTGTTCATCATACCCGTTTTTATTTAAAAAAACTTACACAGTTGTTACATAATACTATAATACCTAACTGCGATCTTCTTTTTGTTTAACTTTATAAATATGCAAAGACATTGAAATCACGACAAAATGTGAGACCAAGTATCAATACGTAATGAGACCATCTCTCGCTCAAGTCACATTGACACGAAGTGACTTGCTTTAGTGAGTCACTACCCAATGAAACAACATCAAGATGAAACATCACTAAGGAAACGACACTTTCTAAATCGTAAACTATGAGAAATTGAGTCGTAAACAAGCCTGTTACAAGTCCAAGACAATAATAGCTGCACTGAGTGTTCCCAAATTATATTTGTGACGTGGTTTTTGTCAGGCAACGCACGAGTGGCGCCAAACGCCTGTCGAATGTCGACCATCATTGTTTGTGCACTTGATAGGTACGCTGTGTACAATCATAATGAGAGTTGCTAACAAGTATAGTAGATATGTCTATATAAGAGTATAATGCTGGTTTAGGGCTTTATTGAAAACGCTGCTTAAATTTAAATTACACTAGAGAACTGTCCCGGCATCGCACGGGTGGACATTTATATTTTTAATAAAATTTAAGTAGGAGAATGTAGCATTCTAATGGTGAAAGAATTTTTGAAATCGATCCAGTAGTTTTTGAGTTTATTCGGTACAAACATTCAAAAATCAAAAAATCCAAATTTTTCCTCTTTATGATGTTAGTGTAGTTTAGTAACATATATCCGGCACCCTCACTTGAGAGCCAATTTCACCACAGGTTATGTTTGTGTACCATCTTCAACCACACCATCACTTAACACCAGGTGTGCTTTGGTCAAAGACCAGAGCCTATCAATTATAAAAAAACTAAACACACAACTGCTTAGCGACAGAATGTCTGGTACTGCGGTGGTACCTACTTAGACGACCTCCTGCTAAGGAAATCTACCACCAAGTAATATAAACGTATGGCAGCTAAACGAATTCCACCAACTATAAAAGATACATTATATATGGCTTAAAATATATCCACAGTATTTTATATTTTAAAGAAAACAAGAATATATCTAAAGCGAGTAGTGCCGTGGGGTAAAGGTATTTAATATTTTTATTTGAGATCTAATTCATCAAAGTCACCCAAAAAAGAAATTTCTTTCTCTCAAAAAAAACTCAACCGTTCAAAGATTTGGCAAGAAACAAGATGTCACAACGATAGCAAGTGGAATGTTAATTTTTCCACATCGCGTGCGCATATCCGAGGTAATTAGTTTTTTTATGTGACAACAAAGTTTAATTTTTTTTCTTTGGCAAAGAGCTGCTTGCGTTCCCTACGGAATGGAATGTTACGAACTGGTTCAACAGTTGTTTCGTGATGTAACAATCACTACTGTCTAGTGATGCTTGTTATTTTTATCAGCGTCGACCTGTCACCATAATGATTTGTGTATACACTAAATTCTGCTACATTATTTCTAATATACCTGATTGTGACAAACATCTACAGCATTATGCCTATAAACTTAAAACTTACAAGTAATACCTAAGTATCATCTGTTCTATGTATTTTAGTTGAGATATACTTAACTGTAATGCAACATAGTCCTAGTTCTAAAAATCAATTTTCCATTTCCATGGACCGATAAGCAGTAAAATAGTAGTCTTTTTTTTTGGAAACGGCATTGAAACCCCGAGATAAGCGTTTAGCAAACATTTCTCTGCGAACTCTCGATAAGGAGCGCTAGGTGTTATGGCACAGATTACGTAATAGTACCTGCCACCATTGAAGTAAATCATAGTATTATATAATCTGTGATTACAGCCAGCTGATTATAACGTCACCCATACATATCACACACACAACGCCTCGTCGACAAGCAATACGGCCCGGTCATGGTGTTTGTATTGTGTTACAATAAATGGAATGTTTCGAAACGTTCGTTCAGCGAGTAGGTAACACTGTTTTATTGAATTGAACACAAGTTTTGGGATCTCATTACGAAATCACTGTTAAAAGGGTTAGCAGTGATTACATGATCACTCATCGAGCATATATTGGGTGTGTGAGTACAGCTTATTTCAAATTGTCGAAATATTATGACTGATTACTAAGCCATGCGACGGATTTTGATACGGTATATAAATTTCTTCCGGAAGATTTGTAAATAAAAAAATATCGTCAATACCATTTGTATAAGAAAATGAATACAGTATTTCGTAAATAAATCGCCAAAAAAAAATTGCACCCAGTCAAAACTGAAGTGGCTCGCTAGTTCTTCCCAACGTGTGTTACATAAAAAGTATTTATATTTCGAATCTATTTATTTTTGAAAACTATTTTTAAATTGCATGTTTAGTGGTCTCAATAACCACAGAAGATCACAAGTTGTGATCACTTCCATGACTAGCGTATTTAAGTGTTCGGGGAAACCTAAAAGCATGATCCTTATGACCTAAACTACAGATATGACAACCTTGTCTATAAACAGACATAAGTTTCCTTTAACTCAGCACTCACTTGCTTTATGCTAAACGTAAAATTAGGTATGCTTGCGTCGTATTCATTACGTAGGAAAATATGGCACCTTACTTGCTGATTTCTCAGTAATGTGCTTTAAGAAATAATTAATTAAGAAGCCATTTTAATTATTTACTAGATGGCAGAATTATTTAGGAGTAGGACGTTTAGGTACCATCTCAGTACCTATCAAATAACTTGCCACCAAGAAATAATTATTACTGTGTTTCGGTTTGAGGAGTATTTACTGTAGCTAACGAAATAACAGGTCTATTGAGTGCCAAAGCAGCGATGACTTGGACCTTTTTTTGTTACTTAAAGATCTGGATACAGTTGCAATGGCCATGGGCAAGCTTTATATTTTTCAATCAAGAGAGCGTTTCTATCTTATTACTTAAACTCAATAAAATTCATTAAAAAAATGAATACGTAATGTACAAATATTTTAAAAATTAGTTAGGTAGGTATATGTATAAATGTTTATTGCAGGTACATAACCCGTATGAAACAAAACATATGTAATCAATGTCAAACAAGTGTTTAAAATTTTAAGAAATAACTATCATCTAACAACTTACAAAACATGTATTATTTATTTATTTATATATATTGCACCTTTAAGCATCTAACCATCCGAGGTTTTGCACACAATACAGAAACTTTCACCTGATTTCGGACACTTAATTTTCCATGGATATATTCAATGTTGTTATGAGAGTCAAAATGCAACATAATTCAATTTTAGGTACTTGTTTACAATCATTATAGTGTATCTTTTCCGATATGTAACAGCATTAGTCTGCAATAAGCGCAAAGAGTGTGTAATATGTGTATATGTGTGCTAATGACATCATGCACTTTGTCAGTGTTGGTGTGATCAAATTCACACTTCGTTGGTTCGCAGTTAGACGCCTCTTCCCCGAAACACGAATTATTCATTTGTTTACCTCGGATAGATTAGTAAGAACAACTACGGAATATGTTATTAGTAATAATTAATGATGATAAATATCAGCTCCTATTATTTAAAAGTTTGAAATTTAAAAAAAGAAAGTACCATGTATACCAAATTGTATAGTTAGTAAAAGCATTTTTGTAATATCCAAACATTTGTCATAAAAACGAACCTCGTAATGGAAAGAGATAACATTTTTAATTTCCATTATCTACACGCGATATACACCTAATTACCAACTCTCAAGACATTTGTGGTGGTATTGCTTTCACACGGCGCTTGCTAGTTCGTAGATTGAACTATAGATTTATAACAATTACTTTTTTTTTTGTTTCAGATATCGCGGTAAAAGAATCATGAAGGTAATTCGTGAACAACTGCGTAAACTTGTTCTACAAAATCCAAATTGGAATAACAAAATCGCTCATAAATTTTAAAAACCACAAATTCTAAATTCAAATGGTTTATTCGCATGAATAAACAGGTACAGGTATAGGTACAGGTCAAATCGAAGTTATTAAAAAATAAATATCTCTATATTCGGCCTTCACTATGCGTGCAAAATACATGGAGTCACAATAGAGTTTAAAATAACATAGAAATACTTATTATGTATTATCAAAATTAATTTCAGTAGCATATTATTTTCCTATAATATTATTAAACTTCTCGAATTCAGAGAGTACTTAAATAGCGTTTATAGGAAAACTAGTTGGGGACCGCTGTATTCCCGCGATTTTCCTGTTTTCAGACTTTTCAAGAGACAATTTAATGCATTGACAAATACCATCAGCTTAATTATTTAAAAAGTTAACCAATAGTTAAACCATACAGACCTTTTTACAATTTTTTATTTTTTATTGTGTTTATTTTGGTACAATGAAATGTGATCTTTAGCTATATCAAAATCAAAAGTGAACGAATAGAAACTTGCGGGGGAAAAAAAGTTTAAATTATTGTGAAAACTGTATCAAACCCCATTGCGTAGCTTAGAAGAACTAAATGAATAAACAGACGAAGCACTTCGTAAGTGCGTCTTTTGATACTATTAAGTAATGCATGTAAGACCGAGAAATTCGAAACATGTTTCCTCTTCATTGATGATAATCAAAGGTTTATCGAACCTTTGAAAAGGCACATTAAAATATTATGAATCGATTCGAATGTACCAACCTATTCAGATGCGGTTTGAATGCTAATCAGCAAATGGACGGAAGGACACACCATATAAAGGTTAAAAAGCAAATTCTGAGAACCTATAAACCGATTTTACGTGATGTGGATAAAATATTTACCGCTCACAAGTCGTACTTTTCGGACAACAAAAACCCAAGGCGTCCTATTCAACAATGACATATATCATAATTCGTTTATTGCGTAAATATGGGTATACAAATAAATAGATGGAAAGGGTATAGAAGACCTCCACTTTCAGCATGCAAAAAAACTAACACTACCTACTACTAACTAACAATAAGTAATTATACTTTGAAGAAATGATTGATTACATTTATACACATATAAAATTAGAATAAAAAATGTCAATCAAATCAACAGTTTACACTATACAAACATGTGTTCCCTGTTACAAAAGTGTATAGTGTAGTGTTGATTCGATCCCTATTCTCGAAAGTACCTATTAATTTATAAGTCTAGTATGAAGTAAAAACAATTGTAGTAATAAAGACTTTTTCTTGTTCTTTGATTTTGGTGTCGCATTTTGAGCATTTGCCAGTGTCAAGTGTTTTGATGATGATTTTAAGTTTCATGTATTAAAAAGTAATCAAAATCCAGTCTTGGTCGAGTCCAGACCATGTCAGTCAAGTTCAGTTATGCTTTAGTAAAGTAGTGGCGCCTTTACTATAAGTTTCGATGGAGTTTTGGAAGCAACACGAAAAGTCATGTTTACACATCACCTTATATCATTTTCCACACTCGCGCTTGTAATTCGGCACTTTATGGATAAAACCCCACCATTTACATGCATAAACACCCGAAATACTAGTTTTGGAAAAAAATACAACGGGGCGACACGACTCTTTCCGCGTTCCCACCAAAACTCAAAAGATTTGTTATGTATTCAAGTTAAGCCACATAAAATTAAAATGAAAAACAATCGCTCACCGCATTAAAGCAAGCTTACAAAAGCAGGTAAAAGTTAATGAGGCAATCCTGGGTTGGGTGAGTCATAATCCCGGATGTCCACTTAATAAATATTCATAGACTAAACCAAGACCTAGTTACAACGAAGATTACCCAATAACAGATTAGTCATCTGAAATACAGTGGAATTTACTAAAATAGTTATTGTTCTAACTCAGCGTGTATTAACTGAATGCGACTTAGTAAGCAAAAATTTTATTATCGCTACTTATTCTTAATACAATAGCAAAATCTTCATTTTTAATGTTATTTTGGATTTCGCCTTTTTTTTTTAAAGTAAAAAATTACGAGACTATTTTTAAAGTAGTATTGAATTACTTTTTTAGATTGCGGTATGCATCTGTTCTTTCACATTACCAACCACAGCAAAAATTGTCAATGAGATCGTGTTTGATAATGTTGTCCATTTTCCCGGCATAAAACCACTAGTTATACAGATAGCTGAAACGTTAACAAATTATTATGCCTACCCAGGATATCGGACCCTGAAAAAGTGTAGAGGTTCTAAGTAACCCTTATTGACATTATACAAAGAGTCGCCGCGTATCGCCTCGGTTACTTTTATTAGACTTTAGGGAAGTACTATTTAAATTTTATTCAAAGTTGAAGCAAGAATAGTTGCAAGGCGACGAAGAAGACACGTACCTATTCATCTGACTTTCAAAAGATCTAGATAACTTAGCAGGTTACTTGTCCCGTTCCATGGTTGTACAAATCACACATATAGACTCGAAACATTTGGTACGAATCTGAGAAAAACTTACTATGTCTAGTGGCTATCGTTTAACTTGAAAGGGAATAAAGATTAAGCCAAATAAGGTTTCAGGCTCCCTCAATATCGGGTAATATATGGTCTTTTAACAATGCGTTCGGGTGAGCCTTCGTTAGAACAAGCATAAGAAACGCAATGGCCGCCTCTAGGTATGTGACGTCGTACCGCGGGGGCAACGACACCTGACTCACGTCCGCTCGCTGAAGACATTCGCACTGTAAATGATAAACTATGCTGCGCTGATATTATTTTCAAGTATTTTGCACTGTAAGAAAATCTTTATACTTGCAATTTACGCAGGTTATGTTCGTACTTTGAGTTACTACAAATACACAGACTTACACTCAATTTGGACTTTAGAACTAAATTTAGAATAAACAGATTTTAATTAAAATTGTATGATATATACCATTATACACTATAAGTTTACAAGAAAATTTAAAGATAAGATTAATTCAAATAGCAAATAGAGGATATATGACTTATATATGAGGAAAATTATATAAAAGTCTTATGTCATAACCAAACCGTGTTGTTAATTTATTAGAAACCACGTGACGTGTTCTGCCTGCACATAAATATCAGCATGACAAGTTATTATCAAAGTTTTTCTGGTCCTATTTGCTAGCATTAGATATCATACATTTTAAAAATAATATAGGTAAGTGAAAGTTTGTGAGTGAGTGTGTACGCTTGCTTTATAGATTACAATGTATTCGGAATAGAGATCTACTCTAGACCTCAAGTTAACATATATAAATAATGTATTTGCTACAAAAATTTGACAAGTTTTGCTACAAACTACAAAAATGTTTCATAAACGGAATATACAACAAATACCATTGAAAAATCTAATCACTGGAATATAGAAATAAGGGCTTGAGATAGGGTAGAGCTAATAGACTCAGCATCGAAAGTCTCAAACTAGTAACCAACAATAATAAGTAAAGTTTTTTTTGGGAAATTTGACCATAGTGATTTTTCTCTATGCCACGAGTAGCGGGCGCCCCATAGCTTCAAACCATAATAATAATTAATTAATTAATTATGTTTTGTTAATTTTTACAAAGAGTTTATTTTTTAATTTATGTCTTATTTATTCAAACTAATTTGACAATTTTTAAATTTATTTAAAACCATGAGAAAATTTATTTTTTATTTTAACTTCCTATATGCTTTAACACGCACGCTGTTGTTTTTAAAAGCAGTATAAATAAATAACATGTTTTTAACTGACGTTGTAGTGAATAAATAATTAGTGCCCTGAACTTACTTAAAAATTTTAGTACCATTGTAATGATAATAAGTCAGGTTTTATCTCTTACCTACACGAGAATACCTAGTTCATCTTATCACATATTACTTTAAAATCGTAACAAACTAACAAATATGATACTTACTTCTCTCAAGAAAATGCGGAAAACGAAAGAAATCTTTAAAACAGCGAGACTAACTTACCTACCTACATTTTTATGAGCACTATTTCTAAATCATCGACCTCAATATTAAAATATGGACGGCAAATCAAAATGTGCGGCGGGTTGTCCGGTGACCCAGCTCGGATGAGTCACCTGTACCAGTAGGTATCAGGCTAACTGCCTATCTACATACAAAACAGGAAACCTGCGCGGCAGCTTTCATTCTAGAGGTCGTCTGTATTTTTATCATCGGACCTGTTCTGACTTGTTCTTATTGGATCCAGTTTGAAATAAATATTTATTTAAGTATGTAATAACGCCAACTCTAAAGACTTAAGGTTACAGGTTTAAAACTTATTTAAAACTTTGTAGCTCTATCTAGATTGTAATAAAAAAAGAGCTACATTTTAAAAGTGATATCTAACAACAAGTCTCTAGAATTATATTGGCTGTAACTGCACATTAATTATTTATAAGTACATTCCCTTCATGTTTATAGCAAAATTACCCTAAAACAAAGCGAGGTAGTGGCCACAAAGTTAAAAAAAAACACCCCCTTTCGACAGAAGCATAGACAATTGTTTTTATACGAATGTGAGAAGTACGGTTTTTGTTAATACAAAATAACTAAACTAAATAACATACTTTTCACTTTTAAAAAGTTGAGAAAAATCTACATGCCAACGTACACATATTATATCTCTTACAATATCTGGAAAGACATACATAAATATGTACTTAGAATATAATACATCCATATACAATACATACGTCATACATATTTATTTTCTTAAAGCTATTTTTACCGCTCGGAAAAAACATGAAGTTAAATCCTAAAATAAGCATGGGGGCTATAAATGCTCATCAGATATTAATTCGTATAATCCAAAAAACTGGTCCCATAAAATAAAGCTATATTCTCTGAGATAATTAGGGTCTAATCACAGATTTACAAGTTACAAGTCTGGGGTTTGAATCATAGCCGTTACCGTATTAGGAAGGGTCCGAATCGACTGATTAATGGGTGTGATGAGAAAAAATACTGAATAAAAAATTGAGACGATCGGGGACAATGAGATTTAGTTGAAATTATACACATTCGAGTTCTTTCATCTTTATGGTCATTTATCGAGGGTTCAAAGCAATTGTTCTAATGAAATTGTAATCTTTAAAGAATCGTTAACTATTGAAAGAGCTAAATACACTTTTATTAACAAAAGATTGTATAAAGATGTATTTTAGAATCAATACTAAAATACACAAATCTATAACAGGAACTATGAACCATGAGAAAATGGAGCATTGCTACGGCGTAGCTCGTAGCGTCTCTACAATTAAGGAGTTTTATAGGATTGCAAAAATATTTATGGTTTTTAACAAGTTTTTTTTTTAATTTGTACATCAAAAACTAAAAAAAAGAGAAATGATCAACTAAATTAGTTCAATGTAGAAAAATACAATGTGTTATTATAATTATCCATAATTACACACAAACACAAACTTTAGTTTACTAGCTATAGTTTGTGTTTGGGTGTGTAAGACAAACTATAGTTTGTGTTTGAGTGTGTAAGGATGGGTTTGGGATAAGTGAAACGACCGACGTCTCTATGACTAATTTGTTTTAAGCCAGTATCTTCTAACAGTTTCTCATTGGTTTTATAAATAATTTTAGGGCAGCGGAAAAGCGTGGGCGGTGGCTGAATTTAATTTTGATATCCTCTCACAGAATTACATTTAGAATTAATCGTAGGCGTGTTAATTAATTATGTGCAACTATGTTGGGTAGTAACGACAGTGATTAGCGATTTTCAATCGGTTCTGGTATTTAAAAATGTTTACAAATAAACAACGAAATACACTATAAAACTACTTTACATTTACTAATGTACCTACTAATAACGAATGATGACATTTGACATCTAGCCTCAAACTAAGCAAAGCTTGTACTACACATCGTCTAAATCTAAATGTGTTAAATTATTACTTTACTTGGTGTTCCAGTTTGCAGCTAGCAAAATTACTGGCCTGTTGAGACTATCTATTGTCTCAAAGTAATGAACGCCAAATCAGCGATGCCCTGGACTTTGTTATGTTACTCAATGTTCTCTGTATCGCTGCAATAGTCATGGGCATACGTTATCTCTTATATCATCAGGAGCGTGTCTGATTCATCTCATTATTTTTACGTAAAAAATAGTCCCGAATCAGCCCTACTTTTTGGAAATTTTTCTACAGCCGGGCACAAGCCTCTTCTCATTGTCGGAATAATAAGACCATAAAAAATGAAATTAAATATATTATTCTGTCTAAAACTGTGTACAATCACCCGCCTAATCTGTACGGGTTGTCAGACTTCATACATCTTCGAGAATATCAAGAACAGACATCACGTCGTCGATATCCTTATCAGGAGGTCGTCTCGGTAGGAACAACTCCAATACCAAATATATTACTGTCAAGTAGTAGAATAGCTAATTCTGCAGTAGTTTACGCATATAACTTGGCATTTGAACCCTGGATCAAATTGACATTCAGACGGTCTCCCTAACTAGGCTGCCATAGATGCAGCTAATTACTTAGGTACTAGAAAGTAATCTCCACTAGATTATTTTTAATAAGTATACCACTGAGTTTAAATTTTAACTCAATGGTAACTTGTCTATCAATCTCAAAAAAAACACATTATTCAGAACATAAAAATGATTTCAAAATCACTACACTCTGCAGACGACTGTTGCTAAAGTAGAACATTTTCCGATTCATTTAGAGAAACTGTTTGTAAGATTAATGTAGTGGGTAAAGTCAAACTTATATAGCATGACTGTGTTTAGAATACCAGATTTTTTTCGGTTTCATGCATTTCTTCCAGATTGTAAAATAAGAGTTATGATAAACCAGAGCTACTTTAAAATGAATACGGCATTGAGTAGGACCAAACATACGCACATAAATAATTAGAAAAAAGTAGGTATAATAGTGATTTTGTTTACTGCCAGTTCGTCTTTGAGCGTTACAAAAAACTTCGCAAAGACATGGTAAGGCAATTTGGCAACGCAAGGCTATTGAGAAGCACTTTTTGTACAGTAACTGTGTGCTAATCTGCGCGTGTCGAATTTCCACGAAGCTAGCGTTTGGCGGAATCGGCTGACGTCACAACCAATGCATCCGCCATTTTGATGAAATGGTTTGATTCAATGACAATCTTGCGCATGTTTTAGTTGCGGGCCGAATTTTTTCTCACTTCGATAACAATATTATCATGAGTTGGTTAATTATGTTTAGTTGAAATGTGTTGTGTAGTCTTCATTTCCGTGCGAAGAACAGAAATTTTGCATAAAGTAGGAACATTTTCAAGCCATTCCAATGGATTATTACGCTTTAACTGAGAGTTGCTCGAGAATCGCTCGAGCATGGCTAACATTAGCATTTTATAGAAGTACATTCGTGGCAGACGCCAGACAGCTCCTTATTAACCATCTAATTGAGTAATTGAAATGGGCGTTAACAACTCATATTATGATACCTACTAATTTATTAAACAGGATAATTAAATTTCTTCCTGTAAGCGATTAAGATGAATGCGCCTAGAACATATTCATGAAATGAAAAACTAGATTTAAATAAGTATAGAATTTTAAATTTAGATAAAACGCAAAAACTTAATTTCTGTACTTTGATAGGCTTAATTATGCACTTATCATGATTTTTCTTTTGTTACAGATCCTAAACGTAAAATGTATTCCCATGCTACAAGTCCTACATGATTATCGAGAAAATTACGAGTTCAGTGTAAATGTTTTGCAAAGTTATAAGCAAAATGTTAATCGCGGCACATGCCCGCATGTCATTCACGAGACTACCTACGTAGAAAGGTCGTCATGCTGAAATCGGTGTTGCCGAGCGACGGCAGCGCCACGGAGGCGTGCGGCGGGCGCGGGCGGCTCGGCGACTCGCTTCCCGCCAAAACATCGCAGGCTGTGGCGCGAAGGCTCGCTATTGGTCGGCGCGGCGGCGGTGGCGGCGCGCGCGCAAGGCCGCCGGTTTTCCCGCGAACAATGCCAAATGGTGCATTTGTCAAGGTGAGTTCGTTCACCGGCGACGGCGGCGGGCGCCGCGCGCCGCTCTCGGACATTCGCCACAGCATTCGCTCGCCTCGCACCGATCGAAGGTCGCGACGCCGCGCGCCGCCCGCGCCGCGCCGCTTCCTTCATTACCATCCGCTAACATTACAGGTGAATAATGGAATAGTTTATTTATTTAACACTTATTTCATATTTATACGCTGAACATTAACATTTTTTTGAAATTAAAACTAATGTATTGTCTATAATAACTCTACCTAATTAGAGACGTCTTTAACCATAATTAAAATAAAATGTATACACAATCGCTTCATGTAAGTTTAGGTTATTTTAATATTTTTTATTCAAGATAGGTACATGTGGTCATGTACCTATCTTATTCGGATGATGCACCGTTAGCTTCAGCGGCAACACTCGCTTCACGCCGCTCTTCGCCTTTCATTTTTGCAAGTGTAACAGGCTTTCAGTCCTAAGCGAGTCTTGTAGAATCAATATGCTGTAAGATGTATCTAATATGTTTAAATTTAACGAAACAATTTTTCAGAAATTGTAACTCAACTTTTTGTCGAAATCCTTTCAATGTTCTAGGCCCAACCAGGATATTGAATGTCTGCGATTTCACAAACTACCTATATATTGCATAATACAACTCGCGGACATACAGCGCGATACTTCTACAGTAAGAGTTTAAAACAGAAAATTAAGACACCATTGTCTTAACCTTTTATAACCTATATATATATATAACTATAGATCTAATCTTAGTATTCGATTAAGTAATTGCCGACATTGCGATCTCAATGTAGTTACAGCAAATAAACAAAGAATACCTAAGCAAGAAAGAAGACCAGTATCAAGTGCTACGCCCGGACGAACTTCCCAGTTCGACCGACATACAGTGGTCGGTGGGATCTTCGTCCGTTTGTATCGCTTATACGTAGATTCAACGGTAAATGGGATGCGAAGTAAGAAGATCCAGTATAATTATGTAGAGTAAGAAGATACAACGATGATATGTCAAGTAAGAAGATTACAACACATACGCTAAGGAAGGACGAAACGATATTCATCCCCAAAATTATTATTTTCTAATAGGTACTTACCAATAGTTGGAAAAACTGTTGATACTGAAGGTAGAGCGATTTCCTTTGGCAGCGCATCCTCATTACCGTAACTACACTCACTGTTTTTAACTTTTCCATCTGCGTTTCGACACCAACAAATGAAAAGGCAGTGGGCAAAAATTAAAAAAAAAAAAAATAACTTGTCTGATATGGTAAGCAACTATGGGTCGAAAATAAAGCACGCAAGCTTAACTCTGACCTTGAAAATTTTCTATATTTTTCAAGAAACTAAGAAGAGGCTGTGGCATATTAATTTGCGAGATTTACGAAAAAAAATTAAAAACGGGGCAGCGCCACTGGCGGAGATTAATGACGACTACTTTATGACATTTGACAATCGTTAGTGAACTATAATTATAGGGACGTAATTCTCGCAAATAAATAGGATAGTGTATTCTATGACTGTACTGGTTAGAAATCATCAACTCAGCAAACATCTTGAGCCAAGTGAAAGAATAGTCCGAATTAGAAAAGTACAAGAGCCAAACGAAATTTTTTAAGAAAATCCACAATGTACCCTAATCCAATGAGTGGAAATCTCCGATTAAAAATGAATGTAACCAATTATTACTGTAGTCGTGAAATTAGTTCACAATTTTTTTAACGATTGTCCGAATTAAAACCATTTAGTAACCTATCTGCAATTGATTTAGCTGCCAATGTGTTAGCTCTTTACTACAATGTAAGAGGAAGTAATTTAAAGTAGGTACCTAAGTGGTTTTATTTCGACCGCCAAGTAAGAACATGAGTATTTTATGGTTGCTTCAAAGCGGAAGCCTACTACAAGTTTTGTTAATGTTTAAGTAGGTATACCAGGTTATAAAAGCTTGGGGTTTACTGAGCCGAAATATAGTATTCGTCATATTAAAAAAACTTTTAGAAGTCTTAGCTTTGAAATCGCGAAAAAAGAATCCGCTTCACCGTAGTCACATTTGGTCCGGGGTCGACGAACTTTTTCTATGGAACATCAATTTTTTTTCACGATTATTGAGTTGTGCTCATATTAAAAGTTGTTCATAATGAGTACAATGACTCCCACTCGGATTAGTATACCCCGAGCCTATAACACGGTATATACATGAGCTTATCTTGAAGGGAAGTAACATAGTTCATAGATTTTCATCTAAAGCTGAAAACCTCAAACGGTACAAATATAGTTATTTAGATAGAATGTATCTTTTTGTGCCGTTTGGGGTTGAAACTTTAGGTCCGTGGGGGCCGGCCGCTCTCGAACTGTATCGGGACCTGGCCAAACGTTTAGAGGAGGCTTCAGGTGACCAGAATGTTGGTATCTACTTTGGGCAAAAGCTAAGCATTGCCATCCAGCGTGGCAATGCTGCCAGCATTCTGGCCACATATCCCTCCTCTGACGGATTTTTAGACTAAGCTTTTTGTATAAATTTTGTAAATAGTATTAATTTAAGGATTTTTTATCCAAAGCAAATGTTCATAGTTAATTAGAAATTAGCAAGTAAACCTTACCAATATTTCATCCACATGAACATGTAAAATTATAATTTAATGTTAATGAAATAGCCTAAACTTAGAATATATGATATGCAGAATTAATAAAAACCGGCCAAACGCTAGTCGGTCTAGAACCCGTAGGGTTCTGTACCACAAGTACCTATTACACATTTTTGTAATACGTTTAACTAAAATATACAGTATGAGATCTTACACTTGGCCTATTTTTATTATCTGTTTTAGATTTTTCACTAAAACCACACCAACGTAACGCTTGCAAAGGACGCTTGTAGAAAAATACAACTACCGATAGTTTTACCTAATGATAAAGACGATTTTTTTTCTTTTCATAAATTTATATATTATTTTGTGGAATATATTTGCCAATAAAATTATGCCTAACACGTTGCATTTTTCATATTGTTATTCGTTGTAGTATCTAGTTTCTTTATTTTTTCTTTCTATATCGATAAAACAGATACCGTAGACTCAATAATATCTTTGGCTAGGATCCTGATAAGTAGGTTTCCTTACTTACCTAAGTACAAGATTTTAAAAGAATGCGACTAAATGCATGATTATGCCCGAATTACTCACGCTCGCCAAACTGGAGACGTGTGGTGGGTTGCTCTCTTCTCTTGAACATGGGACAGAAGATGGCTGGCTATCGCACTCGGAAACGAGTACCTATTGCTTGTGAGGGAACTGCTCGCGGTGTATACTTAATTTAAAAATATGTATCATTTAGTATGTAACGATCTTCCTCTTCGTAGAACATAGCTTTACATTATAATCTAAAAATTTCACAACGTTAACTGCGTTTAGATAATTTTACTTAAGTCAATATATCTATTAATTTCCTACCTAAAATGTATGTTTGTGTTCCGGTGTACAATAAAGTTATATTCTGTTTATACGTAACCCTAAACTTTTTTACCTTATTTCCATTAGTATATTAACCCCTAGTTGTTAGTACGTTAAAGCTATGAAAAATGTCATATCTTTGTTCCTGGCAATACTTCTAACATATTTACTCTATTCAGGCCAATTAGTCTCTACATTGTTACTGCCCAGTTGCAACAACTGTAGTTAAAGAAAAGAAACTCAAGGTTAGCAGTATTTAAACGAAACAGGCCACATTCAACAGTTTTAACTGTAAAAACAAGACTTTTAGCGGCAGCGCTGACTTTCCAAGAAGATGTATTTTCTTGCTTCTTGCCTGACGCAAAACAGATATTTAAACACTACAATTTAGCGTGTCGCATACTCCGATCGAACAGTCTAGAACGTCAGAATTCATCCTAAGTACTTTACAAGAGAATTGCGTGTTCCTTTGTGATGTTAAAATCGATTTGAAATCCAATCTGCATCTGTATAATGCTTCAAGAATATTGTAGAAGTTGTTCACGATCGCAGTTTTAGTTACCTAAGTAACATGTTTTTAAATACATTTGCTATCTTCAGAAAGTATTTATTTTCCATAGTTTGGACGTAACTACGAGAAAATAGATCACGGCATTCATTCAACAAGCTTAGTCATATCGAAAATAGTCGAACGGTCACTGCTTTCGTACTCGGTCGAAAATAGTTGTAGTGTCGTACATGCGTTACGTATTTACTTAGTCAGGCTATTGGCTGCGTCATAGCTCCCAGGCGTGGGCCCGCCTCGCTGTTTATTGGGCAAAGCGACGCTTGTTTATGTGCTGCGCTCACTCTACTCGGCAATGAGAAATTATCTATACTTAGACACGGCGACGGTCAATGACTCACGCCATAATCTAGACAACGACGAGAAACAAAGAAAATACCAATATTTTAAACAAATCAATATTATTTCCAATAAATTTATCAGTACATCCACATTGAATGCATATTATTTTTTACTCAATAGAACATAAAAGTCTTCGACATCATGAAACTAAACATAAGGACGAGTATAATATATCAAATCTATTTACAGTAAGGTGGTTTAGACACAAAATAAAACATTGAACATAACAAAAATCAGTGCAACAATAAAAATAATAAATATTTATAGATAGTAGACTTCAACGTGGTAAAGATATAATAGTTCTAAAGATATATTTCAATCGTTAATTAATTACATGAGTTTGTTACAAAATTATCTATTGGCCTTGGCATCACAGAGCTAAGCGTTGTCGAGGGTCCGCCGGCACTGCCGGGCGGGACGGCGGGCTCGGCGACGCCAAACCGAACCGACGCCTCCACCGGCGTCAAACTAAACAAACTACGCACTCTACGTTACCCGACTAATGCCGCAACACAACGAAACCATACATCAAACATAAACATAGAATAAGTATTGTCGAAACTATGTTAGGGTGTGTGATGCACATAAATGCGCCCACTCGAGGCGGAGGGCCGTATAATTAATATTAATCCATAAGCTATAAAATTGTAAAAAAATGTCGGAGCGCAATATAACACGCAACCGAGTCCACGACAATTCTAAAAGACTAGAAAAATGCAAACGATTCGAAGATACATGCCGCCGCCCGAGGCGCCGGTGATATGTGGCCGGCCGCGCGCTCCGCGACTTCTGAACACACTATGCGATAACATTACCTATCTACGCCGAGGGCGCTCGACGTCGCGTCTACAACGTCTCGCCTGAAATTTCAATAGACCTCGCAACAACAGTTATAATTTAGGACAGTCGTTAGGCCTTACAATTTAAAATATACAATTATTTATTATGGCAGATATCAACAATCGTTTCGTCAATTTCATACTATCGATACGATATCATTTTTTTTTTACAGAAACTTTACTATTCTATGTACAGACGCGATATTAACGCCACGTCGTCGCGTCGACACGAATCAAACAAACTTATCATATCGTATTCTAAATTATTCTAATCTATAAATATACCGAAGCAACGATCCCCCGTTCCGTGGACACCCAGGATCTTACTTAAAAACGCTGATAACTTGCAATTTTAGCCAAATACAAAAATGATGTGTTAATACGTCATTTAACTTTATGCAAAGTTTGTTTATGTAAGACCCTAGGTATTAGAGGAATACAGTCAACACTTAGGCATAGAAATGCCTATTAATAGCACGCCAGCGTCCAACTCGAACCCCTAGCATGAACAATGTAGCTTTCGCGTATAAATCGTTAAACTCACTTCATCAAATACATACTGGCATAGTTTTTCGATTTTGTATTACGGCTACAGATCTGTCGGGCTCTACCATAGAAATTTAGAAGTATCCACGCAGTACATCGATAGAAAAAATTATGTAAGACAGCAGTTTCAATTTACGCCCTCCAGGGGCTGATCCCAGCTTTCAATCATTCTATCATATACATACAACGTAATTCTTGCAAACTTCTATGCTAGACTCAAATTCGTTCAGAATCACCGCGCGCACCACAGATAACTGTCCGAAACATTGACGTACTTATCGTATAAAAAAAGTTTAAAGTATCAAGTCCCAAGTTAAGTGATCGTTACCGACATTATTCGAAGTTTGGTCGCCATTCATTGCGTGGCGCTAGGCGTACCCGGAGAGCCCCAGGTGGCCGAGAATCAGGAGATGTGAGGCAGCAGGTGGAGGTAGCCAGCGGCGACGCCGCCGCGAGCGGGTCGCACTGTTCTAGAACCTCTCCGTGGCCTACTCCAATATTCGAAGTGCGCCGGTTGCGAGGCGCTAGGCGTACCCGGGCGGGTCCCAGGTGGCCGTCAATCAGGAGATGTAAGGCAGTAGGAGGTAGTAAAGTGCTGCGGCGAGCAGCGGGATGGCCAGAGCGAGCGCGTGCGCGGTGACGCGCGGTGGCTTGCCCTGCACTAGCGCCAGTTGCGCCGCTAGCCGCGCTCGCTCCGCCACCGCCTCCGCCCATCGCTCCTTGGCGCGCACCAGCTCCTCTTCGAGCGCGTGCAACGAACCGTTCGCGAGCGTCACCTGCGGCACAGATAATATAAATAAATTAATATTGGAGGACATTCAACACAGCGCCATCTAGCCTCACACTAAGCAAAGCTTGTAGATAGATAGATAGATAAAACTCTTTATTGTGCACACCATAAACAGAAAAAAGTACTGACAACAAAAGAACCTTATGAACTAGTGCCACAAGTGGCGGCCTTATCGCTAACAGCGATCTCTTCCAGGCAGCCAAGAAAAGAAAACCCCGATAGATAACATAAGAAACAGACGGGAGATGTAACGCTACTAAGAAAATAAAACATATAAAAAAGTAATAAGTATATAAAAATAATCAACATGTACCTACTATGGGAACCAAATAGCTGATAGAATATTAAATACTTTTTTTTGTAAATACATATATATAATACATACAGTACACCCAGACACAACAAACATTGATATTAGTCACACAAATGTAAGTCCTGAGTGGAAATCGAACCCACGCCCTTCAGCTCTCGAAGCAGACATTACCAATGAACCAAATGGGATGTCAAATAACTATAATAGTACTGATACCCATTTTGTTGCGATGATAGCTCAATGGTTAGCGTTGTCGGTTCATACGCAGAACAACGTGGGTTCAAACAACAAAAATGATCTTGAGCTGCCGGTGAAGGAAAAAAATCGTGAGGAGATCATAGCATGGTAGTAGGGTACTCTTATACTCGGCTGGCGAGCTACCACCCTCAAGTTGAAAATCTGTCGCCAACTCACTTGAGAGGCAGTTTAGCTAACTTCAGCTAGGTGTGTTTTATCATTTCGACAACAAAACCTAATCTGTGAACCATAAAAAACCCCTTACAAAAATGGTTTTACAGGAAATCTGACTATACTTCTGTCTATTTTTCCTTGGCTCATCGCTAAAATTTCTAAACGAAAACTGAAATTAGTTATTACCAAGACGATAAAACACAGCGCCTAATAATTCATATCCTCAAAAAATTTGCTGTTGCTAAATCTTAAACAGCATCTTAAATGAAATATACGTAATGAAAGGCGGCACCAGCCTGCAACCGCTCTTTTGAAATGAATAAGCAACGAAGTGCGGCACTAACCTGTAACCGTTCTTCATCTCCGAGTCGCACGTATTCAGCGGGCGCGCTCTCGCCAGCCGTCGTCTCGGGCGCGCGGTCGATTTCAGTCGCTACAGAGTCGGTTTCATCGTCCTCTTCGTCGTAGTCCAGTCGGAACATCTCGTCAATCTCGGCAGATATCTTGCCAGCATCGAGCGGAGGTTCCGACTCCGGTTCCGGCTCGGTCTGAACGAAGTCGATGTCCATCTCTCGGTCTGTCGAGCACGCCTTGTCGACAGTTGGCGGACGTTGCAGCAAGCGGTCGCGATCCGCCAGTTCGCTTCGAAGGGTGTCGATAACGCCGGCCAGGTCGTCTATGTCGGCACGCGTCGGTCGGAACGCGAGTTCCGCTTGCAGTTCGGCCGCATTCGTCGACAGTCGGTGGATTTCGGCCATGTTCGCTTCTTCTGCCACTGTCGACCGCGACAATTGATTCTGCCGATAGGAAGAAATATATAAGCTAATTTTTGTAAATAAATTTATAACAAAGCATAAATAGCACTTGCTCCCAGCAGAGAGAATACGGACTGGAAATAATGATGACGAATACTATTTCAGTTTTCTAATATAATTTACTTTTGTTATCTGTAACAAAAATTACCCCGAACTGTGGTTAAGGTACATATTATTTAAATGCCAAATGTCAACAATATTGGATGAACAGAATCCACAAAAAAATATATAATTAAAATCAAAGAAACGGGAAAATAAATTACTTCCGTATTTACAATATTCAACACAGAACATAATATAAAACTTTATATATTACCAGTTATTTTTTTTCAACCTTCAATATCAATCAACCTGGCATTAGCAATAAGTTCATGCCACATTAAAAATTACTCATAATTATGTCTATAACTTCAACTTAATCGCGCACAACATATGCATTTTCATTTATTTATTTAATTTGATGTTTCAGCTGCTTTGCAATAATCATGTTCACGAGCTTGCTGTGACCGAGTAAAGAGACCTCACCTGCAAGTCTGCGATGCGATTTCTATAAGTTGTGGCGTCCTCTGGCTCTATGGGTTGGTCTTCTCTGGTCTCGGCGGAGGCGGCAAGCAGTTCGTCGCGCACGGTGCGCAATTGTTCGTTCTCCGTGCTCACGGTGGACAAACGCTCGCGAAGAACTTTGATCTCCTCGTTGAGGCCCGCCATTACGCGCAGAATGTTCGCGTACTCCACGCCCGCTTTGCTCTGCGGGCAAAAACATATACAGATAATCTAAATAACTGTTTTAATAATAACTAATTTGGTCCCGCGGTGTTACCTGCTACATGTTTTTGGGATAAAAAGCCTATGTGTTAATCCAGGGTCTCAGCTACCTCCATACCAAATTTTATACAAATCCGTTCAGTAGTTATTGCGTGAAAGAGTAACAAACAAACATCCATCCATCCAAACTTTCACATTTATAATATTAGTGGTATGGGATCAGTGGGATTAATTTATTATTGTATTAGCTGTTTATCACCATGGAGATCAAGTAAGGGTGATGGTCTTTGCCGGTCTCAATGGAAGACCAGCGCACGTATACAACTGGCATTATAATTATGTTAGGGTCGGTATGAGACATGAAGATATTTCTAAGATCATTTTGTCCATATTTGTTGCATTTTTGTCACAAATAAACTGTTATCTATTGTCGAAAAAGACATTAATCTCAACCTTCTTTCAATATCATAAATGGGAAAGTGTATTTGGCCCTCTTTCATGCTGAAACGGAACAAATAATGATCGAGAGAATTCTTTCTGCAAGTAATGTTGATAAACATTCCTGTTTAATGTTTTAAATATGAAAGCAATTTCCTATTTAATGGGAAAATCCATTACTCCCAACTGCCTAGTCTGTAATAGGATCCTATTAAGGATGACGTATACCAAATTATAATGGAGTGTGCTCGGAACTAATCAATAGCAACTGGCCTAAACAAACTACTATTAGGGCTGCATGTTGGTTACTGTAACAGCATTCTGGCCGAGCCTCTCTCAGATGCGGCCAGAATGCTTTATAATCTAAACCTTAGAATTTAAATTGTATGCCCCTATAAGGTTAGTTACCAGAGCGACATATTCGCCTCAGCGAAAAAGCTCTTTAAAATCGATTTAAAAAAATAATATGAAAGTGTGTATTTGTTTCTCTTTCATGTAGCAATGGGACCATTAACGGGACTTTGGTGGACCTGGTATAATTGTGAACAACCTGCACCGCAACAAACAATAAATAAGTGTTGATCACAGCATGTGTTTTTTTTTCATTACCTTCATCCGTTTATTCTTTTCGAATTTACGACGCAACCAAAATGCAATTATGTAATATTGACAACGTTTTCTAATAAGGAAAAGGCGTTTTAACAAAACAGAGATGACAGTATGATGTAACTGACATAGAAATAATAGTAACTAAAGAAAAAAATCACAATAGAGTTAAAAAATAATGTCGCTCCCGAAATGAATGACAGCGCTGGTGATTACTATGACGATGCGATTTAAAAAAACGCTAATAAAAATTACATATTAACATACAATGTTATAATAAGAAATAACAGGAAGTGGGGGTTTGAAGATTTAAATACAATAGAAAAGTGTGATCGGCAATAGACCAGATCGAAATTCATCCTCAACCACATTCGTTTACCATCAAGTTGATAGACAAAGAATATTCAACAAAACGATTGGAATATTTTTGTAAAATCGTAAAGTGGAAAGTATAGGTATATTCGTATATATGTATATGTATGTGTGTGGTCTACAAATAAATTAAAATGGTAGCAGAAGTGCAATAAGGAAAATATAATACGAAGTAACAAAGGCAACCGCAAAGAGTGGGGATGATTGTAAATCAGGGAGGGACGGGGCGTGGGGCGGGGCGATACCGGACCCTTCGCGCAGTACTGTTATTAATTCTGTGCCTTTGCGCCGCCCCCTTGTGACTCACGCGGTATCAACGAACTAAGGACCCAGATAAAACACTATAATATCGCAATAATAATTATAAGCCAGACTGTTTCTTTGTTTGTTAGGTTAGTTAGTTACTTTTTGTGAAAATAGAGCATGGAATCAGTGGACCGAAGAATTTTACACTCATAAAAGATTGCGTTACTTTGTACAGCTACTATATACCGTGGAAATACGGTTAATACGAGAGACGTTCCACGCCGATGAAACTTCAAAAGTTAGTTTTCAAATAATCATGAATACAAGCAGATTACATGCATCACCTACTTTAAATTTTATCATAATTATAGATCGATTCCCATTTGAGGTCCGTGAATGTTAATATAGGTATAAAGAAAAACAATTAGGGCCTATTCAAAAAACGAAATGTATTGATTTGTTGTGTACTTTCCGATTACTAATAATAATATGGGGAATAAAAGTTATAGACCAAACTAGAAATTCAAGTTTATGTGACGGTATTTCGAGTAACTAACTCGAAATTTGTGAACAGAGAGTAAAATTTTAACCAGCGGATATAGTTTACTTGGAACTTTATTTGAAGATGATGAAAGCACCCCTTACCTGAAGACATATCATTGTAAGAAAAGAACAAAAGAACTGTTTTTAAAGTATTTTCTTGTGATTAAATTGAACATTTACATGAGAAAACTCGTTTACTGTAATCCCTTCATCAATTTTGAAACAATAGCCGGAAAACAAATACAATAGTATAAAGATTTATATCCTACGAGATAGCGAGACTTGTTTTTTTCCATATTTATATAATAAAATCCGCTATGGAACGTACATTAGTAATATAATGAACCTATCAACCAATTTCATTTTAAAAACTATTTGTCAAGTGCATTGTACCCACAACAATAATAAATTATGTCAAATCAAAATATTTCATAAGATTCTCGATACAACAAAGATCGGTTGAATACGCAAATAGGTAAAACGATCAAAACAATATTTTAAACATTAATTAATCTTTGTTACAATTCATTTAACAAAAATGTTGAACAAACATTTTTATCGTTCAAAGGAACTGAGTCATAAATCACATTTACTTCTTGCAATATTTTTATCACTTATCAAGTAAAATGACACACGAAGATAATATGTTTTATGACGAAATCAAATAAATACGTGTAGGCTTCAGTTTTAATAAGAATCGCTGCGAAAATTCTCACACGGGTGCAAATTACATATTTATACCATATCATGTGTCACAGTTCTGAAGGTGAATATTTTATCCAAGTTGATATCGCGCTGACGTCTTTATCTATAAACTCAGCATACTTTATGATTGTATTAATGCAGTAGTGGTGGTCATCTCGTGACCACGGCTATTGCAACATGGCCAAAATCTCGATGTTAAAAGCAAAGCTAATAAAAAACGAACATAATTGTGAGCAGCATTCGGAAAATTACGTCGAGACACCCATCACGCAAAGTCTCAAGACAAAAGTCTTTAATCAGTGCGTTCTACTCACAGCGGGAATGGTCCACAAGTTCAAAGTCGCTCAACGAGCTATGGAAAGAGCTATACTTGGCATTTCTCTAAGGGGAATAATTCGCCAGAGAACTAAAGTCACAGACATAGTTCAGCGCATTAACAAACTGAAATGCTGTACAATGTACATACAAATACAAATACAAATCATTTATTAATAACACCAAAGTTACAGGTCATTTTTCCATTCATATTTAAAAACTATTATCAAAATCATTACATATGTCAAAACAATGAACATGTCAATAAAGTAATATGTCACATATAAAATAATTATGCATATCTGTTGTAGAACCGCAGACTGCAGACCGCGAATCGGCTAACGTAGCATAGGACGCCATGAGACTCGATGGAGTGACGATATACGTAGGACAGCTGGCGGTGGATCGAAGCGAAAAGTTGAAGATCGGGGGGCTAAGTGACGTGTCTTGGGAGAGGCCTATGTCCAGCAGTGGACAACAAAAGGCTGATGATGATGATGTGTAAAGTAACTAAACTCGATGCGAAATTTATTAATAAATAAGTACATGATCCGGTGAACTTATTAACGTATCAGCTAGAATTTCTTAAAACCGAAAAAACTGTTTTAAAATTTAATAGATTTCATAAAACCGCACGGAATGAATAACAGTTATGCATGACGCAGCTTCCAAACGATAGCTCTGCTACGAACACAGTTTACCGAAAGTAATACGGACTGGCAGTTCCCATACAAATCACAATTTTGACTTTTCGCTGCTGTTTCTTCGTTTTTCCTGATATTCTGTTTTTCCTAAACCACCACAGTATACAGGAGAACAAAATAAAAACACATCAAATCTATCCGAGCTATTTTAAAGTTACTGCGAGTCTAACGCACGGCAGTTTTTTTAATGTAATATAATAATGATAATTATACAAAAATGTAACTCCTTCGTTGAGTCGGCTTGACCAATTTAGATGAAATTATAAAAAACAGATAAGATTATTCCCAGGATTAACAAATAGATTAAACACGGATAAAACTGTGGGGTGCCGTGTATGGTATAGTTTAGCACTAACACATTGCTGTCTAATGAGTATGGTAAAACACATTCAAGTCCTATTTACCAATAAAATAGCCCTGGTAGCACATTTGGTGGAATTACTGCCATGATAGTTCATTTGGCAGAATATCTTCTTCAATAGCTGTAGGGTGTAGGTTCAATTCCCATCAGGACAAACATTTATGTGACGATAAACATTCGTTCTGTATGTATAAGTGAGTTACTTGTTATATGGTTCCCATAGTACAAGCTTTACATAGTTTGAGCTAGATGGCGCTGTGTGAAATGAGCTATGATATTTAAGATTTAAAATAAACTTACAGGTGAGTCTTCCCTGGTGCTGGGTTCGCTATAGGTAGAGTTGGCGTTGTTATCTGCATGCAGTTCCCCGTCAGAGTTTTCCAATTCGTGGCCCGGATCTAAACAATAACCTTAATTAGTTTATCAATGTAGACAACTTGTAGAAAAAAGTATAGTTACTAAAGATTATGAAGAATGACGGGGTGTTATATGTTTGGCGTGTCTGTATGTGTGTATGTGTCTGTGGTATCGTAGCTCCGAACGGATGAACTGAGAGTTTTGGCGGGAACGCGGGATGAATCGTGTCGCTCCGTTGTATTTTTTTCCAAAACTAGTGTTTTATCGAGTGTTTATGCATAAAAATGGTGGTGTTTTACCCGTAAAGTGCCGAATTACAAGCGCGAGTGTGGGAAAATGATATTATGTGGTGATACATGACTTTTCGTGTTGCTTCCAAAACTCCAGCGAAGCTTGAAGTAAAGTCACCACTACTTTACTGAAGCATGACAGGACTTGACTGACACGGACTGGACTTGACCAATAGTAGACTTTGACTGTAACTATACATGTAAGACATGAATTCGTTCTTCGCAAATAATGACTTGGTCCAAAGGCCTTTGTAGACAAACCATAAAATCCCAAAAAAAAAAAAAGGACGGATGAACTGATTTTGATTTTTTTTTTTTTATGGCCGTCGCTACAAAATGGCGGATTACACAATTTTCACAACTCCCTCAATATGGGTATCAAATGAAAGGGCTTGACTAGTAGAATATACTTTACTATAATATAAATACACTATGACAAATTTCCAATCATGAAAGTATGTGAGCATCTTCCACAGGTCTGATCAAGTCGAAATTTCGTATGCTGTTCGTAGTGTCGGGGTGTTTTAAATATTACACATGTTATCAGTGTTTTAAAACTCTTTTAATGATATATCTGAAATAATGTTACGGAATTTGACTTGTACTTGTTTTATTAGTTTTTAAAAGGCAAAAATGTAGGTGGCATTGGCATGACTTTGTCGTAACATTGAACTGTTACTTGCGAATCTCAGACTGTGTTTGTTCATATTGTATGTTTGTATATTTATCTCTGATAAATAAAGAACTTTGAAAAACGACAAACAAATTTTAAATGCACTAAACTGAAGGTAGGTATTTCTTAAGCAAGCGTGCTCCATCTGTAGTCATTATAACAGCTATATGATATGAACTGACCGTGATTGAGTCGAGATTGCTTTTCGTCGTCGGTGCAAAGGTCAGCATCCCCAACATTTTCCTCTTCGCTGCCGCCGACACCCTCCTCCGCTTGCTGCTTCTCTGTAAAATTATCTACGCAAATAAATACATTGTAAACAATTTTGTTTTAAACCTCTAGTTCAATCTATTTTACGACCAACAACCCTTACCGTATCGAATACTTGGTTGCCTGGAAGAGATCGCTGTTAGCGATAAGGCCGCCACTTGTGTCACTAGTTAATAAGGTTCTCTGTACTTTTTACTATATATGATGTGCACAATAAAGAGTTATATCTATCTATCTAAAGCCACGAAGAATTCGTGCGACGTCACACCACCAATGATGCTTTACACTTTTGGACACAAACTGACCAAAAAAAGTCAGTATAAATGTACATCAAGATTGCATGAGCATGACTATTGGACAGTTAACTTCCAAAAGATATTGAGAGAACTAAGCAAAATTGATAGCTTAGTGCCATTATAAAGTGTGATAGGCCACGAAGAATTCGTGCGAGGTCACACCACCAATGCCGCTTTACAATTTTACACACAAAACTGAACAAAAAATTCAGTATAAACGTACATCAAGATTGCATGAGCATGACTATTGAACAGTTAACTTCCAAAAGACATTGAGAGAACTAAGCAAAATTGATAGCTTAGTGCCATTATAAAGTGTGATAGGCCACGAAGAATTCGTGCGAGGTCACACCACCAATGCCGCTTTACACTTTTGGATTAAAAACTGACCAAAAAAGTCAGTATAAACGTACATCATGACTGCATGAGCATGACTATTAGACAGTTATCTCCCAAAACATATTGAGAGAACTAAGCAAAATTGATAGCTTAGTGTCATTACATTCATACTGATTATTATGAATAGTTTCAAATCATAATTATTGTTTTACTATTAACTTTTGAATATCGGACAAAAACTAACCTTTAGATTCTGAATTATACATATTATTCTTTTTCAAAATAAGTTCGAATTCTTTCGCCGATTTCCCTTCCGCCGATACTGCTTTGATTCCGACCTGAAAATACGATATCAATGTACACAAATCTAACATAACATGTTATCTCATATAAGCGAAACTATATCGCAGAACATCTTCGCTTAAGCCGAAATTTTCCCGTGTTTCAAGCACGTTTGTGAGTCGATTGTCAGTCTATGTCTGTATGGGGTAAGTTAACATTTAGTGTAGCAACAACAAAACATATTTTTACGCACGTATGCGTTCCTAAGGTCGATTTTAGAAGCTTTTCTCACATTATTAAAAAGTGATAAAAAAAAATTATAAGATGTTCAAGTGATGATACGGTCTAAGATAGAGCACGCTTGCCTAGAAGAAACCGATTCACTCTGGACTTGAAGACACCCAGATTATATCCATTGGGGAGCACCCACTCAGGTAGCGCATTCCACTGTCTAGCAGTCCGCACAATGAACGAAAAATCTTTGAAAAATTTCGTTCGAGTTTTTGGACTGTCGACCATCCAATGGATTAAGCTAATCCAATTTTTTTTTTCTTGTTTCAATACGGGATATGTTCGCGTTTTTACCTCATGCTACCTGATGTTAAGCAAAAGGATGTGGTCAAACGCGAACCCATTCCGTATAAAAAAAAGTCAAGAAATAGTTAAGCGACCGTTTCTTCGCCAAATATGTGCCGAATTAATATTTATTTGCTAGTGTGTGCATAATGCATTCTGCCGCTAAGCAGTAGTGTGTAAACAATTACTGTGTACTGATTTGAAGGGTACTGCAGCTAGCGAAATTAAAGGGCTGTCGAGACTTAACCAACGAAAGTCTCAAAGCAGTGAAACCCTGGACTTTTTGTTACTCAAAGTTCTGTATATTGCTGCAATGGTCATGGGCATGGACATTATCTCTTACCGTCAGGATAACATATCGTTCGTCTTATTACTATTACACAGAAAAATGTATTACATTACAAATTATTATTACTAATTATTTTTTTAAACATATAAAATGTTTATTTATTTTAGGTGTCTCACCAGTCATGCTGTATATTAAGCTGGCAAAATGTAAATAAATAAAAATAAATAATTAGTTTTTAAAAAGTTAGTTTCTCTAAAAGTAATAATAAAATTAAACAAAGCAAAGGCTCCAAGCATCTCCACCTCGTCTTCTTCCCTGCACATGGTACGTATATTTCGTATAGTGTTGTCGAAGATACCTTGTTGAGCAGAGCATGCGGTAACAGTAGCTTGATGTAGTCGGGTAACGCGCGGACGGCCTCCTCGAGCGAGCCGCTTCGCTTCGCTTCTTGAAGCTTGTTGCTATCCGTGCTCAGAATTAGCATTTTCGCTTCGCCGTTTTGTACTGTATACTGTTAAAGAGAAATAGCTATCAATATTGGTACGCACAGTCACTAGCAGTAGATTTAATTACTTTTGTATGCTGTTTTGGGTAGAATGTGGAATGTGGAAAATCATTTTTCAAAACTTGTTTTATGAAGTGTAACTGTATTCAGATATACTGTATCTGTGTATGTGTGTTATCGGTATCTTTTAGGCTAGCGTGCTTCATCGTAGATCGCATCTTCACTTAACATCAGGTGAGATGGCGATCAAACGCAAGCCAAAAAAGATGGCGATAAATTGAAAACAACAATAAAAAATTGTGTGACGATAAATAAAGTATCTTCTATCTTTTTATTTGTGTTTTGTCTAGTTATTCGTTGTATCTAGTGTCTTATCAACATAAATCGTGAACGCGCAAAAGTATTTTTCTATAAGGTACCACCAGATCCTCGATCACGAAAATTTATCGAATTCGTATCGCAAAGATATCGAGTCCTCGACAGCACACAAAGTTGTACAAATCTCATCCAAATTTTTGTCGATGTTGATACTTTTTCGCAACATAGGTACAAATTCTATGTGAAACTTCATTCAAATTCACATCTGAAGACAGACAGCCGTCGTCGAGCATAAAACATTACCCGGTACGAGTGAAATGAAATGAAATTTAAATTAAATTTTTCATAGGGTCAAATTCAAATTTTTCAAATACGTTTCGGTCAAATTCAATTTTTCAAATACGTTCCGGTCATGGTGTTGTGGATAGCAAACTAAAAATATTCACGTAATATAACACAACGTAATTCCAAATTAACGAAATACTAATGTAACGAAAAATAATTAAATATCGTAGGACATTACACACAGCGCCATCTGACCGCAAACTAAGCAAAGCTTGTACTATGGAAGTCAGATAATATAGATATATAATAGAATACATAAATACTTTTTTTGCAAATACATACTTATAATGAATACAGAACAAACAGTTGTTTATACCACAAAATGTTTATCCTGGGTGGGAATCGAACCCTCTGGTGGGCGCGGAAGTTACAATGATTGAAAATAAAGTAAGAGCAAGTGGGGCAATCAGAAAGACCAGGCGGGCCGCAGGTCGAGTATAGCTGGTTCAGTTAGTTACCGCAAGCGGCAGATGGCTCCTGACGACTTGCTCGCGCTCCTCGGCCGCGGAGATGGCGAGCCGCGCCGCGCACATCTTGCGCTCGCACCGCGCTGCCAGCTTCTGTAACACCGTGGCACAACATCTCATAAAAATATATTAAAAAAACAACGTAAGACTAAATAACGTGTCTAATATAAATCCAAATATATTTTTTTTTTTTTTTTTTAGTTATGCGGGATTGCTCTCGTTTAATTACATCGTAAAACTCGTACTACAAAATTAAAAAATAATTTCTCAAATCACGTCAGTTTCCATAGTAAAATAATTTTACATTAATTTTATGTTTATCACCTGGACTTTTAATGTTTAAAAATTACTTTATTGTACATTATATTAAACATAAACACTTTCGTGTTACTTCTTATGCTTGACAGTAATTTTATAAACTATGACAAAAAAATGTTTATGGAACCACCCGGAAAAGTGTCTACAGGACTCGCGAAAGACTTCAGCGCATCACGCACACTGAGGCCTCGAGAATGCACCGCTCCGGCATCTCCTGTAACGCCAGCTGCAATCTCTCACCGACATACAACCAGCAACAAATAGGATAATCAAAATAGCAACACCTCACCTGTAGCTCGGCGAGCGCGTTGTTGGCGGCGGCGCGTAGAGAGCAGTTCTGCTGATGCAACGCTGCGGCCTCGCGACTGCGCCGCTCCAAACTCTCCTCGAGCGCCAGCCGCTGCTCGTGTGCCGCTCGCAGACTCTCTTGCGCCACTTCCTGGAAACATAAGCAGTATTCATTATAAATTATTAATGAATTATTATTATTTTGCAAATACAAATCCTTGTTTTAGCAAACCAAGGTACAGAAACTGGACCATTCATCTTATATTATTTGGGGTATATTTTCAAGTTAATAATAACAACAAACGTTAAGGATGTCTGATACAATAATCCATTAAAATAATCACTCTGTTAGTACCGCGACAAACGCGTCAGTTTCTATACCATATCCACTTATACTCGTATTATCAGACAGTTTTTTGAGTGTCGTCGTAGTTAAGCCGACTGAATATTGAAAAGTTATCTTTTCAACAATGAACTTGTTTTAGCTACCAGCACCTAAAAACCAGACAAGTGCGAGTCGGACTTGCGCACGAAGGGTTCCGTACCATTATCTAGAAAAACGGCAAAAAAAATCACATTTGTTGTATGGGAGCCCCCTTTAATATTTATTTTATTCTGTTAGTAGTTTGTAGCTTTAGTATTTGTTGTTATAGCGGCAACAGAAATACACCATCTGTGAAAATTTCAACTGTCTAACTATCACGGTTCATGACATAAAGACAGACAGACGGACAGCAGAGTCTTAGAAATAGAATCCCGTTTTATCCTTTGGGTACGGAACCCTAAAAACGACGCATGTATTCGCAAGAACTTTGGCATGGATATTAAAAATGTTGACATTTTTAAGAAGGGAATCCCCAGTCCTAAAGAGCACAGGACATTTTGTTGTGAAAGTAGGCATGTGAAAGTTTCAGTGTGTACACAGTGTACAGGAATACTTAAAAGCTTTGAGTGAAGAGGTACTAGCTTTTAAAAGGTGGTCAAAAGTGGCATGGTTGTCTGACCTGGTAGTTCCTCTTGTCGTTGAGCAGTTGCGCGACGCTGTGCGCGTCAGGTAGTTTACCAACGGCAAGCATGGTCTCTAGAGTGTGTACGCGCATGAGCAAACGTTGTTCGCCGACGAATAATTCCCACGAAGCATGCGCCTCGGCGCGCGTACGTTCCACACACTCGCGTAACGTACGCAAGCGGTTTTCTAAAGCCGACTCGCGCTGGATCGCCTCCTGGAATGTTCACAAATATTGTTTGGAAAGATTTTACAACCTTCATACCACTTTACTTTTAGAGTAGATATCACTAAGTAATATAAAACATTACCATACTTGGGCAGTAGGGTTAAAATGAAGTCGCATTTCGCGTGTGTCTGTATCTTTAGTTATTCTGATCTACGCATCGGGTTTGAACACAGTTTTTCACTATCATTTAGAGAATTTCTTCTGGAAAGCCGGGACGGGTCATAAGATGTTCACGCGACTTAATTTATAACATCTACCATTCTACATTTATTTATCACAGGACCTTACACACAGCGCCATCTGACCCCAAACTAAGCAAAGCTCATACTATGGAAATCATAATTAAATAGGTAAAGTTGTGTGAGTTACATTGTGGAGATAATATGCGGAACTGCTAAGCCGGTTCAAATAGGTAGAAAGCTATATTTCTTGAGCGACATTATCTACGTTTTGTATACTTTTTTCTACGTTTTATAACCTTAATAATGGCTGACTAACGCATGCAAATCAATCAATACATCCGAAAACCTTCAAATCGGTAGCAGATAGCAGCAGATTTTGTTGGTTGTTGTTCATATATCATGCATAGAGGACGTAGGATACAGGTTCATTCGTGAGACACCTTTGTAGGCGCTGACGCAAAAACTTTAAACGTAGCATCCCTTAATGTCATATGGTTATGCGCCTATTCCAGTCATAAAAATTATCCAATACTAAGGGCGACTGCGTATTGTTTTGTTAGTAACAAAAAGCTTTATTGATCGTGTTTCTGAGTAATATCGTAACCGATATCACTATAACAAACGTATTATTTTCCTGTAACCCTATATATCATTATCAATATCAAAGCGACCTTCAAACCGTCTGTATAGTTATTAATTAAAACGGAATGCCATTCAACTAGATGAAAACTGCAGAGTTCATCGACATGACTCATTGTAATATAATGTAAAGAGGAATCCAGTTGGCATAAGATCAGAAATGCAACTAGCGCCCAAGTGTCGATATCTGAACAAACAATTTGAAGCATGTATTCAAAACGACATTACATGCGCGCCGCGACAGAATTTCTTTAATTTTGGTCGTGCAAGAACGGGACAAAACTACCATTATGTAGACGTCTGTCTCATCTCACGATGAAATCGTAAAAAAATGTCGCATCTGTTATGCTACGCCTACTTTAAACGGCGCCAAAGAAATTATTAAGACATTCAATTGCATCTGTTGGCCAAAACAGTCAGTGATTTAGTAGATACTCGGACATTTGGTTTGCGAGAAATAATATTTTATTTGATTGATTTATTATTTATGAATTCAAAGTCAAGAGCGCAGTACAGCATACAATATCTGGTAATGCGCTCTCATTCATTATACTTGCTTCGATTTACGCATGGGCCTAAAGGATAGAAAATAAAAATTATATGTAGTGCTTTTAAATTTCTGGTGTATACACGATTTCTAATCTATCTATAAAAATATGAAAAAACATTTTTTTTATTTTAAAAAGTAATGAGACGAACGAGACGCTCTCCTGATGGTAAGAGATAACGCCTGTCCATAACCATTGCAGCGATACACAGAACTTTGAGTAACATAACAAAGTCCAGGGCATCGCTGCTTTGGCGCTCATTACTTTGAGACTTTTGATAGTTAGTCTCAACAGCCCAGTAATTTCGCTAGCTGCAAGTACCCTTCGAACCGGAACACAGTAATGTTTACACACTACTGCTTAGCGGCAGAATAACTGGTACTGCGGTGGTACCTACCTAGACGACCTTCTGCTAAGGAGAATTTAGTTTTACGCTTAACTACAGCTTTTTTACATGTCCTTGTCTACATACAACGTATTTTTCTTTCTATGCAAGAACATTTGATTTTAGGAAGTCTTGATGCGTATTCATCCCCCCGCAGGCGTACGCCATCTGAGATCTTTTCTGTAAGTTCTGAGAACCCGTGGAAATCTACTTTTACAAACATCAAGATTCGTTTATTTGCGTTACTGACCTGAACAAAATTATTGAGCTGATACAGCTCTTTGAGATGCAGGGGCGTGGTCATAGTCGGATTGAAGGATAACTTGGCTTCCTTGCCGTCGGGGTGAAACAGTTTGAGCAGAGCGACAACAGGGGGGAACGTGATCTGTAAAAAGAAACAACAAATAAATATGCTTTGTTTTACTATACTAGTAATGAAAAAAAGATTACTTCAACATTTTTTGTTTTGGTACTGCTGCAATGGTCATAGACAAGCGTCATCTCTTGCATCTCTCAATGCTCTTCAGAAGAGCATTGTCTCATTATTTTTACATAGAAAAACACTTTATAGTAGCGTGCTTAAAACAGAGTTTCAAACTGTCATGATTGAAGAAAAAACTTAATCATTTTATAAACATGTATTTTTTAATTATTTAGGTATCGCAATGGGAGCGACGAGAATATTCTTAATTATTTTCTGAAAATTCTCGCTTTCCCTATCAATGGGAAAAAAAGAATATTAGCATGGTTATCAACAGCTAAAAACTAACACCATTTGCGTGAATAGTCTCAGTTAAACTATAACATTTCATATATTTTCATCTAGCAACGACACCGTACCAAATAGTAGTAAAGCCAATGACTCCTTATTCCTTATCAGTGTCAATCATGGATAGGCGCTTGTCAAAATGGCCTCGCCTTTGTTTGCCTACCGATTCTAAGTTTTGACAAAGGAATTGAAGAATCGACACTATTGTCAGCATTGTATAGTTTACAAACAAATATAGAGCACGTACATATACATAATCATATTTGGTATGGACCAAATTTATAAGTTTTAGGTTTCAAATTAGAATATCGCCAGACCCAGCCGGTTGACCGCTATAAAACCGTTAAAAATTATTTAAACAAAAAAACATCAAATTAATAAAGTATTATTTAAGTGGATTTTACACACAGTACCCATCTAACCCCAAAGCTTGTATCATGGGAATCAGATAACTGAAAATTGAGTGTTCAAGGTATATTTTTTAGTTTATTTAGTTTGGTTTTGATCAAAGTAATTTAAAAAACTTTTTTTTAATGTGTAATTACTCGGTGAAGCTTTCCTGATGGCAAGGGATAACGCCTCTCCAAGATCATTGCAGCGATACACAGAACTCTGAGTAGCAAAACAAAGTCCATGGTATTGCTGATTTGGCGCTTATTACTTTGAGACTTTCGATAGTTAGTCTCAACAGCCCTGTAATTACACTTCAATCCGGATTTGAAACACATTTATGTATACACACTACTGCTTGGGGGCAGAATATGTGGTACTGCGGTGGTACCTACCTAGACGACTTCCTGCTAACGAAATCTGCCTACCACCAAGTACAGAAATAAAAGAATCTTATGAGCTAGTGCCACAAGTAGCGGCCTTATCGCTAAGAGCGATCTCTTTCAGGCAATCAAGTATACATTGCATAGTATCTTCTAATATATATAGTACTAGCTGCGCCCCGTGATGTTACTCGCTACATGTTTTGATAAAAAGTAACCTATGTTCTAATCCAGGGTCTCAGCTACGTCCATACCAAATCTCATCCAAATCCGTTCAGTAGTTTTTTTCGTGAAAGAGTAACAAACATCCATCCAAACTTTTTTTCACATTTATAATATTAGTGGGATTTTTCATCTGAGATACAGATCAAATAGCATTATAACATTACCGATATAAAAATATCTTACAATCACATCCCATACTGCAGTAATGAATTCATTTCCTCGTGAGTTAACGGATACAATCCAATGTGACAGAGCGCCATATAAAGGACGTTATTCACCTTGAGAATTACAGAAAATAAAGGTGCTATTACATAAGTAGCGTTAATATGGCATGCTACACAAATGGAACGTAAACAAATAAATACAATACAGGAAAAAAATAGAATCTGACACTGCTTTACTTTGAGTAAAGCAGTGTCAGATGAACTGCTGAACTGTAAAATAGAAAAGTTCGCACTTGCTACTTAGCATGCTACAAAGTCGGACAATGTTACTTATGTATGTATGGGCCAACCGTAACTTCTATGTTACCAAAAGACCTTGAACGAATTTGGGTTTGTTGACACCCACTTGATGATATCCATTTTTCTAAACGATTTAGGTGCTAATCTACCTTTTAACGCACAGGTTTCGGGGCAAATATTTCTATTTTTAAAACATGTTTACCTTATTGTCTTTATAGGCTTGCTCTTAACTGTCTTACGTGATTTTTTAATAATAGTTGCGTAACAAAAGCTTGTAGGTACATATTTACGACGAAATTAATTTTGATAAAATAAAAAGCCTCAAACACCCGCATGTGATGAAAAGATACTGGACGGCTAACTTCGACAGTTTCTAATTGGGCCTATTGGTTTTACTTGATGTTAAAAATGTAAAAGTAAAAAAATGTATTTTTTCGTTTAAATCGCTCTAGGCCGGGAGTCGGCAACCTGTTAAAACGAAAGAGCAAAAAAGTACAATTTACAAAATTTCCTAGTTTTTAAAGAAAAAAATATATTTTAATATTATTTGCTGATATACCTGCCCTTGATTTCGTTGTTTTAACATAAACGACTTTAAATACTTAATTTTTACTAAATTTTTGCGTATCAGTATCAGAGAGCCGCAATTTTACCTGGAAAGAGCCGCATGTGGCTCGCGAGCCGTAGGTTGCCGACCCCTGCTCTAGGCGATAAGGCCGCCGTTATACCCCCATATATTTACTGTTTTTTTGTTTTGCTATGTTTTGTATATGTTTCATAGTTATATATTATAATGTATATATATACATGTTTAGTGTCTAAAAAGTTGTATTCTATATTATTTAAAAACTTATTTACTCTCGTGAATTCTGCAGTACTATTGCCCAAACTAATCTAATTCAGATTGGAATAAGGTTAGTGCCACGCATTTTTCACACTGAAAAAAGTTGCAGACGATTTCATCGCTATGTAATCTGTTAAATCATTTAGTCATCTGATGTTAAGTGGCGGTGTGGTCGAAGATGGTAAAGCGCACCTAGCCTGGAATGGAACAGGCTCCTCCATCGGTAAAACAAGTTCAATGTTGGGGTTTGAACCCACGCTTTTCCGCGTATTAACCGACAGCTCTGACCACTAGGCTATCACTACAAACTAAGTACTAAGTTCAAACCATATTAGTAGGCTATTAAAAATTAAGCCGTCAAGAATGTCTGAGGTCGAATTATGCTGCATTAACCCTGAGACACTTGAATAGTAGCTCTTTGTTAGAATATTACCTTGGACATTATTACCCAAATATAACTTAATTTAAACTCCTTAAAGCAAAAAACAACAACTGCAAGAATATAAATATTTAAGTCAAGTTTCAGTACAAATACATTTTTTTCATTCATAACACCCATTTTTACAAGTTAAATCCGTAATATCATTCATGGGGTATGCTAAGCGAGAAAGGGGTAATTTTCATAGTAAAAGTTTGTTGACTTTTGATGAAATAGACGTAGCAATTGATACTTTCGCAATTTCAGGATAGTAAAATGTGTTCACTAAGTTGATTACAATGCGTCAAAGTTTACAATACATTATTAGGTACAGATATCTATAAGAAGGTCTATAGAATACCTTTATATGAACTAATTCAGCGGTACCGCGGCGGCCCAGTCAAACGTGAACTACCTAGTTGATCCAAAAGCATCATAATAGCTTATAATAGGCGTGTAAGATGAATCATTCTTTGAACATCGTAAGGCATAGGTAATTGTAACATAGGTTTATATTTATTACCTTTTCAGAATTGCTGGCATTCTCGACGACGGGAATGCCGAACTGGACCACGTCGCCGGAGAACACCTCGTGCGGCTCCTGCTCCTTCGATATCGAGCATCGGTTGTTGTTGATGAACGTGCCATTGCTGCTTTGGTTGTCCTGGAATACAAAACACCCTTGTTAATACTCGAAAGATGGTTCGAAAATAAAGTCAAAAAACAAATTAGAGGCAAAAGTGTCAAGGTGGGCAACGTCGAAGTGGGCGAAAATGGAACGGACTGGAATGGACTTGCAGGCTTATTGAGTCCAAAAAATATTGCAGTACGTGTTGGTGAATTTAATTACTGGAGTTTAGGCAGGTTTCTTAAGACGTTATCCTACACTGAAAACGCAGTATGATTGAGTTTACATTTAAATCTATGATAAGTACGAAAAACTCAATAATACGAGCCCGAGATTAACCCACAACCTCACAATTTATAAGGTGTGTTTTGCCCCCAAGACAGATAGACCCCCGTTAAACGGTCTGTGCATTTCTGTAAGGTGCTTTAGTCTATTTTTTACAAAATATTAAGCAAGACATAATCTATCATAACCGAAATTAAACTAGCTAAGACGTTTATTTAAACAACTACCATTTGACATTAGTCGCAGACCAACAAAACCTAAAGAGAAAATCTCTAAAAAAAAAAGAAAAAAAAGAAAACGAATTTACCACAGAATCTGTTATTGAAAATAACAGATTCTTATAAAATCCACAAAAACAATATAATTAACAGCAGCATTCTCCATTGCAGACGAACGCAAACAAAAGTATATATCGGCATTTAACAAACATGCATACCTCAATGATATAACAATAACATGTTGTGTATAACGACTCCGCAAATGCGATCTAGAAATTAGCCTTACATCATTTCCACAGAATAGGACGTACGGTTAAATCATTTCGAAGAAAGAGCGGTTCCTTGAGACTCGTTGGCTGTGTGTTCTAGTATCGCTTTTATGCCTAGCTCTATTGGTACTAGTGGAATGAAATTGCGACGAGTGCAGGGAAATTCCGTCAACTCTTCGTTAAATTCTGTCTTGTGAGTTTTGTGATAAATACAATAAATCTATGTTCACGGGATATACATATTTCTCATATTGAAAAAAACTTCTTGAAAGATTCGATCATTTCATCAACATCGTCATCATCCACAGCCTTTTATATCCAACTGCTGTGTATAGGCCTCTTCTTATGTCATCTGACTCAGTCCTGTGCCAATCTTGTCTTGGTTTGACACGCGACGGTGATAATATCGTCGACCCATCTTGCGGTTAGACGACCAACGTTCCGCTTACTGCATTCGATCATTTATCTGCACTCATTTTCTGATGTGTGAATTGATTTAAATTTCTTGGTATAGGTATTCTCAGTTATATGAAGTTTCGATGTATTTATTGATTTTCGAGGAAAACAGTGGACTTTTTTTTCTTACACTGTGACTATTTAGTTGCGAGACACGTTTGTAGTAGACTCCGAACCTGCTCTCGAAAATTACCATAATTTGCAAAACATGGATGGATGAGCCAGATAATTAAATTGATTTCGTCCAATCAATTCAGCTATATTTTTAACTTGGTCGCTGTATAATGTTAATTAAATCTTATCCTTTCACAAACACTTGTATTGTGGCCACGAGTGTATTATTGAGCTAAAAATCTTGAACTTTAGACTCGGTATAATTGATACATCGATGTCTGATACGGACATTGTGACGAACAATAAATTGCTCTGTACGGAATATTTCGAGACTTATTTGTTACTAAATCACATGGCATGTAACCTTAGCATTTGTACTTTCTAGTACTCGACTGGCTAGCTACCACCCTCTAGTTGAAAATCTGCCGCCAAGCATCTAATGGTGTATTGCAGCCGCTTCCATTGGGAGCCAGGCTAGGTGTGTTTACCGTCACTTAACATCAGGTAAGCTGTGATCAAACACATAGCCAGTCCAAAAAACATTAGTATTTTCGAGTATGTTTGTGTGCCGCGTCTACAAAATCAATTTATGGAAGTAATACTATTGTAGGAGGTAATTTGCACGGCAAACACTCGTGCCAAAAGATTTCCATGTAATTCAAACAACGTAGCGCCAAACCTGCGTAACTACGACTATGTGAAGGTTATCTCGTAACCTTCTAAAACAAACCTATTTCATACGCTCCGCTTACAATTTACAAGCAGAATCAAAGCGCAGCAAATTGATTAGCACTACGATCAAACGGTAATACGAGGACATATATTCCGTAGAGTACGTAAGAAAAAATATACTTCTACAGAAATTGTCTGCGTAAATTGACAGCCCTGTTGGCTCATTGGTAGTAGGTAGGTATAACTGCTTTAAGAGCTGTAGGGCGTGAGTTCCATATAAGTTATGTATTTACAGAAAAAAGGTATATGTTATGCATTCTATTAGTTATCTGGTTCCCATAGTACAAGCTTTGCTTAGTTTGCGGCTAGATGGCGTTCAAGTCCTAGAATAATTATTTATTTATATTTATTTAAATAGTTAAGTATGTACTTAGTAAATCGTGGTCGTTCCGCGTGCTACCTATATATTTTACTGTTTGTTATCAATTAGTACCTATGTACTGCGCCATCTGGCTAGGCTAAACAATACTAGGGATCGTCTCTCCCAAGGCGCTTATTTTTTTTTGTGTTTAGGCATTGACTTTGCTTATGAAAACAGTTTTTTTTTTTTTTATGGTTTACAGGCTAGTTGTTTGACCACAGCTCACCTGATGTTAAGTGAAGGTGTGGTCGAAGATGGTAAAGCACACCTAGCCTGGAATGGAACTGGCTCTCAAGTGAGGCTGCCGGAACACACCGTTAGATGCTTGGCGGCAGATTTTCAACTTGAGGGTGGTAGCTAGCCAGCCGAGTACTAGAAAGTACCCTACCACCATGCTATGGTTTCCTCACGATGTTTTCCTTCACCGGCAGCTCAAGCTCATTGTTGGGGTTTGAACCCACGCCCTTCGGCATGCGAACCTACCGCGCTAACCACTGAGCTATCATCGCTACAAAATTATAACGAAAAGGTTGTATATAAGTTGTAAGTTAAGACACCAAAAAAAAAAATAGTATACAGGACAGTCTATGCAGATATATCTACTAGGTAACAAAATTAAACACCAAAATGGAAGTCCGTCTTTTCAGTCCGCTTGTCCAACACAGTGGACAGTGACATTTTTTTTAGAAAATTACAACGCATTTACGATCGCAAAATTTGTTTTCTTGGACCTACGATGAGTAATGTACATGGCAAAAACGCAAGAAATTTTTAATTTGGCACCCTGAAAGAGACGATCCACCGCAGTGTCTATTGTGCATGCTAAACCAATGTCGACATCTATCCAACATCTTCAACATCCCATTCCGGTACTAGACCTTGTAGAGTTGTAGGCCTTGTAGGGTGATTGTCTAGCACTCAATTCGCCAGTCACTGATATGGTTAACTGCAAAAAAAACTACGGGTCGAACAGAGAACCATGCTCCTTTTTGAAGTCGGTTAAAATAGCGAGCACTAGCACCTAACACTATCAATTCAACGTACCCGATCCGTACGTCGCGGCGTCCGTGATAATGTAAACAAAAATTTGTTTAGCGAAAGAATCCGAATAGAGCACGTATTTTTCTGAACTTATGTTATAGAATTAAGAATGTATTGCTCTGAATCGTTTAAAAATTCCAAACATGCGACGAACGTGGCCGCGGGAGACGGCTCGTTAAACGATAGTCGGCAAACAACCTCTAAAACCAGAGACGCACTCCGGTGAGCGGTATTAGCATCAAGACAACGGGCGCTCATAGAAATTCGTCTTGTGGGCGGGGACACTGCACGCACGTAACTAGGCCTCCGCATACGTAATCGGACCAAGGTTCTTTCTTAATTTTAAATGTGAGATGAGACGGTGACGTGAATGCAGTAATGATAATGATGCCTCTCGACACCATAGCTCTACTTGAGATTATAGATGGACGTGTGCGGTCGTCATACGAGATCTCATAATTAGGAACCGGTTGGAGCGATTTTACTGCTCTCCAAGTCAGGAACGAGCTGTTGTGCTATTCCTTTTTTTCTAGACACGAATCGGACAACTATTTAACAACGAGAATAAATCATTATCTCTATGTCTATGAGAAATCTTTTAGTAAAAATTCTACATTTAAAAAAGTGGTACTCATTCTTTCGTAATATAAAGATGTTAAATTTCCATAGTAATTATCATCAATTAAGTTTGTTGTCGAGGGCCCTAATAGCTCTGGTTTTATAAGCCATTCTCCGTTGCCCCGTCCAGTCATCGGCATCGCGCAAATTGACCAGCTGTTCAGAGCTAAATTACGCACTATAAAATCTCATGATTAATGCACCAATCGCCTTCAGTGCGTCATTTTTCCATATCATCATGCATGGCATGTAACGTTTGATATAAGTAACTACGCGGAATGGACGGTGGCAGACCGCGGGACGTACACGCACAATGAGCCATGATAAATTCTCTAATAAACTTCAATTACTCCCGAGTAAACCATTGAAAAAATGTATTACACAACTTGACGTGCTTCGACACGATTGATGCATGACAATCTTTGCTAATCTCCATACAAATTATGAGATTACATACCACCTGTGGATTCTATGGGAACCACTGATAACAATATTAAGTGTTCTTTTTATAGGTTGCGTGCATTGTCAAAACTGCATGAGAGCATAAAACATGTAGGTATTCAAAATGATTAGAATATACGATGGGAGTATGTTAATCGGGCTATGATACTCCATCATGGAATCTCTAACCAGAAAAATATTTAAAGTCATATTACCACAAGATAAAAGTGTCCTTTGTCATAATACAGCGTGGCGTGATGTCTCGACAGCACTCTGCACTCGAATATCGTATTGGTAGGACTTGGAGTGGCGCGGTACACGTTGCGACCAATCTGAAACAGATTACAATTATAACACTGCTTTTAAGATTTTACCTCATCATACTGTATTATTTTGTAGCGATGATAACTCAGTGGTTTGCGCGGTCGCTTCACACGCTGAAGGGTATGGGTTCGAACCCCAACAATGAACTTGAGCCGTCGGTGAAGGAAAACATCGTAAGGAAACCATAGCATGGTGGTAGGGTACTTTCTAGTACTCGGCTGGCTAGCTACCACCCTCAAGATGAAAATCTTCCACCAAGCAAGCAATCAAACACCTAGCGTGTCAAACGTAAAAAAAATAAGCTCTCGTGGCATAGCTCGACGTTTTCCTATAATGATACCGAGATTAAAAAATGGCGGATCGAAGTCTTGCAGAGACAAGACTCTGATAGCATGGGCACATAATGAGACCGAGATGAGACGACCATGCAAAAAAGGCAGTTAGCAACCCTTATTTGGGTAGCACAGTTGGGTTGCACAGTTGGTTGGGTTGGGTTACACAGGGGCAGAAGTAGATCCCCAGCCACCTGGTGTTCAATGTGGATAAGGACGTGAGGAGCCTGGCCTTGCTACCAGTGACAATCCAGGATCGGGCGTCCTCGCACCACGCAATCACGAGACAAGACCCCAAATGAACTGCGCCCTGGTCGCAGTTCATGCAGAAGAAGATGATGTAGTCAGTCTTCAGTCTTTTGTAGGTGAATGTGACTGACGTTCACAACAAAACACTACCATGGGTAGCACGTTAAGCATGATGATCCGGTATATTAGCTCTATAACAGCATAGACTAACCATGACAGAGATCAGATGTTGTCGTCGGTTGTTGTTGATTTATGAAAAAAACAACCTTACTTGATGTCTAAACAAAACAAGCACAAGACAAAGGGATCACAGCCCACACACAATCTTGCTAATCTTTACAATGAACCAAGTAGTTCATTTAATCCAATCTAGTGTCTTCCTGTACAAGAGAACATCTACCTAGTCGGACAAATAAACATCAGCAAGAAGTCATTTATATTTTAAAAAATTATGAGTAACAAATTTTGCATAGACAATTTTCATTTAAATTTTTCATTACCCTGTGACTAAAAGTGACCATAAATATTTTTGAGCTGACCGAAACTTCAACAAACAGATCACCATGTAACCTTTATTGTTGACATACCATCAACAGTTATTTACACCAGTTTCCTGTAGTAGCTGATAACGATAGACCCCCACTATCACACCACAGACGCAGTCAGAAATAGCACTGTTCAATCTCATTTAATTTAATTGTCGTCGTAGACCATCTCAAGCACTTCAGGTCACAATGAATCAGACTACTACTACAGTGCTACTTGTTTAATATGTATACAGGGTTATTAGTATGTATTTACAATAAAGTATATATTTGGTCTGAATAATTAAATAGTTATACCTATTTGGTGGTAGATTTTCTTAACAGCAGAATGTCTAGGTAGGTACTACCGCGGTAGCAGATATTTTGCCACTAAGCAGCAGTATGTAAACATTACTATGTTCCAGTTTGAAAGGCAACTGTAGCTTACCGTAACTATCCCGTTAGCTACAGTAACTAGTAAAATTACAGGGCTTATAAGATTAACCATTGAAAATATCTAAGTAATGAGAGCCAAAGTATATGTATCGCTGCAACAGTCATGGGCATGCATTATCTCTTATCATCAGAAGAGTGTCACATTCATTTAATTATTTTTATATGAAAAAAAAAATTATAAATCTTTAAGACTTAATTGGCACTCTTATAAAAAGTTTTACTTAATTTGGGGTGAGATAGTACTGTGTGAAATATCCTCTGATAATTTACTTATTAGTATTTAACTGAATTCTTAATAGCCTTTTTTTACATCAAGAAAACATTAACCTTTATCAATAGCTAGGTATGTATATTAAGTTTCAATATTCTCTGCAGCCAAAAGTATTTTTGCTGAGTATCAGCAGCCTGTGTACCTTTACTTATAATAAAAAAAATTGTTGCCATCATCATGGTAACTATTTAATAAATATTTGATAAATAAATTGTTTGACAATAAATGTATGTGCCAAATTTATTAGTTTATAGTAAGTTAATAATTTATTCATTATATGTTCAATAAAAATATTTGCATTTTACTAAATTTTGTAGTACAATGTGATCTGGGTTTTTAGAGAGAATGACCACTAATAATGATAACTCCATTCAATGGCTACAAAAAAGTATATAAGTTTTACATAGAGCCACTTCTAATCCAGATAAAATGTACTGATAAACTGAATAAGAAATGATCAGATTGGTCTTATTTTTTGTTGTATAAAGTAGCTCTTGCAGTATTGAAAAATTGAGATAAGTTCTTTATCTTACTTCTTGCTTGCTAGTGACAGAGATTAAGATTATTTTGAAATATTTGATATTTCTATATCTGTTTAGAAATAAGATAAAATTGGAAACTACTTTTTGTGTCAAATTAAATAGGTATCAAGAAAATTATAGAAAGCATGTTGTAGTAAGGTTGACACATTAAATATTCTTTGTTAGCAAAAATAGGTATACATCAGTGGATTTAAGTTACTTAAACCAATTTAATCAGTTAGTTGGTATAAGAACTTAACATAAATTATTACTTGTATATTTACCTTTACTGGTTGTTCCAATGTCACACGCCTTTCGTCAAAAGGCAAAGAATTTGAGTGGGGAATGAATATTGCTCTTGGAGCGCCCGCATCCTGGTTATTGGGCGGTTCTAGTCCAGGTGTCCAATTATAGTCCATACTCTTAATTGTGTTATTCATTTGTGGTTTTACTTTCTTACTCTTAGCTATCACCATGGCATACACTCCTTCTCGAAGACAGCATTCGTGCCTCGTTTATTGAATATAAAGAAACACATGAACATCGAAACCAAAATCACTTGAAGCAAGGTGAAAGGAGACCACTAAACAATGTCATTTTGAGGGCCAAATACTGCCACGAACTGCATATAAAACAGCGCCGTGGATTTAAATTAATTATATAAATATTGTAGCAATTATGCAAACACCACTATTTTCATGAAACTTGATTCCATTCGTCTACGTAAGACTCGACGGCTCGTAGTGCCTAGTTAGATATTTTCAGAAAAGTTTTGTTTCTTGAAGTTCGATTGTTGAGAGTAGTTCAGTAAAATTAATTAGTTTACACGTCCCCGCTGCTAATTAGGAATAATTTTAAATTGGGGCGTTTGTCGAAATTATCGTTTGATTGAGGAACTTACGAAATGGGCGAACGAATCGGACATATTTTGTTTTGTTGAATTAGAGGTGAGATATCCGAGACCGAACACTCGTTTTGTCTCACAACATTCGAATAATATAAAAAATCGACTATTTGACTATCTACATTGAAATCTGCGTTTGACCTCCTCTCGCCTGATGTTCAGCAAAGATTTAGACTACAATTTGGATGAAGCAAATAGTGTGAATTGAAGCTATAAAATGTTAATTGGGTTTTAAGTGGCGTTATATACGTTACGCGTATTGCTTAAACAAGTTGATTTACATTATATTCCTCAAAATACGATTAGAAGTCTATGAGATACAAGGGAATTACACACACTGATTGCTAAAAGCATAATCTTTCTCTTTGTGTAATTCAGAAAAACTTAACTATTGATTAAATCCATAATTGTTCATGTTTAAGAAAGTGAAAATCAGGCTGCAAATGAGCCTGATTTTTGTTTACATGTTTTAGTACGTAATTATGCTTATTAAATAATATACATTATTTCTTAGACTTAATGGTTTAATTCTTTACGGCATCCTAATTCTTATTCTTTGTGACAGACTTTTTGGTTTACCTCGCTATCAAAAGGTTGATTTTATAGAAACAGTGGACTTTGGAGTTTTGGCGGGAACGCGGGAAGAGTCGTGTCGCTCCGTTGTATTTTTTTCCAAAACTAGTGTTTTGTCGAGTGTTTATGCATAAAAATGGTAGTGTTTTATTCATAAAGTGCCGAATTACAAGCGTGAGTGTGGGAAAATGATATAATGTGATGAAACATGACTTTTCGTGTTGCTTCCAAAACTCCATCAAAGCTTTATAGTAAAGTCGCCACTACTTTACTAAAGCATGACTGGACTTGACTGACACGAACTGGACTTGACTAAGACTGGACTTTGACTAAAACTAGCTACGATGACACTTATTTAACTTTTGAAACTTGAAAATATATAATTACTTGACACTGGCAAATGCTAAAACGCGACGCCAAAACCAAAGGAAAAAAAAAACAGTGGACTTCGTCATAATATGGTTAAATTTAAGTCGATTTTATTACCTTATCTCTATCTATTATTGTCTACCTCTTTCCGACTCGTTGTCATTGCCTTGGGTCATAGCTTTTTTATCTCTTTCAAACAATAATGTTGCTAGCTAATAATACTTAAAATCATTTACAATAGTTTTGTTATCTGTGTTTTTTTTTCTTTATTTTTGGCATCAAAATTTGTCGATTCGTTATTGTCAATTATTTTGATAATAATTTTAAGTAGATACTTCATAATTATTTAAGTCGAGAGTTCACCAAAGTGACTTTATACACACAGTTAGGTCAATCAACTAAAGTCATATTTTTTTATTGAAAGCTGCGACAAATATTTGAAGCAAAACGAAAACACTTTTTTCAATACATTATATCGTTATGCCACATTTGTGCACGTAACTCGGCACTATATGAAGAAAAGAACATGATTGTTATTCTCGAAAAACACAAGTATTAGAAAATAATGCCACTTAGCGTCATAATTTTTCTAATTTTCCGCCAAAAATTCCTATTTTCAACTGTCACTGTTATACAAAAATAGCATGCCAGCTTCGTAATTTTTGCTAATTTAGTTGAAATGGTAAATATTTCAGGAATTACACAAAAATCATGTGAATAATCTATGTACTAAATAAAAATTTATCTCCACAGTTTAAGTACGATAGTATGAGAGCCAACGACCAAAGCTATGTCGCATCGTTTTACTGCATAAAAAATATAAAATCATTAGATGAGATTTCTAAACCTAGTGTGCAGTATTTATGTGGGCAGTACCGGTCAGAATGTCACAGATTTATGGAGAATATTTCTGCTACGTCAACAAAATTAGGCAGATCGCTTTATCACAATATGCCTGATATTGAAAATTTACATAGGCTTCGGCATTTTATTATTAAAATGTTTGATCTCACATCATACATTTTTCACGTTACATGTGGTATAAGTGAATTTTAAAATTATGAAAAAAACCTAACCGACCTGTCTCAAAGCAGCTTGGTGCAATTTTTAATTTTGTATGGCCGCTAGTATTACCAAAAACTAGTTTTTAGACATTTTAAATTTTACCTATAACTGTAACTACAAACACTAAAATAATTTCTGGGTAAATCTAAAGCAAACGCAATGATTTTAATGATCATAACACAATGATGAGCCTGAGAGTGACAAATTACACTTTTAGCACGTTTTAAAATATTTGCGCTGGCAGCACTATCTAAAAAAAGTTACCGCTAGAGTGAGAGAACAAACCATAAGGAAGAAAGAAAAAGAAAACTCAACTCAAGCAAGCATTCGAATTCGATTGAGCGAGCGAGCAAGCGAGTGAGTGAGTTGAGCCATTACATTACAACGAAAACGGTTTTCTGCCTTGAGTCTTGTGGAAAGTGTGTTTGTCGAGTGTGTGTTATTTATTTTAATCAAAGTGCAATTCTAAGTGATTTTGTGTTTTGTAAGTATATAAAAAGATTCTCATTTCTAGAAATGCGCAGTAGGCTCACTCGTTTTATCCAAAATAAACTGAGATCTCGTCTCATTATTGCTTCAATATGGCCGTTCTAATGCAATATTTTCGATTTTTTCTAAGTTAATTTAATAAAATTACTTGTTTAGACGTATTTGCCAAGAAGAAGAATCTATATAAAAATGATTTGATTGAGACTGAATATCGTTGATGTGGCAAATTGACAGAAGCTAGATTGGTTTTGACGTTTAATTTCTGGCCAGTCTGACTCATTTTACTGCAATTCTTGCAGTAATATTTTTCTGCATAATTAATAGAAATTACTGTAATCCTTACTCCTCAATTTGATTAGTTTGCACTTCAGGAATTGCATTCTGCCGTGTTCTTGTATGTAGAAGTTATATCAGGCGGCGTAGTTATCAGAACTAAGTACATTACATAAATCTTATGCTTTGGGGAATTAGAAAACAATACTGGCCCTGATAAATACAGTGAGTATGTAATGATTACTATATCTCTTTTTATACCTACATCATATAAATTTGGTAAATTAGTACCCACATTACATGCATGTTAACTATATAGATAACTGAAGCATTTTCACAAAAGCTACTTTGACCAACTTAAACTTTAATTTGAGTCATAAAAATCAGCACATTATTAACTATTTGATACAATTTTAAATTTATTTCAATATCAATATGTTAAATACAATTTTGAATAAACTAAAAAACCCACCCCTGACCCTAACATTATTTCTTCATTAATAACTAAACAAATCTGTATATTTCTGCTTAAAAATTATGAGGGTAAGTACAAAACTAGACCATTGCTTATTACCCAAACAAAACACAAAATTATAAAAATCATAAAATTAAGAATTGAGCCCTCAAAAAGATTTGAAAACTAAGTTAATTTATTTATTATAAAAATTATTTTTTCTTGTGTAGATTTCAGACATAATCCCCTTTTGATTTCTGTTGATACATTGCCTATCTCCTATGGCTTCCATAACATGGTGGAAGTGGCTTAACCTTGACTGAAGCCATACACTTGATTACTTACCCTAATCATTATGTACTAAGCAGTAGTAAAAGCAGTGAGTTATCCTAGAGTAAATTCTTAAAAATGTCTATAAAGTGAAACTTTCAAGTATTTAAAAACTTTATACTATAATAATATGGTTTATAATGGGGAAGGCCTCTGTCCAGCAGTGGACGTCCTACGGCTGAAATGATGATGATGATGAATATAGTTTACATACATGTATAGATTGTTCTGCATATGAAGATGTTTCAAACTTCAATGTAATGATGCACCTTGTTTAGGTGCATTGGAAGAATTCAACAATCTACATATCCTACATTATTAATGTACCTTGTTTTGTCTATACATCCTTCTAAGGTTAATAAATTATTGTTTTATTATGTCACTAGGTAGGCAAAGATTTACTACAATTTTTATTTAATTTATTTTGATTTTCTGACATTAATGTGTCAAAACCACATCTGTTTCCTTAGTAAAATGTATAAATTATTTAAAATTAATATTTAAGATAGGTAACTAAGTTGCAGTCTCATCTAAATGGAGGTCATTGAACTCATAATTATTATTAACTTTTATTGTGACACCAGCCTTGAAATTGTTAGTGACTTTTTTTTATGAAACGGTTTTGTTGAGTTGGTACCATAAAAAGGGACCCTTATAGAATTACTTTATTTATTGTTTGTCTGTCAAGACCAAATTAATCAAACCTATGAATAGTGTAACCTTGAAGAATTAATTTTGGTAAGAACCCGCACTTAGACAAAGAGAGAAAAATATCCAAAATTTGTTCATATATTGTATCACATAAATTTTATTAAGCTGTTAAGTATAATATATTTTACATTTACAGTTGACAAAAGAAGTGACGAAAATCAACATATTTCAATCGAGCAATTTTTATGTAAATAAAACAGGTGTTTTATATTTTATAACAAATATAGTGGTAATTACTGTAAAATGTAATATTATTATATATAATAATATACCTTCATATATGAAGGTTTAGTATGATCAAATTATGCTATAGCAAATAAAATATAGTGGATCATCCAATTACGGAAATAATGCATGAAAACATTATGGTTAATGTTTGCAAACTGACCTTAACATTAATTCCTTAAAGTTTTACCTTCAAATAGTAGGAAATTAAACATAATTTATGCAGCTTTGCTTTTAGTCATTTTCTACTGTAATCAAATCCTATTTGATAAGTGTTCATATTGTCAGGATCTATTTTAATATCTCACACCAATTTTCAAAATGTTATCTTATTGTAATTGAAACCATCATGCCAGGGACTGAATTTGATCACTACAAAATTTAACAGCTTCATAAGATCACCTCTTCCTTGAGTAACAATTTTGTATGCAGGCCCCACAAAACAGGTCTTTCCTAGTCCAAGGTCTACAAAAATCTGGAAGCCTAATTAATTTAACCCCATGAACAAAAATATACAATAATATGCTTTAAAATGTTACTTTAAAGCATATTATATTTAATAGAGAGAGATTATGGTAAATACATTATTTGTATTAGTTGATAATTCTGTTCAATTCTTGAGTTAATACTTACTTAGATGCATCACATCTGCTGGCTGGGCATAACATTCCCAGCCAAGAGTTATGAGTACATAATTAAAACTAGCCATATTATAAATTGAGTAACTGTCCTATATATATGTTTATCATATTTCATGTACATATTTCTTGACGAAACTTAAAGGGATAGGGAAAATAAATAGGAATAGCTGAAAAAAGACATTATGGTTGGAGATTACACTTGGACATTCTTTTTCTACAAAATATGTGGTTCTTGTTTTATTGTGAGCAACAATAAAACAACAGTAATTCTGCCTGTCATAGTAAAACATTAACCATATTTATATAAAATAAAAAAATATTACATTAACCAACAAATTATTTGTATGGTTTGGCAGAATGGTGTTTATGTAAAACTAAGAACATGATAAAATCATTTACTATTGTTATTTAAAAAAAAAATATTATCATGTACTGAGTTTCTACCATACATTCTGTCTGCAGTAACTTTTATTTTATCATCGTACTGGCATAGATAGATAAATAAGTTGCTCCATGTTAATCATCAACTGACAGCAGCCTATATGTCCAGTATTTTATGGAAGGTAAGGGATATGTACAGTAATCCCTGATCAAAACATCAGTGCAGGAATAAGAATAAGAGTCGACAGTCACCATTGCACTACAACTGCAAAAATGTTACTCGCTTACCATGGCAGTCTAATTTTGCCACAAGATAAGATGTTCTTTCGATGCTACATAAATCATCTCTTGTAAATGGAAATGGGCCAATGGTGATGTTTTAATGTCATTACAGGTGTGATAATGGCAACGGAGTGCCTGCCATCACCCGCGTGAATCAGTGGAGACTCTAGTGCAGGAACCTCGGGCCCGCCGCCCGCCGCCGCACGTGCCACCCGACCACGATGAAAATGGTGTTGTCACAACGGCAACGGGAGGAGCTGTGAGTACTTTTAATTGTTAAACAGCAAAGGATAGGCACTTCATGAATAATCTTTGTATTTCTATGAGGGAAATAATGCTCAGGTCAGTCTATTCTCGGGCACTATCAGCCTCAAAACCACTTCATAATATTATTACTGTAGATATTTTGTTGAATCTATTTTTGATGAAATAGGTTATGTGTTTATGTAGTTAGGATTGATGAAAAAAAAAACAGAAAATTAATATTTTGCTAGTAGATCTAACAACGCTTTTGAGTGCACTCTGAACTTTCCGAACTCAACACAAGTTCCTGGTATCAGGTTTGTGCATTAAAGTATGTGGAAACAAATTGTAGCTATCTATCTCTTATCTATTGAGTTGGCGAAATAAAGGAACTAAACGCAAAAAGTATTTTCTCGTAAGCTGTCAGATACTTAAAAATATACAATATATAGAGTAGGTCACCCTTTAATTTCCAAAACTTTTGATTAGACACTAAGATAATGACAACAATTATATTGAACCAAGTTCGTAAATAGTTTAGTAAGCCGGTAGGTCTAAAATAACAAGAAGTCTTACTATTTGATGTCTACAGCTCAATTGAAGAATATTGGGGTCGACGGCGACAAAATAAACATAAAATACTGTTATTACTGTTGTTGTTAATGGTTATAATATGCTGAAAAGTGTCCTCATGTTGTTTTCAAAACTGTAACAGCATATAAAGTATCTATCACTTTATTAGGATAGCTTGATCGTGACTTCTTCTTGTTTGACAAATGCACGATATTCGACGTGGTAAGCCATCATTTCCATTAATTTAAAAAAATAATCTTTTACTCTTATCACTAAAGACTAAATCAATTCACATTCCACGAGAAACCGACTTAGAATCACGTGCAAAATCTTCGTCATCAGTTCTAGTCTGGACGCGGCTTTCACTGATTATTTGCTCTTGTTTCGTTTTTAGACTTGAGTATTCTGTTTCAATGAATTCGGTCAAGCAAGTGGTAGGTAGTTGCGGCGGCAGCAAGGTCGCTCCACTAACGCAATATTTACAATAATGCACCCAACTCAAACTTGGTGTTTTAAATATTATAACTATGTATACTGAAATTGTGATTTATATTATGTTTGCAATAATTATTTATGTATTTGCAAATTATTCATATCAAATATCAAAATTTGTTTATATGTTTAAGACAGTCCTCTGCAATAATAAATACCTGTCATTGAGAAACTCAGGTATGTCTGATATTACGACGTATAGGTACTATGGACTACTACTATCGACGAATGGGTGTAGTATTTCTAGAACTTACTTTACCATGAGCAAAGATGCAGTAGACGATTTATATGCAGTAGAAGTGGGAGCGAGAGGAATACCAGCAAAATCCGTCTATTATCTACTGAAAGACCTCGTCCTAGAACAAAGAATATCCAAAACCGCGTTGGTAGGATTATACCAAATTTGGCTAGGCTGGTATGGGAACACAGGTAGTGCATGTAAGCGTTAAAACATATGCTAACCTTTAACCTACCTGGGTTACGAGTCTTGAGCACTGTACGGGGTTACCATAGAATGCTAAAAAGTCTATATTTCCGTTCAAAGATTCCTCATTTTTAAATATAAATTTTCAAATATTACAAGAAATATGGATACTTCATGGGTTTTTCAAAGAACACGACAAAATGTAAAAAATACGCTATGTTAATTTTTAGAGTAAAATTCCCAAGCAACAAACTAGACAGCAAACTTATGACTTTTTCTCGAGTAAATGGTTCAGAAACAACGTATGTATCTCAGTTTGTGTAACCGTATTTTAACTACTGTTTTCCTTCCGTGCCTTAGCACATAACTGTAAGCTACTGTCTGTTATTCTATCTTGTACCCGATTGAGTAATCAAATATTAATTGTTAGGTATATCTGACAATGATAGTTGTTTTGGTGTTACTTACGAATGACAAAAAGTCAATGTCATAAATAATATATTTTATTGAATAAATGAAATACAAACCCATAAGGCAATGAACTCCACACAATATGATTATGTATTTTGATATCGATTGAAATACTAAAACACGTTTACTTCGTTACGCAAGATATTATTTTGACGCGATTAGAACAAAAAAATATAATTGAGAACTGAATATATATACGTTTTAAAATCCAACCTTATGACAGATAATGCGTCGAAAAATACCTTATTTGTAAATTGCGATAAATTGTCTAGGAGATACGGAAGAACATAACGAACATATATATATATATATATATATATATATAATATATTATAATATAATGCTAAAGTCTTATTATGCTAGCCAATAATATTATTTTTAATTACACATAATGTTATGTAACTTGTAGTGGGTATCTTACATAAAAACATCATATTTCTTCCCTTTTTAACTGGTTTAGTCTTCATCCTACATCCGTCGATGTTGTTTTTGTTTGTTACTATTTTTTTTCTTTATCTCATTTTTAGGTTATATTACATAGTTATATTATATTCTATACATGTTGGAAAACCTGTTAATCGTGCAATTATTTATTGGTACTGTTTCAATCAAAAGTGTGTTAGTTACACCGCAAGTATTATTTGTTGTTAATTTTTCTTAAATAAAAATAATCATAGCCCCTTCATTGCTATATCAACTCAAAATGCCTTAAACGTGTAGAAGTAACACTTGTAACGTAACTGTTGTATGGCCGAATTAACAGCACCGTGCGCATCGCCCTGCGTGCTGCGACCTTTGAAAGTGACAGTAATTCTTCCACCGCGTACTGGTGTCGATGAACTTGCGCTCCGGCGACCGGCGGTGCCTTCCTCCGTCTCAACAGTCAACACTAGCGAACACCTCTCATCTAGCACCAGGGCTCCCATCATTATATTACCATTATTTATTGATCGTATTGATGATGTTGTTTCGTCTAACGGTTACTTACCGTTGGCGCCGATTGGTGCAAATATTCCAAGAAACTTATCAGTCTGATTGTGGCGACCGCAATCAGCGTGGATCTAGATTGGAACTGCCAATATGGAAGACGTGAATCAAAGATATCTTTTGTCTTTAAAAAACTTCGTCTATTATTCAACATGGCACGGTTGTTGGTCGACAGCCTCCAATTATAAGTACAAAGGTTTACAGATATTTAATTTTCTATTGTAAACATGGAGCCATGCCGGCCGTGAACTCGTGACCTAAAATACCCTAACACTCCTTATACCCTTTAGCTTCGTTTCGCTTCGCTTCGAGTGAAAGGAAAACTAAGATTAATTTAGTAGATACTTGAACACAAAGATGTGGTCACGCAGTTCACACGCTATTGTTAGACGAAAAACAGACCGGCAACTTGTCAAAATTAAAGGTGGTCCGTAATTGCGTAAGCTCGTTAGAAAATAGTATTAGCATGATTGCGGTAAAAAGTTGAACGGAACAATAAAAATATCCTGATATGCAACAGTAACATTACGTTGCGTAAACGCAAGTGGAGCGGCCCAACCCACTTTGTTCCTTGGGTCACATGAGCTTTTGAACGCCTTTTACTGAACGACAGAAACTAATGAGCCTTTTACGCGGAACTTGTTTCTTCAGTCCAGAATATTGAAGCAATACTGATCTGCTACGAACATAGACGGTGAATCCAAAATTATTTACCTACAAAGCAAACTACATATAAATCTATCGTGGCCAATTGAGGTCGAAAAACTTTAAAGTTGTTCAAATAAGTGTTTACCTTTACATACTAATGTGCTTATTTACCTACGGATTACAGTTTTGAAATTTGTCGCTTGTCGCTAAATCAGAACAATCGCAGAACAAGTGTCGTAAAATTAAGAGACTGGTTTTGTTATCAAACATCTAAAATGGTAACAGTGAAAGCTCCTTAACATATTATTATCAAAAATAAAGTGCAATACTAATGTCCTATTCAAAACAGTTAAGTGATAACAATCTACAGCCGACGCATTGTAAGACCCCCATTGGCTATGAACGAGGTCGAATCGAGAGTTGTCTCACATTTAAATAGCCAAACGGCAAAAACTGTTTGCGTCATAACTGGTTATTACCATAATCGATCAAGATCATAATCTATCTTATGTAAGTTGCTAGAATATGATAGAAAGTTGTCAAATATTTGGTTCACAAGTGATTTTCGTACCGGTGCAGCGGTGAGGTGTCTACACAGGTGGCTGGTATTGTTTATTAAATGTTATTGTGACATTAAATTTAAATATCTGACAGTCTAAAGTGATACTAAACTTAATATCCAGCAGAAATTTGTTACTTGTTTATCAATAGTATGAATCACGATCTGCAAAGTAAACATACTAAATTATAACAATCGATAGGGTATTATTTGTTGCCTTGAAACATATGTTAGTGACGTTTCATAGAATAGTGTCTGTGTGAATTGTATATACACTGTAAAATATATACTATTGAAATGTCTGTTACATAAATATATGTTTATATTTGTATAACATAAGTACATTACAACGGATATTTAGCGTGTGGAACCTTCTCAAAGTGTGATCGCAACATACGGACATGAGTCATCATGTGTTGTCATCAAGACTAGCCGCATCAATGTCAACTTGTTCCGTTTCTTATTGGTCCATTGTTTAAGGTCGTTGAATTTTTAATTTATACTCTGTTATCGGAAATATCTTCGCGTTCTTTTTTGGTCTGATCATTTAGTTCTGCTTTTAATGGAATCACGAACAAATCTTGTGACAATAATGTTGCAAAGTATTTCATTTACAATAATACCTGACAAATTAAATTTCAGTTTGTAAAATTTTATGCTCTTTTATGTTACACTTAGCGAGTGCTTATTAAATTTCCAAAAGTATAATGCCGATAGATATCTATTCTTTTGCAATATTAACGACATGTCTCGTTATAACTGAGATCTATAGGTCATCCGCTCAACGCCTTGCAGTTGCAGGCTTGGAATTCCTCTTGTTCGCCGTCGCCGGGTTGTTAGTTGATATAATTCTACCGCATTTTATGTGCGTTCCTCGTCGTACCCCTTTGCTCATAATATTTAATTGCGAAAACTTCATTACAAATGAGACTTATGCGTTTTGCTGTATTTTCATTGTGTCTATACTACGATCAGCACTAAGTATTGCACTAAATAGAGTTATCTGGATATTGGAACAATTTATTTATGTCTTTTCATAGCGTCAATTCTAACATTTTAGTTCCATTATAATCTATGTGAAACCCGTGTATTTTGTAACTAGTATAGAGCTGAGATGATTTCTCCATTAGCTATCCTCAATGCCAGGTCTATGTACCGTTGGTTAAAATACCATGTTATAAACTCTACAGCTCTCGCGGCCGGCATTCCAAGAATGCGGTTCCCGCCCGGGTCACGTTAATTTATTCCCTGTATACATATACTTACATATATATATATATTTTTGCACTGTATAAATAAGAAAGATACACATGCACATACTCTCAAAAAGGTAGATAGATTTACTCTTACCACATTTATCTTTCAGGCTTGGTTATATAAATTAATTGTTTAAAAATAATGTTTTTAGGTACAAATAAAATCTTGTCATGACAATCCATGGTAGTAACAATTGTCCTCCAATTGTTTCTAAAACGAAATAAACAAACCAATTAACAATTACATATTCCGATCGCGAACTAACGCCAATTCGAGAAATGAGCACTTTGTGTTTTCATCCAAGAGAAATCTCAACCTGAGCATTCACCGGTTCGCAAAAGGGCATGTCCGGTCACGAATGTCATTAGTTATTTTAATAGAGATTCCAGAATTCTTCTATATTATTTATTAGTATATTATACCAATTGCAGCTGGCAAAACCATTAGAGGATATTATGTTTATCATCTTTTTTTCTTATGCATATATTTATTAGACGGATAGGGATAGAGTTTATGTTCATACTCAGAAGTGACATAGGCAAGACTGTATAATGATGGAAACAGAATGAAAGGAAAGATGAATACGTTTATCGCTTTAGCCCGCTGAAGCATGTTGACTGTATTTGACGCTTATGTAGTACTAACACTTATGTCACATTGTTTAGTGTGCCAGTCTTTTATATGGTTTCTTGATTAACTTTTAGCCTATCAATTCTCCTGCCATTGACCTTTCCCCTTCAAAAATTGCTGATGGTATTTATTCCCCCATGTGCATGTCCGATATTTCATTTAGCCTCCCTTGTTTGCCCTTTGCCATGAAACCGCCTGTAAAGCTAATGTTGCCAAGTTAAATGTCCCTGTTAATAGTTAGAGACTGCGGGAAGCCTCCCCCGCTCCCCTGTCCCTTTCAGACTTACTTAACTGGTAACGTTGCTTAATTAACTTTTTCAGAGTCGCTTTAATAGGTCGTCTATAACTTTAATTTTAGTATAGCCACGCCTTAGTTGTTATTTTTTATATCGCACTGGGTATCGAGACGCTTTCCTCATAGAACTTATCTAAGATTAGTGCCATTCAAAATATTGAATTACGACAATTCTAACTATCGAATTCTAATGAGGAAATAAATCTTATAAAATAAATGCGCTTGACACACCCTAAAATATGGTTATCAGTTACAATGTTAGAAATGTTTAATTATTTAATCAAAATTGCACGTAAATATAATTTAAACCGAATTTAATCTTCGTGTTAATATGTTTCGTAAATGATAATACATATCTAATAAACATTAGCCATAATGCAGTGTGATGTAATATTTTGATAAACTGTCATCATCATCATCATCCACAGCCTTCTTTATCCCACTGCTGGGTATAGGCCTCTCTCTTTACATGCCATCTGCCTCGGTCCTGTGCGGGGATAAACTGTATGTAGGATCAAACTACGGTAAAGAAAATTTTCACAGAATAGAATAATGCCATGATCTTGTTAGGCTTAAAAACCTACACGATAGAATCTGATATTCTATACCCTAACACAGTTAAGTGTGAAAATTCCATCTTTTGGATTGTTCGGGGCTTGTGAATCTCAAGGGAGGTTGATTGAGACAGGCTCGAAGGGATTCACGATGACGCAGTCGCCTCTGACGTATCAACCAGCCGGCGCCTGCCGCGGCCGATCAATACCACGTCGCGTGGGCGGCTTCCCCCACAACCCCACGCAAAAAAATACAAATTTGAACCTTAACACCACGCTTTTAGATATATTTTCTTAAAATAAACATTGATTGTACCACGACAATATAGACCGATGAGTAGGCAATAATTTGTTTTCTCGCTTCAAGGTTTCGACTTTTCCGCTGCAATATTGCTTCATCATTTTCTTTCTTTCAATGAAGAAGTAATCTTGGTGTATTATGTGATTGTCATTATACTTCCAGTTCCAGGCTGGTCATAATATTATGCAGAGTGTGGTCTGGTAGTCGTCATTCTCGTTATTTTATGAATCACTAAAATATTCGTGTATACCCATTATCCAAAATTGAAAACACGTAACACGTTACAAATGTAGAAATGAATTTAAATTTGACGATCTAATATACAAATGAGAATTATATTACAATTAAAATTGAACGCATTCAGAGATAATATTTCGTTACCCCATTAAAAAATGACAAATATAATACTATGCTTTGATAGCTACTCTATACCATTTGATTGTTATGTCATTGCATTACGCTTATAAGTTCTCTTTACCCTGTTCTACCTTATATATGTATGTAGTATGCTTAAGTCCTAAGATCAAGTATGAGAATAGTTCCCCATTTAACTAACAGTTGAGTAGCTACAATGTTCACAATCCCAGGCACGTATACGTATGCAAATTGTACGAAGTTACGTGATGATAATACAGATACGGGACAACGCAGCGTTTTCTTACAATGGTTAGAACCTGCTTCAGCTTTGTCAAACCATCCCAGTGTGATGTCTGTAACCTACGCTATGAATATTACATCGACTATTTGTACAGGCGTGTCTAAGCTTACGTTGTTCTATTATTTTCAGTTTAACATTCCATGTCTTTTATCCTCTCCATTTTATACGGTGTTTGACTCGCATCTTTCTCTTTTAGCTTTTTATGTGTGTTACTGTAGTATCATTTTGTTCTGTATTTCGTCAGCTGTTGTCGTGGAATGTTATTTTGGGGTTTCTTTTTAAGCTTTGTGAGTCAATACAATTCAATTACCATTTGTCTTAGTTCATTTGTTTTTGTTTCTTTACTTCAGTATGCATCCTGCAATCGTCCACGCTTTCTACAAATTGGTTCGACCAAGTTTTGTTACCACAAATACTGAAACTGATATTTTAGTAGAGTCGGGAGTGTCGGTAGATATTCACTACAGAAATCTACCACCCCGATCAGTGCTACTGGTTGAAACAAATCATACAGGAACTTGTGTTTACTTCATTATCACTGTAATGTGTTAATGTTCAATTCATTATACATTTCTTCATATTCACTGTTATTATCATGCTCATTAATACTGTGTTGTATCGAATCACGTGTACCTATTATTCGTTTTGATTTAGTTCGTGTTTTACGTTTCAATAGGTTCGATTATTTCTACAGAACTGTCATTTCTCGGAATGAAGGTAGATGTTGTAACGAAATTCGATTATAGCCTTACTTTAGTTCCTAGAGCCACTTGTGAAATTTCCAACACTTCCAATTATATATATCTATAGTCTAGTTAAAATTCCTAAAGGGTTATCTTTCAATATTTGACATATTATATCATATTATTGTGTTTCAATGTAGAACTTAATCAGCTTTGTATATTCGAGAATAATTGCGTGGATAAATACATTTTAGTGGGATAACATATCTATAATCGACATATCTATCCGACAAGGGCTCACCGGAAGACCAGCGCTGATCATACTAATTAGTGTGACCAGTATTATGCTGAGGTGAGCCCCTATTTTGTAACTGTTTGTCTCTATTTGTTGTTATTTTTGTTTTTTTTGTATTGTTGCAAAATAAAATTATTTTCTTTCTTTCTTTCTTTCTTTTTCTAAATAAGACTTACTGTAGTAAGCAAAATCGATTGATTTTTACATTAACAAGTAAAAACTTAAATAGTTCAAAAAGATTGTGTATAGTTAAAACAACATGAATGGATAAATTCTTATAGGCTTTGTGACTTTAGGTCTGGTCACTTAGCCTATATGAAATTAGAATTAATATGCCAATCGTATACCCATGTCCTGACTTGATGCTTGTTAATGAACAGTGACATGCTCCACCAAACAAGCTTGGTCAATCAATTACACTAAATTTGTAGTGTATAAGCAAATATATAAGCTTATAGGTATTCTGTTCAGACGGAGAATACAAAACTTCGAATAGAAACATAAAAAATGTAACCAACTGTGCGATGCGTCTATATTATTCAATCCGCGAACCGACATGCTCTTTCGAATTGTTGATGTTAATCGACGGTGAACGTCACGTGGCGTTAATTCTGTGTGTGACAAGTACCTTCCTACATTATACATACTATGATTTCCTACGAGAATTATGTGAAGAGCTTATTGGATTCGGATGTTTACCTAAATCAAACCATTAAAATCTGTCTCGTTCAGTGTACCTATCTTCTTTCTTAAACAAAAGTTAGATCTACGTTAGATTTAGCCTATGTTAGTTGATGACTATATAATTATATGTATACTAGCGGACGCCTCGCGGTTTCACCGGCGTAGTTCCCGTTCCCGTGGGAATACAAGGATAAGAAGTAGCCTATGTCACCCGGGGATAGTGTAACTTCCCAACGGTGAAAGAATTTTTGGAATCGGTCCAGTAGTTTCGGAGCCTATTCCATACAAAAAAAAACACGCAAATATTTCCTATTTATAATAGTATAGATTAACGACGTGGAGACTCAATCCAGTGTTCCAAGAAGTTGGGTTGGTTTGGTAAGTTTCTATCAAGGGGAAATGCACGCTGGAGTTATCACCTCCGATCGAATAAGATGTAAATTCTAAAATTTCACCATACACTTAACATATCGGACGCAGGTCCTTACAGGTTCAGAAGACCCTAAAGATTTCACAAGACTTAACATTTTAGTGGCATCATCATCATCAGCCTATATTAGTCCACTGCTGGACATAGGCCTCTCCCAAGACACGCCACTCAGCCCGATCTTCGGCTTTTCGCTTCCATCCACCGCCAGCTGTCCTACGTATATCGTCACTCCATCGAGTCTCAGGGCGTCCTACGCTACGCTTGCCAATACGCGGTCTCCACATTTTAGTGTATTTACGTGAATATGACTTCGATAATTTGTAGTATAACTTGTTATTTCTACTTAGCCCTGTTACTGTAGGTACTTGCTACGTAATGTTTGTACTAGTCTTTACTCAGTAAAACACTATTACTGAATGTACATTGTACTCGCAATAAAATAGTACATTAGTTAATCAAAATACTCATTCAAGAACAAATTATCAATCTTATCTGTCAGATAAGATACAATAGGAAGTGGTGTAGTGAGTGCCTCTCACATCTTATCACGACCACTGTCGCGTTGTCATGTGTGTAGTTTACGATACTCGTACTTACCTCAGTGGCACTTGTTCCAAGTCTCGCAGCCGTAACGTCGGAAATGTATCGTGAAAGTTATTTTCTCAGGCGGTCCCAGATCGGCCCGCGCCTCTAGCACTACGCACGAAACCACTTTCGCTGTGCCCCGTGACTCTACTCAACGCAACCGACCAAGATCTGAGCTAATAGCGGGAACTCATTTTTTGTAGCGATGATAGCTCAGTGGTTAGCGCGGTAGGTTCGCATGCCGAAGGGCGTGGGTTCAAACCCCAACAATGAGCTTGAGCTGCCGGTGAAGGAAAAACATCGTGAGGAAACCATAGCATGGTGGTAGGGTACTTTCTAGTACTCGGCTGGCTAGCTACCACCCTCAAGTTGAAAATCTGCCGCCAAGCATCTTCGACCACACCTTCACTTAACATCAGGTGAGCTGTGGTCAAATACCTAGCCTGTCAATAGTAAAAAAAAATTACATCCTAATAAAAAAATTATGAATCTGTAGGTATTGGCATCTTATAAAGAATTCCACCTTACACGATCTCTTCCGCGAAAACCGTATTAGACGGATTAAATTTATTTTGTATTTTCTCTGATTAATTATTATCATTAAGAACTTCATGATGTTCCCCCATGAGGAATAACAATTCACTTTTTATTGTAACTTTATTATTAAGCCTAAATGAATATATTTAAATTTGCTCTAGGGAGGCCCACCTGCGTCGTTAGGGCTTTTTTTAATATTTTTATTCTAGCAAACGCAAACTTAATAGCTCCCACGCAAACAATAGTGGTTCTGACTGTCTTCGAAATCGAATCAGTTTCACCTTAATAACACTTCAGGCTAATACCATGTACCAGCAAACAAAAAATCAACAACAATATTCAGCGAACAAAAAATCAAATCAACGCGTTCATATAGAAACTGTTCGTTAGAATTTACAATCCATGCCAATTTTTGTTAAAAGCTGTTATGACTATAAAAATAAAATGCTATTTTAATATTGATCGTTGATTGCACTAATAGAGTTACGTACTGAAGTTGCTCATTGATTACTAAGTTCACTACAAAGTGGTTAAGTCAGCATATTAAAGTGTGTCGTAAAAATCTCATAAAAAAATGACGTAATAAGGCCTCATAAGGTTCATACTTTGTTAAGTGTGCGAATGTCCTTTACATTAAACGCGCTTATAACAAATCTCATCGAGGCGAAAATTTTTTATGGAAGTACTTACCTACTGCAAAAGTAATAAAAATTTTCTTACTAGAAATCATCAATGAGTACACTATTGTATTTCGCATAATCATTGTCATTGTGAAATTCGTTCACTTCGCATTGTTATATTACGCTCGCGCTAATTTCACAAATCTCTCAATTGAAATCGCTACTTCACTTTATATCTCGTTAGAAATTATTAGCTTATAAGAAACTAACTGCGTCCTGCGGGTGGTACTCGCGATTTGCGTAAATGTTTTCGTTTTCGTTAAAATCTGATATTTATTTAATAAAGCAAATTGAAAATGCAAAACACTTTTTGAAATCATTACGAAAGGAAATAATCTTTACAGAGGCGAATACACATTTTGGTTCAGAGTACATAAAAGCTTTAATTGGAGGTAGTACTTGATCCATAAAATTCGGTGTAACTTAAAGCATAAGTTACAGAATTACGACATTACAATGTTCTCCTGTTTATAAGGTACAGGAGCTAAAGAGACTCACCATCAAAGATCTCAAAGTTAATGATCGTTAATACAACGATAGATATCCTTAGTAATAATATTTTGTTACCCAGAGTTCTGGGTACTATAATCGTTATACCTTGAAGCGTTTTATATTGTTACCTTTTTTACATGTAGTTTTCTTATATTATTGTGTTTGAATCCACTCGCGATCTCGAACCTTCATGTGAGTTTGTTACAATTCCTTTCTCTAGAAAGTGTCGTGGGCGACTCACTTAATACTTGCTGTCCCTTAATATCTGTAGCCCTGTTGGTTCATTGGTAGAATGTCTGCTTCTAGAACTATCTATCTATGAGGTCCTTGCCACCTTGAATTATTACACCTTTTTTATTTTGAATTATTATGATTCTTATATTGTTTACATTTAATTTAATTTGTATTATATTAATTTTAATTGATTTGACTTACAAATAAAATTGACATATTTATTAATTAACTCAACTACGTTTATTATCTTTTTAACTGACATTTCCTAATTTTTGTAAATAATTGTTAACTTTATGCATGTAGTCGTCACCTATAATTTTGCTGTAACATTTAGTTTTGTTTTTTTGTATTGATGACCGCTATGATTGTTGTGATGTATATAGTGTTGGTGATCCAAATAAATAAATAAGAGCTCTAGGGCGTGGATTCGATTCCCACACGGGACAAACATTGTGTTGTATAAACAAATGTTTGTTCTGTGTCCGGATGTACTGTATGTATTATAAGTATGTATTTACAAAAAAACAATTCAAGTATTCTATCAGGTATCTGACATTCATAGTACTAGCTTTGCTTAGTTTGGGGTCAGATGGCGCTGTGTGTAATGTCCTGCGATTTTTTTTTTTATTTGATAGGTAACGTAAGCATGTTTCTGTTATAGTTAAGTGGTTTGTAAGAATCATTACGAATGTTTCAATTCAAAGCAGTCAAAGCACGTCTTCGGTGCGTGTGTCATACAGACACAGAGGTATTTCCTAATATGCTTAATTCTAAATTCATAGTCTCTTCTGCCGAATGCCAGCAGAGCTATAGGCGAAAACCACCACCGACTAGGTCCCTGAGACTAAAAAGTTACCTCGTCAGCCTTTAGGCGATGCAAAAACGAGCTCATTCCTCATGATAAAGCATTGCATTTAAAAAAGGGGGAAGCGAGACTTTTCTTTTGGCCAGCAGTGGAACAAGATGGGCTAATATCATAATAATAAACCATCTACCTGGCCAAGACAGAACCTGATATCTCGGGTTTATAAACACGCGCGCTTTTACTGAGTCACAGCCAATGAAACCAATTTTAAGATTATGCTGATTGCACGACCTGTATCTGTAATCTTAGACCTTTTTCAGGTCAATGGCGAGTCTTCTGAGACTACGTTATAGTACGACACATAAATTTTAATGAATAAAATACACAAGACTTTATTTTCTGTACTGTGTAGTAAAACTTGTTATCAGCATTAGTCACGGCCATATCTCTAATAGAATAAATGTTTAAATATGTTGTGATGTAAAAACGCAAAGATCAATGTAAACATACGTATTTGCAAATTATACAAAATACTAGTTTCGATTTTGAGAATCTTTAATTTCATTTTACCGCTCCTAACATAAAATATTAAATCGGTGATCTCATCTATTTGGTTGAGCAGAGCGTATTATTGAGATTAATATATTAGTGTTTGTTAAACGTACAGTCTAATATTATAAGAACGTTTGTAACTCTGTTTTTTTTTATGGTTGACAGGCTAGGTGTTTGACTACAGCTCACCTGATGTTAGGTGAAGGTGTTGTCGAAGATGGTAAAGCACACCTAGCCTGGAATGGAACTGGCTCTCAAGTGAAGCTGCTGGAACACACCGTTAGGTGCTTGACGGCAGATTTTCAACTTCAGGGTGGTAGCTAGCCAGCCGAGTACTAGAAAGTACCCTACCACCAGGCTCTGGTTTCCTCATGATGTTTTCCTTCACCGGCAGCTCAAGCTCATTGTTGGGGTTTGAAACTACGCCTTTCGGCATGCGAATCAACCGCGCTAACCACTAAGCCATCATCGCTACAAAAACTTTGTTATCTTTTCACGCCTAAACGGCTGATCTGATCGTAATATAATTTAACCAGGATGTATTTTAAATCAGGAGGATTAACATAAGCTGCTTTGTAGTTTTATACATGCCCACGCGAGCTAAGCCACGGGCAATAGCTAATCATATTATCCCATTTTTTTTTCAATAAACTGTGATGATATTCCACCTACGTTAAAAGAATATACTACTTACTTTTAATTTATTAAAAGTCTACTGAGTATACTTTTACTACTAAGTAGATTAGAGTGAAATGTACACTCTAATGTACTTAGTAGTAAAATTAATGTACTTATCTAAAAACACATCCATAAGTCGTAAAACGTAGCGAAAATACACACCTTCTGTCATTAATCCTCCGAAGTGTCCGTAAGGGGAAACTACTTTGTCCTTAAGAAATACAGTCAGCGTATGTATTTGTGACACACTGCGATAATTACGGAAATCGCCGGATATGTTCCGTTACAAACTATACAAGGGCGTCTTATCGATTTGAAACAAGTTCGGCGTCCGATATTTATATCGTAAACGATAATTCTAATGTTTTTAAGGAAGCACAACATGCAATTTTTAAATGTAACATAATGTAATTTATTAAATTAAAATCGAAACCTTAATCATAAAATAAACTTAAGATCAAATTAAAATTAAGACCATGATCAAAATTGAAATCAAATTCATAATCACTTGCAATCACAATTAAAATTAAAACAAATATCAATACCGAAATCAAAATTTAAATGTTTCTCTTATTAGGAATGGGGGCGATGAGTCTTTTTTTTTTCTTTTTTTTTGTCCAGGGAAAATACTTTGTGTATACTACCGGCCCTGGGGCGGGCACGGTGGTTATGTGGGACTCTCCGTCCTAATGACGGCCTACCCACTAAAAACCCTGGAGTGTTCCACGGCGGCGCTTTGTGTCGAGGCTGCGGGCACGCTTTCGCACTCTACCGTGGCCTGGACAGCGCTTGTCCTCGCGGACCCGCCCAGGGGAGCCCAAGCTCACCCCGCAACAATGACGATGTGTCCGAACACCAGACACATCGTCATCCACCTCGGAGAACAAACCAGCAAATGGGCGTCGGACAGGGGGGCGATGAGTCCTGCACTGACGTTTGTGTGTCACAAATCTCAAATGTTTCTCTTATTTAAACTTCAATCAAATCATAACGTGAAGAAGTATACCATAGCATGATAGGATACTTTCTAGCAATTACTTGGTGGGCTAGCAACCACCTACCGGTGTGGTCCGGAAGCATCACTTGAGAGCCAGTTAGTCCAAACTAGGTGTGTTTACCATCTTCTACCACACTGTCACTTAAAATCAGATGAGCTGTGGTCAAACACAGGCTAGGTGTTAACCATTAATTTTATTAGACTTGCCTTGTTAGCTCATTTGGTAGAATAGCTGCTTCAAGAGCTGTACGGTGTAGGTTCAATTTCCACCGGAACAAACATTTATGTGACGATAAATGTTTGTTCAGTGTCTGTACTGTATGTCTTATAAGTAATATATCAACAAAAAAAATGTACAAGTATTCAACCAGTTATATGTTCCCCATAGTATAAGCTTTGTTTAGTTTGGGGCTAGTTGGCGCTTTGTGAAATGTCCGACGATATGTATTTATTTATATTATTTAAAAAAAAAACTAATTCGGTCAGCACTTAAATTTATTCGAATCGACTGTTGACCAACACTATGTAACCACATTTAGACTAATTTTATTATGATTTATCAGATGAAAGGTTTACAAGCTAAATTATGCATTGTAATGGCGACAAAGGGATTTTATTCAATCGGATTTTTTAATATGTGATTGACGACACGACACTTGTTGTGATTATTTTACTCGATCCGACGTACAAAGTTTAAAATATTGGACATAATAATATTATGTATCTTGTGACTTTATTCCATGTAGAATATGTAATTAAGTCGAATTGCAAGCACGCTTCTTAAAAATTATGACCTGTGTTATCAGTTATTATCAGCGAAATAAATTTATTTACCTCATCGATTTGAACGATTATTGTTGTATCCTAGTGAGATAAACTGATAATTAATCTGATACTGGCCATTATGAACAACTCGACCTTGGCTAAATTGACAGTTCCTTGTAAGTAATTTTTATGCAAGCATTTACGAATACGTCACCAATTTTAATATGACACGATTGACAACTGCAGTAACGTTGAATCTATACACAAAATATTATAAATTTGTGGGAGCCTCGCAGTTTCAACCGCGTAGTTTCCGTTCCCGCGGGAATACAGGGATAAAAAGTAGCCTATGTCACCCGGGGATAGCGTAGCTTCCCAACGGTGAAAGAATTTTTGAAATCGGTCCAGTAGTTTCTGAGCCTATTCATTACAAACAAACATTCAAATCTTTCCTCTTTATAATAGTATATAGATAGATAAATAATTATTTATAGTTTTTTGTATTTTGACTTCATCACAGTGATAAATATAATTATCAATACACAGAGTAAAGAGTTTTTTTATTGTAGGACATTACACACAGCGCCATCTGACCCCAAACTAAGCAAAGCTTGTGCTATGGAAGTCAGATAACTAATAGAATACATAAATACTTTTTTTTTTTGTAAATACATACAGAACGTACACTAGGACACAGAATGTTTGTCTTGGGTGAGAATCGAATCCACGCCCTACAGTTCTTAAAGCAGTATACTTTCAATGGGCCAACAGGTCTGTCAAATTACCTTTAATTTACAATGTGTGGCCAAATTATGGTCATTGTCTTAATCACCTTTTAAGTCGCTACCTACCTCGCTACTTTGTTTTCCAACTAATGTTTTCAAATTTTCTCTGGGTGTTTTTTGTTAACAAATCTCTGTGATTAACTGAATCTAATTTTTAATGGCTGATAACTTGACCGTTTTGCCCACAACTCACTTAATGTTAAGTGACGGTGGGGTCGAAAATGATAAATTAACCTAGGCTGGAATGAATGCAGACTCTCAAATAGGGCTGCCGGAACACACCGTTAATTTTACTATGAGGCAATCCGGCCGAGTTATAGAAAGTAACCTACCACCATACCTACTATGGTTCCTCGCAATGTTTTCCTTTACCGGGAGCTCAAGCGCATTGTTGGGATTTGAACCCACACTTTTAAGCGTGTGTACCGAACGCACTTACCACCGAGATATCATCGCTACAAAATCTTAACGATCATTTATTTTATATTGCGAATATAAGAAAGGAAAGAAAGAATAACGTTTAATTTTGTAACAAGCATAGAAACAAAAACAAACAGAGACAGACAAAAGTTACAAAATAGGGGCTCACCTCAGCTAATCAGCTGGTCATACTAAGTGGTATGACCAGCGCTGGTCTTCCGGTGAGCCCTTGTTGTATAAGCGTGTTCCATCGTAGACTATATCTTCGCTATATGTTAAAAAAATTATACAAAACGAAATGTTAACTCTCACTGCATTTCGTTTGAATGAACTCATTGAACCATCAGCCGTTGTCGAGGTAAAGCACGTAGGCGGTTACATCAGCTCACAGTTAACAGTAATGAACAACATTCGTATGAATATAACCATCATTCTTCTGTCGTTCCATTAACTAAACTAACCATTTGAGATGGTTAGTTTGAGGAAGTTTGCATATTCAATGAAGCTGTCGTTCTTTAAGTTTACCAATTAGCTTGCGAAATACTGTCTGTAGGTATAACTATTTATTTTCCGAAGGTTAGATAGCTCTCCAGTCATTTCAGGTTTAATCTCTTGGAAACTTTGTATTGAAGTCGTTATAGTTCATTTGTCTTGGTTAGTCAAATACTTCAATCCAAACGACTGTCGACTCGTAAACTGAAAAGGCACTTTATTCTAAAATACTGCAGTCTTTTTTTTTTGATGTTATGAAAACATTAGATTGTTAGTTCAAAGACAGCGGCCTTGTTTAGTGCATGCTCTTCCTTGCCCTGATAGCTCATTTGGTGGTTGCTCTGCTTCATGAGCTGCAGGGCATAGGTTCGATTCCTTCAAAGGGCAAACGTACATGTTTGTTCTTTGTCTGAATACTAGAAATGTGATAAGTCTGAGGCTAGATGGCGCTGTGTGATGTGCCCTCCAATATTTATTTGTGCTGGATTAGAGTTGAACCCAAATTACCACAATGGAGTCCCAGCTCTGTAGGTATCTAGTTACCTGTGATAAAAACCGGCCAAGTGCGGGTCGGGCTCGCGCATGAAGTGTTCCGTAGTGTGTAAAAACGGGAAAAAATTGTTGTTACAGCGGCAACAGAAATACATCATCTGTGAAAATATCAACTGTCTTAACTATCACGGTTCATGAGATACATGTTCCTGGTAACAGACGGACGAACAGCAAAGTCATAGTAATAGGGTTCTGTTTTACCCTTTGGGTACGGAACCCTAAAAATTGGCAAGCTACAGCTCAAAACCGACACTATGGCAAAACTAAAAATCTGGCGCGAAGCACCCAACGTTGTTTCACGGTTCCCATACTAGAGATCCAATTCCATCCCAGGCTAAATGTATTTACCATCTTTGACCACTCCGTCACTTAACACCAGGTGAGCTATGGTCAAACAAACCTCCTGTTAACCATAAAGAAGATAAAAACAAGTTAAAATTTATCAAATGTCTCAAAAACCTCTCCTCTCGAGTAACATCAGCAACCATGTTACGGAAATATCGGCGCCTCTAACACAGCTGTATAGTTTTTGTTAACTTTTTTGTCTCTAACGTCTGCGTCACACATTCACATAGCATCCGTTTACTCGGCCATCATATGTGAGACGTTAATTATGTCTTATTTAAACCTGTAAACATAGATTTACAACATTTGAGCTTTTGTTTATATTACAAGTAGGTACACTAACTTACAAAAGTTGCTTAAAGTCAATCAAAACTTAAAATGATTAACTTTTCGCTGACGTGAAAGTTTGCTTACATTGATATAATTAAGCAGTGATGTAATTGAACCAAAGGTTATAAGTTAAGTCATATACATATTTAACTGAACTTTTACACTTGCATCCAGAATACCGTGCCCGGATTAACTGCGTTAGAAGAATAGAGATATAGAAGCCCAATGTAAAATCTCCACTAGTCTGTTTACTGAGGCTTGATTTGGACTTGAACGTGACTTGCTCCAATTGACCGACTGTGACTTGTTCGTTAATATTTATCATGAGTTAAATATTTCTAAAAACATAAAATAATTATTACCCATAGAACAATATGCTACTCCATATAAAGTCTTCTCAGGATGAAAGAAGAAAGATATATCTTGCGTTATGTTTGCTTACAATAATAGCTGAAAAAATTACACTTGTTTTATGATAGATCAGTTATACATTTCAATAAAGGAAGCTTAGGAGATCTTTCAAGTAAACCTGTTTATATGTATATATAATACATGCATATGCACCACATTAGTATCCACACCCGTGCGGAGCCGGGGCGGGTCGCTAGTTCTTTATAAACTTGACAGAATCATTTCCTGCGTATTCTCATCACCAGTAAAACCTCTCTAAAATCTATCAAAAGAGCATGGCTCGCACAGTACCTATAAGTATACATTCATTGTTGGAAAGAATATCCAAAGCAACGTTGGAAGGATCATAACAAATTAGGTTAAGTAGGGATGGGGACACGGTCAGTGAAGGTAACCGTTAATACATATGTAAAGGGGCCACTTTAACCTACACCTGGGTCGCATGTACCAACTGGGTAACTGGGCACCAGTCACTGAACGGTTTCCCTTACCAGCAACGTGACAAGCTCGACACCAACATGCCGATACTACTGAATGCTAAGAAGCTTTCTTTATGGTTGACAAGCTAGGTGTGGATGTAACGTGATGGTACGTTCGAAGATTATAAAGCACACCTTGCCTGGAATGGAACTGACTCTCAAGTGAGGCTGCCGGATCACACTGTTAGATGCTTGGCGGTAGATTTTCAAGGGTAGCTAGCCAGCCGAGTACAAGAAAGTTCCGTACCGCCATGCTATGGTTTCCTCACGATGTTTCCCTTCACCGGCAGCTGAAGCTTATTGTTGGGGTTTGAACCCACGCTCTGCGACATGGGAACCGACCGCGCTAACTACTGAGCTATCATCGCTACAAACTTAACTTTCGTCTCTATCTATTATAATTAATCGCAAAAGTATAACGTTTTACTTAACAGGCCTTTCCTCTTGTTACAGAAACAAGGCTATCGCAGATTACTTGGGAAGCAATGGGTACACGGACGCGCTGGAAGCGTTCAAGAAGGAGGCTGACATGACCGGCGAGATGGACCGCAAGTTCGGCGGCCTCCTAGAGAAGAAGTGGACCTCGGTCATCAGACTGCAGAAAAAGGTAACACATTACTTTCCATAACGTTTTGGATTTCCCTGTTAGCTCATTTGGTGCCTCCTAATCTGTTGTAGATCGTGAGTTTAATTCCCACTCGGCACATACTTAGTTGTTTGATTCTCACCATAAACATTTATGTGACAATAAATGTTTGTTGTATCTGGGTGTATATATAGGTAGATACTGTAATAAGTATTAACAGAATGAATTTACAACAAAAAAAGTAAATAAGTATTCTATCAGCTATCTGGTTCCCATAGTACAAGCTTTGCTTAGTTTGGGGTTAAATGGCGCTGTGTGTTATACATGTAAACCTTCCTCTTTCCTCTTTTTATGTCTATTGATGGAAATCGCATTAAAATCCGTTGCGTTGTTTAAAAGATCTAAGCGTACAGACGGCGGGAAGAGATTTTGTTTTATACTACATATTTAGAGATTATTGAATCTCTAAATATGTAGTATAAAACAAAATCTCTTCCCGCCGTCACATAGTATTACATAACATGACTGAACAAGTGTTCGCTTACCCAAACTACAATAGTGTATTGATTTTACCGCACAATTGACGCATGTTCTTGATAACTACGTAAAAAATTATCACATCTCTTTAGTTAAATTTACTACGGTTATGCCAGTAATTTATGTTAGATTTGCTCATTAATTTTATCACTAGACTTATATTTGAGTCTCGTGCAATGCTGGTCGAGCGTGCTTCTGTTTATACATGTTACTATATTCGAAAATAACTACTCCCGTTTTGAGATCGCTAATTATTTTATAAGCTCATATTTTAGCACGTTGTAATATTTCTTCCATTTTACGCCTAGCAGGCAAAGATATGTAGAAGTTTGTGCCATGTAGGTATACCATTTTTGAACCGATGTGAATGTTCTACGCCTATTGAAGCAATAGTGGACAAGAATAGAATTTCATAATAGTATTTAATTATTAAAATAGTATTATCCGCATCTATCTGTTTCTTCGTTTCGGTAGTTCTTAATCACGCAATGTATTTTTATTCGGTTTTTACATATTTTTTTACGTATAATCAAAGTTTTGTATAAGTAGAGAAATTCAATGTTTTGTAATAAAGTCGTCAAAATAAACTATCCGTGCGAAGCCTGGGCGGGTTGCTAGTATACTATGTATAAGTTGTAGCGATGATAGCTCAGTGGTTAGTGCGGTCGCTTCGCATGCCGAAGGGCGTGGGTTCAAACCCCAACAATGAGCTTGAGTTGCCGGTGAAGGAAAGCATCGTGAGGAAACCATAGCATGGTGGTAGGGTACTTTCTAGTACTCGGCTGGCTAGCTACCACCCTCAAGTTGAAAATCTATCGCCAAGCATCTAACGGTGTGTTCCGGCAGCCTTGAGAGCCAGTTCCATTCCAGGCTAGGTGTGCTTTACCATCTTCGACCACACCGTCACTTAACATCAGGTGAGCTGTGGTCAGACACCTAGGTTGTCAGCTATAAAAAAAAAAAAGTTGTTATTTTGAAACCGCGTCTCGTAGCTGAAAATTTACTTTGCAAAAAGCTCAGATAATTTTTTAATTTCCTTTGTCATTTTTGTCTCAATTCTCAATTCTCATCATACACGTTGAAATGAAAAGAGGTGAAGAAAATGTTGGTTAAGTGAATGGAGTACCAGAATCAATATCGCTGTCTGCTACATACACTAAAGCAGCAGGCATGGTTTCTACATTATTTTCATTTGTAAAATTATCACCCCAATTAATTCATAACAATTAAATTATAATTTTCATTTTCCTCTTGCAATATATCTCTGAATCGCAAGAATAAAATAATCTGCAATTGATAATTGATTTACTTGCATAATAATCGTAATCGATTAGTGAACTCAAAAGATGATCACAGCTATCAATAGGCAGGCCTCAATCACGTCTGTTGCGCAAACCGGCTGGTATTGTATAAAAGTGCTAGTAATTGCTAAACGTCGGCGTTTAATGTCTTCATTGGACTGGATACGTTGCAAAGACTATTTTACATTGGTACAAATATACTAATGTGTTGTCGCGTGTGTTCATCGTTATTATCGCCCTTGTCTCACTGCTGTAAATGTAAATTAATAAATAAATATTGTAGAACATTTCACACAGCGCTACCTAGCCCCAAAGTAAGCAATCCTTGTCTTATGGGAACCAGATAACGTATAGAATATACCTACAGAATATTCAAACAGGAACCCACAGAATATTGAGACAAAAGAAACAAGTAGACTCTCTTTGTCACATTGTCGTAGATTTTAACTGCGATTTTTACAAAATTATCGACCCAAACTCGCTGCTGGGTAACGCTTCACCTATTTTGACTACAACTCTATCCCTTCTTTCTAGCTCTAAAGGCTAGTGTTCACTTTATTTTTTATTACTTTACGAAGTGATGAATTTTGTTAGTATTTCTCCCGTAGATGAATCACAATAAACAGCAATTTTTCAACCCTGAGCCTTCCTCTAAAACTTTTTAACGCTTCTTTGTCACCCAACGACCAAACAAGCCGATTCTCTTGAACTGACGTTGTTCAACAACGACCTCTTTCTGAATTTAACCTTCGATATTTTTTTTAATATAAACTATGAGCCACTTTTATCGTGTCCATGTGAACAGAGCTTTAAGCTTAAAGACGCAAGCACGATTCGTGCTAGGCAATACACTCATCGATCTATGCGACTCCGCGCAGACGTTTCTAGGTCGACTACGACAATTTTTCAAACGGCCTACAGCCGGGTCATTCCTATGTTTGCTACAACGAAAAGTGAATGAGACCCATGCCTTTTTGGTATTGAATAACGATTTTAACTACATTATGTGACCTTCAAAACGTCAGTTTCCAGCGAACCATGCATATATTAGTTTCATACGTGTATGTATTAGTTTCATTATATTTATCACGACATTTTTGTATGTAGGCCATTCCAGGTACGAATGTTTGTATTAAATTTTCGTGGGAATTAACATACTTATAGTAGAACGAATGCATAGAGCATAAATTATCTCCAGACACTCTATATCGCGAATACCTAACATAATTATGTGATATACTCCATCAACACGTCTTGACCTATCACCCCTGAATAAACGAGTGATACCGATACGAAATAAATAGCAAAGAGTTCACTGCTCTCATTACGTTTCAGACCTTGTCCCAATATCGTATACGTCGAGATATGGAACATGTAAAGCTCGAATCGCCAGGGATGTTTCATAGTCCTAAAAATACCCTAGTATTATGAATAGGAAAGGCAGGTGCCGATGCGTCCCGGTACATCACAGGATTGGTATTCGTAAACAAACTCGTCAGGGTTATAGTACGATACTTCCTACTGTAAATAAAGTAATTTAACAGATTGGAAAATAATTTCGATAACACTCCAGGGAGAAATATTTAACCGAGCTTTATTAGTATGGACAATAAGACTGAAAGTCAACCGGAAAAGTTAATAAAGTCTTTAAATCCGTGACTAAGTGAATAGTTTAGCTTGTTTGTTTTGTAAGAAGACTATTTAGCGTATATTCCAATGAAAAATAAGACCCAAGATTTACCATTAAGTTGGTCTCTAACAGCGATTTAAAAAATATAAAGGCTCATCAGCCAAAGGCTCATCCTTATATTATTGACTAGCAGACACCTCGCGGTTTTACCCGCGTAGTTCCCGTTCCCGTGGGAATACAGGGATAAAAATTTGCCTATGTCACCCGGGGGTAGCTTCCCAACGGTGAAAGAATTTTTGAAATCGGTCCAGTAGTTTCGGAGCCTATTCAATACAAATAAACAAACAATCTAAGTTTTCCTTTTTATAATAGTATAAATAGATGAGTGAAAATCCATATTCATAAAAAAGAAAATTGCGTTTTACTGCGGAATTTTGCTTTTCTCTGGAACTTCTTCTCTTCGAGACGTCATGACGAGAGATATCGGGATCGCAGATGAAAACGCTTCATGAGAAATGTTAACAGAATATTACCTTGAAGAACAGGCGACGCAATTGCAATGTTTCTGGTGTTGCAATTTTCCATAGTCGGCGGTGACCTCTTTCTTACCATCACAAGGCTCACTTACATGTTTGTCTATCTACATTTGTATATAAAAAACATATCTGTCATTATTCTATTTAAATTATTGATATTTTATGTAAAGTTGACACCAATATAAGTATATCAGTTGCAACATTATACATCTGCAAAAGATGTGCACAAACTCGTATAGACATTGTATTATTGTTGTCAATTGATAAGCCTGGCCTGGTCTACGACTGTAACCCGTCTGTAATGAATAAATTAAAATAATTAGAAGTAAAAAAAGTTACTTTAAACGATTTTATTGAAAATAATGTATGGTCATCACAACTAAAGGTGTGTACCAAATATCAGGTCAATCTATCAACAGGAGGTAATATTTCAATTACTAAATTTGACCCAAAAACATCAACAACAACAAACGGGGCAACCTAAATAAAACCGTTTAAAAACATCAATAGAGTTATATATATTTATGATACATAAAAATTGTATTACTCTCTCCAGGTGATGGAATTGGAGTCGAAGTTGTCGGAAGCTCAGAAGGAATTCATCGAGGGTGCACCGACGCGCGCTAAACGCACGCCCACCGAGTGGATCCCGCGTCCACCGGAGAAGTTCTGTCTTACGGGACACCGGGCAACCATTACTAAGGTATTGTCAATTAAAGGATGCAATATATTGTGAAAAATACTACTTTACTATTTTTTTGTCGAGACTAATATGCCGAAACATACTATTGTCCACCTGGTGAGAATCGACGAATTATTTAAAAGATCTTGGCTCTTTCATCAAGTGTGCATAACTGACATAAAACTTTATATGATAAATGTTTCTGCTACCAACCACAAACTTTCAACATTCTTATATTTCGCTGTCTTTCTCTCACTGTGCCCCTTTCTACTAAGAGGCAGAAAATGTTTAATATAGAAGTGAGAATTCTATTTGAGTAAACGGGGTTCTCAGCATAGGGTGAATCAAGCCAATACACCAATTGAATTTTTTAGTTAGATTAATTAAGTAATTTTTTTAAATTTTATTTATTAAATATTATTACAATCGTTCTTAATAAAATATAACACACACCATTGAACCTCGCCGTGATTTGTCTCAGTGTGAGGTCCTCTGCAGCTCTAATTAAGAAGCTTTTTATAAATTAAGAATAAACAGGAATCGCAATAACAAGTCAGTCAGACATTGACCCCCTTTGGGCTTAATACACCCAAAGCTTATAACCCTGTACAGCAGACCGGTCAGCTCTCATTTTGTAAAAGCCATTAACTTTTAATGTGTGGCATTGTTACATAATGATACTTGCTCTGCAGTCTGCACTTTAATTTTTACTCGCATTCGAAGTAACCTTTCCCATTCATCTTTGACACGACCTCATCGATTCTTGCGCTATTAAAACATTCAATTCGGAATAAATCCTAAAATGTGATAAGATAGATATATACGTCACCTTCACTTTCCATTTTACGTCTTTATTGGTCAACACTTATCTTTTATGCCAATAATTGATCAAGTTTTTTAGCTGTTTTACATTCGGTTTCAAATTAGCACTTTCTATTCCAATTAACAGTCTTCCAATACAAAGTAGGTATTGAAACGATGTATGTTATTGTTTTGCTTTTTGTATCGGTTTCTCGCAATGTTTGCGATCGTCGCTTTCCATGTATGTGAACTGTAAAACCATGATTGTCTGCCGTTTAGTTTTTAGTGCTCTGCACCCGAAAGGATTCCGTCGAGACCCCATACTACACCGACTGTTATGTTTATCCTATGTCTTACATATTATGTTTTGGTTACTATCATAATGCTGCCAACCAATAAAAATAAATACTTGATGAAAACGTGCTAAATAAAAAATACATTTTTTTTTTTCACATGGCCTTGCAAACCTCATTGCGCGAGTCCGGCTCCACGTCACCGGTTATTTATTGATCTGTGAGGATTACATGTAGTAATTATTTATATAAGAAAACTTATCCTGCTTCCCGTAATTATGTGTCTTCCGTTTTGTATTTATGTGACCGTTTCATGCTATAAAATATAGCTAAGGATGTAGTACTTTTATTTTGACTTGAGTTGATTAACTTTTTACAATCGACGAAATGGAAATGTATAGTATAAGAGATTGTTGTTTATTACATATTTTTTTTTTTTTTCAAATTGAACTGAAACGAGAACCTTATTTGGATCGTGCTAAGAGATAAGTAGAAGCTGTGGTAGTCCATTGGGAGAAGACGTGCTTCGTAATCGTAAGATCACGCTATCGCTCCCGGGCTAGTAGCGAGAGTTTTTTGGAATTTATATACCTATGGATATGAAAAATATAGAAACCACACCACACCACACCTTGTGTCCGGAGAAGAATTTCAATGACGTGATCCCGCCCATCCGCACCAACTCGCGGGCTAGCGGATTTATGGGATAGAATCGCCATTCAGGGATAGACCAGCTATTCGATGTTAATGGTCTTTTAATCGAAATGGTGTTAAAGTTGATGCAGCATAGTGAGAAATATTACGCTCTCCGTAAAAAACATAACATGACCATAATTTATGTTTATTTTTTACTCTCTTTCTCTTCTGTAACTGAATTTATGTATATGCATACATACATATTAAGTAGGTTAGGCACCTACATAATTATGTATGTATGCATTACGTTAAACGTTGCTTTAAGTTAACTAATGTTTAAAATGCTCTGTCAAGTCGCAGTCATGAAATGTCGTGCGTAGTAATGAAACAGGCTACTTTAAGCATAGATTAACTTCAAGTTAAGCCCTTAGTGCTAACTTAGTAATAACTTTGTTCTTCTAAGTAGGTATATTTTTATTCTAAAGCATTTTTACATCCGACAATTTACAGGTAATATTCCACCCAGTGTTCAGTTTGATGGTTTCATCGAGCGAAGATGCAACCATCAAAGTATGGGACTTCGAAGGCGGCGAGTACGAACGAACCCTGAAAGGTCACACCGACTCCGTTCAGGATATCGCCTTCGACCATCATGGAAAATTACTCGGTAAGCCAATGTTACACACGTCCGACCAATCCGACCCTCGTCACATAATCTATACTTTTCCCTATTCCGCGCGCCTGATGTACGAACGTGGCTGTAAGTTTTTGACACGTCCCTATAATATATGTTTTTGTGCTTTGGTTAAGGTTACGCAACTGTGTGTCTTAGAATAGATTATTTTATTTTAGCTTTTTTTTGTTGCACATTTTATATTATCAATATCTTTTAGTATCATTTACATTATTTTTCATTACAAGAGGCTTAGAATGACACGGCACATACGCACGTGGCGTAACTTGACATGTTTATTTGTACTGTATGAGGTCATTTGGTAAAAATGGGTATGTAAAAATATGGGAGATTTCATTCATTTTGTCGACATGGTAAAAGATGACTTAGTACCTGTCAGCTTCTCTAATTGAAAACAAAGTTCACTTTACCTAAAACTGACCTGCCACCGCACTTCTTCGTATTGCAACAAAAAAAAAGTATTTATGTATTCTATCAGTTATCTGACTTCCATCACACAAGCTCTGCTTAGTTTGAGGCTAGATGGCGCTGTGTGTATAGTCCTACGATATTTATTTGTTATTTAATCCTGTTTGGACGCTTACGATAAAGCTACGCGGACCTTAATCTTGTTCAAAGTTGGGGCTGACGGTCCCGCTTGGGATATTTTGTGCATTTCCCCCTACCAGCATCTACCCGGGCCAACCCAGCTCTTTGAAGTATCGGAGCGAGGCTCTGGGCCGCTGGCATAGTAGCTTCAGTGAGATGGGTGAACCTTATTGTATGGGCATACAATATGAGGTTGCGTAGCTTTTTAGGTCGAGGACTGATATTTTTCATTGTCAATGTGCTCTAGATACAGTTTCACTTATAGATTAATCTCAGGTTTAACGCAATATATAAACTAAACAGGGTATGTTAAATTTCAGTATCCTGCAGCGCTGACATGTCGATCAAGCTGTGGGACTTCAACCAGACATTCGAGTGTGTGAAAACGATGCACGGACACGACCACAACGTTTCGTCTGTCGCGTTCTCACCGAGCGGAGACATAGTCTACTCGGCCAGCCGCGACAAGACTATCAAGGCATGGGAGGTCGCCACCGGGTATGTAGTTCTATGTAGCTGTCAATAAGCCGATAAAATAGATGACTAATGTAATTAGAGGCTTTCTCACTTCGTGGTATATTCCCTTAGATTTTTTTTTTGTTACTTAAATTTCTGTGTACCACTTCAATGGTCATGGATAGGTGTTATCTCTTACTATAAGGAGAGCATAACGTTCGTAATAAAAAAAAATGTAATCAGAATCTTCTAGAATCTTACACACTTATTATGCCAGCTAGTAGTAGTTAAACAAAGAAGAAATTTCAACAAGACCTTTGTTTTACAAGGAGCGTAGACTGGGCTTAGTTACTTTGTGCGATTAAATTTTCTTAAATTTTAGTAATAAATTAGATATCGATGGAATGTAGATAAATAATGAATGTCTGTTTTATTTTAGTCAGTTAATACAATTTTCAAATATTGTACTTATGACATGTAATACGATAGTTCACACAAAATAATTGAGATGCAATTAAATTACGTTTCTAACATCGTGCACCGTATAATCACTGTTTATAATTTTATTATGTCCGTAATAAAGCCACTTTCTTATGCTAAATTATGTTTTCGTACAGTGTTATTATATTCAATCGAATGGAACATAGGTCAGAAAGTTACACGTAAACCAAAAATAGATGTACGTAAATTGAAAGTGAAACCATGAAGAGGCGAAGGCCAAACAGTTTTACAAAAATATTTCTATTGGAATATGATGCAATGAAACTGTAGGACATATGCTTTTGCATTGCAAAGCCACAGAAGGTACTAGAACTGCTAATAGGCTGCATGAAGCTGCTTCCTATCATTAATGTCATCATTGACCCACCCAACTCACTGGAGCTACTATGCCAGCGGCCCAGAGCCTCGCTCCGATGTTTCAAGGAGCTGGGTTGGCTTGGGTAGATGCTGGTAGGGGGAAATGCACAAAACACCCCAAGCGGGACGTCGGTGCAGGACTTATCGCCCCCACGTTGAGTAAGAATAAGAATGATGCAATGACGACACTTTTCGACAGTCCAAAGAGGTTTTTCTAATGTTTCTTTACTTTAAGCCAAATTAGAATCAAAAGCTGGCTTTCCCTGAAGTGAAATGAGTCTTTCTATCAAAATTGTTTAGATGGATTATAGATAATGGTGAGAAATAATTATCTCATGAAACGATGATAGCGATACTAGTTTCTTCTTTTGCTTTGTAATACCACAGCACAGCACATTTATTCTCGTTCTCCAGCATACAACACAACGAACTATCACACTGGTTAGCAATTTATAGTGATTACTACCTGCGCCCGTGTTACACGCTGTTCTCACGTGAACATTAATTTTTTTCGGGAAAGTCTATATATGACAAGTAGCCTATGTGTCAATCCAAGGTGTCAGCTATCTCCATACCAAATGTCATCAAAATGGTCCAGCTGTTTGAGCGTGAAGAGGTAACAAACATACAAACACACTCACAAACTTTCACCTTTATAATATTAGTGTGATAGCTTGCGGGGAATGGGTACGAATTTCAACAGCGAACTTGAGCTTAACAACGTTAATATGAGTTGTGTAATTACAGATACTGCATCAAGACGTACAAGGGGCATCGCGAGTGGGTGCGCATGGTGCGTGTGTCGCCGGACGGCACGCTGCTCGCCTCTTGCTCCAACGACCAGACTGTTCGCATATGGAACGCGGATACCAACGAGTGCAAGGTACCTACTACTCTCTCTCTCTATTCCTCTCTAGGGCCACAATAGCGTTAATTATCGTAACATAGAAAAATTACATAGATACTAAGTTTGACGTGTGTGTGTGTGTCTGTCTGTCTGTGGCATCGTAGCTCCCGAACGGATGAACCGATTTTTAATTTGTTTTTTTTTGTTTGAATGGTAAATTAGTCGGGAGTGTTCTCTATGTTTGATGAAAATCGGTCCAAGATCGCCGCCGCCACAAAATGGCGGATTACATATTTTTTCACTATAGGTATCAAATGAAAGGGCTTGACTGGTAGAGTACTATACATCTGTCGGGGGGTTTTTTTTAATTTATCTTGTTTTGACAGATGGAACTGCGCGAGCACGAGCACGTGGTGGAGTGCGTGTCATGGGCGCCGGAAGCGGCGGCCGCGGCCGTCAACGAGGCCGCCGGCGGCGACAACCGCCGTGCGCACCACCTCGGACCCTTCCTCGCCAGCGGCTCTCGGGACAAGTCCGTCAAGGTAACTTACCTGAGCAGAATGTATATAAAAATAAAGAAGAAAGAAAAAAAATACCATTATTATAAATTAGACTCACCAAAATAAAAAAAGCTTATAACAAAGTCAATTTGAATCATAAGTAGGTACTAAAATATCTTACTATGGAAACCGACGTGGTTTTAACAATTTTTTGTTTAATTTATGCGAGATTTACTCACGCTTAATTCCGTCAGATACTACGACTATATTTTCGGCCACATCCGATGGTCAAGGAGTCAAAACAAAATGAAAATATTGTTTTCGCACTATGATTATGTTTATCACTGGGTTTTAATCGAGCGGAATACACTTTATATTTGTTTTATTTACCTCAACATCTATTCCATGTTATTTCTAGGCGTGGTCATGAGTTTACCGAAGAAAATTTATAAGAAACCCTTACAATTAAGTCCAGATAAATATATAATTATGTACATGTTCCGGCTGTCTCACTTAAGAGCCAGTTCCATCATTTGCGGCAGAGCAAAGAAAATAAAATAAATATATACCTTAAACACTCAAAATGAACTTCCGCAAAGTAACGCCTGAATCAATCAATTACCTATATCTTGTATTTATGTTTATTAAAACGGTAGAGTTAATATTGACCTGTGTATTAGATCTGGGACGTGAGCACAGGCGTGTGCGTGGCGACACTAGTGGGCCACGACAACTGGGTGCGCGGCGCGGCGTGGCACCCGGGCGGGCGCTACCTGCTCACCGCCTCTGACGACAAGACGCTCCGCGTCTGGGACGTCGCGCACACACGGGCTCTTAAGACGCTCTACGCGCACCAGCACTTCGCTACCAGCCTCGGTAATAACAAATTCACACTATGATATACTAACAACTACTGTGACATTGGTTTTTGAGCTGAAGGGTGTGTGGTTTCGATTCCCACCCCAAAAAAGAAACATTCACGGGCAGGCGATAACATAAACATTTGTTCTGTGTCGTAGTTATTAAAAAAAAAGTAAATAGGTATTCTATCAGTTGTCTAGTTTTCCATAGCTTTGTGGCTGGGTGATGCTGTGTGTAACATTCTTCAATATTTATTTATTTATTTTCAGATTTCCACAGGAGCTTGCCATACGTGATATCGGGCAGCGTCGATCAGACCGTGAAAGTATGGGAGTGTCGCTAGGAGTGTTGCCATTTTAGTAACTTAAACTCACCGATGATATCCTTATCATTACGTTTCTCAAGCCTGCAAGGACGACGGCGAGCCGCCCGTACGGCCACTCGTCAAAGAGAAATAGTTACTACTTATTTCTATTTGTTGTATTTTTTCGTACACTCGACGATGCTATGTCTTACAAATTTTGCCTCAACTTAGGTTCGAATTATCACATTCCATTTGAATATAATTGTTGATTAGTCTCTGTTATTGATACAAACTTTATTTATCTCTCACGTATTTCACAATCCTTGTTATTTGATTTAGTGCCCAGCGGTGGGTAACCAGTGTTTTTTATGGTGACGTAGCATCGGACGTGTACCGGATCGGATCGACAGGCGGAGTGAAGGTTTAAAAGCTGTGTTATTATTTAACAATCCATTATTTTCTGTTTTATTTGATAGTTATTGTTTATTCGTAAGTGCGTTTAGATTAAACTTTTTTTTGGTATCGATAGTTAAGAATGATTTTTTTCTTATTCGTTCACTCTAGACAAACTTGTACCTTGATTTTTTAAATGGTAATTTAGATATTATATTATAATTTGATATTGATGGTTATTCATGACAATCATCTTGAATTTTAATAGTTTTTAACGCTAAATGCAAGTTCATTAGAAACCGTTCGTTCGCCATTTGTACATAACTAGTTAGCTTTTGATGTTTGTCTCAGTTCGATTCGATATTCATTATGTTTGTTTGCATCGCAGCCAACAGCATTAATGGGTCTGTAGAGACTACACTATCACAATTATTATTTTCTAAGTATTCTCGGTGGAGTTGTTAAAAATGCGAGCTTTTTATAAAATCATCTGTTTTATAGGGACTTATTTAAGTTTTGGCGATTCAAAACTTTAACTATAAGTTAGAGAGTTTTATTTAAAAAAAAAATATAATTATTTATTGAATTTCTTCGGTTTTAACTGTCTCAAACGAAATCCTTATAAGTGATGTGTATTGCTAAATGAGTGATTTATTAGCGATCTACATTGAACATTGTCATTATTTATCTACTAATAATTTTAACTTGTAAGTTACGTTTTCACCTAAATTAAAGTGTGATATATGATAAAGGACGCGTACTTTGTTTTCAGTTCCAAGTAAGGTAGCTAGTTTCAAACATGTTCTTAGATGCCTACATTCAGTATGTTACATATTTATTACTTACTGTATTGAGATATTCGGTTGCCCTAGTAAAAGTTAGTTAGTGGTAGTCATATTGTACTGTTTACTGTTAGAATGTTCGCTCTGTATTCGAATATAGATCGCACGCTTCGAAAAACATTTACATTCAAAAATTCTACTACCTGATTCTGTTTAAAAACTACATAGACTTAAGGTTGTTTTAAATTATGAAGGAACTGAATCGATCTAACAGACAATCTATACCCTTCGATCAAAGAAACAAAATATTGCGCATCATACAGGCAATAATTGTGTCGTTTATATTTTTAAAAAAAACTACTTTACTCTGCTAAAATATAAAGTTCGTCACGCTCACGATCCAAACGACAACCGCTCATGGTCCTTCTGAATACTGCTGTACCATTGTGGCCAATATTTAGATAGGAGGCGATCATATTAATGGTGTATATTTATCTGTTTCTTTGATAGAATATCTATAGACGAATTTTTGATCGCTTAATTTTCTGAACGTAATTGAGTAACCGAATTTATTTAGATCGCGAATGCGTGCGGTGTGTGTTTCGCGCGAGAGTGGCCGCGTACCTAAGCTTAGCCGTGTTGTGCATGTGTAATGTACATTGCCTCTTATAAGAGTACTGCAATACCATATACTCAGAGTTATACCGCCTACAGAACCACAGCTAAGGAGAAAATCTGAAGGCATTTCGCTAAAAGCTCAATTTGCCACCTCCAAGCGTACGCTCAAACCAAATTCACTGGCCGGAAAAATATGTAGATAGCCCAGATCTAAACAGATTAGTCAGATTTGTCCAGAAAACTTGTCAAGTATATCGTGGGAAGCTGTTGTCCTGAGGCGGGTTTATAAATTCTGTATTATAGTGAACAAACTTTAATTCTCTTCATATACATATAAGTAATATTTATTCTACGCTTGTATATTTCTGTGTGCTTACAAACACTGGCAAGGAATATGGCATGTCGTAAAAGAAAAATAATTTTACAAGCTCCAAGTAATTGTGACCCGTATAAATGCGTGAATAATACTTATAAATTAAATAATTAAATAGCAGGTTAAAAGGTCCTAAGTCTGGCACAGCCACGGAAGAGAAAAAACGAGTGGAAGCGCAAAGTGGGAAAAGGTGTCAACGACTATTATGCGAAACTTCACAATCTGCGTGAAAAGTTTACCGTCAGACGTCCCCAACCCCTTTATATTTATTGTGCCTTACTTATAAATATTGCTTAAACTTAATCAATGCTTAAAAGGTTTTGTTGCCTTCTTGCTAACTTGAAATGTCACATAAAACTTAAAGTATAAATTGACTTAAAACAACTTTTATAAGTAAGGCCAATAGATCACAATAAAATATAAATGGTATGACATATTGTGCTACATTGGTATGTAAAAATTGTAGTAAGTGAATCTTTCAAAAGTAAGTTTATCACCGGTAAGTGTGATTTATTTATTTTATGAAAGAAAACAGAGTTCTGTGAAACATTCTATTTGATATTTAATCATACTGTCAAAAAATAAGATTTTATTTGTGATTTGATGATTTGACGTAGGTACGAACGAATTGTACCAATTTAAATATTCTAAATAAAATTTGTTTTTTTTTTTAACTTATGGTTGAGAACAACTTTTACAAATCAATATAGTGCAATTATGATTAAATATCCTTAACCACATACCTGTTACTGGAATTGAAATATATTTATTTCATTAACTATTATCACGATTAGAAAATAAAAAAATGAAAACTCCTTTTTTCTTGTTTAAAGAGTTGAGTAAGCAATAATAAGTTCAATGACAACAAGATTTTCTTAGTGATTAAAATATGAGAAATGCCTTTTTGTGTATGTGTGGTCTTGATATACATACATATGTATTTGCTCTTGTTTTTTTCTCTTCTGGCAAAGTTAATAAAAAATATGTTATCAAATTCTAACAGTGCACCTATTGTATCAGTGATATACGCTATTTCTTGCCGGATTTTGTACATGAGTTTCTTAATAAACTATTACATTCGCTTGATCAATGTAAATGAGTAAATACACTGTATCCCGCCAAGGAGATTATCATAGTGATTCTGTGTTAGGCAGGAGAGAACCATTTATAGGCTCCAACATTTTGTAACATCTAGTCACCCTACATTGTAGGTAGCAAATGCATGCAGTATAGCAAAAGCCTTACACTAAACATTATGATACCCGAAAGTGCTATTGAAACAAGAATGTAATAGGACTTTCCGGTATCTGATAATGCCAACTGCAGTTTTTAATATACATTTAAATAACACAGCTTTTTAATAATTAACTGTGGTATCACCTTTTGGCATATCCGGATCATCTTTTTAAGGTTCTCTTCAAGATTTTACATTATCTCTCCTGCACAATATTTTGTAGCAATTAAATAGTATTTTTACAATAATATCTATTATACGGCATTCGCCTACATACAGCTTGCAGAATTAATATAATAATATAACTTTTTACATAATAAGAAATTTGTATTACAATTATTGGTCGTAGTAACTGCACTCAATTATGCTTAACGTTAAGTATGATAAAATAGTAAAAATATGTTAATCACATAAAATTCTCTTAGAGACTCAAAAATAACTATCGAGTAGTATACTTGTATACATGAATTTTGTGACTTTTGCATCTCTATTATTATCCCAGCAGTAATTTAATTAAATTCACTGATAAAAATTACAAAACATTAAAGAAAGTTTGGTTTAATATTTTCTGTAAATAAAACAAAAATATGTAATTTATTTCAGTGTTTCTTTTACGCTTATCCAAGTGTTTATCCTTTAACTATAAAAAATGTATTTGTTGTAATGTTTATGTTGCATTAATAAAGTGACTGATTTTAGGATTTCATCTAGCTAAATCCCATGGTTTTATGCGCAATTGTTTAATTTCTCAAAAGATAGTGATAAGTCCTACCAACGAATATTATATACACAGCATCAATCGTATCAAAACTAGTTCTATCATCATTTCTACTGTCATTTTCTACATAAGACTTATTTCAGACTAGCGGACGCCTCGCGGTTTCACCCGCGTAGTTCCCATTTCCGTAGAAATACAGGGATAAAAAGTAGCCTATGTCACCCGGGGATAGTGTAGCTTCCCAACGGTGAAAGAATTTTTGAAATCGGTCTAGTAGTTTCGGAGCCTATTCAATACAAACAAACAAATCAAATCTTTCCTGTTTATAATAGTTGGATAGATTTTTAAAAAGTTTCAATTTATATTGACAAAACTTTTAGGGGTTTCCTATTTATTGAAGCAGAATCAAAGCACAATCCAAGTTATATAGGTTTTTATTAATTATTTGAAAATATCCAAAAACTTGTATTGGCAAAATACAAAGCCAAAAATTGAATTGAAAAAAAACTACACAGATAACGTAACATTTTTTGGCAGTGACATAGAGTTAGACCCTTCACCTTCATGATTTTTTTTTTTTCTTTGGTTTTGGCGTCGCGTTTTAGCATTTGCCAGTGTCAAGTAATTATATATTTTCAAGTTTCAAAAGTTAAATAAGCGCCATCGTAGCTAGTTTTAGTCAAAGTCATCTTTGTCAAGTCCAGTTCGTGTCAGTTAATTCCAGTCATGCTTTAGTAAAGTAGTGGCAACTTTACTACAAAGCTTCGATGGAGTTTTGGAAGCAACACGAAAACTCATGTTTCACCACATTATATCATTTTCCCACACTCGCGCTTGTAATTCGGCACTTTATGAATAAAACACCACCATTTTTATGCATAAACACTCGACAAAACACTAGTTTTGGAAAAAAATACAACGGAGCGACACGACTCTTCCCGCGTTCCCGCCAAAAAAAACCACCTTCATGATTATTCATCTGCCCCTCAGTCTGCTCAGATTAAAAACTACTTCATCTGAGATCTCCATGGCCAAGAATAAATAAGAGAATTTTTAGCGGGAACGCGGGTAGAATCATGTCGATCCATTGTATTTTAAACCAAAATTTGTGTTGTCAATTGCTGATCTACAAAAATAGTGGTGTTTTATTTATAAAGCGCTGAATTATAAGAGCGAGTGTGGGAAAGTGGTATTTGAAGATGAAACATGACTTTTCGTATTGCTTCCAAAACCCCACTTCTTGGCTAAGGCACGACTGGACTCCAACGGCCCAAACTGTCCTTAACTAAGACTGGAGTTTGTCTGTAACTAAATATATTGGACGTAAATAGCAAAAACTGAACTACGTACAAGTAAAGATTAGGTATCACTGATTCCGTATCCATTTGCCAAAATGTTTTTAAAAAGTAGTAGGACTTTTGGCGCCAACGCGAAAAACTAAACACAACGGCATATTATTTATTATTTTTAAACGCGTGTTGCTGCCACTACTTTACTAGATAGGGTTATCTTGACCGTGACTTAATTGTGTGACTTTAATTCTAAATAAAATTGAACTGATAGCCATAAATGATAAAAACCACAGTCTTAATAAGACTCAGGATTAAAGAAACTGTATTCAATTGCCACAGAATTAAAAAAAAAAGTGACAGTAACACAGTTGCGGTTTGCGGTTTGGTTGACTTCTGACGTTCTGACTTGGTTGCTTTGACTTGTAATTGTAAATGTGGACTGAATCTTGTATTTTCGATTGAGTTATTTAGATCTTTGTGTACTGTTACCAAATAAATACATTTAGAAAATGAATATGGACGTGGAGGAATGTGTCAAAGAATGGGAGGACCTAGTGACGGATTACAAACGTTTAGAGGTAAGACTCAATGATTCACAAATTACTACACACTTTGCACCGAATGGGTGTTATCTTTCCAATAACCGAAATTAAAATTAAATGTACATAGCTTGTTTAAGTTAATAACTCTGACTGATGCTAATATTATGTACTATATTGCTTCTTCATCTAATAAATTAAGAAGCAATGTAGTACATAATTATGTTCATATTGACTGTCAATTAAAAACAATAATAAAGAATGCAAATTCTCTTAATCCCATAAGTTGTATTAGCTCTAATAGCAATAAAACTTATTTTGTTAACGAAAAGTCAAAAAGTTAAAAATCAAATCATTCACTAGATTTAAACAATATATTTTTTTATAAATGTCCTATTAACTGATTTCTGTGAATTTTTATGGCTTGTTATTATAGTCACTTAAGCATTATTTTTGTTCTTATCAAACCACTTTATTATAAATAATATTTAAAATAGTTCTGCTGATAAGGCTAGGTGTTTAATTCTCTTGCTTTAACTTACTAGAAGTAAAGTTATTGTGTATTTGAAGATTGAAAACTAAGTATATTAAATTATTTCCCGAGCTTGGTATGGTTTGCTGTCACAAAAAAAAATGGTTCAGATTCAGATTATTTATTCACCTTATAACAGAGTTTCGTCATACTAGGTAAGTCAATTAAATACAGTTGGTTAAATAATAATTTAAAAAAAAAATGATAATTATACTATTAGTCAAATAAAATTAAGATGTCAAAAAATATTATGTGAATGTCATTTTGAGTTAATTAATTAATTAAATAATAAATTTAGATATAGGTACATTACGAATTGCATTAGTCAACATCACATGTAAAAGATTGAATGTTTTCCACTCTTTATTTTTTTTTTTTTATATTCTATAATTATGTAAGTAAACGCATATAATAAACACACAAGAATTGACCTAAAATAAAAGATGTTTTAAAAATTTCATAGGAAACTAATTTGTACATTTAGGTAATTATGCTGGAAAATATGTGTATTATGTATTGTATAAAAATTAGCTCAAGATCAGTGTCTGGAACATGCCAAAGAAAAAAGTGTACATGACACTTTTTGTTAGTTTTTATAGTGTATCACAATGGTTTCTCCTACATGATTGCGTATGCCATTGTTTTTGTGATGTTTCTTACATCTTCAGCCCACAGCACAAATCTAGCTAATGCCTGATTTGTATACTTAACACTTAGAATATAAAAAGTTCTGTATTCTGAGACTTTTAACTGAACATTATTTGTTTTATATTTATCTAACCAAATAACAAAATAATCTATATCAACATAATATAGAACTTCAGATAATAAATGGATACATAATCTAACATAAATGTATATAGATAAAAGCATGATAATATTAATTGGATTAAAGGTCTTCTAAAGTCTAGGTTAATCTATATTGATAGCAGCTCAGACGGTATCACAATTTCAAATACATTAAGACAAAATCTGCTAGCATGCAATAATAATATTGATGTGTGGGTGCCTGGTCAAATGACCTCAGCCAGTTCACTGGGCTGGCTCGGGTAGACTCTAGTAGGGGGAAATGCACAATACACCCCAAGTGGGATGTTAGTGCAGGACTTATCACCCCTATTCCGAATAAGAATAAGACCTCAGCCAGCATTGATAGATTGATAAGATCATATCAAGTTTGGTTAGGCAGGAATGGAAATGGGTAGTTAAAGTGAGCATTGATATATATCTTTAGGGGCCTCTTACGAGGGTTACAATTTCTAAAACTATACTGGTTCTGGTCACTGCAATACTCTGTATCTAGTTCTACTATCTTATTTATTTATAAATAACTTGTTGAGGTGAACCTACAGTGGGTCAGTTTGCTTCTCATAGTAAAGCAGTATGATTTTTCCTGACTACCAGAGTATTCTTTATCTATGGTTCGAATTTCAGCCCATATGACACAACCAAGCTAAAAGTGATTGGTAAATAGTTACTTCAACTCCTTGATTTTTTAGCTGCCTTACCAACATTGTACTGCTATGTGGTACATTTTTTTATCTCTATTCGCAGGCTATAAACAAAGATTACATAGCAAAGCTGGAAGAAGTTGGTGAACTTCAAGCAGCTTGCATGAAGGAGTTGAACCACCAGAAATATCGCATGTCCGTTATCAACGGTGCACTGAAAAGGTCAGACCATCATCGCGAATGGCGCCGATTTGCTCTATGATAACATGATTACTTGTTTACTGCATGATTGTGTGATGTAATGTTAGCCTTCCGTTTTATGATAATACTGCATCAAGCAATAACTTAGCTATTATGTGCGCTAGTGCACTAAATACCTTGATCACACTAATAAGAGCGAAAGATCAATTCACCATCTCTTTCTCGCGCGTTGATCTGACAACACATCTACATGAACCAATACCAATTAATTAAGGCAAAATAATACACACGATTTTATAGTTTTATATCTAACGAGCGATCTGCCCCGGCTTTGTATGTGTATGCATTTTATTTTACCACCTCAAATACAAAATATTAAATTGAGAATTTAAGGTATTTATTTATTTTCCTCTTATTTTAAGCGGAAATAAACTAAATATAAATCAACACTTAAAATGAACTTCCGCAAAGTAATGAAACCGCCTGAATCAAACAAATATTAAATTTCTATGAATCAAAACCGTTGTGTTTGGTTGTTTTAGAAAAGGTACGCGGAGCAACAAAAAGACGCGGACAGCGACTATATTTTGTACCATTTAGATTTTACAATACTAAAAGTATTTATATCTCTTTTCATGACTGAAAAAGAGGCAAGTTTTATAATAACCTTCGGATTTTAAAGTAATGACATCAATTTTCGTGAAACATAATTATTATCAAGCCCCTTTTTCACTTCTTAGTAACAATATAGTATGTACATATTTTAGCCTTATCGTGTATTTAATCCCTTCGCAACCTTTATCTATTTTTTTTTTTTTTTTTTTATTACTATATGCAAGGTTGTTTTATACATCTGAATTAAAATTTATAGATAAAAAAGGCTTTCTGCAAATGTTTTAATACATTCAGAAAATATCTTGTGGATTTAGTTAAAATATTTAATAAAAATGACCAGTTTTGTAGTATCCTGAGAGTTACCAAATATGCCATCATTAAAGTAAAATGCAACATACATCTATCAATTGTTTATTTCCTGCTTTAATAGGATAGTAGGGGAGTCGTATGGTAACTCGTTTAAAATTTATCGTTAGTTTTATAACTCGCCATAGGTACACAGAATTTTAGCGATGATAGCTCAGTGGTTAGCGCGGTAGGTTCGCATGCCGAAGGGCGTCGGTTCAAACCCCAACAATGAGCTTGAGCTGCCGGTGAAGGAAAACATCGTGAGGAAACCATAGCATGGTGGTAGGGTACTTTCTAATACTCGGCTGGCTAGCTACCACCCTCAAGTTGAAAATCTGCCGCTAAGCATCTAACGGTGTGTTCCGGCAGCCTCACTTGAGAGCCAGTTCCATTCCAGGCTAGGTGTGCTTTACCATCTTCGACCACACCTTCACTTAACATAAGGTGAGCTGTGGTCAAACAACTAGCCTGTCAACCACAAAAAAACAGAATAAATGTAATTTTTAAATTCCATCATATTTCACTTTATAAAAAATTTACACTATATTCAATTGCTTCTCGTGTAATCATTTTTCGGGAAAATAATGAAACTGCTTGACTGCTTGCTGACTTGATAATTTTAAAAGTTGAAGAAAGTTAGGATTTGTACCGCTGTTTATGGTTTGAAAATATCTTAGATCACCAAGTCTTTTTACAGTTTGTACACTGAGCAGTCTTAAAAGCTACGCTATAATATCCAAAGTGTCATCAGGAACCTAAAAACGACTATTAATAATAATACTAAAATAAACTAATATCTCTTATAATACCTACCAATACAACAAATATCACGAAAAGATCTTTACGCGTTTTGACACCATGTAAAAATGTGATTTATGCCATTTCATGTTATGCTATTTCCATCCGTCCTTTTACACGCATACCGTAAAAGTTTTGAATTTCTGAAACGTAACCAAAACTGCGACATACAGTAAATACCTAAAACAATAGAGATTCAATATTTTATTTATCATGACAATTTACAATAAAAACTTATTTACACAATATACATAAAAATTGCAGCAAATTGTCATGGTAGAGTTGAGTGAGGTACTTAGCTGATTGGACAATCAGATGTAATGTAATGTAAAAAACTCCCATGTTTTGATATCTACTGTAATTTGAAGTATGATGTGAAAATAATGGGTAATTGCGTAACCAAGATTTACGAAGATGTCATTAGCGCGAAAAAAGGCAGTCTTTACGTAGGTCGGTGACGCGCCCTAAAAGTCCCCCGTCGTCGTTGACGCAAGTACGCCGGTGGCCTACCCTAGTAGGTACGATGAATATGTTCAATTGATTTTATTATTATTATTATCCTACCTGACCCGATAGACATCCTGCCTAAATTTCAATATTTCTGTAATAAAATTGTTTTTAACATTCATACAAAACCCTCATAGGAAAAAATCACTTTCAGTTGTGCCATCTCTAATTATTTATTATTTATCAATTATCATTTTGCGTCGCTTTCCATCAGGCGAGTTAGTGGCCAAACCTAGATATATTTCAAATTAAAAAAAAACAGATTTTTTTCCTAAAAAGTGGCTAAGAAAGAAATAAAGAATTAGGACCTCACTCATAAAATTAGCTTACAGGTAATCAATGCTCAAAATGCTTTGTCAATTTCTGGCTAGCGTGAAATGTGACGCGTGTAAACAAGATCCACTCTAAGCATAGATTGGGCTTAAGCAACTCCTTTTAAGTAAGGCTCTAAGTCTAAATTTATACCGAAAAGATCTATTTAACCGTCCGTTGTTTAATTAGAAGCGCTGTCTTAAAATGTAATGACAGAAAGAGAGCCAGTACCCGACCCAATAGTCACACTTGCCTTGACTACCGAGCACTGATTCAGTGTAGTGTAACAAGGGTCTAAGTTCAAGCAGTCCAAAGGTCTTGTGACGAGACTTAGTCAACAATATCGCAACCTTGGCAAATTTCAAAACAATGCACATATAAGAAAGTACTATAGGTACTCTGTGTATGTAATGTATTTATTATATTTTGTACAGGTTAGAAAAGAAAGGAGTGAAAGATGATCGCGTCACGGAACTGGAGAAAGAGATAATGAAGAGGAAAGCGATGCTACATGAGATCAAAGCCACGCTGCCCAAACAAAACGGCCTGTACCTCAGGATAATACTAGGCAACGTTAACGTTTCCATATTAAATAAAAATGATAAGTAAGTATCAAAACAATCAAGATAAAAAAAAAAAATAGTAATTCTTCTCTTTTGTTCTTGGCGTCGCACTTTGTGCATTTGCCAGTTTCAAGTGATGAGTTATATTTCTACGTGAATCGTTCTTTTTTGTGAAATATCAAGTTTAATAAGTCTTAAGTCGCAGTCAAAGTTACAAAATGTAAGTCATTAACGAGTCAGGTTATGGCCTAGTAAAGCAGACTTTACTACAATGGAGGATTCGAAGTAACATCAAAAGTCATGTTTCACAACATTGTATTCCCACACTCGTAATCCTGAATAATTCTAACATTATCTAGCTTTCTGTCTGTCTAAGTTTTATACACATAGACGTAAAAACACAAGTTTTGGAGAAAATATACGATGTGATTTTTTTCCGTGTTCCCGCGTAAACCGAAACGATTTGTTTATACCTAAGAGTTTGACTATCAGTGGTTGACAATGCGCAAAGATGTGTTTGTATTCTCGGTTCATTAAACCAAAAAAATCGATATGATCGTCCGGTAGGACCTCTTTTCTATGGGATAACGTTTGCAACCACGGGCCGCTGCTAGCACCAGTAAGTCATTAGTCAACATTATGACCTTTGTTTCCTTACATCAGCGCATTCGCTAGAATACTTGAGAATGGTATTATCATGCATTAAACATAATGTTAGGTGAAATATTGTGTTATCTACATAATGTTACGTCACAAATCCCAGTTTCAAAAGCGAGCATTCGTAATTTTCCTCTTTGTACATACTTACCTACTTTTGTAAGCAGGTCGGGGGAGATATTAAAATTGAATATTCACGTGTGACTATGGCGTACATAGGTAGGTACTAATTTGCGAAGTGTTTATTTACTACTTGTTTGGTCGTTACTTAGATTACTTAGGCCATGCCTAAGGTTGACGTCATTCCAAAAAAAAACTCATCTATGAATATTTTTTTTGTACAGTGCTTGATTTTTTTTAAATATTGGCATATACGCTGGCTGAATACGAGTTGGCAGACTTCACTCTCTTCACTTGACACTCTCGGACAGATACGTTTTCTCAGGATATTTCCTTCAAAGTCATCGGTAATACGGAAAGACAGGTGCGTGCCGTGGGATTCGAACCCATGGCCTCCAAATTGGAAGCCAGCCGGTTACCCAACTAGACTGCCGAAACCTCTACTCACCATTATAATTTTTTCTTTGCTAAAGGTAGTTAGTAGCTATTCCATTAACATCATTATGGTGCCTAATTTGTTTTTTTCTACCATTTCAGATTTAAATACAAAGACGAGTATGAAAAGTTCAAATTAATTCTCAGTGCCATAGCGTTCGTTTTAGCCGTCGCAAATCTGTACATAGACTTCAGGTAAGTTACTCCAAAGTTTTATGAATCTAACTATTATCTATAAAATTCTCTAAATGAAAGTGAAAAGTATTTAATAATAATTAATATAAAGATTAACAGACATGGCTTAAGCGCTATCCGTATAATACGGTGAATATTACCCACGTACGGACTAAACGTTTCGATTTCACATTCCTCATACGCATAGCGAGGATGTGGAGGTCCCTGCCGGCGTGTGTTTTTCCCGCGAAATACCATTTGGGTGTGTTCAAATCCAGAGTAAACAGGTATTTTCTAGGTAAACGTGCTTCATCTTAGACTGCATCCGGCTTAACATCAGGCAAGGCGTGGTCAAACGCAAACTTATTTCGCATAAAAAAATAAATTTGCAATTTTTTTTATCAATATCAATCGTTAGGAAAACATCGTGAGGAAACCATAGCATGGTGGTAGGGTACTTTCTAGTACTCGGCTGGCTAGCTACCACCCTCAAGTAGAAAATCTGCCGCCAAGCATCTAGGGATTGCAATACCGAAGGTGTTTTTCAATACCGGTATTTCGGTATTGTACCTGAATGATACCGGGATACCGGTATTGATACCGGTATTATGATAACAATTAAAATTTGTTCAAATTAACAAACAATAACAAATGGCACAACACGCATTGAATATAAATGTTAATAAAAAACAATTTGTTATAATTTTTTGTTTTTGTTTGTTTGGTTTTGTTGCATTCATTTATTATAATTATCTATTTTCGTTCGTCAAATTTAACAAATCAACAATTAGTCGATACCGAAATTTCGGTATTCACGGAAAAAAAAGTTACACGTGACATCTATTTTGTTTCATTCGAGTCTTGAAAAAAAATTGTCTTTTCAAGTTATTTTTCTCGATTGATTTATTGTTTTATTGATCTCGACAAAGTTACTCTCATTGTTCTGAAAATAACCTAATACTCAATTAAGGGATTAAAATTTCTAAAATCAATTTCGAAACTGAAGGAACAACCCTGAATCGCGTACGAGTTATTTCGAAAAGATTGTGTATCTTTTCTACCATTTGAAAATTGAATCCCTAATTAAGCGTGAAGTTATTTTCAAAGCAATGAGATTAACTTTGTCGAGTTTAGAAAACAATACATGAAAGACAATCATTTGTCGAAATTTGAATAGAACAGAAAAGATGATATTGGTCGGTAAAACCTTTTTTCCCAAATACCGAAATTTCGGTATTGTCTTACTAATACCGGTATTGTAATACCGGAGAAAATCGGTCCGGTATCCCGGTTTTCGGGATTCCGGGATCCCGGTATTCAATCCCTACAAGCATCTAACGGTGTGTTCCGGCAGCCTCACTTGAGAGCCAGTTCCATTCTAGGCTAGGTGTGCTTTACCATCATCGACCACACCGTCACTTAACATCAGGTGAGCTGTGATCAAACACCTAGCCTGTCAGCTATAAAAAAAATAGCTTTGGTTAGTTTGCCCTGATGTTACGGAATATATCATGCAGTCCTTTGAGATTCAATGTAGTTCAGTATTATATAGATTAGTAGAGATTAAAATGTTTATTTCCATGAAGACCGGTTGGAAGTGGCTCGTAGCCAGCGCATTATTGCGGTCTTCATTAGGTCGCCTGTCCACCTTGTGGGTGGATGTCCAACGCCGCGCTTGCTGGTCCGTGGTCTCCAATTTCAGAACTTTGCATTGGACCTCCATCAGCCATCAGTTCTGCGTGCTATGTGCCCTGCCCACTGCCATCTTAATCATAGGGGGAGGCCTAAATCTAGCAGTGGATGGCCTACTTGTTCTAATTTTTGTTCTTCCAACCCAGGCCTTTACAACTGATCCTGATCTTCCTTCTTGTGTGGTACTATTGCACGCTGACGATCCGCGAGTCGATCCTCAAAGTGAACGGCTCCAGGATCAAGGGCTGGTGGCGGCTGCATCACTTCATCTCCACCGTGGTCGCGGGCATCCTGCTCATTTGGCCGCAGAATGAGCCGTGGAACGAGTTCAGACATACATTTATGTGGTTTATCGCATATATTAGTAAGTAGAATAGAATGTAACTTTATTATACATCAAAACAAAGGGGACAGCGGGAACACCCGCTCGGCCAGCAGTCGTGGCTGGCAACAGGAACTTGTATCGTAAATTAGTGACGCCAGCTCATTGGGTAGAATATCTGCTTCAAGAGCTGTAGGGCGTGAGTTCGATTCCCACCAGGACAAACATTTATGACAAAAAAATGTCAAATATAAAATACTTCAATATGATTATATGTTAATAAAAATTATACTTACTTACTAGTAATTCAATGATCACTTTTTTTTATAAGTCGTCAAAGTCATCAAACAAGGTATCTTGAAGCCAAGATCTTAGCTTGCCTCTGAAGCACGCGATGGAAGGTGCATGTTTAGTTTTACGTCCATCATCGTTTAACATAGCTATGGTTCATTTATAATATCACGGCAAAAATTATGTTTAATCGCGCAGCATTAACTAACTCTACTTGTCCATGTTTTTTTCAGGCACAGTACAATACATGCAGTTCCGGTACCAAAGCGGTGTGCTATACCGGCTGAAGGCATTAGGCGCGCGGCATAACATGGACATCACCATCGAAGGGTTCCACTCATGGATGTGGCGCGGTCTCTCCTATCTCCTTCCGTTCCTGTTCGCAGGCTACGTGTTCCAACTATACGTGGCTTATACGCTGTACCACATTAGCTACCATCCGGAGGCCACTTGGCAGGTATGTACACAGAAATATAAAAAATAATAATTCCAATTTGCATCTAAATTGTGATCCTCATATACGGAGTTACTCGAATAGGTAGTATATAACTGAAATGGACCCATGGTGTATGAAGTCAAATTTAACATTGTGAATAAGATATCTGCTATGCCATAGAAAAATTCACAACGAAATATGAAAAAATTATTACATTGATTTTTTGCGATTTTGGATCGATAGTTTTCGAAGAAGGAGTCTGGAAGACTGCAAATCGTTTTATGTATAGAAATTTCATAGAATAATATTTTTTTCAAGTTTGATAGTCTAGGTTTTTGACCACAGCTCACCTGATGTTTAGGATGTTTTTTGAAAGAGATAAAAATAACTATTTCAAGGCTACGACATGTTTAATAAAATGGCAGTAAGAGATTTGAAATCAAAACCTTTATACTCGTAAAAATAAAAGTCCATAGACATGTACCCGACATTAGTTTCACAATCTCCTACCGAACACCAGGTGGCAGCATTAAGCATCTCATTTCTCCTCCTCGGGATCGGCAACACAGCGACTACCCTCATGCTCATACCACAGAAACTGAAGGAGCAGGTAGACTGAACTGGAGCCAGCATTCGACTAGAACAGCCATCGATCAAAGAAACAAGATATCGCGCGCTATACAAAATGCTAAAATTGTGTCGTAGAAAAATTAACTATTTAAACAAATGTTAACTAATTCAAGAGGTTAAAGCTAAAATTTCAATTTCAATGAGTATCTATTTATAACGACCCTTATCAGTGGCCACATGTTGCCGAAGACATCGCAAACTGCTACACCAAAACGAACACGCGGATGGTGCGAAGTACTTTGTTTCTTTGATCGAAGAACACAACCAACTTATCTGTATAGCTGAAAGAATCATAGTAACAGGCAGAATGATTGACTATTTTATCCGTAGTATAGGTGCATTTAATTTTGCACTGAGGTGGAGATGAGCGGAGTGAAAAGGAGACTAGAAAAAATCGACCAATCATATACATCGAATTAAAATGTATTTTTTGTCATTTCTCCCACAAATTTACTAATACAATCGAATTATTTTTTAGTAGCTATTTTTGAATTGTTGTTTATTTTTGATAAAATAAAAAATTAACCCGATTAACTCTATTGTTTAAAGAAATTGAGAAAATAACTTATTCGGACATTGCATTGATAGCAATTAATTTTTAAAGCGAGCTCTACAGATAAATTGGTCGCATTTTACATAAACGCCAAATAATAGTCCACATGTGTCAAAAACATTTGTTTTTAACTCGTGTCATATGTGTATTAAGTCAGTTAAAAAAAAAGAAACAATTTGTTGTAATCATAGACAATTAAACTTAAGTCTATGGTTTGTATCTGGATATTAGTAGTGAACGGGGTGGTTCTGTTCACATTAGTAATCATCATGCAAGGAATTCTTTTTGTGCACTGTGAGAAGCGCAGTGGTAGAAACTGGCGCGTGGAGTACCTAGGAAGTACATTAGAGCGTAGTAATAGCGAACCTAAAAAGAGTTGGCAGGACCGCAGAAAAAAAACTGGACCAAAACAAATTTGTGTAAAAAATGGTGGCGTTTTTAGTGTTTCATTACGCGCGTACAATTACGAGTACGGGCAAGTAATAAAATGTGCTGGAATATTAACTTTTTCTATTGTTCTCAAACTGTAAATGTTTCTAATTGGAGTCACCTGATTTACTACTGGCAGCTTTTGATTTGGGCCGCAACTTTAACTTCGATTAAAATCAAAGTGACATCAAAGACGAATGAAGAAGTTATGTCACGTATGTGAAAGTAACCATCCCTACTACTATAGCTTACATTTCGTGATCTGTGCTGGTACCTGTACTGGCATTTTTGTGATATTTGTAATGACGATGACAGCCTATGATGGCAGATGAGTTTAACTACAATTCGGGGATTTCTGTTATTTGGCGTTAAATCTTTACTTATGTTACAAAATTGTTTGTTTGTAAAGGCATGTTTATGTATAGTCGTCAACTTCATTCTATCGTGCATCGTATGTTTTATTTTGTAGATTTACTGATTGCCTTCTTTAGATAGCTTGTTGGTATCGATCTCGGACGAAGTTGTCGGCTTACTTTAATGTGTTGTATTCAGTAAATACGAACGCTGGCAACGAAGATGCTGCGTTTTTTTTTCGGATAACTGTTGTAAAGAGTTTCTTCTAACAAACCGTTTAACAGGTTTTTCTTATTTTGAAACCGGAAAGTTTCTGCGTTTCTATTGATGTATTTTTTATAAATATTCAGAAAACCATTGTATGGAGTCAGATTATAAAAGTTTTTTCAATCTCATTGATCTAAAACGTAACGTTGCCAGCTCCAGCATTGAAGGCGTAATGAAGTACCTAGTAAAATATAGACGAGTGCGTTTTCAATTAAGCGGAAAGGAGAGAAGGCCACACTGGTTAATTAAATTGAGGTGGTTCGCTTCGCTTAGGGCGCCAAATTATTAATATTTAGTTTTTTGTCAGTAACAAATTACAGTTAAAAATATCATGCGATGACACTTTACTTTCTGTTTTAGGTTTTGGCACAAATCTACACAGACTACTGAAAACTTTGACTGGGTTTAGTGGTGTCTATAATTTGTTAATACAACTTTTTTATTACTTCGAAATTTGTTTTTATGAACTAGAAACTGGCAAAAAACGCAAGAAATTTTGAATTTGGCGCCCTGAGCAAATTTATTTATATTTATATTTTCTCGTCTTCATTTTGCTCAGTGGAAACATGTATATTGGGTATAGACCGGGCCAACAAATGTGTTGCTACTTTGTTTCAATGAAATTAAAAGAGAGTACTACACATGTAGGCGTAATGCTCCAAGCTCATGATGCCAACAACACTAATGAATATCAAACCATTGTTGAAGCATTTGTGTTCTTATGAGCTCTTTTGACGTATTTCGGACGAAAAGACTACGTAAACTGGCATTGTGTGTAACTTTGTATTGTTAACTTACCAAAAAACAATTCATCCAATTATAAATAATTAACTCAAAAAAGTATTCTATACAAAGTTATCTCTGCACAGTGTGTTTCATACTGAATCTTATAATTTTGAATATTAATTTAATTTTGATGATATAATTAGTTAACCTGTGGATTATGTTTTTAAAATCTATTCTTAGATACTTTTATATTTTTGTAAGTCAACTGTGTTAACCTATTGTTTTGTAGTATTCTGTTTATAGAAGTAATTTTAAATACAATAATGTAGCTGACATTTCAGTAGTACTTTCTGTGTTCAAACTGATATTAAATTACATAACAAAAGGTGTTTAAGAATCTGCAATAGCTTTAAAGTTTTTAATACTAAAGAGGCTGGCGTTTAAAAATATATCTCCAATATAGACAGAGATTCAAATTATATCGCGTGGACCAATGCAGTTATTTTAACTAGGACTCAAATCAACAATGTTTCAAATTTTATTTACTTAACTTTTACCTTTTTAAAACAACTCTACTTTTTTTTAGATATGTATACATTATAAACTGTAATGTATGGAATATAGTCCAAATGAATTTTGTATAATTTTTGTGTATGAAATTGGTATGGTCGCATGTTCGATTGTTTAGATGCGTTTTACAAATTTATTATTCAGTAACGCACAAGTTTTATGTATTTTATGATACTCATGATGATTTTTTGTTGTTGTTGTAATAATGACATACATGTATTTATTGATATCATTCCTTAGACGCTCATTAATTTATTAGCAGTTTTAATTTTACGTTTTTTGAATAGAAATCTCAAAGCTGTTTAGTGTTATCTTGTTTCGCTTCTGCATTAAGCGTCCCAGTTGCGTCGCGAAGTTCTCAAAAATATGAATCCGAATACGTAAGGCCCGGACCGCACTAAGCAGTCGGGTATCGTGTCGCACGCATACTGGATTTGTAGGCTTACATACTAAATAGGTACTATTATAGCTCTGCAAATAATAATTTAGACAGGCTCTCAAATTCAATAATATACATATACAAATGGTTAGACGTAGAATTTAAGGATTTCTTTGATGTAGATAAGTCAGTTGTGGGATTGTGTATTAGTAAAATATAATTATCAATTAGATAGCACTCTATAGTCTTTCAGTTGTAGTTAAACCGTCCTTTAGCATATTATTTATTTTGATTAATAGCTCATTAATAAAATAGCATCGAGACTAGTCATACTAACACAACATATTTTTATATGTGTATACTGTATAATTGTGTATGTATTTGGGTAAGCTGTAATAATTAATAATGGTTAGATATTTTCGGAATGTATGTTGTTAAATGTCTATTTCTGGGTAAAGTAGGTATACAGATTCATACGTGAGATCCATGTGTACAAACGATACATAATCAATATGTGATGATTATATAAGTACTTAGATGCTTTGTATATTATTAAGTTTGTTACGTGTTTTTTACCGGTTGCAACACTCATTTGTATTTTTTAACTTTTGAAATTAATAAATTTGTTTTTCAGTGATATTGTCTTTTTTATGTTTCTCATTTATTTGCTTTTGTTACGCAGGTGACATACCTGGCTGTTTTATTTCTTACGTTGCACTGTTTCAACATGTACACGATTCTGCAAACTTTGCATAAGAAAACGCAACACGGCGGTCTCAAGCTCCGCTATAAGTTGCGAGCGATCGCATACCGTCTCTCCAATGAACTCGGTGTTTTGGTACGTTCGAGACATACCTAATTATACAAATAAATAATTATCACATTGGCGACCTGTCCGCATCGGATCAATCGAATCGCACTGAATTCATACTTATAACTGTATTTTAAATAAGTAACGCCATGTCCACCATTGGCTTTGATAGGCTTATAAAGATGACAAATGCATTTTGTTGACAGCTCGATACTAAAGCGAGTGCTAATCAGTATAGCTTACCGAGGTGACTTTGGTAATTTCTTACCAGTGATAAATTACAAGATATCACCAAGATTTTTTTCATTGTCTATTATAATAAGGTTACCTTGGTCAGCTATTTAGTATCTTTATACTTTGCAAAAGTATTAATATTTTTTGTGCAACACATTTCCTATGTACTCGTGTCTTATTAACATGACCATAGTATAGAGTCAAGTTATTCATAGTAAGTGTAGGAGGATTTAAATTCGGTACCGGTGCGAACGATTCGGACAAGTGCCTACCTTGTGAATGCTTATATACGTATATAAAGAGGGTAGATGAGCTACATGTGGTCAAGCGTTCGTTGGTCATAACGGCCGCGGGTGGAGGATGCTATAGTATTGATATACAATCTAGCAAACCTATAAAAATGAAACGGACATTGTTAATTTTTATATCGGTTCAGTAGCTTTGGAAATGTACTTGGGTGTTTGTTTGTTTCTAAAGAATGTTTATTGCTATCGAGGCAAGATAATATTATAATTACATTTATAATTTTTAAATTATGTTTTGCTAGGTACCTACACATTTTTAGTTATTATTTACTCATAATCCTTCACCACCAGTACCTACATACAATAATATTTAGTTATGTAAGTACTTAGAAAGTTTAAAGTATAAAATAAGTCTTGTTTGTGCATGTAGCAAGTTGACTAATAGTTTTGTTGAAAAAAATTTGCCGATATTATCAACTATTGCTAGAAACCTTTCAAAATTATTACCTATACGTAAATTAACATGCTGTAGAGAAGGCCTATACTTATAAGTGGATAGAAAATTGTTGAAGATGGTAACAATGAAATTAACTTAGGTACTAATGGAAATTCAACATAATAGCCTTAAAAGCTTTCCCTTTGATTTTATCTGACGGCACGAGAAGGGTAATGTTTTTTATATGTGTGTGTTTGTCTATTCCTGTAAACCCCGCCTCAACAGCTTGATAGATGACATGGATAAATAAAGTGCGAGATGTAGTCAAGTGCTAACAGACCGAAGCCCCTACGCCACATTTCATCAAAACAAATATTTAGGTACACGACATCTGAAGCATGCGTGTTAATTTTGCAGCAATCGTGGAGGCTAAATGAGCGGGACGCATGCCGGGGATAGTAGGTACCTAAAGTATGCGCGAATGAATCCGCCGATGTATGTTTCATAGCAGGGTATTTAAAGGCGTGCAGGTTTTTTATAAATAATCACGTTGGCTAGCAACTGCGTGGATCACGAGCCGCCGGCGGTATGGCATGTCAGCAAGTAAACCCTTCCCCACCCAGGCTCGGCATGTGGTTAGACATGGTTGTCGACCACTAATTTTGCAGCAATTTTGGTTAATGCCGCATCCGCAGTCATTTAACGCAGTAGCTTGGCAACCCTAACCGCGCTATTAGGCTGCATTTCAGACCGAGTCTGTTTGGGGCAGGGTTTATACGACCGAGCGAACACGCCACGATAGCTTCAAAATTATATCGGTGACCCAAATCATAAACGGCTACTTTCGTCGGGAACGGTGGCTTTGGTCTGTAAACACATGTATCGGAGGCATTTTGCCGTGTTTTTTTCTTAATAATACTTTGTAAGAGATTTGGGAAAAGATCGCCTTTTCCTATGTAACGTCGTTGTTGGGGGCGGTGATGGTAAGTCATAATTCTCAGGATTTTATCATGGTACAACCAGTAACTATAGGACAATAATAATATACAGAATTGCTAGCGCGGTGAACTTTACTCTTTGCAGATAAAAAAGCGGAATTTAATAAAATAATGGAGAATAAGTCAAGAAGATTTTATCAAAGTTCGCGTTCAATGCATCTATAAATTTGATTAAACTATAGTTACTTGTTTGTACTTTTGCTGTTTTTATGGTTGTGGGTTTTTATTTTGTGCTTTTAGCATGTTTGGTTTAGTCGTGTATCTACGGGTCGTTCAAGTGTTGTGTATTTTGTATATGTACCTACTTAGATAATTGAATAAGTAATACCTAATATGTAAGAATAATAAATTCAAATTGTTGTGTACTGATAGCGCCACATTCGTTGGCTTTCATTAGGCCGATCAGAGGCTCTAGCTTATTAATTTGACGTAACGTAGTACGTAAATCGTTTACTGTATAGGTATTTCAATGTATGAAAAAAAAGCAGTTTGCATTTAGTGGCGTTGTCCCACTTTCCATACACTTTTGTATTATTTTCGTAGTGCGGAATCAATCGCATAATTTAACTCATAAAACGGATGTGCTATTATATTAGCTATTATTATGGTTATTATATTAATAATAGTAAATGCAATTTTAAGATTTTTAAGGCTACGTAGATACTGAACGGCTCCTAGCTGGTGCACGCTTTGTGGATAGTTAGCTGAAATGTTTCGGTGGACGGTGTTAAATTCACTTTATTATCGGCGTGTGCTAACCTTCTATTTGTCAATTACAGGAACAAAAATGGAGACAAAATAAAACTGAAACAAAATCGGAATGAAGTTCTTGGTCTGTATTTATATATTATGTGAACTAATGTAAATATTGGACAATTTATAAATACTTATCTGCGTTATCGACTATAGACTTACATCCTAGTTTATATTTTCTTATAAACTATTACCTATATATTATTATAAGCAGTAAAGTTATTTAATGGATGGTGTTATTTCTCTAAATAAACTGTTTCTTACATATGTTGTTTTTATAACCTTGCAATCGATAGATATTTAAGTTTCCCATAGTCGGTGTCATAATAAAATTATAATGGCACCGATTTAAAATAGGTAGGTAGGTTGCCCGGGTTAAATCGGTTTTCGCATATGCCAAATCTGCTTGATGGTAGATCTCCTTAGCAGGAGGTCGTCTAGGTAGGTACCACCGCAGTACCAGTTATTTTGCCGCTAAGCATTAGTGTGCAAATATTACTGTGTTCTGGTTCGAAGGGTACCTACTGCAGCTAGCGAAATTACTGGGCTGTTGAGACTAACCATCGAAAGTCTCAAAGTAATGTGCGCCAAAGCAGTGATGCCCTGGACTTTGTTTTGATCGCTGCAATGGTCATAGATAGGCGTTATCTCTTACCATAAGGAGAGCGTATCGTTCGTCTCATTACTTTTTACATTAGAAAAAAAACTATTTCGTCAATATTTTCGACAGTAAACTATAAGGTAAACTTTACACAAAAAAGCTAAATCCACAATGAAACAAAATTTTAATTTCTTACTAAATCTAGGAACGAAAATCATGGTACAATAAATATACACACTTATTGGCAAATATAGATGGGTATTATAATAAAATTATAAATTTTAATAACATTAAATTCGTCGCACTGAAGTAGTTACATTGCATACTAGCTGCCCCCATTCTGAACAAAAAGTAACCTGTTTGTAAATCCAGGGTATAAGTTATCTGCATTCCAACTTTCATCCAAATCTGTTCAGTCGTCACAGATGAATAAGCAACAAACATATCTTTCTTATTTATAATATTAGTGTGATTTATAAATAATAATTTCTTTATTTTCTAAACTAAAGGCAGCTGTAAAATGTAGCTCTTTTTTTATAAGTAAGAATCAGATAGTTCGAGCTTGACAATTTGCGAAAAAACTTTCAATATTAAATTTTACGAAACATGAACGCCTCTGGCGGTAAACGGAAGCTGAAACTGACGTGCCTATTTTTTCATACCTTTTTTTAATGACGTGCCTATTTTTTTTAATGACTTGGAAAGTTTTGTCATGTCAGATTATTATTTTAGCAACTGATATAAAGGAATAGACAGTACATTCGTGCTAAATCCTAAATTAAATCAAATTATAAATATTATGTACTGAAGGCAGTGCAACGACTTTAAAATCGTCTAAGTTTGTTAACTTTATAAGTAGGATTATTCTTTTATAAAAAAAGTTTCTGCACAATTCATTACCATTACACTGACCTTAATTCTATACTATTCAACATAAAAGAAAAGTATACTTATTTCACGTATTTACAACTGGCAACCTAGCCAATATATTTCTTATATACAGACTTCCTATAAGTAACACATTTTGTGTCATGAATAATTATATTACAATGTTGTCTGGCATCACTTTGAGCTATTAAATACAGCAATAATCAGTCACTATACATTCACTCATCAAACTCTTCATTAGAATGGTGTCCCATGTCGTCACTATCGTGTTGCGAATGGTCACTATCTTCACTTATATCTAGCCGCGGCTTCTTTACTAGAAGTCCTTGACTTTGTAGTTTTTGTATTGCTTCTAAAGTGTTACGTTTTGATGCACTCATTTCACTTTTTTCTTCTACTTGTGTTTGTTTTGCTTGATTTTGACTAGTTTTAACTACGAGACCCGACATACCGCGTAGTTTACTGAGCTGCTGAGAGCTCGCGCTCATTTCGCATTTCATTTGAGTAGATGTTACTACAGAATTTCCCTTTACTATTTTTGATGTGCTTGAGAAATTAGATTTACTCATTTGCGTAGTGGAAGAAAACTGCATGGAGGAATCTTCTTCAGTTTTATTAGTGGTTGCAAAATTTGGCTCAGGAATGAGCGATTCTTTCGGTTTTTTGAAACAACTGAAATGTCCAGGAGATTCTAAGGGCTTTTTAGGTGGCGCAAATACTGGTCCAGGAGATACTTTAACCGGTCTCATCATTTGAGGTCTTTGTTGCCCAGAAGTAGACGGCCTCATATTCAATACATTTGCCATTCTTGATTTTGGGCCGCTCAGCCTACTTAGAGCAGGTCTTACAGGAACTATTTGGTTAGGCCTTACTTGAGTGCAAATCGGTCTCACGATTTGCGGTGAAGCGCATATTGCAGGTCGAGGCGTTTGTGGCGCTTGCCCTCGAATTTTAGGCCGCACACATGGCGCAGATTGCCTAACCTTCATTCCTTGATAATTTTTTGGACCAGAAGTTGTATTTAGTCCTTGAATCTTTTGCGTTATCAAAGGAGACGAATTGGACTGGGCCGTATTGTTAATTTCTTGCTTTGTGGTCTGGTTTACTGTTTTAATAGTTTTCGTCACTGTTGTAGTGATTTCTTGAATGACAGTTTTTGTTTGAAACGTTTTCACAGTCTTAACTTCTTTATTGAAAGTATTTACTTGATTTGATGAAGTCGCCATTTTCTGATTAACTGAGGACTGATTTATGACTCGTCGTGCCGCTTCCTCTGTATTTTTATGTACAGGTTTTTTTACTTGCTTTATAGATACTTGATTGCTGAGATTTTTTGCATAGGACGGTATTTCATCCGTTAAAGAATCGTTTTGTAATTTATTAACGGCTGATTTGTTATTTGCTGGTTTTATTGTTAAACTTTTATTCAAATTAGTTACATTATTAAAATTTGAACTAAGGTTTGCGATGTTCTTTTGTACTTTAGTAGTTGCAATCTGCGATTCGATGTCCATCATATCATCAGGTTCTTCATCCGTGGGGTCGTCATCGCCGCTACTGTGCGAATCTTCCGGATGTTCTATCTTCACATTATCTTCTAAATTGTCACTTTCAGCATGTTCCAGGGGTAATTCGTCATCGCTCATATTATCCATCTCAGTTATTTTAACTCTACTCAAAGGCGTATCTGAATCACTGTCTGCTTCATTCGTATCCAAATGGAGGTCTTTCGAGTTTTGTTCTTGAGTTTGAACAAACAGATTAGGCGATGAATTTCTTGATTTAACAGTAATGTTTCTACTTAAGTTCTTAAGGGCATTATTAATAGCTAAATTTTTTTGATTTACTTTAGGGCTGCCGATTTTAATGTTTGGTTCGTTAATACAAAGTTCTTTTCTAACAAATTCATTATCCCAATCGTCTTCGTCATTTAATACATCTTTAGAATATTTTTCAGTATTTTTGTTTCTAAAAGCTTCACTTTGCTGATTTGTTGGCTTATTACTGATATTCCTGTTTGTATCTTTTAGTGCAATAACAGATTTTTTTATGTCAATTTTGTTTTCGGTTTTTATTATTGTGTTGTTTGTTGCGCTATTTCCCTCATCGCTGTCAGAATCGTCAATGCTGAATATTTCTGTTCCATCTTCAGATATTTCTTTTTGTACTAAAGCTTTGCTGGTACTCTTTTTTAAAGTACTTGGAGAACATTGTGGAGTTGGTATTTTCAGCGAGTATGCATTAACTGGTTTTGCAGTTACATTTTTTAGATGTTTTAGTAAATCAGCACTGGATTGACTGTTATCATTATTGAGAGCGCTTTTTGGAGATTCTTTTTGAATAATAGATTTGGGTATAGTTTTCGTCTGTACATTGAGTTGGGGACTTTTTACTATAGGAGCAAATTCTGCATCAATTGTATGTTCCTTAATTTTGGCATCACGCCATTCTTCATCAGTCTCGTTCTCCTCACTACAGTTATCTGTCGATTCAACGGAATGTTGATTTTTGGATGTGTTTGCGATTGATTGCTTAGTCGGTTTTATTGTAATGCCTTCCAAATTTTTAATATTCGAATAGCGACTTATGTCTTGTTTTCTAAAAGAATTATTTTCTAAATTAGGTGATGCTTTGTTTTTTTCTGCTTTTTGCAAATTGTTTTCAGATTTATTTTCAGAAGTCAATGGTACCGTTTTATTAGAGTTAAGGGATTTGATTGTGATTAAATGACTTAAATGTTTTAAAGCATTTAGAGAAGAGCTTTCAGAAGTTGATGTTATAGTATTTTCCTCTGTATTATCTTGGGCATTTACGTCTTTTATTTTAGGTGTCTCAATATCATTTGCTTTTTGACTATTAACATTATCTTCTTTAGGTGTCGTTATAATTTGTTTTGATAATTTTAAAGTGATATTGCTGTTATTTTGTAAAGCGGTCAAATTATCAGCAAGGTTTGTGGTGGACAAATCATGATTTTTGACCATATTGTGATCATTATATTTACTAGTATTGTTGCTATATTCATCGGAACTTTGTAACGCATTCAAGTCTTTGTTATCGTCTATTATTGACGGACTTTCTGGTTTTGGTGATACTGTTAGTGAGTTACATTTGGCATTACTATATTCAGGAATTTCAGTATTGACGTTTTCTTTACTAGTTTCTACAGTTTCTTCTTTATCTGACTGAGTATTGTTAGTTTCATGGTTTTCTTTTTCTACGTTTTCAGTATGTTGTTTTTCCTGTTGTATATTAGTTTGTTGCATGTCTAGTTTTTGATGAACAGCCTCTTCACTATCTTGATTAACTTTTTTTACAATTTTTATTTGGCTGCCTTGGTTTAGTAATTTCGATAAAACAGCATCAGTTGAATTCAAAGCATTTGACTTTATTGGCAGTGTGGGATTAATATTTTTTTTATTGTATATAACATCCTTTGTCGCTTCATAACTTTTTTTATGAGGTCTCACAATTTTTGTTGATTGCTTTTTTACTACAATACCCTGTTTTTTTAGTTTTACTAAATCAGGGGACATCTGAGATACTGGAGCCGACTTTTTCGTCTTGAAACGTTTTGTAATTACTTGGGTGGGTACTTCCTCAACACCTTGAAAATCTATGCCTTCACCAAAAACATCCTTGTTCATATTAAGAAACTCATCAAGAGTTATTGCCGATTTTTTAGATTTCTTGTGTTTCTTGTGTTTTTTAGATTTTCGGCTATTTTCAGTAGAGTCATTCATTGTGAATTCAAGAAGGTCTTCCTGAAATTGACAGTATGTTGTTAGAGAAACATGGTAATATACAGGTAACGCGAAACGGTAATAACAAAGCCAAAAGGAGGTTTTATTTCGCGTTATGAGTACATTAACCTCCTTTTGGCTTAGTACTAATACGCGTAATCCTGTAGATACGATATAATAAATAATCATAATTATGCATAGATTAGCTTACAATTCCCATTGCTGTGGAATCTCCTTCATTATTAGGCTCAGCACTTTCCACTTTCTCTTGTAGGGGTTGAACAGTTTCCAGTGAAAAATCTGTGATTTCATCCATCCTGCAAAGTTTGTAGTATATAAGTATGACCGTACTAGAATCAAACCAATTATTTGTCTTTCTCTGGTAGTCAATACACGAATGTGAATCAAGTATTATATATTTTTAGCAACAAATTTTAATGTCTGCTTTGGATCTGGGTGTTAGCTGTAAGAGTGTGTTTTTAATGTATGGCATTCCTATTAATGAAAACCTGTGTAGGGCACTATGAGTATGAATTATTATGATTCTTACAATGCATGTCTCTCGGTGTACAAATCTTCACTCGAATGGTAAGTCAAGTGAAGTTCATAGGCATCTAAATAGTAAAATATTGCATCACATAACGGACACCGGAACACATCATCAGGGCTTTGGTTTTCACCATTGTGGTCTTCATTTATGTGTTTCTGTAAATTGAAATGAATATACTTAAAACATCATAAAAATAGACCCTACATAGCATGATGTTAAAAAATATCTAGCATAATAAAGGTTTCATTTACTATTTATTACTCCCTATTTATGACTATGATAAAACATTATAAGCAGGAATGGAAAAATATTAGATTTGCAGAATTCTTATCTAAGGATGTCGAAATAAGTTTAACTTTAAGTAGGTACAATGTCACAAGTTTGAAGGTGTGGATTCAAACCCCAACAATGAGCTGGAGCTGCCGGTGAAGAAAAACAATGCAAGGAAACCATAGCATGGTGGTCGGGTATTTTCTAGTACTCGGCTGGCTAGCTACCACCCTCAAGTTGAAAATCTGCCGTCAAGCATCTAACGGTGTGTTCCGGCTGCCTCACTTGAGATCCAATTCTATTCCAGGTTAGGTGTGCTTTACTACCACAACCACACCGTCACTTAACATCAGGTGAGCTGTGGTCAAACACCTAGCTTGTCAACCATAAAAAATGAAAGGTAACTCTAGTATGGTGATGGCTGGTAAGTACTTATAATCATTTTAGATTAATTTCTCACATTAAAATCTCCAAGTATCAATATAATGTGTTGAGAAGAGAAAGTATAACTCGAGGCTTGAAACTGGATCTACATCTTCATCACAATACCAACATACTGTTTACTTTAAAAATTACTTTACTGTCAGCTATAAAAATTAAGCCCATAGCTAGAAATTGTGTTGGAGTGCAAACTCTGAGTGACATTTTCAGGTGATTAATATGAAATATGTATGTACCTATATTTGTTATTTAGCAATTATCTAAGTAGTCTAACATCATATTTTTCCGCTAGCCTTACAGGTGACTCTCTAATTTCTACTATCTTAGTTTTCTAAATTATATATTTAACTTACATGTAGATTTACTTTATTGTCATGCTCTTCACCACAAAATGGACAATAATAGATTTGGACAAGCTCCTGAAAGGAAAAAAAAATAGTTCATATAAAGAAAAGTAAATCAGTATATCAGACTAATCACAACTTATTTCTATATAATTACATACAATAATGTATATAAAAAATATTGTTGGTTACTTCTTCATGCTGTAATGGATAAGTTGGATTAAATTTGGAACTAGACAGCTTACAACCTGCTATTGTTAAAATACATCCTAAATGGACCAAAGAAGTATACAATGAGAACAACAGAAAAAATATACTCATACTTATATCCATAAAAATATCAAACAGGTATATGTAATAATTAAGGTGTTTTCATGTTATTAAAACAGCTTAAAGATGTTTTAAACAGACCAATTTTTTTTCAACAGAGGGTTCTGTAAATCTAGTCTCAATCACATGACATAATAAAAACAAATAAATGTCATAGGAAATTTTACACAGTGTCATCTAGTCCCAAGGCATCTACACTTAGACACAGAATAAATATTTATGCTTGTCACACAAATATTTATTCTGACTGCAAATTGAAACCATAGCTAACAGGGCAATCAAACAGAAAGAACATAAATTATTTACCTCAAGCATCATTTTTAGTTTCTTGGAATGTCCTATTACAGGTAGATCATCTTGTCGATGATAGAATTTATTGTGATATACCATGGCGCCAGGAACATTGAAGTCGACATCACAGCTGTCACAATGAAAGACCATCTCTTCAGTCCCAATCTTGTCCAAGTGGGTTGCTTGCAGGTGCTTTTTGTACAGATGCTGAAAAAGCAGATCTGGTAAATATAAAGTTTTCAACAATTAGTCTGCAAGAAGATTGTTAAAGGGTTTTCTGCTGAAGAATAATTTTGGATTCTGGATTTAGTGTTTGCACAACCTTAGTTCTTTAAAAGGTATCCTGCAATAGGCTTGGAGAAAGAAAGAAGAAAGAGAACTTTGTTACTGAACTTTATTCATTGTCACAGTTGAATGACATAATTGTTTTTATAGAGCATATAATCACACCTTTTTACCGTAAGGGTAGGCAGCTACTATATATTTCCATCTAATATAAAGGCATTTATCCTTGATTTTTACTTTTGTGTTTTCATACATACTTATTGGTTGCATTGAGGAATCTCTTGACCTGACTAGCCACTATTACATCTTAAATACATGTATAATATTCTATAGAACAGATTAGCATATCTTAATTTTAAGCATGAGCTAGAATGAGGAGAAATAAGTATTTCAAGTATATATAGATTTCGAAACAAGTATGCAACTTTTATACACATACTTAAAATGGAATTAACTTAATTTTAATCCATCATGCTTAAAAATTATATTGTGAGGTTGTTATTGATTTACTGATTTTTGTTGCTTATTGATAGGTAGAATGTATGTATAATTATGGACATATAAAGAACAGAAACAGGTTGTGGGAGGTTGTTACACAGGTCCAGCTTCAATCACGCACTCACGCCGGCGGCAGAATCGGTAAAATATACCGACTCTGCCGGGTCTACTAGGTATACCTTCATCGTAAATAGTTTCCCACACCAGGGACAGAAATATTTGGTGTCGTGATCCGGGTGCATCTTGTGTTTGTGAGTAATAGCCTTCGATATTGTGGTAAACACTTCGGGGCACACATCGCACTCGACAACTTCTTGTTGATCTCTTGGTTTCTCCGATGACAAATCAGCTTCATCTTGAGATCTACTTTTCGGTTTCTTTTGATTGAAATTCGGATCTCCGTGTTTCCTATGATTAAATAAACATTACATGAGAGAAGGTAAAGGTATACGGCTAAACCATTTCTAACTTAGGAAAACTATCATTGTATACCTGAAATGTATTTGTAGATCTTCTTTCTGAAAAAATGTTTCGCTACAGAACACGCATTTCAATTCTTGTTCGGAATTCATCGTGAAAATCGAATGGTAAACCCCACAACTACAAACATTTACAACTAGATATCAACAGTCAACAGCAACTCTTTATGTTGGTAAGCTCTCATGGAGTATTCATAGGACTAGCTCGTACTTATATAAAATGCTCCCATAATTTAGTAGCTATTTCATATTCATTACAACTTATACCCAGAAAAACAAAAACTTCAAACTTTCAACCTCACTCATAACAAAAGTAGCCATTTTGTAGTTTTTTTTTAAATAATCTACTTCCACAGGCTATCGCGTTTTTTCGCTAGTGGCGAGTTGTATGACAGACCGTATACGTTCAATCAGGATTGCACTGGACTAATTCTGCAACACTTTAATGGATCGCTAGCGATTGCTAATTTGTGTTTGCTGACTTACGTGATTTTTCATCATCATCAGTCTAATTGCGATAAGTTTTGTATTTACTTTGAGCAGAAGAGTAATTCTTGTCACGATTAGCTTGTACATGCGAGGTATCTATTTTCTTTGGGCACCTTAATAAACCTCAGATCGTCCACGGCTTGCACAAAAATTCAGCCACGTAGGAGCCACGAAAGATATTTTTTTAGAGATGTTTCGTTATAAGCGACTCGAGGTGCGCGCGGCGCTAGCGAGGCTCAAGCCTAAGCGCTCGGCTGGGCCGGACGGTATCCCCGCTTTTGTTATAAAAGATTGTCGCGTTGCTATGGAGAAGCCTCTGTGGCACATTTATAACCTCTGCTTGAAAGAATCACACTTTCCGGAATGTTGGAAGCTAACACGAGTGATTCCGATTCAAAAGAGTGAGGCCGATTCCGAAGTGAGTGGATTTAGGCCCGTAGCGATACTATCGACACCGGCGAAAGTATTCGAGTCGGCCGTGCAGTTCAGCGTTCAGCGACAGGTATCGGCGCGGCTCTCGGACGCGCAGCACGGGTTCAGGCCGGCGCGCAGCACCGCCAGCAACTTGCTAAGTGCGATGTCGTACATTATCCCTCACGTGGACGGGGGGGGTGCAGGTAGACGCCGCCTATTTTGATTTCCAAAAAGCGTTCGACTCGGTCGATAATGACGTACTATTATCGAAGTTGGCGACTGTCGGATGCAACGATAAACTACTACAGTTTTTTGCTAGCTACATGAGGGAAAGAAAACAGTACGTAGAGTATGGGGGGTGTAGATCTGAACCCTATTTCACGCGAACGGGTGTTAGCCAGGGATCGAACCTTGGGCCCCTGAAATTTATCATTATGATTAATGATTTGCCCGAGGTTATCAAAGAAGCTCGGTGTTTACTATTCGCAGACGATCTCAAGTTACTACTAGCGATTAAGGACAAAAACGACTCCCAGAGGTTACAAGAAGATATCAAGAGAGTCGTTGAGTGGAGTCAAAGAAATAAACTTCAGTTTAATATCACGAAATGTTCCGTATTGTCTTTCAGTAGGTCACAGAATCCCCTCCACTTCGATTATGATGTCGGTGGTGGTTTCTTAAAACGGGTTTTGGAGGTCAAAGATCTCGGAGTTAATTTGAATAATGATCTAACGTTTAAGGATCACATAGTAAAAGTGTGCAAAAAAGCCTATCGAATGTTAGGTTTTGTGTTACGTCGGGCTTCAGGATTTAAAAACATAAGAGCGATATCTGCTCTGTATGACGTTTTAATCCGAAGTCATTTAGAATATAATTCTGCCGTATGGGCTCCACATGAAGTCAAATACACGCTAATGCTAGAGAAAATACAAAATAAATTTACTAGGTTCTTGTACTTAAGGCTATACGGTGTATACCCACTCTATCCACTAATGTATCCGACGCTGTTCGTGCTGGGCATGGTTGGATATAATAAATTAGAGGTGAGAAGAGGATGGGGGCTCGCATATTATTTAATGAGAGTGTTCCGAGGCGCTTTATCGAACCCAGACATACTAGGGATGATGGGGCTGTGCGTGCCGGACGCGTATGCGGTGCGCCGCCGCCGGCCGCGACTGTTCGCGGTGCCGCGTGCGAGGACTAACTTGCTTGCTAGGTCGCCATTAGTCAGGACTTTACAAACACTAAATCGAGTTGCAGATAAAATAGATATATTTGTATGCTCAGTTTCCGACCTTGAAAAATGTGTATTGTATGATTTATGTTACCTATAGTTGACCATGTATTATAATTATTTAGCTGACTATGAATTTAATTGAGAATTATTATTATTTTATTTGACATAATGGATTATATAATTGACATTAACAATAATTGACTTTTACACAACAAAAATATAATTTACTAACAATATTGAATTAGGATAAAAACCTGTAATGATAATTTTAGTTTTATGGAATAAATGAAATGAAATAATATCTATAAAAACATGTGATGCCATGGTAATGAGAGTTAAATTGTAGAGTGGACCAATCAGTTTTTTATAGGTCTGATATTAATAACGTTAAAGTCAATTTTCTCAATACGCCTAGATTAGCCAGCGAAGTTAAAATCAAAATTAGGCATTAAGGACTCGTATCAATATTTAGGAAAGTAATGACCACTTTAATCTGAGACTTTATTACTTTTATTAGTGCATAACGCGCTACTTGACGTAGTCATCTTGAGACGTTCAATCATGTATTAGTCAATAAAAAAAAAAAATTACTGGCAGAATGCACTAAGTACGATGTTATTAAAGAAGAAAAAAAACATTGTCTAAAGTTACCTGTTGACTAGTGTTGACAGCCCTGTTGGTTCATTGTAGTATATCTGCTTCGAGAGCTGAAGGGTGTGGGTTCGATTCCCACTCAGGACTAACATTTGTGTCACTAACATCGATGTTTGTTCTGTGTCTGGGTGTACTGTATGTATTATAATTATGTATTTACAAAAAAAAAGTATTTAAGTATTCTATCAGTTATCTGTCTTCCATAGCACAAGCTTTGCTTAGTTTGGGGTCAGATGGCGCTGTGTGTAATGCCCTATTAAATTTATTTATTATTTTATTTACCTTGTTCTCGGCTTATTTACCGCGGAATATTTAAATTTTTAAGGCTAAAGTTACTAAAGTAATCTCGAGTAGGTAGAATGAGACAATTTTTCGTACTTGATACATAATTAGATACCTAATTTACTCGACAATCAACTGAGCTGCTTTAACTCGTTTACTGAAGAAGTGGGTTTAGACTTTTACAGACATCCCACTGCCAGTTTAAGAGTTTAAGCTCCATAAAAATCTGCAGATCACTACTGGATTAAAACAGAAATTCTAACTATTACTTTAATTAGGTACATTATATGTTAATAAAAAACAAACTGTTTTGTTCTAAGTTTTAAAAGTATTATAATTGGTTATTGAAGATTGTTTTTCAGATTAATTTCTGCATTGGGCACCAAATCATAATAAAGAAGGTCAGGGCTATCTTGCTATATTCCGTGCCCATGCCCATGGTTCCGGTCGCATGGTCTCAGTGTAGTAGGTATCTATCAAAATTTATGGTGGAACCCCCAAGTAAGCTGTCTTTACCCAGGGGTTCTGCCATAAATTACCCCTTGATGAAGGTTGTGTCTTTGGCTGCATATTATATGAAATATAAATAAAAACTTTTTTAATGCTTTGCTTCAGATAGAAAGTCCACTTATAGAGAAATGGTCTGTATAGGTACTGCTTTTTGAGTGATATCAAGAATCATCATTTAGTCATTTACTTTATTACCTAATTAAACATCATAATTTCCATTAACTCTGGTTAATGGAAAGGCAACGGAGATACTTACATCTTACATTGTATTTTTTTTAATTTGGTTCTATCACAAGTTTAAATGAATATTGAAGAAATATTTATGGGAGTCTTACCAGCGCAAGATAGCTAATCATGTTGGTGATTCAATCATCTTGGTAGACATTCACACATTGGATGAATCAACTTTGTTATTTATCTATGATAAAGAGCACTATCATCCTTCATTGATTTAAAATGTACTGTAAAAATAAAAAATGTTTATTCCAGTTCATAAGCTCAGTAAAACTCCATTATACCAATCTTCTGTATTGTATTATTTTTAGTGTACAATCAATAAAATAACATAAATAAATATCACAGAACTTTACACACAGCACCATCTGACTCCAAACTAATCAAAGCTTGTGCTATGGAAGTCAGATAACTGATAGAATACTTAAATACTTTAAAGAGACTTTATTCTTTTTTTACAATAAAGAGTTAATCAATCAATCATTGAGCCATTACAGTATGAACCAGTAACAATCATTTGGAAAACTACAGTAAAGAATATCAGGCATATCAGGAATAGGTAGTTAAAACTTATTAATTTTAAGTTATAGTTTTTTTTTTTTTTTAATTTTATTACACCTAAAATGAACAGCTGCTAATTAATAAAATAAATGGGAGATAAGTGATAACACAAAAGCTAAAAGAGCTTGAAATGAATTTGTGCTAACATTATTAAACTCAAGTGTACCATGTCCACACTGGTGCAAGGAGAGATGTAAGAATACCATACATTCAAAATTTTAACAAAATATGAAATTAATTTACAATATAGGTACCTAAGCCTTTTACATTTTTTTATACATACATAAAAGTTTCTTTTTACATTTTTTGCTAGTCATCTTAGAAAGAAAAAAAGTGTTATTGCAGGTTTTCGTAATTTCAATAGGCTGTTAAGTTTTGATTCAGAAAAAATATAAGAATAGTATGGGCATGGCATGGCATTGTACTATGTAGGTAGATATAAATTCTGATAACAGGCAAAGTAGTGGGAGGGGTAAAGGTGCAAAGATCGCAATTTGTGAATTAGTGAACAGAACAGTCTCGGCGGTGGAAGTTAGCCCGTAGAATAGTTCAAATTACCGGCGTCACAACGCAATTGATAATAATTTGTTTCGCGAACCGGATAACTTTTTAAAGTAAGTAATAAGCACTATATGAACCTTTTTTCATTTTAGCATTTTACGGTACCATCCGGAGTGCACAAGAAACATCCCTGCAAAACTTCGATATGGTTTTATGAGTTTCTGTCGACTGTCGTCCCTGCGGAAGGAACATTAATCATGCTGTATCTCTTTCCTTAAATCCTGTTCTTGACACTTATTTCTTTATTAATACGTATCTCGATTATTTCGAAAGAAAATGCATTTTGTTTTGTAGATCATGCTAATGTTTATCACATCAAAATATCACGAATTACATTGACGACAATAATAATTAAAAATTAGTACATCATGTTTATTTTGGCATTGGCATCGCACTTTGTGTACTTTGCCGGCGATAAATATTTTCGTTGTTTTCTAGTATCCTAAAATGTATGATTGTCATATACTAACTAAACGTACTGTACACATAAATACTATAGAAATAGATCAGCGTTTTACAGAATAGAAGTAGTATCAAAGATCATGAACTGTGCAAATTTCTTGATCTCAAGTTAATAATTATATTGTATTGTATTTTTAATAGCATTCCATTGAAACATTGAGAAGCCTTGCTACTTTTCTGTAATCTAAATCGGGAAAACAATAATTTATCCTTATAGCGTGTGCAAGCAATGAATTTTTGTATAGTTGTCTGAAGATAATTAAGTGGGTATGTCGCACCCGGATTTTCTTAAATCCAATTAAAATAATATATTCATTAGAGTCATTATTATTAGTTCAAGATTTTAAATAGCTAATTTTAACCATTGACTTTTCACAGGACAGCAATGCTGACGAAAGTTTTAACACCTACTAAATTCATCATTAATCGAAACTTTTATTCGACTAATACGAGTAATATAAAAGCCAAAAAATATGTGCTCACTAAATATTTTCAAGGGGAACCGAAAATTAGCGATTTTAAGATCGTAGAAGAAGAATTACCTGAATTAAAGGATGGTGGTAAGCGCCTACCTAATTGAAGGTAGTAAGTAAACATTATTAATTATAAATCTTTAATTTGTATCCCATTTAAAAAATGGACAAGGTTTGTATTTGTAACTTTGTATTACTATGTACCCTAATAACACCATATTATATACGTTCTAAAAAAATCGGGGTGTGGCTGTGTGGACACGTCCGTGTGTACGTGAACACGTGTACAATTTTAAACATTCGAATTTCTGTTTCCATTCCTCACTCAACATAACAAATTCTTATATTATGTCATTAGCTATCGAGTAGGGTAAATAAATTTAGATGTTAATTATTTACTACGTATAGTTGCAACAGCAAACCTCCGATTTGTTTTCATCAATTTTCTGAATTGCCTTCCTACCACTTTGCAAATTTAAGACTTTTTTTTAATGTTAACCCTTACAGGACCATAAGGTTGCTAAGACTAAATTGTAATATGTGATTGTTTTTTTTAGTTCGTTTAGATGTAAAATTAATAAAAATCAACAGGATTTTACATGACGACTTTTAGATTTTTTGGAATTTTAAGGGAAATATTTTTCCCAATGGTCTATAAAGGTAACGCAAATAATAGTAAGGCTTATTTTGAAATGTGTTTTATTTATTTGTTTTTATGCTGAAAAAGTGATACAAAATATTGAAATACAGTTACTGGTATCAAGATCAAGCTAATTATAATACTCTGCGAAGCAATTTCTTTTTATTGTAAAGCATAAATGTACATTGCATATGGTACATATGTCATGTGTCCTTTTTTCTGTGCGGTAGTTAGAGCAAATTGCACATCTTTTAATTTTTTCTAAAATCTATAGGAATCTTTATTGTACCAACCCGCTGCTTTTCTGCAGTGACTACAGTTGGCCAGTTTTATGAAGGATGTTGATTATATGAGCAACATAAGATTTCTTTCTTCATCGAAATTTAGGAACGTCTTCCAAATTCTCACATGAAGTACATGGAGCAGCAATTTGATTTGTTTTCTAAAAAGATTCTTCTATTTCAACAATTGCGTGGAGCTCAGGATGTTGAAACTCAGGGTGTCAGCGATGAACTGTTGATCTGCTTCATTCAACTGAAGCTCATTATAATCACTGTTATCTGCCAAAAGTTACTGCAATATCTCATTATATCCCTTTTCTGGCCATTTTAGCAACAAACAATCAAAATAAACTACCAAAAAGTAAAAAAAAACGATAAATAGGTAAAAAAATAAAATAAACAACAATCATTATGACACAAAGAAACAAAACACCAATAGCTTAGAAAAGTTTTACATATGGACCACAGGGAATTATTTTTCCCATACAATAATTTGTCATTATAAGGCATTTGTTTTCATTTATTCAAATAAACTTCATTATAACACAAAAATATACTTACCAAATAATGTAAAACATATGAGAAAACACAATAAATATACATAATTACACCCCACAATAATCCATAACTAAACAAAGTAGAGCACGCGAATAAGCTAATTTTGGTGCCAATTTATTTGAAAGAACTTTTTTTTTCTATGCAATCCTGTTTACGTAATTGCGTTCAGCATACATTATATTTTGTTATTTTGTATAAAACAATATGTAATAGATTAAATTAAATATCACAATTGCCTATTTTTCAATGGGGAAAAATGTTTCCCATGGTCGTGAAAGGGTTAAAAGTAATGAGACGAACGAGACGCTCTTCTGATGGTAAGAGATAACGCCTGCCCATGACCATTGCAGCGATACACAGAACTTTGGGTAACAAAACAAAGCCCAGGGCATCGCTGCTTTGGCACTCATTACATTGAGACTTTCGATGGTTAGTCTCAACAGCCCAGTAATTTCACTAGCTGCAGTACCCTTCAAACCGGAACACAGTAATGTTTACACACTACTGCTTAGCGGCAGAATAACTGGTACTGCGGTGGTACCTACCTAGAAGGAGATCTACCGCCAAGTAATTTTTTTTATGTATGACAGGGTAGGTCTTGATCTCAGCTCGCCTGATATTGAGTGATGGTGTGGTCGAAGATGGTAATCACACCTATTCTGGAATAGAACTGGCTCTCAAATGGGGCTGCCGGACAATAGATAGATAAATAGATAGATATAAGTCTTTATTGTGCACATTATAAATAGAAAAGAGTACAGAGAACAAAAAAAACCTTATTAACTAGAGCCACAAGTGGCGGCCTTATCGCTAACAGCGATCTCTTCCAGGCAACCAAGAAAAGAAAAATACGATGGACAACATAAGAAACAAGACAATGTTAAGTGCTTGGCGACAGACTTTCAACATGAGGGTAGTAGCTTGCCAACCGTGTTATCGGGGTTATGATATGAATTCGTAGCAACGATAGCTCAGTGGTTAGCGCGGCTAGTTCAGTGAGTCCAACAATGAGCTTGAGCTGCCGGTGAAGGAAAACATCCACTCTCTATTACTCGGCTAATAGTTTATTCTGGCAAGCTCATTTGAGAGCCAGTTCTTATACTAGGCTAGATAAGTTTACCACTTCCGAACACAACGTCACTTTTAAGATCAATTGATCTGCGGTTATACATAGCTCACTAGTTATTAACAAGTACAGAGTAAAGATATATTTTTTCAGAAATATTAACTGAAGCGGAGTATCTTAGTGTTGACCCATATATGCGCGCATATATGGTAAGGTACAAATTACCTGTGGATATGATTGGAGAACAGGTTTCTAAGTAAGTGCCAAGTTTTGTTTCTCTTTCATTATAGATTCTGTTTTTAATAGAAATGACATTAGCAGCATTTCTGCAGCATAACATTATTTTGTTCTTATTGTGTTTTTTTATGGCGTGCAGTCTAAAGTTAATTTCTTACCATCAATTGTATTATAACAGCTTATCAAATCTAATAGTTAGTATAAAAGATTAAGCCAATCAAATTATTTAGCTTATGTAATAAAAGTTATGGATAAAGTCTCAAATTTACACGCCATGAATGTAGTCGATGATCATAATTATTATTTGATTTTAGTAGCTAACTGTCTATGTAGGTATGCATTAACACGTTTTTCCATAAAACATCAATATGTGCGCCTTGGCACTAAAACCGATTCGTACGCCGTGACGGTAAACGGCGTGACGCTCTCTTATGCCTTCTTGCCTCCTCTACGCCACTTCTGTCCTTGTGGACAACATTTAAAAGAAATTTAAACATCGTAACTCATTTTAATATTCTCCCCAGAATAATCGCGAGCAAAGACGAAAAGTTTCCAGTTGGCAAATATGTTACGGGATCTTTTGGTTGGCGTACACATACCATTTGCAACCCAAAAAAACTGGCGGAGCAGACAGGGCTCATACCATTGACTCTGCTACCAAATTTCGGCTCATACCCAATCTCTCTTGCATTGGGATTGCTGGGTATGCCAGGGTATGTATTGAGAAGCACACCATTTCTATCCAACTATTTTCGTTTGCGTAATTAATGATTTTGTTTTTTTAATAAAGTTGTAATTATTTTTTAAAAATTCTACTTTTAGTAATACAGCTTACTTTGGTGTCAAGGAAATTTGTAAACCAAAGCCAGGGGAAACTATTGCAATAACAGGTGCAGCAGGGGCAGTTGGTTCCCACGTTGGCCAAATAGGTAAAATTCTTGGTAAGTACCTATACTTTGTTTATGTAGATCAGTAAGTACATTTATTATTTTACTGATTGTCTGATTTTTTGTTCAATCATAAATGAAAGTACGTATTTTTAGGTTGTCGCGTTATTGGATTCGCTGGGTCCGACGAAAAATGTAATTATTTGGAAAAGGAGTTAGGATTTGATAAAGCATTTAACTACAAGAACGTCGATATACGTGCTGCGCTTCGGGAAGGAGCTCCTAAAAGAATAGATTGTTACTTTGATAATGTAAGTATTAAGACGGTGGATTATTTAAAGTATTTAACTATACATAAATTTATACACTTAATTTTATTTAAATAACCACGATAAGATGAGAACTCAAAAGTAACATTGATTATCTCATATCATTGAAGTAAAATTTAAAAAAGTAGAAAATTTAGTTTATTTACGTAAGTATAGATCAATAAGAAAAACATAACAAATAACAATTAGCTTATTAGCAATATTTTATCTATAGTATATGTACCTACTTATTCAAACTAAATTTCAAAATAATCTTGATCGTTGATACAAAGTTACAAGCCTAGCGGATTTTTACTTACTGAGCGATCAATCAATTATTGCAGATTTTCGATTGAAATTTGAACCTAATTTTAGAAAAAGCGTTTCTATACCAAGTGGATCCACAGATAGGAAGACGTCAGAGGGCGATTTCGGAGAGTGTGTCCAAGGGGACTTGCATAATTTAGTTTTTCCTTTCTATTACCGGACAGCTAGGCAGACACTGCCTAAGCGCTATCAATACATAGTAGACATTAACCACGTACGGACTTCGATTCCCCTTTCCTCTTACGCAAGTGGAAATCTCTGCCGGCGGCGGCGTGCGTTTTTCCCGCGAAGTACAATTTGGGTGTATTCAAATCCAGAGTAAATAGGTTTTTTTTATGTAAGCGTGCTTCATCTTAGACTGCATCCTGCCAGGGCTTGGTCAAATGCAAACCTATTTCATGTAAAAAAATATTATTTTTCTAGGTTGGCGGTGAAATCAGCTCAACTATTATGGGTTACATGAATAAATATGGAAGGGTGGCAGTTTGTGGTTCAATATCATCTTACAATGATACCAGTCTGCCAAAAGGTAGGTGTCAATGAAAAAACCAGTTATCTATATTATACCTACCTAAGCACCTAAGTACCGTCAAGCACAACAAATGAATTCTTTAACGTCTGTGGTTAAATTTTATGATTACCTAAACTACACCGAAATTGCATTAATAATATGTAGGTGATCTGTAATTATAATAAATAATGTAAATAGAAGATGCATTGTATGTTTTTTTTGCAGTTACAATTGTACAACCATTAATTGTTTTTAAAGAACTTAAAGTAGAAGGATTTCTGGTTAATCGCTGGACAGACCGATGGCAAGAAGGAATCAAAGCTAACCTTGGCTGGTTGCAAGATGGAAAGTTGAAATATCAAGAGAAAATATATCATGGTTTTGATAACATGGTGGATGCTCTTAATGGATTGCTGAGAGGTGAAAACACAGGAAAAGCAATAGTTAAAGTAAAATAAAAAGAATATAGTATGTAACCGCCTAGGTACCTGCTCTTATCTTGTATCTAGTAGCAATTAGTAGGCATTTTTTTATAATTTTAAGATTTCAGAACGTACGATTTACATATTACTAATAAATTAAATACTTTTATACCAATGGTGTTTAAATGCTACCTATGTTACATCAATCAAATCGCCACTACTTTACTAGAACCATAGAATAAGAAATAGGATATAACTAGATTTTACCGTGAATTAATTTTTGTGGCTTATGTAACTTCATTTATATCATACTTATAACATGTCGGTGATTTTATCAAACACTTAAAATATATAAATAATTTTCACACTGCACCATTGTGAAGTCGGAACAAAAAACTTTTATCCTCCTCTTATAAATTGTATGCGTGACCGGAATGGATTTTTTGGCGGGAACACAAAAGTGATGTCGCCGTGTTATTTATTATTTTACAAAACTTGTGTTTTTTTATTTGTGTATAAAAATAGTGGTGTTTTAATAATTAAATGTTGATTATAAGCGCGAGTATGGGAAAGTGATATGATTAATTGAAAGAAGATTTTTCGAGTTGTTTTCAAAACGCCTTTTAAGCTTGTAGTTAGTCTTTCCTTCTTTACTAGGGCAAGATTAAACTTTACCTTCATTTACTTTGTGTGAATTTGACTTAGCACTTGTTTCATCAAATTCATTTTAAAATAAAAAATATCGCGACACAACATATACAAATACACAAAGTGTGATGCCATAACCAAAGAAGTGAACTGTGTCAATGTCATGACTCATGACTACATTGGCATGTCAGAAATACCCGCGAATTTATAAGTTCACAAAGTTCACAATCGTTTCAAAAATTTCAAATCAAGGTCCTTCTCCTTACCTTATTATTTCAAGTTCAAGCAAAGAATAATATTGCTTATTATTGCTCACAACTCGCAAGATTTCAAGTCAAGGTACAATGTACATCTATGTTACAAGTCAAGGTACATATGTGTTACCTTGATAAACTTCCGAAATTCGAAGATATAAAACAATTTTATCATGCCAGTTTCCAAGTTAATTGCTAAGTTTACAAAACACAATCAGATCCTAAACACAGTTTCAGTGTATTTGTATGATACCCCTTTCGGAAAGATCTACGGAGCGGCTGATGATAATTTCTTGTACATTGTAACATTTGATGATTCCAAGAGAATAGAAACAAGTTTTCAGACACTAGGCAAAATATTAAATTGTGCTTTTATAGAAAACCAAAACGAAATATTGCACCAACTGGAAACTGAACTTCGAGCTTACATCGAAGGATCTCTGAAAGAGTTTTCTGTACCAATCAAAACTTTCGGCTCAGAATTTCAACAGGTATTTTATAATTTATTATGGAAACTGATATAGTTTTGAGTGTTCAACATTATTGTTTTTGTTCAGTCTGGGTATCCGACATGTGAGTAGAAACTTGAGTAATCCTGCATGAGTAAAACACAAACAATATTTTATACTAACCATTTTTCACCTCAAAATCTTGTAGCTAAACTTATAGTTTTTAATACCTGTCTTACCTTTAGGTATTTATGAAACCACATTTTGCATGTTGATAAAAAAAATTAGTCTATGCCAATAAATTAATCTATAACTAGTTGGTATACATAATAATTATAATATAAATATTAATTATTATAATAGCTAATCATTAAAATAGAGTGAATAATATTATGGCATAGAAGAATGTCTATCTATCATGTTTTACAGTTGGTGTGGAAAAAGCTGCAGGCGCTTCCATATGGATCAACATTAAGTTATGGAGACCTAGCTAAAGCCCTGGGAAGGGCACCAAATCATGCTCGTGCAATTGGTGCTGCTTGTGGTGCAAACTCACATTTACTCATTATTCCATGCCACAGAATTGTTGCTTCTAATTCAAAAGGAGGCTTTAGTTGCGGAATAGACAGAAAAGACTGGTTGTTAGAACATGAGAAAAAATATTCACAGAGTTCATAATAATACAATAAGTTTGAACATTGATTTATAGCAACAACAAAATTACTTACCTCCATAAGTTATACTGAGCATTTGATTTTATAAATCGGAATATACTTATTCTAGGATATCTTGTAGGTATTGTCACATATTGTGATAAAATAGAATCAAACTTGAGAACATCACTTGTGACAAAATTTTGTTTGTAATAAACCTGCTCCAGATTTATTTGCTGACAAATTTAACCATTATTGCAGACTCAGTACTCATAAAACAATTTTCGCTGTTGCTGCATCTGTCATTACAAACACTGTGCAGCTATCTGTGCTAACTGCTAACATTTACGGCCTTAAAAAGATTTGCACATACTATTACCATATTTCATCCAAAGATTTTACTATACATATAAGGTACCCATACCTTGCATTACATTTTTGTACCTACTTAAAACTGTGATTAATATGTATATGTAATTACTATAAAAGATTGAAATAAAGAATTATATAAGAAGCATATAGAATTTCATTCTAATTCATACTTTGTAAGAGTATAATAGTGTAAGTGACCACCACTGAGGCAATGGATACAAGAAAACTGTTATTGAGTTTAAAAAATTTAGCTAAGTTAAAGTTAATGGGTCTAGTTTGTATTAGACCTCGTAGTTTTATCATTGCCACGCGTAATTTATCACCTGCAATAAAAATGGAAATTAAATAGACTTGCAATTGTCATGCAGTATTTTATCTCCATAGCAGGAGGTTGTCTAGGTAGGTACCACCGCAGTACCAGTTATTCTGCCGCTAAGCAGTAGTGTATAAACATCACTGTGTTCCGGTTTGAAGGGTACTGCAGTTAGCAAAATTACTGGGCTGTTGAGACTAACCATGGAAAGTCTCAAAGTAATGAGCGCCAAAGCAGTGATGCCCTGAACTTTGTTTTGTTACTTAAAGTTCTGTGTATCGCTGCAATGGTCATGGTCAGGCGTTATCTCTTACCATCAGGAGAGCGTCTCGTTCGTCTCATTAATTTTTACATAAAAAAAAAAAACCTTATTAGTTATTTAAATGTACATAGACATAATGGCGTGCAACGTTTAGCAGACAGAGACAGACGCAGACTGCTATAGTGACTAATATTTCGACCTTCATAGCGGCGCGGCGGTTATGCATAGCCGAAACATGATGGTGGGTGTACACCAGAGTTGGATTCGGGTACGTTGAAAAATATAGTACAAGACTATCAAAATAGTAGTACGCCGATAGTACACTTTTTTTTTTAAATCTTACATTGTTTAAAAAAAGCTATTAATCAATAAATAGATAGAACCAACATGTTTATGCAAAATTTACTCCTCTTCTAAATTATGCAAGTTCTTGACTATTATTTTCTTCAGCCTTAGCATGTAATCATAAAAACATCTCTTATAAACTGCGAGTATACGAAAGAATAAAATTGGTACAGTTGCCACTTTTGCTGCATATTTTTTTTCTTATATTTTGGCGTCGCACCCCAAGTATTAGCCAGTGTCAAGTTACACTTTCAAGTTTCATAATTGCGAAGCCAAAATTAAAAAAGATGAAGAAGAAGTATTTTTTGACAGCTTACCACAACACAACTCAATGGTTTGGCTTTAAACGGGTGTCATGTTTACCTATTTTGGTCTTTTATAAGCGAAGTAACGAAATAGTAGTATTTTTCCGTACTATCCTTAGATATGGATACTATCTAGTACGGAGCATGAAATAGTAGTACAAATACTATAATTATAGTACGAAATCCAACGCTGGTGTACACAGGCACTGCAAACGGTAGCGGCTAAAGCAAGCCGCGTCATTGTAGGGCTGTACTGTGTCAGTATGTACTCAGTGTCTTAGATTATAAGTACATATTTTAATTTATTTGTACGCGACATTTTTTCCATTAATGTAATCTATAGGCACGTGTTTGACCACCGCTTACCTGATGTTAAGTGACGGTGTAGTTGACACCTAAGATGGTAAACACCTATCTTGGAACGATACTGGCTCTTAAGTAAGGTTTCCGAAACACACTGTTTAATTAGTACCACACTATGGTTTCCTTACTGTGTTTTCCTTCACCGGTAGCTCAAGCTTATTGTTGGGGCTCGAACCCGCGCCCTTCAGTGTGTGAAATGACCACGCTACCCACTAGGCTATCATCGCTACACAATAGACGATGAATCTTTTTTTTGTTTTAATCAAAAAACCATTAGGTAATAATGATTAGGTACGTAACTTACTAGGATTTTTATTGGTGAGGAGATGGTCTATCGTTGTCACGATGCTGTCACTCTGGCGATAAGTGTTCTCGGCTTGGGTAACAAGATTGATGAACACCAGGATGCATGTCACCTGTCGCATCATGCTACTCACCGCAGGAAAGAATCTAGATTCGTGGGAAATTTTCTGTGGAATTAATTAAATTACTCGTGTGTTATCTGCATTCAAAACTCATGTGATTAATTAGTTAGGCTCCAGGAGGTGTTTTCGATATAAGTATGTAGGTACTCAACCCACTAATATTATAGAAACCTCAAAAAAAATCTTTCTTTTCAACAATACCTACCCATTACCATTTATACATAATTATCCTAACTTAATATTATAAATGCGAATGTGAGTTTGTTTGTTACGCTTTCACGCGTAAACTAGGTACCTACTCAACGTATCTGGGTGAAATTTTGCATGTAAGTACTTTAAGCCCTGGTATATGACATAGGATATTTTTATCATCATCATCATTTATCACCACGCGGGCTCCAGCTAGTTTTATACATTACTCGATAGCATACAACTTCGTGAATACGTCTGAATTTATTGCCATAGTGGAAAACTAAACAAAGAAAAAATACTTTACTGATTCCAAAACCCATTTAGAAATATTACATTCCTGTAGGTACATAATATGAGGTGGTATTTTGATAAAATACTTAAACTTGACTTTCAATTTATTATTGTTAAAAAGATCTAGCCCCAAACTAAGCAAGGAACCAGACAGCTGACAGAATACTTAAATACTTTTTTTTTTAAATACATACCTTTAACACATACAGTACACCAAGAAACAAGTAGTAGTTGTAGTCACACAAATGTTAGTCCTGAGTGGGAATCGAACCCACAACCTTCAGCTCTCAAAGCAGACATACTACCAATGAACCAGGGATGTTAATGATTTTCTTAAAAGCGAAGCTTTTTCTTAAACCCATGATATATAGCTAAAAAGTTATTAACTGACCTGTGTCCCTAGGACAATTCTCACAGCAATGTTCGTAAATCGTATTATATCGATCAGCAAACTCAGGCTATTTAGTAAAATCTGGAAAAGGCATTTTAAATTGAAGCGTCTTTAAAATTAATATTTACTTACTACATATTTAATTTATTATTCTACTAAAGCTATCGTTGACGATTGCTTACCCTAAATCCAAACATACAGTTTACGAACTCCACTTGTTCTATGAGCTGCAGATAACATCTTGTGAGTAAATTGATTTCCTTTGTTTCGTCATTAGACCGTAGTCTTTCAGTATAATCAAGTCGTTTTGGCTGTGAATCTCCGTTGACGTTTCCATATAACCAGATCTTATTAGATGAAAAACTGCCCTTGAATCCTGGTAGGAATTCAGCGACGGAGTAGTACTCGTAGACAATATCACCGATGATCATAAGGCGAAATCTAATATGCATGATATGAGACGACAAATCCAATGTGTTCAAAATTTTTATGTAGAGAAATATATAGGCAACCATGTACACTGTCGGAGTTGCCCAACCGAAAGTGATATACCAAGCCACATAATCACAGGTTGAGGTAGAAAGCCAAATAAACGTAAATAAGCTTAACAGCTTTATCAATTCCCATTTAATTTTCCTGTAATAAGTCATGCCGAGAATAGTGTCGATGTGTTCGTATTGCTCGAAATACTCCAGGCTAATATGTCTTCCATATTTGAAGACAAACCACAAATCAACAGAGTATTGAATCAAGTCATTTACCATCTGTACTGTATCTGTGAGCATAATGGATTGAGCGATTGTAATTTCTTGATAAAAGTATAAATTCTTGTAAATCAAATTCAATATGTTCATCGATCCAAGAATTGTAAAGGTGACTAGGCACTTGGTGATGTGAAAGAACTTTGATCTTGATGCATTTTTAAGAACATTACTGTTTATTGAGAATACATTGAGAAGCCAGGTCAATGGACTGAGGCTGTTATAAGTGTCCTGGGAATGATTTCGCAACTGACCTTGCAGTGCATCGCTAACTCGTCTATTCATGGTACCGAATTTTCTTACAACACCTTTATGTGTACCTACTACATTTAATAGCACTATCATATATACTACTAGCACTATAACGTCATATAAAACCGCTACTCGCGTGCTACACGTCTGATGACTATCTGATATCCACGTACAATAAAACAGAATATGTGTAGGCATAATTATGTATATACCTATCTTAAAACATGCATGAATAAAATTGATTGAATACCCTCCACTAAAATAATTAAACAAATTTTGTGTACATAGTACCCACTAAGTGAGTGGTGGGTGGTTGGTAAAATTATAAAGTGGTTATCTGGGTTAGTGGTAGAGTACATATCTGGCCAAACATTATTGTTTTGAAAATAGATACGTAACATTAGCTAATGAATCTCTTTGTAGATAAGTAGTTAGGTACCTACCTGCCTAATTGATTTTAAGAATTGTATCAATCTAAACGATTGCGAAGGTTTTGAAAATATAAAATCGCACTAATATTCTAAATGTTAAAGTTTGGATGGATGTTTGTTACTCTTTCACGCATAAACTACTGAACGGATTTGGATGAAATTTGGTATGGAGATAGCTGAGACTCTGGATTAACATAGGCTACTTTTAATCCCGAAAACATGTAGCGGGTAACACCGCGGGCCGCAGCTAGTACCTAATTCGTAATTCACATATAATATAGGTATTGTACATTTTTAGGGTTCCGTGACCAAAGGGTAAAATGGGACACTATTACTAAGACTCCGCTTTCCGTCCGTCTGTCTGTCCTTCTGTTACCAGGCTGTATGAACTGTGATAGACAGTTGAAATTTTCACTGATGATGTAGGTACCTACCTATTTCTGTTGTCGCTATAACATCAAATACTAAAAAACAAATTAAAGCTCCCACACAACAAACGTGATTTTTTTGCCGTTTTTATAGATAATGGTACGGAATCCATGCGCGAGTCCGACTCTCACTTTTGGTTTTTGCATTAGTTTCATAACTCGCGCGAAAATAAACCATTTAAAACATCTCTTACGCTCTAGCACAAAATTTATTGATATTTTGTGGCGAGCTCGCGGAAAATTCATGACTCATGACCTTCATGTCTTCCATTGTGTGGCTTTGATTGTCAACAAGACACTTTGACTAGATGGACTGTTGCACTGCAATCGCAGCAAAAACAATAGGCCAGGTTTGAAAGCTTGTAGTACGTACAACTAAACGTCACTTTTCGCTCTATATGAGCCTCAGATTAAATGTGTTTAATCTGAGATAGGAGCGATGAAAGCTAAGTACAACGCGCGCGCGGTCTCATCTTGTTTGGCCCTGAAGCAAAGGGTGGTGAAACCACGTCAATTTCCATAGTAAAGGAAAAGGTTCTGTGGGTAAATAAAACCGTTCAAAAATAGCATTTATTATGAGTGACTTTCGAATGGGTTTCTTTCCCCCTATATTATATTACTCATTGGGGTTTCAAGACCGTTAAAGCTTAGAAGATTCACAGTAGATCTTATTAATAGTGACTGTAGTGTAGATCTTCTAAGGTTCTTCTTATTTTTTGAATTTGACGCCGCATTTTATGCATTTAGTCCAGTCCGTGCCAGTCAAATCCAGTTATGAAATTAGTAAATTTTGTAGCGACCTTACCATAAGCTTCGATGGAGTTTTGGAAGAAACAGGAAAAATTATGTTTCATCACATTATATCAATTTCCCACACTCGTGTTTGTTATTCAGTATGTACTCTATGATTAAAACGCCACTTTTCTTATTTATAGACACTTGAAAAAACACTAGTTTTGGAAAAAAGTACAGTAGGAAGGACGACACGACCGTTTCCGTGTAACTGTAATCCGTGTTGCCGCCAAAATTATCTTTTTTTCTTTGATTTTGGCGTTGCATTTTGAGCATTTGCCAGTGTCAAGTGATTCATATTTGCAAGTTTCATAAGTTAAATAAGTCGCCTTGTAGCCATAGTTATAGTTGAAGACCAGTCTTGGTTAAGCCCAGCCCGTGTCAGTCAATTCAATTAATGCTTTAATAAAGTAATGGCGACATGACAAAGCTTCGATGGAGTTTTGGAAGCAACACGAAAAATTATATTTCACCACATTATATCATTTTCCCACAGTCGCACTTGTGTTTCGGCTTTATGAATAAAACATCACCATTTTTATACATATACACTCGATAAAACACTAATTTTAAAGACTGATGAATGAAATTAACTTGTTTTTTAATTGTGCACAGATAACATATACCCACATATTACTGTCAATGTCAGTGTCAATGTGACAGCGGAGTACATGAGAATATTTCCATTTTCCAGCGAAATTAGCCTGCCCGCAAGGGCAAATTATAAAAAAAAAAATTTCCAGCGAAACAAAACCAACGTAAAGCTATAGCTAGCAAAATAAAAAATTATAATAATATATGAATATTGTTGATTTTACTGCAGCAGATAACAGTTCCAACTTCTAACTTTATCTTCCGATTTCGTAAGTGTGTGATGAGCAACTGTTTAATGTTTATTTTGCCCAACAATTTTAATTATTGTTTGCCATACTCCATGGCGTTGGGAGCCAAAATATTTGATGATAGCGTTTCTTTATCCCTTGTTAATCTTTCTTTGGTGGCCTCCTTTGGGTGTATATTATTTTATATGTTGTAGGCTTCGATGAATAACATCGAAAAACTACTGACGGAACAAAATGTTTTGTGACTTAAAAGATTGTCTTGTTTACATAACAATGATATATGGCCAATCTGTAGTTGTTGTGTTGTTAATTTAATTTCAACACTTTTGAACACTTATAAGCCTGCGTTTGACCACTAACTAGCCTGATGCTAAGCAATGATGTGGTCGAAGATGAAGTATGCAAACTTAGGAGGTACCCATTACTCTTAACATGAAAAGATCCAGATTATACAAGAAACAAGGAAGCTAGCCCATTCTATGTTACCAACTATTTAATTCTTTTGACTATTCTAAACACAGCAGTATATTTTTCAAAACCATATGCATCAACTCTTTAATTGATTTTGCTGACTAGTCAACCAATACCAACTTATTACTTAACTTTTTATATTTCAGAATATATACTATCCAACATGGGTGGTGCTCGTTGCTCATACCAAAGCTGCAGCCAAAAAAGTGATAAGAAAACACATATGTTTCACTACCCTGTGTTTGATAAGATGCGCTGCCACCAATGGATCACAAATGCACAGAAATTAAACTATCTTAGTTTAAAGCTATCACAATTAAAGAACAGAATGGTTTGTCAACACCATTTCACTGATGATTGTTTTATGAATGAGATGGTATGTATTGATAGAAGTATGTATAATTTATAACAAGTACAGGTTTAGAAGTGAAAGGGGTCGCTTGTTACCAATAATTCATGAACATTAAAACCCAGACAATTAGATGTTGAATGATGATAAACTTTAGTTATTGCAGAATAATTCTGTTATGAAATTTAAAGTGAAAGATGTGTGTCAGAATCTTAGCATATGAAATGAAAAGATATAATTTTTACCTACCCCTAGGGGAACAAGGGAATGATTTAGTGCATTCAACTACATACAATCTTAAATTACCAGCTTTTTATCTCTGTCATGTACATATTATATATCGGAGAGTTTGAGTGATGTCACCCTTGATTGTTGAGTACACACTGCATGATTTATTTCCTTTTATGAACTTTTTTTTATGTTTGACAGGCTTGGTGTTTGACCACAGCTTACCTGATGTTAAGTGAAGGTGTGGTCGAAGATGGTAAAGCACACCTAGCCTGGAATGCAACTGGCTCTCAAGTGAGGCTGCCGGAACACTGTTAGTTGAACTATAATATACAGGTTAATCATAATCTGATATTGCATTAAACCTCAATTTTACTACTAAGTTGTTGTTGCACCACCAGGTGACCCACCACGATAAAACTTGATAAACGATAGACACCCACTGAACGATGAAGAAAGATGCAGATTAAATGTAATGCCCTGACATTGAGATTACATATTATGTATGTTCATTCTACACAACTTGATCTAAGACTTACTATGTGACCTAATTTTAGTTAAAAATTGTGTTCTATCCAACATATTTATACTATGGATCACTGAAACTAAAATAAACAATAAAAAATAAATATTGTTTAAGCTTTAGCATTCTGCTTTTTTTTCAGAAAAACAAGTTAAAAAACTATGCAGTCCCAACAGAGTTGGGACCATACTGTATTAAATCATGTGTGAAAGAGGAAGATGTAGCAGGAAATAACAGAGAAATTGAATTGTCTATTAATATAGATGACATAGAAAATGAGTTCATTTCAATGACAGATAGAAAAGCACATTTATCTCTTAAATATGGAGACTTCTTGACGAATGATGTCACAGAAGCAATAACATTGCCTGAATGTAAATCAACTTCTATTATGTTACAAGATAAGGGTATGATATTTAATAGATATGAGAGAAAAAAGAGTAATTCACCAATACATGAAACATCTCATGATAATACTATGAAAAAGATGACTCATCCAGGTAAGGTCAATCAAGTGGATAATGAGAAAGGTGTAGATACATTTGAATTTGAAAACAAATTTCACATTCCTATGGCTTTGGAACTTGATAAGCTTAATATTAATTTAAGTGGACAAAATCAATTTAAACTCAATGGCTCTGTATCTTCGATACTACAAACACCATGTCAAGAAACTCAAAAACAAACACATTCAGTTCCAGTTGCAAAAAAAGTCAGAATCATATCAGAAAAGCATATATCTGAACCAGTAAAAATACAGGCTAATGAGCTTCAGCCAGTTTCACCATCAGTGGTCATTAAATTATCAGATAAGAAAAAGAGTTATAATACTGAAATTAATAAAAAAGAGATCAGTACTTTCTATGTAGATGATTCACAGAATTTGCAACAAACCCAAAATAAATTAGATAATTTGAAAGGTACTATGGTTTCATTCACACATTTACCACAAGATGGTGTTACAGATCAGATGCATCTAAATAAATATACTCAACCTATAATCTACGAAGATCAGATAGGCCTTAATACCTTACCCATTCAGAATGCAAATGCTATTACTGACTCTAAAGTAGATTATATAGCATCACAAGTGAACCATAGTAGTTTACAGTTGGAGCCAGAAACAGGATTATATACAAACATGGGCCACAATATGACAACAGTGCCGAATCTGGAATTGGTGTCTGCTTCTTTGACCGGACCATCAGTTTATACCCTAATGGAAGTTTCACAAATGTTAAATTCTACAACAAACTCATCTCACATGGAAAATGCGTGTTTAGCACCACAAAATGCTCTATTACCGATTGATTCAGAAATGCTTCCTAAAAACCACAAACGTGTTCATAGAAACCTGACAAAAACGGTTAACGACACATTAGGAACGTCGACTGTTCGAACAGTAGTAAGTGATAAGCAGACGTCGGAGAGTAATAGTCCAAAAAAATCCATGGTAAGACATAAAATGCCACCACAAAAAGTAGCAGCTATTCAGGAAAAACGAAAATATAACATGAAATTGAGAGACATTTTAAATTCTTGTCTCAACAACATGGATAAAGACCCTGATGTTGAAAAATTAACAGCTGCTATGAAGAAAGAACTTAACAAAAAGAAAGTTGGGGAACACCTTTCGAACGATTCTAGCCTCCCACAAAGTCAAGAAAATGTTATCGCATATTTTGAGACTCGATTACAGAGAATGGAAGGCAATTTGATGAATAAAATTGAAGAGAATTCACTAAAGATTACTGATTTAAAAAAAACAGTAGCAAAACAGGCCCCTACCAAGAAATCTGCAACCACACAAACATATTTTACTGCCCAAGAAACAAAAAGGACTCTTTATCAACAAATATCACAGTATCTGACCCCTGACTTGAATAGTTTAATTTATGAAGAACTTTTTATAAATCAGCACAAATCCAAAGCTGAACCTAAAAGACGGAAAAGGAAAAGTAATAATGAAAAAGAACTATAATGTAAATACAATTGTACAGTGTATATTTTAATTATAAGTTACATACAATTAGGTATATGTATTTGTTACAACTTTTTTTAATGTAATTATAATTTATGTTATTTTAACAAGGCTTTTTCCAGTATTGTCGCCAGTGAACAATCCTAGGAAAGCGTCAGGTGCATTTTCGAAACCCACAGTAATGTGTTCTTGGTACTTGAGGTTCCCTTCTTGTACCCATTGTAAGTTTTTCTTTATGCCTTCCATAGTGCGTTCTGCATATCTATTAACTTGAAAACCTTCTATTTTCAACTGTTTACCCACGATATATGGTTGGATATATGTACCTGAAACGAGAAATATTTTAGTTTCTCGTCGCCTGTTAAAATTGATGAAAAGATTTATAGAGTACAACCACCACGAATTTCGTTGCTGCAAATGGATTAATCTATGGGATGGGATGGCAGAAGGCAATGTATACATAACAAATATATTCATTCACATGGTACCCAGCTTTTGGTACGATTGCAAGATTATAAGGGTTTTACGTCAATTTTATTGTTTTAGAGTGTGACCAAGAAAATAATAATCAAAGAAAAACACCAAAATGCTCGAGTAAACATATTAGGAACTTTGCTCGATCATTTTGGTGTATTGAAGATAGCATTTGTAAATATTTTCAATGTAATATGTAAACCTTTTCTTTATATAGCATAGCTTTATGTGTTGCCTAAGATATATTTTAACTTATAGGATGTCTGAAAAATAGGTTGAACATGTTGCACATTTAACCTTTTCGTTTCTCTGGATTAGTTTCATTGTAAGTGGCAATGGCGCCACAAACTGCTACCCTTCCGTATTCGTTCATTTGAGCTATCACAGTGCTGCTGATTTCGCCACCAACGTTGTCAAAATAGCAGTCTATCCCATTTGGTGCACTCTCCTTGAGAAATTTCACCAAGTCCACAGTTTTGTAGTTGCCGGCAGCATCGAAACCTAGGGTGTCAGTTAGCCATTTGCATTTCTCGTCTGTTCCCGCCAAACCGATCACTCTACACCCTGGAAAGAAGTTTTTATATTGAGAATATAATTTCGATTGGCATAATATCAGTAATTAACTATAGAAAATTATGCTTAGAAGTGATGCATATAGGTCCTCTAAAAAATTCTAAACAAATCCAGATCTTTTGCCCATCGTTATTTTGTATTCCGATATCCAAGAAACTTGGTGGCTTGCTTAGAGTGATGCATAATAATATAATATACCTTCAGCAATAACACAGTCAGAGTTTATTATTTTTATTGTTTATAAAATTATTTTGTTTGAAATTAATCCCTTAACATTTACACTTTGTACCTACCTACTATTCATAGTGTAAATTTTACACGCATTTTTTCCAACGAAACAGATAACCAGATGCTATTTCTATAGGTACCTATTTTGTTTAAAATGATTTAACTCACCCAATATTTTGGCAATTTGTCCGACGTGCGAGCCAACCGCGCCTGCGGCTCCCGACACTACCACAGTCTCGCCAGGCCGCGGCTTGCATATCTCTGTGAATCCGAAGTATGCAGTATTCCTGAACAAGAAATAACGATAGCGGTCTCATCATCATCAACCTAGCATAGTCACTGCTGGACATATTTTATGTAGGTCTCTCCTAGGACGCCACTCAGCCTAATCGCTTCAATAGTTTTTCACTTCCAGCCACTGCCGGCTGTCTTACGTATATCGTCACTCCATCTATTCTCAGGGCGTCCTACACTACGTTTGCCGATACACGGTCTCCACCCCAGAACACGTCTACCCTAGCGAATGTCGCTTTTGCGGAAAATATCACCAGCCCTCTGCCACTTCAACTTAGGTAGGTACTAATACGCTCAGCTATGTCGATGACTTTAGTTCTCTGGCGAATTACTTCGTTTCGGATACGATCCCTTAATGAAACACCAAACATAGCCCTTTTCCATAGCTATGACCACAGATCTCTAAAACTAAAGGGGTAGAACGCTATGGTTGAATATAACATTGGTAGCAGTCTACTTATCAACATTATTAGACCTAGTTAACTGTTGAACTAATTAGTAGGTACATATATAGTAGTGGTTAAAGTATTATCTTACCCGACCCTGCCACACACTCCAAGAGCCAAAGATATGGGCAAGGTTCCAAAGTCAGGTAGAGGATACATGTAAGGTTTCTGCGCGCATCGCTTGCTGCTGTCAGGTGTTACGATGGTACGAGTTCGCCATCCGAAATGTCCCATAACCCATGTACCCTCAAGGTATTGTGGGTTCTTGCTTTCTATTACCCTGAAATTGGAGTTATTTTTTAGTACTCCTGCCTACATCAAAATAAAAAACAAACACCAATGAGAAAACATTATGTATACTCGTACCTACTGTTTGTAATAACGTTTACAGTTTCTTTATCAAATAATAATAATATAATAATTTATTGCCAAAAGAAAAACAAAACATTTACAAGGTTTCGTTGACTCCCAAACTAGGCAACGTCTAAGCTATTTCCACTTTTCTAATTATCTGTTCTTTCGTTATTCTTTTACCTAATAATTATCTAGGTACCTAAGTACATATGAACATGATTTTATCTTACTTTGCTATTTGCCCACCAATCATATCGCATGGGAATACATTTCCTAATTTTACTCTCTGATACGGGTCCACGCTCAAATAGGCTGCTTCACATAGAAATTCTGAAAGAAATATAAATTGAAACTTTAGAAAATACCCGACACCAGTTGCATAATAATTGTGGATTTAAGCTCGATCAGACCTGTGGAAAAACTCTCATCCATTCATCAACTAAATCACACAACTTTGATATCGTAAATAAAGTTGAACCTCGACAAAATGTACGAAACACAAACAGCTGATTTTTATCGCAAAAAACAAAAGTTGTTCATAGTGCTAAGTATAATGACACCTTTTTGACCAAACAAATTGTTATTGTTGAACTTAGTCACTTACCATTTTCCTGAAGAGAAGGAAGTATTTCTTCAACTATTGAAAAGTCGCTCTTTTTTGGCACTCCTACAAAAGGAGTGTTTACAATGTATTTTTTGGCTACAACCATGTTCAAATTCAAACAAATTCAAAGTGTAGTGTAGAGTGCTCAAGTGCCTATATCATTCACCTCAGAATACTTATCAATCAATTTTTTCTTGTTGAGTTAAATATTTTTACACTTGCAAGGTTATAAGTATGCCAAGGCGATAAGTACCAGTAATGTTACGTAATTTATCACTAATAAATAATCAACAAACTAGATGTTTTTATCTTTGGTCCTTAATTCCTTATTGGTCTATCTGTATTCTGTAATGTTCATTCAATATTCACTTCATTCATTTAATATTTAATTCCTTTTATGCAGCCAAGCCTAGGAAAGCATTGCGTAAGTTTTTGTTATATGCCGTAATCTCACTCTGCTTGCTGCTAAGCGGATCATAAAGTAAAAAAAATATTGGTTTAATGTGATAAAACGTTTTATTTATAACCTATATCTGTAATCGGTCAAGCGGGAAATTTGAACGTGCATTCCTGACTCCTGGACAACGGACAACAAAGTAATCTAATGAATGATGAATCGTAAACTCTCTTCCGTAAAGATAATAAATACATAGATATTATTTATTAACGTTGTTTTAAGTTAATTTATTCTTAAAATACCCTCTTGATTTCATGCGTAACTCAACATCAAAAGAAGTCGACAACATTATAAGCAACAATAAACTTGTGCTTGAGCTGTCGGTGAAGGAAAACATCGTGAGGAAACCATCGCATGATGGCGGTAGTGTACTTTCTAGTACTCTGATGGCTAGCTATCTCACTCAAGATAAACAATCTGCCGCCAAACACCTAACAGTGTATTCCGACAGTAGTTCCATTCCAAGCTAGGCGTGCCTACCATCTTGGACCACATCAGGTAACCAGTCGTAAATGACCTGAACTGTCACTTTAAAAAAAAATTATAAGTAGGTAGGGCTCACAAGAACTGTCGATCCATTTTTGTTAGCAAGTTTTTACTATTTTGTTAGAGTTTTATATTAGTTTTGACCTCAATGGGTCGTTGCGATAACTACTGGTAAATGTATGGAGTCGCGTGCAATGGGCAACGTCCGCGTCGCTGCCGAGAGTATCTACCTAAATGGAAACAGATTTACTCATTTGTAACTCTTACAATGTAATCTGCTACAACTACTGATTTAAAAAAAGTACCTATAAACGAGAAACTGATCTGTCCCAATCACAGAGCAGTATACCTACTTAAGCTCTGTGGGCCTAATAATAGATCTACAATTATCGATTATGTATAAATAATAGTCTTTCCATTGACCATTGAACCAATTGCTCATAATTATGTAGATACCTATGCATAAGTGCAGTACCTAACATGCAGTCCATTTTGAATAGGTTTTACTGTCGCAAGTGAAGATCGACACCAAATTGATTGACTTTGCCTAGAATGTGACTGGAAACAGACAGCTATTGACTTTCTCGAATTCGCATTCGCATCATAGAAATTAATGTAAATAATTTATCATAATTATCCTAAAATAGATACCGAAGTAAAAAAGTACCGAGGTGATCTATGTTTTGTAATGGTACGTCGTTCCAGAATATCGGAGGAAGCAAAAGTTTCAGTTATGTAAGTATGCTTTATGTTTACTGTAATAACAGATCTATAATAATAGGTAGGTAGGTATATTCTGTTCCTTTTACCGTGCATTTTTATACGCCACTTTATCTTAGATCAAAATAACTGTATCCTACAGTTTATCAGCCTAAAGAGTTATATTGCGTATAGGTGTGTGTTTTCCTAATGCATACGAAATAATGAAAATATAACTATTGTTATACACAAAAAATTGAAAAAAACCACAACTTTTAAAGAAAAAAATGTAATGGGGCGACACGACTCATTCGGCGTTCCCGCCAAAACTCCACTAAGTAGGTACTTATTCTTTAAGGTACATTGCAGTATAGTTATAAAAATTAAGAGTTTGTTTTTATTATTTGTGCCTAGAAAATTAACAAAATATTGAGTACATATCGTTTTTATTTCAGAAACGACAATCATGCACAATCGAAATTAAAATATCCAAGCATATCTTACTTCACACTGGTATTGTATTACACAAATTTCAAATATTAAAAAAAAAACTTAGAATAGGTACTATATAAATATTCTATAGTGTCTCTTTTTCCATGTGTTCAGAACAAAAAAGCATTGTCAGCATTGCAGATATTGAAACGGCATTGACACACATGTATAATATAAAACCTTTGTTTTCAGTACAGATTCTCATCAAAATGCGACAGAAGGCTAATAACTATAGCGTTAGTAGCCACTTTCGTAGCGGCTATCAGCCTCCCGTACGCCATCACCCTCGTGGCCAATACTTTCCAAAACATGATCTCTTACGCTAAGGAAGAGATAAGTAGCGAACAATTCCTTATACGAATGCAAAGATTTGGTATTCTGTATTCGTGTGTTGGAGTTTTAATTTTCACGGGTGGATATCTAGGATCAGCTTTGATGAATATTACGGCTATTAATCAGGTATTTATTTCTGTATTTATATACCCACGATTTCCGGCATAAAAGTTGCCTATGTGTTTATCTAGATTCTAAGATGTTTTACATTTCAAATTTCATTCAAGCTCGTTAAGCCATTATAGCCTGTAACAAAGCTTAAAACCAGTGTGACTATATATAAAAAATTGAAACAACTTTTATTTTTTTAATGTACCTAAAAGTAATGATACGAAGACGTACCTACATGTCCTCTGTGGGTCCCCTTCGGACCGCGCTAAGCACCCCACGCATCTATCACTGCAATTACATATATACATATAAAGTGACCATACATACGTATATAAAAAATCACAAAAGACAATTCAAAACCGCAGTATCTAGCTTAGCGGATAAGTGACAGAATAGAATAATCAAAACATTTGAAACTAATTATTTATTATTTCAAATCATTCGGTGGAAGTATTTCAATACTTCTATACGAGCAATCCGAACCCTTTTGAGCCAAAATTTTGTATTTTGTTACACATATTATATTAACTATATTTAGTGTAGCACAAACGCAAACCAATAAAACTATAAGAAATAGGTATACGGGATTCTAATCTCTTTCATGAATAAATTGCGGATATCTGAAAAATTTCGTCGTCAATTCCATGTTGATAATGAAAGTGAAGATTAAGATTTTGTAATTTTAAAAACCCGTTTTGAATAAAAATTCATAACATACACTTTATACATAATTATACCATTTTTAGGATTCCGCGCCCAAAGGGTAAAAACGGGACCCTATTACTGAGACTTCGCTGTCCGTCCGTCTATCACCAGGCTGTATCTCAGGAACGGTGATAGCTTGACAGTTGGAAGTTTCACAGATGATGTATTTCTATTGCCGCTATAACAACAAATACTAAAAATAAAATAAAATAAATATTTAAGGGGGGCTCCCATACAACAAACTTGATTTTTTTACCGTTTCTTGCTCGATACTAATAACGGCGACAGGTAGACGCTTTAACTATTCACAGAATATTTAGTTTTATTATAGATAATGGTACGGAACCCTACGTGTGTGAGTCCGACTCGCACTTGGCCGGTTTTCTCTTTTTTGACTTTATACGTAGCGCCATTTGTCCCACAAACTAAGCAAAGCTTATTATTACCATTACTTATTTTGTGGTATTAACTGGCTTTGTGTCTATCTATTTTAGATTTACAAAACAAGAGAAGCATATTTGAGGGCAGCATTAAATCAGGATTTTGCCTATTTTGATTTATATCAAACTGGCGATTTTGCGTCTAAAATGGCCGAGTGAGTAAAAAATTATTTAGAAATTCCTTCAGTTTGTCTTCGTTCACTCACAACATCTTTCTATCTTAATCTAAAGACTGCTAACCTAACGTATTTTAGTGATATAATCAAGTTAGAAGAAGGTATAGGTGATAAAGTGTCGGCGCTGGTTTACAATCTAACGATAGCCGTAGCTTGCGTATCGATGGCTTTTTACAAGGGATGGAAATTGGCTTTAATGTGCCTCACTACCGCTCCAGTGACGTTTATCTTAGTTGGATTGACTGGAAAGGTAAATATATAACGTCCTATAAATTTAATTTTATAACCATAAGTTGTTATTAATTAAAATTGCGGGAAACTTAGGGCCAACTCGGGCCAAGGCTTTGTTTTTACACAATTAGAGTGAATGAGTGAATGAATGAGAAGGTTTTTATGAGCTTTAGCACAAAAAAAAACTTACAATAGAGTTTTGGCGGGAACGCGGAAGGGTCATGAGGCCGTTTTGTATTTTTTTTTTAGTGCCAAAAACTAAGAACGACTCGTAAAAATAGCGTTCATAAATTTAGTTTGTTGTAACGCAATAGTTTTAATCCAGTCGGTTCGCATGATGTAGCTGGATTATTTATTATACTGCTATGCTGTCTATCGATACTGATTCTCGAACTGCCTTATTTTTGCTTTGCCAAATGCGACACAGCGTTTTGCTAAACTGCGTATATTACTGGGAGCGCTTTTCGTGTAGGTAGTAACTTTATTATGTTATGTACTACAGTTGGCCAGTCGTCTAAGCAAGAAGGAAGCCATGTCATCCGGGAAAGCCAGCTCAGTGGCTCAGGAAGTGTTGGGTTCTATCCGTACCGTGTACTCCTTTAATGGTCAGCAGAAAGAACTGCGCAGATATAAAGAACCACTCAGCCAGGCGCGGAAAATAAAAATTAAAAAAGGTGACTGACTCAAATATAATTATATTCTTATCTATAAATATTCATATATAATTATACCGATGTAAATAAATAAATATAGGGGAACATTTCACACGGCACCATTTAACTCGAAACTAAAGTAAAGCTTGAACTATGAAAACCAGAGAACTGATAGAGATGACAACAATGGTCAGCGCGGTCGGTTCACCGCGGTTTATTTTTATAAGTTTTTTTAACTGACTTCATAAAACCGGTTCTTAATTTGTTGGAATCCTTTTTTTATTGTATGTTTTCCGATTACTCAAAGACATGGATCGATTCGAGAAATGTTTTTTTTTTTTAAATTGCCCATTGGCACCAAGTCAGAATCTGATCCCAGAAAAATCGAAGGAAAAATATTTTCTAAAACTGTTGAAATATTTGCGTCTGGTACTCATCATCTAACGTTGCTGAGTTGATGATGGAAAATATACCTCCTTAACTATTAGGAGTTAGTGGACAATTCTTTAAATTTTATAGGCTCGTATAGACCGCTACTTATATTCCTTTGAGTTATTCAGGTGAGCTGGTGATAGAAGGTACAATTTCTTGTTCTTAAAAAGGATATCTTTCAGATTGGTCTCCATGAAAATTTCATAATCGATTCAGCAGTTTGATCTTTAAAACAAAGCCTTGTTTGGGCTTAGGGTCATAAAGTCGTTTTTTTTTTATTGTAAATGTATGCTTATTGTTTTATTAGAATTCTTCACCGGCTTATCTATGGGTTTCCTGTTCTTCTGCATCTTCGGGTCCTACGCTTTATCTTTCTATTGGGGAATCTACCTTGTAATCAACGACCCCCAAAACTATAACGCCGACGTGATGTTTTCTGTATGTATATAACTGTCAAGTAACAATTTGGTAGATAGATACCATCCCATAATGTTATATAATATATCATTATGGTATTTTGATTAGATGACAGACATATTCTGGACCTGGGGTATTATTGCACCTAAATTTTCATAATTAAAAACAATTTTACTTTACCGATAATAAAACATAACCAAAGCTAAAACTAACAGCAGTTCGTGTGTTTTTTTTCAAGATTTCAGTATTGGGTTACGTATAGATTTTTTCGCATAATAAAAAAAGTAGTAGTACTTAGTAACTCTATTTTAGAATATGTCAGACAGATTGAACAACAGTGCGAGCCCATACTAAGCAGTGGGATAAGGTTTGGATTGAAGATGATGATGAAAATCTTCAACTAGGTTTTATGATTGACCTTGTAATCAAAAATTGTGAATTTACATTTAGACTAACTGCGCCCGCGGTGTTACCCGATACCTACATTTTTTCGGGATAAAAGGTATCTTTTGTCTCATTAATTTTACATTAAAAAAAAAATGACTACAGACTTACCGAGATACTATTGTTTCCTATTTCAGGTGTTTTTCGGCGTAATGACAGGAATGAGTAACTTGGGTATGTTGGGATCACTAGTGGGTTCTTTTGGAGCCGCCAAGGGTGCTGGTGCCCAAATATTCCACCTGATCGATAATGTGCCTACTATTAATCCTTTGCTGGATAGAGGTCTGAAACCTAAAGTGGAAGGAAATATTGAAATCAAAGATGTAGTGTTCAAATACCCGGCTAGATCTACAGTATCGGTGAGTTTTATTTGTATAATTCAGTCAATTTGTCACTCTTTTATCAATAAACTAGCTGACGCCCGCGACATCGTCCGCGTTAACTTTAGAATTAGGTTCAGAGAGAAATGAAACATGTAAGAAACAAATAAGCAATAGTCATGAATCTGACATCTGACAATCTGACATCTGACATCTGTTAATCTAATATCTGACAATCTGACAGACCCTGGATTAACACGTAGGCTACTTTTTATCCCGAAAACATGTAGCGGGAAACACCGCGGGGCGCAGCTAGTTAGACCTAGTTCTAGATTGCAGATATACGTATGTATCTGACACACATTCATCTGATAGAAAACCTTAAAACAGACTTAAAACTTTGAGCCGATTTTTAAAGCAATCAATTGTTTGTTATTAACTGATGAGGTTAGTAAGCCATTTGTATGATTGTATGCACCTAGCGCCAGGCATCCGGATAAAGCCGGACATCGTTAGGCTTTTTAATTGCGTGTCCGGCCAAAATAAACGGTGTCCGGCTTTTGTTACTTACACTTTTTACATTTCGCAAACGAGCGAGCACCGAACGTGGCCGAGCGTTTTTGTCGTACTTACAAAAATCCACAATAATGTAGGGTGTCTTTTTACTGAAATGTCCGGCCAAACTGGCTGGTCTGTCCGGCTATTGGGTTTGGCGACCTGGCAACCCTGTATGTGCCTCGCTTGCTTGTAGCAGTTATAAGAACACGTTTAATTACAGGTTTTGAATGGAGTAAGTTTGAAAGTGAGCCATGGACAATCTGTAGCCCTGGTGGGTCATTCAGGCTGTGGCAAATCAACAATTATATCGCTCATATCCAGATATTACGATGTTCTCAATGGTAGTGTAAGTTCTTTATAAATACTTTTCAACACCAACACCGTTGCACACCTAAAGTTCTAACCGCTATATATCTCTTGTCTACCCATTTAGCTTACTTGCATTAGCTTACTTGGGTGTGGCCGTGCAATTCTCACCCAGGATAAGAGATTGTTCTATGTTTTATAAGAGTGTATGAACAAACAAATACTTTGTTCTGTCACTAACTGGTTTCCATAGTAAGTACGAGTTATGCTTAATTTCGTGCAGAATGGCGTTGTGGTAATATATTAAAAAAAAAGTATCTTTCGATATTTTTCATTACATTTTTATATGAAAAAAATTAAGTTATATTAGGTACTTAATTATACAAATGTACCTACATATTTAATATTGTCTACGTACCTACTAAGCTCTTTGGCTTTGGTGGCCAACAAGCTAATTTTACTTGGTGGTAGATCTCCTTAGCATTATAGGCTGTTGAGGCTAGCCATCGAAAGTCTCATAGTAATGAGCGCCAAAGCAGCGATACCCTGGCCTTTGTTTCAAAGTTCTATGAATCGCTGTAATGGCGTTATCTCATACCATCAGAAGAGTTTTCCACTCATGTCACTTTTTGTATTTTAACAGGTCCGTATAGATGGCCACGACTTGCGCGAGCTATCAGTGAGCTGGCTTCGCGCTCATATTGGGCTGGTGGGTCAGGAGCCGACCCTCTTCAACACCACCGTACGGGAGAACATCCGCTACGGACGCGACGGAGCCACCGATGACGATGTCGAAGCAGCTGCCAAGAAAGCCAACGCACACAACTTTATTGTCAAGTTACCAAGGGTATCAAAAGCTTGTTAAGTTTGTTGTTGTTTTGTCTTTACGTTCGTCAACCCAGCCACCTCATGCTTCCTTCCTTTCCCAACGTTGAATTTGACTTTACATAATTGGGAAAAGTTCAATTGCGTTAAATTGTTGTTACGGTTTTGAAGATTATTCTTACATAGAAAGTGAACATTACCGAAAGTTTTTTCGCTCTCCTTCTCTATTGCTTTAACAAATAGCATGCCCACTTTCTTTCAACCGGCACAGCTGCAATGCTGCGTTCCCTTCTATCGCACGGGATACTTAGCTCGGATATTTTTGTCGCAAGTTTCCATTCGCATTAAAATTTCAGTCTTTATTGCTTAATTGCTTTAGTAATCGTTTATATTCATTGGTAGGTTTGATTGATTAGTCTTGTAACTAGGTATTGTTGCAGCTCTACTAATTACTGAACTTCATATAACAATTTCAAGGGTTACAATACACACGTTGGTGAACGCGGAGCCTCTATCTCGGGAGGTCAGAAGCAACGCATTGCAATAGCGCGGGCTCTAGTAAGGAACCCTAGTATACTCCTGTTGGACGAGGCCACCAGTGCTTTGGACTTGTCGTCGGAGGCTAAAGTGCAAAAAGCTTTACAGAAAGTAAGTTTATACCTCTGATTGTACTTGATTTGATACTACAAGAAACCGGCTAAGTTCGCGCACGAAGGGTTCCGTACCGTAATACCGGGTTTACTTAGTGGTAGATCTCCTTAGCTTAGGTCCTGTTTTACCCTTTGGGTACGGAACCCTAAAAATGACAAAAAACGAATTTGTACTGATGTCTATACTATAGTATGTTTGGCTATTGCTGCTTCTATAAATGACGAGAGATGTTGCTGAAGCGATCTTTAGTTTAGCCGAAGAATTAAAAAAAAAATTCAAACGATGCCGTTTTATGTTAAACTGGCACATTTTTTTTTTCTTTATCTGTTTAGTTTTGTACGCTACTCTTTAAAATACTATACATAATTTATTTATATAAAAAGCGGTTGATAACGGAAGAAGAACAAAAGTTGTTAGATTTAATATATTGAACAGTGAACATGCCATTAAAAGGATGCCGACTGATTACAAATGTATACTTAAATTATATTATAATTACTAAAATTTACTAAAGGTTTTTTGCATGTTTATCATTCATGAAGGCTGCTGAAGGACGGACCACAATCATAGTAGCCCATCGTCTCTCGACCATTCGAAACGTGGATCTCATATACGTGATGAAGAATGGAAATGTAATAGAATCAGGCACTCATGAGGAGCTGATGAGGAACCGTGGGCATTACTACGATATGGTGATAACGCAGGAACCCAATACTCTCACTGGGTCGAAAGGTATTTTAGAACATTCTTCTGGAAACCGATGTATTTGTAACGGTGATAGCTCAGTGGTTAGCGCGGTCGGTTCACACGCCGAGGGATGTAGCTTCAAACCCCAACAACGAGCTTGAGCTGGCAGTGAAGGAAAACATCGTGAGGAAACCATGATTTAGTGGTACGGTATTTTCTAGTACTCTGCTGGCTAGCTACCACTCGCACGTAACTAATTAACTACCTACCTATAACTAATTTCTTATTCTTCATACTTTTTGTAATTACTTATTGATTTATTTCCGATCTAAAATACCTACTGTTTAATAAGTAAGCAAAGTTCAGTTATCGGTAGTACTTCACAATATTTGGTTGAGAGCCCTGTTGGTTCATTGGTAGTATGTCTGCACCAAGAGCTCAAGGGCGTGGGTTCGATTCCCACCCAGGACAAGCATTTTGTGATATAAACAAATATTTAAATAAATGAAAATATAATGTTTGTTCTGTGTCTGGTGTATGCATTATACTAAGTATTTATTTACAAATAAAGCTTTGCTTAGTTTCGGGTCAGATGACGCTGTGTCCTATGATATTTATTTATTATTTATTTAAAAAAGACCCATGGGATTGTCTTTATACTGTCGTTTAATTTTTTGTGGTACTATTGACTTTAATAAATAATGATATTTCTGTCTTTAGTTGGAAAAAAATGTTAGGTCGGTATTACAATCGAGACGTAACCTTTTCTTTTTCTAGAGGTCACAGTTCCAGTGAGAGAAGATTCTGACACGGAGGAAATCGTCGAAAAAGCTGATACGTTGAGTGTAATAATTGTTTATCTATCATCTTTCAGTTTTCATATACGTAATATATTTAACGTAATAATGTATTAACAAGCATACATTTATAATAAAAAAAAAACGATTTTATGACCCAAACACGGCTAGGTCTTAAGATCAAACTAATGAATCGATTAAGAAATTTTAATGAGGACCAGATATTCTTTTAAATGAGTTTTACCTTCCATCATCAGCTCACCTGAATTAGGAACATAAGTAGCGGTCTATACGAACTTATAATATTTAAAAAGAATAATCACTAACTCTTGATGGTTAATGAGTTATATTTTTCATCTACTCAGCAACATAATGACATTTAAAAATATGAAATTTTTTACTTAAATGAATGCTCCCCCTCCTCTCTTTTAAACGTTGCTGTGCCTGACAGGGTCCATATTTCTCTGTGTACCATATACTACTTTGTATTTAAAGATCTTGTACAGGATGGAAGCAATAAATAAATATCTTGAATCTTGAATCATGAGTACCAGACGCAAATACTTGAATAGTTTTAGAAAATGTATTAAAAAAACACATTATGCGTCCCTATACAATTTAACTGTTGCACACGAATTTTCCGGGAAGAAAAACTTTTGTTTCCTTTTAAACAAAAAAAAAAAAATCTCGAATCGGTCTAGGCGTCTTTGAGTAATCGGGGAACATACATACAAACTTTTTTTTAAGTCGGTTCATCACATCATCCACAGCCTTCTTTATCCCACTGCTGGGCATAGACCTCTCTCTTTTCATGCCATCTGCCTCGGTCCTGTGCCAATCTGGTCCAGGCGAAGTCTGTTAACAATAGTAAATCCATACTTCTATACTAAAAGCTCAAAGAATCAGTAAGCTGAAGGGGCCACATTTCTCGAAGAACCGATAACCGATGGGGTAGACGAGTTCTTGAGTGAAGACCGCGTACAGGCAAGCGTAGTGTAGGGCACCCTGCGGCCAGGTGGTGTGACCACCTGCGTCTAGCGGCGGGAAAGCAATGGACGCAAAAAGCTGTCGATCGAGCTCAGTGGCGTGCATTGGGAAAGGCCTACGTCCAGCAGTGGACAGCGAAGGGCTGATGATGATGATGACTTCCATACTAATATACTTAAATGCAAAAGTGACTCTATCAGTGTGTTACGTATTTGCACTATTTATTTAAACTTAAAATAAATATTGCAAATATTTGAATGTGTTTTTAATTTTTAACAAGATGCTAGACGAAAGAAGTGATGTTCCAAAGACATTACGTATGTCTTTTTGGAGAGTGATTCGCCTCAACTCGCCTGAGTGGAAGTCTATCACCATTGGATGTCTCGGCTCCATCTTCATTGGCTTCTCATTGCCACTGTTTATCGTTGTGTTTGGTGATATGTTCGGAGTAAGTTCTATGCAAATAAATATCTTTATCTGTTAAAATTAATTTTGCTGCTAATTTAATTCAGTATAATTATTATTACAAGTGGGCCGGCCCGGCTTCGCACGGGTAAACAAAACTCGATTAATAATATAGCCTATGTTACTCAGTGATCATGTAGCATTCTAATTATGAAGGAATCATTCAGATCGGTCCAGTACTTTCGGAGCCTATTCAATACAAACAAATAAACAAAAATCAAATCTTTCCTCTTTATAATTAGTGTAGATGACAACTGCAATATTTTTTTTTATGTGAAAAATAATGAGACGAACGAGGCGCTCTCCCGATGGTAAAAGATAACGCCTGTCCATGACCATTGCAGTGATACACAGAACTTTGAGTAATAAAGTCCAGGGCATTATTACTGCTTTGGTGCTCATTACTTTGAGACTTTCAATGGTTAGTCTCAACAGCCCAGTAATTTTTAATCAGTAACGTGTTTGTCGCTTTTAGCGATATGGCCGCCACTTGTGGCACTAACTAGGTGAGCCCCTATTTTGTAACTGTCTGTCTCTGTTTGTTTGTTTTTGTTTTCGGTTATGTTACAAAATAAAATAATATTCTTTCCTTCATTAGCTCATAAGATTCTTTGAATTTTTGTTCATTTTTCTATATTTGGTGTACACAATATAAAAAGTGTCTATCTATCTATCTTATAATTATTTTATGTAAGTCACAAAACAATTGTCAAGTCAAAATTGTCGTTTTTATACAACAATAATTACAAATATTATTTTGATAACACAATTCAAATCGCCTTGTAGTAATGACGGCGCCATTTTCAAATAACCGTTATTCCACAAAATCTAACAATACCTTAGGTTAGGCTCTTTTTAAATTATTTTTAAAACCACCAAACTTTATCGATATTTATCGGCTGTAACGACGAACCGTTATACTTGTTCCAGCAAAACAAAACAATACGAGTACCCACGAACAACGTTCTTTATGAAGGAATGTTCATTATGTGGGTTGTTCAATGTGTTGTTGTTGGACTTCAATATTATTATTATTAGCTACGCACTTACTCCCGCACTCCCAATCCGAACCTTTTGCGCGCTTTTTGCCATTTGACCCAGACCATGCATCAGACAAAAAATAAAAAAGTTTTTGTTTTGTCTGGGGCATGTTTCAATTTTCATGACTTATTTTTATTTAGTGCGATAGTTGACGGCGTGAACGAATGGCTGATTTAATAAGTTTTGGTTTTGATCGTGTGTATTCGCGTTATGATGTCGCAAAACAGAGGTACCTATTGAAAAAAAAACACAACTTTATACTAAATAAAAACGGACAAAAATGACCGATAAGTTTTGGTTTTGGATCGTGTGTATTCGCGTTATGATGTCGCAAAACAGAGGTATTGAAAAAAAAAACAACTCTATAATAAATAAAAACGGACAAAAATGACCGATTACTTTAAAAACTACGTGTAGTCTATCAGCTGCACTATAGGCAGCAAGGTACCAAGTTTTTACAGAATACTCTACACTTTATTTATTTTTATTAATTTGTTTTCAAATAAATTATCGTTATTTGAAAACAAGTTCATAAGCATAGCCTATACCCATACTACATGCATATTTTAAAAAAATAATTTAATATTATGACCATTAATAATTATGACTTCTTGTGTATATTGCTTACAACAACTATCGGACATAACGTCCGAAGTTATATGGCCCCTTCAACGTCGTTATAGCGGGTTTCGACTGTACGAATTAAGTTGATAGAATATAAAATTGTTTTAAATTTCATACTCTTACTTTTCAGGCTATGTCAGATTCTGATCCAAACAAGTTGATGGAAAAAGGGAGAACTGTTGCTCTAACTTGCGTCATAATAGGAGTTGTTATGGGAGTTTCAAATTTAATTGAGGTAAATAGGTTGCACCTATAAGTAAAAGCGACACGGGCAGGGTCAACTGTATATACCTTCATCGCTAGATGCAAGACACTATTTATATAGACAGATACACATTTGGACACAATATTACACCTATATATAATTCACACTTAATAACACCAGACAGCCAAGCTCAGGCAAGTGTGTTCTCGAAGACGACTAGGAGCCAAGTGACTGCAAGCAGTCGGACAATCACGAACGAAGAGAAGAGAAAGCGCCTCGGTTCCCGTTACGGTGATAGCTATCAACAGCTGGCACGTAGTTTCCGGTATAGACTTTGATTGTTTTGCATTCGGAAAGGCGGCAAATACAAGTGGCGATAACATAAGGCAACGAATAGATACAGACTTAACAAATATTTAGAGATCCTAAAACCACATTATCGTTTTTTTTCTTTACATCGAATAGGTTTGCGTCCTCCAAATGATCAAAATCCGTTCAGCTGTTTTTGCGTGATTGAGTAACAAACATCCAAACTTTCACATTTATAATTTAGGTAGTAGGATACACATTTTCACTTGTCATTATTTTATACATACTGTCCCTGTATCTGTACGACTAAAAAGAAGGACCGGACCATCCGATGGTAATTGATCATAAACTTACCATCAGGTGGGTGAATCAATTTGGGTGTCTTCAAATCCAAAGTAAACAAGGTAGTAAACAGTGGCCTAGCGTGCCCTGTATCAAAATTAGTTGGGGGCCCAAATGAAGGGTAAAGATTTCTCACAAAAAAACAAAAATGCTTGCATTAAATAAAAATAAATATTTATTGAATATTTATGGCAGTTGATCGTGTTATTTTTTTTTATTTTTTTCCCCCTGGAAGCACGAGATTAAGTGACATTGTGGATTAACAGTTTACTAATCTTTGCTTACACACATTAGGGGCCTCTGTAGCCTGGGGCCCCATATTATTGATACGGCTGATATGGCGGTAGCTACGCCTCTGCAAGGTAACTATGTGGATCTTCTAGGTGAACGCGCTCCAACCTACACTGCTTCGCTTATTGCTTAATTTTTTACATTATATTTATAATTATATTTTTGCTGATAATTGTCAGATAAGGTAAAATCAAACATGGTGGTAGGGTACTTCCTAGTATTCGGCTGGCTAGCTACCATCCTCAAGTTGAAAATCTGCCGCCAAGAATCTAACGGTGTGTTCCGGCAGCCTCACTTGAGAGCCAGTTCCATTCCAGGCTAGGTGTGCTTTACCATCTTCGACCACAACTTCACTTAACATCTGGTGAGCTGTGGTCAAACACCTAGCCTGTCAACAATAAAGAAAAAAACAGATGCTCTGGTACTTCTTTACCACGTTTTTATATATGTCCAATTGAATATAAGTATTTGTATTCAAATGCTTTCCCAGTGTTTATCATTCGGGATAGCCGGTGCATACTTGACGGAGAGGCTACGCGTGAATATGTTCTCGCACATGCTCCAACAACACATCGGCTACTTTGACGAACGAGACAATTCCACGGGCGCTTTGTGCGCGAGGTTGTCTGCTGAAGCTGCTTATGTACAAGGTGTGAGTATTTATTACACTTAGTGTGCCTTTGACACCTCTGGCTAAGATCTTCTTCTCAATCTTTTGTAGCGATGATAGCTCAGTGGTTAGCGCGGTAGATTCGCATGCCGAAGGGCGTGGGTTCAAACCCAACAATGAGCTTGAGCTGCCGGTGAAGGAAAACATCGTGAGGAAACCATAGCATGGTGGTAGGGTACTTTCTAGTACTCGGCTGGCTAGCTACCACCCTCAAGTTGAAAATCTGCCGCCAAGCATCTAACGGTGTGTTCCGGCAGCCTCACTTGAGAGCCAGTTCCACTCCAGGCTAGGTGTACTTTACCATCTTCGACCACACCTTCACTTAACATCAGGTGCGCTGTGGTCAAACACATAGCCTGTCAGCCATTAAAAAAAAAAAAAAAACTTCAAATTCTGGCTAAGATGCTTTTAAACTTTTCACAATTTTATATTTTTTCAGGCTACTGGACAACGCATTGGAGTCTTCTTACAAGGGCTTGGCTCCATTGGCCTGGCGCTAGTATTGGCGATGACGTTTCAGTGGAAAGTCGGCTTGGTAGCAGTATCTTTCTTTCCCGTTATTGCAATAGTCATATACTACCAGGCGAAAGAAACTGGCAAGGAATCTCAGGGCAATGCTGTGTCTCTCGAGAATAGCACAAAGGTAACTAACTCTTTTGCAGAAAAGGTGTCACATTTACACATTTCTGTCTCTAAACCTGGTTTATGCCTTGCTGTGAGCTGAACGAGCTGCCAGTTATAGACACGCGAAGTGTATTTTTTCCCACACCATTTTTACATCAGTTTAAAAAATAAAACCAAAAAATACCAGTGTAAAAATATTGTCAATATAATAAAGTGGCATCAATTATTCTAATCTGATTCGCGTTAAGATGTATGCATTACCGTACCAGGTAGCTATGGAAGCAGTGTCGAACATTCGCACGGTGGCGTCTCTCGGTCGCGAGCACCAGTTCCTCTCGGAGTACACGGCCCAATTGGCGCCAACGCTACCGCTGTCACGTCGCGCGGCGCACTGCCGAGGAATAATTACCGGCATGTCACGCTCCATGTTCTACTTCATCAATGCAGCTGCGCTGACTGAAGGTGGCCATTTGATCGTCTCTGAAGGCGTCGCTTATGAGAATATTCTAGTGTGAGTATTTTTCCGTGCCAGTTATAGTAGGTATATTTGTCCATATTAGTTATCTTCATTAATTTTGCTCCCGCCCCGTAACTTTTTAACCTCTGACGCAAAGAGAGGGTGAAAGGTTAACGTGTCTGTATGTGGCATTATAGCTACTAAATGACTGGACTTTTTGTTTGAAAAGTGATTTAATCGAGTATTCTTAGTTGTAATACAACAAAATCACTGTAGCTGTTTGAAAACTATCAGCTATTTCGTATTGACGAATGAATGTAAGCATCTTCCACAGGTATATTCGAGTCGAAATTTAATAGATAAAGTCAACACTTTATTTATGACATAAAACAAATTTTCGTTACATTAACAATACATACACAAAGAAATAACAAACATAAATAATAAAAAATAAGTTATAACATGAAGAACAAAAATAAATAAATACATTTTATGTCACAATCCAGCCAGCCTGCGCTGCATGGTCTTCCGTGCTGTAGGTATTTAGTTATTCTGTTACTGTCGGGAGTTTTTAATTCTTTTTAATTTATATTAGCTTGTAATCGTATCTCAATAAACAAATTCTGTAGCCTTGTTTATTTGTTGATATTGTCTGAATTTCATTTTTGGTTGGACACTTTTACTCTAACGGTTAGCGGCTAACTCAATCTCTAGTAGATGAAATTTGTATCCTTTCTTTGGGAGACGGTTCTTTTACGCCGACTACTATGCATCATACTCATTGTATATTATACTACAGGACCACGCAATCGCTTCAAATGGCTTCAGGGCAGTTGCAAAACGCCTTCACGTTCGCGCCTGATTTTCAAAAAGGCATCAAAGCTGCCTCAAGGATAGTGATTCAACTGAAACAGAAGCCCAAGATTCACGATCCGTCCTCGCCGGCTGTCCATAAATTTGTTAGTTTTATGTTTAAATTCTATGATAGGAGTAAAAATTGAACAAGATTCAGTTGACATAAGCCATATTACACACACAGGAGCAAGCAAACGTTCTCGCTGATCCGAGATGCTCCGCTGTGTATATTTTTGATGATTTTTCGTATATTATGTACCTATTTAGTAAATTGGTTAGGTACAGGTAGGGTATTTTCCAGTAGGTATTTGGTTGGCTAGCTACCACTCTCAAGTTGAAAATCCAACGGTCTGTTCCGGCAGCCACAACTGAGAGCCAGTTCCATTCCAAGCTAGGTGTGCTTTACCATTTTCGACCACACCGTCACTTTACATCAGGTGAATTGTGGTAAAACACCTAGTTTGTTAACCATAAAAAGAAAAAAAATGTGACCGTCGTATTGCGACCGATGATAGAGATACAACTAATGAAATGCACGAAATTTTTATCGCACCTATGTATTTACTTTTTTCTGAGGTACTTTCATGACATTTTTTTATTTTGTAATTTTTTTTTCACAGGAATCTATGGGAAGAGCGAGTTTAAAAGATGTGGACTTTTATTATCCCACTCGCCCCAAACAGCAAGTGTTTCGAGGATTTAATTTAAATGTTCGTATAATTTGTAGCATAGAGATATATAGAGATCTGTGATTTGTAGTTACTGTGATTATTTTTCCCTTACCTCGGAAGCAGCGGCGGCCTTAGCTGTTGCGAGGCCCGGGGCGACAGATCATTGTGAGGCCCATTTTCTTTGTGTCCGTTTCATTAAAATTTAGTTCGAGTGCTCGAGTGACCGTAACATGCTTGCACTGCAAGAATAACCGGGACCGTGCGTTCAAACTGTTCAAAGGGGGGTTTTGTCAAGTGCGAGGCGCGAGATACACGTACATACATGTATTATATAGTAAAGACTTTTTTCGACGAAGATGGGAGGCCCCTGCAAGAGCGAGGCCCCGGGCGGTTGCCCTGCTTGCCACCCCCTAAGGCCGCCACTGCTCGGAAATTTCAATCACTAAATCGCTATTGTGACGTCATAGTAGTATATAATGTAGTTATACGAACGAGAGGATCTAAATACATAGATGCCGCATGCCATCAGCATCATTTAGATCAGCGTCTGTGCTTCAGATTTATTATGATTACCGTTTCTTGTTAATACCTACACAAGTTATATAATTGAGAGCACAAGTATGCATTAAATAATTTTTTTGACGGTAATTTTGCAGTTACCGTATGGATTAAGGGGGTAATCGAAAAATTTTGCCGCCCTCTTATTTAGGTAATTCATTTTAAAAGCACATATTGAAATACGGGGGATCCCTGCCAGTCAGTACAGACGGTGTTGCCCCAGTCAATGAGCAAGATATTTATCATTATTATAGGTACATTCATTTAAAGAAAGGGGATACCCCGATTTCGTCACAGTATAAGTAATGGAAAATTCCGTGCTCATTTCAATCGGTCCAAATCGTAGGTGCGAGACAAATATGAAATGGTTCAAACATTTTCAAGATATTATTATTATTTATTGTGAAATTTTGCCGCCCCCTAAAGGTGCCGCCCTCACTGGATTCCATTTACTTCCAGAGGCGCTGTCAATTGTCATACATACTATGTTCATACATATTTCAATTATTAGATAGTACAAATATCTTTCAAGTTGATATGCCAGACCCACAGATAATAAATGTTGACGACCCTGTTCGCTTATTTGGTAAAACATTTGCTTAAAGAATTGTAGGACGTGGGTTCAATTCCCACCAGAACAAACATTTATTGTTTGTTTAACCTATCTATTGTAAGTAATACAAAAAATAGTATTTATGTATTCTATCAGTTTTATGGTACCCATAATTACAATCTTTGTTTATCTTGAGGCTAGATGGCGCTGTATGTACATTCTACAATACTTAGATCTTATTTCTGAAAACTTTATAACATGACCGACTTCATTGCTTGTAGGTGGACAGTGGTAAGACGGTTGCTTTAGTGGGTGCAAGCGGTTGCGGCAAAAGTACCGTCATACAACTGTTGCAGAGGTTTTATGACCCTGATAGAGGAGTTGTTGTAAGTTTTTTTTAATGTTTTCATAAATTTTATTTTGGCAACTGGTTTAGATTGTGTCATAGTTTAATACACTTTATTTGTTTTTCTTATGGATCTGGTTTTTGTTGGAAACCCGCTTGATTGAGTATCGAGTGGGTACACTGTAGGTATATCATATACATATATACCTATCCGCTCCAAGAATTTATTTATTTATCACTACATAGTATAAAACAAAGTCGCTATTTTTGTCCGTCTGTTTGTCTGTATGCTTAAATCTTTAAAATTACGCAACGGATTTTGATGCGGTTTTTTGTAATAGGTAGAGTGATTCAAGAGGAAGGTTTTTATGTATAATAACATCTATTAAATAATGGAGAAATACTGTTATTTTCAGGGTTTCTAATGTGGTGTCGTAAATTCTAACATTTCTTGCCGCTTACATTGCGTACGCAGGCTTAACCTTACAGGATTTATAAAAATAATGTACTAAGTATTGTACACCTTGAAAAGGTCTACAGAAAAGTCCGCGATGGTATATGTCTATCTCTTATCGATATCCCACAAAACCATTTTTTGTCATTTACTTTTTACGGCAAATAATAGCTAATTTTCGAAGCGATTTTAAGCACTACAGCATTATTCCTTATTTAATTAAATACCATAAATAGATTGTTGATTTAACATAGATTTATATGGCCTTTTACAGCACATAATTTCTTTGAATATTTTCGAAGATATTACAGATTTAAAAATACATTGCGTAGCGTTTGCGGCGGTACCTATCGGCCGGCAGCCGCCGACCGCAGCGCGACGCGACGCGTTCCTATAAATAGCGCGTCGGAGGCCGCACTTCTCGCTTCAGTCAGCTTAGTGTAGATTAGTTACTCACTCACTTGCTCAGATTACAACCTATTGTAGGTGCCCACTTAGGGCAAGTCAGGTCCCCCTCGTCTGGCGACAGCCCAAGCCGAGGTCCGTACCACTTTGGTGCCCTTGTGCTAGTCGTCCTTAACATTTAGGCTCAGCGCCCTTTGCGCTCGCCACAGTCCGGTGACGCTGTAGAGGCCATCTGCGGCCAACAGCATTAGTCATTCAAAAAAAAAAAAAAAAAAGCACTTCTCGCTATAATAATTTGAATTTGGAAGCGATTGGACGTGGTTTCGGAGCTCTCTAGCAAGGATAATAACATGACTATGTAAATATTGACTATCAAAAAGTGATGTGGTGCATCCTATTTTGATAAATAAACATATTGTTTTTTTTCGAATTTTGCACCCGTGCGAAGCCGGGGCGGGTCGCTAGTTTAATTATATTACACAAAACAGGATACAGTCTCAATAATTAACAGAGGTGAACAGATTTGGTTTCGATCCGAACTACATCCCTATGAATGCGTACTTCTTCTGCATTAGGCCATACATTTTTAATGAGCCGAACGAGACGCTCTCCTGATGGTAAGAGATAACGCCGACAACGCCAACGCCACATGTAGAGCAATTATAAACCTATGAAATAAAAAAAACATGACATAATAAAGAATGACCGTGATGAGAATTACCTCTAAGATGCGGTCTACGATGGACTACGCTTGTTACTTCACGATTTTATCAAATCGTGAGTGATTCGTCCCTAGCCTATATTTACTAAATTTTAAGTTGTTTGTTTGTTCTAGTATTTGGACAAGTATCCAGTTCCTCATCTCCGAATGGCGGATGTCCGTTCTTCTTTTGGGTTAGTCTCACAGGAGCCTGTGCTATTTGCTCTGAGTATCAAGGATAACATAGCATACGGAGACAACTCGCGGTCACCAACTATGGCGGAGGTCGAAGATGCAGCAAAACAGGCCAACATACATGAGTTTATTGTCTCACTTCCTCAGGTTAGTCCTATATTTATGTTTTATTCATACACACACCATAACAATTTTTATGCATGTATGAAAATAGTGGTGAGAAGTTGCGAGATGAGTTGAAATGAGACTCGGAGTTCTTCCAGGGTTACGAAACTAACATCGGGTCGAAAGGTGTTCAGCTGTCCGGTGGCCAGAAGCAGCGTGTCGCGATAGCTCGAGCTCTCATACGGAAGCCGAAGATATTGCTGTTGGACGAAGCCACTAGTGCTCTCGATATTGAAAGCGAAAAGGTAAGATGATATTGGCTCGTGGTACATCCAGATACGTTATTGAACAGGAATCACAATAAGAAACTCACAGTACGGCACGGCAGGGTGGTCAATATAGAGTTGGTTCCGTAGGTATCTGTACATATATATAAGTTACTTAAAAGAATAAGAACAGTGACCCTCTTTCGACTTAGCATTATTATTTCACTGTGTATGTATAAAATTCTATTTATAGTCAATTTTCATTAAAATATTTCTCATTAGATCAGTGGCGTAGCATGACTGTCAGCCGCCCTCTTATTTAGGTATTTCAATTAAAAGAGCACCAAAATAAAATACGGGGGATATTTTGTTATGCTTGACAGGCTAGGAGTTTGGCCACAGCTCACCTGATGTTGAGTGACGTGTTCGAAGATGGTATACACACTTAGCCTGGAATGGAACTGGCTCTCGAGTGAAGCTGTCGGAAGACACCGTTAGATGCTTGGCGGCAGATTTTCAACTTGATGGTAGCTAGCCAGCCGAATCCCTCTACTAGACAACCTACCATCATGCTCAAGCTCAATGTTGAGGGTTTGAACACAGGCTCTGCAAGATTTGGTTTGATTCCTGCAAGTCAGTAGGTACAGACGGTGTTACCAATGGTTACAATAAGCAAGATGCCATTATTAGATATATAATACATTCATTTAAAGAACGGAGAGTCCCCGATTTCATGTCACAGTACCCCGGTCACGGTACAAGGAATGGAAAAATCCTTGCTTATTTGAATGGGGTTGAATCGTAGGTGCGACAAAAATATGAAATGGTTCAAATATATTTACAAGATCTTTATTGTTCACACAATTGATAAATTGACAGACAAGATTGATTGATTGATTTACATATTATATATGTATTGTGAAATTTTATATAATTATTATGTATTGTGAAATTTTTGTCGCTCCTGTCCACTACGTTTCACCACTGTATTAGATCATTGTTAAATGGCAGGTAGTCCTCCAAGCGCTGGAGACTGCTCGCACTGGACGCACGTGTGTTGTGATCGCGCATCGTCTCACCACAGTACGTGACGCTGATATCATCCACGTCATTGACGCGGGCCGCACCGTCGAGGCGGGCACCCACGACCAGCTTCTGCAAGCCAACGGCCTGTACGCCAAGCTGTATCAAGCCGGAGTCTGATATCTTTTTCCTTCACTTTTGGCAAAGAACTTTTTGCTTTCTACCAGTGTCAAGTATATTTTACCTTATTTGATAATGTACGGAGTCTTAGAAGCGATACGAAAGGATGCGTCCTACCACATTATATCACTTGCCCATAATCGTGCATATTATGTATTCGGCACTTGGTGATGAAAAAAACACTTTTTTTTTAAATCGTAGACAGGCTAGGTGTTTGACAACAGCTCATCTGATGTTAAGTGACGGTGTGATCGAAGATGGTAAAGCACACCTAGCCTGGAATGGAACTGTCACTATTTCCAAACACCAAACACAAGTCAAATTTGAAAAATAATAATACATACAATGTAGTGACGTGTTTTTTCGTGTTCCTAAAAACAAGTTTCTGAAAAAAAGTTTGGGTTTATGAATAAAGACTATTTTAATTTTATCTGAGAGTTTTTCTCTGTGCCTGTTCACGTGAATTTCGTTTGATACCTCGATTGTACTGCGAGAATAAACGACTACACGACGCTTTCCTTACGTATACTTACGAGAGATTTCGTGAGAATAGATACCTTCTAATGCAGAATCGAAGCCCAGCGCAGTTAGAATTCAAATCTGTATACATGTCGTGACCTTACGTCCCGTATTCCTTTTTAAGATTTAAAATATTTGGCTACTATCCTTTCTTGTGTCCTACAAAATTCTTACTGAGCACGCTTAGTTTTAATTCCTTCAAGACTCGTAGGTTACATGAACAGCTAAATCCCGCGTGCGATTACTTCATAGTTCCATATGTTGCAACAGAAGAGCTCCTTCTGCCATAGGTTACTTAGCAGTTTGTATGAGAGTAGTTAATATATTAATATCCTTTTATGTTTTGGAGGGAGGCGGTGCCAAGCCTGTGACGTGATTACGTCGATTTTAAAAGGAACAAGTTGTTAGTTTATTACCTCCCCTGTCATCAGAAGTGGGCTTGATAAACTCACCTCACAATGAATAATATACAAGTGAAACAATAATAATTATGTATATAATTAATTATTACTAATAACGTGAGTGAAATGACGGGAATTATTATTGTTGGAACTTTCGGGACTTGTAGTGAATCCGCTAGCTACCTACAAGCAAAACCATAGTTTTGAATAAGTGTCGGCTCAATTGAAGCACAAAATGTGGACAGCTAAAGTTGGTTATAGTAGTGTTCGTGAAGATGATTTTGTGGCCGCGAAACAAAAGTGAGACGATGGTGAGACTAACACAACGGGAAGCTATCGTTATAGCCGGGCCCGCACGAGATTTGTAGAAATAATGAACACCGTTGCCGTGATTTGCATAGCGATGAGACTTCAAAATAGTCACGTGCGGTTCCGTAGCAGGCGGGTCACACTGTTCGCACCGATCCCGGCGCGCCAGCACTTGACTTTGCGCACGAAATACATATAGGGGACAGCGTTGCCAGATTTTTTTTTGCAAAGTCCAGATTTTGGAACTTTTTGAGTGAAAACAGCGGGATTCTTTCGTCGAAACCGGGACATAGTAAAAAAACGTATACGTACAATCAGAAGTTTTTAAATATTTTTATCTTTTTATTTGAGTTCAAATTACGTTTACGTGACAATAGATGGCAAAAATAGCCATAGAAAATGTATTTTAATAAAATATATGATATTTTAAATTAGATTTACCCTATCGTTAAATAGTCGAGTCTTATTAGTCTTCTGAATAAAAAAAACAGAAACCAAAATCAAAAAAGTTTTATTCATTAGAAAAATACCTATAGCGTTTCAAACAATAGTCCGAGGAGTGAGTGCTCTCTCCCGCGCGCTTACTTAACTTCAGTTCTTCATTACGCGGCGGGTGGGCGGCCAGTCCACATTTGTCTGTGCCAGTGCCACCCGCCCGCGCTTCCTCAGTACGCTGCACGCACGGTAGAGTTATCCCCGAAAAGCGGGACATATTTCGTGCGCAGTCAAGTCAACGAATTGCTTCAATTATATTATTTCCCCAAACCGATGTTTTCGCGAATGGATGGGAATTAACTAATTAGATAAACACCTCCAGTATTGTGAACTCCGTGCATAGTTTTTGTAAATAATTGTTTATTATTTAGTATTTTGTAGATTGGAGTTATTAATAATGTTAGTATTTATATTCTCTTCTTCTATGTCTTTGTTGTTCTGTCAATAAAAATGTACAGGTGTTACACCTTAGATAATTATCTGTAATTTTGTATACCTGTCATGATAAATAAATAATTTGAATACTTTAATGTTACAGTTTATATCTTAACATAAAAAGTGTTTAAAAATCAGTCTGCTAAATTAGTAACCACATTTTCTTTCACAATATCCTTTATTAATCTAGAATTAACAGAGCATATGTGAGTTTCAGAGTGAAGTCAGCATAACCTGTAACAAACATACACAGACTTTATAGAAACATATTATAATATTATATTAATAAAATAATGTATAAATTATTTTGTGCAGTTATCTTAATTTTTTTAAATTGGTCGCGTACAAACTAGGTACGCTTTTCATTTATAACTAATCACACTTGAAAATTGATTCCCGATAGATAGAAAATAGTCTTCTTTAAACTCTTTACTTCCACCATTGGCGGCATAATTAGTAATATTGGTGAGTAGGCCTTCCTCCCCACTAAGTACCGAAATCTTCTTTAAAAGACCGTTAAAATCTAGCGTGATAGCTGGAGATCTTATCTCTAAAAGTGATTTCTTCGAGACAGCTTTAATTCCGCTGCAATGGTCATGAACAGGCATTATCTTTTACCACCAGGAGAACGCCTCGTTCATCTCTTTGCTTCTAATCATTTTAAAAGAAATCTGATGTTTTACAGAAAAAAATAAAAAACAGCATTAGACATGGATAAAAACATTGCTTAGATCAGGGTAACAGTAACAGCTGTTTTTCCGCAATTTCAGGGTCAGCTCGTACCAAAAAGCTGTTCACATTGGTGGGCATATCCTTCAGTGTTACCTAATTAGACTTATGCGAAACGCCCTGTATAGTCTTGAAAAAGAGGCATTGGTAATTTTGGATTTGAACTTGAGATATTGTACTATAAAAAAAAACTAAAACGTAGGGTCTGTACCTCAAGGAGTGGGTGCGATCATGGCCGCAGCGGTCAGTTGACTTATAATACTGCCAGCAGCGACGTTGCCGTAGAAGGACATGGCGCTGGCCGCGGCAGTGCCCGAAGCAATGCCCACGCTGCCGAAACCCAGCGCTGGTGCCACGAAAGGAGTCAGAAGGCCACCAGTGGCATAAATGACAGCGCCTCCTACGACATTAACTACGATGGCAGCAAGGAGCCCCATTTTTTATCTGTAATTCAAAATTAGTTTTACTTCTCTCCCATGATTTATACCTACATATAGTCCCGGTGGCAAAAGCTTGATAGGTACTTAATTGTCGAAACCACAAAATTATTACCTACAAAATGAAAATAAATAGAAATTTAAAAACCAGAGCGGAAAATAAGCAGTTAACGATTATTATTTATCAAATTTTAATAGGTACTTTTTTATGGTTGACAGGCTAGGTGTTTGACCACAGCTCACCTGATGTTAAGTGAAGGTGTGGGCGAAGGTGTGGTAAAGCACACATAGTATGGAATGGAATTGGCTCTCAAGGGAGGCTGCCGGAACAGACCGTTAGGTGTTAGGCGGCAGATTTTCTACTTAAGGGTGGTAGCTACCCAGCCGAGTATTAGAAAGTACCCTACCACCATGCTATGGTTGCCTCACGATGTTTTACTTTACCGGCAGCTTAAGCTCATTGTTGGGTTTGAACCCACACCCTTCGGCATGCGAATCTACCGCGCTAAGCACTGAGCTATCATCGCTACTTCTGGTTGGATTCGCGCACCGAGGATTCAGTACCAACAACCAACACATCATCATATTATATTATGCATAGTAGTTACAAAAAAGATAAAAAGCATTATTGGCACGCCTCTTTGTTTATTCTATTATAAAAAAAATTATAAGACTTGTCACACGCCCGACTCGCACTTGGCTAGTTTCTTTTGTATGTTTGGATGTTTGTTACTCAATTACGCAGACTGCTGAAGGGATTTAGATGAAAATTGGCATACACATCTTATTACATAGGTACTTTTTACAACAGATTTATTTCATTTGCAAGCTTATTTATTCATTGACAGACAGATTGTCAGATTTACGATTGACAGATTTTAGATTCATGACTTTAGTTATTTGTTACTTACAAGATTCATTTCTCTTTGAACCTAATTCTAAAGTTAACGCGGACGAAGTCGCGGGCGTGCTTGTCTTATAAACGTGTGAACCGTACACAATCATCGGGTATTAAGGCACACTTAAAAAACTGACCGATGAACAAACACACTAACACAATTTCAAAATCAATCAATGTGTAATGTTCGGGTGTCTTTTAATAGCACAAACGTCTATTCACAAAACTTTTTATTCACGAGTACGTAAAACAAACGAGGCTCGTTCTAAAATTAGACTTGAGCGAGACAGTATTAACTGAATACTGGACGAAGACTGATCGAATACTAAACGGTTACTGAACGAATAGATATTAACTTGATAACCTTTATACCAATATAAACTATTTATCAATCCTTAATTATGGACTTATTAAAACAATACTTTCTAGGACGTTATACCTAAACATAGTCATTAGACTAATAAATAATTACAGATCTATAAGAATAGCAAACATTAATTTCCTAATTTTTGTAAACTACTCAATAACTATTATGTAGTTCATAAACATTTTCATTACAATGTGGGAAAAAATTAATAGTAAACTATGCACTTTAAAATTCGTATCATTACTAACGCTTTACACAAAATGGCAGACCTATGCACATGCACAATAGAGCCAGGAGACTAAGCTCTACGCTGTGTACCTACCTATATTAGGGGGCTACACAGGATTAGGGGCGTGACGGCGGCTTGGTGCAGACAATAACAACATAAAATATTGATGATTTGACTACGAACTACATGCGTTTTGACAAAGGAATGTTCTCAATATTTTCATTGATGAGTTCTGTTACGATGTCAAAAAAGAGAAACATACCCTGACGACGTGTTGTTCGATATTAAGAATCAAAACAGGCGTAAATATTAATTTAAAATAGCAAGAAAGAAGATAAAATTTAAAACTTACATTATAGTAAAAGTCCAAGGAATTTCACAATTTAAGACGCGGCTCTCAAGCGTATCAGAGTTCGAATGCGAATACGAAATTTCACCGCACTACACTTCTATTTATAGACTTTCATAAAAGTTAGGGTTCCTTGTGCCGCCATATGAAACGGTTAACTTCATAACTGGTTTCTTTGTAAGTTTGTACTCATGCGTGATTCCTAAATTTCCTTATTTCCACAATTCATCACTTTAGTTTATTTTAATCACAATTTGTCTAGATTTTTGTTTCATCGTATCATGATAACAAAATCTAAAAAGAATAAAATTTGAATCGTTTCGACATTTTATTTTGGTTTGTTTTTCTTTTTTATGATATACATTTGAATTTTGAACAATGTTTCTTAATTACATTTCTACGTATAAGTAATAGTTTAATTTTCATTTGCTCCTAGGTAACAGGAGTAGACCTGAGACATTATTTTGAGATTATCTCTGCGAGAACTAGCAATCGCGTGCTAAAAAACACAATGATCGATCCCCTTCCTTGGTTGTCACTAGTTTTAACAATTAAGCTATTTTTTTTTGTGTTTTTAGCCTTAGATTAGTCCTAAATTCGTACATAATATAATTTTATTTTTAAATTTAATTCCTATTTTTTATCCTATTAAATATTATGAGTGCTACCATGTATTGGATGTCGCATTAAATTGTCACAGGCCTTCAGGCGACATATTAACTCTGACTCTAGGGTTGACCACTTAGCCTTTACAAATTTATTTCTGTTATTATAAATGTGACGATGTTTAGGTATTGGTTAATGGAGAATGTTACTGGGTATGCAAAATCGCTTGAAACTTTGTCACAGTAAAGCCTATGTGAATATAAATATACTAGTTTTTGTTTCATGCCAAAATATCAATTAGTTTAGATTTTATAGACATTCAAAAATCCCGTTAATTTGAAATCGCTGCGCGGTGGCGCTGCTTCGGTGTGACGTCACAGGTCATACACCTCTTTCCTCTTTCAAGAATAAATACTATAAGTTGTGATTTGAAGCATGTGGAGCAAAAGGTTTTGACTCGTATTGATACACTAATACTTGTAGGTTCTTATCCTAACTAATATTATAAATGCGAAAGTGAGTTTGTTCGTTTATTTGTTTGTTTATTACGCTATCACGCAAAAAATATTGAACCGATCTTCATGAAATATAGCATTGGTATTGTTAAGAACACGGAGAAGGAGCTAGCTTTCATCCCTGAAATAATACAGTTCCCGAGGGATCGATAGTAACGCGGGCGGAGCCGCGGGCGAAAGCTAGTAGATAAAATAAACAAAGGATGACGTAAAATTAGTTGTTTTTTTATTTACATATTAGGTAGATACGTTTAAACTGATACCAAAGGTTTTGCACCTCTGGTCTTATTTTTATATAAGTTCCTATATACTTAGGTAGGTACTCTTGCTGGCGGCGGCGGCCGCTCTTTGACTGCACTCGTGCACGCACTGAACGACTACATCTTTAAGTTTTACAACTTTATCCATTTTTGTTTAACTCAAATTTTGCGGAGTGCTTTTAAAAGAGCGCACGTCTCTCCATACAAACTATTGTTAGAGATAGAAATGTTCTCGCGCGTGAAACGGAAAATGTTCTGTAGGTACTAAATGAATGAGGAATAAATGGAGCGGCGCACGGGCGGCCTATGTTTCCGAGTGACGACGTTCGGTGCGCCCGGGCAGGCCCTGCGTGACCTTGACCTAATTTCAGTCGTTTATTGTTTCGCACCTGTGATGCGACATCTTGAAAGATTATAGTTTTATCGTTTGTTTGTTCTATGTAACTGAACCATCATTTCTTGGTATCACGAGCCACCACTGATACCTACTTATACCAACCAAATACAAACTAGATAGGTATAAGAGATACTAACCTACTGCAAACTACATACATACCTACCATCTAATAAATATACTTGTATACATAATAGATTGTCATGTACTTACGTCAAAATGATCTTCACAACAATATACTTTGCTTTTATCTCCAAATGGATCCAACCTCTTCATAGCTTTTATCCATTTCTTACGTATTTTAATATCCATTGGAACCAAAAAAAATAACTTTTCCGGTGCATTGGTGGTAGTGCTTTTACATTTTGGCACGACACATGATTTTCTTGTATTTAAATTCGACATTTTCGAATAATATTTGCGTTATTTCGTAGTGAGACGTGCCGGAGCGCGCAACGTACTGCGTGAGTGTATGACTTGTGACGTCAGCGCACCGAGCGCCGGCCGGCCGACACTCGCGCCGTTTAAAATTCAATATCTCGGGAACTAAGTGACATATCGAAATAATTTTTACACACGTTTTTTTTATTTCATATGAACTATAAGAAAAGTTAAAAATCGAAACTAGTGAACATTCTTCATTGTGCTTTTGGCAAAAACTTTATAAAAATCTATGTATCTATGTCTATAGATCGGTTGGCGACTGCTAATTTTTTATGTGGAAAAAAGTTATCACGAGTAAAAACGAGGGGTACACTAGTGAATGAATTTATTTTAGTTCTAAAATAAAGTCGCTCCCGAGTACAGATACACATTACGATGTTCATGTTCTCATCTATCGGAAGCCCAACACTACCTTTTTTACATTACGCATGTAACAGGCTGAGCAAAAAGTGTTTGCCCAAAAAAGTTTCTAATTAATTTAAAAAATATGAACATTCCAATTTTAAAATTTCCCTCCACATTTTTTTTGGTCTAATTTGCATCTTGTTTCACTGAAAAATGAGTATTTTCGCGCGATGATTTTGTTACGATTTCGAGTGTTGCCTAAAACTGGACACATTCATCATTATTAACAAATTTTTACTAAGGGCACAATACTGAAATTACGAAAAAAAAACTCTTTTTCATATAATTATTATTTAATCAAGAGTCAACATACTAATTTTTACCCATTCACAAGTGTAATAATCTTAAACATATTTGAGGAAAAGAGGGTGACCGTGCCCATGGTGCTACCGCAAGTAATCTTTTTAGGGAACCTGTGTTGAAATAATAAATCACGCACTTGACTACTTTTAGTCTAGTCAGTGTTTCCCACATAAAATTAGAATTTCCCCAACCATAAACAAGGATGAGTTAGCAGAATCATCGAGAACGTTCTATTATCTACAGTACCACTAGCGGAGTGACTTTATATACTTTACTAATGTAAGGCAAGACCTAGTTTATAGTTAATTAATCAAAGCATACATCGAGTTAAATTAAAATATAAACGAGTTACATAAATATGACTCACTGCTACCGCCATCTAGCGGTCATTTAAAAAATCTCTGGAGGTTAGCTTTTATCTCGCGGCATGGTCTAATTTAGTATGCAGGAAATTGCTAAGTAGGTATAAAAGTAGCCACCAGATGGCGCACTTCATATCTGAGATTGATTTTTTAATTGTTCGTACGCTGATTTTTGACGATATTGTTTGAATCGCCGATTATATTCATATGCCTAAAAAAAAATCGAGTCCCATATTTATTCATATATTATGTATACGTAAAGCAATTATGAAAAGATGCGGTTAAACGTTGACGTGTTGAGTGCGGCTGGCACTCAACCTTTTCCCTAGTGGGTATGTAAAGCAGAATAGTTAATATAATAGTTAATAACCAGATAGTCAATGCGTTATTTACGTACATGAATATGCAATAACTTTTTATTTGTTTGCTACCGTTTCACAACTGCAACATAAACAAATAGAAGAAGCTAGTAGCTGCTAGAATGAGACATATTATAATATTAGGACTGTTATAATTTGCAAGTAGAAAAAATGAGAAAAAAAAACAGATAAATATTGCTTACAAAATGAGTGAAGATTCCTTGGACCTTCAATTTTTGCTTGTTTTACACACATACAAATTTGCCAAGTATTTACATACCTACCTACCTCCAGCTCCATCAATAAGTACCTACATTTAGTAAGCAAAAATTAGTAGAATGTTATCCACAGTGCTTCCCGGGGAAAAACGTAAAAAAACAGTCTTACGATCAACATCAATAAATATTTATTTTAATTTACCTAATGCCAGCATTTTTGTTTCTTTTGTGAGAAATCTTTACCCTTCATTTGGGCCCCCCAACTAATTTTGATACAGGGCCTCCAAGGCACGTTACGCCACTGGTACCTAGGTAGATACTACAAACCAAAATCTTAGTAAAAAGCAATACTTTTATTAAGATTATAAATTGTCTGCTTTTGCCATTTGTTATTAAAATCTATAAATAAAAAATAAAATAAGCCTTTATTGCTGTTAGATTTACTTTTTTTTAGTTATTAATTACAGTCATACCTACATAATTTTCCAGACACAAATTTAATAAAAAGTCGGAATTTACTGGTAAATTCTTTCGGCTGTTTTCTGTACCTTTGACTTTGAATAATTTTGTTTACAAACAACACATATTTGTAACAATCATTACATGCGTTATATTCTATACGAAAGCTATTTTATTGTTAAATTTTTGTATTTTGTCCAGAACTGGTTACCTAGGGGCTATCATACGCTTAGCCTGTTGTATATTTCATCACCTGACACCGGAGGAAGTATTGTAGAGGGTATTATTTATCTTGGCCGAGTATGTATCATGCTGCGTAAATAACGCGTGAAGTAAACCAACTTGATAAAGAACAGCTTGGAGTAATCCCGCAGCAACGGTCAAGACGGATCCAGTCACAGTCGGGAATCAGCCATCCTGCGAGGAACACGTCCCCCCTAGTAAAGCGAGCCCGCGAAAACGCGCGAAACCGCGACCTACCTCTTATCACTATAAAATGATACATCAAATTACCTCACTAGTGTTGAGATAAGGAACACTCCAGCGTGATAAACCCGATTACGGATTCACTTTACAACGACTCCATTATTAGTCATAATCACCGCGACAATCGTTAACGTATTTTAGTATTGTTCACCAAAATTTTTGAAATAATGTGCTGCGGAAATCGCGACGTGAACTTTGTGTAATTAAACAGTGTTTCTATTGTCGAGATGAAGGGCATAGTGTTGGTTGTGAGTGTTCTAGCTCTTAGTAGTTTTGGGGACTGTGCACCTTGTTCTTTACTGGAGAGTTTGGATATATCGGAAGGCTTTTTACATCCGAACGGGTCGGTGTTCCTTCACGGTATTGAGTTCACCAATGCGGCTTCCTACGAGGTTGAGCAGAACGGCACGATAGTGAGATACGGTTGTCCATGTATCGACCGGATTTGTATGTGGAAGTGCTGTGGAGTGAAGCAGGCGTTCTACAATTTGAGCTGTATGGACTCTGCTTTCTCGGAAGTGGATCCTTTCAGCCCGCCTGTGTACAATGGAAGAGACCTCACGTCTAAGCTGGCTCATGAAACGTTCTTCTACATGTACGGCCAAACATGCGACGATAAATACTTGGCTGATACTGATGATAGACTTGAGCTATTTCTTCAAGAGGTAAGCGGGTATTTAAATGCATAATTATTACATTTTGACAATAGCGTTTGCTGTGGGACTCGATTGGTTGAGATGAAGAACAGTATCATGAAAAAGCCCTTTTAGATTTTGTATTGAAGTTTTTTATACGAGCTGGTGATACTAGTAGGTTAAAATAATGAAATCGCGTTATATTTGATAAAATATAACGATTTATAATATTATCAAAAATTCTTCTAATTTTTATACTAAAATCTACTTAGGTATTAAAATGGTTTAAAAATGTTTAGCACTACAAGACAGACTTATAAACATTGCTTAAAATTAATCTATACTTAAAGTAGCCTGTCTTTTTTCCACGCGTGATTTTTCACGTAGGCGAAAAGTTTGCCAGAACATTTTTAAGCATTATTTATAAGTACTAATAAAAGAAAATCAAAATTTAAATAAAAATTCAGTCAAAAAATACCCCGCCTCTGACTATTCATAAGTAGATATGTTATTACTTTCACATACTAAGTAGGTTGCTTACCGTTTTAGCCAAATTTCATCGAACGTGATCCAGCCTTGCATGTCAACGAGCCTATTTTATATAACGCATAAAAATTGTGAATTCAAGAAATCGCTGGATAAAAATCCCTTATTCGCAGTATACATTATACACTTCCAATGACAAAATTGGTCTAAAATTCCGATAATGTTACTAAACCGGATATTTTTCGTGAGTCCCAGAGGCTAGATAACGATTAGTCACTAATTGAAGTAAATGAGCATATTTGAACCGTTTGAACAAACTATTTAGTAAGTGGTTTCTTCAGAGTTTAAAGTATTTATTATCTGTGACATAGTTTCAGTTAGATGTCGTCTCAGGATGTCATATAAGGTTCATGTCTTTTATTCAGAATTTGGTACCTATCTTGAGAATTCTAAGACTGTTCGCCACAGTGTCGGTTAGTATCTAAGGATTCAAAAAATAATGACTTTTATGAAAATCTAGCAAAACCAAAATACTCAATAGCAAAAAAGCTGATAACATCTTTATTTTAAAAAAAATACGACGTCTTGTACACTTTACTACTAGACTTTTTTTATGGTTGACAAGCCAGGTGTTTGACCACGTGACGGTGTGGTCGAAGATGATAAAACACACCTAGTCTGGAATGGAACTGACTCTCATGTGGCTGCCGGAACACACCGTTAGGTTCTTGATTTTTAACTTGAGCTGATTGGTAGCTAGCCAGCCGAGCACTAAAATGCACCCTACCACCATGCTATGGTTTCCTCACGATGTTTTCCTTCACAGACAGCTCAATCTCTTTGTTGGGTTAGAATTTGAACCCACGCCTTTTGGCGTGTGAACCGCCGGCGCTAACTTCTTAGCTATTATTGCCACAAAACTTCTTAGGAAGTCAATAAATTCTAGTAGGTAAAAGGCATTTAATTTATAGAATAATAGTCGACCTGCAGGTTGAGAGATCAGCAAAATATTCCGGAAAGATTGAAACAATTACATTGCACACATATTAGTTTGTAATGATTAATTAGTTAGGATTGAATCACTAAATTTTTCCTCTACGTATCCATTTTTATTGAATGATACATCAAATCTTCAATGAATTATTCGTACCTAGGTATTTGTCATAAGTTTCATTCATAACATTGTCCTCATGCCCATTATTAATGATGTAGGTATATATTAAATTATATGGTCTAGCTAAGGTACATTAGATGTCTGTTATTATGCACTTTTGCGGTTAATTGCATGTTAGCATGTAAATGTGACTAAATATTTTCCCATTTCTGAGGATAATTATTAATAACAGTTCTTCGTACCCGGTGCGATAGCGCCTTTGGTCTCATATCTATTAAATTATTCAATGAACAACGAAAAAAATAATCAGCTAAATCGCTTCCGCCGTTCTCGAGTTAGTCGAGTTACTAACGAACATCATTTCATTTTTATTTATACCCATAGTTACTACTTAGTTTATATTTACAGTAGTTTAGTTCTGAAATCCATATGAAAGTCCCATAGAAACAGACATCATTAGATATTTATATGTAACGATATAAAAGATCATTATTTCCTGAATTATCTAACATTTCTTTTCATAAAATCTTAATTCAAAATATGGCAGGTATTAAAACAAGAACTGGCCAAATCGGTTTAGCCGTTCTCAAGTGAAGCGCTTAGGTACCTTTTTACTTATACATAATTATATAGATTTATAATAAAACATTTTACAAATCATCTGTCTTGCATGTTTTGGTAAATGCTTGTGCTAATTCAGTCATCATACTTGGATTAATATTATCAGTACGATTTAAAAATCAGTTTAAAAAAACGAATGATTTTTAGTTTTACGTAAGGCATATTTAACAAAAAATTAATGAAACTGCAGTACTGTAATACAATTTTCATGAGTGATATTGTTAAACAACACTTATAACTTTTGATAAACGATGTATGTAGGTACTTGCCAAATAAATTTCATTCCATTTCAATGTATTTCATATCCTATGAAATTCGTGCTAAGGTATTTGTTAAAAGTTTTTGTGCTAGGACGCCTACTGGCATAAGAAAAAAAGTTCGACACAATAAATAAATATCGCAGGACATCACACACAGCGCTATCTGACCCCAAACTAAGCAAAGCTTGTACTATGGAAGTCAAATAACTAATAGAATACTTAAATCCTTTTTTTGTAAATACATACTTATAATACATACAATACACCCAGACACAGAACAAACATTTGTTTGTACCACAAAGTTTGTCCTGGGTGGCAATCGAAACCACACCCTTCAACAGCAGAAATTCTACCAATGAACCATAAGGGCTGTCTAATAAATAATCTAATACAAGTAAACACAAATAAAAATATATTATGTTATAATAATAGTAATCTGTGCGGCACATTCTAATTCTTTATTTATTTTTTATGTAAAAAGTAATGAGACAAACGAGACGATCTCTTGATGGTATGAGATAATGCCTGTCCATGACCGTTGCAGCGATACATAGAACTTTGAGTAGCAAAACAAACTCCAGGGCGTCGCTGCATTGGCGCTCATTACTCTGAGACTTTCGATGGTTAGTCTTAACAGCCCAGTAATTTTGCTAGCTACAGTACCCTTCGAACCGGAACACAGAAATGTTTACACACTACTGCTTAGCGGCAGAATAACTGGTACTGCGGTTGTACCTATCTAGACGACCTCCTGCTAAGGGGATCCACCACCAAGTAGAGAATTCTAAGTACATGAGGGCGATGCGGCCTGCAGTGATATCCCGTTCGAGATGTTTTGTGCATTCCCAAATCAACAAAACGCCTTGAAGTAACGGTGCAAGGTCTTGGGCCTCAAGCATAATTGTTTAAATTTTTTGCTAGATTTTGTGTCATTGCATGCTTAATTTAAAGTACTAGTCCTTGGGAGTCCCGACGTTACTCGTATGCTCTCCGTGACTTTATAGTGCAGCAGCACATGATCCACGGTCTCTTAGGCAGCCACGGCACAAAGGACTGTCCGTAAATCCGATTTTGTGTAAATGGTAGTGCATTAAATGTGCCACTCTGAATTTATTCATGTGTCCATACCGATAGGCGTATTACTATTTTCGATGGAAATGTGAACATAATAAAGTTGTATATACCAGGCTACCAATAAAAAAACAATGTCCTATACTTAGAAAAGAAGTGTCCACAAATTAAGCCGAAAAGCAAACCATTAACCGAAACTAAACACCGCTTTAAGAGCTCTGTTAGTTGTCCTCTAACACGAGCTAACAGTCGTAATTAACACAAAGTCATTAAGGGCTGGGCATTCAGATAAACCTGTAGCATTCCACAACATTCGGGAAACATAACTTTTTTTTTAAATTTCGAGGAAAGTAGCTCCGATCACAAGACGGACTCATGCGTTTACGATTTTGTACGTGTTTGTGTAATGGTATTTTACAAAAAAGGCGCGAACCAAGTGTCTAGGGGCGAAAAAGTAAACCGCTAAGTACGTTGGGCAGACAGGTCAAAAAGCTCGCTCGACCATATTGGGCATTCCATTTCCTTTTATTTCCGTTAATGAAACATTTCCAGGCGGTATTTTCAGGAGTCCTCGTCCAGTGAATAAAGGCTAGAATAGAAATATTTAAAATATCTATAACTTCAAATAAATTATTTTATTAATAAATATTCAAATAAGAAAGAAAGAAAACATTCATGTATGAAAGATTTAAACTACATGTATTGATACTATGTACACATTTTAAACAATCGTAGGTAGATAAGGGGATTATAGCTGCAGTGTCTACTGCATCAAAAAAAAAAGTCTAGTGCTTAGCAATTATCTTGAAATAGAACACATTAATAAGACTATAGTCTGACCATATTTGGTGGCCTTCATCATGGACACAAAGCTGAGCACAGCACGCACGCGGCTTCGTCTTGTTTCGCACTGTCAAAGTTTGAAACAAGCATATGTCAAAACGACGTCAGTGTCCTTAGTAAAATACTTGGACCCTTCATCAAACGTTTGAGGTAGTACCTACCTACTTTAAAAAACTAATAATTGTTATCACGTCTGTTTTTACGTTTCTGTCATTTCAATTTTTTTTTCAAAAGCTTTGTATATACAATTCATTAATTCTATCGTTACTTGTAATAATGTGGTACATAATTATGAATGTACTCGTATTTACTTTTGAATCACTGTCTATTGATGGAAACCACATTTAAATCCGTTGCGTAGTTTAAAAGATTGAGACTGCAGGAAGCGACTTTGTTTTATACTATGTAGAAACAATTCATCATTAATAAATTGACTACACAATAGAGAAACCTACACAATAAAGTCAATTAAAAGTTGCCGTAAAGTTTGTTTGCCTCAAAGAAAATTTATATAAGGGATTGTAGGGATATAATTGGAGCCGATGTATACAGATTTCCAATCTACAGTCCAAAATACCATTTTTGTCATCGTAAGGAGGTATTTTATTTACCAATATTCATTGGTGCCATATGGTGAAATAGTTCATGGCTGTCTTCCATCTCGACCTTGGATACAATACAACATAACCGCAAACTGTTATTTCAGCCGGCTTCTGAGAAAAATCTGTATTTGTTTTGTATATGTGAAGTTTGTCACGGGAAACGCGTAGTCACGTTTCTACTATACCTACTCATCAACTGTTGTTTATTTTTAAAATGTTCAATAGTTAGATAAAATTAAATAAATAAATAAATAAATAAATATCGTAGGACATTACACACAGCGCCATCTGACCCCAAACTAAGCAAAGCTTGTACTATGGGAATCAGATAACTGATAAAATACTTAAATACTTTTTTTTTGTAAATACATACTTATAATACATACAGTACAGTATTAGGTAAAAATATTCTATTCTTCATTGTATTCAGCGTCGTACTTCAGCATTTTCTAGTTTAAAGTGTAAAACATGTCTAAGTCACAGTCAAAGGAAGTCAAAATCAAGTCCTTCGGTACGAGTATATTTCAAATTACTTTAAAATACGTAGAGCACTCAGAAGGTTTTACGAAACTAAAAAAAATAATTCAATGAATAAAGCTATTTTAATTCATTTCATATTGTTCATATTGTTACTTGTAAATTATCATGTTTTTAAAATAAATCATAAACAAAACAGGTAATAAATTAAATACATAATTATTGTCTCAACATAACAAGCTTTTTTTCGCAAAACATTATGTGTGCTCTATTAGATAGATAGATAGATATATAACTCTTTATTGTGTACACTATAAACAGAAAAAAAGTACAGATAACAATGTTATAACACATTAAAAAATCGGAATTTGAACCAACACCCTGCGAAAAGTAAACGGCATGCGTCAACAACATCTAGTTATATACCAGCGTCGTTACAAAACTTAGAAACTCTTAATGCTTTGGTTACTGTAAAATATACATTTCACAAGAGTCTAAATGTATAAAGACTGTTCTCTTGCAACATTAAAATAAAAATAATACTTGGTAAACTATCGATCTATCAGCCACCACATCGGTAAACATTACAAGTAACAAAAACTTACTTAACGGATATGCGATGAAATATTAACGATTATTTGTAAGTAGGTACCTATTGATTCATTCTTCTATTTCTGGGCAAGTCATTTTCTAAAATGGATAACACCCATTTGAAAGTCGTTTAAGTACTTCGAGATGAGAAAAGTTTTACTGCCCACGGATTTATGAAGCTACCTTTCTTAGTCTTTATTTATATTTTGGTACGAACTGACATGAATACGAGTAGGTTCGCGTGGCATATCGCTTACTGGTAGATTTCCTTAGCAGGAGGTCGCCTAGTTTGGTACCACTGAAGTACCATATATTCTGCAGCCAAGTAGTAGTATAAACAATACTGTGTTCCAGTTTGAAGGGTACTGCAGCTAACGAAATTACAGGGCAGTTGACACTAACCATCGAAAATTTCAAAGTAATGAGCGCCAAATCAGCGATACGCTGTCATGTTTTGTTACTCAAAGTTCTGTACATAGCTTCAATAGTCATGGACTGGCGTTATCTCTTACCACCAGGTGAGCATCTCGAACGTCTCATTACTCTTACATTAAAAAAAACGTTACCTATATATTACATAATTATCTATAAATAAGTAGGTATCTACCTGCAAGATGTACCTACTCGGCACTGAGTTTTGTTACAAGGGTATTCAATATATTTGCAATAAACAGATCCAAGTATACGCGTTTGACTATTTGTGTTTTCTTTAGTTTTAACCTACCTAGTGGAAGGACATAATATTTACGCTAACTGTGCCAATTCGTCGCAAATACTCATGTACTGATTGGTAAGTACTGAGAGAGTACTTCACTACTACAAGGTTAAGTACCTTCTTACTCGTAAAATTAAACTAAAGCTTATCAAAATATATTTAGAGATTGTCCCCTTGTTATTTGGACTGTTCGTTGAATTTGTAACATTTTCTGTTATACCTACTAAGGCGCCGTTTTTGATCCCGGCGTACGTAGCGGAATTATGAAGCGTAACAAAAACAACGAATGTTATTTAAGAGAACTGTAATGTAAAAGAAGTGACTGAAAAACGGTCAAGCAATTCGCGGGATTGTTCCGTACGTGACGTTTATCTCATGATAAAAGGAATTATAAATTTGATTTAGTCAATTTCGTATCGACATGTTACGAAATATGTAATTTATTCACTTACTCAATTGACATTGTGTTGACAGGCTTATGATACATCGCTTTACAGTTGAGCTGAACAAAGTTATCAGATCGTGTAATCTAGTAGTTCACAGTTCATATTTGAACAGCGTACTATGTATACACGTAAATTGTATACAATTATAGCTTTCCGCGACACGGTGATCTAGTGAGCTAGACGTTCTATAATATACCTACTTGTTATACAAACCAGATTTAAATTAAAAAGTTGCCATTGATGATCATCAGTGATTGTGAAAAACTTCACATTTCTGTGAAGAAATAAACTTAAAAACATAAACGGATACACAATTAACTTTGGCGGGTCATATTTCGTCTCAGAACAATTAACCAGGGTAGCTGCCTTATCTAAGTGTTTCATATATTTCTGAAGATGCACTTTAGCGTAAGGCAAGAGAGAGTGCATATTCAATTCATAGTCACTATATTCTATTTGGGGCTGTCAGGTAAGAAACCTTCGGTTCTCTAATTGGCTTGCTCCCTTTGCCTGCTTAGGGTTGCCAGGTCGCCAAACCTAATAGCCAGACAGACCAGCCAGTTTGGCCGAACATTTTTAATTTTTTTTTTTCGAAAGCAATCCTTTTCACAAATTATGCGAATATAATTATGTCAATGAGGTTCTCGGAATCCTTATTTATGTGTAGCACATAAACGGAGCCTCCGCTGTAGTATGTTCCATGTTGTTGTTGTTAGATTGGGCTAAGTATAAGTATAAGTGGGTTAGTATTAAAGTGTAATCGTAAGGTTTTTTTTGTACAAGTGACTTGCCTTTCACATTATTGTTATTTATGGCCAATAAATATTACTGATCTACTGATTTGGGTAAAGAGGCCGGACACCCTATATCATTAATATTAATAGGTTTTACTATAGTATTAATAGGTACGACAAAAAAGCTCGGCCACGCTCGGCGCTCGCTCGTTTGCGAAATGTAAAAAGTGTAACTAACAAAAGCCGGACACCGTTTATTTTGGCCGGACACGCAATCAAAAAGCCTAACTATGTCCGGCTTTATCCGGACGCCTGGCAAGGCTGAGGTACAAAACGCGGCCTAAATAGATTATGGTTAAAACCACGTTAAAACTTATGCAAATTGGGCTCATCGCTTATCGAGGTACTCAATGTTTATTATCACAAGTGGCGTTACAGAGTGCGTATTATGATACTGGTATGGTGTTCCGTGAGAAATACGCGTGCTCGAATAACATACACGCATTATTTACTACTAGCATACCTACTCTTAAAAAGTTGTATATTTTTTTGTAGAGACCACAAGTTCGTATTTTACTATAAAGAAAATTCACTATACGCGAAATTAGATAAATAGTATTTTTCTTTATTCTTAACTAGAGGATGCCTCGCGGTTTCACCCGCGTAGTTCCCGTTCCCGTGGGAATACAGGGATAAAAAGTAGCCTATGTCACCCCGGGATAGAGTAGCTTCCCAACGGTGAAATAATTTTTGAAATCGGTCCAGTACTTCCGGAGCCTATTCAATACAAACAAACAATCAAATCTTTTCTCTTTATAATAGTATAGATAGGTTCGCGTTTGACGACAATAGGTCTGATGTTAGGTAGGTACTAGGTAGTACTTAAAACGCAGCACGCTTACCTAGAAAGAACCTATTTAATCTGAATTTGAATAGCGATGATAGCTTAGTGGTTAGCACGGTAGGTTCGCATGCCGAAGGGCATGGTTTCAAACCCCAATAATGAGCTTGAGCTGCCGGTGAAGGAAAACATCGTGAGGAAACTATAGCATGGTGGTAGGATATTTTCTAGTACTCGGCTGGCTAGCTACCACCCTCACGAAACAGACTCCGAAAGAGAGTTCCATAACCCTGCTGTGTGAATAAGAACCAGTTCACATTTCGAAGGGTGGGTTACCATGGTAATATGGTTATCTTACGATGGTATCCTTCACCGGCAACTCAAGCTCATAGCTACAAAGGTAGGGAACAAAAAGAAAGAAGAATAGAGCGGTCAATTTCTTTCCGAAATAGCAATATTGATCATTTTGTCTGCATGGTCTAATTAATTTAACTATGGCTTATTATATAAGATGCTACTTTCAACCTTATCTTGAAGTAAGAATTTATGTTAAACTGTTAATTAGTTCAGCTTATCTGAATCCTTAAGAAGTTGTACAGCTTTTTAAGGATTTAGATTTTTGCCCTTTTTAAAGTGATGATAGTTAATTATATTATTATCATTTAATTACATTTGCAATGTAAATGTGAACGAACCACAACCTATCTTTGCCCAGTCATGAATAATTTAATACGTCATTGTAATTAATATAATATCTACTTACCCATTTTAATTAAGTAAATGAATAACTGTGCTATTTCGGTATTTTATTGTGTTCATAATTAAATTAGATAAATTACTTGTAAATGTGTCGTAAAGTTATGTGTTACACCTGGGTCGCAAGTGTTGTGAGCACTGTGAGGGTTGGGAGCTCATGCATTGCGGTCCGTGATGGACCGTACAGTGACGTGTATTTTTTTTCTAAATAGGCCTAAGTTACGTTGATTGCCACCATAGAGCCTGGTATACAAGGCTCTATGATTGCCACGTACTTACACGTAACTGGACCTGTCTTGTGTTGGTTCATTGGTGGTATGTTTGCTCCAAGAGCTGAAGGGCGTGGGTTCGATTCCCACCCAGGACATGCATTTTATGATATAAACAAATGTTTGTTCTGTGTCTGGATGTACTGTATGTTTTATAAGTATGTAATTACAAAAAAAAACTATTTAAGTATTGTATTCGTTATCTGTCATCCATATCACAAGTTTTGCTTAGTTTGGGGTTAGATGGAGCTGCGTGTAATGTCCTATGATTTTTTTAAAATTAATATTCTTCTTTCTAGAATGGAACGCTGATAGAGGTGACTTCCGACGGCACCCAATGGCACGAACCGTCGCGGTTTTGCGTGGACATGGGGATCAACGATATATCGCGACCGCCGCGACTACTGGGCGTCGTCTGCTTCCCAGAAATCCCCGTGCATACCGACGATAGCACTTTACTCTACACGGCATATGCTATCGGTTAGTATCCTACTTATATGTATATAATACTAGCTGCGCCCTGCGGTGTTACCCGCTACATGTTTTCGGGATAAAATAGCCCATGTCTTAATCCAGGGTCTCAGCTACCCCTATTCCAAATTTCATCCAAATCCGTTCATTAGTTTTTGCGTGAAAGAATAACAAACATACTCACAAACTTTCGCATTTATAATATTAGTAGGAAGTAGGATTGATATGTATTATTGTTATTTATGTTTCAAATATGTAATTTTGTAACTTTTTATTGTAGTACACCCCGTAATTTACTGTTACCAGTAATCCTTTCCATACTGGGATTACCTGAAAGAGATAAAATTCAATTTCAATTTTAAAATTTCTTTATTTAATCATAGAAATAACATACTCCAAGTTAGATTACGTTTTACAGCTATTCGCTTAAATGAAAACTTATAAATTGAATTTAATAGAATGAATTATTTTTTGTAATACCATAAAATATGAACTAAGTTTTTTTGAGGTAATCCATAATGCATCACTTAACGCAAGCTTTAGGAAGCAGCAGCATTTGTGTTTTTTTTGTAAAGTATGGTAGGACGTAACAAGCCAGCGAACCGCGCTAAGCAATCCGCAGAGCAGTAGGAACGATCGGCGTAGTCTATTATACTATTTTATAGAGGAAAGATTTGATTGTTTGTTTGTTTGTTTGTATTGAATAAACTCCGAAACTACAGGACCGATTTCAAAAATTCTTTCACCGTTGTGAAGCTACACTATCTTCGGGGGACATTAGCTAATTTTTATCCCTGTATTCTTACGGGAACGGGAACTACGCGGGTGAAACCGCGAGGGGTCCGCTAGTAAGTCATAATATAAGAGAGCAACGCACACGCGCGCGCACTCCGATCCGAAACCGCGCTGACCACCTCGAAGAGATCGCTTTAAGCGATAAGGCTGCCAGTTGTTGCACTATTATTCTGTTACCAATATTTAGTCATGAGAACAATAAAAAGTTATGTTATCTTGTTCCAGGTTTGATACTATCAGTACCATTCCTGCTAGCAACGTTCCTCGTGTACGCGCTGATCCCCGAGCTCCGGAACCTGCACGGGATGTGCCTGATGGCGTACTGCGCCGGCCTTATCGTGGCTTACCCCTTCCTGGCCTACTTGAAGCTGCACACCGGACGGATAGGAGTCGACATGTCAGGCTGTCTGGTTGTTGGTGAGTCTTGGTATATTTATAGAGATGTACCGCTCCTCATTCAGTGATACGACACACCATAAACCAAACATCATCATCACCATCATCACCATCGTTTTCATCTTCATCATCATAATCACCATCATCGTCATCATCTCAACCTCAAACAAATGTTGATCAACCAGTAGAATCAATTCTAAACGCTTTCCTGGTATGTAAGAGATAACACAATATGTACATGCCCATATCCAGCATTACATAGAACTTTGTAGCAAAATGAATTCGAAGACGTCACCGCTTTGACGCTCTTTACTTCGAGATATTCGATGGATAGTCTTGATAACCCTGCGATTTTGCTAGCTGCAGATAAATCATTAATGCTGTCATTAATTTTCAACTAAAAGAAAACAACTAAGCTCATTGTTTTTTTATATTTCAGGGTTGGTCTTTTAGTAAAATTCGTATTCGGTACCCATACGCGTAACCTTGTTTCCTTGGCCAAAGACAACATCCATTATGTCTTCAATTTTCATAAGATAATGACCGCTATCATTAATGCCGCTCCCTAAAAGATAATTGACGTAAAAAAATCACATTACTGCCCCCGAAATTAATTAGGCCTAACATTTCCTATTAAGTTAATTGAATACAGTTAAGGTGTGTCTTAACGGATGATGCCCATAAGCTTGTTTGTAGTCCTTTTGTTACCTTCACGCCGTTCGTACATGACGGTGACTCAAGTTTCAGATGCTTATATCGGATCAGCGGCATCGTATAAATTGGATGGATAATTGCATATTTCAAAATTGTCAAGTCATCTTTTTACTACCCGATTAAGACAAAATCAAAAGGTAGGCTTATGTTTTTTCATGCATTTATGTTTGTATTTATGTGTGCGTTAGCACGCCTTAGCGCCTAAACTACTCATTTGATTTTGATGAAGGAAGTGTCAATCGATTCATTATTATGCTCTGGATGACATAGGCTATAGTTTTTCCTTTAATTGTTGGTAGTAATTAAATTTCTAGTCGCGTTGTAGTTTTTTTTAACTTTTACAGCTTGTATTCTAGGATATTAACGTTTTGATTCTACATTATTCATTAGTAAACATAGGCAATGGAGTTTTCTGATAACTTCTTTGTTGTCTGAGATTCAACCTAAATCTTTGTAAGATTGCAGTCGATAGCTAATTTCTAAGTCAACGTTGCTTATCAATAGACAAGTAAAATGCTGAAATAGGTGGTTTACCATGGCACGCACGATAAGGCATAATGCAATCAATATCGAGATTAACTGTGAGAGATATCGATAGATTGCACGATGTAATTAGTATACTACTACTGTCCATATTCATACGCTGTCTTAGGATTGATGTTTATGCGAGATCGTCAATCGGTTCGATTTACTCATCACAATATAAAAAGCTGAAATACATTAGAGATCATACACAGATTATGTTAAAATGTGCTCTCGCAAGGTGACGCGTTAATTAATCGCTTAACCCATGAGAAACCAGGGTGTGCCACTAGTTTTAAAATATCTAGACACCACAATAAACATTGGCCACACGAGCACGTTCTACCACATTTTTACGTGTAAGTGTGCTCGCACTATAAGTAGGTGTACACCTAAAATATTTATGTATACCACACTCCCACGGTTAGGTGAGCTAATTCTAAGACAATAGATATTGTTTTTGTTCCTTGTTATTCTTTTTCAAATAGAATATACGTGTGATGGAATCCGAAATAATGTCGAATTCTACAGAATCTACACGTTGTTCGACCAAGGATCTGACGGGGGAGCGCCGAAGTATGGGTTAAATGGGCTATTGTACGTGACCCCTGTGAATTGTCCGACCGAATTGATCTTGTTATCGCCACCCACAGCTTCATCAATGCAGTTTGAAATAGGCATGTCGAATCATTGGCGTATAATTGTATGTATAATTTTATTTATTATTAATTTTATTATTATTATTATAATGTCAATTTAGAATTCAGAACTATTATAGGGTGTGTAATATCGAAACTGTTCTTCCAGTAATTTATCGTTGGTACTATGTACCAGAGGATAGATTCAAAACCTTTACTGCAACTGAACTGCAAATCACTATACACACTATGTTTAGTACTTCACAAATAACATTATATTGTTTAGGGAATAAATATGTTTATAACATTTCATCTCAGTTGTTTTTTTTCTTTGGTTTTGGCGTCGCGTTTTAAGCATTTGCCAGTGTCAAGTATTTATATATGTTTTCAAGTTTCAAAAGTTAAATAAGTGTCCTCGTAGCTAAAGTTATAGTCAAAGTCCCGTCTTGATCAAGTCCAGTCCGTATCAGTCAAGTCTAGTCATGCTTTAGTAAAGTAGTGGCGACTTGTCATGTTTCACTACATTATATCATTTTACCACACTCGCGCTTGGGACTCGGCACTTTATGAACAAAACACCACCATTTTTATACATAAACACTCGAAAAAACACGAGTTTTGGAAAAAAATACAACGGGGCGACAAGACTCTTTCCGCGTTCCCGCCAAAACTCCATCTCACAGTTAATTTTACCTTTAATGAGATTCAATTGTCATAGATAATTTAAAATGTTTTAGCTAAGCAAGATAACATTTACAAGAGTCGGGTCTCTAACCACGCATATGATGATAATAATTGATATTCAACTCTATTACTTAGGCAATTGACAATAAGATTCCGAAGTTCGGACAATAAGATTCTTATTTTTTTTATTATCTACTAGTAGGCTTGCTTTTAACCTACTTACTTTGTACTTTGAGTTTGTGCCAACATTCAGACAAAAAAAATATTGTACCAAAACAAAAAGCATTATTAGGTACATTTATGTCTACAATGTAATAATAATGTGATTTTAATTTTGGGCTAGTTATATATTAAGTTTAGGGTTCCGTAGCCAAAACGTATAACGGGACCCTATTACTAAGACTCTGCGGTCAATCCGTCCGTCTGTCAGTCTGTCCGTCTGTCACCATGAACCGTGATAGTTCGACAGTTGAAATGTTCACAGATGATATATTTCTGTTGCCGCTATAATAACAAATACTAAAAAAATAAATATTTAAGGGGGCTCCCTTAAACAACATACAACAAACGATTTTTTTTGCAGTTTTTATAGATTACGTTATGGTACGGAACCCTTCGTGCGCGAGCCCGATTCGCACTGGGCCGGTTTTTATACTTATGAATATAGTTAGGAAGAACCAACTCTTAAAACGTTGTGTTTATATACTCTTTGCTTAGATATACCTTGCTCATCTGTTTCTCCAACGCACGATGTAATCATAAGTTAATATTTGACAACCTCATTTCGGACATATGTCCAATATTGACGAAATATGGGACACACTTGTCAGGAAACTGATAAGATGAAACAACTTGGTTATGAGAATTAAGAGATGAGGAAAATGTGGTGATGTGTTCGTAGAAATTTGCTTTAGACGCAATTAGAATTCCTGTTTACTTGTTGAGAAATTGATGGATCGAAGAAGTATTTTATGATTTTTTTTTGGAATTTAATAACAAAATCGAAATTAGTTTATCGCAATGACTTATGTTGTGTAGTAATGACAGCACAGGCGGGTCACACGCTGGTGGGCGTGGCGTGGGTTCAAATCTCAACAATGAACACTGCCGGTGAAGGAAAACATTGTGAGGAAACTTAATAGACGTAATTATTGTTTTCGTCACTAATTACAGCGTTTTGTGCAGAACAATCACGCAAATTGTTTTGCCGTTGTGTATACTCTTTTGTCCCATTGAGTCTAGGATACCTACATAAATAGTTTGTTGGCCCCTGATTAAATTTAATGAAGTCACCATTAAAAATAATGTTAATAACAGATATCGTAGGATATTTCACACAGTGTCCAAACTAAGCAAAGTTTGTACTGTGGGAACCAGAATAACTGATAGAATACTTGTTTACATACCTATGTATATTTCATACAGAACACCCAGACATAGCACAAATATGTATCATCACATAAATGTTTGTCCTGTTATAGGTAGGTACTTCTGCGTGGTTTTCCCGTGTCTTTCCTATTTAGAAATTATCTTCGTTTTGTTATAATATAAGTTCACCATTTTAGTTCACCGTTATATTGCAGAATTTTATCTGACACTTATCTTAGTCTTGCCGACACTAAGCCTAACATACCTTTCATACCTTTCATATTTTACATTTTCATACATTTCAAGTTCGTTCAGTTCTTATTAATTTGAATGAGAACAAACAACACATAAATTAAACATCACACTTATACCAAAACTATAAAATATATTATTTCCAAGTGTGGTGAATGCTGACTGTAAAAAGTATTTTAACAAAAGTATGAAGTGTTCTTGACTCACCATCATTCACACATATCCGTTTTGGTTTGATGTTTAAAATTATCTTTGATTATTATCTTCTTGATCAGATATTGTATTTTCAGTGGTATTGAAATAAAATTTTATATTTTGCAGCGTTCATCGTTTACTACGCGTTTCAAACAAGCTTCTTTTGGTTGAACGTCATGTGCTTCGATATTTGGAGGACGTTTAGGTAAATATGATTTTTTATAATCCTACGTTTAGTTCCAGCATCATTCTTGGAATGTATAATACTTAACTAGAATATAATTACTTGGTGTTAGATCTCATTAGCATGAGGTCGTCTAGGTACCACCGCAGTACCAGATATGCAGGAGTGTGTTACTCACACTCGAATTTATTTTTCATTTTGGAAAATAATGTAATGCAGTAACATGATTTTTCTGCGTTTCCATGAAGTTACTGCTAATATTCTATTAATTTGTCATTGATTAGGAGAGGTGCTCATGGAGCAAAGAGATGATATGCTATAAAAATGCCATGTGGAACTGAGAGTTTGAATCAAATTTATTCAGTTCCGCGTCTGTGCGTTCATTTGAATCGTTGCATACAGTTTATACATCCAGCTGCTTTGTAGTAAATCGTATGTGGCGGTCAAGTGACTGCCACATATTTTATTTATAAAAGGCAAAACAAAACAACTTTCGCATTAATAATATTTGTCTCAAGCTAAAGATTTCATTCAAAAACATAGTGTGGCTCCGATGCAACATAAATATCGACTTTTTAATTTAACTGCGGTTTAGCGTGCATGCAGCAATGATTTGCAAAGCGTCGATATTTTGGACTTGAAGCATTTCGCTGACTGCAGTTCAATCGGCCAATAATAAATTAAGTCGATTTGGTTAGGATGCAAGTAAATATATTTATTTCAACGCAATAGTTTTTCTATAAGTAAGTAAGTAATTGTGTAACTCATCTCACTTGTTTATTAACTATTGCCGAATAATTAATATTAATGTGTACACTTGCATCTTTATTTTCGTAGTGATTGAATGCGAAAATATAGAGCTGTTGACTAACCATCGAAAACCTCAAAGTTATGAACGCCCTAGACTTTATTTTGTTTATCAAAGTTCTGTCTACCGCTGCAATGGTCCTGGATAGGCGTTATCTCTTACCATCAGGAGAGCGTCTCGATCGACTCATTATTTTTAATTTTTAAAAGAATGCGACAAAGTTTTCGGCTTATAGAAAGATTTGCAGTCTGCTCGGGTTCTAATGCGGACTTTACGTTGTATCTCAACTAGAAAGTTACTAAGTAATTTCCTTTGTAAAATGAGTATTATAATAAACAAAGCACTAAAAAGATTCATGAGCTTTCAGTGTAGGTAAGCTCGTAGATACATGACATGTAATAAAGACGTATAAGTTTTGTCAACCGTCACTTTCGTTGCGATGAAAATGGCATTTGCTAAGAAAAACCAATGGCGTTGAAATTGGCGTATTACCAACCAACAAAAATTACTGTGGATTCAAGAGTATGAAATAAGATTGCAGTGTATTTTTTAAGAAATTAATTGACGAGTTTGAATAAATTCATTGAATTATTTAAAGGATTTTCGCAGACACACCTGGCCCTGTGTACCTGACTCCAGAGCCCAACTGTAGGTCAAACGTGGTGCTTTAACTTGACTCTGCTCGTTTTTGTGTCGTATTAATTTATAATTAATAATACAAATATATATACCTAGTCTGGCCATAAATACTGTTAAAACTAAAAATAAACAAAATAGTACATTTGAATTTGGAATCTGTAATTTTTATATGATTGTTCATTGTGTTTTTTCATTTTGGCGCCAATAAATTGTACAATATTTTGCGATATTAAAATGGAGTGGGGTGATAAAGAGAACCGAATCGCTGTGATTGCATTACGCAAAATAGGTATGGAGCCAAATGCAATTTTTAAAACTCTCCATACGCTTGGTCTTATTCAAATGTTTGTGTACCGGGCTATTAATAGGTACAATGAGACCTCCTCTGTTTGTGACAGAAAAAGATCTGGCCGTCCACGTAGTGTTCGTACGAAAAAGGTGGTCAAAGCAGTAAGGGGTAGAATTCGAAGAAATCCTGTCCGAAAGCAAAAGATTTTATCTCGGGAGATGAGGATGGCACCTAGAACCATGTCGCGTATTTTATAAGAGGACTTAGGACTTGCAGCCTATAAGAGACGCACTGGTCACTTCTTAACTGATAATTTAAAAAAGAATAGGGTGGTAAAATCGAAACAACTACTGAAGCGGTACGTAAAAGGAGGTCACAGAAAATTTTTGTTTACGGATGAGAAATTTTTTACAGTTGAGCAACATTTTAACAAACAAAATGACCGTATTTATGCTCAAAGCTCTAAGGAAGATTCCCAATTAGTCGACAGAGTGCAACGTGGGCATTATCCGACTTCAGTGATGATTTGGTGGGGTGTTAGCTATGAATGAGTGACTGAGCCATATTTTTGTGAAAAGGGTATCAAAACATCGGCACAAGTGTATCAAGATACCATTCTTGGGAAGGTAGTTAAGTAGTTAACAACACCATATTCAATAACCAAGTATGGTTCTTCCAGCAAGACTCGGCGCCGGTCATAATGCTCGGTCCACGTAGTCTTGTTTGGAAGCCAACGTTTCGGACTTCATCAGAGCTGAAGACTGGCCGTCATCTAGTCCCGATCTTAATCCGCTGGATTATGATTTATGGTCAGTTTTAGAGAGTAAGGCTTGCTCTAAACGCCATGATAATTCGGAGTCCCTAAAACAATCCATACGTTTGGCAGTGAAGAATTTTCCCATAGAAAGAGTGCGTACTTCTATTGATAACTGGCCTCAACGTTTAAAGGACTGTATTGCAGCCAATGGAGACCACTTCGAATAAGCTTTTTATATTTTAAATTGTTTTATATTTATGTATTAAACTAACACACTGTAAAAGTAATAAATGTTATTTGCAAAAGAAAAAAATAAATTTTCTTTGTTACAATATTTATGGCAAGACTAGGTATATGTATAAATTTAAGTATTCTGTCAGCTGTCTGGCTCCCATAAGCTTTATATCCAATATTTACAATCTTAAAATAAATTGCAAACAAAATATAAACATACGAATAAGTATGTAGGTATTTATTAACAAATAACTTTTGGTTTGCTTTCTTGTAATTATCTAGGGCACCAATTAACGAACTATCTACTCGGTTTTCCAGAAAAATAAGTAAAATTTCGTCTCTATCTTTATGATATCTATCATTCTAAACTATGCAGTATACACTATACAATATGGATCTAGATTTTTCTCTATTTTTTTTTAAACTGTCTCACTGTTGGCCCTGGACGTCTTCTCATTATGTCACGCAAATTGAAGCAGTGTTTTTAAATTAAATTTGTTTCGTAAAAATATCAGTAAAATAAATTAAATCGATTGTAAATCAAAATGGTTGTAAATCACAGTTGACGGTATTTTATTAAAGAGTCATAAAATATTTTATGAAAGGAATTACAGTGATAGCCATCGAGTTCTTTTTTTCACTTTTAATAAATGTCCCGAGAGAAAAGTTATGTCTCATCATGAAAATAACTCGGTAGTAACCGGGCTGCGAATCCACTTACGCTGTAGGAGTACATTAAAGCTAAATACCTACTCGTATAACACAATGAAAATCCAAAATAGGTACTACATACAGTGTAGGTACAGATACTACCTACAGGTTTTTTATAAACGCAGTTCATTCTATGAATCCACTATATCTAAGTCTTAACCAGCATAATTGTAATTATTCGTATTCGGACCAAAACATTTAGACCAATGTATAAAGCGTGACGTGTTTCAACACACTTCCATAAAATTTTGGTCTATCGAAGTATCCAATATATAATTATATATTTTTAAATATTTTCAATCTCCTTAACTTGGATTTACAATATTTAGAAGTTTTAACTATGATAGAAAAACACCGTGTGGTATTTGACAATCGACAAAAACACATAAATAAGCGCGTGGAACAACGGAGTTACATTTATAGTCCATTTTAACACATAGGTAAGGTACTTTAAAAACAATATCACAATTTGTAAAACATATTGGTTCTAAACAAAAAATTAAGGCACTCCAAAAACTAAATTGCAAATTTTTAATATACTTGTTTAATTCTTCTGTACACACGTGTGTTTGTTACCTAACTCCACCTAAACGACTGGACCGATATGGATAAAATTTTGTGTGTACATCTCAATGGGTGCCTGGATGGATTGAAAACACAATTGGACCCGGTAGGCGCTGCTGACGGTATGTCATTGACTGTTAGGCGATACAAAGTTCGCCGGGTCAACTAGTATTTAATGTACTTATAAACGGCAGGAAAACGACCAGAGTCAAGTTCAGTGTTCGCAACATTTGCAACGGCAGGCATGGCGAATTTTGCATTCCCGTCTATTTATGTTTATTTTTGTGTCTTCGTATTTCGTATATTTACGTGATTTTACTAACTTGTCTTGTCTTGTTAGATCTGGCGGGACAGCGTTTTTGTCAATCGAATTTTATTCTAGGTATTAAAAATTGCAAGAATTCTTTTTATGCTTGTTTGTTGTAAAGTGTAGAGAAATTGTATTTTACGTCAATCGACCTATCATTTCTTATACTTTGGTTTAGCAATTTTTTATTCAAATATTTTTTTAAGGGAGGTACATAAGTGGATTTTTGATGCTCAGATAAGTTTAGAAAAGCAAGCGTAAACTCTAGGAGCAAAGATATATTATCTAAGCATTAAAATAACTAGTATGATAAGAATAGTTAGTATCTTTAGCTAAAGAGTTATATCTTTAGTGTATTTCCGCTTATAAGTCGTTTTGAGTAAGCACGTGTTTCACCAAAACACGTGTCGTCAATTACTGGTTACTGCAGCGAGAAGAGGATATAAATACTGGTAGTTATTTTTTTTATGGTTGACCACAGCTCGTGATGGAAGATGCACACCTAGCTTGGAGTGGACCTGGCTCTCAAAATGGGCTAGTAGGATATTTAGTACAGCTTTAGTTTTTTTTTCGGCTGCCTCACTTGTGCGCCAGTTCCATTCCAGGCTAGGTGCACTTTACCATCTTCGACCACACCGTCACTTAAAATTAAGTCAAACAAAAAATAGTTTAATATTTTGAGTATATGTATTCCAGGTTTTAGTTTTAGATGTTAAATATATTTCGGATCATAACTTGAAGTTGTTTTAAAGATACAATATTATTTCGTATAAATATTTTAAATTGTATTAAAATTTTACATTGTGGTACCCAAAAGTCTTATAAGCGGAAATAGGTATAGGTAAAATATAACTCGATGAACTTCCGCAAAGTAACGCCTGAATCGATTAATTAGTAGTTAGTACCTATGTTTACTTAGTTAGTGTATAATGTTACTCAAAAACTTTGCATGTAGCTAGTATAATTAAGGTATAAGTACTAACCTAACTATGCTTAATATCATTTCTACATTGAACACATTATTTTAACTGACTTCAAAAATAGGAGGGGTTCTCAATTCGATGGAATCTTTTTTATGTATGATCCCCGATTATTTGAAAACGCCTGGACTAATTCGAGACTTTTTTTTGTTTATATAGGTACTTCCCAGGTGGTTCCATTGGTACCAAGTCAGGATCTGATGATGGAATAAAAATAAATAAATAAATATCGTAGGACTATACACACAGCGCCATCTGGCCCCAAACTAAGCAGAGCTTGTGTGATGAAAGTCAGATAACTGATAGAATATATAGGTACTTTTTTTTTTGTAAATACATACAGAACACCCAGACACAGAACAAACATTTGTTTATTCACAAAATGTTTGCCTTGAGTGGGAATCGAACCCACGCCCTACAGATCTCAAGGCAGATATAGTACCAATGAGCCAACGGGGCTGTCGCATCTCAGTAAAATCAAAGGTAATCCTAAAATTTTATAGGAACTCATTGTGCGTTCGTATAAAATTGTTTAAAAAGTAAAAGTGTTTTATATAGGATGATTAGTCCCATAGACATTGATTTGAATAGTTTGATTTTTAAACAATAATAGATACCTAACACCCAGCCGTGTTCAAGCTTATGGCATGTTTTTTTTTAATTGTAAATTTATAGATCTGATATTTGAATGTTTCATTTAGGCAGGAAAAAAATAAGGCGATATCTGTATTTATAATTCAGCAATGCAAGTCAAACTGGTGACGCCTTATCAAAATCGTTCGGTTTATCAGAACTTTTGTTTTGTGCAACTACTGCTTTAGGTACTAAGCGATCGAAATTTAAATAAATACTTATAAAGAAAGATAAAAATAACTAATCTTTCTGGGAATTACAAAGACGAATGACGTGGATAGTTTCCGACATTTGTTGTTTAATTGAAAATACTACTGATTAAAGCACACTATATAATTATGTAGGTATGCCTAGTATTACAAAGTGTAGGTAGGTACCTATTTTAATAAAATAATTGTAAGAAACGCTTGTAGTAAAATTAATTTCCTTTGCGTTCCGCATTCTTTCTCGTCTTCTGTAATGTTGCGAAAAAGTATGCATTAGCGTAACTTTGTAAATTATTATAATACACATTAAGGTGGTATGATTTCCATACAAATCAAATTTTGCCATTTATGGACAAATGAAGCATAATTTAACAGTGAAATCACAGTTCCTGGCATTTACTTTGGTCTTTATTTGCGGTAAATCACAATTGCTTGAATAAAACAGTAGATTATTAGCATAAAATCAAATTTAAAAATGATTTATGAATTATGATTTTTGAATAAAACAGTAGATTATGCTTATAATCTACCGTTTTATTCAAGCAATAGTGATTTGCCGCAAATAAAGACCAAAATAAATGCCAGTAGTTGTGATTTCACTGTAAAATTATGCTCCATTTGTCCTTATATGGCAAAAAATTATTTGTATGGAAATCGTACCACCTTAATATTCTAAATCATTCCTGTTTTTTTTTAATAAACTGTCCCACTGCTGGACGCGGACCTCTTTTCATTATGAGAAAGAAAAGGCCAAAGTCCACCACGCAGCCCAAGTTAGCAGACTTCACAGATCTGCGAGAACTTTTTTGCCATTTGGACATGTAGGTTTCCTTACGATGTTTTCAATCACCGTGTGAAGTCATATTATAAATGTGAAAGTTGGATGGATGGATGGATGTTTATTACTCTTTTACGCAAAAACTACTGAATGGATTTGGGTGAAATTTAGTATGGAGGTAGCTTAGACCCTGGATTAACACATAGGATACTTTTTATCCCGAAAACATGTAGCGGGTAACACCGCGTGGCGCTGCTAGTTTATTATATTGGAGATACGAATATCCAAGTATATGAGACTGTACTATCTAAATATAGGCGAGTAAGGATTGGCTAATGACCGATTGCCAATTGATATCACAGTTTCACCTTGATGATTTTTTATAAAAATATGAATTTCGACCTCGTTGGATCTATTTCGGTAGATTCTTATGTTATTGTTTACGTTAACTATTAGGCGCTCCACCACGTACCTATTGTTATGGCAGCGGCTGGTTTGTGGATAATATTTTAAGTAGTATTTTTTCGTGAATTCATGTGTTTAAGGTACGTTTCTCAAACAAAGTTCAATTGTGGAACAATAGCCACCTTGTACCTTTTTTTAGGGTTACGTACCTACTCGCCCACCGAGGGTTCTGTAGGAACTAGTAGGTAGAATAGAATAGAATATTTTATTGGCCTTATAACTACATATTATGTTACACTAGGCACGTCAAAATTACAATTATTAATAACAAAATTATATGAAATGAAAGAACAATTTCACAAATTGTCACTGCCTAATATTAACAAAAATGTCCAGTGAATAATATAAAATGTCAAATTAATAATACGATGTCAAAATATTGAATAATGTCAAATGAATAATAATAATTTAAAAAAATGTCAAAAGAATAAATCTTAAAAAAAACAATTGGATAGATGTATGTACATTTTTCGGATTTCTTTCTTTATGTATACCTATCTACTATAAAACAATGCTTCTTGACAAATTCCATAGCTCGAGGTCAACAGGAAGTATCCTATAGGTTTTGATTCCCTGTTGAGTGTCGAAATATGCGGTTTTGCGACATAAACGGCTGTAACTTTTTTTTACGATGACTGAGTAGTTTGGTTTTTTTCACAGCTGCTAGGGACTATAGATCTGCGTATATGGTTTTAATTTCAACTCTACCTCAACGCGTTCCCGAAATAGAAAGTCTTGATAGACAGACATTTGGAAAACAAAGTGATCATCCCATAAGGGCTCCGTCTTTTCCTCTACGGAACGGAAATCACCACCGGAACCACCGGAATCATTGTTTCTACTTATAAATACTTTACTCTAGAACCACGGACAAAAGACGAATAGGTCCTACAATATGTCGTAGAACCGACTTTGTCATTCTAACACACACATTGTAGACGTAGGTAGGTAAGTTGTTTGTTTTTAAGCATGCGGTTGCCGTAACTCAAAGATAACTACTAAAGTTAACTTGTACAGTCGACGACAAACACAGAATAAAAATTCTCCTACTCAAAGAAATGAAAACATTTGATTAAACTTGTCGTTCATACATTTACAAATTTGTTTTGTCATTTGTCCACTGTTGGACATACATATGCCCAAGAGCGCTACTATTTAATGCGATCATCGGTTTATCGTTTCCATTCACTGTCATACCCTGGATGGCCTTGTTGGTTCATTGGTAGGATGTCTCCTTCTAGACCTGAAGGACGTGGGTTCGATTCCCACCCAGGACAAAAGCTTTATAATACAAACAAATGTTTGTTCTTTGTCTGGGTGTTCTGTATTTATTATAAGTATGTATTTACAAAAAAAAAAGTATTTAAGTTTTCTATCAGTTATCTGACTTCCATAGTACACTTACTTAGTTTGTCCTATGATAATTATCATTACATTATATCGTAAATTTTGCCTAATAGGGACAAAACAAATGCAACAAAAAAATGTTGTAATATGTTTTTATCGTTGACTGTACCACGTAAGTAAGTTAGTATAAAATATGCATCTAGTTAATTTGATTAACAGAATTCACTATGTAAATTAGAAACATAAAAAAAACAGGTGAGGTTTGATTTCATTTCGCAAAACGTAGTTAATGACGTGTTTTTACTTTCATGTAATGTAAACCTTTGTTTTCGTTTTACACGCAACGAAATAGTTTTGTACTAATTACACTTGTTGATTTTAATGCTATCATTGGACATGAAAGAGCTGGTTTGTCATCGTCTCAAAAATCACAATGGTAATTATAATATAATAATTATAACATGACTTAGTGCGATAATTTTGTTGTTTTAACATTATTTAGGGCAAAGTGTGTCATGCGCTACGACGACGCGTAGCGAACGCGTAGATGCACTACGCTATTAAATCGTAGCAAAAGCGTAGAAGCTCTTTGCTACTAAAGTGTACTATTATGACTGTATTCTTTGGTAAAGTGTACGAGGTTAGTTGTCCTATGCCGAAAGAAAATCACTGTACCACTGTACCCATAAATAAACATAACTTTTACTATTGGCACAACTATAAAATTGTAAAAAAGATCTGATGTTGCCTTGATCAATTTTTTTTTAAATATTTTATTACATTTTTTTCTTAAATAAATAACACACACCATTAAATCTCATCGAGGTTTGTTTCAGTGACGAGTCCTCTTTAACAATAACAGTAGCAAGTCATCGTATAAAGCAGCCGACTTCTTTTGTGATTGTAAAGTTGGGTCCATAGTAAAAGTTGTTCGTGTAATGCCCTCTATGTACATTTTGTACAATGACCACACAATGTACAATGCCCCCTTTTCGGCTTACTACACCCTAAGTGTATAACCCTGTATGTTTGTACGTACGTATATGTAAATAATTCAGATTCTACGAACATACGCTTATTTTACTAGGATGTAAATATTAAAAAAAAATATAGAAAAATTATTATTGTGTAAGAAACGCTATGCTAATGTAAATGTGAAAATCATTCGTGTTTTTTAATGTCGTGCTGTTGCACATTCGTGAGACACGCCATGTGAAGTGCACTCGTACTACAATGTAAATACGTCACAATGTTGCATGAAAGTTGTAAAAGCCCCAGCACAAGTCTACTCAACTTTGTAGCTTGTAATTACGACTCGTTCTTGTTGACAAATAGCGTCTCAAATATCATACCACCAATATTACCCCGACGCCAATGTGGCGGTTATAGCTCTATAAACATTGATGTAGTATGTATGTATACTAACTGAGCGCACGAGTCGTACTGTGAGCTCGTTATGCGACTGCGAACTTTGTTACGAGCGCATAGCTTTTTCCTCAGGACCTAACGATCCTAGACAAAGTAACATTTGATATATTCGATAACGCTTATAGAAAATTCCAAAAATGTACGGGATTAACATAAGTTGCCCACGTGACATATCAACAGCTTATGTCAATTCCGTATATTTTTTACTCTTCTAATAGCGTTAATACGGTACGGCCTCTAGTTGTACCCGGGAATGCATTTTAAGGAAAGCTACTGTTACCCAATTATTTATTTACCAACCGTAAAATAACTCTCAAACTTTCGTGATGTTCAAATGAATTGTGTGTATCACTGGAACTTATCACGCAAAATACAATTTTTTTGTTGAATTCTTTATTGCAAGCAATTTAAGATATTTTATTTTGTTTAATACATCTGTCAACCCTCGAACAAGCAGATATAGGTGAAACTTAACATTTGCCATGGATCATTATCCTGTAGGCTATTTTTAGAGAGTTAAGACATTAAAATAACTACAGTGATGAGAAATAAATTTCATTACCCACAGAACCGAAAAAAGCAACAAACATAGCTGATTTTATAACTTTCTAGCACTCTCCACTTTTATTCGTATGTATCATGTAAATAAGGGCCAAAATATTACAGCTCGCGCGCTGTATAATAAATCTATTTACGACCTAAAGGTTGATAGATTAGGGTCCTGCGTAAATCTTTTATCAGCCATTAGTACTAGAGGTTATACCTTCGGTTGATTAAGTACCCGATTTGAAATAAACACAGACGATTTTTCAAAGCTGCTATGTCAAAGTTCAACTTTACAACTGTTGAAGTTGAAGTCCAACTTTAAAACTACTAAGTATTAAACGTAAATAATTCTAAAAGAACTTGTTAGAAAGTTCCGCGATTACTAAGTTATCGCGCATTTTCTCAGAGGAAAATATTCTTTGTCCGTTCTCGTCATATATTACTGTCACGTTAAATTTTGTGAAGATTACTTCAGCTGTTCCATAGTGAAAAGTGTCAGTTAGAATCACACAAATATTATAAAGGCAAAAGTTTGTGAGTGTGTATGTATGTTTGTTACTACTTCACGCTCAAACGGCTGGACCAATTTTAATGAAATTTTTATTAACACATAGGCTACTTATATTCTGAAAAAATGCAGCGGGTAACAGCGCGGGGCGCAGTTAGAAATAGCTTCTCGTATTTATGAGTTTCAATACAATTTTGTAGATTCCAAAGAAAAAATCATTTTATACTTTGGTGTCGGCGCAGAAGATATGACTAGGCATTCTTTACAAGAGATAAAACGACATGAAGACATCCCAAATTAATTAGTTAAGAAGTTTTTTTTGTAGGTTTAAAAAGGTATATTTACTGGAGTAGTATTTTCTCGCTAGACGTCATTTAAAAATAACTATCGATTTCTAACCAAAAATGATATTTGAAAAACGCTTGTCGCTAAAGTTAATGAATATTTTGCCATAAATGTGTCCATGTCCTCATTCAACATTACCAAGTGAATATATATCACTAGTGAATTAAATATATCTCAGTAATATTGTTTCCTGTAACATAGTTTTCACTACAGCGGGTACCGTGGGGGCAGCACAAGCAAGCGGCGCGAGCGGCGGCGATTCGCCATGTATGGAGCGTATGCGTGGGGAGTTCCCCTAGTGCTCACTGCCATCACCATTGGTATGCAGTTCGGTGACATACCAGACAACATCATCACACCAGATTTTGGAACCAGGAGGTGTTGGTTTGTGAGTAAGTAACGTCCTTAAAAGGCTTTATGGTGAAAATGGCTCAATTTGTTTTGTACCAGTAACGAGACGAACGAGACGTTCTCCTGATGGTAAGATATAATACCTGATCATTTCAGCGAACTTTGAGTAATAATACGAAATCCAGGACATTGCTGCTTTGATGCTCATTACATTGAGACTTTTGCCATTTAATAGGCAAAATGACTTTTGCCATTTATATTATATTAAAAAAAATTTTGGTGTTTCATTTAAAAAGTGCCGAATTACGAATACGTACCTGTCTGAGCGTTGAGAAAGTAATAAAATGTGATGAAACATGACTGAAACTGAAATTCTAGTACATAGCCGGACTCGATGTCAACTTATTTTCTGTAACTTTTATTTTGATTTATCGTAATTAAAATACTTGATACTGGCAAATGCGCAAAGTGCAATGCCAAAAAATAAAAAAACTATTTTTTCTAAGTCTATGATTTTGGTGTTCCCCGTACAGGTTGGTCGAGCGAGATGGTGTATTTCTTCACGCCAGTCCTGGCGCTAGTTGTCTGCAACGTGGTGTTCTTCTCGGTAACTGCGCACAGGATCCGCTCCATCCGCCAGGAGACAGCCATACTGAAGGGGGCCGAGTCCTCCAGGAGTGACAAGCTGAAGAAAGATAAGCAGAGGTGAGGATTTTATAGATAATAAGCATTTAAATACGTCCACCCACAAGGTGGACAGTCGACCTAATAAAGACCGCAGGAACGCGCTGGATGCGGGCCGCTTCCAACCGGTCTTTGTGGAAGTCAATGGGGGAGGCCTATGTCCAGCAGCGGACGTCCTACGGCTGAAATTATGATAATGATGAAACACGTTAATACTAAGGAGATAGCATAGTAATTTTCGAAAAATAAGCAGCTAATAAAATTACAAGACTATTGAGACTAACCATCGATATACGCACCGCATGGGTGCCGTGCCGCACAAATTCGCAAAGACGTCTAAATTAGTGCATGTGACGCCGGCCATATACACACAACAGGCTGCACATTACCTTGTATACGTATATGTCGAGCTTACGTCGAGTCATATTTCTCTAGTACAAGCTTCTAGCAAGAACTGTTTTCTAGTTTTCGTATATTCTGGGGTATTTGATTTAGTCTATATGGCAATAAAATGACAGACAAAGATTTCGCTAATATAATTTTAGATAGGATTTTTAAAATCTTTCATAAATTAAGGTTTATTCAAAGCAATATTTCAGAAAATCAACGCGCAAAAAGTAAATGGACCAAACATTTTGGCATATACATTTCCGTACATCATACCCAACAATGTTGACTTTTGTAAACGTTATCTGTAAATTTTTATGGGGCTCTTTCTCTATTTGAATTTTTTAAATACAAAAGTCGATTTATCGGTCTAGCGTACGTCGTAGATAGCGGTTAGTTAGCCGTTTATCAAACGGTCATACACGATCTCTTGTGGAATATAATCTGAACTTCTACTTACCTATAACAAAAACTATGAAAATATTCTAAACATTTTTATAATCATGTCTACTCTACTACCCGTATTTTCTTTCTAAACCAGACAAACTTCTTTATTCACAGTAAATTTAAGAGCGAGACTAAGAGAAGACAAACACGCGGCTGGAGTTTAGTACTGTGAACATTGAGATACCTACTTACTTGCTTGAAGGCAATTTTTATGGCATTTTTTTTATATTTAATTTTCTCTGTAACCAGTTAGCTACCACAGACCGTTTAAATCCACATTTTTAGTAAAATTATTTAAATAGTTAGCCCTTTGCGCAAAGTCAACTCTCACGTGGACAGTTTTAACCCAACTGCCGAAGAAGGATGTTTTTATAGCATATATATGTAATTCTTTGGAACGTTCTACAGCTCAAACCGTTCGGTATAAAATGTTAGATTCGTCTCAAAGTGTGGAAGTGACATAAGATATAATTTGATAGCAATCACCTCTTAGTATTTAGCGCAGTTGGTAATTTTGTTTTAATTAATTTTCATTCTTGTTATTCATTATTGTTAATATTATAATTTGCGCTATGATCATATCGAGTGAAGACAGAGATCAAAGCTCGCATAACAGCCGGAAACAGATGTTTCCACGCGTACAAGAACTTGCCAAGTACTTATTTAAAAAGCTTTTTACTTATGTTACGCGATAATTCCGCCAATTATGAATCGATTTTGATTTCTTATTTTGCTTGGTAGATCATACTTCAGGCGTAGTCCCATACAAATTTAAGCGAAATCCATCAAACAGTTTTTAAAAAATCGACAAAAATTATATACATCGATGATATTTTAGTTTACTACGAAACTTTGCTGGTTCATTGGAGCAGTACTTTTAGTTGGCCTAAGGGTCACCCGAATTCGTTCAGTAGTTTTTGCGTGAAAGAGTAACAAACATACATCCATACTCACAAACTTGCGCATTTATAGTAAGTATTAGTAGTAGGATAGTAGGATATTTATATTATTCTCAACTATTTTCTATCTACAACTACAAATCGATGAAAATGAAAGTGCTAATGGCAATATTGTCAGTTACGAATATGATCGCATAACATCCGCAATACATATATCCTAGCTCCCGAAGGGTTCCAGATATGTTTATGTCCGACGCCACGGCGAGGCAATTTTTGTATGATTTATACTTGTTGGTATAAAAATAGATATTGCAGGTGGGCAGCGAGCTAAGTGGATTTAACTCGGGCAAAGCGGTGCATGATATTTTTTTCCTCGTTATACCTAATAACTGACACGAAAAAAGAGAAACTACTAGGTGATCGGCGAAATTTAGTTTCTTACTTTTTTATTTTGTTTCTAATTACCAGTGACTTATCTAACACTATTAAACAAGAAATATTTATGAATTTATACGTATATCTATATACATATATGTATTTTAACATCTCTAAAACGGCTCTAACGATTTCGATGAAACGTAATAGCGGGGTTTTCGCGCACATCGTACACTGACCAAACCTCTGTCGTTCATCATACAATATTTAAAAAAACATAAAATTAAATGAAGCTCATTTCATGTTTCTATAAACTAATAAGGCTTGTACACAAATAAATAATAAATATTAGCGAACATTTCACATCGCACCAGCTACTCTCAAACTAAGCAAAGCTTGGACTATGGGTACTGGATAACTGATAGAAACTTCTATTTATACGTATAATGTATGTAAAAACATCGATAAGTAAATATATTTTCCTTATGGAATGCAAAATTGCGCGTCCGATTTTGTTAAAATTTTCAGGCAACCTTTAAATTAGCCTTGTGGGTGATCCTGTGAAGTTTAATAGCGATTGGATCAACAGAAATGTATTTTTATTGTTTTTTTTTTCTAACGTCCACCTGCGTGAAGCCAGTTCTGCCCTTAACACTTTTTTTTTGTAGATATACAATTACATACTCATATTTTATAGACATAGAAAAAACATCAATGTTAGTCAAATAAATGTTTGAAAATCTTAAACCAATGTCTAGAATGCTCTGTCAACTTCTCGCCAATGTTAAATGTCAACAATGAAAATAAGACAGGCTAGGCAATGTTTATAAGTAAAGCCCACAATGGTTTTATTCTAATTCCATTTTTTGATATGTCTAAAAGTTTAAAACGCTTACTGTGGTGATCACACATTTCGTAGAGAATTTTTCTGACGTATATATTTTATGCGACAATTCCTTTCCAAATGGTAAATAGCAACATTCACGCTATCCTTATTCGAAAATAAAACATGAGGAAAGAGAAATAACTTTACTTTTACGATGTCTCAAATACGTCCCATTTAAGTTTTGATATAAAACTCGGTTTCCTAACTACAACGATACGCCGTTTTTTTCATAATAGAGATTTTTATAGATACTTATGAGATGAATGTAACTCTCTCGCGACTGTAAGAGATAACGCGCAATACCACTGCAGCTGTGCACAAAACTTTGAATAACAAATAAAGCCAAGCATCGCTGCTTTGGAGCTCATTATTTTGAGATATCCGATGTTTAGTTTCAATAGATAATAATAATGTTTATCGCCGGAACACACAAAATACAATGAATTAATTTTGTTTATTTATTGTTGTTCTTGACGTTTCGGCCATATTGTAATACAAATAATAAATAGTAGCCGTGGTTACGAGCTGACAATAGTAGTTTCAATATCCTTGTAATTTCTCTAGCCTTTGAAACTGGAACAAATACAGTAATGTTTTAACACTACTGCTTGGCGATAATGCTGTGGTACATAACTAGATATCCTCTTGCTAAGTTCTCTACCTATTAATAAGTTGGTAAGCTCACAGATAAAGTTAGTTTCGTACACCATTATAAACCTCAATAGCCAAAAAATAATATCGAATTGTGCAAGATTTATACCAGAATGATTAATGTGGCACTTCAGAACGGTCTCGACAATGAAATGTCCGACATGTTACTGTAATTTCATGTTATGTTCGCACGTAAAACAAGGGCGGAATTTAATGGTAGTCGTTAATATCCATCTGTTTTGTCAACTTATGGCACGGATATTAGAATTTATGAATTAAAAGTAATGTAGGTAGATTAACCTTGGAAGTATACCTGTACGTATATTAGACATGACCACGAGCGTTGGCAGTTAATGGGATAACAATGTCGCTGCGAGTGTGAATAGATTTATGAATAATTTTTTTTTTTTTTCGTTAATTTGCCCTTTCGGGCAGGCTAAAGCTATAAAGCCATACTGCCTCGTCTTCAGTGTTATTTCTGCTGTATCATAACTATGGTTATCGTCAAAGTCGTCTTAGTCAAGCCCAGTTCGTGTCAGTTTTTTTTTGTTTCAAAAGTGAATTAGTCGGGAGTGTTTTTAGCTTATGTTTGATGAAAATCGGTCCAAGATGGCCGCCGCCACAAAACATAATATGATACAGATGGCGGATTACATATTTTTTCACAAGTCCCGCAATATGGGTATCAAATTATAGGCTTGACTAGTAGAATAGAAAAGAAATAAAAAATAGAATAGAATAGTGTAAAACTATTTATAATTAGAGAGCAAGTGTAATGAAACTAGTTGCGTAGCCATCACTGATTTATTCCTACCCACATAAGTAACTTAATAAATAATATAACAATCTACAACTACCTACAATCCCCTTATTAATATAATGATTAATAACAAAAGCAACTTTCTAACTTTGAAATGATTGACTTAAATATTAGATACATTTAGATGGTCTATTCATCCAATAGATAGGTACATCTCCTTCTTTACATTATTAATTTTAATTATTTGACATGACATTTTTATTTTTTATATTAATATATAAATGAAATTGTAATTTACTGTTACATTCACCTGATTGACAAAATATAATGCTAATTGAATATAATTATTCTGAACTTAAATCTATTATGTTGATTCTTACCTATTTTTTTTTTTTTTTTTTTTTTTTTTTTTTACATGCATAGTATATTTATAAAGATAAACTTATATAATCTCAAATTAATACAATAACCATAATTATCTTAACGGTTTTCTTTTTAATTTATATAAATTCATATGTTGTTTATTTATTCTTGTATTACTTATTACTACTAGCACTAATAACATGATTACTTTTACTAACGTGACATCAGCGTGCGGCGCGAGTGCGGCGCGAGTGCGCAGCTCCTAAGAGCAGGTCCACCGATCAGGAGGTCCCACTTCCCTGCCGGAACGAGTGCGGTAATTAGAAGAGGCGGGAGGGAGGACACTGGAGCTGTGTGCGTTGCCCGCGCTATTATCTTCGTTTACTGATATTATGTCATCGTAGTCAAACGCATAACCGACCGGTGCATCTATTCGTTTATCTGAGTCAATTAATATATGTTTCCTATTACGTCTTAACTTATTTCCTGAAACCATTCTTATCAAATATGAACGTATTCCCACTATCGATTCTACAGTTCCGGATTCCCATCTATTTCCTAATCTGATTTTTACTTTTTGTCCTACCTGTAGCGGTTTTAAATTTCTTGCTCCTCTGTCATAGTACTGTTTCTGAAGTGTTTGGCGATCTAATAACTTAGCGTGTATGTTGGAGTGTATTTTAGGCTTATACATTGCAGTAGATCTCGGCAGAATGCTACGTAGTTTTCTACTATACAATAGCTCGGCCGGGGACGGCAGTTCAGCGCTGATCGGTGTATTTAGATATTCTAAATGGGCTAATTTAAAATCGCTGTTGTCCTCACCTACTTTTTTCATTATATTTTTAATATTTTGGATACTGCGTTCTGCTTGTCCATTCGACTGAGCGAACCTTGGTGATGATGTTATGTGTTGAAACTTCCAGTTTTTGGAAAAATCCATAAAGATATTGGAATTGAATTCTGGTCCATTATCAGAAATTAGAATTTTAGGAATTCCATGCCTCACAAATATGCTTTTAATTTTTGTAATTATTTCTTCTGACTTCAACGAACAAAGTTTTTCAATTTCTATAAATTTACTAAAATAATCGACCATTAGAATGAAGCTCTCACCCGCAAAATGAAATATGTCCGCGCCTACTTTTTGCCATGGACTAGTTGGTATTTCATGCGGTATCAATGGTTCTTTTGTATTTTGTTTTCGATGTGTTAAGCATATCTGGCAATTCGACAAGTAATCTTCAAGTTGTGTATTAATATTCGGCCAAAATATTATGTCTCGCGCTCTCAATTTACATTTCTCAATTCCTAAATGGCCTATGTGAACTCTTTTCATCATATCTTGACGCATACATTTCGGTATTATAATTCTAGTTCCTTTCCATACAATTCCAAAATTAACCGTCAGCTCATCTCTGTAATCCCAAAATGGTTTTAAAATATCTTCTAATTGTTTTTTCTCGACTGGCCATCCGGATCTGATTATTTTAATTAATTGTTGTAATTCTTCATCGTTTCCCGTACATTTCTGTATTTGTATAAAGTGCGAGTCGATCAGCTGATTGCTCGCTGACAACGCGCGCGGCCTGCCGCGCGGCCGAAACGCCTGCCGAGAGCCTGCCCTCATGTTTGGCGTGTAGTTCCGATTACTGCGTTCCCTATTCAACCAGTAGACATTGTTGTCGTTTTGACTCGACTCGTGGGTTTGGGCACACACTTCATGCGCGTGATGTTCCGCATTCTCTGAGCTGAGACGATCAGCTTGTGCGCGGGATATTTCGGCTAACCTGCAGATGTCAATAGCCTTTGACAACGTTAAATCGACTTCTCTGAGTAATCTTTCCCGTAATCCTCCTTCCTTTATCCCACATATCAGTCGGTCTCGAACTAAGTCATCACTCAAATCTTTGAATTCGCACTTGGCTGCCATCTTGTTTAATTCGAACACGTACTGCTCAATACATTCCAAATCTTGTTGATCTCTAGTGAAAAATTTATGCCGTTCCACCGTTAAATTCTTCTTAGGTAAAAACACTTCATCAAACTTTTTTAATAACTCTTCAACTAACTTAAACTCCTCGCTGAACTGATCATATACCTCGCGGCATCGATCTCCAATAATATGCAATAGAATATTTAACTGGACTTTTCTGTCTTTCTTCCCTAGTTCACATGCTTCATAATAAATCTGGAAGGATTTCTTCCACTTTTCCCATTCCTTGCTTAGATTTCCTGAGGTCACGTTTGCTAAGTTGTTCTCGAAATGAAACGGCTGAGGTGGTTGCAACAATGACTCCATTCTTACTTGTATTTCTTTTTCTCAATTTCACACACTTATATATCTCTTCCTTATCCGTAATTCACCGTAGGTAACTCTTTTCATTTATTTATCACTTTTCAGTAGTTTATATACCGGCTGCGCCATGTAAAACTATTTATAATTAGAGAGCAAGTGTAATGAAACTAGTTGCGTAGCCATCACTGATTTATTCCTACCCACATAAGTAACTTAATAAATAATATAACAATCTACAACTACCTACAAATAGAATAGTCGGCGCTCGCTTGCATCTATCATGATGACTTCCTATTTTTATTGTATTGTTATTGTTAAAATTAAGTAATTAAAAATAAAGAGCTGATGAGGACCCGGCACCGAAACAAACCTCGACGAGGTTTAATGGTGTATGTAACAATGATTGTTATAAAATTAAAAAAAAATACAATACACCTGTCGCGGATTTTTAAAATTTTTAATTTATCTTGTGTTATCGTCATCAGTTTGTCTCTCACTATGGAAGCAATTTTAAAGACATACACGTAATTTCCCGTCAAAATCCAGGTTACAGTTGCTAAAAGTTGGAGAATATCGCTACTGCGTGATCGAGGTACTTGTTCATTTGTTCAATTGTCTTACACTAATCGATATTCCTACCGACTAATTGTCCTACCGCTGACGTTCATGCCATTAGTGGCATATGATTTCTACGCTCCTTTCAAGTTACCTAATCGCACCTAATAATACATTCCCAGCCTGTTCATAGGGAGAGTTTGACGTCAGAGATGTGAACCGACGACGAAAATAGGCTTGTATCTTTCGAGTGTCTCTGTCTATTTTATCATGACGTGAATCTTTAATGAAAGAAGCCTGTATATGTATGTTGTATAATGCCTACACAGGGTAACGTGGAACGGTAATCATTGTATTATACTTCATATACACTTTTTTCATTAATAAAATAGCTAGTCCATAAAATTAATAATTAAAAATAACAATTAAAAGTTTGAATGTTTAGATCTTTAGATGTTTGGTTTTTTGAATGTAATACTAATGAGCTGAACTGAAATGCTCTTCTGATGGTAAGAGAAAACGCTTGTCCATGACTATTGTAGCGATATACAGAACTTGTAGGTACTTAGTAAAACAAAGTTCAAGGCATCACTGCTTTGGCGCTCATTACTTTGAGACTTTTGATGGTTAGTCTCAACAGCCCTGTAATTTCGCTAGTTGCAGTACCCTTCAAACCGCAACACAGTACAGTTTACACACTACTGCTTATATTTAATATTGTTTGTTACTCAATCACGCAAAAACGGCTGAAGGGATTTGGATAAAATTTGGCATTCATATAGTTTATTACCTGGATTAACATATAGAATACTTTTTATTCGGAACATTATTCCGGAATAAAAGGTATCCATTATATTAATCTAGGTAATAAAGTAGTGTTTCATGATGAATTTAACTATTGCTTTTTTGTTACTTACATGTTCATTTTCTCTCTGAACCCAATTCGCATACTAAGTCGCGGACGCAAGCTAGTTTAAAATATATTGGTACTGCAACCCGTATAGCCCAAAATGGAACTTGATTTTTTAGTTTGTTTGTTTCAGTCAAGTCTTGCAAGATGAATTAAAAACACTTTCTGTTACCTTAAAAAGTTTAAATTTATCATGTTTGGTTCAGTCAGTGTATCGCAATTTTGGCGCTCATTACGAGAAGGTACTATGTGACATGGAAATGCTTTGAATAATAGCGCTTTTTATTTCGCGATTTCAGGGTTTACAATTACCTAATGAGTATAATGAGCTTCTTTCGACTTAGTGCTACCGTACCGCGTAATCTTGTGTAACTATTTCGAGTTTTAATGAAATGTCACTTCTGGTCTTATCATAGCTAAAACCTTTTTTATTGCTTTCTCAGGAACTATTCACGCCTACATTATACCTATGAGACTAGTTGTACTTTATTATACACCTACTACTTTGTTGTCAAAAAGCACCTCGGTTTTAACGACAATGTATACTTATGCGTCTACTTACCTACTCTACATTATTTTAGCCGTTTTGGTAATTAGTTTCATGAATTAATAAATGGTGCAGGGGCTCAATGCTTGGTAGTAGAATTTCTAGCTTATTTATGCAATTTAAATAGTAATTAATTTAGGTACATAATTGAGTGTGAGTGGAATCGAAGTCAAACGTAGCCGCAACAGACCATATCGCTAACGAAAGTAGGAAAAGCGAAAGATGTTTACAGAATCGTAGTAGGTATGTGGACAGATATTATCTGTGATCCTTTAGAGGAAATTATGTACATATAAATAAAAATTAGACATTTCACACAGCCCTAAACTAAGTAACGTTAGATTATGGGAACCAGATAACTGATGGAATACTTACATCTTTTTTTGTAAATATTTACTTATTACATATATTTTTTTAATATTTAACAGGCTAGGTGTTTGACCACAGCTCACCTGATGTTAGCACCTGTAGGTGTGGTCGAAGATGGTAAAGCACACCAGGCCTGGAATGGAACAATAATATAAATTAGCGCAAGGTTATGAAGACGAGATGGTATTATGGAGATGTTCAAATCTGATGCCAAGTACCTAACAATTTGTTTCGATAACCTCAATTGAGAGCCAGTTCCATTGCAGGTTAGGTGTGTTTATAATTTTCGACCACACCGTCACTTATCATTAAATCGGCTGGCTAGCCTCCACCCTAAAGTTGTAAATCTGATGCCATGCACCTAACAATTTGTTTCGATAACCTCAATTGAGACCCAGTTCCATTCCAGGTTAGGTGCATTTACCATCTTCGACCACACCGTGACTTAACATTAAGTAAACTGTGGTCAAACACCAACCATAAAAAAATAATTAGAAATTTCGTTACTATTTCCAGATACGGGCTTTACTTGAAGCTGTTCATGGTGATGGGCGTGAACTGGACGGTGGAGCTTATCAGCTTCGCAGTGGGTGGCTCCAACTGGTACTGGGTCCTCACGGATGTCTCCAATATCGCCCTGGGCGCATTCATCTTTCTCATCTTCGTGTGGAAGAAGAAAGTTCGCTTGCTTGTACAGAAAAGGTAAGTTACACGTTCTTTTTTTTTTTTTTTTTTTTTTCTTTGGTTTTGGCGTCGCATTTTAGCATTTGCCAGTGTCAAGTATTTATCTATTTTCAAGTTAAATAAGTGTCCTCGTAGCTAGTTATAGTCAAAGTCCAGTCTTAGTCAAGTCCAGCCCGTGTCAGTCAAGTCCAGTCATGCTTTAGTAAAGTAGTGGCGACTTTACTATAAATCTTCGATGGAGTTTTGGAAGCAACACAAAAAGTCATGTTTCACAACATTATATCATTTTCCCACACTCGTGCTTGTAATTCGGCATTTTATGAATAAAACACCACCATTTTTATGCATAAACACTCAACAAAACACTAGTTTTGGAAAAAAATACAATGGAGCGACACATCTCTTCCCGCGTTCCCGCCAAAACTCTCCACACGTTCTTGTTTTACCTTTTCTTTGCCTTTTTTTTCATTTTTAGTTTCTGATGAACCCTATACATAGTTTATATGCAATAATGACAAATGACTCACGCTCATATTTTCAATTTTAGATCTCCAATCAATTTTTAGCTAGTATTCCTTGCTTGTAAAATGTAGAATATTTTTGAGCTCTTTCAGAAGAACATGAAGGTTTTAAAAAGGGCGTCTACAAACTTCTTTTCGTATTGTCAATAACTAATGTAATAAATGCCCAAAAGCAGAGGTTACCATTATTATATTTAAAAAATATAAACAGTAATGCAAAGACAAAAAGACTAGGTCTTGTTGTCTCACAGATGTCAAATATGACATATCTACTTAGGTAACAAAAGTGATTTTTTTATTATTTGTTTACTGGACCATCACCCCCGAAGTTCCCTAAAATCCCAATAGACATAAGACATGTTAAGTTACTTGTAGCGGGTTTGAGCTTTTAGGTTGACTCCAGACTCTCATCTGTCTACAGACATTCCAATAGTTTCAGTATATAGTTGTTAGATTGTATGTATTTTGTTCTAGTACATAGAATTTACTTGAAACGTTTTGTTTATTTTTACTAAAGAAATTGTCCTCAAGTAGGCGTCAACAACTTCGAAGACAGCTTTCTCTAAAGGTAAAAGAAAAACTAGATGTATCGTGATTAAAACTTAACTTTTAACTTGTACTACAAAATTTTAATATCGTAAACGTAGAATGGGTGGCCAACACTTGAAACTATTTGAAATGCACTTTAATTTCTTTTAACAACCCTACTTTACTCATATGACAATAAAAAATCATCATTGAAATTTGTTAAATATGAAATCGATAAAATCATTTTGTTGATACTATGTGTTAAATTCGATTGATAATAATTAATAAAACGGTACAGCTGTACATTTACTTTGGTCACATGTAAAGTGAAAAAAAAAACAATTTTTCTATGACACTATTTTTCCTGAATTTATATCTATGTTGTATGCCCATTCTGCGCTTATGAGCGTTTTGTTACTGAAATGAACTAAGTATCGTAACATGAATTGCCAGTAAACTAACATTGAATGAAGCCTGATCGATCGTTGTTGACAGGGACTAATGTGCCCCATTATTCAGGTGGCTGTGTCAATACTGTAGCGGTTCTAACTGTACATGATTACCTACCACTTCGCTTCGTGGAAGCAAGGGTTTCGCGATGAACGCTAAAATCTATTCGTTTCTGTATTTGTATGCGTATAGAAAGATTGAGGATCTACTGAAGTTTGCGTTCCCTGAAAAGTATTATGGTTGTCTTCAAATCCAGAGTCACTATGTAGTTTAAAAGCTAGTACTATCTAGGTATGCGTGCGTAATCCTATCCAAACAAACATTATAACAAACATTTAATTCTCTCAGGGTTCCAAAATGTAATGTGTGATTTTGTGCAATAAAGATTTTCATGACACAAAAGAAAAGTAGCAACGATATTCTATCATGTAAATAAGTTTAGTATCTATTATTGATAGTAAAATATCTGAATAATACCTACAATATATTTTCGTTTTATTTATGTGGGATTACGCACGTTTAATTATATCGGTTTCCGTATGTGGCCGACACTAGTCGGAGTATCAGAAATCTCGCATATATATGTAAAAAAATGACATCCATGTCAATTTCCGAAGTTACCATACCCGTTCAACCTAATTTGATATGATATTACCAACGCTGCTTTGTATATTCTTTCCAGGAATTAATTTATAGATGTTCTTGGCAGGCCGTATTTTTATTATTATTATAGTGCCATATAATATTTCTGTATTTATTTATACTCCGATGTGGAGTCGAACACAGTAAAACTTTTAACTATCTAGTGATAGTCGTCTACTAGCGACTCACCCCGCACGGGTGCAATATACATACTAATGTAGTGCATATGCATGTATTATATATACATAATACATTCTTGAATTACTCTGTGTATTGATGGAAACCGCGTTGAAATCTGTTGCGCAGTGCGTACAGACGGCGGGAAGCGGCTTTGTTTTATACTATGTATAGAAACGAATTTATCTAACACCATGCTGCAAATAAGCTTTCCTAGGATTCCAAGTCGTGGATTTAGTGTAAAATTGCAACAAATAACTCATATAAACTCTAGATTGAGATCCTCTTTTGATTCGACGTAGTGCTGAATTAATCAAATCAGGACTAATATAAAACTCACCACTGAATGTCTGTAATAATTAGCGCTGATGCGGCGACGCCCTGGATTCTGGTTTAGTAGGTATTCAAAGTAATGGGTATTGCTACAAGAATCTCTTCATCATCATCATCATCATCAGCACATAGAAGTCCACTTCTGGATATAGGCCTCTCCCAAGACACGCCACTCAGCCCGATCTTCGGCTTTTCGCTTCCATCCACCGCCAGCTGTCCTACGTATATCGTCACTCCATCGAGTCTCAGGGCGTCCTACGCTACGTTTACCAATACGCGGTCTCCACTCTAGAATGCGTCTACCCCAGCGGTTATCGGTTCTGCAACAGATATGTCCAGCCCATTGCCACGAATCTTCAATCAACAATCTTATTCACATTGAAAAAAAATAAGTATCTCTACCATATCTACATGTACATACTAACGTAAGTTCATATAAGCTGAGTGGCCAGCCCTAGTGCCAGGGTAGGTACCTAAATATGTCGCCCGAAGACTCCGACATAGTTTGACGGTTGTTATAGAACAAACAGTCGGGTAGCGCTCAGAAAGAATTGCTACTCATGGTCACCCATCCGAAGATTGACTAGATCATTCGTTGCTAAACATTGGTGGTTGTTTGAAAATACTAAGTCAAGCTACGTGACGAGCGATATGTATTTAATCTTTTGTAATTCCGTGGTCGCAGGTTCCGTAGCATGTACGGGCGAGAGACGTCAACCGACGGACGCGGCCAGCGGTGGACCACCAGCTCAGCGCCCACTGAAGACACACGGGTCTCAGGCGACGAGACCGCGGTGCGACTCAAGGACCTACATTGATTGTGGCGGTAAGACTCCTTTTCTACTTCGTCGTTTTCGGCACGGCACATTGTACATTTTGCCAGTGTCAAGTATTTCGATATTTTCCAGAAAATGCATCACGTATCTGTTGTAAAACCGCCAAACGCCGGAGAAGGCGTGTGGAGACCGCGAACGAGGAAATGTAGTTTACGACACAAAAGATTTAACGCTTTTAGCAATGCTATCTAATAAATATTGATACTATACCACTTAGAAAACAATTATTTTTTTTGTGATTATTTTGAAGAGAAGAAAAGAACTTTATTGACAAAAACAAAAAAAAAAATCGATTAAATTATATGTACATAGGTACCTATATCTTACGGTTAAATACGTATATTATATTATTACTTTGTTGCACTTGACTGTTATCTAACACTATCTTATCTATTCTGTTTACAGAACCATGCCCAAGATACGCTAGCCAAAGAATTCTCATGACTGTAAGACATACCACCTACATTTTATCATATTTCTAATATGCACGTGACAGTTTTTATCCGACTGCATAAAGAAGGTATATAGTAAGTAGTTATATTTTGGGTCAAATGTTTTTATTGCGAGATTTGATTTACAATGTTAACCGTCGTGATTTCGACTCATTTTCGTTTTACTTAGACGTGATAAGCTAATGTGAATATATAATACCTAATCACACGTGAGTAAAACCTTATAGGTAGATAGATAGATATAACTCTTTATTGTGCACATCATATATAGTAAAGAGTACAGAGAACAAACAACCTTATTAGGTAGGTATGTAAGTAAAATGAAAATGTCATATTTTTAATTTATAGTGGTAAACCTATACATAGACTTCATTTTGCAGTCGGGTATTTCGTTTTTCTTTTTTTTTTCAAACTAGTCAATTCTAAGGAGATTAAATTGTAAACAGCGTGTTTCTTGACTGCACTTTCAAAAGGGGATATACAAACAAAATTTAACGTATCGTTTCAACATGCATAAATATTAATTATGTAGGTACATAGAAACTAGAATTCACAGTCAATATTTTTAGATGTTTATGAATTCAAATTTATAAAAAAAAAAACGTAATTTTTTTCATCTTCTTTAACCCTTTCGTGCACTGCGCAGTCTTAGAAACTCACTGTACACAAAACCTAGTTAAATCTTAAGTAAGTTTAAAGATATATTTTAAACTATTTCTAGTAAGACCGTGTTTAGCCGTAAAATGCATATAAATATAGCTATCCTACTCATGGCTAGGTGCAGATAAAACGAGTAGGATAACTTAGACAAATCAACAAATTTATGTGTGCTAATATTTGTAATTATATGTAGTATAGAATAAGTATCACACTTAAATATAAATGAGAAAGTTTATTTGTATGTAGGTACCTATGTACCTATCTATGTGTTTATTACCGTTGTTGTTGAAATTTGGAATACATATCTGTATTTTATATCGTGGATAAGCTAATTTTTGTTTTTTTTATATTGGAAGACGGTTAAAACTGCAAGGAGAACTTAGCTTTTCCTCCTCCTAGCGACGTGTTTCTCATGTCTGAGGATCGTGACCTCCACCTCCTAGGAGCCGTTCACAAACGATGTTACACCACCTTCCTCTATCACTAAAGCTAGTGTTTAATGAGCATCTCTATAAGTAGGTAATTATGTTTAATCGCGCGCAAAATATTATGATATTAGTTACACAGTCACACGGTTACGGTTTATTAAGGTTACGGTTTACTAAAACAGTTGTTGTTGTGTGGCGTGGTGACACAATCTTACATTTTTATAAGACCTAAGTGATAAATGATAAAAAAATAATATCCGAGTCGACTTGCACACTCAAGTCAGCTGACCACAGTGTGCAACATGACCGAAAGGTTGAGTTAAATAAACAAAATTAATTTCATAATATTTTTTGCGCTATTAAAACCCAGCAATAAATATACCTAATCATATATTCAAAGTTTAAATATTATAATTAAAAGTAATTTTATTTAGATTTTTAGGTAATAATTTAATTATTTACTTATGCTTAGGCCAGAGTGTGTATGGCAAAATTAATTTATAAAAGAATGCTAAGAGTTTGCTATTCCATATTAGATATTAGAATGATATTATGTCGATGACCGTTATACAATTTGGTGATTCCAGTTGATTGTGCTTATGTCTTTATACCTAGGTTGGTACAAGTATTAAATATATGCTTTTGTCAGCGTCGAGACGTACTGTTACCTTAAAAACATCCTTGTTATAATACAAACATGTTGTGAGGACCGATAAATATTGACAAACAGCGCCATCTTACCTCAAACTAAGCAAAGTTATTAGGACCAGTTGACTGATATAATATTCAAACATATTTTTTTGTAAACACATACTTATAATACCTAAAATGAGTATATAAATATAATCTATATAACAAACTCTTCTATGTTCGTGACATAAAAAATGTTTGTCCTGAATGGGAATTCAACAGTTCTACAGTTTAGAAAGCAGACTTAGGTACCTACCAGGTATTAAACCAGTAACTGTTTTCACTGGTTACCAGTCAAAGCGCGAGACAAAGGTACAAAACAATCATGTTTTTGAGGTAATGGTAGGTTGCACATACTTAGCTTAATGAATTACAAAATAAAGCTGTAATATAGCTAAATTTTAATAAGTTTCAATCCTACTAAGAATCCAAAATTAAGAGCTAAAATATCATACCTACCCTATAACTGAAGAATGCAGATTTTTTTTATGTAAAAAGTAATGAGACGATCGAGACGCTCTCCTGATGGTAAGAGACACCGCTTGTCCATGACCATTGCAGCGATAAACAGAACTCTGAGTAACAAATCAAAGTCCAGGGCATCGCTGCTTTGGCGCTCATTACTTTGAGACATTCGATGGTTAGTCTCAACAGCCCAGTAATTTCGCTAGCTGCAGTACCTACCTACCCTTCAAACCGGAACACACTACTGCTTAGCGACAGAATAACTGGTACTGCGATGGTACCTACCTAGACGACCTCCTGCTAAGGAGTTCTACCACCAAGTAAACTGGTGAGTAATCAGGTGTTCTTATTTTTATCAGAAAAATTACTAAGAAATTTTACACTTATAGCCCCCCTGGACTGTATTGTGCATAATATCTCCCTACCTATCTACTCGTGTCAACTCAGCTTCTTGAAGTATCTGAGTCTGAGCGAAGGTCTAAACTGTTGGTATAGGTAAGTAGATACTCCAGTGATGAGATAGCTGTAAATTATGAAAAGCAGACATATTGTTCCGGAGAAGTGGAAGAAGATAAAGCTGCTCCTTGCAAAGTAGTGAGAAGCCTAGTTTCTTCTGTGGCTTTGTAATGCCACGGCACATGCTATAGGTAGGTATGTATGTATGCTATGGACCTACAATAGGTACAGTTCTAGCCTCCTGGAAGAGGCAAAGCGAGCACTGTTATACCGGCAGCAGTTATACGGCGTAATTTCGAAATCAATAGTTTTTTATTTTCTCTATTATTCAATATAAAATATGGTGAACAGCTTTTGCTGTAAGATTTTTATTTAATCAGATTAGGACCAAGTTTGGAGGCTTTAGTTAGGTAACTTAATCTAAACTAGCTATAAGTAGATATTGTAGACTGTATTATTGCAACCTGTTAGACAAAGACAGAAACAGTTTTAATGAATTGCGGCCTGTCAACTAAAGCCTTCAGAATTGGTCTATTTGGGCTGCGACTAATTTGGGTAATGAGTTATTTAAAAATTTAAACGTATAGAGGATTATCTACACTTTCTTCAATAGTAGATACCTATACTCCGTTGTGATTATACGGACTCTAAAAAAATAATATTATATATAATAAATAATAGTTGGTACAAGGTTTGTATTGTATTAACCAGTAGTTCATTTTGTAAAGTACGTACCTACATAGTACCTACGCTATAAACAAAACTATTTTCTATCAATTTGATGTTTTGAAAGCTATGCTTGGTTGACGCTCGTAGAGCTCTGGAATTAGAAATGGTTGGTTCTGCGTTTGCAATCCAACTTATTTTCCGATTTTTATGATCTCGAGCATTTCAAGCCAAATAGGCTTCAGCAGCCTATTTGGCTAGGCAATGGGGGTAAACGCTGGCCAAAGGTTCATTTTAAGGTGGCGCGTGCGTAACTTTTATAAAAAACCCTGATACCCGCGATCCCTTGATGCGCTTAACGAACTCAATCATCCTCAAAATCATACAAGAATGTGTTTGAGAATGACTGGATGAAGCACACGTGCGGGAAAGCGTGGTACAATGTGGTAAAACATGTCTTTTCGTGGTGCCCCCAAAACTCCAGCGAAGCTTATCATAAAGTCACCCCTACTTTACTATGCCAAGGCTGGACTCGACAAGCACGGACTAGACTTGACCAAGACTGAACTGTGACCATGAAACAAAATACGACTTTGACTGTAACTAGACATGTTAGACATAAATGGCAAAAATCTAAATACATAATATAGGCAGTAAATAATCCGTATTTAGTTGCCGATTAATTTACAAAACAATATTTTATCAATTGTCAGATTAGTCAGTTTATCTTTGTCTGTCAAAATCAGTGTCAGCCGATGAGCCGACACTGCTTGCTTCACTTGCTTGACTTGCTGTTGCATGATACTTCACAGTTCACACACAACTTCACACAAGTCTGTATTATAGGTATCTAGGTATGCATTGAAAATTGTAGGTGGACTATGAAAGAAAAGTGTATAGTCTGATTGGTCTGTACATTACTTTAAGTTCTTTTATTTGATTTTAATTGTGTTTCATGTTTTGAAATTGAGTTTAGTTTGATTTATTCTTTGATCGTTATTAGTTAGGTATGACAGGTATTTGATTGTTGGCTTACATTAAGCTTATTACAATACAATTACCGGTACTTAACCCGTTGTGAATGAAGTAAACAATTTTAAAAACATCATCAAAATCTGTAAGTGTCGTTATGAAAGTCTCAACTGTAAATATAAGTATACCTTCAGTCAATGATTCATTTTCCAGTCATTGTTTTGCCAGAACAAATAGCTACCTAGTTGGGTAATTTGTTTCCCATGTTAAATTTCGTGATTATAAGTGATAAGAACTGACCTTTGGACTTTAAAAAAGATTTTGAAAGTCATGCAAAGGTTTCTGGTACTGGGTGTTTCTTGTACAGGCCTAATAATTTCAGTGTTAATATCATATTTCTTGAATATTGAGTCAGGTAAGTATCTGGTTTTAAAAAGTCTATAATCATTTGGCATAAATAATGCAAAATGGTACTTTTTCAGTCAATGAAATGGCAAACAACGGGTTACTATTTATCTCCAATGCAGCTAAGGCTCATAGTGTCTGTGTAAAAGCATCAAAGTTTGTAAGGAATGTTTTATATATCACTGTCAAGGAAAGCCCTGAGACTACATTGCCAGTTCTTAGCAGACAGATTGTCAATGTTTATTCTAAGGTAAGTGATACCTAAATATCCCATTTCACAAGGTCTTTTAATAGGCTTCAATCAGACAATTTCAACTACATTATGCTCACGAAATTTTGGTATTCCTAAAAATTAACCGGGAGAATTTATCACAACTCTTTAAATGTTGACATTATTACAAGTCAGACAGTCAATTGAGCAATAACTTTAGTGTTATTTATATCATAAACATTTACAGGCATCATCACAATGTGGGAACTTAGACATAAGGTTAATGCTGAAGACAAGTGAACAAGCCACTATAAAGACTCACCATCCCATAGATGTTATACTTTATGATGTTGAACTGGCAAAACAAACAGAAAGACTGAAGCAATCAGTATCAACATTAGAAAAAGAATGCAAATTACAAAGTATAGGTAAGCCTAGCTTATTCTTTTCAGCTAGTGCTAGGCTTAAAGGCAGATAGAGTTTTTTACAATCACAGGCTGCATCTGTGTCTTATACTGTGGCGCTAGGCTTTAGCATTCCTCAGAAGCATAAACTGTCTTTCAAGTATAAAAATGACAGAGCTAGAATGTGTAGTGTCATATTTTTGTGGGATAAAAAATATTATAAGATTTTATTTTTAGTCATTAAAATATAAATTATCATCAGAAGTAAATAGATGGCAAATTGATTATAGATTGATAGTGAAACATGCAAATATGACATTCATATGGGAGAGGAATTTCCCTCATTAGGAAGCAATGAAAACAAATATGGATAAGATGTGTTTCATTAACAATTATTTTCATAAACAGATCATTAACAAGCCTAAAGAAAAATTTAAGAAGTAACCCATCAGCATTTCTTTTGTTTTTTTAGACACTCGGGATATTCAACAAGACTCTATTTCAAAAGAAGAAGTAAAAACGTATGAATATGTAGCCCTCGGTGGGACGTTTGATCGTCTCCACAATGGTCATAAGATACTCCTGTCCCAAGCCGCACTCCGAGCCACAAAGCATGTCACGGTGGGGGTCACTGATGTTAATATGATTCAGAGTAAGACATTTTGGTATATGTGCCTTGAAATTCATATGACAGCCAAGGATGTTTTTTTTAAATCACCTGTTTCTTTTAAAAAACTCATTGAGCCACATTTGGTGATGGTTAAATATAAGTTGTTTATTTATATCAATGTGCAATGGGTAGATTAGCACTTTTAGTATTAGTATGCATCTCTGTAACACTCTATACAGGGTTATACGGATTGATAGTACTAATTTAAAAAGACTCATGCGGATCATCTTATATTATGTACTCGACCCTGAAACCAAGAAGAAATAAATAACGATTATATTTGTTTTGGGCTTTACATTGCTTAAATTACGTTAAGTTTGTCATTTGATAGAGATTAACTTTGAGCTTCATTAAAAATTAAAACATATTACATAATATGTATGCTCCAAATTGTATAAATGTTAGTATATGCAACAAATTTTATTTTAATTAAAAGTGTTGTTTACTCTGAACAAATATGAACAACTGGAACAACTCTTTTTTTCACAATTACAGAGTTGATGACTTTGTTTAAGTTGTTCATAATTCCTTGTGTCTTACAGCAATATGTGTAACCTTATACTATAGGAAAATATGCAGACTTCATTATGCTGTGGTATCATTCAATAAATCGACTTCATTATCGTGGGTCATACAGGCTGAGGCCATTCTCGTCAAGCAAAAGCTATGGAAATACATCGAGACTTCCCCGAATGCGCAAAGTGAAGCTGACAAAGAAGGAGACAGACTAGCAAGGTCAGAATTGATACTTATAATCGCTCCTTCTGAGCTTAAACAAATAAAAAACTGCGCTACCGCAAAAGCAGTGTGGGACAAGCTGAAACAAACATTCGCCTGCGCGAAAAGCGTCTCTATTAAAACAGCTCATACTAACTAAACTAGATGGCCATGATGTACGAAGCCATCTAGATAAGTTTATGGATACTATAGATAAACTGGCTGACATGGACGTTCTAATAAACGAAGATCTGCTAACAATAATGATGTTATACAGTCTATCAGCAGAATACGATAACTTCAGGATTGCTATTGAAACACGAGATACTCTTCCAAAGCCAGATGAGCTGAAAATAAAAATTATCGAAGAGTCTCAAGCACGACATAGCCAGAACATACCAAAAATGGAATGTCCTGAACCCTTAGTACAAGAAGAAGCTTTGTACGCGTCTTGTAAGATTTGCAAACAAAGAGGTAACATCTTTAAACGCAAATATCACAAAATATGCTCAAACTGCTGGAGGAACAATAAGGAAAAATCTAGTCAAAATAACAACGATTCTAACAAAAATCATTTTGCTACGCATTGTCTCCTCACAACAAACAAAAATTGTATTGACAACAAATGGGTTTTGGGCAGCGGTTGCACGTCGCATATGACATATCAACCAAACTTATTTAAAATCATAAAGAGTACTTCCAGAAAATTGAACTTCGCGACAGAAGATCATACTTCAGAGATTACAGGAATGGGTACAGTCTCATTTACGACTAAAAATAGTAATGGCACGGTGCTTACACATCTACAAGACACATTGTACGTACCTAGTCTGTCTGTTAATTTGATGTCCGTCAGCAAGATAACAGAAGCTGGTTGCTCTGTTCTCTTTACTAAAAATAAAGCTACGGTCAATAATTCAAAAGCTGGAATAACTATCACTGCACATAAACAGGAAGATGGGCTTTACTACATCAAACCTAAACATGAATGCAACAACCTGGCCAATGATAACGATGATACGACTCCAACTACAACTAAAAAGGGGCAATCATCAAACATCTATGACTGGCACAGAAAACTTGGTCACATGAATACCAAAGATATGAAATTAGCTCTGAAAAACAAAAACTTAATTGGGTTGAACTTTGATTCAACTGAAACTTTGCCGGAATGTGAAACTTGCATTCAAGCAAAATTACATCGAGTACCTGCACCCCGTGAGAAAACAACTCAACGAACAACAGAACGCCTTGAAATTATTCATAGTGACGTATGTGGGCCAATCAGAACACCCACAGTAGGCGGAAACAAGTACTTCGTCACTTTCATTGATGATTTTAGTCGATACTGTCGAGTATTTATGATCAAAAACAAGAACGAAGTGTTAGAAAAATTTAAAGAGTTCAAAGAGTTAGCGGAAACGTACACAGGGAATAAAACCAAGTTTTTACAATCAGATAATGGTTCAGAATACGTGAACAAAGATTTTGACACTTATTTAAAACAATGCGGGATACTACGTAGACTCACCGCACCTTATACACCAAACCAAAATGGAATTGCTGAACGTAAAAACCGTACCCTTGTTGAAAAAGCAAGAGCAATGATGATCGAAGCACGGGCACCATTAAAATTCTGGGGCGAGGCAGTTTTTACTGCAAACTACCTATCAAACAGGAGTATAAACAATGCCATTCAGAACCAAACACCATTCGAACGATGGGTTGGGAGAAAGCCGTGTATAAACCATCTGTACGTATTTGGCTCCAAGACATATGTTTTGATAAAAGGTAAAAAGAGTCACAAATTTGCACCCAAAGCTATTCCCGGAATGTTTGCTGGTTATTCTGAAACATCAAAAGCATTTAGAATCTTTATACCATCGAAAAACGGTATAATGATATCAAAAGATGTAAGAGTTATGAAGACAATGTTTTACGATGAACAAAACACAGATGAACTCTCCGATCTATTTGACTATAAAGAGTTTTCACACCAACAACCTCAGCAAACATCACATCAAACACCACACAAGCAAGTGGTGATTACATTTAACGGTGACAACGAAGGAGAGCAGCAATCTCAAACTGACACAGATGATGTAAATGATGACGAAGCATTACTACAAAACGTAACTGGCAGAACAGAAGTTCCACAAACGGAACTGATAAATAATGAAAGTGATTACGAATCTCTTTCTGGCTCATTCGATGACGAAAACGATGACGCTGTTCGTTCTGCTGATGAAGTCGTACAATCTGAAATGAGGTCTTTGAGAGACAGGGCTCATATCACAGCACCTAAGCGCTACGATGATTATATTTTGGCAGCAGCTGAAGAAATTGAGAATCTTCATAAGCCAAAAGAACCTGTGACTTTCAAAGAAGCTGTAGATTCTCCTAATAAAGTAAAATGGCAAGAAGCCATGCTCGATGAAATAACTTCATTGAAAGATAACCAGACTTGGGATTTAGTTGAGCTCCCCAAAAGACGAAAAGCCTTACCCTGCAAGTGGGTCTTTAAGGTAAAAATGAACCCTGATGGTTCCGTCGAACGGTACAAAGCCAGGATGGTTATAAAAGGCTACTCTCAACAACCTGGAGTAGATTATGACAAAACTTTTAGTCCAGTGGTTCGCATGAGCACCGTACGAGCTCTGCTTGCCGTAGCTGCTAGGGAAAATCTAGAGCTGCGACAGTTCGACGTGTCAACTGCTTTCTTAAATGGTACCGTAAAGGAAGAAATTTATATGAACCAGCCTGATGGTTTTCAGGATGGCACGAAACGAGTTTGCAAGTTAAAACGCAGCCTTTATGGACTAAAACAAGCGCCACTGTGTTGGAACACTTGCATTGCCGAGTTCTTAGAAAAGTCTGACTTCCAACAGAGTGAAGCGGATCCATGCTTGTATGTTCGAGTCAGAGGACAATCTAAAGTTTTTATTGGCCTTTATGTTGACGATGGACTTGTAGCGTATAATACAAAGCATGCAGGTGATGAGTTTATTAACGAATTAAAAGCGCGATTCAGAATAATCACGAAACCTGCATCGTACTTCCTCGGAATGGAAATAAACGTGCGCAAAGACAAGGCCATTACTTTGTGTCAAAGGGCCTATACGAAGAAGATTTTAGAGAAGTATGGAATGACAAACTGTAAATCAGCACCAACGCCAATGATCAAAGAAAATGATATGGAAGATGAAACGAATGCTAGTGAAAACTTTCCCTATCGACAAGCTGTGGGTGCTTTGGCATATTTATCTGTCGGTACAAGGCCTGACATTTCCTATGCTGTAGGTGTAGCATCACGAAGCCTGATAGCACCTACGAAGAAAGATGTCATGCTCGTTAAACGCATCTTCCGTTATTTAAAAGGGACTCAGCAGAACAGTCTGACCTTTGTAAAAACGTCGTCTCCACACTTAGTCTGTTATAGCGACGCAGATCATGCAGGAGAACAAAGTTCAGGAAGATCGACATCTGGAATTGTGTGCTTATTCTCAGGAGCTGCTATTAGCTGGAGAAGCCAAAAGCAAACAACAGTTTCCATATCTTCAACTGAAGCAGAAATCATAGCAGCCAGCGAATGTGCACAAGAAATCTTATGGCTGAATCGTCTACTTAGCAGCTTGATTAAGATCGAAAAACCAACATTAAATCTGGATAATGAATCAGCTGTAAAACTTGCGCATAATCCTAGATACGAATATCATAAGCGCACTAAACACATTAAACTGAAGCATTTCTTTGTCCGTGAATGTGTTATTAACGGAGACTTTACAGTTAATCAAGTTTCCTCTCAGTTGCAGTTGGCCGATATGCTAACAAAACCACTGTATGGTCCTAGACTGCAAGTTTTATGTTCACACATGGGACCTATACGACCTACTTCAATAGTGTAGATACTTTGTAGTCAAAAGTATACTTAAAAAGAAATGTGTTTGATATTAGTTCTAACTTTAAAATGGTCTTGATTGTAAAAATAGGAATATATTTTAATTGTATTTTTCCACCATATTATATTGACTTGAAACAGCTTTCATAAATATGTTTTTCTTTATAAGTTTGTCATTTGATAGAGATTAACTTTGAGCTTCATTAAAAATTAAAACATATTACATAATATGTATGCTCCAAATTGTATAAATGTTGGTATATGCAACAAATTTTATTTTAATTAAAAGTGTTGTTTACACTGAACAAATATGAACAACTGGAACAACTCTTTTTTTCACAATTACAGAGTTGATGACTTTGTTTAAGTTGTTCATAATTCCTTGTGTCTTACAGCAATATGTGTACCCTTATACTATAGGAAAATATGCAGACTTCATTATGCTGTGGTATCATTCTATAAATCGCCTAATCGTTTTATAAAGTGACTTTGTTATGACTATCAGGTAAAAAGTTATGGGAGCTGATTGAACCTGTAGAGCAACGAATTAGCAATGTTCTTAGCTTTTTGAAGGATGTCAATCCAGATCTAGAATACAATGTCTTCCCGCTTAAAGATCTCTATGGACCCACAAAGGATGATCCTAAGTTTCAGGTATGTGTAAAGCACAAGGTTTAATCATGAAGAAACTTACTCAAATAGAAAAGCTCCATCTACATTTGATGCTTCGCAACTACGAAGTGGCCAATGTTATGCCAAAAAACGTACAGAGAGTGGCGCCATCTAGGCTCACACATAGCAGATCACCTGAAATGTATATTTATTTAATCTCCACAAGACTTAACATTTCTAGAAAGATTTGATACCTACTCACCTTACATCATCATCATCATCGATAGCTTATTCAGCCTACTGCAGAGGAAAAACCTTAAACCTTTTCTCTATCGCCAACATTTGTTTTGGCCTTCTTTAAAAATACTGAAGCAGCTTGCATACTACTTCATTTCCAGTTGCTGATAGTAAGCGAAGAGACAGTCAGGGGTGGTGAAAAGATCAACGACAAACGCTTAGAGAATGGCCTCAGTCCACTAGACATCCACACGATAGCACTGGCACCTGATTCTGACCCCCAAAGATCGAATGAGGAGGAGGACAAGCTGAGCTCCAGCAATACTAGAATGAGGCTTCTTGGAACTCAACTGAGGGAACCCAAGGTAAGAAGTCGGGATATTGTTATGCGTTTGTTTACTATTGGTCACTGATAGCACACACGAATCGCGATGTGAGCGTTTTCCTGATAAACAACCTGATCTTCATGTCCCGATTAGATCGGTTTACCTAATAAAAAATTAAAAAAATAGGCAGAATAATAAGAGTCGCTTGGTAAGCGAGCAGATTATAAAAATAAATACCGTAGGGCGTACAGCGTCATCTGGTCCCTAACTAAGCTAAGCTTTTACTATGGAAGTCTGATAAAAACAGAAAGTCTAACAGAATACTTAATTATTTTTTTTGTAAAGACAGTACACCCAGTAACACAAAATGTTTGTTCTGAGTGGGTATCAAACCCACGCCCTTTAGCTCTTGAAGCGGACATACTACCAATGAACCAACGCGGCAACGGGGCCGTCGATTTAGATTAGATCAACACATTTATAATGAATATGCCAAACTTTACAAATGCGCGTTACATAGTTATTTTGTTTTTCAGCCCAATCCAAACATACCAGATTGGCCTTATATCATTGGCTTAGCGGGCGGTATAGCCAGTGGAAAGAGTAACATAGCACAAAAGTTACAGTAAGTAACAAGAAAAATCTTTCAGTTGTGTTGTAGAATAGCGTTCCAAATTAAGTCATTTCGTCACTGTTATTTAAGTGACACATTTTGCTCGCACTTATCGAGGAACCCTTCGCCTCTTACGATGGGATGAAAAACATATTTTGCCCTCGCTTTTGTTGACATTGTTTCATTGCCAGATACATCTCATACTTGCCTAAAACTTAACTACCACATGTGATATAATATTTTTACAAACACATTCCGTGCAAAAATAGTAAGTCTGATTATATTCTAGTATCATGGTCTAGATGGCACAACTCTCTGTGCGCGTTTCCGGCTTTACGTTGGCGTTACGTTTGTAGTAGGGTGCCAACCATAAGTTACGCCACACGAATTTCATAATTTTTTTTACCCCTCCCCCGTCCTTGTCACCGCTGGTCACATTTTTGATACCCCTACCTAGTGTGACGTCACATATTTTGCAATTTTACATTTCGAAATTTATGAAATTAGATATAAAATATTGTATGTATTTAAAAAAAATGTGATGTCACAAAATTTAGGACCCCCTCCCCGCCCCTTGTTACACAATGTCACACTACGTCGACCCTCACCCTCCCCTATCGTGTGACGTAATTGGATGGCCCCTACAAAAGCATCAAATCAATAGATCACGTTTTTTTTGTGTACATTTTCATTTGCTCGTGACGAGTAACTTGCATCTACTATACCCTGTTTTGTAATTAATTTTCAGAGAGAAAGGAGCCGCTATAATAAACTGCGACACATTAGCGCACGGATTGTACGCTGCGGGCACGCCTCTGAACCGCACGCTTACGGACACGTTCGGTGAACATATCCGTAGAGAAGACGGCGAGCTCAACCGATCGATCTTAGGGCAGATTGTGTTTTCTGACACGGTATGATACAATTATATATTTACTTAGGAAACGGTAATGATACAAATACAAATATTTTACACCAATGTTACAAGTCAATTTAATTCTTGATGCATTCATCAAGAATTAAATTGACTGAATTGATTGTAACATTCTCCGCAAAGGCCATTGCCTTTGCGGAGAATGTTACAAGTCAATTCAAAATTTTAATTATGTCAATAAATGAGTTTTAAACGTCAGAACAAAAATGTCAATGTACAAACATGTCAATATAAAAATATGTCAATACAAAAAAATATTGTCAATATAATAAAATGACGACAAAAAAAACATAATTACTTACTATAGTAATATGTAATACAGTTTTAATAAAGTATCTATTAAAATCCAAATATCTGAACTGAATACCACTTCAACCTTCAGCCCTAATACACTGGTATAGTATATTTCTGCAGTTTTCGCCTGATTTTTGGACATTTATTTTACATGAAAAACGAACAGCTGCTAATTGATAAAATAAATAAGAAATAAGTGATTACACAAAAGCCAAAAAAAGTTTGCACTTGTGCTAACTAGACTATGTTTAAGTGCCCCGAGGACACTCTAGTTGTCCAAGATAGATGTCACTAGACCACGCGGAAAGTCTCCAATGCGGTGGGCTGACCAAGTAAAGTTACTGGTGAACGGACCCATACACGAGTGCACCAGAATGATCTCAAGCAGAGAGAGATGGCATGACATCGTATGCCACTCCGAATCAAACAGCATGTTGACCACGATCACTGCCAAAAGTGATCGCAAATAAGATGTAAAAATTTATATTTTTTTTAAACGCGTTGCTAAAGTGGTACAAGATTACAATGAAATAATTATAGGTATTTGTCCTCAGTCGAAACTGGAGAAATTAAACAACATCCTCTGGCCGGCTATAATAGATGAAGCAGAGAAGCGCGCGAGGGCGTTGGGCGCGGCCGGCGCGAAAGTCGTCGTGTTAGAGGCCGCTGTGATGGTACGCGCTCGATGGCACACGCGCTGTCACGAGCTATGGTCCGTTATCATACCGAAAGAAGAGGTCAGTTACCATCAACATTGACCTTGCAGAAATTCTGTAGATGTCATACAGATATTTTATTGATAACACCAATGTTACAAGTCACTTCTAAATTTTAAATAATGAGTTTTAAAACACTGATTACATGTCGAGACACAAAAATGTTAAAATAAGGTATGTCAATACAAAAAACTATTGTCAATATGAAATAGGTATGTCAATATAAAAATATGTCAAAACCAAAAAAATATGGTCAAAATGACATGAAAAAAAACATAATTACTTACTAGTAATGCAATTATTAGTATTCATAGTATTGGAAGCACTAGGTGGTGGATACCATCACAGTATTAAATATTCTGCCTCCAAGCAGTAGTATTTAAACATTACTGTGCTCCGGTTAGCTAACAATGGTATGAATGGTACTAGTCAAGACTAAAGCCATTTACATGGTGACTTACTAACTTCCATAACAAGTGACAAGAGACACAATACTCGTAAAAGGATATTTCTATCTCTATCCTGCTATGATCAAGCCAGTTCAAGATATTGCAAGAAACCAGCTTTTTTATGTTAAAGAAATGAGACAAACGAAACACTAACATTCTCTTGACGGTAAGAGAAAACGCATCTCTGTGACCATTGCAGCGGTACATGGAGAGCATCACTGCTTTGGCTCTTATCATCAACACATTAAGTTAAGCCTTATAGTCATTAGGCAACATCCCACTAATATTAAAAATGTCAAAGTTTGGATGGATGTTTGTTACTTTTCACGCTCAAACGACTGAACCAATTTTAATGAAATTTGGTATGGAGCTAAATATATAAGCAACTTTTTATCTCCAAAAAATGTAGCGGGGAGCAATATTATAAGTTTGTGAGAAATGATGTTTGTTACTCTTTCACGCAAAAACTATTGAACAGATTTGGATGAAATTTGGAAAACGTGTAGTTTATGGCCTGGACATGTTTTAGACTGCAAACTGAACGAACTTGTTAAATTTCACGCGGACGAAGTCGCGGGTAACAGCTTGTCCTCAGATAAACTGATTGATTCAGGTGTTAATTTGCAAAAGTTCATTTTCAATATTCACGGTATATGTTTTGTTTATTTCCGCTTAACAGTCGTTTCAGTTACAACAGGGATGAGGACTTAAATTTAACTAATATGACAATATTTTTTATTAATTTAAACTTGTCCCCAGTAATTACATCTATTCTGACAGTTAACATTCTAATTTCTAGGCTATAAAAAGAATACAGAAGCGGAACAGTCTATCCGAAGAGGAAGCGAGACAGAGAGTAGAAGCCCAACCCAGCAATCTGGAGCAAATTGCTGAGGCACACAAAGTTTTCTGCCCATATTGGAGTTACAAATACACTCAGACACAAATTGACCGCGCTTGGAACAAATTGGAAGAATTTCTTGAAAAGAGGGGGACAAATTAAAGAATTTTAAAGTGCACTTCACGCCAACATGCTACTCTTTCTCGGAGCTTGACCGTATGGAGAAATAGTGTGTGTAAAAATGTAAACCATAGTTCACCTTCAGTGGGTTAGGTGGGTAGTTTAAGTAATGAATTACATTTTTAAGTTATTTAGATGTCATGTATATTATAAAATTATATCAAACTTTCCCAGCCCCTTAGTTTTTAGATTTTGAAATGCAGTGTAATAGGTTATTGTTAAAATATAAATATTGTTATTGTACCTTATTTGCTAAGTATAAAATAAGTATTATGTGATTTTTCCAAGGTGATTTTATTATAAAAACGCTTATTACTTGATAAATTATACTGTTTCATTTATAGTAATCTATAGCAAGTAATACTATACATAGAAAGATCTCAGTAGTGGGTAACACAATACAAGGATAATATAATTTGAAGAATGCTTATAATTACATACATATTACATCTATCTCTCATCATCATCTTGACAGCCCTGTTTGTTCATTGGTAGTAAGTCTACTCCAAGAGCTGAAGGGTGTTTGTTCGATTCCCACCCAGGACAAGCATTTTGTGATATAAACAAATATTTCTCCTGTCTGGTTGTACTATATGTATTATAAGTATGTATTTCCAAAAAAAAAACCTATTTATGTATTCTATCAGTTATCTGTCTTCCATAGTACAAGCTTTGCTCAGTTTGGGGTCAGATGGTGCTGTGTGTAATGTCCTACGAATTTTTTTTGTATTGCAATTTCTTTTATACAGCGTCAACATCATCATAGTAAACAACGCTATGAACGATATGTAATTGATATCATTTTATTATGAAAATAAATACATTTTACAACATTTAGACACAGAATAAACATCTATGTTACTATGTTTGTCCAAGGTGGGAATCGAACCCGCGCTAAAATAACTTCAATTTAAAAAAAAACATTTTGTTTCTTTCCTTCAATTTATATTCAGTAGTTTTAATTACCCTCAGGAGAGAAACTTGCCTATACCTATTGATATTTGTTTAGTACTAGATTTCAAGGAGACCCTAAGGTCCAGCGTAAACGAACTGCTGGCTACACGCTGTCGTCACCTACTCAAAGAAAGATAGTAGGTATTAGGTAATCAAGGGACCTATGGCACAAAAGGACCACTTGCTGCGGTAGCGTGGCAGGGCAGGTGTTGACATCGACAGCCGCAATGGCGGGAACGCAGAAAACTAATATTCCTGCAATTTACGTAAAAAAAACACCACCACCACCTTAGCACCTTAGTCGTGGTGAAGTCACCACGACTGAGGCTCATGCTTACTAGACTTGACCGTGACTTCATTCCTCATTCGTAAAATAAACTACATAACACGTAATGTGTTGTGTCGTGCCAAAATTAGAAGAATAAATAATGTTATACCTATTAAACTTTTTTTTTGTTCATCAATCGGCAACAGGGTACTTTGATCTGCAGTGTTTAATTAATATTGATACCGACACTTTGATTTTTGCCATTTAGGTCGAACCAATTTCAGTTTTAGTAAAAAATTACAGTACAGCGATATGCCATCCCATTTCCACATTCCCGCCACCAATCTGACTATCCGACACTCAAGTTTTTTTCTTTGGTTTTGGCGTCGCATTTTGACCACTTGTGTCAAGTGTTTTATATTTTCAAGTTTCATAAATAAGTTGCCTCCTAGCTATAGCTATAGGTAATATTATTCTTTGAGCTATAGTCATAGTCCAGTCTTAGTCAAGTAATTTAATCTTGGCCATGGATACTAATTCTTCAGCGGAGACACTCAACTCAAGTGTTGCCAGAATGCCAAAGATGTACCCACTTTGCTACTATACGTCTACTGTCTTGTGCACAATCATATTTTTATCTAATTAAAAATCAAATGGCATTCGTTGTTAAAAACGCATAACTTGAGAATGGCTAAACTGATTTTTTAAATGTTCATGAATCACGATACTTTGAATGGCATTTATATAGAGGCGAGGCCGAAGGTCGAACGCTAACACACCGGATACGAAATAGGGAGATTGAAGTCCGAGCGCTATCGCACTGTGTACGAATTCTGAGCATGCTGCTTAAACAATAAAAAAAATTTACTAATAAATGAGTCAATACTATCTACTTCAATCTATGTTGAGGGTGAAGATAGTAATCTATTATAATGTGAGGGTGGAACATTAGACACCACCTTGATTTGACAATAATTGCGACATTTTCATAATATTAGTCACTTAGTGGATTTGCCATTACAAACAATGACATTATCTTTTAGGGTTCCGTAGAAAACTAGGGTGTCTTAAACACATAGATCATATATACATATGTATAAGCACTTATTATACAATGTTTTCATAGGCACAATGTTTGAAATTGACCGTATTAATTTGAAAAATAACCGTTGGTACCTACTTAAGTACTGACATTAATTTAGTAAATACAGTCACCCAAATCGATATAACATAATGAGAAATCCAATATAATTTTTATAATTATTTTTAACATTATCATACTAAGCCGCTAATGTTTAAAATAATTATAACATACTTTAGATACGGAACCCTACCTGAATTTACGCTTGTGCGGTGTGATGGCATGCGCTTGACAAATTTTGATGATGAACTGGGGATATATGGATGTTTAGTCTAATAATATTTTGATAGTTTAAGTATTGATATGACAGGCACAAGTGTTGTATATCTCCAAGCTTAATCAAGTTTCTATACGCATAATGCTTAAATATATTTGTCTTTTACTAAGTTATCCAGTATTTATTTTAGGCGCTGAATTTAATGATCGTAGTGATAAAGAAATTCTTAGAGCAGACATTTTGGTAAGTATATTTAGTTATAGGAGGTATATCTTATTAACAACTGTTTGGCTTGGAGTCTATTATAAAACTTGTATAATTATTTTAATTACAGGCTGATATCGTTACATTAAACCTTAAAACAAACGGATGGAACAACATCATAATTTTTGGACATTTCCCAAATAATTTCTACATTAGATTAAAAACTGCAGCAGAAAAGGACTACTCGTTTACTTTCGTCATATCAAATAACGACGATGACGATTATTACGTTGAAGATGCGGTACCTTATCATTCTAACGCAATACTGATGAACTGTTACGATTTTAATAATTTCGAAGAAAGTCTTTTGAAAGTAATGAGTCTAGTATATTGGCATCCTCATGCAAATTTGTTTCTTTATTATCATTCAAAAGAATCCAAAGAAAATATTGCCAAAATATTTTACATTTATTGGTACTACAGAGCTATTAATGTTATTTTAATGCAGTATGATGACAATGAAGAATCATTATTTATTTCAAATTTTACTCCTTATGTGAATGACAGGTACGATTTAAAAAACAAATTTGGTTGCTGGACAGCGAGAAAAATTGGTATGCCTATTTACACATTTGAAGAAGCGTTTATTTGTGAAGAAACTTGCCAAAATGTTTCTGTGAGCTCAAAGCTCAGGGCCACTAGTCTTGGAACATGTTTGGGGTTTATTACCCAATTAATAATGTATAACGATACAAACGCCATTAAACACTTGAAGTTGTTTGAAGATAGAGGAAAGAATTTTCATGGTTTTCCTTTCAGGTCTTTTACTACTGAAGTCTTACCGTTTATGCATATTCGACAAAACCCAAATAATACATACAGCTTAGCGTCAAGAGATGGGATTATTTGGAATACAATAGCAGAATTGTTGAACTTCACCATTGATCTTACCTCTAGTGTGAACGTAATGAAAAAACCGTTTGACTTTGAAATTAATATCCAACAAATTTTTGCAGTTGCACATAGAAAAGGAGACTTGTTCCTTATTCCAATATATCAATTTGATGTGATAGTTGTGGAGTTGGATTATACATTTGCTTACAAAGAAAGCGGTGTATGTTTCGTTTCACGACGAGCTGAATTCGAAACTATTCTATTTGATCTAAACACGTTACTAAACAATTATGATATTCTCATTAAATTTATCGTTAGTTTTCATTGTATCTGGTTTTTGTTTTGTGTTTATTGTAAAAGGGATTCTGAAGTAATTAATTTAGAATTCATTGGTAGAAATTTTATTAACTCCGTGAGAAGTGTTTTACTAATAAGTTTGAGTCGTCCACCAAAAACAACTTCATTTCGTATATTTTTAACTTTTATTATTTGGAGCTTCTTTATTATAAATTTTTCTACACAGGCAGCTATAATTTCTTTTTTTTCTGCTTTTAAAAGAGGTCAAGAAGTAGAAACCTTTGATGATATTGTAAAAAAGGGATATCGTATTGAAGGTATGGCTTCTCCTGATGTTGTGTTACCGGACACAGAAGAAAGATTCCGGAAAATTAATTCTAAACTTTCACCGATCCGAGATATATTTGCTTGCGTTAGAGCCCTAAGCAATGATAGCACCAGATTTTGTCTTCTGGATTGTTCAGTAGGGCGTTACTTAGAAAGAAACATGTTAAATAATAGAGGCCAACAGTATCTTCATATCGCGAAAGATCGAGTTCATAGTCATTACTTGAATTTTGTGTTTCCTAAACATTCTGTCATTACCGATAACTTCAACAAATACATGATGATTTTTTTTGAAGCTGGTCTCATAAAGAAATGGGAAGAATATAGATATGATGACATAAAAGAAGAAATACCTGCCAAACCATTAAATCTGGCCGATATGAAGGGTATACTTAATTTGTTCGGCTTGCTTGTTATAGAAAATATTCTAATCTTTATGATAGAACTAAGTGTCGCCAATTATAAAAAAAATTATTATGTACGACAAATGAAATAAAAAACTGAAGAAAATAGGGGAAACATGATGAAAATGGAGAAACAACACACTTAACCAAGCTAATAAATATTTATAATAATATAAATAACTGCAAAACACGTACACGTACACACGTAATTTAGAGTGCTTAGCAAATATATAATATTCACGGTTTCAAAGGCAAAAAATCTCTAAGATACGGCTTAGGAAGCCGTAGCATGTTTTATGCACATGTTCGTAAAGTATATGACATAATTATAATTGTGAAAATTAAATTGATTTTAATTATTAGTATTTTTCAATGACCCTTGTCCTATTTCTAAGTAAGCATCATGAAACAGGTGTTGTAAAGCAGAAGAAAATATAGCTTCGTCATTGTATAAAGCTCCTGTGTTAGTATTAAGATACTTAGATTTGAATAGTGCAAAGCTTTGTGTAATATGGAATATATTTATGTTTACTGTAACTTTAATCACCGCAACAATATTTTAAACTAATATGGCAGTAAACTTCATGTAGTGATTGTGAGCGAATATAGGTTTGAGAATACGCCATGCAGACGAAGTGAAGTAGAAAAGCACAACAGAAACTACCTAATGGAAGTAGCAATATAAGACAGGAATAAGGATTGGAATTTTGCCAATGAAAATCTCACTATACTTTACTATATACATATATTGATACATAATATACATATAGTAAAGTATATTATAAATATATTTAATATTTTTGGGTTATAATATTTATTTATTTTTTATGTTTCATATTAGTTACATTCTATTCGACAATTTAAGAAAAAAAGATCTGTCGCATTCAGTCCAGCGGGAGGTACCCCACGTGGATGTAGATGTTGTAACTGGTCAAAGCTTAAACATAACTTTTTTTTTTAAAGTAGCAAAAACTATATATATACTTATAATTTTCATAGAGCCCTTCGAACAAGTATCACGTTCAAAGTGACTGTAGTATATTATAAATATTTGATGCATATCAAAGACTTCCTTTCCAAAAACCCAAAAACGTTTTTGGAAACAGACTTTTCCAACATGTTGCAGATCTAAGATTTAGAGTCTTACAAGGGGGATTTGTACCTAATATTGAAATAATGGTCGACATTATACTAGCTGTTGCTCAAGCGTTCGCGCAATACTTTCACAGTGTATTCTTCATAGTGATCCCTAACACAGGTCTCTCAATAAAAGACCACTCTGAGAAAACATCACATCGTTAACATAATACATACTACCTAGTCTGTTTAATGTGAAGCAGCACATAAATCAATTAAAATCCGATAATTATGTGGTCACAATAGTACTCTGACGTAAATATGAAAGTTCAAAACACAGCACAGCTGGCACCATATTTAGTTCATGTTTTGAAAGTTTACTCAAGACTAGTTCCTATCCCTCTGGGGGAAAAACAAGACATCAAGAGCTAAATCCATAGCGCAAAATTACAGGCCAAATGCTGTGTGGAAAGTAATTACATTGACAGATTGGCATATTGATAGATAGATAGATTAAGAGATTTAACAGATTAATACAAAATTAGATTAACAACACGAAATATTGATTCACAAAGAATAAGAAGAAGTTTTAGCTTAGCATGGGTATTTCGTTGCAAGGAATACATAATTATTAGGTACTAAACAAACTTTTTGTTAAATGTCACGGGGATGAAGTTCAGAATGGAATAAGTAACAATTTGGTATACACTGTAACGTTATTTATTACCACACAGCAAATTGAAATTGAATAGAATAAAAACATTTCGATTTTAAATAACTTTTAAGTAAATATGTACAAATATGGTGAAACATTAAAAAAATATCACTTTGTCATCGTATCGTACATGTATTGTTTTTTTAAATTTTAAATCTTACCGGTGATAACATCTCCTCCTGGCTAGGGTGCCTGATTGTGATCTGTTTGCGGGTGAATGGAGGAGTGTCATGTCAGCGTGTCTGAAGTATTGTGGGATGAAAGCGTGCAAGGATAAAGAGATTGGTAATAGTGAACCTGAATACCTATTTTAATATTATCTTAAGGACTATTGTAATTGGCATACTGTGCCGTTTTAGTCTAGAAACAATACATAAATAAATAAATAAACATCGATTAGAATAGTAGAATTTGAAATTATCCTTGCTCCGGTAATCGTATTTAAGCTTCGAGTAGGCTGGTTTATTTATTTGAGTTCTCACGCAATGAAACAAGTTAAGAAATATTTTACAATCCTCGTTGGTAATACTGTGCTGGCAATCCTGGCAATACCAATTTTTTGTCTATGGGTGTGTCTGTAAGTCTGTATCATGGTGTAATATCAATATCAATCAACAGTTCCGCAAAAAGAAAATTAATTCTTCTCCTACATAAGGACATGACTGCTGTACTACGACATTAATGGGAAATACGCAAAAAAAGGCCTCCAATTACAGACATTCGAATCAATTTACATACAGTGAACGCGAGAGTCAAGCCTTCACGAGTCAGGTAGATGATGAAACAAAAACTTGCTAATGTCATTCCCAGCTGAACTCACGAAATATTCGCGTGTTGGTATACAATGACTCGTTCGCTTTTGTTTGGCTTTAGACTATTTTTCTGTACCGTTCGCATTTGCACTCTGCGAGATACGCACGCGCTGTGAATTCGGCTGATAGTTCTTTGTTACGGTTTGATGCATTAATTTATTTGTGTGTGCAGTTCAGCTTGTCTCATTTTGTGGGTAACCTCAGCGGGCGTTCCTTCGCAAGCGTAGCTAGTAACCAGTCCGTGTACAGCGCATCACGACCTTGGTCTCGGATTTCCCGACGAAGGTTAGTGCTGTAATCTATTCATCAAAACAAAAACATTCTTTAAGAGGTCTTGAGGTCTCTAGAGAGATGCATTTCCACTTATGGTGTCGGATTTCCAAGGTAAAAGAAGGTAATCCTTGATGTGATCTCATCTTTCATGCCATATATAAATTACCATGAGTTATTTACAAGTAAAAAATATCACCTTGTTCCTTTTAAAACAGTATAGCTGAGAATAATCAATTTGTAAATTGAATATATTGAGTATGAATTTAATATAAATGTGTAATATCATAATAATTAGTTTATAATGGGGCTAGTGAGTAAATTGCGAATACTAAACTAATATTTTTGTTTTTAACACAAACACTATAAAGGTTTACAGAGAAATCATACTGCTAATAAAAAGTAAATAAAATGTTATTTTTACATTTTTATTTTCTTTTTAATATTATATAATGATTTTCGAGTAAAACAATATTACTATAACACCTCAATCAATACAAAATACCCACATATATCAGTACAAGAAAGTAGATTGCTGCATATTAAAACTAAAGCTGTTAAAAAAAACTGAATTGTGATCTGAGAAATAAATGTTTTTTGAGAAAATGGTAGTGTAAAAACTGATGCTATATTTAGATAAATAGAATAGGTATATATAGATACAAACATACATACATAGAACCTTTATTGTGTAAACTATAAATCAATAGAAACATAAAAATTAAACCTTTTCAGCTAGTGCCACAAGTCTTATCAATAAATGTGATATCTTCCAGACTGTAATGAGTGTGAGATGAACAACAATTTTACTAGATATAGATGAGAGATTTATCTGACCTTTAAGTGCCATGATTCGAGCATCAAAATAGTACTTTGGATACCAAACCATTTTTTACTACAAAAAGCCAGTGATATACTAAAACTTTATTGGGCTTGCACAAAATATCAACAAAATGTTTTATTTTTATTTAATATTGATTTTTCTACACTTAAAAGGGTTAATAATAGATTTGTTTATTACCATAACTCGAGTTACATTAGTATAAATTAATTAAACCTTATAATTAACAAACTAGATTTTGTAGCATTACTTGTGGACCCTGCACTAAGTAAGAGCTTGTGTCGCAGGGGCCACCAGAATTTATAAAAAAAGAAAAACTTATCTAGGTATGAATGGGTTCGGAATAAAATCACAGAAAAGAGGTAATAAGACAAATTATACATTTTATATAAAATTAAACGTGTGTGTGAATATAGTGTGTGTGTGTGTGTGTGTGCGAGTGTGTGTATGTGTGTAAGAGTTTGTTGTCTGTGTTTCTATAGCATGAAAAGCAGTTTTATGTAGTTTAGTGCGGTGTTGTATGAAATCGGGAGCTATCTGTAAAGCGGAGACTAAACGACTGTTTTTAGTAGCTCTTCTGTCTGATCATAGGTGAGAGAATGTAAGTATTTGAAAATTGTGCTTTTGCATTCTCTTAAAGTTTTATTGCGAATGTCGCATTGTTTGCTGATTTTGTTATAGATAAATGGTTGTCTATAATCAAGAAGCCGTCTTGCAAAAGCAGTGTTGATTCTGGGTTCAGGAGCGCGCGGAGGCCTTCTTCTCTTTATACTATCATCTGCAAGCCTGGATTGTTTTCGGTGTTCTGCCACGGTAACTCTTAGGATGTAAAGTTGACGGACGCTCAGTAATCCAATTTTAGCGTACAAGTACAAGTCAATGTATTTAATCATGCCATTGTTATCGTGGGTGTTAGTGTACTTTAAAAAAAAAAACATTGATTTAATTATGTTACATTACAAGTCTTAAATTACAAAATGATTGAGCACAGCTCTTCCTTAAAATGAGTGTTTGCCATTTAAAATGCATACAATACAAAAAGTGTCAAAAGCGGTGTTGTCAAAAGGCATCTGAAATATTTGTCAAAATATTATTAAACTTGAAGGCGATCTTAGCAGTCAAAGGGTTGGTGTGTGGTGTGAAGACATATCCATATTGCAGTATAAAAGATTCCCGAAAATTGTTCAGTTGGCTAAATACTACATAGTTTACAAATAATACATTATTATTCAAGGTTTCTATCTGTCAGTGTCCCATTGAAAACAATTTCACATTTAGGGTCAAGTTTGTGCAACCAATTGTTTTTAAACTAATTTAATCACTTCTAAAATTGAGTGACACCAATTTCACCCTTTTTTATTTTAACGAATTTTCAAAGTTTTCTTATATATATACTTTTTTACTTATTAAATATATTTTTTTTACTTATATACTTTTTTTTTTGTAAATGCATACTTATAATACATACAGTACACCCAGACACAGAACAAACATTTGTTGATACATAAAATGTTTGTCCTGAGCGGAAATCGAACCCACACCCTTCAGTTCTTAAGGCAGATATACCAATGAGCCAACAGGGCTGTCAACTACAGGGCTGTCAGCTAACCTAACCGAACTTAATTAGGCACAAGTGTTTATAGTTCAATAATAAAATTTAGCATAATATTAGTACAATCTGCAAGGGATTAATTTTCTTAAGGAACATGTACAAAGACTATATTATATTTTCAGGAAGTGTTTCATTCAGATTTGTTGTTTTGAAGAATTGTTGAAGTAACTAACATTCATATCTAAAAGTTTTCAAAAACTTAATTATACTTGCTAATGTTGTTTGTTATATTTAGATAGATTTACATACATAATTTTAATGCAGTTTTGCACATTGTAACATGTATAATTAAATTTATTACTACTGTTAATGAGTATACATAGTGAGTAGGCTGGGTCCTCATCAGGCAAACAGTGAGTGGCTCACTGTTTGCTTTCAGTTCGCCACCCTATATATTTTAAATAGAGCAGGTATAGAAAACTTTTTGTTTTTTTTTACATGTAGGTTTGAGTTTGACCGCCAACTAGCCTGATGTTAATTGAAGATGCGGTCTATAGGGGAGCACGCTCGCGTAGAAGAAACCGATTCACTCGCGGCTTGAAGGCACCCAAATTGTATCTATCAGGGACCCACTATACACCCACTCAGGCAGCAAATTTCATTGTTTAGTGGTTCATACAATAAAGGTAGAGTAGTCTTTGGAATATCGACCATGAAGCGGTGTCGCTTCTTGGCAGCTCACGGCTGTCCGATAGTAGATATTCAGTGAACGGCTGATTCACAGCAAAATTATGCGCGCTGTTTACCAGTTGGCGGCGAGGTACACATGCTACGCAAGTAAACAGTTGAAGCGAAACCAGCGGAGCTGCTGAGTTTTCCTTCTTTGCTAAGAAATCACTAGCGTTTCGCGGCAAACTTGCCACAGTTCGCTGCTCAATCGACATTGAGTTTGACCGATTCGCCACTCAGAGTTAGTCAGCGGACAGTGAGCCGCTCACTGTTCGCCTAATGAGGACACAACCTAACCTTTGCCAAATAGGTAAATATGTATGTATATACATAATATCATTTTAATGAGATTTTGATTTATTAAAATAAAAAATCATACAATGAAACAAAACAAGAATGTAACAACTGTTCAATTATTATTAAATAATGAAGGCACTCATTTGTAGTTTTAAATTTACTTAAAATGTTGCAGTCTTTATCTATACTACTATAAAGAGGAAAGATTTGATTGTATATTTGTATTGAAGAGGCTCCCAAACTACTGGACCGATTTCAAAAATTCTTTCACCGTTGGAAAGCTTAACTATCTCCAGGTGACATCTCCGGAACTATGCGGGTCCTAACTACGAGGCGTCCACAGCAAAATAAAAACAGCAGTATTTTTTAGTAATTTTATATCTGTCAACTAAAGAATTGACTGTCATATCTTACAAATGCGTAGCAATTGTGAAATATCTTGCAATTTGACAGTTTACCTTGTTTATTTAGTCTGCATTTCACTTGTTATCTTATCAGTATACAAAAACTATTTGCAAATGATAAGCTGATTTAACTAAGTTTCTTTAAAAAATATTTACCTGACATCTCAACCCCGATGTATGTTTTCTATGATGATTAGACATTTAAATAACAATTTTAATTTAATGGTGGGTGTACAAAGTTTGACTGAGTATCATCCTCTCTAATATATACCCTAAGAATCTGATAATAAAGATAGATATACAAGTACCTATGTATAAGATTCCCAGTCTCGCCCGGTGCATTAGTATTTACTTTTAATGATGAATTCATTGACACCTCATTCATCAAAATCCGAAGGAAGAAGAAGAGTTATTGGTTAATTATAGGGTTGTTGAAACTAACCATCGAAAGTATCTAGAGCGTCACAGCAGCGATGTCCTGGTACAAAAGATACAAAAAGGTCTATGCGGTACTTCTTTATTTAGAAAAAAAAAACATATTATCATTGCTCAATATTAATTCCTACACATTAATTTACTGTGGTTTAATGTAGTATCAATCGAATAAATTGACAAAGAAGTTAGCTGTACTTGTACATCATAATCTATACATATCTATCTTTTGTTTTATGTAAGGTGAACGAAACACTCTCCTGATGGTAAGAGATGAAGCCTATCTATGATTACTGCGGTGGTGCCTAGAGCGAGCAACAAAATCTAGGGCCTATTGAACGAGACATGTAACAAAAATGTTACCAATAAAGAATTAGAAAACCTTTGGCGCTTATTACTTGAGACATTCGATGATTAGACTTAATAACTCTGTTATTTCGCTAGCTACACACTTCAAACCGGAACACAGTATATAATTTACACACTACTGCATTTCGGTAGAATATCTGGTACTTATATACCTTGACCACATCCTGCTTAGGAGATCCATATACTAAAGAAAAAGAAACATATATTTCTTCCAAGTTCATATACAAAAAATTGCCAGTTCATTGCCCTCTTAAAAAATCTTATCTAGTAAAAAACAATTCAAAGTTCAAGCCATGCTATGTTGTCATTACCTATTAGTAGATACTTCTAATTTGTACTCGCATAAAAACTTATGGCAAAATGTTGTGGTTCTGTTTTAATTTCCACTAATCTAATAATATTGTATAAAAAGATTTTATTACTTAAACAAAGTCAACAGTAGCCAATTATACTAATATGCATACTTTTGAATATTTTGTTATTATACATACTAGTTACTTGTTACTAATAATAGTTACTTTATTTAGTTGTAGATTTCGTTAGCAGGAGGTCGTCTTCCGCCAAGCAGTACTGTGCTCCGATTTGAGGGGTACTGCGGCTCGCGAAATTACTGGGCTAAATACTGTTGACTAACTATTTAATGTCTCAAAGTAATGAGCCCCAAAGCAGCGATACCCTAGATTTAGTTTTGTGACTCAAAGTTCTGTGTATCGTTGCAATAGTTATGGATAGGCGTTATCTCTTACCATCAGGGGAGCGCGCGTCCCGTTCGTCTCATGACATTTACATGAATAAAATATAAAGTTAGATTACTCGCCGTATTTTGATGCAATAATTTAGAATTATGCTTTAAATATCTATTTAAATTTACATTAATTGTTATCTATCTATATACTTTTATAAAGAGGAAAGATTTGATTGTTTGTAATGAATAGGCTTCGAAACTACTGGACCGATTTCAAAAATTCTTTCACTGATGGGAAGCTTCACTATCTCCGGGTGACATAGGCTACTTTTTATCCCTGTATTCCCACGGGAACGGGAACTACGCGGGTGAAACCGCGAGGCGTCCGCTTGTAAACTCGAATATAATTATGTAATTAATCAATCAAGTAAAATCTAAGTTCAATTTAATTCTTGGTTTATGGCTTTTGTGAAAATGTGTCACAACTCCGCCACTGTCATGTAGAAAGACCAAGCGCTAGAATTTGTACGGTGCGGAGCCTCGTTGTTCGGTGAAACCTTTTTTATGCTTCTAAATAAATAAAGTAAAGGAATACAAAGAGGTTTTTAATGATAAAATGATTTGTTAACAACATTTTCAATTATTTGTAGTAGTAATTTCACACGATCAATCACCATGAACTATATATATCCATTACAGATGGAATGACTCGACACTAAAAAATCCATTAGAAGGAAGCAAGACAGCCTGGCCCGTCGCTCACAAAGAATCAATATTCTTGCCAGAGTTCCCAATCACAACTGAGCTGCACCAAAAAGACTTTGTCATACAAGAAACAATATCAAAAGGAGCTTTCGGTGAAGTCTACAGAGTGAAAAAAGTTAGCGAAGATAAGGAATATGCATTAAAAGTGCTAAGCAAGTCGCAGGTATGTACCTAAGGTATCGCTTTCTATACCGGTAGTATATAAACGCGAAATTATGTTTGTTTATTAAAATTTGTTTGTAACTTTATCTCTATTAAAGGATATTTGTGATGTAATACATAACGAAGTGCGCCACAGGGCGGAAAGGTGTCTCAATTTTTTTCAAAATACATAGTATTATATTTTATATCTAATTTCATAAATTTCTAAATGTAAAACTAAAATCTGTGACATTATACTAGGGAGTGGGGTGAGGTAGGGAGAGGGTGTCTCACAAATGTGACCAGTGAACGTGGAACAATCCCCCGTTCTTGTCATAGGGTCAGAAAAAATCATGCAATTCGTGTGACGTAATTTAAGGATGGTCCATTGTCCATGTGTTTCATATTTTTATAATTTAAAATATTTATGGATGGTAAAATTGAAATAGTCGTACACGATTCAACAATCATTATCATCCTGGGCAGTCCTAAAAATACGATACGTCTTTATCAAAATCTGCGTCTAGTGACCTTGAGACACTCTTTAATCGTGGAAGAGAGATAACAATCCCAGACAAAGTATGCGTTTAGTATCGTATACTAGGCACGTGCTAGCTTTCGGACATTTATAGTTATGTATAAATACATTTAGCCTGAAAACATAAAACTAGGTCTTGAAAATTTCTAACTCTTATTTCTTACAATAAAATTTGAGCTAATCACAATTATTATTATTTTAGACAATCGTGCCAACATTGATACTCAGAGACTTTTTGTTAATAACCTTTAGTTACAGGTCGCATCTTATACAATAATATAAATAATTAATTAACACATTGCAATATTACATTCAATAAGTAAATGAATGAAAAGCGTCACCATTTCATTGTCTATGTTTCAAAAATTCGAACAGAACGGTTTGTTTTCACTTTCATCATACGAACTGCTATATCACTAACCATTGAAAGTCTCAAAGTAATGCCCCAACTTTGTTTTGCAACTCCAAAGTTCTGTGAGTCGTAAAAGAAATAATTTATTTATTATAAGAGAATGTATGAGTTACGATAAACCCTAAAATTTACTCTACCTTGAGTGAAAAAAACATTGTTATTTTTTAAATTATAATATTTATGTGGCGGACGGGACACTCTCGTGATGGTAAGAGAAAACACATGCTAATAACCATTACAGCGACACAGAACTTTCAATAACAAAGCAAAGTCCAGGGCATCGCTGCTTTGGAATTCGATGGTAAATATCAACAGTCCTGTAATTTCGCTAGCTGCAGTACCCTTCAAACGAGAACACAGTAGTGTGTAAAACACTAGTTTAGCGGCAGAATATTTGGTTTAGAGAAATTTGATAACTTTCGCATATAGAATATTGATGATTTGTGACCATGAATTATTGTTGACTCTACCTATATCAAGGTAATTATAATATGCCATTTGAACACCTTTGAAATACGCATTGGAAATTAATAAGGCTTTTCCTAGGTTTTTTTTTTTTATGTTTGACCACAGCTCACCTGATGTCAAGTGATGGTGTGGTCGAAGATGGTAAAGCACACCTAGCCTGGAATGCAACTGGCTTTCAAGTGAGGTTGCCGGAACACACCGTTAGATGCTTGGCGGCGGATTTTTCAACTTGAGGGTGGTAGCTAGCCAGCCGAGTACTAAAGTACCCTACCACCATGCTATGGTTTCCTCACGATGTTTTCCTTCACCGGCAGCTCAAACTCATTGTTGGGGTTTGAACCCACGCCCTTCGGCATGCGAACCTACCGCGCTAACCACTGAGTTATCATCGCTACAACCAACCATCGTATTGCACCAAAAGACTTACAACAGTCAAGTATTTATCACGCTCTGTTAGATAGTGATGTAGTCACAACGGCAATGGTCTATCCTGCCGATCATCGTATGCAAATACATAAAGATGAGACATTAGCTATACGTTTACACCTGAGAGGTATCCTGGTTTAGACGAGTGGTTTTTTGTGCAATAACGCTGATGAGGAATCGGGTGAAATGCTGAAAATCTAATCTAAAATGCTTATGAAAACACATTAAGTCACTACTCGTACTCATAAAGAAATACATAATCGTGTTTCGCTATCAGGTGACCTACATCCGCAAATCTTATGCGCTGATAAGCTTTGTTATATGTTTGTGTATCCGTGTGCTGGTCATTTCCCAATTTGTGTGATTCCTCATTAGAGTCCGCTTCTCAATAACAGCTGCTACATCATCTTCTAACAGCCTTCGAAAGGTCATTGGACTGTTTACAACCACGCTAACCCAGTGCGAGCTAGCGGATTTACATACATATTATTGATAATAATATACTATATACGTTATTAGATACATATATTGATGATAACTTGGTGGTAGATCTCTTTAGCATCAGCTTGTCTAGGTAGGTACCACCGCACTCCGCGCTCCACACACCACCGATATTCTACCGCCAAGCAATAGTGTGTAAATATTACTGTGTTCCGGTTTGAAACCGGAACTGAAACTGCAGCTAGCGAAATTACAGGGCTGTTAAGACTTACTGTCGAATGTCTTAAAGTAATGAGCGCCAAAGCAGCGATGCCCTGGACTTTGTTTTGCTACTCAAAGTTCTGTGTATCGCTGAAATAGTCATTGAAAGGCGTAAATTTCTTACCATCAGAGCGTTTCGGACTTTTAAAAAAAAAAATACTTCACCGGAAATCCAGTGAGTTGATGTAACTTCGATCCACGACCCGTAACACATTGGCACGGGCAGGGGGTGTCACCCCACAGTTTCGATACGATGGGCTGCCTTTCCTTAAAGCGAGGCAGATGGCGCTAGGCTGTCGCTCGTCGCTCAGCTTGCACGTGGATTTGTTGTTACTAGAGAATAATTACTACTAAAACTGTATAGTAGGTAGGCACATAATTATTAGACTACCTGATACCTGACAACCTGTGTTTAGATTAAAAAAAATAATTTAAGCTAGATTTTTGCTCGAAAGTGATCCTATTGGTGGATACTATCACTTATTCTGTGGAACAGGTTCTGGATCGAAACTACACTTCCAGATTATTTTCATAATACTTCTATCATAGCTTGACTGTTTAAACTGAAGTTGTAAATTTTCAATTTCAGATTGTGAAGGATAACGCACTGCGGCAGGTGAAAGAGGAGGCCCGCATACAGACAGCTTGTGGACATCACGCTTTCATCGCGAGTGCAGTTTCCCGCTGGCAAACAAAGAAGAGAATTTATATCGGTAAGACAGCTCAGCTAGCCGTAGATCTACGAACAAACAGCGCTTAATTAAATAGTGGCACGTAAAGGGAATATTTGCTCAGATTTTTTTCCAAAAGGTAAAATCTATATGGCCGACTGCACCGAAAAGATTAACAATAAAATATATACACGCTCAAATTATTATAAAATTAAAAATTTAACAAAATGTTGTATTCTATAGTAGGTACAACGGCGGCCTTATCGTGTTTGTTCCATTCCAGACTAAGTGTTAATATCTTCGACCACATCGTCACTTAATATCAGGTGTGCTGTGGTCAAGCACCTAGTCAAACGTGTTCCATTGTAACCGCTTTTTCGCTTAACATCAGGCGAGATGACTGTTAAACACAAGCTTATTAAAAAAAGTTAAAACAAAACTGGGATATATTTATGTCTAAACTATAAACTACAATAGAGTACCAGAGAGATATATAAAAAAACTGCCCAAGTGCGAGTCGTACCTTTTGGGTACGGAACCCTAAAAACGTAGCAGATACTCCTCTAGCTACTGAAGAGGAAAATACTCGAAGATGACTAAAGCACAAACACACATCGTTTTTGAGCATCGTCTACGATTCATATAAAAAAAACTATTTTATTCACCATGGTTACTTCTTTCAATAGGTACCTTTTAGTGACCTTCCCTCTTATCTTTTGCCTATTACCTCAAAACTTGATTATAAAAAAAACTTCGCGTTTGCATTAATTATTTACCTCACTGAATTAGGCGAATTTTGATAACGTTTTGAAACGAGACTTTGCACCAAATACTTGTTCATTTACCGCTTTAAATTTGCTTTCATTGTAGGATGCAATACAGTTAAATTTGCTTTTATTGTAGGATGCAATACAGAACACTTACGATAACACAATCGGGGGTTACAGTTTAGTGTTGCAGCTACAAACTTGCGCCACTCGATAACTAAAGGATCAAACAATTCGTCATGTACGGTGATAACTTGAAACTTGGAAATTCTAAGGATTTCTTTGTGTTAAAAAAATGTATCTACAACAAAGCCATACGCTTTTTTTAAACGTGGCTAAATACCCTATACATAAAACTATGGTGTTAATTGTCATCTTGATTGACAAGAAAATATTACATCTTTCCTCAATTTACAAAGACCGGTAAGAAGTGAAATGATACCGCTGACCGTGACAGCTCAACCTAATTTCGCTCTTATGAATGAACTGTGAACATTTGAACCAGTGCACATATCGCCCACTAGCGCACCGAATGATCGGGTTATCAGCTCTAAATATAATTACGATAGGAGTCACGGTCGTATACCGAGATATCGTTTATTTACTTGCGATACTTTGCTAAATGTCTTGCTTTGTTTGTTCGATGATGTGGTGAAACACACGTGTATTTGTGGTGATGGGAACAATGTAGTTTTTACCTGTAAAACTTACTGTTTGTGAAATCTTTCATCGAAGTTGGACTGCAATTCAATACAGGTGAAAGAAACAATGCTCTTAGTTCTAGCTAGAGAATACTAGGAGTTATATTTCCTTTTTTATGTAAAAGTAATGAGACGAACGATACGCTCTCCTGATGGTAATAGATAACGCATGTCCATGACCATTGCAACAATACACAGACCGTTGAGTAGCAAAACAAAGTCCGGGGCATCGCTACTTTGGCACTCATTATTTTTGAGACTTTCGATGGTTAGTCTCAACAGCCCAGTAGTTTCGCTAGCAGCTCTGCTAGTAGGTACCCTTCAAACCGGAGCACAGTAATGTTTACACCCTACTGCTTAGCGGCAGAATATCTGGTACTGCGGTGGTACCTACCTAGACGACTTCCTGCTAAAGAAATCTACCACCAAGATATGTGACCACAGCTCACCTGATGTTAAGTGACAGTGTGGTCGTAGATGATAAACGCACCTAACCTAGAACGAATAGCTCTCAAGTGTGGTTGCCGGAGCATACCGTTAAGTGCTTGGTAGCAGATTTTCAACTCGGTGTGATAGCCAGCCGAGTACTAGAAAGTACCCTACCACCATGCTATTTTCCTCACGATGTTTATCTTCAAGCTTTAGTTCAAGCTCATTGTTTTTTTTTTGAAATTTTAACAACGAACTTCGGCGTGTGAACCGATCATGTTAACCACTAAGGTATAATCGCTATAAATTTACAGTAGATCCTACTTTCGACTAATATTATATACGGGAAAGTTTGTATGTATGGATGTATGGATGTCTGTTACTCTTTCACGCAAAAACTATTGAATGGATTTTGATGAAATTTAGTATGGAGGTAGCCGACACCCTGGATTAACACATAGGCTACTTTTTATTAAGAAAACATGTAGCGGGTAACATCGCGGGGCGTAGCTAGTATAAAATAAAAGTAGGAAAAATTGTTCAAGAAGAGGCCAATGCTCAACAGTGTACGATTACAATAAAGATTAAGTGAATACATGTCAACAAAGCTCTTGGAACTCTCATTTATGTATTTTTATGAAACGGAGTAAGTACAGTTTGCTCTATAGTTTTCTCACGATGTTATCCTTCACCAGCAGCTCAAGCTCATTGTTGAACCTACGCCCTTGTGTATGTCAACCAATCGCGGTAACCACTGCTATCATCGCTACAAAAGTTTAAACTTGTTTTTTTTTTAAATGTAGGCTTGCGTTTGACCGCCAATTCGCCTAATGCCTAATTCTGCGGTCTACGGTGGAGCACGCTCGCCTAGAAGAAACCGATTCACTCGCGACTTGAAGGAACCCAGATTGTATCTATCAGGGAACACCTACTCGGGCAGCAAATTCCATTGTTTAGCGGTTCGTACAATAAAGGTAGACTCGAACCGTTTAGTTCGAGTCTTTGGAATATCAACCATGAAGCGGTATTGCTTCTAGAGCTCCTTGCTGTCCGATAGTAGAATGGGCAGGGTGGAATTAGGTCATGTAGATCTGATAGATTGGTTTGAAAGTTTGAAGCTGAAATTCGGGTAAAACCGTGAGGCGTAGCTACTTATCCGACAAGTAATGAAACGGCTATAAAAATCTACAAATATATAAGTGACACACTGAACTCTAGTGGTAGTTAAGTGAAACAAAACAACTTTTTAATTATCTTTATCTTATTTAAATATACAAAGAAATTATTCTTTTCCAAGTTTCCAGTAGAAAATGTTTACATTATACAGGAAATACTTTAACTGATAACAGACGACCCAGTATTAAAGGTGATTGTGCTAGATATGACACGTTGTGATTGTGATCACGGTGATAATATGTTTTTTTTATCATCTATTTGTAATATTCGTGCGTCATACGTCATCGGTTCAGTGTTTATTTGGCGGTACAATAAGAGTGTTTAGTGTCATACATTTAAGGTATTAAAGTACATGAAACTGTTAGTTTTGTTATGGCAACGAGAATGAGACGAATATCACTCGTGATGGTAAGAGATAACGCCTGTCCATGACCTTTGTAGCAGCCAAAACTTAATGTAATTATTGTATATAAGGGCTATATAGCCCTAAACTTAGCAAAGCTTGTACTATGCGAACCACGACTGACAACACTTTTTTTTTGTTAATGCATACTTAAATATTATGTATGTATGTATAATTGTATATAGGTACATCCAGACAACAAAAGAGATTTTGTATTGTAAATTTTTGTATTATATGAAAATTAGTTCCGATAAAATAGTTATTTCTCAATAGTTAATTATTTGTTTTTCAGTTTCAGAATACATTCCTGGAGGAGAACTGTTAGCTTTGCTAGATAAGTACGGCAAACTACCAGAGGAGCTTGTCAAAATATTTGTAGCGGAAATTGCTATTGCCTTAGGTGAGTTACGTATATACTATTGGCCAGGGTATGTTGTAATTATGTATGGCCTTATAATAGTTAATCAAAGCTTAAAATGTCCTATTAATTTCTAGCTGATCTCAAATCGGGACAGCTTAAAGCACTGATTAAGGCATAAATTTAGTACGTTAGAGAAGGAAACATCGTCATAGTTTTCCGCAGTATTTTTTAAACCTTTCATGTAGAAAATTTCTACAGAGAAGTTTGTCGCACACTTGTATGTGTTCTTATGATTATTTTACATTCTTGTAATCCATGAAATCGAAATATATATATACCGGTATATAACTGTGAACTTATCTACACACTAAAGTAACCGCCGTAGAGGTGGATTGAGCCGTTTTTGTTTTGGCCTGTTTAATTTTAGAATATGTTTTGTTAGCGGCGGTAAGTACTTCATTAACTCTGATCCAACAAGATCATCGGTTTCGTTTTTTTCATTTGTATGTATTAAAATTATATTATGTATATAATTTTATGTGTTTATAGCAGTCCCTGTTTTTCTAAGTTACGCGAGATTCCTTGTCCGAAACCCGTATAGCAACGTCGATAACGTTATAAGTTTATAAGCAACGATATCTATGTACCTAGAAGAGAACTTCAAAACAGAAGAAGTATGTGCAAAACAGCCAATCAAACTACGTGATTGTTCTATTTAACAAAATAAACTTGCGTCACCGTCATCTTATCTGATTTTAAGTGAAGATGCGGTCCACGATGGTGCACGCTTGCCTTGAAAATACGTTCGGTTTTGGATGAAAGATTTTTTTTATTAATGAACATAAATAATTGCGAGCAAATCTATTATTCACGAAATTCTTTATTTACTTGATTAAATTAATATTTTAATTTAATTTTTTATTTTAATTAAATTTTTTTTTTTTTTAATGCAAAAAGTATTATAATATAAGCATTATAATATAATAGACGAACGAGATGCTCTCCTGATGGTAAGAGATAACGCCTGTCCATGAGCATTGCAGTGATACACAGAGCTTTAAGTAAAAAAACAAAAGTCGAGGGTATCACTGCTTTGGCGCTCATTACTTGCAGACTTTCGATGGTTAGTCTCAACAGCCCAGTAATTTCACTGCACCCTTCAAACCGGAACACAGTAATGTTTACACACTACTGTTTAGCGGCAGAACTACTGGTACTACGGTGGTACCTACCTAGACGACCTCCTGCTAAGGAAATCTACCACCAAGTAAATGGTGTAAAGATGTTGTGTAAAGAGCTTTTCACCTCGTACCACACCCACTCACAACACACCCAGACACGTCAAACTTATAACACCCCGTCGTTTTTGCGTCGTCAACAAAAAAGTTGAAGGCGTCGCTGTTTTAGCGCTTGTAACTTTGATACTTTCGATGGTTAGTCTCAACAGTCCTGTAATTACACTAGCTGCAGTACCTTTCAAACCGGAACATAGTGATATTTACACACTGCTGCTTGGCGGCAGAATAAATGATTCTGCCGTGGTACTACTACTACGTAGACGACCTCTTGCTAAAGAGATCCATCACTGAATGAAAAACTAATCAATAATTTTATCAATTTGCAGACTTCCTCCACAACGCGGGTGTGATCTACCGCGACCTGAAGCCTGAGAATATCCTCCTCGATTCCGATCACCACATCCGGCTCATAGACTTTGGCCTGTCCAAGTGGCTGAGTCACGGAGCCCGGACAACGACGATCTGCGGCACTCTCAAGTATATGGGTGAGTTGCACTGACAGTTTTTATTGAAACTTATTAGGATGCGCTTCCACTATAGCGGGATGAGTGTCATAATATATTAAAGTAAACAGATTTTTTAGTAAAAAAATTATTGAGTTAAAATAAAAAAATGATAAAAAAAAATTGTTTGTAGCTATGATAGCTTAGTGGTTAGCGCACTCTGTTCGCATGCCGAAGGGCGTGGGTTTAAATCCCTACAATGAGCTTGAGCTGCCGGTGAAGGAAAACATCGTGAGGAAACCAAAGCATGGTGCTAGGGTACTTTCTTGCTGGCTAGCTACCATTCATCAAGTTGAAAATCTGCCGCCAAGCATCTAACGGTGTGTTCTGGTAGCCTCACTTGAGAGCAAGTTCCATTCCAGGCTTGGTGTGCTTTACAATCTTCGACCACAACGTCAGTTGACATCAGGCGAGCTGTTGGCAACCAAGCCTGTCAAAAAATAAAAGGACAAACTAGCTGCCCCGCGGTGTTAACCGTTACATTTTTTCGGGATGAAAAACCTATCTGTTAATCCAGGGTGTTAGCGACCTCTATACCAAATTTCATTAAAATTGGTCCAGCCGTTTGAGCGTAACGAAGTAACAAACACACTTACATACTCACAAACTTTCACTTTTATAATATTAGTGTGATTTTCCGGTTGTAAGTTTTAAAACTATTCATTCTAATTGATTCTTAGACTTCTTTTTTTTTACTATACCACTTTGTTTTAGTAACTCGGCGGAATACGAGTTGATTTCACGTAATATTGTTAATACCAATGTTAAATCTATATAAATAAATATCAAATGATGTTTGTTGGTTAGCGCATAACTCGAGAACGGCTGCACCAATTTAGCTGATTCTATTTTGGCATAAATAGTGGTGCTGGTTTATTTAAACTCTTTATGTACAATGTAGTTATAGAGGCATAAGACACATATCTCCGCTCGTCTCTTCCCCAGTGGAAACGCAACCTAACACTACATGGTATTTAGGGAACCTTATCCGGTATCAGGGAAATTTATTACGAGAGCCGATACGTTTACAAACACCCTGCATATCGAACCTTGAAAAAATGTAGTGTAACAACTGCCTAAGATTTTTTTCGATTTTAGTTGAACAATAATTGTGTACTTTTTAAGGGGTTGAATTAAGACAATTAATAATTTTATTTAAATTTTGAATTAGATTCGATTGATCATTGATCAGATTGATTGATCAAAACGTGGGTTTATTTGGACGAAAATTGATTGCATTTATTATATTTCTAAGTGAGTATATTTTTTTATTTTAGCCCTACTAGAAGTTCTCTAGAAATAGAGGCCAGAAATTAATGTTTAATTCATAGTCTTGGAATTCGAATTAAAAAAAAAAAAAAAAAAAATTAAAATTATTAATTAATTTTGAAGGCCTATTAATATACTTGTATTATTAATTACTTCAATAGAATTGTCGATTTATTTCCTGAAAAAACCTAATAAAAACGGCAACTAAAAACGGTCATTCTCGATTTCAGTGTGGAACTTGACCCGTTATCTAGTTTAGAAATGGCTCAGTGCATCGGTTGCGCCTCATCCGTTTCCCAGGTAGTCGTCGTACCGCGCCGTTTGTAAGGGCACCTACTTGTGTGATTATGTCAGTAGCAAGGGCGCAGTCGGCTCACTGACGCCGGCAATATGAACGCTCGAACTATCCTGTTCGAGCTCTCCATGGAAGGACGGCAAGTAGACGAAGTCGTCGCCAGCATATTCCATACCGTCCTCTTCCACCGCTCGAGCGGAAAGTTCACATACAACAGCGAGGAGAGCTACTCGATTCGCACGGTCAGCTACGTCGACGTCGACTGCGATTTCATAGACTTCACTTACGTCTGCTGCGAATCGGAAGCGCTCGGAAGAAATGTCAAACGCGAGATATCAGACTTTTCCGACTTGCTACGAGCTGTTGACGGGACTTCGGCGCCGCCGCGTGGCTCAATCAGCCTCGAGTTCTTTCAGAAAAGACGCGCGCGTTGGCCTTTTCAACCTGAATGCGTCCCTTGGGAAGTCTGGACTGTTTACTGCGAACTCACAGAGTCCAGGAACGACCACGATATGCACGGCAAACACGAAAATGTAGTCGAAATGCTGCAGGATAAGATCGTTTTTATAACGGAGATTATTAACCGGCACGAGTATGTTCCAAAAATGCCGAGCCGGTCCGATGCTGATCTCATATTTGACACGTCGTATGCGGACATACAGCCGTATTTGTTCAAGATTCATTACAATCTCTCCGGCGCTCCGAACACAACCGTGGGGAATACCTTCCGCAAAATTATACGGGACACCCTATCCTTGTGATGCATAATGTGTATTTATAATAGCTGAAGCTTATTACATCGAGTCAAAACAAGTGTTTTCACTGCTGCAAATCACAGAGTACCTATATCTACAGATGGGAATCTAGAAGGCGATATGTCGCCTCCGATATTACATTTTTTTTATGACAATTTAGGTAAATAGTTTTTTTATATAAACGATTCCTGCAAATATGATTATACTTTTTATTTTAGCAATGATATTTTTGTAACATGTGAAATTTAAATTTGGACAATACATTGATTTACTAATATATGTTTCGGTGTTATTTCTCATACAATATAACAATATTCACACAATAAATAAACTTTGCCGAAAACAGAAGAACACATAAATGTTAGCACAAAATGTGATTTCAAACTTATTTAAGTCGCGAAGTCGCGAAGAATTTTGCAAAATAAATAAACTCGGACAAGAGATATACAAACATACGTTAAGTACTTTATTTTCTGTTGTATTGTAACAATTATGTTGACTGTAGTGTATGATGGTTTTGTTATTTTGTGTATACATAATATTATAACGAGTATAGTAGATATAACGCTGGTTGATGTGACCACTCATGCGACCTAATATATGATTCTTTATACAATATTTTGTGATAGATTAGAAATAGCACTAACACTATAGCACTCTAAAATAAATAATTATTTTCTACTATCGACGTAAGAACAATAACACTAATTAGTTTAGTATATATACTAGAGAGGAAGCACTAAATATAGTAGGGTCATTTGACAATTTTCATGAGTGTTTTACAAAAAAAAAATTGCTTTGTGATATAGCTAAGAGAAAATTCCAGAAAAAATATGTGTGAGCTAAAACTTATTGATAATACCGTTTTAATGTGTCACGAATGTAATATAAAAAATTGTAAATATTAATGTTAGGTATCCAGTTTTATGTTTATGAATTCGAATAAATGTAAAATGAATAGATCGTTGATCGTTGATCGTTGCTTTATTCATATAAAATGTTAGGACCATGATTGTTGTGTGTTTAAATTGTAAATAACATTCGTATAGTATATAATCGGTGCATGGAAAGTCTCATAGGTCGTAAGAATTAATCTAATACTATTATTCATAGATTTGTGTCTTTGTGGTCCCTAAAATGGATGTTTTTTTTGCTGGATCGAGTGTTTTTGTAACTTAAAGTTTGAACGCTCGGCAAATTTTGTTGCTTTAAATGAATAGTAATGAAACGTTATTTTCTCAATTTTATATTGCTGAAAGATATCCATCCATGACTGGTATTTTCTATTTTACTTTTTTCATGCTGCGATGTAACGTAGTATAGAATTTTTGTTTTGGCGATAGCGGAGTAGTCCCATATATTATTTTATAATTAATTTTGGCTTGGTTACTGTGAAATGAGTCCATCCACACCTGATTGTTTATTTATTTTCCTACCTCATTTAGACACTTCAATCGCCTACCACTATGTACCTTTCCTAAATAGATAATTATTATCATAAATTATCACAAATATCACCAAAGATGTGGCTGTACATGCTTCTCAATTCAAAATGTTCTCAACGTATCCGTTTTTGATACAGTTCATATCATATGAGTACCTTTGAAATTGTGTTATTGGAGATTTTTATAGATTCTGGTGATACGACAATATATTTATATATTTATCGTGATTTAAGGACCTAGATTATTAAATTCCGGTATCTGGGCTTGCAAATTTCAACATTTTTGAAGTAATTAAATCATTGACTATATTTATGAAGTAGTGCAAGCTCTAAAGTTATTGAAGATAGCAATTAAATTGTATCCCCATACAAAATTTCCTGATCCATTTTACACGAAACTGTAATATTAAAATTGATCATATATCCAATAATTAAAAAATCTTAATTTTGAATTATTATAATTATTGATTTGATATAAATTGAGATGAAAACGACACTGATAAATGCGAGACCTGCTAAGAGATTCCATTGTAAAAACATGATAATGTTGTACTAATAGATAAGTATTTTTACTTTTTGTAAGACGTAAAACATAAAAATTGGGTTAAATTGTTTACTTTTCTAGTAATGTGAGAAAAATATCAAATGTACGAAGTTGCGTAATTGCCATATTTTTGCCCTTCCAATGATATCTTACCTGACAAAGCACTAGACTAATAAATTGATTACAGTAGATACAGTTCAAAAATGTAGAAATATGCACGCGAGAAAGCAGCGCGCAACATTCTGGACATTGGATCTTCCTTTGTCCTTATCGTTTACGATGAGAGAACGCTAGTTTATTGTTAATAACAATAATAATCGCCAAAAAAATAGATCAATTTCATAACAAAACTTTAAACATATTTCAAAAAGTAAGCAAGTGTCCAAAAACACATAAATGTTCTCGATAGAAATCGATACGGTTTTTTAAAATAATGATATATCCTAAAGTTATCTGGTTACACGCATACTTATGTAAATTACCTTAACATGAGTATACAGAGCCTCGATCACGAAAATTTATCTAATTCGTATCGTAAAGGTATCGCGAGTCTTCGATAGCATACAAAGCTGTACAAATCTCATTTTTTTGTTGTCGATGTCGTTACGAATACTTTTTCGCAAGTCCTTCGTGATCGATGCTCTGCACTCTTGGTAAGCAAGATGATCAATTTGCAAATGTCAGACAACAACGCATTCAGGGTTGAGCATGTCTTGTGCGTGTTTAAAATCAGATTTTGTCCTATTCCGTAATAAAAAATGTAAGTAATACAATTGTAAATAAATAAGATTATTGACAATTACGATCGATCGTCTCGCTTATTGTGGAATCGAAAGGTGTTTGCGCGTCACCTTGGTTCGGATAGATTGCGCTCGTATGTCTCACTTTGAATTGTAGTGTATAAAAGTAATAAAATTATTTTATCACAAACTCTCGCTATGGCCTTATTTGAAAGAGTTGCATCCTGGAGCGTGTAAATAACGGCTGTTACATATTAGAAGTATATGATGAAATGAAATGGTATATATGTTGTGATCTATAAGTTCAAAAAAAATAATATGCGAAAAAAAATTTTAGTCTTGTGATAATTTATATTAAATAAGTGAATAAATGATGAAGTATTTATATGTTGTTTCTATTTTGCTTAAACTATCAGTTATTTATACTTTAGGAATTTTTCCCTTCTTTTATGCATTATGTAGACATTTTTGTCTTGGTACTAGTAAGATTGAATTGCGTACATTTTGACTTAGAAAGCAACTACTTATTTGAGCGTAAATTTATCATTATTGACGTTTCTAATACTAATTGTAAAAACTACTGTACTGTACTGTACTGTACTGTGTGTTGTTGTATTGTACTAATTGTTTGATAATGTAAAAATTTTAATTTGTTGTTAAATTAAATCAATTTTGAACATATCAATTCTACGAAGTAACTTCTAAATGGATACGTAAAAATGAAAATCGTAACAGATTCTATTTCAGAAGATTTGTGTCGGTATAGGCCCATCGTAGTCGAAACGTTTAGCATTCAATCCATCTACACTAATCTCTGAGCTATTATCGTTTTAAAAACTGCCTCTAGCATATTATTAGTTTGCGAGAACTGCGTTAAAGCGTAAACGATAGTCAAATGCCAAAAAAACTGCCATATTGTTTTTTTTAATTTACGACAATTGTGTTACCCAGAGTAAGGATACTAACGATACACCATACATCCAAATCTGTTTCGGCAAGTTATGGTGGAATAAAGAAACTCACATACGAATCATATATACATATTAAAATGTATTGGGTAGTCGTGTTAAAAGAAGTTTCGATTTACTGCCGGCGGCGCTGTCTCATATTCTATCGTTTAACTATAACTTTAATTTTGCAAATTGATAGGTAGGTATGTCATGCCCTCTATTGCGTATGAAAGGCAATTAGTTAACCAAGTGTGTGAAGTGCCAGCAAAGAAGACTTCGTGTTCTACTCGTCAAGAAGTTCCTTCCATCGGAAAGTAAATATAATATTTTCTTTGTTATTTAATTATCTAAGTACCTAGTAGTATATTCTTGTATGAATGGAGGAATGTAAGATGCGTAGAGCACTAGAAGTTGAATGCTTGGTTACGTTCAGATCAAAACAGAAGTTTAGAATTAAGGCACTAAATAGTACGGAATGTAGTCTCATTTCGCGTGTTCGCGTATGAACAGATTTTGATAACGTTTTGTAGTAGTGTGAAGAGAATTTCTTCCGAAAAGTTTATAATATTCGTGCGAAACCGGGGCGAGTCGCTGGTGTAATGCAATCTTATGTAGATATGCATATTCATGTGTTTCAAATAATATAGGAAACAATCTCTCTATATATTTTAGAGAGTATCATTACAACAATATTATTATGTAAATGATTTTCTATGTACATATTTAGATAAATTATATCGGTTATCTACTCCAAAGTTAAAGTTATGTAAATCAATTGATGTTCGTTGGTAGGTAACGTAACTTGAGAACGGCTGAATTGATTTAGATTGATTTTTTAAATGTTCGTGGTACTTTGAATGTGTTTATAGATAGGAAGCTGGGGTCTGATCGCTATTTCACTGTGTACGAACTACCGGTTAACCTAGTACCTATCTATGTAATTATATAACATGTTAATAAGACCATCTGCCGAGTTGGTAGTCAATCGCGGACTTACATATACGTGTTAAAAAAGACCGTTCTTTGAGGATTTGGTTGACAGTTTTGAACTCTTCAAAAATATTGCAATCCTACGTCTAATTGATAGCAATTAAAGAGACAATCGTAGGACTATACACACAGCGCCATCTGGCCCCAAACTAAGCAGAGCTTGTGTGATGGAAGTCAGATAATTGATAGAATACATAAATACTTTCTTTTTTTTTTCGTAAATACATACTTATAATAAATACAGAACACGTAGACACAGAACAAACATTTGTTTATTCACAAAATGTTTGACCTGAGTGGGAATCGAACCCACGCCCTTCAGCAGTTAACACTCAAGGCTATATAGATATACTACCAATGAGCCAACGGGGCTGTCACAATAATATCTTAGTAAGCTTAGTCCTGTCAACTGGTTTTATACACCTATCTCTAAGATGTGAAAGTATACAATAGAGGAGATATATGGTATACTTATGGTATATAATGTTCTCAGCTCCGGAGGTGGTGAGGCGAGAGCCGTACGGACATGCTGTAGACTGGTGGGCGCTGGGGGTGCTGGTCTGCAGAATGCTCACTGATGAGGTAAGGTCTAGTTTAAACCAATCAATCGGGAACCTGGTTCGTAGATTCTTTTTGTGTTATTGTAAAATTGTTTGGCATAATTGTATTTCGTACTATGCTGTTTTGGTAAGACTTCTGATCGCTTACTATAGGATTTAGCATAACAATTATTTAGACTTATACTTTTAGCATTTTAATGTAGGTAGGCATTGATAAAGTTATATACTTTTATTAGTGCTGATTTGGAACATTGTTTTATAAATTCGTATAAATTATACAGTTCTGGCCCTTTAATATAAAATTTACAAGATTTCAATTCGGTTTTCTTATGGAAGATATGGCAGTAAGTTAAGGTGCAGCCTGGAGGCTCTTAGGCCACCTTTTAGTGGCGAACATATTGTGAGTGAGATAAGTTTTTACGTAGGTACAATGACTGTTATGCTTGCTTTCTTAACGCGTTGTCTGCTCCAATAGCTGAAGGGCGTGGGTTCGATTCCCAGCTAGGAAAAACAGTTTGTGGTATAAACAAATGTTTGTTCTGTGTCTGGGTGTTCTGTATTTATAATAAGTATGTATTTACAAAGTAGTTAAGTATTCTATCAGTTATCTGACTTCCATAGTTCAAGCTTTGCTAAGTTTGGGGTCAGATGGCGCTGTGTGTAACGTCCTACGATATTTGTAACGATTATTTTGTTACATATTATGCGTAAATATTTAATGGTAAATGCGATTTTATTGATCTGCGTAATACAAGTGTATGCGTAAAGTTGTAATGATAATAAAAATCTAAGTGACACTAAAAGCTGTATCAAAACCCGTTGAGTGGTTTACAAGAAGTAAGTGGAGAAACAGGCAGACGCGGTCAGTGACTTTAATTTATACTTCACTTAGAAAAAAAGCAGCTATCAGTCTTTAACAATAAATTACAGTTCCTGACCGTCTTTCCACCGCTACCCACGCAGCTGATTGCTGTTTTCGTACTTTAAATTATATAAATAATCAGCTAGTTTAAGTATCATCCGGCGTACTATGACTTTTTTTTTGCATGATTTTTTACAAGTTCATGCGATCGGCTGACGCATAATCCACCCTCCTCCCTGCAGCTGACGACTATTTTTCAACTCAGTATGATGTCAACTATTCATGAAAATAGGTTTCAGCCGGCGTACTATCACTTCATTTTTTAATTTTTTTTACAACTTCCGTGACCTCTCATACCTACACCCACCGCGGGTGCGCCAGCTGACGCTCGGTTTACTTATCAGTTATTCGAGATCTATCGAACAAGATAGCAATGGATCGGCGTAAAATCACTACCTAAAATGCAACGCTACCACTCGGACTATTATGCAAGAAAGTGGCGCGGAAAATTTGACGACCATAATTATTAACTTTTCTAATGTAACCTTAGCGCTTTTACAATATAAACTTTTGTAATGTAACCTTATGGCGTTTGCCATAACTGTCAGTCGTTAGAATTCTATATTCACAGACAACGTCCGTCGGGTCAGCTCTCAGGGTTAGATAGTTAATTATATATTTGAAATAATATTACGGAATTTGACTTGTAACTTAGGTGTTAGGGATAATATATTTGTATTTGACTAACCATCTAATGTCTCAAAGTAATGAGCCCAAAAGCAGTGATACCTTGGACAATGTACAGTTGCCCAAAATAACTATACTGCTGCAGTGGCCATGCACATGTGTAGCCTCTTACCATAAAGATTGTTTGTCTCATTATTTGTAATATGGTATGGGAATGCAAAAAAATCACAGAACAATAGTTGTTTGTTATTCCGTACTTGTACAGTACTTAGGTAATTAATTAAGCGGCTTATATTTGTTAGGGTACTGTAATAATAACGGGTGACTATAGTAATAATTTTATTATTGTAGATCCAATCTTAAATCTGGCTCTGAAGAGTTGGTAATGCACCTGCAACGTTTCTGCGTTGCACATCATAGGCCGCGGTGGCCACTTACCATCTAATGGTTCACCTATGTACTTGTCTGTCGCTTTATTATAAAAAAAAAAGGATTGATTTCTTTATTAGTGAGAGTTCATTGTTTGCGTTTTTAACTTTAATATGTTATCAAATAAAAAGCAGATCACTATAAAACATATTTTATTTAATCACTAACTTACTATAGTTACTTATAGTACCTGAAATTCGATAATTTATTTTGAAAAATTATAATTACAACGTGCGTAATTTTTATTTTTGTAATTTAAATAGTCTCTAGTACTAACTAATGAAAAGTCGGGCAACTTTCGGTGCCTCCATCTCCGCATTCGTCACTCGCATTCACAAACTTATGCGCATCCAAAGCGCACACGGGGCGCGGGCGCGGCGCGGTGGGCGCGTGTCGAGGGACGTCGACACACGCCCGCCGCTGTATCTCTACCTCTATTTTAATCTAATCATTCTCTCTCCTCCGATGAGCTTTCGTCGCTCTCGCTTTCTGAGGATCCATTCTTCTTGTTGTCTTTATTAGGCTCATCCGCCTGAATTGCCACTTGAGAAGCTGGTTGAGGATTTTCAGTCTCGGGTTTTGACTCGGCGGCCTTCTCTGGCTGGGTGTCCTTGACTGCTGGCTGTTCAGGCACATCGGCGGTGATCGCTGTTACGACTGAATTGACAGATTTCGCTTCCGAAACAGATTCTTTCAGAGCTTCCGTAACGACTGCGGTCTGGTCAGCGGGTACAACTGCTACAGCAGGCTGCACATTCTCCACGGACACTAATTTAGCCACCGATTCGGGTTCTTGACTGGGTTCAGCGGATTTGACAGACGTTTCCTTGTCTTTGTTTGACTCCTCTTTCACCGGGACTTCTGCTGTCTTTACTTCTTGTGCTTCGGGTGTTTCTACGGATTTCTCTGTTACGGTATCACGCACGATACGCGACGTATCTTCGGCGGGGATTTCAGATTTGGCGGGTGCGGGTTCAGCAGATTTCTCTTCGGCCTCGATTTCTGGTTTGTTTTCTTCAGGTTTACCACTTTCGACGACATCTTCTTTTTTGGATTCTAGAACAACTTCATCCTTAGCGGCGGCAACAGGAATTTCACTTCTTCCCGAAAGGTTCGATGCGTCAATACTGTCAGGCTCACTTGCGATTCCTGAGTTGGTGTTGGCTGCGCTGATAATGTCCACGGGATTAATTGATTCGGAGATCGCTTTGACAGCAGGTTTGGGCTCGTCTTGCTTAGGCGTATCTACAGATTTGAGTTCAATATTTTCTACTTTCTTAGGTTCGCTGGTTTCAGATTTCTTTTCAGCCTCTGGTTCTTCAGGCGCAGCTGCTTTGGATTCGGTTATAGATTCCACTGGTTTTTCTGCAGGCACGGCTTCGGGCGCAGCTGCAGGCACAGTTTCTAGCGCAGCGCCTGGCACATCTATGGCAGCGCTCTTAGCAGCGGGTTCTACCGCTTTCTCAGGCTCTGCCGCTTTCTCGGATTCAGTGAGTGCTTGTTCTGAGTCAGATTTTTTTTCGTCACTTTGAGGTAGCTCTTCAGCCTTAGGCGCTGATACGGGAACAGGAGCTACTATATCAGGAAGCGCCACGTTTTCCTCGGCCACCGGCATGGCCAAGCTCACAGCCGCAAAGGCCACACACAATAGTAAGACCTTCATCCTGGAAAAACAAAACGCGTAATTAGTGGTCTGGCTAATAGCTGCGGAATTATTGTAAATGCTAATGCACGTCTTCAAGTCGTGAGCTCCGTAAGGCCAATGTTACGCACCGGTCGGCTTAGACGTTTCGCAGCAATTTTCCTATTAAGACTGAATCATCTAAGGGTCTGATCGACGTGTATGAGACGTAAGTTATAGCCGTTTCGATTGATCGTAATAATTTGAATAAGTAGGATGTAATCTAGTTGTGAAAGTAGAGTACGTTAACACATCGAACGAGATCCCAAAATGAAACTATGTAACAAACTAATTAAAATTCTCAATAACTAACTTGCTGAATTAGTGATGTTAAAATAAAGAAGCCAAATGAAAAAAAAATTAATTAGTTGAATTAATCTAGCTTTATTTTTGTGCACCCTTTATAAGGCTCATCTATTTTCCATTAACCTGGAGGGTCTTCAACCTCGCTTAGTTCTATTTATAGCGCGTTGTTGAAGGTAGGTTTAATCGATATCCCAGGTCCTGGTGGAATGCGGTCTGGCGCCGTTCTGCAAATAGAATATACTGCCGTGCGTCGGGAGTAATGCTATTAAAATAGCTAGACATTAGCGTCTGCACGACTATGCATTAACAACGCTTACATTGTTAAAGCAAGTAGGTAAGTACTTGATTTCAGTAACTTATTATTTCATCGTAGTTAGCCGTATATGACTTTGGGGCAAAAATTTGATTTTAGGCGTGAAGAGCTACATTTAATACGTGATGCATACATGATAGACACTTCCTAGTGTGCGCGCGCAGGATGCGTAGCGCGCGCTAGAAATATGGATGATCCGGTCAGACGTCAACGACGCATCATCTGAATTTTAATTGGCGCATTGAGTTGAATTCGCAACTAGAATGCAATACGTGCCAGCGTATGAATGATTCACGCAAAAGTTCGCAAATGAGTATTTTTTAAAGGAACGGTGTACATGGGCGAATCTGATGTGATCTGGCGACGAGTCCATTCGGATTGGTTCAGGGCGAGATAACCGCTCGCATATGTCATGTTAATACCGAGGGCTCAAGTTCACGTAATGAGAGCCGGTTTCGACACGAGATTCTCACTGGTTACCTGTTATTACTAACTTATTACGGGTCCATTTTGTTCTTACTACATTCTTAATCGATATGTTATGGATGCAATTTAAACTTTTTGTTTTACGTTTCATTTTTGTTTGTCGAGTTTTGCAACTGAGAACGTTGAGAATTATTCAGGGCCTTGGAAGTCTTTTTATCTGTTATTGTGACCACTCAATACGGCCATTACGGCTCTACGCACTGTTATTATGGGCCTTTATTCTTAGTGATTTGTTGGTTTTGTAACACCTTTAAAGATTAAATCAGAATTGTTTATGAGCCCTGGAGATGACCTCTTGCTCAAAAGTTCATTTCAACTGTCACTGTTGCGTGTCTAACCCTACAGATGAACATTTGTTATTGAAGTCTAAAGTGGTTAAGTGGTTGATTATTATTTATTTAACCAATTGTATTAGTAAAATTTGCGCAAAATAAATGTCGATCAGATGAAAAAATGACTACTGTCATCAATGTGTTAACATCAGGCAGTGGTGTTTGTTAAATTTTTAATTTTATATAATTTTGTTAATGAAATTGGAATTTTGACGTGCCTGCACTAGGCACATATTTTTATCCAACCTTATAACTACATGACATATTATATTCTATTCTTACTGTCTGATGGAGCTGCGATTTAACTATAGCATACGCGTAGTAAAAATTATCTATAAGGGATAATAATTTCCGTGGAGATTGTCGCCGTTAATATCCCTAATAAAATTGAAAATCACCGTGCTAAAAATAAAAGTCCGTCAATTTCGCAAACAAGTTCTGATCCAAAAAGTAATGTGGTTCAGACGCGTTCTTCCCCGGGCTGCGGCCATTGCCTCGTTCCGATGCTGGCTACTGATTGCATAAATTTAATGTTATTATTCCTTTTGATCGCCGTTGAACTCTACTCGGGAATTTCTTTTTCAGAATGTGTGGATCGTAGCTCGTAATTCTAGACGCTGTACGCACTTACGGATTTCCCCACGGGGCAAAGAGCTAACAGTATTAATATTTTAGGTTCGTATAGATTTTTAAACTCTAATCTAATATAATCCATCTTCAGAAGCTACTTGTATCTTTGTCATTTATAAACTACCAATTTGGTGATTTCGATGCTAAAGCGTTTATGATTTACATATTCATGAGGAACACAATGCTGATAAAATAGGAAAACACTTGATCTTTTCCTGTGGAAATTTTTTAAACACAAATTCCTGAGATTTTACTGATTCATAGGTTTAAGGAAAATCTCGACCAAATAACGTAAAATGTGTTAGAATAATGAAAACAGCGCTGATATAAATCAGCTAAGTTATTTTCTGGAAGGATATCCTCGGCGGGCTGAGGGCAAGGATTGTCGCCTTCCCACACGTCGGGGCAATTTTCCAATTGAAACTTGCGCATGCGCTGTTATTGCGCCAATGAAAAAATTTGCCGCCTGTTACCGCTCCGCTCGCACACGTGATGCTATACACTGTAGCTTTATCAACTTCCAGCAAGCTGGCTGCATCCACTGGGGTCATGGACCTGTCTAACATTTCCTGGTCGATAGGGGAACTCGTTCGTTGGGCGTTGGCAGATCTTAAAATCCCACTGACTCCTGAATCTAATCTGGTCAGTTCTAGCAAGCTTTGACTACTTAGAAAAGATACCTACTGGAAAGATGTTTAAAATTATATAAATGAGAACAACAACCGTTTTAAATATGCTATTTATTCTAGCGGTGTTGTCGTAAGAAAGGCAATATGAAAAATCTAGTTTTTGCCGGTATTGATAATAAGCGCCAACCTTATTTAGCAGGCCTTGTAATGCAGATCTATTATATATTGTTGTGGTCTATTTCGAAATAATGTCCAACTTTACGGTTCACTGCTCGATTTACGAAATGCATATAAATTTTGCGGCGATGTCTCGGGCTCGAGCGTAACAGATGCAGTTGAGGTAACGCAAAATATCGCAAGAATATAAAATTAATTGTATTGTACACTAGTCATATTTTTACACCCATCTTTGAGCTATTTGTCGCGCACCCCTTGCCACCCCTATTTATTTATTTACACTACGGTTACGTTGAAGAGAAAGCTATAAGCGACAAGGCCGCCAGTAGTTGCACCATTGCAAAGCTGTTTCTGGTGTGAAAAATAAAGAGTTATCTTATACAAATTCTATATGTACCTATAATCTAAACATAAGTATTGCTATACGATTATGAAAATTATAACGATTATGAAAATTATAACGTTTATGCATAAAAGCATAATTTTTGAAATATAAATACGTATATATTGTTATGTTTTGGGTTTTCCATTGCTGCATGTATTGATATAAACGCGGGCACTTTATTGTTGTCAGAAGTCTGGACCAAAATAACTGAGACGAAAATAATGTTCCTAGAAAAAACTATCTGACAAAATAACAAACACGTCTTAACGATAACACATCACACACACGCAATTTTTTAAGATCTACACAATCGTATAAAATGAAACTATAACTGGGAACAAATATTTCAACTGTTTTTATATGTTTGACGAATGGAGTTTTACTTAATACGCTCTATCAATGAATATGATTATATTCCTTAGATTTCTTGTTCATATTATTGACTGTGCATTATTGGGGACTTTATGTTATTTGCAATGTTTTTTTAAATCATGTTGATGTTTTTCTTCAATGTATGAATCCAAAATACCTGCTAAGAACAGCAGTCTTTGCAAATTGGTTGAGTTATATACTATTTTGCGATAATACATGTTTTAATATATTTGTTGTGATGCGAAGGTGTTCCATCGAAATGTTACAAGGACCCGGCAAATACATCGTGATTACATGCGAAACTGCTTAATTTTGCCTTTGTCTTTATATTGTGTGTATGTATGCAATTTACTGGCATTATTTTCTACTTATCCTTAAAGCTATCAACCCGGTTTCTTGTCTGGGCCCACTTTGCACATTTACAAATTATTGGGCTCGATCAACACTGTTTTGTTCAACTTCTTTCTTTAAATAATCTAATAACACAATACATTTTTTTTAAGGCGTTAAACAAAACAAAAAATTGAATGTCTTAAAACAAATAAGCACCAAAGAAGCGATGCCATAGATATTTTTTTGTTACTCGAAAGTTCTGAGTACCGCTAAAATGGGCATAGATATGCGTTATTTCTTACCATCAGGATAGCGTTTAGTTCGTGTTTTCGTGTGTCCGTACTTTTAAACTAAAGAAGGGAATTTTATTCAAGTCTTTGACTCTCCTGTTTAGCACAGACATTTAATAAGGCTGAATTAATAATAATGAATAAACGTAACTATGCCTGTAAATTATTTTTACACGTCAATGGGAGATTTCAGTTGTGATGGTTCATTTTTTTTATTTATACAATGTTACTTTGCAAATTCATAATTTGTAGTCTTCTCCTTTGAGGAAATTTCGTTGTTACTATATTTTTAAATCGTGCCTCGGTCATAAAAGTTGGCTACTTTGTAGTCATTAGACGAATAACTTCGTAGAAATAGATATTGCTATTTCAAATGTTTTTCTGGTATTCTTTTAACAAATCGTCTTTGATAGATTACACTTAATAACACAGGTAAGTATAAACTTGCCTTTAGTCTATAAAAAAATGGATCGCTGCCACAAATTATTAGATTGTTTCTATTGCATGATCATTTTGTTTACCATTATATACAGATCGTACCGAACAAGTTATTTTGAAATTTAACTTCATTACTTCAGAATCGTGACTCTTAAGATAATCCAATTATGTATTTACTGTGTCCAGCTACAACATGCCTGCTCGGATAATTATTTTGTCACAATTCTCCTTTGTAATTTTTATGTGAATCATGTTCTCACTTATTATCGTATTTTTATACTACATTAGTACATTAATATTCTACATCTTAAAAAATTTGATTGTCAGCGCGTTTTTCAACTACATCTGTACATCAATATTGTACATCTTCCAAAATTTTTTTGTCGTAATCGGGTTTTCGAGCTTGATTCTATGATTTATTTTACAAGCATCATTTGGCTCCTTATATCTCACATGCATAACAAATATATTTCTGTTTTATTCAAAATTGCATGTTACACCGAACCAAACCTATCACATAACTTAAGACCTGACCTAGCTTCCGACTAATTTCAACACCATATTGCAGTCTGAATTGTCTTGTCATCTTTCATCTCGGAGTACTTAAGTAATCGCTGACCTGACATTTCACATCTGTCATTGAAAGGTTATCATCCGCTTATGTGGCTACAATCAAGCGCAGTCTCAGCCGCCTCATTACGAATGTCATTGCTCCCCGCATCACCAAAATTTCAAAATCCCCAAACAGGTTCGGCTTTCTCCCTCAGAATGTAGTGTTTATTGAGAAACATAATGATTTAAATTAACATAATGCACCTATACTCGTACACTTAGCTTGCGTCACATTTATCGGATGTAGGATGTTCATGATCGGTTATTTCGATGTAAAATTTGATACTAAAGAGTTTGAAAACCCGTATACTCGATAGATAGAGTTCCAGTAATGCGTGACCGGTCATTATGACCTAGACTCCTTTCCAAATCACGTTCAGCGCTTTCTAAGTTTGTACAAAAAATGACCCGAAGTCTGAAGTCATTCTACTTTCTATCGAGATAATAAGTTTAGGCTTGATCCACTCACATTTACTCTGCAATGGAAGATGATTTACTAAAAGGTGTCACTACTGAATATGCTGAAGAGGCAATGTTGAAACATTTATGTGTTGCGATATCAAGCCCACAGTTCATTGTATGAATATATTGGGAGCAATGGTTCTATATATCACGTACATAAATCAAATAGAAATGTCAGTGCGACAGCAAGAACAATAGTTATCAAGGTCAAGCCATATGAAGTGCCTCAGCTTCGGCAGCGATCTCTATTTTGTGGGATAATTGATAGATTTAATCTCTCGATTTAGTAATGTGTGATACAGTACCTAACGCTAATGATTGATTGATGATTTTGTAATCGAAAAGCATACGGCAATTTTTTTTACTTTGACTGCTTCATGGTGATATATTTATGATCGTTATGCTGAACACGAGTCGTAGTTACATACCGTGAAACTTGTTTCTTGATTTAATTACTACGAATTGATAAATTTAACTTCAACGAATGGATTTTTTCGAATAATGTAGCAGTTAAAGTTAAAAGGGGTTTTGTTGAAAAAAATCCTGTACACTAGATAGATACTTGTGTATCGATCGATACAATACAATGCAAAGATTGAAAATGAAAGAGGATTGCTCATTCACTGCGTTTCAAATCAATTTCGAATTGCCTAGCTAAATGATTTCTAAGAGAAATATGTCACGTTTTTAAGAGCGATTTTCTGTACTTTTCTGTTTAGGACAATATGTATGAATTTGATTGTACTGTGGCGTGCTCCTGAGTTTCACTACAGTACCTATAGTTTTTTGTCTTAGTTTTTCGTGCTTTATCATCGTTATCGTTATTGATCATCTATCACTCTAATTAAATACATAATAGGAAAATTCAAGTGTAGTTGTAGGAGAACCCTTCCCCTATTCTTTTTGTGCTATAAGTCAATTTACAATTGCTGTTGCTTAGGTCATTGCCAGCGGAGCGGAGAGTTCTAGGTTTGTGTAACGGCACAAGCCGGCTTAGCCAAGTGGGAAATGTCAATAATTCTACTCATTTCGAATGTAACTTTAGACAAACATCGATGCGCGTCCCTGTTATCAAACTATGTTTTGCTATCGACTCAAATATTTTCAACTTTTTCACATTGGGTAAAGTTATTTGTGATGCAATTGTTGCACTTAATTACAATTATGTAAATACGCGGTTTGACTTTGAGAAGCGACCAATATGTGCAGCGTATCTAATGTACATAAATTGCGACCATTTATTTCACCAAAAAACTTCAAAATATCAGATTTTCCTCTTTACAATAGCCGTGAAGCTTTATTTGTGATGCAGACCATGAAATTATTGTCTTTTTGTTTTTATAGACAACACCGATTGGCATCGCTCCGTTGCCTGAAATGTATACGGCTAGTTATATACGAATATATCTATTTCACTCCATGGTCAAATAGCAAAATTAAGTATCCATGATCCGTGCAAATGTTTGCTGTTAAGTCGGATAGTTGTCTGAAACCTTGACTGGCTCCTAGCTGCGGTTTTGCATCAACCAAGCCTATTTTCCTTGGAGTAGGGTAACTACGACTTTACTTCCTCTTTGGAATCACATGCGAAATTTAAACATTATATGCTACGGAAATGTTCTGCGTAAAACTTTTGCGTCAACTCCCATTTCAGAATTATATGCAGTGACGGCATCGCTCGCATATGGACATCACATTATGTGACAGTTTTAATAAAACAAGCCATTTGCGTCTTTGTTTTACTACCCATTGTTAATTTTAATTTTGAAATCGGTTTCATTGTTTTACTTTCATATAACTTGTTTTAAGGATGTTTATTACAAACTAAATCATGAAATTAGTTTTAATATGACGTTAACAAGAACTATAGGCGGAATTCGATGTTTGAAGTGTTTTTGTCGATTTTATTTCGCTGCTATAGATTCACAGGGTCGTTTGATTCTGCCGTCTAACCAACTGTGAAGTTCATAGTCATCTTCAACTAAATATAGAACTTAAGTTCTTGATTTCGTGCTATGATGATTCAGACCTTTAACTTGTCTATTTATGTTAAGCTGTGTTTGCGGATATGACTATTGTGTTATATCCACAAAATACTAATTGAAATAGATTACTATTAAAGATAGCTGCAACTACATTTTATTAGCATAATTTTGTAATGTAAATAATAGTGTGTATTTTATAATTTAAGCGTAATTTGTAAGGCTATGGCAGTATTGTATAGTATATATAGTATGCAATATGTAAAAGTTTGTATGTTTGTTACTCAATCACACAAAAACGGCTGATTGGATATGGATGAAATTTGGCACACGTCTACAGTTTATTACCTGAATTAACATATTATAGGATTCTTTTATATCAGAAAAATGTTGGGTTCCAGTGGGATTATCAAAAAATGGGCTACTGGACGTATCCACTTAAGATTTGGTATAGAAGCGTATTATAGAAAACATTTAAACAAAAAAAAGAAAAAAAATTTAAACATCGACTCGACGAAGAAGAAGATGGGATAAAGTCTTAATCTAATAACAAAATAATACATGTTTTATTTCTCTCTGAACTTAATTCTAAAGTTAACGCCGGTGAACTCACGGGTGTAAGCTAGTATAATTATGATTAAATATGTCTTAAGAAGCATTCTTCATGTAAAAAAGTTAATCCATTGATACCTTGTAGATATTTTAGTCAAGTCTTAAAATAATTATTGGTATAGTTTACGTTAACATTAATTTAAAAAAATTAAATTATTGATAAATTTTAATTAATGTTGCAAATATGTATAATTTAAAAAATTGCCTAATTTGATGTTGTGTATAAATTAAAAATATATGTTATTATTTGTTTTCAATTACCATTCTATCATTTTATAACAAACTAGCGGACGCCTCGCGGTTACACCCGCGTCGTTCCCGTTCCCGTGGAAATACAGGGATAAAAGCTTATGTCACTAAGGGATAGCGTACCTTCCCAACAGTGAAAGAATTTTTGAAATCGGTTCAATAGTTTTTGAGTTTATTCGTTACAAACATGCAAAAATACAAAAATACAAATCTTCCCTCCCTATAATATTAGTGTGGATTACTTCGGGAAAATGAATGTATGTGACTCAAGTTGTAACGTTCAGTTCAATATTTTACAACAAGCACTTAGTATTCCAAGTAGGTGGATCGTCTGCGTCTTTTGCAGTATGTAAATTAGGAACCAAAGGAAAGACTAACACGTGTTTGCCATAAAGCGTGCATATAATTCGAACTGGGCACTCCAGATTCATTACCGCCAGAAGTTTAAATGTTTCGCCCTCAAACAGGCACCTGACGTAAAATCGATTCAACACGCATCAGTCTCGCTTGAATGACGTCTCCATTTACATGTTTTTACAAGATTTCGAACATTGATTTCAGGAAATTAACACCATTGTTTCGTTTTTCTTACATTATCCACTTGCTGTTTTGTTTGACACCAAAGCTAATTTTATCGTAATAGTTTCTATGCATATGCTAATTGACTAAAGATTGTTCTGATCTAGAATATGAGTCTTTTTTCGTAATTTTCACCAAGTTGTTTGTGCAAAATTCATTAGTCACCCTTTGACAGTGATCGACGCTAAAAGTTGTTTATTTTGTTTTAAAAATAACTTTCTATGAGTTTGTGAGTCAGTTTTATCTTAGTCTGAAAATCCTTGAAAACGTGCACGGAAAATTTCTTCATAAAAATATGTCATGGTATTAATGCATCATAAATTCTTAATTTGAACGTTACTTAAAATGCAGTTGCTAGGTTTAAAGATTTTGTTGCATTTTAGGGAAAATATATATTTACATTTTCTCTATTTTTTTTGGTTGACAGACCAACACCTACACTGACAAAGCTCTTCTAATATTTAGTGACGTGGTTGAAGGTGGTAAACACACCTAACCTGAAATGGAACTGGCTCTCAAGTGAGGCTGCTGGAACATACCGTTATGTGTTTGGCGAGTACTAGAAAGTATCTTGCCACCATGCTATGATTTCCCGATAACTTTTCTTTCACGGACAGCTTTAGCTTATTATTGTTATATATATTTAAACCCATTCCTTTCGGTGTATGAACCGACCGCGCTAACCACTGTACACTCTATAAAGCTAAATTTAAATTATATTCCTAAAATACGTTGTTAGGAGAAAGTCGTCAGCAGTTGTAGTAAAATAGCAAAGAGTCTCTGCTCTATTTATAAAACATGAACCCAAGTTCAATGGAGTGCGAGTGCAGATGCTGTATATTTTATCTAAGCTTGTCCGGAGAACCAGATTATCCTTGCCATTCTACCGTGAATGGGAGCTTTATAACTTTATTTATTGTCTGTGCCCGCAGCAGCTAGAAAATGGAATTCCTAACTGGCACAATTATAATGCTTTTTCATTTCAAGGGCGTTAAGAATGAGTATTTCTAAACTATTCTAATGACTTCGTACATCACTTTGTTTGTTTGAGGAAGTCAGTTTGGTTAATTGAAATAAATAATTTTTACGAGCAATTTATATGACTGATTACAACGTTGTATAGTTTGAATAAAATTTAATAGCCCCATCCGGAATATGCATGCCGCAATCATGCCATTAGGAAACTTCAGAAATACTTATTTGCATTATTATTTTCATTACCCCGATTTTTAATTTCTATAGAACATTGCCCAAGAAACTTGCACCGAATTTAGAATCATGAAAGTGCTATTTTACGTACTATTTATTTATGTTTCGACGTGTAAACAACAAACACTTATTTACTGATACTCACTTGAAATTATGGTCCTGTAACGTACGTGGATCTGGTAAACACTGACACAATTTTTAGAAGAAAAAAGTAATGTGTTCTTCGTTTGAATTTTTATTTTTTAATGATGTGCGTTCGCTGTGACGACCAGCAATGTATTGGTGGCGGTTTGATAATGGCCGAGTTTATATACTGTGGAGGCTCGTTGTCAGACTCGCTGCAAGTACCCTGCGATGCCCATCTCCAGTCTTAGAGCTCGGGGTTTAAAAAATATGCACTCTCGTTTGTTTTTGTGATGATCTTGTGCACATAACCTGCCAGTAACTTTTTGTTACTTCCGTTCGATTTTATTCTTCGATCATGTTCGAAGATACTCAAAGGTTTTATTGCAGTTATATTGTGGTGGATTCGAAGTGACATTCAGTTCTTATTGAGAAATTATTTAACAGATTTGTCTTTTATGCTACATGTGTTGGTTTTTAAAATACTTATTATGGGACTCGGCGTATTTACCGGTGCCAGTATTGGCACTGGCACCGGTAAAGAGCAAAATATCTACATTTATAATACATTATTTTTTTATGACATTTATTTTGAATAATTTTTTTTATGTTCTGTATGACTTATGTGTTATCAAATATTGTGTTTTATTGTGTGTGTGTATTTTATAAGGGTCATAATGCCCGAAATGTATTATTTTGTATTTATTTTTGAGCTAATAAACATTTTAGAATTGTTGGAGCTTTTTCTCCTAGGTAAGCGTGCTCCAATTAAACCACACTACTGCATAACATCAGGCAGAGTGAAAAAAGCAGGATCACGTAAAACAGACTTTAAAAAGTGAGTAGCTATTTTTCTGCAATCATTACTGAACAATCCGAAACATAAAATAGTTTAAACTAAATTTGATGAAGTTCAATATTAAAATTGTCACTAAGTTGAATAATCACTAGTGTACATGTACAGGCATTTATTTATTTATGTGTCAAATTATCGTCTAGTAAGTGAAATTTTTGAAAATTATTTTCTTAGTTTTAATATTATCCAACCAGTTGAATCGTCTAGGTCTAACAGCGTCCTGGCTATTATTTCGAGTCCAGTGATCTGATTTCGATTATCGATGTTTTTATTTTTGTCTGTACCGTGTATTCGCGTTGTTCTTATTTCTTGCTATGTCATGATAATTATTACCAGTCAGTATTCAGTCAGTATATGAGAAGCGTTATTTGTATTGTACCTCTAGTACAGACTATTTTTTTTTTATAGTATATCGAAAATGAAATATCGCCATTATGCATACATAGAACATAAAAGGTTATATATAATTATATATTTTATATTTTTGACTTTCACCTACTACGTATTTTAAAGAGTTGATTGTTTTTGTGCTAGGGTTACCTAAACCGTTGTTTGTAAACATCTTTCTTTTTTGGCCGAAATAAATGTGGACAAGTTCAAGAGACGGCCTCAGGTCCCGTAAAGCAATCAATTAGTATGTACTATGTACGTTTAGTAAAAGTAATTCCAGTTTTATTTGAATTGTGGCTATTTTTTAATTGATAAGAAAATTGCGTTTTCAATCGCTATCCTACAGGAATCATACTAATATACAAATTTAGTGTGCAGCGTGATAAGTTTTGTAGAGAATTATTACTCGTAAATATAGTAGAATCATTAATTGTACAGTAAAAACCACTGCGTGTATTTTTATTTATTTTCTAATGGATTGCAATAAAAAATACGTAATTTTTAGTAAGTTTAGATCGGTCGACTAAAGCCTTCTTGCTTTTGCTGTTTCGTTACCAAAATTGCATATTAATGATGCACAATAACAAATTATATTAATGAAACTAAACAAGTGTAATGCGGACTCACGCACTGAGGGTTCCTTACGATTAAATGTATCGCATTACATTACATAGGTAGTGTTAGATAAAATAAAAACCATGATGTTAAGGGAAAATAGATCGAATAGCAAATAGGCATGGTAGATTTAGTAATATTGTCCCGTTGCAGGCTTTTCGGGTACGGACCCCTAAAATTATGCCGATTCCACGAAAAATGGTGTAAGAGTGTATAAAGACCATTTTTTCCACTTCTCTTTTGGTAAGAAAACTTTTGCCATGAAAATGTATTAAATTTGAAATTTAAGTTACACTCATTGGCATTGTATAACTTTATGACTATGCCGGGTCAAGTTCAGATAGTTTAAGCGTAATAAAAATCTATCATAAAAGTATTTGCAGCCGTGACTATGATTTTACGCGTAATCTATAAATTTGATTTGTTTTTGATTATTTTATATTTACGTAGTGACGTCATTATAGAGAATGTTAGCTTTTATGAACACTAGCTGCGCCCCGCGGTGTTAACCGCTACATGTTTTCGGGATAAAAAGTAGCCTATGTTCTAATCCAAGGTCTCAGCTAATTCCATACGAAATTTTATCCAAATCCGTTCAGTAGTTTTGCGTGAAAGAGTTACAAATGTCCATCCATCCAAACTTTCACATTTATAATATTAGTGGGATAGGGTAAGAAAATGAAACCAACTATAGGCAAAATTTTACTTTGAACTTAATGCAAAATAATTAGTAAGAAATTAAGTAAACAGGAAGCTGAAAATATCGCGTACTCATAATAATTTACCTTAGGTGAATCTAAAATATTATGAACTGTCCCACAGCTGGGCGCGGGCCACTTCTCAAGGGTCAGAAAGGGTAAGGCATTAGCCCACCAAGTGCGAGTTTGCAGACCACTCTTCTTTGACAACTTTGTTTTTAATACTCAGACATGTATGTTTCCGCACGATGTTTGCAGTCACCGTTTAAAGGATCGTGCTTGCGGTGAGATTCGAGCCGAGGATCTCCAGAATGGAAGCCACCCACAGGAGGTCGTCTAGGTAGGTACCACCGCAGTACCAGTTATTCTGCCGCTAAGCAGTAGTGTGTAAACATTACTGTGTTCCGGTTTCAAGGGTAGGTACTGCAGCTCGCGAAATTACAGGGCTGTTAAGACTAATCATCGAATCTCAAAGTAATGAGCGCCAAAGCAGTGAATGTCCTGGACTTTGTTTTGTTGCTCAAAGTCCTGTGTATCGCTGCAATGGTCATGGACAGGCGTTATCTCTTACTATCAGGAGAGCGTCTTGTTCGTCTCATTACTTTTTACATTGAAAAAAAAAACCTAATTCGTATTTATCGAATTATCCAAATCGTGATTATCCAAAACTATATGGTGTGCTTTGCCTCCTAAAGCGAAGGACTTGAGATCTCCGTATATGCTTGAAAGAATGGAGACATTATCAAGCTTAGTGGGCGAACTTAAGCTTCAGAATATTGGTGATGAAACAAATAAGTACGTAGAAATCATTACGCAAATCAACATTAACAGAATTGAATTTGAATCTGGTACTAATAGATGTACTTCAACCCATAGCCGACACTTACGATATTTCGCTTCATTAGCATATTCGCTAATGTCAGACATTCGCATATTTGCCTCACGCACGTGAGATGGACGGTGTTCAATGACACGTATAAAGGAAACGTGATAATCTCAACAGATAAATACTAAAGTCGTCCCGAAATTTCATGAAGGTAGACGTTCTAAAGTGGAGACCGCGAATTGGCAAACGTAGCGTAGGACTGCCTGAGACTCGATGGATTGACGATATACGTAGGACAGCTGGCGGTGGATGGAAGCGAAAAGCCGAAGATCGGGCTGAGTAGCGTGTCTTGGGAGAGGCCTATGTCCAGCAGTGGACTACAAAAGGCTGATGATGATGATGTTTCACTGTTAAGCTATCGTCAAACGAATGTAAGAATATAATTGCGCTAGTTCATTTTCTCTTACTCCGCTGCTTGAAATGGACGAGATAGGTAGGTATAGGTCACATGGGAAGTGGACGAAATGGGAAAGTAGAAATCTTGGGAAATTGACAAAACAGGAAAGTGGATCATGACGAAACTTCATGAAGGTGCGTTTCACTGTTAAGTTATCGTCGAACGAATGTTAGAACATAGAAACAAGCGCTAGTTCATTTTCTCTTACTTTGTTTGAAGTGGACGACATAGGTATATCTATACACACATGGGAAGTGAAAGAAATGGGAAAATGGACAAAACAAGAAATGGATCATGTTGAAAGTGGACGTTAATGTCACGATAAAGTTATCAAATAGATCGATCAATAGCTTCGTTTAACTGTAAATTACATTAGCACAGATACTTCTGATAAAAACAAAAATTCATTTAGGTACCTCTATGACCAAGAAGACATCCATGCATTTTTTTGAAATGAATAAATGTGGGAATATTTCCGGTGTAATCGCGGGGTTTATGTTTGACGAGGAAAAGATAGTAAAGATTAAGTTCGTGTTATACTAGTTTTTTGCAAAGTATTCATAGGTTCAAGGGCAAAGCCGTAAGAAGCAAAACGTGCTTTAAATGATTAAGTTTAAGTATGTTAGCATTGGCGTATTTAGGAAGGTCAATGTCTATCTGATAAACAGTAATGTCATGAACGATATTATTCTTGTTGGAAAATAAGAATAAATAAATAGCGGTGGACATTGCACACAGCGCGTAAGCTAAGCAAAGCTTGTACTATAGGAACCAGATAACTCATAGAATACTTTTTTCTTTTCTTTTAAAAGATAATAATACATATTTTAAACACCATGACACAGAACATTTAGTCGCGTGTTTTGTTTCTGGGTGTTCGTTAAGTCTTTATTTACAACAAAAAGTAATTTATTTTTGTATCGTTTACAAGCTAGGTGTTTGACCACAGCTCACCTGATGTTAAGTGACGGTGTGGTCTAAGATGGTAAAGCACACCTAGTCTGGAATGGGACTGGCTCTTAAGTGAGGAGCCGGAACCCCCGTTACATGCTTGGCGGCAGATTATCAACTTGAGGGTGGTAGCTAGCCAGCCGAGTTCTAGAAAGTACTTTACCATCATTCTATGGTTTCCTCACGATATTTTTCCTTCACCGGCAGCTTAAGCTCATTGTTGGGGTTTGAACCCACACGTTTCGACATGCGAACCGACCGCGCTAACCACTCCGCTATCATCGCTACAAAAAAACACTGTAGACTTGATGACTAGTAGAATACTATACACCTCTCGGGGGCATTATTTATTTATTTATTTTTACATTTTTAATTTATACCTGTCTTAGTCAAAGTTCTGTGTTCCGCTGCAATGGGCATGAACATGCGTTATATCTTACCATCAGGAGAGCGTCTCGTCTTTTACACAAAAAAATCACATTGTTATGTAGTCGTCAATTTTGAATAAACAGTAAAAAACTACTTTTTAGCTTTTTAAAGTCGGGTGAAATGAAATGTAGTGTAATTTATACGATCGCGGATATCACACAGATATATATTTCTACAACGTATACTTAATTGAAAACAGGATGTTTACTTTCAATAGATAATAATATTTGACCGAAACCTATAAATTCCCCATCGCCAATCAATATTAGAAATGCATGGATGGATCATAAATTTAATCAAAAAATTCAAATAATAATTCTATAGCTTTCACTGCAAGGAATTGAAACTGGTTATTCGTAACTTGTTTCGATCCTAAATTCTTGTCCTCAAATTGATTAGAGAGGGGTCATATGCGATGAATTGAAATGAGACCTACTCTCTTTTGTTTCTATCACTGTCGTCAATCTTGACGTGACTATCTCTGTTTTTTTTTTAAATGGATGTTAGTAATGAGATTAACGTGTTGTATTTTCACCCCGATTGTATTTATGAAGGCAACTCTACTCAGGCATCAAATTCGTAGGACCACACAGCGCTATCTGACCACAAACTAATCAAAGCTTGTACTATAGAAGTCCGAGAACTGATAGAATACTTAAAGGCTTTTTTTGGAAATTTATACATACTTATAATGAATACAGAACACCCAGACACAGTACAAACATTTGTTTATACCACAAAATGCTTATCCTGGGTTTTTTTTTTTTTTTTTTTTTTTTTACATTTAATAGATCTACGTTTGGCCACCAACTCGCCTAATGCAAAGCGACGGTGTGGCCGAAGATGGAGCACGCTGATCCAGAAGAAATCTATTCACTCTAGCCTTAAAAACGTCCAAATTGTAATTTATGGGAAACAGGGAAGCCGGCAATCCGGCGGCCGGCTTATCCTGGGTGGGAACCGAACCTACGCCCTTTAGCTCTTGGAGCAGACATTTTACTAATGAACCTACAGGGCTGACTGAATATTTTTATCTACGACTAGCTGCGCCCCACGGTGTTACCCGCTACATGTTTTCGAGATAACAATTAGCCTATGCTCTAATCCAGGGTCTCTGCTACCTCCATACCAAATTTCATCCAAATCCGTTCAGTAGTTTCTGCGTGACAGAGTAACATCCATCCATCCAAACTTTCACATATATAATATTAGTGGGATGAAAGTGTCACTTGCTACTTAGTAGAATGAGCGCATTATTTCGCCAAAATAGTTTTTTTTTTGTATTCTATCTTAATTAACAATTTTGCTTTTTTTTAACTCACCTAATATGTTTAATCGTAAGTATAGCTATCGATAGTGCTATTATAAATTCGTAGTAACAGAAATTTGACCTTGACTCCTTGACCATGCCATGATGTGAAAGTAGCATCATTTACACAGTTTATCGCTCTTAAGTAACGTTACGTCTATTTTTATGAGCTTTTGGACCACGTCTAGTCGTAAACGACCAGACGACCGAGGAAAGGTCAAAACCCTTAAGGCGGTTGTATATTTATTGGATTGGCGTTTAACGTCCCACTGTTGGGTATACGCCTACCCTCGCAGCTAGGGTAGTCGGGTCATATTGCAATAAATTGGATTGAAGATTTGAAAATTAATTTTGGTAACCGAATTTATTTACGCCCATACATGTACGTACTACTAGATGATTGATTAATTATTTATAGTATTTTTATTAGCCTGGATTGTCCCACTGCTGAGAAAAGGCTTCCTTTTCTAAATAAATAAATATCAATAACGTAGGACACACAGCGCCATCTGACCCCAAACTAAGCAAAGCTTGTACCTACTTACTATGGGAGACAGATAACTGATATAATACATAAATAGGTAGTTTTTTTTTATAAATACATACTTATAATACATACAGTAGTAGACACAGAACAAACATTTTGATACTACAAAATGTTTATCCTGGGTGGGTATCGAACCCACGCCTTTCAGCTGTTGGAGCAGACATACTACCAATGAACCAACAGGGCTGTCAAACTTTACCGTTCTACCTTAAATTCTCCATTTTCAGTTGGTCTTTTGCCATCCTTGTTCAGTACTCTAAAAACATTTTTTTTAATGAATAATTTTAAACATTTTGGTTCATGACATAATATAAAATTGATTTAGCTAAAATAAAAATGTAAGTTTGTGCGATCATAAAACTGTCACAAACGACAAGTCATCTACAGAACACTAACGCGGATTGGTCGGCCGTTTTGCATACACTTCTGTTCAGAAGTTTTCTTCTATGTACATAAAGTTTGTTATTTACGCCAGTAAACGTCGTTCATATTATTTTTCACTAGCTGTTACCCGCGACTTCGTCAGCTTGGAATTTGACAAAAAATGCTTGTTCAGTTCGCAGATTATACGAAAAGTTATTAATTATGTATTTATTACAACGGCATACCTATGCTAAGCTTAACCATATCCTTTTTCTTTGCGAATCAATGCTTCATATTTTAAAATATTTTTTGGATTAAAATTAACAAAATAATAACAATGTTTGGTGAACGATTCTCTTGAATGAATGAACGAATGTCCGAACGAATGTACGAATGAATGTATAAATACATGACATGAAACGCATCCTAATTGTAATCCAGGTAATAAACTATATGTGTCCCAAAGTTCATCCAAATCCGTTCGCCCGTTTTTTTGGCATGATTGAGCAACAAACATACAAAATTTCACATTTATAATATTAGAAGGATTTAATTAATTTTAATACTATAGTTATTCAGATAATTACATAGATAGAAACTCTTAATTAAGATTCAGTTTTCTATTACATTGGAATAGTTTAAAGCATCAATAACAAATAGAACTGCCCAATAAATTAAATAAAAATCTGGAACAAACGAAAACGGCAACAATGAAACTGAAAATGAACTGAACTGAAACTTAAAAGGAAGTTATGTAATATTATTACAATTAACACTTTAACATAAATATAAAAAATATATGTAATAATATAATGCGGTATGCGTTTTAAAATATTTAGATATGAAGAAATTCATTAATGTGATAACACCTCTAAATGATGACATTAGTCACCCATTTTTACAGTAATTTATAAGCCATAACATGGTCGTAGTAACATGCCTCGTATTTTTTAATACTAGTATTAATAATTTTCAATATAATATTAATGCCTTTAAAGGCATGTTAATTATCACTGATTTATTTAACAACTTAGTGTAAGTTTTAAATAGTTATATCCTTTACAATGAAATTAAAAAAATAGCTTGCATTTCGTGTGTGTCTGTCTGTTTGCTTAGTGACATAAAACCAGAATGGTTAGAAAGGAGGTCATTGTACTTATCATTATGAACTACTTTTAGAGACCAAATGGCTAAAAAAAGTAGGCCGTTCTATAGAACAACTATGTATGTAGATCTTTGAGCAAATCTATGGAGCAGCTGATGAACATAGGTGTGTGATAGCGTTCTTGTAACCCTACTGCAATAAAAAACGGTAGATAAAATTATAATAATATAATAATAAGTTGTATTTCCCAAGTTATTTTACTTTCTAAGCTGAGTATGATGATGATGCTTATATTTATTACTAGGAATAACATAACAATGAATAATAAGTAGTCTCATTCCTTGGTTGCTAAAAAACGTTAAATAAGCAAATTGCTGTTGAAATCAACGAAATGTCTGACCTGCTCTACTGTAGAGATAAATAATCTGGCGATTTTCTGGCACAGTGTAACCTTAGACGTAAAAAACTAGCGGAAATGTTGCCATTCCATTGCTTTTGATGCATAAATCTGCTGTCAACACAAGGTTTAGACCAAAGAACGAGAATATACATACATATCTCGATTTTCCCTTTTCCAGACATTGTTGATCATTTTTTTAGAACAGGTTTTACTGTGTCCGTTTCCAATGAAAATGTTGTGCAAGAATCAGAGATCTCAACAATCTCACTTAGTTTGCCCATTTTATATCGCGTGATTCTCGACTGTCAAAATTAGGTATCAAAGTATTGCTGTTCTTTATGCTCACTGTTAAGAAGTGTACGAGCATAGTGCAATTGATATTAAGTAGAGATTCTGATGAGAGCATGGCGAGAACTTTCGTTTAATTTTTTATAACATAATTTATGAAGAGTAAAAGCAGTTTACGTTTTAGTTTACGACCGCTACGTTTATATTCTGATACAAAAAAAGGAAACTTTCTCGAGTTTCTTATATATTTTTTTTTCAAAAATATGGTGAAACATGACTTTTCGCGTTGCTCCCAAAACTCCCTTGAAACTTTTAGTAGAGTCGCAGTTACTTTACTAAAGCATGACCTGACCCTGACTTACTTTATGTGACTTTGACTTCGACCAGGACTTGTTTTACTAGATTTGATTTTGTATTTGAAAATATCTATAAATACTCGTACTTGATATTTGCACAAAGTCCGATGCCAAAAACAAAAAATAAAAATAATCTAATCTAAAATAAAAAATATACGTAGTAAATAAACTAAAACTCTTATTGAATAGGTACTGTTATACCAAAATTAGAGAGAAATGGATAGCTATATTGTCATCCAATTTGCGACAATTTATTATACCTACTGACCGATTGTTTCATTCTTGTTTTCGAACTTGTTAGCACATTTGGCAATGATGTAGTTGTCTTTACAACAAAAGTATCATTGGTGTACTACAATAGATTTTATGTCAGTGCATTCGTCACATCACGCACGGTTGACAAAAATTAGAATTCATGCTTTAATACCTAATTTCTATTAAACAATACTAACTGTAATGAATGTAATAGTATATCCTAGTTGTAAACAAGCTACTTAAGTTGAGAAATTGAGAATAGATTCTGTATTTTATTACCACGCGTTAAAGGATTATTTTTGAAAAAAGATATAGTAAGTGATTTGCCAATATTTCAGGTACATCATCGTTGGAAAGCAGGTTGTTTTCGCGAAATTTAGAACGATCATTCATAAATGTTTTTTCTCGATTACGCATGTAAATGAGCGTCTGTCAGTTGTTTGTGTAGTTTTCCACAATGCAAGCGTATTGTTTGGAGAATTTAGCGTCACTTAAAAGTGTGAAAAGTGTAGTTACATAATTATTTTGATAATGTTATGCTGCAGTGACTGAGAAACAGAGATACTTTTAGAGCTGAGGCTACTTGCATTTCAAAGTCTGAACTATACTCATTATAATTGATGCAAACATCGAAAGAGCGAATCGATCGAATGAGAGTGATCATTGTAGGAGCGTAAGAGTTCTGTTTGTCTCTATTTGTTGTTATTTTTGTTTTTTTTTTGTATTGTTGCAATATAAAATTATTTTCTTTCTTTCTTTCTTTCTATATTTTGGCCCAGAAGAACGTCGAAAGTCTCTAAGTAACAAGCGCCAATGCAGCGATGCCATGGACTTTATTTTGCTACTCAAAGTTTTGTGTATCGCTGCAATGGTCATGGACATGCGTTATCTCTTACTATCAGGAGAGCGCTTTGTATGTCTAATTACTTTTCATATATAAAAAAAAATCGTCATATAAGTGACTAAGTTCTCATGAAAATGTCCTACTTTCAGGGTAATCTATCATGTGTTTTTTTAAACGTTCGTGATACTTAAAATAAGGTAAGATACACAAGCGAAGGCTGAACGCGACCGCACCGGGCATGAAAATTGTAATTATATATAATCACTAGCTGCGCCCCGCGGCGTTACCTGCTGTGTCCTCCGTACCAAATTTCATCTAAATCCGTTCAGTAGTTTTTGCGTGAAAGAGTAACAAACATCCATCCAAACTTTTACATTTATAATATTAGTGTGATTTAGTATTCTGGTAAAATCTGGTAACTTACTATCGTTTAGCATATCACCTCTCTTTGTCCACCGATAAATTTTCAGTAGGACACCCGAAATGCCGCATAATAAGTACGTATTTTAATAACACATATCACTTATGCCTATGAAAAATGTTTAATGATATTCTGACTGGATTCCATGCTAGAAATAGGTATTTGGCGTATTAAACAAAACGTTGTTAATCCACCGTAACCGGGATATTTACACATAATATCTTTTTAAACATAAATATATTCACCAGTTGTATTCTATATTATAATAGTTTCAATGCATGCATATTTACTGTTGTATAATTTTGTATTGTTTCAAATTAGTCCCAGTTCGTCTCGCGTAGATTTTCTTTTGCGACGGTTTTCGTGGAAAATATTTTGGCCCCATCATACTCGGTGCTTATGTGGGGGAGGTAACTAAATATTCTTTGACAATCTTTCTAATTCACTAAACAAATAAAGGCGAAAGTTTGTGAGTGTGTTTGTATGTTCGTTACATTTTCACGTTCATACGGCGGGGCCAATTTTGATGAAATTTGGAGGTAGCTGACACCCTGGCATGAATAGGCTACTTTTTTTATCTCAAAAAATAAAACAGCGAGAATTACCGCAGGGCGCAGCTAGTTAAACATATGAAATGACGATTTACAAACTCAGAAGCTATTTCATTAGGAAGTGCAGCTTAACTCTACTCTTGAAAGCTCAAGTGGTAAATTAGTTTCAACCTACAGTTTTCCTTGCAATTTTCCAGTTGAACCATTCGCATTTCAAATTGTTATCACTCTTCGTAAAATTCATAAATCTGGGGTATGCATTCTATATAAACGACAGTTCTGTATAATATATACATTATACAATACACATAACCACACATATACAGGACACATCACACACGTGATCACAACCCTGGCCTTTGTTTTGCCCCACGTTTGAGTATAAAAAGTATGACCATACAACGCGGCAATGGGGCCAGCGTTTTTATAGCGGACTTTTAAATTAGTTTATTTAAAATTGTTTTTCTGTACTTGTATATCTATACTAAAAAAAGTTGTATTTTTGTATGTAACGAATAAACTTAAAAACTACTGGACCGATGTCAAAAATTTCACCGTTGGGAAGCGACAATATCCCCGAGTGACATAGGCTACTTTTTATCCCTGTATTCTGACGGGAACGGGAACTACGCGGATGAAACCGCGAGGCGTCCGCTTGTATAGTATAAAACAAAGTCGCTTCCCGTCGCGCTGTCTGTACGCTTAGATCTTTTAAACTACGCAACGGATTTTAATGCGGTTTCCATCCATAGACAATAGAGTTATTCAAGAGGAAGGTTATGTATATGCATATGCACCACATTAGTATCTACATTGCGCCCGTGCGAAGCCGGGGCGGGTCGCTAACGTTATCTATAATTTGTAATTTTTTTTTCTCTTGCTGTTAAGTTGATAGATTACGAATAGTATATCAAAACCTAAGTAAAGTATTTATTTATGTCCAATAAAAGTAATCGCTTGTGCATAGAAGTTTTAACAATAGGTATTAATTGAATGTCAGATCGTTGCAAAATCTTAACGTTTTGAATGTCATCCTAACCTTGCAACTTTACATTATTTTAGTATTTTTGTAAATCAATGTTATTGCTTAACTAATAACAGTATTACATAGCGGTAAGCGGTATATCTTGTCTGCCAAGATGGGCTTGACACGCTTCAACTGACGTTTTTATTGTAATGAGATGAAATGAGATGGTAATAAGAAATAACGTATGGTTACCTATGTACTTTGCTTTGCTACTTGTGCTAGTTAGTTCTGAGTTCTGAGTTGCTGCTAGTTCTGAGTATCACTGCAATGGCCATGGACGCCTGTCCATGTTATCTCTTACCATCAGGAGAGCGTTCTTGTTTGTCTCGTACAATTACTATACAATAAAAAATGTCTGATTAAATAAAGTTGATAATTCGCTAGACAAATGCAAGTGTTATGACTTAGATTGCCTATTCTGTGACAGTGTGCTGTATCATCACTACATAGTATAAAACAAAGTCGCTGTCGCTGTTTGTCCGTCCCTATGTATGCTTAAATCTTTAAAACTACGCAACGGATTTTGAAGCGGTTTTTTAAAAAGATAGAGTCATTCAAGAGGAAGGGCTATATGTATAATACATGCATAATATTGTAGAGAAACACTGATAAATTTAGAGGTTTCTAATGTGATGTCGTAAATAAACACATTTTTTTGCGCTTACATTGCAAACGCTCGCTGAACCCCACGAGATAAATCAAAATAATGTACTACAGTATTGACACCTTAAAAAATGGATGCGATGGTATATGTCTATCTCTTAAGGATAACCCACAATAACCATGTTTTATCCTTCTCATTTTACGCGGAAAAATGGCTTATTTAGGAAGTGATTTTAATACAGCATTAATTTTTATCCAATTAAGTTAGTTAGTTAGTTATTAATACATTTTCCATTGAATATAGATCAATATGGCCCTTTACAGCATGTATTTTAAATGAATATTTCCGAACATATTACAGATTTAAAATGCAGGGACATAGCGGTGCGGCGGTACCTTCCAATATAAACCTACAATTTCCGGTAAAGACATCTTTTAATCGCAGGGTCAAACTTTCAACGTTGCGGGCTTAGATTTGAGCGTTGAGTGTTTTTCTCATGGTCAATTATATGTCGCTCTTTCAAGAGTAACCTCTAAACAAAACATGTTTGTATTGTCTAATGACAAAAAAGCTGTAAACGTTGTTTATAAGGACATTCTATAGTAGGTAGGAATATTTAGTATCAGCATTGCACCCATGCGAAGCCGAGGCGGGTCGCTAGTGTATGTATATAGCACACTGTCACAGTGCGCTATAGAAGTTTAGTAATAAACGTATATACAATTTTACATACGATATCTGAACTAATTACTATTGCAGCAAAAGGTTGACGCGCCAGTAAAGAAATTTAATAGTGGCATCAATTTAAATAAATAATATGCTCTTTACACCTGGTAGTGCATAAAACTATAAATAAATGACTTTTTGTACGCAGCACGTAAAGTTTCCAATAAATTTTGCATTTAAATGTATCATTCGTAATAACCGTATCGTAATTAAATATTGTTTGTTGCGAAATATTCTGTGACTCAGCTGCATCTTTTTCTTTTCAGTTGTATCATATATTGTGGCCGTCATACTCGCTTACTATTGTGCTTTTATTTTCCGTCTATATTGCATAGATTTGGATACTTGGTGGTAGATCTCCTTAGCAGGAGGTCATCTAGGTAGGTACCACCGCAGTACCAGATATTCTGCCGCCAAGCAGTAGTGTGTAAACATTATTGTGTTCCGGTTTGAAGGGTACTGCAGCTAGCGAAATTACTGGGCTGTTGAGAGTAACCATCGAAAGTCTCAAAATAATGAGCGCCAAAGTAGTGATGCCCTGGACTGGTTTTGTTGCTGAAAGTTCTGTGTATCGCTGCAATGGTCATGGACAGGCTTTATCTCTTACCATCAGGAGAGCGTCTCGTTCGTCTCATTATTTTTCACATAAAAAAAAAGATTTATTTATTCCAAATATAGGTTGTAATCACGGAAGAGAAAACAAGGGGATTTCCTATTCCGTGGTTGTAATATTACTAGCTGCACCTGCGCTGTATTGATTTAGAATATGAACTATCTGCTATTCAAATTTGATCCAAATCTGTTTAGTTGTTTCAACGTAAATAAGTTAAACGTACACATAAATCTTAAGTCTGGTTGTCTGAAATAAATCGCTCTAGATGATAAGGCCGCCGTTGTACTACCACAGTTTAGTCGTTGTCGTTCTGTTTTCTTTACCTCTTTTTAAAGTTTTTTATAATGTTATGATGACGTGTCGATTGCTCGTGTACAATAAAGTTATATTCTATTATACATATACATTTTATTATTTGTATGATAATCGTTTATTTGCATTATTTTATATAGGTAACTCAGATCTACCTTGCCACAGAGTGTGTTTGTATGCTTGTTGCTTCTTCACGCTCAAACGGCAGGACCAATTTTGATGAAATTTAATACGAAGTTAGTTGACACCCTGGATTAACACAGGGGCTACTTTTTATCCCGAAAAAATGTAGCGGCTAACACCGCGAGGCGCAGCTAGTACTATATAAAAATACTATTTAAGTAGGTACCTAATTTTTTAACGTAAATAGCAAAGTTTGCTTGAAAGCTGAAACAATACTGAAATGCAGATAGAATTGCCTCTATTTGGCCTCTATTCATCCCAAATGAAACAAAACATATCATGAAAAGTTATTTCGAAACAGAAAAGTTTCTTTCTGTAAAATTGAGGCCATGCCTGTGATGGTTAGATACTCAAAGTCTGTATATTACTTCTATGTCAAGTGTAAACACATTGTAGGCAATGGACAATTACTCAGCCTTAGGGTACTTAGCACTAAACTGCATGAATTATACTCGGTTTGTAACCGTCAAATGCAGTTTAAACACTAATTACTGGGTTCCGGCTTAACGGGCGAACCGACGTCGAACAGTTAAAATTTAAGAGAAATATGTGTAAAAATAAAAAAATATGTTATTTGTGTTAGTACGCCTATAAGAAAGTTAAGTTCTCGTCGATAAAATTAACTGATTTGGCTGCCTGTACTATAGATTTTTTTTCTTTGGATTTGGCGTCGCATTTTGAACATTTGCCAGTGTCAAGTATTTTATATTATCAAGTTAGTTGCCTCGTAACTATAGTTAAAGTCAAAGTCCAGTCTTGGTCAAGTACAGTCCGTGTCAGTCAAATCCAGTCATGCTTTAGTATAGTAGTGGCGACTTTACTATAAAGCTTCGATGGAGTTTTGGAAGCAACACGAAAAGTCATGTTTCATCTCATTATATAATTTTCCCACACTCGAGCTTGTGATTCGGCACTTTATGAATAAAATACCAACATTTTTATGCATAAATACCCGACAAAACACTAGTTTTGAAAAAAAAATACAACGGGGCGTCACGACTTTTTCCGCGTTCCCGCCAAAACTCTGCCTGAACTATATATTACAAGCCAATCAACGAAGTAGGTATACACATTCTTTGAAGGCAAAAAGCATGTCAAAGAAAACTGATGTCAGTATGATATTATCTGTGCTACAGTTCAAAGGCAACAAGGCAATTCATAAAGCCGATAATAACCACGTGTAAATTTATATTGTTTAATAAGTTTTTATTCATCGTCATCATCAGCCTATCGAAGTCTACTATTGGACATAGGCCTCTCCCAAGACACGCCACTCAGTCCGATCTTTGTTTTTTCTCTTCCATCCACCGTCAGCTGCCCTATATATATCGTCACTTCATCGAGTCTCAGGGCGTCCTACACTACATTTTAATGAGTTTTTACTACTAAGTATAAATATATATTAAAATTCAGTTTTGACACGGAAAAGCCGTGTTATCACATTCTATTATTTTTCATTTTATTTACTCATATAGTGCTTACATGAGCGAGTGTGGGAAAATTATATAATGTGGAAGCATGCATGGAAGCAACTTCCATGTATCTGCAATCAACATCGAAATATCGAGGGTTGTAGTAGTCGCCACTAGGTACTTTACTAGGGCATAACCGGATCGACCATTGCTTACTTAGTGTCTTAGACTTATTTATAACTTGATTGTTTACGAAATACTAAATACACTGGCAAATGTACAAAGTGCGACGCCAAAAACAAAAAAAAAAAAGAAACTTAAACATTACAATTTACAATCAGCAAGCTAAGGTCGTGACTTCTCTTAATTGTGATTACCTGTAGGAAGGAAAACACGTTAGACAAAATATGATTCATCACAAGTTAAAATAAGAACGACAATGAAACATCTCGGAAGTAAGTACAAACTTTACTAAGAATTTAACCGACAACATATTTTTTTGTTTCTTATGCATTGAATTGAAGATTACCGGAAACTACTGTAAAAAATATTACTTAGTTGACTTAGGTGTTCCAAAGCAGTCTTAAAAACGGATTAACGTCAGAATTCAAGAATCATCATTCTACTAAAATAAAGTAAAAACTTGATGAGGCACAAAATCAATTCAATTAAAAGATTTGTCAAGCTAACTGTTAATGATTTTGCAGATTCGTTTGATTCTGGCCATAGGTGGCTAATCACTACGTTTTAATTAATATTGTAGCGATTGTACTATGTACCTACTGCTGGATTTTTTGCGGAGGCCGTGGCGAATTGCTGACGAATCAAAGAAAGAGCAAGAATGTATTTGTCTTCTTTGCTTTCCTTGGTCCGCGTCTACACAGATATTACTCGCAAATCTGCTGTTCGGGATTAGATTGCATTGTTCTCAAAGACTATGTACAGAAGCCTCATTGTCAAAATGTTAAGTCAAAACTGACATAGTAATTACGGCTACAATCTTATTCCCCGAGTCGCTAAAAGTCAATCAAGTATACAGGATGTTTCGGAGAAATGTATATTTACTTATGGATGGTAAAAAAAAATATAGAACGTGGGAGCGTCGCCAACATTTTAGCGGGAGTAAATGGCAACTGCTTTATTCATACATTTGATTATCGATTACGGTCTACGTAATTTTCATAAATCAATATACTGCAGCCTACTGATGCATTCATCAATGTGAACAACCATGACACTGATAAATAATAGAAAAAGAACATAAATGTATTGTTCACCGAAACATACATATCCTAAAAATAAAAAACCATGCAACAATTAATTAACTGTAACTAACAGCGGCCTTATCACCCTATAGCGAATAAAAAAGCGTTTATTTCGCGTTTTCAAGGTCACGTCATAATATTAAATGTTAATTGTTTAATTAACTCTTTATTGTCCACTCCAAAAGTTATACCTACAGTACATTAGAAACGGAAAATAAACTCAGTTAAAAGGTGACAACTGGCGACCTTATTGCTAAAAATGATCTCTTCCAGGGAACTTTAGGATTGAAAGACATTGACATTGTTTTTTAAATTGTAATTTGATTTATTTTCTATTATTTAATTGACTTGTAACTGATGTTATAAATAAAGAACTATGTATATGACTATGAAAGTAAAGTGGAGAGTAGTATCAATGTTGTTCACGTTGATGGGTAGATCAGCCCTTTAGTATAACTTAAATTCTCCGAAACACCCTGTTTGTTATCTAAACTTACCGGTCATGAAGCTTCACGATTATTTTTTTCGCTGCAACGGTAGTTAAGTTGTTACTAAGTACTTAAACTTATTACGGGTTTTACCCAACTGTCTCTCGGAATCAGCCCGGCGTTGCAATTTGCACGTTTTTTGCTTCATTACCCTTCGTGTATTCACCCGACATACGTCAGAAACATTGTATTTCATCGACAAGCGCTTTTAATGGTCACCTTAAACGACGGACCTGTAGTCAGAAGATTTTTTTTTGCTTTTTCTCGCTCTAACTTACGTGTATTTTTCTGCTATCTCTTTCACGCACAATATATATGTATACTTATCGGTCGCAAGTACGTTGTCTTTCATTTTAAAATTATCTTTTATGTCACAACCTCTTTTAATAATGGATGGATGGATGTAATTTCTAAAAAATAATTATGGCCTTACTTAAATTCTGGCATTTGTTATTGCAGTGGATCATCAGTCTTCGTGCGTGGCAAACTTAGATTTTTGAGGTTTTTGTGACATTACTCGGAATGTTAACAGCTTACATCATCTTTGTACGACCCGATATCATAAAAAAAGATATCATATATTTCTACACCATATTTAAAAAAACGTGTACGTATATTTTTTTTTTTTGAAATGAAATCGCTAAGCAGGTCTTCAAAAACTCATTTTTAAACTCTTCTTTAATTTCAATTTCTGTAGTGTCAATCATTCTGAACTACGTTTCTAGTTCTTTTATTTACGATCAATTTTTAAATATGAGTTTTTTTACTTTAAAGTAATATTTTAGTAGATAAGGATTATGAACACTTGGAAAATATCACTTAGTAATGGTCACCCCAAACAGCTGCAGCAGCGGGTTTTTTCCCTTCTCTCGCTCTCTAACTGGCGCGTATTTTTCTGCTATCTCTCTCATACTCGGTTTGTATAATAATATGATTGGCATAGGTTCGTCGTCTGTACTGTTGTTATCTGCAAATAACAAATATGACGTCTGATTTTTGCACAAGAACGTTGTAATACGTTGAAGATTTTAAAATTATCCTCCAATTATTATCCTATTTTCATAATATGGTAAATGTCGTTTCTAGAAACAATAAATTCAAAACTGACTCGTTATGTATGTGCGCAGTATGTACGCAGCTTTGTCCGTAATTTTGCATTTTACGTTCTTTGCATTATCTTCTCTCCACTTTCCACATAGGGGGGCAAATTAGCTTGTTTTAATTTTTGTTTAAATTTAAAACGTAGATAACGCTGTAAAAAGTTTGCTTTGTAACAGCTATAGATCTCTTCAGCTATTTGTGTTAAGGTCTATAACAGCATCTGCAATTACAATAATAAGATCAATAACGTGTATTTACGCTGGTAATGGTGCTTGTAATTTATTGATAGAATTACTTACAAATTGCTATACAATGTTACATAAATATTCATAACCTCTTTTATCAGCTCTTTAGTAAAAAATATGTTATAAATTTCTTTACAAATCAGTCATACTTACCTTTGACCACATCGTGACTGAACATCAGATAAGCCGTGATAAATTTTTACAATACGGTCTTTTTTTTTTTCTTTTTTTATTGTCGACGCACACTTTGTGCATTCTGTCAGTGTCAAGTATTTTATATTTTCGGATATCACAAATGGTAAAATTACTGTTAGTCACAATCAAAGTCACATAAAGTTAGTCATAATTAAGTCAAAGTAATTTTAACTTTAGTAGAAGATTCTATGGAGATATGGAAACAACACAAAAGATGTGTTTTATCACATATGCGTATTATATATAATTCGGTACTTTATATTTGAAATACCTAAACACAAAAAAAATCTAATGCAGCGGTAATATTTTCCCGTGTTCTCGTCAAAACTCCCAATTTTCTGATATATAAGGTAAGGATTGTAAACAAATGAAATGTTTTTGTTGCCAACATCATAATATTTATTTTTAAAACTTACGTAAGTATAAACGATCAATCATTTTTTAGGGTTCCTGATTTTAAGCTGTGTACCTACGCAATATTTATGATAAAGGCAGTTTTTACATACGTAGGTACCTCATTATAAATGTTTCGTATTATTTGGCCTTCGCTAGTCTAAATATTATACAAATAGGTAGGTATTTAATATTTCAGATATCTAACATAAAGTTTTTTTGTGCTAAATTGAAAACATATGAATGGCTTATAGAAATATTGGCCACAGGTTTCTTTGAATTGCGGTGGGCAATATTTTTTATTGTAATAAGTAATTAAACGTATAAAACGTTCTCGTCATGGTAAGAGAGCCAGTGACTACGCTAGTGGTAGCCAAAACAAACAAAACAAGGGAATCAATGCATTGGTGTTTATTACTTTGAGAAAGGGGATCAAAGAATTCCATAAATATATAAATATCGTTAAGTATTTAACATCTAGCCCCAAACTACGCAAAGCCATGAGAACCAGATAGCTGATGAATACTAATAACCTTCTTTGTTAAAAATACATACTTTTAATACATACAGAATGCCCAGACGCACAGAACTATCACTTACAGTTAAATAATTGTTTGTCCTGGGTGGGAATCAAATCCACGCCCTACAGCTCTTGAAACAGATATACTACCAAATGAGCTTACAGGGCAGTCAAATGATTGTGAACATTAGATAAGAACTTCAGAACAAAACGTCTGTGTGCGTGAACGATGACGAACAGTATGCAAAACGACCACACAATTTGTGCGATTGTTCTACGTGTAGATGACTTTCGTTACGTTTTTTTTTATAATCGAGAAAAATAATTTTGAATAAATCTATGTTGTAGCATATTGTATTACGTTATGAAATTTTTAAGTTGTTTATTAAAAGATGTATCAATTTTTATGAAATTCTTAACAAGGTTCATATACGTAGCTATATACAAATAAATTACAGGGTTATTGACCATCGAATGTCTTAAAGTAATGAGCGCCAAAGCAGTGAGGCCTTAAACTATGTTATGTTACTCAAAATCCTGTGTATTGTTGCTATGGTCATGGGCATGCGTAATTTCTTACTATCAGAATAGCAGATGCTATTCTGATAGTAAGAAATTACGCAAAAAAAAACACGCAAATGTAATGAGACAAACGAGATCGTTTGTCTCATTACATTTGCGTGTTTTTTTAAAGTTTTTGTGAAAATTTTGTTCGTGTAAGACAAGCAAAACTTGTGGGGCCAAGGAGTCTTCGTTCTATCTGTTATTTTTCCTAATCTGTGGCTTTAGATAAATAGATAAAAATATTAACATTTAAAGTTGTATTGTTAAACTCATTACCTAAACACCTTGCACGCTTTATTTGTCAAAATTTTTGTTAGTTCTGGTCGCTTGGCGAATAGTAATAAGGAATTTACAACTTTTTAGAAACTACAGTGTTTAGATTTCGCTTCCGCGTAGATTTTGAGAACTTGTTGTTCAGAAAATAATTATTTATCACATTTATTTATTACCTCTTAGGTTTCCTTTATGATATAGTTAGACTACCTACTAAATATTTCAACTCTTTGATTATTTTGTTTTATTGGAATGGCAATATATTAGAGAGTTTAGAGTTGTCAACGTTAAAACGCTGACATCGCTTTTGTAAAGATGAGACGAAGTTAATATATTTGGATAAACTCGTCTGAGTTACTAGAATCATGGTTTTGTTTGTGAGATAGGGATATGTTCCTTCAATATTGAGATTTAATTAATACATATTTCGTCATTTAAATGGTATTATTGCTTTAATTACTAAATTTTACTTGTAATTTTGGTGATATCAATAAAATGTCCATTTTAAAACAAAGTATTATATCAGTTGTCTGGTTACGTTAGCTTTGCTTAGTCTGGGGCTAGATGGCACTGTGTGAAATGTCCTTCGATATTTTTTAACTACCTAATTTATGATCGAGTTAAATGGGAACTAAAACACAAACTTGACAAACACACTCACTCTCTCTCACCCACATATTTAAATTAAAATGATAAATAATTATTTAAAACACACTCCTCAGAATACGAACGTCGGGGTTTTCCTTTAACTTTTAGAGCAATTGGTTTGTTCATATTTATGACGTCAAGACAGACAAAGAGAACAGATCAGATTTGGCCTAAACAAGGACTGAGAGAGACTTTTTTAAACTTGATTTGATGATCAGTGATCACAATGCGACTTAATGTTACTAAAATCTATATTTTTATTAGTTAGATATTTTTGGATTTTGTTTTTTATTGAAGAAATTATGGATTCATTTATTATCTCCCGACGCAAACAAAGGGGTGTTGTAAGTTTAACGTGTGGATCTGTCTGTGGCATCGTAGTTTCCAAACAGCTGTGCGGATTTTTTGTTTTAGTTTTTGTTTATTTGAGAATTAACTCGATTTAGTGTTCTTACCTACTGTCCTAGAGCGACGATCAACGACAAGGCGCGACAAGAAGCGATGCGACTGGCGAATCAGAGGGCCTACGCCTAAAAGTCAAAAATGTATTATGGTTTTGACATAAGCTGTCGATGTCACGTGGGCAGCTTATGTCAATCCCGTACATTTTTGGACTTTTCTATTAACTGTTCTATTTCTATTAATGTTTCTTTACCTAGACCGTCGGTACGGGATCGTGTAAAATGATCTCCAACACATCGTAGGCCACGTGTAAGAATGGTAGTTTGATATTTTAGCGTCGTATCGCATCGTATCGCATCGTGTTGCGACGCCACGTTTATCGCTCACGTAGGACAACGGCATTAGCTATGTTTAAAAAAACAGTCGCTTGATGATTATTAACTTTTTAGAATTGATGGATTGATGTAACATGCATCCACTTCCACAGGTCTAATCGAGTCAAAATTTGGTATTGAATTTTACTTTATACCAAAACTATATAGTTGACCAAAGCATTTAAAAGTACCCATTGAAAGATCAGTATAATTAGGTACAAGGCGAGGATTGTTCACCTACCTATTGAATCATCACTCTCATTAATATGAACTGCGTACGACTCAAGTTAAATATCCATTCGTCAATGGAAGGTTGTTTCCGTAATTTTAACTCTTTTGTAAACTTATTTAAAGAAAAATGGTTACCTACTCAGTTAATACATATATGTATTGTTTATTACACTGATACAAATACAAATACACAAATACAAATCATTTATTAATAACACCAAAGTTACAGGTCATATTTCCATTCATATTTAAAAATTATTATCAAAATCATTACATATGTTAAAACAATGAAAATGAAAATGTCAATAAAGTAATATGTCACGTATAAAATGTCAATAAAATTATGTCAATATAATTAAATGTCCATAAAAACAAAAATATTATAATTACTTACTAGTAATTCAATAATCTCTTAGTTTTAAATAATCGTCAAAGTCATAGAACAAGGTCTCTTGAAGCCAAGATCTTAGTTTGCTTCTGAAGCACGCGATGGAAGGTGCATCCCGGATGGAAGCGGGTACGCGATTGTAGACATTATATGAAAATGATATGATACATTATATAATATATCATATCATGATACATATAATGATATGATATATTATATGATACATTATATGAAAATAGAAAGATGTATCTAAGAATATATTAGGTAGGATTCTGCTTCGAGGAGTTCAAGGAAACGTTAAGTATCTAATTTGAGACTAACGCTTTCTGTAGATGCTTAGAGATAATATAATTGATCAATGAACAAAGTATCAGTATGTGAAATTAAAAGAATAAACTTCGTAATATCATTATGGTCGATCTAAACTTCATTCAAAAGAGGAGTATGTATTAAAGTATATTATAAAAAAGTAAAAAGAGTATTCTGAACTTAATCGCTATCTAAGGAAAATATAGGCGATAATCTCTTCGTGAAAAGAGATAGATTTGTCGGTGGATTTTTGTGTTCTCGTTGATACATTTTTGAGTTCTTGCTGGTATATTTTGAGTACATGTTCATACATTTTTGAGTTATTATTGATACATAATTTGAGGCGTTGTTGATTTTTATTTTTAGTTTTTGTTGATAAATATTTCTGACTCCTCCTTTGCTCATGATGCGAGCGCATTAAAAAGAAGGTGTGTGCCATATATAAGATCAATTTGTCAACAGGAAGGGGGTACAATTTTAACAGAAATTTGACCCAAAAATCAACAGCAACAACAACAACAAACAGGGTAAGCTAAATGAAACCGTTTAAAAATACAAGGGCATCTCTAAATCTCACTTGAAGGAAGTAAATATTCACTAAACACAATTTTCCTGCTTCTTTCAATTCACGTATTCTTATAATGGCTACAATGTAGTAAAGAATTGTAAATTGTGATAAGAAACTGCGCCATTCATTACATTTTTGATACTTAGTAAAGTTCAAGGTAGTGTTGAAGTAGCAGTCAGTTACTTATGACTTTTAATATTATATCCATTCATCTCTTCTTATCTCCATCTTAAAACGAAGTCTCTATCCGCGACCGTCTGTTTAAATAATAATAATATTAATATCGTAGAACATTATACACAGCGCCATCTGACCCCAAACTAAGCAAAGCTTGTACTATAGAAGTCAGATAACTGATAGATGGTAAGACTGTTTTTCCAAACCTTAACCGGAAGATCACCAACAACCTATTGAAGTTGCAACGACAGGACCTTCGTCTTTTGGTAGGCCTTATAACCGGTCGTTGCAAATAATTTTTTTGTGAATACATACTTATAATAAATACAGAAACACAGAGACAAAACAAACATTTCATCTATACCATAAAATGTTTATCCTGGGTGGGAATCGAACCCACGCCCTTCAGCTCTTGGAGCAGACATACTACCAATGAACCAACAGGCTGTTTCTCTGCTTACTTTGTTTAATACCACAATGCAACGGTTTTGATACGGTTTTCTTCAGTCATTTAGATTTTTACGGAAGTTTTGTATAATGCAATACATCCTAGTTAAACTTTTGTGTAAATAGAGAAACTTTAATAACTCTAAATAGACAGCCCCGTTGGCTCATTGGTAGTATATCTGCCTTGAGAGCTGTAGGGTGTGGATTTGATTCCCACTCAGGGCAAACATTTTGTGAATAAACAAATGTTTGTTCTGTGTCTGGGTGTTGTGTATGTATTATAAGTATGTATTTACAACAAAAAAATATATTTATGTATTCTATCAGTTATCCGACTTCCATCACACAAGCTCTGCTTAGTTTGGGGCCAGATGACGCTGTGTGGTAGTCCTACGATATTTATTTTATTTAATGTTTTGTAAGCGTGTCATTAAACAATCTGACATCACTTGTCATGTTGCAGTATAATTCTGCAATCGAGTTGCCTCGAGTGTCATCTACTTATACATAGTATGTAGTACATAATTGTAGATCAAACGTGAAATAGTAAAGTTGGCCAAACGAGTGAAGTGAAACGCCTAATTAATCAACCATTAAATAAATAGCTGGACATTAACATTTACAGTAAGACGACCAATGGCCCTATTTCTTTTATTTACAGTGGCACTTCTAGTTTCTGTCAAACTTGTTCCGATGCGTGCATTCTAAAACCCAACCATATTAAGTAGGACTAACAGTGTGATTAAATTATATCTGTTAAGTAGAGTGGGAGAGAAAATCTCGCTATTTCTGGGCTAATAATTCTTACAATATATCTTTGATTATTTTAGTGATAATAGTTCTATTTAGATTGACAATAAAACTTATCAAGGAATAGTCAAGAAAAATTAAGAATTTATGAACAAAAAACTAACACTTGTAGTCTCGCTGGGTTCCAGGACTAAAATTTGAAATTAATAACTCTTGTTTTACGGTCGGCTTATTTTCTATCAGTCATCTGGTTCCCATAGTACAAGCTTTGCCTAATTTGGGACTAGATGACGCTGTGTGAAAAGTCTTAGGATATTTATTTAGTACAAACTTTTTTTACGGGACTGATCCTGAGTAGCAAAAAGATCAGCTATTTGATACATTTCGTTGCGGCTGTATGACAATTTTCCATTGAATATTTCACGCGCAAATTATTATTATTTTCTATTTCAGAATTGTGACCATAGTAAAAGTGGTTCATAATGTACAGTGACTCCTTTTAGACTCAGCACACCCCATGCTTATAACTCTGTATACTTACTTTTTCTCGTGTATTGCTTAATTATATAAGTCTACCTTAATACGACTTACATTAAAAACAGTACGTGATAAGTAAAATACTTAAAAACGCTTCACTGAATATTTGCGGACGTCAATTAATCTAATCGTCTAATTAATCTTTACGGTTTTTTCATATTCGTCGAACGAGCCTAATTACTGACGCAGCATAGCTTTAGAACATCGTACGTACTAAGATTGGTGAGAATATACACTACGTTGAAATCGCCGAATGTACTGCAAAAGTTTTAGATTATCAGCTAAATAGCTTTTAATTCTCAAAAAACTTTAAAATTAGCGTCGCGTCGCATCGCTGAAGCGTTATTTTATACAATAATTGCGATAAACTGCGACACGTGAGTCCATTGCGTTAAATGATGGTAATTGGAGTCTCGTTAAAGAATACAAATAAAGTACAATATCAAGGCTATTGACCGCGCCACAGTATAGTTTTTTTTTAAAATAATTTATCGGCAAATGGATACGGTGTCCTTGATCCCTAATCTTTACATGTATTTTTTTTATGGTTGTCATTCTTGGTGTTTTGACCACAGCTCATCTGATGTTAAGTGAAGGTGTGGTCGAAGATGGTAAAGCATACATAGCCTGGAATGCAACTGGCTCTCAAGTGAGGCTGCCGGAACACACCGTTAGGTGCTTGGCGGCAGATTTTCAACTTGAGGGTGGTAGCTAGCCAGCCGAGTACTAAAGTACCCTACCACCATGATATGGTTTCCTCACGATGTTTTTCCTTCACCGGCAGCTCAAGCTCATTGTTGGGGGTTGTACCCACGCCCTTCGGCTTGCGAACCTACCGCGCTAACCACTGAACTATCATCACTACAACTTGTACAAAAAGTATTTATGTACTACGGTTTTTGTTATTTATGTTTAACATGTTTAATTACTGTCATGATCAGTCTTGGTCAAGTCCATGGTGCGAAAGCGTTTCCGTTGCCCCGGCACATACCTATAGGCGCTAGGCAGAAACTCCAGGGTTTTTAGTGGGTACGTTGACAAAGAGCCCCACATAACAACCTTGCTTTCCCAGAAGCCGGTGGTATTAAGAATTTTATGTGCCAGTTCAGTCATGTCTTAATAAAGTAGTGGTGACTTTACTACAAGCCTCAGTGAAGTTCTGGAAACAAAAAGAAAATCCATGTTTTACCACATTATATCACTTTCCCACACTCCGCACTTTATTAATAATATAAAATATCGCTATTTTATACATAAACACTTGAAATAATATGTTATGTGAAAAAAAGAAACAATGGTATGATACACCTTTTTTCGCGTTCTCGCCAAAACTCACAGTATAGTATTTTTTTTAATTTATTCTTGGCCATGGGCACAGTATATTCAATATTCCCTAGATTACCGGGTGTGATTGCTAAAATTCACACATACTGAACTTTTTGGATTTAAATAAATGGTATTGGAGATTAATTTAAATCTGTATTTATGGCGGCCCGGCCTGATATCGCACGGATACAATTTATTTTGGCAATATGATTAAAACAACATTGAATTTCTCTTTAAAGAAACTGGAATTAGGATGTATTGTATATATAAACCTTCCGTAAAATATATTTACGTGACATATTCCATTTAGCTTAGTTTGAGGTCATATAGCGCTGTGTGTAATGTCCTACGATATTTATTTATTATATTTTATTCAAATATAGGTACAATAATGTACACTTATGTATGTCAAACACAATCAACAATAATGATTAAATTTCAATACCAAAATTCCACTGTAGTAATTACGAGTATTTCTTCTTGGAAAGCGATAAGATACTAGGTGATAGATTTCCTTAGCAGGAGGTCGTCTAGGTGCCTAAGTACCGCCGCAGTACCTGATATTCTGCGCCAAAGCAGTGATGCCCTGGACTTTGTTTTGTTACTCAAATTTCTGTGTATTGCTGTTATGGTCATGAACTGCAGTTATCTGTTATCATCAGGAGAGCGTCTCGTTCGTCTCATTACCTACCTTTACATAAAAAATGAAAAAAGCTATAGCACATTAAGGATTAAACGAAAGACCGAAGGAATGATGATGTAGACATTAGTTTTTAATACTATAGAATCCCATCAATGGAAAAGTAACGTTACCATGAGCAAAATTGTTTTACTACGTTTATTGTGTAATTTAGACAATTGACAAGTTAAATTCACACTTCAACGAGTCACGGTCTCGAGATAAATTACAGTGTCCAAACTGTCAAACACGTCCATCCTTTCAAACGATCAAACGGTACCCGAAAACTTATTTATCATATTAAGTTGGCTAAATAAAGGAACTAAAAATGTTCAAAGAATGCTACAAAATTTTTTAAGAAACTACGATAGTAGCGCCCTTATTCTACAGATAAGTATTTCTTAAATAGCTATTTAATTAGCTGTCATTGTGTTGAATTACGAAACTTTCGCTCAGTATAGGCAGTAGCCATCTCCATTGTTTGGCGGACGCATTTTTTATGCAAAGGTCAATCTCCATTCGGGTGGAGTCATTGATGAGCTTTCAAAGTATCAAGGTCGCAAATAATACGATGATAAACTACAAATAACTATGACCCAATATTGCGCCCCGCCCAATGCGTGCTCACGAATATATTGTTCTAAAACTTGCTTTCCATAATTTGAATAACCATCATATACCAAGATATCTTTGTATATTTATAATAGCTTGTTAGAAATACATGCGGCTAATTTACCAAAAAATAAATATAAACATCAGTACAACTTAAGAAATAAGGAAAATTTGTTCATTGTTCCTAGTCCATCCAATTGTTCATTGTTCAATTGTTCCTAGTCCATGGGGGACTAGGTTAGTTAAACTTAAAAAACAGGGTAGTCATGCCAAAATACTAATGTATATTACTGAATTGAATTTTAAAACATTTACATACACTAAAATATTTCTTTGAAATCAATCCATTTACTATTTATATATGTCAATGAATATTAAATTTCTGAAAACTCATTTTTGTAAAACATAGTAAATTGCCTGCTACTTGTTTTCAATTTCCCAAAGTGAAAATATTACTCAGCTTGTTACCTTAGCTGAAATTCAATTTAAGACGCTTACTATTGTTGACTTGCCTGTAACACTCGTTGTTATTGATGGCCAATTGATTCTGATGAGACCTGTACACATACAGGGTGAGTGGCATAGGACACACTAAGCAGATAGGAGATCACTTTTATTATCAACTCGGAAATCGCGATACATTTATAGATTAGCTGTTTTTTTAATCAAAATTTCGTTGTTGAAGTCGTTCATAAATAATCTATACTATTATAAAGAGGAAAGATTTGATTGTTTGTATTGAATAGGCTCTGAAACTACTGGACCGATTTCAAAAATACTTTCACCGTTGGGAAGCAACTCTATCCCCGAGCGACATAGACTCATTTTAATCCCTATTTTCCCACGGGAACGGGAACTACGCGGGTGAAACCGCGAGGCGTCCGCTAGCGTTGAATATAATGACATAGTACACACCAAACTTAGTACTCAGTGTAAGGGTTGAAGTACTTTAAAAGTTATGCAACAAAAAACCAGAGTTGCCAGAGCTATCTTACCTAGTAGGCAGTAGGTAGGTAGATACCTGTAGATATTTTTAGACTGAACCATCTGTGACGGATCTGCCTTTTTGTATATTATGGAAATTCATTAATCGACAAATGGTAATTTCTACGAGAAAAATTCGAGAGAATACGAGAATCGTAACCAAAAAACAATTTGCCTTTTACAAGCATTCAAAGACAAATAAATTACGCTCTCTTTACCTCTCTGAATGCCAACTCTCTGGCTTACATTTTTCCATTTTACCTATGATTCTTAATAAAGTCTAGTGCCTAGGCGGTGCTTTTATTATGTTAAATATCTGAATTCGAGGCGCCATTTTGTTCAATCTTGGCGCGATTGCATACAAACTTCGTTTTTGGATGTTTGACATGTTTTATTCATGGGTCATTTCCTTGCATTTGTATCTGAAATTTGCTATATTTCACTGCTACAGTGTCGGCTCGTGCCTGAAATGTAAATCAGTGCAATGATAATTATGGCAAGCATGTACCTACTTGTCTACTACAAACCACTAACTTTACATCTCTTTCCCTTTCCCCACGTCTATGGCTGTTAAGGTTTTAAGCCATGAGTATTTATAGTTTTACACAACTGCCCAAAAAGGTTGTTAGCGCGGTAGGTTCGCATGCCGAAGGGCGTGGGTTCAAACCCCAATAATGAGCTTGAGCTGCCTTTGAAGGAAAACATCGTGAGGAAACCATAGCATGGTGGTAGGGTACTTTCTAGTACTCGGCTGGCTACCACCCTCAAGTTGGAAATCTGCCGCCAAGCATCTAACGGTGTGTTCCGGCAGCCTCACTTGAGAGCCAGTTCCATTCCAGGCTAGGTGTGCTTTACCATCTTCGACCACACCTTCACTTAACATCAGGTGAGCTGTGGTCAAACAACTAGCCTGTCAACCATAATTAAAAAAAAAAAAAAAGACTATGTACCTATGAGTGAGTACGACTATAAGAAAGTTTTTAGGATTTATGTATGAGTTTCTTAATTCTACCATAACATTTAAATGTCTGAACAGATTTGGATACAATGGGGTATCGTTAGAATCCTTACATCATCCCTAGTGACAATGTATTAGCATAATTTTTAAAGAAAAAAAATCAATATGGCGGAAATATCCATTTTCAATTATTTTTCTTATAAATGATAAAGAATTAATGAATGAAATGAAAGAACGTTTTTTTTGTCATGGGAATAGTGTTTTTCAATTGTTTTATTTAGTCATATACTTTTAAATTTTGTAAACTTAACACTAGGTTTTTCTTTCAAATATAACAACAACTGAAAAACTATTGGCCGATCAAAAGACAACGAAACCCGCGCGCTGCTAATTTAGCGAAACGGAACGTTTCTCAAGTAGTTTTGAGAAACTCCAAAAACCTACATATTTGTTATTTTTTACTTGTAAAATTATTTAGAAATCACGTAAGTACATAAATATTCTTCGGTTAAGTTTTTAACTTAATTTAAAGTTAAAATAAAATGTGTTAAGTTGACAAAAGTCACGGACCCTAGTGTCAAAAAAAAAAAGAAACAAAAAATGATATATTTTGTTTAAATCTTTGGTTATCTTGCAATTATCTTCTGCATCTGTGGTCAAATTGATTTAAAATTCGATGGCCATGGCCACATTTAATCGTTAGCTACTTATGAAAGCTTCTAGAGAACAAAGCTTTTACAGTTACTGTTTTCTTTTTCGTTCATCGTGTTTCACTTTATCAGCTTTGACTACAAATATAAAATAGTAGTTTGTGTGCTTAGTTAACCTACATATATGGTAAACGAGTCTTACTCTCAAGTTGAACCGAGTAGCACAGTTAAACTTGATCCAATCTACTTCAAAACTAGACCGCGACAATCAGAGCATTGGAAAACAAAAATAACAATAAGTTTATACTTAAGTACGTACCTACTGACTTATTATAATTCTCAAGCGCCTGCCTGAGGTATAATGCGGTCGAATCGTGACCGGACGAAAATATTAGAGCTAAACACAGATTAGAAAAAAGCACAGATCGAATGTTGCGTAAAAACGAGTGAGGACGCCTCGATCCTACAATTTTCGTTTGTACGAACAACACGCCACATGTTATATCTACTGTAAAAATAACGCTTTTTGATTTGGTGGGATAGTATGTAGGTACCTACATATTTTGCTCGAATGTTAGTATTATTAGAATTATTTGTTACCCTTATAACACTAGATACACTGTATTTGTCGTAATTAACGCTATGATTAGAAATATGAAATAAATTTTAATAATATTAAAAAAAATAAAAGTATATTTTTAATAGTTTTTTTTTAATATTTAATAAATTGTACTTGTCATACATTTTACTATCATTGTCTCTATGCACCCACATGTACTAAGCAATTAAGTTTTTAAAGAATCCAAAATGTTTTCTTTTCGAACCTTTTAATGTTATGAGTTTTTTTTTGTTTTTATGGTTGACAGGCTAGGTGTTTGACCACAGCTCATATGATGTTAAGTGACGGTGTGATCAAAGATCGTAAAGCACACCTAGCCTGGAATGAAACTGGCTTTTAAGTGAGGCTGCCGGAACACACTGTTAAATGCTTGGCGGCAGATTTTCAACTTGAGGGTGGCAGCTAGCCAGTCGAGTACTAGAAAGTACCCTACCAACATGCTATGGTTTCCTCACGATGTTTTCCTTCACCGGCAGCTCAAACCCAATGTTGGGGTTTGAACCCTTACCCTTCGGCATGCAAACCGACCGCGCTAACCACTCAGCTATCATCGCTACAAACTTATAATTCAATGTATTACATTACAAATAAGTACTTACCAAATTAATTTTTAATTTATTTTAAGAAACAGAACAAAATAGTAAGCGTATTTATAAAAATAGTATTAATTTGGGGTTTCGTTGGCAGCTGTACTAGGTAATCCTGTGTTACAGCAGCCACGTTTCAACTTCAGTCCTAGATTGATTATTTGATAAATGAAAATGTTTTTGGTGGGATCCCATTATACTAAACAACTACGATACGTGATGACGTGAGGGCCAAACAACTTACCATGCAAAATGCTCAGAACCGCTCGAAGTGGAGTTTGAACAGCGGGAAAGCAAACTCCGGCTCAATTCGGGATAATCGCTAGGCAGACAAATTTAACTTTAACTATTAAATTTCATCCAGGTATTATTTAGTTTGTAAGTACACCAGACAAAACTATGACCAATTGTCAACATGTTAAATCTAACGGGAGAGTGCTCTTAATTAACTGTTTGACTGATGGCTGAATATTAAAAATCGTCGGCGACAAGAGAAAAAAAAAGAAATTAAGAATGATAAAAAACTTTCCATCCGAAATTATGCACGATTGTTAGATTAAGCACGACTGTCCAGAGTGATGAATTTAGTAAATACGAATATTTTAAAAAACACGACTTTTAAGTGAATAAATTAAACTGAAGTTAATCTATGTATACAGGCCGTTTCATTGAAATGTAGTGAATCGTATCTGTCAAAATAAATTACATTATCAACACTAGTTCATTAAAATTAAAAAATAACTTGGTCATTTTATACGGGGGATACATTGATAAAACCCCTCTCCCTCTATGTATAATAACAAAATAAGTTTAGAAAAATTGCAGAACTCGGTCGTACTTTGCAAAAAGTACGATAGACGAAAAGTATCAATCAAGTGAATTAAATCACGGTCTTATCGTTAAAAGCAATCTGTTTCAAACAAAATGAGTGGAGAGGACTTGTAGACTAGAGTCTAGAATCATCAAATTGTCCACACATTGTGATCAAATCTAATTTATTTAAATATCTAGGTCTCGTGATTCCGTCTGTAGGTACCTAATTTAAGTCTTGGCGAGTTGCTTCTTTTGAATGATAGTCATTACTGAATTTCCTGTTCTGTTCCTAACGGAGGAGCGAAATTGTCTGCACCGTTACATTCCTACTCAACGGGTTATAAATACACAGAGCCATTGGAATTTACGCTAGCTCTGGGCTAATAATAGAAATTGCCATTTAAAATAATTCTGTTTTGTTAAAAAGTGCCTTCTAGAAATTCAATTTATTCGAACATTTAACATTGCTCGATGTTCTAAAGCCTTCAAGTGTATAGGTATGCTCGTACGTAGGCCGCATGTTTTTTATTTAATTTGCCGGTCAGGCTGAAGCTTTATGGCCATACTCCGTCGTCTTCGGTTTTTGCAATTCATGTCTAACAGGTATAGTTACAGTCAAAGTCCAGTCTTTGTCAAGTCCAGTCCGTGCCAGTGTAATCCAGTCATGCCAGTTTTGGAACACGAAAAGTCACGAAAAGTCATGTTTCTCCACATTATATCACTTTCCCACATTTGCGCTTATAATTCAGCTTTTTATAAATAAAACACCACTATTTTTTACTAAATATATATTAGTGTTTTTGTAACACTTGTTGCCGAATGTTCGCTTAACTTGAAACCAAAGAGTTTCGAATAACTCTTTGCTCCAGACGGGTCAAACGAAAATTTCTACTCAATGGAACAACAAAAATGGATACAATGTTCGATGGGGTAACGTAAGGGATTTTGTATTCCATGTGTTCAGAGAACTTGATACATAATGTAAAGAGCACCAAAATTAAATGTCAAAACAGCCATTGATACAGTTTAGCCATTGGTAAATACTTAAATTAGTTTTAATGTTTATCACAATTTAACCGACGTTTATTATATTGACCGAGCACGACAACCTCGTTTTGAACGAAATGTAACTAAAGATTGCACAAATTATAAGTAATAGGTACTTCAAAACTTTTCCTCAGACACAATACAATGTAGAAATAATGATTGAGGAAACTCATACTATACATACCAAACTCTTACTCATTTAGAACAGAATACAAAGCTTACACATATTTTGACATATTATTATTGTAAAAAGAAAAAAAAAACATTGATTAACAACGACGGCCTTGACGCCTAAAGCAATTTCTCCTAATCAAATTCTGGATGGACAGAATAGATTTCACAGCTATTACGCTTGGTTAGGCTGTTAACCTCCTTATAACTCCTATTAAGCCGGGTTTTAAGAAACCGTTCTACAGCTGGGAGCTGGTACGTGCCGTGGGATTGGAACCCAGAACCTCTAGATTAGAAGCCTGACGTACCTAGGCAACCGTAACTCCTAAGTAAGTTACAAAATATGCAAATAAAATCTTCAAGTAAAGCATTAAGCAACGGTAGGCGGGCTTCAAAGATTTGTAATTTATAAAAAAAACTTTTGAAATATCTGTCTACGAAATATTTGTCTTACGCATTACAATGCTAGCACTTCCTAAAATATAAACCTCCAATAAGAATAATAATATAAAAATGGCTATGCAAAGATAAATGTCAGCACCATAAACACTTAGGTACTGCATCCTGTTAGGTAAAACTACGGGTTGTGACGTTTACATGCTGTACTTATTGTAAAGTTATCTACGCGCTTCTAGACTGGTTATAAACATCGAAGTAAATCTAGAGATCTCAGAAACGATTTGAAAATAACTTTGACCTTTGAAATTAATCTTAAAATTAAAAAAAACGAGTTAGGTATTTAAAATCTGACCCGTATTATTTTCTGAAATCTGTTAACGGAATGCCCACATTTATTCTTTATTTCTTAACCGTTAATTAAACCTTTCATGAAAGTTGTTGAAACCAGAAAAGACTTAGTGGTTAGATTTATTTAAATTTTAATATTTTCTGTTCACGACGTGCGGCTGTCTCGCTCGCGAATTATATATATACTTACATGTTAAATTCGAGTGTATAAAATATACTCGACACATTGAGAACACCGAAGTTAGAAGTTAAGAAATAACACAATCCATGAAAAGGATAACAACAACTTTACAAAGATTCGGCACAACTCAGTAGATATTATTTTAAAATAGGCAACAATTAAAAATCTGTTTTTAGATACGGAAACTTATTAAAATCAAAATGATTAGGTTTTATGTATGAACTTACTACTTTTAATCTTATTACCGGGTATCTAAGTACACTTCGATTATTATATTCTATTCTACCTGCTAGTTATTCTGTATGTCCACGTTCTGTATATTCAATATATTCATATACGTCCAGAGAGTCCATTTCTCGCAGTTAATCGGCTTGTAAATTCCAAGTGTGCAATCAAGGGACAGGCTCACTATTTTTAGCCATCGGCGGACTTTTTTCCTTTCGTGTATCGTTCCCTTAAACCTTAGGGCCCTCAGCCTGTTGCACAAGAACAGCTAGAGTAAGAATTCTCGTTGTATGGACGTAAAAAATTATCTGATTTTGGATGGTTTCATTTATCAAAATCATCATCTTTGTTATGTATTTTATGGCTCAATAAAGAAATTTTAAAACAAAACAAAATCATTTTCTGGTCCCTTTTCATTACTGAAGGTTAGCCGTCAACTAAGCGGTCAAATACAAGTAGTAATAAATAAGTGTGCGACTGGTAAAAAAAAAAAAACTCTTTCTCGTTCCAAAAGAAAAAGATGTTCTATACTAGCAATGCTCGTCTACTCTCGATTGCTGAACAGAGCACTTTTACTCTGTCCACTCTGTTCAGCAACTAAGAATTATCTAATGGTTTCTATCGTCGATAAAATCGTTTTGCCGTTAGATACTAACGAACTGGACGCTTTTAAATATTCTAAAACATTTTACACAGATCCATCTAGCCCCTCTATACTTTTTTTTCTATAAATACATAATTCTAATACATACAGAACACCCAGACACACAATAAATATTTATAGTCACATAAATGTTTATGAGCTAAAAGCTGTGTTAGCTCATTTGGTACAGCTGAGCTAAACGCGCTAACTGGCAGTCATTGCTCATACTGCTTAGAATGTAGTGCGCAGTTTGCAGGTACCTATCCCAAGATAGGACCTGCTGATTGTAAATTAACGTGCCTGCATGCGTTGGCGATTAAATTGCATTATATGACTAGGTATACGATAATGTATTCTGTGCTCGTACAGAGCAGCGGCCAGAAGGGAGCACGGATTTGATTTAATTAGAAAAAGCCAAATTCAGGGCTTTTTTCTCATGTTTACTTATTTTAATTAATTTTTTTGCGTGAAAACTGTACAGGACTTGTTTTGTAACTTTTACATGTTGTGTAAGGCCTAAGTACAAAATTATAAAAAGCTAACAAGTACCGTAGTTAGGATTTTCTTAGAATTACTTCGATATATACTTAGAAAGTATTGTTCGGAAAAGTACCGACAATGAAGCTCTATAGCTTATCGCTCTAATAATATTATAAATGTCAAAGTTTGTCTACTATAATTTCGTTAGCTGTACCTACCTAGCTGTAGTCATGGCTGTAGTACCTACCCTTTCAATCGGAACACATAAGTATTTACACACTACTAACTGCGTTGATAAAAAGTGATGTAATGTCTCTTTAAACCTTCTACATTTATATTATATGATTAACGAGTTGGTAACCTTATTTTCTTTCAGTACCCAACGCCTGCAGCTGGCATAACAGCAACAAGCCATCAAACAAACTGCGAAGATACTGCAGTGAGCACTCAGTCAGATAAGTATGTTCCCAAACTATAATATTTCCGCTATGCAATACTGTGTAAACATTGTTGTATAGTAGTTTACAGTTAGGGAAATTATAAAACTTTAAACTAATCTGTTTTTATACTGTGATAGGTTAGGTGTTTGACAACAGCTCAAATGATTTAGGGTGACGATGTGGTGAAAGCTTGAGCAGCTCAAGCTCATTGTTAGAGTTGAAACTCACGCTTTTGGGGTGTCATCCGACCTCGTTTATCATAATTATCTCTACAAAAAATCATCGAACGACTCAAACTGGTGAGTGCTCAAATAGCGATGCTCTAGTTTTTACTTTGCTATTCAAAGTTCTGAATATCATTTCATTGGTCAATTTGATTATGGGCAGGAGTTATTCATATTATACCACCAGAACAGCGTCTAGTACTTAAACACTTTCATTAAATGTAAATTTCCAGATCGTCAAAAGCGTCTAAGCCGCTTCCGGGCACGTTACCAGCAAGTTCTTCGGTTCTGTCAAGTGCAGCGCGCGGTCTTTTGCTTCGACTGCTAGACCGAGACCCTCTAGTGAGAATGAGGAACTTGCGACAGCTGCAACAGTCTGCATTCTTCATGGGGTTTAACTTCGAACATGTTAAGGCAAAGAAGGTATGGGCTGTTAAGGAACCTGCTTAACATTATAAGCTCGCAACGCGTAATATTCGATTGGAACACTGTGATAAAAATTACAATACTTGAAACTCTTCAAAACAAACAAAATAACTAGCAAAATTACAGGGCAATAGAGACAAATCATCGAATGTTTGAAAGCAATGAGCGCCAAAGCAGCGACGCCCTCGATTTTACGTTTTGTTACTGTAACTTATGGGTAGGTACAGCTGCAATGGTCATGGGCAGTTATTGTATTTTACCATCAGGAAAGATGTTATGAAAGAAGTTTAGCATAAAAACGTGAGTGTGATATGCAATATACAAACGAAAAAAGTAAACGATGAGTAAAAACTAAAAAAGCGCAAATGAAAAATGCTTTTATGTAGTTATAACATGCTCTTAATAATTGTTTTGCTGTCTACCCACATATTTTAAAAAATAACACAGTTTTAAAGTTGCGTTGAGAATATGTGGAGATTTCTTAGGCAGCCCGTACACGTAGCGTGCGATCCGCGATCAATGATCGCGACCCAGACTGATCGTGTACGAAGCGGATTGACGGACTGATGCTCCGGATCGCATAATATCTAGAAATTTTGAAATCATGATCGCGGATCGCGGATCGCGGATCGTGATCATGATTGAACGTGTAAGGCGGCCCATAGTCCTACAATTTCACTTGACATACGGGAGATACACGCACACCATCACATTGATGTATTTGTAGTGTGACGTAAAGCCTTGACATATATCGATGGTCCCTAAGTAAAGTATCGAAAGTGAAAAATGCTACTTTACAGGAGAGCGATTTGAAGTTTATTTTTTGCATAACTTTGACATTAATGATTAGATCTTCATAAAAAGTTGGATTCACAGGTGTTTTGGGATTACGAACAAAACGTCGCAGCAAAAATCAATAATTATGAATAGTTTTCGAGAAAACTCAGTATCGATAGTATAGTCCGTAACTCAACTTGCTTTATGAATCGAAACTGGTACTTTCGATTGTTTACAGGGAACCGCATGAACACAAATGTATCGGATCTGCCTATTTCGATATTCTACGTTGGTTTATGTCAGGAATATTTTAGTGAAAGTGTCACATTCGATTATTTATTTCGTAGATTGCTTGTACTCACAATTATTTTTTTAATAAAATAACTCGAAAACAAGTAACATAAATTAATATAAATGTATTACAAATTGAAAAAAATATAAATGGTTAATCTAAATATTACAACAAGTATTTAAAATCAGTCTTTGTTACCTTAACTAACTGTAAAAAACTGAGATCACGTATTCATTGTATTACTAAAGAATACATAGTATATACTTCCATAGTATTAGTTTACTTGTATTACATAGTATATACTATAAATTTCAATTAATTTCACTTAAGTTATAACAAGCTAGCTGCACCCCGCGTTGTTACCCGCTACATGTTTTTGGGATTAAAATAGCCTATGTGTTAATCCAGGGTTTCAGCTACCTGCATATCAAATTTCGTCCAAACCCGTTCAGTAGTTTTTGCGTGAAAGGGTAACGAACATCCACATACATCCATCCATCCACACATCACATTTATAATATTAGTAGGATGCAAACTGTGAGTACTTAATAAGATAAAATAATAGGAACTTTTTAGAATTTTAGAATGAGATCATAATTATTAACAAAGCATTACTTATACAAAACAAAAATAGTAAAACTCGTTACGCAAAAACAATAACCTAGAACCTATGGTATTCTTTGGGTATTGCACTTGAATGATATAAAGAAATGATTTTTTTATATTTTTGTACTGGTTAAGCTAGTGAATCCGAATAAAATTTTTTAACTCGGTAGACTGACATTTTCTCTTTTAGCAGTTTCTTGTTTCTACAGTAGTATTAACACAGAAATTATCATCCTTCAGATCGTATTTAAAATACATACTTCACATTTTCATTTCTATAATCTTTATTCCAATTTGTGTCGTATAATAAAACTTTAAAATCATAAAAATCACTCTCGGTTACTTTTACTACGTTGTAAGGTTTCCCATAATCTTTTGCCCATCGTACTAATGCGTGCCATTGGTCAGGAGTGTAAATTAATTTTCTTTTAGATTTTCTCTCTGTGAAGGCATGTACACTATCGCCCTCATTCTGACTATGGCCGTGTTCTAAGAAACGATGAGTAATATCTACGCCAAAACGTTTTGAGAAGTACATGCCCAACGAATATACGACTCTATTCATATTCTGGCCCGTACAATTATTATCGGATCAAAATAAGATTTTCTTAGCACTCTGATTGATCTTTGCGTTTACAAAATGCATCAAACAGCTACTTACTTCGTTAGCTCCTCTTTTAACGGTACATTCCGTCCTTCGTATGTCCGTCCTATGAACCTTCTTTTAAAGCTACATCGAGAATGTTAAAGTTAAACACAGAAAGTTTACCTACGGAAAGTCAAAGTCAAGTCACACACAATTTCTGGTGATTCTGTGAAATGCTATTTGTCATTCTTTATCTCTCTAGCTATTGTCTTATGTTTTAAGTATTTAACATGAGTCTCTTTCTTTGTCGGAGATGAGTTGTTAAAAAACTATGACACTTTTAATCACTGCAAAATCGACTACGTTTGGATGATTTGAGTGTTTGCCCCTATTATCCGATAACGTTAACGTTTAATTTGACTTGAGGTAAAGATAGTACCCAATGTCTTGTATGGGGAACCCGAAATCAAAATTTGGTCACTGTTAGATTTTTATCAAAATAGATTAATTTCGGTCACTGTTTTCAATGATAACCGTCATGCATGATCTCACGGATGAGATGATGAAACTGTGGCATTCCTCTTATGCTAAATTTCTATTCGAGGAGAGTTCATCATCCACCAACTCCTTTAAATTATTCCAATCAGACTCATTGAAGGCGCAATTCATGGGTAGCAATGACCCTAAAAAACGTAAAAGGTACATTAAATAATTATAAAATTAATTTCATTTTAAATAATCCAGCTTTATTACTTACAGAAAAAAATAAAATAAATAACTAAAATAAACAAAAAAGTAAGTAGCTTCATTTTTATATGAGTACTTTTATCGAATCTTAATAAAAAAATTAATAAAATTCATCCAATAGAATCGAAAGTGCCACTTTCGATATAGATTTGAATTTGTAATACCACGTAAAGTATCGAAATTGTCACTTTCGATAGAAATACCATATGAGAAAACCACGTACATAATCGGAACTGCCACTTTCTTACTATTAAGAATATGAAAACCCGACATAAGCAATCGAATCTACCCGATTCGATATATTACGCGGGAAACTTTGTTAATGCAAGTATGATCTATTAATAATACATAATTTAGGTAAACTATACTTTTTAAAATAAAAAACAGCCTTATTTATTTATGATACAATTACGTGTTAGCTAAATAAAAGTAATTAAAGTACTGTAACTTACCCGCATTCAAAATAACTAATTATGTGTCAAAGTTTTGTTTTGTTCATTCTCACTGTTTATTTGCACTAATTCAACAATTTTCCTCGATCTTGAATACATTTTTAAGGGTAAATGACTTATCATACAGTATTTTAATTATATATCAATATATCTAGAAAAAAACGTTAATAAAATACCTATAAGACCATTATTACGTGGTCGCAAAGGCGAGCGCGCACGCACTGCGACGTAAACTCGCGATAGGGGTAGTTTCGTCCGTTTCGAACACTCGACGACGCGGCGTAAACTCTCGAAAGTTAACATTCGTTGTTATACGCCGGATAGGTTATTACGTTTCGATATAATACGTTTCTAAAAAACGTGTAAACAATTATTTTTTAAATTTTTGATCTCGGTTTAACAAAATTACTTTTATTGATAGTTTAATAATGTAATAAAAAAAAATTGCAGTTTTGCAAATTCGATACTTTACTTAGGGACCATCGATATGTGCATAATAGTTATCGTACACAAGCGTAAATTTTGGTACCAATTAGTTTTCACCTTAGGTTCTCACCCATTCTCTATGCAACATTTATATTGGAACTATTTTATACTAATCTTTGCGTTTACAATAATTTTTCGCAATTTTTCTGTTATAGCCCGTCTGTATTGTTTTCAGGTGTCACCAAAGACTGTTCTAGAAAAATATTTTCAAGACGGTGCTCCGAAATTGACTACTGAGATGGGACTCGCCAGCGAAGCATTTCCCACCTTCGATCAAGCAACGCTTATTTATTAATCTCGCTTTACACCAAATCATACGGATTGCGATTCGTTTCAATCCATCAAGTTTTAGCGATCAATATTTTATAGTATGATTATAGTAATGAGGTCGCATTTTACGTGTGTCTGGTTTTTTTCTACTTTATTTTTGGCTTTGCACATATTGTCTGTTATCTTACTATTTTTTTCACCTTAGAGAAAACATGCTAGAAAATTTCCACTAGATATAATTTGAAGAATTTTTTCCAGGTTAGGTAGCTAGAAATTTATCTCATTACACAAATATTTTTGTGGATCCTTACTATTTCAATGCTATAAAATCTGCTGAAGAATCTCAAGAGTTCATAACCATTTGTTTTTATTTCAATTTATCCATTGATGTTCCTACCTACATAACTAATAATTTAAACCTAGGTACAGATTTAAATTGTTAGTTATTGATGCAGCACAAGTTTAGGTTTCGATTATCTAGCTATTCCTTAAGTATTTTGATCTACTTACTAGTTATTAATTTAAAATAAACAAGTTACCTCATTTATTTTTCTATCTGTACCCATTTTCCACCTATTTTAGCATGATATATGTACCATATAACTTGTATATGGCTATAAGCTTGGGGTATATTGAGCCGAAAAGGGGTCATGATACCAATAAAATTACCCCCTTTTCTCTCTGTGATTTTACGCCGATCCATTGCTATCTTGTTCGATAGATCTCGAATAACTGATAAGTGAACCGAGCGTCAGCTGGCGCACCCGCGGTGGGTGTGGGTTTGAGAGGTCGGGGAAGTAGTAAAAAAAAATTAAGTTAAAGTACGCCGGCTGACACTCTTATCATAAATAGTTGATATCTTATTGAGCTGAAAAATAATCGTCAGCTCCATGGAGGAGGGAGATTATGCGTCAGCTGCTCGCATGAACTAGTAAATAGCCGCGTAAAGTCATAGTACGCCGGATGAAACTTAAACTAGCTGATTGTTTGTATAATTTTAAAGTACGAAAACAATAATCAGCTGCGTGGGTAGCGGTAGAAAGACCGTCAGCTGATGCAGTAAAGATGTATGTTGGATGTTTTATTTCTCTCTGAATCTAACTCTAAAGTTAACGTGGACGAAGTCGTGGGTGTAAGCTAGTAAGAAGTATAAAACTTACAAAATTCCTTTAGTTTACTAAATATTATGAACACCCGTAATGGGTAAACCGTATCTTATGATAGTTTATGAAGACCATTTGTACACAGTTTTTTTACAATTAAATATTCTATTTATTAAATTTGTATTTCTTCTAAGCATATATAGTAAAGTTACCATTACTTAACTAGGGTATGACTGGACTCGTCCAAGACTTATTTGACGTGATCTTTTATGAAATGCAAAATATTAAAAATTTGACACTGGCAAATATATAAAGTGCGACGCCAGAAACAATAGAAAAAGAATATACACTGTCAAATCTGACAGTTTATAATTTCGGGGCTGAGGTACGGTAAAAATTAGAAAATTCTCATTGCAAATTCGTGAAAAGTAAATTATAGAAGCAACAAAATGAATACACTTTTGAGGAGAGCTGCTATTGATTACCTTAAAAGCAATGCGCGTTCTTCTACGCATGCTGCTACCGCTGGTGGTCATGGAGGTAAGAAGTGTTCGATTATTGAAAATTTAATAAATTATGTAACGTATAACCTAAACATATCATATTTATCTGTTATCTCGGCCCTTATTCTTTTCATTACATTGCGTCTAGTTGTTCTTTACTTCATTTAATATATCAACTTCATGAAAGGCCATCTGAAAGACCATTTTACTAAGATAAAATAAGCCATCATTGGTATTGAATAAGAAAAATACATTTTTTTATTCATTGTTTTACGAAATGAGTTTCCTGAAAAGGAAAGATGTCACATGTACTCTAATTATACCATAGAATTTATTAATGTAGACTAGCATGTAATCTATCTACCAAAACGGATAAAACTCTTATCTTATATCACTTGTGCATGGATTTTTGATAAATATGACATTTTATAGATATTTTGTAACTCCACCTTGGTCAGGTTTTAAGTATTGACTTAGCTGGTCTTGACATAAATCTGTATTAAAACAACATAAATACTTGGTTATAATTTTATAAGTTCAAAATTGGCTTTTGGTTTTAGTGAACTCTAAAATGCAAAATGTATGTAATGGGTTGACATCAACCCTCATAATATAAATTAAAAACAGCTTTTTTTAGTGAAAGTAATTGACAAGCGAGGTCTTAAATCACAGCTAACCTTAAGTTAAGTGACAGTGTAATACATTAAAATAATTTTCAATAAATCATACAGATCCCACTGTCAATATATAGTATAGTAGCGCTTCAGACAGGCACTGCAAAAAAAAAAACAAAAAATGCTACCAAACTTTACAGGGTCAACAACTGATGTACCAAAACATGCTTGCACTAGGTAGAATTAGGTAGGATAGAAGGCTTATATTTAATTTTAATTGTTGATTACTAGGTGGCTACAAGCTGTGGCAGAAGCTGTCATTCTTAGTAGCAATGCCTGCCATTGGCCTTGGCATGCTGAATGCATACCTCGCTCATCAGGAGCATGCCCACCAAGAAAGGCCTGAGTTTGTTGCCTATGACTATCTGCGTGTGCGCACAAAGGTAAGGTTTATTATGACATTGAAATTTACTTAAAATGTTTGTTGCCAAAACTAAATGATAACAATTCAACCATATACGTATTTGTATACCTACATTGCAACATTAATATTGCACTATTAAAAGTGAAAAAAAATATTGACATCATGTAAGAATTTTGTGGGTTATAATTAATTACACATTTATGCAAGTCCTAGGCTAGTGCCTAAGTTCTCATCACTGCAATAATATGGCCAGATAGCCACCGCACACAATTCTGTCATAATGCATACTACCAACTTGTACTATAATACATAATATTATGTATACAATCTACTAGTGTTTGTACTTTTGTTACAATATTTGTTGTCATTTCTTTTTTAATTTCAGCGCTTCCCGTGGGGAGAAGGCCAGAAGTCTCTCTTCCACAACCCCCATGTCAATGCTCTGCCCAGCGGCTATGAACACTAGGCTGTTAACATCTTCATACTTCTTGTTTTCATCATGAAAGTAGTAGAAATGCTTTTAGTTCAAACTGTATTGTGATAATCATAAGTTAATAAAAGTCGAAAATTCATTTTGTACTGTTATTGAGTCCACGTGAGACTAATTTTCATGACGGTAAGTACTTCCTAATACCATGACGTTAAACTGTAGTTGAACATCCTAAACGAAAAATAAAAAAAGATTGTAATGGAAAAATAATATTCAAATATGACAAATAAAAAACAAAATTTTACCTGAAAATAAAAGTTGTGTTTTTTGTTAACTACTGTAAAGGACTGGATGCAAGAGGGTTCATTTATTGTTTAGAATCAAAACAAGTTGTTAAAAGATTGTAGCTTTTTAAATAGGTACAAGTAAATTAACAGGATTGTATTCAAGCTATTGATGGAGATTCAAAGGCGTAAGAGAAATGCATGCTCGCGTAATCGTATGATTTCACTGAGTTCAAGAATTCTAGAGGCCTAATTTAAGAAATTACCAACATTATTCTGACCTATGTGTGTACACAAAATTATCCTGTATTGATCTTTTTTTAATTAAGTATTTTTAAAAAATTACACGAATTATGTATTAAAATTAATAATACCGAATTATTTGCACGAGTGTGGACAAGAAATGTAAGGGAGCATGGGGTGCAAAGAATAAAAGTATTTAGGGGCTTAGAAGATTCTCATGTAAATCTAAGTCAGGGGAGGATGTGGATGTCTTTCGGGTTTTCAGAACCCTATAAAAGCTTCTAGTGAAGTCATCACTACTTTATTAGGGCATTAACTAAGTCCTAGTTTGACCTTTGTTTATTTTATTTATGTATGTGATTGTGGCAAAAATTGATTTCGTCATAGACGAAACACTGGCAGAATACTCAAAGTGCAATGCCAAATATGAGGAAAACATTTTTTAACTTGCTGTCACTTTTTGTTTGCAAGTCTGAAAAATTTTAAAGCAAATTTTTTGATTTTCAGCGGTTCAGATTAAACACCTTTAATCTGAGTTCAGCGGTCTATAAAAGAAAACGAGTCACAGACTGGTATCGAACTTCGACTATAAGTGGTCAAAAACTATTAGAATAGTATTAGGTACTCAAGCGAATGAATGTTGTGTTGGTGACTTTGATTGACTTGTTTTGAAAATTAATTAATAAAATAATTGCGAAAATAGTTGAGGCAAAAAGTAGCTACTTGACACTGACAGCTTCCATGATCCATCATGTGCAATGCCAAGAGCCCAGAATAAAGAAAAAAAGCAAGAAAAATAAATAAACATTTCATTTTTAGTTTTCCATTATTTAGGAAGTAGGTATTAAAACTGAAAATACCTATATTTAGTAGGCATTGGTTGAAATTGTACATGTCCTAGAACTTCACACAATCATGGCAAGTGCATTGGTGAAAGAATTCAACAGTGCTTGGTGGTCTGAGGTGTATAATCGCATTATTGGTGCTGTGGTGTTCATGGATGATGCCAGCGCTGAATGCTTGCATTGGGAGGGAGGGTTGTTCCACCTCATGACAGCAGGTGCTGTGATGGTGAAGAGCCTTTCACCATTTGAGGTATTTACCAACTGTAATATTCTAATAACAATAATAATAAATTTCATTGACCATAAACACAAACATTTACAGTGGACCCTGCACTAAGCTAAGGCTTGTATCGCAGAAGACCATACACGTTACCAAAAATTTGTCTCATGGATTAAGAAAAACAACGGAAAACTTGTTTAGTAACATATTTACGTATGCTAAATACATTATAAACTTTTTTGCTACTTTATTTATTTATGTTTTACTTTAAAACTAGTGTGTATCTACTAGAAAAAGGTAATTTTTCTTTCCGTCCAGGACTAATGTCTTGAGCAAGTTACGCTTGTTATTTTACTTATATGTTAGTCTCTGGCAAAGTTTTGTCAATACTGATAATTTCAGAGGTACTTAATAATTTAATTTGGTATGTCTATTTCAGTCCTGCCCAAAATCATATCACAAAGCCGTTTTCATAACTCAAACAACAGTAACACAGCTCAGTACAATCCGTGAAGTGATGTCACACAGCGATTTGACACATTGCATCTTAATATCCTGTGTCAGCTTGGATGTTGTGTTCTTAGAACTGAATGCAGGAAAAGATGTGAGTGATGTCATAGCAGCAGGAAAAGGGCCACAGGAAGCTACAAAGCTACTAGAAGATATGCTGTATGAATGGATTGGGAAAACAGTCAGTATTTTGTATTTATGTCATATAAACTTTGTAATTATTCTTTATGCCAAAAACCATGGGCCATTCTCATCATAATATGTCTGAAAGAAATAGGACTGTATCTTTCTTATTCTTATTCTTATTCGAAGTGGGGGCGATGAGTCCTGCACTGACATCCCGCGTGGGGTGTATTGTGCATTTCCCCCTGCCAGCGTCTACCCGAGCCAACCGAGCTCCTTGAAATATCGGAGCGAGGCTCTGGGCCGCTGGCATAGTAGCTCCAGTGAGTTGGGTGGAAAGTTCAATGGCGATGACATGAATGATGGCGAAGCAGCTTCATGCAGCCTAATAGCAATTCTAGTGCCTTCTGTGGCTTTGTAATGCAAAAGCACATGCTCTACAGTTTCATTCTCTTGCAAGCAGCCACGACATAGCGGACTATCCGTGGCTCCTAGTTTAAAGAGGTGACTATTCAAGTTGCAATGACCGGTTATGAGGCCTGCTATGACTGTATCTTTGTATCTAAGTCTTTTTAAAAGGATTCCCTTCAACTCGCTACCACTACCATACCAGCTGCTATCACCAAAAGTGCCACCCGCATAATTTATCATAGATGCACGAATTTACACTATCACGGAATTATAATGATTTTTCATAAATACTATATGCACAAATTATTTTAGAATCTTATAAGGGGTTATTTTACAAATATAATCTATGCCATGACAATCTTAAAATTGTAAAGTTGGCATTAAAATAACTGACTTTTTCGTATAAAAGGTTGCATTGCATGACAGCAATTGAACAAAAACACATTGTATATTTCCATTCAATGCAAGCATTACTGTGGTATCAAGATGCTACCGAAACATTTTTTTTTAAATATTTTCAGGAATGCGTAGTTGATGTCGTCCACACACCAATCTTCTCCATCTCATTGACAAATGTGATATTCACCACTCCACCCTACCAGAATGTTTTCCCATCAATAGATGGTAAGCTCTCCACAACTTCTATCTCTGACTTGTACCAGCTCTCTGATGACGAACGTTCAAGAGTGCGGAGATTAGCAAGTGGACTGAATAGTATGATGGACTCCATGAACTTCAAGGAAGAAGTTTACTGCATGGGAGCTTATAGCTCCTTAATAGCTGGTGTTCTTGAGAATTCCCCTGTCTGCCTGACCAGGAGGAAGGTGAGTTATGATATTAATTTGATTTAAACAAATATACATGTGAAAAAGTTTTGTGACTGGCACAGTTAACACCCTACTAATATTATAAACGTGGAAGTTTGTAAGAATGTATGGATGTATGTTTGTTACCCTTTCATGCAAAAACTACTGAATGAATTTGGATGAAATTTGGTATGGAGGTAGCTGAGACCCTGGATTAACACATAGGCTACTTTTTATCCCGAAAACATGTAGCGGGTAACATCATAGGGCGCAGCTAGTACTGAATAATTTAGGGTTTAGTCAAATAATCATGGTAGGACAATTTTTTTTAATGATTGACTAGTTATGTGTTCGACCACAGCTCACGTCATGTTAAATGACGATGGGGTCGAATTATCAAGTGGCCAGGTCAATAATGCCCTACAACTGAGGCCTAACCTTCGTGATTTTCCGTGTAAATGTATCACCACAAGTAAAACTGAAGTCACATTTCGCGTGTGTCTGTTTATTCTCTAGTTCTCGTAAACAATGTAAAGGATTTCGATACAGTTTTCACTCTCATTTCTTGATTTCGCATTTTTTGAACTCTGCCGGAATCTGTGTCCCCTGAAAAGTGCAATATGGGTGTCTTCATATCCAGAGTAAATAGCTTTCTTCTAAAAGTAATAATTTAGATAATTTCTTAAGGAAGTTTCATATTTATGTCTGTGCAAACCAGGCTGGGGGTCATGGGAGTCGCTTGTCATCCATAGAAGTATGTCTATAATAATAATAATAATAATTTATTTCAGACCATGTATGCCCATATTACATATTAGCTCATAGGTATATTCTAAAATTAAAATTAAATCACAACACTTACACTCATAAAAATTAAAATTGAAATAAAAATGCTGATACAAATGTCACTCAATAAAATAGAATTTAAGATATTAATAAAAAATGTCAAACTTAAAATTAAAAATTACAAATAAAATAAAAATAACAATAAAATTAAATAAAAAGTTGATTTTTATTTAATTTTATTGTAATTTCAAAAGAGAACCTATATACAATACAAGATGAAATATGAACATTCCAGAACTGCCAAAACCCAGCTACTCTGATCATCATTGACCGTACTCTGGATGTGTGCGGTGTAACAAGTCACTGCACAGAGTCGGTGCTTGACAAAATAACAGCTGTGCTGCCAAGGTTCCCCGGACATTCGAATGAAGCAGCTGTCGATATGTCGCCGCTGTGCCACGCTAACACGTACGAAATCGCACACTAATTATCTCCTTTATATTATGTTAAGCAGTTTGATTCCACCTTTTTCATACGTACCGCTAGACATTGGAATCTGCTGCCCGAGTGGGTGTTCCCCAATGAATATAGTCTGGGTACCTTTAAGTCGCGAGTGAATCGGTTTCTTCTAGGCGAGCGTACTCCACCATAGACCGCATCTTGGCTTAACTTCAGGCGGGATGGCGGTCAAACGCAAGCTTATCTGCTAAAAAAAAATAAAAAAATGTGAAAGTAATGAAACATCAATTTATGACCATTGTAGCAGTAAAGAACAAAAGATAGTCCAGGACATTGCTGATATGGTGCTATGTGGCATTCAATAGTTTATCTAAATAGCCCTGGTTTTAAATAGCTTGCAGATGTCTCGAGCTGTCTATTTAATAATATAAATAGTAAGAGACATTTTCATCATCATTCCCCGTTCTGGCTGGTTTCTGGCCCAACGATCCAGCGGGGACACGCGGCCAGTGAACGTTCGGCCGGGGCTCGATGCGTGGGGAGACTTAAAATAGGTTTAAAATAGTTTTAAGTGACATTTAATTATATTGACATAATTATTTTTTAAGTGACAATGGAATAATTAATTTGTATATTGACATGTAACTATTATATGCAATTTTATTCTTATAATATATATTAATAGACATTACATCATAGTACATTTTAACAGACTCGCTGGACCCAACCGTCTGTCAAGGGTCAAATCCAAAAGGTAGTGATCCTTGACACGGCGCGTATTGTTAGGAGGTTCCTCACTCTGCAGCCCTAACCACCGGCAGCTTGAGCCCTGCCCCACTGCCGGTGGCACCCTATTCTTTATATATTTTTTGTATATTTAGTGTAAAAGAACTAAGATAATAAATAAATAAATAGCTGAAATATAAATAGTAAAAATAAGTATAGCCTATACTTTTTTATATGCTTAAGTCAGAGCAGTCTAACAGAATTCTTCAGTATTTTAAATTAATTTAACTTAATAAAGCTAGCGTTGTTTCTCATGCCACTCATATATTATCTACAAACTATATCATATTAGCATAACTAAACATAATATCATACCATTCCAGCTTTAACCACCCAATAGACATCCAAATCAGTCCCGGTTGCATCTATCATGCTATGGACGAGTCCTGCATCCAAACATATGACCACATGATCAACAAGTCACAGAAGGAAGTTTTACTGGACCTATACAATAAACTTTCAAAGATCGACGTGGAAAAGTCGCCTAGCTCTAAAAACCTTTTGAGGGTCACACCGCAGAGCATTGAAAAGATTGTCAACGGAGTTAAAGGTTGGTAATCGACAACCAACCATCTATCGTTGGTTGGTTGGTGATTGTTGGTTAGTTGGTTAGAATATATGTATTTATATCTATCACATACTGCATAGTAGGTACTATGCAGTTTAATATTGTAATATTAATCATAATTAATCATGATCATTAATCATTATTAGTGTGTATCATAAATAAATAATTAGTATAAATATAATCATAAATAAAAATTTGTGTGTATTATAGTAATCAATGTAGCGATGATAGCTGAGTGATTAGAACGGTCGGTTCGCATGCCGAATGGTATGGGTTCAAACCCCAACAGTGGCTTGACTGCTGGTAAAGAAAAACATCGTGAGGAAACCACAGCATGGTGGTAGAATACTTTTTAGCACTCGGCTGGCTAGCTACCACCCTCAAGTTGAAAATCTGCCGCCAAGCATCTAACGGTGTGTTCCGGCAGTCTCAATTATTATCATTCCAGGCTAAGGTGTTTACAATCTTCGACCACGCTGTCACTTAGCATAAAATAAAAAAATATATCAATCACGTAATACTGTAATGTATACACACTACTGCTTGGTGGCAGAATATCTGAAGCTGCGATGGTACCTAGACGACCTCTTGCTAAGGTAATAAATATAAAAATATGTAAATAAATATTGTTTCGTTGATTAATATTACTTAAAAACTAATTTTTAATTTGTGGTATACCTCCAAAAATGTAAGTACGTCTTCCTAGATGTACCTTGAACACAAAAAGTTTGCGGAACACTGAAGTAATAGACCCTTTTAGTTCTGGTTTTTAGTAGGTATATTTTATGGTTGTAGGAAACTACAAAATCATCGAGCAACATTTAGGTGTGTTACAACAGGCTTTGGCTATTGTACAAACACTCAAGTCGCCGCGACGGCAGGTTCTAGAACTGATGCAGAACTTGGAGAAGCAGGTGTTACAGAGTGTCACCGCCAGCAGAGATTCCACTAGCGTCTTACATCAGGCAAGTGTATATGACACTTTAACCTAGTAAATATAAAAAATTCACTATTGACATTGACATATTGACAACCCTGTTGGTTCATTGGTAGTATGTCTGCTCCAAGAGTTACCAATTATGAATCGATTTTGATGATTCTTTTTTTTGCTTGGTATATAACACTTGAGAGGTGGTCACAAACAGAGGTGGTGATTTCTGTAAAATTTATAATAATTATATTATAAATTTTACAGAAATCGATCGATCGATTTTTAAAAATTCGATGATATTTTCGTTTAACTTTGAAACCTCGTTGTTTTATTGGAGCAGTGCGTTTAGTTGGCCTAAATGTCATGGAGTCGGTTTTTTTAAAATTTTAAAATTGTATAATTTCATTTCCAGATCACTCATCTAATAGAAACGAGAAAAGAACGAAACATGCCTTTAGAAAACTTGCTCGCTTTAATTGTCAACATATATTCCCTGGCTGGTACTGAAGTCTCATTTTCGCGGGAACACGAGCAAAACCTTACGGAGATACTCAGTGTTGCCATATACGAAGACCACGAGTCTCTGTTCGTGGTGGAGCCAGGGCAGGTGATGACACCCGAGCATGGAGTTGCTTTTGCTAATGTAATTATGGAACGGTTGCGGACTATTTCGATGATGAGAACATCTATGCATAGGTAAGTAGGTTAAGGCAGGGCCGGATTTTTTGGGACAGGCGGCGATACTGCCCTGGGGCCTCCACAATAAAAATAAAAAAAATATCCAGAATTCGATTGTTTACAAATTTTTACGTTTTTTTTCAAACAGTCTTTTTTGGCATTTTTTTTCATTGCATTAAGCGATTTTTTTGGGAACATAATTAAGGTCCTCCGTTTCTTCGTTGCCCCAGGGCCTCCAGACCTCCAAATGTGGTCCCGGATTAGTGTAAGCTAGTATATTCTTGTTTTTTATCCCGATAGCTAAAAGATGTTAGCAACCAGCTATAGTTATTTTCAGTTAAGTTCAGTTCAGTTAGCGCGGTCGGTTCAAAAACCCCAACAATGAGCTTGTGCTGCCGGTGAAGGAAAACATCGTGAGGAAACCATAGCATAGTGGTACCCTACCACTGATACCAATGATAAATATTTTTATTGACATATCAAATTCATTTTTATTTAGTCTAACATCTTTTTGTAGCGATGATAGCTCAGTGGTTAGCGCGGTCGGCCATAGCATGGTGGTAATACTTTCTAGTACTCGACTGGCTAGCTACCACCCTTATGTTGAAAATCTGTCGCCAAGCATCTAACGGTGTGTTCCGGCAGCCTCACTTGAAAGCCAGTTCCATTCCAGGCTAGGTGTGCTTTACCATCGTCGATCACACCGTCGCATCAGGTGAGTTGTGATCAAACAGCTAGCCTGTCATCAATAAAAAAAAACACATTTGGCGTTGCGTCGCTATCGCGGGGAATCCCACCATCCAGAGCTGAAGATTCTGATTCTGTTTATGTACTGTCACGTTTCTGAACGGCAACTTTTGACTGTTACATTCCCAGTTCGCTGTACGTTACTTGCTCATACCACCCCATTGTAAAAATGGTTACAATAAAAGCAATGGACAGTAAACAATGAATCGACTATTAGTATTATTTTCTCTGTTTTTCTATGCTATTATATCGGCCTCGATACGCTGCTAATCAGATGGTGTATACATGGTCTATACATAGGTCTATACATAGGGTTAATTTTGTTTTCAGATACAATTCCGTACTTAAGCCGTGTGAAGACGGCAACGGAGACGAATACAAGGGTCTGCTGCAGCAGCTTGTAGAAGACTTGGTGAACACCGATCGTCCAGAGCTGCTAGACCTCTCGCATCGTACCGAGGGTATTAAAGACCTGCTTCTAAGTGGATTTAGGTAACTATAGTCAATATACAGTGTAAACCTTAACATAACGAACCTCAATATGAAGATTTCCTCGATCAAATTCTTCAAATTAAGTAATCGAATTACTTTAGCAATATTTTTTTTTAAATTTTTTTTTGGTTGTATAAACTACAAGGGCTCACCGGAAGACCAGCGCTGGTCATACCACTTAGTATGACCAGCATTATGCTGAGGTGAGCCCCTATTTTGTAACTTTTGTCTGTCTATGTTTGTTTGTTTTTGTTTTTATGCTTGTTACAAAATTAAACGTTATTCTTTCTTTCTTTCTTCAATCAACTCGTCTGAAGTTCGCGCATCACAGCTTTTTATATTATCTGTGATTATCTTGTGGCATGCAAGTATGCGTGCTTTATCTTCGACTACATCAGTCGCTTACCATTAGACATTGTTTTTTTAACGTGTATATGACTTTATTATACGCGTTAAAAATACTAGGTACGTTATATTTTTCTTTGGTTTTGGCGTCGCATTTTGAGCATTTGTCAGTGTCAAGTGTTTTACATTTTCAAGTTTCATAAATTAAATAAATTGCCTTGTAGCTTTAGTTATAGTCAAAGTCCAGTTTTGGTCAAGTACAGTCCGTGGCAGTCAAGTCCAGTCATGCTTTAGTAAAGTAGTGGCGACTTTACTATAAAGCTTCGATGGAGATTTGGAAGCACCACGAAAAGTCATGTTTCACCACATTATATCATTTTCCCACACTTGCGCTTATGATTCGGCACTTTATGAATAAAACACCACCATTTTTATGTATAAACACTCGACAAAACACCAGTTTTGGAAAAAATACAACGGGGCGACACGACTCTTTCCGCGTTCCCGCCAAAACTACAACATTTACTCTGGTTCTTTCCACAGCATGTTGACAAACAAAAAGGCTCGCGCGCCGAAACACCCACTTGATAATCCTGTAGTCATCATTTTCGTCATCGGAGGCCTGACCGCCGAAGAGTGCAAGAGGCTCCATAGAACAGTCATCACCAGCGGCGTTGACAACACGGTGATATTTGGATCTACAAGGCTTGTGACGCCAGTGGAAGGCATGAGAGATGTTTTAGCATTATAAGATGTTTGTAAGTTTTGTAGTATCGTTCTGGGGATATAAGTTTGCAAGTTATTCTACTGCCAAGCAGTAGTCTACAATCCACCACGAATCTATACCGAAGCGTTAGATTTTGGACTGTTAAGTTTTTCTGTGTAACTTGTAAGTACGTTTTGTATACGTACAAGTTACACAGAAAACGGCTTGTTGTCTTGGCCGTTCTGTATCTGAGATAAAAACAGAAAAGGCGCATCTGCTAAAAAAAAAATGATCGGAAGGTCATGACAATTTGCGAAAAAAGTCAAGTTACCAAAATCACGTTATGTGTTTTCAATTTCCATTTACTAGCCATACATTTTACGCGTATTATGGTTTATAACACTTTAATATTTTTCGCAACTTGTCAACTTTCCGATCAATTACCTACATTCCATAGGCCTGTAAGTTATATAAAGATGTGCTACATTATTTAATTTTTGGTTCATACATTTTAAATTTTATGTTGAAAACTTGAAATATTTCAAATTGCCATCTTTAGCAAATCCAATTAGGTTTTGTTTTTAGAAGTTTAAAAGTAACAGGTTTTAGTAGGAATTTTAGATATTTCATAAATGTTAATTTACTTTTAAATCTGTACAAAAAATATGTTCTTGCATACATTTACAATGTGTTGGTGGGATTCTGTTTTCACAGTAGTGGTGTACTTAATGTCTTAAAAATGTAAGATATAAAATATATGTACATAATATGTATTTGGACCTAAAGGACTCTGTTAAAGTGTAATTGTAAATTACCCAGGCATTATGTATTATTGTGAAAGTCTGTATAAAATTCTTTATATTATTTCTTTGTTTGTAACAATTATGCAAATAAAGTTTACCTAAACGTTACTACTCTGTTAAGTAATTTATTTTAATTATTTAAGAATAAAATGTAGTTATGTACCTACTATTATTTTCATAATGCAAAATGAATATACATGTTTTTATAAATCAAGTTTATTTTTCTATTTAACTTCCTTATTATCGTAAGGGTGAATAGGGCCCTCAGAATCAGAATACGCTTTATTATTAGACAGCCCCGTTGGCTCATTGGTAATATATCTGCCTTGAGAGCTGTAGGGCGTGGGTTCGATTCCCACTCAGGGCAAACATTTTGTGAATAAACAAAAATGTTTGTTCTGTGTCTGGGTGTTCTGTATATATTATAAGTATGTATTTACAAAAAAAAAAAAAGTACTTATGTATTCTATCCGTTATCTGGTTTCCATCACACAAGCTCTGCTTAGTTTGGGGCCAGATGGCGCTGTGTGTATAGTCCAACGATATTTATTTTATTTATTTATTTTTTTATTGTATCACTGTGTACAAAGATGTTACAAACATATGGGTATCAACAGCGTTTTCCATCACGGACGTACGACGTTATACTATTTTGATTATATTTATGACGCTACATACAATAAATAATGTATTAACAATACTACCCAACAGGATATTATTCAAAGTTCTAAACTGTCTCGAAGCCACTCAAAGTTAGGCAACGCACTGAAGTTAAAGTCTGACAATGCCTTGTAGGTATCGATTTGCAGCGCTGAACATTTTCATCAGGTGGGCCGTGGCTTGTTTGCCAAAAATATCTAGGTGTAAAACTAAATTGGTCAAAAATACGATGGTGGCTCCCCCGGCCGATCTCCACAGGTAACAGGTGTCTTTGTACGTGACGTCATTTTGTGAACTGTCACTGTCACTACACGTCACGTACCTACTTCTCACAAGAAAAACTAGATGGCATTAGCAAACGAGATGCGGAACCTGAATCGCGGTGACGAAAGTCTCCGCGGATAAGTGATCATATTTGGTGTGTAGAATGACAGTATCGCTTCTCGGCCTTTTGGCTAAGATCAAAGTGTAGTATCTGTTCTTTTCAGCTGAATATCTGAAAGTTCCCTCATTGAGGGACCAGTATATTAAACTGATTTTTTTAACTCGACGGGATGTTCGGGGCTCGCTCCACTCCCGTCACGGGTCGGCCCGGCATTGCAGTGCCGCCGGGATCGGTCCACCATAAACTATCAGCAACTAAAGTATTGTCTTGATGTACGGAATATGTAAAGTCCATAGATCAAAATACACATGCTAGTAAATTATTAGTTGATAAGCAATTTAGCATGGAGACTTGAGAGTATTATTCCACCAGAATTTAACTCTCGTTCTACCGCGTTTTGTAACGAACCTCTCGATACTCTAGTTGATTTGATTAGTAAATTATTGTTTTTAAAATCCACTCCTGTCACGAGTCCGCCCAGCATTGCAGTGCTGCCGGGATCAACCCACCACAAAATAATAGTATTTGGCACAGCAGTGATTCATATAATATCGCTATTACCAGTTTTATAATCCTTATTGAACTGTGTATTGACTGTCTAAACTAGGGTGACAGGGTGATTTAGGGATACTGTGAATAGAGAAGGATCACTGCGAATTCCACACAGATTTATGTTTTCCTAGTATTAGACTATAATAATTAAAATTTTAAATTGTTGCACAATGTTATAAAGTCTTATAACATTATAATCTACAATATCTTGTTTTTAACGAAACCAGTGTTGCATATTCCAGTATCGCAAATGAGTAATCATTTCAATAATTTTGAGCATCTTATCGTAATTTATCGATAAAAAATTTCAAAAAACACGAGTGAATATCGAAAAATGAAATTTCACCGTAATGGCAGGTTTTGCAGTTTGGTTTCTAGGTCAGTAATTTATACTCGGTAGTAGATACACTGAACGATGTACACGTCGATACCAAGGGTTTTGATAAAAAGGCATGACAATAAAAAATTGCTAAGTTTTTTAAATTGTTTATTGATAAACACCAATGAACGTCTTTCTACAATTTTATTGTGTCATTATCACATAGTCAGCGATGTCACCACACACAGGCACATTTTAAGTACTTCACACACTCAACAAATATTAGAATACGAGTTTGTAGTTTGGTTTGAGATACCGGGTTATTACTTATTAGTAACAAAATAACATTTTAACAAAACCCTGCCAGAGTTTGGTTAAGATGAACTTCTGCAAAGCATAACATAGGTACTTTTAAAATACCTGAGAAAAAACAACTTTGCAAACATTTTGCCGACATTAAAATATCACTGGTTAAAAAATAAATATGTGATGTAGCGATGATAGCTCAGTGATAGCGCGGTAGATTCGCATGCTGAAGGGCGTGGGTTCAGAAGAAGATAGTTAACACACCTAGCCTGGAATGGAACTGGTTTTCGAGTGAATACCGGAACACATGGTTAAGAGCTTGGGGGCAGATTTTTAACTTCAGGGTGGTAGCTAGCCAGCTGAGTACCTACTATAAAGTACCCTAAAGTACAATGCATACTTGAGCCAAACTTCAGACAGACAAAAACATAGTTTATAATGAAAACTTTCGCTGCTGAAATACTTATAACTGTAGTTCATTAAACTCGTCATTGATTTAATAAAAGAAATAACTAAATTATAAAAATCATCTTATTGTCATAATAATGAGATATAATTATGACGTCAACTTAGTTGTACTATTAACCAAACAAATCTTACAACTTTAAAATCATCTACGTATATTTTGTCCTTCCAATTTTACCTATACGAAAATGAAAAAACAAAAGATACAATTTTTAGTCCTGTCAAAATAAAGTATACATATAAAGTTATTGCCAAAGATCAATCCATGACAGTGCCTACAAAAAAAAAACTACGTCATTCGTACCATTATTTAATTGAATATCTATCTATTATATCCTCTCAACTAATATTTAAACTAAAACGATCACTACAAATATTACGCACACGTCCTCAAATAAGAATAGTGCTTTAAATTTCATTCCATGATTTGTCTCCATAACAATGCCTTCAAAACAATATTCTGATTTGAGTTCACTGCCAGTAATTAGGTTTATCTACATACTATATAGCTTTTCTTATATTTAATATTAATGACAATCTTTAGGACGTTTACAATAAATCACTACAGTTGCTAAGTGAACAAATAAGAAGCAGTTAAACAGAGTAGGAAACTTGATAATTTGATCTAAGTTACTTAGTAAATTAGGCTGCGTATTGGCCCACAGCGGACAATATGGCTTTAGAGGTAGCGATAGGTGCGTTCGTTATAAAATAATCACAGTAGCTCTTAGACCCCACTTCTTGTGAAAACACACAAAAAGTTGCAACATTTATTTATTTATTACCTACGTGGGTCCGCGCCGGGACGAATCTTCGACGCGGCTTTGCGGGGGCGGTTCGAACTACCTTCAAAATGAAGTTAGGTTCGATGGTCAAACCTGAGAGGCGTTAGACCTGGGCGATAGTGGACTGTATTTTCTAGGTGGGTACGCGGAGCGATAATTTACAGAAGTGGCTTGGAGTTTGACAGCTTAGGAGATAGAAGACAGTGTCGGGAAAGGCTAGGTATATGTGCACGCTTATCTCGACGGATATCTCGTCTCTTCTCCGATCGGCTTCAAAAGGGTGCGGTGCGGGTACGCGCTTACAGCAGCACACGGTGGAGATAGCGGACCACACTCGCAGTGGGTTCGCTAAGTTTAAGCTAAACAAACACTCCACAGAAACGTCACTCCTGTAGGTACTCTCTTCGTAATATATAGCAACAAAACACTGGGATTCACTGCTTAATACGAGGAAAGCGCGGGGTTTGAACCTTTCTTGAGTAGTTTCTTCTTGCAACTGCCGCGTCAGTGTTGCGGCGCGTACGACACATAGATCGCAGAAGCGTGCGTGCGAGGGAGAAAGAGGACTGCGGAAAGGAAGGAGGAAACGGATGTTCCTAGCTGTCAAACCGTAATAAAAACGATGCTGGATTGTACTATATTGCGTTCTGTTTTACAGTCATAACAAATGGCGGAAACACTAAGCACGCAAGCTTTTATTAATTACTGCTAAGGTTATATTGCCTGTATGTTATTTTTGTTTTATTTTAATTTCTGGTGTACACAATTTTTAATTTACAAAAGTATTATTAATCAACTCAATTTGAAAGAGTTCATCATCGTCATCATCATCCCGTAAACGGCCACTGCTGAGCATAGGCCTCTTCTTGTACGCCACTCGTTTCGGTCCTGTGTCAATCTTGTCCAGGTTCGACGAGCGATTTTCACCATATCGTCTACCCAATGGTGGACAGCCAACGCTTCGTTTACCTACTACTTCACGCAAATGAGGAATGAGTGGATTTACGTCGATTTCTATGGGATCAATTGTGACAATGCAATCACTTTAAGATACCCTTTCAAATGGCTAAAAAATAACAATTGAACTAAAAACTTTTTTTTTAATCGTAAAATAAAAATATTATATTTGTCGTTATTTCAAAATCATAATATGAGTGTTTTACCGTCTCGACGCCCCACTACCACTCTGCTTTACTTGCAAAAACGCTGCCTTAGTTTACTTGCTAGCATTTTTAATGCTTTATTGTGACGATATACTTATCAGATAATATCTATGAAATAAACAATACTACTTTGAAATCAAGTAAACGACATTTTGTAATTCGTAATAATAATAAAGCTTATATAAAATAAATACCTAGTAGTATTAAGCATGTAATACAAAAATAAGCATTTTATTAATTCATAAAAAAAAAATATGGGGAGAAATTTGCAAAGCAGATCAAGTTTTAATACTAAACTAATACCTATCAATGGAAAATCCCGTGCGCCTTTTGATGATGTAAACACATAGCTAAATTGCTAACTGAGCTTAAAGTTAAAAATGCGCTAGACACATAATATTGGCAATGTTATTGTATTAATACACTAGTTTACATTTTCTGTAATAAATGCTTTTTTCACATTTTAATTGATACAAAATTAAAATCTGCGTTACTTTGCGTAACATGAGAAAGCGATTAAAATTCAACATTAATTTATTTCGACCCCTATATGAAATGGAACTTTGGTGTTATTGTTAAAATATTGTATTGTATGGTACAAATGTCATTAAAATTATATTAAAACAAATAAAAATTAAATAATCAGTATAATTTACAATATTTAATTAACTAATTATTTATTAGTCAATACATGAACCTTACAACAATATCAATGGTTCATGTACTGACAGTCAAAAGTCGATTTCATTAATGCACGCTGTCGTCGTCGTTTCGCTGAGCGCTGAGATCGAAAATACGGTTTTAATCAATGTTAGTTAAAGAGTAGAGAAAACATGACTAAAATAATTCATGATGATGATGATATATTAAATGTAAGTTGGAGATTTCGTCTAAAGAATTGCATTCATAAATCTTTTTTTAAAGGACGTTTTAAGCAATTCTCTTTATAAGTTAACGTTATGTATATATCTTAATTCTGATATTTAGCTAATGTAATTTTCAGTATATCGTCAGTCCATGCCATATACGTCTCCGCCCTTCCTAAAATCTGCGTTAGCGTATATCGCAGTGTCATTTCGATACAGCGCGCAAATGATGGATCCTCGATCTCTGTAGCGTTCCATGGCGTGCCCTTTCTCTCGAAGGCCTTTCACTATATCCTGAAAAGAGTATAAAAGTAATGTTTTATTGCCTTTCTGACAATGAGAAACGGCCAATGCCCACCACTGGGACAGTTTATAAAAACAGACCTAATGGTTATCGACTTATCGACTTGCGACAAATTGCTACGTCACCATTATGTGTTGAGCATTGGCAGTGAATCAGCTTCTCAGGAAAACAAAAGAAAATGTTTAAGCAAATCTCATAATTATACTCGGGGACTGTTAAACGCCATGCGCTACTGAAAGACATATATACATAGGTCTGTCAAATCCATAAGCTACAATCACCACTTTTATTTTTATTTTTATGGTTGGCAAGCTTGACCACAGCTTATCTCATGTTCTGTGACGGTGTGGTCAAAGACGATAAAGCACACCTAGCCTAGGATTGGAACTGGGTCTCAAGTGAGGCTGCCGGAACACACTGTTAAATTCTTGGTGGTTTCAACTTGAGGGTGGTAACTAGCCAGTCGAGTACTAGAAAATACTCTACCACCATACTATGGTTTTCTCACGATGTTTTCCTTCACCGAGAGCTCAAGTTCAAAGGGTCTGAACTCACACCCTTTGGCGTGTGGACCGACCGCGTTAACAACTGAGCTATCATCGTTATATACTTCTACGTATCTCTACATACTTAGAAGTGATATATGTATATCATACCTTTTATCAAGTTATTGTATTTCTTAATAAAATTGTTCGAAGATATTTTTACCTCAGTAATACCAAATTCGTAGGACACAGCCATAGGAAATATCTGATGGTGGAAACGTGGCTCGTCGACTGCTTCCTTTACTGTTTGATTAAACCACAACTTGCGCATTGCCACCTGAAACATTAAAAACATATTTCTGTTTTATTAATTTATTAGCGACCAGCCGACCACCGACCACCGACCTTCGTACGGGTGTAATGTACACACTAAAGTGGTGCATATGCATGAATTATACGTATAAACCTTCCTTTTTAATCACTCTGTCTATTGATGGAAACCGCATTGAAATCCGTTGCGTAGTTTAAAAGATCTAAGCATACAGACAGCGGGAAATGACTTTGTTTTATACTATGTAGAGAGACGAAATGTGTCACTATAAACGTCAAAGTGCTGGGCCAATCTTATAACAGGACAATAACCCTATCAGCCTTCTTCAAAAATGCCTCTGCATCAGTATAATATACATGTACTTCATACTAGATGATGTGATCCAAACTCTCACCTGGTTCAACTCAACTGCAAAGCAATAAATATACCTTGTTTAATTCTCCGCAAAAGTATTAATTTCAGTAAATCATTGATCAATATGTAAGTAGTCGTAGTAAACATACTCGTAGAATTTGTTGGAATAAATCAAGAAGGTCGTAAAATTCCACAATAATTAATTGATTTGATTCCACTTTCATTGTTCGAACCGCTAGACAGTAGAGTGCGCTTCCTGGGTCTGTGTTCCCCGATAAAAAATCAAACAATCTATTCTAGGTGTAAATCGAGAGTGAATCAAAATTTTCTAGACAAGCGTGGTCTATCGTAGACGCGTTTACTTAAAACTTCGCAAATGTTGCAATGGTCTATTTTCAGAAAACACTTTCGGTTCTTTACTCACCAAAGCGACAGCGGTCGTTATTTTCGTGCCTCCAGATGCTCCTATCACTAATTTTGCGTTTCCATTCTTATCTACAATGATGCTTGGAGTCATAGAAGACAAGGGCCGTTTTCCTGGTGCGATGAAGTTGGCCGGCGAAGGCTTCAGGCCGAAGAAGTTTGTGATGCCCGGTGACGAGAAATCATCCATTACATTGTTCATAATAATTCCAGTTTTAAGGGTCGTGAAACCGGCGCCATAGCTGTAAAAAAACAACACGGTTGATTGGGATGGGCTTCTTCAAAGGTTTGAGAGTCCGAATAAATCCAAATAAATTTAAGCAGTATTTGTTTCCGAGTCAGCCCTGTCTTATTGTGAGAAGAATAAGGCCATATGCTGTCCTAGTGCGGGATGGCAGACTTCACATATCTTCGAGAACTTTTTTTACGAGAACGCTCAGGCATGTACATTACGTCGCTATGTTTTACTTCACCGTTTGAAGTTATCAGTAATAAGTACATGACCTAGAAAAGACAGAGGTGCGTGCCGTGGGATTTGAACCCAGGACGTCCAGTTTGGAGAAGTATTTGCTTAGTCTCGAATATACCTGGACTACTTTTTCAAGTAATGAGAAAAAGACGCTACCGGAATAGTAAGTGGAAGTTCTGTAAAAGCATCTGAATTTAACACTAAATGGGCAAAATTGCATAAAGAGGAAGGAGGCGCTGCATTGGGCTGAGCAGGAATAACTCCAGGCCATCAGAGTTATGGTGCTTGACATTTTGAGGCTTGAGTTAAACCAATTTAACAATAATATATAGCAATAACATTAGATACTTACTAGAAGTTAATGGAACTGGTGACGGACACAGCGTCTCCATTCTCAGCTATAATGGAGATGTGTGCGGTGCCAGAATCAGGAGGGTTGTACTCTGTAGCGCCATAAGTAGCTGTGTCATTGCTGGTGGAAGTATCATTGATACGGAGACGAATCTCTGTGCCGTACTCCGGGGATGTCACATTACTAATCAGCTGTAAGAGAGAAGACAAGAAATAAGAAGAAAATCATGAGACATTTTAGGCTAATGGATCCTTGTACAAGTAGATACGTAAAAGTTTCGTGACTACAAGATATGTCCTACCTAAGCTAAGGTGGATTTTTTATATACGATGCCGATAACATATGCAATATCATAGCAATAACTCTTTCTTCTCGTGGTTATGCTAGTGTTTTTTTAACCATGTATATATTTTAACCTATGTAGATAAGTAGGTCTAGCAGGCGCCGGGAACAAATCGTCTGACGCACAAACGTTATATTATGGTTAGTCTATAACGTTTTTTTGTAGTTAAAAAATTGTATTCAAGGCCCACGCGTAGCATCACGCGTAGCATGAAAGATTAAACCATTAGTAGATCGGGCTACTTAACAGTCTTTGAGCACGTAGTAAATAGATGTGTTGGCAATCTGACGTCATATTATTTCATCGAAATCACATAATGCTGACCTGTCCCTACAAATTTCAATAGAATTACTTTGTCAGCTAATATACCTGCTGATATGGATGACATGATTACAATACTGCTGTTAATATTTCATTGTATAGAAGAGTTTGTTTTTAGATTAGAACCGAGATTCAAATAGTAAACATAAAACAAATTATATAGCTTGCTGTTTACTGAGAATTAGCGAGTCAACAACATAACGCAAGAGATAAATACAAGAACTACAATGGATATTAATTTTAGCTTTTGTCACGTACACAAAGCAAAAACACTTGCAAAGACAATAATTATTATGATGCCAAATAATATTTCAATTTATAAATCAATGATATTATGAACTAAGCTTTGAAAACTTGTTTAAAAGAAAAAGAAAAATTTATAAAAAAAATATTTTTCATTCTAAAAAACAATGATGGTAGGAAATAAAGCCTATCCATGACCACAATTACTTGTACTTTAGGACTAACTGTCATAATGAACCTCAGATCTGAGATGCCTCTTCGATCTTTGTGTATTGTTGCACAACTTAACTATTACGAGGATGTCGCGTGATCTGTTACTCATTAAGACTTGAATAAATAATTGCAGTGATACTCTAAAATTTTATATAACATCGTTACTCCCATGAAGCATAAAACAACAAACAACATTAAAACTTTTAAAAAGGAAAAACGATTATCAAATTTGTCTAGATATGAAAATCGAATTACATTACGCCCAATTACCTCTTGCAGGTTCAAAAACTCTGCATCCCCCAGTTTCGTTCTAGTCGCGTACGCATATTTGAACGCCTCTACAACTCTGTGGTACGTCAGAATTTTGTCTTCAGATGTAGCGATGCTCGAAGAGTTGAAGTGGTAGCCGCTGAGGATGTTCAGAATGTTGACTAGGATGACGCCGCTGCTTGGCGGTGGAGGAGTATAGAGCACCTCACCGTTGCCAAGAGATACAGACAAAGGTTCGGTGATTTTGGCTCTGAAATAGACAATAATGGCTGTGTTCACTATTTGCTTGCTTATTTAAATTGCTAATATATATGTTCACTCTATAATTATAGACATGTAGGTAAAATAATCCTAACTAATTTAGTAGACCGCTGCAAGTAGGTTCTTAAAACATTTTCCTGAAGCCCTTTTGCCCAGTTATATGACAATAACATGCTTAGGTAGAAATATTAATTATAATATAATATTTATTACATTATTATTATTAATTGACAAGCTATACGTTTCACCACAACATACCTGATGTCGTCTAACATGTAAACGAATCTAGTTTTTGATACAGGAATTGGCTTAAGTGTAGCGTCATAAGAAAAGTTATTATTATGGTATAATCTCATGATTTATGTAGGTACATAATTTATGCCTATCAATAATCTATCCGTCTTTCTTCACATTTCACGTACTGTTGTGTTTGTTTTTTCTTCTTTAGATAAAAGTACATATTTAAGCCGTGCCTAGAGTTTGTTATTGTGGCAATACTACTTTTAATAAATACTTTATCATCCGATATGCAGGATTACAAGTGGGGGTTACGTAACTTTGTTATGAAAAACACTGTAAACAATGTATATTAGAACTAGCATTTTACAGATAAGGATAGTCATTATCAGAAATTATATTATTTTAGTAGTAATTACGAGTGGCATCGACTGCTGGATGTTATTAGATTAGCTTTCATTGTTTTTTAAAATGATAGAAGTCGGATATGTAAATATATCATATTTTACCGCCAAGCAGTAGTCTATAACATTACTGTATTCTTAGAAGATATTGTACCTACTGGTTAGCGAAATCACTTTTTTTTTTTTTTGTAAAAAGTAATCAGACGAACTAGACGCTCTCCTGATGTTAAGAGACAACGCCTGTCCATGACCATTGCAGCGTTACACAGAACTTTGAGTAACAAAACAACGTTCAGGGCATCGCTGCTTTGGCTCTCATTACTTTGAGACTAGATGGTTAGTCTCAACAGCCCAGTAATTTCGCTAGCTGCAGTACCCTTTAAACTGGAACACTGTAATGTTTGCACACTACTGCTTGGCGGCAGAATATCTGGTACTGCGGTGGTACCTACCTAGACGACCTCCTGCTAAGGAAATCTACCACCAAGTATCTACCACTAAGTTAATGTCTTTTATAAATAAACACTAACGCTTACTACAAGTACTGGGTAGGCATGTAATGATCATTGAAACATACTAACTCGTATTTCATCAACTCTCTTTCGATCGATGGTCTTTTACGATCTGTAAAAGACCATGGACCAAAAAAAAACTTTACAATTAAAATGTACTTAGTGGTAGATTACCTTAGGAGGAGGTCGTCTGCGTAGGTACCACAACTGCACCAGATAATCTGCTGCTAAGCAGGTAGGTATTGTGTGAACGTTACTGTAGTCTGGTTGGAAACATATTGCAGCTTATGAAATTAAAAGGCATTGAAAGTTTCTAACTAATGAGCGCCAGAGCAGCGATGCCCTGGACTTCGTTTTGTTACTCAAAGTTCTGTGTATCGCTGCAAAGGTCATAGACTTGATTTATCTCTTACCATCAAGAGGGTGTCTCCTTACATTTGCATTAAAAAAAATGTTAGCTATTATACCAAAATACACGAAAGATTCCTTTCACTAACTAGATAACTTAATATGCCTTCACTGTCACTGTAATATATTGATCTCGGCAGTTTTGTTTGGTAAATTTCCACAATGGTATACAAAGTTGCAAGTAGATTTCATTTGTAATTTATTAGGAGTTGTAATTAATTAAGTAATTTCCTAGATACGAGGTCATTTCCATTTAGAAATAGGTTTCTAGATAAGACCTAACATGAAAATACCGATTTTAATGATTTACGTTATTCAAGTTTTCTCTACAAATGTCGGAATAAAAGGCATAATTACTCGCATCATACTTGTATATATGAGTAGAACGTCCACCCACAAGGTGGATTAGGTGGCGAACGACCTAATGAAGACAGCAGAAACGCGCTGGATGTGAACCGCTTCCAACAGGTCTGCATAAAAATTAATGAGGGAGGCCTGTGCCCAACAGTGGACGTTCTACGGCTAAGATGATGATGATGATACATGGGTACCCGATGAAAATATACATACAATACCTCCTTGCCATAAATCGATCCCTCAATAAGTATAGATATTATAAAAGACACACCGGCGGTGTCTAGATAGGATCTTTGATAAACATTGCCTGCAAATTTTTACGTAAATATTTTAATATTATTTTGGTCAATATGACGGAAAGACCGTAAACAAGTTTATTTTAATTATTTATCCACGACGGAATGGAGGCGTATACGTTTAGGACGAGAGGTTGTTAGTAGATCTAATTTAAAAAAAAATCATAATGTTCCCATTTATCTCCCAAACGGTGTGATCGATTTAGATGCGGGGTTTTCTGAGTGCTAAGTAACGACGTAGTGGAAAATGGTAAACAGACCCAGCCTAGAATGGAATTGGCTCTCAGTGAGGATGCCTGTAGCGTGTAATGCTGCAATGGTCATGAACAGGCGTTATCTCTTACCATTGGGAGAGCGTCACGTTTGTGTCATTACTTTTGCACAAAGAATAAAGAAAAATATATGGTACCTAAATTACTCATGTATAAAGTTACAAAATTCAATAACCTATAAAAATAATGTACCTTACTAATATTAAGTGCGCAAAAAAAATGCATAAAGGAATATCTGACTCACTATTTTCTAAAGAAACGATAGTTCAGCTGTACGCATTGTTTAATATTTTAAATAAACAGATTGTGAAACTTATGTGAAATGTTTCGAAATGCTTAAAATATGAGTCAGGAGAAGTATTCTAGAAATTTTTAGGAAATATCGTTATCGGAATGAGTTATGTTACTAGTAATCTAACTAGAGAAATTTAATACGCTTTGGGGAAACCTTGAATTATAACCGTTTAAGGAAATACATTACAAGAAAAATTTTAATGTAATTTTTTTTTACAATGGAAAAAACGCTAATTACTTTTTACTATCATTGAGTATCTATTGAAAAAAAACTCGGAAAGATTTTATTATAAAAATACAAAAAAAATTATGGCTTTGTTTCAAAATACAATAGTTAATTTTATCATTAGCGAACCTGTATGCAGCTTGGCTTTCGCTGTAGCCAGTGCTAAAATGCCTCATTATTTTTCAATATTGAATATGTATTTTTATTTTTATGTTTGACAAGCTAGGTGTTTGACCACAGCTAAGTGACGGTGATGTTAAGCGATAGTCGAAGATGGTAAATGGAATGTAACTGGATCTAGAAGTGAGGCTGCTGGAACACACCTTTAGGTGTTTTGCAACAGATTTTCAACTTGAGGGGGGAGCTAGCCGAGTAGGTACTAGAAAAACCCTTACCACTACGCTATGGTTTCCTCACGATGCGATGTTCTTTTTCACCGGTAGTTCAAGCTCATTGTCGGGGTTGGGAACCACGCTCTAAGGCGTGTGAACCAACCGCGCTAACAACTCGTCTAACGTCATTATTGGCTATTTTTACTTTTATTTACAAAAGGCTACAATGTTACGATAAATACTTGCGTATACACTCGTATCAATCAGCTTGTGAGTCTAATAGATAGCGTGAAAATAAACAATAACATACGCGTAAGCGTAAACATAAGCTTAAGTGTCGATATTTGAACATAACCATTTTGTTATTGTCTTTAAAATACATCGATCATACTTATTGTTTGATATCAAAGAATCTATCGTGGAATAAAGTTTTTTAATATTATGAATAATTAACCCAATAAGCACATATGTATATCTTATCATAAGTACAGCGAATTATATGTACCTAAAAAAGAAATAAGAGTGTACAAACGGCCAACCAATCCGAGTGATTATTGTCTTTTTGGCTAAATCAATTTTTTGTCACGAAATTTTTCATTTGTTTTATTATGTAAAATTAATGTAATGAACGAGACGTTCTCCTCATGGTAAGAGATAACGCATGCCCATGCCCAATGACCATTGCAGCGATACACAAAACTTTGAGTAGCAAAACAAAGTCCTGGGCATCGCTGTTTTGGCGCTCGTTATTTTGAGACATTCGCTGGTTAGTCTCAACAGCGCTGTCATTTTGCTAGCTGCAGTATCCTTCAAGCCAGAACACAATTATATTTACACACTACTTACGCTTGGCGGCAGAATATCTGGTATTAAATAAACAAACATTTTTAGCGGAGTATTGAACAAGGTGTGTATACTGCTCTGCAGTTAATTTGAATTGAGTGCTTGAATCAGGCCATACTAGATACCACTGTTATCATACCTACTTGAGAAAGATTCGTTTTCATGCGAGCACGAATGTGAAAATTCTTTTCTTCTGAGGATTGGACGATTTTTCGCCACGCAGGGTCGGTGTGAGTTAAAAATGCATACGCCATCGAGTTTAACCTTCCACCTAATTTTTGCTTTGTGAAATTTAGAATCATGACGTGTCATTTGCTCTGTACTTACGAAAGATTTTGAAATTTCTTTTTTTTTATATAATGTCCGTCCAAGATGGAAAGCACCACTTACTCATAGTTTTCCAAGTCTTCAGCGGTGATTATGCTTCCAACTTTCTGCAAGTCATCGAGAAAGTCCTTGGCCAGGGTTCCGTTGTAGAGCTCATCACCGCCGTACTTCGCGATCTGATCGAAGGTGTTGCAGAGGGCTTTGCTTGGCTTCACAACCGTGCCGGGCTCGTGGAACTTCCCTGAAGAACTCACGTACATCTCTCTGAAATACAAAATAATAATAAATATTATATGTAGTTCTTAAGATGACTGTGCTAGCGATGAAATACTGGAGCTTAAAGAAGCACTTTTGGCTCGTCTAGTTTAGATTTATGTTTTGTTATTAGCACTTTCCATTAACATACCATAAAGGTTTTAATGTCAGGATTATATTGTAGTGAAAGTAAATAGCGAAACTTTTTATTGTGTGCACAAGAATAAAAAAATACAGACAAGAACCTTATGCACTAAAGCTACGAGTGGAAAGTAACATCATCATCATAATCAGCCTATATGCTGGGCATAGTCTACTGCTGGACATAAGCCTCTCCTAAGACGCGCCACATCTTCAGCTGTTCATTTCCAGCTGTCAGCCAACTGTCCTACGTATATCGTCACTCCATCGAATTCTAGGGCGTCCTACATTTCGTTTGTCAATTAGTGGTGTCCACGTCAGGTCTCTACAACACTTCTATCTCAGTCCAATGCCACTTCAACTTGCTAATGCGCTGATATATGAGTGGAAAGTAAACAAAGCAACAATTATGGTATCTTTTAGACTAAAAAAGATCGTTATTGCATCTTATCTAAGTCTCATTTCATCAATAGTCCTAAGACTGTCGATCAAAATCGTATTAAGGACAATAAGGAAGAAGGAAATAAAATCATGACTTGTTCTTTTTTCCACATTATATTTTTTTCTGCGCGTAACTAATAAACAAGGTGGCAATCTAACTCACTTGAAATTGGCGTCTTCCCTAACATTGTTCCTTTTTTGTGCGATTTTTAGTCCATCGTACATAACCTTGGACAAGTTGAAGCCTTCGTTGCAGATATCTAGAGTCGGTTTTATCAGGTCCGCCCAGGGCAGCTTGCCCCAGCGCTGGTAGGCCGCCCACATGCCGCGCAACTCCCCAGGTACTGCCACTGCTCCAGGACCTGTGCCACAACAGTAATAATAACAATGTTGATTAGATGGTCATTGTCCCGATAGTCGACACGGTGAACGGTCTTATTTATAGCGAGACTCTCGCTAGATTGTTGCGTCAAAGGTCAGATACAAAAGGTAGTGATCCTTGACACAGCACGCTTTGTGAGGAGGTTCCTCACTCTGCAGCCCTAACCACCGGCAGCTTGAGCCCTGCCCCGCTGTCGGCGGCACTCTAGTTTTAGGTTTTTATAATATTTGTCGTAAAAAACTTAAATTTTAGAATAATAAATAAAATAAATAAATGTAAAATTAATTAATTTATTTATTTTGCATAATATTAATTTTTATTTTAATTGTCATTTTATAGTACTTAGTATAGTTTATGTGTTTTGTTTATTTATGATTTTGTTTGAATATTTTTAATACGAATATACATTTAAATTGCCTATCCTACACATAAAAAAAAATGTAAAATAATAATAATAAAGTTTACATTATCGATATTGCCGTACTAAAGCCCACAATAATACTTACACCTATACTGAAAAATTGCCAATTATACCGGTGAAATTAAATCGTAATGGTAGATCAAAACTTAAAACTATATCCTCACTGTAGAAGTTTTGAATATCATTAAAAATACATACATTTTATAACAAAAAACAGCCATATTATATACATGCTGAATAATTCGCAATTTTCTATCGACTAAATATTAATTAAACTCATGTGTTTTTGTTTGGCCAAAAGCACGCAAAAATGATAATACTACCTCGGTAACGAGAGACCTCTATCAAGTTAAACGAAAATAACTGAAATGAAAATATCCTAGAACATTTCACACAGCGCTATCTAGCCCCAAAGTAAGCAAAGCTTGCATATTATTTTTGTAATTACCTACTTATAATACACCCAGACATTGAACATATATTTAAGCTTGACGAGCTTAGATGTTTGTAAATACCTACATATTTATAATATACATATATTTATATTTTACTTGGTGGTTGATCTCCTTAGCAGGAAGTCGTCTAGGTAGGTACCACCGCAGTACCAGTTATTTTGCCGCTAAGCAGTAGTGTGTAAGCATTACTGTGTTCTGGTTTGAAGGGTACTGCAGCTAGCGAAATTACTGGGCTGTTGAGACTAACTCTATCAAAAGTCTCAAAGTAATGGACCTAGACTTTGTTTTGTTACTTAAAGTTCTGTGTATCGCTGCGATGGTCATGGACAGGCGTTATCTCTTACAACCAGGAGAGCGTCTCGTACGTCTCATTACTTTTTACATATAAATAAAATAAAATACAGAACACCCAAATGCAGAACAAACTTTTGTTTATACCGTAAAATGTTTGTACTGGGTGGGAATCGAACCCACTCCCTACAGGTCTTGAAGCAAATACACTACCAAATGAGCTAACAGATCAGTCAATACATACAGCATATTCAATATGATAGCTCAGTGGTTAGCGCGGTAGGTTCGCATGCCGAAGGGCGTGGGTTCAAACCCCAACAATGAGCTTGAGCTGCCGGTGAAGGAAAACATCGTGAGGAAACCAAGGCATGGTGGTAGGGTACTTTAGTACTCGGCTGGCTAGCTACCACCCTCAAGTTGAAAATCTGCCGCCAAGCATCTAACGGTGTGTTCCGGCAGCCTCACTTGAGAGCCAGTTGCATTCCAGGCTAGGTGTGCTTTACCATCTTCGGCCACACCTTCACTTGACATCAGGTGAGCTGTGGTCAAACACCTAGCCTGTCAACCATTAAAAAAAATATATATATTTGTAATCAAGTCACCAAAATGAGATGCACCCGTGTGAAACCGCGGCAGATCACTAGTAAACTATAAACGTTAATTGAAAGCTAACACTAGCCAATCTTTATGTTTTAGTATCGGTAGTACACGACCTAGAATATAATCTGATATCGTGTTATTAAATATCCAGAACAATCGTTTGTTATTAATATGCTCTATATTACTGGCCGGTAATTATTTTTTATTGTATTCTGTACCTACAGTTGTATTAACAGTGGATTTATGTTTATTCACATTAATTTTGAATCATGTTATGTGGAAATCTATTTGGTTCACGTGTTGTTTAAAATTCTATAGCCCTTTTATCCGCAGCTAACCTTTGTTGGAGGTTCTTTGACCTGTTGAAGGCTTTTATGTGTCCTTTTAACTCGTATAGTTTTCTGTACGAATGAAAATAGGAATAGTTTTAAGGCGAGATGCACATAAATACTTGTACTTATACGGGGTTACGAGGAACGGTAGTACTAAAGAAGGAGGACCGAAAGGAGGTCATTGTATCTAATTTTTTTTTATAGGCTGGCGGGTACGCAGAACTTTTAGTTGTCGCCGGGTCCCCGCATAGCTTGTTTTTTTTTCGGGTATTTAAATTTATGTATGAAAATGTGCCAAATTAATGCGCGTTAATAGGAAAGTGGTATTTAACATGTCTTGTGTTTCTCCCAAAACTCAATCGAAGCTTGTAGTAAAATAATACCTGTTTTACTAGGACATGACCAACTAAGATTTACTCTCTGTAACTTTGATTTAGAACTATTTCACTTGGTTTTTAATAAAACACTCTTCGTGGTTTTTAATAAAACAACTTCGAAACATTTCATAGTGGCAAATGCAGAAAGTACGACACCAAAAGTATCAACTTGAACCGCTGTCTTTTACCAACGCAAAAAGCGATTTATTTTGGTCAAAACAAAAAAGGTGAAAACAACTTAACAAGCAGCGGGAGTCGACACATGTTCAATGTCTCTTCAGGTCTTACCTAATTAATATCTATTAATGTAGTAAAAACTAGGTGGAGATTTACTAATAAATACATTTTTAATTTGGACAACCTGGACTACATTAGGATTATTCTCGTAATAATTCCATTTTCATTCAAATAAAACCATGTAGAAATCGTAAATGGGAAAAAAGAGTAGGAAAGATATACGTAGGTATAATACTTATAGCTGCAGCTAGCGCCCATGGCTTCCTCCGCGTTGACTTTAGAATTGAGTTCAAAGAGAATTGAAACATATTATATAACTAACAAAAAAGCAATAGTTTCATCCGTCATTAATTTTGCGCTATTTTATTACCTAGATTAGGATAAACAATACCTTTTATCCCGGAATACTGATTCACAAGACTAGGGTTACCAATCACAAATAAAAAAAAAAAATAGAATTTGAAGTTGGAAAAACCAGGCCATTTGCAGTACGCAGTAATAGACTGGCAAAGTGGCGCGCGAATTTTAAAATACATGACTTTATCAGGACGCTTTTTAAAAACTAGCATGTTTCAAAGTTATACCTAAAAGTTTGCTTGTATTGTGATTGTTCACGAAACAAAGCGCTTGTAAAAATTACAAGATAAAAGTCGCTTTAGATTAATATTTGCTAATGAAAGCTATAAATTATTGCCCTAACATTTCAAATTACTTTTATCTACTTATTGCAAACAAAGTAGGTATGTGAGAGAAATTTCTCTTATGGCTTTCACTTATTCTGGTCCAGTCCAGTCGAGTCAAGCCACTGTCTTTCTAAGCTATATTTAGGAATACGAAATTGCTCTCGAGCCAATTTCTTTGAGCGTGAATTAGTACCAATGGTCACTTAGTTAGTCCGATGCCGTACAAACTTAATAATTTACTTTTTTATTGAAAACCTCAAGTAGATACCTACCTACATAGTTTCCTTCTAAATAAACTGCACATCCTAGATCGCATCATTGTATATATGCGCATCAGACAGAAAATGGTCAAACGCAAACCTCATAATCATTATCAGCAATTTTAAAGCGCTGATAGCTCAGTGGTTAGCGCGGTCGGTTCACACGCCGAAGGGTGTGTGTTCAATTCCCAACAATGAGCTGGAGATGCCAGTGAAGAAAAACGCGAGAAGACCATAGCGTGATGGTAGGGTACTTTCTAGTACACGACTGGCTAGCTGCCACCCTCAAGTTGAAAATCTGTCGCCAAGCATCAAATTGTGTAGCTTCAGTTCCATTCCAGGCTAGATCTATTTAACATCTTCGACCACACAGTCACTGAGCTGTGGTCAAAACACGTCCGCTGTCAACCATACAAAAAAAGTTTCTTTTAAGGTTTCCGTACCCAAAGGGTAAAACGGGACCCTATTACTAAGCCTCCGCTGTTCCGTCCGCGTGTCCGTCTATCTGTCTGTCACCAGGCTGTATCTCAAGAACCGTGATAGTTAGACAGTTGAAATTTTCACAGATGATGTATTTCAGTTGCCGCTATAACAAAAAATTCCCACACAACAAAGGTTATTTTTTTTGCCGTTTTAATAATGGTACGGAACCCTTAGTGCGCGAGTCCGACTCGCACTCGGCCGGTTTTTTTTATTGCCGACGCACAGAAGGGTTATCATTGCTACAAAACTACTCATACTTATTCTCCAAGTAGAATTTTCAGGAAATGTGTACCTACATATACATAGTTACGTATGTAGTTCCTGCGAATCCAAACTAAATTGTGTTTTCATTCTAAAGTCAGTTGTTTATTTGTTTGACCTAAAACTAATTATACGACCATAGAATCATTAGATTAAAGATATCCTGAGTATTCTAGTTAAGACTTTATCTTTATCATTTGTTTCTTATCAGAGTTAGTGTTATTATCATTAAGGTCTATTAGTGTATGTGTCCTATTTCTGTTCTATGTCATGTAATAATAACTATACAAAAGATTGTGCCTATCTACAGTTACTGACAAACATACTTCCTAATAAAACTTGTGTTTTCGATTTAGTTCTTCGATTACAGGTTCGTGATTTTTTTGTTCATCGACCACTGCGGCAATGATGTCATTAATTTTTTTGTAAACTTCATGTAGGTAGGTAGTGTTATAGCTTAAAGTTTTTTTTTTTTTTTTTAATGAAAAAAGTAATGAGACCAACAAGACGCTCTCCTGATGGTAAGAGATAACGCCTGTCCATGAGCATCGCAGCGATACACAGAACTTTGAGTGACGAAACAAAGTCCAGGGCATCACTGCTTTGGCGCTCATTACTTTGAGATTTTTGATAGAGTTAGTCTCAACAGCCCAGTAATTTCGCTAGCTGCAGTACCCTTCAAACCGGAACACAGTAATGTTTACACACTACTGCTTAGCGGCAGAATAACTGGTTCTGCGGTGGTACCTACCTAGACGACCTCCTGCTAAGGAAACCTACCACCAAGTGACAAAGTAAATTATCCCAGGTCATCTGAGAATGATTTGGAGTAGGTATAGAATATATCTACCTATACCTGTCTTGTACACAATAATTGTGATGCATATAATTTATTTACATATAAGGAAGCTCTTGAAGATAAACTTTCAAACTTTATTGTCTGTGTAAATTTATGACCTGCCCCTGTACCCTGAGCTTCTTATTTCGATATCTGTTAGGGGCTTACGAAAAAGCTACGCTATTGCAAACCCTACTGCGCAGACACACGATTTATGGTCGCGTAGCCAACTTCTTGTGTGTCTAACAGGTATCGCTATAAGTAGCTCAGAGTAGGGGAGACCGGGGATGGTTGACCAAGTTTCAGCTTAAATGTTTCTATTTTCATTTCTTTAGAGTATATTACTTTAAAAACGGGTTCAGTTAATAGATTTACTATTGAGCTTTGGAAAGAAGTGGCAAAAAGCACGTTATTCATTATGATATAGAGTACAGGCCAGTTCTTGTATCATAGAAAAAACTGGTCAACCTACCCCACGCTTGGGGTAGGTTGACTATTCACCTGGGGTAAGTTGACCTATGAGGTTGTAAAGGCAAAATCTACAAGGAAATGGGATAAAAGACACAAAAATGCTACACTATTTTTTTTATTAAAACCAATAGGCAATCTTCCGCCACTTCAATTAAACACAATAAAATTCAAATTATAAGAAGAAACAATCCGACGTTTAAACATTAGGCAATTGGAGTATCTAAAAATGAAACAAAGTACCTAACTTTCTTAGTAAGTATTTAAAACAAAACGAACTAACTTCTTATAAAGTATCTAATCAGTCTTCCTCATCGGAGATGCAATTTTTGCATTCATAAAACAATATGTTGACCAGGTGGTCACTGGTCAAGCAGCCCCGTTATACGTTAGTCTACTAGCCCCGAACCCCCTTTTAATTTATAACTACGTGCCATATCCTCAAAACTGCGACGAAATTAAATAGAACAATACATAACAGAAAGAACATGAATCTAATATTAGTAGTAAATTGTTTGACAATCAATAACCATGAATAAACAGACATTAATACAAATAACATTACGTTAAAAATAATTACTTAGGTGCGTTGTTTTGCAATATCACGTTATTTCTTTCAAACGACGTGCGTGCGCGACGCCGCGTTCCCGGTGATTGTGCGTGGGGAGGTGACGGACTTTTGTGCCTCACTGGTTGCCTCAAGGCTATTACGTCGGACGAGTTTTTAATAGTTAGTCAACCTACCCCTATCGCCAACCAGCCCCGGTCTCCCCTACGGGGGCAGTTCTGATATGAACATTTTTTTTCGGATGTTTTTTGTTTTGTAGTCGAAGAAGCTTCGTTACCCAACTACCAAAAAAGGAGGGCTATGAATTTTGCAATCAATGTATGTGGGTATATTTACGCGACCTTCGATTATTTCTTAAACTGCCTAACTTATCGTATTTTAACAAATGATTTACTCACAAAGACTAACTTGACTTGACTCGACTCATAATATGACGTCATAGATGCTAAAATGTTTCACGTTTCGTATGAAAAGCAAGGGCTGCTTAATAAAACTGTCGGGATTTTTGTTTATTAGCCTTTATCTTGCTTAAAGTTTTACCTTCAGCAGATTTGTGGGGGTCCCCTCCATACATGTCGACCGTGGCCTTTAGGGGAGCCTTTTCCCTAGCATTCACGGTATAAGCCTTGTCATCTTTTATGTAGACCGTCATGAAGAAACCTCCGCCCAGACCCATGCTCTGCTGATTGAGAACCCCGTTGCAGAACATTGCCGCAATGGCCGCGTCCACTGCTGATCCATTGTTGAGAAGGATATTTCTGAGGATAAAAACAATATGATTGTATTTATTTAATGACGAAGTAATGAAACAATCGATATTTTATTTATACTTATATAAAGTTAAATTACCACTCACTGACTCACTTAGATAAATAGAAGTCATATAAGGGGATATAGGGGGGGGGAAAAGGAGTATAGGGTCATACAGGGATGAGTTCAGAGGGCCCAGGAAAAATCTGAAATCACCAGGAAACCAGGTCTTCGCGACCCCGCGAGGCCGAAGGCCGAGCTTCGAAGGTGCGAGGCCGAAGGCCGAGCTACCGACTCGCGAAGCCGCAGGCTGAGCCCCACACTTCGAGGCCGAAGGCCGAGAAGTGTGGCAATCACGAGACACCCAAGTCGTAATCATCATCATAACCAGCCGATATTCAACTGCCTCGCGTTTCCTTACCTTTCGTTCAATTTGAATTTCGTTTGATAAGTTCAACTGAGCGACAAGAGTTTAGCTCACGGAAAAGCCAAAATCATCATCATAATCAGCCACGACCCAACCGAATGCCATTCCTGCCCCGTTTATCCTACTGCTTTGTTATTTTTTAAAAGTTACAAGTCAAAAGCAAAGCCCCGCCCCTCCCCACCATGACGACCTCCCCGCGGGCCGCATGCGGCCCGCGCACCCACGCAAATACTAGTTATATTATATGCAGATCGTAAGGAAAAGCTTGTGGCACTGTATAGGTATATATATATATCTATCTAAAAGCTTGAGTAGCAAAAACATTTTTTTTTGCTTTTTTTGGTGTTTGTAATGATCGTCAAAAAGGTTTGACGATCATTAGGTACTAACACGGCAATGTTTAGGCACACACTGCCGATTGATTGATTAACTCTTCGTTGTTCACATAAAAAATTATACAATACAGAAGAAAAATAACTTAATTAAAAGGTGTAACAAGTGGTGATCGCTAAAAGCAATCTCTCACAGGCAACCTTAAGGTAGAAAGGGTTAAAGGAAGAAAAAGACTGAGTGTTTCAATAACTAGGATATACATAACTATACCTACCATAAATATATTTACATCCCAGTAATAATACGAGCTAAAAACGCTGTAGCGAGCTCAAACAGTGAAAACGGTTCCAATCATTCTTTCCTCCGGTGTGATCCCGCGCACACCCCTCACTAGCTAAACAACACTTGGTATACATCGACTAAGCAAACACCTTTGGCCAAAACCCCGCGAACATTCGTTTTTCATCGGTAACGAGAGATTTTTCAAAAGAAAAACTATAAACAATAATAATAATCATAATTAATTTCAGACCATGTACGTCCATATGAAATATCATATATCATAAAATTAAAACACAACACGTACACTCATTAAAATTGAAATAAAAATGTTACCTACACTCAATAAAATAGAAAAAAAAACATCCTAATACATAGACTAGCTTGAATAAAATAGATATTTGTATAAAGAAAATATACGTAGGTATATACAAATAAACGACAAATAGTAATAGCATCCATATACATAATTATACGTGAGAATATTTGATTTTAGGGTAAAAGCTATTTAAACGACTTTCGGCTTCTTGTCGTAAATACATCGAGATTCTCTAAATCGTTTGATTGCAGAACATCCGAGGTTAGACAAACATTCATTTCTTTTAGCTTGGCTCAAGATAGAGAAATTTTTGCTAATGTCTATGGCTAACGGTTGTCAATCAAACTCTTTAGAATTTTAGACCTTGTTACCACAGCAATAAGAGATCATACTACTCGTAAATACCAAACTATATATTGTATACACGTTCAATGAGAGACGCAAGCGAAGTATATTGTGAACTCACAAAGAATACATGCTAGTCTACAGTATTCAGAACGTAGCAACAATATAGAAATGAAACAAAGCTTTCACAATTGACACGAAGATAAATGAAAAGAAATCAAATCAAATTCTCGTGTTTTTGTAGCTATTCAAATATGTTTTTAATGTAAATACCCAATTAAAAGATAAAATATTGAATATCTTTTCCCAGCTTCATATACGTGCCAAAAATACCTCTGCCAACCCAAATGTTTCGCCGATATAAGATGCTCTGATTATAGTGTTTTTAGGTCGAACCAACATTTTGTTGTCACTATTTGTAGCAATACGGATGTAAAAAACTACGAATTTCGACTGCGTGTTTTATGATGAGGTCATGTAACAAATTTAAACGCAGCTTGAAAGACTGACTAAATTCATAAACTGTAAATGTTTTAGAGTAAAAACTTTTTTGGCTTTTGTGTTACCACTTATCTCCTATTTATTTTACAGATTATCAGCTGTTCGTTTGCATGATTTACCCTAGGTAAAAATGCCTCTTGTATAACAAATGACTTCAGAATCTTATGTTTTCAAAACATATCGCTTTATTATTAAAACTTCTGTCACTACTTTTCTTATATCTCGATACAACAAATTTATTCTATAATTTCATCAGACGATAAATTCTAGAATAACTTGTTATGGTAATAACAAATCGGGTGTTCATTCAATAATAGTGCGCAGTTAAAATATAGTTAACAGCTATTGTCTGTATCTATATAAACAATTGTGACACTATTTATAATATCGACATTGTCTATTAATCAGTTTAAGAACAGTTAGTTTTTATTAACTGCCCCATGCTGTGTGCTCATGGACTAGTATCTGGTATCTCCTCATTGTGAGAAGGGTATATAGTCCACTAATCTGGCCAAGTGAGGCTTGGCAGACTTCACTCATCTTCCAAACTTTTTTAAAGAACCTTTGAACCTCACGTTCTCTTTCGTTGTTCGAAGTCAGCTACAAAGCGGATAAAACTTAGAAAAGACAGCAAGTTTCAGAGGTGCTAGTAAATAAAAAATGTGCTGAGGATATAGGTATCGAAAACTCAGAAGAAAACATTTCTTTTTAGTATGTACTTACGTTTACTAAAATTTGTATTTTTAATAATTTTGAAAAATAATTATAGTTTAAACAAAAACTTCAGAAACTCTTTAAAACTTAGTTTATTTCCATAAAACTGCAAGCAAGCAGACGTTTATCAAGCTATCAAGATGCCTATAACTGGCATCGGAACTGGCATAAATGTATCGGAACATTACTTTTTGTAATGTGTCTGTAAATTTAGCAAAAAGTATGCTGTTGGCGTACCTTAATAAATAAATAAAAAAAGACGGTTCTATGTCCCGGGGTTCAAATGCAGTAGGTACCTACAGAATGGAAGCCAAACAATTTGCCAACTAGGCTGTTGAAAATTCATTAGCCAGACAAGCTACTTATACGTTAGTTAAAATAAAATTGCTTTCTCTGTTCAACTGTTCAGACTAGTTTTTGTTACCTTTGGCTGTTACGAATTTTTTTAGTTAACTACTCGCACTGTATACCTATAATTATGTAGGTACCATAATTTTTGTGTTGCCAATCTTCAGAACGTGGTGTGAACTGGAACTGAAGAAATAAGCTTAATCAAATTATTTAGTATTTGAACTATTCAGCCGGTATCGAGTGGATTTGGAACTGTTTGTTTCGTTGTATTTTCGTTATTACTAAAACATCATTTATGAGGTTAATGTTTAAGATATTTAAGGATCCAATCTATATGTGATCTAATTTAGAAACACGATTACTTTTAGTTTCCTCGATAGAAAAAAAATCCAAAGTAACCCCAAACAATCTATAGAAAACCTCGATACGGCGTAAATACTGCACGGAAAGTCATCAGGCTTTGTATAACAATAAAATTACATTTTCTCTAAATAGTTATTACATAAAAATTACCAAAATATGATTTTGCTTGAACAAACGAAGGAAATACCTAAATTTTTGCGCGTTTCGTCCATTCTAAGCAGAGCTACCACGCTGTTCCCCTATCCGCTTTAGTACCGCTTCGACTGTCGGACGGGGAGGTTGTGTCGCTGTTGAGGTTGCTTTTACGTACGATCACAAAGTAAACGAACCGGATCAACAAATTTGCCACTTGTAGACATAGACAGGTGGCCGAGTGGTATCGGTACCCGATTCTAATCCGCAGTCACGGGATCGAAACCAACCAACACTCGAAGATTATTTTTGCACACAAATTTTGTTGTATTTTATTTTGTTTTTTTAACAGACTCGATTTTATAAATTATAATAAAATTAAATAATATATAATTATCATAGGACATTACACACAGCGCCATCTGACCCCTAACTAAGCAAAGCTTGTACTATGGAAGTCAGATAACTGATAGGTAATACTTCAATACTTTTTTTGTAAATACATACAGTACATCCAGATACAGAACAAACATTTGTTTATGCTTGTCCTGGGTGGGAATCGAACCCACGCCTTGGAGCAGACATACAGGGCTGTCAATTTTAAAAGGAGGAGGTTTTCAATTCGACAATTTTTTTTTGTAATGGTTTGTTATGCTAGGTCTGCTATACTGTAAGTGTGTTCCGCGGAACCCTAGGGTTCCGCGATACCTCTGTAGGGGTTCCGCAAGAATTTAGAAAAAAAAATCAAAACACCTGTCTCTGGTCGAACGTTTTGACTCCGCGGCCGCGCATAGGTTTATTTATTTGTATAAACATGTGTTACAATAGCTGGTACAATATCTCATAAGTTTGGTATTTTTTTTTTTTTAATGGTTGACAGGCTAGTTGTTTGACCACAGCTCACCTGATGTCAAGTGAAGGTGTGGCCAAAGATGGTAAATCACACCTAGCCTGGAATGGAACTGGCTCTCAAGTGAGGCTGCCGGAACACACCGTTAGATGCTTGGCGGCAGATTTTCAACTTGAGGGTGGTAGCTAGCCAGCCGAGTACTAAAGTACCCTACCACCATGCTATGGTTTCCTCACGATGTTTTTCCTTCACCGGCAGCTCAAGCTCATTGTTGGGGTTTGAACCCACGCCCTTCGTCATGCGAACTTACCGTGCTAACCACTGAGCTATCATCGCTACAAATCAACATGTATACTTGTATACTTGTGAGCGCGCTGTCCCTTTGATAAAAGCCGCCTCTGAATTAGACGCTATAGTTGTCAACAAGCGACTTTCGACTCTAACTTTAAACAATAAAGTCGAGATTGTTTACAACGCAATTTTTAAATTTCTCATTTTATTTTTGCTTTTTGTTTATCAAATCCCATTAGTTACTTTTTTTTAATATCTTCTATTATTGTACTTGCCATATGGTAAAGTAAGTAATAATTAGTAACTGTTACATTGTACTTTTATTATGCTTATTAATAAAGATTCTTTATTAAAGAACACACTTTTAAAAAGTATTGTTTTATTATAGGGTTCCATCAAGTATTTTGCTTCCCAAAAGGGTTCCGACACCAAAAAAGTTTGAGAACCACTGTGCTAGGCTATGTTTGACCACAGCTCACCTGATGTTAAGAGAAGGCGTGGTCGAAGATGGTAAAGCACACCTAGCCTGGAATGGAACTGGCTCTCAAGTGAGGCTGCCAGAACTCATGGTTAGATGCTTGGGGACATAATATTTTCAACTCTCGTGTGGTAGCTAGCCAGCCGAGTACTAGAGAGTACGCTACCACCACGCTATGGTTTCCTCACGATGTTTTCCTTCACCGGCAGCTCGAGCTCATTGTTAGGTTTGAACCCACGCCCTTCGGCATGCGAACCGACCGCGTCAACCACTGAGCTATCATCGCTACAAAAATGTATATGTATGTTAAATAAATATAAATAAATAAATATCGTAGGACATTACACACAGCGCCATCTGGCCCCAAACTAAGCAGAGCTTGTGTGATGGAAGTCAGATTACTGATAGAATACATAAATACTTTTTTTTGTAAATACATACTTATAATACATACAGAACAGCTAGACACAGAACAAACATTTGTTTATTCACAAAATGTTTGCCCTGAATGGAAATCGAACCCACGCCTTACAGCTCTCAAGGCAGATATACTACCAATGAGCCAACGGGGCTGTCTGTTACGCGATAATTCCGCTAATTATGAATCGATTTTGATAATTTTTTTTTTGCTTGATAGATCCATACTTCTGAGGTGGTCTCATATAAACTTTATCGAAATCGGTCGAGCAATTTTTAAAAATCAACATAAATATAAAAATTGTATACGTCGATGACATTTTCGTTTACTCCGAAACCTCGCTGTTTCATTAGAGCATAAATAAATAAAATAAATGAAAAAGCAAATCCAATATGGCCGCCATCAAAATAGATGCTTACATATTTTTTCACAACTCCTATAATATGGGTATCAAATAAAAGGGCTTGACAAGTAGAATAGAGTAAACTTTAAAAAAAGCAAATCCAATATGGCCGCTAACAAAATGGCGGATTACATATTTTTTCACAATACCATCAATATGGGTATCAAATGGAAGAGCTTGACTAGTAGAATACATTATAATAAAAAAAGCAAATCCAATATGGCCGCCATCAAACTAGAGGATTACATATTTTTCCACCACTCCTATAATATGGGTATCAAATAAAAGGGCTTGACTAGTAGAATAGAGTAAACTTTAAAAAAAGCAAATCCAATATGGCCGCTAACAAAATGGCGGATTACATATTTTTTCACAATACCATCAATATGGGTATCAAATGGAAGAGCTTGACTAGTAGAATACATTATAATAAAAAAAGCAAATCCAATATGGCCGCCATCAAACTAGAGGATTACATATTTTTCCACCACTCCTATAATATGGGTATCAAATAAAAGGGCTTGACTAGTAGAATAGAGTAAACTTTAAAAAAAGCAAATCCAATATGGCCGCTAACAAAATGGCGGATTACATATTTTTTCACAATACCATCAATATGGGTATCAAATGGAAGAGCTTGACTAGTAGAATACATTATAATAAAAAAAGCAAATCCAATATGGCCGCCATCAAACTAGAGGATTACATATTTTTCCACCACTCCTATAATATGGGTATCAAATAAAAGGGCTTGACTAGTAGAATAGAGTAAACTTTAAAAAAAGCAAATCCAATATGGCCGCTAACAAAATGGCGGATTGCATATTTTTTCACAATGCCATCAATATGGGTATCAAATGAAAGGGCTTGATTAGTAGAATAGATTATAATAAAAAAAAGCGAATCCAATATGGCCGCCAACAAAATGGCAGATTACATATTTTTTCACTACAACCTCAATATAGGTATCAAAATGAAATGAATGGGATTGACTAGTAGAATGGAGAATACTTTAAAGTTGATCCAATATGGCCGCCAACAAAAATTAAAACACACATCTATGTTTTTCACAAAAAAATTCGGGAATTGAACCCATGCCATAAAGCTATATTCTACTAAAAAAGAAATATTTATTATTATTTTATTTTAATTTAGTATTTTTTAAATGACTTCTCCAAAATGGACATGCGAGTAAAGCCATGGGTAAAGTAATAAACTATTTTTTTTTAATAATTATGCACGTCATTATTTTGAATCAATCAATTATGAACATACTAAAGTATACATAAACACCCAAACAAAACAAACATCTATGTTCTTCTCATCAAAATTTGCCCTCGGTGGGAATCGAACCCATGCCATACAACTCATGACGCAAACGTGCTGACTGGGTAGTCAAAATAATAATACTTTTTCGTCGTTTATTATTCGTCAGTGGAAAGGAAAAAAGTGAGGTGTATCGTAGGAGTTGCTTACGGTATGTCATATTCTTAGGTTCCATAGTGTTATAATAAATTAATTATTTTCAATAGATAAAATAGGGAATTAAAAATGTTCAGTTACATAAAAAGAAATACACAAATTTACAAACAAAAACCTACTCCATGACCCTTAGGCCAACTAAACGCACTGCTTCAATGAAACAGCGAGGTTTTTTAATACTTGTGTTGATTTTTTTTTACTTGCTCGACCGATTTCGATAAAAAATATATGGGACCATCTCTGAAGTATGGATCAACCAAGCAAAAAAAAGAATCATCAAAATCGATTCATAATTGGCGGAATTAGCAGGAGGTCGTCTAGGTAGGTACAGACCACCGCAGTACTAGATATTCTGCCGCCAAGCAGTAGTGTGTAAACATTACTGTGTTCCGGTTTGAAGGGTATTGCAGCTAGCGCAATTACTGGGCTGTTGAGACTAACCATCTAGTCTCAAAGTAATGAGTGCCAGAGCAGCGATGCCCTGGACTTTGTTTTGTTACTCAATGTTCTGGGTATCGCTACAATGGTCATGGACAAGCGTTATCTCTTATCATCAGGAGAGTGACTCGATCGATTTATTACTTTTACATAAAAAAAAATTGTCGAATTGAGAACCTCCTCCATTTAAAATCGAGTCGGTTAAAAAAAATAAGATAGATAGATATAACTCTTTATTGTGGACATCATAAATAGAAAAGAGTACAGAGAATAAAGAACCTTATGAACTAGTGCCACAAGTGGCGGCCTTATCGCTAACAGCGATCTCTTCCAAGCAACCAAGAAAAGAAAAAATACAATAGAGAACATAAAAAACAGACGGGAGATGTAACACTAATAAGAAAAAAATAAAATAAAAATAAAACGTATTATAAAAATAATAAGTATACAAAAATAATCGTATTATAATGTATTTAAAAAAAACGAAATATTTATGTATTATATTTATTTAAAATACCTATCAACAAAATTTGTGTGCAAAAATAATACCTATTCCGTATTAATATGGTGTTGATTTCGATCCCGTGACTATGTGGCCGTACTCATACAGCTTGTTACCACTCGGCCACCAGTCTACTAATATAAGCGGCAAAATAGTTGATCCAGTTCGTCTACTTAGCCGTTTAAGTATTTAGCTCAAACCGATTTTCATTTCGCCGCCGTATGTGTATCGACAATGCCTGTAGCGCGTGGCGCCGACGGCGGCGCGCGGTACTAGCTGTTCGCTCGTGTGCCTTGCGCACTCACACACGGAGCGCACAGAATACCTAAAATCGACTAGAGAAATGCACTCGATAGGCCCTTCACCAAATGATACGACGTAAACTCAATATACGTCATACGCAACGTCAACATTTTAATTTTTGTTCAAAACGGGACATTTTCAAAATCTTCACTTTTATTATCAAAATGGAATTGGACAACAGATTTTTCAGACGTTCACAATTTATTCATGAGATAGATTATGGCCCTTGTACATAAATATGTATTTCTTATAGTTGTTAGGTGCTGGTTTGTGTTTGTTCTACGAAAACCCTGTAGTTATGTATATGAAAATGTAAGATTTTGGTTCAAAATTGTTCAAATTGATTGCATAGAAGTATTGAAAAACTTCCAGCGAACGATTTTAGACTAAATGTTTTAATTATTCCAGTCTGTTACTTATACGTATCACTACTTTTTATTAACGTTAATTGTTTTTTATGATTTTTTATAAATTCTTTGACTTTTCTGTAACTAATAACGGGACAATTTGGGGTCCAGAACGTATCACAGTGTAAATCAACTATGTGTGCGTTTTTTGTGTGCATGTAGCTTCACAACGTAAAATTTAGAGGACCAAGGAATTAACATACTATCTATGGTTTGACACAAAAAATAAAAAAATGAATAATAATTACATATAGGTACTTATTAATTTTATCTAGGATGTAATGTATATCTGCTCATCAAGCCACTCAGGCATCCGTGCGATGACCTGAGCAACTGCAGAATACGTAACAGTTCTTAGTTCTTGTATTGCCTAATTGCCTATTCGCACTTGCACAAAAAAAGCCAATAAAATGGCTTATACCGTTATACATAACTACCTACGTACGGCTGTTACAGATGTTTGCTACAATGTTATAGAAGATTTATGCTTCCACTTCGACTTGTATTGCAGGCTTCCTGGGTTAAGATAACTTAAGGTAAAATACCAGTAAATATATAATAATAATTATAATGGTAACCAATACCATAGCTGCCGTCATAGCGAAAAAAGACGTATCTGTAATTTTTTACGTTTTAATAAAAAAATACTGGTAACTGATTTTGATGATGTAGGTATATTACTCAACTAGGCACGGACGGAAAAAATGACAGATACGTCTTTTTTCCATATGACGCAGATAGATCTATAACAAACTAGGATACCATGTAAAAAAATAAATTACTTTAGAGATTATATAATGTGCTTTGCTTAGTTTAATTGGATTATGGTGTTATTAAAAATCCACATAAACTACATGTATACTGCAACTGTATGGCACAAAGCCAATCGTACTGGAAAGCGAGTCAAAACTAATCGATTTAACGTAGTCACGTATCTACTATACCTAACACAACATGCATAGCTTGTGCATAATTTTATCATTTAAGTATTGAAAAAGTTATAAAACAAAATTTAAATAAATTTTTAGTTCTGCGTTATTTTTTTGCTTATTTTACAATTTGCGGGTAGTTTATTGACATACCTACTGTGAGCTATAGAAGTTAGCTTCAAGCTCAAAGGTTTCCAGGTAGAACTAGAGATTCTAAGCAAGCATTTTTGAAGGCAGATACCTACCTAAATAATGACCTAGTCTGTCCAATTGTTAAATTCGTTTTGGTATGTCCTTAGGCATAAGGTTAACACTGGCCAGACAAACGGCTTCAAATACAGCTTATTATTACTTATCGAAATTTTTAAACGGCAGTCGAACAGTTGGTTAACCATTGTCCTACGTGAGCGATGCAAATCGACTTTACTCTGTCCAATAGGTTAGTTAACCCTTATTACAAAAATAATGAAATGATAAAGTAGAAAAGAATAAAGAAGAAAAGAAATCTCTCGTAGTCGTATATTTAAGGGTTAATTAATAAGTAGCTTGTAACTATCTAGACCTAAAAGCCAGTTCCATTCCAGGCTAGGTGTGCTTTAGCATTTTGAAAGACACCGTCACTTAACATTAGATGAGCTGTGGTTAAACACCTAGCTTGCGAAATATTAAAAAAAAAACGTTTTAATGCTAAGTAAGTATAAGTAAAATAGTATTTAATTCATCCATTCTCTTAGCAAAACATTTATTTATAACACCACCTTTCGTAATGTTAAACTATAGAAAAATTAATGACTATGCCTATGGTACCACACCATTAATTATGAAAAAGTATATTTTCATAACAAACTGTAAAATATGATGTTCATAGATATGTAGAACGAATATATAGGTATAGCCAAAGCGTACAAGCGTACTATAGAACAATAAAAGATATTGTTTAGGTAGGTACGTAAGTTATTATTGCTAGTAAAATCTTCGAAATTCTTTATTCCATACCAAACAACTCAGAACTTCCTACACCTCACGTGATGTGACCAATCGGGCGTGACATTGTTTACGACGCAAATAAAGCCCCAGATAAAGCAGAAGTCAGTATACAAAACGAACAAGTCATAGTCAAAGCAGCAGTTAGTATATGCCAGCCAAGTACAGTTCGACCAATTTAACAGAAGTAGTGGTTGAATGATGGAACTAAAAATGTCCTACAGATCTTTACTAACATTGTTGTAAATACGATTATAGCACCCTCATCCTATTATATATGTAAGTTAGTCGTTGTAGTCGATATAGCTAGCAAGGCCAGCCACCTCGCCGTCTGCCCCGACTTATCCAAGGTTATTATTGTGTATAAACACAAAGATACGAGTAGGCGGATAAATACTGGTTCGAATATTAAATAGATTGAGGTAAACAAAGACTCTGAAGGCAAACTTATTGAGAATAACAATAAGAAAACAAGTCAATTATAAAGATTACTATAAAGAAAATAAAAGATCCAAGTAAAAATATTGAAATCTACCTGCCTAGTGGAAATTATAAGAAGACATGGATTTCAGATGATTTTTTTTTACATTACACGCACACTACCAGTGCCAGAGTCGATAGAAACAACAAAATAATGTTATGACTAAAATTTTTATTCTCCTTAAATTATTATTACAGTCATGTGCACCTCATTAAAGGATACAAAATAAAACGTATAATAATCTAGTTAGGAATTAATAACACAGCAAAGTTCTGAGCTTTACAACAAGCCCAATTCGAGTTGAGATCAGTCGCTGGAACGGTGTGGAATCCAATGGAGTAGTCCAGTTATAAACTGGCGTGAACAATGAACACAAGTCCAATGCCAAGTTACTTCAGGCGCGATGGCCTGAATCTATGCCGCGTTCTGCCAGTGTAGTGTGCGAGATAAAAACACTGCGTCAGCAAAAACCGCCTTGGATGTTCCACTGATCTCTGAGACGTGCGACCCGAGTTTTCTTCGGGTATCCGCCATAACGTTCTCCTTTCGCTCGGCATTTCAACAATCCTTTTATTACACGCCATAGTCGTCTTTCATTCGATATGTTAGTGCTTCGTCGCTCCTTTCTTGTTATTAGCGGTATTGACTAACTTGGTCACGATCTTTCTGGAATGGCCGGACGGGTCGAAGTGGTTTGTGTGCTCGCTCACCTCTCGCTTCGTGCGTTGCTTGCCGCTATGTCCAGAGAAAATGTGCTTGTCGTGATCGAAGTTGTAGTAGTCGTATTCGTCAAAGAAAGCCTCGGACATATTTAAGTTTGGTTTTTGATTTACTTGAAATACACAGAAATGCGTCTCTGTGACAGCGTCACTGATGATTTTGTTTGACAGAATGTTTGCGGTTTTAGTGTGCGCGGCGCTTATATAGCGTGGAGGGGCCACGTCGGTGACCGCATGCGCGTCGATAACGTTCTCGAAGCGTGATTGGTGGAGCGGCTGCCGGCGACCCGGTTTATGAAGGCTTATTGTTTATTTATAGATGCGCGCGTGTATGGGTAAGCCGGTTAATGATACCAGTATTTATTATTGTACCTATGTAAAGAGTAAAACTGAAATATACGAATTCGTTTTTTGCGGCAACATGAAAATGTCATGTTGCCGCATTATATTATATTTCAAACTTGTGCTTTTTGGAGTATATGTGTTAAAATTGTGATGTTTTATTTATAAAGTCCCGCATTATGTGAGAAAATTAATATGAACATTAGTTAATTACATTACGTATATTTATATTCTTGCATGTAATGTAGTGACACATGACGTCGTGTTGTTTCCAAAACTCCATCGAAGCTTGTAATAAAGGTATCACGCAAGAAACATCATTGTGTATACCTACGTATAAAATCTGATTGGGAACCAAAGGTTTTGTAAGAGTTCTTTTTTTACAGACATTTAATACCAAACGTTATTAGTAATAGTACTGAAAATAATTTGAAAAACTGCCATGCGTAGCAGCCTACGTGAATATGGGTAGGTAGATTTTTGAATACTAAGAAGTCTTTCAGATTTCCATGTTTCAAGTCAACACTCAATGTAACAAATTCCCTGTTCCTTCAGCTATCGCGCGGTGTAATTAAAACTGTATTCCCTAACTTTGTTATCATCAGTTTTATGGAAGTGAATTTAAAGACGACAAAAGAAAAGCTTCTACCCATTAGTCTTTTGACTGTGAAACTAATTTATGCTACGGAATTTTTAACATTGCTTCGAGGCAATTTTTCTACAGCTGGTAACACTTTCCACCAGTCTTTTGTGTGTGCGTGATATACAATGACTCATACTGCGTTTCAAAGTTTCACACAGCTGCTTCGCAATTATGCAATGTTTTCATTTCATTACCGGTGTATGTACGATTTATTTTGTTGAATTTAATTCCGATTTTATTATCGGATATAATAAAAATAAAGAAAGTTTCTTTGTAGTTTCTTTTGGCTGTATTTTTCGGTAAATGTGTATCATTGGCGTCGTCATCAAGCACCTTATCAACCTATCGTGCCATCTGTCGACAGTTCTTGGAAACATGTCGTCATTCTACCTTTCAAAAACCATGGAACAAACAGGCTGTTTTTGTTTTGCAAATCTTTTAACTATTGCGAAATAGAATGAAAAATTTCATTGTGTTTATTGACAGAATCTTAAATAATTAAAAATAACACATAAGTATAGTAGCTACATAACGACTTAATTTTTTTTAAAATGTTTTACTGCTTCCAATTTTTTTAAAACATAATCCTAATCTTATATTATAGTCCATCGGAGGAGGGAACAGAGACCGGAATGCTGGCAGCATTGCCACGCTGAACAGCGGCGGCCTTAGCTGTTGCGGGGCCGGGGCGACAGATCATTGTGAGGCCATTTTTCTTTGAGTCCATTTTATCATAAAATTAGTTTCGAGTGCTCGAGTGGCCGTAACATGCTCGCACTAATAATGAAACCGTGCGTTCAGGGGGGTTTTAAGTGCGAGGCGCGAGGTACACACACATTGGTATATATATGGTAAAGACTTTTTTCTACGAGGATGCGAGGCCCCTGCAAGAGCGAGATCCTGGACGGTTGCCCTACTTACCACCCCCTAAGGCCGCCACTGACACTGAATACCAATGCTAAGCTTTTGAACGAAGTAGACGCCACATAAATTAAAAAAAAAATCATAACGAATTCATTTTTTAAACGAAGTGAAAGTGTCAATGAAATTCTTGGAATCCTCATTTTTGTGTTACACATAAACGAAACATTCACTACAAATATAATAATTATATTTGTCGTGAAGGTAACAACTTAATAATAAATAAATAAATTATTTAGCTTAATTTACCGTAATTTTTATTTTGTACCACGTGATTTGCATGTGACATATTGGTTAAATACCTATTTAATAAACAATTTAAGGCCATTTAAAATTACTGATCAGGTAGGTACCTACTGATCTGTATACGATTTATTACAATGGAATTAATTTATGACATTTTTAACCCTAGATTACGAACCTTAGTCGATTCGACGACGCGAACTTAAAAAAATTGCGATAACTTCTGCGCGCGTGATCTCACTTCATTCATACTCCGGCTAATCTCTGTCGACCTGTTGCCCCCCACGGTGGACGGTAAGGTTTTGAGTGGAGGGATTTGGGGACTCCGTTCCAGCAACCATGGCTCGTCGCATCGACGATGGTTAGTATTAACGTGACATTTTGTACTATTTAGTTTGTGTAGTTTGTCGTTGTTTTTTTTGTTTTGTGGTTTGTTTTATTTATATATAATGCTATTTATTAGTCGTTGTATTAAAAACAATTCGTCAATTATTAAACAATGGGAAAGCGATGACGAAAACTCAGCAGGGAGTAAGACAGAAGACCTCGTTGAGGTTGATCCAGCCTAAGAAACAGGCGGGGATGAAGAGGTTCCCACTTTGACCCAACAGCAGCTTTCAGGTCAAGATGATCAGGAAAGTAGAGATACATCTCCTCACAATCTATTGAAGACTCTATAATACCTAGCCTTTCATTCCAATCCAGCGATGTAATATTCCGACTATCCGTGACATTCTTCGTGGAAAAGACAAATACTAGTGGTCTTCAGAAAAGTCAAGGTCACAAACCAGGACCGCTGCAAGGAATATAGTTCATGTTAGATCTGGACCTAAACGCTCATGTAAAAATTAATTAGATCCTCTCCAATCCAAAAAAAAAATTAGCCATTACCTTCAAACTGCTCTGCGGGACTCAATTACCCAAATTTTGAACATACTAGGAAGTAGTACTTCGAGTTCTAGAATTGAGATTGAAGCAAACAACGTGAGTGTCATCTCCTGTACAAAAAAAAAGGAAACATGTGCTTTATGCCCCTCCGCAAGGCGAAGAATGATCAAAAGTTGTTGCGCTAAGTGCAAAAAATCGTTGTGTGGCGAGCATATACTTGACGTTTGTCACAAATGTATTATTTTTTAGATTTCCACCAAAATGTTAATTTTAATAGTTAATTAGATTCGTCATTTTTAATATTTACGTTTTGTTTTTCACAATTCCTATATAAATTATATTCTGTAAAAAGTTTTAAAATGTTACAATTTTTGATTTTGCATGAAACTATGATTTCATTCATTAGGCTGTTTAGATAATAAATATGTCATATTCATTAATATAAATGTAAGATATAATATGAATAAATACTGTTTTTAAATAATAAAAAGAAATATGTGCACATTTTATTTTAATAAAACCCTTTAACCCCCTTCATAACATATCTACTGTAGTCGAAACGACGAAGGTTCGTGTTAAGCGCCGAAAAATAAGGTTAGTGATCTAGGGTTAAATGAGTATTGCTATCCACGATAACATAAATCGTATTAGATAGGTATTAGTTATCTTGACAATTTCACTACAATTATTTATTCTGTTAAGTGGTATTTCCTAAATAAGAATGTAGTAATAAAATACAAATCTTTTTGATTTGATGTAGGTATTTGTGTTTGAATCGATTTAAAGAAAAAAGATTTTTTTTTAGTTGACAGGCTGGGTGTTTGACCACAGCTCACCTAATGTTAACTAACGTTGTGGAAGACGATGGTAAACACACCTAGCCTGGAATGAAATTGGTTCTCAAGTGAAGCTGTCAGAACACACTGATAAGTGCTTGGCGACAGATTTTCAACTATCTAGCTAGCCGAGTACCTACCTACTAGAGAAACCCTACCATCATGCTATGGTTTCCTCAAGCTGTTCTCGACATAACTTCAACTTACTTGCCAATAGCCGAGCATTGCGGCGCGTCAGTGCACACAGCTGCTTTCCTGAAGACATGGAGCTTAGATGCTGAAGGTTTCCAGGGTTCTACTGGATCTGGCGGCTCGCTCAATCTTCTACCAGCTTTGTAGTCGGCACTGCCGATGAGGTACCCAGCTAATGCAGATACGAAGACCAGAACAGCTAGCGAGCCTAATAGAACTTTTGTTTTGGTTTTGTAGGGCCTGAAACAACGAGACACATATTTATCAATTAATGGTTTTAATTATGGGTCATTATTTATTTATGAATATTAAGTAGGTATATTTATTTGTTTGCTTTATATCCCACTAATGTTATAAATGTGAAAGTTTGTATGAATGGAGGGATGGATGGATGGATGTTTGTTACTCTTTCACGCAAAACTGAACGGATTTGGATGAAATTTGTTATGGAGGTAGCTGACACCCTGGATTAATACAAAGGCTAATTTTTATCCGAAAAACATCTAGCGGGTAACACCGCGGGGCGCAACTAGTATAAAATATTTTTTTAATAACCCGTGATTTATATGTACCTACTAAAATTCGTTGTTAGTAATTTCACTAATCTAGTTATAATCTTTTGTTTTCTTTAAAAATTGTATTAAACAAAATCATTGTCCGTGTCTGTCTGTATATCCGCTTACTTCTTCTAAACGACGCAACGGATTTTGACGCTGTTTTAAATAACAGTTACCTAGTGTAAAAAAAACGGAATGTTTATTTATAAATTTTTTGTTAAAGTTATGAAACACATGTTTATGATAACAGAACTTCCTAATCATCCTAATTAAACTTTTTTATAAGTAGAAAAATCGAGTTTCATATCCTCGCTGTCCGAATAGAATATGTGGAGTCGAAGCGCCTAGCAAACACATTTGTAAAAAAAATAATTGAGTGACTTTTTTAACACCGCCGTTCCATATAACTTCATTATACCTACGTGTAGAACATTGGATAAAGATCCTATTGCATCTGCTTTACTTGCTTTTCCTCCTTGTCTTTTCCAGACCATTTTACAAGTAATAGATACATCGTCAATTCATACTCACTTATGAGGGTAATCATCATCGTCAAGAGTAAAATTCCCATGAAATATTGCAAACCTATTGACAGGCGACACCAGTCTTATGGTGTCCATAGATATATCGCCTCCATGGCTGCTGATGAAGTGTCTTCGGTGTAGCCCACTTTGAAACGAGTCCATCTCAAGATCACATCTCACATTGCGGCGAATATCACGCTTTTTATGTCTACGTTCTTTATTTATACGATTCCAGATTTTTCTCAAATGTTGTTGTAAGGTCTGATGCGGTGGGTACGTAATGGGAACTAGCTATAGAGGTTATGCGGTAAACTTACCGGCGAGCACTAATCGATACAGTGAGAACCAAAAACAGCTGATGTGTTTACTGCCGTTTCCAACTTTTCTGACTCCATGTAGTTTTAGTCGTAACAACATAGATGGCGTTGTTTCAAAACGTCGCGTCGTTGTTAGATTATAAAATAAATGGTTACATGCGTTTTTACTGAGGCAATCTTCGTGATTTTTTTCATGTTTTCCTTCTTATAATACGCTACTAATCTCAATGCACATCTCATGCGTATTCAATTCTTAATCGTGGTTTCTTTGGAGTTTTTCATTGCTTACTAACAAGGTGTTACGAGCACCTGATTCAAATTGTGTAGCAATACTTATATAAGTTTTGAGACTTGCGCACGAAACTATTAAGGCGTTTTTACGTTTGAAATTTGAAACCTAGTTTTAACTAGTGTGTAGCAATTCCCTAAAACAAAAAAAACAGTAACAAGCTACAACTAAAAATCTATTGTTTTGAAGTTTCAAGTATTTAATAAATATATGTCATAGATATACATACTCCTATTACCTATCACACTAATACAAAAAGGCGAAAGTTTGTGAGTGTGTATGTATATTAGTATGTTTGATACTTCTTCTACAAAAATGCAGCGGGTAGGAATACCGCGGAGCGGAGCTAGTTCAAATAGTTTTTTCAAAACAATAGCTAGTTCAAGTCGTCTTTTATATGAACAACGACGTTCTTTTTTATATTTTGTAGTTTTCTATTTTTTGCTGTTAAAATGTGACGTCACGAAATTTAGGACTCGCCTCTTCCACCCCTTGTCACACAATGTCACATTTCGTCGAAACTCTTAACGTGTGACATAATTTATAGAAGACCCCGTCAAACATAAAAAGTAAGTACCTATAGCCTTTACAAATAATCCCGTTACAACTCACCTGCTCGAATCACCGTCAGGTAAACTTATAAGGACGTGTCGATTTTTTCTTCTAACATTAGGTCTTCCAGGTTTCTTCAGGGAACTTTGTCTTATTAACTGTTTGTCACTTTCACTCATATTTCTATAGTGTCCTCACTTTTATTTAAGTAATCAGATATGTAGTTAAAAATAGATTTTTCTATGTATTATCTTATCTACGTAGTAGGTAAGACTCAGGGATAGTTAAGGCACTATCGGTACCTTATGTAAGGGTGCTCTGTTGATTTCCAAACTTGTTACGCATTAGATAGTATTGCTTTTAGCAGAGCAAAGATATGCCAGTTAATCGTAGACATTCTGATTCGTACGATACATTTATTAGCAAATATTTGATTGCTATAAAAGTGCTGTAAGTATTATTAAAACAAGACAAATCTATATACTATTATAAAAAGGAAAGATTTGATTGTTTGTTTGTATTGAATAGGCTCCGAAACTACTAGACCGATTTCAAAAATTCTTGCACTGGGAAGCTACACTATCCCCGGGTGACATAGGCTACTTTTTATCCCTGTATTCCCAAGGGAACGGGAACTACGCGGGTGAAACCACGAAGCGTCCGCTAGTTTATAATGTAACTATTAAATAAAGTATTGTGCGTAACCTTGAATAGTTTAATTAATATGTTTTGATGTAAAACTTTTTAATATTGTGAAATCATTTTGACTACAGCATTTTAAGTCCAGAAGCGCTACCGCTACATAGCTAATTGGCTCAGATATGTTAATATTTTTAAAGGTTATAATTATGTTTTAACTTAATAAATATAGGTCGTCAGAATCATAGTCGGTAAATACATTTAGAGATCTTCGCACCGAAATTACAGTAATCAAATAAAACTACAATGTATAGTATTAATGAACAAGACATTTCATGAGTTTCACATTTTTATGTATGAAATGTCGAAATCGATGCAAGCTTTTTCTATAAATTTGCGATTTTAGCGATTGAAATTATCATAACAATATAGTTTTTGTTAGAATTTAGTATACTTTTTAGAGGATTGACCTGACTTTATATGGGTTATAGGTATGTATTTCTAGAAAAAAATTCTGTCAAAAACAAAATATACTTATTTTTATTTTGTTATTAAATAAATATAATAAGAAAATAAAATATGGCAAAAAAACGAAGCGGGTCGCTAGTTATTTTATAATCTATTCTAGTATTAAATTATAACTAAAGTTTGTTTTAGATCTAGTTCAATCTACAAAAAAAAGTTGAAGAAAGAAATGTAAGATATTTTTTAATTAAACTAGGCGCACATGCAAAATATTTTTATTGTCTTAAATACTATTATATTTAAGACCTTTATACACTGTTGTCATGCAAATAAAACCTTTGACTTTGATTAGAAGACTTTTAGACCTACTTAGTAAAATAAAGAACGTAAATGTCGGGTATAATATCTACACAGATAAATAAAAACAAGTAACGGATTGAATTGAGAACCTTTCTCTTTTTGAAAATCGGTTAATGTTGTAAAGGCTTATTCACTGATATTTAATTTGATACTTGAATTCTTTTTACACTATTTTAAATATCACATTAAAAATGATTAGGTTAGTGTTGCGCCTGGCACTGCTAGTAAAAATGACGATCTGTTTCGTCGTTTGACCACGTTTGTTTACAATGGAAACGGTAGATTACAAAGAGATAAGCAGATATAATTATGAATTTATTGATAACTATCAAAACATGTTTTACCGCACTAATTTCCAGCAAGTTCGCGAACTATTTATAAAGCGTAAAGATTTGTATCGTATTTTGAATGAATGATTGGCAAACCAAAGCCATTTGGGTTGTGAGTGTGACTAACGAGCCTAATTATTTTGTATTGAAATTTTTACTAACGAAATTATCATTTTTTTTTGATTTTGTCAAGACAATAATAATTAATTAGATACTTAATTTACGATTGATTACTGCGTATATTATATCGCATATAAAATTTGGAGGCACCGGAAAAACTAGGTATTCTACCTTATGAATGTACAGAAGCTTAGATTTAAAGATATCTTGATATCTCTAATGACGTCACCTAGTAGGCTATTATGTGATGTTATTAGAGGTCAATTGATAACGAGTTTATTTTATGTATTTTATTAAAATAAACCCCATCTCATACTTTACTGACTTTTCCTTACAAACTGCAATTGCGCAATTGGTAAATTGGATAATGCAATTTCTCGAGTCATTTATTCGTTATATGATAAAACTTGAATTATCTACCGAGGCAACTTTCTTATCATGATTGTCATATATCTAGATCCGATAACAAGCTATAGGTTGGTATAATATGCTAATTCTGACTCGAAAGGAGGTTACTGTACTCATGACTACATTCATTCATTGTACATTAATGCAGAATAAAGTTTTGAAGTGAGCTATTTCAGCAATGCTTTGCACAATGTTTGCTAACAAACATTATACGTACAGTCGTACATAATACATAATATTATAAATAATGTATTCCGTAGTAGTTTGTTTTAGTTATAAAGTTATTGTTCAAAATGAAATGAAAAAATGTATAAAATAAAATTAAAAATTAAGTGCGGAACTGCGAAAAAAGCATTGTTTCATACAAGACATAAACTATTCTAGGTACACACAGTACTATATTTATTAGTACTATCAGCAGTTTTTTTTAAATAAAGCAACATTTTTAATTCAATTCATTATTTTCTAGTAAATAAATGGTAAAAATCCCAACGCCGACGCACGACTGGGAGCACCTTAATGTCGAAGTTTTCCTTCCAGTTTAGTACTATTATTCCGCGTAACCCTGTACCTATACAATAAGTATACAATATACATATATGTAGATTAGATCAAGTTGATAAGTACTATCCGTTTAGATTTATGCGAGTTCCGTCGTAAAACGTATCTTCGCATAAAATTAGGTAAGATGGCGGTCAAACGCAAGAATAATAATTAATAAAATTAGTATAAGTACAATAACTAGCTGCGCCCTGCGGTGATACCCGCTATATTTTTTTTAAAAAGTATCTAATCACCTAGCGGTTTGAAACATATTTTACGATCTATTCTCATACCTACCAAATATACATAAAATATGTATTTAAGAATTTTTTTAATTGGCATGTAATCATTTTGTCGAGTTTACGTAAATTGAAATAAAAAAATGCAACAAAGGTAACCGACTGGTTAACAAATAGCTTTTTGATGAAAAATATCAGATGCTACTTAAAACAAAATAATCACTTCAATGGAAATAAACATTCATTAAAAAAAAATACAATAGAGATGCACTATTTCAAATTAACAAGAAAAATAATCATATAGGCATTGGTACTTTATTGTGTAGGAACCTTTAGTGTTTCACATTTTTTAATGATACCCATTTTTATCTATTTGAAATGATATTATGAAATTTGACTTTTAACATGGGTGTTATTAATACAATATTTGTATTTTAGAAAAATCTCAACTGTTCCATTGTAAAATAAATACAAACATCTTACATTACAACGATTTTTATTCGAGTAGGTACTCTAGGATTCTTAGCACGATGTTAAATGTGATAATTCCACAACAAATAGCAATGGATTATTGGTAAGGTGTTAATTATTCTTGGAAACTCTCTGATCATAAACAATTTTATTTTTTTACTATTTTTGTCATTAGTACACTGCACTACGTAGAAAATATATTACAGGAAAGTTTATGAAAATTATTCGGTATTAATTGATATAGTTTGGTGACCAATGTGTGTAATGGATGATCAATCATTGGTCATCCAATACAAACTTCTTACTATGCAACACCTTGTTGGTCAAAACACCTTTGCCAAAATGTTTTCTGGATAACAATATAATTAGAGATGAATCGAATAGATGTTTTGCCGGATACCGGATGGTTATCCGTTTCATCTCTAATACATAATATTTGATAATTTTTTTTTTTTTTTTTAATTGTTGACAGGCTAGTTGTTTGACCACAGCTCACCTGATGTTAAGTGAAGGTGTGGTCGAAGATGGTAAAGCACACCTAGCCTGGAATGGAACTGGCTCTCAAGTAAGGCTGCCGGAACACACCATTAGATGCTTGGCGGCAGATTTTCAACTTGAGGGTGGTAGCTAGCCAGCCGAGTACTAGAAAGTACCCTACCACCATGCTATGGTTTCCTCACGATGTTTTCCTTCACCGGCAGCTCAAGCTCATTGTTAGGGTTTGAACCCACGCCCTTCGGCATGCGAACCTACCGCGCTAACCACTGAGCTATCATCGCTACAAATCGCATCGCATCGATAATATTCTTACTCTGTTAATTATTTAAGTAATAATTACTAAAGCGGTTGACGCTGATTACAATTATTGTAATCAGCGTCAACCGCTTTAGTACTTTCCACTCCAGAGCGTCATCGAGCCATCTCGGATTACAATTAAAAATGTTGTAAATGAAATCTAGATACCGTTAATCCATTACGGTAGTTTTGTCGGTGGTTATCTATACCTACATATACCTAATAATTACTTATTCTGTGTCGGACGACAGCGCCGGAAGCTGGTCGCCGCAGCTAGGGGACTTTTGCATTGAGACCCAACGGAAATGTCTAATATTGTCGCGCCGTGAACAGTTTGCTCAGCAACAGTCTCAGGTTGAGGCAAGGAGTCTGAGATGCGGTATAACTAATATTTACCTTCATCTGTTATTATTCTATTCTCAATCCAACCGTGTTTCGGAAAAACTAAGATTCTCAGCCATTAAAAATACTCGTGAAACCAACTCAAATTTGCTTTTTTTTTTGTTTGCTATTGCAGAATCTACCTATTTCTTGGTTAATAACCCATTGCCTTACGTGAACGACGAAAAGCAGCTGCGCGATGCAAAGAAACTAGCGAAAAAGACAAAGTAACGTTTGATAAATAAGCGAATACGCTAATAGAAACGTAAAATATTTACTAGATTGGCATAAGCTGAAGTTAAGCTGTGTGACAGATTAACTTCAGGTGAGCTGTAGTCAAACACTTAGCCTGTCAACCATTAAAAAAACGTAATTTTTTTACAATTTTCTATTAGCAGTCGAACATATCGATTGTTACTTTGTCTTGACCCTCTGTACAGGATCGCGTAAATTGATCTTTGCGATAATGTAGGCCACTCGTAGGAACTGAGTGAATGGCTGTATGATATTTACGCTTCGAGTCGCATTGCCGCGTTTGCCAAATACAAATCTTTTATTGATGACATCAAAGTCACAGGTCTTTTTTCCATTCATATGTTTGTCGTAGTAAGACCGGTGTCTTACTGTTACACGTGACCTACATTGCATATCGGTTTACGCGATCTTCTTCTGTTTTATAAATCGTATCGCGTCGCGTCGCGTTTTGTCACTTTCCGTCGCTCACGTAGGACATTGGGTTATTTATGAAAATCAACTGCCAATGGCAAAGCCTCGGGCTAAAGTTTATTGCCGCATGCATTAAATTACATAACATAGTTTTTGCACACACATTTCAATATGAAAACCAGTTTTATACGTACCCAATCAAGTTTTATGACTTGTATAGATCACATGTTTTGTTTGGCTACAAACATTTATGAGATCTTAGACGTCATAGAATAAAATTTGCGTTTGTAGAGTAGAGTGTGTTTGAATTACATTAATTAAAAAAACTTCTTGGATGTTTCTGTAAAGTGAATATTACATTTTGGTCATGGTGGGTATGTTGTTTGACAGAAGGTAAATTGTAAGTTAAGACACTTCCAAGACACTTCCCGTCCTTCGATGGCTCTGTTCGCTTATTTGGTAGTAGTTCTGCTTCCTGAGCTGTATAGCATTGGTTTGATTATGACCCAGGACTAACATTGATGATTGTTCTGAATCCTAACTAATAACATGAAAATGTGAATATGTTTGTTTATAACCATTTCACACCTTAATTACTCAACCGAACCGTCATGAAATTTAGCATACACATTGTCAAGGGTACAGAAAAAGACAGAAATAAGTATTGTTCCAGAGGGATATAAAAATCTAGATAAACGTGAGCGATACCACGGACAAAAGCTAGTGTATAAGTACGTAATGTAAAAAAGTATAAAGTTATACAGTTCGCATAATACAAGCTTTACTTAGTTTGGCTTAGATTGCGCTGTGTTAGGCCCGAAATGCTTTGGAAGAGGCCTTGTGAATAAAAATTAACGCAATAAAGAGTGCTAATGTTATATCTAAATGGTAGAGAGAAGTTCCAAGACTCTAGAATCAATCTACAAGTACTTTCACATTTCGTTTTTGAGTATAGGTATGCCTACTATTCTCGTTTGTCTTCCTGCCACAGGCTCATTAACGGGCAAGTCTTGTGAAATAAGGCAATCGATGTGTTTTTGTCAACATTTTTGTGCCGTTATACATCATGTGGAAGTTTGAAATTAATGAATACTATAGTACATATCCTGAATTATTATGCTTGGAGAAAAAATAGTTTCAAACGCTTTTCGTTTCTTGAAATTATGAAATAGAATATGGCCAAATTATTTTTAATCCGTAATCTTGACATCAAAATAATTATAGGAAAGGCGCAATTTTATAGATGCTAACTTTGATGCAGATACATTTAAGGCTTAGACCTTTTATTGTACGTTTTGTTTATTCTATTAGCAGATAAGTACGGATAGTTTGATGAAAATTTCTGATAGTGCCTGCTGAAAATCTCTTTTCTGCGTTACGTCTGTTGCTGTTTTATTTTGGCAGGCGCTACAAACCATCGAGAACATCGAGATATGACAAGTATGGAGGTCTCGTATTCAATTTGAAACAAACAACATATAGTTGTTACTGCTTTATCTTACACAAGTTTGACGTCTGATAGAAAGAGACGCAATCATACAGAAACTATCGTCTTGAACGACGTGTAACTTGTAAAAGTGACCAGCTGGTGACTTGCTGTGTTTTCGAAAATTGTGATTTATTTTTGTTTAGGAAGTGATTAGGTGTGAAATAATTTGTTGTATGAACACTTAAAACCATTTTGTTGTGATGGCTTGTGTAGCTTATGGTTGTCACAGCCACAGTTCAAAGAAAACTGAAGAAAATCGAAGCATATCATTTCACCGGTAAGAGTTTTTTGGAATTTTCTGTGGAACCACTTAAAATTTCCATGAAATATTTGAATATGTTTAAATTCATTGTTTTGAGCCTGATATAAAAACATAATAATGTCTATCCGATCTCAAAATTCTTGTCAATTCCAGAAAGTAATTTCGTTGTTGGATTATAGTGATGTTCCTTGACGTAGGTACCTACATTGTTACCGATTCGTTTTATACCAACGGGAATTTCTGTTCCCAGTGGTGGTCACTGTCAACTTACCGAACTTGCGTTGCCTCGGAGGGGGATTACAGACTGTTTTATCCCAGATTTATCACTGGGAACAACAAGTTCTGTTGGTCTGACTAACATAAGAACCAATCTGAAACTGGGAAACAAACTTTGACCACCAGGTAAAGTATTGCCTGGTCCACGAGTTTATCTATCGTTAGGTACTATTATTTTGAAAAAATATTACTGTAACGAATTCTCAAAAAGTATTAAGTGATTTTTCTAAGGTAGGTTTAATTAAAATTCATTTATTTCAGGTACCAATAGTACCCATGTGCATATAAATTTTACTGAATTTGACATGCATTTATATTGAAATAATACTAAACATATCCGAATAAAAATTATTTAAATTTAATTGAAATAATATAATTTAGATAAATAATGTTAATAAAATGAAGGTACGACAGTAAATTGACCAAGCTACATTGATTGACCTTAAAAAAAGAACGATATTTCCGATTCATAAACCGATAAATTTTGTCACATCACTATAATACTCAATACATAACAATAGTGATTCTATAGCAAACTCGGCTTCATAGGCATTTCAAGAAAGGGCAGATTGTGTATTTCTTTCTCCTTCTCCCTTGTTGCGTGGTAAATAAGAAAAACACGATCGGATATATTGTAAGTGTTCAATTCAACACGATTCCTCCATGCTTGTGATTCCTCGAAGGTCATAATGTAACAGATATTCAATGTAATATCCGCTTCCGGCAATAGGAATAAACATTCTGTCTCCTTCTTGCTCGTGGCTATAGTAATTTAACTCTCCTTATCTATTTTAGCGTGACGTCAATGTATTCAAATCTAACGTCAGACGTATGTACGTCTGTGTGAGTGGAAAATATCAATGTAGATGTTCAAGCAGAAGTTCCCACGGTCGAGGACTTGGCCCTTAAGTCAGAGGCCTTTTTACGACGCTCACAGAAGTTTTGGGACAAACAAGGAACTTGGCCATAGATTAAGGTCGTATGTATTGTTGCATGAATTTCCGCAAAAGGGATCTTCAGGGATAAAAGCTTTTTGTACAAGAGAATGTGACGTAATGAGTTTTCGAAGTATGGTAAATATATCTTTACATACGTAGGTCGGTTCGTATTTGCGGAATAAATGCTTAGACATTTAAACAGAACAGATATTCATAGTTTAAGAGTTCACTAATTTACTAGTTTAAGTTCTAATTTACTTTTCATTAACATGCAAGCATGCAAACTAAAATTAAAATAAAAACTAATGGATATTTGTCTACTATTTACAAATTTATAAAAACAAAATCTAATCTAACAGTACACAAAGAGAAGAGAAATGTAGCCAAAATGCTGGCAGCATTGATGGCAATGCCAATTTCCACCAAAGTAGACGCCAGTATGTCCACGTGAGATATCGACAGCCTATGTAAATTCCATACATTTTTGGCTTTTCTATTAGTGTTATCGCTATGTGTCTGTATTGTTCGAGAGCGGCCGGCCCTCAAAGACCTAAAGTTTCAATCCCAAACGACACAAACAATTAAATAAATAAAAAAAGAAGCAAGTAAAAGTAAGTAAGTATGTATTTAAATAAACAATTTGTGTCGCTTGAGGTCTTTTGGCTTTAAACGCTTTAATTTCAAATTTTATTTTTTTTGAATTACATCTGTATCGCTGTAGTACTTGCCCAGATATTAAATGTTTATTGCTATACGACGTGGCATGGAGCCATCAATCGAACTCACGTCACACAGCTCACAAATCAGCGCTAATACCAACTGAGTTACGAGGAACAGTCCTTCGAGTATTACAACGAATTTCAATGAAAATTGGGTAATCGAGTAAGTATATTTTTGAAACTTTAAAATGTCACTTGTCCGTCAACCTTTCACCCAAATGCACCTACATATTTTATGTACATTTTTATATATTATGTTAGTTTTATATTTGAAGCTGTGATAGGAATTTATGTGCCTATTTCTAAGTACACTAATATAAAGAGGAAAGATTTGATTTTTTATTTGTTTATTTGTATTGAAGAGCCACCAAAACTAGTGGACCGATCTTAATATTTGCTGGGTAGATCATACTTCAGAGGTCCCATACAAATTTTATCGAAATCAATCAAAAATCTTAAAACTGTATACATCGATGATATTTTCGTTTACTCCGAAACCTTGCTGTTTCATAGGAGCAGTGCGTTTAGTTAACCCAAGGGTCATGGAGTAGGGATTTTTAAAATTTGTATATTATTTTATCCGTACAAAGTTCTGTGTACCACTGAAATAGTCGTTATTATTTTTAAATAAAAAAGTAACCTACCAATGTGACAGCTGATAAAAGTATTATAGAAAATTTAAAAGCATAAAATAATAGCATAGCATCAATTAGCATACTTGATAAAATACAAAATTGAGGCCAGCGTGTCGGTCACGTGCGGCGTCGACCAGACAAAATGACAAGTCTGTTTTTTTTCACCCGGGTTCCCACGGTCCCAAAGTTTCAACCCCAAAACGCCCAAAGATGCACCCACCATTTAGGGTATAATGACTTTTGATATGTTTCAATTCTTCAGCCGCTCCAGCCTTAGTCGGAGTTCTGCGGTGCCAAAGTAAGCGTGTGACGTCCCATACCATGGGCCGTCTAATTTTCCAGGAATTAAAGTGTACATTTATTTTTATCTCTGCTTCATTTGCAATGCACCTAGCGTTTATAGACCGAGTACAGTGGAATTCGATATAATTATACTCATATTTAATTGTATGTACATAAAAATACTTAGACAATATTTTAAAGTATGGTTTGTTATATTACTGGTTTATTAATTTAATGCAATGATTTTATCGACAGAAACGATAGGTTTTACTAACTGAGTTGTAGAAATAGCAATGTATATTTAGCGTATTTTAATTTGTGCTTGCTGAAGCGATATAAATTAGCTGAACTGATTTCGATTCGACGTAGACTGTGTAGGTAATCGCATAATGAACTATTATATAATTTTATGGTTAACAGTGATCTCATAGGAAAACAACATTCTATATGACTAACTTGCCATAATTATGTCTGACTTAGTAACTCAAAACATTTTTAATTATTATTGATACTTGTTGGTTGTTGTTTCGTCTGACTTTAATGCAGAAAAAATATGCGCAACCGTTTTTTAGTCAATAGAAATAAAGTTAAGCTACACATAATTACCGAGCATATATAATTAGTATAGGTCACATCACACATTCATCGATTTAAAACATTCGAGTCTAAAAGATAGGGGGTCCGTTTAAAAGAAAGTCTAGTAACAAGCCCGACACTATTAGAGAATTTATTTCATGTCGATTTAAAAAAAACTTTGATCACTGGCATCAAACATTTCAGTCCGGCACTTAAATTACGTCTAGTGACGTAAATATTACACGAATGTAAACTTAAAACTCGATTATGATAAACGACCCATCGTAGGTGCGGTTAGAATAAAACTGGCTCAAGAGTTGAGAGAGTCTTGGCTTCCGGAGTTCTTACCAATATGGTGATTGGTCACACTTCGTAACTCTAGATCTGATAAAGTCTGTCACGTGAAATGGTAGCATTGTACCTTTTGTTGTGATTTTCAGGTAATTGATCAACAAATAAAAAAAAAACTTTTGTTAAAATTCATGATACAATAACTGAATTCGGTATGTAAAGAAAAAAAAAACTTTACTGATTCCAAAACCATTTCGAAATAGTGCATTTCTGTACAATATTTTTACGTTTAAAACTCTGTTAACTATGAGGTAGGGTTTATTTTAAATAAAATACATAAATCAAACTTGACTTTCAAATGATGTCTCATGACGTCACCTAGTAGGGCAACTTTCCTAGACTAAAAAAGCAATGGCAAACCAAAACAAAATCTGTCAATGTCAAGTCAACGGCGGTCATAATAATCTCTTCAATGCACGTACGTAGAGTTGCATTGGTATACTTTTTTGTTTTATATGGCAAAGGCATATTCTACATATTCAGCCGACCTCATGACATCATAACTATAAAAAGTTTGAAAACTTATTAAAATAAACTACTGCATAGAAAGCCAAAATATTCAAATTAGTTTCATAAAATAAAGTTTACTATCAGTAAAAAATATAAAATAAATACAAAAAAAAACTTTACATACCGAATTGACATTGATGTCATTCGAGTAGGAAGTAACTATGAAAATACATCTCATGTACAGAAGATGTAAAGAAGTAAAAAGTGTAAGGGAAAAAATCTGAGTTGAGTCGTACTATCGAGTGGTGCAATTAAATTTTGGATGTAGATGATAACTATAACACAATGTATCCCCCGACTAATGTATGGTTGACAGGCCAGGTGTTTTGACTACAGCTCACCTGATCATAAGTTTTCTGAGCTGCCTCCAACTATGGAAGCAGATTTAAAGACAAGTATTCACGTTAAACAATAGTATTAGGCACTGTTCACGTATTAACACAAAGATAGATTTCTATTTTAAAGATCAAGTTTATGTTATAGGTTACTTTAATCTAGGGTTGCCAACCTCAAATTTAAAAAACTAGGATTTTCATTTCGAAAAGCAGGACAATTCAGTTTAAAAACAGGACGCAGTAATAGAGTTGCAAGGTGGCGCGTGAATTTTAAAATACATAAGGCCATGTATTTTAAGGGCGCTTCAAAAAACTCAGGGTGCTGCTTAGAAACTATTCAGGACATCCCAGAATACTACAAAAACTAGGACATGTCCTGGGTAAACAGGACGGTTGGCAATTCTACTTTACTTGAAGGAAACAAATGCAGGCGCAGCTAGTATCTACGACATCATAATATATAAGTATGTATGTTTCAAAAATTTCAAGTTTTTTATGGTTCTAAACAATGAGGTACCTAGCTTGCCCCAGACGAGCCCTGTATTCAAATTTGTCGGGTATCTAATTTTCCCTTCTACCCGACTTTCATTTCATAGCTCCACGGGGGTTATATGTCTATTATTCTTTTGTTGGGACCCCTGTAGCACGGGGGACCCGTATTATTGATACGGCTGATACGGCGGTTGCTACGCCACTGGTTCTCAATATCACTTGATATGGTCGATAGCATAGAATAAAACTTGATTACACACCGAATTATACATAATCATCTTTAAAAACGAAATATAGTGATGAATCCAGCATGCATCCCTCAAAAGTTCTCGAAGATATCCCAATCCGTATATCCAGCGTAGTGGATTATACGGCCTTACCCTTCCAGTGCGAAGATGATCACGCCCAGCAGTGGGGGCTGTTTATAAAAAAAACGAGGCTTATCCGGAGGTTTATAATTTGAGTAAAATAAATATAGATTTAGCCGGAAAATCTTCCATCATGCTATGATTTTCTTACAATATCAACAGTAGCTGAAAAAAACAAGGCTGATCCGGAGGTTTATAATTTGAGTAAAATAATAATTATTTATAGATTTAGCCGGAAAATCCCCTTCCATCATGCTATGATTTTTTTACAATATCGCTTGCTGAAATTTTATTGGTATTTGAACCCACATTTTGTAGCGCACAATCCCAACGTAATAACCAATGTGCTAATTGCATAGTTCTAAAAGTATCTAACCAAATTTGTTATCACTATTGTTTAATATTGTGTAATCAATTAAGTATACTCATAGCCTGTTATCTAGCTATATGATTGATGAAGAGTGATGTGGTGATAATTGAATGAGGCAAAGAGCCAAGTCATGGCGCAAAAAATACCTTGCAACAGTATACCAGGACTAGTACCTTATAACCTACTGTATTCAACGTGATGAAATTATTAAAAACTTGTATTTATTATGACTCTAGTGTTTTTATGCAATGTCCCAGTGATGCGCGGGTCTCTTCTCAGAAGGTTATACGCCATAGTTGACCACGCTGGCCAGGTATGTAGGTATGTAGGGGTTGGTAGACATCGGAAATCTTCACGAACATTGAGAACTATTAGAAATGCAGGTTTCCTCACTATGTTTTCTTCTAAGGTTTTTCTAATGTAATAGTAATGAGACGCACGAGACCCTCCCCTGATGGTAAGGGGCCATCCATAAATGACGTCACACGAATTTAATAATTTTTTTACACCTCCCCCGTCCTTGTCACAGCTGGTCACATTTGTGAGATCCCTCCCCGAATGCAATGTTACATTTACAAAATTTAAATGATGTATAAATATTATAATTTTGAAACAATGTGATGTCAGAAAATTTGGGATCCCCTCCCTGACCCTTGTCACACAATGTCACACTTCGTGGACCCCCTTTCCTCCCCCTTAACGTGTGACGTAATTTATAGATGGCTCCCAAGAGATAACGCCTGCCCATGACCATTGCATCGATACACAGAACTTTGAGTAGCAAAACAAAGTGCAGCGATAGCTGATTTGGCGCTCATTACTTTGAAACTCTTGATGGTTAGTCTAAACAGACCTTTGAAACCGGAATACAGTAATGTTTACAAACTACTGCTTAGCGGCAGAATATCTGGTACTGCGGTGGTGCCTACCTAGACGACCAGGCTAAGGATAACCAAGTAACCGTTTGTAGCTAGAGCGGCTGAACTAGCTTCCAAAAAAGTATGTACTAGTGTGTTAAGAGGCAAGCTTTTTTTTTGTAGTTGACAGGCTAGGTGTTTCATAAAAGGACTCCTTGTTGTTCAACGGAACCCTAAAAATGCAACAATTTCCTGGGATAAAAACGTTTTGGCTATTGAACCTTGACCTTTTATTTGACCTTAAATTAAAAGATGATGCATACTGATTATTTGGCAACTTTGATTGAGATCAGCTAGTCTTGTATAATATTATATAATCAAGGAATATTATTATATAGGTAACAATAAAGTTATTTAATTGGTATGTGAAAGTAAATTGTTGATAATACTTAGATGCCAAATAGAAATTTAAAAACTTTTACTCAACTCAGGTATAATACGAGTTCACTCACTCAACGACTCAGTCCTCAGTTCTTCAGTTTTATAATTGACTAGCGGACGCCTTGCGGTTTCACCCGCGTAGTTCCCGTTCCCGAAGGAATACAGAGATAAAAAGTAGCCTTTGTCATCCGGAGATAACGTAGCTTTCCAATGGTGAAATAATTTTTGAAATCGGTCCAGTAGTTTCGGAGCCTATTCAATAGAAACAAATAAACAAACAAAAAATTAAATCTTTTCTCTTTATAATAGTGTAGATAACTAATTTATTAATGTCAGTACAATCTCCTCCGTTTTTTAGAATGGCTAGCCGTTATGTAATATGGCGGATTCTAGGAGTACAATTTGCGATATACAACAGTTATGCTTGTTCTAATGCTAAATTCGCGCTACTGCCAGCAGTGTCAATGTGGACTTCTTTTTATGCAGGGCTATGTTGCCCTCATATTAAGCATTGATGAATTTACCTACATTCAATCATTCATTCATTCATTCATTAATTCATTCATTCATTCGTGATGCTGCGCATATGATACACTACGTGGACAATTAAAATGATTCAAATTAAAAACGAAATATTATTCGAATATAGATTGAAATCGATGGAAGTAAAGTCCGAAGGAAGTAAAGCAGTTGACCTTTTGGAAACAAATATATTGGCGTCACAAACTTTAGTTTTTGTTAATTTGCATAGATTTGAGTATAAAATGCAAATTAGCGAGTTTTGTTATGGATTTAGTTGGTGTTGATTTTTGAGTTATACAAAACATTTTTATATAAAAGCAATGAATGACTATGTCTACTCTATTCAGGTACGTAAGTAATCTCTTTGTAAGTTTAACTAAGAATTTATTGCAAAATCAAAGAATGATTTATCGATTGCGATTAAATAACGCTATGGCTTTACCCTCGATGTCCAACTCGCACTTGACCAAATTTATGGTTTATCGCTTGTTTTGTTGCGGTTATGAAAAATATTATAGCTAAAGCAGAACTTCCAGTGCGTTGATGTGGTTACATTGGCTTAGATTCAAAATTGAGAGGTTAGCAAGCTGATATTGTAATTCAAAACTTTCAAAAAAAAGAATTCGTAACCAAGCCGAAGTAAACAATCTTTCTTCCTTTCTACTTTGTTTTTGGCGTTACACTTTGTACATTTGCCTGCAAGCTTTCATGGAGTTTTGAAAGCAGAACTAAACGTCATCTTTTATCTCATTATTATATCACTTTCCTACACTCATGCACGTATTTCAGGACATTATGAATAAAAATAACTATTTTTATACAAGGCACTTTCGAAACAAATAGGTAGGTACTCTTTGTATTATATTAGTAGCCCGGTTACTGTATCAAAAAAATTATCTATGTATTCCATCAGTTTTCTGGTTCCCATAGTAGGTACACACTTAGTTTGGCGCTAGATGGAGCTGTGTGATATACTGTGTGATATATTACGATATATATTTAGATATGATCGAGATTATTCGAGATCAAGATCGGGAAATCTAGGACGACAATTTGCATAATATTTACGTCAATTTTTTGTTATCAAAATGTCTGAAAAATCTATCAGCACCTCTGGTGAGCGTTAGCGAAAACTGTACGACCGTGGTAGTGGTAGCTATTTTCTGTAAACTATTCTGGTATAGAAAACATAAATGTTTTTTCGCAAGTTGTCGTGTTATGTATCTTCAATGGATATGATCAGAAAGTTTGAATACCTACCATTCATATGAAACTAAATAGTACTTACTAAAACTTTGCTTGTTTTCATAGTCAGAAGCTTTACTAAGATATTACAAGCAGGCGTTTGTTTTGATACCTAGTTTGTATGGTATTGTCATACGACATTAGTACTAGCCTTTGGTCGGCTTATAAATAATTACCGTTATGCGTAACCCCGAAAACTATTCATTATAAATTGGAATACATATTTAGTATTCTTATATGCTTTATAAATTGACATATTTATAATTAACGACAGTCAGACACAATAAACGTAAATGTTATGGATTCGCTGAAAATTTTCGCGATTATTAGTAAAAGTTGTTCAGAATGATGAGTATAATTACCTCCTTTCGAATTAATAGGTACCGTTCCACGTGATCCTGTAGAATCTGTAGATAAAAGCATATTTTACCTTGTGCAGCAATGTTTTTTTGTCGTCTCTCGCGCGTCGGTCACAGTCATGCTTCTGATGGTCACTGAAAAAGAAGGTTTCTTTAACAATTGCACAATTAATGTACATAGGTAAGTGTCATAAATAATAAACTGTTAATCATTTTAATCGACCTTAATATGTGTGCAAAAGGTTAACCCTGAAGTTAGAGTATATAATTGCTTTTATTTAATACCTAATTATTTAAAGAGGCGTTTAAAACCTATCACATTATAAGTTATAACTCGACATGCGGTAGCGGCTAATACGTACACCAGGCAGTTTTTAGGTGCCATTAGACATCCTTTGGGTATGGAATCCTAAAAAAGTGTTTTCCTTTACTTCTTGAGTGAATACATTATTTTATGGGACAGCACATTTTTTTTCTAGTTCATAGCTGGTGTCCTAATAAAAGTTATAAATAATGATGATTACAGTGAGCCCCATTTAAATCAATAACAAATATTGGAAGACATTTCACTCAGCGCCATCTAGCCCTAAACTAAGCAAAGCTTGTACTATGAAAACCAGATAACTTTACATTATTTATATTTTTTTTGTAACTTTATACTTATACTACTAAAACTACATACTAGTAGTAGTACTTACTTTTCTTTTGTTTTCTGTACTTTTATCATCTTCGACCACATCATCGCTTACCATCAACTTGGTGGTCAAAAGCGGACTAATCAGTATTAAAATAAAAATCATCGTGGTGGTAAGGTATTTTCTAGTCCTCGGCAGGCTAGCCACCACCTACAAGTTCAAAGTCTGTTGCCTTGGCAACAGACTTCTTCGATGCTTGCATCGAACGGTGTGTTCCGGCAGCCACATTTCAGAGCCAGTTTCATTCCAGCTTAGGGTGTATTTACCATCTTCGACCACACCTTCACTTATCATCAGGCTGTGGTCAAAAATCTAACCTATATATATAAAAATCTATCTAGTCAAATATTTAAAAAAAACAGTAAGGTGCTTTGCTTAGTTCTAGAATACGGCCAATAAAAATAACAACGATAGGTATCCTGCATTCTTAGGCAGTCGCGCGCAGCAAACCGGCGATTCATCTTTGCTCTTGTGCTAGACGAACATAATTATTCCTATCTACTGTTGGATGTGTTTCAAACGAAACCGCGGAAATAAATTTGTAATATACTTTAAATATAGGTAATAAAATACAAAACAGTCTCCACATACGAAACTTATAAAATGTATACTTTTGAATGCATGCATGTATGTCTTGAAACGTTACGTTTTTTAGGTCTGCATAGTCCCACTAATATTATAAATGTTAAAGTTTCGATGGATGGGTGGATGTTTGTTACTCTTACACGTAAAAACTACAGAACGGATTTAGATGAAATTTGGTATGGAGGTAGCTGAGACCCTGGATTAACACATAGGCTACATTTTATCCCGAAAACAAGTAGCGGGTAACACCGCGGGACGCAGCTAGTTATGGAAATATATACCAAAACCATTGCAAGCAGTTATTGAGGATAGAGAAGAATCCCGTTGAATCAGAAGAGCAATTATAATTTAAAAAATTAAGTAAGAATTTAATTTGCGCTGGATTCTAATAAGCAGCTTTCTCTTTATCTACCTTACCTGTCTACCTTTACCCAGAAATCAAATCAACAGAAAAGGTGTTTAATAACTTACTTATATATGTATTTTTCCTTATCGCCAGTTCTCGTCACAAACCGAATCCGATTGCAATGTTACCTCCAAGGTTTTCAACTCACGATTACATCACAACACAACTCAATGAATTTCACCAACGCATCGATATTTCGATTTGATTTCACAGGTAGGTATCCGCTAAAAATTATTTATCAAACTTCACTGAATTCACTAACTAGTTATTTTAAAACGAAACTAGTCATAATTTTGAATTTGGAATTAGATTTTATTAAATTAGAGTTATTATTAGAGTTAGAGCGGCAGGCTTTTGTTTCATTCAACAACAGAGCATTACAGCAATTTTTTATTTCGATTTTAATAGTAATTTTAGCAGTTTAGACAAATGACGCGCGCGGTGTGCTCGATGAATCGGAACACTGGAAGACCCACGTACAAAGCCGTAGTAAAACCTTTTTTATAGTCGCATCCTTTTTAGGGTTCAACGAGGTCCAAACCGGATCAGAACAGCGCGGCGCGTCTGGACGTCGGCAGCGACGTTATATCTTTAAACTCGTTTGATCTATTGAAAGATATAATTCATCTTGATTGGTCTCAGACACCGCTCAGTCACCGACACAAATTAAATTGAAAGATAGCGTTGTGGTACATTATGTATTTATGGACATTTGTAGCTAAAGGAGGTTCTGTATAGATCTACTGTTTGTAAATATTTTGAGTGAATTTTGTTACCACATTACGCTGCTTATTATGAATTTTAATAAGTATACATTCGCTAATTCTTTCGAAGATATTTCAAATATTATGTTACCAAATATTTGCTTACATAGTTGAAAACATCATGCATTCACTCTATGATAAAACACATACTTAGAGCGTGAATTTGTAAATGATTAGCACATTTCTGTGACAGTTTGTTATAAGCGTGACATGCATAAGTCATAGTTATGTTTGTCTAATACTTTATATTGTACAGATGAGAAAAAATACTACCGGACCTTTAGCATGTACCATTTAAATTATTTGTACTGTATGTAGATGTGTCTACCTTCTCAAATGTCTACCTTTCCTGGGATGCACTAAAACCTCTTTTAGTAATGTTTTTCTTCTTGGAACAGCTTCAAGCTTCTATGATATCAAAACTCTTTTCCTATCACTAAAAAACTACCAGCATGATCTTATTTATTTACTAAAAAGTTGTCACTACTTTACTAAAGCATGACTGGAATTAACTGACACGAACTGGACTTGACTAAGACGACTTTGACGATAAATATATCTAAGATACAGCAGAAATAACACTTAAGACAAGGCAGTATGGCTTTATAGCTTTAGCCTGCCCGAAGGGGCAAATTATTAAAAAAAAAAAATATTTGTTTACTAAAATAAAAATGCCGATGATAGAAGCTGGAATAACATTTAAAAACTTAAATATAAATATGTACTATTTTTCAAAACTTATTAAGGCTTATTGTTTTTGAAAGGTTATGAAGGTTTAACTTTCTTTTGTTACGGGTTTGTAGACATCTCGAGCGTATGAAAAATTAGAGCTTCAGATCACCGATTTAAGGTTTTTTTTTATGGAAAGATCACGCTGTTTACATTTATTTTTATTTGGAGCTCTGTACATGACACAGAAAAACTTCAGATAGAGATATCAAAAATATAATTATGATCCACAGAACAAAATCAAATTCCAATTGTAGGTAGTAAGAGCACCATAAATGAATTGAGGCACTTGCTTATCCGGATCATTGAGTCCTTGCACAGGAGCTCAAATTTTGGGTCATTCGATTTTGTTTTATAAAATTAAATGTCATGATTTATGTTTGCGAGCAAAAGCAAAAACTCTTGCCTACGATGTCAAATAGGACCGTGGTACTTGTCCGTGAATTTTCAAATTGTTTAAAATAAACATACAGAACTCTTCAAACAAATTAAGTTCACTCTTAACCACACACAAGTAAGCAGGTACTTAATGTTTATTTCACCAGAACCATTGTTCATTTGAGCAGGCAGTTGTGGGTTGTGGTTCAATTATCGCCAATCGCAGTTCATAGAATTGAACCACTTCTTACTAGTATTTTATAATTCACTTTTGGGTGAGCGAAGCATAGAGTAATAGACTGTATTTACATAATACCCCGGACTCATGTGATTACAGAAGGAAGAAAAGCTCTTTAGTGAAATAGGCAATCCTAGAAGAAGTAAATCTAGGTTTACCTGAGTTGACTCAGCTGGGTCTTTTTAATGCTATTTTTTATTTTTCATCACATGTATTCGAAAAGAGGCGAAGGGTTTTATCGATAAGCGCGAGCAAAATGTGTCATTCCGGCGCACTTTTTTTTTTTTCTTTGGTTTTGGCGTCGCGTTTTAGCATTTGCCAGTGTCAAGTAATTATATATTTTCAAGTTTCAAAAGTTAAATAAGTGCCATCGTAGCTAGTTTTAGTCAACGTCGTCTTTGTCAAGTCCAGTTCGTGTCAGTTAATTCCAGTCATGCTTTAGTAAAGTAGTGGCAACTTCACTACAAAGCTTCGATGGAGTTTTGGAAGCAACACGAAAACTCATGTTTCACCACATTATATCATTTTCCCACACTCGCGCTTGTAATTCGGCACTTTATGAATAAAACACCACCATTTTTATGCATAAACACTCGACAAAACACTAGCTTTGGAAAAAAATACAACGGAGCGACACGACTCTTCCCGCGTTCCCGCCAAAACTCACCGGCGCACTTATTAAGAGTAACGAAATGACTTTTGAATTTGGAACACTATTTCATTTTTTTAATTTTTTTAAAATTATCTATACTATTATAAAGAGGAAAGATTTGATTGTTTGTTTGTATTGAACAGGCTTCGATACTACTGAACCGATTTCAAGAATTATTTTACCGTTGGGAAGCTACACTATCCCCGGGTGACATAGGCTACTTTTTATCCCTGTGTTTCCACGGGAACGGGAATTACGCGGGAGAAACTGCGAGGCGTCCGCTAGTCATAAATCATTTTTAAGTTGTATTTTGTTAATATTGAATATAGGCTAGCATTTGCACTTCCATCTTGCCTGATGTTAAGTGAAGATGCGGGCTACGATGGAATACGCTTGCTCAAAAGAAACCAATTCACTCACGACTGGAAGAAAGAAAAGAAAGAAAGAAAGAAAGTAATTTTATTTTGCAACAATACAAAAAAAAAACAAAAATAACAACAAATAGAGACAAACAGTTACAAAATAGGGGCTCACCTCAGCATAATACTGGTCACACTAATTAGTATGACCAGCGCTGGTCTTCCGGTGAGCCCTTGTCGGTGAAACAAAACAACAAAACAAACATAACAAATTACCAACAACAAATAAACAAAACGAAATAAAAAATTCAAACAACAAACTACTATGAAGAAGGGAAGGGATGGGTTCCTATAGGTATAGTATACATCGTGGAACACTCACTCGAGTAGCAAATTCCATCGCTTAGCGATTCATCCGACGAAGGTAGAATCGAACTATTTAGTTAGAGTTCTTGGAACATCAAACATGAAACTGTGAGCTTTTTGGATCTCCTGGCAGACCGATAGTAGAATAGGTAGAGTGGAATTAGGTCATGCAGTTCTGAAGCGTAGGTACTCCGAACAGTGTATCCGGTAGAAACCTGACAACAACTTTGAGTCGTTTGAAGCCTATTCCGAACTAGGGAGTCATTGCTGATGAGTTTCTTAACATGTTTCTCAATAGTCATGAGTTCCACAAGGTCACAGTTCGGGCCAAACCTTAAATCTATTTACATCTCAATAAAGCACCAACATATTTCTAAGTGCTGCTCTACTTCTTTATATCAGTTACGCTGGCACAACAATGGTGGTAGAACAATGTGGAACTAATCAGTTTTCCAGTTTTATCGTTGTTAGGTAAAGTTTCCTAGATGATAGTAACTAACCGAGCGAAGCGAATGAATTCAGTATCTATGGAATCTAATAGGCGTTGGTATGTTTGAAGAAATTTAGCCAGCTGAGGGGGACGAGCAAAGTTAACGTTCCGTTTTGTGATAAATAACATGAATTTAATTTTATTCAAAAACAACAGCGCTCGTTTATCTATAGAACGAAAAAATCGTTGATTCATGAAATTTGCATGGCAATAGTTTTTAAGTTCGAATATCTATTTAGTCAAAAGGTTGCTAAGATAAATGGGTTATGAGGTCGCAGTTTGGGACGAAATTCTAGTGTTAGCTACTAATAATTTACTTGGTGGTAGATCTCCTTAGCAGGAAGTCGTCTAGGTAGGTACCACCGCAGTACCAGTTATTCTGCCGCTAAGCAGTAGCGTGTAAACATTACTGTGTTCCGGTTTGAAGGTACTTGCACTGCAGCTAGCGAAATTACTGGGCTGTTGAGAGTAACCATCGAAACTCTCAAGTAATGAGCGCCAAAGCAGTGATACCCTGGACTTTGTTTTGTTACTCAAAATTCTGTGTATCGCTGCAATGGCGATGGACAGGCGTTATCTCCTACCATCAGGAGAGCGTCTAGTTTGTCCCATTACTGTTTAAATTAAAAAAAAAGCTACTAATAAAACTAGAGTTCAAACCTCTAGGCCTTTATACCTTAAGGTACTCCTCAAGGTATTTAGCATTTCTATACAGGGTCATTGGTATATAAATCAACTAACATTTTCAAAGTTTTTTTAAGTCTACGGGTTGTTGTTCGACCACAGCTTACCCGATGTTAGGTGACGGTGTGGTCGCAGATGGTGAACACACCTGGCCTGACAGGGAACTGGCTCTGGATGATTATACTGGCACTTCCAAACCAAACTATCCTGCTCGTTGCAAAAAGTTCCGCATACTGCCGTTGCAGGAAAGAAGACGTGTGGCGGATATAGCTTTTCTCCTCAACATAGCAAATGGCACGATCGATTGTCCGGAGTTACTCGGCCAGCTGGGGCTGCGCACACCCACCGCTTCCCTGAGAAAACCTAGTCTTCTCTATGTTCCGTCCGTAGACAGTAGTTATAGGCGAAACAGCTACTTAATTAGGGCATGCAGATGCTACAATTCCCTTGATGGGGAACTGGATATAGATTTATTTAATACCAGTTCTATAAATTTAAAGAGGCTTATTTTTAGCAATTATTTTTAACGGCTTTACTCAACTTGTTACTTGTTTTTTGTTTGTGTTACTCTTGATATGTATTATTGTGTGAATCCGTCTATTTATATTTCTTCTTTTCTATTTGTGGAAACTTTTAATTGGCCTTCTTTTCTTATTCATTGTAATTGTCTATGTACCTAGCTGTAAGTTTTCCTTTGATTATAAAAATAAAATAAAAAATAAATAAAAATAAAAAACTTCATTCGCTCCCACTATTATCAGACTAATTACACTAATATTATAAATGCGAAAGTATAAGTGCGTACGTGTGTTTGTACTTTTGTTACTACTTTACGCTCATACGGCTGGATTAATTTTGCTGAAATTTGGTATAGAGGTAGCTGACACCCTGGATTAAAAGATATATCCTTTTTATTCCTAAAAAATGTAGTGTTCACGCGGGAACAGCAGGTAACTCCGCGACCGCGAGGCACAGCTAGTTGCTTTTAAATTAACCACAAAACCATTTTAATAGTCACAGGAGAACAATTACACTGTACAGAAGTTGATCTTAAGAGGTTGCTGGCTAGTTACGAGTGACCCTGTATACTTGAAACTAGTTCTGTTACCGTTTTTCCTTATGATGATTTCTGATTGTGGTAATGATGGAATTAATTTAAGAATTTGATGATGTCATCTTAAGTTTAACTCCGGCAAAAAGTACAAGGTACCTTATTTAATTCGGATTTTCCCTGTACGAAACAATACCCGTCATCCACCTACATGATTATGTGTATACATGATACATGTTTCAAAATAGATTTGTGTATTTGTATTTATTTTAGACTAGCTGCTACCTGCAGCTTCAATAGCGTAGTCAAGCTATATAAATAGAAATGCTTTAAGAATAACATCAAAGTTACAGATAATTTTTTCATTCACATTTAAAAATAACATTAAAAATATCAAAATCATAACAAAATTATGTCAATATTAGCCGCGCCCCGCGGTGTTACCCGCTACGTGTTTTGGAATACAAAGTAAAGGTCTCAGCTACCTCCACACTAAATTTCATCCAAATCCGTTCTGTAGTTTTTGCGTGATCGCCGATGCGACGGCGTTGACAGCATTTTGTGATATAAAACAAAAACAAGTGTTTGTTCCGTGTCTGTGTGTTCTATATGTATAATGAGTATGTATTTACAAAAAAAAAGTATTTATGTATGCTATCAGTTATCTGACTCGCATAGTACAAGCTTTGCTTAGTTTGGGTCAGATGGCGCTATGTGTAATGTCCTACGATATTTATTAGTATTTATTTATTGTTGAAATTTATCTATGGTTGTATGGGTGTACAGGGCTACCTGGTAAATGAACTCGCACGGCAAAAGCAGGATCTGTAGCTCCCTAAACAGCTACACGCAAAAACGTCGTCCTAAACCACACATATGGCACAAATATCGATTTCTAAACGACCTATGATGTACAATACAAACTGTACTGCTTTCGTAACATAAGCAGTTTAAGTTAATCCTTATACCTACTATCGGTGGTGATATATGTCGAAGCTCAATTTATAGTGGTCTTACATTTTTGTCTGGTAATCTGAAGTTAGATATATATTTTATTTCCGCTTATAAGTATTTTTATGTATAATAAACCTGTAACAATGACCTACTGTTTGTTAATAAATGTGTAACAATGATTACAATATTTATCTTTTAGTTTTTTTTGTGGTCATCTAGTTTTAACGGTGACGGTGTAGTCCACCTAGCCTGAAATGGAACTGGCTCTCAAGTGAGGCTGCCGAAATATACACCTATATATTTTGAGATCTTGAAAGCGGCTCTAACGATTTCGTTTAAATTTGCTATACTGTGGTTTTTAGGATGAAAAATCGATCTACACCGATCAATGCAAGTCAAATACATTAAATATATTTAATGTATTTGACTGTTACGGTAAATAAGTAGATAGGTACTTATAATTATCGATTTTGTATATTATCATCATCAGCCCTTCGCTGTCCACTGCTGGACGTAGGCCTCTCCCAATGCACGCCACTGAGCTCGGTCGACAGCTTTTTGCGTCCATTGTTTTCCCATATTATGTTTAATGCTTTTTAATGCAAAATTTACTAACCACTGAATGAATGACCTTTGGTGTTATCAATAAAATATTTGTATTTGTATCTCACTAATGAAACATGTAAGTACGCATTACAAATATATTTAAACTTTAAATCGCTGTAGTTCACTTGCAATTTTCTTTGCCACTCGAAAAGTTAGATTTGCTCCAAACGTTCATTTCTGCAGTGAATTTCCCCGGGGTTAAAGCCTAGATACAAGGATCCATAACTTAATAAACTTTCCTCTGACTTTCTAGAGATCTTGTATTGACGTTTATTTTATTTCATGAAACCTTGTGACCTCGGTTGGTATAATAAATATAAATACAACAAGAAAATAGAATAAAAACCAAAATCATTTACCAGAAATCTGTCATAATATACATGGGAAAAATCTATAAATCAAACATACAGGGTTATGCGAAACGGTATCGGTAGGTACTGCTGAGCCGATAGCAGCACGATGAACCTACTCATCATTTTGAGCAAGAATGGAACCGATCCTAAAATCCTACATGTTTTCCCTGTATTACATTTAAAAAATGAGTAGCTAGGTAATTGACCACAGCATACTAATAACATATAAATTAAGTGATGTTGTGGTTGAAGGCAGTAAAGACATCTAGTTGAAATGGGAGCTGGCTCTCAAGTGAGGCTGCCGGAACTCATCATTAGATCCTTGGCGGCAGATTTTCAACTTGAGAGTAACATCACGACTCCATCGACACATGTAAGTAGGTTATACTATGACATGACTGGACTCGAAAATGACTTAATTGTGTGATTTATATGTATTTAACTCACTTTTTCATTAAATACTTGAAAATATCAAAATAAAATATACACGCGACCAAAAACAACAGAAAAAAGTATAAGCACTGAGCTCACTGCATTGTTCGAGTGATTTTTGATGAAAAATGTTTTGAATTTTTACCTATTGCACAGTCGGTACAACAGAAAACTCAAGCAGTGAACAAGAAAAAAGGGTTTGACAGCCCCGTTGGCTCATTGGTAGTATATCTGCCTTGAGAGCTGAAAGGCGTGGGTTCGATTCCCACTCAGGGCAAACATTTTGTGAATAAACAAATGTTTGTTCTGTGTCTGGGTGTTCTGTATGTATTATAAGTATCTATATATTTACAGAAAAAAGTATTTATGTATTCTAATAAATAAATAAAATAAATATCGTGGGACTATACACACAGCGCCATCTGACCCCAAACTAAGCAAAGCTTGTGTGATGGAAGTCAGATAACTGATAGAATACATAAATACTTTTTTTTTTGTAAATACATACTTATTCTATCTATTCTATCAGTTATCTGACTTCCATCACACAAGCTCTGCTTAGTTTGGGACCAGATGGCGCTGTGTGTATAGTCCTACGATATTCATTTATTTTATTCTTTTGGCATTACTCTCGTAATTAATTGCAGATTTTGTGCTGATTTACAATAAAATAAGTATCTTGAGCGATAAACTAGAGAACTCGAAGTGCCGTGCGCCTCGAAAGAACTGGAAATAAAGGACAGGTGAATCTGATAATTAAGAAGAGGATCTATTTTTATCTAATTGGGTATGAAGACAGGTTTTACAAGCAAACCGTATTTTAACTAAATATTTAACTACCGTCTTAGTTAACCCACCACGTGAACTGTGTTTGAACAAGCATATACGAGTTATAAAAAAACTTCAAGGTGACATTTAAATCTTTTAAGAGTACGTCATTACCATTAATATTCTTATGAGAAGTTTTCTGTACAGATTTATAGTAAGTAGATACTTCTTACTAGACTACTGTAAACTTAAAAGGAAAGGTCATGTGTTAGCAGTCTATGTATGTTTTGCATGGGTGCGCCGGGATTACTTTTAGGTAGGTTCACATTTGACCACACCCTGTCTCATGTTAAGCAGTAAGATGAAGAGCGCTTACTAAGAAGAAACCTATTTAGTCTAGATTTGAAGACCCATATTACACTCAGACTCCGGCGAGTCCAGAACCTCACTGTGCGAATAAAAAATGTGGAGTCAAAACGCTTTGTTTCAATATGTAGGGAATATCCACAATGTACGGATGACGTTTTGGTCGCGTTTGTCCGGCTGTCAGGTCCAAATAAAAAAAAAACAAATTATGTATTTTCTTTCCCTGTGTACAAGTGCACCCCCTTGCACAATGCTGCCGGCCTCCATGTATGTTTGGGTATACCACCGTAGCACCGAAACTACTCATCCTATTCTGATGATGAGGTGTCTATGGATCCGTTATTATGTATAGGCAATTTTGAAAAATCCCTAGTTGGGTTATAGTTTTACAAACTTTTTAGCTTGTTTTCTAAATGCAATGAAACAAATGAGACGTTCTCCTGATGGTAAGATAAAATGTCTGGCCATGACCATGACGGTACCCAATAAATTTGTATTGAAAATCAGGGCAACGCTGCTTTGGTGTTTATTCGATGTTTAGTCTTAATATTGTCATTTCGCTAGTTGTATTACCCTTAAAAATCGGAACACTATTAGCTATTCAGCAGATAGGCGGCGGGATATCTAATACTGTGGAGGTACTTAGGTGGCTACAGACGACCTCCTGCTAAGTAGATCTATGACCTAGTACGATTTAAATACGATTTACATGACGAACTATAAACGAATTGATGTAAGTAGGTATAAGAAATTATAGGTATATGAAGATCGAGTGACCGTTCTGAAAATATCTTCCGCATGCCCAAATCTATATAAATTGGTTAATGGCGAATGTGAGACAGACTCGAATTAAGCTCATTGAGTCATTCAAATTATTACATCATGATTATGTCAATGGTCCTTAGTATTTTTTAAGGTTAATTAATTGAATTAATTTTATCTATACAGTTCTTAATATTATAAATACAACAGTGTATCTTATATTTTAAATAGTTTTACTATATTAATCTGTCTATTATTTTACAAAATTAAAGTAGATCTAGTGGGTCTGTTTTGTTTTTTTTTTGCGTTTGTACGCCATTTCGTCCGATGCAATTTATGATGGAGTACGTTTGCAAAGAAACCGATTCATCCGAGACCAGAAACTATTCGTGTGGAGGGCGTAAAGATAATCGAATAATTTAAAAAATGTGCATTTTCCTAGCGTTTACCCGAGACAATCCAGCTCCTTGAAGTATGCACAATATACCCCAACTGGCACGTCGTCGGTGCAGGACTTATCGCCCCTATTTCGAATAAGAATATAAATAAAAAAAGTTTATTAAATAAATAAGTAATAATTTATTAAACAAAATCTTCTAGTGTGGAATTACAGGTGCATTTGATTAATAGTTAGAAACATTACAAATTATTTAAACCACTTTTTAATTTGTGCATCTTTTTCGTTTTCGTCATAAATATAAAAACAAAATATATTTCAAACATGTTTGAAAACGGCAAGAAACATAAGGATACGCATATTGTGGATTAACCAGAACAAAAAGGAAATAAATGTTGTCTCATTCTTGTTTCTTCATATGATATGGTAAGTGGTTATTCCGTGATCAGTGCGAACGATATCCTAATGTCGGTTAATACTATAAGATACACAGATTACACAGCGTTTCGCTTTTAAGGTGGATCATCTCGTTCAGGGGCCTTATCTACACTAATATTATAAAGAGGAAAGATTTGTATATTTGAAATTTTGTATGTTTGTAACGAACAAACACAAAAACTACTGAACCGATTTCAAAGATTCTTTCACCGTTGGGAAGGTACACTATCCCCTGGTGACATAGGCTACTTTATAACCCTGTATTCCCACGGGAACGGGAACTACGCGGGTGAAACTGCGAGGCGTCTCCTTGTTCTCTATAAGCACGTAGCACGTAACGTGACGGGTTTCCGTAACGTGGTTTAACTAGGGTTGAAAATAAAGTTTATAGGCGTATGGTAAAAACGCTACACACGTTTTTAGCATGTAATCTCATATGAATAGTGAGATTTTGTCAATTACAATTCAATCACATCGTAGATTTATGAAAATAGATTTTGCGATGCTATGTAAGTTGTATTAACAACTTGCGGTCAAAAATTTCCTTGGGATAGTTTTGGCCATAAGGTTTTTAAGTGTTACTACAACTGTGAAAAGACAGACTGCCATTTCGGTTTTAGTACCAAACTACATAGACTGCCCTTTTCACTGGTAGTTGGTATTTATAATTTGTTAAGACAACCTTTCTATTACCGCTAACTCCGTTATCTTCTGAAAACATATCCCACACATGAGACAAGCTTTTACCTATCATGAGTGATTGGCTTGTAATTGTCAAAAAACACAAAAACAATAACTTGGCGCCCTGGGCGAGGTCTACCGTCAATCAAGATGCTACATACACTGGAAATCCACTCTACAGGATTAGAGAGAGCGAAATTAATATTAGGTAGGTACTAAGCCACACACTCATTCACACTCACACTTTACTAACACATTAAACACACTCACTCCACTGTACAGATCACTGTAAACAACTTTTATTACGAGATCACAATACTTGACAAACTGCGAAAACAGATTAGCTGTTCCGAACAGACAATATAATTCATATTTTATTAATTGTTGAAATGGAATCGCTGAAACAGCCGTTTATTTATAACTAATAGTGCCCACGCGTTAGGGTTGATCCCATAGTAAAAGTTGTCGATAATGAAAAGTAATAATCTGCTTTAGAATTAGTATCTATCAACTGTTACTCTTTGTATACAAAATAACACTCATTTGAGAGCGAGATAGCTGTAACAAGTGTACGTATGTTTAGTCCAAGCCCGACACGTCGCCTCCTTTTCTGTAGTCTGCGTTGGCGTTTATAGCTGTACCATTCCAGTACAGTGCGCAAGCGTTGGACCCTCGGCCTCTGTAGGCTACCAATCCGTGACCTTTCGCTCGAAGACCATCCAAAATATCCTGAAAAATATAAGCATGTAAATAAAAACGTAGATCATGACAGAAAAGCTGCGCCCTGCAGTTATAAACGTGTTTTTTAAAATCCTTTTTCGGAATAGGTTCCAAAGAACATCGTTGTAAAGTTGCTTATCTGTCTGTTTTCTACCGTATACACTTTGAAAGTGCACTTCAGATCTGCATGACCTAATTCACCCTGCTCATTCTACTATTGGGCACCCAGGAACTCCAAAAAAATTTTTCCATTTCCACTGTACGAACCGCCAAACAATGGAATTTGCTGTTAGACTGATACAATCTCATGCAAGCGTGGTCCTTCGTAGACGGCATCTTCGCTTAACATCAAGCGTGCTGGCAGTCAAATGCAAGTATATCTCAACATTGTATAAATCAAAATCGCTTTCCGTCGTCTGCGTTAGATCATTTAAACTACTTTAACTTTCCAACCAAAAACAAAATGATTCAAGAGGAAGATTAATAATATGTGTATTATATATGCATTGCACCCGTGCGAAGCTGTTCGCTAGTTTATAATAAATGAAAATTGCCTATGAGTAAATCCAGGGCATAAGCTATGTATCAACATTCCAAATGTCATCCAAATTAAGCCAGTGCAGCACGAAAAAGTAACAATACATAGATACACATAGAAAAGAACCGCATTTCTACTATGAATGTCACTACAAAATAACACTTTTTGATATCATCAAGAAAGTTTAGATTCGAAATTTGTGTCTTACCTCCATGATGCCGAATTCATACGCCAAATACTTTGGTAATGTCTGATGATGGAATCGCTGCGCGTCCATCGCCACTTTGATGGGTTGATCGAACCATAGTTTGCGTATCGTCACCTGAAAGGTGTGAAAAAACAAATAACGCATATTCATGTCACTGGATAACTTATATAATATACATATGTATGTATATTGTATATGGGTTGCCAATGCCAAGAGAGCATTTATTTTTTAATTATGTTTGTATGTATTTATTTATAAGTGTCAACAAATGTTTTGAAAAATGTGTACATCGACGCGTCTTAGCAATACACGTGTCATAGGGCACATGACGTTGACGTTACAGAACATCTAACAGTAGCGTAGCTATGCCAATGCAATCAATGCGGTTGCATGGGGCCCCTGATACATGGGGGCCTCAGCAGGCCACAAAATTTTCTATGAAAATAAGATTTGTCCTCTCGTATCTCGGTCCGTAATTCAGTTAGGATGAAACCCAGCTTTCAGATGTTTACTGCCGCCTAGCCAACTTCTTATTACGCGTTCGCTTGTCCACGTTCATTTTTATAATAAGCAAAGGAGTTCTATTTTCTTGTATTGGGATTCAAAAAGGCTACTTACGGCACTGAAATCTAATATGGTGAATATCACAAATTCGCAGCTCATATATTTTTTATGAATTAAACATTCGAAGCTCATCCAAAAATTTTTGAGCTAACATTCTCATGTATTTTGAAAACATAAAGTCTGATAATAAACGTTTCCACCACTTTACTGGGGCATGACGTACTTGAACGTGTCTAGCTAGTTCACAATGATTTGCTTAGCAATATTTAAGTGAAAACTTGATAATTTTATAATACTTGTTGGTGGTGAAGGTACAGTAATATTTGACTTCACAATACGCTTAGAAGAAAATAAAGATTGTTTCGCTTACCGTAGCGACAGCCGTTGTAATTTTGGTGCCCCCAGAAGCTCCTACCACTAACTTTACATTGCCATTTCTATCTACAATGACACTTGGGCACATGGATGACAACGGCCTCTTCCCGGGCGCGATTAGGTTAGCTGGTGATGGCTGTACTGCATAGAAATTGGTGACGCCCGGTGATGAGAAATCATCCATTACGTTGTTCAAGACGATTCCAGTTTTACGGGTCGTGAATCCAGCGCCGAAGCTAGGGGGAAAAGAATATGAAATTACTTTCGAGTGAAAACGTTTTCCAGTGAAACTTGAGTTTACATACATTTTATAAGTTTCCTTGACTTTGATTTTAATTATATTATATCTATTTCTAGAATCAACTGACACTAAGCTAGCGTAGTACATCGTGTTGCAGAGACAGAAACCCATACAGTTCTTAAGACATGCGCCACAGGTGTTGGATTAAGGGTCTCCTTTAAATACGAAACGCTAAACATCACGGCTCATATTCCCATTCCTGTCAAACCAACCAAATTTGATATGATCCTACTTACCAACACTGCTTTGGAATTAACTTATAGATATTATTCTCCGAAATAAATACATTTTAAATTTTAATGTCTATGGACCATTAATTTTTTGGGTGAGAAATACGACCATTCACAAGAAAACAAAGATAATTGAAGCCTTGAGTTTTTCTTTAGAAAGGAAATGGAAGTGGGTAGGTCACGTGGCTAGATATAGCGACGACCGATAGATTCTGAAAACAGTGGCGTGGGCTGGTCCACGAGGCGCCAGAGCGAGAGGCCGCCCGTGTGCTAGATGGGCAGACGAAGTATTGTCAGTGACAGGTCGTTGTATCTGGCCAAGATACAGCTAGGGATAGGATATTGTGGAATTCCTTGGAGGAGGCTTTTACCCGAAGGGGGTCCATACTTTTATAACTAAATTTATTATTTACATTGACCATTTTTTTTAAATGACATTATTAATTTTATTATTATTATTTCAACTGAATGTAATTACGAATTTATTAATATTATTATTGTATGGAATGAATAAAGCTTTATTACTATTATTTATTATATTCATTTTTGGAAGTGGGTTTGCCTAATTTATTTAATAAATCACTCACTAGAAGTTAATGGAGCTGGTGACAGAAACAGCGTCTCCGTTTCCGGACATGATGGACAGATGAGCAGTTCCAGAGTCAGGAGGGGTGTACTCCTCAAACCCATACGTAGCCGTATCGTTGCTGGTGGCCGTATCATTGATGCGAAGACGGATCATAGTGCCATACTCCGGCGAAGTCACGTTTTTTAAGAGCTGTGAAACAAATAAGCACATGGTAGAACTTGAGAAGAACTATGTAGATGAGAAAATCTGTAGAAATAACACTTGCGATGCAACTCGAATCAGACTGTCTTGGCTCTTGAAGTTTTCTTTGGGTTTACAGTATGTGCATAAATGTTATTTAGAGCTTAAAAGATTGATGCCATCTGAAATCCTTATGAACTTCAAAGGTTTTTTACCAATTTGGTACTGCAGACTTTTTATGTATAGTTTATTTTGACAGCCCTGTTGGTTTATTGGTAGTATGTCTGCTTCGAGAGCTGAAGGGCGTGGGTTCGATTCCCACTCAGGACTAACATTTGTGTGACTAACATCGATGTTTGTTCTGTGTCTGGGTGTACTGTATGTATTACAAGTATGTATTTACAAAAAAAAAGTATTTAAGTACTCTATCAGTTATCTGTCTTCATAGTACAAGCTCTGCTTAGTTTGGGGTCAGATGGCGTTGTGTGTTATGTCCTATGATATTTATTTTATTATTTATTTATTTCATGATTACCTCTTGCAGGTCTGCAAAATCTGGATCGCTAAGTTTTGATCTTGTCGCGTATGCATATTTGAATGCCTCTATAATTCTGTGGTACGTAAGAATCTTGGCTTCCGTGGTAGCGATGCTTGAGGAGTTGAAGTGGTAGCCGCTGAGGATGTTCAGGATGTTGACGAGGATGACGCCACTGCCCGGAGGAGGAGCCGTGTAAAGCACTTCACCGTTACCAATGTGTACTGATAAAGGCTCTGTGATTTTTGGTCTGGAAGGAGATTAAAATTAAAATGGAGATTTTAGCTTCGCTTGATCAATATCTAAAATTTTAAATATAAACGATTTTGCTTTAAAGTTGCCTAGACAGTGTTGAAGCGTTAAATTAAACAGGTTATCAATTTTGCCTCTATGTTTTTGATTTGTATTGTATAAAATTAGCAATTACTGGTAGTTCTCTAAATCTTCAGCGGTGATTATGCCTCCAATTTTCTGCAAGTCATCGAGAAAGTCCTTGGCCAGGGTTCCGTTGTAGAGCTCATCACCGCCGTACTTCGCGATCCGATCGAAGGTGTTGCAGAGGGCTTTGCTTGGCTTCACAACCGTGCCGGGCTCGTAAAACTCGCCTGATGAACTCACATACATCTCCCTGAAACGTAAAGATATAAAAGTTGTTTAAATACGGATTTAAAACGCCTATCGCCTGCGTCCTTTACTTTACAATTCCTGCCAGGGAGAAGATGATAGAATGGCTTCTTGAAATTCATCAAAATCAGTCCTAAATTCTGGAATAAGTCAATAGTGATTGAACCCAAAATCTATAACTATATTGTAAACATAGATTTTATAGATTCTAGACATTATAGATTCTGGGTAATAAATCAATGATTTTAAATACTGGAAAAACAAATGTAAAGTAGTTTACTTCAAGTTCGAATTTCGGACATTTCTTTTGATATGCTATTAGTTTGTGTAAGTTGCAATTTACCTGAAGTTTGCGTCATCTTTGATAGGGTTCTTCTTTTGTGCACCTTGAAGAGAGGCGTACATGACCGTGGATATGGCAAATCCTTCTTTGCAGATGTCTAGGGTCGGTTTCACCAGATCCGCCCAAGGCAGCTTGCCCCAACGCTTATACGCCGCCCACATGCCCCTCAGCTCTCCGGGCACAGCTGCTGCTCGAGGACCTGTGCAATGAATTATTTATGATTTTGAATAGATATCGACAAAACTGGACACGAGAATAAGTCGGTTATCTATACATTCTTATTCTTATTCTTATTCGGAATGGGGGCGATGAGTACTGCACTGACGTCCCGCTGGGGGTGTATTGTGCATTTCCCCCTGCCAGCGTCTACCCGAGCCAACCCAGCTCCTTGAAGTACCGGAGCGAGGTTCTGGGCCGCTGGCATAGTAGCTCCAGTGGGTGAGATGGAAGTGTTAGCAATGATGAAAAGCAGTCAGCACTTCGCAGTGACATAGATGAAGATGATGAGGCTACCTCATGCAATTTAGTGGCAACTCTAGTTTCTGCTGTGGCTTTGGTTATCTATACATATAAGTGCACGAACTTCTACAACTCAGTATTCAGATTTTGGCAGAGTGGCGTGCTGTTCAATTTATCGGCAATAAAATAGAAAAATCATTGAAGACTTGAACACAGTCCGATGGTTGCTACCATCCAATGCCAATTTTCTATATTTTGGAGAATGTACTACTGAGTTGCACTACTATATATTTCCATTGCCTTTTTAATGCACAAAAAGTAGAACAAAATGTCTCAAACATTTTGTTTACATTTTTCATCTGTGCGGTCAAGGAAGGGAACAAGCTGCCGGCTTCCTTGTTTCCCGAGGAATCTAATCTGGACCGTTTCAAGGCCAGAGTGAATAAGGTCCGCGTGGTTTATTTCCGACCATGTCGCTTACCACTAATGTTATAAAGCGGTTGAGTTAATTTGAGAGTTGTAAGAGATTATCTCTGGAACTATAATATTGTTTTCGAAAAACTGACTTATAGCGGATGTGATTACTTTGGAAATTAAACGAATAAAAAAATAATCGACCTCGTACTATGGAAGTCAAATAACTGATAACAAATTCATACTTATATAATACATACAGAACACCCTGGCACAGAATAAACATTTGTTTATAACACAAAATGTTTGTCCTGGGATCGAACCCACGCCCTACATCTCTTAAAGCAGATACCTATACTACCAATGAGCCAACAGGGCAGGCATCATATAATGTAAGTATGTAGAATTGTATATATGTACAATGTGGAATTTTAATATTTTTATTGTAGCATCGATTCTATAGAAAATGAATTACTTAGGTATAATATTACTACTGTTTTTGGTATTACTGTAGAATATTTAGGTATGCCTGCCATTAATCTTATATTTGTCTCATTTACCGTAAAACTATAAAAAATATATGCCAGTATTCATCATAAGTTACCTACGTTTTTTTTAAAGTCAGAGGCCACGATACCAGTTGTCATAAATTTAGACAAGGAATCCCCTTACAATCAGTACCGTATCTATGATGACTTCTAAATCTAATCATTGACCCAAATGTCGTAGCAACTTGTGAGCGACATCTGTGGTTGTCGCCATGAGCGGTGTTGTCGCTTTGCAACGCAAGTGCCATCTGGCGTTGTCGCGTTGTAGCATAAGCGCCATCTAGCTATTTTACTATAAACTATGTTTGAGACAATAAAACTACAGTAGGGTCGGTCTAACGTTGTGTTCCGGCAGCCTCACTTGAGAGCCAGTTCCATTCCAGGCTAGGTGTGCTTTACCATCTTCGATCACACCGTCACTTAACATCAGATGAACTGTGGTTAAACACCTAGACTGTGAACTATAAAAAAAAAATGATTTTGGTGAAGACAAAACCGTCGTTCGGATCTGTCGACAGTGAGAGAGAAATACAATAGGGGAGCTAACCCATAATGACAATTATACTATATGTACTTACCTTCTGAAGATTTGTGGCTATCTCCCTCGAACATATCGACTGTCGCTTTCAGAGGAGCTTTTTCTCTCGCAATGACGCTGTAAGCCTTCTTCTCTTCCTTGATATAAACCGTCATAAAGAACCCTCCGCCCAGGCCCATACTCTGCTGGTTGAGAACCCCGTTGCATAACATAGCAGCGATGGCTGCGTCCACTGCTGATCCATTCTTGAGGAGGATATTTCTGAAATTTAAATAATAATACCTACAGTGAACACATATAAAACGGGGAGTGTTCTGATGATTGATCTATGATATGATATAATGATGGTCATTTTGGTCACATACCGGCGACGCGGTTCTATCACCGCACTAGCCACCATCGCCTAAAAGCTCATCCTCAAGTAAATTGGTCTATGGAAATCGCGCACTATGCGATTCACGTGTTTCTTTTTGTCATACACCTATGAATGGTATTACAGCATATTTATAGTGCCCCTAATAGGGTAGATTTTTGCGACGATGATAACTTACTATTAAAGTGGTTCGATTTCCATACAAATACATTTTTGCCATTTATGGACAAATGGAGCATAATTTTACAGTGAAATCGCAGCTACTGGCGTTTATTTTGGTCTTTATTTGCGGTAAATTACAATTGACAATAGACAATAGACAACACTTTATTTGCGACATAAAACACATTTCAACATAATTTACAATACATACATACAAAAAAAAATAAACAATAAACATAAAACATAGAAAAAAACTTAAAGGTATATAGTATAGTATATAGAAATAAAAATTGCTTGAATAAAACAGTAGATTATTGGCAATACAAGCCTTTAGCTTACCTAGTGCAGGGACCACTGTCAATGTTTGTATCTATGCACTATGGTATGGTAAAGTTAAAAAAAAAGTGGACAGTCTTAAAAACATCCCGCCACCATTGTATTGCAACTGTTTTCTTTTTCACTAAGATCAAATTTTATAAGTCGGAAGAAAAGTCTTTCAAATGTTCACTTACTTGCCAATTTCTGAGCATTTCGGCGCGTCAGTACACACAGCTGCCTTCTTGAAGACACGAAGCTGTGATGGTAATTTTTCAATCGGGTCCACTGGGAGGTCGAGTAAACTGTTTGGTACTTTGATGTTAGTGTTTATACTACCGATCAGGTATTTGGCCAACACTAATATACAGATCAGGACAGCTAGCGAGCCCAGTACCTTGGTCTTGGTTTTGTACGGTCTGAAACAAATAAATTCGAAATCAAAATGTATTTATTTTTGTATAAGTACAGGTGTAATAAATAGCAAAAGTAAAAATTTTGAAAAAACCCACAACTGTTAAAAAGTAATTGTTACATGTCTAAGATAATGCACCAATGGAAAACGAATCCATAACTGAAAACTGCATCGAAATCGGACAAGTAGTTTTGGAGAAAAATGGCAACATGGATTTGCACAAACAAACATCCTCTCACCCCAAACGCATATACCGTCTCCGTTCCGACGTGGGTAAAAATCGCTTTGATCGTATTTGACCCAGAATTGATAAATGCGAAAACTGAATAAAATAAAATTACATACTAAAAAGCACTTCGATAAAAATGAATGATTTGATTTTTGGTCGATCATGCAGCTTGATAATTCACGTAAACGCATGTCATGCCGCATGACCGTCTAGAGACGGCTTAAATGTCTAGAAAGTAAGTAGACACGTGTGTTAAAATTTTAATCTAATTTAGGGGTCAATGTTTGTTCTGTGTCTGGGTGTACTGTATGTATTATAAGTATGTATTTACAAAAAAAAAAAAAAAGTATTTAAGTATTCTACCAGTTATCTGTCTTCCATAGCACAAGCTCTGCTTAGTTTGGGGTCAGATGGCGCTGTGTGTAATGTCCTATGATATATCCTATGATATAATGTTTATTTGAAAAGGGCAAACAAGCAAATAGCCTTAAGAGATACGAAAAAAAAGATAAGACGCGGTCTGCTGGCAACTTTAGGTAAGTAATAACAAGATATCAGTAATCAGTATGTCCGGTTTTGCCTACATTTCAGTAATTATTTTTATCACTAGGACGTAATCGTATACAAAATAATAATATAAAGCGGGTATTTGGCGTTTCATCTTGGAAAACAAGGCGCTAATTTAGACACAGGGTCTGTGAGCTCGTGCCCGTGTGTGTGTAATTATTACCAAATTTATTTCTTAATTGCGTAATTTTGTAGCGATGCTAGCTCAGTGGTTACCGCGGTTGAATCGCACGTCGAAGGTCGTGGTTTCAAATCCCAATTGCCTTGAGCTGCTGGTGAAGGAAAACATCGTGAGGAAACCATAGCATAGTGGTAGGGTATTTTCTAGTACTCGGCTGGCTATCTACCACCCTTATGTTGAAAATCTGTCGCTAATCATCGAACGGTGTGCTTCGGCAGCCATACTTGAGAGCCAGTGTTATTACAGGTTAGATGTTTCGACCACACTGTTACTCAATATCAGGCGAGCTGTGGTCAAAAACTATAAAAAATTGTAGGTTTTCTCACGATGTTTTCCTTCAGGTTTTAAAGTCATCGACAACACACATAACTTAAGAAAGGTGCATGGCGTGGGATTCGAACCCAAGACCTCCAGATTGGAGACCAGACGGTCTCACAACCAGAATGCCAAAACTGTCATAAAAAAAGAAAATGAGATGTTACATGTTTTAAAATGTACCTAATAGTAATGAGACGAACGATACGTTCTCTTGACGCTAAGAGGTAACACATGTCCATGACCATTGCAGCAATACACAGAACTTTAAATAACAAAACAGAGTCCGGGGCATCGCTGCTTTGGCGCTTTGCGCGCAATTACTTTGAGACTTTCGTTGGTTAAGTTTCAACAACCCAGTAACTTCGCTAGCTGCAGTACCCTTCAAACCGGAACACAGTAATGTTTACACATCACTGCTTGGCGGTAAGATATCTGGTACTGAGGTGGTACTTACCTAGACGACCTTCTGCTGAGGAAATCTACCACCAAGTCTATTGCTATTATTGTTAATTGTTTGGGAGAAAACTGTAAAATGTACTTCGCAAACCGCGAAAATATAAGTACCTTTTGCAGCAGTATCGCTGTGGTGTCTCTCTTGCATCTTTCACAGTCATGATTCTGATGATCACTGAAAAAAAAGATTATCTTTTATTTATTGGCATGAACTGTAAAGAAAAACAGATTTGTATGATTTGTTGCCCTTTTAGCGCATATAGTAGCGTATCTACTTCAAGAGTTGTCGAGTATGGAGTATGGGTTCGATTCCCTTTGTATATTTGTTTGTCAGCCTACCGACCGTCTCAAGAATAGATAAGAGGATGAAGTGACTTAGAATCTTCAAGCTAATACTTGGCATAAAGTAGTTCAAGATCAGGAAGATAGTGCTTTTTGTATCGGAGGCTAAGACATATTTTGGGTCACCGTGCCAGGAAAGTTAGTTAATTATTTATTTGTAGGGCAGTCTGTTATCATTCTACTTATTCTTTCACTGTAGAAAGCTAATCTCGAAGTTTAGGCTGTTTTTTGTTAACATTAATGATTATGATTATGGGCATATACTGTAATCCCACTAATATTATAAATGTGAAAGTTTGGATGGATGGATGGATGTTTGTTACTCATTCACGCAAATGCATGTGATCTAATTTTTAAAATGTATTCTTAAGATTTTAGATTTTACTCGATATATTTTTAATGATAATAAATTAATTGCAGTATAAACATTTTAATAAATGAGAAAATTATAATTCAATTTTGAAACAGTTTTGAAAATATTAAATTATGGTGGCCGTGGGTTGTTCTGGCTGTCTTGTTTGAGGTAAAAAAAAAAATTACTTTCTTATCGTTTTTATTGTGTATAATCAATGTTACGAACAAGACGCTCTCCTGATGGTAAGAGATTACGCCTGTCCATGACCATTGCAGCGATACACATTTATTTTTTTCAGAATTTATTTCTAATTCTATTGTATTATTTTGATTTGTGTTTTTAAATTAAATAAAAATAAAAGCTGGTTAATTTACTATTTGGTTAAAACGTATTAACGAGTTTTATCAAAAATAATTTTGTTCACCATTAAATCTAAGTACACAGATATAAAATAAAAATAAATTGAATTAAGTACCTACCTTAGATTAATTGTTTTAAACTATTGATTTCACTAGTAACTTAGACCAAATATAATTAAGATAAAAATAACAAAAAAAAAAAAATTAAACGTCGTGGACATGTACCACGTTCTTATTTAGTTTTACAACAAGAAAGAGTTAATTATTTTTTTGTATTAAATAGGTCTCGTTAAGTTTGGCCGAATGATCCGAGCGTTACAAACACACGCTATAGAAATAAAAATAATTATGTGCCTAACTATCTAAGAACAATAATAATAACAATAGTCAAATTTTATTAGGGTCCAGTAGCAAACCATGGAACGGTTCCGTTTGTTTTAATGTAAACGTCTAGAGACAATCGAGACGCTCTCCTGATGGCAAGAAATACGCATGCCCATGACCATTGCAGTGCTACAAAGAACTTTGAGATGCAAAAAGTCCAGGGCATCGTTGCTTTGGCGCTCATTACTTTGAAACTTTCAGTAGTTTGTCTGGAACATCGCTAGCTACAGTACCCTTCAAACAGTAATGTTTACACACTACTGCTTGGCGGCAGAACATCACACGACTGCCCAAAATAGGAGTGTACCTAATGTTTTATGGGTTCATGTATGTATGTGGTATAATTATAGAGGTTATGTTGCATTAGAGTCCTTACATAATCCTGAGAGACGCTGGCTATAAATACTTTGAAAAAAATAATTGGATACCAGTTTTTATTTAATTTTCTTAACTAAGCTTTTTTTAGGCTTATCTTTTTAGTCGACTCAAAAACGGAGATTCTCAATTCAACTGTATGTTTTTTTTTGTATGTATGAATGAAAATAAATCGATTTTGATTATTCTCTTTTGCTTGGTATATTATACTCCAGAGTTGGTCCCATATACATTTTATAGAAATCGATCGAATGGTTTTACAAAAAATCAACAAAAATCTAAAAATTGTATACATTGATAGTATTTTCATTTACTCCGAAACCTTGTTGTGTCATTGGAGCAGTGCGTTTTGTTGGCCTAAGGGTCATGGAGTCGGTTTTTTTTAATTGTAAATTTATGTATTATATATTTTTTGCTAAATTACCTACGTCTTTTATTGAAATATTTAAGTTCAACGTATCCATGTCCACTAATAAATATCAAATGATGATTGTGAGTGTTTGTTAGGTTACGTTTTAACGGCTCAACGGATTTGAATTGAAATTGGAATGAGGGTTTTAAATTCTGAATTAGTTACATTTACGTTGCGTTACATTTTACCCCCGTAAATTATACAGGTGTTTTTTATGATTACAGGCTTGTTATGGATATTTTATACCTGTGGTAAGCTCTTTGACGGTCTATCCAGCTTGGAATCAAATTGGCTTTCGAGTGAAGCTGCCAGAACCAGACCATTAGGAGCTTGGCGGCAGATTTTCAGCTCGATGCACCGGCAGTTCAAGCTAATTGTTGGGATTTGAACTCACGTTTCACGGCGTGTGAACTGATCGCGCTGAACTACATCGCTACTAGTACCTACTTTATATAAGTGGTAATGTCCGCGGGGTGGTGGTGTCTACTTAATTTTGAACAAATCTTAGTCATTTTATAAAAAAATGTATAGTTAATTGAAATTATCACGCAAAATGTTTTTTTTTACATTCCCCACAGCGCCATCTGGCCCCAAACTAAGCAGAGCTTGTGTGATGGAAGTCAGATAACTGATAGAATACCTTCATACTTTTTTTTTGTAAATACATACTTATAATTGTATGTATTGCCATACAACGCGGCAATGGGGCCAGCGTTTTGGGAACCATTCCCATTGATAGCGGTCTTTTAGAGTAGTTATTATTTTAAGTTATTTTATTTTAGGTCAATTCTTGTGTGTTTATTATATCTGATTACTGTATAAAAACGTTTACTTATAATACATACAGAATATTATATATTTTATATTGTATATTTTAGATTTTATTTGCGAAACTATACTTTACATATCTAAAAAAATATACAATGTAAAGTATACATAATTATTAAGAAAATACACTTAAAATAGTTTTTGATTACTTCAGGACTCTGTCAAAAGAAGGGCTTCGTTGCCAAAAAAGTTCTAGGATATCGCTGCTTTGGCGCTTATTACATTTAGACACTTCATGGTTAGTCGCAATAGCCTCGTGTTTTTTTTGTCTCCTTAAATGAAATATCATACTTTATTACACAATTGACAACTAGATAAGTATAACTATCAATTACTCAGCCAAGTAACTCATGTTCTAATCAATCACCACACAATTCTTTACGAGTTAAAGGTTAAGTAAATACAAAATTGTAATAAAAACATTAGTGGTCAATGTCTGATAAATTGATAAAAAATCGTTACCGATAGTTGAGTGAACGAGCTCCTTCAATGTAGGTAGTCAAGTCAGATTAGGCATTAAACATCGTCACAACATCTTTACTGATAGTCTTTCCTTGTAAGAGGAAATCTTGGTCATCCGCAGCAGTGGTATCTATCTATCTATACTATTATAAAGAGGAAAGATTTGATTGTATGTAAGGAATAAGCTCCGAAACTACGAGACCGATTTTAAAAATTATTTCACAGTTGGGATCTCCGGGGGGCATACGCTACCTTTTATCCTTGTATTTCCATGGGATCGGGAACTACGCGGGCGAAACCGCGAAGCGTCCGCTAGTACTATCATAAAGAGAAAAGATTTGATTGATTGTATTGAATAGATTGTTTGAAGATTGTTTGTTTGTATTGAATAGGCTCCGAAACTACTGGACTGATTCCAAAAATTCTTTCACCGTTGGGAATGTACACTATCCCCAGGTGCAATAGGCTACTTTTTATCCCCGTACTCCCACGGGAATGGAAACTACACGGGTGAAACCACGTGGCGTCCGCTAGTCATCTATAAGTTCTGCCTTTATTTATTCCAGCCATGTTTACATAACAACACTGATCCTAGATAAATTCACGTGGAGGGCTATTTTCTCTATATAAAATTAAAAAGCGCAATGAACTTATGCAACTATGTTTGCTTTACACAAATGTCTTTCTTTTTATAACGGTCAGTTTAGTGAACCCATTTACAAAAAGTTAACTAGTTTTGAGCTATTAAAATAAAATTTATTATTACATTATTAAGAACGTTAAAAATGTTGCATTAAAAGCTTGCTTTTCCTAAAACTCATACGTTTTGGGCAATGAATCACTTGCGAATTAAAAAGTCAGAAGCCTGGATAAATAAGACACACTTTGCGGAAAAACTATTCTAGTTTTTTATACAATAAATATAGCAGGTTAGGTTAGGTTGTTTCCGTTTACGTTCGTTTGATGTCGAAAACATAATGAAATTATTTTTCGCTAATTGTAATACTTCGTTTTGTTACTCATGGGTACCGCTGCAGTGTTGCTGGGCATACGTCATCGTTCTCCTTACCACATTATTTATAAAAAAATAGACGTTTGTCCAATGTCCAATGCTGTATAAAGGAGTTTTGTGTGTAACGCCGCTTGTTTAGTTTTTTGTAACGGGTCATCGCTCTACCAGATCGCGTAGCACTGTCGATATGCGATCCCATGTCCTCACTTTAGAAACTTTCTACCCCCAACTGATGTTCATACTTCTACAACCAGCCCATCCCCACTTCATCTTTAAGCTACATAAATATTAGTCACTTTGATTAGTTTCGAATTTAAAGAATTTCGCTTTGCATTTTAATACAAACAAACTACATACAAAAAAAATCAGTTCGGATACACCCAAAATACGCTTACTATCGAGTAGAGAATGGACTACCAACCGCTTCTATGATGATTCTGTCACTAGGCTGTTCGCATCTATCTCTAAAGCACTACTTAAATATGAAATCTTAATTAGTTTATGACCTCTGATCGTATAAAAGATTTTTCATCTTTTATCATATATTGTTAACTGGAAGGGGTATTTCACGTAAAGTATTTTTAGGGACCCGTACAAAGACATTTACCCGATACCGGCAAAGTCATAAGAAAGGGTTATGTTTTTGTGTACGTATGTATGTTTATTTTTACGTGTGTTCCAGGGTAGATTACTCATCTGATTTTAATGAATGAGGTGTCGTCAATTGATTCGTTATTAAACTCAGAGTGATTTAAGTTACATTGTTTACTTGGTGGTAGATCTCCTTAGCAGGAGGTCGTCTAGGTAGGTACCACCGCAGTACCAGCTATTCTGCCGCTAAGCAGTACCTAAACATTACTGTGTTCCGGTTTGAAGGGTACTGCAGCCGGCGAAATTACTAGGCTGTTGAGACTAACCATCGAAAGTCTCAAAGTAATGAGCGCCAAAGCAGCGATGCCCTGGACTTTGTTTTGTTACTCAAAGTTCTGTGTATCGCTGCAATGGTCACGAACAGGCGTTATCTCTTACCATCAGGAGAGATTTTTACATTAAAAAAAAAACAACATTTTTTATTTTAATTATATTTATAATATAACATATGAGACGGTTTTACTGCCAAGGCGTGCAAATAAATGTTTCACAACATTAATTTCTCAGCATTTGCGCGATCGCGTGAAAACGCGTTCGTAGTACAGCAGTTTAGATCTATTTCGACGAACAATCAATGCATTTTTAGCGTTGTAAGTATTATTTTCTTAAAGTTGCTATTTGTTTCAAAAGCGAAAACACTCCACTATTTTCGCATTGCGCGTAAGGTTTCAGATATTCTTTGTTTCATTGTTCAAGGAGGCAGGCAATTTGTAATCATAGTATGTTGGAACTGCTCTCGTCCGCTGGGGGCATGCAGTTCAGGTCGTAGTCCATGATCGCTCGGCCAATATTCAGGATCTTAGACATCAAAACACTGGACATGATAGCCCCGTTAATGGTTCGATTGTACTGCGCCTCTTGGGAGTGTGCGTATGGTATGTGGATTATCTGAAGGTTTGTAGACTGTGTCAGGTTGCCTGAAAAAAGGAAAACCTTCCTTGATAATCTGATTTCCATACATAGATTTAAAATAAACGCTAATTTTGGATTCGTCATAGTTTCCCCGAATTGTCAGGTTCGTTACGTCTTTAAATAAATAAATATCCTATGGCATCTTTCATAATACTTTAGTATCATTATTTGATTTGTGGACGAGTTGAAGTTGTTCTAAACTTGGGATTTTTTGTGTCAATGCATTCATCATTTTTTTATTGTTTGTCTGTATTGTGCCGTATAAATGTTTTTTTTTTTCCATCTTTCCGAATGGATAAGTTAGAGAGTCATTTGATATCTCTTTAAGATGCAAGTTTATGCTAAGATCTAATTACATTGTTTAGCTCTGTACGTAAAGTCTAAAATAAACACATATATTTTTTTATAACACATTGATTTTTTGTAGTACAAACTAAAGTTAAAAGTTTGTTCTATGTCTGGGTGTTCTGTATGTATTATAAGAATGTATATACAACAAAGAAAAGTAATTATTGCATATTGTAAATGAAATACCTGTTGTGGTTTCTGTTGTACGATGCTCGATGTAGCAGTATGTGTATCCGAGGAGTGCACCCACTGATATTGTCGATACTGAGACTACCAACACTGCGATGGTAAGCGCCACACACCACATCCATCGCGGCTTGCTGACAAAATACAAAAGGACTTAGATCAGTCCTTATACGTTTGCAGCCTATTAGTAAAACAAAATACCAACTTGGTATCAATGATTTGTAACGATTACAGCTCAGTGATTACACGCCAAATTTTTAATGGGTTCAAATACCAACAATAAGATTGTTATGCCATTGAAGGATATAACTTTTTTATGCTTGACAGTCTCAGTGTTTGACCTCATATCACCTGATGTTAAGTAATGGTGTGGTCGAAGATGGTAAACGCACTTAGCCTGGAATTGAACTGGCTCTCTAAGGCAGCCGGAACACACCGTGAGGTGCTTGACGACAGATTTTCAACTAGAGGGTGTTAGCTAGCCTGTAGAGTACTTGAAAGTACTCTACCACCATGCTATGGGTTCCTCACAATGTTTTCCTTCATCGGCAGCTCAAACTCAAACAAGCAGTTATTGTTCGGGTCTGAGCCTTCGTCCTTCGGCGAGTGAAGCGACCGCGCTTACCACTGGGCATCATGGCTACATTCGTCGCTGTATCGTGGCGAAATCATAGCATGGTGGTAGAGTACTTTCTAGTTCTGTACTTATGTCTGAAATATTAAATATTCAAAATCCTGCACTTCATTTTTGTTATTATTATTTTTAGTTTGGTACCCCACAGGGTACTCGGCAAATATGCGTAACTAACCTACCTATGTCATTTAATTGTGTTTGTTTGAAAATCTAATTCAAAGCTAGGGGAAAAATAAATAATTTCTACTTATAATCTTGTGAAGAAAATGTAGTCTCTTACTCTTGGATCGATTCTGGTAAATCTTCTACTTCTATGATATTGTAACTCATTATGCAAGTATAATAAATATGTAAAGTTTGTTATTAATAATAAATCAAAAGCAATATAAATATAACTCTCAAAATAAAAATGAAAATACTAAAAAAAATGTGTAAAAATTAAAATATGATTAAAACCACATCGAAATCATAGCAAAATAATAATGACGTTTTACTAAATAATGTTTGATATAGTAATGTGTTGTCATTTTTGTCTTCCTGCCAGTAAGTAAGCGAAGGATTTATTTTTCAAATTACATACTCTTTCTGGCTTAGCACGCAATCTATTTATTATGTCAATGTCAATGTCAGTTCTTTATGTTAACATGCAAGAAGTAAATCGGGTAGTTTTGGCGGGAACGCGATAAGGTCGTGTCGCCGCATGACATAATCTACCGACCCTTGTCCTTTTTCAAGTGTTTATGTATAAAAATAGTGATATTTTACTCATAAAGTACCAAAAATGACGTGCGAGAGCATAGAAAAATGATAAGATGTGGTAAAACATGACTTTAGCAATGATTGCAAAGCTCCATCGAAGTTTGTAGTAAAGTCACAAATATTTCACTATGGTTGATCGGACCTGACAAAGATTTACTTTGTATGACTTTGACCGCGACCTATTTAACTTGTTTTTTTTTAATAGAATACTTGAAACTATCGAAATACTTGACACTGTCAAATGCTTATAGTGTGACGTCGACGTCAAAAACTAAGAAAAAAAAATCGATTGGTAGTTTGATCCAAAATAAATATTGAGATTTTTTGGAATTCTCATTCATTTTCTCGAGAATGGTAAATTGAACGATGATTTAAAATCCAGTATCGAAGATCTGATCGGTGATAATGTGGATCGAAGTTACTTTAAATATTAAATAGACGAACTTGCTACATGCCGACTCTACGAAATTATGTGGTGAGTTTTTTAAAGAAGCATTTTATCTTTGGACTGAGTTTTTACATTCACTAGTCTTTGTGAGTGATTGACCTTGTATCTTATGTATGATACAATGACTGTTGGGTTGGTAGGTACTTGAAGCAAAGAGTACCTACTATTTACTTCTTTAGGCTGAGTTTAAAATGGCATAATGTTATCTTAACGTATTCTAATTAGCTAGTTTGTGATCTGGCAAGAACTCACCACGTTGCGCAAATAAAGCATCACCTGAGATTTTTAATTATTTATCAAAAGGTTCACGTTAGGCCACATCCCGCCTGAGGGTAATGATAACACAACCATATGGTCTAGAATGGAGCATGCTGACCTTGAAGGATAAAAAATGAAGTGCTTGGTGGAACTTTTTTTTTTTTTTTAATGGTTGACAGGCTAGTTGTTTGACCACAGCTCACCTGATGTCAAGTGAAGGTGCGGCCGAAGATGGTAAAGCACACCTAGCCTGGAATGCAACTGGCTCTCAAGTGAGGCTGCCGGAACACACCGTTAGATGCTTGGCGGCAGATTTTCAACTTGAGGGTGGTAGCTAGCCAGCCGAGTACTAAAGTACCCTACCACCATGCTTTGGTTTCCTCACGATGTTTTCCTTCACCGGCAGCTCAAGCTCATTGTTGGGGTTTGAACCCACGCCCTTCGGCATGCGAACCTACCGCGCTAACCACTGAGCTATCATCGCTACAAAAACTGGGGAATATCCAGCGTGTACTGGTGATACTTCAGGCGTGTTCTTCTTCTTTGATTTTGGCGTCGCATTTTGTGCATTTGCCAGTGTCAAGTGTTTTGATATTTTCAAGTTTCATAATATAAAATAAGTAGTCAAAGTCTAATCTTGGTCAAGCCAGTCCGCGCCAGTCAAATCCAGTCATGCTTTAGTAAAGTAGTGGCGACTTTACTATAAGCTTTGATGGAGTTTTGGAAGCAACACGAAAAGTCATGATTCACCACATTATATCACTTTGCTTGTAATTCGGTACTTTATGAATAAAATACCACTTCCGCGTTCCCGATACGATTCAGATTAAGCTACAGTCGATTCCTGTATTATGTCTTTACGGGATCAGATAAGTTGTCGCCATCCAATCAAGTGGAGTAGGTACCTACCTCATGCTGCACTCGTACTGCACTTTGAGAAACACTGTAGTAGGACATTTCTCATAACTTTTACAGTATCTATATATAGCGGTCACAGCCTAAATGCTTTCTATGTTTTCCTGAATTTTAATTTGATGGAATTTTGGCGAAATTGGATTCGTCAAATTTGACCATCCACGTGTTCGTAGATCGTCTTTTAAGGTAAGTAAGCTTATTTTAATAGTCTGGGTCCTGGGTCCTGGCTTTAAGCAATGTACTTTAAAAACTTTTCTCTCTTAGCTTTTCAAATGTTGTTCTAATTAGAGTTTAGGATGACAATATCTTCTTTAGTTTTTAGATGCATCTATTACACACGCGTGTTGCTGTGTGTATTTTTATAGGCAACACCCAATAAATTCGATAACAACAATTATTCATTGAATATGTATTTAAATAAAATAAATAATAATATCGACGAGCATTTTACACAATGCCTTTTAACTCCAAACTAAGTCAAGCCTTTACCTACTATAAGAACCAGATAACTGATGTAGGTAATACTTTAAATACTTTTTTTTTGTAAATGCGTAAGTACATAAAATACATAGAGAACACAGAACAAATATTTATCGTCACTTACTTGGTGGTAAATTTATCAGTACCAGATATTCTGCCGCCAAGCAGTAGTGAGTCAACATTAGGTACTGTGTTCCGGTTTGAAGGGTACTGCAGCTAGCGAAATTACAGAGCTGTTGGAACTAACCATCGTAACTATCAAAGTAATGAGCACCAAAGCAGCGATGCCCCGGACTTTGTTTTGTAACTCGAAAGTTCTGTGTATTGATACAATGATCATGGATTTCTCTTACCATCAGGAAAGCGTATCGTTCGTCTCATTACTGTTACATAAAAAAAAATCATAAGCGTTTGTCTAGATGGGAATCGAATCCACGCCTTGCAGCTGCGGAAGCAGATATTCTACCAAATGAGTTAATAGGGCATTTACTTTATTGAATGGGGTGAAGTCTATGGTTAGACAAAGTAATGAAATGTTTTTTTCCTATATTTCTGCTATTGAATGAAAGAATCGCTTTCGCTACCTTCGACGCCAGTCACCAAAATGTTGTCGACTTTCCGTGACAAGAGAGTAGATTACTTTTCGAGTTGGCAACGCGTGCCACCGTCAAACTTTCCGCAACTTACCAGCATAAAGTTGAAATATGTGCCCTACATCTCTGCGCCACATGGTGTATGTTAAACGTTCGTGAAGTTCTTCTTAAAGGATATGTTAAATCGAAAAGGGTTTATGATACTCACAATTTTGTGAACAACTTTGTGGAATTAAGTTACAAAATCAACTCCCGACATTGCAAACCAAATACAAATCTCCAATTGAAATGATAAAAGCCTGCCATACCTAGTCGACTTTTCCCACGTACTTATTGCGTTTGTTGCTTGTTATAATGATGATGTGAACAACACAAACCAGCCCAGCTGCAGGATTTATTTATTTATCAGTGGACAAGGTTTACAGATTAAATAAATAAAATAAAAAAAATAAATAAATAAATATCGTAGGACACACAGCGCCATCAGACCCCAAACTAAGCAGAGCTTGTGTGATGGAAGTCATACAAGGAAGAGTTTATAGAATAATAATTGTGTACCTTTGTGGTTTTGTGTCCCCTACACTAGGATGACCTGTATTGTGGGTCGTCAATTTTGCCACCACTGAAGGTGAGTTAGATTAGGACAGGACCAAAGCAGATGCCATGGTAAGTATAAGTCACTATGTCTCATAGTCATACTCAGCAGAACGATAATAATGACTGTAGATGATAAATTGAATAATGGGAGGGTTCCACTCAATTTGCTTCCAACGGCCAATTTTTATTACAAGATGGCTAAAAAGACATGGGGCAAAGCGCCATTCGTACATGGTGGATATTCGCCACGTACCTACCTACGTAACTCTCTGCCGGGGTCTACATTTCCAGCGAAGTACAACTTGGGATTTTTTATATCCAGAGGTCTTTCCTAGGTTAACGTGATTCATCTTAGCGCGCATCCTGCGAAACGAAAACAAAAAAGTGTGCCATTAGCTTGTTTAAATTCTCAATATACCTTTTCAGAATGTAAAGATTACCTTGTAGATTACAGTGAGAAACGTTAAAATCTCGTTTTCATTATCGAGTACATACATTTTGTTTACAATATCCAAACGAAAGTTTGACTCAGGGTATAATCCGTGAGCACTAATCGTTTCTAAAGAAATCTAAACCATAATCGTAACACTTACCGCTGCGGCCCTTGAGAGGGTCTGTTAACGGCTAAGCGCCGACCGCAGGCGGTGAAATAACAATTTTACCGACCATCAGATAATATTGATTCAGAAAGAAATGGGCCTGGAATGCGAGTGAAATGTTTTTGATTTCGATTCACAGAGAATAAGTTTTACGGAATGAGTTTATACAATCATGTTGATTGAACTCATGTAAAATCGTTGGTTATGTATACTTTGAAAATATTTTGTTGAGTTTAATTTTTCTTATACATAATTCATCATCATCACAAACATCCTTCTTTATCCCACTGCTAGGTATATATGCCTCTTTTTTGTTGTGCAATCTGCCCTGACTCTGTCCAGTCCAATCTGGTCCAGGTTCGACTGAAAACATGTATCGGGTAACACCGCGGAACGCAGCTAGTATTAAACTATTATTTTCGCCTAAGTAATATAATTTGTTTCCAAGTTTTCGCAACATCATAATCGGCAGCGGCGGTTGTGGTGGATGCATGCCTAGTATCCCGAACCCGTTCTCATGCTGCATCCGCTGCTGTCTGGAACTTTGCTGCAAGCTGTGCTGCTGTATGCTGATCGTTTTCTTTATTCTCTACTCTCTGTACATCGTCGCGGAGGCCTTGTTCTGTAAGTATCTTTGTAAAATAATCTTTTTATATGATTAGTAATAAAAAGATAAACGAAACATCCTTCTGATGAAAAGTGATCGCCTGCCCGGCAGTGAATTCTGTTTCGATAATGTGCCGAATAAATAAATAAATAAATAAATAAACACACACAAGTGTGGGGCAAGTGATGTAGTATGTAGTAGAATGTGTATTTTTGTGTTGTTTCCAAAACTCCGTACTAGATTTTAGTAAAGTTATCACTAGTTTACCAAGACTGGACTGGAATGGTGACTTTGTGTAACTCTGAATGTGACTAAAACTTATTTTAGTAGATTCTATCATGAGACTCAACTTCTCACGGACATAATATACAAAGTGCGATTCCAAAAACAAATAAAAAATATTTAAATCCTGTTTCCAACACAGATTATAATTCAACGACTTCTTTATACCTTTAATTCTATCATATTAATGTGCGTGATTTATGTAGAACGTAAATTTTATTTTAATAAAAAATGGGAGTCGTTGTTCCTAATCACTCCTGCCAGGGACGTATTCCCGCTTTCCTTACATTTTTTTGTCGTTTACGTTAAAATTTCGCAAATTGATATATGTATTTGCCCCTCAAAACATGTCAGTAACTTGATTACGTCTTTTTAATTCCAGGTCCTATGATAATGAATAATAATTCAACTAACAGTACGATTACGAAACCGTAGAACTACAGACTATTGAAGCGAGGTACGTCATAACAATTATCATTTTAACTAACCTACGATGCGCCAATACGTTATTGTTGTAATTGTATGCATTCTTCCCGTGTCTAAAGAAAGAAGAAAAGAAAATTTCGATATTTTGAAATATTTGATTATAAACCAAGTGAAATAAATTTGAGCAACAACGTAACACAAATCAATTTAAGGCTAGTCATACCTTAGTGGCGACTTTGACTCTGACGTATTTAGGGTGCTGGTAGGGCTGCCCTGGCACTACAATGTCTCAGGGATGTTTGTCGAGTCGAAAGATGACTAACATACGACACGACAATGCGAAAACTGAGCTCATCCCTATAACGTAGGGTCCGAAGCAGCCCTAACAGCATTCTAGATGTGATTGATAACAGGCTTGACTGTCTTTTAACCATTTCTGTTCATGTACTAACAATATGAGCAAGTAGTGAAATGTATACAATTATAATTGTTTGTTTTTTTATGACGGAGTTTTGGAAGCAACACAAAAAGACATGTTTGTATGTCACCACACTATATCACTTACTTGTTCAATACTTGTTCAATGAATACATACCACTATACACTATACTATTTTTATACATAAACGCCTGCAAAAACTTCCACTGATCTACTCGTATATGTTAGCGTATAATTATGATAAGACGTAAACGAAGAGTTTGAACCTTCTTAGAACATAAAATGTCTATGGCAACGATAAAATGACTTCCGTCTTTTGGCGGGAACGCGGGAAGAGCCGTGTCGCTCCGTTGTATTTTTTTCCAAAACTAGTGTTTTGTCGAGTGTTTATGCATAAAAATGGTGGTGTTTTATTCATAAAGTGCCGAATTACAAGCGTCGGTGTGGGAAAATGATATAATGTGGTGAAACATGACTTTTCGTGTTGCTTCCAAAACTCCAGCGAAGCTTTATAGTAAAGTCACCACTACTTTACTATAGCATGACTGGACTTGACTGACACGGACTGGACTTGACCAAGGCTGGACTTTAACTATATCTATAACAACTTATTTAACCTTTGAAACTTGAAAATATGAAACACTTGACACTGGCAAATGCTCAAGATGCGACGCCAAAACCAAAGGAAAAAAATTGCAGAAGAAAAAAGAATTAGATGAAGTAAAATGTCACAAAGGCGAGTCTGTACAAAAAAATAATTTAGTAAAAATGCGATGTTAAATGAAACTTTAATAACAAACTGTAACGATTCATACAGTGGTTATGTGGTAAGTACGACAATATTTCAATGTGACTGAGAGTATAAAACAAAAATAAAAGTTAGATAAATATAGAAAAAAATATCGGCTTCGTATATTTTATCAAAGATGAATGTACTCATTAATTATAGTACCTGGTTTTTTCCTTACGAATCCGAACTTAAACCCATAGATATTTTTTTACTAGTATTTATAAAACATATTAGCCAAAAAATTAACTATAAATAATCGTAGAAAATTATTCTAATAATAAAATTCTTAAGTTTTTATCTATGGGTTGGCAACACTGCGAATATATAGGTACATCTTATTTTGTGTACTACAGTGCGCTATGTTAGTGACTCTATTGACTTTCTGGGTTTCCAGTTGGCGAAACTTGTACGTGAGCTCGGGCGCACTTGCGTTCGTGGGCAAAGTGGCAGTTTATTTGCTACTGTGTGTCGGTGGAGCTGTCCTGCTATTGATCCTGTTTGCTGCTGAAATCATATGTAAGAAAGTTATCGTGCTATAAGTTGTACTTTATTATTACTATGGTGCACTAACGTTAAGAGAATCGAACCCTACGACATGCGTCTCTCTTTCATCAGAGGTGCCGAAGCCCATTTTTGAGATCTCATCAATCACACTGCGGTGTGCATAGGGTTGAAATGCGGATTGGTGACACCGCGATTTCAGAAACATTCTCGTAATACATACATACAATTCTAGCGATGATAGCTTAGTTATAGATAGCTGCCGGGGAAGGAAAAACATTGAGAGGAAACCATAGCATGATGATACAATACATTTGAATACTCGAGTGGCTCGTAAGAACTTGAGGGTTCAAATTGAAAATCCGCCACTAACAAAATAAGTAACGACTTCAAAATATATTCTTGACGATCATCAGTACGATCAAAGCATTGAAACAACATTGCTGATCAAGGGTCTATAATAAATAATTTAGAACAAGGTTTTTTTTAATTTTCTAGTACTAGCCGCCTCGCGTTTTCACCCGCGTAGTTCCTGTTCCCGTAAGGATAAAAAGTAGCCTGTGTCACTAGGGGATAGCGTAGCTTCACAACAGAGTGAAATAATTTTTAAAATCGGTCCAGTAGTTTTGAAGTTTATTCGTAACATACAAAAATACAAATCTTTCCTCTTTATAATATTAGTAGAGGATAAGTTTTAGGATGTTACCATTTATAGATGTTGATTTTGACTTTAAGAATTTATACTTATATAGAAAAACTGAAATAACCCTAGAAAATTATTTTACCCTAGTGCGTATTTGTTTTTAGTTTGTTATTTACAATATCTTAGGTAGGTTGGTATTTAATTCATTTTCTATTAAAGCACGTGAACTTTATTTCTTTCCATACATATTTATCCCTATTTAACGCTAACCTTTTCTCGAAGTTGCCCATTAACACATTGAATGCCACGCGGCCCACCTGCGGCTAGGACTCTCCGTTGGGGCAAAGACGAGAATCACGTTTCCATTTCCATTTTTCATGAGAGTATTTTATTGCTCTTAATAATACTGTTGACCGACAGCGATAGCCTCAACGGTGATGGTCATCATTCTGATTTTTTGTTCAGTAGTTAACGTGTTAATAACAACGTATTCTTTTTCAGGATGAAATATTATCCAATACTTTGCAAAGTTATGGAGAGATTTTCTCCAAACGACAAAGGGCCTGAATGTCGATGTATGGAAAATTTGGGGATGAAATATATAAGTTGGTATGATTATATGTGTTGTGTTTGTGAAATGTGTCCCACAAAAGAAAACTATAACGTTAATCAAGCGATAGAAAATTGCGATTACATAATAAATCGAATTATGAAACAAAGTTCTCAATGTAATTTTGATTTAATACCTATGTACAGATGTATATAATGGAAAGTTTTGAAGCTGAAGTATACAAGCTAGAAAAAAAAACAATTAAATTTATTTGTAGTGTACATTTTACATACAACTGCGGACAAGAAATTCCGTTTTCCGAAGCTGCCAATTTGAAGAGTCACTGATAAGGGGGTTTTTATTTTACTTGGCTTACCTTACTTTAAGTTATGGCTTATAAATACGATACATTTCGTAAAATAAATTAGGACCTGTAGGCATTACTTTTGACTAATCAAATTATTCTTAGAAGATAAGGAGTATATGGACAGTCTAGTTAGTATTTAATGTGTGCGAGTGGCGTTTTTGACTGAGCGCTATTGTCAGTTAAATCAAATCACGGATAAGAGTGTTGGCTGCCACGTGCAATTACTGGTATTGGTTGTTGATCTTACAATAACTGTTAATTTTACAATAAATAAAGTGGCTTATGTCACTAGCCCACACTTAAACTGGAACTTCTTAGCTCAATCCTATCACCGTGCGGGTTCCGGATCCACCGTGTTGCAGGGACTTGCGATAGGTTTAAGAGCACCACCAGCAGGCAGTCATGAAATAGCTAAGCGATCATATATCGGACGTCTGCACAATAAGGTTCGCAGTTGCATAGCATTTTCGTAAGCGCCTCACAGATATCGCAATAAGAAGTTCAGAGCAGAATTTGAGTGGACCCTGAAATGTAGGACCAATAGACCATCGACCGCTATCGGCCGAGTTAACAGCCGGACGGTTACTGACGGCCAAGACAAGAAATAAGACAGCATTAAGTAGTTCCACGACTCGCCACTACGGATTCTGAAGTTATCAATATTTATGTCCTCTTTTCTAAGATGAGTAAAGATTGGAAATATTTGTTTGATGGATCGGAGTCCAGTCAACTTTGGGAACCACTAGTTCAGAGTACAGGAGCAATATTCTTAACATTGATATGATTCTGTCAGCGCTGCGTTGTATACATACTATCGTATGTATATAAAACCATAATTATATGAGGGATTCACAAAACTATCAGTCCGTATATCACACAGAAAGGACAAACACGTTACCCATTTTGTCTACCTAACCGTAAAAATAACAAACTAGAAGGTAGAAAAACACTGGCAGCCGTAATTTCTCGCGGGGCTAGTGGCGGGTCTCTCTGGGGACTATGATTCCCCTCATATTGAGTCCGATTTCATTCGCACGATTGGACCCACAAGGAGGAATCAATAAAGAAGGTACGAAGTTATTTTTAGGTGTTCGCTCTCTTAAGATTTTTTTGGTAAAAGGTTTTACTATCATCATCATCATCATTTCAGCTGTAGGACTGAAATGATGATGAATTTACTATAGCTAGAGAAATTACAAAGACCTTCATGAATGAACACTTCAATTAAAATAATGAATTAATAACAAAGAATTAATAATAAATAGTTGAACATGTCAATATAATACATATGTCAAATATTAAAATAGGTCAACATAATTTAATGTCAAAAAAAATGTAATTCGGTATGTAAAGTTTTTTTTTGTATTTATTTTATATTTTTTACTGATAGTAAACTTTATTTTAAGAAACTAATTTGAATATTTTGGCTTTCTATGCGGTAGTTTAATTCTAATACGTTTTTAAACTTTTTGTAGTTATGACGTCATGAGGGCGGCTCAATATGTAGAATATGCCTTTGCCATATAAAACAAAAAAGTATCGAAAAACAACTCGACGTATGTGTATCGAAAATATTATTATGATCGCCGTTGACTTGCCATTGATAAATTTTGTTTTGGTTTGCCATTGCTTCTTTAGTCTAAGAAAGTTGCCCGACGAGGTGACGTCATAAGACATCATTTGAAGTTCAAGTTTGATTTATGTTTTTTATTAAAATAAATCCCACCTCATAGTTTACAGAGTTTTAAACGTAAAAATATTGTACAGAAAAGTACTATTTCGAAATGGTTTTGGATTCAGTAAAGTTTTTTTTTTTCTTTACATACCGAATCGCTTAATTGTACAATCGGGGGTGAGTTGTTATTATTTAATTGCATTGGTAATAAGTACTAAGCATAAATTAGGCTTTGGTATTAAGGCGCTACTTGAAAACCGGAAGATAACTCTCCCGGGAGAGTGCGGCTGATCTCGTAATTAGAGGCGAAGCATCGATCTTACCAATGGACCCCATTTGTTGTTTCCGCTTTATTTATGCCCGTAGCGGAGGTTTGCGGTCCTGGTTCATATTTATTTATTATGTGATTAATTTTCGTATACTTGTGAATTTGTCGGAAAGTATGTGTAGTTGTTTAACACGCTTTTATTAGCTTCACTTATTACTAAGTAACAATGTAAGTAAATCTTAGAAGTAAATCTTAATGGATGTATGAGCGACATCACTCCATGGATCATATTCCAAAAACTAGAACAAATACATATACAAACACAAATACAAATCATTTATTAATAACACCAAAGTTACAGGTCATTTTTCCATTCATATTTAAAAATAACTGTTAAAAATAACGAACTGTTTCTGTGACACTGACAATTGTTATACACATACAAACATATTATGTCTTGTCGATTTTTAAATTTAAGTTTTTTTGCAATAGAAACAAAACAATATCTTTTTTTTTAACTCTCTTGTCACAGGCTTAGTAAATTTCTCTCCATACTAAGGTTGCCCGGAAGAGATCGCTCTTAGCGATAAGGCCGCCAATTGTTTCAGTAGTGTTAAGTTTACATTGTTATGATTGTTTGTAATTGATGTGAACAATAAAGAGTTATATTATTATTAATGATATATTACGTAGAAATCACAAATTCTTTATTGGTAACATCTTTGTTACATGTTATGTTTAATAAATAACTAAGTAAATTAAAATACCTAAATCAAAAAACCTAAACCTAGACTGCCGCCGGCAGTAGTGTAGTATTCAAGCTGCCGGTGCCGGGATGCTGAGTGCGAAACCACCTCACAATACGCGCCGTGTCAGAAACTTTTACCTTATATATTTGACCCTTAACTCAACTGTCTAGCGTAAGATGTAAAGTAAAGTGTCATAAGATGTTGGTAGAGACTCTTCGCTACGAGGCCGTTCAACGTGACGGCTATCAGGACAATGCTCGACTGCTCGAATTAATATCCCACATGGCGTTTATCTCGTGAGCCAAGGTAAGACACTTGCTGAGCTTTGCCTTTTCGGCCTTCACGAGATAACCGCCATGTGATAACCCATATAATTATTCTATTATTTTTATAATGAAACTAGCAGATGCCTCGCGGTTTCACCCGCGTAGTTCCCGTTACCGTGGGAATGCAGGGATAAAAAGTAGCATATATCACTCGGGGATAGTGTATGTTCCCAACGGTGAAAGAATTTTTGAAATCGGTTCAGTAGTTTTTGAGTTTATTCGTTACAAACATACAAAAATACAAATTTTATCTTTTTAATATTAGTGTAGAAGTGTAGATAAAGCCCGGAACGTGTTCGGTTACAACTTTAGGTAACTACTAAACAGCGGTAGCATCAACAGCCGAACAGCCTGTCAACCACGAAACATTTTTTTTTTACATCGGTCTTTGCATGCGTTTGGCCACGATCTCACCTGGTGGAAAGTGACGATGTGGCCGAAGATGGAGCACGCTTGCCTAGAAAATACCTATTCACGTTCTGCTTGAACAACCCCGGATTGCATTTTGTTGGAAACACAGATGCCTGGCAACGAGTTCCACGTAACAGTTAGGTCGTGTAATTCTTGAGCACACTCACCGTAGTGTATATTAGTTATATTAATCTGCCTTACTTTTTTAAAGATTAGCTCAGTTCATCGAAAAACAGGAAATTGTGGGCTGTTTCCCGTAAAACGACACCACAGTTGAGATTCTTCAGGTTTACGTTAAAATTCGCTAGAAGTGACGCAGGTCCAACGTAAGCTCATCGCAACATTTCAAATCTTTATTGTTGCTAGTTTTATAACTAGCTAATCATCACGGGTTTCTCCGGAATTATCCAGTTTTTTTTTTAAATTCATAATTCTTTTATTGCATAAATATGGGTATACAAATAAATAGATGGAAAGGGTTAAGAAGACCTCCATATTTGACCTTACGGCATGCAAAAAAATTACAACTACCTACTACTAACTAATAATAAGTACAAAATTACACTTTGAACAAAAATTATTGATTACATTTACATATTAAAATATAAATTTAAAAAAAAAATGACAATCTAAACAATAAAAAAAAACAAATTATGATATTCAATATGTCAAATTTAGTTAATAAAATGTCAAAAAGGTTTTTTTAAGGGTTCAACTGAATACTAACGCCGTTTGAAACAAGCGGCAACTATGCTGAGCCATTTTCCATTCCATTCGGGATTATTAAACAATTATTTCGTAATTATTAGTATTGTGTTGAATAAATGTTCTTTACCTTTCTTTTTCCCAAGTAATGAGTGCTACAGCAGCGATGCTCTGGACTTTGTTTTGTTACTCAAAGTTCTGTGTGTGGCTACAATGGTCATGGGCAGGCGTACTCTCTTACCATCAGGAGAACGCCTCGATCGTCTCATTACATTATAATAAAAAAAAAATTAAAATACCAACAACTTTTATATTATTACCTTTAGTAGTAATAAATAGCACAGATAACAAGTAATACTTGTAGATACGGATAACAAGGGTACTAACGGTAAATCGGACTTTTCTTTCCACTATTTTCGGTGTCATGGCCAATGAATAACGCTATTCTCTGAGCGTGTTTTGAGATATTTCGGCTTTAGGTTGCCCATTTCATAGTAGTGAAGTATCAAATTCATAGATGGAAACAATTCGGTATGTAAAGTTTTTTTTTGTATTTATTTTACATTTGTTTCTCATAGTAAACTTTATTTTATGAAACTAATTTGAACATTTTGGCTTTCTATGCAGTAGTTTATTTTTAATACGTTTTCAAACTTTTTATAGTTATGACGTCATGAGGTAGGCTGAATATGTAAAACATGCATTAGCCATGTAAAAAAAAAAAACAACTCGACGTAGATAAGTATGGAGGTTAACGTAGAGGTAAATTGAAAGTCAAGTTTATTTTATGTTTTTTAATAAAATAAACCCCGTCTCATAGTTTAAAGAGTTTTAAACGTGAAAATCATGTACAGGAATGTAATATTTCGAAATGGTTTTGGAATCAGTAAAGTATTTTTTTTCTTTACATACCGAATTGTGAGCTAATATAAGCTGGTAACCTATTTCGCTAAAAGTAATCTAATTTTATTTGACTAAATAGAAAGACAATAAGATAGTTTGTGTTATTAGATATTAGCGTGATGTGATAGTTGCCTACACGCCTCCCAGCATCCGACCTACGACATAATGTTACAGTTAATTTTAATCACCATGTAAAATTTTACGAGTTCCTCTTCCTCGCTTCTTCAAGGTTAATGTCGTTCCCAGTAACACAGCTATAATGACATTTTGCTACTATTTTCAATGACCATGTAAACCAGGAATGTTAAACCATGTTAAACTTTCTTTTTATTGTTTCCTAACACATCTAGGTGTCTTCAAGTCGCTAGTGAATCGGTTTCTTCTAGAATAGCGTCCTCTACCATGGACCGCATTTTGAGATAACTGTCAAGTCAAGTTTTTTTAAAATGTAAATGTAATGAGACTAACGATGCGCTCTCCTGATGGTAAGAGTTAACGCATGTCCTTGACCATTGCAGCAATACACAGAACTTTGAGTAGCAAAACAAAGTCCGCGGAATCATTGCTTTGGCGCTCATTATTTTGAGACTTTCAATGGTTAATCTCAACAGCCCAGTAATTTTGCTAGCTGCAGTACCCTTCAAACCGTAATTTTTTTTTCAAATGATGACCAAAATGAATGGATTGAATGATGTATATATCGTTCCTTAGTCTTAGTAAAGGAGTTTACATCAGTGACATTAACGCTCATTGAGTGAAAACTGTTAACCTTATAATTTTTAACTACCATCATGGATCTACCCATAATCCATATAACGAATTGCATCCAAAGATTGTTAAAGACGTTGTTCTTAGCGATTAAACTGCTGATTAGATCGTATAGGCTGACAGTCCAGTATTATATATAAGAATTGCCAAAGTTCATAAAATGCCGCTCCCTAGTATATATAAGAATTGCCAAAATCCACAAAATGCCACCGAAGTCTCACACAGAGCTTAGTAGCTTCCTGTAAACATAAAATCGTTTATCGGCCCTAAATTCCTTCAAAAGAATATTGCTAATCCCGCTTAAGTACCTTTCTGTGCTCCCTTATCCTCAACGAGTTTGCTTTACTCGATATTTTACTTGGAAACGAAAAATATTTCTGCTTCAGAGCTTTGCCTTTCGTATTAAATATGACAATTTAATGAAAAAGACTTACTAAAATTTACCTACGATAAACAGGTGTACCTTCAGTCCTTCAGTCCTTTCTTGGAATTACTTTTTTTACTTATTATCCCGAACATTTTTTTTACCTGTATGCCTTCAACACTCGTTTCCATTTATTCCGTTGTAAAAATTGATAGCGTCTAAATTTAAGTCTACACAATAAAAAACTAAAAAAAATAAAAGTACTCACATAATTATATTTATTTACAATTATGTTTGAACGGTAACAACAATTTCTTTAAAATTCATGATGGTAAGACAAAATTAACGACGGCAATATAATATTACGTGTAAAATCGACACATTAATCAGACTAAAAAATTATATTTTATACGTAAGTACCTATACTACGTTTCATAGTCCAGAATGTCTGAAACAGTTATTAAATATTCAAGCGGGATTAGTCTCTCACAAATAGAACTATCGAAATTCGTTTCATTGTTTATTGTCGAGATATTTTTCATCAGTAAATGTCCATTGTTGTTTGCTCTGTATAATAAGAACCGTCGCGCCATATCAGAAGTATTCGGGCGGCACATTAACTCTGACACTAAGACTGGTCTAGTTCAATTAATATGTCTATAAATAGAACTAGCTCAGAAAAAATACTTTAGAATTATTCTAGAGGTTACTTTAAGATTTTATCTATCAACTTTTTATTCGAAATCGTGTTGTGAATACAACCGGCCCTCTATACAAATACTATCAAAATATATTGCTTCAAATTGTGTTGCGAACATTTTTAAGCGGTTAGTAACAACGTCTTAATTACACGACTGCCCAAAAAAAGGAGTGTAAATCTAAATCTGTTCAGGTATCTTTATATAATCCTTACATCATCCCGAATGACACTGCAGAGTGTAAAGTGAAGTAAGTGACACAAAGCCCCCGAAGCGTTCGTACTTTTTAATTATTCTAATTAAGCTTTATATATTTATTTAGGTTGCTAATTATTTGCCATTTTGTGGGGGTTCAAGATGATACCATTTTTAGCGTTCAATTGGTGGTAGGTCTCCTTAGTCTTAATTGGTGGTGGGTCTTCTAGGTAAGTACCACCGCATTACCAGATATTCTGCCGCCGAGCAATAGTGTGTAAACAATTATTGTGTTCCGGTTTGAAGGGTACTACAGCTAGCGAAATTACAGGGCTGTTGAGACTAACCATTGAAAGTCTCATAGTAATGAGCGCCAAAGCAGCAATGCCTTGGAATTGTTACTCAAAGTTTGTTTTTCGTGTATCGTTGCAATATGGTCATGGACAAGCGTTATCTCTTACCATCAGAAGAGCGGCTCGTTCGTCAACAAAAAACCTATGTCACTTGGTCCTTGAATTAAGTTTATAGAATAGAAAACATCCACTACTACTACTATTACATAGTATGCTTACTTATCTCGATTAGAATTTTACGAGTCAATTTTTCGGTCCGATGAGTTGATCGATTAGCTATAAAGGTGTACTAGAGTAATAAAAATCGCGGTATCAATATTCTCGTTTCTGGGTCACCTACCGACACAATATCGTTGTCAAACGTTTCGTAGGTAGTATTTTCATTTTGCACTCGACAACGCTTTGAATGGCAAACTAACGAATCTATGGTGTTCAAACGTGTTACGTTCAATAACGAAACACTATATCAAAGGGTGGATTGTTGATAACTGAATTCAGGGGCTTTCAGACTCTTTCTCTAGTGGGGAGGTAGGACTAATTATCTCTATTAGATTAGAAGTTTGTTTTAAATAAATAGACTTGCGTTTTATTGCCATCTCAGGTGATGTCAAGTGAAGGTGCGGTCTACGATGAGTCGCGCTTGCCTAAATGATCCTGAGTTGCTGTTAAATTAGTTAGATTTAAGTCCTCATCACTGTTGTAACTAGAACGACTGTTAAGCGGAAATTAATACAATTCGCGGCAGTTTTAGAAGGCCGCGTCTATCAAGAACCAGTATCTAGCTTAATCTATGTGCAAACTGTAATATCATGCAAGACTGAACTACTAGATTACTCTACTTGATTGGTTGAACAATAAATTATTCCATGCATCCATCTTCCATCTACCTAGGCCTTAACAGGTTTTCCAGATCACGTTGATTTTTTTTTTCTTTTTTAATCGCATTTCCTTTTATGGTATTTAACTGTTTGAGCGCCGCTACAACCATACTGTAATCTCACTGAAATATTGGTGCAATTTTACTGCGATAATTAGTACTTTGATAAATTGATTGATTCATGCGTTACTTTGCGGAAGTTCATTTTCAATAATCAAGGTATATATTTAGTTTATTTCCGCTTAATTACTCTTTATGATCTTCAATTATTATGAAATAAGGTAAGATTAAGATAAGGTAAGAGATAATTAATTAGAAGTACCTACCTAAATTAATTATCCTAATTATTATTACAATGAATGGCGAACCTGTAACGTTGGACTCACAATTGACCATAAGTCATATCACTGAATGTATGTTTCTAGTTGTTAACAATTTTCTAGCTGTGTTTTGATGAATTTTCATGAGAAATGAAACTATTTCTCTTTTGTTACACATGTATCATTTCTCATTGAACCCAATTCTTAATTCACCGTAATAAATGTCTCCATGCTATGACTGATGTATTCTCCCATACACACACACACGCACAAACTTGTTTTCATTTTTTAATATTTTGTATAAATTTATGTTAAAATTATTATGTATAGGTATACGAGCATGTAACGAAAGACACTAGACTTCAAGACACAGGTTGTTCTAGTGAGAAGTCTAGGGTACTTACTCAATTACCTAATTGTTATACTTTATAAACAAGTATTAAGGGTCATATGTAATAACATATTAAATAAAAACGTGGACAAAATCACGACCGCAAGCCAATTTAAAATAAAAACGAAACGTTTCGTTTACATCATGAATTTAAAATAAAATCATGTCTACAGTCTGAGCTTCGGTTAGTGCGAAACTGAATAAAGTGCAAAGTGCGCTTTTCACTATTCTAAGTATCTTGAATAATGGATGAATTTTCCTTCTCTTTAGTATCTTGAATTTAATGAATATAAACCTGTAATAGTATACTTATAATACATATACAGTGCAAACTCTTTAATATAGCGACGCTGACGAAACTGAGTATTTTCTGGCGTTATAGACAGTTATCGTTATATGGGGAAGAAAGTTTGTGAGCAACTAAGAATATGATAAAGAGTTGAGAATGCATAATAATAACCTAACAACAGTCTAGCAACTGAGGCAAACACGTGCCAATTAATTACAATTAATAAAAGAACGAATTTCTTAGAATCTCTGGTTCGTATAATGCCGACCGTCGAGGTGAATACGGGCCAGACAATAAAACAACAAAATGACAAACAAAAGAACGTACACAACTGCTGTTCTTATCAATTTCGGCAACTTAGAAACAAACATACACTACTGGTGCTTTATTAGTTCACAAAATTACTTGCTTTATAACGGCATATTGTAGTCGTTATGTAGTGTGTTTGATGCTACATAGTGTATGGACATGGACAATAAGGCAAACCAATCAAAGAAGAGTAATTTCGACGTTTTAAGGAGTTTGACGTTAAATCGAGTAGCGTTTCATGGAGTTTACACTGTACTTGTACGTGATTTACCTTTCTTGCTAGTTTATAACAATTACCTAGCGGCCTTTGTCAGGCAACTTTCCTATATTACTAAGGACGTGGTTTTGAAACATTTGTGTTTTACTTACGCAGGATTACTCACATTTAATTATATCGGATAGACTTATCTCCGACTTTAGTTGCAGCCACATACCGGTGCCTTTCTTCAAGGAGGCAAAGTAGAGTACATGACACGTGCGGCTTAGTCTCGCTTTGCACTAGGGGCCGCTGCCTGCATAAACAGCTATATTGATAAAAACTTTCCTTTACCATGTCATATGTCTGTCTTTAGACGCTAGTAAATACTTGGCGACAGAATGTCTGGTACCGCAGTGCGTAGACAACCTCATGCTACAAAGGTCTTCCACCAAGTTTATGGGTTATTTTCACTAAAGGAAATAATAATATACGCGTAGTAGCAGGTATTCAGGCGATCGGCGCGCGGAAGTTCATTTTGAGTGTTCATTCATTTTTGTTCAGTTTCATTCCCGGCTAGGTGTGTTTACCATCTTCGACCACACCGTCACTTAACATCAGGTGAGCTGTGGTCAAACACCTAGCTAGTCAACCATAAAAAAAAGTGTTCAAGGCATATTTGTATTTCCGTTTAAAAGCCAATAGTGATGAGGATTTAATTTAAAAATAATTTAACTTAAGGACAATTTTTAAATATCTATCCGAAATATTACTTAATATCTAAAACTGAAATTCGACATAAACTTAAAATCTAAATAAATTAAAAATAACCACAAGTCTTTATGTACGAGTATATCCTCTTATTGCTGCAGTAAACACTTGCACAAATGCCAACTTGCCCACAATCATACTTCCACAGAGATATACTTTCACTAAAGAAAATAATGATATACCTAGTAGCAGATATATATGTCCATTGTCCATGTAAAAAAATAAGGGGTTTCAAAGTTTCATTAACATACAACTCCTAGCTATAGACTATCATCTTACTGATTGGTTTTTGAGATTAAAGTAGTGTCAATTTGCTAACAACATCCTTTTCCAAACACTTCTACAGATTATATGCTTAAAACAAACTAAACAACCTACAGTGAGACGTTGCCTTGTTTTGCTTATTCCCCACAGTTTCTGCTCGGTCAAAGGAGTTTATAAACACACATTATACACATGTTCATTACCGGCGCGTTGTGTATAAACACACAATACACATACTCATTACTGGAGAATTGTGCTCCGTTTCCTTTTGAAGGAATTATTAACAATACGTTGCGTTGAGGTACTATATGCATGCATTCGTGCAGTTTATTTACACTACAGCAACGAATTTAAAGAGAGGGAATCGAGAAGGGAATTTAATTAAGAACAGAACTTAATATACTTATTCTTGTTAGGGTATTTGACTGTTTTAAAAATGCATGTTGTGTGAGTGTAATCCATGAATTTTTTTTTTAATGTAAACGTAAAGTAACAGATGCTTGACGGCAACTTTTCCACTTGATGGTGGTAGCTAGCCAGCCGAATACTAGAAAGTAAATACCCTACAGGGCAGGGCAGGGCACATAGCACGCAGAACTGATGGCCGATGGGGCTACAAAGTTCTGGAGTGGAGACCACGGACCGGCAAGCGCAGCGTAGGACGTCCACCCACAAGGTTGACAGACGACCTAGTAAAGACCGCAGGAACGCGCTGGATGCGAGCCGCTTCCAACCGGTCTTTATGGAAGTCAATGGGGGAGGCCTATGTCCAGCAGTGGACGTCCTACGGCTGAAATGATGATGATGATGAAGTACCCTACTCTCGTGTTATGGTTTCGTCACAGTGTTTTCCTTCACCAGCAGTTGAAGCTCTTTGTTGGGGTTTGAACCAACGCTCTTCGGCGCGTGAACCAACCGTGTCACCTACTGAGCTATAATCGCTACAAAATTGTTTTATATTACTCAATTAAAAACTCGATTTTAAAAAAAATTATTAACACGTGATTGAATGGTTTGTACACTGTGACATTAAATACAATTTGTAAATCATTGTTGTGGAAGTAAAACTAAATAAAAACTTCTTAACAAGCGAAATTAGTATGCTTCCAGTGCTTGTGCTGATAACCTTGTGACGTCACATGCCACAAGTGAACATCCTTACATACATAGACTGCTAAAATCATAGTCCATTTATCGTAGTGGGGTAAAAATCACCACCAACAACATCTCTTTGATCGAATGTTCTTGAAATAACAAAAACCCTCGAAAAGTCATAAGACGTGGGCGCTAAATGGTTGTCAGAAAACCGAAAAGGCACGGCTTTAGGGCAAACGTGGGTTTGTGGAAATCACTTTTGTAAAGATATAATAATTCACCTAAAAGCATGTAGGTGTGCTATTTTTGCGGTAAAAAATCTCAATCCTTGTATTTTATTCTATTTCAGTTAATTACTTTTGTCTGTTGATTTCCATAACCCCATTTTCGTAAAGTAAACAGAGCCTTGTTGTTTCGAAAATCTAATCAGTAAAGAGACGCTCGCCGCTTTATCCAACTTCAAAAAAAGACAAAATATCAGTTTGATTACTTTTTTATTTATATCTATTACTTACTCTGATTTTTATACATTCTATTATGTAGAGAAATATTTTAAATTGGCCGTTTCAATTTCACATAGTTACTTTGTTTTACTGGTGTGGAGTTAGCGGCTTCATCTAGCTGCCATAAAACATATTATCATCTCATTTTGGTCGTGTTATTACCAAAATAAGATGGGTTTTTTATAAAGTTAGCACCCAACGCGGATATGATTAAACTTCTGCTTTATTGTAAGCGGTTTCTAAAATGTGTAACATAATGGAATCTACCGACAATAAAATAGAGATAATACGCCGCACATGTACATGCGAAGCAAATTACAAAGCAAAAAAAAATGTGGCATATTTTAACTTTACAAATAATTACTCAAGTGTAGCGATGATAGCTCAGTGGTTAGCGCGGTAGGTTTGCATGCCGAAGGGCGTGGGTTCAAACCCCAACAATGAGCTTGAGCTGCCGGTGAAGGAAAAACATCGTGAGGAAACCATAGCATGGTGGTAGGGTACTTTCTAGTACTCGGCTGGCTAGCTACCACCCTCAAGTTGAAAATCTGCCGCCAAGCATCTAACGGTGTGTTCCGGCAGTCTCACTTGAGAGCCAGTTCCATGCCAGGCTAGATGTGCTTTACCATCTTCGACCACACCTTCACTTAACATCAGGTGAGCTGTGGTCAAACAACTAGCCTGTCAACACTAAAAAAACTAGTCACGAATTAACTGGCAGCTGAACGCGAGTAAAATGCAAACTGCTGCACCGGTGAGTTTCGGCGGAGTTTTTACACGGTCGAGCAAACTTCAACCATCAGGGGATAGCGACGTCGCATTCTACTGCATAATTTTTATCACGATTTCAGAGTACAATTAGGTAACCCCTTTCGGCTTACTACACCACCAGTGTATATAATTCTGTTAACCTAATGGATCCACAAGAATCTATAGCGGAAAACATGTGGTTTGTAACTAACTCTGCTATTAGTGGAATTACAGAGAAACTAAATCATGTCTGCTAAGCAAGTTTATGAGATATTGTAGGATCGCAGCCAACGAAATCGCGGCAGTCGACCCGCAAGGATGTAGCTGCTACAAGATTGATGATTGGTCAATTCTAACTAAGGATTTTATGAGAAAGTGTATAAACGTCTGTGTAACTAGCTACGCTTGAACGTGGTTATTCTTGTTTGCTTAGGCATGTTTTGCTTTATGTTTCCAAATTAGCTGGACTGTCGAAAATTCGGCGAAATTGTCGAAAGCTTATTTTCAAAGTAATTTAACTTGTCTCTAAACTTAGCGGGACGGATTGCTAGTAGATAATAATATGAGGAAATACAACGTTCTGCACTCCTTAATTCCTTAATCTATATCTTAAATAAATAGTAGCAGCTCCCTCTGCCATAAATTACTTAGCAGTTTGTATAAGAGTACTTAATGAAAGCATTCCCTATGTTTTGGGAAGCAGACAGCGCCAAACCTGTGACGTGATTAGACGATTTAAAAAATAACAAGTTGTTAATTTATTACCTCCCTTCTGTCATCAGAAGAATGGGGATATTAATTACCAATATTTATATGGTACTAATAAATTGACATAACATATAACTTCTGGAAGTATTTGTACGTAATTATTATATACTAGCGGATATAGTACGGGTTATAGATAGCGGGTTTCACCCGCGTAGTTCCCGGTCCCGTGGAAATATAGGATAAAAAGTAGTCTATGTCACCTGGGGAAAATGTAGCTTCCCAACGGTGAAAGAAATTTAGAAATCGGTCCGTTAGTTTCGGAGCTTGTTCAAAACAAACAAACAATCAAATCTTTCCTCTTTATAATAGTATACCTATAGATCTAGATATTGCAAATAAGTTTTGTATATTAAGTAGGTGTATTGAGTAAGACAACCAGGTCAGTAAATATGCGAAACAGGATTAGGAAATCACGTAAAACAAACAAATTAAAATAATTTAATTGCTTTACTTAAACATACAATTCTTAATATAACACGTAGTAAAACAGCTCTTTGACTAGAATAACATTCGTAACGTTTTAAACATTTATCATAGAACAACGACATTTAAGTGATTTATAATAAATATCACTATTAACTATGTACCTAGATAATCTATAGCTATACATACTTTTTATTACTTTACTGTTATATTTAAATATCGCAAATTAAACATTTTTACAGTAATTAACAAATAGGTACGACTCGTTAATAGATGTAGGTATTTTATGCGCCAATCGCAGTTAATATATCTGCCTATCATATCTGCTACTAGAAATAATAATGTAATATTAAAAATATTGTAACAGTGTTATACATATAAAGATATATGACGTAATCCGAATAATCACTTCATTCAGTTAGAAGTATATACATTGCTCACTAAAAGTATTAATTTCGTTAGTGAATAAAATAAGAACCTAATACACTTGTGGCACTAGTTCACAAAATTCTTCTGTTTTCTGTAGGTACTTTTTTCTATTTTTGGTGTGCACAATTATAAAAATAGCAGGGAAAAATAGATAAGGTGAAGGACAGATCTAGGTGGAGGCCTTAACTCTCCAGGGAGGTCCATTATTTAGGAAGCATGAAAAAAAATATGTGTAAGTAAACTAATTAATTTTCGTAATTATTAATTTTGATATATTTCATGATAAAAGTAAATTTTTCAATTTAAAAATGAATAAATTTGAAAATAAATTTTATGACATTTTTGTACTTTTTATGTAATCAAATTTTATTAAGGAATAAATAAAGGATTTATTATTATTTATCTGTAATAAGAAATTAAAATGTTTGTTCAAATAGCATTGTTTTCTGTAATTGCTATCCATTTACGGTTGGTGGCAAAATTTCCCTAAATCACAATAGGGCAGCAGCCAAAAAGAAAAATAAAGCGAATTAAAGTTCGTTGTAACATGCGTATCTAATATTTAACTTTCGAAGAATGTTTACCTTTTTGTCGCAAGTACCTACACATTTCGAGCAAATGTATTTCGAGCTTGGGAACGAATGCGTTAAAAAGTGAAATCTACAGAAATATACAATTTCTAAAACAAAGTACGTAAACATTTTTAGTTTTACTTATAAACATAGCTGAAAGTAATCTATGCTTAAAGTAACCTGTCTCATTTTAAGCGATCGAGAAATTGACAAAACATTTTGAACAATGGGTTTACGCAATGTTTATAAATTAAATGTATATAAATTAAATACATATGTATTTGAGGTCCTTATAAATTTTATACATGTAGGCTAAGATGTCAATAATTCTCAAGTCGTACCGAAAAACAGCCAAATCATTTTGAATTATTAAAATTCATTTAATATATTGTTGTGTAATTGTGGTTGTATACTCTAGTGTTTTTAATTTATGTGTACATTAATCTATCATGGCACGCACTTGACATTATTTTGTATAAGAGAGAGTAGACTTTCATTTTTTACTGGACTGACACATGAAATAACATAACCATCTTGAATGTTCAAGGTTTATATCTAGTTTATTTCCGCTTAACAGTCGTCCCAGTTCCAACAGTGATGAGGACAGTGTGTATAACCATCTTGTTTACAGAGCATTTACTGGCAATGCTTTTTATATTTTTACAATGACGTTTGAAGTTGGAAAATACATATTTTCATAACGTGTAAAAATCTACACAAAACAAAGGGCTCACTTAGATAACCTATGTGTGACGCTAATTTCAACTCCAAATAATGCACTAACACAATTATTATAGGTTTACTTTAAAATATTTAGTTTTCGTTTTGTAATACATTTTTAACTCGTTTTATTCGAATGCAGTTTTTACTATCAGTAACATGATAGTGAAATATAATCGTGATACGAGTATTTCAAAGTATAGCCATTTTCGTTTTATTGATTGTAGCTAAAACAGCTAAAATTAAAGTTTTCTGACAGGAAATCTTTTTACCGCCAATACTCTCTCGGAAGTAAATAAAATAGATAACACTTAATTTTGAAAGTATCCTTTTCGTAATTCCAAACTACTATAAGAAAATTTCCAAAATATATTGTTTAGTTTATCATTGAGACATGTTGGAGCCCTAAAGACTGTAGGTATTATAGGAGTACAACCGTTATATGGATATTAACTAAGAAGTATTGTCCGGTTAAATATACTTTTCGTTATGAAAACATAATAGAGTGCTTAGAACGTTTGACGGCTTAAAAATAATAATAGTAAAATTAGTGCATCTACATAGCTCCCGTAACCACAAAATAAATAAATAAATATTGAGAAGATTCTAGAGCTTGCGAGATCAACACATTATTGTGCGGCAGTATAGTAATTATAATACAAGTATATATTTTAATATTTAGTACCAATTAACATCAACTCTTAAAATATAGCGCATCCAAATTGGGAGTTGGTAAATTGAAATGCGCAAAGAAATAAGTTTGCCTACATAAAGCTTGGCTTTGTCGACTGGCTAACACCTCATTTTGAAGAGCCGCGAGCTATAAAAACATTTAATGTATGCTCAAACGAATGCCAAATGTCCTTTATTTTACATTCCATGAAAATAAATTGCTATTTTAAATATACTCTTCCTTTGACTCATTCGCTTTGGTATCTAAAAATATAACTATGCAAGCGTGAGATTCAAAACATTAGCATTATCTTAAAACATCAACTAAAAGTTGTCATACATTCTACATAATACTATGGAATATTTCGGAAATTACCTTTACGATACTCTAACTAAAGTAATACTTCAGTAGGTAAAGCTAACGATATGGAGGAACCCTGTAGGAGGAATCGTACACCCTACTATACAGTTGTAAATACTTTAGGAAAATTCAACATTTTGGTCACAGTAGTTCAAGGAGGTCGAGCAGAAACGGGTAAATATTATAAAGCGATTAAAAAATAACAACTCTCAAAACACCGAAGCTGACTCGACTCGGAACCGCATACAGTTATTGTCTCAAACGCACACGATTCAGCGACACTACCTACACTAAGCTAGTACCCGTTTTATAAAGCGTCTTGTTTCTCGTGGGGCTTATGGTGCGGCCACGTGAGTAGCAGCTGCTCGTCCGCGCGGTGCTCGTGCTCCGAGATCACCGGCGAGTAGGAGAGACCGCTCAGCAGCGCGCCACTGGAGCGCGACTGCTGCCGGCACAGCGGCCGCCGCGTCGGAGAGTCACTCTCGTCGGACATGGCGCGCGTCACCGTGATGCGGGGCGACTGCCTCCGCCGCCGGTCGCGCCCACTCAGGTTCTCGTCTAGGCCCAGCGCTCGCCCCAGCACCACGTGAGGTGGCGCGCGGATCATGGGAATCGCAGATGTTCGCGGCCGTGGCATTTCTTCTTCCTGTGAGTCTTGCAGCATGTTGCAGGAGGCTGCTCGCTGTGCGGGCCGCTCTGAGCCCCGCGCCCCCATGGCAGCCGCGTCCGACAGCCTCCTTGTGGTCGGCGGCCGGATGCAGCCCGAGCCGGCCGACAGCGACGGCCGCCGAGAGCCGCACGCGCTCGGCGTCCGCGCCTGAATCTCCTGCGTCACTTCACTTTTCGTCATCCTCTTGCGCTTGTAGTTTCGAAGGGAGTCTCGAAGCGCTCTACTTCTGATTCCGTATAAAATACCATTGACGGGCGGTGCGGCCGCTAACAGAGCGACCGATAAGGCAGCTAGTGGCGGAGGAGGGGGGGCGACCGCGGGCCATATCAGGACACAGTAGTATGGGAAATACAGAATGGCTAGCGAGCCCAGGGGCTGGATAACGGCGGATAGAGCCCGTCGCCGCGGCGGGGGAGGCGGCGTGAAAGGATTTCGTTGATGAGTCACAGTCACTTGTGCGGATAAAGTCACTTCGTATATGGCTGCCGCGATTCGATGTCTGTGATATCGAGCTATGCGAAGTATCTTGAAGCTGCAGATAAGGACGAGCGCGGCGGGGAGCACCAGTGTAAGGAGAGCGTACACGATACAGAACGCTATGGCGGCAGATCCCTCGCCGCAAGCGGGTGCACAGCCCCCGAGGCTCGAGCTGTAAGATAGAGGAGGCTGGGCTGCCGCAAGTGGTGACAGCAACGCTGCAGTGGCCACCCAGCCGCCTGCCACGCAGATCATCACCTGCCAAAGATAAATCAAATAAGACACGCAATACAACGCAAGAAAAGGAAAGAAAATCTGCGAATGTATACTAGATAATTTTTATTTAAGTGCTCACCATACAGGTATATTCATGGTATCATTTGGTTTGCACTTACGTGCATTAGTAGAAAAAAGTAGTTGTGAATTTATATTCAAAATTCCAATTCTTAAGCTTTGTACATCTTTCGTTTTAATTCATCTAAGAACGCAAATATTTAATTATTTAGTATAACTGAAATATTTTACATTTTTGAATGGATGAAAATTATAGTAGATACTGAAGCAAACGGTAGATACTTGAAAAAGTTGCCTATGAGCGATGGCCGGTTAGTTAAAAAACGTACCTCTCAAACATCTAGAACGTGAAACTTTATTCATACGAGGTTAGTAGGTACATACCTTTTTCGCAGACACGATAGCGGCATAGTGTAGCGGTGCGGCTATGGCGGCAGCTCTGTCCGCGTGTAACCCACACACAGTCCACAGCTGCAGCGGATGCAATGCGTGCAGGAGGGCTCCACAAGCGCACGCGCCGCCGCCGCCGCACAAAGCAGCACCGCTCGCCAGCGCTCCCACTGCCCCCAGGTGCACCAGCAGCACTGATGACGCTGTCGCCGGCTGTGGGAAAACAATTTGACGTTAGATTTGACGCATCTACGTAATAGCTCATTTTTTTTTGGTTTTGTTTTCGGCGTTACACCTTGTTTCATTTTGACAGTGTCAACTATTTTGATATTTATAGTAGGTATGTATTACACAAAGTAAGTCATGATCTTAGAAGAATCGTGTAGATCTTCTAAGGTCACGATGAAGTTCAGTTGTACCAATAACGAAGTGGCAACTTCAGTATTTAAGTGTTTTGGAAGCAACGCGAAAAAATGTGCTTCACTCTTTTATTTAAATTTCAAACACTTATGTGGGTCATCAATATTTTTATAAATACAATTTTACTATTTTCACTACATTTACACATATATAAACAGTCTAAAAATCCAGGATTGGAAAATATTGTAATGTGACAAAATAGTTTTCTCGTGTTCTCACTAAAAGTTATACGCGTAAAAACTCTCGTTACGAAGAAACAAATATACACTTAGAAAGCAGCGCTATCTTTTGACACTGCTACGAAGTAACCAACTTCCACGCACGTACAGAGAGTGGTGCCATCTAGACCCCAATATGACACTAAAAAATAAGAACAGCCCAATTTATTTTTATAGATTTTATAATTAGGTACGTGAAAAACAATGCATTTTTACTTTTAAACTAGTATTGTATTATCGACTTTGTGGTAATTTAACATGTTTCGGGAAATAAAAATAACGTTGTTGATTTTTATGTTGTTGTGTGTTGTTTTTTTTTTTATTGTTAGGATAAACTACTTTTTTTGTCTAATCGAACTTTGTCTCGAATGTGTTTCTATCTTCCTGAAAGGACGTTATTTGTTGTTATTGTAATTTTGTTGCTAGTTGCTATTTGTTATTGTTCTCGTTTTATTTTCCGTTGCCTATTGTTTACTTTGTCTATATTTATAAACTTTGTCTTGGGTGGTCAAGGGCAAGCGGAAAGTGTCAGTGAAGGGAATTAAAATTCTCGCTTTCAGTAGTAGATCAAACGTAAATTATTGAATAAACAAAATCACAGGCTAAAATGTTTATTACACCTTATATACACTTTTACATTGACAAAGTGACATTTCTTTGGTTAAATTTTTTCCGTGAATTTAATAACCGAAATATATTATAGTACCGTTTTGGGTATGCATTTACAATACTAGAATAAATAATGGTAAATTTGTTTGCTCTAAGAACTTTTTTTTTCGACAGAGATGAAAAACAACGTTAACAAACCGCACTTAATCTAATGAAACAATCGTTTTTATATACTTATATTCATTTGTCTGATTTTCTCGTTTTCTTTGTGTACCTACCTACTGGGCGTAAGAATCTGGCTTTGACATACTCAAACGAAAAAAATAATCAGCAACGAAAATTGTAAGTATTTTAGACTGTCTCCATTTCTTCTTGAACCATTTTATAGAATAAAAAAAGCCCTTTTGCCATGGGCTGTCGTTTATCTAGATTTTTAGGTACTTGTTTGTCTAATTTTTCTTTACTACTGAAAATGTGAGGACATTTTATTTCAAGGCAGAAATACCGTTTTAGGGTTCCGTACCCAAAGGGTAAAACGGGACCCTATTACATTGGTTGTATTTTTTACAATATCTCATTATTAAATTAATATCATACGGGATTTGTTAACGCGCATCAATGTCGCATCTGCTAAGACAATAATGCGAGTCAACAAATACCTAGTCAAAAAGATCCCCACTTAAAGACCCTTACCTAAAAGTACCCCATACCCATACTACTAAATATCCAGCGACAGATGCTGTACTAACTAAGAGTGCTCAGGGATCACGTCCGTTCTCACTTTTTTTTTGTACGAAATAGGTTCGCACTTGACTACGCCTGATGTGATGTTAAGCAGGATGCAGTCTAAGATGAAGCACGCTTACCTAGAAAAAGAAAACCTGTTTATTCTAGATTTGAAGACACCCAAATTGTATTTCGCGGGAAAAACAGATGCTGGCAGAGAGTTCCACATCCTCGCTGTGCGTATAAAGAATGTGGACCCGAAGTGTTTAGTCCACCATGTATGGATGGCGCTTAGGCCTAGTCTGCCTAGCCGTCCGGTAATAGAAAGGGGCTGGCGGAACCAAATCACTGAGACGCCCTCCCAATTCTAACAGAGCTGGAACTGGAACCCCTTAAACGCTCAATATGCCTCCATCAATTCCGGTCTAAAGTAGGCCCCAACATACCTGGTAGAATTTAAAAGAGAAGGTGGCTTCTTTATGTCTTTTAGACCATCGCGATAGCAACCGACCTCGTGTTCTCATGACTGGCCTCTTACCTTTCGCTTACCCATGTAGGATGTGTTTTTGTGCAAGTATTCTTTGCAAATACCTTTTTTTACAACAAAAAGTTTTTTACAGAGGAAAGGTGTCATTTTTTCTTCAGATAAGAGTTGAAGCGGGCTTTGTGCGAGTCATACTCATTCACGGAGGTCGCGAGGCTGAGGATCCGACGTGATGGGGTATTTCCGTTGCCACTTGTTGATATCGTCGCCGTGAAGGGTTAGGGTTGGTAAGTGTTTTTTGTTTGAGATTTTAGATAAATTTTAAATGTTTAGATCTTTAGATGCATAAGTAATGTTTTACTTATGTGCCGAAATAATTTCAATGCAGACATTACAAAGATATAAAGTTGCGTAAAAAATAGTAAAACTCTGAAAATTCTACAACGCTGCTTGGAACGATGAGTTGACATACCTACAATTACGCTAGTTAGCTTATTAGTATAATTTGCTGAAAACTTTTGATTACTTCTTCTTTTTTATTTTTTCTTTAAATATAATTCACTCTTATTCGAAAACATACACGAGTATAATATGATGCAAAAATTGAACCTAAGTCTAACCTTAAGGGGAAGCCCTTGGACTATTGGGGACAGCCTCGTTGGCTCATTGGTAGTATATCTGCCTTGAGAGCTGTAGGGCGTGGGTTCGATTCCCACTCAGGGCAAACATTATGTGAATAAACAAATGTTTGTTCTGTGTCTGGGTGTTCTGTGTGTGTAGTATAATATGTATTTACAAAAAAAAAGTATTTATATATTCTATCAGTTATCTGACTTCCATCACACTAGCTTAGTTTGGGGCCTGATGGCGCTGTGTATATAGTCCTACGATATTTATTTATTTATATTTTACCACTGTGCGCGTCTATGAGCTCCATATGTCGACAAAATTATAAAATCGTAGGATAAAATAAGATAAGATTAGCACAGGTCCAAGAGTTGCGTGAACGGAGGCCTAAGCATAGCTGTTGGCGTTTCAGGGCTTGTATTTATCAGGGATGTTTTTTATGGCCTAGGTTTTAACCTCAGCTTACCTAGTGTAAGTGCCAGTGTAGTTGAAGATGGTAAATATCTACATCTAGTTTGGAATGGACTCATTAAGTCAGGCTGCCGGAATACACCGTTAGGTGCTTGGCGGCAGATTTTCAATTTTCAGAGCTAGCCAGTCATGTACTAGAAAATGCCATACCACCATGCTAAGTATGACCGATCTATCATCTAAGCTATCACCGCTTCAACAGATGAAATTATTTTCATTAACCGCAGTATTATATTACCGCCAAGGAAGCAAACATTACTGTGTTTCGATTTAAATGATACTGCGGCTAGTGAAATTACAGGGCTTTAAAGGCTAACCATTGAAGTCTTAAAGTGCCAAAATAATAATGGCCTTAAGCCGTACCGTGAGTTTTTATTGGCATACAAAAGAGGTGATCATGAACAAATAAAGAGTTTTCAGTTCGACCCATGGACTTTGTTTTGTTTCAGACTTCTGACTACCCTTGCAATGGTTATTAACGTACATTATTTCTTACAATTAGGGATTTTTTACATCCACATAAAAACAGGCTTAAGTTGTAGCCACCCCTGGCCTTGAGAGAAACACGTCCACATTCACGATAAAACAGGAATCGCTCGCGTTCCACTGAATAATGACCGAGGCAATACCCTACAGCGCCGTGACACCCCGCCGAGACATGAACTCCAGCTACTTTACTCATAAAAGGCAAGCTTTGCTTTCCCCTACGACAGCCCGCACGGAACACCAGTCAAGAGTTTTTTTAATGTAAAAATAATGAGACAACCGAGATGTTTTCCTGATGGTGAGAGATAAGATTGAGCTCGTGTGTCCTCAATGTGAGTGTTCATATCAACACTCTCACAAATAACGTGTACAAAAAAAGGACTTAATTGTAAAGCATTTTCTGCCAGCCACAGTATATAAGAAGTGATTGTAAGCGCGCATCAAAACAAACATTATGAATACATAATCATGTATAAATAATAATGTATAACTATATAAATACTTATGATACAACTTATTATTTTCCATGAATTTGTATGTAGGTTATAAATTCGAACTATCGATCCTAGATTAATTTTTTTGGGTATATTATTTATTACATTTGATTTAGATGTCAAGTAAATGATTCAATTGTTAACAAGAAATACATAATTACCAAAAAAACACATAGGTACATTGATATAAGTTGGAAGAACATATCACATAGTCACTCGCGCTCTGCAACCACTCGCCCTAACGTTTCCTACCCTATCATTCACCTATCCTTGCATTTCAGACCTTTCTTACAGTATGATTGCGTAGTACGAGTAGGTGCGGGTAGTGGGACCAGCGTGTTACAGTTAGGTTAAGACCCTCAATTAATATTTCATATACTACAATCCGTCTTTAGTACAGTAGCACTTACATAGAGTCTATATTTATTTTAATATTTATATATTTTTTAATTTATCAAGCAAAAATCTTTTCTAGATTTAAGTAATCCCACTAATATTATAAATGTGAAAGTTTGGATGGATGGATGGATGTTTGTTAGTCCTTCACGCAAAAACTACTGAACGGATTTGGATGAAATTTGGTGTGGAGATAGCTGACACCCTGGACTAACACATAGGCTACTTTTTATCTCGAAAACATGTAGCGCGTAACGTCGCGAGGCGGTGGTCTTTACTAAAGCTAAAATTACTCTGTCTGTGATATTATACAAAAAATATCATATCAACTCTAAATAATAAAATGATTTATTTTAAAATATAATAACTGAAACTTATGAGGCAGTATTTACAAAACCTTTTATAGCGGTTCATTACTTAAAAATACAACTGTTGAAATAACTAAAGATTCTATTAAAGGTCACACTTTGTCTATACTGGGTATAAGATAAGCTTTTTTTTTTCTTTTTTTTTCTGTGTTATGCTGCGATCGGCTCCACAAGCCCTTAGCAGATTTGTTGAGGTTGTTGATTGTCAGGTAGGAGCTGTTCCTCCTGTGAGGAAGCTATCCTTTATTTCAGTTCAACAAAGCTTTCTTTTTAACAAATAAAAGTGATTGCGATACCGATAAAGAAGTAGCTAAAGCTAGAGGTCAACGAACGGAAGTATTTTTTGTTTTTTAACATCTGCTGATGATTTATAATTGAAAATTTATTTACCTAAGTTAAGCGATTCTTGATAGGAGCAAAACTTATGGTTTCGCGTCACCAACATGCTAATGTGACGTGTTTTAAGTTTTCACTTGTATTGTCACTCCCCACGAGTACATATTTTTTTAATACTTACCATATTTTTATTATTTTTTATAATCACACCCAAAAACCTACATTAATGGTAATTATTATTCTAAGTCTAACTAATTATTAACTAACAGTCTAATTATTATTTAGTCTATTTTATTTGGTGATAGTGTATCGTATTTTAATACTCAAATCTAATTACTTGCTACAATAGTTCACGAAAATATTTTCTCGATATTCATATTTTTTAAACATAAGCCTGCCATAATAGAAATTGCTTAGTATTCGGGAAGCATTTTCGTAGCACACTTTATCAACCCTTATTTTACCCTGAATATTTCTAGGCACGTTTTGCAAAGATAGACGCAATAAATTAATTGTGTACTTGCAAAGTAGGCACGATTCTGTAACTCTAGCGTAGACAATAACTGCTTATATTGGAGATGGTGTAGGTACTTTACTTAATTTATGTTTTACTTGCTGCACCCCGCGGTGTTACCCGCCAGGGTAACAGCTACCTCCATATCAAATTTCATCCAAATCTGTTTAGTAGTTTTAGCGTGAAAGAGTAACAAACATCTACGATGCCGGAGCTACGATGGCACAGACCGACACAAAGATAAACAGACACAACTATATATCGCCCCGCTTTTTCCGTCGGAAATTAAAAAAATTCTTCAACCTTCCCTAACACAATTTTTGGCTAATCCCATAAAAACTTTTCCATAAAGTTGAAGTCCAAACAAAATGAGTTTATTATCCCTCGTTCATTATACCAAAACTTTACCAAAATTGCCCAGCTAGTTGACATCTCTGACAATCCAAAAAATTGTCACGTCAGAAGTCAGAAATCCCCGTAAAAGATTACGATGAAATTCACATTAAAATTACCTGAGCAATTATAAATTCTCCGTTATGTCCAACCGGCGAAAAGGCAGGGAATTAAGGAGAGAGTTGACGTAGGCAGCTTTTGCCACGCTTAACCTCGCTTGCGGGGCTGACGATAAAATTATGCCAGTGGATAGGGAATATCTTAGATAACAAAATACAAAACAATGTGCTGCATTTTCACTTGTTGTGGGTGGATGATAGATTTGTTACAAAGGTAAAACCTACATTATTTGATTTTAAAATAATTTGTAGTTATAAAAATCTTTAGGTGTGTTTAACATCTGCGACTGCACTGTCACTTAAGGTGGTTTGATTTCCATACAAATAAATGTTTGCCATGGAGCATAACTTTACAGTGAGATCACAGCTGCTGGCATTTATTTTGGTCTTTATTTGCGGTAAATCACTTTTGTCACAAATCACAATTGCTTGAATAAAACAGTAGATTATTATTAGCATAATCTACTGTTTTATTCAAAAACCATAAATTTATAAATCATTCATAAATATGATTTTATGCTAATAATCTACTGTTTTTTAAGCAATTGTGATTTACCGCAAATAAAGACCAAAATAAATGCTAGTAGCTATGATTTCACTGTAAAACTATGCTTCATTTGTCCATAAATGGCAAAAATTTATTTGTATGGAAATCGAACCACCTTAATATCAGATAAGCTGTAGTCAAACAACTAACCTGTCAACCACAAAAAAGTAAAATCAATCCGTTTCGTTCGTGTTTTAGGACATAAACTTCGGAACGGTGTCACTTTATAACTCTTGGCCGACCGTTAGTGTAATGTGCATGATGAAAATATATCATGCGGACAGCGTACTCTTCAAAGTGCATCTGATAGCAAACCGATATTCTATCAATTTTGCATCAATGTTTATTAATGCATTTATAATATTAGAATAATCATTGGCTGAAAAATTAAATAGCGGAAGGTTAACCTGATTTTTTATGTTTAACCTGCTGTTTTGCGTCAGCTTATCTGATGTTAAGTGACGGTGAGGTCGAAGATGGTAAACTTACCTAGCCTGGATTTAATATGGACATACATATAATGAGAATAGAGGACGATCATGTAATTAAAAGGGTTTTAGACATTATGGCAACGAGTATATCAGTAAGGGGGCGTCCTAAATAGGTGTATAGGATTCTGTGAAAGATGGCATGCGTGTAAAGTGTGAATTTGGAGATGATCTGTGCCGACCCATCCTAGTGAGATAAGAGCAGAAAGATAAACATGAATATTGATACAATAATTTTCTTTTACCATTAAGTACATTCGTAATATTTATTTAAAACGCAGAGATATCCAGCAGCCCCGGGGAGGGTCGGCCAGGTATCTAAATTAAAAATACAATGGAACCTCTAGTGCGTTGCGGCTTTATTTTTATTCTTTCAACGTTTCTCGTGCATTTCTTTGGTTCATAATATATTTGTTTGTTTAATTACCATTGTGCTCGAGTATTTCAATGTACTCCACAAAAAATATTAGTTTCTTGAATTTTTTTTCAAGTAACATGACACTATACGAAAACGATTTAGTTACTTAGTTGACAACTATTCTTTTCGATTGATAAAAACGTCATGAAAGTAATTTACGGTACGTATATTATGTACAGTATCGTAAATATACGATACTACTAAAATGTAGGCAACGCACTGGCAATGTTGGCTCTTTTATTGAGGCAAAAGCCCAATTGGCTGCCAAAAAGCTGGGTATCCTTTCGAAGGTGCGACGGTACTTCACGCCGGAACAGTTGCTTACCTTATACCAAGCACAAGTTCGGTCGTGCATGGAGTATTGTTCGCACCTTTGGGAGGGATCAGCCAAATACCAGCTTGAGGCGTTGGAGTCCATTGAGAAACGTGCTAAGAGGCTCATAAGCAACGATTCGCTCGTTCAGAAAAGGCTCCAAAGCCTTGAACATCGACGGAAAGTTGCATGTCTGTCGGTTTTCTACCGGATACATTTTGGAGAGTGCGCTTCAGATCTGCATGACCTAATTCCACCTTGCCCATTCTACTATCGGACAGCCAGGAGCTTTAAAAAGCGTCACCGCTTCATGGTTCATGTCCCGGGTATTGCAAGTGTCTATGGGCGGCGGTGACAACTGACCATCAGGTGGCCCGTTTTAAGTTTGCCACCATTTTCACATTAAAAAAAATTACGTTACTTAGGTAAGGTACGGTTTTGCGACACTCCTTTGTCTTGCCGTTCTCTTCGTACTTACATAGAATTTGATGCATATAATAGTGATATTTGATAGGTGGTTTCGAGGGGTTTTCACCGAAACTGAACCATTAAGCGCGTGATTCAGAGCTAATAATTAACTTTTTGTCCGAAACACATGTTTTTTAAGAAAAAATGGTGATTCAGACGTAGTCGGGTAAAAATTTAATTAAAAATTCTACATAGATCGCCGGCTAAAATTAATTATGTAATGTGTCGCGACATGCAGACAACAGGTGTTTCGTCTCGTTCTTTGTCTTCTATTTGTAGTTACAAGAGTAAATTTTTTACCGCTTACGAAAAATTTGTCAAAAATTTTTGTATTTTTTTTTTAGTATGAATTAAAAGTACCCACTTTCAAAACTATCAGCGTTTAAAGCATTAAAGTTAAAAAAACATTCAAAGAAACCCTTGTTTTTGACATCAAATTATTGTACACTAGGAGACGCCTCGCGGTTTTACCCGCGTAGTTCCCATTCCCGTTCAATACAAACAAACAAACAATCAAATCTTTCCTCTTTATAATAGTATATAGAAAAGACGTACTCGTACTTAAATAATATTTTTGAAGTAACTTAGGCTATATAGGTTACTATTGAGAAATTTTGTCACAATAATGTTTCGGAAACAACGAGCGCCTCAGAAAAATCGTCAATATTAATATGTGAGTATTTTTTGCAGCTTTAAAATGTATTAAAGTATTAGAAGATTTTTTGTTTAAAAATCGTCTATTTTACGTTTATATTGATATTAATGATATCTCTGAGAGAACTTTTATTTTCGAAGCACGTTTACGATAATAATTTTTCTCGAAAGAAAAAAACTATCAAAAGTACGCACATTAGGTACTTCATTTAACTGAATATTATTTGCTATATTTGTCTTCCTTTTTAAACGAATACAACTGTTGTAATGCAATTAATTATTTTCCGTTCAATTAATTGTACGAATATCGACGTTTACGCGTAACTGCTATATTTTTGTAATATAGCAGTTAATATTTTTTTAAACCAAAACCTGAAACGAAACGATTTGATTCCACGTTCATTGTGCTAAACTGTGGAATGTACTGCCTGAGTTGGTGTGTACAATCTGGCTTTTGTATGTGTCTGGGTTTCTAGGCAAGCGTGCTCCATCTTAGACCGCATCACCAGTTAACATCAGGTGAGATGGCTGTCAAAAGCCCTATTTTATAAGGATAGGCTGATCAAACACTCTCGCATTGGCGACTGGGAATGCTTTAAAGTAGCGTGAGACTAAAATAATTTTGGTGTTTTCCAGAATATGGGTGTTCTTTATGTCTTGCTGCATCAGCACAGCTATAGCCTGCGTACTGATTACATGTTCCATGTCCGGAGTGGCACTCGGCTACAACTACTCACTGGCCGAGTATATCGACCAGAAAGGTAACTTTGAACCATAACCATATTCACCGCAGAGATCCCATGAAGAACCGATCAATTAAGAAAACGACATTCAATTTCTCGTCTGTTTACGCGTGATTCGTAGCACGCAGCCGATACAACTTATAAATATACATGCATTTAGTTTTCTGTCAGATAAGGGGTTTTTATTTATTTTGTCGCGATGATAGCTCAGTGGTTAGCGCGTTCGGTTCACATGGTGAAGGACGTGGTGTCAAAAAACAATGAGCTTGAGTTGCTGGTGAAGGAAAACATTGTGAGGAAATATAGCATGGTGGATCTCTGCCATCCTGTAGTTGAAAATCTGTGTTCCGGCAGCCTCACTTGAGAGTCAGTTCCATTCCAGCGGCGCGCTTTCCATATTTGACTACACCATTGCTTAGCATCACGTGAGCTGTTGTCAAACATCTAACCTTTCAACTATAAATGAATTTATTTATTTCCATACACAAAAACAGAATACAATTTTTACATCAACATTATGTAGATGACAAATAGGGTTTGATCTAAATTTTATTTCTTCACAAATGTGTAGACAACATGAACATTTTAAGTATTATAAGTTTTTAGTCTGGGTGCTTTCGAGTCGCGAGTGAATCGGTTTCTTCTAAGCGAGTGTGCTCCACCGCAGACCGTATCCAAGTTGGCGGTCAAACGCAAGCCTATTTTTATTATAAAAAAAAACTTCGAAACGCGCACTCCCCTATACAATACAGGCTGGTGTATTGAAATTGTTTGTGAATTTAGCTGGATGACGTCAATAGGCCATTTTGTCCGTGCCTTGCATCTATTTTGACCGCAAATAGCTAAATCATGCCATGAAATTCAATAGAGATAGCAAATAACTAAAACTTGTTTCACAAAAATGCATGTTTCTTTCAGAAACGAACGTATCCGTATACATAAAGCGAGGTGTGTTTGACGACGATGTCGCTAACGACATGACAGACTGGAGGAGGAAAGGAGGTCCATCCCTGAGAAAGTTCGACCAAAACGATAACAGTAAGTAACCATACAAACTTCTCTACAGGTTATTCAACTAACGAGTCAGTCAGTTGACTACTTAGAAATTAGGATGGGTGACCATGAGTGTTTTATACAATTGAGCACTAGCTACTGTAATACAATATTATAGTACTATGATCATTTAAAAGATAGATAGTAGAATTCCTTTATTATTAAGTAAGTGAGTTAAATACTCAAATTAGTCTCATTTGGTCTGTTAAAATGGGTCCCAAACATTATACTTGATTACGAGCTTTTGATAAAGATGATATGAACTTGTGAAACTTAATGGAATATGGATGAGGAATTGGTTTAGGCTACGAGTTTGGGCTCATTTGGTTAATTTTTATTGAGTCCTTTACATAACATATACAGGTTTATTTAAAATTTAAAACGCTACTAAAATTACGCATTCATTACTATGGAGACTTTCGATTTAGTCTCAGCAGCCCTGTTATTTCGATAGCTGCAGTAATTGGCAGAATATCTGGACATACTGTAGTGGTACCTATCTAGGCGACCTCCTGCTAAGGAGATCCACCACCACAGGTTCACATATATATATAGACAGATATATTTAATATATACATACAGATATATACATATATAATTCATAAAACAAAGTTTCATTTTGACAGCCCTGTTGGTTCATTGGTAGTATGTTTGCTCCAAGAGCTGAAGGGCGAATATTTTGCGACGTTTAAAAAAATTGCGGTTAATTCTAGGGGGGTTCTAGCTGTTTTGTAGGGGTACCTATTAGGCATTTGCGCATACGTTGCAACTGTAGTACATTCGTAGGAAGGAAGTAGGATTTTTTATACGCTATATGCCTTACTAGCTGCGCCGCGCGATGTTACCCGCTACGTGTTTTCGGGATAAAAGTAGCTTAGTATGTGTTAATCCAGGGTCTCAGCTACCTCCATACCTATTTTCATGCAAATCCGTTCAGTAGTTTTTGCGTGCAAGAGTAACAAACATACTCATAAACTTTCGCATTTATAATATTAGTAGGATTATCTAGAAATCATTAGGAGTGGTTAAGATGGTATTAGAGGTGTCAACTCTAATTTTTTTCAAGCGGCGTTGTAATGTAGAACCCTGTTATAGTGAAAACCGCAAGCGAAGAAGTGTCACCGGATCAAATGCCTCCGCAGTCGGGTAGACGGCTGGACGATTCCATTTTGGAACAGTCCAATGAAAACAACAACTTCGAGGGATCCCTCATGAAGCTCACGTTGAAGCCACCGTATGTCAGCACCGCTGAGACGCCGTACCCGGATGACGCAGCAATGATGCCGGTATTGTACTTCATCATTAATTTGACAGCCCAGTTGGTTCATTGGTAGTATGTCTGTTTCAAGAGTTGAAGGGCGTGGGTTCGATTCCCACCCAGGGCAAACATTGTGTGGCATAAACAAACGTTTGTTCTGGGTATACTGTACGTATGTACCTATTATAAGTATTTATTTCCTAAAAAGTTATGTAAGTATTCTATCACTAATATAAATATAACTTCCATAGTACAAGCTTTGCTTAGTTTGGGGTCAGATGGCGCTGTGTATAATGTCCTACGAGTTTTTTATTACTTTTACTCAACTACGCAAAAAGGAGGTTTGTATTCTTAGTAGTATAAAAGCGTAAGGTTACTAAGTCGAAAAACAATTTTTTGGAGCATATTTCTGAAATCGTGAAATAATAACATATCGGAGAAGTTAGTAGGTGTACCTATATAAATTTCCGAGATTCACGTACTACGAAAACGCTAGACGTATGTATGAAAAATAGGATACTTTTAAATCAAACAACTGACTATCGTTGACGTCAAAATAACTTAAGTCTTCCAAATAAACATGCCAAAACTACTAAATTATTAAAAAAAATTGTCGCCTATTAACGTAATGTATAAAGCAAATAATGTTTTTATATTTAAAAATCTCACCTTTAGGAAAAGTTACTCACAATAATGATGACCTCCTTGTTTATAATGATGATGACCTTCTTGTTTATAATGATGATGACCTTATTGTTCATAACGATGATAACCTCGTTTCAAATTAGTTAAATATATGTCTGCTTAACTCCTTATACGTTAATTCCCTCTTACCTTCTAAATTGATAATATAATTATATTTTGACAAAATGGTGGGACTACCGACGCGTCTTAAAATTCCTCGTGTAATTAGGTAAGCCATAGCTACTATAAATCCAATATATTAATATATTTTGTAGCGATGATAGCCCAGTGGTTAGCGCGGTCGGTTCGCATGCCGAAGGGCGTGGGTTCAAACCCCAACAATGAGCTTGAGCTGCCGGTGAAGGAAAACATCGTGAGGAAACCATAGCATGGTGGTAGGGTACTTTCTAGTACTCGGCTGGCTAGCTACCACCCTCAAGTTGAAAATCTGCCGCCAAGCATCTAACGATGTGTTCCGGCAGCCTCACTTGAGAGCCAGTTCCATTCCAGACTAGGTGTGATTTACCATCTTCGACCACACCTCACTTAACATCAGGTGAGCTGTAGTCAAACACCCAGCCTGTCAATCATTAAAAAAAAAAAAAAAAATATATAGCAATATATGGAAGCTAAATTAACTACGCATCTCAAAAATGAATATATGCATTATTTAAGCTTAAAAATGTGCGTAGTGTAAAAGATGGATAGTTTTAATGTAGTTTGCCTAACAGCAAATATATAGAAATAACTTTGGGGTTTGCCGAAGAACAATAAAACGCAAAGTCCTTGGAATTAATCGTCCGTGAGACCATGCGCGGTATAATAACAGGGTCTGACTTTGGAAAAACATCTACCAAATTTAAAGTCGGGCTTCATCAGCTGAATTGGAAATCTCCATCAATTCGAAAACAGTTTTAAATTCACCTAAAAACTACCTAACTTTAATACGATTCTAAGAATAAATTGACGCGTTTTCTTTAGTAAGTAATTGCATTAAGCATTCAACCTTGTGTGGCTAAGTGCCTAAGTAACACTTTCGTAGAATTTACTTAGTCCCAATTGGTCCCTATAGATGTAGTCTGCTTCTTAAGCAATATATTACCATAAAGTATTGGTCGGTAAATGAAATATCAATTTGTCTTGAAAATACCGAGTGAAAATTGGTGAGAGAATGATATTAAAAGATAGAAAAAAATATCTTTTTAAAATTTGCAAAATATCTTTTTTAGAATTTCTGAATAGTATTATTTATATCAGGGAATAGTATTATTATTTTTTGCAATATTTGTATTATATGTTTAAGGAATAGGTTTTTTTTTATAACTACGTTTGTTGGTTTTTTGTTTTTATTTTTGTCTTTCGTAATACCGCCGACTAAGTTGTTATTTTTTCACCCTTAATAGCATGTGATACTTTCAGGCAATGACGAAGTATCGGTCAGGCTCTCTAGATCAGTTGAAAGCTATCCAAGGGATCATAAACGCAAGAAAATCGGAAGCTGCCCGTAATCCATTGGAAAAAGACGCTAGAAGGGTAAATATTTTTATTTAAATTCATGTTATTTACACAAATTGTGTAGGGGTATTGCTCATTGCAGCAATGATAGCTCAGTGGTTAGCGCGTACGGTTTCATTGTAGTTTCATTTCATTGTTAAGTAGAAGTTTAGTAGTAGTGGGCTACTACTGCACTTCTACTTAACACTGGCAAATTCACAACATGTAATGCCGAAACAAAGAAAAAAAACTTGTGAATTTCAGACACCAGACAACAACGCTAATCGTGAAGTCCATCCATACCTGCCGGATATGCCTCCCAACAGCCCGGAGTATAGAAGAGTCATGAACGTGTTATCAGGCCCAGGGTACGATTTCCAGCGCGCAAACCTAGAAGGTAGCCAGTTTAAGGATACCGACAAACCTGCTTTGAACCCGGCTCGCTATGCCGTCCCGAACGCAATTTCTCAAGCAAACTGGGAAGTCCCCAAAATGGATCCCGAGGTTGTTAATTTTTTTATTTGGTTGAAATAATTTGTAAAATACGTGAAGATGACAAATACAAATAGTGAATCATTAATCAACACACATTTAAAATAATAGTTATCCATAGACTCACGGTCTTGTCTAGGATTGTGTGTTGCCAGTTGCTTCTCCTGTTGTGACATATACCAAGCTTAGCATGTGTACCTAAAATAAAAGACGAAAAATAAATTTTAATAAAAGAAAGAATGCCAGCATAAAAGGAGCTGTTATTTCGTTGGAATATTAAACATTTTTGAAGATACAACATCATTTATCAAATTATTTGCTAGACAAAGAATTCTCTCAAATTTTGATATTTATCTCTTTGTTGTACAAGAAACGTCCAATATTTTAGTATGTAGGTATGTAGGCTTATGAAAATTGCAATCTGTAAACATATTAAGGACTAGCGGACGGCTCGCGGTTTCACCCACGTAGTTCCCGTTCCCGTGGGAATAAAAAGTAGTCTATGTCACCCGGGGATAGTGTAGCTTCCCAACGGTGAAAGAATTTTTGAGTAAATGAAATCGAGTAGTTTCGGAGCCTGTTCAATACAAACAAACAATCAAATCTTTCTTTATTATAATTGTATAGATAGATAGAAATATGTACATTAAAATGGCTTAAATAATATAAATATGACTCCTTTAAAAAACTTTTAATTAGAGTAGAAAATAATAGTAAAAATATAATTTCAATCCAAACAAGTTTACGTAATTGAAATGGGCAGAGTGTAAATTACCATTTTGAGGCAGAAAATCTTTTTTGGATCCCCGGTCTTATCCCCCAATCATACTGGCTCCACTATGAGATTTTGGTAACCGTATATGAGACACAAACGAAACCTAAAGCGTTTTGCATTATTATCAGATCACATCAAGGTATCAAATTGTCATACCGTCACCTAAATTACATTACAATCGAAAATTGATTCGCCTCCAGTTTCAACATTTTTTTATACCAAATATAAATAAGTTAACAAGTCAAGCTAATCTAAGCATTAAACAAATACTTTTAGGAGTACAGAAGAATATTCGATCCAGATAACAGGATTGATGTTCTCCCAACAATGCCAAGGCCAGTGACATACAGAACTGGGCCACTAAGGCCTACGACCACAAAAAAGATGGCTGATTATCAACCACGAGTATTTTCGTCAGCAGCACCTCAGAAGGTGATTAAACTTGTTGAGGATCCGACTGCGGAAAAAAACATACAAGATCAAAATATCATGGAAGACAAGATTAGCGACGAGGATAAATTCGATGAGAGGTCTGGAAGTGAAAAGTGAGTAACAACAGTGTTTCTATTGTTTTCTTTTTGCTTTTGTCCACCAACTTACTTAATGAAAAATAGTGGTGTAGCTTAAGATGGTATATAAATAAATGAACTTTTGGCTAAATGAAATAGTCGGCTTCATGAAAGGCTGCATGGAGTTCCATTCTTGGGTGAAGTCAAAACGTTGACCACAAACTCATCTTGGTGATCTACGATGTGCCAGAGTGCACGCCTATTTATTCTGACCTTGAAAAGACTTAGATTAGGTTTTAAAGGAAACAAGGAAGCCGGTAGATTGTTTCATTCTCTGAGTGTACCTATGGTTGGTGCTCAAATATGTATTATTTCATTAGAAATTCTGATTATAATTGTATACTATCGTAAATTGATTGCTGGAGTGTTCAAAACAGCATTTGCATGGTTACATCAAATCTGGTTACTGGTTAGGTAGGAACTAAAATGCATAAATAAAAGATCCCCTTAAAACTACCTGGTTCGTAAGTCCTAAACATTGATTCTCGTCTCTACAATGCAATAATGCACCTGTACCATGATGCTATTGAATGCTAAAAAGTTTGAAGATATTTTACATAGTAAGTTTTTCTTTGTTTCAGTGTTTCAAAAAAAGATTTCCTGCAAAAACTACCTGGCCCGAAGATAGTTGGACAAGAGAGCAATGAATATTATGATGAAGAGCTGAAAGGTCTACCTGTTCGCAGGCGAAGGAGCATAAACAACAGCCAAGGCAAATTACACCCTCGAGCAAAAGTTAGAAAAGCAATGTCTCATAAACTTCTTCCAGGTCTTCTAACAAACTTCAAAGTTGATAATAGTATTTCAAATGAAATTACATTATATTCCAGCATCTCGGTAAGCAAATTGCATTTTCTCGATTATACTGTGTTTAATACAACTTCCACAAATGAAAAGGAAGTAAAGAACGATACTAAAACTGTCTGACTAACTGTTAATGATACGCATTCAATCACAGACACCTCCGTTGGTGAAGTATTGAATATAATGCAGTCTATTTTTTCATAAGCGGTGTGCATGTTTTGTGTGTTTTTAAATGTTTCAAAAATGCCTTTGTAAGTGTTTGTATCAGTTTTTGTGAGTGATGTGGAGCTATTTTCATTGTAACCATTATGTTTTCGTCTGATGTAGAAACTTTCTTTTGATAACATTTCTTTTGTCTTTCATTTCACAAAGGGTATTAGGCATTACTTATTCTGTTTGGTCAAAACAAAAAATATGAGAAACCTTACTAAGATTAAATCCATCTGGTAAATTGAGGAAAAATATACGTCGGCGGGCTTAAATTTTAATGTAAATAGAAGCAGTATTATGAAGTGAAAAATTATAGCTTTCTCCAAGCAAACGTTTTATGTCATAAAATTCAATTAGTTTGGAAGTAAATTAAAAATGAGGTATTTATGATTTTTCCGTAAAATCATACTTCAAGTAAACCTAGAATGTTTATTTGCATTAAAAGTAAGTAAATGCATATTTATGCAACTAAACCGATAAACAAAGGTCAGGCACCTTGGTAGCAATATTTTTCATGTTTGACAGTCTATGTATTTGATCACCTCTCATCTGATGTTAAATGACAGCGTGGTCGAAGATGATATACACACCTACTCTGGAATGCCTCTCACGTGAGGCTGACAGAAGACACCGTTAGGTGCAGATGTCAGATTTTCAAATTGATGGTAGCTAGCCAGCCGAGTACTATAAAGTATCCTACACACCATGGTATGGTTTCTTCAACAGCAGCTCTCCACTCAAGCTTTTTGTTGGTATTTGAACCCAGGACAAAATCTACAATAATAATCGCTACTATCATGTTTGACACTAATATCAATTATTAGTTTGACTATACGATTGCAAAATGTGTATACTTTTTTGAACTGTAACAGCTCAGTGAACTAAAATGAAATTTGGAATGCGAATACCTAGTATAAATCTTGAAACTTAGTTACTTTGATCCCTGATGACGCGAGAGAAACCATGGGAAGTACTAAAGTATTTTTGTACATTTCATTACAGATACAAAATATGAGACACTTAGAAAACTATAGTTATAGATTTAATGGAGTAGTCCTTATCCAACCTTTAAAAAGGTAAAAGGTTAAAAAAAATTTACTTCATTTTTTTAAATTACTTCACAAACTCAAACATCCGTTCCTCGTGGGCGTTCCCAGTATTCGTACGCAGCGATTCCGCTCTACTTTTCTGATGCGCACGGCCCACGAATGGAACTCATTGCCGGCTTCCCTGTTTCCCATAAGTTACAATTTGGACGTTTTTAAGGCTAGAGTGAATAGATTTCTTCTGGATCAGCGTGCTCCATCTTCGGCCACACCGTCGCTTTGCATTAGGCGAGTTTGTGGCAAAACGTAGATCTATTAAATGTAAAAAAAAAAATAAAATAACAAAGAGATATAAAAATACCAAGTTTCATTTGCATTTTTAAATTATTATTTTCGAGTAAATTTACAGGGACACGTAGTGTTTTCATACAGAAAATGTAGAGGGTTACAAGCTTGGAGTATATACATATCATATAGTACGCCGAGGGGGGGTAATTGTTGCTTCTCATAACTAAGATTTTTTTTTACCCACGGGTACACACAATTCTGATATTATGAAAACCAATGCAGTTACTCTATAGAGGAAGCACGTTCCAGAGGTGTGTTTTTTTTTAATGTAAAAAGTAATGAGACGAACGAGACGCTCTCCTGGTGGTAAGAGATAACGCCTATCCATGACCATTGCAGCGATACACAGAACTTTGAGTAACAAAACAAAGCTCAGGGCATCACTGCTTTGGCGCTCATTACTTTGAGACTTTGGATGATTAGTCTCAACAGTCTTGTAATTTCACTAGCTGCAGTATCCTTCAAACCGTAACACAGTAATGTTTACACACTACTGCTTAGCGGCAGAATAACTGAAGAAAAAGAGGCATAAGTTCACCTACGTCATTACATAGTATTCCTTCGTACCCAGTATTGGTTGCCTATAATCTAAACACCTATTTGCTAAATTAACACGCAGAATTATTGCATTTCGGCTTCCGTGAATACTAGCGGGGTGTTTGTTCACGTGTATCCAACGGCTAAACAAACATTGCTGCACATTTTAGATTGCCCCGTTAATACGCCCGTTTGATCGGTACGAATACGGTGCAAAACACCTACGTCGGTGCCTACAGTATGTTCTTAGGCAGGGACGGCATAAAGCGGTGCCAATGTACTCTTTGCGCTTAATAAATAAATAATAAATAAATAAATATCGTGGGACTATACACACAGCGCCATCTGACCCCAAACTAAGCAAAGCTTGTGTGATGGAAGTCAGATAACTGATAGAATACATAAATACTTTTTTTTTTGTTGTAAATACATACTTATAATACATACAGAATAGCCAGACACAGAACAAACATGATTGTGTTTATTCACAAAATGTTTGCCCTGAGTGGGAATCGAACCCACACCCTATAGCTCTCAAGGCAGATATACTACCAATGAGCCAACGGGGCTGTCTCTCAAGGCAGATATACTACCATCTCAAGGCAGATATACTACCAACAATAAAATGTATGGAATATTTTTTTGATTTTTTTTTTGTAATCATACAAGAAAAGTTTATTTTTTAATGGAAAGAGCGACAAACAAGCTGACAGTTTGGCTGATGGTAGGCTGTTTGTAAGATGGTAAGCAGAAAGATGTTCACACACGCCCTATTTGTAACGGTTTATGTTGTAACTCAATATCTTTCAGACTCTTTTTAACCGACTTAATAGATCTCGGCTGGCTAGCTACCACACTCAAGTTGAAAATCTGACGCCAAGCACGTAACGGTGTGTTGAGAGCCAGTTTCATTCCAATCTTGTGCTCACAATCTTTAACTACACCGTCACTTAATATTAGGTGCACTGTGGTCAAACTTCTAGCTTGTCAGTCTTAAAAAAAAGCACATATTCATAAAAATTGGACGTCATTACAATGCGGCACATGATTTCTCTACGTTCCCACCAACACTCTACAATTTTTATGGTGTACATGAAAATAGTCCCCCTATTTTCTAATCGTTCACATTGGTTATGTAAGTACGAGTATATATATTCATATTCATGTACAAATTATAATTATATTAATTATATCATGTAAAAAAGCTTAAAAGAGTTTTGGTAGATTTTGACACGCATATTTTGCGAGCACGCATATGGAAAATTCATCAGGTATTTTTTTAACCTTACAACTAAATAAATTTTATACTAACATACTTACAATTCTACGTATATAAAATGTCTATTTATTTCTCCAAGTTCGCTTTACAGGATCTTTCGCCCGGGGTCATGCCCCCTTTTCGCCTCCTTAGTACATCCATTGCTTCCGGCATGCCTCCCGGGAATTAGTAGAAACACAAACGTGTCGCCTCGTTACGCGAATGTATCATTTAGATATGCCCAAACAAAGGCTACAATTTCGAGCCACTTGTCCCAACCACGTGCTGTTATGTATAAAGCCACCAACTTATCTGTACAACTGGCTAAAGATAGAACTAAACTTCATCGACGGAGATAATCTGTTGTGTTAACAAAATACGACGGTGGCTCCGTTCTTTTTAGACACAATAAATTGGTAGCGTACTTAGGTATGTTGTGTAAATTGGAATGAAATGAAAATAGTAGCTAAGGAATTTACACGATCCTACAATTTAATTTGCCAAAATAACAGGGCCATCATTTGCAATTAAGATGTAGGTACGATGCAAAATTCATTCGTTTCAAGCTATTTCAATTGCAATATACAATCTAGAATAACACGATCACTTATTCTATTTGTTTTATCTGTGGATCACTGCACGTACACCATACCACAGAATAAGTAGTTGTAAAGATGAAGGAACCTCAGTGAAGGAACACTCGAACAAAATCGAGTTTTGAGTTGTTTTTTACTTATACTATACATACATATATACAATCGATCGATTGCGATCAATTTTGTGGCGAAAACAATTAACTATAAGAACTCTACAATTCTGGGACTGTATTGTAATTTAAAATACAGAAAAACAAGATAAAGTATACCGAGAACGAATTGGTTATGAATACTACAAGTACATGTCGCATGGTTGCATGCGAAAATTTTGGAAATAAACTTTTTGGAATATCAACCATGCAGCGGTGTTGCTTACTAGAGGTCCTGGCTATCCGATAGTGGAATGGGGAGGATGGCATTAATATTTTAGTATTTTAACCACTAGATAGATAAAGAATAGGTAGGTAGTAGAAAAGGTAGATAGGTAGATAAAGAAATGTAAAAGGCGTGTACGGTACAGAATTTTTGTCAGCGTTACACAGACTTGGAAATGTACGTAAAGTCGTCATATATTAGCACAGGTAGTAAATTATGGACCATAAACTGTCTTTCATGAAAATTCCATGTTTTACGGCAGAACTTCTGATTATGTAGGTGAATCTGCGAGAGATCGAGAGATAGACACAATGATTAAGGGGAAAACCAGGATTCGTGCGATTTCATTATTTTTCTACTTAGCAAAAGTACATTTGTTAGTTATTGCTAGTCTACCACTACCTGTTTTTTATGGTTAAAAATGTTAAGTGACGGTGTCGTCGAAGATAGTAAAACACACCTAGCCTGGAATGGAACTGAGTCTCAAGAGCGTCTGCCGCAACACACCGTTAAGTGCTTAGCGGCAGATTCTCAACTTGGGGGTGGTAACTAGCCAATCGAGTACTAGATACATTTTTATAGCCACAATAAATTTACAATTTAAAAAAATCGACTCTATGGCCAACAAAACGCACAGCTACAATGAAACAGCGAGGTTTCGGAGTAAACGAAAATATCATCTATGTACACAAGTTTAAGATTTTTGTTGATTTTTAAAAACCGCTCGATCGATTTCGATAAAATTTATATGGGACCACCTCTGAAGTATGATCTACCAAGCTTAGAATTATAAAAATCGATTCATAATTGGCAGAATTATCGCGTAACATACATACAAAAAAACAGTCGAATTGAGAAACTCTTCCTTTTTTGAGTCAGTTAAAAATACCCTACCACCATATTGTGGTATCCTCACGATGATTTCCTTCGTCGGCAGCTCATGCTCTTTGATGGGGTTCTAACACACGCTCTTTGGCGTGTGAATTGACCGCGCTAACCACCATTACTAATTGAAACTAAACAAACAGACGATAATCCATTGTTCGTTCAAATAAGCATGCTAGGATTTCTACCGTATAAATATATCTAATTATTAAATAGGATAGATAGCCCTGTTAGCTCATTTGGAAGTAGATCTTGAGCAGTTCGGCGGGTTTGATTACCACTCGGTACAAACATTTGTGTCGAACATAGATGTTTGTTCTGTGTCTGGGTGTTCTGAATTATAAGTAGGTAGGTAGGTATATATATTATTATGTATTCTGGTTTGTATTCAGCTATTTGGTTCTTATAGCTTTCTTTTAATTTTAACCTTTTTTTATTTTTGTAGTTTAGGAATATTTGACTTCGTATTTTTAATTTTAACATTATGACTTTTTTACCTGTACAATTAATTATTAGATCTAATTTGAAAACTATGGTAATTAACGATTGCCGTGTCGGTCTAACAAATAAATAATTAATAGCTTTGCTTTAAGCTAGATGGCACTGCGCTGTGTGCAATGTCTTTCCAAATATGTATGGGCATAGAGTTCGTACTATGAATTCATCACACTTGATTCTATAAATCTAATTTGAATTTATCACCAAACATGTATTGTACAAAAACACATAACTAAGTAAAAAATGTTGCTGTATTTATCGTTGCAGTCAATTAGACAAGAATAGTAATTTTTTAATAAGTTCAGATCTCTCGACTAAAGTATTTAATAATGGTCCTATTATTGATAAAAAAAACTATCATAACATTAAAATATACTCATTTCTAGTACCAGGAGATCATGCCTCGAAGAAAGATACTTTTCCAGCCAACCGTGTCCCTCCGTATTCTGGAATTTATGTGTGGAAGTTAGGCACTCAGGCGTGTGGACTCACAGAGATGTTTTATAGCCTTTAGTAGTACTTTGGTAATGTCTTTGGTTTCTACGTCTTTTATTATGCGAAATATATATAAGAAGAGTGGCTAGTGATTCTTTCTTGACTTAAATGTTTATTACGAAGGCAGTTCTTAGATTTTCAACAAGCATATTTATGTTACATTCGTAATGTTCATTTTCAAGTATGTTACATTCTTCGTGTTTAATTTAGGTACATGCAATACGAGTAAAACCGGAATACCGGAATAATCTCTCTATAAATTATAAAAATACTTCGTGGTTCCTGAGCAGGAGGTCGTCTAGGTCTAGGTAGGTACCACCGTAACATCAGATTTTATACCGTCAAGCAATAGTGTGTAAACATTACTATGTTCCGGTAGATAGCGAAAATACAGGGTTATTGGGACTAATTATTTATTTATCGAATGTCTCAAAGTAATAAGGGTTAAAGCAGAGATGCCTTGAGATTTTGTTTTGTTGCTCAAAGTTTTAAGTGCTCCAATAGTCATGGACAAGCGTTATCTCTGACCATGAGAAGCGCGTTTCGTTTGTTTTATTACGTTCACATGAAAAAGAAGCCTCAGTTTGCTAAGAACATATGTACATAATATATTGGAAAGTGTATAGAAAACAGCATTGATTTTTTTTATTACAAATAACCTTGCGTTGAACCGGCATCGCACACGATGTTAAGCGAACATGCGGTCTAGGGTGAAGCACGCTTCCTAAACACTGTAAATGCGATGGACACGGCACCACAGCGATACCATTGAATACAAAAAATCTCTGAATGGTAACATTAAAAAAAAACATTATAATTACCTTCTTACAGTATGAACACTGAACAGCCTAAGCCTCAGTTATCATTTAGCTAGTTAGAAGAAATTGAGCAACAGATGAACGTACTTAAATACATAGGTACCTATATATAATTAAATGAACTGCAAAATTTTCCGTTATTTTCGTTACGGAATTTCTGGATTCGGTCTCCACGCTCAAGACCCGCGATAGAAGCTATGCAATAGCTTAAAAAAACTATAGCCTGTAACACCCGGAGCGTAATAAGGAATCGATGGACACCTCATTCATCAAAATCGGACGAGTAGTTTCGGCGCTACAGTGGAACACAGACATAAACTGCTAAAAACATAACCTTTATGTTTTGCTCTAGATGGGTAAATAGCGAATTATCTATACATTTTTGTTTTACTTTAAATGTGATTACTCACGTTTAATTATAGCGGATACTCCGACTATAGTTTTGACCACATCCGGTGGGCTTTTTCATGGAGGCAAAGCTGCGAAGTAAGACGAAGCCACGCACGTGTTGTACTTAGCTTTGTCTTCATAAAAATTGCATGATTGCCTGGAATGGAAACTCGCTTTAGGATTTTTTCCATCGACTGTACATCACGTACGTATTTTTAGATAACTTCTAGTATAGTGGTACAATTTTAAATGTTTGAATCGGTGGCCACTGACTAATAATAAAAACTAAATTTAAAAAGCCTTTAAAAGGCCTAAAACAATATTTGCCTCTTATAAAGAGTATACAAAGGAAATATTGGCAGGAAGGCGGAAAATCATATCACCATTTTGTACTATTTTCAAAAACTGTACTACTTTGTATTATTGTTTTATTCATGAAGCGTTAAATTACACAATGTATACATTAGTGTGACAAAATTATTAAAGATGCCACAACTTTACTAGGAAATGACCGGGCTTTATCTTGATTTATTTTGTGTGACTTTGACTGTGATTTTAGATTTATTATCAAATATTTGACACTGGCAAAACGCAAAGAGTGCGATGCCGAAAATAAAGAAGAAAAAATGAAGCCGCTTGAAGGCCTAAAACAATGTTTGTCCCTGATAAAGACAGTCTAAAGCTTATCTGTGCACTGCAGAACCAAGTCGTCCAATTTGTCACTGGCCCTATATTGAAATATGGGCTGATCCGAAGGGCGTTCACATCGGTCATAAAGTTTGATTTGGGAACTTTGGTGAAGACTTCAGATTAAGATCCTTTGTCAGTGAAAAGGATGATTGTAATGGATTAATAAGTAGGCAAGGCAAAGCTTAAATTTTTAATCACTTCTTCCATGCAAAACGAAAATTTGCACGTGAAAGATTTGACGATATTGATTGCACACAAGCAAAACCGCTACCTAGTAATTAGCTAACCCGCTCGCCTCTACTAGTACAAAAGTTTAATTAGGGTATATTAGAAATACAAACCTTCCGTAAAAAAAATCAACCAATGTAGTATGAATCTGTTTAACGATTTAGAAGGAAAAACAGGCATAGACAGTGACTTTGTTTTACACGAATTAGAGATGACTAAAAAGATTAAAATGATTTCGAGATACGTAATGACAGTTTATACATGTCTATCGACCTTTAAGTAAAATGTTATTGCTGTATATTTCCAACATATTTACAGTAAAGTACATAACGATGTACTTTTCGTAACAGTAAAGCTTGCAACGTAGTAACTGTTTCTAAGATGCCACTTACACAAACTTATCTTGTTAAGTGTATTTACACATCGGAAATTACTTGAACACTTTAAGAGGAAAGAAGAGAATTCTCCCCGTAGGTGTGTACCTAACCTACTCGGAATACGTCTTTAGTATTCCTTTTAAAAAATTTTGATTTGAAATTTTAGTTAATAAATCAATTAGGCAAAGTCAGCGGAGCGTTTGTCGTCCAGCCGCAAGATGGGTCGACGCGGGTTATCGCTAATCGCAGGCTGGACAGACGCCGCACTTACTTCTCGGCCGACCGCCAAATTTTTGATATTTAAATACCCACTTATTACAAACGAAATATTAAAACTTATGTAATATAGCAAAACATTTTTCCAGCTTCATTTTTAAATATTCTTCATCAATGCTTTAACATTATTTTAAGTTTTATTAGATCGGGTAGCAGTGTTTTATGGTTGCTGTTTGCACTTCTAGGATATTCTTAGTCGAACTAGTAAATGTACTATTTATATATTACTTTAAGATAAATAATGAAAAAAAAAAAAATGAGATTCACCGTCGCGGGCCTTATCTGGACCAGATTAGCACAGAAGAAGATAACAAGAGAGAAGCCTATGTTCAGCAGTGGGATGAAGACGGCTTTGATGATGATATTTATGTCGAATGTATTTGAACTTTTTCCTTTTATCTTTTTGGACTCTGCCAAAATTTTAGTCAATTCACTAAATTAAAAAATAGAACTGTCACTGCGTCAATCGATATTATTATTTATTTATTTGTCAATAATAATAATTAATAATAATTAATAATATTAATTATTATTAATTCCTGCGATATTAATTATTAATTTATTATTATTTATTTGTCAATAAAGGCAGCCTGACGAAACTAGGAACAAAAAATTTTTCTATGTACTTTGCGTGGCAAATAATGGCGGATATTGCTATCACACTCCCTCAGTGCGGTTTCTCTTTCTTGCAATACCTCCGTCAAGTGTCAGCTATGTTGTTTGTCAAAACTTCATTTCGTGCAGTTTCTTTTGAGTTTAAATGTTTGTTTGATTGTGGATTTTAATTGTTAAAAGTGTAATTTCTCGTCAAAATTAGTGGCGAGTGATCAGAGGTGTACTTTGAATCAAAATGCCACCGGAAAAATGGTTTATTACTAGTGATATTTGTGAAAATCGAGCAAGTCGTTCGAATGATGAAAAAAGGATATTTATGGCGAGATTTCCTTTAGATGAAACCCGGTAAGCACTTAAATATGATACTTCGTAATTAGAGTCAGCCATATGTAAGTAGAACAGGCTACGAACAAATAGGCAGCCCGTACACGTTCAATCATGATCACGATCCGCGATCCGCGATCCGCGATCCGCGATCCGCGATCATGATTTCAAAATTTCTAGATATTATGCGATCCGGAGCATCAGTCCGTCAATCCGCTTCGTACACGATCAGTCTGGATCGCGATCATTGATCGCGGATCGCGGATCGCGGATCACGCGCTACGTGTACGGGCTGCCATAAAATTAACAAATTTATCTCATTTAAATTGTGTGCTAGTGATGTACTGCAACTGTAACATCAACATATCGATAACAGCGTTATTGTTTAACATTGAAAAAAAAAGAAATATAATGTTGCATGAAAGAGTAGGGGCACAATATTTTACATATTTGAAAGGCGTGCCTACATAAATGAACAAGGATCGGAATAGGTTGTGCAATTTTGCAGGATTTTAAAAAATACAACATAATCTTTACAATATTGATATACCACACAATTGATTAAGTGTTCCGAGTACGCAAGAAAAATTTCGTAAGCTCTACGCAAATTTTTCAAAAAGGACGTTTGGGCGCGGCAAAAGTACATCTATAAGTTTCATAGTAATATTTATGTTACTCACCTCTAAATGCACTAACCTACTTCGATCTTCGGTATCAATATTCATGATTTTAACCAAGAAACATTGATTTAATTTTAATTTAAAAAAAATTTCAGATGCAAATACTGTGTCAAGTTTGTGAGCAAAGAAGATATAATATATGTTCCCACTGAAAAGTTGCATACATTAATACGTGTATGTGGAAACCAGTTTCACAACAAAGCATTGAATATAAAAAAAGCTGAAAATTCAACTGCTGACATTATTAAAGATCACAGCTACAGGGCATCACAAAATAATAAGAAAAATTGAAAAAGAATCAGTTTTTATTTTATTTTGCTATAGAGCAAGATGAAGAAGGCTTATTGTTAAATTGTTAAGATTATCAAGTGATCTATAGAACAAGATGAAGAAGACATATTGAAAACTTTTTTATTATTATTATTTCTTAGCTCTATGAATCTGCATTCTCAAATATTTACAATTGATTGTTTCATTTTCATTTCGCTATACAAGTAATTTCATTTCAGTAATTAAATGTTAATTAAATTAGCAGAAACAGTTTTTTATTTTATTTCGGGTCCGCATTTAAGTTCAATCTTGATTAGTACCAATGGTCTCCTTGTCAACATTGGACTCATAAATACGGATTCGATAATTACCTAAAATTCATAAAAAATATTATTTAGTAGTAACCTCGGTTTCTACTCTGCATATTTTATCGATATCGATAAATAGCTATTTGTTCAGCACTATTTGGTTCGTTAGGTTGGTACACCTGTTGTTTGTCATCTTTGTGGTATCTGTTGGTATTGGAATGCCATGTAAATGGATTCTATTGGCTAGTATGGAAGTCCCGTCTCTTAAACGTAGTGATTACATTCTCTTGGAATAAAGGTATGATAAACAAAAAAGTCGCTGTCGTCCAGTATAGAGCTTCGTTGAGAAACATTTGGATAAGGAACCCCAACAAAAATCACGGAGCTATGCGCCTCTGTTGCAAATATGTCAAGGTCGCAAGAAGGGACACAAGATGAGAGGGCTCAGCATTCCCCGTGCGCTATCTCTGGCATCTGAGATAAAGCCACACCTGCAATCTGCGAGGCTCGCTTTCGAGGCCCTCCAAGTAGATATTAGCCCGGATTTGCCTGGATTTTGCGCGGCTCTTATGTGCTCACCTCTGAATAGGTAAGAGCGGTAAAAACGCTTGAAATGTATCCCACTTGGGAATATGTATGTGTCTGTTTTCCCTGGATCAGGCTGGAATCTGTGAGAGAAGGTATGACGGAGCAACTCGCTGTTTCTCATATTATTGGCATACCTGTGTAAAAAATATCTTGTTGGTACAATTTTTTTCGTAGGTGTAAATTTTATTTATTACTTTGTAAAACTTTAATTGTTACTTTAGATGTGTATGGTTGTGAGAATCCGTCTACTTCCATATTTCTTCTGTTCTACCTGTGAAAATTTTTAATTGGCCTTATTTATCGTAATTCTTTTTTTACCTAGTTGTAAGTTTTCCACTTGTAATTTTAAAAAAAGTAATGAGCGCCAAAGCAGCGAAGTCCTGCGTTTAGATAAAGATTGTCAACGTGAGAGTAATACAAAAAAAAACACCTAATAAAAGAGCTGGCCTTCATTTTGCTCAGCGTTTGAGTATTGCCATACAACGCGGCAATGGGGCCAGCGTTTTGGGAACTATTCCCATTGATAGCGGTCTTTTAGAGTAGTTATTATTTAAAGTTATTTTATTTTAGGTCGATTCTTGTGTGTTTATTATATGCGTTTACTTATTAAAAAAAAGAAAAATGTTAGATAATAAATATTGTTGCTAATTAAAAATAAAACCTTATCCACAAGAAGAGGGAAATTTGGCCTGAATGCTGGCAACATAGCCACGCTGAATGGCAATTCAACCTGGACAATTAAAAAAAATACTATGAAAAATTTTTGACCGTTGTTTTTGGCTTAGAAGCTTAGAATGCTTCTAGTCACTAGACGTCTCTTTTAAAATTACCTAAGGCCCTAATAAAAAAAAATTAGGACATTTCACACAACGCCATCTAGCCCTATAACTATAACTGATAAGATACATAATTACATTCTTTTTTTTTGTAAATACATACAAAACACCGTAACACAGAACAAACATTCATGTCGCATAAAATGTGTTTGTTCTGATGGGAATCGAACCTACGCCCTATAGCTCTTGAAGCAGATATTCTACTAAATGAGCTAACAGCTTAATGTTTTCCATCACCGACAGCTCAAGCTCATCTTTGGAAATTGAACTCAAGCTATGCAGTTTAGAGATCGCACTCGAGTACCACTTACCTAGTAGTTAATGTTTTAACGATGATAGCATCGTTAAAACATTCTAAAACGTAGCTTATAAGTGGATACTCTAAACTATCTGCAGTTTATAGATTTTCGTGTAATTTATTTTATTAGAAAATTAGATTTTTGTAAAGTGAACAAAATATTTCTAGCTTTATATTTTTGATAGTATCTACAAACGAACGATTCAATTTATTTCAATAGGATTAAGTTAAGTACATCGGATCGGGTATTGTATCGCAAAAGAACATTCATTTTACTCCACTTTTCAACACAATCTAATATAGTAATAACAATAATTTCTATTGAATAGAAAATCTCTTTTGTTCCAAGAAACCATAATCATCCAAGTATAGATACACTTTGTACTACGCGAATGATATACCGCAATACTAAGCGATGCGATAAAATGCCTAGTTTTTTTTAGTATTTTCTGTGTTTCAAAATTGTTATGTTATGTAATAAAAAGTGCCAAAATATATGAGTATGGGTAGGTGATATAATGTGGTGTCTTTTCGCCTTGTCTCCAAAACTCCTGCGAAGCTTTAAGTAAAGCTAACAGTATTTTACTAAGTCATAAGCTGGACTCGATCGTGATTTGCTTTATGTGGATGTCTACTAACTATGACTGAAACTGGTCCCGTTCAACAAACGACAAAGTATATAAACAAAGATTAGGTAATTAGAACTATATATCTAGTTGCCAATTAATTAATAAGAAAAAAAAACAAAACAGCGCAACTTGTAACCAACACCCTTATTACCAGGGTGTAGTTTTTTTAATGATGCGACAGGTTTGCTGTTTGGCCACAATTTATCTGAAGTAACGGTGTGTTCGTAGATGGTTTAAACTCCTAGCCTGGAATAGAGCTGGCTCTAAAGTAAAGCTAAAAGGAACACACCATTAGGTGCTTGGCGCCATATTTTCATTTTGTGTTCACAAAGTGTTCATAGTGATGAGTACAAAGACCCTTTTTCACCTAAGTATACCCCGAGCTTAACCCTAAATATCTGGCCTGCAATGTTGAGTTATTCTGTGCCTTGGATTTGCGCGATTCATATACTCGTATTCTACTTATATAAATGTGAAAGTGTGGATGGATATTTATTACTCTTTTACGCAATTTAGTTGAAATTTAGTATGAAGGTAGCTGAGACCCTGAATTAATACATAGGCTACTTTTTATCTCGAAAACACCTTGTGGGTAAAACCGCGAGGCGCAGCTAGTAATCCATAAATCGCAAATATCTCATTTGTTGTAGCTTGTTTTCGCTCACCTAGGACAGCACGCAAAGTCCAGTAACAACTTTAAAATTAGTTCCAAGCGCTTCTAATTATACTGAAAACAATGAGAAGATAATAATTTTCTACCTAAGTAGACAATGCCGGGCATCCTGAATAAGCTTTTAGGTTGTGTTAATTTTAGTTACGACATGATTTACTTTGAAGTTTTGAAGGCCTAAAGTATCAGAACTTTTAGAATAGATCAGTAATCGAATTCGACAGAAATTATCAATTCATAGATTAATGCCAATTTCAGGGTTAACCCCATGAAAAAGGTTACTCTTTTTAATGATTTTGTTGATTATCATGTTTATTTTAGAATGAGTTTCTGACTAACTTCCGCATTATGTTCCGCTTCAAGACTTAGCTAGAGCTGCAATTAATTTTGAACTCTATTACACTAAGTAAGATCTTGTATTTCCAAATCACAAGCACAAGGTCTGGTGTCTCATTTGGAGCGCGCAATCTTACAGAACTTCAACGTATATATCTCCAAACGAAATTGGTCTAGAGCAAAGAACCTCACAAATAAAAATGGCAAACGGTTTCTATTGTCATGCTCAGACCGGATCGTTTCAATGTAGTTCCACACTGTATTATGGGACCCTTTCAACCCCTTTTAGGGTAAATTGAATCTGCTACGTGCCGTACCTTATTGCATGGGAACGATGTTAACAGGTTTTAGAGTTTCTACCAACAAGTTAAGGAGCTTTCGGATGCTCTGTTAGCTTCATTAAGACGTGCTTCTAGGGAAAATTAATTTAGGCAGAGGTATCGAAAGGGTGTCTTGTGGTTAAGCTTGCGTAGATGAAGATGCCCGTGCGATGTACAACTCTTCAACCCTACTTTTCAAGATTGCACTTTGCACCTTTTAATATATGTATAAACCTAATTAGTTTCATAGCATAATATTATTTGCGTATTTAATAAATAATAATTATTTGTTCAAATAGTAGAAGTCAAAAAATGACACTCGTGTGAAAACTCTTCAAAAAAACAACGCAACGCAGCGAAACATCAATGCATTCATTTGTATTAATATGAACAAAACAAAAATTTACTTTAAAAAGAGCGACATCTATTGATTAGGCGCTTCACTACTACGACGTCACCAATGTAAATCTAGAATAGTCCGAGACGCGCATGGAGAGTGGCGCCATCTAGACTATGACACAAGAAAATATAAAAAAAAACGCAAAGAAAAAGCTATCTCAGTACTTTTTTGTATGAGTTGAGATGTATTAGTATTAGTAAAATAAGATTATTAATTATTATTCAGTTATCATCTAGGTATTTTACGGAATTTAAAGTATTACTTTTACTGAAAGTTCCGAATTAACCCTGTTATTATAGGGGGTGTTCAAGCATTACGTATATAACGCAATTTGAGGGGTCCTGTAAAACGATACGATGCGTTACAGGGGTGGGATTTAGAACAACGCCGTCCGAAACATTGTTTTAAAAAATATGTAAGATTGGAAGTAAAAGTTTATTGGGACAAATTTGATTTGCGTCAAAGATTGCGTTACGTAATAGATACTTGAACGCCCCCATAACTGCTGGGCGCCGGCTTCTTCAAATTGTGATAAGGATAAAGTCAGAGTCACCCCGGTGTGAGTTGGCAGCAGACTTGTAGATTTTCTCACGATGTTTTCCTTCGTAGTTTGTAGTCAACAGAGTAATACGCGTATAACTTAAGCCAGAAGTGCGTGCCGTGTGATTCAACCCAGGAGTTCTAGGTTGGAAGTATTGTCTCCAAACTAGTCTGCTGGTACTTCTGAAACTTTTGCGGAAACTTTTCTGAAAGAAGTGCACAATAACTTTGTACCTTTATAAAATTAGTAAGTATTCAAAATAATCAGTTGCGTGCAATCAAGTAAGTAATAGGTACTTTCTTAGAAAAATTACTTCCGCAATCACTAACCTTCGACAGAAAATTATGTTGACGCATGGGGAATACCGCAAAATGTTGAAAACATTATCGAGAATTGAAATTTTCTTATTATTTTCAAAAAGAAAAAAAGTTAATGAAGACTCAGAAACGAATAAGTATAATTAAACCATGATGAACTTTGTATGTCTTTTCTTGGGCAATCTAAACTTTGTTTTAAACAATCATTGGGTTCCTTTATGAATACCAAAAAAGATCATGTTAATTTTAGTCGACTTCAAATAAAAGGGAGTTTATCAAATATGTTTTGACCACCTAATTTTATTGTTGACCACACTTTGTTATTTATTATGTAACTAAGTACCAAGTACCAGGCCTGTTTGGATAAATTACTTTGTAGCGATCATGGCTCAGTGGTTAGCGCGGTAGGTTCGCATGCCGAAGGGCGTGGGTTCAAACCCCAACAATGAGCTTGAGCTGCCGGTGAGGAAAACATCGTGAGGAAACCATAGCATGGTGGTAGGGTACTTTCTAGTACTCGGCTGGCTAGCTACCAACCTCAAGTTGAAAATCTGCCGCCAAGCATCTAACGGTGTGTTCCGGCAGCCTCACTTGAGAGCCAGTTCCATTCCAGGCTAGGTGTGCTTTACCATCTTTGACCACACCTTCACTTAACATCAGGTGAGCTGAGGTCAAACACCGAGCCTGTCAACCATAAAAAAAAAAAAATGTCCAACTGCCGGCGGGCCTCTTTTCATTGTCAGAAAGGTAAGGCCAAGATGTCAAGTACGAGTTGATAGACTTCACACAAATCCTAAAGTTCTTTTTTCAGACAGTTTCCATACTAGGTTGCCGAAACTACAACGATTTTGTTTCTGTATAAAGTTAAACTATAACCCATTTTTTGTGGCTAAATTAAAATTATGACAAATTAAAAGAACTATTTCAGATTGTTAGTTATTCACTGCTGTTGTTTATTTCTAATAGACGTATCCTGCTTCTACTATCTTATAAGAAATTAACAATGTGTCTAATTTGGTACAATATTAAAATAACTTGCCAATTTATTCATAAAATATCCCTAGATTGTTTTATTACACCAATCAAAATGTACACACATAAATTACTGTACCTACGAGTATATTAGAACAGGTAATTAATTCTGGCAATATAAATGAAATAAGGTAATTACAGTCAGGGACGTACTAAGGATGGCGTGGGACTTAATAGAACAATAAGATCGAAGTAAAAAAATACATAATTATTTTAGCTATCAAGAGAATATTAATATACCACGAAAAAAAAAACATACATAATATTTCTTTGAGAGTGAAAGTTTCGAGATTTTTTTATGATGATGATGATGATAAAAGTATCTTATTCCAGGGCCTAAAGTACCTACATGCAAAATTTCACCCAGATACGCTGAGTAGTTTACGCGTGAAAGTAACAAACAAACTCACATTCTTATCCCACTAATAAGTCTAGTCACTTATAAGAATCTTATAAGTCGACCTAGAAATTAGAAATAAGATAGAAATTCTGTTTCGAAACAAACTCACATTCTTATCCCACTAATAAGTCTAGTCACTAATAAGAATCTTATAAGTCGACCTAGAAATTAGAAATAAGATAGAAATTCTGTTTCGTACATTTTCTTGAAAGTCTAAGTTCTGTTTCATACGTTTTCTTGAAAATATATACTAGGAATAACTAATACTAGTAGGTATTAGTAATTTTGCCCACAATTTCTATTCTATTTCCCGCTTATCAAAAAGTCGCATAAAGTAGTTACCTTTTTTTTCCCCCCGGGAAAATCCTTTGTGGATACAACCCGGCCACAGGGGTGGCAGGTGGTTATGTGGGACTCTCCGTCAAGAATGACGGCATACCCACTAAAAACTCTGGGGGGTCCCGTCTCCGCGCCTTGATCCGGGGTAGCGGGCACGCTTGCGCATTCGTCCGCTACATAAAGTAGTTACCTACCTCATCTAAAACACGAAACAGATCAAAAATTTAAAAAAGAAGCTATCCATGGTTACCTGGCTACCCCTATAGCTGAAAGAAGCTCCGTTCTCACTCGCACGACGCGACGTGATTAACTCCAAGAAATTATGAAATTAATTAAAACTTTCAAATTGGATCAAAGCAACGATGTGTAAAGGGGGTCTTAAAAACCATTTCACGGGGTGAATCTCATTTGATTTCTTCGGGACTTTTTATATTTATTTTCACAATTATTTCCTTAAAAGTTACATGTCTAATTGTCTAGTTAAAATACTTTTTTTTTACTTTTTTAACAATTAAATTACAAAATAGAAATTTCGTTAAAGCGTTATTCAATCAAAGTTGATAAAAATATTCCATGTAATCAATTGCGTCATAAAATTAGAAAGTAACATAATAAATACAGAACATAGAGTTAGTTAAAAAATAAAATATAAAAAAATAAATATTGGAGGACATTTTACACAGCGCCATCTAGTCCCAAATTTAGGGGTGTGTTAGACCCATTTGCTGGTTAGGTTCTGGTGTTCTGACACATAGTCATCGTGGCGGGTTGAGATTGGGCTCCCCAAGGCAGGTCCGCGAGGTCAAGGGCTGTCGAGGCCGCGGAAGAGGGTGAAAGCCCTGTTGGTTCATTGGTAGTATGTCTGCTTCGAGAGCTGAAGGGCGTGGGTTCGATTCCCACACAGGACAAACATTTGTGTGACTAACATCGATGTTTGTTCTGTGTCTGGTTGTCCTGTATGTATTATAAGTATGTATTTACAACAAAAAAAAAAAGTATTTAAGTATTCTGTCAGCTATCTGGTTCCCATAGTACAAGCTTTGCTTAGTTTGGGGCTAGATGGCGCTGTGTTAAATGTCCTCCAATATTAAAAAAAAAAAAAAAAAAAAAGAAAGCGTGCCCGCAGCCTCGACACAAAGCGCAGAGGTGGAACACACCTTTTTTTAGTGGGTTCACACGGTTTTTAGTGGGTAGGCCGTCGCTAGGACGGAGAGTCCTACACAATCATCATGCCCTCTCTAGGGCCGGTGGTATTCACAATGAAATTTCCCTGAACAAAAAAGCTTGTGTTAGAGTAAAAGGTATTGTACTTAGAAAAAATACTACAACTATCCAATGCTGAAAAAAAAATCAATTGGAGGACATTTATTGGAGGATTTTTTTTAACACAGCGCCATCTAGCCCCAACCTAAGCAACGCTTGTACTATGGGAACCAGCCAGCTGACAGAATACTTAAATACTCTTTTTTTGTAAATACATACTTATAATACATACAGTACACCCAGACACAGAACAAACATCGATCTTAGTCAGACAAAAGTTAGTCCTGAGTGGGAATCGAACCCACGCCCAACGAAGCAGACATACTACCAATGGGCCAACAGAGATGTCGAATCAATAGATCAATAATCAAATGTCTCAAAGAAATTTAAATAATTGATATGTAACATTGGTGTTTTCAATAAAATATTTGTATTTCTATTTTGTAATGGGCGCCAAAACAGCGATGCCTTGGACTTTGTTTTGTTATTCAAAGTTCTCGGTATCGTTACAATGTATTATGGACAGGCGTCGTTAATTGTTAGCATTTGGTTCATCTCGTTTCTTACCATTATAAAGCTACACACATACGTACATTATAAAACCAACAAAATACACGTATATTGATAATAAAGGGCCAGCAAGGGCTTGCAAACTAAAATTGAATATTTCACGTGGTTTTAGCTTTACACTTATTTTGTACATATTCTTGTGCTCGTAGTTTATTAAATATTCAGTAGGTCGAACATTCTGGAAACTATAGTAAGTTTGGTTATGACAAGAGCCTTTGTACTTGAGAACAGAATATAACGTAAGAGTATACGAGCCCAATCGAGTTTTCAAACATATAATAACAGTTCGTTCAGGCAGACAACGTCTAGTGTCCTACAATGTCTTGTATACTAAAGAGTTCAATATTCGTCGGATCCAGGCTCTTCCTTTTATCAAACATTTTATATAAATATAATGATGTACAGATAATGAGATGTACATATAATGTGACACAGAAAAAATAAAAATATATCAAAAATCATTCCTGCCATTGCTTTTAAATTTAAAAAAAACTCTACAAACGTAAAATATACGTTGTACAACACAAATGAAAGGAAAGTTTTTACAGAATCAATGTTCCGCCATGAATCGTTTTCCGATTTCTTTACAAAGGTCTACTGTCTGTAAAAATGTCCGTAGAGACGGGTTAAAGCATTAGCTTATCGTAAAGAATCCGTTTATTAAAACGGATTCTTTGCGATCACAACTACAGAGTTAGAAAATCAACAAGGATTCTGCTTTCATTTACATTTTAAAAGGTTTTTTTGTCAATAATTACTCGAATTTACTTGAGCCGCACAATACCAAATATTTACGAAACAAAATTATTGTTATAATACAAATAATATCTACTTATAATTTTATTATATTACCAAACATCGTGAGGAGACCATAGCATAGTGGTAGGATACTTTCTAGTAATCAGCTGGCTAGCTATCATCAAGTTGAAAATCTACCGCCAAACATATAACGGTGTTTTCTGGCAGGCTCACTTGAGAGTGTGTGTTATCATCTTTGACTACACCTTCACTAATCATTTGGTGAGCTGTGGTCAAATACCAAGTCTGTCGCTGATAAACAAAATGTCATATATTTCAAATCTGGGTAAAGTTCAACACAGGTTAGGTGCCAATATCAAAACAACTTCGGAAACGTTCTAATCGAGTGTGATACAAATACGGTAATGAAACAAAATAAAGTATCTAAAATTATACTATTTACAAATTTATACAAAAAACTTAATCTAGAAGTCCGTCAGAGGAGGGATATGTGGCCAGAACGCTGGCAGTACTGCCACGTTGGATGGCAATGCTAAGCTTTTTAATCAAATACATCTCGAATCTCGAATCAGTCCCGTTTTTTATAAACTGTCCTATTACTGGAGCGGACCTCTTCTCATTGTAAGAAGGGTAAGACCATAGACAACCACGCTGGCCAAGTGCGAGTTGGCAGAGTTCACACATCATCGTGAACTTCTTTTTAAGAACTCTCAGACTAGGTTTCTTCCCAATGTTTTCTTTCGCCATTTGAAGTCATCGGCAATACGTATATAAAACTTCTAGGCTGCCAAAAATTCTAATCAAATACATTATTATATCTAGTAATAACAATAATAATCGTTTTGGAATTTCCAAATAACTGTTGAATATAAATCGGTAAACGACGTAATTCATCCAAAACTCTCAACGAACCACAAGAGCCATTCAGTAAACTAAGCTTTAGTTTAGGTAAATAGAAGTTAAATTATGTTTGGTATACATTTTAAGCATAACATAAACAAGTAAAGGGCCTTAAATATTGGCGAGTCCTTTTAGAGCTTGAATTCAACAGCGCTTGACGAGTAGTTAAAACTATATAACTAAATGAAGGAAAAAGTAGTTTATTTTATTAAGTATTTATTACTCTCATAACAATTTTGTTGAGATTATAATTAACTTAGGTCTTAATAGTAGTCTTTAGGTAATTAACGTGACCAGAATGTTGGTATCTACTTTGGTCAAAAGCTAAGCATTGCCATCCAGCGTGGCAATGTTGCCAGCATTCTGGCCACATATCCCTCCTCTGACGGATTTTTAGACTAAGTTTTTTGTATACATTTTGTAAATAGTATTAATTTAAGGTCTTTTTTATTTTGTTTAATAAATGTACACTTAGGTTTAGTTTTTAGAAATTGCGTTTTTTATGTGAAATTTATAAGACTAACGAGGCGCTCTCCAGATGGTAAGAAATAACGCCTGTCCATGACCATTGCAGCAATAAAAACCTAGCTTGTCAAATATTTAAAAAAAACCTTGAATAGAACTGGTGTCACCATTGGTCAACAACATTGTCTTCATCACTGATGTATACCAAAACAAACAACATTTAAAAAATGTTCAACGTACGTATTTAACACGATGATGATAAATTGCTTTACCTTTCTCATTTTACCCTTTTCCCCATAGAAATCATTTGCATGGTGTTTTATAAAATTGTAATTGACTACATTCCCGTGACGACGATTTTCAAAATTGTGATATGTTGTCAAATGTTTGTATACACAACCTTTCACGATTTGTATGATGTACGAGCACGATATTTATGTGTTTATTAAATTCATGTAATTTGATTACATATATAATAGAATACATAATTATTTTTATCACTGGATCTTAATCGTGCACAAAACACAACAACATCTCCCGTCTTGTAATCCATTCTTGGGTACCTGGAAGAGATTGCTCTTAGCGATAAACCGATTCACTCATGTCTTGAAAGCGTCTGATAATATATCGAGAAACACACACTCGGGCAGCAAATTGGACTGTATAGCAAATACAAATACAAATATAAAACTTTTACATTTAAAAAAAACTTAAAGAATTGGGTTCAGAGAGAAATGTGACATGTGTAAGTGACAAAAAGACTATAGTTTTATCCATCATGAAACTTGCACTACTATAAAGGATACCTCTTATTCCGGAAAACACATATATGCCAAATTTCAAGTGGATACGTCTTTTAGTGAGTACTAAAGGGCGTATTCACTTGAAATTTTTTTGATAAATTACCACAGGAACTTAACATTTTCCCGGGATTAAAAGTATCGTATAATTATGTTGATCCAGACAGCCGTTTTTGCGTGATTGAGTAACAAACATCCAAACATACAAACTTTCATATTTATAATGTTAGTCGGATAGGATACAATATATTATACAAAAAAATTGTCGCTAATAATATAAATAGTTTTCACCTGAACATGTGAACATGTCAGTCTTAGTTATAGCATGTCGTAGCATTACTTAGTTCAGCCGTAGAACATTCGTAGAAATCTCGTAGCAAAGCTACGGGAATGTTTTTATTACCGACCATCGAGTGAAAGGGCCTTTTGACAGCCACTTGGCTTCAAAAGTAATAACAGTGTAAAAACACTTTGTATTTATTGACTAGCGGACGCTTCGCGGCTTCCCCCGCGTAGTTCCCGTTCCCGTGGGAATACAAGAATAAAAAGTAGTCTATGTCACCCGGGGATAGTGTAGCTTCCCAACGGTGAAAGAATTTTGATATCGGTTCAGCAGTTTCGGAGCCAATCAATACAAACAAACAATCAAATCTTTCCTCTTGCTATATTCACATATAGATCTTGTCTATGTTCACGTAGGTACTAATTAAAAAATACACATTAAATAATATTAGTGTTTTTAAAATTATTTACATGTCGATAGTAACCAAAATCAAATCAAAGTATAAACTGTCAGAATACAAGTCTCCATTATCTCACTTTGACTTTATATGACTTTGACTTGACCATAATATTTTTATCCTTTATTTTGTCTAAATTTAATGAGACGAACGAGGCGCTGACCTGATGGTAAGAGATAACGTATGCCCATGACCATAGCAGCGGTAGTTCACAGAACTATGAGTAGCAAGACAAAATCCAGAGCATCGCTGCTTTGATACTCATTGCTTTGACTTTCAATGGTTAGTTTCAACAGTCCTGAAATTTCACTAGCTGCTCGAAACACAGTAGTTACATAGTAAATAAATAAATAAATATCGTAAGACATTACACACAGCGCCATCTGACCCCAAACTAAGCAGAGCTTGTGTGATGGAAGTCAGATAACTGATAGAATACATAAATATTTTTTTTTTGTAAATGCATACTTATAATACATACAGAACACCCAGACACAGAATAAACATTTGTTGATACATAAAATGTTTGTCCTGAGCGGGAATTGAACTCACGCCCTTCAGCTCTTAAGGCAGATATACTACCAATGAGCCAACAGGGCTGTCTGTAGTATGTTTCTTGATCTTAATTGTGAATATTTACATAGTATAACAAAAAACGGTCAGTAAAAAATGCACAATTTGGGATGTCATAATCCAGTCGCCAAGAAAGATGAAACAAAAAAGATTTCCAATTTTCCAGGAACACGATAAAATCATGTCACCGTATTGTCCTTTCCAGTCTTTTAAATTAAAATATATATTTTATTAATAAAATACCGTTTCGCTTGCACGAGTTCTAGAAAGTCGCATAATGTAGCAGAAACGTTTAACATTCCGTGTTGATTATAAAACTCTGTCGAAGCTTGTAGTAAAGTTAACATTACTTTCCTAGGAAAAGGATTGGAATTGATCACGACTAGTTTTATAACTTTTCTTTATACTTTTACTTATTTTACTTTATTTTGTCATGAAAAAGTAAATTACTTGATACTGGCAGAATGCATAAAGTGCAATACCCAAAAAAGAAAAAAATAAGTATTAACTACCTGCTTAGTAATGACAATGACAGTCAGTATGTAAGCGTTGAGCAGCAGCCCTATTGCGGAGATAACGGTGACAGCCACACTCAGCACGAGCGCCACAGCGCCGTCCTCGCCGCGCGCTTCCGTCCCGTTCACTTCCATGGAGCCGGCGCGCTCTGTCTCGCTCCGCCGTCAGATCAGCCGAGCCACCTGTTCCGGGTGTGGCCCATTGCCGCTGAAATCATCTCACTGCCGCTGCCGCGTTCCAGAGCATCGCAGTTTTCGGTATCTGGAAGAGAAGAATTATAGTTGTCTTTATTCACCATTAGTGTTGCGTTCTGCTTTGCCCGTGTTATTCGAAGTAAAATGTAGTTTATGTAATATCCAGGGAAGAGCTTTTAAACTTTTTTACTATTCGCAGATGTAATCACGTTGATGACATTGCCTATTCATGTTAATTTTCTTTTTATTTATGTAGATAACATAAAAACCCGTAGAAAAAACTTTTCGGATTTAGGTCATATGATTTTTCACTTATTTGTAAAAAAAAAGCTATTCATAAAAACGAATTAAATAAAAAGGAATTTAATTGTAAAAAAATCGAAATATAAACATACTAAACTGACTTTTGAGTATTTTGTCAAGGTCTTTATGATGTAGGAATAATAATTCCTCAACAGTAGAGCAAAAGGCAAAAACAAAAGCAACAATACTAACAAAAAAACATTATCGAGTTAGCTGCAATGCATCAAAAACTAAAACCGTTTGCATGCCAAGGACACTAATTTTATCTATTAATCGATGTTCCATAAAACTATTTCTAGAAGTAGTAAATGTATTTCAACATTTTTAAATTTCATGCCCTCGAAGTTTGGCCTATTTAAGAGTGGCTGGGTTCAAGTAAAGTCTATGTTATATCGATATCAGATATTGCATGACTCAGTCTGTCACGCTACAATGCAATGTCGACGATAAACGTGACATAAATATATCGAAATGATACGGTAATGCAAACGAGAACCTATTTTTAGATGCATGAAAATATGAAAAAAATATCAACTTTAATCTCATAATTTTAAAAGAAAAATAAAGAAATTGATCAATAAAAAATAATTTTAGCAAGTTTAAATGCAATAACATGTTGACCCCAATTTGTCCATTTTATGGATCGAAGTATGTTGTGTAATTAAATAGCGATTGTCAACTTTCGAATTAGCCCTGTTGTTTTAGGCATTTCACATTGTGTCTAGTGTCCTTGCTCTTTTTTATTTTGAAAACTTTAGTTAATTAACCAGGCTTATATAATAGAACGATGATAAGAGGATTACGTCGGCTTATTATATACTTGTTTTAACATTACGTGTCTACCGTGAGTATTCAAGCATTCATTAACGAGCGTTACCCTTATACCAGCCATCGCTCTTTCGAACCATGATTGCGGGAAGTGGGCTTCGCACCACTCGCCGCCGCCGCCGCAAGGAGCCTTTTAGCTAGCGTGAATGTTCCGGGCTTACACACAATACTTACAAACACAAACACAGTTTTACAATGTGAGTATGATCGCTGACAAAACTTTTAAGACATAGTCGCTTTCTAAAGATCATCCGACACATACGGGAAAAGGACTATCGCTCTCAAATACTTTTTACTCCAGGTGGGGGCTACAAGACCTGCACTGACGTCTCGCTTGGGGTGTTTTGTACATTTCCCCCTACCCGAACCAAGCCAGCTCTGTGAAGTATCAACGCGAGGTTCTGCCGCTAGCATAGTACATTTTCTAGTTTTTCTGTGGGTTTGCAATACCGATACCATGTTTCGACAGTTTCATTTTTTTGCAAGCCACGACGTAGCAGATTCCTGGCTCTCAGTTTAAACAATTGACTATTCTAGTTGTAATGATCGGTAATGAGGCCTACTATAAGGCTGAAGGTCCTATCGTTGCAACTTCAATAGATTTTTAATAAAATCTTCCTGTTAAGGCGGACTTACTATGTTTACTAGAGAGCATAGATCTTTTTCGGTTTACCGACAATCGTATTCAAATAGTATAGTGTTTCAAGCAACATATAATCAAATTTTATATTCAAACTATAAAATTAACCCTAACAGTAGCGTTTTAATGTTATTTTTACTTCAATGACGCAAGATCGATCAGTACACATGGCGTCTCTCAGTCAATTAGACACCAAATTCAATATTAAAGAGCCTATTGTTAGTCAAATAAACGTGTTTTTATTTGTACAGTTACAAAAAATGTTCAATCATGGATCCGGAACCAAGCGGCCATTGTTAGAAATCATGGAAATGATTGGTTTTCCCGGATACGAAAAAGACAATGACTGTACAAAATTACTTTTGTTACGATTGATACGTTGACTAGGTGTTTGACTCATTGGGCATAGCTAGCCAAAAATATGAAACATAAGTTGTGCTTTCCTCACTGTGTTTACCTATTGGTAAACAGATATAAGTATTTTTATACGGAATGATAAAATATTGTTTTATTGTTATTGTAGTTCAGCTTGTCAACTTGAGAGTGGTAGCCAGTCGAATACTAAAAAGTACCTTACACCCATGGTATAATTTTCTTCACCGGCAGCTCAAGTTCATTGTTGGGATTTGAACTGACCGCGCTAACCACTGACCTATCATCGTTACAAATACGAACAGTTTGAAACAAATATTTCGAACAAATCATAAGTATACTTTTACAGCTAGCGAAATTACTGGGCTGTCGAGACTAACTCTATCAAAAGTCTCAAAGTAATGAGCGCCAAAGCAGTGATAGCCTGGACTTTGTTTTGTTACTTACAGGTCTGTCTATCGCTGCGATGGTCATGGATAGGCGTTATCTCTTACCATCAGGAGAGCGTCTCGTTCGTCTCATTACTTTTTACATAAAAAAAAACATGCAATGACAGCCCTGTTTGGGTATGATTCCCACCCATGACTAACATTTCTGTGCCGAACTTAGATGTGTGTTATACGTCTTGGTTTTCTAACGTCTTGGTTGGTGGTTGGTTTTCTTGGTTTTTGGTTATATTTAAGTATGGATTTACAACAGTACAAGCTTTTAGTTTGGGACTAGATGACGTTGTGTGAAATGTCCTTCAATATTTATTTACATAAAATATCCATTAACATTTTCTCGCTTTGGAGCTCTGTCGCTTCTAATGGAAGCCCTAATCCTTGTTAGAAGTCAAGTTAAAAGTTTGTAAAGCGGTATTCTAAGCGCCGTCCTTGGAATATATAAACTCCCATGGAATCGACATTCTACTATTTACGAAGCAATCGATACCGAAGAGGTCACATAGGATAATAAGAACAGTTTAATAATGGAGCTCTCAATATTCCTAATAAAATACTCAGTTATTGTCGGCATGCGGTGCTAGCATTTGATTAACTCGCTGTATAACTTCCTCGTATACTTTTATAGTGTTTTCGTTTTTGACGTAGAAAATATTTTGACTAAATTTTAATGTAAAGTAAAGTAAAATTAATCACCGTGTCAATCAAACACGAGTATCGGTCGCAAAAATGTTTGTTCATTTAACATTCAGTTGAAATGTTCACCTTTTTCAACAAATAATTTGATTAAATAAAGCAAATTCGATAGCAAACAAACGATTCAAATTGCGTATTGTTATGGGGATTAAATGGATTTAAACGTAACTTTATTGGAATTGTTCCCAATTCTTTCTTTGAATGAAAGTTAAACAATTTTGTTTTTGACCATGATCGCAAACGAAAGTGCCTTCGTGGAATTCATACCGATTTTCTTTGTTTGTTGTTAGGGTTCCCGTCCTGCAGTACCTACAATGAAAAACTAATCACGTTGATGTAATTTGTCAGCTTTATAACGGATCTTTGAATGATGCAATGGTGCAATGATTTCATAATATAATATTATAGTGCGCTAGCTTCTACCTGACTAAATACAAAAACGTCATGGGTTTTTTTGCCCGGGGAAATACTCCATGGATACCACCCCACCGGTTCCGGCGAAAATGCGGCGGTTATATGGGAAACTCGGCCAAAGACGGCCTACACACTAAAAACCTTAGACTATATCTGCTTGATGCCTATATTTGTGTAAGTGTATGTTTTCCAGGAACGTAAATGTCCGAGGACTACCGTCAGAGTAACAACGATTCTGCGTTCTCTGTGTTTTTAAAATCGAAAACAGTGAAAAAAGTTAACTAATATAAGTGAACCGTATACCAAAATACGCGTATCTTTTAGACAAAATAAACTGTGGAATTAGTTTTTAATTTCGTTTTTTATACGAAGCATAATTCTTAAATTACTTTATCTCAATTTACGTTAAACAAAGTGTGTCGTGTGCAAAACGCAGAGACAAAAGGACTCAATTGACCAATCACTGCGAACCTATTCTATCTACTTTGTGCTACGGATCATAAATTTCGAAGCTCGCATCAGTGAACGCCTAGCTGAGTTGGTTGAACGCTCGACTTCTAAGCGGGGCACCCGACTTCGAATCTTTCTACAGACGGTATTTTTGCTTGCAAAATATGAACACTCGATTAAAAGTGTCCCGTCTAAACTCGACTAGCGTTGATTCTAAAGGTGATTCAGACAAAAAGTCTATAATCAAGCAATATGAAAAGACTATTAGTCCATTGAAAAGTTACATTTGGGGTTGCGTTTCTTAGAGGACGCAATTTTATTTTTTTGATGTGTAGGGGGGGTAAGTGTAAAGCTAAAATCAAGTTTGTGGGGTCGCCACCCTTGTCCCACGGCCGCCATCTTGAAAATAGGGGTTGAAACGGTTTTTACGATATATATCTTAAACTATTTATCTGATAAAAAAAATTCTTTAACGTTTTTTGTTGCAAATTAAATTCTCTATAACTTTGGTTCAGTAATTTTTTGTCGTAAAACTATAAATAAAAAAGTTATAAGTGAAAATGTTCAGAAATTCGAGAAAAAAAATTATATTTTTCGATATAACTTTTTATTTATCATTTTACGAAAAAACGATATCAGACCATTTTTGTAGATCGGTTTTTAAGGAACAACTTTTATATGCAACATTTTTTCATTAAGTCAATAGCTAAGGTTTTACAGCGCTCCGAAGTGAGTACTATTTTTCAGTACTCTTAACTATACATATTTTATACGTGGGTACTAATAATTTGTGTCATCAGTTTTTTTATTTTTTTTATTTTGTTATTATAATTCTTTTAATTAGTAATTTTGCAATGTTATTAATAATTAATTATTGACTCTTTTCCTCACCACCCACGAGGTAGAGTCTGGAGGCGCGTTTTTTTTTTTACGTGGTATCCCAATAGGCCTAATCCACGGTGATTTTATAAATTTGAACTACTCCGTCCTCGGTCTTTTCGATGGACCAGGCTGCGGCTCAGCATCTGATCGGTTTTCTGAATCAAATATCAGTGGGAGAACTGGAGAAGGAAGGGGTGTCAATGTCGGCGGTTCATCATCAAAGTCATTTTCATTTATTAATTCTGAGAGTTCCATTACGTTGCTGCAAGTCTCTCCAGAACAATGGAAGCACACTGCGGAACATTTTAGCCCTGCTTTTCGACATCCACACATCGCTCCACAGTTTCCTTTGCATTTGCAAAAGATCAATTTTAGAAGCTCAGGGGGTGCTGGAGGTTTAGAGCTCTGCACTGGCATCAATAATTTTCCACATTTTTTCCAGCCCCAGTCTTCAGGATCATTATTATTACCAAGCCACGACTGGACCTGATGGTAGACTCGGAAAGTATGAAAGCGAGCTGTGTCTTGTGTTGGAGGAAGTGAAGATAAGTTAAATGTACTTTTTGTCACTGCCTTGGCGAATTGTTTGTATCTTAGGCTGTAAAATTATTTTAAAAATCAATAATTGTATAATTCTGTAATGGAGTGGAAAAGAGTCAATAACTAATTATTAATAACATTGCAAAATTACTAATTAAAAGAATTATAATAACAAAATAAAAAAAATAAAAAAACTGATGACACATTATTAGTACCCACGTATAAAATATGTATAGTTAAGAGTACTGAAAAATAGTACTCACTTCGGAGCGCTGTAAAACCTTAGCTATTGACTTAATGAAAAAATGTTGCATATAAAAGTTGTTCCTTAAAAACCGATCTACAAAAATGGTCTGATATCGTTTTTTCGTAAAATGATAAAAAAAAAGTTATATCGAAAAATATAAATTTTTTTCTCGAATTTCTGAACATTTTCACTTATAACTTTTTTATTTATAGTTTTACGACAAAAAATTACTGAACCAAAGTTATAGAGAATTTAATTTGCAACAAAAAACGTTAAAGAATTTTTTTTATCAGATAAATAGTTTAAGAGATATATCGTAAAAACCGTTTCAACCCCTATTTTCAAGATGGCGGCCGTGGGACAAGGGTGGCGACCCCACAAACTTGATTTTAGCTTTACACTTACCCCCCCTACACATCAAAAAAATAAAATTGCGTCCTCTAAGAAACGCAAGGTAAGGCCTAAAAAATGTAACATTTCAATGGACTATATCGAGGATTTGAAGAATGAGTTACTAAGGAAGGAAAAAAACATAGAAAGCTTGTCGCAGGAACATGACAATAATTTAGCCGAATCAGAGGTAATTTGTATAGAAAATAACAAGCTTAGAAAAAGATTAGTTGAATATGAGAAGGACAAAGCAATATTAATTGCTGATCAAAAAATACTTGAAGACAAAATTTGTCAATTGCAAAACGAAAAAAAAGAATACGAATCAGAATTTCTAGAGAATATTGATCCTATATACAATCAATTGAAATTGGTAACCAGTGACTTTAACGAGTTACAAATAAAGCATAGTGTTTTATTAGCTGACTCTGCTAACACAGTTTTAAAAAAAAGGCGAAGTAATAAAAAAACTCATTTAATGGTGAAAATGGTAAACAAAAGAAATCAACTAAAAAGACTTAGAAAACGAATATCTAGGCTAAGTAAACAGATTATGAGTTTAAAAAATAGAATAGAGAGTTATAAAACCATAAAATGTACAGACCTTGAAGGTGGCCAAAGTAAAATCTATTCTATAGAAAATGAAATGTTAATCACACAAAATACAATGATTATGGAAGAACTAGAAAATAGAAATAAAATAATACACTCACAGATGAAGGAAAACAAAGACTTATTAGAAATAATATCAAAATATAAAATTAACTTAGAAAATAATGACAAGACTATTAATACTATAAACTTCATTGAACAACAGATACATAAACTACAAAATTACATAGAAAATAAAATGGAACTAGACTCAACAGAAATGGCTTCGAATATAGTCCCTACCCCTGAAATAACCTACGATGATAGCAAAATACATCGTGAAACAGATAAGTTCAACCCTCTAGCTTCGGTAAAGGATTCGGCACTTTTAAGGGAGAACCAGTCTGCTCTAAACTTGTCTCACGTTACGAGATCAAAGACGAAGACGCGTGAGTCCATCTACATCTACTCGGATAAACAGGGTGCTGGTCTTGGTAGTCAACTCTCAAACCGCACGAATAGAAACGTCTTTAATTTTTGCAGACACGGGTCTTCATTGTGTTATCTAATTGAACGTATGATTAATGACATTAATAATAATATTATCTCACCGCAGTCAACGTGTATTTTAGTGACTGGTGAAAAACCAAAAAACCGTGTAGAGATCAAAGAATCTCTTCAATTAATGACTGACTCAGACATCAAATGTAATATCATAATATGTACGATCCCGTATGTAAGAAATAGTAGATACAATGACTTTATACATAGGATTAATTTGGATCTTTATAATGGTACTTGTAATAGCAACAGTATACACTTGATTGACATTAACTCAATTTCTGGGTTTCAACACTGTGACTCCAAAAAGTATCTTGACATCTTATGTGACTTATTTATTTTGAATAGTAACGTACCTGCTAGATCAACTGCAACTGTTGTAAATGTAATATCATTGAAATGTAAAAGTTATGCATCTAGTAAAATTGACACGTGTAATGAGAAAGATCAAACTAATAAGCAATTGAACATCAAGGAAAGTCATTTTTTACCTGTAAGTCCAGAAGCTCAATCAATCACATAGAGACCACACTTAATTTACTCCATCAAAACATAAATAGATTTAGCGGAAAGATGTTGGAAATAGAATTGTTTTTATCTAGCAACACATACGAAATATTGTGTTTTACAGAAACCTGGCTTAGCTCCGATAAAATGTCATTTTCTTTGAATAATTATAATGTTATAAGTGTCTATAATAGAAAATCAGCAAATGGCGGTGGTTCTCTAATACTTGTTAAAAATAATGTTAAAGCCAAGGAGCGTAAGGACGTAGTACGACTATCTGTTGATCGTGTTTGTGAGATTGCTTGTACAGAGCTAGAAAATCACATAATAGTGTGTGCATATAGACCGCCTGAAGACTCCAATGTGGACGGTTTTATAGAAGCGTTAGATGGTGCATTAAGACTAGTGTCAAATAAAAATAAACCACTTCTTATATGCGGTGACTTTAATATAAATTTATTTGAAAATTCATCGAAAAAGAATAAATTGTTGCTTCTCTGTGAATCTTATAATTTAAGCACGTTATTCACTGAACCAACAAGAATTACAAGTTCTACAGCTACATGTATAGATAATATTTTTCTTAATTTTGATGTCGAAGACAAGGCTATTATTGACAAACTTCGTTCAGACCACAGGGGCCTCAGCGTTACCTTTTTAGGAAATCGTACTAAAACAAACCACACAATTCATACTAGACCAATTACACAAGAACGAAAAGATAGATTTTTAGATTGCATTAGAAACCAAATTGGGGAACTATTCCAAGATTCTGTTGATCCTGATCGGATGTTTGGTGAATTATTTGATGTAATACGTACTGAATTTAATAATATATTTACGTTAAAAGAGATAAATTTATCTGGTAATCTGAAATTTGCACAATGGGCTACTCGTGGGATATATAAAAGTAGGGAAACCCTATATAAACTTTACGAACGGAGAAATGATTGTCCTGGTGCTTTAATCACTGAGCTGTGTAAAAAATATTCTAAAATCTTCAAACAAGTCTGTTATTTGGCTAAATCTCTTTTTATTAAAAACAAGATTCTAAAAGCGGATAACAAAATTAAAACTACATGGAACATTATTAGGACAGAGGGTGGCAAGAATAAATTAAAAGATAAACTATGTAAATTAAAAATTAATGGTAGATCAATAGATGATAAACTTGGAATTGCTAACACATTTGAAAATTATTTTAGTAACATACCAATTAACCTAACTAAAAATCTAAATTCTTCTGCTTCAAATGCTGAATCAATTTTAAAACAACATGTTAAACCTTTGTCGACGTGTTTTACATTTCATTTGATCACAACTGTTGTTATTGTTAAGACGTTTAAGTCACTCAAAATGAAAAAGACGGAAGACCTTTGGGGTATTTCTGTGAAAGTGCTAGAAAGTATAATTAAATCAATTGCTCCTTATCTGACGAATCTTTTTAATATCTGTATTGAAATTGGAACTTTTCCTGCTATGATGAAGCATAGTAAGATAATTCCTATTTTTAAAGCTGGGTGTAAAGAAGACCCATCAAACTACAGGCCTGTTTCTGTTTTGCCTGCAATTAGTAAATTGTTCGAAAGAATTATGTTGGATCAGTTGTTGGTTTATTTCAATTCTAACAAAATTCTCCATGAAGAGCAGTTTGGCTTTACCAAAGGACGATCAACAATTGATGCTGGGTCCAAACTTATTAAATGTATTTGTCAAGCGTTTGAGGAGAAATGTGACGCGATTGGTGTTTTCTGTGATCTCAGTAAAGCATTTGACTGTGTTGACCATGGTACTCTTATGGCAAAGCTTAAATTTTATGGTCTTAATTGCAAAGCTCTAAGTCTAGTCTCATCGTATCTTTCAGATAGAACGCATCGTGTTAGCATTGACAATGTCTGTTCATCTGAGTCTACAGTTAAAATGGGAGTTCCTCAAGGCTCGATACTGGGACCATTTCTATTTCTGACCTATATAAATGACCTCCCGTTTATGATAAATTCCCAAGCAGCTACTGATATCATACTATTTGCTGATGATACATCGATAATTTTTAAAGTGAAAAGGGGTTTGAAAGATTTGAGTCACGTAAGTGTAATATTATCTAAAGTGAGTGACTGGTTCTCAGCCAATAACATGATCTTGAACCCAACTAAAACAAAATGTGTTAAGTTTACGCTTCCTAATGTTGTTAAGGTAGACCCTGAGATTTATCTTCTAAATAAAAAACTGGAGCTGGTAGATTCAACTCTATTTCTCGGATTAACAATTGACGCAAAATTGCAATGGAGCCCCCACTTAACGATACTCGCAAGGAAACTCGCTTCTGCAGTTCATGCTATCAGACGAATCCGTAAAATTACGGACGTAGTAACCGCAACTCTGGTGTACTATGCTTACTTTCATAGCATAATGAGCTATGGTGTACTGCTATGGGGAGCGGCTGCGAATATTGACGAAATTTTTGTGCTGCAGAAACGTGCTATACGAGCTATTTATAACTTCAAACCTCAAACTTCGCTAGTTGATGTTTTCAGAGAAGCAAAAATTCTAACGGTTCACTCTTTATATATATATGAAAATATAATATTTGCTCGCAAAAATTTAAGTACGCTAACCAAACGAAGCGATGTTCATTGCTTGAACACACGCTATAAAGATAAATTATTGTTTCCTCGATTTAGATTGCAGAAAAGTAGCAAGGGATTTTTGGGCAATGCAATACGCTTCTATAATGACGTCCCTAAAGAAATATTGGAGCTTAACGAAATAGGCTTTAAAAAATTTATAAAAGAGTTTTTATGTAGTAAGGCGTACTATAAATTAAAAGACTACACTGAAGACAGAAACGCATGGAAGCTGTCTAGCTCTGAACGAGTAAATCTAGAAAGATTAAAAATAATTGTAACTCGCTAAAGTGTATATTATTGACAATGCCTCTTTACAGCAGCTAATTTAATATTTTATTATGTATATTATTGACAATGCCTCTTTACAGCAGCTAATTTAATATTTTATTATGTATATTATTGACAATGCCTCTTTACAGCAGCTAATTTAATATTTTATTATGTATATTATTGACAATGCCTCTTTACAGCAGCTAATTTAATATTTTATTATTTATATTATTGACAATGCCTCTTTACAGCAGCTTATTTAGTATTTTATTAATTATTTATTTGCTAAATTTTTTGTAACCTGACATGTCCAAGTGTTCTTAATGTCCCAATGGAATGTAAATAAAATACAATACAATACAATACAACGCTTTCACACTCGTCCGCTACCCCAATGGCCCTGGTTTTCTAGTAAAAAATGTCAAAAATAATTATGCCCATTGAATTATATGTATAAAAGTTCAACCCACCTTATGAAACAAAATGGCGATATTCGTCTTTTAAATACAAATCCACGGTATAGTAGGTTATCCAATTATTTTTTTTAAATATTATACATCGAATAATCTTAGGCATTTTATGATAAATCATAAATGTCATACAGAACACATTCTTATTTTTTTTAAAGTCGTTTTTGACGGCACGTTATGTAATTTCCCTTTATGTCTATTACCTTCAGGCCACATTTTGAAGTGCTCGGGGTTTGATTTCACGAACAAGGTAATTTCGCTTATATACAAGCAAGGTGTGTTATTAGTTGTGTGATTTTAAGCCGAACAAAATGCTGTTTTACATGAGCCCCTCTTTTCTAGTCCACAAATCGATCTAATGTATCGTGTCTGTCCGTGTATGTTTGAAGTACCGTAATAAAGTACTTGTACTGATGATAGGTTAATTAAAAAAATACCACAGTGACTTTTTAATAGAAAAATAATCTTCGTTTGTTTAGTTATTAACTTTTAAATCCAATCTTGTTATGTAGCGATTCGAGAATTGGACGAGAATTGAAAGTAAAACTTTAAGGACGCGTCACGTTTTGTTACATGAGATAGGAGAAAGATTTAACGTAGAGAAAAGGAGAAAATACATTCTGAATTTTAAAACCATATTTTTAAATTAGGAACCACAAAAGTTTTATACGATAATCTGTTAACATTTGTAACCACCATTGGCTTTTCCATAATATACCTACTTCCCTATATTTTTTTATGAATTACCACATTGAATAATATAATTCTTGAGAATAAGTTTTTAACGATGATAGCTCAGTGGTTAGCGCGATCGGTTCCCATATTAAAAAATATGGGTGCTAACCCCAACAATGAGTTTGAACTGTCCATGAAGAAAAATATCATGAGGGAAGCATAGCGCTGTGGTAGAGTACTTTCTAGTATTCGGCTGGCTAGCTACCACCCTTAAGTAGAAAATCTGCCACCTAGCATCTAATGGTGTTTTCCGGCAATCTCATTTGAGAGCCAGTCAGCCAGCCGTTCCTGGCCAGGTGAAGATAGAGGACACCACACCGTCACTTAACATCAGATGAATTGTGGTCAAACGCCTAACCTGTCAACCATAACAAAAATATTAAAGCCAATCCATAGCGACTCGGCCAGGCAAAAACGTCGAGAACACGTTCTTGTCTATCTTTTTACTTGAAATGCGAACGAGAAAATACAATGTTTTTCTTCGATATTTCTTATAGTGATGAAGTTGAGGGGTAGTCATTATAGCTGCCGAGAAATAAGTCTATCTCGACAAGTTGCGTATCAAAAAATATAATATCTAACTCAATCATAGTAAGTCTGCTCATAACTACATGTTTTTATTTATTGATATAGCTGAGTCAAGGCAAGTGGTAACCTTTTTCTATTTCGTTTTCGGCGTCGCACTTTGAGAATTTGCCAGTGCCAGTGTTTTGATAAATTTCAAGTATTTTATGAAAATTCAACTTAAATGAGTCTAAGTTACAGGTAGAGTCGCACAAAATAGGTCTTGGTCGAGTCTAGTCATGCCCTAGTAAAAAAATTTCGATGGAATTTTTGAAGCAACGCGAAATGTCATGTTTCACTACACAATAAATAAAATTAGTCACACAAAAAAACAAAAAGCTTTGGAAAATAATTTAAATGCGGCGACACGACCTTTTTGCGACTCCGTCAAAATACCTATCTATCAAGTGAGATAAAAAAAAAAGTAAAAATCTTGGTCCTTGGACCTACAATTTTTTCTTATTCAGATGAATTTCACTCACAAACACCAAGAAGTCCTTCGGATTTCTATATTTCTAGTCCGCACGCCACGTAATTAACTTATTTATCCTTTAGCTATCGAATGATAAAATAAGTCGGAAGAAGTCGTGTCGCCCCGTTGTATTTTTTTCCAAAACTAGTGTTTTGTCAAGTGTTTATGCATAAAAATGGTGGGGTTTTATTCATAAAGTGCCGAATCAGAAGCGCGAGTGTGGGAAAATGATATAATGTGGTGAAACATGACTTTTCGTGTTGCTTCTAAAACTCCCATCGAAGCTTTATAGTAAAGACGCCACTACTTTACTAAAGCATGACTGGACTTGACTGACACAAACTAGACTTGACCAAGACTAGACTTTGACTATAAATATAGCTATGAGGTAACTTTTTTAACTTATGAAACTTGAAAATATAAAACACTTGACACTGGCAAATGTTTAAGATGCGACGCCAAAAGCAAAGAAAAAAATAGCTATTCCTATTATTCTGATCACAGGTGGTGGTAGCCCAGCTAGGCTATAATGACGCAATTAAGCTAGACTCGGGTGCATTAGACTAATTACCCTCACGCTTTGGACAAAATTAACATTTGTTATTCTAACTCAGGTCCACAGAGTTGCTTAATAGGTACAGACAACAAAAGATTCTTTACTTTCATTTCGTTCATACGTGATTACTTCTGTTTAATTAACACAAAAAACCCAGTGAAATAAATGTACCACTTAATGGATTGTGATTCATTTCGTTCTGCTTAACTGCAGAGCAGTATTGCGCCACAAAAACATTTTTAATAATTTTGTATTGATGATAGCTCAGTCAATGTGGGTTCAAACCTCAACAATGAGCTTGAGCTACCGGAGAAGGAAAACATCGTGATGCTTAACTGCACCTTCCTGTTTCTGTCTCTCTCTGTGATGATATGTAATTAGGTAAGTATATCAGGGCTGTTGAAGCTAACCATATAAATTCACAAAGTAACGACCGCCAAAGCGATGCTTTCGACTTTGTTTTGTTACTCTAAGTTCTATGTATCGCTGCAATGGTCACGGATATAAATCATCTCTTACCATAATGTGTGTCTAGTTCGTCTCTCGTTTCTTTCAAATTAAAAAAAAAATATATGTGAACTTAACTTTAAAGTGTTGTATTGCGTAGTCTGAACAGTAGACCAAGATTATGATTTGGGCAGTTTGCGGATTTGAATTGCAAATACTTTGTAGATTATTCTTACGCGAAGTGGGTCACAAATAATGCAGTTTTATCCGCATTCTGTTGTCGATGGAATAAGGATTGTCATGCTGATTTCATGTTTATCGTTTCTTAGATAATGATGCCCATCTGCTCGTGCTATTAGTTTTCTCTGGAAGGAAAAGCAAACTAATTTACCGAAATCTATATGATATAAATATAAGTAGTACCTACTCAACCGGCCAGGAAACAAAAATTGTATGTGTAATATTCTTATTTTGCCTACTATCATAAGACGACAAAGAACAGAGAAAATTTTAAGGCTATTTGTGTTTTTGGTAGAAATTTTACAGTTTTTTTTGTTATTTTAATTTTTCCTGAGCTTATTTTGATTTGTGGTAGCTACAATCCATACAATTAAACAAATTCATATCAGTTAAGTAAAAAGTTTAAAAGAGATCCAAAGCGTAGCTTTTTTGATAATGTATTTTGTTACCTTGTCGTATCCAGCAAAATTGTTGATATATTTACGCCTTTTGAGGTCGTATAAAGTTCGATTTTTTTATTTTTAAAACCCTTATATATCATTAACAGATGTACTTAAATGTTCCGCTCTACGCGTATAAAAACGGAGTTCTGATTTCAGGCTCATGTGATCGCAAACCTCACCCACGCCAGTTTCTTGTTAAGCCACGGTAATTGTCGAAGCATTTGCTTTCAAATATAATGAGGAAATGTTATTCACTGTCAGCTCTTTTCTTGTCGTGTCTCTGGAACTGGTCAGAAGTCACGTTTCCATTACTTTTGAGCGACAATCAAATAATTTGGAAGCTGGCGTTGCTTACCCTCTATCTTGAATTACAATATTCTATAAAAATTGGAAGCAAACATTGGAGGGTTCAATTTCAAATTTTGTAAAAAACAAATTCAGGACTAGTTTACTTTTATAAAGTTTAAAATTGGTAAAAATGTTTCTGAATTTGTTTTGTCTCGAAAGTAAGCTTCTTCAGAAGCACTTAGTTGGAAATTGGTTTTATTCTGTTTTTTAGCATGTGTTGTTATAGTGACAACAGAAATACATCATATTATTATGTGAAAATGTCAACTGTCTAACTATCACGGTTCATAATTAACACCCTGGTGACAGACGGACAGCGGAGTCTTAGTAATAGGGTCCCGTTTTACCCTTTGGGTCCGGAATCCTAAAAGGTAGTAGATTTTAATTTCATGTAAGATTGTTTTAAAAAAGGCCAAATAAGCTCGAAACGAAAGGTTTTCTAGCCATTGAGATGCACCTATCCATCATATTATGTCCACATCATCAAATCTGCCAACAATCTATTTGTTGTATTACCGTCGGAAGTACAAGACCACATAAATATAGATATTTACAAAATATTAAAAATCGATTCAACAGTTAGAGCAATGTTAAAATCGACTTTCATATTTTTTATTATATGTTTCTTTAGGTATTGTTTTTATGCTTACAACGTTGGATTAAAAACTGATTTTTGGTCACTTCATTTATTGTATTTACATATTTATTTATATAAGTTGTGCTTAGCGCGGCTGCGGTAACGGTGAAAGTGGTGGCAGATGGGAATGACATAATTGTGTGTTTGTTTAATTTATTTACCTATTTGTGATTGTAGAATTTGATTTTAGGTTGTAAATTTCATCAACCGTAAACGTCAACCATAAAAAAAATGCAAAAAGGAGGGTTATGATTCTAACTGGTATGTATGAATGAGGGTATAAAATAAAAATAACTATTTAATCACTTATTTATATGAAACAAGAACATGTATGTGGGGTATGTATGACGTATGTATGTTCATCATGACTTCAAAACTACTTATCATATTGTATGCCTGTATAAGACCAGACCGTTATGTACTATACACATTATGTTTATATTAAGATCTTTACGTTACAATAAATGTTTCTGATTTCTGATAATGAGTTATAATTACGTTGGCATCTGATCATGTTGGGTATCAAAAGAAAGGACTTAATTATCACATTTCAAATATATAACATGGACTTTGTCGAGCTAAAATTATTACTATTATTTATTAATACAATACATAGTATTAATAATAAGATATGAAGAGTATATATCAGAACAATGAGAAAAAAAACTGGATTTATTGAGAAAGTTTGAGCTCTTCAGAGCCCACAAAAGTATCGTTCTATCAACTTTCAGCCGCAAATAAAACGACCATTTTATTTGTAACATAAATAAAATATAACTACCCTTTGTTTGTTACAAAACTCAAATTCTTTGGCATCAAAACCGACGTTCACTTTATTTTATTGCCCGTTAAATGAGATTAGTAAAGTGATTAATTTCAATAATGATACAAATTTTATTGTTTACTTAGTTAAAAGAAAAGCGTTAAACCAATGATCATCATAAAAATTTGCATACACGTTGAGAGGGGTACAGGAAAGGGCATAGGGTAGGTACTGCTTATCCAGAAAATAAGTACATCGATCCTATTTGGTGGAAAGATAAAAAAATATTGCGGAAAATTTTCACACAGTGCCATCTAGACTCACAACGTTAGTGCTAAGTGGGAATCGAACCCACGCCCTTCTGCTCTTGAAGCAGAACTTTACCAAATGAGCTAACAGGGCAGTCAAGATGCTCGAAGGTTAAGACTACACCAATAAATTATAAGTTTTGTTTCAATAAACATTCTTTGTCAACATTCCTATTAGTCATTAAGAGACGGCGATACAACTTTGTCCTTGGCCCTCATCAAGGCAGGAAGCGCCGCTCCCGGAATCATTATCGTCAACTGTCACGCAAAGGAAGTGACGTAATAACCAATACATTTGCCATTTTCGCGCCTTCTTCGTAATGTCTTTTCCGTGATTCTTTCCCTGTCAAATGAAGCGGAGATTTTCTTATATTAAAATTTACACATCAAAGGATTTGTTTATAGTTTTCTCATAAATAACTAGATACTTATCATCAGGACCGTCTTAAGTATACCTATTTGGCGCCGGGGTGTGAAAGTCAGCCTGCGCACGTGTCGAATGAATTCTTGGTGGTGTGTATTATTCAAATCATTGGTAAGAATAACCGCACAAAAGTATTTAAAATTCAAAATATATAGGTATATAATTATATTCAAATATGTTTTAGATATCTGACACTCATAGAATCGGCCGATAAATTATTTATAATATTTCAAAGTAAAACGTTATGTTGAAGCGAAATTGAAACAGTATTTTGGTTGTTGATATCTCAAATCTCGGTTTACAATATTCAGAAGAAAAAAAAATGAAACACGGAATTTAATTTCCGGCGAGCTATTATTTTCGTGGTTCTATTTAAATATTCAAATCGAATATTCCCTTTTGGATTAAACAATTCTGTTGCTTCGTACACCTCTACGCGTTGAGCTTCTTCTTTATTCATCATGAGATAACAGTTTCCAAATTGTTTCAGCATCCTTTATTGTTTTTTACCTCTAGGTACATTAGGAATTAGGATTTCCCTTTAGAGATAAATTGAGTAAAAAAAATACTGCGAAATCCTAAATGTGTTTGGCAACTATGCGATAGTGGATTCAGTCCCGGATTAATGAACTTTAATTATGAACTTTTCGTAAATCAGAAAAGAATTTCAAAAAATTATTTACTAGTTTTTTGATTAAAAAGTGATAAAACCTGCATCTACGTCTGTAGAAGAAATTAAATGGCATATATAGAAGCTGATAAACACTTTAATGTTTACATTAATTATTGTTTTCTTTACAACTGGCGGTCTCGTCGCTAAAAGATCTCTTCCAGGAAACCTTAGGATGCAAAGGATTCAAGTAGAAAATAAGGCATGTCAGACGATTACATAAATATTGTAAGCTCTAATACTTAAATTACAGTTTAAAATATTATAAATACATACATAGAAAAATATGATGTAAAGGAAGGAATAATGTCAGTCACCATTGACAGCTAACACTTTACTTCTAATGTTAAGTGCTTGTCCAATATTGTACCACCTTTGAATTATTACCAAAGCAAAAAACGATGTTATGATGACACTTAAATTCTCATAACAAATGTGAAAAATACGTACTTACTTCCAAATCAAAAGGCTTCCTCCTTAACCAATCACAAAAGAGAGAAAAAGCAAAACATTAGAATTTTCACTTATTGTTCCCAATACCCATCTCTTCTATAAATAATTCCATCTAATAGCACATACGGCTGTCGATCACGTAACGAAACGAAAGTATTTTGGGAGAGCTCAACAATTTCAAAAATAACGAGGTATTACCATTAACGAGGCCTGATTAGGAGAGCACAGAAACCTAACTCGGGAATCTACCATTATCGGTATCATCTAGTTTTGTAGCGATGATAGCTCAGCAGTTCGCGCGCTTGGTTAACACGTCAAAAGGCATGAGATCAACCACCAATAATCAGCTTAAGCTGCCGGTGAAGGAAAACATCGTTAGGAAACCATAGCGTGGTGGTAGGATACTTTCTAGTATTCGACCGGCTAGCGACCACCCTCAAGTAAAAACCTGATGGCAAGCACCCGTGTTCCGATAGCTTCACTTGAGAGCCAGTTTCATTCCAGGCTAGGTTTGTACAAAAACAAAACAAAATACGTAATTATCGCTTTTATTGTTTTTCTTGATAACCATCTTAACTATGTCATATTTATTTTACAGAATTATCTCTCTTTGTTAAAGAAATCTGTTGACAGGTATTTTATCAATGGCCTTATTTCTTTTTTGTATTTTTTACTGTCAGCCAGGTATGATTTGACACATAAAATGAGCAAGGTTTTTCAAACCAGTTAAGTATAAATCAGAAACATTATTGTTATACCACAAGAGTGCTCACCCGTTTATTTTACGAGAATTTTCTATTATACCGATGTTAGTATTGTGTGGTAACGTAGACTCAAAGTATTTAACTTTCCATTTTATGCACAGTTACTCTTGGAACTTATCTATCTGCTTTTTTCTAATCTGCAGTGAGGGATTGCACGGGTTAGTCCTTTGCCAAACCGCAAGGGCGATGCGAGCTGGTATGAAAGCTATGTTATTTCTATGATGATGTAATATGTTCCGTGTTTTCTATTCTTGGTTGCCTGGAAGAGATCGATCTTAGTAATAAGGCCGCAATTTGTGGCACTAGCTTATAAGATTATTTTGTTCTCTGCGCTTTTTTCTGTTTTTGGTGTGCACAATAATTTTCTATCTACCTATCAATGTAATATAGTATATCGACTTTACTATAGAAACTGACGTGGTTTTGACACAATTTCTGGTGGCCTTCATCATGGAGACAAAGCTGAGTACAACGCGCGCGTAGCATCGTCTTGTTTCGCATTGCGGGCCGCTGCGCACCTCGCACGTGTAAATAGTGCTTGATGCCCGAGCGTGAGGGTGGAAGAGGTTGTGTATCGGCATGCGATCTTCAATCTTGAATCTTCCATAGTTAACGTGAATGCATTCGTAATTCGTAAGAGCTGTGGGGCGTGGGTTCGATTCCCACCTAGGACAAGCATTTTGTGATATAAAACCAAATGTTTGTTCTGTGTCTGGGTGTACTGTATGTATTATAAGTATGTATTTACAAAAAAAATATATATTTAAGTATTCTATCAGTTATCTGACTCCCATAGTACAAGCTTTGCTTAGTTTGGGGTCAGATGGCGCTGTGTGTAATATCCTGCGATATTTATTTATTTATTAATAAATTACTGCACTTACCCACTGTGCTCAATAATACCTGCTTGTAAATTTAATACTCTTTGATGGTTAGGTAGAATTTTAGTTCCGCTTACTACTCTCGGAAGCAGTGAATGTATACCCCATTCACAACTTCGAGTAACACCAGAAAGGCTCGAGTTTCATTCACAGTTGGGTACCATAGAAAGTCTCCTAGAGTTTCACAATGCAGTATTCCGACATATAGTATGCAGTATAGTATAGTATATATAGTATGTGTATAGTATAGTATTGTAAGAAACCGCCATTATAATTTTATACCTTCCTTGTTGGATCATTTCGTCGCTCAGCTTTATTAACTGTAGGGAGTGGTTTTAATTCCCATCCAGGAAAAACGCTTATGTAATTAACAACTACTACAACCAAGAAAACAACTATGTTTTCTTGGTTGATTTTCTATGTGAAAGTAATGAGACGAACGAAACGCTCTCCTGAGGGTAAGAGACAACGCCTATCCACAACCATAGCAGTGATACTTGGTTCTTTGAGTAACAAAACAAGATCCAGGTTTCACGAAATCAACAAAATTTATGAGATATTCTATGATTAGTCTCAATAGCCTCGTACTTTTGCTAGCTACAAGACTCTTTAAACCGGAACATAAAACACAGTAATGTTACCAAGCAACTGTTTAGTGGCAGAGTATTTGGTACCTAACTAGACGATCTCTTGCTATAAGGAGATCTACCGTACCGTTCTTTAGTACCGTTTTCTATTTTAGTAGAAAACCCTAGTGGCTATAAAACTTTTTAAACTAACTGAGAGCCATACTGGGCCCATAACCTAATGTAATAATGTAAATAAATTTGGTAGATTAAAATCGACATCGTTAGTTAACAATATAAGAAAACTAGTAGCATAAAGACTGATTATCGTAATATTAATCAAAATACACAGATATAGATTAAAAATTGGTTGTTTGCTGTGTCCTTCTACTTTTCCTACTTGTCCTTCTACTAATCCTACTTTTAATTTTTGCTTGCTAACGCTGTATTTCACGTAGCGCTGTCTAATTTCAAAACATTTGGTTATTCTATCTCATCTAATCATCTATCTCATTTAATCTCTCGCTGATTAGTCGTGTACATAGCAATAATTGTTCATACTAATGAGTGCAATGCTCACCTTTCACTTTTGTCTAGAAATTTAGGTAGGTTTCGTATTTATTACATTGACGCTAGACTGTCCAAGCCAAAATCTAAAAATAAATTTTGTTCTGCTCTATGTACCTTCTGGATTCAATGGGGTACCTTAGTAGTTGCCTAGAAGCTCAAATGCAAATTGCGGTGTTCGTGTCTCAGTTTGCAGGAGATTTGTTACTAACAATTAGTATCAAGGATACTTTGGATGGAAATATACCGCTAGCTTGAGTCCGCGTTGGCACCTATTTGTTCTCGTTATATGAAATAGGGCCAACACATACGCAGCGAGTTTCTATTTCTTTGTGATAGTAAAGCAAGGTTAAATCAAGCTTGGATATTCTGTAGGTTTACCGTTCTGACGTGTGTTTGTCTCCAAAAAGGTCGTGGGTTGTGGTTGTAATCCACCATACTTTACTTTAGACTTTGTGAGAAATGTAGATGACTTCAGTAATAAATAGTCGTAGACCCACAGTCACCTAAGTCAGCGTTTTCAATGATTACAAAATCCTGTTAATGGTTGTTGATAAAAATAACAAAATAATTCTGGGGTGTTTACACAACTAGAAAATAAATTCGCTAGTATCATATGAATGTAAAACCACGGGACTCAACTAGTATCACACTAATATTATAACGGCGAAAGTTTGTGAGTGTATTTTTAAGTTTGTTACTTATTCACGCTCAAACGGCGGGACCAATTTTGATGAAACTTATGGTAAGAAAGGTAAGGAGAAAGGTATGGAGGTAGCTGACACCCTGGCTTAACACTTAGGCTAATGTTTATCCCGAAAAAATGAAGTGTTCGCGTGGGAACAGCGGGAAACACCGCGAGGCGCAGCTAGTCATTAATAATGTTTGTATGTATGCACGTTTGTTAATTTTGCGCTGTAACCGTGTAACAAATTTACATGAAATTTAGAATGAAAATAGCTTATACTTTATATAAGTTTAATTTTATTTTAAAAAATACGGAGCAAAGTTAGTCCAAACATAAAGAAAACAAGCCACGATTAGAATTCAGTCTAATTGCGTTCCTACAATTACTTCGCCGGTACCAAAGCGGAGATTATCTAGCACAGTAAACGAATCAGACCCCCAGCGGCGTCAGGTTGCGCATCCGAGTAACCAAAGGTGACTCCAACTATCACTAATTGAACTACATAGCAAAGCAATTGTCTATATCTACCTATAGTTCGTTAAATGAAGAAACTTGAACGGCTAATGAGTCTCATTATCAAATGTCTCAAAGCGATGAGCTTTGGTAATCTAGCCCCACACTAAGCAAAGATGTAGATACCAGGAGAATGTTTATTTTTTTAATTATTTTTTATAATTATTGTTTTGTTAATACATATTTTTAAAACGCCTGTCATTCTGACATCTGTCAAACTGACATCTGCCAATCTGACATCTGTCAAACTGACATCTGTCAATCTGTCAATCCGAAGTAAATTAATGAATAAACTTTCAAATAAAATAAATTTGTTTTAAAAAGTATTCTATATCTAAGCTGTAATATGCTATGTGTATGCCAAATTTCATCCAACTCCGTTCAGCCGTTTTTGCTTGTTTTAGTAACAAACATTCAAATATACAAACTTTCACATTTTTAATATTATAAGTATGACACATTTATAATATTGGTAAGATATTGTAAAATATTTTTCTCTATTTTTTTTGCAATTTTTTACTATCGATGGCAAATTGTTCCTAATTAAGTTCCTGTTCCTAATTAAATAAGGGCAAGTAGCCAGAAAGAAAAAAAAATCTCTACCATAATAAATACCCAAAAACTTTCATTGTTTTCGGCTAATACCGCTGTAGAAATAATAAATTGGTAAAGCTTCCACTACAAGTAAAATAAAACTCGTTATAGAGGTGTTTCCTTTCATAAAATATCCTACGCCTCTTTGTCTTCATTTACGTTTCTGGTTGTACCCATTTTCGTTTAACATTACTTTGAGTAATCTTACACTATCTCGAGAAGGGGTGGTTACTCCATAAAAGAAAACGGCGTTTATTACAACACTGTTTTGTTTTTTGATAGTTAAATAGAAACTATTTATAGCGTACCAGAAATTATAAAAGAGAACAAAAAAAAAACTATTTTTGTTTTTTGTGTCACGTCGCCTCATTGTATTTTTTTCCAAAATTTATTTAAATTTAAATAATTTTTTTCGCCGTAAGACAATTTTTGCATAGTTACATTATTTGTTTTTAAAAAAAAAATACTACTTTTACTAGTTACTTTGTTCTTACTAGTTTTTTTACACTAACCTAATAGTTATCTGTTATTTATGTGTCTTTACACCCAAAGGTTGTATGGAGGAAATCAGGTATTAACTGTTTTTAATCATCATTAAAAACAGTCAATACCCACTTTGTAGATTTGAGCACTAGGTATGCATTATACGAACGTGTTATTATGGCCGAAAAAGAAAAAAAACACCATTTATAAATGTATAAAAACAAAACGCCACACTGTTTGGCAATCCTAAGTTTTTAACCAAAGTACATGCCAGCATATGGGTCACCTGAGGCCTCCTCTGAACGTTTGGCCAAGTCCCTAATACATGTACCTATGTCTATAATTCGTGAGCGGCCGGCCCCCACGGACCTAAAGCTTCAACCCAAAAACGTACAAACACGTACATTCTATAGAAATAACTATAACATTGTTGTATGTAGTTAATAGTCATATTTTCAATAGGGCATTAACTCCTATATTAAGGAATCAACCCCTTTTAATTGTCGGTGTTTACTTCTGACTTCTTAATCACTTAGCTAATGCTCGCGGAAATCTTAATAAACAAAATTTGTTTGCCAATTTGCCGTCCCGTCGACGAAGCACGCGATTGTTATATACACAGCTAGCAATTGTATAGAACCGAGCAACAGATGGGGTGCCTATTAGGAAGTTACATAGTAATAGAATGTCGACAGCTTGCTGGTCGTTGTAATAGTGTTATTATATTGCGACTAGCTAAGTCTCGTCGATTTACCCACGATTTTTTCTCCACGTTTTTCTTGGGAAAAAGCTTCGTGTATATACACGCTCTTTTGATAGTAAGAGATAACGAATGTCCATCCATGACCATTGCAACGGTACACAGAACATTGAAAAACAAAAAAATATTTACGGCATCGCTAATTGTGCGATTATTGCTTTTAGACTTCCGATGGTACAAGTACTAGATGACAAAATCCCAACACTCATTTCGTTTAGCTGAACTGCAGAGCAGTGTACACACCTTGTTCAATACTTAACAAAAAATATGTGAATAATTTAAGAATTTTGTAACGTGACGCAAAATTAAATTGATTTAGTCTTTGGCCTTTATAAACGAATGACAATATCAACTACAGAACAATCACGCAGACTTCTTTGTTTTGAAATTATTCTAATCTAGATAAGTACTTATACTGACAGAAAATTCGTTGAAACTCTCTTTGTTTGTTACATTTTGCATATTGTCAAGTACGTGTTATAAATAAACGGAATCACGAATCTCTAGAAGTACGAGTACCTACTTGGCTGGTTGTCGTGTATTTAACCGTCAAATGGATTTAAGTTTGTTGCCCTTTCTCCGTTAAGTTCAGTCTTACGGAGTCCCGAGTGATATTACTGGCAATATCTTCATGTCTGGGGAGACTTCGTTAGTTACTGAAGTCTTTAGTAACAAGTAAATAATTTATAAAAGTCACTGCTTTCCAGTAGTTAAATGCTAAAATGTATAGATCATTTACTAGAATCTATATTGATAATTTTGTGTACTTTTAATCCTAAAACCACAATTTGTTATCAAATGTTCTTATTTTTTTTTATGAGTGGTATATCTTAGCAGGAGGTCGTCTAGGTGGGTACCAGCACAGTACGAGATATTCTGATGCCAAGTCGTAGTGTGTAAATATTACTGTAAGGTACTGCAGCTAGCGACATTACTGGGCTGTTGAGACTAACCATCTAATACTCAAAGTAATGAGCGCCAAAGCGGCGATGCTCTGGACTTTGTTTTGCTACTCAAAGTTCTGTGTATCGCTGCAATGGTCATAGACAGGCGTTATCTCTTAACATTAAGAGAACGCCTCGTTCGTCTCATTACTTTTACATAAAAAAACGTACATGCATTCTAAATGAAGATTTTTCCACTCAGTTTAAAAATAATTTAGTGCGCCTAAAAATGGGGTCGCCTCCGCTAAGCGATTTTCTCCGATAACACAAAATGGTTCTCCTTTGAATTCGCTCAGTAAGAAAATTAGCATTGTCGAGTGTCTCCCTTGTAAACGTTCTAAAGAAAGATTATTTTGATAATAATGGTGCGTGACCTTTTTACCCAACTACCCCTAAAATGGGCAAAAACTCTTCTGGTTCATGCAGAACGATCATAACGAGTACTTGACAAATGTTTTTCTAGACTGATTTGGGAAGCCACGTACGTGCAAACACAAATACAGTTGTACAAATATTTTTTTGACAATACCAAAGTTACAGGTCATTTTTCCATTCATGTAAAATGTCAAAATCATAACATGTGTCAATTTAATAATGAATTAAATATAAAATATGTCATACGTGCTTCAGTACGTACACGTTCTGTCACCTTCACGCCACTCAGCGGATCGCTGGTTTAGGTGCAGAAACAGCTGCAAAACGCAAGCACCTGAAATCAGCGTAGAAGTTCGTTCCTTTCGCCGTTGAGACGGCAGGTCCGTGGGCTTCTGAGGCAATTAAATTTTCCACAGATCCTAGACTGTGCGTAAGAGACGAAGATTATTTAGGCTTTTACTTGACCCAGTACAACTCGCTGGCCATCAAACGACGAAACGCTGCTAGCCTTTTGGGAACGTTTGGATGAATGGTTGCAGAGTGCGAGTGAATGCTTATTGACAACTTTGTGAATAAGTACATTACAATATGTATTATATAATTTATTTAATTTGACATATTTAATTTTTGTTAAAATTTTTTGCAATAGTTAATAACAATAATAAAGAATTACTCATTATTATTGTTGTTAACAGAATTTAAAAAAATAAAATCATGTCTTATCTATTTTTAATTATTATCTTCCTTATTATGACTTCTGAAACATTGAAATTTCATCACAAAATACTTTCAATCCACTGTTTGTTGAAAATTCATCTTTGCGTAATTCAAGGAACACTTTTCATCGGCCCAAACTTTTGGAACTCGGCCAAAATCGAAAAGTCAACTAACAGTTCTTATCGTTGTTATGAAACTTATTATCATTTCGGACATTGTTTCCGAATTCGCGCCAAAGTTATTAGGTGTTTTTCACAGTGAACAGTTGCAATTACGGAAACGATGTATACTACTAATGTATAACTGTGAAAGTGTGTTTGTTGATTAATTTCTATCACAGCCATAGTAATTTACGTAGAGAAGGATGGAAAGCCGGGAAGCGTCATGTGATACTTTTTTTTTTTTTTTTTTTTTTTTTTTGGTTTTGGCGTCGCGTTTTAGCATTTGCCAGTGTCAAGTAATTATATATTTTCAAGTTTCAAAAGTTAAATAAGTGCCATCGTAGCTAGTTTTAGTCAAAGTTCAGTTCGTGTCAGTTAATTCCAGTCATGCTTTAGTAAAGTAGAGGCAACTTTACTACAAAGCTTCGATGAAGTTTTGGAAGCAACACGAAAACTCATGTTTCACCACATTATATCATTTTCCCACACTCGCGCTTGTAATTCGGCACTTTATGAATAAAACACCACCATTTTTATGCATAAACACTCGACAAAACACTAGTTTTGGAAAAAAATACAACGGAGCGACACGACTCTTCCCGCGTTCCCGCCAAAACTCCATGTGATACTTTTCCGTTGGAAAAGATAAATTTCGGGATTACCCACATATAAAAACGTGGACCGTAGATTATGTTTAAATATTATTTAGACATATTTACAGGTGTATTAATATGTTTATCTACCAGAACATTTACCAGAGTCAAGTATTTTGATATTTTCAAATAAATGTACTAAATCTTAGTAGAGTCACACAAAGTAAGTCAAAGTTAAGTCTGGTCATGTCTAGTAAAGTATAAGTAACTTTACCTACTAGAAGTTTCGACGGAGCTATTGAAGCAACACGAAAAGAAATATCTCACCACATTCCCACTCTCTCACACTGTTCAACACGCACGCAATTCAACATTTTATGGATAAAACACAAATAGCCGTACAAATAAACACTCAAAAAATTACAAGTTTTTGGAAATATTATAATATGGTGAGATGAATACTTCGTTTTCCCGCCAAAAAAACTTACAAATATTTTATTGATAACACCAATGTTACAAGCCAATTCAAAATTTCAAATATGTCATTTTAAAACACTGATTACATGTCAAAACAAAAATGTCAAAAATAATGTATGTCAATATAAAAAATGTCGATAGGTACAAAAAAATATTGGCATATTTTTAATTACCCATTAGTCAAAGCATTATTAATTTTTAGATCCAGTATCACGGATATATGAGCTCAAACACAAGCCTTTTACTTATACATATTTTATGAACTGTTGAGATTACCTGAATTTCCTATAAATAGTGTATATTAAACGGCTTTACAGCAAACGCAAAAGTTTCACGGGGACTTAAATGCTTAACGTCCAGGCTTTAATCCGCTACAAAAAGCATAGTTACACGATTACGCCAGTCCGGTGGACATGTTGCAACCAACCTTACGGTTTGGCTGTAGATATACAGTACATTTAAAGCCGTCTCAGTTTTTAGAAAGCTGTAGACTAAGACAGCTTTTCGTGTTGTGTTTTTTTAATACGAGCTTCATCTGTTTTTTCGCAAAGTACACAGGAGTCCATTTCTTACTGTCCCATATGTAAACTATGACCGGTGTGAAGTTGGCGGCCAAATCTAGCAGCCTATAATACGACCAAATTAAAATGACTTTTTTGTGAAGTTAGCGGCCAATGCCTTAATGACCTCTGATCCTTTAAAAACTTTCATGAATGTATTACAGGCGACTTCTGAAATGTGTACACTATATAATAATGACATAAAACCCTGAAATGACAATTTATATTGCTTCATTTTTTGTGAACATCGATTTCCAACAGACAAACATATTGAGCCAAACTGCCACCTGTAAAGCTCTGAAATCATGAATCTTTGCTACTTAATAGCGTTAACAGATATATCCTGCAACTGAAAATCGAAAGCCAATGCGGCAGTCTGCATTTGAAATCCTGAAATGAGCATTCAAATGCAACGATCAAATTTTTTTGCGTTTCCGTCGATGGAAATGTTTCGAGTAAAACCTGAAAACCTATGAAATACCAAAACTATATAATTCATATGAAAGCTAGTAAATGCAGCTACTAAAAAACAATACACTTTCAGTGATCCCATAAACGTCTCAGGCCGAAATTTTCAGCTGAAAGTGCAACGGAAGCAATTTTAGCCGGTGAAATATTGGCTGCTGGTGATTTTAGACCTGTTTTCGCCTGAAAATTGTTACAACACTTTTTCAAATTGTAAACGAGCAAAGTAGGCTTTCATATGAACACTATTTCAGCCCGATTTGAAAGTCGTGCAAACTTAAAGCTCACGCGAAATATGCAAGTGTCGATTTTGAACTGAAAAGTTTGTACGCCAAACTGCCACCTGTAAAACTCTGAAATCGTGAAACATTGCTACTTCATAGCATTGACGAATATATTATTTAACTGAAAAAAACAAAGAAAATGCGGCAGGCTGCATTTGAAATCCTGAAATGACAATTTACATTGCTTCATTTTTTGTGCATATCGATTTCCAACAGACAAACATATTGAGCCAAACTGCCACCTGTAAAGCTCTGAAATCATGAATCTTTGCTACTTAATAGCATTAACAGATATATCTTGCAACTGAAAAAACGAAAGCCAATGCGGCAGTCTGCATTTGAAATCCTGAAATGAGCATTCAAATGCAACGATCAAATTTTTTTGCGTTTCCGTCGATGGAAATGTTTCGAGTAAAACCTGAAAACCTATGAAATACCAAAACTATATAATTCATATGAAAGCTAGTAAATGCAGCTACTAAAAAACAATACATTTTCAGTGATCCCATAAACGTCTCAGGCCGAAATTTTCAGCTGAAAGTGCAACGGAAGCAATATTAGCCGGTGAAATATTGGCTGCTGGTGATTTTAGACCTGTTTTCGCCTGAAAATTGTTACAAAACTTTTGCAATTTGTAAACGAGTAAAGTAGGCTTTCATATGTACACTATTTCAGCTCGATTTGAAAGTCGTGCAAACTTAAAGCTTACACGTGAAATATGGAAGTGTCGATTTTGAGCTGAAAAGTTTGTACGCCAAACTGCCACCTGTAAAACTCTGAAATCGTGAAACATTGCTAATTCATAGCATTGACGAATATATTATTTAACTGAAAAAAACAAAGAAAATGCGGCAGGCTGCATTTCAAATCCTGAAATGACAATTTATATTGCTTCATTTTTTGTGCATATCGATTTCCAACAGACAAACATATTGAGCCAAACTGCCACCTGTAAAGCTCTGAAATCATGAATCTTTGCTACTTAATAGCATTAACAGATATATCCTGCAACTGAAAAAACGAAAGCCAATGCGGCAGTCTGCATTTGAAATCCTGAAATGAGCATTCAAATGCAACGATCAATTTTTTTTGCGTTTCCGTCGATGGAAATGTTTCGAGTAAAACCTGAAAACCTATGAAATACCAAAACTATATAATTCATATGAAAGCTAGTAAATGCAGCTACTAAAAAACAATACATTTTCAGTGATCCCATAAACGTCTCAGGCCGAAATTTTCAGCTGAAAGTGCAACGGAAGCAATTTTAGCCGGTGAAATATTGGCTGCTGGTGATTTTAGACCTGTTTTCGCCTGAAAATTGTTACAAAACTTTTTCAAATTGTAAACGAGCAAAGTAGGCTTTCATATGAACACTATTTCAGCCCGATTTGAAAGTCGTGCAAACTTAAAGCTTACACGTGAAATATGCAAGTGTCGATTTTGAACTGAAAAGTTTGTACGCCAAACTGCCACCTTTAAAACTCTGAAATCGTGAAACATTGCTACTTCATAGCATTGATAGATATATTATTTAACTGAAAAAAACAAAGAAAATGCGGCAGGCTGCATTTGAAATCCTGAAATGACAATTTACATTGCTTCATTTTTTGTGCATATCGATTTCCAACAGACAAACATATTGAGCCAAACTGCCACCTGTAAAGCTCTGAAATCATGAATCTTTGCTACTTAATAGCATTAACAGATATATTCTGCAACTGAAAAAACGAAAGCCAATGCGGCAGTCTGCATTTGAAATCCTGAAATGAGCATTCAAATGAAACGATCAAATTTTTTTGCATTTCCGTCGATGGAAATGTTTCAAGTAAAACCTGAAAACCTATTAAATGCCAAAACTATATAATTCATATGAAAGCTAGTAAATGCAGCTACTAAAAAACAATACATTTTCAGTGACCCCATAAACGTCTCAGGCCGAAATTTTCAGCTGAAAGTGCAACGGAAGCAATATTAGCCGGTGAAATATTGGCTGCTGGTGATTTTAGACCTGTTTTCGCATGAAAATTGTTACAAAACTTTTTCAAATTGTAAACGAGCAAAGTAGGCTTTCATATGAACACTATTTCAGCCCGATTTGAAAGTCGTGCAACCTTAAAGTTTTCACGTGAAATATGCAAGTGTCGATTTTGAACTGAAAAGTTTGTACGCCAAACTGCCACCTTTAAAACTCTGAAATCGTGAAACATTGCTACTTCATAGCATTGATAGATATATTATTTAACTGACAAAAACAAAGAAAATGCGGCAGGCTGCATTTGAAATCCTGAAATGACAATTTACATTGCTTCATTTTTTGTGCATATCGATTTCCAACAGACAAACATATTGCGCCAAACTGCCACCTGTAAAGCTCTGAAATCATGAATTTTTGCTACTTAATAGCGTTAACAGATATATTCTGCAACTGAAAAAATGGATGCCAATGCGGCAGTCTGCATTTGAAATCCTGAAATGAGCATTCAAATGAAACGATCAAATTTTTTTGCATTTCCGTCGATGGAAATGTTTCAAGTAAAACCTGAAAACCTATTAAATGCCAAAACTATATAATTCATATGAAAGCTAGTAAATGCAGCTACTAAAAAACAATACATTTTCAGTGACCCCATAAACGTCTCAGGCCGAAATTTTCAGCTGAAAGTGCAACGGAAGCAATATTAGCCGGTGAAATATTGGCTGCTGGTGATTTTAGACCTGTTTTCGCCTGAAAATTGTTACAAAACTTTTTGAAATTGTAAACGAGTACAGTAGGCTTTCATATAAATACAATTTTAGCTCGATTTGAAAGTCGTACTACCTTAAAGTTTACACGTGAAATATGCAAGTGTCGATTTTGAACTGAAAAATTTGTACGCCAAACTGCCACCTGTAAAACTCTGAAATCGTGAAACATTGCTACTTCATAGCATTGACGAATATATTATTTAACTGAAAAAAACAAAGAAAATGCGGCAGGCTGCGATTGAAATCCTGAAATGACAATTCACCTAAATTTATTTTTTCTTGTTTCAAAAAAAAATTATCGTTGCCTTTGAATGCTCATTTCAGGATTTCAAATGCAGCCTGCCGCATTGGCTTTCATTTTTTCAGTTGCAAGATATATCTATTAATGCTATTAAGTAGCAAAGATTCATGATTTCAGAGCTTTACAGGTGGCAGTTTGGCTCAATATGTTTGTCTGTTGGAAATCGATATGCACAAAAAATTAAGCAATATAAATTGTCATTTCAGGATTTCAAACGCAGCCTGCCGCATTTTCTTTGTTTTTTTCAGTTAAATAGTATATCTATCAATGCTATGAAGTAGCAATGTTTCACGATTTCAGAGTTTTAAAGGTGGCAGTTTGGCGTACAAACTTTTCAGTTCAAAATCGACACTTGCATATTTCACGTGAAAACTTCAAGGTTGCACGACTTTCAAATCGGGCTGAAATAGTGTTCATATGAAAGCCTACTTTACTCGTTTACAATTGGAAAAAGTTAAGGAATAATTTTCATGCGAAAGCAGGTCTAAAATCACCAGCAGCCAATATTTCACCGCCTAATATTGCTTCCGTTGCACTTTCAGCTGAAAATTTCGGCCTGAGACGTTTATGGGATCACTAAAAATGTATTGTTTTTTAGTAGCTGCATTTACTAGCTTTCATATGAATTATATAGTTTTGGTATTTCATAGGTTTTCAGGTTTTACTCGAAACATTTCCATCGACGGAAACGCAAAAAAATTTGATCGTTGCATTTGAATGCTCATTTCAGGATTTCAAATGCAGACTGCCGCATTGGCTTTCGTTTTTTCAGTTGCAGGATATATCTGTTAATGCTATTAAGTAGCAAAGATTCATGATTTCAGAGCTTTACAGGTGGCAGTTTGGCTCAATATGTTTGTCTGTTGGAAATCGATATGCACAAAAAATGAAGCAATGTAAATTGTCATTTCAGGATTTCAAATGCAGCCTGCCGCATTTTCTTTGTTTTTTTCAGTTAAATAATATATCTATCAATGCTATGAAGTAGCAATGTTTCACGATTTCAGAGTTTTAAAGGTGGCAGTTTGGCGTACAAACTTTTCAGCTCAAAATCGACACTTGCATATTTCACGTGTAAGCTTTAAGTTTGCACGACTTTCAAATCGAGCTGAAATAGTTTTCATATGAAAGCCTACTTTACTCGTTTACAAATTGCAAAAGTTTTGTAACAATTTTCAGGCGAAAACAGGTCTAAAATCACCAGCAGCCAATATTTCACCGGCTAATATTGCTTCCGTTGCACTTTCAGCTGAAAATTTCGGCCTGAGACGTTTATGGGATCACTAAAAATGTATTGTTTTTTAGTAGCTGCATTTACTAGCTTTCATATGAATTATATAGTTTTGGTATTTCATAGGTTTTCAGGTTTTACTCGAAACATTTCCATCGACGGAAACGCAAAAAAATTTGATCGTTGCATTTGAATGCTCATTTCAGGATTTCAAATGCAGACTGCCGCATTGGCTTTCGTTTTTTCAGTTGCAGGATATATCTGTTAATGCTATTAAGTAGCAAAGATTCATGATTTCAGAGCTTTACAGGTGACAGTTTGGCTCAATATGTTTGTCTGTTGGAAATCGATATGCACAAAAAATGAAGCAATGTAAATTGTCATTTCAGGATTTCAAATGCAGCCTGCCGCATTTTCTTTGTTTTTTTCAGTTAAATAATATATCTATCAATGCTATGAAGTAGCAATGTTTCACGATTTCAGAGTTTTAAAGGTGGCAGTTTGGCGTACAAACTTTTCAGCTCAAAATCGACACTTGCATATTTCACGTGTAAGCTTTAAGTTTGCACGACTTTCAAATCGAGCTGAAATAGTTTTCATATGAAAGCCTACTTTACTCGTTTACAAATTGCAAAAGTTTTGTAACAATTTTCAGGCGAAAACAGGTCTAAAATCACCAGCAGCCAATATTTCACCGGCTAATATTGCTTCCGTTGCACTTTCAGCTGAAAATTTCGGCCTGAGACGTTTATGGGATCACTAAAAATGTATTGTTTTTTAGTAGCTGCATTTACTAGCTTTCATATGAATTATATAGTTTTGGTATTTCATAGGTTTTCAGGTTTTACTCGAAACATTTCCATCGACGGAAACGCAAAAAAATTTGATCGTTGCATTTGAATGCTCATTTCAGGATTTCAAATGCAGACTGCCGCATTGGCTTTCGTTTTTTCAGTTGCAAGATATATCTGTTAATGCTATTAAGTAGCAAAGATTCATGATTTCAGAGCTTTACAGGTGGCAGTTTGGCTCAATATGTTTGTCTGTTGGAAATCGATATGCACAAAAAATGAAGCAATGTAAATTGTCATTTCAGGATTTCAAATGCAGCCTGCCGCATTTTCTTTGTTTTTTTCAGTTAAATAATATATTCGTCAATGCTATGAAGTAGCAATGTTTCACGATTTCAGAGTTTTACAGGTGGCAGTTTGGCGTACAAACTTTTCAGTTCAAAATCGACACTTGCATATTTCGCGTGTAAGCTTTAAGTTTGCACGACTTTCAAATCGGGCTGAAATAGTGTTCATATGAAAGCCTACTTTGCTCGTTTACAATTTGAAAAAGTTTTGTAACAATTTTCAGGCGAAAACAGGTCTAAAATCACCAGCAGCCAATATTTCACCGGCTAAAATTGCTTCCGTTGCACTTTCAGCTGAAAATTTCGGCCTGAGACGTTTATGGGATCACTGAAAATGTATTGTTTTTTAGTAGCTGCATTTACTAGCTTTCATATGAATTATATAGTTTCGGTATTTCATAGGTTTTCAGGTTTTACTCGAAACATTTCTATCGACGGAAACGCAAAAAAATTTGATCGTTGCATTTGAATGCTCATTTCAGGATTTCAAATGCAGACTGCCGCATTGGCTTTCGTTTTTTCAGTTGCAGGATATATCTATTAATGCTATTAAGTAGCAAAGATTCATGATTTCAGAGCTTTACAGGTGGCAGTTTGGCTCAATATGTTTGTCTGTTGGAAATCGATATGCACAAAAAATGAAGCAATATAAATTGTCATTTCAGGATTTGAAATGCAGCCTGCCGCATTTTCTTTGTTTTTTTCAGTTAAATAATATATTCGTCAATGCTATGAAGTAGCAATGTTTCACGATTTCAGAGTTTTACAGGTGGCAGTTTGGCGTACAAACTTTTCAGTTCAAAATCGACACTTGCATATATCGCGTGTAAGCTTTAAGTTTGCACGACTTTCAAATCGGGCTGAAATAGTGTTCATATGAAAGCCTACTTTGCTCGTTTACAATTTGAAAAAGTTTTGTAACAATTTTCAGGCGAAAACAGGTCTAAAATCACCAGCAGCCAATATTTCACCGGCTAAAATTGCTTCCGTTGCACTTTCAGCTGAAAATTTCGGCCTGAGACGTTTATGGGATCACTGAAAATGTATTGTTTTTTAGTAGCTGCATTTACTAGCTTTCATATGAATTATATAGTTTTGGTATTTCATAGGTTTTCAGGTTTTACTCGAAACATTTCCATCGACGGAAACGCAAAAAAATTTGATCGTTGCATTTGAATGCTCATTTCAGGATTTCAAATGCAGACTGCCGCATTGGCTTTCGTTTTTTCAGTTGCAGGATATATCTGTTAATGCTATTAAGTAGCAAAGATTCATGATTTCAGAGCTTTACAGGTGACAGTTTGGCTCAATATGTTTGTCTGTTGGAAATCGATATGCACAAAAAATGAAGCAATGTAAATTGTCATTTCAGGATTTCAAATGCAGCCTGCCGCATTTTCTTTGTTTTTTTCAGTTAAATAATATATCTATCAATGCTATGAAGTAGCAATGTTTCACGATTTCAGAGTTTTAAAGGTGGCAGTTTGGCGTACAAACTTTTCAGCTCAAAATCGACACTTGCATATTTCACGTGTAAGCTTTAAGTTTGCACGACTTTCAAATCGAGCTGAAATAGTTTTCATATGAAAGCCTACTTTACTCGTTTACAAATTGCAAAAGTTTTGTAACAATTTTCAGGCGAAAACAGGTCTAAAATCACCAGCAGCCAATATTTCACCGGCTAATATTGCTTCCGTTGCACTTTCAGCTGAAAATTTCGGCCTGAGACGTTTATGGGATCACTAAAAATGTATTGTTTTTTAGTAGCTGCATTTACTAGCTTTCATATGAATTATATAGTTTTGGTATTTCATAGGTTTTCAGGTTTTACTCGAAACATTTCCATCGACGGAAACGCAAAAAAATTTGATCGTTGCATTTGAATGCTCATTTCAGGATTTCAAATGCAGACTGCCGCATTGGCTTTCGTTTTTTCAGTTGCAGGATATATCTGTTAATGCTATTAAGTAGCAAAGATTCATGATTTCAGAGCTTTACAGGTGACAGTTTGGCTCAATATGTTTGTCTGTTGGAAATCGATATGCACAAAAAATGAAGCAATGTAAATTGTCATTTCAGGATTTCAAATGCAGCCTGCCGCATTTTCTTTGTTTTTTTCAGTTAAATAATATATCTATCAATGCTATGAAGTAGCAATGTTTCACGATTTCAGAGTTTTAAAGGTGGCAGTTTGGCGTACAAACTTTTCAGCTCAAAATCGACACTTGCATATTTCACGTGTAAGCTTTAAGTTTGCACGACTTTCAAATCGAGCTGAAATAGTTTTCATATGAAAGCCTACTTTACTCGTTTACAAATTGCAAAAGTTTTGTAACAATTTTCAGGCGAAAACAGGTCTAAAATCACCAGCAGCCAATATTTCACCGGCTAATATTGCTTCCGTTGCACTTTCAGCTGAAAATTTCGGCCTGAGACGTTTATGGGATCACTAAAAATGAATTGTTTTTTAGTAGCTGCATTTACTAGCTTTCATATGAATTATATAGTTTTGGTATTTCATAGGTTTTCAGGTTTTACTCGAAACATTTCCATCGACGGAAACGCAAAAAAATTTGATCGTTGCATTTGAATGCTCATTTCAGGATTTCAAATGCAGACTGCCGCATTGGCTTTCGTTTTTTCAGTTGCAGGATATATCTGTTAATGCTATTAAGTAGCAAAGATTCATGATTTCAGAGCTTTACAGGTGGCAGTTTGGCTCAATATGTTTGTCTGTTGGAAATCGATATGCACAAAAAATGAAGCAATGTAAATTGTCATTTCAGGATTTCAAATGCAGCCTGCCGCATTTTCTTTGTTTTTTTCAGTTAAATAATATATCTATCAACGCTATGAAGTAGCAATGTTTCACGATTTCAGAGTTTTAAAGGTGGCAGTTTGGCGTACAAACTTTTCAGCTCAAAATCGACACTTGCATATTTCACGTGTAAGCTTTAAGTTTGCACGACTTTCAAATCGAGCTGAAATAGTTTTCATATGAAAGCCTACTTTACTCGTTTACAAATTGCAAAAGTTTTGTAACAATTTTCAGGCGAAAACAGGTCTAAAATCACCAGCAGCCAATATTTCACCGGCTAATATTGCTTCCGTTGCACTTTCAGCTGAAAATTTCGGCCTGAGACGTTTATGGGATCACTAAAAATGTATTGTTTTTTAGTAGCTGCATTTACTAGCTTTCATATGAATTATATAGTTTTGGTATTTCATAGGTTTTCAGGTTTTACTCGAAACATTTCCATCGACGGAAACGCAAAAAAATTTGATCGTTGCATTTGAATGCTCATTTCAGGATTTCAAATGCAGACTGCCGCATTGGCTTTCGTTTTTTCAGTTGCAGGATATATCTGTTAATGCTATTAAGTAGCAAAGATTCATGATTTCAGAGCTTTACAGGTGGCAGTTTGGCTCAATATGTTTGTCTGTTGGAAATCGATATGCACAAAAAATGAAGCAATATAAATTGTCATTTCAGGATTTGAAATGCAGCCTGCCGCATTTTCTTTGTTTTTTTCAGTTAAATAATATATTCGTCAATGCTATGAAGTAGCAATGTTTCACGATTTCAGAGTTTTACAGGTGGCAGTTTGGCGTACAAACTTTTCAGTTCAAAATCGACACTTGCATATTTCGCGTGTAAGCTTTAAGTTTGCACGACTTTCAAATCGGGCTGAAATAGTGTTCATATGAAAGCCTACTTTGCTCGTTTACAATTTGAAAAAGTTTTGTAACAATTTTCAGGCGAAAACAGGTCTAAAATCACCAGCAGCCAATATTTCACCGGCTAATATTGCTTCCGTTGCACTTTCAGCTGAAAATTTCGGCCTGAGACGTTTATGGGATCACTGAAAATGTATTGTTTTTTAGTAGCTGCATTTACTAGCTTTTATATGAATTATATAGTTTTGGTATTTCATAGGTTTTCAGGTTTTACTCGAAACATTTCCATCGACGGAAACGCAAAAAAATTTGATCGTTGCATTTGAATGCTCATTTCAGGATTTCAAATGCAGACTGCCGCATTGGCTTTCGTTTTTTCAGTTGCAGGATATATCTGTTAATGCTATTAAGTAGCAAAGATTCATGATTTCAGAGCTTTACAGGTGACAGTTTGGCTCAATATGTTTGTCTGTTGGAAATCGATATGCACAAAAAATGAAGCAATATAAATTGTCATTTCAGGATTTGAAATGCAGCCTGCCGCATTTTTTTTGTTTTTTTCAGTTAAATAATATATTCGTCAATGCTATGAAGTAGCAATGTTTCACGATTTCAGAGTTTTACAGGTGGCAGTTTGGCGTACAAACTTTACAGTTCAAAATCGACACTTGCATATTTCGCGTGTAAGCTTTAAGTTTGCACGACTTTCAAATCGGGCTGAAATAGTGTTCATATGAAAGCCTACTTTGCTCGTTTACAATTTGAAAAAGTTTTGTAACAATTTTCAGGCGAAAACAGGTCTAAAATCACCAGCAGCCAATATTTCACCGGCTAAAATTGCTTCCGTTGCACTTTCAGCTGAAAACTTCGGCCTAAGACGTTTATGGGATCACTGAAAATGTATTGTTTTTTAGTAGCTGCATTTACTAGCTTTCATATGAATTATATAGTTTCGGTATTTCATAGGTTTTCAGGTTTTACTCGAAACATTTCTATCGACGGAAACGCAAAAAAATTTGATCGTTGCATTTGAATGCTCATTTCAGGATTTCAAATGCAGACTGCCGCATTGGCTTTCGTTTTTTCAGTTGCAGGATATATCTATTAATGCTATTAAGTAGCAAAGATTCATGATTTCAGAGCTTTACAGGTGGCAGTTTGGCTCAATATGTTTGTCTGTTGGAAATCGATATGCACAAAAAATGAAGCAATATAAATTGTCATTTCAGGATTTGAAATGCAGCCTGCCGCATTTTCTTTGTTTTTTTCAGTTAAATAATATATTCGTCAATGCTATGAAGTAGCAATGTTTCACGATTTCAGAGTTTTACAGGTGGCAGTTTGGCGTACAAACTTTTCAGTTCAAAATCGACACTTGCATATATCGCGTGTAAGCTTTAAGTTTGCACGACTTTCAAATCGGGCTGAAATAGTGTTCATATGAAAGCCTACTTTGCTCGTTTACAATTTGAAAAAGTTTTGTAACAATTTTCAGGCGAAAACAGGTCTAAAATCACCAGCAGCCAATATTTCACCGGCTAAAATTGCTTCCGTTGCACTTTCAGCTGAAAATTTCGGCCTGAGACGTTTATGGGATCACTGAAAATGTATTGTTTTTTAGTAGCTGCATTTACTAGCTTTCATATGAATTATATAGTTTTGGTATTTCATAGGTTTTCAGGTTTTACTCGAAACATTTCCATCGACGGAAACGCAAAAAAATTTGATCGTTGCATTTGAATGCTCATTTCAGGATTTCAAATGCAGACTGCCGCATTGGCTTTCGTTTTTTCAGTTGCAAGATATATCTGTTAATGCTATTAAGTAGCAAAGATTCATGATTTCAGAGCTTTACAGGTGGCAGTTTGGCTCAATATGTTTGTCTGTTGGAAATCGATATGCACAAAAAATGAAGCAATGTAAATTGTCATTTCAGGATTTCAAATGCAGCCTGCCGCATTTTCTTTGTTTTTTTCAGTTAAATAATATATTCGTCAATGCTATGAAGTAGCAATGTTTCACGATTTCAGAGTTTTACAGGTGGCAGTTTGGCGTACAAACTTTTCAGTTCAAAATCGACACTTGCATATTTCGCGTGTAAGCTTTAAGTTTGCACGACTTTCAAATCGGGCTGAAATAGTGTTCATATGAAAGCCTACTTTGCTCGTTTACAATTTGAAAAAGTTTTGTAACAATTTTCAGGCGAAAACAGGTCTAAAATCACCAGCAGCCAATATTTCACCGGCTAAAATTGCTTCCGTTGCACTTTCAGCTGAAAATTTCGGCCTAAGACGTTTATGGGATCACTGAAAATGTATTGTTTTTTAGTAGCTGCATTTACTAGCTTTCATATGAATTATATAGTTTTGGTATTTCATAGGTTTTCAGGTTTTACTCGAAACATTTCCATCGACGGAAACGCAAAAAAATTTGATCGTTGCATTTGAATGCTCATTTCAGGATTTCAAATGCAGACTGCCGCATTGGCTTTCGTTTTTTCAGTTGCAGGATATATCTGTTAACGCTATTAAGTAGCAAAGATTCATGATTTCAGAGCTTTACAGGTGGCAGTTTGGCTCAATATGTTTGTCTGTTGGAAATCGATGTTCACAAAAAATGAAGCAATATAAATTGTCATTTCAGGGTTTTATGTCATTATTATATAGTGTACACATTTCAGAAGTCGCCTGTAATACATTCATGAAAGTTTTTAAAGGATCAGAGGTCATTAAGACATTGGCCGCTAACTTCACAAAAAAGTCATTTTAATTTGGTCGTATTATAGGCTGCTAGATTTGGCCGCCAACTTCACACCGGTTAAACTATGTACGTTCGCAATACGTGTCCATTAGGAATGTAAGGAATGAGCTAGAGTTTATAATGATTAATCATGATATTATGTAGGTAACAAACAACAAAATTGTTTATCATAAAAAATAAAGATAATAATTATTTTTGGAAAATAAATTGGGCAAAATTCAGTCACGTGATTGTGAACACAAAACAGAGCTTTTGACGCTTTACGAAACGCCATCGCTGTTGTTGATATTTTTGACACAACGTTATGTCATACAGACGTTACGAAAGTCCTGGCGGTTTTTACAGAAGGCTTGATTTTTAAAATGACAAAATACATGATTTTAGTTTGTCAAAGAATTTATTTTTGAAATGTGCTAAATGTCAAGGCACAGTATTAGCCAAATTAGTTAACTAGCCTATTCAGATATTATTGTTGTACATGCTACAACTGATAGCTTCTTGGTGGAATCCGTTTTATGAGTTATTTGATTGGTTATATTCTGGTTTTCGAGAACCCATTTTAGACAAAAAGTCGAAAAAATTAATAGAAAATGTTCTGATACCATTTTAGTAGGTAATACTTACTTATTGAAATAAGTCAGGTTGCATTTCTATGTTACTTATTTAGAATAATTTAGAAATTGTAACTTTTCAAATCAATTCGATTTTTTTAAAAATTAATAATAAAAAATCATTTAATATAGAAAAATATTTATTTTACATAACAAAACACTAAACTGTAAAACTGTAGAATTTAATCGGTTTTACAAAGTCCTTCAGTTAATTAGAGCCGGTTTCCTCTAAGGATTAGTTGGCAACGCTGAGTGGACATTATTACTAAACGAGCTGCGACCTACTTGGATTTTTCCGTGAACACGTTTTTAAGTTTGTTGCCATAGTGAGAAGCAATTAAGAAACCTGATGATAAGAAAATCAGGGGATACTGTTTGTTTTTGTAGCTACATAATTAATAAATAAATATCGTAGAACTATACACACAGCGCCATCTTGCCCCAAACTAAGCAGAGCTTGTGTGATGGAAGTCGGATAACTGATACTTTTTTTTTGTAAATTCATACTTATAATATATACAGACAAAGAACAAACATTTAGTTGTATTCATAAAATGTTTGCCCTGAGTGGGAATCGTCTATAGTGTGGATTATCTATAATCTACATCAAAAATGTATAATTAAAGTAATTTGATGCTTGTGAGCTGTGCATCAAAATTACTCAAAGGGCACAACAATCCGTGTTCTTCAATTTATCGTATTTGTATCGTACCCATAAACTAGAAAAACAAGTAGTCATGCGATGGATTATTTTCGGAATCATAATAAATTCAACCGGAAATCATGTCAAGTATGTTTGTCGACACACAGAACGCATATTGGCAAATCTATATAGATAATAACACCATTTTCATTACATGGTTCAATGGCCCGTGAAACTATTCACTATTTATGTAAATCAGAAGTTATTATTTTATACCAGAATGCTTTTATTTATTGACGATAGTAGGTGACACGTTATTAGGGTTGGTTTATGGAGCCAGTAAAGGTCGTCCACAACGTATGTATGAGTATGTGTATTTTTTTTTTATGTAAAAGTAATGAGACGAACGATGCGGTCTCCTGATGGTAAATAACGCATGTCCATGACCATTGCAGCGATACACAGAACTTTGAGCAGCAAACAAAGTCCGGGGCATCGCTGCTTTGTCACTCACTACTTTGAGACTTTCGATGGTTAGTCTCAACAGCCCAGAAATTTCACTAGCTGCAGTCACCTTCAAAGCGGAACACAGTAATTTTTACACACTACTGCTTGGCGGTAGAATATCTGGTACTGCGGTGGTACCTTCCTAGACGACTTCCTGCTAAGGATATCTACCACCAAGTAAGTGTATAATTATGTATGCATATCAGTTGATACAATAAATTCATTTCTCCTCAGCATTAATGATGAGCAGTAACTGATGTCGATAGTAAACTTCTCAGGGACAAAAACAGTAGTCAGAATTTAGTAGCTAAACAGTAATATCCTCGCTTGATAGGCTACTGTTGATAAGACATCGACAGCTTATCGATAGAATTTCTATTAAAAGATGAGTAGTAGGTAGGTAATCCTAAGCTGAAGGAAGCACATTATATTCATCGTTGTGAGCAACCTTTTTTAAAGGATTATAAAAAAAATTACATCTTTCAAAAAAAAAAAAATTGATTAGTATTTATCTCGTGATTACTGGGTTGGTCTTACTGTAAAAGTTGCTCACAATTATGAGTGCCATGATTTTAATCCGTATAACCCTAGCATAATAATCAGAATATATCTATAGATAAATTAAAAAAAAGTTTTTATTCTGTAACACACAAAACACAAAAACAAACAAATAGAGACAATTACAAAATAGGGGCTCACCTTTGTATAATGGCTGGTATATTAAGTGGTATGACCAGCGCTGGTCTCCCGGTGCTATATACCTATATATAAGGGTATAGGTAAAAAGCTAAAACAATAATAATATGGTCGTCGAGACGTTTGGTGACATATCCAAAACAAATTAATTGAAATGATTACCATCATACGTATACGATAAATTAAAAGTCATTATAGCGTCAGAGCATTTATGTTATGAATAAAATCAACTAAAGGAATCAATAACATTGATATTTGATCGATATTATTTTGGGGTCAACTATCTATAATATGGTCATTGATAGTATGACAAAACTATTTAGTACATAATCCCAAAATGTTTTACCTATCTTTTAAACTCTTTTATCTTCTTAACACTCTTGAATCCAACTAAAATAACTAAATATTGTACAAAGTTTGGCATTACGGCAAACTAATTGTAGGTATAAATCGTCACATTTCATTCAGTCTTGGGTGGGTTCCAAGGGGTCGACCCGAGTATCTTTGTACGAAATATTATCTCTAACTCTTCCTAGCTCGTATCTCATGACACGGAGGTCAAGCTAAGGTCATCTAGATTTAAGGAAAATGAGCTAGGATTTAGGGTTAGCAGAGGTTGACGTGTCAATAAATACTTCTTGTATGTCCAGATAGGAGTTAATCTTAGACGAACTAAGTATTTGCCAACGCGTTGTCATCTTTATATAATTTTGTTGTCAAAGCAAAATTCTATTTGGTAGCAAATTCATTGTTAACCAGTTACACCTAGCAAAAATAATTTGTAGAGGTCAAAATTATTGGCTTTATTCAACGCGTAAGCGTTAGAAGCTACATAGTTAGGATACGGATATTTATACCTCTATCAGATGAAAGCTGCCACCATCACAAATAGCGGTGTGTTCCGGCAGCTTCACTAGATAGCCCCTTTCCGTTTCAAGCACATTGTGTTCATCATCATTCATTTGCATCAGACAAACTGTGTTCAAAAGCTTTGCCTGTCGACAATGGATTGTATATATCTAGAAAACTTAAAAACAAAAAACATTGTAAAAAACGTCCTACGGCCAAGTTTTTTTTCCAGACCAATTGAATGTATTATTACAATTACAAAATTCTTGATTAGTTTACGAACTATATTGCTTTGCAGTTGATATTATGACAGGTTTTTGCCTGCGACTTCGTCAGCGTGGAACACGTTTGAAAATTTACGAATAGTTAATAATTCTACATTTCTCGTATAGAAATACCATTGGTAACCTAACATTTTCCGGTATGTAAAATATCCAATACGATAAATCAGGTAATAAAATTTGATTCAAATCCGTTCAGCCGTTTTTGCCTGATTCCGTAACAAATATCCCAAACATCCAAATATCCATACATACTTTACATTTATTTTATTATAAATAAATAAATATTCACGACTTGATCGTTCCCATACAAATGGTCCCTCATTAACGACTCCCTATGGTCCTTATAGCAGCCTGATCAATATACATAGAAGTGCACCCTTGGTACTAAGCCTTCAGTCGTCAGCCGTCACGCGATCACTCAAGGGATTCAGGGGTAATATGGTGGAAACCAGCCTTGGAGACATGAGCGGTTCTAAACATTTTATTCGATGAATGTAAAATCGATGGAAAAATGTTCTTGTCGATCATTACTTTTATTGACAGTATAGATTACATGGCATAAAGAGATGTAACAACCGGTGTAGTTATCAAAGCTTACCACGACCACGATTCCGCTGAATGTTATTTCATTTTATTTATACCTACTCGATTACTCATGAGTAATAAGGAATCCCGTATACATAAAACAAAAATTAGAATGCGATATTTTACGGAGTTAGTTTCCATAGTAAACTTTCAGTAGAAAGAGAAAAAATATTAGAATGGGGAAATCACGACACTGGCTATAAAAACATTGTTTTAAAACATCCTGTCACATATGGGTTAAGTAGGTTTATAAGTAAATTTTTTATTTAAAAGTAGATTTATAATAAGATTTTTTTTATTAATTGACATGTAAATCAGTGTTTTTAAACTTTTTAATGAATGTTTGAAATTATAGATAAGCAAAATTGGAATAAGAAATGTCAAGTGAATTAAAATAAATTAGATAAAAATATGTCAAACCAGAAAATAATTGTCAAAAATAATAATAGTACAGAAATTTGACTTGTAACATTGGTGATATCAATAAAATATAATGTATATAATTGTATATGTTTTCATTTGCTACGATCCTGGCACACAACATTTGTTTTCTACTTATTTGGGGTTTTCGTCGTTTACTCATCGGTTTTGGGTACTTTTGATAATTTCTTTTAGACGCTCTCACGAGAAAGTTGCGCGACTGTGAACCTTATTGCGTGACCGTACGGTATGCGCTTGCATAGCTTTTTCGTTTACTCCTAACAGCAATCGCTATAACAAGCTTATATAATGGGAGCTGGTAGTTCATTAAAACGTCTTTAGTAAAATTATGATTTGTTCGCATAACAATGCCGACCTTTAAAAGATTAAACTTTATGTAAATTGTTACCTAATTCGCAGTTCGATATACGCATACCTTTTATGTTCTGAATGTAGGTATGTATGTATATTATGTAGCGTGATATTACCTTTGTCATCTATTACGTAATGTGCAGAAAAAAATTTCGGAGAAATATTTATTCATCGCATAACAGATAAATATCTGCTTGTAATATGTTGGCATGTTTACCCACGTCCATTATAAGAACACGTATTGAAATAATAAGCATACATTGGCATCATAATATTATCTTTTATTATTGCAAAAATATTTATACAAGTTACAATAATCGTAAGCCCTGAGGTACTCGAACAATAGTGGAGTATTCTAAATGATGGAGAAGAAATAATTCTAAACTGAAACTTGAGTCGTTATTGTTGAACAAGACACTCGTTTACGAAGCCAGCAAACAGCCTACAAAACCAGCATGATATATATTTTTTTCAATTTTTGAGTCCAGGAACATGCTTTGGGGTATAAGAGACACCACGCGACTTATTGAGGGGTAAAGAGCGTTTTCGGCGTAAATTTTATATCAAAATATAATAATTAAAATATTAAAGGTTACGAACAGTACTGTATTTAGTGGAACTGTTATCTTGTATGTGGAACTGTTATGAAACATCTTAACTGTTTTAATGCAATAATTATTTTGCATGAAATTAATCGTACAAATCACAACGTATCGACGCGTAGCTGTCATATTTTTGATACGCTAAACGGAGCACTGTATTGTAAAATACTTTGGTAATCTACCAAAAAATCGCTTTTATATGTATTAACTGGATTGATTTAAAAATTTGAAGTTATACAAGTACTACTACTTTTAAATCACGCATTCGATTTTGACACAGTTTGTATTGTCATTATGTTTTTGTTTACGAAAGGTTTGAATGTACAATACATCCTAATTAAACTTTTGATCAAAGTTACGTAATCAAGTCGAAGTTGGTGCGGATTGCTATAATAAAAGAACAGGTTCGGGAATTTCTTAGTAAAATTGATTCTTATCTCCACTCGACATCAATCCAATTTCAATTTCGATAAAAAGGGAAAAAGGTGCCTCTTAAACAATAATCTTCATTTTATCGCTGTTCAGGTCGTGAACACGAAAATTACGAATAATTCGCCACCATATTCGCATTGCGCCGGAGGAATTTACATCGAAGTGTCCTTAGAACATTTTATTAGTTCTCTGTCACTCGTAAAGCTGGAAGAAGAACGTTTATTGGGCAGTTACTGAGATTCAATAAGAAATATTGGATCTGTTTCGTGGGTGTATTCAGGACTACCGAATGCCTTCTTTACGGGGCCATTGCGTTAAAAATTCAAAAGCTATTCTTGTGCATGATCGTAAATAGTGTTGCTTTTAGGCAACATTTCATCGTGCGAACACTTCCGTTTCGCCAAACATGTCGTATAGTTGTTTTATCAATATGCTTTCTGGGTAATAATGTTAATTAAATTTCTGATCATTATTACACTGTCATAATATTTTGAAACTTTTCAGATGGGTACATTTATTTACAACTAGCTAACTTCGTCCATGTTAGCTTTAGAATTAGGTTCAGAGAGAAATGAAACATGTGTAACTGAGTAATAAATAAGCAATAGTCATAAAATTTGTGCCATTTTATTATTAGAAAAAGATAAAATGTATCCTTTATATCCCTGAATAATGTTCCATAAGACACATCTATACTAAATTTTAAGAGGATACGACCAGTACTTTGTTTTTTTGATAATTCCACAGGAACTTAACATTTTCTGATGTAAAAAGTATCCTATATGTTAATCCAGGTAATAAACTAATTGTGTGTCAAAATGTCATCCAAACTTGTTCAGCCGTTTTTGTGTGATTGAATAACAAACATCTAAACATACAAACTTTCACATTTAAATTATTACTGTAGTAGGATATGCAGTTATTTAAGCCGTTATTATAAAGCGATGATCGTGCTAAAGAAATATAAGCGAAGAACGCTAAACGCCGGCCAGCACTAAAACGGATTACTATTATAAACAACACATGTAAAACCGAAGTCTGGGCCTGGAAAGCTCACATTTTCGTCATTTGGGTGACTGAAATGGCATGCCATCACCTTCGCTACCAAATACAATAAAGTCTCCGATTAGCAGGTGACATTTTTTATGCTAATAAGGCAGATGTCAATAATATTGAGAATGAAATGAGAATGGAAATTTGATCAATGGTTCTGTTCGCCCCAAAATGTTCTCCTAAATATGTCCACGATATATTTTATTAACACCACTCTAGAGGGGTTTAGTCAATTCAGAATTTGGGATAATCGGCAAATAAAGACCCTTTATTGGTTCTTTAGGACAAAAGCGATGAGTAACTGTCAGCGGACTTTTTATGGTGATAGAAATAAATATTTATTTGGTACTTGTTTCACATCATAGCGTAGTTTATTGATAAGAAGAGTTTACGTGAACACTCTATGAGGCATGTTCCCCATTTGTCCAAAATTTTTGGCATGTTACTTTTTTTCAAGTGACAGTAACAGTGTGATCGATGAAGTTAAAGCACCTAGCCTGGAATAGAACTGTCTCTCGAGTGAGGCAGAAACAGATTTCGGCAGATTTTAAACTTGAAGGTAGTTGTTAAAGTGGTAGTTAGCCAGCCATGTACTAGAAAATACCATGGTTTCTTCACGATGTTTTCCTTCACCGGCAGCTCAAACTAATTGTTTGGGTTTGAATCCACACCCTTTGGTGTGTGAACCAACCGCGCTGAGCTATCATAGCTACAAATGTTCCAAAATGGATAGTTTTATTCATAGGTAATTTTCTTTCTAGGACTGATAGAAGGCAATTAAACGTTTTATTATTTGTCGAACTTAGTCGCCGGTAGTAGATATGGTTAGAGTTCCACTGGGAATTCTATGACAAAGAATGTAACGCTTCTTTTGTTAATTGAAATATTATTAGACGTCGAAGCCATAAATAATAACAGAAAAACAAAAATTAATTACAAATGCTCAAAGATATTATGGTATGTTCTATACATACTAACTACCTTTACATGAAAACCTTTTTTCCCCTTAAAGCTTCCCACACATAGAACACTATAAAGTAGACAAAACTTTTCTCCTTACCTATCTACCTGTATATCTATGGCCTTCACTATGTCATTGGTCATTAAGTATAGTTAGACTTACGAGAATCTCGCGCCTCGCAGTCTGGGTTTGCAGACCTGCTGACGCCGGCACTGTTCTACAAGACGGATAGGGTTGTTGCTAGCCAATTCAGAAAATTTATCTGCTGAATTCAGTGACATTTTTATATACACTACATCAATGTACGCGACCCGAATACTTACCATGTTCAAAAGAACTACAAAGCAGTGAATACACCTTGTTCAGTACGCTAAACAAATTAATCATCGTACTAATTAAACTTTATAATTTATTTATTCTATTATATATTAGCGTATGTACCCTATGTATTTTTATTATAAGTAAGATAGATAGTGCTTAAATGTAACACTCTCCTTATTTTTACCTACATCAACAAATTACTGGGCTGTTGAGACTAACCATCTAGTCTCAAAGTAATGAGTGCCAAAGCAGCGATGCCCTGGACGTTGTTTTGTTACTCAAAGTTCTGTGTATCGCTGCAATGGTCATGGACAGGCGTTATCTCTTAACATCAGGAGTGCGCCTCGATCGTCTCATTACTTTTACATAAAAAAAAAAAAAAAAAAAAAATCTCTATTTAAATCCACCCGACACCTCTATAACTTAACAACTATGTAACTCTATTGTCAATAATAGAATAAGTAGTAAGACAATGAATACTAAAACATACCCAAACGAGTGAATCATAAATAAAGAAAGCTATTCATGCAGACAGTCTCTAAATAAAGAAAGCACGAACATTGAACGGCTAAAAAGGTCGGCTGTTACACGGAACTGTTCAAGGTTTCAGCGGAAATATTTACAGAGTTACATCACTTACATTGGAGGTTTTCGAGGTAATCACGGCAATGACTTCCTAATGGATCTTTAGGCTCTGTTTCCCATCTGAATACTTAAGAAAGCATCGACACCGAATATACAGTATATTCATTGTATTTATTATCATGAACAACTTTTACTATGGAGGCAAAACTGAATACGATGTGCGCGCGGCCTCCTCGTGCTTCAGACCATAGCATTAAATTCTTCTAATATTGTAGGAGCTGTATTTTTGGTTTGCCTTTAACATTCTTTCAGCTCATTTAGGATACGGCTGAAATTAATATTAGGGGCTAGTCTAGGCTTAAGAAATATACCGATATTTCTAATTTAAATGTTCCCTTAAAATCTAATAATTAAATAAATTTCAAAGGTTGGAAATATTTAGCACTATCTTAATTGGTGTGCCTAATTAGCCTTATTCAAATTAGCCCTTGAGCTGCCTTAAACTTCTTCCGAAGTCACAGATAAGCTAATTTAGTCCAGAAAAACGTGAGGATTTATATTGCTACATTTTAGCAATAGAGCGATAAAAAATAAAACTTTTTCATTACCGCAAAGGTTATATTTATATCTATACTTTTGTAAAAAAGAATGATTTGATTGTTTGTTTGTATTGAATAGGCTCTGAAACTACTGGATCGATTTCAAAAAGTCTTTCACTGTTGGGAAGCTACACTATCCCCGGGTGACATAGGCTAGTTGTTATCCCTGTATTCCCACGAGAACGGGAACTACGCAGGGGAAACCGCGAGGCGTCCGCTTGTATACACAAGACATGTATACAATATACATGTCTTGTGTTAAAAATGTTACAGTAGGTACCTTACCTTGTTTTTACTTATATTTGATTAGACCGGTAATAAAATGGAAAAATGTGTCAAACGCATGTCAATTTTTATGTCATCTTATTAGGAGCAAGCTAATAGATTAATCACAAGCATATTAAAATTCTGTCGGATGCATACCAACGGAACAATCTAAAAGATAATTAAATTTTCGGTTTACATTTTTGATACAAAACAAAAAAACAATCTTAAAAGTTCCCAAACTACATAGAATGTATCTTTCGTCACACGTTGGCCTTTCCCAGAAAACATTCATAAAGCAGAACGAAATAAATAGTGTTGCCGCGTTTGTCCTTTTATTGCCTCTCGATTTTTATCGTATGCACTTGAAGAGTAACTACTATCAGATATTCTGTCTTTTTGTACCCGATAACGTGAAAAGTCTAGAACTCAACTTCACAGTATTTTCTGTATGGGCATTGAATTATAAATAATGAATTGCCACCATCAAAAAAAACCAGCTCTTTATTTATATTCAAAAGGAAACTTAAATTGTTCTTAACCGAAAAGACATATTACTCTATAAAATAATTTATTGATGATAAGGCAAAAAATATATAGTACGTATTAACATTTCAATAAATTGCACTGACTGACTGAAATTACTGACATTTTGTAATAAACCTCATGACATATTTTTAATTATATAAACTTGACATTATTATTTTATACCATTTGACATTCTAATAGTAACAATTTTATTTTTTGATTTTGAAATATTCCGACATATGTCTCCTGGTCTATGAGAAGCGAGCCAGAAGAGACACTAGAGACGATCTACTACCACGCAAATCAAAACTGAAACTAATGTATTCTCAACATTACATGCTCCTCGCAGAACAAATGAAGTAGGACCGATTCATAATGTCAATGTTATGACAAGAAAATGAATACCTAATGTTTTACTAATATGAATAGATTCTCTAATAATATGTAAAATTATTTTAACATTTCATATGTGAAACTAGTTTTCTATGCCAATAAAACAAAATAAGTGGTTACATGTTATTGTATATATTATCTATATATGTAGGTATATACTGATAGTCATTATATACGTACGACTGTACGTGTATATATATAAGGTAAGGTAATAATTGTTACTGTATTTTTTTTTTATAATTTTATACATGTCATTCCAATTTTTCATTGTATTTGACAACTGGAGGTCAATTATTGCATCTTTCCGAATATATTGTGAAAATTTAATTGACCAGTGGAACCGATGTAATAACACTAATCCAGGCTCCGATCCTAATTAAGACATTTAGTTTTTTTTTGTTTTTTAAATTTGATGACATTTGTAATTAGCTTTTTTTTTTAAATATTATTATTCCTTTATTTTTGGTTTTGTACTTTGACAACTTCATTTAATTTTTTTTTAAATTTTTATAATTGTATTTTGCATTTTTGTTTTAATTGGTATGTCAAAATTTGTAAGATTGGGTATACCTAATTGGTATGACCGTCTTCTTTCTCAATAAATAATAAATGAATAAACTATGCACATCTCCCGTCTTAATATTTTTATTATGTAAAGACGAGACAACAAGACGCTCTCCTGATGGTAAGGGTTAACACCTGTCGATGACCATTGCAGCGATACACAGAACTTTGTGTTGTAAAATAAAGTCTAGGGCATCGCTTTGGTGCTCATTACTTTGAGACTTACGATATGACTACGACTTACGACTTACATTTGATGGTTAGTTTCAACAGCCCAGTAATTTCGCTAGCTGCAGTACCCTTTAAACCAAAACACAGTAATGTTTACAGACTCTAATTGCTTGGCGGCAGAATATCTGGTGCTGCAGTGGCAGACCTAGATGACCTCTTGCTAAGGAAATCTACCACAAAGTGCCTACCTACCTATAAGATTACCTATTAGATTGAGCAGATTTCCGCGACATGCGACATATTGTGCGTAAAATTGCTATAAAACGTCTAATTATATCGCACTGTCGACAGCTGCTTGTCGATACGTCTTTCTTTAGAGACTGTCGCATTCAGAAATCGACGCAGATTATAAAGAACGTAATATATTCCTCAATATAATACAACTACACCAACAATCGATATATTACAACAAACATATCCTAAGAAATAACAAAACAACATCAAGATAAATTTGTAGTACAACGGCGGCCTTATCGCCTAGAGCGATTTCTTCTAGACAACCTTTGGATGGACAGAACATATGCTACAGCTATTACGGTTGGCGGTGTAACAAAATACAGGAAATTAATTAAAAAAATAACAAAACATACGTAGGTAATTAGGTATGTACAATTATACACACATAATAACAAACAGATACTATAAATACACATATATAATACATGTACTATTATAAATTTTGTCTACTAGCCTATTCGCCAACCGCCTCTCTTATAAACGTAATTTTTAGAACCAGTCCCGTGTTCTTAATCAGGAACATATTTTCCAATGTTGGTTGCCTGAAAGAGATCGATTTTATCGATAAGACGGCCACTTGTGGCACTACCTCATAAGGTTCTTTTGTTTTCTGTATATTTTTTTCGAATTCTGGCGTCCACATTAAAGAGTTTCTATCAATCTATTTTGTTTCTATCTTTGGCCGGTGCGACGCTCATACCCAGGTAAGTAGTATCCCAATATTTAATCCGTAAAACATAAAAAATATAAAATCAGATAATCAATTCTACAAACGAGACGAAAGAACGTTCGTGAACAATCTGCGCATATTTTCGATTGCGACAGAAGATAGTTTAAATATAGTTGTTAGGGCTTCATGATAATAAACATTGTAAAAGCTCGCGGCATAAAAACGGTACAGTCGTTAGGATACGTAAGGTCATGGGAATCAATATTGTATGCTTTATCGTCTGGTTAATAGGTGGGGTTTGGTATAAATAAAGTCTTCATAAAGTTGTAGTCATTTGATATACGAAAGAGGTTTACCGCCATTACACCCTAAGGTAGTAATAGTAGCTTGACATGATTTTAAATTTGATTAGTTTCCAATGAATCACCAATGTTAAGCAACGGATGATCCGGTCAGTCTTCGGATGGGTGACCATGAGTGCCATTCCTTTCTGAGCGCTCCATGTCTTTTTTTAAGACACGTTAAATTGTAGGTCCCGTTTGTTTGTTCTATATTTTTTAACAACAACCGTCAAGCTATTTAGGAAATTTTTTTACTTGGTGGTAAATCTCCTTAGCAGGAGGTTGTATAGGTAGGAACTACCGCAGTATCAGATATTCTGCCGCTAAGCAGTAGTATGTAAACATTACTGTTGATACTACTTTAATACTACAGGGCTGTTGAGACAAAACAAGTAATAGGTGCCACTGCAGCACTGCCTTTTTTTCTGTTCTGCCATGAGTATGCGTTATCTCTTACCATCACGAGAGCGTCTTCTCCGTCTCATTACTGAAATGTAAATAAAAAATAAGTTCAAAAACTATAACCCGACTATTGAAAAATCGCGCTCTAAAAAGTATGAAGCAAGAAAATATTTTCATCATAAATTGTTATGTACAAACTATTCGATATGTATCATGCATGTATTCAAAAAAATAACTTACATATTACAAATATTTTATTGTATTTCATACATATTTATAGTTAGGTGTTTGACCACAGCTCACCGTGACCAGGTGTTACGTGGAGGTGTGGTCTAAGACGGTAAACACACCTAACCTAGAATATATAAACTGTCTCTAAAGTGAGACTATTAGAACAAACCGTTAGGTGCTCGGCGGCAGATTATTAACTTGAGGCTAAAAGCTAGCAGTCAAGTATTATGTAGTACCCTATTGCCATGGAAAAGATAAAAAGATATCAAATAGCATGATACATATTTTATATTTAGAGTCTCTACTTAAATATTTTCTGCATAATTTAATCGAAGTCATGTTTGTTTTCACGAACTGGGTAGAACTGAAGAAGTTATTAATTGAAATGGGATTGAAGGATTCAAGTATTTGTTAGATGGAGTCTCTCGTGAAATTCGTCCTATTTTTGGAGTGAAAATGAGCTTTCCGGCTCCAGTTGCGAAATTTATTGCCGCCCTTAGTTAAATGTGGGCTCGTTGTTTACGTTTTCGATTATTTAGGCAGGTACTTGATTTTGTAAATAATATCGCATTTTGAACTGTAATTATGGTATTGTGTTAAATTTGGAAACTTCAAACATTTTGTACCTTAGATATGGATGTTTAGACATTTTTATATACGTATACCATCTTATTTGTCATTTTTATTAGCTTTTTATTTTTTGGAATTAATTCAATTTTTTTTGATATTGTGCCTCATTAATTTGGATTTATCTTATAAGATTAATCTCGGTTCTCGAAGTTGTTGACGCATACATTTACCTAGGACAAGCAGTCCAATTAGGTAGGTCCAACTTTGAGAAAGAGGTCAGTCCTCGAATCCAACTCGGCTGGGCAGCGTTCGGAAAACTGCGCGACGTCTTCTCGTCCGAATTACCTCAGTGCCTCAAGTCGAAAGTCTTCGACCAGTGTGTGTTACCAGTGATGACTTATGGCGCTGAAACGTGGTCTCTGACTGTGTGCCTTCTTGGTAAGCTCAAAGTAGCACAACGCGCTATGGAGAGGGCTATGCTCGGAGTTTCCCTACGAGATCGAATCAGGAATGAGGAGATCCGTAGACGAACCAAAGTTACCGACATAGCCCAACGGATTAGCAAGTTGAAGTGGCAGTGGGCAGGGCACATAGCACGCAGAACTGATGGCCGGTGGGGCTGCAAAGTTCTGGAGTGGAGACCACGGACCGGCAAGCGCAGCGTAGGACGTCCACCCACAAGGTGGACAGACGACCTAGTAAAGACCGCAGGAACGCGCTGGATGCGAGCCGCTTCCAACCGGTCTTTATGGAAGTCAATGGGGGAGGCCTATGTCCAGCAGTGGACGTCCTACGGCTGAAATGATGATGATGATGATGATGAAGTTGGATTTTAGTAACATTTTAACATAGCATTTAATTATTATTATTAATCGATATGGACTGGTTTTAAAGAAAATTATGTTTTTATGATTATAACAAAATAAACCTACAATTTTATACATTTTACGTCAGTTCATTCATAATAAATTATTGGAAGGCTCATAGGTAATTTATCAATACGATAGCAGGTGGCCTATTTATGTAAATTTGTATTACCCGTGTCTCTGGGAAATCAAATATAATATTAGGTATGTACAGGGTGGATGCTCGATTGAGGACAAACTTTCGGAATAGATATGAAAAAGATGAAGCAGTAGGTATTTGCGAAAATAAATTACGTGTATAATCGTACATACCTACGCCTTCATCCCGTAGAGTAGAATACGGTGTCTGTGACTACCTTCTGCAGTAAAAGCCTGCTAATTTAGCATGGTGGTAGGGTATATTCTAGTAGGTACTCGACTGGCTTGCTACCACCCTAAAGTTGGAAATCTGCCACCAAGCACCTAACGGTGTGTTCCGGCAGCCTCACTTAAGAGTCAGTTCCATTATTACTTGGTTGTACATCTCCTCAGCAGGAAGTTGTCTAGGCAGGTACCACCGCAGTACCAATTATTCTGCCGCTAAGCAGTAGTGTGTAAACATTAACGTGTTCCGGTTTGAATGGTACTGCAGCTAGCGAAATTACTGGTCTGTTAAGACTAACCATAGAAAGTCTCAAAGTAATGATCGTCAAAGCAGCGATGCCCTGGACTATGTTTTGTCACTCAAAGTTCTGTATCTCGCTGCAATGGTCATAGACTTATCAGGGCTTGTCAGGGACTGAGCTTTCATTATCATCATCAATCTATCGTAGTCCACTGCTGAACATAGAGGCCTCTCCCAACAGATATACTTACTACGAAATGAGCTAACAGAACATTCACGAAATAATAAACTACAATACTTTTAATAATATAACTAACTCAGAAGCATAACAAACGCATAAGTATTTTATTATGTTTCAGCCCGTAAACAACCTCGGAGTGGAATAAGTCTCATTAAATCCAAGCAAGTCCAAGCAGACTGCTAATTTACGCTTCTAATATCTCTAATGCTTTGCGATGTTCAGTGGCTCTTAGCACGCGAATGGGAATGACTTCATTGCTATATAGTGATTAGTCAATTGATATAAAGAGATTATTTATAACGTCTCCTTTTAGGTATAAAGTGTCTTCAACACTCAATGTTTTTTTACTAATACAAATATACTTATATCTACTATCAGGGCATTTCATAATAATACTAACTTTTTATAGCTTAAAAGTAAACCACATAAACCTTCATTAGTATACCACTAAAGCCTTCACTAACTGCGAACTCCGGCGGACTACGAAACAACACTAGTCATACTTAGCAGCAATTAGGGGGTCTCGAGCTTTGCGTGAAGAGTGCCAAACTTCGGAGATCGAATCAAGTAGTTGGCCTTTTATATACGGTGAGATTTACCGACAAAACAAACAGAAGACTTGTTCTGAATCTTATGGTAACAGATTTATTAACTCGCCAAAATTTTCTTTTCCACAATTTTTAGTGGGACTTAGAGATTAACGACTCTTTAATATTTCTTTTGAGCCACAGGTGGTAAACCTGCAGACCGGTTATCTGATGGGATGGTAAGCAATCGCCGTCGCCTATGAATATCTTTTTTTATGGTCTGTTTTTGACAGCTTTGATTCACTAACCTAATGTTAAGTGACGGGGTGGTTGAAAATGGTAAACACACCTAACCTGGAATGAAACTGGCTGGAGGTAGCCGTAACACAGGTTTAATTTCATCCGTTTTTTCATGATTTAAACAAACATCCAAACATACAAATTTCCACATTTATGACTTTAATAGGATAGTATAATTCTGTGACAGGTTGCTGTGGTCTTTTCTCTACTAATTAATGAAATAAAAGCAGGAAGAGAAATACTATGCAGTGTAAATATTATCCAAGCTCCAGAAATGAATGCGTATGCAATCTAAAACTGAGTCATCTGAAAATTTTTGTACTTGTGCCAAAACTACGACAACTAATGTTTTCCATGTTTTTCGTGAATATAGTGATGTCTGAAAGAGACAAATTCGATTAGGTAATTATGGAAAATTCTTCAGTTGGTGATAGGTAGGTAGGTACTGAGATTGTAAGAAACGGTCTGCGAGCGGAGGCCAGTATCAGTAATAGAAAAAATTGTTTTGAATGAAACGAAAAACACAACGGCGTTTAAAAAGTTAACCAGTGTCTCTCGGAATGATGTAAGGATTCTTATGGATGCAAGGATATGCTCCAGATATTATTTTATCTTACAAACAAAAAACTAAATCGAAGTCAGTTCAACCTTTTGAAAGCTACGACGCTACGGACAGATACACAATTACACACGTCAAACTTATAACACACTAACTATTTCCTTCTGGTGCAAAAAAGAAGAACTCATTCTGGCAACACATATAGAAAGAAAAAAAAGAATTATGTTTCATTTTGTAACAAGCAAAAAAACAAAAACAAACAAACAGAGACAGAATTATTATTCCAGTTATTTATTTCTTTTCTTAATTTTTAATTTTTTTTACATTACATATATATGAAAAAAAAACATAAATAATATAAAAAAACTTAAAAACTAGGGTGCCGCCGGCAGCACGGCAGGGCTCAAGCTGCCGGTGGTTAGGGCTGCAGAGTGAGGAACCTCCTCACAATGCGCGCCGTGTCAAGGATCACTGCCTTTTGAAGCTGACCCTTGACCCAACCGTCTAGCGAGAGTCTCTTGAGATGTTGGTCGAAACTCTTCGCTATAAGACCGTTTACCGTGACGACTATCGGGACAATGATCGTCGAATCAACATCCCACATGGCGGTTATCTCGTGAGCCAAGTCAAGGTACTTGCTAAGCTTGTCCTTCTCGGCCTTCACGAGATTCTCGTCATGTGGGATGGTGATGTCGACGAGCACTGCCCGGCGTTGAGCTCGGTCGACCACCACGATATCAGGCTTATTGGCGACAATAGGCAATAGACAATTGGCGAATTATTATTATTATTCCAGTTATTTATTTCTTTTCTTAATTTTTAAATTTTTTTACATTACATATATATAAAAAAAACATAAATAATATAAAAAAACTTAAAAACCAGGGTGCCGCCGGCAGCGGGGCAGGGCTCAAGCTGCCGGTGGTTAGGGCTGCAGAGTGAGGAACCTCCTCACAATGCGCGCCGTGTCAAGGATCACTGCCTTTTGAAGCTGACCCTTGACCCAACCGTCTAGCGAGAGTCTCTTAAGATGTTGGTCGAGACTCTTCGCTATAAGACCGTTTACCGTGACGACTATCGGGACAATGATCGTCGAATCAACATCCCACATGGCGGTTATCTCGTGAGCCAAGTCAAGGTACTTGCTGAGCTTGTCCTTCTCGGCCTTCACGAGATTCTCGTCATGTGGGATGGTGATGTCGACGAGCACTGCCCGGCGTTGGGCTCGGTCGACCACCACGATATCAGGCTTATTGGCGACAATAGTCCTGTCCGTGATGATAGACCGGTCCCAATAGAGCAAAGCACGACCATTTTCGAGAACTGGCGCTGGTGCGTACTTATAGTACGGCACCTCAGACTCGACAAGGCCGTATTGAAGAGCAAGCTGCTGATGGATGATCCTGGCTACTTGGTTGTGCCTGTGCAAATACTCGCCGTTAGCAAGATGCGAACAACCGGAAATAATATGTCGGAGCGATTCTCCGGGACGGTGGCATGCCCGACAGATGTCGACCGTACCGTCCTTCATGATATATTTCCGATAATTGTTCGTCTTGATAACTTCGTCCGCAATCGCACAGGCAAAACCCTCAGTTTCCCCAAAGAGGTCTCCGAAACGTAGCCAGTTCACCGACGCGAGCATGTCCACATCGGGGCCCGTTAGGACCCGATAGAACCGCCCGTGCAGCTGCTTGCTCTTCCATACTTCCTTGCGGTCTTCGGTGCTGAGCACCGATGGTTTGCGCCAGTTCTCGTTCGCTAAGGAGAGCGGCGTGAGGCCCTTGTCAACTGCCACAACATCTCGATGCATCCCGCACTCGTTGTCGCGGAAATAATCCCTGAGACTGCACACTTCACGATTATGGAGGTTCTTGGCGCTTAAGAAGCCACGACCCCCCAATTTTCGTGGAATGTACAGTCTCATAACAGACGAGCGTGGGTGTAGCATGCGATGAGTTGTGAGCTGTTGACGGACTCTTCTATCCAGGGCGTCCAGCTCAGTCTGAGTCCACCTCAGTATGCCAAAGGAGTATATCAGTAGAGGCATCACCCAACCGTTGAAGGCACGCACCTTATTGCCACCAGACAAAAAACTATTAAGTACTTTTGTCAGGCGACAAAAGAAGCGTTCCTTCACCGATCGCTTGATGTCCACTACCGCTATACCCAACGACTCTGACATACCGAGGTACTTGTAAGTCTCGGCCTCGGAGAGAGATCTGAAAGTCATTGTCTCGGAAAGCTGTAAATCTGGACAATTTACAACTTCCCCTCGCTGTACGTGCATGACCGCACACTTGTCTACCCCAAACTCCATCTTGATGGCATTGCTAAAAACCTGTGTAGTTTTTAACAATTCCATCAAGTCTGGACGTTTTGGTGCAAACAGCTTGAGGTCATCCATATACAGCAGATGAGAAATGACTTCACCACCTCTCCGAAGCCGATGGCCTAGCCCTGATTCCTTCAGCAAAGTGCTGAGAGGATTCAGTGCTAGACAAAACCACAATGGACTCAGACTGTCACCCTGGAAAATGCCTCGCTCGATCCTAATCAAGTCCTGCGGCTCAGAAGAGCCATCTCCACTACCTGGTTGACGAAGGACTGTGGTCCATTGCCTCATACATGCGCCTAAGAAAGATTTTAGAGTTGTATCAATTTTATATAACTCTAAAACTCTCTCTAGCCATGAATGAGGCACTGAGTCATAGGCCTTCTTATAGTCAATCCAGGCAGTGGAAAGGGCTCCCTTGTTCCGCCGAACTTGCTGGCTAATGGTCATGTCGATGAGGAGAAGCTCCTTAGTACCACGGGACCCTACCCTACATCCATTTTGAGCAGGAGCCAAAACGTTATTTGCGACAACATGCGCGTTAATTTTTGTTCTCAAAATGGACGTAAGGAGCTTGTAGATGGTAGGCAAGCACGTGATGGGTCTATAATTTTTTGCTTCTGTGGTACTACCGGTCTTATGGAGCAGGAAGGTGACACCAGTGGTCATAAAACAGGGAAGGGAACCAAGCTCGAGGGCTTCTTGGAATTGTGTCGCTAAGCGGTCATGTGAGCAACGAATCCACTTAATCCAAAAGTTGTGCAATCCGTCCGGCCCAGGACTTTTCCAGTTCTGTGCCGTACGAATCGCACAACTAACGTCTACGGGGTCTATTAAAACAGACCCCATGGATTCGATAGACTCACATTCCCGCTCGACAACACGCATCCAATCACCCTCGGTGTGCTCGACAGGCAGCGACCAGATACCACGCCAGAATTCAGTCATGACGCTAGTATCCGGTAGCTGCCTGTCACTCACACGTTGGCCGGTTCCTTCCCAATCTCGATACACCTTCCTTTGGTCACTTTGAAAGACGCGATTTTGCCAATATCTATCCGCACGCTCTCTATAGCGGCGAATACGGTTTGCCCACGCATAGACTTTCTGCTTCAGATAGTCAATGCGTTCCGTGACACTGGCTAGATAGTGCTGGGGCCTAATACCCGTTCCAGCAAAAGCCTGTGTCACAAAACGCATGACTCGGGGGCGATTATTCCCCCGGCTGAAACAGATCAGCTTTGCAATGAGAGTCCTGAACGTGCTGATACGCCGTTCGATCCGCAATTGCCATGCGGGCACACCCCCGGCGGGTCGCGGTGCACGGTTAGTGTCCGGAAACTTAACACGTGCAACGCGACACGCCGCGATGGCACCGCAGTATAATATCGAGTGGGTATCAGTCAAATCTTCGCTAGCCCGTAAATACGGGGCTAGCAAAGCGTTCAAGGCTCCCATCAACGCTAAATTTCGTCTATGGGTGGGCAAACGTGGTAGTCGCGGCCTAGAATCGGGTGCGAATCTATATTGACAAATCGCGTCTTCCAAAGTCCTCCTCAAATGCTCACTCACCTGGCTACATACACCCATGCTCGTGCATTCGCCTACATCAACTACGGGATCAGTAGGTGTCGCTAGTGTCGCCATCGACGTCGGCACTGACACCAGTGTCGGGGCTGACGACGCGACAGGCGAATCCCGTGTCGAAACAGGCGTTGGACGAGCAGGAAGTGCCTCCAGGCGGAGCCGATCAAGCACGGACTGATCCAACAGCTGAAGTCGCTGGATAGCCCGCACTTGATCCGATAGTCGTTGGGTAGACACGGCGACGGTCGGTTCAAGGGCCTGAAACAAAGGCAGCATCCTGACACGGTACGCTGAAAGGTTAATTCCCCCCTCTGTAGCCCCATAATAGGCGCGCATGCAATTCTCATTATTTGTCTGTGACCATCGCATGCGTCGCACTACACCACCGGCAGCGAGAGCCGAACGCGAAGCAGATTGCCCCGCAGGCCCCAAGCGTGCCGGCAGCGGCGGCCGTCCTCGACGCGCAGGTGGTGGTGGCGCCGGTGTCCGCGGCCCGCTCACGTCGCTGCTGCTCGACGAGGCGCTTGTTGCCAGGGGTGTAGCAAACTCTTATTATTATTATTATTAATTATTTATCAATTTCTTCTTCCAGCAATTACTTTCTAATTTGAGTTGACAAATTAAATCCCACACATTTACGGTGCACCACATTTTTTAATATTAATTACGTCATTCCAAATGTTAAGAAATATACGATCCGGTCAGTTTACGAATGGGGTGACTGTGAGTGACATTTCTTCCGGAGCGCTACCGTAGGTCGGATGATACGTAAAATTATAATCTCCAGTACTTTGTTCTATATTTCTATGACAACCAACTGCCACATTAGTGACTTTTGGCCGGTATTCTACTGAAACTAAGGCTTGCACACTTGCACTAACGATGTGGGAATCATGTCATGTGCGATCAGTCTAGTCGATCCATAAAAAAATTAACGTTATACGAGTAAAGTGCTCTTAATAACTGTCCGCTATATTTTCATGCAATCCAATTCTTTAAATAGTCGAGACAAATGGCAATTAGGTCACGGATGTTGTTGAAAATAGAATGGTTATTGAAAGTGGCAAATGAATACAGGAACGAATTAATTTTATTGTCTGCTGATGCCCTAGCTGCCAGTCCCTTAGCATGCCGGCCGAGATAAGTCTTTTGACTCGCGAAAACAAGACAAACATAGCATTAATTGTTTATTTTGCTTAGTTGGGGTCAGTTTGTGACCTAAATATATTTTTAAGAAATTTTCGACCATATTTGACGTATTTTTATATTTGCATTGCACTGTTAAAAAAACTACTGCTTTTTTGTCAAAAATTATAAAATGTGACAAAAATATTTTTAAGTATTTTTTATCCGTACTTGTTGTACTTTTATGTTTGTATACTGTATTTTGTCACAAATAAATTGTTGGTGTGCCGTAAAGATATTTTAAAGGAATTTTCGACCCAATTTGTGGATTTGTTTTGATGTGTTTTATACTGTCTTTTTGTCACAACTAAACTGTCGTCTAAATTTCTTACTGTAAATTACAGATCATGTTTTTATATCTAGTCTAGTCTAACTCCATTAATCGTAATAATAGATTTATCTTTTAAATAAACAAAAATCTAATAATGGTTGTTGGTTAGTAGTTATGCTATTTAATTATAACTTCAGAATGCTGGACGTAGTGGTGTAGCTGATTTTATTTAATGTTCGTGATACTTACTGTTACACGAGTTACCGTACGTTACCCGAGTGGGTGTTCCCTGATAGATACAAACAGGGTGTCTTTAAGTCGAGTGTGAATCGGTGTCTTCAAGGCAAGCGTGCTCCATCGTAGAACGCATCTTCACTTAACATCAGATGAGATGACGATCAAACGCATCATAAAAATAAAATAAAAACTTCAAATGCGGTTTCGTGTGCGACGCTGGCCTGGTATTCGCAGCCATGATTTATTACATAGTATATATGTATCGCAAGAAAGTGAATGAAAAAGTGCAACTGGAAATAACTACACTTTTGTTCAAGGTTACACGGAACCGTAGTATTGGGCCGAAGAAGTATTTTTATGAAACTCAAAAGTTCCATACATTTCAAAAGATGAATTATATTTTTCTTTAGATTAGGTTTTTAATGTTTTTTTCGCATGTTTGGGGTCAGTGTGGTTTAGTTGGTTGGATCATATCAAATTTGGTGGCGCAAGAATGGTAGCACGGGCAGTGAAGGCGAGCGTTAATACGTATTTAAAGGAGCCTCTTAAACCTGCATCTGAGACGCAAGTTTAACATAGCACCCGCACGGTGATACCTACCCTTGAATGATGAGACGTTGTCGTCGTTATACATATGCATGCAATGGCCTCCTTTAGGCTTAGATCTACCGTTCCATGTAATCCTGCAGCAGAGTAAGAGGTTCAAAACAATCAAACTGTTCGAGCATCAATAAATAATTGCAACAGTTCTTACGAACTGGTTCACAAAAACTTACTATGGCCTATGATGGAAACTGACGTAGTTTTGATACGTATTTGTTTTACTAATCCGGGATTACTCGCGTTTAATAATCCGCACCACAGACCGCTGCCTTCACGTGCGAGGCATGCAGCGACCCGTAGTGCGAAACAAAACGAGGCCGCGCACGCGTTGTACTTACTCAGCTTTGTCTCCATGAAGAAGGCCACCAGACATGGCCGAAACTATAGTCAAAATATCCTCTAGTATAGTATTGATCAAAATCGCGGGTCGATTCTGGACAAGATTGGCACAGGACCGGGACGAGTGGCGTACAAGTAAAGAGGCATATGCTCAGCAGTTGGCGATTACGGCCTGATGATGATGATGATGAGAAATTCCACATAGGAGAAAAATATTTCGAAGACAAAAATAATTAAATGTTTTTTTTAATTCTGTGTTTCACCGTATTCTGTAAAGTAGTTACATAATTCTTAATTGTATTATGTAAAAAGCGCCAATATGAAGGCAGTAGCAACTTTTTAATTATATTATATTGATATAATATATTTTAATCAATACATTCTGAAACCAAGAAAAGTAAAATTTAAAAAAATGGCACGGAATGAATTCGTTTCACCTCGTATTGAATAAACACTGCTTGTAAGCCACAATATTTGCAATATCAAACGATACACAAAATTTTATTCAAAATAAATTTGCAGGCTTTAAAAAGGTGTTTTATATGCAAATTGTTACGTTAAAAGCAATGTAGAAAGTCAAACACAGCTGGTATCTCGGACCTTGGACCAGCGGACTGCGTCAAATTGAGCTGAATTGCCCTGAAATTGTTTTTTTTATTGTATACTTACGTACGCGTAAATGTAGAGACATGTTGACCAGACTGCTAGAATTTATAATCCACTAGTAACTTGCTGTCTATCGCAAGTTACCTTCGTGTTAATCCTTGTTTCCTTGCTAACATTATAAAAAGTGTTTAGATTGATTTATATTTTTTATGTGTAGGTAATGAGACGAACGATGCGCTCTCCTGATAAGAGATAATTTTTAATATTTAATGTAATATAATTGAATATATTATTATAATTTATTTTACTCATGTCTAAGTAAAGTAAAAAGTTTATTTATTTCTTTCTTATCGTACAAAAATAAGATAATATATGTTACATAGAAATTATAAATCAATTAGCTGTATAGATATATAAATACAGAGTCATATGTATATGCCTGTCCATAACCATTGCAGCGATACACAGTAGTTTAAATAACAAAACAAAAGGGCATCGCTGCTTTGGCACTCATTACCCATTTTGAGACTTTTGATGGTTAGTCTCAATTTCAATAGCTACAACCTGCAAGTTTCACAATACACAATAGTAATGACTATTCTGCTTATGACTTGACGATATCTGATGGTGGCAGTGACATTTTTTGTTAAATTCCACCCGGACGAAGTCGCCAATAACAGCTAGTAACATTATAAATGTCAAAATCATAACGCATGTCAATATAATGACCTAACCTAAATATAGACAACGCTAAAATATTTTTTGTTTTCATTATTTTAACTGATTTTGAATTGCGTTTGAATTATTATTATTGTTTTCTCTGATTAATTTTACATTTATGCCTACTTTTTTTTAAATGTAAGAGTAATGAGACGAACGATACGCTCTCCTGATGGTAAGAGATAACGCATGTCCATGATTTTATTGATATGTTTATTTTATTGTATAATTAATTTAAATAACTATGGGCTTGACCCGAAATAAATTATTTATTATTATTTTAATTATACGTCAAATATTAAATATGTCAATATGATTCAATGTGATGTGAGGTTTACGCTAAAGTAGTAAGCTGTATTAACTAATTTGAAGTATATCGATTTTCCAAATTGATGTTACTCACATATTCATGTAACTAAAAATAAACTGGCTGACGGTAACCATAATCTCACGTACTTACTTAAAAGCTGGTAAATTCAACTGAATATGAAATACTAGCTGCGCCCCGCGGTGTTACCCTCTACATGTTTTCGGGATAAAAAGTAGCATATGTTCTAATCCAGGGTCTCAGCTATCTCCATACCAAATTCCATCCAAATCCATTCAGTCGTTTTTGCGTGAAAGAGTAACAAACTTCCATCCATCAAAACTTTCACATTTAATTTTATAATATTAGTGGAATTGCTTTTTTTTAACAACAAATACTAAAAAAATATAATAAAATTAATATTTAAGGGGGCTCCTATACAACAACATAAACGGGATTTTTTTGCCGTTTTTTTAGATAATGATACGGAACCCTTCGTGCGCGAGCCCGACTCGCACTTGGGCGACTTGGGCTTATTTTCTTTATGTACATAATTATAGCCTGTATTTATAAATAAACATATTATTAAAAGTTTTATTTAAATACATTAATATTTTACATACTTAGGTACTAAATTTATTATTTTTATCAGTTAAATTTTTTTGCATAGGTACATAATATATATATATATTATGTACCTATGCACATGTACAATAGATCCTTATATGTACAAAACTTCAATGAAAAATATCTAAACGACAGTGACAACCGTATGAAAAAAAATAAGCGGAGAAACAGACAGGCGCGTACAGCGACTATTTTTTATACAAAAAGAGTTTTGATGATATTCGCTAATGAGTTTACTTGTATACGTTTTGAGGTCAAACAAAAAATACTTACATGCTCAAAAAACACTTAAAATAAGTATGGACAAAGCGTTACGGTTAGTTCTCTCAAAACTGGCAAACATTATGAATAGGCATTATCTATGATATAATATATTTCATGGAATAAAAGAATTCGTGACAATATTGCCTCACCGTTGAACTTGACTGCCTATTATAGCATTCCTACATTCACATTTTTACGATCCGAACTTGAACCTCGTTATTACCGGGCTCGCCCCAAAAACCATTCTATCAACGACTAATCAGAGTATTGGCCGGTACCATGTTTATAAATCACTTACCTGTTACCCATAGCAGAATTGTACGTTAAGTATTAAAATGTATATTTTGTTAAATGAGGATTTTCAAATGGTGTTGCAGGAATTAAAGTGGGCCAAGTATGTCGCCTTGTGGTAGGTACATCAGAAAATTCATTGAAGGTAGTGTCTAGTGAGGAAGGGTTCTAGAATTCACCGGGCATCTCGGTACACTACCCCCGCGCTCGCGCTTCAAGTGCGAGGCGCGCAGCAGCACACAGTGCGTAGCAAGACGCGGCCGCGCGCGCTATGTACTCAGCATTGTCTCCATGATAAAGGCCACCGAATGTGGCCAAACTATAGTCTGAATTTGCGATATAATTAAACGTGAGTACCCGTATAAGTAAAACAAAAAATGTGTATTAAAGCCTATAAAATAAATAGATACAGAATGCTATTACTTCTTACCATTATGTATTTACCTAGTTCATCATATTACACGTACATCACTAATTATTAATTTGATTAATTTATTGATTGGGCAATATGTTATAGTTACTTTTATATTGACATTGATATATATCTATTTTTATTTTACTATATCAACAACTTTTTTTTTGCTATATGTTTCGGTTTTCTTTAATTCCGTTTTTCTTGTATACACTAGTGTAGTTTATTCAGTAGCAGTAAAATCTCCGAGTCGAACGTTTCATTGACGAGTACAACTCTACTTCATGCACTAGCGCTTTAATATGCCTAATAGCTCAGAAATCTTGCCTTAAATCGCGTGACGTTATGCCTTGAATTTTGCATGGTTGACCAATTGACCATTGTAGTAGGCGCGCGTGGTCGAAGGTCGCACGTGCTAGATCGCAGGGGGTTGCGACTCGACATGTGTACTTAGCGGAATAACATGTTATTTATTTACAACGTTAAAATATATTAAATATCGATTGGAACAGAGCGAGAGAGAGAGTAAACAAATCCATCAACAACATCTAACATAACATTATAGTATTCTTATTCTTATTTAAAGTGGGGCGAAAAGTCTTGCATTGACGTCCCGCTTGGGGTGTTTTGTGCATTTTTCCCTACCAGTATCTCCCCGAGCCAACCCAGCTCCTTGAAGTACCGGAGCGAGACTCCGGGCTGCTCTGAGTACATTATAGCATATCTAAAGAAGCCTTCATTTATGCTCCGACACATATTTCCTAATGATTGAACTGAAATACAACACCAAAATACACTTGCAAGAAATAGCTCAAATTTGTGAAACAAGGCCAGTTTGGGATATTTCTTCCGCATTACAATGAATATGCATTTTTTACAAAGAGAAATGGCTTTTAGAGGCCGTCTGACATCGAAAGGTAGTCAATAATAGCTCACAATAGCCCCTGACAGGGCCGGTTCAATGTCGAGGCCTCGTGTCTTACATTTTTCATGAAGACTTCGTATTCAGCCTGACAAGTTAACGAGCCACCGAGAAAGCCCGACGTTCGGTATTTGTGAATGGAAAATTGAAAAGTAGTGACCTTAATCAGAAATAGAAATTCAATTACAAGTTTTTCTCTGATGCAATCAGTCGGCAAGTACATATATGCTTTTTAATTTTCTTCTGCAGTTTTAGTAATGCCTGGAGTCTGGATCAATGATGACAGTGGTATATACTGTCCCCACGATTTCACTCCCATTTACCATAATAAACATTGTAAATTGTATCAGTTACTGAATATGGACTTATAGCATCTTAAAATAATATCTTAAATGAATAGGTAATTACACATAGAAAGGAATAACGCCTGTTCATGACCTTGGTGGTACCCATAACTTTATGTAACAAAACAAAGTTCAGGCTTTGGTGATCATTTGTTTTTTTTTTTTTAACGTTAAATTAATGAAACAAAAGAAAAGCTCTGCTTAATACCAGCTGAGCATCATAATAGACATCTACCTAGACGACATACTGCTAAGAAGACCTCATCATCATCATTTCAGCCGTAGGACGTCCACTGCTGGACATAGGCCTCCCCCATTGACTTCCATAAAGACCGGTTGGAAATGGCTCGCATCCAGTGCGTTCCTGCGGTTTTATCTTTTTCTATCACCCAGTAATCATTTGTCGTATAGTAATAAATGAACAGATTATCCAGAATCATACTTTACCCGATGGAAAACATTTTCTCAGAATTTTCTACTTCAAACATATAACTGCCTCATAGAAACCAATTTTACATTGATACCTGTACGACTGTACGTACATTGACCCTACTTCATCATAGAAACCGGCCAGCTTTTATTTCTGCTACCAGATAGCGTTCTGTCTATGTAATTGGCAGTGTAAACAGATTTAGCGACAACCGTGACGGATCGGTTCAATATCACTTATGTAGGTACAGTGCGCTCAACCAAAAGAACATGTCTTTGCTCAATGTGGTAAAACGCATTTTCGCTAAATTTCTTCTCGTCTTCTTTCACTAGAGTCGCGTGTGAGAAAATAAATGTTTCTATCTTTCTTTCGTTTTTGACGTGAATAAGTACGTTTTCTTTGGCAATTAGCAGCGTTGTCATACAACTTGATATGACAAGCATTATGCTGAGATGAGCCCATTTTTTACAAGCTTTTATTTAACTTGTAATGTATGTATGTTTGTTCGGGTGGAATCTTGAAAGTTAAATTGTACCTACTCCCCGATGTCTGATTGGACTCAAATTTGGTGTACTTATGTATATTTGGTGACAATATAATGATATGGTACCACAGAGCTGATCTGATGATGGAGATAGACGATGGCCATGTACCTACACGTATTCACGTACGGGCGTAATTTCAACCCCCAACAATGAGCTTGAGCTGACAGTGAAGAAAAACATCGTGAGGAAACCATGGCATGGTGGTAGATAATTTTCTAGTACTCGGCTGGCTAGCTACCACCCTCAAGTTAAAAATCTATCGCCAAGCATCTAACGGTGTATTCCGGCAGCCTCACTGAGTACTGAACCCACGTACATCGATGTGTAATCGAACCACGTTAACTACTAAGCTTTCATCGCTACTATCGCTACATGAACATATTAAGTCATAACAATTCAACTAAAAAACCTAAAACGTAACATTGGTGTTATCAATAAAATATTTGTATTTGTACTGCAGATGGCTGCGAAAGACCAACTAAAATTCAAACCATATATTGATGATTTCATTAATTTTAAAACTCAATAACGACACTTTGATTTACATCCAAACGTATTTATCCACTTCAAAGTATGTACAATACCGCTCAAATTTAGTGACGCACCTCGCACCTATAAACTAGGAGGAAATAATAAATCAAGTCTAGTCTCCTCATTATTAAAGAAGACTGACTGAGAAGGTCGAGAAAACAAATATGAAAATATACGACATACAACAAAGCGCGATATAACTGGGCATTCACGGAGCAAAACGTTGAGCAATCACCGTTTTAAAACTTTATTCAATTGAATGGTGTGAGCGAAATCTGGAATAAGCGCATTTTGTAAATCTTTTAAATTATTTCATTTTTAACCCCGGACGCAAAAACGACTGGGTGTTATAAGTTTGACGTGTCTATGTGTCTGTGGTATCGTAGACAGTCGACAGATGAACCAATTTTGATTTTTTTTCTTTTCCGTTGTTCGACAAAAAAGCGAAATTGTGCAAAAAAGTTATTATGTTTAAATATTATAAAGAGAAAAGATTTAATTGTTTGTTTGTAATACGCTATCCCCGGGTGACAAAGGCTACTTTTTATCCCTGTATTCGCACGGGAACGGGAACTATGCGAGTGAAACTGCAAGGCATCCGCAAGTATTATATATATATCGATAGATTTGTATCAATAGTTGCTTTGCTGGTATCGAAATAAAATAATAATGCAGCTCAAATACAAGAACGTTATGCATCGAGCGTCAGGCAATCGATCGAGGTTACAAGTTGGAAACTGACTTTGACCCTTCAGTATAAAATTAAATGATCCGTGTTTATTTTTCACTATGGCAAATAGTCGGGATATAGAGCTTGGCGACAGGTTTTCAACTTGAGGGTTAACTCCTTAGTCACAACACAGCATCAATCATCATTCACAAAAATGCTCAGTACATTTTCATTCTTCAATCATTTTACATTACAAAAACTTGAATGATTGATTGATAACTCTTTAATGTCCACATAAAATATTATACAATACAGAAGAAAGAGAAATTAACTCAATGAAAAGGTGTAACAGTTGGCGACCTTATCGCAAAAAGCGATCTCTTCCAGGCAACCTTAGGGTGGAAAAGATTAAAGGAATAAAAAGACGGGGTGTGTCAATAACGAGGAGATACATACATAACCATAACATAAATATATTCATATCTACATTCCAATAATAACATAATTATCCTAATACATAGGTTAGCTTGAATGACTAAAAATTCATTAAAAAATAAAATTAATATTTTCCTTACTTATGTGAAATGTGAAATTTTGTCTTACTTTAGGTCTTGGAATAAGATATAGGACACTTTTCATCATAATCCATTACCACGGGATGCAGCTAGTATAAATATAAAATGAGTATTTGTATAAAGATAATGTATATATACAAATAAGCGACAAATAGTAATAGCAATACATCTGCGAAAGATAAAAAAGTTTGAAATTGTATTTAATGAGGGCGATCGATGGAGCACGTCTAATGGCAGCAGGTAACGCATTGTAAATGCACTAGTTGTCGGTGCCCAGGTATCCCAGGTTATCTAGTTATCCGCCACAAAACCCATCACAGATATAGCTCAATATATTAGCAAGCTGAAGTGGCAATGGGCTGGACATATCTGTTGTGTAACCGATAACGACTGAGGTAGGCGTGTTCTATAATGGAGATTGTGAATAGGCAAACGTTATGTACCTGAGACTTTTTTTTTATGTGAATATAAGAAGCAAACAAGCGACGCGCGACCTGATGGTTTTTTATGTTTGTCAGGCTAGGTGTTTTGACCACAGCTCACGTAATGTTAATTGAATGTGTGGTCGAAAATGGCACACCTAGCCTGTCAAACATTTAAAAAAGAAGTCTTAATCACCCTTCGTTTGAAGCTCTGTAGATTTTTTTTATGTAAAAAGTAATGAGACGAACGAGACGCTCTCCTGATGGTAAGAGATAACGCCTGTCCATGATCATTACAGCGATACACAGAACTTTGAGTAACAAAACAAAGTCCAGGGTATCATTGCTTTGGCGCTCATTACTTTGAGTCTCAACAGCCCAGTAATTTCACTAGCTGCAGTACCCTTCAAACCGGAACGCAGTAATGTTTACACACTATTGCTTAGCGGCAGAATAACTGGTACTGCGGTGGTACTTACCTAGACGACCTCCTGCTAAGGAGATCTACCACCAAGTAAAACTCGACGGAAAAACCGAAGGTGGGAAGCCATAGATGACTCGATGGAGTAACGACAGCTGGCGGTGGCTGGAAACGAAAAGCTGAGTGGCGTGTCTTGGGAGTGACTTATGATCAGCAGTGGCCTACAATAACCCGATGATGATGATAGGGTAATTTCTACGAACCTAATGACATGATAGGCAAGCTTTTAATGTAGTACGATTATGACATCGTTTATTACTTTACAGCACGTGTAGCTGTACCTACACGTACGTCCATAGGTTTTCATGGCTGTAATGATTTTTTAAATTTATTGTTATTTCATATTGACAACATGCGATAGTATTTGTTTCGGTTTACGTAGTCGGCATTTTGCGTACTAGTTTGAATGGGTCATAAATACAGGGTGTAATAAACCAAAAGAGAGCCATTTTACTCACCATTATAAATCACATTTAATCCTAATAATATTTTTTTTTAATCGTAGGACTATACACACAGCGCCATCTGGCCCTAAACTAAGCAGAGCTTGTGTGATGAAGTCAGATAACTGATAGAATAAATACTTTTTTTGTAAATAAATACTTTTTTTGTAAATACATACTTATATTCTCTGCTTTCTTTTTTTCTTCTTATGGTAAGCACAATAAAGAGTTATATCTATCTATCTATCTATATTACATACAGAACACCCAGACACAGAACAAACATTTGTTTATTCACAAAACGTTTGCCCTGAGTGGGAATCGAAGCCACGCCCTACAGCTCGCAAGGCAGATTTATACTACCAATGAGCCAACGGGGCGGCTGTCATGATAAATGTGAAAGTTTGGATGGATGGATGTTTGTTACTCTTTCACGCAAAAACTACTGAACGGATTTGAATGAAATTTGGTATAAAAGTAGCTGAGACCGAGGATTAACACATAGGCTACTTTTTATCCCGAAAACATGTAGCGGGTAACGCCGCGGGGATATTTCACACAGCGCCAGCTAGCCGCAAACTAAGCAAAGCTTCCAAGATAAATTGTAATAAACCGTATGTATTACAATTTTGGAATGTAAACCTGTGGAGTGTAATGTTTCACAGTTGATTTATGTATGTATGTGAGATAAATTTCTTTATTCCACCATAACTTCTAAATGTCTGATTAGATTTGAATGTATGGGGTATCGTTAGAATTCTTACAACAATGCGAGAGACACTGGCTACAGTTTTTTTGTAACATAATTATGTTTCTTTAATTTTCTTTACTACGGTTATTTGTTACAAGTTATATGATTTAGACTGGACTACACTGACCCAAAAGGGAACTATGTACTTAGAGACATTCGAAGGTGAGCCTAATTATTGCAAACTCGCTAGTTAAAACAGTAATATTTCACAATGCTTGCCGAAGAACATTTGATATCTACTAATATTTGACTGCTTTATCTGAGTAATTCTGCCTCGAGAGATGTAGGGTATGAGTTTGGACAAACATTTGTGTAACGAGCGTAGATATTTGTTCTATGTCTGTATGTTTATGTATTATAATTGTTTATTTACAAAATAATATATATGTATCCTATCAATACTATTTTATTAGCTTATTTGGTAGATCTGCTTTGTGAGCTGAGAAGCGATTGTTTTCCAATTAGAACAAACAGTTATGTATAAAATATGGTGAACATCGATGCCTAGATGGCGCTGTGTAAAATGTCTTATGGCACACGTATACACTACACAATATACACAGTCACACACACACGCACACGTACAAGCACATGCACACAAAAATGCATTATGTTGAAATGTATTTTATGTCATAAATAAAGTGTTGTCTATTGTCTATTGTCTATTGTCACAATCCCGTAAGGGTAAACAAATACTATGTCGTTTCTGTATTTTTGTTTATGGTTGATAAGCTAGGTGTTTGAACACAGCACACCTGATGTTAAGTGACTGTGTGATCAAAGATGGTAAAGCACACCTATCCTCGAATCGAATTGGCTCTCGAGTGAACCTGCTTGGACAAATTTTCAACTTGAAAGTGGTAGCTATTTCAATAAATAAAAAAATCAAGTTATGCGCTTACCAGTAAACATCGTGTGGTTTTTATTTATAAAACGGTGGTTTCTGTAGCTTTGCCTAATTTAGATCTAGATGGCACTGTGATCATATTTACTGCGGCTGCAACCTCTTGCGAACGCAACGTAGATTTTTGTAGTAAGTAAACTTGCTCGATTTAGAAAGAAAGAAAGTACTATAATAATAAACACCAAAGCCCGAGAACGGATAAAGTGGATTTAGGTAGGTGAAGGAAAAAATAAGAAAACAATGACCATGGTTCCAATCGAAAAGGGTATACTGGGGTAAAGCTAACACAAACAAGTGGCACAAAGCTTAATCTACTCGCTTTATAGCGCACTAAGAAGTTACTCGTTATTCTGGCACAGAAAAACTTTAGCGGAGTATTTTAAGCTGTGAGCGGAATGTTAAATTTCTCTCAAGGTCTGCTGTTACCCTAACTCATAACTATTATGATATATAAATTCACAATCTTCAAAAACCGACTCCAAGACTTCTTACCTAATGAAAATATCATCGATGGATACAATTTTTAGATTTATGTTGATTTTAAAAAACCGCTCGATCGATTTCGATAAAATTTATATGGGAACACTTCTCTCAAAAAAAATCACCAAAATCGATTCGTAATTGGATTAATTGAAATGATCGCGTAACATACGTATACAAAAAAACCGGCCAAGTGCGAGTCTGACTCGCACACGAAGGGTTCCGTATCTATTTATAAAAACGGCAAATAAATCACGTTTGTTGTATGGGAGCCCCCTTGAATACACGATCACAATGTTTTTCCTTCATCGGTAGTTCAAGCTCATTGTTGGGGTTTGAACACACGCCCTTCAGCATGTGAACTGACCGCACTAATCACAGGGCTATCATCGCTACAGATTCCATCATCTAGAGAAACTAACACAGCATTTCTGCGCCAAGAAATATATAAAACTGAACGAGTACATGAACAATCATCATTATTATACCCATTGGATAATAATAGATTTATTTTTATGTTAATAAAGAATATCAATCTATCTATCTATCAGGAATCACTTACTCCGATAGCGTACTCTACTGTTACTGGTTTTTTACGGTGGAGAGTGTAAACATTTTGTTTGAATATTCCGTGCTCTACCCCGGAGCCTTTCATATGTAGATATATTCCAGACCAACCCCATCGTTTCGTGGTTCCATGGGTTAATGAGTCAGATACTTGCCTATTCAAACAGGAGCGCGGTTATTAAAGCTTCCACTGCGGGTAATCAAGTTACCGTCGACGGTTACGTTGCCAAATAGCTACGTTAGCAGGGAGCCAGAGAGCGGATATCTTTACGACATGTAGACTGTAGAAATTGTGGTTTCAGGAAGGAGGTTTTAGTGAAACGACGTAGGTAAGTTTTTATTTATTTCAGTAAAAGTGAAATAATGTATGAAATAATGTATTTTTACCCATGACGGAACGGAGACGGCTGAGACGATGTTTGTTTGTGCAAATCCATGTTGCCATTTTTCTCCAAAACTACTAGTCCGATTTTGATACAGTTTTCAATTATGAGTTCGAGTTTCATTGCTACATTATCTTAGATAGGTGACAATTACTTTTTATCTGTTGTGGGTTTTTTCAAAAAAAATAATTTTGATTTTTATTTGTGGCAACCTTATTGAAACGTATTTGTAGCGATGATAGATCAGTGGTATTCGCGGTTGGTTCACACGTCAAAGGGCAATAAACCCTAACAATGAGCTTGAGCTGCCGGTGAACGAAAACATCGTGAGGAAACCATAGCACGTAGTACTCGGCTGGGTACCACCGTCAAGTTGAAAATCTACCGCCAAGTACCCAACGGTGGGCGCACTCAGTAGTGGTACAGTTTATAAAAACAGCTAATCCAGGTCTTAAAGTTGTTATTAACAAAGACAAGTCTTATATCAGATCTTAAGTAGGTTCCTATGTTTCTAACTACTTCAGTTACAAAGTTAGTTAGTTTTGTTTGAAAGTCTCAAAGTAATGAGTTTAAAAGCAGTCCAGTACAGAACAAAGTTCTGAGTATCGCTGCCATGGTCATGGACGTGCGATATCTCTTACCATCGGGAGAGCGCTTCGTTCATTTAATTACTTTCACATTTAAAATTAAGTTAGTTCCTCATCTCAAAGTTTGTGTAATTTTACGTAACATCTGAAATGTAATGAACCTAACAGAAGAGAAAGTTTTATTGTCTTAGAATTTGAGGGAGAATACATGAAAAAAATATTAATTTGCTGGAGAAATATTCGCTATCTACTATAATATTGTAAATGTGAAAATTTCTGTGTTTTACTCAATGACGCAAAAACGGCTGAACGGATTTGGATGAAATTTGGTACACATTTAGTCTATATTACCTGGATTATCATATAGGATACTTTTTATATCTGAAAAAATTAGACGTTACTTTGGGATTGATTATATTATCAACTACTGGACGTATACACTTTAAACTTGGTTCTTAAGGAACATTATTCCGGGATAAAAGGTATTCTTTATCTCATAATAAAATGCGTAAGTTTCATGACTATTGTTTATTTATTACTTACAATGTTTTTTATTGTTGACAGGCGCTTGGTCAAGACCATGGTCTGATGATAATAAATTGTTGTCAAATTAGTTAAATTTAAGTCCTCATCACTGTTGTAACTGAAACGACGCGGAAATAAACTAAATATGTATATACCTTGAATATTCATGTAATTTAATACAACTAATTGAAAAGACGAGCAAGAAAATCACTCACGGGAATAACCGGAATTGAACAGTTGGAGATCGGAAGCAATCTCAGGAATGAATAGACGCGCTAGTTATTTTCCTTTGTTAGATGCACTTCAACGCCTTGACGTTTCTAGATCACGCGACTTACGTTTTATTGTTGCCAACCTTTTTATTAGAAAAGTTACATCATCAATATTACTGTACTGGAGTATACTTATATATGAAGACTACTGTACTGGAGTGGCCTACTCCAGAGCATAGAGCATTCTATTGTATTTCTGTTGATAAGAAGAAGTTGTTGTAGAATAATGAACAATCAAATCCAATCAAAAATAAAATCGGTATTTTTATTTAATCGAATTATCGGTAAGATATTACATTTCATTCATTGCAAACGAATACATGCCAGACTACGTATACAAAGTATTCTACTATATTGAGAAAAAAAAATGTTTTCGGTTATGAACTTGCAGATAAAATAGCGTCTGATATCATAGGTGGAAATTAGTTTTTTTTTTGACATCGCACTTTGCACATTTGCCAAGTCAAGTAAAGTCAAGTATAAATCTTGTAAAATAGGTTTAAGAAAACCAAAGTAAGTCAAGTTCAAGTCTAGTCATGCCCTAGTCAAGTAGTGGCGGCTTTTTAACCAGCTTCAAAAAACTTTTAGAAACAAAACAAAATCTCATGTTTCACCATAAGGTAATATCACTTTTCCATACTCGCGAGTATGGAAAAGTGACATACATACTTATAATCAACATTTTATAAGTAAAACACCATTATTTTTAAACTAGAACAATCTAAGGAACACACGTTTTAGAAAATTGTATCTATAATGCGGCGATAAAACCTTTTTGCGTTCCGGCCAAAACTTATAACTCTTGCTTCATAAAATGTTCTTTTCCGCAATTTTTTTTATTCGACAATACAAAAAAGCCTAATACCAAATGGGCCCATCTCAGCATAGCTGCCGATTGTCACAGACAAGCGGCACTGGTTTCCAGATAGAACTTCTTAACCTATTTCTTTTTCTTTCTATTTGAGCAGTACTGTTGGACCTAAAAGGTTTGCCTTACGTTGTATTTTGGTGGCCAAGTTTTCCCGGGCATTTATTCGCAATGAGCATATAGCACGTAACGCGTATGCATTAGCAACCAACCCTTAACCGTAATTTCTCATCATGTGCTTCACATTGTTGTTACACATAAAATTATTTTAGTTGCTTAGCATTCACTTGGTGGTAGATCTCCTAGGTAGGTACCACCGCAGTACCAGTTATTCTGCCGCTAAGCAGTAGTGTGTAAGCATTACTGTGTTCCGGTTTGAAGGGTACTGCAGCTAGCGAAATTACTGGGCTGTTGAGACTAACTCTATCAAAAGTCGCAAAGTAATGAGCGCCAAAGCAGTGATGCCCTGGACTTTGTTTTGTTACTTAAAGTTCTGTGTATCGCTGCGATGGACATGGACAGGCGTTATCTCTTACCATCAGAAGAGCGCCTCGTTCGTCTCATTACTTTTTACATTAAAAAAAGTATAAAAAAATATTTTTATACTTAAAAGTCTAAAGAGAAAAGAAAACCTCTACAATTTCTTGAATTCGGATCCTATACCGTGAACTGTCACATATCTACGATATTCTACGCGTTTCACGGAAGCCAATCTGCTCTTTACCCCTTGAGATTATTCCCAACAATCCACCTGAGCTTCCCGTGACAATCCACCTAACCTTAAGGCGATATTTTTTAACTGTTAGCAGTTCTAGATTGTGTTTTTATCTACAAACATGTTTTTATTGGCATAAGCAGCTCTGCTGTAACGAAAGCAGTATTGTCCTACTAATGCTGCTTAGTTTCGGCATAATTTAAATATCCTTCAGAGACACCTGGTGGGCGGTCACTCCGTGACCTTTGTCAACTTTAAATTACCATTTTTTTACAATACAAGGAGTGGGAAGTTATTTAAATTAATCTTAATCTAGGTTTAAAGAAGTAGTTTGTGTGTATACCGCGAACAGACCTGCGACCAGCACCACCTGATCACGAGTATGACGCATGTACCAGACATTGCCCTCCTCAAGCATATCTGAAGGGAGAGCGACCCGACACACGTCGCCGCCGCAAGAAGGAGCCTTCGATGGTGAGTATGAATGCATCATTTAAAAGGTCGTTGGGCAGTGATGGGAACATGGACAGTGTATGTGAGACAGTGTACATATGTACATATAACCCTTAAAGGCTCACCTGGTTAAACTCCTAGTCACTATACAGCTCTAGTTTCTACAACACTGATGGACCCGACATTCGCTTCGTGATATCATTGACTGCTAAGAAATTTCGCCTTAATTAATCTCATTTACTCAAATTAATCAAACAATATTTTTATGAGATAATAAAAAATTAAAACCAATCATTTGAAATGTGTTTTTATAGATCTGCTAAAAGATTACATTCTAAAAATATACTAAGATTGTAAAGTATTAATTGTAATTGTAAAGCATAAGTTATTTTATTTTTAGATTCAGGTTAAGTTAATTTTTGAGTGAACTTAAAAAAAGCTCAAAAATCGAAATTATAAAAAAAACGTGCACAAACTTGCGTAACCGCTATATTTTTCTGTGCTAAATTGGACCCTATCGCGCACATTGTACACTGATTTATTTATTCACTGCATTAAAACGTCAAAAAATAATATAGGACCTTAACTAAATTACCTTTAAAAATTAATCCAAGATATTCTCCAATATTGAATAACCAAATATAAAACAGCACTTCACAAAACACTGCAAAAGTTTGCTACTTTTTTTCGTTTTTATGTAACTTTTGTATTAACAATTTCGCGTTCCCGCGTTTTCGTTGTAGCGCTCGTTTGGGCGGGCGGGCGTCCACTCGGCAAGAAACGCGCGAGGCAACTGAACTGCTCGACTCGATTCTAACATTCATAATACTATTCATATCACAAACGTTTCAATTCTCGAAATTATCATTTTGTCTTCTAGTATCAAATGTTTGACAGGATGAAATTCGCTGATACTACCTATTTGACTTCCCTGTTAGCTCATTTGGTTGATTTGCTTCTTAAGCTGTAGGGCGTGGGCTATATATAATATTAACACAGGCCAACATTAATGTTTCAAACATATGTACCTAAATGTTTGTTTAGGGTCTGTATATTCGAAATGTTTATACATATATTTATTACTAACTGTTACCCGCGACTTATAATATAGTATAGTAAAATAGTAGGAAGTAGAATTGCAGGGCGATAACTTTAAAATAATTAATTAAAAATAAGCTTTCAAACAAAATCTGATATAAAAAGTATTATTTGTATTAATTCAGGTAATAAACTACACTAAACAAATCCGTTTAGCCGTTTTTGCGTGATTGAGTAACAAACATGCAAACACACAAGGATTCAAAATTATAATGTTATATAGTAGGATAAGTGTAGTTATAACGTGCATAAGTGTTCTATATATACAATACATGTATACGTACATAATTATTATATTCAGTTCCCATAGTGTAAACTTTGTTTACTTTGGGACTGGATAGTGAAATGTCCGCAATTTTTTTTTCTAATTGTATGTCCGTACATGGTGGATGTTCTCCATGTACGGCCGATTGTACGCACAAAGCGTTTTGATTCCACATTTTTCATTCGCACAGCGAGGTTGTGGAACTCTCTGCCGGAGTCTGTGTTCCCTGTTAGGTACAATATGGGTGTCTTCACATCTAGAATAAGTAAGTTTTTACTAGTTAAACGTGCTCCATCTTAGACCACACTACTGCTTAACATTAGGCAAACGCAAATCTATTTTGAATAAAAAATAATAATAAAATTTACAAGACATGGTAATTATTTATCAGTAGTTTTTTTTCTAGCTCTACGTAGGTACTTTCGGATACAATACATTATTTCAGGATGAAAGCTACCCTATATACTTTTCTGTACCCCTGACGATGTGTATGCAAAATTCCATGAAGATCGATTGAATAGAAGCGAACAACCCAACCCACATTCAACAAACCCACATTCGCATTTACAATATTGAGGAATACCTACGACAACCTTGGCCTAATATAGTATCTTTATTATTTTAAGCTATTTAGGTAATTTTCTATAATAAGTAATTGGTGCATATAACGTTCCATTTTTAATCTAAAATAAGTAGGTTGATCTTTGATTTCATTAATTAAACTCGTTTTGTCATATATAGCGCTACAATCTGTAGCCATAATAGCTCAATGGGTAACGCGGTCAGTTCATGCCTCGAAGGGCGTGGGTTCATATCACAACAATGAGCTTCTGGTGAAGAAAAACATCGTGAGGAAACCATAACATGCTGGTAGAGTATTTTTTAGTACTCGGCTTGCTAGCTACCACCAAGCTGAAAATCTGCCGCCAAGCATCTTACGGCGTATTCCAGCAGCTTCACTTGAAAGCCAGTTCTATTATAGGCTAGCTTACCATCTTCGACCACAACGTCACTTAACATCAGGCGAGCTGTGATCTAACCTATCAATCATAAAAGAGCCATACACATACATAAAATCACGTCTTTTCCCCACTGGGGTAGACTGAAGGTGCTAACCTATATATCTTTCCAGTAGCTACGATCCTGGTCATACATATTTCGCTTCCTCTGGTGTTTTATTCATAAAGCGCTGAATTACGTGCGTGAGTGTCAGAAAGTGATATAATGTAGTAAAACATGGCTTTTCGTGTTGTTTCCAAAACTCGGTTGCAGCTTGTGAAGTCATTACAATTTTAGATACTAGAGCATGACCGGACTGGATATTGACTTTTATTGTGGCTTGATAAATAAATAAATATCGTCGAACATTTCACACAGTGCCAGCTAGCCCCAAACTGAACAAATTTTGTTATATGGGAACTAAATAACTGATAGAATAATTATATACTTCTCTTAAATACATACAGTACACCTAGATATAGAACAAACATTTTTGGTCACAGAAATGTTAATTCTGGTGGGAATCGGACTCACCCCCTACAGCTCTTGAAGCAAATATTCTATCAAATGAGCATCTTAGATTGACACTAACAAATACACATTTCTAAGCCATAAAAAACAATTTAAATAAGGAAAACCCCTCTATGCATCAATTCTAACGGAACTTGACAAAACAAAAGTTCTTTGACTTAGTTTCACAAGGATCCCAATATTGCTGACGTAATATTAGAACTAGAGCGTTATTAGGCCGTACAATCGTCTCTCTTGAACACAAGAAACAAATGAGATCGCAATTGTAGTTCCATTTTTAGCCACATTTATTTTGACCTTTATGGAACCGTATGTCTACAAGTCACTTAAAATTTTGGCTGAAAACTCCGACAGTTTTGAAGTAGGTTTTGAGGTTATATTATTATTTACGTTTCTAACTGGAATATTATAAATTGTGTGCTTTACCAATAATTCATTGATGGTTTTATATATAAACCAAATGATGAACATTTCATTTATAATTTTGTAGTAAGTAATTTTCTTTATAATTATTCATTAGGTATGTTTTCATTTTTTATTTCATCTTCGTATTTCTGATAAATGGTTTTCGATCATAGATAATTATCAGTTATAATTATATTTCTTTTGAATTTATGTTTGATTAGGATTTTGTACCAAGTCTGGGTTTTCTAAATATATCTAGCTCTAAATAGAGACAAACAAAGTAGCTGTACGCGTTATGTTCGCTTACTTTTTCTAAGCTACGGAAGGAAGGTTTGTATATCAAAATACAACTGCTTTTATAAATAGATAAATAATTCAACGTAGAAAATAAAGCACACACGTTCGAAGCCGGGGCATGTCGCTAGTATTTTATAAGTAGGTACGAAAATGTATCTAGAACGACCCTGCTAATATTACGAGTATACATGTGAAAGTTTGTATGTTTGAATGTTCAGATGTTTGGATGTTTGTTACTCAGTCACGTAAAAACCCTAAACGGATTTAGATGAAATTTGGCACAGATATAGTTTATTACCTGGATTATACCTATAGGATACTTTTTCTGTAATAAAATGTTAGGTTTCTGTGGTATTATCAAAAAACGATCTACTACGTATCCACTCGAAATTTGGTACAGATGCATATCGAGTCATCGCACAAGTTACGGCAAATCAATAATAACAAATAAAGGAGCACGACTTTTTAACAAATTACCCTCACACTTAAAAAATATAAGCTCGTTCAACGCATTTAGGAAACATTTAGCTCGCCATATTACCGCGTTGAACCGGCCTAGTTCGTTTTAATCTTTTGCCTAAAATTTTGTAAAGTAATGTTAATTTATTTATTTATATTGTTTTCGTAAAATTTAAATAAATAATAAATAATAAATATCATAGGACATTACACACAGCGCCATCTGACCCCAAACTAAGCAGAGCTTGTGTGATGGAAGTCAGATAACTGATACAATACATAAATACTTTTTTTTTTGTAAATACATACTTATAATACATACAGTACACCCAGACACAGAACAAACATCGATGTTAGTCACACAAATGTTAGTCCTGAGTGGGAATCGAACCCACGCCCTTCAGCTCTCGAAGCAGACACACTACCAATGAACCAACAGGGCTGTCGGTTTAAATGCATAGTTGACTGAATATAATTTTTTTAGTCCAACCATGTTATCAGATAAGTGACAGTAATGTGTTCGATGATAATAAAGTTTCTTTAAGGTGGTTCGAATTCCATACAAAGAAATTTTTGCCATTTATGAATAAATGGAGCATAATTTTACAGTAAAATCACAGCTACTCTCATTTATTTTAGTCCTTATTTGCGGTAAGTCACAACTGTTTGAATAAAACAGTAGATTATTAGCGGAAAATCAAATTTATGAATTTATGATTTTTGAATAATACAGTAAATTATGCTAATCATTTACTGTTTTATTCAAGCAATTGTAATTTACCGCAAATAAAGACCAAAATAAATGCCAGTAGCTGTGATTTCACTGTAAACATGCACAAAGCATGCTGTAACTGTGCATGGTGGTAGGGTACTTTCTAGTACTCGGCTGGCTAGCTACCACCCTCAAGTTGAAAATCTGCCGCCAAGCATCTAACGGTGTGTTCCGGCAGTCTCACTTGAGAGCCAGTTCCATTCCAGGCTAGGTGTGCTTTAACATCTTTGATCACGCCTTCACTTAACATCAGGTGAGCTGTGGTCAAACACCTGGCCTGTCGACCATAAAAAAAAAATTAAAAAAATTATGCACCATTTGTCCATAAATGGCAAAAAATTATTTGTATGGAAATCTTACCACCTTAAACCTAAGAATTCTGCAAATAATACTTGTACGTCTGTGTTCTCACAGATATCTCCCCTCTGTCTGTGTAACAGTGATTTTTCTTGTTTTGTTTTTATTCTACCCACATAAGAACTATTATTTCCATCGGTATTCTAGTTCACTTATTCCCACGTTCCCAGTCCTATTGTAGTTGTAATGAGTTGTTTGCATTCTATTTTGAATAACAATGACACTCGCTTTATATAATATAACTATATTATGTTTTATTTCTGACAAATATCTCTCCTATGGCTTAGAGGTTTTTTAACTTTAACTTTTATTTATCATGCTAATTAAGTGACGAATTCAGACGAAAGTACTAGTCTATGAGGAACTAAGGTAAAACGTAAAGAGATACGTATTATGCTTAAAAGAAGAATGTGGAGATCACGGTAGAAATCTGAAAAGAAAAATATGTTATGACGTCCCGACTAATGAAGGATCTAAAGACAAGAAGATGAGTTAAATTGCAAGATTAATAAGTTATATCTTCATCATTATCGAATGTATCGAAGATACTACTGTTGAGCATAGGCCTCTCCCAAGACACGTCACTCAGCCCTATCTTTGGTTGTTATAAATTAACTAAGTTATAAGTTACTAGCGGACGCCTCGCGGTTTCACCCGCTTAGTTCCTGTTCCCGTTGGAATACAGGGATAAAAAGTAGCCTGTCACCCGGAAATATTGTAGATTCCCAACGGTGAAAGAATTTTTGAAATCGGTCCTGTAGTTTCGGAGCCTATTCAACAAAAACAAACAATTAAATCTTTCCTCTGTATAATAGTATAGATAGATAATAAGTAATGTTTAAACTATTTTTTTTAAACATGCTTTTAAATGTATAGCAGCCAGGCAATGGCGAAACTTAAAACGGACAAGCAAAATTAAAAATGTATACATAATTTCGATTCTATTAATTAAATAACTAAAATAAGTGAAAACTTTTAAGGCTTTTGTATGTTAATTTATCTTCTATTTATTTATTAAGTTAGCAGCTGTTTTCCATGTAAAATAAAAAAAAAATAAAAAAAAAAAATTGGAGGACATTTCACACAGCGCCATCTAGCCCCAAACTAAACAAAGCTTGTACCAGAAGCTAGACAGCTGATAGAATACTTAGATACTTGTATTTGTTCATGCCTACTTATAATATATACAGAATACCCAGACACAGAATAAACATCTACATTAGTCACACATCTATGCTAAGCTATGCTATGAGCTAACAGGACATTCATTGTACTGTTATTGTATTGTACTGTTGATCGTTGAGAAGTTCCTTAGTCTGAAACCAATTCTGGGTGTGGAATCAGGTCATGCTTACCATAACAATGCATTGTCATCGAAACTGAACCAGCGTGTCAAGTTTCAACTCCGTAGAAAGAGGAAGTGGTTCTAATTGAACTTGCAAAATTTTACCTAAACCAACAAACAAAGTTAGATAAAAACTTGGAAAAACGAGCTTTGTCATGTATATATATAATTAATGTTTACAGCGTTATCAAACAAAAATTATACATTCTAAATTATTAGTATTGTACTTAAAGCTAAAATGAAATTGTGGATCTATTTTGAAACAAATTTCCTCTCACAATAATGGACCATTTGATATTACAATAGCTATGCAAATTTGCCATTTATTTCTTAAATAGTAATATTGATAACTTACAAATTATAGGTATTAAATTTTATCCTATCTACTTCGTTACAGTGCTGAGACAATTTATTATAACTAATGGCACGGAGAACTATAAAAAAATTCAAAGCACATACTCGACTCGTGTTTCGTTCGTCCCAGTACAGTACTAAAACCTTTATGAAGTTACATTTATTTTGCTGTTAAAATGTTGACAGAAACGAAGCATAGCATGTCGGGGTCCATTGTCCTTCTGACCTACTTTGTCCTCGGTGGAAGTACATTAATCATTTAGTAAAAAGTTACCTCTTATTACCTTTTTGAGTTTCCGAAACAAACAAGGATCCTAATTGTTGCGCCATTTTATTATGTCAGTATTTATGTCAGTTTGTACATAAATATCTGTACAAATCGCGAAATACAAACGGAATCTGTTCATCCTACTGTATGTTACGTTCTTTTTGTCTGTTAACCATGAAACTGCTACATAAGTGAATATGTTTAACGGTAAAATTTATGAAACTATTGTTTTATAAATGTTATTGTTTGTTTGAAAAATGTTAGTTTTTGAACAAATCGTTGACCTGATTCCTATGGCAATAGAATACGCCACTTAGTTCAATCTTCAATGTGCAAGACATATAATTTTTTTTTTTATTTATTTATTACACACATTTATCACATCTAAACATAACACAGAGAACATAAAAAAACATTTAAATTGACTAAGTAATAAATCTAATAAATCTGCAACTGGAGGTAGTTTAGAATTAAGTGAATGGCTGCTGCCGAGCTAGGATTAACTCCTGTATTACGGCAGACAGCATATTTACCAAACAAAAGCTTCGTAAGGCAAGGACGTCGTGTGAAACAATTATTTACTTTATAAATAAATAATCTATACTAATATTATGGAGAGAAATCATTTCTATTTTTGTATGTAAAGAATAAACTTAATAACTACTGGACCGATTTCAAAAATTATATCACTGTTGGGAAGCTACACTATCCCAGGGCGACATAGGCTACTTTTTATCCCTTTATTCCCACGGGAACAGGAACTACGCGAGCGTCCGCTAGTTTGTAATATTACTGTAATTTTCATTACAGATGCAATAACCAATCAATGAAATCAGATTTATATTCATAAACGAGAAGGCAATAAGGAAAACTAATGGTACAGAACTGGCGGTGTTATGTGCTGCAATATATTCAGATGTTTTGGATGGATTTTAGACATTTTACAAAGGTAAGCTTCGGTTCTCTACAACAGCAACAAGCAGTTAGGGACAACTAGCTAATAACCTCGTCAAAATCTACTTCTGTACAGCACAACATACAAAATCCACTACACAAACATGTACAGATTTTAAAAAAAACAGACATAATTTTGCATAAAAATTTAATGAGGACTTCATGATTGTATAATTTTATTATGCTTGTCATAAGCCTAATCGCGGATTCTTCTAGCTCTCCAACTATTGACAAAAAGCCGATTGTAGCTTCTTTTTAGGGTTCCGTACCCAAAAAAACGCGTAAAGGTAAAACGCGTCCCTATTACTAAGACTCCGCTGTCTGTCCGTTTGTCACCAGGCTGTATCTCATGAACCGTGATAGTTAGAGTTGAAATTTACACAGATGATGTATTTCTGTTGCCGCTATAACAACAAATACTAAAAAACAGAATAAAATAAATATTTAAGGGGGCTCCCATACAACAAACGTGATTTTTTGCTGTTTTTATAGATAATGGTGCTGAACCCTTCGTGGGCGAGTCCGACTTACACTAGGCCGGTTTTTTTATTTATTTGATATACATATTACAATGACTAATGTTTGTAAACATTAGTCATGGCGAAAAGAACTGGAAATACCTTTTTTTTTAAATTAATGTCAATATTTTAACATTTAACCCTCTAAAATTGAGACCCCGAACGAAATCCGTGATCCGGACCTGCATACCCGTACACAAATATGTCAATGAACTTATCGTATTTATATGCGTGTAGTTAAAACGTTACATAAATACACAGTATATGATTGAGAGACCGTTCAATGAGGTGGTTTTTGCTGTCACTGTAACAATATACTATAACTTATTTTATAGTAGTGAAACAATATCTCAGTCTATGTGAATAAAATAATAAACAAATAAAATTAAGTATATACCAATAAACAAGTGCTCCTTCGTTAGGTAAATTCTTCGAAAGCCTTTAAATAGGATCTCGTCGTCGACCTTTAAACATTATTGTATTACCTTGAAGAAGAACCTAGTGTAGAAAAATGTAGCTGTTGCATTCCAGGCTAGGTGTGCTTTACCATCTTCGACCACACCCTCACTTGGCATCAGGTGAGCTGTGGTCAAACAACTAGCCTGTCAACCATAAAAAAATAAAAAAAAGTTTCGATTCTTACCCAATACATTCATGTTATCATAAGTTTAAAATTTGACATCTAATGTATTTGAAATAATTGTGAGGTAAATGTAACCGAGTGCAAGATCTGCTTAGCTTGAGCTCAGATGATGTTGAATGAAATTTACTTTATTATTTATGGTGGCTTTTCTCAGGGATTGAAAGCAGAACGCGCGCGGCCTTGAAGTGAGAAGCGAAACTTGGCCACGTGTCTTTACCACGTCACTTCCATAAACAAAAAAATAGTCGTTTAATCCTATTGTTAATTTTAGATTCCTTACCTTGATCTTGGCTTGCATATTTTGCTGCGCTTTGTGCTGTGGATTCCTAGTAGTTTTAGGTGCTGGAATCGCTTACGGTTACAACATGTCGGTCGCTGAATACCTCGAGCTCAAGAGTTAGTATTAATACCGCTTAATAAAATTACGTAAAACTAAATTTTCGAACAACGTAAAGTTTTTTAGGTTATTCACATAAGTAATTATGTATTTACGTGTAGTAATATATTCTTCAAACTCATATCTCTCACATTTTAAAGAATTTCTAACAATTAATAACCAAACAAACAAATTACAGCAGCCTTTAGCAGCAGGCTTAAACGCCAATTGAGCAAACTGCTAGCTGCAATTTCAGCTACTCCAGGTCGAGACTGTCCGGAAAATACTTGATTTTTATAAAGCCTTTACCAGTCTAGCTTGCTAGTCACACATCTAGTAGTAGTGACTCGGCTATTATTTTGACTGGCCTGCATTCGTCAACGCTTGTACTAAAATCGACACAGCTTCACTATGACATCATGACCGGACTCGACATTGACCCATGTGACTTTGACTGACACATGATTTACAAATAGTACGTCAAAATTTAGATAGATACCCAGGTACTTTTTATGATGTAAAAACAATGAGGAGAAGAATTGACATCTTTGGCAAGGTATATTTAATTATTTTCAAAATATTTGTTTTGTTTTTCAGGAGCAGACATAACAGTGTATGTCCGCCGGGGCCAGTTTGGGGATAAACCTTACCTTAAGCCACCACTATCCAGAAGGACTGGGGGCGATGAACCTGACTGTAAGAAATTTTCTGACAATTGTTGCTAAATGATATTTCTATTAAATTACATTGGCAATACATTCCACTTATTGGCAAGTAATTATTGCCACTTATATAGGGTTAGTAACTTCACGTAAGGGTTGTAACTGTAAGGCCATTTAATGAGTTGTAATAATGCCATTGCTATGTGACTTCCTATACCTACCAGGTGACGCTGTTCAACATACTTAGATTATACCGCGTAGCGTGGGTTCAAATCCAAATAATGAGCTTGAGCTGCCGGTGGAGGACAACATCATGATCTAGTACTCAACTTGCTAGTTGAAACTCAAGGTGAAAATCTGTCGTCAAGCACCTAACGGTGTATTTCGGCAGCCTCACTTAATAGTTTGCTTAATTCCATCATACCACAGCATCACCTAAGATCGGGTGAACAGTGGGCAAGCACCTAACTTGTCAAGAACCTCGTACCCGCGCATCTGCTGTCTTAACGTGTGAGGCGCGGCCAAAAATAGCATGTCAACCAAAAAAACCTACTCTTCGTTTTGCAGTGTTCGCGTCAAACTATTCAGTGGATTACCAAGACCATAAGTTCGTAGATAACGCCAAACCTCTGTCTGACGCATGGCAGAAAGCCCAAGACACAAGCAACTACGCTGATAAGCTTACCAAATATTCGAAAATGAAATCTAATATCATGAGGGCATTTCCTAAGGATGAAGATGATACCGTGGGAACTCTGGTAAATCACTTAAATTATAATTTGTAGCAATGTTCATAAGGTTATTTTGTTCTCTGTACTTTTTTTCGTTTATGGTGTGCACAATAAAGAGTTCTATCTATCTATTAATAATAAGCATGGAAAGTCTCAAAGTAATGAGCGCCAAAGCAGTGATGCCCTGGACTTTGTTTTGTTACTCAAAGTTCTGTGTATCGCTGCAATAGTCATGAACAGGCGTTATCTCTTACCGTCAGGAGAGCGTCTCGTTTGTCCCATTACTTTTTACATAAAAAGCAATAGAAATGGCAAGATCTGCGTCGTCTTACACTTATAAGAACCATCACGCATTACCATTATTATTTCCCGTGTTTTTATTATAATTTACATACAAAGCACGTTTTTGGGAAAAATAAGAATTTACGTCCAAATTTTAATCCTCAAGAAACATACTGTAACTATATCAGCGATTTACGCGATTGCATATCGTATGCCCGCGGGATGAGGTTCGCTCTGGCAATTTTTTTCAATGTCATCTTATTTGAATGGCAATAAGAGCTCACGATAAGGTCCCCGAGGCATCGCCTTTTTGTAGAATTGAAATACCTACCTAAAAAATTGTCTGGGTGTCTTTAAGTCATTAGTGAATCGATACCTTCTAGGCAAGCGTACTCCATTGTAAGTCGCATCTTTACTTAACATAGGTGAAATGGTGGTCCACCGCAAGCCTATTCAACATAATATAACAGTACCATCATTGCCGAAGAATGTGAAGCGCTCCAATCTTTGTAACCTTTATATAACCCTTTCCTTACAGCCACTAGATGAAACTTCTACTGATGATAACGTCCCATTCGAGAAGTCAGTCCAGTTTATACCAGACAGTAGCGATTCTTCAAACGATCGACCAAAAATGAGGAACTTCTTACCAGATTATCGGCCGTCATATCGGGCTAGCGATACTAACAACGAAATACAAGATATTCGACGCAATAATAGAAAATCTAAACATAAACAAAAAAAGCCCGAAGTTGAAATCGAAGTAGATGATGGCAACGAGTAAGTGCTACTATTTTTTTTTTATTTAATTAGTGTAACCGCGGAAGTTGTTTAATTTTTTTATCGAGATATGTAAAACACACTCGTGAAACTTTTAGTCGTAGATTATATACTTAATTTAAAGAATTTTGGGGTCATTTAGAATAGCCAAGGCAAAACTCGTCTCGAAAAAGGTTAGTGTGCTTAACATAGCGAAGGGATAATCACTGGGCCAGCGGTTCCTGCTCTACAAAGCATAGCAGGAGCTGCTAAAATTGTTGACGACCCCAAGCTCACCAACAAGCTGGAACCACTTAGCCTTCGTAGAGACGTGGGTTCCCATATCTTTAAATAATGATCTGATGAGCTTTTTGACTTCATGAGTCAGAGTTCCAATACCACTCATCCCGACATCGTCAAAAGCTCATCCACACATTTAGCAAATCTAGAAATTCCACACCGTGTAGTTTTGGCGCTTTCTTAGCATTCCTACCGCGCACTTACAAGATGAGGAATGTATTTCCTGTGAAGATCTTTCAACGTAGTTAGAACGTGAAGAGGGCGTCTATAAACATGTGTCTGAGTTGGCAACGCATCGTCAGCATCCATAATTTTGCAGATGTTCAAAGACGGTGAGGCGTTACCATCAAGCGAACGAACTGCTTGTTTGTCTATATCTATTCCCGAATAAAGTTTTGACTTTTTTATTGGAATAATACCTACAGCGCCATTATTACAGAGAATTTTTTTTCTTTTCCAGTATGTATTTGCATCCAAACGCATCTAAATTCTTATACAGACGAGAAGATTTTGAAGACGGAGAAGTGGAGCCAAATAACAAACCTGTGTAGCATTAATATAGCTAGGAATGGACAAGTTGCAAATGACCGCATAATGTTCTTTGTTGAGAACTTTCTAAAACATTCTATGTTGTTTCTCTTTTACACTCGTGACAATTTTAATAAGCGAGAAGTTGACAAAAAACTTTTAAATGTAGTTAAATCGCCAATAGAATATGAACCGCTGTCTAAATTATTCTTGCCATATGCTTTTTCGCTGTCCCATATTTAGGCTTTTATGAACTAGCAAAATGGTCTATGTGTTTTACTATGGAAACTGGCGTGGTTTCGGCACATTTCATCAGAGTATGCAATATAATTAAACATGAGATAAACATCAATTATATATCTGCCGCTTTTTTATTTTTTATCCGGGCACAAAAAAATCAAAGATGCTTGAACTTTTATTGAGAATACGGTGTGATTTTATGAAAGTGAATGCTCTGATTTATCAGTGCCATACTTTCCTGACATGAAGCTCATTCATACGAAAGTCAATATTTAGACAGGCTCCTGTGAAAATGCCTCGTTAATTGAGGTCGCACAAAGGAAACACCTATAACGGTTGTGGCTATCAATTTCAAACTACACCATTGTACTAATACAATACTGAAGCGAATAAGAACCAGGAAACGTTAGCGACATCCCATTGTTAAATAGAAAGCAAATAACAATTGTGTTGTTAAAAACAACTAGGCACATGTATAATAAGGCAGTTTGAAAGACAGATCTAAACTTAATATAAAAAAATAAGGTAATCGGTTTCCGCCGTTTTGTTCACGGCCATATTGAATTTGCATTTTTTTAAGTGTACTTTATTCTACTAATCAAGCCCTTTCATTTGATACCCATATTGAGGGAGCTGTGAATAAATATGTAATCCGCCATTTTGTGGCGTAGGTCATCTTGGATTTACAATGGATTACAATTTTACAATGGTTATGGTTTACAATATACTAAATTGTATTATCATCAGAACTAAAGTTGTGTACTAATCAATCTGTCAACAGGAAAAGGGTAAAGTTTCAATTACTAAATTTGACCCAAAAACATCAACAACTGTCAAATAAAGCCTCAAAGTTTAGGGTCATTATTATCTATTTAAAAAAAGGCTAAGTAATTTAAGTAAAGAAAAGGAATAAGTAAAAGAAATTAAGCAGAAGACATTTATCCAGCAGTAAGACGACATAAGTTCAGTGGAAAAAATGTTATTATTATTTTATATAATATAATTATTTTTAGTATAATATTTTTTGATACATGATTCATAAACGAAATAAAGCAGTCATTCGATAGTGAGTCTCATTATCCTGGAATCAACATTTCGCTAGATACAATGTTATCAAGTCAAATTTGCATAGTACCTTTGAGCGTACTTAGCGACAGAATATCTAACATCGTAATGCTGCCTTAACAAAATGCTCACCTGCAATAAATAACTCATAATTAAGTTTGAAGGTTAAGGAGATAGGTTTAAATTACCTACGATGCCACAGTACTGCGTTTTAGACCTTTTTCTTTAACACGTATAAGTTTACGTTTGACCACCAACTCGCCTGATAGTAAGCGATAATGTGGTCGAAGATAAGCGGGATAAACCACGCAGACTTAGGAGATGTCTATCAATTAATTTGCAAAAATGTTTAATTTTTAGTTGTATTTCAAATAAATAATAACTTTTCTTAACAAATAATATTTCAATTTCAGTGTACTTCATTATCTGATATATGAGTTGTTTTCAGAGTCACTGCAGCCCCTTTATTTGCTCGTCTGTTATCACGTGCAAATTTGATACGTCTCGTCGGCTTGTGAATGGGTTTGGTAAACATTTTCCTATTCGTGTCTAATTTTGTTCTTTTATGCAACTTCTTTTCCTCATTTTCACCAGGAGTTTCATCATCATGGACTGCATCTGCATAATGCAGTTTTACAGATCCAAGGTCTTCGCTATGAGATTTTGCTCGTGTGTGGTGTAGTTTAACAGCACCTGAATCTTCTGTGTGCGCTGCTACTTTTGCATAATTCAATTTTACGTGTCTTTCTTCTGCGACACGTGGCGCTATGCCGACGTGATGTTGTTTTACATGCGTATACTCTTTCACCTGAGGATCATTTAGCTGTGATATTTTATTTATTGGCTCGTTATCTTCAGTATGAGGTACATGAGCGACGTGATGGAGTTTTACAGCACCTTTGTCTTCAACATGAGGTTCTGCTTGAACATTATGAAGTTTCACGTGTCCTGAATCCACCTTATGAGGTTCAGCGTTAGCATGCAGGAGTTTAATATGTAGACGATCTCCCGTTTGATCATTTAGTTGAACTATATCTTGTTCTTCTACGTGAGGTTTCACTTTCACATGATGTAATTTTACGTGTCCGTCATTTTCAACTTTTTCATTCAATTGTTTTTTGTTTTCATCTATTTCACTTACATCCACATTTATTGGGTCGTTCATTGCCTGCTCCTCCGTATTTTCTGCAGTTAATTTAGATATTTTGCGATTTGTATATATACAGAACTTAAGTGAGATTTTATATGTTTAGGTACTTCATTTAATAAATAACCAACCACCAAAGATTCTGTCGGTAAAAATTCCAACTCTGGACATGAAAACTCCAAAAACCTGAAATTTAATTGTTGTCTATAGTTGAAAATGTCATGGTCTATATCTTTTGATAAGAAGTTTGCATCAATGTTTTTGGTTGAAGTTTTATTTTTCATATTGCGTTGAATTGTCCTTACCTCCAACCTAATACTTCAAACTTAATTGTGTGGTCTAGTGCCATGTTTACGTCAACTGCAAGGTCACTAATTTCTACAGCAAACTCGTTATCATCTTGGAATCCTTCTATTGAAACTTTGCCTATTACCTAAAACAATCATCAGTAAAATGTTTTCAGAAATAGCAAACTAGTTCCAAAAATATAGAAAATGGGTATGACAATAATCATCCAGGATGAATAATGATCCTGGATGATTATTGTCTACTATACACGGACCTTTAAAATTTAAAATCTTTTAGTTTAGAGTGTGTTATCGTGTATTTGATGTTGGTGTCATCGATTTGGTATCAATAACTACAAAGGCATACAATATTTAGTACTTATTGATATTTAAGATATTATTCTAATAATTACATTCATCAAAATAACAATATTTTTTATTTTATTTATTAATGAATAATAAACAAAATTACTAAATAATAATAATAATACCTGAAGAGTACTAAATCTCAGTTGTTCTATAATTTCGATCTCTGTCAAGAGTATTGGCCCACCGGAATGAGATGAGTATATCGTGTCCAACCCCAACAAGGTCAGGTTGGTCAGTTTGAGGGACTTTGCTGTGGGCAGCTCTGTAAACTAAACGTACAATACATTACTATTAATATTGCTTAGTGTGACATTATATAAAATGGAGTTTTACGATTAATTAGTCAAATATTGAATCGACAAATAAAGACAGGTGATTGAATTTTACGAGTACAGCAGTATCTTTTCTATAGTGGGCAGGGCAAGTGTGTGATTTAATTACACTGACACATCCACTGCAGACACACTGCACGTCCATTTTTATAAGATAACTTACCATATCATCCCAAGAAATAGCAAAATCTTCTAGTTCTATTGACCCCATGTTCTTTTCGATTGACTTTCTGTTCATGTTTCTCACCACATCGTCCATATAATTTTTCATGTTCTCGAAAAGAACCTCTTGCTTTCCTCTGCGTTAATATTAATTATTATTTTAAGCTTTTCCAAATAGATAATAACATTAAACATGTTTAACATTCATCACTCCAATACGCAATAAAATATGGTTCTTAAAATAAAATCTAAAATACGTGGAAAATACAATCGACCTTAACAATAATTTCTTAATAATCATTATTAAATCTCAATAATCTTAACGTTATGAGGGTCTTACCGTATTTTAGGAAGGTCTTCAGTAAACACAGCAGAAGTATTAACTTCAGAAAACAAAGCTCCTTGAAGCTTTGGCACTAGTTCTTCTAGCATTGTTCGTGATAGAAGTGTTTCCAAATTCAGCCCTAGGAACATCAATTATACAAAGCCATAAACTTGGGATATACTAAGTCGAAAGAGTATCATCGTATTTACGAAACAATGAACAGCTTTCACTATTTGCACATTGCATAACTCATAAAAAAATCATAGTTAGTAATGAGCTACCTGGTAAATAAGCTGAAATAATAAGTATAGTAAAAGTTGTTCATAGTAATCACTGCCACGACCGCTTTCGGTTTAATACACCTCAAGTTTGTAAACCACATTGTTAACGTAAAGTATTGTTGCAACGAATAAGACAATAATCGTGTACTTTTTAATCGTCTACCACCGCAGTATCAGATATTCTGTCGCCAAACAGTACAACATCACTCCTATTCTTCCCCTGCCCCTGATCCTAGTTCATTTGGGGTTGGGCCTCTTAGTTACGTCGGTAGTCAAGATTTAGTTTCAGGATCTAGTGTCCTGGGTTATCACTGCTAGCAAGGCTAGGCTTCTCCCATTCTTATTTACACTTGTCTACCATGTGGCTAGGGTGACAAATTCCCTAGTATGTAAATATCAGTAGCAAGCAAAATTACAGGACTATTGAGGATTATCATTGCCTGGTGATGATGAGATGATGATGCCCTGGATTTTGTTACTCAAAGTTCCAAAGGTTTTTTTTTGCTGAGCAAAGTTCCATATAAGAACTGCAGCGTCACAATAGACATGGGTAGGCATTATCTCTTACTACCAGCATTTCGTACACGGCGTGATACAGTACGCGACAGCTTCAGATCTAGGGGGAGACCGGGGTTCTGTCAATGGCAAGACCGGAGTTAGCTGTGAATAACTCTTTATTATCTACACCAAAGATTACATACAGAAAAAAAAATTAAGCGATAAGTGTAACTAGTGGCTACTTTATCGCTAAAAGCGATTTCTTCATCAACCTTAGAATGGAAAAAAGTAGGGGGAGTGCGTAATATAAAAGACTACACAACCATAACATAGATATATACATCTCAATAACAATTTATTCTAATACTTAGATAAGTTAAAAATACAGTGATATAAAACGAATAAAATAATATTCTAAACATAAAGTACAGGTAGAAAGTAACTGGGTAGAAAGTAAAAAAAAATGTTGTTATTTTAAATAATTTAGGTATCTATCACGTTGGAAGAGAGAAGACGCCACTTTTAAATTTCTGCCCAGAGTCGGAAGAACTTACATCCAGGGCTGACATGCGTGACGTATAACACACCACGTCTCCATAGAAGAGCTACGTATTACACCCGTAGGGTTTACCTTGTCCCTTGGGCCTTGCTTGTCTACTGTTGTAATTATAACTCCGTGCGGCTAATAATGATTATTAGCAGCACTTAATTGTGATTTGCGCGAGCATCATTGTTGTATCGCGTTTTACATCTGTATCCATCGCGGTATCGATTTATTCATTTATTCACCCTTCCATTTAATCTTTTAAAATCGCACGTTTTAATGACCGTTTAAAAATGCATATTAGCATTTTGACCACTGACTGCGCTCGGAAATGACATTAAACTTTCAAGGAGCGATGGCCAATCATGGATCGTCTCTAGTCTTCAAAGACACGAAATATGGTGCTATGTGTACTGGAATTTTATAAGCCAACTCACCCGACTCCCCCCTAGGTAAGTAGTTTGCAATTACTGGTGGTGAACCGCTGCCATACTTATATATCTGAAACATGTTAGAATGTTAGAAAAAACAACGTAGGCGCCATGTTTTCCAGGAATTCACGTTTAGTTATAGAAAGGAAAAAACAGTGGCAACAAACATCGCGAGTATCGAAGATAAGTATTTTGTATATTCGTTTAGGTAATAAACTAAGGCCCTTACTTTAACACACATTGTTATATTGTATTCAATATCATTTCAAGGGTGTCTGTTTGATCGTTTACTTTTTTTAAACTATACAACGGAGTTTGCTGAGATTTTTACTAAACCAAAATTAATTAAAAAAAAATATGTTTATAAAAGCTCGTGCGAAGCCGACACGGGTCGCTAATACTCAACACTTTTATTGAGACGTAAAATGGCATCTGTCAAAATAAGCAACTTTTATAAAACTAACTAAAAGAAATTTTGATGCATACGAGTAATTACGTTGCTTTCACGTGTATTTAAGATCCTAAACATGGATCTATACAAGCTATAAGTAACAGGTTATAAGCCCTTGATGTATTACGCTTAAAAGGGATCGATGTACTCGCCATTATGAGTAACTTTCATTAAATCAATCAATTTTTGTTTAGGTGACAATGTACTTTTTCTGTAGAACAGCTGATTTCTTTACCTATTATACATATTATATTCATAATAATGAGTACAATGACCTATATTTGATTAATAGCTCTGTATAGAAATGAGTACCTCTATACTATATTGGCAGTCCTTTAGTCTTAATTCAGAGTGTCCTAAAATAACAGAATTGCCAGCAAGCGTTGCTACGATTGCACCAGAAAAAGAACATCCTTCTATTGAAATACTGAAAAAAAATATCCAATAGTTAAAAAAGTAGGTAATGTACAAAACAGTCCTAAATGTTCATTTGTCAAATATACATATTAAATACAATTCAATTTCTAATTTTTAAACACATGTATGTATGTATTGTATGTATTATAAGTATGTATTTACAAAAAAAAAGTATTTGTTTATTCTATCAGTTATCTGACTTCCATCACACAAGCTTTGCTTAGTTTGGGATCAGATGGCGCTGTGTGTATTGTCCTACGATATTTATTTACATGCCAATATAAAAAAAACCTAACCACCCCTAACTGTACCCGGTCCCTATCACGCTATCAATACTGTTACAAGCGTCCAGCGATCAAGCGACAGCGGTTCACATACAAAAGACGAACATTTACCGAACCGTTAGCTTATATATCGTTTTATATACATAATTATATCTACAAAAACAGGCCAGGTGAGAGTCGGACTCGCGCACGAAGGGTTCCGTACCATTATCTCTTAAAACAGCAAAAAAATCACATTTGTTGCATGGGATATGCATACCCTTAAATATTTATTTTATACTGTTTTTTAGTATTTGTTGGTATCCTAGCGGCAACAGAAATACATCATCTGTGTGTAATTTCAACTGTCTAGCTATCTGGTGACAGACGGACGGACGGACAGCGGAGTCTTAGTAATAGGGTCGGGACCCTATTACTAAGACCTAAAAAGGATATTAAAACTTACGCCAAATCGCCTACATTTCTAACTTGCTGAAATCTGAAAGGGGAACTCTTGTACGGATCCTGATCAACTGTAGAGAAGATAATGTCAGATTGATTCCTGAAGAGGACATATGAGGTGTGCAGGATCATCTTGCTCACACTAGCTTCGGCCAATATGACGTTGGACGCTAGAGGGAAACTTATATCGACATCGTACAAATGCGGCAACGCTTCAAGCACCATGTCTTTGAACACACTGGAAAAATACAAATAATTGCTTTTGAGTCTGGCTGATTCTTCAAAATAAAAACTGTTTGCGTATTTTCCTTAGTCGTGTTGTATTTGTAGTCGTACAGTCCGTGTTGCCAAAGGTAGCTTTATGAGTAACAGGTTAGGTATTTGACCACAGCTCACCTGATGTTAAGATACAGTGTGGTCAGCGATGGTAAGGTTACCTAGCCTGGAACTGGTTCTTAAGTGACGCTGCCGCTAGCCGAACATATTGTTTGGTGTTTGGCGGTAGATTTTGGAGCTAGCCAGCCGAGTACTAGAAAGTAACCTACCATCATGCTACGGTTTCCGATGTTTTCCATTTTTGGCAGTTCAAAGTTAGGGTGTTATCCAACCCCCTTCGATGTGTCATCCAACCGCCTTAACAATTACTATCTTCGCGAGTTGTAGGTCAAACGACTTATTAGTGTTAAAAAAAACTTGAGTTAGTCGATCATCGAATAGTTTATTGTATAAATCTATCTCAGATTTATATACCTTACCGTTTTTCCAAATGCCTTTGTTATTTCTTGCAACTAGCCTTGTCGCTTCACAAGCTCGATTTTTATAACATTTTCCCATGTTCTTATCACTCGATCTCAGACATACCGAACGTTGTCTAAAAACTTAGTGAACTAGAAGATGCGAATTCAAATCTAGTAATTATAATATGTACTCACAGTTTTACCTGATTGTCTGTGTGGTAGTAGCCGCTCGCTACTAACAGAGGTTTATGAAATCTATTTACGTACACGTTCATCGTTTTGTGCCCATAACCTTCTTTCAAGGCCTGAAATACAGTTTTTGTCATCAGTAATTAAGTAGACTTTAGCCCATATTACTATGTTAGAAATCTTGTAATTTTGGTCACGTTGTAAGTGTAACGATCTTGGATACTTCCATTATAAATACCGGGTGTAAAATAGTTATTTGTTATACAAGAGTGCAAAGTTGCTTTTTAAACGCGTGCTCAATTTTGATGACCGAGCAAACGAAGGATTCTAAAAATGAATCACTTGCTACGATTGACTACTTGATTAAAAAATTAGGATCCTGAGCGTTAGCGAGGGAATCAAAAGAGTACGAGGTGAAAAATCTTAGCACTCGAGTGCAACACGTAACTTTTCATTCCACCTCACCGAGGAAACGACTAAATGCAAAAAAAGAAAAAATGTACATCAAGGAGGTTCCGCGTCTGAATTTTTAACAAATTAAAAAACGTTGTATGATAAATTCGGCACCATGGCGGTAGAAGTAAATAGGTTTAATTATGTTTTGAATTCACAAACTTAGGGGTTTTGGCGGGAACGCGGGAAGAGTCGTGTCGCTTCGTTGTATTTTTTTCCAAAACTAGTGTTTTGTCGAGTGTTTATGCATAAAAATGGTGGTGTTTTATTCATAAAGTGCCGAATTACAAGCGCGAGTGTGGGAAAATGATATAATGTGGTGAAACATGAGTTTTCGTGTTGCTTCCAAAACTCCATCGAAGCTTTATAGTAAAGTCGCCACTACTTTACTAAAGCATGACTGGCACGAACTGACACGAACTGGACTTGACTAAGACGACTTTGACGATAACCATAATTAAGATACAGCAGAAATATCACTGAAGACGAGGCAGTATGGCTTTATAGCTTTAGCTTGACCGAAAGGGCAAATTAACGAAAAAAAAAAAATCACAAACTTAGTGCAAAAGATGTTCTAAATTCAAATTTACTTTATCCTCTAGCGGTTAAAAACGACTTTTGCACTCAGATATCGAACAGCAAAAATACTCTTTCCGAGATGGGGGAATGAAAAATACATTGAATATTCGTTCGTGCAATTTTGATCACATGCCTGTGCCCAGCTGTGGAAGTTCGTATGAAGAAGGCTGATTTAAACTAACGTGGTGAATCATGGATTTTCGAGTTACTTCCAAAACTGTTTTGAAGTTTTGTATTAAAATCACCACTACTCTACTAGGGCTTATTTTGCACGAGCTATTTCACTTGATTTATCTAAAAATACAATATGAAATATCGAAATACTTGACAACATAGGTAAGTGCACAAAATACGTCGCTATTAAAGAAATATTATAGTAGTAGAAGTAATTTCCAAAATTTTCATCGTTTCTGTCACAAAAGACTGAATTGTTATTGAAGTAATTACTACCTAAAAAAGGATATTAAAACTTACGCCAAATCGCCTACATTTCTAACTTGCTGAAATCTGAAAGGGGAACTCTTGTACGGATCCTGATCAACTGTAGAGAAGATAATGTCAGATTGATTCCTGAAGAGGACATATGAGGTGTGCAGGATCATCTTGCTCACACTAGCTTCGGCCAATATGACGTTGGACGCTAGAGGGAAACTTATATCGACATCGTACAAATGCGGCAACGCTTCAAGCACCATGTCTTTGAACACACTGGAAAAATACAAATAATTGCTTTTGAGTCTGGCTGATTCTTCAAAATAAAAACTGTTTGCGTATTTTCCTTAGTCGTGTTGTATTTGTAGTCGTACAGTCCGTGTTGCCAAAGGTAGCTTTATGAGTAACAGGTTAGGTATTTGACCACAGCTCACCTGATGTTAAGATACAGTGTGGTCAGCGATGGTAAGGTTACCTAGCCTGGAACTGGTTCTTAAGTGACGCTGCCGCTAGCCGAACATATTGTTTGGTGTTTGGCGGTAGATTTTGGAGCTAGCCAGCCGAGTACTAGAAAGTAACCTACCATCATGCTACGGTTTCCGATGTTTTCCATTTTTGGCAGTTCAAAGTTAGGGTGTTATCCAACCCCCTTCGATGTGTCATCCAACCGCCTTAACAATTACTATCTTCGCGAGTTGTAGGTCAAACGACTTATTAGTGTTAAAAAAAACTTGAGTTAGTCGATCATCGAATAGTTTATTGTATAAATCTATCTCAGATTTATATACCTTACCGTTTTTCCAAATGCCTTTGTTATTTCTTGCAACTAGCCTTGTCGCTTCACAAGCTCGATTTTTATAACATTTTCCCATGTTCTTATCACTCGATCTCAGACATACCGAACGTTGTCTAAAAACTTAGTGAACTAGAAGATGCGAATTCAAATCTAGTAATTATAATATGTACTCACAGTTTTACCTGATTGTCTGTGTGGTAGTAGCCGCTCGCTACTAACAGAGGTTTATGAAATCTATTTACGTACACGTTCATCGTTTTGTGCCCATAACCTTCTTTCAAGGCCTGAAATACAGTTTTTGTCATCAGTAATTAAGTAGACTTTAGCCCATATTACTATGTTAGAAATCTTGTAATTTTGGTCACGTTGTAAGTGTAACGATCTTGGATACTTCCATTATAAATACCGGGTGTAAAATAGTTATTTGTTATACAAGAGTGCAAAGTTGCTTTTTAAACGCGTGCTCAATTTTGATGACCGAGCAAACGAAGGATTCTAAAAATGAATCACTTGCTACGATTGACTACTTGATTAAAAAATTAGGATCCTGAGCGTTAGCGAGGGAATCAAAAGAGTACGAGGTGAAAAATCTTAGCACTCGAGTGCAACACGTAACTTTTCATTCCACCTCACCGAGGAAACGACTAAATGCAAAAAAAGAAAAAATGTACATCAAGGAGGTTCCGCGTCTGAATTTTTAACAAATTAAAAAACGTTGTATGATAAATTCGGCACCATGGCGGTAGAAGTAAATAGGTTTAATTATGTTTTGAATTCACAAACTTAGGGGTTTTGGCGGGAACGCGGGAAGAGTCGTGTCGCTTCGTTGTATTTTTTTCCAAAACTAGTGTTTTGTCGAGTGTTTATGCATAAAAATGGTGGTGTTTTATTCATAAAGTGCCGAATTACAAGCGCGAGTGTGGGAAAATGATATAATGTGGTGAAACATGAGTTTTCGTGTTGCTTCCAAAACTCCATCGAAGCTTTATAGTAAAGTCGCCACTACTTTACTAAAGCATGACTGGCACGAACTGACACGAACTGGACTTGACTAAGACGACTTTGACGATAACCATAATTAAGATACAGCAGAAATATCACTGAAGACGAGGCAGTATGGCTTTATAGCTTTAGCTTGACCGAAAGGGCAAATTAACGAAAAAAAAAAAATCACAAACTTAGTGCAAAAGATGTTCTAAATTCAAATTTACTTTATCCTCTAGCGGTTAAAAACGACTTTTGCACTCAGATATCGAACAGCAAAAATACTCTTTCCGAGATGGGGGAATGAAAAATACATTGAATATTCGTTCGTGCAATTTTGATCACATGCCTGTGCCCAGCTGTGGAAGTTCGTATGAAGAAGGCTGATTTAAACTAACGTGGTGAATCATGGATTTTCGAGTTACTTCCAAAACTGTTTTGAAGTTTTGTATTAAAATCACCACTACTCTACTAGGGCTTATTTTGCACGAGCTATTTCACTTGATTTATCTAAAAATACAATATGAAATATCGAAATACTTGACAACATAGGTAAGTGCACAAAATACGTCGCTATTAAAGAAATATTATAGTAGTAGAAGTAATTTCCAAAATTTTCATCGTTTCTGTCACAAAAGACTGAATTGTTATTGAAGTAATTAAACTCATAGAAGTAGTGTGCGTATATATTATGTTTATATGTATAGTACTTACATAAGCGATGGCATTTTCAAACGAGTAAATATAGTATTCATTCCATTTCTTCTCATAAGACTTCACGATATCTGTAAAAAATAAGACGTATACAGGGTGTTTTGGCGAAGTGTAGAAATACAAAAAAGTACCAATCTACTCTAGGATGTAAACATTGTTTATAAGCCGACCTACCAAAACAATTAGCTGCATCATTGAAAAATGTCATTGTCCTTCAAAAAGATATTAGGAAAAGGCCCGTAAAGACGCGAGGCAAAGCTTGTAACTAACAGTTAAGTTATACAGTGATTCTTGAAGTTATCCACAATCTTTTTTCATAGATGACCGGCTAAGTGTTCTACTACTTACCAGATATTAAGTGATGTTTTAGTTGAAGATGATAAACATACTAAGCCTATAATGGGAACTTGTTCTCAACTCACCAGAATCAAAATATGCCTTAATTTCACTTATAATGCTGTTTGCCTCAATCTTATTTACACATATTGCAACAAATGTTATGAACAAATAGTTCATATTTATTAGCCGTTTCGATTTTGCGTCTTTGAAACGCTATAAAACTGTATACCTAACAACAACACAGTCCACTTTTCAATATCGATATCGCAAAACAAATAAAACGTAACCAATATTCTGCGGGTAACTGAAAATTAATTACAATCGATTATTTATTATATTTCATGCATCGCATAATAAAGTAACAAAATCGATAAGAAACAATGAAAATTTCGTCGACTACTGCAAGTTCTGATAGAAGAAGAATTATTATATCTATATGAAATGATATTCAATATTAAATGTATGAAAATCGGGCTGGTAGTATGTTTTATTCACGAAGTTACGTCTTACTCTAAACATGGAGTAGGTAAAAACGGCAGTAAGTAACCATAACATCTTCAATGTTTTAACCCTACCAAAGAAATTTAATAGACAGGTTTTAGATCAAATGGACCTCCTTGGCCATGAAGCCCAGGTAAGTTAAATAATATATAATACTACCAGTATGTAATAATGACATTTATTATTAGAAACATAACAATTATTTTGAGATGTATTACTCTTAATTAATTTGACTTTTTGTGCTGATTGATGACATTTTATTTTATTTAATCTAAACCTTGAACATTATTGCAAAGTTGCTAGTTTTATGTGGGAATCATTTTGGAGAGTACACTTCAGTTTTGCATATACCTACGTATAATCTGATTCCCCGAAACCTATTCTTTCATCGAATACCTAGAAGATCCAAAAAGCGACATCGTTTCATAGTTGACATTCCAAAACCTCAAAAGAAACTCATTTAATTCCATTTTCATTGTACGTTAAAACAGTTAAGTGGAATGCGCTGCCTAAATAGTCTGATTGCCGATAGGATATAATCTGTCGTATTCAAGTCGAGATCTTGTAGGCTAGTGCACTTCATCGTAGATAGTATCTTCACGATGCTGTTCAAACACAAGCCCATTTTTTATTTACAAAATTCTAATTTAATTTAATTTGACATGTAAATAACACTCATGAAATAAATTAACTAAAAATAATCTGTTTTTATAAACAGTCCCACTCCTGGGCTCTTCTTATTTGAGAAGGGTAAGGTCATAGTCCACCCCCGCGATTTTTTAAATGAATTCCTTTGTAAAAAAGTCGGTTTCCTCACGATGTTTTCAAAACAATCGATGAACGTAATTTGATTCTACTAAGATGCAAATAAGTTTATAATACTTTTAATTTTTAACCAATCAAGTAATCATTTGCAAAGTTTTTTTTTTAGTGGCAACTTTAAGTACGTATTTACCTATTATTTATTTGCCAGCAGGTAAAAAAGCTCCTAAAGAAATTGAAAAACGAATAAATCTCAAAAATGCATCTAACATAAAACTAAACGATGCAAATTATAAAGGACACACAGAACTTCGAGGTGACATTATTAATAAACAGAATATAAATAATATTTTTAGCTGAATACTACAAGTCTTAAAAAATACTAATAGAATAAAGGTTTAATATATGGATAAATTTACACATAAAACAATTTATCTAGGGCCATAAATTCATTCATGCATTCATTAGCCTGGTATGCCCCTGTATTATCATATATAGTAGTGCTAAGTGTATCTAAAGAAAATGATTGTGGTTTTGTTTTCCATTAAGAGAGCATTTGCCCTCGAATCAATAAACCTTCTAAAATTTCATTCTTACAGATAACGGTACAATGCAATCAAGTACAGATAATGACTATAGGGACATATCAGCATTCATAAAATTGAGAAAAAATGACAGCATAGAAGGCACGCCCAATGTTTCTGATTACGATGGTAATGACAAATCTGGTATAGAAAATAACGGACAACCAGATACAGATAATAGTAATAATGATCAAGTCAACGAAGAAGATGCTATTGTTGGATCTATAGAAATAGACGATGGTGACATTCAAGAAATAATCAACTTTCCAGATGAAAATAATAAAGACGATAGATCAGAAGACGGCAATATACCATCAAGTATAGGAAATGAAAAAATAACTGGAGACATGACTATAGACGACGAAGGAAATATTGAAGGGCATATATCTATAGACGATGGGGATGAAAATGCAAACAGTGCACCAGTCAATAGTGATGACAATAGTAAAGATATTCCATCACAAACACAACATCACGATCCCAACAAACCAAATAAAGATATTAAAGAGCGGCCTAAGTATAAGAACACTTGCTGGATGAATCTCAATTCAAATCAATATTTGGACGCCTTGGATGAAATAGACGGTAATTTAATTTAAAAACTTACAAAAATGCAATGAAGAAGGCCATTGATGGCCACAGATGATGGTTACTATGATAGTTTGTTGTTAGTGGCTTCTTAATTGCCTTCGTAGAAATGCTCACGTCCTCTCACTTCTGTACAATGTTTTGTTCAATCCTACCACTCCTGACTGTCTCAAAGAACATTTTAAATTTTTTCATGAATCTTTTCAGCCTCGTTTTTTTGACAGTCTACCTCCCTTTATCTTTACATATCACAACACTACTAATCACACATATTTTTAGTCACACAAATTAACACTCTTTTGATCTAATGTTCTCTTTTAGGTACATAAAAATCGTCGAAAGTTTAATGGTAAATCCCACATTGTGATTCAACACAGATAAGAGTTCGGTTGCGTCCGTCCGTCTTGTACAGAATCTTTTAATTAAAAAATTAATTGATATTTTTCAGCAAAATATAGTAAAGCTCGTCGCCAATACCAGGACACAATTGGACCTGACTTTGATAAAAAAATGATGGAGGTAACTGGACCTTAATAAATTAAAATTATAATTAGAGATAATACCATGGTTGTTATGTCCCAAAACTCACGGAGTCCAAATCGTGTTATGGACACTTCTTTATCTTTTTGAACTTATTTACCCAAACGAAAAAGAACGTGTCAAAAATCTCCTGGAGTTATTCTAAATAATTTGGGCAGCAATCATGCCGTAGCCTTTTACGGCTACCTTTATCGTGTCATAATCTTTTTTTAATAAATAAATAATAATAAATAATAGTTTCGCTTGCTGCAATAAATATTTTTACACTACTGATTGGCGGCTGAATTTGAGTCAACTTGAGGGTAGTAAGCCAGCCGATTGCTAGAAAGGATCATCGTCATTCCGTATTATACATCAAATTACGTTTAATAGGTGCTGCTCAGCTCTCAAGGCAAATCGCCTCGTGCCATTCATCAAGCCCATGGAAACCCAAACGTCATACCTGCTGGCCTGAACCTCGGCGGCTACGGCATGATGAGGATGCCTGGATCCATGCTGTTAGTATAGAGTTATACCGAAAGAGGGTCTTTGTACTCGTCATAACGTACAACTCATCTATAGACACAACTGTGAAGTCGCGCAAAAAATTCTTATGTATATTAGATCAATGTGTCCTCTATTTTTAAGACAATTACACACACGCGTATGTATAGTATTGTATAGTCACATATTTGTGGCTTGAAGACAGGGCGACAAATCCACGACAATTTGTTTAGCATCCTAACTCGCTAAAGTATTTGAACGCAATCTTAGCTTAGCAGTTTCAAACAGTCCACCCTCCATTTTCAATTTAAAGTTGTAACAGCTTAAATGCCAAGCGCCCGTAACACGTCAAAATTCAACACGATGTTTATTTACTGAATTATTTTTACTAAGATCTGTCAACTAAAGCCTTGAAAATTGGTCTTCTTCGTTTTTGACGTGTCAAAGTGTCAAAAAATTTAAAGTAGGTATGTCATGAAAAATTATATTATTATGTAAGTCCTTAGTGTAAGTCTAATCATAAAGTAAGTCTTGGTCGTTTGAAAATAACTGAGGAAAATAACATAATGTTGGACAAAACCTTTTCGCATTCCCGCCAAAAACTATAAAAATAGGTAATTGTTTTTATTAATGACAGATTGGAGTTTTGGCGGGAATGTAGACAAGTCGTGTTGCTGCATTATACCTACTCTTTTCGAAAACTTGTTTTTTCGATTATTCGTATGTATAAAAGTTTTTTTTTTTTTTGTAGGACTATACACACAGCGCCATCTGACCCCAAACTAAGCAGAGCTTGTGTGATGGAAGTCAGATAACTGATAGAATACATGTATACTTTTTAAAATAATTTAATTAAAATAGTGGTGGTTTATTCATGAAGTGCCGATTTATAACTGCGAGAATGGGAAAGTGATACAATGCTGTAAACCATGGTTTTTCGTGTTGCTTCCTAAACTTCGTTGAAGCTTGTAGTAAAGCCGCTACTACTTTACTAGGCCATGACAAGTTTTTACCTTGACTTACGTTATGTGTGATTAAGACTTATTTTACTAGTTTTATCATAAATACTTGTGAATAGTGAAACACTTGACACTGGAAAATGCGCAAAGTGTGACACCAAAAAAGTTTTGTTTAATGACAAACAAATGAAAAACAACAATCTTCGACCACACCTTCACTTAACATCAGGTGAGCTGTGGTCAAACGCTTAGCCTGTCAACCATAAAAAAAAAGAAAAACAAACGTGCAAGCGAGACAGCTGACAGGCAAAAATGCCTTTACCGTCGATTTCAACCTTCTTGTAAGGCTTTCATAGTGGCGTTATAGGTATATCTACAGTCAACGCCGATATTAACTAGCTTCCGTGACTATTGTGTAATTATCCTCGTCAATATTTAATGCACCCGCTATTACAAGAATGTCGATCTAAATTGTAACTGACACTTCTACGTAACCGTTTCGCAGTACGGTTTTACCTGCACACAAAACATGTTTTTTTTTTAAATAAAATCTAGGCAACACACTAAGTAAATAACATAACGAATTAAAAAGTGTCCTGTATTTACCTTAATAGCCTCAGTATTTTCACCCAAAGTTTTATTTTCTATTAGTTTTTGCCCGCCGCTCGCGTAAATACATACTTTTTATCCCTCGGAAACAGTGCTTTTTTCTGCGTGAGAGGTACTCTATGCCCTTTCTGTAGCCCTAAAAGTGTAACAAACAAACTTACATTCGCATTTATATTAGTTAGAACTAGCTGTTCCCGCGACTCTGTCCGCCTGGATGTCCGTATGATTATCCTTATTAATGACAGTACAACTTAAATTGAACATTTTATGTATATCTTCAAAACCATGCATTATTTTTAACTTTGGATTCATTGTGCTCATCTAAACATCTGATCATGGTTTTACAATATACAATTAACAAAAGCTATATCGACTGAAGTCTTCTAAAATAACACTAAATGTTACGGGAAGCTTACCACAATACATCTGTGAAAACTGCGTTTAAATCGGTTAATATTCTGAGATTAGCTAGCACGAACGCACAGACAAACAGACAAACCGACATATAGACAATAATTCTAAAATCCATTTTTTTTTTGGCTTCGGACATAAGTACAAGTTACATAATTTGTTTTTTGAAAAATATGTATAGGTACATAATGTACCGACACCAATCGTTTAGGATTTTATTATATACTAGCGGAAGCTTCGCGATTTCACCCGCGTAGTTCCCGTGGGAATACAGATAAGAGTAGCCTATGTCACCCGGGGATAGTGTAGCTTCCCAACGGTGAAAGAATTTTAAAAAATTGAAATCCAGTAATTACAGTAAAACAGGTCCAGTAATTTCGGAGCCTATTCAATACAAACAAACAAACAATCAAATATTTCCTCTTTATAATAGTATAGATATATTTATGTATATGTAATATGTATATATGTATGTATTAGATAAACTCATATGTTACTTAAATGAGGGCTAGCATTCGTTCTCACACACATTGAAATAAAAGCGAACGGCGACTATCGATCACCAGCCGAAGGACATTCTGATTGTTAACGAGACCTTGGGTTCCATCACATAACACTAAGGCCCTTTAATAGCTGCTTACTACCCACATTAACCTAATTTTTTATTACATATCGCCGAAATTCCCGTATTAACGCAATCTCTATACGGGTGCGCGTTTTTGTGGCCCATTTGCCTAAAATTGGATTAACTTAGCAATGTACGATGACTGTGTTTTCCTTGAGCATTATTTACCTACTTCAATGTAAAGTAATTATTAAACACTATTATTCGTTTCGCAAAATAAATGTTAAACATTGCGATGTACTCTTAGGGGCGATGTTTCTGCGATGTACGATGTATGTAGTCAAAATTGGTGATATTTCTGAGGACCCCCTCTTGAAACCCCTTTTTAACGATTGAGATATATTTTTTCGATAGTAGAAAATCTCAAACGTCTCAATACAACGTTTTTTACGTAAATTTCATAAATCAAGACATTTTTTAACAGACTCAAAAAAAGAAGGAGAAAGTTCTTAATTCGACTATGTTTTTTTTTTGTTACGCGATAATTTCGCTAATTATTTATGTATCGATTTTATTGATACTTTTTTGCTTCGTAGATCGTCATATTTCAGAGGTGGTCCCATATAAATTTTATACAATTTGGTCAATCAGTTTTCCCATATCAATTTTTTACAATTCGATCAATCTGTTTTTAATAAATCAACAAAAATCTAAAACTTGTATATATACATCGATGATGTTTTCGTTTATTCCGAAACCTCGCTGTTTAATTGTAGCAGTGTGTTTAATTGGTCTAATTTGGTCATGGAGTAAATTTTTTTAAATTGTAAATTTGTATTTTGAAGTCAACATAAAATGTGTTTTGCGTAGGTTCTTCCACCGACTGAAGCTCCGCAACTCGACGGTATTCCGCGTGGACTTCCTCCAGGCGAACCTGATGGAAATGTCGTTGGTAGCTCGCATGTCGCTCAACGACCTCCATCTGCACGGCTCCTACGAACGTGCCACCACAGAGAGTGACGTGGCGGTGTTGTACTTCGTCCCTACCTACGGAGAACTCGAGTGAGTTACTCTTATACCTATAATATTACAGGGCTGTTGAGACTAACCATTGAGTTTCAATGTGACGAACGTTAAAGCAGCGATGCCCTGTAGTGGACTTTGTTATTACTCAAAGTTATGTATAAGATTACGGGCATGCGTTATCTCTTACCATCATGAGAGCGTCTCATTCGACTCAATACTTGTACTATCGGATGCTAGGGTATCCCAGCTGCTAGGGTTGGAAACTGTGGATCTGAAATCCATAAAAATAAAGTTTTTTTTTTTAAGTTGTATTTTTTTACACTACGAGTAGCTTGCCTTTTGATTACATACATAGAATTCTTTAGTTTTGATGTTTGTTTTATTTGTTTTGCATTACATTTTTCAAAAATATCAAAGATTTCAAACATTTACTGCCTGAATATGGGAGAATCCCGAAATTCCGGTAGAGTTGGTAACCCTGCCGAGAGCGCACCGATTTTTGTTTTTTTTTTTGGTTGCTTGATTACAAAGCATTAAATTTCTATATTTATGCAAAAATGTATTGCATATAAAAACCTTCCGTAAAATAATATCGCAATGTTAGTGAAAACCGTATCAAAGTTGTTCATAAAAGAAACAGACTGACGCACACTTTGTTTTACTTACGCGATTATTACTCACGTTTAATTTTATTGAAAACAAAAATTATATAAAACTCAAATGTGTCAAAACCACGTTATTTTCCATAGTTGACTTTGTTGTAGGTACCTACACTGTTTAGAGATAATAGTTGCTAGGTAAAGCCAGTCCCAGAAACACGCGGCTGCCTGTAGCAGCGCCCAACATACAGCCGGCTATTACCGCAATTCTACACCTGAAACTCCCGCATTTTGTGGCAACACACAATAAAGCCTGTTTTTACAGAACCAAAAATTATTGCAATAAAACTGATTTTTGCCGTGATAAAAAACAGGAATATCTTTTACAGTTTTATGCTAAAAATACGTATTCTATTGCAACATGTGGGCGACACTTCCTCTATTAATGTATTTATGACTTATTTTAATATGTGCCAACGTTATATTTCAGTGTGCTTATTAAATCAGTGAATTACAAGATGGAAGGTCGTCTGCGGATGTTGAATAACAGACTCATGATCGAACTTGTGAACTCGGATATCCTGGTTATGAATGTGTTACTATCGGTAAATACTTAGCAGAACATACTTATCATTTCCATTAGAAGAACATTTGAAAGAAATATTCTGATTATATCTAAAGTTAGTTTAAAATTCGATGTAGAACTTTATTTTTTCTTGGGTTTTGGCGTCGCATTTTGAGCATTTGCCAGTGTCAAGTTTTTTATATTTTTAAGTTTCAAAAGTTAAATAAATTGCCTCGTAGCTATAGTTATAGTTAAAATCCAGTCTTGGTTAAGTACAGTCTACGTCAGTTCAGTCATGCTTTAGTAAAGTAGTGGCGACTTTACTATAAAGCTTCAATGGAATTTTGGAAGCAACACGAAAAGTCATGTTTCACCACATTATATCATATTTCCACACTCGCGCTTGTGATTCAGCACTTTATGAATAAAACGCCACCATTTTTATGCATAGACACTCGACAAAACACTAGTTTTGGAAAAAATTACAACGGGGCGACACGACTCCTTCCGCGTTCCCGCCAAAACTCAAAATTTGGTGTAGAATATAACTCTCAAAATAGCTTTTCATAGACAAACGTTACTTTTATTAAAAGTTTCAGCGACATAGCACGTTTCCTAAAATGCCATTTATTTTTCAGTATGCCAATTCTTCAGCAAGCAGCGTTAAATTGGATAACGTAGGTAAAAATAACGTTGGATAACTTATATCTTACGAAGATTTACCTGCTTTCGTAAATAGAGTGCAAATTTCCACTTTCATTTGGTCTACGAGCCTAACACGTAGTCGTGTTATTGTAACATGGCCGAAGTGTCGAAATAAAATATTTAAAAAAAATATAATATATAAAGGATGATTAATCAATAATTATCTACTTATCATATTATTTTTACTATTTCTTTCTCAGACGAATAATAAGGTCCAAGATTTCTTTGACATTTAAAAAACATAATTATAATAATTTATGTACATATTTCAATTACGTAGTTATAATTTTGACATTCTGGTTTAGTTAATGTGTTTTAATTAAACAAAATAAATAAATACAAATACATAATTGTAACTGATAGAATCAACTGAAAATCTTCGAAATTCTTTTCAGAGGACTTCGTTGGTAGAATGAAATGCGACCTAGACACGTGGTTGAAAGATTACTTCAATGACTACCTCATGTACTTTGGAATTGTTGGCGCTGGTAAAAATTCGGAGATTCAGTAAGCAATTCCCTAATATTTTTATAAGTAGGTAGCTACCAAAAAAATAGATGCCAAGTAATTCAACACAAGAATGACAGTCCAAAGGACAGTCGCTACATTTTTTTTAAATATTTTAATTTTGAATAAACTTTTACAATATTTCATGTAAGTTTGTTTATATAGGTAAACATACTTATATATTTTTGCTTTCTTTACTTATATCGCCAACCATATTATATAATACATAAATGCCTTCTGTACTATCCATCCAAAGATTGCCTGCTTCTTTTATCGTTTACTATTTCTGGTATGAACAACATAGTGTTATGATGATGATGATGAATAAGATGAAAGTCGATTCTTCAACTAAAGATCAAGCTTTGACAACTTCGAGCGACATCAATAAATTTGTTACCAAATCCATTTCTCATTATTTTAGATTATATGAAAAAGAAAAGACAATCAAGGCTAGTGAATACGCGGACCATGCGATAAAAGGTATAAAGAAGAAGTTAAGGCAACTAAAGGCAGTTAACGTCAAAATTCCTTCCTTTACACTTTTATCAGTACTTAATCATGTAAGTACTCAATTAAAGAAAAGAAACAAGCACCTTATATGTAGGGCTATGAGCTTCGGGTGCACTCAACCGAAAGAGTGTTAGAAGGAAAAAGGGTTAACGTGGCGGTAGAGTACTTTCTAGTACTTGGCTGGCTAGCTGCCACCTTCAAGTTGGAAATCTGTCGTCAAGCACATAACAGTGTGTTCCGACAACCTCATTCGGGAGCCAGTTCCATTACAGGCTAGATGTGATTACCATCTTCGATCACATCATCGCTTAACATTAATGAGCTGTGGTCAAACAACAAGTCCACCAACCATAAAAAAAATTTAGTAATTTTGAAGAAATGTATTTATTCTTTTCCGGGATTTTTGTGTTTTAAGTAGTAGTTATAATGTTGAGTATACAATGCCCCCCTGTCAGGTTAATACACCCCAATCTTGTAGCCCGGTAAAAAGAAAGCATTTTACGATCATGCAAGGATGATTCACTCACGACTTGAAGGCACCCAGATTGTAAAAGTAATGAGACGAACGCTCTGCTCACGGTAAGGACAACGCCTGTCCATGACCATTGCAGCGACACACAACATTGAGTAGCAAAACAAAAGCCAGGGTATAACTGCTTTGCGGCCGAATATCTGGTTCTTCGGTGGTACCTGCTTAGTGACCCCCTTCTAAGGAGATCTACCACCAAAGGAAATTAGGTTACTAACAGTTAAATTTCAATATTTCAGAAAATAGAACTAAAAAACGGTATAATTCGCGGCTTAGACTCGATGTACCGTCGTTCAGTTGCTATGACTAAAAAGGAAAACGGTATTCGCGTACTTGATATGATAATTGGTTTCAGTAACTTAAAAGTAAGTACATTGCTTCAGTCACCTGCTTTATGTACCCAAATGTTGTCTTCTTTGCTTTTGGCATCGCACTTTGTGTACTTGCCAGTGTCAATCATTTCCATGTTTTTTTTTTGTTTTAAGATAAATAAAGTAGAAAACCCAAAGTAAATCAAGGTCATGTTTAGTCACGGCCTAATGAAGTAGTGGCGACTTTACTATAAGCTTCAAAGGAGTTTTGGAAGCGACTCAAAAAGTCATTTACATTATATCGCTGATGGGAAGGTGGAAATTCATGCTAATACACCACTTTATGCATAAAACAAAAGCAAGTTTATGCATAAACATTTAAAAAAACACAAGTTTAGAAAAAATATGTAATGCGGCGATACCTACCCACGTTCCCGCCAAAACTCCAATGTAAATTTTCAGAGAAACGTTTTGGGGAAAGTATTTGCGACATTCAAGGAATGATTGACGTTTGCTCAAATTGCAGGTGGAATATCAATACGAGGCGTTTGTTATGCGAGGAACGCCGCCTCTTACTGGCTCTCTGATACTCACAGCTGATGAAATTACAGCTCATCTCGAAGTTTCACAAGTGGCTGATGCGGAAATAGTTGATTTGAATGTGGATTCTATTAAGCAGTTAAAGTAAGAACGTATGCCAATTTACACTTTTTTTAGGTAATTGGCTTACGTTTGACTATCATGTTGCCTGATGTTAGATAAGTAAAGATAATATCTACGATGAAGCATACTTGCAGAAGAAACCAATTCACTCGCGTCTTACAGAAATCGCAAATCGCATAAGCATCTATCGGGAAACACTCAATCGAGCAGCGCATCCCACTGTATAGCGATTCGCAGGCTAACAACTTTGCGTCAAAGTTCGAGGATTCGAAATTTAGTCTAAAACAGAGTCATTGCAGATGAGCTTCTTGGCACCTTTCTCTACAGCTGGCTAATCCATCCCCTTTATTACCTACTCATCTAGAGCCAATGATTATTGGTTCATCGAAAACAAGCCAGCCTTCTTCAGTTTACTAATTGTCTGAGTTATGTCAGTAATGTTAGTCTATATTTTGATGATGTAATCGGAATCTTGACAAAGCTCGTTGTAGACATCTTAATTTGAGGATTATTTTTTAATTGCAAAATTGGTCCAGCGTTTACAGTTGTTTAATGACTTATAAATATAACTTTTCTCAGATCAGAATCTCTAACTGTAGAAGGTCCAGCAAACAGGTTGATCGCAAACTTCAAATTCATCCTAGAGAATCCAATCATCGCTATCATGACCAACGTAATGAAACACAATATCAAAATGTTGAAGTCGTTATCACGGTGCAGTAAGTACTAAAGTTATTAAACAAAATTCAAAACAATCTTACTTCATGTAAGTAGCAGCAAAAGTGCTGGTTGGACGACCCACCATAGCGCATTGAGCGATGTTTTCCGTCAGACGTCAAAAACATTACATTAGATTACATAGAAACTGAGCATAGAAACATTACAGTAGAGACAATAAGTGTTGCATTCTTTGGTTTTTAATTATCTCTTTTTTTTATGTTTCATATTTGTATGTTGTTTTGTTTTGGTGTATAATGAAGTTTTCCACTCCACTCCACGCCAATCCACTCCACTCCACTCCACTCCACTCCACTCCACTCCACTCCATTCCATTCCATTATTTCGGTCTAACTTCACATAAATTTTATCAGTAACTAGCGGACACCTCGCGGTTTCATCCGCGTAGTTCCCGTTCCCGTGGGAATATAGGGATAAAAAGTAGCCTATGTCACCCGGGGAAAGTGTAACTTTCCCAACAGTGAAAGAATTTTTGAAATCGGTAGTTTCGTGGCCTATTCATTACAAACAAACAATCAAATCTTTAGGTTAGGTTTAGGTTTAAAGAAACTTTATTATCAGTAAGACATTGCTGTCACGTGATAACATGATTGGACTTAAAAAATATGTAATTACATTCAGTCTTAAATTTAATGAAAAACAATATAAATAAATAAACTATCATGGCTTTCCTCTTTATATGTATAAAATAGTATAGACATAGATAGATAATAGGACAGAAGCTGGAGGTTGAATCATTGCAGCTGTAACACAGGGTTACCAAATATAGCTGCTGCCAATTAAAAATTAAAAAAATATTTTTAAAAAAACTAAAAGACGGGTTGACGGTTGTTTGTACGCCTATTTGAAAGCGCCTATTCAGCAGAAGCTAATATATAAAGAACTAATTTATTATTATTTTTTAAGTAGGTTCGTCATATCTTTTGGAATTATCAATATATTGAAAATTATATTTATACTTAACAACTGTTGAAAAATTTATGTAGTAGGTAATATTAGATATGTATATCAAAACGTATTTAAATGCAATATGAACGCTGTCTCAGTGTTCAATACATTTTCTATCGTTGCCCTACTATGTGCCTTTTCCATCAAATTTCTAGACCTAATAATAATCCAGTACGTAAGCTTTAAAAATTCGCATACTTTCTTTCAGAACCACATTTATGGGGTAACGCTAAAGAATTCAATGTATACACTGATGACTATCATGACGAGAATTTCCAACCCTCAGAGAATAAAAGAACGACAATTTTTAACAGCATTGAAGCAATAACCGTTTTTAGTGACGAGAAAGATAGTGATTCTGTAAAACCTGCCAACAAAGAATGGGCGGATTATACCTTCTCAAAGAACGACAGTGTTGAAATAGAAGTTCCAGTTAATGGCGAAATGCAAAAGATGAAACTTGATCGTAGTGAACATTTCGTCCTCTCAAAAGTACCATAAAATAAAGTTACACTTATTTAAATATTAACTTCTTATGTTATTGCTGTTATTTTCTCTACTGGATTGTTTCTTTTTACATGAATACGACTTCAAGTGTGTTTCCTTAATGGGAGGCAATTGATAAAACTGATTCTCACAAAATGGTGTGTTATCATCTACATCCAACATTTAATGACACCACTAGATATATGAAGAATACAAGAATTCGTTACGGAAATCTTAAAGATTTTTTAGTGTTCAGAAATTATTATGGCGTTTATGCAATACACTCAAAGAAACTATTACCCGTTAAATTTTTTTAGATAGAAAGAAAGAGATAATAACAGGTACATATCTCACCGTTTTAATAATGAATCGTGGTCTCCATAAAAGTAAGTACCTATAATTAGGTATATATATTATATATATTATTATAGATGGCTCTACTTTTGAAGTTTTGGCGGGAACGCGGAAAGTTCGTGTTACCGCAATACATTTTCTAGATAAGTTTTTACGAGTGTTTATGTAGAAGAATAGTAGTATTTTAAGGGTTTAGGTATAACAGCTATTTAGTTTATTTCCGTGACTATGACTTACAACTTCTTTCACCTCATTATTCATTATATTAGTACAAGTATTTGAAAAAATCTTAACACTTAACACTGACAAATGCACAAAGTGCAACGCCAAAACTATTAAGTTATGTGTGTGTGTCCTGTGAATTCTGGCACCCTCAATTGAGAGTCAGTTCCCATTCCATTCTAGGTGTGTGTACTATAGGTGCAGGTATGTACGTATGTATTTGACAACACACCGTCACTTAACACCAAGTACAAGTACAATATGAGTGTCTTCAAATCAAGAGTAAACAGGTTCCTTCTAGGTAAGCGTGTTCCATCTTAGACCGCATCGAGGCTTTACATCAGACAGGATATGGTCAAGCGCGAACCTATTCAATATAAAAAAATTAAAAAAACCAGGTGAGCTTTAGTCTAACTAAGGCTTAAAATTATTTATTTCTTAGGAATAATACCTACCTATGAAATTGTCGTTTTATATGAAAAAAATCAAACGATTTATATTTTTTATTTCTGTTAATCAAAATAATCACCCATGCAGTCGATGCATCTTTCCCAACGCAGTGGCAGTTTATTGATGCCCTTCTAGAAGAAATCATCAGGACGGGAGGTAACAAATTCTTCAAAGGCATTTTTTGCTGCCACTCGACTATTGAATTTTTTCCCCGCCAGCAGAAGCTTAAGGTCATAGTGCACTACGCTGGATAGGTACGGATTAGCAGACATAATATAAAGTTAATACCAACTTCAACTGGTAACGACATCACACCGACACGTTAAGTCAGAGAGGCCAATGTATATTTTGGGGTACGCGATTGATCTCGATCCCGTCCGTCCGCGATGCACCTTTCACCGCGTGTTGTAAACCAAGCTAAAATCTTAGCTACTTGAGACCTTGTTTACCGACCTTGACAATTATTTAAACCTAAAAGATTATTCGATTTTAGATTATTAGTAAGTGATTATTTTATATTTATTGTGCTGAAAATATTTTTTGTATTCATGTTTTTTATTTTTAAAGTTTTTTATTGACATGTAACCAGTGTTAAATATAATATTATGATATAATTATATACCAGTTTGAAATAAATAAATAAGTTCGTGCTGTAAGATTTGAATCCAGGATCTTCAAGCGCTACAGCGTTGCCAGACATGGTCAGCTGCTAAATGTAAGTTGTGAAGTGCCAATTCAGGAAGGAAAAAATAATCTAAAATGACATTGACTGCCATGGCAACTTGACATTGATAGATAAGATTTTGACAAGATGACAACTCGTATCTGGCTGGCTGGTCTGGCTGGCCAAGTTGAATTGTTGTCATTATCAATATACATATATTCAATATGTTTCGTTTTAAAAATTATTTCTCTATATAACAACAACTTAATTTTCGTCCCGTGTTACTTAGGATATGTGATTCAAAATGTCTGAAGAAGAAACAGTAGATATCGAGCAAGAACTCGACAACCTCCTGACCAAAATTCAGCCAAACTTACAAGACGTTATCAAGAGAGTAAATATTTACTGCTAAGTATACCTACTTACTGCTTTATAGATTTTACAATATTCTAATAGTGGCGATGTGTTTTTAGAGTTTCACTAATGTGGTTTTGCAACAAACGAAGAATGGGGAGCAAGTCAAACCAGACTGTTTACCGGACACAGCATACTTTGCCAAAAATACTCAAGTGTAAGTTGAAAATCTTAACTGAATTGATATTTTAAAATAGATAGATTATAATCGAAATTACATTATTCATATTTACATTCGCTTTTCTATGATGAATAACAGACTGAATTCTATTTTAAGAATTATTCCCATCAACACCTGAATGCATCAAAATCTGTTCAGCTATTGTGGATATCGTTATGTAGTACCCAAATAATAAATAAGTACAAACATTGTTTTCTCTATAGATGCATAGAAAATCAAACCCACAATGCCAGAGTAAGGATTCTAATAACATTTTGTACATATTTACTGCATGGTTGTTTTTAATTCTATTTGTGACTTGTCCAGACTTAGCACAAGCACATAATTGTTTAAATGTAATTACCTTAAATGGTTGTTGAAATCAAATCAAAATCTGTTGCATAGCTTGGAAAAACTAACACGGATACATACATGCAAAATGTGACTGGATTTTATATTATTTATATGACACATGTATTTGTAGTTTTTTAACAGTGTAATCCATCACCAACAAATTTCTCTGTTGAAATTTCAACTAATAGTGCAGCATGTAAACCTATCATCCTATAATTGTTACAAAAAAACTAGACAAATATAATTATATGTATGTATATTATGTTTTTTACATTTACAGTAACCTTTCAAGACTGGAGTTGATAAAGGCCCCTACATTCCATGTGCAGTCTCTGTCTCTCGATCTCAAATCTATGGCACTGTCTCTACGCTGCTCCCTTGGTGAGGTCAGTGTGAAGGGGCTCTACAGTGCATTTAATGAAAACTTGTATAATCTGATACCAGTGCTAGCAGAAGGACATGTGGTGTAAGTACTGATAGATACAATAATTTATGTTTATTTATAGATGGTTAAGTTGATTTAATTACTATTTGTTAATTTAGTCAAAGCAACATAGACATTAAGTAATATGACTCTGTTTTAAGCAAACACTACCATATCAATTTGTGATATATATATGTAGTATTTATGTATACACAATAGAATAATGTATGGAAATAAGATAAAACTTATTAGAATTATATGGTATCACTGTGATTGTCCTACACGCAGACAAAGCTCACATTTTCGAAACAAAATAAGATATACCTTCTTATTCTTATTCGGAATGGGGGCGATGAGTCCTGCACTGACGTCCCGCTTGGGGTGTATTGTGCATTTCCCCCTGCCAGCGTCTACCTGAGCCAACCCAGCTCCTTGAAGTACCGGAGCGAGGCTCTGGGCCGCTGGCATAGTTATTAGCTAATAAGATATACCTATGTATATATACAATTTTCTTTTAATCTGTGCTATTTACCATATTATTATTATTTACCCGTCAGCTTGATTGCCACCTGTGGCAAAAAAAAAATATTCTGTTTTTTATATTAAACGATACACTCTTCTGATGGTAAGAGATAAAGTGTATCCGCGACCATTGCAGCAATACACAGAACTTTGAGTAGCAATATAAAGTCAGTAAGTAAAGGCATTGCTGCTTTGACGCTGATTAATTTCAGACTTTCTATGGTTAGTCTCAACAGCCCAATACTTTCACTAGCTGCAGTACCCTTCAAACCGGAACACAATAATGTTTACATACTAATGCTTGGAAGCAGAATATCTGGTACTGCAGTGGTACCTACCTAGATGACTTTCTACTAAGGAAGTCTACCACCAAGTTTCAATGTGGAATCCTTGTTTATTGCTTGTATTACTTAAAATAAAGGCTCTCTAGATATTCAAAGATCCTGAGAGCCTATATCTATATCGATATCCTATATCTGTAACTGATAATTATATTATAAATGGTAGCTTTAACTGTTCTAGGTTATTTGAATCTCTCTTGTTATGTGTTATCTCAAACTTGATTTATTGTCTGCATAGGTCTGTACATTTGTAGATCACCTGGGTAAGGAAAATTCCGCATTTGTAGCGATGATAGCTCAGTGGTTAGCGCGGTAGGTTCGCATGCTGAAGGGCGTGGGTTCAAACCCCAACAATGAGCTTGAGCTGCCGGTGAAGGAAAACATCGTGAGGAAACCATAGCATGGTGGTAGGGTACTTTCCAGTACTCGGCTGGCTAGCTACCACCCTCAAGTTGAAAATCTGTCGCCAAGCACCTAACATTGCGTTCCGGCAGCCTCACTTGAGAGCCAGTTCCATTCCAGGCTAGGCGTGCTTTACCATCTTCGACCACACCTTCACATCTAACTCTAGACTGTAATTTTATTCTGTAAGTGTGTATAGTGGTCTCTATTGTATGAATGACATTTGCATTAAAATCTTATGGCAAAAGTTTGTTTATATCTGTGTGTGTATGTTTATACTATTTTAACTCAATGGATTTGGGTGAATTTTATAATGTAGATAGTTTATAACTTAGATTAACATCTACTACTACTACTACTACTACTACTATAGGCTACTTTTTGCTACTAAACGAACTTGCAGTGCTGCTGCAGTGAATGGACCATTAACACTCTTGACCATGGTCAAGAAGATGTGGAAAGAGGGATTGGAGGCCCTTGGGCAATCATGGCTAAAAATAGAATGAAATAATATTAGTGCTGTGAAAATGTGCCATACTATACTGTGATATTTAACTAAACATCATCTCGTTCTAGTATATCATGTGCTAACATGAGTGCAGATGTGTGCGTTGGATTGTCATTGGAAGAGGATGCGTTTTCTTTCATCAACCCAGGGATAGACTTCACCCACGATGAAGTGTTAGTTAAGGTAAGCATTCCAACATTTATAGCTAAAAGATTAACAAAAACAATTCGAATTTTTTGCAGTATTTTAATAGTTATACAATTCACGTTAGAAATTTCGACGAAACTTAGCTTTTAATGATAGCAGCGTGTGTGTGTCATGTTTATCATGTTTTTTTCTTGTTGACAGGCTAGGTGTTTGACCACAGCCCACCTGATGTATGGTCGAAGTTGGTAAAGCACACCTAGCCTAGAATAGAACTGCCTCTCAAGTGAGGCTGCCGGAACGCACCGTTAGGTGCTTGGCGGCAGATTTTTAACTTGAGGGTGGTAGCTAGCCAACCGAGTACTAGCTAGTACCACCATGCTATGGTTTCCTTACGATGTTTTCCTTCACTGACAGCTCATGTTGCTGAGATGGAAACATGTAGGTACAGTGCCAAGTACATGCAACCCATGTCTAGAGTTAACACGTATACGTATTTACCTTCACTTCACTGCTCTTGATACCATTCTGCCTAACCAAATTTATTATGATCCTACCGATACTGTTTTGGATATTCTTTCCAGCAATGAATTGACCACCCACTAATCTACGGGACGCATTTTTGTATTTTCTAAGTTCTGTGCTTCTTACACGTAGTAGTCTCCGTTTGTAATACCTACCGTATTAGAAACCAAGACTAACAATACATTTTCAAACAAAATCCAAGCATAATTTTTATTGTAAAGAGTGTGAAATTCATTGTTATGAGTGGTTGTTATGTTCCCAAAATACAATGTGTTTTAACAAAGCACGTTTGGTTAGGTCGTATACTACGACTATAGCTTCGGTCACATTCGGTGATCTTTTTCAAAGAGTCAAGGTTGAACACGTCGTGCTTGGACTACAGTTGGACTATCCGACTAACTATAATAGACAGAAAGCAAGAAAACATTTATTTTGACACACAATAACAAAACACTACAAATAAAAGATTGAAAAAATAAAAAGACTATAAAAATAAGTAGAAAGTTGTCGCTGTAGTGTCCAGTGCGACAAAAAAGGTTAGTTCTCAGCATTAATGCTGCTGATTTCTGAGCAGCTCTAGTTTTCAGAACTAACCTTTTAGGACGCACGAGACTGAATAAATATATATAAATATATACGCGATTATATAATAGAATAAAAGTTTTAACTTAAATTCCTATATATAATTCGGTCAACTAGGTAAGTTGACCGGCCCGCTTCGCTCCGTTGGAGTCAGCCAAAATGTGTTCACAGCCTAATTATGTTCAGGTTTTCACTCGAGCAAAAAAAAAAATTCTTGCAGTTGTCATGGCCTTCACCACAAAGAAACGGCGGTTACGACTTCGCAACCACTGAACAGTTGGCAAGACATATAGGTAAATACATATTTAACATAACTAGTTTAATGACATATGGAGATAAGACAGGACTATTTTTACATAGTGCCTTGAATCCTAAATGTAACATTTATTTTTACAATACAATTTTTTACTCTGGACATTTTCAAGGTCAGTGAGTAGGTATAGGTAAGTTTACGTGCTTCATCTTCGACAATATCATCGGTTACTATCAGGCGAGTTGATGGTCAAACGCGGAATTATCGTGTTACAAAAAAAGTCACCGAATCATATTTGAACATCGAAATGTTAAAACTGTTAATATCATCATCATCAACAACCTAGCATAGTCCACTGCTGGGCATTGGTCTCTCCCAGGACGCCACTCAGCCCAATCTTTGGCTTTTCACTTCCAGCCACTGCCGTACTTACGTATATCGTCACTCCATCTAGTCTCAGGACTGTCCTACACTACTACCAACAATCATTAGTGGTAAACGTGTTCTAGAGTGGAGACCGCGAATCGGCAAATCGGCAATTGATATAATGTAATAAAATTATAAAAAGAGCAAAAAAATTTTTTTTTTAAATGCACACCCATAAAACATCTGTGTGTCGCAAAAATGTTAGTCCTGAGCGGGAATAGAACCCGCGTCTTTCAGCTGTTGAAGCAGCACTGCAAACAAGTGTTCTAACAGGGCAAATGTACAAATTTATTACTCCTATACTTTTCATTAGTACCTTTACATTTTCAATTAACTGTTATCTGCTTCCACTTAGGGATTGCAATACCGAAGGTGTTTTTCAATACCGGTATTTCGGTATTGTACCTGAATGATACCGGGATACCGGTATTGATACCGGTATTATGATAACAATTAAAATTTGTTCAAATTAACAAACAATAACAAATGGCACAACACGCATTGAATATAAATGTTAATAAAAAACAATTTGTTATAATTTTTTGTTTTTGTTTGTTTGGTTTTGTTGCATTCATTTATTATAATTATCTATTTTCGTTCGTCAAATTTAACAAATCAACAATTAGTCGATACCGAAATTTCGGTATTCACGGAAAAAAAAGTTACACGTGACATCTATTTTGTTTCATTCGAGTCTTGAAAAAAAATTGTCTTTTCAAGTTATTTTTCTCGATTGATTTATTGTTTTATTGATCTCGACAAAGTTACTCTCATTGTTCTGAAAATAACCTAATACTCAATTAAGGGATTAAAATTTCTAAAATCAATTTCGAAACTGAAGGAACAACCCTGAATCGCGTACGAGTTATTTCGAAAAGATTGTGTATCTTTTCTACCATTTGAAAATTGAATCCCTAATTAAGCGTGAAGTTATTTTCAAAGCAATGAGATTAACTTTGTCGAGTTTAGAAAACAATACATGAAAGACAATCATTTGTCGAAATTTGAATAGAACAGAAAAGATGATATTAGTCGGTAAAACCTTTTTTCCCAAATACCGAAATTTCGGTATTGTCTTACTAATACCGGTATTGTAATACCGGAGAAAATCGGTCCGGTATCCCGGTTTTCGGGATTCCGGGATCCCGGTATTCAATCCCTACTTCCACTACACTTATCCTACTTCGCAGACGACCTCCCGCTAACGGCAGCTATCTCGCTCCCTCTATACGCGTTGTTGCGAGACAAATTGGAGCGGCACCTGGCCGTAGTACTGCGTCAGGCCGTCAGCGTCTCCGACCTCATGTGCTCCAACCCGAGCCTGCTGGAAGCCTACAGGTGAGACCTTTATGACTTCACATTACATTGGTCTATTCTTGGCTAACGAGTATATCTGCTTCTACAGCTGTTGGGCATGGGTTTAATTCCCACCAGAACAAACATTTATGTGGCCTCATGTGCTCCAAGCCGAGCCTGCTGGAAGTCTACATGTGAGGTCGTTATGACCTCACATTACATTGGTTTATTCTTCTAACGAGTATATATTTTATTGTATATCTGCTTCTAGACCTGTTGGGCATGGGTTCAATTCCCACCAGAACAAATATTTATGTGGCAATAAATGTTTGTTCTATGCCTGGGTGTACTGTATATATTACAGTATGCAGACATAGAACGTAAGTACGTATTTACAATAAAAAAAGTACATAAGTATTGACAGCGCTGTTGGTTCATTTGTAGTATGTTTGCTTCAAGGACCGAAGGGCGTGGGTTCGATTCCCACTCAGGACAAAGAGTTCGTGGTATAAACAAATGTTTGTACTGTGTCTGGGTGTCCTGTATGTATTATAAGTATATATTTACAAAAAAAAAGTATTTAAGTATTCTATCAGTTATCTGACTTCCATAGCACAAGCTTTGTTTAGTTTGGGGTCAGATGGCGCTGTGTGTAATGTCCTACGATATTTATTTATTTATTCTATCAGTTATCTAGTTCCCAAAGTGCAAGCTTTGCTTCGTTTGGGGCTAGATGGCGTAGTGTGAAATGTCCGACGATATTATTTATATTTATCTTAATTTTTCTACATGACATCCTAACCGAAAAGGAGTATTGTACTTATCATTATTTATAAACTACTTTTGAACAGCAGGATTTCGGTTGTCTTTCACACTTACCTACACTGCCCGCGTTCCCATTCCTGCCTGTCCATCTTCGACCACCATCAATTGAGCTATGGTCAAATACCTAGCCTGACATCCCTAAATAAAATGATATGCTGTTTCGGATATTTCTTCCAGCTATAGAATACTGATAAAAAAGCGTGATTTTTCATAGCTCTAACATCGTCGTCTGTCTCAACACTTCTTCTGCTTTTTTTTTTTTTTTTTATTGTTGACAGGCTATTTGTTTGACCACAGCTCACCTGATGTTAAGTGAAGGTGTGGTCGAAGATGGTAAAGCACACCAAGCCTGGAATGGAACTGGCTCTCAAGTGAGGCTGCCGGAACACACCGTTAGATGCTTGGCGGCAGATTTTCAACTTGGGTGGTAACTAGCCAGCCGAGTACTAGAAAGTACCCTACCACCATGCTATGGTTTCCTCACGATGTTTTCCTTCACCGGCAGCTTAAGCTCATTGTTGGGGTTTGAACCCACGCCCTTCGGCATGCAAACCTACCGCGCTAACCACTGAGCTATCATCGCTACAAAAATGCTTCCAGTACAATGACCGCTGGTCTGGCACAGAGCGGCAACAAAGTGATGGACATGGTACTAATCAACATGCGGCGTACGTTGCTGCAGAGCTGTCGGGAAGTCCTCGAATTGCCGCCTCTGCACGCCACGTTTCTACACAAGGTCACTGATACTATAATCCCACTAATATTGTAAACTAGCGACCCGCCCCGGCTTCGCACGGGTACAAAATTCGAAAAAAAGTAGTCGCGTTTTCAAGGTGTACAATACTTAGTACATTATTTTTATAAATCCTGTAAGGTTAAGCCTGCGTACGCAATGTAAGCGGCAAGAAATGTAAGAATTTACGACACCACATTAGAAACCCTGAAAATAACAGTATTTCTCCATTATTTAATAGATGTTATTATACATAAAAACCTTCCTCTTGAATCACTCTACCTATTACAAAAAACCGCATCAAAATCCGTTGCGTAATTTTAAAGATTTAAGCATACAGACAAACAAACAGACAAAAATAGCGACTTTGTTTTATACTATGTAGTGATGTGAAAGTTTGGATGGATGGATGTTTGTTACTCTTTCACGCAAAAACTACTGAACGGATTTGGATGCAATTTGGTATGAAGGTAGCTGAGACCCCGGATTAAGACATGGGCTACTTTTTATCCCGAAAACATGTAGCACCTCGGGTGCAGCTAGTACTACTATAAAGAGGTCCAACATAACAATTTGTGAAAAAGCTTTCTTTTTTTTTTTAGGGTTGACAGGCTAGTTGTTTGACCACAGCTCACCTGATGTTAAGTGAAAGTGTGGTCGAAGATGGTAAAGCACACCTAGCCTGGAATGGAACTGGCTCTCAAGTGAGGCTGCCGGAACACACCGTTAGATGCTTGGCGGCAGATTTTCAACTTGAGGGTGGTAGCTAGCCAACCGAGTACTAGAAAGTACCCTACCACCATGCTATGGTTTCCTCACGATGTTTTCCTTCACCGGCAGCTCAAGCTCATTGTTGGGGCTTGAACCCACGCCCTTCGGCATGCGAACCTACCGCGCTAACCACTGAGCTATCATCGCTACAAAAAGCTTTCAAGCAAGTTCATTGCTAAAACGTATAAAAAAAACACTTTAGTTTGTTTGTTATGTAAAAGTAATGAGACGAAAAATACGTCTACCGCTTTCTACCCCAAAGCAGTAGTTTTTAAACATTACTGTGTTCCGGTTTGAAGGGTACCGCAGTTACCGAAATTACAGGGCTGTTGAGACTAACCATCGAAAGTCTCAAAGTAATGAACGCCGATGCAGCGACGCCTTGGACTTTATTTTACTACACAAAGTTCTGTGTATGGCTGCAATGGTCATAGACACGCGTTATCTTTTACCATTAGAAGAGCGTTTCGTTAGTCTCATTAAAATTAAAAAAAAAGTCACTTAGTAACAATGAAGTGTTTAATGATAAATCTGGTCGATAAAAAAGTCGTACAATACAAGTCACGGTCACGTTTAGTAAAGTGAAACTAAAATCCCTAACATAATTTTGTAGCATCCCTCAAAAATGTTACCATAATTTCGTGCTTCCATTGTAACTCCGGCATCGTTTTGTCGTCCTAAACAACATTTTTGATTGTATCATTAAATTTCTGTTACAGATAGGTTCAATATCGTACGTGGGCAAGTTCGAGACGGACACGGGGTGGGTGAAGAACCTGGCGACTGTGAATCGAACCAATGACGTGAGCGTCGCGCGGCACGACCCCACGCGGACCACCTTCCACGTCATGCTCAGAATAAAAGATTTGCAAGTTAGTTTCATTCATTGAACCGACTGTTAGATCATTTGGTGCCCCACTTGTAACACAAATAACTAAATCATATAACAATGAACGTCTAGTGTTTACGTTTTGTTTATTCAAACGTAACGTCACTAGCGACGCCATGACACTAGAAGCGTTTTGGTGCAAATTTAAAATCTAGAAACTTAAAAGGATTTTTTTTTCTACTAAACCTTTATTGTATCGTGGCGTAACATGATTTTTCGTGTTGCTTCCAATACTCTATCGAAGCTTATAGTAAAGTCGCCACTACTTTACTAGAGCATGACTGGACTTGACTGCCACGGACTGGACTTCGACTATATCTATAGCTACTAGGCAACTTATTTAACTTATGAAACTTTAAAACAGAAAACACTCGACACAAAATGCGACGCCAAAATCAAAGAAGATTACTATGTTTTATTTAAAGCTCAATTTTTTTTTTTTTTTACTTTTTTAATTGAACTTAACTACAGACTTTTTGCGGGAACGCGGCAAGAAACGTGTACATTTTTGACTAGTCTTCGTCGTAATAGTCGAACAGCTCGTAATTTTTTCAAACGAGACACTGTAATTTTCTTTTTGCCTCGCCAACTAAAACAAAAAACTTAAGATACATACAAAAAAAACAGTCGAATTGGGAACCTTCTCCTTTTTGAAGTCTGTTAAAATGTATAAATCAAACTGGGTAACATTTAATTTTAGGACGAAAAAAACTAAATGAAGAATTTTGGAGGGAACGCGGAAAGAGTCGTGTCACCCCGTTGGATTTTTTCCAAAACTAGTGTTTTGTCGAGTGTTTACGCATAAAAATGGTGGTGTTTTATGCATAAAGTGCCAAATCACAAGCGCAAGTGTGGGAAAATGACATAATGTGGTGAAACATTACTTTTCGTGTTGCTTCCAAAACTCCATCGAAGTTTTATAGTAAAGTCGCCACTACTTTACTATAGCATGACTGGACTTGACTGCCACGGCCTAGACTTCGACTATACCTATAGCTACGAGGCAACTTATTTAACTTATGAAACAAAACACTTTACACTGGCAAATGCTCAAAATGCGACGCCAAAATCAAAGAAGAAAAAGATTTAAGTAGGTACTATATTTACTTAAAGCTCAAATTTTTTTTAACATTTTTAATTGAACTTTACTACATTTTGCAGCATTACATTTATTCTTAGATAGAGAGATAGCGACTTATAATGTGATTGTTTCCAGATTGGCTACGAATGTTACCGTATGAAGGCGATGGGTGTGGCCTGCTCGGGGCGCGCGGTGGCGTCGTTCAGCTGCGCGCGGCTGCGGCTGGCGCTTACCGTGGGGCTCGCACACTGGGAGCCCTACGCACAGCTCGACTACTTGCAACTGCACTCGCTACAGTTAGTATCTATACTGCTATAAGCTTAGCGTGTACAATGCCGAAAGGGGTATGGACATAAAATCGTGAGAAACAAATCACCTGTCTATTATTTTTTATTTATTAAGTTACTAGCTGCGCCCCGCGGTGTTGCCTGCTACATGTTTTCGAGATAAAAAGAACTCTCAATGACCCACAAGAGCCATTCAGTAAATTAAGCTTTACTTTAGGTAAATAAAAGTGAAATTATGTTTGGTGTACATTTTAAGCATAACATAAACAAGTAAAGGGCCTTAAATAATGGCGCTTATAACTTAATGTCCTTTTAGAGCTTGAATTCAACAGCGCTTGACGAGTAGTCAAAATTACATAATTAAATGGAGGAAAATGTAGTTTATTTTATTAAGTACTAGCTGCGCCCCGCGGTGTTGCCCGCTACATGTTTTCGGGATCAATAGTAATTTATGTGTTAATCCAGGGTCTCGGCTACCTACATACCGAATTTTATACAAATCCGTTCAGTAGTTTTTGCGTGTAAGAGTAACAAACATCCACCCATCCAAACTTTTACATTAATAATATTAGTGGGATGCGTTGTGGTGGCGTTTTTTTTATGGTTAACAGGCTAGGTGTTTAACCACAGCTCACCTGATGTTAAGTGACGGTGTGGTCGAAGATGGTAAAGCACACCTACCCTGGAATAGAACTGGCTCTCAAGTGGGGCTACCGGAACACACCGTTAGATGCTTGGCGGCAGATTTTCAACTTGAGGGTAGTAACTAGCCAGCCACCATGGTATGGTTTCCTCACGATGTTTTGCTTCACCGGCAGCTCAAGCTCATTTTGGGGTTTGAACCCACGCCCTTCGGCATGTGAACCAACTGCGCTAATCACTGAGCTATCATCGCTACAAAAGCCGCTTGCTCGTCGTAGATTCCCACGATACGAAGACGCATCGTGCTACGACGACTATCGTGTTTATGTGTACGAGCCCTGACTTAAATTTAGATAGATATAACTCTTTATTGTGCACATCATAAATAGAAAAGAGTACAGAGAAGAAAGAACCTTATGAACTAGTTACTTACTGTCATTTCTAGTGGCATGGAGCTACACATCACGGGGTTGGGTCCGCTGAGCTCGGCCAGCACGCTGGTGGCGGCGTGGTGTCGCGGCGCCAGCGTGGCCCACGCCGCGCCCACGCTCATATCAGCGTTACAGGCTGACGCTCAGCAAGCTTTACAGGAGCTACCGCTTTGGGATATAATGCACGGGAAACAGTGACTATACAACAATGTACATTGTGGATACCTTTAAGTCGACAGTGTTTTTTTAATGTAAAAGTAATGTGACCAACGAAACTCTCTCCTGATGGCAGTGGCGGCCTTAAGGGGTGGCAAGCAGGGCAACCGCCCGGGGCCTCGCGTCCTCGTAGAAAAAAGTCTTTGCCATATAATGTGTATCTCGCGCCTCGCACTTAACAAACCCCCTTCTGAACGCACGGTTTCATTATTAGTGCAAACATGTTACGGCCACTCGAGCAATCGAACCAAATTTTTAGTAAAACGGACTCAAAGAAAAAGGGCCTCACAATGATCTGTCGCTCCGAACCTCGCAACAGTTAAGGCCGCCGCTGCCTGATGGTAAGAGAAAATGCCTGTTCATAACCACAGAAGCGGTGCCCTGAATTTTGAATAACAGAACAAATTTCAGTGCATCACTGCTTTGGCGTTTATTAATCAACTAGCAGCTCGCCCCGGCTTCACACGGGAAAATATAACTCGATTAACAATATAAATATAGCCTATGTCACTCGGTGATAATGTAGCATTCTAATGATGAAAGAATTATTCAGATCGGTCCAGTAGTTTCAGAGCCTATTCAATACAAACTGACAAAAAAATCAAATCTTTCCTCTTTATAATTAGTGTAGATGACAACTGTAATAGTTAGATCTAGGTCCTTTCGTCATCGTCTGAGAGTTAGACATATAATATTGGGGCATTATTTGTAGCTGTCAATTTGCTCTATAAAACGTCACTTTATTCTATTGTCAATAGTTTTCACAGCGCATGCTAAGTAGCAATGATAGCCCAGTGGTTAGCGCGGTCGGTTCGCATGCCGAAGGGCGTGGGTTCAAACCCCAACAATGAGCTTGAGCTGCCGGTGAAGGAAAACATCGTGAGGAAACCATAGCATGGTGGTAGGATACTTTCTAGTACTCGGCTGGCTTGCTACCACCCTCAAGTTGAAAATCTGCCGCCAAGCATCTAACGGTGTGTTCCGGCAGCCTCACTTGAGAGCCAGTTCCATTCCAGGCTAGGTGTGCTTTACCATCTTCGACCACACCTTCACTTAACATCAGGTGAGCTGTGGTCAAACACCTAGCCTGTCAAACATTAAAAAAAAAAAAAAAGTAAGGGTTTTTTCGGTAAACTTTTCACAGCTTGGCTTACATTATTGAAGTTTCCATACGGATCGGATACTAACAATGTGTTTCGGCAGCCTCACTTGAGAGCCTGTTCCATTCCAGGCTAGGTGTGTTTACCATATTCGACCATACCGTCACTTAACATCAGGTGAGCTGTGGTTCAAACACTTAGCCTGTCAACCATCGAATTAAATTGGCCTTATTACATACATAATTGACTAGGCACGTCAAAATAACAATTTCATTAATAAAATTAAGTGAAATAAAAAACAGTTCAATGATTCCTGCTTAGTATACGTTATGCGTATCACCCGAAAATACCCAACGAATGGTTATAATTATCAATTATGTTCCTGCTCGTTTTGTAAGTATTTACTAGTTTATCATTAGGGTATGATGCATTTTGCCGTATCGGGTTAAATTCGAAAGCCCCAACGATGCCAATATGCCAGCAATGGTAACGGCTGCCGGAGGTGGCCTAACATAAGGTTAAGAAAGAATTTGAAAACATGGCTATTCAAAAACCCTTGCAGCTTAGAATCGACACAAATATGAACACGATCAGTTTTTTTTTTAATTCTATAAATATAATATAAATAAATACCAAATTAATCAAAAATTAACTTTTGCCGGCTCCGGCACTGATGCGCATCATTAATTTTACACATTTAGGTACTACAAACATGTATAAAAGAAAATATTTTTACAAAAACTTTCGTGTTGTACTAACTGTTGATTTTTTTTTTAATGTTATTCGTGTTTAACGTAACTAAGTATATTTTTATCTTTAAAAACCAATAAGAAATGATATTGTCGTTGATTCAGTTAAGATAATGTGTTATTTACAAAAGTTTATTCACTAACTTTCCAACCAACACCTTTCTATCACACTTATAGGTACATAATATAGTAATTACGAAAGTTTTGGTGTGTGGATTTATCTTTTTTTACATCTTTCTATATCCACATACACCCTCTTTGTGTTTCATCTTGTTCCTATTCCGTATTAACTAATCAGGTTAAAATTTAGTCTGATAGCTTACACTTCACAACTTGGCTTAACACATAAAAAATGCATTAATTTATTCCGAAAAAAAAAATAGGATAGCGGCTAAAACCGCGGGATTTTTCGGTTGGAAATAAAAATAGGTAACAATTTCAGAACTCTTTAGCTCGTTATAGGTTTTTCTTTTAGGCTAAAAAAAAAGATATAACAGAATTGGCGCCATTAAAACGTGTCATTGAATTTTTTACTATATTTTTTATTGTTTAATCGTGTACTTTTGAATTTATTTTGTTATTATTTATAAATTGTGGATATTGTTATAAGCATAGACTTTGTTAATGTCGACTCTGTATGTGTATATATAGGAATCATTTTTGTATGTTTAATTTCGTACAACGGTTGTGAGTGCCTTATCTATGGAGACTGTAACTGCATGTATATTAAAAGTTGTTTATTAAAATTGTTTAAAAATATTGTAGCGTTTCTTTTTTGTATGGGCTACGTGTAGGTAACCATTGTTCTAAAAAGGAATTTATTACAATCATCTGGAACCATGGGCTTAATAATAGTAGTTATCATTTACTTATTAAAAGTTCATGTATAGAACGATCATGCAATTTGGTTGGCCGTTTTGTTGTGAAGTTATCTTTTAGATACACAATATTCATTTTTTTATGTGCGTTACTTCCGGAGAAAAAATGGCTAAGTATTTAAGAGCCATCCTACAGGAAAAAAATCTAGGTACCTACGGATCTTTCTAAAGTACGGATGGAGTCATATGTCATGCCTTGGACCTTAGAAGATCTACAATGTGAAGTGCGAATCTTCTAAGCCTTGGACCCTTGATCTTGTCCGAGTGCCATACAGTGCGATGCAGCATCGCAACAGAAACCCCTCTACAGTGCCACAGAATAAGTAGGTATAACTACGTGAGTTTGAATCTAAGCTGAAAACCGATGTCGGCACAACTCGTATAAGTTCCACCACGATGTAGGTTCTACTAATAGAGAAGAATTAATAGTACTAGCACAACACTGAAATCGCGAAAAAAATCAGCTGACTTACAGACATTTGGTTTACATGTTTTTTCTATAGACCAGTCGACTTTTTGAAAAGTTGTGCATACCTAATAATGGATACAATGAACCTTTGGCTTCGTACTCCCCAAACTTATAACCCTATGTCTTAGAAGATCTACACTGAATCTTCTAAGCCCCATGTAGTAGTAAGACATGCTACGGAGAAGTTTGTGTGACCTCGTTTGTGAAAGGGTTGAACTTGGACCCTTCATCAAATTATTATTCTGATTATATTCGTCTGAGGGGCTGAACTTGAAAAGTTGAAATGTGGGTAAAGCTGACATTAAGTTTTATAAATGTGATGTCAAAACCTTTTTCTTTTTTTTTGTTTTTGTCTATCGCCCACTATGATTAGCGGCTATTTTGCCATCAAAAGTAAGTTTACCTATTAAAACTTCACGCTATTTTCCTGCATAAATACACATTTATTTTGTCTCTGATCTATTATTCATTGTACATGTACATTCCTATCAAAATCTACTACATAAACAACTGGATCTGATAATAATCAATGTATTTTTTATTTTACAGCGTAACAATAAGATTTTATAGTTTTACTCAATTTTAAATGTTTTTTTTTATGTTTAACGTTTCGTTTGTAGATATTATCTACATATCTATTTATTGGTTTGACGTGTGTTTATTGAGAATATATTTTAATAATTCAGCATGATTTAGTAAGTACACATTCTTTGATAAAACGATACACATGCATTGATATGGCATAAAATTACTTTATTTGTATAATATAGACAATTCTGTGCTCTGTTTGTGTCTCTACAAAATTATGACTGTCGAAATTGCTGGTAAAAGCACATTTCACCCTGCTAAAGTACCTAATCGCACGCGCCTAATCTAAACTATTGATTTGTGTGTGTATACATCCGAAGATTTATTAAGGTGCTGTAGGTAATATAATCAAAATGTATAACAATATACATTTTAAAGGATCATAAAAATGTTATAATGTTGGTGATACTTCTGAGGGAACTGTTGTTTTGCGAATCACGATTGCTGAAATAGTTTTCGATAAAAAAGAAACTTAAAGCAACCTTTTAAATAAAACGAAAGTATCAATAAACTGAGTTTGTCCTTAGGTAGGTACTAATACATTCCATATTTTTCAGATGCTCAGGAGTTTTAAACTTGATGGTTGAAGATGGGCTTGATTCAGTCTGTATTGTGTTCAATCACGTTTTGTGTAGAAAGGTAACAACTAGAGCATTGCACGTAACAACTTAAATATAAGCAGGCAACAACTGAAGCATAAACTTCGTGAGGTGACCAAAATGATCAGCTCTCAAAATTTTGTAGTGATGATAGCTCAGTGGTTAGCGCGGTAGGTTCGCATGCCGAAGGGCGTGGGTTCAAACCTCAACAATGAGCTTAACTGCCGGTGAAGGAAAACATCGTAAAGAAACCATAGCATGGTGGTAGAATATTTTCTTGTACTCGGCCGGCTAGCTACCACCCTTAAGTTGAAAATCTGTCGCCAAGCATCTAACGGTGTGTAACGGCAGCCTCACTTTAGAGCCAGTTCTATTCCAGGCTAGGTATGTTTACCATCTTCAACCACACCATCGCTTAACAGCAGGTGAGCTGTGGTCAAACACTTAGCTTGTCAACCATAAAAAAAGGCAATGTTCACGTTTATGCACCCGAAATTGACCAAAATGATCAGCTCTCGAAATCAGTCTTCTAGCGCGCTTCTCGGTCGAGTAGCGATGATAGCTCAGTAGTTAGCGTGGTAGGTTCGCATGCCGAAGGGCGTGGGTTCAAACCCCAACAATGAGCTTGAGCTGCCGGTGAAGGAAAACATCGTGAGGAAACCAAAGCATGGTGGTAGGGTACTTTAGTACTCGGCTGGCTAGCTACCACCCTCAAATTGAAAATCTGCCGCCAAGCATCTAACGGTGTGTTCCGGCAGCCTCACTTGAGAGCCAGTTGCATTCCAGGCTAGGTGTGCTTTACCATCTTCGGCCACACCTTCACTTGACATCAGGTGAGCTGTGGTCAAACACCTAGTCTGTCAACCATTAAAAAAAAAAGAGTAGCGCCTTTAGAACCACCTGTATAATTTTTGCAGGGTACTCACGTGGGCATGCTTTACGTTCCTGTTAATACTGATAATGTTTACACTGTTGGTGTTGATGGCGTACGGTATCGCCGTCGGATACCATTACGCGCAGAGAGAGCTCGCCTCATTTGCCGGTACTATTATTATCCCACTAATCTCACTAATATTATAAATGTGAAAGTTTGGATGGATGTTTGTTACTCTCTCACGCAAATACTACTGAAAAGATTTGGATGAAATTTGGAATAGAGGTAGCTGAGACCCTGGATTAGAACAAGGGCTAGTTTTTATCCCGAAAACACGTAGCGGATAACATCGCAATTTTTAATTACTATCGATCGGGATCGGGAGGCCTCGGTTGCGAATCGCGATAATGCGATAGAGAAAAAAAATGTTTTTGCAATATGCAGTGAAAGCCGCCATTTGGTTACCGCCATGTGACCGTTGATAGTATTATTTTGTAGTAAATTAGTGATATGCCCATAATTTTAAGCAGGAGTTCCGAAAATTTTGACTCTTAATAACTTTGGCATTATGAAGTAAACAAAAATTCTGATTGCATAAATTTAAGGTATCTTACCCGTAGGAGATAGGAGATTCAAGATTGAAGATAAATATAATTGTTATAATATGGTTTCGTGTAAATTTTTATAAAATAACACACGGGTCTATAATTAGATATAGTATTTTCCACGTATCCTTGCCCACCAAAGCATACAAATAATCAAGTTACAACTTTAACATAATAATTAATGAAGTGTTTTTACATTTTTGTGCCGTGCATTGCTCGGTAGGTACGTAATTCTCGCCCTATGGCAGGTCTATTATACATGTGTAGTGTAGTGAACTATTCATAGTGACAATTGATTTTTTTATGTGTAGCGGACTCACTACCGACACAGAAGCCGCCGACTCTCCGGCGTTCGGGTATGGACCAGCAGCCTGTGGTGCGTCTCGTCGCAGTCAACAGGACGAGCGATGGACACGGCCCCCAAGCTGTCATCGGTAACCACGCCTTACATTCATGTCTGTTAACCTTACTAAATAGTAGATCTCCTACGCAGGATATGGTATTTGGTAGCTTCCGCTACAGTACCAGATATTTTGCCCTAAGTAAAGGTAGGTAAGCATTAGGTAGGTACCTACTGTGTTCCAGTTTGAAGGGTAGTGCAGCTTACAAGGCTATTGAAACTGCCCATCGATCGTCTCAAAGTAATGAGCGCCAAAGCAGCGATGTCCTGAACTTTGTTTTACTAGGTAGGTACTCACGCACAGGATACTTTGGATTAGTGTCGAATATTTCATGCTTTTAATTTAATACCGGTATCACAATGTTAGCCAATCATCTTGTTATATTAAGTAGGTGCTTATATACCGTATTTTGTTCTAGATGCGTACCGAAGTAAAAAACCTAAGGAGCAAATTTTTATGGAACCTTCTGTAACGCCCATCATTATATTGGAATCAGAAAGGTTTGTACTAAAGCTACGCTATGATATCGCAGATGTTGTAAGCAAATCATAAGGATCATCAAAAGGATTGAATAATAGTGCTGGGATAAAATATAGGTCCATACAAGGTCAGATAGAAAAAGTTGAAAAGCTAATCATAAAAAATTGTTGACCTAAGTATTCTAACATACTTATTTTACATTAGTATGTACATTGTACTTACTAGTGTATTCTACGCTGTAGGTACCTATTTACTAAGATAATTCAAATTAAAAACTAAAAAAACTAAGTATTTATTGATCGTATGACATTTTTTTATGTTTTTTTCCCGGGGAGCACAAGTGAAATTGTGGATAAAATTTTACTAACACACGTTAGGGGCCCCTGTAGGCCGGGGGCCTCGTATAATTGATGCGGCTGATATGGCGGTAGCTACGCCCCTGATTACCGTCCTGAGAAGGTATTATTATTAGGTACTTGTTAACAAACTTTATACCGAAAAAATATCACGTATTGTGTGTGTAATTGTAATTGATATGTACCTACCTAGTAAAAACATTAGCTTTGTAAAGGAAATCTCTTTTACGAAGACACTTTTGTACTACTGCGGGTTGAATAAAAGTTGACTCTGAAAGTAATATTCGGTACTTCCGCATACTTTAAAAAAAAAAAAACTAATGAAACGATCGGGACTCTGTCCTCTCTCTCTCTGTCTCTGTCTCTGTCTGTGTATCTGTCTATGGCTATAGTATGAAATAACGCTTGCCAGATTTGAGACGTGGTCAGATGGCGCTGTGTGTAATGTCCTGCGATATTATTTTACTTAGGTAAGTAAGTATAATAAGTTATCTGTTATTCACTCGCAGGCCTTCGCAGCGGCCGGAACTGTCGGCGAATGAGAGGGAGGTGGCGAAGAAGATCATCGGACGCTTCAGAAGATCGAGGAACTTCAGACTTTTCAACATAAAGAACGACACAAACCTGTTTAGGTTTTCGATACCTAGTATCTAACGCTTTGGACTTTGAGATGACGCTTGACGAAATATTCACAGTTTTCACGAGTTTAATGTTCAGAAGACTGCTCAAGGAGACGCGCTGCAAAAGATACTGAGGTCGTATTCTATTGCCAGGCGTCAGGATGAAAACTGTACGCCCTAATCCAATTTTTTTAGGTATATGTATTTACGAATATGTGCTAGGTATTTTTAGATAGTATTTATGCTACGGATACTTGTCCTGATAACTCGTAATAAAACTGCTTGCTTGAAACTGACAGAATCGTCTGTATTTTTTTTATTTGACGTATAATGTTAATCTTTGTTTGACATTAATTTTGTAGGATATTTCCTTGCAAAACAATGATTTCTTTATAAGTTTTATACGTTGTTTTAATATATTTTTATACCTTTTTTTACTGTTGTTTTATTTTTGTAATAACTGTATATTTTTTATGATTTATTACTTGGATAGCGATTATTAGAAAGATCTTCTATACCTACCTCAGCACTTGTTCAATAGTAAGTACATTTTTCTACCTTCCTATTATATCCATATTAGTTACCGATAAATTTAAAACTTTTGAAATGCTTCTCTTTTTTTTGGTTTTGCAGATTCATTGAAATTTCAAGTTTTTATGAAACATGGGCGTAATTCAGTCAATATTCTGCTCTATCACGTTTTGTGTGGAAAGGTAACAACAACCTATTAATGTGCTTATTATTAGGGCCTTATTAAAGGCTAGAGAAGTTTCTGACGTATTCTCAGTAAACAATGTCGAATTTGATAATTTGAGTGTAGCAGATAATATAATCAGAGAGTACGTGATTTTCAGATGGTAGGTAGATCTTGCTATACAGGGTTAACTTTGGGGTGTACTGAGTCATCCTGAACAATTATGGAAACTAAAAATTCGGCTGTTATATAGAAAAAGTTTCCAAATGTAAATAATAATTATGATAAGTGGTTTGATCGCGCTGAATGCGAAACGATCAACCCCCTTTCGACTAAGTGCACACCAAGCGCATAATCTCGCATATCATACTTATATTTCCTTATTCTGCTATTTAAACCAGATATTGCATCGTCAAGCAGTAGTGTGTCAACTTAACTGTGGCTATTTTTGTTTAAAGGAACTGTAACTAGTGAAATTTCTTGTCACTATTGAATCCAAGCAACTGCGATCCCCTTGATTCTGATTTATTACCTATTCAAAATTACGTCTTACCATCAGGAGAGCGCCTCGTTTGTCTCACTACTGATCTAATCATAAAAGTGAAATTTGTGCATCCAAATAAAGTTGCTTGTTTTCAATAACTACATAGTATTGAAAACAAGCTGAAAATCGACATAATATAATAACCACATAATACCTATTGCAATTGTCAAACCTCTTTTTGATATTTTTTATTTACTTGAGGAGAAATATTTATATTTACAATTTTGGCCACATCCGGTGGCCTTCTTCAAGGAGTCAAAGAAGAATACCTACGCGCACGCGGCCTCGTTTTGGTCCGCACTTATTCTTTTTTGTATGTTTCAGGGTTTTGACATGGACATGCTGTGCTTTTATGCTCATGTTTTTGATGTTCATCATAGTTGTACTGATGATATACGGCATCTCAGTCGGATACCACTACGCACAGAAAGAGCTCGCATCGTTTGCCAGTAATATATCACTACAATATATTTACTTATATTTTGATATTTATGCCGCTCAAACGAAACGGGCGTTACCTAAAAAAGGCGTCAAATGTGTGACTGTAAAAATAAAATAAAAAAACTGCTCCCACATAGCTTTGCACTCGATATTTATAAAAAAACATTGAAGAGGAAAATTATGTCAATTACTACGCTGCTAATTATTTTATAAGTAATTGGTATCTATACGATTTCGAATAAAATCGTGAGAATAATTAATATAATCAATGATAATATAATGCTGTAATGTTTGTGTGCAGTGACCTCGAGATCGACAACAGAGGAGCCGATAGGGCGGCGCGCCATGGGGCCGGACTTGCGGCCCGTGGTGCGTCTCGTCGCTGTCAACCGGACCGAGGTGGAACATGCACCGCCGCCGATGCTCGGTGAGCCACTTTCACCATTTCTAGTTTGAGCTCACGTCTCAAGTCTAGCTTCACACTTCATCTCATGCTCCCACCTCAAACTTAGGCCCACATCTTAAGCTTACCTACCTAAGACTCAAACCTCAAGCTTAGGCTTACTTCACAAGCTTAATTGAGGCTACACCTCAAGTTTGGGGTCACATCTCAAGCTTGGGCTCACACCTCAAACTTAGGCTCACACCTCAAACTTAGGCTCACATCTCAAACTTAGGCACAAATCTCAAGCTTAGGCCCATAGTTAAAGCTTTGGCTCACAACTCAAACTTAGGCTCACATCTCAAACTTAGACACAAACCTCAAGTTTAGGCTCACAGTTAAAGCTTTGGCTCACAACTCAAACTTAGGCTCACACCTCAAACTTAGACAGAAACCTCAAGTCTAGGCTCTCAGTTAAAGCTTTGGCTCACAACTCAAACTTAGGCTTACATCTCAAACTGAGGCACAAACCTCAAGCTTAGGCTCACAGTTAAAGCTTACGCTTACATCTCAAACTTAGGCTCACATCTCAAACTTAGACACAAACCTCAAGCTTAGGCTCACACGCAATGCTTAGACTTACTTACGCACTTAAAGCTTAGGCTTCATACACAGACAAACATCCTAAAATGTGGAATGACACCCCTATAGGTAGCTCTAGCATATAGATAAATTAGCGAGAATTACGTTGTACTGGTTGACAAATGTCACAAAAAGCTATTTTCCAGCAGACGCGCTACCGTATTACATTATTTTATGAGTACCTACTATTGTAAGAGTCTAAGTAAACAGCTACTTGTGACCATTGCGGTTGAACCCAGAACTTGCCTAGCAAAAGATAACCCAGGGCATCACTAATTCAATTGCTTTAATTTTTTTTTTGTCGCAGAGGTGTACCGGACCAGCAAACCGAAACAACATATATTTATGGACACAACAGAAACACCTATTATTGTGCTAGAAACAGAAAGGTTAGTTTCATAGATTTCACCATCCCAGGGATGGAACTAGTACTCCACCTAACACAGTAATTACTGACCATCGAAAGTCTCAAAGTAATGAGCGCCAAAGCAGCGATGCTCTGGACTTTGTTTTGTTACTCAAAGTTCTGTGTATCGATGCAATGATCATGGACAGGCGTTATCTCTTACCATCAGGAGAGCGTCTCGTTCGTCTCATTACTTTTTATATTAAAAAAAAACCTTCCGAAAAATACATACCTACTAGACTATTGGCAATTAGCTAACAAAGTCAAGTTTGACTTAGTAGGTGCATTACTAGCTGCGCCCTGCGGTTTTACCCGCTACATTTTTTCGGGATAAAAAGTAACATATACCTACATACTTATACCAAATTTGGGCTAACCATTTGAGCGTGAAGAAATAACGAAATATTCACTTTTTTTTTGCCTTTATAATATTAGTGTGATTGAAAACAACTTCCTCTATGACTTATAATAATTTACGAGAAAAACATTTAATTCATACTTTTTCAAAGATTAAATGGATCTTATTTTTAATGGTGGCAGTCTTATTCATAAACAATCTTGTCTTGTTTCTTCTCACAGTCCACCCCAGCAGCCTGAGCTGTCACCAAATGAAAGAGAGCTGGCAAGAAAGCTTATCGGCCGGTTCCGACGCTCGAAGAATGTTACCGACACACCCTTCTTGAGACCTCTCAGTCAAAGGAACGGAACTGATATATTGCGGTTTTCCGCAACATAAAACGTGTTGTTATTAGGGCTAAAAAGTACCTATTTGATTAATTATATTTAAAGGCAAAGTAATTTTAGCCCATTGTAATATTATCATGTAGGTACAAATAGGCATGCATGACGTTACGCCCCGTGTAATCATATCTGTAAGGCAGCCGTTCTATAAAAATGTCAATATCAATGGCGTTTCACACGGCGTGACGTCACTCTCTGCTTGATGTTCACGGTCACGTGACTTAATGCCGCATTGCCGAATTTATTATTACAGAAACAATTATATTCTTTATTCATTCATAATTTTGTTAGTCATTAAAAACTCTAATTGTTATGTACCTATATATATTAGTTTGTTATATCTATACGACTGTGAATCGGTATTCGGTATGTACCTAACACATAAGTAAGAGCAGCTGTTAGCCACCACGGCATCGGTGCGGTCAATGGCTATTATTTATGTATGCAAAGCCTACATCCGAGTCTCTAGAGGGTTAATATCAAGTGCCTCTTGACTATTATACTGGAAGTGACTGGAGTTAGGGATACGAATGCTTATTTTACGTCCGATAACATATTGACTCGCAAGTTGTTTAAATCTTCGCAGTGTAACTATCTAGATGTTTGTACTTGTAGATTTATTTTTTTTACAAAAAAAAAAGGTTTTGTTTTTTTTTTAAAACATTTTTTGTTATGAATTCAATAAAATTCATATTTTTAAAAGGACTTCGTTTATTATCTGCAGAATTACACTTATCAATCACAAAACATAAAAACACAGACACAAAACAGAGATTGCAAGATATACAATTATATAGGTACATATTTAGGTATCTAATGCCAATACCAACGAGGTTTAAAATTGTAAGAATCTGGTAAAAAAATTCAGTAACGTGCAATTTTGTCTGAGTAATGTTGCATCATGCATTGAGACATTAGAAGAGGCAGGTAATTCAAGTTTCTCAATAGTAAAATTTTGTTTCAAATCATCATAATACATTAGACTGTCGTTTGTAAAATACACTGCAGTTGCGTCCATCGTGGGCAGACTTGCGTTGTCCAGTCCATTTTCAGAGAGTTTGGAAGTAAGATCTCGTTTGAGACGACGTGAGGCAGGGGCAGTGGTGTCATTTTGTCCAAGTATGAAGTCGTTGATAGTGTTATTGTTGGAAGGCATGAACTGCTCGGCGCGATCGCGGCGCCCAAGGCGGTGCGCGAAGCCCCGCTTCACTGCAGTGTTGACGGACCGCAGCAATTTGCCCTCCTGGCTTTGGCCCCTACGCCTGTTTTCACCCTGTTCCATTGAACCCGCCGCTTTAGCCGCATTTGCTGATGAACAATGTTTAATAATTAGCTCAACCAACTTCATATGGTGATTAATTATAGCCTCTGTTCGTTTCCAGAGTTTCAGTTATCTACATATCAAATTTCATAACGATTTACAGAATCGTTTAATTATGAAAAGGTAACAGACAGATGGAGTCGCTTTCGAAGATACAATATCAGTGAAAGATATTGGAATCTTACCTATTCTTGTTATAAAAATATTATACTGGGTACATTTAGCAGTAAGAAGTTTCAGCAGCCTGGTTAAGAGACCGTCTGGCTTCCGATCTGGAGGTTCTGGGTTCAAATCCCACGGCATGCACCTCTGTCTTTTCTAAGTTATGTGCGTATTGCCGCTGACTTCAAACGGTGAAATAAAACATCGTCAGGAAAACTATAAAGTGCAAGAGTTCTCAAAAAAAAATTATAGTATAGTGGTAGCCCAGTTGACAAAAGTCGTTACAAGATTATGGGTTCCATTCTTCGAGTTTTTCATACAGCTTTTTTAAGATTTTAAAATTAAGTTATCGTATTTTATATTGTTCCTACCTGTCTGTGATATTGTTATAGTAACTTTGTACACAGTAATATAATAAAGCTTATTCTGATCGAGAGGAAATTTATTCATAAGTCAAGAGATTCTTGATGCAAATCCGCCAACGAATCATCTTTTGAGTGAAGATTATACCCAGCAATGAGATGTTAAATACATATACCTACACAGACACACCTAAATCACAGTTTTACAATGTATTATTGGATTATAAAACTATGCTTATATTAAACTCATATATACACTAAGTATATTATCACACCGCCCGCCCCATCTCCTACCAACTCTATCAAGGACATTATTAATATCTATCTTTGTACATAAATCGTGTTGGTAGACGGCGTGATCGATTACCAGGATTCAAATAGATACCTACAAAGTGCATAAGGGACGCATGCGCCAAACACAATCCACTATACTAAGTACGGGTAACACAGAACTTTGATCGTTAGGATAAAAAATAAATATCGTGTGCAAGATGGAAGGCCCTGACATGGACGAATTTCCGAGAGTAATGAGAACTCTTGATGCCCGTAAGTTTCAAAGATTTTTTATTTTTTCTACACGTCGTAGTTCATTTTATAATGTTGTCAAAGTATAGATTAAAAGCAAGTGAATCTCGATTTCTTTTGTGTGGTTTTTGTGAGGGCTGGAGTTATTAGACACGTGTACCGTCGGAGCACCTGTTGAACTCGTAATCTTCTTTAGCTTTCCGCCCAGATGGGGTAGGTATGTTTATCTGAGCGTCCCAAATCCATTTTGCCGAATGTATCGATAACAGCGCGATTTTACCCCAGATTTCGATTTTTCTTTGTTAGGCAAAGTTCAAGTTTTAAATAATTTTATCCTAGCTTCATTTATAAGGCATGCAGTGTAGATAGATACATTTAACACACAAGAGTTCGCAGGTGCTCACGGCCTCACATAGGTAAAATGTTGCATAAAATTTCCTTTCTTGTTTTCAAACGTGATATTTCACATCAGCGATAAGTTGATAGGCTACATAAAATGTTTTTATCTAGGGTTCTTAGCTGGTATTTCTGCTAGGGACAATCATGTAGTATTGTGGGTTATGAAGCTATGGTATAAGCCTATCATATGGATGTATTGTAACTCAAAATGCGGGGATTGATAAATTTGCCTTTATAAAACCGGAGTAAATAATACTTACCCATGGCATCTACAGAATTTTGCACCTCGCAGTAATGGAATCCTATGCCTATTCCCATTATGAGAACTCCTAGAATGGTGAATAGGATGCAGCAGACGAGCATAGCGCACACAGTGCATAATGTTATTCTAGAATAATAAGAAATAAATATTATTTTTTTACAATAACATAGAGCTCATGGTGAAGTTTGACAGTCCCAATAAAGACCGCCATTAAGCAGCAGATGTTCCGATAAGTCTTCCGAAGGGTGACCGCCTGTGGCACTTACAACTTGAGCACTCACATGTCAATTTGGCGGTCCCAGTTTATATTCGTTCAAATGTCGAGTAAAATGATCTTTTGATGGTAATAAAACGCCTGTCAATTACCACTAATTACGGTAGACAAAACAACAACGGCTCAATTCTCACTGACGCAGAGTCGAAACACAGCTTGTTGACAGCACAACAAAACTTTATTTACTCTATAAATTCAAATAAAACTAAAAAAAGATGCGCACGTGGTTATTCTCGCAAGCGCTCGGTTTGCTTGAGATGAGTTCAGTCTAGTTGTTAGGTATTCTATAATTGATTTTCGGTAAGCCTATTAAAATATCACACTTTGTAAATATTATATCATGCCAAATAATAATTTATAAATAATCTCTCCTCCCGTGCCGTTATAAATAACGTCGCGCGGCTAAAACGTAAATCACATTTTCCAACACGTAACCGCAAACAAACAAAACTGAATATTGAATCACATTATTACTGGGACCATCGGTAACTTATGATATACATATATCTATGTATATGTTACATTTACATAAATATTATATATATTAAACAATTAGTTCAGTTAGACAGAATCTCGCAAAACGCGTTCACGCTACTTGTAAATAAAAATTTGCCGTTGCGCTACGCTTCAACTCTGCTTCAATACGGATTGACCCTAACACCACCAGGGCTTCTATAAATATATACCTAACTTTAAGATATAGGTACGATGCTGAGTCTTATTATCCTTGTAACTTCACTAGCTGCATTACCTTATCACCATAACACAGAATCAGATACAGTAATTAATGTACACACTACTGCTTGGCCGCAGAACACATGGCTACCTATGACATCCTGCAGAGGAGACCTACGCTAGTATATTTTAGAACGAAAAGTTGTGTATCGAAAATTTGTGCTTTTATGTAGGTAAGTGTTTGGTCTCAAAGTTGGTTGGTAGAATAATAAGCAAATTTAATCCTATAACGCCTGCATTGATAATTGCTGCAATAGTAGTCATAGAAATTCGTCGTCAACTTACCGCTCGAGAGCGTGTAGTACTATAGATACAAATGTACTTAGGGAACAACATACACAGCCCATTTTGTACACACAACATTCGGAAAAATTTATAAACTTAAATTAGGTAGATAGTTAGTTTTGTGAACTACATCATACTTGAAAATTCAAAATCAGTATCAAAACAGTTTTAGATAAAATTTAAATGTAAATTAAGATAAATCCTGTATTTACGCTATTTGTAATTTTGATAGACATTTAGTCTATTGTAAAGAGTTCTTCACTGAGTCTTCTCAATTTCACTTCGGTCATTAGGTATAGCTAATATTATATAAGTTTAGCACGATCGCACGTTAAAAGGAACCGTATTTTTTGACTAGAACTGTTTTTTCTGTGATGAAAAGTAAGTCCTTATTTCTAAGAATGTATCTGCGTTATTAACTAGAATTAAGTGCAGTGGAAATATACACCCACACTCAAATTTTAACCAAAGTATATGCTATAACTGACACTCATTTTTGCCACTAGCATCTATCAAATTATATAATTATAGTAAATATATCTGTACAATTATATTAGAGATTATTGGTTTTTATGGGGACACTTTTATACAAATTAACTTGACTTTGGTTAAATGCACTTCGTATAAAGCCAAATTATCTACAAATTGTTGTAAATTTAGTCAGTTATCAATGTCAATGTTTTGTCTACATAGGTTTCTTGTCAAATCTGTTTCCCAATATGGCTGGCGAAAACGAAAACACATCACCGACGAAGGAAGAAGCAAAGAAACAAAATCTTAATCAAAACAAGAATTATACAGTAAAGAAGCGACCACCTATAAAACCCGTGGAAGGAGATAATGTTATCTTCGTGAACAGGAAGACCAACTTCAAAGTAATTCAACAAATCTGGTGTACCTAAATGTAACATAACCAAAATACAATTTGTTTATTTACGTTTTTCACTTTATTTCAGGCTCAACTGGAAAAATGCACTGATCTTTTAACAAAGGGTGAGAATGAAATAATACTACATGGTTTAGGAGCAGCTATACAGCGGTGCTGTAATTTAGCAATCCAATTGCAATTGGCATTCTCTGGAACCCACAATATTGAAATAAATACCGGCACCTTCGATTTAGTTGGTAAGTTACCTATAAATTAGTGTAAACCATAAATCTATTGACATTTCTAACAATTAGATGAACCTAAATTACACATGCACATATGCTAGGAGGTACTTATGATTACCTAGCCAATTACATACCTACTAACACATACCTATACCTTAATTTTGTCTCTTTACTAAGGCTTACTTCCTACTTATTTTCTAAGGAATTCATAATTGTTACAGATGATTTGATTCCGATGGTAGAAGACTTGGATTTCGACACACACTACAGATATCAATCATCAGTCCATATCCGCGTATTCAGAACAGCAATGATCGGCGCTAACCAATAAACACCATGTTCTTTTCTTTGAATGAGATAGTGCAATGGATTGGACTAACCGTTTTCGAAATTTGGATCAATCTCATCACCATTACCATATTCTCAGTGTTGTTAGCATTAAAAATAGATGGAATCGTAAACAGTGCTTGGTGGACAATATTTGCCCCTCTATTTGTAAGTGATGCAATGAATGCCTATTTCTGTTGTATAGTAGCTATCAGGATGAATTTAGAAAATACATATAAAGCCTCCCTATACCGAGCTTCATGGAGTGGAATATTTTTAGGATTAACATTTGTATTTAAGTTTTTACTATGTAGAAAGTTACAAGGTGACTCTGCCATAGAATATAGTGAAGTTTTTGCACCACTATTTATTTTACTACAATTAATTGCAGTTAGAGCATGTCAGTTACATCAATAATAGTTATTTAAAAATTACTAATTGAAATAAATATTTATGTCATAGTAATCAAGTTTTATTGCCATAAAAATTAGATAACAATTTAGTCACTTTACTGAAACATACTAAACAAGCCACCTCTGCTTTTCTTCTCTTCACCTCCAAAATTGAAACTAAATCCACTGGTGCCCTGCTTTTCATTCTGACCACTGGAATCTGGCTTTGAGTCCTGAGACAAGTTTTTAAAGAAACATAGTCCAGTTTTGCGCAATCCTAAAAGGTTAAAGAGTTTTATGAATATGACTAATACACATGACTAGTACATAATGAATATATACATATATGTAGGTAAAAACATGCACTTTTTTAAAATACATGTCAAAGTATTTTACCTGCTAAGAAGTTAGGCATGTCTTGAGATAGCACTTCTTGACTGTCAATATTTGGCATGGTTAAGTTGGCCTTCGGTGACAGGAAACTAGTATCTAGAAAAAATATTTATAAATAGAGATGTGAAAGTTTGTGGATCCTGTAAAATTTTCCCATTACATTTATATGTGTATTTATACCTACTTAATTTCATAATGACTCGATGACATCAGCATGCTTTTAAAAGAGTTATATTGTTTTAATTTGACACTGGCTTTTGGAGAAGGAAAACAGTTGTACTCTGTGATTTAACCTAATTTTCCTGTGTTTCTCTAGGATATAAGCTATGTGCATTCCAAATTGTATCCAAAGCTGTTACATTACAGTGTGATGAAGTAACAAACAGAAAAAATGTTCTCTATTATAACTGTATATTCGATGATACAGATCAGTAATACAAAGTGTATGTGTCTCTGCCATCAACCTAATTCTAGTAGAGAATCACCTCATATGTAGCACCAGTATGCAATGGTAGGTTTGTGGGATACTAAAGGCTGATGGGATTAATATCTATATAAAGCTTTACAGACGTTTCATTAACTCTTTATATTATACCTAAGCATGACATAAAGTCTTCACCATCTCCAAATGTTGAGTTATTGGTAGATTCATCGAGAAAATCAGATGTCAACTGAGTGCTTTGAGCAAATATGGGTCCACTAAAAGGTTTGTCAGCTGTGGTCAACTTCTTTACCTGAATGAAAAAATTACAATTAAGAATAAGTCTTTAAAATATGTAGTTACAGTTCTGATATATTTTCTCTTATATATTTTAGCAAATTATTAATGCAAGTTAAGCTCATATAGGTTAGGTGTAAAATCTCAATAAATAAATAAAAACATGATTAAAGCTAATAGAATAGCAGATTGCAAAATTACGGAAACATCAAGATATGGTACATAACCGTATTTCGTTTATTATGTAGCGATGATAGCTCAGTGGTTAGCGCGGTAGGTTCGCTTGCCGAAGGGCGTGGGTTCAAACCCCAAACAATGAGCTTGAGCTGCCGGTGAAGGAAAACATCGTGAGGAAACCATAGCATGGTGGTAGGGTACTTTCTAGTACTCAGCTGGCTAGCTACCACCCAAGTTGAAAATCTGCCGCCAAGCACCTAACGGTGTGTTCCGGCAGCCTTACTTGAGAGCCAGTTCCATTCCAGGCTAGGTGTGCTTTACCATCTTCGACCACACCTTCACTTAACATCAGGTGAGCTGAGGTCAAACACCTAGCCTGTCATCAATAAAAAAAAAAAAATTAAAAAAAACCGAAAAGTAATGTGTAAAACAGTATTTCCTATTTTCTTTATATGTAAATAATCATATGTCATTTTTAACTAGCGATAATTGTAATTTTATTGACCTGGAAATCATTTTGGTGTCCATGGTTCCTATGGTATGCCAAAAATGTTTGATAAAATTCGATATTCGTTTATAAGCTTGGGATATACTAATAAGGGGATTGAAAACATTATCATGTTTTTTTTTGCTATGGAAACAATTCTGAAATCGCGAAAAATGAGTCAGCTGTTCCATACATTTAGTCGAGCGAGGGTCAACATACTTTTTCTATGGATCAGCTAAATTTATTTATTTCACTATTTCAAGGTTTGTTCATTGTAAAAGTTGTTCTTAATTATGAGTATGATAACTCCCTTTTGGCTTAGTACACCCCAAGCTTAAAACCTTGTACCTTTAGCCATAACGTACATAACGTTATGGCTAAATAAAGATGGCTGAAAAAATCTTATGTTTAGTTTGGTTAGCAGGGTTGGATTCGGGTACGTTGAAAAATATAGTACAAGACCATCAAAATAGTAGTACGCCGATAGTACACTTTTTTTTTTAAATCTTACAGTGTTTAAAAAAAAGCTATTAATCAATAAAATACATAGAAATCAACATGTTTATATAAAATTTACTCCTCTTCTAAATTATGTAAGTTCTTGACTATTATTTTCTTCAGCCTTAGCATGTAATCATAAAAACATCTCTTCTAAACTGCGAGTATACGAAAGAATAAAATCGGTACAGTTGCCACTTTCGCGGCATTTTTTTTCTTAGATTTTGGCGTCGCACCCCAGGCATTTGCCAGTGGCAAGTTACAATTTTAAGACAAAATGCGAAGCCAAAATCAAAAAAGATGAAGAAGAACTATTGTTTGACAGCTTACCAGAATGTGCTGAGGTAAGCTGTCACACAATACTCAATGATTTTTTTTTACAGATGGTTTGGCTATAAACGGGTGTCATATTTACCTATTTTGGTCTTTTCTAAGAGAAGTAACGAAATTGTAGTATTTTTCCGTACTATCCTTAGGTATGGATATTATCTAGTACGGAGCATGAAATAGTAGTACAAATACTATAATTATAGTACGAAATCCAACGCTGTTGGTTAGGCTAGTTCGACATAATGTTAATTTGCTAATTTTTTTTATCTCTAGCGGATGAAACTGCACATAACGCAACGGTTTAATTCACTTACACGCCGGGGGCGGGGAAATAGCGATGTAATTACACTCTTACTTACTTTTTGTATATTTGAGCTGGATGCACTCTCCATTCTATGTTTATCTTGTTCAGTAACTTTTGTAGATTCCTCATGAATTTCCTCTGCAGTGGAAACTACATGTTTCTTTGTCATCGCCTGGTTGTTTACCATTGGAATATTTTCTACTACTTCAGTCTCAATTCCAGTATTTTTCTGGTTTTGTTCTTGTAGAAAAAACTCGGAAGTAACGACTGTGTCTTCAAGTCTTTCCTCGTTCTAAATTAAGAGTGTTACTATTGTATACTATAATAAAAGGTCTAGTTTAATGATGCCGAGTGAAAAGTATGTTGTTTTAAAAATACTTTTTTTTTTCTTTTAAATTTATAGGTATGTACATACATATATCTGGACACCGTGGTTTCATTCGGTTTTAAGAGAAAAAAAGTAGTATATATGTGTTAATCCAGGGTCTCAGCTACCTCCACACCAAATTTCATCCAAATCCGTTAAGTACTTTTTGCGTGAAAGAGTGACAAATATCCATCCTAACAAACTTTCGCATTTATGATATTAATGGGATTAGTGGGATCACAGGGTTAAACAATTGGTGTGCACTAAGCCGAAAGGTGAATCATTGTAGTCATCATTAATCTGAAATCGTAAATTTTTATTAGAAAACATGTAGTGAGTGCTACTCGCGATATGTTCTCTGGGCACAGCTAGTAGCTGATATAGCTTAAAAGTCGCCCAGTTATAACTTTCCTCTTTTCCATATTCATCATCAATATGGAATAGCTGTATCCATATCAAAAATCCAGGTCGACTGCTTAGTCGTGTGCTAAAGCATCACCAACAACATTTATAATCAACAATGTAACACACAAATGGACTTATACTCTTTTTTGGTACACAAATTGTGGTGACAAATCCAAATTATGTTTCTTCAATACCATATCTTTTATTTCAGCAAATCCCTTGTCCTGATTGTCAATACTTTCATTTGCTGCAGTGTCGCCTTCGTTCGCACGATTCTTAGCATTGATTACATTATTCAGTAAATCCAGTTTATTCTTTTTTGGGTACACAAATTGTGGTGACAAATCCAAATTATGCTTTTTCAATACCATATCTTTTATTTTAGCAAATCCTTCGTCCTGATTGTCGATACTTTCATTTGCTACAGTGTCGCTTTCGTTCTCACGATTCTCAGTATCGATAACATTATTCAGTAAATCAAGTTTAGCTTTCTTTTTGGAAGGTTCTTCCTGAAAACTCAGAAACAACTTAATATAGTAGTGATGACAGCTGTGTTTGAAGTCAGACGGTGAAGGAAACATCGTAAGGAAACCATAGCGTGATGGTAGGGTACTTTCTAGTACTCGACTGGCTAGCTACCACCCTCAAGTTGAAAATGTGCCACCAAGCATCTAAAGGTGTGTTCCGGCAGCCTCACTTGTGAGCCAGTTCCATTCCAAATTAGGTGTATTTACCATCTTCCACCACACCGTCACTCAACATCAGGTGAGCTGTGGTCAAACACCTAGAATGTCAAGCATTAAAAAAAATGTAGCAAAAAGACGATATATACCTATTTCGTCTACGAATATGGGTTCAATAAACATGATGCTTTATATAATTAGTTAAGTACCTTCTCTTTAGATGTCGATTCTTGATCTAATTCTTCGGCACGTTGTTCATTTTGTGATACCTAGTAATTTATACAAATTAAAACATGTTAAATCGATGCAGTCGCGCCCATACTATCTCCTAATCGCTTATAGGTAGAGCGCCATCTAGTCTTAAACTAAGCAAAGTTAATAACCACCTTTATAAGCAAACAGCACTTGCTTAGTTACAGCAATGTTTTTTTAATTAAAGAAATTGAGGGCCAGTATGGAGGTCTCAAAAGACATAACAACGGTCATGACCAGGGCCGTCTTACCCGGGGGCTCAAGGGGTGAGGTACACCCGGGCACAGAGTCCTAGGGGGTGTAAGCCGAGACAGCTATAAATTTCCATAAGATAAAAGAAGTATAAGACCTACGACACTAAGATCAGGCGAGCGCAGCCACGCTGACTGACTTTCGCACCCGGCGCCAAATATGCTTAAGATGACCCTGTTCACGAGTAGCGTTGCAAGGCGTCCGGATAAAGCTGGTCATAGTTAGGCTTTTTGATTGCGTGTCCGGCCAAAATAAACGGTGTCCGGCTTTTGTTAGTTAGACACAAAATCCTCAATAATGTAGGGTATCCGGCTGTTTTACCCAAATGTCCGGAGAAACTGGCTGGTCTGTCCGGCTATTAGGTTTGGCGACCTGGCTACCCTCTCACGAGTAGGTACCATTTAGAGAAATCGCAGCACATCTCTCCACACCCTAAACCATTCACGCCAATGTTGCCCCTTCGGCGCCAATATATGGCAGCCTTTCGAGGGAGCAATTCGTGGATGGCAAGTTATCACCTGTCTCATGGTGTTGACTTCGGCTCCAACAACTCTCTCGACTCAACTCAAATCCTTCACGTCATCTTAAATGTCCGGGCCAGACACCAGGGATAAAAGAAAGAAAAAGGGTAAATTAAAAATTATGATAATTCGCCTTAGCTTATTTGAACAGTCTACCTGTAAATCAGAAGTCAAGTCTAAGAACTGTGTAGGAGGCATTAACATTTCTTGAGTTCCATATGGTGTTAAGTCTACTTCTTCAGTGTCCATTTGTTCAATATTATCGTTATCCTGAAATACATCATTAAAACTCTTTAAAAAAAAAAAGACTGGAATGTTGATCTTTGTTCTTGGCGTCGTACTTTATGTATTTTCCGATGTCGATATTTTCAAATATTTTATGAGTAAATTAGGTTTAGTAAACCTGTCACACAAAGTCACGATAGTGTTCGGTAAAGTAGTGATAACGTTACTAGAACTTTCAAAGCTCGTGTTTTGTCACTATATGAAAAAACCACTATTTTTATACATAAACAACCGAAAAAATAAGTTTTGGAAAAAAAATAATGCAGCTACATATTTTCGCCAGCGTTCCCGCTAAAACTCGGTCGAATTTTAATATAGACATAAGTATCATGTAGCGCTCAAAATAATTTGAGACGATAATCTGGACATCGCATGGCGCTATAAAATTTAGCTTTATACCATACTGTTTTACATTTCTATGCTATTGCATTGCGTTATCATATAAATACCTCAATATCGTCATTTGGTATAGTAAGTAGATATTACCTTAGTATTCTGAACTTCATTATTCGTCTCTGCGTTTTGATGTTTTTCGACTAAAATCGAATCAACTGGTTTAAGAACATCTGGATCAACATCAGCTATCATTTTTTGAGCTTTATTTTTACTGATCTTAATATCATTTAGAATGCTTATTAGCTTGTTCTTCGAGCGATTCGATGTTTTGTTTACTGAATTCATAGCGATGGGCTTATAGAACAATGAAGAAATGAATTCCTCTGTGTTTGGTGTTTCCATTTTGCTGATCTTGCTCGGGTCTATCACCATTATCGATCGTACGTTGTAAGACTTCACTGGTGTTTTCATGAAGTTGTCATCGCTTTTTATCTGAAACATATTGTTCCTACTTTGTACACTCCTGGATGTGTAGATAATTGCTAATCGTAATAATTTTTTTCACTGCTTCCTTATCCTAATTTGAAATTAGGTACCTACCTAGATTTAACGTTATACCCACGTTCCTTATAGGTGAGCGTTCTTCATCTGCGTCTTACATTTATGTAACTTAAGGCTCCAGCCAAATGCAAAGCAATAAAGCTTGCATAATGAAGACTACCAAAACATCTAGAAAAATCTCTGGAACTTGTTAAAAATGTTTTCGGGTAAATGTGTTGTTTTAAATAATATGTAATCCTAATCCTGCTTCGTCGTTATAACACATTTAACCTGAACGTTTTGCACTCGTTAAGATTTATCTTAATGCTTAATATGTCATTGGCTACAATTTACAGTTGTTTTTATTGTTTTACTGAGGTTAAAAATAAGGTCAGAGAGCGATAAATATAGTATTTTTATTGATGAAATATACCAAGTTTCTGAAGGACCATCTACGCCGATCACGGCGCATAGCTAGTGCGAGGAGAAACGGCAAATCTACATTTGAGAAATGTATCTTACCTTACCAAGATTCGCATTTAAATCATCGAAATCGAAATAATGCAACTGCAGTTTCGGCAACTAAAAAAATAAATAAATAAACACGTAAGTCAACAACGTCTGAATAAAATCCTAATCATTGAACAAGTTACTTAAATATTACTAACTATAGAAGCACGCTCAGTATCTGCTTCCAAATCGCCACTTTCATCAGGGTTTGTTGAGTCATCAGTTTTTTTAGGAGATATAGCTTCCAATTCCTCAACAGTTTTCTTTATAGCTGCAGACTTTTCTTTTATCAATTTGATATATTTTGGCATTTCAATAACCATGTATTCTGCCAATGCAATTATTCGTTTACGGTCAATTTCACGACAAGACTGCGTCTTAGACTCCATATCTTCAAAAATCAACCTTTTGGCATTTTCTAGTTCATTTATTTGGTGTTTAATATTTTCAACTTCCTCTTTACTTTTTTGAAGCTTCTGAACAAAAGGCAGGCTCTCGTATCGAGCTTTACTTTCTAACCATAAGTCTTCGTATTTTTTTTCACCATCCTCAATTCTCTTTCTCACTTCCAGTGTTTTTTCTTTTGTTAGGCGATATTCCTTTTCGAGCTCGACGTTGCCTTTTTTAATTGTTTCATTGGCAATGAGCAAGCTATAAACAGTAATGATACATGCTAAAAGTTTAAAAAACTATAATACGGCTTAAATGAGAAAAAAACTATAACATACAATTTGGCGCCAAGGATTTGTCATTTTGACACTCGTGCAATAAAGACGAATCTTGCGGCATTCATCAAAATCGATTCAGCCGTTTAGTAGTTACGAGGGAACATAGAGACGGACATACAGGTCAATTTGTGTGGTTGATTGGCTAGGTGTTTGACCACAGCTCACCTGATGTTAAGTGGCGGTGTGGTCGAAGATGGTAAACACACCTAGCCTGGGATGGAACTAGCTCACAAGAGAGGCTGTCGGAACACGCCGTTAGGTGCTTGGCGATGGATTTTCTACTTGGAGGTGGAAGCTAGCCAGTCGAGAACTATAAAGTACTCTACCACCACGCTATTTATGGTTTCCTCACGATGTTTTCCTTCATCGGCAACGCATTGTTGGAGTTGGACTGCGCAAAACACTGAGTACCTCTACACTAATAGTAAGTATCTTTACAGGGCAATAAGCTTTAAAGTGTGTACCGAAATACTAACGAATTATTACTACGGTCTCAATTTTAAAATCATATAAATCCATCAGTGGACAAGTCATAATGATTTGCAAAAAAATACAATCAATTCATCAAGTTGAAATGGATCAGCACCCTTGTCTGAGGGGAGTAAACGAAAACTGAAATGTTTTTTAAAAGTTGTTCACAGTTATCAATCAGTACATCCTTTCGGATTAGGACACGCTAAGCTTATAGTATTTCTAAACCTTAAGTTATGTAGGTACCTACCTACATACAATATTTATCTATAATACATAGGTAGGTACATTATAAATACTATGAGACAATTTAGAAGGAATTTTGGAGGTAAGGAGAATGTATTTATACGTATCTACCTTTGAAGTTACTGATTAATAAATGCTTACCTTGTCATTTCTCGGCGTGCTTGGGTTATTTCAGACTGCAGTTTCAAGTTGGAAGTAAAAATGAAACTATACGTTTCTTTATTTTGAGCTGCTGTTTGTCTACATTTTTTCAACAGATAGCCCTGTGCTGTTGGATTAGATTGCAATAATTTATTTATAGGTACATATACCTATTGGGGTATACGAGAACTGTCACTCGTGATTTCTACATGCCATGGCAGTAATAGCGTGATTTAGGTACAGAGCCTTTTATAACTTAAATAAACTTCAAGAATATATTTTGTATTGCTCGAAGTGAATAGAAGCACTTTAGATGTTTTTCATGTTAACTACTTTATTAACTTTGGAATAGTTATTTATTTTTTTAATAAAACAATTTGATCAGTTGTACAATTTTATTTCTTTTTCAAAATCATTCTAGGGTATCATAGCTAGGGTAGGGTAGCTAGGGTAGCTATCATTTTATATTCATCAAAATCCATTGGAGCGTGAAAAATAACAAACAAACTAATGCGATCGGTAAATATATAACTAAGTTCTACAGTTATTCAGTTGAAGTTGTTTAGTTCAGTTTTGTTTTTTTTTACAGTTGTATTCCTAGTTGTCTGGGTCCTTTAGTACAAATTTTACTTCGTTTCTTTAACACTAGATGGCGCTGTGTGAAATGGCCTTCGATTTTTTTTATATGTACTGTGAGTATTTGACATTGCTAATACGATGGTGGCGGCCTCCGCTACGGCACGTCGCGGCGCGGCGACAGCGTGGCGTGCTACGCGCCAGAGAAAAAATAACTAGCGATCCTGACTAGCGTACGGAACGTAACGAAAAGTGCTTTAATTTCTCATGCATTTTGGTACATATTATTATAGAAAACATGACGAAGCTATTATCACAAGTTATTATTCTAGGCGTACGTACTTGTGCTATTAATGTACCTACGCTACGGATGACGGTGCCAGCAGAAAAGGGCAGATAAAATCAATTGCGTGAACAATTCCTAGTTAGGAACTGCCTTAAAAATACATGATACCTACATATACCTAATACAATAATAATAAGATAAATGCCAAAGTAGGTGTATTAGATAAAACACCATTTAGATTATGTTAATGATGTTTAGGTAGGTAATCCATAACGATCTTAATGAAAATCAAAAAAAGCTATAGATTAACTGTACGAATTATATTATTTTACCTTTAATGTAAGCCGTTGTTGCAATCACTTGGTCATGGGATTTGTCTATTTCATTAGTCAGAGTTTTCAAATCTTCAACTCCGCTAGTTTCTGCCATATTCTATAAATAGCTGTATATATTGTTTAAAATTTGCTGTATTTGTTGTTCAAATAGGTACCTTTATTAACGAGAAATTATTTTTAGTACCAAGTCAAATCATTTAAAGTGACCGCGAAGCGTGTTCTTAACCAGAGATTTAGAAAGTAGATCAAAGATTACGTAGAAATGGGTGTACTGTAGGTAGACTCTTGGTCCTAAAATGTCGCTTGACATGAAGGAAGTTCTTGCAAACAAATAACTTGTATTTGTGTGCGAGCACATGACAAGCTAAATATTTTAAAAAAGATTGTAATGTATTTACCCTATTGTAATATCCTGCGATATTTATTTATTTATTGTAGGACTCCAGGATCCAATTTTCTCCACAACCTTTTATCTGTAGTACTTTTTCTAATCGGTGGTTCACCTTACCAATACCATAGATAAAGTAAACTTTTTAGAATTATGGCGGGAACGTGAGATTTCACTTTTTTTTCGGACAGAGGTTAGCAAACAGATAATAAATAATTACCTACCCTACTAAGTATATTTAGGCTGTACCTACATGCTGGCGTCTGTAACTAAAAGCGAAAAAAAAATCAAAAAATACTCTTTTTTTTACAATATTCATTTTTTAATTTTGTGATTGCATGTAGCTGCAACACCAAAATACCAAACTGAATCTCCAGATTTTGTTGTCATCAGTTTCCTGAATTACCTCCATAAAGAAGCAAATTTATTGTAAAAGACTTATGGACTACCATCAAAACATTGACTTTTGGTTTAGAGGATAGCATAACGGACTAGCATTTTTTTATCTATTCTATAACAAACAAGAGAGTAAAATAGATGTCTGTGTGTATAATTATCCAGTACGGTGTGTTTATGTATAAAAAAAATTGTGATATTTTATACATCAAGTTCCGAATTACGTGAGTGTGGACACTGGACAGGTTGTATAATGCGGTAAAACTACTTTTCGTGTTGCTTCCAAAGCTCCATCAGTTTATAGTAGTCACCACTTTAGTCGAGCATGCCAGACTCGACCTTGACTTGATTTGTCATAAAACCCCTAAAAATATCTAAATAATTTATATGCACTACCTATTGCGTATTTTTTATCACATTTAATCCGTGTTTGACCACAAACCCGCCTGTGGCTAAGCGACGATGTAACCAAAAATGGGCCGCGTCCACGCGGATATAGCCTATTTAGTTGGACCTCGAAAAGTTAAAAAAAAAGAGTTTTGTAGGTACGTTTACCATGCTCGACACGATAGCATAAGTGACCCCCTGTGGGCTCCTATTGTGTCTGGTTGTGCGTGGATGAAGTTTAAAAAGAAACGGATAGGTTAATAAAAATTAAACAAACAGATTAATACCTAAAATTTATTTAACAAAATAGTGTCATACAGTTATTTAAAATAACAGACATAAATGATAATTTGCAATACAACCTAGCATCCTAATTAAACCAGGTACTTTTCATAAATGTATTCAACTAAACAAAAAGTAATAAGGACAAAATGACAATGCAGCACGAAGGAATGTTGGCTAGCTAGTGGTCACACACCCAATGTTGGCGTCACTAGGTCAATATTACATAGGGAGCTGCCCTTCCAATATTTGTCCCAACTAGCCAATGTTCTAGATAGGGCGTGCCCCGCTATGAAACATTCAACTCGCAATATACACAAGCACTGACTTATCTATACGTGGATATATGTACGTGTACCGGCACAATTCAATGCCTGTTTTGATTAAAGACACACTGTAAGTAAAGACCGCGCATACTTTCACGTTTCATACTTTGCCTAGGAGAAAACTGGTTTACTATTACATTTTCACTACTTATTATAATTTTGCATATTTTTAAAGCTTTTAAATGGGATATTCTTATCAGTGTGCCTTCATTCTTAACGTACATATATCCACTGACGACCAATATGGTCAATTTAAATACACTCTCGCCGGCTTGTATTACAACTTCATAATACTGTTAGCACTGTAATAGATTACTCCAACCAACCGCTCACCGAGTGATCATATTTATGTATATGTACAATATAATATCACCCCACAAATCGCACCTAGTCGGTTAAGCTCCGTTTTCAGTAGTACACAATATGTAAAAGTCTCATAAAATCAGAAAGTTCGTCATTCTCATACTAAATACATTTTAAAGATTAATGGATACATTATAATTCACATTAAAAGATTTCGCTTCCGACAGCGATTTCATCTTACAAATTCTACGGCCACCGGAGACTTTGGCTCATCGACTGGGATTTTTCTATAACCTGTATATTCAACGGACAGTCGATTCGAGACTCGAGACGGGGAATGTCTACGTTCAGATCACGACGAAGGGCGACCCGCGAACCGAGAGTCATAAATAAGCAACGAGAACTAATCAAAAAGCACGTCAATCTGGAATAACTTAACGATAATACTTATACGAATAGGCAGAGTAGAAATTTCCTACCGGGTCCCGCTTCAAATCAAAAGGATAACTTGAAAGAGGAGTCGGCTCGCTAATACGCGATCGCATTAACTGTACGGCGGACGCGGTAGGATCTCTGTGAGCAGTCGCTTGAGGCTGTCGACGCCCGTGAGGAACCCGCAGTCGGGGCCGTGGTGCGGCGTGGCGGTCGCGAGTGGAGACTCGGCCGCAGCGCTGGCGCACGCCGTATGAGCAAAGTCGATCATCCTAATGTCGACGCTCTCCGCGTCGGAATCCGGGGAGTTGTCTGTCACTGCGGAGGCGGCCGGCGCCGGGAGTGACGCTTCTGCGCGCGGCCGCTTGTTCTCATCGTCGAAGGACTCCGAGGCGCTGGAGTATGCCATCCAGCTGTCGCCGGAGTCGGGTGAGGGCGGCGCGCGCGGCGACCCGCTCGGGGACTCGAACCCGCCCATTGTCTCCTCGGAGGCGGTGAAGGGAGGCGCAATGCCCGCGTGCAGGGTGGACATATCGAAATGGCCGCCGTGTGACGTGCTGCATTCTGACTGCGGCCATTCACGTTCACGGCTCACGTCGCCCTCGTAGACTATCAGCAGGGAACTGCCAATAAAACATAGTGTCAGAAACACCTTAAAATATGCCACTCTTAACGAGATAGACAAGAGTGGTACTGATTCTAACATACACAAGAGTACACACTAGTTACGTAAAGCAGCAGAGTGCCTTGAAAGTGGGGTGGGAAATGAAGGAGGAAATTTTTGAGCTGATCTGCTTTCTTTATATCTGAAAATACCCATATTGTATCTATTATTAACGAATCACAGACTCACGCACCCTGTCACGCCCTTCCCCAAGCTTGCTGTGTATAAAAGTACATAATTATGTAATGTCGTGAAACATACCAGGAGTAGAACCGGTAGCTTGTCTGCTTGGCAACTGCGCGACGCAGCGCGTCAAGGTCGCGCAGCACGCGGCGCAGAACGCGCGCTCGACGCGCAGCACCGCCACATGCGAAGAAGTCGCGCAGCGCGTCCCGTAGTCCGCTCTCCGTCAGCTGACGCCCCCAGTACTTGTCGCGCCGTACCACCGTGCCGCTCTCCGGCAAGTACACCTGCCGTACAAAACACACCTTATTTGCTACTGTTGGATACATTATGTACCTACATCAATAGGAACATATTAAAACATTAGATTTAGATCTCCTTAGCAGTAGGTCGTCTAGGTAGGTACCACCGCAGTATCAGATATTCTATCGCCAAGCGGTACCTAGTGTGTAAACATAACTGTTTATCGAAAATCTTGGACTTGAATGCATTCATTTGCCATAAACATGCGTTATCTTTCACCGTCAGGACAGCGTCTCGTTCGTCACATTACTTTTACATTTGGCAGACATTTGATTGAACACCTCTTTAAAATGCATTTTTCCTGACGATGTTTTCCTTCATTAGCTGGCGATAGTTAACAACACGCACATAATTCGAACTCTGCCGTTGATATCGCCATCTGTTATCCAAATTGGATAACAGATGGCAATATCAGACCATAACTTAAGTGTTAAACCTAATAATCTCTCTACTATTATTATATTATCTGTGTCCTGGGTTATACCTGCATGCCGCAGAGCCGCACGCCGAGCGTAGCCGAGGTAGAGTTCTGGCATTTGGCGATCTGCTTGGAGCGCTTCTCTGCCGACGCGTCATCGCCATGCTGTCGCGTGCCCATCTTCAGGTCCAGCACGCACGGCCGCCGATACATCGACGTTATGTTCTCCATCATCAGGAAATCTGCAAAAGACGTACACGTTTTTAGTCTTGATAACATCCTTTTTACAGCAGCAAGTCTCAATCTTGATATTATACCTGAGGTAACCATTCTTCGAGGTAAAGATTACGCACGATACTTTATTTAATGGTACTATTGTTTTCATTTTTTAATTAATGAAACAGTTTTAGTTAAATTATATTCCAATAATGCTAAATTAGTCTGGAAATCAACAGACCTACCAAAACACGCTCGCTTAGCCTTGAAGTTCTGGGTGCCGTGGTAATGGTCATGGACAGGCGTTATGTCTTACTATCAGGAGAGTGATTTGTCCGTCTTATATCACTTCGGATTCACACGTACATTTCGGAAGAAATTCTCTATATGATTGTGAGAACCGTCACCGGTTGCGTAGTTCAGTAGAATTTTAGCGACCTAAAAGAGAAACCAAACTTAAAGAAATACTAATAGAAACAGCGGTTTCACTTTAACCCTTTACATCAGACTAACCTTTGCTACAACCTTGACTCGTGAATTGAAAGTTTAGTAGACAATGTCTATTTTCTTATGCTAATACATTTTTTAAGGCAGAATATATGGCAATATATATGAATATATCTTTGACTTTTTTCACTATACCCATATAGGCATTAAATAAATAAATAAATAAATAAATAAACATTGGAGGACATTTAACACAGCGCCATCTAGCCCCAAACTAAGCAAAGCTTGTACTATGGGAACCAGATTTAACTAGCGGATACCTAGCGGTTTCACCCGCGTAGTTCCCGTTCCCGTGGATATATAGGGATAAAAAGTAGACTATGTCACCCGGGGATAGCTCAACTGTGGACGAATTTTTGAAATCAGTCCAATAGTTTTTAAGTTTATTCGTTACAAACATACAAAAATCCAAATCTTTCCTCTTTTTAATATTAGTGTAGATAAAACACGCAAAACGTTTACTCTATAGAAGATAAACAATACGGAGCATATACTTACATTGTTTATTAGAGTTGTCCATGTGTGCTATACTTTTGAGCACTTCGCTCGCATTGCCATTCCGGTGTACTTTAAATCTGCAACAGGAGAGGTGAGGATATAGACACCGCCACGGGTCCCAACAATACTAACAACAGAGCAGACTGAGGAGCCAATGAAACACACAGGTAGTCGGTGTTATCTGTTATAATTGTTTTTATTGCAATCAAATATTTAGCAATCATTACCACACGACACCACGACGCAAGTCATCGGAGGCTCGCAGAGTGAATGGATAGTGCATCTGTCGCGCGTTAGTGGGATATCATGTAAGTATTGCGATCGTATGAATTAATGGCGACGTCGGTTGCCGGCCGGCGTACGTCAAAGCTTCTGAAATATGATAAAGGACACATGACAAGTGTCGAGGAGAGTCGCGATACGCGAGGGGGGCACCAGTGGCGCTCATACGCACTTGAGTACGTCGTCGCGCTTGCGCTTGCCGCCCAGCGAAGCCTTGCGCCCGTTCTCCTCGCGGAAACAAGGCGAGTACCGCTTTTCCAATTTGTTCGCGCCCGTGCTAGAGGCCTGCATCACTCCTGAAACAAACAGCCTCGCTATCAGTACGTGATCTTCCCTACGCCGCGCTCTCTATGCCTACACTAACCTAATATCACTTTAACACTCGACATTATTCATTTATTAATCTCAACATTTGATTATGAACAGACATCAAATGAAAGCATGTAACTTCAAAATGCAGGGCCCCTGGTCGAAGACGACCGCGGAGCATGATTTTATAATTCACAGGATTGCAAATTGTAAAGTCAATGTAAACTTACTATGGTGCAAGTTGCCAGCGTTAAATTGATGGCAGAGTGAGAATTACGAGAAACATTTGAAGAGGGTTTGTATATCTTTTGTAACGTGTTCGCTGTTCTTGTGAACTGTTTATTGAATGTTCGAGTTCGTGTGGAGTCGTGTCGTGTACGTGTGGGTGAGCATGTGTGAGTGATGTGGGGTGTGAATGTAGTTTAAGTAAAGGTTTACAAACCCAAAATGTAAAATTACCGCTAGGGCGCATTAAGGGGCGGTAGTGTGGTCACCGCCGGCGTCGCTCCGTCCGCCGCCGCGCCGAGCCCTTGCGACAACAAGGAAACTAATATTGTGTTCCTGACCCGCCCGCTCCCGCACCCGCTCTCGCTTCCAAACCCGCCGCCCTAACACCGCACCCTATAAACCCTAACCTCTACCAGCAATCCTACTCAAATACCTTCACAAATTCCGGCACATTGAACTTTTCCTTTAGACGTGCATCGAGCCCTATATAAACATAACGTTACGTCAAATGTGGATCGTAAACAGACTACAAAGCAAAATAAATATCCTGCCTTCTATCTACACTTGAATAACATCATCTTTCAGAATTTTTTGCGCAAAATACACAAATGTATTAAAAGGTATCCGGAACTCGATTTAGCCGTTTTATTTACATACGGTCGTGGATAAATCCGTGCGTTATTTTTGTCATATTTCCTTTCACGTGTGTACCGGTTTCATAATGTCATGGAATATAAATTTCCAGATTCAATAACAGAAGCAAAAGTTCAACGGCCGATTAAACACACAATATAGACGCAAAAATCTTCAAACTAGAACGTATTATTTTATTCGGTATAGTCATTTAACTACACAGTGTGGGTAAGTTAATTAAGAATAAAAACGTGGAAGTAATTAAGAAATTCTAGGATGACTGACATATTGTGCATTTAACGAAGTGAATCTGTAAGGTTTTTTTTTTAATTTAGACTATAGGATAGATGACAACATTTTAAGATTCAAAACTAAATAATTTTATTTCACCAGAAATAATTATATTACATTACTTATTTCATTCAAGAAATACAATTCCTCCAGAATTATTAATTGGAAGATTCCTACAATAACTAAATATTTCCTTTAATGGTTATAATAATGAGGCGAACCAGATGCTTTTGTTGGTAAGAGAAATCGCTTATGACCATAGTAGCGATACCCAAAACTTTGAAAACCAAAACAAAGTCCACAGCATCACAGCATTGGCATTCATTACTTTAAATCTAGAAACAATTTTTAAATAACGAAAAATAATAATATTTCCCTAGTTTAACTTTAGTGTTTTATTACTCATTAAAACAAAAAAAAACGTTGAATTTATTGATAAATAGCCAAATTTTAAATAATAAAGAATGTCTATAAATATTTTATTAATAGCAATATTGATAATATGTATAGACGGTCGGCGGGTTTGTACCATACCAACATACACGCAGCGCACACACACAAACACAAATCGAAAAGATGGAAAAACGTTCATACGAGCATTAAGGAAAGCATTCTGCATCATAAAGTAACGGATAGTAAGATAACTGGATATTTTTCACAGTTCTGTGAGCCGATAATAGCATGCGTTACGCTTCGATTCAAGCGCAGATACAGAAGGGGCGACGGGCGCCGTTGCCCCCTTGCCTGAGTTACGACCAAACCACTTTATACTAAAAAAATTAAATTATAATTAAGTCAAATAATGTAATATTAAAGTGTACGTAATAAAAGAAATCTTTGACACTTATTGTTAAGATTCAATTTTCTAAAAAAAAAACAATAATATGCCACAAGCCACTTGGATAAAATTATATAGTTCTTTCCCCCGAACAAAATCCTGTATCCGCGACAGCTCCGATTAGATAACATTGCTATCTCAGCGTGACGCAAGTGATAAAAACAATTTATTTTCATCATGTCAATTATAAACACACAAAACATTGACATGATTAAAAAAAAATGAATCACAGAACAAAATGTATAACGATCACATCGACACGTTTTACAAGCGCGTTGCGTGAAGCTAATGAAATGCAGATGTTTTAAAAAAACAACTTCCTTAGTGCTCCAAAATTGTAAACATCAAATACATTTAAATAAAAGACGTGGTTTCCGACTCATTATTTTATGCAAAAAAATAATAAAATTACAACAATGTAAGATGCAAATGCAATGAACGATTATGATGCATTCAGCGATTCGTACAAGCGTAACCGAGCATCTGTCTAAATCTAACGATACGTGTCGTGGTTGCTCACCTTTGTATCTGGGTACAAAGTTTTGTATGTCCTCGGGAATGTTCTGGTAGAAATGCAACTCGCGGTTGTTGAGCGGCTTGATCACGGTGCTTTCGTTAAGCACCAACAGTCTCGTATGCCCACCCACCTGGAAACCAACACAACATTATTTTAACATCTGATCCTATTGGAAAAATTCGCTAAACTTTTAGCTAAACCTACTGAATGGAAACGCACAACTTTTTTTACTGATGCTACTGGCAGGAAACTCGCTACTATTTTTTAAGCGTTAACTACACCGTGAGTTTATTAACAACGTAAGCTTGGTAACAATAACTTATTATCACAACATTATAATACACGAAATTATAATGAATACACTCTTTACAAATTCAAAAACTTTTTTTTCTTTATTGTAAATATTTCAAACCTCCGTATAACCACGTAATAATTTCTTAGTAGATTTTAAACAGTGGTCAGGCTAGCAAGTACTAGCATCTTTCGCAACGCCTATAGTGTTAAACCAGAAACGTCACCTTGGTAAAGACTACCAAGGTGACTAAGTTACCATGGTCGCTGCACATGTTTTAGTATGATTACAAATTCGCTTTAAAAACATAAGATACTTTAAATAAATTAGTTAAGAATCATTATGTAGCTAATCAAAGAAGAGTATTTACAAGGTTAAGAGAAGCGGTGGTGTTAATCCGAAAGCAGGTTTAACAACTATTACTATGAAACTAATTTTGAAATAGCTGTTCCATACATTTCGACGAGGGTAAATGACATTTTTCTATGGAACATATGATTATTTTAATAAAACTAATAAAGATAAAAAACTAAATAAGTAATTTAGTGAAAACACGGGTGCACCTATAGGTAATCTTAAAACAACTCTTAAAATAAGTACGGGATCTTAATCCTAACTAATATTTTATAAATGCAAATGTGAGTCTGTTTGTTTGCTTGTTACGCTTTCACGCGTAAACTACTCAACAGATCTGATTGAAATTTTGCATGTAGGTACTTTAGCCCCTGGAATAAGACAAGATAATGTTCATCATCATCATCATCATCCGTAACCACGCGTGTAAAACCGCGGGGCGCAGCTAGTATATACACAAATATAAAACGATGACGATAGATCAACGAGGAAAAACCCCAAGAGGAAATCTTGTGTCGGATAATAAAAATAGCTGATTTATTTTATTGTACAACGATAAGGTAAAAAATAGAAATATATAAGTATAAACACAGTACAGGGGCGGATCTACAAAAAGACTCCTGTAGTCCAGGGCCCCGTAGATATAAAGGGTCCCCAGGCCCCATTGAAGACAAAATGCAGTGCAATTTTATGAAAAGAAACTTGCTGATGTTTTCCCTAATCATTATAATATCCTAAAATACTTTTTAACGTTGCTCACTGCCTGTGAGGCATAGCGCTCTTTCTCCAGGATAACGTAAATAAAAACAAATATAGGACAACAATGACATACTATCGACTAAGTGATTTATCAGTTCTTTCCATAAATTAGGAAATAACTGATAAACATATATGAAACAACTCAACACACTACAATAAACTCAATACAATATCAAGTTGTAAAAAATGCCCCCAAGCACCTAACGGTGGGTTCCGGCAGCTTCACTTGAGAGCCAGTCTTCATCACCCTTTTGTAGTCCACTGCTGGACATAGGCCTCTCCCAAGACACGCCACTCAGCCCGATCTTCGGCTTTTCGCTTCCATCCACCACCAGCTGTCCTACGTATATCATCACTCCATCGAGTCTCAGGGCGTCCTACGCTACGTTTGCCAAATCGCAGTCTCCACTCTAGAACACACACGTGTTCTAGAGTGGAGACTGCAGCGGTTATCGGTTCTGCGACAAACATGTCCACCAGCCCATTGCCACTTCAGCTTGCTAATATGCTATGTCTGAGCTCTAGGTCAGAACACATAACTGATCAAACATTAAAAAAAAAAACTTTCTATTTTTGGTAAGCACAATAAAAAAAAATAGACATTAAAAATTTAACACAGCGCCATCTAGCCCCAAACTAAGCAAAGCTTGTACTATGGGAACTAGACAACTGACAGAATACATAAATACTTTTTTTTTGTAAATACATACTTATAATACATACAGTACACCCAGACACAGAACAAACATCTATGTTAGTCACACAAATGTTAATCCTGAGTGGGAATCGAACCCACGCCCTTCAGTTCTCGAAGCAGACACACTACCAATGAACCAACAGGGCTGTCAAATAGTTTCTATCTATCTATGTAACACTGCATTTCACCAACAAAACGTGACGAATAACATCCATTGTGACTACGACTTTCTCACGCGACCACAGACAAATTAATCTATTCCTCATTCACAACTTTGTCACACTAATGTTTTGTCGAGTGTTTATGCATAAAAATGGTGGCGGTTTATTCATAAAGTGCCGAATTACAAGCGTGAGTGTGGGAAAATGATATAATGTGGTAAAACATGACTTTTCGTGTTGCTTCCAAAACTCCATCGAAGCTTTATAGTAAAGTCGCCACTACTTTACTAAACATGACTGGACTGGACTTGACTAAGAAATAACACTTAAGACAAGGCAGTATGGCTTTACAGCTTTAGCCTGCCCGATGGGGCAAAATAATAAAAAAAAAAATGTCACACTAAGACACTTACGAAACTCACTCATTGTCTGATTCGTAAACTTCGTCATCAAAATAAACCTCGATTGGTATGACTCGAACGCAATATTCTATGTAATTTCGTTCGCCGAATTTTATATTTTATTGTTTGCAGCGTTATCGTTCATAAATTCCTTGTCGTTATCAATGACAAATACGTTTTACTTTCAAATTTTATTGTTTGTTTTCAACGTCGCGTGATGGAAAATACCTACTATTTCTAAAAATTCAGTCCTTATCACTGACAAACGTAAAGAACCCATACTCGGCAACAATTTCATTATTGGGTATTGCAGCTAGCGAAATCACTGGGCTGTTGAGACTAACCATCTAGTCTCAAAGTAATGAGCGCCAAAGCAGCGATGCCCTGCACGTTGTTTTGTTACTCAAAGTTCTATGTATCGCTGCAATGGTCATGGACAGGCGTTATCTCTTAACATCAGGAGAGCGCCTCGATCGTCTCATTACATTTAAGTAAAAAAAAATAAAAAAAATTACCGTCTTCCGAGATTTTTCCTTAGTTTCCGATTGCAACGAGTAAAGTACTAGACTGTTCGGAAAGAGAAAAGACCCGAGATATGAGAGCGCTACTGTGCTAAATTATAGTTTTGAACTCGGTAGCAACACAAGGGAGGGGCAGGTTACATTTTTAGCGAGTCCATTTCAGAATAGACTCTATAAGAAACCATTTTAGACACAATACATGTCGTTCGTTCTCACACACAAATGTAGTTAGTTCCCAATTGGAACGAGTAAAACACTAGTACAAACAACTTCACACAATATATGTTCATTCACTCACACAAGTGTGTATTGTATAAGTGGCAGGGGTGTCTGTAGTGCAGGTCTCGGCGAGCGATCGAATCACTCGCATGTAGAAATAGAAAAAATAAATGGTGGTGTATGGTGGCGTTGACCTGACTTGGAACGGCTTACGGCACACTCCACACCCGAGCGACGACCCGCCTAGCCAGATCAACCGGGTCACTTGTTTGATATTTAAATGTGTGAAGGACTCCCAGACTACCAGTCTAACAGACAAATAATCATATATTATGCCAGCAACTACAGCCTTATAATTCCTCTTAAGTAAAGTTAATATTATGCATTTTCGTATTGTGATAAACATTTGTTAATGTAAGCAAATAGCAAATATGGTATTGATTGAAACAAAGTAACTAAATGATACAGAGCATTAAGTAAGTTTGACAAAATAATATTTCAGTGCTTTCCAAGAAAAAAATAGGTTGTTGATAGTTTTGTTATTGCCAATTAAATTTTGTTTTTGACAATACTTCTTTACTTGGATTTTTTGCGTCAATCAGATATGCATTTATCAATAAGATAAGAAAAAGAAATCAGTGTATTTAAGTACATGAATTGAAAATGACTCAGGTAGACAAACTTAACTTTTCGTTGAAATCAGTAATGGTAATGTAATAAACTAAAACTTATCAGGCGTCCATCAAGATAAATTCCAAGAACAATTACATCATTCCTTAACATAGTAGAGAATAACAATAAAATATAACTAATATACGAACGACAATAATAAACATTAGCATTAGAAACATTAGAAAGTAAAGACGGCAAACAAAATCACCAATACAATAAAAATAAAGTGTTATCAAAATTTCACAAAATCCAAAGGTATGTTACATTAAACACAAAAAGCGACGACGACGATGACGTTATACAAAGTTTAGAAATAAAAGGTATCCAACGTTTCATTGTTCCTTAGGAACAAGAAAATGAAAAATCAACTGCGACCACTTCGGAAATAATTGCCTTTCAGACAAATCAATAACACAATAAAGGATACAAGCGATAAAAGAACACGAGATTGTTCGCGTATAGCATTGAAAAACAAAGTCAGAATAAAGGGCTTATTCTACACGCAAAGAAACAACGTTGTTTAGCTGTTCGTGACCCCGCGATTCCTAGTATGTAAACGCAGGTGATTTGCCCGTCATTAATTATTGTCAATAGTTGCTTTGAATTTGCCAACCTTGTCCAAAACTTGACCTAGTCCAATGCCTTTCCTGATGACCTTCACTTTAACATCCCGGTAGCTTGTTTGAATTCGCCACGGTACCTTTTTGTAGCGCGTTTTCATAAAAACATTGAAAACGAGACTGATTGACGCTGTAGGCAATGGATTAAAAACTACCGGCTCATTGATCGATAAATAATGAGCCCCTATAGTAGTAATTGTCCTAGACTTTTTTACATCAATGTAGGTAGGTACTTCTGCAATGGTTATAGACGAGAGCCATAAAAAACAATTATATACTCTTAACGACGAAGAAATCTCTATCCCGGTGGGAACGCTTATATTAATTAGCATTAGGCAATATGGTTGCTGTTCGTACCTGATCGTGGAGAGGCAGCACGTCGACCTCGTGGCAGTCGTCGGGTGAGAGCTGAGCGTGTGCCGCGGGCACGGGCTGCGGGCGCTTGCGGTCGGCACCGCGCCGCTCCGGCTCACCCATACCCCAGCCGAGAGAGTACACCATCACTTCGGCCGAGCCACCGCCACCGCTGTCCACCTAAAACAACCAAAACACTGCATATTTAGTACAGAATAAGCGATATCTAGTAGGTACTATCGTACAGAAGGTTCATTTTCAAACAAATTTTTTAGAGTTTAGGTATAAAATGTAATTACTCTAATGAACGTAGCCTGTTTGCACGCGAAATTAAAATTTATCTTGTTCATATAAGTAATGAGCAACTAAAGTAACGGAGCCCTAGACTTTCGTTTTGTTAATCAAATTTTTGGGTACTGCTGCAATGGTCAAGCTATAAACATTAATTTTCTCATACCATCATGACGGCGTTAAGTTCCTTTCATTACTTTTACTAAAAAAATACCATCTTTTTTTAGCTACTTTAAAATGTTTATTGCGAAACCATTTTGACTACTTACAGCGTCTTAAGTGTTTGGCATGGATTAGTTTCGACTAATGTGCACATAGCGAGTACTACCAAACGATGTAAGCTATTAGTTTATCTAGTGGTAGTTTAGTGAAGTTAAATAGGGTTTCGCAATATCTGTTTAGTAGAGCAACAAGGAGGTGTATTTTAATATTTTTTTTAATAATGGAACCGTTTTAATTTAACAAATAATTTTATTTTTCGTCAAATGAATCGTACGTGTCATAAACGTCGACTCGTAACTGTCATCTTTCTGCTCCGCTAAATGCGATATTGTGTGTTGCTTAACATGTTTGGTAAACAATGAATCTCCCTAAAGCTCACTTTAGCTACTGGGAACGCCTTAAATACGCGCAGCGAGGCAAGCATGCGAGCCGAGCAGCGAGCGGTAACGTAATGTCATTTGCCTCACGGTGAGGAATGGCGGATGATCGTACATAAACTGTATAGTAACACTCCGATGCCTTGAGTCATGTTTTATTATTCAGTAACCATCAACGGACTCTCATGAAGTCTATCAGTGCACGAGAATAACTATAATATATACATAGGTATTTATTATTTACATACAAATTAGACTATGAGCGTTTATCAAGTTTTTTGATCTATATTATAAATATAGTATTGTGGAGGATCTGAGAAGAATGCTGGTATAAGAAGCAGACAAAAACACTAAGTCTAATACGACGTTCTACTAATGTTAATATTGAAGATAGACATTTCTTTTAGATTTCAACCCACAATACAAGAACAAGCATCCGTTTCTCTATTCAAGTAAAATTCTAAACGTTATACAATTATTTACGTATTCTAGACCCTTCATTATTCTGGTAGGTACTTGTGTTGTTATCATGAGTGTGATTATGGAGTCAGTCAGTGCTATAGATATAACTTTAAATTTTCCATTGTACTCGCTAATTTCCTCAGAATCCTTGTTAGTGTTAACGATAATATTTTCAAGGCAAAGGCAGTCAATCAAATGTTCTATTCCATTCAGTAAACTTCTGCTAAAGCCATATTGACGTCAGACCTCGAATACATATTTCATGTTTTCTGAAACCTCAGGCGACGCGAGACAGTATTGATCGTTCCTCAATATCGATAATGTTTTATTTCGCCAAAAAAAGAGAATCAAATATTATGGGTATAAGTGAATTATAATAAATCATTTAGAGAGATATGATTTAATATAGAAGATGGGAATGCCCGAGCCAAGACTTACGTAATGTCATGTGAGAAAAGGTGAAGGTCAATGTTAGCCCGGTGGAGGTAAGAGCAAAATATGTATAGAAGTATATTATGCAGCCAAATAAACTGATAATTAGAATAACAACTAAGCTATAAATGAATCAAGCACCTAAACACATAAGATCAGTTGGAAACAAGGCTAGCAATTCCGACGGCGCCAGCGACGTCTTTAATGACCTAAATTGCGAAGTAAATGTAAATTCTGTCAACATTTAACCTTTGTGTGTTGTACACAAACAACACTATTTACTACAATGACAAAGACAAGTTGACATGAAGAGTACGCGAAGAGATAACACAGTTTTGAATTATTTGCTCTGATGCTAGTATTACTTTAAAGTACATGTTTATTAAATCAGGACGTGCACACTAACGCACACGACAATATATTATAAACGTTTCAGAAACGTTAATGAACACAGCTAAACAATTCAAATGCATCGTATTCATGGTTGAGATTAAACCATGAAAATGACTGACGCAAGAACAACATGCCTTTACGTATGACGAGAAACTGCAATGGCGATCAGATTGTATTTAAATAAAACGATCGGCAACTAACCGACCCAATAACACTGCCAGACAAATTAATCAGTCAAAGACTTTGGAGAGTTCAATAGCATGTTTGTTTTCACATGACAAAACAAAGAAAAGCGGCTTGAAGCGGTATGTATGGTTTCAGCCTGTTTCAATCAGTGGTGGCAACGCCAGGTCAGAGAACTGGACGAATGCAGCAAGACTACGTTGCTGTGCGAGTGACCGTGATCCGCCTCTAACCGAGCTGGCGCGGCGATGGTTGTAGTTTTTGTTTCTCGTCGCTCGCGGCGGTTAGTTACGTACACGGCAAGAACCTTCGAATAACAATCCAGGCCCGTCTCCCTACCCAACCTCTAATATTACTAAAGCAACGCCAATTTCGCCTCGTTTCAAATCGATTGTAAAAGAACCATGGCAGTGAACGATATGGAAAACGTTATCGATTAGGTAAATAATTTTTATTAATAGGCTTGGCTTCCAAACTAATCTAAACGACGGAAATAAATATGCTATTATTACTTTAGCTCGAAAATATTATTGTTCTCTTTGATAGTAAACAGCCACGTGGTTAAAATTTCTCTCTAATCGGAGTGTTTTGCTATGGAGTAACGTATAATGACGCACAAACGTGAGTGGTGATGGCACGATTTCCGATAGGTCGGGTGGAGGCGCGTCGGAATGATTGCGTAGCCGACGACGCTGCCAGCGCGCAACTAGAAGATCTCGGACCACGGCGTCACCAAATTAGACGCGAACGCTCGACCACCGCAGTGTTTCAAACAACTCGTGACGCGAAGCCCCGCCTCACCGCCAGTCTTCTGTCTTGAGAGCGAACCACAAAACAACACGCATGCACAACGACGACACGGGGAAGAGCGAAAATAGACAAGAAAAAAATACGCAAGAACCACATGTTTCAATTAATAACATCAGTTTGGCAGTCCCTCAGAACACTACTAATGGTGTACTTATTATGTAACTGGAATAAATTATAACGATGCAAACTAAATTATGATTTGTTGAAAAGGTTGATCAATTTGAATTATAAAGCGGTGGCAGTGCAAGCGGCACAATTTATCACGAAGACCTTCAAACGCTTGATAAGAATAAATATGATGTAGGTATTCTTTTTATTGTCAATTATTGCGAATGCTCGATGGAATTTCAAACACTCGTATATTTATAAGAGATGAGGCAAATGTTTAAAAACTCTAGTTAAATAAGGTCATTAATACATATAAAAAACCTGACTGAACCGGTTTTCTGTATGAGCGCGAAGAGCTTCTGTTTCGAAATATTTACAGATGCCGTTTTTATTACATGTAACATCTGTGATTTAGATTTAGTTCCATTTCAACTATGATTGTACACGACTGTATATTGTGTATATATAAGACTGTATACATATATTATTACAGATAAAATGAACAAGGATACAAAAATGGATACAATGATGGGTTGAATGCGTATTTAGAATCGAGTCGTCATACAACAATAATAATATGATAGGTAATGTTTCTTTATAAAATATTATTTTTAAAGATGACGTAAGCGCGTTTGATACGCACTTATCAATATTACGTAAGCAATCGGCATAAAATATAATTAGGTGATTTATGTTCTACTATGAAATCAATTTTTTCATCTTATTTTTAAGTTGCAGTTGCAGTTTCTTAAAATATTAAACACTACTTTTAACACTTATTTTGTGACGACATAGCTTTAGCTCAAATCATATGTTTGGTTCTGATATTTCTATAGAAGATTAAAAATAAGTTTAAAATATAAACCCGGCCGCAAATGCGACAAGCTCGCATCGAAAATTTCTGCGCGTCGCGTATTTTGGTTTGCAACATTCACTTCTCCTTGCAATTGGACAATTTTATTTATAAGCCACCCCAATTCTTATTGCAAGCAATATATAAATGTTCATGGTATTAAAATATAAAGCAAAATAACATTAATAACCTTGACTTTGGCCTACACCTCAATAACACACAAAGTTCTCCGACTCATTATGTATTCATTAACAACACCGTGAATAATAATTGTAACATCTCAAAATAGAAACCTGTTTAAGTTACTAAGTTCCAGAATAGATTTAACAACAACACATCTCGCTGTTGCTGTTTATTTTCAATTGATCTAAACTAGTTAACAACCACACACTGTTTTTAATTTAGCATAAGAGATAGGTATAACATGATATCTTCTGCGATGGAAACAAGTATCAGAGAAACTTAACATTGAATAAGACTTTAATATCGAGTTGCTTATGTGTAAAGCTCTAATAAGACTTATGACCCGGTTAGCACACTGGAGCCCAGGTGATGTAGTAATACATTTGCCCTCGTGGAATATAGGTCACTGGGTTGCGAAGCTTTGCGGCAATACCTAGAATTATTGTTTCATTTTACCGCATTACATATCTGATGATCACACATTAGAAAATATTGAAAGAACATATGAAACAATAGAGAAATAAAAGTATTTAAAGTAAAATGTACCTAAGGATTTGATTCCCTTAAAAGTATACACCGATTCATCATTTAATAGGAGAATAAGACACTTCATAGACGATAGCAATCGTATGCATTGATGCAGCGATCCCATCATGACCGTCGATGGATCGATACGTGGCGATTGCAATAATTGTACACGTAGCCGCCGGGATATTAATACCATTACCAGAATACGTTGATCCCGACGAAATTACACTTTCGGCGCCTCTTGCGCTTACCAGGACAACATTCGATACAAAAATATATTTAGCTGCATTTTTGTTTAAACGCCATATTGTTTCAACGAAACAATAGTACAGGCCGTTCATAATTGTCAACCTTGGAGAGATTCAGGGCGATGTCGCTCATTTTATAGTTGAATGAAAGCAGACGCCCGTGATGTTTGAGCCAAATAACTGACTCATCATTTTCATTCATGGAAGATATTTGTTTGCTAGGTACACTCAATCGCTGCGTAATACACATAAAAGCTTTGTAACTCGATGGACGCCAATAAATCAGTCTGTTACGTTAATTACATAGCAGCAGCTAAAATAGTCTAATTGCTAAGCATTTATCCACTCTACACAGAGGATATAGATACGATTAAAATCGTACCACGCACCGTTTGCCTTGAGCTTGACCTGATAACAGCCAAACAAAAAACGACATGATTAACAAACAGTTACATCATAGCGACAGGTGGTTTAAACTGAACTAGTGGACAAAACATAATGGTTAAAATCAGTACAATAATTAAATAACCATTCTGGCAGTGTAGCGTAAAGATAAACTACACACGTGTAAAAGTCAGTCAACTTTGTATACTTTATTTAAATTCCTAATAACCAAGTGATGGAAGCGGATCGAATTTACATTGACAATATGCATATCTCACGTGGTGATACACGCGCCCGGCGACAACCGTAGCGACTGTGCCAACATTTACTACTTGAATAATCGTATTTAACTACCACTCAGTGCTCTAGATCAAGTTCTACTGGTGATGATACGGAGGTAGGTCTACACAACGATACGAAAACGTTTGCTTGTGTACATATCTATCAATATTTCATTGATAAATGTTTATTTACAAAATGGCACAGATCTAAACTAGAAAAGACAACGTAATAGTAGTGTTACAACTCTAACACCGATAACTGAAAATGACGTTTTAAAGGTCAAATAGTAAAGGTTATCGAAATCATTGTAATCAGGAAATGCAAATGCCAACATAGAGCGTAGTTACAGAACAAATGCGGAACAAAAGCAACGTGCTATGTTCATAACGGAAAATTCCAAAGAGCTTTCTAGAGCTCCACGGACACTACTTGCGACATCGATAAGCGACTGCGAGCCGTGCGCCGACGCCGTGCCTCCACCGTCAATGGTGCAGAGGCACACAAAGTGGCCACTGGTCGTAGTCACACGGCAGTTCATATAGCCACTTTCACTGCATGCTATACGCCACTCAATGCAGAGTTAATTAGTACGATAACTGGTGTTTGGTATATAGTCTATAACGTTTTCGGCAACCTTACAAAAAAGACCTTACTGTGACATCTTTATCAGTTACTGGAAAGAAACTTCACCAGCCTCGATTTCAATGAAGAACTTGATAACACAAAAAGAAAGAAGAACACAAAATTAAATTTCAAACAGACAACCGGTCGTGCAAGTTCTGATTGAGACGACTCTAATTATGCTTACAGGTAAGACAACATTTTTTACACTAAATTGAATGTTAGAACTGGAAATTTTAAAAATTAATATATGAGATATTTAAAAAAATGTCATAATAAGGCCATACAATAAATAACGATTAAAAAGCGATGTGAAGATCATACTTTTGATCTAATAAATAACTGGAATCAGATTCTACTAAGAATGTTTGATCAACAACAATGATGCAGATATCGATAATGAAAAACAGGTATGCTTTATCACCTAATGTACCAATAAGAAAGAGGTCCTTCCTGATTACAAAAAAAATACAAAAATCATATACATGGACACATAGATGGTAATAATATTGCATAGATATTATAGAACATAGAATGTACTTGCTAATATTCTCAGATCAAACAGAAGTTTCTATTGTAATTAAAGAGCAACAATATATTTTAGGGCCATCTGTCAGGTTGCTAGTTTATCAGTGTAATAATGTCTCAATTTAGAAGTTTCAGAAGAGATAATGTCATGCAACAAAACCTTAAACTTAGAAGTGTAGATAAATCAATAGCAAATAAAAACATTGTACTGATACATTTGGGGGTTTCCCTTTTTGAGCATTTTCTCACGGTATCACGTTCAGTCAACGCCTGATTGCCTTGGGATATAACACAGTTAACTTTATTCGAGGATTCTTTCAGATTAAGTAGTCACTTAAACATACTATATTAAAATACTATAAAATGAGATATTTTAGCAAATATTCCCAGGCGTAAAGAAGCTGTCATACTAAAAGATTCACAGCCTGATCGCGTGCCGTATTATATTTATATAACTATATCTAACTAACATATCCGGTTGTATTCATTAGAATTCTACAACGGGCCTCGACAGAACTTCATTTTGAATAATTTGTGGTCCAATACAAACATATTATAGTATGCTCGTCGTATAAACTGTTCATGTTCTTACCACGTTTACAAAACAAAACAGTTTCAATCAATTTGTAATTTAAATTAAAAACCATGAAAGTAAATTCGGCGGTTCAGTTGGGTCGAGACTCGAGATAAGAGGAACGATTCTAGCGCAATGCCATGTCAGTGACGTTTCCTAACATATGTATGTCTACATTATGTATGTACGTTCGCGACATTTTTATTATTCTTTCACCTGTACAGTCAGAAACTACGACACAATGACATACGATAGATACTTGAACGGGTATCTATCAACATAAGGCAACAATGTAAACTTTTTATTTTCCGGTGAAGTGAATATATTAAAAGTAGCCCATCAAAACGTGAACATCATAACTCACTTGACTATAAACTTCCTTGAGCCCGCTCGTGGTGAAATCCCAAATTGGAACACGTTCACGATGAAATCGTCCGATTCTATCACAAGCACAGCCACTACAACTGACACAGAATATTACTCAACACAGGAACCGACGTAGAGAGCCAAAACTACACAATACACACTTTACGTATTTGAGAACGCTCTTTCGTCTTCACGAAAGAATACATTAGCAAATTTAAAACAGGTTTTCTTTGTCGAAGCTTAGGCTTGCACAAAATAATGAACGCAAAATAAAAGGCGTTACGAAGCGCGGAACACTTGTGTCTCTCTGCGTTGCGCACTAGTGACTGAAGCTAAGGCGGGCGGAGCGAGAACCACGAATCAATGTTGCGCAGCAGTCGGGTGCGCGCCCGAGCTCGGCACGCACACCGACGGCGCGCGGCGCAGCCCGACCAGCCCCCGGCATTGTCTCGATCTACCTGTGCACGGCTACCGCTGCCCAGTAGTGCCCAGGTCATGCGAACGAACTCTGCTCGACCTCTACCTCTACTTAATTTACAAATACAAAATATTTTTTTATAGGATGTACATAACGCGTCATCCGACACACGGTAGCGCTCAGCTAAATGTCACTCACGTTCGCCCATCCGAAGGCTCATTTGGTTCGCTCATAGCTTAACATCGGTGATCTATCGAGAACACCTTGTCAAGCTACGCCTCTAGCGCTAGCTACTGTCTATGAGTAAAATGAAGATTTATATCATGAATAGTAAAATATATTTAGTAACTTTGCAATATTTTGCAACTTTTTGGCATTTTGTTTTTGATTAAGATATTGGGATAAGCCATTGGTTTCCGAAATATAATTATTACTAGTTCAGAGCCAATTTGTATTAATGTTTTTAAAATGTATGCCAAGTATAACATCAACTTAAATATATTTGATTTGAGTTTTTGAATTCATAATTGGTTCGCGTTTGACCACATTTTGTCTATGTTTGATAACAAGCAAAGATATTGGCTAGGATGAAGCACGCTTGCCTAGAAGGAACCTGTTTCCTCTAGACTTGAAGACACCCATATTGCACTTATGCTCACCGTGCGAATAAAAAATGTGGTATCTAAACTCTTAGTAGCTGCGTAGATGGGAAATGTTGACCATTTACACATATGTGTCACTTTGGTCATGTTTGTCTAAACGTCCAGTAAAAAAGGGACAGTTGGAACGAAGTCGTGCGACTGCAAGACAAAATATCAGAAATGTATCCGGTAGAAAGCCGATAAACAAAAGTCCTTACATCGATGCTCAAGGCATTGCCGCCGAAACATGACCAAAGTGTTGTTGCCAATCAGCCTCTTAGCGCACCTCTCGACGGACTCGTGCCTCGAGCTGGTACTTGGCAAAGCCGTCCTACAGGTGACAAGAGTACTCCATACAAGCCAACTTAACTAGAAAATAATTAAACAGACCGATGATTGAGGCGCAAGTCAGAATTGTAAAACGAATTGTAAAACATAATGTATTTTTTATAGTTTCAAATAAAGAAAACTACAGCAACAATAGACATTGTGACTCTTAATGGTACCAATGGTCACAATATGCTATTGTTACTTTATATTGTTCTCAATATTGTAGTAAGACGTGATAAATATAATATCAGTGCAAATAAGAATTGTACAATTTAATTTATTACAGCAAAATTGAGTGGGTAAATAAAATTTGATGACTGGCATATATTAACATTGATCAGAATTTCGTAGCACACTCTCGCATACGTTTGACGACGTAAATATGAACGAATGAATTCCATCAGTCCATAAAACTATTTCGATCATTAGTATTTAGTTCAAGATAGCTGACGAGACGTACTGATTTTTGATTTGGAAAATGAAAACATTCTGAAACACAGACATCCGATATATCCGTGTAGTAACATTTTAATAATTCCTGTAACGAAATATTGGAATTCTATCAATTAAACGATCGCGATGTAAGATATACCAAACTGGTTGACTGATTTTTTATTAATAATAATGATAATACTGTTTCAGCTGCGCCAATAAGAAAATATGCCACTGAAATAAACATTCCAGTAAAGTACTCTAGGATTACAAGCTGTGAAACGAAACTCAACTTTTGACAAGACATAAAACAAGGTGTTCTGGTTCTGGTCTAGTGTCTGAAACAACAATGAACACGCTTCAAAAGCGTGTTTTACCAAAAGCCATTAAGAACCTGAATTTATAAAGATATCGTGTCTTCAATTCTATTTTAAGAACAAGGCAACTCGAGAAACAGAAGTTTCGATGTCATTAATAAATAATAGCTAGAGCAAATAATTTGATCATAAATAATCATTTAGTCAAACCGCACTTGACCAACGTGGTGGACTAAGGCCGTACCCTTCTCAAAATGAGAAAATGCACGATGTAGATGATCAGTAGGACAGTTTATAAAAACAAGGCTGATTCGGATTCTGAAGCATTTATTAGAGACCTTATATATCACGAAAACATTCGACTTCGGCCTACGGGACATGTGCATGACCACATTGTATCGTTGTGAAGTTTAGCAAAACAAATGGACATACCGGTCTACATTTTAAGCTCTATATTTTATGACAGTAAATAGTTATTCTTTATATTTGTGTCATTAAAAATGTATTCCGTCCCAGCACCAGATTTAATATGTACTTTTATTTTTTGTTTAATGTTACCTATAACATAGGTATAAGTGAGTCTCGTTTCTTTTTGAAAAATCGATTGTATAGGCCCAGTCCAGGTTAATTTGTATTCTCATCATAAATCTTTCCTTCTTCTCGTCACCACTTTCTATCGGGTTCCTAAATAACGGCTAAAGCTAGTAATGAGCAATAAATTCTAAAATCTTTTCGTTACTTCATTAATTCGTAAATCCATGTGCCAATGTCAAAATATGTGTCAAACTCGCAATTTATACCAACATGTCCGCTACGCACGATATCTGTGGACAGACTGAAATGAAGCCGCGCAACTCTACGCAAGCGAAGTTCATCGCGATAAAACGCTTTGTTATGCGAGAGCTTACCGACAGCGGAGCGATATTTGCCTGCGAGTTATCCCGACGCACCGAAGCATTCGCGAATATCGGGCTCCACACATCGCGATGACGCGAATATCCCCGTCATTGTGATGTGTGCGGCCTGGCCATAATTGGAGTTTCGTGATCCATTGATAAAATTGAAAAGTCCCATACCTTAGTAATTGGAAAAATAGGTAAAATCCTTCTTGAATTTTAATTATAATATAGACATAATTCCTGGAAATGAAATTACGTCTATTAATTCAAAAACGTGTCAAAAACACGAAGAAGAGAATATTGTGTCATTGAAGTACGAGCATGAAAGTTTTAAGCTAAAAATGGTATCGACCAAAGGTTTTCGTAACAGTTGTTTCATTATTATAATGATTTATTCTATCTATAGTATTTCTTCAAATCAATCGCTCAATTACGTCATTGCAAAGAAATGACGTTACATTTATATCATATTACGTATTTTTAATTCTATAATTACGCTACTGGTATATTTACACAAACAAATAATTCTTTGTTGCGAAAACATCGAGAACCATATATATTTTGAATTAAAAAAAAACAATACGGATGTGAGCAATTTACTACTCAAAAATTAAAGGACATATTGTATCTTACAATTCTTATCGTAAATCTAAATGAAAGACTTATCAATTGTGATTCACCAGAAAATTCTTTAGTATAATTGACTTAAATTTAAAATCGAAGTGCAATAAAAGTCGACATGATAAGTGGAATAGAGACAAAAAAGTTGAGTTTTAATATAAACTTAATTCATTTCTACGTTTGGCCATCAACTCGCCTGATTGAAAGCGACGGAGCGGCCGAGAATGGAGCACGTTGTTCTAAGAAATCTATTCACTCTAGCATCAAAAACGCCCAAATGTTCATCACAGGATTGATATTGACACTAAACGTCACAATCGCAATGTGACGTTTTGTGTCAACAACAGGAAACAAAGAAACCGGCAATGATTTCTATTCATGGATCGATACTTTAGCTATATTCTACGTCTAGTATGAAGACATTTTCAGAAGCAATTATATACGGACCAACAATCTTCAACGTGTTGGAAATACTTTATAGTTAATTTTGTCTCTTACATATATTGATACTACTATCAATATAAAAAATGGTAGATAGATTTAAAGAATATATAGAACACCAATACGAATACATACATATGTGTATAATTGTACATACATATTAATTCAGTAATTTATTTATTTCATAACACACAAAACAGAATGTAACAATTTTAATTTCAATACATTTTTCAGGTCTGTATCACATTCCAAAAAATGTATGTCTAGGTGCATTATAATTACATTTTTTTAAAGTTCGATATCGTATATATAAGTTATTCTGGTTTAATAAAGACAAATATCTATAATTCGCCTGCAAAAATAGTAATAAGTACTTACAAATTAATACGCAAATTTAAATCATGACAATTATAATTCGATGTATGGATAAAAAACTGACAACTTCAAACGTGATACCATTAAATTTTTTTTGGAAAACAATCCATTTTACAAATTAGGTGAATATATGTCAATGAGGTTCTTAGAATCCTCATTTATGTGTAGTACATAAACGGAGCCTCCGCTGTAGTATGTTCGTTGTTAATTACTCGTATAGGTATAGCTTCATTCATTAAAGTGTATAATCGTAAGGTTTTTTTTTGTACATGTGACTTGCCTTTAACATTATTGTTATTTATGGCCAATAAATATTACTGATTTACTGATTTACCACTAATGGACCGATATCTGCTAGTAGCTTGCTGTTTCCTACTGATTCAAATTATACGCTTAATTTTAAAGAATTATCGATGTTCTTAATGATAATAGCATGATCTTCATTCATACTAAAATAGCGAAATTACTGGGCTGTTGAGACTAACCATCTAGTCTCAAAGTAATGAGCGCCAAAGCAGCGATGCCCTGGACTTTGTTTTGTTACTCAAAGTTCTGTGTATCGCTGCAATGGTCATGGACAGGCGATATCTCTTACCATCAGGAGAGCAACTCGATAGTCTCATGACCTTTACATTAAAAAAAAATCTTGTTTATAACTTTATTCAAATAATTACTGTGCATTTAAACAAATTTATATATGTTCATGCAACATGCCGTATATGAAAATCAACCCATGCAATCAAATCTTCACGGATCGATTTCGATAAGATTAACATTGTTATTTCCCAACAAATACACCGATATGCGTCAATACGCTTGATAATGATCATTTATCTAACTGGTTTAATATCTGTTGAAAGCTAGGTAGGCTTGCTCACCTCGTTGCACTGCTCAGTTGCAGTACCGTGATAGAAAATTTCTGGTACCGAATCGGGAGTACCCGCTAGGGGCGTCCGCACAGCACCTGACACCAACATCGTCTACACTATCAATACTACCTCACTCTGCTCTTTGTAGCAACCATCGTACCTACATTACTTAACAGATAAGATAACACTGTGCACATACGTAGTCCTTTGTGCGGATGCAAATAATTATATGCCAGGGAAACTATGGCGTCTTTAAAGTCAATTGATTGATTTTGCCTTAACAAATCCTATCCTAATATTATAAATGTCAACGCTTGTGTTGTTTGGATGTTTGTTACTCAATCCCGCAAAAACGGCTGAACGGATTTGGATGAAATTTAGAACACATATAGTTTGTCACCTGGATTAACATAGACTTTTTAAATCAGGAAAATGTTAGGTTCCTATGGCATTATGAAGAAACGAACTACTGGACGTATTCACATGAAATTTGGTATAGAGGCGTGTTATGGAATATTATCCAGGGATAAATAGTACCCTTTATCTTAATCTAATAATAAAAAAACGCAAATTTTATGGCTATCGCTTTTCTGTTACACATGTTTAATTTCTCTTTGAACCCTTAATTCTAAAGTTAACGCAGACGAAGTCGCAAGCGTAAGTTAGTATAGGTACGTATATATAAAAATCAAATGAGTAAGCGCATAACTTAAGAACAGCTTAACCGACTTAGTTTTTTTAAATGATCAAATACTTCGGATTATGATCGTTTAGATGCAAAATCGAAGGCCGAGCGCTACCGCACTGCGTACGAAGTAGGTACTGGGCATTCAGCTAGTCGTAATAATTAAATCAACATTTGATATCACAGTGATTGATGAATCCACGTCAGTGATAAGTATAATCTCAACAGTTACGATTCTTACTAAAAGGTCCTGGATAAAAAACTTACTTTTCCAAATTGACTTAATTTTTTTATCAAATACTAGCGACACTGGCTTCGCACGGGTGCAATGTAGATACTAACGTATTACATTATTTTGATCTATCTCGTAAGAATTAGCAATCGTTTGCAATGTAATATAACCGCACAAAAACATGTTTTTACACGTCATCACATTACAAATCTTCGAAATTCTCAGATTTTCTCTACTATAATATATATATATTTTTTTTATGGTTGACAGGCTAGGCGTTTGACCACAGCTCACCTGATGTTAAGTGAAGGTGTGGTCGAAGATGGTAAAGCACACCTAGCCTGGAATGGAACTGGCTCTCAAGTGAGGCTGCCGGAACACACCGTTAGATGCTTGGCGGCAGATTTTCAACCTGAGGTGGTAGCTAGCCAGCCGAGTACTAGAGAGTACCCTACCACCATGCTATGGTTTCCTCACGATGTTTAAATACACATAACACACACACACATGTACACATGTACACATGTTATAATATATATGTATTACACATATAAACCTCCCTCTTGAATCACTAATTAAAATCCGTTGCGTAGTTAAAATATCTAAGCGTACAAATGACGTAAACGACTATGTTTTATACTATGTAGAGATTGACCTATTTTTTTTTATCAAATACGATTTCTTTTTGTTCTGAGTTTTCCGCGGTGGTAGGTATATATATTATTTGCATATAAATGAAATTACCTAAGATAATCAAGGCATTTACTTGACTCGCGATGGACCTGACACTCCCACGGCGGCACCATATAATTCTAAGATTTGACAATTTTATTTATATTTGTTCTACAAACAAAATTGTAGTTGTGCCAGTAGTAGTTTTGATACACCAAAGACTCGCAATATTTACAAAATAGCTGAACGTAAGCTAATATTGCTGCGGCAGTAAATTCTTCACGTGGATTAGTTGTGTTAGCTAATATTTCACAACAAACTATTGACTCTAGCGAGATTATGTGTATTATCTTTAGAACAGCTGGTGATAACACTATTGGTTTGGATAAAGAAGCTAAAATTTCCATTGTAAATCGAACGTAGATTATAAATAAACCTTTCTTTGCACTCTTTTATAACATAATGATTTTAAGACACAGTAAGCTCACATATAATTATGATGATCAATTTAGAATAGTTTAGGTGCAGCATAAATAATTGTGTGATTCAGAGCAATTTTTAGAGGAATTTTTACTAAGCTCATAATATAATTAATTACGATGAATAATTTAGAATAATTTTAGATGCACCATAAACAAATAATTTACTATTATGTAATTCAGCTCGATAGGTGTTTTGGTAATAATTTTTATATTATCATAATTCTTTAAAATAATTTTCACTAAGCACATAATTTGTTATGACGATCGATTTAGAATATTCATTGATGCATTATAGATAAATAATTGATTTTTGTGCGATTTTGCCCGATAGGTGTTTAAGTAATCTATACCCATATACAATTATAAAGAGGAAAGATTTGATTGTTTGTTTGTTTGTTGTGAATAGGCTCCGAAACTACTGGACCGATTTCAAAACTTCTATCACCGTTGGGAAGCTACACTATCTCCGGGTGACATAGGCTACTTTTTATCCCTGTATTCCCACGGGAACGAGAACTACTCGGGTGAAACCGCGAGGCGTCCGCTATTATTTAATAAATTATATATCATACATTTTCAGCCGAATTTTTATTATGTACATAGTTAATTGATTAGATTCAAAATAAGTAATCTTTTGCATTAATTCATTAAAGTACGTTTCAATATAAATTCTATAAGGATTATTGTAAATGAATCAAAATTGAACTTAATGCCCGATTAACCTTCACCTTATCGGCGGTACAAATATAGAATCGCGTGCCGACTGAACGCTAAGCAACTCTCTTATCACTCGATGACATCAGAACACCTGAGACAATAGGACGCACATTTCGCAAAACTTGCTTACAAACAATACTGTTTATGTTTCCGAGACAGCTATAGATCCTAAGCACGAACAATTCAATTTTTACAACTTGCTTACAAACTATATTTTATAGTTTCTTGTGCGAGAATTCGGCACCACCAAGGGCCTTGCACGAAAACATGATATGGAATCTAGTAATATATATATGTAGATCTCGTTTTGTAGCGATAATAGCTCAGAGGTTAGCGCGGTCGGTTCACACGCCGAAGAGCAAAATGAGCTTGAGCTGTCGGTGAAGGAAGAACATCGTGAGGATACCATGGCAAGGTGGTAGTGTACTAAACTTTTAGTAGGTACGCGGCTGGCTAGCTAACACCCTCAAATTGAAAATCTGTCACTAAGCACTTAATAGTGTCTTTCGGCAATCTCACTTGAGAGCCAGTTCCATTCCAGACTAGGTATATTTTACCATCTTCGACCGCACCATGACTTAACATCAGGTAAGCTGTGACCAAACACCTAGCATAAAACTATAAAAAAAGTTATACGTACATTAAAATAATGAATAACATCAGAGAGCTGAATTTGACTGAAAAAATGAATGTTATCATATCTAGTATGTTAATGTAAAGGTTTAATGAAATGAGTGCATTGAGAAAATTAACATACTAAAAAGCTCGACAAAACATTAGTTCAAAAATGGTGAAATCATGCCTACGCCTTTGGACTCGAGCCATAAATGAACCATGTAGCGGTCACACAAAGTAAATCCAGACGCTAAGACTGTACTACTGGTCATTTTTGTTCTAAGTACAATCGTCTGCGATGGTAATAATTTTCCTAGAAACGAATAGCGTACAAATATGTAATGACCAAGAAGAGAACTACGCATTTTCTTTTAAGCAGCTAAAATCAAAACATTGTGCTAGTTGCGGAGTTATAACACGAAGCGTTTTAATGCGCCTATAATCATCTCTCTAGGTTGGCAACGTATCGACATCATTTCTAACCATACAGGTGTGCAATTGTACATAGTAGGTTGCCGCTTTTTCAATTTAAAAAAAAAGTAGCAAATATCGTAAAATTTCATTCACGTACCGATTTTATTTATTGTACGAGTAATTGTCTCAGTTTATAAAATATAATGCAACATCTTTTGTGTTTTGAGGTATCATAGCTACAGAAAAAATAAAAAGTTTATGAATATTGAAAATTATTCCTTAAAAATAAAAAAAATAGCAGTCTGATATAATTTTTTTGTAAAATATTCTGTACAAGTTATAACAACTAGTAGAAACACAAATTTTCATCGATTTTCGCTTATAACTTTGTTATTTTTGGTTATACGATTAAAAGTTACTTGACCAAAGCTGTAGAGAATTTTATTTGCAACAAAAAATGTTTTGATAATTTTTTATTGAGACCTATAGTTTGTTAGATAAACCATAAAAACCATTTGTGCCCCTTTTTCCAAGATGGCGGCCGTGGGACAAGGGTTACTACCCCACAATTTTGGATTTAACTTTACTCTTGACATCCAAAAAATAACTTTTCAATTAACTATTTTACAGTTACAGCAATATATTACGAAAATATGTCACATGCAGTTTGCAAATTTCTGCAAAAAGTATATTCATCAAGTTGACATGCCAAACGTTTCTCTACTACCGCGGCAGATGACGTGTACAATGAATTTAATCCTCCTATTTTACATAGTATTTCGTTGAATGCGTGCAATAAAATATAACAAAATATATACCTCAACTTTTATTTTTTTAGCTCGTAAAAAGTATTTTTAAATTAGACGGGCTACCACACATTATATAAAATACAATGTAGACGTATTTTTTCTTGGTTTTATTAAGTTTATTTGCTCAACATCACTCGCAAACATAATATCCACTTTCTGGGAAATAGTATAAATCGGATAGAATATTTATTTATATTACGTTCATCTGAGAAACACGTGGAAGCTCTCATTCCACTAATTTGCGAATAGGTAGATTGTTACATATCAATCGTCGATATTCCGTGAAAATATCCCAACCAAGGTTAAAAACGTGTAACGTTTAACTGGCAAAGTGTTCTTGTAAACCTAATACGGGTTCCCGTGAAATATTATATTGTTAGGTAAAACGCACATTGGACTATGTGGCATATCGTTACCACGAATTTATAGTTTTTACTAGATAATTTTTCTTGGCCGGTTTTAGTTTTTGCTTTTTTACCTCAGTGTGTAATAGTACACATAATATAATCATACTAAGTTTAATGATTCTATGCGTTAGTTTTTACGGTGTCAAACAAAAAAAAAGATTAATTATTTATGTGGAGATTTCATGTATTTTTTCACTTGTAGGTATATGGCCGTATTGTTTTTCATTTAGAAATTTTAGTTTGCGTTTTTATCTATTAAAATTTAAATCTTGAATAAAAATTTCTTCTTTTAATAAAATCTTATAATAACAATTTTTTTATTAATCATATATATAATTAAGAATTTCGAACGTAGAAAGTAATTTAGACTGATCGACCTGATAGAAATTTAAATATTAAAAAATGACACTGAAGAATTTGTTTTCCGACACCTGCTAAAATATTTCTTTCAAAAAAAACATGTCACTTTTAGAGCAATACACAATTCTTTTTACTTTTAAGAACATCGACAGAATTAGGTTTAGTTGTTACTTTTTTATTAATTAGTTTGACCACATTTTTGCTCCGCTAAGTGAGACTCTATCTAAAACGACACTAGACTGATGGTCCACTGCAGTAACAGACGTATGTGAACGTTAGAATATAAGCCCTTAATATTATAATAAATCCCCATAGTAACACTAAGTTAACGAAAATTTCAAGTTACATACCTATTAGGGTTCGGAAATACGGATCATGATAAGTCAGACGAACAGACAGATACGATACGTTCAGTGAACGAAGCCCATTGGACACTCCTCGGGTACGGAACCCTGAAAACAAGCTATAGAATCTTTGTAAACAAAATAATTTTAGAAAGTTTAATTTCTAAGACATCCATGGCTCTTTTTTCTAAATTGTGATTTTTTTCTGTATTCCGTAGGTTGCGTTGCTACGTTAAACACGAGGATTTTTCACTGTATAATTGGACAAATAAAATAATAAAATTTCCCAACCACAAATTTACAAAGAAGAAATAAAAGTTTAGATTAGATGTTTGTAAAACAGAAATAAAGTTAAGTCGTTTGTTCCAGTGCTGTTGTTGTCAAAACGCCATCAAATAAAATTTAAAAAATGTTATTAAAACAAACAAAAATTATGTGCGTTCGAGTCAAACATTCTAAATTACTTATTAACTTTTACAAAGTTCTTGAATCTACATAATAACAGTAAATTATAAAATTATTATGAAATATTAATAACAAATCTGAAATAACTGGACAATACTCGATTAATATCCTAAACATTTGACATTCGATAAGGTCAAAAACCTCGTTTAAACAATACAAATGCTTTAGTACGTAATACAAGTTATTTTAAGTGACCTTTTATAATCTTGACTGACCTTAAAAATAGTCAACATTTTATTCTTACTTGCAAAGTGTACAATCGAACATGTTTCATTAGCTGTATGAAAATCTTGACAAATTTTTTAGTCAAGAATTTATTTTACTGATTTTCCGACATTTCGAACACGAATCTGAATCTGTGGCATCATTGTTCAGCGAAGTAAAAATATGGCGGTTACGCGTCGACTCCGTGGTTCGTACAACGTGTTTATTGGAAAATTGTTGAAATAAAAAATATTGAGTAGTAAAAAAAAGAAGTCGGTACCAAAACTAGGTATTCAAGATCTAACCTACCCTTTTTTCCAGGAAAAATCCTTGGCTATCTTATTAGCCATGATTAATATATTTTGACACAAAATTAACCCTGACAACAAACTTTACTATTATTTTACAGTTTACTTTAAGTTTTTTAAATTTATCTAAATCGTGTTTCGATAACAATCTTCTCATAAATATCGTCAAGATTAAAAATATGTATATATTTATTTACTGCTTGGAAATAGAATTTATTTAAAAAATGCCTTTTAAAAACATTTCTATCACCTACCAGCATCTTTGAAATAAATAATACTGAGCTGCAATCTCACACAATGTTTTCTACTGATTGTAAAAAAAGGTATTTTTTGCTTTGCGTCCAAAAATCTTCAGTCCTAGCCCGAGCTTGTATGCCGACTTGAATATTTTAACACCTCGCCGACCTACGATGTTGGTAAGCATAATATTATAGAGTGCTTATATGTAACGGGCCTTTGAAAAGTGTTATTTTGATCTCATATTTGGATTCTATAAAAACACCTTTTCAAATGAAGGCAAGGGACCAGTTTGTAAAGGAAAACTATTTGTGCCATTTTTACAGTGCCTTCATACTCGTACATAATCTGAGAAAAATTCGAGTGAATAGAGAGCTTATACCAACATAACTGGACTTTGAAAAGACTTATGCTAACCAACATACCTACTTGGTTTCTGTAGACTTTTTTCAAATTGTTGGCGAAGGCAATATGGAAAGCATTTTGTGAACAGGCTAAAAAGTTTAAAAAAAAGTATAACTGGAGTAGGGTTATCAAAATCGGATAAGTAGTTCCGGCGTTAGGATGGTTCGATTTCCATACAAACAATTTTTTTCTATTTATGAACAAATAGAGCATAATTTTACAGTGAAATCACAGCTACTGGCATTTATTTGCGGTAAATCGCAATTACTTGAATAAAACAGTACATTATTAGCATGAAATCAAATTTATGAATGATTTATAAATTTACGATTTTTGAACAAAATAGTAGATTATGCTAATAATTTACTGTTTTACTCAAGCAATTGTGATTTACCGCAAATAAAGACCAAAATAAATGCCAGTAGCTGTGATTTCACTGTAAAATTATACTCCATTTGTCCATAAATGGCAAAAAAATATTTGTATGGAAATCGAACCACCGCCGGTGTAACACGTGAATACATATACTGCTAGAAACATAATCCTTCCTTTTTGCTTTACCGAAGTCTGTTAAAACAAGACTGCTACATTATTACCATAAAAACTCTGCTAACAAAATTTTATTTAAAAATAAAAGCCGATTACATTTTGGTTAACTTCGGCGAAGTAGGAAAAAAAAATAAAGTCATATTACAAGTTTCGTGAATATGGAATCTGTACCTACTTAGTAACAGAAAATCAGTATAGATCCAATATATCAAAAGAAGAGTCAAGAGCCAAGAGTTTCTATATATCTATCTATATCATCTTTCTTTCTTCCTTTGTTTCTTTTGTTTTCTGTACATTTCTGCTGCGCACGTTAAATAAAAGAGTTGTTATCGATAGTGTCTGGACTCGGTAGAGATATTTAAGACAGAAAATAATTTCTGAAGGTTTGTGAAGCTGATTCGGCAAATATCAATAGGTAGCTAGTATTTCTGATCATTACAAAAATAGCCAGACCGTGTAAAAGTGCGCATTACGGTATTATAAAGAGAACACAATTTATAAAGGCTTGTTATGAAAACGGCAACGCCTACACTACTCCCACGTTTTCCATTCCTCCCACGCGATGCGACCCCCAGTATCGAACCGCCGACCTTCCCGTACCCTTAAACAACAATACGTGATGCACCTTTCAATAGACAACTTAAATCAGTTCAACGAGTCTGGAAAATATTTGCATCGATAATAATCTTAACACACGTCAAACCAACATTGGAATTTTGTCCTGATGCAATTTGTGTATCACGAGAATGGAAACACTTTCTCTATAGAAAATTGTGATTAAAAAAACGTCAGTTGTTAAATAAATAAATATCGTAGGACATTTGACACTGTGTTAATTAAGCAAAGCTTGTACCTACTACAGCAGCGGTTCTCAAACTTTTTTTGCGACGTTGCCTTTCCTAAAACCGAAATATTTGACGGAACCCCAAAGTAATCAAAAACTGTTTTATATGTATTTTTTATTGTCACTTGAGTCAATATTGAACTGTTGACTATGCTCCTGGACGTATATTACGCATTCCACTACTACTCTTTTAAACTTTTTATTATTTTTTTCACTTTATGTTGTTGTTTTCTATTTATAACTCTTTAGTTTTTTTTTACCAGTACTTTCGCGGAACACTCCTCACAAAGGCTTGGTGGACCCCTAGGATTCTACAGAGCACACTTTGAGTATGGCGGTATTATGGAAACCAGATAACTGATAGAATACTAAAATACTTTTCTTTGTAAAAACATAGATACTTACATATAATACATACAGAACACGAAGACACAGAACAAACATTTATTGTCAATTAACTTGCTAGTTTATCATCGGATACCGAAAATTATTTATTATAACGTTTATCGTCCTTCAGACGCCATCGCTTACATTGATAAATGTTTCTATAAAGAATTCTGAATTTCTATTCTTATGCAAGAAAAAAAACTATCAGTTGCATCTGAATGTTTTTCCAGAAAATTGGCAATACACCCGGTCTTAATACAATCCCGATGCAAATTTGTCAACAGTCAAGTCAGCTTGTACATCCCATCAGCTATAATTAATGATGCTATCTTTGGTCTGGCTATCATAATAATCAAGTTGATATCAACGCGATTTCCAATATCACGAAATCTTTCTAGTTCCGCAAGTTAAATGCGATATACAACAGTATAATAATATTAGTTTAAGGTGTACATGTTCAAAGCTGCTCTCGTTAGAAACCATCCCCCAATAAATACAAGGTTAGGTTACTCTGACAAAATCTTGCGGGCGTGCTTTCAGAGCTCAACGGTGAATTTAATGATAGACTTATTAGGATTATATTAGCATCGTGAGACCCTGAGACGGTATGCCGAGTTATGCCTTTGCATAACGAAGCGCTTTCAGTGAAAATGATTTTATTAGGAACTATCTGTCACGCGCGACTTCGTCCGCGTGGGGGTAAAATAAGGGATTAAGTGTGTATGAAATTTCTTCATTTTTGAAGAAAGAATTGTTATAATTGTTAGATAAGATGGTTAGAATTAAAAGTATAGGTTTTATAGCTTTCATTCCCTATTTTACCCTCATAAATCTTTTTTTTTTTACTTTTGTTTTAAACCTCATGGTACATAATATAGGTATATAATTTTACATTTTTAACTTCAAATTTGATGATCAAGTTTCATACAAACTTTTAACCCTCACTTTAATCCCTTAAGGGATGAATTTCCAAAAATCCCTTCTTAGTGCACACTCCCGTCATTTAAGGTGGTTCGATTTTCATACAAATTATTATTTTTGCCATGAATGGACAAATGGAGCATAATTTTACAGTGAAATCACAGCTACTGGCATTTATTTTGGTATTTATTTGCGGTAAATCACAATTGCTTAAATCATAAATTCATAAATTTAATTTTATGCTAATAATCTACTGGTCTATTCAAGCAATTGTGATTTACCGAAAATAAATACCAAAATTAATGCCAGTAGCTGTGATTTCACTGTAAAATTATGTTCCATTTGTCCATAAATGGCAAAAATTTATTTGTATGGAAATCGAACCACCTTAAGAAATATTTGCGCAAAATTTCATGCTTCTAGACCCAACTGTTTCAGCTGTGCGTTTATCGATCAGTCAGTCAGTTTCTTACTTTACATATCTACACACCTACAGTTTATACATACGTTTTTATAAAATACAGAAGAGAAGAAGGTAGATTATGTCTGAATCTGGTTTACTCGTCAACATCTTTATTAATAAAGCAGTAAAGACTTTGTTTTGGATTTTTTTTTATAGCCGATGATTACAACATAGAGCGAAGTGAAACTAAGTGTGGATTATATTTTATAGGATCGTGTCCTAACAGAGCTTTAGAGAATTGGTCATGGATAAGGCTTAGGTAAAAGGGTGAATAGCGAAAGCAACGGTAACCTGGATTCCCGAAATAATTTCCTTATTTTTCCACTTTCATTCACGCATAACGTACGGTTGCTAGCTATTTATGATAGTGATATTACTGAAACGGAAAAGTTTATTGACAAAATAATCATTGGCCTAGAAAAAAAAATGTAGAATAAAAATTTTTATGAGAGGAAGTTAGCTTTGTTAAATGTTATTTATTCCGCATTCGAGTTATCTCCTCGGCATTGTTGATAAAATGCCTTGATGGGGACAATGCCAAGTGTATCAGAGGGTAAAGAACGGGTAGGCCTTGGCCTCGGGGTGTGTGGGGGTTGGCGACACGCAGCTTATGACGTCACCTCCCTAAACCTCGGTATGGTCATGCGCCCTCAACTACAGACATGCTGTCGCCTACAAACCAGATCCATTCATACATGACCTTTCTGCACTCTTCTATCCTAACACCTAAAATGGGGATCGATTCAACAAACGAAGCTCTTCATAAGGTGGTCAAGAACGACCTTGAGCAAAATGTTATCTGAGAATTTTGGATAATACATTTTATAGTTATTACAGCTACACACATAGGAAGCTCACGTGCCGCTAACATGCTGAGCCAATGTGATAATTTAAACGGCTGTGATTCTCGTTGAAAAGCTAAAGTTTTGTGCAAATATGCCAAATTCAACAGTGCTAATTATTACTTCGGGACATTTGTGCGATTCGAGGCGTCCAGATGGAGATTTGTGTATTGAACTGCGGACTATTTCGGTCTACTCACTCGCTACGCATTAAGATTCGGGAGCGTAAATATTGTTGGAATGGAGGAGCCGCCCATTATTCAGAGCATCGATCTATTTCCACGTCGCTGCTGCATCGAAAATAAACACTAATAGGCACAAAACTTATTCATGAATGAGCGATCTGTTTTATATTACTAGTTACGGAAAGTTTCAGGTTTTTGGCGGAAAACCAACACTTAACAATATCCGATAGATGCGCCTGACTGAACAGCGACACTCATAAACCTTTAATTAGAGTTTGTGTACGGAGATTTAGATATTGAAAATGCTATACAAGCTAATAAAGCCGTGATCATGAAATAATGTATACTTAGTTAAAGCTTAGCCAAAGCCATATAATTGATCGTTATTAAAACACGTCGTAAACAATGTTCCTAGTTTTTTCTTTTTGGATTAGCGCTGTTTTATTCGCTGTGTAAAAAATATTCACGATGACGCTAGTCGCCAAATAGACTGTCAAGTTTAAGTCTTCTCTAAATTTAATGTTTCGAAGAAATTGCTTCAGATTTCCCATGAAAACATCTCGTGACTAGTTAAGAGTAATACATTATTATGTATATACAATACTCAGAATATTAATTTACATATTCATTTTAGTATGATTCACAGTGAAAATTAAACATTTCCGCGGGAAAACGATTTATCGTCTAAACATTCCCATCTCATGTCATAATATTTTAATAAGAATTTGAAATATTTGGCATAACTTTGTACAATGTGACATGGACCAAGATGGTCAAATATTTCGTGTTTAAAAAACAAAGAGTCGGTTTCTGAAAATCTGAAATGCAAACAATAATGATCTTGTGATAGATATAGAATCAGATTGTTATTAGTAACCCGTTACGGAAGACGTTTCTCTCGCGGAAATAATATCAAACACCGTAATCTGACGACGAACAAAATTTGCTAAGATGAATGGATGTACAGATTGATAAAAGGCGTAAGAGATTCGACATAGTTGCGACAAGACTTGGTCACAGAATACTCCCCATAAACTAAGCAATGGATAACACTGGTAACAATAGAAAAGACGGTGGGGTTCACTGAGTGGGATTAATTAACTGAGAGCCACGTTCCATTACTTTAAGATGCTGAGTGGGTGAAATGCACAATACTTTTCAAGCGCAGGACGGCAATACAGAACTTTTACCACCACAATATGTCGAATAAGAATAAAACTGGCTCGGGATCGTACATACATAAAGAAATACACAGGAAATGGGGTAAACGACCACAAAATTTCGATCTATGGTTACAAATTAAGTCAAATAGTGATCTAAGACTTGAATCATGTTAATATGTTGACGAAACCGGATGTTTATGACCACCGGTGACAAGCGAGCCAAAACAAAAATACATAATTGGAAGAGCAGCAGATGAAGTAACGAGTCAAGAAGCGAATAAATCACACACTCGTTGAGTAGTGAAGTGACATCGATCCATCCCAAATCTCAGCTCGTTGCACTATATTCACCAGGCATGCCGTCGAACTTTGACTTTCTTTTGGCATGTGTCGAAGCTTTGCTGATGTCGAACGCTTGGCATGCCTCCAACGAAATATTTAATAAATAGATATCGCAGTCGGCGCCAGGGCGACGTTACAGTAAAAGTACACTCGACGGAAATAGTGCATATGATTCAGTTAATTCGCACATTTAACTTGTTAAAATTACAGCATCGTAAAATTGTATAAAAGAAAAATTTACTACTTCATAATGACGTAAGCCAACTAAAATTATATCATACTTGATAGTATTATAACCGCATAATAATAATTTGTAGCGATGGTTAGCGCGGTAGGTTCGCATGCCGAAGGGCGTGTGTTCAAACCCCAACGATGAGCTCGAGCTGCCGGTGAAGGAAAAACATCGTGAGGAAACCATAGCATGGTGCTAGGGTACTTTAGTACTCGGCTGGCTAGCTACCACCCTCAAGTTGAAAATCTGCCGCCAAGCACCTAACGGTGTGTTCCGGCAGCCTCACTTGGGAGTCAGTTGCATTCCAGGCTAGGTGTGCTTTACCATCTTCGACCACACCTTCACTTAATATCAGGTGAGCTGTGGTCAAACGCCTAGCCTGTCAACGATAAAAAAAAATATAAAACGTTTCACCGATTCATCAAACAAGTATGTCGTTAGATATTGTTTTATTGTTAATGTTTTTTAGTAATTTAATCGCGTCGAATCTTATGAAATTTAGAGCTTTAAATGTTCAGTATAGTGACACCGATAGAATAGATGAAACTATGTTTATTATTAGTAGTATTGTAGTGGGACATTTTTTTAATTCTATTTTATTTAGGGGACTTTTGTGGTAGCCACATGACAGTCCCATCGTATTTTCTCACATGTTACACAACTAAAATAAAAAAAATATTTACACACCACACAAACATATACACACATTCTCTCCCCCGCATACATACTAATCATAATATAGATAGGTCACTTGAGGCGACTTACACAACTGAACAGCTCCCTGGCTGCGACAGAACATTGTAGTGAGACAACAAGTTTTTAGAGGTAAATGAGTTTCGGAGATCACAACACCCTCATCTTTCGACGAGACGACCCGCATTCTCCAGTTAGCACGTGGACACAGCTACATAATCATGTACCATGGCCGAAACGTCGAGATAAAAAAACAATACTCAAATATGTCATAGTATATTGTGCACGATTAAATCCCGACAAGAAACATAATTATTAATATCAACATAATGAATATTCCTGCTGTAATTCGACTGGTCTCCAACGAGACACGTTTACATCGGTAAATAGACAGTAGATGTACGGCAACAATTAACATTTTCAGTTTTATTAACAGGTGTGACCAACACAATGTTATAAAACTGCAACGGTATTTGTTTTTAGAGCGATATCGGTCAAGTATTCGGCTACCGATAACAATATCTAACGGTGACAATGAGGACACGTGTGTAGTATTTGTAAACGTAGAGCTCACGAGTTTGTGTGCGATTTACGTATAGAAATTTACATTTGATACAAACACTAAGATACGTACGACAAAGTGTGCAGACAATACAACTGATAGCAATGAAATGTAACTTGTACTGCCTAAATTAGACAACAATACTTGTCAGAGAATCGTATACAAAACGAAGCTATAAGATCGAAAAAGATGGTTCTCGAAGGGGAAATCTATAGTCAAGAACTTATAGAAAACCGTTGACAATGAAAAGGATTTTTTTTTTGACAAATTAACACTAAATACAGCGTGTAATGAGGAAAGTTCTTTAAAGGCCTTTAGGCCGTGAGGACGGTACATTTTGACATTGAACTAACTTCCACTCCCATTAGGGCTGACGTTCCAATAGGGATAATTAAAGTTTCCAGGAGGCGATTAGCGTAACAGCTAATGGAGGGGAGCCAACTAGGGCACCACTCGCACCACAGACGTCTACGCTGCAGTATCTACTAGACATGAAGAAATGGATCTGTCTACGTGAATCACTGTCACAATTCATTTGGACGTTCAACGAAACAAGGCGTGATTAATTCACGTAAATGAACTGATAAATATCGGTCTGGTAATTTCGATGAAAAGCTTGTTTCGGGGAAAGTCTTGTGTTGTTGATATATTTCATTCGCTTATGTCATCTTATAGAAAATAACAAAATGTAGGATTTAGACCGTTACAGCTGGTCAATATTTTTACAGTATCACAGAATGTGTGAAAACCGATATTATTATGGCTTAGGGGTATTAACAGAATTACTTGAAAAACAATGCAATGGTTAGGTAAAAACCATTACATATTATAATGACAGGTTAGGAGGTGGAAATCAATAACCAGGATAGATAGAGTAAAATATTTCCTATGTACGATGAAAAAGATATTAAATATAACACATGATTCAGAATACAGAACTAGGAATGGTAATGTTATAAAAGCGAAAGAACAATTGAAACCAGAAACGATTAGCGCTTGCGTGACTGAGGCACTTGAAGAAAGAGATATTGCAAAGAAAAGCAATGTGCAATCGTCATCGTACTATCTCTTTTTCTCTCCACATACTGGTTTACGTTTAGTTAGTATCTCCAGAAATATTACAAATGTTTATTAGCACTTTATTAAGCGTTCGAGTTTATTATCATCATAAGCTCGTCCAGAATCGATCGTATCATACAGATAATATTGAAAAGTCAGCTAATTAGATGATAAATGTAATTTAAATAAAAACTAAGATAACAAATCAAAACACGGATAAAAAAAATATGAAAATATGCATATGAGTGATAACGCTCCTAATTGCGATACGACTCTATCATACGATAACATTGCATTGCAAACATCGTGTCATTGCTGGCATTGATATAAACGTACACACAAAAGAAATATCGAAAGAACTCAACATAAAGAAAATAATGAGCTACAACGTCAAACAAACCTCAGGTGATATTACATGATGTAATTATACATATGTATACAATATAGATTGTATATTAGTTCTCATAGCAACGATAAAATCGCAAGGCATGCCAATCGTACTGCAGACTGCACTCGACGCAGACTGCCAGTTGCTCATACATTGATAGTAAACGTAGGTATAGACAGTCGTCATGTTAGATGTAATTATGGAAAAACACCGACAACTCGTGGTAGACACTTCGTATAAAATATGAAACACCGACAACTCGTGGTAGACACTTCGTATAAAATATGAGCTCATTAATGAATTCTGAAGATAAAATATATTTTGGCATTACCTACATATAGGTATGTATTATTATACAGTACCTACTCGATCAATGATTAATTAACACGTGTAAATTTACAATAAAATGACTCTATGCCCTTAAGCCCAAACACAGATTTAAAGATTTTATATATTTTGGTACTAAACCAATTTTCATGAAATTTATATGGGACTACCTGGGAAGGATAACGTTTTAAACAAAAAAAAATTTTTTAAATCGGTCCAGGCGCATAGATAGATAGATAGATAGATAGATAGATAGATAGATAGATAGATATAACTCTTTATTGTGCACACCATAAATAGAAAAAGTACAGAGAACAAAGAACCTTATGCGCATACGCGTAATCGGGAAACATACATACAAAAAAGATTACGATGAATTGAGAACCTCCTCTTTTTTTAATTCGGTTAAAATTAGAAACATTGGACAAATAAAAACCGGTCAAGTGCGAGTTGGACTCACGCACGAAGGGTTCTGTACCATTATCTATAAAAACGGCAAAAAATCACGTTTGTTGTATGGAAGCCCCGTTAAATATTTATTTTATTCCGTTCTTTAGTATTTGTTGTTAAAGCGGCAACAGAAATACATCAACTGTCTAACTATCACCGATCATGAGATACAGCCTGGTGACAGACGAACAGACAGACGGACGGACAGCAGAGTAATAGGGTCCCATTTTACACTTTGGGTACGGAACCCTAAAAAACAGACTTTACGTGACGTAAACCGCTAGTTAACCAATTTAAACGTAATTGTATGATTTGGCGATCTATTGTCTAGTCAGTTCCTAACCAAATTAAATCAGTTAATACAGGTGGACATTAGACAACCTGATCAGTTGATTGTAGAAGATTTCTATAATTCTGATGACGCAATCGATTGTTATGTCTCCCAGTACCTAATCAGTACTGAATCGACTCGCTTGGGTGACCACAACGAATAGGAACAGAGGCCGTCTGTCACGGCATTGAGCCGTTATGATGTATCTACACAACTGGCAGCCAGCCTGTCGCCAACCAGTGGAGAACAAAAAATCTCGTGTAAAACGTCACTTTTGAATAAGGTAAATGGAGCATAACACTATTTTACCGGGAAAAATCGATTTTCAGCCAATCTTTCGCATAAAGAGTTGGCAACAGGTAAAAAAAAAGGAAAACGAAAAATAAGACAATGCTTGTCATATCTAGAAACACGATTGAGTTTAAGCAGAAACGCGGAAAAATCATAGTGCTATGAATCCATTGTAATATTTTTCTAAACTTGTGTTTTTTTTAATGTATGTATTTCTTTAAAATAGTGGTGTTTTAAACATTAAGGTGGTTATTTCCATACAAACAGTTTTTCCCCCTTTATGGACAAATGGAGTTTTTTTTTTACTATTTGACAGATTAGGATTTTGACCACAGTTCACCTGATATGACGATGTGGTCAAAGATGGTAAAGCAAAATTTGCTTGGATAAATGAATGAAGTTCATGCTCTGATAAAGTAAACATGGCTTTATTAGAAGCTACTACAGAGTATTGAAAATAATTCGAAAAGTCTTGTTTTACTACATTATGTCAAGTGGTCGCACTTGTTCTTTTACAATTTAGCACTTAAGGTAGTTCGATTTCCATACAAATAAATTTTTGCCATTTATGGACAAATGGAGCATAATTTTACAGTGAAATCACAGCTAATGGCATTTATATTGGTCTTTATTTGCGGTAAATCATAATTGCTTGAATAAAAACAGTAGATTAATAGCATGTTTTATTCAAGCAATTGTGATTTACCACACAAACAAAAAAATTTGATGTAACAAAAAAAACTTGACCGTGACTTACTTTATGTGACTGACTATGACTGAGACTTATTTTACAGGACTAGGTATATACATACACCGAAAAATATGAAATACTTGACACTGACAAGCTGCCCAGTGTGTGATGGCAAAAACAAAGAAGAAAAAAAACACAATATTGACACAGACTTAAGCCGCTTCACAAATCTATTCCTGATAAATCAAACATGTGGCCTACAAAAGGCATTGAATAATAGCAATGTCTATCTATGGCCAGCTCGTCGCCAAGTCGCAAAAGTGTTTGATTTTTATTACGTAACATAAAATAATAATAAATATCATAAGACATTACACACGGCGCCATCTGACCCCAAACTAAGCAAAGCTTGTGCTAGTTATAGTTAATAACTGATAGAATACTTAAATAGTTTTTTTTTGTAAATACATACAGTACGCCCAGTCACAGATCGAACATTTGTTTATATCACAAAATGCTTGTTCTGGGTGGTAATCGAACTCACACCCTTCAGCTGTTGGAGCAGACACACAACCAATGAACCAACAGGGCTGTCATTGACGTACTAGGACAACATTAATAAGGGAATGGTTGTGAAAGCCCTAGGGACAATGGGCGAACCCGTTTCAAAACCTTTATCACAAAACAGAGGAAATTTAAAGTACTCTGTCACGACATTGAACCTCGATCAAGTCTGTTTTCTAAAGCATGTCTTACATTTAATCATTACACGACTCGACAGATACTAAACATACTGGTGGTAGAGTAACCACCTTATTGTTTTACTTCAAAAGATATTTAACACGGCAGCATGAAAGAGTAGAAGTTATAAAAAGGAATTAACATACGCATAAGTAATTATACGCTGATTAAAATTAAGTGTAACTTACAATTATTCGTCGAAGACTGTTGTAATTCAAACTAGCAGACATTTTTTTAAATTATTATTCTTTACGATTTTGTCAGAATTGTCTCGATCCTTGGAGCGGACTAGAGACAACTCGTGACAAACCGAATCCTTGCACATCCACTTTACAACTGACGAACGTTGCAACCACATCAATTCTGGGTTCCTTAATAACTGCTCAATCAGACTGCCGGTCGGTCATATGACAGCGTTATTAAACTACAGTCCCGTCACGCGTTATTCACTGCCCCAAGAGACCCACTATGAGTAAGACTGGTAGAAGTTCGAATCGATATATTTTCATACATATAATAAAATTGTAGCGAAACCAAAACTGTACATCTCTATATAGTATAAAGTAGCTTCCCGCCGTCTGTACACTTAGATATTTTAAACTAAGTAACGGATTTTATTTTCCATTAATAGACAGAGTAAGTCAAGAGACAGGGTTATATGTATACTATTATACATATACGAATAATACATGCATATGCACCACATTAGTATCTACATTGCACACGTGCGAAGCCGGTTAAAGTTAAAGATAATTTTGAAAATCATTTTTTATGGTATAAGTATAGAAACAATATACCTACCTTATGTAGTTTTTTTTCAATTGTCCGTCTGTTGACTTTTTTTTAACATGAGTTAAAATTACGCTACAGATTCACATGCGGTTTATAAATAAGTTTTTTAAGAATCGTGAGTCATTGTTTCATCGATATCGGTTCAGTTAAAAATAAAAGTATGAAGAAAACAAGAGAAAAAATATATTTTCCATTGTTGAGCACGCCCCAAAATATGTACAATGTAGTACCACCAACCGTGGACGAGAATCAACTTACACGGCTTTTGTTGCTAAAGCTAAACAATTTGTATTGCAAATCATGGATCGTTTACATTTCTTTGAATCAACAATCTTTCGACTACGTGAGCGTTGACAGAGTCAGCAGCTAGTCAGACTTTCAAATAGCACATTCGGAAACTGTTCATAGTAATAAACCCAACTCATTCTTTATACAATACTGTTGTACTAGTGGCCTTTGTTACGTCAGTATTTACAAACAAAGCTGAAGTACAACGTTTTAAAAAGCAACTTTTGTCTACAAATTCGTAAGGGACGTTAATGAATCAGGTGCACTGTCTAATTATCACACAATAGCGACAGTTAGTGATTGGTGAGTTAGTAGCTTAGCCGTCACAGAATGATTACATTTTAAAAGAAAACAAATCAAGTAACAAAGTCAAAAGCCAATTTACTTTTAAATTCATTCTGTGACAAATGCTAGCGTCTAATTATTATCACACAATAGAAAAAAAGTCGGCGGTTGATGAATTAGCAGTTGATTAGAATTTTCTAGGTTAGGAGCGGTCCGCGTTTGCGCTATCCTAGCTGGAATCGCATATTTTCCCAGGATATAAAGTAGCTATATTCGTAAATTAAACAAACAATAACACATATACAAACACTAATTTTAGCATTTGTAATATTAGTAAGAGAAGTGAGATGAGATAATAAATACACAGATCATTTTAGTAGTGATTAAAATAGAACGCACGGTACAAGGTCTCATATACTTCATAAATTTATTATTATACTGGTTGCGTCCTGCAGGTTTACCCACTATATTATATATGTACTTATTTTCAGAGAGGAGAAAGAATCCTATTTATCATGCCTATGTTTGTACCATTCTACGTTACGGAATCATTATGTACACATGTGAGGAAACTCTCGTGATATAAAAAAGATTTTTTTCGGCCAAAAGAAAATGTATTCGAGCAATATATAGTATGGTATAAAGTAAGATGACTCGTGCAAGCCTGTATTTAAATCTAATAACCTTTTCATAGTTCCTTATATGTGCGTAAATTTGAAATGGCTAAACTCTCACGGAATAACCATTGTTTAAGCTTTATGCCAATTTTAATAAAAGGTCTGCGCTTCAAGTTCTTTTTTTTTGTAACATTACCGCAGCCTAGGCTCGTGCTGTTTAGAAATTACTGTGTTCACATGGCTGCTTTGATTTTTAATTCCCTACCAGAAGAATTTGTTAATCTACCATACCTATAGACGTTTCTGAGCACAGTTGAAATAGTGGCTCGTGAAACAGTGTTTTTATGACGTAAATGATTTCTTTACACTTATGACATTGACGAGTATTTCAAACTTAAAAATTATTAAATTACTAGTAAATAATTATGATTTTTTTGTCATGTCATTTTATTATGTACCTATTGACAATTTTTTATTTCCTGTTTTCCTGGACACAGATTACTGCCATATTTAAATAAAAGGAGGAAAACCTAAGAGGAAAATGTCACTTTAAAAGAGATGAATGAGCATGATTTTACAAAAAAAAACTGTTATTTACCAATAACAATGGTTTATTTGGTATTAATAACAGTATCACGAAACTTGTCAGCAACACATAACGTCAGAAAAGGAAAATAAACTCAACCCGGTTAGAGCCATCGTCCGATATTTGAGATATGTATTATTAACCGTTATCTAATAATCAACATGATATCTATGCTCAGTAAATATAAGGCTTAACAGGTATTCTGCTTGTTAGTAAAAGCTATAAACAGCTTTAGAATCTTGACTTAGTATTTCTGTGAAAAATCTTGGATTAATTTTATCATTCAAGGCAAATCGATGTGTCTAGACGATGAATCGTTACTTGTCGAAATAATTTAAAAAATATACATTTTTATGAACTGACAATTTGAGAATTTACCGAGCGGTTAGGACCGCGATGTCTCTTTCCCGATCTGTTGCGATGAGACATGGGGAGAATCTAAACCTAAAAGTTTACCGAAATTTGATAAACAACGCTGTAGATTAATAATAAAAACGTACACAATTGCCACACACAAAAATAATTACTTTCAAGTTATTTACACTTTCAATATATGAACAGTAAGGTAAACAAGGTAACTACATAACATAATAAATACCTATAGTATTCACGATACAAAACTCGTACAATAACAAAATACAAGTTTTTAATCCCAACATTTTAATGGAGATTACAAATTAGCACTCGAGGCAGACTTCTTGGAAACCAATTATATTTTATAGAGAGCGATTACTCGAATCGAGAAGAAGAACGACAATTTAATTCTATATGACGTAATGAAACCATAAGACTGTTTCCATGAAACTTGTACTTGTTTTTTTTTTCTAAAAAAGTTTGGCTCTAGTAAAAAAAAATCTAGTTCTAATAAATAAACGCGTACGGTATTTTTTGTTAGAGTTTAAGATACTGACACATAGTTTTAGCTTAGCATACATACTTTGCCTAGCAACTAGTCTCAACATATATTTTTTTCAGCTAACGCAAAATTTTACGTAACCGCAATGTTTGTTAGAATGAGATAAGTTTACGTAAATGCGTTGTCTGCTTGATAGAGATCTGTGTAAAATTTCTGAGACGGGCTAAATTAAATATCGAGTTCAGTGGCATGCATAAACATTGAGAGAAATCGCTCTCAATCGCAAACAGTGACAAATAGAAGCGGTTTTAGCTACAACATTTGGTATGTTAAAAAAGGTTTGTTAAACAGTCTTAATAGGCAACGTACCTATTTGTGCTGCCTCTTTTTTTAAGAATCCATCGGCGATAGCAAGTAACTTTGTTTGTCAACCAAAGCATAAAATATCATTTTATTCTTAAAAAATGTCAATGATTAAGCACTTCAGAACCTCGTGGATCATTAATCGCCCATATTTTCTCTGTCTTTACAAAAATCTCGGAAGCCATGACAAAGAGAGATTAATGCTAAATAAACGTTATAAATGAATCATCAATGATCATCCACCAGGGCCATAAGAAGACAAGTGACCGGACGAGGAATGCGTGGCTCCTGGCAGCGAGCCATGAATGTAGAATCGAGGAACATCATTTATACCGCACTTAGTCAAATTTTATTTAAAAAAAACTACACTAATGTATTGCAATCTTTGTGCAAGTTTCTGGCAATACAAAGATATTGTTCCTCAAATTAAATCATAAATCATCGAACATCAAAAACATCATAAATCAATCTGAAATGACAAAAATTCGTCAATGTTTAACAGTGCCTCACCCAACAGTACAACAAAGATGAAAAGATTAAATTTTGACAGACACGAGTTTTCATGCCACTCTTTTTGTTACTAATTTATTTTATCAAATAAACTAAAGCGATTGACCCAGCTCAATCTGAATATGGAGAACTGGTTCAAACCAGATAACGTAGATTACCCTGACCTCAGCTGACGCGGCTCATCGTTTATATTCGCAAGTCCAGAGATCAGGCGTGAGGAAGACCTCTAGATTGGAAGCAGTCATGTGGTTAGGCAATGATAAAGCAACGTGATCGTCACCACCAGAAATTGGCTGATTCGAGAACCAACCGGACAATGCAGTTCTGTAAATTAGACATGATTGAGAACGATTGTAAATGTCGTGATGGTACTGATGGTGAGACCATCGAAGTTGTTTTGCATGAGCGATCGTATGTTCCCTAGGTTCGTTCTATTGCATCACAAAGCGAAGATACCTATTTACCTGACCTTTTGAGCTCCGACCTGCGTGAACCGCTAGGTTTCCACCAATGAAATAAAAGTACGATAGGTAGGTACATGTCAAGCAATTTACTATAGTGTGTCAGATCGATAGTCGAGTTAGTTCGCCTAGTACAGTTTATAAATAATCTAAACTTAGATAATAATGATTTCAGTGGAATATCAAAATCGCTGGCTAGGTAAAACGAAAGGGAATGTTGTTGGTTTTAAAAACGAGAATGTCAATGACTTTGGATTAAAGGGAAACGTACTGTTGGATATTCTACGTCTAAATCTCATCACGTAGCGAAATCCGATAAACGTGAAAACATAGCCCTTCTTTAAGCTCGGTACAACACACGGAAGCATTGTAGAAACTAATCATATAACGGTATGTTTGTATGGGAACTCGTACAAATACGAGCTATTCTCGCATCGAGAGCTGACGACGCGAGTGACGCAAGATAATCAATCAACTGCATCGTACATTACCGTATCATTGAGTAGTATTGTGAGCTCCGGTCAAGTATAGTCCAGTTGGGAAAATATTTGCCCTATATTCGGCGGGGGTTAGATTCCGAGCCCGTATCAATAAGTACTACAGAATTAACTTTCTAATTTCAAAATCATAAAGAAAGAAAGAAAAAAAAAATTAAAGCGAAGAAAAAATCAATAGCGATTTGCCTACCAAACAGCATAACGCCGTGCACCACAATTCTTGAAGAAAAATGTGTGAACCAATCGCCTCTAACAACAGTTAAAAGTCTGTAAAATATAAATGATGAATTTCTGAGATGTGTTTGCACTAGATTTTTTTTTTAATTATCGGATATACTATCCTGATTTAAAATAGTCCCATGAACCGGTTTTATTGATATTTCTCTATCTACCAGTAGATATGTTTTGTTTGTTTTGTGCAAACAGCGTCTATGCACAGATTGCATCTTAGGGCGTGAGTAAAATAAATATATATAAAATAAATATAAACAAACCAGAACTCAACTATTCTGCTGCGACAGGTACGCAAGTCACTGACGACTGGTTTGGGGATATGTTGGCAAAAATAACGTAAGATCTGGGGAGGTAAATTTTATTAGATTTCTAGAACGAGCTCAGAAAATTTGGCGACTCTCTTCAAAAATATTTACAGCTAACATTGGCCTGTTACAAACTGGATTTTATTCGTGAGGATTACTAGTTCTATGTTTTGAGATTAATTGCCAATTAAGAATGAACATCTTTAAGTATAGAATAAAATCTTAACAGTAGATTTATACCTACTTACATTTTCAAAACGATGGAATACAATAATCTCTGGTGGCCTAGGGTTTCAGTCTAAAACAACCATGTGGCTTTTTGAAAAATGTTCTTCTTGGATTATCTTTTTACAGAACCAAGTAAAACAATCTATTAATGAAAATCTAACACTTTTTATACTGTTAACAAACTAGGTGTTTTGACCACAGCTCACCTGATTTTAAGTGAGTGTGTTTGAAGATGTTAAACACACCTAGCACTATAATAGAACTGGCTCCCAGGTAAGGGCAGAACGCACCGTTAGATGCTTAGCGACTTTATACACATATGTATTAGCTATAGCTCAAACCACCTCACAGTTTTAATCGGGTTTTACAGTACAAGAAGTAACCTAGGCCCTATATTCCAACACTTTAGGCATAATATGTTTGTTACTCCAGTCAATCATTGTCGAATGTTGTGTAATGAGCATTGTTGTGAGGCGGTCTATCTAGTAAATGGTGACTGATGTTTTAATAAGAGTCCTATAATATACTCAAATCCCATACAGATACCATCAGTTTCTATTTGATACATTATTTTCTCTTGAATACCCCGAATTTTATTAATTAAATCAATCTAGATCAAAATCAAAACAGCATGTGTCTTAAACAGTAAGTTGAGTGGCCAGCCCTAATGACAGTGTTGATTTGTTGTCCAACGGCCTCTGACATGGCTTGTCTGATTTGAGCAGGCATGAAATACATGCTCTTGATAATTTTTTCATCAGTTATTAAAAACAATTTTTTCTTTGAGAGAAAAGTGTCAGCTGTCCATTCCTGTTCAGTTATGATGCGCAAATGAGTTATTTACAAAACAATATTCTTAGCTCAAAATATTTTTTGAAACACATAAAATATTTTAATGAGTCTTAAAGTGAGCTGAATTCTTGTGAAAGTTATACTGCATGTAGTTAAATACACTATTCTTATATCTTATGACAGGTAGTAATGTCTGTGTCATGGCCAAGTTGCTGGCCAGAACATTAAATTATTATTTTTGATAATTTTACAGAGGAAATGTGAAGTTCAAAAGTTTGCTGTTCTGTTTATTTAGTATACAAAGAAGAAAAAATATTGATTTTAATAGTGATAATTTTCTGATAATCATGAAATAAAGAAACAAGACTTATAAGACAAAAAAAATATGTTTTAAGGTTACATAAACACAATTGTGTATTTCATTTTCTTTATGACAAAAGAGCAAGATAAAGTACAAAGTAAAATTCTTATTTGGAGTGGATGACCTAATTGGTCCTGCATTGATGTTGCACTTGGGGTGTTTTGTGCATTGTCCCCAACCAGCTTCTACCTTAGCCAATCCAGCTCCAAAAAGTATTAGAGCAGCTTCTGAGCTGCTGGCTTAGCTCCTATGGGTAAACTAACATTCCTATAAGAATATTTTTCAGATAGTGAAAAGTTTTGATGACATAGGAAACATTACATAAAACAATATAGATTGTGAGCGTCCCTATTGCGCTCACTGCTAATAATCTATAATTTGTAAGCAAGGCAACGACATGGAAGTAATTTTAGCCTTTAAGTAATTTAGTTTATTTACATGTTGCCATCTACTTCCTGCTAAATACTTGAACCTCAGGTTTGTATAAGGAAAATTGAAATTATCCGTACACTTGTTGTGATAATTTACTGATGATCATGAGAAGTGAAGGTTGTTCAGAAGTTTATTGATGTTACAGATAAAATTACTAGTGTTATTTTGTAAACCAGCAACTACAAAAAATGTTCTAGTTCTAGTTGTTTTACATTTAGAAGATAGGCCTTAAAAGTCTGAAATTTTTATTTTTGCCTAAAATTAAAAATACACAATATTGACCCTAATTCTAAGGACTCAAAGGAATCATGAAGGCAGATCAATTTTATAATTTTTACCCAGTTGGCTATAAATGTATTATGGTTGTCAAGCCCTCAATGAAGAATGTTCACTAGTTTCGATTTTTAACTTTTCTTATAGTTCATATGAAATAAAAAAAACGTGTGTAAAAATTATTTCGATATGTCACTTAGTTCCCGAGATATTGAATTTTAAACGGCGCGAGTGTCGGCCGGCCGGCGCTCGGTGCGCTGACGTCACAAGTCATACACTCACGCAGTACGTTGCGCGCTCCGGCACGTCTCACTACGAAATAACGCAAATATTATTCGAAAATGTCGAATTTAAATACAAGAAAATCATGTGTTGTGCCAAAATGTAAAAGCACTACCACCAATGCACCGGAAAAGTTATTTTTTTTGGTTCCAATGGATATTAAAATACGTAAGAAATGGATAAAAGCTATGAAGAGGTTGGATCCATTTGGAGATAAAAGCAAAGTATATTGTTGTGAAGATCATTTTGACGTAAGTACATGACAATCTATTATGTATACAAGTATATTTATTAGATGGTAGGTATGTATGTAGTTTGCAGTAGGTTAGTATCTCTTATACCTATCTAGTTTGTATTTGGTTGGTATAAGTAGGTATCAGTGGTGGCTCGTGATACCAAGAAATGATGGTTCAGTTACATAGAACAAACAAACGATAAAACTATAATCTTTCAAGATGTCGCATCACAGGTGCGAAACAATAAACGACTGAAATTAGGTCAAGGTCACGCAGGGCCTGCCCGGGCGCACCGAACGTCGTCACTCGGAAACATAGGCCGCCCGTGCGCCGCTCCATTTATTCCTCATTCATTTAGTACCTACAGAACATTTTCCGTTTCACGCGCGAGAACATTTCTATCTCTAACAATAGTTTGTATGGAGAGACGTGCGCTCTTTTAAAAGCACTCCGCAAAATTTGAGTTAAACAAAAATGGATAAAGTTGTAAAACTTAAAGATGTAGTCGTTCAGTGCGTGCACGAGTGCAGTCAAAGAGCGGCCGCCGCCGCCAGCAAGAGTACCTACCTAAGTATATAGGAACTTATATAAAAATAAGACCAGAGGTGCAAAACCTTTGGTATCAGTTTAAACGTATCTACCTAATATGTAAATAAAAAAACAACTAATTTTACGTCATCCTTTGTTTATTTTATCTACTAGCTTTCGCCCGCGGCTCCGCCCGCGTTACTATCGATCCCTCGGGAACTGTATTATTTCAGGGATGAAAGCTAGCTCCTTCTCCGTGTTCTTAACAATACCAATGCTATATTTCATGAAGATCGGTTCAATATTTTTTGCGTGATAGCGTAATAAACAAACAAATAAACGAACAAACTCACTTTCGCATTTATAATATTAGTTAGGATAAGAACCTACAAGTATTAGTGTATCAATACGAGTCAAAACCTTTTGCTCCACATGCTTCAAATCACAACTTATAGTATTTATTCTTGAAAGAGGAAAGAGGTGTATGACCTGTGACGTCACACCGAAGCAGCGCCACCGCGCAGCGATTTCAAATTAACAGGATTTTTGAATGTCTATAAAATCTAAACTAATTGATATTTTGGCATGAAACAAAAACTAGTATATTTATATTCACATAGGCTTTACTGTGACAAAGTTTCAAGCGATTTTGCATACCCAGTAACATTCTCCATTATAGCTGTTTAAAATCATTCATATTACTCCATCATGATGAAGACATAATGAATACAGAAATATATATTTCAGGAACTGCACAGGAGTAAAACTAAGAAGGTAACCAAGGTCAACATTATGACAATGAAAACAATGATACCACTATGTGGGTGCTGGGTTCATTGTGTTGCACGAACATAAACCTGTATGTACAGGACTTGTGACCCAGCTGTAAATCACACTAATACTACTACTGCAAGAGAATTGCCAGTGCAGCTCTATATAAATCAGTGGCAGAAAAACTAATGACGGGACTTATTTATGTGGCTTAACTTCTTAACTATTTCCTGTAAAAGAAACCAATAAATAATATAATCTTTCGAAAATTAAGAAATAAGAATAGAATAACTTCAGCAAAAAAAAAGATAATTCATCTACATAATATGTATGTCATGTTGTAATCTCATTATTCATTCTATAACAAACTACTACAACATATATTAGTTTTAAAAAACGTAGTTACTACGGCTAAATTTACGTAGTAAATGTTTAGTCGTTTGCATCCCCAGTTTCATGATAACTACAGTCTGTTATGTACTACACATACTAAATACATTAAGTTTTTAATGTTTTTTTTACTAACCTTGGACGTGATGCTCGAAGAAATAATATGTAGATTGTGAGTCTTATTATATAGTAAGATATGTACTATCACTGAGTCAAACAAAATTTTGTTACAATGTCGACCAAATAATCTTGTAAAAGGTCTGAGGAAAGCTTAAATTTTTCCTCCACAGATTTTAGTTTAGGTCATAAAAATAAATTTCATAGCATAATTTAACTACTGAGAAACAGGAAAACCATGCGAGGATTAATAAATTCGATCCTAAATCATGAAAAACTGAAATAAAATAAAATTTTACAACGAGCAGAACTGCAAATTCCAGAAAATATTACTGTCTAATATGTCTATTCTATTGTCTTACGGCTGTCAGTGTCAATTGGTCAATGTCACTTGCGTCGTGTGTAAGTAATATTGGACAAGCATGATTTACGAACAATATTTTTTTGCCATAATTAAATACTTAATCATGCGTGTTTAATACTCTGTAAATTAAATGACTTCCATTAATTCTAAGTAATTCACTAATTAAAAACAAATGTATCATTTTCTAATCTGCGTTTTTATTCGCTACGAGCAGAAGAGTACGCAGTGCGCTAGATTTCGAGTTATATCCTCGTGAAATAATATTCTCTACACCCATTTCAAACGAAAAATTTACGACGAAGCTTGTCAGGAGCTCGTTTTGAACGAACAAAATAAACTTTGGCTTTACGCGTTTTCAAGGAATCTTATGCGAGTTAAAGAATCAGGGACCTGAATTTACTTTTTTCCCATTGATTTGTCGGAACTAAAAGCAATACACACTGAGACCAACTGCAAGCGCACTCCGGACAATCATCCGAAACAGCCATACCTATGATCGTGATGTGATGACGATAGCGGGCGCCTCTAAAAACGGATTAAGGAAACCTAATTGTCTAATAACGATAAAGCGTTTTTAACAAAGGATATAAAACTTTATACGTCTTATTTTAAAAAACTAAAACGTATAAAAAACATCATTCAAACTAGAGTTTTGGCGGGAACGCGGGAAGAGTCGTGTCGCTCCGTTGTATTTTTTTCCAAAACTAGTGTTTTGTCGAGTGTTTATGCATAAAAATGGTGGTGTTTTATTCATAAAGTGCCGAATTACAAGCGCGAGTGTGGGAAAATGATATAATGTGGTGAAACATGAGTTTTCGTGTTGCTTCCAAAACTCCATCGAAGCTTTATAGTAAAGTTGCCACTACTTTACTAAAGCATGACTGGAATTAACTGACACGAACTGGACTTGACAAAGACGACTTTGACGATAGCTATAGTTAAGATACAGCAGAAATAACACTTAAGACAAGGCAGTATGGCTCTATAGCTTTAGCCTGCCCGAAGGGGCAAATTAATAAATAAAAATAAATAAATCATTCAAACTACTTTTAACAGAAACCTTCCTTTAAAAAAAATATATAAACGTTATCTTGTCATACTTCTATTACTCTGCTGTTTTATTTTGTCATAAAAAAACAAGGAACAGAGACCCATTCACTTAATTCAATTCTCATAACACAACTTACAGTTAAAGATTTACGAATTATCAAAACATTAGGAGATTAAAATGCCTTCCGAAGCCCCAATCCCTAAAGATCCCAGTTCATTGCCAGGTTCGTGTAGTTCTCCTCCGGACTGTCAACTGCTAGTAAGTTCTTCTTTTTATCAAATAACTAAAGCAATCATAATTATTCTAATCAGATTTCCTAAGGTGGCGCTAGCCACTTCTAGATAAAACTCAGTGAGATGTTTAGCTGCTATGCATATTTTAAAACAAAAATGCTGGAGGATTGCCCCTTGTAGAAGCTACGCAGAGTAAATGATTTAGGCCAATGAGTCTTGAGGCGCTGGCAAAACACTCCCAGCTTATAACATTCCAAAGTCGCCAGTTAGTATTCTGTGCCTACTTGCCTACCGCCAGCCAGCAGCTTTGGTCCGAATTTGGTATATATATAAATATACAAAGTGTCTCAAGTTTAATCCGTCCTGTATTTCGAAAGTTCTATCATGTGACTACAGAAAACGTTGACCGAACCGTGAATGTTATATTACTATATTTTATTATTGTCAAAAACTCCATATTTGTTTAAAAATTATGAAATGAATGTAGACATGATATATGTATATTATTATGTTTTTTTTCACATCGTAGGTACTTTGTGCATTTTGCAGTGTCGAGTATCTTATAAAAAAATCAACGTAAATCGTAGTCGAAAGTTAAAACATAGTAATTTGTAAGTATGTTCATACGCTCGTTAAATAAAAGGTGATGTTAATTATTATTATTGTTTACTGCCTACAATATCAGAAATGAATGTAATTCCAAAAAACATTGTTGGTCCCCTGTAATTACTTTTTCATGTCTTTAAATTTTTCCACAAACCAGGCAGAAGGACCGGGTGGTGCCGGAGGGACAGCGGGTGGAGCCGCCGGGATGGGTGGTCGATGGGGCATGACAAAAGGAGCGGTAATTTCTGTAACTTGGTATACAGCAATAAATAACTGGCAGTACTTACTGTAAAAAATCTCGTAACAAGATTTAGTGGGAACCCGAAAAAAGTCTTTCTGTTACTTTGTACCTATTATATTTCAAACTTGAATATTTTTGTGTTTTTATTTTAAAAAGTCGTGGTGTTTTATTTATGAAGTGTCGAACTGTATGCATAGTGTGGTATATCATGTGGTGAAACGTATCGTTTTTTTTGTGTTGTTTTCAAAATCCCCAGGAATAAGTACAACAGTACGACACGACTCTTTTCGCGTTCCCGCCGAAACTCAACCAAAGTGTTTTGGCATCAAGGAAGGAGTGACAGTACTGAGTTGTATCCAGTTGCCGATTAAATAAAAAAAAGTCTTTTAGAGCTCGAGTTTTGTAGGGTGCATGTTGAAATAAATAACGAAAATACCGTATAATATTGTCCCTAAAGTACTTCCTAAACGTCGCATAAAATTGTTATCCCGTTAAATCTACGCATATGGATTTAACCGAAGATCTTGACCAAAATGACAGTGGCATGGAATCTTTGACTGCAAGTAAAGGAGATACCCCTGAACGCAAACCAATGGATCTAGAAGCTTATGCTTTTCCCGAGGTACTTAAAACACTAAATGTAATTGCAATATTGTCTTAATGTGTTACTTTTTTCCTGTGATTATTTTTTGTCAATCGTTATGTTGTACCTAACCAAAAATATTGCATGCTATCACTAAAGATAATATGTTTCTAATCGAAAAGTTCTGTCACTCTTAGGTGTATTATTATTATATTTATTAATTCAAAGAACAATGAGTATTATGTAGAAACTACCACAGTATTTGGGATGAGACAATGCAATGCAACTTCGCGTACTTGTGTAACCAACTTGATTTAAAGTTTTTCTCTTGCTGATTTTTCACACATATTGGGACAAACGGACTAATCTAAATTATTATAGATGTATAATAAACATTATGTGCTTTGCTCCAATATGGATATTGGAGAATTAGAGTACTAAAAATTTAATGTCCAAATAGTGTTGATACCCGATGATATATTATTATCTTTGCACTTATTCCATTAATGCAGATATAGATTTTACTAATTTTACTATAAGTCTTTAAATGTTTCTTTTTCTTTTAGGGTGCTGGTTCAAATGAAAGTGGTCTGAAAGAATATGAAGATGTAAGTATTAATCACCGAAATATTTTATAGTATAATTCATTTGAATTTAACCCACTCCAAGGGCCTAGAACATTAAATAGGTTTAATAAACTTATTAGGAAAGTTCCAAAATGTAAGGGTCAATCATAAGCAGCCTAAGTGACATATTGACGGCTTAAATGACTTCACACACAAATAAAAACTATTAGACAGACAGGTTTCCTTCTCTGTTTGAAACTACCAGCTGTGCATGCATAACTACTAATAGAAATGATAATTGTATACAGTAAAACAGGACCTTTTGATTGACAGTCCTTTATTTAGGCTGTGACAACTAATTTACTTACAGATCTTGGCAATGGTGGCATACAGGAGACACTAGCATTTTTGTTTGCTAATGTCTCCTGTATGCTTGAGCCCCCAGGTCTTAGCATGTGCGATGGTAAGATACCAAATAGAATGAATGGTAGAAAAAGGAAAGTGCTTGATATGGGGCTCTACTTGCCTCAGCATTAACCACTAGCCACCTAAATGGTTTCATTATCACTTCACAAGCTGTTGTGAAAGATGCTTTCAGTGTAGAAGAAGTGGCATTGGAGCCGTAATATACCTTTGTTCCTATTGTGGTTGAGATATTTGGCAGCTGGGGTGGTGGTTGCTAGGAAGTTGCCGTGTGAGCTAGGGCAAGACATAAGAGACCAGTGTGGTGACCCCTGTTCTGACATTTTCCTGGTGTAAAGCCTGGCCATGCTAACCAGCTCATAAATGCTGCTGGCCATATGCTTTAATTGAATATTGCTGACTTGGATCAGAACTTTGAGTCATATATTAACATTTTGTTCTTATTTACATATATACATATATTATTATGTTGACATGAATGTAATATTTTTATTAAATTTATAACATTGTTATTTTTGGTAATTAGGAAATTTGAATGAAAATTGATAAATTGTATTAGGTATGTTTATAGAAACATGAAGAAGCTTTAAAGGAATGTTAAGTAAATGAGTCCTGGATGAGACAGATTGCTTATTGTTTTATATTTATGTATTTATTGTAAACTGTAACTTCATAACATGTGTTGTTTTTGATGTGCTCTACCTTCAGCCATACTATCATGTATGATTAGTTAACATCGCATGTGTTGTTTCCTATAGGAACCTGATGAGTCACTATCAGAGCGTCTCTGGGGCCTATCAGAGATGTTTCCTGATTGCATTAGAGATACTGCTTACACAGCTACAACAAAGACATGGTGAGTAGTAGATAAATAATTAAAAAAGTGTTTGTTGCAGCTTCCTAAAATGTGTCTTAGCCTCCAGTAATAAACGGCATAATTTTTCTCAATCTTTAACTACTTCATGCTAAGTATTTACTTCTACTACCCCTTGGAAAACTTTAGCCATGTTATCTTTCCATTTATACTTGGGACGACTGATGAACCTTCTGCCCTCTTGCAGTTTGCCTTGAGTGTCAAATAGAAAATAGTTTAAATGTAATTTAAAAAAAAAACAAAGCCTTATAAGTTTAATCTAAGCCATGGTAACCCTAATAATGATGCATACATCAATATATCTAGAGCAGCTCTATTTTTATAAACTGCTGCTTACTGTGGGGCTTCATCTGATTGTGATGAGAGTAAGGCCCATAGGCACGCTGACCAAGTGTGGTTTTGCTTACTTCACATAATATATTATCTTCGATACATTTTTTAAGAACTCTCGGGCTAGTTGGTTTTCTCACGATGTTTTCTTTTGCCGTTTAAAGTCGGCGGCAACACGCGCATACCTTAGATAATACAGAGGTCCGGGACCTCCAAATTAAAAACCAAGCCTTCTCCTAACTAGGGTGATGAAACTTCAAAGTCGATAATTACTTAATTGTTGACTGAAGTTTTTTTTTATTTATATATTTATTGAAAATCCATGTGTAATAGCTAAGATAAATCATCTTGGTCCTGAAGCACGCTGTGGATGGTGAGCCTGAGCGGATGCTGATATATAGTTGTAGACTGCAGGTCCAGAATGTTAACCAACCTCTCGGACTTGACGACTATCGCAACTTAAAATAAAAGCCAAAAAAAAAGTGAAAATACTAAACAGGCTGCAGTAACCATGATTTTTTTTCATATTTTCAGGTCGGGAGTGAAATCGTTTTACGGTGTGTCGCGCTCGGTGATGTGGGTGATCGCCAGCTCATCCGTCATCCTGTTTGCGCCCGTCATATTCGAGGTGGAGAGAGCGCAGATGTGCGAAATGGAGAAGTCACAACAGAAGCAGGTAACATATACTTGTTTCAGTCATTTATTATCCTTCTTCTTCCTTCTAAGTTTATTTCAAAATGAATATAAAACAATAAATGTTATAGAAGGTTTAAACCTAGAGTGCTGCTATTTGAATACATAATTATGTCTATAATGGGGACTTATTGCATACTACTTATTTAGTTTTACTTAAAGGTTTCCTTACAATGTGGGCCGTTTCAAGCTTTTTGGATCTGACACTTGACCGCCTAGCATAAACCCTTGTTTGTTGATTTTATTTTGCGATTTCAGATTTTTACCTATAGTAAAAGTTTCAAGACCCCCTTTCGGCTTAATACTCCCCAAGCTTATAACCCTGTATATTCCCAATCTAAGTTGTAACTAAAAGCGTGTAAACTTATAATTTGATATTTATTAGGAAGTTGTAAATGTTCTATTATTATGTAAACATTGTATTCTGGTTTAAAGGGCAATTGCACCTAGTAAAATTAAAATAATCATAGAATGTCACCAAAGTAATGACTGCCAAAATTGCGATGCCTTGGACTTTGTTTTACTGCTGTAATAATAATGAACAAATGCTAGCTCTTACCATCATGACTGGGGGTTGTTATCTCATTATTTAATGAAAGCTATTATAAATTTGATACTGCCAATGTGTGGAACTCGTTACTTGCATCTGTGTTCAGTGTTGTTCAAAAAAACGTGAATAGGTATTTCCTAGGCATGCATGTTCCTCCTTCGGCCTAGTCTGTTGTTAAGAATATATATAAGTAGCCAGGCTTTTATTGTATCGAGTAAGTCATTTTTAAGACACCTATATTTTGATGGAATGAATCATATAGATTATTCAATAGGAGGAAAATTATGGATGTCGGCTCCCATATCAGCTAGTGGAGAATCCTAGAAGGTCAAAAAACTTTATAGTTTATGGAACATAAAGTATATGAAAAATTATTGGTCTGAAAGAAAAATCTTTACTTATATAAACAATACATTAATCCAAACATTTTCTTTTAGTAAGGACTAACAATTACCCGCGGCTTTGTTCGCGTGGACATATGAGTATAAAATTACAAAAAAATAGCCTATGTTAATCTTATTGACATAATGTATCTTCTTTAATAATAGAAAGACCAGTTCAGCCGTTTAGGTTACGAAATGACGGACAGACATATACATAATGACTGGTGAGACACCTACGATACTCGAGGACGTGATATTTGGCGATCATGTACAAAGAAAAAAATAACATTAAAAATAAATATTTAGCGACTTAACCTACTGCCGACCACTACGACTACTACCGACTTAAATAAGTAAACTTAACCAAAAGTTTGTAATCATTTACGCAACGCATATACGGACGCACGAGCTAGACGTTGGACGCTCACGCCGACGACTGGCGGCCAGGACAAGCACGTACTTGTCGCGTGATTAAAACATTATTAGCAGCGTCGGGAGTGTATCCACGCTTCATTTAAGTACCTAATTGTATTATATAATTCAGTAAATCAGTAATATTTATTGGCCATAAATAACAATAATGTTAAAGGCAAGTCACTTGTACAAAAAAAACCTTACGATTACACTTTAATGAATGAAGCTATGTATGAAGAATGAATGAATTATAACGAGTACCGAGTACTCTCCTTCAGTATCGTAGGTGTCTCACCAATCATGCTGTATACAAACGTTTTTATAATATTAGTCTGGATAGTTAGATGTTTAGGACTGTATTGTAGCGCGGTAAAATCTCTGAGCGACAAAGCCCTAAACATTTTGTTTCTAACATTTATCGTATTAATAAAATTCGTGTTTGCATTTACAGGTGCTGCTAGGAACTAACACGGCCCTAGCTGGCCCGGGCATGCCGAACATGCCACCGATGCCGCGATAAGCCTCTCAGATGACAACCCCCTGTACTGGACTTATCTCGCTTTACGACTTGTCATCGGACTACCAACTCAACATAATGTGCTTTGATCATAGTAGTTCATAGTAGACAGAATTTATATAAGGTAGAATTCGACTATATCAAATCAAATACTACCGGATTCACTTACAATATAGCATTAAACTTTTTGACTTTTATTTATTGAAACGGAAAAATTGGGGCAGGACATATGTTAATGAAATTCTTTTAAATAGTTGTTTTACAGAAATTTTAGTTTTTCAAATCATTTATTGTACAATTTCTATATTGCTACATTTTTTTTTTATACATATAAAGCCTACATCTTCCACGACCTATGGCAGCGACAACTTTGCCGATACCGCAGTCTGTACTTGTGTAGACTTCACTGTTTGCTGTTCTATCTGCAACCCGCGACAGTATAGGCTAGCCGCGATTATACTCTTCTCCATCTCTCTTTCTCTTATCAGTGAGTCCTATCTTTACTACAGTCGCCTGGAAGAGATCGCTATAAGCGATAAGGCTGCCAATTATTTCACTATAATTTGAAAGTGTGTTATTTTTATTCACATTATTGTAATTTTGGTGTGAACAACCTTAGAGTATAGAAAGAAAAACAAAGAGTTGTATGTCTACTCTTAGCCGCGTCTGTCTGAGGTAGACTCAACAGAAGGTATTAGAAAAGCTTTCGGCTCCGTGTGTTCCTGCCTTTAATTTTTTCGTTTTATTAAAAAAAGTCGTCACATGTAATAGTTTGTATAAAATCTATATTTAGGGTGTGTTGATTGTTGGGCATTAAAAACTAAGTCGTTTGATCACATTTTACTTTTAACTTGATCTTAGTTAAATCATCAATTTTATTATGCTCACTCTCCTTATACATTTAGCTATGCATTTAACCAAATTGTCCTAATGTAAACTGAATAATTGTGACTTTGTTGCATTTTCTCATAATTTTTTTAACAGATCATAAATAATGCGAAAGTTTATAGTTAGAAAAAAACATAACTCTTATTTTATTGTTTTGATGAGTGTTAGTTTGTAAAAACATTTTAGGTGATGCTTTGTTATTAGAAATAAACTGTTGATACAATATTTACTATTGTTTTCTGAATGTAGAATAGTTTCACTACAGAAATCTACAAGTTTTACAGATAATCCCAGTGTAGCCCTTAGCACATTAGTCAATTTTCAAAGATAGTCTTAAACTATTCTTGGTGAATTTCTGTAGTTTCAAGTTTCGGATATGTGTTCACTTTAACTTGTAGAATCATACTCTTTTTAAAATCTGTTGAAAATCGCTTGGTGTAACAGAGATTTGACGTTCAGAGAATTTATTCACTCGATGCTTTCGAAGATGTTAGCATCGCATCTTAATTATGTAATATAAGATACCTACGAATACGCATTCTTTATGATACACCTCAAACGACTCCGAAAAAGTTTAAAAAGAAAAAGTGATTTTAAATTTAACAAATTCGAAATTTAAAACCAAAATAATAACAAAAAGCATTTTGTCGCAGTCTCACGATGTACGCACATGGCAGCGAGAAACAAGTCTTGTATTAGATAAATACACAAAACTCATTATTTCTTAAATGTAGGTTATCTCTCCGTAATTCCACGGATATGGATATTATGTGGGATCCTGGCGAGATTAACCCTTTTGTGGGTGCGCCATCAACCAAAATGAAGGTAAAACCAGTGACAGAACAATCGGACGAGAGTCATTACACTGAGCACATGCGAGACGCTCTGCGCGACAATGAACTGGTGTCGACGACTCCAGCGGGTGCTCAAAACTATACAGCCGCTGGTACGCCTATTCTGAACGCGTACTTAGAGCCGCTGTACTGGATGACCGGCATCTGCGGCGCCATCTTCTTGCTGGGACTTATTGCTGCACCACGGAACAGACCCGATACTGCGTAAGTTATTTCGTAATTTTGTCACAATGCAAAACTGAGCCGGAACCTCGCAAGAGACATAAAACTTCTTTGGTCTACCACGATGATACCCAAATAGGTAGGTATATATCGACCCCATGGGTCAACGGTCTACATGAAAGAAAAAAAAGGGGGGTAAAGTAAGATGTAAATGAGGGCCTGATAGTGGTTTATTAGAATCGCTTAGGAATGGTTAGAAATAGAATTGTTATCGCAGCGATGGTCATGGACAGGCATTATCTCTTACCATCAGGAGAGCGTCTCGTTCGTCTCATTACTTTTTACATATAAAAATATATATATATATATTACTAGCTGCGCCCCGCGGTGTTGACCTGACCACTGGTCTAGCATGACAGTTTGTGAAAAAAAAAAGTTTGTTAAGTGTTCGACTAGATTTTTTTTTTTTTTTGTGTGTTTGTTATTATATTTATTTATTAAGTTATACCTTGTTAATTACTTTACTACAAAAAGGCTATGCCTACCTATTTGAGTTTGTAAAAGCTTGTGATTACCTGAGGTTCAAGCAAGCTCCAATTTGTTCTTTCCATTCGCAGAGTAATCAGAACAACCATCGCAATGAGTGCATTCTGCGCCTGGCTATTGTAAGTTTTATATTATTTTACCTAATCACATAAATTATAATTATAGGTACTGTGTTTTCTGTTTATATGTATGCACAATAAAGAGAAAAACTCTATCTATCTTTCTATCTGATACCGATCCACTCCTAGCCTAAAGACACCCAGAGTGTATTTAACAGGGAACTCGGGCAGTGCATTTCACTGTTTATACTCGTAGTGTTCCGTACGCTGAAAATGGAATCAAATCGTTTCATTTGAGTTTTTGAGAAAAAATAAGCATTTTATTTCAGATGGTCGGTGGTGTATATTTCTGGAATGAACCCGGCGATGCCACCAGAAATGAGCAACTCATCCCTAGCGTGGGTCTCGCATGCGTGGGTAAGGATTACATAGTGGATAAGGCACATATTTTTACATTGACTTTATAAGTATTGTAATTATTTTTTTTTTTTATTGTAGGTAATCATAAATCTTTCGCGATTTCAACACAAAAAAAATCGTCATAAGTACATAGAAATCTGCGATAGCTGGGCATTTGCTCGAAGCAGAATCCGGTCATTGGATTGAGCTCCACGATCCAAAAGTCCTCTCCACTGAACGAAATTATCATTTACGAATCCTTCGTGAAACGGTTGAAATAAAAAACAACGCAATTTGAACAGAAAAGATTGATTTAGGTTTTCGTCATGATAACCAGTCATAAGCAAATGCTCGTATCGCGGTTTATAGCTGATTTACATTGATACAGTGGCTGGCGCTAGCATCACTGGATTCCGGCACTGCACTGGCACTGACACTGGATCGCGTCGTTTTACACGCGTCCAGCGGTCATTTCTACTTTGTTGCGATGACTACACGTTTGCATCTTCAAAAAATTAGTTTTCACAAAAAAAAAAGGAAGTTTTTGGATTGTTGGACAATTAAAACGTGATTACTGCAAGATGTGCTCATGCTTCATTCATTCATTTTTCTTCATTTCATTTTCTTCATTGATTCTTGGTTCATACTTTTTAGAGCGTGTTTTGCAGTAGTCTGATTTTAGTTTTTGAACTTATTTTTCATTTATTGTTGGTGTTCACGTGTATTTTTCTTATTAAAACTTTTAAATTACAGGGTAATCTCCCAAAGGCGCCTACAACGACGACTACTACGACGACTACAACAACCACGACGACAACAACTACCACAACCACAACTACGACCACAACAACGACGACTACAACAACGACGACAACGTCAACATCGACAACGAAAAGACCCCGGGAGAGATGTTATATTTGGTGGTGGAAAGAGATGAAATGTTATCGTAAGAAAGGTTAAATTCAAGACCTCAAAACCGATGGCGCTGGTAAAGGTGTAGGTCATTTCTATTTTATTTATCGTGTGTAAAAGTAGCTAATGAGACTAACAAAATGCTCTCCTGATTGTACGAAATCCGTCCATGACTATGACCATAGCAACGGCATCCAGAACTTTGAGTAAAATAACAAAATCGACGGCGTCGCTACTTTGGCTCTCCGGACATTCTATGGTTAACCATGCTCTGTTACTAATGCAGCAGAATATTAGCTCTGCTCGGCTCGGCTCTGCTTAGTTTGGGGTCAGATGGCGCTGTGTGTAATGTCCTACATTATTTATTTATTTATTATTGATAGCTAGGTACCAATATTTTTTGTAGCTATAATAGCTCACCCCAACAATGAGCTCGAGCTGCCGTTGAAGGAAAACATCGTGAGGAAACCATATCATGGTGTTATGGCACCTTCTAGTAAATACTCTGAATAGCTGGCTGGATAGCTACCACCCTCAAGTTGAAAATTTGCCGCGAAACATCTAACGGTCTGTTCCGGCAACTTGAGAGTCAGTTCCATTCCAGGCTAGATCACAGCTGCTGATCATATTCGACCACACCATCACTTAACATCAGGTGAGCTATGGTCAAACACTAAGCCTGCCAACCATAAAAAAAATACTAAGATTCTTAAACCAAACCTAAGACCCCCAGACCCAAAAACAAAGTCTTCAATGTAATGTTTTTGTTGTGATATAAGTAGTATTTATTAGATAATATTTAATATGAACACTTCCTTACATTTCTTGCCTTTTACGAGTTCTGCAAGCGTACCATGAGGTGTTAGAGCAGTTCAGTATAGGCCCTAAACTGAACCGTTTAGCAAAAGGAAAAAAACAGAACCCTTATCGGATCTGTTAAGAACTAACTCGGGAACGCGTGGAGGTATCGAGATGAAATTAAAACCGTATATCAGATCTGTAGTCCATTGCAGCTGTTAAAAAAAAACATTTTTTTCAGTTATCGTGAAAAAACTTACAGCCGTTTATGTCGCAAAAGTTAACTTAGAACTATGAAATTTGGCAAGAAGCATTGAGTAAGACTTATACATAAATAACTTAATAGGTACTAGGTACATAAAGGATATAATACGAATACTGAACAAAAGTCAAAACCATAAACAACAATGATTCCCAAAATGTTTATTTGTTGGTACTACGTTTGTACCTACTAGTTCGTATGGAACCCTCGGTGAATCGCACTTGTCCGTGTACGTTTGAGTACCTATTTGATTTTTGTACAGTGCACGAATCTCTTTTTACCCTGAAGCGGATGAATATACTTACAATACATATGTATACCTAACAGCGTTATTATTTTCTCGAGTAATAGAGACTTTTGTGGTAAGTATAGATAACTACTAATTTGTTTTTAAATTACATTATTGGTGTCGAAGTCTTTCTATGGAGCTTTTAGTATCTAGTATAAAAATACGAAGTCTAATTTTAATAACATGAAAAACTGCAATATGTAGGTACCTATCTATATACTACCTATTATAAAGAGGAAAGATTTGATTGTTTGTATTGAATGGGCTCCGAAACTACTGGATCGATTTCAAAAATTCTTTCACCTTTGGGAAGCTACACTATCCCTGAGTGGCATAGGCTACTTTTTATTCCTGTATTCCCACGGGAACGGGAACTGCGCAGGTGAAACCGCGAGGCGTCCGATAGTAGGTAATAATTAGCTATATAAAAAATGCCTATTTAATGGTAACATATTGTAATAAATAGCCAAATTGCAATATTGCAAAGCTACATACTCATTTAGATTTAATGTTGGTACTTGAATATTCTCCTATGTTGAGATTTATGACGTTTTGTGTCTATAAGCGTTACTTTTTAACTAAAATCAAATTGTATTTATGTACATATCGTGTTGTTGTTGTCATGTTATGTGTTTAGTAACTAATTTAGATCTAATATAAGTAACTAAAGTTAGTGTTAGTAGGAAGAACAGAAACATAGGTTTTGAAATAAAATTTTGTCTAGTACCTGCGTCTATTTATTTTGAGTCTCCGATCTCGTCAATTTTAAATGGAAATTGTTTTTAAAGAGGCTTGTTTGCACAGGTTTTTAATAACTTCAAATAAAGTAGTTTTTGGTTTCTACGCCATGATTTGAAATTATTAAAGACTTGACCGTGACCTAATTTTAATAACTGACAATCTGATATTATCAAAAAGTTTTTATAGGCACTCATTTTAAGGAGTAGTTGTAGTATAGACAGACCTGTTGACTTATTGGTAGTAGGTATTACAGTAGTAGTAGTGGTACAGCCCTGTTGGTAGTAGGTATATCAGCTCTAAGAGCTATTGGACGTGGGTCAATTTCCACCCAGGACAAAAATTCTGTACCTACCTAGTAGTAGTAGGTATAAACAAATGTTTCTGTCTGGTTGTTTTGTACATGTAGGTACATGTATTCACAAAAAAAAAGTATTTAAGTAGTCCTATCTGACTTCCATCGTATAAGCTTTGCTTAGTTTGGGAGTCTGATACCGCTGTGTGTAATGTCCTACGATATTTAGGTATTTATTTTATCTTTCATAGTTTCGGGCTGTGAAACATACAAAATGCCTGTTTAATATCTACGAGTACTTGGCGGTTAACACTCAACATGTAAAATTTTGGCAACCATGAATTAATACTGTCGGGAGAGTATAATCCATTAAATAATGTTGTTTCCCGTTAATGTTTAGGTACCATGGTCACGCCATAACTTGAGAACGACTTTACCGATTTCATTCATTTTTGGACAATATACTCTTAGCAGTATATTGTCCAAAAATGGTCGGAAAATGTAGTTAATGGTGACTTATTAAACCTTCGCGCAACTGCAAGCAATAAAATAACCCAAGTTTTATCGCAATCGAAACATCAGTGAACAGTACGGCATGGCAGCATTGGCAGCACATAAAATACGAACAATCAAATATTCACCTAGATAAACATATATTGTAAGTATGTTTAATTTGTACAAAAATTAAATGGAAAGTTATTTTTTTAAGTACAGTACTGGACTAGATGATGATTTTCAGTTCTTTTAGCGTCATTCAAATTAAAATGATTTAAAACGTCAGTCATGTATGTTGCGCATTATTATGATGTCCTTGGTTAATTTATTTTTAATAATATTGTTCCCAGTATCCCATGATACGTAATTTTCTTAAAACATTATAACATTCTTAAAACTGGCAGAATGCGCTAAGTGTAATGCAAAAAAAACTATCAGTTTCATAAATGTCATTTTCGACAGCTTGATTCCACTTGAAAATTTTCGACAGCTTATCTCGGGGAAAATTGCCAGATTGGTTGGTTTTCCTTGTAATATTGGAGAAATCATGTCGTAGAAAAAAACAATCTCACGGTGATTTTATTAGGAATCCTCCTTGATAAGATTTATAGAACCTAGGATCTCATCGTTGCTATAGTAGTAAGTTTTGCTTTCGAATATTGTAGGATATATTTATCGCTACTAATTTTACTAAAGCTGTTATGTATTAATTATATATCATCCTAGAAAGTTTCAGAAGGTAGAAACCGCGCTGCCTTATTAATAGTAAGGTGTTAGTTAAATAAAAATATCTTCGAATTTAACTTTCGTTTATTTCTTTATATCAGTCGTTGTTGGTTATTGTCATTTTAAGCGATAAAAAAATGTATTTTTTCAAATGTATGTATACGCTGAAGAAACGTGTACTGTTTATGATTAGTAAATATAAATAAAACTTTTTGTTTAAATAAAAATATCTTCGAATTTAACTTTCGTTTATTTCTTTATATCAGTCGTTGTTGGTTATTGTCATTTTAACCGATAAAAAAATGTATTTTTTCAAATGTATGTATACGCTGAAGAAACGTGTACTGTTTATGATTAGTAAATATAAATAAAACTTTTTGTTCAAATGAAACAGTAAACTTAAAAAAATCAAAAGGCAAATTGCTCCCCCTAGCACACGTCGTGGACAAAATATGCATAGCTATCTAGATAGCTTCATAAACCTATTTAAAAGTGTTTCATTCAAAATAAACCATACCATAGTTTGATAATTTATTTATTTGTTTTATTATTATTAGTATTCGTATTATAGGTAACATGACTTGTAAATAATAATAAATGACGATATAATAAAAATAAACCATTTAATTTTTTGTCGTAACTGGTATCATTTCGTAGGAAAAGATCGCACGTATAGGGAAAACTTTAAAGTCAGACTTGGTAAGGGTAACCCATCCAATAATTTTCTTATAAAGTGAACTGTGAAATCTACTATTTTGTTTGGCTTTTTGTAATTACAAATGAATTTTTACGAATAAGATCTGACTATGATGGCAAATACGGGGCTTTTGCCTTTTGTCCGTGGTGTAGATTTTACTGCAAATGATTTCAGCGTGAGTGCAAAACAATAATAATATTGGCCGAATTTGAGTTTTCTTGAAAAATGATATCATTCTCTAACCTCCGTTTTATCCTATTCTACGTTTTACTTCATAATATAACGCTTTCAGGATGAGAAATTTCCTGATGCTATTCGGTACATGACGGGGCTTCAATGGCTCAGGCTTGACAAAACAAATTTAACTGAAATACCAGAAGAGTTAGGAAAACTTATGAAATTGGTAAGAAAATCTAGTTTCTAACTTTTGTTACCTAAATTTCCTATCAAGTGGTTATTATTTGGTAATTAACGGGTAAGTAAGTATATTTCGCATTCCTTAACAATTTTGTTAGGTAATATTAAAGGTGATCTAAAATGAGGTCATCAACACAACTTTATAATGAAACATCACTGTTTCTTGTGTTCATAACAATTTTATGTTAATACATTTAACTCACGGCACTGCTGGTTCCTTCGTATTATGTTGTGATTGAAATTCACAGTCAGAAAGTGATATGGAATGTTATCTATACTATCAATGCATTAAATAATAATAAAGGTGATTTTCCATAGAAATTACTCGGGTATGCCTCCTGCTACAAATTTGGGATTGTGATCTTAAATAATGTTATCATATCATATTATTGTATCAGCAAAGCTTTATATTCTATTTGTGGACTTTTACAGGAAAACTTATCACTGAAAAAGAATAGCTTGGAAAAATTATTTGGGGAACTGACAGAATTAAAATGCCTTCGATCATTGAATGTAAGACATAATAAAGTGAAAAGCTCAGGCATTCCTGCAGAGCTCTTCAGATTGGACGACTTAACCACTCTGGACTTATCACATAATAAACTTAAGGAAGTGCCAGATGGACTGGACAAAGCTAAATCATTGCTGGTATTGAACCTAAGTCATAACAAGTAAGTCACTATAGGCATAATGATAGTAATAAACTGACTGACCCTGAAATCATTAGAAATATCAGCGCTCTGCGGTGTTACATGCTACATGTTTTCAGGTTAAATAGTAGCCTACGTCGTGTTAATCCAGGTTCTCGGCTACCTAACTCGGCTAAAAAACCGATTAAGTAGCAACTTTGCGACAATCTTTTAGGCTAGGTTTTAAACTAACATCCACCATCACTTATAATATAAGCTCGAGAATTATTAAGTTAGACACCTGAGTAGCTACAACCGCTTGGTTAATGTTGTTATTAACTTTTTGACCTCCAACTTTCCATTCTGTTTCAGGATTGAAAGCATACCGCCAACTCTGTTTGTCCAGCTTACAGATCTTTTGTTCCTTGACCTATCTGGCAACTTGCTAGAAACGTTGCCTCCTCAGACAAGAAGACTGGCCAACCTACAGACTCTGATACTTAATGACAACCCACTTGGACTATTTCAGTTGAGGTACATACATACATATAACAATATAGTTAGCTTGTGACTACAAAACTTGAGACAAACCTAAGCTTCTTGTTGCACTAATAGTTATAATTATAAGTAAGAAAGTAGTGTATGTTTGGTATTTCTTAGACGCACCTAGTGGTCTGTTTCGGCAGCCACACTTGAGGGTCATTTACCATTTCTTGGCTAAGTGATTTACGGCAACACCGTCACTTCAAATTTAGTTGTTTGGTTGGCTTTTTTTATTACTGCTTTAAGAGCAGTAGGGCATGGATTCGGTTCCCGTCCAGGACATACATTTTGTGGTATAAGCAAATGTGTGTTGTGTCTGAAAGTTATAAATGTATTTACAAAAAAAAGTATGGAATTATGCTATCAGTTATCTGACTTCCATAGTACAAGCTATCCTTAGTTTCAGGACTAGGCTTTGTTTGTAATGACCTTCGATTTTTTCTATTTATTTATTACCATAGGCAGTTACCATCACTACAAAGCTTGAAGACGCTTCACATGCGCAACACGCAGCGAACGCTGGCCAACCTACCGACATCTCTCGAGACGCTGTCGAACCTATCTGACGTAGATCTATCGAAGAACGCTTTGACCAAAGTACCCGAGGCGCTATACTCCCTGCTCAGCCTGAAGCGACTAAACCTAAGTGACAATGAAATCGCTGAAATCTCTGCTGGTAAGTTTTTTTATGTAACAGTAATAAAACGAACGCATCGCCCCCGGATGGCAAAAGACAACGTCTGCCCATAAACTGAAAATATTATATTAAAGGCTCTAGCATATTAATTTACGAGAGTACGTAAACGACAGTCGAAAAATAGTTCCCTCTTACTCCCGCCAGAGGCACTGTCCCTATTTCCATATATTTATCTATCGTTTATCTTCTCATGTGAGAAATATTGTATTACAATCCAACAGGTCGTGCCGAATCATGCGCAGTGTTATGTCCTAACCTTGAGTTCTACTGCACGCAAGAATAGTTCAAGTATCATTATATAAACAAGGCCTAAACTGAGTAGATTGTGGCCTATATCAATATAATATATTAGCTATAGGTTATATAGTAAGTTTGGTTATTTAACAAAGTTACCGACATAGCCCAACGGATTAGCGAGTTGAAGTGGCAGTGGGCAGGGCACATAGCACGCAGAACTGATGGCTGATGGGGCTGCAAAGTTCTGGAGTGGAGACCACGGACTAGCAAGCGCAGCGCAGGACGTCCACCCACAAGGTGGACAGACGACCTAGTAAAGACCGCAGGAACGCGCTGGATGCGAGCCGCTTCCAACCGGTCTTTATGGAAGTCAATGTGGGAGAGGCCTATGTCCAGCAGTGGACGACCTACGGCTGAAATGATGATGATGATGGGTTATTTATTTCAAAGCTTCTATAATCGACGTGAAGTTTCTAGTTTACCTTTTAATTATTGTGTACATCAGAACTGAATGTTCTAATTAGTACGCTGTTGTTATAAAATTCAGTGTCCTGATGGTAACTTACACAAACACAAATTGCGAGTAAATCGGTTTCTTCCAGGCAAGTGTTGCTATTTAAACTGCATCTCAAAGTTGCGGTCAAATGCAAGTCTTTTAGGTGATAAATAAAAAGGTAAACGTATCGTAAGATTCGGTGGAGTGACGATATACATACGTAATACAGGCAGTGACTGGGCGATAGGTCGTTTATAATGATGATGGTTTCAAATGTTAACTACTCATCCTATGCGGGTTTACCTTGCTTTTATAATGATGCTGGCTCATTTCACCATGGTCACTGAATTGGTTTTGACACATTTTTGTTTTAAATGTTGAAGAATCCGATAGAATTAAACGTGAATAATCCCGCATAAGTAAAACAAGATGCTTGCTCAATACATTTTGCAGCTATGGACGCGTGGCAGAAGCTGGAATGCCTCAACCTCTCCCGTAATAGTCTCACATTACTTCCGGCGTCGCTTTGTAAGCTGCAGAACTTGCGGCGACTGCACGTGGACGACAATAGGCTGGACTTCGAGGGTATACCCTCGGGGATAGGGAAACTAGGCAACTTGGAGGTGTTCTCCGCTGCTAATAATCTTCTGGAGATGATACCGGAAGGCCTGTGCAGGTCAGTACTGCATTCTAAACTATCTCAATCAATTAGTCTCCAATTTTTCTCTAATATAATGACGAGTAATTTGTAAAGTTGAAAAAAAAGAATCTCTCCTCACTAATTTTGATTTATTTTCAAGAAAACGTCATAATCGAACTAATGAAATTGCCTACCAAAAAAAGCCTGCTCTCATAAATGTATGATCGACTAGCCGCGCCCCGCGGTGTTACCCGCTACATGTTTTCGGAATGAAAAGTAGCCTATGTCTTAATCCAAGGTCTCGGCTACCTCCGTAGCAAATTTCATCTAAATCCGTTCAGTAGTTTTTGCGTAAAAAGTAACAAACATCCATCCATCCAATCTTTCACATTTATGATATTAGTGGGATAAGTGTTTATATTTTCTGTATCCTCGTTTCAGATGTGGTTCCCTCAAAAAGCTAAACCTTAGCTGCAACAAGTTAATAACGCTGCCAGACGCAATTCACCTTCTGAGCGATTTGGAGAGTCTCCAGCTTCACGGCAATCCCGAGTTGGTGATGCCTTCGAAGCCCGTGGAGCGACCAAGGGGAGATGGCCTCGCGTACTATAACATTGACTTCTCGCTACAAGCTCAGCTTCAACTGGCAGGCGCAGCCACCGCGGAACCCACCACACCCACAAGTAAGTAAATGGAAATCCTTACCAGGTTCAGTGCCACAGAAAATTGGGTAATTGGTCTCATTTAGAATACCCAAAAAGTCTTTTAGCATTCAAAGATCGTGCGTGTTGGGTCCAACGTTGCAGGAATGAGAACCACACAACTTACGTATTTATGGAATTGAAAAAAAACTCATAAAATTAAACCATCCGTTATATATTTTTACAAGCTTTTATTTAATTTGTATTTATAATGTATGTCTGTGCGGCTCAAATCTTGCAAGTTAAATTTGACCTACTTCCCGATGTCCGATTGGACTCAAATTTGATGTGCTTATGTATCTTCGGTGGCAATACCATTTGTATTTGTATTTGTAAACTAAACAAGATAAACCCATCGAGTATGAGCTCGATTTATGCGTCTTGACGAGCACTTTATACCGTTATGCGTCTGATGATGATGCTAGAAAGTGGCCACCTCATCTCTGTGATAAAACAACATAACACTACCGAGTTTGGGCTCGAATGAATCGTCTTGAGGAGCTATCTTTAAAATACTTATCAAAAGTTCAAAATAAATTAAAAATATATTTAAAATCTTTTATCTAGGATAACAAAGTAAATAAATTCTCGTAATTTTTTGGCGTGTAGGTACTTACCTATATCCTTAAAAGCTTAAGGAACTACCCATTATAGGTTACAGGTAACTACTAACCATCGAAAGTCTCAAAGTAATGAGCGCCAAAGCAGCGATGCCCTAGACTTTGTTTTGCTACTCAAAGTTCTGTGTATCGCTGCAATGGTCGCGGACAGACGTTATCTCTTACTACCAGGAGAGCGTCTTGTTCATCTCATTACTTTTTACATAAAAAAGGTTAGATGCTCACTATGCTTCTGAGAAAAGCTTAGCTATTAAGAATATAGTACACGCCAAATACTTATTAGTAATTATTTTTAAATTTTTAATTCATTGACCCAGAAGCTTGTTTTTTCAATGATATTTTATTTACTTTTAATTTGTTTTACTAATTTTCACTCATGTCTAATGTGAAAATGTGTGAAATAGGTGTGAAATCAGATCCAATAGCACGCAAGCTGCGGTTGCGGCGAGGGCGCGCGGAGCCCGAGGGCAGCTCCGCGCTCATCCTCCGCGGTATGCAGGAGCAGGCCAACACGCAGCACCAAGACAACATCATCGACCAACGGAACAGCGAGCTTAAGTCAGTACTTCTATCTGAACTAATATAGGTGCTGGAATTTCCTATCGCAATTATTGTTTCCGTCACAAAAAAGTATTGAGACAAACGAGACACTTGGTGGTGGATTTCCTGAGCAGGATGTCGTCTAGGTACAAAATATTCTGCCGCCGAGCAGTAGTGTGTGTTCCGGTTTCATGGAAACTGCAGGTAGCGAAATTACAGGGCTGTTAAGACTATTCCAGTCTCAAAGTAATGAGCGTCAAAGCGGCGATGCCCTGGACTTTATTTTGTTTATACAATGTTCTGTATCGCTGAAATGGTCATGGACAGGCGTCATTTCTTATCATAAGGAGAACTTCTCGTGCGTCTCATTACCTTTTTTTAACACGGAATAGGTTCGCGTTTGTCCACATCCTGACTGATATTGGTGGAAAGAACATGCTTACCTAGAATGAACCTGTTTAATCATGATTTAAAGATATCCATGTTGTACTTTCCGGGAACCACAGACACCGGCAAAGAGTTTCATGTCCTCGCTGTGCGAATAAAACAATAAAAACAACTTCTAATAGTGATATGAAATATCGCCTGTCATGGCCTTTGCACTGGTACTAAGAACTTTTAACTTGCCCACAATATGCAAGTGGTTACTGCAGCGAGAAGAGGATATAAAGACTTGTGGTTATTTTAATTAGTTTTTTGTTTTAAGTTTAGATCAAATTGTTATAAATAATAATTGATGTTTCGGATAAGTTTTTTAAATTGTGGACCAGTTATTTGAATTTTAATTCAAATCCTTATCACTGTTGTAAGCGAAACGAATGTTAAGCGGAAATAAATACCTTAAAACACTCCTTAAAAAAATGAACTTCCGCAAAGTAACGCCTGAATCAATCAAAAAGCTATGCTTGCTGGTTTCAGACCGAAACGATGGGACGAGAGCCTTGAAAAGCCGCCATTAGATTACTCAGAGTTCTTCGACGAAGACACGGGCCAGACGCCTGGTATGCAAGTCTGGGAAATCGAGAACTTCATACCCGCACCCATTGATGAGGTAAATAATAATGCCATCAAAAACAAAACTTAAAAAAAAAACCAAGTCTCGTAACTCAGTTGTTCTACCGTAAAAAGTTGTGAGATCCATGTAATACCAAGTCAGTTAATTTATTCAGTCCCTACTTAACGGACCTTTTTTCTTAAGTTATTACGTAATTAGCTAACCTAGCAACATCTTATAGTGACCATATCAATATTAAAAATCTTTTATGTTTTAAATAAAATAGATTGACTTGGCACTTGACCGGTATTGTTTATTTTTATAACATATAGGCTTACGTTTGACCGCCATCTCGCCTGATGTTAAGCGAAGATGTGGTCTACAAAGAAGCATGCTTGCCCAGCTGAAGGTACCCAGACTGTATTTATCAGGGAACACCCAGCAAATTCCAATGTCTAGCGGTTCGTACAAAGAAGGTGGAATCAAACTGCTTAGTTCGTTTTAGTTTTGTTTTGGGATCAACCATGAAGTCGCTTTTTAGAGCTCCTGGTTGTCCAATAGTAGAATAGGTAGGATGGAATTAGGTGCAGATCTGAATATTGCAATGACCCCTTTTCAATTTAGTACACTCTAGCTTATAGGACTACAACGGGTTTAATTTTCACAGGTAGCACACGGGAAGTTCTTCGAAGGCGATTGCTACATTATACTGAAGACTTCAATAGAAGAACAAGGACAGCTTTCTTGGGACATACACTTCTGGATCGGGTCTAAAGCCACTGTGAGTGAACCTTTTACTTTGTAAAAGTTTACTTTCGTTAATTCATGATGAGAATTCTTTAAACTTTTGGTAAAGGAAAATAATGTAAGGAAACCATACTCCATCGCCGATAACTCTTCAATACTTGTGCCCAACAAGTGAGGCGTTAAAAGCCCATAATGGTTATTATTATTTTACCCCCATCTTGTTTCACTGCTGGGCAAATGCCTCTTTTTCCATGCCTCTGTTCGTTGCTATTGAGGTCCAATCTTTTCCATAAGCATCTAGCCCAGCTTTCCACCGTCTACTAGGCCAGCCTGACGGCATTTGAACTTCTGGGACCTGGTCGATGATGGTTTCCGCCCATAGCTCCGCTGGCATTCGGCTCACGTGTCCAGCCCAGTTCTACTTTAGCATGGCAGCTTTTTAATGATCTGGGCCTGGAGCGCAGTAAGTTTCTTATGCGGTCTAATAACATCAGGTTTAGTATGCTGCGCTCCAGCGCTCGTTGACAAACCGCTGTTAATAATGTATGGTAATTTTTCAGTTGGACAAAGGCGCATGCGCTGCCATGCACGCAGTGAATCTACGCAACTTGCTCGGCGCTAAACGCACACAGCGGCATGAGCAGGCCGACGAAACGCCAGAGTTTTTGGCTCTGTTCCCGACCCCGCCTGTCTACATACAGGGCAGCCACACGCCTTCTGGATTCTTCACCGTCGACGATCCTGTGAGTTCAGACTGTTTAGAGTTACAATCGACCCAAAAATTGCCGGGCAAGTTGCTCGACGTTAATCGCACACAGCGCTGTTTGCGGCTGCACTAATCTAAATTAATTTTGAACAAATTCTTATTGTAACTTTAATTTATTCCTGTTAGTGATAGCGGCATTATTATTAAATTAATTCCGTAAAAACAAACACCTTTCTAAACTCATATAAATACGAAAGATATCGCTTTTAGCGGTAAGATAACCTTTTGAAGTATTGAGCATATTTTAAATGTTTAACGTAATAAAAATTAATACTCTCTGTAACATCCTTTTTGTTGTGTCAATAAAGAAATTATTTTACAAATGTTTAAAAAGTGCAATGCCAAAAAATTAAAAAAAATACTGATTGTTACTGTAATTTGAATATGGAACGTGTTCTCCCAGCATTACGTAACTCGTTTATACCGAGTGCACGGCGCCGGCAACAGCATACACTTGGAGCCCGTCCCGGTGAGATACGACTCTCTCGACTCCCGATACGTGTTCGTACTCGACAACGGACTCATTATATACTTGTGGTGAGTAAGAAAACAGCTAGCAGCTAGCAAAACGAGGCTAGATTCTAGCCTTTATTCTAGCCTTATTTTATTGGAGAAGTACCCGCCCCGGCTTCGCACGGGTGCATTTTTACATACATATAAACCTTCCTTTTGAATCACTCTTGTCTATTGGTGGAAACCGCATTAAAATCCGTTGCGTAGTTGAAAAGATCTAAGCGTACAGACGGCGGGAAGCGACTTTATTCTATACCAGCGGACACCTCGCGGTTTTACTTGCGTAGTTCCCGTTCCCGTGGGTATACACTTATACAGGGATAAAAAGTAGCCTATATCACCCGGGGATAGTGTAGCTTCCCAACGGTGAAAGGATTTTTGAAATCGGTCTAGCAGTTTCGGAGCCTATTCAATACAAACAAACAAACAAATCTTTCCTCATTATAATAGTACCAGCGGACGCCTCGCGGTTTCACCTGCGTAGTTCCCGTTCCCATGGGAATACAGGGACAAAAAATAGTCTATGACACCCGGGGATAGCGTAGCTTCGAAGCCTATTCAATACAAACAAACAAACAATCAAAAATATTTCCTCTTTATAATAGTATAGATAGATAGATTAGGTATGTAGAGACAAAAACAAATAGAAACCAGTTACATATACCATGGCTGGCTAGCTACCACCCTCAAGTTGAAAATCTGCCGCCAAGCATCTAACGGTGTGTTCCGGCAGCCTCACTTGAGAGCCAGTTCCATTCCAGGCTAGGTGTGCTTTACCATCTTCGACCACGCCTTCACTTAATATCAGGTGAGCTGTGGTCAAACACCTGGCCTGTCAACCATAAAAAAAAAAAAAAAACCTCGTAAACATAATTATGTCTACTTCAAATAAAATAAAATAGTCAAAGATTTATTTTACTTTTAACTTCTTGTCATTCTATGGAGTCAGAGGGCGTCCAAAATGTTTTTTAAATCAGTATTATTATGTTATAGGAATGGCAAAAAAGCAAAGAACACGCTGAAATCTAAAGCGCGCTTGTTCGCCGAGAAAATCAACAAAGAAGAGAGGAAGAACAAAGCCGAGTTGATAGCGGAACCAGCGGGCAAGGAGCCGAAAGTGTTCTGGGACCTTCTAGAATATACTGGGGACATGCCTTATGTGCCGGAGGTACGAAATTTATTGCTTTCTACCACGTTCTATTTGTTTTACTATTTCCTACGCGGAGGAGCCTGTGCTATGAATTTTGAAATCAAAAACCAAATGTCTATTGTTTTATACAGGATTATAAATATCAGTATATCTACTACGCCAAAAGAGAATCATCCCACTTCCTACCAATATTATAAACGTATGTTTGTTACTCTTTCACGCAAAAACTAATAAACGGATTTGGATGAAATTTGGTATGGAGGTAGCTTAGACCCTGGATTAACACATAGGCTACTTTTTATCGCGAAATCATGTAGTGTGTGATTTTTTTTAGATTGTTACTCAAAGTCAAAAGTTTTATTTGATTGACAGCAGTGTAAAAAGGTCTTAAATATAATTGTTTGTTCTATTGTCAACCTTTACGGTATGCAAATACGTTAATTGATAAACATTTTTTTTTTTCTCTGTACTTTATTTCTGTTTATGGTGTGCACAATAGTTTCTATTTATCTGTCTATATTATAAAGGAAACTTTGTGGGTGTGTATGTATGTTTGTTACTGATTCACGCTGAAACAGATGGACTAATTTTCATTAAATTTGTTATGTAGGTAGCTCACACCCTGAATTAGCACTTGAGCTACTTTCTATTCAGGGCCGTAGCTAGGGTCGAATTTGAGGTAGGGCAGCATTAGTTACAGGTAGGGCGGAAGTAAAAAAATTATCATAATTGATCTGCCGTCGAAACACGGGCTCCTAAATCAATCACCATGTATATCACCATCATGTGAATAGTTATTCGTAGACAAATAATTACTGTGACAGTGCATGAGCATGGATCTAAGAACTATTAAATCCTCAATGATGAAGAACAAGTGAATAAGATGGTTGAACTTCCAGATTTGGATGTAGAGATCCACGTCTGAGTGAGAGTGAGGTAATAATTAATTATTGGGTGGGGTGATACGAGTAAATAGAAACGACCAAAAATATCATTAAGATCACATTGTTTTTGCGTACTTATTATAATAATTAACTAACATAATAATAAAAAACATTTAAAACAGCTGAATTCTACGATTCGCCATGTTATTAAAAATGCGAAGAACTTCGTTCAGATCAACTGATTTTGTTCTTTTTTTTTCAAAGGCCAGAAATACCATACCAGCCATTCTCTCGTGACCCATTGACAGCCTTTGAGGCCTATTGATTGCAGTTAAAGTTGAAAACGTAGATTCACACACTGCAGTGCTACATCCTATGGTCGCCACAGACGCAAAAAGTTCATATGTATCTTTGAACGCCTCTCGTTGCCTGTACAAAACTTGCAATGTATTTTCCATTATATCCTCGTTACGACTCAAGTAAGCTTTAACCACACTAGCCTCTTCTCTTGATGGAATTTTCAGACCTGAAAAATTAGTTAAAATTGTAAATTGAACATGACAATTTTTTTGAATTATTTTTTTTTTTTAAACTTACCCAAATTTTTCAGTGGAACCATTTTATCTACATCCAACTCATCAAGACTTGCAATCGAATTAATTAAATCATCGTTGTCCGAAAACCTTCTTTGTAATTCAGCAATTAAAATGTCCAACGTTTCGAAATACTCAGACTTAAATGGCTCGTCGTTCTCATCTATATTTTGTCTGGCGGAGGAACAGGGGGTGTACGTCAAATAGTCATCCATCCGATTTGGTTTTTTTACTTGCCTCTTCGAGGTCTGTGTCCTATTTTCAGATTCGCCGCAGTCATTGCTTGTTAAAGACTTAGCTTCTTCCAGAATTTGATTATACATTTGATTTGATCTTAATTTAATAATTTCATCTTTGACACACTTTATGATTGTTATGGCATCTTTTAATCCTGCGCTTCGGGCTTGCAAAGCTGCGTCTGCAGGTTGTAGCGTGGATAAGATTTTTTTGGCCACAACCATGGCTATTCGGAATTCCAGATCAAGCATGACTTTTTTAATACCTATACTCTTGGCGACGTCATCACCGTTGAATCTGCCATTTTTAATTTCTTTCAAAGTCTGCAAAATCGATGAATAATTATCGTATACAACTTTTGTAACTGCTAAATGTCCAGACCAGCGTTGTTCGAGGAGTCGGCCAATCCTTTTTCCATCATATAAGGCAGCTATTTTGCCATGATGAAAGAATTCATGTAACATGATGCATTGGTCAAAAAATAAACGAATAAAAGTCATTTCTGAGATAGTCCTGATGACTATTAAGTGCAAGCGATGGTTATAGCAGTGGACGTAAGGAATTTTTCGGCCCAATTTATTTTCTATTCTAGTCGCAACTCCTGAAACTTTCCCACTCATTACACTTGCGCCATCATAGCATTGGCTAAGCATACAAGAGGGGTCAATGTTATTTTCCGTGAGAGTATTTAACGTTAATTCCGTGAAAGTGGCTGCATCAAGATTTTCAGTAGTCTTAACCATCAGCAACGACTCATTGACGACACCATCCTTGACGTAGCGTATTGCTAATGCAATATTTTCGCGGTTATTTTTATCTCTCGTCCCATCTTCCATTAGAGTAAACCATTTCACGTCAGATTCATTAATATCTTTGACAATGGAACTTCGTACCGCTTGAACCATTGCTTGAATTATTTGATTTTGAATTTCGGGTGAACGATATGTTGCGTTTTGTGGTATATGAGTGAGAACCTCGTTCAAATTTGGATCTTTCATACATGTGTATTCAAATAAATTCTGAAATAATCCTTGTTCTTTTTCTTCTTCCAAAATATAATTTCCACGCAAAGCTAATTCGTTGACAATTAGAAATTGTATTACTTCCATGACAGACTTTACATAATACCTATATTTTTCTAATACTTTTTGATTTATTAACGTTTCAACACTGCTAGATGTAGATATTCTTTGTAATTTCTCCTGCCACATCGACATAGCTTGAATATGAGAAATTGATTTTTCATGTTTTGGAAAACCAGTTTTAGAATCAGTGGCATTTTTCCAGTTTCTAAATCCTGTGGAAGTGTACGAAGTCTGTTTGCTTCCATGAGGTAAAAATTGCTGGCATGGATAGCAAAAAGCAGCATCTTTCTCGACAGAATACTGCAACCATTTATAACGCTTGAACCAATCGGAAACAAAGGCCCTGTTGTGTTGTTTTGGATATGTGTCTAAAACAACTTGTTCTATTGGTTCTCCGATTTGTGCAATATCAGACGGAATACCATAGCTAACGTTACCTGTTGCTACGGAACTAGGAGTAGCGATTGTATTTGGTGCTTCCACCTGTTTTGAACAGTTAGGTTTTTCGTGGTCAATTTGCTCCTCAAGTCTTCGTTTTTTTCCAAAGAAAGCCCGTATATCCATCGCGAAATAAATGAATCTTCAATTTATAGCAATACAAATAACAATTGTATCGATTTTTGTCTAAAACACTCTTCACCGTACACTTCACTTAACCAAACTACAAACAATCATAATCAATCTTTAGGTCAGGTTTAAAAGGGGATTCCCCGTACCATAGATTGCAATATAGCCCATATTGCAGTCTATGGTACGGGGATTCCCTCTGCATCACACAGATATTGGCGCCCAGTACACGCTCAATCTGGATCACGATCCAGATCTTGCCTTCTCGCTCTTAGATAAGACGGTGTCCCTTTCAGACTCCTACGTGAAAGGGACATAATTCAGTTGAATCTTCAACTGTTGACAATTGTAAACAATTGGAAAGGTGGCTAAAATGTCATGGGCGTCCGCAAAAAGGGAAAAAAAATTAGCTGATTGAGAGGTTAGTCATCGAAAGTTTAATCTAAAAACTTATAAAAAAAAATAACTTTTTCACTTTTATTCTAATTAATAATGTCAATTCATTTATTCTTCTGTAATTGAAAATATATTTTAGTTAACTTAAGTATTACTATGGAAGTAATTAATAAATTAAGTCATTAATATTTTGAGGCTACAAATGACATGAATAATTAGACAAATGTAAATATATTTAGTAGCTTTTATCATAAATAAAACGTTTAATACGAGATAATATAATTATAAAAAGATTATGCAATTATGAATAATCGAGTAAAAATATTTCTATAGATTTACTTATATAAAAAATATATAGAATCACTTATATAGAAATATATAGAGTTTTATATAAGATGAAAATTGTTAAATCAGTATGTATTAGTTTTGAATGATTTGTATTGTGTATCACTATAACATAGGTACTGACAAAATTATTATAATGGATTATAAAAAAACGGTTATTTTGACTTACTACTTTATTTCTTTTTCTATGTTTTTACAATTAATCGACTTGAATTAATATTTTCGCGTGTAGCGGGCACTTTAGCATGGTTGTTTACAAAAAACAGTACGAAAAAAATGGCTGATGCTAACGTATGCGCACAAAAAAAATTGTGATGAAAAGGCCTATAAACCCTTAGAATAATAACTATAGCCCTATTCTAATTCTTTGTATAAACCCATCGCTTCATGAGATGGCGCTTCGAATGCCATCTATACACAGAACAAAGAATGTAACACTTTTTTTTGCATTCACTGATAAAACACCTGAAATTCAATAAAATATAAACAATATCCATTTGAGGTTGTTTTTGTTTTGACGTTTTGTTTTTATTCAGCAAAATGTCATCATGACATTTGTCATTGGTGCGTTCCGTTTCATCGGCTTTAGTTTGAACCAATACAAGAGTCTTACCATCACATTATAAATTTTGTTGCAAACTTAGATACCTATCGCTACATTTTTTTTCTCAAACTATGAACAAACAATTTAATTATAATAATTTATCTTAGTTTTAGATATTTTTAAGGTAGGGCATTGTGGTTTCAAGGTAGGGCATTGCCCCACAATGCCCCCCCCTAGCTACGGCCATGTTTCTATTCCGAAAAAATGCTATATTCACGTGGGAATACAAATAATTGTGACAGGAACACGTGGCCGAAGACTTCACGTGGCCGCCGCCACGCCTGTACCGAGTGGAATTAGGGATGGGGTACTTGGAACTGCCTCAGCTGGAGGACTCGCCTCTGACGAGGAACTCGCTCGCCACAAGGAACGTGTACATATTGGACGCGCACATCGACGTGTTTGTGTGGTGAGTGAACTAACCGAATTACAAACTAAACGCTGTTTGAACCAGCGGGCAAGGAACCGAAAGTGTTATGGGACCTAGAATATACTGGGTACGTGCCTATGTGGCGCTGGTGCCGAAATTAGGAAAAAAAGCGGTTTGATTCCACCTTTTTCATGCGTACCGCTAGACATTGGAATCAGCTGCCCGAGTGGGTGTTCCCCAATGAATATAGTCTGGGTACCTTCAAGTCGCGAGTGAATCGGTTTCTTCTAGGCGAGCGCGCTCCACCGTAGACCGCATCTTCGCTTAACATCAGGCGGGATGGCGGTCAAACGCAAGCCTATCTACTATAAAAAAAAAAAAAAAAAAATATTTCTTCTTCTACATTGCTACGTTTTATTTGATTTACTATTTCCTACGCAGATAGCACCCAGTGATATGAATTATGAAATCAAAAACTAAACGCAATTTAAATAACAAATAAGCAATAGCAATATGGTTGAAACGATTTAACTTTTTTTTAACGATTACAACTGCATGCGCTATGGATTAGAAAGTCAAGATCAAGCTGCCGGTTTCCTTGTTTCCTGATAGATATAATCTAGATCTTTTCAAGGTTCAAGTGAATAGGTATCTTCTAGGTCTGCATGCTTCATCTTCGACCACATAGTCGCTTACCATCAGGCGACACTAAAAACTAACGGTTACAACGATAATTCTATTATTAATATTATAAATGCAAAAGTTTGTGACTATGGATGGATGTTTGTTACTCGTTTACGCAAAAACTACTGAACGAATTTGGATGAAATTTGGCATGGAAGTAGCCGAGACCCTGGATTAACACATAGGCTTTTTATCCCGAAACATGTAGCGGGTAACACCCACAGGGCGCAGCTAGTTTTACATAAATTTATAAATGTATGACGTGGCGTGTTGAGGTTTTGTGTTCCAAAGGTATTCTTGAACACAGGTTTGGCAAGAAATCGTCCCGTTTGGTCCGCGCGGCCGCAGTGAAGCTCGCACAGGAACTGTTCAACATGGTGGCGCGGCCGCCGCATGCGCTCGTCACGCGTCTACAGGAGGGGACCGAGACGCAGGTTACTTCTACCTTTCACTTACCTAATTAGGCGCGAAACGAACCAGCAAACAATAAAATAAACAACTGACTGCAGTTTTAGCTCATTTGGTAGTGTATCTGCTTTAAGAGCTGTAGGGAGTATTCGGTTCCCACAGTTGATTCCACAAAAAATACTGGTTCATCACTACTATCATATCATAATATCATGATATTTATTGATTTGCTGTATTTATATTCATATATAATTATGTTTTTTTTTTTTTAATGTAAAAAAGTAATGAGACGAACTAGACGCTCTCCTGATGGTAAGAGATAACACCTGTCCATGATCATTGCAGCGATACACAGAACTTTGAGTAACAAAACAAAGTCCAGGGCATCGCTGCTCTGGTGCTCATTACTTTGAGACTTTCGATGGTTAGTCTCAACAGCCCAGTAATTTCGCTAGCTGCAGTACCCTTCAAACCGGAACACAGTAATGTTTACACACTACTGCTTAGCAGCAGAATAACTGGTACTGCGGTGGTACCTACCTAGACGACCTCCTGCTAAGGAGATCTACCACCAAGTAAATATGTGTTATATTCCTTTTAATGCGCGCCTACAACCACTTCTCATATATTGTGGGGATGACTGTCAGAAAATGCTTTAGCTATAAATTGTACATATAATTTGCAAGACAAGTATTAAATAAATACACTTATATACCTATATATATAAATCTCGTGTCATGGTATTTATGATCGCCGATTTTTATGATTTTTTAATGTATATTTGGTAATTCAGGTGTTCAAAACTTACTTCCTGGGCTGGGAGGAAGTGATCGCAGTGGATTTCACTCGCACGGCCGAGTCCGTGGCGCGCACCGGCGCCGACCTCGCCTCCTGGGCCAAGCAGCAAGAGACCAAGTAACTATAAACGCACCTTAGCAGTAACTAGCTAAGTTACAGCGCTATTAAGACTAACCATCGAATGTCGCAAAGTAACGAGCTCCAACGCAGCGACGCCCCGGACTTTTTTATTCGGAATGGGGGTGATAAGTTATGCACTGACGTCGCGCTTGGGGTGTTTTGTGCATTACCCCCTACCAGCGTCTACCCAAGCCAACCCAATCCCTTGATGTTTTGGAAGCTAAGTCTCGGTCTTATTTTGGGTACAATAACAATGATCAAGAACATACGTTTTCTTACTTTTAGGAGAGCGTTATGTTCCTAACATTACTTTTTTATTTAGAAAAACATGTATTACTAGAAGCAGGTAGTATTAAGACGAAAGTTTATCGTGACTTCTTATTATTGCGAACTACTTTGTAGGCACAACTCAAATGTAATGAATAATCATGAATCAGAAAGTGTAGTATGGAATGGATGTACTTGATGGTAGATCTCCTTGGCAGGAGGTCGTCTAAACAGGTACCACCGTATTACCAGATATCCTGCCGTTGAGCAGTAGCGTGTAAACATTACTGTGTTCCGGTTTGGAGACTACTGCAGCTAGCGAAGTTGCAGGGCTTTGTGACTAAGCATCGAAAGTCGCAAAGTAATGAGCGCCAAAGCAGCGACGCTCTGGACTTTGTTTTGCTACTCAAATTTCTGTGTATCGCTGCAATGGTCATGGACAAGCGGTATCTCTTACCATCAGGAGAGCGTCTCATTACTTTTACATTAAAAAAGTGGGGGCGAGAGGTAGTCTAGCAGAATCTCTGTGTAATCTACTAAAAGATTTGTCTGTTAAAAACATCTTTTTTTAAAAACGAATTTAGGTACTTTCTCTTCGTACCTACCTACCTACCTACCTATAATAATCAGTAAGTGAATCATTTGGTAGTTTTTTTGTTTTGATAGTGTAAGTATTTGACAACAGCTCACCCGATGTTAAGTGATAGCGTGGTCGAAGATGTTAAACACACTTACCTTGGAATGGAATTGTCTCTCAAGTGTGAAAAAATGAATGGAAATTAACGATATATAACCGAAGACTGAGCTTACTTACGAAATACCGTTTAATGTTTTGATTACTTTTATTTGTGTCTGAAATTGGTAGAGCGGACCTCTCGGCGCTATTCACGCCGCGTCAGCCGACGATGCCGTCTTCCGAAGCGCTGACGCTTGCGGACGAGTGGAACGAAGACCTCGAAGCGATGGAGGCATTCGTGCTGGAGGGGCGGCACTTCGTGAGGCTCCCCGACCACGAGCTCGGCGTGTTCTACAGCGCAGACTGCTATGTGTTCCTGTGTCGATACGTCATGCCCGTCGAGGTACGTAGAGCTGAGGCCAGGGGGGTAGAAGACCGGCATTTTGTAAGTCTCCCCGACCACGAGATTCTAAGCGAGGCCGCTCACGCTACCGACCATAATCACAAAACCCCGCCACTTTCCTATTTTCTATAATTTTCATACATTTTACCTACATGAATTCGAAACACACAATTGACGTCTGTGGTCGCAACTCGTTACCAATCGTCGCTGCTCACTACTTGTGACAGGAACCGACAACTAGACGCCAACACAAAACGCGAACACGCCACTCGCTCGATACCCCACCCCTCTCCCTTCATAGTCATAGTAGTTTATTGCTAACATACGTCACACAAGTCAATTAAATAATAATAAATTAAATTAAAATAAATAGATTAGATAATTGATTGATTCAGGCGTTACTTTGCGGAAGTTCATTTTGAATGTTCAATGTTTATATTTAGTTTATTTCCGCTTAACCGTCGTTCCAGTTCCAACAGTGACGAGGAGACTTAAATTTAACTAATTTTACACTGCTTATTTATTAAAAACCCTAATCTTACTTAAAATCTAGAACTCATAAACTTAGAAATATTCTTAATTTGACAAATATAAAAAAAAAAAAAAAAAAAAAAAAAAAAATTAAAACTACAAAAAATCTAATTAAAATAATCAAGAATCCTCCTCTCTGCAGTAACCACTTTGTCGACACGTGTTTCACCTCTACACGAGGCATCCTCAGGACGTGTTGACTCTTCGAGCGCTTGGTCGAGACTGAGACACAGAAATAGATTAGACACTATGATATTTATCTTATATATGTTGTTCTGTATTGCTTTAAAATTATTTAGTATCTAAGTAGATATTCTTTTTTCTTTTATTTAAACTGTGAGGTGTCCGATTGTCCTGGTACCCTTTTACCTGCATTCCATCTTTATTATGTGTAACTGGTCTCCGCAAAACAGGGAATCCTAGTGTGGAGACCAGTGGTTTTACAATATATATGTTAAAAGAAAGAATGTTAAAAAAGAAAGATTAAATTACAGTCATCACTTCACTTCAGACCCGTTCCAATCGAAGGCAATGCACGCACGTGGTCCTTTGTAACGTTGATTGAAATAAAGATAGATGTATTAATTATTTATATTTAAAATTCGAAATCCAAGTAGCGGCCACCGACCGCAATCTTCTACCACTGACCACAAATGGTTGTCGCGCACGTTTGCTACGTTTGTGGCTGTCGCGTGTGGCCCGTGTGCGGGCGGGCTTATAAACTCGTCACATCTTCATTGTATGAACCGCTAAACAATGGAATTTGCTGCACGAGTGAGTGCTCCCTGATGGATGCAATCTGAGTACCTTCAAATCGCGAGTGAATCGGTTTCTTATAGGCGAGCGTGCTCCACCGTAGACCGCATCTTCGTTTAACATCAGGCGAGTTGGCGGTCAAACGCAAGCCTATATCTAATAAAAAAAATCTGCGTGGTTACTTCATGCACTTTTGTTGTTTCTCAATTTTGCTTATCGTTATGGTAATTTATTATTATCTCCCGCAGCCTGAAGATGAAAGCGAAGGATCCAACAAGGGCGAACCGGACGAGTCGGAGGGCGAAGCGGCCACATGGGTGGTTTACTTTTGGCAAGGCCGGCGCGCGCCCAACATGGGCTGGCTTACCTTCACGTTCGGCCTCGAGAGGAAGTTCAAACAGCTCTGCAAGAGACTCGACGTCGTCCGGACGCACCAGCAGCAAGAGAGCTTGAAGTTTATGGCCCATTTCCACAGGAGGTTCATTATCAGGGATGGCAAGAGGAACGCTAAACCTGTAAGCACTTATTGAAACACGTATTGTAACATACTTACTTTTTTTTTTACAGCAGATTCCTTAATTCGGTATGTAAATAAAAACAACTTTACTGATTCCAAAACCATTTCGAAATAATACATCCCTGTATATTATTTTTACGTTTAAAACTCTTTACACAATGAGATGGGGTGTATTTTAATAAATTACATAAAATAAATTTCAATTGTCCTCCAATGACGTCATCTAATAGGGGCTACTTTTACTGACTAAAAAAAGCAATGGTAAACTAAAACCAAATGTCAATGTCAATTCAACAGCAGCCATAACAACCTGGTCCATACACGTAAGTCGAGTTGTTTATCGCTTTATTGATACAAATATCTGTTTTTTTTTAATGGCTATGACATAAGATTTTTTGTGATGATAAAATGACATGACAAAATATCACTATGGCCCGAGTTAGAAACGTAACCGAACTGAAATGTTTTTTTTTTATCATGTAAATAGAAATAAGGATTGTGTGTATGCCTCGAGCATTCATGCTCACCATCGAAGGGCTCCTTCTTGCGGCGGCGTCGTGTGTCGGGTCGCTCTCTTCCCTCAGATATGGTTGAGGAGGGCTATGGCTGGCACATGCGTCATACTCGTGATCGGGTGCTGCTTGCGGGTCGCTGGTCTGCTCGCGGTATACACACAATCTAGTACCTACTTTAACCTTAGATTAAGATCCTACTAACCTCTCCTCTTTTTGTAATGTAAAATTGTAAAATTGTAACTAAAGTTGACAAAGGTCACGGACCCCAGCGTCTGTGGAGCGTATAATAACAATAAAAAAAAATAAAATAAAAAAAAAATAAAAAAAAACTGAAATGTTTTGACCTCCCCTTATGATTCCATATGATGGAGTGCGAGAAGGGGAGTATTTCTTGACAATGTCACTATCGTCTAGGGCCAACCCTTCGGAAGTGATACGGGGTAAAAGGGAAAGATTTTTAAACGGTTTGTTTCAGGAGGGAGGCGCACAACCCGTGGAGCTGTTCGAGTTGCGCAGCAATGGCTCTGCGCTGTGCACTCGGCTGGTGCAAGTTAAAGCGGACGCCACACAGCTCAACAGTGCCTTTTGGTAAGTTGATTGGTTTTGGTGCGCCAGCACTCGGAGCTGCCTTTAACAACGGTGCAGGTGTTATGGACGCTACCATAGAGCATGCGTGTAGGCTGTGTACAGGGCGCGGTAGAATTTAGAATAGAATACAACTTCTTTTTTTTTCTTTGGTTTTGGCGTCGCATTTTGAGCATTTGCCAGTGTCAAGTGTTTTATATTTTCAAGTTTCAAAGGTTAAATAAGTTGCCTCGTGCCTATAGGGTACTTTCTAGTACTCGGCTCGGCTAGCTACCACCCTCTATTTGAAATTCTGTCGCCAAGCAAGTGTTCCGGCAGCCTCGTTTGAGAGCCAGTTCCATTCTAGGCTAGGTGTAGCTTCGACCACACCGTCACTTGACATCAGATAAACTATAAACTAGGTCAAACATCTAGATCGTCAAACAAAAAAATATATACATTTTTCATGTTCTTCGACAGCTATATTCTGAACGTGCCACTGGAAGGCTCGAACGACACGTCGTCCGCCATAGTGTACGCGTGGATCGGTTCCCAGAGCGACGCGGACTCCGCGCGCCTCATCGAACAGATCGCCGAGGAGAAGTTCAACAACCCGTGGGTCAGCCTGCAGGTAACCCCTTAATCAAGTTTATAAGTATCGAGTACACAAAGACGAAAAGGAGTCTTAAGAGATACCAATTGAATGTAGGGCTACTTGAGGTAGTCACTTATAAAATTAATAGAATAGAATATTTTTATTGGCCTTGTAACTACATATTTTATGTTACACTAGACAAGTCAAAATTACAATTTCATTAGTAAAATTGAATAAAATCAAAAAAGGGGAAAAATACAAATGAACAAATATCACCAACAATGTCTATGATTATAACAATAATGTCCAGTGAATGATATAAAATGTCAAATAAATATTAGAATGTCAATCAAAATATTAAACAATGTCAAGTGTATAATTAAAATAAAAAGTCAAATAAATAATCTTAAAAAAATATATATCAATTAAAATTAACATAAATAATAGACATATGTACGTATAATATTCATTTATTTAAATAAAGTCAGCAACTTATTGATGGTTAATTAAAATGTAAATTTTATCATTAATATATTTAAAGCTTATTTTGGGCTGGACATATTTGTTTTGTTTACCACGAATTGGCAAACGTAGCGTAGGACGCTCTGAGAATCGATGGAGTGACGATATACGTAGGACAGCTGGCGGAGGATGGAAGCGAAAAGCCGACGATCGGGCTGAGTGGCGTGTCTTGGGAGAGGCCAATGTCCAGGGACTACAAAAGGCTGATGATGATGATGATATTTAAAGCTTTCCTTATCCTAGTGTGCTATGTATTATAGACTTCTTTTCGCTATGCCATCTGTATTGTGCTAAATTTAAATTACAAAGTTTTTAATTGTCGGTTATGTATTACAAGTTGGTGTCGTTAATTTGGTATCAACAGCTTTTGGGCATACAATAATTAGTATTGGTATTTACAATTAAAAAAAAAGTCAGTAAATTTTAAATGTCATATTATAATTATTATTAATGTCATAGATTAACAGGTCCTAGTTAGAGCCGCAATAGTAATGAAATAAACTCGCAAATTCAAGATACAGTTAGCCTTAAGGCATATTAAGATCTACTTATTTTGCTGTACAGGTCTGTTTCGTATAATGTAAACACTTTCCATTTCATCAGGTGTTGACTGAAGGCAGTGAACCAGACAACTTCTTCTGGGTGGCGCTGGGCGGGCGCAAACCATACGATTCGGAGGCAGACTATCTCAACTACACGCGCCTCTTCCGCTGCTCCAACGAGAAGGGATACTTCACAGTTTCCGAGAAATGCACGGACTTCTGTCAGGTCAGTATAAAGATACACAAACACACACTTACCCCATTCCTAAAATAATGTCTTGAAGTAGGACGAAACACCAAATAACACAATTTGCTGATAGACAATAATTTTTCTATGCACTTTTTTTTCAAAATTTTTTTAAATTCAAACAGCTTCAGTTTTTTTTTTTTTTTTTATGTAAAAGTAACGAGTCGATCGAGGCGCTCTCCTGATGTTAAGAGATAGCGCCTGACCATTGCAGCGATACACAGAACTTTGAGTAACAAAACAACGTCCAGGGCACTGCTGTTTTGGCACTCATTACTTTGAGACTAGATGGTTAGTCTCAACAGCCCAGTAATTACGCTAGCTGCAGTACCCTTCAAACCGGAACACAGTCATGTTTGCACACTACTGCTTGGCGGCAGAATATCTGGTACTGCGGTGGTACCTACCTAGACGACCTCCTGCTAAGGAAATCTACCACCAAGTAAAACCAAGTTACTTCTTTGTAACCTTATAATACTCATAATGCAAACAGAACAAACTTCTAATAGCATTTTCTTTATATCAGTGTTTGTCCTAAGTGTAAGTTTATTCTGTATTTATTATAAGTACATATATTACATTTAAAAAAGTATTCTATCAGTTATCTGACTTTCATAGTACAAGCTTTGCTTAGTTTGGGGTCAGATGGTGCGGTGCTATGTGTGTGTTCTACTTTATTTATCCCACTAATATTATAAATCTGAAAGTTTGTATGGATGGATGGATGTTTGTTACTCTTTCATGCGAAAACTACTGAACGGATTTAGATGAAATTTGGTAAGGAGGTATTATTTGGAATCGAACCCACATCCTATAACTAACGAAGCAGATGAACAATAGTAAAAAAATTAAAATGTTTCCTTCAGGACGACCTGGCTGATGATGACATCATGATCCTGGACAATGGTGATCAGGTGTTTCTGTGGCTCGGTGCCAAGTGCTCCGAGGTGGAGATAAAGCTTGCTTACAAATCCGCACAGGTAATTACAGTAATAAGAATTATTTGCACAGGTAATGCTGCATTTTGTAATAATTTTATATACTTACCTGAATCTTTTTACCTTTTACTTTCATACTATACTACACATATTACCTTTGCTCTGGATACTGCCAATTTTGGTTGCCCCGTACTGCAGAACGCATGTAACTTGTAAAAAAAGCACCTCGGACACCCCAAGCATGTAGTGCTTAAATATTCTTATTCGAAGTGGGGGCGATAAGCCCTGCACTGACGTCCCGCTTGGGGTGTATTGTGCATTTCCCCCTACCAGTGTCTACCTAAGCCAACCCAGCTCTTTGAAGTATCGGAGCGAGGCTCTGGGCCGCTGGCATAGTAGCTCCAGTGATTTAGGTGGCAAGTTCAATGATGATGACATGAGTGATAGCGAAGCAGTTTCATGCAGCTTTGTAGAAACTCTAGTACCTAATTCTAGTACCTAAACTCTAGTGGCTTTGCAATGCAAAAGCACATGCTCTACAGTTTCATTTTCTTGCAAGCAGCCACGGCATAGTGGACTATCCGTGGCCCCTAGTTTAAAGAGGTGACTATTCAAGTTGCAATGACCGGTTATGAGGCCTACTAAGAGACGAAACTACCCGTCTCTTTTTACCTTTTACTTTCATACTATACTACACATATTACCTTTGCTTTGAATACTGCCAATTTCGGTATTTTGTCCTGTACTGCAGAATGCATGTAAGTTGTAAAAAAGCACCTCGGACACCCCAAGCATGTGCTTATATGTGTATGAAATGAGTGTCCTTTTTTTCTAATAGGTTAATAATAAAATTCAAACCAATATGTTATACAATGGCTTTTTCTAAAATCCTTATAATATTGACCAGGTATACATTCAACACATGAAGACAATGCAACCAGATAAGCCCAGGAAACTGTTCCTCACACTGAAGAACAAAGAGTCTCGTCGGTTTACCAAGTGCTTCCATGGTTGGGGGGAGCACAAGAGGCCCCCTGAGTAACTAGAACATAAGATCTGCGGAGACTATTTATGTTTGACTTTTGTAGAAGTTTATCATTATTCTTTTTACCTTTTCTTACATATGCAAAGTAACTATGCTGCATATGGTTATTTTTATCATTACTGTCATTTGGCACATTTATCTAAGTTCATCTTTCTTTTATTATTATTTTATTCATGTCTTGTACCGTTCAGTAAAACCCATCTTTAGTATATCTTCATTAACTATGGAGTTTATTCCTCCAGCTCAATCAAACCATTCTCCTTGCTACAGTTGGAATAGATTATCTTACATAGAAGCAATTTATAATCCTGTTGTAAATTAAAAGTTCTCATTTTACCATGAACAGTAATAATTTGTATAACAAACAGGATCGACAAGTCACTGCAACCGCAATATGGATAACAAATCATGTTAAAGAGTATGTCATTGTATATATATATTTCTTAACACTTAGTAGGGGAGCCCACAATGCTAAATGAAGATTTGCTTGTGCACCTTGGAAGCCTATTGGATTTTGAAAATTACATGGTAGAAAAAAAAGATTCCAAGATGTATACTCTTTTACCCCTTCACTAGTGAGAGTCTATAGATTTTCAAAAATGATAAACAAACAGTTACAAGGAAATACGTGTCAGGTATTGATAGTGTAAAATGGATATGCCCCAATCTTTAAGTATGGATGGGTAGAAAATGGGGAAAAAAGCATAAATTCAAGTACCTGAACAAAGCTCCCATTCAAAAGACTGATCATTTTATATTAGATACTATTTTGATCAGCTGCCCTAGTCGTATGGCCCTACATAAAGGGATCATTTATGGTGGAGGTGCTCAACAGGGTGCAAGATATCCCCCTTATATTAATCTACTGCGCTTGAGTAAATCCCGTAATCCCCTATTGAGCTCCCCTACTAACTGTAATAGCTCCTTTGAATTTCATGGTAAAAAGAGTGTGTAACACATAGACTATTTTTTATCTTGGTATATATGGTTCCTTTTGGACTGTTGACGATGCTGTAGGTTCTGTTTGTAGATTATTGTGTTCATTATTTCTCTGTATTATGTGTTCATACCACTTCACCAGTCTAGGATACAGGTGTATAAATAAAGTTTCCTATGACGTGATAGGAAGTTGATACAAATATCATGGAATGTATCACAGTATTTTTTGTTGTTCCCTACTTACCCTTAACCCAATATAATAATCATATTTCATGTCAATATTTGGATGTTGGGTTTCTATCAAATGTATATTATAGGTTTATAGTTTTTCAGTCATTTGTTAATAATTGCATCTAGCAGTTTTAGTTATATTATGATTTTCTAATTACAATATATTTTCCAGGAGGGAGAAAGTTCTATTTCTGTCCTAATGATGCACACTATATAATCAAATAATGTACAAAACTTAACAGAGTAATATTTGTGGTGGTAATAATATTATAGTGTGATATCATTATAATTTGCTTGTCTTTACAACTACAAAAAAATATATCACCTGGAAAGGGTTCCAAAAACTCTGTGAAAGTAAAATTAATATAAATGAAAGACTGAATCATGCCATTTTATCAACTTGATTTATTAGCCATTTTTTCATGATTTTAAAAGTATTATGCACAAGTGTGGTGAGATTACATGTTAAACTTTGAGAGTAACTTTGACTAGAATAGCAAATTGCATTTTATGTTACTTTTCAATACATGCATTTCATGTTTTAGTACAGATCCAATGTAGTTGTAGGTACTTAGATTACTGCGATACTGTATTTATGTAAATCATGTACATAACATTAAGTATTAAATAAATTAATTGAATATTTATAATTGTGCAATTAAATGTACCTTGAGCACAAAATTGTAATACATTTTTAACATTTCTAATATATTAAAATATAACAATAACATGAGTCTTTGACTTTACCCGTGAAACTTAAACCTGAAAGTAAAATAATTAATTTAATACAAGTTTCTTCCACAATAAGACTAATTTTAAGGGATTAGTGGACAGATCTAAACTTATTAAAAATGTTGTTTTTTTCATTACAGTCATTTGGCCAAGGACTGCAATATTTCTAACAAGTTTATAATGTCTACATAAGCCTTCAAAGTTAATTCATTATTAGAAAATATTTGTGACAACATTAGTATACTTGAATTAGGCTAATAATTATTACATTACCTACCTAAAACAAAATACTTAGTCATCATCGTCGTCGTCGTCAGAAGGCACGAAGAGCTCATTTTCCTCGAGGAAGTTAGCAATGTTTTTACTTATAGCTGCACCGATAAGAAGGCCAGGAATCACAGTCATCACGATACCAAGGAGGCCAAACTGCTGCTTCTCTGGCTCAGGTAAAATGGCTCCTGTAGGAGTAGTAGTTGCAGATCGCCTCTGGACAATCGTATCAGGCTTAGGAAGGCTTTTTGACTGAGAAACCAGTCGAGTCAACCGAAATATAGCCATTTTCGAGGGATATTGTTGCTTAGTTATGTGCTATTTTTGGATTTTTTATTAACCTTCCTGTCACGTCACTGACAAAGACAATTGTGTATAGCTTTTTTTTCTTTGGTTGTGATACCGTACTTTGTGTATAATTATTAAATAAATCATTCTTTATTTATTTTTTTGCTTAAAAAACAATAACAGAGTTTGAGAACAGTGCAACCATAAAGTATTCAAAATACAGTTTACCCATTTACTTGTTTGTTGGGTGGACCGGTCTGTACCCAGCATTTTTCGTAAATTTTGACATGAAACCGTCAATGTCATTGTGTGTGACGTTCATTCATTCAATGAAACGTCAGGTCATGTCAGGTCGATCAGAAAACCGAAATTTAGAAAATACAGTTTTAATTAGAGTTATGTACTGGGTATTTGAATAAAAGCGCAAAATTTCGTGGCTTCAAAATGAATGTAACTCTCACGAGTTTGGAAGCTCTAATCTGTAAGTGCGATATTTGATAAATGCGTATTCTATTATTCTCACAGCTGTAATAACACAGCTGCTCTTGTTTTGTAGTAAAAGCAACTCATGAATCTTTGCCGTGCCCTGACCCTGCGTCGGTGGATGCATTTTGCGCGGTGATGAAAGACTGCGTGGAGGGCCCGCAGCTGGCTACGCAGGCTCTGGCAGCGCGCATCCACTCTACTAATACTCGAGAAGCAATGCTCGCTCTCTCGATGATAGACCGCTGTATGCGACGCGGGGATGCCAATTTTCACGCTGAAGTTGGTAAATTCCGTTTCCTCAATGAAATGATAAAGTTGGTGTCGCCCAAGTATCTCGCAGATAGAACTGCGCCAGAAGTTAGGACCAGGGTAAGGATGAAAAAAGAAATTTATGTCTTCAAATTAGTATTTTATTTATTTTGAATTTGTTGCATTGTGCTTTTAAAAAAGTACCTTTTATCTTTTTATTTTATTTTCTTTCTCATGAAAAATCACATCATGACTTTCCAGTCCCAGCTAAACAATAGTTGTATTTTGTTAATTGTTTGCATTTAGGTTCTACAGCTATTACATGCCTGGTCTCTGGAATACTCAAATGAATCTAAGTTCAAAGTAGCCTTTGAGATGTTGAAAAACCAAGGAGTAGTGAAGGAGACACCTCCTCCGTTACCTCCAGAAGAGGGAGGGCTTCCATCTCAGAGTCGAGTCAAGAATGTCATCTTTGATGATGAAGAGAAATCCAAGCTCCTACAAAAATTACTCCAGAGTAAGAAGCCAGAGGACATTCAACATGCCAACAGGCTCATCAAAACTATGGTGCGAGAGGTAAGTCAGATTTGAGACAATGACAGAGATTGAAACAGTCCTATGTTATGTCTATACTTTTTTGTTTTACTTTGAATGTTTTATACTGTAATTAGAGACCTAATTCACTTATTACATCAATTAATAATAAATGCTTTTCCAAATTATGAGATGATTAAAAAATGTATTAAAAAAATTTACTTGTTGAAAACAACATAATTACAAATCTAGGTATTTAAACATACTTTGAAATCTTGTTACTGTCACTAATATTATAGTAAATACTTGATTCTGAATTATTTATTATTGACATTTATTATTTGGGAGTCCATTTAATTTCACCCCTAAATCCAACAAAATTTTTTGTTTTTTTTCAAGTCTGTTTATAATCTCTTTTGAAAAAAGAAATATTTTTACGAACAGTATAGGCAATAAGGCCACCACTGTATTACCACAAATTAGTTTTAATGTTGTTTTGTTTTATTTTCTTCTTTATCTTTTTTTTAATTTTTATTTTATGATGTGTATGTTGGTGCACAATAAAGTTGTATTCTATTTTATGATACTGTAAGCTGATTTAAAATGCAATGTATTTACAGGAAGAACGTCGCACTGAGGTGAGCAGTCAGCGCGCCCTTGAAGTAGCCGCGGCGCACGACAGCGCACACTTACTGCAAGATATGTTGGAGTATGCAGAGAACGCAACACCAACCCCAGATGAGGAGCAGATCATGAAGGAACTCCATGCTATGTGCACACGCATGCGACCACCACTCCAGCAGCTAGCGGAAGATACAGCCAACACCAATGATGAAGGCTTAAGTAAGCTATCTTATATCTTCTAAACTATTTACTTAACTCATTATAATTTTTAAAAATGAGATATCTTTTGATGCATCTAAGCAATTTGGTGAGGCGTAAGGGATAATAAAAATTGCTAGGCTTTTTTGTGCAAAAGCCAAGTATAAATCATAATCCAACTACCAGGAAAATCTAGCATTGTGTATATTGCCGCTAGCTTTTAAAAAATGAAGGAAAACGTCGTAAGGAAACCTGACATAGTACAAATACATTTTTTATTTATATATGATTTTGACATTTATTAAAAAATAAGACATTATTGAATTACTAGTAAGTAATCACATTTTTTTAGTTTTGGCGGGAACGCGGGAAGAGTTGTGTCGCTCCGTTGTATTTTTTTCCAAAACTAGTGTTTTATCGAGTGTTTATGCATAAAAATGGTGGTGTTTTATTCATAAAGTGCTGAATTACAGGCGTGAGTGTGGGAAAATGATATAATGTGGTGAAACATGACTTTTCGTGTTGCTTCCAAAACTCCATCGAAGCTTTATAGTAAAGTCGCCACTACTTTACTAAAGCATGACTGGACTTGACTGACACGGGCTGGACTTTGACTATAACTAGCTACGAGGACACTTATTTAACTTGAAAATATATAAATACTTGACACTGGTAAATGCTAAAATGCGACGCCAAAACCAAAGAAAAAAAATCACAATTTTTTTTCTTATTGATATTTAATCATATTGACGTATTTTATATGTTGTTATATTGACATATGTTACTATTTTGATATTTTTAAATATGAATGGAACCTGTAACTTTTTTTGTACTTAAATTAAATTAAATCTTGAAGAAAATTACACTGGGGCTAACTATATTACTTGGTGGTAGAACTCCTTAGCAGGAGGTCGTCTAGGTAGGTACCACCGCAGTACCAGTTATTCTGCCGCTAAGCAGTAGTGTGTAAACATTACTGTGTTCCGGTTCGAAGGGTACTGCAGCTAGCGAGATTACTGGGCTGTTAAGACTAACCATCGAAAGTCTCAAAGTAATGAGCGCCAAAGCAGTGATGCCCTGGACTTTGTTTTGTTACTCAAAGTTCTGTGTATCGCTTTAATGGTCATGGGTAGGCGTTATCTCTTACCATCAGGAGAGCGTCACGTTCGTCTCATTAATTCTTACATTAAAAAAAAAAATCTTGAGGAAAATTATACTGGGGTTAATATATTTCATATCATTATGTTTCAGATGAAGTTCTCCAAGCGATTGATTTACTTAGCAGTGTACATATGGCTTATAATCATTACACGAGAAGGAGTACAATAAAAAAAATTATGAGAACAGCAGCTTTCAACCAACAGAGAAGCTTTACCAACCTTCTGGACTTACCTGGAGGCAAGGCCCAAGATCAACCGAAGACCAAAAACAATACTATGGACGAACTTGGTGACATATTTTCAAATGAGGGTGGAAGTAATATTGATAAGGCTGCAGAGCCTTTGAAGCCGATTAATGTGATGCCCAGTGGTGAGTTTCTGTTGATAAATAGATTTTTTTAATGTTCAACAGGGTAGATGATTCATGATGTTAAATGACAGCATTGTCGAAGATAGTAAAGAACTGGCTACCAGAACACACTGTTAGCTTTATCTGTGTGCTTAAATTGTTCTACAACATAATGGGAACCAGCTAGATGGCAATGTGTAACAATATTTATCTATTTAATGATCATTCATTAAAAACGTGAAGCTCGAAAGGGGGAGTTGGTTCGGAAAATTTTTAAAGTTAAAAAATTGCTCAAAACTAATCACGTGACTAGTGGACGACCCCTTACTAGTTTACGCCCCAGATGTCGTCCGCATTAACTTTAGAATTTTGTTCAGAGAGAAATGAAACATATTGTGTCAGTGGCAAATAAGCTAGTCGTGAAACTTGCTTTATTTTATTATTAGATTAAAATAAAGAATACCTTTTATTATTTCAAGTAGATAGTTTAGTTTAGATTTCAAGTAGTTCGTTTTTTAATAATCCCACAGGAAACTAACATTTTTCTGATTAAAAAAAAAGTATCGCATATATATTTATAAATCCAGGTAATAATCATATGCAAATAAATGTGTGCCAAATTGCATCCAAATCCGCTCAGCCGTTTTGGCGTGAAAGAATAACAAACATCCATCCATCCATCCATCCAAACTTTCACAATTTATAAAATTTGTGGGATTAAGACTTTTGCTGTAAACATTATATTTTAGTGGTGTTGCCTGGAACCCTCGGTTCGCGTGTACGACTCACTTTCTTTTTAGTTTCAGATGATGTTGACCTCTTGGGCGAGAAACCGAAGGCTGAAGGTTGGAATCAACTAGATTCCTTGGGAGAACAAATGTTGAAGCAATCGCTGCCGGAAAACGCAAGACGAGTCGACGGTTTTAATAGGTATACACGGGAAAAATGTAATGCAACTGATTCGATCAGCCTATTCGGAATTTTAAAAAAAATACATATAAAATCTATTGCAAAATATTGTTTTCAAAGAACACCGAGCGCGCGCTTATTGTACAAAAAGCGATGCTACTTTCCTTTATAAACTGTTATAATTTATTTATTTATGTATAGATGGATGAGGCTTTACTGTGTCTATTATGCAATCTCGATGATATTTTTTCACTTTTTTATCTTTTGATGAAAAACTAAATTTAATTGGTTTTTTATGTTCAATGTTAACACGCCGAAGGGCGTTCAAACCCCAACAAGCTTGAGCTGCCGGTGAAGGAAATCATAGCATGGTGGTAGGGTATTTTCTAGTACTCGGCTGGCTAGCTACCACTATCAAGTTGAAAATCTGTCGCCAAGCATCTAGCGGTGTGTTCTGGCAGCCTCACTTGACAGCCAGTTACATTCCAGGCTAGGTGTGTATACCATCTTCGACCACACCGTCACTTGATTAACCATAAAAAAAACTTTATTGACAAAAATGTTAGTCTTTTTCATCACAGTATATATTATGTCAATAAAACGAGACGCGACACGGTCTCCTGGTGGTAAGAGATAACGCATGTCCATGACCATTGCATACACAGAACTTTGAGTAGAAAAACAAAATCCAGGGCATCGGTATTAGACGAAGACTGCAACATTTTTATCTGGCAACTAACAAAACCTTCAAAATGGGCTGTAAAAAATTTTTTCAGAAAAAAAATATTTTCGAATAAGCACGAAAACGTAAACGTAGCATAGTTATGTTTATCATCAGGTCTTAGTCGCGCACAAAATGCTATAAAATTAGTTTTGTTTATTTACCTCGACGTTTTGGCCATGTTGCAATAGCCGTGGTCATGAGTTGACTGAAAAGTGCGGGTCGTCTCTGTGAAAGACATAAACAAAGCACTAAAAACTCGAGGTTTTGAAGTTATCATCGAAAAATTCTACATATAAATAACGTTTCGTCCAAGTAGACTTCGCTCGATCAATCACATCTCGGTTTTGTTACAGCAAATCCAAGAAAATTCCAATGAATGCACTAACATCGCCACAACACGAGTTGGCTCCGTCAACGAGCAATGGCGCGATCCTAGACCTCGACTTTTTCACCAACAAACAGGAGCTACCAAAATTGCCTGAATTACCAAAATCACCCGAAATACCAAAATCGCCTGAATTACCAAAAACGACTGAACTACCTAAAATTGTACCGAATGATGACCTCATGGTTGACATCAGCACTGAACCGGTAAATAACACTGACGGCTTAATATTGGACTTAGTTTCGACAGACAGAGATGAAACTATAAACAGAGAACAAGTAGAACAAGGAAAGAAGAAGTCCTGCGAAGTCAAACCTTTAACGGATATAAATGTTACCATTGAAAGTGTGACTCCAAGTAAAGTACCTTCATTGACTGCGTTTAAAGAGGATGGTGGGCTATCAGTGGTATTGCATTTTTGTAAAGACAAGCCCCGGCCAGATGTGAATGTCATAGTTGTTTCAACGACAAGCGTAAATAACTCGCCGATAGTAGATTACAAATTCCAAGGCGTTGTCCCGAAGGTAATTTGAATTTTACTCTGTTTTCTTATGAATTATGATAAACTGGGTTTATTTTTAAACATACGCTCCACAGACTCGGGGGTCCGTGTCCTTTGTCAACTTTGAAAGAAAGAAAACGATTTTGATTCTGTAACACCACAGAACACACAAAAACAACAAACAGAGACAAACGGTTACAAAATAAAGCCAATTACATTAAAAAAATTGTTTTTTGTTTTAGAATTTTAGCTTTGAATTACAATTTCTTTTTTTTACAATACAAGGAGAGGAAAATTAGTCAAATTAATTTTGGGTTGAAGTACTAGTTTATGTGTATACCACGAGCAGAACAGCGAACTGCAAGCAGCACCCGATCACGAATATATAATAATATGTATATATATATATATAAACTAGGTTTCAAGATATCATGTGACCTGGCCTAGATTATGTATTTGCAGAGTCCAGACCAGTTCAAACACCGTTCTGCAAATGGTTGCGCCAAATTTGATTGTAGTTTTTCTAAAGGTTTGTTCCGGCAGCCTCACGAGAACCAGTTTCATTCTAGGCTAGGTGTGCTTGCCACCTTTGACCATACCATCACTTAACATCAGGTGAAATGTGGTCAAACACCTAGATTGTTAACCATAAAAAAAACCTCCTCCGGCATTTTTTTTATCCATGACCATCGCAGCGATACCAATTCTATTTCTAATATGATACATAGAACTTTAAGTAACAAAACAAAGTCCAGGGCATCGCTGCTCTGGCGCTCATTACTTTGAGACTTTTGATAGAGTTAATCTCAACAGCCCAGTAATTTCGCTAGCTGCAGTACCCTTCAAACCGGAACACAGTAATGTTTACACACTACTGCTTAGCGGCAGAATAACTGGTACTGCGGTGGTACCTACCTAGACGACCTCCTGCTAAGGAAATCTACCACCAAGTAAAGTAGCATTGCTGTACTAGTGCCACAGGAAAGTACAATCAAATTTGAGCGAAATTAATAGCGACTGTAGACTTTCACATACATAATTAACGTTCTACAGTAATGTTATATGATTTAGATTTTTGACATTCACTGAGTGACATTGGCTATATTTATATTGTTAATCGAGTTCTGTTTTCCCATGCAAAGCCGGGGCGAGCTGCCAGTCGTTACATAAAAACATAGAATTGTATGAATCATACTATTCTATTTTGTTTTCAGGGTTGCAAATGTCGTTTGCTCCCGCCATCGGGCAACTCTCTCCCCGCGTACAACCCGTTCTTGCCGCCCCCTGCACTGACGCAAGTGATGCTAATCGCTCGACCGCCATCATCGCCTTCCATCAGCTTGAAATTTGTCATCACCTACACGTGCGATGACGACACGATCTCCGAGATGGGAGAGGTGAAACAATTACCTCTCGACGATATCTAGGGACTTCGCAACGAAAAATAATTTGACGCATATTAACGCTTGTTATGGCTTGCAACAAAATTGAAGGAATTCTAAACAATATACGATAAGTTATATCACTTACCACGTTCTCAAATCTATTCACACTTGAACCTGATTAAATTTATAATGTAACTTAAAATTGTAATAGAAACTAGCTACCCGCCCCGGTTTCGCATGCAATGTAGATACTAATGTGGTGCATATGCATCTATTGCATAATACAAACCTTCCTCTTGAATCACTCTTGTCTATTGATAGAAACCACGTTAAAATTCGTTGCGTAGTTTAAAAGATCTAAGCGTACAGACGGCGGGAAGCGACTTTGGACCTTGTTTCATACTGTGTAGAGACGATTTGTGGACTTAAATAATTCCGCACAAGTTTTTATTTTAAGGGAAAAACTTTATGTAAAAAATATTATTTAACTCATTTTGTTCTATACTCACCTTAACACATTCCTCTTTTTTTTTAAATACATATTTCTACATACAATTTTTTTTTAATACTTATAATGTTTTATAGGTACGGGGTTACGCGTATAGGTATTATACCAAAAGGAGATTGTTGTGTCATCTATGATCTCTATTAAGAGCTTACCGCAAAATCGCTTATAATTTTACATTTTATTCGCGTGGAATGTTGCTCTCTATGCTAATGTATAATGAAAAAACGCCACAAGATGTCTCAAAAGCTCGTTGTGAACTTTTAAAATTAAACGCTACACGCGTTGTCGGCAAGTAATCTCATGTGAATTTGAGAATCAAGGGCCCACTCATTCAATTATTTATTTCACTGGAGCATAACTCTATGTCGTTTACACCAATTACATAAAAAAAAAACACTTTTAAAACAAATTATGTTAATAAACGCCCTATCGCTAAGAGCGACCTCATCCAGACAATTTGTGGATTATTTTGTATCATATTTGTTTGATGGCCTTTACTTTTACAATGGTAGAAGTTAATCTTATGTGAAATACCCGTTGGCACGCCTGGGCAGTAAAACTAGATCATATGCCGTGACGGCAAAGGGCGTGACGCCAGTCGTAAAAATGTTTAACTAATAGGCTTTTCTTTGTCCGCCATCTCGCCTGCTGTGAAGCGATGATGCGGTCTACAATGGAGCATACTTGCCTAAAAGAAACCGATTCACTAGCGACTTAAAGTCACCCATATTGTATTTATCGGAAACTGATATTCTTCTATTGGCATAAAATACTGTTGTAACTATATTTAAGGATATCACAAGCATTTGGAAATACTTTTACTACGGCTTTTTACGGCTACGATAATTTAATGGCTATATATTTGATGTCCCAGTCATATCGTGTAATTTAATTATTAAAATACGGAATGGTCTCTTGAAAGCCAAAAACCTAGCCGTATAACAATGCGTCAAAAGTTATTACATATTAGTATTAAAAAAGAATTATTTGGTGTAAAATTTAAATTACTATTTTCTCTATACTTAAGGTCTTTGTTAAGGCTTATATTCCGTAGCGGATCTAGGGGAGGGGCTTGAGGTGGTTCGATTTCCATACAAATATTTTTTTGCCATTTATGCACAAATGGAGCAGTGAAATCACAGCTACTGGCATTTATTTTGGTCTTTATTTGCAGTAAATCACAATTGCTTGAACAAAACAGTAGATTATTAGCATAAAATCAAATTTATAAATTTATGATTTTTGGATAAAACATTAGATTATGCTAATAATCTACTGTTTTATTCAAGCAATTGTGATTTACCGCAAATAAAGACAAAAATAAATGCCAGTAGCAGTGATTTCACGGTAAAATTATGCTCCATTTGTCCATAAATGGCAAAAAATTATTTGTATGGAAATCGAACCACCTTAAGGGGTAAATCTAACACATTCAGCATCTAAATTTACCCCTGACAAATCTTAAAAGATAAAACCTACTCAGCGGAGTCAAGCCCCAATGTAATATCTTGAATCCACTACTTGATATATTATAACGTAAATGTCTACTTAACAATACATTATAACAATTATTATATAACTTTATATAATATAATATATTACATGTTAGACTGAGTGAGATATAAATGTTATGATTGTTTTTTTTCTAGTCGAAATCTGCAGATATTTTTTTTTACATTCCAAATTAATAATCAATGTACCTACGTTATATTTTTTGTTCAATGTATCGTCATTAATAATATAATTATAAGAAAGAAGCTATTCCATTTTATGGTATAATACAGATCTGAAATTGATTGACATAGGAATTACATTTTTTATACTAATTTTAATTTAATTGACTGAAGAATTTCTTGGCACGTTGACAGGCATATTTTGTATATTCAGTGTCAAGAATATGCCCGGTACACACAATGCACATGGAACACTTACGCGATTTTTATTGTTGGCTAGGTGTTTGACAGCTCACCTGATGAAGTGACGGTGTGGTCGATTATGATAAAAACATCTAGCCTTGAATGGAACTGGCTCTCAAGTGAGACTGCCGGAACACACTGTTAGATGCTTGGCGGCAGCAAAACAAACAATAATTACTTCATGACCGCACGCATGACGTATCACTTTCTTGGAATTTTCAAAAAAAAAAATCTGTTGAAGGACTCTTTTACAGATATTTATTTACAGACTCTTTTACAGTTTTCGTGTGCGAATATGGCCCTGTTTCGAAAGTTTTCCTATGAATGTGCGGACATGTTTGTATTCGTAAATTCAGCCGTATGATCAAAAAATAGAGCCCCTTATGCTTACTAAAGTAATTTACTAAAATATTTGTTACAAGCCAAAAGTTTTTGAAAAAACAAATTAAATACTCTATTTTTAACCATACTCCTGAGTTTTAGAATACGATTATGTACAAGCTCTCGTCATCCGCCTATAGTAATCTACTACTAGACATTGATCTCTCCCACTCGGCCAGTTGTACTACGTACATCGTCACTCCATCGAGTCTCATGGCGTAATTCTAAGTTTGCTACGCACCGTGTGTGTGTACAACTAGGCTTTAAGTAATAGTTAAAATAAGGATTAACCAAAATAAAAAGAAAAGAAATCGCTGCGAAGTTTTTTGTTTGCTGAAGTAATAGTACGTACTTACAAAAAACATTATGCATTTAATAAATCTCGTAGAAATAAATGATCTGTGAACAATGTAAAGTGTATTTTGATTTTAATATAATAAAATCATGTTTAATTTATAGTTGGTGTGTTATTTCATTCCTTTAACACGTATATATAGAAAATATGTGTAATATAATACCACCCTTAATTGGATACATAACACAGATAATGCATCGAGCGCCACAAAAGTGAATTCCGCATTTGCGGAAGTGAAGGCAAGGTTGCGATACGACCCTATAAATTATTAAGTTGTTCTACCTTCTGGCCAAGACTTGCGCAATGAATGAACCGATTAGCTATCGTATAAAGATAAACCGATTTCCAATAATAGTAGCAGTGGCGGATTGAGTCCTACATTTTCCAAGTAGGTACACATAGGCTGTTAGAATTTTGCTACCGTCAATTGTCAGTTCGATTATTATTTTTAAAATCCAACAATTTAATTCAAATTCCACATTTATTTGTACTGTCATAAAGTTAGTACAAATGTCCAACAATGTCAACACATGAAATAAAAATCGATAAAATTATTCGATTCTCATTTTTTTTAATCTTTTGAACCATTCTAAACATCTTTTTCTTTCTTTGGACTATTTTTTTATTCAGTTATACCGAACTATAATACTAAATAGGCATACAAACAACTCAGTTTGCAGCTCCCAATTAATAGTTGTCCTTTACTTGTATGAGTGTGTACCCTTATTGTGTGTATGAGTGTGCACTCATACAAATTGGTAGTGACCTACACTACGCAAGTGAAGTAAGAGTGTGTCATAAAATACTTTCCGATATACGATACCATTTTCATCTCCGAATTGCCGCCCCTAAAATCTGCCGCCCTAGGCTGTTCAGCCTGCTGGTAAATCCGCCACTGAATAGTAGTGTTAGTGAAATAAAAAAATGCATAGGTACAAATATTTTAATTAGAAAATAATATTAAAACAATAACACTTTTAAACCTAATATTTACATTAAATGCATGCACGTTTTATATACATATTTTTTGATACATTTAGCATATTACTATATTAAATGAATAAGGTAAATTTTATTTATTTCTGCTCTTAAAAGAATAAAAGAAATTACAAGTCCAATCATAACCCATTATTTACTTTTTTTTTAAACCCTTAAGTCATTAATTCTATCTCAGTACAAAAATGAACATAATTGTTTAAAAAAAAAATTGAATTTTTATATTTTCTTGACGTTTTATTATCATTTGATAATTTTATATGTGATTTATGCGAATTTTATGTACTTTTTATACATTACTTGTAAAATTATAAAAATTAATAATTCACTTTGACATGCAATAGTGACAAATTTTATTTCCCTTTTTTTATGTAACGCTTAAAATAATATATATTTCTATATTAACCTAAACGAAATTCTGCGATAGAAATATGCTCCTAACTGTTTTATTACAAGCGTGTGGACCGACCGAGCTAACCACTGAGCTATAATCGCTACATGTATAAATGGTTTTTGGCGGGCACGCGGAAAGAGTGGTGTCGCCCTGTTGTATTTTTTTCCAAAACTAGTGTTTTGTCGAGTGTTTATGCATAAAAATGGTGGTGTCGAATCACAAGCGCGAGTGTGGGAAAATGATATAATGTGGCGAAACATGACTTTTCGTGTTGCTTCCAAAACTCCATCGAAGCTTTATAGTAAAGTCGCCACTACTTTACTAAACCATGACTGGACTGGGCTTAGACTATAACTATAGCTACGAGGCAACTTATTTAACTTATGAAACTTGAAAATATAGAACACTTGACACTGGCAAATGTACAGAATGCGACGCCAAAACCATTGAAAAAAAATCGCTACATATTGCTATCATGTTTGTTTAGGTCAAATCTTGCAAGCTGAATTAGAACCTACGGAGTTGAACTTTGACAAGTCAGTTCAACTCCGATGAGGATGTATCTATGTTTATGGCAAGCGTAGACCGATTGGCTCCAGACAAAGAAACTTCTCAACGATCAACAGTTTTGTAATATGCACATTTAATTTTAATTGCCCGTTTTAACTTGCACCATTACCTGGCTGCAGTACATATCAAAACTTAAATAAAAACAAAAACCTATACTGATCTTTAAAGCGATCGTCTTGGCAAAAAAACCGACTCCATGACTCCAACCCCAAAAAAGGTTTTAGGTATTTTGGTTTAAAAATCGAACTACTGAACCGATTTTAATGAAAATTTCTATGGGACCACCTAGGCAGTATACCATTTTAAACAGAAAAAAGAGTCGGCCCAGGCGTATACGAGTAATCAGGGAACATACATTAAAAAACCCAGACCGACCGACCGACATAGCCCAGAGAATCAGCAAGTTGAAGTGGCAATGAACAGGGCACATAGCACGCAGAACTGATGGCCGATGGGGCTGCAAAGTGGAGACCACGGACCGGCAAGCGCAGCGTCCACCCACAAGGTGGACAGACGACCTAATAAAGACCGCGGGAACGCGCTGGATGCGAACCACTTCCAACCGGTCTTTGTGGAAGTCAATGGGGAGGCCTATGTTCAGCAGTAGACGTCCTACGGCTAAAATGATAATGATGACATTACAAAAAATATTCCGACGAATTGAGAACCTCTTCCATTTCTTGAATTCGGTTAAAGAAAAAGATCTTTTATAATATTTTTGTTTGGTATTTTTAGTGAACGCGTCTATACAGCCTGATCTTTGAAAGCGAGCGCCGTGATAGCCTTTTGATGTCCGCAGTACTCCCGCTCAAGGGTTCCCTTCTCCACGTCCCACAGACGAGCATAGCTGTCCGATGAACCTGGAAATCATAATCACACATAATCAATTAATTGGTCACACAGGTGCAATGAAGAAACTAATTCATAATACATAGGTGATAATATGTGAAAGAATTTATGTGATTCAAGAACTAGGAAATTAAAATACGCGAACAGAGCAAATAACCTTTTATATTTTATAACCAAAAACAATGACAGCTAGACACAGACAAACAGAGCGACAGACGTGATAATTTGATAGTTTGAAGTTTGACGTTTGTTTGACGTTTTGTAGTGTTGCAATTAGTCTTTCAACAATAGGTACATATGCAGCACATCAGTATCTACATTCTACTATACGTATATCTACATATCTACATCCACGACACGCACCTGCATTTTCCTAGTTATGTTTTTTTTTATTTGTTGGGATTCTGAATCGGATTCAGACGATGTTTTAATAAAATAGTGGTCTGTTAAAGTCTAGGACCTCTACGGCCCATATCATATCTGGGGTCATTATAATGTGCCAGGGGTCCAATAGGTTTATGTGACGTGCTCGTGACCCACAAGACGCTTGCAACGGGGTACCGGATAAAGGCCTACGCAAACCTGGACGGGATGCGTGCCGCGGCACGACAAAGCATATCTTGTAGCGATGATAGCACAGTGGTTAGCACGGTCGGTTCGCATGCCGAAGGGCGTGGGTTCAACCCCTAACAATGAGCTTCAGCTGCTGGTGAAGGAAAACATCGTGAGGAAACCATAACATGTTGGTAGGGTATTTTCTAGTACTCGGCTGGCTAGCTACCACCCTCAAGTTGAAAATCTGCCGCCAAGCATCTAACAGTGTGTTCCGGCAGTCTCACTTGAGAGCTAGTTCGGTTCCAGGCAAGGTGTGCGACCTCCGATCACACCTTCACTTAACATCAGGTGAGCTGTGGTCAAACAACTAGCCAACCTTCAAAAAAATATCTCGGCAGCTCCTGCTGCCTGATAGGTACACATTTAGTCTTCAGTTTCGTTCGATCGATTGTTGACGTGCTTCAGTAGATTGGAATTTAGTGTTAATATCGATTATTGCAGACGAAGAAGATGCAAATGGTGTGCATCTCTACCCCTGTCTCCCCCCGCGGTATGTCATGGCATATCCTCGGCATGCCGTTGCCTACCGCAGTACCCCATGGCATCCCACCACGGGAGCCCGTGGCGCCTTCTTCAATGCCGTGCAATGAAATCCCTTTCGATGCCACGGCATCATTTTAAAAGCATAACAATTTATTTATTCACTATATCGATAAGTTTGAATGTCTATTAGTAAAAATTTAAATCCCTTGCCGAGCCGTCCCGGTCTGCGTATGCGTCAAACAAAACAAAGTTCAATAGTGACCTGTGAACAAATACCGCGACTCGATGCTAAAGGCGGCGTCCCACACCCAGCGCTGGGTTTCGTAGCGCAGCTCTTGCAAGAGACTCCAGTCGCTCGTTCGCCACACTTTCGCAGAACAGTCGCCCGACGTCGTCACCAACATTCTACAGATACAGAACCAATTCTAAATAAATATATATCTTGAACACTCAAAATGAACTTCCACAATGACCCCTGAACCAATCAATTATTCTGCAGATAGTTTTTTTTAAGTGTAAAATAGAAAGATATTTTTTTTTTTGTAGTAGGTAAATGAGACGAAAGCCGCAAACTGGTAAACCTCCGTTCGTACCAGTTTTCTTTTTTTTTTCGTCTTTCGTTGGTCGTCCACCGTTTACTTGGTGGTAGAGGAAATCATCTAGGTACCACCGCAGTACCAGATACTCTGCTGTCAAGCAGGAGTGTGCAAACATTGCTGTTTCGGTTGAAAGGGTACTGCAGCTAACGAAATTACTGGGCTGTCGAGACTAACCATCTAGTCTCAAAGTAATGAGCGCCAAAGCAGCGATGACCTGGACTTTGGATTGTTATTCAAAAAAAAGCAAAGTCCAAGTCCAAACCAAGTCCAAGGCATCGCTGCTTTGGCGCTTATTACTTTCGAGACATTCAATTGTATTCATATTATATATTAGCGTACGTTATACTATGTACAACACATAAATAAATAAATAACTATCGTAGGACTATACACACAGCGCCATCTGGCCCCAAACTAAGCAGAGCTTGTGCGATGGAAGTCAGATAACTGGTAGAATACATCAATACTTTTTTTGTAAATACATGCTTATAATACATACAGAACACCCAGACACAGAACAAACATTTGTTTATTCACAAAATGTTTGCCCTGAGTGGGAGTCAAACCCACGCCCTACAGCTCTCAAGGCAGATACTACCAATGAGCCACCGGGGCTCATTGGTAAATAAAGTAGTTACTTTTTAAATGTATACTTATAGGTAAAAGTAAGATGCTTTACAGTTTTTTATGTTTGTTCTGGGTGGGAATGGAACCCACTCCCCACAGCTAATGAAGCAAAGATACCAAAAAAGGGCAGTAAAAAAATTAAGACCCTCATGTATACTCACGTTGAGTCGAGGCTAAACTTGCACCGTAGCGCGTACTTCGAGTGGGCTTGGATATGTTTGCGGGGCACGGGGTGCGGGGGGTCTCCGCTGCCTCCTAGTGACCACACGTAGCAGTTTCCCTTGTTGTTGACTGCTGCCATCATCTTGCCCGACGGGTCGATCGCTATATCTTGGATCGACGCTTCTGCTTCCGGTATCTGTCACGACATACAATCAAATACAAATATTTTATTCATAACACCAATGTTACAAGTCAAATTCCGTAATATACTATTAAAAGAGTATTAAAACATTGATTACATTACATGTCAATGAATAAAAGACCAAAATGTCAATATCAAAAACATGTCAATGGAAAAAATATTGTCAGTTTAAAATATGTCAATTTAAAAATATTGTCAATATAATAAAATGACAAAAAAATCATAATTACTAGAAAAAATATTCCATTACTTTTGTCTATTTTCCATTCCCATTATACATTTCAACCTAGACTTTGTTTTGTTATTCAAAGTTCTGGGTATCGCTGCAATGGTCATGGACACTTGGACAGGTGTGCATGACCCATCATCGTTATATAATCTTTATATAAAAAAGGTGAGTAGGTAGGATGACCTTACCAGCTGTTCATTCTGATCGGTTTTGAGATCCCACATGTGTATGATGCCGCTCTGATCTCCCACCATGATCTGCGACTGGTCCGGGTGCAGCATCACGGCGTTCACCGGAGCCGGCACTTGGAAGATCTTCTGACACCTGAACTGCGGTGACACTCTGGACACCGTAATATATTACACTAAAATTTTAATTTAATTTAAAATGTAACTTGATTAAAGTTCTACTAAAGTGTACACAAAGGATAAACTTTGGATTTCTAAAACAAGCTAGGAACTTGTGCTTTTGAAATCCACCCCCTATAATTTTTACAACATTAAAAACTAGAAAATAATATATTAATCTACAATGTTCAATCTTCTTATAGATATAATAATGTAATCAAGATCTGTACAGACTTTATTTACTTAATTTAATTTATGACAACAAATATCGAAAAAATTTAATTAATTAAACTAAGTCCTTTTATTTAGACAATGACTAATGTAAAAGTATAAGTAAATGTTGTTTATAGTTTATGTGTTCAAAATGGGTATATTTTTAATAGTTTTTTTGGTATAACAAATAAGTATTGTCCATCAAATTTCCTTCGGTAAAAATCCTATGGTTACCCATTATGAGAAATGATTTGCAACAAATTGAATATGTTTTACAAATACACCAGATATATTATTTACATCATTTCTCAACTTAGTGATATGAACCTTTCTGCATGCATTAGCCATTAACAACATTATAGTCGTATAATAATACAGTAATTTCAATTAAGTTTTATACTGGATTCATTTTGCAGTGTGCTTCAAAACTACATGGTCATATTCCCTCATGCCCATTTTTCTATTGGACAACCAGAAACTCAAAAAAATGACATTGTTTCATAGTTGTTGCAAAAACTCAAATGAAACAATTTGTTTCCATGTTCATTGTGCAGAATGCCGGATAGTGAGCACACTGCCTAGCGTTCATTGTGTGGAATGCTAGACAGTGAATGCACTGCCTATGTGGGGTTTCCCCGATGGATATAATCTGAGTGCCTTGAAGCTGAGACTGAAAATCAGCTCACCGCTTAACATAAGCTGACGGCTAGACCCACAGGGTGACGCTATTATTAAAGATTACAAACAGCATTACAGAGCAACAAAAGTACCTTGTTACCTTGGGTCCCATATCCTTGCTGTGCAGTCCTCACCACCAGTATACATCCACTGACCATTTTTCTAAAACAAACAAAACTTAAGTTTGGTAAACTGAGTAATTGCCTTGCCAGACTAAACCAAACCACTATTTACCCACATGAACTTACATTTTAAAAAAGTATACATATAATATTAGACATTTAACAGACCATAAAAGACAATTCAAACAGCACCATCTTGCCCCAAACTAAGTAATATTTGTACTACGGGAACCAAACAATACTTTTTTTTTGTCAACAGATACTTAAAACACATACAGATCCTAGAACAAACAAACATCTCTACCAAATAAGCAACAGGGTAAAACAAAACAAAAAGGTTTACTATATAGTACATATTATTATTATATTACTTGAAACAAAAATGTTAGTCGCAATTGCAAATTTGAGTAAAATTTAGTGACATAATTAGACATGTGACATGCCTTAGATTATAAATAAATAAATAAAAAATCTACATTTTTTTTTTTTTTTTATGTGACAAATAATGAGACGAACGAGACCCTCTCCTGATGGTAAGAGATAACGCCTGTCCATGACCATTACAGCGATACCCAGAACTTTGAGTAACAAAACAAAGTCCAGGGCATCGCTGCTTTGGTGCTCATTACTTTGAGACTTTCGATGGTTAGTCTCAACAGCCCAGTAATTTCGCTAGCTGCAGTACCCTTCAAACCGGAACACATTAATGTTTACACACTACTGCTTGGCGGCAGAATATCTGGTACTGCGGTGGTACCTACCTAGACGACCTCCTGCTAAGGAGATCTACCACCAAGTAAAATTTAGGTCACTAGGTACTAATAGTACTGTCGTGAACAGCATACACCTCTTGTGTTTCAAATAAATAAAAATATTTTTTTTACACAAAAATGCTACTTACTTGAAAACCAACCCTTGTAACATTTTTGGTGATCCCTTCAAAGTTCACCACAGGGTCCGGGTTAGCACTAGCCAAATCATACATTCTGATGTGCTGGTACCCACATGCTGCCACCATTTGACCATTTGGTGATATTTCCAGACCGTTCACTTGCTGGAACGAAAAACAGGACAATAAAGTTCATTTGACACATTTTTTTTATTCCTTCTTTGTATTGCAATCTGTCCTTTAGACATTCAGCAATAGGTTGGAATTTGTTTTCAGACTTGTGTGGTACTTGTCCATTGGCAAGCCTGCTTTTCAGCACGGTCTATCTATAACAAGAGATCCTGAGGGTATTTTCTTTTAAGCCTTCGTGGCATGGTTGGTTTGTTCATAATATCCTTTGCAAATTTGTTAGGATGGTAAGTGATTCTTGCCCTATATGTCATTTGACACATGATTGTTTTTTTAACTTATGGTGACTATATTTTTGAGGCCATTTATTCTGGAGAAGTGTGAAATTAAGCTTTAAAATTAAGTGTTTGAATATCAAAATTGAGGAAATTGTCTTTACAGTTATTTGGTTTTTCTATGTAAAACAGGTGTAAGGCAAATATCTCACACACCACTAGCAAGAAAAACTTTCGGTGAAGAAAAACTTTGGGAGATGAGCAGCATATGCTCCGGGATGAAACCTAATGGCATATATGTATGAACTAGCTGCGCCCCATGGTGTTATCCACTACAATATGGTGTTTTCGGGATAAAAAGTAGCCTATGTCTAGGGTCTAAGCTACCTCCATACCAAATTTTATTTAAATCCGTTCAGTAGTTTTTGTGTGAAAGAGTAACAAACATCCATCCATCCATCCGTCCAAACTTTCACGTTTATAATGTTAGTGCGATAACAAAACATACATTTAGTACTTACAGAGTCAGGGTGTTGCATTGTGCGCAGACAGACGCCACTGTGTGCCTGCCACAGCTTGATGGTGTGGTCATATCCACCTGTCACCAGCGCTACTTGCGAGCCGCCGCCTGTACTATCCCCAGCCATTGCTAGAAATAAAACACTAATATTCACATTACGAATTAATAAAAAGTACTTGAAACACCACTCATGATTTCTTTATCGATAGTAGCTCATTTCATAAAAGATATTTTAAATGTTATTGCTAGAAATATTAAGGGATAACTGATACAAAATAGGATTCTATTTTGTTTATCAACATAAACATAACCTAACTTTTATTCGTCAACCTACATTTAAGTATTGCTCAATTTAATTACAATAGTGTAATAATTAAGTAATAATATTTACGAAATTACTTTAAAGAAGAAACGAACTAGACGACAGTTTTCTCAGCTGTAAACGAAGACTTAAATCACTTAAATATTTTAAAATGGTAATTGGTAGATTTGGTAGGTTTATGGAAATCCAATTTTTTTTTTTTTTTTTAATAATTTGCCCTTTCGGGCAGGCTAAAGCTATAGAGCCATACTGCCTTGTCTTAAGTGTTATTTCAACTGTATCTTAGCTATAGTTATCGTCAAAGTCGTCTTTGTCAAGTCCAGTTCGTGTCAGTTAATTCCAGTCATGCTTTAGTAAAGTAGTGGCAACTTTACTACAAAGCTTCGATGGAGTTTTGGAAGCAACACGAAAACTCATGTTTCACCACATTATATCATTTTCCCACACTCGCGCTTGTAATTCGGCACTTTATGAATAAAACACCACCATTTTTATGCATAAACACTCGACAAAACACTAGTTTTGGAAAAAAATACAACGGAGCGACACGACTCTTCCCGCGTTCCCGCCAAAACTCTGGAAATCCAAGAAGATAATTTTTTATTTTTTTATTAATTTGCCCCATCAGGCAAGCTAAAGCTGTAAAGCCATACTGCCTCCAAGAAGATAAAGAACAATATAGTCAGTCACAGACTAGGATCAGAGTTATCAGGGAGGGAACACGATTATCTTAAAACGATTCTCGGTGAGTTTTGATGGGAAAGCGGGAAAAAAATTGTGGTGTTTTATTTATAAAGAGTCGAATCACAAGCGCTAGTGTAGGAAAATGATATAACGTGTTGAAACATAACTTTTCGTATTGCTTCCAAAACTCTATCGAAGCTTTATAGTAAAGTCGCCACTACTTTAAAGCATGACTGAACTTGAATGACACGGACTGTACTTGACCAAGAGCAAAGAACAATATATACCGACCAAGAGTGGACTTTGACTATAATTTAACTATAGCTTTGAGGCACCTTATTTATCTTTTGAAAATTGAAAATGTAAAACACTTAACACTGGCAAATACACAAAATGAGACGCCAAAACCATAGAAAAAAAACTATTCTTCTTCTTTTTTTTCTTTGATTTTGGCGTCGCATTTTGTGTACTTGCTAATGTCAATTGATTTTTAATCAAAGTTGTCTTGGTCCTGTGTATATTGCTTTATTTAAGTAGTGGAGACTTTGTAAGATTCGATGGAGTTTTAAAAGTAATACAAAAATTGTGTTTCACCACATTATATTACTTTTAGCATTTTAAGAATAATACACCACCATTTTTTATTTGTAATGTTTCTAAAAAAATATAACATTGGGAAAATAATTTATAGAGAACAAAACCTTTTCGCGTTCCCGCCATACCAAAACTTTTTTAAATGGGTTTTGCGATGTTGCCACAATTTTGCCGATGTCTTGTGTAGAAGAATACTCTACTCTACTGTTTGTTCCTTGGACCCTTTATGAAATTCTGATCAATTATTCGTCTGAGGTTTGTTCGGTGTCAGAATTGTGGAAGCTTATACTAATAATTCTTCAGGCTTTTGTTACTATTATCTTTAGGTTAGTTATCTTAGAAGATTTACGATCTTCTAAGGCTATTATAGTAATTATTACCTCAGACGTGGTCCAAGGTTATTACTACTACTCACTAAAAACTTCCTTCTCATGATTTGACTGACATTCTTAATTAGATTGCAATTTTTTTTCTACTTCACAATAAAGTACGATAAATTGTCCGTTATACACTTAGATTGACAAAAATCCGAGGTTGATAGACTTGCAAATGTAAGAAAATAACAGTGTTCAAATTTATTTATTTACTAAATACATGTTTGGTAGATAAAAATAGAGTTTCACTATAATTGACCCCTACTGGGTGAGGGAATGTCAGAGTACGAGTACAAAAATTACACAATATATTCCAGTAATATAATTGTCTATTATTTTAATTAATACATTCATGCCTATTGTTATGTGATGAACCCATAACAAGTAATAAAGTCCTTAGTATATTTACATATGTATTTTCTTTTTATCAAAAGGTAAATAATATTTTTATGTAACAACTAATTTCCATTATGAAATAAAGAAAAAATAGTTGAAAAGATTACCCTTTTGTTTTCATGTCGTATATTAACCTGTTTACTCGATTTTCCTTTTTTTCCAGTAAGTTGGTTTTTAGGACATGTTATAGAAATCTGATGGTTAGGGCTCCAAAATGAATTTACCGCATAGAAAATTCAGTGTATGTCTTCTAAGGTTCACCGATATACTTTTGGCAACATTGACACGTTGTTTCCGTAATATGTAATCTGTGATAACGATGCTTGAATCCATGCCTCAATTCCTGTGCTAATGACGTCACGCACGCAGGTTAAACATGACGCAACGAAAAGAATGCGTGGCTTTATGAAGTAAAAACCGACAATACCTACTTATCTTTACCCGATGCTTGGAGGTATAATAGGTTAGGAGTACTATAATAATCAATATCCACACGGTCAGCCTTCCTACTACAGTAAAAAACCGTTATCACCCAAACTAACCTAATCTTGTGTAAACGGTATGAGTGTCTGCGTAACTTAGATTTAATATAGGTGCTGTTACTTTTTGCCTTGGCATATAGAGGTTAAGAATACTAAAATTATAGTTTTATATGAAATTACTTTATTGAACATGTAAAATCCGTATTGACATGAGGAATGCTAATTCTCATTTACAAATTAACAGTAAAATTTAAGAGACAAATCACATCGAAAACCTACCTATCAACTAACTAAAAATACAACATACACATCAATTTCCTAAAATAAAAGTGCTCAGCAAGGTATAACATACACTGCCTGTTCTTAGCTTACAGTTTGGTACAATTATCAGCATTGAAATTTACAATGAAGAGGTAGGTTTCACTAACAATTAGTCGTTTTAGATAATAGTCTCTAATTTTACATGTTAGTTAAATAGTTTTACCAAAACTGTTATGTCCAATGAATGTAGACAACTCACTTATTGTAACGCAGTAACTAAAACAGTATTATTCATTCCGAAAGCACAGCTTCTAACAAATACAAAGCAAATCAGGTATCTTAGCAGACATACAAGTTTTGATGAAACCAACAGAGGTTCATCAGTGAGCATCCAGTAGTCACAGCGAACTTAACGAGGGAGGGCTAACTGTACAATTCCCCAGTGTATACATGCTAACACTTAAACATTATTTTTTTTGAGGCTTAGAAACCTAGACCCTAGCCAGTGGCAAAACTTTCCAAACTCTGCAATCACTATCTTTAAATCCTATTAATACTAAAACACCAGTTGTAGACGACCACTTAGTACAAAGAATTCATATGCAGACCAAAATGTAATACATCAGAGAAGAGCTACGGAAATTAATAGATTATCGAGACAATTTATTAAATGAATTGTTGTAGACTTTGGAAAGTCAGTCCCTTTTTACTTTGTAATAAATTAAGTCCAAGTAAATTATTCAATATGAACATGTTTTGTAGATGGGAGATCACTCGCTTTCCTCGTCCTCTTCAGCATCATCCTCTTCCTCTGATTCCTCCTTCTTTTTCTTTGATTTCTGGAAATAACACAAGTGTTAGACCAGAACATTTACAAAATATTAATGTGCTCAGTAGCCACTAAATGTTCCACAAAATAGAACATGAAAAAAGGCTTTTTAAGGTTTTAGGTGATCTAAGTTGCACTGTGACAAATTGAATGAAGTGTATGACAAATATGGTACTTACAGCGGGTGCTGCCTTCTTTCCCTTCTTGCCACGTTTCTGTGCCTTCTTACCGCCTTCTTCACCACCACCACCATTGGCATTGTATGACTCTAGATCCTTGGCATACTGCTCCTTAGCTTTAGCAGCCTTCTCTTCCCATACCTGACAAAATCAAAAGATAAGTAACTATCCATGCCAATATGGAAAGTAACAAAGAACTTTGTTATCAGGTAGGCTACATAGTACTTACACTCTTGTCCTTCATCGATTTCCACATTTCACCTCCCTTTTTAGCGATCTCGGTGACTTTGAGACCGGGGTGCTCAGCCTTTATCGATTCTCTCGCACTGTTTAGCCATAGCATGTATGCTGACATAGGACGCTTCGGCTTGTCCGTCATTTTGTTTTTTTTCCTATAAAATAAAAAATATGATATAAAACAACAGGCAAATGCAAGGGCAACAGGTTAAACGAGGCATGGCTCGAAGGATTCTAGTACTTGATAGCCTTCCGACTGCCTATATGGCAAAGTAGGGCGGCGTTTTGGCGGGAAACGCATTTACGGACCAAATACATGAAAAATCATTACTTTGTCGATAAGAGACGATTTATCTAGTATAGAAATCACGAAAACACAATAGAAAAGCTAGATTTATTGTAAAAATAGTTATCGCCCCATATAACGAGTTCACTGTCCTAAGCTTGGGTCGAACGAGCCATTTTGTTTTCACGGATTGCGACGAAAATACGCATTAACTAAATAAGACTCGACTACCAGTTAATCCAACGATAATTGATCTAAATGTCGTAGAAGAACTGTTCCTATCCTTCAATGGAAAATATCTGAGAAATTAATTATTGAAATAAGGCGTCTTTCTGTACCCACGCGTAGTATGGAAAGTACGACGAAGCCCATAGCCATGTTTGAATGCGAATTCCAACGTGGAACGAAAAGTAATTTTGTGAATCAAGCTCTAATATTCACTATTAAACTCAATATAACACTTAACTTTGATTAGAAAAATAGTAGGACTTACCTGATGGCAAAAATTTTGAAAATATTTTTGAACTGGTGCACAACCAAACTGTAGACGTAGAGAACCAGAAGAAAATGTATGGAGCTCAAAGCAATGTTCCCAGAGCAAGCTAGCTTGGGGTCGTATCGCGTCGGTACACTAGCGCCATCTACGACGCGTCCTATTGGTCGAAATAATCAATGGTGCCAACAAAACGACAGCATTGAAGCTTCTTGTACTACGTATATCCGCGGTAGCTAATAAGGTGCGTCAGTCGAATATAGACTTTAACACAACCGACTTAAGAAATATTTTCATTAAACTCAAATATCTTCATACAAATGTTCCTAAAAATTATTTTGCGATATTTGTTAGAAAATATATTGCAATAAGTTTAAAAATCAAGTTTTCAGGTTAGCCTATAAACTACTGCATATTTTTCTTCAACTTCATCAGTACATTTATGTTAGAAGTATATCAAAAAGTGACCCATTCCACTATAGACCTCTTCCTACTAAAATTAACTCGCGCCTTTATTTTGAATGCCGCCAACGTTTAATTTCGGAAAAATAAAAGCGCGGCAAACGCTTGTTAGAAAGAGACACCAATAAAACATACCGCATGAATGGGAACACGTTTGTTTACGATTTGGTATTTTGCTGAGAAATAGTTTTTATTTCTAGTGAAATAAAGGTTGAGGTCTAAAATTTCTCATTTTTCTATACCTAGGTATAACGAGGCCAACGACATTTACATACATAGCGATTACGATATAGAGCTATAGACAAGATTATATAGAACAGTGGGTAGGGCTAGGTACTTGCTTATTTACAAAAAGAGCTCATTGAAAAAAACCTAAAATCGCCAAAAATCAATTGTACCATATAAATTTCATTGTTTTTCGTTTACCATGCAGCTGATATTTTCTCAAATTTTAAATCCCTCTAATCTAATAGTATATATGTATAGTTCTTCACATTAGTAAGGTGCCACAATTAGCTTGATTTAGGTTAGTTAGCATCCGTATAAATAAAAATATCACTTACTGACCGCGGTTCTGAAATACCTTATACTTTCACTAACCCTGTTTGAAGCGGCACAAGATGTATTTTTTGTACAAAAAGTATCGAGCATTGCCCGTCGCTTGCTTGGTGGTAAGCATCATAGTTATTTGCTGGTTGTTCTTGTTTTCAGCGGGAATACCGTTACCTACAGACTACAACCATTAAAATTAGGTCATCATGAAAAAGTTACGCGATTCCGAATGTTATTGTGCGGGCTTACAATATGCAGTTGCGTAGTTTGTCCGTCATCGTTTGATTTGAATGGCAATAAGATTTAATAGTATAGGCCTTTTGGAAAGCATCTCGTTCCTATCATACTTCTTAAAAATCACGGTACCTATTTGCTAAATGATACACAGACTTGAAGTTCGAAAATCTCTGTTTGCCTTACCCCATATACCTAGGTATTTGTTTTTATTGCCTCATACAGGCGTTTGTAAAGTACATATTCGCGTTGCTTTAGCATTTCACGTTTGTCGCCATGAATGCTATGGCAATATGTTTGCAAACAGTTTCCGACACAGCTAACATTTTTTTGCCGAAAATAAATTCCGATGTTCTTCAATCGAAAATAGCGATGCCCTGTAGGTACATTGTTTTGCTACTCAAAGTTCTGTACATAGATGCAATGGGCATAACATAATTATTGTGTTATCTCTTATCATCAGGAGAGCGTCTCGTTTGATTGATTACTTTCACATTAAGTTAGTAATGAGCGTCAGTAACTGTGCCCAGAGGGTCTAGACAAAATTACATACGATTAGCGATAACGCTAATAGAAAAGTCCAAAAACATACGTGAGTGACATAAGCTGTCCACGTCACATAATATCGACTGTTTATAGTATCAATCCCGTACATTTTTTCCTAAAAAATTGACCTTCACGTGTAAACTCCATGTAACGTCACTCGATTTAACATCAAACTCCTTAAAACGTTGAAATTACTCGACTTTGGTTGCTTTGGCTTGTTGTCCATAGAATGATACACTCTATGTAGCATCACGCACAGTACATAACGATCACTATATGTCGTTATAAAGCAAGTAATTTCGAGAACTAATAAAGCACCTTCTGTTTATTTGTTTCTAAGTTGCCGAAATTGATAAGAACAGCAGTTGTGTACGTTCTTTTGTTTGTCATTTTGTTATTTTATTGTCTGGCCCGTATTCACCTCTACTGTCGGCATCATACGAACCAGAGATTCTAAGAAATTCGTTCTTTTGTTTTTTGTAATAACTTTGGGCGTGTTTGCCTCGGCTGCTAGACTGTCGTTAGTTTATTATTATGCATTTTCAACACGTTATCATATTCTTAGTTGCTCACAAACTGTCTTCTCCACATAACGACAACTCTCTATAACACCAGAAAATACGCAGTCTTATCAGAGTCGCAATATAGAGTTTACACTGAATTTAGGTTTAAAGAATACTAGCAGCTAGCGAAATTAAGGGAATATTGTGATAACTATAAAAAAAGTAATGATGCCTCATTATTTTCATTTTAAAAAGTTTTAGTAAGATTCCATAACTATCTATCTATCTACGGCTACAATGAGCAGGACTTATCTTTCATCATCGGGATAGCGTCTCATTGCATCCTTCCTTACCGTACAAACGTGAAATGGAACTGTTTTGTCGTACATTCTTGTATCGAATACAGTGTAATTCTAAAACAGTATTTCCATAAAACGGAAATTCTCCCTATACCTAACGAAAAGGAAGCATTAGTCCAGTTTGAATGATTTGCCTTCAATTTCATACCTCTACATTAATACTCGTATGTAGGGACTCGCTTTGTGACATAACGTAACAACCATTCTCTATAACGATAAATGTTTTAGTACTCATTAGTCAATACATGTTTATTAATGGTATTATGAACTTTGTTAGTCTTTCAGGCGATACTTTCAGACTTTATAGCATTTTTTTAAATTCCTACGACATGACTATTGGAAAACGAATCTAATTTATTAAAATTGATATATCCAAGAACGATGTAAAGGAAGCAAATATGTAATTTAGAATTATTAACTCATTAGAAATTTATATCAAAACTGATAGTAAAAATGTGTTTTTGAAGATTACAAGAATAAAAACGCGCGAATGTGCAATAGATCTATAATAAGGTATTATATATTTTTTAGGACTACATAGGTTAAGTAAGACAGAATTGAGTTTAGTTTTTTAATTTTCAAGTATAGTGAGAAAAACAAAGAAGTTTTTATATGACCGTTATGTGGAACTTGCGTAACTGTCATATTTTTGTTCGGCTATATCAGACTTTATATAGCATAACATTAAACTGATTATTGATTGCAGCAACAATTGTGCTCGAAACATCGGAGTATAAAGCCTGCTGACATTTTTAAGATAGACCTAAGGTCATTAGCCTTTGTTACTTATGTTTGTGCCCCATTCTAGGCTAGGTTTATGTTTACCATCTTCGACCATTCTGACGCTTGACAACGGATTAGATTAGGTTAGTAGTGGGTTTTGGACTGTAGTTTTGACGAAACATAGTCTGTTACACATGAATAAAAATTATGGGATGTGGAGGACACCTGTAAGTTTAAAAAAAAAGTGTCAATGTGTGTGTCCATGTCTAAACGATTAAAAAAATAGGTAAATGTAATAAGACGAACGAGACGCTCTCCTGATAGTGAGAGATAACGAATTTCCATGATCATTGCAGCGATACACAGAACTTTGAGTAGCAAAATAAAGTCCTGCAGGCGTACCATGAGGTTTTACGTTTACGTATAATATGAATTATATGAAGAAAATTAACAAATGAAATAAAACTATTCCATAAACGGTCGGTATTTATTAACTTTTTATTGAATCGTTATTTTGACAACTCGGCGGTACAGTTTAGGTGCAACTAACGTCAAATAACACCTCATGGTACGAATTGAATGAACGAAATGCCGTTTTCTGACAAGTTTGCGATGATGTTTAAGTTTCGGCGGACAGAGATGGCGGCGACCTAAACTGTCCTGCTATAAGGACCTCATGGTACGAATTTGCCAAACGGTTCAGTTTAGGGCCTATACTGAACTGCTCTAACACCTCATGGTACGCCTGCTGATCGCTGCTTTGGCGCTCATTGTTTTGAGACTTTCGATGGTTACTCTCGATAGCCCTGTAATTTTGCTAGCTACAGTACCTCTCGGACCGGAACATAGTAATGTTTACATACTACTGCTTGGCAGCAGAATATCTGGTGCTGCGGTGGTACCTACCTACACGACCTCCTGCTAAGGAGATCTACCACGAAGTAAACGTATACGTACTCTTTAATCCTTTAGCTATGGAGTGGTATCATGTTGGATGTTGCCATGTAGGTAAAAGATATATAGCTGTAACATTAAAAGACCAAAAAAATTAATAGGAAAAAATCTTTTAATATCACCGCGTCGGAAGCTACCGGTACGTGGAATTTAAGTTTGTCGATTTATTTCAGTTTTTTATGATTAACTAACTGCGCCGCGCACATGTTTTCGAGATAAAAAGCCTATGTGTTAGTCCAGGGTGTCAGCTACCTCCATACCAAATTTCATTAAAATCCATTCAGTAGTTTTTGCGTGAAAGAGAAACAAACATACATACAAACTTTCGCGTTTATGACGTTTTTAATATTAGTAGGAGAATTTACTATTGAAGTGTACGACCTCGTACTTCTATCCCTTTTTTCACTACAGGACAAGTAGAAAGACATTCCACTACCACCATACCAAACCATACCATTACCATAGTGCAATTTCTACGTACCAAACGTTTTGACCCTATGTTTCTAATCCGCACAGCAAAGGAATGGAACAGGTACCTAGCCTCTTTACCTGAGGGATATAATCTGGATATTTTCAAGGTCAGAGTAAATCTTCTCAATCCGCCAAACGAACGAATCGTTTGGCGGTAAAACGTGGACTTTACTTGAAAAAACTATCCTCCGATTTTGTTACCACCAGTGAAGACTTTCACATCAAAAATTGCTTACCGCATGTTTGCCAAATGGCTCTCGATTATACGTATATAGACTACTTATATCTTGGACCTTTTATAGACTTTATGCAAAAAAAAAAAGTATTTAAGTATTCTATCAGTTATCTGTCTTCCATAGCACAAGCTCTGCTTAGTTTGGGGTCAGATGGCGCTGTGTGTAATGTCCTATGATATTTATTTATTATTTATTATTTACATAGTCGTAAAACGATTTGAAAAAGAAAGACTGTATGTGCTGACGAATAAGCTTTATTTCATAGTTGCGATAGAAAAAGGGGGAAATAAAAGTAATATCGAAAGAATCCATTTATAAAAATAAGGAAAACATTTTGCGTCATCATAAAATTTAGGTAGGTAATACTTGAGACATTATTTTAGCAAATAATAATTATTAGCAAAATTCTGTGTTTTTCTTTCTTTCATATAACCTAATGCAAAATATTATTCGGTCCGCTTTACAACAAAAATTGTTTTCATTTGTTTTGTTTATACTACAATATTTCCGATAAATCTTATTTATAGCATCTGTTATTTTATGGGTTGTGCAGATAGGATTAAGACTTAGTCTTAGAAGATTCACGGTAGGCCTTAGTTCACTGATGATGACAGCGGAATGTCACACGCTGTTTACTAATACCAAAAAGAGGAGAGATAATTTATTTCTCTCCCTTTTGTTCTCATTCGTGCGTGGTATTTTATTATAGAGTTCACTTGGTGGTAGGTCTCCTTAGCAAAAGGTCGTCTAGGTACCACCGCAGTACCAGTTATTCTGCCGCTAAGCAGTAGTGTGTAAACATTACTGTGTTCCGGTTTGAAGGGTACTGCAGCTAGCGAAATTACTGGGCTGTTGAGACTAACCATCGCAAGTCTCAAAGTAATGAGCGCCAAAGCAGTGATGCCCTGGACTTTGTTTTGTTACTCAAAGTTCTGTGCGTCGCTGCAATGGTCATGGGCAGGCGTTATGTCTTACCATCAGAAGAGCGTCTCTTTCGTCTCATTACTTTTTACATAAAAAAAAAGGGATATTGAACATTACTTGTCTACCTTTTTAGGGTCTTTGTACCTTAGTAAGTAATTGCTTCACATAACAATTCGAGTTCGGCACTTTTCTTTTGCAAACAAAAGCATTTAAATGAGTACTGTGAAGAAACATTTTATAAACGTTCCCTAATGAAAGGGACAAAACGAAGCCCGTGTGAAACTTTTACGAAGTTACTTTCTTGTGTTTTATGGCTCCGAACCGCAAAAGGAAAAAAATCGGCCAAGTGCGAGTCGGACTTGCGCACGAAGGGTTCCGTACCATTATCTATAAAAACGGCAAAAAAAAATCTCGTTTGTTGTATGGGAGCCATATAAAACATTTATTTTATTCTGTTTTTTAAGATTTTGTCTTAGTAATAGGGTCCCGTTTTACCCTTTGGGTACGGAACCCTAAAAATGAACCCTTATAAGATCATTTCGTTGTTCGTCTGTCATTTGGCCAAAACCCTTTTACTCAGGAATACGTAGAGGTATATCAATTTGTAATCAATATAGAATATTCCGGTTTCTTTTGGTGTTTTTGCCTCATATTTTGACACTCGTAAGGGAATCAAAGCCTATAATAACGGACGAGGTGGCTGTCAAACGCTATCCTATATCTACATGTACACTAATATTATAAAGAGGAAAGATTTGTATTTTTCGATGTATGTTATAAAATCTATTGGACAAATGAATCATTCATTTATTAATTTAAAAAAAAACCATAGGGTATGCTTAGCTAACACGAATTTACTCAGCGGTAAATTCAACTTAACGAGTGCATTTCAACAATATTGATAATAATGTATCAAGCAATCGTATAGTTATCGCAGTTTAGTTGACCCGACTCTATTTTGATAAAATTTATTTGCTTACTTTGTAACTACTCACGATGAAGGCATAAATTTGTTGACTTGTAATTACATACCTAGTACCTATATAACGTTACGCAGATGACAATTTTAATAGTTTTTTATGATCTTATAATATTACGTAGATACATACTATTTTTACCCGACATAACTTTGTTAAGTTTTTTGCGCGTATCTTGCATAATTATGTATGTATGTATGTAGAGGTATTTTTTTGTGAATTTCTTTATTAGCTTGTATCTTCCAAACGGCTAGGATGGTTATCCCTATGATATTTGTCATAAAAACCCAAGCGTCCTTGTCCTTAAATAGGTGTTTAAAAGAAAAAAAAATGGCGGATTTTTGGCGCGAAATTGTAATAATTATGTTATTTAAAAAAACAAACCTATCGAGGAATCGAGTAGGGTATTTAAAAATCAAAAAGGGATTACAAAAATATATGGTTAAATTTAATTAGAAATTATAAATTGGTTTAAAAAGATTTTTATAGCGTAAAAATGGGCCGCTATGTTTGTGTCGGACCTCGTCATAACGCCTGTCCATGACCATTGCATGATTGCAGCGATACACAGTTTTGAGTAGCATAACAAAGTCCAGGGTGTCGCTGCTTTGGCGGTCATTACTTTGACAATTTCGATAGTTACCCTCAACAGCCAGACGGTCCGCAACTAGGCTCCCGAAACTACATTTTTGCGTACCTAATTAATATTAGATAGATATTATTTATAGGTAGGTACAAGTAACGACACTGCAGTACAGGCCAATAAGTTTTCATTAATTAAATATAGGTTCAAAAGGTGATCGCTCTTATCGCTTATTAAGATCTTTTCATTTGGACGGATAAGTAAATCTTTTTTCCCTAAAGAACACAGAGATAAGATTATCTAGGTCTGTAAGTAAGTTTCCTTAGAACAACGAACTAAAACTCACCAGTTAAAATGCGTTTTAACATAACGCATTTATCGCTTAAGCATCCCGTTCATAAAAAAATAAAAATATGTATATACAAAGTAAATAATAAATATATTACACAGGATTTTTAGCAAAAACACGGAAAGGTCGCGTTGCTGCATTATATTTTTTGTCTTTTTTTCAAATGTTTATGTATAAATTTATACATAGACATTTGAAAAATAAACAAACAAAAATAATGACTATTTATTTAAAAAGTGCTGAATTACGTGAGTGGGTTTGGAACAATGATATGTGGTAAAACATGACTTTTCGTCTTCTACTTTACTCTTGTGCCAAAACAGCGATGCCCCGAACTTTGTTTGCTACTCAAAGTTCTGTGTATCGCTGCAATGGTCATGGACATGCGTTATCTCTTACTATCAGGAGACCGCATCGTTCGTCTCATTACTTTTACATTTAAAAAAAAACTCTTTACTAGGGCATGACCGGATTTGACCTAACTTATTTTGTGTGACTTTGACTTATTACGGTTTAAGAATCATTTAATCTCATGAAAATTACAAGTAATTTACTTACTGAGATTACATATTTAAGTAAGTTTATTATGCCACTAAGCATAGTGTGCAGGCGTAATGACAAGTACACAAAAACATTACAAATTAAAGAGAAAACAGAAAATATATTTCACTTGATTTTTCTTGTAATACTATAAAATATCTAAATAATTGCAGATGCACAAAGTGAGACGGCATAAACAAAGAAAAAATAAACAAAGTTTACAAAGGAAAAAAAAAACATAATTGGACTTTTCATTTCTGTCTCTACCGTACCTATACCTACATCCCCATTGTAATAAACGAGCAAACGATTTTAAAATGAAAGCAGAGTTAAAACTAATAACGTCTTTCTTTATGACCTGCTCAATATTTCACAAAAGTTCACACAACCTACCGCAAGGCGCAGCTTAATGCTCCTTTTAGGACAAAAGAAAGTTACTATTACTTATTCTGTGAAAAAAGGGACAAACCCTTGGGTGCACCGTGCAACAAAAAAGGTGACTGTCAAACATCTACCTACGTAGTTACTGTTAATTATTCTGTTACTGAGAAGTTTAAACGCTCGTCCTTTTGGGGATGCATTTTTTATAGTACTCACTGGTTTCCATTCCCAGTACCGACCACGAGTGGCGCGAAAACGGTTTCGCGGTTTTAATAATAATGTAAGATAGAAACTTTTTACAGTACAGACAGAACAGATAGAAGGAGGTCGTAGGTAAAAAAAACCTATTTTTATCAAAGTCATTAGTTTTTTGGCGGGAACGCGGGAAGAGTCGTGTCGCTCCGTTGTATTTTTTTCCAAAACTAGTGTTTTGTCGAGTGTTTATGCATAAAAATGGTGGTGTTTTATTAATAAAGTGCCGAATTACAAGCGCGAGTGTGGGAAAATGATATAATGTGGTGAAACATGAGTTTTCGTGTTGCTTCCAAAACTCCATAGAAGCTTTATAGTAAAGTCGCCACTACTTTACTAAAGCATGACTGGACTTAACTGACACGAACTGGACTTGACTAAGACGACTTTGACGATAGCTATAGCTAAGATACAGCAGAAATAACACTTAAGACAAGGCAGTATGGCTTTATAGCTTTAGCCTGCCCGAAGGGGCAAATTATAAAAAAAAAATCAAAGTCATTATCTATGAAACTATATAGCTAATTGTAGGTATGGTTCCTGTTTTGCAGTCAAACTATTTACAAGAACTTGCATAATAATTATGCTACTTATTAGGTAAGGTAGGTACCTACTTGAATATTTTTAAAATACAGTCTAAACTCTTTATAACGTCACTCGATTTAACGACACACTCTTTATAACGTCGCATTTGCTTGACTTTGATTGGTTTACCTTGTTTTGTAACAAGTTAAAAAGTAGTCAAAGTCCAGTCCATGTCAGTCAAATCTAGTCATGCTGTAGTAAAGTATTGACGACTTTACTATAAGTGTATTATTGTTTATTATCAAATCACTTGACACTGGCAAATGCACAAAATGCGACGCCAAAATCAAAGAAGAAGAATATAGCGCCACGCTCATCGCTCACTCTATTTAACGACAAGTCGACGACAATACGGCATTATAAAAGAAGCTCTGTCTAAGTTGCCAAAATTGATAAGAACTGGCAGCTGTGAACGTTCGTTTGTTTTATTGTTTTATTATCTAGCATGTGTTTACTTCGACTGACGTGCCGGGGATTCTAAGAAACGTTGTCACGGTCACTAGACTGGTCAAGTTGTTAAACGTTATCATAATCGCAGTTGCTTACAGACTTTCGTACTGTAAACATGGCGAGTAAACGAAAATCTTTATGTATAGACAAAAAAGTTTTATTAATACGCTCAATAGAGGCTGGAGAAAAAATAAGTGATGTTGGAAGACGCTTTAGATTTAGCTACTCTACAGTGTCTACAATATGGAAAAACAAAAAAAAAATTCTGCAAGCAGAGGAGGATGGGAAATCTTCCAAGAAATTAAGGAAACCACAATACGAAGATCTGGATCAAGTGATGCTATCATGGTTTTATAGACAACGTCAGAATAATACGCCTGTCTCTGGGCCTATCATGAAAGCTAAGGCGAAAAGATTTGCCGAAGAACTAGGATTAACTGCTTTCAAAGCATCAGAAGGATGGCTCGGGAAATTCAAGCAACGACACCATATTAACTTTTTGAAAATTAATGGAGAAGCAGAAAGTGATGATACGAATGTGACTCACGACTGGATTCATAGGGTGTGGTTGAAAGAAAAGTATGCTCCGAGTGACACATTTAATGCTGATAAAACCGGAATTTTCTTAAAGTTGACTCCCGATAAAACATTAAAATTTAAAGCAGAAAAGTGAGTAGGAGGAAAGCGCTTCAAAGAGCGTATCACAGTACTTGTAGCCAATAATATGAGTGGCACTGGCACAGAGAAAAGGAAGCTGTTGGTGATGTCAATCCAAAAATCCGCGTTATATGCGTATACGCAATAAATGTTGTTACATAATTGTTTGTGTGTAAAATGTGTACTATATTAGTAAATACATATTATTTTAGAATAGTAAAATAATATCTTTTATTTTCTTTATAACGTCGAAAAATGATCAGCTGTTAAGTGTCGTTACATAGAGTTTACACTGTATTACCTAGTTACCTACATACCTATGGGGCTGTAACCAACATTAAAACAAGCATATGTAGGGGACAACGTTAAATAAAAGATATTGGTAAATTCTACCTAGCTGAATTGCAAATGCCACTAAATTTCATATCTGTAGGTAACTATGGATGAATAATGCAGGTTATCAAGTTATCAATTTAAGTAAAACTTAATCAATTCAAGTTTTTAGAAATCGAATTGATTAACTCAATTCGATTTAAAATAATTTTAAATCGGATTGATTATATTTATAACTTTTTTTTTTAGTTTTAAGTTTATTTCGTACATAAATACATACCTAATTGTTTTATTATTGTGTCGTGGGTACGTGAATACCTACGTGTGCATTTTTAAACACAAAAACGTCCTTCATTCAAGTCCTTAAATTCTGTTATCATCAGTTTTCTAAATTGAACCTTATAGTACCTATATGGAAGCGAATTTAAATACATATTCGCGTCGAAAACGTGCAACTGGCTATTATACAACAAGGCATTAAGGCATTTATCAAAATAAAGTAATATGCCACCAGACGATAGACCTATTAAGGGTTAATGTACACAACCATGAAATATAAATTTTCCCTTAGCAACGGAACGTACAACACCGACGTCCGCTCACGTGTAACGTAGTCAACAGAATCGTGAAACTTGTACGTGATCTCTGCACATCAATGGTTTCAGTCTTTTATTACTGGTTTTTATACTTAGGACGCGGTTTCTTGCAAATATTCATATTTCAATTGGAATTTGTTTGCACAATCCATTTTTATGGCGACTTAGCGATCAATTCAACGAATTGTAGGTACATACGCCGACCTGGATCAGATACTATTTACCTACTTACTACCAATGACGTACTATATAAAACCTCATTGCTAACTACGCAATTTATTTTAATATAAAACTAGCGGACGCCTCGCGGTTTCACCCGCGTAGTTCCCGTTCCCGTGGGAATACAGGGATAAAAATGCCTATGTCACATGTCTTCCCAACAGTGAAAGAATTTTTTAAATCGGTCCAGTAGTTTCGGAGCCTATTCATTACAAACAATCAAATCTTTCCTCTTTATAATAGTAGATATAGATAATGAGTAGAACGGGAGGCTTTCCTGATGGTAAGAGATAACGCCTGTCCATGACATGACCATTGCAGCGATACACAGAACTAGCAAAACAAAAGTCCAGGGCATCGTTGTTTTAGTGCTCATTACTTTGCGACTTTCCGTGATTAGTCTCAATAGCCCTGTAATTTCTCTAGATGCAAAACCCTTTAAACCGGATTACAGTAATGTTTATACACTACAGTTTCGCGGCAGAATATCTGGTACTGCGGTGGTACCCATCTAGATGACCTCCTATTAATGTTAGCCTCTATTCTATAGGAGGGGTGACGTAGCCTGACAGCGGTTGAGAAAGAACTGTTGTAAAATGATTCTATAGATGTCCTTATTTTTGTATTGTGCCGATGATAGTGACTATTAGTAGTGATTGTTCTGTTAGCTCATTTAGTAGTAGCTTGTTCCTTTATAAATAAAAATATTGAGATCAGTATTTTATCAGTCGACTGGTTCTCATAGTACAAGCTTTATTTGATTTGTGGCTAGATGGCGCTGTGTGAAAATCTCATCTAATATTTTTTATTTTAATGGAGTGCTATTGTTTATTTTCTCTACACGTTAAAAAAATTATTTACCTTTACAACTACACATTGTTTATCCAAAAGTCTGTCGTGACGTTATGCACCAGACTGCAACATTTCAATCACGAAAAAAACAAAAACTTTTTTTCTCAAATTTTAAAATAATTAAATAAAGGAGGGCATTTAACACAGCGCCATCTAGCCCCAAACTAAGCAAAGCTTGTCCTATGGAAACCAGATAACAGACAGATTTTTTGTTGTAAAAATAGTAACAATTCAATAAACTAACAGACACACATTCACATTTATAATATTGTAGGAATACAGCTGGTTGTAGTTTCCTTTTTTTGAGTAAAATAAGAGACGTAAATCCGTTCGCAAAACAGCCTGTATTTATTTACTATAAAAAAACATAAAACCGGATATATTTCAGAACTTTTCTTATGAAGTCAGTTTACAATACCGAAGCATCTTATAGTAGCAATGAAATACGCAACTTTTAAAAATGTAACTATACAAACATAAAACGGAGGACAGCGGCAAATTCCTTCGCGTCCAATTTACATAGATCTATTAATGGTGAATGACGTGGCTCAAACAAACACATCACTCGAACAAAAAGATATAGTAATTAAAGATACAGTTACTTTACAGAGGGGCTGGCGTAAGTTACCACTTTACGAAATAAATTCTTAGAAATTTACCCATACGCAAACGATTTAGTACACAGATTTGTACTAATAGAGATGCCAAGCCAAGCTTGCCATATGTAAGTATCTATAAAACCAGTGCAAAAAGTATTAGCAACTGTAGGGTGACATAATTAAGATTCTAAATTTGTAGTATTAAAAATTGATTTAAAATTAAATTTTATTATTTAATTTATAAATAATTATTATTTTAAATTTTATATTGTTTCCTATTGTTTTTGTAATCATTATGAACATGAGTAACGTTGTCTAAAATAAATGTTTTATTATTTTTGGTAAAGCCGCATGGTGTAAACGAATTTAAATTTTACATACACATAATTACATATATATATGTAAATTTTATTCACAAACCAAACGATTTCATATGTTATGCACTTAATTTATAGGAGCCATTTAAAACTTGTAAAATGGAATTATTATTAGTATAAAAAGTACACATTGTGCATTGTACACTTTACAAATTCTGATTTTGTTCATACATGGCGTGATCATTTATGTAATTTTACCTCGCTACTAAAATTAAATAGATTGAAAACAATATGCACACATGACATTTTAATAAAATTCGATTCGTGTGCTTACAAAAATGTACCGACTACTGCATACACTTGACTCAAGCGCTGAGTATTGGCATCTCTATATCAAATTATCTTTGTGGATAAAACTTTTAAACACCCATTTGAATTTATTACGCTAAAATGCTTGTCCATCGATTTTTTTTGTACAATTATCAAATTTTGCCACATTCGATTCAATAATATTTTATTGTAAAACACCATACTTACGTTACATTACGATAGAATTGCGTTACATTATAAAATAATACACACGAAAAGACAACAATTATTTATCGGAAATATCTTAGGTTACTTTAAAAAAAATGTTAATCAGTTGATACATAATGCCAATCAGGAAAAACTTTCATGCTTTCAACGAACATTCAAACTTAAATAACACATAATTATTTACAACACCTTACATCGCTACATTATCGTTTTAGCAAGCCTATTCTAATGTAGGGCAATACGAAAATATCACAAACTGTATGATAACGACAATATTACTTTTTATAATTTAGATGGGGCAATTTGTTAGTAAAATGATAATACAATCAACGTTGGGACAGTATCTTGAAAGCAAATGTAATTTAAATTAGATTTTAATGTACCTTAATAATTTTATGTTTGATTTTTCTATATTAAAACATGATTGTTTTTTTCACTGGTCCATATTTCGTACTTGCTACTCCTATTGATTACATTATAGCCAATTAAACTTTCCCGATGTGTGACCATTCTAGGAAAAAATATTTCGTATCTATTTGGAAATTCTTTTTTACGACCAAGAAGGTTAATTTTTTTTTAATAACTAGCTTGCTGTTTCAAGCTTATTTTAAAGTTTATTTTTATGTTTTTCTATCGTTATTATTTGTATTTATTTTTTACACTAAAAATAAAATGGTGTCATTAAAATGTTAACAAATAATTGGAATTTTCCTTCGATTAATCCTTTAACGAATTACAAACAAACAAAAATTTTTTTTACGAAATTTCCAACCCTATCTACAAATGAGTTTTGACTTAACACATACTAAGTATATTTCCAATTAAAATGTCCTTTTTATCCAAGGTTATAAGCTTGGACTGTACGAAGCCAAAAATGGGTCATTGCATTCATCATTATAAATATTTTTTTACAATAGGCACAACTCTAAAATCATGAAATAAAATCACCTGTTCCATAGAAAATGTCCTTGGCCAAATTTTACAGCTGAATTTTTTTCGCGATTTCTGAGTTATGATCATAGTAAAATTTGTTTATAATTATGAGTACAACGACACTTCGTTGTAGTAATTATAACCCCAAGTTTATAACCTTGTATAATTTTCAAGTGACCGATACAGCAATAATAACTGTTATTTCGACATAAAATAATTATATTTAGATAGTGACATTAAAAAATTAAAGGGCACAGAAAAATAACACAGAAACAATGTATGACATTGACCGTAGCAGTGATGTTTAGTCGCTCCCGCTACCGCTTCCGCTTTCTTCTGCGGAAGACGCTGACGCCTCTGACGAAGATTTTTTCTTAGATTCCTTCTTAGAGTCTTTACTCTGCAACAATTACAAAGATTTTTTTTATTAAATCGCTGTAATTGTTTTGGATGAGCAAATTTCACACGTTTTTCAGAAAATTAACTAATCAGAATCATTTATTAGCCATAAATAACAACGATTTTTTTTTAAAGTAATGAGACGATCGAGACACTCTCCTGATGGTAAGAGATAACGCCTGTCCATGACCATTGCAGCGATACACAGAACTTTGAGTAGCAAAACAAAGTCCAGGGCATCGCTGTTATGGCTCTCATTACTTGTTGATTGTTACAATATAATAAAAAAAGCGTCTAAAATTAAATTTCAGCTAAGTTATCAGACCAAGTAATTAGGAAAATGAAAATAAGGAAGCTGGTAATTCACTGTTTCCGTTCTCAAACATTTAGGTTTCCACACGATGTTTTTCTTTTTTATTTAAAGTTAGTGCCAATTACATACTTAGAAAAGATGCGTGTAGTGAGATTCCAACCTAGTACTATAAGATAGACATCACAAATAACTTATAAAAAAAACACAGGCTAATTTTTATCCTGGAAGTGTAAATATCAGTGAAGCCGCGGGGTGTAGTATGTAAATAATTGTAATATTAAATTAAGAGTTTTGGCATAACGTGGCAGTCATGTCGCTGCACAAAACTTGTGTTATTTCGAGGGTTTATTTATAAAAACAATGTTTTTTTTATTCATAACAAATTACGCGAAAAATGATCGAATAATGTTATGAAATATGACTTTTTCGTATTAATTCTAAAATTACATTGAAGCTCGTTGTAAAGACACTACTACTTTACTAGGACATGACCGGACTCGACCATAGCTAACACTATGTGACTTTGACTGTGAATTAACTCGATTTTTCATAAAATACTGTGACTGTGACTTTTCGTATAGCGGTTTATCATACGAACCGCGTAATGTAGTTTATTTTAATATTTTGCCTCAAATTTTGTAAAGTTATGTTAGTTTATTTATTTATATTGTTTTCATTAAATTTAAATTGTTAAGACTGAATATAATTATTTTTTTAAGTCCAACCATGTTATCACATAAATAACAGTAATGTCTTCGCTGATAATATAGTTTCTTTAAACCTAACCGATATATATATACAATGGAATTTCCTGCCTGGGTGTTCGACGATAGATACAATCTGAGTGCCTTGAAGTCGCAAGTGAATCGGCTTCATTTAGGTAAGCATACTCCATTGTGACAGCATCTTAGCTTAACATCAGGCGAGTTGAGTGTCAAAAGTATATTTAGTAAAAAAAACACTTGACACTGGCCACGCAAAGTGCTACGCAAAAAACAAAGAAAGAAGAAAGTTAAAATCATTTTGCCGGCTGTAAAATAGAAAGAATTTTTATTTAACGCAATACATATAAAAACAAATGAAATATTTATGCTGAATATTGTTACTTACATCTTTTTTGTCCTTGTCTTTCTTCTTGTCGTTGTCCGAGTCGGAGGAGCTGTCATCGTCGTCGATGTACTCCTTGCTGGTGAATTTGCCGCCGCCGCTGCCGGTGCCGGCTGTGCTCGCTTTAGCAGGTTTCGACTTGCCAGTCGATGGTTTATTGGTCTTGCGTTCAGCTGCTTTTCGCTCCTGAAAATTTATTTGAGTTTTAACGATATTAGTACGCGATTTATATATGTTGTATGTATATGTGTAGCGATGATAGCTCAGTGGTTAGCGCGGTAGGTTCGCATGCCGAAGGGCGTGGGTTCAAACCCCAACAATGAGCTTGAGCTGCCGGTGAAGGAAAACATCGTGAGGAAACTAAAGCATGGTGGTAGGGTACTTTAGTACTCGGCTGGCTAGCTACCACCCTCAAGTTGAAAATCTGTCGCCAAGCATCTAACGGTGTGTTCCGGCAGCCTCACTTGAGAGCCAGTTGCATTCCAGGCTAGGTGTGCTTTACCATCTTCGGCCACACCTTTCAGGTGAGCTGTGGTCAAACAAATAGCCTGTCAACCATTAAAAAAAAAAAAAAAAAAATGTTAACGTCAGTAGCATCGTGGAAACTTTTTTCATAGGGAGCTGTCTCATTAACTAACGCACTTATATTACATAAATGTGAAAGTTGGGATGGGTGGATGTTTGTTACTCTTTCACGCAAAAATTACTGAATGGATTTTGATGAAATTTGGTATGGAAATAGCAGACTCCAGGAAGAGAATCCAGGGTGGATTGACACATAGGCTACTTTTTATCCCGAAAACATGTAGTGGGTAACATCGCGGGGCGCCGCTAGTAAATTATATTATTTAAATATAAATTATAAAATATTAATTTGTAGTCTATTTTTTTGTTGGCCATATCCGGTGGCCTTAGTCATGAGTACAACGCGCGCGCAACCTCGTCGTGACGTGATTAATCTCGCACAACTAAAACAAAAATGTGTCAAAACCACGTCAGTTTCAATAGTAAAATAGTGTATTTTTGTAAAGAAAAAAATAAGTTCCAAATTTTTTACACCAAAATTTTTTTTTTAACTTTTCAACTATTTTGTCAGGTATTTTTTTACTCTACATTTTTCTACATAGCATCTTTTTTGCTATGATCATTTTGTACAGAATGTTTAAATCACAAATAAATATCGTAGGACTATACACACAGCGCCATCTGGTCCCAAACTAAGCAGAGCTTGTGTGATGGAAGTCAGATAACTGATAGAATACATACATACTTTTTTTTTGTTGTAAATACATATTTATAATACATGAAAACATCGAAGGTGAAGGAAAACATCGTGAGGAAACCATAGCATGGTGGTAGGGTACTTTCTAGTACTCGGCTGGCTAGCTACCACCCTCAAGTTGAAAATCTGCCGGTGTGTTCCGGCAGCCTCACTTGAGAGCCAGTTCCATTCCAGGCTTGGTGTGCTTTACCATCTTCGACCACGCCTTCACTTAACATCAGGTGAGCTGTGGTCAAACACCTGGCCTGTCAACCATAAAAAAAATTAGTAATTTCCTCGTACCTTCTCGGCGGCCTTCTTTTTCTTTTTGAATTCGTCTGCGGCACCACTCTCCTTGTATTTGGCCATCGCCTCGTTGTACTCTTCCTTCGCTTTGCCAGCTTTTCCTTCCCATTCCTAGAAACATAATTTACAATCATAAACTAAAATAGTTTTTTTACGTTATAGTTGATTGTGTCACAAGTGGCCAAAATAATGGACGAGAGATTTTTTTTTTAATTTGGGTAACCGATGCCGCTTCAGCAGTTGCGGTTTTTTATTACCGACCAGAACTTCAGAGAAGCAAATTGCGTTCAAACTTCTTGATTATTACTTACAGTTTTGTCCTTAAGGTCACGCCAGAGTTCGCCTCCCTTCTTGGCGACCTCAGTGACTTTTATTCCGGGGTTCTCGTCTAAGATTTTCTTCCTGTTCTCGTTGAGCCACAGCATGAATGCGGTGGAAGGCCGCTTCGGAGCATTAGCGTCTTTTTCACGTTTTTTCGTCTTCTCCTTACGCTTGCGGGGAGCTTCGGACTGTAATAAATCCAAGTAAAAATTTAAAAAACTCCCGACACCAGTATATAATACCAAATCTCGATTCGATCAGTGGTACTCGCATACATAAGAGCTGTTTATCTTTAAACAACTCTTATGTATGAGAGTAGTTGTTTTTGTAGCGATGACAGCTCAGTGGTTAGCGCGGTAGGTTCGCATGCCGAAGGGCGTGGGTTCAAACCCCAAGAACGAGCTTGAGCTGCCGGTGAAGGAAAAACATCGTGAGGAAACCATAGCATGGTGGTAGGGTACTTTCTAGTACTCGGCTGGCTAGCTACCACCCTCGAATTGAAAATTGCCGCCAAGCATCTAACGGTGTGTTCCGGCGGCCTCACTTGAGAGCCAGTTCCATTCCAGGCTAGGTGTGCTTTACCATTTTCGACCACGCCTTCACTTAACATCAGGTGAGCTGTGGTCAAACACCAGGCTTGTCAACCATAAAAAAAACAGCTGAACAGACTTTCTTAAATCATAGTTAAGAACACTTCAAGTCACATAAAAAAATATGTAATTCGCCATTTTTGTGGTGGTGGCAGCCATCTTGGATGTGAAATTTATCGTAGTGTATAGTATTCTATTAGTCAACCCCTTTCATTTGATACCCATATTGAGAGAGTTGTGAAAAAAATATGTGATCCGCCATTTTTGTGGTGGTGGCAGCCATCTTGGATGTGAAATTTATCGTAGTGTATAGTATTCTATTAGTCAACCCCTTTCATTTGATACCCATATTGAGAGAGTTGTGAAAAAAATATGTAATCCGCCATTTTGTGGCGCATTACATATGTGATCCATCCATCTTGGACCGATTTTCATCAAACATAGCTTAGAACACTCCCGACTAATTCCCCTTTCAAACTAAAAAGGCAAAATCAAAATCGATTCACCCGTTCGGCAGCTACGATGCCACAGACAAACACAGACACGTCAAACATATAACACCCCGTTGTTTTTGCGTCGGAGGTTAAAAATTAAAAATCATTGTATTGCATTACCATAGAAGAAACCGAAATTACAACTTAAATGTTTATTTTTTTTTTAAGTAAGTATCTTTTTATTTTAACTTGATGTAAAGGTACAATATAATTTTTTTTTTTTTAATTTTGTCAGCTAGAAAAACAATGGCGTATGTGAATATATTGGAGAGGGTGAAAAAGGAGATAATTTCCCAAGATATAAACATTGTTTCAGCGTTTTTGACTAATCAAGGTAAAATAATGGATGATTTTTTTTTCTATATATTTTGTACAAACAATAAAGTTATTTGTATACAGTATCAATACTCACAATAGTAATAGCTTTCTTAGGTTTATCCTTCTTCTTTTTCTCCTTATTCTTGCTGTCGCCGGAACCGCCTGACGCATCCGAATCTTCCGAGGACGACGGGTTTGTATCGTATCTGGAAAATTACAACAAAACTAAATTCATATAAGAAAGAAAGAAAATAGTTTAATTTCGTAACGCAACCGAACACAAGTACAAAACAATCAAACAGACACATATAGTTACAAAATAGGTTAGAATTACATACATATCAAGTTGAGAACCTGACGGTGTACCAGTTCCATTCCAGGGTAGGTGTTACTTATCTATCTCCGAAAACATTACATTCACTTAACATTAGGTGAGCTCTGGTCAAATACCTAGCCTGTCAGCATTAACCAAAAAAGGATTAGATGAGTTGTGGTCGAATGCCTATGCTGGGTTATATGGGTGTCTATAATATATGTATGTATGTATAATTACTATAGATTGATTGATAACTCTTTATTGTACACACTAAAATACAGAAAACATAAGAAATAAAATAGGTGTAACAACTGGCGACCTTATCGCTAAAAGCGATCTCTTCCAGGCAACCAAAGGACGGATAGGATCAGAGGAAGAAAACACGGGGTGAGTCAATAACGAGGCACATAAGAAAATACATAACTATAATATAAATAAATTAACTATACCGAAAGGTTATTCTTCCACGTAAGTTATTATTTAAAAAAAAAAAATTTACTCACTCTTCCGCGACGTCGCTTTCCCTGGCCTTTTCTGGGTTGAAATCTTCATCAGTCGAGTCAGAGTCATCTGAGTCGGCCGAGTCACGTTCTTTAGCCTCGGCTTTGACTCGTTCCAAGTACGCATCGGGCTCCTTTTCAGTGTCTGAATCGCCAAAGTCATCGTCATATAGGGCTTTGTCCTGGAAACAAATAAATATCGTAGGACATTACACACAGCACCATCTGACCCAAAACTAAGCAAAGCTTGTACTATGGAAGACGGATAACTGATACAATACTTTAAAACACCTTTTTTTGTAAATACATATCTACTTATAATACACACATACCTAGACACAGAACAAACATTTTGTTTATATCAATCACAAAATGTTTGTCCTGGGTGGGAATCGAACCCACGCCCTTCAGCTCTTAGAGCAGACAGCAGAGCAGGGCTTTTGTAGCTATGATAACTCAATGGTTAGCGCGGTAGGTTCGCATGCCGAAGGGCGTGAGTTCAAACCCTGCAGCAGCTGAAACAGCTTGAGCTGCCGGTGAAGGAAAACATCGTGAGGAAACCATAGCATGGTGGTAGGGTACTTTAGTACTCGGCTGGCTAGCTACCACCCTCAAGTTGAAAATCTGCCGCCAAGCATCTAACAGTGTGTTCCGGCAGCCTCACTTGAGAGCCAGTTAAATTCCAGGCTAGGTGTGCTTTACCATCTTCGACCACACCTTCACTTAATATCAGGTGAGCTGTGGTAAAACACCTAGCCTGTCAACCATTAAAAAAAAAAAAAGACACTACCAGTGAACCAACAGGGCTGTCAATTAATGAATAAATATCGGTGTACGTATACATAGACAATGGCATCTAGCCCGAATCTAAAACCTATTTCAAACACTTTTTATATGTATATAAAAGTATATTTAGTTCTGTTTATTTACTAAGGAACTCCCTGGACAGTAAAGGCCTTCTCCATTTTTCTCCACAGAACAGATTTCTTCGCCTTATCTGACCAATTTATTTCTGCAGTTCTTATAATGAAAGATATATATCAAACCGCAAAAAAAAAGACATAAAGGAAACACACATAACACATATAGGAGGATTCTGTAAAGGGTTCCAAAGAGCCTTACATTCTTTCCGGTGTTCTTGACATGCAGTTTCTTAGCTGTGATGTAGTTGAACAGTTTGTCGTACTCTCCTTTTTCTATGCTGCTGAACGTGTGAACGCTGCCTTGTTTCAACTCTATTTCAAAATCGAACGATCTGAAAATATTCAGAAATATATGTATAACTAGATGCGCCCCGCGTTACACGCTACATGTTTTCGGGATAAAAAGTAGCCTATGTGTTAATCCAGGATGTCAGCTATCTACATACCAAATTTCATCCAAATCCGTTCAGTAGTTTTTGCGTGAAAGAGTAACAAACATCCATCAATCCTTTCACATTTATAACATTAGTGGTATTATGTAGATCTTTTGTCTATGTTCAACTTTATGTGTTCATAGTCCAGGTTCAAACCGTGGTGGCGACTATGTCTATGAATAGACACATGTCTACATAATATCAGATGATTCCGAGCATCGCGTCGGCTGGTTGCAGTTAGCATTTGTATTTTAAAGTATCCACTATAATTAAAATAACATGTTTCTTACGTATTATTGTAGTTTATAATTTTACGTGAAGATCCACTAACGGTATGTTCCGGCAACCTCACTAGAGAGCCAGTTTCTTCTCAGGTGTGGTCGAAGATGGTAAATACACGTAGTATTTGCCATCTTCGACCACACCGTCACTAACACCAGGTAAGCTATGGTCAAACACCTAGCGTATCAACCATAAACAACCAATTATAAATGACAAAACACCATACACCCCAAGCACATACTAACTTACTTGGTAGAAGAAGCGCCACCTCGAGCGAAATTTACAGAAGCTATTTCCTCGAACCGTATATGCACGGGCGGCTTGTGTACGTAGATGAACCCTTTCTCTAGAGGATACAGGTAACCGGCCGCTGCTTTGTATGAACAGGCGATCGCGGGCGTTTTGTGATGCCTGAAAAACATATTTCGTGGTTACAAGCAGTGGTATATATGTTTTATGTAGAGGACAGAACCGTGACCGAACACCTAATTCGTTCAGTTCGACTGCATAGTGTTCATTATGTTGAGTACCAAAACAAAGTCCAGTTTATCGCTGCTTTGGCGCTCATTTCTTAAAGACATTTGATGGTTAGTCTCAATAGTCTCGTAATTTCGTTAGCTGCAGTACTTACAGTTCAAAACGGAACACGCTTTAAGGTATTTGATGGTATATCACTGAAAAAATAAATAGAACGACGAAAAATTCTTAGCATTCTATGGTTTTTTTAAATGTAAAAGTAATGAGAGGAACGATACGCTCTCCTGATGGTAAGAGATAACGCATGTCCAATTGCCCATGGCCATTGCAGCAATACACAGAACTTTGAGTAGCAAAACAAAGTCCGGGGCATTGCTGTTTTCGCGCTCATTACTTTGAGATTTGGTCAGCCTCAACAGCCCAGTAATTTCGCTAGCTGCAGTACCCTTCAAACCGGAACACAGTAATGTTTATACACTATTGCTTGGCGGCAGAATATCTGGTACTGCGGTGGTACCTACATAGACGACTTCCTGCTAAGGAAATCTACCACCAAGTATTAGTATCGGCGTGCGGGCTTCAGATCGATTGTGTTGCAGGGATATGGAACCTGTAGTGTCTAGAAATTAGGTATAGGTTTAATTAAGGGGGTCATTTATATACGTATAAATGTTCACTTTCACCCTTGTTCCATCCTTGCCCAACCAAATTTTAAATGATCCAATGCTGCAATGGAAACTCTTTAAATAAATATCGTAGGACCATACACACAGCGCCATCTGGCCCCAAACTAAGCAGAGCTTGTGTGATGGAAGTCAGATAACTGATAGAATACATAAATACTTTTTTAAATATTTTTATAATTATCACACAATGATATCTAGCCTCAAATTGAGTAAAGTGTGTACTGTATATTATGGAAGATAATTGACAGAATATTTAGATAATAATACAACTTTATTGTACACCATCATTGACATAATTATTAAAACATAAAAAAAAACTTTAAACAAACGAAAATTAATAAACCAAAATTAAAAAACCGCCATTGTACTAAATTAGTTTTGAAATGATTCAAAACTAATTTAGTACAATGGCGGTTTTATCGCCTATAGCTAATAATAAAATAAATGCTTAATTGTTTTTTTTGTAAATTCAAAATAACCATTGAAAGAGACCAGGTAAAATCAACATACTAATATTGTGAGATTTATGTGTGAATATTAAAGTCTTACCCGAGGAAGTCTCCAGGGCCTGTCACTCTCCTACTGATGATGACCTTCATTATTTTGGCAAGCACCTCATATGTCGGTCCTGAAAGCTCTTTCGATATCTTGCCTTCATACTTTTCTTTTAGCTCCTCCCTGGAATCCATCAATAATATTTAATGTAATGAAAGTATTAATTTGGTCTATTAGCTAGCGTCATGATTATTATAATCTGTCTTACTCTGTAAACGGCAGTTCCAAGCTGGTCTCCTCTTCGATTCCAAACAGCAACACCAAGTAGTGGTATCTGGTCTGACCTTGCTTGATGGGCGGGTCGAGCGACACGACAAAAAACATTTGTCGCGTGTCCTTATGTGGTAAGAGAAACAGCCGTAGCACAGTCGACATAGGTATTTTGTAGTCAAATGTTTTACCGTGCAGCTGGAAGAATGTCTGGAAAACTTTGATGTCATAGCGACCACTGTAAAAAAAGATAAATAATTGTATAAGGCTTATGCTGAGTACTGATTGCAAATGAAAAAAAAATTCATTAATTTCAATGACACAAAAAAAGACAGCACCATTTTCATTGATGTTTGTAGGCTATAAATACATGTGTGTATAGTATTATAGGCTTTGTAGGTAGACAGTACTATAATGTGTAATTATCACAATTACTTTCATTCTTATTCAGTTGTTTTAAACATTATGTAATTATAAAAAAAAATTAAGTGTATTTATCATTCTCATTATCTGGCAACATTATTTCTTTATATTGTGCAATAATGATTTTCCAACAAAACATCAAGATCATAATTTTTTGACTGTAATTAATCACCCACTGTTGAGCATTAAGACCTTGATTGTTGTACACTACTTATTGTTATCATGGACAAATATATTGTTTTCCTTCCATATTAACCTGGGGTGGATTGACTAATCAACAATTAATTATATCTCTGAAAAAATCCATTATAATAGAACATACCGAGGTGTAAGACACTGGAGCTCCCTGAATATAGCGATAGCATCACCTGATACGGAGATGACACTGGCCTTATTCATGACCTGCTGGTGGAATGCCTCTACAGCATCTAGGTCACCAGCTAACTCGCTGGTTGGAATGTGGAAGCGCATTTCCATTAGTGACACAGGAGTGTCATCATTCTGAAATTGATTATAGTAAATTTTGCAGTATCTTTTTTGCTGTTATTTAATAGTCTTGTATTGTTGTGCTACATAAAGATGTGGTCTATAAAGGAGCATGGCTGCTTAGAATTAATTTATTTATTTAAGGACAGCCAAATAGTATCGGGAGACCCTCACTCAAACAGTGCATTTAATGGATAAGTACAGCCTAATTCAAACACAATGGCTATGAAGTGTGGAGTAATGAGATCCTTCGTAATAGACCACCTAGAGCCACTTAAGAAGAACCACAAAAAAAAATTACTGTACAAATATTTTTCTTTTTTTTAAGATTGGACATGTAACATAGATTTTACTTTTTTTTCTGAATTTATTGACATAAATGTGAAGTAAATAATTTTTAAATAATATTTACAAAACAAGGCACATACCTGGTGAAATTCAAGTGTGACCTCATTCTTGCCTGTGTTGCACTGAGAGACATAGTGCAAGGGAATTTCAAAAGCAGTGTTGGATCCCACATTGAAGCTCAGCAAGGCACCATTAAACTTTGCTGTACCCCAGTTCCATCCTTTAAGAGACAGCTCTTTTTCAAGCATGTCTTTATTGTAGCTTGATTTGAAAAATTTGGCCACTTTTTCTTGTTCCTTAAAATTATGCATAAATTTATATAATTGGAAGAAACAGTAATTTATTATAGACAATTTTAGTAAAAAAGGTAGATAAGAATATGAAGCTATGTAACCTGTTTCCGCTTTTGTAAGGTGGAGTAGGCCTGGGCCTAATCCACCTTATGAGTTATTTGTCTAGCCTGCTCTATAATATAGACTATTAAAACTTTAATTGCACATGTTTTACTATAGTTATACAGAGATAACTAGCATACAAAAACGAAAACAGGTACATTGGTGGTAGTGCTTTTGGGAAGCTGGACACTTTATGACTGTGGATAATACAATAGTTAAAGGTTATTCTTTGTATGTACGTTTTTTGTGTTAGGTTAATCAAGTTCTACTCACTCCTTCTTTGAATCCGCCGTATCTATGTAGAGTACCATTTTTCATAAACACCCTCAAGCCCCATGAACCTACGAACTTTTGGAAATTCACCAGTTCAATATCGTTAGCAGCTATCTGTTCAACCTTGCCGGTTTTACTGTTTTTGAATACTATGTTTTGGTCGGTCATCTTCAGCCTGCCAGGAACCTGAAAAACGCACACTATAATGCCGTACTTTTTTATATACTGATCAGAATCTTTATAGTTTTGAGAACTTACCATGGTGCCTTTTATTTCGGCTGTAACATCGTTGTACTCTAAAAATTCCATTGTTATATTAGTTTGGTACTATATATCTAGCACTTGATTTATTGTTATTTGAACATGCGTTATCGACTATCGTCACGAGCACCCTGTTGTGTACCAATGTTTTATAGAATACACAAAATTGTAATACGAATACGAAAACTTAAAAGCAAGATAAACGCATGCAGTACGCACGAAACGAACACAAGCCAATGTTTTTGACATTGACAATTTGACAACAGCTGTCAAAAGATATGAATGAACTAGTGCTTTTAAACAGATCACTTTTTTTTTTGACTCCCTTATTTTCCGTTCATAAACCTTATTCCATACTGAAGCATCAATCAGGCCGTGTTTAGATTAGAGCAAGCTTAATGTGTTTGCTATGGATTTCGTAGGGAAAGTAAGGCCGTGCTTATGCTAGGCTCAGATTAAAAACTAAATGCTAGGTATGAGCTGTTGGGCTTAGTAGTTTTAGGTTAAATTTATAAATGTTTATTAGTTTTAAGTCGTCAGTAAAATAGCATTTTATGATCTAGTATCTGGGTGACCGAGCTTTGCTTTGTAAAACTTGAACTCGAAAAAATACGTTTTCCCATAGATGAAATCGATTTCAAGCCCGTGTATAGTATTGACTTGTATGAATGTGGTCTGTATTTTATTGAATTTTTAAATTTTATTATCATAGAGATTTATTAGAAGCGTTTTCGAGATCTTAATACAAATATTGCCCGTTTAATAGAATTAGATAAATATATAGAACCTCTGAACCATATAGTGCTCAATGACCTCATCTTGGACGTCTTTGACAACATTAAACATCTGTAACGTTCCAAGGTAAACTATTTGTTAAAATCTGTCTGTTAGTTTCATTCATTCACTTTTTGTTGAGACTGGACGTGCGTAAAGTTGTTCCGATTGTGTAAAATTTAAAATTATTTACGACGCAAACAATAATATTTACACTAAAAACAGTTACTTTGTCACGTAACTATTAAAACTATAATCAAACGATATCTTACATTCCGTTTGATAAGTGTGAATTTCCTTAGGGCCGGTCCCTCAAAAATATCGTGGTCCAATTTCACGTTGGTGGATTAAGGTGGATTGACGGCAATTTTTTGCAGTTGTGTTTGTATGTGCGAACTCTATCTATGGCGTCATTATCCTTGCCACGAGTCCTGCAGCTGAAGAAGAACAGCTTGGATGCTGAGCGGGAACAGTTCGAAAAGTTTCAGGTTTGTTTTCTAGCTCTTACCTACCATTATTACTTAGGTACTACTTTTCCCTGATTGACACAAGTTACTTCGCTTTTTAAATAACTAGATACTAAATAGGTTTATAAATTGCACTTTATCAAAAGAGAAGTCATCTTAAAGATGTCTCTAGTGGTAGTCTATTGAATTGTTTTTGAAACTTATTTTGATTTATATATTTCATCAACTATTGATCAACTAGTATAGTTCAGCAGACCAATTTATAAATGCTGTTTATTTATTAGTTAATATTTCAAAAAGGTGTGAAATGAACGAAACACTTTCCTTTGTTAGTAAAATATAATCCTGTCAATGACCATTGCATCAATATGCAGAACTTAAAATAACAATACAAAAATCCAGGCATTGCTGCGGCAATAATTACTTTGAGCCATTATATGGTTACAAAGAATAAAAAAATTCTCAACAGAGCTATGATTTCACTTGGCACAACCCTTCAATTTCAACTTCAACACTTTGACTCTTAGTTTTAGATAATTGTTAGGGACATTTTTATAACATGGTCATAAATTATTTTTTATTAATTGTTATTGTTCCCCTACAAAGCAGTTGCATTTCTTTACTCTTTTCATTTATTAAAATTAAAATATAGTACCTATATGGCATGTCTTTACTTTCATCTTGTTTTTTCTTTAAACATTACAATAGTCTATTGTAAACAGAAGCATAAATAGTAGTGTTTAATCCTCGTAGTTGTGATGTTGTAATATGGCTTGCTTTGATTACATCACTCTTAGGGAGTATGCATACAAATATGTACTTAGTCATAAATGCATAGTAATGTGCCTTATCTGCATTCATCATCATCATCATCATCATTTCAGCCGTAGCCGTTATCTGCATTACCAGTACTTTAATAAAACAAGATTAAAACATATGACGGAGTATTTGACGGACAAATTTTAATATTAATTATTTTGACATTTTACCATCACATATATTTTTGACATTACTATAATTTATTTTGATGAAAATGATTATTTGACATTTCTAATACATTGTAATAATTTTGCTCTTCACATTGAATATTTTTTTGACTTTGTATTTTGTAATTATTATTGTTATTGATTGTATATATCAATTTTTGCATGCCGAAAGGCGGGATATGGCGTGCTATGTTTTTAATTTCCACCATTCTACCCATATACGCAAACAAATAAATGATTATGATTATGATCATGACTGTTTATTGTTTTCTGACTGCACTATGAAACAAATTTCTGAATCTTTACAAAGAAATTGTGTGGATATTAAGAAAGGACATGGATAATCAAATATTCCGTAGGATAAGCAATGTAGCAAGGGGAGGTAATTTGTTTGATTCTTTTAACTTTTTCCCCATTCTAAGACAACTGCCTAGTCTGTAACACTAAGGATTATGTTTACAACATTATCATGGAGTGTGCTCGGAATTAATCAATTAGAAAAAATGTCTATAAGGACATCAAGTTAGTTGATTGCATTCTGGCTAAACCCATCTCGGATGCAGTCAGACAAGTTTATAATCTGAATCTTAAACAACTTGACTCAAATTATGTATAGTTCATATATACTTAATTATAATATAGAAGTAATATTACCAAGTGACATATATTCACCTTTGCGAAAAAGCTCTTTAAATTTGATAAAAAAAGTAAAAAATATTTTAGCATTCTTCAGGTGACCAGAATGCTGGTATCTACTTTGGTCAAAAGCTAAGCATTGCCATCCAGCGTGGCAATGCTGCCAGCATTCTGGCCACATATCCCTCCTCTGACAGTTTTTTAGACTAAGTTTTTTTGTATACATTTTGTAAATAGGTAGTATAATTTAAGGTATTTTTTATTTTGTTTAATAAAACTTGGCAATATAATAAATATTAACAATAATTCATTTTAATCATATAGGTGGGTAATTAGTATACTTTGATTTTTATTTCTTTAAACATTTAATTAATAAGGTTTTTTTATGTTTTCTGTACTTTTTTCTTCTTATGATGTGCACAATAAATAGTTATATCTATCTATCTATCTATTAATTTAATTATTATATAATTAAACTACTGGCTTTTGTAGCATTCCAACATTTACTAATATGTGTATATATATAAAAAACAATAGGTTGAAAATTTGGGTGCTTAAACAAAACTGTTATTAGCATAACTAACTTTTAATAAATAAACAAACTCTTGTTTGGAAGGTCAAGATGTAAAAAAGTATTGTATATATAATTTTATAATGTCAACCAATAGAATAGTGATATAGGATTATGTTTTGAGTAACTTCGTAGCGATGATAGCTCAGTGGTTAGCGCGGTAGGTTCGCATGCCGAAGGGCGTGGGTTCAAACCCCAACAATGAGCTTGAGCTGCCGGTGAAGGAAAACATCGTGAGGAAACCATAGCATGGTGGTAGGGTACTTTCTAGTACTCGGCTGGCTAGCTACCACCCTCAAGTTGAAAATCTGCCGCCAAGCATCTAACGGTGTGTTCCGGCAGCCTCACTTGAGAGCTAGTTCCATTCCAGGCTAGGTGTGCTTTACCATCTTCGACCACACCTTCACTTAACATCAGGTGAGCTGTGGTCAAACAACTAGCCTGTCAACCATTAAAAAAAAAAAAAAAAAACTTTTAGTAAATCAGATAACACAGAATCAGAATGATAGGTTCAGCGTCCCGGTTTGCTATATTATCGGTGTTGATAAGCTGATTGTTTTGAAGCATTTGATAACTTATCTATTTAGCTATGAATACCACACGGAATCCAAAGCTTCAGTTTTGTTTCAGTATCCGAACAGTGTTACACTTTATTGTAAAAGACTAAGAATTGATTGTGGAAGAGAGTGTACCATTGTAAACTGCAAGGTAGGTGAAATTTATTGAAAGCTATAAAAATGACAACAACCTTATATAATATGTTTTCTTGCCCCTTCATGCAGCGGCCAGGAAAAATAAGATGAATTTAATATACATGAATAAATTGTATCTACAGATGTTATTAATGAATGCTGTTTTTAGTTGTTAGCTACTTGATATGCTATATAATAACCGTTACAGAAACATCTGTATATTTTAGGCAGGCCATGGAAAATAGAATAAACAAAACACTCAAGTGGTAATGAACTTTATTCACCCAAGATAGTAAAATTCTTTGCCATTGTTTGTTTCCTTTTAGATAAAACTATGTATTACTAAATTTGGATTAATTTGAGTGTAAAACAATGCTCTTTACTAGAGTATTTGAGTTAAAGCACTTTTGAATGAAATTTCCCATAATTTCGTTTTCAAAATATTGCAACCAATTTTCTATAGACGTGAGCCCGTACTAGTTGTAGACTATAAAAAGTCTAATATAGGAAACAAATTTTAGGGAGTGCGGGTTGTCGAGCCATCGAGTTGGTATCATTATTGTTAGTAGGTTATCGAAGTAACTGCGTGTTGCCGGCGGGTTCTCCAAAACGATCATGATTGTCAGCTTCCGCCCACCACACGCGCTGTGTGGATCTCGTCGCAATAACATTTGGAATTTTACTCGATCGGAGTCCCTTTATTAATTCGAAATCTATGTCGGTCCGTAGAAAATAATTTCGAAATGGGCAGCTGATTTTTTTCGCGATTTCGAGTTGTGCCCATAGTAAAAGTGGTATAATATACCTAAATAAATTTCGGTCGACATGTTCAGATCGACCGAAATTTATAGATCCATCTAACCCCAAGCTAACCAAAGCCATCGGAACCATATAACTTATATGTATTTATTTTTTGTTATACCTAAATACATCCCAGACACAGGATAAACATATCATGTATTATGTTCGTCACCCAAATGTTTATACTATATGAGAATTGAACCCACGCCCTACAGCTCAGGAAGCAGAGTTGTTACCAATAAGAACTAGAATCTTTAAATTGAAATCCAAAACTCAAGAACCTCAACTCGATCAAGACGGATTCTATTAAACGTTCCCAGTAAGGACTAGTGCAAACATCAATAAACGTGTGATTATCGCAATATATTGTCAACTTCACTTCGCATTCGCTAAGTGGCATTCAATGCAAGCAAGGATTACGTAAGTACATGCCAGATGCCAGTCCGCGCGTAAAGGCCGATTCATATTGAGACAGTAACGCGCACTGCATTAATTCTAATTTCACTTAACAGCAACTATTTTGTAAGTTATATCCGTTTTCAACCCAAGATCACACCTCTACCACCATACTGGTATCACTTTAGAACGCGAGCGAGATGGCAGTCAGTCACAAGCCTTTTTATTAATAATTATATTTTTGGAAAATAATAAAACGAAAATGTTTCCCTCATGAATAATTACCTCTGTATGTTTTATCGCAAATTTTTCGTAATATGGTCTGATGCTGAGCTTTTTTTTAGCTAATTCCTCATGTCCGCTTTTTTCAAGTATGTAAATCTACACCGTACGAATTTGCCGCTCGTTCCTTCCGCGCATGTGCAACATGTGGTTCTTGTAATGTCCTTCATGCGAAGGTTTATCTGAAGAGAGAGTATTTTTGGGTTAGCAACGCATTAAAACATCAAGCTACAACATTAGGAAAATCTGCTCTTTCAATAAAAAAATCACCTCAAAACAAGTAATTTTAAAAGTTTTTATATATCATTAAAAGTTATTGTTTCTTGAATAAATAAAACAAATATCGTAGTATGTCAGTCCACGGATAAGGAGCAATTCATAAAAAAATACATTCTAATCTCATCTGACAGCGTATGATGCAGTTTAGGATTAGTGCCACAAGACAACTCGTAACACCGAGCTGTACTAAACAATAATGTCACGACATTATTGTTTAGTACAGCTCAGCTCATTAGCTATTTAATACAGAATTGACCCTAAAACTACACGAGATGGTTGTGTTTACGTAGGTGTTGCTTTGTTATCTCCGTGAGTCACCGTGGCGATTCACTAAAACACATAATTATAATCTACAGAGTCGCTCCACTGACTGCCATAATCGGCATCTATACTTACGTAGATTTTATATTACCACTAGTTGAACCCATTTGATTTCGTTTGATTTGCATGTTTCTAACTTTATTGATTCGTATTGTAAGACGACCAAATTTATTTTTGTTAAAGTTATAATGAGTGCCAAAGCAGAGCAAAGAAAGCCCTTGACTTCATTTTGTTAGTCAAAGTTCTGCGTACCGCTGCAATAGTGAGTGGTAGGCGTTAGGGGTCATACCTTACCACGATGAGAGCGTTTAGTTCGTCTCGTTACTTGTTTAAAGCTAAAAGTTTTCCTGTTATCTAAAAATAAAGTTATTGCAATCGTTAACTACAGAGGCGTAAGAAACCTCTTGGCATTGTTAAAATTCACTAGCAAGCACGTGACGGCATTTTCTTCTTGAGTCTTGTGAATTTGTTGAATACCGCTACATACCATACGCTATCTCAACCGCGTGTGTTGCATTGTTAAAATGCTAATAAACCTCATGTTTTTACGAATCACTGGCTCAAATCAAAGGCTCGTATAAAATCAAGGCGTACTGCGAGGTCGAGAGAACTTCCTAGCAAGTTCGTAGCCTCGTTCTCTACAAAAGGCCCGACCTTCTGCGACATGCCTAGCCTCAAATTACAATGATAGGATCCTCGGCTTTGATACGTTCTTAATAAAGTTACTTTTTGCTAATCTTTTTTGTCAAGCGAGAACTAGTCTGACATGATGATCGAAGACAATGTAAATAAATAAATTTTACTTAGGTATTTAAACCAATTTATACTGTAAAATAATGTATACCCAAAACAAAATTGTCTTAAAAGAACATAAACAGGATTATATATTTTCTTTTCTTCTATTCAATTCATTTAGACCAGATTATCGCTTAACATGGGCAAAATGGTGCAAGCAAACCTTTTAAGACATAAAAGAAAAAAAAACATACATTTGCTCGTATAATTGCTGTATTATACTTAACCATAATCTAGTATAAAATTTCACAGATTCATATTCAGGAAGAATGCGGACTTTCAGAAAAAGTAAATTCAACTCAACTGACTATAAATAAATAAAATATAATATAAATATCATAGGACATTTACACACAGCGCCATCTGACCCCAAACTAAGCAAAGCTTGTGCTATGGAAAACAGATAACTGATAGAATACTTAAATACTTTTTTTTTGTAAATACATACATTACATATATACATTTATGTATTCTATCAGTTATCTGACTTCCATCACACAAGCTCTGCTTAGTTTGGGGCCAGATGGCGCTGTGTGTAATGTCCTACGATATTTATTTATTTATTATACAGGACACCCAGACACAACAAACATTTGTTTATAAATATTACAAAACGCTTGTCCTGGGTGGGAATCGAACCCACGCCCTTCAGCTCTTGGAGCAGACATACTGCCAATGAACCAACAGGGCTGTCATGTTTACTTTTTAAGATTCTTCCATCTTAAAATCATTAAATGTGTGTTTTTGAGGTTTCAATCAATCACATTAATTATATTTAAATACCAATCATAGTTATCTTATACCACGATTGTTCACGTGATTCATTACGGACTATGTTGTCTGGAACTGTGTTTATTACCTACTTCGTTAGGGAGTTTCCTACGAATCGTGACTAATAGAACAGCTATGCTGACAGCATACATATGGCTTCGTTGTTTATTTACGTGACTATACTGTTTCGATCTGTTTCCTTGTGCAAGAGCTTTACAAACCGAATAATATAATAACCGACCTTTATTGTTTTACATTTTTGTTGCAAAATAAAAATCTTTTTTTTTTTTAATTTATTTATAATTATACGCTGCACAGACACCGTGTCCGTGACCTTTGTCAACTTTAATTACATTTCTTTTTTTGAGGAAAGTTTCGTTAGGCAAATTAATTTAATCTTAATCTTAGGTTAAAGTAGGTACTAGATTGTGTCGCGGATGAGTGCGAAAGCGTTCCCGTAGCCCCGGCACATAGGTGTCAGGCAGAAACACCCCAGGGTTTTTTTTAGTGTGTAGGCCGCCACTTTGGCGGAGAGTCTCACATAATCACCGTGCTTCCCCGGAGCCGGTGGTATCCATTAAGGATTTCCCTGAGCAAAAAAAAAAAAAAGGTACTAGATTATATGTATACCGCGAGCAGACCAGCGACCCGCAAGCAGCACCCGATCACGAGTATGACGCAAATTATTTACTAAATTATTCCAAATGTTTATTATTCTCTATTCTAAATTGGACTTGTGTAAACGCGCACGTTAATTCTTACAGTTAATAATACTACTAAAAACACGCCAAGATACTAGCTGTGCCGTGTTTGTGGCCCTTCGCTAAGTTATGTGTCCAGTTATGAATTTGAATTAAATGCCTTTTTGGTAACCTTTTTAATATCGGTAAAAAACGTTGTTTATCTGATTGTTTTAATATTATAACGACCTTGTAGACATCGTTTACTTTTCATAGAAATGTATTATTAAAAGCTTTGATATTTCCGATATGATTTGCCGCTACTGTAACTAAAAAATAAGATTGAGGTGTCAGACAAATTTATATTTTTTTAAGCTTGTTTAATTCACAAAAAATATGTTGAAAATGTACGTCGACAACAATTTGATAAAAATGTTTTGAAACAGAAGAAAGACAACAGAGCCATTCAAGAAGTTCAAGGAGAATTGTTACGAAGTAATGACACTAACGAAGCAAGTCCAAGTAAAAGGGTGTTTCTCACGCTTCATCTATACCTTAATTAACTGAACCATGAATAAAGACAGCTCCATTCATAAAAGCTTACATTACGAACAAGTTTGATGCGTGGGACATTCAAGCTTGTATTTGATCCCACTTTCTTTCAATTATACGCGTCTTTTTCTGTATTGCCATATAAGACGTGGACACCATCAGGTCTAATGCGAGCGTCAACGGCTTTCTAATTATTGCCGTTTCCACATTTTACTTTGCCGTTTTCTACTTTTACTGTTATCTTTGTATTCGTAAGTAGAGCAGCACCATGGTGTTACCATGGTTGACTGCCGTACCTACGTTTCTGGAGAGTTTGAATTTTTGATTCTCGATCTAATTTTTCTGTGTACATACCTACCTGTTAGTTAACGAGGCTTTCCTTGACTGTTCGACTCGCATTAGGCTTTTGCAGTAGAAAACGTGTGGGAAATCTGCTAACCCGCACTTTGCCAACGTGGTAGACTATGGCCTTATCCTTCTCACGATGAGAAGAGGTCTATGCCCAGCAGTGGTATAGTTTATAAAAACGGCTGATTCGTAACTGAAAGGCGATTTTTTCTAGTTTTCGTAAAAATATATGAATATTAAAAGACGTTTTATCTTCAATATCCTTTGAAGATGAAAATTCACATTGTGACGACCAATTTATTTAATTACTATCATAGTTATATTTATCGGAAATTCTATAAAGTACATGCAGTAGGCAAATATGCTTACTTTACTATGTTACGACAAAGTGCGTGTCGATTCATATCGCACAGTGGGCTGCGGGTGAATTTCATGAAAATTTCTATAATAGGTAAACTTATTTGAGAGAATTGTTTATGCGAACATTAAATAAGTAGAAAATGCTCAATGGCAAACGTTTCTATTTATTTTGGAGGCAAATGTTTGGAGTTTCAAACACGCAAACCCTTGGTAATAGGAAAAAATAAACCTAGAGAGACATACGGCTAATGTTTATTTAATTCCATTCCAGGCTAGGTGTGCTTTACCATCTTCGACCACACCTTCACTTAACATCAGGTGAGCTGTGGTCAAACAACTAGCCTGTCAACCATAAAAAAAAAAAAAAAAAAAAAAATTCAGTTTCGTGGGGGTTTCAATGTAGAGCCATATTGTACTCATTGAGTACTTATTTGGAAAAAAAAAAAATTATGAGAATACAATTTAAGTAATCGTCTATTCACATATGTACATACATATCTTCCTTGTTTTAATTAAAAAAGTTTCACGTATACTACACTTTTAAATGTTTACAATATGCTTATGGGAACTAGAACACTGTGGCAGATAGCGGTTACAGATTAGTAGATAGATTAGTTTTGTAGCGATGATAGCTCAGTGGTTAGCGCGGTAGGTTCGCATGCCGAAGGGCGTGGGTTCAAACCCCAACAATGAGCTTGAGCTGCCGGTGAAGGAAAACATCGTGAGGAAACCATAGCGTGGTGGTAGGGTACTTTCTAGTACTCGGCTGGCTAGCTACCACCCTCAAGTTGGAAATCTGCCGCCAAGCATCTAACGGTGTGTTCCGGCAGCCTCACTTGAGAGCCAGTTCCATTCCAGGCTAAGTGTGCTTTACCATCTTCGACCACGCCTTCACTTAACATCAGGTGAGCTATGGTCAAACAAATAGCCTGTCAAACATTAAAAAAAAATAAAAAAATAGTAGTAGTTGGTATACGTAAAGGGCAATCACCGTGCACCCTTTTCCGTTCAGCCTCTCTCGTACGCTGTCACATCATATCTGCGTTCCTATATATGTAGGTATATCATCGTGTTACATGATCATCGTCATTTGTTGGAAATGTACGTACGCTGCGTTTGCTAATTCGCAGAATACGAACCTTCCATCTTGCGAACATAAGAACAACATGTTCTGCTTTATTAACTGCATGGACGTAGAAAAATAATTACTTGGGGGTAGATCTCCTTAGCAGGATGTCGTCTAGGTAGGTACCATCACAGTACCAGATATTCTGCTGCTAAGCAGTAGTGTGTGAACTATGTTTCGGTTTGAAGGGTGATGCAGCTGGTAGGATTAAAGGGCTGTTGAAAGAAAGAAAATGATTTTTTATTTTGTAACACCATCGAACATATTAAAACAACAAACAGAGACAAATAGTTACAAAATAGGAGCTCACCTCAGCATAATAGTGGTAAAACCAGCGCTGGTGTTGAGACTAACCATCCTATGTCTCAAAGTAATGAGCGCCAATCAGCTAATTAAAAGATACTTTGGACTTTGTTTTGTTATTCAAAGTTCTGGGTACCTCTGCAATGGTCATGGACATGCATTATTTCTTACCATCATGAGAGCGTCTATCTACACTCAGAATTACCTTTTACTTTCAGGATTTTTTAAACGTACGAGTTCATTGTGGGTAAATCGTAGATTTGCCGGATTCTTGTATATCGAGCACATTAAACACTTTGTAAAATATCAGAAGCGTAGCGATGGCGTACCCTTTCCAATCTGGGATATTACTGATCTATGTCTGATATCGATTCAAGTTCATCTTGCTGTATTTATCATCGATACTCGTTTACGACGCGGTATTTGCTTTCTATGCTGTATTTATGGGGATTATTTTGCTTAGCGATTTGTCGATGTGTGATTTTTTATCTAAAAATATGTATTTTTTTTTGCAATATCCTGTATTTTAAATAGGTTTGATCCATGCCTCTTTGGGTTTATATTAATTTGTTTTGATTTGACCTGACATGCAATTAGGGATATTTTTTTTCATTACGTGGTCTTAATTGGGCTGCTGGTATGACTATTCCCGTATGACCTAAGTTATCACACCATTATGATAGCTTAGGTCATTCCTAAGCAAAGATTTTTCCAATAATATTTACTGTGGTTTCGGTACAAAACATTGTAATCAGAACTTGTTGCATCGTAATTGTGTCAATTCGTTACGCGTTCTCGGTGGACTGTTATCGGCCGGTGTTTCCGAACAAAATGTTGAGTTTCCTCACCAGGCGCGTAACGCAAAAAAGATCAAGATACATAACAATTACATTCTCATTGACGACTGTACCATAAATCTTCATGGTTTTTAAGCTATTAGTCTGCATTTGTGTATTGCAGTTATCCTGTATATCTATATATTGCTAATCAGCGGCTCCGTCGGTCTCAGGGGCAGTATCTTATTTATTTATTTATTTATTGTACAACAGATACTCCCTGTGCTTACAGATTACTCCAAAGCGCACAGAGAAAAATATATATTATATTTTTTTTATTAGAGTATATTTTGTGCATGAGATAGGGTGTTGACCCAGCACATATCCCTGGCCATCCAGCGCGGGAACGCAGTGTTTTGGGGACGTTCGGGCAGGGCCCGGTGCGCGGTGGACTTTTCGAGTAGTTAGTTTTTGACTGTATTATCGTTTTGACATTGTTGTTTAGCAGGTAATTATTTTTTGGGCTGTAAACTATATAAATGAAAATAACAAACAGTTATTACTACATATAGTGTTATCCCACTAATATTATTAATATGAAAGTTTGGATGGATGGATATTTGTTACTCTATCACGCAAAAACTACTGAATGAATTTGGATGAAATTTGGTATGGACCTATTACATACTTTTTATTCCGAAAACATGTAGCGGGTAACACCGCGGGGCGCAACTAGTCGTGTATAAACCATAGTTCTGCTATAAAATCATATGGAATCCTCTACTCATATTTAATTCGCAATCATGTGAAATTCTCCACCTATGCACAACTAACAGTCTAATTTCATATTGAATGCTGTTACCAGCTAGGTATGATGCGTGTCCAGTAATCGGTGCGGAACAGTTATGGTTCTAAAACTGAAACTGTTTCATTATTAGAGTCGCTTGCGTGAACTGCGTCAGATTGCTCGATGCATTCGAACTAATGAGCTTTTTAGCACTGCTGTATATTCTATGCTGTTGTTATTTGTATTGTACTGTAGGGAATCCTGTAGTTATAGCTAGTTTATATGTTATGCCATGCTGCTGGGCTTATGTACGCAAATTAGAGCTAAAGCATTAGAAAGGTATTACTGTTTCAAATATTAGAGATGCATTTGATGCTCTTAAAATCTAAGCGACACTTGATATGTGACGCATGATAATTATATTCTAAAATGAAGAATGAAACGTGATCGACGCGATGATAACACTCCTCATCAAGAGCGGTATATATGGGAAACTAAAGGGGTTAAAAGGTCGTGAACATAAACAACAATACCAATAATTCATACCTAATCTGTCGGAAGTGGATGTATAAAGGTAAACCCACTAAAGGCCTTCAACTGTTGGCTCATTGGTAGCATGTCTGCTTCAAGAGCTGTAGGGCGTGGGTTCGATTCCCACCCAGGACAAGCATTTTGTGATATAAAACAAATGTTTGTTCTGTGTCTGGGTGTACTGTATGTATTATAAGTATGTATTTACAAAAAAAAAAGTATTTAAGTATTTTATCAGTTATCTGATTCCCATAGTACAAGCTTTGCTTAGTTTGGGGTCAGATGGCGCTGTGTGTAATGCCCTACGATATTTATTTATTATTATTTTATTTAACTAAATCCTGAACCGCTTAAGGTAAGATGTGAACATAATCCTCAAAAGTATACAGAAATCCGTAAAGAAAGCATCGGCAAAGCTGAAAGAAAGAAAGGCATTTAATTGGCACAAAACAAACAGATGAATACTAAAGAACTTATGCGGAATGGACTGCCGATTGTCACACACAAGCGACGCTAGTTTTTAGATGGTCCCATATGGACCCATGGAGATGTTTGTAAGCGGTTGGACGCATCAGATGTACAAACAAGCAGACGGATTAAAAATAAAAACAAAGTTTCGTCCTTGTAATAATTCAATTCATTGTGACGTGAATCAGTGAAACAAAGCCTCAGCACACTTAACAGACCATTGTCTGTCAATACAGATTCAGTGACATGGGAACACCGTGGCCAACTAAACGTGGCCCTACCGTTGTCTTTCACAATGGCGCTGCGGTTGTGAAACTATCATTGTGGCGTATTCTAGGACGCGTATTGACGAAGAATGTTACTAAGACGAGCGTGGGTGATACCCGGTAGACGGTTTAGCGGGATTTAATGGATAATGTATGTCGTCGCGTCGTAGCCAACCTACGTTTTGCATGTCGGCGTACATAACTGGAAAATTAGATCTTGGAGTTTAGCTTGTATCGGTGTAGTACAATGTTTGAGTACATATAACAGCAGATTCTGAACGGTGTTCCGCATAATCTTAGACTTCCGTGGAGTAGTTCATTAGGGATTTGGATTTAGGTACCTTATCTGTACGACAGCCCTGTTGGCTCAATGGTAGTATGCCTGCCTTGAGAGCTGTAGGGCGTGGGTTCGATTCCCACCCAGGACAAACAGTGTGGTATAAACAAATGTTTGTTCTGTGTCTGGGTGTTCTGTATGTATTATAAGTATGTATTTACAAAAAAAAAAAGTATTTATGTATTCTATCAGTTATCTGACTTCCATCACACAAGCTCTGCTTAGTTTGGGGCCAGATGGCGCTGTGTGTATAGTCCTATGATATTTATATATTTATTTTTATTTTATCGTTTGCACATAAGCAAACCAGTCCCAAAATACGGGGTTCGGCCTCATTTTTAGAGTGCATGAGTTTCAATGTGGATATTAGGTAGGTTATTAGAAACTTATTAGACGCTCCCTATCAAATGTTTTTGATGATTGTTAGTGATGATTTCATTTTCATTCAAAATATTAGCATATAGTACATACTGTATAATCAACTAGAGATACAATGTGATAATGTGTGAAGCAATTAATTTATCTGAAACGTTTGTAGTTATAAATTCTAGGACTTGTATGAGTAATGCATTAGTTTGTAGGTATGGATAGATATCACTTTAAATTGATACGGAAACAGTTTTGAGCACGCCGATAAGCAAAAATTAATTTAAACCCATTTTTTATTTAGTGATTGCGCCTAATATACCTTTTTTTTTTTTTTACATTGAATAGGTTCGCGCTTGACCACATCCTGCCTGATGTGAAGCATCGATGCGGTCTAAGATGGAACACGCTTACCTAGAAGGAACCTGTTTACTCTTGACTTGAAGACACTCATATTGTACCTTTCGGGAAACACAGACTCCGGCAAAGAGTTCCACATCCTCGCTGTGCGAATAAAGAATGTGGACTCAAAGCGTTTTATGTTTATCTATACCTAAATGTTTTATTTAGTAATTTGTTTCAATAAGGTCTACGTGAAGGATGTTTATAGATTTTCTTTAAGATCTATATGTCTTTTCAAATAATCAAGACAAGCTAAGTTTACTTTATTCCGAAAACCGGATTCAAAATTCTCGAATGAACGAATTATAGAACTTCTTTTTAAAATTGAACGTAACAAATACATTTTTCAGAATCTACGGACCAACTTCAAAGTGCTACAGTCGCTTTTTCCCATTCTCCCCTCGCATTTATTCCCGGATCTGTTAATGTATATTTTGAACTCGCCGGGAGATCACTCCTAAATAGAGATTGGGGATCGTAAACTGCAGTTTCCTGATTTAGCCATCCTCTGCGTGGGATTCGTTAAGTTATTGCTGCTACGATTTCTCGCCATGCATTTCTGTATGCAGCTTGAAATATAACATTGAACTCTACGTTGAAGACGTATTGGTTTGGAGTTTGTTGAACTTCTGCTTTCTTGAGGGCTGCTTACTTTTATGCTGATTCATTGTATCATTTAGGAGTGTGTCATGTTCACCCGAGGATTGATTGATTGATCAACCATACAGTAGTTAAACAATACAGTAGAAAAAGTAATTAAACTTAATTAATAAGTGTAAAAACTGGCGACCTCATCGTTAAAAGCGATCTCTTCCAGGCAACCAGGCTTATCTCTTCTTGTGTGTGTTCACTCGAAAACTCATTATGTGTGTCTTCAATTCTAGAATAATAAAATAAACGAGTTCCGCCCTAGACTACATCATTGTTAGGGTGTAGTCAAACGCAAACCTGTTCTGTATAATAAAATACAAATGGGTGTTCTGTATTGTAAGTACAAAAAATGTATTTAAGTAGTCAGCTATCTGACTTCCATCGTATAAGCTTTGCTTAGTTTAGAGTCAGATGGCGCTGCGTGTAATGTCCTACGATATTTATTACTTCTGTCTGCAAATCTTGTCTATGTATGTAGGTATGTCGATAGAACATTTCTAGTAGGTTTAAAATGGTGGTAATACAAAGAAGCCATAGATGAGCTTAACACACTACAGATTTACTTATTTGGGCTAATCCGCTTAGAATTACATCTTTCTAAGTATTCTTTTACTTCTTTTAATCTATTTCATGTTTTAGCTAAATACCATCTATAGAGATGTGTGTAGGTACATTTTTATGATTCATTGCAGTTCTAGGTTTGCTGCCCGGGAAAAGATTTTTCACGGGTTTATTTTTAACACTGCACTGCCACTGGTATTATTTTTTCCTTAACTTTTGTATAATTGGTACACATTTGCACTGGTGCTGTCGATCAGTTGTTCAGGGGTTTTGTTTCGGCAGAACTTCTATTATATTCTATTATGGGGCCGCATTCAAGTATTACCAAAGCAGAATTTTAATAATTATTTACCCCTCCCTCCCCCCTGTCAGCAAACGTAAGCAAATCTAATTACTCCCCCCTCCTATGCTTACGTAAACATTAGAAGAAACGGAACAATCAGCAAATCAGCATAATTTATGTTCTAGTGCTGACGTTAACATCATTCAGATCCCCACATCTTCCATGTCATGAAAAATAAGCAAATCAAAGACAAACCCACGCCCTTCGGCATGCGAACCGACCGCGCTAACCACTGAGCTATCATCGCTACAAAAAGTTGGTGGACTATGGCCTTACCTCACAATAAAAAAAAACCCCGCGCTCAGCAGTGGGACAGCTTATAAAAACAGGGCTGGTTCGGTAGTATACAAAGTATACAGATCTTTAAATGTTTGTTAAGAGTGTTTTTGACAAGCATTTTTTTTTGTTGCAGGTAAGCCAAAGCGTTCCACTCGAATGGCTCTAAGTTTTTGCCCACCTGGTAAGTGTCCACATCTGCCCTGCATGAATAATCCGCTTTCGACGTGGGCACGCTCCACGGTCAATAACACTGATTTGGAATTAAATTTAAAATTAGATCTTGCAGCCTCGATGTATATACGATGTTACAAGAAAGATTAAAATTAACAGTAATAGCAGTTTAAAAGATTTTAGAAAATAATTTTGGGTTACCTTCTGGCCTAAATGCCCTAGACCTAAAAACTTAACTTTACTAGAGAGCAGTTTAAAGGTTTTTTAGAAGAAAAAAAAAAACAGATTAAATGTTTTTAGAAAAAAACCTTTAAGCTGCTCTCCAGTAAAGTGGAGGTTTTAGGTCTAGTGCAATTAGGCCAGAATGTAGAGCAAAATTTGTTTCTAAGCTAAGTTTCTTTGTTTAAAACTTCTTTGTTTCTAAGTTTTAGCTCTACCTTCCGTCTTTATTGACGAGCTTTACAGGAGAGCGGTTTAAAGGTTCTTTTCTAAAAACCTTTAATCTGTTTTTTTTTTTAAAACCTTTAAACTGCTCTCTAGTAAAGTTGAGTTTTTAGGTCTAGTGCAATTAGGCCAGAATGTAGAGCAAAATTTGTTTCTAAGCTAAGTGTCTTTGTTTAAACTTCTTTGTTTCTAAGTTTTAGATCAACCTTCCGTCTTTATTGTACTTTACAGGAGAGGGTTTAAAGGTTTTTTTTTTCTAAAAAAAAACTATTAAACTGCTCTCCCGAAAAGTGGGGTTTTTGCAGGTGTAACTTTGTTCTACGAATAGGAAGAATTATGTGTCTCCAACGATTGGCGTCGAAGCCAGACCAACAAATAAATAATTTCAACAGATTTTTATCCCAATTTCATTGTTGTACCGTCAGTAAAAGTTCTTCATAACAATAAGTACAATTACCCCTTTCGGCTTAATATAATCCCATTCTTAATCCTGTATATGTATATATTTACATGATTCGTGCATTTTTATAATCAAATATATTGTTGTAATGAATTTAAGCATGTTGCATTATAACCAATTGAAGCGTTTTAAATATTGAAAATCTTGATGCCTTGAGCCGATCTGCTTAGTATTTGCTATTTTCGACAGTAAAATATTTTTTGTCTTTGTCTTTGACTTTGACTATGTACTTGTCTAGACGGACTGTTGCGTTGCAATCGCAACATAAACAACAGGGTAGATTTGAAACGCTTGTGTGCGTGTGTTACACACATAACTAAACGTCGAAAATAAACGTCATTTATCGTTCTACAGGAGCGATGATATGATGATATCGATGATACCAGTTTTTAAATGTTTTTTATGATTTTTTTAAATTAAAAAGGAAATGAGTATTAATGATATAATAATGATATCTAGTCATTTAATTGATTGTTTAATTTATTATAATTTAAAATTGACATACATACTAATGGTATTAAATGGTTTTAGTTGTTTTTTTTATGATTGATAAGCTAGGTGTTTGACCAAAAATCATCTGATGTTAAGTGACGGTGTGGTCGAAGATGGTAAAGCACACCTAGCCTGGGATGAAACTGACAACTGATTTTTAACTTGACTTGGTAGCTAGCCAGCCGAGTACAAGAAAAAATTGTCCTTTATATTTTTTATCCGTAACACGGTTGTCACAAAAGACCTCTTCGGGATTAAACTGCCGGAATGAGCTTATAGACCAACAGTTCGGCGGTATTTTTTGGACTGTTAACGCTCAGATTAATTTTATCCATCTAGTCTAGACAAGTATATAATCAAAGATCTTTGTTCACTCTGTACAACAAATTGTAAACAGCATTTCTCCAGTATTGTAACAACTTGTTATTATTTTCACGTTCCACCCACAACTAACAGTCGCCATGTACCGCCACTTTTCGTTTTCAGCACTAAGTTAATGCATGCCGTTTCCACGACTGCACTAACCGACTTGGCACTAATCTCTGCCGACGCAATGGCAACTAAAAACGAGAAACGTTTCTATCAGCAGGTGAGTTCACTAACCTTTTATCGCTTCTCAGCTTATGGGTTGGTTGCCTTGTGTTATAAAAAATATCTGATTTTGTAGATGTGTGATCTGTTAGTTCATTTGGTAGAATATTTGCTTCAAAGGCTGTAGGGCGCTGGTTCGATTCCCACTAGAATTATGTGACTGTAAATGCTTCTGTGTGTTCTGTATCTGTAATAAGTATGCATTTGGTACAAAAAAAAAGTATCTAAGTATTCTATCAGTTATCTGGGTCCCATATTACTAGTTTGCTTAGTTTGGAGCTAGATGGCGCTGTGTGAATGTCCTACGATAATTATGGTTTAAGATGTTTATTATTTTTTGATTTAGATAAGTTGTATTTTTCGTTATAAATTATTACTTTAGCATAGATGTCGGATGTTTTTTTGCTGCTTTTGGTGTAGCTGGCTTTTATTTAGGTCAAAAACTTAGAGTTGCCAATTATTGCCAGTGGCAATGCCACTATCATTCTAGCTATTGTTCTAGTATATCGAAGTATATTTATAACATACATAGATCAAATTCTATTCAATAAAAACTTCAACTAAACAATACTGAGTTACACGTCAGGCTATCACATAAAACGGATTAATTTAAAATTCAAATGTTCACTGGTAGAACAAATCAGATACGTATCTCTATACGAAAACGGAAATACAGATATTATTGTATGTTGGACAATATCATTTGTTTAAACAATAAGATCAAGCATTGTTTACTGTGGTGAATTATTTTCATGACGTAAGCCGAAAGATGTTATAAATAATTATGTAGGTACATTATAGAAACAAAAAATATCATGTGGTTACAAAAAAAACTGGCCAATTGATTTTGAATTGACGCTTGACGATTACAACTACAACAATTTACTTGGTGGTAGATTTCCTTAGCAGGAGGTCGTCTAGGTAGGTAGGTACCACCGCAGTACCAGATATTCTGCCGCCAAGCAGTAGTGTGTAAACATTACTGTGTTCCGGTTTGAAGGGTACTGCAGCTAGCGAAATTACTGGGCTGTTGAGACTAACCATCGAAAGTCTCAAAGTAATGAGCACCAAAGCAGCGATGCCTTGGACTTTGTTTTATTACTCAGTTCTGTGTATCGCTGCAATGGTCATGGATAGGTGTTATCTCTTACCATCAGGAGAGCGTCTCGTTCGTCTTATTATTTTTCACATAAAAAAAAACTTTGTAGGCATTATGTTAAAAAAAGAATAGTAACATACAAGAGAAGATAAGATAAAGGTTCACTGGTAATCTAATGTATGTTTAGCTTATCTTTATATAAATATTAGAGAATGACTCAATTTTACTCTGACACATCCTACGGTCCATTATACACTATATACCTACTATAAGATGTCTTGACGTTAGAAAAGCTAATATCTACGTCACTGAATAAAAAATTGTTTATCGATGATTTCCCAGAAACACGAGTATTTTCCTTTTAGTACTGTACGTTCAAATAAAAAACCCGTAGCGTCGAGACTTGTGTAACAGCTGTGCGGTCATGCGCTGGAGGTCGCGCCAATAGTAGGGGGACTAATTTTCTGTTTTTTTTTTTTGGAAAACAAAACTTTTTTGTACTTAACAGCAAGACAACAACTTTTGTGTATCGCTTCTGTATCACACATATACCACACCCTATTTTTTCCAAGACGGTAAAAGATGTCGCCCCGTATAATGACCTTCAAATAATCTCATTACAATTGTCATCCTATAGGTATTTTGCCATATGAAATTAATGCTTTAAAAATATAAGAGTAAGAGTAGAGTCGGTTACTTGGTTCGTCTTCAATCAGTTCGTCCGTCCGTTTGTACTGGCAATACGTCCATAAACAATTGATATGTTTTTTGAAAAGAGTTTGCAATAAACGGGTTCGCCTCTTAAGAGACCGTTCTGTTGCTATATGAAATTAAGGCTTTGAAAATATGTATAAGAGTAAAGTAGGTAATAACCGGACTGACGTGGGCGCCGGTGCAAGTGCACCACCTTGCACACCCCTGTCGGGAAAGAAAACACAAAGAAAATTTTGTTTGTGGACCTACGTCCTACACGTTTTACTACCGGACGGCCAGACAAAAGCAACCGAATTGCATCCGTACATTGTGGATATTCCCTACATATCGAAACAAAGCGTTTTGATTCCACATTTTTATTCCCACAGCGAGGTTGTGGAACTCTGCCGTAGTCTGTGTTCCTTTTTAAGTACATTATGGGTGTCATCATTATACGTATAGTGTGTAGATACTTGTGCACCTCCCTAAAAGTAATCCTGGCGGCACCTATGCCTGGCATGCCATCGTCTCTAACCATCCTCTTCGTTTGCAGACCCTCGCCATCCAAAAGGCAATCAATACGATTGAGACACCCGTGAAGGAGAAACATGTCCGGAGCACCATCATCGGAACCTTCCAGGAACAGAGTGCCATCACATATTGGGTAATACTTTATAACACTACCAATCTCTACTTGCAATTTATCTTAGGAGATACGTAGACGAACTAAAGTAACCGACATAGCCTAGCGAGTTGAAGTGGCAGTGGACTGGCACATAGCACGCAGAACTGATGGTCGATGGGGCTGCAAAGTTCTGGAGTGGATACCGCTAACTGGAACGCGCAGCGTAGGACGTCCACCCATAAGGTGGACAGACGACCTAATAAAGACTACATGAACGCGCTGGATGCGAGCCGCTTCCAACCGGTCTTTTTGGAGGCCTGTATTCAGCAGTGGACGTCCTACGGCTGAAATGATGATGATGAATTTATCTTACATAGATTTGCGCGATAATCCCGGATTGGTTCTCTCTCTGACAAAGCGCACAGTCATCGCGTTGTGCGCTTTTGAACCAGACAAAAGACACAATTGGAATTTGCTAACAAAAAAATTATATCTAAGTATATTTGACATGAACATTGGGAGTTACATTATCGATGATGCCATATCAACACATAGCCAGTACATAGCTGATAGATTAGTAATCTATGTATAGAGTGACCACAATTTTAGATAAAAAGTTAAAATTCCGAGTCACTTTCAACAGACACAGAAAACAATACATTTTTTGGATCGTGATGATGCATATTTGAAATAGGTTTATAGATAGATAGAAACTCTTTATTGTGCACACTATAAACAGAAAAAAGTACTTATCTTATGAGCTAGTGCCACAAGTGGCGGCCTTATCGCTAAGAGCGATCTCTTCCAGGCAATCAAGAATAGAAAATACGATAGATAAAATAAGAAGCAGACGGGAAATGTTGTAACACTAATAAGAAAAATAAATATAATTAAAAAACATATACCTATAAGACCTACATACAAAAATAATAATAATGTAGGTATATGTACCTATGTCTGTGTTTATACTTCTCGCAGAGAAAGTATTGCTTGATTCTTAAAGCTTAATTTTACTATACTTTACCACTTGGTGGTAGATCTCCTTAGCAGGAAGTCGTCTAGGTAGGTACCACCGCGGTACCAGATATTCTGCCGCTAAGCAGTAGTGTGTAAACATTACTGTGTTCCGGTTTGAAGGGTATTGCAGCTAGCGAAATTACTGGGCTGTTGAGACTAACTATCGAAAGTCTCTAAAGTAATGAGCGCCAAAGCAGCGATGCCCCGGACTTTATTTTGCTACTCAAAGTTCTGTGTATTGCATGTCATGGACATGCGTTATATCTTACCATCAGGAGAGCGCATCGTTCGTCTCATTACATTTACATTTGATGATAAATTTTAACATCAAGCCTAAATCTCGCTACCCTCACACAGGTATCTTTTCTCTGAGAGTCTATACAAACAATACCTCTTTATATAACCCACTAGTTAGAATGTGTCGTCAATACAACGATATCTTAGTGGATCATCATGGCTCAATAGATATATTTAACTTTAAACTGTCAAAATTTAAACGGGATGTCTTGGCCATTTTGCAAGAAAAGCAATAGTAATTACTATTGTTTTTTCTTCCCAAATACGTGTGATTTATAATTGTAATTGTTGATGGCTTTTACATCCCGCCTGTTATTTACATGTACATAGTTCAACATTGTTAGTTAGTATAATAGTAATGTCACTCACTTTATAAATGCTACTGCTTTCTTTGCTCATGTTGTATACACATTTGTTTAGGAATATAATTTAGTACAAAACCTTACTGTAATTTACATAATGATGTGGTAATTATATTCTGTTGTGTGTATCGAAATAAATAAATATACCTTACCTGGGGACTCTTGTTCCGCAGATGGTGGCGATCCGTCTTCCGCTGCAGGACAACCGCATCGTGGCCTGGAAGTTCTGCCACGTGACCCATAAGCTGCTACGTGAGGGGCATCCGGCATGCCTCGATGACTCACAACGCCACATTAGCATGATCGAGAACCTAGGCAAGCTGTGGGTCAGTCGCTTCAATAAACTAGCAACACAAAACATAACGACAACAAATTTATAATTTGATGTTTTTTTGCAGTGAAATGCTATATAGTAACTGACATTAGAAATTTCAATTTAAAATACACGTTTGTTAGAAATTAGACGTTAGCCCCGAAATATAAGATGATATATTCTCTCTATACATACAAGGTATTAAGGCTTATCGGTTACTAGCTTGCCGTGTACTAAGCCGGCTCTCTTTCGCTTTTTTTTATGTTAGATAAGCTAGGTGCTCACCTGATGTGAAGTGACGGAGTGGTCGAAGATGGCACATCACACCTAGCCTGGAATGGAACTGGCATTCCCTCTATAAAAAAAGTCGCTGTCCGCCTCTGTCTGATATTCCGTTAATTTATTCTGAACAACGCAACGTATTTGTATACGGTTTATATTATCATTTACATTGTTTTTAATGAAGGTTTGCATAGAAAATAATAAAGATATATAAGATTTGTATTCTACTAATCTTTTCTATGAGTAGAAAAATTTAATATTTTCTACTTCTTTATAAACGACGTTATTCCAAATTTCAAAGTCTTCCTGTTGAGAGTAGACAAAAAATTCTCCATTTCTACTACTACTATTATTTTGTAACTGTTTGTCTCTGTTGTTGTTGTTTTTGTGTGTTCTATGGTGTTACAAAATAAAAAATCATTTTCTTTCTTTCTTTCAATTCTCTCGAAAGTAACCTTTGACCTGGACTAACATTAAACCTACAAGTTTTTTTACCCAATGAATGTTGTCGTTTCATCTCAGGTTCACCTCCGAGAAGGCTACGGCAGACTAGTCCATTTATATACCAATCTGCTGGTATGCAAGCTGAAATTCCACGCGCGCAATCCGCGCTTCCCTGGAAACATGCAGCTCACATCCGACGAATTAGACGCCATCGCTGAAAACGACGTTAACAACTAGTGAGTTATTTAAAAAAAACTAGTTAAGTATTCTATCAGTTATCAGACTTCCCTAAGTACAAGCTTTGCTTAGTTTGGGGTCAGATGTGCTTTGTCAGACGCTGTGTGTAATGTCCTACGATATTTATTTATTTATTATTTATCCATGGGGTTTAACACAGAACAAGTAAGAGTATCTTATAATGAAGTTTTACACATGCACCAGTAAGTTTGTTAATTTTAGTTGATTAGCAACATTCTGTTACAATACAATATTTTATTAATAACACCTTCAACTTTTTCTTCCTGGCTTCTGCAGTGTTGTCACAGTTTTTCCAATGTCTTGTGTAGAAACTTTGCTAATGTATGCTGCAAGTTGGCAGATAATAATTACTATTTTTAACAGACTGAAAAAAGGAGGAGGTTCTCAATTCGACTGTGTTTTTTTTTGTATATATATAGATTATGCGATCATTCCGTCTTTGATGATTCTTTTTTGCTTGATCATACTTCAGGGGTGGTCCCATATAAATTTTACCGAAATCGATCGAGCGATTTTAAACAAATCAACAAAAATCTAAAAATTGTAAACATTGATATTGATATTTTCGTTTACTCCGAAACCTCGCCGTTTCATTGGAGCAGTGTGTTTAGTTGGTCTAAGGGTCATAAAGTCGGATTTTTTAATTGTAAATTATATATAATTTTGTTATTTTTACTATTAATTTCTATCTACTGCAAGGGGCAAATACAAAACGTCACATCAATTAAAATATACACAGGCAATTTTGATCTTTTACTAATTTTGTTAAATTTACAAAGGACATACACAAAAGGAGAAAATACCAGGGATCGGAGGTTAGAGAAGTTAATAGGAAGTGATTTAAATTTATCTTTAAAAATAATAATTGAATGCGTCATATAAAGATGTCAATAAGAATTGATCATTACCTAGTAGTCATTTCCTGGATTAAACTTATCTTCGTTTCTCGCAAAAACTATGCGGCAGTGTTTAATAGGAAATAAAATATAAACAAGCAGAATTCATGTAATTAATCTTCATGATGAATTGACCACGCAGCCTAATGCGTAGAAAATTTTATTGTCCTGTACGCCCTCGATGATTAAAGCTAATAAGAACAATTATTTAATTAAAAGTGTTTTTTTTTTCAGTTTCCAATTATGCGTCGAGCTGTTCGATTATTTAGAAGACATCTTAAGCCTACAAGCGGCGGGTAAATATACCTTTTACATACAAATTACAATATGCTAAAAATTGTTACTCTAATTTCTTTTTTTTTTTATGGTTGACAAGTTCAAGTGAAGATGTGGTCGAAGATGGTAAAGCATACCTAGTCTGGAATGGAACTGGCTCTCAATTAAGATTGCCTTGGCGGCAGATTTTTAACTTGAGAGTGGTAGCTAGCCAGCAGAGTACTAAAAAGTACCCTAACACCATGCTATGGTTTCCTCACGATGTTTTCCTTCACCGGCAGCTCAAGCTCATTGTTGGGGTTTGAACCCACGCCCTTCGGCATGCGAACCGACCGCGCTAACCACTGAGCTATTTTGTAGCGATGATAGCTATAGCTATAATATATCTATCTATTTATACTATTACACAGAAGAAAGATTTGATTGTTTGTTTGTATTGAATAGGCTCCGAAACTACTGGACCGATTTCAAAAATTCTTTCACCGTTAGAAAGCTACACCATCCCCGGCAACTTTTTATTCCTGTATTCCCACGGAAACGAGAACTACGCGGGTGAAACCGCGAGGCGACCGCCTGTGGAAGATAATTAAGTTCTTTTTGAGAAATAAATAAATCTTAAAACCATGGGGTACTATACTAATAGTACCGACTTAACTTAATTACATTGTACAACTGTGTTCCAGTATTCGACAGTCTCGGCAATGCCCGGGCAAACAGCATGACGGCTAGCGGGCAGTGCCGGCTGGCGGCTCTGATCCCGTGCGCGCAGGACTCTTCCCAGATATACGACTGCAATGTGCGGCTTCTGTTCCGACTGCACGCGGCATTGCCCGCTGATACTTTAGTTGGACATCGGGAACGGTAAATACCTACATTTTTATTCGATCCTTGTAAGATAGTGACGGTGTAGATGGTAAACTAAAAAAATCGTAGGACATTACACACAGCGCCATCTGACCCCAAACTAAGCAGAGCTTGTGTTATGGAAGACAGATAACTGATAGAATCAACTCAACTTCTTTTTATAGTGGTGCCTTTACTGTAAAGGCCATTAGGTTATGGAATGCTTTGCCTGTCTCTATCAGACAGTCACAGTCTTTAAACATTTTTAAAGACAGAGTAAAGTCGCATTACTTGTCACAATGCTGAGTCGTCATTGCTGTAAGTCGGATTACTTGTGTGCATGTACGTCGCTGCTGATGTTGGTTTTTATTTTACTTTTGATTTTATCTTAATGTATATATGTATATGTATGTGTATATTATAGCCTATATATATTGTATATTGTATATGTATTATGAGTGTATACATGTTTATATATGTAGATATTTCGTTTTAATCAAATGATTATTTTTTATATACTTACTATATTATGTTTAATTTTTATTTTATTTTTATTTCTTATTAGTGTTACATCTCCCGTCTGTTTCTTAAGCTTTCTATCGTATTTTTCTTTTCTTGGTTGCCTGGAAGAGATCGCTGTTAGCGATAAGGCCGCCACTTGTGTCACTAGATAATAAGGTTTTTTGTTCTCTGTACTATTTACTGTATAATGATGTGCACAATAAAGAGTTATATCTATCTATCTATCTATCTAGAATACATATATACTTTTTTTTTGTAAATGCATACTTATAATACATACAGAACACTCTGACACAGAAAAAATATTTGTTGGTACATAAAATGTTTGTCCTGAGCGGGAATCGAACCCACGCCCTTCAGCTCTAAAGGCAGATATGCTACCAATGAGCCAAGAGGGCTGCCAAAAAACTGATACTCAAGTGAGCCTGCCGGAACACACGTGCTTGGCGGTAGGTTTTCATTTGAAGATGATAGCTAGCCAGCCGAGTACTAGAAAGTACCCTACCACCATTCTATGGATTCCTCCATCGAAAGCTCAAACTCATAGTTGGGATTTTAACCTGCGCCCTTCGGCTTGTGAACCGAACACGCTAACCACTGAGCCAACATCGCTAACGCTATAAGAATCAAGCTATATATTTAGTTTATTTACGCTTAACAGTAGTTCCAGTTACAACAGTGATGAGGACTTAAATTTAACTAATTTGACAACAACTTATTCATTAAAAACCTAATGTTACTTAATTAATAAGTTGTTGTCAAATTAGTTAAATTTAAGGCCTCATCACTGTTGTAACTGAAACGACTGTTAAGCGTAAATAAACTAAATATATATCTTGAATATTCAAAATGAACTTCCGCAAAGTAACGCCTGAATCAATCAAATTATATAAAAACTAACACAGTATAATGCTTTGTAAAAATTGTCATCACTGCACTGTGCATAGCGCATCTATTCCGCCTCTATACTAAGACTAATCTATCGATATTTTCTTATAGATTTCGACAGCAGTTCAAAAAGCTAAGTTCGTTTTACAAACACGCCAGCAGCCTCCAGTACTACAGAAACCTTCTAACACTGCCCGTGCTGCCATCCAACCCGCCGAACTTCCTACAACAGGTAACATAATTATGACTTTATATATGTATAATTGTATATATATAAATATCGTCCACTTGCGGCGACAGTGTGACATCTCAAATATCATTATTTTACAGAAAACTACTTTTAAACTTTCAAATGAGCGATAGCTTAATTAAGTACGAATTTATTAGAGTATAAATAATATTGAAATAAAGTATCAAATAGAAAAAAAAAACACATCTGGAAGTAAGTTAACTTCATTATAGAGATTAGAAGAAAAATACTTATCACGTTGTTCCAAATAAAATGTAAACCAAGGGGTTAGTTTAGTTGTCATATTGAAGATGATGTGGGAGGAAACTGATATTTAATCAGATCATCGTGATGTCACGTTTATTTTGGTAGGTACCACCGCAGTACCAGACATGCTGCCGCCAAGCAGTAGTGTGTAAACATTACTGTGTTCCAGTTTGAAGAATATGAGCAGCAAGCGATATTACTTGGCTGTAGACAGTAACCATCTCAAAGTAATGAGTGACAAAGCAGCGCTGTCCCAAACTTTGTTTTGCTACTCAAAGTTCTGTGTATCGCTGCAATGGACATGGACAAGCATTATCTTTTACCATCAGAAGACCGTCTCGTTCGTCACGTTACTTTTTAGATAAAAAAAAAAAATTCTACCAGTCATCTGGTTCCCATAGTACAAGCTTTGCTTAGTTTATGATTAGACGGGGGTTGTGCGAAATATCCCACGATATTTATTAAGATAAAATTAATTAATTTCCAGAGCGACTTCGGCACATACGTGACTCCAGTGGTGTCTATACCGGAGCCAGCGCCAGACGAGATCGACTCGGTTGGCTCCTTGATCGATACCTCGGACACGATGAGCCAGATGACGTCACCGGACAACATGGAAGATTTCGAGCGTCCCTCTCCCTCGCCGCAGCCCGACCCCGTGATAGAGCGGGACAGGCTCATCGAACATTTGCAGAATGAACTCAAACGCATGCGGTACGTATAACTAAATCATCTACACAACACGGCCCCGTTGGCTCATTGGTAGTATATCTGCCTTAAGAGCTGTAGGGCGTGGGTTCGATTCCCACTCAGGGCAAACATTTTGTGAATAAACACAATCATGTTTGTTCTGTGTCTGGGTGTTCTGTATGTATTATAAGTATGTATTTACAAAAAAAAAAGTATATATGTATTCTATCAGTTATCTGACTTCCATCACACAAGCTCTGCTTAGTTTGGGGTCAGATGGCGCTGTGTGTATAGCCCCACGATATTTATTTATTTTTATTTATTTATTAGCCCGGCGTTTTTTACATACTTTATTCTATAGTTATTTTCTAGGTATGTAGGATTCGTTGGTTAAAAGGTCGTTTGTGCTCTTGCTATTGTATAGGTTCTAAGTCCGCCTCATCTATCTCAGCATACCCAAGGAAAGGTATAAAACAAAAATAAATGAAATGTGCATGCATTATAAATACATGGCTCTTATCTGGGTCCAATAGCATTGCTTAGTTTAGAGTTTACTAGCGCTTTGTGAAATTGTCTCAGTGGTTAGCGCGGTAGGTTCGCATGCCGAAGGGCGTGGGTTCAAACCCCAACAATGAGCTTGAGCTGCCGGTGAAGGAAAACATCGTGAGGAAACCATAGTATGGTGGTAGGGTACTTTCTAGTACTCGGCTGGCTAGCTACCACCCTCAAGTTGAAAATCTGCCGCCAAGCATCTAACGGTGTGTTCCGGCAGCCTCACTTGAGAGCCAGTTCCATTCCAGGCTAGGTGTGCTTTACCATCTTCGACCACACCTTCACTTGACATCAGGTGAGCTGTGGTCAAAACAACTAGCCTGTCAACCATTAAAAAAAAAAAAAAAAATGTTTATCACGATATTTTTTGCTATTTCAGAACTGAAGTATCACAGCTAGTACAGGAGAGGAACCAAATGCTCAGCTCGATGCGGGAACATTGCACTCGGATAGAATCACAATTACAAAATGCACAGGTGATTTTTGGTGTAATATTATACATCTATTGACGCGCCTTAGCGGTAAAACTAACTCGTATGCCGTGACGGCAAACGACGTGACGCTTTCTTATGACGTCATACTTCCCCTTTTTTTTTTGTCCAGGGAAAACACTTTGTGTATACCACCGGCCCTGGGGCGGGCACGGTGGTTATGTGAGACTCTCCGTCCTAATGACGGCCTACCCACTAAAAACCCTGGGGTGTTTCTGCCTGGCGCCCGTGTGTCGGGGCTACGGGAACGCTTTCGCACTCGTCCGTCATACTTCCCCTACGCCAACTCTCTCATCATAATAAATTGAAAAATAAAATAAATATTTGTTTAATTTTAGACTGAATTAGAGGAAGAGAAACAAAAGGCTGAAATTTTTGCAGTTCAAACACCGGAAATACAAAGTAAGTTATATTTAATAATTTACGTTACATTCAATGTTCTGTTAGCAATCTCTTTGTTTTTGGGTAATATGTTCAATAATAATATGGAAATGTGTTATATACATTATACCTACATGTAGCCAATAATTTTGATTAGAATACTTTTTGACAGACTTATTAAAACACTTAATCCGTTTTTTATAATATTTCATATAAAAATACTTTAATTAATTATTCTTATAATACTGTACTGTACTGTACGGGTGTACTGTATGTATTATAAGTATGTATTTACAAAAAAAAAGTATTTAAGTATTTTATCAGTTATCTGATTCCCATAGTACAAGCTTTGCTTAGTTTGGGGTCAGATGGCGCTGTGTGTAATGTCCTACGATATTTATTTATTTATTTATTATTTATTTATTTAATTCCAACAATTTTTATGAATCGTTTTGATTTTGTTATTTCAGAAAAACTAACAGAAACAGAGGAAAAAGCCAAAGTTCAAGATGAAAAATTCCAAAAGTTAAAAGGCGCATACACACAGCTGAGAGAAGAACACATCTCGTTAATAAGACAGGTTAACACTTTTTTCTTTGTTTTTGGCATCGCACTTTTTGCATTTTGCCAATGTTACACTTACAAAATATGAGAAAATTTTCTACTTTTCGCCATAATTGGCGTTATTAAATTTATTGTGCTAAATACAGGGACATTTATTAATGTTTTGTTGAGTGACGTTATGGTCGAACGTAATAAGTAGACCTAGCCTAGAATGAAAATGGGTCTTAAGGTACACCGATAGGTGCTTGGTGGCAGAGCCAGCCGAGTACTAGAAAGTATCCTACCACCATGCTATGAATTTCTCACGATGTTTTCCGTCACCGGCGAAGTCTTCTTCGGCGTGTGAACCAACAGTGGACACCACTGAGCTATCATAGTTACAAAACAACTCGTAATATAACAAGCTCCTATGTCAGTTTTTAATTCTACTTTTTGAAGCATCATTGCTATTTGGTAGGGTTTGAGTATAATGTATCCAAGACATTTAACCTAAAATGCACTAAATTTTGAAATTGTTGTGGTCAGCCAGGAATGATAGATAGATAGTAACTCTTCATTGTGCATACCAGAAATTAAAAAAAAAATATTTGCAGAAAGCAGAAGTGGACAAACTATCGGCAAGTTTGAGAGCGGCGGCAGCGCAGCACGAAAGTGCGAAAATGCAGTTGCATCAAGAACTCAACGATAGATTAAAGTGAGTTAATCTGCTTTATTAAAAAAAAAAATTGTTATTCAAATAGTACAATTTCATGTTATGTAAACTTAAATTATGATATAAATCGTATATTTCACATAAACAATATTTTTAGAGATGTAGAACTACTTCAGCAAAGCGCATCGTCGAGCGAAGAAATAGAAGCATATCAAAACCAAATAAGCAACCTTCGCGCTGAACTAGAACAATCTAGGCAAAAAGAAGTCGAACTGAATACAGTAAAAGCTACTCTAGAGGCATTAGAAATAGAACACAAAACAGCAAAAACTGAGCAAGAAGACAAAATAAATACCATTTCCAGTGAACTTAAAGAAGTGACGGAAACTTTAGAAAAAATAAAGCTAGAGAAGGAAGAAAGGGAAACTGAACTGACTAGGGTTAAGGGAGAATTAATAGGGCTTAGGGAAAAGAGTGGAGACGAATATAAAAGAGCTGTAGAAGAAAAAGAAACGGCTTTGAAAGAAGTGACAGAGTTGAAACAACAGTATCAAATAGAAAAGGAGGTGAGTGAATTTGCTTGTTCTTAGTAAGAATGTTAATGCATGATGGGAGTAGAAATGTTATAACTTAAGTGTAATGCGTTGTGCATGATCAGCTTTATTGTAAATAACATTGTAAAATAAACAGGAAATATTTAGATTATTATTATTAGCGTATAATTTTTACACAGAGACGTTTATAGATTATCAAAATGGAGGTTGGCAACTTTTTTAATGGCTGAATTGAAGGCAGAATTTTGCCATAACTTGTGTAAGTTCTGAAACATAGGCTATTCAAAAAATATAACGACATTAACAAAAAACTAATTTTGTGTGTTTCTATAAAACTAATCATTGTAAACTTTTAAATTGTAGTTTTAATTATTAATGGCAGTAAATGGGCGATGTGACTAACTATTTGTCTATGTTCATTCTTATTTTGTTGAATTAGGAACTAACACAACAAACGTCTGAAACTGTTGACAATTTACAAGCAGAAATTGATCAACTGCAACAAAAACTTGTAGAGATTGAGAGTAATTTTGCAATTGAATGTGAAAAACTTAACGGAGAATTAACAAATAAACACAACGAGTTTGATGAAAATTTGGCAAATAAAGATAGCGAAATTAAAGAAGCTCTTGAGAAACTTACAGTTTTACAGATTGATTTAGAAAATACCAAAACTGACTACGAAGAGAAGGTATTAGAAAAATCATCTATAATTGAAAATCTTCAACATAATCTCGATGAGTTAGTGGAATACAAAACTGCAAATGAAATTTTGGTATCTGAGTTGGCTGCAGAACGAGATAACGCTCTTTCTAAACTCGAGGAAATAACCAATTTTAAAAATGAAAAGGTAGAAGAATTGCAGGAAAAAAATATTGAATTAACGATTATTAAGGATCAGTTGCAAGAAACTGAAACTAAAAAGGACCAAGAAATAAATCAATTGAAAGAGGAACTAGAGGCAGCCATACAAAAATCCAGTAGCGAAATTGGAGTATTGAAAATTATGCTCGATGAGAAATCGCAGTTTGGGAATAAGCAAAAGTCTGAAAGTGAAAACTTGTATCTAGAGATAACCAAACTGAACACAGTGATCAATGAAAAGAACCAAAATATTAGAGAATCGAACTCTAAATTAAATGAAATAACATCTGACATAGGAAAACTGAAGACCGAATACGAAAATGAAAAGAAAGACGCTAAATATGAAATTACCTTACTGCAAGACAGGTTGCAAAACGTTATAGAAAGTAAGGATGAAATAATTAATAATTTAAAAAGCATGGTAGCAGAGAAAGATAATCAAGTTATAACGCTAAGTGTGGAATCTACCAAATTGTCTGAAGAAGTTGCAAGACTCACTGAGCTATTAGAGGAATCGCAAGCTGAACTAGAAATAGGACAGAATGAATTATTTACCTTGAAAGAAGAGCATGAAAATATAGTACAAAGAAATGAAACCAATCTGTCCATGAAAAACCAAGAGCTGAGAAGCCTTCATGACGAAATTAAAGAATTGACACAAACAAAAAGTGATTTAGAAAACGAAAGGGATAAGAACAATAACGAATACATATCAGAAAAACAGGTTTGTAGGCGGAATCGTTTGTGTTTTGTGCTGTCAAAAAAATAATTAATACTCACTAATACTCTTTATATTTGTTAGGTCCTTGAACGTAAAATTCTAGAGCTAAATGATGATGTTGGTAAAATGACCGCAGAATACAACGCACTGAATGAAAAACTAAGCAATCTTAACAATGAATTGGAACGATCAATAGAAAGTAAAAATGAAACAGTTAGAATTCTAAAGGAACAACAACAAATGCATAAAGAGACATACAAAAACGAAATAACGGTTAAAAACGAAGCTGTTAGCAAAGTTGAAACAGAATTTGCTCAAATAAAGACAGAGTTAGAAGAGTTACAGAAATTGCAAGCAAAAGAAAAAGAAGAGATAGAAACTGTAATGTTAGAAAAAGAGAAAGAGAAACAGGTTAGGTTGTGTTTGGAATGTTGTGAACTGGCGTCGATTTTTAATGTGGTGTCGGTCATTGGAATAACATCTGTGTTGTGATCATTGTGTTTTGGAGGAGGAAGTATCGGTTTCACGCACTTTAGTTCATATGTTTTTGTGTTACAAATCATTTCTTAGCCACAATTTTGTCTTCTTTATACTCTCTTAAATGTATGTATCTTTTATAAAACTTTTATTACTTTCACTGAAAAAGAATAGCCATAATTCCGCTTTAGAATAACTTCTCATAGATAGCACTGCAATATATATTATGCTTTCACCCTAGACTGTTTTTCTATTTAGTAAATGCCTATTTTAAACAATTTCAATAATCTAATGCATGTTTTGTTTTCCTATTTCTTCTGCGACGTTCTGCTCCGCATTTATGGACTTCTCGACTCAACGACAACGTTCGAATCTGCTGCATGTTGGAATTCTGACAACTCTTGCTGCTTCCGCAACCTTCTGGATTCTTCCGCCTTCTGTGCATGGTAGATATTGGAGGCTAGACTAGAGCATACAGAAGAGAAGAGACTGAACGCGGAGTGTGAATTGCAGGACTTGTTGCAACATAACTCTGTGCTGGAAGCAGATCTTGCAGCTGCCAGGATACAGCTGGAAGAGGCAAAGAAGACGATTGAAGAACGTTGGTATCATTTTGTTTCTTAATTTTAACAAAAAAATAAATACTTTATTTGTAACTCATACGGTTCAGTGGGTAATTAAGTTTTTATCTTGCGAGTTAGGGGGGCGTAGAGTTCGAAAACCAGCCGGGAAAATGTTTAAAAGCTTACCTTTTTTTCTGGTCTGAGCTTAGAATTAAAGTAAATGTTAGTGGATTGATATAGGCGTTACTATGCGAAAGTTTACTTTAAGGTATTCTGGAGATAAATCTTTAGTTTATTTCAGATTTTATAAGTAGTTTAGTTCCAACAAGGATGTTGACGTCACTTATCAACACGTAAATAATTTGGTTATTTTTACGTAATGTCTCTTTCGAAAAACGTAATTTTCGCATAACGTCAATTTCTCAAAACGTGATTTTCGCAAAACGGTCTTTTCGCCGAATGTCATTTAAGCAATTGATCTACTAAGCACTCATAATTTCAAAATTTACAACAGTGTTAATCAAAAAACAATTGTGACAGGCAATTAGTAATTACACAGAGTTAATTATAATATACTTTAAATAAAAAAAACAAATCATAGCATACTCATATTTTTAAGTACATATATTTTTTATTAATTAATTACGCTAGGCAAATCATTAAAAAAAATTGCATAAAGGACATTCTGCGAAAATTACGTTCTACAATAGTGTTTTTTTGCGAAAGTATCATTATGCGAAACGGACCAAAGATTATACGTTTCTAATGGTAACAGAGAGTTCGCGACTGGTGACGTGTGCTGGCGAGGCCGCGTTAGAAGTGACGAGTAACGCGCTCGTCGCGTTGGAGCGATCCGATGCGCAAGACTCGAACAAGGCGGCCGCAGAACTCGCCGCGAAGGCGCTGGACGATCTCGCCACGCGTACTGAGGTATTTAACCTTTATTCAACCATGGTCAGTCTAGTACCTACTAGGAAATACCCTACCACCATGCTTTGGTTTTCTGACGATGTTTTCCTTCAACGACAGGTCAATCTCACTGTTGGGGCTCAAACCCACACGCCCTTTGGCACTTGAACCGACCGGCTACCGGCAATGGTCGCTACAAAAAACTTTTATATTTTATTTTGTAGCTATGATAGCCCAACAATGAGCTTGAGCGGCCGGTGAAGGAAAACATCGTGAGGAAACCATAGCATGGTAACCATAACCATAGGATACTTTCTAGTACTCGGCTGGCTAGCTACCACCTTCAAGTTGAAAATCTACCGCCAAGCATCTAACGGTGTGTTCCGGCAGCCTCACTTGCCAGTTCCATTCCAGGCTAGGTGTGCTTTACCATCTTCGACCGCACCGTCACTTAACGTCAGGTGAGCTGTGGTCAAACACCTACTTGTCGACGTAAAAAAAAAACATCGCTATATATTTGCATTCGAAATTTCATCCAAATCCGCTATTATGAAAATATAACAAACATATACCTACCACTAATATTATAAATGTGAAAGTTTAGGTGGATGTTTGTTACTCTCTCACGTAAAAACTACTGAACGGATTCGGATGAAATTTGGTATGGAGGTAGCTGAGACCCTGAATTAACACGTAAGCTTATCCTATATTTACACTTTTTATTCCGAAAACATGTAGCGGGTAACACCGGCGCACAGCTAGTGTTTATAAAATTAATATTTTCAGGTAAAAGGTAACGAGGAGTCTCTCGCAAAAGCTGCGATATTCGTCGCTCACAACACGGCGCAGCTGTCCGCCTATGTCACCGAGGTCTCGCACATATCTACAGACATGGAACTAGCTGATAGTAAGTTCTTTATTTTTGTCGCTAACGCTATTTGAATCCTATTTAAAAAAAAATGTAAATATATAAATATCGTAGGACTATACACACAGCGCCATCTGGCCCCAAACTAAGCAGAGCATGTGTGATGGAAGTCGGATAACTGATAGAATACATAAATACTTTTTTTTTTGTAAATGCATACTTATAATACATACCTAACACCCAGACACAAAAATAAATAAATAAAAGAGGAAAGATTTGATTGTTTGTTTGTTTGTATCGAATGGGCTCCGAAACTACCGGAACGATTTCAAAAATTCTATAGATAGATAAGTAGGTAGGATAGTTTACTTGGTGGTAGATCTCCTTAGCAGGTCGTCTAGGTAGGTTACCACCGCAGTACCAGTTATTCTGCCGCTAAGTAGTAGTCTGTAAACATTACTGTGTTCCAGTTTGAAGGGTACTGCAGCTAGCGAAATTACTGGGCTGTTGAGACTAACCATCGAAAGTCAGTTTGGGGCCAGATGGCGCTGTGTGTATAGTCCTACGATATTTATTTATTATTATTTGAATATAAACATTATAAAACGAATATGACGTTTGCAAGTGACAGAAACATATACGTATAATATAGTAAATAATAAAATAGTTAATATATTTAGTAATTTTTTTTTAATAATTTTAAATCCTAACTATATTGCACTTATTGTCAATGATTTTAATTAATATTAAAAAAATTGTTGCAGAGTTAAACAACGAATGTCGCTCAATGCTGACCGCAACCAAGGAATGCTTAGAGGCGATGCGACGCGGCGAGCTAGCGACCTCCTGCGCCGAGATCAGCAGCCGGGTGCGGAGCATGGCGCGTGCAGCCACCGCCGCCGACACGACCCAGGCTGGCAAGCAGAGCGTGGACGACGAACTGGCTCACATGGACTCCGCCATCGAGGAGGCCGCCTCGCAGATAGAGGTGGGTCTTATCAAGCCTCCAAGAAGGCCCCATCTTATCTTCTAGAATTTTTTTTTATGAACTCTCGGACATGTGACATACATTTGACAGCCCTGTTGGTTCATTGGTAGAATGTCTGCCTCAAGAGCTGATGGGTGTGGGTTCGATTCCCACCCAGGACAAGCTTTGTGGTATAAACAAATCTTTTGTTCTGTGTCTGGGTGTTCTGAATTTATTATAAGTATATATTTACAACAAAAAAAAAGTATTCTATCAGTTATCTGAGTTCCATAGCACAAGCTTTGCTTAGTTTGGGCTCAGATGGCGCTGTGTGTAATGTCCTACGATATTTATTATTCCCACTAATATTATAAATATGAAAGTTTGGATGGATGGATGGATGTTTGTTACTGTTTCACGCAAAAACTACTGAATGTATTTTGATGAAATTTAGTATGGAGGTAGCTGACACTCTGGATTAAAACATATAGGCTACTTTTTAACACCGCGGGGCGCAGCTAGTATTACAAATGTGAAAGTTTGGATGGATGGACGTTTGTTACTCTTTCACGCAAAAACTACTGATTGGATTTGGTATAGAGGTAGCTGAGACCCTGGATTAACACATGGGCTACTTTTTATCCCGAAAACATATAGCGGGTAATACCGCGGGGCGCAGCTAGTACCCACATAACTGAGAAAATAAGAAGTTTATAGTCGATATCACTCACTAAAATACAATCAATAGCTTATCTTGGCTTAAAATGTGCAAAGCCCTCTTCTTAACTCATACTTTTGTCCACAGAACATGCTAGCGGCCAGCCGAGCGAGTGATTCCGGCATCGAGCTGGAGGTGAACGAGAAGATTCTGGACGCTTGCACGACCCTCATGGCCGCCGTCAAGATTCTGGTCCAGGACTCGCGTCGGCTGCAGAACGAGCTGGGAGACCCCAAGACTCGACAGAAGATGTACAGGAAAAATCCGCAGTGGTCTGAGGGACTCATCTCCGCTGCCAAGGCTGTTGTTTTCGCTGCGAAACTGCTCGTGTGAGTCAGAAATTCAGTATCAAAATTATTTATAGGCACGCCTTGTGGTTTTACTCGCTTTTTCTGCGATACGATGCCTACATATTAATTCAAAAACTTTCACAGTGGGAAAGAGAAATGAACATACATACTACAGAGTTCGGTTAATTTCCCCTTTGTTCTATATACAAAAATATTTTTACTAAATATATTAACTATTTTATTATTTACTATATTATACGTAGGTATATGTTTCTGTCACTTGCAAATGAATATAGTCTGGGTACCTTCAAGTCGCGAGTGAATCGGTTTCTTCTAGGCGAGCGTGCTCCACCGTAGATCGCATCTTCGCTTAACATCAGGCGGGATGGCGGTCAAACGCAAGCCTATCTACTATTAAAAAAAAAACAAATTTGAGTTCGCGCGTTAAATGCAATTCTAGTATAATGTGACCACACATAGACAAACATTAGTGTTCGAGTATTGGTGTTGGTGGACTTGCTACGCGCCTATTGAGACTTCGTTGTGTTGGTGCGTACACCGACGCGACGAGAGTGTGAGACAAGCTTCCGGATACGACACACGTCTCCCGGAACTGAGAGTGCATCCTTGACACTCGAGGTGCGCGAGCGCAGACATTGCCTTTTTCTATTCCTCCACCCTTCTGGAGCGGCCGCCGCGGTACCGCGTGTAAGACCAGTGCCGTCGGGGTCTTTGAGTTTTGTGCCTATGGATTGATATAAAACCCCGAGGAGGGAATAGCCCGTGACCACAACAGGAGCGCTGCCACGGATCACACAAGGTCGGTGGCACTCCCCTCACCACATACTATACAAGCTTTCGGCTTTATAACATTGCTGTGTAAAATAAATTTGCTATAGACAAGTCGCATTTTACAAAAAAAAAAAACATTTTAAAAGCTAAATTTTATATTCTGTTTAAATTTTAAATTTATAAACACAACTACACATGGCACAAGTGATAACTTTTTTGGCTTTTGTGTTATCCTATTTATTTTATCAATTGGCAGCTGTTCGTTTTCCATGTAAAATAAAATAATTGACCAATACAAAACATCAATTTAAAATAATACTTTTTTTCCTTCTTTTTAAATGAATCAATTTTATTTTAATATTTGTTAGTGATAAGTGTGACATAAACTATGTTTGTTTACTTGCTGGTAGAACTCCTTAGCAGGATGTCGTCTAGGTAGGTACCACCGCATTATCAATTATTCTGCCGCTAAGCATTGTGTAAACATTACTGTGTTCCTCTTCGAAGGGTACTGCAGCTAGCGAAATTACTGGGCTGTTGAGACTAACCATCGAAAGTCTCAAAGTAATGAGCGCCAAAGCAGTGATGCCTTGGACTTTGTTTTGACTCAAAGGTTCCGTGTATCGCTGTAATGGTCATGGATAGGCGTTATCTCTTACCATCAGGAGAGCGTCTCGTTCGTCTCATTACTTCTTACATAAAAAAAGAAAAAAAAATGTATGTATGATAATATAATATATGTATTATTTAATGTTAAATGTTCACTCATTATATTTGGACTAAATTTTGATTGCATTGATTTGTCTACATTTTTTAACTTGTATCGTCTCCTGCGATACAAGGTTTTGCTTAGTGCAGGTCACGTGCACTTTTGTAAATGAAGGTTATTATTAAACGCAGCACGTCTGCGGACGAGGCCGTGGGTGCGGCAGGGCGGGTGGAAGGCGTGTCGGCGGCGGCGCACGAGGTGGCTGGCTCCACGGCGCAGTTGGTGGCGGCGTCCCGCGCGCGCGCGCCGCCCGCCGCGCCCGCGCTGGCGCGCCTCACGCACGCGTCGCGCGCCGTCGCCGCGGCCACCGGCGCCGTCGTGGCCGCCGTGCGCGCCGCCGCCGCCAGGAGGCACGACCGAGGTACACCGACCGAACACTATTACTTGCTCTTTCTATCTCCTTAGCAGGAATCAAAGCATACGGCTCGTGTGCCGTAGATTCCCCTGAGCTAGATAATAAAGTACGAAATTAATTATTAATAGATTAGTTATCATTTTACATGTTACATTTGTCTTAGTAACTTTACTTATTTATACCTGTAAATAGTATTGTCAAATATAAAATATGCCTGTAGGTACATATACACAAGATAATAAATAATTTATTTTGGTGTTGCTAGCAAACAACATAGCTAAGCATAAGCTATTGGTGTCGTTGTAATTAGCAGCTGTTTGTTTTCCATGTAAAATAAAATAAACAAACCTTGTACAAATCTAATTTGCACAAATGTCTATTTACATTCTACTGTACTCTAGAGTAGTTACGCTAAAAACAAAGCCTGTCATCATCATTGCTAAAAGTCAAATGTCAAAAAATTTCTTTGGTGGTAGATCTAATTTGTAGAAGGTCGGCGATGTTGGTAAAAGAACGTCTGTGAAGTTAGCATCTCAAAAAATTACTTCAGATTCATTGGCATCCAGCATAGTTGTACAGTTCTTGCCAAGTTTTAATAATAGTTCTATTGATTTTCCTATCAAAACTGGGTTTTGAAAAATGAGATGCTAACTTCACACTACAGGTCATAGCATCTCATCGAAATTCTCAGATTTGACGTCGGGAGAGATGAAATTCACTGAGTTCTACACTTCATGAAAAGAGTTAAATCTAGTAATTTTTTTAGATGCTAACTTCACAGACGTGATAAACTACCACTATTTTTATACATACAGTCATACACACTCGAAAAAAAATCTAGTTTTCGAAATAAAATACAATGGGGCAAATAAAATACACAACACTTTCCGTGTTCCCGCCGAAACTCTAAATGTCATTGTTATTGTTGTTTATAGAAGCGTTAGACACGAGCGCGCTGACGCTGACGGCGACGCGGCGCCTGGAGATGGAGAGCAAGGTGCGCTCGCTGGAGCTGGAGAGCGCGCTGGACGCGGAGCGCGCGCGCCTCGCCGCGCTGCGCAAGCGGCACTACCAGCTCGCGCAGCTGGAGGAGGTTCGTACATCATTACACGGACCATTTACAAAAGTATTTAAGTACTCTATCAGTTATCTGACTTCCATATCACAAGCTTTGCTTAGTTTGCGGTCAGATGGCGCTGTCCTACGATATTTATTATTAAGGTGGTTCGATTTCCATACAAATATTTTCTTTCCATTTATGGACAAATGGCGCATAATTTTACAGTGAAATCACAGCTACTGCCATTTATTTTGGTCTATATTTGCGGTAAATCACAATTGCTTGAATAAAACAGTAGTATCTGCCGCCAAGCACCTAAATGTGTGTTCCGGAGCAAGTTCCATTCCAGGCTAGGCGTGTTTACCATCTTCGACCACAACGTCACTTAACATCAGGTGAATTGTGATCACTTAACACGTCGACTATAAAAAAAAAACGTATACATTGCATTTATAATAAATCTTTATTCCGTTGTAAACGTTTTAACAATATTTACAGAAACCTACCGAAACAGCGAGGTTAGTTACTTATCTCTAACCAGTACGTACGTTATAAAAGGCTCAAGTAGTGACTAATTAGCTAGATCAGGGGTCGCCAACCTTTTCGTCTTAAACGGAAGAGCCAAAAGTTACAATTTACAATTTTTAATATAGTTTATTACAATTTTTAAAGAGCCACTATAATTTTGCGTTTCAATAGGTATACGCACATTTGATTTTTTATTTAAAATTAAACACCCATACATACCTAATTATTCTAATTTTTACGTATAGAACTGGAGAGTCGCATGCGGCTCGCGTGCCGTAGACTGTCGACCCCTGAGCTAGATATTTATATTCGTGTTGCTAAACAAACCTTGTGTAATATCTAATTTGCACAATTGTCTATTTACCTGTAGTCTAGAGTAGTTACTCTAAAAACAAAGCCTGTCACATTGCTAAATGTCAAATCTAAAAAAAATTACTTGGTGGTAGATCTCCTTAGCAGGAGGTCGGCTAGGTAGGTACCACCGCAGTACCAGATATTCTGCCGCCAAGCAGTAGCAGCTAGCCAAATTGCAGGGCTGTCGATACTTTATATCGAAAGTCGCAAAGTAACGAGCGCCAAAGCAGCGATGTCTTGATTTTGTTTTACTAACCAAAGTTCTGTATATCGCTGCACATCAGGAGAGCGCCTCGTTTGTCTCATTACTTTCTACATGTATAAAAAAACGAAATGTCCTCGAATATTTATTTATTTACAGAATTAAATAAACAAAAACTAAGGCAAAAACAATGTTTAAGATTCGTCGTGTATTTCATTTTTAACCCCCGATGCAAAAAAGGACGTTATCAGTTTATGCGGCTGATTTCAATTGGGTTTTTTTTTATTTGCTCGAGTTTTTTCAGATATGATTGAAGAAAATCTGATCAGCCTTTTGAAGATTATCAGGTCTTTTTTAGTTGATTTGATGCTAGCAAGTTCAGCAACTTCCACAAGTCTGATCGAGTCAAAATTTTGTGTTATTGGTGCCGTTTTTTTTGTTTTGGAGGTGTTCTAACCCTAATGTGATTCATTGTACTCATCACTATGAATAATTAAAAAAAACAACAGTTGTTCCATAGAAAAAAGTTTCAAAAAGTTCTATGACCTTGAAAAATGTACGGAATTTTGATAATTCCCATGGCAATAGTTGTTCATAATGTAAAGGGATAGTTGTACAAATATCCGTTTTCAGCTGATATAAACATGTGTACAGCACCTATATAAAGTACAATTAGTATGACACGAAAACGACTTTCAATTTACACACACGAATCTGAAAAAAAAACTAATCTGTGTTGACACTTTAATTACTTCGCTTGTTGAGACTATCAATTTATATTGACTTATTTTTTCGTTTCAGAACGGCAACGTGACAAATGGAAAGGAGTGAACATGTCAAATAGGTATTCTGTAATAAATTTTAGTGAGCTGTATACGTTAACAAATAAAGAAATCACGGATAGCTATATTCAAATGTTATGCTTACAACGAATCATTATTAAGACCCCGAAATCGTGCTCAGTTTATAATAGTGAATTGTTAGAGACGAGAATACAAAGTCTTCCTAGCAAGTGACACAATGCTTACTCAACTCTGTAATTTGCGTAGAATTAGTGTGTTAGCAAAGTTCATCACGTTTTATAAGACAATTCTCTTATGCATGAATGCTTTATAAATAAAACCATGCTATTTAATACTCTGTCATATTTTTGTTGATGAAAATTGTTACGAATGATATCGAGACAAAAATTGAAAGGGATCAAAGTTCAAATTTCGTTGCATAAAACTGCTTGTAGTTCAGTTTTTACGATCAAACGGGGGTGCCGGTGAGATGAGTTAAGGCGATATATTCGTTTTTAAAATTTGGCATCACGAAATTTAGGACCTGTCCCCCCCACCCCTTGTCACATTTTGTTGACAACCCCCAACACCCTAACATATGACATAATTTATGGATATAACAAGAGATAGGTAAAGGATAAATTTGTGTAGTGTTTGTAACGAGTTTAGCGTAGATTTATTATTCGTAGTGTAAGTGCGTGGACTGTGAGGCTCAACAAGCCTATAAAATGTTGCCTGATTCACCAGCTCTCGCGGTCATAGGGATTTAAGCTTTAAGTGGAGGAGACTAAAGTAGAAATTCGTGAATTGTCGATGTACCTTTATACTAAAGAAAATACGTATTTTATAAACGTTTATATTTTTAGGCATAATTCAGTTTTCATTGTACACGAGTGTAGGTGTGTAGTTTTGTTTTGTAAGATATATGTTAGCAATAGCATACATATGTAATTATGTAGTCGTTATGGATAAGTGTTATATTAAAAATATAATTACTGTATTAAAACCCATTTTCAAGGCTTTCATTGAAGTCTTTGACTTACTAAAATAGTTCTTTTTCATTGCAGTCTTAATAGACAGAGACAGCATTTTTAGTAAATTTATATCTGTTAATTAATACCTTCAAAATTGTCTTTATTGTGTACCTAATAAAGTAGATATATTGTGTTAAATTTAGTTTAGTGTTTTCTTGTATTGAGTTCAAAATAAAATATAAAAGCCAGTGCAACATGTCTGCCTATTAAAATCAATAGAATTATTGATGTAACATACTTTTGATAAGGCTTATTTGTTTTATTTATTATTTTATTTGACACTTATTAATAAATTGTGTATTTGCAAAAATAAAATACTTTTATTATTTCTCTGATTACCTATAAGTATAATGTAAGCTATTTATATATCGACGAGATTGTCCAACATGACAAATTGCAACAACAAACACATTATTTTTTTAAATTTTATCTTGTATTCGATACCGAAATGTCAATGACAAATTACAGCATTTCGTTATTTTCTGTTTATGTTATCTAGTAGCGCTCATCTATTTTGGTATTGAAAACGAGTTTTTTTTCGCAAATTGTATTATTAAACACAGTAAACTGTAAGGATATTCAATCAATATACAAACAGTGAATATTCCGCACATACACACAAATCGCTTTTCGACTGTGCACAAAAAGTTCTCGAATGAGTACCTGCCTACCTACTATAGGCCACAGTACCTTTTTTTTTTTTTTTTTTTTTTTATGTAAAAGTAATGAGACGATCGAGGCGCTCTCCTGATGTTAAAAGATAACGCCTGTCCATGACCATTGCAGCGATACACAGAACTTTGAGTAACAAAACAACGTCCAGGGCATTGCTGCTTTGGCACTCATTACTTTGAGAGACTAGATGGTTAGTCTCAACAGCCCAGTAATTTCGCTAGCTGCAGTACCCTTCAAACCGGAACACAGTAATGTTTGCACACTACTGCTTGGCGGCAGAATATCTGGTACTGCGGTGGTACCTACCTAGAAGTCCTCCTGCTAAGGAAATCTACCACCGAGTAAAATACCTACCGAGTAAAGTACCTATATTACATCCATGACTATTGCAGCGGTACTCAAAACTTTGACTAATAAAATAAAGTCCAGGGCTGCGTTGGTGCTCATTACTTTGAGACTTTCGATAATTAGTCTCAATAGCCCCATAATTTCGTTATGTGCTGTTTCTTTCAAACGGGAACACAGTAATATTTACACATTACCGCCTGGCGGCAGAATAACTGCTACTGTGGTGGTACCTAGGTAAAAGATATATCTGTGGTGCTTGTAACGACTTTAGCGTACATTTATAATCGTAGAGTGCGTAAACTGTAAAGCTCAACAAGCCTACAAAATGTTGCCTGATTCAGCAGCTCTCGCGGTCATAGGAATTTAAGCTGTAACTGGAAAGTAGACATTCGTTAATTGTCGATGTACCTTTATAATAAAGAAAATACGTATTTTACCTATCTAGACGACCTCCTGCAAAGTTAATCTACCACTAAGTAAATAACAAACAAAATGCCCAATGCCTATGACCGTTACAGCGGTACACAAAACTTTAAGTAGCAATACACGTTGGTGCTCATAACCTACTTGTAGTCTGAAATATCGCTAGATGCAGTACCTTTCAAACCGGAACACAGTAACTTAATTACTGCTTGGCGGAATATATAGCACTGTAGTGATAAGTACTAAGATCGTATCTTAGCTTATCAAAGTCGAACATCAAAACGAAAGCTTAAAAAAAAAACAAAAAAGATGCTTGATATAAATATAACGCAAAACTTTATAATAAAACGACATTACAGTTGCTTACACATATTTTAATATATTCGCTGCATCGACTAATACTGCTAACTAAACTGAAAAGCATGGCAACACTTATTAAAGAACATTCATCGAAATCATCAATTAGGTACACAAAGATACTACACAAACATGTATGTATTAAGTACAATTAATAAATAGAAATAAAGAGGCCGCTTGTAAGATTAAGTAGAACATTATTGTGAAAAATGCTTTCCAAGGAATGCGGCAAGCGTGAAAAAACATTTCGTTATTCCAATATTGTGACCTACAAATAACAAACGAAAATAATTGCTCAGAGCAAATATGTCAAATAATATTCTGCATTTTAATTACTTGATCATTATCACAAACCAGTGGCACATCGTTTGTGCTAAATTAGATACTACATATCTAGAATAAAAAGAAATCTTTCTTATGCATACTCACTCATATATAAATATATATCCCGCGGATTCCTTTTAAAATTAGGCCAATAAAATTATCACTATTTGCAGTGTTAATCTAAATGCGTGCAAGAAGCCATTGTTCACTTTCCCCCCCTTATTCAATAAAATTTGCTACGATATGTTTTATTTTGTAAAATGATTTGTTGCGCGATAAATTTCCCTAAATATTGTAAAAAAAAACATGTTATTAGGTTAGGCTTTCTATCAGTCACCGTTTCATGTTTTCGATCGATATTAAAATAACAAAAGTAAATAACTTTCTAGTACTCTACTGGCTAGCTACCACCCCCTAAAGTTGAAAATCTGTCGTTTAGCACCTAACGGTGTTCCGGTAGTCTCACTTAAGTCAGTTCCATTCCAGGCTACGTGTGTTTACCATCTTCAACCACACCGTGACTTAACATCAGGTGAGCTGTGACACTTAACCTATCAACCATTAAAACATATAAGAAAAAAAAAAAGACTTATTATAAAGATATGCTACGTTCATACTGAGCGGCGCGGGCGTTCAGATTCCGTTGCCTTGTTAATACAAATGCACTTACCTAGGTGTATAGTAATTTTCAACTGCGAATGCGATAGATAATACAGAACGTATAATACAGAAAGAGATAGCTATAAGTAGTGTGTTGCGCTTGAAGTACACTAGTACTGCACGCTTTGTTTCGCCCGCTGCTGTTAGCCGACTAAATCAAATTGCAACAATTGTCTGAATTTGTCTGTAACAATTTGTGTGCGCTAATATAATAACTTGAAATACAATCTTAAGCTAACACGTGTTTATTAATAAGGGGGGGAATGAACACAACTGATATCAAAATCCTAAATCGATGATAAAATCTTCGAAAATTTAGCACCACAAATGTTGGCTTCTCACTTTCAAACATGAATTCAAACTGCGACCCACTGACAAAACTTTGTTACAATCCTAAAGTCTTTTTATGCTTGTTTTACATCAAGTTTTACAAGATTTTTTTTTTTAGTGAACCAATACAATGCCAGTACTAGAACATAAAGTGGTATATTTTTTCCTACCATTGGATTCCCAATGATGCTTAACATTATTGGAAAAATTGTAATCCATAGAGGCATGGAACACATAAGAGCTCTGCTATGAAAGAGAAACTGTATGTATGTTTGCATTTAATAACATGTGATAATCTCCCATGCTATATATTAAGTCTGACATTAAGGCTTGTTACTCTGCCTACATCAACTTACAACATGAGCATTGTATAAAAGCACTATTGTCATTTGCCAGCATTGTCTATGCCCCAAATTGTTTTCCTAAAACTTGCTGCGACTTTGTGTCAAAACAAAAATATCATTTGCTGTCCCTCAGAGGTACCCCTATGTAATCCAATATAAAGGGTTGTAAGCTTAGGGTATACTAAGCTGTAAGGAAGATATTGTATTAACGATATAAAAAAATCGGCTGTTCTAAAATTCTATAGAATAATAAGGTTTTTTGGAGGGAAAACTTCCGCGTTGAGCGTTTTTTGGTCGGGGCAAAATTCGTATGTTCGTGTCACCGATATGCTAATATGACGTGTTTAAATTTTCATTTCAGTAGGCAGTCCCCTTGACTGCCTTCATTTTTTAAATTACAAATAGGCTTGCGTTTGCCGCCATCTTGCCTGATCTTAAGCGAAGATGCAGTCTACTGCTAGCCTAGAAGAAACCGCTTCGTTCGCGACTTAAAAGCACTAGATTGTGTCCTATTAAAGAACGCCCACTCGGGCAGCAAATTCTATTCTTTAGAGGTTCATACAATGAAATTGGAATGGAACCATTTAGTTCGATTCCACTTTTCCACGATTCTTTCACCGTATGAAGCAGTTAATTTTTTTTCTTGATTTCAGAGTAATGCCCATAGTAAAAGTTGTCGATAATGACAAGTACAATTACTCCGTTTCCGCCTAGTACACCCAAACCTTATAACACTGTATTTCGTAACATATGTGGTGAAATACATACAATTTATCTTTCACAGTCGTTCTGTATAGGAACCTACATAGTACATACACTGTACCACATAAATACTTGGTACATATAACTTAATAAATACAGTAATGAGCAGAGGTTCTTACATCACCCTAATCATAGACACAAACATCAAGAGATAGTACAATTGACAGAAGTTACAACACACAAAATATGGTAACATTAATGATTATACAAACACAGTGCGGGAACAATAAATATATATCTTGCATAATATACAGTAGAATAATGATTGATCGTGAAAAATATTTGCAGGGAAGGTTAACTGAAAATTGGTTTAAAATGCATTTTAGGCTTACCAGACATTTTTACAAAAAGATATAGGCTCTAGTTGACAGATATAAATTACTAGTTTATTTATCGAAACTATTATAAATTTGATATTGTTTATGCAATTAACTTTCGGGAATATTTATAACATAACTGTATATATTATTATATTATTGGGTGTACTGTATGTATTATAAGTATGTATTTACAACAACAAAAAAAGTATTTAAGTATTCTATCAGTTATCTCTCTTCCATAGCACAAGCTCTGCTTAGTTTGGGGTCAGATGGCGCTGTGTGTAATGTCCTATGATATTTATTTATTTTATAACCAAAAGGAAATGTTTATTTAAGCAAAGATTGCGTACCAAATTACTAAATGTTGTATAATTGTATATAAGTATTTTAAATGAAAATTATGAATTTATGTTTGTTTTAAGCGTTTGTTTTATACCCTAAGCATAGTTAAACAAGTTAATTTCACTTAAAATGTAATAAGTACCTATGGCAATATCCCGAGTACTAAATAACAGTGATTCTAGCAGACAGGAAAAGCATAACAAGAATAACGTAGGCAGTACAATTCATTACAATAGTTCAGGAAATGTGTCTTGTAATAAAATTATTCATATAAGTTAGTTGACTAGTTTTGTTTCTAGACCTTGTCCTTAGTAGGTGAAAAAAATCTATGAATTTATATTCAAGGCACTTTTTTTCAGCATTCTACTGTATAAACCTTGAGATTACTAAGACGGGGAAGAAGGTACAGAGAGCAAGAGGATCTTGCAAAATAATATGCTGAATGTACTCAATGCAGTTGAGACTGACAACAGCTCACATGCTAGCTATTTTAAGCAATTGTGTCACCATTATACATATAATAACTTTATGTTATAGTAATCCGTAGTGTTAATTATGTATATTTAATAAAAATAGATATTAAGTTTGGACATTTGGAGTTTGGGTGCAACTTTTTTTTTTTAAATTCAAAAATGGTTTTCGTAATAACATAGTATCGTCTCTTTGTATCGCTGAATAATAACTTGAATCGTCAGTTAGGGTCTATTTGCCCAGGAATGATCGCTAAATATAAACACATGCTTGTGCGTATCGACTCTAGACATTGGACCTCCACGACTTTTGGAGTTAGTGAGGAACCTCGAATGAAATGGCGCGGTTTTCAATTGGTGTTCAAAATTTTTTTATTTTGTTGAGGTTTCTTTCATTTCCTGACAAAAGCAATGGGCCGCAAGAAAAGAAAAAGGAAGGAAGATTCCCCTTTTGACGGAATTTGTTTTTCCGATATCGCTTTCTGAGTAGTCTTCGGTCACGGATTCAATGGCGTTGGTTTTGGAAAGACCCAAAAAAGATAAGTATCAAATATTCAAGGTTCACGTAAGTACCCAGAAGGATCAAAAAAGTCTAAACTCATAGTATTTTTACAACATTCAACTGAAAATACCATATTTAACGATCATGACCGTATGAGTTTCTCTAAAGGACTTCGGGAACATGGCGTCTCTGGTGTTTTGCACCTGAAGACCATTAACAAATATAAGGTGGGTATAACATTTGATCTTCCTAATAACGCGAACATCTTCTTAAAGAACAAAAAGTTGCTAGATCAGTTGTGCCTTAGGGCAACCATTCTTGCACGTGACACGGAGATTACAGGCGTTCTCTCGTCTGTGCCACACTTTTGGGCTGGCTATAAGGCTTTAAGAAAGACGCGGTGTTGGTTCAGCCAGCATTACACGCCTCTGACGGAACTGGCTTAACTTTACCAAATATAATATAACAACAGTGACTGTTAGTAGGACCCCATTACTTATAGATTTTGAGATGGTATGCGAACATTACTGTATATCAGATTTAATGTCAAATACGAGCTATTTAACTGCACTAAAATTTCATACTGTTGAAGTCCAAAAATATGAATAGCACCGCGGAAGCCACAAAGCTGAAATCAAATTTCTGATGACACTGTTACATACAAGTATGAAGGTCCAATTTTACCTACAACTTAGTCATGTTGTCGTAACATAGAATGTTACAGTACATAAAATTATATTGATTTACTATGATACTTAGCAAGAATAAATTTGGTTAATAATAATCAGCTTTCCTTTATAAACTTCTGCAAGTTTTGTTGCCAGTCTAAACTTCATTTTATACAAGATACTTTGGCAATAGATGGTATGCAATTACAGTGGGGGTTCATCCCATTTGAGGTGCTTTTCGTGTGTCAGGTTGATGATACGGACGTGTACTGCTTGGTTTTTCTCGAACTTGGGCGGGATTGGGCACAGACGATACCATACTTCATCACCAGGTAAAGGCACATATTCGCCTTCAATGCTAGAACATAAAATAAGTCACATTTGGTTACTATCCTATTATTGAACAGCTGATTTTTTTTTTTTTTTTTAATGTTTGACAGGCCAGGTGTTTGACCACAGCTCACTTGATGTTAAGTGAAGGTGTAGTCGAAGATGGTAAAGCACACCTAGCCTGGAATGGAACTGGCTCTCAAGTGAGGCTGCCGGAACACACCGTTAGATGCTTGGCGGCAGATTTTCAACTTGAGGGTGGTAGCTAGCCAGCCGAGTACTAGAAAGTACCCTACCACCATGCTATGGTTTCCTCACGATGTATTCCTTCACCGGCAGCTCAAGCTCATTGTTGGGGTTTGAACCCATGCCCTTCGGCATGCGAACCTACCGCGCTAACCACTGAGCTATCATTGCTACAAAGAGATTATTATAAAGTACTGAGAATCATAGCAGCAATGCCATGGCAAGGACTTTATTTTGTTACTCTAGTTTTGGGTACTGCTGCAATGGTTATGGACTACTGTCATTTCTTACCATCAGGAGATTTATTCCAGCACTGCTGCATGTTCATGGGCAGACTGTAGAATGCAGGTTGGTAAAAAAGGTAATAAAAATACAACATAACCACATCAAATATTTATATCATTATAGTGAACCAAGTATCTGTTTTCTATTACTTTATACTACCAATGTATTTCTTTAAAACTAGGCAATAGATTTTGATGCAACAGATTTTCAACTTGAATGTGGTAGCTGGCCAGCCGAGTACTAGAAAGTACTCTACCACTATGTAAAGCTAAACAGCTTAAAATGTATGTTATAATAGATTTTTCCCAATTCCATGGCTGGTTCCATAATAAATATTGTTCATAATGATTAGATTAATGAGCCAGCTCCTTTCAGTGTAGTACACCCTAAGCTTATAGCCCTGGATAGAAGATGGAAATTTTGAGATTAGTTTTTTCAGTAAAACTTTTCTAAGAGTTATGAATAAAAGAGCTGAAGTATAGTGTGATATTCCTACAGAAAATACTTATCAAAATATTATTCAAATTATTACTTTTGTTGCAACATCAATCAATGTTAAATATTAGAGCAAAAAGCTCTTTAAATCATCAAGTACAATATTTAGTCAATGAGATAAGATAAAAACACAAATGCCTGTTTACATGTACATGTGAACAGCACCAAAAATATTCATGTATGACCTCCAATGAGGTGCTAATCTAAACACTTGGCTACCTATAAATGTATATTCAAATCAGTTTTTATAACATGTTATGAATTGTTTGATTGATGTGGTGAGTTTCAAGGATTGATGAGGATGGAAAGGTTATCACAATGAATGACTAAATATCTAAGTTTTTTTTTGTAACGGTAAATTGACTTTCTTTATTTCTACTGTTTCTATTTAGTAAAATTAGTTATTTAAGGTCAAGATGATTTTTTGTATATGCTGACAAAGCAGGATCTAACAACCAATATTATTGTATTCCCATACCAATGAGATATCAGAAACTATTGGAGCTTAGTTATTTGATTTTATAACATACTAGTTTACACACATTATCAATATTCAATATGGAAAATAAGTTAATACATTTATTCTTAATAGAAGCCTTAAGTTAAGATCTAGTTTGAAATGGTAAGGTTTGGGTTTCTGGAACATTCTTATAGAATCCAAAAGGTTCGGTTCACCAAATCTGTTCTGTTCAAGTAGAGCTGTTTATGAAAGAATATCGAGGTCAAAACAATCAGCAGCGTCAAGCAACAGTAGTACCTACGTAATTAAAGTTTACTGCTTATAAATATTATGCTATTTGGGAAAAAGCATCACAAATTATAAAGTACAACATTAAGCCAATGAGTTGAATTGATCGTAGTTTAATTATCAGGTATACTTACTCGGAAATGTGTACAAAAAGATCTTCTCCTCCTTTGTCTGGAGTTACAAAACCATGACCTTTTTCACGACAAAATTTTTTGATCTTTCCAGTTTCCTCTGGATTTCCCAACGCACGTTCTGACCTGAAGGTGAATATGAATTATAAATAATAAATAAAAGCCAGGTGTAAGTTCACAGGCGCAGCTTAAGCAAAGTTACAACTTACGTCGAGGCTGTCCGATTTCGTCGCGTGATTATTGGACTAGGAAGTTGTAAATGTGCACTAGTTTTGTTAGGTGAATCATCACTATTGAAACCGTAATCATTAGACATGATTATAGAAATAAACACAACACTGGATTCGTGAAAAGTCAAAAAATAATTTCACAAGGAAGAAGAAAAACAAAATATCTCCCAACTCGTTCGTCGAAGTCGTTTACGAATTTACGATTGATTTTTTTTTTTTTAATAATTTGCCCTTTCGGGCAGGCTAAAGCTATAGAGCCATACTGCCTTGTCTTAAGTGTTATTTCTGCTGTATCTTAGCTATAGTTATCGTCAAAGTCGTCTTTGTCAAGTCCAGTTCGTGTCAGTTAATTCCAGTCATGCTTTAGTAAAGTAGTGGCAACTTTACTACAAAGCTTCGATGGAGTTTTGGAAGCAACACGAAAACTCATGTTTCACCACATTATATCATTTTCCCACACTCGTGCTTGTAATTCGGCACTTTATGAATAAAACACCACCATTTTTATGCATAAACACTCGACAAAACATAGTTTTGGAAAAAAATACAACGGAGCGACACGACTCTTCCCGCGTTCCCGCCAAAACTCTCCTTTACGATTGATGAAAATGATATCAAAACGACATTGACATATAAATACAATATTTTTTTTATTTAATGGCATTTAGAAAAGGATTCTTGTGCCTTGAGTTTCAAGGCATCAGTATTCTCATATTCTGACAGATTCTGTCCTACAACTCCTACAGGTGATAGTGAGGTGATGATTAATTATTTTCTGACAGATTCTGTCCTACAGGTGATAGTGAGGTAATGATTAATAATTTTCTCTCTTGAGAAGTGTATAATAGATTCTGATGTTAGTTACAACTATTATACATTTACATTCGCTTGTGTAAAAGATATCCATATAAGGATAATTGATCGCTACCTGTTCACGCTTGCTCTACAGTTAGGCTCAGAATAGAACACTCGATTAGACTTTCGGGTGGCGCATTAATGTATAGGTATCTATTAGTGCCACAAGAAACGAATAATTTTGTTGCTTAACGCACTCGTATACAGCTTTACAGTAGAAGTATCCAAACAACATAATAATTATATACTTACTATTCGTTACTCGCTAACAATTTTAGTTACTATACCGACTTTTCCCTGATCGTCGATGGTAGGCCACCTAGAATAAGTTTGTTAACAAGTTTTTTTCGACATATCTAATCATCAAATTCTGAATTAAACGTATATGGCTGTGAAAATCGTATAATGTGGTAAAAATGACTCATGTGTGGTTACTATAAATTGCAAAACTTCTAAGAAGTTACTACTGCTTTAATAAGACATATGCTGGACTAAATCATGGCTCAATTATTTAATTTTGACTATGCCAAGATAGTATCCGTACAACATAAATGGTAAAAACCAAAGTAAATAAATTAAGTACACCTAGGCATTAAGAACGATGTATTCAGTTGCCAACAGATTAACACAAAAAAAAAATACTAGTGCAGTGTTTTAGTTCAGTGAACTACGAAGATTTCCTTCATATCTTTTATTGAGTTACATATCTTTTCTAGAATAGCTCTATGATCTATGTATTAATACATGAACAATTTATGTAGTACTCGACTCACAGTTTACATTTTTAGACATAATTATATAATATATTTTAGATAAATACATTAATTCATACATTTTTAAGAAATTGAAGGCAAATAGTTGTTTATGATACTATGTAACTAGAACATTATCACAGCTAACTTTATTGCAACGAAAAATATATATTTACACTTTTTTTTTGTAATGAGGGTAGATAATCTATACGTAGGTAGATATTTTTTTTTATTATCATTTAACACTAAGGTAAATATTCAACTGTACATCCACATGTCATTGATATTCTTTACTTTTTGTTATCTTTATATTTGTTGGGACAAACTCTTGGTATAATTGGCAGAGGAACTTGAATTTTGGGTGTCTTCATCCCTTCCCAGTCACCCTGAAATTAAAGAAAACTACTATTATATATTATTTTTAACATTAAATTAGTTTACGACAAACACTCATAGTAGTAGTATACTGATAGTAGTAGTAGTATACTCCTAAGTACAAGTAGTATTTATTTACTTAATTTTTATTTCTATGACATTTGTAGCTTACCTGGAAGCGGGAGCCGTCAGATTTGTTGCATTGCATAGATATAGGTGATTCAAGATACAGGTTGTACAAGGAATCTGCCCTCAGTTTAGTCCAAGGATGTACAGCCAGATAGTTCAGTCGCGGTGATGCTTTATAAGAAATAGACATGTCATCATACCTGTAATTTTCATTTCATATTAGAATGCAGGGTTGTATATCAAAAATCCTAATCGAATTTCAAAAGGCTTAGTTGTCATTATCATTAGCTTCCTATTGAGTCTATATATTCCACTAAAAAAACGATGCCAAGATAACAAATGCTTAGATAAATAATAAAGACATGACAGAACTTACTCCTTTTCGAATTTAAAGTAGTTTTCCAGAGCAGCGTTAGATACTGCACTTTTACAAACTTCTAACTTTGTAGCTGGATAATAATGCATGTAATTAACACACATTTCATCGGTGATGGCATGACCACCAACTGTAGCATTTTTTTTACCTTCCGTATTGTACATGCATGTAGTTTCTAGATAATCTCCCTGTAAAAACAGTATTATTTTTTATTTCTTACATATTTATGCATTACATACATACAGAATATTCAATAATAACTTACGGGTAAGACCCTCACTGGACGGTGTAAAATTCTTATTTCTTGGAAATGCGTAGAATAATGCTTGTCTTTGTTAAGCACAGGTAGTTCAATACCACGCCTTGAATGTCGAGTCCAAACAGCGACGCCAGTTAAATGAGTATGAAGTTGACTACCAAATACTACAATTCCTTGAGCTGGCAAGCCCTAAAATACGTGTAAAAGCTCCATAAAATGAGTGTTTAGGGCACAATATATTTATATCTTACCTTTAGACTAAAACAGTGAAAAAAGCCAGTACATAGTGAATCAAGGATCATTAATGGATTCTAAGGAAATAAATACATAGATAAGATTAATTAGGTTAAACTGCACTTAAGTCAATAAGAAAATAAAATTTTCAAATGTAATAGTAATCGTTAGTATAGAATACAAGAAGTACCTAAACCTAACAATTTTGTGAAATATTGTGCTCAAATAGTGCTTACCACTCCTGTGCATTCAGGTATGCAGTATCCGGTTAAAGGAAAACCTTTTTGTTCACCAGGTATAGCCATTTTGTCCGTATATTCAAGACCAAGTTCCATAATAGCTGCATCGTATGGGCGTTTATTACCAGTAATATGCAGTGTAATCCCGGAGCTATCTACCCAATCTGAAACAGAAATAAAATTGTGGTGTCCATGAAAACAAAGCGATAATATTTGTAGCTATAACATAATTTTGTCCCTTTCTAACCAACCTGTTTTTAATTTAGGGTTGTTATAATGAACTTCTAGCATAATATGCTTGTTAGCTTTTGGTCCTCCTATAGGAAGACCAGCTTCTTTCGGATAAGTGAAAGGAGGAGCTCCCATCGCCCAAGCAGCTTTGACCTGAAATCAATTTGTTTTTAATACTCTTACACAATGTAAATTCTCAAGAAAATACACTCTTTTAATCAAATGTATGTGTTACTTACCTTTGAGCAAGTTTTAGTTATTTCAGGTCTATCGGAAGCAAAACAATTTCCTTCGTATAGAGGAATATCGGCTTTTGGATCCGCATCGCAATAGAAAACTTCCATGTGATGAACTAGGCCTTCATTGCCTTTAGTAATCGTAGATTCGTACTAAAAAATTAAATTAAATTAAAACTCACAACTAATAAACTATTTCATATACCAATTTTAAATTTAGTAAACTATCACATTTTTCAAAATCATTAGATATAATTATTTCGTCTATTTTATTAAAGGATGAAAAAATAATAATTTCCATTCCTTGTTTACTTATCTATTGTCTTACGTGAGCAAGAACCAACGACAAGATGCGACTAGCGAAACTGATCTCTGTGAAAACGTAAGCCACGTGTAGGAGCAATGGCTATTTAATATTGTGGCATTGCATCGTATTGTGCCACGTAGCCGCATGTTTTCATGTAGAATAATGATAATTTTCGAAAACAAAATACAAATTATATTATAGGAACTGACGTGGTTTTGACACATGTTTGTTTTACTTATGCAGGATTACTTACGTTTAATTATCGGATACTTCAACTATATTTTCGGCCAGATTTGATGGCTTTCTTCAAAGAGACAGCAGAGTATAACTCACACGCGGCCGAAGGCGGCGGTGGCGTACAACAAGTCGTACTCTACTTTGTTTCCTTGAAAAAGGTTACCGAATATGGTTGAAACTATAGTTAGAGTACCTTACATAATTAAATGTGAGTAATCCCACATAAGTAAAATAAAAATACAAATGAAATAAAATTAAGGCAAAAATATTGTAATTGCTTAAAAGTACCTGTATAATATGATGCACTTTCTCCGAAATAAAATCAGGAAGTTTCACAACCTTGCACCAGTATGTGGTGTCGCCACCCGGTACTTTGAGTTTGTTATTAGTTACATGAAGCGTGTATCCATCGGTCACTTTTTTTAATCCAGGAGGTGTTAGTAAGCGCACTCTTATGAAACCATGCTGAGATGGTGCACTGCATGTTGGGCATAATCCCGCAGCTGAGAACAGTTTATCAGTTCCATGTGCCCACATAATATGAACAGTGCCATCCTAGGAAATAAAAATTTTATGTAGGCGAAGTTTTTCAAAACGGATCATGTCGATCCAATATTTTTACGGAGCTTTGCAATAGTATTATTGAGCCAAAAGGAACATATTGTACAAATAATTTATTTTTTAACAAGTTTCGCTGTATTTGTACATATTACCAAAACTTTCACAAAACCTAGAAATCGTATGATGATCACCTGTGCTATAAATAAAAGAAATTTACTTATGTATTGCATAAATATGTATGTACCTAATATAGGTCCTATATTAGTTATATTTATGAAGCCAGTTCTTAGTATTTATGTGTTGGTATCATAAAAATTGATTGCATCATATCCCGTCTAAATCTATATATACTTTATTTGTTTTCTACATTTTATTTTGGTGTACATAATAAAGAGTTTATATTTATCTAAATATGTAATTTATATTGATCGAAGTTTATAGTAATTTAAAACCTATTTTTTTCTTTGTTTCAACCTATTTTTATCTTGATTACTGAAGCAGTGTAGTAGTAAAAAATTAGGCATATTGTACAAGTTCTTTTCGCTTTCGTATTACCGTTTAACGTAAATCTGTAAGTATGTATCAAAAAAGTGGTTATACTCAACCTCGATCACATAGTCATGAAGATCATCACAAGTATCGAAATGACGTTCAAATACGATGCATTTGCTGCGGGAATCTATGTAAAATGATTCACAATCTTGTTCCGGATCGGGCAACAATTTACCCTCTGTATTTCCATACATATCCTGGAAAATATTTAAAGACAGTAATATTTGAAACAAGCTCAATAATTATAATAGGTTCATAAACTAGTAGAAAAAAGTATATAATTTTTTTTTATATTTCAATAAAATAACATCATTACTTAAATAAATATATATAATAGCTTATAATCATTGATATCTACACTAAATGCGAAAATGTATTCCTTTGACTATACTTCAAAAATTAGATTGTGCGCATTGTACATACCTCAAAATGATTAAAACCATTATAATCTCTCCAAAATACGCAATGATCAGAGTTTTTAGGTTCTCCTCTATCTGAAAATCCTAGTGCGAACCAGTTAAAGATTGGTGTCTTCTCAGAGATCTTTATACGGAACTGTATCTTTTGAGTGACATAATCGACTCTCCATTTCAGTAATAGTTCACCGTTTGGGTCCAACACTGCTTCACTTTCCGCGAATCGTTGCTCTGCAAAATTAGCGCGAACTTTTCAAATCAGAAATAATTCAGAACTTTTTTAACAGAACCTATTTGTATATTACTTGAACATTAATCTAAGATTTACAGATTACTGGTACTTACTAGCCCTAACAGAAGTTGATAACAATGGATTTACTAACGAAAATAATATTGCAATGATAAATTTTGAACCCATGTCTCTGTCAGATACAAAAATTTCAAATACACTTAATATAAAAGTTAACAGAACACACTCTTTTGACCTCACTAAAACTGGTCTGCATTTGACTGCGGTTGGAACTAGAATGAAGAAGATATTTAGATCTTACTCGCTAGCTATAAGCAGTCTAATAAAGTAAATACCCCACCCTCCGATATTAGGGGTGTCACAAGGAATGCAGGGAGTGCGAAATCTCTATTCATTATAGAAATTAAATTATAAAAAGCATTGCCTTATTATGGTTTTTACACTTGGCGTTGCAACAGATTGGTTTTTCGCAGATCGCCGCCGCTAGCCTAAATGTTAACTACTTACTTAAAATTAGTTAACTTGTTAAATAACTTGAATGGACTTGTTTTATTCATATAAGGACTACTCGTTGACTTTTTTTAAGTCTAAAAGTTATGAGACGAACGAAATGTTTTCCTGATCGTAAGAAATAACGCCTGCCCATGACCATTGCAGCGATAAACAGAAGTTTCCGTAATAAAACTAAGTCCAGGTCATCGCGGCACTTAGGTAGGTACCTACTTTACGACTTCTATGGTTATTCTGATTCTGATTCTGAGCGCTGTTTTTTGTTCAAGCGCCTGATTACTAAGTTCCGAATCCGAATCAGCCGTTTTTTGTATAAATTGTCCCAATGCTGGGCGTGTGCCTTTTGTATTTTTGTTTTTTTTTTGTGTTTGTTTTGTTTTGTGAGAATGGTGAAAATATAATATTATAGTCCACCGGACTGGCCAAATGCGACTTCAGTTCACGTATCGTTATGAACTTTTTTTTCTCTCTCTCAGACATGTAGGTTTCCTCACGTTGTTTTCCTTCACCGTTTGAAGTCATAGGCAATACGCACACAACTTGAAAAAAAAAACAGAGGTGCACGCGAGATTCGAACCCAGGACCTCCATATTGTAAAAACAGTCTCCCCTAGGCTGCCGAAACTTGCATTTACTAATTTGAAGTTGAGAATTTTTTCCACAGAACGTGATCTTTGTAATTAGAATTTTGATGAAAAAAAGCCCCTTTTTGAATCTCAACTGGTATCATTCAGCCCCTATCTCTTATTAATTTATCTACCCTAGAGGCGTGAATGGCATCTCACCTCCTTACTTATTCCGGAGACGGTAAGGAATGCGGCCGACTCTGGCGCTTTATTAAATTCCTAGCGGTTATCCCCGCCCTCCGAGCGATATTGAACGAAGAAATTAAGACGTAATCGTATTGAAAACCGTTCAGGATTGGACGAAATTACTGGCATGAAACGTAGTACTTCTTTAAACTCTTTCATGTTTTGGAAACTCTCTTTTCAGCGTCAAAAAGGGGACAAGCAAAAGTTTAATGAAATATGAATTTAGTAGGTACTAAGTTTATACCGCGAGTAAAGCTGCGGTAGGTATAGGTACCTACTTGTATTATTACAAACATCCAAATCTTTCCTCTTTATAATATTAGTGTAGAAATAACTGTCTCACGGTGGTCTCTCTCAAGGTGCGTACCGTGGGATTTCAATACAAGATTGTCATTTTAGCTGTCAAAAGCGTTCTCAACTACTTACCAGCGGCGGCCTTAGCTATTACGAGGCCCCGGGGCGACAGATCATTGTGAGGCCCTTTTTCTTTGTGCCCCTAGTTCTAAATAATGAAACCGTTTGTTCAGGTGGGTTTTTAATTGATAAGTGCGAGGCGCGAGACACACGTGCAACCTTATTAAAAATGACTCTGTTCTTGTCTAATGGATTATAATGTAAAAAGACAGTAACATATTTAGCAAAGAGAACAAAAGCGTTCATAGTTCGTCTAATTGTAATCAAATAGTAGGTAGTAAATAAATGTAAAAGCATGTTGTAACAAATATTAATTATTTATTTCAAAATATAATAATCAATAGATATATTCTATGAGTCACCACTTAAAGATTTATCATTTGCAACGTTTGATTCTTGGAGTACGTCGCTTTCATTTTTCTCTTTTTCTGGCAACTGTAAACAAAAATTGTTTTTTTCTTAAAAACACGTTTCAGCTTATATACGAAGGTAAAACCAAAATGAGGTATTATAATAGGTAAGTATTCGTAGTAAAAATTAGTTATAAGTCCGATTTTTTTGTTGGAAATTACACACGGCACCTAGTTTTATAAAAATTAACGCAGCCTTGTAAAGATGCCTTGTAGCGATGATAGCCCAGTGGTTAGCGCGGTCGGTTCGCATGCCGAAGCGCGTGGTTTCAAACCCCAACAACGAGCTTGAGCTGCCGGTGAAGGAAAACATCGTGAGGAAACCATAGCATGGTGGTAGGGTACTTTCTAGTACTCGGCTGGCTAGCTACCACCCTCGTGTTGAAAATCTGCCGCCAAGCATCTAACGGTGTGTTCCGGCAGCCTCACTTGAGAGCCAGTTCCATTCCAGACTAGGTGTGCTTTACCATCTTCGACCACACCTTCACTTAACATCAGGTGAGCTGTGGTCAATCACCTAGCCTGTCAAACATTTAAAAAAAAAAGTTCAAACGGAGAGGAGAGATGTCTCATTTTTCTATAGAATTTTGTGCCGCGAGCGACCAAGCAGCGTGGCAGAGCGGAGTCGTGTTTAGTCTGGCGGCGACCGCTCTCTCCGCGTTGGTGGAAATAACCTGACAACTTCGCAGCACATCTCCTCTCGTCTCCTCTCCGCTTTGGTGGATACAGCGCCTGAGACCGCTACACGACGGTGTATTACCTGCTCCCTTTCAAACAGCACAGCCAGTTCCACATGCTTGGTTAAAGGGAACATGTCGACCGGCACAGCCCGGATGGGCACAAACGGAGCGCCTCGAAGAGTTTTGGAAGACTGCCTCGCCAGGTCCACGAAGTTTTTGATAGCGGAAGCGGGACTGCACGATATGTACACGAGCCGTGTGACCGTCTTAGTGTTACGGAGTTGCGTAACTGCTCTCATGTCTGAAAAAAAAAACATTTTTTTATGACAGATACGCTGGGTGTTTGACCACAGCTCATCTGATGTTAAGTGACGGTGAGGTCGAAGATTGTTAACATATTACTAGCCTGTAACGCCAAAAGCCAAAAACAAAGAAAAATGAAAACAAGGAATTCACATCATTTTGTATAGATAACTCAGTGGTTAGAGTGGTCGATTCACACGCCCAAGGGTGTGGTGTCAAATACTAACAATGAGTTTGAGCTTATTAATTTTCAACCAAAATCCCCCCAATTTCTTTTGAGAAATCAATAGTTGTTTTTGTTCTATTTTCATGTTTTTTTTATGTAAATGTTAGTCGTATTATCGCGTAGTAATTTCTTACAGTGTAAAATGTAGAATAAGACACACATTTGCAAGCCAAAAGGCGGGGCATGGCGTACAATAATTACTCCTACCAACTGTACTTTACCCATATACGCAAATAAATACAGTGAAACCTGGTTAAATAGGACCTGGATAAGTGAGAAATCTATTATTGAGAATTTCATTGAGGTCCCGGCACTTTTTCATCGAATTACCTCTGTTAATGGGACTTTTCGAACCTGGTTAAATGAGATTTGATTTCTAGGATCTTTTCGATATTTACCTCTATAATTGGGACTCTGTAGCTCAATTCGGTATGTAAAGAAAAAAAAAACTTTACTGATTCCAAAACCATTTCGAAATAGTACATTTCTGTACAATATTTTTACGTTTAAAACTCTGTAAACTATGAGGTGGGGCTTATTTAAATAAAAAAACATAAATCAAACTTGACTTTCAATTGATGTCTCATGACGTCATCTCGACGGGCAACTTTCATAGACTGGCAAACCAAAACAACATGCCAAGTCAACGGCGATCATAATAATATTTACAATACACATACGTCGAGATGTTTTTCGGTTTATTGATACAAATATCTGGATTATTTTACTTGAAACGTTATTTGGACTGTGATATCGCTTTTATGACATAAGATTTGTTTACTTTATGTCATGAATTGTAAAAACCGAAGACGTGACAGTATGGCTTTACAGCTTTAGGCTGCCCGATGGGGCAAATTAAAAAAAAAACTTGTCAGTTTTGTTGTCAAATTTAATAAAATGTGTCAAATGTTTTGTATACTTTTTTGTTTTATATGGCAAAGGCATATTCTTACATATTTAGCCGTACTTATGACGTCATAACTATAAAAAGTTTGAAAACGTATTAGAATTAAACTACCGCATAGAAAGCCAAAATATTCAAATTAGTTTCTTAAAATAAAGTTTACTATCAGTAAAAAATATAAAATAAATACAAAAAAAAACTTTACATACCGACTTCCATGTATAAGTGAGACGTTTTATCAGGTTGGGACAGGTTTCGACACGTTTCTTTACAAACATTTGAATTTCTTTCGCACGCCCTTTGTTTGTCAGTACTATCTCAGAATAAAGTGTACAAAATGTCCAAACGTAAATATAACACATTACTCCATAAATAGAATAACGGTAACGACCTCTGTAAATGACACAACTATAATTTTAAACCAAATTGGTAAACTGGATAAATGAAAACCTTGAATGGTACAAAACTCTTGGTCCCTTGAGATCCCAATTAACCAGGTTTCACTGTATTATTTTTAATTTATTCTTTATTTCAGGCATAAACATAATCCCACATATAAAAAATTAAAATTTACAATTTAGCTAAGTTAAGTAAATCACAGATAAACTATCTAAATCTGAATTATTAAGTGTTAATTTGGTTATCTTACGGAGCCCGGCTCTCGGCGGGTCCACGATAGCGACGACGTCGGTCCCGGTGGCGCGAGCCAGCACGGAGGGCAGGATGTCCTCCGCCTTCCCAGCGAAGAAACTACAGTTCTCTATATTGTTCAGCGCCGCGTTCGCCTTGGCGTCCTTCACTGCTTCTGGAATGATCTCTAGACCTAACACTTGGCCGCAGTGCTGGAAACGTTAAGTTTTAATATCATAGTACTTACCTAATTCTTTTTTATTCTTAGGGGTTGAATTTCAAAAAATCCTTTCTGAGTACACCCCTACGCATCAAGACAAATACACCCTCCAAATTTCAAGTACATGCGACCAGCTGTTTAGGCTGTGCGTTGTCTGTCAGCGAGTCAGGACTTTGATTTTTTAGGGCTCCGTACCCAAAGGATGAAACGGAACCCTGTTACTAAGACTCTGCTGTCCGTTTGTCACCAGACTGTATCTCATGAACCGTGATAGTTACAGTTGAAATTTTCACAGACGATTTATTTCTTTTGCCGCTATAACAACAAAAATACTAAAAAACAAAATAAAATTCATATTTAAGGACACTACCGTCTCCCATACAACAAACATGATTTTTTTGCCGTTTTTATCGACAATGGTACGGAACACTTCGTACGCGAGTCCGACTCGCACTTGGTTGTTTTTTTTTATAGATATAGTTTTACCTTGGCGAAGCACAGGCCGATGGTCCCGGTGCCGCAGCAGATGTCTACGACAGTCGAGTCCTTTTTCACTTCGCTCATGTCGATCGCATTTTGATATAAAATATCCGCGCCCGCTGTGTTCACCTACGAAAGTATCACATCTCATTACAAAGGCTTGTGTATAATTATTGTGATCTATTTTCTTTAGCCTCCGAATGAGGTCTACGATGGAGCAAGTTAATCAGTCAGTTAACGATATAATTAAACGTAAGTAATCCCGCATACGTAAAATTATTTATTTAATTAATTTTAAAAGAAAAACGGCTATAAGCCAGTTACATTAAATTAATAGTCAAATTCAATTACATTAAATTAATAGAAAATTATACAAGAAAATTAAATTTATGGTCTATATAGAAATAATAAAATAACAATTACACAATTACAAATAAAATTAAATTACAATTATGCATTCTGCATTCTCCTCACCTAAAACATAAAAATAATCATCTCGCCTAAGTATACAGCATGACTGGTGACACCTACGACACTGAAGGAGAGTACTCGGTACTCGATTCTCGTTATAATTATGTAATAAAATTAGGTACTTAATTTTTGGCCAAATTTCCCTAAAAATAAATGAAACGTGGATACATTTCCGCTATATACGCCGACGCTAATAACGATGTTTTGATCACGCGACAAATTGATGCTTGTCCCGTCCGCCCGTCGTCCTCACAACGTTCAGACCGTGCGTCCACGTGTCCATGTGTTGCGTAATTAATTACATTACATTACGACAGCCCTGTTGGCTCATTGGTAGCATGTCTGCTTCAAGAGCTGTGGGGTGTGGGTTCGATTCCCACCCAGGACAAGCATTTTGTTATATGAAACAAATGTTTGTTCTGTGTCTGGGTGTACTGTATGTATTATAAGTATGTATTTACAAAAAAAAAAAAAAGTATTTAAGTACTATATCAGTTATCTGACTCCCATAGTACAAGCTTTGCTTAGTTTGGGGTCAGATGGCGCTGTGTGTAATGTCCTACGAATGTTATTTTTTTTTTCGTATATGATCCCCTAATATCATGTCCTCGAGTATCGTAGGTGTCTCACCAGTCATGCTGTATAATACACATTATATTACCTGGAAGAACGCTTCAGGCGATATCCTGCATTGCAACCCCTGGATAGTGTCAATGATATGCGTGGAGCCCATCAGGTGGGTGGGCTTAGAGCCATCCTCACCTACTCTCCTAGAAAATAATGGAGTTTAAGAGTTTACTTATTACATATAATTACATTGTTTAAAGTCCTAATTGTTCGTTTATCCCTACTATCCTACTTCCTACTAATATTATAAATGCGAAAGTTTGTAAGTATGTTTGTTACTTTTTCACGCAAAAACTACTCAACGGATTTGGATGAAATTTCGTATGGAGTTAGCTGAGACCCTTTTTTTCCCAGGGAAATCCTTGATGGATACCACCGGCTTCGGGGGAAGCGCGGTGGTTATGTGGGACTCTCCGCCATTGTGGCGGCCTACCCACTAAAAACCCTAGGGGTGTTTCTGCCTGGCGCCCGTGTGTCGGGGCTACGGGAACGCTTTCGCACTCATCCGCGGGAGTTAGCCGAGACCCTGGATTAACACATAGGCTACTTTTTATCCCGTAAATATGTAGCGGGCAACACCGCGGGGCTAGTGGGTAATATGGGTATAGGCCTCATTTGCACTCGTTATATTTCGTCAGTGACCTTAAATATCACGCAATACACTTTTTTTTTATTTCTTTTTTTTTATGTAAGAAGTAATGAGACGAACGAGACGCTCTCCTGATGGTAAGAGATAACGCCTATCCATGACCATTACAGCGATACACAGAACTTTGAGTAACAAAACAAAGTCCAGGGCATCGCTGCTTTGGCGCTCATTACTTTGAGACTTTCGATGGTTAGTCTCAACAGCCCAGTAATTTCGCTAGCTGCAGTACCCTTCGAACCGGAACACAATAATGTTTACACACTACTGCTTAGCGGCAGAATAACTGGTACTGTGGTGGTACCTACCTAGACGACCTCCGATACTTATTATTATCAGAGCATTCTAAGCATTGGTTAATTTTTAGCAACGTATATAAGTAAAGCATTAAGAATAGACGCCAACGTGAAAAAACCACGTCGAAACATACTATTTTCTGAAAAAAAGTGAAGTTGACTATGGCCATATTCATCTCACAATGAAAATATCCCTGTTTTAGAAACAGTTTTAAAAAAACAGTGTTTACATGAAGGAAACATTATGTACTTGAGACGACAAATAAGACAATATTCTGACCAATAAACTAATTTTGATTATTTTATTTTTTATTGAAAAAGAAGTACTACCCACTTTTTAACAAGAAGTTCGATATAAACTGATTTGATACCGCATGCGACTGCTTCGTCGCTGCTGAAGTGCTCTGTCAAATCTTTTTTTAATTTGTCCAATTCTTCTACTGTAAGGTTCTGAAAATAAATAAAACTGTTAAAGGCAAAATATACTACTTATACTTTTTTAGGAGTAACATTCTGGCATAATGGCACGGCCTGTGGCGGCGACCATGGTTGATGGTTTTACTAGCTATGATAGCTCTATTTATTTATTTATTTTATTTATTGTTTCTAGACTAAAACGGCACAGTATGCCAATTACAATAGTCCTTAAAATAATATTAAAATAGGTATTCAGGTTCACTAGTAGGTAGCTTTGTCACGGCGTGGGTTCAAACCACAACAATGACCTTGAGCTGCCGGTGAAGGAAAACATAGTGAGGAAACCATAGCATGGTGGTAGGATACTTAGCTAACTACTACTTACTGTAGAAGTATACTTAGATACTAAGTACATAATACTTCTAGCCCGCCGAGTAGAAAAAAGAAGTAAAAAAACTCTTGCCCTCGTCTTCTTTCTTCTTCTTCTTTTCATTTTTGGGGTTTTCTTACAATCATGCTATAGTTTCCTCACGATGTAACCCTTCACCGTCAGCCCAAGCTCAGCAGCAGCTTGTTAGGGTTCGAACCGACGCTCTTCGACGTGTGATCCAACCACGCCAACCACTGAGCAATCATCGCTTCTCGCAATATTTTTCTAAAGTATACGTAAATCTTGCAGATTGTTTTTTTTTATTTTTTATGAAACTCTTTATTCTGTAACTGTCAACAATAACTTAACGCCATACATTATTAAATTCTACTGTCAGTTCCACCCGATGTGACATTATTGTGCCATGATTGGACGTTCAAGATTCAAGCTAAACGCGGATAGTTAAAGAGAGAAGCAATTAAAATATACCGCAGAGTAGTGGCGCGCACAATTCGGTATGTAAAGTTTTTTTTATGTATTTATTTTATATTTTTTAGTGATAGTAAACTTTATTTTAAGAAACTAATTTGAATATTTTGGCTTTCTATGCGGTAGTTTAATTCTAATACGTTTTCAAACTTTTTATAGTTATAACGTCATGAGTTCGGCTAAATATGAAGAATATGCCTTTGCCATACGAAACAAAAAAGTGTACAAAACATTTGACACATTTCAAATGTCTAAGCGATACTTAAAACAAGTATATCAATCTGCAAGATTTACGTATTTACCTACAAATAATTTACCTGTGGATGCATGGCTATGATGAGCATGACATCGCCAGTCGCCTTCGAGTTCCTGACGGTGAACGTCCTCCAGTAGCCGGAGAAGTCAGCAGGCGAGAATGGAGCCATGCTCGACTTGCGAACGAATTCTTGGAACAACTGAAAAGGCACACAGAACTTTGTGTAGTAAAACAAAGTTCAAGGCATCGCTGCTTTGGCGCTCATTACTTTGAGACTTAGGATGGTTAGTCTCAACAGCCCAGTAATTTCGCTAACTGTATTACCCTTCAAACCGGAAGATAAATTATACATTACACTCTTTTTATGGTGCAGTCGTGTAAAAAATACTTTTTCATAATTATATGCACATGGAAGTTAGAATTATGCTTGAAATCTCAGGTTTCGGTAAAGTAAAATACACTCAAAACCAGAGTACGGAGGTTTATTTTAGTAAAGCATTTTTTTTTTTTTTTAATGTAAAAGTAATGAGACGATCGAAGCGCTCTCCTGATGTTAAGAGATAACGCCTGTCCATGGCCATTGCAGCGATACACAGAACTCTGAGTAACAAAACAACGTCCACGGCATCGCTGCTTTGGCACTCATTACTTTGAGACTAGATGGTTAGTCTCAACAGCCCAGTAATTTCGCTAGCTGCAGTACCCTTCAAACCGGAACACAGTAATGTTTGCACACTACTGCTTGGCGGCAGAATATCTGGTACTGCGGTGGTACCTACCTAGATGACCTCCTGCTAAGGAAATCTACCACCAAGTAAAGCAAAAAAAGTAAAGCATGTTCCATCCTAGACCACACTTCAGTGACAGTACAGTGAAATATAATAAACAGACCTAACCTGAAAGTGGATAATTTCTTAGCTTCAAGTATAATAGCTAATATTCAAGGTATATATTTAGTTTATTTCCGCTTAACAGTTGTTTCAGTTACAACAGTGATGAGGACTTAAATTTTGCTAATTTCACATTAATTACTAATTAAAAATTTAATCTTACTAGAACCATTTTGACATAAAATCTAATTAATATAACCACAAGTCTTAATATCCTCCTCTCCTCCTCCTCTCTCTGCAGTAACCACTTGCCGACACGTGTTTCGCCTCTACACGAGGCATCCTCAGGACGTTGACTCTTCGAGCGCTTAGTCGAGACTGAGTCTTTAGCTAAACAAACCTATCGTGAATAAAATAAATATATATGTACCTACTTCAATTTTGTCAATGCAACACAGCCTGAATTAAAAACTGAAAGTTTTCTATTAGAAGTTGAAAAAATTTGTTTAGTAGCTCTATAAGGATGTACTTACCAAAACTGGTTTTTTTGCTTCTTCAGCAATATGTTTGAGACTCTGTATGGGCGCCACACCAACAGTTCCAGTAGCGTAACTGCCCAGTCGAAACCCAACAGTGGGCAACTGTGTCTCATCATCTATCCCAACAGTGAACTCGCATTTATTTCTGAAAGTCACACAAGGTTTTAAATGAAGTGGTATAGAAGTACATAATTATATGAAAGATTATAAGGACATATAGAATTAGCCTGTGAAAAACAATTTTATAATTATTATAATTTTAATTTATTACTTGTAAATATCTAAAATTAAAAAATATAATTTCATAATATGTACTCTACGTATGCAGTTATTTTATTGATAAAAAATATTTGACAAGCTAAGTGTTTGACTACAGCTCACCTGATGCTAAGTGACGGTGTGGTCGAAGATGCTAAACCACATCTAGCCTAGAAGAAACTGGTTCTCAAGTGAGGCTGCTTATGTGTGTTATAGCTATCATTATAGTACCTACAAAGTGAAGTCTTAGTGACCTTTTATAAACATACTCTTAAAAACAGGCGTTATTGGTACTTGGTACATATTTTCAACTTAAAGGTCTGCTAACCACTAAAAAGTACAATTAGGTGGTAGCATACTTTTTAAAATTGTAAAGGTTCACAATGATACTCATCATTGTGAACTCATCATACCCTTGAACTTTGACTGAACTTTTAACTTAAACGACACAACTCAAAAATTAATAGCTGTATGGTATGTACAACATGGTGGTATGGGTAACCATATCTTACCTATATCCTTCTATCACTGGAGACGGTTGTATAGGTTTCAGGTCAAAACTCAGGCCATCATGAAGTTTTCTTTTGTCTTCTAACTCTGAACGCTTGTCCTTGTTTATCTTCCATATTTCGTTATCAAACTTCATTAGGAGATGTTTTATCTCCTTCTCTTTTAGCTTGAGCTGCGAACGAAAAGTTAAGTTGACATATATATACACAGTGTAATTTTATTGTAGAATCCATTGTAGTACATAACGACTAGCCATTTTGTATTTTGGCAGATCAATTTCTGCCCTGGCTTTTATTATTGCAATACATTCTACAATACCGCGACCCACATTCAGCTGTATTGTAATTAAGTTGCACTATAGTGTGGGTGACCTTATAGGGATACAAACAAAATAAATTATTTTAATATTTATTTTCTTATTACCCACGACGGAACGGAGATGGTATATGCGTTTGGGGTGAGAGGATGTTTGTTTGTTCAAATACATGTTGCCATTTTTCTCCAAAACTACTAGTCCGATTTTGATGCAGTTTTCAGTTATGGGTTCGGGTTTCATTGGTGCATTCAATTAGATAGGTGACAATTACTTTTGACCCGTAGTGGATTTTATCAAAATTTTTAATTTTGCTTTTTATTTTGAGATCATTTGCTCCACTGCACAATACTGGACTGCAGAAATCTCCAGAAAAATAAATAAGTTGCGGTCTTATCTAAAGCATGCCATTGCAGCCTAAATCTGGTAAAGCCTGAATACCAAGGCATGCAATCAATGTGTTCTTACAATTAAAGTAAGAAAGAAACATTTATTTTTTTACACATCAACTTACAAGAATAACAAAAGATAGAACACTACAGAAAGAATTACTACTGAGCCTGTGGGGCTACTAGGGTGTTCCTAAGATATTGTCAACACAACATTATTGTACAACAGTCATAACAAAGAGACCATGACTTATGTAGGCAAAGAATAATATAGAATAATCTTGTAATATATATTCTGTGTCTACATGACCACTGGGCAGACTATCAACTTGTCAATCAAAGACTGGTACAAGGTACATCACTAAAAAATATTGTGTGCTGAATAGGAGACCAGTGGATAGAAAATTATTGGAGATGGTGACAAAATGTCAACAAAGATTTTTACCTGTTCTTCATAAGATAAGTTGTAGTAAGGAGTGGTGGCTTCCATCAGCCTCTGTTCCTGACTCTTGCCCACATCTTCTTTCTTCTTCTTATTTTCATTTTTGGGGTTTTCTTCTTCTTGCTTCCTTTTTCTTACTAGAGGATCAGGAGCTGGTTTTGCTTCTTCAGCTATTAGGGTTTTACCTAAAAATGTAAGTAAAATTTCACAGTACTAAAGTTTGCTTAGGCTGAGCTAACTCTAAGGTTGAAGTTAATATCTCTTGCAAAGGCTTTTAATATGGCTTTATAGCTGCTTCATATAATTACCATTTTTAGATCTATTACCCATTAGGGTAGAGTTGCCAACCTTCTTGTTTTCCCAGGACATGTCCTAATTTTTGTAGTGTCCTGGGATGTCCTGGATAGTTTTTAAAGCACCCTCATAAGATCATGTATTTTAAATTTGTGTGCCACTTGGCAACTCTATTACTGTGTCCTATTTCTTCCAATTTCAAATACTAGTTTTTTAAATTTGAGGTTGGCAATCCTGTTTTAGGGTAGGCAAAAATTAAGGAGTGCAGAATGTAACCATTAAACTTTGTATGGAGTTTGGCATACCTACTATTAAAATTTGCGAGCTTTTTTTGTGAAACACTTTGTTGAGCTATGCCTTGAGTGTTACATGCTGTTAGGCTTTAGCTAAGTTTATTTATCTCATAGCTTACCTTTCCACGAAAACCCATTGAGTTTAGTAATAGCTTGGGCTCTATCTTCATCATTTTGAAAGCAAGCATACAGCCAGTGGCTGCCATTTTTTGGTCTCTTTATCTTACTAGTGTTAAGACCAAGTTTCTGGTTCATTAGTTTTTTCAACTCCTGAAAGTTTAAAAATGTAAATAGATTGAGTTATTGTTATTACAAAATATTAAGTATCGATAAAGGTTTTTTCAAACAGTTTGTGAATAACGGTATGTTTGTTTGTTTTAGGTATTTAGACCAACAATTACTTTTTTCTTCTGTTGTAGATAGTCATGTTTAGTTTTCATTAAAGATTTTAGTGAACTCATGAGGCTTAGATAGATGGGTTGACATAAAATTGAACTATGTTAAAAGAATAGGCTAGGTGTCGGAACAGTGGGTTGTCTGATGATTTCGCGTACCTTTCATAGAGGAAAACAGGTAAAAAGACAGTGCATTCCACATATTGTTCCAACTCCTGTGATATTGCTGCAACACTATGATGTCTTTTTTACTACAACTTATTAGTATATTTATAAGCGTAAAAAAGGGACACTATTATTATAAATTACATTTACCATTTAGCTATGCAGTATAATTTATGTTGGGTATGTTGATTGTTAACAAACATTATTTTAACAGATTTTAGAAAGTTAAATTTTTTACACAAACTCTTACAGCAATTCCATAGTACTTTGGAAGTCCTCGAAGTTCAATTTTGAATTTCTCCGATGAAAAGCCTCCACGATCCAAATATGCGTACTCTTCACCCGCCTGTTCATTGTCGTGGTTTTTATTATCCTCTTCAAAGCAAGTTTGTTCATCAGCGGACATGTCTTTTTATTATGATATTGTACACAGTTTTAGTCAAATAACAAAAATATCCAGATTATGTATTATTACTTAATTAAATTAAAATAAAAGAATACAAAATTTAAATAGGCAGGTTAGGTTAGGTATTTATTTACATTTGTATTGTAGCACAGCGGACAGCCAGTGTTGCCAACAGGGTTGGATTCGGGTACGTTGAAAAATATAGTACAAGACTATCAAAATAGTAGTACGCCGATAGTACACTTTTTTTTTAAATCTTACATTGTTTAAAAAAAAGCTATTAATCAATAAAAAAGATAGTTGGAAACAACATGTTTATACAAAATTTACTCCTGTTTTATATTATGTAAGTTCTTGACTATTATTTTCTTCAGCCTTAGCATGTAATGATAAAAACATCTCTTAAAAACTGCGAGTATACGAAAGAATAAAATCGGTACAGTTGCCACTTTTGCTGCATTTTTTTTTTCTTATATTTTGGCGTCGCACCCCAAGCATTTGCCAGTGTCAAGTGACACTTTCAAGTTTCATAATTTAAATACACAAAATGCGAAGCCACAATCAAAAAAGATAAAGAAGAAGTATTTCTTGACAGCTTACCACAACACAACTCAATGGTTTGGCTTTAAACGGGTGTCATATTTACCTATTTTGGTCTTTTATAAGCGAAGTAACGAAATTGTAGTATTTTTCCGTACTATCCTTAGATATGGATACTATCTAGTACGGAGCATGAAAAAGTAGTACAAATACTATAATTATAGTACGAAATCCAACGCTGGTTGCCAACAACGCCGGGCCCAATGTCGCCATTTTTCTCAGCAAGAGTAGCCTTATGTAGCCGAATTTGAATTGCAGCTTTTGTAGCCTTAACGTTTACACTTGAAAACGTTATACTTGAATTTATATTTCAGTATGAGTCTAGAAACATGTTGTCCCATGCATAACGACCCCAGCATGTCCAAGATTGTTAAAAGCTTATGTTCATTTGTAGTTTGGCAAATTTAAAAAGCTTGCCTCTGAAGTAGCCTTATAGGCGCCCAGTCGCCTGTTAGATTTTTTCATTGCCGATTCTCGTCCTGTGTAGCCTTAACGGCGACAAATAGCCTTCGTTGACCACACTGCCACTAGCCAGAGATGTAGATATTTCTGGGAATCGTAATTTCTGCATTTTGCCAATGTTAATTTCATATTTTCAAGTGTCTCATCATAAAACCAACTACCTAAATCATATTCATATAAAGTAAGTCACACAAGTCCCGACTATGTCCTAATAAAATAGTAGCGAGTTTACGCAAGTTTATAAAGTTGGTATTTTCCAATTGGAATAACGAACACTCCTGCTGCTCTAGTTAATTAGACTGATTTTAATACATAGGTAAATTAAATAGGGCAGAAAAGCATTTAGACTATTTTAAACGCAGACTATATGCCTGTAAGTGTAAGTCACATGACTGTCATGAGCGTAATGGCGAACTTCGTTTATTGGAGTTTTTTGTTGTTACCACAGCTGGATACCTATTTTTCATATTCTCGCGGAACATTGTACCTCATAGGCAGCCCGTACACGTAGCGCGCGATCCGCGATCCGCGATCAATGATCGCGATCCAGACTGATCGTGTACGAAGCGGATTGACGGACTGATGCTCCGGATCGCATAATATCTAGAAATTTTGAAATCATGATCGCGGATCGTGATCATGATTGAACGTGTAAGGCAGCCCATAGAAAAAAACAATTTATGTACATAGGTACATACATTTATAATTATACAAACTTACCACACTGACGACTACATCCATATTATCCTGAGATATTTTCAAACTTATTTTTAAATTATTTGGGATTTTCAGGAAGGTTTGAAAATAAAATTATGGTTTCTAAAATGCCATTAAGTACAATATAATTATTTAATTAAGATTATATACAGAAGGTACGATTACGAACCGTCTTCCTTATTAATACATAGGTATTGTTATATAGGTACAATTATGTTTAACACCAGGAGTTATACTCTTACAATATACATAGGTGCTAATTTTTTTAAATAAATTAATAATATGAATTAATTTTGTTTATTCACCTGGAAGTTTCGGTCATGTGGGCATGTTTGTGTTCAAATTGTGAAAGCTTAAAAATTAATTACATTATATATATTATGTGTACCTACTAAATATTGTGTAATAATATGCATTTTTTTAAACTATAAATACATCTGCGTTTGGCAACCAACTCGCCTAATGTAAAGCGACGGTGTGGCCGAGCATGGAACAGGAACACGCTGGTCTAGAAATCTATTATTATCTTATTATCTATTCACTCTAGCCTTAAAAACGTCGTACATTTCAATGTGTGTTTATAACACAGTACCTAAAATATGGTAAAGTTGGGGCTATCAAAGAGAAGAAGGCACTGAAATTACAGGAAGATTTGGACTGGCCGTAGTCGACCGCGTGTTGTTACGGCCATACTTTTAACTTTTTTTATTTTTAATACTCGTCAGTAATTTGCTGAAGTAGGTAACGCCCATGCTCATTTTAATTTGCTACCTATTACAGTGTGAAAGTTTCAGGTCACAATACGTCAGACAGTAATATTCCTCTGCTAGTCTCAGAACTACAATTTTTTCAAACCAGAACAAAAACTTGAGATTGACACTAGAATTTTGAAATACACAGTGATTTCACAAAACATTTTGACCAGGCGAGATCTTTTGTGACCATGAAAAATTAAAACCAACCCTTATTTAGATTTGCACTTTTTTTCAGACATGAATATCCTTTGGTATGCTCATAGTGAAAAAAATGGTGAAAACATATTTAGGGATATAATAGAAAACTTTCTAAAAAGTGTAGATCTATTGGTCTGTATGTAGTATAAGTATGTATTTACAACAAAAAAAAAAAAAAAATTAAGTATTCTATCAGTTATTTGTCTTCTATAGCAAAAGCTTTGTTTAATATGGGGTCAGATGGCGCTGTGTGTAATGTCCTATGATATTTATTTATTTAATAATAATAAAGCGCCATCGCAGCGCGGCTTACAAAATATATGAACTTAATAAAATTTTAAAATAATAAAACAAACATAGATAGGTAATAATTCTACGAAAACAAATTAAACAATAAATAATCATTAAATAATATTTTTGTATGCAAGGTAAAATGCAGCAACTCAAGTTTTACAAGTTTTACAGTTCTTGACTAGAACTTGAAATATATTTGGTATACAAAATTACATTAACCATAATTTAATATAATATGTATTTTAAGTTTTGTATATACAATATGTAAGTGTCCAATCAGCTAGCTAGTTTCCTAAGCTTTCCTAAGTTTGGGACTAGCATAATGTAACTAACCATCAATATTCATTTGTATAATATATATGCATTATGCATATCATAAATTTATCTATGTTCATAATGTTTTCTCAAATAACTTTTTTAATGCATCCTTGTCTTGTTCTTCTTTTTCCTTCCGCAATTTCTTAATATATTCTAATTCTTTGTCCATTAAAACAGACATTGATGGGTTTAATGACTTCAAAGTTCTGAAATCTTCTTCGGCTAAGTCTGGATTCCAGGCTCCCACATGTGCTTTAGCCCTGCGGAATAAAGCCTTCTCATTTTCTGAAAGAAAGAAGTATGCATTTTGTTTCAATATTGAGACACATTATTACCAACTAGTTACCTAACCTGGCTTCTGTTATTCTCTGGTATCAACAGTTAGAATGACTATGAACAGAAGAAAGATGTAACATTTTTAAAGATTAAAATTGTCACTCAATTGTTTATTATTTTCATTTCTGGATTAGAATGTCTGTTGATCCTAATTAGTGATGTTGTAGTCAAAAAGACAAAACCACTTGATCTGAATTAGGTAGGTGTCAAAATGAAGTAATGATCAAATTTAAGGTGCACTTTCTTTCTTGAGTGGTGAGGATTGCACAGACTCAACTCTCCATACAGCTGAATAAATTTAACCTACCTTTGTCATGTTCTAAAACAGTTGTACAATGTTCTATGACAGGATAGTATTCTCCTTTTACAAGTTTACATTGAGCATAGTTTAGAAGTATTGGTAATTTGATTTTATTAAACATGATCCATTCTTCATCACCTTTACGTTCTCTGAAATATTGATTTAAGATACATGTACATTTAATAAAATAGATGAAATAAAGTTATGAGCCTGTTATTTGATCTACTTCCTATCCTATTATATTTGTTATAAATAAAAATATTGTTGAACTTTTTTCCCACAGTGCCATCAAGATATAAGTCAGTTATGAAATAATGTTATATACCTATGCAAAAGTGTGTTTGTTGGTTAGTTTTTCAATATATGATATATATATTTTTTAATTAATCACCATATAAAAAAATACCTTATGATAAGTTGTTCACATATAGACAGAGCTTCGTAATAAGCCTGCTCGGATGCATCATACTGTTTCTGTGCATAGAGCTTGTTCCCTTTCTCTCTGAGAGTAGCCATCAGTTCTATTCTCTCTTTCTCATTCAATTGCCACAGCTCTCTCTCATATTCATTATTTCTTTCTACTTTGAGTAGTTCTGAAATCATATACATATTATTATTCTATGCCCTAAAAGTGTAATTAATGTCTAATTCTATATATGTATATAGGAGAACTTTTTTTAATGCTTTAAATCTCTTTTACACTCTGACAGGTATAGAAAAAGATGTAGTGTCAAGTAGATCAAATGCATAGAGTAGCATTTTTTTTAATACCAGTATTTTACCCTAATGAATGTTTTTCATAATGGTTATTACATCCCAAGATAGCTCTGTATAAATAGACTAACATACTAATAAATTAAAATCAATCAATTTGTAATAAGACACAAACATATGAGATAGCCAAGGAGTATGTAATTCTGTGTAAGGGGGACATTCAAGTATTATATGTGACAAACTTTTTCAAGATTTTTGATGTAATGAGCAATAACGTTTTGCTGTAAATATTATGTAACACATTGTACTAAATCCCCTTCTACCACCACTGTAACACATCATATTCTATCCACTTTCCTTTAAATTGTGTTACGTAATTCTTGAACACCCCCTTAATTTGTTTACTTTTATAAACATAAGAATTTATTTAGCACAAAGTTTTAAAAGGCATTCTTAGCCTATAGGATCATATGATAATTTATGCTAATTAAGTCAGTTAATACAATAAAGAACTTTATAAACTGAATCAATCAATTACATATTTTTTTATACATACCTATAACAAACTCCAAGTCACAAGGTTTAGCAATAAGTTCATCAAGATCAGCATACCCGATACCTTCAGTGTGTAATGTCATTGTACAAGAATGCTTTATCTTTTTCACATCCTTACCTAAATCCCGCAAGGTTTTTGATATAAATGGATAACTAAATACAAGCTGCAACAGTAAACTGAAACTTAGATGATATGGTGCGACATTGTACAAAAATTTAGCAGTTTTATAGAACTCAGGCCAGATCTTTTCTGAAGTGGTAACAATATCACTTCTGAGAAGATATTAGTCACCCACCTCTTTTTTTACTTCAAAACTAGCCACTTCCCCCACTGCCATCATCTTTACAATAGTCTCCCAAACTTCCAACTTAAATTTACGTCCAATAACTAACTCCATGGGTTCTTTCTTTCCAATTTTCTTGCTGTCATCTAGAAGTAGTCTTTCTTTGCCTAGTTTCCATGTTTGAAAGTGGAACTGAACCTGAGAAATAGTATCAGATGCATGAAATATATCTTATCATTGAGATGTATATATGACATTACAAATATAAATTTCCTTCTATACCTATAAATTTAAAGTTTACATGTACAAGTATAATCCTTGATATCTATAAGTATATCCTATACAATATTGATGGTTAATAAGTGAAACTATACATTTCTTACAAAGTTGCACACCTATTACAATTAGATAACAAAATTTGTGAACCAAAACTTTTGGAAATAAAAATTATTAATTATTAAAGATTTTAAATTTTTACGGTGCTTGTATTTAGAATTCAAAAATATTTATCTGTAAATCTAAATGTTATTATTTAAATTACCTTACTGCCATCACATATTGGTATGTACTTTTGACCGGAGTGTATCACATTTTTCACGATGGGAGCAGACATTTTTTAGGTAATATCTGGAAGACAAGTATTACAATAAGAATAATTTATGTAGTTATGTTCGATATGATATGTGTAACCGTGCAATTATTATTCTAATTTCTACTATAACGTATAATAACAAAACAAACAAACAGTCATACACACGATTGACATTTGATGACAACAACTTTTTTTTCTTGGTTTTGGCGTTGCCTTTTATGCATTTACCAGTGTCAAGTGTTTGATATTTTAATTGAGTTTTGGAAGCAACTCGAAAAATTATGTTTTACCGCATTAATATATTTGTGTTAACTTAACATTATTAGAACTTCTACGCTGTTTTAGAAACAGCACGAGAATACATGTTTCATATTACACACACTCCCTATCACTTGATCTTACTCTTGTGTATAATTCGGCACCATGACAAAACAACTACCTAGTTCTATTTTTCTACCACATGCGAAAAAGGATTAGTTTTGTAAAATAATATGCGCTACTATAACACGATATTCCGCGTTACCAAAAGATTCCCTCTTCTTTCCTCTCAACTCATTCTCATTCATTCTTCACGTTCATTTCTCGCTACTTCGTTCAACACAAGTCGTTCGTGTCATTTGGAGTTTCAAGAAATTTACGGAGTCCTTTTAATTTTCCATTAGTTTTAGTAATTAATTAAGAGTTTAGTTTAGTAATTAGCGCTTTGGTGTAGTACTTAGGGTTGTGCAGTATTCTGTAAGTGGTAATGGCTGATTTCTTGGAATCCGAGGCTGAAGAAAGCGGGGTTAGTGACGCTCGTGTCGATGTGATTTCGATTGCGTATTGTGTATTACTTTTTCTTGAACTTGTGGCTTTGTTTTTTATAGTTAGACTCTGATGATGAGCAGCCAGAGCAGCGTAAGAAGCCGAAACGTAAAGCTGCAGTGCAAAGTGATGACGAGGACGAGGAGGAAGACGGTACGGCGACCATTTAATAACTTTCTCCTTGTCCCCAAAACAACCTACATTTTACATTGTTGTAAGGAATATCGCGTATGAATTATCGCGCCTTATTGTGGCACTAATACCTCTAACGGGAGTATGTTCTATGCTAATTTTTTAAATACTGGGGCAATTTACAACATTTATATTTATGTAGTTCTGAACGCCGTTTTGCCTGTGCAGTAAACATATCCTTAATTGACTCTAACTAAAGTAGTATTTGTATAAGTTAATATAAAGTAATGGATTATAACCTCTGTATACCATACTTTCTAAAATAATAACAAGTGCATGATGTAGATCTACCTAGCTCTTCTATATAAGTATGCTTGTAAATCAATTTCAGAATGGGTTGTAGAACATGAAATACCCACCTAAGTAATGTGAACTTCAATGCCCTTATTTAGAAAAATAGTTTAATTTGTAATGCAAATATTTGTAAGGCCTTTTCAGTAAAACTTATTAAAGTTTGCGGGGTATCAAACCAAAAATTATAATATCTGTGCATTACATTTGTTATCAAACCTTCTGCTGAAGAGAAATGTCACATGATAAAAATGAGATGAAACACTTTAATCATAACAATTTTATTCCTTTTAGATGACGAAGATCGCTTACGAGAGGAACTTAAAGATCTAATAGATGATGCCCCCATAGAGGAGTCAGGGAGTGATGGAGAAGATTCGGATGCCAGTGGTGGGCCAAAGAAACGGAAAAAGAGTGATGATGAACTAGATGATAGACTAGAGGATGAAGATTATGACCTCATAGAAGAGAATCTTGGTGTTAAAGTTGCTAGAGTAAGTAAGAGAAACGAGTAGAAGATTTTTAAGTTGCTTGGTAACCACCATGAATGGACAGAATGTACATGTACAATTGTACATACATGATTATTGTTCAAAGTAGTAAATGATTGATTGATTAGGAACATTATTTGCCAAATCTAAATGTAAAATTTAACATAATTGGTTGAGGACTTTAGTAAAAATACAATTGCTTAGTAAATTAACAAGTACAGCAACACTCTTGTTTAGTCACCGGGTCTGTGTTCTTTGTCAATTTTGAATTACAATATTTACAAAAATATATAAAGCCTGATATTACTATAAAGTTGTCTTGATAAAACCACATGGAGACAATCAAAGCCAACTTGGACAGAGTTGCTTTGACAAAGTAACTTTGATGACTTGAGCATGATCCTAGTTTACTTTGATATAACCAAGTGTGTTTTGATCAGTATTACTTATATTATAGCATATTACTTTATTGGTGTCAATGTATAAATTCCAGAATAAATTTAAACGTCTTCGACGTTTGGAAGATGATGACAGTGACAACGAAGGAGGTGATGATCCAGATCTTGAAAGAGAAGTCATTGCTGAGAAGTTGTTTGTAGGAGGATCAGATGATGTAAGTCCAATAACTAACGGACAATATTCTACAGTCTATTATTATAACACAATTTTCACTTACAAATATAATTGTACTTGACTATACCTGTAGAGTAGATAAATTATGGATATCTCTACAGGAAGACGAGAATCGTTCAGAATCTGCAGCACCTCGAGAGGTGGAATATGATGATGAGAATGAAGACTTGGAGTCAGATGCTGATGACTTCATTGTAGACGATGATGGCAGACCCATTGCCGAGCGGAAGAAGAAACGGAAACCTATATTTACTGATGCGTAAGTTGCTAAAAGTTATGTATGTCCAAATTTAATTAACCCAGACATCTTAATTAAGTCTGAGAGCTTAATTAAGAGCATATACAACTATTTTATAGCCTACTATTTTCTACTAAAGTTTGCCCATTCTCATAGGAAATAGGTAGGTAGCTAGGTATATATTTACATTTATCAGTGTGTAATAGTTCCAACTTGTAAATTATATGCCCTTTGCCATAGGTCACTACAAGAGGGTCAAGACATATTCGGTGTAGACTTTGACTATGAAGAATTTGAGAAGTATGGAGAAGAAGACTATGAAGATGAAGAAGAAGAGGATCTCGATGAGTATCTAGAAGATGAAGAGGAAGAAGGTGAGTTATGTTTTAAGGCAATTGTTAATATTCAGACTGCTAGGAGTTTATAAAAGCAATATTGTTTTGTTGTATACAATGTTTGTATGTGTTCTAAAAACCCAAAAGAGTTATTTTTTTGACTATACCAAAGTCAAAATATCAGTTATGTTTTAAATGTGGCCAGAATAAAGAAAATGTGCCAATAGAACCTATTACATGATCTTAGTTACAAAACTTCTTGTAAAACATGGTACAATAGAAGTTTAAGCTAAAATTTTGTCTCATCATCAGGTGAAAGAAGAAAAAAGAAAGGCAAAGCAAAACGTCCAAGCAAGAAATCTATATTTGAGATTTACGAGCCTAGTGAATTGAAGAGGAGTCACTTCACCGATCTTGACAATGAGGTATTTAACTGTTTGCTTGCTACAAATACATTATTAAACATTGTTACTTTTGCTTTCAACACACACAATTTCGATTGTAAATTGCAATACTTGTATATTAGTGGCGCGACAAAATATTTATAGGAACCCAGCAGCCCCTATAATGTAGTGGAAGGCATAGTCCAACATGTGTGATAAAGTCTCAACACGACGCGACACAGTTCTAGATATGAAAATAGATAAAAGTTTTCCTATACATGGCAAATATTGAATATTGTTTGGCATAAACAGTGCAAATTAATTTGAAATTGAATAAATTTTAATAGTCTACTAAAAAATAAAAAATGTTATCAAATTTGTGTAAAAAATATTGATGGATTTTTGTTAGATGTTACCAAAACGAGATTCGAGATTTAAGTACCATGTAAATAATAGAAAGATGTATGTGAGACAGTGCCTCAGTGGTGGAAATAGCCTTTTTTCATGCATTTGACTGTCATTTACATACTAGCTAATTCTAACAAATTTGTATGTCAGTGCTACGGGTTTTACGAATATAGGCGCGCTACTGGTTGTAATAACGGGTGCGCCATTGGTTGTGGTAATGGGCGCGCCATTGGTTGTGATAATGGGCGCGCTACTGGTTGTGATAATGGTCGCGCTACTGGTTATGATAACGGCGCCGTCATTTAATTTCTACTCTTTTATGATGATTTATACGAGTACTTCAATTAATGCAATCCTTACTGTTTCGTGAATCGTCATATCAGCGTCGCTATTCTTTGTTTATCTAGAAGAAACGGGTATATATAGCCAAACACATCACCTGTATCTACAGTTTTTCTCTTTATAATTTCCATTCCAATCTGCATATTAAACTTTGTTTCAGATACGTAAAACGGACGTGCCGGAGCGCATGCAAATCCGCGAAGTTCCTATCACGCCGGTTGAAGAAGGGAGCAGTGAATTAGAGGACGAAGCTGAATGGATCTACAAGCAAGCGTTCTTAAAACCACCGGTTTCTAAAGCCGATGCGCAGGAGACCAGAGAGAGGTCACGCCGGTAAGAACAATAGGAAATCATATAATTGTGACAGCTAGAAATCTGTATCTAGCGATACAGATTTCTAGCTGTCACAGAAAGTATTGAAAAATACGTATTTTATAGAAATACAAATGAAAAAGTTTGTTTTTGTTTATAAAATAATCAACATTTTTCTTATAGATACATAATAGGTATTATAAGATAGTTTTTGTCACTATTGATATGTTTTACAGGACTGGCAGTACAATAGTGAAAATCCGTCAAGCGCTTGACTTTATGAGGAATCAGACACTAGAGGTTCCTTTCATAGCGTTCTACCGCAAGGAGTACGTGCAGCCAGAGTTAACTATCAATGATTTGTGGAAAGTTTACAAATATGATGCCAAGGTTTGTACACAAGATTTACTGATTTGACTCATGCATAAGCTGAATTTTTTTCCCTCATGTTGTTCATAATTTGGCGTCGCACATTGTTTGTTTGCCTGTTTTAGCAATAATCACTCTTAAGAGTTACAGTTAAGTCATGCATTAATCAATTTGAGGATACATGAGGCTTCTATGAAGTTTAAAAAACAGTATGAAAAGACTTGATATGTTTCATAACATTATATCATTCTATTTCTATACATATGTGTAATATTTTTTTTAAAGATTGATTGTCTCACTCATTGTTCCAAATTATTATTTTTCTGCCTTTTTCCGCTATTATAAGTTTTATTAAAATATTACAGAAATCATAGAGTAAATAGGTTTCTTCTAGGTAAGCGTGCTCCATCTTAGATCACACTACTGCTTAGCATCAGGCGGAGTGTGGTCAAACGCGAACCTATTTTGAATAAAAAAAAAACCTTTATGAAAATGGATCTATGTAGATATAACTGAAACAAAAAACCAAGACAAAGTACTGTCTTTCAATAGTTGTAGCTAAACCAATGTATACCATATAGATGACAATTTTGATCTTAAGTTGTAAAGAAATTAAACAAGATTTTTTTAAATCCCTGCCCTGGATCTGCCATTAAAGGAAGATGAAAAACTCTATAAAAAAATTTGTACGAATACAAGTAAAAAATATGTTTTTAATTATTATTTGTTTATTTTCTGTGGTATTTATTATTTGCAGTGGTGTCAGCTGAAGCAACGTAAAGAGAACTTGCTGAAGCTTTTGGAGAACATGCGAGACTTTCAACTGGACAAGGTCATGCTGAATCCGGACGCACCTATCCCGGAAAACATGAGACTCATTCAGGATGACGATATCAACAGGTAATAAATAAAACCAAAATATTAATATGTTGTATGTGTATATGTATGTATGTATATGTATATATTGTATGTATGTTTAATATGTTTTCACAGCGCCATCAAACTCCAAACTAAACAAAGCATGTAGTATACGAACCTAATAACTGTTAGTCTTGCTCAGTGTATGCAAAATTTATTATCTATTTATATATATTTTTATTTATTCAAAAAGTGGATGAAATGCGCTGGACACATCTGTCGCAGAACCAATAACCGCTGGGGTAGACGTGTTCTAGAGTGGAGATCGCGTATTGGCAAACGTAGCGTAGGACGCCCTGAGACTCGATGGAGTGACGATATACGTAGGACAGCTGGCGGTGGATGGAAGCGAAAAGCCGAAGATCGGGCTGAGTGGCGCGTCTTGGGAGAGGCCTATGTCCAGCAGTGGACTAATATAGGCTGATGATGATGATAATGATTCAAAAAGTCCGCCAATACATTAAAAATTAAATTACTAATTTACAAATATGCATTACAATCAAATATTCAGTCATAAACAATAATAGTCAAAAATTTAGTTAATACTCAGTCTAATGAAAACTAATCTAAACTATACTAAATAACTACTGATTTTTTTTTTATTTGTTTGATTGATTATTATGAATTATTGTTATTATGAAACCTCAGAAAAACTCATTTTCTAGATAGATAGACTTAGCTTGATACTTGATAGATTTTTTAGAATTTTATGAAAATAGTTGGTTGCCGTTTATAAGTTCTCAAAAAAAGAAATTGACAAATATTTTTTTTTTTCTTTGGTTTTGGCGTCGTGTTTTAGCTTTTGCCAGTGTCAAGTATTTATATATTTTCAAGTTTCAAAAGTTTCATAAGTGTCCTCGTAGCTAAAGTAATAGTCAAAGTCCAGTCTTGGTCAAGTACAATGCGTGTCAGTCAAGTCCAGTCATGCTTTATTAAAGTAGTGGTGACTTTACTACAAAGCTTCGATGGAGTTTTGGAAGCAACACGAAAAGTCATGTTTCACCACATTATATCATTTTCCCACACTCGTGCTTGTGATTCGGCACTTTATGAATAAAACACCACCATTTTTATGCATAAACACTCGACAAAACACTAGTTTTGGAAAAAAATACAACGAAGCGACACGACTCTTCCCGCGTTCCCGCCAAAACTCCTTGACAAATATTGCTTGTTTAATAAGTTTTGTTGTCTCTTGAAATTGGCACGTCCAATATAGGATGGACCTGCTAAAAATAGACAAAAACCTCTTTGTTTGTAGGTTGAAAGCGGTGCAAACATCGGAGGAATTACGCGACGTCCACACGCACTTCCTCCTATATTATTCAACGGAATTGCCCGAAATGCAGAAAGTTCAACGCGGCAAAGAGAGAAAGAAAGAGTTGGAAGAGAAAAAGTAAGTTTTTTTTAATGTTTGACAGGCTTGGTTTTTGACAACAGCTCACCTGATGTTAAGTGACGGTGTTTTTTTTTTTTTTATTTAAAAGGTAATGAAACGAACGAGTCGCTCTCCTGATGGTAAGAGATAACGTACACAGAACTTTGAGTAACAAAACAAAGTCCAGGGCATCGCTGCTTTGGCGCTCATTACTTTGAGACTTTCGATGGTTAGTCTCAACAGCCCAGTAATTTCACTAGCTGCAGTACCATTCAAACCGGAACACAGTAATGTTTACACAGTACTGCTTGGCGGCAGAATATCTGGTACTGCGGTGGTACCTACCTAGATGACCTCCTGCTAAGGAGATCTACTACCAAGTAAATTGTTGTAGTTGTAATCGTCAAGCGTCAATTCAAAATCAATTGGCCGGTTTTTTTTGTAACCACATGATATTTTTTGTTTCTATAATGTACATAATTATTTTTTATTATTTTTTTAATGGTAGACAGGCTAGGTGTTTGACCACAGCTCACCTGATGTTAAGTGAAGGTGTGGTCGAAGATGGTAAAGCACACCTAGTCTGGAATGGAACTGGCTCTCAAGTGAGGCTGCCGGAACACACCGTTAGATGCTTGGCGTCAGATTTTCAACTTGAGGGTGGTAGCTAGCCAGCCGAGTACTAGAAAGTACCCTACCACCATGCTATGGTTTCCTCACGATGTTTTCCTTCACCGGCAGCTCAAGCTCATTGTTGGGGTTTGAACCCACGCCCTTCGGCATGCGAACCGACCGCGCTAACCACTGGGCTATCATCGCTACAAAAAATTTATAACATCTTTCGGCTTACGTCATGAAAATAATTCACCACAGTAAACAATGCTTGATCTTATTGTTTAAACAAATGATATTGTCCAACATACAATAATATCTGTATTTCCGTTTTCGTATAGAGATACGTATCTGATTTGTTCTACCAGTGAACCACCAAGGTGTGGTCGAAGATGGTAAAGCACACCAAGCCTGAAATGGAACTGGCTCTCAAGTGAGGCTGCCGGAACACAACATTTATTTTAATATTGAGTAGATTTATAGTTTCGCCTTTGACCACGCCTAGCCTGATGTTATGCAGTAGTGCGGTCTAAGATGGAGCACGCTTACCTAGAAGAAACCTATTTACTCTAGATTTGCAGACACCCCAATTGTAGATGTGTATAAATAAAGTAATCACATTAAACTAAATTTATTTATTGACATAAATTTATGTAACAAGACCTTTATTTTTATTATTATATACACGACTAATTAACAAATAAAACAAAACCATAAATAAACTATACTACTATAAAATAAACACGCCGTCGAGATCGCAGCCGCGCGGTAGGGTTCCCAGTACGCTGGCGGCATTGCCCCGTTGTATGGCTAAGCTTAACCTTTGACGTAGGTAGGCACCAGCTCTATTAAACTAATGTTCTCTTTAAATATAAAATATGAATTTTTGTGTCAAAAACTCATTAGTATTGTTTTATAGGAGGCTGGCTCGCGAGGAGGCTGAAAAGAATGGCGAGGATGCGGAAGAAGCCGTCGCGGCCGTGGAGGCAGCCGAGCCCGAAGACGAGGAACCTACGGAGGTGAAGTACGCCGTGCGCTCCGGTCCTTACGAACTCTGTAGGAAAGCGGGACTTGGTAAGCCCATGATATAATGTCAAATTACAGCTGCGTCTTGCGATTTCACTCGCGTTATCTGGGATAGTACATAGTCGGTATATTATTCTATAGCATAGCAAACATACCAAATCCACTAAGTCGTTATGGTGTAAACACATATGTATACACCCAAACGTACCACACACACCTACATACACATATACGAACACACCCATGCGCATACGCATACACACATACACATACGCAAACACCCGTTCACACATACACGAACATACCCATGCATTTAGACGCACGCGCGCTTGCACACACACATACACAAACACACACTCGCAAACCCACTCGCAAACCCACTCGCACACCCACACACACACACACACATGACCTATTGTTCACATAGCTACAAGTGAAGCTAATCGTGTGAAATATCGTTTTTTAGAGCCGCTGGTGAAGAAATTCGGGCTGACTCCGGAACAATTCGCAGAGAACGTCCGCGACAACTACCAGCGACACGAGGTTGAACAACCGCCGGTGGCGCCCCTAGATGCCGCTGGAGAATATGTCAGTATATTTTACTAAATGGTAGAACCAGTACCTAGTGGGTAAACGTTACTAGTTTGAAGAATATTACAACTAACAAAATTACGTTGCTACTGAAACTACTAACAATCGAATATGAAATTGTATTGTATGAAATTTGTATTTTGACATTGTCATTTAAACTTGACATTATATTTGGACCTGACATATTTTAATTTGACATTTTATTTTTGAATTTAGTTTATTTGTTGTTTTATAATTTTGTGACATAAATGTAACTGTTTAATCGTTTTTGTGTCACTAAAAATAAAATTTTAAATTGAATGAATCGGTGTGTTACGGCAGTTTGTCTTGAGAGCCAATTCGATTGCACACATTCTAACCGGCAGCGGCTAATTTCTTTGAAAATGACTTACTGTTCTGTTATTGTTTATTTGTATAATTTATTCCAGATGGGGTCGATAGGGTCGGCGCAAGAAGTGCTCCGTCGCGCTGTGTACATGTGCGGGGTGCAGTTGGCCCGCGAGCCGCTGTTCCGCGCCACGCTGCGCGACGCCCTGCGCGAGCGCGCCACGATTACCGTCAAACCGACTCAGCGGGGCCTCAAGGAGATCGACGAGAACCATCCCTGTTTAAGGTGAGAAAAAAAAACGATGTCAATGTCACTCGCATTTTCCATAATAAATAAAAACCAGGTTCATTTAGTTGTAACAATGTTATAAAGTAAATAATAATAATAAAAATAAAATAACTTTAATTAATATTTAGTATAAATAAATAATAAATATCATAGGACATTTACACACAGCGCCATCTGACCCCACACTAAGCAAAGCTTGTGCTATGGAAGTCGGATAAAGGATCATCATCATTTCAGCTGCAGCAGCACCGCTGGACATGCGCGTTCCTGCGGTCTTTATTAGGTCGTCTGCCCACCTTGTGGGTGGACGTCCTACGCTGCGCTTGCCGGTCCGTGGCCTCCACTCCAGAATTTTGCAGCTCCATCGGCCATCAGTTCTGCGTGCTATGTGCCCTGCCCGTTGCCACTTCAACTTGCTGATTCTCTGGGCTATGTCGGTTACTTTAGTTCGTCTACGGATCTCCTCATTTCTGATTCGATCTCGCAGGGAAACTCCGAGCATAGCCATCTCCATAGCTCGTTGTGCTACTTTGAGCTTACCGAGAAGGCACATAGTTAGAGACCACGTTTCAGCGCCATAAGTCATCACTGGTAACACACACTGGTCGAAAACTTATAACTGATAGAATACTTAAATACTTGAAAACAATTGGACGCTTTTGCCATGAAGTGTTATCATTGTTTAGGGCTTCTGGCTGTTATAGTTATTAACAATGTTGAATATAACCTTTATTCTCAGCCTTTTGTTTACTTGGCTGTTGGCTGTATATCACTAACAAGCTGCTCTATTCCAGTATGAAGTATTTAAAAAAGAAGCCAGTACGGGATCTGACCGGTGAACAGTACTTAAAGCTGTCGATAGCCGCAGAAGATAAACTGCTAGAACTGAGCATCAGTGAAGAAATCGAGGGCAGCACTGGACCCAGCTATTTGGAGGAGCTGAAGGCTCTGTACCAGAAGGTGCGTATGTATGGGACAGGTCAAGAATGTACCAAACTTTAATATTATGTTTTTAAATTATGGTTTATTGCTATTTTCTTGCACAGGTCAATCCCCAAATCTGTTCAGGCATTTAAATGTTGTGTTGGAATAAAGAAACTCGCATACATACATACATATGCCAGTTATTCTGCCGCTAAGCAGTAGTGTGTAAACATTACTGTGTTCCAGTTTGAAGGGTACTGCAGCTAGCGAAATAACTGGGCAGCAAATTCCATTGTTTAGTGGTTATCAATATTAGTAGGAGTGTATGTATGTACGTATATACGTAAAAAAATGATTATGGTTTATATATATATATATATATAATACTTGCAGACGCTTCGCGGTTTCACCCGCTTAGTACCCGTTCCCGTGGGAATACAGGGATAAAAAGTAGCCTTTGTCACCCGGGGATAGTGTAGCTTCCCAACGGTGAAAGATGAAAGAATTTTTGAAATCGGTCCAGTACATTCGGAGCCTATTCAATACAAACACACACATACAAACACATGTGCGCACTAAGCGCTTTGAGTCCACATTCTTTATTCGCACAGCTAGGATGTGGAACTCTTTGCCGGAGTCTGTGTTTCCAGAAAAGTACAACATGAGTGTCTTCAAATCAAGAGTAAACAGGTTCCTTCTAGGTAAGCGTGTTCCATCTTAGACCGCACCGTTGCTTCACATCAGGCAGGATGTAGTCAAGCGCAAACCTATTCGATATAAAAAATAAATAAAAAAAACAAACAATTAAATCTTTCCTCTTTTTTTTATAGCTGACAGGCTAGGTATTTGACCACAGCTCACCTGATGTTAAGTGACGGTGTGGTCGATGATGGTAAAGCACACCTATCCTGGAATGGAACTGGCTCTCAAGTGATCCTGCCGGAACACACCCTTAGATGCTTTATGCATATAGATTAGTAGGATGTAGAATCAGCGGGTAGCTAACATGGTTGTCGGCACAGGACGAGTTCGCGGCGACCGTGCAGGCGTGGAACGAGCTGCGCGCGGAGGCGGTCACGATAGCGTTCAACAAGATCGTGATACCCGAACTGAGGAGGGAACTCAACGCCTTGCTGGTGCAAGAAGCCAAGCAATACATACTCAAGTGAGTTATCCCACAGTCCAGTGACATTATAAATGTGAAAGTTTGGATGGATAGATGGATGTTTGTTACTCAGTGGCGGCCTTAGGGGATTGCAAGCAGGGCCTGGAGCCTCGCTCTTGCAGGGGCCTCGCGTCCTCGTAGAAAAAAGTCTTTACCGTATAATATGTCCCTCGCGCCTCGCACTTAACGAACCCCACCTGAACGCGTGGTTTCATTATTAGTGCAAGCATGTTACGGCCACTCGAGCACTCAACCAAATTTTTTAGTAAAACGGACACAAAGAAATAGCCACATTTTTTTTTTTTTACTACACACAGCGCCATCTGACCCCAAACTAAGCAAAGCTTGTGCTATGGAAGACAGATAACTGATAGAATACTGAAATACGTTTTTTTTTGTAAATATATACTTATAATAGATACAGTACACCCAGACACAGAACAAACATTTGTTTATACCACAAAGTTTGTCCTGGGTGGGAATCGAACCCACGCCCTTCAGCTCTTGAAGCAAACATTCTACCACTGAACCAACAGGGCTGTCGATTGAAAACATGTGGCGTGTAACACCGCAGGGCGCAGCTAGTATTAATAAATGTGAAAGTTTGTGAGTTTGGATGGATGTTTGTTACTCTTACACGCAAAAACTACTGAACGGATTCGGATGAAATTTGGTATGAAGGTAGCTGACACCCTGGATTAACACATAGGCTACTTTATATCCCGAAAATATGTATCGGGTAAAACCGCAGGGCGCAGCTAGTCGACCATACTTTTGTTGGATTCGTTTTTAGGGTTAGGGTTTACCCAAAGAGTAAAAACGGGACCCTATGACTGAGACTTCGATGTCCGTCCGTCTGTCACCAGGCTGTATCTCAAGAACGGTGATAGCTAGACAGTTGAAATTTTCACAGATGATGTATTTCTATTGCCGCTATAACAACAAATACTAAAAATAAAATAAAATAAATATTTATGGGAGGCTCCCATACAACAAACGTGTTTTTATTTTACCGTTTTTATAGATAATGGTACGGAACCCTTCATGCGCGAGTCCGACTCGCACTTGGCCGGTTTTTATTGTTAATACTTCTATGGGATTACTCACGTTTAATTGGGTGTTCTGTATGTACGTATGTATTTACAACGAAAAAATAAGTATTTTATTTGGTTCCTATAGTACACAAGCTCTGTTTATTTTTCCCATCAAAAAGAAAGATATTAAAGTCGATTAAAAAAAATTGTATTACTTTTTTTTTTTAAACAGATGCTGCCGTCGTAAACTTTACGACTGGTTGAAAGTGGCCCCATACGAGTCTCGAGTGTCTGATGACGATGACGACGAATGGGACACAAATAATGGTATGTAGTTATCAACGAAAGGGTTTTTGTCAAGTTTCTAAGTCACCATGTTTTTAGGGTTCCGTACCCTAAGGGTAAAAACGGGACCCTATTACTGAGACTTCGCTGTCCGTCCGTCCGTCCGTCCGTCTGTCACCAGGCTGTATCTCAAGAACGGTGATAGCTAGACAGTTGAAATTTTCACAGATGATGTATTTCTGTTGCCGCTATAACAACAAATACTAAAAAACAGAATAAAATAAATATTTAAGGGGGCTCCCGTACAACAAACGTGATTTTTTTTGTCATTTATATAAATAATGGTACGGAACTCTTCATGCGCGAGTCCGACTCGCACTTGGCCGGTTTTATTTTTTATTGTTGACAGGCTAGGTGTTTGACCACATGATCTCTACTGATGTTAAACAAATTTAGCTTGAGGTGAAATTGGCTGCCGGAATATACCGTTAGGTGCTTGGTGGGAGCTAGCCACTCGAGTACTGGAAAGTACCCTACCGACACGCTATGGTTTCCTGACGATGTTTTCCTTTACCGGCAGCTCAAGCTCACTGTTGGGATTTATGCTCACGCTATCCGACGTATAAAACCTCTGAGATATATATAGATAGATAGAAACTCTTTATTGTGAACAATAAAGATCGATCTATCTATTAGAAAAAGAGTACAGAAAAAAAAGAATCTTATGATCTTGTGCCACAAGTGGCGGCCTTATCGTTAAGAGCGATCACTTCCAGGCAACCAAGAATGGAATACACGATACAGATTAAGAATAGACGGGAGATGTTGTAAGACTAATAAATTAAAAAAAAAACGTAACCAAAACCATACTTTTTTTTTGGAATAAATAGGCTTACGTTTGACAGCCATCTCACCTGAGCACGCTTCCCTAAAACATACAGATTGGTGGTAACTGGATAACTTGGTGGTAGATTTCCTTAGCAGGGACTCGTCTAGGTAGTTACCACCGCAGTACCAGATATTCTGCCGCCAAGCAGTAGTGTGTAAATATTATTGTGTTCCGGTTTGAAGGGTACTGCAGCTAACGAAATAACTTGGCTGTTGAGACTAACCATCGAAAGTCTCAAAGTAATGAGTGCCAAAGCAGCGACGCCCCGGACTTTTTTTTGATACTCAAAGTTCTGTGTATTGCTGCAATGGTCATGGACATGCGTTATCTCTTACCATTAGGAGAGTGCATCGTTCGTCTCATTACTACATAAAATAAAAAAAACACTGCTTGTAGACACCCAGATTATATCCAACGGGGAACACCCACTCAGGCAGCGCTTTCCACTGTCTAGCAGTCCGCACAATGAACGTGGAATCAAATCGTTTCGTTTAAGTTTTTGGAACGTCGGCCATGAATTGATGTTACCAGTTTTAGCTTCTGGCTGTCTGTTCTGAAAAAAAAAACCGATAAATTAATAACTTTGCGACGATGTTCTAGGCTTTGTCATTTAGCTTGAACAATGGCACAGCTAGCAAAAAAATCAGGTCTTGTAGGCATATGTGCTACTATTCATTTCCTTTGTCGTTAGGGCTCCGCGTGATGTCGATTGCGTACGTCCCGGATCGCAACCATTCGTCGTTCGCGTGCATAATAGCCGGCGGCGGCGAAGTGGTCGACCACCTGCGGCTGCCGCATCTACTGTACCGAAGGAACGCGTGGGATGCGCTCGAAAGAGCCAACAAAGAGGCTGATATGACAGCGCTTCGAAGGTACTTAGTTTTTACTAATGCTATTTTTTTTATATTGAATAGGTTCGCGTTACTTAATTGCTTAGTCAATTATGACGTTATCGATAAACTGGTCAAAGTGTATGACTGTTAGTCTACCAATTCTGCAACTTAAATACTAGACCTTGTTCATACCTAATGTGACCATACGTCCCCTTTTGAGCGTGACTGTCCCTTTTTCTACTTCTCTGTCCCGATGTCCCCAAAAAAACGCAAAATTGACCCGTTTTCAGTTACAGAAAGGTACTGATATCAAAATATATAAAAGACCAATAAGGTCTTCTCTAAACTTAAAGAAATATTAGCGAAAAGTGACAAATTGGAAATATCTAAACATTTCGTAAGAAACTCGTCGGATGGATGTGTAACAGTTCCACGCTAACAATCTGAATGATGCAAACTTTATCATTTTGATATTTAGTGTTCGCCTGAAACAAACGCACTCGTAGAATAAGTATTCTCTTTAATGAGTAAATTGTAGACATCTGAAAGACCTCAGCTGCAGATATCAAAAACCATATTGATAACTAAAGAGAAAATGATTAGGTACACTGTCGCTACAATTTCGAAAGTGTTCGTCGTAGATCGTCTAGGTTGGTACCACCGCAGTACCGGATATTCTGCCACCAAGCAGTAGTGTGTAAACATTACTGTATTCCGGTTTGAAAGGTATTACAGCTAGCGAAGTTGCAGGGCTGTTGAGAGAAACCATCTAGTCTAAAAATAATTAGCGCCAAAGCATCGATGCCCTGGACTTTGTTTTACTACTCAAAGTTCTGTGTATCGCTGCAATGGTCATGGACATACGTTATTTTGTTTTTGTTGTTGCATTAAAAAACAAAGATACATCCAAACATGTTTCCCTTTCAGAGGCAAATAAACAATTAATTATTTTGCCGCTCATTCAAAAAATATTGTATTCAGATTCATCTTCCGCAAGAAACCGCACGTGATAGTGATCGGCGGGGAGTCCCGGGAGGCGCAACAGGTCAAGGGCGACGTGTCCGAGTGTGTACAGCAGCTGGTCGAGGACGAGCAGTTCCCGCGCATCCCCATCGAGATAGCGGACAACCACATCAGCAAGATATATAGCAACAGCATTCGAGGACGGGTGAGGACAATTACGTATACCACTTATCGCGAACCAACAAAATTTTTATTCATAGAGTGCCGCATCACGTGCTCGAGTGTAGGAAAGTGATATAATGTGGTGAAACATATCACGTCCTGCTATCATACCTCTGCAGAGACTTCTCGTAAAGTTCCCACCAATTTAGTGGGTCATGACCAAACTTGACGCTGACTTAGTTTGTGTGACTTTGACTGTGACTCAGATAAGTGAGTACGATGCCAAAAATATATATCAAAAACCCGATAAACGAGAGTTGACACCATCGTTATCCCGTTATGAAACAAGAAAATGTCCCAGTTTTCTGTAATACCGCATTTTTTTGCATGGGATAAAGGATGTTTTAAGCTTCGTGTGCTATAAGCCGAAAAGGGGTTATTTATTGTTCTAATAACAATAAAAAAGCTGTTCCGTTGTAAAAATTGGCACTCATGACGAAATGTAGCTGATTTTTTCGTGATTTCAGATTTCAATTATCTCCATTCCGTTTAGTATCCCCACATGCTTATAACCCTGAATACATTCACTCACATTTATAATAATATTTCGGCAACAGAATGACGAGAGTTAGCGTCCAATTATATTGTTATTGTATATAATATTAATTAGATAAATTTTAGGGCTGTTGAGACTAACCATCTAAACTTTCAAAGTACTTAGCCTCAAAGTAGCGATGTTCAGGACTTTGTTTTGTTACTCAAAGTTCTGTGTATCGCTGCAATAATCATGGACAGGCGTTTATCTCTTGCTATCAGGACAGCGTTTCGTTCGTCTCATTAATTTTGTATATAAAGAAGTATTTATACAAATAAATACTAAATTATACTATTGATATTATGATCTAAAAATAATCCTGTCTTGTCGTAGCATGACTTCAGAGAGTATCCCGATACGCTACGCCAAGCCATCTGCCAAGGGCGCCTTCTGCAAGATCCCCTAATGGAAATCTCACAGCTGTGCGGACCAGACGAAGAAATAATGTGTTTACGATATCACCCCCTGCAAGACCAAGTACCCAAAGAGGAACTACTCGAAGGAATAGAGCTGGAATTCATTAATAGAATCAACGAAGTCGGCGTGGACGTAAACGAAGCCATTTTAACCGGACGCGGGACCGAGTTACTGCAATTCGTGTGCGGCCTCGGCCCTAGAAAAGCTCAAGCCCTGATCAAACTTTTCAAACAAACAAATCAGAAGTTAGAAAATCGTACGCAGTTAGTGACGGTGTGTCACATGGGGCCCAAAGTGTTCATCAACTGCTCGGGCTTCATCAAAATCGATACGAGTAGCTTGGGAGACAGCACCGAAGCGTATATAGAAGTATTAGACGGCTCCCGAGTACATCCAGAAACTTACGAATGGGCCCGCAAGATGGCGGTTGACGCACTAGAATACGAAGACGAAGACGCGAACCCCGCGGGAGCGTTAGAAGAAATCCTCGAAGCGCCCGAGAGATTGAAAGACTTAGATTTGGACGCGTTCGCTGAGGAATTAGAACGACAGGGCTTCGGCAATAAGAGCATAACGTTATACGATATAAGAGCGGAATTGAACTCTAGATACAAAGATCTTAGAGTGCCTTATCGATCGCCGACGTCGGAGGAATTATTTGATATCCTTACGAAGGAGTCGCCGGAGACTTTTTATGTGGGAAAGATGGTGTTAGCGTCTGTTGTAGGAATATCGCATAGGAAGCCGCAAAGGGAAATGCTGGACCAAGCCAATCCCGTGAGGAATGACGAGACTGGTCTGTGGGAGTGTCCCTTCTGTCATAAAAATGATTTTCCTGAGTTGTCCGAGGTGAGAATTCTTAAATATCTTATTTGTGTTTCAATTTATTTACTTAGTGGTAGATATCCTTAGCTGGATGTCGTCTACTGTGTTCCGATTTGAAAGGTGCTGCAGCTATCAAAAGTACAGGGCTATTGAGAGTAACTATTGAGGCAAAAGTCTTGAAAGTAATGAGCACCAAAATAGCGATGCCTTGGACTTTGTTTCGCTGCTCAAAGTTCTGTATATTGCAGCAATGGTCATGGACAGGCGTTATCTCTTACCATCAGGAGAGCGTCTCGTTTGTCTCGTTTTTTTACATAAATAATGTAGTACTTGATATTGGTCTAGGGTGCCTGGATCTACCACCAAGTGGACTAGAAGTTTAGAAGTTTCATCTTATTATTTGTTTTACATTTATATGGGGTTACATTTAATTACGTCTAATATTCCGAAAAAAAAACATAAATCTAGTGCTCTGTGCTCGAGGTAATGTTAGTGTCAACGTTTGCCCTTGGAGCCGATTTGGCATGCTGTATGCATTTGTTAAAAATTATCTCACTAAGATGTCATAAAGTACAATGTGCAGCACTTACAACGAAAACACTTTGTTTCAAGTTAGAGATTCAATGCAAAATGTAAAGCAGTCTTTCAATAATTTCAAAGCCAACTACATTAAAATTACAATAAGAAAGCATAAATTGTCTGGGGAAACTTGTTTCTGTCTGTTTTGCAAAATACGTATATGGGGACATCATGTCACAAGTGACACAAGTGACATCTTCTTTCTTACCAAGTCGACATAAGAACGATATATATATCGTTCTTATGTCGACTTGGCATCCTAAGGAGATTATAGTGCCCTTATTTATTTATTTTATTTTATTTTATAGTCATACCAACGAACGTCACGTAAAATGCTTAAATGTCACGTGGAGACTTTCCACAAAACTTTAGTACCGCTGCATTGATCAAAAGCAGAAGATGTCACTTGTGTCAGTTGTGACATGATGCCCCCAGAATTGAATGCCTATCTTTTATCGAAAAAAAGAACGATATAGCTTCGAAAAACGACTCATTTGCAAATGAAATCCAGGTATGGAACCACTTCGATGCGGGCGCATGTCCAGGTCAAGCGACCGGCGTCCGGATCCGTCTCGACAACGATCTATCCGGGTATATTCACATCAAGAACCTATCAGATCGACACGTTGCGGATCCCACAGAACGCGTGCGCATTGGACAAACTGTCCATTGCAGGATACTGAAAATAGATGTGGAGAGGTTCTCAGTAGACTGCTCGTCGAAATCCTCTGATTTGCTGGATAAAAATAACGAGTGGAGGTGAGTTGCCTTCATATCTACCTTTTTATTATGTACTAGCTTGCGCCCGCGACTTCGTCCACGTTGATTTAAGAATTGGGATCAGAGAGAATGCCTCGGCCTACTGGCCGTAAATTATTTGCTGAAAAGTATCTATATATATAAAAGTATATATATATATAAAAGTAAAGTATCCGATGCAACATTGGTAGGATCATATCAAATTTGATCGGGTAGGGATGGAAATATAGGCAGTGAAGGTTTATTTATTTATTTATTTATTTATTGAGGAAAAAACGGGTACACCCAATAATAATTACCTCACAATTACAAAAACTGATAATGTCAAAATGAATGTCATAAAAAGGAAATACAAAATGTCAAAAATAATAATAAAAAAGATGTCAAAAATTAAAAGTAAACATAATAATAAAAATGATAATAATAATAAATGAAATAACAATGCAGATAAACAATAACCAATAGTCAATATTACATACATACTTAATTAAAATAAAAACCCAGTAAACTCAAGGTTAGCGTTAATACCTTACACCTGGGTCCCAAGTGCTAAGCACACTAAGGGTTGAAGGGTTTAACCCATTGAAACCTGCATGGTGATACCATTGAATCGTAAGAAATTTCCTCTTATCTTCCTTCTTCCTAATATCTCACAAAAACTGATACATATTTGTCTTTACTTCAAATGAAATATTGTCTTCTGATCATTAGGCACAGTTGTCTAGTTGTCTGTTGTTAATTTGCAATTCCTTGAGTGTAGAATATAACATGTTACAGTTTAACAATTTTACTGTTTAAAATTACTAGCCATTGGCCGTGAAAAATATTTTTACAAAAGGTACCCACATAGGCTCAAATGTTATGAATATATTAATATGTATAAGAGAAGCTATTTATGTAAGTTCAGCATTAATATTCAAGGGCATTATTTATTATAACGAGTAAATAGAAAAAAAGAGGCATAAAGCAAAACAATATCATTACTATTTTGTCTTTCTTGCTTGGCTAAATAAATCTAAAGGTTTATAGATACTCTATACAATTAGTTAGTTTAATAGATAAGCCATTTATTGTTGATATATGACATTCTTCTAATATAATATGTACTGTTTTATTCAAGCAATTGTGATTTACCGCAAATAAAGACCAAAATAAATGCAAGTAGCTGTGATTTCACTGTAAAATTATGCTCCATTTGTCCATAAATGGCAAAAATTTATTTGTATGGAAATCGAACCACCTTAATGGCATGTGACAGCCCTGTTGGCTCATTGGTAGCATGTCTGCTTCAAGAGCTTGGGCGTGGGTTCGATTCCCACCCAGGACAAGCGTTTTGTGATATAAAACCAAATGTTTGTTCTGTGTCTGGGTGTACTATATGTATTATAAGTATGTATTTACAAAAAAATAATATTTAAGTATTCTATCAGTTATCTGACTCCCATAGCTTTGCTTAGTTTGGGGTCAGATGGCGCTGTGTGTAATGTCCTACGATTTTTTTTTATTTATTTATGTTTTGCCAATAGCATAAACAAATCGAGTTTTATTATAGACCACCAAAAGACCCGTACTACGATCAAGAGGCTGAAGACAAGGACGTACGTAAAGACAAAGAGGCGAAACAGACCAAGGAGCGCATGCAGTACGTGAAGCGGGTAATCGTGCATCCGGCTTTCCACAACATATCGTTCGCGGAGGCAGAAAAACTGATGGACAAAATGGCGCAAGGAGAAGTTATAGTTAGGCCTAGCAGCAAGGTGAGCCTAACAAACGATTTTAGGTTTACTTGGTGGTAGATCTCCTTAGCAGGAGGTCGTCTAGGTAGGTACCACCGTAGCGACCACTGTAGCGATGATAGCTCAGTGGTTAGCGCGGTAGGTTCGCATGCCGAAGGGCGTGGGTTCAAACCCCAACAATGAGCTTGAGCTGCCGGTGAAGGAAAACATCGTGAGGAAACCATAGCATGGTGGTAGGGTACTTTCTAGTACTCGGCTGTCTAGCTACCACCCTCAAGTTGAAAATCTGCCGCCAAGCATCTAACGGTGTGTTCCGGCAGCCTCACTTGCCAGTTCCATTCCAGGCTAGGTGTGCTTTGCCATCATCGACCACACCGTCACTTAACATCAGGTGAGCTGTGGTCAAACACCAAGCCTGTCAGCTATAAAAAAAAAAAAATTGTCGTCTGTACTTTTTTCTGTTTTTGGTGTAACACAGTAAAGAGTCTATCTATAATTATAATTAAACATGAGTAAAATGTGTCAAAACCACGTGAGTTTCCATAGTAGACCATAGATTAAAAAATGTTTTTTTGACTAATAGTGGTTGTTGATTTCTCAGGGTTCCGATCACTTGACAGTGACGTGGAAAGTAGCCGAAGGAATCTACCAACACATAGACGTACGGGAAGAAGGCAAAGAAAATGCATTTTCACTAGGTTCGTACCACAACAATGATAGAACATTTGTTACATCTTCAATGTTTTATTTTAGATAAGACAGCCCTGTTGGTTCATTGGTGTGTCTGCTTCGAGAGCTGAAGGGCGTGGGTTCGATTCCCACTCAGGACTAACATTTGTGTGACTAACATCGATGTTTGTTCTGTGTCTGGGTGTACTGTATGTATTATAAGTATGTATTTACAAAAAAAAAAAGTATTTAAGTATTCTATCAGTTATCTGACTTCCATAGCACAAGCTGTGCTTAGTTTGGGGTCAGATGGCGCTGTGTGTAAAGTCCTATGATATTTATTATTATTATTTTATAACACTGAAAAATCTTTGTGTACAGGGCGAAGTCTTTGGATCCAAGGGTCAGAGTTTGAAGATTTGGATGAAATAATCGCGCGTCACGTGACCCCGATGGCGGGACACGCGAGAGACCTCATCTCATACAAATACTACAAACCCCTCAACGGCATGCGAGACAAAGCTGAGGAAATACTCAAAGAGGAAAAGGCCAAAAACTCCAACAAAATCCACTACGTAATATCCGCCGCGAAGAATTACCCCGGCAGGTTTCTACTGTCATACCTCCCTAGAGCGCGATGTACGCACGAATATGTATCAGTAACGCCCGATGGATATAAATTCAGACAGAGGATGTTCGATTCGTTGCCAGGGCTGCTGAAATGGTTCAAAGAGCACTTCAGAGATCCGCCTCCGTCTGGCACGCCAGCGCAACGCACGCCTGCTATGAGGACCCCCCACGGTGGCATGACGTCAACTATGTATCACACGCCGGCGGCGCACACGCCCGCATTCCACACGCCCGCGCACACGCCCGGACCGGCGTACATCAACACTCCATACACGCCTTCCGCTCAGACGCCGTACATGACACCGTTCGCGACAACACCGCGCCAGCCAGACTTCCTCACGCCGGCCGTGCCACGTCACAAGCAGGCCGTCCCGCAGATACCAGTGTACACAGAGCCGTCGGACTGGCAGAAGGCGGCTCAAGATTGGGTGCGGCACAGATCCGTCCGCGATACGCCGTCGACACCACGCAGTAGTGAAGGCATGTCTACGCCGCGACAGTCGAGCCGCACGCCGAGAATGGACTCCAGATCGACTCCCCGACACGATATGCGTTCGACGCCGCGACATGAAGGCCGTGGCACGCCTCATGACGGCCGTGGCACGCCTCATGACGGCCGTGGCACACCTCATGATGTCCGTGGCACGCCGCATAGCCACCATTCGGGGCGGTCGTCTCGAGCGCAGTCCGTCCGCTCGACTCCCCACACTAACACTTCCCCGCGATCCATGTCTTTGGGCGACGGCACACCTCTCTACGACGAAAACTAGAACCAAGACTGACGGCTCAAATATTTATTTTTGTACGGACGGGCGGTGACGGTCGGCTTTCGCGTGTGTATTGAGAATTTAAAGGTGTACTAATGTGATTTATTAATTTCTAGCGTCAATAAATTTGTTTACATCTTGTAATCCAACTAAAAGCTTTTGCCGCGAAGGATGACCAAAATCGATAGATAGTCAATTCATACTTACTTATGTTACTAAAGTGTGTAACCTTATTATTTTGCGAAGAAGTTTTTTAAATACTTACCCATTGAGGTATTTGACGATGTGTATTTGACCCTTTTAAAATACATAAAAAATCTGCATAATTAGTATAGCTAATTGTGAAACTATGTATTAATTCATGAAAGGGTCAATGCATGACAAACAAACAATCCATATGAAAAATTTTCTACAGAAAGAATATGTATGTAAGTAATGCTTACAGATCGATTTGTATCCACAAATCCAAATCTGTGTTGTATTTTGAACCTGTTGAGTTTGTAATAAGGTCGAATATTCGTGTTGTATTTAAACGTGCCGATGCTAATTCATATTTTAATAATTTGTACGTAAACGAAAGTATATTTTGAAAATACATTCTAAGTTGCGGCCCAAAGAGAGCTAGTGATTATTAAAGTTTTATTATTTCCCGAGAAATTCACAATATTTTGTGTGACGAAAAAAACTATTAAGGTGGTTCGATTTCGATACAAATATTTTTTTGCCATTTATGGACAAATGGAGCATAATTTTACAGTGAAATCGCAGCTACTGGCACTCATTTTGGTCTTTATTTGCGGTAAAACACAATTGCTGGAATAAAACACTAGATTATGCGAATAATCTACTGTTTTATTCAAAAATCATAAATTCATAAATTTGATTTTATGCTAATAATCTACTGTTTTATTCAAGCAATTGTAATTTACCGCAAATAAAGACCAAAATAAATGCGAGTAGCTGTGATTTTACTGTTAAATTATGCCCCATTTGTCCATAAATGGCAAAAAAATATTTGTATGGAAATCGAACCACCTTAATAGTTTTTTTCGTCACACAGTGTTAAAAATATATATTATTGTATTATAAAAATTGTTACCATACTACTGTGGAATGCACTTGAACAGGCAGAAATAATACGATTTTTTATGAGGCAATTGCATTTTGCTTACTGAGGTAAGCTGAAAAGGCGTCATTGTGCTCATTACTATGTAACAACTTTTACGGGCACAACTTTTTTTTTATGGTTAGTTGACAGGCTAGGCGTTATACCGCAGCTCACCTGATGGTGACGATGTGGTTCGAACATTGTAAAAATAAATCGACCAAATAACGGTGCAGCTATTGTTTTGTCATGTGCCCTTAGTAAAAGTTTTATATAATGATGAATAGAACGACCCCTTTTCTACTTTATATATCCTAATTTTATAATCCTGCTAAATGTACAATAAAATAAAATTAAAAAAAAAATTGGTCATAGAACGCATCTTCGCTAAAATAGGGCGATATGGCGGTCAAACGTATGCCTATTTATTAGTAAAAAAAACTGGCTCTATAGCCAAACATCAAGTAAAAAGAGAGTTTTGGCGGGAACGCGGGAAGAGTCGTGTCGCTCCGTTGTATTTTTTCCAAAATTAGTGTTTTGTCGAGTGTTTATGCATAAAAATGGTGGTGTTTTATTCATAAAGTGCCGAATCACAAGCGCGAGTGTGGGAAAATTATATAATGTGGTGAAAACATGACTTTTCGTGATGCTTCCAAAACTCCATCGAAGCTTTATAGTAAAGTCGCCACTACTTTACTAAAGCATGATTGGACTTGACTGCCACGGACTGGACTTTGACCATAACTATAGCTAAGATACAGCAGAAATATCACTTAAGACAAGGCAGTATGGCTTTACAGCTTTGGCCTGCCCGATGGGGCAAATTAATTAAAAAAAAACAAGTAAAAAGAGGAATATTGGTTTGTGTTACTTGAGCAATGTCAATGTTCATTCCACAAATAAGACGTTAATTTCTGTTGAATTCGATTGTGTCGTTTTATATAATTATATCTCTTTGGGTTATGCTACCAAAGCTAGATTAGAGCTATCAATAAGGAATGCCTAATGGTTAGTGAACGCCTTAGCTCAGTTTTCTTGAAATCCAATAAAATTATGACAATTCAGAAATAACGTATTTTTATTTTGCCCATCAGAACTCTTATAGAGAACCCGCTCCGGCTTCACACAGGTGCAATATACTAATGTAGTGCATAAGTATGTATTATTTATACATATTAACCTTCCTCTTGAATCACTGTCTATTGATGGAAACCGCATTAAAATCCGTTGCGTATAGCAAAAGATCGAAGCGTGTACAGACAGCGGGAAGCGAATTTTTTTAATACTATGTACAGATGCAATATTTACTATATATACATATAACTTTATTGTATTCGCAGAAACAAGCTAAAAAGACTATAACTTGACTACGGATTTTTTAAAACATACAATTTGGCCCCGATAGTCCTCAATTTTAAATTTTTGTATACCCAGTAACCAGCGCAATAAAGACGAATCTAACTGCATAAAATATTATTTATCAAAATCGATTCAGCCGTTTAGTAGTTACGAGGGAACATGGATGAAGATACATACAGTTTTTTTTTTATTATAGCTGACAGGCTAGGTGTTTGACCACAGCTCACCGGATGTTAAGTGACAGTGTGGTCGATGATGGTAAAGCACACCTAGCCTGGAATGGAACAGTTCAAACATAACCTTCCTTCTGTTTGGTGTAAAATGTTAAAGACAGCATGGAATGGAAAAAAAATGGTGCCTGACGGCAGATTTGCAGATTGAAGATGGTGGCCGAGTACTAGAAAGTACGATAATAAAACGCAGTTGGCAGCTGAAGCCAATGTATTTGGTAATACTCTCTTTTCTGGAAAAAGAAAGATTGCAAGGATTTCGCATTTCTACACACTACACACACATCCACTACATGTTTTCGAAATAAAAAGTAGCCTATGTGTTAATCCAGGGTCTAAGCTACCTCCATATCAAATTTAATCCAAATCCGTTCAGTAGTTTTTGCGTGAAAGAGTAACAAACATATCCATACACGCAAACTTTCGCATTCATAATATCGACTACAAACAAGTCTTGAAAAAAAATGTAATAGTCAACTCTGTGGTAGATCTCCATAGCAGGATGTCTAGGTAAGTATCACCGCAGTAACAGATGTTCTGCTGCCAATCAGTATTAAGTAAACATTACTGTGTTCCGATCTGAAGGGTAGGTACTGCAGCTAGGGAAATTATAGGGCTGTTGAGACTAACCATCACAAATTTCTTATGCCAAAGCAGCGATGCCCTGGACTTCGTTTTGTTAATCCTAGTTCTGTGTGTCATAACATTAACACAAAAAGAAAATTCGTGGAGTCGCTCGCAGAAATTACAGGAAATGTTTCGCAGTGTACGAAGATTATCCTATTGACCGACGCTCACAGAATAATTATACCTACCAAAGGGAGCCGAGGCCAGCCGCGCGCGATTCCAAGTTCACTGAGATTGAGCAAGATCCACATCACGATATTAGTGTCGCACATCTATAATAAAAAAATGGAGATTTTTGTTGTTCGTTAGCACGGCGATGTATATAGCAAATTACAGTTTAGACAGTCATATCTAAAATAAATAATCGCAAACTAAGAGCCAAAAATTAGCATAGCATAGAGCCGAGAAAATTATGCCGCCGCGTTGTATCATTTTCCAAAGCTTGTGTATGTATATAAATAGACTGGTACACATATGGAAAAATAAATTAAATTCAAACCAGGTGTTTGGCTATTCGCTACAATGGTCATGGATATGCGTTATATTTTACCATAGCGAAAAAAATTTAGGTCTTGTAAAAAAATATAGTTAGCTCATACATATATCCATAAAATCAAAGTGTCCCATATTTTTTTAACTCGTGCCACAAATCACAGATGTGGTAAGAACTGTTTATGAAGTGGATTTTGGATAGGCTGTATCATATACCTACATACCTATCGAATGTAAGAGTAACAATAACTTGCTTTCTACTATAGCGTATTCTATTTCTACAATGATTTTTATGTACGAGCAATTTGGGTTTGGTCGCGGTGTGAATCTTACTTTATTATAGTGATGGGCCGCATCTTCCCGCCAGTAGCTGTATCGTGATCGTGCGACGCGCTTGCGCATCTGTCGCGCAACGAAAAATAAGCGGCTTTTACTCTGTATTATTTTACGTAAAGTTCAATTTTTCTACCTAACATTATAAAAAGAACAAAAAAATAATTAAAAGTGCCCTGGAGGACGACAGTGACGGCTAAAAATATTATGTAAAAAAATAAAATAATTTGTATAATTCTCGGTAATTTTAATTACTGAAACGGGATTTTTAAATACTTTATATAATAAAATAGCTTGATGGTAAAAGTATGACAAGGTTAACGAAAGTCCAATATGGAACTATTTCTTACCATAATTCTAAAAAAGAAAAATAATGCTTATTTAGTTAAAAGATACCTACCTATTTAAACAAATAAAGAATGGCATGGTGGCATTTACATAAGGTTTTTCGAGCAGTGTCGAAATGAGCAAGTCACTGGCCTGATGGTAAGCGTCGCGTTTATATTTTTCATCATCTCTAAATAGTACCTATAAGACTAAGTCGCTATCAGGGTCTATCTGTTTCTCTGTTTCCTTCTTTCCGTTACACTGTCATTTAGACAGTTTGTACATAGATGTACAAATTGTAATGATGTAGATACATATAGACATTTAATGTTTGATAAAGTCACCAAAATAACATGAGCGCAGCCGGGGCGGGTCGCTAGTAAAAAACAATGTTATCTATAGCTTAATTACGCGGATTGATTTGCCATTTTGCACATACCTTTTTATTTTGTAGTTATCGACTTGGTATATTAAAATCGTTGTCAAAGAGCCACTTTCGGCTTAGTCACATAATTATACGTATTGACAGATCTATAGTAGCTACCTGGTAGACAGACACCAGGCGAGATAAGAGGTCAAACGCAAGACTATTTGTATTATAAAAAAAAAATAGGCTGCAATGAGGACAGCAAAATTTTTACTAAGTTTAAACCTGTCAACGAAAACCTTTATTTCAATCATCCGCGAGCGCTGCTAGCAAGCGAACGTACCACAGCGGTGACTCATTCGTCTAAGATGATGTCTAATAACTTAGTGAAATGTTGCAGCTGCAACATAATAGTTTGTGAATTATTGGCTTTTATTAGCAACAAAATACAAGTCATGAATGAAGAAAGCCTAGTGCGTGTGTGTACTACGTCGTTTATGGCCGAAGAAATTGAAAGTGCAAAGAGCTTATTGTTCGAATCTGTACCTACATCGAAAAAGAAAATAAATCGGAAGAAGGATGGACGCTCGACGAGAGATTTGTTCGACATTATTAGTCTTTTTAAAGAGACCGATCCCGATTTGATTCCTACTTTTGTTGCAAGAGACTTACAAAAATTACCACCAGTCCATTTTGACCATATTGACCCAACTAAATTATTAAAAGATATCCTTATTATGCAAAATGAAATAAAAACCATAAAAGAATCATATGTAACAGAAGAAAAGTTTCTTGAAGTTAAATGCGAACTTACGAATTTAAGAAATACATCTTTGGCGAATAATAACTTTGATTATTATATAAACAGAAAGAGAGGCGCAGGAATATTATCCAATAGTTATTTTATGGACAGCGGACCGGCCGGCCTACCTCCTATTTCGGACACTGAGCAAAATATCACAAATAATAATAGGACAGAGCAGAGCGCGTCATCGCCGAGAGCTACGCTTGTAACGGTGGTGGGATCCCCCGTGCCTGCGCCCGCGCATGCCCCTGCGACTCCCGCCTCATGCAATCAACGGGCGGTTGAGCGCGCGGAGGCCAGTACCGCGGTTTCGTACACGAGTGCAGGTTTGAGTATCGCTGCGGCGGATTTCCCCGTGCATGCGTCTGTGATTCCCTCGATGTGTGCTCAACAGGTGATGGAGCGCGTAAATGATCACTCAGGGCGTGCGGATTTAAACAAAAGTACGCCGTCTTCTGCATCTGCGCCTTTGTTCCGAGACGTATGTAATACAGGTATGGTTCCACATATTATGCGACATCAAGCGACCTCCACGCCGGCAGCCGCTGTTAGTAAAACCGTCATAAGTGGAATAAATACGGAAGAACAACGGAAGGTTGAGAAACCTAAGGAGCAATGGGTGTTGGTTCAACAAAGGAGATTAAAAAATCGCTTCAGTACACTGGAAGGTAAAGCGCGGAACACAGGCAGCGAAAAGTTTAAAGCTGCGGCTATACAAGTACCTTTGTTTATCAACAATGTCGACCGAAGTACGTCAGAGAGAGACATTGTTGACTACATTTTAGGTAAAACACAAGTTCAGATCTCACTGCAGAAGATTAAACCAAAGGTACAGAGACAGTACAACTCATACAAAATGTTGGTTCCTAGTGCGAAGCTCTCGCTATTTTTGGAAGATGGATTATGGCCCGAGGGTATTGCGGTTAGAAAATTTGTTGAATTTAAAAATAAGCATAATGGATCACAGAGCAGACAGAATAAACCAAACTAAGTTTGTGAGCTTTAACTGTTATTCAGTTAAAAGCTCCGTCGAGTACGTCAGGACATTATGTCAGACTGCAGACTTCGTAGCTCTCCAAGAGACATGGTTACTTCCGGATGACATTCCGTACCTAGGAGGAATAGATCAAGATTTCGCTTACAACGGCAAATCTGCAGTTGACACTTCATCAGGAATACTGAAGGGTAGGCCGTATGGCGGTGTGGCCCTTCTTTGGCGTAAAAGTTTATTTCCTTCGGTTTCAATTGTCGACTGCGATAGTGAACGTATTGTAGCTGTTAAAGTCTTGCTCGATAAGCGTGAATTGTTGGTGATGTCGGTATATATGCCTACAGATAAGCCTGAAAATTTTGAAACTTTTGTAAACTGCCTTAGTGAAATTAATGCTATTATAGAAACGTGTAGTATAGATGCAGTGTATATACTAGGCGATTTTAACGCTCAACCAGGTACGTTGTTTGGCATCGAGCTTTTGAAATTTTGTGTAGAGCAAAAATGGACATGTGCTGATATAGAATGCTTAGGTCTTAATTCGGGTGCATATACATTCCTGAGTAATGCTTACGGAACTACATCTTGGTTGGACCATATCATCACAACTGAAGTCGCAACAGAATGTATACTGGGCGCTAATATAAGATACGAGGTATCATGTTCCGATCATTTCGCTATCGAATTGGTGTGCGACCTTAATATCATGGTTCCAAAAGTTCGACACATGAGAGGCTCGAAGCCGGACAGCGCTATCTGGGGCCAAAGAGATAGGGAGCAGATAGATAAGTATTCGCAAATTTGTACAAGTAAGCTGCGCGATATTGAATTTCCTTGCGAGTTTCGACAATGTGCGGATGAAATGTGTAATAATTTAGAGCATAGACAAATAATTGATAGATTATATGATGATATAGTAAGTGTACTCCGAAATGCTGCTTCGGAGGGTTCTAAAACTTGTAAAAGTAGACATAAAAAGAAAAGGCAAGTGACAGGCTGGAATAAACATTGTAAGGAGGCGCATAAGGAGGCTCGGCTTCGGTTTCATGATTGGGTAGTCCAGGGCAAACCGACGTCCGGTCAGGTATTTCAGCTAATGCGAGAGTCGCGAAAGTTCTTCAAAAATCGACTCAAATGGTGTAGAAATAATGAAACCCAGATAAAAATGGACATTTTAGCTACACAACACTCCACAAACAATTTCAGCGAATTTTGGAAGGAAACCAATAAGTTGAATGCGAAGCCGAGTGTCTCCGTTAGTGTAGAGGGAATTAGTGACACCGACCAGATAGCCAACTTATTCAGGGACCATTTCAGGGTGCACTCAACGCTAGAACCAGAGAATACGGAGAAGGGGGAGGGAAATACTTGTCTGGTGAAATCGGCGGTGCGAATCACTGCGAAACAGATTGCTCAGCTAGTGAAGGACATGAAACGAGGTAAATCCCCGGGCCATGATGCGCTCAGCATTGAGCACTTGCAGCACGGGGGTGTTCATTTACCGAGGGTACTCGCCATGTTGTTTACTTTCTGCTTGAGCCATGCTTACTTACCTGAAGCCATGATGAAAACGATTGTTGTTCCTATAGTAAAGAACAAAACAGGAGATGCGTCCAAATTGAGTAACTACAGACCCATATCACTCGCCACAGTCATTGCTAAGGTGCTGGACGGTATTATTAATATTCAGTTAAGAAAAGGTATAAAGCTTCATGACGCGCAGTTTGGTTTTCGTCCTGGCTTGTCAACCGAATTGGCCATACTGAATCTTAAGCATACTGTCAGGTACTACACTGACAGAAGTACACCTGTTTATGCCTGCTTCTTAGATTTATCTAAGGCTTTTGACTTGGTGGCATATGACAGGCTGTGGCAGAAACTGGAATGTGATACGGACGTTCCTTCCGAGTGCATAAGCCTTCTGAAATATTGGTATGGTAATCAGAGCAATGTTGTGAGGTGGTCGGGGTCACTATCGGATGAGTACAGGTTGGAGTGTGGTGTGAGGCAAGGCGGGCTAACTTCGCCGACACTCTTCAACCTTTACACAGACCGACTGATTCGTGAGCTCAGCAGCGCAGGTGTCGGCTGCTCTATTGATGGAGTTTTTATCAATAATATCAGTTATGCAGACGACATGGTGCTGCTGAGCCCATCGATCAGTGCCCTTAGGAAGCTAATCTTGATATGTGAGTGTTACGCGGGGGCTCATGGGCTCAGATACAATGCCACCAAAAGCGAGCTGTTGGTGTTTAGGGCAGGAACAAAAACTTATGACCCCGTTCCTCCAGTAATACTGAATGGCAGTGCTCTTAAAAGAGTTTCTCAGTTTAAGTATCTGGGTCACTGGGTCACTGAGACGCTTGCGGACGACGTAGACATAGAAAGGGAGCGCAGGGCATTGTCTGTTCGGGCTAATATGCTGGCGCGTAGGTTTGCACGGTGTACCGCTGAAGTCAAAGTTACATTGTTTAGAGCATTTTGCCAATCATTGTACACTTGCAGCCTCTGGATCCAGCACACGAAAAAAGCATACAATGCCTTGCGCGTCCAATATAATAATGCCTTCAGGGCGCTGTTGAAACTGCCCCCCTTTTGTAGTGCTTCAGGGATGTTTGCGGATGCGCATGTTGACGGATTCGCAGCGATAGTGCGCAAACGAGTTGCGTCCCTGATGCGCCGCGTGAGGGGCGGTTCCAACGGCTACCTCCAGCTGTTCGCCTCGAGGATGGATCTGGAGTGCCCAATAATGCAGCACTGGAACAGGCTGCATGTTGATCACTCTGGATCCAAACCAAAATATAGACTGCGTTAAAATGTTTTTTTTTTTGTTTGTTCTTATTATTTTAATTTGTATTGTATTTGACATTGATTTACTATTATTATTATTATTATTTTTTTTATCACTGACATGCTTGTATATTTATATGTTTAATTTAATTTAATTTGTTTTAATGAGATATTGTAAATAATTATGGACCGAAATCCGAAATAAATGATTTTATTATTATTATTATTATATTTATTGTCGTTGCTCGTAACTCTCTATACCTATGAGTATCTACTTACTTACCTCAAAGCATCGAACAATAAATTTTAGTCATAAAGTTGTTTTTACGTGCAAAACCATACATACTGATTATACCAACCTCTTTTCACGTGTTCAACAAGGTTTCAAACTATGGTAGGTACCATTTAAAAACCGGCTACAGAACCAGTAGGCATTTGCGTCGATTGGAATCAAATACAATTGGTACAATCGAATATTACGTCAAAGTCAAATATACACGTCTATCGGTAGGCAGGGCTGGATTTGGAGGTCTGGAGGCCCTGGCAATGAAGAAGCAGAGGCCCTTAATTATTTTTCATGGAGCACGTTTGCCTATAAGAAACCGATACACTCGCGACTTGAAAGTACTTGAAAATTGTAGGTATTTCATTGGTAAATTACTGCTAGCACCTATTTTCCTTAAGGTGGTACGATTTGCATACAAATATTTTTTTGCCATTTATGGACAAATGGAGCATAATTTTACAGTGAAATCACAGCTTATATTTATATTTTTCCCCCATTTATGGACAAATGCAGCATTATTTTACAGTGAAATCACACCTACTGACATTTGTTTTGGTCTTTATTTGCGGTAAATCACAATTGCTTGAACAAAACAGTAGATTATTAGCAGAAAAACAAATTTATGCATTTATGATTTTTTAATAAAACTGTAGATTATGCTAATAAATCTATTGTTCTATTCAAGCATTTGTGATTTACCGCAAATAAATACCAAAACAAATGTCAGTAGCTGTGATTTCACTGTAAAATACTGCTGCATTTGTCCATAAATGGGGGAAAAATATTTGTATGGAAATCGAATCACCTTAAGAGGTTTTTTGTGAATATGATTTTAAACAAATAAAAGTAAAACATTGCGCACTCAAGTTTTTCTTTGTGATATAGTTTTCTACTTTACCTGTAGTTAACATTTACATAATAATTATGTATTTAATACAACAACACGTTCTTTTATCTCTATATAGGCTCTACCCAGGGCTGGGTCTTCAATGTCATGTAGGTTTCTAGGCTACATGAAGATTACACACGGGTTAATGTTTCCTGTGAAACCGTTTTTAGCCCCAATAAACAATGCTTCTAACTACCTACTCGTTTTTATATATCTACTATATAATATGTGATAATAATATAACAGTATTTGGTGGTAGATTTCCTTAGCAGGAGGTCGTCTAGGTAGGTACCACCGCAGTACCAGATATTCTGCCGCCAAGCAGTGGTGTGCGGACATTACTGTGTTCCGGTTTGAAGGGTACTGCAGCTAGCGAAATTACTAGGCTGTTGAGACTAACCATCTAGTCTCAAAGTAATGAGTGCCAAAGCAGCGATGCCCTAGACGTTGTTTTGTTACTCAAAGTTCTGTGTATCGCTGCAATGGCCATGGACAGGCGATATCTCTTAACATCAGGAGAGCGCCTCGATCGTATCATTACTTTTACTTAAAAAGAAAAAAAAGTGAATTTACCGCAAAATTACTACTGTTATATTATATATCCATAATATATAAATTATAGTAAAAAATAGGTAATAAAATTGGTGATACAGTAAATAAATTAAAAAATCACGTTAATTTGTTAAACTAAGGTAGATAAATCCCACTAATGTTATAAATGTGAAAGTGTGGATGGATGGATGTTTGTTACTCTTTCACGCAAAAACTACTGAACGGATTTGGATGAACTTTGGTATGGAGATAGCTGAGACCCTTTTTTTTTTTTTTTTTGTCCAGGGAAAATACTTTGTGTATACCACCGGCCCTGGGGCGGGCACGGTGGTTATGTGGGACTCTCCGTCCTAATGACAGCCTACCCACTAAAAACCCTGGAGTGCTCCACCTCGGCGCTTTGTGTCGAGGCTGCGGGCACGCTTTCGCACTCTACCGCGGCCTCGACAGCGCTTGTCCTCGCGGACCCGCCTCGGGGAGCTCACCCCGCAACAATGACGATGTGTCCGAACACCCGACACATCGTCCTCCACCTCGGAGACCAAACCAGCAAATGGGCGTCGGACAGCCCCATGTCCGTACGCCCCTGGTCTCCATGCGACGGGTCAGATAAGTGGCCCCGCCGCCTGCCACTTGGTTGCTTGGAATGGGGATCGCCAGACCGGCACTCCCCCCATTCCGCAACCCCCTTCCACTCGGCTCCTCCACTGCGCCCTCAGCTCATCAGAGGGACACGTGGAGAGCCCGTCGCCAGGCCACCTCCTGGGGTCGGGTCCCTCTTGCCGTTGCGACATGCCATAACATGGCTTGTCGTGACCCACCTCGAGGACCAATAACAACTGGCGCCAGACGACCCCATGTCTGAACGCCAGTGGTCCTCATGCGACGGGTCAGGTGAGTGGCCCCGCCGCCTGCCACCACGGCTGCAGAGGACAGGGAGAGCGGCACAACGCAACACTGACACTCCTCTTCCCCTGCAGCCCCACCGCGTCCGCCATCAAACGGTGGCGGCCCCGTTAAGGCCGCGGAAGGTAGGGAAAGCGGCAACGAAACACCGACAGTCCTCTCCCGCCGCGGCCTCCAGCCCTCAGCCGCAGTGTCTCCCATTCGACACTGCAGCCCGCCTCAGTTGCGATACCGCCCACACAGTCCGCAACCTACTTGGCCGCTTCTACCAGGCCCGGGGGAACACCCGGAGAAGCAGCCTCACCTCGGGTTCCGCTTAGTTTCACCGTGGTGACCAGTCACGGTTACTCAGCCCCCCCGCCACGACAAGGCGGGAACCCACGGGGGGGAGATAGCTGAGACCCTGGATTAAGACATAGGCTACTTTTTATCTCGAAAACATGTAGCGGGTAAAACCGTGGGGCGCAGCTTGTAGTAAATAATTTGTTAAAACATAATTACTATGGGTTCTACATAAAGATTAATAAACCAGTGAGTAGCCATCTGATCATGAGCTTATTAGTGGCCAATACAACATAGTGTAGGACGCCCTGAGACTCGATGAAGTGACGATATACGTAAGACACCTGGAAGTGGCTAGACGCGAAAAGACGAAAATTGGACTGAGTGGCGTGTCCTGGGAGAGACCTACATATTTCTAGCAGTGGACTATGCTAGGTTGTTGATGATGATGATGATAAAGTCACACTGTCAAGTCAAGTCATCACTGGTCCGTCTTCTCATTTTGAAAATATGACATTTAGCATTCAGCCACTTTGGGATTCCGATTATAATATTTTAAAATTAGCTGTTATGGGAATTCGGGTATTTTGCGAATAGGGCACCCTAACGTCAATAATTCGTTCAATATTTTCACTGAACTCCTCCAACCTGAGTTGTTTATTATGCATTCACTGATTAGTACAGTAAGGTACACCAAAATAGAATAAACACTCTTATAAAGTTTATATCGACCTTAAAAATAGTTTTCAAGGTCGGTTCGTTGACCGTGACATTTAATTTTTAACAAAATAAGAGCCATCATAAGTGCTTCAATATGTACCTAATTAATTTATCAGAACTGGATTTGATAATTTTTTTGTCTGAACTTCGAGGATTTGTCAGTGAATGAGATATAATCGGGGAAAGATTGTAAAAAGGAAATAGTCTAGGTATAAAATATTTGTATTTGTATGCCTTTCCCCCCCTAGTAAGCGCCAGGGACAAAATTATCTCGCAAGGAAACGCGACAAAACTAGAATATAGCTAGTATATAAGCGGTAGGTTCGTATGCCGAAGGGCGTGGGTTCAAACCCCAACAATGAGCTTGAGCTGCCGGCGAAGGAAAACATCGTGAGGAAACCATAGCATGGTGGTAGGGTGCTTTCTAGTACTCGGCTGGCTAGCTACCACCCTCAAGTTGAAAATCTGCCGTCAAGCACCTAACGGTGTGTTCCGGCAGCCTTACTTGAGAGCCAGTTCCATTCCAGGCTAGGTGTTCTTTACCATCTCCGACCACACCTTCACTTAACATCAGGTGAGCTGAGGTCAAAACACCTAGCCTGTCATCCATAAAAAAAAAAATATATGGACACATCTGTATCGTTTTTTTGGACAGGCTTAGGTGTTTGACCACAGCTCACCTGATATTAAGCGACGGTGTGGTCGAAGATAGTAAAGCCCACCTAGCCTGGTATGGAACTAGCTTTCAAGCGACGCTGCCGGAACACACCGTTACATGCTTGGCGACAGACTTTCAACTTGAGGGACCGGAACGGAGGAACGGAGGAGTAAATATGGCGGTGAAGTGCTAGTCAGACAATAAAAACAACAACAAAAAAAATAAATACATAATATACAATTGTACTTTTTTAATCGATGTATGACGAACGAAACCTTTTTCTAATACAAATGCAAATCTTTTATCTGTTGATAACACCAAACTTATAGGTTATTTTTCCATTCATATTTTAAAATATCAAAAATTGTACATTGTGTACATGTGAAGGAATCTTCTAAGCTCAATCCCGACTTGTATTTGTCAGTTTTAATTCTTAAATATATTTACATAAAACTAGCACACGCCTCGCGGTTGGACCCGCGTATTTCCCGTGGGAATACAGGGTTAAAAGTAGCTTATGTCACCCGGGGATAGTGTAGCTGCCCAACGGTGAAAGTTTTTTTTACATACAAAAATACAAATCTTTCCTCTTTATAATATTAGTATAGATAGCGTGACTGAAAGGTAGTCTGATGCACGTGATTTTCTCAATTTACGCGACTTTGTATATTTTCCTTGCAATTGTTTACCTACTAGTTCTGTTCTATTTCTTGAGATCAGGTAATAAATGCTGGCCAAGATAATTTGCTGATACAACAGATTAGAAAAAAGTACAAAACTTAAAAAAAAGTTAGGTGCTTGGTGGCAGATTATCAACTTGAGGGTGGTAGTTAACCAGGCGAGTACCTACTAAGTTCATTGTCCGGGTTTGAACTTACGCTATTCGGCGTGTAACCCGGTTTGAAGGATACTGCAGCTATCGAAATTACAGGGCTGTTGAGACTAACCATGTACCTAATGTCTCAAAGTAATGAGCGCCAAAGCATGTGACATCACGTCACTTAAAGTTCTGTGTATCGCTGCAATGGTCATAGACAGGTGTTATCTCTTACCATCAAGAGAACGACCCATTCATCTTAAACATAAAAAAAAAACTATTGAACCCATGCGAAGCCAAACGCACCGCTAGTATTTATAAGTAAGCGTTACACCATATACCTACATAGATGTTTCCCTTTTGACATCGTGCTCAAAGAGGATAAAAAATTAAAATGAAGCTGCGTTAGTGAGATGAATTAATTTTAACAAGGTCACGTTTTTTGCGTACAGTTCTTGTTTCATTCTTTGCACATGATTATAAAATGTTCGCTCAACAGTTTGTTGTCTTATTGGCGTGAGGTTAATGTTTACATATAAAAAATACAATTGCTGGACCTTGTATCTAAGTGTTCATTAATCGACCGACCTAGGTACCAACATAAATACCTATAGGACATTTTCCCTACCACTTTTTCAGTTGTGTAACGTTTATTTACATTATTTATGTAAATAAACTTTAATGTGTATATACCTATTTAGGTTTTTACTTGGTGGTAGATTTCCTTAGCAGGAGGTCGTCTAGGTAGGAACCACCGCAGTACCAGATATTCTGCCGCCAAGCAGTAGTGTGCAAACATTACTGTGTTCCGGTTTGAAGGGTACTGCAGCTAGCGAAATTACTGGGCTGTTGAGACTAACCATCTAGTCTCAAAGTAATGAGTGCCAAAGCAGCGATGCCCTGGACGTTGTTTTGTTACTCAAAGTTCTGTGTATCGCTGCAATGGTCATGGACAGGCGATATCTCTTAACATCAGGAGAGCGCCTCGATCATCTCATTACTTTTACATTAAAAAAAAAGGTGTATACAGGCACAAATTATGCGAGCGGCCCAGAACCTCGCTCCGATACTTCAAGGAGCTGGGTTGGCTCGGGTAGACGCTGGTAGGGGGAAATGCACAATACACCCCAAGCGGGACGTCAGTGCAGGGCTTATCACCCCCACTTTGAATAAGAATGAGGTATTTACATTACCTACAAGTATAAGTTGAGAATTAAAAAAATCCTCCAACCCGAGTAACTTAATAACTAGAGACCAGATAATATACAACATAAAAATCTTGAAATACTCATACAGTTACATACCACCTTAGTAACAGTACACTAAATTTTAAATCAATCGGATCTGTGAAAGTAGTAAAGACCTTTTTGTCAAGTACGAAGTGAGTAGATGATCATAAGACCCATGAACAAATCTACATAATTTATAGCTAGAAACCATTTTGATTATGTCAGCTTTTAAATATAAAAAAACGCATTAAAATCGGTCCATTCCTTTAGGAGCAATTACGGGCTGAAAATGATGACGATGAAACAATGTTTACACTCAATACTTTTATTTAAGTATGTAATCTAAAAGGCCTATATAAAGATACTAGCGAGTCACAAGGGTACAACTTATTTGAGCGAGATTTTAGGGACTTCAAATAAAAATTAAAATCCATTGTCGTTCAGAAGAAGTGAGCGGAAAAACAAACATACGCCGAAAACGACTTACTAATGTTTATTTTACTTAGAGAGTTTTAACTAGAGATAGAAAAGAGAAAAATTTAAATAGTACTTATTAAGCCGAATTGTTGTGATGTACAGATTCTCTGATGATTTATGATGTAAGTGTGGATTGGCCTTAAAGGGCAGTAAGATGTTATGTTGATAAAATTGAAGCTGTCATTGCAAAACAATGAACTTCTTTGTTATTAAACCAACGGATCTCACGATCTTAGAACCAGAGATGGGTAAGCCCGCAGTTCGAAGTAGGTACGTAATTTATGACGTGGATAAAAACCGTGGTTTTTAATCAGGATATAGGTTAATGTTTTAAAATACTGCGTAAGTATATAAGGTCAAATGTTAAACGATCAGACAAAGTTAGGCAAGCAACCGAGGCAGGAGACTACCATAAACAAAGCAGATTTATATTTACGCTAATAAAAAAAAACTTGAATTTTACGCTGAATATTCAATACTAAGTAGTTCTTAATTAATTAATTCTTTACTGTCTGTATTTCTACGAATTTGTAATAAGTAAGAAATATTATATATTTATAAAGAAACGTTTTTTTGGACTTTGTCATCTAAACGATTTGCTCATAAACGCTCAGATAATAATAGTAACAATATTTTTATATGTATAACTTTTTTTTTTATAGTAGATAGGCTTGCGTTTGACCGCCATCCCGCCCGATGTTAAGCGAAGATTCGTCGTTCCCGTCACCTTAGGTACAGAAAACGTTAACTAATAAATAATTTATGCTACGGGCTACGTGTCATTATCTAACGCTCCGCTGTACGCTGTCCGCTGTGCATATTTATTTCGATTATGACATTAAAACAAATAGACCAAACAAAACAAAGTTAAGTGAAACTTCCCCACAAGTAAAATAGAATATTTGCAGCAAAATATAAAACAAAAATAAATACTATAGTGAATGTTATAGTAGTAAGTGGAATAAGTGAAATATAAACATGACTCAAGAGGAAAAATCGAAGAGTGAAATCGAAGAGACTTTGCAAGCCAGTGAAACTTGGAGAATAGTAAAGAATGTCGTTGTTATCAGTTTGGCGTTCATGGTGCAATTCACTGCTTACAGTGTAAGTGATTTTATTTTTACTACTTCAAATTTTTACTAGTAAAATGCAAAATCACCTATCTACAGTAGAGCCACGATAACCCCAAATCATGAAAACCCTACTCGAACTTACGGAGCGTTCTGATTATAGTGATCTTTTTCAATAGTTTACTTACCTTCAAACGATCTGTTAAATCCTTGGCATCTTGAATTATTTACTTGTTTTTTTTGAAAGTTGAATTATTATTATTTTATATGAATACTTAATTATTTTGATTTGATTTTTTAAATCTATGTATGTATATGAACCTATACCTATTACATACAAGAACAATAAATCACATAAACTTGTCATATTTACGTAATAATGACATTTAATTTTTTTTTAATTTTCAACATTATATTTGTATGCATGTCGCTGTCACCTATATTTGCTGTATCACCTACCTTTTTTTTGTTATTGATGACTACTATGTATGTTGTAATGTATTTATATAGTGTTGGTGATCCAAATAAATAAATAGTATATTAAATTGTCTTAAGAAAAATATTTTATTAACCTTCACAAAATTTAAGTTTACTTTGTCATAAACTGTTAATAGAATTTAAGTCATTCGGGTTTTGCTTATTGACTAAAAAAAGATGATCTGCGTGGATGCGTGGACACTGGACATGTCTTTCGTAATTTTGAAGAAAGGATGTGCTCCAGCGTTGCCTCTGTGCAAGATAGCGGGAGCGAGTATATACGGGTATATTATTAGGCAGTTCGGATTAGTCGCGGTACGGAGTACCGAGGCTTCACCGTATCTGTACATGTACTGCACTTACATAAAATATACTTAATCTAAATAGTAATAGTACTTATTTATTTATAATACCTACCAAAGTTTTAGTTTCAATTAAACAAAATAAAATAACTTAAAATAATAACTATTCTAAAAGGCCGCTATCAATAAGAATAGTTCCCAAAACGCTGGCCCCATTGCCGCGTTGTATGGCAATACTCAAACGCTGAGCAAAATAAAGGCCAGCGTTTTGTTCACGTGTGGCGTCGACCAGAAGAGATGACAATTCTTTAAAAAATTTCCCGGTCCCCACGGTCCCAAAGTCTCAAATATGTACCCACTGTCCAGGGTACTATACTTGCGCCTTTTGAGGTCTTCTGCAAATTCCGCCGCTGCTCCAGCCCTAATCTGAGTTCTTGTTAATAGTAATTGCTTATCTGTAGGATTATTACTTGCCTATTTGTTCAGTGTGTTTGCTCATGAGATTTAACTGAAATCAAGGCTCTACGAGTATGAAGTATGATAATCCAAGAAACGGCCAGGGTAAAAGTAATTAAGCTTTTTGCAGCATAATTTAGATTAAACGACAGATTTATCTTATGAATTTTGTGATTTTTTTCTTGTATAATAATTTGTCTCTTTTTTCATTTTGACATAGTTTTTCCTCGCTTGGTTATTGATCTTATATTCTAATAATTATTTAGGTTATAATTATTATCAAATGATCTTTAGGAGACGTTGGTGTGGACTAAGAAAGGATTTTTAAAAATTCCATGGTTAAGGATGTAAAATAGGGGTTGGAAATTTGTACAAAACTTAGTTTTTTTAACGAATTAGTATCCACCTACATTGCCACCGTGCGAAGCCGAGGCGGGTCGCTAGTACTATATAATTTAAACCATTGTCCGCTTTATTAACTCATTTGGTAGAATATCTGCTATAAATGCGTGGACGGCGTGGGTTCGATTCCCACCAGGATAAACATTTATGTGACGATAAATGTTTGTTCTGCGTCTGGGTGTTCTGTATCTATTGTTTACATAAAAAGATGATAAAATAATTCTATCAGTTACCTGGTTCCCATAGTACAAGCTTTGCTTGGTTTGGCTAGGTGGCGCTGAGTGAAATAATATAAATATATTACTTATTTTATTCAAGTAATTCAATTTCATACATATTAAGTATAATTTGTGTGAATTTGATTTACTTGAATGCAAAATAGTTTTTATATTGATAAAACGATAAGACACTGTTTACCAATGTATTTATCTGTGATTGACTAATTAAGTGTTGGAAATATCCATAATTAATAAATTGTTATTCTAAATTAAGGTATTTATAAAGTTATTAGTACCTATTGTTTATTGTTAACTGAATTAATTTGAGAGAAATAAAGTTATTATTTTTAGCCTAGACCATTTCTGTTATTTACCTTCTTACAAAAAAGTTGAGTCAATGAATTAAGTATTCAATTTTATTCCCAGTGGAGGCTAGAGTAGTAGGCATGTTTTTCAATCGTTGATGCATTTTTATCTATACGCAAGAGTTAGAAAAAGGCGATCTTTTTGCTCCTAAGTATTTATAGACCTGCGGAAGTTAGAGGTCGCGGTTTTTCTGATTGGGTACTCAATGCTTTTTCCTGTTCTATCTGTATTATAACATAAACAAGGTAAGAAGCTATTAAATACATTATAAGATGGTATTACAATTTATCTAGTGAAGTAAAATTTTGTCGACGTCTTTACATCTTTAAAGATTAATTACCGGACTTTGTTGAGGGCGGTTACTAACCATACGAGCACTAGAAAGTATCCTAACACTATAGGTACTGAAGTGTTCATCCGGGATCATTGAAAATATGGGTAATACTAATAATTTGACGTTATACCATTTTATTTAGGTACCTGAAAATACGACGTACACAATTGCTAATTATAGCAATTTTAGAGGTTATAAAAATAACGTAATAATTATACCTTTATAAACAGCTTGCCATATATGACAGCCCTATTAGCTTATTGGTAGAATGTCTGCTTCAAAAACTGAAAGGCGTGGGTTCGATTCCCATCCAGGACAAACTTTGTAGTATAAATAAATAAATATCGCGGCGCCATCTGACCCCAAACTAAGCAAAGCTTGTACTATGGAAGTCAGACAACTGATAGAATACTTTTTTTTGTAAATACATACGTATGATAAATACAGAACACCCAGACACAGATCAAACATTTGTTTATACAACATAATTTTGCCCTGTGTGGGAATCGAAGCCACGCCCTACAGCTCTTGAAGCAGACATTTTACCAATGAACCAACAGGGCTGTTAACAAATGTTTGTTCTGTGTCTGGGTGTTCTGTATTTATCATACGTATGTATTTACAAAAAAAAAACGTTTTTAAGGATTCTATCAGTTATCTGACTTCCATAGTACAAACTTTGTTTAGTTTGGCCTAAGATGTAATGTCTTACGATATTTATTACCTTATTATTATTTATTAAACTTATGATCATTGATGAGTTTTCTGCGCTGTTTTTTGATAATTATTTAAATAATTTTCAGGGTGCCGCCAATCTGCAGAGTTCTATAAACGCGGAGGCTGGACTCGGGACCGCCTCTCTGGCTGCAGTGTACGCCGGCCTTATCTTCTCCAATATCTTTCTACCCGTCGTAGTCATAAAGTGAGTCGACTTACTAATAGCCTCTGAGATTATAGCCAGATTATATTTGTTCAGATATGGGTAGCATTTGTTTATGATAGCAGTTAACGCGTTCAGAACACTTGCTGAAGGGCGTAGGGTCAAATCCCAACAATGAATTTGAACTGCTGGTGAAGGAAAACATCGGAACTATGGCATGGTGGTGGGCACTTTCTAGATCTCGCCTAGCGAGCACAATTCTGTCACCATGCTATGATTTCCTCACGATGTTTTCCAACGGACCGAGTTAACCACTGAGCCATTACCGCTATAAAACCTAATAGCGTGTTCTGGCAGCCTCATTTGAGAGCTAGTTTCACATGTGTGTTTCCCATCTACGTATATATTTCACATAGTCACTTAACATCAGGTGAGCTGTGGTCATACACTTAGTAAAAAAACTACTTCTATTGACTTATCATTCGTTAACCTTTTACAGATGGCTCGGCACGAAATGGGCGATATCTCTATCGTTTCTCACGTACATGCCATATATTGCCGCTCAATTCAAACCCACCTTCTATACTATGATACCAGCTGGTCTGATCGTGGGGTTGGGAGGCGGTCCTCTTTGGTGCGCCAAGTGCACCTATCTTTCCGTGGTACGTATCTTTTTGTTACTAGGTTTTGACGTAAATACGTTTTATTTTTTGGATTGATTAATTATTCATTTAGTTATTATTTGATAGCTGCGCCCCGCGGTGTTAAACAAACATCCATCCATCCATCCAAACTTTCACATTTAGAATATTATGGATAGTGGGATTTATTTATAAATAAGGGTGAGCATTACATGTTGCCCCAATTCGACCACCCAGGGAACAAGTAGCAATAACATAGACAATACTATACAATAAAAACACTACAGTACAATACAACACTACTTCAATAAAAGCAAAAAAGTACTACAGAAATACTACAAAATAATAATTACATCTAAAAAAAACATATCTAAGTATTTCTTTTGTGTATTAATTATGGCTATTGGGGCTATTTAAAATTTTATTGCCATTCTGTGTACCTACAGTTCCGTACAATTAAATAAACGAATCTCCCAATAAATCAATATATCAATAATGCAGAAGCTAGGTATATATTTATCATCTACATCCAAAATATAATTACAGCACTAAAAATCAAACGCAAAAAAGATCCAGCTAAAAGATTAAAGACTTTGTTACGTTGATCGAGGACATGAAACATGAAAATCCGAAGGACTTCTTAGTGTTTACAAAACGTACACGTATTTACGTACACATAGCCGTGTCCACGATGCAGCCAAATCCTGTTCCAATAATTATCTTTATCAATTGATAAAGATAATTATTGGAACAGGATTTGGATTTGATTCCCATCCCCTATCAATTATTATTATAATCTTCTCTTACGCCAAGCGCCATCTTTTAGGGAACTGTAGCAGTCTTTTCCACTGTTTCCTCTTCTTCTTAGTCGGACATTCTTGGCAGAGCGGTCGTAGCTGATATGGACAAGGTTGCAAACTGTCATCATCGCTGGTTTCCAGGGCTGCTGCACGTCGTACGATGTATCTCAACTTGTAACGATTTTTTCTCATTGCGAGCATACTTTACTGCGGTGGACGGCCTAACCTTTTATTTGTAATAAGATCAATCCCGCGAGTCAAAGACAGACCAAGATGTTTCCGGCCTTTTATGCGGCCTTGTAGGTACTATGGGGTCGTATAGTGTGTAGTCTCTCAAACGAGAAATCATTTTTGGAGATATGCCCCAAGAACTTCAATAGGTACAGTTTCCTCAGCGTAGTCGTTTTTTTGTTTTAACTTCTTACGATGACTAAAAGTAATAAAAGTTTTCAACATTAAAAATTATAATTTTTATTGTTGAAAACTTTTATTACGTTTTTTTACTTTTTTTTTTGTTTTGTTATAACAAAACAAAAATATATCAATTCGAATTGATATATTTTGTTACTAGTTAATAATAATAAAGCCTGTTTATTCCTTAATAAAATTTGAAATGTTACATATTAACTCATAATTTTTTATCAATATTACAAAAATAATTAATTTAATTATACACATTGTTTTATACATATATTTATCAATTTTTTCATGCATCACAAAGGACAGATCTAGGTGGAGATATATTTTGTTACTGTGCCTTAATTATATTGGTTTTTCAGGTATCTGAAGCTCATAGCAGAATATCGAAAATATCAGCGGACGCGCTGCTGACTCGTTTCCTGGGGCTTTTCTTCATGATATTTCAGATGAACCAAGTGTGGGGAAACTTGATATCTTCTTTAGGTAAGACGTCACTTTAAAAAAAGCACATTGTTTTTGACACGGCTGCCCTAAAAAAGAGTGTAATGTTTTCAGTGATCATGTACGCACGTATAAGTTTATTTATTCCACCATAATAAATGGCTGAACAGATTTGGATGTATGGGGTATCGTTAGAATTCATACATCATCCCGAGTGACACTAGCAAGCCGGAAGCGGGGCAGGGCTCAAGCTGCCGGTGGTTAGGGCTGCAGAGTGAGGAACCTCCTCATAATGCGCGCCGTGTCAAGGATCACTGCCAAGCTGACCCTTGCCCCTACAGTCTAGCGAGATTATTATTATTATTTAATTTAGAAAAATTAAACATTACATTTCCAGTGCTGACGTCAGGCGACAACACGGCAGCCGTGACGTCAGTGAACGCGAGTCTGATCCCAGAGCTCTGTGGAGCCAACTTCCTGCCAGCTGCTGATGCTGGAGAGGCTCTGCAGCCGCAGCCACCCGAGAAGATTCAGATGATTGCTGGTACGTTTCACTTAACATGAAGGTAGACATCCAATCTCAACATTTTAAACGCTGTACGAGTTGACTCGATTATCTGAAAACTCACAAAGGTGTCGATGAACTGTTGACAAAAGTTTAAACTAGATGTAGGTACGGGTTTTTTAATGTAAAGGTAATGAGACGAACGAGACGCTCTCCTGATGGTAAGAGATAACAACTGTCCATAACCATTGCAGCCATACACAGAACTTTGATTAGTAAAACAAAGTCTAGGGCGTCGCTGCTTTGGCGCTCATTACTTTTAGACTTTAATGGTTAGTCTCAACAGCCCAGTAATTTCGCGAACTGTAGTAACCTTCAAACTGGAACACAGTAATGTTTACACACTACTACCTAGATGACCTCCTGCTAAGGAAATCTACCACCTAGTATTTTTTTTAAATAAAAAAGTAGAATCGATAAAAATTGCTGGTATTGACGTAATCTAGAGCGGAGACCATAAATCGACATACTCGATGAGACTCGATGTAGTGACGATATACTTTGAGCTGAGCGGTAACGTGTGTCTTGAGAAAGGCTTATCTAGCAGTAGACTACGATAGGCTGATGATAATTATGACTTTTATTTAGGTCTCAATTTATAATTGCATTTGTTTTCATGGATGATTTCTTTTTGATTTCAGGAATATACTTAGCTTGCATGGCGGCAGCTGCGCTCATCGTCGCTGTTGGAGTTGACTCTATGAAGAGGTAAAATATTAATTATTATCAATTATAAATTATAAATTATCAATTTAAATGTCAGTTTTCTAAAACTCATTGAATTTATAGAAAGATTGCTCGACAAGCCATTTTTTTAAACGAATGCTGTCAGATTGTGTGACAGAGACAGTTATAAGTATGTATTTACAAAAAAAAGGATACATGTATTCTATCAGTTATCTGACTTCCATCACACAAGCTCTGCTAAGTTTGGGGTCAGATGGCGCTGTGTGTATTGTCCTACGATATTTATTTATTTTATTTATTTATTTAGTGGTTAGTGCGGTCGAAGGGTATGAATTCAAAATAACAATGAGCTTGATCTACGAATACGGGTGAAAGTTAACATCGCAAAGTAACCTTAGCTAGATGGTAAAAGAACGAGACAAAAGAATTGTGCAGATTCAAAAAAACATTTCTGTTTCTAGGTACGACTCTGGTCGCAAGTCAGAAGAAAACTTGTCAGGGTTGGCGCTGCTGGCAGTCACGCTGAAGCTGCTGATGGAGCCCAATCAGTTGCTACTCGTCATCATCAATATCTTCATCGGTTACCAGCAGGCGTTCTTTGGTGCTGATGTTACTGCTGTATGTTTTTAATATCAAATATCGACAGAAATGTGGACAATCTAGCGACATCCGCTACGCCTGCCGAAAAATGCAATTGCATGAATTTGTAGCGATGATAGCTCAGTGGTTAGCGCGGTAGGTTCGCATGCCGAAGGGCGTGGGTTCAAACCCCAATAATGAGCTTGAGCTGCCGGCGAAGGAAAACATCGTGAGGAAACCATAGCATGGTGGTAGGGTACATACTAGTACTCGGCTGGCTAGCTACTACCCTCAAGCTGAAAATCTGCCGCCAAGCATCTAACGGTGTGTTCCGGCAGCCTCACTTGAGAGCCAGTTCCATTCCAGGCTAGGCTATTGTGCTTTACCATCTTCGACCACGCTATCACTTAACATCAGGTGAGCTGTGGTCAAACACCTAGCCTGTCAACAATAAAAAAAAATAAAAATTAGCACCACCACCCACAACGTTGCGATATACGCTAATAGACTTTGTCTTTGGTGAAATCTAACTGACCATAGCCATTGCTATCTGACTAGTGAGTGGTAAAGATAGAGAGATAGGATATATTTACCCTGTTTTCGTCTAGTTAGTCCGCAGTGGCCTTCGGGTGCCTAAAGAAAGATCCACTGCATTGCTGCAATGTCAACAAAGTATCTCTAGCTTGTAATTTATTTTCAGGCGTTCGTTTCGTGTGCTATTGGAACGGGAGCAGTGGGATTCGTGATGATGACCTATGGAGTCGCTGACGCTCTCGGGTGCGTTGTGACGGGATACCTGGCCAAGGTAATTTTGTCAATTCATAAAGACTCAAACTATATGGTCTGTTTGAGAGATAGCTATAAAACAATCGATTTTATCAACAAAAAAAAAACCGCAAGCTAACTAATTAGTAGTAGTGTGATCATAGATGCTTTTTTTTTAATTTGTAATCGGCTTGCGTTTGACCGTCATCTCACCTGATGTTAAGCGGAATTGTGGTTAACAATGGAACACGCTTGCATAGAAGAAATCTATTCACTCGCGACTTGAAGGCATCTACGTCATTCCACATAAACTACTACAATAATATTATGTTCTTAGTCAGAGTTATCATAATAGAAAATGAGCCACAAGCACAAGAAGGAAAACGGATGTCTTTCATCTAAATAGTGATCCGTGTCATCTGTTTTTTTGTCTATAAAAACAAGTTTGCATTTGACCACTTCGATACTAATGTTAAGCAGTGATGCATTCTAGAATAGAGCAAGGTTGTAACTTTGAACAAAATCACGGATAGTCCGCTATGCCGTGGCAGTTTGCAAGACAATGAAACTGTAGAACATGTGATTTTGCATTGAAAATCACACCCCACTTGGAATATGAATACTTCTTAATCTTCTACAGGATAAAGCAATTTCATTATTACAGGTGACCGGACGGTTGCCTCTGATATGTGTTGCGACGGTGGTCCACGCCGCGTTGTTTGTTACCGTTCTGACATGGAGACCACAAGCTGGCTTCGGTTATGTTCTGTACATCATGGCTGTGCTGTGGGGACTCTGCGATTCTATATGGATCGTACAAATAAACGGTAATATTGTTTAAATAACTCTTGATATGTTTGACTACCTTGATATAGTTTATTTCTTGAACTGTGGGTGTGGGTTCGATTCCCACCTAATACAAACTTTAATGAGACGAATATAGATGTTTGTTATGAAACGTAGTGTTCTAAATGCAATCTGTCATAAGCACTGATCTATATGTACTACGTTATAAATGGTACCTCCTGAACACTCAATTCGGACAAGTATGTAAAATGTAAGATATATTTATTGGGAGATCTACTGGTTTTGGATATTATCTCCCGATGTTCCGATTTAAGTATTTTGTCAATTATCTGGTTTTCATAGTACATGCCCCAAACCACAGAATACATAATAGTACAGGTACCCAAACTAAGCAATTAGTTCGGGGCTAGATGATACTGTGTGAAATGTCTTCCGATAAATAATTATACCTTTTTATTCCAAACCGACATTTATTTTCATAAATATAATAAAATGTTTAGGTGAAAGTTTAATAAAGTTAAACTGGCCTCTATTATGCACAAATACGACAATAGGGCCAGTGGTTTAGGAACTACCCATTCCCATTGTTAATCGCGTTTCATATTAGTTAATTAATTTTATTGTTATATATATTTTAAATAATCGATTACTGTTATTAATGTATTTGTAACTTGCAACAATTACAGTAATAGTCTGTAACACAAATTGATTATTAATATTAAACAACGATGATAAATTAATAAAACGAATAGTTAATTATAGATTTATTTAGTAAATTAATCAATTAACTAATTAAAACAACTATCAGTAATATTTCTATAACATAATTATCCCTTATCGACGTAGTAAGCGGTTGTCCGTTTGTGGTCGGTTGCTGGTAGGAGTCATAGAGACCGTGGAAACTATTTTATGTAAATACCTAGAAGATAACTTCAGAAAATTTAAGCTTGTTGCAAATCGGCTGGCAATGCCCGTCGCAGTATGTCCAGATGAAGAGCAGTAGTGTGTAAATATTACTGTGTTCCGGTTTGAAGGGTACTGCAGCTAGTTAAATTACTGGGCTGTTGAGACTAATCATCGAGTCTCAAAGTAATGAGCGCCAAAGCAGCGATGCTCTGGACTCTGTTTAGCTACTCAAAGTTCTGTGTATTGCTGCAATGGTTATGGACATGCTTTATCTCTTACCTTCAGGAGAACGCATCGTTCGTCTCAGTACTTTTGTATTAAAAAAAACATTTAATTGTCATCGTAATTTTGTTTCAATTATGTGAATCAGAATAAATGTTTCTAATCAGAATAAATTCCTTTTTCAGCGTACTCCGGAATCCTATTCCCTGGGCGAGAAGAGGCTGCCTTCTCGAATTTTCGACTGTGGGAGTCTGTGGGCTACATCATCGCGTATATAGTGTCCCCCTACCTGCGCACCAGCTCCAAAACCTACCTGATGATAGTGATGATGGTGGCAGGAGTTGCAGGATATTTTACAGTAGAAGTCAGAGACAGAAGGTCCAGAAGAACTTTAGAAATCACGAAGGAAGTGACATTAAAACAATTTCCTGGCAAAGGCTGTGATAATGATGGATTTCAAAAAGATTTATGATACGATATCAATAAAGAAGTCTAAGGTTTTATGTGTGTTATTTTTATGCTTTTATAACCTACTGCAACATAATCAAATTCAAGTGGCACGTGGTGGCAAGTGGTTACTGCAGAGAGGAGGATTTTTTTTTCTTTTTTTAAGACTTATGGTTATTTTTATAAGATATTTGTTATTTTTTGTCAAATTAGATTTTTAGGTTTATGTCAAATTAGTTCTAGATTTTAAGTAAGATTAGGTTTTTAATTAATAAGCTGTGTCAAATTACTTTAATTTATGTCCGCGACACTGTTGGAACTGGAACGACTGTTAAGCGGAAATAAACATTCATAATCAAAATTCTGCTTTTTTGTAAAAGTAGTAAGGCACATAGATGGAAAGATAGAAAGAGATAAAGACAGAGAGTGATATTGAGAGGTACTTTCGCCTTTATAATATTAGTAACGAAATTAGTATTTTATTAGTATTTATTTTATTTCAGTGCTTGTACCATGTGATAGTTATTAACATTTTAACATCAACCTATTTATATAAAGTAGAGAAATACATTAATTTAGATTAATTTAGGTTTGAATGCGTTTAGACAATATTGATTAGTCGTATATTTTTATTCGCCGTAAATACTCGTAGTTTTTTTCTTCCTTTTGGGATCTTATTCGCAGTTTTAAATAAAAATGTGTGTACGCTATAATTTAATAGTTTGTTATTAACATTCGTATTTTTAATAGAAATGGATAAAAACATTGCTTTTAAAAAAATTTATATTGTAGATTTTAATAAAAAATAAATAAAGAAGAAATCTCTTTCGGCATTTAAGGATTTTCCCCTCTTATAAGATTTATGTGTTACGGTGTGTAATATGTAGGTATAGTTATATTCTTTTCTAACGTGATGATCCGATCGCAATCTAGAAGACAAACGACGTTGAAGATCTAGCGAATACCACCGACTTACTGCCGAATATTTTGGGACCAAAATCTGCCAAAGCGTAGCGTTTGGTTAAATTGGAATTGTGTTTGGTAATGGTGTAAGTAGTAAACTGTAAGTTGAAGAATCGGTGCTATCATGAGGACAAACATCTTGTGGTATAAAAAAAATGTTTGTTCTGTGTCTGGGTGTACCTACTGTATTCAATGTAAAGTATGTATTTACAAAAAAAAAGTATTTAAGTATTCTATCAGTTATCTGATTTCTATAGTATAAGCTTTGCTTAGTTTGGGGTCAGATGGCGCTATGTGTAATGTCCTACGATATTTATTATTTTATTATCGCTAAACAAAATAGTGTAGTTGCAGAAAATATCATATATTACTAGAAGATGTCAAACCCTGAGCAGGTGTAAATATCATGTTATGATAAGGTGCCTTTCGCAATGACATAAAGTGATAATTTAGGTTCACTTATCTATAGTCGGAGTATCCTGTTTAATTAAATGTGAGTGATGTTATAGTATGTTTCTGATAAAGTTTTTGTAACGATACAAAATACAAATACAAATACAATAAATATTTATTTAACAGAAAATATGTGTACAAAGATCGTAATATCTTACAATAGTCCCCGCACTAGGGCTAGTTTGTATCGCGGGAGGCTGAAACCGATTAAATATATTAAATTTAATAGAGAATGATAGCTCAGTGGTTAGAACGATCGGTTCAAACGTCAAATGGCGTAGTTTCAATGACAATGAGCTTGAACAGTCGGTGTAGGAAAACATAGAGAGAAAGTGAGAAAACAATTACATTGTACATGATATAGTTATCAGTTTGTATGCATGTGTTTGTGTCTGGAAATATGCGTGGGGGAGTGCAGGAATGTGTGTGAGTGAATGTATTTTGTGTTTGGTGGTGGTATTATGTGTATGGTGCACTTGTTTGTGCAGTACACATTTTTACTGAGCATTACAATGCTTACTGCTCGGTAATCCGAGTTACTATTTATTCTGTGTCTTCGTACCTATGACAACTTGCGTCACCATATTTGAAGTGTTTTACTTTAGATTATCTATCATTTTTCATGTATGAAGAAACTTCCAGAGCTCCGTTATAAATGCGTGGACGGAGAGAGTTCGAATGCTGAGCAGAATTAGGTAGTTTGTAAGTACATATTTCGTTGTATGTAGATGCACGTGATAAGTAAAAATATTTCCCAGCCCTGAACTACTACGCGGACTAAGCGCAGCTTATACTATGGGAATCTGGTAACTAATGCAATACTTAAATCATTTTTTTAATACATACATTTAAAACACACGAATACAGAACGAAAGTTTTTGTCCGGTGGTTACGGTGGGAATCGATACTATAAACCACAGCCCACTACCAATTAACGCAGTCAAAATAATGTACGTAAAATGTGTAACCAATCATCAATATTTCACACAATGAATATCGGCCCCAAAATTGTATTATTCAAAAACATCATTAACAAGTTTAGATTCTTTTAATAGTTAGCAACCAGGTTCGTACACAATTAGGTAATTAAATACCGAAGACATAAGCTAACGAAAATATTATTGTTAGCGCACATCGATAAGATAGGTAACTCAAATAATAGTAATTGCCGTGAAGAGTCGTGTCTAGTGTTAGAGAATTTTGAGGTAGCAGTTTTATCTACGTTCTGTCTTAACTTGGATGTGAGCAATGGCAGAAGTAAAATAAGTTGCATTAGTTAGACTATACCAGTGCCGTAACTACATCGGTTAAGGTAAATTTATTGTTTAAGGTCCTCTAACGTTACTCTTGAGTTATAGGTATCTGAAATATACCTATTCTTGAATTGTTCATGAGTAAATCCAGCTAACTAGGCTAAAAAACTGTGATCATGCGTGAGTAATTTTATGCTTTTTATACGACTGACTAACAAAAGGTGTTATATTTTCAGTGTTCAGTGTTTGTATGTGAGTTATTCTCGTATTAGAAGATAAGCAGTGAGACAGTGAATAAGAGCGAAATATGATGAAAGAAGAAACGTCGATTTCTCACATGGTCAATTTGCAAGCTAATGAAACATGGTGGATAGTGAAAAATGTAGTGGTCATCAGCCTAGCATTTATGCTGCATTTCACTGCTTACAATGTAAGTACACATGTTAGTTTTACTTGGTGGTAGATCTCCTTAGCAGGACGTCGTCTAGGTAGGTACCACCGCAGTACCAGTTATTCTGCCGCTAAGCAGTAGTGTGTAAGCATTACTGTATTCCGGTTTGAAGGGTACTGCAGCTAGCGAAATTACTGGGCTGTTGAGACTAACTCTATCAAAAGTCTCAAAGTAAAGCGTCAAAGCAGTGATGCCTTGGACTTTGTTTTGTTACTTAAAGTTCTGTGTATCGCTGCGATGGTCATGGACAAGCCTCTTACCATCAGGAGAGCGTCTCGTACGTCTCATTACTTTTGACATAAAAAAAAAAACACTCGTTTTGAAGCCGCGTTGATTTTGTGAGGGTTTCTTAGTTCACAATAGTTTTAGACAACCCTGTTGATTCATTGAAAGAAATAAAGAAAAATATTCTATTTTGTAACTTTAAGACACAAAAAACAAAAACGAACAAACAGTTACAAAATAAAGGCTCACCTCAGCATAATGGTATTGGTATTGGTATTGGTAGAATGTCTGCTTCAAGAGCTGAAGGGCGTGGGTTCGATTCCCACCCAGGACAAACTTTGTGGTATAAACAAATGTTTGTTCTGTGTCTGGGTGTTCTCTATGTATACCAAAATAATAAAGAGGGAAGATTTGTATTTTTTTATGTACCAAATAAACTTAAAAACTACTGGACCGATTTCAAAAATTCTTTCACCGTTAAACATAATATATACGAAACGGTTAAAATTTATCTTATATCATTTTACAGGGTGCAGCTAACTTACAGAGTTCTATTAACACGGAAGATGGGCTTGGAACCGCCTCGCTGGCCGCAGTGTATGCCGGCTTTATATTTTCCAGCTTATTCCTGCCCGTAGTGGTCATAAAGTGAGTGATTTTATAAATTTATTAAAATCGTTCTTTGTGTGTCAATTGAAACGTTTGATCATGTAGCAAAGTGTTCATTTTATCGTCATAGCGTAATGATTGAAATTAATGGCTTTGTAGTGAACACAACACAATCTAATCATATACATAATATAATACATATGTACATATATTAGGGTTTCTGGTATCTCGACCTTTTTTATTTTTCGGGGCATGAGAATTCTCAACCAAGATTTCTCAAGTTCACGGCGCGTTGAGTTTTTTCCCCGTCTCGACTAAAGCGAAATTTCGAGCAAAAATATACATATGCTATAATGCCTATAATGGGTTATCTCGGACTTTTCGGATGACTAACCACTAACTTTCGCGAGCCTACATATCCCATGTTTGTAGGCTCCAGGCGTATTATGCCACATTGTATTGCATCTATACACACTAGGGCAAAATCTCCTTCTTCACTCTTCTGAACTTAATCGAAAAGGTTTCAATTAGGAATTAACCTGAAGGCCTCGACAAAGTTAGATTCTATTAGCAATAATGCAAGTATAAAAACCGAAAATGTATTGGATTGACATAAGCTGTCCACGTGACATATGGATAACTTATCAATACCCTACATTGTGGAGGTATTTGCTATAATGCTTCAACATTCCAGATGGTTTGGCACAAAATGGACAATATTCTTGTCGTTTCTCACCTACATGCCGTACATTGCCTCTCAAATGAAGCCCACTTTCTATACCATGATACCATCAGGACTGATAGTGGGGCTGGGTGGAGGTCCACTATGGTGCGCCAAGTGCACCTACCTGTCTGTGGTGGGTATCCTTATCATCAATCAATTTCTTCTCACTGCTAGATTTAGGTTTCCTCTTCAATTGTCCTGTGTTAGTGTGACTTGCTTGCCTACCACTTCAATAATGTCGTCCAACCAGGAAGTTTGTGGTCCCCAGGAGTAGCTTATGATTCCGTGATTGAGTTCGTCTTTGCTTCAGATAAAGTATCTCTCCGTATTTTACTTTTAAAATTTGCAGGTGTCGGAAGCTCACAGTAAAATCTCCAAAATATCTTCCGAAGCTCTACTGACGCGTTTCTTGGGGCTGTTTTTCATGATATTTGGTATGAACCAAGTGTGGGGAAACTTAATATCATCTTTGGGTAAGTGGCACAAGTTATTTTATGAAAGTTCTTTGACTATTTATATTATAATTGTTTATTGGCAAGAAGAATATGATTGTTTTAGCATCCACCAAGATGTACGAGGTTTTCTTAGGTTAATTGAAGTCGGTGTTCAGTTAGACACTACAATTTCTTGTATTGTAAACATTCAAACTGCATTTCCAGTGCTGATATCAGGAGATAACACGGCAGCCGTGACGTCAGTAAACGCAAGTCTGATACCGGAGCTCTGCGGAGCGAACTTCCTGCCAGCTGCTGATGCTGGAGAAGCTCTACAGCCGCAGCCGCCGGAGAAGATCCAGATGATCGCTGGTAAAAGTTTATCTGATATACATACGTCTTATATTAAATAAAACAATAACTTATTATCAATGAAAAAGTTTGCCTGGATGTTTGTTACTTATTCACGCTTTTTTATATTTGAAACTAATAAGACGAACGAGACTCTCTCCTGATGGTAAGAGACAACGCCTAAAACTAAAACCTAAGCTTAATCCTAGCCTAAGCAGCTGCATTGATGAAAAATTGAATTTTATACCGAGAAGCGCGGTTTTTTTGATGCACTGGACAGTGCTTTGATATTCTCTTATCTACCTACAGTAATGATTGTAATTTGAAACTGTAAAGTAATTTTTCATTTAGTTTACCTTCTACTCGTTGGCTGTAGTTTTTTTGTTTTTCTAGAGATTCTAAAAAAGTTTCTTTATTTTTCGTTCACTTGAAAAAAATATTTCTTTACATTACCCTGGACCGAATGGAACAGCTGATTTTCTTTCCCCATAGTAAAAGTTGTTCATAGTAATGAGTACAATACCCCCTTTTGGCTTAGCATATGCAAAGCTTGCAAACCTGTATTATTGTACAGACTATAAAGCAAGTGTGAAAAATAAAATCTCGTTCCGTATTACGCTTGATGAGGTTTCTTTTATTTCAATTAGGATTTTCTTAGGATCGCCTCAAAAATTAAATTTGCCTGTTTCAGGAATATATTTAGCATGCATGGGGGCCGCGGCGCTCATTGTAGCCGTAGGAGTGGACTCTACAGATAGGTAACTGAAGGATTGCAAAAAAAAAATTTCAACAAATATTTAAAAAAAACATAGAATTTTAAAATTTCTTTTGCAGAGTTTTGGCAGGAATGCGGAAAGATCGTGTAGTCGCATATTTTTCCAAAAACTTTTTTTAGTTTATAAATAAATATGGTAGGACATTATACACACAGTGCCATCTGACCTCAAACTAAGCAAAGCTTGTACTATGGAAGTCAGATACTAATAATAATAAAATTATAGGTACTACTAATTTAGTATAATTCTACTTTCCCGTTTTTACGCCAAAACTCCAGCTAAAGCCTTATTGTGACGGTAATTTAACATACGTATAGGTTAAAAATCGGTAATCTTGAAAAAAACCCAGCTGATTCATGCTAATTACTATAGTTTTTTTAGATTTTCGCACCTCTAGTCCTACACAATACACAATCCTGGGTAGAGTCCCTGTACTCTGAGCTTTTTATTTCTATAGGATTTTTCTTATTCTTATATGAACATGAAAAAGCTATGCAATTGCATAGCGTATTGAAATATGTATATTGAAACGATATGTGGTCGCGTACTATTTCTTGGTGTGTAGCTACAAGCAGCTCAAAGTACGGGGACAGTTCCAGCAAGTTTTATTGCAAGCCAACGTATGTGATGCTGTCTCTTTTCATTTCAAAAGACAAAGCGAGATAGCACTTCTTTCATTGGCTATATATATTTCTTTCTCTTTCATGTGTGGTAGGGTCCAAAATATAGAAAACTATAACATAAAAAGTTCTCTTATTTTCAGATACGATTCCGGTCGCAAGTCGGAGACTAGCTTGTCAGGACTGGCACTTCTGACAGTCACGCTGAAGCTGCTGATGGAGCCCAATCAGCTGCTACTCGTCATCATTAGCATATTCGTTGGCTATCAGCAAGCGTTCTTTAGTGCAGACATTACTTCTGTATGTGTATTTAAAATATTTTTAACTAACAAATTTTGCAATATTTTTTTTTCTTATTCCTCCGAGGAAGACTTGGCATCGCACTTTCTATGCATTTGCCAGTAATTTTACTATTTAAATTGTAAGATTTATTTATTTTTTAATTATAGCCTTGCGGTTGGTTTCCAACTTGCCTGATGTTAACTGACCAAACGTATGCTATATGACGGAGTATGATTGCCTAAAATAAACTCATTAAGTATTAAAATTTAATGTAAAAGTAATCAATTCCGATTAATATGGTTGAAACTCTCGCAAAAGATTATGTTTTTGCGACTTGGTTCATTGAATTTACAATTTTTTTTTTTTCGTTAATTTGCCCTTTCGGGCAGGCTAAAGCTATAAAGCCATACTGCCTCGTCTTCAGTGATATTTCTGCTGTATCTTAACTATGGTTATCGTCAAAGTCGTCTTAGTCAAGTCCAGTTCGTGTCAGTTCGTGCCAGTCATGCTTTAGTAAAGTAGTGGCAACTTTACTATAAAGCTTCGATGGAGTTTTGGAAGCAACACGAAAACTCATGTTTCACCACATTAAATCATTTTCCCACACTCGCGCTTGTATTTCGGCACTTTATGAATAAAACACCACCATTTTTATGCATAAACACTCGACAAAACACTAGTTTTGGAAAAAAATACAACGAAGCGACACGACTCTTCCCGCGTTCCCGCCAAAACTCCTTGAATTTACAAAGCGTACAGCCAACCACACAAAGTTTTTAATGTCGATAGTTTTTTGTCTCCTTATTTTTGGCATGACACTTTGTGTATTCTGCAAGTATTTATTTTACATTTTCACGTATTTCAAAATAAAAGTCAAGTGATAGTCTTAGTCATATTAAGTAAGGCACATTCTAGTCTAGAAGCTTCTACGGAGTTTTGGGAGCTACATGAACGCACATATATGCGTATAAGTAACTCGGCATCTTATGTTTAAAACACCATTATTTTAAACATTTATACTCCAAAAACACACCTTTTAAAAAAATATTTAATAGTTTTATTTTGTCGTCAATGCAGCGTCGTTTATCAGCATTCCCGCAAAAAAATCCTGGACAGTTTTTTACTTGGGTTTATTTCTATTTTAGGCCTTCGTGTCCTGTGCTATAGGTACAGGCTCCGTGGGATTTGTCATGATGACCTACGGAATCATGACAGCCATGGGGTGCATTATGACGGGATACTTGGCCAAGGTAATTTTGGTTTTTATGTTATGGTGCTAAATTATCAGTTACTCAAGAAAGGAATACCTACAATTGGCCATAAAGACGACGTGCTTTGCAATCGTGAGATTGTATGTTCGATCTTGTGCCTGTACCAATAATAACTGGCTTCTCGATGCAAGAAAACGTTGTGAGAATTTTTGGATAATAATATGTCTTAGAAGCAGATTTTTATTTATTTTTTATTTTATTTTATTTCATTCACTCAAAACTTACAGTACTAGACCAAAACGTTTCGAGTTATTTATGGTAGGTACAATACAAAAAAAAAGGACACAGTTACATAACAATACTAAGACGAGCAACAAATATTTATACAATTACTACACTTAAATATTACTTCATAGATAAATAAATGTATACACAAATACTTAAGAATAAAAACAACACAAATCTGGTAGGTGCGCTAAACAAATACGCAGCACCATGCGACGGTCCGAATAAAATACGTCGATATCTGGATCGCGCGAATTGAGCCGGTTTAGTAGTAGTAAATAAATGTAAGCCAATTGAATGTAATATGGTAGTTTTAGTAGGTGTTTGACTACAGCTCCACTGATGTTGAGTAATGATGTGGTCGAAAACACACCTAGCCTTGCCTGGGATGGTAGGTAAATACTTGGTGGTAGATTTTCAATTTGAAGGTGGTAGCCAGTCGAGTACTAGAAAGTAGGTAAGTACTCTACCACCTTGTTATGGTTTCCAAATGAGCTTTTTCTTCATCGTTAGCTCAGTATTATTAGGATTTGAACCTATGCTCTCAGGCGTGTGAACTGACCGAGTTAACCACTGAGCTATCGTCGCTAAAAATATGGATGACATGAACACTCACTTGTATACACCTTAAATCTGTTAAGTTAAGAATAAATTAAGAATTTCGTTAAAAGTAATTAATTATTATTGGTGTTCTATTTTAGGGTCATAGAATTAATTACAAATCACTTTTACTAAACAACCTTGAAATCGCAAATAAACTGGCTGTTCCATAGAAACATTATAGGACAGCTATTTTTTTGCGATTTCAGGATTGGACGATAGTAAAAGTGGTTTAAAAAATAATAATTATAAACTTTACTATAAGTTTCGATGGAGCTTTGTAAGCAACACGAAAAGTCAAGTTTCACCTCATTATATCACTGTCCCACACTCGCGCTTGTAATTCGGCACTTTATGAATGAAAAATTTCCAGTATTTATGTATAGAAATAGTGGTGTTTTATACATAAATACTGGAAAAAACACTAGTTTTGGAAAAAAATACAATGGGATGACTCGACTCTTTTCGCGTTCCCACCAAAACTCCGTAAAAGTTGTTTTTTTTATTTGCCCATCGGGCAGGCTAAAGCTGTAAAGCCATACTGCCTTGTCTTAAGTGTTAATCGTAACAGTAGTAATGATTTTTTTATTTATTAATTTGCCCCATCGGGCAGGCTAAAAAATTTGTAATAGTGACAATTACAATTACATAGTTCATTTTGGCTTAGGACTATCGTTACTTGTAATCATGTATTTGTGTCGATTGGTGACAGGTGACAGGGCGGGTCCCCTTGATGTGCGCCGCGACTGTGGTTCACGCTGCACTGTTTGTCACCATCCTAACGTGGAAGCCTCAAGCTGACTTCAACTACGTTCTGTACTTCATTGCGGTGCTCTGGGGGCTATGCGATTCCATATGGGTCGTGTTAATAAATGGTAATTATTTTGATTTAATCCTTGAAATAGTGACTCTAGATAATTTATTTGAATTAAGTTAGTACGTAAACGATAGTCAAACGTATGAAAAAAGTTCCGAGTTTTGGCGGGAACGCGGAAAGATCACATCGACGCATGTATTAGGTAGTTTCCAAAACCTTTTTTTTACTTTAGGGCACGACTAGACACTATCAAGACTTACTTTGACTGTGACTCAAACTTATTTCACTTGATTTTTCATGAAATATCGAAAATATCGAAATACTTGACATTGTCAATATGTACCTACTTCATAAACAGAGATAAAAAGTGGCCTTTGTCGTTTTTAGGCATAACTTTTTACATTAGCAAGAAATTAATAGGATATTTTGAGGATTCATTATTTTAAGCAAGCTTTTAAATACTACTCTTACTATTTCTTCCAGCGTTTTTCGGGATCCTCTTCCCCGGGAGAGAAGAAGCGGCGTTCGCCATCTGCCACCTTTGGAAGGCGGTTGGCTATATTATCGCTTACATCATATCCCCATACCTTCGCACTAGCTCCAAAACCTACCTGATGTTAGCAATGATGGTGGTGGGAGTTTTAGGATATTTCGCGGCGGAAGTAAGAAATAAGAGATCCAGAAATACTTCAACGACCACGAAGGAGATGACATTAGAAAAGATCACTGGCAAAGACTGTGATAATGTAGGATTTCAAAAAGATTTATAGTGATAGCTCATTGGTTTAATTCAGCTTTTATTATGAAGGTGTGATGCTATGTTTCAATAAAATCAGTTACAGAATAAAGTGTTTTTTTTTTAAATTTAAACTTTCTGAGAATAATATTACAAGATATTATGTAACATAACGTTTTGATACAAACAAGTTTTGGTAAATTTCGGTTCGCGTTCTTATTTACTTAAATAAAAATTTAACATAATATGTAAACGTAATATATTTAAGAATTTCAAAAATGAGAATGAAAATTTACCTAACTTTAGGAAAATGTTAGGTAAATTATCATGAACATGTTAACATAAAAACAAAATATACCTACATAAATAATTTTAAAAAATTTCAAATAAGTAGTAATGTAATTTAGAATGATCGACTCGACAGAAATAAAAAAACACACACACGTCGCAAAAGATGCATTCGTGATGGTAAGAGATAACGCCAAAATAATAAGATAATACATGGATTTTGCAGTGTTATCCAAAACTTTGAGTTGCAATACAAAGTCTAGGGCATCACTGCTCAAGCGCTCTTTAATTCGATGGTTAGTATCAATAGCCCTGTAATATTGCTAGCTGCAGTAGGTACCCTTCGAATAGGAACACAGTAATGTTTACACACTATTACTTGGCTGCAGAATGTCTGATGCTGCGGTGGTACCTACGTATACAATCTTCTGCTAAGGAGATCTTATACCTAGATTGATTGATATTAATATTTAAAAAAAAAAATATGGGCACAATAATGATTTTGTTCATGTACTCGTCCGGTTTTACATACTTCTTAGCGTAGAAATGCAGTGTTAATTTAATTGATGTTAAGAATTTTTGAAGTAATAAAAGCTATATAGAGGCTAAACAAATTTAAGCTGTAAATGGGCATCGTCAAAAGTTATTTAAAATATAATAATAATTAGCAAAAAATATATTTATAAAATCATCAAAATATTAATAATCATATTTATTTATTCAAAGTCATATTTATTTATAATTATTACATTTAGTCAAGTTTTTACTTTGTATTTACGATAATTATTTTTAATATACTCGTCTACTTTGTATAAAGTCTTAGTAATGTGTATTTTAATTAAAATAACACAGCGAAATGCTTTTCTAATCAAACCATTTATTTGACAAAACTACGCTGTCGAAACAAAAGATTATCGGCCAAGCGCACGACACAAAAGTAACAGACCATTTATAAAAAGTATAATAAACTCCTTTGTGTACATACACCACACTTAGATAGCGACAGATTTTTTACATAATTCTAGTAAACTCATCTTACACACTAAGGTATATTAACAACACGTTGTAAGTAAGTATTAACCGATATTAGTATGTAATCGGTATCGCAGGCTAAATTATCACAATCATAAAATGAGAATGTCCAATCGTAGGACTTACGACCAGATTTAAAGTTTCCATTGTCCAACGAAATGCCGAGTCGTTAATTTTTTTTTTTTTTTTTTTTCGTTAATTTGCCCTTTCGGGCAGGCTAAAGCTATAAAGCCATACTGCCTCGTCTTCAGTGATATTTCTGCTGTATCTTAACTATGGTTATCGTCAAAGTCGCCTTAGTCAAGTCCAGTTCGTGTCAGTTCGTGCCAGTCATGCTTTAGTAAAGTAGTGGCAACTTTACTATAAAGCTTCGATGGAGTTTTGGAAGCAACACGAAAACTCATGTTTCACCACATTATATCATTTTCCCACACTCGCGCTTGTAATTCGGCACTTTATGAATAAAACACCACCATTTTTATGCATAAACACTCGACAAAACACTAGTTTTGGAAAAAAATACAACGAAGCGACACGACTCTTCCCGCGTTCCCGCCAAAACTCCCCGAGTCGTTAAGAATGAGGCAGCATAGATTAAAATAAAATCAGCCAAGTGCGAGACTGACTCGCGCACGAAGGCCGTTTTTATATAATCGTTTTTTTTTTTAGTTTTTTTGTTATCTGTACTCTTTTCCATTTATGATGTGCACGAGTTTTGGCGGGAACGCGGGAAGAGTCGTGTCGCTCCGTTGTATTTTTTTCCAAAACTAGTGTTTTGTTGAGTGTTTATGCATAAAAATGGTGGTGTTTTATTCATAAAGTGCCGAATTACAAGCGCGAGTGTGGGAAAATGATATAATGTGGTGAAACATGAGTTATCGTGTTGCTTCCAAAACTCCATCGAAGCTTTATAGTAAAGTTGCCACTACTTTACTAAAGCATGACTGGAATTAACTGACACGAACTGGACTTGACAAAGACGACTTTGACTATAACTATAGCTAAGATACAGCAGAAATAACACTTAAGACAAGGCAGTATGGCTTTATAGCTTTAGCCTGCCCAAAGGGGCAAATTATGAAAAAAAAAAAAATTATGATGTGCACAATAAAGAGTTATCTATCTATCTATCTATAAAAACGGCAACCAAATCACGTTTGTTGTACCCTCAAATATTTATTTTATTCTGTTTTCTAGTATTTCTTGTTATAGCGACAATATGGGACAGCGGACTCTTAGAAACAGTGCCCCGATTTTCCCTTTGGGTGAGGAACCATAAAAAAGTAGTACAAATTTAACGTTATGTAAAAAAATGGATGACAACTCTTCAAAATTACAATTTTTCCTTTGTCATTTGTATAGGTACGCTACGTTTCTGTGCGCGCGTATTTAGCGTATGACAAACGAATATTGTATGACCAAGAAGTCCAGTTATGTAATTTTAAATCAGTGTCTCGCTTAATAAGTTTTCGATACTTAAATGTACTTTCGTACAAAAATGTCGCAAGAGGTTGATAAATAATAATTAGAGTAATTGCATATTTTACTATAACAGTATAAATTTTTACACATTATTTTTTATTTACATGGTAGTGATATGACTAGACATATTCTGTAAATAATAACTTCTTGCGACATTTTCGTGAACGAAAACGCACACTATCAAGTGCACGCAGGTTCTATTAAACTTATTCACAGTCACTGGCAAAGTAGGTATTTAGTCAGGCACCTATTATCTTGCAGTTCGGTCATACTGGCACGCAAGAATAAAAAAACAATTGAATTGACTAAATAAAAAAAACGTACTCTGTTCTTTTTTATTAATAGTGTTTTTAAAAAGGTATCAATCAACAAAGTTCGTTAAGTTTAAAAAGTTTAACTTTATACAAAGAAAAAATAATTTTAACAAAAGCTTTTGAAAAATGTTAATGAAATGACACTAAACAAAGCGAATAAGTGATTAACGTGACTTAAGATTTCTACTAACTACCAAGAATTCAAGGTAAGCGCTTTTATTGAAACCCGACTACATTAAAGCCAAATGAAAGGTTTATGTTTTAGTAGTATATGTAGGTACAAAATGTACATGTATTGTATGTATGTTTTGGCAGTCATGTATGTTGTATTTACGTGTTTTCACCGCAGCACTGAAACCGCTTTTGATGATGAATCAGGTGTCAATTGATTTAGTATTATGCTCCAGATGACATGGGTTATAATTATATATTTTTTAATAATAGTTATTTTGCCTACCTACTTGTTAAGATTCTGAGGAATCAGTTTCAACTATCGATTTCCTTCTTAATAATGAGTGATGATGCAGTTTTGCATAACCATCACAAGTGTTAATAAACCCAGAGGTCAGTAATCTATGGCAAGTGTTGTTATAAACAATCATGAAAAATGCGTGTTTCCCACACATGATTAAAGAAACTCAGGGGTATTTTATTTAGATCTTTTGGACCTTTTTTTTAAGCTATAGAATGTAGACGAATGAGGCGCTCTCTTGATGGTAAGAGGTAACACCTGTTCATGACCATTGCAGCGCTACACAGAACTAGAACAAAACAAAGGGCATCACTGTTTTGGCGCTCATTACTTTAGAGACTTTCGATGGTTAGTCTCACCAGCCCTGTGATTTCGCTAGCTGCAGTATCCTTTAAACCGGATCACAGTAATGTTTACACACTACTGCTTGGCGGCAGAATATCTAGGTCTATGTCTCTTTTAGGTTATACATGATAAAAACGTGAGGTCGTTACCACGGCACACTACACTAACTGTATCAGCAGACTGTTTTGAAACTACACCGCAATTAAATATACAGGTATGTATCGGTGAAATAAACACTTGTATATTTTATTTATTTATATATACTCGTATAGGTAACAGATATATTTTTTTTGTGAATGTTGGTACTTAAATAAGTCATACACATGAAGGCCTTGACCAATCCTGCTTTTGAGGTCAATTGTTCATTTGTCGTGATCTCATTATGTTTCTAAGCTTCAGATCGCAGACACCGATAGGAATGCTATGTCTATTTGCTGCGCTTTAGAGTGCGCCTGATGCCAGAAAAACGCAAAAGGCGTATTTTCGATGCTACTCTTTGTTGTTTGATGCTACTGTTTTTTTCAAGCAATTGTGATTTACCGCAAATAAAACCAAAATGAATTTCACTGTAAAATTATACTGCATTTGTCCATAAATGGAAAAAAATTGTTTGTATGGAAATCGAACCAAGCGTCCTCCCCTGGGTTTTTAACTTTTTTTTTTTTAATGTAAAAAGTAATGAGACGAACGAGACGCTCTCCTGGTGGTAAGAGACAACGCCTATCCATGACCATTGCAGCGATACACAGAACTTTGAGTAACAAAACAAAGTCCGGGGCATCGCTGCTTTGGAGCTCATTACTATGAGACTTTCTATGGTTAGTCTCAACAGCCCAGTAATTTCCAGTTTCCTGGTCACCTGGTCTCCATGTTGTCGAATAGCTTTAGGGCGATTTATACTTAGTTCTACAACATTCTATGGAAGATACCAAACACCAATTGAATTATTTTAATTGACGAACCTGTCTTTTTGCAAGAGACTTCTAAATCTAGATCCTTCTAAATACCTAGATACTTTATTCTGCAACCATCATGTGCTTGTCCTCAGAATGACCTAATTGCTACAATGTGTACGTGCCGATATTACTAATCAATTAAGAAAAACACAACCGGATCTCACTTCTGGCTAAATTTTTACGAGTTTATGTCATATATATTCTTTTGATCGAAGCACATGGTCGGCGGTTAATCACTTGACTGGTTTTTACGTATATCGAGATCGTGTTGAAGTACAATGGTGTCAAAAAATTACGGCATAATTTAGGCATGGTTACATGGTTATTAGTATAATCCAATTTCAGGGAGAACGACAATGGGCCCCAAACTAGGCAAAGCATTGTATCCTTTTATCTTTTCTTATTTTCGTGGGGGAAACGCATTTACGCACTTACGCTCGCCGGGGCAGACTGGCGGGGTATGTCGGGCTCGACTACAGAGTTGTGCCATTACCGTCTAAAACACACGACAGGGTCGCGAGATCGCTTTCGCATTCGCCGCAATCCTGTACTGCCAGCGTCCTTTCGGACCCACCCTGAGGGTAACCCCCCATACAGCTCCAGCGACATTTTTTTTTTTTTAATATCGTAGGACATTACACACAGCGCCATCTGACCCCAAACTAAGCAAAGCTTGTACTATGGGAGTCAGATAACTGATAAAATACTTAAATACTTTTTTTTTTTGGAAATACATACAGTACACCCATATGGCGCATCACCTACTCTCGCGGGCCTATCCCTGATGTGGGGCGCCCTGTAACAAGTTAATTTGTTATGAATTCGCTGCAAGTTGTACACTCTTGTGTAATGCATGTTTTTTTAATTGTATATTAGATATTCTATTTATAATTTCCTTTTAAGAATCAAGAAATGGCAGACTCATCAGCAATATTTGGAACGCACGAGAAATGGCGCATCAACCGCAACATCTTCGTACTGGGGTTCGCGTTCATGGTCCACTTCACGGCGTTCCACGGCACCGCCAACCTGCAGAGCTCCGTGAACAGTGATGCCGGAGCCGGCACCTTCACGCTGGCAGCAATATACTTCTCGCTAATTCTGTCCAATATACTACTACCTGCTGTAGTAATAAAGTGAGTTTTAAATGTCATTTTTAAACTTTCGCGACTTGAACACATACTTATATTCATTAAAGAGTCTTACTCGCGCATAATACAATGAAATTAGTTTTGTTTATTTACCCCAACGTGTCATTTCACAAGTAGACTGGAGAATGGAGATCGTCTCGGTGAAATACTAATTATTTCACCGATGTTGCGCTCGGTCTCTTTTCTTATGTAAAAATAATGAGACGAACGATTCGCTTTTCTGATGGATAACACATGTCAATGACCATTGCAGCGATAAACAGAACCTTGAATAGCAAAATAAAGTCCAGGTCCAGCGCCAATCAACGATGCTGCTTTGGCGGTCATTACTTTCGAGACGTTCGATGGTCTCAACAGCCCAGTAATTTCGCTAGCTGCAGTACCCTTCAAACCGGAACACAATTATGTTTACACACTACTGCTTGTCGGCAGAATATCTAGGTCTATAATTTAGAGTTTACATTATAAAAACGTGAGGTCATCACCACGGCACACTACAATAACTTTATCAGCAGGTCGTTTTGAAACTACACCACAATACGTGCACTTGCTTATGACCGCATTCCAAGAACAACAACGCCGAAACAACATGCACAACAGAGTTACTGGAAATCCTGGATCCTTGGATCTCTAAAAGGATTATATTTGACTGTCAGTTTCAAAATGTGTTTCCAGATGGCTGGGCTGTAAATGGGCTATAGCAGTGTCATTTATAGCGTACATGCCGTTCATAGCGGCGCAGTTCTACCCGCAACTGTACACGCTTGTACCAGCTGGAATGATGGTCGGCTTCGGTGGAGGACCACTGTGGTGCGCCAAGTGCACTTACTTGTCTGTGGTGAGTGGAACTAAGAGGTTGTATTTTTTTTGATGGTTGATAGTTTAAAAATTTTGAAAAAACCCACAACGGTTAAAAAGTAATTGTCACCTATCTAAAATAATGCACCAATCAAACCCATAACTGAAACCGGCATCAAAATCGGACTAGTAGTTTTGGAGAAAAATGGCGACATGGATTTGCACAAATAAACATCCTCTCACCCCAAACGCATATACCGTCTCCGTTCCGTCGTGGGTAAAAAAAAACAGTGATGGCTGGACTAAGTAACCTCGTTGGCATAAACTTTATACCATACTAGCTGATTACCCGCTACATGTTTCGGGATAAAAAGTAGCCTGTGTTCTAATCCAGAGTCTCAGCTACCTCCATACCAAATTTCATCCAAATCCGTTCAGTAGTTTTTGCGTGAAAGAGTAGCAAACATCCTTCCATCCATTCATCCAAAGTTTAGTGGAATTTACCGAAAAATAAATATGTACATGTTCTATCAATTTGTTATCGTCATTTATTGTATGTACTGCATAGTGCATAGTGCATAATATAATAACTATCAGTCTTAGGTTCCTAGATTGTTTACATTAAATACCTCTTAAATTAACTGTTGTGTGGGTGTTAATAATTATGAATACCAACATGCAGATCAACCGACTTACCGTTACAGTTGACCAAATAGGTGAACTAAATAATTACCTACGGCTATTGTCAGATAATAGAATAGTGATTCCCTCATTCACTCTAATAACGCAAGAGCATTGCGCATTCATGTTTCGCCGACGCAATTTGTAATTTAAATGACATCCTTGTATATAACTACGGACTTTATGCTCTGTACATTTATCAATATAAAGCTAATCAACACATTTAGATTCAAAATTTGAAGAGTGTAATGAATGGAAAATAGTCACAAGCATTGTTAAAACGTACGAGTGTGATTACTTAATGGTTTTAGGAAGCTCCAAAATTCTTATGTCGCGTTACTTTGTATTTTTTAATAGGCAAGAGGCCTAATTTTATAGTAGTTCCGTCTTTGTTCACGAAACCCTTAGGTACTCTTTATGTTTGGTCAGTAGAGTTCAATAGATTCATAGGCAGATGTCCTGATAAAGAAAAGTTTAATGACATGTTTGTGTTGAATATTTTAATTCAAACGGCTTTAGTTCGTGAGTTATGTTTATTGATTACAGAGTATTTTTTTGTACGAAAGACTTAATATGAATCCTTAGAGAGTCATTTTTGATAGTAAATTTCATAATGAGACTAGTTTTATAGTACGTACTTTTTCGAGGAGTGATTGTGGAAAATAGAGATACTGTGTACAGTAAGCTTGAAACAGATGTTAGCTTTTAGTTAAAGTAATCGAGAGAGTATAGATACTTTTATTTATAACGACATAGGATACACGTCGTCACATGTGCTTTGTCAAGAGCGTCAGATTAAGGAAAAGCTGAAAATCGCGTCGTGCTTTCTTGTGTTCGATTCCCACTCAAGACTAACATTCGTGTAACTAATAGATGTTTGTTCTGTGTTTAGGTTTTCTGTTTGTATTATAAGTATGTATTAAGAAAAAAAAATGTGTTTAAGTATTCTGTCAGTTATATGGTTAGTGGTTCCCATAGTACTAGTTTTTTTAGTTTGGAGCTAGATGTCTCTTTGTGAAATGTGTCCAATGTTTATTTATTTATTTTACATCGGTTAACTGTCCGTGGCGCAACACGATGCAATCAATATTGAGCAGATCTGTGAGGGATATCTATACTCGTAGATGTAGATGTCTTTACTTCCTTAGAATATAAAGACATGATTTGATTTGATTATATGTCCCATCGCATGCATGGGTGAATAGCCTAATTTAATATTGATGTTTTTTTTTATTTTTATTGATGTCTTGAGTCAACGAGAATTGCAGCAAGCTACGAAATTGGATAGATAGATAGATATAGTAACGCTTTATTGTACACCATAAATAGAAAAAAGTACAGAGAACAAAGAACCTTATGAACTAGTGCCACAAGTGGCGGTCTTATCGCTAACAGCGATCTCTTCCAGGCAACCAAGAAAAGAAAAACACGATAGAAAACATTTAATATTTAAAATTATTGATTTTTCTTTCGGTTTCTTGATTTTAGGTTGCAGAGCCCTATGCAAAGCTGTCAGGAGTGAAGGTTGAGGTGTTAGTTGTGCGGTTCTTCGGGCTCTTTTTCATGTTCTACCAAATGGCGCAGATCTGGGGCAACCTCATATCTTCAGCTAGTGAGTAGTTTTAACATCCCTTTTTAATGTAGAAAGAAATTGTTCAATTGCTCAATTGATAGTAGTTTTGCTTTGAGAGCGTGGGTTCGATTCCGACTCAGGTTCTTACTCACTAAAATTAGGGTGACGAACATAATTATATGTAGATGTTTGTAGGTACCTAAGTTACGTCCGAACACATAACAGTGTTTTTATTACCATTCTAGAGTTTCCCTACTACCTACTTACTATAACTACCGTTATCTATTAAATAGCTTATTTCCTTAAACAACAAGCTATCTTTACAGTTAACGCAAACATAATTGATTAATAATCAGCATTAAATTAAACAGAAGATTAGGAGGTGGTTATTTTAATACCAAAACTTAACAACTGTTCATTAAGTTATGGAATAGTGATGGGCGTAATCGTAAAAAAAAGAAAGAAAGAAAGAAAACATTTATTAAACATTATTATTACTAAATAATTTATTTTAATGTAAAAGTAGTGATGAAACGCATGTAGTGATGTACGGTAAGGCTTATGCGTACTTATCATTTAGTGAAAGAGGGTAGACGACATAATCAAAATCGCGGGTCGAACCTGGACAAAATTGGCACAGGACCGGGACAAGTGGCGTACAAGAAGAGAGGCATATGCTTAGCAGTGGGCGATTACGGGCTGATGATGATGATGATACTTATATCATTTATTATTTATCATTTATCGCATGGTGGTAGGGTACTTTCTAGTACTCGGCTGGCTAGCTACCACCCTCAAGTTGAAAATCTGCCGCCAAGCATCTAACGGTGTGTTCCGGCAGCCTTACTTGAGAGCCAGTTCCATTCTAGGCTAGGTGTTCTTTCCCATCTTCGACCACACCTTCACTTAACATCAGGTGAGCTGTGGTTTTGACCACCTAGCCAACTAGCCTGTCAACCATAAAAAAAATAAAAAAATTCAAGAATTGCAAAGAATTGAATAGAATGAATTGATGATTGATGATTGATTTGAATTTAGAATTGTCTATTTATACCAAGATTTTTCATCGATTCTTTAAAAACAAGACATACAGCAAGTCATAGCCGGAACGACAAAGTTTATGGTTAATTTATTATTTGCTTGTCAGCTGTAGAAATGAAAGTAAAGTTCAACGAGTAGGCCTTGACAACGTACTATTGGAGAATTGGAGCTGTTACACGAATTCATTGACATCGGTACAATATACAAGTAAAAATTATATAAGTATTAATATTATCTACGTTGGAGATGAGTTGCCTAAAGACTCAATGCTTGTGCCAACTGTATACAGCAATGAAATTACTGGAGTTGCAATTTGATTACGATAAACTTTTGTTCAAATAAAAGTAAGGAGACTGGAAATGGTTCTCAAGATATATAGAGTGTGCGGATAATTATCCTAATGGTAAGAGATAACACCTCTCCATGACCTTTGCAGCGATACATTGTATCAAAACAAAGCATAGCATAGTTGCTTTGACACCCATTACTTTGAAACATTCGATGGTTAGTCTCAACAACCTTCTTTTTAAGCTTGTTCCCTGCATCACCCTTCAAACCGGAACACAGGAATGTTTGCACACTACTGTTTTGCGGCAGAATATCTGGTACTGCGGTGGTACCTATCCAAACGACAGTAACTAGTAGTTAAGTTAATCTAACACCAAATAAACCATTTCTTTTACGACGAAATGAACACGGTAGTATTTTACCGAATCTCTCCAGGTGGTAAGCAATGATGTCGTCTAAAATGGAGCACGCTTGCCTTTCTAACAAGCGTGGTTAAGTCCGCGGTAAGGTTACACGACAGTTACCTTCGTTAAGTAAATTCATAAGGAACTAATCTACTTTAATATCCACGTATTACGGACACTCGGGAACCTTGATTATTGCAATACAAGTTGTGTAATAAATAGTTTATAAATAAAATGCGATGTGTTCATTTTGTCACTTAATTAAACAAACATATATTCTTTATATTGGTAATAATATATAGGTATTCATAATTTCAGAATATTAAGTAAGTCAAGAGTAAGTCAAGGTAAGAGATAACGCCTGTCTATGACCATTGCAGTGATACACATGGCTTTGTGTGTTAAACCAAAATCCAGGGCATCGCTGCCTTGGCGCTTACTACTTTGACATGGGCATGCGTTATCTCAGAGCGTCTCATTACTTTTACATTAAAAATATATATATTTAATTAGATTTTTGTAACACTTGCCTGGCATGACAGTTCCACTGTCTACATGTACCTATTATCACTACATATATACACGGAAGAAAACCTAGTAAGCCCTGTAAAGTTCTTGTCTATCGGTTTTTTAACGAAAAAAAAGAGTAGTCTTTGGCACTGCATGATTTGATTCCTCTTGGTTGATATAAATCTGATTCCAGTAACATTATGAATACCGTTCCAATGTAAACTGCTGAACAGTGGAATGCGTTGCCCGAGTGAGTGTTTCTTGGTAGATATAATCAGGAAGTTGTGAAACGTTTAATTCACCATTCTTTAATAAATAGAGTTTAGCATAGAAATTTCACGTAAAGGTTCAAATAAAAGGATCAATAAAGGTTGTATGTTTATGTAGGTATGTATGTTTGTTACTTCTTGGGACTTTAAACTGGACGGTTTTTGTTGAAATATCGGAACGAGATTATACTCTGGACACATAAGCTATTTTTATCTCGGAATACGCTAAAATACGTGGCGTAAACAATAGAAAAATGTGTAGAAAGTGGGCCAATAACCCTGGTCGGATAACATTCACACATATCATTTGTACGTCTACTTATAGTCTCAATACAGTGTGACAGCGAAATTTAGTTAGGTCCTTTTTTATATACATGTATTCAATCAAATAAATGATTCGATTGATTGAGTATATAAAAGGAAGCTGTTTTTTCATATTTTTGACTAACGTAGAGATATTTTACTGGTTTTATTATCAGATAATGATTTCTTCCAGTCCTCACTTCAACTCTGGGGGAACAAACTCCATCTTTAAATGAGACTCATACTACTGTGGCATCGTTCCTCAACATGACCCCTGTGTCGCCTACTGTGGACTTTGGCGGGACTTGTGGGGCCAACTTCTGTAACAATAATGCTTCTCAAGTAAGTTATTATATCACAATCAATATCACAGATTCCGAATCAGGATATCCTTTAGTGTTTCACCGAGTACAAAGATCAAAGCAAGTTGTAGTGGCAGTGGGCAGGGCACATAGGACGCAGAACTGATGGCCGTTGGAGCTGTAAAGTGGAGACCACGGATCGGCAAGCGCAGCGTAGGATGTCCACCCACAAGGTGGACAGACGACCTAATTAAGACCGCAGAAACGCGCTGGATGCGAGCCGCTTCCAACCGGTCTTTATGGAAGTCAATGGGGGAGGCCTATGCCCAGCAGTGAACATCCTACGGCTGAAATTATGAGTACAAAGATGTCAACAGCGTTATACATCACGGATAACACCATCATTCATTATCAGCCCGTAATCGCCCACTGCTGGGCATAGGCCCTTCTTGGACGCTACTCGTCCCGATTCTGCGCCAATCTTGTCCAGGTTTGACCCACGATTTTTATTATACCGTCAACCCTAAGAGCTGGTGGACGACCAACGCTCTGTTCACCATAAGTCATGCCAATTAGGTATGTGGCAGTGGTATGTTCGTGTTTTTTTCTGTATAATACGCGGCAAACAAGCTAACGACACATGAACCGCTGTCGCTTTAACCTATTGGTGGTGTTGTTAATACGTTGCCAGCAGATAACTAGGTAAAATTATTGATTTCGTGGATTTCAGGAGAACGAGAATTTAGAGCCGCCCTCCCCGTTGAAGATACAGGTTATAGCCGGCATTTACCTGGCATGTATGGTGTCTGCTGTTTTCCTGGTTGCATTTGGGGTCGACTCTCTTACTAGGTAAATACTCTTTTTAATGGATGATTGGCTAGGTGTTTTACCACAGCTCGCTTGATGTTAAGTGACAGTGTGGTCGAAAATGATAAATTCACCTAGGCTGAAATGGAACTGGCTCTCAAGAGAGGCTACCAGAATACACCGTTAGGTGCTTGCCCGCAGATTTTCAACTTGAGGGTGGTAGCTAGCTAGCAGAGTACTAGTATTTACCACTACAGTACGACCACGCTAAGCCACGCAATTTCATTGTTGAGGTTTGAACCTATGCCCTTCGATATGTGCACCGACCGCGCTAACCACTGGGCTATTATCTCTACAAAAACTGTTAGCAAAGTACACCAGAGCAATCAATTAACAAAAACTGTTTCCTGAAAAGTACAACATACGTGTATTCGAATCCAGAGTAAATAGGTTCCTTCTAAGTAAGCGTGCTCCATCCTTGACTACGTTGTTTAACATCAAGACTGGCTTAGTTTGGGGATGATGACGCTGTGTGAAAAGTACGACACTGATTTTTTTTTCAAATAAATAAGTAAGTTGTGTTTCAGATACACGAGCGGCCGTAAGACCACCTGCCAGGATAAGTCGGGGCTCCGCCTACTGGCTGTGACGCTGAAGCAGCTGCGACATAAGTACCAGCTCTTGTTGTTGCCTGTCATTGGCTACATTGGAGCTGAACAGGCTTTTATGGTCACTGACTTCACTCAGGTAAACTACGGGCTGACTTGTAACATTGTACTTGATTTATAGTAGATACAAAGTATAATGAGACATCCAGATGCGATAACGCCTGCCCATGACTATTGCAGCGATACACAGAACTTTGATTAGTAAAACAATGTCCAGGGCATCGCTGATTTGGCGCTCATTTCTTTGAGACATTCGATGGTTAGTCTTAACAGCCCAGTAATTTCGGTAGCTGCAGCAAAGAAGTTGAAGTAGTGAATGAAGTTGTTCCCTTCAAACAAAAACACAGGAATGTTTGGCGGCAGAATAGCTGGTACTGCGGTGGTACCTCCCTAGACAATTTCCTCAATTCCATCACAGCAAAAACCAAATGAAATCTTTTTCCAACTGATTCAAAACAAACAAATCAATAACTTTTATGGTGATAAGTCAGTGCACATAAATCAGATCAATTCGTTTTCGTTCGTCTAGTTAAAAGATTTACGTTGTTGAGATTTACTATAACTTTTTCGCCAGGCGTTCGTGGGTTGTTCCTACGGTATCAGCAATATTGGTTTCGTAATGATTTGTTTCGGAATATTCAACGCGCTGGCTGCCCCTATCGCAGGTGCCATTGTCAAGGTGACGGGAAGATATCCAGTTATGGTCACCGCTTTGGTAAGTAACGTAATGGATTCTGGATATAGTATAAAGATATTTCACATTATGTGTTTTAGAACTCAGCTGGTAGTCAGGGCCGTCTTAACCACATTAGGCGTCGGGGTGTGAAACATAGCTTGCCCTAAAGCCAACAAAAAAAGACGGAATCTATTTGTCACGCACCCCTTGCACCCCCGGCTAAAGATGGCTGGTAGTGAAGCTAAATCGAGAGAGATTATTTTCAATGGTTTGCAATTTTTGTTTGATTTGGTCAATAGTCGTGAAACCACACATGCTCTCATTAAGCACGTTGGAAGCCAATCTCTTCAATCGGTTCCTCGTTTCTGATGATCGTAGTCTCTGGAAACTCTTAGATGGACAATCTGCTTCCATGGACTCCGGTATGAAGTAGCTCTCAGCACCTAGTAGAATTTAGAAGACGATGGTCTGACCAAAATAAAGAAGCCAACTCCTGCTTCTTTATTTTGGTCAGACCATCGTCTTGGCGATCGGCCTCGTGTTCTTTTTCCTTCAATGGCAAACTTTTCAAGGCTCTATTCCCTCTTCGCATTAAATGACCGAAATATGTAAGTAATCGCTGTAGACATAGGGTGGACAGTTGGGTCTCAAATTAGATTTTAGTAAAACTGCACAGAAGGCTGGTTCCAGTTTACTTGCAGATTTTATCTATACATCGAGTTTTAATACTACGCTTTTACATAGGCCGCCACAATAATTTCACATTTTGTATTTTTTTCATGTTTCAGCTGCTGAATTTATGTCTTATCACAGCTCTGCTGACGTGGCGACCCAACCCAGAGCAATGGATAGTGTTGTATGTATTGGCAGCGATTTGGGGCACGGCTGACGCTGTCTGGCTTGTCCAAGTTAACGGTGAGTTAAGACTATAGCTATTTGGTAGCAAAATTTCACTTTCGTTTTCTTTTGTTTTTAATTGAAAGTAGTTGTTGCTTTGAGTACAACTAGCCTGATGTCAAGTAATGATATATCTAGATGTAACTTGATTGATTGTGGCCTAAAAATCTTTATCCAAATAACCTTGTTTTTTTAAAGCGGTTTCGTTGAAGGACTCGGGCCTCTTTTAATTATCAGAGAGGTCACATTATCGCGAACGTTATGGACTTTCAGACATCCAGTTTTCTTCATAATGTTTTTCTTCACCGTTTGAAGCTAGCGCCAATACCTATGTACATTTTTCATAGGAAGACAGATTCGGATGACTTGATCCAATATCTTTAATTTCCAGCTCTTTCGGGTATCTTATTCCCTGGTAACGAAGAAGCTGCTTTCTCCAACTTCCGCCTGTGGGAGGCGACTGGCAGCGTGCTTTCCTACGCCTCCGCTCCTTATCTCTGCGTTAAAATTAGGTATTTTTCCCCTTAATTATTGGCAGCATACTTTGTGTACAACATAAAGTGCTAGTGTCAAATATTTCGAATTTTCAAGTGCCTGTATAATCAATCGAAGTCTTAGAATTAGGTGAACTTTGAGTCGGCACATAAAGTAACTCACGGTCAAGTCCATCCAAGGGATTGGTGACTTTACTAGAAGTTTCTACTAAAATTTCAGTACCTGCAGTAGCCTTCTAAGCGAAATGCAGTAATGCTTATACATTATTATTTGGCAGCAGAATACTTTGGTGGTGCCTATCTCCTCTTGTTGAAGAGATCTACCATCTATAACAAAATGTATTTAGTGGTTGTTTGAGTATTTATTAACATAAAAGTATATAATGTTGTCTAGTTCTTAAAGTACTAGCTTTGCTTACTTTAGGACATTCTAGCCCTAAACTGTGCTGATGGAAGGTGTAGTTGAAATGACAATATAAATTTTAGAATCAAACCCATGCCCGCGTTCATGGAGGAGAATAACTACCGAATGTTAAAATAAAAATAAAAATTAAACACTTATTTACACTTTCTAGGTTGTATATCCTTCTTGGATTGCTAATTGTCGGGTTCTTGGGCTACACCATGATAGAGGCGATGGAGTACAGAGCGAAGAAAGCACATCACCGCGAGAGGAACTTCGATCTTGTACATAAGAAGGAAGAATCGGAAACCCTGCAAACTACTGATTAGATTTATTGTGGCGTGACTGCAACAGCCTAGGGATGGGGGATCGGGTACTCCCAAACAATATAAACTATCGAAAAGAATGTATTGCGTAAGTGTGTTTATGATAACGGATGTCATTGGAAACTAAGCTTTTTGTTATATTTCATTAATATATGTTTTAATCTTTTTTTTGGTTTGCTAAGCCGTAAGGGGGTCATTTTATCTTAATTTTAAAAACTTTTACTACGGGCCCAACTTTGGAAACTATACTATTAATTAAGAAATTAGTAAACACTAAGAAATTAGTGTTGCTTATTTACCTCGACGTTTCGGCCATGTTGCAATAGCCGTGGTCACGACCTGATAATTTTTTTTGATTTAGTCCAGAAAGATGATGTGATGTGAGGATGTTAAACGTAGATACATAATGAAGTGTACAAATCGACAAAGTTAAAAAAAAAAAAAATGAAAAAAAATTAGAATCTCATTCATGACTTGAATTTTTTTTACTCGGTTTGATTTTAAGTGAATACTATTATATATAATAAAGATAGGTAAATGATTTGTCTTGTATAATGATTTTGTTGTAATCGATCATTTTATTTTATTCTACTATTATTCGATTTTATAACAATCGAATAAAATTGGTTGGCCGTTTTGCACACACTCCTTCGTTTTGAAGTTCTCTTCTACGTATTTAATAATAATTCGTTGCTTTTCTATCCAAGATCTCATGAACTGATCAAGCTCTAGGCTGTTGGCATAATGATCATCCTGTCGAATTCCACTGCTGGGCATAAGCCTCTCCCAAGAAACGTCACTCAATCCGATCTTCAGCTTTTTATCTTCCAGCCACTGCCATTTGTTCTACGTATATCGTCACTCCATCGAGTCTCAGAGCGTCCTACGCTACGTTTGCCAATTCGCGTTCTCCACTCTAGAATACGTCTACCCCAGCGGCATGATATACCTAAGCATTTAGTTGTAAGCATTATTATTTATACTAAATAATTTTATATTATTTTATGTCTAACAGTATAATAATATACAATAAAACAACATAGTAATAGTTTCATAAATCATCGTTTTATTTTCGCCACATAAATAAATTGAAGTCGGAGCTTATTCATAACTCGAAACTAAACCAAACTAAGTACAACGTTCCATACTAACAAACTGACTAAACATGTTTTATTTATCATAACAATAAGTATTTTACGCCAAGTCTTTAATTTGGCAGGCGGCCCCCACGGCGCCAGAAGATACAAAAGTTCTTGCATAATTTCTTTAAAAAAAAAAGTGATGTCATCACCCCCCCTACCTCACGTATTAAAATTAATATTAATTACATTACAAAATATACACGTTATCGAAATAATAATTCGTTGACATAAGTCACTGGTCCATGTATTACATAGTTAGAAATAAAAGCTGTGATATGCAATCTAGGTTTCCATTAAAATTAATCACTTAATAACGATGATTACGATTACAGTTCTATTATTATTATTATTATGTATTATTTAACGTCAGATTTAAAGCGTAAAACCGTAATACTTTTCTGAAGAAATATTTATTATTTTCTAATATTAGAAAGGAAGACCGTTTAAGGCACGTTAATTATTTTATAAATTAATTTATTACTTACCAAAGTAGCACCTCAGGTTAAATTTGTTTTTATGATATGATACATTCTTAGTAACAATACTTGTGGTCACCGGTATGATAGAATAAAAAAATGTATTGATAAAAATATTATGCGGCAAATTTACGTTATTAAAAGTTCTACACTATTTTTTAGTCCAATGACCATCAATTAACTACTATGCAGTTTGTTAACTCTATTTTGGCAATTAAGGAGATTACCACAGGTAAAAAAACATTTGTTATAGTAAAACCTAAGACAATCGCATCAACCTTGCCTTCAAAATGCATTCAAGCAAACAAATACAATAAATTCGATGAAATCTAATTACGACAGTTTGCATACATCAATCCTAGCATCGTGGTATACCAAAATTTTAACAAAATATATTTACAAAAAAAAAGAAAGTTTCGGAGATGTTAAGTAAACTTGTTATAATCTGATTAGTTCCTCGCATATTGATAAATTTATTTGGTAGTTTGTTTTTCTATAACTCAAAAACAATATAACTGCAACTCATTATAATACAATAGGAATATAAAAGTTTACAAATTTTACATTGTCTGTCTGATGGAACTTTTGTAATTTGAAATTTGTAATTGTATACATTACATTATATAGTTATAAAAGTTATTTAAGTAGTTAGATATTGTGTGTATGTTACAAAATTAAACAATAAGTAGGCATACCTTATACAGTAATACGGTATATTTCTACTGAGCTTTCTTCAGGTGTGATGCAACAAATGCTACAATTTTAAATCGTATAACTCTACATTTATACAACCTTTAAAGTATGTATATCGTATATACAAACAGTATGTGACCCTGTATATAACTATGTAAGTGTAAAAGTAGCCTCAAAAAGTAATTTTTATACAAAACGGCTATTATATATACAAAATAATTTCTACGATCGTATATTTTTGTATCAGGGTCAATTAGCACCAAACATTATTGTATTAATCTTTACAAGTTCACTTAATGACTTTAAAAATAATAAGTATTGATATAATTTGGTCTACATAAAAATGTCAATCAAGGAATTTTAATGCTTACAAAAGTTTTTAATCAAAATTGTAAATAATCTGCATTCGTTCAAGTTGGTAAAACTAGTATATTTATTTTGTCAGAAAAAGTACGTACAGGAAAAAAAACTTATAAGGTAAAAAGAATATTTAACACAATATTTTACCTATCAAACATAACATTTGGACGGCAAAGTAGTTATAGCAAAAATATTTACATTACGAATCTTAGTTTACTAATACAATTTAATTCTAATTAACTTACGATTAACTAAATGCAAAATTAATAATGAACAGGAAGACTTAATATATGCTGTAACGATGACTAAAGTAAATTATTATTAAACTAATTATTAATTATGTTTAGCTATTATAATGCGTGAATTCAAACAGAATTTGTGAAAATGGGTCTTATTGAAACAACTAAAGTATTATTTTCAAGTCAAAAGTCGAAATTATAAATTAATTATTTCTAAACAGTGGATTGGTAGGTGTTATTATTTTCTAATAATTGTGCTGGGTATTTAGGGTTAACATAACAGGAGGTCGTGAAACTGGCCAATACACTCAAACTGTGTAGTTGTTTTTCCATTAAAAGAAAAACGATAGTCTCATTATTTGTAAAAAAAAAGCCATAACGTAAAGCTACGTAGAATCGCAAATAATTATCACATTGAAATTATTCGGAAAACTCCACTAGGTCAGGTGAAAAGATAGAATAAACCTAAAAAGAATGCGTAATAAAGAAACTCAGTCGTTCCCGTTGAAATGATGTGTTGCCATAACATTGACACTGGTAGGAACATCTTGATTGTATTATGAACGTAAGTATAATACGATTTCCATACAAACAATTTTTTTCCTTTTATGGACAAATGCAGTATAATTTAACAGTGAAATCACAGCTACTGACATTTATGTTGGTCTTTATTTGCGGTAAATCACAATTGCTTGAATAAAACAGTAGATTATTAGCATAAAATCAAATTTATAAATGATTTATGATTTTTGAATAAAACAGTAGATTACGCTAATGATCTACTTTTTTATTCAAGCAATTGTGGTTTACCGCAAATAAAGACCAAAATAAATGTCAGTAGCTGTGATTTCACTACAAAATTATGTTCCATTTGTCCATAAATGGGAAAAAAAAATTATATGGAAATCGAACCACCTTAAAAGGCAATTCACATAACTGGACCAAAATCAAAATCATTCACAACTACCGTTGTACACTTAGCTTTGTTTAATTTGGGGTCAGATGGCGCTGTGTGTAATGAATGCCCAACGATAGTTATTTACTTATTTACACTATGAAGTGCTATACTTTTTATTTTGGCTAAATAGTTTTTGTAGTTAATATGTTTTTTTTTTGCGTTCAATGCTTGTTTCATGCATTTCTTTGTAAATGAATCACATATTTATATCTATGGGATAGAAGGTTTCTTTTATGGTTTCAGGGTAAATTCCATAGTTGTTAATTATAATAAGTACAGCCAGCTCTTTTCGGCTTATAATATCTTTCCGCGTAATCCAGTAGGTAGGTACTGTTCGACTTATGTACATAGAAAATTGTAGTTTTGGATTTTATTCTGCCATTTGACACAGAAATATTAGCTCCATATTTAGAATTTTTTGTCAAACAGAGAAGCGAAGTAAGCCTAAATTCCTAATAGCAGTCTCTTATGACATGGAAATCTGTGGCATAAAAACTTAATTTCACAGGAAACTGACAGATTTTTACGTCATAAAAACTACACTAACTTGCAGGAACAAAACGCAACACTGAAAAAAAGTTCACTAAAATGAAGATTTGAAATTGGAACGTTTCTAACTGGGACTGGTAGTGTTGCTCCGTGGTTCTGGTTTCACAGTGCCGTTCAATTTGGGAGAGCTGTTTGGCGCTAGTGTCGCTACCGACGAGATGACAGGCGTAGTCGCTTGACAGTTGACACAATATGGTTCCAGTTTTCGTGCCAAAACTGCTCGAAGCTTCAACGCAGGCCCAAGTTTCATTTGCAGCATGCCTGTCAAGTGATCTTCAGTCAGCAATGGCAGGCCAGCGCCGTCGATTCTTTGCTCGCGGAAATTCTGAAAAGAAGAAAAATTATAATTAGAAAAAGATTGAGTATTTGCTTATTTTTTGAGGACATGGATGGCAGGGGGGACGTTTCCTAAACGGTGATTACGTCAGCAATATTATGTAATCAATTTACCATATTTTTTTGCAAAATTTTGATATTTCAGAATTTTTTGCATTACTGGGAGATTTAGGGTTAAATTGTATATTTTTAGTAACTGATTAAATCATTACCTCAATAGTTAATGTAAACCTAGGTAGGTACCTACTATGATTGGTAAAATGCATTTTGTAATTTGATATTTTGAAGACCGCGTAAGATAACGAAATAAATTTATGTTTCAAATATACAAAGCGATACGCTCACTTTAAGAACTTAACACTTGTTAGTTTATATCCTAGTGCAGAACCCTGAGAACGAGTGTCCGACTCGAGCTTGGTCTATTTTTTGTAGTGTGGGAAGCACTACAGGTTAAGAGTCGATAATTAGTAAAAAACAAGTGTTGCGGTAGTAGACGCACCTGCCGCGATCGTGTGGTAACGCGACCAAACCATCTACATACTAGCAGAGATGGCTGCAAGTGAAAAGGAATTATAGAGATGCTTCTTCAGCTATGTATGTTTTTTTGAAATAATTAATTAAGTATTCAATCAATCTAATATTAAACGTAATCTCTTTGAAAAACAAAAATCTAGTAACTTAAAACTAAATAGATATTATTTATAGTATCTATAAATAGTTTTAACGACCACTAATTTCGGGAAACATGCCCAAAATACTGGATGGGCGCATTGTCTTAATCCTTGAAAACGACTAAGTAACATAATTATTCTCTAAACTTTTGAAAATTTGGAAGTTAATGGGAAATTTAATGAAAGAAATAAATCAGTTTTTATCATTTTAATCTCGTTATTTAAAAAGCCGCTGTTAAATAGTTTAATGTGATGTTTTCAAAAACAGTCCTGGGCAGATAAGGAGCACGCGGCGCACGACACGCGGCTGAGTGCAAAGCATCAAGACGGCTCGCGTCGGATGAGACAGGTCGCGCATCGTCCAGCGACCTGTCATCTCCGCGGGAACGTTGACAAAAACCGCGGCGGATACGTGACGTCCTGTGCCCGCGCCCCGCACCGCTCCCCGCCTCACCCCGCAAACGCCACAGCCTCTCAAGCCCGACCACTTTTTACCGCGCGACATTTGCCCGGAGTTCGATCCGTGTCATCCGACGTATTCCTTTTTTAAATTGCGCCGCTTGGCGTTCGATTATTTTTATTTTTTAATTTTATAAGGCTTCGAGCGGACAGCCATCGCCATCGAGCGGTAAAAAGTGATAGCGTACAAAAAAGTCTATGAATAATTAAAGCGAGATGGCTACCGGCTAGATCATGGGAACGGAATTATTTAGCCGCTACAGGTCGGCGGCGGCGCTGCGGCCGGTGGCGGCGGCGAGTGAAGGACAGGTCAATTTGCGGGAGTCGTTTTGCTCCTTCCAAGACCGCCCTTAGTGTTACCCAGGACTCTCGGGTAAATTCACTTTTATGCAAATGCTGGGCTCCAGCGAGATTAGAATACGTTCTAAAATATATTGGAAACAAATAAAGTGGAACGAATGGTTAGAGTGACCCGGCTAACCTTCGCCGGCGTGGTTTGGGGGCATATTTATCTCTAATGGGGGTTAGACATGGAAACGGGCCGGGACTCTAGCCGCGAGCCTTGGCGGGTCGGGGCTCGGGAATGACCGCGCGCCGTAAATGAAGCGGAATGATATTTGAGAAAATTGTTTAATTGGGACTCGGATTACAGGTTCGGAGAAGCATCTCGGCATCTCGCCCGTTTTATTATTTGACCTTTTTGGGCGCCGCATTGTTTAAGAAAAAGTGTGCCCTTGGCCTGCGACACTGGAGAAGGTTACGGAGATCGAGGCCGTTAACGATCACCAGTTCCAGGTCAAAGATGACATAAAACGAAGTTTTTATCGACGAGCCATATGCAATTATGCTAAGCGATCCCTTGTGAAGAATTATGAACAACGTTGCACGTAATGAACAAAAACCGCAGTTTCAACATTTTGAAGAGTGTACCGACTGGCGGTGCACCAACACCATGGTCGAGACGAGTTGCCCATTGTCAAGAATAAAATTATCGTTACTCGTATTTCTGAAATGCTGCACATTGTTGACGCACCCTCTCGGGCCCTTTAAACGAGCACCCGGAGCGATGGCTGCGCCTGTAATATTTACGTAGGCCGTATAGTTAACAGGTTACAGATACTGCGTATCGCCCGTGGCCATGAACCAGCGTTTAAGTTGCGGGGCAGGAGACGGCAGCCGACGAACAGGTTGGTAGGGAGCAAAAAAGGTTAAAGTATGTTCATCCTCGAAGCCGGGGGTCGCGGGGGTCGCGCGGGGCGGGGGGCTAATGACAGGGGCGGCGCGGCGCCCGCGGCAGCTACTGCGCGCAAATTGATGCCTGCGCCCTCTCTGGAACCTTTGCTCCCGGCTAGTGATGCACCGACTCGATAGAATAGTGACAAGGTGCACGTTCCACCGGGAATTATAGTCGCTAGTTTGCATCGCAGCCACCGGCTAAATGTTCCACTATTTCAACTTTAATTGCGAAATTATACTTAACGTAACAGTCGAAGTGTATCAATAAACATTGTAAGAATTAACATCTGTACTTTTATGATAGTAATCAAAAGTAATGCGTTACATTGCTGGGTAGCTTAATTTAATTACGAAACAAAACAATGCAACTGTCATAATTTTAGAACAATGCGTACGCAACATTCAATTCAGTTGTAATGGTAGACTATCGACGTCGATGACTCGGTGAGATAACATCACTAGTGAGGCGCGCATTACACTATAAAGATTGCTATTAAGTTTAAAGCAACCTCCGCTTATATTTAGAGCTGACGACGGTGTGCGCAGCGCCCGCTGTTGGTAATTATAAAATCTGAGCCCATCGCAATTTCTAAACTTTTATTTTTTTTTTCAAGTAAGAGGCAAGGGTCATGGGACGGACGCCGGCAGTCGTTTTTCTTTTACTTTTTTTATCAATTGTCGTTTTTGTCGACTTACTTTCTAACTTTTACTTTGTAATGGAATCATTAAAATTTTAAAGCACTCATGTTATTATTTTTTTATATCGATTTGTGCGATGTATTTAATTACGTGAAGGTATGGCGCCTTTTTTGATCTGACTTTTTTCATTTTATATCTGTTTATCTTTTTCCGTTAATTAATAAAATCAATTATCATGCGTCGTTAATCTTTGAACAATAAATAATCAACGATTAAGTATTTTATAACTTTTCTTCCTTATTTCGTGCCAATCACTATTAATATTATAAAGTAAATAAAATAAAGTTTGTGACATTTCCGTAGAGAATTTCCGGAAAGAAAGCCTATTTAGTGTGTCTCTACTTTTTATTTACTGATTTAAGACTTACCTACGCTTTTATATAGATGTACCGTGGTATAGTTGTAGGTAGGTATCTATATTTTAGGTAGGTAAGTGCTGGTAAGTTTATTTCTAATTTAAGTATTAGGTTGAATTATTTTTCTACTACTTTTAAAAAATACCTAAAAGTATTAGGTTGTATTCCTATTGGAGTGTATGTAGGATGTACCTATGTCTACGTTATGATTAAGTATGTATGTTAAACTGATAATACCCTTAGCTTCTTATCATGTCTATTATTGCCAGACCCCATTTTTTATTTGTTCTTTCCATCCTAAGGTTGGAAGAGATCGCTTTTAACGATAAGCCTACCAATTGTTACACTAGTTTTAAGTGTACATTTTTTTCTATTTTAGTGAACAATAGAGAGTTTTATCTATCTAATCTATCGATACAGAAATAAAGTGTTATTTTTAAATTATTTCTACAAATTTTCTGAGTGCCTATCTATCTAATGATGCCCGTTGGTAAGCGCAAAACTTGAGAACGGCCCAACCGACGTAGTAGATTATTTTTTTAAATGGTTGTGATTCTTCGAATGAGATTAACATACGAGTATTTATATGCAAGGACGAGCGCTATCGCACCGGGTACGAAGGACCAGGCATTTAGTAGTTAACAGAGTTCACTTACCGGAAAACGTCTGAAGTACAGCATACGACAACATTTCAGAAAAGAAAATCAAAACGACAGCAAAGCTTAAAAACTTTGAACAGCGTCGGTAGGTATCGAGATAATCTACACGAATATTATTTTTGGATTTTTGTAACGAATAAACTCAAAAACTATTGAAACGATTTCAAAAAATCTTTCACCATTAGAATGAGTAGCATAGGCTGTATTTATTACTAGAATTTAACTAAAAAATAAATGTTCACCCGTGCGAAGCGCTAATTTTATATGTATCTGCAATGTTTTGTATAATTTTTTTGTACATTAAATTGTCGTTAGCCAGAAAGAAATATGTTAAGAATAAATGTTAATGAATTAAAATATTTACAAACGGACAACAGTAAAATTAATCACATAATTCAAAGTCCGTTATCAAATGGAAATAGTTCCCGAAATGGCCTCTTTGTCACGTATGGCAATACTAAATTTTTGTGCAAAAAAAGCCCAACGTCACGGAGGTCACGTGTCGTCTAGGTAACGACACCGTGACATCTTACGACCTCCTGTGACGTCTTAAAATATTTTTTTGTAAATAATGATACCTCTGAAATGCTGATAAATATTTAACTTCATCTTTATGAGTAATAAAGGTAATATAAATTACTTAGTCATCGTATTACCTTTAAAGACAACTAAACTTTGCCAGTTAAAAGTTAATTGCAATTTTTTAAGTTCAATGGAAGTTCAAGTGATTGTTTACCATCACGACCGCTGTCCAAATATTTCGTCGTTCCGCTGACCACAAATTACCTCATCTCGTAGAAAGCTTATCATTGCCAGCATCGCGCGCGGGCGCAAAAAGCTTCTACACAATAATTGGAAAATAGCCTAACGTTCTATGGGAGTGGCTTTAGCTCCGCAAGAACGAGACCGAACGATACAAACTGTTTAAGGTTGACAGGGATGGAGAGAGCGGGTGGGCGGGAACAGCCGACGGTCGACGATCGCATACGAATGTGGAATAGAAACCGCCCAGCCGAGTTCGCGAGTAACCATCTCATTTGACCTCTGCCTTCACTATAATGCGGTGTTCTTAAACTCTAATCAGCAGTTCAGCTTACATTGGCTTAATTACAACAATGCTGTGTGTTTTGACTATTCTATTAGATAGGTATCTATAGCTAATAATATGTTATTTCTGTTAACGATTGTTATGTGCCCATAAAATTCATTAATTGCATCTTAAGTAGACTGTACACTGTCTAGATTTGTGGAGTTTGTTACTGTTATGCATACAGATAATTTCTTGTCATGGTTGACGTTACTTCTTACGAACAGTATAACATTAAAATTAAATGCTAGTTATGTCCCGTGGATTTACTCCCGTTTTCCGGGATATAAGGTCTACTTATATTAAATCCAGGGTATAAGATATCTCCCGAAATTTCATCAAAATAAGTCCGCGAAAAAGTAACAACCATACATACCAACATATAGACTGATTTGACTGCCTTAATAGCTCAATTGATAGTAGTTTTGCTTTGAGAGAGTGGGTTCGATTCCGACTCAGGTTCTTACTCACTAAAATTAGGGCGACGAACATAATTATATGTAGATGTTTGTAGGTAGGTACCTACCTAAGATACGTTCGAACACATAACAGTGTTTTTATTACCATTCTAGAGTTTCCCTACTACCTACTTACTATAATTACCGTTATCTATTAAATAGCTTATTTCCTTAAACAACAGGCTATCTTTACAGTTAACGCAAACATAATTGATTAATAATCAGCATTAAATTAAACAGAAGATTAGGAGGTGGTTATTTTAATACCAAAACTTAACAACTGTTCATTAAGTTATGGTATAGTGATGGGCGCAATCAGTTAGCAATCAAGACTTGAAACTCGAAAAACAAAATATCATAATGCTTAGCATAAAAAAAGGGTTTATTGTGTAACTTTAAATTAACTTTTAATGCAAGACTAAAGTTTGCGGTATACAGTATTTGCCCAATGATACCATCACGTTTAATCTAGGTAAATACTTTTAAAATCTTGAATTAAGCTATGTGGTTAGAATTCTATTTTTATCAGATAGAGTAATTTTGTATGTTTCCTAAGCAGGAAATCTATTAAAGAGAAAAAGTTAAAAAATTTTAGTATAAAACTTTTCAAAACTCTGGTATAGCTTCATTTACAAAACTGTGTAGGTACAGATAGGTACAAAAAAAAAATTATTGACAAAAAGAGATGATTACAATTAGGTTAATTTTGTTACTCAAAGTTCTGTGTGATGACCATGGACTGACATTTTTTATCATCAGGAGATAGTCTAGTTCATCTCATGACATTTACATTAAAAAATTAAATAGGACCAACGAAAATCAAGACTATGATATCGGGCGGTGGTCTCAGCACTATTTTAAGGCCAAGTAAGGCGAGCTCTCTCAACTCCCGTTAAGTAAACACTAGATGCGCTTACCCGTTATTATAACTAACTTATAATATTCATAATAGTTTTGTGTTCTTCGAGCTCACCTATGTACCTAGCCTCAAAGGTTATTTGAAATTAGTTATGGCTATAACTTTAATTTGTAGAAAAGTTTTAAAGACGGATTATGAGGAGTCTAATGCAAAAAATAAAGTTATTAAGATGTGTCTTTTTAGCATTCAATTGTTTCGCCGTGTGGGTGCCGGGTGTATCGCGTTGGGTCGGAAATTCAATACCTACTAGTGTAGGTTTTACCCCTTGAAATACGTATTAAAACTCGACTTTATTGCCCGTGTTCCAGTCCGTGCCAAACAAAAAAGAACCCTAAATGTATTAACTAAAGCCTTTAGTCTAAGACTGTATTTAGTCAATATTCGATACATATTTATCACAAAATGTGATTTTTTTTTTCAAAGAATACTAGTGTGATCATTGATGAGACTTTCAACAATTTTCCATTCTTTACCAATAAAAGTTTTATTACTCTAAAAGGGAAACCCCTTGTTGTAAAGAAAAAGCCCTTATTAAATAAAATAGTAGATTCTTTTAAGCTTGATTTCCATCATAATTATTAAACGGCAAACAACAAAATTTAAATATTCTTTCTCTTCATTCAAAAGTCATGACTGGGACATATGATTCTTAATCCAGTTGCTTTATATAAAAGACATAAATGGGATATTTTTCTTTTATTATTTTAAGTGTTTTACAGCAATTTAGGTTATCTACTTATGGTATTACAAAAAAAATCAAGCACAACCTACTTAATTTAGGTCCTTATGAAACTTAAAATATGGTGTGTAGCCAAAAGTGGCTCTAATGTCTTTAGCCTGCCCACAGGGGAAAAAGCTAATCATTTTGACATTTTCAGGAACACCTACCGTGTCACAAAGTAACTCAAAGTTGAATCGTAACAGAATACTTCGAAACGTGCCTCGATGGTTCGATTACCGCGATATATCAACAATCGCGGGCGGTGTCTGTAAAACGCGATATTCCGGTGAAACAATCTACTTGTTCATCGACGGTAGATGGTATCGGCTCGTGCCACTTGTAAACTGCTAGTGATGCGCCTTATCTCTAACACCTATCGATATTCATAACTATTAGTAGTAAGTGATTAATCAATTATTATTAAGTAGGTAATTGTAGGTTGAATAATATCAATTGTTAATTATAATTAAGTACTAACAGGTAATTATTATTTTTTGACATTTTTATTTTGATATGAAACATTTTTAAAGATACCTTTGGTATATTATGTGAAATGATATTACGAAATTTGACTTATAACTTTGCTGTTATCAAATATAGAACAATGAGATCGTTGAAGTTCGCGTTTCGTCGATCCTTACTGAAATAATGTTCAAAACAATAAACTTGTCCACGATTTGAAAATAATGATAACTTATTGAAATGCAGAATATAGTACTACTCAATTATAAGTTATGCGTGTAAGTTGAGTAACCAGCCCATAACATCTGAGCTTCCCGATCTTCGGAAAACCACAAGAAATTTCCTTTATTATTAATCTACTAGCGGACGCCTCGCGATTTCACCCGCGTAGTTCCCGTTCCCGTGGGAATACAGGGATAAAAAGTAGCCTATGTCACTCGGGGATAGTGAAGCTCCCCAATGGGGAAAGCATTTTCGAAATCAGTCCAGTAGTTTCGGAGCCTATTCATTACAAACAAAGAAACAAACAATCGAATCTTTCCTCTTTATAATAGTATAGACAGAATGAACATCCTTGGAATACAGAAAAAAACGAAGCAGTAATTTAAAGGCAGACAGGGCAGGGCATACTAAGTATTAGATTAGATAGAAAGAATATCGATATCGACAGTGAGCTCTACCCCATGCCTACAGCGGCACGAGTAGCGGTCGCGTGCCGGCGCGCCCTCGCCTAGACCTAAGAAAGTGCGCGGGCGCACGGACAGACGAACATTACGACCGATCGGTATCACGGCCCGGTATAATGATATTTTCTTAATAAGGCCACTCCGAGGGCCAGTGCGGTGATCGGGCCAATTCCGTGAACGGATGTCGATGACAATGTTTAGTCGATCTTATCGTGTTAGTCAAGCACTTAACGGTGTGTTCCGGCAGCCTCACTTGAGAGTCAGTTTCATCCCAGGCTAGGTGTGCTTTACCATTTTCCACCACAACGTCACTTAATATCTGGTGTGTTGTGGTCGAACCCAGACATACTAGGGATGATGGGGCTGTGCGTGCCGGACGCGTATGCGGCGCGCCGCCGCCGGCCGCGACTGTTCGCGGTGCCGCGTGCGAGGACTAACTTGCTTGCTAGGTCGCCATTAGTCAGGACTTTACAAACACTAAATCGAGTTGCAGATAAAATAGATATATTTGTATGCTCAGTTTCCGACCTTGAAAAATGTGTATTGTATGATTTGTGTTACCTATAGTTGACCATGTATTATAATTATTTAGCTGACTATGAATTTAATTGAGAATTATTATTATTATTATTATTTTATTTGACATAATGGATTATATAATTGACATTAACAATAATTGACTTTTACATAACAAAAATATAATTTACTAACAATATTGAATTAGGATAAAAACCTGTAATGATAATTTTAGTTTTTTTTGGAATAAATGAAATGAAATGAAATGAAAGCTTGTCAACCATAAAAAATAAAAAATGAAATTAAATACATACAACTAATTTATTTCCCAATAAATGCATCGTACGGATCGTACGTTGACGTAAATAAATTTACACTACTACTATAAAGAGAAACGATTTGTATTTTTAGATTGTTGTATGTTTGTAACGAATAAACTCAAAAACTGCTGAATCGATTTCAAAAATTCTGTCACCATAATAATGTTACATTCTCCCTGAGTGAGTAATAGACTATATTTATTACTAAAACTTAATTAGAAAATAAATGTCCACACGTGCGAAGCCGGGACTGGCTGCTAGTAAATCTAGTAATAAATAAATATCGTAGGACATTACACACAGCGCCATCTGACTCTAAAATAAGCAAAGCTTGTACTATGGAAGATATATTTGCTCCGTTAATTTAGATTCTGTGCATCTGCACTAATTATAAAGAGCAAAAATTTGATTTTTTTGTTTGTTTGTTTTGAATTGGCTCAGAAACTACTGGACCGATCTGAATAATTTTTTCATCATTAGAATGATACATTATCACTGAAAGAGATAGGCTATATTTATATTGTTAATCGAGTTTTGTTTTCCGCGTGAAGCCGGGACGGCAAGCTTGTTATTTAATATATCTTGTAATCTACTAAGACGATTTTGCATTAGCTAATGGGAGCACCTAAATAGGATACATTGCAAATCCCCAATCTAAAGACCTAAAGCTCGGTACACACGTAATCGAACACAATTTACGCAAGCTGATCTAGTTCTAACACAGAGTTTGTAAACAAGCCGCTAAGGAACTGCGTCGGCAAAGTACCAGACATTCGCATTAAGGCCAGAAGATACATTGGAACGAACATGAGTATAAATATAAAGAGGGTAAATGAGGCTATTCAATCCTTGGTAAAGTTATTAGGGTCAGTTAAGACGCATGCACAAAAAGTTTTCTGTCATAAGTATTTGTCAAATGCGATTGTCTATCTATCTATACTATTATAAAAAGAAAAGATTTGATTGTTTGTTTGTAATGAATAGGCTCCGAAACTACTAGACCGATCTCAATAATTCTTTCACTGTTGGGTTCTGTGTTCCCACGGAAACGGGAACTACGCGGGTGAAACCTCTAGGCGTCTGCTAGTATAAAATATATATGCAAGAGCTGATTTATATTCCCTCTAATAACTCTTTATTGTGCACACCATAAACAGAAAAAAGTACAGAGAACAAAAGAACCTTATGAACAAGTGCCACAAGTGGCGGCCTTATCGCTAAGACCAGGCAACCAAGAAAAGAAAAACACGAGACAAAACAATAAAAACACCACAATGAGACAATGAGTTTGAGACAAAAACTTTTCTATGCAATCATCACCACTGTGCCACACCATTACCGAAGTTTGGCTGACAGAAAACAGCTAACCGATTTTCTATCCGTTACTAACTCAAAACACTGCATGCCAATATTAATAGTGCTTTTTAAACCGACATGGTAGGCTAGGTTGGTGTATATGCGTTTTGCTCTCGACTTTCCAAAGCCAAGGGGCACTTCAACCGAAGCAGAGCAATCAATGAACACATTACGAGCAGATAAGACGTGTTATTAGTCCGGCAAGGCCGCTTTCATCCCTGCTAGCTGAAACTAGTTCTAACTAGTTCGACAACAGAAGCTAGTGCCTTTATATGGAACTTCACGGATATACTAGAGCGGCAGTGACCATACTGTTCCAAGATTTTATGGATTTAATTTTTCTGTCGAGAAAGACGTATAGGTGTACTTTTAGCTGGTGCTCGCTGTTTATTCGACGTAACATCGTAAATAATGAAGAATTTTTTTTCGGTAAAAGTATTTACAGGGTTGAGTTACACAGACGTAACAGAAACGTAAAAACCCTCAAAATGGCATATGAGTTTAAAACGATATAGGCTCTAGTAGATTAATTTAAAAGATTTACGTGATACGTTAATGGCAGAAGAATGTATGGAAAATGGGATAACAAGTTTACATACTACGTAATTATTGCAAAGCAGTTTTATACAATTGTTACTAAAACATGACTACAAAAGTGTAAAAATTGTGTTGCACATTTTTAAATTTAAATAATGAGCCGAACTAGACGCTCTCGTAATGATAAGAGACAACACATGTCCATGATTATTGCAGCGATACATAGAAGTTTGAGTAACAAAACAAGTCTAGAGCATCGTTGCTTTGGCGCTCATTACTTTCAGAACCATCCTCAATAACCCTGTAATTTCGCTATTCTAATTATCATCATACTGACTGCCCACTGCTGAGAGAATGCCTTTTTTCTTGAACACTACCCATACCTGTCCTGTGCCAATGTCCAGGTTCGATCCGTAATTATTATTATATCGTCTACCTACGAGCTGGTGGACAATTAACGCTTCATTTACTAGTTTTTTTTTACCAACAATCCGTAAACGCTTTACTCTGCCAACGTGTCTTGCTGAACTCCATTTAAAATTCGTGGTTGTTACTATTCTAATAATAGAAGTTATAAATGAAAACATTTATGGGACACACGTGTAAAAATTACCAAAAAATATTAATCTTCATTTTCCGAGTCACAGTCAACAATATGGTCACCGTACAGCTCTGATCCCATATCTCCCACTGCGACAAGGTATCTCATGCGTTCCTACACTGAATATGTATGAGTTTAAACATTTGCATCTTCTTGTTCGACCGACATTAGTGCTTGTATCTTGTTGTTGTATTGTTTGTACGCCTCTTATTACATGTACTACTATCTATCTGTTAGGTATATCTGTAGATTATATCCTATGCTACGCTAGTTGTACTACCAAGTTGAGTCATTTGTTTTTTCTTAATAGCTTTGACAGCCCTGTTGGCTCATTGGTAGCATATCTGCCTTAAGAGTTGAAGGGCGTGGGTTCGATTCCCGCTCAGGACAAACATTTTGTGTATCAACAAATGTTTATTCTGTGTCTGGGTGTTCTGTATGTATTATAAGTATGCATTTACAAAAAAAAAGTATATATAGTAGAGTAGATAAAAAAAGTATATATGTATTCTATCAGTTATCTGACTTCCATCACACAAGCTCTGCTTAGTTTGGGGTCAGATGGCGCTGTGTGTAATGTCCTACGATATTTATTTATTTATTTAGCTAGTTATTTATTATGAGATTACTCATCTTTAACAACTTTCGAAACCGTGATAGGAAACAGTTGTTCCATAAAAAAGTTCGTTGATCCTTCACCAAACATACATACTTACAGGACTTACATAATCCGAAAAGACAGAAAAATAAAAAATATTCCATCTACAATCTTCAACTGTCTCGAATCTTCAATATGAAAGCACAGGACAAGACAGAAATGAAATCATATATTTAGAATATATAGCACATCGCAGAACTATAAAATACAAGAAGCAAGCCATCTCTATGATCTAGCGTCTACAATTTATGCGCGTAACGAACACTGTTTAAATTTAGAACGCAGGGTTGGGATTACAAATCACCATCTACGGGTTAAAGAGTCGATAAATCTATCCGGTACACCCACTGTGCGCCGATCCCGATGTTATCGCGACACTGGCTGCTTTGTGCCGGACACCAAATGAACTGTAGCTGGCTAGAGAGATTTGTGAATCGTGATAATTATTCCATTTTCAAAAATGCGCTGGCTTATGTACTCTTAGTTCACTCGTTCTATGTGTTTTTGTCTTAGTGGCTAGTGCGAAATAATGTAACAGAGATGAAAAAAAAAATCTGAAAGGGAAAATGTGCCAAATTAACAAACAGCAATGTCGCTACAAAAAATTATGTCAGTACATTTTTTTATTGTTGACAGGCTACGTGTTTGACCTCAGCTCACTTTATATTAAGCGACGGTGTGGTCGAAGATGGTAAACATACCAAGGCTGGAATAGAACTGGCTCTCAAGCACACACAAATGAACATTATCTTATTTTGAAAAAAAAATTGTTTTTAAGTGTTTATGTATGAAAATACTAGTGTTTTATCTGACGAGACTTATTCTTAACTTATTTTATGTGATTTAGGCAAATACTCAGATTCATTTTAAATATAATTATTTATCATAAAACATATCTAAATACTCGACCCTGGCAAAATGTACAAAGTGTAGAGTCAAAAACAAAAAAAAAAAACCTAACAGCAATTAAATATTAATGTCAAATGATATTTGAATAAAGTTGTTACAACCAAATCGAGCCACGCAAAGTTCAACAACTATCATTAATTTGATGATATAAACTGGCACTAAACAAACTCGCAAAGGAAGCCCTAGCGTTTCCATTTCCACCCGCAATAAGAACAATTTGAGGCAATAAAGACGCGAGTCGCTTGTAAATAATGACATCCATTACACGTTGGGAGCGCAACAATCATGTACATTTCCTTTTAAAGCGGCCGATCGACATCCGGTCAGTAAACGGATTCTAGCGATCCGGAGATGCGATCTCTCTTTAATTATATTGTTATCGAACCGCCGACCGCCCGGTCGAAGCGGCGGGTCGTGAGGTTACACCAAATAGATTATCTGTAGATGAGAGTGGCTGCCGCTTTTTGAATAGTCTCCTTTCATATCTACCTCCATCTGATGCTTGGTGCCGGCCACGGCGTTGTATACAAACAGTATGAGCATTGAGCTTTTCTTTACATTTATCCTCAAAACGATAACCCAAACTGTCAAATTTGTATTTTTTTTATATTTTGTATTATAAAATGTCGAAATTTTTAATTTGTTGACCGCAGGAGTATACACTATTCATCAGTCAAGCTAAACTAATCGAATCTTTGGATTACGTCATCTAGTAATTACGTAGTACATATAACGGTTTAATGTACGAAAAGGGGATGGCAGCCTTGAAAAGCTGGTCATTGTTGGCAATACCGAAGGAAAGAGACCACGAGGCCGGTCGCCAACACGATGGTCTGACCAAGTGAAAGAAGCCACTTCCTCTTCTAAATTCTACCAAGTGGCGGCTACTTCGGACCGGCGTCGATGGAGACAGATTGTCCGTCTAAGAGGTTCCAGTGACCAGGATCCTCAGACATGAGGGAACGATTTAAGAAGAAGATAACGATTTTATGCTTGACTGAATCAAAAGAAGAAAAAAAACATACTGCTCCATGCATTTGGCCAAGAGTCAAAGATTTTTTTGTAGAAAATAGGGTTTTTTATATCGATTTCCAGTAGTATAACAACAGTAAAAAAAATTATTAGTATTTATACTGCTCACTACACTTTTCAGTTCAAGTTCTTTATTCTCTCGAGATATGGTTACTCGAGATTTTCGAGCATTTTTTTGAAAGATTTCTGATTAATCATTTATGATAATGAGGTAAACACAGAACAGAACAGAAAAATAAACAGCTTCAACACTAATTAAATTTCATTCCCTTTTTATTTTGTGTTGTTATTAAATAGAAATTTTATTGTAAAAATATTTTAGTTTATAATATGTACAATTTTCACGAATCGCGAAGATGCTCCCATACTGTTTGATACCATACCGGGTCATTATCATTACAGCTCGGATCGCACAAGACTCTTTGATTGCTTTTTGTAATTTGGAGCATTCAATGTTTGAATTATTTTCGAGAATTTGTATTGTAGTGTTGGCACGTTCCGGCACGCCAGTTATCGATTGTCCAGTTTATCGACTCGACACGAAACTAGATCGATATTCCTAATACAAATAGGTAATTTGATAGCCTGTCCGTTTGAGTTATAATATATTTTTTCTTTTTGTGCAATAGTTTTAAATGTTAACTGCCAGCTATCGCGTCTGATATAAGACATAGGTTGCTATTGTTATGCAAAACAGTTGCCTATTCTTTGCACACATGACATTTAGATAATAAATTAGTAATAAATATCAGCTATCATAAAATAAACATATGTAACTAATCTGGCCATTTTAATTTATTTTGTAGGCTTATTGTTGTTTTCTATAAACATCAAATATGTTGTCTTGCTCAAGAATATACAAAAAGATTAACGATGTTGAAGTAACGCTTCTACGTTCGCCAAATACTTATTTTAAGTTTTGATGTTAATCAACCTGAGAAACAAACAATAGAGGCGAAAAGCGATGATAGCTCAGTGGTTAGCACGGTAGGTTCGCATGCCGAAGGGCGTGGGTTCAAACCCCAACAATGAGCTTGAGCTGCCGGTGAAGGAAAACATCGTGAGGAAACCATAGCATGGTGGTAGGGTACTTTCTAGTACTCGGCTGGCTAGCTACCACCCTCAAGTTGAAAATCTGCCGCCAAGCATCTAACGGTGTGTTCCGGCAGCCTCACTTGAGAGCCAGTTCCATTCCAGGCTAGGTGTGCTTTACCATCTTCGACCACACCTTCACTTAACATCAGGTGAGCTGTGGTCAAAACAACTAGCCTGTCAACCATAAAAAAAAAAAAAAAAAAAAGCTAGAGACACAGATAGACGTTAGGACTGAGTGGTATTAAGAACGGCTTTGGAAATCTTTATTTTGCAAACATATTTTAACTAGGTACTATTAAATCTGCAAAAACGAAAGAGTGAATGAATCGTAAATAAGTTAATAACATAGAAATATGATTTTTTAATTATTTTTTTTCATACAAAAATAGTTATTACCGAGACTCATCCGCGCACAACTTTGCCACGTTTATTACAACATTGTCGGAACGTCGAGATAAAAAACAAAACTATTCCATAGTATTTTGTGCGCGATTAAATCCCGGCGATAAACATAACTATGATATCAAGACGTTAACAGTTTAAAATGTATGAGCTGAATATTCAAAATATAGAGTGATATACTTACATTATATATTTGTCATTAACTATATTATACACGTACGGAGCGAAATTTAAATAGAAATAAAACACAAGGCAGGAAAGCGGAGAAATTATGCCGTTACGATTAATTTTTTTCGAATGTTTATATCAAGAAATAGCAATGGTTTCATGGAATTATAGGCATGTATGACTGTATGTGCCTATGACTTATTTTACTTGATTTTACTAAAAGCATGGTAATGGCAGAATGTACAAAGTGATATACCAAAATTAAAGAAAAAGGTAAAATGTCATTATGAATTTTGTAACAACGTTACGTTCTATAATCGCGTAAAATAAAACTCAGTCATCAGGCGACCGCACATACCAGCTGGCTTCACATGTTCTAATGGCTGTGGTTTGCTACGCGCGCACCTGCTGTCAGTGATTATGATTTAAGCAAAGGTTCATTCATAAATGTTGAATGGTTTTTTTTGGCTTTTGGCATCGCACTCTGAGCATTTTTCTAGTGTTAAGTGGCCAAAAATTAAGGAGAATAATACAAATCACTTTGTTTTTTTGGTAGGCATTTTGTGCACAGTGTGTGTGATTCGATGTTTTCAAATGTTTTAGTACAAATCAAATGAAATTCGATTCGATATTTTTCTTATACGTAGTTTTGAACAAGGTGTATACACTGCTCTACAGTTCGTTCGTAAGGATGACATCTAGTACGCAGTACTAAATAAATGTATATCACTGATTATTTATTGTAGTGTTCATTTAATTTGACTTTTTGTTTTGACTGCCTTTTTCTGCGCATTTCGTAGAATATCTGCTTCAAGAGCTGTAGGGCGTTGGTTCGATTACCACCGGGACAAACATTTTATATGACGATATATATATCTCTCTTCTGTGTGTATTAAAAGTATGTATTTACAAAAAAAAAGTATTTAAGTATTTTATCAATTATCTGGTTTTCATACTATAAGCTTTATTTAATTTGGGAGTTTACTGAATTACGATATATTATTATTATTTATCGGTGTGCACAGAAATTTAAATTTTATAATTATTTGCTTTAGAAGCTTTTTAACTAAAATTGTTGTTGTATGCATAGCCTTATTTGTCTGTCAGTTTGGCCTCGCGACACGCATCTGTGGTACCAGCCCAATTTCATAGTTTACGTTTCGTTGTTTTTTCGAAAGCATGGTGTGCTGATGTAACTTGATATTTAGTGGTCAATCGTGGTTTTATTTTTAGTCGGCAATCATTTGGAAAACTTTAGTGCTTCTTTTTTTCCGTGTCGATGTTTCTATTATACGAGTCTGTGTTTGGTCCATTTAATAGAAGTACTTTCGCTGTCATAGTATCGTAAAATACTTTACTGCTGAGAAAGCACAACAAATTTTAAGAATAAAAATCATATATAGGCACATTCGCGAGGAATAGTTTTATATTTAAATTTATATTATAGTAATAACTAAAAAAACGTAGTTAAAAGTAATGAGACGAAGAAGCCGTTCTCTTGACGGTGAGAGATAACGCATGCCCATTAAATCTATCACAGAATTTTGAGTAACTAAGTCCAGGGCATCGCTGCTTGGGCGCTCATTACTTTGAAACTTTTGATGGCTAGTTTCAACAGCCCTGTAATTTCGCTGGCTGCAGAACCATTCGAACCATAATATAGTTATGTTTGCACACTACTGCTTGTCAGTAGAATATCTGGTACTACGGTAGTACCTAGATGACTTGTTAAGGAGATCTACCACCAAGTGAAAAGAGAGAAATGTAAAAAGTAGGGTTGATTTATCGATTGAAAGAAAGAAAAAAAAACATTACAATACAAACAGACAAATTATGAACAACCTAGTTATACTGAACGGGTCTCTCAGCAACTTTCTCTCTCTCGCTCTCTCTCGCAAATAGGATAAAAAATATAGTTTCGACGCCCCGACGGAAACAAAGTCAACACGTTTAAGTCGGGACCGCACGGTTCAAGTTAGCCAGTTTCAACCTTCAGTCAAAATCCTTCCAGTAGACCGTTTTTTTTAAATTAATTTGCCCCATCGGACAGGCTAAAGCTGTAAAGCCATACTGCCTTGTCTTAAGTGTTATTTCTGCTGTCTCTTAGCTATAGTTATGATCAAAGTCCAGTCTTAGTTAAGTCCAGTCCGTGTCAGTCAAGTCCAGTCATGCTTTAGTAAAGTAGTGGCGATATTACTATAAAGCTTCGATGGAGTTTTGGAAGCAACACGAAAAGTCATGTTTCACCACATTTTATCATTTTCCCACACTCACGCTTGTAATTCGGCACTTTATGAATAAAACACCACCATTTTTACGCATAAACAATCGACAAAACACTAGTTTTGGAAAAAAATACAACGGAGCGACACGACTCTTCCCGCGTTCCCGCCAAAACTCGTACACCGTTAGTTTAAACAAGTGAGGTTGTACAAAGAAGGCTAATCGCGTGGCGCGTGCGCCGCCGCTGGCAGTGGCGCGGCTCGCTTTACAGTGTCACTCGAATATGGTGCTAGAGTTCACTTGGTTCAACAGATCATTGATTTGTCGACTGACTGACTGTATAAGGCGATATCTCCACTCAGTCTCTCTCAGGTATTTTTAATGTATAGCTAGCAGGTACTATGTGCTAACGGCATCTCTCGTCATCTCTTTTTTTTGGTATATATATGGTTGCCTGGGAGAGGTCGTTTTTTACGATAAGGATGCCTCTTGCGGCTCTTAAGATTGTGGCCAAAATTATAATAGAAGTATCCGATGTAATGAGACGTGAGTAATCCCGCATAAGTAAAACATAAATCTTGTCAGTATTTTAAATTAATTCTTTTGTTTTCAAGTTTTTAAGTTTCTGGTTTACGAGTATTAGTAAAGAGTAAAGTAGTTTCTATTTACGCAAACATTAGCTAGCTAATATTTGTAAATTTTAGTTTTTTTTTTGTAAATGACAGGCTAGGTATTTGACTAAAGCTCATTGGATGTTAACTGACGGTTCTGTCGTCGATGGTGAACACACCTAGCCTGGATTCGTAGCTACCGTGATTTGCGGCAGATTTACAATTTGAGGGCGGTAGCTAGCTAGCAAAACTAGAGATATCCTACCATCATAAAAAAAGTTTCGAAAAAACTTGTGAAATAAACTAGATTTTAGAATCGATCTAGATATCTTTAAACGTATGAGTGACAAAAAAAAAGATAAAAAAGTATTAATCCACCGTATCCTAGTACCGTAACATAATGAATAATTAAAAAAATAACACAAACACTAAATTACACAATAAGAAAAAACACTCTTAATGAACAAATCAGTAATAAAAAGAAGAGTGTCTATTTTATGGCATATTAACTTGGACGTTACGCCGGCTTACCGTCTATTCAAACATATTTAATAGTATCGTTTTGATTTCCTATATATGATCAGCACTGTCATAATGAATACGAACAAACCTGAAAAGCAGACAATCGCACGATAAATAAAAAGCGACAAAGCCACAGTACGCCTAGTCGCGACAGAATAAAGACGAGATCTAGTTTAGCCTGCGTGGGCGCAGCCGTGGGCCGTCCAAGCTGATAATCGAATAACTATACTATGACATGGACGGAATAAGGAACCTTTCTTAGGGGGAGAGTGATGTTCAAAAACATCGCTAACTAAACAATACTCACCAGTAAAAGTCTTCCTGTTGTTAGACACGTAGAACAAAATGTTGTAAAATTCTTAACGCTCTCTCCAGTTCCTGCTTGAAGCATTTCAAAACTTTTCGTATAATAACTGTATGCAACAGTTAACTTGTAAAATGTTCGTGATAGATGCTCTGTATTTGAGCTTGCGTTATATGACTATACCTGGAAGAGATTGCTCTCGGCGATTAGGACGCCAGTTTTATACTAGTTGTTGTATTAAAATCTCTTTGCTTCTGGATTCCTGGTATAAACGAAAATGATAACATTTTTAGATTCGAAAAAAAATTTCCTTTCATCTTGGCTGATATTATGCAAGTGGTCTACGATGTGGCGGGCTTGCCCGAAATTTGATTTCTCTGGATTAATACATCTTTTTTTTTCTATGTAAAAAGTAATGAGACGCACGAGACGCTCTCCTGATGGTAAGAGATAAAGCCTGTCCATGACCATTGCAGCGATACACAGAACTTTGAGTAACAAAACAAAGTCCAGAGCATCGCTACTTTGGCGTTCATTACTTTGAGACTTTCTATGGTTAGTCTCAACAGCCTAATAATTTCGCTAGCTGCAGTACCCTTCAAACCGGAACACAGTAATGTCTACACACTACTGTTTAGCGGCAGAATAACTGGTACTGCGGTGGTACCTACCTAGATGATCTCCTGCTAAGGAGATCTACCACCAAGTAAACCAAATTAAATTAATAACACATCTATACTTTATTCATTATTATTGATTGCTTGCACCGCGGGATTTGGTTTGAGTATCACTGGGGGTTCACCCCCAAGGAATCCCACCTAGCAACGTCCATGCTTTACTTATTTGAATAACAAGCTTCGTAGGAGCCGAACCCGTCCGAAAATACCCGAAAGGTCGGGCTAAATGTCAAATGGAAGTATGCGAGGTCGAAACAGTCTGTGCCCCCAGGCGTTTAATTGTTAATCAGATATACGATCTTCCGTTACTGGACGGCTAGAGGCGGCACTCTGTTTACGTAATTAAGCTATACTAGTTGATTGGTATTTTTAATTGAGATTTTGGTTTTGATGATATGATGTTACTTTGCACGCTTTTGTGGTAATAAGTGTCTTAGCGATGGCAGATACTTGGGTAGTTCGCCTTTCCAGGAAACCAAGTCTTTTTTTTGTGTTTGACAGCTCACCTGATGCTAAGTAACGATGTGGTCAAAGATGGTAAACACTTAGCCTGGAATAGTACTGGTTCTCAAGTGAGGCTGCCGGAACACACCATTAGATGCTTGGCGGTAGATTTTCAACTTTTGTTACCACCGCACTATCAGATATTCTGCCGCCAAGTAAGTGTGAGCACAAAACTGTGTTCCGCCTTGAAGGAAAAGCTGGTAAAACTACAGGGTTAATGTTAGGTACTCTCATACGAATGTTTCTAAGTAATGAACACCATTTTATCAATTAGTTTGGATATTTTTTTTGTTACTCAAAGTTAGTGTTTGAATTAGGTATCTTTTACTTGTTTATCTTATTGATTTTTAGTGCAAATAGTGACTAAAATTGAAAAGTGTACGCGAACACATTTCAATCTGTCTTTTTTATTACAACTGGCAGATAGGGCTAAGAGGCGACTGCTTTATTATTTTATTAACCTTTTCAAAATTTATTAATCTTTGAATATTTCTTCTAAGCAAGTCTGCTCTATCGGTAACCGCATCATCGTTTAACATCAGGTAAAATGGCGGTCAAATGCAATTCAATTTATTGATGAAAAAACATTACCCTTGATTACCATGCAGCTTAAAAATAGATATTCATACAAGACTGTTCTACGAGAATATAACCTCTTGTAGGTCGTAACGATCCGACCTGTCGCTAATAGATTGGCTTTATTCATCTTGACAATGATGTATGACTACCCTTCGTTGATGATTAATTAGCACTTATTTACTTTAAACCTGTTCACCATTTTTACCTACAGGATTATGCGGAACGGTTGCACTAATCCGAATGAAAGTACAATTTTTAACTAATTTAAAAAAAAGGTTCCCAATTCGGTTCTATTTTCTAAATGTTTGTTACCTCAGAACTCCATCAGTTATTATCCGATTTGGAGTCTTTTTTTCATCAAAATCGGGTTGATTTTTAAACCAAAATAACTAGAAAAAATGTGTCATGCAAGTAAACGAAATTGCGTATTTTGCATTCTTCTTGCGGTCCACCTGTGGATCGCGACTCAAATTTTGAGAAATGCTGTCATAATCACGCAGTGATTATTATGACATATATTATGACATGTATATTATAATAACCGCGATAGTTTAAACAGTGTTTCTTCTTAGTTACACATTATATAGTGTACATTTCTGTACGTCTAGAAATCTGTATATAAGCCTGATACCACCCATGAAGCGGAATGACAGCTATGAAGTAGGCGAAATACGACCGCTGGTTCTATGGCCCTAGATTGCCGATAGCTGGCTGGATGATCGTTATTTGGTGCAGTTTCACGGTTATCTGTCCGATACTTAAATTATACCTTTAGATTAGGCATGGTGGACAATGGAGAGATGTTAAAAAAGAAGGTGTGGTATATTTAGAGAATTTCTTTATTAGGGTTGTCCGAAAGCTATGGCAGACTAGTTGGAATATTGTCTAAATTCCAAGTTCACGTTCTAAGATTTTTTTGACCCACGCCCTACTCTTAAGGCAAATATAATACCAATGAGCCAGGGCTGCCAATTATGCACAACACCTGGATTTAGGTGGTTGAGCTACAATTATAAATTAAATAAAAAAGAAAATTTAAAGATTTATTTGACTACTAAATGCTTTTTATACGATTAACGACTTTCTCAAGGATACATTTAAGTAATTCTATTCGACCTTATAATTAATTATATTGACATTAATTCTACTTATTACTTTTTTTTTTAAATTGACATTTAAATTATTACCTAATTATAATTGTATCTATTTTAAATGAGCATGAAAGAACTATTTTATAAACAACATCAGTGACTCGCATTTAATTTTGTACACTATCTGTGTTAAAGCATGATGAGAATTATGTGGAATAAAACCTAAACTGTAAACCTCCCATGTTAATGGAAATAAACAACAACAACAACAACAACAGGATTTTCAACAACAACAACAATTTTGTTTGTGATAATTAGAAATATTTTGGTTTTATGTAGATACTAGCGGCTTGTCCCTTCGCACGGGTGGACATTTATTTTTTAATTAAATTCTAGTAATAAATATAGCTTATGTTACTCAAGGAGAACGTAGCATTCTAATGGTGAAAGAATTTTTGAAATCAGTCCTGTAGTTTTTTTCGTTACAAACATATAAAAATGTAGTCTTTCCTCTTCATAATATTAGTTACTGTAGATTTATAAAGCACTACAAGCGATGCGAACTAGATTTGTTTGTCACAATATTCTAGAGAAATGCTTTCTATGCTGCTTAAAATGCTTTCTATTAAAAATATCTCGAAAACTACTCATAAAAAAATGTGCATAGGTTATTTAGGTTTTAATGTCTTTACTTTACCGCTGCCGGTGTGTATCAGGCTTTACATTCTGGATACCCGACTCATTGTTTTGTCGCGAAGTGAAAGGTCTTGGGTGTTATTTTTTTGTGATATTTTTTTACTGTTATTGTAGAGAAAGAAATAAATGTATACATAGGTTATCATTCTATCAAAACGATCTGGTTATGGTATACAAGCATGCAAAGAAGTATTCCGTTCTTACATGTTTGTTAAATTGAGATTAAACGACTAAAGTGAAAAATAGCAATAGATCTTCAAAGATATAAAAATAATAGAATGCGTCATGAAGACTACAAATGAGACAAGAACGAAAAACACCATTAAAAAGGCAAATAAAGTCTTTTCGTAAATGAGAAGAAGCCTTTGTTTGTTCTGCATTTTTGTAACAACAATCGTTAAACCAACCTTTTTTAAATTACTGGGCTGTTGAGACTAGCCATCGAAAGTCTCAAAGTAATGAGTGCCAAAGCAGTGATGCCCTGGACTTTGTTTTGTTACTCAAAGTTCTGTGTATCGCTGCAATGGTCATAGACAGGCGTTATCTCTTACCACCAGGAGAGCGTCTCGTTCGTCTCATTATTTCTTACATAAAAAAAATAATAATTATACCATAAGGTAAAAATAGTTCCTTGCTAGTTTATTTTGATTCACAAACAAAGGCCGCACTAAAAGGTCCAGTTACCGCGCCAGCGCTGCTAGATCCGCGTAGAAAGTAAATAAATCGGTGCTAACAACTGGCCCAGCACCCGCACACCATAATGGAGAAACGATATACTTTGTCCGCTCTTAATTATGTAGTTTGGTGAAAACGTTTGCTCTTATAAAATGTCATTTTTCATTTCATTCATTTCAAAAAACTACAATTATCATTACAGTATTGTTTTACGTACCATTTAAATTTGGCCTTGTTGGCTCATTGGTAGTATATCTACTTTGAAAATAGTTGCGTGTGGGTTTGATTACCATACAGGACAAAAAAAATTTATTATATACAAATGTTTGGTCTGCGCCTGGGTGTTCTGTATGCATTATAAGTATGTATTTACAAAAATAAAGTATTCAAGTATTCTATCAGTTATCTTACATCGAAAAGTCGAAAAATCTTGTATAATATATAATCCTACTATAATATATCCCACTAATATTATAAATGTGAAAGTTTGGATGGATGGATATATGTTTGTTACTCTTTCCCGCAAACACTAGGTACTGAACGGATTTGAAATTTGGTATGGAGGTAACTGAGACCCTATAACAAATAGACTTTTTATCCTGAAAATAGGTAGCAGGTAACACCGCGGAGCGCAGCTAGTTAAATATAATAAATATCGTAGGACATTACAAACAGTGCCATCTGTCCCCAAACTAAGTTTTTTTTTTGTAAAACAGTTTTTTTATAAATACTTAACTTTAAAGTATATATAAAACACTCAGGACACAGAACAAACATTTTTTTTACACAACAAAACATTTTTACCACAAAATATTTGTCACGGGTCGGAATCGATCCCTTGTCTCACAGCTCTTAAAGCAGATATACCTGCTAATAATTAGTCAACGGAGCTGTGAAGTTAGATAGATAGATATAACTCTTTATTGTGCACATCATATATAGTAAAAAGTACAGAGAACAAAAAACCTTATTACACACCTAACCTTACCTTGTTAGTCACATATTGTGCGAACAAATTGTGAAATTTAATATTAACTAGTTACTTTACATAGTGAAGCAGTACTCAGCAATTTATCATAACAGTTTTCATAACTTTGACTCGATCACGTTTGCATATTTTATGAGTTTTATTACGTTATTCTAATAGGCGTCTACTCGCTGATGCCGGAACGCGCAGATAGACTAAAGATGCATGCAAATTCTGTAGATTATTGTAATAAATTATTAGCGCTACCTAAAGTATATTAGGTCACAAAAGTTTGACTTAGTAGACTTTTTTTTCATTAGACTGCCCTGTTTGTTCGTATGCAGTGGCGTAACTATACCATCTGGGGCCCGTGGCAAATTCTTTTGATGGGGCCCTATCAGTAAAAATCGTCACGTTGTACTCAGTTTGATTTTAATAAACTTCGAAATTTTCAGCGTACTCAATTACACGTTGTATATGTCCCACTAATGGCCATAGGCCTTCTCTCTTAGGCGAGAGGGAATAGTCTGTAGTCCCCACGCTAGCCCAATGCATATTGGAAACTTCACATTCATCCATAGAACATAATATCTCAATGCATTCATCATCTATTCGCTAGATTTTCGGTGAAGGAACAACATGTCAAAAATTATCACACAAAGAATACGCAGTCAGTAGAGACTTCATAAAAAAATATCAAATCCGGAATTCCCCTAACATAGTGTTGCTAGCTCGCCACGAAAAAAGGGAAAACAAAATGGGGAAATCCCCGTTCGTCAATGCTCACCCGCGCTGCCAACGTACCGCGACAAAATATGTAAAAACCAATGGATGTGTTCTAAAATGAATAGAGATATGCAATTAGCGGTATTTTTATTGACAGTTTGTCGACGGCCATAAGTACGTAAAATTACTCGTCACGGGTAACGTGTACATCTAAATGAATCAACATCTTTATGTTTAGGTTGGTTGAAATCAACAATTAACTTGAAATTGTATTATGGTCTTTTGTTGTCTCACTTTGGATTTTAAGCAGAACTTATAAAAATATAATTTTCAAATAAAATAAAATACTCAGGTACAATGTAAAAACATATTTTTGAGCTCGCGGCCTCTTGGGCCGGGGCCCTCTTGGGTCGGGGGCCCGTGGCATTTTGCCAGCCCTGCCACCCTATTGTTACGCCACTGTTCGTATGGTAGAATATCTTCTTCACGAGCTGTAGGCCGTGGGTTCGATTCCCACCAGAACAAACATTTATGTGATGACAAACGTTTGTTCCGTGTTTGCGTGTTTTGTATATATTTATTTATAAGTAATTATTTGCAAAAGAAAAAATACAAAAGTGTTCTTTCAGTTGTCTGGTTTTCATAGTACAAGCTTGGCCTAGTTAGGGGTCAAGATGGCGCTGTGTGAAAATGTAGAAGGATATTTATTATTTGTATTTATTACATATGTTTACATTTTGAAAATATTACTTTTTTAAACAACTTAGTGGCTTCAGAAGTAAACAGCAAAATGCCTGGTGATGATAATGACCTAAAGAATATTAAACCAACTTAAAATTAAATAAAAAATCGTTAAAAATATTCATTAGATAAAAGTTCACACTTAATTTTTCTGCTAACTTTCATATCAATGTATATTTAAACTAGAGGACTCCTCGCGGTTTCACCCGCGTAGTTCCCGTTCCCGTGGGAATACAGGGATAAAAAGTAGCCTATGTCATCCGGAAAAAGTGTAGCTTGCCAACGGTGAAAGAATTTTGATTATCTTTATTATTAGACACTGTAATTTATTTACTAAACAAAAAATAAAAAAAAACTTAATTTAATACTATTAACAAAATGTATACAAAAAATAATTTTTAAAATCGGTCTAGTAGTTTCGGAGCCTATTCAATACAAACAATCAAATCTTTCCTCTTTATAAAAGTATGGATAGATAGATTAAATAAATAATATACAAGGTTTTATTATTATTGCAAAACTAATTTGGCTCAAGAGAAATAATAACGAGATCACAATTTTGTCATCGTCTGTACCGCGTATGACAGGTAGCAATCTAAAATAATTAAACACGACGACAGTAGCTCGCTCCAGTACTAGCAGCTAGTTATACCAGCTTAGTTATACAACAGGCAGTTCTAAACGCACCATCGTTCAAGAAATGTCCTATGTACATGCGAATACCATGAATTATCGAGCGAGATGGCTTGCAACATCCGCTCGAGTTATTAATGTTGAAAAGGGAAAGGAGAAAAGGTAGGAAGGTTCGCCATTATAATTATTAGCTAGATATTTATACAAAACATACTTATTACCAGCGGTCATAAAGAATTTTATATAGTTTTTTTATGTTCATGTCACAAGTAGAACTTTCATTAATGTAATTATAATATATCAGAGGTCGGTAACCTGCGGCTCTTTTAATGTTCTTTTTTTTAATCGTTGATAGGCTGTGTTTGGCCACAGCTCACCTGATGTTAAGTGACGGTGTGGTCGAAGATGGTAAAGCGCACCTAGCCTGGAATGGAACTGGCTCTCAAGTGAGGCTGCCGGAACATACCGTTAGATGCTTGGCAGCAGATTTTTTTAACTTAAGGGTGGTAGCTAGCCACCCGAGTACAAGAAAGTACTCTACCACCATGCTATGGTTTCCTCACGATGTTTTCCTTCACCGGCAGCTCAAGCTCATTGTTGGGGTTTGAACCCACGCCCTTCGGCATGCGAACCGACCGCGCTAACCACTGATCTATCATCGCTACAAAGGTGAATATATTTCTTTTACATTTGCGTTTTTTAGACACACCACGCTTTCATTGCTTTACTTTTTTATTCTATTAGAATTAAACAACAAGATGTGATATATTTTAAAACACAACAGCCAGTTGCAGCGGGAGTAAATGTTCGGGTGACACTACAGTCGCTACCAAGATGATACGGTAAGTGACAGGCGACACGAATTCGCTTTGAATTGCATACGAGCGGAATGAAATATGCTATCTGGTGCATGGAAATAGTGACATTGATAGATTTTTATCGGAGAACTGTGGAAAACGTGGAATTTTGAAAGATACTGTATTGAAAGATCATATACCTACTTATTCATGCATTATCATATCCTACTAATATTATGAATGCGAAAGTTTATGAGTATGGATGTAGGCAAACGCAAGCCTATGTGTTAAAAACCCCACGGTAGACATGTTCTGGAGTGGAGAACGAGAATTGGCAAACGTAGCGTAGAACGCCCTGAGACTCGATGGAGTGACGATATACATATGACAGCTGGCGATGGATGGAATCGAAAAGCCGAAGATCGGGCTGAGTGGCGTGTCTTGGGATAGGCCTATGTCCAGCAAAGGACTTCGACAGGCTGATGATGATGATGATATTAAAAAAACCCCAAACTAATATTAGAGTTAACAGGGCAGTGTGTATAAAAGAGGGTAGAATTTCACCCTGCAATAGTCCAGTTTAAAAAGTTTAGTTATGTGCTTTGTAAAATTTTAAGTTTGTGATTTGAATTTTGCAATAGTATAATTAGCAAAACAAAGCACGTTTCGACTGCACCGTCTTGAACACAACTCATTTATTCAAATCTCTGCTATCGAGTTACAACAGTAGTGACTAATGAACATGGCCGCAGATAAACTCGTTTTCTCGACGACAGATGTCACTACGGGACTTGGACAAATGATAGACTCCGGAGGCGGTTTTACATAATGCTACTGGGAGCAAAAAGTTTAGATTGTTTCGTGACGGGCCTAATTAATTGTTTGTTTTGTTAATTCTGACTATAAAGACTTCTTAAGGACGTTTTGATTTTTATGAGTCACTTATCGACTTACGTGGGTAGGTACTTATTAAAAAAAAAGGTAAAACTTCTCGATTTTTAACAGGTCCGAACCAAAATTTAGTAGTAGGTACTAAGATTGGGGAACTTTTTGACAATACGTACCGAAAAAAGGGTTGACACAATTTGCATTAAAAAAAAGAAAAAAAACAACGTTTAGTAATCTGTGTTTTCTGGTATAAAACACAAAAACATACCAGTTAATAAGTTAAAGATTCAGTAATCAATAAAACTGTCAAACCTGACGTAAACACAAAAATATGTTTTGGTAACAAAAATAGTTTTTGAAACTGTTATAATATGTATGTTTTACTTGATTTTAAAATACAAATGTGCTTGAAAATAACTTAATCACTGGCAAAAGTAAAGCGCGACGTCAAAAAAAAAAAGAAAAAGAAATTGAGTACGTACTTCCATTTTGTAAAACCGATGGTAAATAAGCGTTGAAGTCCATTTGACGTTTGCTAGTTTGTTATAAAATAGTCCGCATCTAGAAATGTAGATCAAGCTTGTCTCGTCCAGACTTCGTACATTGTTAAATCAGTTAACTTTCGAAAGTTTCATTATTCTAACCCCAATTCAATAAGGAAATTAAATTTTCTTAGTCGTTGTTAATTAAAATAGATTAGTTACATACACAGTCGTTATAATTTTATGCGTGATTAAACAAGGCTTTCCTTCTTTTATGTTCTCGACAGATAGAATCTACATGATTGAACGATATTATTTACGCAGTTTATATACATTTTGAGCAATTTTACATGTACATGATACTGGCATTTTTAACTTACTTGCAAAGTTGGTAAAATGATGGAACTAAACGTTTTCCTTGAAAAGCTGTCAGTTTTGTCGGTAGTGGCTCTCTCATTAAAAATGTCAAATGAGTTGGCAGTCTACTTTATGATGCTATCTATTTTCTAAGTTAAAAAGTAATAGTATTCGATTTAGCTTTTGCCTACGATAAAGGTTGAAACAGTGCGCAAAATTTGATTAAATTAATTCTTTGATCACATTGAAATAAAGTTGATATCCGTTAGCAATTTAAAAGATATTACATAGCAGTTCTTAAGAGTATCTAAATGCTAATAAATGTAGGTAACCAAAAGGCTAGTATCGAAGATTTTCCAGTAGTTTAGAATGCTTAGAGCATTTCAAATTGGACACCTCACACAACGACCTAGCCGTAGAAATAATGGTACTGCCAGCATGGATTACAGCTTACTTTAGCGCAATACTGACTTAATTGCGAAGAAGTAGAGGCTATTTTGGAGTAATGATCGCGCTTTCGACAGACTTTGACGTCAAGTTGACATTCCTAGATTGAAAGGTCGCAAACTGGTCCAACGATTATCGACTAAGCCAGGCTTGTACAGGAAACTGCTATTTTAAGACTCTCTGAACTTTATCTGGCATCACTGCTTACGTACAATTACTGTACTAAAAACAGATTTGTTATTGTCACTTTTTATAGCTGGTCACATAAAATATTTTGTTGCTCAGGTGGGTTCCTCTGGAGATACCTGGCTTTCCATCAACTAAAAAGTCAACTCGAAAAACCGCAGCATACTCTAAGCTCTAAAGTCAGATGTCTTTATTTTCTTATTTTTTTATTTATTTATGTGGTTAACAAGACCTGATGTTAGAAATATCTGGTGCCGTTACTTAATGCCAATTTATCATAAAAATTAAAGATAAAGCTCGGTCTTTTAAAATCTTCACAACAGTTTTTTAATAAATTTTATTTTTAAATTACAAATCGGCTTGCTTTTGATCGTTAGATGTTAGAATTTCTAACTACTAAAAAGTTTTCTCTTTGGCAATTAACCAAGTACAACAGCAGTACCTAATTGCAGGTAATTCAGACGACCGTAAAACCCTAATAAGATCACAAATTGGCAATCTGCGTATAAACGACACTTTTAGTACGCACTCGAGTCGACTAAGCTACAGTGTCTTAGCTCGTTTTCCCATAAGAAAATCGGGCTAACCCACATCCATATCCATCACTGGTAGCGGTTTGAAAGATTATCAGTCATTTGGGAAGTATTCGCACTGACCGCACGATCAGGCGCTGGCAGTCCAGGCAACGGCCGCCAGGGCAATAGCCAATAGCCATCAGGGCAACGTCAAACGTTCGATCTACCATCTACGGCGATCCGCCATATTGCAGTCATTACCGTCGCACGCGACGACAATATCGTGACAATTTCCGTACAAGCGGCGCGAAATGATGATTATTGGTGATGATGATCGCTACTTGAGTCCGTATTCTATTACTTTAAACTATTTCAAAGATTAAGTCAAGAGATATAATATATTTTTAGTGTATTTCCGCTTAACAGTCCGGCAAATTTACGTCACTGTTGTAACCAAAACTACTTTTAAGCGGAAATGGACTAAAAATTCAATACTTAAAATGAACTTCCGAAACCGCAAAATCAAAATCTAAATGTATTTATTTGCTAAGTACACGTGTCAAAATGTTGGTACATAAATAAAACGTCGCTTAGACCTTACTTAGTATTGGGTGTGCAAAAACTAGATAAAATTGTTACTATTAGAATGTCAAAGTGACGCTTGTATCAATCAATTATTTATCGATGATTAATATATGCGGATATACTTAACAGCCTTATTTCATCAATGAAAGTTAGGATTTGTAACAACACTTCGTAACATTTACGCTTTATTTCGGCTTACCCTCAAGTTAAAAATCGGCCTCAAAGCACCTAACGATGCACCTAAGCTGTGGTCAAACACCTAAATTGATAACAGTAAAAAGCATATTAACATAGGAATATGGTTTTAATGTAATAATGTTTATTAGAAAGTTTAACACAGTTTGATGGTTCACGGTTTTACACGGTTGGCACAGGATATAGATAAATGGACGACATATAGCTAATAACCAAATCGGTAAATAATCCAATAAAACTGCTAAGAGCCATAAAATTTCAGTAACTAAATTTATGTACCTAGCCATCCCAAGTATTAATAAAATAAAATATATTACATGAACAATGTAATTAATCCTTGTATGAGACATTTTGATTTTACTAAATTAAAATCACAAAATAATACAGAGTTTGTAATCTGTGTTTTCAAAAAAAAAACAGCGTAAAAAAATGTGAAAATGTGTCATAATCGACATTAGTCCAAAACAAATGCCGATTATGGCAAATTTTGCCTCCCAGGCAATCGCGCTAAATCTGTCGTCAGATTACTTCCGTACGTGATACAATTTCCAGAGGTTGCCACAGAGATGAGACATGTCATATTACTGCATACTTCGGATGCTTCATAGGAATTACTTTGGATTGAATCTCGGAGACCCCCTACGTGCGAAGAGGGCAAAGCGATCGATCTAGAAAATTATTATTTCTCTTCCAGCGATCAGAATTTCGATTTGTAGGAGACAGCTGCATTTCATGTAGCGATAAACGTTTGAATTTAGAACAGAATTTATCCTAAGAGTGGTTTCAATAACTTGATTTTTTTGTTAATAACTGTAGCGTTCTTTATTTAAATTTAGTATTTGTGCGTTTTTTTGTTTCTGATAGATTATTGTGAGAAGTAGTCATTTTTACAACAGGTGTAAAGAAAAGCTTATAAAAACAAAAACTTGTGAATTATAATTATTACTAACACATTTTTTTAGGGTATAATATAATATACATGGTTAACATCAAGCGGGATGGCGGTCAAAGGCAAGCCTATCTACGATAAAAAAAAAAAACAACATATAAGCAACAGACGTATATTTGTATAATATATATATATACGTCTGTTGCTTATAATAAATAATAGTTTTTTTTCCATTTTTGTTTCTTCGTCATTAATTCTGAAACTGATCAATGGACTAACATGCGGTTCGAAATATACATGTTTTCTAAAGTTCTAAATAGGATCAGGGAAAGAGGAGTTATGAAAGAAATGATAGAAAAATATTTCACTATAAGTTGAAATACGTAATTTAGCGGCTGCCATTGTGCATAGGGCTCAGCGTACAATGTACGTATTTGTTACTGAAGCTATGAGACGAACGAGACGCTCCCGCGATCGTAAAAGATAACGCATGTCCATGATCATTTTAGCGGTATACCTATAGAACTTTGAGTAGCAAAACATAGTCCAGGGCATCGCTGCTTTGGCGTTTATTACTTTAAGACTTTCAATAGTATTCATCATCCCTGTAATTTCCCTAGATGCACAGTACCGTTTAATCCGCAACACAGAAATGTATACACACTACTGCTTGGCGGAAGAATATCAAGTACTTCGGTGGTATCTACGTAGACGACCTCCTGCTAAGGAGATGTACCACTTAGTGAAAGCTGAACATTTAGTATATGTATTTTATTTAGATTTCTATAAATCACAAATCACTCGACTGCGCAAGCGAAGCCGCGAGCAGCAGCTAGTTTGCCATAAGAGTGAAATAAAGTAAGTAATCGGTTATCCAACTTCCATAGCACAAGCTTTGCTTAGTTTGGGGTCAGATGGCGCTGTGTGTATAATGCCCTACGGTATTTATTTATTTTAAATGAATTTCAAACTCCATTGCACTAATTAAATTTAAATCTTGTCATTTGAAGCTCTGGATTTAGTTGCACAAGCGAGGTAACGATAGCATCGGGCGCTATCTTCGGATCTCTATGTTTCAATTTGAATGCACGCTTCGATAAATCATTGGACCGGATTCAACAAGACTTGTATGTGTTTATTTACAAAAAAAAAGTACATAAGTATTCTACCAGTTATCGGGTTCCCATAGTACAAGCTTTGCTTAGTTTGGGGATAGATGGCGCTGTGTGAAATGTTCGACGAAATTAATGTTGGTTTTTTTATATTTTGACAGGCTTGATGTTTGACCACAGCTCATCTGATGTTAAGTGACGGTGTGGTCGGCGATAGTAAATACATCTAGCCTGGAATGGCACTGAAAATTAGATTACCTTTCTTTTAGTTATTTCTATATACCTATACAATTATATGTATAAGAGAACATATTTTTCCAATTATGCGGGAATTATATTGCTGCAAAAGTTATATCGTTAGTCGCTTCCTAAAAATATTTCATCAGAGACAACGCTCTCAGTTTAAAAGCAATACTGTTTCATATTCGACGTTCCAAATACTCGAACTAAACCTATTCCACTTTCATTGTGCGAACCGCTAAACAGTGAAATGCGCTGCCCGAGTACATATTTCTCGATACATACAATCTAGGTGTCTTCAATTCGAGAGTTAATCTGTACCTTATAGATAAGCGTGCTCCATCGTAGACCGCATCTTCACTTAACATCAGGCGTAATGACGGTCAAACGCAAGTTCATCTAAAATAATAATTACAGACAGAGTAACTCTGATAAATGTAAATGATTAATCTAAAACCAAATGTACTGTAAGTTTAATGCAAGTAAGATATCTAGGTACGAGTAAGTGAACCTACCCATGATATCTGTTCGTTTTCATTAACACAAGTAATATTTCATCGAGTATATCGCATTGATTTTCAATTAGAATAGTAATACAGTCAATGTTAATACTTTATCTCATATTTCTTTATAGTTGGAGAGCTGCTGTCTTTAAATTAGAGACTAGTTTTCGAATTTTTCTCTTTGCAATTCGTAAATTTTTGAAGTAAAATGTATGTATTAAATGATCTCCGACTTAATAACCATAATCATAATTACATGATAAAAATTGCCCTTGCGATACGTTCAGAGTTTTGACTTTGTTAGTCAAAAATATTTACCAAAAAGTAATTTAAGACTGAAATGAAGGACATTATTTAAATTGTAATGTTTTTCAATAGGATTATTTTTAAATGCATTTTGTAGAATATATATTTTTCTGTTTATAAATTGTCACACAATGACGCATATATTTGTGACAAGTAGCGTGAAAAGTTAGAAATTTTTTGTGGGCAGCCATGCTAAATTGGTACCATTCGGTATAAGTTTTGTTGTGTGTTTTTGGGATGTTTGTATTGTGTCAAATAAATAGGTTTCTTCCTTTATCACTACTAACTTTACTTAAGCTGCTTGTTACGTAAAAAATACCCGCTGTACTTAGTTACTAACTATCACCTGAGTTTGTGGGTAGGGACAAAATATAAACCAGCGCCGTAAGAACTAAATTCTTACAGCATAAATCTGATTTTGTCCTTTTGACAATAAACATTATTCGTATTATTTTTATTTATAAGACATTATGTGGATTTTTTTCTTCATGTTTATTTGTCAATAAAGTTATTCTTATTCTTAAAGTGTGATACTATATTTCTTAAAAAATTAATGACTGATTGTGGTTTAAAATCAGTCATTGAAATGCCCTATGCATATTATTGCATATAGTCCGGTTGCTCCTGTACAAACAACAACGTTGAGAGGAGGTTATAATAAAATTGTCACTTCAATTAGTAGTGGTTTGCTGCATATTCACAACTGCTTCGATATGCGGGTTCGGATTGTAAATATTTATTGAACGCGCCTTGTAAATTAGTACAAAGGATTACCATTGATTTTAAATCACGTTGAAAATGATAACAGGCTTTGAATTTGTATTTAGAGCGTATTGATCAGTGATAAATGAATAAAAATTGAATAAATCGTATAGTCCCACGATATTTATTTATTTTATTTATTTTTTATGTAAAAATAATAAGACAAACAAGACGCTATCCTGATAGTAATAGGACGCCTGCCCTTGATCAGCGGTACTTAGAACTTTATGTAACAAATGTGCATATATTTATGGTTGACAAGCTAGGTGCCTGATCATGCTCAGATGTTAAGTGGCGGTGTGGTCGAAGTTGGTTTTAGCGACAGTCGGAAGCCTCATACAATTTTACAGCATTTTCTTTAGAGTTGAGCGTAATTCCACGGTTCCCGGAGAATATAAAACTAATCCGCGTATACGGCTGTGTCCATTTGCTCATAAAATGCTTACTGCTTTATAGGAATTGCGATTTTAGTACATTCTGGAAACGCTGTAATCTCACCCAGGTCGACTCTCAGGGCTGGCGAAAATAAATAAGTTAAAAAAAGAGCAAAAGTTAAATTAGTTAATACTGTTGCATCCTGTTTTGTGTGTTATTAAATAAATAAATAAAAAAGCTGTCGATAGTCTAATATTACACATACTAAGATTTTAATTAATAGCGTTTACGACAAGGATGACGATTGGGATTCGAATACAAAACTCCCTCCGTTGTAGCGCAACATAAACCTGTTGGGATTTGAACCTATGACCTATGTCATGTGAACCGAGCACGTTAACCAATGAGTAAATGGTACAGACAGAATATAGGTTGATTATGCTAATTCCATCATGCCCACTCTACAGTCGGACAACCAGGAGCTTTGAGAAGCGACTCCGCTTCATGGTCAATATTACAAAAATTCGAACTAAACGGTTCGACTCTACCTTCATTGTACGAACCGCTAAACGATATAATTTGCTGCCCGAGTGGGTGTTCCCTGATAGATACAATCTGGGTGCCTTCGAGTCGCGAGTGAATCGATTTCTTCTAGGCGGCTGCCCCACCGTAGACCGCATCTTCACTCAACATCAAGCAAGTTGGCGGTCAAACGCAAGCCCATTTGTAATTTAAAAAATAATGTTTGTTATATCAACTTGATGCAATTAAAAGCACCCTTTCATGAGTAATCAATCAAGAGACAAGGAAGTAGTTTCATATGTAAGCAAAACGTATAAAACACTAAGGCGTATATGCACTGTGGGCGACAGACCCACCGCGCGCCAATTATTCCGTCGTCTCTCCATGACAGTGGATTCTCCTATGCGTAACGAGCTTAATTGATACAAGCCACTCTCCTCCGCATTTCACTGTAGCTGAAAGCTTGGCGGGTTTTACGACAACGGTAAAATATAGTTTAAATATTGAAACAAAAATAAATCATTAGCAGCCCAATGATAATGGAAATCATATCCAGTACTTTATATCTTATAAGAAATTTTAAGCCGTTTTCAATGTCGATCGATCTAGTTTGACAAAGCAGTAATCATCCTTTTTTTTTTCTTACATGTTTGTGGTTGACATTTTAATTGTTCCTAATTGCTGCAGACTTATAATGTCATTTTTGTTATCGGTAGCAAATTTTTTGTATACTTTACATTTTGATCCAATCATTTGTTTTGTTAACTGAGTTCAAAAAAGGAGGAGGTTCTCAATTCCGTTGTAGATTTAATATTTGTCTTACTCTACGTCTTACGTCGTGTTCTTTTATTTTTTACTTGAATCCCATAGAAGTTTCAATAAAATCGGTTCAGTAGTTTGATTTTTAAACCAAAATGACTGGAAAAATTCATACAAACGAAAGTGCGTATTTTGTTTTCCTGTGACCGACTTTTCAGTGGTTTTTACGGTCACTAGAATAGTCTTAATGAATTACCTTCCAGTATCATCATCATCAGATGATATGATTATGATGCTGTGTTTACGCTTAGTGGAATAGTAAAAATACTTTAGTATTAAGTAAAATATTGTTCTTCTATATTGTTCAATATAATTATTAAAAAAATACGCTCAGTGATATTGCAACAGTCAAAAAAGTTTTATTACCGCAAAACTCAAAAAATCTAATTTTCATCTACCTCTGGCGCATTCGCAAAAGCTAGCAACCCTATTTAGGTATCGCAGGCGGTCGATATTGGTGGTCCTCGCTCTCCTATTAGCTGCGCTTATCCAGACATCTAGACTTGGACACACGACGTTCCTACAAAACCTAGAATCGTTTGCTTAAAGCCGAGGCTAAGGTCCACTGTGACCTTCTTACACGAGCTCAAAACCAAATTCACTGATCGAAGATTGTTAGTTAGGTAATTGTCTCCAACTAAGTCCGTTTTAGTAGTACTTTATCAGTAGTTTCTTGCTACTACAATGCATTATGGAGAGTATAATGTGAACCGAATGTATTTAGCCAATAAATAAGTATAAGTACCTAGGTATGTAGCCTATAATTAAAATCAGGATTGACAATTTTAGCCAAGACCGACAATTTAAATCAGCACCGACAATTGATTAATTTAATACAAACTGGGACTGACTATTAACTTTTTAAACCGGGACCTACTATTTAAACTGAGACCGACAATTTAAGCTGGGACTGAGAATGTATACCGGGACCAACAATATAAACCAGGATTGAGAATTTAAACCGCAAGGCCCGAAAACTTATTTGACCCCTGGTAGTGGTTCACAAATGCCAGTAACGGCCATACCTTACGCAGACTGACCGTGTCGTTGAAAAATGTTGTAGTAGGTACTACGTAGCTATTAAAAATTAGAGAACGAATTCATGAATCTTGAAAAATGTAGGAAAATTGTGGTAACCCACAATTACTTACAAATAGCATGACTATTGGATAATTAATTTTTGACATGCGTGGGACATATCCAACTAATTAATCTAGCAATATTTGTATTTCGAAATCACGAAAACTGTTCTAATGATTTCTAATTTTTATTATTTGCAAAAAACGGATCTTGCTAGATCTCTCTAGATCTCCGGGAAAACGCGTTTTTCCGAGTTGCCGCGCACATTGTGCCTACGCTGAGCAAAGCTTGGTCGCCCAGGTTCGTTCTTTATTTACAATAATACTTTATTACTCTATAATAATAATACATCATTATTCTACAATAATACTTTATTGTTCTATTATAAATATGTAGAATTAAAACGCTGCGATCGTATCCTTGAGTTCCCGGTAGGAAGTCGTCTGTTAGTCAACTGATTGAATTTCAAATTCTGTTACAAAATGCATTTATATTTTTATTTATTTGTGAGTTCTATTTGTCTTCTTGGCTCTATTAATGTACAGTTATTTCTGAGAAATCAAATATCTTAATTGAAATCAATTAATATCTCAAGTTAAAATAGATAAATCTACAATGTAGCTTGTTTTTATGCACTTTGCGTTTGCTTTTGACCTTGCATAGAACGTACTGTATATTAAATACGTATTATATTTTGTTTATTTCTTTTAGTGAGTTTAAAGTTATATACTATGTAATCAACGGTGTTTTCTTTTAGATGGGAATTTCAGAATACATCCCTTTTACTAACACTTACCATTTATAATATAAAGTAAACTCTGTTAACTAGTTATGCCGCGTTGACATTTTTTTGGTAGGGTCAAAACTCATGGTTTAGCGTCACCGAAATGCTAATGAGACTTCGTTATCGAGAGTTTTACGTCTGTCGGCAGGACCCCATAACAACAAATTTTTTTTTGGTTAACTAATATCGATAACCATCCAGTGCAAAAGCACGGGTAGTTTTTTAAATACGTTTGGTCATAGGGCGGTATCTATACTTATAATTTGTGGTATTAAGTTAAGTTCATAAAGTAAAATTATAAAGGCATTTATCTAATATATCAAAATTAAAGTTAGTTTCTTCGTATTAAAACATCGTTCAATGGATTCCTGTATTCCGTTTTCGAATCAGCTAATTTTAAAAGTCGTAAGCCATAATATATCTCTTCACGTACCCCCCTTTAGGAAACTCAATCCTATATCAAACTTAGCTATGATCCTGTAAGGCGGATAAATATTTGCCTACAAAACTTGTGAATTGACAGAATTAGAACATTTAAACTATTCCTGCCGTCCTTTCTCCACACAATTATGCATTGAACACACATTCTAATTAAACGAGCGAATAAATCAAGCAGTAAAGATGTAGGGACCCAGCTCGGTCGTATCGTTCTATCTAATTGAGTTCAAAGGTCGTCCGATACGGTCCGACCGATAGAGTAATAGACATCTATATCGGGTCTGCCGTTCGCCGTCGGGAAGGGACAGAAATATTGAGCTTGTTAGCGATACTTATGCTAAGGCTTCGAGGGGTAATGTCGCGGGCACGTGGCGCTAGAAATACTGGAAAACCGCTAAGCAGTATGCGACTTCACTAAAAGAAGTTTATCTAACTTTGAAGGGTTTCTAGTTTATGATTTACAGTTTATGAGTTTTAGTAAATTTAGTTTAGTGTTTTTCATTTTCTTGTGAGGTTTTTTTAATAAGTGACTAGCCTGTCACTGTTAGGGCCGATTCAAACCGGAACGGCAGCGGCCTCCCCACACCACGCGCCTACGTATCCCGTCGCAAGAATATAGAGAACTGGTGCGCTCTATGCAGAGCGGGGAGCGCGCGTGCCTTTTTGTTATAGTTGACAGGTACGGTGTTTGACCACAGCTCACCTGATGTTAAGTGAAGGTGTGGTCGAAGATGGTAAAGCACACTAAGCCTGGAATGGAACTGGCTTTCAAGTGAGGTTGCCGGAACACACCGTTCGATGCTTGACAGCAGATTTTCAACTTGTGTTGTGGTGGTGGTGGCTAACCAGCCGAGTACTAGAGAGTACTCTACCACCATGCTATGGTTTCCTCACGATATTTTCCTTCACCAGCAGCTCAAGCTCACTGTTGGAATTTAAACCCACACCCTCCGGCATATGATCCGACAACGCTAACCACGGAGCAATCATCGCTATATCGAGATGCACGAACAATGACTCCATTTACAAATTTAGAGCAAGCAGGTCACAACGAATCGTTTGATTAAAAAGTTAATAAGATATATTTGTTTTATGTCACTTTAATTTGTCCACAAGTCTGTTAATTAAATGCACCGAAAGCCTAGCATGATAAAAACCTTCGTTCCCTTTGATCCTTCTGATCAATTTGCTTCTGTGGAAACAGTGTTGTGTATAGGAATTGTTAGTTGTGTACCTACAAGGTATGCAAATTGGAACAATTGCGTCTGATGTTTTATAGATCTGTTTATTTTAAAGACATGATTGATATTGACTGCTTAATGCAACTATTTTCAACCTACGTATTTTGATAAAGAGAAGCTGGCAATTTGTGAGATTCACGTACTCCGTAAAAGGCAGAATAAATTATGGGAAGTGGGACAGCGCCCCTGGTGGCTGTAATTAGAACCATTTTTTTCATAACTGACTGTCCTGTTAGTTTATTTGGTAAAGTTCTGCTTTGAAAGCTGAAGGGCGTACGTTTGATTCCCACTCAAAAGTAACATTTGTGTGACTTAGATGGTTGTTCTGTCTGGGTGTTATGTACGTTTTATACCTAAGTATGTATTTACAAAAAAAAAGTATTAAAGTTTTCTGTCAGCTGTCTAGTTCGTCTGTCATCCAATATTTATTTATTTATAGTTTTGCCTAATGATCTCGAACTACGCAATTCTCGATTACAATGCTAGAGCCACTGGAAGATAATTTCATGTTTCAAACAAATTTAACGCAGGTATTTTTTTTAACACGAACAGGCGTTTGACCGCCATATCTGATGTTAAACGACGATGCGGTCCAAGGATAATTCACTATGTGTATGATAGGTCATCTTTCTACTTGTCCTGTATTAAAAGGAGATGAAAGTACATAACAAATCTCAGTAGTACATGCATCGGAATTAATCCTATAGGAAATTTCTAAACTTTCGCGACCTACCCGCTTTTCTGCGAATTTTTCTTTAGGCGATATTTTTGCTACTAGCTTAGAGTAAAGATTAGATAGAGTTAGTCCTGATCGGTAATAAAAAAGCAAGTTGGCATAAATCCGCTATTTGGCAATAAGCACCGTAAGGAGTTTTGGCGGGAACGCGGGAAGAGTCGTGTCGCTCCGTTGTATTTTTTTCCAAAACTTGTGTTTTGTCGAGTGTTTATGCATAAAAATGGTGGTGTTTTATTCATAAAGTGCTGAATTATATGCGTGAGTGTGGGAAAATGATATAATGTGGTGAAATATGACTTTTCGTGGTGCTTCCAAAACTCCATCGAAGCTTTATAGTAAAGTTGCCACTACTTTACTAAAGCATGACTGGACTTGACTGACACAGGACTGGACTTGACTAAGACTGGACTTTGACTATAACTAGCTACAAGGACACTTATTTAACTTTTGTAACTTGAAAATATATCAATACTTGACACTGGCAAATGCTAAAACGCGACGCCAAAACCAAAGAAAAAAAAAAGCACCGTAATGTCATACAATAAAACAAGCCATCAATCCTGCCGAAACGTCAATGTCGACAGTTCAAGAGTCAACTAATTACTATGGCAACCGGTTGTACACCACCTGCAATAGTCTTTATATTATTCAGATCGTTTGATAATACACAGGATGGTGCCTTTGACATTAGAGGAAAGGTAAATAACGAAACAATAATTACACAAACAAAAACAATTGAAGTGTTTGAAAAGACAATTTTTACATGCTGGTAGATCTCCTTAGGAGGAGGTCCTTAGGAAGAGAAGAATTGCCATTTAGGATACTTATCCAAATAATGAACTATCTGTGTGATAAATTCCATTAAAATACTGTTCAGCCGTTTTTGCATAATTGAGTAACAAACATCTAAACATACACATTCAAATATACAAACTTTCACACTTATAATATTGAGTAGGATAACATTTAATTAAGAATTCCCTAAACTGTAGAATTTTGACGTTGACGCCCTAGACGTTGTTTTGTTACTCAAAGTTTTGAGTACCGTTGGAATGGTCATGAACGATATGGACATGTTTTCGTTCTTGTCATCTACACTAATATTATAAAGAAAAAAGATTTGGATTTTTGTATGTTTATAAAGAATAAACCCAAAAACTACTGGACCGATTTCAAAAAATCTTTCACCATTAGAATGCTACATTATCCCTATAGGTTATATTTATATTTATTTTGTGAATAAACAAATGTTTGTTCTGTGTCTGGGTGTTCTGTATGTATTATAAGTATGTATTTACAAAAAAAAAGTATTTATGTATTCTATCAGTTATCTGACTTCCATCACACAAGCTCTGCTTAGTTTGGGGCCAGATGGCGCTGTGTGTATAGTCCTACGATATTTATTTATTTATTTTATTTATTAATAGAAAATAATTACGAAATTAATGCCCACCTGGGGCGAGTCGCCACTTAACAATATATGTATTTAAAAAAAAAGTAAATACTAAGCAAATGAACATTAAAACATAGGGAGTGGCTAGACTGATTGCAATAAACCTAGATCATTATTAACGCGTTGATTAATTTCTCAATAAGTAGGTACTTAAACAAAGCTGAGTTTCAACATCAATTATTACCAATCACCCTGTAACTATCAAATGCCATTGCTCTTAATATCGCAACCAGAGCAACGCGAGTGTCATCATGGAGCAGACCGGAGAAAGCCATTCAATTAAGCCTTGCATCTGAGATAATGCAAGCTGACAGATGGGACCGGGGCTAGAGATATAACCAGTTGTATTAGGAGCAACGGCTGTACGCCATGATACTGTTATATAGCTTTATGCTACTGTGTACTGTTTATCTGTCAGTCTGGAGATGTGGGTGATATAGCGGCTTCTTTATTGATAAGCTAACGCCACTAGTAAGCATACTGGAGAAAGATGTTTTTTCTTCTATTTTACTGCTCATTTTGAAACAATTATTGAGGCAGATATACATTCAGAGATTTTTTATTTTATAAAAAACGACACGGGCAGGGTTAACTGTATATACCTTCATTGCTAGATGCAAGACACAGTTTATATAGACAGACACACATTTGGACACAATATTACACCTATATATAATTCACACTTAATAACACCAGACAGCCAAGCTCAGGCAAGTGTGTTCTCGAAGACGACTAGGAGCCCAGTGACTGCAAGCAGTCGGACCATCACGAACGAAGAGAAGCAAAAGCGCCTCGGTTCCCGTTACGGTGATTGCCATCAACAGCTGGCACGTAGTTTCCGGTATAGACTTTGATTGTTTTGCATTCGGAAAGGCGGCAAATACAAGTGGCGACAACATCTATTTTAGTGTTCGTGCTTTCGGTTGACTTTTTTGCGAACTTTCTCTGATGAGTTTGTGATACTTCCTACAAATATTATGAATGTGAATGTATGTGAGGATGGATGTTTGTTACTCAATCACGCAAAAACGGCTGAACGGATTTGGATGAAATTTGGCACACATATAGTTTATGGATGGATTAACGTATAGAATATTTTTTAAACAACATTCTATGCGGACGAAGTAATTATTCTTTGATATTGTAATAGTGATGACAAGAAAAGGATTGCATTTTTCATCACTTTATGACAAAATGTAAAAAAAAAATGATTCAGTTGTAATTGTGTGCTATTAAATCTTAGTTATAAACTAAATAACATTTTTAGCCTACTGTTTCTGTTGCAGGTATTTAAATATTGAATTTCAATAAATAAATAAAAACACAGCGCCAAACCTGCCTCAAACTAAGCAAACCTTTTACTTTTTTGGGATTATTTAGATATTTGATGTAAATTCGTTTTTTTTTTTTGTGAATACGTAGCGAGAATCGAAACTACGGCCTACTACGAAGAAAACAGATCTACAAATGAGATAACAGGGTTGTCTGTTTGTTGTTGTTTACAGTAAAGTCTTTAAAATTGGTCACATTGTTTATTGAGTGTAGATATAGAGATTTCTCTCTAATAAAAACCACCATCAAATCCAATCTCAAATAACTATAAATCTAAATCATCATTAGTGAGAAAAAAGCGTAGATTCGCAGATATAAAATTGTCTGTAGATAACTCGGGACAGTAATTTATTAAAGCTGTTGAAGTATTTTCATTTCACCGTTTATATTGACGATGATTGCCAACAGAAATGTGAAGTGTTAATTAAGTGTTTCATTGGTATTTGCAATTGTTTATTACAGTGATAAAGATTTTTTTACTGTTAACAGGTTAGGTCACCTGATGTTAAGTGACGGTGGGGCTACGTTCAGCAGTGGCCAGCAAGAGGCTGACGATGATAATGCCAATGATATAAAAAATGGATGAAAAGTAGAAAATCTCTCTGGAGGAAATACATTTGACTAACGTCTCATCATCATCATCAGCCTTTTGTAGTCCACTGCTGGACATAGGCCTCTCCCAAGACACGCCACTCAGCCCGATCTTCGGCTTTTCGCTTCCATCCACCGCCAGCTGTCCTACGTATATCGTCACTCCATCGAGTCTCAGGGCGTCCTACGCTACGTTTGCCAATTCGCGGTCTCCACTCTAGAACACGTCTACCCCAGCGGTTGTCGGTTCTGCGACAAATATGTCCACCCCATTGCCCCTTGCTAATACGCTGAGCTATGTCTGTTACTTTAGTTCTCTGGCAAATTACTTTGTTCAGGATACACTCCCTTAGAGAAATGCCAAGCATAGCTCGCTGAGCGACTTTGAACTTGTCTAACGTTTGACTAACGTCTATATAGGTACTTACGTAAATATCGTAAATTACAATATAAAGTCGATGATCCCTACGGGCTGTTCTTTACAAACAGTAAGCGGCATAGAAATAAAGCACACTTTACAAAATTTGTACTTTTAACTTGACAAAATGACAAAGACAGAGAAATTTTAAGTCGCGTGTGCACATAACCTTAGTAAAACACTAAAACAAAATGATGTTAGAATACTATATACAAATAGTGATGTAACTCGTGATGATCGGACGTAAGAAAGCTAAATTGGTAAACTACACATAATAACGCTTTCTTCAAATTCGATTGTCCCAAATCGACACTTTCCTACCAAATTGCTGTAAGTGTGAAATTCGAATTTAATGATACATTTTTTTGACGACAAATAAGATTGCATCTTTATAGATCACTTTGCTTGTTACGGAGCATGTGTGTTGTGTGTATGTGTGAGTGTAAGAATATAAAAATGCAGCCGAATTATCGCCGGTTCGTTTGATACGCCGTGTTATAAATTGCGTCCATTTACGCCTCACGACGCGGCGATGAAAGTGGCTGTAGGGAGCTTGTCTCTTCATGTAACAACAACATTGCTAATGTAGGTACTTGAGTTTAAACAAGATAAATACATGCATTAAAATTCGATAAATTAAATGATTGGGTGTGATATCTAACCTGTCAGACAACTTTTTTATGAATAACGAGTTTGTAGAAAAACTACCCAAGTTTAGTACAAATATCCTTTTTACAAACGTTGCGTTTAGCCGTTAGCCTTCGGATTTATTCAGTTAAATGCGGAATAAATAAGCACATAGATTCGCATTATAGTGTCTCATTTGCGAATATTATGGACTTGTAGGTTCCGTAGGTGTCATAAAAACTGAGCATTCATTTCATACAATCATTTTTCTTTTCTCTCTTATTATGTCATCTCTTATTATTTATTTCAGGCATACGCCCATATAAAATCATACATAAAAGTCAAATACATACCAATAAAAAAATAAAAAAATAATTAAATGACACTTAAAATAATGGTAATAATCCAGTACTTTTCCTTCGGCAACGGTACCACAACTTATTGGTTACAGCAGTGCCGAAAAAAGAATAGTCCAATCTGTCAGCAATCATTGACAGCACGACGTTGGAGCTGACCCATATTCCGTGCACCAAGGACGCGTACCGCAACGAGTAGTACAAGTATTTACTAGAATTATTGCATTATGAAATGTAATAAATAAAACTTCATACAACTTTTACGGTTTTCCTCAATTCAAAGCATTTGTCGTGACCACTTGATATGCGGACAAGTGAAATCTGCCCGAACACCGACCATTTTGCGCAACAAACGAATGCCCACATACTCTAAGATGACCCGTGACCATTTTCGATTTCATGTTTAAAATCATAACAATATGTCCAGAATGGTCACGATAGAACGACTATTATAGTAATTATATCTCTTCGAAACCAACATTACTTTGCAGTTCAATAAAGTGAAATTTAATACTTATTACGTTTTTGTAGATGAATGTCGAGGTTGGTCCGAGTCCAACAATAGTAGATGCTTGTTGGAAGTCGTGTATGGCTTCGGGTGATGTGATGTCTTCACATTGTTTGTTTTAAGGTGATATTTGAGTTCAATACGTCGTTCTGATGCTTTATGCGCTGAAGGGAATCCCTCGGCGTGTGTGGCATTTCACGTAGAGAATGTGACGGAGTTTGAAAGCTTGTTTAACGAAGCTTGGTGAGCGAAGCCATGGTAATATGTCTTGATTTAATTTAATGAGCAGATTTTGCACGAAACATCTGTCATGAGATTATAAAGATTTCATCAGTTTTGCTTTATGCTTTTTTAGCTTTGCTAAATTGCAACGATCACGCGGATTGGTTTACTTTTTGATTTTAATTTCGTAGATTAAATTAATAATTATAGGTATAGTAAGACTAATTTTGAAGGCGTTAGTTGATAAATTTATCTATATCTATCTATACTATTATAAACAGGAAAGATTTGATTGTTTGTTAGTTTATTTGTAGTGAATAAGCTCCGAAACTACTGGACCGATTTCAAAAATTCTTTCCCCGTTGGGAAGCTTTGCTATCCCCGGGTGACATAGGCTACTTTTTATCCCCGTGTTCCCACGGGAACGGCAACTACGCGGGTGAAACCGCGAGGCGTCCGTTAGAGAAATATATCTACATAGCTTGAAACGAAGTCTGGTACAGATGTTTATGCGGCCTTATCAAATCCCTAGTAACTTTAGTGTTATTGTTTAAGACTCAGTTCACTCAGTGCTTTATTATTGTAAAAAAAATTGGATTAGAAACAAAATCGCAATCATGTAGTCATTTTTATCTACTTCGCTACATAAACATTTTGCTCTGACGGCGCGAACAACGCGTATACTTCTAACACAAACTACCATAACAAACATTAACAAAATTAATCACCTGGACACATATTAATGGATTAAATTTATTTTAGGCAATGCATCGCATAGATTGATGGAACAAATTCGAGCGGATTGCCCTGAAAGTGTCGTGGATCGTGCGCAGGCGGTTAACAGCGCTTGCAATGCACTAATTGCAACCCAGCTGTCAGAGATGCCTGCTATTCATTACAACATAGCTTATATATTATGTACGTAATTATATGTTAAACTAGATTGCGCCCGCGACTTGGTCAGCGTTGACTTTGGAATTAAGTTTAAAAAGAAATAAAACCCGTGTAAGTAACAAAATCGTACCGTGAAATAATTTTCAATGAGACACATCTGTACCAAATTTTTTTGATAATCCTAGTAATATTCATAAGAAATTTAAGCTAGATAGAAACCCTTTATTATGCACACCAGAAATAGAAAATTGTACAGAAAACAAAAGCATCTTAAGAGCTAGTATCACATTTGCGGGATTGTCGCTAAAAGCGATCTCTTCCAAGCAACCAATATTACATGAAAAAGAAAGATCGTGATAGTGAAAAAAGAAAATCTGATCAATATGAAATACAGTTATAATGCGAAAATTATTTCAAAATGTCCTGTACAAAAATGTAATACGTAACTGCATTTGTAGAGGATGATCTGCAATCCGTTACAAAACCACATTTTTTCCACTTCCCTCACTGCCATTACCCAACGATCTCGATCGAGTGTTGCCATAATTTGAACGTATTATATGTCGCACACACCGGAGTAATTTATATAAATCACGCGGTGTGGCAACACAGCATCACGAGCGCGCGAGACGCGACGGTGACAATGCGCAATTAGGTGCATGTACGGCACATCTGTAATGCGAGATATGTCTTCGATGTGATTATTATTGCTTGTATCAATCGATCGAGTTGCCAAAATACTAATCATGTTAACCTCTTTACAGGTTAAATAAATAACTCTCATAGGTAAGCAGAAGGCATACGTTTTAGATTCTAATGTGATATATAAAAAGTTTTCATCGGGAATTGAAAACGATGGTATAATTATTTATTAATCGGATTCGGGAATTCATATCGATGTGGTTTGAAGTAAAACAACACACCAAGTATAGTGCCAATCGATCTAATTTCCCAGCGGATCACGGCGGGAAACCTCACTACGAGAGTATGCCATCCAGCACGAACTGTTGCGATATGAGCTAAGCATTTGACAGTTGTGACATGAACTAGGATCAAGAGGACCTCGTTGCACCATGGTAGCTTAAGGCTGTAAGTTGTGTTGCCAACCCATAAATTTTACTTGATGGTAAATCTCCTCAGCAGGAGATCATCTAAGTAGATATTACCGCCGTGCCAAATATTCTGTCGCCAAGCAGTAGTGTGTGAACATTACTATGTTCTGGTTTGAAGCGTACTACAGCTAGTGAAATTACAGGCATGATGAGACTAATCATCGAAAGTCTCAAAATAATGAGCGTCAAAGCAGCGGTGCCTTCGACTCTGTTTTACTACTCAAAGTTCTGTGTATCGTTGCAATGGTCATGGACAGGCGTTATATCTTACCATCAGGAGAGCGTTCATCTCATTAAGACAATGATGCCAGTATTTTGGGAACAAATATCTATTATTTTTATAAATGATTTATATCCTTTAAATGTATCTGTATTAAAAAGGAAGTTACAGAACGATATTTTTGATTATTCTTTGAGCTTGGATGTTCAATTAATTCTTATAAATGATTATATAATGAGTTCACTGTTACATATTTTCAGTTTCAGTAACTAGATACGTGAGTCTATTTTTGTGTGTCGAGGTGGTGACGATCGCTACTTTATTTGTTTCACAATGTATCATTTTTCATAGTATTGACAATTTTTCTTATTTCAATATCATAATTATGAGAATTGCATAATGCATAAACGTGCCATGGCAGAAGAAAAAAAAAAGTCTTAATTGACAGATCTAGAAACAAGTTGGGAGTTTTGGCGGGAACACGGAAAGAGTCGTGTCGGCCCGTTGTATTTTTTTCCAAAACTTGTGTTTTGTCGAGTGTTTATGCATAAAAATGGTGGTGTTCTATTCATAAAGTGCCGAATCACAAGCGCGAGTGTGGGAAAATGATATAATGTGGTGAAACATGACTTTTCGTGTTGCTTCCCAAACTCCATCGTAGCTTTATAGTAAAGTCACCACTACTTTACTAAATCATGACTGGGCTTGACTGATACGAACTGTACTTGACCAAAACTGGACTTTGACTATAACTTTAGCTACGAGGACACTTATTTAACTTTTGAAACTTGAAAATATATAAATACTTGACACTGGCAAATGCTAAAACGCAACGCCAAAACCAAAGAAAGAAACAAGTTTTTGAAAGTTCAAACTTTATTTACATAAGTTGTACAAACTAGCTAGCCAGGCAAAGAGACACATCAACTGCCCTTAACTATTTATTCTGTGCTTTAGTTCATGGCGCACGATCTTCGGAAGGTGGCGTCAGTGAATCATAATGATATCAATTTGTATTTCGTTTGTTCGTAGAATTCGTAGATATGTACTTATTTATAAGAATTTGTTTCGATGTTAACGTTTAGCATTGTACGGCGATTTAAGCATTGTATTATTTTCCAAAACTTATGTTATTTCAAGTGTTTATGAATAAAATAGTGATGTTTTATTCATAATATACCGAATTACTTGCACGAATACGGGAATGTGATAGAATGTTGTGAAACATGAGTTTTGTGTTGCTTCTAAAACTCAGCCTAAGTTTATAGTGATGTCTCTGTTACTTTACTAGGGCATGTGACCGTACTTTGACTCATTTAAATTTTGTGTGACTCGGACTTACATTATTTATTATACGAAAATAACGAAATAATTGACACTGACAAATGCACAAACTGCGACGCAAAAATCAATTTATAAAAAAAACATTAAAATGTTGAAAGTTGAAATTGAAATGTGTAACAACTAAACATATTTATGTGTAAAATGGTCGTACCGTCGAGATAATTATACATAAAATGAATTTGCAGTCTCTTGTGCACGATCAAATCCTTGTGATAAACGTAATACTATATGTATTTCTCTAAACTAGCGAATTTTTGAATACCTTTACCTAGCAACAAAAGATTTGCGTTTTTTTTTATAATCTTACTTTGTCTATACCACAACACTATAATGTGCGACTTTTGATTGCATATATCACTTGATATAGGAGTTCTGTCTTTTTTTACTGTAGTTTACATTAATGTAAACTAAACCACACCGTCATTCAACATCAGGTGAGCTGTGGTCAAACATATAGCCTGTCAAGCATAAAAAAAACTAAATACATAATATGTTACTATTGTGAGAATTTGTATATCATTATTTAAGTAAAACGGCGGTTGTGCGCAGTTTATTAAATTTATTAGACAATCTAAGAGCTAACCTACACCCTACCATATTCGTTGCCCGCCGGAGAGTGTGTGAGAGAGAGAGAGCAAACATTAGAGATGTCCTATTAATTGACATTGCAAATAGTGATGTGGTAAAACCACAGACTATATAATATTCTAACAACTATTACGAAAGGATATTTATCAATCTAACTTTAACCAGGATATCCTGACACTTGCTACAGTAACTGACTACCTCCACATAAATCATTTAGCTCTAGTTAACTGAAAATATTATCTGGCAAACAATTAATTCGTCGGTGCTTCGGTGTGACACCTTCGGAACAAATAAATCAAGCAATAATCCGATATGGCGGCTACTGCGCGTACCCGTGACATACGGCTTCTGAGATCGTTGATCATGTTGGCAAACATTATTGTCATGTCAAAGTATAAATTTATTGGAGTCGTGTGCTAATCGTGAGTCTTAAATTATTTGTAATCCAGTAACATTTTGAGCACATCCACGAACGTTTAACCAATGACTTCAAACTCCATTTTAATTTTAATATGTATTTACATCTTGTTGAATAACAGCCATTAATTTGTGAAGAAAAAAATTACAAACATAAAAATAGGTACGATATAAATGCATAATGTGTAGAAACAGCATCTAGCAGTTTTTTTTAATGTTTGACAGGCTAGGTGTTTGACCACAGCTCACCTGATGTTAAGTGAAGGTGTGGCCGAAGATAGTAAAGCACACCTAGGCTGGAATGGAACCGGTTCTCAAGTGAGGCTGTCGAAACACACCGTTAGATGCTTGGCGGTAGATTTTCAATTTGAGGGTGGTAGCTAGCCAGCCGAGTACTAGAAAGTAGCCTACCATCATGCAAATAGCAGTTATATTATTTTTTATTAGCTCATTAGGTTAAAAAAATGTATAGTAAGCATTCGTATGCGAATATGTGTGTGTTTGTATTTACTTCATTGCAAACAAATAAAATACAAGGATATAGCGAATAGGAAAATTTATGAATGAGAAATAGCAAGAAATATACAAAATCATAATTTTGTGTGCCATAATCACAGCTGTCCTCTTAAAATGCAATGAGCTGTCACACGATCATTACTATTACTTACACATTACAAAGGCTCTTGCATTTTGTAATAAATTGTTAATGTAACGAGGAGATTATTTGCGAATTGAACACATTACTGTAGTATTAAATGTCTTGGGAATTTTCAAAGTTTGCGTTGAAATTGATAATATTAAACATTCGTCAAGGCATTTTACATTTATATAATTAGGCACATAATTTTGGTTTAGACATTGATGCTTAACATGGGTAGTAATATATATATTCTTTGTTAGAGAACAGAACAGTGTAAAAATTAGAATTGTATAAGACACATTTTTATACATACATAATATGTAAATACAGTGTAAACTCTTTATAACGAAACTCAAGGGACCGAGCATTTTTTATCGTTATAGAGAGTTACCGTTACATGGAGTGACTTAGTTCAAGAATCTTCCAACGTCGCTTTTCTTTTCTCCCTTTTCAATCGCACGTATCACACAAACTTTTTCGTCAACACATAACGCTTTTCTTTTACTGGCCATGTTAACAGTTTCAAAGTTGGTTCACGACTGATAATACGATAGGTAGGTGTTTAGTTCGAGATCATCCTTTCAAGCAAACCAAGCACGTGTTCAAGGCAATTAACAATAACAAAAGCAAGACGGCTGTTTACGACCTCAGAAGTTTCGGGGCCTCAAAGGTTTAGTCGGCATCTTTTGTAACCTGATAAGATAACATAAACAATAACACCGTGACGATTTTCTGTGTCTAAATATGAATACATTTCTTCGTAATAGAGAATGGCTGCTGCGCTATAAAGCGTGTATCAATGTGTGGGTTTTAAGGTAAACCAACCAAATTGTGATCTTTTCTATGTTATAGAGAGTTTATCGTTATAAAAAATAATGTTATAAAGAGTTTACACTCTTAATAACATGCTCAATTAAGATAATTAAAAAAAAACACGAATTAACAATAAATTAAAAATATATAGTGTAAGGATTCTAACGATACCCCATACATACATCCGAATATGTTCAGATATTTAAAAGTTATGGCGAAATAAAGACACTCAAATGTAAACTACATGAAAAAATTCACATCTTATTCAGTCGTGTAAAAACTAAATACTATCAGTAGTGAGTAGACAATAGAACAAAAAAAATATGATGGGAATGGTATCAAAATTAAAACTTTATGTACTAGCACCCCGCGCCTAATACGCGAACCGTAACAAAACTATTTCCACTCGCGAAAACAAATCAGACGCATCTATTTTATCTTTGTCACGTTTCCGCTCGAAGAAAAACAATTACGCCCACGGCGCATGCTAGGGAGACGGTGTAAATGGTATTTCTTTCGTGGTGGATTAAATTTCAGCTTTATGACATTGCTATTGTTTATGATTTTTAGTGGCAGTGTGTCCACGGGTACCGCGTCGCATGCACCGCTCACTGGTTGTGCAATTTTGATATACAAATATTATGGAAATTTTAAATGTTCGACTTGTTTCCCACGTCTAGTCCGTACTCTGGTTGCCTCACGGCGTCATAATGCATACGGAGGCATGAGGTATGTTAAGCTTGCATGACTAGTGTGCGGCGATTGCTATGTGCCAGTGTTTGCTAAGTGATAGTAAATCTTGTTCATGTAACGTCTGTTCAAGACAAATTAAATAAAAGACTTGATGAACTTAAAAAAAGGGACGTTTACTCTGTTAGCTTAGTTGGTAGGTTTGCTTCCTAAGTTGTGAGGCGTTGGTTCGATTCCCACGCAGGACAAATATTTCTAGTGACGAAAAAAGATATTTGTTCAGTGTTTGGATGTTTTGATTGTATGTGTTATAAATTATAAGTATGTATTTTATAAAAGATATAAGACTTAGATATAACTGATTATATATAAATATATATCAGCTATTTATTTTACAATCTGTGCTTAGTTTAAGGGCTAGATGACGCTGTGTAATATGTCCCACAATATTTATTAATTAATAAAAGAGATGTCCACACCCAAAGTAAGACAGTTTTTAATTTAAAAAACAAGGAAGATTCGCAATGAGGCTTATTCAAATCAATATAAATCCCTAAACAAAAATGTAGTATCTACGTAGGAACAGCGGGTAACACCGCGGGGCGCAGCTAGTGAATAAATATCGTAGGAAATTACACACAGCGCCATCTGATACCAAACTAAGCAAAGCTTGTACTATGGAAAACAGATAACTGAATAGTTTTGTTTTTTGTAAATACACTTACAATACATACAGTACATCCAGACACAGAACAAACATTTATTTAAATCACAAAACGCTTGTCCTGGGTGGGAATCGATCCCACGCCTTTCAGTTCTTGGAGCAGACATACTACCAATGAACCAACAGGGCTGTCCATAAGGACCAATAGTTCTCAATGTATTTGTTTTAACTTAAAAGTAGACTACGGTTTTGCTTCCCATCGTTTTCTCAGGGTTAACCCCTTTAATAGGCACGCTCTTCCGTACGTTATGGCAACCGTACAATGTGACCACAATTACAGCGGGAAGCGCGTCACACGCGCCTTTGCGCTAAGTGATGTGTGTTTATTGGCCAATTTGTTAAAATAAATGTTAAGATTTGCATATTATAGTACTAAGAATAAAGCACTAAAGTTATGATGACATGTTTAAGTAGAATTTCCTGATAGCATTAGAATAGAATAGAATACAGACAACCCTGTTGGTTCATTGGTAGTGTGTCTGCTTCGAGAGCTGAAGGGCGTGGGTTCGATTCCCACTCAGGACTAACATTTGTGTGACTAACATCGATGTTTGTTCTGTGTCTGGGTGTACTGTATGTATTATAAGTATGTATTTAAAAAAAAAAAAGTATTTAAGTATTCTATCAGTTATCTGTCTTCCATAGCACAAGCTCTGCTTAGTTTGGGGTCAGATGGCGCTGTGTGTAATGTCCTGCGATATTTATTTTATTATTTTTATTTATTTAATATAACTTTATTACACACCAAAACAAAACACATTAACATACAAAAAAATATTAAACATAAAAAAAGAGATACAGAACATAACAAAACAATATAATACATAATTGGTGTATAACGGCGGTCTTATCGCCTAGAGCGATTTCTTTCAGACAACCTTTGGATGGAAAGAAAAACAGAAATATATATTATGTAGGTTGGTGTATACACACAGTTAGATGCTTAGCAGCAGATTTTCAGCCTGAGGGTGGTAGCTGGTCAGCCGAGTATTAGAATGTACTCTACAACCATGCTACGGTTTCTTCACGATGTTTTACTTCACCGGCAGCTCAAGCTCATTGATGGGGTATGAACCCACGTCCTTCGGCATGCGAACCGACCGCGCTAACCACTGAGCTATCATCGCTACAAAAGATTGGCAAAAGACTGAGAAAAGTGGCGTACAAGAAGAGAGGCCTATGTTCAGCAGCGGGCGATTACGGGCTGATGATGATGAATATTATTATAAGTAATAATGCTACATATTGTAATAAGACTATCTACACACTACTGACAAATTAATTTGATAAAAAAGTTTGAATTTTCTTTAGAATCTAAGACATAGCGTAAACAGAACAATCGGGAACTCTTCATCAATATGTTTTCATTAGGAACTAGCATTGCGATAAATCACTCTTATAATTTTACATACAATTTCATGGTCTTTCAATAATCTATTATTTATATGTATAATGATTATTAACACTTAACAAGTACTCGGAACTTAGTGTCACATAAGTCGAATGCAAATTAACGCGGACGTTTGTACTGTATTGTTGTGTTACATCTGTTATTAATTCTCAATGCTTTCCTAAGTTAGTATATTTATAATAGCTTTTTCAATTTCGAATCTTGTCTGGAAATTTAGACATTGGTAGCTTTATTATAATTTCTTCAATTGCGCATAAAATCCCAGTGAAATTACTGACAAAGCACAATACAATATTAAAATTTTCTATACGCTCTGATTTGTATTCGTACAATTTCAGACAATCTGCAATTAGCGTATCAAAATTTCACAATTTCAAAATTGCACACGCAATCATCGAGTGCGAAACAATCACTAAGAACATTCCGTATAATTAAAATCATTTTTTATCGTCTCCCTTTCACCTGTGGCAATTAAAATTAATCAAAAGTCGCGAGCAAATAAAATGTATCGCCTACCGAAAACAACCACCAAGATATGTTGACCTTTGTTTGTTGTTTTTTGCATTCGTTGGTACTAGGACATCACTATTAGTCTTTTGAAGGAAGACTTTTGGAAATGCTATAAGCGTCTACAATTTATGCAGTTTTAAAACCAGCTAAATTTGAATGTCATTGGCGCGTTGTTTTCCTTTGAGGTTTCTATTAACCCTTAGGTTGGAACATTAGCGTTTGATACAGTGTGCTATTAAAATTACTTTATAGTTATTTTACTATGGAAACTGACGGTCTTCTGACGATTTGACACATTTTTGATTCACTTATGCGTAATATTTTACATAATATTTTGCATAAAAAATAATGGTGACATTTTTGTTTTACTTACGGTATTTACTCACGTTTAATTACATCGGAGACGCGTTGTACTCTGCTTTGTCTTTATAAAGAAAACTAAACTCGGAGTATCCGAGTTATTAACGTAAAAGTAAATATAGACAATAAACTTATAGTCGACAAAATAGGGAATAACACTAGAACAAGAAAAGACAAAAAAAATTAAATAGGTACTGTCGTCATTTTGTTTATTTGCTAACAGTAATTGGATTGGATAAGGCCATATTTAAAATTGAGTTATCATCCTAATTGAGTGGCTTTGTGAACGAAGTTGGATGGGTTTTATAAATTTGGAAACTATGTTCTAAAATACATAATAACAATACCATTGTTCTCGCAGGTCTTACTACGTTGGTTTGATAGTGAGGTGAAGAAACAGTGAGTGATCTCAAACAATCATGATTATAATCCGCAGGGTTACCAAAGGGATATTTTCAGAAATCAACTTATTCTAAAAAAATTATGTAAAATTTATTGTATAGTACCTATTGTTCATCACAAAGAGCTCACATGATAGTAAGAGAATGTCCATCGCAGCGGTATTCAGAATTTATAGTAAGAAAACAAAAGTCCTTAAGCATTTATAAGAAGTTGATATTTTAGTAATGAAATGTTTTTTTATGGCTCTAAGTTTTGTAAAATAATTAAAATCTGTCACTTTTGGTTTTCATAAGAATCTTGTTCTCAAGTTTATTTTAATTTATCGTGTTATCAAAAAAGAATTAGCAATTATAAAGGCAGAATGTGACGATACTATCAAAATATGCCGAAGAACGAAATTACCACAGCCTACTCGATGGTATACGCACTTTGCTTGAAATGTAATGTTACATAGGAAAATAGCGTTTATTGATTGTTTGCCGTCCTTTTATGCAGAAAGATAACAACGACGAAATATTATTATTTAAATAGTATTATTTCTTAAATAAACTGTTTTTTATTTGAGAAAAGGGTCTTTTGGAATCGTTGCTGTAAGTGAAACATTTTTTTACTTCCATTTAATCTGGTAACCAAATATGAAAAACTCAAATTCGGATTTTGCCAACCCTATGCGCTAGCAAGTAGTGACGCGCGCTAGAGACGTTCCGTGTCATCATTGTGTTACGATGTTACAGCTTTGAAGCGAATTAGATTTGACTTATTACTATATTACGATTGCTCTTATTACTATAATTGGAGTATTTGTTGTGATCACTTCTGTCAGTTCTCGATTAAAGCTGTTAAAGATTAAACGTATTTTGTATTTTAAAAAGATATTTTTTTAAGTAGGTTGTAGAAACTCAAATAATAGCTCAACTAATTTTATGAGTTGAAAGTTAAGCACGGTGGTTTTGTCGCCAATTTATCTCGTGGTAAATTTAAAAAAAAGATGGAGATTATTATATTTGGTATACAGGGTAGTTGATAAATTAACTTACAAGCTTTTATATACAAAAAAATATTGTATGAATATGTATATTATTAATTTAACGAAAATCAAAATGAATTAATAATGTCATGAGACCAATTACAAAATATCATCCCGTTCAGTTACTCTGTTTAAATGGTGTTGTCTTAATTAATACTTATAAACCTCTTTTGTTATGTAAAAATATATAATATGTTTGGTTAATGAAATTATTTTTTCTTAAAATTTTTGACACTTTTGTACATAGTGTATTTTTTATTTATAAATTTAACAACAATGTTGTACACGAAAGTTCTAAAAAAATCAGTGCATATGTACTGCCTTGAGTACAGTCCTCACGATACTGACATTCTCGACTACAGCTTTTGATGCACAATTTGAATACCATGAGATTTATACTTATCTCAAATCTGAAGAACTAACGTTACGGGTCGCTCATCTAGTTAACTTTTTACTGTTGGCAGGCTAGATGTTTGACCACGTCACACCCGATGTTAAGTTAATTAAGTGCATAAAGTTATGATCGTATTTGTTTTGTACATAGACATTAATTGCATGGAACACGGTGCCTTAACGGGCAAGTCTTGTGAAATAAGGCAATCGATGTGTTTTTGTCAACATTTTTGTGCCGTTATACATCATGTGGAAGTTTGAAATTAATGAATACTATAGTACATATCCTGAATTATTATGCTTGGAGAAAAAATAGTTTCAAACGCTTTTCGTTTCTTGAAATTATGAAATAGAATATGGCCAAATTATTTTTAATCCGTAATCTTGACATCAAAATAATTATAGGAAAGGCGCAATTTTATAGATGCTAACTTTGATGCAGATACATTTAAGGCTTAGACCTTTTATTGTACGTTTTGTTTATTCTATTAGCAGATAAGTACGGATAGTTTGATGAAAATTTCTGATAGTGCCTGCTGAAAATCTCTTTTCTGCGTTACGTCTGTTGCTGTTTTATTTTGGTAGGCGCTACAAACCATCGAGAATCTCTGAATCTGACAATCTAACGTCACGAGTCTCGTGGTCGTGTATAGCACGTCACGAGAGGGCGCGCGGTGGCGGCGGTACCGAGCACCGCGCGCATGCTTCCCGCCCGTTTTGTATTTGACACTTGACACTGGCAAATATTCAAAACGCGATGCCAAAACAAAAAAAAAAAACTTCTGTCATAATGTAACAGATAATCAATGTAAAATCCGCTTCCGGCAATAGGAATAAACATTCTGTCTCCTTCTTGCTCGTGGCTATAGTAATTTAACTCTCCTTATCTATTTTAGCGTGACGTCAATGTATTCAAATCTAACGTCAGACGTATATACGTCTGTGTGAGTGGAAAATATCAATGTAGGTGTTCAAGCAGAAGTTCCCACGGTCGAGGACTTGGCCCTTAAGTAGCACTATCGCATTTACGACGTATCAGTCGGCTTATTAACCTAGGTATAAACTTTATTGAAGCTGTTTGAGCTTTTTTTCAACAAATAAAATAATGTACGGACATACGTATGTATTAATGAGTACTATAATTTATTGTAAAGGTAATATGACGATCGAGGCGCTCTCCTGGTGGTAAGAGATAACGCCTGTCCATGACCATTGCAGCGATACACAGAACTTTGAGTAACAAAACAAAGTCCACGGCATCGCTGCTTTGGCGCTCATTACTTTGATATCAGATGGTTAGTCTCAACAGCTTAGCAATTTCGTTAGCTGCAGCACCCTTCAAACTGGAACACAGTAATGTTTGCACACTACTGCTTCGCGGCAAAATATCTGGTACTGCGGTGATACCTACCTAGACGACCTCCTGCTATGGAAATCTACCACCAAGTAAATAACAGGTTTTACTCCACTCCTGATAATGTTGTTAGTAGTTTTTGTGTAGAAGTGTTAACCTCGCTCTGTATCGATAATAGATAAATAAATATCGTAGACAATTACACACAGCGCCATCTGACACCAAACTAAGCAGAGCTTGTACAATGGAAATCAGGTGACAGATACTTGAATACTTTTTTTTTGTAAATAGATACTCGTACAAAATAATTGATTGATTCTTTTTATTACTTTGCGGAAGTTAATTTTGAATATTCAGGGTATATATTTAGTTTATTTCCGCTTAACAGTTGTTTGATTTTATACTAAAAATCGAATGTTTTATTTAAGCAATTGTGATTTACCGCAAATAAAAACCCAAATAAATGCCTTTAGCTGTGATTTCGCTGTAAAATTATGCTCCATTTGTCGATAAATGGCAAAAATTTATTTGTATGGAAATCGAACCACCTTAAAACTAGAGAGCACTAGCCGTTCAATTTTGTCGAAGGAAATTTATAAATGTGCAAATTAACTCACCGAAACGTATTCCGCACAGATGTCTATAGAGGTAACGAAGTCGCAGACATCATCGACAGTCCAAGCAGACAATCGCGCTCTTACTTCCGAGCACCTACATTCAGTTCTTGCATCACTGCGATCTAAAAAAATAATAAAATCTTTAGGAATAAAGAGTAACGCAGAGTTCAGCCTGTCTTCTATCTTTACAGGGTCATATTTTTATTATAAAAATACAGGTTAAATCACACACACAAAGCTCACTACTAACAAAACTTAAAAAAATATCTGAGAATACACTACCTACATATTTATAAAAACACCTAATCTAAGAGTTAATCAAAGGAGGAAATTGTGGCCAGAATGCTGCAGGATTGTCACCCTGGATAGCAAAGATAAGCTTTTGACCGAAGTAAATATCAGCATTTTGGTCACCTGACGCCTTCTCTAAGCATTTGGCTAGGTCTCTATACAGGGTTATGATCTCGCTATGGATGTTTTCCTTCATCAGCAGTCCAAGGTCTTTGTTAGGATTTGAAAGGTCTTAGTAGCATCACTTACCATCATTAGACGTTCTGTCTCGTTCGTCGCTGTCACTCCTCGTGCTAGGGCTGGCAGACAAGCGGGCCCGCTTGGCGGCACTTTCAGCCCCCGCAGACAGGTCCAAAGGAGAGTGTTCCGTCCCTGGCCCTGTGCTAGCCACCACCCGCTTGCGCCGCGACCGCCCCCCTCGCCCCACTCGGGATATCGCTAATAAAGCCTGCAAACAAAAAACATCATAAGACATGCTACACAACGTATACGTATTAAGACTAACGTTGTCGACAACCGGGGCGATGTCTTGGAAAAACATAACTTTTAAAGCGACTTTAGGTTACCTAGCAGATAATTCAAATTCGCTTTGAAGAGTCTCGGGTATAGGTCACGGACCCCGGAGCGTATATCTTACACTAGCTGCGCTACATGTTTTGGCAGCCTCATTTGGGAGCCAGTTCCATTCCAGGCTAGGTATGCTTTACCAACTTCGACCACACCGTCACTTAACATCAGGTGAGCTGTGGTCAAACACCTAGCTTGTTAACCATAAAAACAATCGACAACGGACTGTTTTTCATATAAAATTTAATTAGAACGAACTCCAGCAAATACGAGCATATGCCGTTCACCTAGACTGAATTAAAATCCATCTCAAGAACTTGATGAAAGGCGCTATGCCATTAAACCCCATAAAACCTTCGTAACGACCCGTCACAAACATTCACGTTCAATATATTACTGAATAATAAGTAGCTCTTAAAAACTCAATTACCGAGAAACCCATCAGCCGTCTTAGCACCGACGTAAAGCAAACATGAAAGGCGAGCAGCGGTCATTATCTGATCGAGAGCGCGGATCGTAAGTGGTGAGCATTCATCATAATAACGTTCCGAGGCGTCACGCTCGCCGCCCGCGGGTCAAATTGCAATCTATCTTTTTTAATTGCCACGCGCAGCACGAAAAAAGGCGCAAGCGGAGTAATTCCAAATGAAATTCAGACAGAGGCGCGCGCCGTGAAATGAACGCGCGTGCCGTCCGAGCCGTCGACGCTACCCGCATATGACGCGATTTATTTCCGCAATACTAGTCTGTACTTTAAATAAATTTTATCGACCGGACAAAGCGTAAAGAGAAACGTAACTAATCACGCCATTTACATCGACCCGAGACGGGTGCAGAAAACGCGATGCTCAGATGTAGTTGCAATTTATCTAGAAAGTTGAAATCGCATAACTGTAACGCTGCAATTTCCGAGCTGTGCAAAAAGTCATCTAATTTTAAAGTCGAACGGTGAAGATTTCTCGTCCCATCACTAGCGTGTCGCGGGGCGCATGCGCGGCGCGTGCCGACGCCAATTAGTGCAGCTCCAGTTCCTTTTACAGTGGAGAGTCGAGTCGCGTCGGTTCGCTGACGAGCAAGCGCGCTCGCTCCATCCGCTCACCGAGAGGTCGGACATAGATAACTTAATAACAGAAGACGTTCTCATCAAGCCACTCGTATACTAGGATTATTCGTGATTCATAGATTACTTTCGTAAATTTATGAAGTACTTACTCGAAAGCTATTATGATTGTTATGTTATTGTGAACTGTGATTAGAAAAAATGCATACTACATATTTTATAAAATGATTTTTATACAATTGTCCAAGTCTAATATCATCAACATCTGAATAAGATTCAAGCTAAACGTGTGATGGTTAGAGTTGTGGATTGAAAAACTTGCTGACTACGTACCTAATGTGTCAAGTATCACTCGTTAGCGTTATTGTTGTTATTTCTTATCGACAAAAAAATAAAGTACAATAAAAAAAGATTAATTAGTCATACTGAAAGATAATTATTAAATTATTCATTAGCTTGTTCACCCAAGAAGCAATGCACTGGTAAGAAGTAGGCGGAGCGCTCCATTACCTCGCAATTGTGGGCACACGCCAGCAGTTCATAATTAACTCTAAGCTATCCACTCTGTACACTGAAGGAAGTGTAAAGGTCGAGACGGCAGTCTTATCAGATCTAATTGCCTCCATTACTGGAAAGGAAACGGAGCTCATCGCGCATTATGATTTTAACTCTCATTAACATAAACGAGGCACGGTAGAGATGCCACAGACGATAAAAACTTATGAATTTTATGATCCCCGAGACACTAATCACAGCCGTGAACTATGAAATGTGTAATTATAACAGGAAGGTCAATGCGCACTTGTGTTTTATAATTAATACGAATTACAAATGTGCTCTTTTGAAATGGAAACTCAGCTGACCGTAAATAATTTCATAGGGGCAGTGGCCTTGTCTTAAGTAACGCACGTTATTAAGTAATAATGTTTGAAACAAATACCTGAGGCCCGACAAATAACTAGAAACAACGACGTAAAAAAGGTTAAATTTCCAATCGCGCTTTGACCTTATTTTTCTCATTAGACACAGTTCATTTTTTTTTTGTTTTTGGCGACGCACTTTGTTCATATGCCAGTGTCATGTGTTTTAATATTTTCAAGTATTTTACGAAAAAACGCTTAATTAAGAAAATTAAAAAAATACGACATACATGCAGGCTTGCGTTTGACCGCCAACTCGCCTGATGCGGTCTACGGTGGAGCATGCTCGCCTAGAAGAAACCGATTCACTCGCGATTTAAAGGCACCCAGATTGTATCTATCAGGGAACACCCACTCGTGCACAAATTCCATTGTTTATTGGTTCGTGCGAATTAATGTGAAATGATTTTTAAAATGACAACGCGGCGAAATGATTTTTCTACGTTCCCGTCAAAATCCATAGTCCAATTAAAGACTGAAGTAAGAAAAAAGTAGCACAACAACATATTAGCCTATGTATTAATCATAAGCAGTCAAGTTTATGATTAATATTTATCCAGGAAAACGTGTTTAGTACCGCGGTCCGCGATACGCAGCTTTCAATTTATATGTTTTTCTATGTAAGAGTAATGAGACGAATGGGAAGCTCTCCAGGTGGTAAGAGACAACGCCTGTCCATGACAACTGCAGCGACACAGAATTTTAGCATAAAAAGTAGCCAAACAAAGCCTAAGACATCACTGCTTTGAGACTTACGAAGGTTAGGTATCAACAGCCCTATAACTTCTCTAGCTGCAGCACCCTTCAAACCGGAACACAGTAATATTAACACTACTGCTTTGTGGCAGTGTATCTGATATGTATTTACAACAAAAAATTATATCAGTATTCTGTAAATTGTCTGGTTGCCATTCCCATAGACAAGTTTGCTTAGTTTGGGGTATGAAATCTTTATTCATTTTATCATGGAATTTAAATTGGCGCGTAGTTGGCAGATGGATTATTTTAAGTTTGTGATAGGCCTTCTTAAGTCATGTTTCGATTGTAGATATTTAAAAAAAACGGTTTTGTGGTAGGAGCACTTGTAATTATCTTAATAAAGAACATCCTGTGCTTAGCGTCACGCAACTCCCAAACGAAAGTTAAAAAGTCTCGAATATAATAAATCGTATAAAATATTCTAATAGGTTAATAGTTTAAAAGCAATCATTAAATTAAACTTGATAGACTGAATTAATATGCATAATTTCACCAATTGAATAAAATAATCATGAGAAATGTTCTTTCGATAAAATTAAGGTAAACAAGCATAAGTAGCGTGGAATTATAACCACAATGAGGCTAATTAGTAGACCTCCTAGCGTTAAATTTAATTTGATAGTCTGGCTATTTTTATTAAAATAAAATTCTATGTATGTGTTTTGTTAATAATATTGTATAAATTTGTATCGCCAAGATAAAAGTCAAAAGTTGTAGAAAAAACAAATTTGCTGTATAAATTTACGTTCTTACGTTATATGTCTGCATTTTTAATCGTGCTACATACACATATACCTTATGTGACTTTTCAGTATACAACTATTAGGAATCAGGATATAAAACAACATAAAATGTTTAGGCAAATAACGTCTTTGAATTTTTAACGGGTAAAAATTAAGGTTAATACTTCTATTTGATGCATTACATTGTACTTTTGCAAGTGTCAAGTATATCGATATTTTCAAATAGTTCAATTGATAAATTAAGTAATGAAGTTTTGACAGTCTAATTAGGAGACCGTCAAACCTGGAGGTCCTAGGTTCGAATCCCACGGCACGCGCCTCTGTATTTTCTAACTTATACCGATATTGCTTCGTCAAACGGTGAAAGAAAACATCTTGAAAAAAAATAATTAGGTAAATATGTCCGAGAGTAGGCAAAAAAAATTCTCGACCGTCATACGAACTACGAACGAAACTTGGTACCAGCGTGGTAGTAGTGAAATACGATGTGGTGATATGGTTTGGGCACTCTTTGTATATTCATGATCAGTGAATGAGCATACCTTGGTGGAGCTCATGTCGAGCATGACAGGAAAGGCGGGTAGTCTAGGCGGGCCGCCCTGGTGCTTTGCTAGCTTGGTGAACAAACCGCCCAACGGGGCGTCCGAGACGTCAGCCTGGGCGGGGGACGACGGTGGCCGGGGCTCCGTAGAGAACCCATTCATGCGGTGGAAGTAGCTGATGAGGATAAATATTATTATTAATGACATGATCGAATGGGAATTCAACTAAATAAATAAAATAAAATAAATATCGTAGGACATTATTCACAGCGTCATCTGGCCTCAAACTAAGCAGAGCTTGTGTGATGGAATTCAGACATATCTATGTGATAGAATAGATAAATACTTTTTTTGTAAATGCATACATATAATACATACAGAACACCCGGACACAGAACAAACATTTTGTTTATACCATAAAATGTTTGTCCTGGGAGGGAATCGAATCCACGCCCTACAGCTCTTAAGGTAGATGTATACTACCAATGAGCCAACAGGGCTGTCAAAACAAATACTAATAAGTAATAATAATTAAAAAACAAAATTAAACGTTTTTGTTTTTTTTTTTACTTTGAAAATAATTATGAACAAGCAATTTTATTACTAGATTCGATCCCATTCAATTTGATTTCAAGGGACTAGTCAATTGAAGTGATTATTGCGTTGTAAGGCGCCTACGTTAATGACTAAAGCCAATCATATTGAAACTTAAAACTTATGAGTGTTGACGTCCATATTTTAGTGTATGATATCTATCTAAAACACTTAAAAGTACAGCTGGATGCCCGCCCAATTTTTATAAATACATTTTACGAGAGACGCGTCGTTCTAATGCAATAAAATGTCAAATTTACCCGCTTATGTTATATGGCATCGGGAGGCGCCGCCCGGCCTGTCGTAGCCGCGGTAATTAAAAACCAGAGGTCACCGAACTTGCGTCGATAGATGAGCAATTCATTAATATAACATAAGTTCACGCAGAGAACATCGGTTCTCACGAATCATGTAAATTTGTCGACTAAACGTAAGTTATCGAATCGATTAATATGCTAATCGGTATGGGCATCACTAGCGGTCGCTGAACTGCACTCGGTTGAGTCGCACTTCGTTGTGACATAGAGCGTGTGAAAAATTGATTGTCAATATACGGCATAGGGAAGTGGCACCGAGCTGTTCGGTTGCTTGTGCTTGACAAACTGCTTCCCTCTTTTTGTCATTCAAAATTGCCTTTAAGTAAGTTGTAAATAAGTATTTTTGTCAGTAAAAAGCGTGCGTATGCCTTACAATATCACAGCCGCAAATAATCATCAAAATGTATTTGACTCATATAAAAGTTAAAATCGTATAAAATCTGATTTAAGAGTATCGATATCGTATCGATTGGATCGACTTTTTCATGTGTAACCTCACATGTCGAGGTTTCGGCGGGAACGCGGGAAGAGTAGTGTCTCTCCGTTGTTTTTTTTTCCAAAACTAGTGTTTTGTCGAGTGTTTATGCATAAAAATGGTGGTGTTTTATTCATAAAGTGCCGAATTACAAGCGCGAGTGTGGGAAAATGATATAATGTGGTGAAACATGAGTTTTCGTGTTGCTTCCAAAACTCCATCGAAGCTTTATAGTAAAGTCGCCACTACTTTACTAAAGCATGACTGGAATTAACTGACACGAACTGGACTTGACTAAGACGACTTTGACGATAACCATAGCTAAGATACAGCAGAGATAACACTTAAGACAAGGCAGTATGGCTTTATAGCTTTAGCCTGCCCGAAGGGGCAAATTATTAAAAAAAAAAAATCACATGTCGATTTTAGCTTTAATGATTTAAGAATGCAGCAGTGTAATATCGTTATTACTATCAGTAAGTTAATTTTGTAGCGGTGATAGCTCAGTGGTTAGCATGGTCGGTTCATATGCTGAAGGGCGTGGGTTCAACATGCTTGAGCTACCAGTGAAGGAAAACATCGTGAGGATACCATAACATGGCAGGGTATTTTTTAGTAGCTGGCTGGTTGGCTACCCTCAAGTTGAAAATCTGCCGCCAAGCAACTAGCGGTGTGCTTCGTCAATCTCATTTGAGACCCAGTTTCATTCCAGGCTAGGTGTGCTTTACCATCTTCGACCACACCGTCATCTGTATCCGCATCCATATCCGTAACATCAGGTGAGCTGTGGTCAAACACCTAGCTAGTCAAATAAAAAAAACTAGTTCTTGTTAGTTCGTTATTTGTAGCGAGGCCTATTTTTTTTCTTTCATTGTTGACAAGATATTGATTATATCTGTAAATTGAAAGGTCCATCTGAAAACGAAGCTTATATCTGTGACAATCGATAACCATGCCAGGCCATGGCCCATTTGTCGTGAGTTTTATTTTAAATTTGTCTGTTTGTATTGTGTCGAATAAAGATATTTCTTTCTTTTTTTACTAGATGGCGCCACTCTTTGTGCGTGTTTCGCTATTTTGTCTTCACGTCGACAACTTCATAGTAGTGAGGCGTCAAAACGCTACTTCTTAACTCACTCATTGTTAGGATGCGCGTTGTACCGCGCGGCGAGTGAGCGCATGATGTCGGAGTAGTTGCGAGGTGGGTGAGCGGGCGCCGGCGGCGCATGCGGGCTGCCGCGCTCCGGCGGCGTGCCCGGGTACGACGACGTCGACGGCGTCACGCTGCGGGATCTGCACCATAAGATAATCGGTTTTGCATACGATGCCCACACTTTATTTTGACATGTCAGTTTTTTTTAATGTAAAAGTAATGAGACGAACGATGCGCTCTCTTGATGGTAAGAGATAACGCATGTCCATGACCATTGCAGCAATACACAGAACTTTGAGTAGCAAAACAAAGTCTGGGGTATCGCTGCTTTGGCGCTCATTACTTTGAGGCTTTCGATGGTTAGTCCCAACAGCCCAGTAATTTCGCTAGGATAACCCTTCAAACCGGAACACAGTAATGTTTATACACTACTGCTTCGCGGCAGAATATCTAGTAGGTACTGCGTTGGTACTTACCTAGACGTCTTCCTGCTAAGGATATCTACCACCAACAAAAGTTTGTTCAGGTAAGATTCCATAGCACGTGGTACGCTGTCTTCTAGGTGGGCGGTGTGTTCTGTGCGTATTCGATTAACGTTCACTAATACGTTTTTATGAAAAAAGAGTAGTACCTTTTATATTTAAGAGATGGCGCTGTTCTTAATTTAATTTCCAGAAACATTAGGTTACGTTGCCGCGACTAAATGGATGATCTGTGACAGGGTTGGTTGAGTGAATGTCTAGAACCTTGTAAAAATGATGTGTGAGAAAATGATTACCTGGATGCGTTTGAGTCATGTGGGCTGAGGCGTTCGTTCTTGACGTTAGTTTGTGGCGCGTGCGCGGCGGGCGTCGGCGTCGGCGCGTGCGCGGGTGACGCGGCCGCATCGCGCGCGCACCGCCGCGCCGCCGCACCCCCTCCGCCGCCGCCTTCACCTGTGGCCAACGAACAAACGAGACGTCAGTGCGTGAACATTTGGCTAAGGGCTCGGTACTCTTCGAGCATATTGGCAACTAAAGTTTGGGGTTTGATCGCCAGTTTGCCTGAGCGGAAGAAGAAAGACGCGGTCAGCGATATTTAGAGTAGCTAGATTTCTTTATTTAAATCGCTACTCGAAAGTTATACACACTAATATTATAAATACAAATGCAAGGGATTTGAGTTTATTTCGTTTTTATAGAATGGCTAACGACTTTATGCCCAATAGACGGTGTTTGACTCTTGCTTGAAGGCTTGGATCCAAGTTGAGCGACATACAAATGAATGGAGGGAAGGAAGACATATCGTTGCCCTGTAATTAATTGATTTGATAAGAACGAAAAGTATAATTATGTTTTTTTTTTAATCATCGTTATGTTTATCACCGGGTCTTGTGTGCGATTAAGACCCGGTGAAAAGCAGAAAGTCGAAAAAAAGAATAATTAGGTACATAAATCAATTACGTACATTTTAAGTTTAAGAAATGATAATTTGCCTGAATTTTTTTTTCCTAGTTATTGAAACCTAAAATACTCGCATGTGGAGTAAGAACTGCTTAAAACATGATTATATAATTCTATAATTAATAAATACTAAAAAAATCAAAAAAACATTATGTGTATATTTTCATAAAAATATAGGAGGAAAGTTTCAAAATGTACTTTTAGAACAACGATCACAATAATCGTTGAACCTTTTTTTTAGACGTTTTAAGGAGATACATACTAAGTGTTGTTAATAACTATTTTGTAATGTTGGGTTAATATCAAGTAGTCATCATGGTCATTAGTCAAAGAGCGTGACCAAACGTGACCGAAGATTTAAAGAACTAATCATCTTCGCAGAACATGTTTCAATTCATCGAATTGAAGAATGTCACAACCTCACAAACAATCAGTACTGAGAACTTGGCAACCGTAGCAAATCCGGTTACACTGTCCGTGCCAACTCTAGACAAAAAAAATAATTCCTAAGATCAGCCAACGTCAAGGAATCTCAGCGTTTACTGATAGAATCAGCCGGTTTCTTTGAAGTCGCTGCGTGGACTTCGCGAAATTCACAACACTTTCTTCCAATCAGGTCGTGCCATCTACAGTAGGTATTAATGAGGCTGCCGGTGTAAACTGTCATTTTAAGTCGACTAAGTTGCGAATTATTTTGAGGAATTTAAAATAATATTTTTAAGTCAAGTTTTGCGTAATGCGTATCGTTTGGCTACTGGAATCCAAAATGAGATCAACCTCTGGATGCTTGGACAATTTGAACTTCAACCGGTTTTATATTAAAATGTATCTATAATATATAAGTTCTGAATGTTTTAATGTATCACTGCAAAACTAAAGTAAATTTTGCACCATTGCTACTTTGTATGGTAACACTCAATTGTTGTGATAAATTCATTCAAATGTTTAATAAACCAGAAAAATAATTCAAAATTATTTAAGCTAACAACTTCTTATAACAATTCATACTTACAACTAAGGCATAAAAATTATCGATAAATATACGATATGTTATAAAAATGAATAAACTATCGGGCGTAAATAGACAGGTACTATTTTTTTCAACATGTCTTATGCCTATAATTACATAATAAATAATAAAATATATATCGTAGGACTATACAAGTATACACACAGCGCCATCTGGCCCCAAACTAAGCAGAGCTTGTGTGATGGAAGTCAGATAACTGATAGAATACATAAATCCTTTTTTTTTGTAAATTTTTACTTATAATACATACAAAACACCCAGACACAGAACAAACATTTGTTTATTCACAAAATGTTTGCCCTGAGTGGGAATCGAACCCACGCCCTACAGCTGTCAAGGCAGATATACTACCAATGAGCCAACGGGGCTGTCAAACACATACAATTGTTACATAGTAACATACCATGTAACAATTTAAGAAATTGGCTTCATTTAGCGCCTAATGGGGGTTTAGCCCTAGTTTGTCTAATGTTAGTTCTAAATCTATGATCTCCCTCTATCATGTCTCTGTTCGCTGCTTTACGTGATCAATCATATTATAAAATCGATATTTATTGCTTCTATACAATGCAAGATGTTGTAAATACAAAGTAGTATATGGTACGCAGTCAAACATGGACCCATCCGGTTGGGCACGAAAATAATTTTAAAAATCAATATTTTCATATTTTAAGCACAAATAAACTATTTTTGTGTCATGAATTCGTCGATTGTGTAATACGCTTTAGGGATAAGATGTTGTTTCAATTTTTCATCACCTAGTGCATTTCAAAGTAACTTCATTGCCATCTCAAATTCGAATGCATTGTCTCTCAAGCTTGATGGGCATCAACCCAGTTACTTCATGCTGCTCTTGTCAATTTGTATGCAGGCTAGAACACACTGTCGCAATTTCATATAGCTGTCAAAATACTTGTGTCACTGTCCCGTATCATAAATGATACATTGTGCGAACTGAGCTGTTACATGTCGCCACACTGAGCAATTAATAACACCTTATATAGAGCGATCACAGGTTTCACTTGTAACATAATACTAACTTCTTACGAGAGGCGATATACTCGGCAATTTGAAATTGGAAGCTAGCGCGCACGTCTTTTGTTAGAATTTTAAAATTTGTTTTTTTTCCTGTCGTACAAAACACATTGAAGCCATCACAACCTAGTCGGGAGATCGTTGGACTGCCAATGTTGAATAAACAAAGTAATTTCAAAGGTTCGTGACCTGAAGTTTTTTAAATCCATTTTTCAAACGCAGCTGGACGCTTACCTAATCTTAAAAACACATCATAATTAATTCATAATATTTACTTCGAAGTAAATAAAAATATTAAAATGATCAATTTTAAATCATAATAAATGTGAACTTGTCACAACGTTTAGGCATATTCACATACACATTTACATGTATTTAGTAATAATTTTTAGGTCAAAGCGAATCTACATGTTTATCTACATTAATAAAGACATTAAAGTTATCATTATGACCGTAAAAAAGTTAAAGCTACGAAGTTCAAATATTAGGGGACAACTTTAAAAATTAAATCTCTTGCATAATGGAGTTTTCTATTTTGCAGTTTACAATAAAGCTTCCGTAATTAAACAGAGTTTACGCTGATTTTTTAAATTCGTTCCCGCGAAAACATGAAGTATTTGGAGTAGGTACTATATCCTACTAATATTATAAATGCGAAAATTTGTATGGAATTGGACTATGGCTGTCGTAGCTTTAGTGTGTGTTTTTTGTATAATAGAAAAAAAAAACAATTTTAGAATTCAAACTAAAGACGTGCACCCTAGCTTCAAAGCTCAAAACGCTGAGTTGTAACATGATACTAGTAAGTATTATGTTACAAGTAAAACCTGTGTCCTGAAGTCACAAAAAGATTTTCATCTTTATTTAATTTAATTCTCATATCAACAAAGCAGCCAGTAACACAGTTAATATAAATTAAAAACAAAGTAATTAGAATTACCGAGTTCAATATTTTTTCTAACGTACAGTATATTTCTCGCAAATTTCTATGCAATAGCCTCATTGTCAGCATAAACTACTTCTTTATAATTAATCAATTACTTTACAATTAATCAATTAATTTGTAATTAATTAATAATTTTTAAAAGTCTTTTTGTGACATCCGAAACAATTGTCACTGTTTAAGATTTCAATAATCATGAAAATCCCTTGTAATATTTCAAGAATAAATTAAATAAATTTAACTGCATGTCTGCCTGCAGACTGTATACTACTGTATACAGTCTGGACAGCATAGTTAAGTTTTTTAATGTTTGATAAGCTAGGTGTTTGACCACAGCTCACCTGATATAAGGAGATAGTGTGGTCGAAAATGGTAAAGCACACCTAGCCTGGAGTGGAACTGGCTCCCAAGTGAGGCTGTCGGAACACACTGTTAGGCGCTTGGCGATAGATTTTCAACTTGAAGGTGGTAAGTTATAAAAATACCTTTTACATTCATGTATCTCCACCACTTAAATAATTTGATTTGACTTCTGGCTAGCTAGAATGATGTATTCTACAACAACCTAAATCGACCTACCGCAGGGATCTATCCTGTTATATTTCATCAAGTAGAATACAAATACGGGGCAAATACCGGTAGCTCTACTTACATATTCATGTATACCATTCTCATAGCTTAAATTGATTGAAATAACATACATTTGTCTTTGATTTCATTCATAAATTGTAATAAACATTTATTTCACGTCCTTCCCAGCGCTCTATTCACCATCGGGTCTACCACAAGATTTTATCAATAATATCTATTCAAATCGCTTTGGAGTCATCTACTTATTTTACCATATTGTGCTCAGTGCCCACATACAAGCACTGAGCATAATGTAACGCACATTATGGGAAAATTATTTCAAATTGATGCATTTTGTGGAGACTTCAACGCACTGTATGGACAGTAAGAGCTCTTTGCACGAGTTGTCGACGGAAGCAGCTCAAGCTCATTGTTGGCGTTTGAAACCACGGCCTTCGGCGAGTGAAGTGACCGCGCTAATCACTGAGCTATCATCGCCACAAATACAAGAAAATTTTACTAAGCCGTTTAAGGTTGAATATAAAAAAAACATTGCAAGTATAATATCAATGTCTTTTTTATTCTACCTAGATAGTGCGACACCACGAAGACTTCAAATACAAATATTTTATTGATAACACCAATGTTACAAATAAATTCCATAAATCAATAAAAAAAAAAATTGTTTTAAAATACTGATTACAAGTCAATGAATCAAAAACAAAATTAACTCCTTTTTACTAAGATATAAAATCGAAGTACGCTTTATTATATTTGCAATTAAGATAGTGAAAATTATGTCGAATTACAGTCGTATTTTATTAATATTTTCTTTAGATCGCGTTTAATAAATATGTATATAAAAAAAAAATTCAAATAAAAGTTCATGTAATACTGGCGTGCACTTGACCCGCAAAGATTTCTCACAGTCGAACTATAAAAAAAAAAATTAGTTAATTGGATAAACATAAAAGTCACACTACCAAAATTCACAGGATCACACTCTGAGCTGATTTGACGATTTCCTGAAAATTGGTCAGTCGTTTTGTTCGTTTCAATGTACTAGTATTTCGTGAAAGTATTCTTACTGCCAGTAAGGTGTCACTCTGTGGAGACGTCACATAGTTTATGGCAAGTGAGATGGCACGCGTGAGTGCACGTAGGTGTACAAATGGTTTTATTTGTATACAACGATACTCGTTCACAATGATAACATTATGTTATAAGCAGATTATAACAAGACGAGTTTGGACCACAAACGTTGAATTTTTTCTAAATTCTGAGGGTATAAATGCACTATCGTTGGATTGGATTCATTACTACAGAAACGATGGAGTATTCGGATGATGTATTTCTGCAACGCTCGAACTGTACTCAAAGAAATATCATGTGATAGTTCTTTTATTAAGGTGGTATGATTTCCATACAAACATTTTTTTTTCCATTTATGGACAAATGGAACATAATTTTACAGTACAATTATGCTCCATTTGTCCATAAATGGGGGAAAAATGTTTGTATGGAAATCGAACCACCTTAAACATTTTTTTTGGTTGAATTGTCTTTTTTAAAAATTAAACTAAAGTCAAATTAGACAATATTATGTTTTTGAATTTAAAAGTAATGAAACGAACGAGACACTTACCTGATGGTAACAGATAACGCTTGCCTATTTTTCAGAAATTTGAATAAGTCCATTTGTACATTACTGTGTTCATTTTTTTTAATATTTCGTGGTGTAGTAGACGTTTACCTTAAGAATGTGATTTATATTGACTTTGGCAAAGTTATGGCTCATATTAAAACTTATTAACTCATTGTTGTGGCAGTAGCGGGTAAATGGGACGTTAATGTAATTGATGTTTTTTTGAGCTTAAGCATTTCTTTTGTATTTTTTTAATAAGTAACATTACCAAAAAGGTGTGTTCTTTGTTATTCTTATGAAGTTATTTTCAGAATCTATTTTGTAACAAAAAAAGTAGTAGCTTTTTGTAGGGATAGCCAGTGTTTAGCGCGGTCGGTTCACATGTCGAAGGGCGTGGGTTCAAACCCCAAGAATGAGCTTGAGCTGCCGGTGAAGGAAAACATCTTAAGGATACCATAGGACGGTAGAGTATTATCTAGTACTCGACTGGTTAGCACCCACCCTCAAGTTGACAAATCTGTCGCCAAGCACCTAACGGTGTGTTCCGGCAGCTTCACTTGAGAGCCAATGCCATTCCAGGCTAGGTGAGTTTGATATCTTCGACCACATCCTCACTTAACATTAGATGAGCTGTGGTCAAACACGTAGCCTAAAATCATAAAAAAAGTATTGTATTACTATTATAAATAATATAATTTATTGTCAATTCAAATAACCGATATCTATTCCGGCCTTACACTTCAATCAGAATAATTAAAAACAATGTAAAATGTAAATTCGTTTATTTTTGTAATCTATAATTTAATTACGTATTTTTATTTCTATATGAAGTAAACTATCTGTCTCATTGGTGTTTATATAACACAGTTGAATAAACAAATATACAATTATAATTATGAATTTTGATACCATTTTATGCTAGATGTGTACTTAATTGCCAAATTATATAATAATTTTACATACATCTATCTCATGCTAAACATATTTATTGCGATTTCAACACACTTTCGTTTCGATAAATGTCATAAAAATAAACAGACGTTACATAAACTGTTCACGCGAAAATTATAATGCGACAAAATTGATTACCTAATTGACTTCGTTCTCACACTATGAAACTAAGTTTTATAGTCATTAGTTAAAGAGTCAAATATCAAATTCACAACTTTTTTTACTATAGACAGGATAGGTGATTTGATCACAGCTCACCCGATGTTAAGTGACGGTGTGGTCAAAGATGGTAAACACACTTGGGCTGGAATGGAACTGGCTCACTGGTGCGACTGCCGGTTTGGTGGTAGATCTCCTTAGCAGGAGGTCGTCTAGGTAGGTACTACCGCAGTATCAGCTATTCTGCCGCCAAGCAGTAGTGTGTAAGCATTATAGTATTCCGGTTTGAAGGGTACTGCAGCTAGCGAAATTACTGGGCTGTTGAGCCCAGTAATTTCTCTTTTGTTGGGCTGGCTTGTTGTTGTTTTGTTACTTAAAGTTCTGTGTATCGCTGCGATGGTCATGGACAGGCATTATTTCTTACCATCAGGAGAGCGTCTCGATCGTCTCATTACTTTTGACATAAAAAAAAAAAAAACTGTTAGGCGCAGTTAGCGGCAGTTTTTTAACTTAAAAACGTAGGACGTCCTGTGACTAGATGGAGTGACGATATAACCAAAGAAGCTGGTAGTGACTGGACGCTAAGCTGTAGTTCTACAGCTGAGTAGTGAGTCTTGGAAGAGACGTATAATCCCATTAATATTATAAATGTGAAAGTTTGGATGGATGGATGGATGTTTGTTACTCTTTCACGTAAAAACTACCGAACGGATTTGTATGAAATTTGGTATGCAGGTAGCTGAGACCCTGGATTAACATATAGGCTATAACATATACTTTTTATATCTCTAAAACATGTAGCGGGTAACACCGCGGGGCGCAGCTAGTAGCCCATAACAAGTTGACTATGATAAGCTACTAACCATGACTAGACTGAAATCCTATACTTCAAACTGCATGACAGTCACTGTTAATTTGTACAACAAACAATTGGAACCACTAAAATTATCATTCGATTCATGACACTAGCAATCACCAATCCAAACAATGAATTGGCAGTTGCCTGACTGAGGAACCTAGTCGAGTTAGGCCGTGAGCAGTATACGTGATAACAATTTTACAAATAAGTTTACAGGAAACAAAAGATGCGAAATTTTATTCTCTATAGAAATGGTCTCAATGGCTTTTGCCCTAAAGTGCATAGTTTCCGTGATATCGGCAAACAATGTTTTTTCAAGATGGCGCCTGAAGCTCCACCGGAATCTTTTTTTTTATGTAAAAAGTAATGAGACGAACGAGACGCTCTCCTGGTGGTAAGAGACAGCGCCTGTCCATGACCATTGCAGCGATACACGGAACTTCAGCATTTTGTGATTTTATACTCACTAAGTGATCCTAAAACTTATACAAATAAAAAATTGGATCAGAAATTTAGTGCAAAGTTAAATTATATTTTTACTAGTTTACAACGTCAGTTGAGGATATATTTAGAAAATCTCGCTTAAAGAAAAAGTATTTCTTATAACAGTTATACTAAGCTATGTTAAAGTTTACGACAGCCTTGTTGGTTCATTGCTAGCATGTCTGCTCCAAGAGCTGAAGGGCGTGGGTTCGATTCCCATAACACAATTATGTAGAATAAAAAAAAATGTTCTGTGTCTGGGTGTTCTGTATTTATTATAAGTATATATTTACAAAAAAAAAGTATTTAAGTATTCTATCAGTTATCTGACCTCCATAGTACAGTGCTTAGTTTGGCGTTAGATGGCGCTGTGTCCTGCAATATTTATTTATTTATTGGTATGTAAAAAATGTGTCATAATTAACTTTCTTTTATAGTTCGTATTTATCGTAAAAATGCTCTCCACCTGTTTGCCGTGATCAAATGCTAGGTTTTCGCAGGAAGTGATTGGAATTTATTACTTCGGCCGATGAGTGAAGGCTTCCGGTGTCGAACATACCGGGGTCAACTATTGAGTGTTATTAAAATCCAGAGCCGTTGCTAGGATTGCATAGAAGTGGTATTATGGCCCTCTTAGGATCATTGGGCAACCTCAACAAACTAAATGTTTTGTGATCGCCACATTTAAAATAGTATTTTAGTAGATTTTTTATTTACATTTGCTGATACACGCTACGCCCCATGGTATATACGAAACACGGAAGTGCATGAATACATGCAGATCTGTACAATCAAAGAGGAAATAGTAAGGTCTTCTGAGGCCTATAAACAAAGACTTAGACTGCACAGAAACCACTTAGCTGCATCACTACTGGACACCACAACCTCTTTCGGCTAGCCGAAAGAGAACGCGACTAGCCACAATCTAGTCGCTGAGTTTAACATAATATGAGATGACACATCACATGATGTGCATATCCCAAAACCGATAAGATTTAATTTATAAAATTTGATTATGGCTTCCGGGCTGATTGCAGATAGATAAAAAAAAAGCTATTGGTACATAGTTAATCCGCCCCTATATAAATAAATAAATGAATAAATAAATATCGTAGGACTATACACACAGCGCCATCTGGCCCCAAACTAAGCAGAGCTTGTGTGATGGAAGTCAGATAACTGATAGAATACCTAAATACTTTTTTTTTGTAAATACTTACTTATAATACATACAGAACACCCAGACACAGAACAAACATTTGTTTATTCACAAAATGTTTGCCCTGAGTGGGAATCGAACCCACGCCCTACAGCTCTCAAGGCAGATATACTAGCAATGAGCCAACGGGACTGTCAATAATATATACATATATATTTTTATTAAGAAATGCATTAATTAATTGAACAGCGATAAAGTCGATGAATATTTGCGTTATGACCCAAGCGCTACATTCCTCAGTACGTCCACGTAATGAGGGTATGATATACCGTTATTAGAGCAGGCCGATCTAGTTTGACATGTCATATAGTTACCCGTTGTGATTTGTGGCAATCGCCAACGATCTCTAGCTGTTGGATCGGATTAATTAAATGGCTGGTAAAATTAAAAATATGTTAATTGTATAACAGTCACAATTAACTGATGACGATAATTGCTCATGATGTTATTGATTTAAAATCGTAGTTTTCGTTTTCCTTGCTAGGTGTTTGACCACAGCACACCTGATGTTAAGTGACGGTGTGGTCGAAGATGGTAAAGTATGCTATAGTTTCCTCACGATGTTTTCCTTCACCGGCAGGGGGTTGAACCCCCGCCCTTCGGCATGTGAACCGATCGCGCTAACCACCGAGCTATCATCGCTACAAAAAGTAATTAGTATTACTAAAAGTAATTATTCCTGCAGCTAGCGAAATCACAGGACTGTCTAAACTAACCGTCGAATATCTCAAAGTAATGAGCGCCAAAACCAGTGAAGCTCTGGACTATGTTTTGCTACTCAAAGTTCTGTGTATCACTGCAATGTTCAATTGTTCATGAACAGGCGTTATCTCTTACCACCAGAATAGGTCTACGATGGAGCACGCCTGCCTAGAAGAAACTGATTTTTTAATAATTTTTATAATAGGTTTGGCTTTCCGAGGTTAAGATTTTCGTGCTATATGCTTCATGAATCTCTGTAAGGTTATAAAAGAAACCAATTAGCCTACTGTAACAAAAGAAGCCGTGTTCACGTACTTAGCGCCTGCATTGTAGTGCAGTCAACGCATTCATTGACATGACATCTAAGCGTGTGTGGCGTAAGTGACAAGTATTCAACGTTTTAATTTTTTTTATTTAATAAATAACATTACCGGCCTCGTAACGACAGCCCGGTTGACTCATTGGTAGTATATCTGCCTTGAGAGCTGTAGGGCGTGGGTTCGATTCCCACTCAGGGCAAACATTTTGTGAATAAACAAATGTTTGTTCTGTGTGTCTGGTTGTTCTGTATGTATTATAAGTATGTATTTACAAGCAAAAAGTATTTATGTATTCTATCAGTTATCTGACTTCCATCACACAAGCTCTGCTTAGTTTGGGGCCAGATGGCGCTATGTATATGGTCCGACGATATTTATTTATTTATTTATTTATTATTTATAACATTTCTTTCATGTCTTATACCAGCATCATTTCGGTAGGGTCAGCACCATCGTCAAACAAGGTACCGTTGGCACCTGACCCCGAATGGCGGACTGCCTAAGTGATCGGTACCGTTTACAAATAAACCCGCATGTGATTACCCAGGTTTTTAATGTATTCTGGAAGCGTACTGGGCGAAGTGTTAAGTGTTTTGACTGATTGATAGAAATAACAGAGCTTTTTGTGACGTTCAGTTTTGGTAGGGAATAAAATAGTATTTTATACCTGACCAGCTGCGCCCCGCAGTGTTACCTGCTACATGTTTTCGGGATAAAAACTTGCCTATGTGTTAATCCAGGTTTTAAACTATCTGTGTTCCAAATTCGTTTAATAGTTTTTGTGTGAAAGAGTAACAAACATACTCACAAACAATCGCGTTTGTAATATTAGTAGCATAAGATAGTAGATACTTTTACTAAAAAAGGGTTAGACTTACTTAGTTAACGTCTTAGCAATATTACTAAAAAAATGTAAGCGGCTATCAGAAAAAAATGCAAAAGAAAATGACACATAATGAAGACATTAGCTTGCGTGTAGAATACAGTAAAACAGATAAAACTTATCTCAAATAGACTGTGAGTGGTCAGCCCTAGTGTTAGACATATGGCGACGCTCGAAGCACTTTGTGCTCCGAAATAATATTATGTTATTTACTATCACTAACCAGTAGTATGTACCATCTGTAATTTCTAAATTAAAGAACTGTTATGTCAACTATTTTAGGAGATAAGATTTCATATTACATTTCAAATAAGCGCGTGCCATGTGTTTTCATAACAGTAACCTTATAGCTCGTGCCTCTAAAGCTGATTGAATCAATAAAAAAAAAGCCATTACCTTTACCGTGGCTAAGACTGACCTCCACCATCTGTGATACACCTAAACCTAAAAACCTATCGTAATAAAGTTCAATATTCAACGTTTGCTACAGATTTGACTATCATCGACGATAGTACGAGGCTTAGAGGTAAAGTGTTTTGTCAAGTGCACGACACTTGTCCACGTTTGCGTTCCACAAATAGTGGTAAAGCAAGGAATCTCTGAGGTATGTGATAGTGGATACGTGCAGTAAAGAAACTTTGATTTTTTTAACAGCAACTGTTGACAATTTCTGTTAAAAAAATCAAATCAACAATTGATCTAGTCGATTGCCTTGTTAGCTGATTTAGTAGTAGATCTACGTTAAACTGGGCGTGAGTTCGATTCCTACCCAGTGTACTAAGTGATACAATTTTATTACAAAATTTATGTATACCCATTTGTTTACAGATCCTTCTATAAGTTATTATATTATTTTATCAGGTTTAATGGTGCTGTGTGAAATACACTCTTATACTTTTTTTATTTATAGTTCTATTTAGAACGAACAACTTTTGATCAAATCTTTATAAAGTATTCTTCATAAGGATTTGATCAACATTTTAAAAGAAGAAGATTTTGTAAATTAAATTGAAAGCAGAGGATTTTGGATACTTTTAATTTAATTTACATTTGTTGCACTTCATTTGAGTTGAAAGTTTTTATTATTTCTGTACTGTAAACTTGATGTTAATAATAAAGAGTTATCTATTTATCTAGTACCAAACAAAGCAAAGCTTATTTTATGATAATCAGAGAACTGATATACCTATGTAATATTTACACTTATTTTCGTAACAATATATTTATAATACTTAAGTATATAACCAGACAGAGAATAAACATTTATATTTGTCACAAAAATATTTGTTCTGAGCAGATATTGAATCCACTCCTTACAGCTCATGAAATAGTAAACTGAACTAACATAGCAAACATTATCATTCGTATGCCGTTCAATGAAGCAGCGCTTTATTTCAAGCCATCTTCAGTACTGCGAAACAAGTTTATGTACATGAGACGTTGGCCAGAGGTCGAGTGACAGAACCGTGTTCCGACTTCTCAGAAGTTCAGAATGAACTTGGAAGGTATGGAAGCCGCGCTGTTGGTCAAATATTTGATAATAATGCCCTCTAGGAATAAAACGGAAAATCTTCTAATGATTAATCATGATATGTAGGTACCTGCCAGAAAAATTAATTATATATACATATTTCGACCGATTTAAATAATTGTTAATTACGGTTCCGTACCCAAAGAGTAAAACGGGACCCTATTACTAAGACTCCGCTGTCCGTCCGTCTGTCTGTCTGTCCGTCTGTCACCAGGCTGAATCTCATGAATCATGATAGTTAGACAGTTGAAATTTTCACAGATGATGTATTTCTGTTGCCGCTATAACAACAAACTAAAAAATAAGAATAAAATTAATGTTTAAGGGGGCTCCCATACAACAAACGTGATTTTTTGCCGTTTTTATAGACAATGGTAAGGAACCCTTCGTGCGCGAGTCCGACTCGCACTTGGCCGGTCTTTTTGTTTTGTTTTCCTGAATACTGAGGTGGCTAAGAAAAAAATCATTCTAGTAATTTACGATATGATGACGTTTCTGGGAACTTAAACAAATCTAATAAATGATCAAATGAATAACGTTTAATTGAAAAGTTTGGTCGCAATTTGATTTGTTTTATCCGGACAAATGTTTGTGCTTCCGTTGTTTGGTTTTAATTAAATACGAATTGAACTAGAGGATTAAATTAGCAGATTGGTTGTCTGTAAATAGACGTTGTTTTATTTAAGGTATAGCGATCGGCAAGTACCATGTATGTAATTTAAATAAAATTAACGCGACATGAACAACAAGTTTTCCTTAACCGTATTAATTCCGTCTTTTGTTATTTTCAAGAGTTTAAAATGTTTCATAGCGGTATTGTCTGGCTTTTAGCTTTCTAAGTTTGCGTTTTCATCTACTAAATTATAACTTTAGAATAAAAATATTTAAATGAATCGCATATTTAAGAACTGTGTAAAATGTAGAAACATTGTCATTTCTGTATGTTATTCTTCTTTAGCTAAACAATTAGTAACTACTTGATTAGCAATATAACTGACACACGTGTAAACATAATTGACATTTATTTCATGACAGCCCAGTTGGCTCCTTGGTAGTAAATCTGCTTTTAGAGCTGCAGGGCGTGGGTTCGATTCCCACTCAGGACAAACATTTTATTGCGTAAACAAATGTTTGATTTGTATCTGGGTATTCTGTATGTATTACAAGTATGTATTTAAAAAAAAACTATGTATACTATCAGTCATCTGACTTCCATAGTTTTGCTTAGTTTGGGGTCAGATGGCGCTGTGGCTAATGTCATACGATAAATATTTTATAATTTATCAAATATAACACTGAAAAAATTGTCTTTAGAAGCCTGCTAAGTGATTCCATATTATTCAATGCTGGGGGTTAATAGACTTTTCTAATTTTTTTTGCGTTTATCTCCCTACACTTACAACGTATTTTTTATTTACGTAGAATTAAATGGATGAACGAGACGATCTCCTGATAGTAAGAGATAACGCCTGTCCATGATCATTGCAGCGGTACATAGAACTTTGCTTAGATGAGTAGCTTTACTAAGTCCAGGACATCGCAGATTTGGCGCTCATTACTTTGAGACATTCGATCATCGATGACACTGTAGATGTGACACTCTGTCATAAAGCCCTAAACACACCTGACTGACATTCTGTGCCTAATACAAAAATCAACATAGCGTTCATGATTGTGACATTATTTGTGGAACGCGACAGCCACACGCCGTGCTGTGTGGGCGGACCCTAATGACGAGATGGCCCCCCGTGAGTGGACTGTTTTGACAATTGGGGAAAGAAATGACGTTTTTAAACGGCCTAGCTCTTATACTTTCTTCTTCTTCTTTGATTTTGGCGTCACATTTTGAGCATTTGCCAGTGTTATGTGTTTTGTTTATTTCATGTTTCATAACTTAAAAAGTAGCCAAAGTCCAGTCTTGCTCAAGTCCAATCCATGTCAGTCAAATCCAGTCATGCTTTGTTTTTTATTTTTTAAGGTTGACAGGCTAGATGTTTGACCACAGTTCACCTGATGTTAAGTGAAGGTGTGGTCGAAGATGGTAAAGCATGCCTAGTCTAGGATGGATCTGGCTTTCTAGTGAGGCTGCTGGAACACACCGTTAGATGCGTGGCGGCAGGGTGGTTGCTAGCCGAGTACTAGAAAGTACCCTACCACCATGCTATGGTTTCCTCACGATGTTTTCCTTCCTTCAATCTCAAGATCATTGTTGGGGTTTGAACTTCGATGGAGTTTTGTAAGCAAAACGCACATTATATCACTTCCCCGCACTGGCGCTTGTAATTCGGTACTTTATGAAAAATACACCACAATTTCTATACATAAACATTCGAAAAAACACTAGTTTTGGAAAAAATACAATGGGGCGACACGACTCTTTCCGCGTACCCGACAAAACTATGTATAATTACATTACAGATATCATAATTATAATATGACACTTTCACATTACACTATATATAAATATAAATCACTATCACTTTTTTCTAAATGCAAAAAAGCAATTGTAATAGGTTTTTTTTATTAGCACATAAGATTTTCTATGTTTACTCGCTAATAAATTAACATCATAGAAACGTGGGAACAAATGCGAGTTTTGGTAAGATTGATTTTCAATTATTATTATTTTACTATTTTACGCCATTGGAAGCTCTGTAATCTGGAAGCACTGTCGCCTAGAAGAAAACGGCACACCTATCCTGGAATGGAACTGACTCTTAAGTTAGGCTGGCGGAACACACCGTTAGGTACTTGGCGACAGATTTTCTACTTCAATGTAGAAAACCATGGTGGTTGCTAACCAGTCGAGTACTAGAAAATACCCTACCATCATGATATGGTTTCCGCACCATGTTTTCCTTCACCATCAAGTCAAGCTCATTGTTGGGTTTGAACCCACCGCGTGTACCGACCGCGCTAACCACTAAGCTATCATCGCTACAAATAATTATAGACATATATATCTATGAAGGAAGAAACCGACAGACTGATACACTGACTGATCGATCAACACACAGCTGAAACCGCTGTTCTTTGTACAACACAACAGGTGTTTTTTGTACAAACGTTCGTTAGGTGATGTAAGCGTGACATATCAGTATCTACGTTGCACCCGTGCGAAGCCGGGGCGGATCGCTTGTATTATATATAATTGTAGATTGATGATGAATATCTGATGTCATCCCCGATTACTCCAAAAGAATCTCCCAGGACTCGATGAAACAGATGGCCTCTAGAAAATTCTATTTCCCAATACGTGAAGATCTCAAATCTGGTCAGCAAACAGCGGGCAAACGGTTGGTCCTGCGCACCTGTTGTTTGCCCTCGGAGCGGGCGGGCGACTATACTAACACACCGTGTTGATGTTTGTTCTCAGCCACCACCTGCGTCGCCGACCTTGCTGGGCCGGGACAGGTCAGATTTGTGCTGGGTCATTGGAACTATCGTAACTTTAATAAGTTAAGTTTAGTTTGGTAAAAATCTAGGTGGGTTTCAATTTAGAGCTCGATTTTTTTTTAAAGTGAAAGATGACTCTTGAAAAAAGTATTTAAGTATTCTGTCAGTTACAAATACAAATACAAGTATTTTATTGATAACACCAATGTTACAAGTCACTTCAAAATTGTAAACATGTCATTAAATGAGTTTCAAAACACTGATTACAGTTGTGTCAAAATTAGGTATGTCAATATAAAAAAATATGATCAATATAATAAAATGACATGACAAAAAAATCATAATTACTTACTAGTAATTCAATTTATTATTCAGTTTGAAATACTCGTCAATGTCATAAAACAAGATCTCTAGCAGCCAAGATCTTAACTTGGTTCTGAAGTACGCGGTGGAAAATGCATCCCGTACGGAGGAGACCGCGGGCCCCAAAATGTATACCGACTATCCGACTACCCAAAATATAGACTGTTATCCGACTTCCATAGTACGCTATGCTAAGTTTAAGTTCACTTAACATCAAATGAGCTGTGTTTAAACACCTAGCCTGTCAATTATGTCAAGTGTCATTTATGTATATGTTTTTCTCTGTACGAAAAATTATAAACTCCTTTAGAACTTTAGAACTCCTAAGATTGTTATCATACAATCTTCTAAGTACATACGCAGGTGCCACGAGCCAAACAGGCCACCTGAGTGCGCGCATCATGAGAGAGAAGTAACGACTCTACAAACATCCAACACTCGAGCGTACCTACCTTCAAACAGTTAACAAGTCGTAAAGAGAATTCCTTGTACGTTAAGACGGGACCTTTTGACACAACACAGTTGTGGACAGTTACGGAGCTTGGGATATAAAATTAACTGATTAGAGATAAGACGGGGTGTGCTTGTTTGATCTTATAAGTAGTTTGTACAGTTTCTGCAATGAACGCTGAGACGTAAGTGTAAATATGCTCTACAATACAAAAACAATTGGTTTTAATACTATAAAGCTATATTTATTCACCTGTAACTTTCCAATTTTCCCACGTATTTTAGGATAAATGTATAGATTTAGATAGATGATACTGGTGATGATGATGAACGTCGAGGTAAATAAAATTTATTTTATTGTATTTTGTATAAGTTTCGGTGACAAACATATTAGCGAAATTACTGGACTATTGAGACTAACCATCGAAAGTCTCAAAGTAATGAGCGCCAAAGCAGTGATGCCCTGGACTTTGTTTTGTTACTCAAAGTCCTGGGTATCGCTGCAATGGTCATGGACAGGCGTTATCTCTTACGAACAGGAGAGCGTCTTGTCCGTCTCATTACTTTTTTACATTAAAAAAAAAAAACATAATTATATTTTTTAATTTACCATTTTCGTTTCCCTTGGTTTAAGTTTGAACGATGTGAAGTTGCATGAGTGTCAGTCTTCCACGGCAGAGAATTTGCCCCAGTCTTTTATCTTCTCTCTATTGTCTTCTTTCAGTCGTATTTGGCACACGCGACACGCAAATTCGACTAAGATACGCCTTCTAAACACTACAATCCTCCTCCATTCTGAGTAGTTGGCCCGCCCATCCATGTCTTTGACCCCCCAGTCTCTAAGTTGGTACAAAAACTATATCACTTACGTAAAGTCTTGTTCTCTGTTTCGAATTACATAATATACGTTGGTTCCCGAGTCCAGACGGGGCCTCTTCAAAGAGCCCTTGACTGGCCAAACGTTTATGTTGGAGGGAAAACATTTGTTCAAAGTTTGGAGTGACCGCGGCGACCTCTCGACCGCGCGAGAGGTTTGCCTCTCGGTACTTTTGGGCATGTTTATTTTTTAAACTCTAATGACTGGCTTGAACGGTAATGATATTCAGCTTACTGGTTTTAAGTCATATACGTATCGTCGGTTAGTTTTATTTTTGGTTCGTTTGAAATATTTTAAATTAGAGGTTTTGTTTTTGGAGTGATTTTTTATGTTCGTTAAAGTTAGTGACTTTTTACACGACTGTTCAAAAAAGGCTTGTAATGTTTTCAGGGTTCATGTATATGGCTTGCTTTATTACACCATAACTTTTAAATGCCTAAAAAGATTAGGATGTATGGGGTATAATTGTTAGAATCAAGCAAATTTGTGTGCTTTCTAGTTGCGACTGGAACCGTCTCTTTTAGGCAAGCGTGCTCCATCGTAGACCGCATCTTCGCCTAATATCAGGAGAGATGGTGGTTAAACGTAAGTTTATTAATTATAAAACATAACTTAATATATCATCCATCAACGTCAGCTATAAGGCTGATAAAACGATTGAATTTCCAAATTTTTATTGTCACTGAAATTTTGTGTAGCTTATGATATTTTTAAGTGTAAAAGTAATGAGACGTATAAGACGCTCTCCTGATGGTAAAGAGATAACATCTATCCACGATCTTGATAGATTATACTACAATGTACCGGCCACTTCGCGAACTAAGGTGCTATATTTATTTTTATTGTTATTTCCTCTCCACAGACGCCGGGATCCGTGACCTATGTCAATTTAACACAATATTTTTTTTACTTTATTTGACATAACTTAAATTAAAAAATTCAGGTACCTAAGATGTTCGGAGCCTAAACTTAAGACATGATAAACCCATTATACTTAAAAACGACCACACCTTCACTTAACATCAGGTGAGCTGTGGTCAAACAACTAGGCTGTCAACCATAAAAAAAAATAAAAAAATTAAACTGTTCTAAAACATTACAATTGAGTTATTAGTAAAGTTACGTATGTATGTGCATACAATAGTGATCGGATACTAGAAACAGTGTCAGTAGAATTTATGTAATAGAAACAATAAGAGAAAGTTAAAAATGATATTTTATCGTCAGGTTCAGGTTCATTATATTAGTATGATGCGCTCTTTTTGAAGACAGTACATCTACTTTGTAAGATTTACGGTCCGAGCCATAAACATGACGCGTGAAGCCATCGAACGGTGTTAACTTCCTCCTTGGCCTCACACTACATGCACGTACTGAGTCAAGGTAAAACAGCACTTGAAGATATGGTGCGACGCGACACGTGGGCATAGTTGCCAGTTGATATGATAGATAGATAAAACTCTTTATTGTGCACACCATAAACAGAAAAAGTACAGAGAAGAAAATAACCTTATGAATGAGTGCCACAGGTGGCGGCCTTATCGCTAACAGCGATCTCTTCCAGACAACCAAGAAAAGAAAAGCACGATAGATAACATAAGAAACAGACGGGAGTTGTAACACTTATAAGAAAAATAAAACATATCGTAAGTATATAAAAATAATCACAATAATGAATATGCTCGTTTTTTAGAGTAAATTTCAAAATGTGTTTGTTAAATTTTGTTTGCAACAATATCGCAAATATTTTTGCTGGATGTCGTATACACTTTTTCTAAAAAATTGCACTCTGTCATACATTCTTTAAAAATGTGAAAGATAGGGACGAGACAGAGGTAAATAAGGGGTTTTACAAATTTCTTCTGGATGTCATACATTTTCTTTCACACTATCTCGTGTTGCATTCTAAATAAACTATTTTTTAATTAAATTTTGTTTAGGCGGGGCAGAAAGGTAAAGAATTCTGGACGTCAGTGCAGTCAAGTGTTATTCTATTTAGGCAAGAAAGATCAGATTTAGATTTTTTGTGGTAGATCTCCTTAGCAGGATGTCGTCTAGGTACCAACGCAATACCAGATATTCTGTTGCCAAGTTGTCGGTAAACATTAGTGTGTTTCGGTTAGAAGGGTACTTGCATCTACTGAAAATATAGAGCTGTTGAAAAATAACTATGGAAAGTCTCAAAGTAATGAGCACCAAAGCAGCGATGCCCTGGACTTTGTTTTATTATTGAAAAGTCTGTGTATTGCTGCAATGGTTATATGCATCTCTTACCATAAGGAGAGCGTCTCGTTCATTAAAATTTTTTTTCAGCCTTTATTGCCCCACACCTGGGCAAAGGCCTCCCTTTCTACCTTCCAGACAACCCAGTCTCCGGCTTTGGTGGTCCAGTGACTATAGTAACGATTTAGTTTGTAACACCACCTTCGTCTGGGTCGACCTTGAGGTCGCTTAAATTTTGGCATCGAAACTGTGGTGACCTTTGCCCAGCTGTCGATTGACATGCGACAAACGTGGCCCGCCCAATCCAACTTCCGTTGTCCGGCTTTGTGGCTGATATCAGCGATTTTGGTTTTGAAGCGTAGTTTCGTGTTCCTTATGCAGTCTGTTAATTTGACTCCCAAGTTACTACGCTCCATCGCTCACTGGCAAACCTTGCAAAACAATTATAGACAAAAAAATAAAATAAGTCGCATGTCGCGTAGTGCGTATTTATGTTATGGTGTCTCCATCATCGCCGCTTCACACTTGACAGTGACGCAGGGTCGACCAGTCGCGCCAGGTCGCCAGTTCATGCTAATACAGGTTAATTGCAAATTCAGACCCTGCCTTTAGAAAACACAGACACGCACGGAATTTTAAACTTTGTCTCTTTTTACCTCTCGAATGGGGCTTGGGAATTTTTCCACAGATTAAATATTAGCTTCTACTGCGTTTTTGATGTTGGTGTGGAATATTAAGATTAGTCGTGTCTGGGTGTGTTGCGTCGCTTTCTAGTTTCCTTTTTTGGGCACGCGGAAATTAGAGACGCGAATTAGAGGTGGAAGGATTGGATATTTTTGCGAGTTTGGTGGAAGGTCAAATGTGAGTCGCCGAAATCTTTAGAGCTTGTAACAAAATATAATAATAAGAGATAATAATTTGATTAGACCTAAAGTTTTGCTCATAGATTGATATAAAGAAACTATTGTGCACATCAAAAAGTACAGAAAACAAAAGAATCTGTCATAAGTGGCGGCCTTATCGCTAAGAGCGATCTCTCGAGGCAAACAAAAGTGGAAAAACACGTTACAGAATAGATGGGGGACTTGTATATACATCTTGAATTTGATATGCACCGGTTAGCTCTTTTTTATTTATTTTTAAGTATTGTTGACAGACTAGGTGCTTGACCACAGCTCACTTGATGTTAAGTGAAGGTGTGGTCGATGATGGTAAAGCACATCTAGCCTGGAATGGAACTGGCTCTCAAGTGAGACTGCCGGAACACACCGTTAGTCGCTTGGCGGTAGATTTTCAACTTGAGGGTGGTAGCTAGCACAGTTTAGCAGTTTTACGGAACAGATTTACCTAAGAACTTTAACGAAAGTTAAAAAAAAATGTGCCATGGAATCTACTTACTATTTATATGTAAACATCAACAAATGTAAACTCTAATGTATCTGAATTAAAGATAAATCAATTAGTGTTATAAGTAAACTTCATAAGCATTACCCGTATCCGTGTTTAAAGTAAAATATTCAAGTTAAAGCCAGTTTCTGGGGTCAAAGTTGAAGAACAAAGATGGGAAACACTTAAACGTGAACTGAACACTCACAGAACAAAAATTCGTCGTCTGAGCCAGGGTCAAGGTGAGTGCCAGGGTGAAGGAGGTCGTGAGAGGCAGGGGTCGCGGGGGTCGCGGATTGCGGGCCGTTGATTCACCGCGGACCAAAGGTTGAATACCTCTGACATTTACAAAGAACGTTGTAGTATAGGAAACGGCGGTTAAAAAACTTACACTGCTTTAATCCGTAATAAGTACAGTAATGTTTAATGTATACTTATTAAACATTTATTGGACTAACTTTACATTTTTCAATTAATAACTTAATTTCATGTACGTTATGATTTAAAATTTTGTAATAGTTTTTAGAATAGAAAGTACACTTTACAATATTAATTATATAATGGAAAGTTGACACCATTTACAAAAATTAACAAAACCTACTACATTAATTTATGATACGATTAAGTTTAACATAATGTGTATAGCGCCAAACATCTTACACAATTAATGACAAGCTCTCCTACCATTTGTGTGTACTGATGAGCATGTATTAATCGCTGGCTGTGATAACTGTTTTTTTAATGTTATTTATGTAAATTGGCCGTAAGTGTCGCCTGTATGCGACACCTGAGGTTTTACTTCGTACTGTAAGCAAAAAGTTTTGTTAACAAAGATGTTTAATTCTTGATTGCGGTGTCAAAGAACTACGTCTACATAACATTCAAATAAATTGTTGTTTTATTTTTATGGTTGACAGGCTAGATGTTTGACCACGGCTGATTAAGTGACGGTGTGGTCAAAGATGGTAAACACACCTAGTCTAGAATGAAACTAGCTCTTAAGTAAGGCTATCGGAACAAACTGTTAGGTGCTTGGCGGCAGATTATCGACTTGAGGGTGGCATCTAGCCAGCCGTGTACTAGAAAGTACCCTACCACCATGCTATGGTTTCCACATAATATTTAACCAGCACTTCAATCTCATCATCTTTATGCACAAATAACATTTTTAAGTGTTTTGATCACATTAATTAAAACAGAAAGTATTCATATAAATTAAAGTAATTAATAATAAATTATTGTAGATTATTAATTAAAGTATTTATATTTTCAAAATAAATATAAGAATTTTCACACAGCTTCATCTAACCGCAAACTAAGCAAAGTTTGTACTATGGAAACCAGATAACTGATACTTACATACTTTTTTTTTGTAAAAACATATTTATAACACATGTATACGTACATAACACCTAGACAGAATAACTAGAGGCGTTGGAGTGTATTGAGAAGCGTGCGTGAAGAGGCTCATCTGCAACGACTCCATTGTTCAAGCTAAGTTACAAAGCTTAGAACATCATCGCAAAATTGCTAGTTTATCGGCTTTTTATCGCATACATTTCGGAGAGTGCGCTTCAGAACTACATTGTCTAATTACCCCATGCCCGTTTTTCTATCGGAAAGCCAGAAGCTCAATAAAGCGACATCGTTACATAGTAGAGTTATCGACTTCGTGAGGAAACCATAGCATGGTGGTAGGGTACTTTCTAGTATTCGTCTGGCTAGCTACCACCCTCAAGTTGAAAAATCTGCCGCCAAGCATCTAACGGTGTGTTCCGGCAGCCTCACTTGAGAGCCAGTTGCATTCCAGGCTAAGTGTGCTTTACCATCTTCGACCGCACCTTCACTTGACACAGCTTGACACAACTTGACAGTGACCACAGCTCACCTGGAGCTGTGGTCAAACACCTAGCCTGTCAACCATAAAAAAAAAATTGTAGACACACTACCAAATAATCCAACATTACGGTATAGTACGGATATTAAATCAAGGGTTATTTTACGTTCGGGAATGCAAACGTTTTTTGTTCTAGAACTAAACATATAATCCTACAATGGTGTTTTTCTTAGACAAAATTTGTTTTTGTCTAAGAAAAAGAATCATAGAAGCAAGACTAGACTAACAAGATAGGTGACTCGCCTCTGCTTCTAACAGGCGTATTTTAATTCGGTGGCCCGATAACAAAAACATTAATTTTCTCTATTTATACAAAATTTATTTAGGATGTATAAAAGTAGCAAAGACCTTCTGTATTTTTATTTATGTAAATGACAGTGAAATAAAAGTAGTCAGAGGAGATACGTAAACTTACACAAACATAATTTTATGTTTGTTCGTATTTTATGCGTTGCCGTACCGTTCATCCGATTGCGATGACACTTGGTCAACTTATTGGTTGCACTTGCGCGAAGGCTGAGGCATAGTACAATGTAATTTTTTACGGCAACAACGCGCGAGGTAACGTCTTGTGTTATAAAAAGTATACAAGCATTCTGTCAGTCCTATATATAAAACTAGATGGCGCTGTGAAATGTCGTTCAATATTTATAAAAGAAATGTTCAAACTACTTTTATTTTAATTGAATCAAGCAAGCGATGTCGGGGCTTGTCAGTAGCATTTTCTACAAAGCCAGTTTATTTTCTAAGTTTATTATTTGCATTCAATTAGCAGGCCGATATCCTCATTATTAGGTGTTTAGTATTCTACATTGGTATTAAATTAACATAATTTGACCGCTAAATTACTCGGAAAGAATCTATATCTCGCGGAAATACAAGTCATACTCTGAGTTTTACGAGTATTTTTTTTTTTTAATATTTTGCCACATCAATTGTTGCTTTTAAGCTAAATAGTTAAGTATGAATATTGCATCAGTTAAATTGATTTTTATAGTACAAGCTTCGCTTATTTTGGGGATAGCTGGCGCTGTGTTAAGTGTCGTACATAAATGTATTTATTTTTAAAAAAGTTGAAAAATTGTAGCGCGTTAAAATTACCTATATTATCCCTATCTATCCTAAAAAAGGCGTGATTGAAATTGAACCAATCTGCATCGTGGTCTTTTTTTTCAATAACCATTTACTAATCTCTTAGCTTTCACATTTACATATGCCTCAACAACAATTTAAACAATCACATTCACAACACATTCTTTTCTACATATTTATATTCTGCGAGTAGTATATTTTTTGGTTGTATATTAATAAGAAACCTTGCCGTTCAGAAGTTCTAAGGTTTTAAATATTTTCTTGACTGTAAAACCCAGGAACGTACATAACATTTTTATCTTATTATTATCGATAATTTTTAAATGTTACAATTTCTAATTGTAATTGAACATAATTTAATATTTTTTACTAAAATACATTTGATATGTAAATTACTCTAAAGTTTTGTTAATTAAATTATGTCAATAGTAGCTTACTGAAGTTATCCAAAGCAACAACACTCGAAATTCATCTAAACTCGAGTTACCATAAAATCGCAGTGCAACATTTCAATCGGAGCTTTGAATAGGAAACAATAGCCGAGTACTTGCACCTAGAATTGTGTGCATGCTGCGATACAATGCGCTTATCCTGTACCTTCGACTGGCATTGCTCTCTCCGGGGAGAAACCCTTGACCGTCGGGTCTATTGTCGCGATTTCCTGCCCTAAAAAAGGGACGAGAACAATTTGAGATTCAAGGGTTCTGAACTATTCTGGCGTGAATAAATTTAAATTTGCTTCCATGAACAGAAATTCTGGTGATAAATTATTTTGGCATAGTTTGGTGTTGCATATCTATTATGTACCTACTTTTCATCCGAAATTTAATTACACCATTCAGCTATTGAGGGGTGTAATTAACTAAAGGAACAAAGAATTCGTTACGTTGAGTGAGAACTTGAAACATATGTATGTATTTTATACTTGTGTATAAAATATATGTATACAATATATTGTACACATTGTACAAACGAATAACTTCTTTACTATAGAACAATACGTGACCTCTTTATAGGTTGAAAAATTGTCACGACCCCCTTGGGCCATAAACAGAAAAAAGTTAATTTAAAACATTACGTTTACGACTTTCTCTATTTTGGTACCTATATTTATTATTACAATGTAGGTACCAAAATAGAGCGTATGGCAATGGGCGTAAAGGATTTTGAACCCTTTCTTGGATAAGTCAATGGAACTGGCTCTTACCACAAATATGAAAGAAAGAATGGTTTAGCTACTGACGTGTTGACGTGTTTTGGATGAAAAAATAACGAGATTATCTAGAGCTGGCAAGGGAAGCTCTAAAGTTATTAGTGCCATTCGCCACTTACCATACATACCATACATTTTTTCTTTTGGCAGCGACCTCCCAAATAAGGCTTCGCGATACCCCGATAGTAGTCGCGACCCACAGGTTGAAAAACACTGCTATAGAATATTGTATTGTACAAGCTTTGCTTAGTTTAGGGCTACATGGCGTTGTGCGAAATGTAGGTACTTCATTATGCTGATATAAAAGGCATTTTAATTAAACTCCAAGCTATTTGTAACATAAAAAGAACAAAGTAAAATATGTGTTAGTGTTATCTCGCGGGTTCCTTTACCTTGTTGGTACGGAACCCTCGCACAGGTCAGGTACCCGGATTTTTTAATGGTCAGGTACACGACCCTTCTGAGAATCGAACGCACTTGCAAAATTAACAGCCAAAATAGTTTTGTATGCAGTTGTCATGGGGCTGGGGCTTAACTATTTCTTGAAATGGTTAAACCTTACCTTTGCAACCTTATTTTCTTAGAAATAAAATGTATTTGAAGTAATTCTTATATTGGTCACGTAGCGACTTGTTTAGAGGTCGATATAACTAAAATTATGGTGAAGTAATTTTTTTTTATACTAAATGTTTTTTTCATTTTTGGGTGGCAGTTTATTCGAAGGTTTTGGTGGTCAATGAGATGTGAAGGTTCCTTGTTGCATTGTTGTGTTGCTGAATTATATTATTATAGTGCAGTTAAATTGCTGTTATCATAGTTTTTTTTTACAAAAGATTAGGCATGCGTTTGACCACGATCACCTGATCGAAAGTGACCATAGGTAGATAGATAAATAGAAACTCTTTATTGTGCACACCAAATTAAAAAAAAGAACAGTAAAATAATCTTATAAGCTAGTGATATAAGTGGCAGCCTTATCGCTGCAAACGATCTCTTCCAGACAACCAATAAGGAAAACACGTTACAGCTTAAGAACAAACGAGAGATGTTGTACCACTATTCAGTTCAAAAATTAAAAAATAATACAGTTTGTTAAGCGGAAAATAACTAAATATACACCTTGAACATCTACAACCTTCATACAGTATGTAAAATATGACCAATAGTTACTGAAGATGGAATAATAATATGCTTTGGCTAGGAAGTCCCCATTTACGTTTTTCTTCAATAACTCTGGGTTGTAATTGGTTGAAAAGAAAAGCAGGTAACAACTTCCACACATCAGCTGTTAGTCTTTTGTCGAGAGTTTGGTCACTAATAATAAAATGATGATAGAAACAACTTGATTCTTAAAACATTAATATTAATTTTATTTATTTTTTGTGCAGTCAAAAAGCTGTATTGTAAATGATTAAGACGAGGTTTGTCGTAGTTTTTAAATTAGCTTATACATGATATGTATGGTGTATTTGTAACGTGTTTAGTTTTAATTTAAATTGTAAAATTTTCTACTGAATAAATACATATTGAGTTTCATAATCATAAGTCAGGTGATTTGGTAATGTATAATTTTACTTTAGTATAGTGAATACATTTTATGGGCTGAAAATGATGATAATTCAGAATGAGTGTACTTATCCACAGTTACGTATGTAATATTGACTATTTGGAGCTGTCAGTAACTAGGCTCAAACATAATATCGAGCTGCCGGTGAAGGAAAACATTGTGAGGAAACCATAACATGGTGGTAGGGTACTTTATAGTACTCGACTAGCTAGCTACCACCCTCAAGTTGAAAATCTGCCGCCAATCACATAACGATGGATGGATATTCCTGGAGCTTTACTTGAGAGCCAGTTTTATTTCAGGCTAGGTGCGTTTTACCATAATCCACCACACCGTCACTTAACATCAGGTAAGTGGTTGTCAAACACTTAACTTGCCAAACGTAAAATAAAAATATAGATATCCAAAACAATTAATATAAAAACATTAAAATTTCATCTCTCAGGTAGGTCCTAACCAGGAAATCGAAAATGGTCAAAGCCAAACAAATACTCTATTGTCTGTCAAAACCCCTTAAAACTAATCCGTGTGCCTTTTTTTTCCCAAAAAGCCTTTTCTACTTTTTTGAAGTTAACCGACAATAAGTTCTATTTGTGATAATTGGTTGCCCTTGTGGGTATTTTGGGATGCCTTTCTCTAGCTTATTGTTGTTAAAGATATGGCCTAAGTTCAGTTTTGATAGGGTGTTCATTTTTTAAACTAAAATCCATGTTAGCTTTCCTGTTCTATGGCTTTGCAGGACTTGCGACCCAGGTGTAAATTTAAGGGGCTAATTTTAATAAGTGTTAACCTAAATTAAACTAAACTCTTAATTCATAATTCATTTATTCCTTGCAAAATAGGTAAACAATATTATGGTCTTAAGTCTAGATAGTTAGCACTCTATTTTTGCTTTGAAAAGCATGCAATTTTTTTTAATCTAAGAAACAAAGGAAAAGCAATTATACTCTTGTCAGGGCATAGGGTCTTATAGCTCATTTACTAAAATATCTATTTCAAGAGCTGCAAGACGTAGGTTCGATTCTCACTAGGATAAACATGTTGATAAATATTCCTTGTCTGGGTGTTATAAGTACGTATTTACAAAATAAAGTTTTTTTTAACTATAGATAAGGCTGCGTTTGACTACGACTCGCTTGGTGGTAAGCGACGATGAGGTCGAAGATAATCTAGATTATATCTCTCAGGAAACAAGGAAACCGACAGCTTGTACCATTGCTTGGCCTCACGGATGAGAAACGTAAAGTCGAAACGTTTGGTAGGTAGGTACCCAAGGAAATTCCACTATGTAGTATTGGGCCGTCTTTCTACTTGTCCTGTAGTAAAAAGGGGATAGAAGTACAAGGTCGTACAGAAGTACCACATTCTTTACAATTAATCCTGTAGAAAATTGACAGGCTTGCTACCTTGCGGTGTTCAAGGCTTAAAAGTTTATTTTCTACCAATTAATTGCACTCTCTTCTCGACGGCGTCGGCGTGTTAATTTCATAGTAGAATAGTTTATTTGTTTTGTTTATTTAAATAATCATGTTTATTGTAAAAAAACAAAGAGCACTTTTTCTACCGTTTGAATAAGTATATAAATATTCTATTGTACAAGCTTTGCTTAGTTTGAGACTCGATGCTGCTGCGTGAAATTTCCTACGATATATTGTATATATATATTTAACTAATAATATTTATAGTTTATTTATGATTTTGTTTTATTTGTAAATTTAACTTAAAATGAATTAAATAATCACAGTACAAACAGATAAACTAATAATGAATAATACAAACACGTAACACAAACATAAAGGTCACATTTTATACCGCAGTGAAATTTTAGCGTTTGATGGAGAACTTGGTACAATTAACATGTGCCCAAGTAAAAGTTGAAAATCAATTCTACTATAATAATTATTCAATAAGTTTCTATTTAACTCATAAATTTTGCTGCTTGCATGCTAAACCCACATCAATCTAGCGAATAGGCATAGGCCTATCATTAAAAGCTCATTATAAAATCTTCATCGCCACCTTATCGCGACGATACCTTTATTTGCTTAAATTGCAATAAATATTTAATATTACAGCCGTAAAACTGGCGTGAAATATGTAATAATGAACTTATGAGCGTTAAAATGCTGAGCATTACCGGCGGCCATGTTTTAATCTAACAATCAACGGGAAGATGTTGATTCTATATATTCAATATTGAAAATTGAAGTTTAGTTTATATACGAATAATTATAAAACTTTATTAACATTTTTTAACTAAAAAAAGAACGAACGCAAACGTCGATTAAAGAGTAATCTCTCCTGTATTACCACAATAAAAATAGAAGGCAAAGGAAAAGGAGGACCAGGTGAGTTGTGGCCAACTACCTAGCCTGTCAACCATAAAAAAAAGAAAATATATTTAGAGGCTCTTGCTAGGTGGTTGGGTCAAGGGTCAGATTCAAAAGTCAGTGATCCTTGACACGGCATACATTGTTGGGAGGTTCCTAAACTTTAACCACTGGCAGCTTGTCTGCTAAGTGAAACTTGTTAATATTTTTTGTAACATTTGTTATTAAATTTGTAGAAATCTAAAATTGTAAGATTACATACATTATGCTAATTGTGTAAATTAAAATGTACACAGTATAATTTAGCAAATATATATACGTCTATAATACAAACGTAACATTCTAACAAACGAGTATTAATATATTTCTGAAACTGTAAATTATTATACTGTAGCAGGTGTCCATGAACTATAAAGACCACATGATATTCATATTTAATTCACTCGAAACACAAAGGTCTTTTAACTAAAGTACATCAAATCAAACTATTTTGTCTCAATTTAAAAAACAGCAGCAAATAAATATAATCTTAATGCAGCTTCCATAGAAAAGATATCAACGCGAGTGGTCATCCATATATCGATCAGTAATAAAAGCAAGAGTTGTTATATTTTATACGCTGAAATACAACTAATAATTACACCTATGTAGTAGCAGTAACCAGTTTTTCTTAAAATATACAAACTGATAATTACGGTACATTTAAAATGTAAAATAAATTACGAAGAGCGCAAAAAAATTAAATCATAAATAAAAATAAGCATTATTTGTGCCAGATTTTAATAACATAATTAGTTATTAAAATTGAATCTTGCAATGTATTTATTTAAAACAACTTAAACACGTTACGAAGTTGACAGTTTAAAAGACTTCAACGCGCAAACTTTCCTTTCTGAAACGTATATTTTCGATGAAGAAAACAAACAGAACTATTATCTACATTTGTTTAAACGTGTTTAAATTGAAAAATATTTTTAGAGAAATCGTGTTCAGTTTATAATATAATAAAACATGTCTATTATACATTTATTAATATAAAACAGTATGTACCGAGACAATGAATTAATTTCTATATCTCATTCAAAATATTAAATTAAAAAAAACACTCACGGTTGTCTAATTCTTCTTCATAATCGGAGAAACATTTTTCCTCCTTCAAATGCTGATCCGGTTGTTGGTAGAATCTCTCTGACTTTATATACATCTTGAGATACATCACACCAAGCTAATTCTCAACTTTCATGTACGCACTGATAAAGCAAAAATCCACTCCGATAATAAAACTAAAGTTCAATAAACAAAAACAAAACATTCCTCACCACAATATCGATAAACTCAAAAGCTGTCACAGTTAAAAATTGTACACATTCTTTGTTGAAGTATCACACTTTTGTCTTGTAGTTGGAATCACACTCGATACAACAATCAACTTGCAGTACACAAAGTAAAAACTTATATTGGCAGAACGCAAACTCATTACGCGCATGCGCGTCGCGTTGTCGTCCGATTGCGGTGCAGAAACGCGCGTACGGCTTGAGGTGCGCCTGCGCACTGAACGCGACCCACGGCAGACCTTTGACAAAAAAAGAAAAAGAACAGGTAGAAGCGAGGTACCATTCGGGAATACTGACTACAACGGTAGTGACTGTTTGCTAAACTGCGATGCACGTGGTGATTTTGTTTGCACGTTTCAGGTTATGTTATATTGTGAATTGAAAACAGGTGAGCTAATATCGTAGGACGAGATTATGTTGTGGTTTTTATTTAGTTTGGTGTAGGCTATGTATTGTACGGATTGGAGATTAATTTATTTTATGCTGTAGAGGGTATTAACTTATAAGTCATTATTAGCAAATAATCAATGGGCATCTGATGGTGAGATGTCAGACGTCTACGGACACATACAATACCCTTTTTTATATTTATTGAAAATTGATTGGTCGTATAGCGATCACATCGCCCTGTGGTACACCATACCTACACAAACACTCTAAATATACACGTTTGGAAACTACATTTTGTAGTCTGATAGCTCAGTGGTTAGCGCGGTCTCGTTTCGTCACACGTCGAAGAGCGTGGGCGTAGGGCAAGGAATACATCGTGAGGAAACCATAGCATGGTGGTTAGGTACTTTCTAGTACTCCACTGGCTAGCTACCACCCTCAAGTTAAAAATCTGCTACCAAGCACTTAGCGCTGTGTTCCAGGCTAGGTGTGCTTTTCGTCAAACATCTAAGCTAGGTGCTCGGTTATATGACTTCCATAGTACAAGCTTTGCTTAGTTTGGTGTCAGATGGCGCTGTGTGTAATGTCCTACGATATTTATTTATTTATTTATTTATTTATTAGATATACAAGAAGTTACAAAAATACATAACATATTTAAGAAACAATATACTACTAACCAAAATACTAAATCAGTTTCGGTTTGTCCATTGAACTATATATAATCTCTTTAAGGAAAGGCTGAATCGTTCCTTATTCACATTCAAAAGTAGGCACTGACAACGCTTTAGGTATTTATGTATGTGATATTGGTAACAGAAATTGGCCTAAAGAAATAACTTTTTTATTTTTGATAAACCAGGTTTGACCACAGCTCACCTAGTGTTAAAAGCCTTCTAAAAGTAGAAGAACACTAAAAGCATTGATAAACGTAGTTACGAGTGCCAAACCCAGTCCAAAAGCGCAAATATTCAATTTTCATCAATGAAATATTAGTTTTCCTTTGTTTCTGTATTTTTGTTACCTCCATCCTTAAATAGCTGTGCCATCATTTTTATCCATCCAAAGGTTGTCTGGAAGAAATGGACTTAGGCGATAAGGCCGCCGTTGTACTACCATAATCTATTTATCTATACTATTATAAAGAGGAAAGATCTGATTGTTTGTTTGTATTGAATAGGCAATAAAATCTACTGGACCGATTTCAAAAATTGTTTCACCGTTGGGAAGCTACACTATCCCCGGGTGACATTGGCTACTTTTTATCCCTGTATTCCCACGGGAACGGGAACTACGCGGGTAAAACCGCGACGCGTCCGCTTGTATTATATAAGTTAATTTTGTTCTTGTTTTTTGTCATTATCTTTTTTTAAATAACTGTTTATGTTATAAAACATACATAATGTTTGGTGTATAATAAAGTTCTATTTTAAACTATCAATTTGGGCTAAAATCAAACTTCAGGGCGCCACTGTCGCAATTTAAACAGGTTTAATAAGGTTGCCGTGAACTAAAAGTTATCAAAAGTATTGGAAACTAGTTGTTAAGTGCTCATAATGATAACAAGGGCCGGGTTATTGCCACTAGAATTTGATAAACATAAAATGAAGATAAGTGTAATAAAATTTTATGTTTTCATCATGTGCGGTTTGAAATGCTGTTGAACTAAAAATGGAAGGAGAATAAAGGTTCTGTAGCAGGAGCGGACTTAAGAGGGCAACGGGTGCAATTGCCCCCAAAGATTTTTTTAATGTTAAATAAAAAATAATAGCCGTGTGGCACTCGGGGACTGCCGCGGTAAAGCTATTGCATAGCATTTTTACGCCGATACAACCAATGCCACCTAGAGGAGAGTTGCTGAACTAAAGAGACAAGCGTGATATTTCAAAAAAGTCATTAAAAGTTTTGCTATTCATCGATAGATTGCAAAACTAAAAAGTATCACCGCTGTGCCGGTGGGAGTGGGGGGTGTTAGGTTATTTTCGTTACGGAATTACTGGATTCGATCTCCACGCTCAAGGCCCGCGATAGAAGCTATGCAATAGCTTAATAAAGCCTGTTTTTTGGGAACCAGATAACTGATAAAATGCTTATATACCTTTTTTTGTAAACACACACAGAACACCCAGACACAGAACAAACATTTATCTTCACATAAATTGTTTGCCCAGGCGGGAATTGAACCCTTGCTCTACAGTTTTTCAAGCTATTATATATTGCTTATATATAGATTGAAACTCTTTATTGTGCACACCATGAACAGAAAAAGAGTACAGAAAATAAAATAATTTTATGACCTAGTGCCACAAGTGGCAGCCTTATCGCTAAGAGCGATTATTTATATAAAGATATTCTATTAAATAAGTTAAAAAAGTATCAGAAATAAATAAACTTGATTCTGCGATCTATTTCGCCTTATGTTAAGTGAAGATGCGGTCTACAATGGAACACACTCGCTAAGAAGAAATCAAATCACTAGTGACTTGTAAACACCGAGGTTGTATTAATTGAAAAAACATTTAGTAGTCAGCTCATCAAACTATTTGATGGTTTTCGAAAAATAAATAGAACCAAATAGTTTTGTAAATTTTTAACCAATAGTAAAATTGTGACATCAGCATGGCATCTCTGTAGCAAAGGGTGGTAAAAAAATATTTGTAAATTGAAACCCTCAATACGAAATCCTAGATCCGCGCCAGTTTTGTGGTTGAGGAATAATTTAACGCCTCGCGCCTTGTTACAGTGAAAATCAATTTGTTTGGACTAACGGGATTTTTACATTATACAGGCTTTTAAAAACTGCTATGAAGTGTTTTTCACATAATTATCTAGGTAATGTGTTAACGAATGTATTGTTGGAACAATAAAATAATAACTTCATTTCCTCAATTATAAAATGAATTCGCATTACGCGTATCTGTTCATTGCTTATTATACACACAAATCATATATACACATGTAATTTACCTTACAACGTAAGGGTACCTTCAAGTCGCGAGTGAATCGGTTTCTTCTAGGCGAGCGTGCTCCACCGTAGACCGCATCTTCGCTTAACATCAGGCGGGATGGCGGTCAAACGCAAGCCTATCTACTATAAAAAAATAAATAAAAATAATAATAATAATTTTAATAATATTTCGGTAAAAAATAAATTATACATCAAATAGTTTGCAAAATATTTCTTACTAAATTAATCAGATAATCCACTGTTTAGAAAAAATTGCAAACAATCACTTCTCGGTCAGTTATAGCTACGGAATCCAATGATAAGCTAGTCTACGATACGCTTTTGTCAATTTTTTTCCTATATAAATAATCACAAAAGACATCCATGATTCATTTCAGTGCCATAAAATGTTCAAACGATTTCCTAACTCAAGTTTCCCAGCAATGTCACAGAAAAAAATACGACTTTGTCCTTCACTCGGTGTTGACCTTCTAAAGGTCTCTGTAAATTAACGTTGTAAATTATTTGGTGTGTTTGTTGTCAGCTTAGACAAATGAAACCAAACTGATAATAACGTTGACCAATAAAAGTGAAAGAGAAGAAAATATGTTCTCTATTCTCTCTCTTTCGTTTGTAAGAAAGTCAGTAGACGCAAAGACTATCATCTAAGACCAACAGAGTAAAAGAGACGGAAATATGTTATCTTCGTAAAGTGGAGAGTTGTATTGAATAAATGTGTATTGTTTTGCGTGTAATGAATAGAAATTACCTTAATAGCGAATATGCAATAGTTCAGCATTATTTTAAATTAAATCCCCATTTTTTTTTCAAAAGTCTTTATAAACATAAACTCTAAAATATCGATGAGAAAAAGCTCTCTTGTTTGTTTGTTTGCCTCAAAAGAGTTAGGGCAAACAATCGTTTAATAATGCAAAATTTATAGATATAAACAATATAATATTTCTCTAGTTTATTCCTAGCTCATGATGAACACACTTATACAGGGTTATGTATACAGTGTACTAAGCCGAAATGGCGTTAAATACATAATAAATAGGATTGGGTTTAACCACCATCTCATGCTAAGATGCAGCACAATTGCCTAGAAGATACCGACTCCTTCTCGACTTAAAGACACCTACATTGTATCAATCGGTGTTTAGTCACCCAGGCAGAGCTTTCCACTGTTTAGTGGTTCGCACAAAAAAGTAGAATTAAATCGTTTCACAAAATTTTTTGGAACGTCTAGCAGTACCAAAAATCAAGCCAATCAACCATAAAACATCATACTAACCCATTTAAACTAAATTGAACGAGAAAAGTAGTACTTCACGTCAAATTAAACACCATAGATTACATTCCCGTCAAATAAATAAAAAAAACGAATAAAACCTCACAAGTTTAGTGAAAACGTAAATCTTTTGTAAATAATATTAAGGTCGGTATTTCATTCGGATATTTGTTTATGAATAATTCATAGTGCTGCTACCGTGTTACAGAAATATAGCTGTATTTTGATAAACTACTAGATTGAACAATAACGTTTTAGGCTTATCTTTAATATTTACGGTTGAGTTCACGTTTAGTTTTATATAATATTAAGTTCCCCATATCTAGATCCAGTATCATAATTGTCTTATTTACATACTGTACCTGCAATTTCGTTTGCGACATGTGACACTTTATGTTAACAAACAAACATAAACATGTTGCTAAACATTTTTTCTTCAATCGCTCGTCTAAAAAGTGTTTTTCAGAAGTGAACAATATTTGAAAAAAAACGCAAAAAATTGCTAAAAAAACATAGTACAAATAAAAAAAGAACTATATAAAAAAATGCAGCTTTGCTATGCTGTACTTTTGCTATGCTAAAAAATAGTTGAACGCAGGTCAGCAGTTTACATTAGACGTAAACCTTTTTTAAGATCACTTTAAAAAGGTTTGTCTCGCGAGCAAAGTTTCGGTTAGTATCTAATCATATATTATATAGTGTTGCTATTTGTATACCTAACACATATTTTTATATATTTTAAGGTTAGCAAGTGGTTTTAGCAAAGTTAAATCGATAATGCTATTGAACTAGCAATCGATTATTTTAAAAATTAAAACATTGTTATAGAACACTACAGCTTAATCTCGCAAAATAACTAAAAACACCCAATAACACCGTAATAGCTTTTATCAAAGCTAGTAAATTAGGTATAGATAGATAATCCCAATGACTAACAAATTTTTGTAATCATATTTGTATAAAATTATAAATATTTTGCTGCGTGGGTGTCTTGACACATTCTACAGGTTTGTGCGGATGTATGACATTAAAATACTGTTTTACTTATTATGGACATAATGCCCATAAAGTCACCGCTCGAACTAGAACGACATTTTGGCAAAGATATTGTGACCAAAGTCAAATGTCAGCATAGATAAAATAACCTATTGAGACGTCATCCAACTAAACACTCGCCGACTCGGTCCGGTGGGCGAGGGAATTATTCTATCACTAACTGCGTGTTCAACAGCTACACTCGCTTTTTCCGGGAAAAAATGTAGCCACGTGTTAATAAGCTATCTTCGTTTCAAATTTTAATCAAATCCGTTCACATTTTTTAACGTAAAGAAGTAACAAACATACATATAAATAAATTTTAGCATTTTTAATATTAGTATGACAGGCCGAAATAACGTTCAATTAAACTCTAAAGTATTTGATTTAGCGTACACGATTTAATTTCGATCTAAGCATAAGACTATTTGTTACAAGGCAACACTTGCGCGATGTTACGCATAGACTTTACCGAGCTTATGTTTGGCGTGGGGTGTATAGGTACTATCAATCAATAGGTTTTATTGTCACTGAATGTCAGTCATCTTGGTTTCTCCAAATTCTGGTCTCACTATCATATTAGTTGACTATATGAGAATTAATAAAAGTCACAGTCCATTCCAAGGTAAAATATGGTCACGCCAAATTGATTTGAAAGTAATTTTTAGGAAAGGAAATTGTCTTGATTAGTGCGTGGGCTTTATTATATATTCGAACTGTGGTGGCGCCATTAGCAGTCGTAAATATGTTTATTTTGTATTTTTTTTTAATTTTAGCTTGAAGTAAATAAATTAAAACAGTATTTATTATTTGAATTGATATCAAAACATTCACTAACAAAGTGATATCTCAGTTTTATAGATTAAACCTAAATGAATTTCATATTTATACTTTAACTTAGTTTCAGATCAGCCCTATTTTTATAAACTGCCCCACGGCTGGGCGTGGGCCTCTTATAAGAAGGGTAAAGTCATCCTCCACCACGCTAGTGCGTGCGGGTAGGCAGACTTCATACATCTTTTAGAATTTTAAGAATTAACCTCACGGCGATTTTCTTTTCTATTTGAAGTCACGTTACAGAATAAAAAAACATTTTGAAATGTGAAATTTTACTAAAAGCTTTCTTAGATAACACATCGCTGTCCCTTGACATGTTACGGTACGAACGGTAAGCGATCTGAATCGCCCCAGGACCCAACATAACACGTTTGAAATAAAGTTGCCCCTATTTTACTTCGCGATAGGCATCATTCTTTAACTCATTCCAAACGGCATCCTACTGAGTTGTCACCCGCCAGTATTTATTCCCAGTAAGGCAGGCGTTTAGAAAATATCAATATTATAGGTGCAAAGTAACCATTATGCCGACCATTATCGTTTGACAATTTTATGCATTTGTTTCAATAGTTAATATCAGTGACAAGGAAAGTTGTAACCCGAGATCGAGAGATGTTTGACGTACGGCTCCAGGTTAATTGTACCGTTGTAAATTGTGATAATTTTCAATATCGAATGGTTCAGTTGAAGTTTATGCATTTACAACTATTTGCTTATAGGGCTGTTGTTAGTAAAAAAGCCAAGTGCCCTTTTGTAGAAATAGGAATACTTAGCATATTTTGAAATTCTGTTATATTCATGTAATTTTGTTTTGTTTCTGTCTCTTTCTGTTATGTTTGTTTTTGTTGTTATGCCAGTCTTGTTGGGACCATCTGACTTCTAACTTAGAAGCAGCGGCGGCCTGTGGCGGCTTTGAGGCCCATTTTCTTTGAGTCCGTTTTACTAAAAAATTAGTTGGAGTGCTCGAGTGGCCGTAACATGCTTGCACTAATAATGAAACCGTGCGTTCAGGGGGGGTTTTGTAATAATATGGTAAAGACTTTTTCTACGAAGACACGAGGCCCCTGCAAGAGCGAGACCCCGGGCGGTTGCCCTGCTTGTCACCCCCTAAGGCCGCCACTGCTTAGATGTTTGGGTTCAAATCCCACCTCTTTAGTCTCTTTACTTTATTTAATTCTCTCTCATCGTACCTCTGTGATTTTCATTTTGGAAAAGATACATACATGTACGTACGGGATTTATTTATTGCAAGTTATTTTAATTAGAATGAATGAATTAACATAATAGACGAATTAAATATTTTTTAATTATGAGTTGTATTAAAATCATAATAATTGTGATTAGTGATTCTTACTAATATCTTTAAATAGTGAAAAACAAAGTCGCCATCCATGTTTCTCCGCCTATAACTAACGGATTTTGATGATTTGTGCATACAATAGGTACCTATTTCACAAATAAACGTTTGTGTAAGAAGAAAAATTTAAAGTTTTTTTTAATAAATCGTCAGAATAACTTGGACCCTTGCAAAGCTGAGGCGGGTCGTTAGGTAGGTGATATGAAATTACGCAGTTTTGATTCCAATATCTATTGACATTTTCAGAACAATCCATTCGACGGCACAGCATTCCTCCACAGTTTCCGCCTTGCGAGCTGTAGGCTGCGCGGGCGCATTGTCGTTCGACTATTAGCATTGAGAAGGTCGACTCGCTGCGTATGGTAGGCGTGCCGGAGAATGCCGATTCGACTTCGTGACATTTTGGCTTCCTAACTGGTTGCTAGGAATTTTTAAGTGGACTCGACTTTAATGGTTTGTGAAAAATGAAGCAGTTTTGTAAATATCTTGCAGGATCAGAGATTAATCGTATCAAAACCGACCTAAAATAATACCACAGGTACTACATCACCGCACAAACACTGGGTACTGCAGCTAGCGAAATAACAAGGCTGTTGACTAACCAACGAAAGTGTCAAAGTAATGAGCGCCAAAGCAGTGATACCTTGAGCTTTAATTTACTACACAAAGTTCTGTGTATCGCTGAAATGGTCATGGACAGGCGTTATCTCTTACTATCAGGAGAGCGGTTCGTTCGGCACATTACTATTTCATTCAAAAAAACTCGATGGGAAACAATATTGGGTAAAATAAATTTGTATATTTATTTGAGAATCAAAGAGGTTTAAGATCGAACACCCGTACAATTGGGAAATTATTACTTAGATTTTAACTGTGCTGAAGAAGTACTCTTTTAGTGAGCACTAATTAAATTCTATTAAAAGGTTCATATATTTTGCTTGCGCATACCAATTCGATACAAGCGCCATCTAGATTGAGATTGACGTAAGGAAAACTTTTACAATAACATTTTAGTAGGAAATGACATAAATAAATAAACTCACAGAATTATTATTGTTTTCACCAATTTGACATTGAAGTAACTGCTTCATCATTTCAACTATTCATAAGCAATAGCATACCTGAAACAAAGACATATAATAATAGATTAGTGATTGGGAACATATGTACGAAACAGTTCAAATTAAGACCCACGTCATGCGAATCAGCCCTGTTTTTATAAACTGTTCTACTGTTGGGCGTGGGTCTTCTCATTGTAAGTAGGGCTTGTAGTCACCACAACTTTACTAGAGCATGAAAGGACTCGAACTTAACTTACTTTGAGTGACTTTAACTTATCTCTCTTGATTTACCATAAAATACTTGATTGTAGCAAATGCGTAAAGTTCGATGCCAAAATCAAAAAAGAAGAATCGGCTCGCAATTAGAACTTATCCCGAATAAACCTTAACAACGGCTTATTAAAAACGGCCTTACAGTCAACGTGTTAAATATCAAAGATAGACGGTATAAGTTCTACCAGATAACTATCGATCAATGAAATCTAAGCCGTCCGATTGTCACCAAAGACGGACAGGTCAACGTCACCTTATTTTCAGACAGCTGTCAAGTGAAAGTGACAGTGATAGGTCTGCAATCTGACCGCAAGGATTATGTTAATTGCGACCAATTTTCAATGCAATGATAGACGAGATCCATTAGTGGGATGATAAGTAAAGGTCAAGTAGTATGTCTGGTGGTCAGTAAGTGTTCTTTGTTATAATTTGCTTAAAGGTTATAATGGTAGGCAGCTACCTACTCCAAAATGGCACAAGAACGAAGTTGGTAATGTTAGTTATTGCCGTCGAGTGTTGAGTGAGTTGTGATAGTTTGTTAGTCATAAATAACTATGAATATTTCTGCTGCCAAGCAGTAGTGTGTAAATATTACTGGAGTCCGATTTAAAGGTTACAGCTAGCGGGGATTACAGAGCTTTTTTGACTAGCCATCAAATGTCTCAAAATAACGAGTAAGCAGTCAGGACTTCGTTTTGTTACGCAAAGTTTTGTTTACCACTGATAAACATAGATGGGTGAGACAACTTTTTACCTATCTATGACCTTTAACCATCACGAGACTGTTATTTTTTTTTCTTATTCCTCCGAGGAGGACTTGGCGTCGCACTTTCTGTGCATTTGCCACGAGACTTGTTTTGTTGGTTTCATTACTTTTTTTTGAGGAAAGATCACGTTGATCTAGAAGAAAACTATTTACACAATTCATATACCGAATGTGCCTTCACAACGGCCGCCCCAACCGGCCTAACCTAGCGTACACGTTGTGAAGTCATTTTACACTTTATTAACTACTAAATAATAACAAGTGAATACACATGGAACCATATCTAAGTCTAAATTACTTAAACTTATTTTACGCCCTTTTTGTTAACATTAAATCTGCTATCTAATAGTTAAATGGGATTTAACAATTGAGTTGATAGGACACGCGCGCCACGCCTTGCGCGCGAACTTCACTTTGAACCTAGTTGAAGTCTTTAGGCAGGCTAGGTGTGCTTTACCATCTTCGACCACACCGTCACTTAACATCAGGTGAGCTGTGGTCAAACACCTAGCCTGTCAGCTATAAAAAAAAAAAAAAAAAACAGGAGTTCAAAGATAGAAGCTTGAGGCACAGTCTTTATTTGCAGTCATCATGATAGCAAACTGAACTCGACATTTTAGTGTGAATTTAAGTATCTTAACCACAAGTATCATGCCTTAACCTATTCTAATCATCCGTAAACACATACTATTGATTACTTGTACTTAATAATATTTATGTTGGCTGTTGCGCCGACATATATTATTTTTTTAAATTTCCTATACATATTATAAGACATTATTTTAGAATTCTGGAGTTAAAATACGTAATCAAACTATGCAGACTCATCAGTCTTTTAAAATAACTCACAAAAGCATTAACATTAACTGCATAACAATTCTGCATTCACACGGGCGACCTGACCGGCCGACCGGTCACTTTGCCCAGCCGTGGGCGAGAGGTCAGTCATGGACGTTCGGTTAAATTAATGACGCGCCTGATACGTAGCCTCCTCGGGGTCTTCAGGTAATGAGATGCAGTACGAAAGCAATGATAGGTGAGAAAACATAATGACAGGCTTTGTAGTTTATGAATTATGTTTGGAGCAGTCACAGACCGTAAAAGTAAGGACATTCAATCACCAAGGCCTCAAAATAGTGAAATTTATTGTAATGCTATTAATGGCTATAAAAGTATATGCGCCTGTTTTTATGTTATGACGTAAAAATTACTTTTCTGAAACATTCCTAAATGTATTATGAAGAACAGAAGAAAAGGCACTTCGCTTGCCAAACTTATTAAAAAAAAAATTGTGCAGCACTATTGTGGCGCCTGCACTGATAATTCTTGTAAAGTTAAATAAGCAGACATTGATTAAAAGAATAAAGTCCAGAGCATCGCTCCTTTGGCTTAAACATAATTATGGAATATCACTTTTTTAAAATACAAAGAGGTATTTTATAATTTTCCAGAATATGACCTAGATCTAGATCATTCGATTAGCTCTGCTTTGTAAACTGTTGCGTAGATATTGTTCTAATTGTATGTACATATTTAAAGCATGTTTTTTTAAAGTAAGTAAATATTCTATTCGTTATGTGATTTATGCTTTCGGTAGCATCCATGAAGAAGGCCACCGGATGTGGCCGAAACTACTTTTTTTTCTATGGTTGTCAAGTCAGGTGTTCGACCACATCTCACGTGATGTTAAGTGACGGTGTGGTCAAAGATGGTGAAGCACCTGGAATGAAACAGGCTCTCAAGTGTGGCTGCCAGAACACATCGCCAGGTGCTTGGCGGCAGATTTTCAACTTGACGTTGGTAGCTAGCCAACCGTGTACTATAAAATACCCTACCACTATGCTAAAAGCTCATTGTTGGAATTTAAACCCACGCCCTTAGGCGTGAGTACTGTGAGCGACCGCGCTAACCACTGAGCTATCACTGCTACAAAAAAGTCGGAGTGTTCTATATAATTTAACGTGAGTAAACCCGCATAAGTAAAACTAAAGTTTCTTACAATATTTATTTTTAACGACTATTTATTAAATACGCCATTTGTTCATGTTTTTTGTATATAACCTGCCATACCTTACGTATATTTAACTTACACCATCATACTACTGCAAAAAGGCCTAATTCCTAATTTTTCCACTTGTTAGTTTCCTATGCCCATTTCCCTATCGAATATTCTGAAATCCGCATCTATTCAAGTTTCTATTTCCCTATTAACATTGCGTTTGTCAGTTAAGTTCGCGCTTACAAAGCGCAAGCGTCGTTATGGCTTCGCCGCCGAGCCGTGACCATGCTATGTCATTTGCAATGCGTGGGCGCAGGTCAGACGGACTTACCACATGATTGCAACTGGCAGGATGAATCAACCTTACAGATTATATATAACCATTTGCAATTGTTTATGCCATATAATAAATAAATATTATAGGGCATTATACACAGCGCCATCTGACCCCAAACTAAGCAAAGCTTGTGCTATGGAAGACAGATAACTGATAGAATACTTAAATAGTTTTTTTTTTGTAAATACATACTTATAATTCATACAGTACACCCAGACACAATAAATTATTAGCATAATCTACTGTTTTATAAAAAAATCATAAATTCGTAAATTTGATTTTTTGCTAATAATCTACAGTTTTATTCAAGCAATTGTGATTTACCGCAAATAAAGACCAAAATAAATGCCAGTGGCTGTGATTTCACTGTAAAATTATGCTCCATTTGTTCATAAATGGCAAAAAAATATTTGTATGGAAATCGAACCAACAGTTAACAGTTAACTTAACAGTTTTTTGTTTGTACATTTTATTTGGAAAAGTAACAATTATTATCCTTATCGAATATTTTTTAATGAGCTAGTTATAGGTACATTGCTTGACATAATATGCAGATGAATCGAGGAGTTGACGTCTAATCGGACCTTTATAATGTTGGTTTGAAAGTGACTTCTCCTAAATGTCTTTGGACTCTGTGATAAAGATTACGTGGGACGACGACTATTAGACTTTTTGCTTCGATTAAAAATAATCTTGATGCGAATGAATAGGTCATTTCAAATGTTGAATGAATTCGTCTGTGGATTTTGGCTTTATGACATACTAGCGGACGCCTCGCGGTTTCACCCGCGTAGTTCCCATTCCCGTGGGAATACAGAGATAAAAAGTAGCTTATGTCACACGGGGATAGTGTAGCTTCCCAACGGTGAAAGAATTTTTGAAATCGGTCCAGTAGTTTTGGAGCCTATTCAATACAAACAAACAATCAAATCTTTCCTCTTTATAATAGTAAAAATAAGTTAAATGATTAAATACTCGTAATTACATTGTGTTGTAATATTTCTTCTAAGAGGTTGGTTTTATAAAATTGCATAATATTATGTAAATATCTACAAAAGATACGTATTGTAAGGTGGTAGGGTATTTATCTTCTCGTAGATTACTTACATTAAATTAGTCAAGTAAGTGTGTATGTTTGTGTGTGCGCGCGTATGTGTTTGTGCGTCTGTAGTGTGATATCTACGTAGATATCGAAAATAAAATATGTTAAGGTGGTTCAATTTCCATACAAATAATTTTTTGCCATTTATGGAAAATGCTTTAGCATTAAGTCCTCCCTTTGTACATGTTTTTATTTAAAGTGTGCAATAAAGAATTAAATAAATAAATAAATGAAGCATAAGTTTATAGTGAAATCACAGCTACTGGCATTGATTTTGGTCTTTATTTGCGGTAAATTACAATCGCTTGAATAAAGCAGTAGATTATGCTTATAATCTACTGCTTTATCTAAGTCCTGGTGGTAATCGAACCGACGCCCTACAGTTCTTGAAGCAGTTATTCTACCAAATGAGCTAACAGGGCAGAAGAAAAAGTATAGTCCTTCCCGACATTTACGTGTTTTTCAAACAGGCGCTGCTTACACTAAACTAGTCTTATAATACAAGGTAATAACATAGAAAATGTTGCAATAAATAGAGCGCAGACAGCAGAAAGCTGTGTCGCCTGCGACAGCGTCCTACGCCGCACAACTTTTGGCCGCCCCACCCACGCTCTCCGATAATATTGCAAACACACGGGAATTAAGACCTAGCATGACCTCATTGTAACAAGCTGTAACTACTTTGTGACATACAGTATTTAGAGGGAATTTGTCTAGTATTAACTTTCATTTAGTAACAAATAAAGAACGACAAGACACTAGATACCTACTAGATTTAAAAAGACAGTAGATTTTGCCACAGAGGTTTTATTAGTGCAAAATTCAGGGTATTTATAGTAACAAATTGTATGTAAGGTCTCCAGTAGATTATTTAGAGGGAGTTTGTTTTGCATTAAAATATTCATTTGGTAGTAAATGAAGAACGCAATTTTGCCACACAAGTTTTCTTAGTGCAAAATTCAGAGTAATTCTAAGTAAGTTCTTTGTAATATACAGTAGCTTAATTAGAGGCAATTTGTTTATTATTAATATTTATTTGGTAGCAAATGAAGAACGGAAGACATTAGATTTTGCCACATGGGTTTTCCTACTACAAATTTCATACTTATTAGTTTGTTATATTTTTGAACGTAGGACTACATTTTGCTACATGTATATAAGTTGCAAAAGGAGTCCTGTAAATCGTTTACGTAAACAAATAAACGTGGCGTGGGTTCGATCCTCACCCAGGTCAAACATTTTGTGGTATCAACAAAATGCTTTTTTATTTATTTATTACATATTAGGCTTGCGTTTGACCGCCAACTTGCCTGATGTTAAGCGAAGATGCGGTCTACGGTGGAGCACGCTCGCCTAGAAGAAACGATCCCTTGTTCTGTGTCTGGGTATTCTGTACGTATTATAAGTATGTATTTACAAAAAAGAAATATCTATATAATTATTGTAACAGTTATTTGATTTCCATAGTACAAGATTTGCTTAGTTTTGGGGTCAGATGGCGCTGTGTGTAAAGTCCTACGATCTTATTCTTATTCTTATTCGGAATGGGGGCGATGAGTCCTGCACTGACGTCCCGCTTGGGGTGTATTGTGCATTTCCCCCTACCAGCGTCTACCCGAGCCAACCCAGCTCCTTGAAGTACCGGAGCGAGGCTCTGGGGCGCTGGCAAAGTAGCTCCAGTGGATGAGATGGAGTTAAGCATGATAGCGAAAAGCAGTCTGCCTGTTGCGGGGATTTGGATGTGGTTTGTGAGGAAGCTGCTTCATGCAATCTAGTGAGGATCCTAGTTACTTCTGTGGCTTTGCAATACCACAGCACGTGCTCTACAGTTTCGTCTTCCACCAAACAGCCACGACATAGCGGACTATCTGTGGCTCCTAGCTTGTACAGATGACTATTCAGATTGCAATGACCGGTTGAGAGTCCTACGATGTTTATTAATATTATTATACCATACCATAGTAAATTTTGTTCAATGATGAGTACAAGGATATTGTAGAGGCCGTCTCCTGTGCACTATAAGGAAACTTAATAATAATTATAAGCTGGCGGTTATAATTTTCCAGCCACTGCGGTGTTCATGAACAGGAGGCGGTTTGATCTTATAATTGAATATTTCACTTTGTAACGCTTTAATAGGGATGACTTATTGAGGAAGCTGGCTTTCCAGCAGAATTTATTAGTTTTTGCTCTTACTTTGTGTTAGATTAATGAAAAATGATTTAGGGCTGCATATAACTCTGTCATGATTCAAATGACATGTTTTAATGAAGCAAAAACGTCCGTCGGTACAATTTTAGATTAGATTAAAAAAAGTTGTCTTTTTCGTAGTTGCTATGTATTACAAAAATCTTGCAGTGATTATAGTTCAGTAGTTAGCGGTTGGATTACATGCCGGAGAGCGTGGGTTCAAAGCCAAAGTATTTTAGTAATAAATATTACATTAAAAAAAAAATATACCAAAAAAAACAAATTATAAATTAACAAAAAATCCTAAATACTATAATGATTACAAATCTTTATAATGAGCATTTTGTTTTTTATATTTAAAATTGGTTCGCGTGAGCTTAATCTGCCGATGAAGGAAATACATCTTGAGGAAACCATGGCTTGATAAGTAGGTATCTTTCTAATACCCAGTTGGTTAGCGACCACCCTCAAGTTGAAAATCTACCGCCAAACTCCTAACGGCATTCCAAAAGCCATGCTTTGATTAAGTGTGCTCTTAAATTAAATTTACGACAATACACACCATCTACCATCACATCAGGTGAGCTGTAGTCAAAAACAAAACATGTTAGTGAATGTGTTATAAAAAAATTAATACAACTTTAACTTTTTAATTAGATAATTTTACGAAACATTGTCTCTATTTTTGAATGAATGCAAATGTAATACCGAAACAATGGAGTTCTTTCCTCGATGTAACCTTTCCTGCAAGTTGACCGTTTGACACCCACAACGTCGTAGCTGCACCAAACGGCACGTGCTGTTTACGGGGCTTGCTTGAATCAGCGCTGACGTCACTTGCCCTCTCGGGGCAAATGTCACGCCCGCGGCCCACATGCATTCACACATGTTCATATATTATATACCTACATAAGACGATACTTTTGTTTACAGCTTAACTTAAGAACTAGCGGCCAGTCCCGTCTTCGCACGTGTGGTCATTTATTTTTTAATCAAATTCTAGTCCTACCACAAAAAAGTCTTTTAATTTTTCAGGTTAATATATATATAGCCTATGACACACAAAAATAATGTAGCTTTCTATTGGTAAAATTATTTTCAAAATCGGTTCAGTACACCCAGGGATTACCCCCTAAATTACCTACTATTATAATGTTTATTGTTGTACTGTTTATAATATTACTAGCGGGCCGTCCCGGATTCGCACGGGAAAACAAAATGATGAAAGAATTATTCAGATCGGTCCAGTAGTTTCGGAGCCTATTCAATACAAACAAAAAATCAAATCTTTCTTCTTTATAATTAGTGTAGATATATAATATTGTAGTATAGATATAAAGATTTATACAATAAAAAAAACTCAAAAACGAGAGTGTCGCTGGCAGCGGGACAGGGCTCCAGCGGCCTCTGGTACTGAAGTCATGCGATAACAAATATAATATGTTACTTGGTGGTAGATATTCTTAGCAGGAGGTCGTCTGGGTCGTCTAGTATCACCACAGTACCAGATATTCTGCCGCCAAGCAGTAGTATGTAAACATTACTGCTTGAAGGGTACTGCAGTAAGCGAAATCACTGGGCTGTTGAGACTAACCATCTAATGTCTTAAAGTTATGAGCGCCAAATCAGCGATGCCCTGGACTCTGTTTTGCTACTCAAAGTTCTGTGCGTCGCTGCAATGATCATGGACAGGTGTTATCGCTTACCATCAGGAGAGCGTCTTCTTCGTGTCAATACTTTTATATATATTTAAAAAAGTGTAAGTAGGTATATCAGTCAGACAGTATGATGATAATTTTGTGTATATTGAGATAACGTCAGCTATCTCCATATACGTAATGTGTAGGTTTTGGAAATGGTATTTGTGAAATATTGTGTTCTATGGTGACTCATTGTTTGGGCTTTAGAGGATGTCGGAACTAAAATAAAATTTGTCACCACCTTTACTACACGACAATTGCTATCTATCAGTTTTGTATTATGATCAGGCGTATATCAACATTATTTATGTATATACAATTTTACATATAAGTACCTACATATATTAGTTTCATTTATATACCATTTTAATGTAAGTTTTGTTATAATGTCACACGAATACAAATTGACAGCCCTATCGGCTTATTAATAGTATATCTGCTTTTAGGGCTGTAGGGCGTGGGTTCGATTCCCAGCCAAGGCAAACATTTTCTGCTATAAACAAATTTTTATTTTGTGTCTGGGTGTTCTGTATGTATCATAAGTACCTTTATATTTACAAAAAAAAACTATGTATCCTATCAGTTATTTGACTCGCATAGTACAATCTTAGTTTGGACATTACACACAGCGCCATCTAAGCTCAGATGGCGCTGACGACCTACGATTTTGACAGCCCTGTTGGTTCATTGGTAGTATACTTGCTTCATGAGCCGAAGGACGTGGGTTCGATTCCCACCCAGGACAAACAATTTGTAGTATAAACAAAATGTTTGTTCTGTGTCTGGGTGTACTGAATGTATTTACAAAAAAAACTAAGTATTCTATCAGTTATCTGACTTCCATAGTACAAGCTTTGCTTAGTTTGGGGTCAGATGGCGCTGTGTGTAATGTCCTACGATATTTATTTATTTATTTTTATTTATTTATTATTCATGCAGATGTTACATGTTTCCTTTTGATAGTACCTCTGTGATTCTTGTCTCATAAAGTGAGTCAATGTTGAGTCCGGTCATGTAAAGTCCCTTTTAGAGGATTTACTATAAGGTTTGACGGATATCGAAAACAATGTGAAAATAGGTACATGTTTTCACCACATTATATCACCATTTATCAGGCCGTCATTTTAACTTTAGTCTTAACAATAAAGAGTAGGTGTCTATCTAGAATATCGCCTTTACTTTTGTATAGAATCTAACTAAAGCAATTATTTTTCATGAATTATAAGATCCGGTCTGGTTTTCTTGTTTTAAAACTTTATCACTACGACCTTTGCCTATTCTTTGCTATTGGAATTAGCATCGCTAATTACTGCGCTGAGGCAAAGATAAATTGATGACTTCATTTGCCCCCATATGTCAGCCCTCCTTGGCCTCTGACACATGGACGGGATCTAAACTTTGTGTCTAATTGGAAAAACATCAGTCAAAATAAGAAGATTTCATCAAGAAGAAGAAGAAGTATTTTTTTAGTTTTTAGGCATTAGTTCATACATTATTTGGGGTGGCGGCTGCGGTTTTTTGTGGTTATCACAGTCTGTTTACTATGGAGTATGGAGATGGGCGGTCACAATATGCTTTGTAAAATCATGACGATGATATTTTCATTTTGTGCTTGAGATACTTGTATGTATAGTTATGTTTTTGTAGCCTTCTATCACAGAGGGTATCGAGTGCCAAGACAATTTTTCTTTCTATGATTTTCGGCCATGCTCGCAAATAATCAACACGTCCTGAGGTTTTTTTTTAATAGTAGATAGGCTTGCGTTGACCGCCATCCCGCCCGATGTTAAGCGAAGGATGCCTCATGTAGAGGTGAAACACGTGTCAACAACTGGTTACTGCATCGAGAAGAGGATAAAAATACTTGTGATTATTTTAATTAGATATAATTATAATTTATTTAGATTTTAAGATTATGACGTTTTTTTTTAATTTTCTTCAGGTTAGCTAAATATTTAAAATTACTATCAAATTAAATTATGTCCATGAAATAATATTAAAAAAATATAGCTATTGATTACACAAAACGAACTTCCGCAAAGAGTCAATCAATTAAAATGAAAACGTGTCTCGGAAAAACATACGTTTGCAATACAGCAACGAAAATTTAACTCAAAACTCCAAATAAATTCTTATGCTGATTGTATCTACTGGTATCAACATGACAGTTCAAGTACAAGGTAAGTAATGACCACTTTTCTCGTCACTGGATCGATGCAAACCATGCATCGCTTTACGCAGGCCTGTTCTCGGAAACTGACTTACACCTTGACATTAGTGTCAAATGTCAAACGGTCAGTGGCCCCACGCATGATAGTTCACAGATTGCAGTCAAGTTTGTACTTATTGTTTATTTTTATCGATTGTTGACTGAAACAGTTTTTGTAGGAAGCCGGCTTGTCGATATTTTTCTTTAATTTATATGTACGACTACGCATTCTGTACGACCCCGCTTTTTATGGGTAATTTATGATCAGGCAACTTAAAATACCAGACATAACCCTTCTTTTTTTGCTTTGCTGTAGTCGGTTACTTAAAACACTGATTTATATTTAACTAATAACATCTGCTGAGCAAAACAAATGCCTAACCTACTAAGCAACTTCAATAAGTGACCCAACTAATCAAAATATTGTATTGAATTGTTTTTTTGCTAGATATAAATCACAGTAGACTAAGAAAAAAACTTAAGCCATTAAGACGAAAGCTCGTACACAGAATGGGTATTATTAAGTAGGTAATATTACTCCCATTTACATCTAGATTGTAAATCGTTGATACATTATTTAGGAAGCTGATCGTAATGAACTTTGCTTTTAAAAGGTGAACCAGTTTTTACTTTTATGCGTTGGTTACAATTTGAATATAAACTGCCTACGGTACTGTAGTTGGGCTGTATACTAAGACAGTAACTAAAGTGCGTTGTTTCAATTTTAATTTATTTAGCTATTTTAGGGTTCTGTACCTCAAAAGTACGGAGCCCTTGTAGGATCACTTTGTTTTCCGTCTGTTAAGACTTTCTATCTCGGGAACGCGTGGAGGTATCGAGTTGAAATTAAAAACTGAAATTAAATGATATTAAAAAAATATGCCTACACAGATCTGTAATAATCTCTTGTAGATGTGAAATAAACAAACTTCTCAGTTAACGTAAAAAAAAATCTCACAATCGCATATTTCAACACTTAATCAAAACCTATAGGGTACTTCGCGTTGACCTAGAACGTTTGGTAAGCCAAGCAAACCAAAAAAAAGTTTGGCAAGAAGCATTTGATTGACTGACTCGCAGTTGTCCGTATTTTATAATGGTTGATAGGCTAGGTGTTGTACCACAGTTCATCTGATGCTAAGTGACGGTGTGATGATGGTAAACACACATAGCCTAGGATGAAACTGCTCTCAAGTGAAGCTGCCGAAACATACCGTTAGGTGCTTGGCGACAGATTTTCAACATGAGGAACCTAGTTAGCTGAGTACTATAAAGTACCCTACCACCACGCTATGGTTTCTTCACGATGTTTTCCTTCACTGGCAGTTCAAGCTCATTGTTGAGGCTTGAACCTACGCCCTTTGGCGTGTGAACCGACTACGCTAACCACTGGGCTATAATCGACGAAATTCTATAGCATGCGTGTAAAGGAAACTGTCCATTTCTTACCAAGTTTCCTTACTGTTTGTACGAAATTATATGGTAACTCAACTCTATGCTATCATATCGAAAAATACTTTATTACATCGGGAAGACATTTGCAGGTCTTGTAATGTAAGAATTCACTTAGACTTACTTGATTAGGTCAAATGTTATGCTATACTTGGCATAGTAAATGTCACTTTCAATGCCAATTTAGTCATAATTGCGGATTAATGCGCCAGTGAGAGCTCCTAAAATGTCAAACGTGATTTATTTTGCAATACAGGACATCAATTATTTCGTGCAGCATATACCTACCGTCCTAGTTTGTTTTTTTACTAACTAGGTATTTTGAATTTGTATACATACATTATCTTGTAGTTTTGTATTGAATAGGAATAAAACTACTGGACCGATTTCAAAAATTCTTTCACCGTTGGGAAGCTACACTATCCCCGGGTAACACAGGCTACTTTTTATCCCTGTATCCCACGCAAAGCTTGTATTACGGGAGTCAGATAACTGAAAATAGATACAGAACACACATTTATTTATTCCATAAAATGTTTGTCCTGGACGGGAATCGAACCCAGCCATACAGCTCTTTTTTTTTTAATGTAAAAAGTAACGATACGAACGAGACCTCTCCTGATGGTAAGAGATAACGCATGACCATCGCAGCGATACACAGAACTTAAAGTAACAAAACAAAGTCCAGGGCATCACTGCTTTGGCGCTCATTACTTTGAGACTTTTATAGAGTTAGTCTCAACAGCCCAGTAATTTCGCTAGCTGCAGTACCCTACAAACCAGAACACAGTAATGCTTACACACTACTGCTTAGCGGCAGAATAACTGGTACTGCGGTGGTACCTACCTAGACGACCTCCTGCTAAAGAGATCTACCACCAAGTTAAATCAGATATACTACTATTGAACCAAACAAGGACTGTAAACAGTTTTCTTGTAGCTTCCAACATTCAAAACGTTTGAAACAAAGTTTTTAAGACAACTTAATGGCATACGAATAGCAGCACTCTATTTAACGGAATAGAATGGTTGTATTGTGGGTAGTGCCTTAAATCGCATATTGTATGTAATGAAACAATTGAACAAACGCCAAGCTCGAGTGCGGAAACCGCCGTGGGTTGCCCTAAATTCATAGCATAAGCAAGCAAGCATCACACTAATCCCACTAATAATCATCATCACTATATAGTATAAAACAAAGTCGCTGTCGCTGTCTCTCCGTCCCTATGTATGCTTAAATTTTTAAATCTACGCAACGGATTTTGAAGCGGTTTTTTTAAATAGATATAGTGAGTCAAAAGGAAGGTACAATACATGCATTATATTGTAGAGAAACACTGATAAATTTAGAGGTTTCTAATGTCATGTCATAAATAAACACATTTTTTTGCGCTTACATTGCAAACGCTGGCTGAACCACACGAGATTTTTTTCCCCTTCTAATGATGTATCTGTTTGTTGTTAGATACCTCATTGTTATTACAATCTAACCTAGTTGAGACTAATAAGTAATTTGAATATAACTTAAATTGCTAAGTAGAGAATAACCGAAGAATGCGTCCATCGACAATTTTCTTACTGTCTCTATTAAGGGGAAGACACTTTGTTCATGTGTTCTATAATATGTAGTGCTCACTGCACTGAAATTACTAACTTAATACACTAACTCAAAAGGTTTTGTCCTTTTTAGTCTTCTTATTATATCCGTAACACGAGATAAATCAAAATAATGTACTACAGTATTTGTACCTACACCTTAAAAAGGTAAAGACATTCTGTAGTATATTTAGTATCAGCATTGCATCCGTGTGAAGCCGGGGCGGGTCGCTAGTAATAACTATAAATGTGAAAGTTTGGATGGATGGATCACGCAAAAACTACTGAACGGATTTGGATGAAATTTGGTGTCACTCTAGATTAACACATAAGCTACTTTTTATCCCGGAAACAGGTAGCGGGTATAACACCGCGGGGTGCAGCTAGTATTTTATAGGCGAATGTTTGAGTGTGTTTGTTACTTCTTTACGCTTAAACGGCAGGATCAATTTTCATGAAATTTGGTATGGAAGTAGCAGACACCCTGGATTTATATAAGGCTATTTTTTATTCCGAAAACATGTAGCGGGTAACACCGCAGGGCGCAGCTATTTCTTAATATTTCAACAAACAGAAAAGATTACCCTACCTCATAATCTAGTCTAGTTGATGAAAGCTCAAGTTTACATAACAACGCATGTGATTGCATCTCATCCCTGTTTACCAAACAGTGGCAGATTCGGTCATTGTTGTACTACCGAATCTGTTACCTCACCGAATGTTTGTTGCCTCGTTAGCGGGCCTTGTTTTGGCATAGCTGCGTATGACCGCTACCAATTATGTCAATACCGATAATATAGTTAGTCAACGCAATGTGTTTACACTCCGAGATGCTTGCGCGGCGCCTATTTTGGAGTAGAATGTCTAAAATAGTTTAGTGTGTATAGTTGTACGCAAATATCGTTCGAAAGCGGGTCGTATTCGTTTGGGAAAACTCATGACTATGGTAACCTTTGTTTTAGATGTTATGACATTTAAAAAAAATAAAAAATTGGCTTATGTTTATCTGCCATCTCACTTGATGCTAAGTAAAGATGTAGTCTACGATTGCACGCTTGTCTCGAAGATACTGACTGATTCATACATACATTCAAATAAAAATTATCCCTGAGTAACACAGGTTATGTACCCATACCCATACTCAGGGATAATGTAGGATTTCAATGGTGAAAGAATTTTTAAAAATGGCCCAGTAGTTTTTGAGTTTATTCGTTACATACATACAAATATCCCAAATATAAATCTTTCCTTTTGTGTAGAAATGTAGATATGAATCCACTCTATTTTTATAAACTCTCCCACTGCTGGGCGTGTCTCTCTTCTCATTGTTAGAAGGGTAAAGCCATAGCCCACCATGCTGGCCAAGTGCGGGTTGGCAGGACATGTAGGTTCCTCGCGATATTTTTCTTTACCATTTGAAGTCAGCCGTATGCCGTATGCGTATTGCCGACGCACATATCTTATAAAGACAAAGGTGCGTGCCCCGAGATTCGAACCTAGGACTTCTAGATTGGAAGCTAGATGGTCTCCCAACTAGGCTGCGAAACTCGCCGTGCAAGTTTTGCCAGACTATGTTATTAACCGACTCAAAAAAGGAAGAGGTTCTCAATTCGACAGTATGTTTTTTTTGAACGTATGTTACGCGATCATTTCGTGGATCATACTTCCATGGAGGTGGTCCCCTAAATTTTTTATCGAAATCGATCGAGCGATTAAAAAATCAACAAAAATCTAAAAAAACATACGTCGTTGATATTTTCGTTTACTCTGAAACCTCGTTTGTACATCAAATTTATTTGAATTACCGAACGCAACATCCAATTTTCATTGAATTTCCTTGTTTGTGCGCTAACTCTATCTTTATATACTAGCTATACTTACCTATAAGTGCAAAACGTGTATAGCACATTAAAATAATCATTTTTATGTTAAGTTTCCATCGTTAGTAACCCTTGACAAGAATCGTGTAACGGAGTCCTAAAACTCGCTGTGTTAGTTTAATTAGCAAAGCATGCCCTGATTGGAAGAACTAAGATTGGTTCCCACAGGAACTTCCCAACAGTCAACAGAATAAACACGAAAACCATTTCTTTTAGCTGCTGTGAGCCCCGATTTTGTAACAGTTTGTTGTTTTTGTGTGTACAGATTTACTTGGTGAATTACTTGGTGGTAGATTTCCTTAGCAGGAAGTCGTCTAGGTAGGTACCACCGCAGTACCAGATATTCTACCGCCAAGCAGTGGTGTGTAAACATTACTGTGTTCCGGTTTGAAGGTGACTGTAGCTAGCGAAATTACTGGGCTGTTGAGACTAACCATCGAAAGTCTCAAAGTAGTGAGCGCCAAAGCAGCGATGCCCCGGACTTTGTTTGCTACTCAAAGTTCTGTGTATCGCTGCAATGGTCATGGACATGCGTTATCTTTTGCTATCAGGAGACCGCATCGTTCGTCTCATTACTTGTACAATAAAAAAAACATTTTCTTTTCTTTTTTTTTTGTTTCCCTTTTAAATTGCGTAAATAAAAGCGGATATTTACTATGAGTATATTTTGCTCGCATAATTAGGAAGGTCATTCCTTGTTGTCGTTTTGAACCAATTGAAGTTCAGATGCACTGACCTCGGCAAGGGATTGTGATCGCTGCCGGAAAGCCTTTAGGCTCAAGGTTGATTGATAGAGAACCAATGTTGCTGGTGTGATTATAAACTCTCTGATATATTATATATTTATGGAGAAGTTGGATAGAATTTACTGTACAGTTTATTTAATACATGTCCTAGTACATTTCGTATTTAGCCCCAAACTAAGCTAGTGCCATGGGAACCAGATAACTGATGGAATACTCATATATTTTTTAATATAAATACATTGTTATAATAAATACATAACAAGCAGACACAGAACAAATATGTATGCTAGTTACACGATTTTTTTGTCCTGATTTGGAAACAAACCGAACCCACACTCTGCAGCTCTTGAAGCAGATTCACTACCAAAATGAGATACTTCACTTGCCCGTATTGCTCTTTTTAACTGACTCAAAAAGGAGGAGGTTCTCAATTCGACTCTTCATCTTCATTCAATAATTCCGCCAATTATGATAGAAACAATAAAGAGTTTTATCATTATTATTTTTGATCATTTTGTTTATCTCTGGTTAGTCGAGGGAGCAACTTTTTTCAGGGGCTTTTGGCCAAGCAAAAAACTGATGATTTTTATTGATTAAGGTATAAGAATTTTCGAACGATGCGGCAGGTATTAACTAACAGGTATAACTGCTATTATTATTATTATGATTCAATTTCGATGATTTTTTTTGCTAAGTAGATCATACTTCAGAGGTGGTTCCATGTAAATTTTATCAAAATCAATCGTTTGCGGTTTTTAAAAAATCAACAAAAATCTAAAAATTGTAAACATATATGAAATTTTCGTTTACTCCGAAACTTCGCTGTTTCAATGGAGCAGTGAGTTTAGTTGGCGTATAGAGTCGGTTTTTTTAAACTGTAAATTTGAATATTATTATTTCCATATTTGTTGGTGTTTTTCTGCTACTTAAAGTTCTGTGTATAGATGCAATGGTCATGGGCATGCCCATGATTGATGTCCATCCTAAAACACTGATTAAATATTTTAGTTTAAAATACTTACCTTAATGTCATAAAAAGGCCTCTTTTAGCCCAAGATCTTAGCTTGTCATCGCTACAAATTTAAAAACCTTTTGTCTAATATAGCTAAGCTAGGAAGTATCACACAATATGAGTTATGCCTAGTTGTTTGATGCTGACTATACGTACCAACTTATTTAATTATGTGCTAGGGTCGTCATTAGGCTAATGGAGTTTAAAATCGGTAATATTGAAACAAGTTGGACTACATAGTTATGGTGTGTGGTTAACTACTGCGTAAGATTTATGAGTTGTGTTTCTAATAATAGTGTTACAGGTTGACGAGCAAAATACGCGCCAAACACCTAAATAGCTCTGAAGATATTACAGACATAATGTTTTCACCACAACAATTTGTTATTTTTTTATTATTTTAGCTTATCTTGTTCCAATGCTGGGCAGTGCCCTCTCTTCCCCTTTTCTGTGCCTTTTTGTTCGTTGCTAGCATCGAAGAACCACCTTTAGGAATTAATTATGGTAGTTTGATGGTTACTGCTCAGGAAAATCTTACTATCAAAACACACCCACATACCCACACAAAACACACCCACACACCCACACGCTCGCACACACACTTTGGTTTTCAACTACAAGGGCTCACCGGAAGACCAGCGCTGGTCATACTTTAGTATGACCAGTATTATGCTGAGGTGAGCCCTTATTTTGTAACTGTTTGTTCGTTTTTTGTGTTTTTATGTAACAGAACAAAATCTTTTTCTTTCTTTCTTTCTTCTTTCTATCATCTTTTTTATGACTTAAATATTCTCTTACCATCAGGCGAGACGCACATCACTCTCTCCTGATGATAAGAGATAACGCATTGCTGCATGACCATTGCAGCAATACTCTGAACTTTGAGCAGCAAAACAAAGTCCGGGGCATCGCTGCTTTGGCGCTCATTACTTTAAGACTTTCGATGGTTAGTCTCAACAGCCCAGTAATTTCGCTAACTGCAGTACTCTTCAAACCGGAACACAGTAATGTTTACACACTAGGTACTGCTCGGCGGCAGAATATCTGGTACTGTGTTGGTACATACCTAGACGACTTCCTGCTAAGGAAATCTACCACCAAGTGTTTTGAGTGTGAATCCGGCTTTATAGTTACGGTCCTATGCAACTTATGTACTCGACAAATCTCTTCATTATTCCACCCATACGGCCTGTTGGAGATTACGCTCCAATGATTGGACGGGACAGGTGACTCGATTTATTTTTGACTCTCTTCTTGTTTGTTTGGCTTTGTCGGTGGTTGGTATTATGTTATTGATGTCTAATCTATTTTTCTAGACGTGTATTCTTTTTTTTAATTTGCTTCCATAGTGGGAATTCAGTAAACTGGCTATAACAAAAATCGGGAGATATAGTTTTTTTTTATGATATGACAGGCAAGCCGTTTGACCACACTGCCTGATGTTAAGCAGTAGTGTGGTCTAAGATGGAGTAAACTTTATGATAAATCAAGTAAAATAAGTCAAATTATTTCATTAGTCTATTTTGTAACTGTCTGTATCTATGTGTTTGTTTTTGTGCTTATTGCAAAATTAAACTTGTTTCTTTCTTTCTTTCTCAAATTTACAGTCAAAGCCACGCAAAGTAAGCTAGCAACAAGGCCCGTCATGGCCTAGTAAAGTAGTAAAAACTTTACTAAAAACTTCTAGGTAGTTTTCGAAGCAACCCGAAAACAGTTAAACACCACTATTTTTGAATATAAAAAAGTAACGAAAGAAAAACCACGACATGATTTTTCCGCATTCCTGCCAAAACTATTTCAAAATCTTATTGTTTAATTGCGCCTAAAAATAAGACATGTAAGCACAATAGAGTTCACGCCCAGGGCGAGCGCCCACGCAGGCCGAACCTAAAGGTCGGCTGTGACATGTTCACACAATGAGCATCGAGCATAAGCATCGAGCATGAACACTGAGCATTGATCGAACGGGTGACAACGAGGTCGTTCGCCTAAGATTTATCGCTTACCGATGAATGGTTGAAGGGGCAGTGTGTGAATAAATCATATCTGTAGATCACTTACACAACGTATTATTCAATGGTTTCTAGTCATCTGATTACATTCCGAGGTTTAATTTATTGCAGCGTATGACATTTTTTATTTGCATACTAACTGTACTTGCCTGCCTGTACAGCGCCATCTAGTTTCAAAATCAAGAAAACTTTGTACTATGGGCATCTTAGCTTATAGAATAGGTACTGATATTGTTTTCTAACTTTGCTGGCACAGCGAACCGAAATGTATCTTGGTCTTCTATACTAAAAAGCGCCTTTTTGTAAATACATAACATAAATGATATAGACTGCCCCGTTAGCTCATTTGGTAGAACATTTGTTTCAAGAACTGTAGGGTGTGGGTTCGATTCCCACTAGGACATTTATGTGACCATAAATGTTTGTTCTGTATTTGGGTGTTCTATATATTATGTATATCATAAACATGTAAGTATTTACAAAAAAGTATGTAAGTTTAGTATTCTATCAGTTATCTGGTTTTCATAGTAAAATGCTGAATCGTTTAACCCTTACAGGACCATAAGGTTGCTAAGACCAAATAATAATATGTGATTGTTTTTTTTAGTTCGTTTAGATGTAAAATTAATAAAAATCAACAGGATTTTACATGACGACTTTTAGATTTTTTGGAATTTTAAGGGAAATATTTTTCCCAATGGTCTATAAAGGTAACGCAAATAATAGTAAGGCTTATTTTGAAATGTGTTTTATTTATTTGTTTTTATGCTGAAAAAGTGATACAAAATATTGAAATACAGTTACTGGTATCAAGATCAAGCCAATTATAATACTCTGCAAAGCAATTTCTTTTTATTGTAAAGCATAAATGTACATTGCATATGGTACATATGTCATGTGTCCTTTTTTCTGTGCGGTAGTTAGAGCAAATTGCACATCTTTTAATTTTTTCTAAAATCTATAGGAATCTATCTTTATTGTACCAACCCTCTGCTTTTCTGCATTGACTACAGTTGGCCAGTTTTATGAAGGATGTTGATTATATGAGCAACATAAGATTTCTTTCTTCATCGAAATTTAGGAAGGTCTTCCAAATTCTCACATGAAGTACATGGAGCAGCAATTTTATATGTTTTCTGAAAAGATTCTTCTATTTCAACAATTGCGTGGACGTCAGGATGTTGAAACTCAGGGTGTCAGCGATGAACTGTTGATCTTCATTCAACTGAAGCTCATTATAATCACTGTTATCTGCCAAAAGTTACTGCAATATCTCATTATATCCCTTTTCTGGCCATTTCAGCAACAAACAATCAAAATAAACTACCAAAAAGTTTAAAAAAACAGTAAATAGGTAAAAAAATTAAATAAACAACAATCATTATGACACAAAGAAACAAAACACCAATAGCTTAGAAAAGTTTTACATACGGACCACAGGGAATTATTTTTCCCATACAATAATTTGTCATTATAAGACATTTGTTTTCATTTATTCAAATAAACTTCATTATAACACAAAAATATACTTACCAAATAATGTAAAACATATGAGAAAACACAATAAATATACATAATTACACCCCACAATAATCCATAACTAAACAAAGTAGAGCACGCGGATAAGCTAATTTTGGTGCCAATTTATTTGAAAGAACTTTTTTTTTCTATGCAATCCTGTTTACGTAATTGCGTTCAGCATACATTATATTTTGTTATTTTGTATAAAAAAATATGTAATAGATTAAATTAAATATCACAATTGTCTATTTTTCAATGGGGAAAAATGTTTCCCATGGTCGTGAAAGGGTTAATTTAATTCTTTAATTTGTTTAATTTTATTGTATTCATTTCATGTATTTGCACAATGTAATGGTTGAGAATAGACGCTAACTATAACATTTAAGACCTTTTTGAACTATGGTCATGTAAATAAAACTTTTACTTTTTGACTTTTGTTTCCGTCGTTCTCTACTAAAGAAAAGCATTTAATTTTTATTTATATAGAAGATGATTTTATTTTTTAAATGATTAGTATATTTTATATTTGTTGATGCCCCGATGTTTGTTCCGAAACAAACACACATTAAAGAATAACTGTAAATTAATATGTGTTTTAGAGTAACCTGATGAATTATAGATATTATAAATATAGATTAAAAGTTATTACGTCGTTAACTGTGACTTATTTGAAGTGATTCGGGAGCCATTTAAAATCCGGTGATAAAAGTACAATAAACCATAATTAGCTTAAAACACTGAAAGCGTTGTAAATCAGCATAATAAAGATAACACAAATTTATTTAATTATCTTTTAATAAATAATTCACGTTTTAAAAAATATTTTAAAATTATTTTTATGTATATTTATATAGGGACATAAACATCCTTCCAAGCTACTTACGGGTAGGCTTACCCATAACGCGATACAATATTGATATGAACGGTGCCATTAAAGACATTTGCGACTACCAATATTTTCTTAGGCCTAATGTTTATACGCAATTATGAACCTCAAGTGGAGCTGGGCAGGACACGTTGCTAGGCGAAGTGATGACAGGTGGAGTAAGGTTGCAACAGAGTGGTGGCCTAGGCAAGGGAAGCGGAGCGTCGGTCGTCCAGCCGCAAGATGGGTCGACGATATCGTCACCGTCGCGGGTCGAACCTGGACCAGATTGGCACAGGACCGAGGCAGATGGCATGCAAAGAGAGAGGCCTATACCCAGCAGTGGGATAAAGAAGGCTGTGGATGATGATGATGAATGTTTATACGAGATCCGAAATCGGTGTCTTCTGTTGCTTTCCAAACTACGTCAAGTAAAATTTTTACTGCTTTAGGCATGACCAAACTTGACCTTAACTCATGTAACTTTGACTTGATTTTGAAGAGAAGAAGATTTTTCGACTATCTGGCTTTTTTGGCAAATACACAAAGTGCGATGCCAAAAACAAATAAAAATACTATTTGTCTATTGATTATTCAAAAACCTTTCCAAAATATTTCACGCTGGCTGACCAAACAATAGTCATATGCCTAGGTATACTCTGAAATACAGCTCTACAATAGCAGTTTAATCGTCGGGATATGTGATACCAGGAATATCAGAAAGTCTTGAATTTGTTTCGGGTCAACCAAAAATAAATAAATGAATATAATATAACCTTAGCATTAACTAAACAAAGTCACGGATCATCAAACCAAACATAGATTAAACATTAAATAACACCTACTGCCAAAGGTCTATTCACAATCACTTTCCCGGCGGATTATGATACCAAATGTCAGTTGACAGTGACATTTTTATAGCCGCCCGACATTTTGACGGTGCTTGTGAAACTGCCGATAACATCGCCCAATTAGAGATTAATTTATACTTCAACCTTTGTACAATATTGTTAGAAACAGTATGTCAGGTTTTGGCGGGAACGAGAAAAAAATATTTCATTAAAAAAATCAAAATCGCGCCATTTTAAACGATTTTATTTAGCTTGCCCTGTTTGTAGTCTTTCTTGTTTTTTTTTTAAATAGGGATGTTATAATAGAGCCAAATAATAAGCTGTGCATTATACGTACAAGTTGTAAATGTAATGTACAATATAAATACATGTTTTTTCGTGTCGACACGAAAAGTTAAGAAACTCTTCTAGTAAAGTCTTTCTTGTCCTAGAACTTCAATTACAATTTGGACGTTTTTAAGGCTAGAGTGAATAGATTTCTTCTGGATCAGCGTGCTCCATCTTCGGCCACACCGTCGCTTTGCATTAGGCGAGTTGGTGGCCAAACGTAGATCTATTAAATGTAAAAAAAAAAAAAAAATATATTAAGTAACGGTGTGGCTGAAGATAGTAAAAGCACACCTAGCCTGGAATGGAACTGTCGCTAAAGTAAGGCTGGCGGTACACAGCATTTTCATGATGTTTTCCTTCACCGGCAGCTCAAGCTCATTCATTGTTGGTGTTAAACCCACGCCCCTCGGCGTGTAAACTGACCGTACTAACTACCAAGCTATCATTGCTACAGAATAGTATAGAAATAGTTACATGATTCACGAGTACACACTAGATTATGATTCCGAACACTCATTATGCTCAGCCCAACTGCAGAACAGTGTATATACCTTTATCGGTACTACACATAAACATTTATTCATTTAGCGAATTAATGATAATTTTATCACGAGACAATACGATATTAATGAAGTGAAAAATACATATATTTTTTAAATAGTCACCGTTATGTGATAGGTAGACCATTCTGTACACATTTAATAATTTTGGCTTTTCCTTCTAGGTATATAATTCTTTGACATGAGTTTCCATATAAACTTGAAAGTGTTCTTACTGAATTGTATTTTAAAATTTCATTCAAGTGGCTTGTTACAATGTTAGTATGTAAAATACAGGGTGATAACACATTAAGGTTTTATAGGTCGTGTTGTTTATGTCTTTCGCGAGTTAGATTGACTCCATGGCTCTTATTTAGTGTCAATTTGTTGTAGATGTTATGGATATAGGTATAAAGTTAAAGTAATTGGGTTTATCCACTCTCTGACCATTAAAACTTGATTATGACAGTAATATGCCTGTCTATTTTTCACCGGATACATTTCAGAGAGTATAAAAAGTAATGAGACGAACGAGACGCTCTCCTAATGGTAAGATATAACGTCTGTCCATGACATGACTATAGCAGCGACACACAGAACTTTGAGTAACAAAACAAAGTCCAGGGCATCACTGCGCTCATTACTTTGAGGCCTTCGATTGTTAGTCTCAACAGCCCAGTAATTTTGATAGTAAGTAGCTAGCAATTTCCTTATCCCTCCCTGTCCCTTCCATCACAGGACAAGCAGAAGAACGGTACACGGTTGCTGCTCGAAGTTCTGTGTATGGCTGCAATGGTCATTGACAGGCGTTATCTCTTACCATCAGGAGACAAAAAATACCATCTTACTATGGTTTCCTCACGATGTTTTTCTTCACCGGCAGCTCAAGCTCATTGTTTAGGTTTGAACCTACGCCCTTTCAGCGTGTTATTGCTATAAAAGCTTATTTATGAATAATAATAAATAATATTGTAATTCCGGCCGGATTACACGCAAGTAGATAAAGGCTAGTAAAATGCCAATTGAACATCGTTTTTTTTTTTTTTATAATAATTTGCCCCTTCGGGCAGGCTAAAAAGCCATACTGCTTTGTCTTAAGTGTTATTTCTGCTGTATCTTAGCTATGGTTATCGTCGAAGTCGTCTTAGTCAAGTCCAGTTCGTGTCAGTTCGTGCCAGTCATGCTTTAGTAAAGTAGTGGCGACTTTACTATAAAGCTTCGATGGAGTTTTGGAAGCAACACGAAAACTCATGTTTCACCACATTATATCATTTTCCCATACTCGCGCTTGTAACTCGGCACTTTATGAATAAAACACCACCAATTTTATGCATAAACACTCGACAAAACACTAGTTTTGGAAAAAAATACAACGGAGCGACACGACTCTTCCCGCGTTCCCGCCAAAACTCACATCGTTATTCATTATCGTACATAGTTGCCGTTTCCGCGATGTCGAACACAGAGCATAGTGTTCTGCTGTGTATGAAAGTGCAGTATCGTAGTTTTGGCATCCAGTTCGCCTACAAGCCATTGTTTCGATGATAAAGTTGGTACATTCCATTAGTTCTATAAAGGTAAAGATAGCGAGGAACAGTTTAAGGCGTGTGTTTTGTTGCAGATTAACTTTATTATTTTTTCTTTGTTTTTGGCATCGCACTTTGTGCATTGCACCAGTCTCAATAAATTAATCACTGTCAAAATCACACAGTATGCCAGTAATGTTTTGTTTTTTCCAGTGTTGTTGTTATATAGTAGTGTAAAGCACTGAACTACGTACACGAGTGTGGGAAAGTGAATTTTCCAAGACTTCTTCAGACTTGACCACGGAACGGGGTCCAGTATTACCTATGACACTTAAAACACGAAATACAAGTGCTGCTATACAAAAAAAAAAACTTTGTAACCTGTTTACCTGTTGTAGAAGAATGTAGACGTATCCTCTTTTTATACTATTTTTAACTCTCAACGCAATCAGAAGGATGGTAAAAGTTTAACGTCTAGATTTGTGTGTGTCTGTGACATTGTGGCTCCCAAAATGTTTAAGCGATTTTGATGTAAAAAGACTACATTTTCTTTAAAAACCAATATATATTACATGGCTTTTGTTTTGAAACTAACCTTAAATAACACTAATATGTTTAGAGCTCGCAAATACTCACGGCCACTTGCTAAAACAATCATGAGACAAGAAAGTTTCCGTTTGGTTCACAGGTCCAAAAACTGTTACAAATCATTTTGAGTAACCGCTGACTGAACTCGCTGTGCAACAATAGTCAGTATTATACTTCGAGTACCATCTCATAAAAACATTTACCACCAACCATTAACGTCGCAAGTACCGCTTCTTTTCAGAGGTCATACTTTTGTTTTATTTGCGACCAAAAGCTGACCACTGGCGCCTTTCACTACAATGGCGACGATTGCTCCAAATATCGAGACATCGCGACAAACCAATATCTACGTATAAATAATATCAATAAGGCTGCGTTTTTAATCTCAGCGGACAGCGAGAAATAAATGACAGCGGCTTTATTTCTTAAAGTTGCAGCGTTTCAATGTGCAAAATAGTTTATTTATTGTTTTTTAGAAGGTTGTCTGGAAGACATCGTTTTTAGCGATTAAGCTGTCACCTACTCGTACACTAGGTGCTAAACAATTTTATTCTTCCCATATAATTTTTGGTCTGAGTAAAAAAAAAAAACTTTTTACAATTTTAGTCCTAGAATACAATAAAGCTATGATAAACAAAGCATAACACTGAATAATGCAAGTGTACAAAATAAACCATTACAAATAAATAACGTTGTACAAGCTTGTATGCTGTGCGTTAAGGTGGTTCGATTTCCATACAAATATTTTTTCCCCCTTTATGGACAAATGGAGCATAATTTTGCAGTGAAATCACAGCTACTAACATTTATTTTGGTCTTTATTTGCGGTAAATCTCAATTGCTTCAATAAAACAGTAGATCATTAGCATAATCTACTGTTTTATTTCAAACTTATAAATTCATAAATCATTTATAAATTTGATTTTATGCTAATAATCTTCTGTTTTATTCAAGCAATTGTGGTTTGCCGCAAATTAAGACCAAAATAAATGCCAGTAGCTGTGATTTCACTGTAAAATTATGCTCCATTCGTCCATAAATGGAAAAAATTGTTTGTATGGAAATCGAACCACCTTTTAATTTCATAAATAAACCGTTAGTATTTATTTCATTGTTTACAACCCGCTACCCGCCGAGTCGACGATGCAGTCTTGTATGGTTATTTCATACTTGCGTAATGTATTGTGGGAACTGGACTTTCCCATGAAAGGACCAAAGCACTAAAGACAGGAAGTTGTTCTACATTTCGGTGTCAAGACAATAACTTGCGTGGAGAGTGTAACTACATAAAGAGACAGCCTTTTAATAATCTAAGATAACATAAATTTGTTGCTTTTTTCAGTACTCAAATAAAATGTTTTTTTTTTATGTTTGACAGACTGAGTGTTTGACTACAGCTCATCTGATGTCAAGTGACGGTGTGGCGGATGATGGTTAACACACCTAGCCTGAAATGTAACTGGCTCTCAAATGAGGCTGCTGTAGTTTTTACGCTGTAAGAAGTAAAAAGCAAAGTGTATCCATAATTATTATTTTTTTTATTTGAAAAATAAAGAGACCAACGAGACGCTCTCCGGGTGGTAAGAAAAAACGCCTGTCCATGACCATTGCAGTGATACACAGAACTAAAAATAATTATCAATATGCTCGAATTGCCCGTGAAGAAAAACACGGAGGTAGAGTACCTACTTTGTAGTAATCAGCTGGCTAGCTACCACCAAATCGGCAGATTTACACTCAAGTTGTAAATCTGCCGCCAAGCACCCAACCCTGTTCCAGCAACTTCACTTGAGAGTTAGTTCCATTCCAGGCTACGTGCCATCATCTAGAGTTCTAGATCAAACCGTCACTTAACATCAATTAGTGAGCTATCCAAATACCTTTGTTAATTATGAAAAAAGCTTTTAACTGCACGGACACCACATCACCCGCTGAATAGTTAAAATATTCAAATAGCGATTTACACGAACAACTTATCTAAATCTTCAAATTGAGAACAAGCAGAATCTATCTTTAACAAACCGGACACGACGCTAACAGCTCGAGCTAACGCCGGTGACACCAGGCGATTGAATAAGTAAAACCTATAAAGAACTCCACAACTGCATAAATAAATAAACAAACCACCCAGCATGATCAATGCATTACCACTTTCAACCCTAATTCACCACAATCGAGTGAGATAAGGCTTCGTACAGTGTCTGCCGTAGAATAATGTAGCCACGCCAAGTGTACCAATAAAGTTTGTTAAATGACGGGACTAGGGAATTTTCAACTGAGCCCGTGGAGGGCGCTACAATCGTTTCGCAGTTCTTACTTACACATTTTTAAGATTGAATTTTTGATGAAAAATCTAATGTGGTGGGTTAGAGTGGATGTTGGCGTGGCGACCCTTTGCCATGCGTTCACTCGGCTCGGTGATTCCCCTTATACAAATTTGATGTTTCACATCTGCCAGACGTCACACAACGGCTCTTTTTTTACTGACCACGTAAAAAAATCACTCAAAATTTAAACTAGTGAATATGGTAATAAGTGATGCCTTACACAATAATTAAAACAACCCAGTGTGCTTTTTAAAGGTGCAAGTGGATATAAATTCAAAAGGTTGCAAGAAAAATGATTCTTTTTTTTGTTTTTTTAATGTGACGGAAGATACAAAAAAAATATGTCATAATTCCGCTTTCAAATTTAAAAATGTCAAATACTTTTTTTATAATTTTCAATGATATTTTCACTCTATCTACGAAAATGTACACATTTATGTGTAAATGAGACCACAGAGTTTTTGTAGAACAAGAATTTTGAAATTTGCAAGCCATAAAATAGTAAGCCTCTATTTTCTATACAAATCAAAAAGCTATGAAATAATATCTCTTTAATATTATTCCCAGAATTTTAGTCGATTTCCTAAAACGTTACTAAACTCAATATTTTATTGCATTAAATAGCTTCTTCCAGTTAAATACGGAATAGATATCAAGAGACTTTATTTTGTCATGAGGTGTAAATTCTGACAGCATACCCGCCTCATTGGTGGCACAGAATATTGCAGAAACACAACTTCGAGATGGAAATCTGCTCGAGATTCTGAGCACTACGAAAAATCGCTAGGCTCACTTGAGTGGAAAACCAGATCTCCAAACCTGACCCCTTGCAAGTCCAGATATCCTCTTTTATTCATCTTGTAAGCGGTAAGTACTTAACTAGACGACAGCTAAGGACATTTGCGTGTGTTGTGTTGTTGTATTAGTTTGTTACATGAGTTTATTTTTCAGTCTTTGATTGCGACTATTTATTTCATATCAGTTAAACATCTGCCTTTTATAATCTGCGTTCAGTCCTTTGTGGGGTGTGCGTTATAAATTGTTATGTCGCCGGCCGCCTACATTTCCAGTGTTGGTATCTCAAGCATTGGAAAACCGATATTGTTGGGGCCGGTAGCGGGAAATAATGGATATGTGTATGCAGAAGGACTACTTAGCTGCCAGAATTAATGACCAAGCTTTGTGTGTGCAAAACGATTAAGAATCTGGAGAAACAGTAAAGTTAAAAATAAATAAATAAATGTTTGTCCTATCCACGTCAAACCTAAATGTTAGTTCTGTATTAGGGTGTTCTGTACAGGGCACTACGAGTTAGATTCCTTAACACAATTATAGCTCAATTAAGTATTAGAATAAGCCACTTAAGAACACTTTGTCATCGTATTGATAAAGTATGACGAATGACGAATCCCTACGACACATTGACCAAGTGCAAGTAGCGTCACTGTCAAAACAGCTAAAATTGAATTTGTGCCATTTAGTACTAACTTCGTCATATTATATATATATATATAATATTTATAAAACATTGCAGCAATACACAGGGCTTTGAGCAGCAAAACAAAGTCTAAGGCATCGCTGCTTTGGAACTCATTACTTTGAAACTTTCGATGGTTAGTCTCAACAGCCCTGCAATTTCCCTAGCTGCAGTATCTACTCTTCAAAACAAAACACCGTAATGTTCACACACTACTGTTTGGCGACAGAAAATCTGGTACCGCGGTGGTACCTACCTTGACGACCTCCTGCTAAGGAGATCTACTACCAAGCTTATATTTATGCAAAGAAAAGTTACATAAATATAAAATTAGATTTCGGAAAGCGAATTCTGTCATACGGACTTAGCTTAGACACCTGGGACCATACTGTGAGCTTTTATTGACATCCAAATCAGATCGCGTATCAAATGTCCGCGCAACATAGTGCGCAGTCACGTGACGTTTTCTTAATCGCCTAACTTGAATGGAAGAGTTCACGATAACCCGACTGAAACATTTCGTAATAAAAATTAGCCTGCTAAAGATACTGCCTCTAGCAAGACATTAAGTTTTCAGCTAGAGGCTAATGATGCAAACGTTTAAGTAGTTGTCGAGGAGTATAATTAGTAGTGGACCTGTCACACTGATGTGATCTAGATGTCTAGCACTCTCTTTTACATTGCTAAACTCTGCTAATTAACGTTTCATTACTGATTAGGGATGTCGCTACTGGCTATTTCGTAAATTAAATATTTCATTTCAACTGTACACTGGAAGTTACGATAGCTAATTGGAAGACCGTCTAACTTTTAATCTGGAGGTCTTGAGTTCCTCTGTTTTTTTAAAAGTGTTTACTGTCGCTGGCTTCTAACCTTAAAGGAAAACATTGCAGGAAAAACTTCCCAGCAAGAAGAATTTTTATTATTTTTTATGTATAGTATTATAGTCCAGTCATTGGGTAGGTTCTGACTTACAAAAGGTGAAAAAGTGGTCTAATTAGGTAGAGTGTAGTGTAGAGTATTCAAAAATAGAATGAACAGAAAGAGTGAGTGAGTGAGTCTGTGTGTGAATTTGCGACCTTGAGCGACCGCCACTCGCACAGCTCCATATTGGAAAAATAGTACCAAAAACCAGTTGTTCGAGAATATCTTCTCTCCGTCGTTACAAATGTTAAACAAAAATTGTAATTAATATTTCCTACAATTTTTGTAGGAAATATTATGTAAATTATTTTTTCCTTAATCACGTCAAAAGTCACTAACAGATTGCATAAAGAACGATGGCTAGAACAAAGAACGATGACTAGAAAAAAAACGAAGTCGAATGTTCTGATCTTGTCTATCGCAAAACGACCAAACTTTACTCAGATTTTGCATAAAACCCACCCATATTATTAACAAATGTGCTCAAGTTTGAAGTTACTCTGGTAGCGGTCGGTAGCTCGGCCGATTTGTATCGCAAACAGGGCAAAAGGACCGATAACACGTACAGATAGAAGTTTACAAGACGTGCTTGAAAAACTTGTTCTGCGACTGTTTTAAATCAGAGCGGGGAATTAAAATTAAATGCAAAATGAATGTATTAACTTACATCAACGCTTATAGCTTTCATGAAAATTTTAATTAAAATACATGTTTTTTTAACTTTATTTTTAGCTTCGAACTTTGTGTCTTTTGACAGTGTTTTAAGTAATTCAATTACATTATGATATCGAGTCAAAAAAGTCTAGTAATTGTTAAATTCCAAGTCGTATCCTAAATGAAGTCGTAAGTTATTTTATATATGTTTAAATTAAAATATAAAATGGGTAATAACTATTTGCAAGTAAAATGGGTAATAATTAAACAAGATTTTTTTTTTGTATTTACACTATTTTTTCACATTAAGTTATAGAACAATAGTTAGGTATAACATCATAAAGTAGACTACGAACATTAGCCGTTTAACTAAAAATAACCCTTTTCAGGATTCAGGGTAATACCATACCAAAAGGAAGTCATTGTATTAATCATTATTATTCAGTATTTTAATTGGTGGTGGACTTCCTTAGCAGGAAGTCGTCTATATAGGTACCACCGCAGTACTACTACTACACTACACTACACTACACAATTCTACTGTGATCCAGTTTGAAGAGTACTGCATCTAACGAAATTACTGGGCTGTTAAGACTAACTATCAAAGCAGCGATGTCCTAGACTTGTCTCTCAAAGTTCTGTGTATCGTGGTATGTAGGTACAGGTGTTATCACTGACCATCAAGAGAGCGTCTCGGACGTCTCATTACTCTTACATAAAAAAGAAATGATAAAAAAAATAATAAAATAATTATAATTATTATTGATTTGACATTTTTGCGTATATTTTTTTTTTAATTTTTACTGACATTTATTATTTGTTTATGATTATTATTGGTAGTTGACCTGTAACACCTCGTTATCAATAAATATGATTATAATTATGTTGCCTAAAAGAGGTCGTATGTAGCTCATGTACATTTTACAATTTCTGGTAAATGAAAAAAAAAACAACTATCTAGTTCTCAAAGGATTAAACTAAGCCAGTACTTTTAAAATACAAATTTTGGTCCTATTTTATGATTGAATAACGCAAAGGCCATATTTGGATTTAATGTAGACAGTCAATTTTATAACTATATGTGCAATATGCATGTGGTCTAAACTATGCGTTAAAATGAGCCCTCCCGTGAAATCCAACATGATTCGATCATAATTTAGCACTTGATTCTACAATGGCCGGTCCTGTCTATTAGATAAAGCTCTCCTTAAGGTGCTACGTAGATGCATGCGATGTAGAGACAACAATAAGATTTGCAACATTAAATGTACTAGAAAATCGCTTATTTGTTTAAGGTGGTTCGATTTCCATACAAATCAAATTCGAAACAAAAACAAATTTATGAATTTATTATTTTTGAATAAAACAGTAGATTATGCTAATAATTAATAATTTCACTGTAAAATTATGCTCCATTTGTCCATAAATGGGAAAAAATAATTCGTATGGTATTCGAACCCCATTAATAAGCTACATCTGACTTTCCTATTCTCCGATATAAAAAGTGTATTAATTTTTTAATTTTATTAATTTTTAGGCGGACCGGCAAGCGCAGCGTAGGACGTACACCCACAAGGTGGACAGACGACCTAGTAAAGACCGCAGGAACGCGCTGGATGCGAGCCGCTTCCAACCGGTCTTTATGGAAGTCAATGGGGGAGGCCTATGTCCAGCAGTGGACGTCCTACGGCTGAAATGATGATGATGATGATGATGATTAATTTTGCATTATAATTAAACATTCAATGTTTTATTTAGATTTGTAAAAACCGTTAAGAACTGAACACACACATGCACAAGCGCACACACACATGCACACGCGCACGCACGTGTACATTACACACGCACGCACGCATCCATACATGCACACATCATGCTCACAGGCACACATATACGCAACACGCGTTCGTACAATAGTCCTACTATCCTACTTCCTACTAATATTATACACGCGAAAGTTTGTGAGAATGCATGCATGTATGTTTGTTACTCTTTCACGCAAAAGCTACTGAACGGAATTGAATGAAATTTGATGTGGAGGTAGCTGAGACTCTGGATTAACACATAGGCTACTTTTTATCCCGACGTTAACATGTAGCGAGTAACACCGCGGAGTGCAGCTAGTTCAACAAGCTCTTGTCATGGTTTTCATAACGAAGGATTTGATAATAGCAACATGTATACACAATAATATAAATCATGAAATCAGTACTATTAATCTAAATTTCTAGGTTTCTCTGAAACTAAGGCTAATCTGCACAATGTCACCGGCCGCCTACGCGCGACTTCGCGTAAATATGGCGCGCGGAATTAGATCTACCTACCCGCAGTTATTTATCACTAGCGGGAACTTGTTCTAGGGGTGGGAGTTGAAAGCTGCGTTATCGACAAATAGCATTTACGATCGAGACAATTCATTGTATAAACAGAGTTAAATCTATAATTTTTAACTTTCACGATTTGAACACATAATTAGAATATGTACCTACATAATGATGGCAACACTAAAGTAGGTATCTATTTTCATTACACTAAATCTCACTAATATTATAAACGTGAAAGTTTGGATGGATGGATGGATGGATGGATGTTTGTTACTCTTTCACGCAAAAACTACTGAACGAATTTGGATGAAATTTGTTTTTTTTTTTTATGGTTGACAGGCTAGATGTTTGACCACAGCTGACCTGATGTTAAGAGAAGGTGTGATCGAAGATGGTAAAGCACACCTAGTCTGGAATGGAACTGGCTCTCAAGTGAGGCTGCCGGAACACACCGTTAGATGCTTGGCGGCAGATTTTCAACTTGAGGGTGGTAGCTAGCCAGCCGAGTACTAGAAAGTACCCTACCACCATGCTATGGTTTCCTCACGATGTTTACCTTCACCGGCAGCTCAAGCTCATTGTTGGGGTTTGAACCCACGGCCTTCGGCATGCGAACCTATCGCGCTAACCACTGAGCTATCATCGCTACAAATGTATGGATGTATGGTATGGAAGTAGCTGCGACCTTGGATTAACACATAGGCTACTTTTTATTCCGAAAACATGTAGCGGGTAACACCGCGGGATGCAGCTAGTAATTATATAAAGGCGACAGATTGTATTTATTTATGTACATTTGTTACTTATTGACGTTGTAACGATTTAATAAGCTTTGATAGAATTTAGATTATTGTTAAATTATAATCTCGTTTAACACATAGGATATTTTTTTAAACCAGGAAAACGCATCTAATTTGAAATATTACTTTTTTAATATCGATAATTGAACTGGTTGATCAATGTTGAACGGGTGGGTCATCCCTATCGATCGACTCGTGTCACTTCCCGATGGACCGTGGTTCTCAATGCACGCAGTAATACCCATGTAATGTTGTGCCATAAAACTACATTAAATGCGGTATTCCCTTGTAACTGTTGCTTATTCGCTAAGATGTTAGAAATTCTCTCAATTTCATTGTTTACACTCGATGTAAACTATGAAAGGAAACAGTATGGGTGTTGTTGATTTAAGCATTTATTTATTGACAGGCGCACACCTCGTGTTTACAACTGCATAGTTCCCGTTCCCGTGGGAATACAGGGATATAAAAGCCTATGTCACCCGGAGATACTGTAGCTTCCCAAAGGTAAAATAATTTTTGAAATCGGTCCAGTAGTTTCAGAGCCTATTCAAGACTAAAATGGCACAATACGCCAATTAAAAGCAGCTAGTGTATTCTAAATATTGAAATAAATACTACTATTTCATTTTTGATATAGATTTCATATTTTAATAGCCATTTATAACTATTTATATTTTGACATTTAGTATAATTTATTAAATTACAACAAAACATACACCTGATTAGTAAAATCATCTCAGTTATTTTAGTTTTTATGGGCAATAAATTGACTTATCTATCGTATCTATCTATGTAAATGAAAATGAATTGCAATATGCATGACGGAGCAGCACTTGAGAACGGCTCGACCCATTCCTCAACATCTTTTTCGTTTTATTCATAATAATTGTCAGGATTTTTGTGATGAAAAATTCACGGGAAATTTGGGTGGTATCAAATGCACCTGTGCAAAGCCGGGCTAAGTCCCTTGTACGACAGAAAAAAAACAAATACTACTGACATAAATTTCCTGCAGATTTGCATTACGTTTTTGAATATTATTTGTTTATTAAATTAAAGAATACGTTTTTTGTGGATTGCATGTTTCATGCTTGCATGCAAGGAGAATAAATAAAAAATGAATAACAATAAAATCGATTCTCACTATGTCATTCACAATTTCACGTTATTTCTTATTAAGATGGTTCGATTTCCATACAAATATTTTTTTCCATTTATGGACAAATGGATCATAATTTTACAGTGAAATCACAGCTACTGGCATTTATTTTGGTATTTATTTGCGGTAAATCACAATTGCTTGAATGAAACAGTAGATTACTTGCATAATTTACTGTTTTATTCAAAAATCATTAATTCAGAAATCATTCATAAATTTGATTTTATGCTATGAATCTACTGTTTTATTCAAGCAATTGTGATTTACCGCAAATAAAGACAAAATAAATGCCAGTAGCTGTGATTTCACTGTAAAATTATGCTCTATTTGTCCATAAATGTCAAAAAATTATTTGTATGGAAAACGAACCACCTTAATAACAATGCTGTTTATTGAAATTTTATTTAATGTTTATTTTTAAATTGATTCTAATAATGGTTAATTTACAAAATCATGATAAAATGCATGTTTAATCGCGCAGGCTCCAGTTGAGGTCGAGGTGTTTTATTTAAAAAAATGTCCATACTGATTTTAGTTGCCCGTGTAACAGATTCAGTGAATGTGGCATGCCATTACGTAAGTAGCGAACTGTAACAGGAGCGAGAACTCACGACTTTGTTTTCGACGCAATGTTGACCACCATCGGCCATTTCCTTTTACAGACACGCAATTTTCATAATTACCCTTCGAGTATCACTATCATAATAATTTCGGTTAATTAATACGATTTCTTGTCGTGGTTTGTCGCTCGCGGAAGTATTTCTAGAACGCGAGCGTGCATTTTGACCGACCGTTTTTTGTTTTGACATTTGTAATCTTGATCATTTTTAAATGTAATTGTCAACGTCGTTAATGTTCGATTTGTAAATTAGAATCTATGCCACTTAACAAAAACTATGTAGCTTGTATCATGGGGATCAGATAACCGATAGAATACTTAAATACTTTTTTTTTACTCTAAACATATATGTACTTATAATAAGTACATACAAACATCCAGGCACATAAATAAGCACAAACATTTATCGTCGCACAAATGTTTGCTCTAGCGGGAATCGAACCCACGCCTTACAGCTGTTAATGCAAATATTTTATCAAATGTTCATTATTATATGTTAAAGCCTTTAAGCAAACATAATTATGGGGAAAATAAATAAAATCAAATATATTAAGAAATGGGCTAACGGAGCAGTCTAAAGGTAGCTCTACTTCCTAAGCTGTAGGGCGTGGGTTCTATTCCCACCCAGGAGAAACATTTGTATGACGAACATAGATGTTAGTTCTGTGTCTACTGTTGAGACTAACCATCGAAATTCTCAAAGTAATGCGCGACAAAGCTGCGATGCCTGGACTTTGTATTGCTAATCAAAGTTATATGGTTACGCTGCAATGGTCATGCGATACCTCTTACAATCAAGAAAGCGTCTCGTTGGTCTCATTACTTTTACATTAAAAAAATAAAACAATTTGCAAATAAATAATCACTAGTTTTCTATACTAAAATGTTTTAAAAATGACAACACTAGTTTTAGTTTACTTCCGCCACGGGGGCTGATTCTTAGTTCCGAATTATTTCGCTACCCTCATAAGTTAATTTTAGTTGCAAATTATTTCAAACTTTGAATAGGAGGTATTCTATTAAAACCCAATTGACACACGTGACGCGTTTGCAGAGCGCTCACGTGACCGATGACTTTTTACGCCTTGACATTTCCTTACATTTGACATTATGGCAGTGTCTAATTATTGTTTGCTGGCTATTGGTGGGTGTGGGTTGTCACAAAGGCCGAGTGATGGATAGTAGATACCACACATGGAACCGGTTCAGAATGTCAGGCTGTGCTCTAATTAACTCTTCCTCTTTGAAAACAACAGCGTTTCAATGGCAATTAGTGTACTGTAGGTGCTATAAATGTATAATGTATTAAGTTTTTGCTGTTTGATAAATCAAAGCTGTCAATAATACTTTGCAAGTGGGTAATATCCTTGTGTACGAACAAAGAATAATAGTATGTAATTCCAACATAATATCAGAAGTATTATTTATTAGCAGTTATTGTAAGATTAATTATTTAATTCTTTATTGCACACTGACTTTTTAGTAAGTAGGTATAGAAGAAAGACATTTTCAACTACCCATCCCCACAGTTTATATGAGATATGGTTGTAGGCGCGCATCAAAATATTAAAATAAAACCACTAAGACGGATAATTGATTGATTCAGGCGTTACTTTGCGAAGAGTATATAAAGACTTGTAGAAGTCCTCACCACTGTTATGATTGAAACGACTGTTTAAGCGGAAATAAATTAAATATATACCTTGAATATTCATAGCGTGGGATACTTTCTAGTAGGTACTCGGCTGGCTTGCAACCACCCTCAAGTTGAAAATCTGTCGCCAAGCACCTAGCGGTGTGTTCCGGCAGCCTCACTTGAGATTCAGTTCCATTCAAGGTTTGTGTTTACTATCTTCGACCACACCGTTACTTAACATCACATGAGCTGTGGCCTTTCCATAAAAAATAGCTAATTAGTCAATATACGAATATAGTATACCAAAGGAAGGATAAAATACAAAGCAACAATAAGACAGAACATACAATAGCACAGTGCCGTAAATAAGGATGTACCCAGCTACCCAGGCAAACACAGGGCGCAGATCTTAGAAGGGCGCAAAAATAACCAATAATAACCATGCATGGTAACCATGTATTTTTTGCGCCCTACTGTCCTATATAACATGCAAAGAGCGATCTTGAAGTTACAGCCCAACAGTTACAAGCACAAATAAAAGTATACCGTGATAACGATCTAACAAATTTGAAGAAATGCGCCACTTCTGAACAAAATATCTGTCAAACTTACAGATTTTATTTACCAAGTCACGTCTCAGTCTGTCAGCCACGCTGTCAGCGACGTTTATTTTGATCATCTATTGATTTCGCGATTAGGAAAGAGCGAAAACTATCTAGGTAGATTGACCATTTCTACTAACGACTCTACCTGGTGTCTATTATGTATTTCGACAAGCTTTTAAATATGCTTCATATTCAAAATTCTGCTTAGTATCTATGTATAAACAAATATTTAATTTCAATGTAGATTAATTTTTATAGATTTTACAGTTGAAGAAGATTTTACTGGGCGCAGAAAATGTTAATTACATAATATGGTACTGTCTATAAAATTACAGTTACGTACAGTCAGACAGCCCTGTTTGCTCATTGGTAGCATATCTGCCTTAAGAGCTGAAGGGCGTGGGTTCGATTCCCATCCAGGATAAACATTAGGTATAAAGAAAATGTGTGTTCTGTGTCTAGGTGTTCTCTATGTATTATAAGTATGCATTTACTAAAAAAAAAAGTATATATGTATTCTGTCAGTTATCAGACTTCCATCACACAAGCTCTGCTTAGTTTGGGATCAGATGGCGCTGTGTGTAATGTCCTACGATATTTTTTTTTAATTTATTTATTACCATATTCGCATAAAAATAGCTGAGCTTCAGTGCATTATTTTTAATTATACATACATATTATAATTATCAACCAACTAATTAGAATTGTAAATCTATGTTAAATTTTGCTCTATTTAAATATAACTGCTTTAACTTTAACAAGTTTCTGTTATCGGTTCAAAGGTGCGGAAATAAACGGAACTTAACATTTTTACCAGCAGTCATAGTTGACCTCGGTCTCCCAAAGGTGATGTAGACAAAAAGCGTAGATTAGTTCACTAGCTGTCACCACGTGTTACGATTTATTGAGACTAGTTTTATAAGGTTTGTTATCCACTACTCCGGAATGTAACTTACATGATATCCTATACCTACTTCAGACAGTGACAATGAGGAAGTTTTTTTGGCATTACTCATTGTGCATTCGGCTTGAGCCATGTATTTTATATTTTTTAAGTGATCAAGAAAATTAGACTAACTTTAATTAAAGTGATCACCATTTTAGTCTACTGTTGGACATAGACCTCTCCTAAAGCACGCCACCTAATCTTATAACGATCTTCGATTCATTGCTTCCAGTCACTGTCCCCTGCCTTACGTAGGTATATCATGACTCCATCGATTCCAGAGCGTCCTAAGCTACGTTTTCCAGATACGTGATCTCCATTCTAGAAAACGTCCTTTCAAATGGTTATTGGTTCTTCGACAGATATGGACATAGCCTACTGCCAATTCAGCTTACTAATACATTGATCTATATCGGTTACTTTGGTTCTATGGCAAATTACTTTGTTCTAGATACGACTTCTTAGAGAAATGTCATACGTAGCTCTCTCCATAGCACACCAAGCAACTTTAAACCTGTGAACTGATTTGTAATGTCAGAAAACATGAAAATAGAACAAATTTAGTTATAACTAGAACAATCGGGAAAGTTTGGGTTTTGTGTTCTTTTTTTTAGGTATAATACAAAATGAAGTGTATTTTACTTTGGCAAGCGGATAGTGGGTTCTGATCTCAACAGCGCTAATGTTTAATTAAGATCTTTAACGATAAGTTTTATTATTTAGCCGTTGACATTTTGATTATTTTAAAGTGAATTTGTTTAGACATTTCATAAGATTGTAAATTACTATTACGAAACTGGCGAGATAGTTAAATCATACACTGAACTGTTTTAGGTAATCTTAAATCTGTTTTATTTTGAAATCCAAAAAATATAAACTTTAGCGAAAAGAAAGGTCTAACACAAAGTTTGAGGTTTCTAGCCAGTGAATATAAAACTTGAATAGAGGTTTATCGTAATTTAGTATTTATTTAATAATTGCATGTATTTAAAATTCAATTCCTACAATTTGTACAATCTAAATATTCATTTGCAAAGCAATATCTATCTTAATTATACGGAATTAGTCACAGTTTGATTACCTATTCCGACTATAGCTTCAGTCACATCTGGTGACCTTTAATATGCGAACTTTATTATGTACGGAGGGTGGAGTTTTTAAGACCGCGACTTCAAGAAACCCGTGTCGGGTCTAATACAAGAAGTACCTAAATATTTTTTTTTTATTTCAGCTTAAGAGACACCAGGGTCTGTGATCTTTGTCAACTTAACGCATTTCTTTTTCTAACTTCAAATAAACTTAAACTGAATATTCAAGGTAAATATTTAGTTTATTTCCGCTTAACAGTCGTTCCAGTTACAACAGTGATGAGGACTTAAATTTAGCAAATTTGATAACAACTTATTAATAAAAAACCTAATCTTCCTTAATACCTATCTAGAATTAATTTGACAAAAACTTTAAAAATACAATTTAACAAAAATCTAATTAAAGTAACCGCAAGTCTTAAAATTCTCCTCTCTCTGCAGTAACCACTTGCCGACACGTGTTTCGCCTCTATACTAGGCATCCTCAGGACGTGTTGACTCTTCGAGCGCCGCAAAAAGGAGCCTTCGATGGTGAGCATGAATGCCCGAGGCCTCGAATAAATAAATTTTATGACTGATAAAAAAACGTCCTCAGAAAACCCTAACCATAGTCACACTGTAGCTGGGTTGTTAGTCGTATTAATAGTTATTTGTCATTTAACTTTTTATCATAGAATGGACATGCCTACGCGCTAACCAGTGATCAATAATTTTTTATTCCCGTCAAAAGATCACGATCAGAGAAAGAGTCACGATTTACCACAGCATGTGGACAAACACATCCAAATGAACTTTATATTTATAAAATTGCTCTATAAAAGCTACTTTAGCACATAGAACACAATAAATTCTATGTATGTAAAAATCGAATCAAAGAAGTTTTTTTTTTATGCTTGACAGGCTAGCTGTTTGACCACAGCTCACCTGATGTTAAGTGACGGCGTGGTCGAAGATGGTAAAGCACACCTAGCCTGGAATGGAACTGGCTCTCATGTGAGGCTGCCGGAACACACCGTTAGATGCTTGGCGGCAGATTTCCAACTTGAGGGTGGTAGCTACCCAGCCGAGTACTAGAAAGTACCCTACCACCATGCTATGGTTTCCTCACGATGTTTTCCTTCACCGGCAGCTCAAGCTCATTGTTGGGGTTTGAACCCACGCCCTTCGGCATGCGAACCTACCGCGCTAACCACTGAGCTATCATCGCTACGCGAAGTGAATGTTTTTTTTTTTTTATGTAAAAAGTAATGAGACGAACGAGACGCTCTCCTGATGGTAAGAGATAACGCCTGTCCATGACCATCGCAGCGATACACAGAACTTTAAGTAACAAAACAAAGTCCAGGGCATCACTGCTTTGGCGCTCATTACTTTGAGACTTTTGATAGAGTTAGTCTCAACAGCCCGGTAATTTCGCTAGCTGCAGTACCCTTCAAACCGGAACACAGTAATGCTTACACACTACTGCTTAGCGGACTACCAGAATAACTGGTACTGCGGTGGTAGCTACCTAGACGACCTCCTGCTCAGGAGATCTACCACCAAGTAAAATGTAAAATGGCTAAGCAATCTGCGTGATTGTTTTATGTATGACTTAGCCATCCGTGATTTTTTTTTATAATAACTTGCGTTTGACCGCCTTCTGCGCTTAAAATATGTTTTATGTTAGAGAAAAATACTTCCAACATGTTACATTATTCTTAATTTACTAAGAATAATGTAACATTAATTTACTACATCATACGCTCTTGGCGTATGATGTAATTAAAAAATAAAAAAGAAAAGTATATAACATTTGAAGGTAATAAGGCGCAAGGGAAAATGCTTTCCTGCTGGTAAGAGATAATGTTTGCAGATGATAATTGTAGCAATACCTAGAACTTTGAGTAATAAAATAGAGTTCAGGTCATTATTTTGAGACATTTGAAGGTTAGTCTCTTTTTATGTTATATAGAAAATACAAAAAGTATTTTATTAGGTAGTTCATTATACCTACTACTTAATATTCAGTAGGTAGGTATATCATCAAAATACCTACTTGAAACTTTAGGCGGTCACGTATAACACATCACATCGCACTAATAAACGGCGAGAGTTTGTGAGTATGTGTGTGTATATGTTTGTTACTTCTTCGTGCTGGCTGGACCAATTTTGATGAAATTTGGTATGGAGTTAGCTGACATCCTGGATTAACACAAAGGCTACTTTTTATCCCGAAAATATGTAGTGTCCATATCGGAACAGCGGGTAACACCGTGGGGCGCAGCTAGTTTTCAATAAGTGGCAATTGAATTGAATTCCCATAGACATTAAACTTTAATACTCGTAAGCTGTTTATGTTATTTTTTATTCTGAGAATATAGCAAATTATGAGAGCTTTTATAGTTCTATAAAATTGAGTTCGATACTTAACAGCGACATTTTTATTGAGTTCAGATTATCCCAACATTTATTAATTAAGCGAATAAGTTCCAAAGCTTTATAACGATTAAAATTTTATGGATATGCAAATTATGTGAATTTTTTTTTGTGAACCTTATCAATGGAGGACTGTAGGTTTTCTATCCATTTATACCTAACGCCTTACAGATGAAATAAAAATATCATATTAATTAGTAAAAAATTTAGAAAAATTATACACGGTAGTGCCCCCGCCAAGTCGAGCAAAAAAGCGGCACGTACCGTCCTTTTCTCGAAGCAGTTCAGGTTACAGTTTACACGAAACTATCAATTAATAAAACAAAGGTTTTTCTTCTGAGAGACTAGTAATATTACTTAATTCTGTTAACATTTTCATACTTGAAGTATTTGACTTTATAAACTTGGGCGACAGTTAAAAGCGTAAAGAAGTTAGCGACAAGCCACACAACTGTGTCAAATCGAGAAAAAATCAAAGTGTTTAAAAAACTGTTCTATAATTATTGTGTTTTGTAAAGTATGTTACGAATTCATTATTATGGTTATCATAAAAGTTGTTGATTGAATACAATAACCTCCTGTCGGCTTAATGCTCTCCAAGTTTTCTGTATTAAATATCCCTGTATTAAATGATTGATAATATTTTGCTCTCAATGACACACTGTTATGTATGACAATATTTATAAAAACAATCTAATTTTCAAACACACTTGCCTACACTGAAGAAAAAAGGTTAATTGAGAAAAAAAAAGAAAACACGAATGACCAGAAACAATTTTTTTACGTAATTTTTTTACCATCACTTGGGATGTATGGGTTGTTAGAATACGTAAGTATTCTAACGATACCCATACATTCAAATCTGTTCAGATATTTAAAAGCTTTGGTAGAATAAATAAACTCAAATGTCACATACATGAACCGTGAAAACGTTACACTCCTTTATTGGGCAGTCGGGTAAAAAATAACACTACATAGTTATGTTTTGCTAAAGTACTCCAAAAAGAATTCCGCATAAACATTGCACGCGTTTGATGTACGTTAGGCGGGCGGGTCTAGGGCGGAGCAGGCCAATGCACCTTCAGTAGTCGCTACCAACGCATCTCGGAGCCGTGTTATTAAACGTTACTTTTATTTTTAAATGCCCCGATTGCCGCGAGCTAAAGGTTAATACAGGGTTAGACTTGGGGCACTAAATACAATTTACGACATTTATTATTGCTTTAATTTCTATAGGTGAGGCTTTATCACAACTCATCTGCTATGTGTATTATATTTGTTTGGTCGAAGATGTTAAGCACGCATACCGTTAGGTGTTTGGCGGTAAATTCAACTTGAGGGTGGTAGCTAGCCAGCCGAGTCCTAGAAAGTACCCTACCACCATGCTATTGGATTTCTCACGATGTTTTCCTTCACCTGGCCTCAGGCTATGTAACTGATAAAATATTTTTTTATATACTTTTTACAACTTTTTTACAACATAGGTACAATTTTAGTTTGACTATTTTATCAAAGCTAGATCGCTAAATTGCTCTATAGCAATGTTAGATAGTACTAATATTAAATTACAATGCTTTTTAATTTTATTTTAAAATGGCCTGCTGTCCTTTTTAAAATGAGGGCAAGTGAACGCGTCCTAGAAATGTGTGACGTAACATAAAAGATGAGATACGTGTAGAAAGTAAAAAAAATTGTTAATTAAATGATCTTGTGCCGGCCCTGGCTGACATCTTTCGGCACCGGGGCCGGTCGGAGGCTGCGATCTGCCGATAGTGAGGTCACTGCCCCACACCCCGTGTTCGACACAACGATGCTTGTAATCATTGTATATTTATCTTTTTTTATATTTAATAGGTACTATGAGTATGACCCCTTGATTTGCTTGATAAATGTTAATACCGAGTGCTCACTTCTATTCGGGATGCACCTTCAGAAGCAAACTAAGAGCTTGGTTTCAAGAGACTTTGTTATGTGACTATAAGGAATCGTTAAAAATGGGAGATTTGTACGGATTTGTATAACTCAGTGCTTGGCGCGGTCGGTTCGCATCCCGAAGGGTTTGGGTTCAAACTCCTACAATGAGCTTGAGCTTCTGGTTAAGGAAAATATCGTGAGGAAACCATAGCATGGTGGTAGTGTACTTTCTAGTACGCGGTTGGCTAGCTACCACACTCAATTTCAGAATATGTCGCCAAGCATCTAACGGTGTGTTCCGGCAGCCTCACATGAGAGCCAGTTCCATTACAGCCTAGATGTGCTTTACCATCTTCGACCACTCCTTCACTTAACATTAGATGAGCTGTCGCCAAACAACTAACCTGTCAACCATAAAAAAAGAATCACACACATCGTTAGGTCCATGTCAACCTAGTACTAAAAAGACTCTACAACCACGTTATGGTTTCCTGGCGAAGTTTTCAGTCACCGGCAACTCAAGCTTGTTATTAGGGTTTAAACCTCTTTCGGCGTGTACACCGACCGAGCTAACTACTGAGCTATCATCGCTATAAAAATATAATCACTACATAGTATAAAATAAAGTCGCTCCCCTCTGTCCCTATGTATGCTTAGATATTTAAAACTGCGCAACGGATTTTGATGCGTTTTTTTTAATAGATAGAGTGATTCAAGAGGAAGGTTTATATGTATAATACTTGCATATGCATCACATTAGTATCTACATTGCACCCATGCGAAGCCGAGGCGGGACGCTAATAAATAATAATTAGAAGATATACTTACAGCAGCTTAAGCACATTGTTGGGGTCTAAACCCACCCAAAAGCCTTCCAGAATATGAACAGGTCGTGCTGAGCCATCATCGCTACGCAGCTCCAAAATAGTTTAATCAAACAATTAATCATAGTTGCCAAGTCGGTTCCTAGTATCTAACCATCTCGATCTTATTTCACAACAGAAGCAACAACAAGAAATGTTACGATTTATCGTCGATTACGTTAGATTCCACGAGTCCTTTCGCAGGCGCTCTAGGAAGCAGAAAAGTAGTTAACATGACACTGAGTGCGCGTGGGCTTATAAATCATATTAACACAGCGTATAAAATCACAGTACACAAACTCTACACAGTTAGGAAACTTGTCTTAAAAGCTTTACTAAGTTACTTACTTACGTTTACTTTAAAAAGTTAAGCAAATCTCAAATTCAAAATCTGCCACCAAGTACCTAACGGTGTGTTGTGTGTTCCGACAGCCTCACTTGAGAGTCAGTTTCATTCCAGGCTAGGTAGTTTTTATCTTCGATCACACCCGTCACTTAACATCACGTGAGCTAGTGGTAAAACACCCTAGCCTGTCAAATATAAAAAAAAGTTACCTTTTTTACAGGTAACAATATAAATATGTAGGTTTACATTAAAAGAAACAACTTAACTATTATGCAACACCTGGAAACTTTACCATTCAGACAACTTTACTAAGAAAAGGATTTGTGGAAGGACTAGAGAATATGTGCTAGGAAGAAATATCATACGGTATTTAAAATATAGATATACATCACTATAATACATAAAGCCTTACTAAAATAACTCGTAACAAAATAAAAACACTAAATATATGTTAATACATACAATAACAATGTAATTTGCTAGTGTTTTTCAAGTCTTTTGAAAAGTTTTTAAATTATTGCTTTGTCTTTTTATGTACTGACAAACTGACATGTCACAAAAAAAACTCTCCCAATTATATTAAAAAAAAACGCTATAAAATACAGTTCAAATTTCACTTTTTAATTAATTTATCATACGCGAGTAAATTTAGTACTTAAAAAACATTTTCGAAATTCTATTCTACATTTTCTATCAATGTATGTACTTGTTGGAGCAGTAAATAAATTTTGAAAGACGTTGTCATGTACCTGAAATAAACAGGTAAGTTATGTTGCCATACAGTTAATTCTATTATAAACAAGCTAAAACACTGTTAAACTTCTTCCTCTGTTGCTTACAGTAACGTACCACAACATTTTCTTTTCAATAGGCTTCTAGTTTTCTTCCTGTAGCTTTACTTACACGAAAGACTGCACACTAATGCTAACAGATGTCTACGCAATAAGCCAAGCTCTAAGTGAGTTGAGGTTGACAGTAGATAGCTATCAGATAAACGCCTTCCGTTGCCGTCCTATTAAGTTTGTTAAGGGTTACCCTTTTGCTGATTAGCGGAGATGCATCGTGTTGTTAAATAAATTTACTCTTTCCTGAGACGAACGCAATGTTGGGGAACAAGAAAAGTGTTTTCATTGATATTGAGTGATTGCCAAACAATAAATTTTATGCGGCGTTAAAAAAGTGGTTGGCGCAGGAAAGTTTTTATACGGTGAAGGATTTCCTCAACAAGGTAATTAGTACCTTATAATAGTAATTTTTTGCTTGGTAGATCATACTTCGGACGTGGTCCTATATAAATCTTAACGAAATCGATTGAGCGGTTTTTAAAAAATCAACTAAAATGTAAAAATTGTATACATCTATCTATCTATCATAATTAATTATTAATATAAGTTTGACATCTATTTATCAAGTACCTACTTATACAATTATAAATTTTGAAATTTTTATCTATTCATTGCTAAGCATTAATTTATTTGACGTGTTGTTTTTCTATTTTTCTCATATTGACATTGTATTGTGTATTAATTGTGATCTGTGTTTCATTTGTAAGTTTTTGGTGTATAATAAAGTTATAATTCTATTCTATTCTATTCTAATCCTGTAACATTTATTAGTACCTATTTATGTTTGGACTCATGGCAAAAGAGGCAGGACTTATGTATATAATTTTGGAAAAGATCTATATATTGCCCTATTTATGTGAGGAAATGATAATTGAATAATTGATACATTGTGCTATAAATTTTAAATTTTCAGTGCCAAAGTCTGACACAGTAAGAATTTGAATTAAATTAGAATCTATTTTGAGTATTTACTGAAATGCTAATGCTAACTATATGCGGTTTTATCTATCACAAAATTATGTAGGTGTCTAAAACTTTCGCTAATTATTTCCAAACAACTAAAAAGTGGAAAAAATTTACGATACTTTTAAAATCACGTAAAAATAAAAAGTTTTGAAACCTCATGTTTTTTTTAACTTGACGAACTCTGCAAAAATGAAAACCCGCGAACATAATTATAATTGATTGATTCAGGCGTTACTTTGCGGAAGTTCATTTTGAATATTGAGTCAAATTAGTTAAATTTAAGTCCTCATCACTGTTGTAACTGGAACGACTGTTAAGCGGAAATAAACTAAATATATACCTTGAATATTCCGCGAACATATATTTTTATCAAGAAAAACTAGGAATTTCTCAGATCATAATCGGCATTTGAACACGACTTTTCAATTTTCCTACTTTTTTAATTTGAATAAACTAGAAAGCTTACATACACTTTCGAAATTATAATGCGAAAACGTTAATTTAACAAGGTGTAGACGAGCTAGCTGTAATTAAAATAATTTGTACGTTAATTGTGTTATAACTGTAATTTACCTTATAGTTTGTGAATACCTGTAATATAGTTTGTGAGCGTAATCAAAATGAAACTAAGTTTAAATTATCTAATCTACGCTTGGTAAATTATCCGCTAAGCATTATATTGTTAATTTTCATCACAGCAAAAACATGTTTATTACACTTTTTTTTTTTTTTTTTTTTTTTTTTTATGGTTGACAGGCTAGTTGTTTGACCACAGCTCACCTGATGTTAAGTGACGGTGTGGTCGAAGATGGTAAAGCACACCTAGCCTGGAATGGAACTGGCTCTCAAGTGAGGCTGCCGGAACACACCGTTAGATGCTTGGCGGCAGATTTTCAACTTGAGGGTGGTAGCTAGCCAGCCGAGTACTAGAAAGTACCCTACCACCATGCTTTGGTTTCCTCACGATGTTTTCCTTCACCGGCAGCTCAAGCTCATTGTTGGGGTTTGAACCCACGCCCTTCGGCATGCGAACCTACCGCGCTAACCACTGAGCTATCATCGCTACAAAAATTCGATAATTTTACTGCATGTCATTAACAATTATTTAAAGTAAGTAATTACCCATACCCACCAATCAGCCTTCCAGTATCACTTAGAAATCGGACGCAGTTTGAAATATACCGACAGCGCTAAATCGACATCTAGGATTTATGTAATAGTGTTTGCATTACAGCCTTGTTAATTCCTAGGAAACTTTGGTTTAGACCAGTTAAACTAATATATATTAAACTAGCGGACGCCTCGCGGTTTCACCAGCGTAGTTCCCGTTCCTGTGGGAATACAGATATAAAAAGTAGCCTATGTCACCCGGGAATAGTGTAGCTTCCCAACGGCGAAAGAATTTTTGAAATCGGTCCAGTAGTTTTGGAGCCTATTCAATACAAACAAACAATCAAATCTTTGCGAAGGGAAACTCTGCGGCCATACGAAGAATTTTCTTCTCGTGTAGCGAGGGTGAAAGGCCCATCATTAGTTTCAATTCAATAAAATCGCAAATATTTACAGCAACAATAAAACTGTTGCAATTTTATAGAAACGCCGAGCATTTCTAACCAACCGTCGTCTTTATACTGAGTAATGGGAATACTTCCTCCGTTTAGATAAACTTTATGAGGAGGTTGTAAAGTTGACAATTGCATAAATATTTCAATTCAAATCCCATTGTGTAGTATTGTATGTGTATACGTGCTCAATAAACCCAGGGGTTTAATTGAATACATTTACTATGTGTGAATTGCTGTGGTGTCATTATCTGGGAACTTATACCTAAACGATAATACTTTGGATATGACATTAATTTATGTGTCAAAATTGCATTTTAAATCGGTTTCACAATCCATCGGTAAACTTTATCTGGATGATAACATTTAGTTACTTTGCAGGTAAGTTATATAAATCTAATAGCTTGTAAATAAAATTCTCGTTTCGCATGCTAAGTTATTTATGGGATACTGGAGTGAAATGGTTTTATTTAAAGCTAGTATAGTAAAAGGTTATATGATGACAATTTCTATCTTATTAAAAACAATGAGAGGACTAATTAGAACTTTGTTAAGTTCTTCTTTGTATTGGTACATTATGTACTGAGAAAAATAAGTATTGATCAATCCCAATAATATTATAAATGTGAAAGTTTGCATTGATGGATGGATGTCTGTTACTCTTTTACGCAAAAACTACTGAATGGATTTTGATGAAATTTGGTATGGAGGTAGCTGACACACTGGATTAAGTAAGTAAGCAAGTAAGTATCATAGGACATTATACACGGCGCCATCTGACCCCAAACTAAGCAAAGCTTGTACAATGGAAGTCAGATAACTGATAGCATACTTAAATACTTTTTTTGTAAATGCATACTTATAATAGATACAGAACAAACATTTATTTCTGCCACAAAGTTTGTCCCGAGTGGGAATCGAACCCACGCTCTTCAGCTTTTGAAGCAGACATTATACCAATGAACCAACAAGGCTGTGGGTATTGCATTAAAAAACCATGTAGGTTTTTTAATGCAATACTGTGGGTATTGCATTAAAAAACCTACATATCTGAGAGTTCTTAAAAAAGTTTTCGAAGATCTGAAAAGTTTGCAAACTCGCACTTGGCCAGCAGGGTGTGTTAAGGTCTAACCCATCTCATAATACGAACAGGCCAGCGCCCAGCAGTGGGAAAGGAATCAATATGATACGCGAACTATTATTTGACTGTCGCTCGAATTAATCAGGAACTTAAAAGGTATTTATCAGTGCCTTGTGAAACCGCCTTATGTCAATTGCGCAAGTATTTTTAATAGAAGACAAAAAAATTACTGTTCCATTTGAAGCGTTACCATCATTGACACTTACGTATCCATGTTATTTGTAAATCATTTCATTATATTTGTCAAACAGAGAGATTTCCAAAACGTTATTTGGTGTAGTCATTTTAAGTCCGATAAATAAGTTAATTTGTATCATGTTCGGCTCATCATCATTGACAACCTAGCATATTTCACTGGGCATAGTCTCTCCTACGCCACTCAGCCCAATCTTCAGCTTTTCGCTTCCAGTCACTGCCAGCTGTCTTACGTATATCGTCGCTCCATCTAGTTTCAAGGCGTCCTAAACTAAGTTTGCTGATACGCGGTCTCCATTTTGGTACACGTCGTCGTCGTGGTTGTCGGTTCTGCGGCAAATATGACCGGCCCACTGCCACTTCAATTTACTAATACGCTGAGCTACGTTTTACTTTCATTCTCTGGGGAATTCCTTATCGAATACGATTCCTTAGAGAAACACCAAACACATCCCTTTCCATAGCTCGTTAAACGATTTTACATTTATGAATCATTTCAGCTGTGAGTGTCCACGTTTCGGCGGCGGTGTTCATGTTTGGCTGTGAATTAAAAACAAAGTAATTTTCTACATTTCCTATTTCCATTTATTCAATTCATTTTTTTGTAAACGTAACAATAATATTATATAGATTATACATACAAGTTGTCGGACTCCGGACAAGGAATTCTGGTTCCCGGATCCGATTTCTTCCTTTAATACACTATATTAGATTTTGGAAAACGATGATAAACAATAACTTTACACAAACGTGTTACGCAAGGGTGTTACCTCTTACGGGCTCTTACCATCAGGAGAGCGTCGCGTTACTTTTACATAAAAAAAATAATCAAATAATGATTGAAATATCTACATGTCATTAAAATTATAAGACGCAAGAAAAAATATGTAAATTATATATACACCGTAGGAAATATATTTAACCATTTTCAATAAATTTAATAATTAATGGCGTAGAAGTGAGATAAACGTAATAATAATTTTGAGTGAAATTTATGACAAAGAACGATAATTTTTCACTAATAAAGTGTTATTTAATATGCATAATACCAATAATTTTATAATTTTTAATGAAAAAAACCTCTAAAGTACTCACTGGTTATTCATAAGAACATCAAAAATGTAAAGTAAGAGCACTTATTCTAATTGAATTCTAGTGTCGTATAAATTAATTGCAATGAATACCAATATATTGTAAAATTAATTGATCTTAGATAAAATGCAGATGAGAATGGGCGGCCAACTTTGTGTTGTCGAAAAATATACATAAATACATTTATTTACTAAATATTAGCTACTTGGGTTTCTGTTTAACACATAGGTCACATAGTGATCAAAATGTTTCTCAAGATCAGCTCTGTCTTCTTAGACTGTCCAGTGTACACAGCTGGGCGTAGACGTCTACCCACTGAGAGATAATGCCACCCACTACGCTGGACAAATGAAAATTAGCCAACTTCACAAATCTTACAGAAAATTGAAAACTCTTAGACTTGCAGTTTTCCTTATTATGGTGAAGAGTATGCAGATTTTATTAATAATTAACACTTAATTATAATAATGACGAATACTTAGCAAATTTTAATTTTATTTATTTTTAAATTAATGTATTTATTTAAGTACGGAACTGTAGTTTTTTATTTAGTTACATGTGGGTCCTGAAATGAATGTGTATTATTATTCAGTTATTTATTTATTTTCTTGGATTTTAATATTTTTTTGCGTTAAATATACAAAAAAAAAACACTTAAAAACTAGGGTGCCGCCATCAGCGAGGCAGGGCTTAAGTTGCTGGTGGTTAGCGCTGCAGAGGGAGGAATCTTCTCACAATGCGCGCCGTGTCAAGGATCACTGCCTGAACCTTTTGAAGCTGACCCTTGACCCAACCGTCTAGCGAGAGTCTCTTAAGATATCTCTCTGTCTCTCTTCTCTTATAAGTATTATTGTTGTTTACTAGCGATCCACCCCGGCTTTGCACGGGTGTTATGTAAATACTAATGTGGTGTCAGTGTATAATTACGAATATGATTACTACTTAATATGCATGCATTATATTAAGATAAATGATACCTTTTATCCCTGAATAATGTTCCATAATGTAGATGCATCTACTAAATTTCAAGTGGATATCATAATCAATTTATTCGTAATATGACATTACAAGTCAGTATGCGTCCAATCGTTCGTTTATTGACACAAATACAATACAAACTTACAAAAAAAAAAGAAAGTATTTAAGTATTCTATCAGTTATCTGTCTTCCATAGCACAAGCTCTGCTTAGTTTGGGGTCAGATGGCGCTGTGTGTAATGTCCTATGATATTTATTTATTTATTTATTTTTTTATTTAAACTTTCATATTTATGATATAAGAAGGATATTAATGCTTATTCCCTTATTAGATATAAGTAACTATCCAAGTAATTATTTTTTAAAATGATACACATATGGGATAGTACCTACACCTCATAATAAAAAACAAATGATACTCGAATAAGGATTGGGGATGGTCACCGCGGGTGAAACCACAGAGCGCAGCTAGTATTTTAAAAACATACCAAATTACAATGTATGTTTTTCCTGTAGATTCAACTGCTTACCTGAAAAACAAGAAAACAATATATTAGCGCAATTTACTTAAATATGTTTAAACATTTTTGTGTTTATTCTATTAGTATAATGAACAAGTTTAATTAACCGGTACGTTTTGAGCAAACGTGCTACATCGTAGACCACATCATCGGGCGAGGTGGAGGTCAAACGCAAACCTATTTCATTATATACAAAAGCATTTCCATATACAAGCTTCGGCCTTCACATATTTTAAAAGGAGATAAAAATCAAATTAAGTTAAGTACTTAGTAGCAAGACACATAAACTTTCGAATATAAACTCGCAACTTTGTTACGAACTCTCAAAATATGTAATTAGTTCACTTTCTTTACCTTTCTTGTAATAAAATTATGTTTAAGTATCTTAAACAATTAATTAAGTATTTTTAAGTAAGTACCACAGGGTTGTTCGGAGGTATAATTATTCTTCTTATCAACAATTAAAAAAAAAATAGTTCCTATTTAATAGAAAGCGAAGAAAATTCAAAAAAACATCTAGAACCATAAAAACTTTTTTATAGGGACACAAATGTTGTACAACTAAACACTTTTTTGTTTTGTTCTGCAGTTCAAACTCAACCTTCGGAGACGAAAAACAAAACTTTTATTAGTATTCAATGTTGTCACCGTTCGGGTGCCACGTCTATCGCGATGCAAAAGTCTGCACACTACCTAGTAGTGTGGAGACTTGCTATCCAGGCTAAGAACTATTTTAATACGCATGTTAATGCTCACCTTGGCTGCCCGTGTTCCAATTTGGTAAGGCCAATACCAAATTTGATATAATCCTACCAACGCTACTTGAGATACCAATTCTAGCAATGAAGTTATGGCTGATCTTTGACAAGGTCTTTTGAAATATTACAACGCAAAATTGCTCTCAATTCTATCAGCACATTATTTATTCGCAACAGATACAAATACAAAAATATTTTAAATATTTACCAAAATACATACAAACATAATAATATTTTATAATTGTCCCCACACTAGGGCTAGCCTGTATCGCTGATAGATATTAGTTGAGTTTTTTAATATACAATTGAGTAGTAAACAGTACGTAAATAGTCATTCTAACTTTTTAAACGCATATTTATTAAGGTGTCAAAATAATTTAAAAAAAACGATAAAAAATGTGCCTTACATCTGTCACGCAGTGTCAAAGTGACTAGAATTTAAGTCAGTCGAATGAAGCGTCGTCATGTCGAAAGTCGCAAACTAGTGCGCTCGCGATTAAACTATAATTATCGTAAAGCTGAGGTTACACTTGCAATGAAGTCAAACGAAAATATACATTTTAAAATGTTTTTTAATATAATATTTAAACAGCCCTGTTGATTCATTGGTAGTATGTCTGCTCCAAGAGCCGCAGGGCGTGGGTTCGATTCCCATCCAGGACAAGCATTTTGTGATCTAAACAAATGTTTGTTCTGTGTCTGGGTGTTCTGTATTTATTTACAAAAAAAAAAAAGTATTTAAGTATTCTATCAGTTATCTGACTTCCATAGTACAAGCTTTGCTTAGTTTGGGGTCAGATGGCGCTGTGTGTAATGTCCAACGACATTAAAAAAAATGAAAAAATACTGTTTAAAATTAAAACAAATTACGACACCTATAGGTATGGTTTTTTTTTACAACAGATAATTAACATACGAATGTTTGGGATGGCAGGACACGTTGCTAGTGTTGCAAGTGATGACAGGTGAACAGGTAAGGTTGGAACAGAGTGGTGGCCTAGGCATGGTAAGCGGAGCTTTGGTCGTCCTACCGCAAGATGGGTCAACGATGCTGTTACCGTTGCAGGTCGAAGCTGGACTAGATTAGCACAAGACCGAGGTAGATGGCATAACAAGAGAGAAGCTTATACATGGATTATGATGTTGAGAATACAGAAAGTGTGAGATAATTAAATTTTTACCCCAGAAAAATGTACGTAGTCAAACTTTAAAAAAGCTAATTCGTGTTTATGATAATCTAATTAAAATTATTACACAACATTCTTACAATGTAAACATCATCTCAAAATTAATGGCGTCCAATAAAATAGATGTATCTAACCATAACCATTAAACTAACAATAAAAATGTCGGCAAATTAATTAAATACAACACATAAATCAATTTATTTAACAAATTACAAGCGCGTAAAAAGAATTACATTTCAAAGGCCAATTAATTGTTTAATTATTTTTGTAATTAAATTTCAACTCTAGATGCGTTTGCCTTAGGGTGAATTTTGTAACAGTAACTCATCTGAATTAAAAGAGCATATAAAAACAAAATAACAGTATCGCAAATAATTCGTTGGCTCAGCCAAGGAAACAAAAGAGGATCAAGGACTCAAATTAGCTTTACTGGGATAACTGCAGCCATTATGATAGCCTCTAGCCTCATATTTTTCACAGTGATTCCAGTTTCATCGTACACACCGTGAAGCAGTGGAAATTGTTGCCCGAATGGGTGTTCTCCGATGGATACAATTGGGTGCCTTCAAGTCGCGAGTAAATCGGTTTGTTTTTGAACAAGCAAGCTTTATTGACATCAGTTCCTCGCTTAATTTAAGAAGCTAAAAGAGGTCCGCTCTCAGCAGCGACAGTTTATAAATCAGAGCTGTATCGGTACTGATCTAGGATAACCAAAAGATTGACTTCATAGGAAGTCACACCACGTTATGTCACTTTCCCACACTCGTGCGCGTTTTCTGCACTTAATGAATAAAACATCAGTACTTTATGCATCTTTTTTTTGTAAAAGAAGGTTGATACCGTAACGTGTTTGTTATCTTCCTATGAAGTCAAACTATATCGAGATGGCCGGTGCTCTTGATATCGTTGGAGATGGAGTTGGAGATGCTCTTGATATCGTTGGAGATAAAGAGAAGAACTGCAGTGTCTTGACTGGATTTGAAGCAGGACAAGAAAAAGTGTCAACTATTCATATCGAAAGCCAGGATTTACTTGCATTTAATTTCTTGATAAGTCACTGTTTTTTTTCTTTTATGTTTGACAGGCTAGGTATTTGACCATAGCTTACTTGATATTAAGTTACGGTGTGGTCGAAGATGGTAAACACACTTAGCCTGAAATGACACTGCTAAAACACACCTAAACTACACATTTCTACGTCAAGGTGGTAGCTAGCTAGCCAAGTACTAGAAATCACCCCATGCTATTTTTTTCTTACGATGTCTTTTTTACCAGCAGAACAAGCTCATTGTTAGGGTTTCAACCCACGGCGTGTGAACTGACCGCGCTAACCACTGAGCTATCATCGCTACATTTTTTGATAATCTTTTGCACATGTGTATAACCCCTTGCCGTAATCGACTTAAAAATATATTTCTTATGTCGTGTGTTCATGGCATTATTTTGCAAGTAAAAAATAATGATTGTCTGCACGTATAGACAAAATGGGTGATTGTGGTTTAATAACAGTTATTTAGAATACCGTAACTGGTGTACGGAACACCTGGCGCTGCATTCTTGTGTGAAAATTGAAATGAAATGGTCAATGTTTAATGTTGATAGAAAAATAAAAGCTCCCCTGACTATAATTATCAATACACTTTCTTATGGATGATATTGACTGACAAAGTTGACAGTAGGTATAGCCTTTTTTTTAATGTGAAAGTAATGTGACGAACGAGACGGTCTCCTGATGGTAAGAGATAACGCCTGTCCATGACCATTGCAGCGATACACAGAAATTTGAGTAACATAACAAAGTCCAGGGCATCACTGCTTTGGCGCTCATTACTTTGAGACTCATGATCATAAAACTATAGGTAAACATTTTTTGTAGCGATGATAGCTCAGTAGTTAGCCCGGTCGGTTCACACGCCGAAGGGTGTGGATTCAAACTCCAACAATAAGCTTGAAACATTGTAAAGAAACCATAGCATAGTGTTAGAGTATTTTCTGGTACCCGACTGGCTAGCTACCACCAAGTTGAAAATCTGCCGTCAAGCACCTAACGGTGAGTTTTTTTTTGTCAAAAGTAATGAGACGTACGAGACGCTCTCTTGATGGTAAGAGATAATGCCTGTCCATAACCATTGCAGCGATACACAGAACTTTAAGTAACAAAACAAAGTCCAGGGCATCACTGCTTTGGCGCTCATTACTTTGAGACTTTTGATAGAGTTAGTCTCAACAGCCCAGTAATTTCGCTAGCTGCAGTACCCTTCAAACCGGAATACAGTAATGCTTACACACTACTACTGCTTAGCGGCAGAATAACTGGTACTGCGGTGGTACCTACCTAGACGACCTCCTGCTAAGGAGATCTACCACCAAGAGTGACCAACGGTGAGTTCCGGCAGCTTCACTTGAGAGCCAGTTCCATTCCAGGCTAGGTGTGTTTACCATATTCGATCACACTGTCACTTAACATCAGGTGAGCTGTGGTCAAAACACCTAGCCTGTCAACCAAAAAAAAAAGATTAACTTTGGTACTTCATTATAATAGAGCGGTCAAACGTAAGACTCATAAAAGACAAACATGCAAAAAAGCCATAATACTAAAATCATTCTTAACGACTTGCATCAGGCGCATCCGCAACAAATTCACTAACAAGATCAATACCGCAATTTCTTTCAGCCCATCAATGCTCAACAAGAATGTTATCATCATAAATCGCGCAATAAAGCCTCATCCACACTAACTTGCGCCGCGTCGGTCCGAATTAGCCGCGGCTCATCGCGTTCTGCGCTTGTGCTTAGCTTAGCTCTTAATATCGCTAGAGATGGGAAAAATGGAATTGTTCGAATGTCGTTTCGATTAATACGTTATATTTGAACTGTATTCTAAATCATGAAATATATTGTTGTGGTTTACTTTAAAAAAAAATTAAAATGCTGGCAGGAAGATACAGAGAGGAAAAGTAGCCATATAGCCACATTTCCTTCATCTTATGGGTGTTCTGTATGTATTATAAGTATGTATTTACAACAAAAAAAAAGTAACTAAAGTATTCTATCAGTTATCTGACTTCCATCACACAAGCTCTGCTTAGTTTGGGGTCAGATGGCGCTGTGTGTATAATCCTACGATATTTATTTATTTATCAGATTATGTTATTTATGTTTTTATAAATTTGTACGTAGTAAACATAAATAAGCATTCATTTTAAGAAATTTTCGTAATTGTTATTGTTAACATTATTGTATGATTAGATTCTATAAAATTAATACCACATCGATGTCAAGTTAGATAAAATAATTGTGTCATAATTTAATACTATTTCAAGGTAAAAATGTAAGGTTATCTTAACGCAAAATATATAGTGGAATTCTTGTATTATCTGTAAAAACATAAAAACAAAAATTTAAACAGTGCGGTTACATGATAAAGAACTATATTTAGTAAAAAAAACTCACATAAAGAATATATATCATTTAAACAAAACTATAGATACAGTTATAACGATTTAACATCTTAAATATTCGAATTATTTATTCTTTCAATTGATTGCATTAGTCTGATTTTTTCCTCTCTACTATGCCCGAGCACGAGTTATGCAGCGTGAATTGAGAGGCATAACAAGGTAATAAACGTGATGGACTCCCATTTGTTTTTCTTCCGTGTAACAAAGGCATTAGCGCTGACGTAGGAAAGCTGGTTTAGTAAATTGAAAGAGGTGAAAGTAACTTTATAAGATTGATTTTTAGCCCATAACGAGTCAGATCAGAAGATTTAAAACCTTTTATAGAATAGGTTGTGTGCTTAAGGAAAGTGTATCAGATCAGAAATGAGGAGATCCGTAGACGAACTAAATTAACCGACATAGCCCAGAGAATCAGCAAGTTGAAGTGGCAATGGGCAGGGCACATAGCACGCAGAACTGATGGCCGATTGGGCTGCAAAGTTCTGGAGTGGAGGCCACAAACCGGCAAGCGCAGCGTAGGACGTTTTTTTTTTTTATAATAGATAGGCTTGCGTTTGACCGCCATCCCGCCACCCACAAGGTGGACAGACGACCTAATAAAGACCGCAGGAACGCGCTGGATGCGAGCCGCTTCCAACCGGTGTTTGTGGAAGTCAATGGGGGAGGCCTATGTCCACCAGTGGACGTCCTACGGCTGGAATGATGATGATGATGATGATGATCAGACCAGTTTAGATCTCGATATCTCTACGAAAACTCACATTATACAATTTAAAAAATTAATAAATAATAAATATATATAGTAAGTAATTATAATTATTTCTTGACATTTAAAAATAAAAAAATGAATAGAATTACTTAAAATAAGCTTTCCTAAACGTATTTTCTAGTCAAAACATTTATTTATTAAACAAAATGAAAAATACCTTAAATTATACTACATATTTACAAAATGTATACAAAAAACTTAGTCTAAAAACCCGTCAGAGGAGGGAAATGTCATATGCCAGAATGCTGGCAACATTGCCACGCTGGTTGGCAATGCTTAGCTTTTGACCAAAGTAGATACCAGCATTCTGGTCACCTGAAGCCTTCTCTAGACGTTTGACCAGGTCCCGATACAGTTCGAGAGCGGCCGGCCCCCACGGACCTAAAGTTTCAACCCCAAACGGCACAAAAAGATACATTCTATCCAAATAACTATATTTGTGCCGTTTGAGGTTTTCAGCTTTAGCTTTCCTTCAGTTATATTATGATGACAAATACATTCAGTATACATTCTAATTTTGAATTTGAGTTAATGATTTTCCTCGCATCTGACATAAAAAGTTAATTATAAATGTAAATAGTGTGTTTTTTTAATATTGCTATACAAATTTGAAATAAAATTAAATCGGAGATCAGAAATCATTTAAAAAAATTGTAACGACTGCGTTTGATCGCCATCTTTACGTTAAGTGAAGCTCGCTTACCTACAAGAATTGTGTCTATCGGAGAACATCCACTCGAGCAGCCCGGATTAGCCTTTTTAATAAACTGTTCCAGTACTGGGTGTGAGACTCATCTCATTGTGAGAATATATTACGAGAAGGGTAAAGGCATGGTGTACGTTAACTAAGAGTTGGCAAACCTCACTCATTCTTGCTAACTTTTTTAGAAGTTCCGTTGTTTTCCTTCCTTCGTCAATACGACCATAAACTAGACAATATACAAATATACAGTTTAAAAAAACCCGACTCCATGACCGTTAGGCCAACTAAACGCACTGCTCCAATGAAACAGCGAGGTTTCGGAGTAAACGAAACTATCATCGATGTATACAATTTTTAGATTTTTGTTGTTTTGAAAAAATCGAAAAAACCGCTCTATCTATTTCGATAAAATTTATATGGGACCACCTCAGAATTATGATCTACCAGGCAAAAAAAGAATCATCAAAATTGATTCATAATTCATAACGTGGAATTATCGCGTAAGATACATGTATACAAAAAAACATATAATCGAATTGAGCACTTCCTCCTTTTTTGAGTCGGTTAAAAGGAGCGCGGTGGGTGCTGTGGGATTCAAACATAGGACTCTAGATTGGAAGCAGACGGCAGACGCTCTCCCTGCGAATAGCATTAACATCAGAACAAATACCAATGTAAAGGTCAGTGATGCCGGTAAAAGTATCATAACCAAGCAAGCGGTCTACTTGATGGTAAACGCAACCTGCATCGTTCTCGTCAACTCATAGACCTTGGCTTCGGTCGATTAATCATGCAAGTACTTTTCGAGCAATTATAATGTTATGTAATATTTCAGATGTTGGGATGGTGTGTGTATTTATAATATAAAAAAATAAGTTCAATGTAAATTTAAACTCAATTTTTTTGCAGAATAATCGTTATTATTGCAGCTATTAACATTTTTGGCTTATTTTTATGGCAATTAATTAAAAGTTGTAAAAAATGTATCTGACTCTCGTAAAAATTTCATTTTGTTTTACATTTGGACATAAACTTTCATTCGACGCTTCTGGGAGTTTTACTGTTGTAAAACATCGTAAATTAAATAAATGTGAATTAAAAGAATTTCTCGCCTTTCTCAATAACATGAACTGGTAACAATTCTCGTTCAAAGGAGATGAATAGAACTGGCGAAAGACCGCGCCCAAGTCTTAAGTGACCTAATATAAAATTTGTCTATTATTTTAATAATGATAGGTGTTTGATAGTAGCTTAGTTGATGTTCAGTATATTAATAAAAATCATATGAAGGTAAGAAAAATAGGTAGTTAAAAAACTAAAAACGTACTTCCAAGTGTAATTTGTTGGACGCATCATTTCTTTATTATATTTCAGTAGTTAAATATTTTAGAACATAAAAACACATATTGCCTTTTTCTCCAAAAAGGATTGTAGCGTTGTTTTTTTTTTTAGTGTAAAAAGTCGAACAATTCGCTCGTAAGAGATAACGCCTGTCCATGACCATTGCAGTGATACATAGAACTTTGAGTAACATGGCAAAGTCCAGGGCATCACTGCTTTGACGCTCATTACTTTGAGACTTTTAACTTTTTTTTCTTTGTTGTAATTGCATTCGACAAAATATTAATTCACAACTTTTTAAATTAATCTGTTCCGTGATTTACATTTATTATGGCTTACATACTTGTTTTGATAATTATCTATATGTATGTATGTATACGCCCTTTTCCAAATCCTGTTTTACCTCAATTTCCAATTTCACCAGCCATTTAGAGGACACGACTCATCATTGTCACGACCCGATATTTTCCTTAAACTTCATGTACAGGATGTCCCTGAACGCTATAACTAATAACAAACACCAATACTAGACTACTGATACCATTGACTAAAATCTAAGTCGGAATTCAAAGAGTTAATCCAGAAATCTTTTTTGCGACATAAAACTGACATAATCATTTTTATTGTATTTTTTCTTTCATTGTCTGTTGTATTATTGACAGCCCTGTTGGTTCATTGGTAGTATGTCTGCTCCAAGAGCTGAAGGGCGTGGGTTCGATTCCCACCCAGGACAAGCATTTTGTGATATAAACAAATGTTTGTTCTGTGCCTGGGTGTACTGTATGTATTATAAATACATATGTATTTATAAAAAAAAGTGTTTAAGTATTCTGTCACTTTTATATTTTATTATATATTTCCATATGTTTGTCTTCCATAGCACAAGCTTTGCTTAGTTTGGGGTCAGATGGCGCTGTGCGTAATGTCCTACAACATTAAAAAAAAAACACACACAGAGTGTGTGAGAGTGTGATACAGAGTGTCCGAGTATTGCTAGCTTAGTACCTATTAACTTACGCGACACCCTATAAATGTATTCTATGTAGGTCCCTCGTGGGATAGTGTCACGCGTGTCCAAAACATGATTGTACTAAATTATACACACCAGTCTTTGCGAAAGCGAACAATTCATTACAAATTGCTCAGTTTGTGTTGCAATTGCATGGCTACTTAAGAGCAAAGACAGAAACAAGCATTTGCCATCCTTAAAGACAAAACTTCTTAATATTCATTGGTATCAACGAGCGGTCGCGGTTGTGTAGCGGATTTTTTTTAAAGTTGGCATGCTAGTTGTTTGACCACAGCACACTTGGTTGTAGATCTCCTTAGCAGGAGGTCGTCTAGATAGGTACCACCGCAGTACCAGTTATTCTGCCGCTGAGCAGTAGTGTGTAAACATTAGTGTGTTCCGGTTCGAAGGGTACTCCAGCTAGCAAAATTACTGGGCTGTTGAGACTAACCATTGAAATTCTCAATGTAATGAGCGCCAAAGCAGTGATGCCCTTTTTTTGTTTTGTTACTCAAAGTTCTTTGTATCGCTGCAATGGTCATAGGCGTTATCTCTTACCATTAGGAGAGCGTCTCGTTCGTCTTATTACTTTTTACATTAAAAAAAAAAGAAAAAAAAACCTGATTTTAGGAGCGCGCCAAATGCCAGAAAAAAAATCAGATTTCACCCGCTGTAGTGCGAAGAAACAAGATTAGTAGAGAATTGCATGATTTGAAATTACTCAAAACTTTTACATCAAATTAAAAAAGTACTGCCCCGATAGCTTTGGTTCTGCCTTAATGCACTGGTGTTTTTAATAATAGTACTGTTGTAATTCATAATGTAAAAAGCTAGCTTTATAAAGTACTTACGTTAGTAATCGTAGATTGCCGACCTAAGTTTTTTGAATTATTACTAGAACAGAAAGCGTAGGACAAAATAAACACAGCTGTCTGTTTACTTCAATCATAAACGTCCAAATCAGTTTCCCTACCGCAGACTTACTAAAAACAAAGGAAATGCACCCATAATCCATTGCTTTAAGGTACTGAACAACCGCATAAACCTTTCTCACTCACATCTCTAAACAGAGCAGCAAATAGTGCGGCGCCACTACAATCAACAGTTATCGACATCGATGTTTATTACGATGTAATTGCAATTTAGTTTATTACGTAAAATGCTCTAAAAAAGACCACGAACTAATACAATTTCAACTATCATAAAGTAATTTCACCAATTGGATAGTTAATTGCTTGTAAACACCAATAAAGTGAACGCTTTGATTTAATTTAGTATGGCAATAATTTTAGCATTCTATAAAACGTTTATCTGTAATTCTGTTCTGTGTATAAAGTTCCACTAAATTGATGGCAGCACCAGGCAGTGATCACAAAAGGGACACTTTAATACTTAATTTTATGGTTTCGCATGTCTTGAAAATACGGTACTGTCACATATTCAAATTTACGATGAAGAATGTTTTTGTCACCGATTCGATTAAAACTGTTATTCGATTTGTAATAACGTAAACAAAGCTCGTCACTACGCATTAATGAAGCTATACTGGGCAGAGGCCATAACAAGTCGAATTTACGTCGACCGTTAGGACTCGACATAAAAGTCGATATAAACGTGTTTATATCGACCCCGCAATCCGCGGCTCGTTACTTGACCGATTATATCTTCATTTTCATATGATATAGAGAAAAAGTGTCCTCGCGTAAAACTGAGCCAGTGTTTTTGTTTTTAGTCATTTGATACGTTTGATAATTAGCTAAAAATATCTGTTATGGCCGTGATAAATCGTGTTTCGTTTGACGTCGTATCAGTGTAGTAATATTGATGTATGTGGTGATTTGCCTACCGGATTTATAAGGCTATCTGCTATTAAGAGGTCATCGCTCTGCCCCAACGGAAAGAAATACCACCTTTGCCTTTCTACTGTTCAATTAAGACATCTATATCGACGGCGTAATTACGTGTTTCAGTTCGGTAGCCCAAATTATTTTAGTATTAGGTGAAAGCTCTAATGCAGCAGTACAATAGTTTTTAGAGTACTATAAATTTAGTTAAATTGAATCTCGTGGATTTCCTTAACATGCGTGTAACAGATTATAGGTTATATGCCGACGGATACACGACACATGTATATTGTATATATTATGTGTCGTGTGGTTATATTAAATTAAGTTAAACATAATGTCTCTTTGTAACACAATTATTTCAAATGTATTAGTTTGGGTAAATAATGTAAAAGACTTGATTTGACTAAATGACTGTGAGTCACGTGTTTTTGTGAATATAAAGGGCCGCTCTGGCTCGAACACGGGATTCGGTTGCCTACCGTCGTACTGAACAGATCAAGAGATACTTAAGCTAAGTAACCTATTTATTATGTTGTTATTATGTTGGTTGATATTCTTATGTGATACTTATTATGTGATAAATCTTGATGCTTTATGTTAAATAACGTGTTATCATTATCTTGGTGTCTTTTAATGACTATTGCTTTGTAAATCAATATACGTTGCTTATAATAACAGTTTCTGGTCTTCTTTTCTACCTACTTTTATCTTACATAACGTATGATGGTTGGTTAGTGGCGTATGTGGTACATTCAGTTCTTATCCTTATTCCTTATTGATGCCTCAAATAAACTAAATTCTAACATCAGAAGTGGGATTGTGTCCACTATTCTTACATGATTATGTTATGATTTCAGGATCGATGGCGCTGCTTTGCAAGAACTTCTTTGGGCAATTAACGACGCGGTTTCCGGCCCTCTGCGAAGATAAGACGATGTTGCTCTGGCGACGTTCGACCCAACTATAAGCGTCCTGGTCGCCGAGTCATGGGGCAATAGTATTAAGACCATGGCTAAGGAGTTTGGATGGAGTACCATTGCAAGAATTGGTTGCCAAAAGCAGGTTGGCCGAGCGGGTTATAGAAACCTAAAAGACGGGTAAACGAAAATATTGCTGTTGAAATTATTATGTGATTGTTTAGATACTTATTAATAATTTAAAGAATTATTTGTACAGTGATTGCATACTATGAATAGAAATAACCGCTGGTCGGCCGTAACTTGGTGCTGATTAGTCTCATCGGCAGCGGGTGAAAGGAATCAGCATGTCTAGGTTAACAGGCCCTTGTTATAGAACCGCTGGACAGTCACGTACTTGGTACCAATGAGTCTCACTGGCAGCGGGTGAATGCTATTGGTATGTCTATGTACCTGGCCCGTATTCGCTGGACAAACTTGTTTGGTGTTGGTTTATCTCAATGGCAGCGATTGAATGGGACCAACATGTCTATGCAAGTAATGAATAGTTTAAAAATGTTATTTTGATGGGGTAATGGCACTGTGCAAATAACAATTTAACATGTGATACTTCGGGACGAAGTATTGTCAGTATGGCCGTATTCGGAATACATTTTTTTTTTTAAACATGTGATACTTCGGGACGAAGTATTGTCAGTACGGCCGTAACAGATTATATGAAACGTATGTGTATAATTAGGTATGTATTTGTTATTGCCATTTATATTAAAATAAGTTAGACATTTCTATTTGTACTACCTACATTTTTTTTTTAAATTGTATTGTTTGGTTGAATATTGCAATTACGTATTTATAATCTGAAAGTTGTCTGTACAGTATTCACATATTTTAAATAACATTGGTGCTAATTAATCTCATCGTCATTGCAAAAGAAATATTTTGTCCTAGAGAATGGGTTGATAAATATCATGTGATTTGTAGATAAGTATCTAAACGGATACTTATTTATAATCTAAAAATTATATTTCGCCGATTTTGTAATTGTATAGTGTTTACATATTTTAAATAACATTGGCGCTGATTAGTCTCATCATCGGCGGGTGAAGGAATCGGCATGTCTATGTTACAGGCTCTGTTATAATACCGCTGGTCGGCCACCTACTTGGTGTCAATTGGTCTCACCGGCAGCGGGTGAATGTAATTGACATGTCTATGTATCTGGCAAGTATTCGCTGATGATACTCGTTTGGTGTTGATTTATCTCAATGGCAGCGATTGAAAGGGATCAACATGTCTATGCAAGTATTTAATCCCTTCTAAAATATTATTTGAATCAATTAAAGTAATAACGCTGTGCAGTTAGCTTTGTTAGTTATAAAGTGATATTTTTTTATGTAACGTGTGATACTTCGGGGACGAAGTATTGTCAGTATGGCCGTAACAGATTATAGGTTATATGCCGACGGATACACGACACATGTATATTGTATATATTATGTGTCGTGTGGTTATATTAAATTAAGTTAAACATAATGTCTCTTTGTAACACAATTATTTCAAATGTATTAGTTTGGGTAAATAATGTAAAAGACTTGATTTGACTAAATGACTGTGAGTCACGTGTTTTTGTGAATATAAAGGGCCGCTCTGGCTCGAACACGGGATTCGGTTGCCTACCGTCGTACTGAACAGATCAAGAGATACTTAAGCTAAGTAACCTATTTATTATGTTGTTATTATGTTGGTTGATATTCTTATGTGATACTTATTATGTGATAAATCTTGATGCTTTATGTTAAATAACGTGTTATCATTATCTTGGTGTCTTTTAATGACTATTGCTTTGTAAATCAATATACGTTGCTTATAATAACAGTTTCTGGTCTTCTTTTCTACCTACTTTTATCTTACATAACGTATGATGGTTGGTTAGTGGCGTATGTGGTACATTCAGTTCTTATCCTTATTCCTTATTGATGCCTCAAATAAACTAAATTCTAACACGTGCGGTTATGTGTTTCGATAGAAAGTCAGAGCATGTTTATTGAACACATCTCTTTTTTAGATTATTTTAAAGATAGTGAAACAGAACAATACAAAAGTGTCTACGTCAAAAAAAAAAGTTATGTAATTGATACATCACAATTATAATCGTATGAAAAACAAACGGTACACTGGATTAAAACTATGTATTAGAACTTCTATTATATTCTTCTATGTATCATAGTAGAATATAATAGAATACAACTTTATTACACACTAAAACAAAACACAACAACATACAAATATGAAATACAAAAAAAAGAGATAATGAACATAACAAAACAATATTATACATAATTGGAGTATAACGGCGGTCTTATCCCCTAGAGCGATTACTTCCAGACAACCTTTGAATGGAATTTGATCTAAATAAGAAATAGATATTAGGTTGGTGTATAAAAAATAGTACATTAAACGTATATTAAATACAATACAAAAATTGTAGCGGCTGAAATAGCAATTTTTTGCAAGGGCCAGGTTTTTCCAATGGTGACGAACGCGGTAGGAAAATAGGAAAAGCCGTGAAAACACAGACATGCCGTCACAGGTCGAATCGACGAGGATCAAGCTATACGCCTACTCTATGCCCTATGTGAGTGGGTAAAACATTTTTTATTTTCCCAGTTACAGTTCATGTATACCATAAAAAAATATTTGTTAATGTTTTTCATGGAAAAGGTTATTACCTTCCTACACCGCAATAACTTTGACCGCGAAAGCTTTACTTGAGACCGCATATCAAATTAAAACGACCCACGAATAAATAAGAGCAAATGACAATTTTATCCAAAACGGGTACTTTTAAGTAAAAGCTGCTTCTGGCTACGCTGCCGTCATATTAAACAACTACATCTGCCGAATGGTTCCGTACACAATTAAAATAACATTTAAATAAGTACATATGCATAATATTAAATCTACCTAAAGCTAATTTAATTACGTAAATTTTTAATCTTTTCAATATTATATTGCACTAGCGACTCGCCCCGGCTACGTACATATGTACTTGCACTTACGTAGTACATTATTTTTTAACTATTTTGTAAGGTTTAGCCAGCGTTTGCAATGTAAGCGCACAAAAACATGTTTTTTACGATATAACATTACAAATCTCTGAAATTCCCAAATTTTCTATCCTATATGAATATATTATACATATAAACCTTCCTCTTGAATTATTTTGTCTATTGATTGGAAACCGCATCAAAATCCGTTACGTAGTTTAAAGGAACTAAGCGACAGACGGTGGCAAGCGACTTTGATTTCTATACTATTATAAAGAGGAAAGATTTGATTGTTTTTTTTTTTGTATTTCTAAACTACTGGACCGATTTCAAAAATTCTTTCACCGTTGGGAAGCTTCACTATCTCCGGATGACATAGGCTACTTTTTATTCCTATATTCCCACGGAAACGAGAACTACGCGGGTGAAACCGCGAGGCGTCCGCTAGTATACTAGATAGAGAAGAGAAGTAAAATTATCCGTTTAAAACGAAACCTTTTACGCGTTCCTTGTAATGTAAAGTCAATTTGAAACAGAATTTAATATTGGTGTCAAATATGCAACTCCCGCTGGGATGTCTGGACGATTTCTAAATTATTTCATGGCTCGTACTTTAACCACTGACATCTGTATCTGAACCACTTACATAAAGTCTTGTGTTATGCAGCGCGCCGTTTTCACGGGCAATGTTATCGCTAGCAACGTTTTACTTTATGATACATTAAAGTAAAAGAGAATGTAATAGAATAGTGCTGTTTTTTGGGCACTCCATTGCGTGAGTTAGTGGCAATTTTTTTTTTTTTATGATAAATACTGACGTTTGTCTTTTTTTTATATAATTCAGTTTTTTTATTCATTATTATTAGTGATCTTGTGCGGTCCTAAAGATTAGTTATCAAAACCAAAAGCTGCTGAAAATTGACAGCATTATCGCTGAGAACTAACCCTTTCTTGTCGCACTTATTTTTACAAGCTTATATTTAACTTGCAATGTTCGTATGGAGATATGTAAGTTGTCCATTTCAAAATTTTCAAACCACTTTTCGTCTTTCAATCTTAACTTCGAGAGTTGGCAGGTATATCCGCAGAGATGTAAAGACGTAAATGTTGATTCCAGTTTTGTGTTAAATTACAGAGCTATTGAGACTAACAATCTAATGTTTCAGAGTAATGAGCGGTTAAGCAGCGATATCCTGGACTTTGTTTCGTTACTCAAAGTTCTGAGTACCGCTACAATAATCACGAATAGGCATTATCTCTTAACATCAAGAAAAAGTTTTGTACGTTTTCTTAATTTAAAGTTAAAAATAAATAACTAAAATACCCACTGAACCCTAATTTAATACATAAACACCTTGTAAGCCGAAAACTTTTCGCGACAAATGGAGACGTCCCAGGGTCGTTCAACATAATATTTTACGTTAATACTCGAGTTTTTAATCGACCCATAACTTTTGGTGCTTTAAATTCTTAACACAACACGGGTTGCGCTATAAAAACGGAATCTTTGATAATTTAAATTAAAGCAGTTTTAAAAGGTACCGTTTTGTTATTACTTAAATATTTTTTGATATTTAGTATCGGTTTGATTGCAACCGTATATTTCTGTGTGATTACAATGACCTCGTTTGACCTTATTGAGCATTGCAAGTGGACCGTTAGGTATGTGTTAAAATATTCGAACCAGTAAATTTAACTTAACGGCCAGTGTTTGAGGTTTTTTAATACAAGTTGATTTTATAGCAGTAGTCGCTAAGAAATTATATACCGCAGCCTAATGCAGTATACATCATCACATTCATTATTAACGCGAAAGTTTGTTTGTTTGTAAATCTGTGTGTATTTGTGTTACGATTTTCTCCACACTAGAAATGTTTTATAGATGTGGACTACATTCGAAATATAGACTGTTCATACCCTAGATTTCCATCATCATCTTAGATCTTATCGAAGTCCACTGTTGGACATAAGCCTCTTCCAAGACACGCGACTCAGGCCGATCGATAAAAAAAAAAAAACTTTCATCCACTAATTATATCGTCATTCCATTAAGGCTAAGGGCCAAGTTGTGTATATTTAAAGTCCAATAGTCCTTAATAAGTTCAATTAGTAATTTTATTATTAAATTAATATACAACAACGCCAAATTAAATTCCATGTTTTGTAAATAATATATAATGTAATATAAAAACTACTGGATTGATTTCAAAAATTCTTTCACCGTTGAGAAGCTACACTATCCCCGGGTGACATAGGCTACTTTTTATCCATATATTCCCACGGGAAAGGGAACTACGCTGGTGAAACCGCGAGGCGTCCTAAATAATTATTTCATCACTCCATCAAGGCTCAGGGCCAAGTGTGTATTTAAAGTCCAGTAATCCAGTAATCCTTAATAAGTTCATATAATTAGTATAAGTAATATAATTATAACAACGGTATCTTAAATTCCATGTCTAGGGTGCCGAAACTGACACAGAATGTCCACCGCCATTTTATTCCACCTATATTTATTTTATTTATGAAAGTGTTTTTTTAAATTATTTTTATTTAAGTGTTATGTGGGTAGGTATCGAGATCTCCAATCTACTATTATGTATAATATACACTCTCTACATAGCGATTTAAGAATATAAAATTTTGGAAAACATATCAGACTCTATTCCGTCAATGCGGGCAACCTATAAAGTTGGAATTTATTGCGAATTCTTTATAAATGAACACAAACAGGTGATTATTGTCTATGTGTGAGTGTATGTCATTTGAAATGGTAATGTGGTGTGGGCGGCGCACGCGCCAGCCTCTCAATCGCTGTTATTATTTATGTGTTGAATGGAAGTGGTAATGGAAAACCCGAGTCGCGATTTTGTTATGTAAACTTAGTAATAAAATATTATTGTTAAGTAAAAATCGACTATAATGTAGATTTGAATTGTAATATTTATAAAGTTCTCGTTTTTTTTTGACGTAGATCAGTTTGCGTTTGATTATAGTTTATTTCTATTTTGACTGGATCATTTACTTAGTATTATATACATATATACTACTGTACATACTTTGACATGAACATTATTTTAAATTATTAACTATACAATTTAATTATCTGCAACAAACTTGACATTGTTTATTTTAATTTAATTTTACTATTTTCTGCAATTTGTTTTTGACGAAATTCTCATGCCGAGTTACGGCAAAATAAATAAATAAATATCGTAGGACTATACACACAGCGCCATCTGGCCCCAAACTAAGCAGAGCTTGTGTGATGGAAGTCAGATAACTGATAGAATACATATACTATATATAATAAATACTTTTTTTTTTTTGTAAATACATACTTATAATACATACAGAACACCCAGACACAGAACAAACATTTGTTTATTCACAAAATGTTTGTTCTGTGTCTTAATGAATAAAATGAATTAATTCAATAATTATAGTAACACCAATGTAAACCCTATTTTTTGTGAATAAATCTCATTTCTCATAGAAAAAAAGTAGCGATGATAGCTCAGTTGTTTTTATTTTACAGGCTACACCTAGCCTGGAATGGAACTGGCTCTCGAGTGAACACACCGTTAAGTGCTTGGCGACAGATTATCAACTTGAGGGTGGTAGCTAGCCAGCCGTTATAAACCTACACCTACCACCATGTTATAGTTAATACTAAAATATACTAAAACTATATTACATAGCTACAATTTCAAAGACCATTCCCTAACAGTTAAACATTGCAAGGAACCGAAGCTTAGCCATAATCTATATCAATTTGAGCGCGACCAATCGCAATCACATCGGCTCTAGTCGCATCTTATAAACGAAACTATTATGTTAATGCTTTTAACATGCGCTAGAACATTATAACAAAGTGCTGGAATCGTGAGTGTTGGCTGCTATAGACGCACGGGCTTTCGCGCGCGATAAAAATCCAATGCAAATTTTGGCAACGTGTAAAAATAATTAAATAATTTTCCAAAGTTTGTGTTTTATTGAATGAATGAAAATAATAGTGTTCTTTTTAGTGTTTTTTTTAGTGCTTTAAAAACATCGAAATAATTGACACTGGCCAATACACAAAGCGATAAATGTATAACGCCATAAACAAAGAAGGAGAGCGAATTGGCTCAAAGTCATGAATTTGATAAGTATATTACGAGAAAAAAAGTGCACGAAGAATAATTTATAATAATATCTAGGTACCCATTTGGAGGTATATTTGATTTTTTCGAATTAAATACGGTCTCTACTTATACAAATACAAATCTTTTATTGATAACACCAAAGGTCAACTAAACTAAACTCTAACTAACTATACTCAACTAAAGTAGATAAAAATTGTTATCAATAATATTATGAACGTACTACTGTGCACCAGCATCTTTTTTGGACTATTTATTGGACGAGACTTTTACACAGCGCCATTTCTATTTATCTTAATTCATAACTGTATAATTAATTTAAATTCAATTCAGCTAATAGTTCAGTTAAATTTAATTATGTTTCAAATTTTTTAGCATACTGTCTTATTGAACGAGGTATAATTGAGGCAGCACTTAATTTTTGCCAACTTTGTTTAAAATGTATCAACTGTATTAGAAGCTGCTTCGTTGGTATGACTATAAAATAAATAATTAAAATAAAATCTAAGCAAAAAATAACTGCTTATAATTTTTTTGTACTATTCTTAGATACTTTTTTGTCAGATAAGTACATATATGAATAAGATCTACTACCAAATGAACTAACAGAGTTTTGCGTTACGCATGTAAGCGTGCGCGCTTTCCGTCGTGAAAACCGTGTCTGTAGACCGACCTTAAAACAAAGCTCCGAGCTCGTATACAAATGTGCCCCAATGGATACCAGTGAGGCCCTTCGTTAGCCGATCGCAGTTACAGACGACTATATTATGCGAAACGCGGCCTACGTTATGCGAAACGCGATATAAATTAGCGTAAGCCTAATGTAAAATGGTAACGAAATACAGATACAGGCAGTTCAGCTAACTATGAGTATGTTAAGATAAATTTATTATTTATTTATTTATTTAAATAAAAAGGACTTGCACCTAGAAACATTTTTGTTTTACTTTTGAAGGTTTACTCACGTTTAATTTTATCAAGCCACGGGCAAATACGAGTACATGTTTACATTGTTTACCCATAGTCAATCATACTACCTACATAGACAACCCATAGTCATAGCCATAGTGTGCAAATTCAGCACTTTATAAATAAACACCACTATATATACCTAGTTATTGTATAATAATATTTTTTGTGAATTATATTTATTTTAATTTTTTCCCTTCTAATAATGTATCTGTTTGTTGTTAGATACCTCATTGTTATTACAATATAGCCAAGTTGAGACTAATAAGTAATTTTAATATAACTTAAATTGCTAAGTAGAGTATAGACGAAGAATGCGTCCATCGACACTTTTCTTACTGTCTCTATTAAGGGGAAGACACTTTGTTCATGTGTTGTATAATAATATGTGTATTTTTATAAGTGAGTGATTTTGTTTGGATTATAGATTTTCTTGAGTCCTAACAAAATGTTTTTAAAGATTTCAAGGTTTATATTTTTTATCTTTAAAAAAGTAAATATTTTACTTCTAAACACCCTTACCCACTGGGCAGTTCACAATGTTCTCATAAATATAGAACACCTGTCAAGAGTGTAGTCGTAAAGCGTCGCGATTCAATGATACTTGCACAGACTGGCCGTGGTTAGGCTAGTGTGCGATGACCCTACCAGGATGTTAGGCGTGATGTGCTATGAAATCTATTAACTTTCGCTTTATTATATTGCAAAAGTTTTGATGCTAAATTAGCAGAGCATGATGGACTATATAGTAAATTGTCTAACATAAGGTAAAGCTATAATATTATAGTGTTACAACATAATCAATAAAGTGTTTTCCAGTTTTGGTTGCCTGGAAGAGATCGCTTTTAGCGATAAGGGCAACATTAGTGGCACTTGCTCATAAAATTCTTTTCAGTATTTTTTTAATTGGAAAACATACATTAAACGAAATCCGACTAATTGTGAACCTCCTCCTTTTATGAAGTCGGTTAAAAAACGAAGAACAGATCTTATTTCCTGATCGAACTTTGAAATGTGCCTTTCGAAAACAATTCAAAATCATAATAAGAAATATCCAAGTACAAATTGAGTTCTTACAGACCAAAAGTTCTTTTCCCAATAAAGTGATAATCACCGTAATCAAGTGCCGTGAGAAACGGTTTATAATGGCTCTGAATTCCATTGAAAGCTGTTGATATAAAGGTGCCAATTTTGAATTGACCAACCGATGGACGCTACCTATAAAGTGGCTTGTGTTTTGTCGTATATAGTATTATTAGACACGGTCATAATATTTAACCGGAATCTAGATAAAAAAAGCTGTAAAAAGTTTACCTTACAATCCAGAGAGACAAAGTGGTCAATATTTTGGGGACTCTCCCCGAATTCATTTTTTTGATTTTTGTGTTTTTAGGGTTCCGTATCTCGAAAGAAAAAAAAACGGAACCATTTTAGGATTCTTTCTCACTTTTTTGTCCGTCTGTCAAGATCTTCTATTTCGGGAATGCGTGAAGATACAAAATACAACCATATAAGCCCCTTGCAGCTGTGAAAAAATCAAACTTCTCAATTATTTGTTGTAAAAAAAATTACAGCCATTTATTTATGTCGCAAAAAACCGCACATTTTGACACTTACAAGGGAATGTAAGGGTTTGTAGCGATGATAGGTCAGTTGTTAGCGCGGTCGGTTCGCATGCCGAAAGGCGTGGCTTCAAACCCCAACAATGAGCTTGAGCTGCCAGTGAAGGAAAACATCGTGAGGAAACCATAGCATGGTGGTAGGGTACTTTCTAGTATTCGACTGGCTAGCTACCACCCTCAAGTTGAAAATCTGTCACCAAGCATCTAACGGTGTGTTCCGGCAGCCTCGCTTTTGAGCCAGTTCCGTTCCAGGCTAGGTGTGATTTACCATTTTCGACCACACATTCACTTAACATCAGGTGAGCTGTGGTCAAACACCTAGCCTGACAAAAATATGTAACTAGGTGATTAATTGTTTTCTCGTGATTTCAGAATTGCGTATTGAAAAAGTTATTCATAAAGCTTATATTCCTGTAGTTCGATTGGTTGAAGCCATGCCAACACGCGGGTGGGATCTCGTTTTGCATGCATTTGAAAGTCTTAGTTAGGATTCGTAGTTTATCTCGCTGTAGGTGGTGAGTGGCACTGGCAGACGGAATTAGCATACGTCTGTAGCGGTCGGGATACCTCGCGCTCAACATCGGATGAGCTGACAGTCGATGGGTTGATATCAAGTCGGTCAGTTTGCTATTTGAGTTTTGAATCAGTTTAATTTGATATCAGTTTTTGACGCTAAATAAATTGTAAAGTTACTTCGTCAAAAAATTAAGTTCTGTAATTAGGTAGGGTATATTGATATGCCTCAATTTATGTGAACGATAAAAAAAGGACCGAAAGCCCTTGAACATAAATGGAAACTACTTTTGACTATCTCTTACGTTATAATTCTCGTAAATTAATAGATTTACTGTTAACTTGCTACAATGCATCTCGCCGATTTTTCATAGTATATATATTTCAGCTTCAGTGCCCTCCCCACATTTATTTATTTAATACTTTATTGCACATTTTAAAGAAAAACATGTACAAAGGGAGGATTTAATGCTAAAGCATTTTCTGCCAGCCATCCCCTCAGTGCTTCATTTAAATCAATAAATATTTTTAAATGTTTATACATGCATATTAATATTTATATATGTATATACTACTAGCTGCGCCCCGCGGTGTTACCCGCTACATGTTTTCGGGATAAAAAATAGCCTACGTGTTAATCCAGGGTTTCAGCTACCTCCGTACCAAATTTCATCCAAATCCGTTCATAACAAACAGCCATCCATCCAAACTTTTACATTTATAATATTTGTAACGAAAAATAAAAAAACTTATCACTAATTTACAAACTAAATACTGTATACCTTGAATATTCAAGAATAAAATGTAAAATTAAATTTAAATTTCAGATACCAATGCCAATGACAAAAACGTCCGTCCTACAGTCCTACAGTCCTACAGTCGCTAGCAGTTTCGCTTGAACGATATATGGTAAGTGTACCTGAGTAGCACCAAGCGGGCCAGACGACGGCTGCGTCCACGTCTTCCCTCCTCGGCAGCGCGAGCATCATTTATTCAGCGCGAGCGAGGGCTATCCGACCTCCTTGCCGATTCATACCCTACAAACGAAGCCTTTGGTATAGGGAATGGGTCTTTGGTAACATTTGCCGTATGGACGAACAAACGCAGACGTGTGAAATGGTTACTTACTTTAATTGGTGGTACATTTCCGTAGCAGGAGGTCGTCTAGGTACCACCGCAGTACCAGATATTCTGCTGCCAAGCAGTAGTGTGTATACATTACTGTGTTCCGGTTCGAAGGTTACTAGCGAAATTACAGGGCTGAACTAACCATCGAAAGTCTCAAAGTAATGAGCGCCAAAGCAGCGATGACCTAGACCTTGGTTTGTCACACAAAGTTCTGTGTGTCGCTGTAATGACCATGGACAGCCGTTATCTCTTACCATCAGGAGAATCATCTCGTACGTTTCATTACATTTTTTTTAAACTTTAAAATATACATATTATGTGTAATTGCTGGGCTTTTGCTCATGTTCTTCGATTGAACCACACTTTCCTGAAGTCTTACGTCATTACTATTCAAGAATTATTTAAAATCAGGAAAAATCGACATTTTTTCTTTTAAATTTTTTTGTTGTTTGACAGGCTTTGTGTTTCACCACAGTTAACCTATTGTTAAGTGATCGAAGATGGTAAGCACTATCACACATGGATGGTGAACACAGTTCTAATTTCAAACAGGTTTATTATAATAATTAGAACGAATTTTCTTCCACATTTCTTTTTATTGTAAAAGTAATGAGACGGACGATGCGCTCTCCTGATGGTAAGAGATAACGCCTGTCCATGACGAATTGCAACGATTTACAACTTTAATTAGAAAAACAAATCGCTGTTTTGGCGCTCAATACTTTGAGATTTTCGACTTTTGTTTCAACAGCCTTGTAATTTCGCTAGCTGCAGCTTTACAAACCGGAACACAGTAATCTTTACACACTACTGTTTGGTTGTAGAATGTCTCGTACTGCGGTGGTACCTACTTAGACGACCTCCTGCTAAGGAGATCAACCACCAAGTAAAGCTCTGCATCAAGATATCACATAAACTTTACGTGTTTTTTACGTACCTACTTATTTTATAACTAGCAGCTCGCCCCGGCTTCGCACGGAAAAACAAAACTCGATTAACAATATACATTTATCGATCCAGTAGTTTCGGAGCCTATTCAATACAACGAACAAAAAATTAAATCTTTCCTCTTTATAAGATGTAGATGACAACTGTAATAGTTAGACATAATAATATGATATTGGTGGAATTATTAAGATCGGTCCAGTAGTTTCGAAGTAAATTAATCAAGATCGCTAAGGGTGGGTTTGCTGGGATTAAGTAAAATAATGTTACTCGCTTCGAAGCTAATAATGGTTAATTTAATGAAATTAACCATTATCAGTGACTGTGATTTCACTGTAAAATTATGTTCTATTTGTCCATAAATGGAAAAAAATATGGAAATCGAAGCACCTTAACGGCGTTAGGTGACCAAGTCTTAAAGTTTTATACACGGAGCCTATTCAATACAAACAAACAAACAAATCTTTCCTCTTTATAATAGTATAGATATTTTTATCAGTACACGGTAACCACTGGTCGGTCGAGACGGGTAAGAAGTCGGTATAATGTATACATGTACAAGTCGTTATTATAATAAGGACTTGTGTAAGCAAAATATTGCTATCATTAAATTAATTTAAGTCTCGTAACATAAGTGAAACACGCTACCGACACATTAAAAACTACTTACTAATAGGTTTTATAGTATAGTCATTTGATTTAGGTTTTTAGGTGTCCCGAGATTTTTATCGTACTAATATTAAAAATTGCAAAATTTTGTCAGAATGTTTTTTACATTTCCCTGGACAGATTTAGATGCTATTGGGAATGCAGATAGCTTATACCCTGAATATTTTTATGTACTATTAATGAGACACGCAAGACGCTCTCCTGATGGTAAGAGATTAAGTCTGTCCATGACCATTGCAGCGATACACAGCACTTTGTTGAATAAAAAATCCAAATATACACTGGATGTGGACATGTGCCACTTTTTATCCTGAAAAGCGCTGCTAAAACCGCAGGGTATAGTCCTCTGTATTTTCCCGACATATCATTATGGACCTTTTATTTATAAATCAAATTGACATTTATCATCAGCCTATCAAAGTCTACTGCTGGACATAGACCTCTCCCAAGACACACCACTCAGCCCGATCTTCGGATTTTCGCTTCCATCCACCGCTGTCCTACGTATATCGTCACTCTATCGAGTCTCAGGGCGTCTTACGCTACGTTTGCTCTCTAGAGTTTTTCTATATTTATAATTTATTTATTCTATTATATATTCGCGTATGTATTTATGTATTTTTTTATTCAGTCTCGTGCGTCCCAAAAGGTTGGTTCTGAAAACCAGCGCTGCTGAGAAATCGGCAGCACTAATGCTGAGAACTAACCTTTTTTGTCGCACTGGACACTACAGCGACAACTTTCCACTCATTATTATTGTTATTTTTATTTTTCTAATCTTTTATTTGTAGTGTGTTTTTTGTTGTTGTAGTGTTGTGTGTGGCAAAATAAATGTTTTCTTTCTTTCTTTCAATTCGTGGTATCCACTCCAAAACACGTCTACCCCAGCGGTTATCGGTTCTGCGACAGATATGTCCAGCCCATTGCCACTTCAGCTTGCTAATACGCTGAGCTATGTCAATGACTTTAGTTCTCTGGCGAATTACTTCGTTTTTAAGAGCTTTCAAATTGACATTACGTGTTTTCTTTTCCAAAGATTGATTTAATTTTTTGTATCCAACAACTTTTTTCAGTAGTGTCAGGCTAAATGTCAGATCACAGCTCAACAAGCATCCATTTGACTCCCATAGTACAAGGTTTGCTTAGTTTGGGGTTAGTTGGCGCTGTGTGTAATGTCCTACAATATTTATTTATCTATTTAATGCTGAGCGCACGGTTAAGTACATTATTTCAAGTTGTATGTATTTCAAAACTTTGCTCTTTTATGTACCAGTAGGTATTTTGTAAGCATAAAGGAAAACGGTAAAAACTTCAAATGCAAGCAAAAAATAACTAGCAAACTAATCAAGCGGAACACTTTAATGTCTAATAAAAAGTGTTTGGGTGCAAAATAGCATGGTTTTGTATGAGTCTTGACATTATTGTGTGAAGATGATAGATTTTTCACCGCTGGGTGCGGAAAAACTGGCGATAATAGGCGTCGCCGTAAAATCGAACTGAAATCGATATTTACGGTTCGTCTTCTCGGACGCTGACATTTTTTGGAGGTTAATACACTGTTACACTGTCATTTAGTTTTTTTTTTAATTTTTTTTTTTATAGTAGATAGGCTTGCGTTTGACCGCCATCCCGCCTGATGTTAAGCGAAGATGCGGTCTACGGTGGAGCACGCTCGCCTAGAAGAAACCGATTCACTTGCGACTTGAAGGTACCCAGACTATATTCATTGGGGAACACCCACTCGGGCAGCTGATTCCAATGTCTAGCGGTACGCATGAAAAAGGTGGAATCAAACCGCTTAGTTCGAGCTTTTGGAACATCAACCATGAAGCGGTGACGCTTTTTAAGCTCCTGGCTGACCGATAGTAGAATGGGCAAGGTGGAATTAGGTCATGCATGGTTTAGTAGTCGAGATACCTGCTACCGGCGACCTTGAAAAGGGTACGTATACCTCCTCGATTCCATACTATAATAATAATAATTTAATAAATATCTTGGGACATTCCATACAGCGCCGTCTAGCCCCAAACTAAACACAACTTGTTATATATGGGAACCAGATAACTAATATGTATAATGCTTATGTACTTTTTTACATACAGAATGCTCGCCACACAAATCTTTGTTCTGAGTGGGAATCGAACCCACGCCTTAGAGCTTTTTTTATGGTTGACAGGCTGGGTGTTTGACCACAGCTCATCTGATGATGGTCAAAGATGATGGTGAAGTGGTCGAAGACAGTAAACACCTAGCCTGGAATGGAACTGGCTCTCAAGTGAGGCTGCCGGAACACACCGTTAGCTGCTTGGATTAGTATCTACTCAAACATTGGTAAGTGTATCAATCTTGTCCCTTATAGAGCAAACTTGCCGTGAGCTCTCCAAATTGTATAGTTCAAGATCGGATTACGATAAATCATTTCAAAATTAGAATCAATTTGAACTTTCGCGCGCATTTCCGTGACAACGGTCGAATTTGAACGGAGAACGAGCGTTCTAAATTCAAATAGGTGTGTTCAGTGCACGCGCCGTGCCCGCTCTCATTCTATGTCCGCAGGCTATGTTCTCATTGGTTAGATTAGGGCTGACAGTAAATAATGTATTTATGTTATTTTTTAATGTTTAAAACATATAAACCATTATGTGTCGATCTATTAATTCCAGAATCCACTTTTTTCTACTTTAGTTCGAATGCATTATTACTCATGCAGACAGAAAACTGTACATGTTAATATATATATAAACTAGCTGCGCCCTGCGGTGTTACCCGCTACATGTTTTCGAGATAAAAAGTAGCCTGTGTTAATCCAAGGTCTCAGCTACCTCTATATCAAATTTTATCCATATCCGTTTAGTAGTTTTGACGTGAAAGAGTAACAAACATCCATCCATCCAAACTTTCACATTTATGTATTATTTTTCACCAATTACGTATTATATTGTTTTGTTATGTTAATTATCTCTTTTTTTTGTGTTTCATATTTCTATGTTGTTGTGTTTTGTTTTGGTGTATAATAAAGTTATATTCTATTCTAATTATAATTTTAGTGGGATAGCATGTAGGTACATAACATTTCAACACACATCATAATTGAGTGGCAGACATTCACACTCAAAGTGACAACAACTACATATCCATCATACTTATGCAGAAAGAAAATTGTATATGTTGATATAAATAAACTTTTAGGATGTGCTAATTTCTACGGGTAAAACGCGTGGTTTCTTATTAATTTTTTTTTTTTTGTTTCGTGACAACCCTGTATGATCGCCAGGTGGCAGTGTCGTGCGCCGTCGGTCCACGGACGCTCGTCAATTGCAATTGCGCTTTTTCCGAGAGCGGTCATTAAGTGAGGCGACACGCGACCGCGGCCGGTGACAGTTCGATGGTCGCTCCAGTTTATTTTCTAATTCTAGAATGTATTATAAAAGTCAATGACCTAATTCAAATATGCATTTCATGTTAATAAATATAAGTTATAACGAAATTAAAAAAAAAAACTTGAAGTTATGACGTCAAATATTATTGTGCTTTTGTCATCATTTGCGATGTGAAGTTAAATAGTGTTTATTAACTTAAGTTGAGTTTTAAGCAAGGCTCTTAATTTTTAGTTCTGAAGTTGGTTAGCTAAGGTTTTTTTATAGGAATGCTATGGGTGTGAAGATGATAAACACATCTAGCCTGTTAAGTGCTTGGTGGTAGATTTTTTCTAGGTGGTAGTAGAGCTGTCTAGGTTTTCTCCTCACGAAATTTTTCTTTACCGAAGAGCTCAAGCTCATTTTTGGGATTTGAACCCACACCATTCCGCGTGTGATCAGCACGCGCTAAGAACTGAGCTATCATCGTTACAGAAGTGTTGTATATATTTTTGAAACGGACACAGAACTTTCTCGCTTATATTGTGTATTTTCATTATTGTGTCGTATTGAGATGTGTCTCTATGTAGTTGTTTTCTATGTTTTCAAATACTGTAACACAATCAAACTTTTACTTTGTGGTAGATTTCCTTAGCAGGAAGTCGTCTAGGTAGGTACCACCGCTGTACCAGTTATTCTGCCGTCAAGCAGTAGTGTGTATATGGTACTGTGTTCCGGTTTGAAGGGTACTGCAGCTAGCGAAATTACTTTGCTACTCAAAATCCTGTGTATTGCTGCAATGGTTATGGACATGCATTATCTTTTACCCTCTAGAGACCGTATCGTTCGTCTCATTATTATTTTTAGATACAAAAAAACAACGCAGTTTAACACTTGGCTTCAAGTGAAAATTCTGTGGATCGAATGATCACGGAGCAGGTGAAACCCATCCCTCCTCACAACCCAAACCTCCTGAATACTACCCCTCCTCCTCATACAATATCCTGGATCTGTGCCTGTCGTAGAGGGTGACAGCGCATTTGCGACACGTAATTGCACCGCTTTCTACACCAGCACACGGCGCAATCAGAATGATAGCTCGATGATGTAATGTTGAGTATCAATGGCAAAGCAGAAACTTATTGGTCATGGGCATGTTTCTATTTAGGGTTCCGTTTCCGAAAGATTTCCAATTTTCCAATTTCCAATAGAATTTTATTTTTGATTTTTATGGTTGACAGGCTAAGTGTTTGACCATAGCTCACCTGTGGCCACGGTGTGGTCGAAGAAAAGTACACTTAGCCTTGAATGGAACTGGCTCTCGAGTGACGCTTCCACCGTGAGATGCTTGGCGGCAGATTTTCAACTATAGGGTGGTAGCTAGCCAGCCTAGTACCAGAAAATACCCAACCACCATGCTATGGTTTCCGCACAATATTTTCCTTCACCGGCAGTTCAAGCTCATTGTTGGGATTTGAATCCACACCCTTCTGCATGAGAACTCACAGCGCTAACCACTGAACTATCATCGCTACAATACTACGTCATAACTTATTACTGAGCGTTCCGAATCAGCAATGTTTTTATAAACTCTCCCACTGCTGGGTGCGGGTCTCTTCTCATTGCGAGAATGGTAAGGTCCACCACCCTGGCCAAATGCGAAATGGCAGGCTTCACTCATCTTCGAGAACTTTTTTAAAGAATTCTCAGACATCTAGTTTTCCGTCACCGTTTGAAGTCATTGGCAACACGCATATAATTTGGAAAACAAGTAAATGGATCTTGGATCAAATAATATAGACGATGTACAGAAAACATGTCTGACTGTTTCGAAGAATATAAAACGAATGGACGGGCCAGAGCGCACGAATTTCTGAAGACTGTAAAATGAGCGCTGGCACTCAATACGTCTCAGTCGTTCACTAGCCATAGGATGCGTGGTAAGTGTTTATTTATCATTAATATTTAATTTAGAAACTTGTTATTAAACTATTTCGACAACAAATGCCCGAAGGGCGATTTAATGATTTTTTTTTAACGTAAAAGTAATGAGACGATCGAGGCGCTCTCCTGATGTTAAGAGATAACGCCTGTCCATGACCATTGCAGCGATACACAGAACTTTCAGTAGCAAAACAAAGTCCGAGGCATCGCTGCTTTGGCGCTCATTACTTTGAGACTAGATGGTTAGTCTCAACAGCCCAGTAATTTCGCTATCTGCAGTACCCTTCAAACCGGAACACAGTAATGTTAGCACACTACTGCTTGGCGGCAGAATATCTGGTACTGCGGTGGTACCTACCTAGACGACCTCCTGCTAAGGAAATCTACCACCAAGTAATGTACATGCAATTATATACGTATAAGCGTTCTAGTCTTTAAAAAAAGAGGTTCATTTTGATAGGAAGCTTTTAGCTGTTTTTGGCTTTTAGAAGCAAAATTTAAATTGGAAAGAAACCTGACTAGAAAGTGTGACACCTTCTTTATATTGTTTACAAATTTTGTATCATACCGATAGTACCGTCGACCCCCAAGATCGATTAAATCAGTTGTAAGACAATCGATACCGGCTAGAGATGTAACGGTCGTGTTCTGTCGATATTTATGAATGAGTCAAGCGTGCGGTAGGTGCGTCGGTCGATTGAACGTTAGAAATATTCGAATTGTAATGTAGTTTAATATTAATAATAGTAACTTGCGGAGATAATATAACTTTATTCGTTATTAGAAAGTTAAAATATGTTATCTTTCGCAAAATTTATTACGTAGATATACTAATTTTATTATGTTAGTATGTATCTTTATTAGAATGTATGTCTATGTTATACTTATGTATGTTAACCCGATGATATCCTTAATTTATTTTTCATCTTTGTTAATGCTTTCCATGCTAAGGTTGCCTGGAAGAGATCGCCTTAAGCGTTAAGCCCATGTAATAATTACAATGACCTTAAGTTTATAAACATATAACTATAGATAACTTTTATTTGTGCATGTGGAATATGTCGTACTAACCTATCACACTAATATTATAAAGCGAAAGTTTGTGCGTTTGAAAGTGTGTTTGTATGTTTGTTACTTCCTTACGCTCAAACAGCTGGACCAATTTTAATAAAATTTGGTATGAAGGTAGCTGACACCCTGGATACATAGGCTACTTTTTATCCCAAAATGTGTTGTGGTCACGTGGGAAAAGCGAGTAACACCGCGGGGCGCAGCTAGTTGCATATAATAGATACACACTTGTCCAAATTTAACATAATTTATGTATATTACGTTTATTTGAGAATTGAATTGAAGCTAATAAGTAAATATCATCACTTTCTCATGTAATTAGGCACCTGCCACCATCGGATTCAACAACTGTTTGTATCGAATACATATCAAAATTCAAACACATTCTAATTGTGATCTTAGTATCGATTTTAAAGCCTATCGCTTTCGTCTCGAATTTCATCTCGATCATTAATTCGAGATATTTAAATTTTATTTAATGAAATTTGCATTTTTAGATGCGATTTGTCGCTGGAAGAGCAGGCCTCACAAGTGGATTGATTTAACTGAGGATTGGTTTCTTATTACAGTTGTCAAAGCAGCGTTGCCCTTGACTTTGTATTGTCACTTCTAAGCCTAACTACCGTTATAATGGTTATAAACAGACGTTAGCTCTTACTATCACAGCGCCCTACTCTGAACTGCTTATAGCGATCTGTTTGACAGTTAGGAAATAGCTACGCGAACACATATCGTATGTCTACGCAATAAGGTCGCAATCACATACCTTTTTCGTATGCGCCTAACAGATATCGAAATAAGAAACACAGAATACAAAGGCAGGAGAGCATTGTTTGTCTAATAATGATTACAAGTCCACGGCATCACTTTCGATGCTCATTACTTTGAAGAATTATATTATTACAAACTTTGTAATCCCTTAAAGTTGGGCATAATCTTGAAATCTTAATCTTTAATCTTGTTGGGCATAAGTTTGACCGCCAACTCACCTGATGTTAAGAGAACATGAAGTCTACGATAGAGCATGCTTACCTAGAAGAAATCGATTAACCCACGATTTGAAGGCACCCAGATTATAACTACCATGATAGTTATAATCTGGGTGCCTTCAAATCCCCACTTGGGCAGCAAATTCCACTGTTTTCTAGACCAGGCTGGTGGCCGTTTAACCTCCGGGACCCAGTCGGATATGATTTTCGCCCATACCTCCGCTGGCAGCGGCTGTCGTGTTCAGCCCAGTCCCACCAGCTACATCTATAAACAACATTTTCTGCAAGCATGCGGAGTCAATGCATATATCAATTAGAACCTCATTATTGGTCAATCCCTGTGAGGTCGTTAAAGTGAATAATATCGATAATTTATATTGTCTAGATCGGTTGCATTCGAGTTAATCGAATAAACGAAACGAATTCGATAAATCATACATTTAGAACTCAGCGGGGAGGCACATTCGATATTATGTGTCAATTCAGAATCGAATCGAATTTGTTTACGATTGTTTATTATAAATCGATTAAAATATAATGACTGTATTTGGAATGATAATTTGGTTGACTAGTACTAATAAATGTCGGATTTTTGTATAATAATACAGCCTTGGTACTTTATTGACTGCTAATCATATATGTTGATATAGGTACCAACGTAATAATTAATTTTATGACTTACAGACTTTATTAGGTTTATTTTCTTGGTATCGAATTTAAACGCTATTCTAATACGGCTAAGATGTTTAGATGAAATAAAATGTGGCATGTATGATAATTAAATAACCGAATAGGTAAATGGAGTGATTATCCGTTTGAAATATATTGAGTAAGCAATTCAAACACGATGTTTTTTTTTTTTTTTATCAAAATAGTTTTGCGTTTGACCTCACACTGCCTGATGTTATCTAGTACGAACTAAGATGGAACACGCTTACCTAGAATGAATCTATTAACTTTGGATTTGAAGACACCCATATTGTTTCTTTCAGGGAACACAGACTCTGGCATAGATTTCCACGATCTCGCTGTGCAATATATATATACCTAGAGGTAAAACTCCTTAGTAAGTCTCCTAGGTAAGTATTACTGCTGTATCAAATATTCTACCGCTAAGCAGTAGTGTGTAAATATTACTCTGTTCTAGTTTTAAAGGGTAATGTGTAGAGTACACATTATAAGGCTTTTGAGACAAGCCATCGAATTTCATTAAGTAATTAGCGCCAAAACAGCGCAGTCCCTGTACTTTGTTTTGTTATCCAAAGTTCTGGGTATAGCTGTAATGATCATGGGCATGTTATCTCTTACCTTTAGAATAGCGCCTAGTTTGATTTAGTGACGTAAAAAATGTATTAAATTATACTTATTGTATTGTTTGTATTGCAGCTGTTCAGTCACAAAGTTATGAATTAGCCACAGAAAAAAACCCAAAACAAATAATATTCGTTACATTTATTATTAATTAATTTGTTATTTATTAATTACATATTATGTTTAAAAAAAATGTGGATATAGCACCTTTACTTATATGCATTTGTATATTAAAACGCCTACTCAAATGAAAAACACATAATTATAAAATTAACTTTCATTAATATGATTGATGCTACGAACTGACGACCTCGAGCCAGTGGTCAAATTCTAATGATGCTTATATTTTAACCCAATTAATAATGATATCTTACAAGCAATCATTAATAAGAACAAAGACTTCATAGCTCATGACGTTAAGTAAGACAGTGTTAGCTTTTAAGTTAGTGGCTATTTTCTTGGGGAATATGTATCGAATTATCGTAGAACACCAGAAATCAGAAGCAAAACACGGAGTGTGGCTGAGAAAAAATGTAAATGTTTTGTAGGACATTTCACATAGCGCCATCTAGCCTCAAACTAAGCAAAACTATAGGAACCAGGTAGCTAACAGAATTCGCAAATACTTTTTTGAAATACCTACTAGTAATACATAGATAAATTACTGGGCTGTTGAGACTAACCATCGAAAGTCTCAAAGTAATGAACGTCAAAGCAGCGATGCCCCGGGCTTTGTTTTGCTGCTCAAAGTTCTGTGTATTGATGCAATGGTCATGGGCATGCGTTATCTCTACCATCAGGAGAGAGTATGGTTCGTCTCATTACTATTACATTAAAAAAAGAGAGCTTTTAGCATTTTTTTATGGTTACCAGGCTAGGTATTTGACCACAGCCAACCTGATGTTAAGTGGTTGAAGATGGTAAACACCTAGCCTGGAATAGAATCGGTTCTCAAGTGAGGCTGCCGGAACATACTGTTAGGTGCTTGGCGGCAGACTTTTAACTTGAGAGTGAGGGTGGTAGCTAGCCAGCCGAGTACTATAAAATACCCAACCACGGTTTCTTCACGATGTGTTCCGTCACCGGGAGTTCAAGCTCATTGTTCATTGTTCAACCAACGCCTTCCGGCGTGTGAACCGACCGTGCTAACCACTGAGCTATCATCGCTACGAACTCATGACAGTCTTGCCCAGTGGCATTAACTTGAACTACGGTGCCACAGCGACAACCATATTCACTTGGTTGAATGGCAACAAAACCTTGCCGGGTCGTTAGTTTACAATATATTGACGCCAGAAGCCACTATAACTTAGTTTTCTAATTGAAAATTCCGTATCTACGCAATATAGGTATTTTATGGCATCCGTTTTCACAAAATTAATATAAATTGGTTGAAATAGCCCCCGAAGGCAATACGATCGACTTAATGCTATTCTGTTTGTATTAGTCAAATCAAAGGCCAACTGGATAACGCTGTAGACTGTCTTTCGATTTAAATATTAATATGTGTCATTTTGACACTAATTTAATGAAAATGCGCAAAATCTACGCTGCATGTTTTCAACCTTATTTTTTTGTAAATGAATGTAATTTTCGTTAATTAATTGACATTTATATCGCTGTTTTCATTTATGAGGTTGGTCTATTGGGCACAATAGGGAAACTGTTTAAATTTATTTACTTATTTATTTAATTTATTGGCCTTATAACACATTCAGTTACACAGGGAAAGTCACAATTACATAATTACAAAAAATTAGACTACAAAATGACATGTCAATATAACAAATAAATCATCTCAGCATCTCATCTCGGTGTTCTGTATTTATTACAAAAAAAAGTATTTAAGTATTCTATCGGTTATCTGACTTCCATAGTACAAGTTTTGCTTAGTTTGGGGTCAGATAGCGCTGTGTGTAATATCCTACAATAAAAAATAAAAATAAATCTCAATCGGCGTTTGGATGATTTTCAAGCGCTAGAAATGCTTTATTTTTTAGCCAAGAGAAGATCGTTATCACGTCATCTCCACGCATGCTCGTAATAAGACAAGTGAGCTGTAAAACAAGGCATGCTTTGTGTACCACACGGAACAATGCAACATGTGGAGCGAGGATGCGCGGAGGTCGAGCCAAGGTTCGAAGGCGATACCTTTTGTTCTAATCTAGGTTATGACAAATGTTGTTAGGTGAACTGAAGCCGCTATTGCAGGTATATATAAGACTAGATACATCTGAAGGATTACTCAGCACGATACTACTAAATTACAAATAAATAAATAATTAAATAATTATCGTAGGACTATACAAGTATACACACAGCGCCATCTGGCCCGAAACTAAGCAGAGCTTGTGTGATGGAAGTCAGATAACTGATAGAATACATAAATACTTTTTATAATTACATACTTATAATACACACAGAACACAGATTTGTTTATATCAGGGTTGTCCAAACTACATACGTCCGCGGGCTAAAATTTCTTTTCATGTCGATCCCGTACATGTTTCACTTTTTTTGCTAGCGTTATCGCTAATCGAATGTTACTTTGTAAACTCCCTCAGTTTTCATAATGAAGTGTACAAAATGTCCTCAACAGTACCGCAATCCAAGAAGACAATAAAATTAAAGACAGATATTATACTATTGCATATACAATATTGTAACTGTTGACAAGTATTGGTAAATAAATATAAATTTGTGCTCGCAGACATGGTCTAAAGTCACGTGAAAAGCGAAAAAACGTGTCGTATCTTAGACGGATATATGATTCCTATTTTTTATATTTTTATTGTATTTTAATACCTTTCTTGGTACTCCACTGAAATGCCTTAAAAAGGTTGTGTGTTCGACCATAACTCAAACAATGTCAGTCGACTGTGCGGTTGAAGATGAACATTAGATTGGAATAGGAACCCTGTTTCAAGTAAGTAAAGGATCAGGTAGAATCTACTTTTAACAGACTCCTGAAAAAGGAGGAGGTTCTCAATTCGTCGGAATCTTTTTTTTCTGTTCGCCGATTACTCAAAGACACCCGGACCGATGAAATAAATTATTTTTTGTTGAAATGAGTATAAGTTCCCAGGTTACCGCTAAGAAATTTCATGAAAGTCGGTTCAGCATTTTGATTTTCTAACCAAAATATCTAAAACTTTTAAAGCCGTATTTCGAGTTAAGGGCATGGAGTCGGTAGTTTTTTAATTGTTTTGGTTATTTTTTATTAAGAGACTAAAATGCGTTTCATAAGTGAATCCCCATGATATTGCTGTATTCAATCCTACACAATTATCCTAAAAAACTGTCAGCTTAACTCTAATCATGTCTATACTATACAGCCCAATATCCCTTGCACCGATTTCCAATACCCAATGAGCACAGTTCGCGGTCACCGCGTGTCCTACAAACGACCTTCGCTCCTGAGGTCGCGCCGGTGACCGGCCACCATTAACATCGAGACAAAGCCTACAAATGAATAAGAACACTTGACGCACGACACTTTGACTGAAGGAGCTCTAAAATGCTGCTTTGTTTCTACGTAATGATAAACAGATAAGGTAATGAAAAAAAGTTTTTCGTTTTGTAAAAGTATTATATCATACCATAGCTGATTAATTATAAAACCATTATTCAGATAGAAAAGCAGGAAACTGGATTTTAACACTAAGGCTCCTAATAGCAATCTGGTTATTGGCATGCCTGACAAATAATCGTATAGCCCGGTAACTGTTATTTTCAATCTTTACTAAGAAAATACTACTTATAGCTATTTCATTTTCAGCCATGAATAATACGAGAGAGAGAGAGAGAGAGAGAGAGAGAAAAAAAGAGAAGAATAATCTCGATAAAATATTGGTTGATAAATGAGTCTACAGCTAAATGCAAATTCCTGCACTTTCTTTCCATGATACAAAACCGACACTGACTTGTATCTCATTTAGTATTAGTTCTGTTTACCGTGGCGTGGTTTCAATGGCTTCAATACCCACTCCGAACAAACTTTAATTTGAATAACATAGATGATTTTCTTGTTCTGGGTGTTATATGTATATGTATGTATATATTTACAAAGAAATAAAAAACCTTGCTATCACGAGACGCCCAGCAGATGTATGGCATTTTTTTTACAGTAGCTGCTCACACAGATAAGCAACGAAGTGTTTAGTATACACACAAGGCAATCGAGAGAAATGACGTAGAACGAGCACGACGGCATAAGAGATCGTCACGCCATTTGCCGTCACGGCATACGAGTCGATTTTACTGCTAAAGCGCGACAATAGATGTTTCACATAAAAACGGTGCTTTCAGCTTATTAGTCACTTAGTTTTAGGCTAGATGGCACTACAATGCGCTCCGTTATTTATTTACAAAGGAGATAAATAAATAAATATCATATGACATTACACACAGCGCCATCTGACCCCAAACTAAGCAAAGCTTGTGCTATGGATGACACTGATAGAATACTTAATTTTGTTTAATAAATACATTCTTATAATACATGTATGTACACCCGGACACAGAACAAACATTTGTAAAAAAATGCTTGTCCTGGATGGGAATCGAACCCACGCCCTTCAGCTTTTGGAGCAGACATACTACTACAAAACCCACTCTGTCAAAATGTAAGTACGTCGCAATAATTCGGAGCGTCATTTTATCGGCCACATTGTGAGCGGCTGCCTTTATCATGCAAACTAGCCACGAGTTTGGTTCGGTTCAGCTTCGCGGACGAAACAATGTTATGGTATCGACAACCTCAGACAGAGACGAGGGTTTCAGACAAACAACTTAAGAAAAACCTCAAGTTGAAGAAACTTAACATAGGTAGAATGTAGAAAATTTGTTACTTTTGTATTGAACGTGGATAGGATACGTACCTATCTAAATACAGATAGATCTACTAGAGCGATTTATGTTTATTTCTTTTCAGATACTAATGTTTGTTATTATGGTAATAAGTAATGTCTGCTCCGAGCTGACCTTCCAAAGATGTAAGGCGTGGGTTCGATTTCCACTCAGGACAAACATTTGTGTGATGAGCCTAAATGATTGTTTTGTGTCTGGATGTTCTGTATGTATTAAAAGTAAATAAGCAACAATTTTTTTTGCAAAAAGTTCCACCATGTATCCGCATCACTGTAGGACAACAGGGTGTAATCAAACGCAAACCTATTTTCATTGCTAAAATCATGGCCTTCTATTTTGCGTAGACGGGTAAAAGACATTCTTTGAATATTTTTTTATGCTTGATCACAGCTCACCTGATATTAAATGACGGTGTAGTCGAAGATGGTAAAGCACACCTAACCTGGAATAGAACTGACTCTCAAGTGAGGCAGCCGGAACACACCGTTAGTTGCTTGGTGGCAGATTTTCAATTAGAGGGTGGTAGTTAGCCAGCCGAGTAGGTACTAGAAAATACCCTACCACTATGCTATGTTTTCCTGTACCAGCAGCTCAAGCTCATTGATGGGGTTTCAATTAACGCTCTACGGCGTGCCAATCGACCGCGCTAACCACTGAACTATCATCGCTACAGAAAAAAACATACGGGAAAAGTAAAAGAAAATATGGTTCCAAACATAAACCATTATCAACATACCAATAAATATTCAAGAACACATTTAAGTTACTTGTTGATGTTTAAAACTAGTTTCCTCATGGGAGACTGGCCTACTATTTCAATCACAATGATCAAATATTTCCGTTGGTGCTAGAAACGGAGATACCAATCGACGGAATGAGGACCAAAAGGTCTTCGCAGCGGATATTGTATGCAATACTAACTCTATGTATTAATATTTATTTATGTATCTTTGCTTTATTTACTTGGTGGTAGATCTCCTTAGCAGGAGGTCGTCAAAGTAAGTACCACCGCAGTACCAGATATTCTGCCGCCAAGCAGTAGTGTGTAAATATTACTGTGTTCCGGTTTGAAGTTAGCAAAATTACTAGGCTGTTGAGACTAATCATCGAAAGTCTCAAAATAATGAGTGCCAAAGCAGTGATGCCTTGAATTTTGTTTTACTACACAAAGTTCCATGTATCGCTGCAATGATCACGGACAGGCGTTATCTCTTACCATCAGCAGAGCGTTTCGTTCGGCTAATTAGGTATTATTACAGTTAAAAAAATTAAAGATTATTTTACTATAAATAAATCATTTTAATTTTATTTTACTCGTAAGGACAATGTTCAATGTTTATATTTAGTTTATTTCCGCTTAACCGTCGTTCCAGTTCCAACAGTGACGAGGAGACTTAAATTTAACTAATTTTACACTGCTTATTTATTAAAAACCCTAATCTTACTTAAAATCTAGAACTCATAAACTTAGAAATATTCTTAATTTGACAAATATAAAAAATTAAAACTACAATAAAATAATTAAAATAATCAAGAATCCTCCTCTCTGCAGTAACCACTTTGTCGACACGTGTTTCACCTCTACACGAGGCATCCTCAGGACGTGTTGACTCTTCGAGCGCTTGGTCGAGACTGAGTCAAAATGAACTTCCGCAAAGTAACGCCTGAATCAATCAATTATCGTAAGGACAATATAACATTTTGTGTAGAGTCGGGTACCAAAATTTTCATTTCAGCTGTAGAACGTCTACTGCTGGACATAAACATCCCCCATTGACTTCCACAAAGACCGGTTAGAAGCGGCTCGCACCCAGCGTGTTCCTGCGATCTTGATTAGGTCGTCTGTCCACCTTGTGGGTGGACGTCCTACGCTGCGCTTACCGCTTAGCCCTTACCGAGAGGAGACCACAGTCTCCACTCCAGAATTTTGCAACCGCATCGTCCATCAGTTCTCCGTGCTATGTGCCCTGTCCACTGCCACTTCAACATGGAGCCTATAATATAACTTTTGAATACTTGTTTTTATTACATTTTTTTTACAACAGACTAGAAAAATGATAGAACTGTGATCGAAGATACGATGCGTTTACTAGGGCAAGCGCAAATCAAGCATGAAATGAATTTCTTGTCTTCCTAGGGAATGTGTTCCAATGAAAATGGCATATTCGGGATAAAATACAAAGGAAATTGAGAGTGACAATGAAACGCATGCGTGCCTGTGGTTAGCTAGCCTAACCTAAAGCCGTTATCAGGAAATTACTTTAAACATTACAGAAAACTCAAAGGTTCTAAACAATTTACGTAGCGTTAAGTTTATACCTGCCGTATTTGGATACTTACCTACAGCGTAACCTTTGGCAGTAGTTACCAGTCGAGCAATCAGTGCCGTCCGTGAACTGGTGGCGAGCAGGTCTAAATGTATATAGGAGGAAAACGCGCGACCCTACGACCTGGGACCAAGCGGATGGACCAAGTAATAGAAGGTAGCGGATATGTGTTGACATGACATTTTTTTTAAACATTCCGTAATTTAAGTCCAGTGTTAATTGGATAGATAACTCTTTATTGTTCAAAACAAAATTATACAATACTAGCGGACGCCTCGCGGTTTCGAGATTCAACATCGATTTTTTATATATTATATATCTAGTATTTATGTACTACTCGTAGTTGTATTTTTCTCGTTAGCACACCCCGTCGTTTTACAGAGAAGGTTGCTTGTAGGAGATCGCTTTTAGCGATAAGGCTGCCACTTGTGGGACTAACTCATAAGATTCTTTTGTTTTCTGTTTTTGGTGTACACAATAAAGAGTTTTTATCTATCTATCATATTACTTTTTTTATTTAAAACTTGACTTTAATCTATAGTAGATAAGTACCGTAAATTTTCGTGTTAGCATTCTCCATATTTGGCATTTCATATCATTTTCCTTATACAAAAAAACATGAAGAGATCGGTTTAAAAACATATGGTTCGAAGTAACTTCCATTAAAAACTTTGACTAGTGTCAAAAGATTTAGCAAAAATTGATACTTGACATCCCTAAAGATTATTAATTTAAATTATCATTAAATCTCTTTGACTTACACATATAACAGCAAACGATGCTTGCATGCGACTAGTTATTATATAACGCTGTAAATATGTCAATAGTGCTGCATCGTCTAAGGCGACCTTAACCCGGCGTCTGGGTCACGACTCAAGATGTCGCTGGTACAGGTAGGCTGGTAAAGGTTTCGCCTCACAGAAAGCGCAGCAGTAGCGCAGTGTTAGGTGCGTGACAAAACAAACATCTGCTTGCCTTTCTGACAAGATTTCACAGGGATATTAAGACTAACGATCGAAAGTCTCAAAGTAATGAGCGCCAAATCAGCAATGCCCTGGACTTTGTTTATGCGCTATCTTTTACAATAATGAGAGTTGTAACTCCATTCAATTTTTACCTATAACCATCATTTAGATTGACACGGGAGCAATAGGATAGAAATCATTCTTATTCCGTAATAATTACTGTATTGTTAATTATTGGCGTATTCCTTTGGAGTCTGTTCTTCTAGAGATTGTGTGGGTTGGATTCTAAACCGGTTAGTTGTTTGAATGACATGTTTATGTCTGCGCTAGGTCTATGGGTTACAACCATCATCATCTTCAGCCCGTAATCGTCTACTGCTTAGCATAGGCGTCTCTTTTGTACGTCCTTTGTTCTGACCCTGTGCCAATCTTGTCCATATTTGACCTGCAATTTTTATTATATCGTCAACCCAACGAGCTGGTGGACGACCAACGCTTCGTTAACTTGTTTGCGGCCACCAATCAGTCCACGTTTTCGTCCACCTGCCATAACTTTGCCTGGTAACATATCCTGCCCAACTCCATTTCAGTTTCATTATAACCGATTCGATACAATATAATGTTTTATTAATAACACCAAAATTACAAGTCATAATATTGCAATCCATGTTAAAAATTAACATAAGATATATTGTCCAAGTGTGTGCGTATGTGATTCATAGCATCTCCGATATAGGGAATCATACAAAATAGTTAGTAGAGTGAGTGAAAATTATTTATTACAAGCGGACGCCTCACAGTTTTCCCCGCGTAGTTCCCGTTCCCGTGGGAATACAGAAATAAAAAGTAGCCTATACCGCCCGGAGATAGTGTAGCTTCCCAACGGTGAAATAATTTTTGAAATCGGTCCAGTAGTTTTGGAGCCTATTGAATACAAACAAACAAACAATCAAATCTTTCCTCTTTATAATAGTATAGACAACTTGCGTGGTCATGTTATAGCATCGCTTCTGACTCGCTTTAAGTGTGACAGAACCTTAAGCGCAGATCATGGCGTGGCCAAATGGGAGGCTGTAAAATACAAAGAATGATAAAATTGTAAGCTGTAAACGTATTAAGTGAATTTGTTGTGCGTGAATAGTCCTACACGAAAGACACGACAAAAGTTAAGACAAGTTACAGGTTCAAAAGCAAATTCTACGCTGATCTTGGCTCTGTTATGACTCTAAATAAATTCGAAGTAATCAAACGCATTATTTGGGAAATATACGAGGCTAGAAATACATTTACGTATTTATATACATTCTTAGACTGCCAAAATCCGAGCTAAGAGAAGAACAGAAGAACTCGTAGATGGGCTAAGCAGTATTCAGGAAATTGATTCGAGTTTTTTAAATAAAAAAAATACAAACTAAATCTTTTCTTTAGACTTAGTTTGTATTTTTTTTAGTCAAATGTTTTACACTTAATGAGTTAGGTTTATATAAACTCAAAAATTAGGGTATGGCAAAAAAATTTTAAAAAATTGGGAAGACTTGAAATTTTTTCAAGAATTTTATTACACCAAATAAAATAAGTAATAATTAAAATTATTCCCAAAATCGTCACGAGTAAAATACCATTTAGCTACCATTTGGCTTTTAACTTAAAATTAACATTAATTAATCTTTGTACAACATTAATCTTTGTCCAGCTGTGAACTAAGGAAGGCTGATTATGATAAAAACTCTCCGTTTTGTGAAATTAGGTTAAATACTTCTGTTTATGTATTTGACCACAACTCACCTGATGTTAGGTGTCGGTGTGGTCGAAGATGGTAAAGCACACCTAGCCTGGAATGGCTCGAGTGAGGCTACCGGAACACGCCGATAGATGCTTGGCGGCAGATTTTCAACTAGTGGCCACTAGCCAGCCGAGTACTAGAAAGTACCCTACCACCATGCTATGGTTTCCTCACGATATTTTTCTTCACCGGTAGCTCAAGCTCATTGTTGGGGTTTGAACCCACGTCATTCGGCATGCGAACCAAACGCGCTAACCACTGAGCTATCATCGCTATAATTAAATAAATAAATAATAAATAAATATCATAGGACATTACACACAGCGCCATCTGACCCCAAACTAAGCAGAGCTTGTGTGATGGAAGTCAGATAACTGATAGAATACATAAATACTTTTTTTTTGTAAATACATACTTATAATACATACAGTACACCCAGACACAGAACAAACATCGATGTTAGTCACACAAATGTTAGTCCTGAGTGGGAATTGAACCCACGCCCTTCAGCTCTCGAAGCAGACGCACTACCAATGAACCAACAGGGCTGTCTTTCTTCTGATTACCCGCAGCCTTGTACCTACCTGTAATATAACTGATAATTGCAGTACTGTCATAAAAGACCTTGCCAGTCTAAGTGATATCGGTCAATGTAAAGGTCACCCTTTGTCACCTATACTTGAGGAAAATATTTGTTTTCTAAATCCATTCCATATTGTTTCAAGATGACAATGAAATGGAAATAAAGCATAAAATCATAAGAGAATATATGATAAACTAGCTGCGCCCCGCGATGTTACCAGCTACATGCTTTTAGGATAAAAAGTAGCATATGTGTTAATTCAGGATCTTAACTACCACCGTACCAAATTTCATCCAAATCCGTTCAGTAGTTTTTGCGTGAAAGAGTAACAAACATCCATACATCCAAACTTTCACATTGATGATATTAGTGGGATTCGGCAAACATAGCTTAACTTTTATAACAATGACGTCGGGATTACAGAGAGTAACACAGAACAGAAGTAAGCAGTCACTTTTGATATAGAAATATTTAAACTAATCATCACCATGAGAGAAACCAAAAACCAAGCCAAGCCATGCGCTCGAAGAGTCAACACGTCCTGAGGATGCCTCGTGTAGAGGCGAAACACGTATCGGCAAGTAGTTACTGCAGCGAGAAGAGGATAATTGTAAAGACTTGTGGCTATATTAATTAGTTTTTTGTTTTGATTTGTTTAAGATTTAAGTTTATGTAAAATTTTAGTTATTAAATATGGTTTCGTTGGTTGGTGGTTAGTTTTTTAAATTGTCGTCCAGTTAGTTAAACTTTAATTTAAATCCACATACCTGTTGTAACCGAAACGACTGTAGTGGAAATATACTAAACATAGGTATACCTTAAACACTCGATCTCAAACGTCTTTTAGCATCTATATTATAAAGAAAAAAGGCGATTATCGTGAATTAAATACATTTTGAATGAATCTCAATAACTTGAATATGACAAAGAATCATTTTTAAATATTTTTTATAATCAAATCGTACATACGTTCATAAATTTGAACTACGGTTCAAAATTCCACATTCATGAATTAATAATGACGCCACTCCTATAGTGTAACAATAAAAATATGTTAATGGATTTATAGAAGGATACATTATGTAGTAACGTATATAGGAAATATTCGTTGATACTTTGGTACCGTCACATCTTTTTAGAATTCAGACCAAGGCTGGCGCGCCTGCAGAATATGTAGAAGCTTTCAAAAGACACAGATATACCCCGGACAGTGGGTACATATTTGATTCTTTTAGGGTTGAAACTATGGGATCGCGGGGACAGGGAGTTAAAAATATTCAAAGAGTTGTGTAATTTCTAGGATTTGGGAATTCCTGACAATTTCAAAGCCCCGGGACATGAGACAGCCTACAATCAAAGTCCCGGAAATTCCTGGGACTTCGAGGCTTTTAAGAAATTTTTTTTTTGTTTTTTTTTTTAAATGGTAAGCCTTTTATGCAATCGAGTCCCGACCCGAAAGTCTCGAGACTCTAGACAACTAAAATTACGAAAAGTCCCGGGACCCAAACCCTTAATATATGTATTAAATTTTAGAAAACGAAGACAAATAATAACTTCATACAAACTAAAAACATACAGTTGTAGGGTACACCGGTATACTGACAGCGGCGACCGGTCGCGACACTATTACAAGTCTGTTGGTAAACAAAGCGTAAGTAAAGTATGACCATACAACGCGGCAATGGGGCCAGCATTTCGGGAACTGATGGACATTCCCCACGTACGGACTAAGCGCTTCGATTCCACATCCTTCATACGCACAGCGAGGATGTGGAACTCTCTGCCAGCGTCTGTTTTCCCCGCGAAGTACAATTCGGGTTCAAATCTAGAGTAAACATGTTTTTTTCTAGGTAAGCGTGCTTCATCTTGGACTGCATCCTGCTTAACATCAGGCAGGGCGTGATCAAACGCGAACCTATTTTGTATAGTAAAAAAAACTACGCCAATTGATAGCGGCCTTTTAAATTGGTTTATTTAAGTTTGTAAATAATGTTTGTGGTAGTTTTAGGTGTATATGAAAGGGTGTATATGACAAAAGTTGATCGAATTTATATGATCAGCAGTAAATAGTTCTCGTTTGATTTATTAGAATGTTTTTGATTTATGAGACTTAGAGCTTAGAAATCCAAATGAATTTATAGTGAACATTTACGGACCAACAAATAAGACATTAGATTTCACAGGATGTCCATCCACGCCTACATATATCAATACAGGTTTTATGAAATACATATTTTTCTGCTCTAGAAACTTGAGATAAATTAGGATTAAAGTCAGAAATATAACATGAATTGATAGTAAGTCATTTATATGGATTAACAAAATAAAGACAAACTTTGATATGTATGCTATTCTTAGAAAAAATATTAGAATTTGTCCAATAAATAGAAATAAACTTTCGCGATTTGACTATATGTGAAAAACTATAGATGAATTTTGTTTACTGACCCCGACATTATGACCGTATTACAGTAATCATTGGTTTATTAGTTTAAAGTATTGGTAATTTATAGTATTTTGTGGATGATGAAATCCCGGTGCTAAACATAATTATAATACCAATTTTAGCCAATTAAAACTAATTTTATTTGGTGGCTACTAAACAGTAGTCCGAAATTATTGCCAGCGAAATTACAGAAAAAATGATATTATCGCAAGAATATAGGTGGGTGCTAAGTATAGTTCATATCGATGAAGTGTGATGGTAGGCGTATCTCTTTATACCTTTATGAGTAGCTAGCCGCGACATGCGTTGTTACTCGCTACATTTTTTCGGGATAAAAAAACCTATGTGTTAATACAGGGCGACAGCTAACTTCTTACAAAGTTTCATTAAATTGGTTAAGCCGTTTGAGCGTGAAAAAGTAACAAACACACTCACAAACTTTTAACTTTTTAATATTAGCGTGATAAAGGTCATAGTGCCATGGATTTTGTTTTGTTACTCAAGATTCTGGATACCGCGGCAATGCTGCTGGGCAGGCATATCTCTCACATAAGCTTCTTTTTCCTATCATTACAAGTTACCATAAAAATCTGCATTAAAACTTCCCATAAATCAGACTTAGAGCGAGGAATTCTTCATGAATTGGTAATGGCACCTCTCCTATTGACCAACAATGAAGACATTGAACTTGGGCCCACGAACCTCGGTGCTCGGACTGGCGACCCACGCCTGCAATGCCCATGTGTGGCTCGTGCCTTAACATGGGGCAATTTAAAAGAGGAAGCGTGTATGGTAGCAATTTCTAGTAGGTAGCCGCATAACCGTTAAACCGTGGCCCCACCACGTAAGTCGCTAGCTTAAACTCTGGGTAAAAACTACCAACTACGTGAGTCCCAATTTGACGCCAGCTTCTAAAAGATTCCGATCAACATGGCGTCATATAATTTTACAAAATCTCAGACTGAACCATCAAATCTAACTTCACAATAAAAATCTACAGTAGGAGTTACTTTAGATTATACAAAGTTAAAAGTTTTGTACAAATGCGGACCAAGGTTTTTCCGTGTGACTTAAGTGCTTCATAATAAAATTGTTAAAATAAGCTGGCAAAATATTAACCTTTTGTACAAATGCGAACCATGGTTTCTCCATGCGACTTAAGTGTTATTTTCCATTTATTTTTTACTTATAACCTTTTACACCTCATCCTCAAATGGCCATCGTACGCAATAGAATATAACCCACCCACAATCCCATATTTTGAACCTAAATATCTCCATATGCAGAGCGCGGCTATCGATTCTTACACCAAAACACATGTTGTGTTTGGACCACCGACGAACACTTTACACCTCTCCAATAAAAACAGATAAACAATGCTAATATACCTATCTAAATTCATTCAAACGCACACATCGACTGTTTGTAGTATTTTTTTATAGATAAAAAGCGAAGTGAATTTATGTCTTTTTTAGGATTTGTTATCCAGTTGTGTATAATTGTGTTGTTCTTTACGTGAACCAAGCATTTTGTTTGTGAAATTTGTATTTTAACAAAAACCTTAACTTTTAAGTTCTATTGTTGTCTGCATGTTTTTAGTTTCTGGTTTGCACGATACTGTTACTATCTCTCTTTAGTTACATTAATCACGGGACAAGGTATTACAAGATGCGCCTTACAGTTTTACTCGCTTTTCCGCGATAAAAAGTTGTCTATGTCGTAATTGTAAACGATTTAATTCCACGTTCATTGTGCGGACCACTAGACAATAGAATGTGCTACCTGTATGGGTGCTCCCCGATGGATATAATCTGAGTGTCCTCAAGTCTTAGACTGTTTTAGACCGCATCATCACTTAACATCAGGCGAGATGTCTGTCAAACGTATGCCTATTTACTATTTTACCCGCTACATGTTTTCGGGATAAAAAGTAGCCTATGTGTTAATCTAGGATCTCAGGTACGTCCATGCCAAATTTCACCCAAATTCATTCAGTTGTTTTTGCGTGAAAGAGTAACAAACATACTCACAAACTTTCGCATTTATAATATTAGTAGGATTTCATAAATTGCATCTAAATCTACCCATCAGTTTAAGTGTGAAGAAGTTACAAACAAACAGACAAAACTTCGCATGCATAACATTAATGTGATGGTTCAAGGTCACTCTGAAAATAACAGTAATTGTTTTTTGAATCAGTAACAATGGGTTCCCTGAGTTTTGGCGGGAACGCGGAAAGAGTCGTGTCGCCCTGTTGTTTTTTTTTCCAAAACTAGTGTTTTGGTATTTTATTCATAAAGTGTACATAAAGTACAAGCGCGAGTGTGTGAAAATTATATTATGTGGTGAAACATGACTTTTCGTGTTGCTTCCAAAACTCCATCGAAGCTTTATAGTAAAGTCGCCACCATTTTACTAAAGCATGACTGACATGGACTATAGGTACTTGACCAAGACTGGACTTTGACTATATCTATAGCTGCAAGGCAACTTATTTAACCTTTGACACTTGAAAAGATAAAACACTTGACACTGGCAAATGCTCAAAATGTGACGCCAAAACCAAAGGAAAAAAATGGGTTCCCATCGAAAGTTTCGCATAGCCTGTTAATGATTTCAGAAAAAACTGAAATATTTCGAACACACCATCTTTGTACATTTATGCATGCAATACATTTGAATCCGGAACTGAATGTAATTCTCATATGATTTTACATATATTATGTACTTATAACTAACGTCAACGTCACATGCATTAGAATACTGAATATTCTTATCACTGCATTATTAAATAAAAACAAAGAAACGATCGTACAAAACGTTAAAACCAACTACCTCGATACACAATTGAATTGCTTACAAACTCGTGAACCGAAATGCCTAAAACATGAAACTGGATTCATTATCAAAATAAAATAACTCAATTATTCAACAAACAACACCAATCTTTACCTGTTTAACGTTAGAGTTCATTTTAAGTTTAATAATGTTGGATTATATGACGTTTAAGTTGGTAGGTGTGAGGTTAGTAAAGAGGTCAGGTGATAAGAGCGATCGGTTGTGTGGAGGTCACGTGAAAAGTGGAAAAACTGAAGCCACGTGTATTTAATTCTGCGTAATTTTGTGACTGTTAATTGTTATTCGAGAATTTTCATTTAAAACGGTCAAACAGTCATCATAGCTCACATGATGTTAGTTTAGATATGATGTAACCTTCTTTTTCTAATTTATTTACGGGTCTTTTGTGGTTGCCACACGGCAATCCCATCGTATTTTCTACCGGGTTTTACTTACAACTAAAATAAAATTGTACACACTACACATAAAAATATACACATTTTCTCAAACACACATTCACTGCCCCACATACACACTAGTCATAATCTAAGTGGGTCACTTGAGGCGACTTACACAACTGAACAGCTCATGTTAATTCTTGTAACGGTATGGGTGAAATTGGTAAACACGCCTAGGGGGATGTCTTTAGATACACGTACATACCTATATTATGGTAAAGACTTTTTTCTACGATGACGCGAGGTCCCTGCAAGAGCCAGGCCCCGGGCGCTTGCCCTGCTTGCCACCCCCTAAGGCCGCCACTGCCTGGAATGACTCTTAAGTGAAGCGGCCGGATCACATCAGGGTCAAAAATTAAGATGACTAAATTTATAATTCTTGGTGGTAGATTTCCTTAGCATGAAGCCGTTTTGCCGCAAAGCAGTAGTGTGTGAACATTACTGTGTTCCAGTTTGAAGGGTACTACTGCTAGCGAAATTACAGGGATGTTTAGACTAACCGTCGAAAATCTCAAAGTAATGAGTGCCAAAACAGAAGCAATACAAAACAAAGTCCGGGGCTTTGTTTTGTTTCGCTGCCCCGGACTTTATTTTATTAGTCAAAGTTCTGTGTATCGCTGCAATGGTAATGGGCATGCGTTATCTCTTACCATTAGGGGAGCGTATCTTTCGTCTCATTACTTTTACATAAAATATATGTATATAACTATTTACAAGTGTATTACGACTAAAACGTTTTTACATGCATACAAGTACCAAAAGTCGACAGAAAACAATATATCCAACAATTGGTCTCGTTGAGGTCGCGAGGACAGGCGTTGGCCTCTTGCAATGTCAATTATCACAACACGGTGTTTGACAAAAGAATTTAGTTGATGCTTCATGCTATAGTAAACCGTAACGTCTTATACAATGGGTATTTGGTTACGCTATACGTAATACACTTTCAGTAGGATACCTTTTTTTTTGTTATTTTTTCGGCAACTAAATATAAGGTCCTTAATTCCAAATCCTTGTTTAAGCATTGGTTTTAGTTATTTACTATTTAACGCGTATAGTTCATGTTGTATATATGTTCTCAAATATTAAGTTAAAGTAGTACAAATACAAATATTTTATTGATAACACCAAAGTTACAAAAGTCAAGTAGTAAAATCGCCGCTACTTTACTAAGGCATGACTGACGGAGTTCAGGATGTCTTTATGTGACTTATAAAAATCAACTTAATTAACTTGATTGTTCATAATAGGAACATATTTATGTGACATAAATTATACGCGTTCTACCTACTTAAGAACATATTTATGTGACATAAATTATACGCGTTCCCGTCAAAATTTGAGTTTTTACGCGACGCAAGTACGTAGCCAACATTTTAGAAACTCTTACCTTTAGTCACGGTCAACTAGATTCTGTTGTTAATTTTATATATCTTTGAGTTATATACATATGTACATATATTTATAGTGTAGCGATGATAGCCTAGTGGTTAGCGCGGTCGGTTCACACGCCGAAGGACGTGGGTTTAAACCCCAACAATGAGTTTTAAGCTGCCGGTGAAAGAAAACATCGTGAGGTTTCTAGTACTCGACTGGGTAGCTCAAGTTAAAAATCTGTTCCCAAGCACCGAAGAGTGTGTTCTGGCAACCTCATTTGAGAGCCAGTTCCATTCCATACTAGGTGTGTTCACCATCTTCGACCACGCCGTCACTTAACATCAAGTGAGCTGTGGTCAAACACTTAGTCTGTTAACCATAAAGAAAGATATTACTTTAACACAAGCAGTAAGTATAAACCAGAAAAAGGGCATCTGAAAACAGTCGCTTTCTTTTTTAATTTTCGTGTAGACTTTTCTAATTCTTTTTATTTTTATGTCAACGTGTATTTTTTTACAAATATGCAAAGCGCCGTAATTCTAAAACAAATATCTTAGATGAGCAGCCTTCACAGCTAGAGCAAGGTCGGAATATAAAGCTCTGGAGGCGTTACAATAACAGCTATTGTATCGCAAACAAACGTTATGTCTGTAACATGTTGATTGATTTATTATAATGTTAGTTAAAGTTATTTAAGGCAAAAATGTATGCATTGTTATGAAAATCCGAAAGGACAATCTTTTGAAAATAAATTGTGTAGGTTGCATAATTAACATTTAGTTATTTTCTTACGGCGTGCAATTTTATTTTTTTATTGTAAATAATATGCGTTCGACGAAGCCATTGTATTTAAAAAATAAAAAAATATCGTAGGACATTACACACAGCGCCATCTGACCCCAAACTAAGCAAAGCTTGTACTATGGGAGTCAGATAACTGATAAAATACTTAATTTTTTTTTTAATTGGTTAACTTGAAAAAAATTAGATTAAAAACGTCTATATTTCTAAGATTATTTATTTAAACATGTCTACGAAAGATGCATTATAATGTTATTATTATTTTTTTATTTAGAGAAAATTTAGATAAAAAAATTAAAAGAAAATAGTTCTTATTTGTTTTTGGCGTCGTACTTTGTTCATTTGCCAGTGTCAACTATTACGATATTTTCAAGTATTTTAAGATCAATTTTGGAAGCAATCAATCAAATCAAGCAAGCAAGCAACACGAACAATCATGTTTTACCACATCATTTTCTTTCCTTTGTTCCCGCAAAAAACTTCAAATCTTAAGTTAGTTATTTTCCAATGAACATACTAACTACTATACTAACCCGTATCTTGACAGACAGTTCCATCCCAGTAAGGCAGTGGGCGTTTTTTACGTTCATCCATTTAAAGAAGTACATAGTTCATTTGCTTGACAATAGGAGTCGATTACAATCAACTATTTACGCTGTTCTTAAGGCACCTACCATAAAAATATAATGCTAATACATAATATACATTATCTCATACAAAAAACGGTGTGGGGGTAAATCGGACTACTCTTCGGTAAATTTGTAGTGTTATGTGGTGTAGATGGCACCACTTTGTGAACGTGTTGCGGACTGCATTAGCTTTACGTCGGCTACTTCATAGAAGTGTAGCGCCCAATATATAGATGGCGCTTCTTTCTGAGGGAACAAACTGTTTGATTTGTATGTGAAAATTCATTCGAGAGATTTCAGAATAAAATTCTTGCATTGGCTAGATTATATACCCTCCATTCGATTGTTCGCCCATATTTGCTATACAACTTTTCTTTTGATAAAACTTGGCAATGTCCAATGTTTATTAGCTTTTTTTGTGATGAGAACTCCTCGAATTTGAGACTCTGGTGTAACCACGGCCGACTCGTACATTCTTCAATATGCCGTAGTTAGAAAGCATTGTATTCCAGCCTAAAATACAGAATTTAGATTAAAATACCACACTAGTAATCAATACGATAACAAATCAATCATATTGGCATTTTTATTGCGCGCCTAGTACCTACCAACTTTCAAATCCCATAGAATTAGTTAGAAATAATTAACTAAACACAAAGTCTATGCGAAATCACCAATAATTTCGACTTCAATACCAAAGGTCACGCAAACTTCACTCTTGACATGAGCATCGCAAATGAAAAATCATGCGTTAACAATTTTCTATCCATTTATCATTTAACCAATATAATTTACTGCTATGTTACTAAAATCCAAGAAAATATGAGCACTTTATTATCAATGACAAGGTGTCAATTTGCCTTGATAAGTATCTAGTTCAACAGTTTTTAAGATGTAAAAAATTAAGTTGGTAGAATCGTAAGGCTGTGACATAAAGATTCATTGTCGCATTGAAACCCAAGCTCAAATTGGAAAACCACGATCTAAAGAGAAGCGTGATTTGTATGAAGCATAGATCACATGCAAAGAGGAGATGGCATAGTTTTTTTTGAGTTGGCGATAACGTCAGGTTACGTTTTGAATCTAAATTATCTATCATCTTCACAACCATAATGAAGTTGTTTGCAGCATTATTTCCTATATTGTACCTACACTCTGTAGACCTTCAAACAAAAAGTGAAAATCAACAAGAGTTCCCCACCACAGAATCATGTGTACGTTTAGCGAAACAAAGATAGACGATCATTTCTAAAGCCAAAAAAAGAAAAGTCTTTGCTTACTTACGCCACCTCCTCTCAGTGAATTCTCCTTGGTCACATGCGTCGTTTGTATGTAGTTTGTCATCACATGTTGTTGTAACAAATATTACGTTCAGAATGCAATGTTACATAAACGTCTTGTGTTTTTGCAGCTGATTGTTTCGCGTGATACATATTGAGCTCGTATTTCGTGCCGATCTGTTTCTTTGATTTTGTGGTAACTTGTATTCCAGTGATGTAGGTCTTTCACTGCAGCAGTTAGTGACCTCAAATTCCTTATTAGTTTTTTTTAATAGAGTTTATGCATTCAAAATCAACTATCATGACCATTTAGTAGAATATCTATTCGATTCCCACTAGAGTAAACATTAATGTGACGATAAGTATTTGCTCTGTGTCTGGGTGTTCTGTATTTGTTATTTTATGTATGTTTTCAAAAAAGTATTTATATCAGTTATCTGATTTCAATAGTACATGGTTTGCTTAGTTTGGTGCTAGATGGCGCTGTGTGAAATAGTCTACATTATTTATTTTTATATATTTACCCGCGGCTTCGTCCGCGTGGAATTAAATAAAAAATAGTTTTGTTCAGTTCGCAGAATAAAAAAAATTAATAGTTATCCTCGCAACGAAATATCAAGGCTGCCCTTAACCTCATCCTTTTTTATTTTTTGAACAGTCATGACTAGCATTTGTGACACTTAACGACATCTGGTGGAGGATAGAGGTAGTCCCCTTGAACGTTTTTGGTAATTCCACAGGAGCTTAACAATTTTCTGATAAAAATGGTATCCTGTATGTTAATCCAGGTACCTAATAAACTTTATGGGTGCCAAATTTCATCCAAATCCGTTGAGACATTTTTGCGTGATTGAGGAACAAACATTCACATTTACAATATTAGTAGGATTACAAGGATTTATTTATTTCATCATCATCATCATCATTTCAGCCGTAGGATGTCCCCTGCTGGATATAGGCCTCCCGAGCGATTGGAAGCGGCTCGCATCCAGTGCGTTCCTGCGGTCTTTACTAGGTCGTCTATCCACCTTGTGGGGGGACGTCCTACGCTGCGCTTTCCGATCCGTGGCCTCCACTCCAGAACTTTGCAGCCCCATCGGCCATCAGTTTTACGTGCTATGTGCCCTGCCCACTGCCACTTCAACTTGCTAATCCTATTTAACTAATAACTTACTAATTATTTGTGTTTCGTTAAAAAAATAATGCGCCACATGAAGGTTAAAGCTCATGATGAAATGTTTCATTTAAATTCAAGTTTTTGTGTATATATATGTACTTATACTAAAATGGTGCTTCATTTTGTTTGTATAATTAATAATGTCTTTGGACAAAAATGCATTAAAATTCTTATCTTGCGCCACATTGATTCGATAGCATTGCAAACAGACGCTTGTCAAGTTCACTCAAGAATTACTCGATTAAGATCAAAGAATAAAATTAAAACAAATAAAAATATCGTAGGACATTACACACAGCGCCATCTGACCCCAAACTAAGCAAAGCTTGTTCTATAGAAGTCAGATAACTGATAGAATATTTAAATACTTTTTTTTTGTTAACATAACACCCAGACATAACAAACATTTGTTTATAAAAAAAAAAATATATAAAATATTTGTCTTGGGTGGGAATTGAACTCACGCCCTACCATGATGACGTCTCTTTCATATTCCGTTGTGTAAAGTATAATTATACTATAAGCTTGAGATGTATATTGTATACACATAAAACTCTATGTAATGTGACAGGTAACCAATATTCCTAAGTGGCGAAATTTAAACTATGCTATGATTGACAGGCTAGGCGTTTGACCACAGTTTATCTGAAGTTAAGTGACGGTGAATGGAACTAGCTCCCAAGTGAGGCTGTCGGAACACTCGGAACACACTGTTAGGGGCCTGGCGACAGATTTCAACATGAGAGTGGTTACTAGCCAGCCGAATACTAGATAGTATAGTACCCTACCACCATGCTATAGTTTCCTATCGATGTTTTCCTTCACCGACAGTTCAAGTTCATTGTTAGGGTTTGAACCTACGCCCTTTGGCGTGTGAACCGACCGCGCTAACTACTGAGCTATCATCGCTATTTAAAATTGTTATAGGATATGACATAGGGAGCGATGTCGAGATATCCGATGAAGGCATATTTTATTCTATTTATCTTGGACTTATCAATCAGCTCGTCTTGAATAAATTCGCAATTTCCTGTCAATATATGTTTCATTAATTTATGGTTTCGATTTCTGTCTTATCGCGGTAATTAAAAGAATGTTGTCATACAGGCTTGCGCAAAACGGTAGAACTAAGCCGAAAGGAGTTTGTCATATTTATAATGATGAATAACTTTAAGTATATAAAGTATTCTATCAGTTATCTAGTTTCCATAGTCTTAACTTTGCTTAGTTTAAAATTTGGGATACAAGCGCTGTTTAAAATGTCATAGGATATTCATTTATGTACGAGTATATTTATGGAATCGATCTAGAAGTTGCAAAATTACTGCTGTTCCAATTATTTTGTATATAAATCATATTTAATCGCTGCTTTGGCGTTATTGAGTGCCAAAGCAGCGATGCCCTGGACTTTATTTTGCTACTCAAAGTTACGTGTATTGCTGCAATGGTCATGAACATGCGCTATCTTTTACCATCAGGAGAGCGTATCATGCGTCTCATTACTTTTACATTAAATTTTTTTTTTATAGAATAACTATAATATTTTCCAACATTTCAGAATTGATTCCACAGCAAAAGTTGTATGTAATGATGATCAAAACGAAATTCTTTAGGTATGGCATTACGGCACGTTCCGCGTAACCCCGTATGGCAGTGATTCAAATAGGGTCAAAGTTTTAAACCACTTAAACCGGCTCTGTATTGCATAATATTATTACAACTAATGAAGATTTTAGATTTTATTTTTCTAAACCTGAAATTGTTTTAATGTAACCGACACTTGAAAACTTCTACTCTACATATATTTTTAATCTTATTCCTAACTATTTTTTCAAAAGGAAAGTAATTTGATCTTTCTTACTGTTTGTTGAAAAGGTTTTTAAGATTCATAAGTTACTTATCATTCTCATAGGTAGATAAGTATGCTTTTTATAAACGACTTCGAAAAAGAAGGAAGTTGTCAATTCGGTTGTATTTTGTTTTTTGAAACCGCATTCAAATCTGTTGCTTAGCGTAGGTACAGACGACGAGAAGCGACTTTAGTTTTATACTACAGAGAAGATGCGCGCCGGTTATCATAAGGGGCAGACAAACGCAGATTTTGTTTTTACTACCTACTCATTGTTAATTCTGTGATGTGATTAGACTCGAAGCGGGAGAAACGCAATCATTTTATGCACATAATAAGTATATAACGTTTAATATGCTCACAAAATAAAAATCAAAGTAACTTTTTGTAGTATAACTTTCTAAATTGGCCACGCAAACAAAGCCGCGTGTATAAGCTACTTAGAGGTATTAAAAAAAATCACAATAGGAATTTAAAGTCTGACGTAAGCAATTTGTAGTTAGACGTATTTATAATGGTCTAATGGCAAGTGCAAATGATGCCTAAGGTCGAAGGTGTCAGGACGGACGACCCACGATGCAAAGAGGTCGGAAAAAACCACTTGAAATTTGATTCACAGTAAATAAATGAGAAACTCAGAAATAACATTATATGAGGCTGTTTTATCGTGTTTATGGTCGATGTTTTATTGCTATTTGGCAATGGCAAGAGGTCAAATTGATGGTGTTAGTAAAAGTCATTTTAATTTGGTCGTATTATATAGCAACTCGATCTGGTTACCAAGTTCACGCCAGTAGCAGTACTTAGTAGATAGCTATATCTAGTGAACTAGAGTTTTACCGATAACACGGAAAATCATGTTGCCGCGTTATGTTATTTTCCAAAACTTGTGTTTTTTTAGTGACATGTAAAAAAGAGTGTTATTAAAAAAAGTGTGTGTATTTGTGAATAGCTGTGGGAAAATTTACAAAGTGTTGAAACATGACGTTTCGTGTTGTTCCAAAACTTCATCGAAACATAAATAGTCATCACTACTTTACTACGGCATGCCTGGATTCAACTCTGACTTATTTGTACTTTGACTTTGCCTGTGACTTGAGTTTTTATGAAACAGGATCTTAATTGAAAACTCCGAAATGTTTGGCACTGGCCAAATGCACAAAGTGCGATACTAAAAACTAAGAAAATAAAAAACTTAGCATGGTAAAGTGTCAATCTTATGGTTTTTAATATGTAAAAGTAGACCTAACCTAACGATCTCTTTTAGTTAAAAAACAACGTCTGTCCATAAACAATGTAGGGGTATCTAAGTTTGAGTAAGTATAAAACAAAGTTTAGGGTATCGCTGCTTTGTTAACAATCGACTGTTAGTCTCAAATCGTTATTTTGCTAGCTGCAGTATCCTTCAAACCGGAGCATAATCGTTGCTTCGCAATATTGTATGATATGAGATCCCAATGTCAGAAACTTCTCTAATTTTTTTTTTATTCTTGGCCATGGTATACATCCTATAAAGTGTGTAGTGTGTTACAACCATTCTGAATACTTTCTCCTATTCGACACCAGACAACGGCAGCGCAAACCTGCACGAATGTAGGATCATCATTAATCAGATGTTGATAAACAGAAGACTTGCGTAAATATTTCAGATTCCTTGCAGTGCGATTCTCATACGATGTGAAAACGAAGCATACCATATGCACTGCTTAGGGTTGCCACTTATAAAATGTTATTTTATTTTTCAGTAAACTAGATTTAATAAATAAATTAGTAAAGAAGAAACTTCTTAGAATTCAATGGTGTATGGTATCAATATTTTAATATAAAAAGTACATTCTGATTTATAATGTAAATGCCAAGGATTTTATTTATCTTGGTTTTCGCTTTTAGCGATAAAGTCACGAGTTCACAAAAGTTTTGTTTACCTTTACTTTATTATATATTTATATTTTGGCTAGTTTTAGTTTTTTTTAAAACATATATAAAACATTAATTTGCTACTTGTAAATTACTAGATACGCCCCGCGGTGTTACCCGCTGCATGTTTTCGGGATAAAAAGTAGCCTATGTGTTAATCCAAGGTCTCAGCTACCTCCATACCAAATTTCATCCAAATCCATTCAGTAGTTTTTGCGTGAAAGAGTAACAAACATTCATCCATCCATCCCTTTAAACTTTCACATTTATAATATTAGTGAGATTCTGTTCAATACAACATTTTCACCGAACAGCTATAAATCAGTGCCAATTATTTCATCATTTAAAAAAAATATCATTAATTATTTTCAGACGTGATAACCCTAGAAATGCAGGCGCATGCGTGCTCCGTTTGTAAAAACACCTGGCGAATACCTCCGTGACCTCACGGACACTTTGCGCCGGGTGAAAGGGCATACTTTGTAGTTAACTGGGCGTGACGGTGCCACGATGTTTGGCAAGCTGTGCACGGAGAATCGAGACTAATATAGCTACTGTGTAATTGGACTATTATTTACTAAATCTGTGTCAATTTGTCTTACATAATATAAGCTCCCTTTTAATTGGCTTCCATAGTAGGAGGCGATTCTATCTGAATCGCCACGACGATGATAAGGGGAAACACTTTGGTGTGGAAACTAGATAAATATATTATCATCTATATCCAAAATTCAATTACGCCACTCGATAGCCCAAGGGTTACATAATTTGTTACGTTGACTTAAAACAAGGAAATCTGAGGGACTTCTTCGTGTTCAAAAATGTACACGTGTTCATGTACACACGATCGTGCCCACGACACATTTGTTTTCTTTTCGCATCTTTTACCTTTCTTGTATTTTATTTTGGCTTATTTTTTTTATTTTCATTTTTGTAATGCACGTTTTTTTAAGTGAAAGCTTTTTTTTTTTCAAAATAGGTTCGCGTTTGACCACACTCTGCCTGATGTTAAACAGTAGTGTGGTCTAAGATAGAGCACGCTTACCCAGAAGAAACCTATTCAATCTGAATTACATTTATTAAACAAAATAAAAAAGACCTCAAATTATACTATTTACAAAATGTATACAAAAAACTTAGTCTAAAAGTCCGTCAGAGGAGGGATATGTGGCCAGAATGGTGGCAGCATTGCCACGCTGGATGGCTTATCTTTTGACCAAAGTAGATACCAGCATTCTGGTCACATGAAGCCTCCTCTAAACGTTTGATTCACTCTAGATTTGAAGACGCCAATATTGTACCTAACAGGGAACACAGACTCCGGCAGAGTTATGACAGTTATGACACGTACGAGACGTTCTCCTGATGGTAAGAGATAACGCCTGCCCATTACCATTGTAGCGATACACAGCATTTTGTGTAGCAAAACAAAATCAGGTCATCGCTGCTTTGGCGCTCATTACTTTGAGAATTTCGATGTTTACTCTCTATAGCTCTGTAATTTCGCTAGCTGCAGTATCCTTCAAACCACTTGATTTATTATGCAAATCATTATTGTTATCCTCGTCGCCAATAAATGTCGGGTTGTTTAATATAGACAACACGTTCATATAATGTTGTTTAAGTAGAAATAGTTCAGAAATAAAATCTAGATGTCGCTACGGCCGAACCAGTGAAATAATAAAACGCGATAGCATTTCGTTTTGTGATTTAGACAACGTGCAACAGAGTTAATGTTTTTGTTGAACAATAAATCCGGTGATGAAAAGTAAGGGTGTTTCATTACAACACTTTTATTCACGAATTAGCTTCTTTTACATGCGTCCCTGATATTGCCGCCCATTTAAGTGTCCTTTTATTACGACACTGACATACGTTACTATAACTGACAGTGGCAACTCTACAATTATTAACATTTTTTTGAACTGTAAATATCTGGAATTGGATAAAACTATATTGTGAATGTTTGTTTAAATATCTATCTATCTGTGTTCGTCCTGTGTTTGTCTATAGTTAGCTTTAAATGTTTTGTTACAGAAAAGGGGAAAAGCACAAAATTCTGTGAACTGTACCAATTAAATATGTATAAGAGTCAATACTTTACTTAACCCAACCTCTTTATGTGGCAGTCTATCATTCCACGTGACATTGGCAGAATTGTGGAGCAAAGGCCATTCATCAAGAGTTGAAGTTGAACATTTTTTTGATGTCAGATAGGGTTTGTTTTGTTTACTAAACTGTAAAGATACTATAATTATATAATGTGTAATTTAAGAGTTAGCTATTATGTTTAATATAAGATAACTAGTGCGACATTTTCGCTGTGCGAAAAAGGACTCTTAAATAAAGAATAAAAAAAATTATTAACTTTTATTGGTGACATATCTACTTACAGGTAGACGGTCCCACTTATCTTTGGACATTTACATTATATGAGTTAGGTAGATACATATTTCTTATTGTGTGTTACATTCAAACAAGATTAATATGTCAAGACCTCCGAATAATCGTAACTTGATCCTTTTTTGTGACAGTCTGTGACACAAAACACTCTTAGCACCAAACTGAGTCATTTCGTAATTATATTACAGTAGCGGACAATTGTATTAGCCATTACATTTTGACATTTTATTTTTCAATATTACTAATAGTTTTATTAATTTGATGAAAGACGTCCATCCTAATTAAAATATGCTTTAGGGCGGTAACTCGATCATGGAGATAAATATTTTAAATTTTACTCTAAATAAACTCGCTTTAGACAATACATTGCAAAAAAAAATATCGCTTTAAAATATTCAGAAATGTAAAAAGTTACTTTGTGTCAAATTCATGACATCTAATTCATTTGTTTGTACAATACGCTAGGTATGTATGGAGTGTGAAGTACTGTCTCCCCCGTGGGACCTGTGTTAAGTACCAGTTCAAGGCAATAATATGCAGATAACGGGTAACTCTTTGGTTAGGTCTTAACTGCTGAGCCTTACTAAGCTAAGATACCGAAAACTCAGAAGAAAACATTTCTTTCTGGTTCCTATGTTTATCATCATCATCATCATCATAATTTCAGCCGTAGGACGTCCACTGCTGGACATAGGCCTCCCCCATTGACTCCACAAAGACCGGTTGGAAGCGGCTCGCATACAGCGCGTTCCTGCGGTCTTTATTAGGTCGTCTGTCCACCTTGTGGGTGGACGTCCTACGCTGCGCTTGCCGGTTCGTGGCCTCCATTCCAGAACTTTGCAGCTCCATCGGCCATCAGTTCTGCGTGCTATGTGCCCTACCCATTGCCACTTCAACTTGCTGATTCTCTGGGCTATGTCGGTTACTTTAGTTCGTCTACGGATCTCCTCATTTCTGAATCGATCTCGCAGGGAAACTCCGAGCATAGCTGTCTCCATAGCTCGTTGTGCTACTTTCAGCTTATAAGCCATTGCACCTATGTTTATAAACTCTTAAAATATATGTTTAGAAACTCTTTAAAACTGTAAGTTTATTTCCTTAAAACTGCAAGGAATATGTTTGTCAAGCTGTGTATGTCTCTAACTGGCGCATGTATCGGAACATAACTTTTTGCAATGTGTGTGCTGTTGGCGTACCAAAATTAAACTCGACCTTGAGCATGGACGAAAGGCTACGACGTAAGTTTTCTATTAGATACATCATTTTCGGGGATTGTGCCTTGCATTGGCAAGACTTAGTTCCATCTGCTTCTTTTTTTCTACCGGACAAAAAGGCAAATGCGACCAAAGAGTTTCCCGTACATAGTAGACATTCCCCATGTCCTCATAGCACTTCGACTACGTTTTTTCATATATATTTCCATCTACAATAAGTGTCAATTCGACAGTAAGCGTGCTTGAATCTAGATAGCATCGTTGCTCAATATCAAGCAGGATGTGGTCAAACGCGAACCTATTATGAATAAAAAATAAATTAAAAAAAACTGATTTGTGCTAAAAAAATCTAAGTTATTTTATGTTACACAATCCTGACACAAAACATACTAAGTAGTTTAATGTAGTCTTTTCATAGCGGGTCGTATATCACTTCAATAAATTAATCTATTTGCGTAATTATACACTACATCAGTGACTTGAATCATAAGGTCACTGATTACATTACCCAATTAAATTCGAGATTAATAAAACATTTAACAGCACTTCCGCGGTCATTAACGGAATTGCAGTCTGATTTCTATCTGCTATTATTAATAAACACTTGTTAAAACCAATTCAATTAACACTATAATTCAATAATCTCTAAAATGTCAAAATAAATAAATCATATGTGAAAACGTGGACCGCATCATACAGAACACCCAGAACAAATATTTTGTTTATACCTCAAAATGTTCATCCTGGGTGTGAATCGAACCCACGACCTTCAGCTCTTGGAGCAGACAGACTACCAATGAACCAACAGGTCTGTCAAATTTATTCGAAACATCTCAACTCTTTACACATATTCTAAAAAGTAACTTTTTTCATATTACCGCAGGGAAAGTAATTCAGTTACGTCAGTAGGTAAGTCGTGAACCTGGCGTGTTATTTATAATTATGTCCATTAATTTGTCATCAGGTGTACAGTGCAGTGCAGTGACAGGTAATTATCGGTATAGTTTACGTTACAAATGATACCTCAGCACCTTTGTGCGTTTGACCTTGTCAATGTGACACCGGTCACATGTGCTATGTAGCAGGTCGGTAGTGTACGTTTATTATTAGGAACAATTTGATATTATTAAAGTGTACCAAATATTCGTTGCCAAAAATTAACTTCTTACGATCAATTTTTTTTGTTTCTTTATTGTAATCTGTCCTCATTGACATTTAGCATTGTTTGTGTTTTTTTTATATGTAAAATAATGAGACGAACGAGACGCTCTCCTGATGGTAAGAGATAACGCCTGTCCATGACTATTGCAGTGATACAGTAACAAAACAAAGTGCAGGGCATCGCTGCTTTGGTGCTCATTACTTTTGGTGTTTTGGTTTGTGTTTTCGTTTTTGGTGCTGTAATGTTATAAACTTTAGGCATGCTTGGTATACACCCATAAATAATCACTCATTGGCATATCCACATCAATGTTGGGTATGTTCAGGTGACTATCTTAGCAGGTCTTGCTCTTTTGACTCTACTCTAGTTTTTTGAGCCTCCTGAAAGTTATTGTTTTCATGAGGTTTGATGCCGCTTTATTGGGATGCATCAGAATCATTTTCTAGTAGGCACTGACTCGCTGTATAATTGTTTCCTTACCTTGTTGTATCTTTACGTCTCGATTTATACTATGTACTAATTAAATATAAATAATCAATTAGTAAAAGAAAGAAACGAAGAAAATGATTTAGAAAATCAAAAAAAAGTACAAATTACTTAAGGTTATAGTGGTTAAGGTTATAGGTTATAGTGGCGGCCTTAACGCTAAAAGAGATCTGGTCCAGGTAACGAGGAACCAGTTTATAGATAGATCATAGATAATGTTTATTACCGGGACTTATTGAGCACAAAAGTTCGCGTAACATCTAAAGGGTTAGGGTTTAGAGTATACTAAGCCAAAAGGGGGTTAGTTTACTCAGCATTAAGAACAAGTGAGAGCTGCTGGCGAAACACACCGTTAGGTGCTTGGCAGTGTGGTAGCTAGCCAACCGAGTACTAGAAAATACCTTACTACCATTCTATGACTTCCTCACGATGTTTTCCCTCACCCGCAGCTCAAGTTCATAGTTGATGTTTGAACCCACTACCTTGACCTAAACACGCTAACCACTGAGCTATCATCATTACAATATTATATATTTTTCTTTGGCTGTTTCTTCGACACGTTTTAATTACTTAGTATCACCTGCCTCCTCTCACCATGTGGTACCATCCACATAGTGAGAAAACTCAGATACAATCAAGTTTATCATAAGTTAAATCAGCTGTAAATCGTAAACTAAGAATTTTGTGACCAAAACTGTTGGATTAAAGATGCTTATCTTTTTAAGCATGGGAAAATAGTTAAATTAACAATTCATGCATAAACTGACCATAATTATATTTATCTCAAACTGGTGATGTAATTTGAATTATAATCTTTGCTATCAGTGACTTTACGGTAAATTATCTTCTTACCGTCTCATTAGGAGGTAAAAATATAGTCATTAGCACAACAGTTGATTTTTTTTACTCCAGATAGATTGGCGACTGATCACACCCAACCTGATGTTAAGCTGTAGTGCGGTCTTAGATGGAGCACGCTTACCTAGAAAAAATCTATTTACTTTGAATTTGAAGTTAACTTGTATCTATGATATATTTAAATGTAAAAGTAATGAGACGAGCAAGACGCTCTCCTGATGGCAAGAGATAACGCCTGTCCATGACCATTGCAGCGATACACAGAAATTTGAGTAAAAGAAAGTCCAGGTTATCGCTGTTTTGGCACTAATTGCTTTAAGACTTTCTATGGTTAGTCTCAATAGCCCTATTATTTCGCTAGCTGCAGTAGTTCAAACCGGAACACAGTAATGTTAACACATTACTGTTTGACGGCATCTGGTGAGCTGTGGTCAAACAGGTCACCTGTGTCTTAAGTGACGGTGTGGTCGAAGATGGTAAATACATGTCTGGAATGAAACTGGATGTTAAGTGAGGCTGTCGGAACACACCGCTAGATGCTTGGCGACAGATTTTTAAGGTTGTTCGTTTTCCATACAAATATTTTTTCCATTTATGGGCAAATAGAGCATAATTTAACAAAGAAATCACAGCTACTGGCATTTATTTTGGTCTTTATTTGCGGTAAATCACAATTGCTTGAATAAAACAGTAGATTATTAGCTTAAAATCAAATTTATGAATGACTTATGAATTTATGATTTTTAAATAATTAGCATAATCCAAAATACCAAATAATAAGACCAAAATAAATGCCACTGTAAAATTATGCTCCATTTTTTTCCATTTGTCCATAAATGGAAAATCATGGAATGGAAATCGAACCACCTTAAGGGTAGTAGCTAGCCAGCCGAATACTAGAAAGTATGTAGAATCGATCGCGCTAAGCACTGAGCTATCATCGCAACGAAGTATGGAATATGTACTATACTACTACATAAATACATACGTTAGAACCAGTCCTTTACTAGGTGTTCCAGCTGTCAAATAAGCAATAATAATAAAATTGATGCGTCCTGTTTGTAATGGTTTCCGTCAAGCAAACTGTAAGTTAAACAAATTCGTTAGCCCCAAACGAAATCGTCATTAACTGCCGGCCAAAGATCGGTGTTAAAGGTCGAATTTCAATTGACCGAAATATTATTTTCCGATACAGTCAGCGAAAGAAATTCCTGAGCTTAGCGTTATACAGTGAAACCTGTATAACTGGGATCTTAAGGGATCTAGGATTTTAGTACCTACCTAGTTTCACAAAGGGGCAGGTTTGACATGGCAGTTTTTTTATTTCTGTATAAAATAGAATAGAGTATCTTGTGCTGCGGTGGTACTTATAATTTTGAAATTATTCGGAGAAAGATTTTCAAAACTTCTATGCAAGCATTTCGAACTATTTTGAACCAAAATAAAATAAATTATAAATTTTGCATTTTTATTTAATTATGTACATAGGTACCTTATGGTGTTTGCGTAGAACAAACTGAAAGCAGCACAACTACAAAAAATATGGGGGGTGTCAATCTCTTTCATGTATAAATTATGAACATCTGAAAAATTCCGCCGTCTATTCCATGAAAGTAAAGATTATGAAATTTTGCAATTTTGAAAATGTACCGGTTTGATCAAAAATTTAAATGGTCACATTGCACTAGTAGCAAATCAATAAACTAACAAACACAAAAACTATTCAAAGCAAGACAGCTCCCCCTGGCGGACGTAAATGGCAACGACTTCGTTTCATACATTTGAGACGAAACTTCTTAGCATTCTATGCATTACCGTGAGTCCATCGCGTTGGACTTGCGACCTAATTCTTACGCTGTACGTATCACGCATTATATCTATACGCAATAGGTTCTAATTGTACTTACTTTTAAAAATATGACTACACGACTTAGTTTGCATATTTAAATTAAACATGGGAACTTAACTTTATTCATTAGGCATTTTTGTTTTAAATCGTTCCTTTTTTTCGCACAATCACATTCATAAATTATTATGGAGTTGCAAAAACAACATAAAAATTATGTTTGACATTACAAACGACCTCATTTTCAACAGTCAACGGCGGGTTAAGAATTTACAGATACATTATTATTGTGTTTTTAGAACTTTAATGACTTATTGAGAATTTTGGTGGGAACGCAGAAAGGTTGTGTCACCACATCATATTGATTTCTAAAACTTATGTATTTTCGCGTGTTTACCTACATATAAAAATAGTGTTGTTTTATTTATAAAGTGTTGAATTACACGTGCAAATCTGGTAAAGCGATATAATGTAATGAGACGTGACTTTTCGTGTTGCTTCTACGTAGACTAAAAAAAAAATAATAGACTTATTTTACTAGATTTGTCTTAAAGTACTTGACACTGACAAATGCACCAAGTGCGGTACCAAAAACAAAGAAGAAAATTATAAAAATTACAACAAGTAGCTAATAAGACATAACGAGACACTTTCAAGTGAAAGCAGAAAACAAACAGTAGTATTTCTAACTATAAACACTTAAAGAAACAAGTTGTGGAAAACAATTTATTGCGGTGGCATATTTTTTCCGCGTTTCCACCAAAATGCAACGGATGTCTTTTGTCTTCATGCAATCCCTGCACAGACTATAAAATTGCTAATAAAACTAGTCTATTATAATCCAGCCAGTCCAAAGATAATCGTTGTCCAGACATGCCGACCATGGACACAGGTCGCAACCTATCAGTGACACCACACCGGTTCGTTAGGCCGCGCACTGACGGATCGAGATTAAACGTCAATTGTAGCCATTGTCGCGGTGATCGGCTCATAAATAACCGGCGGGTGTTGCCAGGTGAGTCGATTTACCTTGTCTGTATGGTACAGAAAGAATCGATTATTTATTAAACTATTTAGTAAATGTAATTGTACCTTGCTTCGAGTTGTGCATGGCTTAGTCCTTTAGTAATTACTTTTAATTAATAAAATTTAGCATTTTTGTGGTACGTTTTACTCCAGATATCATACTGATATCACATGGGGGTTGTACCTAACCTTACCTTTGATAACAATTCACTCGCACAGTAAATAAGACAATGACTGCTGAAATTCTGAAACATTTTCTTTTTTAGTTTTTCGTGTAAGAAATATGTCGATTTAAAAAAAAAATTACAGTTTTTTATGGTTGACAGACTAGGTGTTTGACCACAGCTCATCTTGTGTTAAGTGGCGGCGTGGTCGAAGATGGTAAACACACCTAGCCTAGCCTTGTGAGTGCAACGCAAAATGCAAAATGGTGCATGGTTTTTCAAAGAGGCATTAAAAATAAATTTCAGTAATTCTCTTATAATGACATGGCTACATCTAAATTGTACGTACCAGGAATATTCATTCTAGTGCGTTAATCGCATTAACGATTCCGTGTCCGACACTAGTGGTGGAGACACTTAATTTTGATTTAAGGCGTCTTTTTACAATGGCAACTGGTTGTATTCACAATAGCTCGAAAGTGGAATATCTGATTTAGAAAAAGAGTTAATACAGTGAATATTAGAATCCAGACTAATATTATAATAATAACTCTGCCACTCTTTGTCTTTTTGTCTAAACGACTGATCTAATTTTACTATAATTTGATAAGGATAATATACTCTGAGATACCTAGAAGAAACCGATTCACTTGCGACTTGAAGGCACCTAGTTTGTTTCTATCTGGGAACACCCACTGGGGTTGTAAATTTCATTGTTTAGCGGTTCGTACAATGAAACTAGCTTCAAACCGTTCAGTTCGAGATTTTGGAATATCCACCAAGAAGCGGTGCCGTTTTTTAGGATTCCTGGCTGTCCGAGAAAAGAATGGGCAGGGTGGAATTACGCCATGCAGATGCACGTCACTTCTACATCTCCGAGCGCATGGTCATGGTGCGCATCACGAAGTGACCAATGGTCAACTATGCTTTGTTAAAAAAAAAGATGAAACATAAATGTAGGTTACTTTAGACGTCTGTAACTTTCCAGAAAATACCTATTAGTTCGTCGACCTGTGGACTTATGTGCAAGGCACGCACAATGTTTAGGTATTCTGGTCAGTGCAGTTGGTGCGATGACATGCCATGACCTCGATATGACCCAGGGGGTAACGAACTCACATGTAGAGCACGTCATTAAGTACATATCACAATCGTAACTAGATAATTGATAAATTCAGGCGTCACTTTGCGGAAGTTCATTTTCAATGTTCAAGGTATTTAGTGTATTTCCGCTTTGGTTACAACAGTGATAAGGGTTTTAGATAAAATGTATCTAATTGGATGACGATTTTTAAAAAATCTATCTGAAATAACACTATAATTCTAAAATAGCCACAAGTCTTATTTTAATTATATCCTCTTTTCGCTGCAGGAACTATTTGCCGTCACTTGTTTCGCCCCTACATGAGTGATCCTCAGGAAGTGTTGACTCTTCGAGCGCTTGCTCGTGAATGTGAAAACGAGTAACTTAAAAAAAAAATCGTTGGACATTACACCCAGCGCCATCTGACCCCAAACTAAGCAAAGCTTGTACTATGGAAGTCAGATAACTGATAGAATACTTAAATACTTTTTTTTTGTAAATACATACTTGTAATACATACAGGACACCCAGACTTAATTTTTATTATTTACAAGTCATACCTTTATCACTATGCTGAGGTGAGCCTAGCCTGGAATGGAACTGGCTCTCAAGTGAGGCTGTCGTCCTTGGCAGCAGGATTTAAACTTGAGGCCAATCGAGTACTAGAAAGTACTCTACCTCCATGCTACAGTTTTCTCACGATGTTTTCTTTCACCAGCATCGCAAGCTCATTGCTGGGGTTTGAATCCACGCCGTTCGGCGCTAACCACTGACTTATATCATTGTTTCAAAATGGCATGTTTCAAAACCACGTCAGCCTTCATAGTTTAATTAATAGTTTAACTGTTAGAACGGAGCTTCAATATTTCAATCTGAGACAACATATTCTAGAACCGTTAGCCCTTACTAGTTGAGCCGTCGCCGTCGCCGTCGTCGTCGAGACAAACGGTATGACATATCGTAATTGCGTGTCATTACCATTACGCCATGACAATAGAATTGGGCGTCCACCAACTCTCCGTGAAATTGGCTTTTTAAATACTTTCTACCGTCACACATGCTGTGGTTCGTACCATCTTGACATGTCAGCTGGATGCTGTTAGCGTTTTTTGTTAATGTGATATTAGTTGTGTATGTTAGGACCACATCGCGAATGTGTTCGGTCAACAAACCCCTAGCCTATTTTTGGATTATCGCTATATTAGCAATAATTCAAAAATTTTAAAGATTTTATTTAATTATATTACACAAAACAGGATACAGGCACAATAATGAACAGAAGTAAACAAATTTAAGTTTCGTTCCGAACTACATCCCTTATATATGTGTAAACAACAAGATTAATTAACTTAGAATTACTTAAAATCCAAAGTATCAGATTTTGTAATATGATGTCGTAAAAAACATGTTTTTTTTATTAATGAGACGAACGATACGCTCTCCTGATGTTAAGAGATAACGCATATCCATGACCATTGCATCGATACATATAACTTTGAACAACAAAACAAAGTCCGAAGCATCGCTGATTTAGTGCTCATTACTTTGAGACTTTCGATGGTTAGTTACAACAGCGCAGTAATATCGCTATCTGCAGTACCTTTCGAACCGAAACACAGTAATGTTTACACACTACAGCTTGGCGGCAGAATATCTGGTACTGCGGTGGTACCTAGACGAACTCTTGCTAAGGAAATCTACCACCAAGTAAAGTTTTGTGTGCTTACATTGCAAATATTGGCTAAACCTTACGAGATAGATCAAAATAATATACTACGTTAGTATCTACGTTGGACCCGCTCGAAGCCGGGGCGGGTCACTAGTTTTAACTAAAGTACATGTAAACAATAACCCAAGCAATACCTTTTAAAGAAATAACTAACTAATAGGTTAGCTTATTAAAATGGTTCAAAGCGTTACAATTATTTGTCCATACCTGCTTACAACATTGTACAAATTACAAGGTCCTAACAAACGATATCTCGTATCTTGATCTAGGCTTCTGTGCTCTGCAAGCAACCATTATTAAACAAGAGAATTATGCTCCACTTAATAATTGGTTCAGTAATAAACGTAGCTAAATTGTAATGATTATTAAAGTGTTGTAGAATTAAAATGTGTGGTATTTTGTTTGAATTCCATTTGGACAATTCTACAGGACGTGGTACATACATATTCCGAATTTTTAAGTATGATAGAATACAGCTTTATTGGACGCCAAACATAAATACATTGTAACATACAAATCCCACTAATATTATTATCAATGTGAAAGTTTGTATAAATGGATGTTTGTTACTCTTTTACGCAAAAACTACAGAACGGATTTGGGTGAAATTTTGGTATGGAGGTATCCGAGACCCTGGATTAAGACATAGGCTTTTAAAACCAGACCAAGATCTTTGATTACTAATCGATTCATTTTACCAGTTGTTTAATCGCAGTAACACATGTTTGTAATTGAACGCAATAATATTTGTAAACACGAGACCTTGCGAGATCAGTTATCATTGAGAGGGAGAGAGAAAAGAGTATGGCATTTCCTTGTAATTTCTCCTTAGCATAGTTTGAATGTACCACACATACGTATAATTTGGCTATTTTTGTCCGAGACCATGACAAAGGTGCAGCGTTAAAAGAAAGGAAGTTTTCTATGAAATCGTATAACCTGTTTTATACCTACCTTCTTTACATAAAGAAGGCTTAACGTTAATCGGCTTTTTTCTAGTTTTTAAACACATAAACTCGATACAGAGTTTTGGCGGGAACGCGGAAAGAGTCGTGTCGCCCCGTTGTATTTTTTTTCCAAAACTAGTGTTTTGTCGAGTGTTTATGCATAAAAGTCGCCACTACTTTACTAAAGCATGACTGGACTTGACTGACACGGACTATACTTGACCAAGACTGGACTTTGACTGTAAGTTCAGCTACGAGGACACTTATTTAACTTTTAAAACTTGAAAATATATAAACTGCGACAGACAGACAGACAGATACTGGCAAATGCTCAAAATGCGACGCCAAAATTAAAGAAAAAAAAAGTCGATACAAATAAGTATTTACAGGAAGTCGTCTAGTTATAATATATTTAAATTATGTAGGTATCCCCGTAGTATCAGACATTCTGCCGACAATCTATGTATACACATTATTATGTTTCAGTTTGAAGGTTACTGCTGTTACATCAGTTAAAGGACTTTTCAGACTAATCATCGAGTTTCTCAAAGTAATGTGCGCTAAAGAAGCGATTATGTTGAGTTATAGATAGGTACCTACTGTATGTAAGTACATACAGTAGGTACCTATCTATAACTCAACATAATCGTACATAGATACTTTCTTTACCAACTATCGTTGGTAGATGGATTTTGTTTCGTGTAAAATAAATTTGAATTGATTCCCTTGAATTTATTTTAATCAATGTTTTGGGTACCGCTGCAATGGTCGTGGACTGGTCTCTTAAAACAAGGGTTCGTTCATCTCATTAATTTTACATTAAAAAAGCTTATTTTTTAATGAGACCAGATTCACATAATTCTCTGATGAAACTACGTCAGCGTATTAAATAATAATTCACGTCAAGTGATCCGTTTTTGGCGCGCCCTGGTGAGGCCTTGCCATGGATCCGCCGTTCACCCCGTCGCTACTTTCGCTCTGGTTTTTCACGACCTTTTAGAATGCTATAGGGCTGTCACTAGTTACGTAAAAGGTTTTTTTTACTAAGATTTGTAGTTTACAATAACAAGTTATACCTAATTAAAACGTGATTCTTTATATGCAGCAGCCAAGTAACGATGTAATTTAAAATAGACAATCAAAATTAAATGTATACAAAATTTTGTGTTAATAACGTAAGTAAGTTAATAGGTAATTCGTAAATTCACGTGCTTCATCTTCAACCACATCATCGCTTACCATCTTACACGAACTTACACGCGTTAACAAAGATAAACTTAATACTAAGCCTCAAATTATGCTTAGTTTGGGGCTTAGTATCTGTATTGAATAGAAACCAGTTAACTGGTAAAATATTCGTGTCGTTTTTGTCTATACAAGCTTATAAATAAAATAAAAATTTACGCACACAATAAGGTAAGAAAAAAACACTGATCAAATTGAGAACTTTCCTCCTTTTTGAAGTCGATAAAAAGGGTCGATTCGCAGATGCAACAGCCCTGCGGTAAAATGATCTCACGATAATGCTCTTGTTTTGACTGTGCACTTTCAAAAAACAAACTGTATCGACCAGTTTTCGGTCACGCAGCGTTCGATTAAAACTGATATTTTAATCTCCTCGGCTTTAAGTCTTAAAAGCTGTCTCAAATCAAGTACAACCCGAATAATTTAAATGTAGAGTGACCAAATCGTGGAACTAAAAAAAATTAAGCCAGGACTCGCTAACTGCGATTTCCGTACAACATCATCAACATCATCATCATCATCATAGAGCATTACAATATTACGTGATTACTAAAAAAACATTTTGATTCGACGAGGTAATCTTGATGTGAGCCAAAGTTAATAAAAAGACACAAGATTAAATAAATTAAATTTCAGTATATTTTATCCATCTAGTCCAAAATTAAATAAAGCTTGTGTACTATGGGAGTCAGATCACTGATACAATATTTATAAACGTTTTTCTTCGAAATAATTCATACTTACCTTTATTACACATAACAAAAATCTATGATAGTCACATAGATCATGATGGATACTACCAAATGAGCTAATAGAGCAGTCAACTAGATTAAAACAACACGTTTTTTGGAAAGAAAAAGGTATCTCAATTTTTTTATTAACACTTGGATATTATTAATCTTCTTTGCCTTTTTGCATCGCACTTTGTGCATTTGTCATTATCAAGAATTTCGATAATTTAAATTTTTGACAAAAATTCAAATGAAATAAGTCACAGTCAAAGTCGCAACGTTAGACAGAGTCAAGTCCAGTCATGTTTCAGAAGCAGCACGAAAAGATATATTTCACGTAATACCACTTTCGTAAACTCCTAAACTTTCCTAATTGGGCACTTCATTAAGAAACACAAACATTTGAAAAAAAACGCAAGTTTTGGAAAATAATATGATAATCTTTTGACATAATTTTTCCGTGTTCCTGCCAAGATCTCCTCGCATACAATACTCAATACTTGGGTGACATAGCTTTACTCGGTGTATGAAAATAAGAAAACTCCCAAATAGTCAATTTTATCGAAATTGTTATAGACATTTTTGAAAAATATACATAAATACACAAATATCGCTCCTTTTAGTTTTAGATATATAGGTTACCCACCCTCATACTTATTCTGGGCTATTCAAGATTGGACAATTAATGTTCATACAGATAAAAAAATATCGGTTAAATAGTAAGGTCCCGTTGAACACCTTTCAGATATGGAACCTTCAAAATGAACGGGAGGCTAAAGTCCTTCTACCTTTACCAAGCCGCCTTCAGAAGAGGATTTTAAGATTATTTATTAATCGAATGATTTTAACATGAACTGTTTATTTTATCGCCATGTTTTGTTTACGATAGGCTTCGATTGGAATGGTTTGGCATTTTGAATGTTGTTATTAAAGACTTAATTCATTTTTATGAGATTGAGACTGTGGCAAAATTGAAGATTGAATAGGTGTTTCTTAAGTTCAGCACTTACTTTTGCTAGGATGTACTTCATTCTTATACTATCTCTGTTATTTTTGTCTTTGTTCTCTCTTCGTTTTAGAGGTTCGTTCGTTCGTTCGTTCACATACTTATTTTACATCTGCAAATGGGTCAGTTTTTATAATACCAACTTATAATTTTATTGTCAACGTATTTCGTTGAAATAACATTGGAAATTAGTACCTAGTAGAATTATAGAGAGTTATATGACATTTCGATATATTAACATATTTTATCTTTACATGTTTTATCAGATATTTTTACATTTTTGAAGTTATTTTTAGACATTTATGGAAATATGACTTGTAGCTTTGGGGTTATCAATAAAACACTGTCTGGTATTGCTAATTTATCTTCAGTAGCCCTTTATGAAAATATTTTCTTGACATAATTATTTACTAATTACATAACATTCTTATAAGTATGTATTTACAAAAAAAAAGTATATATGTATTCTATCAGTTATCTGACTTCCATCACACAAGCTCTGCTTAGTTTGGGGCCAGATGGCGCTGTGTGTACGATAGTATAGTCCTACGATATTTATTTATTTATTTCATTTTTTTAATTGTCAACATTATATTTGTATGCATGTCGTCGTCACCCGTAATTGCTATAGCATCTTTTTTTGTTTTGTTGATGTCGATCCAAATAAATCAATCAAAAGTATTTTTTCAACTGTGTGTGTTACTTTTTCATAAATGAAAATGTATGATTGCATCGATCTTGGTTTTAAGTAACACACACAATAGTATGTGTTACTTAAAACCAAAGCCAAACATGTTTTTTTTACATCGGACTAGTCATGCGTTTGGCCACGATCTCGCCTGGTGGAAAGTGACGATGTGGCCGAAGATGGAGCACGCTTGCATAGAAAATACCTATTAATTCCTTCCTATTCATGGGATATTTTGCCCTCAAAAAAAGATAGGTAAAATTAAGAAAAACACATGCAAGCCCACAAATCGTAGCTAACATCAGTATATACCTAACAACCAACTCGTGGAGGGTTTATAGCATAACTGTTTAAATCAATATTCGGTTTTTATCGCCCAACCAACGACCCATCTCACCGTAAACTTATTGCTACAAAACTTAATTATAATGAAGGAAATTAACCGAGACTCCCAAATATGCTAATTGCAAATTTCGCTGACATAAATGTGTTAAGAGCTTCCCACGTTTATATAAATTCAGCATACACAATCAGATAAAATAAAAACATCCATAACACGATCGTCAAACGCGTTCTCGATAGTTTTAAAAAGTCTTTGACATCGTTTCGTGCCGTATTTTTGTCAGAGACTTATCTAGCCATAATAAAATGAAATAGACTACGATCCAACGATCCGAAACATGCGATAGAAGGTAGGTATGTCTCACTGATTTTTTACACTATTTCGATTAAACCAGTTCAAAGAGCACACGAAATTGTAAGCCATAAAAAGTGTCTGAGTTTATTATTGTGGGTTCCGTGTAGACACTTTATCTCGGCTAAAAGTTCTCTCATAAACATTATTGTGCGTAACTATAAAAGTTTGTTTCTTTATGTTCGTGCGGTGTTAAAATTGGTATGGGGCAACGAGGGCGCCACTAAAGATTGGTAAACAACTTAATTGAGTTTAATTTTATTTAAAAAACTACAAAATTAGTATGACAATAAAGAAGAAAGTTTTATTAACTTCACTAGTCATGGGATTTGAAATAATATGCATGTTATGTGTTTGTTTCGGACTATCGATGTTCTGCGGCTTCTCTAGTTTAAAGAATCTTCACTTTTTCCAAGACAAAAGTATGTATTTTATCATTTTTCGATTTTCCAATGATCTCTGTACAAACTTAATGTACTATGTAAATCACGTAAACTAAAAAATATCCTGTTCTGAAGAAATGTTTTTGTGTCACGCGAGTTTAGAGCAAGTTCTTTTGTATTTATTTTCTTAATCCATTTTGGCATCGCACTTTGTGCATTTTACCAGTGTCAATTATTTTAACATTTTCTAGTGCCTACGTGAAATGATCCAGACCGGTCATGCCTTAGCAAAGTGTCAATTTCACTAGAAGGTTCGACGGAATCTAAAAAGTAACAGAAAAAAAAAACATATTTTACGACTTTACAACACTTTCCCACACTCTTGTAATTTTTAAAATTTCGCGACTTGAACGCATAATTATGGTTATCACCGTGATTTAATCGCGCACTGGTGCTGTGTAACTAGTTTTGTTTATTTATAAATATAAATAAGTACGTGTCCCCACACTAGAGTTCAAAATAGAATACAGCGGTTTTTTTCGAAAGGGATTCCGCTTTCCCACCAAAACCCCCATCGTCTGTATTGTAACTAGATCAATGGAGGTTTTCGTTTTAAGGTACTATTGTCATTTGTGTTAAACCAATTTGATTTGAATGTTTTTTACAATTTCGAATCATCCCCAAAAGCTCCGTCTCTCGGTCGTGACTGCACTTGACGCGACCTCCACCTGTACCGCGACAAATTGCCGAAAAATGTCGCTGCGACAAAAACAGACCCCTCAGTGACGGAGTTTGTCGTGAGCCGTACGTGACCCCACCTGTCGCGGACGCCGAGAAATGTCGCACTTGATAAACTCACTTTTATATATTTTTTTGTATTTAAATTGGAGTCACGTTTCTGATAGAATGCTTCGACACCTGTTGCTTCGTGTGAAGATAACGTTGAAAAAATGTTTCAAAGACTTAATTTTGTGGTAAAGCGGAAAATAAAGCAAGAGGAAATGGCGGAAGTGGTTTATTTTTGAAAGTGAAATTAAAAAAAAATTACAACCTGGTATAAAACATGAATCTCGTTATTTTTTTACATAAAAGGCACGACTACTTGTTACCCGACTACGGCGAAGCCAAAAAAGGAGGGTTATATATTTGACCTGTATGTATGTAGGTATGTTCGTTAAGTTGTAACTAAGAAACGGCTGAACTAGAATTATTTTTATTGCGTGCCATTGTGTAATTAAAAATTATTTAAAAAAATGGTGGACTTTTGTCGCCAAAATATATAATTGATTGATTCAGGCGTTACTTTGCAGAAGTTCATTTTGTGTCACTGTCGTAACCGAAATGACTGTAAAGCGGAAATGAACTAAACATATTCCTTACCACAATGTAGATACGTTTTTCCCTTAGTCGGGTTATAGTTTTTTTTAACTTTTTAGCTTGTTTCCGTTTCAACTTATTCCGCTTAGAATACAACATACGCACCAATCTAACAAGGCAATTCTAATTTAGTGCTCATGTCTTGTACCTACTTGCCCTAAATTTTGTTTTGTTACTTTAAGTTCTGTGTGTCGCTTCGATGGTCATCGACAGGCGTTATCTCTTACCATCAGGAGAGCGTCTCGTTCGTCTCATTACTTTTTACATTAAAAAAAAAAAACATAATGAACCCTCTATTTGTCAATCCGCAGTTTTTATGCTCCCATGATATTTCTTGTAACTTACTAATAAGTTTTCCAGAAGGATAATTTTAATACTGAAAGGTTCTGATCTACCCATCAATGTGAACAAATAATTATGTTTATCATCATCATTTGTTTATTTACCTCGGGGTTTCGGTCATGTTACAATAGCCGTAACATGTTACAAACAAAACTAATTCCATAACATTTTGAGCGCGATCTATATCCGGTGATAAACCTAATAAGTCGCGAAAGTTTAAAAATTACGACGTGAATTAGTTTTACTACCTGTCATAAGCCAACCCTGGAGTCGTGAAAAATATATTTGTAATAAACTAGTTGTGCCCAGCGATTTCCAGGGCTGCGTGGCGTGTCTTGGGAGAGGCCTATGTTCAGCAGTGGACTAACATAGGCTGATAATGATGATGCCCAGCGATTTCAAGTGCCATCGGCTTCTATAAACCTTAAGACTAAAATTACATATATATATATATATATATGTAATTTACATATACATATTAGTGTCATTGACCTTTATGAAAATGTAAGGAGCATTTTTTTTCACGATTCCAGGGTCGTCTTAAGTCAGGTAGTAAAAGTTGTTCACATTGTAATAATTAGACTTTCACGACTTGAACATATAATTATGTTTATCATATACAATTTTTTTTTTTTTTAATGTTTGACAGGCTAGTTGTTTGACCACAGCTCACCTGATGTTAAGTGAAGGTGTGGTCGAAGATGGTAAAGCACACCTAGCCTGGAATGGAACTGGCTCTCAAGTGAGGCTGCCGGAACACACCGTTAGATGCTTGGCGCCCTTCGGTTGCGAACCTACCGCGCTAACCACTGAGCTATCATCGCTACAATATATAATATATATATATATATATATATATATATATAAGTAAACTAGTATATTAGTATAGTATAAATATACCGTATTCTCCTCTTGTTAATCGTGGATGAGCTCTACGATGGAGTACGCTTGCCCAGAATAAACTGATTCACTCGCGACTTGAAGGCACCTAGAATTAAATCTATTAGGGTTTAATCTCACTATTCAGCGGTTTGTACGATGAAAATGAAATCCAAAAGTTTCGTTCCAGTTTTCAGAAAATCGACCATAGAATCGCTTTTTAGAGCTCCTAGCTTTGCAATAACAAAGTGGAAACAGATCATGGCAATTAGGAACACACCGTTAGATGCTTGGCGCCCTTCGGTTGCGAACCTACCGCGCTAACCACTGAGCTATCATCGCTACAATATATATATATATATATATAAGTAAACTAGTATATTAGTATAGTATAAATATACCGTATTCTCCTCTTGTTAATCGTGGATGAGCTCTACGATGGAGTACGCTTGCCCAGAATAAACTGATTCACTCGCGACTTGAAGGCACCTAGATTTAATCTATTAGGGTTTAATCTCACTATTCAGCGGTTTGTACGATGAAAATGAAATCCAAAAGTTTCGTTCCAGTTTTCAGAAAATCGACCATAGAATCGCTTTTTAGAGCTCCTAGCTTTGCAATAACAAAGTGGAAACAGATCATGGCAATTAGAAACGCACTCTTCAAAGAGTATTCGATAGAAAACAGACTAGCAATTTTGCGCCGATGTTAAAGGCTTTCGAGTCTATTCACAACAAAGGAGCCATTTCTGATGAGTTTTTGGCACGTTTTTCAATTAATTGTAGCGTTTTAAGCTGATACTGGGCCGATCCGTCCCAAAGGCGAGAACAGCATGCCACTACAATAAATATCAGCGCTAGGTCTGCAGGAAGCGATCGGCGATCATCGATCCGAGATATTCCCACCGGGGCGGCACGTCCGTGCGGTCGCGCGATCGCCGGTCGCCGCGATCGGACGGTCGCGACCTCCACGACCGAGCGCGACCGCGCGGAACCACAGACAAAAAACCTCACCGTGATCTCGGGTTACCGCCAAGAAGCTTCTCAAACAACTTTTGTTTTTATTTTTAGACAGTTCATCAAGTTCGATATCTCATTTTTTTTTCTTTTTTATCGATCGCTCCGCCGAGTAATGTAAGTGGAACGGTGAAAAGAATAAAAAAAAACACTTTTTTCGGTGCGCTCGAAATAATTGGAACCTGTCACAAAGTTGGTAGTCGCGATATTTGATGCGGATAATAATCAGTGACAAGCTTGTGCATTATTCACGCATTTTTTATTGTGAATCATTTCCATTTTTTATTGCCTCGGTTATTCAATAAGCATATTTGAATCTACTAGAAATTATTTTCATCCTCTTCTTATTAGCTCCTTTTTATCCACAAATGCGTTATACGTACGGCAAAAGAATGGAACAGGCTCCCAACGTATCGTACGAAATCTCGAGCAAAACTAAAATAATACGTTTACGTGATACACTTTTACGCATCGTATTCTCTCTCCGTGTTGACAGGCATTATAACAGATGTTTTTAGCTTTAATCGATTTTTGTTTACAATCTCTGCTAATAAAGCGATGATAGCTCAGTGGTTAGCGCGGTTGGTTCGCACGCCGAATGGCCAACAAACTTGAGCTGCCGGTGAAGGAAACACATCGTGAAGGAACCATAGCATGGTGATAGGGCATTTTCAAGTACTCGGCTAGCTACCACCCTCAAGTTGAAAAGTTGCCACCGCCAACTCGGCAGGCTTCGCTTGAGAGACAGTTCCATTCTAAGCTGGGTGTTGTGGTCAAAACAATATCAGGTGAGCTGTGGTCAATACAACTAGCCTGTCAGCTATGAAAAATCTCATACAATATAATAATTCGTTTTTTTTTAAATCTTTTATAATTTTTTAAACTTTTCTTTTGTTGCAGTAGTAATCTAATAAAGGTACTCTAGTCGATCGTGTCGCATAGATGACGGTAAGCGATGCCCGACGACGTAAGGTTATGCGGATGCCGGGCTGCGCGTGCGCTGACTACGAAAAAGGATGCCGAGGTCACGCCCCGAGGAATGTATTTGATACCTACTGCTACCTAATGGAACTCTGTCGAAGTGAATTGTTTGCCACCTAGCATAATGGTTGTTCATCCCGAATTGTGACCTCTACGAGATTATGAATACTGGTAGTAGTGCCAAGCCAAAAAAAGGTCATTGTACTCATTACAAACAACTTTTACTATTAGCTAAAAAAAAATAGCTGTTCCATAGAAAAATATTATTCGCAATCGACGAATAGAGTACAATATATTTATTTGCAATTTCAGAGTAGACGCCGTGGTAAAGATCGTTTATATTGATGATTACAACAACCTTTCTGTTAAGTACTGCCGATACGCGTAGCCTTAAAATATATCAACAGCTCCTAAATTGTATTTCATAAAATACAAATGCAAATATTTTATCGAAAACACCAATGTTACAAGTCAAATTCCGTAATATCATTAAAATAGTTTTAAAACACTGATTAGTAATATTTAATTAATAAAAAACAAAATGTCGAAATAAAGTACGTCGCTATAAAAACATGTCAATCTAAAAAAAATGTCAACATAAAAAACATTGTCAATGTAATGAAATGGCAAAAATATCATAATTACTTGCCGTAATTTAATAATTCTTTAGTTAGATGTACTCTAAAGATTGGCGAGACGGTTTGCATATTCCTTCAAACAGATATACATGCAGGCATGTAATCATGCATACAAATGCCGATTCACTCAGACTTCGAAACTTCGGTTCACTTATCCAATAATTGCTTAAAAAAAATTGTGATACACTTTATTGTAATTGACAATTAAAAATCTATTAATAATAGGTCGTGAGGCCCACGTGAGGTCGTGAGACGGTTACTAAAATAATTGGACACTAAAGTATCTAATAGTATTAAAAATTAATTAACGATGTAGCTACCTATTTGTATAGGGTTACGCAGAACAGAAATATTAGATGTATAAATATTAGAAATATTAAGCACTACAATATCTACATTGTACCCGTGTGAAGCCGGAGCGAATCGCTAGTTACTAATAAAATAGCAATCCGACTAATACATACACCAGTGAGTAACACCAGTGTATGGTTGTGGTGGAAACCAGATATCCCGCGGTTTGAACTCGGGACCGACCTCTCTGCCACTCACTGCAAAAATAATACTTGTCATAACTAATATCATAAATGCGGGTGCTGCTTGCGGGTCGCTGGTCTGCTCGCGGTATAAATCTAGTATCTACTTTAACCTTAGATTAAGATTACTAACGTAAATCTCTTTTTGTAATGTAAAATTGTAAAAAAAAAAAATATGTAACTAAAGTTGACAAAGGTCACGGACCCCAGTGTCTGTGGAGCGTATAATTTTTTTTTTTTTTTTAATTAAAATCTGTAAGTAGGTCTTTACCACTTCAGTACTTTTATTTATTTAATATTACATGACCCTTAATACCTATAATACATTAAAACATCTTATCTTAGTATATTAAGTATACAATTAGGTATTACTAAGTATTGAGTAAGTACCCTAGACTTCACACTAGGAAAACCTGTGTCGCGAAGTCTAGTGTAAGTAATAAAAAATAAAAAAAATATCATAAATGCGAAAGTGAGTTTGTTTGTTACGCTTTGATGTCTTAACAACTCAACTGATCATCATAAAACTGCATACACGTTGTCGAGGATACATAAAAGAGTAAATGGTACCTTTCATCCAGAAAAAAACTTGTAACTTTGTCTGTCTCTGTTTGTTTGTTTTTGTGCTTGTTACAAAATTAAACGTTTACTTTTTTTCTTTCAAAAAATATTATCAGGTATGTGTAGCGAACACGGTTGTGTACGATACGTGTACATTATTGAACACTAAGAAGTTCTTCGGATTTCCACGTTTCATGTCCTGAATCAACGTAATGAATTCTTTGATTTTTATTTAGCTATCGAGCTGCAATACCAAACTGTGTTCCCCATCTACATCTACACTAATATTAAAAAGGGGAAAGATTTGTATTTTTGTATGTTTGTAACGAATACACTCAAAAACTACTGAACCGATTTCAAAAAATATTTCACCGTTGGGAAGTTACTCTATACTCGGGTTAGTGGTCTATGACATAGACTTTTATCCCTGTATTCCCACGGGAACGGGAACTACGCGGGTGAAACTGCGAGGCGTTTGTTAGTTTTGTAATAATTTTGCCTCCCACAATGGAAGCAAATTGTTTGTTTGTTGTTAAATTTCAAATATGTGTATTATTAAAAATGTTAAATGTTAAAGGTTACGTGTACATAAATATATTATATTATTATGCTTGATTATTATGCTTGATTATTAAATTGAAAGACATTGTCACGTCACAAAATACTGTATTGTATAAAAATAACTTTTGTTAATAACTAGCGTTTGCCCGCGTCATCGCTTACGTTAATATTTAGAAAAGATATATTTCCAATGGATAGCTATATGTGAGTCCAAAGTACAGAATTTGTAATATAAGGTCATTTAATATAGTATATATTAACGTACTAAAACAGTAATTAATTGTGTTCCCATGATTGCAACGGTCAAGTACAAGCGGAATTAGTAATGGATGTTAATGAACAGTGAAATTAGAGTAAGTGGGATCTTCAATTCTGAAAAGCCAGGAACTCTATTGACACAGACTATTCTTTCTTAATTCGGATTTTTATTATCTATTTTTTTCTTTTTTAAATAATTAAGCTCTACCCACATCATCATCAGCCTAACGAAACCCACTGCTGGACATGGACCTCTCCCAAGCTCAGCCCGATCTCAAATGTTTCGCTTCGATCCACCGCCCGCTGTCCTTCGTATATTGTCTTTCTATCTAGTCCCAATAGCCCCGTGACAGCCCCGTTGGCTCATTGGTAGTATATCTGCCTTGAGAGCTGTAGGGCGTGGGTTCGATTCCCACTCAAGGCAAACATTTTGTGAATAAACAAAATGTTTGATCTGTGTCTGGGTGTTCTGTATGTATTATAAATATGTATTTACAAAAAAAAAAAAGTATTCATGTATTCTATCAGTTATCCGACTGCCATCACACAAGCTCTGCTTAGTTTGGGGCCAGATGGCGCTGTGTGTATAGTCCTACGATATTTATTTATTATTATTTATTAATATAATATGTAACGATTGCTAATTCGCGGTCACCCCTCTAGAACACGTCATGTTGAACCATAACTTGATTTAAATAAGCTAAAAATTCTACGTTAATACTTCCTGTATCAAGCGGCAATCTGAATTGATCGATAAAATCTACATTAATAGATAGAAACTCTTTATTATGCACACTATAAACAGAAAAAAAGTACAGAGAACAAAAGAATCTAATGTGAGCGAAACCGCGGGCTAAAGCTAAAACTTAAATAAATATAACCAAAAAAGTTAAATATGTAAGTACCTACATACGAATGTAGTTTAAACACCTACAGTTGAGTTGAGTCATTCAAATAGCTTTTAAACTTTTGATCATTATTTGTGAATCATTATAGGAACCTACAAAAAGTTTAAGAACCGAGTAAAAACTTGCAAGTCGTACTATTAAGGACTACTATTCGGATATCATCAGTTCAATTATCATCGTCGCTTACCATCAGGCGAGTTGGTGGTCAAAAGAGGACTTACCTGTATTAAAAAAATATATTAAAATCTTCGAGTATGTATTTTAACTATAACAAGGTATACATAAAAATTAATATAACCGTAAGTATATTAGAAATTTAAAAACAAATGTTCATACTCTTTAACAATGTTTTTTTTAAATAAAATAATAATAAATGCATAAAAACATTTATTTCGGATCAAGTCCATAATTATTTACAATCAAGTTAATTAATTACAAAACAAAAAATTAAATTAAACATGTCAAATAGAATAAAATAAAATTATAAATTCATGTCATTGAGGAAAAAAACAAAAAATGATAATAATTCTTTATTTTAAGTATTAAAACTTTGAAATACGCCACCTATAGTTAAAACTAAAGTTCGCTATAGTATGAAATATACTTAAAAATATGTTGGACTTATAATTGGTAGATTCAATAGTATACTAATATGTATAGTATCCGTATAAAAAGTTTCCGAATTTCCTACAAATCATTGCTCCAAATTTCTAACTTTTCCTGTAGATTTTCCAAATATTATATCTTTCATACAAACCTAGTCCAGACAATTATAAACACAACTAAAAAGAAATCAGCCAAATCAGTACAGCCGTTCTCAAATGATACTCCGTCATACATATTGTGATACCTAATTGATTAAAAAGCTACTTTGGTCAAAAGCTAAGCATTGCCATCCAGCGTGGCAATGTTGCCAGCATTCTGGCCACATATCCCTCCTCTGACGGTTTTTTAGACTAAGTTTTTTGTATACATTTTGTAAATAGTATAATTTAAGGTGTTTTTTAATTAACTCAAAATTATCAATTGATTTTTGTTTATATACTAGCGATCCGCTCCGGCTTCGCACGGGTGTAATGTGGATACTAATTTAATGGATATGCATGTATATGTGCCTTCCTCTTGAATCACTCTGTCTATTGATGGAAACCGCATTAAAATCCGTAGCGTAATTTAAAAGATCTAAGCGTACAGACGGCGGGAAACGACTTTGTTTTATACTCTGTAGAGATATTGAAATACTGAAGTTTTCGAACTACAGACATCCCAAGTTACATAATAAGGGTGGACAAACGAAGGCACTATACATTTCAACGACATGTTATTGGTATTGTTTAAAAAAATACGATGATGGCACCCTCATGCAACTTTACCAGCGAGTTAGTCGCACTTTAATATATGCATGCCATAAAACATCAGTGCGTGGATGGCGGCGCGACATCCGACCTACACGAGTCGAGTCGTGTCGACCCATCATTGTTCCAGCGGAATAGCTAATGGATCGTGTCACTCTCCGAGTGTCAATGAGGCTCGCACTTCCGGGACGGGGCATGCGTTGCAGTGTAATTAGGTTAGTATAAATAAACAGACCAAGTTGGCAACCCTACCTAGGTGTAAAAAAAAAACAAAACAGAACTTAAAAACGAACAAACAAACAAACAAACTTAAACTGGTCACCCAATCTGACTTAGTTTTAAGTGAACTAAAATATTAGATTTGTTTTAATTCTACGGGTCAACGGTATTTCATTAGTTAAAATTAATTCGTTTTGCTGGCGAAACGATCCAAAGCGTCTTTTCAGCAACGTAGTACCTACCAAAGTACTTGGAGCTCGCGACTCTGAGTAGGTAGAACATTTTCCCTACTAACGTTAATTCACGCAGGTTTAACGCAAGACGTATATATAGTGATGTCGACATCGCATCTACGAACAAATCTTTGATATTTTTAGGGTTCAATACCCAAAATTTGAAACGGGACCCTATTACTAAGACTCCGCTGTCCGTCTGTCTATGACCTACCAATACATCGGAAAACTTATAAAATAATTAATACATTTTTTTAATTCATTTATATTTGTATGACGTGCCAACCCCGACTTGCTCTGCCGGCACTCACGTAGTGATCGCCGGCAAGAGTCCTCTTCCCCCCCCCCCCCGCACCGCCGCATCCCGCTTGTGTCGCCCATTTATCGCGAAGATGTTCTACTTACTTTGCCAGTACTATGTAAATACACGGTCTACACCAAAGTACCGACCCATCAATGACCCATTATCTCACAGAATGATTGTTATTAATGATATAACTAGCTAATGACATAATTACATTCACACGGATCGCGGACGTCACGAGTACCATTTGACAGCAACAAATTAAGCTCAATTACTTATTATATTCCTTATTGAAATCGATATTGGTAAAGTAAAGACACGTGATAGTGTGGGAAGAAGGAAAAGTGAAATTGTGGAGATTCAAATGAGCGTTAATTTTTTTATTGTTCGAACTAGGTATTTGACCACAGCTCACGTGATGTTAAGTAACAGTGTGGTCGAAGATGGGGAAGCACACCTAGCCTGGAATGGAACTGGGTCTTAGGTGAAGCTGCCGGAACACACCGTTAGGTGCTTGGCGGCAGATTTTCTACTAGAAAATACTCTACCACCATGCTAACAACCAAATTTCCTCATGCTTTTCCTTCACCGGCAGCTCAAGCTCATTAAGCCCACGCTTTCGGGCTTTAAACCCACACCTTTCGGCGTGTGAATCGACCACGTAAACAGCTGAGCTATAACTAAAAGTATTATATAATACCTACTTATCCATCTCAACCATTGGAGCTAATTTGCCAGCGACCCAGAGCCTCGCTCCGATACTTCAAGGAGCTGGGTTGGCTCGGGTAGACGCTGGCAGGGGGAAATGCACAATACACCCCAAGCGGGGCGTCAGTGCAGGACTTATCGCCCCATTCCAAATAAGAATAAGAGATACCTACTTACCAATAGTAGAACGTATTTATTTTATAGCATTGACTCTTCTCAGTTTTTTATAAAGAGAATAAGGCCCCTTCTTAAGTTAATATAGCTTGACGATTGTTGTTATAGAACAAAAACTATGACTGCATTATTTTGGTCAACAAATTCTATGTACCTATAAGATAACTTCAAAACAAAACACTGTTCGCATATCGGCTGACTAATCTGTGCAATTGTTTTTCTATACTGTCATTCGAGGCTTTTTAAGCGACACCGACGACGTCGCGGTCTTTAAGCGGTCGTCTATATACCACCGCTGTACCAGATATTCTGCCACCAAGCATTAGTGTGTAATTATTTATTACATTACTGTGTTCCGGTTTGAAGGGTTACTCCAGCTAGCGAAATTACAAGGATGTTGAGACTAACCATCTAATCGACATCGACAGCCCTGTTGATTGATTGGTAGTATATACACAAAATGTTTGTTCTGTGTCTGGGTGTACTGTATGTATTAACAAAAAAAAAACTATTTAAGTATTCTATCAGTTATCTGTCATCCATAGCACAAGCTTTGCTTAATTTGGGGTCAGATGGCGCTGTGTATAATGTCCTATGATATATTTATTATTTAATCTCGAAAGCCAGTTCCATTCCAGTCTAGATGTATTTAGCATCTTCGACCACACTGTCACTTAACATCAGGTGTGTGTGGCACCTAGCCTATCAACCATTAAAAAAACAATTATTAACACTATTTCTTAAGGCTTCTTGTATAAAAATTACAAGTAAAAATAGAAACTTATCTTCGTAGGGCATCTACCCATCTGAAGTCGCAAGGAAAGGGCGTTTAGGTTAAAAAATAAAACAATGTCTACATTAAAATATGGTTGATATTTTTCTGATTATCTAACGTATTAGCAAGCTGAAGTGGCAATAGGCTGGACATATTTGTCGCAGAATCGATAACCGCTAGGGTAGACGTGTTCTAGAGCGGAGACCGCGAATTGGCAAACGTAGCGTAGGACGCCCTGCGACTCGATGGAGTGACGGTATACGTAGGACAGCTGGCGGTGGATGGAAGCGAAAAGTCCAAAGTTGGGCTGAGTGGCGTGTCTTGGGAGAAGCCTATGTCCAGCAGTGGACTACAAAAGGCTGATAATGATAATGATTTTTCTTATAATTTAGGCTGTATTTACATTGTTGTATGTTTGTTACTTCTCTATGCTCAAACGGCCGGACCAATTTTAATGAAATTTAGTATGGAAGTAGCTGACACCCTGGATTAACACAATAATCATAGGCTACTTTTTATTCCGTTTTTTCAGCGGGTAACACCGCGGAGCGCAGCTATTCCTTTATAAAAACGATAATAATTATATGGAATGGAATCTGCACAATATATAATGATAATCTCACTCACTTTATAATTATGTAAAAATTTGTATGTTTAAATGTTTGAATGTTTGATACTTAATCATGCAAAACCGGCTTAATGGATTTGGATAAAATCTAGTACATATATAGTTTATTGCCTGGATTAACATATAGGATACTTTTTATCTCAGGAAACTTTTAAGTTCCTTATCATCATAGGATTATCAAAAACAGCACGTATCCATTTGAAATTTAGTATAAATAAAATGTCTTATGGAACACTAGCTTCGCCCCGCGGTGTTACCCGCTGCATGTTTTCCGGATCAAAATTAGCCCATGTGTTTATTCAGGGTGTCAGCTACCACTATACCAAAATCCATAAAATGCACTCAGTAGTTTTTGCGTGAAATAGTAACATACATCCATCCTAACTTTCACATTTAGAACATTAGTGGAATGGGGTTATTCCAGGAGGATAAAAGGTATCCTTTACTATTCTAGACAATCAAATAGCACAAGTTTCATGATGAAGGAAATAATTTCCCTTAAGTTACTGAACGCGGACGAAGCCGCGGCGCAAGCTAGTCTTATATAATTGCAACCAGCTAAATAATGCAGTTGAAAAGAGGCTTGCTATTAAAGTTCCTACATTTCATGACGCGTACAATCGGCACTAACAATTACTTTAATTCAATTATACTCAAAGCGGTATCCCTTCTGCTTTTAATGATTAACAATCCCTTACTTTAATTAATTACTAGGTAACTATAAATTCTTACACATCAGGTAAATCAAAAAGATCTATTACGTAGAATTTGATCGCTAATGCCATAGGATAGGGTACTGAAACTAATAAAATTCGACCAGTGGTAATCCAAGTGAGATTGCGAATTATTTCGCGGTATCACAATAAAGAGGCGATTGGATTCAATTGTCCAATATCGATAAAACAGATGTTGATCAGTAAATGTTTTAAATCGACTTCAGTTGTTAGTACCAAATATCATCCAAATCCGTTCAGTAGTTTTTACGTAAAATAGTAACAAACATCCATCCATCCAAACTTTTACATTTATAATATTAGTTATAAATGTATTTATTTATAGAAGTAAACGCATATAATAAACACACAAGAATTGACCTAAAATAAAGTAACTTAAAATAATAACTAACCTAAAAGGCCGCTGTCAATGGGAATAGTTCCCAAAACGCTGGCCCCATTGCCGCGTTGTATGGCGATACTCAAACGCTGAGCAAAATAAAGGCCAGCGTTTTGTTCACGTGTGGCGTCGACCAAACAAGATGACAATTCTTTAAAAAATTTTTTTGCTCCCGGCCCCCACGGTCCCAAAGTTTCAACCCCAAAAGGCTCAAATATGTACCCACTATCCAGGGTGCTATATTTGCGCCTTTTGAGGTCTTCTTCTTCATATTAGTGGGATAAAAAACTGCTTTGAGTTTCAAAAGTTGAAGGAAAAATTGCAAGGAAGTTTTGTTGTCTGAGAGGTCTCGACGGTCTCGAAGATGTGTAAAGACTGTCAACCCGCACTTAGCCTTTTTTTATACTGAATAGGTTCGCGTTTGACCACGTCATGCCTGTTAAGCAACGATGTGGTCTAGGATGGAAAACGCTTACCTAGAAGGAGCATATGTAACAATTGTAGTTACTAAAATTACATCTATTAAATGTAATAATTAATATATTTTTTAAATGTAATTGACATATTGTATATTTTATTTTATTTTAAGTGTAGAATTGTTTAATTTTATTGAATTCATTTAATGTATTTGCACACTGTAATGGTTGACAATAGACGCTAACTATTACATTTAAGACCTTTTTAAACTATTGTCATGTAAATAAAACTTTTGACTTTGACTTCATAATATTTACTCTTGATTTGAAGTCACTCATTTTGTACTTTCTGGGAAACACAGACTCCGTCAAAGAGTTCTACAACCTCGCTGATTCTGATTCTCACTACAAGATTAGTCTTACATTGGGACAGCTTATAAAAATAAAACTGAACCGTATCTTTGGTAACGTGTATAACGAAGCAATCGCCCTATCAGATTACATCCGAATTCGGTTACCAGATACGCAGATGAATGATTTATTTTATAAAGGACTTTTGTCTATATTTGAATACAAGACTCCCCACGTTAACTACACAGAAAGAAATATATAAATAACAAAAACAATACATACCTACTACATTAAAAATTAACTACCTAAACTTTAAGACTGCTATCAATGGGAACAGTTCCTAAAACACTTACCCCATTGTCAAGTATAGCAATACTTGATTGCCTTGTTAGCCCATTTGGTAGAATATCTGCTTCAAAAGCGATTGTGGGTTCGATTCCCACCAAAACAAACATTTATCTGGCCGTAAATAAACTAGCATGTTTGAAAATATGAAAGTAAAAGAAGTGAAAGATGCATTGCAGGATCACATACTAAGTAGAAAAATATAGTTTTACTCATCATCATCAGCCTCTATTAGTCCACTGCCGGGCATAGGCCTCTCCCAAGACACGCCACTCAGCCCGATCTTCGGCTTTTCGCTTCCATCCACCGCCAGCTGTCCTACGTATACCGTCACTCCATCGAGTCTCAGGGCGTCCTACGCTACGTTTGCCAATACGCGGTCTCCACTCTAGAACACGTCAGTTTTTACTAATTCCTACGAAAAAAAACGTAATTTTATGTATGTATGATTTTTCTATACATACATTCTATGCATTTAACGTATGGTCTCTATTTTGTACAAAACTTAAGTAAATGAAATATCAATAAATAAATATCGTAGGACATTTCACACAGTGCCATCTAGCCCCAAATTAAACAAAGCTTGTACTATGGAAACTAGATAACTGATAGAATACTTATAAACATATCTTTTGTAAATACATACAGAAAACCCAGACACAGAACAAACATCTATGTTAGTCACACAAACGTTAGTCCTGAGTGGGAATCGAACCCACATACTTCTTCAGGTCTCAAAGCAAAACTTTACCAAAAGAGCTAACAGGGCAGATTAGAATGTCTTGGGATTGGTTATTTTATGGTTACCATTGTATTTTATCTGTGTACATTTTTGGTAGCGATTCTGACGCAGGCAATTAAAATTAATCCTAATTGGAAGTTTCAATGTTGAGCGGTTCTTCTATCTACTTGTCAATGAAATATCGCTCCTCATACTTAATTCCCAAAATTAGTTCGTTTAATTTCGCTGCCGAAACCTTGCTACAGATTCAACAGTAAAAATACGTCTACCTAGACCTAGATTGAAAGCACTTAGAAGTATTGAAAAAAAATCTAAAACTATCTCGAGCAACTTGTCTTTGATAAGTTGTTAAAAAAGAAAATCTATTGCTCTCAAAAACACTGCTTTCTAAATACAAATAGTTAACAAATCAACGTTATCATGCTTCTTATATAGTTAATTCAGTTATTTAATTACAAAAAAAAACAACAAATACAAGGACACAAGTTATCTAGAAAAACTCCTGGCATTGTCACCGATTTGTATGACTCTACCTCTTTTCTGTAGAGTTTCGTGTAATATTATGAATATATTCCTTACCTTTTACGTATTTCCAAATATAATCTTCCGCCGATATATTCCTCAGTTTGGAGCTTGTGAGTAAAATTTTGGAATCACAACAACACTCGCCTAACAACGCACTGTCCTGCCAAAACAAAACACTAACACAGTCAAAGTATCAGAAAAAAAGTCACCGGCGTCATAAAAAAAAAGGTTCACTTTCGTGATACTGTTCGACAATGTTATCGGGAAAAGTCAGCGCGCACTTATCGCGATTTGCATTCACACACGTGGTGGTACGCGGCCGCAAACACAGCGATACGACCTGAGCGCGCCAAACAGTCGGCCAGACTGAAACACAGACTCACACATACGCGCGCACACCACTCAACAGGTGAAAACGCAACACCGATCAACTGAACTACACGACCCTAGTGTGGAGGTTACTCAGGTGAACCGACGCGCTTGTGTGCGTGCACCATTTTGTTCGTGTTGGGATTTATTACTGTTTGCATCTGTAGTGTAGTACACAGGTGATATCTTTTGTACAAGTACATGCGGTCACATGTCATGAGCGTATGTTACGTACATGCCCCGCTTTGATCTTATTTCTTTAGGGTTCAAATTGATCCTGTACTAGTAATAACTAGTTTATTTTAAGAATCATTTGACTGGTAATCACTTTGTGTTAAACGTTTTATCATTCAAATACCTGTACCGTAGTTAATTACGTTGTAATAACGATAAATAAATTCGACGTTAACCGCCCATAAGAGAGCGTATCTTACTATTTGAGTTTTCCATCAATTTTCCGGCTTTTGAATTCAGTAGCGTTATATTTCTTGCGTTTGTGTTTGTGTCTTCTGCACTTGGTGAACTTTGTACAGGTAAGGTCACGGATGTTTAGCGCTAATACAATGGGTATTAACATCTCATGTCACCTTGACGTAAATGTAGAGACATTGTTTGTTTCCACAAACTATAAGGTGGTAGATAAACACGCTAGCTGGAATTTTATGCGCCTTATTGCGTAGAACTTAGACATTACAATTGAGTTCAACTTTGAGTGGAGATAGACTATTTTAAAGTAAAACCCACTTGCAAATTAGGTGTTCTAAATGAAACGCTAACAAACGCAAATAAGAACTTAACGGTATTGAAAACTCGGATTATTTTTGACTGAGAGTTACACGGATTTGTGTCGTTTTTAGCGTGTTTTTTGGTCGTGATCGGTCTATTTGTAGTGTAATTTGCACCTAATCAGATGTAAAACTAGATTGATTATTGTGGTACGTATCTGAAGAACCGAATAAAGTCCTTTTGTTGCTTTTGGAGACAATAAGAGGCTTTGTTGACAAGTTCTTTACTATTGTGTGTCTTCATAATACATTAACGCCTACTTTGATAGAGTTTTAGACAATGGTCATTTTTTGCGTTAAATGTCATTAATAAATCAAAGAGGTCATGTTGTGAGCCAGCAAAAAGTTGGATTTTAACCTAAGCCTCGTGTTGTTTGGTTAAAACTATACAAATTTATCTAATTTTTTTTGGTTGAAACTTTTTTCGTTTTCTGTATTTTATGTTTTAAGATATTTATTTCTCATAAGAATATCCAAATTCACTTCACTGAGAAATACTTATTCTTAGGCAACTATTACAAGCGTCGGAACTTAGGAATATACTTATACAAGGATTTATTTATGATTCAAATGCACTATGGGGATCAGTTTGATATATAGGTACTTATATTAATGTTAACCTTATATTTACTTTGTGTCTTTTGTTGTTCTTGTTGAAGTTTAATACAATTTTATTTTGCTTAGTAAAATTCAAAGTAAAGATGTTAATGTTTGAAATAACAAATATGGGATATTTAGTTAAAGGACATATATTTCTTTATTTAATATTTTTGACAAATTATATGTACCTATTTTTTTTTTAATTATTGTGTCATAAGTAATTAAATAAGATGCTCGTAATAGTCAGTGTTAACTCGCTCCATGACCATTGCATTACTGCATTACTAAGCGTAAAGGACAGAATGAACACATACTAACTTTCGTATTATATTTTATGTATTCATAACATTTAACTACCTGTACAAACAACATGTACATGTACATATACATGACACTATGTATTTTTACCACCTCCGATCAAACCGTCACTTAACATCAGATGAGCTGTGGCCAAAAACCTAGCTAGTCACCCACAACAAAAAAGAAAACTAGATTTACTAATTATGACATTTATATAATAGTAATGATTTAAATCTTATTTTGATATACGACTACTTATCGCCGCTATAACCGTAGAATAAATAATATTAAAAACTCCAAGCGCCTTCTCATCTAGAAACGTTTCAATACAAATTAGATAGCTCCTATTGTTAACTGTTCCCCTTTTATCGTAAAATCAAAGCAAAGGTTTATACTTAATCTAAACGTTTAAAATCTAAGCCCATTTTCACGTTACAAAGCGACCAGTAAATGCACTTAAACCGACATAGATTAGCACGGAGTTAGTTATACCCGTATTGTGCAGGGTAAGGGCCGTGCTCTCTTTAGGGTCTTATACCACTACCACACTACTCGCAAAGTCATCGCGCGAAGTCTTCGTCGAAGTGCGTCAAAATGAGCGTCCACACTCGTGTAACTTCGCAAGGAGCTCAGTCGATCGCACGCTATGCCACTTGGATGACGTGTTTGACATTATATCTGTACGGATATTATGATGGATGATTGCAATGTTTTTGACTAATAATAAATAATATCCCTTTTTTATTGTCGGGACTAGTCCATTAGACAGACGTGGAGCCGAATCCAACGCTAAGTGACCCAGTTTAATATAAAAACATAAAATATTGAGATTAGTATTGTGGTGAACTTTTAGTAGATTCGCGGAGTGGTCAATGGGATCTCATTATTCGTTATTATCTTTAAGGAATAAGATTTAATTTATTTATTCAGGCAACATATTATCTCTTATGCAAAATAAGTTAAAATTATTTAAAATTGTACAGAGCAGTCATTGTACTTGTCTCTAACGATAAATGAAGGTGTCATGAAATAAATAAATTAAAATATCTGACCATTTAGAAATAAATATCTTAAATTGTTTTTTGTAACATAATTATAGGCTTGCGTTTGACCACTATCTCGCCTGATGTTAAGCGAATATGCGGTCTACGATGGAGCACGCTTGCCTAGAAGCAACTAATTCACTCGCCACTTGAAGGTACCTTTTTTATATCTGTAGTAGGTTGAAAAACTACTTCATGTTCAAACTTCAAGACTCGAAGAGTCCTGAAGTCTTCGATTCGGGCGCAAATTCCGATAACAGTCGTTTAAAGTAAAGCGAAGTTGTGCGAGGCGAAGCGAAGTGGTTGTCTTGGTCTACGGCGAAACTTAGTAAACTTCGCGAGTGATGTGGAGACCGTATTAAATGGGGTTAAATAAAAACTTGTATTGTATTTAATGCACTATCGATCCGCCTCAGTTTCCGCTTCAGTTTCTCAGTTTGACATTATAAACCTTCTGGGAACAATTTGCTAAATAATGAAAACCTTTATTGATACAGTTCTCCGCTTTCTTTGCGTAGTCCATAAGAACTAAGAGATATACGTAAAATGCGACTCTATTTAGTACTAGTAATTCTTCTCAGACCAAGACCTCATAAAATACCTGATTTATGAGTTAAATTCGATTTGAGCATCACTTTTCTGTCCACTGCAAATATCAGCCTTTGTTCGACGTCCTGTCTCAACTTTTGCTTGTAATATTTTCTAAACTTTATTTTTAGCAAAAGGTTAAAAAATTAAATCGGTCCAACAGTTCTCATCTCTCTCATCTTCCCACCTCTTAATTTTATTTTTAGTTAGATTTTTTATGGGTGTTGGACCACAGCTCACCTGATGTTAAGTGACGGTGTATTTAAAGATGTTAAGGGATGTTGCCGGGACACACCGTTAGGTGTTTGGCGGCAGATTTTCAACTTGAGGGTGGCAGCTTACCAACCGAGTACTATAAAGTACTCTACCACCATGCTATGGTTTTCTCACGATGTTTTCCTTCACCGGCAAGCCAAGCACATTGATGGGATTTGAAACCGCACCATTTAGCGTGTGAACCATCCGCGCTAACCACTGAACTATCATCTATATTTAATCGCTATAAGTTTACACACTCCTTGGCCTTTTTTTTTATTTTTTTTATGTAAAAGTAATGAGACGAACGAGGCGCTCTCCTGATGTTAAGAGATAACGTCTGTCCATGACCATTGCAGCGATACACAGAACTTTGAGTAGCAAAACAACATCCAGGGCATCGCTGCTTTGGCGCTCATTACTTTGAGATTAGATGGTTAGTCTCAACAGCCCAGTAATTTCGCTAGCTGCAGTACCCTTCAAACCGGAACACAATAATGTTTTAGTGTACAATAAGAGGTTGCGCAGAACGACACCACTAATAATAAGTAATGGTCATGTCTCTTAGTATGACCAGCATCATGTTGAGGTGAGTCCTTATTTTGTAACTATATGTCTCCGTTAGTTTGTTTTTGTTTTACAAAATAAAATTAATTTCTTGTTTTACTATTTTGGTTTGAATCATTAGAAAAACTTTCACTATACCCTTAAACTCAAGAGAAAAAAAACTCAGCCCTTCCATGGAAAAATTGTAATGCACAAAATATAAAAAACAGCATAAATATTGTTTGGCGATTTCATGTTTGGTACTATAAAAGATATTGCTCTATCTTCTATGTTTGCCTAGTTATATTGTATTGTACCTGTACACTACTGAAACTGTTTCATAACTCCTGGGAACGCCACAAATATTTACACGCATTTCAATTAACAAACAAGTAGAATAACAGGCAGTAAGTTTTGCTATGCGCAAACTTGCACTAGGATGTGTGAAGAAAGAAATAAGTATATTATGGAGGAGATAAAAAAATATTAGAGGACATTTAACATAGCGTCATCTAACCGAGAACTAAGAAAGGTTTGAACCAAATAGCTCGTAGAATACTCATATGTATTTTGTATAGGCACTAGCTGAGCCAGTTATGATGATGACAGTGTCCCTATATAATTTTAGTATAAAGATATATTAATAAATAAACATCGTGGGTCATCTGACCCCAAATTAAGCAAAGCAAAGGTACTATGGAAGTAAGATAACTGATAGAATACCTATAAATATAAGAAATACTGCGGCTGGCTAGCTACCACCCTCTAGTTGAAAATCTATCGCCAAGCATCTAACAGTGTATTCCGGCAGCCTCACTTGAGAGCCAGTTTCATTCCAGGCGCGGCGTGCTGTACCATCTTCGACCACATCTTCATTTAACATCAGGTGAGCTGTGATCAAACACCTAGCCAGTCAACCAAAAATTTAGTGAAAATGTTTTTTTGATAATAAAAAATTGATGTAGTTATTGTTTTTAGCATTTGCCAGTGTCAAGTATTTATATATTTTCAAGTTTCAATAGTTAAATAAGTGTCGTTGTATTTAGTTATAGTCAAAGTCCAGTCTTGATCAAGTACAGTCCGTGTCAGTCAAGTCCAGTCATGCTTTAGTAAAGCAGCGGTGACTTTACTATAAAACTTCGATGGAGTTTTGGAAGCAACACAAAAAGTCATGTTTCACAACATTATATCATTTTTCCACACTCGCGCTTGTGATTCGGCACTTTATGAATAAAACACCACCATTTTTATGCATAAACACTCGACAAAACACTAGTTTTGGAAAAAAATACAACAGAGCGACACGACTCTTTCCGCGTTCCCGCCAAAACTCTACTTTAAACTTACTATACATAGATAGATAGATAGATAGAGACTCTTTACAGTGCACACCAAAAATAAAAATAAAGTAGACAACAAAACAATCTTATGAGCTAATGCCACAAGTGGCGGCTTTATCGCTAAGAACAATCTCTTCCAAGCAACTAAGAATGGAACACTCGGTACATATTACATACATATATATCATACATACTTTACAATACGATATTGTATGGTACGATGTCTAGAGTATCAAATTCAAGTACTTAATTACATCTACAAAGAACCTCCAAAATTTTGTGGTCAACGTCGTACCGTATACGATAGCGTTCTGTTTTAATTTATTCCGGCTCGCAATTAAGGGCATGTTTCCAGAAGCACAATGGCGTTCGGGCGAGATGGTACAATTGTACACGCAAACTGGGCTATCTCCATCGGACAGGCCGCGACCTGTCCACTGCATCTTAGACCACTACTACAAACTACCACTTAGATGTTTGTTACTTGGTTATGTGTCAAAGTACGAAGTGTTACCCAAATTGATGCAGCTTCACAATGATGCGGGTTGCGGCAGCGGCCGTAGTACCCTGGCATCCGATACCAAGAACTGCTACTTTTTACCGCCTTGTGCTATGTCCTACCACAGAACAGATTCTTCCTTATTGTACTACAAATAAGCTTGCGTTTGACTGCCACCTCACCACTTGACGACGATATTCAAGGCTTTGGAGCCTTTTTCAAACAAGCGAGTCATTAATAGTCTTCACCAGAAACATAGAGCGACAGATCGTCAAGAGTTTTTTTTTATGTATAAAGTAATGAGACGGACGAGACGCTCTCCTGATGATAAGAGATAACGCCTGTCCATTATCCATTTATCCAGTATGGTCAATATTACTGCTTGTTCAACTCCTAGTTTTTGCTGTTAATTAAGCCTTATACATACTGATTCGGCTACTGCAGTTTGTGATGGCAAAATAAACGGTGAAGTTTTCCACACACGTTCTAAATTTTCAGCCGCCACTAAATCCGCTAGTATGGAGCAATCTTTAAGTGGGCAGGTTTTGCTATTCATTGCAGCGCCGACCATTAAAAGCCGTAGAATTGCCTAGATTTGGTTTTAGCCCCCACTGCATGTGCCTGTTTGGGGTAGGCTTTAATTTTATTTTGTGTGATTCATTCTAACTTTTTGTTTTCGTGATTTTAAACTTTAATTCCAAATCTAAGACTAAAAGTAAGGCTTTAGATATCCTAGGCCGAAAGAAATCATTGTACTCATTATTATGAACAACTTTTACTATGAGTACAACTTCAGCCAATTCTATGTGCTTTACCATCTTCGACCACACCGTCACTTAACATCAGGTGATATGCCGTGAAACAGCTAACATTTAAACCATAAAAGTCTGAAATTGCGGAAAAACGCATAATAGATTTTTTTCGCAATTGCAATGTTATGCCCATCTACACTAATATTATAAAGAGGAAAGATTTGTATTTTTGTATGTTTGTAACGAATAAACCCAAAAACTTCTAGACCGATTTCAAAAATTCTTTCACCGTTGTGAAGATACAGTATCCCGGGTAACGTAGGCTACTTTTTATCCCTGTACTCCCACGGGAACGGGAACTACGCGGGTGAAACCGCGAGGCGTCTGCTAGTAGTAAATAAAAGATGTTTACAATGACGAGTGTATTGCTCCTTTAGAATTAGTACTGCCGATCATCATACGCAAGTATGATAGTGCCTATCGCTAAGTCAATCTAATAAAGAAAAAAAATCAAAAAACTTGTCAAAAGTCCAATAAAATCGTGAAGTTACCTTAACTCATAGCGTTGTACCTATGGGGCCAACAATCTGACTCGGTAGTAGACATAATGTTACAGATTGCCACTATCTCCAACACTAAATCACTTCTAGGAAGCGAGGTAGGACGACGACGGTGAAAAATACACAGATACTACAACCTGTGATGATACACATTGCTGCAGGATTTATGGCTTCGTGTACTTCTAAGGCTGTGTTTTTAATTTAGCGTAGGTAGCATCGATACTGACAAATTTAATGCAAAATTAAAGTAACTACAGAAAGAAGAATTACATCAAAATAAATATCGTAGGACACACACAGCGCCATCTGACCCCAAACTAAACAGAGCTTGTGTGATGGAAGCCAGATAACTGATACATTGTAAATGCATACTTATAATACATACAGAACACCCAGACACAAAACAAACATTTGTTGATAGACAAAAATGTCTGTCCTGAGCGGGAATCGAACCCACGCCCTTCAGCTTTTAAGGCAGTTATGCTACCAATGAGCCAACAGGGCTGTCAAAATGTTACGCGTTCTTCCATGCGAAGCGCACGGAAACCCGTAGCGTGAAGCATTACAAGGTTGCGTGCGCTGTTTTGACTCCTGGAAAATGGCAACCAGCTGTGCTGGAACCTATAGTCGGAGTATTCGACGTAATCAAACGGATTCAAATCAATTCCTAATCAAACATAAAACAAAATATACCAAAACTGTAATTTTTGTGAGGTCATAATCATCGCCGTCAGACCAGTTCAGTTGATAATGACGCATTGATTTCTCCAAAGACTTTACGTTAGTCATTTGAGAAAGAAAGGAAAAAAAAATATTCGATACGATACAGACAGGGAGATAATTTATTATTTCCTATTTAGGACGCGTATTCAATAGTTTGGTTATATGATTTTGACCGTCACCACCATGGCATGTGGTGTATTATGCGAGTACTAAACTTAAACATCCAACTGTTGTTCATAGACCTATCTTCGAAGGATGATTAGGCCATATCGCAAAACTTGCTCTGTGTGGGTTGACGTACTCACAAACAACAATATATTGATGACACTAACATAATAAATTCTGATTATTAACAGAAAAAAGCAGTGCCGAAAAGACCTCCGTTTTCTTGTGTTTTTTTTTAATTAATTGATACTGATGCAGACAAAATGCAAGTCAATCGTAGATATATGCACAGATAGAGTACTGATGATGTATTTTTGAAATATTGAACGATATTTTTGCAAAAAAAAAGCATGTCATTATAAAAATATACCTATAATAGAAGAGTTTTGGCGGGAACGCGGAAAGAGTCGTGTCGCCGCATTGTATTTTTTTCCAAAACTAGTGTTTTTTCGAGTGATTATAAATAGTGGTGTTTTATTCATTAAGAACCGAATTACAAGCGCGAGTGTGGGAAAGTGATATAATGTGGCGAAACATGACTTTTCATATTGCTTCTAAAACTCCAACGAAGCTTATAGTAAAGTCGCCACTACTTTACCAAATCATGACTGGATTTGACTGACACGGACTGGACTTTACTTTTTAACTTATGAAACTTGATAATATCAAAACACTTGACAATGGCAAATGCACAAAATGCGACGCCAAAATCAAAAAAGAAGAAGAACATAACACAATTTAACATGTTTTATGCACAAATAAGTATTTAAGAGTAAGTACATACAGGTAATATTTTAGTCTCAAATTTTATAATCATTATTAAAAAAAATATCACGATCCAAGATAACAAATGATAGCCTAATACAAATTCACAACCTAACGAAACGGCATATAAATCTAAAATATTTGAGATAAAAATGTATCAAAAGATTATTAATATTCCGAACAGATGTGATCTAGTTATACATTCGACATCAGAGGTCAAGAACGAGTTTCTTCATTTCGAACTCGACACAATAAAAAATAGAAATATCTGCTCATAATAATTTATTAGATTGCGAACTCATGTCGACAAGATATAAATAAAAGACTGTGCTATGATTTATCGAAAAAAAAAGAACAAAAACAAAAGAATTCACTAGAATAGATTCTAAAACTAAATTGAAAATGTAGAATAAACAAAATTTATAAGTCCATTTACATTCCAATAATTACTGTCATAAACCAGTGTCATAATAATATAATTTTCAATAAATGTGACAAAGTATCAGTTGAGAATAAATCGTCTTACACTGATCGATTTATGAGTCCAGTGCTTTAATTTAAAGACCTGCGTTTGTAGAACACAAATACATGGCAGGGTCGCCATTTCCGACACAAAAAGACCTAAGGATCGACAATCCGTTTACAGTATACACACCTTAGATGTACTTCGTAATAGAGCATAGTTAGGTTCAAAATCGAATGTTCGTGAAGTTAGAACGGTCGTAGAGCGAAGGTCGATGAAGGTTGGCGCGCTTTTCCGCGATCACCGGCACTAGATTAAAACAAGATGGCGGGAGCGGCTCGCGCGTGCGCAGTGGCTACAGACGGGCCGCTAAATTACCGCTTATCATTGTTTATGGGAAATATTCAGATCATTTACTGTTATTAGGTAACTAGATACCTTGAAACTAATCTATAAATATTTGATTTTGTTGTGCTGCAATTATAATAGGTTGTGGAATTGTTCAGCTACTGTAGGAGCAATATCATATCATTTTATTAATATTTATGGTTACGTTTGTAAGTTTACTTTGTAACAAGATAGATTTCTAAACTAGACTTAATCCAATCAAAAGTTGAACTATACAGGATTACGCGGAATGAAACTACCGAAAGGAGGCCATTGTATTAATAATTTTACCACGAAATCAACCTAGAAATTGTGAATAAAAATCACTTGTTTCAAACATTTTGCTTGTATGAACGACATTTTTTTTATGGAATCGCTTTATTTTCTTTATTTCTGTACAGTTCTTTAAGAAAAAGTTATTCATTAAACGACTATCCTTTAGCTTTGTACTACTTTTACGTAATATGAAACACAAGCTGATTTTGCTGTCCAAAATCCAATATAGAAATATTTATTCATTTTATTTGACTCTAAACAATACCGCATCTGATTTAATAGTACTGCCTACTTTTTCTTTGTTTTTGGTCTCGCACTTTATACTTTTGCCAGTGTCAAGTATTTCGATATTTTTAAGTATTTTAAGATATAACTAGTAAAGTAAGTCAAGGTCAAGTCTGGTCATGCCCTAGATTACCTTTAATTATAAATTAGTTTATAATCACCCATGCAGCATCTTAGTTCACCTGATTTAGCTGCAAGCACTCGTAATGAATGTGCTTTTAATGCTAGATACCGGCACGAGCGAACACCGAGATACCATTTATGAATTTTGTCCACTCTATCTGTGCATATATCTACGGTTGACTTGCGTTTTGTCCGCTCTATCTGTGTATTATATCTGCATTTGACTGGAATATTGTTGATTTGTTCCTTGTAAGTTGAAATTACCGTTTTGATTCGGATTAAGTAATTGTAAGCTAGAAATTTAGAACTTAAAGATGTAATGGTTTTAGTATGTACATATTTACAAAAAAAAAAGTATTTATGTATTCTATCAGTTATCTGACTTCCATCACACAAGCTCTGCTTAGTTTGGGGTCAGATGGCGCTGTGTGTAATGTTCTATGATATTTTTTTTTTTTTTTATTTTTTTTTTTTTTTTATTTATTTATTTAGTTTTAGACCTGTGCACTTGATATGACGAAGTATTAAGTTAAAAAGGATGAATATGGTCGTATATTGTTTCTGAATTGATTATTACGTTATTTATCTTTAGTTGTCTCGTCCACAGATTATTTATCAAATGTTATTCCTGTGACGTGACTATGTAATGCGACGCGAAATCAAAGAATAAAAAAAACAGTAATATGTACATAATAAAAATGTATGAACAATGTGTAAGTCAATTACGGTTTGTGCCCGCCACGGGTGCTGATATACTCGTATATTGGTATCGAAAACTTTACAAACAAAACTTCGTGCGATCTCATTCTGTGTCTTTAGGCGCTTGTTAATTCAGTCTATTCCACATCATTCTAGGTCCTAGGTAATTCTGCGTGTCAAATATAGATAGGTATAGATTCATCTCCTACTTTGACTTTGCAAAAGCTGAGCTGTAACTACCTAAGCCTACTTAACAAAATTTAACTCCTACTTGTCTCACAGCAGGAATCAACTATCCGCTTATAATTTACACAACATTGCGTCTAGAAACGAACATCCAACAACTTATGAAGTCTGCGAACGCTTTTACAGACTACGCTACCATAATTTCTTTGTCTTTGTTTTTGACGTCGAAGTTTGTGCATTTGCCAGTATCAATTATTTCGATATATTTACGTATATTGTGAAAAATCAATCTGAATAAATCTAAGACACAGTAAAAGTCACACAAAGGTAAATACATAGGTACACACAGAACAACCATTAATTTACAATACAAATTATTTATTAGTGCCGGATGGGCTACAGCTCTTAAAGCAAATATACCTACTACCAATGATATGGCTGTCAATTATATTAGAAGATATTCTTTTTCTTTAATTTTGGCGTCACATTTTGAGCATTTTCCTGTGTCAACATTTTCAAGTTAAATAAGTTGCCTTGTAGCTATAGTTATAGTCGAAGTACAGTCTTGGTCATGTCTACTCCGTGTCAGTCAAGTCCAGTCATGCTTTAGTAAAGTAGTGGTGACTTTAGTGTAAGCTTCGATGGAATTTTGGAAGCAACACAAAAATTCATGTATCACCACATTATATAATTTTCGCACACTCGCGCTTCTAATTCGGCACTTTTTTATACATAAACACTTGAAAAAACACCAGTTTTGGAAAAAAATACAACGGTGCGACACGACTCTTTCCGCGTTCCCGCCAGAACTCTAAAAGAGAGGCAGAGGACATTGTGGTGGTGTTTTTGGTATAATTGCACTGCCCCTTACTTAAACAACTACAATGCAATCAATAGCGTACTCTGAAGAGACCCCGAAACGTGATAGTTTAAAACCATGCTAATTTCATCAGGTGAGAGTTCACCACGATTTGTGATTAATGGTCAGCAGAACAAATAAACTGAGCGTTCTCTTATTGTTGCTATTGATTTGTTTATAAGCTGGGTGTTAATTTAATAGCAGGTGTTTGAATTTCTCTTCAACAATTATTGGTATAGTTTTTGTCAGTCTGCAGTTAGTTTTTTAGCGATGATAGCTCAGTGGTTAGCGCGGTCGGTTCACAAGCCGAAGGACTTGGGTTCAAACTCCGACAATGAGCTTGAGCTGCCAGTGAAGGTAACATAGCGTGGTGGCAGGGTACTTTCTTATACTCAGCTGTCTAGCTACAATCCTCAATCTGGAAATCTGCTACCAAGAATTTAACGGTGTATTCCGGCAACCTTACTAAGAGACATTTCCATTCCAGACCAGGTGTGTTTACCACCTTCGACCATACTGTCTATTGACATTAAGTAAGCTGTGGTCGAACTTTCTGTTTCCGGTCATTGTATTGTGAACATCATAGTGTTGACGCTCCGGAAAGTTTATAAATAATAAATACATCATATCCATAGTTCGCACAACTGAAGCACACCCAAGTCAGTAAAAAGTGAAGTTACGAAGTTTAAAATAGTAATCACATCACATATTGCTCGATCATACGAAGAATCTTGGAAAACAACACCAAGAAAACTTTGAGGTTAGAATTATTATATCAATAGACAACATAGAATACAGCAGACATACCAACATAACAAAACTGATAGTCAGTGTTGGCAGTTAGAAGCTACTAATTTTCGAAACATCCTCAGTGTTGTCAGTTAAAAACTACTAACTTTCGTAACGTTCCTTTACACGTAAGAAATAAGAACATAATAAATATGGAAGAGCAATTCCAATTACTATTCGACAAAATGAAAATTGAAATGGAAAAGCAAACAGTGGAGTTGAGTAATACAATAATGGAAAAAATTGATGAGAAACTAAAACCTATCGTAGAAGAAAATAAAAATTTGAAACTTAAAGTTGAAAACTTGGAGAAAAGAGTAGAATATCTAGAAAGAGAGAAAAAAAGTAACAACATAATAATTCACGGGTTACCAGAAGAGGAAAAGTCTACATTGGAGCTACTCGAAAACTTGAAAAAAACGTTTTTAGACGAATCAGGTATATCAATACAAGACTACGACGTAAACAAGATACATCGTATTGGAAAATTAAATAAAAACAAGAAACCAAGACCTACGCTTCTCGGCTTAACTAGTGGTTGGAAAAGGAGTGAGATAATGAAAAATAAGAAGAAACTTAACAAAATATATTTACAAGAAGATTATTCAAAAGAAACTATAGAAAAAAGGAAAGCACTACAACCTAAGCTTATGGAAGAAAGGAAAAAAGGTAACTTTGCTTACATAAAATTTGATAAACTTGTCGTCAAAGAAAACACAAGTTCCAATGATAAGAGGAAAAGAGAAGCTTCAACATCACCTCGAGCTGGCTTACAGCCACGAAAACAACAGACAGTAATAGGACCCAAAAACAACCGAATAAACGCATTTGAAAGAATGAGGGGGAGATAATAAATAATAAATAATAAATAATAAATAAATATCGTAGGACATTACACACAGCGCTATCTGGCCCCAAACTAAGATCTAACTCCCTTTCTACTATAACAACAGAGGAAAAAATATAGCAACTAAAGAAATGTGATCGGAAACGGAAACCAACAAATACAGATCAGAACAAACAAGTAATACAACAAAACCAAATTATTCTCCCACCACGGCTGGTCACCGAGGGAGTAATAGACCATCACCCTCTAACAAAAAGACAAAAACTATACATTGCAACCCTTAATACTAGAACCCTGAGAACACCAGAAGCTCAGCTAGAACTGGAAAAAGCACTGATGGACCTGAAATGGGATATACTAGGCCTCTGCGAAATTCGAAGAGCAGGAGAATCAATAGAAGAATATGCAGGTTACATATTGTTCTATAAAGGTGAAACCGGAGGACAAAAAGGAGTTGGGTTTATGGTCAAAACACACCTCAGAAAGTATATAAAAGGATTCATCGGGGTAACAGACCGAATTTCAATACTAAACCTAACTATACCCAGTCATAAGAAAACATGGACCATCATACAAGTCTATGCGCCGACTGAACTAGCTGACAAAACTGAACATCAACTATTCTACGACAAACTAGGCCAAGTTATATCAGAACATTCAAACAACATTCTCATACTAATGGGAGATTTCAACGCCCAAGTAGGAGTCAAACAAAACAATGATGAATATGTGCTGGGCAAGTTTGGACATGGCAAAAGAAGCAAAAATGGTCAAAAACTAATAGACTTCTTACTTGAGCATAATCTTTTACTTTTGAACAGCTTATTCAAGAAAAATGTGAACAACAAATGGACCTGGGTTTCCCCTGATGGGAAATATAAAAACGAAATTGACTACATCACAAGCAGTCACGCAAAATCTTGTACAGACACATCAGTAATATCGAGACTAAACTTTAACACAAATCATCGCATGGTAAGAGCTTCATTCCACATAAACCCACCTAAAAAGACAAGAAAGTTCGCAGTCAATACTGCCACTACAACTACACTAGAAACCAAAAATGTAAAAACAATTTCCATGGGAACACTTCTCAGCGAACTAATAAAATCAGATACTAAACAGGTCGAATCTAGTTACAACAAACTTCATAATAACCTTACTTGTCTCAATACTAGAAAAACCGAACAACAAAAGCACAACTTAAGTGAACCAACAATGCTATTAATAAATGAGAGAAAACATCTATTCAATAATAAAATGAAAAAGCAAAATTTCCAGAAGATAACTGAACTAAGTAAGAAAATAAGAGAAGGCATCAGAAAAGATAGAAAATCGAAGCGACTACAAACTCTTGTAAAACATATTGTAACAACAGGCGGAACCAGGAAAGCTCTTAAAGAATTACGGGAATCAAGCAACTGGATACCAAACCTGAAAAACAACCAGATGCACGTTACGAGTCGAAAAGATATTAACAAAACAGCAACACAATTCTACCAAAACCTGTACTCTAACAGAGACTCCGTAAACAAGAACAGGCGTACAACCCCTCCCCCAATCCTGAGTTCCGAACCTGAAATCTTACCTAGTGAAGTGAGACATGCAATAGTTAGTCAGAAGCTAGACAAATCGCCAGGCCCTGACAAGATCACAAATGAGCTATTGAAAGGAACCTTGGAAGAACTTGTCCCGATACTAACTAAAATCTTTAACGACATTATAATATCCAATTACATTCCACAACAATGGGAAACATCACATATAATATTAATACATAAGAAGGGGCCTAAAGAAGACATAGACAACTATAGACCAATTAGTTTGATGTCCAATATATACAAAGTATTTTCGAAAATCATCCTTGGGCGAATAACCACAGTATTAGACGAAAACCAACCCATGGAACAGGCTGGCTTCAGGAAAAGTTTCTCCACAATAGACCATCTACATACAGTGAAACAAATCATAGAGAAACACAAGGAGTACAACAAATCTTTGTACATGGGTTTTATAGACTACACCAAGGCTTTCGACAGTATCAGTCACGAAGCCATCTGGGAGAGCCTAGAGAAACAGGGCATCCCCTCCACTTACATCAGAATCATACAAAGCATATATTCCCATAGTAAAGGAAGAATTCAATTGGAAGCGTTGGGAGACGAGTTCAGAATTGGAAGAGGGGTCAGACAGGGAGATCCACTGTCTCCCAAGCTGTTCTCCGCGGTATTGGAAAATATATTCCGTAAACTAGACTGGGATCAATACGGCTTAAGCATAGATGGAAGAAAACTCAATCATCTGAGGTTTGCGGACGACATCGTCCTATTCGAAAGAGATCCATATACTCTAGAGAAAATGATCGAAGAACTAAGAAAACAAAGTGAAAACATCGGACTATACATGAACCTGACCAAGACAAAATTATTAACAAACAGTAAATATCAAGAGATTAAAATAAATAACCACCCTCTCGAATACGTAGAAGAGTATATCTACCTAGGACAAATCATCTCACATACAGACCAATCTACCAAAGAAGTAAACAGAAGAACAGCCAACAGCTGGAAAAAATACTGGTCCTTGAAGGAAGTAATGAAATCCATAGACATCAGCATAGGAATCAAACGGAAGGTGTTCGATACCTGTATCCTACCTTGCCTCACATATGGGTGTGAAACCTGGTCACTCACTAAACTCCAAAGAGACAGTATAGTACACTGCCAAAGAGCCATGGAGAGGAGCATGCTTGGTGTAAAAAAGCAAGATAGAAAAAGGCACACCTTCATAAGATCAAAAACAAAAGTAACAGACGTGCTAGATAAGATAGATCAACTAAAGTGGAGGTGGACAGGCCATTTAATGAGATGTCCCCAGGAAAAATGGAGTAAGATATCAACTGAATGGTATCCTAGAGATGGGAAAAGAAAGAAAGGAAGGCAAGTAAAAAGATGGGAAGACGAAATAAAACTAACAGCTGGACCCAACTGGAGAAGAGTTGCAAAAGACCGAAGGCAATGGAAAATGTTAGAGGAGGCCTATGCCAAGAGGCACACTGAACTAAGAGACATTCTGTGAGAAGAAACTAGTCATGAAGAAAAGAAAGCAAAGTTCAGGATAAAAGGCTGATTGATTGATTGAAGCTGTGGTCAAACACGTAGTCTGTCAACCATAAAAAAAAAACTCAAATTGGAACTTTCAAAACAAAAGCAATTCTAGCTTAGTTGCTTAGCGCGGTCGGAATACACGCTGAAGGGTATGTGTTCAAACGCCAATAATGAGCTTGAGCTGCCGGTGAAGAAAACGATCATGATGAAAAATATGACATAATATGAAAATGACATTTAAAAAATTAACATTGAAAAATTATGACATTAAAAAGAATAAAAAATTTACTGTTACATGAATGCTACCCTCTGCTCCTCTCTTCTAAACGTTGTTGTGCCCGACGGTGTCCATATTTGACTGTGTACAAGTGCTTACCTTGGATGAAAGCCTTATTTAGTCACTCGAACTATTGGCGCCGTATTTAAACCCCGTCTCGTGACTAAATAAGTTACTTTCAGCCCTTAGGTAACAATGTACTATTTAACATCTTGTACTGTATGGAAGCAATAAATATCTTGAATCTTGAATCTTGAAACCATAGCATAGTGATAGGGTACTTTCTAATACTTTTTATTAAGCCAGTCACATAAGCATAATAAATTCGCGAAATATAAAATAACGAGTGAAAACACAAGCTGTTGCTTGTTACAATAAATTACAGCGTGTAACGCAACGTCACATAATAACGGTAGTAACGATTATTGTCGTAACGTTATTAATATATTGTGCAATGATTACGCTCGGTGCCGATTTAATTATACAATTGTTTCTTACAGAAAAAGTTAGTGTGAATATACGCCCTGCGGCGTGCGAACCGACCGCGCTAACCACTGAGCTATCATCGCTGAAGTTATAGTATCTAGCGAAGCAGTACAATTTTGGCTAACGTTTGGTTAATATTAAGCTAGGTAATTAAGTAACACAAATTTCATGACGGATGAAACTATTGCTGTTTTGTTACATAGACACAAACAATACAAACATGTTTAATTTCTCTCTAAGTCAGTCAACGCGGACTAAATCGCGGGCGCAAGCTGGCATGTAAAAATACACAATTTAGAAAGATAAACAGATTATTTATAAACGCAGAAATTGACAAAATTAGCTTAGGACGTCCTGAGACTCGATGGTGTGATGATATACGTAGGACTGCTGGCGTTGGTTGGAAGCGAGAAGCCGAAGATCGGACTGTGTGGCGTGTCTTGGGAGAAGCTACTTGGTGGTAGATCTCCTTAGCAGGAGGTCGTCTAGGTAGGTACCACCGCAGTACCAGTTATTCTGCCGCCAAGCAGTAGTGTGTAAACATTACTGTGTTCCGGTTTGAATGGTACTGCAGCTAGCGAAATTACTGGGCTATTGAGACTAACCATCGAAAGTATCAAAGTAATGAGCGCCAAAGCAGTGATGCCCTGGACTTTGTTTTGTTACTCAAAGTCCTGGGTATCGCTGCAATGGTTATGGACAGGCGTTATCTCTTACCATCAGGAGAGCGTCTCGTTCGTCTCATTACTTTTTTACATAAAAAAACACCCATGGACTACAAGAGGCTGACGATGATGGTGATGATGATGACGTTGAAAGATATAAACAGACAAAGTAGAATCATAGCAATCCAATGGTAGGCACAATATGCATGTCTACTTATCTCAATCATGGGCAAGAATTTCAAATACAAAGACGTCGATATTTATCAAACGTTATCAACAAAATGTAGGTATCGCGCGCTTATTTATACGTTTAGTATCCGAACAGCCTTCGTACAGCCTTCAACTTAGTCTAGCATTCTTCGGTGGCATTGCAAATGGGAATAATATGGTAATTTCACGTCACAGTAGTTATGATATTAGGACTATAAATTGTAAATTATATGGCCCAGAAGTATTAATCACATAGAGGTTATTATAGATATATCAAGTTTATTGTAAACTTATACAAAATTGTAGGTAGTTATAGGTACAAAGCAGCGATGTGTTATAAAAATTGTTCGTATTAAATATGTAATAAATATATAATTTATAATTTGACAGCCCCGTTGGCTCATTGGTAGTTTATCTGCCTTGAGAGCTGTAGGGCGTGGGTTCGATTCCCACTCAGGGCAAACATTTTGTGAATAAACACAATCATGTTTGTTCTGTGTCTGGGTGTTCTGTATGTATTATAAGTATGTATTTATAAAAAAAAAAGTATTTATGTATTCTATCAGTTATCCGGATTCCATCACACAAGCTTTGCTTAGTTTGGAGTCAGATGGCGCTGTGTGTATAGTCCAACGATATTTATTTTATTTTCATTTATAATTTATTTTTATAATTGGGAACGAAAGCTACGCGGGTGAAACCGCGAGGCTTCACCCGCGTTCATACACCTTCAATCCGCTAGTACTTTATCCGTTTTATAGAGCAAATTGACAGCTACAAATAAGCACGCAATATCATATGTCTAACTATTACAGTTGTCATCTACATCTAGATCTACACTAATTATAAAGAGGAAAGATTTCATTTTTTGTTTGTTTGTATTGAATAGGCTTCGAAACTACTGGACCGTTCCGAATAATTCTTTAATCATTAGAATGCTACATTATCAGACAGTGACATAGGCTATACTAATATTGTTAATCGAGTTTTGTTTTCCCGTGCGAAACCGGGGCGAGCTGCTAGTATTATATATACTAATGTACAAATATATTATATGGTATTGTCGTTAGTTGATTCCAATCATTTATTATATCGCTAATCTATGTTATTTTTACACTTTTTAATATATCGAACACGCTCGACGCCTTAATGTGTTCTTGCATATGTAGTTAAGTAGCTCCAAGCCATGCTGTTAAACATTAAGATGGCTAATCAGCGCTCAGCACATGTTCGTTGATGTGTTTCATAATGAGACGTAATGGATTAAGTGTTAGATTATAATGATACAAACTGTGATATTATCGCGAACAAAAATCTGTGAAAATGCCATAAACGAAACGCAATTTGAAATATTTTAATCAATAGTATTTAGTAATGTTACTAATTACACGGTCACGCGATTCTTTTCAAATATTTTATAAAATCTCTTACACGTTCTCTCACAACACACACACAAACACATATATACACCCACACATATACACCCACACACTTTACTGCATTCCTTGCTTATTCATTTAGCAAATTATATAATCAAAAAAATTGTACGAGTTCTCTTTTACATTTAAATTATTTAATCGGTTCCAGCCTCCCGCGATACCTAGCTAGCTAGCCCTAGTGCGAGGACTATTGTAAAATATTATGATCTTTGTATACATATATTCTGGTAAATAAATATTTTTTGTTTTTGTTTTGACTATGTGCTATAGAAAAAATATACGCAATTTCTGTATTGCATATATTTTTCCAAAACAAATTTACTAGAAGTCTATATTATGGTTAATAGACTATTGATTCACTGCTCACCCGACGTTAAGTGACCGTGTGGTCGAAAATGGTAGATACAGCTAGGCATGGAACTGGCTCTCATGTGAGCTGCCGTTAGGTGCTTGGTGGCAGATTTTTAATTTAAAGTCGCTAGCCAGCCAGGTACTAAAATCGTTATCGTTAGCCTTTTATCCATCACTTGCAGTTCAAGTACATTAATTTGAACTTACGACCGTACTTACCACTGAGCTATCATCACTACTCTACTGTGTTACAATTCCAAGCATACGCTACCCTTATAGACAGTTTGATGATTATAAGTATGTATTTACAGATAAAGTACATTATACATATCACTATAGAAACTGCAGTGATTTTGATGCTTTTTTTGTTTTACTTACAAATACAAATATTTTATTGATTACACCAATATTACAAGTCAAATCTCGTAACACCATTTTAAATATATATATCATTAAAAGACTTATAAAACACTGATTAAACAAAATAAAATATCTGAAATTAATAGGTACTATGTATTTATACAAAAAACGTCCTTCAGAGGAGGGTGGCGTCCCAATGAATATAGTCTGGGTACCTTCAAGTCGCGAGTGAATCGGTTTCTTCTAGGCGAGCGTGCTCCACCGTAGACCGCATCTTCGCTTAACATCAGGCGGGATGGCGGTCAAACGCAAGCCTATCTACTATAAAAAAAAAAAAAAAAAAGGGTTATGTGGCCAGAAACGCGTAGATTGCGTGGCAGCATTGCCACACTGGATGGCAATGCTAAGCTTTTGAACAAAGTAGATACCAGCATTCTGGTCACCTGAAGCCTGCTAAACGTTGATTACATGTCAATGAATAAAAAAAAATGTCAAAATAAAGTACATAATATGTCCATATAAAAACATGTCAATATAAAAAATATTATCAAATATATGTCAATACAAAAATATGTCAACTTAAAAAATGTAATACAATAAATATTAAGGATATATTTATCAGGATAGTTTAACGGTGCAGCTATTTATTTGAGCGCAATCCCTTGTTATGTAAAACTCTTATTGTTCATGGTTTCCGTTACGGCCGCAGTAAATATAGAGCTACCCTCCAATTAACAGACAACAGAGGTCTCATCTCGCGAAGTGCTTGTAAATAACGAATCGTTTATCTTGGTTGACAGGGATGGAGTTAAAATGGATGGAGAAAATTACATACACTCCTGTGCGTGAAGTACAATAATGATGCCAATTTGGAAAGCTTTAGTTGACAGATCAATACTTACTGAAAACGCGGCTATTTCTCATGGCTGTGTATTAGATAAAAAGTACGACGTTTTTAATCACTTAATTAATCACAAGTTTTAGTAATCGTTATCTGACCAAAGTTTCAATGCAAAATTTTAGTCTCTAAATTTTTTAAATAATTATGTAACGCTATAACTATTACACAAAACTACCAATTTGAGATCCTTTATTTTATAAGTCCTGGCGACGTAGCCATGGCGTCTCGGTGAGGTAGGACCCTTAATACAAAAAACTATATGTATTAGATAAGTAATATTCAAATCTAAAATAATCTTCTGGCTAATTTAAATTAGTGTCAATAAAACACAGTTGAATTGTATCAATAATAAGAATCAAAAGTAAGCTATCTGATCAGATTTGGTAGAATGTCTGCTTCTGGAGCTGAAAGACGTGGGTTCGATTCCCTCTCAGGACAAACTTTGTGGTATAAACAAATGTTTGTTCTGCGTCTGGGTGTTCTGTATTTATTATAAGTATGTATTTACAAAAAAAAAAGTATTTAAGTATTCTATCAGTTATCTGACTTCCGTACAAGCATTGCTTAGTTTGGAGTCGGATGGCGTTGTGTGTCCTACGATTTTTTTATTAAATACGTTTAAAATAGGCATACATTCTAATAAACGTACATCCTAATTTAATTAGAAATAATTAAAATGATGCACTAAAAATAAATATTAAAATCATATGGAAAGGAAACATGAATTATTTATAATCTATTAACAAAAATGGAAATCTCATAGCCAGCTACATGTAAAAGCCTTAGATATTTTTTTTTTTACTAAAATTTGGCTCAGGTAAACTTCATAATGATTACATTATCAATCTAACTTTGGGACGTGTTTGTTCCTAAATCCAGCCCAGTGGTAAAGTATCGTCAGTGGGTTCCGCTACCGATCGTAATTATCGATAGAAGCAGTCTAATTGAGCGCGTCGATATCTCGTATCGACAGGTCGCGATGACGATGACGAGAAATCGAATACTCGATACAAACAGATAAACACGTCAAAATAGCTGTCGGAGAAGAAGAATTTCGATTTGATTGAATTAAAAGTGCTAGAAATAGATTTCTATTTGAATAACCTTTTTTTTTACATTTGACAAGCCAAATATTTGACCACAGCACACCTGATGTTGAATGACGGTGTGGTCGAAGATGGTACAGCACGCTTAGTAGACACATAAAATTTACATAGTAATAACTCCTCCCATCCATTATCTATCTATACTATTATAAAGAGGAAACATTTGATTGTTTTTTGTTTGTATTGAATAGGCTCCGAAACTACTGGACCAACTTCAAAAATTCTTTCACCGTTGGGAAACTACACCATCCCCGAGTGACATTTGCTACTTTTTATCCCTGTATTCCTACGGGAATCGGAACTACGTGGGTGAAACCGCGAGGCGTCCGCTAGTAATTAAATAAACTAATTAATAGGCATAGTTGGAGGTATCCTGCAGCGCCATCTAGCCGCAAACTAAGCAAAGCCTGTCTAAAGTCAAAGTCTGTTTAAACTACAATATAAGTACCTACAATATAGGTATATATATTTACAAAACTTTCCTATTTCGCTATTTCCGACAGCAAGATTTCTAATACTCTAATGCAAACGGACAATTCATTGTTTTCAGTACTGATTTATCTGTTCTCAATCAACCATATTATTACGCACTGTGATTGCTATCATTGTGGTGTGACAGGCCTATCCAGCGCAAGTTATAAAGTTTCTTACTTAATTGTTAACTTAATTAACATTTAGATTAACGCTCATTACTAACCGATAAATGTTTTAACTAAACCAAACATTTTATACCCTCCGAAGATAACACGTCCAAAGTTAAAGGCAGATCTACCACCAAGTAAAATGTGTATTGTTTATACAACAAAATACAAACTACTATACAGAAACGTCCAAGCTGTGGATTGTATTCAAGGTTATCAGCTTGGGTTATATACTGAGTCGAAAGGATGTCACTGTTTTTTTTTCGAATAGTTTCACGTTTTAAGCAGCTGCCCATTAAGCAGTAGTGCGGTCTAAGATGGAGCACGCTTACCTACAAAAAACCCATTTACCCTAGATTTGAAGACACCCATATTACCTAACAGAAAATACAGACTCCGGCAAAGAGTTCCACCACCTCGCTGTGCGAATAAAGAACGTGGAATCAATACGCTGTTTACAAATAAAATTTACATGTAAATTAATAAATCAACTGAGAATTTTGTAATTTAAATTATATTCATATCCTATGCAACGATTTTCAAAAAGCTACAGGATGACAGAAATAATGGTTTCCTTTCACATGAAGAAAGAGCGCGTCGATATCTTTTATAGGAAGTGTCGACATTTCTGCCCCGGGTCGGAAACATGACCTTTTCACGTCAGGCCGGACGTATTATAAAATTCTTAGGTAACTGATTACCAAATTGCAGGTTATTCAGAAAGGATACAAACGGAACAAGGCTCATCGTATTTAAGTTTGTGCAACAACTTTTACTGTGAAATTACGATTGAAATATCAACTAGTTGAGTGTAAATTAATCTCTTTTTACACGACTTTTTTCTTCTTGACAAGCGTGCTGCATCGTAGACAGTATCTTCGCTTAACATCAGGCAGGATCGCGGTCAAACGCATGCCTATATATTAAAAAAAAAACATAAGAAATGTCATCAATTTTTATTATAGGTCTTTCGCCTCAGCATACTTAAACCTTACAGCACCAGCATATGCCCTCGCGACCAGCGAAATCAATAATTATCTATACCATCTACATCTTGATCAAAGATTTGTGCAACTGCATAGCCAACTTAAAATAAGACCAATTACTTTCGTAATCATTGTCTGCACTGCAATATTGTTTTACGGCTATTTTATAACCTTTTCGATTAATGTAAAGAAAGTGTAGTAACTCAGTAGTGTAGTTTCCTAGCTAAGTAATCGGACAATTGTTTCCTTTCTCTTTATTAGAATGACTCACTGAAAACTCAGGTAATGCAATTGTAACATCCGATGCAATATTACAAGTTTGTTTGTTTGTTTGTAGCAATGATAACCGGTTAGGGCGGTCAGTTCACACGCTGAAGGACGTGGGTTTAAACACCAAACATCGCGAGGAAACCATAGCGTAATGCTAAGGGGTTTTTTAAGGTTTTACAAGCTAGGTGTTTTACCACAGCTCACTGATCACTGATGTTAAGTGAAGGTGTAGTCGAAGATGGTAAAGCACAAGCCTGGAATAGAACTGGCTTTCAAGTGTGGCTGCCGGAACACACCGTTAGATGCTCACGATGTTTTCCTTCACCGGCAGCTAAACTCATTGTTTGGGTTTGAACTGACGCCCTTCGGCATGCGAACCGACCGCGCTAACCACTGAGCTATCATCGCTACAAAGCTACAATTTCACTTATCTGTCGGCTATACTCAAAACAAAAACAAAACAAAACAAAAAACTATTGTTACACATTGTATTTACCTAAATAAATTAGAAACCGCAGGAAGGATCTAGTGCCCGAAATTCAGACTTCCTTGTTCGGGTACTAACACTCCCTTTATGTAAGTATAACAATTTATTAATTTATCTTTATTTATGTAGTCTTTTTTAAAATATTTAGTTGTAGCGTCAAAATAAGTGCTTTCTTTCTTTATTTTTTTCTTTCGAACACAAGCTAGGTTAGCTTTGTTCGAAAATAAGATGCTCAATCGATTGTATTGAAAACACTGTATTGTATTGTATTGTTCTTTTATTTATTTTTTATACACCAACCTAATATTTATTTGTTTTTCTCTCCATCCAAAGGTTGTCTGGAAGAAATCGCTCTAGGCGATAAGACCGCCCTTTTACACCAAATATCTACTTCTTCTTTTTATTTTATTTTTATGTTGTGATTTGTTTTAGTGTATAATAAAGTTATATTCTATTCTATTCTGTGTAGCAAAGAATTGTGGTACAACTTTATTTATTAACTAAAGTCATTTCGTGTACAAATGTATTTTATTTATAGTAAATGGGCATATCGCTGACAAGTCTGAGTTAACTTATGTGACCGCTGGACGATGATCATTTACCAGTTTTCGCAGTGGAGGTGTGGATTTATACCGGTAGCTGGAATCAAAGTGTACAGGAAGCGAGATGTCGTTGACGTAAAATGATGGCTTTACGAGTGGAAAGGGAGTAACTTTTTAATTATATATACTTTTACATATTTCACTAGTGTCTTTTTAGTCTTTTTTTTCTCCATGTTGGTGGTTTTTTATGTCATTAATAAAGTTTGTCTTGTTTTTATCGCACGAGACTCTGGTAAGAGATAACGGCTGCCCATGACCATTGTTAACTTGAATTACATTTTTTTTTTTTATATTTCACAATAATACAATATTGGAAGAGGAAAGTTATTCAAATATTAATTTAATCTTAAAATAAGGTTAAAGTAGGTACTAGTTTGTGTGTATACAAGTTTTACCCTTTAGTTACGGAACCCTAAAAATGAAGACAAAAACGAACTCTGCAACGTAAGGTAAGCCAAAACCAAATCAGTCTTAAAAGGGTAACCCACAAAACATGCGGGTAAGCAATTTAAACAACAGTTCAGACAAGTCAGTAGCACCTGGCATGCCCAGTTTGGCGCGCGCCCTACATCACACTGATTAAACCCATTAGACCAGGATTTCCCAACCGGTGGGGCGTGTCCCCCTCCCCCTCCGGGAGGGCGCAGAAAGATCATAGGGAGGGCATGAAGTGTTCGGATATTTTAATCTAATTCCTTATTATTTAAAACACTTACACACAGATTAAGTCGCGCCACCTAGTTCCTATCGGCCGAACTAACTACTACGCTTTACCACTATTTTGTTCTATCACGCACTGTATGTACAAGACTTGTACTAAACACCGCACTTTCGCTCTTCCGTCGATAATGATTTGATGATAGCTCTGTCAAGAACAGAACATGATATCGACCAGCTGGTTCAAACAATGCAGGCGCAAACATTAATAAAATAATAATTCGTGTGAAATAAATATCGTAAAAATTGTGTTTTTTATTGAAGCAATGAAGAAAAATATAGGGGGCATGAAAATTTTTTTTATAATCAGGGGGGCACCATGCAAAAAAGGTTGGGAAACCCTGCATTAGACGGTAGAGGTGAAAAGCAAATAATAGCTCGAAAGCTGCCTTAAATGCAGCTACAACTATGTATATATCTCAGTAGCTACTCTCCTTACTTTTGCTACAATCTGGGATTAGACTGGAATAATATTTTTTTGTAAGACGAATGAAACTTGTCGTATAAAATATGTCGTATATGGCGTATATGTGCTCAACTTCGAATCCCATTACTCGAAAAATAAACGACTATAACAATGATGTCTCATAAAGTCTTAAAAGTAAAATGACTTATTTATGTTTTGCAACAACAAAAACATGCATTATATATGTATATCGACAGATGGCATGTAAAGAGAGAGACCTATACCCAGCAGTGGGATAAAGAAGGTTGTGGATGATGATGATGATGATCGACATACAAAGACTTTGAATATATCTGTGGTAAATTTAAATAAGTAATTTATTTTTTTCGTATAATAATTGTTTTAGCAGAGTAAGATTTAAGTAAATATGGAAGTGTACGTATGAACATACACATGAACTACAGTCTTCTGTTGGACATAGGCCTGTCATAATATATGCTACCTAGCCCGTTACGTACATTGCCACTCTACAGACCCCCAGGGCGTCCTACACAACATTTACGATAATACGCTGTCTCTATTTTTGCACACACAAATTATAGTACTTACATTATCAGGAGATGAAAATTTAAAAGTAAAAAGTTTTTTTTTTTGTTTTTTTTTTTTTAATAGTCTACATTATTTACATTGTATGTTTTCGATTACAACAAACGCGAATATGGTATCTGTTATACCACAACCCATTTGAGGGCCATGATTACCTATCATAAACCAGCCCCATAGCTACTCTACAATCGCGAGGTAAAAACGGCCAACGAATCTGATAGAGCTACAGGGCAACTGTGCGGCCTTAGGGCTTCGAGCGTAGGGCTGTGTTGTTATGTCTCGCCCACTCGACTTCCCAGCTTTTAATGTATTTCGCTTGTAACCTGCGTATGTTTACAGTAAGGCACATTGCCTTGAGCGCCGCTTTATTTATGACAAATAACGTTCATTGATTTCACTGCCCAACAATAGAAATGTTCTGAACTGAAAAATGATTCACATAATTTTATTTAATAAACAAAATAAAAAAAACCTTAAACTAATACAATTTACAAAATTTATACAAAAAAAAAGCTTAGTCTAAAAGTCCGTCAGAGGAGGGATATGTGGCCGGAATGCTGGCAGCATTGACACGCTGGATGGCAATGTTTAGTTTTTGACCAAAGTAGATAACAGCATTCTGGTCACCTGAAGCCTCCGCTAAACGTTTTTTCACATAACTATGTTCATGCCGGCTGAATTAAAAATTACCGATAAGCTTTTAAAAATCGAAAGGTAAGAGCAGAATAATAATAATAATATACAGAAAAATAGAAAAAAAGTTATTCCAGCGATATCTACTTTGAACTTTGCGTAAAAAAACTAAGTGACGAGCATCGCTGCTTTGGCGCTCATTACTTTGAGACTTTCAATGGTTAGTCTCAACAGTCCTGTAATTTCGCTAGCTGCAGCACCTTTCAATCTGAAATACAGTAATGTTTACGGTGGTATTTACATAGACGGCCTCCTGCTAACGAGATCTACCACCAAGTAAAAGTCTCTATCCTCAAGAATGAAATTTTCACGTAGGTATTTCACAGAAAATTTTTTTCTTCATTATGATTATTAATTCTTTATCAAAAAGATTTTTTTTTCTTTATGGTATTGTTTTTAGTACACACTAAAAATAGTACTATACAGAATAAATAAACTTAAGCAACTGGCGACCTTATCGCTAAAAGCGATCTCTATAAATATTTTCATATTATGTCCTCATCACTGTTGCGACTGAAACGACTGTTAAGCGGAAATAAACTGCCACTAAACTATAACCATATACCTTGAATATTCTATAATATTCGTTTTTCTCAACCCAAAATTAGTAAAAATTACTCTTGGCTGATAACGTAAACACTCATTACTCCAGCTGATTTTTTTATTTTTTATTTATTTCGATACACATAACAGAATATAATTACCACATCATTATGTAAATTACAATAAGGTTTTGTACTAAATATATTCCTAAACAAATGTGTATACAACATGAACAAAGAAAGCAGTGGCATTTATAAAGTGAGTGACATTACTATTATACTAACTAACAATGTTGAATTATGTACATGTAAATAACAGGCGGGATGTATAAGCCATCAACAATTACAATTATAAATCACGCGTTTCTGGGAAAAAACAATAGTGATTACTATTGCTTTTCTTGCAAAATGGCCAGGATATGATTCAATATCAATACGGATACTGCATCATGCACGTTGGGTCAGAAAAGCCCGTCGAAACCAGACCGACTGCGATCTGGGATGCGAACACTTTGGCCGTACATTAAGAGATAAAGCCGTTTTGTTTTTATACTCAACGCTACCGCTGGAGGCAGTTTGCGCGTAATTTTATACGTTAGTCATTTTTTAAATAATAATGAACATATGCGAATATGATGGGACGGAAGATCTTTCTTTGCATAATTTAATTACATTTTACTATATGAGCTGACGTGGTTTTTACACGTTTTTGTTTTTCTGATTATTTTTTTTACACACACCCTAAACTAAGCAAAGCTTGTATTATGAAAGTCAGATAGCTGATAGAACACTTAAATAGCTACGTACATACAGAAGAAACGTTTGTTCATACCACAATTTTTGCATTGGGTGTGAATTGAACCCACGCCCTGCAGCTCTTAAAGCTTAAGATATACTACCAAAGAGCCAACTGTCAACTACTAATTTCATAATATTTGACCCAGTGATAAACATAATAACTGTGTATCGCTGCAATGGTTTTGGACAGCCGTTATCTCTTACCATCAGGGGAGCGTCAAGTTCGTCTCATTACTATTACATTAAAAAAATTGACCAACATCTTAAGAGACTCTCGCTACACGGTTGGGTCAAGGGTCAGCTTCAAAAGGCAGTGATCTTTGACACAGCGCGCATTGTGACTAAGTTCCTCAATCTGCAGCCCTAACCACCGGCAGCTTGAGCCCTGCCCCGCTGCCGGCGGCACCCTAGTTTTTAAGCTTTTACATTATTTATGTTTTATATATATTGACAGCTGAAGTTCGAGGGTTCGATTCCCACCCAGGACAAGTATTTTGTGATATAAAGAAATGTTTGTTCTGTGTCGTGGTGTACTGTATGTATTATAAGTACCTATGTATTTACAAAAAAAAACTATTTAAGTATTCCATCAGTTATCTGACTTCACTAGTACAAGCTTTGCTTAGTTTAAGGTCAGATGGCGCTGTGTGTAATGTCCTACGATATTTATTCATTTATATATTTAATGTAAAAAAATACATTCGTAACGTTATACAGAGAGACACTTGGAGATAGAGTATTTTCTAGTTCTCGACTGGCTAGCTAACAAGTTGAAAATCTGTCGATAAACACCTAACGGTATGTCCCGGTACACTTAAGAGCCAGTCAGGTGAGCTGTGGTCAAACACCCTAACAACCATAAAAAAGAGATCATAAAAACTGAACTGCCAGTGAAATTCTTAACCTACACCTACTGAAGCAAAAACATTAAAATGTACTCTCATTAACCATGATACCATGGATTAATTAAAACATTCGAATACGTGCGAATTCTTAATATCTTGAATATGCCTCTTTTGCACGGGTTTGTACTTTTAATTAAGAAACCTTAAGTGGTAAATACAGTTCGACCGAATCAGGTTGTTATTTGGAACTTTGCTATCTATACATATGGTTCCCCCTGCACCTTTCTTTTACCGGACGGCCAGACAAACGCGACCAAAACGTCATCCGTACATGGTTGTTCCCCATGTACGCACAAAGCGTTTTGATTCCACGTTTTTAATTCGCACAGCGAGGTTGTGGAACTCTCTGCCGGCGTCTGTGTTCCCTGTTAGGTACAATATTGGCGTCTTTAAATCTAGAGTAAATAGGTTTCTTCCAGGTAAGTGTGCTCCATCTTATACCAAACTACTGTTTAACATCAGGCAGAGTGTGGTCAAACGCGAACCTATTGTGAATAAAAAAGAAATAAAAAAATATGATATAAGTTATGTGGGTATGCACTGCAATACAATTCTTGATATCTTGCTTACGAAAATTGGGGAGATTTCTTGCCAATGTATTTGATATGTGCCTTAAGTTATTTGGTTTATTGTAAGTTCTGCTTTCTAAACTGTGGGCCTGAGTTTGATTCCAGTCCTGAACAGACATTAATGTGACGAACATAATTAAGTATGGTACTAACAAATTACTACATTGTGGTATTAACAAATGTTTGTTCTGTGTCTGGGTGTTCTATATTTAAAATAAGTATTTATTTACAAAAAAAAAGTATTTAAGTATTCTGTCAGTTATCTGACTTCAATACAAGCTTTGCTTAGTTTGGGGTCAGATGGCGCTGTGTGTAATGTCTTACGATATTTATTTATTTTAATGTTCATTCTGTACTACGCCCCGCGGTGTTACCCGCTACATGTGTTCAGGATAAAAATAGCGTAAGTCCAGGGTATCCAGGGTCTCAGCAACCTCCATACCAAATTTCATCCAAATCCGTTTAGTAGTTTTTGTGTGAAAGAGTAACACACATCCATCTGTCCGTCCAAACTTTCATTATAAAAATGTATAGGTATAATAAGTATTATAATTATCAGTTATCAGGATCGCATAGTGTACAAGTTTTGCTTAGTTTGAAACTAGATGGCGCTGTGTAAAATTTGGAGTACCTAACTCTGTTTTGATTTGAGACTATTATATATTCTGTGTCATTTGTACAATATTGACTTTACCACTGAATTTCCATTTACTTATCTTTTAGTGTTCGCTAAGTAAATCTATAAAGACAAAAGTGCTAATTAAGATTAAAAAATATAATTTCAAAAACATGTACCTATCGTAATGGTTGTTATAGCAAAAGTGGAGTATTGATTAAAACTAAGAGTTTATATATAAAGAGTGAGCATACATTTTCAAATGACTATCAGGTTATTGTGTATGATAATGTCACTTTTGAACTTCGTTGACAAACAAGAATATGGATGGACTACAAAACGATCATATTTAATAAAAAATTAAGAAAGAACTAGTTTCGCGGACGTTTCCTTATAAAGGACTTCAAAATTTAAGAAAAAATTAATTTATTTATTGGCAGCTTTCGCCCGCGACTTTGCTAGTGTTAATATAGATTTTTAATCATATTTTTCTTATCCCTCAGGAACGGCAGGTATTTTTTCTGGATAAAAAGTACCCAATGCTCTTTTTTGTACAGCCCCTGAGAGGGTGTTTGCAAAATTGCTGATGCTCACTTGAGTAGTTAAAGTGCAAACGCACCATTCTAAGTCAGTGGCAATATGGGCATAGTTTAAAAAAGATAGAGATGCGTGCCGTGGGATTCGAAACCAGGACCTCGAGATTGTAAACCAGACAACAGTAATATGGGTTAGGTATGAGCCCCAAACCTCCAAGATACACAGCCTGTATTCTTATTCTTAGTCAAAGTGGGGGCGATAAGTCCTGCATCGACGGCCCGCTTGGGGTGTGTAGGTACATATTCCCCTACCAGCGTCTACCCACGCCAACCCAGCTCCTTGAAGTATCGGAGCGAGGCTCTGAGCCGCAAGCGAGGCTCTGGGCCGCTGGCGAGACTCTGGGCCGCTAGCGAAGCTCTGATCCGCAAGCGAGGCTCTGCGCCTCTAGCGAGTATTATTTGTGAAAATTGCTGAAGTTATAAACCATGTTTACGATAGCCATACACAATTTATAAAGACAAAGAAAACTTTAGTTAGTTAAGCGTTAATTAAAGCTTTAGTTTTTGACATTTGTTACGAACATAAAAATATATAAACAGTGTTTGGGAAAGGGCACTCTATTACTTTCCTACTTCTCTGGATAAAAACACAAGAGATATGACAGTACAGTTGAGTATCGAGCGGTTAAAGATAAAAGAGGACCTGCACTTACGCGTCCTTTCGTATCTATAGTGCGGTAAGAGGGTTAGACCAACTGCAAAGAATGGAGTTCGTTATTCATAACAAAGTATACAATTTAGTTTTTTACTGTTACAAGCAAGTATACCTTTCCTACTTATTTATTATTACTCAGCATCTTGTGGATACCCCTTGTACATACAAGAGTTGTATTTAATTTTTGCGGTTGATAAAAGCTTATACGTAAATTCAGAATAAGAGCTACTTGCATATATGACCGGACCCGAACACTGGCAAATGTACAAAGTGCGACGCCAAAAAACATATAGGAAGAAAAAAAACATTAAACGGTTACTTATATCAACGTTATGGGCTATTGATTAAAGTTATTACGACTATACAAAATGATTAACACATTGAAATCGATTCTATTTAAACCCATTAAAATATCGATTTGTTACAAATACCAATCGCCCATAACAATAAATATTTTATGTGTTGACCTTCAAGTCACCGTTTTTTTTATTAATTTCTCACAAAGAGTTGACAGCTGACATCTCTAAATTACACCATTCTGTCAGAATAGCTTATTCGATGCTTATTTGTTTAAGCGACATTAAAATTTAATCTGTAGCATATATTCCGCTCTCATTCATATTCAAATCCACTGATTAAAAATGATTTATTCATTATAATCAGTAAAGCTAGCTTATAGTTTTGGCGGGAACACAAAGAAGTTGTGTCGTCACATTATAGGTACCTTTTATTTTTTTAAACTTGTGGTTTTTTTTCATAAAGTGTAGAATTGCGAGCATGAGTGCTCGCTTGTGAGCTTGTAGTAAAGTCGCCACTACTTTACTAGGGCATGATCGGACTCGATCAAGACATACTTTGTGTGACTTTGACTGTGACTTATTTAAATAAATAAATATCATAAGACATTACACACAGCGCCAGGCCCCAAAACTAAGCAAAGCTTGGTCTATGGAAGTCAGATAACTGATAAAATACTTTTTTTAAATACCAAAACAAACATTTATCGTCACATACATATATGTAATGGTGGGAATCGAACCCATGCCTTTCAGCTCTTGAAGCAGATATTCTACTAAATGAACAAACGACAGTTTTGCTGTATGTTTTTCTTTCACTCATCAACAGAAGAACGGATACACGTTATATTTGGCATAGAAATAGAAACATCAACATTCAGATCAAACTGCAAGAAATTTCTAGTAGGCCTTCTAGTTTAGGCGAACTAGAAACTTCTTATATGACAATATTACTGTCAAGCCATTAAACGAAAAGAACTGAAATATCAAACACTGCCTCATCTCCAGCAGTAATGTATCGATGGTGTAGTAAATGCCTTACATAAACAAAACAATTATGTCATGCTCATAATATTGGTAATAAAAAATCCAAACAACAAAAGGTCCACTATAGATAGCGTCCGGGTTCGGAATGTGCTACAGTTTAAATGAGGCTGCGCGGGAGTGGAACCGGTCGCGCCGCCTCCGCGGACTTCGGCGAAAGCACGCCGTTGATTTATGGAGGGAATTAAAGCCTCCAGGTCGCACCGGCCACCGGCCAACGCTGTCTGGCGCGGGGCAGAATCCGCGCGGTCACACACTCATTACATACCTATTTCATTAAGTGTGATTCCAGAAATGATTACTGTTCGTCGGTCGAGACATCGATTGTCTCGACCAAGCGCTCGAAGAATCAACACGTCCTGAGGATGCCTCGTGTAGAGGCGAAGCACGTGTCGGCAGGTGGTTGCTGCAGGGAGAGGAGAATTTTAAGACTTTGGTTATTTTTATTAGATTTTTTTTTTACGTGAAAAGTAATGAGACGAACGAGACGCTCTCCTGATGGTAAGAGATAACGCTTATCCATGACCATTGCAGCGATACACGAACTTTGAGTAATAAAACTAAGTCCAGGGCATCGCTGCTTTGGTGCTCATTACTTTGAGACTCGATGGTTAGTCTCAACAGCTCAGTAATTTTGCTAGCTGCAGTACCCTTCAAACTGGAACACAGTAATGTTTACACATTACTGCTTGGCGGCAGAATATCTGGTACTGCGGTGGTACCTACCTAGACGACCTCTTGCTAAGGAGATCTACCACCAAGTATGTTTTGACAAATTAGTTCTAGTTTTTAAGTAAGATTAGGTTTTTAATTAATAAGCAGTGTCAAATTAGTTTAATTTAAGTCCTCATCACTGTTGGAACTGGAACGACTGTTAAGCGGAAATAAACTAGATATATACCTTATACATTCAAAATGAACTTCCGCAAAATAACGCCTGAATCAATCAATTGTTAATCGAGTTTTGTTTACCCGTGCAAAGCGGTATGGACTGCTAGTATAAAGTAATAAGACTAATAAAATAATGATACAATCAGATAATACCATAAATTAACGATAGTAGTAAAAATAGACAGAGAATTTAAGGTATGCGCAAAACGTAACAATATTTCTAAGTTTTTGTTATACTTACAAAAATAACAGTTATGAATTCGAAAACTGGACCATAAAATAGCCGTTACATTTAAAAGTTATTTTTTAATTTTTTCGGCATGGAAAACAGATCACGCGCCGTACCCAGTGCCGATAATATAATTTGACAGCGGATTTTCTCTCGTGTCTGAATGATTGACATGATCATTGCAGGTAAAAGCTGCAGATTATGCAGTTATTTGGCAGTAAGCTGAGACACCAGACATACATGTGGCGAGAACGCGAAAAAATTATTTATGCATTTAATTGATTGATTCAGGCGTTACTTTGTAGAAGTTCATTTTGAATATTCAAGGTACATATTTAGTTTATTTCCGCTTAACAGTCGTTTCAGTTACAACTGTGATGAGGAATTTCAATTTAACTAATTTTTCTGTTAAAAACTTATCCGAAACTTTACTTAATATCTAAAACTAAATTTGACATAAACTTAAAACTAGAACTTTGAGCGCTCGACGAGTCAACACGTCCTGAGGATGCCTCGTGTAGAGGCGTAAACTAAACTTGAATCTTTACGCATTGTTCATTTTTTTCAAAATTTTATCGAGTGGTAAAAAACTTTTTTTAGGTAGTACATATTTATTAATATTGTAGGGCATTTTACACAGCTCCATCTAGCCCTAAACTAAGCAAAGCTTGTACCATGAGAACCAGATTAACTGATAGAATGGAATACCTTTACACTTTTTTTTTATGAAAAGCATACTTATAAAGAACACCCAGAAACAGAACAAACATTTATCTATCGTCAATGTAATGTTTGTCCTGGGTGGTAATCGAACCAACGAATATAATTTTTTTTTTTTTATTGTTGACAGGCTAGATGTTTGTCCACAGCTCACCTGATGTTAAGTGAAAGTCTGGTCGAAGATGGTAAAGCACACCTAGCCTGTAATGGAACTGGCTCTCAAGTGAGTCTACCGGAACACACCGTTAGATGCTTGGCGGCAGATTTTCAACTTGAGGGTGGTAGCTAGCCAGCCGAGTACTAGAAAGTACCCTACCACCTTACTATGGTCTCCTCGCGATGTTTTCCTTCACCGGCAGCTCAAGGTCATTGTTGGGGTTTGAACCCACGCCTTTAACCACTGAGCTATCATCGCTATGAATATATCTATGAATAGTCAATTCGTCACCTAGAGCATAGACTGGACTTGACCTTGACATACTTTACGTTACTTTGACTGTGACTACGACTTTAGGTACTTGATTTTATCACGAGATTTATAAATATGTAATAATCGAGACTGACAGAATGCATCAATTGTCATGTCAATAATGAAGAAAAAAAACTCGATTGTAAAGTTCTAAAACCAAAAGGCATAATGAAACTAGTATCTCTTTTCATTCGGGTCAGAGTCAAAAGGTTATAAGTCATCGTTTGACTTCTTGCGTAGCTCTACGCAAGGTCTACAAACATCGATAACAAACTGTAGTTCTTTAATACGCTCGTGATATAACGTTCTCTTGATAAATATAAGACTAAGCTTAGACAAAGTAGAAGAATAGTAATAGATGTTTTTGCCCCTTTTTTAAACTAATTTTTGACTGAGTTTATAGTGTGTGGATTTAATTCTCACCTAGAACAAAATCCGAACGTGGTTTTATTCTGTACCTGGGTGTTTTAAATATATACTAGTATATTACTAGCTGGCGCCTACGAATTCGACCGCGTTAACTTTAGAACTAGGTTCAGAGAGAAATTAAACATGTAAGTAACAAATAAGCAATAATCTGACATCTGTCAATGTGACATTGGTCAATCTGATATCTGTCAAAAAACACTCAAATGACTGTTGTAAAAAGTATTCTATGTGATAATTCAGGTAACATGCGTAAATGTGTAAGCCAAATTTCATCCAAATCTGTTCAGTCGTTTTTGCGTGATTGAGTAACAAACATCCAACATCAAACACACAAAAATCAAACATACAAACTTTCACATTTATAAGATTAGTAGGATGACATGGTATAATATATAAGATATACTATAATGTATTATAGTGGGATACATATTTACAGCAATAATAAAACAACGTATAAAATTAGTTATCCGGTTCCCATTGCAATAAAAAAATAATTTCATTGTTGAGACTAACCATCTAGTCTCAAAGTAAAGAGTGCCAAAGCAGCGATGCCCAGGACGTTGTTTTGTTACTCAAAGTTCTGTGTATCGCTGCAATGGTCATGGGCATGCGTTATCTCTTAACATCAGGAGAGCGCCTTGATAGTCTCATTACTTAAAATATATATAAATATATATATATATATATATATATATATATATATATAAAATTGAAAATTGTTTGTTATTTTTTTTTGTATCATCTGCTTGTTAGTTAAGCCATCTCTATTATATTATAAAAACAGAATATTAAAGCGACATCGGCATAACATGCCACATGTATTGACAATGTTCGCACTTACTCTTAAATCGTCTATTGAATTTCAAAAGATAAAAGGTTATTTATTAAAATAAATACGCAACAATATCACCGTAAAGCTCTCTAATTCGCATTGTTCTTATTGGTCCATCAATCGACCGGGGTAGATAGGTGAGTGTACGTATATATAGCGATTCCCGATAAAATCGAGCAGTCGCACCGCAGCAGCGACGACTTTATCTTGATCGGGAGCTAGTAACCGCGGTCTGCAGGTCGTTCCATACAAATTGTATGGCATATCTGCTACTACTTTTGGGCATAGTTAACCTTATAGTTTTCTTGTAGGATGTTCTAGTCCGCTAATGGGAGTTATTCACCGTATCAATGGTGTAAGAATCCAGAGATAGCTTTGAGATAGCATTGGTGCGAAGGAAATAGAACGCAATGTATATCTGAAGATTTCCCGCTTCGTTTATAACGATTTGAGAGGTAGTAAAGTACTTACAGGAACGAGAACGTCGACAATGCAATCCTAACACTGGTTTAGCACAATTTACGAGATTTGAGATGCCGTTTAATCTTATCTCGAATCTAAATCTCGATAAAACATTCAGTTTATGTAGCTAAACAATTATATTTCTTGTATTTTACTATGAGAACCAGACGTCTTGGACTGTAAACACCCTGGTATGACCCGGGATGTGACCCGTTCTATGAAAATTGCACACATAAGTGATGAGCTGAGACGAAACGGTAACTTCTACTTGAGAATACCGAGATGGCCAATGAAGATAGTGGGGGAAAAAAAATAATTCTTGTTGTCGAGAACGTGCATTAAAATGTCAGTAGGTACAGTCAACATCGTGACTGTACGCAACTGACATTATGGTCGCTTTCAGTGGTCTTGTAAAATGAATTTCTTACAACATTCTAATTTAGTTTTTCAATTATTTTTTTCAAAATATACATACGTATATTATTAGTACACGGATAATAGATGGACCATAGAAACCACACGATGGAAAGGTCCATAAGGAAGGAGGAATGTTGGTAGACCTATAAGAAGGTGGGCTGATGATATTATCCAGGTGTCAGGAAACGACTGGATCAATACAGGAAAGGACAGGGATTTGTGGGGAAAGCTGGAGGAGGCTTTTACCCAAAAAGGTGTCCATATTTTAGAAAAAAATTAAGTAAGAATTAGTAACAACAATTTAAAAAAAAATTTACGCAAAATTTGGAATATTATTTTATTATTTATTATTATATTTTGCTTTTTTATTATTTATTCTTTTATTATTAGTATACTCTAGGTAGTATATTTCATTAGTGGTGTGACGTGTGTCGATTGAGCTCAACATAAGCCTCTCCTAATGTACGCCTACATTAGGAGAGGCCTACGTCAAAGAGATGATGATGATGATGATGACGATTAGTGTAATTTTATTGTGATAGCTCTCTGTTAAAATGTTTTGTTCATCTTACACTTATCTCTTAGCTTTATACTATTGTTTTCTGTTGTATTTACCTTCCTACTTCCTACTACTAATCCTTAGTAATAAATAAATTACTGTGTACATACAAACGAAAAGCCAAAGATCGGGCTGAGTGGCGTGTCTTGGGAGAGGCATATGTCCAGCAGTGGACTGCAAAAGGCTGATGATGATGATGATGGTGATGATGATGATGATGATAATGACATACATACGGACGCAACACTACCTACCTAGACAACTTTCTGTTAAAGACACTAATAAAGTTACCTGCCTCCACCTATATATCTCTTGTACTCTACCTCATAATAAAATTTATAAAGTTTGTCCTAAAATAGCTCCTGGTACATTTTCAGTCTCGTCAGGTGACCTTCGCACTCGTTAAAACGACGCGCAATTCTTTATTAAAACTGGACGTCATCTCTTCGTTTCTGCGAAGAGACCGTGCATGTCTTTATGGCTTACTAACTTTTACCCGCTATTTCGCTCGCGAGACATTCGGTAGTGATTTTAGACAAAATACATCGTGCGAGACTTCAATGCAGGCTGTATAGATCCAATGTAGAATTAGGACATTTTAGAAAAGGCTGCCTAGATTTTATTTATATGTGAACGTATTCTATAGACATGCACAAAAGAAAACTCGACTAATTTAATCCAGCTAGAATTCTCGTCCCGTTGACTTCTTCGACTAATGTCATAGTAATCTATGCTCATAAATAAATAGATAGATAGATAAAACTTTTTATAGAGTTTTTTCTCTTTTCACTCTTTTCTTCTCTTTTCTCTCTTCATAGTGAGTGATCTTCCCAGACTGCGAGTCGCGACCCACCAGCTCAGCACACTGGCACAAGGTATACCGTAATTTTGTTTAATGATTTACTGGCTAGGTGTTTGACCACAGTTCCCCTGATGTTAAGTGTCACACCTAGCCTGAATGTTAAATTAAGTGAGGCTGCCGGAACACACAGTTAGATGCTTGGCGGCAGATTTTCAACTTAAGGGTGGTAACTAGCCAGCCGAGTTCTAGAAAGTACCCTACCACCATGCTATGGTTTCCTCACGATGTTTTCCTTCACCGGCAGCTCAAGCTTATTGTCTTAGACGTGTGATCCAACCGCGCTATTCACTGAGCTATCATCGCTACAAACTGTATTATAACCTTCGCGCAAGTTCAACCAATAAGTTGATCAAGCTTCATCGCTATCGGATAAACGGTACGCCAGCGCATAAAATACAAACGAACAAAAATTCATTTTTGTATATCATTGCAGGACATTTCGCAAAGTGTCATCTTGCCCCAGTAAGCTATAAATATTTACTATAGCAACCAGATAGAATACTTACATTTACCTTTACATTTTTATTTTTAAAAGCTTTTATGTAACCTTTAATTAGTTAGTTTAGGTTTTGACTTGATGGTCGATCTCCTGCCACCACCGCAATGTCAGATATTCTGCGATCAAGTAGTAGTGTGTAGATATTACTATGTTCTGGATAGAAGGGTACTGCAGCTAGCGAAATTACATACCTGTCGAAACTTACCATAGAAAGTCTCAAAGTAATGAACGCCAAAGCAGCGCAGCCCTGAACTTTGGTTTGTTATTAATATTTAATGTGTATCGCTGTAATAGTTATGGGTATGGTTTATATCTTATTATCAGAAGAGCATCTCGTTCGTCTCATTACTTTGTTTGCCTGTTTTGAATTGCGCCAGATCCTAAATGTAAAACAAAAATCAAAAACAAATCAACAACAAAAAAACACCAACAAATATTTATCTCTAAGAGACAACAGAGTGCGGACGAATCGACCTGTTTCATCTAATGTTAAGGGAAGAGTATAGTATGAGTGTAAATGAGTTTGTTTGTTTGTTACTTTTTCACACTAAAACGGCTGGAACAATTTTGATGAAACTTAGAATGGAGGTACCTGACAACCTGGATTAGTTGGCATTGGCTACTTTTTATCCCGAAAAAATGTAGTTTTCACGTGGGAACAGCGGGTGACACAGCGGGGTGCAGCTTGTAGTAAGATATTTCAGTGTTAAAATATTACATTCATTTCATTTCCATTTTCACCGGACGGTCGGACAATGCGAACCGGTTGTAATAATTGTAATTGTAACAACATACAGCGCAGTCGACGTCGTAGATCCACCGGAGATTGTGGCAATTACTGATATCACTGCTACCACTTACCACTTACCGTGCTGTCCAAACGGATGTCAAATGGAAATCTCGCATTTTCTTTATGAGGTTTTTAAGCGACTTCAAAAAACGGGGAAGGTTTCATTTTATTCGCATCTTTATGTATGTATGTCGATTACATATACATTTGCAACTTTTTACATGTTTATACGGGAAAAGATCTCAAATTGATCACTTGAAAATATCATTCTCGTCCTCGTTTTGTTACACCGAATATTGCACAGCGCTGCGCGCATTTCAGAGCTTTAGAAATCTCTACTTGCAAAGTTGTATTTGCACAAGTTTTTCTACGCTAAGTTCGTTTTTTTACGTCTTTTTTCACGTCACTAACGTCACGTCGTCTTTTGTCGTCGTCATGTAGGTATATGTAATTATAATCAATTTGTACATTTAGAACAAACATCCATTATACTATACTACGATACTTTCAATAGTCTCCCCAAAACAATTTCTTTTCTGTAATACATAATTGGAGTCAAAAGAATTAGCATTTAATTTATAGAACTTGTGACTCACCATTATTAGGGCTCCCGGTGAGACCATCCCTTTGGGTATTTCCTGAGAACAATGAAAAATAATTATGTTTTAAAGTAAGACAAATCTGGCAAATTCATGTCGTAGTATGACGTAATATATTAAAAAAAACACGAAGCATCATATGGTTCGTAAACAGATTCTGTTTACAAAGAAGAAGAATGAGGTTAATATTTGTATAACATATTATATGGGTACTTGGTTGCGAGGAAACTATAATTATTTATTAATAACTCTTTGTATATTCCGCGAACTTAACACACAGTTTTTCTTAAATTACACGCGGACAAAGTCGAGGGTAACAGCTAGTATATAATATATAACTTATATGTAAACAACTGATGCCATAAATATTTCGGCCAGAAGTGACAAATTGGTTCAAAATGACCCTAAATATTTTCCATGTCACTTAAGTCAAAAAAAAAGTCACAGAAAGCACATGCATCTTAAGTTTTATCAATGTTTGTTTTAAAAGAGGATTGGATTTACTTGTTAGTATATTTCCTTCGCCAGAGGTCGTCTTGTTTGTTACCGACGCAATACTAGAAATTCTGCCGAGAAGCAGTAGTGTGTAAACATTACTGTGTTCCACTTTGTAGGGTACTGCAATTAGTAAAATTACAGGGCTGTTGAGACTAAACATCGAAATTCTGTGTTTCGCTGAAATGGTCATGGGCATGCGTTATCTCTTACCATAGCGTCCAGATACTTCAGCGATGATAGTTCAGTGGTTAGCGCGGTAGGTTCGCAAACCGAAGGGCGTGGGTTCAAACCCCAAAAATGAGCTTGTGCTGCCGGTGAAGGAAAACATCGTGAGGAAACCATAGCATGGTGGTGGGGTACTTTCTAGTACTCGGCTGGCTAGCTACCACCCTCAAGTTGAAAATCTGCCGCCAAGCATCTAACGGTGTGTTCCGGCAGCCTCACTTGAGAGCCAGTCCCATTCCAGGCTAGGTGTGCTTAACCGTCTTCGACCACACCTTCACTTAACATCAGGTGAGCTGTGGTCAAACACCTAGCTTGTAAACCATAAAAAAAAAACAGGAGAGCGTATCGTTCGTCTCATTACTTTAACATTTAATAAAAAATATTTGTATTTCGGGATCCTCTTAACTGTAACACAATTATATACATTAGATGAGTTGTGGCTAATCACACTATGTAAAGGTATATTAATTATCAGAAAGATGACATCAAAACAAAACATACCAGTCCCTTATGAGTTATCGATACATAGATAAGAATCGAGTTCAAAATGTATCTGAAATAAATTGGGAGAAAATACGTTACCTCGCGTAAGGAGCTCTAGAAGTTTACTTGAAAAATGAAATTCAGGAGCCGGAAACATTTTTAATTTCAAACACATTGAACTGAGTTTTATTCACAAAACTCTATAAAAAATAGGGTTTCACAAAATTACGTGAAACATGAGGCACTTTGTTTTGTAATCAACGATCACCGTTTTGTTTTGTAAAATAGTCAACCCACTCTAAAAATAACTTTTAACTAAACACCTAAAACACAATGTAGCAAAAAGTACTTCTCAAAATTTAGGCCCGGCTAAAGCTAAAAAAACTTTCAAAATAGTGACGCGTTGTAACGATTATTACGTAATCGATTATCGATAAAAATCGCGAATGCACTCTAGTGGCCGATATTTGAGTGACATCGGGAGGGCGATCAGCTACAACTGGTTAATTATGCCGAGTGCCCCGATTCATTATTACTATAGTTCAGAGACGAATCGGCACAAAAAATCGATTAAATAAATCCCATACAAAATATTATTTGACCATATTCCTGTGATTGATATTTTCTTTGTGGAAAATTAAAGTTCCAAACGACGTCCTGCTACGGAGTTTTACCACCAAGTAAGTAAAACTTAAAAGACCCACCCAGCCAGAAATGGAACTGGCTCCCAAGAGAAGCCGCCGGACCACATTGTTAGGTGCTTGGGGTTGATGGGATGTTTTTTTAATAACACATAATCTATCATTATTCGATGCAATATCAATCAATCAATATCATTATAAATTGCAAAACATCAACATATTTTGCATCATACACAAATAGCATTGGCATTTTTTTTACAATGGCAATACCCCAATTAACAAGCAAGAACCATTCATGGATAATGTGAGGAGAAGTCCCATTCTATTCGAACAATACACACAACCTTTTTGTAAATCCTCAATACGGCCCTTGTACCGTCTGGAGAGGTCAGGGTTGCGACGTTCGAGTTTTGACCCCCAATATTTTGTCCTTCACTAGCTCACAATAAATCGCTAAGTCTGTCTCTTTTGCACAGGCCGAGATACTTTGCTTGACTTTTAACCCTTCACGTCATTGTCAGTGCGTTCCTTTTCGCTCTCGAGTAGTTATCGATATCGTCGTTTCTTTCGAACAGGTTATGACATATCGGTCGACATATGACCCGAGCATCGGTTGTCTCGCTGTCCTATTTCAACTTGTAGCGTGTTATGTATCTGCGTCCTTGTTGTCGATGTCGCGACCCCTTCGGCTAGCCACTTGAATAGATTAGGTGTTTTTATACGAATGGTGCGGGTTCAATATTCATTGATAGCCAGTTCGTTGGCATTTTATATGCAAGAATTGTGATTGTTTCCTTCAGTAGTTGCAAGTTCTTATAATTTTTAAATACACAAAAATAAAGTGTGTGTATGTGTACATTAAATATTTAATGACGGTCCGATTAATTATCAATGTCACTCAGGTCAAATTTTACGATTTATTTATTTTACGACGCTCTTTTAGTGTTATTGTGACAATCATTATCAAGAATTTATTTGATACCAAATATGCTCAATAAAATGTAATTTATTCACGGCTGACGTTAAAATTAAACTATCGCATTTTACCCTCGAGTTGTCTAGAAACTGAATGCTTTCTCAAAAAGACTATTCAGCAATAAAACGTGGAATGTTTTGCTATAAACTCTACCACATATTCTTATTTAACTGATCTCAAATACTTTTAAATATCTAAAAACAAATTTACATAAGCCTCAATCATCGGTGTGATATTTCAAATTATAGCCATTAGAATAATCAAGTAGGGATGCTGACACGATATCGATAAATAAAGTTAATATTAAGCTACAGAAAATAAACGAGATGAAATGAACATAACAGTTATAAGGACAATTTTCTAGGCTTTGGTTGATACATACTAATTTATCAATAATATTGCAGTCCTTGTCTAAAGACTGCAATGAAAAAAGACAGCAAGATTTTAAGGTTAAATTTAAATACGTCACCAAAAACTTCCGAAATAGGTCTTAATCTTATAATAATAAATACATTTGCAAAAATAGTATTATATTGATAAGTATATATATTTTAAGAACTACACAAAATATTTACTAAAATACATCTTGTAACAGAAACGAATTAGCATCCTTATTTTGGTACCTACTGTACATTTTAATAATGGATAGTTTTTTTTTTTTTTTTATATTTGGGGTCAACTGTCAACAAGCAGTATATTACATTATTAAAATTTAGAATAATAAGTAAGTGGCATTATTTGTATTTATTTATACGTAATAGGTTCGTGTTTTAACACATCCTGCCTAACGTTAAGCAACGATGTGGTCTAGAATCGAACACGCTTACCTAGAAGGAACATGTTGACTCTTAATTCTTTCTTAAACATCATCCCAAAAATTAAATTAATTGATACAAAGCGATCGATATTCACGATTCGCATTACCTCATCCCTAGTATGGCCGCAGTTAATAGTTCTAGCTCGGCAAACTGGACCACTTTATAATTTTAGCACTCTTTAATTGACCTTATCCTGATTAATTTGGGGTCAGCGGTCACCAAGCGGCCAGTTTCGTAATATTATGATATTTTATGCAAATTATCTGTTGATGAATTGATAAGTAGTCTAATAATCTAATTTAATAACATAACGAATATCAAATTTGCATTTCGGTGGTCTACAGCCAGTTCTGCATTGCTTGTTTTAAACATTAAATATAGTACTATATAGTTGCATGACAACCCTTCAGAATAATTTGTAAAGTATTCTTTGTTGTTATTGTGTTTTAATTGTGAATCTAGGTTTGCTAATTATTATTATTTATTTTTTTAATTTCGTAGGACATTATATACAGCGCCATCTGACCCCAAACTAAGCAAAACTTGTACTATGGAAGTCAGATAACTGATAGAGTACTTAATTATTGCACTAAATTTAAATAAAAAGAAATGACATTAATTTTATTGTACTATTTGGCGCAAGTTACAAACATTTACATAATTATAAACATCAACAAGAAAAATATATTGTTAGTAAAAAAAAATATAAAGTAGTCTGTGGTGTAAATTGTGTTATTGTTAAACATTTGTATAAATTGTAAAACACATAAATCGTTGACATACTATCGCATAATATCTGACACCTACCTAGAAAATTTGCTACTAAAATACATACCATACGAGACCACCTACCTACCTCCATGAAAAAGCTAGTCTATATCAATTTATATACCAACGTCTGATAATCTTCACTTCATACATAAGTATGTACACTGCGCTCTATTCAATGCTTATCTACCGAGAAATTAAATGGAAGCGTGACCGGAATAAAAAGACCCATACATCACGGTGTAAATAAAAAGGCCCAAGTACACTGCATATACAGTATAAATACTAATTTCCTAGCTGGAGTGGTAGCCAGTTCAGCCACAGCGTATCGGCCTCATAAGTTTTTCTCGCAGCTGACCCGCGGCTATAGAGAAGCATTCCGAGAGCTGCTAGAATTCCTAGAAACTAAGAATACGTGGAGAAGGTACATACGTTAGACTTTATTTATTTACGTACATGTAAATAAATATCGTAGGACTATACACTCAGCGCCATTTGGCCCCAAACTAAGCAGAGCTTATGTGATGGAAGTCGAATACATAAATACTTTTTTTTGTAAATACATACTTATAATACATACAGAACAAACATTTTGTTTATTCACAAAATGAGTGGGAATCGAACCCACGCCCTACAGCTCTTAAGGCAGATATACTACCAAAGAGCCAACGGGGCTGTCTATTTTTTTAAGGTATTTTTAGATATGTATAGAAATATGACTTGTAACTTTGGTTTGGCTACGTATAAAATATTGTATTGTCTTATAATTATTGTAAAGTGCTGTCACTTTCATACATTTAGGACAAAATGAGACAAACATTATAGGGAAATCAGGATGAGGCACCATAAAACAAAGGACAAAGGACATTGACATTTTTATTTTATTGACATTTTTATTTTTATTTTATTGTATTTTTTTTTGACATGTTTATTCTGTTTTTTTTTAATTATTATTATTGTATTTTAATGAGTCCATGCGTTACTTGAAATAAATAAATAAATTAAATTAAAGGCAAAAATAATGTGAGATCAAACAAGAAAACATATTGCTGCCAGCACCACACAAGATATGCAATATTGATCTACTGATCTAATATGTCAATACTATTACAATGATTGTGTATGATTTAAAATTGAATTCATACAATACCATTCACTTGCTGGTGGTTGTAGCAGGATATGAAACGTCTGCAGCAGCGTTGTAACCGCATTATTCATTTATGCCCATCGTTGTGGACACTGTGAAGATTTTTGGGGGAATAAGGCCATGGACCTGATATGTAAGATAGGGCGCAGAATAAGGGACAAGACAGGTGACTCTCGTTACGGCTCTTGCCTAGAACAGAGGTTAAACATTATCATACAGCGTGGTGTGAATGTTATGGGTACCTTTACACCTTTCACACTTTTACACCTTTACAGCTTTTTACCTAGGTACAGTACGGGACGGCTTATTTTCTTAGTGTAAGTTGTAGTAAAGAAACTGATTGTTTTGTTTAATTTAAAATTTTAACCATACTAAATGAATCCTATTAAAAATAATGTTTAAAACCTTTGGTTCCATAAACAGGCCGTTACATCAAGAAAATATAAGTAAACTAGCTGCGCCCCGCGGTGTTACCCACTTCATGTTTTCGGAATAAAAAGTAGCCTATGTATTAATCCAGGGTCTCAGCTACCTTCATACCAAATTTCATACAAATCTGTTCCGTATTTTTGCGTGAAAGAGAAACAAACATCCATCCATCCATCCAAACTTTCACATTTATTATATTTATGGGATAATTGTGTAAAGCATACATAGTAGGTATGCATGTCCTTCCAGAAGTGAACACTGAATGCACTTTATTTTTACACTTGCTTTAATTGTGTTCATAAATCAGCATTAGAATGAGATTGCCTCCTCCACGCGCATCGTAGCTCGTAGATAAGAAAGCGCGATGGGTAGCCGACGCGTGCGCTGGCGTGTTTTTGCCGCGATGAATATTTATCGGTGAGTGCTACCATTAACGTCGCTAGCGGTAACCCTGCCGATACACTTGAAACTATTACACAGATGCACCGTGCTGCAAGTACTCCACAAGGCGGTAAGAACATTCCAAGTCGCTGTCTATACCAATATATATACCAATTCTTTGATACAAGACGATGTTAATATTTATTTGACACTAGCTGAATGCCCGGTACTTCGTATCCAGTGCTGTAGGGTTCGGTCTCACAAATATGTGTATAGAACTTCATTCAAGGTATCATTAAAAAAAGAATTAACTAAATCGGTTCAGGCGTTTAGCCAACGAACATCTTTTTTTACGTAAAAGCAATGAGACTAAATGCCCACGATCATTGTAGCGATACCTATGAGACATTATATTAGAGCCTTGTAATTTCGTTAGCTTCTCTCGTGCCTTCGCTGTCCAGACTCCAGCACCATGGAAGACCTCCGAGAAGCAACCTCCCGCGGTGTTGCAGTGGGAGATACTGGGAGAAAACCATGTAAAAAACAGTTGAAACATCGACTCGACGGAGAAGATAGCGTTAGCTTTAGTTTATAATATACTATAAATCAAATAGGAACACAGTAATGTTTACATACTACTGCTTAGAATATCTGGTATCTACCCAGACGACCTCCTGCTAAGGAGATCTAGCACCAATGCCACATGCCACCATAAAAAAATCTAAAGACTGATCCTAGGCTGATGTCATAATAAGAGTAGCTTTCAACTATCACTGGAATAAAAGAGGTTGTGAATACCGATAAGCTTGTGAACTTCTTGGCTTCCGAGAAGGCAGTAGGTACCTACTGCCTTCCTTCATACCTTAATAAAACAATACCTACCTAAATGTGTACTCGCATAGGTCACAAGCTGATTAGAGTTATAGAAACCTCTTTGAGTTGGATTCTTTCATATAGCCAAAGTTCTCAGTTTGAAATAAAAAAGTCTCCCGTGGCATATCATATCAATAGGTTTACCATCTTACCTAATCATATTTAGGTGCGAGGCGCTTTTCGCCGGGCGTTCGTAGCCATATTTGTGCTGTTTGAGGTTGCAGATTATTTCCAAATTGCACCATATTTTACAAAGATAGCCCTAGATGTAATCTATGGTGAAAGTTAAGCGATTTTCTGGTTTTGCCGTCCTCTGGAAAACCGATCGGATAGAAGTGTTTAGGTTTTGCATCGGTTTTGGATTTGCATTTTTCTATTTATTTATTTATTTATTTTGATAAGCTTCTTTGAATGTGTAGTAAATATAGATAGAACCAATGACAAATTAAATAAAATTAAGTTATTTAGTTTATACTGTGTAGAGATACGAAAATATAGATTTATCCTTCTTTATTATTTTTAGATTTATTCTTCCTTATTCCTTATTTAGAATTTTCAGAACTTCTAATAAATAATTAATAGACCCATAAATTTCTACGTATGTGAGAAAGATCTATAAAATACTAGCTGCGCCCCGCGGTTTTACCCGCTTGTTTTCGGGATAAAAAGTAGTCCATGTTTTAATCTATGTTTTAATCCAAATACGTTCAATTAGTTTGAGAGTGCCTGAAAGAGTAACAAACATCCATCCATCCAACCATCCATCCAAACTTTCACATTTATATTATTAGTGGGATTATTGTCTAAGTGATTGATTTAGACTGTATACAATTATTATGCATATATCAGAAGACTGAAAAAGCATTTCACTATACAACATTTAAATATTTAGTAAAGTTTGAAAAAATTTCACTTTACATACATTTGAGAGTCTGGTACGTTATTAAATCCAGCAAGAGAACTTTGCCATTGTACTTGAACTGCTAGACTCGTTTAACTACTGCTAACAAGTGACCTAATCAATTAGCATAGATAAGATGTTACACTCTGTGATCTATTTAATATTGATGTCTAGATCAATAAAGCGTCTACCGGAATCGAACCCGGAACCTCTGGTTTCGCGACCAGTTGTTACTCCAAACAGCTAACTTGTCAAGGTTATACTGAGTCATTGCATTGGTAATTTAGTTATGATTATAGTTATATCGAGATCGAATCAGGAATGAGGAGATCCGTAGACGAACCAAAGTTACCGACATAGCCCAACGGATTAGCAAGTTGAAGTGGCAGTGGGCAGGGCACATAGCACGCAGAACTGATGGCCGATGGGGCTGCAAAGTTCTGGAGTGGAGACCACGGACCGGCAAGCGCAGCGTAGGACGTCCACCCACAAGGTGGACAGACGACCTAGTAAAGACCGCAGGAACGCGCTGGATGCGAGCCGCTTCCAACCGGTCTTTGTGGAAGTCAATGGGGGAGGCCTATGTCCAGCAGTGGACGTCCTACGGCTGAAATGATGATGATGATGATGATAGTTATATGGAAATAAGATTGTCCTGACTATAACTTCCGATAGATGTCAGTAGCTCCTTTGGCATAAATCTTAAGTATAGTATATTAATTTACGCAACTCAGGCGTCGCAGAAAGTCTTTTTTAATTATGTAAAAAAATCACCTAAAATAACAAAATTGTTTAACTGAATTCTGTATCAAAGTGTTTTTTTTTTATAACTGACCACTAACTCTATGGGTGTTTAATCAATATCGCTATAGGACATTTCGAGGAATACAAACTCCGGCAGAGTTCTACAACCTCACTGTGCGAATAAAAAATTTGGACTCAAAACTGTGCGTACGAGGGGAATATCCACAATGGATCGGGTGGCCGATGGATACAATATGACGTAACTCTAGGACACATTCTCCGAAATTTATCAAGTAAAGCCCTGTTGGCTCATTGGTAGCATATCTGCCTTGAGAGCTGAAGGGCGTGGGTTCGATTCCCGCTCAGGACAAACATTTTATCTATCAACAAATGTTTGTTCTGTGTCTGGGTGTTCTGTATGTATTATAAGTATGCATTTACAAAAAAAAAGTATATATGTATGTTATCAGTTATCTGACTTCCAATTACACAAGCTCTGCTTAGTTTGGTGTCAGATGGCGCTGTGTGTAATGTCCTGCGATATTTATTTATTTATTAATTTAAAAGACCGACCATGACCGACCGATGCTCAAGATTCTGTAGACGAGATGGTATCATAGTGTCTTGGACAATTATCTTCTTGGCATGTATGTATGTATATCGATCGACTCCAAAATCAGAGTAAAGAATTCGTATGTACCTACCTATAGTTACAATGTTGCTTTTTTCTTACGAATTTTGCATTTGTAGTATAAATTATTCTCACTATTTGAGATAATTTATTGATTGATTTAGGCGTTACTTTGCGGAAGTTCATTTTGAGTAGTCTTTTTTTTTAATCTACGTTAAACACTTGCTATTTTAACTTTTTTTTATTGGATAGACTAGGTGTTTTTATCGTAGCTCCGGTCAGCTTCAGAGTTTATGTTTTTAGGTAACGGTAAATATACACCTAACTATAAATGGAACAAGCCTCACTTGATAGCTAATCAAGTGAGGCTTTTGAATATATCGTTTTGTAGCTGATTTTCAACTCGAGGGTAGCTAACCTGTCAAGTACTAGAAAGCACCCAACTATATGTTTTCCTTGTTTTTTTTTCTTCACTGGCAGCTCAAACCTATTGTTGGGATTTGAACCCACGCCTCTACGTGTGGTCCACTTAACCACTGAGTTATCATCGCTGCTAAATCAGTTACATTGTAGCTATCATACCGGCTATAAAGTATGATGTTCGGCTCGTGCCAATGCCATAGGTAAAGCTTGAGATACTTTCTTACCGGTGTTAGTTCCAGTTTTTGCCGCATTTCCTGTGAGGCGCAATAATTGCAGTGTTGCTCGGAGATGGTCGATCGAAGTATCCGGTCACTTTTTCTGAAGTTCTCGGACTTGAGTACTATGTGAGAGTTTTAATTTCATATTCCATTAGTTTAAGTCCAAGTTTTTCTTAAGATTACACTAAAATATCTAACATGTTCTTCCAAATACTGTCAGTCTGGCAGATAACGCATTTGGTGGTATGCCGCGACTTGGCACTCATAAAATACAATAGACAATAGACAACACTTTATTAGTGACATAAAAAATATTCCAAGATAATTAACAATACATACAAAAAAAAAAACAAAAAACTTATAGGTACATAGTATTTTATAAATTGAACATTAAAAAACAAAAGGAAGAAATACATTATAAATATCGTAAGACATTACACACAGCGCCATCTGAATCCAAACTAAGTAAAGCTTGTACTATGGAAGTCAGATACCTAATAAAATACTTAAATACTTTTTTTTCTAAATATATACTTATAATAAATACAGAACACCCAGACATAGAACAAACATTTGTTTTTACCACAAACTGTTTGTCCTGGCTGGGATTCGCACCGACGCCCTTCAGCTCTTGGAGCAGACATACTACCTACCAATGAACCAACAGGTTGCTGGGGTCTGCAAGCCTGGTTATTTTTTCTTTGAGTCGTTTCTTCCAGTACAAGCTTTACTTAGTTTGGGGTCAGATATGTCAGCGCTGTGTGTAATGTCTTACAATATTTGTATGTTTGTTTATCCATATGACGTTTAATTACGATATATTGCATACATGGTATGGAACTGACGATGTTAGAGTTTGCCGCGCATTTGAGACTTTTTTATTAATTTTTTCCTACAATCAACCGGTATTTTTCTGGTAAAGTAAGAACTCATTATAGTTTATGTATATGTAGTAATAGAAACTACAATAATGCATGTGACACGGGTCGCGTGCCGGGGCAGTGCCGTAATGTCGTTGCTGCCGTTTTCTCCTCCACTTATGCGCGTTTCCATTGTACTAAGCCAAACGGTATAAAAAAAATGGTTTTGTTAATGTACGGATGACGTTTTGATCGCGTCTATGTGTCAGTCTGGTAGTAGAAAGGTGCAAAGGAACCAAATTGTGCATTCTCCGAAATGAATTCAGTAAAAAACCTACAAGCTTTTTTTTATGGTTGACAGGCCACAACTCAACCGGTATGATCGAAGATGGTGAAGCACACCTAGCTTGAAATGGAACTGGCTCTCAAGTGAGGCTGCCGGAATACACTGTTAGATGCTGGGCTGCAGATTTTCTACTTGCGGGTGCTAGCCAGCCGAGTACTATAAAGTACTCTACCACCATGCTATGGTTTCCTCACGATGTTTTTCTTCACCGGCAGCTCAAACTCATTGTTGGGTTTGAACCCATGCCCTTCGGCATGCGAACCGACCGCGCTAACCACTGAGCTATCATCGCTGCAAAGCTGGCAACTTTATAGCGATGCTCAAAGTGTCGTTATCAATTAATCTTCTGGCTCGCCGCCAGATTGACTCAAATGCCTCAAATTGGTACTTGGCAGGGCCGTCCCATAGGTTCGAGCAGTACTTACTCCATACACGAGCTTTGTACAATCTGAGTAGCTGTTGTATCAAATGATCTATCAATACCATCATTATCAGCCCGAAATCGCCCACTGCAAATACAAATACAAATACTTTATTGATAACACCAATGTTACAAGTCACTGCTGAGCATAGGTCTCTCTTGTACGCCACACATCCAAAACAAATAGAAAAAATCTTTTATTAATAACATCAAAGTTACAGGTCATTTTTTCAATCATTGTATGTCAATACAATGAAATAATATGTCAAATAAAAAATAGTTATGTTAATAAAAACAAAAAAAAATAATTAAAATAAATATCGTAGGACCCCAAACTAAGCAGAGCTTGTGTGATGGAAGTCAGATAACTGATAGAATACTTAAATACTTTTTTTTTGTAAATACATACTTATGATATATACAGTACACCCAGACACAGAACAAACATCGATGTTAGTCACACAAATGTTAGTCCTGAGTGGGAATCGAACCCACGCCCTTCAGCTCTCGAAGCAGACATGCTACCAATGCACCAACAGGGCTGTCGACTTACTTCCTAGTGATTCAGTAATCTCTTATTTTTAAATCCCAGTTCTACACTTATCCAACAGGTTCGACCCGCGACCTTTACGATGTCGTCGACCCAACGAGCTGCCGCCCGACGCTTCGTTTCTCGGTTCGCGGACACCAATCCGTCAAAGTTTTAGCCCACCAAGTCCATGAAATGATCTAATAGCGCAGTAATACATACCGCGGTATAATGAGACCCGCGGTAAGTAGCAGTTTGCCCGCGAGCGGCGAGCAACGTAAACTGCCGTCCACAGCGGAAGTGCCGTGAGATATGGGAGGGTGGTACCGCACTACTCTAATGAATGCCACGTCAAGTACTTTGTCGCTATAAACTGGCAAAAATGTACAATGGTAAATAAATAAATAAATATTGTAGGACTATACACACAGCGCCATCTGACCCCAAACTAAGCAGAGCTTGTGTGATGGAAGTCAGATTACTGATAGAATACATAAATACTTTTTTTTTGTAAATACATATTTATAATACATACAGAACACCCAGACACAGAACAAACATTTGTTTATTCACAAAATGTTTGCCCTGAGTGGGAATCGAACCCACGCCCTACAGCTCTCAAGGCAGATATGCTACCAATGAGCCAACGGAATGGTAAGTGGTTATCAGACTATGAATATAAATTCTAGAGTTTGGGCGTCTGCTAAATAAAAATACGATTAATAATAATAGCTTATTGACACACTAAAATTGGCATTATATTTGGGGAGTGTTACCAGAAGAAACTAACTCCTTCCTGCGGTTGAAACCTACTTTGCACATACATCTACATCTACATCTGTACTATCTATAATTAAAAAAAATAATTAAAAAATAAGCCTTTATTGCTGTTAATTTTTTTATTTTATTTTACTTAACATTGCTTTAGCTTCAACAGCTTGTCTTTCGACAAAGGCCTCCTCTAAAGATTTCCATTTTTTTCTGTCCTTTACTGTACGTAGCCATTCTGACCTAGCTACTTGCTTCAAATCGTCTTCCCATCGTTTTGGCTGTCTTCCTCTACTTCTCCTGCTTTCTCTAGGGTACCACTCCGCTATCTATAATTATCACTATCTATAATTATACTATTATAAAGAGGAAAGATTTGATTGTTTGTTTGTATTGAATAGGCTCCGAAACTACAAGACCGATTTTAAAAATTCTTTCACCATTTGGAAGCTACACTATCTCCCGGTGACATAGGCTACTTTTTATCTCTGTATTTCTACGGGAACGGGAACTACGCGGGTGAAACCGCGAGGCGTCTGTTAGTAATATTATAAAGAGGAAATTTTTATTTTTTTTATTTTGTGTTTTTGTAACGAATAAACTTAAAATCTACTGAACCGATTTCAAAAATTCTTTCCCCATTGGGAAGCTACACTATCTCCGGGTGACATAGGCTACTTTTTATCCCTGTATCCCCATGGGAACGGGAACTATGTGGGAAAACTGTGAGGCGTCCGCTAGTGTTATACAACCGTTACGGGTAACATAATATTATAAAGATAGCCGACAGACAAGTAAACAAAGCATTTTACGTGTTTCCTCAAACAGATACCTTACAATAAGAGTTAACATTAAATGGGTATAGATTTTTTTTGATTTATTTATGCGGGATTCCTCCCGTTTAATAAAACAAAATGTAAAGTTAAACAAAAATGTGTCAAAACCACGTCAGTTTCCATGGTATAGAACTTGTTTTCTGTTCTGTGGTATGAATACAGAACGTCCTCTTTATGAAATCGGTATAATTATGTGAATATAGAAATAAGTTTCCATAAGTAATCAATTCAAAATAAATACTCAATTCTTTCCAACTCGACTCACTTTCTCAAATAACGATTACAACGGTTTTTTTTGTTTTTCTATGACAGACATCGACCATCGTCCTTTCATTGTAACTAATTCTAGGAACAGAGGGGCTGGTATAACACAATAATTAAGAAATACTAGACGTAAACTATAGAAAAATATACGAAAACATCGCAAATCTTTATGCTAATTTGTCATTAAGTCAAATGACTGCAGTATTTTTTGTAATTAATTTTATTTGACAAATACTGCGTTACAATTATTTGCAATTTACTGGACATTTAAAATAAAGTCATTATTTTGCACCACACGTTTAATCAACTTTTCACAAGCAGTACGAAAAATAAAACTTTACTAGGCGAATAGAAGCGAATCAATTTAGTGAAGCAGTGACCGTAGAGTAAATAGCAGGGTATTACGCCGTCCATTCTATGCAACTACAGACTTTGTCTGAGCTAAGATACTTACTTAGTTAGTAAGTTACTAGGTACAGTCCTATGCATTGTTTTTTTAAGTCACAACTATGGTCCTAAGGCGTGGACTGGATTATGACTTAGACTGAGACTAAGACTTATAATATTTTCTTACTAAATAGCTTTGCGTTTGACCGCCAACTCGCTGAATGTAGAGCGAAAATAAAGTCTACAATGAAGCAATCTTAAGTAAAAAAAAATCGACTGCGATTTGATGGCATCCAGATTGTAACTATCGAGGAACACCTTCGTATAATGAAAGTGTAATCAAACTATTTTGTTAATTATTTATCTATTTTTTAACGTAAAAATACTGGCAATATGCACAATGTACTATGCCAACGAAGAAACAAAAAAAACAGAAATAAATCAATGCAGCTAATTTCATAAAACATGGTTCATAAAGATGTACAATAACAAGATTATGTTAGCTCCTATTCCTTCTAAGTAAACCATACGTCTGTCTCCATATAGTTAACGTGATTGCTGGTGTAATTCTATTATTGTTGCTTGTGGTTTATGGTTCCTTGCGGAGAGCGGTCTCCCATGACGCCTGTGCTTTTGGGCGGGAAAACGTAATGACAGCTCCGTGTGCGGCGCCGTAACCGGCCTTTTTAGAAAGAAAGAGCCTAGGAGTTGACAGTAAGACCAATTTTTAACTACACATCTAAAGTTACTAAAAATTTGCTGTCTTTTTAACTGTAGTCTATACCTATTAACAAGTCTACCAAATGAGTTTTGGTGGGAATGCAAAAAGGTCATGTCCTATGTCATGTTATTATTTTTCAAAACTTGCATAAAAATTGTGGTGTTTTATTCGTAAAGTGCCGAATTACGTAGGTATGCGAGTGCAGGAAAGTGGTATAATGTGTTGTGTTCTTTACTGTGTGCACTACTTTACTAAGACATGACTAGACTCCACCGTGAATTGCTTTGTCTGAGTTTGACTGTGACTTAGACTTATTTAACTTGATTTCTCGGAAAATGTCTAAATACTTAACATTGGCAAATGCATACAACGCGACGTCAAAAACAAAAAAGAAGAACTATATACAATTATACATACATATTTCATACTTACTGTCTATACATACTTATAATTATGTATCTTTTTTTGTTGCAGTTTCTTTTTTGATTAATTTTAATTTTCCCATCGTCCTTAAACGTATTGACAACCTAATCAGTCAAAGTTCAAAATATTATCCTCACCGCCAAACTTCATGCATTGTTATAAAAATCACACAATCATGTATTTGCAAACAAGCACACACGCACTAGTAATGGCTGAGAATACAAGCCTTTGGCGTATTCTCACGCCACTGATCGTAACTTACCCAGTATTGTCGAGAGACAAGGACTTAAGGCGCTCCCAATAACTTACATGAGCGTGTTTTGGTACCTCAATTGATTTTATTCAACGTATTCCGTGTAACACATAGTGTCACGTTTAGGTATCGGAGAAAAAATCATTTATAAGAAAAAATATACATACTGATATGGAGATATTTTATTGAGTAATGTAAAAAATAAAAAGTAACTAAAAATAACTTTTTTATTAAGAAAATTTTTCGTTATTGTGTTTCAATATCAACAATACCTTCAAAAATATTGTCAAGATTAATAGAGGAGAGTAACTAAAAGTGGGTTTGTACCTTAATATGGGCTAGTAACAATTCTGAAAAACAAATAATTGAAAGAAGCGACAAACGACTACCTTTTGTCGCATTCAGTCGCCCCAACATAGCAATCACTCTATCTCGTCGGTTCACCGCGAGAATAAGATATTGTCTCTTCGCTGCTGCTAAAAAGTTTCGTAAGGTGAAACGTAAAAACGTGTAAGGATGTCTTTTCTAAATCAAAATTAGGGCTAAATATGTGAGAATGCATTTTATTTGTATTTCTACATGATTTCTCTCTGCTTTTAAATATAGGTAGGTACACATTTTGCTAAAAATAATATTCAATCATTTTGACTACATACCTATATAGGTATGGTGTATATATATATATATATATATATAGGTATGGTATATATTCTTATCTACGCTAATCGATTCACAAAGTGTATATTTTATGATTAGTTTAATTGCCTTTGTGGACGAACGACAAAACAAGTCACATTTTTAGGTTAACTGCTTTACAGATATTATTTATTTCCCTATTGGTGATCGAAGAATTGCTAGTAACTCAAGATTATCTGACAGAATCGAATTAGGCGATTTAACGTTTTAATCTCAAGAATGGTTGAATTTTATAGACGCAGAGGCAAAATACCGAATTTTTTTATTATAGGTAAACCGTTTATAATGAAAGAAGCTGCGTGACGTCAACGCAACGAAATCATTTTTTGTGACTTAGAAAACGCGATATCTTACAATCTAGTAGTAATATAACAGACGTGAAAGCCAGGAACTCTCTACTCGTAGCATAACTTGCAATATTTTCTTTTACTTCATTTTTAGTCAAAAATCTGAAAGATGGATGGATGTTTGTTACTCTTTCACGCAAAAACTACTGAACGGATTTGGATTACATTTGGTATGAAGGTAGCTGAGACCCTGGCTTAACACATAGGCTACTATTTATCTCGAAAACATGTAGCAGATAACACCGCGGGGCAGCTAGCTTTCTTTTAAAACAAAGAGAGATCCAACAAAAATAAAAAGTTTATAAAAACAAATGCGGCTGGTGCGGATTGTCGATTACGAGTATATAAAAATGAAACAAGGTTTTAGGAGCGGTAGTAAATGCTACTTGTGTAAATAACACCTTACTTTATTGTCCGAGAGTTTATTTGTTAGAAAGCTGTGTCTAATTGGTATCGAGATGATAACGTTATACTTTTTAATATTAAACAACGGTTACCGCGCTCGTGTGCGTCTGTTAACTGCCGATTATATAACCAGCGCTTCAACTGCATTTCAACGGCGTATGCAACAATATTGTTAATTAATTGTATTATTCCTAAATGAGGAAATTAAAAAAATGTTTTTTTTTTAGAATCTGTTTCAGCCCTATTTTTATGAAATGTCCCACTGCTGGGCGCAGGTTTTTTCTTCTTCATCTTTATTGTGAAAAGAATAAGGATACATTGACTAAACGTCCACTACGTTGGCCAAGTGCGCATTGGCAGACGTTACATATTTGAGCACTTTTTTAAGACCCAGACATATTCTTTGCGATGTTTTTGCCTTCACCGATTCAAGTTATCGACAATACGCGCATAACTTAGAAAAGACCCAGTTGCGTACCGTGGGATTTGAACCCAAGACCTCCAGATTGGAAGCCAGACGGTCTCCCAAAACTAGGCAACCAAACCGTCATAAAGAATAATTATCAAGTGAAACCTATTTCTTTTTATTGAATTCCTTCGAGAAGTTTAGCTAATTTCAAGGAAAACAACCCACGTTTAATCACGTTACCCATTATTATAGTATAGCAACACTAACTTAACCTTTTTTTTTTTTTATTGATGACAGGCTAGGTGTTTTGACCTCAGCTCACCTGATGTTAAGTGAAGATGTGGTCGAAGATGGTAAAGCACACCTAGCCTGGAATGGAACTGGCTCTCAAGTAAGGCTGCCGGAACACACCGTTAGGTGCTTGGCGGCAGATTTTCAACTTGAGGGTGGTAGCTAGCCAGCCGAGTACTAGAAAGTGGGTACTTTCTAGTACTCGGCTGGCAAGCTACCACCATGCTATGGTTTCCTCACGATGTTTTCCTTTACCGGCAGCTCAAGCTCATTGTTAGGGGTTTGAACCCACGCCCTTCGGCATGCGAACCTACCGTGCTAACCACTGAGCTATCATCGCTACAAAAACCTATCATTTTAAAAGGGACAATTTTTTTCTCGAATTTAGTACGAGTATAAATAACTTCATCAACAAAATAAATACTTCTTTATGACTGTATAATTATACAGGGTTGTAAAATTATTTACTATAGACACAACTCTAAAATCGCAAAAAAAACAGCTGCTCTATACATTTTGTCAGAGTTGTAATTTTTTCATATAAACAGCAGATTTCTCTTTCGTAATTTTAGAGTTGTGCCCATAGAAAAAGTTGTTCATAACGATGAGAACAACACTCCCTTTCGACTTAGTACACCCCAAACTTATAACCCTTTACGACTTTTGGCGGGAACGCGAAAAAATCATTTCGCCTATTGGATTCTTTTTTTCAAATTTTGTTATGTTTTTTGTGCTTATACTTAAAAATATTCGTGTTTTTAAACAGGAACACGTAGCGAAATATACGTTGACAAAATAAAGAAAAAAAAACAACAGGTTACTCTGTCACGCACGTCAATCATAGGTTCCGAAGAAAGTCACCCGTTACACCGGATGCGGGCCGGGCCGCGCGCAACCGCTAGTTAGCTCGGGTCGCTGCGCACGCGCAGAAAACACGCGTCGTATTTTGTCAACCGCCAATCAGAGCTAACTAGATTGTAGGTTTCGTAAAGACATGACTGACGGATCAATTTTAAATTAGTTATATACATACAATTAGCACATTTAACCCATATACATTAATTTGACTGATCGAATTAAAAGAATGGCAAACGATCCTGTTCGACTGATGCAAAACGTATCGTCACTGATCTGAAGGCCTAGACAAAGTATCACTCGATTTTTTCGATGTTCGATAACGCTAATAGAAAAGTACAAAAATTTACGGGATTGATATAAAAATAAAATAAAATAAATATCGTAGGGCATTACACACAGCGCCATCTGATCCCAAGCTAAGCATAGCTTATACTATGGAAATCAAATAACTCAGAACAAACATTTGTTTATACCACAAAGTTTGTCCTGTGTGGGAATCGAACCCCTGCCCTTCATCTCTTGAAGCAGGCATTCTATCAATAAACCAACAGGGCTATCTACAAGCTGCCTACGTGACATACCGAAAGCTTATATGCCAATCTCGCACATTTTTAACTTTTCTATAAGCGGTATCAATAGTCGAATGTTACTTTGTCTATTGATAACGATATCACTTAGTTCGCTCATATTAGAAAATGGAGAAAACAACAAGAGCAGCAGTGTTATGATAGTTCAAGATATATTATATGTATGTATGCAAGTGACAACTATCAAATATAAATAAAGTCCTTACTATGCTTATTTCAAATATTAACAGGCATCTGTAACTAGGATTATTTACAGAGTGCAGTGCATTCATATGCGACCTCCAATAGGTCAGACAAGTATTAAAACAGGTTTCTTCGTTACTTTATCATTTGAAACTCGTCAAAACAAACGTGCCCTCTATTTTTCCGGCTTCATCATCACTGCAGTTCGATGGTACTAATTTTCTGCATTCACATCCCTAATAGCAAATTAGAACTCTATAAATATATAAAAGCAAGATGACGATCATTGTAGAAAATCAGGGGAACCCGGCGCGCGCGCCTAGTGCAGCACCTACCGCGCTGACCTGACAGGCGATACACCTCGCTGCGCATACTCAATCGTGACAAGAGAACAACGAGCGAGGAAGAATGGATGTCCTAGGCGGCCAAACGATTTAAAAAAAAATTAAAAACTTACCTATGTGATGAACGAAACGCTCTCCTGATGATAAGAGATAACGCCTGACCATTACCATTACAGCGATACAAAGAACGTGTAGCAAACAAACAAACTCCAAGGCATCACTGATTTAGCACTTATTACAAGTTAACGTTTTTAAAACCGTAGAAGTATAAAGTCACTAGATGTAAATACATAGATTTGCATTCTAGTACCATATCACCTAATTGTCTACGTTCGTTTAAAAGAAATAAATTCACTGCAGACCCAGTATTGTACCTATTATGTGTGGTGATTTCAGGGTCTGTTTATAGTAAAAAAAATCACATTGATGGGGTTTAAGCCGAAGTACTTACAGGTGTACTTTTTGACACATACTTCCATTCTTGGACAGTAGTGTCCAAGAATGGAAGTCACTAAATCTATAGAAGAGCTAAAAAGAGTAAAGTTTAACTTGCTGGTAGATCTCCTTAGCAGCAGGTCAGCTAGGTAGGTGCCACCGCAGTACCAAGTTTTCTGTCGCTAAGCAGTAGTGTGTAAATATTACTGTATTCCGGTGTGAAGGGTACTGTAACTAGCGAAATAACAGGGCTGTTGAGACTAACCATCTGATGCCTTGGACTTTGTTTTGCTACTCATTATTTGTATCGCTGCAATGGTAATGGACAGGCGTTATCTTTTACCATCAGGCGTTATCTTTTACCATATACTCTGTATTGTTGATTAAATTAATCTTAAATTTTTTGAAAGTGGGGTTTAGTTTTGTTGCTCAAAATTGGATACCTTCTCCTGCAATATTACCTTGAGGAGGACGTTACTTTCTTTTTTTTATAGTTGACAGGCTAGGTGTTTGACCACAGGGCACTTGATGTTAAGTGACAGTGTGGTCAAATATGGTAACGTACACCAAGCCTGGAATGGAACTGGCTCTCAGGTGAGGCTACCGGAACACACCATTAGATGCTTGGCGGCAGATTTTCAACTTCATGTTCAGGGGAGCCAGCCGAGTACTAGTAAATATGTAGTAGTAAATATGGTTTCCTTAAGATGTTTTCTTTCACCGGCAGCACAAGGTCATTATTAGAGTTTGAACCCACGACCTTCAGCATGCAAACCGACCGTGCTAACCACTGAGCTATTATCGCGATAAAATTCGTCATTACTATAACATACAACATTTTTTTTGAACAAAATGAGATAATTATATTTTAGAACCAAACGGACTGATGCGTGACGACGGCAAGAAACCCGACGAGATGACCCTTATCCCTTGGAAGATGGGACGGCCTCTTGTGTGGGACGCCACTTGTGTCGACACCTTGGCGCCGTCTCATCTTCCTGTGACTTCGGGACAAGCTGGTGCTGCCGCATCTAAAGCTGAAAACCTCAAACGGCACAAATATAGTTATTTGGATAGAATGTATCTTTTTGTGCCGTTTGAGGTTGAAACTTTAGGTCCGTGGGGGCCGGCCACTACCGAACTGTATCGGGACCTGGCCAAACGTCTAGAGGAGGCTTCAGGTGACCAGAATGCTGGTATCTACTTTGGTCAAAAGCTAAGCATTGCCATCCAGCGTGGCAATGTTGCCAGCATTCTGGCCACATATCCCTCCTCTGACGGTTTTTTAGACTAAGTTTTTTGTATACATTTTGTAAATAGGTAGTATAACTTAAGGTATTTTTTTTTAAAACGTTTTAAAGATCAATTTACCACATCCAAGAGCAAACTTGTATCGCCTACTTCCACGCAACTCTCTAATGAGCGGTCTTGCAATAAAGCGAAGATGTGTAATTGGTGAAGGCACGCGTCGGCCACGCGCCCCACGTACGAGTGAGCTGCCGGGATGCGAGTTTTTCTAGTAGATATACCGTTTTTGTAGCGGTGCTCCCATTTTACATCAGACGGGAATTAATTTGCGAAAGTTACGAGTCGCCATACTACTCAATTCTCGCAAATTAACATGCTAGATCCACTGTTCAATGCTGTATGGTCTTCATATTTTTCCTTCACATTTTTTTTTTTTTTTTTTTTATGCCACAGGTGGCAATCAAGCTGACGGGTTGCCTGATGTTAAGCAATCACCGTCGCCTATAGATATCTGCAATACCAGGGGTACCACAAATACGTTGCCGACCTTTTAAGATTCTATTAACATGCCTTTTGAAGAACCCAATGTTGTAACTCCGCGGGAATACGGAAGAAGGAAGATCATTCCACAATTTGCAGTAGATCTCCTTAGCAGGAGGTTGTCTACGAAAGTACCACCGCAGTACCGGATATTCTGCCGCTAAGCAGTGTGTAAACATTACTGTGTTCCGGTTTGAAGGGTACAGCAGCTAGCGAAATTACTGGGCTGTGGAGACTAAACATCGAAAGTCTCAAAGTAATGAGCACCAAAGCAGTGATGCCCTGGACTTTGTTTTGTTACTCAATGTTATATGTATCGCTGCAATGGTCATGAACAGGCGTTATCTCATGCCATCAGGAGAGCGTCTCGTTGATCTCATTATATTTTACTTAAAAAAATACATTTTATTTATGGTTGAGAAGCTAGAAATTTGACCACAGACACTAACCTAACGGTGTTTGAGCCTCAGCTGAGAGCTAGTTCCATTTCAGGCAAGGTGTGTTTTCTATCTTCGACCACACCATTAATTAACATCTCAGGAAACACTGTTAGGCGCTTAGCATCAGATTTTCAACTTGAGAGTGGTAGCTAGCCAGTCGAGTACTAGAAAATACCCTACCTCCATGCTATGGTTTCCTTCACCGGCAGCTCAAACTCATAGTTGGGATTTGAACCCACGCCCTTCAGTGTGTGACCAACCAACCGCGCTAACCACTGAGCTATCATCGCCACATAACATAGACTTTATCCATTAGACAGGTACTTCTAACGAATACACTGAGCGCCAACTTAAAAAAAACTATCGATTACAATTATTAGAAAGTGAAATTGTATCGATAACATTTCAAACCTTACATGACAACTAAAATAAAACAAAAGTAAAGCATATGAAACTAACTTAGTTATTTATTTCGATTAAAATAATATACCTAGTCTTGCCATAAATATTGTAACAAAGAAAATTTATTTTTTTCTTTTGCAAATAACATTTATTACTTTTACAGTGTGTTAGTTTAATACAAAAATATAAAACAATTTAAAATATAAAAAGCTTATTCGAAGTGGTCGCCATTGGCTACAATACAGTCCTTTAAACGCTGAGGCCAGTTATCAATAGAAGTACGCACTCTTTCTATGGGCAAATTCTTCACTGCCAATCGTATGGACTGTTTTAAGGACTCCAAATTATCATGGCGTTTAGAGCAAGCCGTACTCTCTAAAACTGACCATAAATCATAATCCAGCGGATTAAGATCGGGACTAGACGACGGCCAGTCTTTAGCTCTGATGAAGTCCGAAACGTTCGCTTCCAAACAAGACTGCGTGGACCGAGCATTATGACCGGCGCCGAGTCTTGCTGGAAGGACCATACTTGGTTATTGAACATGGTGTTGTTAACTACTTAACTACCTTCTCAAGAATGGTATCTTGATACACTTGTGCCGATGTTTTGATACCTTTTGAGACCTTTTTCACAAAAATATGGCTCAGTCACTCCTTCATAGCCAACACCCCACCAAACCATCACTGAAGTCGGATAATGCCCACGTTGCACTCTGTCAACTAATTGGGAAGCTTCCTTAGAGCTTTGAGCATAAATACGGTCATTTTGTTTGTTAAAATGTTGCTCAATTGTAAAAATTTTCTCATCCGTAAACAAAAATTTTCTGTGACCTCCTTTTGCGTACCGCTTCAGTAGTTGTTTCGATTTTACCACCCTATTCTTTTTTAAATTATCAGTTAAGAAGTGACTAGTGCGTCTCTTATAGGCTGCAAGTCCTAAGTCATCTTTTAAAATACGCGACATGGTTCTAGGTGCCATCTTCATCTCCCAAAATAAAATCTTTTGCTTTCGGACAGAATTTCTTCGAATTCTACCCCTTACTGCTTTGACCACCTTTTTCGTACGAACACTACGTGGACGGCCAGATCTTTTTCTGTTACAAACAGAGGAGGTCTCATTGTACCTATTAATAGCCCGGTACACAAACATTTGACTAATACCAAGCGTATGGAGAGTTTTAAAAATTGCATTTGGCTCCATACCTACTTTGCGTAATGCAATCACAGCGATTCGGTTCTCTTTGTCACCCCACTCCATTTTAATATCGCAAAATATTGTACAATTTATTGGCGCCAAAATGAAAAAATATAATGAACAATCATATAAAAATTACAGATTCCAAATTCAAATGTAATATTTTGTTTATTTTTAGTTTTAACAGTATTTATGGCCAGACTAAGTATAAGTTAGACAACTAAAACTTGATGAGAAGCAAAAAACAATGCTGACAAATAACTATTTATCATTCTTAGAAATCAACAATAAAAATCCAAGTCATCCATCGCTTCTGAACAAACCTTGCAATTCCGGTGCAAAGGTCACGATTGCAGCAAATTACCTTTCAAACTGCAATTCCCTGAGTAAACAGCAGCGAAACCCTTGTCACCTCGTCACAATAACTTGTACCCCTTCCCTTGAATACTTCAAACGACTTTTTGATACATAATTATTGTGATAAAGTTCGACAGTGCGTAGAAAGTCGTGAATGATAGGCACGCGCGCTCCCGTCATGCTCCGTTGACTTAAAGCCCCTGTTGTTTTATAGTCTTTAGAGTTCCTTACCTGAAAAGTATTTAACCGAACCCTTTTATCAAGCCGTTAGTTAGTAATTGCGGATCTGTATCCATTAATCTATAAACATGTTATTTTAATCATGATTTCAAAAGTATACTAGGCTATTCAAAAATTAATCATAAATAATAATGGAAAACATGTAATATGAAGAATGGAAGCCCAATTCTTTTCAAATAGTTTAATTGTTAAACCATAATAGGCAGCATGTAGGAAGTTATACAATATATTATATAAATAAGGTAGTGTGACAAACTAAATCATTAGGACAGTCACTGGGCCACCAAAGCCGAAGACCGGGCAGTCTGGAAGGAGGAAAGGGAGGCCTTTGCCCAGGAGTGGGACACTAAAGGCTGAAAATAAAGTAGGACATTTCACACAGCGCCATCTAGCCACAAACTAAGCTATAATATTATGGGAACCAGATAACTGATATAATGCTTGCATACTTTTTTTTTGATAATATATTTTTACAACACATACACCCAGACACAGAACATATATTTATCGTCACATAAATATTTGTCCTGGTGGAAATAGAACCCACGCCCTAAGCTCTTGAAGCAGATATTCTACTAAACGAGCAGTCAAAATAAATAAAAACTAAGCGTAGTCCCATGCAATATTTTTTTACACAAAAATCAGCGTCAAAAATTGTACAAAACAACACACTTAATTCCGCAAAAAATAAAACAAATATACGGAACCTTCAATACGCAGGTCCTACTCGCATAATATGATCTTTATTCATAGTATTGCAATACTGTGAGAGCACGCGTATTAAGAAAAAAGTTGATAAATTAATAGTTAGTTGATTAGTTTTTTTCATTTTTTACATTTGTTTCCTTTTTACCCATGTTCGCTGTTACTTTATGTATGTACATTGTTTTTATGTCTATCTATACTATTATAAGGAGGAAAGATTTGTTTGTATAGAATAGGCTCCGAAACTAATGGACCGATATCAAAAATTCTTTCACCGTTGGGAAGCTACGCTATCCCCGGGTGGCATAGGCTACTTTTTATCGTTGTATTCCCATGGGGACAGGAACTACGCGAGTGAATCCGCGAGGCGTCTGCTAGTCGTAAATAAAGTGGTGTTTATGTTTTTGTCTAATAGTGCCAGGGCGTAGCAATCGCTGTATCAGCCACATCAATAATACGGGGCCTCCGGAGGGCCCCAACATGCAACAATTCGCAAGCCCATTAGGCCGCGGCAAAAATAGACATCCAGGTTTAGACTTTGTACGATTATTTATGTTGAACAAGTATGTGAAAGAATAAACATTTTTTTATCGTTGAGGAAGCTAGGCGTTTGACCACAGCTCACCTGATGTCAAGTGAAGGTCTGGTGAAAGATGGTAAATCACACCTAGCCTGGAATGGAACTGGCTCTCAAGTGAGGCTGCCGGAGCACACCGTTAGGTGCTTGGCGGCAGATTTTCAACTTGAGGGTGGTAGCTAGCCAGCCGAGTACTAGAAAGTACCCTACCTACTGCTATTGTTTCCTCACGATGTTTTCCTTCACCGGCAGCTCAAGCTCATTCTTGGGGTTTGAAACCACGCTCTTCGGCATGCGAACTAACCGCGCTAACCACTCGGTTATCATCGCTACAATATATAAATAATAATAGAACTTGAAGAACTTGACCCCTGTATTCTGCAAAAGCCAACAAATTTACAATACTTTTGCGACCATTGCAGATACTTTCTCTACTCTTCAACAACACAAGGGCAATAAAACCCGATTGCGCTATCAATGACGATCGCATATTGCGTCGAAGCCTGCCAACGCTAGGCAGTAAAGCATATATTCAATTTACCATCAGGACCCTTCGCACGGATAATTGGATAGCTCCGTACTTAGTATAGTGATAGAAGTGACCATGATACTAAATATTAGAGGGTAATTACTACATTGATTGGTCGTCCTATTATCAATGTTATTACATATAATATGTGATTAAACGAACTTGCAAAGTGAAGTTCTATCAATATTATATGAGTAAGTTGTGAGTTGTTATGTGTGTCGTTTGTGTGAGCTTAATGCGAAGATTATACTTCCACCCTCCCAATAACCCAAATAAGAAAATTCAGCCCCTCACGCCCTTCAGCTCTTGAAGCAGACATTCTACCAATGAACCAACAGGGTTGTCAAATGAGCTAGCATGGCAGTTAATTAGTCAAATGACGATTTGCCGTGGTCCAGTTAGTCCAGTGATGCATGGTGGTAGGGTACTTTCTAGTACTCGGCTGGCTAGCTACCACCCTCAAGTTGAAAATCTGCCGCCAAGCATCTAACGGTGTGTTCCGGCAGCCTCACTTGAGAGCCAGTTCCATTCCAGGCTAGGTGTGCTTTACCATCTTCGACCACACCGTCACTTAACATCAGGTGAGCTGTGGTCAAACAACTAGCCTGTCAACCATAAAAATAAAAAAAAATGTGATATTAGGCGGGTCTAAATAAAAACGTTTCTTCTGACAAATCAATCATTCATTTTAATAAATTTTACGTAATTTGTTGGCAACATATTTGGCGTCATACGCCTACCGGTATATTTTAGCAACATCGCATGAGAGGAAGTTCTTATAGGTTAGGCGCTTTTTTTGTAGCGATAGATCAGTGGTTAGCGATTGCGTTCAAATCCCAATAAAGAGCTTGAAATGCTGGTGAACAAAAACATCGTGAAGAAACCAAAGCATGGTAGAACGGTACCAACTTTCTAGTACCTTTTATGTACTAGACCTACCCTCAAATTGAAAATCTGTCCATAAGCATCTAATATGTTTAGGTAGTATCACTTCCAGTTTGTCTTAGAGCCAATTCTATTTCCAGGCTTGGTGTTTTTACAATCTTTGACCACACTTTCACTTATCATCAGATAAGCTGTGGTCAAAACCGAGGTTGGTTTATAGTTTTGTTGTTATTTATCATGATAATTTTTGGATGACTTGTGTTTTTAATGCTTCGAATATTACCATTTAATTGTTTATGTAACTAGAACTAACCATATATTCTTTAATTTTCTTCTTTTATAAACCTATAGCAAAAAATAGAATTAAATAAGTATTTGCTATGTCTCCTAGATTTATTAAACCATGGTCATCTTATCATAACAGTTAATATAACGACCAACGCAATGGTCAACAATTTTATTCCATTGTTAATATAACGTAACATAAATAATTAATTTATGATTAAAATATGAAAATTAACGCCTTCCCGATTTCCTGCAATGCGTTTACAGTTGTCAGTAAAATAAAAATATGAGCAATCGTGAACTGTCATTTTATTATTGAAACAACTGAAGTCTAAATATTTTTTTTTTATTAATTTGCCCCATCGGGCAGGCTAAAGCTGTAAAGCCATACTGCCTTGTCTTAAGTGTTATTTCTTAATCAAGTCCAGTCCGTGTCAGTCAAGTCCAGTCATGCTTTAGTAAAGTAGTGGCGACTTTACTATAAAGCTTCGATGGAGTTTTGGAAGCAACACGCAAAGTCATGTTTCACCACATTATATCATTTTCCCACACTCATGCTTGTAATTCGGCACTTTATGAATAAACCACCACCATTTTTATGCATAAACACTCGACAAAACACTAGTTTTGGAAAAAAATACAACGGAGCGACACGACTCCTCCCGCGTTCCCGCCAAAACTCCTAAATATTTTGATTTTGAAGGAAGAAAACTATGTTTTACTATAATTAGGTTGACTATTGATGTTAAATGATTCTTATTTGTAACTTCAACACGAGCGTTATCTTCTCCTTTGACACTTTAGTTGTAAAAAGAGACTCTGTTGTAGAATCTGAATTTTCAAAAGATAACAGATCAGATTTATCTTTAACATTATTTAGTAAATGCATCTATTTGGCCCCTGCGATTATGTCCAAGGTGCAGTGTCTACTAGTATTATTGTAACCCTTAATAAGCATCCATAACATTATTTTTTTAAATGTAGAATGTATCGAGATGAACGAGACTCTCTCCTGATGGTAAGAGATAACGCGTGCCCATGACCATTGCAGCGATACACAGAACTATGAGTAACAAAACAAAGTCCAGGCATCACTGCTTTGGCGCTCATTACTTTGAGACTTTCGATGGTTAGTCTCAACAGCCCAGTAATTTCGCTATCTGCAGTACTCTTCAAACAAGAACACAGTAATGTTTACACACTACTGCAGCAGAATAACTGGTACTGCGGTGGCGCCTACCTAGACGACTCTTCAGTTCTTGAAAGCAGACATACTACCAATGAACCAACAGGGCAGTCAGTAATCATTGTAATTAGTAACCTGGTCTTTCTCGATAGAATTTCACGTAAGATAGAAGTAGATGCACATAATAGTCACCTTTTTCGACCTCTAGTGGATAAATCGTAACAAGCGGGCCGGGCCGGATGCGGCAGGTGCTACCGCAGGTTCACTCGGGTTCACGACATCCCCCCTCCCCGGAGCCCTGGACTGTACCCCCGCGCCCCAGCATCCGTGCAAACCCGTTCCTCTAATAATATAACGAAGAAATGAAAGATTAATGAGAGCAGCCCGCGCACGCCTCTTTCACTCCGCGATTAGGGATGGGGTGACCTTGCTGGTCAAGCTCTATCGATACAAAAGCTAGATTTTCAAAGACGGCTTCTTTAGTTTTGATTTTCCTTTTTTTTTTAATGGTTTACAGGCTAGGTGTTTGACCACAGCTCACCTGAAGTCAAGTAAAGGTGTGGCCGAATATGGTAACATGATGATGATGGTGTGGTGATGGTAATGATGGTGATGGTTTTGCCTTCTGGCAAATCAATTTTTTCTACTTCTTTGTAATGTGGGTGCCTTCAAGTCATGAGTAAATCGGCTTTTTCTAGGCGAGCGTGCTCCACCGTAGACCGCATCAGGCGAGTTGATGGTCAAACAAAAGCCTAAATGAAAAAAAAAAGTTGATTTTTATGCAAAACACATTTTGCAGTAGCAGTGACTGTAACAAACGATGTATAAAACAAAATACAAGTACCGATATACCGACCGAAATGCGCGACACCTCTCCCAAACTCAGTGAAGACAAGGTCTCCATAGGTGTCAAAACCATGTTTCCATAGTAAGATCCTAAATTTTACTTCACACTTTAAAATATAACGTAAATTTTATCGACATCGATACGTTTCCCATGTACATCACTAAAGGAGCGAGCCTCGATCGGCGCGCAATGAAGACCGCCCAGATAAAATATTAGCCGCGCGGCCGGTTCAGTAGCGACTATAATATATCGAGCGATGACAGTCACACTGTGACCTCACACTGGAATGCAAGCTTTATCTTACATGTACATGGGCGCCCCTTTGTTGGTTGCATTTTTATATACAATATTAATTTATATACACGAATCACAATTAACAAATATTATAAACTAGCGGATGCCTCGTGGTTTCACTCGCGTAGTTCCCGTTCCCATAGGAATACAGACATAAAAAGTAGCCTATGTCACCCGGGGATAGTGTAGACGGAGAAAGAATTTTTGAAATCGGTCCAGTTGTTTCGGAGCCTATTCAATACAAACAAACAACCAACTCTTTCCTCTCTATAATAGTATCGATAGATGAAAGTGAAAAAAAGACAGGTTTTATGTATGTATGTTTGTTCCTCTTTCATGCTCTAACGGCTTAATGGATTTGAATTAAATTTGAAATAAATAAATAAATATCGTAGGACTATACACACAGCGCCATCTGGCCCCAAACTAAGCAGAGCTTGTGTGATGGAAGTCAGATAACTGATAGAATACATAATTTTTTATTTTTTTTGTAAATACATACTTATAATACATAGAGAATACCCAGACACAGAACAAACATTTGTTTATTCACAAAATTTTTTGCCCTGAGTGGGAATCGAACCCACGCCCTACAGCTCTCAAGGCAGATATACTACCAATGAGCCAACGGGGCTGTTAACATATCTTTTGAAGAGCCCAATGTTGTAACTCCGCGGGAATAAGGAGGAAGGAAGATCATTTCACTATTTGGAATTGTAATGTATGGCAAAAAGGAATGTGTGCATCGCTTAATGTGCGATTTCCATTAATCAATTATATGACCATTATCAGACCATGGCGGCTAGTGCGGTGATGGAATCGTGACGTGGGCATAAAATCGAATAATTCTACAAAACACTCCCCGTTATATTATATATGCGATAGAACACGCACTGCTTTTATTATAACGCATCTTCTTGAAATTATAGGGCTGTTGAGACTAACCATCTAGTCTCAAAGTAATGACCGCCAAAGCAGCGATTCCCTGGACTTTTGTTTTGTTACTCAAAGTTCTGTGTATCGCTGCAATTGTCATGGACAGGCGTTATATCTTACCATCAGGAGAGCGCCTCGACCGTCTCATTAGCTTTAAATTTAAAAAAAAAAACTTCTACTATCAGAGACCAAGAAACAGTTGAAAGTCACCGCGCCAAGACGCCAGCTTAGCAAACTATCAAAGCTAGGTCATCGACATCATTACGCTCCCGTTCTCGTTCTGACCTACCCCAAGTAACAGTAAGCGAGATGTGGCGTAGCTAACCAGCAAATATTAATTATGTATTAACATACGTTGGAAAAAACGTTAAAGATCGATACACACGACCGCAGACCAACTAGCCGTATAGTACAACGGAGGTAGGGATGTGCTAGGAGATGTTGAGTCTTGGTATTTTAGGAGATATTCGGGAAAATCTTTAATGATTTTTAAATCTTTTTAGTACCTATTAATACATAATTAGTTTTTAGCGTTATACAAATTCATTTGTCATAATTATCCCACTTAGGGGAAAGGCAGTCCCTAGCTTAATTTATTTGTAGCGTTTTACAAGACATACGCGTTTATTAAGATTTCACGTTACGAGTTTTCTCCGTTTCAATCAAACAATTTTTTATTTTAAAACTTTTTGTGACTTTGATTCAAACTAGATTTTATTCGGAAAAAAACATTATTAGAACAATTTTATCACATTCAATTTTTAATCTCAAAACTCGTTTAAAAGTAAGTAGGTACATGGAAAACTGGCTGAATGTTTCTAAATTAAATAAAGCATAGTTGAAATATATTTAAATGTATTTGTACTAATAAATAAATAAATAATAAATATCGTAGGACTATACACACAGCGCCATCTGGCCCCAAACTAAGCAGAGCTTGTGTGATGGAAGTCAGATAACTGATAGAATACATAAATACTTTTTTTTTGTAAATACATACTTATAATACATACTAATAATGTGTGTAAGTACATTAGTAATTTAATCGTGAAACTCTACAAGTAAGCATTACCATACTTATTATTTTTAACTTACTAATACTACTACTTTTGTAGCGATGATAGCTCAGTTGTTAGCGCGGTCGGTTCGCATGCTGAAGGGCGTGGGTTCAAACCCCAACAATAATCTTGAGTTGCCGGTGAAGGAAAACATCGTGAAGAAACCATAGCATGGTGGTAGGGTACTTTCTAGTACTCGGCTGGCTAGCTACAACCTTCAAGTTGTAAATCAAGTTGTAATTCCGGCAGCCTCACTTCTTGAGAGCCATTCCAGGCTAAGTGTGCTTTACCATCTTCGACACACACCGTCACTTGACATCAGGTGATCTGTGGTCAAACACCAAGCCAGTCTATCGTAAAAAAAATACTAAGATTTCAGATTTGATAGAGTTGAATATTAATCGAAAAGAATTGATGAAGAATAAATTGGACAAAAAATAGTGTAAAAGAGTGTGATAATAAGTCTGGATATAATCTACGCACAATTTTTAATTGTATTTATTCGTTGTTGCTTGCTAGGAAATATTTTGAATTTTGCTGTTATATGTGTTAAATTATTCAACAGAAACACAAGACCGTAGCAACACATCACTAGTAACAGCACACCGCTGCAGATGACTTACGAGCAGTGATTTAATTTCGCTGAGCGAGTGGTTCAGGAAACCAGCCATTTACGGCGTTGCCTATAATGAGTATAATTTTATTGAAAATAAATTATTATTCATTACCATTATGTAGCTTCTGAACTGTTACAAAGTATAGCCTAGAAATATTGTAATTGGTAACATAGATATACGAAAACAAATCTTTTGGTTGAAACAAGAAAAAATTCCAAAGCAAAGGTATTGTGCAGTTCGCACAAACAAAAATGTATTGTTGGGAAGAGTATTCAAAGCAGTGTTGTTGGGATCACTTCTAACTTGGTTGAGTAGTTATAGGAGCCCTTGAAATGTACCTTCAATAAGCATTAATACATAGTATTACTTAGGTATATACAATTGTACAGGTTAAAGGCGTAAGGGGCTCCCAAGTGCTAGGCACTGTACCTGCAACGCGATGGACCCAGTACCCACACAGTGAAATTAATAAATACTAAGAATAAGCCAAGTAAAGCCAAGTAGTACGTAAACATTACTGAAACTAGTGAAATTAAAGGGCTAATGAGACAAACTATCAAAAGTCTCATAAAAGCCAAAGCAGCGATGCTCTGGACTTAGTTTTGTTACCCAAAGTTCTGGATACCGCTGCAATGGCCATGGTTAGTTATCTCTTACCATAAAGATAGAATTAAAACGTCATTTTAAAAATGTTGACCATCGTCTTGTCTATATAGTCGAAAATAAAGCACGCAGACATGGATCTGGATAAGTTGCATTTGCCTCATAATATCCTATATTCACTAAAAATGGCCTTCTTAAATTCAAGCTATACAGATTCAGACTTTTCATTGAATTCAGCACCTTTTATATAACTATTTGTACTCTGGGCAAGCGTTATTTTCTGCTCTTATCTTTATAGATAGCCACAAAGATCGTAAAAATTAACTACAATGTGATACGCGTTTCCTATCTGACACTGCATTAGAAAGCGTGACCGTTACAATTAGCCTTATCAGAGACGCTGAGATCTAGACTCTGGTAGACAATAGCAGGTCGCTAAGTCTGCTTCACGGTTTTCGGCGCTAGATCGAGACAGAAGGCTAGATTGTGAATATGTATTTTGAATTAGATGTACACAGGGATATAAGCTTGGGGTAGATTACGCCGAAAGGGGGTCATTGTACTCATAATTATAACAAACTGTTACATACAAATACTAGAAAAATTGACCTTCGATTTTTGTTTTTGTCATAATAATGAGAACAATGACAGAATTTAGACTTTTTTTTTATATGTAAAAATAGTAAGACAATGGAGATGCTCTCCTGGTTGTAAGAGATAACGTCTGTCCATGATCATTACAGCGATACACAGAACCTGGAGTAGCAAAACATTAATCAAAGTCCAGGGTATCGCTGCTTTGGCGCTCATTACTTTAAGACTTTCGATGGTTAGTCTCAACAGCCCTGTAATTTCGCTATAATATTCGCGTTCTATCAAAACGTCAAAATAAATGACTCATTTAATACTTATTTGTCTAATGTGTTAAAGACATCGCAGTGTCAGACGAATATTATTTGGGACAAAAATATGAAGATTTTGTCTACTTATCTCTGTTTTCTCTTAGTACATAAACGTCCGATTTTGTACACGTTTAAATTTTATTATTTACTAATTGTCACATTTTAACTTGTTTTATCTATTCCTATAGCATCAGCTAAAGAAGCTATGTATTTTTAAGAAAGATAAGAAAGAAATCATTATTTCTTAAAAATGTACATATGGATAAGCAAATTTACTTACTAACAATTCTATTTCTAACAATATAAATTATTCTAATAATTATAAACTAACTAGCTATTACTTGTGACATCGGCGGCGTGGAGTTTAACAAAATAATTTTTGTTCAGTTCGCACAATTTAGGTACTACAATTCTGTACATACATACATAGTATTACTAAAACTGTAAATTCACTGATTCATCCTGCAATCTCACTAGTTTTGGACATAAAACCAGTCCTAGAATGTTCTATTAGAACAGTAACCAGAGCTCAAGCGCGAATATCGATCATTATAAATATCTGAGTGCCTCTAACGGCCCGCGCGCACGCGACCTTATTTCAAAGATTATCCATATTTTATAGTTCAGAAGGGAGTTCAATTATTGACATTTTACTTGATAGTAAAAGAATTTATACTTTTAAAAAACAAAACAAGGCGAGTGCGGTTATTCCAGTGTCCAAGTCAAGATGCAAGGACAGTGAATTCTTGAGAGCTTAGCTACTAATATAACATAATACGTACATATATAGGTATGGGCACATATTATTGCATTAAAAAAATATGTGATCCTTGGCCAAATGTTTATGTTTTTATACTCAGGAAAGCAGCAATTGTACTAATTTTTTTAGCATGATAAGTAAGGGGGGCATACTGGGATTTACTTTTATGACGAAACTGCAACTGATACAAAGACTTGCATGTTTTTTTATCAGTAGATGTACTTACAAAAAGTGCTCATTTAACTATCACTTCATCACGCCCGCGACATCACTTCAAGATCTCCTGGCTGGCCCGGTAGAGAAAGATAGACGGCATGAAGGATTGAGACCCTGGCCTGAGTCCACAATGCCAAGAAGCGCACTGCATTTTTTCAGAGAGTGCTCAAACTTTGCCAGGGGGTGTGAGCAGCTCCTGAGAGCAGTGTCCCCCAGCGCCAGGCCTCGGAAAAGAGGGGTATCATGAGCCCGACTCCCTACCTCGCCAAAAGGAGGAGGAAGTACACTACTTAACTTGACTATCCTCGGTCTTTAACTCTTTATTTAACGGGATAAAAAATTAAAACTTCAATAGAACAGACTTACATACTTCATGCAATTTGGATTAGTCTCAAATCTTCTTGAGTCCACAATTCTGTGAAGATCGTATAACTAAGCCACGACGTTAGATACAATTCATAAAGTATTGCTTCTGCATCGAATGTATTGTTTAAAATAGAATTTGAAATGAATACGTTTCAAAATAATTATTATCCGATAGAAAATCGAGCTAGCTAGCAGCATGCTGCAGCTAGCAAAATTACGAGACTGTTACAATTACAATTAATAACACCAATGTTACAAATCAAATTTTAGTAAAATAATTTTAAATATGTGTATCATTAAAGAAAGTTATAAAACACTGATTACATGTCAATTAATAAAAACAAAATTTCTAATAAAGTACACAAAATGTCGATATAAAAACATGTCAAATATAAAATACCGTTAAATATAAAAAAAATAAACAACAATCATCGTAAACAGCGATAATCACCTGTATCACCTTCAAACGGTAAATTGATAACAGACTTCGTCACGAGCGGAACATTAACGATGTTATCAGCAGTGAACTTCAAACCCATCCATGTTGCGCTCCACAATTGTCTGCAAGATTTATCGACTTAGCAGGTTTCCATTTAGGAAAATTTCAAACACTAATCCAGATATCCATCAATCCATCATCCATTGATAATAAATAATCGATATTTTGTTAGTTAAACAAAAAACAAAATTACGCTGTCGCATATATTACAATGCGACAGCGAAAATTATATTATATTAAGAAAAAAATATTTAGCTATCATAATATACAACGCACATTCTTTACCAGTCCACGAACCTGAAACTGCGAAGCCGATGCCGTATTGGTCCACAAGTTCAAAGTCGAGCGAGCGAGCGTCTCAACGAGCTATAGAAAGAGTTATACTTGGCATTTCTCTAAGGGTTCGTATCCGGAACGAAATCATTCGCAAGAGAACTAAAGTCACAGACATAGCTCAGCGTATTAGCAAGCTGAAGTGGCAATGGGCTGGACATATCTGTCGCAGAACCGATAGCAGCTGGGGTAGACGTGTTCTAGAGTGTAAACCGCGAATCGGCTAACGTAGCGTAGGTCGCCCTAAGGCTCGATGCAGTGATGGATAAACAGCTGGCGGTAGATTAAAGCGAAACCCCGAAAATTTTTGTTTATCACGTTTAATATAAATTAACTAGCCTTATGTTGTGTAATAATTTATTATGAAAAAATTGTGAATACCTCCTCAATTTATCAATGAAATACTTGACAATTCAAAACACTCGAGAAATGCACAAAGTGCTATGCCAAAACCAAAGATTAAAAGTTACAATTCTACATGGCGGTAACAAAGTACTTAAAAATATTTACACAGATACACAAACAAAAGAAAATCCAGATAAGAGATAGTAATATAGATTTTAAAGCAAATATCTAACCAAATATAATTAGAAATCATCGTCTGTTGCTGTAAAATTCATATTATGAATTTTATAATTTTTAACAAAATTAACTATGAAACCTTATGTCACGGTTAAAATTTGTTTTACTGTCGAAGAAGAAGGTCGTCGTCAGGGGCGTAGCTCCCGCCATATCAGCCGTATCAATGATACGGGGCCCCGGGCTACAGGGGCCCCGTAACGTGTGTAAGCAAAAATTAGTAAAATATTATCCACAATGTCACTTAATCTCGTGCTTCCCAGGAAAATAACATTTAAAAAAACTGTCATGCGATGAACTGTCCATACAATAAATAAATGGTAAAATTTACTTGGTGGTAGATTTCCATAGCAGGAGGTCATCTAGGTAGGTACCACCGCAGTACCAGTTATTCTACCGCTAAGCAGTAGTGTGTAAGCATTACTGTGTTCCGGTTTGAAGGGTACTGTAGCTTGCGAAATTACTGGGCTGTTGAGACTAACTCTATCAAAAGTCTCAAAGTAATGAGCGCCAAAGCAGTGATGCCCTGGACTTTGTTTTGTTACTTAAAGTTTTGTGTATCGCTGCGACGGTCATGGGCAGGCGTTATCTCTTACCATCAGGAGAGCGTCTCGTTCGTCTCATTACTTTTTACTTAAAAAAATAAAAATAAAAAACAAATATTTTAATTTAAAGCAAAAATTTTTGTTCCTTTTGTGAAAAATCTTTACCCTTCATTTGGGCCCCCCAACTAATTTTGATACAGGGCCCTTCCAAGGCACGCTACGCAGTGGCGTAGCAATATTTTAGCGAAGTTGTTATATAAATCGCAGAGTGATTAACACTATCAAGAAAAGGAAGCGGTGTGCTTGGAAGTCGATTTATTAATTCATTAGTTAAACGCTTTATCCCCGGGCTGTAATTGGAGCGATTGATTCAGGGATCGAGAGAAAGGAATCGAGACGGAAAGCTTTAATCAAGACATTCAGCATTATCAGTGGACTTCTGCTTCACTTCGATTAACCTTTGGGAAAAATTTATCGCTTCCAGTGTGTCTTGTTCATTCGTTAGCGCTTTAAAGTCTTATCAAAATACGTAAGTATTTATATATCTTCATGTATTGTATTTGTTTTGTGATTATGTCTGTATTTACATTTGTTTTTTTGTCATATTCACCTTTTCATCTAAATTTTTTTACACCGCCAACCGTTATAGCTGTGTCATCTGTTTTGGCCATCCAAGGGGTGAGAGAAATAGCGCTAGGCGATAAGAACGTCGTTGTATTGCCACAAATTAGTGTTGATGTTGTTTTTTAACGTGCGTACTTTACGATGTTTGTGTTTTTTTGACAAATTTAGTGAGACGAACGAAACGCCACCTGAAAGCGTTTCATTCGTCACATCACTTTAAAAAGCCTACGTAAATACAACATTTTTTAATTTGAACCCATAATATGAGGCAATTAGGTATGTAAAGAAAAAAATACTTTACTGATTGACAAATCTTTTCGAAATATTACATTCCTGTATATTATTTTTACGTTTAAAACTCTACTATGAGATGAGGGGGTTATTTTAATAAAATACATAAAATAAACTTGACTTTCAATTGACCTCTAATGACGTAACATAGTAGGCTGTATAGAGCTGGCAAACTAAAACAAAACTTCGGATTGGTACACCAGGCTTATTGCATTTACAAGAATCTATACAGAGCAGTTTAATTGATAGTCACACAATCTATCTTGTAAACAAATAAAGTTAATAGAAACATATTTGCAATGCATCCATCGTAAAACGAACCAATTCAGAGCATGGCGGCCGATGGAGATATCACTATCTCGAATCAGCTCTATTGTTACCAGAGATGTAGCTCAGACTGCTCCACCTAATTGTATGGCAATTGTGCTAAAGCGTAGCCCGTGCCCTTTGTCTTAGCAGTAATTACTTTTATAAATCCACTAAGCGATTTACATCCCTGATAGCATCGGCCGAGCAAAGGTTGCGACTTTGTTTCGGTTACGCTTCAGAATTCCACTAGTTTGAAATAAAATTTATGGCAGACTAGCACTGTTCTGTGATTTCACGCGAAAAAAGTTAGTTTTTTTTTAATCATTGCAAGCTTGCGTTTGGACGCCATCTCGCCTGATGTTAAGCGATGACGCGGTCCACGTTGGAGCAAGCTTGCCTAGAAGAAACAAATTTATTTACAATTTGAAGGCATCCAGATTGCATCTATCGGGGAACACCCACTCGACTAGCAAAAGCAAATTCCAATGTTTGTTCCACAATGGGTCTGGTGACAGTTAATGGGCCGCCCGAAAGCTTGTGATAAGTTTTGTAGCTATAATAGCTCAGTGGCTACCGCGCTCGGCTCACACGCCCAAGGGTATGGGTTCAAACCCCAACAATGAGTTCAAACTGCCTGATTTGGTACTTTCTACTATTCGGCTAGCTAGCTGCCATTTTCACGTTAAAAATATTTGTAAACATTTGATTTATATTTTTTATTTATCCCAGGTTAGGTGTGTTTACCATCTTTGATCGCACCTTCACTTAATCCAAACCAGGTTGGTTTAGGTTAAATTTACCACGGAATTAGAAATGCTTCCTATTGTCCTACAGAGTTAAAATTGTCACGTTGGTTGGTATAGTTTTCTTTTTTAATGTAAAAGTAATTAGACGAACGACACGTTCTCCTGATGATAAGTGATAACGCCTGTCCATTACCATTGAACTTTGAGTAGCAAAACAAAGTCATCGCTGCATTGGCGCTCATTACTTTGAGCGTCAATTTTTTTGCTTTTCGGTTAGTCTCAAAAGCCCAGTAATTTCGTTAGGTCCAACACGGGAGGATCAAAATTATATAAACTATACAATAATTATAATTGTTTGCTACAGTATAAATAAAAGGCTTTAAATATTAATTACTACAATTAGGTAACTTTAACGTCAAAACTCATTTAAGCGCCTAGATAGCCCGGGTAGTTAGGTAGTGTTTTTACGCAATCTTGTTCGATAGATCTCGAATAGCTGATAAGTAAACCGAGCGTCAGCTGGCGCACCCGCGGTGGGTGTAGGTATGAGAGGTCATGGAAGTTGTAAAAAAAAAGTAAAAAATTAAATAATAGTACGCCGGCTGAAACATATTTTCATGAATAGTTGATCGCATTCACATCAGCTGACGCATAATTCACCCTCCTCCATGCAGCTGACGACAATTTTTCAACTCAGTATGATGTCAACTATTCATGAAAATGGGTTTCAGCCGGCATACTATTACAATTTTTTTTAATTTTTTTACAACTTCCTCGACCTCCCACTCCCAAACCCACCGCTACCAGCTGACGTTCGGTTTACTTATTAGCCATATGAGATCTACTATCAGTATTAATATCAGCCGGCTTACTATGACTTTTGTATTTGCAACGCCGCCACCCGGACTAAGAATTGTACCCACACACGAATGATGTGCATATTCTCTCAACACGACGAAATATAAATTACATTTTCAATTTAATTCTTACCTTTCAGCTTACTCTGGCAGTGAAGGTGGTCTATGATAGAAGTGAGCCGGTTTTCTCGCTGGTTACTCTTCACAATCTCATCACTATCCTCTTCTATTTTCACTATCACTTCACTTTTATCACTTTCACTCTTTTTGTCGTCACTCATCACTTTTGGTTCTTGTGTAGATTGGATTGACTCCATGGTTTATCGTAGACTTAGACCTTTTAGAAAAAGTTTTTTTTAAGTCGGTTCTCAAATTCGTTTTTACTTGACTAGTCAAATTGATATAGGTACACGCTGAAACTAGAATAAGGACTGGATCTTAAACGATGGTGCTAAACATCACACGACATATTATGCTTGGCAATAAATTTGAAAATCTGCCGCCCAACGCCTAACGGTGTGTTCCGGCAGCGTCTTAAGAGCCAGTTCCATTCCAGGCTAGGCGTACTTTACCATATTTGACTACACCGTCATATAACATCAGGTGAACTATGGTCTGAAACCTAACATGTAAAATATTTAAAAAAATATTTGAAAGTTACTGATACACGATTATTGAAAAGTGCTCTCCATCTATCTATCCATCAATCCATACTATGATTTTATTATTGTCCATGCAACGGCAGCTATGTAAAGCTTCTTGTCTCAATTTGAACCCACGCCCTGTTTGAATTTAAATTTGCCAACCACTCGCCTATTCTACTTAAATCGGTAAAAATGGTTCAATTTATTATATGGCCCGATTAGGCCCTTAGGAGATAGATCCCAATTCAAAATAGATATTTCTTTAATGCAAATAAAGAATTTCTTTTTACACACATTCATCAACATTTATAAATAATTATGGTTAAACTACTTTGTATTTTACTGTGTTCTTGTGTAATTCAATAGTATGACAGGGTGTTTGTTATTTCAGTTCATAATTTTTTTTAATCGAATTCTTATAAACTAATCAATGCATAAGATTAGAAACAAATAATTTGATATCTAAAAAGCAAGTCACGTACGGTATTTTATATCAGACATACATTTTAGTAACTATATTTTAAATGTCATTATAACACATTCCAGAACGGATTGGAGAGAAACAAAAATTGAAATCGCTTCTAATAATCAAAATTTTGATTTCGATTATTAGAAGCGATTGCGATTTTTTCGATTATTATTTTTAGAAGGAATAAATTAAGGTTTGATCAAACTAAAAATTTAACTAAATTTAAAGAAGTAAAAAAGTTTGTAAGATACTAAAATGGTGTTCGGCAGGACATAAATTCCGAGAAAAGAATGAGAAATGGATAAAAATAACATTTACGTGGTACTTCAGAGATAGAAAGAGGAGAAAAGGGAGACAAATGAAACACTGGGAAGAAAACATAATAGGAGTTGCTGGACCAGAATGACTGAGAAAGGTTAGAGATAGGAAGATATGGAAATCGTTAGAGGAGGCCTATGTCGAAGGACAAGCAGTAGAAAACGATAGCCAATGATACTAGTTTTAAGAAATAATAAAATACTTGTTGCATAGCATACATAAAGGTTTATTATCATGAAAAAACTAGGGTGCCACCGGTAGTGGGGCAGAGCTCAAACTGCCGGTAGTTAGGGCTGCGGAGTGAGAAATCTTCTCACAATGTGTGCCGTGTCAAAGATCACTGCCTTTTGGATCTGACCTTTGACCCAACCTCTCTCTAAGAGTCTCTTAAGATGTTGATCGAGACTCTTCTATATAAGACCGTTCACCGTGACGACTATCGGGACAATGATCGTCGAATCAACGTCCCACATGGCAGTTATCTCGTGAGCCAAGTCAAGGTATTTGCTGAGCTTGTCCTTGTCGGCCTTCACGAGATTCTCGTCATGTGAGATGGTGGTATCGTATACTACTTCGCAAAGCCACTTCTCTATCTCTCTCTCATCTTAATAGATAATAATCTCAGCTGATATTGAAATAGATTATGATATTTTTTATTGATGTTCACTTTTAATAAACCAACTTGTTACAGAAAGTTCAATCCATGTGCAAGTACTCACTCGCATGTCAATTCTTACAATAGGCATGACATGATAAGATGTTAGTCATAGTAATGATAAGAAAGTGTAAAGAGCAATGCATAACAATATTTGTATATTTAATACTGATTTATATTATAAGTACAAAATATTATAAATATTTATGATAAAAAAATCGGTAGTTGTTTAACGTTATAAATGTAGATTTTAGTGATGATATCAAAGAGACGGTAAACATGTAATATTAATGCGATATTTTTTTTATGCGAAAGGATGGCTAACAAGCTACGGGCTGCTTGATGGTAAGTGGTCACCGCCGCCTATGGATACCTACAATACACGGGGTGTTGTCAAGGTGTACCTTTTTTTATATACGAGGATTTTTGGGGGTGAATACGAGTTTTTTTCCGAGTTTGTATTATCATTTTATTTGAAAATCACATGAATTTATTAATAGAAATACCAGAACTGTAATAAAATATATCTTACAACATCTTATTAATGATTTGGACAGATTTAGCGTGGTAACCCTTTCAACATCCGTTGATCTGAACGTTCTGACTATACCCTTAGTCATATCAAACTAACTAAATAGTTCGAGTGCAAATCTATTGATAAATTTAGTTGGTCGGAGTGAAATGACCTAAAAGATAGCTGGCATGGATACCTTTGTTACTTACACTAGAAAATTGTGGTTCGCACCAATATCTAAAAAAAATTGTACCGATTTATGTATATCGCAATCAATGAGTTCACATGAATCCGTACTACCCGCTCGATATCTTCTTAAAACGAAGATAAGCTACACTTGATTATTGGAAAAATATAGGAGACAATTCAACCCAAGAATAGATTTATTTAAATTTCTACTATCATACGTTTTCCACTAACAACAACACCATTATCAAAACAAAACACTATCAGATAAAAAAGCACCAATCTTCTAGGAATATCACACACTCGCAGTCTTGTAGAAGTTTTACTACAAAAAAATATATATAATTGTAAAAAGTTGAAAAGGTAAAACGAACAGGTAGGACCGTGACGGCTAGGCGGTTATCGCGCGCTAACTGATAACTGAGGTGTCAGGTCAAACGAGCAAATGGGGCGGCAAGGTACGTACCTGATAAGAACGATAACGGGCTCTTAACCTTCTGTGAAGCCACTCAGCTCGGCGTCAGCGGCTGAAGAACGAGTATAAGGGAAACCAGCGGTAACTGAGATTTAAGGCCAATCCACATCAAACATGTTTCCGAAATCGCTAATGCTATCTATCCTATACGAAAAAATACATGTTATTTTTTCGTGGTATATATTTTGTATCACTTGATGGTTAATTTCCTTAGCAGGAAGTCGTCCAGTCGTCAGTCACCACTGCAGTAACAGATATTCTGTCGCCAAGCAGTAGTGTGTAAACATTACTGTGTTCCGGTTCGCAGCTAGCGAAATTACTGGGCTGTTGAAACTAACCATCGAAAGTCTCAAAGTAATGAGCGCCAAAGCAGCGATGCCCCAGACTTTGTTTTGCTACTCAAAGTTCTGTGTATTGCTGCAATGGTCATGGATATGCGTTATCTCTTACCATTAGGAGAGCGCATCGTTCGTCTCATTGCTTTTACATTTTAAAAAAAGAGTCAAGCCAAGTTATTTCTTACCTCTACACTCTACTCTCTCTACTTTTAAACGATCATGTATATGAATAAGACTTTGAAGGTAAACTAAAAATTGAACACTGTGTCATATCATATGTATTATGAAGCTCTACCATATCTGATGTTGAGTTGTCGGTGTAAATCAGCCTTTAGAACCACCATTACATTTTTTTATATTGCTGCTAAAATACTCCCTTAGGTGCTTGGTGGCAGATTTTCAACTGAGGGTAGCTAGCCAACCGAGTGCTAAAATACAAGACCATGAGACCTAATCATCAGTTTTTGCATACAAACTTCACAAATCACGTTGGTTCTTTTTCATTTCAAAGTAATGAGACGATCGAAACAGTTTTCTGATGATAAGAGATAGCGTTTGTCCGTGAGCATTGCAGCGGTAAGTACAAATACAAATCATTTATGAACACCAAAGTTACAGGTCATTTTTCCATTCATATTTATAAACTATTATCAAAATCATTACATATGTCAAAACAATGAACATGTCAATAAAGTAATATGTCACATATAAAATAATTATGTCAATATAATTAAATGTCCATAAAAAACAAAAATATTATAATTACTTACTAGTAATTCAATAATCTCTTAGTTTTAAATAATCGTTAAAGTCATAGAATAAGGTCTCTTGAAGCCAAGATCTTAGTTTGCTTCTGAAGCACGCGATGGAAGGTGCATACTCGGAACGTCGAGCAACAAAAATCCAGGCGGTGGCCTGGATTTTTGTTTGCAGCTGCATTGGCGCTCATTACCTTTTAGCCATACGATGATTAGTCTCAAATTCTCAATAACCCTGTATTATCTGCTGCTAGCTGCTGTACTCTTCAAACCGGAGAAACAACAACACAGTAGTGTTTACACATTGTTTGACAACTGAATATCTTAAAAGGCCGCTTAACCAACCGGCTGGCCGGCTTAACTTTGTGGTACTACGTTGGAAAGCCTTATGCCTCTCTGACGTCTCTTCCTCTCAGAAGGGTCTTCCGGGCCAGCTAAGAGTAGCTGACCCGGAAGACTCCTCTGAGTTGCGGGAGGGCACGCCACCCAATCAAGCCCAACATCTAGACGTCAATAATTAGATCCGTGCCTAATTACCTACTATGATACCTATATAACTATATAAAACCCTGCTAGCCTTTGCTAAGTACACGACAAAGGATACGAGTCGGGTTTGCGACCGGTCATGCCATCGAGCTGATAACGATAAGATAGTACGGACAAAGGAAAACACCAATCGGTTCCAAGGAACCTACCTGATAAATGATGTGTACTTTTGACTCAGATGAAGTCATGTTATTTGTCGTGAAAATGACCTTACATCGACTGCTAAATGTGTTCTGTGTTGATTATTGAAAGATTAAATATGTTTATTCCAGCATCTGGTTAAAGTTTTTGTAGCGATGATAAATAAATTTCATACAGCGCCATCTTTTTAATTATTTATTTCACAACAGACAAAACAGAATGTAACAATATTAATTTCAATACGAATACACATTTTTGAGATCTGTATCACATTCCAAAACCATAAATGTTTAGGTGCATTATAATAACATTTTTTTAAAGTTACTAGAGAATTTATTGTAATTGATTAATTAGGATTATGTGACATGATGAAATGACAGCCCTGTTGGTTCCTTGGTAGTATGTCTACTTCGAGAGCTGTAAGGCGTGAGTTCGATTCCCACCCAGGACAAACATTGAGTTGTATAAACAAAAATGTGTAGTATGTATTCACAAAAAAATATATTTAAGTATTCTATCAGTTATCTGACTTCCATAGTACAAGCTTTGCTTAGTTTGGAGTCAGATAGCGCTGTGTATTTATTTATTATAATTAAAATTATAATAAATTAAATTAAATATAACATGTAATCCGAAACAAAACAAAGAATATTGTATACAATTTTTGTAAATAGATACATACTTATAATACATACAGAACACCGACACACAGAAAAAACATTTATCGTCATATAAATGTTTGTTCTAGTGGGAATTGAACCTACGCCCTACAGCTTTTGAAGCAGATATTCTACCAAATGAGTGAACAGGGCAGTCAAAATCATCGTTAGAATAATTTCTACTACTCAGCTGGATAGCTACTAAAAACACCTAGCCTGGAATGGAACTGGCTACGAAGTGAATCTGCCAGCACACACCGTTAGTTGCTTGACGGCTGAGAAGCAGTTTGCCAGTCGACTACTACCACCATGCTATGGTTTCCTCACGATGTTTTACTTCACCAGCAGTTCAAGCTCATTGTTGGGATTTGAACCAACACCCTTCGTCGTGTGAACCGATAGTGCTAACCACTGAGCTATCATCGCTACATTCAGCTTAATACAGCATATGTATGTATCACTGTGTAATCTTATTTATTTCACTCATTATCGATCGGTCTTCACTTCTGATTTTTCTGTAACGTTTTATAAAAAGCAATTTTATTAACTGCGTGTAAAAATTCAGTTCAGTTCATACCACGCGGTTGTTACTGCGATTCATAATAAAAGCTTCCGAACAATCTGCACGACTGCGAACCTTATTACGCGGAAATACGATAACTTTTTCGTGAGTGCCTGACAAAAATCGCAATAAGAAACTCCAAGTACGGAGATTGGGCCGAGATCTTTCTTTTTTTAATGTAAAAAGTAATGAGACGAACGAGACGCTCTCCTGATGGTAAGAGAAAACGCCTGTGTGACCATAGCAGCGATACACAGAACTTTAAGTAGCAAAACAAAGTCCAGGGCATCACTGCTTTGGCGCTCATTACTTTGAGACTTTTGATAGAGTTACTTAGTCTCAACAGCCCAGTAATTTCGCTAGCTGCAGTACCCTTCAAACCGGATCACAAAAGAAGAAAGAAAAAAGCGTTGCCTACTTCTCAAGCATGTCACGTTCATATTGCCTTGATGCTATTTTTAAACAACCGTCAATCGTCATCGATCCTCATTTCACAAACATGTGTTTTAACTTCAGTAATAATTATTTCGAGCAGTCGCGTTCGTGCGTATACATATGATAGAAATGTCATTAGACTCGGCACTTGGCAAGCACCTGGTGCGACGTCATGTCTAATTCCAGAGCCCGAGGTCGTGACCCGACGCCCTGCGCCCGAGCATCATCTGCGGAACTTCGGTTTAACTGGAAGCCAGTCGCAATCTCATAACCATCATCATCATTAGCAGCATATAAGTATTTAATAAAATTTAGTTTTTACAAACGGCTTCGTCCGTTGAAAAATACTCGCAGTTTTGAAATATGCCGAAGGCAAATTGACGATACCCTGAAAACATTACACTCCTTTTTTGGGCAGTCGTGTAAAAATATCTCAATTATCAACCGTTCTTAATTGATGCGCTTATCAATGAACATGATTTCGTTTTTATATTTTATATAGATAAGAAATTTTAAAAACAAAACAAAATCCAAGGATGACCGCTAAAACAGCGAGTTTGAGAAATTATAAAAGTATTTTATATAGATAGGTACATTTCGTTTACGTAAAACTTTATGATATATTATTTTCTTTTATTTAGTAAAGACTTGCATTTGATTTGAGATGTGGTTGACCGCCAACTAACTGCCCGGCGCCACGAGATGGTTAACATCACTAAGAAATGAGTCTGTATTAAAAAAAAGTATATATGTAGGTATTCTATCAGTATATCAGGGGGAACCCCATAGTAGAGGCTTTGCTTAGTTTGGAGCTAGATGGCGCTGTATAGAATGTCCTACGTTATTTGTTACTCTTTCCCGCAAATCTATTGGTTGGATCTATTGGTTGGATGAAATTTGGTACGAAGGTAGCTGACACCCTGGATTACCACATAGGCTACATTTTATCCCGAAAACATGCAGCGGGCAACACTGCGAGGCGCAGCTAGTGTATAATGTTGGTAGGAAGGATAGGATAGGATGGAGCACGCTTACCTGTAAGAAACTGATTCACTCGGGACTTAAAGATTGTATAAATCGTGAAACACCCACTTGGGCAGCGCATTCTTCTGTTCCATTATGCTTATAAAATACTTGTTAATCTAATCATTCTGACCAAAAATAGTTATTTCTAGCAATGACGCAAACGCATACGAGACGCGGTCGAAGGTGGCCGGGTCACGACCCCGACTCCTGAAATACATATTCACGCGACCAGAGTGATCCCCGCTCGTGGACTGATGCCAGCTCTCGCTTTAACGATGGCGTTTTATCATAATTCATTATGGGATTATAATGAGAAGGATTTTTTTGTTACTTTTTTGTTTTTGTTGCAACATAATTTTCTAAAACGAGTGCTTGTGTTCAGAAATATTACTACTTTGTAGCGATGATAGCTCAGTGGTTAGCGCGGTAGGTTCGCATGCCGAAGGGCGTGGGTTCAAACCCCAACAATGAGCTTGAGCTGCCGGTGAAGGAAAACATCGTGAGGAAACCATAGCATGGTGGTAGCGTACTCTCTAGTACTCGGCTGGCTAGCTACCACCCTCAAGTTGGAAATCTGCCGCCAAGCATCTAACGGTGTGTTCCGGCAGCCTCACTTGAGAGCCAGTTCCATTCCAGGCTAGGTGTGCTTTACCATCTTCGACCACACCTTCACATAACACCAGGTGAGCTGTGGTCAAACAACTAGCCTGTCAAAACATTTTAAAAAAAAAAAAAAAAAAAAAAACTAAATTATAACCCCACCACCTATAAAAGACGAAAGGATAGAGAACTTAACTGCAGAGCGCGATCAGCGCAAAGACATAAATTATTTTTAGGTGCTTTTATCTACAACAAAACTAATAAATTTATTAATAATTTTTGATTCAATGAATCTTTCTGATGCCAAGACTTCATTAATTACATAGCTATCTGAATTAAATTACACCGAAACTGAAGCAATACTACAAATTATAGAATGAGATTGTATTTGTTGAGTAAAATCTTGATACATACACACATTCACACACACACTCTCTCCCTCTCTCTCTCACACACACACACACACACACATCACCATATTTATCTTTAATTGTAAATGGATCCCTGAAGGAGACAGAACTTACGATACAAGTGTATTAGTGTAGGTTGTAGCTTAGTGTAGGTTCTGTGTACCATCATTATTAATACCTGTTGTTAATGTGAATAAAGATTATTATATTATATATCTTATTATATTGAATAGTGGTTAGTTTATAGTGCCGAATTACACGCATGAGTTAAATTATGTTATGTTGTAGCGATGATTGCTGAGTGATTAGCGCGGTCGGATCGCACACCGAAGGACATTCCTTCATACCCCAATAATGAGCTTGAACTGCTGGTAAAGGAAAACATCGTACGAAGAAACCAGAGTATCAGAGTATCTAATACACGGCTGGCAAGCTGATACCTAATGGTATGCTCCGGTAGCCTCACTTGAAAGCCAGTTCCATTCCAAGCAAAGTGTGTTTACCATCATCGACCACACCGTCACTTTTCATCAGGTGTGTGATGATAAGTGACGGTGTGGTCTAACAACTAGACTATCGCCTGTAAAAAAGTGTAATTTTGTGTTGTTTCCAAAACTCTGTAGCAGCCTATTAAATTCGCCACTATTTTACTCGGGCATGGTCTTAAGTGTACTTTTAAGGCATATTTTACTTGATATTAACACGAAACAATTGAAAGCTACTTGGCAGAATCCACAAATTACGATGCCAAAAATAAAGAATAGGTATAACAGATTTCTATGTTATCTGATAAAACGCATTACGCGAAATCTATTACCTTATGACTAAGTGCATACACATAACCGAATCCTTGCAAGAAAGAGTAATTTATTGAAATTCGGAAACGTCACGATGTGTCGTAACGAACTATAAAAAGGAAACAGAAACAATGTAACAGAGAACAATGAGTAAGAGTAAAAAAGTACTCAACACCTGTATTCTACTGCAGAGCAATTTTCCAGTAATGTGCGAAGCTGGCTGCCTGTAACACGTTATCTAGTTTGGTAATAAATAGTTTTAAGAAATGAACGCAAGATGGGTAAGTTACATTATTTGCTACATTAATTTAAAAAAAAACTGTTCCTTACTACACGTACAGTACATATTTGTTTTAATAAGTAGGTAGTTATCTTCTAAAAGTCTTCGAAGATACAAAAAAATCAAAACCTAAAATAATATGATATTTTTTTCTTTCGTTAATATCTTATGTCGACTAGTTATTAAATTACCCATTTCTTAAAGGTTACTTTTGCAATGAGAAACGAAGCACATCAAAATATGATTTCATTTTGCAGCCTGTTGATATTGATTCATCCTAATTTAGCCTTTAAATCTTTGATTTGTCATCAACTCTTTTAAAAGTTTAGTAGCAAGGTACTCTTCTAGTTTTATCATATTCTTCTGTCCACGTGTCTGTCCATCTGTAAGTTTCTGAGACTATATGTGTTAAATTAAATGTCAATTAATTAAATTGACATTTTATGCTTAGGTACTCATTATAATATTAAGATGTCAAACTGACCCCTATAAGATGCAATTTCTTTGGAGCAAATTGTGTATTGGCTAGTTCATGTGAACTACTTCTGTATCAAATGTCATACAAATTCATTCAGCTGGTATCGCAGAATAGTTGATATGTTGCAAAAGAACTCTACTCCCAAGACAAATTATTGCAATATTCATAAAATGAACGTCAAAAGTTGAAGTATCGACAGCCTACTTGGGAAACCGTCTGACTTCAAATCCTGGGTTCGAATGCCTTGGCATGAACTTCTCCTTTCTAGGTTATGCGCGTATTGCCGATATCTTTAATCGGTGAAGGAAAACATCGCGAGAAAACCTACATGTCTGAGACTTTTTACCCAAAAAAAGTTCTCGAAGATGTGTGAAGTCTGCACTGGTCAGCATCAGCATGGTGGACTATGGCCTTATCCTTCTCACAATGAGAAAAGACCTGCGCCCAGTAGGTAGTGGGCTAGTTTATAAGAACAAGGCTAACTCGGATCATCAAAAATTAACATACATTTGTTTCAGATCATACTTGTTTACATTCTAAAGATCCATGTAAAAGCAATCACATCTCAACATCGCCACCATCATCATCACCATTACTACGACGATGCTGTTCAACAGTACGATGACGAAGATGACCCCGATGAATCAGAAGAATTGTCATCCGAATACATCACCAGGCGAAAAGCTAAACATCGCAAGATTTCAGATTCAGAAGAATGTTACTGCTCCTGTGACTCTTGCTTCTCCCGTGAAGGACCTAAGCCATGCTGTATCGAATTTTGCAAATACTGTCACACCGACACAGATATACCTAATCACGATCAGTATGCAAACCAGGAGCAAAAAGTTGTTTTCGTTCCATTTCCCTATCCCCTTTTCGTACCTAATGCACAAACTGATGGCACTCCTACTGAAAAGCAAAAAGCTGAAACCACTACTACAAGTAAAGTAACCACTACTACAACAAAAGCAACTACTAAGGCACCAGCTGTAGTACAGTCTGTCCAAAAATCTAATAAAACGAAACTAAGATCAAAAAGTATGGAGGTGGGGATGTTGTCAAGACATAGAAAGATGAAGCAGTTAAATCCAGCTGTTAAGAGGACCCGACCGGCATGGGTCCCGAAATATGGTATAGTCCCTATACCGGATCACCTGGCTGCTAAATTAATGACTCAGCTGACAGAAGTCCGAGCATTGAAAGCTAAAAGAATGTAGAAAATAGAATACAAGTAATGAAGAAAATTGGGTCTTTAACACACATAACTATAGAGATAATAAAGAAAATCGTCTCTATAGTATGACATACGTAGATTGTAATTCGTATTATATAAAATATTTCAATTTTAATATCGCACGCCACTTCTAACGGTCCATTTTGAAACTTCACCAACATGTGTTGATATAATGATAATTCAATGATAAAAATACAATGGTCTAATAATAGAGCTAGAAATTAGATAACACTAGTTTTAAATGTGCAATGTCTAAACCCATGTTTTTACTTGCTAAATTTCTCTTTTGTTTAGTGGTATTTTTAACTGCAGAGCATATTTTATGATTGCAAAGTGATTTTTTATCACAATTGATAAAAAATATTTAATGGTTTTAATAACAAATTTTGCAAAGTATTGCCGTTAAACTTTGATAAAATTAACTAAGTTAACTTTATATTTTTTTATTGTAACGCGTGTCTTTTTTTAAATAGATATTCTTTCGTTTTTGTTTGTATTTTTTTGTCTAAATCCAATAAGTATTTGATTACAGTTAAATCCATCCAAATGTGATGAAAATAATAAAATTCTTAGTAAAAAACCTTACTCTATACTTGTTTATGAAACGTGTGTGTATTTTATGTAAGTAATATTGATTATTTGTAACAAAACATTTTATTTCAGTTTCAAGATTAGAAACACTTTCAGCGACTATGACATACCAACTTTACTTGTAGTTTTATAAAAAATATGCTTGACTTTTATGAAAAAATAAAACTTGTAAATATTATCAGTTATTTAGTTTATCATTAACAGTTTCATTTATAATGACTCATAAAGCACAATAGATTTCTTATATCCTAAATTACGTATTTATATCAAACACAACTAAAAATGTGTGAAAGTATTGTAAGATTAGTGTTAGCTATTTTTGTAAGTCAATAAATATGTTTTGTTGCAGATCTTTATGATATACCAAGCTGTAATACATAGCTGCCGAACTCAATACGGTTATCGTAATCAATACAGTGATTATGAATCGCAACATCATCATATACATAATCAAGGGCGACGTTCTCATGTAAATCTGCAAACCAGATTTGTCACTGTACATAGACCACCAGACGGGCCAAATGACATGGGCAGGAGTTATTCTGGGGCAAACAGAAGCTATTCAGATCAGAATGTCGTAGTGGTGCCCTACCCTGTCCCAGTTCTTATTTTTCCAATAAATAAACCAAAAAACGACAGTAAAAAAACTAAAACCCAAACTACAAGTAAAAAAACAAGTGAATCGCAAATTAACATCAAATCCAGTCCTAACCTTCGTATAATCGAACCAAAACTCTTAAATACACAAGAAAATACAGAGTCTAATATGAAACCTGTTGATTCTAATCAAGAAATGGATAAAACAGAAAAATCAACTTTAGAATTTGAAGTAGAAACACAGACAGCTATTGAAACAACTCATGTTGAAAACACTGAACAAATAGAAGAGGAAACTCAAAAACCTATTAAAATAATGAAACAATCTGCTGAAAAATTATTACCTAAATCAATAGAAAATAATGAAATCGTTCAAAAGTTTAATGAAAATGGTCGAGAGTCTTTTGAAGCGGCTCAAGATCTTGAAGAAATTGCACAGATCATAAATGTAGAAAGTGATACTCCCATAACAACAAAGCAACCAAGCGTTATATATAAACTGACTGAGCCTAAACCTGCATTTACACAAACAAATATAAGACATACTCGAACGGAAGCAACACTTCCATACAGATCTTTACATCCAAACGCTAAATATATGTTCCATCGCGACAAAGAACCTCCATATCTAGAAGCCAGACGGCCAAAAGGTTTACCCATCCAAGCTCAGGGCGGCATTCGTTTAAGGCCTACTATGGCACACACAAAAGCAAAAATAACAACAAAAACAGATACAAAGAAAATACGACGAAGGAGGTATAATATGCCTAAATTTGGATTAGTCCATATACCAAATGATTTAGCGAAAGAACTTAGGCCGCAATTATAATAGATGAATAAAAATATTATTTACTTTCCCTACCTAATTTGTATTCAGAAATTACATACTAAGAACATGTTGCTTATTTTGTGTGTTCCTATATTGTATAAAGTAAGTAGGTACGTAGTAAATACCTACTTATAAATTCAAAATTATATCACCAATAAAAAGTACTATCCATTTAAAGAATCGGAAAAAAGAAATCAATTAGGCGAGTGCATTGTAGCAACAAAGTAAAATATATATAAAACTATATCATGGTGGTATGGTATTTTCTAGTACTCGGCTGGCTAGCTACCACACCCTCAAGTTAAAAATCTGCCGCCAAGCACCTGACGGTGGATTTCGGCAACCTCACTTGAAAGCCATTCCAGGCTAGGTGTGCTTTACTATCTTCGACCACACCTGCACTTGACATGAAGTGAGCTGTGGTCAAGCAAAAAAAAAAAATGTTTTTCGTTCCATAACTTAATGTTTTAGAAACATTACCTACTAGTCGTATTGTTCAGTATGAATTCAATTTAGATAAGAAACGTAATTTATGTATGTATGTATGTATGTACGTATGTATGTATGTGCATATGTATATATGTGAGCGTATTTATTCCACTATAACTTTTAAATGCTTGAACAGTGATATGGATGTGTAGTATCGTTAGAATCCTTACATCATCTCGAGAGACAATAAATATATTTGTTTTTTGAAAAATTCGTTTTTCAAAAAACAAATATATTTTCCGCTAAGCGGAAGCTTAAATATATTTCCGTTCGTTAAGCTTTTCCATGGCCATTGCAGCGTTGTCTGGAACATTCAGTAACAAATCAAAGTTCAGGGCGTCGCTGCTTTGACGCTTTGCGACTTTGGTGGTTAGTCTCAAGAGCTATGTACATTCGCTAGTTAATTTAGCCACTATATAAATATACTCTTTTAGATCAATACAAAATCGATGATTAGGTACTTTTATCAACGGGTAAATTTTGTGTTACGACGCGACGTTGTTTTGTAATCTTCTGTAAAAAATCATTGTTATTATTTATAGCCCGTAAAAATATTTGTAACCACTGAATTGTGTAAGTGTTGAAGAACTGTTGCTGCAAAGTTTTTCATGATGTGTGAACTAGCATTGAATTGAAATTCAGGATGATTTCTTTGAACACAGTATGCTGATTTTTTATTATGAAACTGGTATGTATCACAATAAACAAACATTTTAGTAACAGACTTCCTACGATAGAATATTGTGTAGTTTGTATATTGTGTTCTATGTGTATCTAAGTACATATTTACGTAGAATATACATTATACAATATTCTATGACCGTAATATTCTAAAACTTTAAATGTCTTTACCTTTTTAGCAACCTTTGCTTTGCCACATAACGTTAATGTTTCTACAGAGATGCCGAGGACGGTACACTCATAATGATTATCACGTGCCAGATTTTAAAAATCAAATTCAAAATACAGTATTGCCGATAGACTACCGAAATAATATTGAAATGTACAATCCACCTGTGAGCTTATCCCGTAGCGCTGAAAACTCATACAGCAACAGTGAAAGTGACACTGGCAGCGAAAGTACCGAAGAATGTGTATGTTCATGTAAAGAGTGTTATACTAACAATCCTAAACCTTGCTGCAAAAAGTTTTGTATGAAGTGTCCAGCAGCAAGCGGATACACACATGGTAACCTACATCAATCATCCTACTATTCACAGCCACAAACAAATGTCATGATTATTCCATATGCAGTACCGATATTGATATTTACAATTAAAACAGTTAAACCAGACAAAAACACAAATAATATCGCCGAAAATGATGACCATAAGACGACTGCAAAATCTTTAAGCACTTTATCTAAGAACACTATAAAAACTATAACTGAAACTACCACTGAAATAACTCAAGTAAAGGAAGAATCTAATGAACCAATAGAAACAGAAGAGCCAACAACAATGCAGGAAACATATGAAAAATCTGATGAACAAGAAAACACAGGCAGGCTAAAATCAAGATCAACTCATAAGCTTGAACCAGATATTAAAAGACTTACTAAAAGTTTGATAATAACCACTACAAAACCTAAACTCACACCTCGCAGTAAAAACACTATAAACACGCCTCGTTCTGCATCAAAACGAAATACTGAAATTGTTAAAAAACCCCCCAAAAAGAAAGTGACAAAAGACCCAAAAAAAGATGTAGATATGTTGTCCCAATCATTGATGGATGATGATAATGCGAGTAGTGAGTACTATGACTATCCAGACGTTGTTATAAAGCAAAAATTAAACAACACAAAATGTAAAAACGCTGCAAACTGCTACTCAAGAAACTGGAATAGAAAAAACGAACCAATAAAACTTTACATAGAGACAAACTCCAGTCTCATGCCCCTTGTACGTTTGAGACCAACTCTAGAGAAACCAGTAATACGAAGATCAATGATTCGAACCCCGAAATATAAAACTAATCGAAAAACAATCACAAAAACCCCGAAATACAAACTTAAAAGCCTAAATGACAAATTTGTGAAAAAGCTAATGAAAGATTTGAAAAATCAAAAGGTGCTAGTGCTCCAAAATAACATACTATAATGTCGCTATTGTAAAAACAGTGAGTTTACAGATTGCACCAATATTTATTCTGTTTTTCTAATTTCAAGGGGTAAAACGGACCCCTCTTCCATCATCACGACAAGAAAAATAAAAAGTATTATTGTTTCAAATTGTTAAAGTCTGATTAGGTACAACTTCTATTTAGTATTTTTTAACAAAAACTGATTATACATGCAAGCTAACTGTTCTATTATCTTTTTTTTATTTTATTAAGCTTACTGTTTTGCGGAATCGTGTAGCATGTAGGCGGCATTTCTTATGCTTTGGTCATAATTTCTTTTCAACTTTAGGTTTTTGAAAACAAGATGATCAATACAAATCCAATCTATCAACATCAAAAGGCTCCAATCAGTGTTAATTAATATAGTCGGTGCATGAGTCAAGCCCAAATCTTGTCTAAACAAATACCTGAGCAGCGTTTCCTGAACCAAAAATAGTCTTCAATCAATCACCTTATTAGTAAATAATTTAATTAACAAGCCTATATTATTTAATTCACCACTTTTTTACACATCCTTTCCATTCGTGAGCACTTGTTCACTTTTCAATTAATTTCACAGTTAACATTTTAATTGAACGTCGTACACATAGCTGTTTGTACGCTCCCGGCCTAGGTACAACCGTGTATTAATTTCCGATTTTAATCGATAATTAGAGACAATAGGGCACGACACCGCGTGGTTTGACCTTTCAGAAGGCGTTGAGACTGCGCGCGAGTCGCGCGGGGTCACCAACTGTGTATTTTTAGAGTTGAAAGTTCAAAATACGACGGTTAGTCGGGAGTTGAGTGCGCAGCCGGGACGTGGCCCTCCGTCGGCATTATCTCGTACAGATGCGACGATCGTCTCAAGATCGGAGATAGTCCTTTGAATAACTTATGATTATGTCGATTGCTAATCTCCTTGTTCAATATTAAATTTGTGTCTTTTGTTGAAGCTAAATTAGTCAAGCTCTACGCTTGACACTTTTGTGAATAAGATTTTTTGAAAACTCACTTGAACTTTGTTATGCATAATGAGAATTAAATTGATATTAATAGCAATACACGTATTCTGACTCCGGATATAATGAATAGCTATTTGATTCTAGCACTTTACCTATTTGAGGATGATTGTACCTTTTTACACTAATATGTACCTAATGAGATGAATAAGATGATTTCGTGATGGTAAAACTACGCATGTCAATATGTATAAAACATATTCTTAGACATATCCTGTTTTAGCAAGACAAAAATAATATAAATTTGTCGCGGTGCACATGCTAGACTGGGACTGCAGAGTCGCAAGGCCACCCTTTGACCCGAACAATTAGCTTAAGTATTCTCTAAAGAAGTTTAGTATTAAATAAAATAACTGACAATGTTCCGGATTCACGTGAAAATACGCACAGCTGGTGACAGATCAGATATAAATTTTTCTCGCATGCTATTTCTGAATCTATCGACCTACATCAATAAATTCATGATGCTTCAGTGTAAGTAGGTACATGACATTTGTGGAACTATGTAGGTGACCGGAATAAACTAGTTGTAGGTACTATACTGTTTGATCCATCATCAGAACACACCACAAGCATTCCCAAGCATGGATCGCAAAACGTACAGTACGTTCCGTGGACGACTTAGGACGACTTATATATATATATTTATTTTAATTTATACATATATATTTATTTTATTTATTCATGGTAGTACTCGTGGTAAGCCGTCGAATCAAAGCGTTTTGATTCCACGGATCTGGGTGAAATATTGCGTACGTACTTTAGGCTCTGGAATAAGCCATAGGATACTTTTCATTATCATCATCATCATCATCATCACAACTCGGGTAATACCACGGGGCGCAGCTAGTAGGTACATAAATCATCTAATACGATACATTGGGCAGCAGTGAGTAAACCAATGAAGTACTATGTCTAGTCCACATACTGTAAGCTTTTTATTGAGATTCCTATTAGGCGCTCACGACAATGCTACACGACAGCGAATCTTATCAAACAAATAAATTAATATCGTAGGACATTACACACAGCGCCATCTGACCTCAAACAAAGCAAAGCTTGTTCTATGGAAGTCAGATAACTGATAGAATACCTACTTAAATACTTTTTTTTGTAAATACATACTTATTTATAACGCATACAGAACACAGACACAGAACAAACATTTGTTTATACCACAAAATGTTTGTCCTGGGTGGGAATCGAACCAACGCCCTACAGCTCTTAAATCAGATATACCTACTGCCATTGAGCCAACTGGACTATATATTATGCGGGCATAAGATAAACGATCGCGTAACTTTTACATAAGCGCCTAGCAGAAATTGCATTAAAAATAAAATCTGTGCTGGGGTAGAACTCTTCGGAGCAAAGGGCACCTAGGATGAGGTATGATCCTATACGACATGAACAATCATCTTAATAATTATAAAAACACAGTATTGGGAAAAAATCGGCTGTGCATTCATTTTGTCCATTGTCTCATGACAAAGTGTATGGAATAGCTGTCTTTGGTAACATACTTGTAACCTATGTATAATTTACTGAAAGAAAGAACAACTTATTCGACAAAATAAAAACAACAGAAATTAAACCTGATGCCGATAACATTAAGGCTACATTACTAGACTTCGTTTCCGTCTGAATACTACAGATAGTGTCTGATGTTTTACCAATAGCAAAGAGTAGCTTGACAATTTACGAAACAAAACTGCCAGGCGTAAACGGTAACTGAAACTACAAAAAACCGGCCAAATGCGAGTCCGTCTCGCGCACGAAGGGCTCCGTTCATAAAAACGGCAAAAAAAATCACGTTTGTTGTATGGGAGCCCCCTTAAATAATCATTTTATTCCGTTTTTTAGTATTAGTTGTTATAGCGGCAACAGAAACACTTCATCTGTGAAAATTTCTGTCTATCTAACTATCACTTTTCATGAGACACAGAGTAGTGACAGACGGACGGACAGCAGAGTCTTAGTAAAAGGGTCCCGTTTTACCCTTTGGGTACGGAACCCTGAAAAAAACGCAGTGTTGTCTGTGCACGTCAGTCAGTATTGAAATAAAAAAAACTAGTATTTTTTTTAATTACAGCTTGTCTGATGTTATGCGACGGTACCTATGGTCGAATATGATGTAGTTTTTTTTATTTTTTTTATCACTTTTACATAAAAATATAGTGGACACACCTGGCCTGGAATGGGATTGATACTGCCGCAACGGATACAGTCAAATGCTAAGCGGCAGATTTTCAATTGAAAGAGGTAGTTAGCCAGACGCGCAAAATTTTTAGCTGTTTCATGATGATTAGCTGCACTTCGCTACGAATTGATCTCTCAGTAATCTGTACCATAAATAAAATTAAGTTTTGCATAAACGCAAAACTAGGTTCGGCGGGAACGCGAAGAGTCGCGTCGCCCCATTGTATTTTTTTGCAAAAGCTGTTTTTTCGAGTATTTATAAATAAATAAATATCGTAGGACATTACACACAGCGCCATCTGACCCCAAACTAATCAAAGCTTGTGCTATGGAAGTCAGATAACTGATAGAATACTTAGGACTTTTTTTGTAAATACATACTTATAATACATACATAAATAGTATATAAATAGTGGTGTTTTATTCATAAAGTACCGAATTACAAGCGCGAGTGTGGGAAAGTGAAATAATGTGGTGAAACATGACTTTTCGTGTTGCTTCCAAAGCTCCATCAAAGCTTATGGTAAAGTCACCACTACTTTACTAAAGCATGACTAGATTTGACTGACACGGACTGGACTTGACCAAGACTGGACTTTGAATACTTTTTTACTTATGAAACTTGAAAATTTTAAAACACTCGACACTAGCAAATGCACAAAATGCGACGCCATAACCAAAAAAGAAGACAACTAGCTCTTGTCTGTTATTTCACAACAAATTAAGATAAAAATTTTGTAACAAGCAGTGTGCACCGTGAAGTCATACGATACTGAATTTTTCCACGGAATAATTATAAACTCATTAAACCTACGGGAACGCAGCTAGTGCAGAAAAAAATATTTAATCTTAAAAATATTCTTTATTACTTATTCATAAGAAGTACACAGCCGTTTTTGACATTATAATAAAATCAAAAATAAACTATTAACGTATGTATATGACATTATAAAAGAATAAATAGCTATTCTACAGCTAATTTATTAATATACATTATGTTTTTTCTTACCGAAACGGAAAAATTACAATTTATGACATTTTTAAAATCCCTGTTTACAAATAGCGATAGAATATTTTTTTTTTTTATGGTTGACTGGCTAGGTGTTTGACCACAGCTCACCTGATGTCAAGTGAAGGTGTGGTCGAGGATGGTAAAGCACACCTAGCCTGGAATGCAACTGGCTCTCAAGTGAGGCTGCCGGAACACACCGTTAGATGCTTGGCGGCAGATTTTTCAACTTGAGGGTGGTAGCTAGCCAGCCGAGTACTAAAGTACCCTACCACCATGCTATGGTTTCCTCACGATTTTTTCCTTCACCGGCAGCTCAAGCTCATTGTTGGGGGTTGAACCCACGCCCTTCGGCATGCGAACCTACCGCGCTAACCACTGAGCTATCATCGCTACCAAATAACTTTTTTTATAATTTTTTAGGATATTTAAAACTGATAAATCATGAAGATATCATATTTCGTATTATTGTATCGTCTTAATGTATCAGTTTCGGTAAAAAAATTACATAACATATTTTTTACGATTATATCATGGCAAAATATTGAACTACAAAATATTTAATTAATTATACCTATATACAATTGTCCTAAATAAAATCCAAAATCGTCCAAACCAACAACAGGGACTTAGTCCCGAAATACTTATCACTTTTAATCATTCACAACGTTTTATGTACTCATAGTACCATCACAACTTCAAACTACCCTCAAACCTCGAAAAATTTAAATGCTCGATCGATAATACACCTTAACTCCTAAGAAACTGAGTCTAAAATGCTAGTGCAGTTATTGCAAAGCGTATCCAACGTTAGCAAAAAAACTTTCAAATATTGGTTTTATTTTTTTTAGTTATATAATATAACATAACAGTACCTTCTAGTACTGTATTTTTTTTTAATGATATGGTATAATGTCAGACTATTGCAACTTTAAATCAAAAACCCACCTGAGTAACGTGGTTTAACAATTTTTTTTCTTAATAAATAAATATCATTGGATCACACACAGCGCCATCTGACCCCAAACTAAGCAGAGCTTGTGTGATGGAAGTCAGATAACTGATAGAATACATATATACTTTTTTTTTGTTGTAAATACATACTTATAATAAATACAGAACACCCAGATACAGAACAAACATTTATTTATTCACAAAATATTTTGCCCTGAATGGGAATCGAACCCACGCCCTACAGCTCTCAAGGCAGATATACAACCAATGAGCCAATGGGGCTGTTAATTGTATGTTTGCTAGAATACACGTCACGTCTCATAGGTGGGATTTGGACTTTTCATAGAACATAACAGACTTAAAATTCTGGAATTCTAATGTCTACCTTTCTATCCAGTTGCAATTTCCTTCTTACATCCACGTGACAAGACACACTTTGAACTGCACCCATGTATTTTCTACGACCGCCGTCCGTTCATTTAGTTTGACTCGTCAGATGCTGGATTAGTTCTTGGAAGTCAGTTATGTACCAGGTGGCCTTTTTTCTAACTTCTTCGCGGATCACATTGCCTCCGAAACCTGAAACATTCAATTTTAACTTTGATTATTACTTATTTTTAAATATTACTATACTTAAGACTCACGAAACAAATCTCCTAATATATTTTTTTGCAAACAAGAGTGTACAAAAGTGTGTGTGAGTTGTAAGGATATAGGTAACATTTCCAGTCTGTTCTTAGCAAGTAATCTTTTTTTTATTTCTGGCTTCGATGTTTTTTTTTAATGTAAAATTATTGAGACGAACGATACGACCTCCAGATGGTAAGATAAAATACATGCCCATGACCATTGCAGCAATACACAGAACTTTGAGTAGCAAAACAAAGTCCGGGGCATCGCTGCTTTGGCGCTCCTTAATTTGAGACTTTCGATGGTTAGTCTCAACAGCCCTGTAATTTCGCTAGCTGCAGTCTTCCTTCAACCCTTCAAACCGGAACACAGCAATGTTTTCACACTACTGCTTGGCAGCAGAATATTTGGTACTCCGATAATACCTATTTTTTATTATTATCAAGGCTTGCGTTTGACCGCCAACTCGCCTGATGATAAGCGAAGATGCGGTCTACGGTGGAGCACGCTCACCTAGAAGAGACAGATTCACTCGCGACTACTAAAAGCAGAACAACAGTGTGATGGTTAACAGTGACAGTGACGTACCGATGAATGCGTCAGCGGGCGGGCTTGCCTCTGCGTCTGTGGCGCCATCTCCGATGATGACGAGACGCTGGTAGCCGTGGAGCTCTTTTAGACGGCGTACCACCAGCCCCTTGCCGCCCGAACGGGACGTAGGCTCGTTCTCATCGAAACCTGCATACTCGCCTAGAACAAGAAATGTAAGGGTTAACACAGAAACATTAGGGTTGACAGCCCTGTTCGCTTCTTGGTAACATATCTGCTGCTGCGTTTCAAGATCAGCGTTAATGTAGCTTGTGTTCAACAAAAAAGGAAAAGAAAATCTAAGATGACGTGTACAAAATGTAAAATGACAGCCCTGTTGGCTCATTGGTAGCATGTCTGCTTCAAGAGCTATGGGGCGTGGGGTCGATTCCCTCCCAGGACAAGCATTTTGTGATATAAAACAAATGTTTGTTCTGTGTCTGGGTGTACTGTATGTATTATAAGTATGTATTTACAAAAAAAAAGTACATATTTATGTATTCTATCAGTTATCTGACTCCCATAGTACAAGCTTTGCTTAGTTTGGGGTCAGATGGCGCTGTGTGTAATGTCCTACGATATTTATTTATTAACTATTGTTTTTTATTAACTAAAAATATTATTATTTTTATAACTTTTTGTGTAAAATAATTCGGGTTTTAATACTAAAAAATAAGGTTTTGTTTTTAAGAGTTAATGGATGTCCTCTTTGCATATTTAGTCTTAATTTTTAGCTTAAGAGTTGTTACTTATCTTATCAACTACTAAGTAGCTATATTTCCTAACATAATGTACAATAAATGTATAATGATTATGATTATGAATTTCCTTGACATTGTGCTTTTGAAATTGTTTATTATTGTTACCCTCACGTAATAACATATACCTAGTTATTTAAGATTTAAACTATCGAATGCCCGATAAGAATCGATGACACAATTCCGCATGTAAATCTAGAATAACATTTCATTGTATCAGTTATTAAATAAACATTTCTGAATCTAAATTCGCGGAATGGCGAGCGAAATTGTTTTAGGGTTCCGTACCTCGGTAGGAAAAAATCGAAACGCTTATAGGATCGCTTAGTTGTCCGTCTGCCCGTCTGTGGGTCCGAAAGTAGGTATCGAGTTTAAATTAAAACTATATACGCAGTCCCTTGGAGCTGTGAAAAGTCTTCTCAGTTATCGTAAAAAAAAGTTACATTATTTTATTTTTTTTATGCAAAAATTAATGAGACGAACGAGACGCTCTCCTGATGGTAAGAGATAACGCTTGTCCATGACCATTGCAGCGATACACAGAACTTTGAGTAACAAAACAAAAGTCGAGGGTAGGTATCACTGCTTTGGCGCTCATTACTTGGAGACTTTCGATGGTTAGTCTCAACAGCCCAGTAATTTCACTAGCTGCAGTACCCTTCAAACCGGAACACAGTAATGTTTACACACTACTGCTTAGCGGCAGAACGACTGGTACTGCGGTGGTACCTACCTAAACGACCTCCTGCTAAGGAGTTCTACCACCAAGTAAAAGCCAGCCGTTATGTCGCAAAAAGTCGCATATTTCGACACTCATGAGGGAATCAAAACCTGTATGGTACTTCCCGTTGGCCTATAAATTTGGCAAGAAGTAATGTCTTATAGTAATAGTAAAGGAAAAAAATCCGAAAACTGTACATTTTTAATTTAATCACGAAAAAATTTGATTGAAGCACTCTAGATAATTCTATTCGTGTTCGCTCTATTTATAAATGTTTATTTAAACTGTTTCTATGTGTTATTAATCTTATCAAAATCTATGAAACAAATAACATACTTACAACAAAGCATTTTGGAACGAACGAAAGCACGCATTAAGGTTCATTTTAAATGAGCGTTTTGAAGGACAAGTATTTTATCAGCCAATAACATTGTCACCGCTAATAGAGTGTTTTTTTAATAAAGTCGTATTTAATATGAACTACGTTTTTAGATAAAACAATGACAAATAAATATTTAAAAAAAAACAAAAGCAACAAAACATGATATTTCCGGGAAAACATGACAAACATGTCTTAATGAATAACAAATTTTATTAAATTTCTCTTTTTATTGTAATATAATATTGCACAATACCATCGCAATTTTGATAACTATGTAATTTACCAGACAGCGAATTAAAGGATAATACCTACTGAATGTAAGTAAAAGCGACAGAAAAAGAACAATCAGAACGCGTAAGAAAACAGATGATGATGATGAATACATCAATTGTTGAAACTCAAGTGGAAATGGAAAGGCTACATAGAAAAGAGCACAGAAAAAAATGAACAAAAACATTGTATTCCGGTTTTGCGGCATACAAACAAAAAGGATGTGCGGCAAACAGTTTCCAAGTTGCAAAGATGATGAAAAGTGCTGGGAAAACATGGGCCAGACCAAATCATCGATATCGACTCGCGTGAGTCATAAAATTAGTAAGAAAAAGTGTCGAAATAAGTTATTACTACTACTACTAGAATGGGCTCATTTAAGGTGGTTCGATTTCCATACAAATAAATTTTTGCCATTTATGGACAAATGGAGCATAATTTTACAGTTGGAATCACAGCTACTGGCATTTACTTTGGTCTTTATTTGCGGTAAATCACAACTGTTTTGTTCAAGCAATTGTGATTTACCGCAAATAAAGACTAAAATAAATGCCAGTAGCTGTGATTGCACTGTAAAATTATGCTCCATTTGTCCATTAATGGCAAAAAAATATTTGTATGAAAATCTTACCACATTAAAGCGATATAATTTATGGTTTAGACTAGCTAGAGCCTGTATTTTGTATGGAAATCGAACCACCTTAATTATTCATAATAAAAGATACAACCTTACGCCATGCTGATTATTATTTTACACGTGACCGTAATGTCCATAGATCGGGGAAATAAATACGTAAATATGTCGATATGGAAAACAAACAGTCGTGCCCTATTTCAGAGACGTAAGACCACGCCTTCTAGAACCCGATGACACGCATCAACAGCGTGACAAGATAAAACACGTTGTTTGTCGCCTGTACACTGAATCATTTTACTTTTTATAAAAATAATATCGTAAAAGGGGCAAATTTTACCGGACTATACAGGAGCGGTTCGTATAAAGGAGTTACATATTTCTTACTGGCCGCAACTGAGTGACCAACCAAAGTCAAAAAAGTCACTCAAAGTCAATGACAATGATGCCGCATGAAGGATATGTAACATGGCTTGGTAGTTAGTAAAGAACAAATACGGTAACTAGGTGATAGATTTCTTTAGCATGTTGACTAGGTAGGTTCCACCGCAGTATCTATCATATTACCGCCAAACAGTAGTGTGTAAACATTACTTTGTAGCGATGATAGCTCAGTGGTTAGTGCGGTCGGTTCGCATGCCGAAGGGCGTGGGTTCAAACCCCAAGAATGAGCTTGAGCTGCCGGTGAAGGAAAACATCGTGAGGAAACCATAGCATGGTGGTAGGGTACTTTCTAGTACTCGGCTGGCTAGCTACCACCCTCAAGTTGAAAATCTGTCGCCAAGCATCTAACGGTGTGTTCCGGCAGCCTCACTTGAGAGCCAGTTCCATTCCAGGCTAGGTGTGCTTTACCATCTTCGACCACACCGTCATTTAACATCAGGTGAGCTGTGGTCAAACAAGTAGTCTGTCTAGCTAAAAAAAAAAAAATTACTTTGTTTCGGTTTGAAGATTATTGCAGCTAGCGAAATTACAGCGCTATTGAGACTAACCATCATCATCATTTACACCCTAGCATAGTTCACTGCTGGACATAGGGCGTCTCCTAGGACACGCCACTCATTCTGATTTTCAGCTTTTTCATGGCGTCCTATACTACGCTTGCCGATTCGCAGTCGCAACCCCAGCGGTTGTCGGTTCTGCGGCAAATATGACCAGCCCACTGCCACTTTAACTTACTAATACGCTGAGCTACGTCGGTAACTTTTGTTCTCTGGCGAATAACTTCGTTCCGGATACGATCCCTCAGAGACTTTACATTTATGAACCGTTCCAGCTGTGAGTGTCCACGTTTCGTATGTCATGACGGGTAGAACGCACTGGTAGACTAACCATAAAATGACGCAAAATAATAAGCACCAAGTGATCGATACACAGGACTTTGTTATTAAAGTTCTAAGTACCGCTGCAACGATCATGACGTCTCTCCATCAGGAGAGCGTTTCGTTAGTCTCATTACTTTTACCCTCAATAGCGCTGTTACCCATCCAAAAATTGACCTGATCGTCCCTGGCTTTTCTTTAGTAATCTCGTAATAGGCCTTCCAGTTAAAAGGGTACAAATGATACCAACGATTGCGTTCTTACGTCAGGCGACCAAGTCTCCACTTAATAATAAAACGAGTGTTATTATTAGTTTAACTCGATAGGGGGTCGGCGGTGCGCCGATAAACGCAGGGGTCAATCATGTGGGTATGTACGTACGAGCACAGCACGATAGGTAAGTAACAAGCAATGACGTTATATTTGTTTGTCACAAGACATACCCCGTTAAATTATGTATCAATCTTTTGTACTGAAAATAGAACATTATTCCTCAAGGGAGACGGTCTTTCTTTCTATGTTTTTTCTAGTCCTATAGTTAAGACAGATAGATAGAACTCTTTATTGTGCACACCATAAACAGCGACGAACTGACAGTGTTTACGCGAAAATAAGTTTAATTTTGCCGTTAGTACATAACATTAATATTGCTCACGTAGTATCTACACAAGCTTATCTCAATTCAAATTTCTGATTAAAAAAAATCTAATTGCAAGAAATTTTATTATAATATTAATGACACTAAGATTTTCAGTGCTAGTATTAGTACCTACTTTAACCAACAAAGAAAAAAAAATAACCTAGACATGTATGTCTTATCATATCAGTAAGAATGCATCAGTGATTTTGTACTAATTCAATTATAATCGGCATAACAGCCTTTACAATAAACACCACAAGGATGCGATTTCATAACTCTTAGTAATTGCAGATATTACTTGCATTTTCTTGGCCGAGGTGAACTTGCATACGATCTTGAAACAAGCCACACAATTCAAACAACTCACTCGATTTGTAATATCAACCTACTTGTGAAGGAATAAGGACAATAATTGAAACTACTAATATTACAGATACGAATGTTTTTTTTTTTTTTTTATGTGACAAATAATGACGCGAACGAGACGCTCTCCTGATGGTAAGAGATAACGCCTGTCCATGACCATTACAGCGATACACAGAACTTTGAGTAACAAAACAAAGTCCAGGGCATCGCTGCTTTGGTGCTCATTACTTTAAGACTTTCGATGGTTAGTCTCAACAGCCCAGTAATTTCGCTAGCTGCAGTACCCTTTAAACCGGAACACAGTAATGTTTACACACTACTGCTTAGCGGCAGAATATCTGGTACTGCGGTGGTACCTACCTAGACGACCTCCTGCTAAGGAGATCTACCACCAAGTAAAATGTAAGCATGTAATGGTATGTAATGTAGAATGTAGGTTTGTGTGATTACATTAAAACAAAAAAGACAAAATGAATAAAATAATATATTCAGAGTTGTTAGTGGGTTAATTATGAACAACTTTTACTATGGTAACAACTATGAAATAGTGAAAAAGAAACCTCAGCTGTTCTATAGATAGAGTTCGTCGATCTTTGATGAAATTTATGTAGCAGCTGAACAAAAACAAAACTTACTAAAAATGTTGCTGTATTTTTAATTTTAACCCATTAGAAAAGGAGAGCCTTGAAAATTGGTTAACACGCGGTCTGTCAAACGCCTATTTCTAATTAAAAAAAAAGTCTTTCCCACGCGCGGAAACGTGACAAAGCTAGAATATCGATACTTATGTCTCGTTCTTGCGGGCTAACAAAAGTGAATCGACCCGATCGATTTCAAAGTTATTGTACCGATAATAAAAGCTAAATAAATAAATATCGTAGGACATTACACACAGCGCCGTCTGACCCCAAACTAAGCAAAGCCTCTACTATGGGGAATTCAGATAACTGATAGAATACTTATAAGTTTTTTTTTGTAAATACATACTTATAATATCATCCTGTCCATCGAGCCCACGCCCCACGCCCTACAGCTCTTGAAGCAGACGTACTTTTTTTATGTGAAAAAGTAGCAAACAAACGACGAGCCACCTGATGGTCAGTAGTCACCGCCGCCGCCTATGGACACCTGCAATACCTGGGGCATTGCCAGTGCGTTGCCTACCTTTAAGGACCCTCAATATACTACCAATGAGCCAACAGTGCTGTCATAATAATGAGTATATAACCTTTCCGCTTAGCACACCAAAGCTTGTAACCCTGTATAAGCGGGTGAAACAACGTGGCATTGCTAGTTTTCTATATTTTTATACGCATTTGCAGTGCGTATTGCATTAACTTGATAAGTGTATCGACGACCTGATTTAAGAAGCGAGATGACATAGTTTCAGCCTTGTTATATCAATCGTCGTATTTATAGTCTGTGACGCGTCCTGATATTAACATTTGGTGCAAAAGTTGACACAAAATAACAAATACGTATATAGCTAACGTAAATAATGTAGATAAAGAATCTGTATTGTGCGACAACGCTTTTATAAACATATATGTACCTAATCTGTGTATACATTATATATGTACTTTGTTTTCAACTAGTTGTTTTCTAACTCACAATATATATCTACTAATATTATAAAGAGGAAATATTTGTATTTTTGGATTTTTGTATGTTTGTAACGAATAAACTCAAAAGCTACAGGAGCGCTTTCAAACATTCTTTCACCATGCAACATTCTCCCTGAGTAACATAGGCTGTATTTAGTGATAGAACTTAATTATAAAATAAATGTCCACCCGTGCGAAGCCGGGACGGCCGCTAGTAAATTTATAAAAATGAAACCGTTTCTTTTGGTCTTAAGAACGACTTTACTGATTTCATTCATCATTTATTTTAAGTTTTCCAATACTTTGTAGAAGGTTGTTTACGAAAAGAAAAATTGAGAAAATTGCGCAGACAAATGTATAATTTCAAATGTTTTTTTTTTTTTTGGTTAATTACATGTCGACGAAGTCGCGGATGGCAGCTAGTATGTACATAATTTAAAGACTTTTTAGTAAAAAATACTGTGAAACTTACCATTAAAGTAGAATTTTAGCCTATTAGCGAAGACGTTAGACGTCGGCACGCCGATCATTTCGGCCACTGGTTCTATTAAACTTCTGAAACCTCCTGACACTAAGTACACCACCACTCCTCGCTCGTGCAGCTCCTTTACTAGTTGTCTGAAATGGAAATATGAACTCTATTTATACAGATCTTAAATAAATTATTTCATAAAAAAAATGTATCTAAAAAGTGTTTTTCGAAATGTTTATGTATAAAAATAGTGGTGTTTTATTCATTGTGTGACGAATTACAAACACGAATGTGAGAAATTGATATAATGTTGTGAAACGTGACTTTTCGTGTTGCTTTCAAAACTCCATCGCAGCTTGTAATAAAATCGCCATTACTTTACTAAGACATGACTGGACTCGACCGTGAATTACTTTGTGTGACTTGGACTATGACTGTGGTTAAACTTAAAATAAATATCGTTACGTAAATAAAAAAGGCAAATGCACAAACTGCTACGCCAAGAACGAAAAATGTATATAACATAAACTGATGCAATTACATACAAATTAAACGAGAAGTGGTCCAGTTGTTTACATTAAAAACACGATACTTAATTACACCACCACGTTAGGGGTCACGTGTTCGATAACATTAACTCTATAGAAGCGGTAACAACTGGAGTGAAATTCGTATTGTTATGCCTAAAGAGATAATTTACATAACACGATTTCTTGTTACAAATGAACTATAATTAGTAAATACAAAGCTATTTACAGGTTGTTTTTAACTAGTAACCACCTACGGCTTCACTCGAGGTTTTCGAGATAAAACAACACACAGTATTAGTGCATAAAGATAGACAAATTCCTATCAATATTTTATTGACAACACCAAAGCCAGTCAAATACCAATTTAAGTCAAAAGAATAATAATAAAAGATAAAGATAATTAAATAAAATATAATAATAATAAATCACTCAAATTAATTCAGCCATTAGAGCGCAAAGAAGTAACAAACAACATGTACACATATATGCACATTCGAATTTATACATTTGTGAAAAATAAAAGACAATACAGAGAGGACTTTCTAGAACATTTGGGCGTAACTGGGAAGTTTGTTTTAAAGTACGAGACTAAGATGACGTTGAGATGATTGTTGGCTAATTAAAAAAAATCCGCAAGCGCTAAAATCAAAGCGCTATTGAGGCGAAACAGGCCATCAGTGGAGCAAGCGAGACCAAAAGATGGCGCTCTTTCTAATTTAACGTGGGTATGTAACTTGATATTAAAATCGGAGTTATGAAGGGAACAGGGAAAACCCAAGTTACATTTTATTACTTACCTAAACTGGATTTGAGGTCTGTTTTATATAAGTAAGTGAAGAAACATCAAAGCATCAAATTTTACACACGAGTGTGGGTTTTTTCGGTGAATTTGTTTTCGTGTTGTTTTTAGAACTTCTTAAAAGTTTCTAGTATAGTCACTACACACCTTGGATGATTTGGACTGGACTTGACCGTTATTTACTTTATGTGACAAAGACTTACTTTATTTAATTGCATCATCAGTCACTTGAAAACATGAACTAATTGACACTAATCGAATACACAACGTGTGATACCAAAACTTAAAAAAAAATCATCATTTGCCGTTAGGAGTTCCAATTTGTGTATAATGTTTCCGTTTCAGATAGGGTTGAAATTTTTTTGAATCATTAAAATTCTTGGTAGTAGGTAATGATGGACTAATGTCTCGATTACTTACGAGATTCCAGGTGTGAGTCTAATTGGTGTCTTTTCTAAGAACTCCTTGATTTGACCGACGCTCGGCCTGATGATGTCGAGCCTTTTCTTCAGCGCTTCCTGGAAGGTCATATTGCCGCCCATAGCCTCGGCTGTTCTGTGAACAAACAGTAATATTATTCAAAACAACATTTTTCATAAGAAACATTCAACAAGCAAAAACAAACAGAAATATGAGCCTAAAGCGATAAACTCCAAAGCCGCGATGCCCTGGGATCTGGGGATCTGAAAGTTACCGCTACAATGGTATCTTTTTTTTAATAGATCTACGTTTGGCTACCAACTCGCCTGATGGAAAGCAACGGTGCGACCGTGGATAGAGCACGTTGATCTAGAAGAGACCTATTTTTGTTTATTCATTATTAAATATTTTTGTTTTTGTCATGTCATTTTATTATATTGACAATATTTTTTTGGTATTGACACATTTTTACATTGACAATATTTTTTATATTGACATACTTTATTTTGTGTTGTCATGTAATCAGTGTTTTAGAACTCATTTAATGACATATTTAAAATTTTGAAGTGACATGTAACATTTGTGTTGTCAATAAAATATTTGTATTTGTATTTTGTATTCAGTCTAGCCTAAAAAACGGTCATGGGCAAGCGTTATTTCTTATCAGCAGAAGAATGCTTTGTTGGTCTCATTACTGTTACATAATAAAATTTTACACCCAGACTGGGTGACCCAGTTGTATGTATTAACACTTAACTAAGTATACAATCGACTTGGTAAGTCCCGGCCACGTTATAAGCAGAGGTATTACAAAGCGAACATAAGCAGTACGAATACAGCACACGATTTTGTATTTTTATACTCCTTTGATTAATACTGAGCGAGACAGATAATTGATACAAGATGCTAGCCGCGGGCGTCTTCCCGTTAAAAGGGTAAGACTATCCATTATTCTGGACTTGGTTTGCCCTGTTGGTTTATTGGTAGAATGTCTGCTTCAAGACCAGAAGGGCGTGGGTTCGATTCGCACCCAGGACAAACTTTGTGGTATAAACAAATGTTTGTTCTGTGTCTAGGTGTAAAGTATTTGTTTTCAAAAAAAAAAGTATTTAAGTATTCTTTAAAAAAAAAAGTATTAAGTATCAGTTATCTGACTTCCGAAGTACAAGCTTTGCTTAGTTTTGGGTCAGATGGCGCTGTGTGTTATGTCCTGTGATCTTTATTTTTATTTAGTTTCTTCACTCATCTTCGAGAATATTAAAAACTCTCAGATATACCTATATATATAGATACTAGCTGCGCCCCACGGTGTTACTCGCTAAATTTTGATCCGCTGTTAATCCAGGGTGTCAGCAACCTCGACACCAAATTTCATCAAAATTGGGCCAGCCGTTTGAGCGTGAAGTATTATTATATCGCCTTTATAATGTTAGTGTGATAAGTTACATCATGTTTTCCTACGCCGCCGCCGTTTGAATGTAGCGGCAATAAAAAAGACAGGACAGTTTAACAATTATTACAACTCGAGGCTGCCGTATCTTCAAATCACTATCATAACCGTAATAACTCCAACAATCATCCGATAAAATTCATAGTAGATTAAAACATGCTTAGTAATGACACATTACACAAGACTAAGGAGAAACAGTATTCCGAGCCTTATAAATCGATTCACCAATAATTCGTGAGAGAGATGTCAATGACTCACTTACTGCTGTAAATTACAAAACATGCAGATGATTTCAGACATAGAAACAGCTAAATGTCTCCGACAGATTGCTGTGTTGAGCGGGATATGTTAAAGAAAAAAGTAATGACACCTTTTCATTTAAGCGATGATAGCTCAGTGGTTAGCGCGGTCGGTTCACACGCCGAAGGGCGTGAGTTCAAACACCAATAATAAGCTTAAACTAGCGGTGAAGGAAAAACATTGCGAGGAAACTATTATAGTGGCATTTTCTAGTACTCAGGTGGCTAGCTACCACCCCCAAGTTAGAATCTTCCGCCAAGCACGTAACGGTGTGTTCCGGCAGCCTCACTTAAGAGCCATTCCAGGCTAACATCAGATGAGCTATGATCAAACATCTAGCTTGTCAAACATTTAAAAGAAACCTATAATACAAAGGCGTAATAAGTTACATCACGTGCGGCAGTATACCCAGATACCTAAATATATTTTAATTAAAATTAAAATAAATAATTATAGTTAGTTATTTTAATTAAAATTAAAATAACTAATTATAGTTAGTTATTTTAATTAAAATTAAAATAAATAATTATAGTTAGTAGTTTGCAACTATAAAGTAATTACTTCTATATTCTATTAAATTGTTTACATAGCTTACCTACTTCAATGGAAACCTGAGATTTTAACATCTGCTTTCACAGCGATAAATGTTATAGAAATATTTTGCGAAGTTTGATCATTTAAATTTTTAAACAAATGTTTGTCCTGTGTCTGGTTGTTTTGTATATGTATTATAAGTATGTTATGTATTACAAAAAAGTTTGTAATATATAAGTATTCTAGCGGTTATCGGACGGTGATGTGTATAAATGTCCTACGCTACTTATTTATTTTTACCCTGAAAGAAAACTAATCTTGTAAGATTTATTTAACGCCGCAGTGAAAGCAAGAAGCGCTTGAATAAAACTAGAAAATAAAGAACTACTTACAGCCTTTTGACTTCGTCGCCCTTTCCGCAGAAGTTGGCCAGCTCATCGATGCCTTCATCCTGTATGACAGTGGAGTCGACATCGAAACACACGCAGTCTGCTGTCCGGAACAGCTCCTGGACGCTCTGCTGAGGTGACATGACGCTGATAGAAACCAGCGACAGCGTCTTGAGGGTCGCGTACTGCAGGTTGCTTTTCAAGCTGAAGGATGAACAGAATATTTGACCTCTAGTAAATAGAACCGTTTATACATCGAAAGGTATCATACCGTCGAGCGCCATACATACAATGCGAAAATAATTGCGATGTTACCATCAAAAGTCTCAATGTAATGAGCGCCAAAGCAGCGACGCCCTGGACTTTGTTTTGTTACTCAAAGTTCTATGTATCGCTGCAATGGTCATGGACAGGCGTTATCTCTTACCATCAGGAGAGCGTCTCGTTAGTCTCATTACTTTTTACATTAAAAAAAAGATAAATAATTAGTAATATAGCTTGATTTAATTTTTTCGAACGACCGATATTAAGTAACCCACGATCCGGCCGATCCTCGGATGGGTGACCGTGAGCAAAATTTATTTCTAAGCGTACCGTGGGCCGGACTTCAGGTTAAATTGTAACTCCCGGTTGTTTACTCTACATTTCTATAACAACCGTAAAGTCATTAGCTTAGGGCGGCATATTAACTATGACAATAGAACTGGCCACTCGGCATATTCGAAATTTTTTTAGAACGTCTTTTTCAAAGAAAAGGTTTTCTTTAAACCTAAACAAGGTTTAAAGAAATTTATTATCATTAAAGATATTACTGTCACATATGTGATAACATGGTTGGACTAAAAAAATTATGTTCACAGTCTTAACTATGCATTTAAATACGAAAACAATATACCTAAATAAATTAATATTACAAAATTTGACGAAAAATTATTAAAATGAACTAGGCCTTTTTCAATAGAACAATCCTTATCGAATTGTTCAAATCTATTAATGTTTAACAATATTAATAAAATACGATAAAATATTAGATTAAAGGACATATTTAATGTGGGTTTCAAGTTGATAAAACCAATATTAAATATGACATCATCATTGAGGTAACCAAGCTTTAGGTTGGTGATTATTATTTATTAATGTAATAATTATAAATAACTAATTAATTCCAATTCCAACCCACAGTGCTAAAAGTGTTGTATGTAAGGGCAGGTTATTTATAGATAGGTACTTATATGTATATGCTATAGATAGGTACATAATATTTGTATATAAAATAAAATAATAATAAATATAATAGGGCACACAGCCAGATAACTGATAGAATACATAATTTTTCTTTGTAAATACATACATACATAACACCCAGACACTTGATATACGACTGCTCTGTTAGCTCATTGTTAGTGTATCTGCTACAAGAGCCGCAGCCGCCGCAGGCGTGGGTTTGATTCCCACCAGGACAAACATTTATGTAACGATAAATGTTTGTTCTATGTCTGGGTGTTATGTATGCGTTATAAGAGATAGTATTTAAAAAAAAGTATTTTAATATTCTATCAGTTATCTGGTTCCCATAGCACAAGTTTTATTTAGTTTGGGGCTAGATGGCGCTGTGTGAACAAAAAAAATGTTTCAAATAAATATTGTTTATGGTTATGTAAGCTCAAGCTAAAACGACAAACAATTTGGGTGTCTTCAAATCTAGGTTAAAAAGGTTTCTTTTAGATAAGCGTGCTCCATCTTAGACCGCACTACTGCTTAACATCAGGCAGAGTGTGGTTAAAAAAAATAAGTACTTATTTTGTGTTCAAATAAATGTAAATGCAACTATAACCACCAAGTCTGGATCACAATTACAAAAACACAATAACAATATCACATAAGAACTAAGAACACTGAATAAAACCAAGGTGATGGCACAAGTGACACGGGTGAAAACAAACTGGATCATGGATACATCAGACAGTGTGGTCAAACGCGAACCAATTTTGAATTTAAAAAAAAGTACTTATTTGTGTTTAAATAAATGTAAATGCAACTATAACCACAAAGTCTGGATCACGATTACAAAAACACAATAAATACCTGTAACAATATCACATAAGAACTAAGAACACTGGCAACCAAGGTGATGGCACAAGAGGCACGGGTGGCAACAAACTGGATCATGGATTTGTAGTCACAGCCTTTTTATAAATTGCACACGGAAGCAAACAATTGCGGTAACGTTAGCCGTAATTACAAAGGATCGTGCGCAAAATATGGGCATGTGGGCATTTTTCACACGTGCTAGTGTCGAGGGCATAATGGCAATATTATAAACCACAGAATTAATGCATTACATCGTATTAGTTGGGATAGTGACCTAGCAATGTCGTCGTTCGTGTCGTATCTAAGGATTTGAACAATCTAGTCTACAGTGCTTGTTATATCAATAGGTAAAGTGGTTTCTGTTGGCATGTGTGACATCGTGTATAAAGAAACGGTAGAATCGGCCGGGTTCAATTGAGTATTTTTTTGTATTTTACTAACCGGCTTATTTACAATGTCTATTTTTGTACCGAAACGCCATCGGAAGTATTTTAGTGGTTATATGATGTTCTACACTAATATTATGAAGAGGAAAGATTTGTACTTTTGTATGTTTGTAACGTATAAACTCAAAAACTACTGAACCGATTACAAAAATTCTTTCACCGTTGGGAAGATACACTACCCCCGGGTGGTATAGGCTACTTTTTATACATGTATTCCCAAGGGAACGGGAACTACGCGGTTGAAACCGTGAGTCGTCTGCTAGTTTTATATAAAAGAGAAGGAATTGAAATCGGACTTTGGAAAGAGGCCCGCAAAACTGAAAGTACATTTCAAAGGATTTTAGTTTAAACACAAAACGATCCCAAATATATTTATTGAAAAAATAACGTCAATCGTATTAGTTTTATGTATATGTTTTGCTAACTAAATAGCAATTTTTGTTCGTAATAAGAATGAGGTTATCAATATATGCAACATCTTTCCAAGTAGTCTGGTATAGTTAGGATAATTTATATCTAGAACTATTTGTAAAAGCTCGACGTCGTTAATTAACTATACCGGGTCTTTGATAACCGATGACTAAGAACCAGCGGCTGGCGTCAAGTCAGACTGAACGAGTATTTCCAAAGTCCGTGAGATTTACCAACAACCATAAATTGTCCCAAGGCAAGGTAGAGACTAAACGCATTAAATAATCTCATAAGATAAACTTCTTTTTAGCACAACTTTCTGATGACTTTTGAGATAAAGATGATCGTCAGTTTCCCGCAAAATGTTCGTTTTACTAACAGCAATTTGTATGAATTATGTACTAAGTTCCAACAAAAAGTTTTTAGTTACCTACGATCACATACATAATGCATACAAGTCACAGATATTTCTGTTTCTGTATTTATTATATTTTTTTAAATATACAGACCCGCGTAGTTCCCTTTCCCGAGGGAATACAGAGATAAAAAGAAACCTATGTCAACAGGCGATAGCGTACCTTCCCAACGGTGAAATAATTTTTAAAAATCGGTCCAGTAGTTTTCGAGTTTATTCGTTACAAACATACAAAATCCACAAATCCAAAAATACAAATCTTTCCTCTTTATAATATCGATACTATGTCGAAATAATTAAAAACTATCTTTGTACTTGGGATTTCGTAACAGACCGCATTAATATGCAATGCAATTTTTTTAGCTACTTGAATTTGGATCATTGCTAATAATTATGTAGATCCAAGATTATGAAAAGCGCAAAAATAGGTGACGTTTTCTAAAAAAATGTACCTCATTAAACTAAAATGCACACCAAATGAGGTAACACACATAACCAGTTTGACAATAGGTAATAAATAATACATTGGAAAATTACTAGCATCAAAGTTCAATGAATTAATGAAACAGCTGCTCGTTCAATCAATGGATATTTTTGTTTTTCCCAATGCGTATGATGGAAAGTACTGGAACTGACCATATTGGCGGAATATAATGTTGGCAAACAACTAAAACTTGTTTGACAAGACCTCGTTTCACATCACGAACCACTTGTTCGACAAAATTATACTTATTTTCGCATATACATATTTTTATGAGAAATGAACACGCATGCAGTATTTCTTAGTATTGAATATGGTATTAATTTTGCTCTAGCTTATTTATGTTAAGTTTTAGTTTGAATTACTCGTAATTATTATAATAACACATTTATGATTAATTAAATTATGAGACTACAAATCATAATATTATCAAGCATACATATTTTAGGAGAAACAAACATGCATGCATTGTTTTTAGTATAAAAATTATTTATGTATTCTATCAGTTATCTGACTTCCATCACACAAGCTCTGCTTAGTTTGGGGCCAGATGGCGCTGTGTGTTATGCCCAACGATATTTATATATTTATTTATGATAAATTAAATTATGAGACTACAAATCTAATATTATTTTATGAGAAACAAACATGCATGTATTGTTTTTAGTATAGTATGGTATAAGAGCTTATTTATGTCAAGTTTTAGTTTGAATTACTCGTAATTATCATAATAAATAACACATTTATGATAAATTAAATTATTGTGAGACTCTACAAATCATAATATTATCAAGCATACATATTTTATGAGAAATAAATATGCATGCAGTGTGTTTTGCATAGTATGGTGTTTATGTCAAGTTTTAGTTTGAATCACTCGTAATTATCTTATTAAGTAACACTTTTATGACAAATTAAATTATGAGACTCTACAACTCATAATAGTATCGAGAGTTATTCCTGTTTGCAACACAAACATTTGTAAGCATATCTTGCAAGTAGACTTATTAGCATTATATGCATAAATAAAATTATATAAGTACAACAAACTATTTAACTAAACTGTTTAATCATAATAACTATATTTAACTATAGTTAGTTACTGTTGTATTAAATAAACTTGTCAAATGTCTTTAATTTAAAATATTTGAATTTTTATGTTAAATTATTTTTTTATTAGATTATGATTTAATTATTAAGGTCATGCATGCATTAACCTACCGAATTCTTCAATACAATAAAAAGTACCTGTAAAGAGCCATTTTGATTCGATGCGTCTTCTCTGAGCGAGCGATTTACAATGAGCGATACACGACTCGATATATATCGATATCGTTGTTTACTTATCTTTCTTCAAAGGTTACAGTAATAAAAGACCCACTTGGGATATACCGCAAACACGCCTCCTTCGGATGTGATATCACTATGTACAGTAAACTCGGCGGCGCTTTATCGCTTTATATCCACATGTCTTTCCGCGATAAGCTGTGATGCGAGCTACAGAACTACTATCTGAGAGCTACGTACTATGAATGACGTATTCGCAGACTCCTCATTCAAAAGACTGCTGCTAGACACGACCATCCTTTCAAGTAGGGGCGAGGAAAACGAGTGCGTCTCGCTCGCACGCGATAGACGCGTATGGAATATTTTGTGGAACCACTTGTTTTGCGAATTGCGTCGAGTGCAAAACAGATAAAAGTTGCTCACGGTTTAGATAAAAATATTAATGTTTTTATTATAATTACGTGTTTATTATAATAATATAAATAATGAATGGGGAAGCGAAGGGAGAATGTATATACCTACGTATTTATAAATAAACAGTTTTTGCTATCGAATTTGATTACTTTTTTTACCCTCCATATGATATTATTTCTTGTCATTTTTACCTACTCAAAGATTAAACTCAAAACATTTGATTATGGCTTCCGGGCTGATTGCAGATAGATAGAAAGAAAAAAAAAAAATACCTACTCTTTCATATTCATTCTCTCGTACTATTTAATGTCATCTCTTTATATTAAAACTCATAATAATGCTCTTTCATGCAATCAGTAATATTTTATGAATTAGAGTTAGGCCAACATGGCAAATTAACCAATTGCATTAGTTTTCAGATAAACGATTCGTTCACCTATAAGTATTGATTGAACAGATAAAAAAACCATCAAGCCAAAATACGTAATACAAGCCAAAGTCAAAAATTTCATTTTTTTTTGCAAGCCCTACTTTCTTTTTTTGCCTTTTCCACTCTGCAAAATTTATGTTTTCATGTTAACCATACTCAAAGTTTAAACTACTTAATTTTCTATCCCTTTCTTGTATTTCTCATCCCTTTTTATCTCTATTTCTCTTTGCTCTCCTACGCGGCATTCACGAATGCCGCAAAAAAAAAGAGCAAAGAGAGTCTTTCTCATTATTTCTCAATTTTACCTACTTACAAAAATTCTAGGAATGTACTATGAAAAAACTTTGAACATAAAATAAGGGAATGGTAAAGTATAGAGACATATTTGATTAGAAAAATGCTATATATGTACCTAAATTATTACTTTTTTCTAATGGATAACCTACTAAAGTATGAAAAACTCAACAACTTATTTGACAAATTAGAGTGAGGCATTTAAGCCATAACAAAATAGTTTGAAGCTTTCAGCTACATTTCAGGAGCAACATACTATGACTCCATTGTATCTTTCTTAGAATGCAATTGTCAAGTCAAACAAGATGTGGGCATGGTGGTAAGAGCCAGACTTGTGCATAATACTGTAATACAGCTTCAACATTTTTACTTACAACCTAATTCTTTTTCCTCTTGGGATTACTGTTATTGCAATAATGTATTAAGCGATGTATGTATTCTACACATATACAATATGAAAACCATTTTACCTAAAGATAAACATTCTGTAACTACTAATCGAGTTTACAAGAAATATTTGATGTTGTTTGGCATACCAGTAAGTTTGACAAGTTAGAAAACTCATGTTACTAATTACCTACTAAGTCTCATTATTATTTTTAAACACAATAGGCTTGATTTTCCATTTCACTAATACTATAATTATGTATTAATTTATATTCATTATTTCACTAATTAGTATTACACTCCCATCTGTTCTTAATCTGTATCGTGTTTTTCATTCTTGGTTGCCTGGAAGAGATCACTTTCAACGATAAAGCCACTACTTGTGGCACAACTTTTTTTTCTATTTTTGGTGTACACAATAAACGGTTTCTATCTTTTTTTTTTTTTTTATAGCTGACAGGCTAGGTGTTTGACCACAGCTCACCTGATGTTAAGTGACGGTGTGGTCGAAGATGGTAAAGCACACCTAGCCTGGAATAAACTGGCTCTCAAGTGAGGCTGCCGGAACACACCGTTAGATGCTTGGCGACAGATTTTCAACTTGAGGGTGGTAGCTAGCCAGCCGAGTACTAGAAAGTACCCTACCACCATGCTATGGTTTCCTCACGATGTTTTCCTTCACCGGCAACTCAAGCTCATTGTTGGGGTTTGAACCCACGCCCTTCGGCATGCGAAGCGACCACACTAACCACTGAGCTATCATTGCTACAAAATCTCTATCAAAATATCTATCTATCTTATCAGTTCCATTCCAGGCTAGGTGTGCTTTACCATCTTAGACCACACCTTCACTTAACATCAGGTGAGCTGTGGTCAAAACAACTAGCCTGTCAACCATAAAAAAAAAAAAAAGTAATAATGATCACATCATCTATACATGTATCTCTCTCTCTATGTTCTGCCTTCTCTGATGATGCAGTCTAGAGGAATACATTAATTTTATATAAAATAAGGTCATCAATTTCTAGATTACCCTATGATGAAATCCCAATTATTTAATTTTGTGAAAATGTGTTCCACAGGGTTATCAAGCCCAATGTCACTTTGTCACACTTTTAACGCGTGCCTCCTGTTTGTTTACTTGTTGACTTGACGCAAGTCATTCGTGATAAAATGCTATGACTTATAATTTTTTTACATTATTTTCTGCTTTTTTGACACAGTTGTAATGTGTCTTACTAAACCAGATTGTGAAATTAAAAACTATAATTGTAAACATAAATAAATGCTTGATTTGTAAATGCACATTATTTCAGTCTGTAAGAATAAATTTAAAAAGCAACTTCTAAATAAAATTAGAATAGGTAGTAAAAGTACAGTTCCACATAGGTACTTATAATAAAACCAATAAAACATTAATTTACATTTAGTAATATATAAATTGTAATGTAATAAAGTATTTTAAACTAAGTAAATCTTTATTTTTAGGTGGGTATTTGAGATGAAGTACTTAAATAATTAATATTTATAAAAAATAAGTATGTATTAATGTGTTAATATACAATAAAGTTACATTTGACTCTATTCTAAATAAAGATTTTTTTATATTTCTCTTGTTGTTAAGCAAAAAATATTTATTTAAAAAATATGTTAAAAGAAAACAAGCAATAGATGTTGCTAAACATTTGATCAAATTAAAATTTGAACATGTTTATCATTTCAAACCATATGCATTTTTATACTCAAATATAAAGACTGATTTGGTGAATTAAACAAAAATGCTTTAAATATAAAACTTCTTTATAATATTGAATGATAAAAATGTGAATTAACCCTTCAATCTAATCACAACAACACAAAATAATTAAAACAGAATAATTACTATAATTGTAATTGATATTTATGAAACTCACACAGGAAAACTAGACAATAACAAACTAAACAAAAAACAACTATGAAACCATGATAGGGGGGACTGTCACAATGACTTATCAATATGGCTAATTGACTTCACACCCAATTTTTTTTTTTGTTTATCTAAGGATACCTAAGCTACTTCATGAGTCGGCTGCATGTTGATATGACTTTTAACTATCAGATAGCAGTAATCCTAAAATGACACTGTATTATGTGACAAATAGAAACTGGTTTAAACTGGCTTCAAAAGTGGGATAAATTCTGTTGCCTGAAGTATTATCAGTGTACATGGTGAAGATTATAACCAGTTATAAGTAGAACTCAAATCACAAAGATCAGAAGGTTAAACTACTTCATTCGAAATAGATATGTTGCATAGTTATAGGTAACTTATTGCATTTACCTATATGAACCATGAAGTGTTATGTTTATATTCTCTCAATTCACAAATAATATTAATATGGTTTATAGTGAAAACAAAATCAAATTCTTTTTTTCAACAGTAAGAGATTTGTACTGAAAGAAATTGTTAAGAAGTAAATGTGTAGTAATTTTAAAACATGCACAAAATGATCTGACATAAAATTGTAACATTCAAGTACTCACCTAAAATCTGCTTTGAAAACACAGTTAAAGAGTAGAAGACAGCGCAAACTAAGTACAATATACCTGGACATTTCTGGAACGTGTCAAAATAGCTCAATTGATTCCAAGTAGAAGGAACTATTGAATAAAAACATCAAATTGACCTTCGACACGCGGCTCGGACTAGTGAATCTCCATATTATGTTTTTATATCAGTGAACTGGTTATTCTATTACAAAACGGTGTTGTGTTTGTAATCATATCCTGCATAGCACATAGCGACGCAGAGTTTTTAATTATCGGCAGAATTACATACGAGATAAGTGATATGGGAACTACTTAGTTCAAGGTCATATTAAACTAGGATCGCTAAGGTGGAGATTTATATGTTAATTTCCAAAATGTGACCAAGCTTCAAAACAAAACATTGAAAGTAACAATGTGATACAAAAATAAAAAATCAAAATACCATGTTCAAATACGCACCAAACCGAATGTTTTATTTTGATTTTTTGATCGTTTTGACGTCTTTCCATTACAATTTGACATTGACATAGGTAGAATAGGTAGGTAGATTTATACTGATCACAGGTGTGTCATGAAAGGGCTTGAATCGAATCAACTTCAATGTGAGTAAAAATAAATCGACTAAACTTGATTAAAGGTTTTGCACAACATTAGAACGTTTTTTAAAAAGCTAACGACGTTGCATGGAATGGCGGGAAGAACTCTATTCTTTCTTTTGATTGACCGCAATGTATTTTTAAAACGAAAGCTCTACTCTTCTTATTCTTTTTAATACATAATGAATGTAGTGCAAAGGGAAAAAACAAAAAACCAGCTAAAGGCCAAAAATGAATTGCTCATAAGAGACACGGCAAACGGTAGGTCCAATACTTTTGTGTGCATACCTCTGCAGAGGCCTAAACCTTTATATTTCCTTTTTTTCTTATTTCAGGGATTCGTGGATCATATTTGCTGCCGATTCCAGCAAATATATCCCGGATTTCAAACCCAGTGCCTCGATATCAATTTAACAGCAATAATGAATCAGCGAAAACAAATAAATCTTCTATGGGACCTCCCTTGGGCCCACCGAGGAGCTTGAAACGAAAGTATAATTATGCATATCATAACATAAAGCTCGTAGCTCTGATTTAAGGGTATTATTAAACGTTCCACAGATTAATCTCGCTCACAATAATTTCGTATAACTTAGACTTTTTTTGTATGTAAAAGTATGGAAACGAACAAGACGCTCTCCTGTTGGTAAGAGATAACGCATGTTCAATGTTCATGACCATTGCAGCTATACACAGAACACAGAACAAAACAATGTCCAACCCCTGTACTCAGAGCTAATTTCTGTTACCTCAGGAAACATAAAAAAATAAAAATTAAAAATATCCTTTATCCTTTTATCTGAAAGAACAAAGTCGCGCTTTTAAAAATATCTAAGTAGTAAAAATTACAAAACGTGCAAATTTCCAAAGCTCCAAGTCCACGTGACATGTCGGCAGCATAATATTATTTTGTTGATTACGTACATTTTTGGCTTTTCTATTAGCGTTAACGCTATTCAAACGTTACTTTGCTAAGCCAGTAAGCCTGCAGGACTCAGATGAAAGAGTGTTTAATCTGCGCTGCAGGAACAATATTAGAAAAGTCCAAAATTTGTGAGATATCGAGAGCTTATCTCGATCCCGTATATTTTTTAGTTAATTCTATTAGGGTTATTGCTAGTCGAATATTACTTTTTCTAGGCCCTCACGTAGGCTTACACACAATTCGAGTCACACAAGTTACTAATAAATATTAAGTTGATAATAGGTTACGGCAGCCTAGTCGGCAGACCGTCTGGCTGCTAATCTGGAAGTCCAGGGTTCAAATGTATAGCACATATCGCTGTCTTTTCTAAGATATGTGCGTATTGCTACTAGCTTTAAACGGTAAAAGAAAATATTTCGAGGAAACCTGCATGTCTGAAAGTTCTTAGTTCTTAGTTCTTTATATTTACAAAGAAGGGTGAAATCTGTCGGGTCCCACATGGTGGATAACCCACTTGGTGGTGACTTACTCTTTTAACAATGGGAAGAGTCCCAGCCCTAACAGTGGAAAACAAAACACGGCTGATCCGATATATATAAATAAATAAATACTGTAGGACATTAATTCCACACAGCGCCATCTGACCCCAAACTAAGAAAAGCAGAAGTCAGATAACTGATAGAATACTTAAATACTTACATATTAACTTAAGAGATTATCTTATTGAACAGAATAATAACAAACTCGACGTCGTCTAAGCCAGAGTCATCGCTAAGCAGCTGGGCGCGACCCAGGGTCCTTGCTAGTGACTCGGCTACCGGGAACACTTCCACGGAAATGTGCACTCCGAAGAACAGACCTACGGCTCTGAGATACATTAGTAGCAGTAGCAAAGGTACTACCACACTTGCGCATTTAGTTATGCCAAATGAGCTGATTTTGATGAGGTTACAAATGTGTATACCTTTCCAAATTCTGGAAGAAGACATATTAGTGCCAAAATATTTGAAAGTGGTTTTCCAAAAGGTATGGATGAACTGTGTGAACATGATAAATATGCTTGTGAGGAGAATAAAATTATTATAGAGATGACTAATTATAGAATGATATAGAAAATGCTGTGCCTACCCCACCTAGTGCGATAAGGGCAGATAAATAATGCCGACAAATATTAAAGTACTGTAGCAAACTAATATCTTGGTATAAATCATTCAAGAATTATTTTTGTGTCTATTAAAATATTATGTATGCCTATCTGTAACGGTCACGTGAATGTACGATCTATAAATTTTACAGGTCATAGTGGAACAAGATCAGCAAGATCTACGAGTACCACAGCAATTGATGCTAGTGTTATTTTAGGTAGGAAACCTCAGTACCATTTTGAGCTAAACTTTGTCCTGTTTTTATCATTGTTTGGTATTTTTCGCGTAAGTGTTCCCGTAGGTATTTTCCACGGCTTTTTTGGTAACCTTTTTACCAAATAACCCAACGTTTTATAGAAATATATACTTAGTACCATACTGGCTCAACTTTTCATCTTTCTGAGTTCTTTAATGGTTAGCAGCAGTTCTTAGATCTTTAACAACAAAATAAAGTTCCTGTGAAGATGATCAAATTGACACTTGACGCTGTCTTTGTATTCTATTTACTTCAACGCAATTATAAATTCTCTTCCAGCAATATCTGAAGGTCGTGGCATGGCTAGAGGCGAGATAGGAATTGCAGCTATAGACCTGCGACATCCACATCTAGTGCTTTGCCAGTTCAGTGACACACTTCTTTACACGCAGACGCTCACTAAAATCAATTTCTTCAACCCTGTCGAGGTGAATTGCACTACTGATAACTTGACCTCGTAATCTTGACAAACTCACTGCCTTGAAACAAAATTTCAGATTATAGTGCCGCATACATTCTGTGAAGGCGTGCGACCCAATCAATTGTATCAGTTGATAAGAGATCAATATCCACAAGTCAGTCTGAACGCCGTCCAGCGACGTTTTTTTAATGATGCAGCTGGTCGTCTTCATATTCAATCTCTATGTGCTCCAGAGTACAGTGCTGTTTATCTTCAAGTATTACACAAGTAATAGTTACCTACATTAATCAATAATTATATAATATGTTTTGGTTTAGATATATTGTTTTACGTAGAAAAAATTTTTATAACATGAAATTTGTATTTGTCAAATTTTTATCATTGGTTTCTTTTTGGATACACTTGGATTTCTTTTGTCTCAATTATTTTATATTCTAACAGGTTTTATGCTCTAACAGCAGCAGCAGCAGTCTTAAAATACGTTGAATACATACAATGCATTGTATTTTCGAAAGAGTCGCTTAAAATTGAATACCATTCATCAGAAAATACTATGATTATCGGTAAGATTAATCTTATCTAGAAATAAAAGGTTCTATAGAATTTTTCTAAATTATCTGCTAATTAGTTACGTTAATTGATTTGTATTCAGATGTTGGAACAGCTACCCAGCTTGAGTTAGTTCAACCTTTAGTGCCCTCAGCGGGACACATGTGTTGTCTATTAGGAGTTTTAGGACCAATGTACACAGTGGGTGGAATTAGGGCTCTGCGAGCATCAATACTACAGCCTTCATGCAACAAAGACTTCATCGAAAATAGACTTGATGCTATTCAAGATTTGATTGATAACGATGGTGGATTAATGGTGGAACTTCAGGTAACTAAAAACAATATTATCCACATTGACAATGCTCATTACTTTTCGTATTATAAAATTTACCATCATAAAGATAATGAGAATTGTTATAAAGGATGTCATCAAGAAAATGTCAGATGTTGATAAAATACTATTCTTATGCGTCGAGTCAACAAATCAAAACTTAATTACAACTGGAGAAGCGCAACTGAATCAAACTCTCTTGTTGAAAACAACAATGGAAATGGTGCCAAAACTAGTTGAAGCTCTACAGTCTGCTGAAAGTGGTCGTCTACGCAAGATTAAAATGGTACCACTTTTATGATTACAATTGTAAAATGTATACAATTTAAAGTAATGATTTGTGTAATTGAAATACTCTTGTTTTTAGGATTTCGAAAACCCTCATTATACTGAAATAGCTGATCGCATACGCAACATCATACAAGAAGACGCCCATTTAGAAAAAGGTGCAATGGGAAACTTCCAACGATGCTTCGCTATAAAACCAAACATAAATGGCCTTTTAGACGTAGCTAGAAGAACATATTCAGAACTGATTGAAGACATCCAAAAGATAGTCGAACAACTTGGTGAGACGTATGACCTACAGATAAGACTGAACCAGAACGTAATGAAAGGATTCCACATTGTTCTTCCAATAGCTCCTAAAAATAGAAGAGATTTTAACGTAGAAGATCTGCCATCAATATTCATACAGGTAAGTAAATACAAGTAGAAAAAGTGAAAAAAATTACATTGCTAATAGCGAAACAAGCTACATCACTAGATTACTTACTTATCGATATAGTAGATTACATATAGATATAGATTATAGTATTGATATCATGAACAACTGGCAAATGACATGTACTCGTACAGCATGCCTTTATAGTGACGTTGTGGTCGATATAATTTTGATTTCAGGTACAGAATAACGGAGCAAGCGTGACGATGACTACTGAAGAACTCGTTGTATTAGATCAACAATCCAAGGAGTCCCTCAAAGAGATACAGAAAATGAGCAACATGTTTGTGTTCAATCAACTATTATTATCTTATCTATTCCGGAGTGTGTTTACCTTGGATCACAATAACAAATATTTTGTTTGCAGCGTAATTTCCAGTTTACTAAAAGAATTGCGACCTTTTATGTCGAGTCTGTATAAACTCTGCGAAAATGTTGCGGAATTGGATATTTTGGTGGCGCTTGCTCATGTAATTTTGCTTTTTGGTTTCTAACACTTTTTTAATTTCTAAGTAGTATAGTTATTATACGTTTTTCATAATGTTTAATTGTTCTTATTTGTTTTCTGTACTTTACAGGCAAGTACTATTGGCTCTTATATTAGGCCTGAATTCAATGATTACTTGGATATAAAGAACAGTGTTCATCCTTTGCTTGATTACAACAGCCAAATCATGCCAATGCCGAATGATATTGTGAGACTTCAGATATTGCGCAATATTACATAAACTAAATTTCTACCTGACACGATTATGTATGTTCGTCAACATTTTATGTTTTAGTTTGCTAGCCCCGAATACAATTTCACAATTATCACTGGTCCTAACATGGGAGGAAAAAGTATTTATATAAAACAAATTGCTATCATGCAAGTTATGGCTCAGGTATAAATGCGGTATTTTAATAAATGAAAAATAATGGTACTTACTAAATTTGATTCCTACGAAATAGTTTTTATAATTACAGCTCGGTTGTTTTTTGCCAGCAACGAATGCGGTATTGAGACTATGTGATCGACTCTATTCCAGAATTGGGTTCAATGATAGCGTTGAGTTGAATGCTTCGACGTATGTCTATGAGGTAATCCTTATAATTTTTTACTTAACATGAGCGCTAAACAATTTTATAGGTATAAGTTAATAACCACTACACTTTTTTGGCATTAAACTTAATATATTTAAATGCAGATGAAGGAAACACAACATATAATGAAAGGATTAACAAAAACAAGTTTAGTGATAATCGACGAACTTTGCAGGTAGCACTTAATGTAATAAACATAGCATACTAAGTGCAATTTGTGACAATCACAAATTTTTCAGGAAATGTTATTATTTACAGAGGTACTAATGAAGAAGAAGGAACGAGTATAGCATGGGCTATCAGTGAAGAACTCATAGCAAGTGATGCTTTTACTTTCTTCACTACGCATTTCTCGTTCTTAACAAGATTACAAGAATTTTACTGTGGCGTCGTAAAGTATGAACCATAACAATTATAATTTCCCATGAATCAATGTACAAAATGGTACTTCTGTTAACAAGGTTAAAAAGTAATGTTCATATATTTTAGTCTTCACACAGCAGTACTAGAAGAACAAACGGAAGATCAAAGTAAAAAATTGATCTATAAACACAAGATTGAACCAGGGATTTCTAAAATACAAAATTATGGCTTGATCTTAGCAGCCAAAACACACTTACCTGAAGATACGGTGAATCTGGCTTCAGAATTATGCGAAGTAATTACTGGAAACGAAATGGTATGACATAATTTTTTATAAATTTTATCTACATTGATAACAACAGGGTTATGAGTTTAGGATACGCCTAATTTGGTATTATGCTGAAAGAGGGGCAATGTAGTGATCATTGAAAACGTAAAAAATGTCTGTTAATAAAAAAAAAGTACTTTGGTTCCTGAACGAATGCAGTTCTTTTTTAAATAATTTTACTGTCAATGAAAATAAAACCATATCAGAGTTATTTTTAAGCCTACTTATAAAAAAATAAAATGAATAAATAATTTACTTATTAAAATTTAATACAGCCTCAAGAAATAAGAACACCGCAACAACAAGATGAGGTCACGCTATATAAGCTTAATGCAAACATAAATTTGGAATTCCGAAAGCATAACAATTCACAAGAAACCGTCGAAAAATTGATGGAAAAGTTCAAAAATGATAACTTTGATTTAATTCAGAGAATAAAAGATCAGAAAAATAGAAACAATAAACCAGGTAGCAGTACAAGCTATTCTTTAGTTGACTCAGCGCAATTTAATTCTTCTGATAAAATTCAAACAAATTTAAAGAATATTAATCTATATGACGCAAACATATCATTATCTCAAGAAAGATCACCAGATATAAATTCATCACCACACACTAGTTACTTTGCTACAGACCACAACACTATGGTGAAGTCATCGACAGAGCTTCTTCACGGTATTGTTAATGCAAAAAAAAAATTAAGCACTGAAAGAAATGAACTATCTGATGGGGCAGAAAATGAGGATAAATGTCAACATAGAGACAACTCGGTTGAAATTGTCCTTGAATTAAACAATGATTTAAATAATAAAAATTTACCAGAAACATCGTACGGGAACGACAATTACAACATGTCAAAATCAGTCATTGACAATAACATGTCAGAATCAGACAACGAAATTGAAGATATAAGCACCAATGATGATAACAGTGTAGATGTTAGAAGCCCTGTTAATATAAGTGATACAAGTTCAGACATAGCAGATGCATTAACTCAAGTTATAGAAGAATGTTCCTTAGACGAATCTCGTACGAATATCAATAGCAGGAATTCTACGTCTTTAGACGAAGACTTCATCTCAGCAGTCGTCAATGAAATTAACAAAGAAATAGATAAAGAAGAAAGATTGAATGATTTAGATATTATTTTGACACCACCCATGGGTTACAGAGACGATTGAAATTAATTACTTAGCAAAATATAAGTTAATACAAAATGTAAACTCCTATTGCTTTCTTATATAAATTAACCTATTTATTTTCATAAAAGCAAATTTAGATATATGTTAGGTACCTACATATACATAATTATACTTTGATCATTTAGATGCTCGAAGACTGCATCAAAAGCTAATGACATTTTTGTTTCAACGCCAGATGTGAACATTTCCTATCCTTATCCTACATAAAGACGCCTTTGCAAAAGTTAGAGTAGTGCACGCTCGCATAGTACATTGCTGCCAATATATTCAGTCTGATGAATGCCAAATCTTGAATATCTATCAAACTACTGCGTGAAAACCAACGCAAACCTGCTAGCTACAGCTCATCCGGCACTAAATTTAATACAAATCACAAAATACTTAGCAGGATAGATCTCCTTAGCAGAAGGTTGTTTATGTAGTTGTATGTATGTATCACCTCAGTAGTAACTTACATCAATGCCATAAATAACTTCGAGTAGAGAATTTTCCATAGTAGAGTTCCATTGTATAAATAAACAATTTTGCAACAAAAAAAACTGTTTTTCAGCTATTTATTTCTTGAAATTATTAGTATACATAGATGGACGCAGTGATACGCTCAGACCAGACTGCCGTAACATAGATGTATGTGGCGTGCAGAATATGATACTTGTTACAAGCGCCCTTTTAAGAATGAATGAGCGCATATTATAGTCTCTAAACAGGGGATTCCCCGATCTTTGTTACGAGTTTCGCATTACCTTTTTGTTTGATACATCCGGTGTTCTGTTGCATTCAAATTATCACTAAAATTGATTAAAAAAAGCTATAGTTTTGAATCTTTCCATGTTTATTTCATCTATCACTTCTGGCTAAATCGATCGAAGAGTAACTTAGTTACTTAGCCTAATTATTCTACTTAATGGGATTTCTCATCACGTAAGAACTAGCTGGGTAGTATGTGCTTTTGAAATTTCTAACTCAGATATTTGTACGTAAAGCATTTATGTATACACAAAAAGAGAGATCTCGAGTGATTTAACCTTGGACCTTGGACTTGATATTAGTAGCGATGATAGCTCAGTGGTTAGCGCGGTAGGTTCGCATGCCGAAGGGCGTGGGTTCAAACCCCAACAATGAGCTTGATCTGCCGGTGAAGGAAAACATCGTGAGGAAACCATAGCATGGTGGTAGAGTACTTTCTAGTACTCGGCTGGCTAGCTACGACCCTCAAGTTGAAATCTGCCGCCAAGCATCTAACGGTGTGTTCCGGCAGTCTCACTTGAGAGCCAGTTACATTCCAGGCTAGGTGTGTTTTACCATCTTCGACCATACCTTCACTTAACATCAGGCTAGGCAGCCTGTCAACCATAAAAAAATAAAAAATACCTACAAATCTTAATTATAAAGTCATAGCAATGAGCTCTAATACAACGATGCCCTGGACTTTAGTTTGTTACTCTAAGCCATATGTATCGCTGCAATGGTCATGGATATGCATTACCTCTTACCATCAGGAGATCATCTCATTTACAGAAACATTTTTTTGAGTAACATAGGTAAAGTTTTTGGTGTGAAATATCTGTTGGCACGCCTTTCACCGTCTTTGCAATAATAATTGTTCCGCTTCCGGCTGAAAGACTAGTATTCATGGCTAGGAATAAATTAAATAACAAGCTTTATAAATTAATGACATTGTCTCAGACGAATAATCAGGGTCAGGGTTGTATGAAGAGTCCAAAGCTTGGACCCTTCTGAGGTCCAATGGCCAGGTTCTATTTTAAAAGGCATTAAAATAAAATAAAATCGACACTGGCAAAAACACATTTTACTAAGCCAACTCTTACGAACAAAGAAGAAAAAGTAACTGAGTTAAAAAAAAAAAAAAATTGCAAATGGATGCCAAAGATGCTAAAAGCATCTTCGTTCGTTGTATTTTATGGAACTATTACATTTTGTCTAAATGATTATTATTTTCCGCAGTGATAATTATTGGAAATAATTTAGGTGTAAGGTGTCCATAGGTAAGTTTTTCCAGTTTTAGTCTATATTACCTGAAGAATGCGGCGTCTGTTTACCACGCTGATGCTAACTAGCATTAGCGGTAGTAGTTTAATTTTGTGTCGATGAGACGTGACGTGGTTTCGTAACGTTTTTATTGTAGACGGTAGGCAGCCATGTCGCTGCCGCCGTATCTTCTGGGGCCCAACCCATGGGCCACCATGATGGCGCAGCAACAATTGGCAGCGGCGCAGCAAGCGGCGCTTCAAGCGCACGCCGCTGCCGCTGCCGCTGCGCCTCCTGTGCCGCCTACGCAGCCCCCGAAGCCACATCATATACCGGAGGAAAAGATCAAGGAAAAAGGTCAGTGATATTTGTTGTATCTATTTTGAGGTTAACATTTATTATAGATAAGTACCCTGAAGAAATTTGCTTGACGTCGGTTCTCTTTAGGTTCCGTCGGTTCTCTTTAGGTTCCGGCATCGCTTAGGTGTCCAACGAGACACTACTAATAGCTTACATATTAATCTGTATTTAGCCTATTTTGACCTGCCTATTCATTATGTATCTGTGGAACCTAAATATTTGTGATAAACTTGCACAGTGTTTTTTTGTGTGCCTTTGGAATTATAGGACATTTACCGTGAATATGCTTATTAAATACATATAACTTAATTTTAGCCCAAAAATGGCTGCAGCTTCAGTCAAAACGTTTTGCCGAAAAGCGCAAATTCGGCTTTGTCGATGCACAAAAAGAAGACATGCCCCCTGAGCATATCAGAAAGATCATACGCGACCATGGTGATATGACAAGTCGCAAATACAGACATGACAAACGGGTCTACCTTGGTGCCTTGAAATACATGCCACATGCTGTCATGAAACTTTTAGAAAACATGCCTATGCCCTGGGAACAGATCCGTGATGTCAAAGTCCTGTACCACATCACAGGAGCTATAACATTTGTGAACGAGATTCCATGGGTGATTGAGCCGGTATATATTGCTCAGTGGGGAACTATGTGGATTATGATGCGCAGAGAAAAGCGTGACAGACGACATTTTAAGCGCATGCGTTTCCCTCCATTTGATGATGAAGAACCACCGCTTGATTATGCTGATAACATCTTGGATGTAGAACCCTTGGAGCCTATACAGATCGAGCTTGACCCAGATGAAGATGGAGCGGTTGCTCAGTGGTTCTATGACCATAAACCTCTATTGGGCACAAGGCATGTCAATGGCTCTACATACAGAAAGTGGAATCTGACATTACCCCAGATGGCAACACTGTATCGTCTTGCAAATCAACTGCTGACAGATTTGGTAGATGATAACTATTTCTACCTGTTCGATTCTAAAAGTTTCTTCACAGCCAAAGCGTTGAATATGGCGATCCCAGGTGGGCCTAAGTTTGAGCCTCTTGTGAAGGATAACTCTGCAGGGGATGAAGACTGGAACGAATTCAATGACATCAATAAGATTATCATTCGCCAACCAATCAGGACTGAATACAGGATTGCATTCCCCTACCTTTATAACAACCTGCCTCATTTTGTCCAGCTGTCTTGGTAAGTTGAATGTGAGATATCTGTTAATATCTCATAAAATCCTGCTATTTCCCTTTTTTTCAGTTTTCTTAGTCATTTGGCAACTTATTTACATTAGTGTATTTTCTCTTTCTACCTGCCTGATATCTATCTCCAAATAACGCTATCTAAATACCAAACATGCTATATTTTTGTATTAAAATTTGTCTGCCATTTTACTCTGATGTTAAGCTAAGATGATGACTACTATATTGCTATATTGGAGTGTTTCTCCACATATTTATTTGCTCGTTATCTCAAATAGAGGCTGAGAAAGAAGTGCAAATGGTAGATAATCTCACAACCATTTCCACTCTTTCCGAAACCCGCATCTGGATTTAAAGATATAATTTATTATGAATATTTGATTTCTTAATCTTAATCATATACTTCCCTTAGGTACCACACCCCGAATGTAGTCTACATTAAGACTGAAGACCCTGACTTACCAGCATTCTACTTTGACCCATTGATCAATCCAATCTCGCACCGACACACTGTCAAGTGTTTAGATCCAGTGCCTGAGGAAGAGGAGTATGTGCTGTGTGAGGAAATCTCTCCGTTCCTGCAGGAGACTGCTCTGTATACTGATAACACAGCCAATGGCATTGCTCTACTGTGGGCACCAAGGCCATTTAATATGAGATCTGGTAAGGAATATAACAGTTTATAAACATGCAAGCTTAGTTAAATAAACTAATATTTTAGGGGATAAACGAAACGTGCAAGTGGGACAAGAGCAAAAAAAAGATAACAAACTCAAAAGTAAAATTAGATGGTAGTGTGCAAAAGAGCTTAACAACAACTCTGCCTTTTGCATAAATGTCTAATGGAACACTAGTTTCACAAAATGTTTTTTGGTGTCAATTAAAACTTATTTTACTACTTATTGAATAGAAAATAAAAAGTAGCTCAAGAGATTTTTTTTTTGAACCACCACATATCACATGATGTAAAAAAGTCTTGAATTAGATATAATTATGTAGTTTGAAAAATGAAGCTATTGTGAATCTGTGACATGCGTTGAACGCGCATACCCCTGAGTATTGTTAAAAGTTGTATTGCAATTCCAGGTCGTTGCCGACGCGCCATCGACGTGCCACTAGTGAAGACATGGTACAAGGAGCACTGTCCTCCCGGGCAACCAGTTAAAGTGCGCGTCTCATATCAGAAACTGCTCAAGTACTATGTGCTCAACGCACTCAAACATCGACCGCCGAAAGCACAAAAGAAGAGGTATACATATAATGATTCTAATTTAATGGCTGTGAAGTAATGAGCGAGTTATTACGCATTAGTAAAATTCTTGTATACATAGCTTTAATGTAGTTCTCCTAAGTCCCTCTTACCACATTTTCACTTCACAGTTATTTTGCCATTTTGTTATTATTTCTTAAATTTATTATCTGGTGCCAATTTCTTACTTTGTAAACTTAATTCTCAGGTACTTGTTCCGTTCATTCAAGTCAACGAAGTTCTTCCAAACCACAACTCTGGACTGGGTGGAAGCCGGCCTGCAAGTTTGCCGGCAGGGTTACAACATGCTGAACCTGCTTATCCATCGCAAGAACCTCAACTACCTGCATCTTGACTACAACTTCAACTTGAAACCGGTCAAGACTCTCACTACTAAGGAGAGAAAGAAGTCGCGATTTGGAAATGGTGAGTTGAGTTTGATTCATAATTTGTTGTGTCATCAAAATTAGTCTTTACTTTTTTCATCCTCTGGTTGCCTGATTGTGTCATAATTCCTTCGCACTGCCATAATTGTACATTAATGTACTTAAATAAAATTGTAGCATAATTTTTTTAGTTTTTATTTGACTGAATTATAATCAAATTTACTGTTACTAAGTATAATATAATGTGATTGACCCTGTAAGAGCTGAAGGGCGTGGGTTCGATTCCCACTCAGGACAAGCATTTTGTGATATAAACAAAATGTTTGTTTTGTGTCTGTGTGTACTGTATGTATTATTTAAATATGTGTTTACAAAAAAAAAAGTATTTAAGTATTCTATCAGTTATCTGTCTTCCTAGTAATGTCCTATGATATTTATATTATATTTTTCGGTCTGCCTAATTGGCATAAAAAAGAAAAAAATCCCCTCGTATCCCTAAATTGTGCCACTCACATCTGTTAGGATCATGCTGTTTCTTCTTCCTAAATTATCTTCCCATCTTAGGTGTCTGTCATCTGTATCATACTGTTCCCCTAGTTCCTTTGTGCTATTTAACATGAAGTAATTTGTTACAGCATTCCATCTATGCCGTGAGATCCTCCGTCTTACGAAGTTAATTGTTGACTCCCATGTCCAATACCGGTTGAACAATGTGGATTCCTTCCAACTGGCTGATGGACTGCAGTACATATTTGCTCATGTGGGCCAACTAACTGGCATGTACCGGTACAAGTACAAGCTGATGAGGCAGATACGCATGTGCAAGGATCTCAAGCATCTCATCTACTACCGGTTCAACACTGTAAGTGCGATAATTTTTTTTTTTAATTTTTTTCTTGCAATCTACCCTGATTGTTATAAGCAGATGTGATGGTGGTGGTGCAATCAATTAATAATTGTATCCATTTGTTCATCAATGTACAATTTAGGGCAAGCACCTAACGGTGTGTTCCGACAGCCTAACTTGAGAGCCAGTTCCATTCCAGGCTATGTGTGTTATCGTCATCGTCACTTAACATCACTGAACTGTGGTCAAACACCTAGCCTGACAAATATAAAAAAAATATGTACCTTTTCATACAAATCGTAACCCAATTTAAAAGGCATTGCTATACAAGACTTGTAGTAGTGCCATTATTTGTTGGGAATATTATAGATGCATTTGATATGATTTTCTATGAGAAGTGTAGTGGAAAATGCTGTTTTTGCGTACAGAAAAAATTTCTAACATTTCTGTTCTGAAAAATTGATTTTCTGTCTGTATAAAAATAATTTTAATCATAATTATTTCAGTCTCAATAAATATTGAATCTGATATTGACATATAGACAGACCTGTTTATATTATAAGAACTATCCCATCCATGAAGTCGATAATATTTTTCACTATTGATTCTATTTACTCTCATATTTGTCCATTTAAATTACGAAACCATGTTAGTTAACCAAAAGTACCAAATGCTACTAGAAATATAAGTATTAGTGTCTACAATGTGATTAAACTAAATAAATATCTGGCTATGTTAAGAATTCTGCTTTGCATAAGTAGACAACAGAGTAGCAAATGAACGATTTTTGAAATAGGATATTGGAAATGCAATATTTTTTTAACGTTTTAGTAATAAAACTGAATTATTTATGAGGAAAATTCAATTTATATAAATAAGTGGATTGAATTGAGATAAGAAATATGTGTATTTTATGTTCCCTAAACTACCATAATGTTAAATTTGTTTAGTATCTTAACAATAGATACAGAATAACATTATTAATAATATGATCCTGGTGATGATATGATCTTGAATATTAACAATGGCATACATTCCCATTTACTCTGTATTAATTAAACACAATGAAATTATGCTTTTGATAAATAACATCAGTACCAATTATTTTAAAGTTCCTTTAAAACTATCTTTGATTTGCCAAATTATAACATTAATGTTAGTAAAAAGTTGCCATGCAGAGTATGATCACCATCATGTGCCAAACTATATGAATCAAATTGAAAATGCTCCATATCAACCAATACAATATCAAAATAATTTTGAAATCTATAATCCTGTAAATTTTCGCCACCATGAAGACAGTGGTTCATGTCACAGTGAGAGTGTGGAAGAATGTGTTTGTTCTTGTAATAAGTGCAAGAAGCCCAAAGCCTGTTGTAAAGAGTTTTGCAAAAACTGTAAGAAGAAAAAAACAAGCAGTAAAAAATACAAAGAAAATGAAATAAAACAGCCGTATTATCCAAATCAACCACAATCTAGCTTATTAGTTGTTCCATATCCAGTACCGGTTCTAATATTCCCAGTTAAGACCGTAAAGTCAAACAAAAGTACAAATGAAGTTAATGGAGAAAGTAATACAAACAACAAAAACACAAACAAAACGAGAAGGATGTTACGGAAACCAAAAGCACGACGTAAAGGCATATTGCATGTTCTTCGGAACAATGAAAATCCAATTGGTGACACTGAAAAAACTAATGAAGATCAAACTCCTGAAGAAAAGCAACTTGTTGAAGATAACGAAATACCCGTTGACGAAGAAAATCCTTACGAAAAAGAAAAAAATCTGGAAAAAAATGAAATGCCGGTTGAGGAAATTGACAAACCTCCAGAAGAGCATGAATACCCGCCTAATGAAAGTGAAATACCGGCCGAAGAAATCGACAATACTCCCCAGGAAAATCAACCAGAAGAGCATGAATACCCGCCTAATGAAAGTGAAATACCTGCCGAAGAAATCGACAATACTCCCCAGGAAAATCAACAAGAAGAGCATGAATACCTGCCTAATGAAAATAAAATACCGGCCGAAGAAATCGACAATACTCCCGAGGAAAATCAAATTTCGCCTGAGGAAAATGCAACGCCGGCTGAGGAAAGCAACAATACTCCCGAAGAAAATCAAACTCCACCCGAAGAAATGGTAATATCGGGCGAGGACATCGACAAAAGTCCCGAAGAGAATCAATATCAACCTGATCGTAGTATAGAAATTGCCAAAGAAAATGAAATGCCTGTTGAAGAAACCGACAAACCCGAAGAAAAACAATATCTGCCCGAAGAAAATGAAACACCCGACGAAGAAAACATCAAAACTCAAGAAGAAAAATCGGGCGAGCTATCCGATAGAACCATCGAAAAAATAGAGCACGCGACTGAAGAAGAAAATACTCGCGAAGAAAATGAATTACCGGCTGAAGAAATAGACCAGATTCCCGAAGAAATTGAAATACCGGCCAAGGAAACAGATAAAGCTCCTGAAGAAAATCAAAATCCGTCTAAAGGTATTGAAAAAAATCCTGAAGTAAATGAAATACCGATTGAAAAAACTACGGCAGCAATTAAAAATAATTTCGAAACAACTACAGAACCTGTTACAGCTCCACAATCTAAAGACGACAGTGAGAAAACAAATGAGATAATTAAATATATTAATGCAGAACATTTAATACGGAACCTACAAATCTTGAATCATTTTGGAGCTCTAGGTTAAGATTATCATACATATAAGAATATTTTTATAGTAATTATATGTAAGGGTTAAGACACACAAAATGCTTTTAGCAGCGACGATCGGCGATTTTGCAACTATGGTTTTGATGCGTTTAATTGCGACATCAGAACCGCATACTTAAAAAAATATTTTTTTTTAGCTTCTGGTAATTTTATATGTGCGAAGAGTAAATCTCTGATCGCTAATATCCTCTAAAAGTCTCTAATCCGTTGAGGCCCTTAGATGACAGTGTCTTCTATACTTTAAAACTTGCAAAGTAATTTAATCCATTAAAAAGTTAGAAAAAAGTAATTGCATCTACTTATTACAATATCTACTTATATCTTACAGAATCAAATTAAGATCTTGACTTCAAGAGACATTGTTTTAGACTTTGACGATTATTTAAAAATAAGATATTATTCAATTAATAGTAAGCTCGGGTGTTGGTGCGTGATTTGGGGCAACACATAAGAGACCAGTGTGGTGACCCGCGCTCCGGCTCGTACTTGGTGTAAAGGCTGGCTATTGCTATACAGCGCGGTAATGCTGCCAGCCTGATGGGTTCCTTTGCACCAGGTTCAGTCAGGGGCGGGGTTTTTGTTGACTGAATTTTTATTTTTATTTAGATAGGTACCTTTTGTTTTAATTTTGCTGCTTTTTGACAATATACTTATACATTAGAACTGTGTTCTGGTATGTTATGATGTTTGTATGTTTTAGTAAATAAATATGTTAAAATTAATGGTAAGTAATTATATTTAAATATATTGACATTTTCATTAAATTCATATTTTAAATGTTATTTTTATATGAATGGAAAAAAAGTAATTGTCAATGAAAGATTTTTTTTTTTTGTATTCAATGATTCCTTCCTATATATTCCATCGAAATAGTTAATTTCCACTTGTTTGAAAAACCATGAAACACGTTAATGCTAATTTTTATTTTAATCTGCATTTTATGGCATAACCTCTACTTCCGTACTTTCATTCTTGTCCATTGTGTAATTTGTAAAGAATCCTGTAAATAGAAGTTTAACCGGAATGCAAAATATTCTATGTCACTTGCCAACCATAAATCTATAAACATGCTTGGAACCTTATGTCTGCTTCTCTGATGGTATGTAAAAAAGAGACAAACGAAATTACATTTTTCAAACAACTCTTCAAAATTACAAAGAACTCTTTTTAACGGGCAAGTCTTGTGAAATAAGGCAATCGATGTGTTTTTGTCAATCTTTTTGTGACGTTATACATCATGTGGAAGTTTGAAATTAATGAATACTATAATACATATCCTGAATTATTATGCTTGGAGAAAAAATAGTTTCAAACGCTTTTCGTTTCTTGAAATTATGAAATAGAATATGGCCAAATTATTTTTAAACCGTAATCTTGATATCAAAAAAATTATAGGAAAGGCGCAATTTTATAGATGCTAACTTTGATGCAGATACATTTAAGGCTTAGACCTTTTATTGTACGTTTTGTTTATTCTATTAGCAGATAAGTACGGATAGTTTGATGAAAATTTCTGATAGTGCCTGCTGAAAACCTCTTTTCTGCGTTACGTCTGTTGCTGTTTTATTTTGGTAGGCGCTACAAACCATCTCTCTCTTCGAAGAATCAATCTCTCTGACGAATCTGACGTCACGAGGCACATACCTATAGCATGTCGCGAGAGGCCGCAAGAGGTGGGCGCGCGGCGGCGGCGGTACCGAGCACCGCGCGCATGCTTCCCGGCCGTTTTGTATTTTGATTCTTCTAGTGTGCAACTAAATACCGACCGACCGCGCTCGGTCGTATTATTTTGTTGTCTTACCTCTTTAGTTTGAGTAAATGATACGTTACCACGATATTGACGCTTTTATGTAATTTAGTGGAGTGAATCAGTGATTAGTGCACAGACGCTTTTTTGTTTATTTTTTATTATTCATCTTGTGTACATAATATTATAAAAATGAGAAACAAGCAAAGACGGAAAAGAAAATGTCTGTGTTTGTTTGTTACCTCTACACGCTTCAGTAGTTTAATTATTATCTTTTTGTTTGTATTTATAATTAACTAGTGGCCCGTCCCGGCTTCGCACGGGTGGACATTTATTTTTTAATTAAATTCTAGTAATAAATATAGCCTCATAGTAATTACTCTAAACTACTTTTTTAAAATGGGTCCAGAAGTTTTTCATAATTCATACCTATTGCGTAAATGGGTATAAAATGGATAAATGGATATTAAAAAACTCAAAGAGCGCCATATTCTGCATTGCGCCGTGCAAAAATAATCATGTTCATGTACATGCAATACTAACGTAGATAAACAAAAAATGACAGAACCTTTACAATATTATATTCATCGATAATTCGATGATTATAACAATATTATTAGTGTAGACTAGCTAACCCATGTTAAATATATTGTAATGTATGTAGTAAGCCTTATCCGTGTGCGGTCCACCTTACTCTATGGAAAATGTTGAATCGTGTGGTCTATGGGAAGGCGTCGGTTCTGAACGGTGAATAAAGATGGTGCCCGATATTAAAACGGTTTTCATTTAATATCTCAAAAACCCATCGGCCCCATTGTTTTCTCCATCTAAGCCCCACCCTATGCTGCCTACTTGCTACGTGCCCGCAGGCTACGCGATGCAACTAACTATTACTAAATACATTCGTGTTCTCTGTGACTTTCATCAAACGTCATACGAATACGAAGTCGTGATGAACATTTAATTTGTACGAAACACCGAAGGTAGATTTATTCGTTTCCAAAGCGAAAATTTCAATGTAATCATAAGTTCCCACGGTTGCTTTATGAAACTTGAAAATATAAAACACTTGACACTGTCAAATATTCAAAACGCGATGCCAAAACAAAAAAAAAAACTTCTGTCATAATGTAACAGATAATCAATGTAAAATCCGCTTTCGGCAATAGGAATAAACATTCTGTCTCCTTCTTGCTCGTGGCTATAGTAATTTAACTCTCCTTATCTATTTTAGCGTGACGTCAATGTATTCAAATCTAACGTCAGACGTATGTACGTCTGTGTGAGTAGAAAATATCAATGTAGATGTTCAAGCAGAAGTTCCCACGGTCGAGGACTTGGCCCTTAACAGCAGTTCTGTTATAGGTAGGAAAGTAAGTGTTTTTAAAAACGACACGATGCAGGATTTTATAAATGTATTTTTGTAAATGAAGTTATATTTTTATTGCAAAATTATAAAATAAAAATTTTGCGATTAATTTAGTTCCATTTTTACTTACACTCAAAATTAGCGACGGTACTCTGTTTCTGGGTAACTCTGCAATATAATGTGGACAGGCGTTATTTCTGCCATCGGGAGAGTGTATCTTTAGTTTCAATAACAACAATAAAATCAGGCTATTTCAGTCTATATACGCTCTTTCCTTCGATTGATGAAAGGAGATAGATAATGATGGCCAGTGGCGGCCTTAGGGGGTGGCAAGCAGGGGAACCGCCCGGGGCCTCGCGTTCTCGTAGAAAAAAGTCTTTACCATATATATATGTGTAACGCACAATACACCCCAAGCGGGACGTCAGTGCAGGACTCATCGCCCCCATTCCGAATAAGAATAAGAATATATGTGTAACTCGCGCCTCGCACTTAACAATGATCTGTTTTTTCCTAGATGATATTCATTATTTGGTTAAAATTGACGCTTGCAGCATTTAACAATACATTATTATTTCTAGGGTCCAGTGTCGAAGGGTCCAGGTTGCGGTTTCTGGGCCCCAGGGTGGCGCGTATGGCTGTTCTTCATGCGCGGCATCACTCCCCTACTTGAGCGCTGGCTTGGTAATCTGCTCTCCAGGCAGTTCGAGGGACGACATTCCAAAGGTAAGATCTTTTGTACAAGTGTACTTGGGTAGGTAATAAAAATAAAATAAGAACATCAATAGGATTATTCTTTTTTTTTTAAAGTTGTATATTTTTTTTTATATGTATAACTGCTTTAAAGACAACAGGACAGCGGCAGCCTTAGCTTTTTTTTTTTTACACAAGGGTAGATAAATGATATCAAAATATATTAAAGACAATTAAAATTAAAGAAATTTTATCGACAAGTGACAGTTTGGAAATATCTAAACATTTAAAAAAAATCTCGTTGCATGAAAGCGTATTCAATACTTCATCGCTAACAATCTGAATGATGCAAACTTTATCATTTTGATATTTAGTGTTCGCCTGAAACAAACGCACATTATTTTCAAAGAGTAAATTGACAGCGGCGGCCTTAGCTGTTGCGAGGCCCGGGGCCGGGGACAGATCATTGTGAGGATCTTTTTCTTCGAGTTCGTTTTACTAAAAAATTTGTTCGAGTGCTCGAGTGGTCGTAACATGCTTGCACTAATAATGAAACCGTGCGTTCAGGGGGGGTTTTGTTAAGTGCGAGGCGCGAGATACACATACATATATTATGGTAAAGACCTTTTTCTACGAGGACATGAGGCCCCGGGCGGTTGGCCTGCTTGCCACCCCCTAAGGCCGCCACTGCAACAGGACATATAATTTAAGTCTTTTACTTGTGCGTTGTTTGCCGTAGTGTAGTGAAATACGTTACTTTTCTTTCTTTCATAATTATGTTTCTACGACTTACATTCATCGGAAATAAAATTTTGTGACGAGTGGAAAATAAAGAGACGCAAATTGCACCGCAACTTTGCACCACTTAGTTGTGTCATGGGCTTTGTTTTATTATTTTTGATTTAATACTGTAGCCATGAAGAGGTCGTCGTTTCATCTTGTTGCCATAAATATTTTAGCACCAACCTTCATAAATTGGGATGGTTTAAAAATGTCCCATCATCAACAGGTGTGGCGAAGACTGTGACGAAGCAGCGTGTTGAGTCTCACTTCGACTTGGAGCTGCGAGCGTCAGTCATGCACGATATAGTAGACATGATGCCCGAAGGAATCAAGCAAAACAAGGCCAGAACCATTTTGCAGCATCTGTCGGAGGCCTGGAGGTGTTGGAAGGCCAACATTCCTTGGAAGGTATGTCATACTACAAGTTCATTGTACGCACCGCTAGGGAGTGAAATGCGCTGCTTGAGTATGTGTGAATGTTTTGTTACAAACCTATGTTATTATCATCCTACTTCCTATCCTATCCTACTAAAATTATAATTATCACCTTACTAATTTGCTCAGTATGGTGTCAGGTGGCGCTGTGTGTAATATAAATACATACATACAGTACACCCAGACACAGAACAAACATTTGTTTATATCACAAAATGCATGTCCTGGGGGGGAATCGAACCCACGCCCTTCGGCTCTTGGAGCAGACATACTACCAATGAACCAACAAGGCTGTCAAAAAAATTATTTAAATGTGAAAGTTTGTGAAGACAAATGGATGTTTGTTTTACAATCACGCAAAAACGGCTGAACGGACTTTGATGAAATTTGGCACACATATAGTTTATGGTCTGGATTAACATTATAAGATACTTTTTATACTGCCAACTGTAACTTTTCGTTAAATCCCACGCGGACGAAGTCTAGGGTAACAGCTAGTTTAGACTATTTCTCGCGGAAGGGTATTGTGCGAGTTTGGTGTGGGTATAAAATAAAACTTCCATCTCCAGGTGCCAGGGCTTCCCACGCCGATCGAGAACATGATCCTCCGTTACGTGAAGATGAAAGCCGACTGGTGGACCAATACGGCGCACTACAACCGCGAGAGGATACGCCGCGGCGCCACTGTCGATAAAACTGTCTGCAAGAAGAACTTGGGACGACTTACCAGGCTCTATCTGAAGGCTGAGCAAGAGAGACAGCACAATTACCTCAAGGTATCGTATTTTTGTAGTTATCTAACACGTAAGCCCCATATCTGGTGGTGTTCCGGCTTCCTCACTTGAGAGCCAGTTCTATTCCATGCTCGGTGTGTTTACCATATTCGACCACACCGTCAGTTAACATCAGGTGAGCTGTGGTCAAACTAGCTTGTCAACCATAAAAAAAAATTCTGGACTCCTTTCCTCAGTTCCTCATTGTTACATTGAACTGCCAGTGAAGATGAACATCGCGAGAAATGCATAGCATGGTGTTCTGACACTTTCTAGTACTTGGCTAGCTACCCTCAAATTTTAAAATACGCCAAAGAACTAACGGTGTTCGGCAGCTTCACTTGTGAGCCGGTTTCATTCCAATCTAAGTGTATAATCTAAATTATATATAAGCATATTTTCACCAAACGACTGGCAATGGGGCAACAAGTCAGAAAAATGTACTGGATGCTAAACAAAAAGTCACAGCTATCACTGGAAAACAAACTCCTCCTATATAAATGCATAATCAAAGCAGTTTGGTGTTTGATGGTCTACAACTGTGGGGCACAGCAGCAAATTCAAATATTGAAATTCTGCAAAGATTTCAATCTAAAATACTACGTATGATAACGAACGCACCATGGTATATAACAAATGACAGATTGCATCATGACCTTAACATGAACACTGTTAAGCAAGAAATAAAGGACAAAATGAGTACATATAGGGCAAGAATCGCACACCATCCTAACAAATTTGCAAAGGATCTTATGAACAAACCAACCACGCCACGAAGGCTTAAAAGAAAATACCCTCAGGATCTCTTGTTATAGATAGACCGAGTTGAAAAGCGGGCTTGCCAATGGACAAGTACCGCACAAGTCTGAAAACAAATTCCAACCTATTGCTGAATGTCTCAAGGACAGATTGCAATACAAAGAAAGAAAAAAAAAAACTAAGTGTGCTTATCGTATTCGATCATAATATTATAACATGAGCTGTGGTCAAACACCTAGCCTGTCAAAACATAAACAAATTTAAAGTAACACAATGGACAAATATAGTTTTCTAGAGTACTGTAACAACTTGACTAAAGTATATATTTTTATGTAAAAAATAATGAGACTAACGTGACACTCTAGAGATAACGCCTGTCCATGACCATTGCAGCGATACACAGAACTCTGAGTAACAAAACAAAGTCTAGGGCATCGCTGCTTTGGCGCTGACGATGGTTAGTCTCGCTAGCTGCAGTACCCTTCGAACCGGAACACAGTAATGCTTACACACTACTGCTTAGCGGCAGAATAACTGGTACTGCGGTGGTACCTACCTAGATGACCTCCTGCTAAGGAGATCTACCACCAAGTAAATATATATACATTACTACATACATATATATATACATCACTCAAGGTTTGATTAGCAATTAGTTATGTACAGGGGCAAAGTGTGGAATTAAATTTTATATTGTGTAAGTAGGTAGAATTATACATTTTAGAATTATACACCTTCCTACGTAAAATGTGTTATTATTTCATTTTGTATTAGAAGAAACAGACAATTTTTTTGCACTTTTTCTCGATTTTGTTGCCAGAATTTTGTGAACGGGAAAAATAAATAAAGTCACATTGAATCTAAAAATTGGTTTAAATTGACATTCTTTATTTTGCATCTATCCACTAATGTGATTTCTTTGTATTGATGACAGGATGGTCCATACATCTCGCCCGAAGAAGCTGTAGCTATCTACACTACAACAGTACATTGGCTGGAATCGCGCCGCTTTGCTCCGATCCCCTTCCCTCCACTGTCGTACAAACACGACACTAAGCTTCTGATCCTAGCTTTGGAGCGACTGAAGGAGGCGTACAGCGTCAAATCCAGGTTGAATCAGAGTCAGAGAGAGGAACTTGGGTTGATTGAACAGGCTTATGATAATCCTCACGAAGCGCTGTCAAGGATCAAGCGTCATTTGCTTACGCAGAGGACTTTTAGAGAGGTTAGTTTTTTTATTTTTTATGAAATAGATTTTTATTTTGATTTCTTTGATCAACTCTGATCATATGGGCTACCATATTAATTTGCGAGATTTATGTACTACGTGACCACTGATTTTTGAGGCAATAGAAAAAAAAATCTAGAATTTAAATATTATTTCCTATTTTTTAAATTAAAAAAAAAATATTTTAAAAAATTCTAGAATAGATTTTTTTTTTTAATTTTTAGAAAGCATGAAACAGATTTTATAACATAATAAAAAGAATAAAGAAAGATAACTTTAATATATTAAACAAAATAAATAATCTTAAATTAATACTATTTACAAAATGTATACAAAAAACTTATTCTAAAAGTCCGTCAGAGAAGGGATATGTGGCCAGAATGCTGGCAGCATTGCCACGCTGGATGGCAATACTAAGCTTTTGACCAAAGTAGATACCAGCATTCTGGTCACCTGAAGCTTCCTCTAAACGTTTGAAAGAAAGATTAAGATTTTTGGATTTTAGATTAAGATTTTATTTGTTTTTTTATTTAATTTATCTGCGACAGAAAGTAACGGGAAACTTATTCCACAGGTCGGTATAGAGTTCATGGATCTCTACTCTCACCTGGTCCCAGTTTACGACGTCGAACCGTTGGAAAAGATCACCGACGCATACCTCGATCAGTACCTTTGGTATGAAGCAGACAAGAGACGTCTGCTGCCGCCTTGGAGCAAGCCGGCGGACACAGAACCCTCGCCACTGCTGGTCTATAAGTGGTGCCAGGGTAAGTCAAATGATTTTTGATCTCTATTTACAATTTTTGTCTTTTTTTTATCTTTAGTAATCTAGTTTTGTCTCTGTTTATTGATTAACCTATGTACTTTATTATAGAAAATATACAACACAATAAATAAATATCGTAGGACATTTCAACTAAGCAAAGCTTGTACTATGGAAGTCAGATAACTGATAGAATAATTAAATTTTTTTTTTTTTTTTTTTGAGTTTTGGCGGGAACGCGGGAAGAGTCGTGTCGCTCCGTTGTATTTTTTTCCAAAACTAGTGTTTTGTCGAGTGTTTATGCATAAAAATGGTGGTTTTTTATTCATAAAGTGCCGAATTACAAGCGTGAGTGTGGGAAAATGATATAAAGTGGTGAAAAATGACTTTTCGTGTTGCTTCCAAAACTCCATCGAAGCTTTATAGTAAAGTCGCCACTACTTTACTAAAGCATGACTGGACTTGACTGACACGGACTGTACTTGACCAAGACTGGACTTTGACTATAACTTTAGCTACGAGGACACTTGTTTAACTTTTGAAACTTGAAAATATATACATACTTGACACTGGCAAATGCTAAAACGCGACGCCAAAACCAAAGAAAAAAAAAATACTTTTTTTTTTGTAAATACATACTTATTAATAAATACAGAACACCCAGACACATAACAAACATTTTGATTATACCTTCTACCTATTCGTGATTTAAAACAAATTTCAAAACAATATATACAAAAAGAAACAACAATACAATTATATTCAGTGTTTATCTATGACGTTTTGTTTTGACACATTTTTTTTTATATATTTCGTTTTATTTTTTTACTGTGCATTGTCACGCCCATGGTGTCAAGTGATCTAATTATTTATTTTTATTATATCATGTGCAAGTCTTAGTCATGATTTGAAATAAATCACCATCAAGTCCGAGTCAAGCTCCTAGTAGTTCGAATTTTAATAAAAATTTTAGTTTTTAAAACAAGACGAGAATGTGTTCTATTCCGACATACATTATATGTTGTTATACATTTTGGTTCTACATCATAATTGGCTTGACATTACTAAAGTGTCACGAGCATCGCACAAGAAGAAAGAAGAAGAACAGCGATTGCCCAATGTGTGCGTTGTGGCAAAGGAGATCAGTATGAAAATACCATCCCCTTGTTACAAACCTCACATTGGTTGATTGCAAAATCTGCTTTGGAAGAATGAAGGAAATGAGTGAATGAAGTGAACAACCACGCGCCGATTCAAGAAGACAAGAAGACACGTTTACTTTTCAATAATTTACAATTACATATGTACGTTGAATAAATATGATTTAAGGTGGTTCGATTTCCATACAAATACATTTTTGCCATGTACGGACAAACGGAGCATAATTTTACAGTGAAATCACAGCTACTGGCATTTATTTTGGTCATTATTTGCGGTAAATCACAATTGCTTGAATAAAACAGTAAATTATTAGCATAATCTACTGTTTTATTCAAAAATCATAAATTCATAAATAATCCATAAATTTGACTTTATGCTAATAATCTACTGTTTTATACAAGCAATTATGATTTACCGCAAATAAAGACCAAAATAAATGCCAGTAGCTTTGATTTCACTGTAAAATTATGCTCCATTTGTTAATAAATGGCAAAAATTTATTTGTATGGAAATCGAACCACCTTAAGAGGTTGTTGGTAGTCAAATAAAAATATAACGACGTAATAAAAATCGCGCGTCAAACCTGGACATGATTGACACAGGACAGGTACGAGTGGCGTACAAGAAGAGAGGCCTATGCTCAGCAGTGGGCTATTACGGGTTTTATTGATGTCAAGGTTTCGCTTAAAAACGTTTTAAATATATTCCACTAATATTATGAATGTGAAAGTTTGGATGGATGTTTGTTACTCTTTCACGCAAAAACTACTGAACGGATTTGAATGAAGTTTGGTATGGAGTTAGCTGAGACCCTGGATTAAGACAGGCTACTTTTTATCCCGAAAACATGTAGCGGGTAACACCGCGGGGCGCAGCTAGTAAATAATAAGTATTTAAAAATTTTTGTTAGCAGTGTATTGTTCTGCCGTCATAATGAAAAAATACCTATCTGCACTGCCGTCATAAGGGAAAAAAGAAGAATCTGACATTTTTTCCGTTTTAATAAAAAAAAATCTGCTGCTATGCAGTTTTTTTACTACTGATTTCGATGACGGAAAAAATGTCAGATACGTCTTTTTCCTTATGACGGCAGTGTTGTACCGGTACAAACCAAAATGGTTTTGTGGTACCGTACAATTGTATACGTTTTTTAAAAAATTTACTAATTAAAAAATTTAGTAGTATTTACAACAAAAATACTTTCTTACAGGTATAAATAACCTACAAGACGTTTGGGAAGTCGGCGAAGGCGAATGCAACGTCCTACTAGAGTCCCGTTTCGAGAAACTATACGAAAAGATAGACTTGACGCTTCTGAATCGTCTGCTGAGATTGATCGTGGACCATAACATCGCTGACTACATGACGGCGAAGAACAACGTTGTCATCAATTACAAGGTAAGATTCGATATTGAACTCTAGAATTCTGACACTAAATAAAAAAAATAAAAAAAAATTAATTTTGTTACTCAAAGTTTTGGGTACGGCTGCATTGGTAATGTTTTCCTCTTATTCAGGGGAGTGTTTAATTTAATATGTGTTTCATCACTCGACGATAAAGATAACAGGCGCTATCTCTTACCATCAAGAGAGTGTCTCGTTCGTCTCATAACTTTTTACATAAAAAAAAAAAAGATAAATTTATTTAACAGAAAGCACATACACAAAGAAAAGAAAACACTGAAATTAATACAAACATAATATGGGCAATTAATGTTAATAATAGATAAGTGTTGGACGTTATAATTTTTAATTTGGTGTATATACTGGTTATCGTTGGACCCCAAACTAAGCACAAGGCTTGTATCTTGGGGTCCGAGTGCTACTTAACTTATATAATACTTACAATATTGAATGATTGAAACAATCCTACTATCCTATTTCCTACTATTATAATAAATGCGAAAGTTTGTGAGTATGGATCTATGGATGGATGTGTTCACTCAAAAGCTACTGAATGGATTTTGATGAAATTTGGTATGGAGGTAGCCGACACCCTGGATTACCACATAGGCTACTTTTTATCTCGGAAACATGTAGCGGGTAACACTGCGGGGCGCAACTAATTAAGCATAACTTAACAATAACTTTAATACCATTCTCTCACTAGATAAGTTTTGAAAAATCCCTTAAAAAAAAAACATATATATCTTTCTCTCTCCTCCTTTAAGTCTTCATCACTGTTGGAACTGGAACGACTGTTAAGCGGAAGTAAACTAGATATATATACCTTAAACATTCAAAATGAACTTCCGCAAAGTAACGCCTGAATCAATCAATTATATATTTTTTGCAGGACATGAACCACACGAATTCCTACGGTATTATCCGAGGTCTCCAGTTTGCGTCCTTCATAGTGCAGTACTATGGGCTCGTCTTAGATCTTCTAGTGTTGGGGCTGCAGCGTGCGAGCGAGATGGCAGGCCCGCCGCAACTGCCTAATGACTTTTTGAGCTATCAGGACCGTGGGACAGAGACAGCGCATCCGATCCGCCTGTACTGTCGGTATATCGACAGGATTCATATATTCTTCAGGTTAGTATTAGCTGATGATTTGTATTTATGACAGCTTAATGGCCATGACCACACGTCATAGGACATTAATTCAACTTATTTAATTATTAATTATTTATAATTATTATTAAATATTAATTATTAATTCTAATTTCAACAATATTTACAAAAAAAAGTTTTTTTTTCTTTTTCTTCTTCTTGGCATCACACTCTGTGCAGCTTTCACATCGTACTAATATTATAAATGTGAAGTTTGGATGGATGGATGTTTGTTACTTTTTCGCGCAAAAACGACTGAATCGATTTGGATGAAATTTGGTATGGAGACCCTGGATTAAGACATAGGCTACTTTTTATCCTGAAAACATGTCGCGGGTAACACCGCTGGGCGCAGCTAGTTAATAATATTAGTGGGATTTACTTATACCCAAGTTCTAAATTTGGCACAAAGCACCTGAGAATAACTTTCTCGCTTGAAAGCTAGTTTCCTATCCAGGCTGGATTTGTTTGCCATCTTCGACCACACCGTCACTTGACATCAAGAGAGCTGTGGTCAAGCACTTAGCCTGTTAAAAAAATATAATCAATGTGTTACTGTTTGTAGGTTCACAGCGGAGGAAGCGCGAGACTTGATCCAACGCTATCTGACCGAGCACCCTGACCCCAACAACGAGAACATTGTTGGATACAACAACAAGAAATGTTGGCCGCGTGACGCGCGCATGCGCCTCATGAAACATGACGTCAACCTGTAAGTACCTACCCCTAACTTCTTTTTTGATTTTGGCGTCGCATTTTGAGCATTTGCCAGTGTCAAGTGTTTTATATTTTCAAGTTTCATAAGTTAAATAAGTTGACTTGTAGCTATTACTTGGTGATAGATATCCTTAGCAGAAAGTCGTCTCGGTAGGTACCACCGCAGTACCAGATATTCTACCGCCAAGCAGTAGTGTGTAAACATTACTGTGTTCCGGTTTGAAGGGTACTGCAGCTTGCTAAATTACAGGGCTGTTGAGACTAACCATCGAAATTCTCAAAGTAATGAGTGCCAAAGTAGTGATGCCCCAGACTTTGTTTTGGTACTCAAAGTTCTGTGTATTGCTGCAATGGTCATGGACATTTACACAGAACTCTGAGCAACAAAATAAAGTCTAGGGCATCGCTGCTTTGGCGCTCATTACTTTGAGACTTTCGATGGTTAGTCTCAACATCCCTGTAATTTCGCTAGCTGCAGTACCCTTCGAACCGGAACACAGTAATGTTTACACACTACTGCTTAGCGGCAGAATAACTGGTACTGCGGTGGTACCTACCTAGACGACCTCCTGCTAAGGAGATCTACCACCCAAGTAATAACCTTGTCTTCCCCATTTAATTCTTTGATTAAACCAACCCGACATATTGTTTACAGCGGTCGTGCTGTATTCTGGGACATAAAGAACCGCCTGCCGCGCTCAGTGACGACTATCCAATGGGAGAACAGCTTCGTGTCTGTGTACTCCAAAGACAACCCTAACCTGCTGTTTAATATGGCTGGCTTCGAGTGCAGAATACTGCCCAAGGTGAGAATCGTAATTTTTTTTAATGTAAAAAGTTATGAGATGAACAAGACGCTCTCCTGATGGTAAGAGATAACGCCTGTCCACGACCATTGCAGCGATACACAGAACTTTGAGTAGCAAAACAAAGTCCAGGGTATCGTTATGGCGCTCATTACTTTGAGACTGGATGGTTAGTCTCAACAGTTACAGCCCAGTAATTTCGCTAGCTACAGTACCCATCACACCGGAACACACTAATGCTTACACACTGCTTAGCGGCAGAATATCTTTTACTGCGGTGGTACCTACCTAGATGACCTCCTGTTAAGGAGATCTACCACCAAGTAAAAATATATAGAATTATATAGAAGGCTGCATTTTATTGTTGTTTTTGGCATCACACTTTGTTATTTTTATCAGTATTTATTATGTAGATATTTTTTAATAAAATAAATAAGTTTTGAGTCACAGTCACACAAAGTAAGTCAAGGTCGAAGGCGAGTCATGCGCTAAAAAAGTAGTGATAACTTGAATTTATGTTGCGAGTTTTCGAAGCTAACAAAAAGGCATGTTTCACGACATTACATCACTTTCTCTCTTACTCTTACTGTTCTGTCAATTTTTTTTTCTGTTCACTCTTGTAATAAGGTTGAATTCGGAGTCAATTAAAAATATAAAATAAATATAAATATCGTAGGACTATACACACAGCGCCATCTGGCCCCAAACTAAGTAGAGCTTGTGTGATGGAAGTCAGATAACTGATAGAATACATACATACTTTTTTTTTTAAATACATACAGTACCTACACCCAGACACAGAACAAACATTTGTTTATTCACAAAATGTTTGCCCTGTGTGGGAATCGAACCCACGCCCTACAGCTCTCAAGGCAGAAAAATAAATTAAATAAATTTAATATACGTACCGCTAGACATTGGAATCTGCTGCCCGAGTGGGTGTTCCCCAATGAATATAGTCTGGGTGGGTTTCTTCTAGGCAAGCGTGCTCCACCATAGACCGCATCTTCGCTTAACATCAGGCGGGATGGCGGTCCTATTAAAAAAAATAATAATGAAATTCCGCCAATTTACTTGCATGTTGTTATAGAAAACTTGACTTTATTTTCACAAATTGTCATAATGGATCTTAGACAAAACAAAATTAATAAAAATATCAAACTTTTTTTTCTTTTCTAGTGTCGCAGTCAACACGAAGAGCTGTCGCACCGCGACGGAGTGTGGAACCTACAAAACGAAGTGACCAAAGAGAGAACAGCGCAGTGCTATCTCCGAGTAGACGACGAATCCTTAGCCCGCTTCCACAACAGAGTGCGACAGATACTCATGGCTTCCGGGTCTACCACCTTCACCAAGATTGTCAATAAGTGGAACACTGCACTTATCGGTAAGTAATATACAGTAAAATCCGCTTATTATGACTTCGTCTATATTGACCAACCGCTTAATATGATGTAATTACACAGCGAAGTTTGGTTTTCATATAAAATCCTTTATAACAAAGTCGGATATAATGACGTCGCTTACAATGACATGTCGCATATTATGACCCATTTTTAATAAATTATGTCCGGTTATAGTAACCCACATGAAACCTAACACCTTCGGCAGTGTTTGATAGGGTCACATGAACCCGACGACGTTCGTCATGTGGCTTATTGTACTTATTACATACAATTTTTACATATTTTGATTCAAAATGCTATTTTCTGTATTAAAAAAAAATACATACATATTATACTTAGCAAAAACAGGGGGTTGTTTATTTTCTACAAAATGCTTTGTATGACGTCCGCTTAGTATGACGTGTTCATCATTTCCCTTCGATGTCATTATAAACGGATTTCACTGTACTTTGATAACGTGTAGCGATGATAGCTCAGTCGGTTAGCGCGGTCGGTTCCAACCCCAACAATGAGCTTAAGCTTCCAGTAAAGGCAAACATCGTGAGGAAACCATTGCATGGTGGTAGGTTACTTTCTAGTACTTGTGTCTAGTACCGCCAAGCATCTAACGGTGTGTTCCGGCTGCCTCACTTGAGAGCCCGTTCTATTCCAGGCTGGGTGTGCTTTATCATCAATTTTTGAAATGGCATTTTTTTAAGCTTGCCAGGCTAGGTGTTTGACCACAGCTCATCTAATGTTGAGTGGTGGTGTAGTCGAACATTGTAAACACATTGAAATGGCTCTCAAGTGAGGCCGCTACACACCCTTAGATGCTTGGCCGTAGATTTTCAACTTGAGGGTGGTAGCTAGCCAACCGATTACCTACTAGAAAGTAACCTACCACCATGCTATGGTTTCCTCACGATGTTTTCCATCACCTTGATTTCTCCCCGTTCCCGCCAATCTCAACGAGAGTTTCCTTTCCCAGGTCTGATGACATACTTCCGCGAAGCTGTAGTCAACACACAGGAGCTTCTCGACTTGCTCGTCAAATGTGAAAACAAGATCCAGACGCGGATCAAGATCGGCCTCAACTCTAAAATGCCTTCGCGTTTCCCGCCCGTCGTGTTCTACACGCCCAAGGAGCTGGGAGGCCTGGGCATGCTGTCCATGGGGCACGTGCTCATACCGCAGGTAAAGAAAGAAAACATTTATTAAAAACATAAAAAGTCTTTAAAAGTTCTGCTATTCATCGATAGATGGCAAAACTAAAAAGTATCACCGCTGTGACGGTGGGAGTGGGGGGTGTTAGGTTATTTTCGTTACGGAATTTCTGGATTCGGTCTCCACGCTCAAGGCCCGCGATAGAAGCTATGCAATAGCTTAATAAAAATACACATAGAATGAAGATTGAAGAAGCAATCGTAAATAGCCCTGTTGGTAGTGTGTCTGCTTCGAGAGCTGTATAGTGTGGGTTCGATTCCCACCCAGGACTAACATTTGTGTGACTAACATCGACGCTTGTTCTGTGTCTAGGTGTACTGTATTTATTATAAGTATGTATTTACAAAAAAAAAAAGTATTTAAGTATTCTATCAGTTATCTGACTTCCATAGTACAAGCTACGCTTAGTTTAGGGTCAGATGGCGCTGTGTGTAATGTCCTACGATTATTATTTATTTAAATACTGTTCTAAACTCATACTCTTGTGTCTTTTGAGTACTGTTGTGGTCAAAATACTGTGTATCGCTGCAATGGTCATGGGCATGCGTTGTCTATTACCATCAGGAGAGTGTCTCGTTCGTCTCATTACCTTTATATATAAAAAAAATACAGTGCTAGGTGGAACGGCACTAAGCTGAAAGGAGCTCTTTGTAGTCATCACTGAACAAGTTTTAGTTTGATACGATACTGATTTTTAAAAATTTGTTTATCGTTGATGAACAAATGATGTTAAGTGACAGTGTGGTCTAACATGGTAATCACACCTAGAACAATGGAACTGGCTCTCAAGTTAGGTTGCTGGAACACCGTTAGGTGCTTAGCGGCAGAATTTCAACTTGAGAGTGGTAGATAACCAGCAGAGTACTAAAAAGTACCTTTTCATGCTATGGTTTCCTCACGATGTTTTCCGTCCAACTCAAGCTCATTGTTGGGGTTTAAACCCACGCCCTTCGGCTTCTGAATCGACTGCGCTAACTGAGCTATCATCGCTACAAAAATAGTCAAACTAACAACGAAATTGCAGCTTAGGTCTGCTTTACCGTCTTCGACCACACCGTCACCTAACATCAGATGAGCTGTGGTCAAACACAAAACCTGTGAACAGAAAAAATATAAATGAGGAATTAAATTGAATTCCTATTGATATATATATATATATTTTTTACTACTTTATTGCTTTGTAATTCCAGTCCGATCTGCGTTGGTCGAAGCAAACCGACGTGGGCATCACTCACTTCCGTTCCGGAATGTCTCACGACGAAGACCAGCTGATCCCCAATCTGTACCGCTACATACAACCCTGGGAGGCGGAGTTCGTGGACTCGCAGCGTGTCTGGGCCGAGTATGCACTCAAACGACAAGAAGCCAACGCACAAAACAGGTAATGACAAGCATCCAGATAGAGGTCCTTTTTAACCGAATTCAAAAAAAGAAGTAGGTTCTCAATTCGACTGTATATTTTTTTTTTGTATGTATGTTACGCGATCATTAAAAATAAATAAATATCGTAGGACTATACACACAGCGCCATCTGGCCCCAAACTAAGCAGAGCTTGTGCTATGGAAGTCAGATAACTGATAGAATACATACATACTTTTTTTTTTGTAAATACATACAGAACACCCAGACACAGAACATGTGTGTGTTCATTCACGAAATGTTTGCCCTGAGTGGGAACCGAACCCACGCCCTACAGCTCCTTAAGGCAGATATACTACCAATGAGCCAACAGGGCTGTCAATGATGTTTTTTTTGTTTCATAGAACATACTCATAAATTTTATCGATCTATCGAGCGGTTTTAAAAAAACAACATACATCTAAAAATTGTTTACATCGATGTTATTTTCGTTTACTCCGAAATCTCGCTGTTTCATTGGTTTAGTTAAATTTATATATTACTAGCGGACGCCTCGCGGTTTCACCTGCGTAATTCCCGTTCCCGTGGAAATACAGGGATAAAAAGTAGCCTACGTCACCCGTGGATAGTGTAAAAGAATTTTTAAAATCGGTCCAGTAGTTTCGGAGCCTATTCATTACGAACAATCAAATCTTTCCTCTTTATAATAGTACAGATTTTATTAATCCTACTAGGTGGATGTTCCTCATATACATTAAAAAACTCCCTAAAGCAACTCTTTAGCCAATTGTTAGTGCATAGAAATGATGAATCGCGTAGGGGTCCTGAATCCAGAGAGCCCATGTGCTCTGGGGGCGGGAGCGATCGGCCGCAGTAGCTGATCGCGCTGCGGTCGGCGCTACCCGTCTGATAATACGCTATCTGATCTATAACTAACAAAGGGTGAAATAGAAAAAGGTAAACGACATACACACTGACAATGCATATGACTAACGTGATCATTTAAATTTATGCTCAAAACGAGACAGTGAAACTGTCTGTCACATTACACCCCAAGCGGGGCGTCAGTGCAGGACTCATCTCTCCCCATTCAGAGACAGTTTCAAAATTGTAGCGACAATCAATAATATGGTTTTTGATATCTGCAGCTGAGTTTTTTTTGAGGTGGCAAGCAGGGCAACTTATCGGGGCCTCGCGTCATCGTAGAAAAAAGTCTTTACCATATATGTGTGTGTATCTCGCGCCTCGCACTTAACAAAACCTCACCTGAACGCACGGTTTCATTATTAGTGCATGCATGTTACGACCACTAGAGCACTCGGAACTACTTTTTTAGTAAAACGAACTCGGAAGAAAAAGGACCTCACAATGATCTGTCGCTCCGGGCCTCGCAACAGCCAAGGCCGCCGTTGTCAATTTATTCTTTGAAAATAATAATAATAAATATCATAGGACATTACACACAGCGTCATCTGACCCCAAACTAAGCAAGCTTGTGCTATGGAAGACAGATAACTGATAGAATACTTAAATACTTTTTTTTTTTGTAAATACATACTTATAATACATACAGTACACACAGACACTTAATACTAATACAAATAATACTTTGTTCTACGAGTGCGTTTGTTTCAGGCGAACACTAAATATCAAAATGATAAAGTTTGCATCATTCAGATTGTTAGCGAGGAAGTATTGAATACGCTTTCATGCAACGAGTTTTTTTTTAAATGTTTAGATGTTTCCAATCTGTCACTTGTCGCTAAAATTTCTTTAATTTTAATTGTCTTTAATATATTTTGATATCAGTATCCACCCTTGTGTAATTAAAAACGGGACAACTTGGCGTCCCAAAGGTTTCTTTTGGGGACATCGGGATAGAGCTGTGGAAAAAGGGGCATTGCCGTACAAAACAGGATGTATGGTCACGTTATATATGACTGCTCTGTTAGTTCAATTGGCAGTATATATGTAGGACGTGGGTTCGATTCCCACCCAGGGCAAACATTGTGTGGTAATAAACAATTTTTTGTTTTGTGTCTGTGTCTATTGTATGTATTTACAAAATAAAACTATTTAAGTATTCTTTTAGTTATCTGACTTCCATAGTACAAACTTTGCTTAGTTTGGGGTCAGATGGCGCTATGTGTATTGTGCAGACATATTTATTTATTATTGGTGCGTCGCTTTATTTCCATTCTATGTAATAAAACATTATATAGAAGCTACCACCCTAATACACATACCTGGAAAATGTAGTAGGTACCTAGCATTTCTGTACATAGCAATTCTATTCTATCTACTTAACCACCTATGCTCTCAGATGGTGGTATTATAACATACTGAATGTTTCAGGCGTTTAACATTGGAAGATCTCGAAGACTCGTGGGACAGGGGCATTCCCCGGATCAATACTTTGTTCCAAAAGGACAGACACACACTCGCCTACGACAAGGGATGGAGAATTCGGACGGAGTTTAAACAGTATCAGGTACCAAAAAAAAAACAACTGACATTCATCATCATAGACCCAAGACACGCCACTCAACCCAATCTCCAGCTTTTCACTTCCATCCAGCATCCTACATATATCGTCACTCCTTCGAGTCAGGGCGTCTCAACACGTATACCCCAGCGGTCATCGGTTCTGCGACAGATATGCCCATCCCATTGTCACTTCAGCTTGCTAATGCGCTGAACTATGTCTGTGACTTTAGTTCTCTGGCGGATTTTTTCGTTCCGGACTAAATTAATTTTTTTTTTTTTTTTTTTTATGGTTGACAGGCTATTTGTTTGACCACAGCTCACCTGGTGTTAAGTGAAGGTGTGGTCGAAGATGGTAAAGCACACCTAGCCTGGAATGGAACTGGCTCTCAAGTGAGGCTGCCGGAACACACCGTTAGATGCTTGGCGGCAGATTTTCAACTTGAGGGTGGTAGCTAGCCAGCCGAGTACTAGAAAGTACCCTACCACCATGCTATGGTTTCCTCACGATGTTTTCCTTCACCGGCAGCTCAAGCTCATTGTTGGGGTTGAAACCACGCCCTTCGGCATGCGAACCTACCGCGCTAACCACTGAGCTATCATCGCTAAATAAATAATAAATAAAAAAAATGTATAAACATGTCTTTATTATTAATTAACTAGCTGCGCCCCGCGGTGTTACCCGCTACATGCTTTCGGTATAAAAAGTAGCCTATGTTCTAATCCAGGGTCTTATTTAGCCATTGTTATATTATTATTATTGTTTTTTTACTCATTTTACTGAATAATTTCTCTCACAGGTGTTAAAACAAAATCCGTTCTGGTGGACCCACCAACGGCACGACGGCAAACTTTGGAACCTGAATAACTACCGAACTGACATGATTCAGGCGCTTGGTGGTGTTGAAGGAATTCTAGAACACACACTCTTCAAGGGAACGTACTTCCCAACTTGGGAGGGTCTCTTCTGGTGAGTAAATATGTTTTTTGACAATAGACAACACTTTATTTGAGACATAAAACATATTTCAACATAATTGACTATACAAACATACAATAAACATAAAACAAAGAAAAAACTGATAGGTATATAGTATATATATTTTTTATTTTTTTATCTATGTATCTATCTGCAATCAGCCGGGAAGCCATAATCAAATGTTTTGAGTTTAATCTTAGTTGCTTTTGGGATATGCACATCCTGTGATGTGTCATCTCATATTATGGTACTCAGCGACTAGATTGTGGCTAGTCGCGGTCTTTTTAGCCGGAAGAGGTGGTCACTGGTGTCCAGTAGTGTTGCAGCTAAATGGTTTCTATGCAGTCTAAGTCTTTGTTTATAGGCCTCAGAAGACCTTTCTATTTCCTCTCTGATTGTATGGATCTGCATGTATTCATGCACTTCCGTGTTTCGTATAAACCATGGGGCATTGCTCACAGTTTTTAGTGCTTTATTTTGGAAGCGCTGGAGGATTTCTATGTTTGAGTGACTGTATGTATGTTTGAGTGAGTATATATAAATTAAAAAACAAAAGGGAGAAATATATTTTATGTCCCAAACCGACCTCGACTCGACTCAGCATACCTTGACTTTGACTTGACGTTGTACTTTCTGCATTTGCCATTATGAGTTATCTTGATATTTTCGAGTAAATCAAACCGTGTGTCACTCGATTCTGGTCATGCTCTAGTAAAGTAGTTGTGACTTAAAGCTTCTATGATGTTTTGTAGACAACATAATGTTTCATACGTTATGTTAACCTACCCACACACGTACGTAAATAGGTACTTCAAATAAAACGCCACTATTTTTATACACAAACCAGTGACCTGCCCCGGCTTCGCACGGGTTCAATGTAAATACTAATGTGGTGAATATGCATGTATTATACATATAAATAAGCGTTCCTCTTGAATCACTCTGTCTATTGATGGTAACCGTATTAAAATCCTTTGCGTAGTTTAAAATATACAACAGTTTACTGGTCATACCAATTAGTATGACCAGTATTATGCCGAGGTGAGCCCCTATTTTGTAACTGTTTGTTGTTATTTTTGTTGTGTTCTGTGTTACAAAATAAAACAATTTTCATTCTTTCTTTCTTTAAAAGATTTATATGACCAGTATTATGCTGTGGTGAGCCCCTATTTTGTAACTGTTTGTTGTTATTTTTGTTGTGTTCTGTGTTACAAAATAAAACAATTTTCATTCTTTCTTTCTTTAAAAGATTTAAGCGTACAGACGGCGGGAAGCGATTTTTTTTAATACTATGTAGAGATAAGCTAAAGTAAAGAAACAAAATGATTACGTATCAAAAAACTCCGCTAAAACACGCCGTTGTGACAGTTCGCAAACCCGCGTTCAGCCATCATTTGGAATGTGGCATTTACTTACATTACATTTTTTTTCTTGGTGGAAGATCTTAGCAGGAGGTTGTCTAGGTAGGTACCACCGCAGTACCAGTTATTCTGCCGCTAAGCAGTAGTGTGTAAACATTACTGTGTCCCGGTTCGAAAGGTACTGCAGCTAGCGAAATTACTGGGCTGTTGAGACTAACCATCGAAAGTCTCAAAGTAATGAACGCCAAAGCAGTGATGCCCTGGACTTTGTTTTGTTACTCCTGTAATGGTCGTGGGCAGGCGCTATCTCTTACCATCAGGAGAGCTTTTCGTTTGTCTCATTACTTTTTACATATAAAAAAGAAAAAGCTATTTAAATTTAAATACTAACCTACCCACTATTTTTGCATTGCACGTATAGAGTACAATATTCTCAGTTTCATTGATGTTTAGCATTATTTTCTATATTACTATAGATTTCTAGTGTTCACAATAAACATTTTCTGTCTGTTTATAAGTATATACTCATGAGCTATATTCCGATTCAGGGAGAAGGCGTCGGGCTTCGAAGAGTCGATGAAATACAAGAAGCTGACGAACGCTCAGCGTTCCGGTTTGAACCAGATCCCTAATCGACGGTTTACGCTCTGGTGGTCGCCAACTATCAACAGGGCTAACGTGTACGTCGGTTTCCAGGTAAATAAGGAAAAAAAGTTTAACTCTAACAGTATAAATAAGCAGTATGGATAAAGGTAACTAAACCTACACTCGGGTTGCAATTTCTAGGTACTACAGGTTCCTACAACAGGATGGACCCAGAACCCACACTGTGATACCATCAAATGCTTAGAAGTTTCCTCGCTATTAATGTTATACAGACTGTGTTACACAAAATATTCTCAATACTAGCTGCCAGTGTTACCCGCTACATGTTTTCAGGATAAAAAGTAGTCGTATGTATTAATCCAGGGTGTCGGCTACCTCCATACCAAAGTTTAACCAAATCCGTTCAGAAGTATCAGTAAGAAAGAGTAACAAACATCCATCTATCCAAACTTTCACATTTAAAATAAATAAATAAATATCGTAGGACAGCGCTATCTGACCCCAAACTAAGCAAAGCTTGTACTATGGGAGTCAGATAACTGATAGAATACTTAAATACTTTTAAGTAATATTAATAATATAAATAAATATCATAGGACATTACACACAGCGCCATCTGACCCCAAACTAAGCAGAGCTTGTGTGATGGAAGTCAGATAACTGATAGAATACATAAATACTTTTTTTTTTTGTAAATACATACAGTACACCCAGATATAAATATGTAATATTAGTGGGATTCATTTGAGTAAATTTACATGGATAGCCCGCTTTGTCGTGGCTGCAGAGAACGAAATTGTACTGCATGTGTTGTAGCACTGTAAAGCCACAGAAGAAACTAGGGTTGCTTCTAAATTGCATGAGGCAGCTTCATCTTCATCCATGTCACCGCGAATTGTTATCTTTTATCACTATTGACATTTCCATCTTACCTACTGGAGTTACTATGCCAGCGGCTCAGAGCGTCGCTCCGGTACTTCAAGGAGCTGGGTTGAATTGGGTAGGGGGAAATGCACAATACACCCCAAGCGGGACGTCAGTGCAGGACTCATCTCCCCCATTCCGAATAACAATAAGAGTAAATTTACAGGTGCAATTAGATCTAACGGGCATTTTCATGCACGGCAAGATCCCAACGCTGAAGATCTCCCTCATCCAGATCTTCAGGGCTCACTTGTGGCAGAAGGTCCACGAGTCTATCGTCATGGATTTGTGTCAGGTAATATGAATTGGAGACTCGGTACCTGTCAAATTGCTGCATCAAAACATTGTAGCTCTATAAAAACATATTATTTCTAGGATTCTTCTCCACCTAGTAGTCCACCAATAAATACCGCTCTTTCGCTCCCCGTCGATAATGATTTGATGATAGCTCTGTCAAAAACAGAACCTGATATCGACCACCGTAGACCGCATCTTCGCTTAACATCAGGCGGGATGGCGGTCAAACGCAAGCCTATCTATTATATAAAAAAAAAAAAAAAACCAACTGGTTCAAAAAATGCAGGCGCAAACATTTCATTAAGGGCCAAGTCCTCGACCGTGGGAACTTTTGCTTGAACACCTACATTGATATTTTCCACTCACACAGACGTATATACGTCTGACGTTAGATTTGAATACATTGACGTCACGCTAAAATAGATAAGGAGAGTTAAATTACTATAGCCACGAGCAAGAAGGAGACAGAATGTTTATTCCTATTGCCGGAAGCGGATTTTACATTGATTATCTGTTACATTATGACAGAAGTTTTTTTTTTGTTTTGGCATCGCGTTTTGAATATTTGCCAGTGTCAAGTGTCAAATACAAAACGGGCGGGAAGCATGCGCGCGGTGCTCGGTACCGCCGCCACCGCGCGCCCTCTCGTGACGTGCTATACACGACCACGAGACTCGTGACGTTAGATTGTCAGATTCAGAGATTCTCGATGGTTTGTAGCGCCTACCAAAATAAAACAGCAACAGACGTAACGCAGAAAAGAGATTTTCAGCAGGCACTATCAGAAATTTTCATCAAACTATCCGTACTTATCTGCTAATAGAGTAAACAAAACGTACAATAAAAGGTCTAAGCCTTAAATGTATCTGCATCAAAGTTAGCATCTATAAAATTGCGCCTTTCCTATAATTATTTTGATGTCAAGATTACGGATTAAAAATAATTTGGCCATATTCTATTTCATAATTTCAAGAAACGAAAAGCGTTTGAAACTATTTTTTCTCCAAGCATAATAATTCAGGATATGTACTATAGTATTCATTAATTTCAAACTTCCACATGATGTATAACGGCACAAAAATGTTGACAAAAACACATCGATTGCCTTATTTCACAAGACTTGCCCGTTAATAAATAATGAATCGTGTGAAATAAATATCATAAAAATAATTTGTGTTTTTTATTGAAGCAATGAAGAAAAATATAGGGGGCATCAAATTTTTTTCTATAATCCGGTGGGCACCATGCAAAAAAGGTTGGGAAACCCTTCTCTAAACAAGTTGAAATTTACAGGTGTTTGATCAAGAATTGGACGCGTTAGAGATCGAAACAGTGCAGAAGGAAACCATTCACCCGCGGAAATCTTACAAGATGAACTCGTCTTGCGCCGACATTCTCCTCTTCTCTGCATACAAATGGAATGTCTCACGGCCTTCCTTGCTTGCTGATACCAAGTTAGTATATCTTGTCTTGTCTAGAATAACTCTATCTGTTATCTGGTTCTCATAATACTTATAAGCTTTACTTGCCTTAATGCTTGAGACACTGTCATACCCACTCATATCTTTCTAATCATAAAATACTGAAATCTTTACTTTACTCATTAAGCTGATCAGCAAATTTTAAGGGAATGTTTTTTACTAAACATTTCATTTCATTTATTTCAAAAAAACTACAATTATCATTTTTATCCTAATGCAATATTGTTAGTAAAGAGTAAATTATATTTTTGTTATGTAAAAGTCAATTATTGTTAATGTCAATTATATAATCCATTATGTCAAATAACATAATAATAATAATTCTTCTCGACCAACATCTCAAGAGACTCTCGCTAGACGGTTGGGTCAAGGGTCAGCTTCAAAAGGCAGTGATCCTTGACACGGCGCGCATTGTGAGGAGGTTCCTCACTCTGCAGCCCTAACCACCGGCAGCTTGAGCCCTGCCCCGCTGCCGGCGGCACCCTAGCTTTTAAGTTTTTTATATTATATATGTTTTTTAAATATTTAATGTAAAAAATTTAAAAAATAAGATGAAAAATAAATAACGATGAATAATTCTTAATTAAATTCATAGTCAGCTAAATAGTTATAATACATGGTCAACTATAGGTAACATACAGATTCACTAAGAAATAATAAATATCGGTAGACATTTATTTATAAATGTCCACCGATATTGTGATGTGTTGTTGTACACCGGTGTATCCTCAAACTAAGCAAAGTTTTTACCATGGGAACCAGATAATAATTTATAGATTTGTTTTTGTAAATACACACCCCAGGATTTTTCAAAAGTTATCTAGTGAGAGAATTGTATTAAAGTTATTGTTAAGTTATCTTTAATTAGTTGCGCCCCGCAGTGTTACTCGCTACATGTTTTAGGATAAAAAGTAGCCTATATTCTAATCCAGGGTCTCGGCTACCTCTATACCAAATTTCATCCAAATCCGTTTAGTAGTTTTTGCGTGACAGAGTAAAAACATCCATCCAAACTTTTACATTCATAATATTATTGGGATAGTTATCACATAATATAAATATAAATATCGTGGGACTATACACACAGCGCCATCTGACCCCAAACTAAGCAAAGCTTGTGTGATGGAAGTCAGATAACTTATAGAATACATAAATACTTTTTTTTTTGTAAATACATACTTATAATACATACAGAACACCCATGAAGTTTGTATGAAACTTTTTTTAATTTTTTCCAGAGACACGATGGACAACACAACGACGCAGAAGTATTGGCTGGACATCCAGCTGCGATGGGGAGATTACGACTCGCACGACGTGGAAAGATACGCGCGGGCCAAGTTCCTGGACTACACGACAGACAACATGTCCATTTACCCTTCGCCGACCGGTCTGCTCATTGCCATAGACTTGGCGTATAACTTGCACAGGTAACAATAAAATGTTTTTTTTTTTTTTTATTTATGGTTGACAGGCTAGTTGTTTTGACCACAGCTCACCTGATGTTAAGTGAAGGTGTGGTCGAAGATAGTAAAGCACACCTAGCCTGGAATGGAACTGGCTCTCACTTGAGGCTGCCGGAACACACCGTTAGATGCTTGGTGGCAGATTTTCAACTTGAGGGTGGTAGCTAGCCAGCCGAGTACTAGAAAGTACCCTACCACCATGCTATGGTTTCCTCACGATGTTTTCCTTCACCGGCATCTCAAGCTCATTGTTGGGGTTTGAACCCACGCCCTTCGGCATGCGAACCTACCGCGCTAACCACTGAGCTATCATCGCTACAAAATGTAAAAAATTACATGCTTTAAAAAGTTTAAAATAGGTACTATAACCTGACTAAATAACTATAATTGACTGATTTGACAGCCCTGTTGGTTCATTGGTATGTCTGCTCCAAGAGCTGAAGGCATGGGTTCGATTTCCACCCAGAACAAGCATTTTGTAGTTATGATAGCTCAGTGGTTAGCGCGGTAGGTTCGCAGGCCGTGGGTTCAAATCCCAACAATGAGCTTGAGCTGTCGGTGAAGGAAAACATCGTGAGGAAACCATAGCATGGTGGTAGGGTACTTTCTAGTACTCGGCTGGCTAGCTACCACCCTCAAGTTGAAAAATTTGTCGCCAAGCATCTAACTGTGTGTTCCGGCAGCTTCACTTGAGAGCCAGTTCCATTCCAGGCTAGGTGTGCTTTACCATCTTCGACCGCACCTTCACTTAACATCAGGTGAGCTGTGGTCAAACACCTAGCCTGTCCAAACCATAGAAAAAAAAAAATGTTTGTTCTGTGTCTGGGTTCACTGTATGTATTATAAGTATGTATTTACAAAAAAAAAACTATTTAAGTATTTTATCAGTTATCTGTCTTCTGTGGCATAAGCTGTGCTTAGTTTGGGGTCAGATGGCGCTGTGTGTCATGCCCTATGATATTTATTTATTTAATTAAAGGAAACAATTTTGTTTGTGTCACCAAAACTAAATTGATGATCAATAGTACCGAGCGTAGCCTTTACTTGGTGGTAGATTTCTTTAGCAGGAAGTCGTCTAGATAGGTGCCATCACAGTACCATATACTCTGCCACCAAGCAGTAGTGTGTAAACATTACTGTGTTCCGGTTTTGAAGAGTACTGCAGTTTGCATTACTGGGTTGTTGAGACTAACCATCTAAAAGTAATGATCGCCAAAGCAGTGATGCCCGGACTTCGTTTTGCTACTCAAAGTTCTGTGTATCGCTGCAATGGTCATGGACATGCGTTATCTCTTACCATCAGGAGAGCGCATCGTTCGTTTCATAACATTTACATTTTTTTTTAAATGTGTTGAGGGTAAGGAAATACGATAAGTCCAAGACTATGTTTATTTGGACCAAAGTCAGGTTTTTGTCGATAATGTATGTGTGTTTGATGTGATAAATCGCGCTTCACAGTTTTATTAATGTATTCCTGTATTCTGAATCCCTCAGTGCATACGGAAATTGGTTCCCTGGCTGCAAACCTCTGATCCAGCAAGCGATGGCAAAGATAATGAAAGCGAATCCAGCGCTGTATGTGCTGCGCGAGCGCATAAGGAAAGCGCTGCAGCTGTACTCGTCTGAACCGACGGAGCCCTACCTCTCCAGTCAGAACTATGGAGAGTTGTTCTCTAACCAGATCATCTGGTAAGATATATTATCTATTTATATTTGGTAAAGTATTTTCTGGTACTCAGCTGGCTTGCTACCACTCTCAAGTAGAAAATCTGCCGCCAAACACTTCTTGGTGTGATCCGGCAGCGTCACTTGAGAGCCAGTTCCATTTCAGGGTAGGTGTGCTGCCCCATCTTCGACCACACCGTGGTCAAACACAGCATTTTAGCAAAGAAATTCCCACCTCTTGCACATGACATCTTTTCTCGGAACTAACTGCGCTATAGTTATATAGATGCACATTATTACAAACATTTGTTCTAACCGTTTTGTAGTTTTAAATTCAACAATGTAAATTTCTTATACAAGTAAAAATATGATTTTATTAAGGTAATACATAACTTATTACATGTCAACTATAATTTGTTTTTATAATTATAAAATACTTAAATTTAATATATTTTATGTATGTCAAATACAATTTTCAATTTCGGAATTCATTCATACAATTTAAAATTACAAAAGCACAAAAAAATACAATTCATATCAAAAATTATAAAAAAATGTCAAAAAGAAAACAATAAAAATTCATTGAAATATAATTATAGTGAATATTTTAGTAGTAGTATGTAGTATGTACATATAAATACGATGATACATATACATAATATCTACATAATTATGTATATGCAGATATATACATTATTGCTTTCGACTATACAAGGTTATAAGCTTGGAGTGGACTAAACTGAAAGGAGGTCACTCGTGAATAATTGGTTAAACCTTGACCGAGGATGTTGGATAAGATGTATAATAAGTACAATTACTTCTTACATTCCAAGAGGAAACAGAATATAAAAGAGAGGCGAGAGGTCTTCTTCTCGCCTCTCTTAAATTCCTACGTACATTCCCTCTTGGGAAGCCCCACGAACCTTCCATTTGTTGTTTTTCGATTTTATGGTCGCCGCTCTTATTATTATATTATAGATAGATATAACTCTTGATTGTGCACATCATAAATAGAAAAGAGTACAGAGAACAAAAAACCTTATTAACTAGTGACACAAGTGGCGGCCTTATCGCTAACAGCGATCTCTTCCAGGCAACCAAGACAAGAAAAACACGATAGAAAACATAAGAAACAGACGGGAGATTATGTTGGTAAAATGCGTCATAGCATCTTAATATGTGTTCAGGTTCGTAGACGACACCAACGTGTACCGAGTGACCATCCACAAGACTTTCGAGGGTAACTTGACCACGAAGCCGATCAATGGAGCTATCTTCATCTTCAACCCGCGCACGGGACAGCTCTTCCTGAAGATCATCCACACTAGTGTGTGGGCCGGACAGAAGCGTCTTGGACAGGTAAACTTCACAAACTCCCTTATTTCTTTTTTTAGGGGTTTTTTTTTTATATACAGAATAGGTTCGCGTTTGACCACACCCTGCCTGATGTTAAGCAGGATGCAGTCCAAGATGAAGCACGCTTACCTAGAAAAAAAAAACCTGTTTACTCTAGATTTGAAGACACCCAAATTGTACTTCGCGGGAAAAACAGACGCTGGCAGAGAGTTCCACATCCTCGCTGTGCGTATGAAGAATCGTCGTATGTGGAATCGAAGCGCTTAGTCCGTACGTGGGGAATGTCCACCATGTATGGATGGCGTTTAGGCCTAGTCTGCCTAGCCGTCCGGTAATAGAAAGGGGCTAGCGGAACCAAATTGTGCAATTCCGTGGCACACTCCCCGAAATGTATCCGATAGAAGACAGACAAGCAAGCGACTTTGCGTCGGTGCTCAAGGCTTTGTAACTGAGACGTGGCCAGGGTGTCGTCGCCAATTAGTCGGGTTTCTCGAGCTCCGCCCGGAAACTGGGTGTCGGGATCGCACCCTCCAAATCCTTCGAGGGCAATGTCTCCTAGCGTCCAGTTTCGGCAAATAGTTTCCTATCTGCCTATTTCTAATTGTTATTACGTCGATTTGAAACAGGTTTAGCGGATTCAAGAGAACACACACTCAAAACAGAAAACATTTTGCTGGTTATTATTTATTCTTGTATAGCTGCGCCCCGCGGTGTTACTCACTGTTACACATGTTTTTTGAGATAAAAAGTAGCCTATGTCCATCCATGCCTAATCCATGGTGTCAGCTACCTTCATACCAAATTTCATCCAAATCCGTTCAGTAGTTTTTGCGTGAAAGAGTAACAAACATCCATCCATCCATCCAAACTTTCACATTTACAATATTAGTGGGATTGTATGAATGGTTTTATTGTAAATTTTAATGTTGGTCCAGCCAACATGTTGGTTGTTGGTTTTGTTGTTGTTGTTCTGTTTGAATTTTTGAAATTGGTCCAGTAGTTTCGGAGCCTATTCAATACAAACAAACAAAAAATCAAATCTTTCCTCTTTATAAGTAGGTATATATTATATCATTTGTAATGTGTATATAACCAAAGTATGTTTGTTGTAGCTCGCGAAATGGAAGACCGCCGAAGAAGTGGCGGCCCTGATTCGATCGCTGCCCGTGGAGGAGCAGCCCAAACAGATCATCGTCACCAGGAAAGGCATGTTGGACCCTCTTGAGGTGAGATCTAAATAAAAATCTTTTGGAATTATTTTTAAATTCGCTGTCTTTTTTTTATTATTACATATAGGTTTGCATTTAACCGCCAACTCGCCTGATGTTAAGCTAAGGTGCGGTCTACGGTGGAGCACGCTCGCCTAGAAGAAACCGTTTCACTCGCGACTTGAAGGCACCCAGATTGTATCTATCAGGGAACAACTCGGGCAACCATCGAAAGTCTTAAAGTAATGAGCGCCAAAGCAGCGATGCCCCGGACTTTTGTAACTTTTTTTTTTTTTTTTTTTTTTTTTTTACACTGAAACCACAGCTACTGGCATTTATTTTGGTCTTTATTTGCGGTAAATCACAATTGCTTGAATAAAACAGTAGATTATGCCCCATTTGTCCATAAATGGGAAAAAATTGTTTGTATGGAAATCGAACCACCTTAAAGTTCTGTGTATTGATGCAATGGTCATGGGCATGTTCTCTTACCATCATGAGAACGTATCGTTCGTCTCATTACGTTTACAGAAAAAAACCTAGCAGCTCGCCCTGGTTTCGCATGGGAAAACAAAACCCTATTAACAATATAAATATAGTCTATGTCACTCAGTGATACTGTGGCATTCTAATGATGAAGGAATTATTCAGATCGGTCCAGTAGTTTCGGAACCTATCCAATACAAACAAACAATAAATCTAAAAATCTAATCTTTCCTCCTTATTATAGTGTAGAGAAAATCAAACACAAATTTTGATTTTATAAAAAAGTAAGTCCCTACTATTTGTTGGTACTTTATAAAAATGAATTGTTCTTTTGACATCTCAGGCCTAATCTTTCAGAATACATCTTGTAACTTCTCCGTTTTCATGACAGGTGCATTTGCTCGACTTCCCGAACATCGTGATCAAGGGCTCGGAGCTCCAGCTGCCGTTCCAGGCCTGCCTGAAGGTGGAGAAATTCGGAGACCTCATCCTGAAGGCGACCGAACCACAAATGGTGCTGTTCAACTTGTACGACGACTGGCTCAAGACCATCTCCTCTTATACTGTAAGTATTTAATTATATGTATATGTAGCAGCCAACTAGCTTAATTAGCCGTTCAATCAACAGTCTAGTCTCTTTATTAACTCTCTCTCTCTCTCTTTCTCTCTCTCTCTCTCTCTCTCTTTCTCTCTCTCTCTCTCTCTCTCTCTCTCTTTCTCTCTTTTTTTTACAGCGCCGTTCATCTTGCGGCCTCAATGATATTCCGCGGTAGCGTAGCGTTGTATGTTTATCGCGGTAAAGTTTAATATTGGAAATGATGAATCGCGTAGGGGTCCTGAATCCAGAGAGCCCATGTGCTCTGGGGGCGGGAGCGATCGGCCGCAGTAGCTGATCGCGCTGCGGTCGGCGCTACCCGTCTGATAATACGCTATCTGATCCAATATAATCTAATTTTTCCATTTTCAATCGCGCGTACAACAATTTAATCCTTTGTTATTACATCTTCTAATAGGAAGTACTAGACGCTGTCATATAGGTTTTTATGAGGACAAAAACCTTAGACATGTTTCATTTGTTCTAGATTTATGGTAATATGTAGTAAGACGCTATCCTGATTGTTTTTTTTTATTCTATTTTATTTTGGGGACTTGTGGTAGCCCCATGCCAGCCCCATCGTATTTTCTAACATGTTACAACTAAAATAAAAATTATCTACACACCACACTAACATATTCACACTCTCATACACATATTCACTCCCCCGCATACACACTAATCATAATATAGGTGGGTCACTTGAGGCGACTTACACAACTTAACAGCTCCCTGGCTGCGTCAGAACAGGGCTTAGACAGCAGCCTGTTGTATCTACTAACGTCCCCTGATTGTAAGACGTACACTTGTCTATAACCGCTGCACAAGTATCTGCACAAGGCTTTGTGTAACAAAATACAAGCCCAAGGCATCATTGCATGCAATGGTCGTGGGCAGGCATTATCTCTTACCATCAAGAGAGTTACATTCAAATTTGAATACATAAGTAACATTCAAACCACACATACTCTTTGATTTTGGACCATGTTTGATGCAATCTATAATTATTTTTTTTACCATCGACGACCCTTTACTAAGAGATATTTTACCTAGCAAAACTTTTAGTAAATTCGTCTATTTCTTGACGTCCTCAGGCGTTCAGTCGTCTGATTCTGATCCTTCGAGCTCTGCACGTGAACACGGAACGCACGAAAGTCCTCCTGAAGCCCGACAAGACTACGCTTACTGAGCCGCACCACATCTGGCCCACGCTCTCCGACGATGACTGGATCAAGGTTGAAGTTCAGCTCAAGGACCTCATCTTGGCTGATTACGGCAAGAAAAACAAGTGAGTAGATATGTTTTTTTAAATACTTTTAAAAATAGCGTATTTTTTTTTTTAATATTGTCGGACATTATTTACATCCACATCTGACGCCAAACTAAGCAAAGCTTATACTATGGTAGTCAGATAACCGATAGAATACTTACTTATGTAGTTTTTTTTGTGCCTACATACTTATAATACAATACAGTACACCCAGACACAGAACAAATATTTGTTTATACCACACAATGTGTAAGTGGTGGGTATTCTGCCACCAAGCAGTAGTGTGTTAATATTACTGTATTCCGGTTTGAAAAGTACTGCAGCTAGCGAAATTACAGGGCTGTTGAGATTAACTATTGATAGTCTTAAAGTAATGAGCGCTAAAGATGCTCTGGACTTCGTTTCCTACTCAAAAGTTCTGTATATCTCTGTAATGGTCATGGGCATGCGTTATCTCTTACCATATAATATATATTTATATTTGACATATCATATTGACATTTTTATTATTGTGATTCGATTAATTGTGATACGACGAATTTTCCGCAAAACCCCAAAATATAAATGTATTCTCTCCACAGCGTGAATGTGGCATCTCTAACCCAGTCTGAGATCCGCGACATAATCCTGGGCATGGAGATATCCGCGCCGTCCGCGCAACGCCAGCAGATAGCCGAGATAGAGAAGCAGAGCAAGGAGCAAAGCCAGCTCACAGCCACCACCACCCGGACTGTGAACAAGCACGGAGACGAGATCATCACCTCCACTACCAGCAACTACGAGTCGCAGACGTTCAGGTAATCATTATATCCATGTAGACGTCGAACTTTTGAAGTTCGTTCTACTGAAATAGCTGGCACATGGGTCATATTCGTAATCGGGTGCTGCTTGCGGGTCGCTGGCCTATTCGCAGTATCCACACTAACTAGTAATAAGATTATCATCAAACTAACTTCCTTCCTATGTGTAGTGTGTTCAATTTTTAACAGACTCAAAAAAAGGAGGCGGTTCTGAATTCGACTGTATTTTTTTTATATAATGTTTATTACTCGAGAATTCCGCCAATTATGAATTGATTTTGATGATTCCTATTTTGCTTGGTAGTACCCATATAAATTTTATCGAAATCGATCAAGCTGTATTAAAATAAATTAAATTAAAAAAAGATTAAGGGTTATAAGCTTTTGATGTACTTAGCCGAATGTTATATCGGAAAATGTTGGCTCAACCGCAACCTCGGTCCTCAGCTAAGTTCCCAATAAAGAAATCGACCTATAACCTATCTGCATCCCAAGTTTCATCGAAATTGGTCATGGTATTAAAGAGTAAAGTAAAGTGACAAATATACAAGCAACCCTTCGGGACAAACATACAAACTGACCTTCGGTTTTATAATATAATTGTTATGATTCTTTTCCCCTTTTAATATAACCATAATATGCGTGTAGTTTGTATAATTACCAAATAGATTGAATTTTTCATCATATCGGAATGAATGGAAGATTTCTTACTGTTTTTTTTAATTTAGATTGTCATCAAAACTTTTTTTTAAATTGTAGTCTGATTGCAATGTTCTTCCCACAGTTCGAAGACAGAGTGGCGCGTGCGAGCGATCTCCGCGACCAATCTACATCTCCGTACGAACCACATCTACGTGAGCTCGGACGACATCAAAGAATCTGGCTACACATACATTCTGCCCAAGAATTTGCTCAAGAAATTCGTCACAATCTCTGATTTGAGAGCACAGGTAAGAGAAGTAGACACTTTAATTATTTTTTTATTTTTTCCTGGTGGTAAGTGTTAACGCCTGTCCGTGACCATTGCAGCGACACACAGAACTTTGAAAAGCAAAATAAATTCCAGGGCATCGCTCCTTTGGCGCTCATTACTTTAGTGACTTTTGGTAGTTAGTAACAGCCCAGAAATTTCGCTAGCTGTAGTACCCTTCAAACCGGAACACACTACTGCTGCAGAATATCTGGTACTGCGGTGGTACCTACCTAGACGACCTGCTAAGGAGATCTACCACTAAGTAAATTCTACTTAGTAAACTTCTGCATATATGTAGAATTGTAGATACTTGAAATAGCCCAACAAACTGTCCAATCTACCATAGGACCATACCAGAGGACGCAATTTTATTTTTTAGATATCAAAGGGTTAAATCCAAGTTTGTGGGGTTGCAACCCTTGTCCCACGGCCGCCATCTTGGAAAAAGGGGGTACAAATGGTTTTTACGGTTTATCTGTCTCACAAAAAAATTATTAAATCATTTTTCGTTGCAAATAATTTTTTAGCATGGGATGAAGTATCTGTACTAGTTTATATTTATCTGTGTTAATATTACTTATTGTTTACAGATCGCGTGTTACCTGTACGGCGTGGCGCCTCCAGACAACCCTCAAGTCCGCGAAGTGCAATGCTGCGTCCTGCCCCCGCAGTGGGGCACGCACCAGGGCGTCCACCTGCCTCGCGCGCTGCCCAAGCATCCCGCGCTGCAACACCTGCAACCGCTCGGCTGGATGCACACACAGCCTAACGAGCTCCCGCAGCTGTCACCACAGGTATATGTCGTCAGATACTCGGGGAGCCCACAGTGGGCAAACTCTAGGGTTATATCAAATTTTCAGCTGTCTTAGAAACGCTCAATAGCGTGGTTTATCCAATACGCAGAATTTACGCACCCGTTACCCGCGACTTAGTCCGCGTGGGATTTAACGAAAAGTTAATCTTATAGTATCTTTTAGGTAGTATCTTATAATGTTAATCCAAACACTAAACTATATGTGTGCCAAATTTCATCAAAGTCCGTTCAGCTGTATTTCCGTGATTGTAAAACAAACATCCATTCATCTTTACAAACTTTCACATTTATTTAATTATTTTTTTGACATCCCTGTTGGTTTATTGGTAGTATGTCTGCTCCAAGAGCTGAAGGGCGTGGGTTCGACTCCCACGCAGGACAAGCATTTTGTGATACAAATGTTTGTTCTGTGTCTGGGTGTACTGAATGTATTTACAAAAAAAACTAAGTATTCTATCAGTTATCTGACTTCCATAGTACAAGGTTTGCTTAGTTTGGGGTCAGATGGCGTTGTGTAATGTAAAAAAAAAAGAATACTTACATACTTATAATAAATATAGAACACCCAGACACAGAACAAACATTTTTTATACCACAAAATGTTTGTCCTGGGTGGGAATCGAACCCACGCCTTCAGCTTTTGGAACAGACATACTACCAATGAACCAACAGGGCCGTCAACTTGGCCCAATTACAATTGATAGACGAAATGATGTTTTTTAATATCTAAAGTTAATTTTTTTTCTCTAACAGGACATAACAACTCACGCGAAAGTAATGGCCGAGAATCCATCCTGGGATGGCGAGAAGACCGTGATCATCACCTGTTCCTTCACCCCCGGCTCGTGTTCACTCACGGCCTACAAACTCACCCCCAGTGGGTACGAGTGGGGCGCAAAGAACACAGATAGAGGAAATAACCCTAAAGGTTATTTACCTAGCCATTATGAAAGGGTACAGATGCTGCTGTCTGATAGATTCCTTGGTTACTTCATGGTACCCTCGCAAGGAAGCTGGAATTACAACTTTATGGGTGAGTGTTTCGAGTTTCTAGTTCAAAAACAATTTTATTATTGTCAACAACAACAACATACAAAAAAGTTTTATCTTATTACACATCTGCTACTACTATTATAATGCTAAAAACAACTAGCTACTTATAGTTTTGTAGTTTAGTTGTTTCACTTAGGTGGTAGATTTCCTTAGCAGGAGGTCGTCTAGGTAGGTACCACCGCAGTACCAGATATTCTGCCGCCAAGCAGTAGTGTGCAAACATTACTGTGTTCCGGTTTGAAGGGTACTGCAGCTAGCGAAATTACTGGGCCGTTGAAGACTAACCATCGAAAGTCTCAAAGTAATGAGCGCCAAAGCAGCGATGCCCCGGACTTTGTTTTGTTACTCAAAGTTCTGTGTATCGCTGCTATGGTCATGGACAGGCGTTATCTCTTACCATCAGGAGAGCGTCTCGATCGTCTCATTACTTTAACATAAAAAAAAATAGTTGTGAGTGAATTTATCTAAAAGTTGGGACAGCGATATTTATTTATACTTTTTTTTATGATATTTGGAAAACATTACAATGCAGAGACATGATTTACAGTTTTAGAACATTTTGCGCTTGTAACATTATACGACTAAACGTTATTCTTTAGGTGTCCGTCACGACGCGAATATGAAATACGGCGTGCAGCTGGGCAATCCACGCGAGTTCTATCACGAGGTGCACCGGCCGGCGCACTTCATGAACTTCGCGGCCATGGAGGACGCCGCCGCGCCGCCGCTCGCCGCCGACCGCGAGGATTACTTCGCGTAGATTACTGTACTCTCCCGGAAACTACCACGAGCAAATAAACTCCAACACGGCGACTTCCGACCATGTTTCTTTAACTAGCCTAGTATGAACTGTCCAACAGGTTTGTAGCGATGATAGCTCAGTGGTTAGGACCTCCTTTTGGTTTATACACCCTAAACTCATAATCCTGTAGCTAGCGAAATTACTAGGCTGTTGAGACTAACCATCGAAAGTCTCCAAAGTAATGAGCCAAAGCAGCGATGCCCCGGACTTTGTTTTGCAACACAAAGTTCTGTGTATTGATGCAATGTTCATCGGCATGCGTTATCTCTTACCATCAGGAGAGCGTATCGTTAGTCTCATTACTATGACATTAAAAAAAAATCATACCAAAACTTACTTTACTAAAAAATCCCACAAAAAAAAATATAAACAAATTGCAATAGTTTAGTGTTTTTTCATGGTGTGAAGGATGTTCACTTACCTAACATTCTAAGCTATAACTTCTTGACTTGAGTTCCTGACCAACCCTATTATTATAAAACTGTCACTCGCCTCATTGTGGCAAGGCTTAGTTGACTAAACTACCTAAAGTTTGGTAGTATCTACACATTTTCAAGAACACTTGAACATTACTACTGGGCTGTTGAGACTAACCATCTAGTCTCAAAGTAATGAGCGCCAAAGCAGCGATGCTCTGGACGTTGTTTTGTTACTCAAAGTTCTGTGTATCGCTGCAATGGTCATGGACAGGCGTTATCTCGTAACATCAAGAGAGCACCTCGATCGTCTCATTACTTTTACATTAAAAAAAACGTGTAGATTCGCTCATGGATTCGCTGGTGGTCAGTTCATAAAATGCTATGGTCTTAGTTGGTTGCGCTAGCTCTTAGTTAACTTGATTATTGTACTTGTGTTGTTTGTAATACATAGTGTAAGGAGACTGCATAGTAAGAGGAATTTTAATAAATGGATCTTAAAAGTTGTGTTATTTTCTTTCAAAAGCTCTTAACTCATGAACTTTTTAGTCTACATAACTTACTAAAAGGAAATGCAGTATACAGTCGTAAGTTTGGGTGTACTACACTGAAAAGGGTTACTACTTAAAAATCAGCTGCTTTCGTACACTTAATGAAAGCAGCTGTTTTTGTGTTGTGATTTGTGTTTTGCTCAGTATTGTGTTTAACACAACTCATATCAAATTGAACCGGCAAGCGCAGCGTAGGACGTCCACATGGTGGACAGACTACCTAATAAAGACCGTAGGAACGCGCTGGATGCGAGCCGCTTCTAACCGGTCTTTGTGGAAGTCAATGGGGAAAGTCCAGTAGTGGACGTCCTACGGCTGAAATGATGATGATGATATCAAATTGAATTAGAAAATTATGATCGCCCAAAAGTAACTGCCCGTCAAAGTAAGGGCATATATAATGTCCTCTGTGGCAAGGGCGACGGAAGGGCAAGGATTCTAACTTGGACCTTTCAAACCCTTGATTATTCGTCTGAGGATTCTAAGAATAGTAGAGAGATGCTAAATGTCAGGTTCGTAGACACTGATGACAGGAAATAAATCTTTGACCATAATAATCGTGTGTGAAATAAATACTTGTTTTTTTTAATTCGTCTAATCGTGTCGGGCCTAGCACCGTTTTTTTATGGTTGACAGGCTAAGTGTTTGACCACAGATCACCTGATGTTAAGTGAAGATGGTAAAGCACACCTAGCCTGGAATGAAACTGCTGTCTGCTTACTGAACAAGGATTGCCATAAATTGATATAATAGTTATAAATAATTATGACGTAGGTTGGGCACCGCACTGCTTATCTGTAACAAGTTATGAACTAGAATCTAGATACAATACAAAACAGACATTAGCCCCGCATAATAATCACCGCCAAAGGCTAGAATTTTAGAAGCTTTTGCAACTGTAATACAAAATAACCTGTTAATTATTTTGGAGTATGATAACGACGAAATCGACTAAATTTTTAAAATAAGCTCTGAAAACTAAAGATAGCACTAGCGGTACAGAATAAAAACTACAGTCCGAAATTTGTTTATAGTTTGTAAGACCAACATTGATTTTAACGCAACCCCTTGGAACCGAATCCATATTAGCTGGCAAGAAATTCGACGTTGTTGTTGTGTTGGATGTGTTTCTCGTACTCACAGTTTCTTCGCTTCGCGTCACTCCGAGATCCGGCTTGAAATAATGTTGTAAGTTAACTATAACTATATTTTTCTAACTGTTTTCGGACTGCTTAAATTTTTTTTCACGAATATCAGTTTGCTGTCAATGTCACAATATTGTTTGGCTTGGCATTTGAAATTTTGAATATTTTTTTCATAATTGATTCTGTTCTGGCTTTGTGAATTCCAATTCGTACAGTTCAATCATGTTGTGATTAACAATCTGTGATTCAATCATTTATTTTGTTTGTTCATATTCGTACGTTTTGCCGGCATTTCTTAATTGCAATAGTAAAACAATGGGGGACCACGATGATTTCGAAGATAATCAGTTTCCCGATAACGATGAGTATGTACCCTATGTAACAGCGGGTAATCTCGCCCAGAAGAATGGAGCGAAAATTAGCCTTTGGGGCAAAGTCACCAAAGTTTCTGCCAGCGAAGGTTTCTACGTCAAGACTGTGGACGATCAGGAGATCCTTATAAAGCTAAAAAAACCGTTGAACGAACCTCTTGAAGGCTGGTATGAGATTTACGGTGTTTCACAAGGAAAAAGCGTGCTTTGCGATGAGTATGTACCATTTTCCGGAGATATGGCCAAAGATGTTGACACGGAAGGACATAAAGCTTTAGCACGGCTGCTATTAGCTCTTGATGACCCTTGGAATCTTGGAGAAGGTTCAACAAGTATAGATGGTGCAATGCAGTACTAATTTGAGTTCTAAGCTAAGATTAGAAATAAGTTATAATAAGTTCAGTTTATAAGTTCTTAATACTTTATTCAAGGCAAAAATACATACATATACTTGCAAAATAAAAGCCTTGATCCTTAATGTAAAAGTTTCTATATTTGTATTACAAAGCATTATTACTTACAATAATCGTTTTTGTTGGTAAATTGTGTTCAGAAAAAAAGTAGTTATGATCTGTGAGTGCTGAGGTGTAAGGATTTGTTATGCTAGCATCCTTTAAAAAAATAGCACAAAAGAAATTACTTATGGAGATGCATCCATCTTTAAATGTATTCTGTTTTACGCTTTGGAAAGCAGTTTGAAGTAAATTTCAACTTAAATGTTGTAGACAAGTTGCCAATAACAAGAATGTTTGTAAAACCAATCTATAATCATATTTGGTATTAGTTTATTTTCCTATAGCCTACCATTATGATATTGATTATCACAGTTAGTAGGAAAAAATGGATAAATCACATATTTTTTGATAAATTACAATTGTTACAAACATTAAAACTTGCAATTTAGCTGCTTATTTCTTGTATGCCCTCTCCCTTTTCTCTGTAAAGTTTCTTGCATAGCTTTTTCTCAGATGTAATGCATTTTGTTGTTCTTTATTAATTGACCAACAGTAATCTCCCATCATGTTGATGTTCCACTATCATATTACGAATGATAATTCTAAAGTTTGGGGTTTCACAATACCCAATGTTGAGAGATGTAGCTATCCAGCCAAGCACTAGAAAGTACCCTACCATGCAATGGTTTCTTCAAGATGTTTTCCTTTACCTCAAGTTATTTGTTGAGGTTTGAACCCTCACCCTTTGGCATATGAACTTACCTTGGTTGAGCAGGGATGGAAATTAGATAGGGGTTTTTTTTTACTTTAGATAAGCTTGTTTTTTACCACCATCTCACCTGATCAATAATGGAGCATATGGGCAGTGAAGGTATATGTTGATAAACATATATAAAAAAGGGCCTTAAAGCTATACCTAGGCACTGTATGGGTTTCTATTGCTGCAAATCAACGAACCCTGAAACCTCCATGGTGATATTTAACACTAAGAAGTTTTGGCTCTGATCAGACCTTTTAAATAAAATTATGGTTAAGATAATCAGGGTTGGAAGAAGTAAATGTTAGGTTATATCCAGCATTGCACCCGAGGGTAAGCTTTTATGTTGGCCTCCTTGTTTTTCTTGTACAATGACTTCATACGTTTCTCGTGCATCACTGCGTTAGAGGTGGCACCTTCAATACAGGTTACTGGACGAGCCCTGATAAAAGAAAATCGACTATTTATTTTTAATAACACTACTAAAAATAAAATACATTTTTTCTATGCTTGACAGGCTAAGGGTTTGACGTCAATGTGAGCTCATTGACGGTGTGGGCGAAGATGGTAAACACACCTAGCCCGGAATGAAATTAGCTCTCAAGTGAGTTTGGCGGAACACACCATTAGGGGGTAGCTAGCCAGTCGAGTACCTACCTACTATAAAGTACCCTACTACCTTATTATAATATTATGGTTTCCTTACGATGTTATTCCTTTATTGTTGGGATTTAAACCCACGCCCATCGGCGTGTGAGCCGACCGCGCTAACCAGTTTTGAAACTTGTAGTAGGTTAATATGAGGATGATGGCTTCAATGTCCAGTGCATCACAAAAATGGTGATATTTTTTACAAACGTTTAGTATTTTTGCTACTGGGCTATATCAATTTACTACTTATATTTGTTAAATTTTGCTGTTATAGCCCAACAAAATTCTGGATTAAAATATTAATTATTTTGGAATAAAAAATACTGAGGCAACATTTTATCCTCGAAATATCCAAGGCTCAGATAATGCAGTATAGTTCAGTATGTAATACATATACTTATATATACATGATAAGAGATAACAAATCCAATGGATACTTACAAAAGCTTTCCATAAGCGTCGATCCTTTCCACCGGCTGCATGCTAGCAGGCCGGTTGTTCTTCAGCGCTAAGTCAGTGAGGTACCTCTTGATGTAATGTTTTAATTGGACGTTTTCTCTTGCGAGCTTGGCCTTCTCCGACCGCAGGCACAGGGTCTGCACTTTAGCTCGGTTAACTTTTAAAAGAAACTTATCCATCTTGCTGAACTCTTTGCATTCATTCTGTGGAGTTTTTATTCAAAAATATTGAGACGAACAACCTGATAGTAGATGAGTGATAACGCCTGTCTATGGCAGCCCGTACACGTAGCGCGCGATCCGCGATCCGCGATCCGCGATCAATGATCGCGATCCAGAGTGATCGTGTACGAAGCGGATTGACGGACTGATGCTCCGGATCGCATATCTAGAAATTTTGAAATCATGATCGCGGATCGCGGACCGTGATCATGATTGAACGTGTACGGGCTGCCTATGACTATTGCAGCGATGCACTTTTTAGTAATAGAACAAATTTCAGGGCATCGCTGCTTTGGAACCCATTAGCTAAGTTAATTTTGTCAAAATAATAACACCTAACTAGAAACCAAAAAGTGACATAAGTACAAAAGTAACATTACAAAATGTCACTTTTGTACCCGGTCTCCCCTATTTTGAGACATTAGATGGTTGGTCTTTAACACCCCGTCGTTTTTACGCCCAAAGGTTTCACATCTATCGCGCTATAGTATAGGTGACCAAAATTTTTATATACAAGTTTCGTGCGCTTACAATCATAGCTCTGTCCAGGTTTTCATACTCCTCATCCAGCATGTCAGTGTCGACGTCCCGGAGGAACGACTGGTCCCCTTCGTGCTCATATTTCTTGCAGATCTCTGACATGTGCAACACCTTGTCCAGTTTCTCTTTGAAATGCTCCAGGCGCTGAAAATAAACAAAATATTTTATTTCTAAAAGATAAGTTATAATCCAAGAAATCTTTAGCGATGACGCGCTTGTTTGGAAAAGGCTGCATCGTCGCAAAGTGGCTTGTCTGTCGGTCTACCGGATACACTTTGGAGAGTGCGCTTCAGATCTACATGACCTACTTCCACCCTGTCATTCTACTCTGGGACAGCCAGGAGCTCCAAGAAGCGTCACCGCTTCATGGTCGATATTCCAAAGACTCGAACTAAACGGTTCGAGTCTACCTTCATTGTATGAACCACTACACAATGGAATTTTCTACCCGAGTGAGTGTTCCCTGATAGATACAAACTGTGTGCCTTCGAGTCGCGAGTGAATCGGAAGGGTTCAGTAGGTATATATGTACATTTAAAACATATTTATTTAATTTTATTTGTTGACAAAGTTTATAAAAACAGTGCTGATTAGGAATAAGTTGTCGAATTTTGGCATTCGAGTCGAAATTAGGCATGCCGGCATTTTTGCCGGCCTTCCTAAAATGCCGGCCTACCGGCTAGATGTTTGACCACAGCTCATCTGATATTACTGACAGTAGGTATAGTCGAAAAGGGTAACTACACCTAGCTCAGAATGAGACTAGCTTTCAAGTGAGACTATCAGAATATGTCGTTAGGCGCTTGGTAGCATAACTTGAAGGTGGTAGCTAGCCAGTACTATAAAGTACCAATAGTTTCATCACAATGTTATCATTCACCGGAAGTTCAAGCTTGTTAGGATTTGAACTCATGCCCTTCGACCGCGCCAACTACTGCTATCATCGCTAAGCCTACCGATATAGCATCCTGGCTGGCGTTCACCATGATTGCTAACTTTGAATTAGCCTTATTTTTCTCAGTTTTGGAGTCTTTCTTCATCTGCCAGTATTTCTTGGTCAGTTCTGCCTTGTGATTGGCCATACGCTCCAGTTTGGACGCCATAGTGGTCGTCATTTTCGTCCATTCCTTTTGAAGATTCATCAGATTTTCCTAACAACACAGAATATGTAAATATGAGTACGTTTTTAGTAACAGAAAAATGATCACACTGAGATGATGTTAATATAGAAAAATACTCTTACAGCATCAAAAGTAAATTTTATCTAATAGGTAATCAGGAAAAAAGGTCTATTGCATGGTTAGCCAAATTTCACGTCGTTTCAATTGGCTTAGGTGATTTGGCAAGCACATACACAATTGAAGTGTTAACCAGGTTAATGGAGTTGATAGGTAGGTATAATTAAAACGGTGAAAATTGTTTGTTCTCCTGTAAATAGAATAACTAGAATTTCCATTCGGTAGTATGCACTGGTTACTTTTACGAACATTTTGTATTATCTGTGCAATATTTGTATTGTAGTAACTCCTACTCGAAGGACCATGTTAAAGTCTTATATTAGTTCTCGCGTCTACTGTATCTATTGTCTATAAATAAAATACAAAGCGTTACGTTGTGACGGCGTTTAGCTAATTTGACATAAGAAAAGAATGAAAGTAATGTTGCATTGATGGTTTATACTAAATGTTTGCAATAGTTAGGTAAGTACCTATTAACATAAACTGACCTTTATTTAACCACCTCAATAATTGGACAAACGAAAGTGATTAGTGCGTTTTAAAATTCTTACAGTAGCTTGTTGTATATGATAGTCGTTCCTGGCTATATCCCTCTGGTAGAAGCTGTCCTTTTCTTGCAGGTTCTGGTATTGGCCCATGATGGGACTGTGTCGCTCCAGGTACTCGGAGAACACCTCACGCAGGCGCGTCCAGTAGCTCTCGATCTCCGTCTGCTTTGGCCGACACAGGCTGCGCATATCTTCATCGTGCTGTTGATTTATGAGTAGCTTTGAGTGTCTAACCAACTTATTTAAATGATCGAACATAGGCGCCGTAATATTTTTTTATTAGATTAGGGAACATGGCCTTTTCACCTTTAATTTTAAGGTAGGCTTTCCTAGCATTGCGATAGTTAAACTAGACGTACAAAAAGGGATGCTTTCGCGAAAATAGATTGCTGCACGTTATAGTATTTTTTTCCGCAATTTTCATAATAACCGTAGTAGTGTTTTGAGTCGGCAGACATTAAAATCATAAATCATCAGAGTTATCATTGTAACCTCACTCATCAAATTGTCACATTTCCTGCCTCACAGGCAGGTTTGCTTTCTGTAATTAGGGTCTACTGGTCCATGAGTCCTAAATGTAACTGTCACTCAAGTATGCTGGAATATATGGTGGTATATCCTGTTTAGATACGCAGATACCTAGTTCAATTAAAATAATTGTAGGGTTGGGCAAATGATAGAGCTGCATTTTCAATAGCCTGCTGTCAGGTTTACACCAAAATTGCGATGGTGACTCCCTCACGCAAGTATACAGGTAAGTTGGTAGGATTGTACCATGTGTGTAGGATGTCATGCTCTTCGCTTGACAAGCATGACAGATGAACTGGTGATCATTGTATTGTATCGCGCAGTCATGATGTTTTGAATAGGACGCAAACAGCGGAAATTATTGCATATACCTGGGATCGAAAGAACCGGCACTATCCAATGATACCAAGTTTCTTAAAAAATCGTACCTTGTAGCGATACATATCAATGTGAAACAAGTAAGACTTCGCGCGCGTTGTACTCTGCTTTGACTCCTTGAAGAAGGCCACCGGATGAGAAACTATGGTAGGAGTATCCGACATAATTAAACATGAGAAGTCCAGATAAGTAATACAAAAAATTATACAATGCTCCTTATTCGGTTTACATAATTATTTGGGATACGAGTAAATTGCATGATAACCTATAGTGATACTAAGCACAGAAAACACTATTGATATAATTTGTAAATAAATTCAATAATATTATACTTACTATAAGTCGTAATAATAATATATCTAATATTAAAAAGATTGCGTGGATAAACCTTTAAATTTGTATCACTTGCATAGGTAGGTACTTCAACATCGTTAATTATGAATGATTAATAACCGTTTGCCTATCTATTTATAATAAAGGTGCATTTAAGTAGGTACCTAAGTTCCCGTATATGTACATTATTTACTTACCACCCATCAATAAATCATCCAATCCATGACCTGTCCAAAAAAATAATTTGCCATGACAAGCTACGGTCTATTGAATACGGATATACAACATTTACTTGTCACCGCTCATCGTCTGTTGTGGGGAATCGAACCGTGGACTCCGTTATATACGATGCAGCAGCCATTCACGCAGCATTGTTCTTTTTGCAGTCATAGCGACCATGTGTCACTTCAAATATCACGGTCTGATATTTTGTCTAATATTTTTTCATACAGAGGTGAGAACATTGATCTTTTATGGTTCATACTTTTGTGAATAATTAAAATATGCTTTGTTTGACTTGTACATTTCACCAGGCTTTAAACTGTCGTTCTGAAGGCGGTCCCAAAGAATCAGAACTGAAGAGCATTTATCATAGATGTCTGAAGATGCAGGATGGCAAAAACTCAAGTAACAATCACGGTTATGGAGAGCAAGAATCGAGGGGCCAAAATAGACATAGAGAAGATCGAGATAGAGACGAGACAAATAATGACAGGGGGAGAAGTAGGGAAGAGAGATCAGGGAGCAAGAATGATCACCGAGGTAGTATGGACGGTAGAATGGGAAGCAACGATGAACGTGACAGTAACTTAGGTAGTTACGGAGAACACGCAGGAAGTTACGATGGAATTGACGGCAGAATGGCTAGTTATGACAATCGAATGAGTGGTAGCAACAGCATGGGTAGATATGGAAATGATAGAGATAACTCGATGGGAAACCGTGAATCTAGTTATAGTAGAGACAGAGATCGTGGCGCTAGAAATGATTTTCAACATGATTATGGAAGTGTAAGTAACACATGATAATAAATTCTTTATTAATTAAGGTTACTAATATTTTGTGAGCGTTTTCAGGAAATGTCAAATCAACATGGTTACCAGTCTTCGACTCAATCTTCAAGGCGTTACAAACGTGAGAGAAAAATGGAAAATTCAGGACAAAGAAGTCAATTCAACCCAAATTCTTCGAAGAAATCCTCAAACTATGATGACTCCTACCAATTTGATGAAAAAAATGCTAAAGAAAATACCACTAGCAAAGATGACGAGATGAAAGCTTGCGCTTTACATTGTTTTATGGAAAACTTAGAAATGGTAATATATTTTTAAGGTGCTAAAATTATGACTTTGTAGAAGGGATTAAACATTTCATAAAACAAAGCTTGAGATTAATTAAAAAATGCCGTGACATGTTAAAAAAAGGTTACAAATCTTATTTCTTTCAGACGGCTGAAGACGGCATGCCAGATAGGTACTTAGTCACCCATATTTTGACTAAAGATGTTACTAATGAAGATTTAAAAGATTTTCTTCAGGAGTCTATAGAGGAGTGCTTCCAGATCTTGGACAATGGTAAGGGAAAAATAGGAATCAAATAAAAGAAACAAAATTAAAAAATGTTAAAATGAAGAGGCTAACTACACACAATCGCGATAATGTAGTTAATCCTAGAAGCTAGAGTCCTGATGACTGTTATTATTTTATCCGCAGTAAAACATAATATGCACATCGCGGTTTTAGTCATATGCACATCTAAGTAGATGTAGATGAAACAAAAGTAATAGAGAGGCCTGTCATCGAAAGCTTATGAAATAAAGATAACTGATGACTTTAATGTACCTTAGTATTCAGAATAAGAACTCAAATACGTTAACAAATATCAGATAAATATATAATCGAGATTAAATAAACTACACACAATCGCGCAGTGATATTAAGATTCATATTAATTCTCCTGTTATATTTTCAGAAAATACGGAAGATAAATGCGAGTTTTCGAAGAACCTCCTAATGTGTTTGTCAGAGAAAGGGCGCGCGAATTGCGATGATTGGAAAGATAGTTTACGGTTTTGAATTTAATTCTATAAGTTGAATGGCTAGAAATAAGTCCCAATAAATGTTTTTGCTTTGTGATATTTTTGATTATTGTTTGGTTTTCATATATTGGCAAAATTGCCTAAAACATTCTTAAATATATACTATTTACTGATGAGATTTCATTTCGAATCCAATTAGCATGACAATTAGACATGTAAATTATTTATTTTCGATACTAAATTTGATGAACGTTGACTACCATTTCCCATTATTTTTGTTTTTAATTTACACACGCCAGGGGCGCTGATCCAGTTTTCATATATTTTGGTATCGAAAACTTGGCGAAAATTTTTTTGATTGATTATTATATAGCCTTTTTTTCATCTTACCTCAAGTCTAGCATCATTTTTTGCAGTGGCTCTCTCAATCTCTTTTTCCTTCTTGAAAGTCTGGAAGTTTCGATCTAGTATGAAAGTCACCAACTTTAGTTTTAACTCTGCTCTATCTGTACAATCTGCTATTTCTTGTTCTTCTTTGTCCCAGTTTTCCAGAAGAGTGTTCTTTTGGAAGTCATATTCCGCTTGCAGTTTATCTAAACTTTCAGTGCCGACACCTAAAAATGTTTCATTTTGTTTATTGTATTAAGAAGGTATTTAATGTTACATGGAAAAAGATTTTAAAAGGTGATACTACTATACTCTACTTAGCAATTTAAGTTAAATTAAAATAACTTGTTAGTCTCAAGTCTAGGCTAGATTGTAATAACAATGAGGTATCTAACAACAAACAGAAAGATAGGTACATCATTAGAAAGAAAAAAAAGGTGATAAACTATACAGGGTACAGGAATTCCAATATACTAACTTAGAAAGTAGCTAACTGTCTCTGTATGAGCGTGGAAAGCTCTACGATGTTGTTCATCGGAATTCTCCAGCGCAGTCACCAGGTCCTTCAACAAACGATTCTTCCGATCCACCGTGAAGTTGAAAGTACTTATCATTCCCTAAAAACAAAATGCAGAGAAACAATATTTAAATAAAAATTGTAGTTCCAGACTGCTTACACGAAAAATAAAGTTCATATGTACTCACCCAATTTTTAAAATTTAGTTATATTCAACCTAAATTTAAATGATGAAAGATAAAATAGAGTAGGTTTTACATTTTTATTACACAACTGCCCAACGAGTGTAGTTTCTTTATTCCATCATAACTTTTACATGCCTGGACTGATTTGGATGTATGGGGTATTGTTACAATCCTTACTTCATTCAGAATGATACTGGCTGTACATAAAAAAAAATACTTGTGAACTCGTGTTTTTTAACTTCCTTATAAAACTTGTTATTTATTGCGTGATACTATTTGTTTTTATAGTACTTACGATCACACGGGGGAGCCGTTGCGCACTTATATATAGTCTACTCCGGTGTATGTATTGATACAACCCATTGTATTTTCAGCTATCCACATTCAATTGTTATTTGGCTTCTTTAGAAACTCATCGAACAGATCCAAAACAGAACAGAACTGTTTCTTTCTTGCTATCTGTTTCTTTTTTGTCTAGATTTTCTTATAGTAATAATAATAATAATAACATAAGACATGTGTCAGCGGATGACACATGTCTTCCGCTGACGGACAGAAGTCTTTTATTCTTGCGTTTACAAATAATTTCATTTTGAGCTGTTTTAATTTTGTATTTACCTTTATTTCGCCTTCAAAATTATCGGAATTAAGTAAAGTAACTACAGTTTATATTAAAATTATTCCCGACAATTACATACAAAATTTACAATTTCGCAACATATTTATCCGATTTACTGTCAAACTTTGACAACTATAAATTGAAGACCAACAATGAAGAAAATTAACAATGCAAACGCGATCAAAGACAAGAAAACCAGCGGAATACCTTGACGCACAAGAACCACCACCGCCCGCTCCGTCAACTCCGAGCGCTTCGTCGGGGGATGAAGAGTTCGCAACACCTCTGGCGACAAGCGCCTCGTCGAGCAGCAGCGACGTGAGCGGGCCGCGGACACCGGCGCCACCACCACCTACGCGTCGGGGACGGCCGCCGCTATCGGCACGCCTGGGGCCTGCGGGGCAATCTGCTCCGCGTTCGGCTCTCGCTGCCGGTGGTGTAGTGCGACGCATGCGATGGTCACATACCAATAATGAGAACTGCATGCGCGCCTATTATGGGGCTACAGAGGGGGGAATTAACCTTTCGGCGTACCGTGTCAGGATGCTGCCTTTGTTTCAGGCCCTTGAACCGACCGTCACCGTGTCTGCCCAACGACTATCGGATCAAGTGCGGGCTATCCAGCGACTTCAGCTGTTGGATCAGTCCGTGCTTGATCGGCTCCGCCTGGAGGTACTTCCTACTCGTCTAACGCCTATCTCGACGCGGGACCCGCCTGTCGCGTCGTCAGCCCCGACACTGGTGTCAGTGCCGACGTCGGAGGCGACACTAGCGACACCTACTGATCTCGAAGTTGACATAGGCGATTACATGAGTATGAGTGTATGTAGCCAGGTGAGTGAGCATTTGAGGAGAACTTTGGAAGACGCGATTTGTCAATATAGATTCGCACCCGATTCTAGGCCGCGACTACCACGTTTGCCCACCCATAGACGGAATTTAGTGTTGATGGGAGCCTTGAACGCTTTGCTAGCCCCGTATTTGCAGGCTAGCGAAGATTTGACTGATACCCACTCGATATTATACTGCGGTGCCATCGCGGCATGTCGCGTTGCACGTGTTAAGTTTCCGGACACTAACCGTGCACCGCGACCCGCCGGGGGTGTGCCCGCATGGCAATTACGGATCGAGCGGCGTATAGGTACGTTCAGGACTCTCATTGCAAAGCTGATCTGCTTCAGCCGGGGGAATAATCGCCCCCGAGTCATGCGTTTTGTGACACAGGCTTTTGCTGGAACAGGTATTAGACCCCAGCACTATCTAGCCAGTGTCACGGAACGCATTGACTATCTGAAGCAGAAAGTCTATGCGTGGGCAAACCGTATTCGCCGCTATAGAGAGCGTGCGGTTAGATATTGGCAAAATCGCGTTTTCCAAAGTGACCAAAGGAAGGTGTATCGAAACTGGGAGGGAACCGGCCAACGTGTGAGCGACGGACAGCTACCGGGAACTAGTGCCATGACTGAATTCTGGCGTGGTATCTGGTCGCTGCCTGTCGAGCACACCGAGGGTGATTGGATGCGTGTTGTCGAGCGGGAATGTGAGTCTATCGAATCCATGGGGTCTGTTTTAATAGACCCCGTAGACGTTAGTTGTGCGATTCGTACGGCACAGAACTGGAAAAGTCCTGGGCCGGACGGATTACACAACTTTTGGATTAAATGGATTCGCTGCTCGCATGACCGCTTAGCGACACAATTCCAAGAAGCCCTTGAACTTGGTTCCCTTCCCCGTTTTATGACCACTGGTGTCACCTTCCTGCTCCATAAGACCGGTAGTACCACAGAAGCAAAAAATTATAGACCCATCACGTGCTTGCCTACCATCTACAAGCTCCTTACATCCATTTTGAGAACAAAAATTAACACACATGTTGTCGCTAACAACATTTTGGCTCCTGCTCAAAATGGATGTAAGGTAGGGTCCCGTGGTACTAAGGAGCTTCTCCTCATCGACATGACCATTAGCCAGCAAGTTCGGCGGAACAAAGGAGCCCTTTCCACTGCCTGGATTGACTATAAGAAGGCCTATGACTCAGTGCCTCATTCATGGCTAGAGAGAGTTTTAGATTTGTATAAAATTGATCCAACTCTAAAATCTTTCTTAGGCGCATGTATGAGGCAATGGACCACAGCTCTTCGTCAACCAGGTAGTGGAGATGGCTCCTCTGAGCCGCAGGACTTGATTAGGATCGAGCGAGGCATCTTCCAGGGTGACAGTCTGAGTCCATTGTGGTTTTGTCTAGCACTGAACCCTCTCAGCACTTTGCTGAAGGATTCAGGGCTAGGCCATCGGCTTCGGAGGGGAAGTGAAGTCATTTCTCATCTGCTGTATATGGATGACCTCAAACTGTTTGCACCAAAACGCCCAGACTTGATGGAGTTGTTAAAAACTACACAGGTTTTTAGTAGCGCCATCAAGATGGAGTTTGGGGTAGACAAGTGTGCGGTCATGCATGTACAGCGGGGGAAAATTGTAAATTGTCCAGATTTACAGCTTTCAGAGACAATGACTCTCAGATCTCTCTCCGAGGCCGAGACTTACAAGTACCTCGGTATGTCAGAGTCGTTGGGTATAGCGGTAGCGGACATCAAGCGATCGGTGAAGGAACGCTTCTTCTGTCGCCTGACAAAAGTATTTAATAGTCTTTTGTCTGGTGGCAATAAGGTGCGTGCCTTCAACGGTTGGGTCATGCCTCTACTGATATACTCCTTTGGCATATTGAAGTGGACTCAGACTGAGCTGGACGCCCTGGACAGAAAAGTCCGTCAACAGCTCACAACTCATCGCATGCTACACCCACGCTCGTCTGTTATGAGACTGTACATTCCACGAAAATTGGGGGGTCGTGGCTTCTTAAGCGCCAAGAACCTCCATAATCGTGAAGTGTGCAGTCTCAGGGATTATTTCCGCGACAACGAGTGCGGGATGCATCGAGATGTTGTGGCAGTTGACAGGGGCCTCACACCGCTCTCCTTAGCGAACGAGAACTGGCGCAAACCATCGGTGCTAAGCACCGAAGACCGCACGGAAGTATGGAAGAGCAAGCAGCTGCACGGGCGGTTTTATCGGGTCCTAACAGGCCCCGATGTGGACATGCTCGCGTCGGTGAACTGGCTACGCTTCGGAGACCTCTTTGGGGAAACTGAGGGTTTTGCCTGTGCGATTGCGGACGAAGTTATCAAGACGAACAATTATTGGAAATATATCATGAAGGACGGTACGGTCGACATCTGTCGGGCATGCCACCGTCCCGGAGAATCGCTCCGACATATTATTTCCGGTTGTTCGCATCTTGCTAACGGCGAGTATTTGCACAGGCACAACCAAGTAGCCAGGATCATCCATCAGCAGCTTGCTCTTCAATACGGCCTTGTCGAGTCTGAGGTGCCGTACTATAAGTACGCACCAGCGCCAGTTCTCGAAAATGGTCGTGCTTTGCTCTATTGGGACCGGTCTATCATCACGGACAGGACTATTATCGCCAATAAGCCTGATATCGTGGTGGTCGACCGAGCTCAACGCCGGGCAGTGCTCGTCGACATCACCATCCCACATGACGAGAATCTCGTGAAGGCCGAGAAGGACAAGCTTAGCAAGTACCTTGACTTGGCTCACGAGATAACCGCCATGTGGGATGTTGATTCGACGATCATTGTCCCGATAGTCGTCACGGTAAACGGTCTTATAGCGAAGAGTCTCGACCAACATCTCAAGAGACTCTCGCTAGACTGTTGGGTCAAGGGTCAGCTTCAAAAGGCAGTGATCCTTGACACGGCGCGCATTGTGAGGAGGTTCCTCACTCTGCAGCCCTAACCACCGGCAGCTTGAGCCCTGCCCCGCTGCCGGCGGCACCCTAGTTTTTAAGTTTTTTTATATTATTTATGTTTTTTTTTATATATATGTAATGTAAAAAAATTTAAAAATTAAGAAAAGAAATAAATAACTGAAATAATAATAATAAGAAAATCTAACAAAAACTTTCATGTCAAATAGTTTGAGTTTCAACATTATGCTAACCATGTCAGAGGTACCTACATTCCAATCTAATGTTTTATGTTAACCAAAAGATACCATTTTAAAAATAAATGGTATGCATTGGAAAACGATATGTTTCTCGCTTTAGCGTGCACAAATTTTTGATATAACATCTCTATAGGTACATCCAGTCGTTCATTCGGCTAGTTTCCAAAGTAGTAACAGTAACTAAATTAATTATTACTGGTCGTACAAAAAATATTATCTTTACCTGTATGTCTTGCGACATCTGTCGGCATTTGATTTTGCGGAGAATGTAACGCCATTCTTGGTTTATTTTTGCGGTGTTCGTCCGACTATAAGCTTCTTCTTTGTCCAATTTGTTCTGAAATTTTAACAATATCTAGCTGGTGAGTTCTAGTACCACATAAATTATTTATAACAGAATCTCTCACTTTGAGTTTGTCATTTCATCTTTCTTGTGTTTCCTGGTTAACACTACCTGTCACACTTTTGCAAGTAGATTTGTCATTGTGATATTATATCAAATCATAAAGATGTACTTTATTGCTTCGAATAAATAATAAAACTCGAAGCATTATTGACACTATGGATAGTGTTGGTGTTTCTTTGATATTGACTGGTAATTCATCACTTTGTTGATCCTAGACAAATTCTGTCATAATTTACTGATTCTATAAGAAATTTTTGGTATGTCTGTGATACTGACAAGTATATTATCATTACCTGTCGTACTTCACTGATCCTATAAACGGTTTTGGCTTTATTATCATCTTAATCTTTACCCTTTCGAAGCACTTTTGGTATCTTAGTGTTGCTAGTCAGCGGTTCTATACCTTAATGAACCTGGCGACGAGCTCGTGCTTCCTTCGACGCGCCTCCTCTTCCATGTCCGCTCGATGCTGCAGGTACCGAGCACGTTCCTCGTCAGACATGCGCGCCAGCTTGTTCACTTTGCCTTTCTTACCCATGTTGGTAACGTGCTACAACAATATTGCGATGGAGTTGTATCAAATTATTCTGGACTTTTAAAACCATATCCACTCGCTTTTCGTTCCAAATATCTGGTTAAAGTTGAATTTTATAAATGTATGTAAAATAAGAAACGTGTACCATGTGAATTATACTTTTGTTACTTAGTGGATATATATATATAATCAAATGAAAAATGGTTTATGTACTATCTTCCATGTCTGCGTGTTTCATTTTCGACCACACGATCGCTTACCATCATGTGAGTTTGAGATCAAAAACCAACATAAACACGTTAAAAATGTAAAACCGCTAATTAGCTCTCAGTAAGTTTGGTCGAAACTGGCCGAGTCAGTCTTAGAAGGTAAATGGACGAAATGTTTATAGATCGAAGTCATCTACACAATCATGTCTACACACATAAAACGAGAATTACGTTGATGTTATTAGGTACTTATATTTTAGTAATAATCTGCAACAAAAATGGCTAGATCAAATTTAGGGTTTGTAAGTTCTTAACTACAGTTATGTTACTTAAGCTATACAGAAAGTCATTTTATCTACTATTAAATAATAACAAATTACCTGTTTTTGAAACGTATAGAATAACTGTTTGAAACAACAGTGACACTTCTAGGTCGGGCTTTCCAGCAACTAACAAACTATCACCAGTGTCGACTGTGGATGCGAGGAATAGTTTATCGAACAAGCTTTTCGTTACACAGCAACAAGTTAGGGGTGATTGATTTTTTGATAAGCAAGACTCAGGGGTGGCGTAAAGATTGGGCGACGTACCCCATCGCATAGGTTGGAGTTTCGAAGGGCCTCTTTCCCCCCAAAGATTGTTAACTCCTGAAAATATTTAGCTAAGGCTATAATCATTTAAAATCTGGTGAGCCGTGGTCACTGGTCAGTCGTCTAGCCTGTCCGTGTTGAGTATAGATAATATCTAAATGAACGGGCGTGTTATAGTCTGTTTAAAAAAAAAAAGTAGTTATCTGGGGATGAATCATGAACAGTGCTTACTAAAATATAAGCTACTTACTTACGTTTAAAATGAAACTAATGTCAGAATATATAGGTCATTGAGGCTAAAAGCTATGCATGCAACCGCATATCGTTCGACCGTGTAATAAGATTCGCAGTAGCGTGACTTTTTAGTCATTAACTAATTTGCATGCCGATAAGAGCTCACGGTACGGGCCCTGGAGAGAACAAATGTTACTAATTAAGGCTATCAATACCTTCTCCAAGTGAATTTCGTAACAAAAAAACCTCAGGGAGTAGTGGAAGAACTATGGACTGTAAAAGAACTTTGAAAAGGGGCCATAGATATTGAAATGGAAGAAAAATTGTTGTGGAGAAAGGGCTGGTAGCTTCGAAGAACTAATTCTTTAAAGTAGTCTCATTATCATCATCACTAGCCTCAGCCTCAGGTCACTTTCGTTCTCTGGCGAATTACTTCGTACTGGATGCGATCCCTTAGAGAAATGCTAAGTATAGTTGTTTCCATAGTTCACTGAGCAACCTATTTTGACTATTATCATATCTATCATTTGTTTTGATTTTAATGTGTTTTATTGGCGTTTGATAGCTTCCCTTAGTATTTCACCGCTTTACCTATCTGCTACGGTTATGACGTTCTCAAGGGCACATAATTGAGTATGGAGGTACTTCGACCAGATAGCCATCCGTAGGTTTAACGCATGTGTAACAAGTGGATTTGCGTCCATCCTATTCGTACGTTAGTTGCAAATAATACTTATCTATGATCGTGAAATTAAAAATAAAAACGTTTCTATAGCAACCAAACCAAGCGCTTCATTAATTTGGCAACTCAACTCGCAAACAAATGGCGTTTTAGGATAACATTTTTACCATATTTTACATTATTTTTGTATGCAAAGACTTTGGTAATAACTTCTTGTAATGGATCCTTCTCAGTCTTCTGATACCGTGCACACCAGGTCTCCGTCTGGGGTCTCGGAGAGCTCTCGGACTGGAAGCAGCAAGTCAGCTGTGAGTGCCGAGGATAAGCAAATAGACTTGACTAAAGATAATGGTAACTATAATTACGTACATCTTCATTATATATAACCGCAGACAGAAATCAGTTCAAAGTATCCACAGCCGATGTGCATAAAAATAACGAATGATGCATGATATTAGCAAAAGAAAAGAAGTTCAACTGTCCTTAAGCACTAGTCAGAGACAATAGTCTTTCCCCATCGCGAAACGTGACAAAACAAGACTATGGAGACGTTTGTCCCGTTTTCGTGAAATAAAAAGTGTGGATAGACATTTAGCAATGACCTGTGTGGTTTATTTAGGGATCAAAGTTGTAAGCTAATAATACATTTACAATGAAATCATTAAAAAACCATCGTGCACCGTTAAGATAATTACTATACTGCATAATTTGTAATTTCTCTTAGCCGCGTCTCCAATCGATTTGGAATGCCACATCCAAGCAGAACGCATTACCAAGATCTTGGATGAAGCTATCTTCAAGACGACGCTAGCCATATGCCTGCCAAATCTGGTGGCAGAATATAAAACCTTGAATTCAGCATTGAGTTGTCAGCACATGGATGATTTGCTATTCATTTTTGAGCAATATGAGAATCCGAAGTTATCTGCAAGTCTGCTCAATTTGGAAGCTATGGATGATATCAAAGCTGTAAGTTTTATTATAATCGTCTGTGTAGATATTACCGTAGTGTCAGATAGACTGCCGCCAACTTATCCCACTAATCCCACTAATATTATACATGTGAAAGTTTGGATGGATGGATGGATATTTGTTACTCTTTCATCCAAAAACTACAGAACGGATTTGGATGAAATTTGGTATGGAGGTAGCTGAGACCCTGGATTAACACGTAGGCTACTTTTATCTCAAGTATAACACAGAAAAAATGTAGCGGGTTACACCGTGGGGCGCAGTCCTGGGTTCTACTGCAAAGGCCATAGGCAGGCATTACCTCGTTGAACTAATTATCTCTTGTTAGCCGCAAAAAGAGACCAATAACTAAGATCTAGCACGCAAGCCGTCATTCAATTTTATCACCACTTTTTGTCCTGCCAAAAACATGAACACGTGAAATGAACGTTTAGGTACTTTTGAGGAAATACCAATTGATACCGGCTTCAGATAGGCTTGCAGTTTGTAATGGACTCAAGTATGTTTTTTATGTTTGACATGGTAAGTGTTTGACCATAGCTCACAGTTGTCTTGACATACATTAAAAGTAGGATTGCCTATACGATAAATCAATTATTGTTTGATTCCAGGGAGATTTATCGCTGAAGAACCGTCTGAATCCAGAGTTAGGTCACCTTCTCTACATTATGAACAGCTATCCGTCTTTACGGCCGACTGTAACGAAGATGGTCAACAAGGTACGGAATACTTGTGGTATGCCTACTACGTAGCCGATGATGCGAACCGAATGTTCGCATCAGTCGGTCTTCTAGTGTGTGAGTACATTTTCTTCACCAAATCAATAAACGATTGTTTATAAAGAAAAATTTCAATTTTTAAATGTGTATTGTTTTTTGTAAAATCTTTATAAATTACAAAGTTATCTACAAAACCATTGCGCAGACTGCTTGGCCGTTTGCCGTTTTGCATCACAGAACTGTAGTTTTTAGTTCGGGGTAAGTAGAGGTATAAAATTCGTTGGATCTATTATATTAAATATAAATTTTATATGTGATTATAAATTTCGCTTCCTAATCAGTGGTATTATGGGACGTTTTGTTTTGAATCTACACTAATATTATAAAGAGGAAAGATTTGTATTATTGGATTTTTGTATGGTTGTAGGTAACGAATAAACTCAAAAACTACTGGACCGAATTTAAAAATTATTTCACCGTTAGAATGCTACAGTCTCCCTACATCTGCATATTATATCTTGTTATTGCTTTGCAGATGCGAGGAGAATGTAGATCAGATACAGTAAGTGTCTCTTTACATTTATTTGTTGACATACTTTTTAGAGTAATCGATCAAATACCATTATAATCAACTTCATCCAGTGCAGTAACGATAGACGTAAGCCAGGTGGTAGCGACTGAAACAAAAAAAGATTCAAGTTGTGCTGAGTTCCGTGGCTAGAGAGATGTACTGTGACATGCTGATGATAATGATTATACCAATTCCAATTAGGTATCAAATTCATGCATCGTTTTTATATGTAATTTATTACTTCTTCTATTATACGTGATTCTAATAACACGATTTTTGAAGACCCCAATTTTGTAACTCTGCGGGAATAAGGAGGATAGAAGATCATTCCACAATTAGTAGGTATGGCAAAAAGAAACGTGTGAACGTATATTTTAATCTTAGAAAATAAACAATATTTTGTTTCAAGTCTAAGCCCACAAATCAAAGTTTGGAGTACCTGCTGGCGCTGGAGAAGTTTCGCGAGCTGATGGTCGCGCAGATGGCCACGACTGCGGCTGAAGAACTCGGCGCAAAGATCACCACGAGAAAGCTGGAAGGCTCCAATGCTAAACTCAAGGAAAAAATTGCAGGTAAATTATTACTTAAAGAGTTTAACCACATGACCGTCCAGTCACCAAATCAACATAAGTATGTCCAGCACTGTCACACGAGTGCACCCTTACTCGATACTCGCCTAATTTTCTTAACAAAAACCGTGATTATGGCTATGCGAAGGATGACGAGCGCGCGCGCGCGTTGTACTCAGCTTTATCTCCATGAAGAAGGCCACCGGATGTGGCTGAAACTATAGTCGGGGTATCCGATATAATCAAAAGTAAGTATTAAACGCAATTACTTTACTCTTAATAAATTTAATTAGATTTGCGAGTTACGTTTTCGTACTTCCGAGCAACAATACCGTGAAGCGGTACTTAGATTCTATTTTCATCCTTATTCTTTTATAATTGGGGAATTACCGTATGAGCGTAGCGCACGTGGCATTTTGTAGCGAGTCTACATTTGCTAATGACGTCTTTTTAAATCTGTCAACAGTAAAAATAATGTTCTATTATGCTATTTGTTATCTTGCAGAATATACCCTACTCTTGAAGGTAGAGCAAGAAAATTTCCAACTGACAATGGACTCGAAGGCGCAAACGATTACCAAGCTAGAATACGACTTACAAATGTTGAACTACGAAGCCAACGTGAAATTGAAGAAGAAAATGTGAGACACAGTACCTAAACTAATCCTCCTTCTTTTGTTCCTGAAACAGTAAAGGCCTCTATATAACATAACCGACGTTTTCGCGGCGCTACTCGCTGGGTTTGCGGCGATGGTTTTTTATGTGGCCAGTCAATTTTGTAGCCATGATAGCTCAGTGTTTACACATCAAAAGGCGTGAGTCCAAATCGTAACAATGAGCTTGAGCTACCAATGAAGAAAAACGTCATGATCCCACTCTTAGTATGGTGTTAGTACTACTCGGCTGGCCAATTACGTCCCTCAAATTTGTCGCTAAGCACCTAACGGTGCATTCCGGTAGTCTCACTTGAGATTCAGTTCCATTCCAGGCTAGGTGTATTTACAATCTTAGACCACATCCTCACTTAACACCACGTGAGCTGTGGTCAAAGCCTAGCCTATAATCATCCTTTAAAAAAGCCAAAACAAATTGCCGTCCGTCGAACAAACGAATTGTTACCATTTAATGCAAGCCGGCGAGCAACTGAGGGGATGGCGCCGGGAAGCACGCGTCGTGCAACCAGCCAGTTGTTTCAAAATAAGCTCAATGACTCAACACTCAATCTGGTTAGTTAGGCCGCTGGCATCCGCTTTGGTGTGTAGAGGATTTAAGATTTCATTGTGTTGAGCGCAGTGGCCAGAACTGAAAGTTTATCTGTAGCGCAGTGCATCCAAGGTCACTTTTAAGCGCCTATAATGTTAAATTGTGTAAGTATTTTGAACTTTTTTAAATCTATGTTTTCTGGTGTAGTCTGGATTCAGAGCGTCAAATGGTCCTGGCGACCAGAGCTCACACTGTCAAGAGTGAATTGCTCAAAGAAGAAGACGTAGATTTCAAAGAGGCATACGAAACCATTCTTCATCGAGATATGTTGGAAGAGAAAAATCAGCGCGCACGCAGGTAAATATCAACGAATATAATAATTTGTTCACGCCTGTGAAGTTACTTCTTAAATTATATTTTCTTATCAATCAGATGTAAAGTGGAGACACAGTTACTATCGTGGATTCAGAAGTACGATCTCGAGATGGCCGAAAAGCAAATGGAGCTGGACGAGCTCAGAGAAATGTACGAAGAAGAAGTGCGACTCACTAAAGCGTGCGAGGTACCTACCTACCGTTGCAATCAAAAATTACTCTTGCCACAGTAATTACTACAGATACTGCCGTTGCCGTGTGAGCTCTTTTACTAGGTAGCCATGTTAACCCATACAAACATAGATACATTTCAACAGCGCTTTAGATATTCGCAGCAATAAAAAGCACAACTGGTAACGCCATCGCACCGGCTCATCAAGCCGGAGAGGTCGGTTTACATTCTGAGGCCCGCGATCTACAACCACGTACACGCTTCCATCCGGGATACGTACACCTTCTACCGCGTGCTTCAAAACCAAGTCAAGATCTTGGCTGCTACAGATATTCCATTCCAGGCTAGGTGTGCTTTACCATCTTCGACCACACCTTCACTTAACATCAGGTGAGCTGTGGTCAAACAACTAGCCTGTCAACCATTAAAAAAAAAAAAAAAAAAAAGATATTGTTTTACGACTTTGACGATTATTTATTTGTAACTAAAAGATTACTAAATCACTATGTTTTTAGATTGCGTATTGTTAAAAGATAATCTTTATGTTTAATATATATTATGGACTATATTCTGTCGTGTTTTTTTGTTAATTACTGTATTGTACTCGTAATTTTGTCAGAGGCTGACTGATTAGTGATTAGTGTACCTGAACTAACGTAATAATGGTCCATGGAATTTGAAACTGACTCAAAAACTCAGGCCTCAGACAAATGTTTTGTTATAAAATCAAAATTATTGTTATATACAGACCAGACTGGAAGAGCAGGATAAATTATATATCCCCTTGATGGCCGAGCGAGAAGAGGAATATCATCAAGAGATGATGGATAAGATGAACAAATTCCGCGCGGAGCACGCCGCAAGGATCTTGCAGACCGCTTGGAGAGAGGTGCTTGCTAACAGGGCTGAGAAGAGAAAGGTAACTTTCATACTTATTACACGACTGCTCAAAAAGGGAGTGTAATGTTTCCAAGTTTCATGTACGTATGTATGTATTGTATTTGTATGTATGTGAGTTTCTATATTCCATCATAACTGTAAATTTCTGAACAGAATTGAATGTATTGTTTATCGTTAAAATCCTTTGGAATGTGTGTTATTTTTTTATTAATTTTGTAATATTGTTTCATACCAGACTGCTTATTATGACTATTATAAGCTATTATGAAAACCAACACTGAACTACATCATTACTAGTCATGCTGATACGACCACTAATGATCGACTAGGGAGGAAAACATTTATGTATTGTGTTCAAAGTTGTAATACGATTTTTTTAAACTTACATTTTTTTTCATGCAGCAAAAAGGAAAGGGTAAAAAAGGAAAGAAGAAAGCGTAACTTATCTTATTTACCTACACGTATTTATATTTTTTTAACCTTACTATTCTGAGAAGTTTCCGTGTCACGAACAAAAAATAAGAATCCTTTATCCCTAAACCTTTTTTCAGTTAAAAAGGGCTCTGGCCAAGATCAAGGCTGCAGCGTTAGCTGCCGAAAAGGCGGCAGAAAAAGCCCTCAAGAAACAGGCTATTTTAGACAAGAAGGCTGCGAAAGCGGCCAAGAGCGCGAAGAAGTGACCAGAGTTTTTATATTCTATGGACTCTGTGGTCATAATAGTTTATATTACATTTACATTAGTTTTTAGTACAACTTTTTTTTTGTATTTTGTTATTGATATAAATGTATTTGTAGATTGCATTTTTGATAAATTGAACAAAAATGGTGCAAAATTTATTTGCGTCTCCTTTTTATTTAAATATGTGTTCAAAAGAAAATGTTACTTGAATTTCAGAGTTAGTTCTATGTTAAAGTGATGTTTCATTAGAATCGACGATATTGTTAATCATCATCATCATCATCATCATTTCAGCCGTAGGACGTCCACTGCTGGACATAGGCCTCCCCCATTGACTTCCATAAAGACCGGTTGGAAGCGGCTCGCATCCAGCGCGTTCCTGCGGTCTTTACTAGGTCGTCTGTCCACCTTGTGGGTGGACGTCCTACGCTGCGCTTGCCGGTCCGTGGTCTCCACTCCAGAACTTTGCAGCCCCATCGGCCATCAGTTCTGCGTGCTATGTGTCCTGCCCACTGCCACTTCAACTTGCTAATCCGTTGGGCTATGTCGGTAGCTTTGGTTCGTCTACGGATCTCCTCATTCCTGATTCGATCTCGTAGGGAAACTCCGAGCATAGCCCTCTCCATAGCGCGTTGTGCTACTTTGAGCTTACCAAGAAGGCACACAGTCAGAGACCACGTTTCAGCGCCATAAGTCATCACTGGTAACACACACTGGTCGAAGACTTTCGACTTGAGGCACTGAGGTAATTCGGACGAGAAGACGTCGCGCAGTTTTCCGAACGCTGCCCAGCCGAGTTGGATTCGACGACTGACCTCTTTCTCAAAGTTGGACCTACCTAATTGGACTGCTTGTCCTAGGTAAATGTATGTGTCAACAACTTCGAGAACCGAGTTCCCAACTGTACACAACTGTAACTGTAACTGTTCACATATTGTTAATCGTGTAGATTTAATTTCTTCATCATGATATATTATCTACAAAGAAATATTGTACAATACATAATTATATTTCTTAATCTTTTTGTGAACTTACATATGTTTTTAGACTTACTTATTTTATTTTTTGTTTGTGATTTAGACGGATTTTCATTTTTAATATTTCTTTGTAAGATTTCATTTTAAGATTATTTGGAATAAATTGAGTTTTAATTTTAAACTTGCTATTTGTTATATCCTTAATCTTTTAGCATTTAGATATTAGTCAAATGAGGTAAAATTTTATTGGTACGCTTTATCAGCAGCTAGCTCCGGCTGCTTGAAACTAGTTACTGGGCGCAGATTTTTTTACGGTTGACAAGCTAGGTTTTTGACCACAGCTCACCTGATGTTGAGTGACGATGTGGTCAAGGTGGTAAAGTATACCTAGCCTCAAAATTACAGTTCCATTTTCCTCTTCAGTGAGGCTGCTGAAACACATCGTTAAGAGCTTGGCGGCATATTTTCATAAATAAAATATGATAATTGAATTACTTAATTACTTAAGTTATAGGTTACTATAAGATTATAAATACAAAACAATAAAAAAACTTTTAATGTGTTTTAAATATTTAATTCAGATCATTGTTTTAATGCTGCCAGTATCAATTTAAATAAATTTAGGAGTCTTCATTATACACATTAATTTCTAGCGAATAAGATTCATCAACATGAGTATAGATGTGTTCATAATTTTTTCATTGCTTTCCATGTAAATAATTTGTGTCACGCCTTGTCTTCGTCGTCTATGATTTTGAGGTGTCGTATGGCTCTGACGTCGATGAGAGTGTCTGAGGAGCTTTTAGTAGTAGGTACGAAGGAAATGGCTCGTCGTGCTCGTTCACCGTTGCGCAGTATTGGGAAGTCCTGGTAAAATCAAATTTAAAAAATTACTTTAAACTAAAGGAAGAGAACCGAGGAGTGTCTACAAAAGTCGACATAGCAAATTAACGAATGAATCTAAATTCTAGAAATATTCCAGTGACATATCAATTTTGCTATTCTCATAATTTATACTCGTGAATATTTCGCTTGGTTCTAGAAAAGCAATAAATGCTGAGAATTACGCTACGCCCAGAGGGTCTCATGAAATTTGATGCATTAGCTATGATGAACAACCATAAACGTGAATAAGTACTGAGTGATATATAGCAACAAGCTCTATAAACAAATATACCCTCAGCTGCACGGTGAGAGCATGCGCGTTGTGCTCAGTCTTGAAAATTTTCGCTTGAGCTGCTTTCAACTCATCGTCTAGACGCTGTTTCTCTTCTTCTAGCTCTTTGAGTCTTCGTTCAGCTTCTATAAATAGCACAGCATAATATTTTTAGTTAGAAAGTTGGAAAGCCTGCCGCTGTCTACACTGTTATAATTTTAACCTCAAATCTTCATAACACATCACACACTCATCACGATACATTTATTGGAAAGTATCTTAGATCCTTTAGTTCACGATAAATTAAAGATGGGTTTATATAGGTAACAAGATTTGAGGTTTTGGTTATATCGCTTATATATGTAATTTGCATATTTACTAAAACTACATAACAATGTTCAATTTAAAGTCACTACTTGCTTAAATCGCTCCATTAGAGCTATTCTTCTTACTAGCTCGATCTGAACGTTTAAAATGTCATTTGATTATGAGACTTACCTCTGTATTGTGTTTCTTTTTCTGCTTGTAGTATTTCGAACTGTTTCCGTTTTAGTCTTTCTTCTTCCAACATTCTATTCTGCTCTTCTTGTAGTCTTTCTAGTTCCTCTCTTTTTTCCCATTCTTCTGCTAGAACCCTAAGTGGAAAGCGATAGAAGTTTAATATTATGATGGATTTTTTTTGTTTGGTTTACTTTTACATTTCATTTGTATTCATACAGCATTCTGATGATACCTATTCGTTTTTTGTCAAGCATTCATTTTTTTTATTGTATTTGCAGTCAAAAACTTTATTCATTGAGTTATTCGAAGAGCACTTCAATGTTATTTTGATTCTTTATTTACGATCTGTGGTATTTATAAGTTAACCATATCAGAGACTGATGTAGTAGAGACTGATGTAGTTGTAAGGTACGTACCTTGCTTGTAATGCTCGTACTATTTCTTCATCTCGTTTAGCTTGCGTTTCTTCATGAAGTAGCTTTTCAAGTTCAACCTGCGTGTGCTTAAGTTCTTCTAACTTTTTGTTGTCTTTTTGAGCTATTTCTGCTAACTCCTATAAATCAATAAAAGGGTCCATAAGTAACCAGTTTCGTAAGTAACGTGTAAGTTAGCTCTTATATTATTATTCTTTGCCTTTGTTAACACAACTTTGCTAACCTGTACTTTTAGATTCTTGGTAATCTAAGGATCTAAAAGTACAGTTTTTACCATATTTTTTACCAATCAAGCTTATTCAGTATTAATTTTCGGGTCGGCTAAAAAAAGTTGTACGAGTAGTTCAGCACCCTTAAGGGCACTTTTCGGAAACATCCTGTAGTTGTTTTTTCTGACCTGTGCTTGGGCTTCAGCCGCTAGCCTCGCTCTGACCTCATGTTGCAGTCTTGCCTTAGTATCTCTGACTTCTTTCTCCCGTCTCGCCCCCGCCCCGCGCCGCCCTGCCCGCGCTCTTCGTTGATAGCCTTCAGCGCCTGCAGTCACTGATACTGCTTGTCGGAGAGCTGATATCCATTGAAGGCGACTCCTAGAGAAAAAAATAAAAATATATTTATGCTAAATAATAACGCTATATATGCCAATTGTGGCAATAGTTACCTACATAATTATTTTGATTGAATGGTGCTAGAACTACACTATCGTTTTTTTTAAATCGCTAATGCATTTAGTATATACATATAAAATTTCTCTTATAAGTAAAGTGTATATATTTGAAGGACCGGTCTCTCTCAAAAACACGGTTGTTTAAACTTAACAAGAGAGGTCAAATCCATGTAAATTACAACAAGCAGTAAAGATTATTTGTATTTGAGTATTCTTTAGGGGATTCTTCTTTAACATTTCGCATACTATCTTGAAGAAAGTGGTCTACTAACTTGTGATCCTGAGTGCCAAATTCGAAAGTCCTATCGGGAGTTATAAGCTGAAACTTCTGTATCTTCCCTTCTCCAACTGCTGCTTCCACAGAACAGTATTCGTCGATAGATATCCTTCCGCATTGTTCTTTCTGCGATGAACTCTTGTAGTATGTTAGTGCGCAAGGTTGTAGTACACACCAGTACTCTCGCATGGTAGGGAGGAGATAGCCACGTTTGAATAAGTAGCCCTAGAAAGAGTAATTATAAAAATGGTGCAAGCTGTACTCCAAAGCTTTTAGCAAGGTTTTAGCAACTTTGTTTGTCATAATATTAGTGATGTACCTATCATGAAACGTAGAATGATTAGTAGTCAAACAAAATTTCTTATGTTCCTCGGACTACGCTGATACATATTTACTTCTAATATAGATTGGTCATGTCATACTGTTTTGTATTCATGTTTACCTACCTTTTTTATGATATCTTCTATGAATACATCGTAAATCTCATCCACTGCTTCAACTAAAGCAGCTATATGGAGTTGTTGGTCCCCACAGTATTTTGCCTCTAGTACGGCGAGAAAGGCCGCCCATTTGAAGTGACCTATGGAAGACCCTAGAGCCTCCCAGTCAGCAGCGTCCCATCGGAGACCTAAGCAGAGAACTAGCTGTTCTGCTACTATGCCAGCTTCTGATGGTTGGAGAACTACCTGAAATGATATAAGGTATTTTTAAGATAAAATTATTCAAAAGTCGAAAGTGGGACATTGTTAGACAAGGTGCATCTCACATGGTAAATTTTGATGCGATCATAGTTAAGTGAGTACCGCAATGAGATTACGCGCCTAATGACGTGGATTAAAATTCCAACAATATGCTTGAGATGATGTGCGGGAAAATATCGTGAGAAAACCATAATATAGAGGTAGAGTAGTTTCCAGTCCGTACTTAGCTGCCTACCCAGTATCACCCTTAAATTTGTCTCCAAGCACCTAAATTATCTTTCCGGCAGCCTCACAAGACACGCACACCTAGCTTGCCAACTATATTAAAAAGCGTTTGTTTTTTGTTTAATGAGATCAAAATGTCACATTTAGTAAAGTTGTCCAAAAAGAGTTGTTCTTGCAAATACTGTTGCATTTTACGACTGCGGAGATAGCGAATTTTATGCAGAAAGTGGGAGATAAAATTTTAATATCCTCATTATTGAACAAGCAAACTTTCAAAAAAGTTAACGTGTAAGTAGGTAGTTAAAATGTTTACGACGCCTGACCTCACAGTCATAGCCTTGAGGTCAACATTGTGGTTACAAAGACTTGATAAATAAACAGGACCAGCAATTAAAATGACACAGAAAGATATATTTTTGAAGTTGCGAATATTTACTGCGAATTAATGAAAATAATGGGCTGAACTTCGGCAAACTAATTGAAATCCGTCGCCGTCAATATCTAAATGCGCTTATACCACCAAATGCAGATTATTGAAATTATTAAATTGTTTTAGTCCTCTTTTAATTCGGATATCCGGGTATGTTGAATCGTAAACTAAAATTGAAAGTTTTTTTTTTTTATGGTTGACAGGCTAGTTGTTTGACCACAGCTCACCTGATGTTAAGTGAAGGTGTGGTCGAAGATGGTAAAGCACACCTAGCCTGCAATGGAACTGGCTCTCAAGTGAGGCTGCCGGAACACACTGTTAGATGCTTGGCGGCAGATTTTCAACTTGAGGGTGGTAGTTAGCCAGCCGAGTACTAGAAAGTACCCTACCACCATGCTATGGTTTCCTCACGATGTTTTCCTTCACCGGCAGCTCAAGCTCATTGTTGGGGTTTGAACCCACGCCCTTCGGCATGCGAACCTACCGCGCTAACCACTGAGCTATCATCGCTACTAAAGTAAAATTAGAGAATATGTTAAACTAAGCAAATGTTTTTGACTGTTGTTATGGAACTGCAATGGTAAGTGGTAGTATCTCAATAGCAAATCATGATTGCCATTATAATGATCTCATCCCTTATAGTAGAACATATGGCTTTCACGTGTCGTTGAACCAATGTTCTGTTGTATCCAATATCTCGAGTACATCTTGATCACATGATATCTTTCAGTAATGACGTCAAATGCCTAAGAACAGATTGAGGGCTATGAATGGAGTTATTGTTTTTATGAGTGTGTAATTGCTGATTTTTGATTTGTAGAGTTCCGTATATCAAAATGAAACAAATACCCCGTATAGAATAGTTTCAGACAGAAGCCATTTAGCTGGTAACAATGTAGTATCAGATAATCTGCCGCCAAGCGGTTTGTAAACATTATTGTGTACCGGTTTGAAAGGTTCTGCAGCTAGCGAAATTACAGGGCTGTTGAGACTAACCAACGAATGTGTCAAAATAAAGAGCGCCAATGCAGCGATGCTCTGGACTTTGTTTTTTTTCTATCGTCTTTACAAAGTATGGAACAAAGTCGCTTCTCGCCGTCTGTACGTTTAGATCTTTTAAACTACGTAATGGATTTTAATGCAGTTTCCATCAATAGACAGAGTGATTAAAGAGGAAGGTTTACATGTATAATACATGCATATGCTCCACATTAGTATCTACATTGCACCCGTGCGAACCACAATACATAAATTAAAAATTTAAGAACCCCCGACAGGTGTATTACACACACACACAGTGACGTCAAGCTTACTACAGCCGTCGTATTTGCGTCGGGTGTTAAAAACTGGGTGATTTGTGATTGAATATATTGTAGGTAGGTATAGGATTTGATCAAAATTCAAAACAAGTGTGCTATGCAATTGTTTTTCTTACCACATATCTATTAGTGTCGTCGACGTCCTGCACCAGGTCTCCGAGAAGGCAGAATATCCGGAACAGCTTGAAGATGGAGTCGCCGCCAAACACTGGCTTATCACGCGATACGAGGCTCTTACGGCACACTAGCCAGCACACCTGGAATTACAATTATGACGTCATATTAGGTGGCGTGTGTATTATGTGTCAGTGTGTGTGGTAGTGTAGCAGAGTAAGCAAGTAAAAGGTAATAACTCGAACTACTACTGAACTACTACTAACTTTGTAGCGATGATAGCTGAGTGGTTAGCGCGGTAGGTTCGCATGCCGAAGGGCGTTCAAACCCCAACAATGAGCTTGAGCTGCCGGTGAAGGAAAACATCGTGAGGAAACCATAGCATGGTGGTAGGGTACTTTCTAGTACCTACTCGGCTGGGTAGCTACCACCCTCAAGTTGGAAATGTGCCGCCAAGCATCTAACGGTGTGTTCCGGCAGCCTCACTTGAGAGCCAGTTCCATTCCAGGCTAGGTGTGCTTTACCATCTTCGACCACACCTTCACTTAACATCAGGTGAGCTGTGGTCAAAACACCTAGCCTGTCAACCATAAAAAAAAAGCTCCAGAAGGCGTCTGTCTTCACAGTTGTTGCTGAAGAAATAGCTTAGTTCGTTTGTTTTTGTTTTTAAGCTTGTTACAAAATAAAACTTTTCTTACTAGCTTTCAAATATACAGGGGATAGGTATACATATAAAACCTTTGGCTTAGGGTGGCTAAGCCAAATAGGGGTCATGGTACTCATACGACAGCCATATTGGCTTATCAAGCTGAAGGGTGTATATTCGATTCAAATACAGGATTAACATTTCGTGGCATAAACAAATGTTTGTTCTGAGAGTATATTATGTTATTAGTAAAATCAAGAGTACCTATATAATATAGTTCTGTGAGTATTTATAGAGTGTAGTTTGGGGTCATATGGCACTGTGTGTAATGATATTAGTGGGATGGGATGGGATTGTGGGATGACCTATGGTGCAGAAACGTGGGCTCACAGATGGATCGTCTTATAGTTGAAAGTCGCTCATATACCTACCTCTACCTAGTGACAAAAACTATATTCAAATTTCACTAAGGGACCATCTGGAACGAAGCGTATCCAAAGTTAGGGAATTAAAATCATCGACATAGCTTGTAGGGCGAAGTGGTATTTGTCTGAAATACCAAGCGCTGATGTTGGTATTTTTACTTTAAAATCTGAAAACTGTCGCTCATTCCTTTCGCGCAGAATGCGGAATGTTATACCTGTGAAGGCCTTTCCGTAAATGACATAGAGTTTCTTTAAAAGGGCGTATATATCTATTAAATACATATATGTATGGAACGCCATTCCTGGGTGTTTGCCATCTTCGACCGCAGCGACACTAAACATCAAGTGACCTATGGTTAAACACCTAGCCAGTCAAATGTAAAAAAAATACATGTTGGATGTAGAAAGTAGATATGCAGCTGTAACACCAAACGGGATACTGTGACCGTTACCGATACCCAATTTTGTTATCATTACTTTTCTAAATTAAAGACAAATAGAAATAGTCCAAGAGCACATGAAAAAAAAAACCTAAAATCAATTTACATAATATATTTTTTTTTTATGTAAAAAATAATGAGACGAACGAGACGCTCTCCTGATGGTAAGAGGTAACGCCTGTCCATGACCATTGCAGCGATACACAGAACTCTGAGTAACAAAACATTGTCCAGGGCATAGCTGCTTTGGTGCTCATTACTTTAGAGACTTTCGATGGTTAGTCTCAACAGCCCAGTAATTTCGCTAGCTGCAAGTACCCTTCAAACCGGAACACAGTAACGTTTACACACTACTGCTTGGCGGCAGAATAACTGGTACTGCGGTGGTACCTACCTAGACGACCTCCTGCTAAGGAGATCTACCACCAAGTAGATATAGTCTTGGCCCACTAATATTGATACACTTCATTTGTTTCATGTGAAACAACGAACAAAGCTGTGAAACCAAAAGGTTTATTAGAGAAGAAAGGCAATTCATGCTTTCTAATGACGCCTAGTTAGACCACATGTGCAATGCATTGTGCGTGACCTAAATATAGTGCAGTGGAACAATCCGGCTACTGTGAATCTCTTATCACACTTGGATACTGTGCTGATAAATGAATCTGTTTGAGTTGTTTATTACTAGTAATGATATGCGAAAGTTGGTAAATAGCGATTTTATGTATAGCTAAAACTATAATTGACAACCTTGTTAGTTCATTGGTAGTATGTCTGCTTCAAGAGCTGTAGGGCGTGGGTTCGATTCCCACTCAGGGCAAACATTTTGTGAATAAACAAATGTTTGTTCCGTGTCTGTGTGTTCTGTATGTATTATAAGTATGTATTTACAAAAAAAAAGAAGTATTTAAGTATTCTATCAGTTATCTGACTTCCATCACACAAGCTCTGCTTAGTTTGGGGCCAGATGGCGCTGTGTGTAATGCCCTACGATATTTTATTTAACTTAAAAAAATATTAGGCAGTCGTAACTCTCTTATACTCACTAAACCAATGTTTGTAAATGGTTTACATAACTCGGTCATGTACATTGTGAATGATTCAAATAAGTAACACTTCGGGAAAAATCTTTAATAGATCTTTATATCACTGCCATAAGACTTCCTGAGATAAGATAACCTTTTTAAATTGACGCAGCGTTTTTGAACGTAGAGTTAGCAATGCCATTCAACTGTAAAATTTATAGATATCTTCTATTCAAAATGTTAAACGAAGCGAAAATCCGCAGCTATTTTTGCCGTGGTTTCACTATTGACGCAACATTAGTTTTTAAATCTTGTTTGGTAAACAGTTTGACAGTAAGTCGGTACATGCAAGTAGATAATCCGAAGCGCCACTAACGCCACTCCTTTCGTATAATCAACATAGTTCTCTTGCGTAACGAAAAGCGCTTCTCCTCTTACTACTCTTGCATTGCAACGTGACTGTTTTAGGTTGTAGGCTACCCAAGTAGATAAACTTGCATGCAAAAAGGAAGACTCTACCTGAAAGTACATACCTCGCTGATTTTCTTCTCGTATTCTCTGACAGTGGGCAAGGTGACAGCCTTGGGCAGCGAGCTGAACACTTCATGCTGTAAGTAGTAGCGGAACTCGTCGAAGGTCAGCTCTTGAGAGGAGCGGAAGTGGTCCAGGCCTTTCTCCACGCCGTATAGATCCAGTAGTGTACCAATGTTGGCTGTTAGCACCTGGGTCAATAGAAAAAATCATTAAAAGTACAAATAAGTGGAAATAGAAAAAATATAATTTTTTATGGTTTTGACAGGCAGGACAAGTGACGGTGTGGTCAAAGATGGTATAGCACACCTAGCCTGGAATTGAACTGGCTCTCAAGTGAGGATGCCAGAACACACCGTTGGATACTTGGCGGCAGACTTTCAATTTGGGGGTGGTAGCTAGTCAGCCGAGTACTAGAAATTACTCTTCCACCATGCTATGGTTTTCTCACGATGTTTTCCTTCATCTCAAGCTCATTGTCGGGGTTTTAGCCCACGCCCTTAGGCATAAGAATCGACCGCGCTAACCACCGAGCTATCATCGCTACAAAAACCTACATTTTAAAAGTGGCGAAGGTACCCCAATTTATTATTGGTCTCCTGCTTGCTTCACAAAACTTGTATTTTTTAAAAGTGTTTGCTAATAAAAATCGTGGTTTTATTCATGAAGCGCGTAAAATTGTCACTACTAAAGTTGACGGTCGTTACCAAAGTTGACCATGACTTATTTTATATGTTTTTTACTGTGATTCAGACTTATTTTATTCGATTTTATCATGACACGATTTTAACATGAGACACACTTGAAAATAAGAAACAGTTGACACTGGCAGTATGCACAATGTGCGTTGCACAATGAAGAAGAAAAAAATTAGTAGCGTTAATTACGAACACATGGTCGTCAGACGAGCTCGTTCTGGTGTTTATTGGGTTTAATGACCGATACCGACATGACTCAAGATACTTTGTTTGTTTTTTGTGTGTTATTCATCGTGATTTATGCAAGGATCCATGTATCACCTATTATAATATTAACATTTCAGGCGTAGGCGAAAATGTATATACCTACAGGTTTACGCGCAACAATACTACTAAACCGGAAGGAGGTACTCATCAAGTAAATAAATACAAATCGTAGGACAATCGACACCGCCACAAACTAAGCGAAGTTTATACTTTGGGAAAACAGCAGAAAATGTAATCTCTTCACTAAGGTTACATGCAACGTCATAATATAATCGTCCCATGAAATTATTATCGTCTAACTACTCATGTAATTCCATTCCTGTTCTCTGGTGCTATAAGTTTGTATAAGTTCATTTAAACTTGAAAACGTTTCACCATCACATATTTTGTCAGTCTAGGATTTAATGTACACTAGATATGTTCAATGTTCCTTATATGAATAATAAAGAAATTTTGAAATTTAAAAATTGAATTGTACTTTGGGAACCATATATCGGATAGAATACTTATATATACCTACTTTTATTTGTCAATACATACAGAACAAATATTTATAAAGTATGTTCATAGCTTTGCTTAGTTTGAGGTTAACACTGTAAGAATTGTCTTACCACTAGGCCAAATAAAATAAAAAATAAAAATGTTTTTAAAATCAGTTCAAAAATGGTTTTCAAATTATGGTTACCCCACAAACTCAATTTGCACTTGACATATTATTTTATTACATTTAATAAAAATTACACTAAACATATTTTTAGTTAGCTAACATTCCTTTATATTTTGTGTATATTGTAATTTTTTTTCATGTAAATATGAGACAATGAAGCTCTTATGTTGGCATAAGAAAAAAAATAAACAAATATCACAGGACATTACACACAGCGCCATCTGACCCCAAACTAAGCAAAGCTTGTACTATGGAAGTCAGATAACTGATAGAATACTTAAATACTTTTTTTTTTGTAAATACATACTTATAATACATACAGTACACCCAGAAGGTTAGTCATTAGTAATCTATGTCGATAAAATTGGATATCTCAGCTTCTGTTTGATAGAAACCGTAACTCGAAACGTGCTGTCTGATGTTTTTGTTCTTATTAGATACTTGCAAGCCAAACTGGTGAATCAGTCCGTGTAGGTACTTGGATGGATGAGTGTTCTTATTTCATACTGCTTTTATACTTACTTTCCTGCCATTTTTAATGACAATATTCACATAGACAGGCATCAAACACTCAGCTTCTATACTTATAAATAATTTATATATTTATATCTATATTATGGTTGCTACCTAGCTTCGGTGGTTGACGACAACTTACCTGATGGTAAGTGACCGTTGTCGTATATTTATGAGGGTACTTGGATACCCTCATTATATTGTTGAAATAAACGTCAGTGTTCAATAAACTTACGTGTGTTTCACTTCGTGGTGATAGCGGCGAGATTTATTTTTACACTAAAAACTAGTCGAACCTATAAAATATTATTTTAATCGGATTTATATACGTAAATACATATTCAATATGGAACACGCGCGTCCGCCGGCGGAGTTATCACTTGAAGGCGGTCCGGCTGTGCGCTCCGATGCGTGGCGCAAATGGCGGAAGCTTTTCAGCGTCTGGAGCAAAGAATAATATAAGAGCCTAAGGAAGTACAGGCCAGGCGAGTAAGTTGGTTGAACACTGACGTTTATTCCAACAATATGATGAGGGTAACCAAGTACCCTCATACATATACTACAACCGTGTCGTTGAAGATGGTAAAGCACACCTAGCTTGGAATGGAACTGTCTCGCAAGCGAGACTGCCGCAATACACCGTTAAGTGCTTGGTGGCACATTTTTAACTCCAGGGTGGTAGCTAGCCAGCCGAGTACTTGAAAACACCATACACAGCATGCATGCATGCACATAGTCTGGAATGGAACTGATCCTAGACAACAGAAACCCATTTAGAAGATATTCAAAATCCTTCAACCTGCCTTTTTTCAATATTATTTTAATAAAGTTTTTTTAAGTATTGTTCTATTCACTTTTTATCCAGCACGACTAAAATAATATGTAACTTAAACCTTCTGTATTCTTTGCCTAGTAAGGAAAACGATCTTTATATTGTTTAGTTTGAAATAGCTTGTAAGTACGTTTTCATTGACTTTTAAATAAATAAGGAAATTGCCGTTATAGCGAGTCCTATTATCCTTTAATGTCTCGGTCACACTTCATCAATCAGGCTTAAATGAATACATAGCTCATTCTAACAATGTAACAATGACCCAACCAGCTGCTAGCTCCTCCGAGGACACATCAAAAGCATTCTCCTAAACTTTGCTTCCGAGTTATGTACCTACAACAATTTTAAGTAATGATTACTGTATGTACAATTAGTGGTCAAATTATTTATTTTTACAAAACAATAATTAATTAATCAAACATAATCCTTAAATCACAAAAAAAGTAACAACAAAAACGTGTCTGTATAAAAAAACGTGTTGAAGAAACGCTGAGGTAAATTATTTACTAAGCAATTATTATTTATATATCTACATAATTATGTACACTTATACACTGTTTACCTACCTAAATTAAGCGTGTCACATATTTGTATTTTTTTAAATGCAGGTAATAGTAATGCGCTGAACCAAAGAGCGCTCACATGATTGTAAGAGAAAAAGCCTGTCCGTGAAATTTTTACACAGTTCGTGGTTGAACATTTGGTAATTATTTGGTTTGAATATTTGGTTTAATTCGTTCATAAAAAAAAACTTTTTTGAAATGTAAAAGTAATGAGACGAACGATACGCTCTCCCGATGGTAAGAGATAACGCATGCCCATGACCATTGCAGCAATACATAGAACTTTGAGTAGCAAAACAAAGTCCGGGGCATCGCTGCTTTGGCGCTCATTAATATGAAACTTTCTATGATTAGTTTCAACAATTTAGTAATTTCGAGAGCTGTTCTCTTCAAACCGGGACTCAGTAATGTTTACACACTACTGCTTGGCGGCAGAATATCTGGTACCTACTTCTCTTACTAAATTATTTGAAAAGTAGCTCCAGAAAACCAGTAGACATTTACACATTATGCACGTTTCAAAAAACAAACAAATATTAAACCCTGCTATAGAATTACACGGGCAAAGAATTGGGCATTTTGCTTTGAAATACCGTTAAATAAATAATGAAAACACGTTGATCCGCTTCATAATGACATTTTAAACAGTACCTACCACGTTTTGTTTGAACAGTTCTTTGATGTACCTTTACTTATACTCGCATAGTTATTATAAGTCATCTTAATATCGTAGTAAAGTTGATACTAAGTAACTACATTATAGCCAGGTAGTGCTGGGTTATCTGGGTATATATAATGTTCATATATATAATTATGTTTATATATAACACCCCGTTGGTTCATTTTTAGTATTTCTGCTAAGAGCTGTAGGATATGAGTTCGATTCTCAGAACAAACATTTTGTGGTGTAAACGAAATGTTTGTTCTGTATATATTTACATAAAAAAGTTTTCTATCAGTTATCTGACTTCCATAGTACAAGCTTTGCTTAGTTTGGGGTTACATGGCGCTGTGTGTAATGTCTTACAATATTTACATTTATATAAAAGTAAGTTAATATTGGAGGACATTGGAGGAAATTTAACACAGCGCCATCTAGCCCCAAACTAAACAAAGCTTGTGCTATGGGAACCAGACAGCTGACAGAATATGTAACTTTTTTTTGTAAATACATTTATATACCCTTTAGCTCTCAAAGCAGACATACTAGGTACCAATAAATCAACAGGGCTGTCAAAACATTTAGACATTTTAGATTCAAAGTAGGGTTGATCCGGTATGTTTTGTACAGTGGTAGTATTTGTACAGATATTGTAACATGTTTTATCAAGTTTTATTAATGAAATCAACTAGTGGAAATTCGAATAAGTTATAAAGCAGGCCAAAGTCTGTCCAGAAGATCAAACATTTAATCACAAATTCAAATCTGACAACTCAAAATTAGAAAAATACCAATCCGGGCATTTGATAACCCTGAGTATCAATAGACACGCGTCTATCATATCTTATGATTCGTTTAGTGCAGCTATTTTGTAGTGTAGAGTAATGACCTTACGCCTACTAGTCTTATACATAATATTATCGTCTGCGAATTGAACTGCGTTGGCATCTACTTTATTTATTATGCCGCCTTTATGCGGTAGTAAGGCAATTTATTCGACAACGAGACGTTTTTGTCTCACTATTATTTTGGTTATAGTATATTGGCAACCATGCTAACTGTATACTTACTTATTTCCAAGAACGAGTATAGGAATGCAACTGTATTTTGTAAATATTATTTTGTCAAGAATCTTTTAGCTGCTTTGTGTAATATTTAGGTAACCTCAGTTATATTTATAAATAAACCGATGACTTCATAATGGTCATAGAATGGCGAAGGTTAGGTAACACAGCTTGCTGTAATAAATCCCAGGCGCTCTACCTAGTTAGGTAGAGTGCCTAAAATTAATATCAAATTTTGATCAACATAAATTAATGTATAACTATATTTTGTTTTGTTAATACCACTAATCAAAAGAACTTATTTAACAGAATAACCAACTACACACTTATATAGCAACAATTACCGCACAGCAAAACTAATTTTGTGATTTTGTATATTTTCATATGTTAATTAAAATTAACCTTTAATCTAAAACAAACACTAATATCATAAATACCAAGAAAAAATTCTGATTTAAATTACTTATTAATAAATTTTTATGAGGTAGGTAGGTGCATTAAAATAAATCTAGTTTTTAAGTAATTTATTAAGAACGTTCGTTATTCCATCTTTTACTGTATCGTCATTTTAGCTATCATTGAAAAGATTTTATTTTATTACTGAATTACCTCAAATACCTAATCACCAACTGAATTATATGGCTAGCAGTATTTCAATAAACAATCAATTTCAATCAGTAGCTAACGCATCTCACAAATATCCCTTTACGGTTTTGTTTCCGTGAAAAGTGACCTTTATTTCCCTACGAATACTACACAATGCTGCAACGTATTTTTGTTGGAACATTTGAAAATGCTTAAACATGTTGTTATGAAGAGTTTACCAACCTTTATTAAAATACTCTATTAAAAAAAAAAAACAAGTTGACAAAGGTCACGGACCCCGGTGTCTGTGGAGCGTATAAATTTAAATAAATAAAAAACTTTTACTTAAATTGCAGTGTCAAATTGACAAATTAAAAGAGTTCGTTTTAAACAATCAAAATGAACTTCAAAATCATATTAACTTTTACGGCAAGGAATCTCATGTGAGTTACAGAATCAGGGCCTTGGCCTTTCTTTAAAACGTCTTCAATTTGATTATGATACGTACGTCTATGTCGACCTATACCGGCTTGCCCACACACTAGTCTTATAAATCTATTTCATCAATCATCTTTCATCCATTCTCTCTACATGTGCAAACCATATAAGTATCTTTTTACTCGACTACCGAAGGCTAATGTTGTTCAACGTTTTTATGTATATGTATAATTCTTTGACACGGTATACAGCCTAGACCATGGGTGGCAAACCATTACAAGAGAACGTGCCATTTTCTACAGAAAAAAACATAATCTAGCCATCAAAGGATGCCCATTGAAATCGATATAAAACGAAGTCGCTACCCGTCGTCTGTACGCTTAGATCTTTTAAACTACACAACGGATTTTAACGCGGTTTTCATCAATAAATAGAATGATTCAAGTGGAAGGTTTATACTTATAGGTATATATTACATGCATATGCACTACATAAGTATCAATATCGCACCCGTGCCAAGCCGGGGCGTGTCAAAAAGAAAAAGTTACAGACATATGTAGTTAGTTTTTTTAAATGTAAAAAGTAATGAGACGAACGAGGCGCTCTCCTGATGGTAAAAGATAACGCCTGTCCATGAACATTGCAGCGATACACAGAACTTTGAGTAACAAAACAAAGTCTAGGACATCACTGCTTTGGCGCTCATTACTTTGAGACTTTCGCATAGTTAGTTGATATTCGAATCATATTGCTAGTTCCTTGGGCTTCGTTTACGGTGGATACGGCCCCTTATTTCACATCAGGTAAGTATGAAAACAATTACTTAACGCTTACTTACTTACTTAATAATAAATAACTCGCTTTGCACTACTATTAGCCAATTATTCGCACGTTTTTCTAGAAAGTAAGCGCAATTTTCATGTAATTTCTGTGGCGGTAAGGTGTGACCACTGGTGTGACAGAAATGTGAATTAATATAAATGTCAACAGCATTGTTAATTACCGGGTCGAGACGTAATACTCAATTAATGTTGACCTATTAAGAAAACCTGAAGTTGTACCTAGGTTAGTTAGGGTAGTTGTATGACTATACATTTTCTTGGACTAGGCCTCTATTGTTTAATGGCTGACAAGCTATGTGCTTAAAATAAATATAAATATCGTAGCACTATACTTACAGCGCCATCTGGCCTCAAACTGAGCAGGAGAAGAGTTTTTGACGGGAACGCGGGAAGAGTCGTGTCGCTCCGTTGTATTTTTTTCCAAAACTAGTGTTTTGTCGAGTGTTTATGCATAAAAATGGTGGTGTTTTATTCATAAAGTGCCGAATTATAAGCACGAGTGTGGGAAAATGATATGAAGTGGTGAAACATGACTTTTCGTGTTGCTTCCAAAACTCCATCGAAGCTTAAAGTAAAGTCGCCACTACTTTACCAAAGCATGACTGGACTTGACTGACATGGACTGCACTTGACTAATACTAGACTTTGACAGTAACTATAGGTGTAAGACATGAATTATCTTAAAAACTGAAGACGAGACGGCATGGCTTTATAGCTTTAGCCTGCCCGATAGGGCAAATTATTAAAAAAAAAAAGAAACTGAGTAGAGCTTGTGTAATGGAAGGCAGATAACTGATAGAATACATAAATACTTCTTTTTTTGTAAATACTTACTTATAATAACATACAGAACACCCAGGCACAGAACAAACATTTGTTTATTCACAAAATGTTTTGCCCTGAGTGGGAATCGAACCCACGCCCTACAGCTCTCAAGGCTACTACCAATGAGCCAACGGGGCTGTCTTGTTTGAGCACAGCTCACCTGATGTTAAGTGACGGTGTGGTAGAAGATGGTAAAGCACACCTAGTCTGGATTAGAACTGGCTTCTCAAGTGAGGCTGACGGAGCACATCGTTAGTTGAGGGTAGGCAAGTAACCTACCACCATGCTATAGTTTCTTCACGGTGTTTTCCTTCACCGGCAGCTCAAGCTCATTGTTGGGTTCATTATTGTTTTAAATCGAATGCGGTATATGTTTTTGAGATCTTTAGAATTCAATAAAAATAAAAATAATTTATTGTGCATAATTCCGACTTTGTAAACAACAACATTTTGGTAGGCTAAACGTTACTACTAAATATTCTGTTAAAGACAACATAATATAAGGAAAAAATGTTGTAGGTTAATTAATATGTAAAACTAGATTTGCGTTTTTCAAATATTTTCATAATGAGACGATTTGGATATTTCTCACTTCACGCATTCGTAAATTGACTGCGTAGTCCGTTGCTTAATTTAAAAAAATCTTAGTACCTAACTTATACTTATTGTAAGTACTTAAAGAAACTTGTTTCCAGTAACGGCAAGGCATGCAAGTATGCGGCAATTTATGCAATGCACAGACAGGGCAAGTAGGTACGTACCTATAACCGAGGTGACGAATCAACGGCATTACCATATCCGTCGTTTGAACTGCATCGCAATTTAAAAAACGTATTTAGATATAAAAAAGCAAGATGCAAAGCAAACAAGAAAAAAGTAGTAGAGAGTTTAGATCAATAATTGTGATTTGATGAAGTTATTGTTATGCACAAGTATTTTTTTTTTCTATTTCACAATTTTACCATCAAATAATACAAAAAACATAAATGATATAAAAATATCTAAACTGGGATGCCCCCGGCAGCGGGGTAGGGCTCAAGCAACCGGTGGTTAGGGCTACAGAGTGAGGAACCTCCTGACAATGCGCGCCGTGTCAAGGATCACTGCCTTTTGGGTCTGACCGTTGTGAGAGTCTCTTAAGATGTTGGTCGAGACTCTTCGCTGTAAGGCTGTTTACCGTGACAACTATCGGGACAGTGATCGTCGAATCAATATCTTACATGGCGGTTATCTCGTGAGTCAAGTCAGGTTACTTACTGAGCTTGTTCTTCTCGGCCTTTACAAAATTCTCATCATGCATTATCTCTTACTATCAGGTAAACGTTCTCATTAATTTTGCATTAAAAAAAAATTAGGAACGTGATGTTGATGAGCACTGCCTGGCGTCAGGTTCGGTAGACCACCACGATATCAGGCTTATGTATAAATAAAGACGCGTGTTCGTGATGCTGCACTTTATTTGACCCAAAGCATAAGCACTCCCATATGTCTTTATACGGAAATACATAATATGTCTTTCCATATAAAGACATATTATGGAAGTCATTAAAGGAGGCCTTTGTCAAAAGACAAACTGTTTAAATGAAAATACACCGAACGCCGATACTTTATAATTAGATTTATATTAATTTAGGATAAACAACATGTCTCACAAAATTATTAACAGCAATAAAGTTTTTTTTATTATAAGCACTCCCATTAAGAATGCTAAGCGCGCTACAGACTGATAGTAGGCTTCAGCAATTAGATTGTCTCTAGACTTTAATCGATCGATACCTACACAATTCATTCGGATTTATGTAGTAGGGTAGTTCGGTTGTGTGATTTATGAGGAGAACACAGAAGCTGAGATACAGCTGGTGTCTAGTTCAGCAGAGGTAATCGCTCACTATCCGTTAGTATTTTAGGGAAATAAATTACGAATTAAGTACCTTGTGGAAGGTGTATGTAGTTAGTAAAAATGTGTTCATGTGTGCATAATTATCATACTAATTCTCTAAACGCTCTCGTAATAGTAAATGATGACGTCTGTCTATGACTATTGCAGCGGTACTCAGAACTTTAAGCAACAATTCTATGTCAAATGCTACTTAGACGGTCTATACTTTCAGACCTTGAGCGTCGAGTTGCTAGCTTGTCAGGTTTCTACCGGATACATTTCGGAGAGTGTGCACTTGAACTGCATAATTTGGTTCCCCCTGCACCTTTCTTCTATCGGATGACCAGACAAACGCGACCAGAACGTCATCCGGATATGATGGATGTTCCCCATGTACGCACAAAGCGTTTTGATTCCGCATTTTTCATTCGCAAAGCGAGGTTATGGAATTCTCAGCCGGAATCTGTGTTACCTGTTAGGGTATCAATGGGTATCTTCAAATCTAGAGTAAATAGGTTTCTTCTAGGTAAGCGTGCTCCATCTTAGACCACACTACTGCTTAACATGAGGCAGAGTCATACACGAACCTATCTTTGATAAAAAAAAGACATTCGATGCTTAGTCTCAATAGCTTAGTAGAATACAAAACAATATTGTATGGATGGCAACAAAATCAATAATCACAATTACGCTCGCTGCAGTGCCCTTCTAACCTGAACACAACTGCCCAAGCTATCTGATACTGCGATGTAGCCTACTTAAACGACCTGTGGCTAAAAAGAAGGTAGGTATTAGCTGCCTAGTAAAATGAAGTACCAACTTTTCCAAGCGGTGTTTCATGTGTTATCTGTACATCGTGGATAAATTGGGTGATATAATAAGCAATTACTCAGCAATTGTGACTAAACTAGTTAGACCTCCCGACAGCGATGTCTAGTGCGATCGATTTCGCATAAAGATACTAGGAAAGAGCGCAGGGCGCAGTTCCATTCGACATTATTCTATAGCTACTTGCCTTTATCCATATCGAACCAAATAATTATTAGAATGTTTGTTTAAATTGATACTCATACTTTTTTAGAAATACATGCCTCTTCTTCTTTCTTTTTGGCGTCGCACTTTTTGCATTTGCCAGTGAAAAGTAATTCGATGTTTCCAAATAGGCATTTTAAGATAGTATCAAGAAAAAATAAGTCTAAGTCATAGTCGCACACGCAATGTAGGTAAGTAAAATTCAAGTTCAGTCACGCTCTAGTGAAGTACCTACTGGTGACTGTACCACAAGCTTCAATAGAGTTTTGGAAGCAACATCATCAAACTTCAAGCCAGTTTCATTCCAGGCTAGGGGTGTTAACCATTTTCGACCACACCGTCACTTATCATCAGGTGAGCTGTGGTGATACACTTAGTCAGTAAACCATAACAATAGGTCATATGAAAAGTCATGTTTCATCGCATTGTGTCACTTTCCTACAAACATGCACGTAATTCGACACTTTAATACTAAGTAAACATTACAATTTTTATAGGCTCGAAGTAACATAAGGTTTGGAAAATAAAATGCAGCGACACGACCGGTGAGGTCGTGTCGCCGCGTTTCCGCTAAAAATCTCAATAACATTCTTGTAATATACACAAAACAAACGATAATATTACAAAGTAATGAGCACCAAAGCAGCGTAGCCCTGGACTTTGTTTTGCTACTTTATTTAAGTCAGTGTATCGCTGCCATGGTCAATTGGTCATGGGCATGCGTTATCTGTTATCATAAAAAGAGAGAGAGAGAATACTATTAATTTCGTTTCTATTTAAACAACGCATTTTTTTAAAACAACCTAGACAGAACAAAAGTCAATTTTTGCTAACCCGGCTTCACAATCATACGATTAATTAATCAAGTTAGTCATCCAACATCCGCACAAAAACTCTTATCAGTAAAAACAACGGAAGGAAGTAGTTTTACGACAGAGATATATGTGTTCATTTAATCATGTTTCATATTTCTTGGAGTGATAGGTAAAAGTTTAATCATGTTGAGTGACAGTCATTGGTAAATAGTCCATTAGTAGAGCGATGATGTCACAGCGATAACTTTATGTACTTACGTAGGACCCGCCTTGGCTTCGAACGGGTGCAAATCAAAACAAAAAAAAAACAATAACAAAATCTTTATTTATTAAGGAGTTTTGGCGGTAACGCGGAAAGAGTCGTGTCGCCCCGTTGTATTTTTTTTTCAAAACAAGTGTTTTGTCAAGTGTTTATGCATAAAAATGGTGGTGTTTTATTCATAAAGTGCCGAATCACAAACGCGAGTGTGGAGAAATGATAATTATAGTGTGGTAAAATATGTCTTTTCGTGTTGCATCCAAAACTCCATCGAAGCTTTATAATAAAGTCGCCACTACTTTACTAAAGCATGACTGGACTTGACTGACATGGACTGGACTTGACCAAGACTGGACTTTGACTATAACTATAGGTACGAGGCAACTTATTTAACTTATGAAACTTGAAAATGTAAAACACTTGACACAAAAAGTATTTGTAAAAAATGCTTTTTGCAATAAAATCAACAAAAAAAAAATGCCGTTATCACTTGAGATGATGTAAAGATTCTTTGCGTGGCATGGGTTCGATTCTCACCAATACAAACATTCATGCAACGATAAATGTCACGGTGACACTGAGCCAAAGAGGACATTTGGTCGGTAAAGCAATAGGGTTTATTGTTTAGGGGTTCCCTCATTCGGTGGCGTGGTAAATAGGTCAGACGGGACAAGCCTTTTGTCAACACTACTAAACTTCACAGGCTAGGTAGAGTTTACTATTTATGTAGTATGTCTAGATACCGCCATATCTCAAATGTTTGGGCGTTTTGACATTTTGTTTATCTAATCGGGTTACCTCATTATTCTTTTTCTTTGTTTTTGGCATCGCACTTTCTGCTTATTATGACAGCGTTCCAATCGTGTTTTCAAATAATTTAATATTTCAATTTTGAATTGTAATTCTTTAGAAATCCATAAATAAAAATTCAAGTTAAATAAGTAGTTTAAACTACCCTAGTAAAGTAGTGATGGTTTTTCTATGAGCTGCGATGGAATTTAAGAAAACAACAAAGTCATGTTTCACCACATTTTCCAACTAACACATTTCTTTTCATCAATAAAACTTGTGTAAACTACAAGTTTTAATAATAAATAATGCGGTGACTTTTTTCGCGTTCCCGCCGAACGCGATTAACCTTCAAATAAATAAAATAATAATAATAATTTCTTCTAAATATTATCTCTAGCTAATCTAGCAAAGTGCGAACAAAACATTTATCTCATGATTTTATATATGACAAGTAAATACACAAAAAAAAAAAATATTACGTGAAATATCCAAATTTTCTAAATAAGTAAGTAATTATGCGTATTTTTGTCGCTACTTAATTAGAATAAAGATAAGTTAATATCTAAGTTATCTTTAAATTATTAATTATCTTTATCTAATTTACATTTGGTTTTTTCTGTAGTTTGTGTGTTATCAAATACAAATATTTGTATATGATAACAAGTCACTTCTTTAATTTTAAAATAAATGCAAAGAAAATGCCCTTAGGTGTATTATGCTTATTATTATGTACCTTATGTATAAGACCATACCTGACTTGTTATTGTTAAACATTTTTTTTTTCATCGGCCATGGTACATTCGTGAATTGTGCCAATTCTCAAGTGTTAAAATGATTAGTAATAAATTTGTATAATAGTAAAAAAAAAAATAATATTATGCTCTATGGTGATTGTTTATATTAGATAGAATAGATAGAAACTCTTTATGGTAAACATTAACACTTTTATATTCAAGTAAACTGGTAATATAAGATATATAGATTTACTATTTTTACTTTATAGGAAAAGTCTAGCATTTGTCCACATACTTCGCAATACCGCGGTCTAAGAACACTTTTATCTACTTATATCGAATTTTATACGAATTATCTAAATTGGTGCATAATAAAATAGTTTTAGATACATAGATAAAATTCTTTATTGTGTTGATTGTAGGTATCTACACCAGAAATTGAAACATTACCTTATCGCTAAAAGGGATCTCTTCCAGCCAACTAGACTGAATAATATTCACGGATTAGTTTATACGAGAGATGCTACAAACATCTAATTTAGTGCCGAATCAGTCCTGGTTTTATAAACAGTCCCATTGCTAAGCGCGAGGATAATGAGAAGGGTCAGGCTTCTTCTTCGAGATTTTTTTTTTAACTCTTGTTTGAAGTCAGTTACAGTACGAACATAACTTAGAAAAGAGATGCGTGCCGTGAGTTCTGAACCCTTGACATCCAGATTGGAAGCCAGACCAGGTCTCCCAATAAGGCTGGCGAAACTTCTCTCACTCAATTTACTATTAAGATTTACAAAACACATTATGTAGCATGCTGATTATTTTGCTTATTGGACATACATTTAAGTAAGTAACATACCTTAAGTTTAGATTTGTGCACCACATCTTTATTCTGTAGTGAATCAAACGCGTGCCAAATGCAGTTAGTCACATTTTTCAACAAAGCAGACATTTTCAGAGCCACTTAAAATTACATTCCAATATCCGAACACGAATGTCAATAGTTTTTTTTTTATTAAAAAAGCAAACGTCTGTTGTTGCTGCATACGAATTACAAACTGAGGCGATATCAAGCGAAAAGGAAACGCATGACGCACAGCGGAACAAGCGCGACGCGAGGCATGTTCGAAGTTTGCTCTTTAGGGTTCCGTATCGAAAGGGCGTCCACAAAATATGCACCTATATACTTTTGTCCGGAATGCAGAGGAAAATCATTTGACTGCATTGTTTTTTTTTAATATAAATGCATTGAGTTGAATTAAACGCTCTCTTGATAGATAACACTTGTCCAAGGCCATTGCAGCGATACCTAAAGCTTTGTGTAACAAAACAAATAAACAAAGTTTTACAGCATTGCTGCTTTAGCGCTTAATTCTTTGTCTGATGATTAGCCTCAATAGCTCTTCCAAAATTTGTATTTTTTTTGGGTGTTTATGTTTAGAAATAATGATACTTTAATCATAGAGTGCCGATTTATACTTACCAGTGTCGGTAAATGATACAATATGGTGTAAAAAATGTTTTATTACGTTAAATTCTCAGTTTCCAGTACACTGGAAGAATCCACAATCACAAAGTGCGATGCCAAAAAGAAAAACATTTGTTGCACATAATTATTTACTTATACTATTATACATAACAAACAATGTATAAATAATTAAAATACAAAATAGTTATTCAGAAACTTCTAATCAGTAATAGAAGGGTACATAATTATAGTAAAAAATTAAGAATAAAAAAGTAGGTAGGTACGTACCTAACTACGTAATCTCGCAAGACTAGGTGACTCCATGATAAACGCCACCGGATGTGACCGAAACTATAGTCGGAGCTTCCGATAAAATGAAACGTAAATAATCCCACGTAAGTAAAATAAAAAAAAAAACATACTTATAGTATAACTTAGGTCTGAATAGATAGGTAGCTCTATTCCTAGTGGCGAGACAAAGAGTTAGTTTAACGATTTGACCCAAATGACTTGTCAATTAGAGTCTCAATGGACCACTAACTCTACCGGACCGGATGTGGGCTTTGATACAAGCTATTATGAACGATTAAAGTTTTTTAAACCATATTAGTATCTGCTGATATTGATACAGAGACATAATGTACCATTATTATGATTCTTTGGTATAATACAAGTGATCAGATAAAGTAGTATATAATTTTATTCTTTTTAGATTTGACGGGAGCGCGATAAGGTCATGACCAGACTCGATCTTGACTTATTCTTATTCTTATTCAAAGTGGAGGCGATAGGTCCTGCACTGACGTCCCGCTTGGGGTGTATTGTGCATTTCCCCCTACCAGCGTCTACCTAAGCCAACCCAGCTCCTTGAAGTACCGGAGCGAGGCTCTGGGCCGCTGGCATAGTAGCTCCAGTGAGTTGGGTGGAATGTTCAATGACGATGACATGAATGATGGCGAGCAGCTTCAATCTTGACTTATTTTGTGTGACTCGGACTAGATTGATCTTAAAATACTTGTTTATATCAAAATACTTGACACTGGCAAATACACAAAGTGCGACAACAAAAACAAAGAAGAAGAAGAATTCTTGTTTGCTTGAAAACTTTTTGCGTAAAAGGAGTTTTTTATGAATGACTTTTGCTTCTCTGATTTTGGCGTCATATTTTGTGCATTTGCCAGGGTCAAGTGTTTTGATATTTTCAAGTTTTATAAGTTGCTTCAGTAAAAGTCCAGCCTTGGTCAAGTCCAGTCCGTGACACTCAAATCCAGTCAAGCCTTAGTAAAGTAGTGGTGACTTTACTATAAGCTTCGATATGTCTCGGATGGCCTTTACAGCGTCACCGGACTACAGGCAAAAGCAGATGGCCTGAGTAAAAGGAGGTTTGAAGTGGTGCACTTTTTTACTGTAAATATCCCAATAGGTCTTCCATATACCTACTGAGGTAGGGGCTCAAAAACACGGCTGCTAAAAACAGTTTTCGCTATTTGTGTATAACTTTTGGTATGAACAAAAAAGAGTATCAGAAATGGTGTGTAAATGTAAATGTCTCACTAATGCAATTTTTTTTTAGTAAAAATGGTATAATGATATTTAAGTACTAGACACCAACTTGTAAGTGGATAGCATTATTATTTTATTGGATATAAAATTAGCATAATAAAGGTTCACTGCAGTCGAAACAATAGAATTCAATGGACAATGGCGTAGTTTGCGTCCTATATTGTGACTCGTCATGGCAAGAATCCAAAATGGTGCAGAGCCATTAAAAAATTGAACTGACAAGCTCTGACTGAAAAAAAAACGGCACATGCTTTTTGAAAAGTTAACACTAGTTAACCAAATATATAAATCTAAACGATTCTTCTTAACTGAACTTCGAGTAGACAAACTCCAAGCATTTAATTAAATGTGTACTATATCATATAAATACATTTCTACTTTTTGTAGAGATGATAGCCCAGTGGTTAAAGCAGTCGGTTCACACGCTGAAGATCGTGGGTTGCTGGTGGTGTGCTGTAGGTACTAATGAAATATATTTAAGTTCGAAAATGTAACCACATCTTGAGTGAATAAAACTATCGTAGTGGTAGTGTACTTTCTAGTACTCGGCTGGCTAGCTACCACCCTCAATCTGAAAGTCTGCCGCCAAGCATCTAACTGTGTTCCTCACTTGAGAGCACTTCTATTCCAGGCTATAGATGTGCTTTACCATCTTTGATCGCACTGTCACTTAGCATCAGGTGAGCTGTGGTCAAACACCTAGTTTGTTAATAAAAAAAGAGTGCTCCCGGCAGCGATGTCAAGGAAAAATCTGCTAGCAGTGTACAGGGGCGTTCTTCTGGAGATCCTGGTATTTATTATGCACGGAGGCAGTCGACCCACGGGACCTTAGTAGGTGTGTTCTGCAAAACCTGGATGTAGCCTAGTGTATCCAGATATCCCCCCGTCACAACACACACACAAAAACACACGTTATGAGAAGCGTAGGTACGTCTAGTAGATAATAAAAGGCTATTAAATAATTGTGACGCCACGTTATCACATTGAGATGGATATGGCGCCCCCATTCTCCGCGACCCCCTAGTATCCCTGACAGCAAAGACTCTGAACTCCGAAAGGCTGACCTCAGGTCATCAGTTCCGAGATCTCAAAATGGCGTCGACTCACAATTATTGCATTACTCATCAAAACAACAGAGGATTAAACTCCACAGAGAAGCAGCTAACTAGGAACAATATTAATAAAATAAGCAAGCAGCGATATTGTACCATGTAAGGGACCACATCCAACCCCCTTTTATCTGTGATAGTCACAAATAATACGGTTTCGGTAAAGTCAGTTGTGGTAAGTTTTTTATGTTGTAATATGTCTACCTATTAGATATATTCTATCGCGATGCTAGGAGATAAAACTTGTAGGTTTTGTAGCGATGATAGCTCAGTGGTTAGCGCGGTCGGTTCGCATGCCGAAAGGTGTGGGTTCAAACCCCAACAATGAGCTTGAGCTGCCAGTGAGGAAACTATAGCATGGTAGTAGGGTACTTTTTAGTACTCGGCTGGCTAGCTACCACTCTCAAGTTGAAAATCTGCCACCAAGTATCTAACGGTGTTTTCCCGCAGCCTCACTTGAGAGCCAGTTACATTCCAGGCTTGGTGTGTTTTACCATCTTCGACTGCATCGTCACTTAACATCACGTGAGCTGTGGTCAAACGCCGAGCCTGTCAACCATAAAAAATAGGTGTAAACATGATCATTGCAAATTTCACGATAAAGTTACGCGACTGCAAATCTTACTGCGCGGGGTATACGATCTGACCTTTATTTTTATGTATTATATACTATAAGTAGTATGTAAAAGTATTGTGATGAACGAAACGCTCTCCTAAGGGTCTAGACAAAGTAATAAGCGATGTAGAAGCGATTCCTCTGGCAATTCACTACTCCGTGTAACATCAGCGGCGGCCTTTGCATGTTTTCTCCATATCGGAGAGTGACTCACAGAGGACACGTCTTATTTGAATACACTTTACCAAAGCGAGCGCTGTGTGGGCTCGCTCTACGGTTATTTAGAAACGCGTGTTTGCAACACTTTTAAAAGGATTACCAAACTTATTAGACTCACTTATGGTACAGTTAAGTAGAAAAAAAAGTGTTTGGAAAACACTAAAAGAACGCTACGTTTAGGTATACCTACCTATTATACAGCATAACTGGTAAGACATCTACGATACTCGAGGAAGTAATATTTGGAAGAAAAAAAAAACTATTAAAAATAAATATTAACTGATTATTATGTAAATTTAACCGAAAGTTATGTAATTAGTGGATACCGCGCGGACGCACGAGCTGGACGTTGTGAGGTCGCTCACGCCAACGACGGACTGGACAAGCACGTACTTGTCGCGTGAATAAAACATCGTTTTTAGCATCGGAAGTGTATAATAATATGATTGTGCACGCTTCATTTATTTTTAGGCAAATTTGGCCAAAAATTTAGCACCCAATGTTATTACATAATTATAATGAGAATCGAGTACGAAGTAGGTACTCTCTTTCAGTATCGTAGGTGTCTCACCAGTCATGCTGTATATACTATTCTGCTAGTTGAATAGTACAAACTAGCGACCCGCCCCGGCTTCGCACGGGTGCAAGATTTATTTGATTACTATAATATGCATGTAAACCTTCGTCTTGAATCACTGTCTATTGATGGAAATCGCATTAAAATCTGTTGCATGGTTTAAAAGATCTAAGCGTAAGCGGGAAGCGACTTTGTTTTATACTATGCACAGATACACAGAGTTAAATAGAACATTAGTTAGATATGCCATAAGTTGTTAAGTGTATTAGGAAGGTATGTAATACATTTATGAGATTTATTTTGCTGGACGCTGTACAAAGTTATGTCGTCAACTTTGTATGAGCTGTCAAAAAGCGGTTAACATAATAGACAGGAAATTGGAAATTCAAATCGCTGATCAAAAACGACGTAGATTTTCGATCAGATTTTTTTTTCATTACAATTTTGTGGCCTCTACATATCTTTACATACGTACGTATATTTAGGAAAAGAATAAGGAAATGTAAAAATGCGAAACTTTCACATCTAATACGCCGAAATATACTCGTTTTAAAAGCGCTAATCTGTAAGATTAAAGTGGTCTTTACAAAAAGCAACAGGAACCGTCGCACATAACCATAAGCGCCAGACATGCTAATGACTTCTATCGGAAGCGATCCAAGGCCCTCCTTGTAAGGCAGACCTACTTTCAAGTGTTCATGTATCTAATAAACTGTCATTTTTAAGGACATTCGTTACTTTATTAAACTGATTTTATGGATGGTTTTACCTTAATTAAAATATTATTATTGATTTGCATGTGTTTCAAACATTAACCTTGTTTTAAGCTACAAATTGGGTATTGAAGGTATACGAAATACTTACCTACCTTGTATAATAAGGCAATATTGCAATAGTTCTCTGTGCTATGGAATATATTCTACACAACTTTTTTTATATCATACATCGTGTTAGGTTTTAAGTTTCAAAGAATAAGACACGTGGATGATTGGGCTGGAGGCGGCGGGACAGTCGGTAGATAGGTACTCTACCGCCTAGCGCGATAGTCTGCTCCATGTAATTTGGATTATTGTAACTAATATAACGGAATAAACCTACCAACTAGAAAACATGTAGTTTCATTTGAAGTCCAGATCCTTATAATTATAGAGAAGAGTTCACAATCGGCATGCGTGATCAATTTAAGCACTTTGGCTTTCACCTTTTATTGATTATATGGTGACTTCACTAGAAGCTTTTTTTTTGTATGCAAAAACAATTAGGCGAACGAGACGGGTTTCTGATGGTAAAAGCATAACGGGCATTGCTGCTTGGGCGCTGATTACTTTGAGACTTTCGATGGTTAGTCTAAACAACCCTGTTTTTTGCTAACTGCAGTAGCTGCTAGCTGCAGAATATCTGGTACTTACCTAGATGCCCTCCTGCTAAGGAGATCCCCTACCTAGTAAAGTAGGCAAGTAATTAAATCGAATGACGTTCCTACTTGGATAAATATCTTGAATCTTGAATATTTTATTCAATCAAAAACAAATTATCTCTTTGGTAAAATTTAATTATTAAAATTAGGTACCTATTTAGACTACACAGAATTAATATTACAGTTTCTCGTGTGAACGAGATACGTCCGACTTATTTTAATTTCGAAATTACGAGACGAGCTTATCTGCAGAGTTGCATGAGAGAATCCCTATTCAACATTTTGCCAACTTTACACATAAGCTAGTCTCTTACATGTGCTGCGAATGAATTCTGCTGCGGTAGTTATAACGATCAATTTCTAGTTTACATGTAAATGTGTAAGTACTTACCTGTCATATTTTGTTAAATAAACAGATCGATTGTTTCAAGCTGGATTGGCAATTCGGACAAATCGATTTCAATAAAATTTATATGGGACCACCTCTCAAGTATGATCTACCTACATAATTGGCGGAATTATCGCGTAACATACATTAAAAAAAAACATTGTCGAATTGAGAACCTCCTCCTTTTTTGAATCGGTTAAAAAGGGAACATGTGTTTTGTAACGATGATAGTACTTTTAGCACTCGGCTGGCTAGCTAACACCCTAAAGTTGAAAATCTAGCGCGAAGCATCTAACGGCGTGTTCCGGCAGCCTCAATTGAGAGCCAGTTCTATTGGCTAGGTGTTACCATCTTCGACCACACCGTCGCTTAACATCAGGTGAACTATGGTAAACACACATACCAAACATAAAAAAAGTGTTAATCTTTTTGCTCTCAATTAGGCAACGGTGGTAGAGTCTACAGATCTATCAATAGCAATCAGTACAAGGCCCCTTTCGGCTAAGTTCGCACTTATTGAATAACCTGGTATATTGCATTCGTTGTTATCTTTACAATTACACGCAAATGGAATGTTTTAAACGAAACATTTCGACAGTGGCGACCTTAAGGGGTGGCATGCAGGGCAACCGCCCGGGGCCTCGCTCTTGTAGAGGCCTCGCGTCCTCGAAGAAAAGTCTTTACCATATATATATGTGTATCTCGTGCCTCGCACTTAACAAAACCCCCCCCTGAATGCACGGTTTCATTATTAGTACAAGCATGTTACGGCCACTCGAGCACTTGAACTAATTTTTTAGTAAAACGCACTCAAAGAAAAAGGGCCTCACAATCATCTGTCGCCCCGGGCCTCGCAACAGCTAAGGCCGCCGCTGCATTTCTATGCTTGTAACTCCAGGTTATCAATAATGCTAAAGTTATGTATGTCACGATTTTTTATAACAAAATTACTAGGAAAATGGCAAGTAAAATACATTAATGTAAAAGCTGCTGTCCATACCTAAACCTTATAGTAATAAATAAATTTATCTATTGCTCTGAGTATATCAATTTACAATAAGGTATATAATAATAATTTGAATAAAACAGTAGAATATGCTAATAATCTATTGTTTTGTTCAAGCAATTGTGATTTACCGCAAATAAACACGTAAATAAATTTGTCCATAAATGGCAAAAAAATATTTGTATGGAAATCGTAGTAGTAGGGATTCCAGAGTTCTGGCTCAACCGCATTTTCTGGCTCGTCCGCCTAAAAAAAAAAAAAAAGTTTTGGGGTACGCCCGATCGATTGCGCGGATAGTACTGAAACCCTATCTGTGGAACGGAAGGAGATAGCGCAAAACGGGCCAGCGCAATCGATCGGGCGTACCCCAAAACTTTTTTTTTTTTTTTAGGCGGACGAGCCAGAAAATGCGGTTTAGCCAGAGATTTTTGAGTGAGCCAGAACTCTGGAATCCCTACTACTAATCGTATCACCTTAAATAAGACATGTCGAGATTACCCCTATATTTTAAATTGATATCATCGTGCAAAGATAAAATGTCATTTGCTCATTATAAATACATTTCACAGCTAATTGTTGCTTATGAAAATAATTACGAGTAAATTTAAAATGCCCATAAAGCGTCTCACATAACATAATTATATGTACCTACCTACAAAAATTATTTATATCACAACAAAAATATACAAAATATCAAAACATTTTTAATATAATTATGTAAAACTATAAACAAAATAACAATTAATTTGCAAACATGTACAAACTTCGTACTGAGATTGTCAATAAAAAAGTTTGATATAGGTATGACGTTTCCGATAATAAATGGATATCAAAATAAATAGCAACATCCTTCCCAAACTTATTGTTAAAAATGAAAGAAAACGTAAGGCAAAATAAATTTTGTGCTTAGTCAAATTAGTTAGAGCGCAAAGCTAAGTTGACGCAATTTTTATGCATTGATCAAAGAAACAGCATATCACGTGTATGTACCTTCGACACAAAACAATAATTATGGTATACAAAGTTATAAACATGGGGTGTACTTAGGCTAGGTGCTTGACCACAGCTCACCTGATGTTAAGTGACGGTGTGGCCGAAGATGGTAAAGCACACCTAGCCTGGAATGGAACTGGCTCTCAAGTGAGGCTGCCGGAACACACCGTTAGATGCTTGGCGGCACATTTCCAACTTGAGGGTGGTAGCTAGCCAGCCGAGTACTAGAAAGTACCCTTCCACCATGCTATGGTTTCCTTACGATGTTTTCCTTCACCGGCAGCTCAAGCTCATTGTTGGGGTTTGAACTCACGCCCTTCGGCATGCGAATCTACCGCGCTAACCACTGAGCTACCGTCGCTACAAAGCTGTAGTACTAAGTTGAAGATAACAACTTTTACTATGGACACAACTATGAAATCCTACTAATATTATAAATGTGAAGGTTTGGGTGGATGGATAGATGGATGGATGGAAAGAATAGATAGATGATTGGATGGATGGACGTTTCTTACTCTTTCACGCAAAAAACTACTGAACGGATTTGGATGAAATTGGGTATGGAGGCAACTGAGACCCTGGATTAACACATAAGCTACCTTTTATCCCGAAAACATGTAGCGGGTAACACAGCGGGGCGCAGCTAGTGAATAAAAAAACAACTGCTTCATACATTGGGTCATAGATCACCAAACTTTCGTATGTTTTATTTTAATGATTTTAGAGTTGTGGTCATAGTAATGATTGTTCTCCTTTTCGGCTTAGTACACCTCAAGCTTATGAACCTTGTATACCTTAATTTTTCCAAATACTTCCTTCCAGTTTCAACCTTGTATTAGTTATTCAAACCAATGAATAGCTAATACAAGGCTATATATATAGTAAGTGGAAATTCTTCACAATCCAAATGACAGTCGAACATAACTGAACATTTTCTGATTGAAGATGGAATTTGTTTCTTTCAAAACATTCCCGAATATTTCTAAATATAACAGAGGCCTACTACAAAATGAAATAGGCCTGTGTTTATATCTGAGGGATGACAAAAACAACACAGATAAGCAGATCGATCGTTTTTAGTTTTATATCTGTATTTTGTTTGGAAGACCAGCGCTGGTCATACCACTTAGTGTGCCCAGCATTATGCTGAGATTAGACCCAATTTTGAAACTGTCTCTTTTTTGTCTCTGTTTGTGTTTTGTTGCTTTCTTGCTTTCAACTGATTTTTTTACTACAACTCATTTAAACATAGGAAATTAAATTTCTGACTAGATTTAAATAAGTACTATGTACACAATATTTTATGTTTGTGCCTTGCCTTCCCGCCGTTCCTTGAGAGGCAAATGACAGTATTCGGACAAATATTTCAGTTAAAATTGCCATTGACACACGAGTATGGTCAGTACTGCGGTAGAAAAATTATTTGATACACGGCAAAATCGGTTTCTAAGTACATGTAAATAAGGTGTATATTGCCATGTATCAGCGACAATTTACAATCTAGACCCCCCCAAATGCCCCTATGCAGTCTTGTAAAAGATATCAGTTCCTAAGTACATAGATTTAAGGTGTAAATTCGCATGCGACAGCGACAACTTGTTCGAATCGCGCCTTTACATCTAGACACAGTCTTGCAAACGATATTGCTATCTAAGTACATAATGCTAGGGTTTATATCCACATGCGATAGCGATGATGAGGCTGCACTGACTACGTACAGCCTTGCAAAGGATACTGATATCTAAGTACACGTAGTAAGGTGTATATTCGCTTCCGGGGAGGCAAGGAGACTAGGGTTGGCGCGGGCCAGAAGCCCTGTCACCGCGAGGTCTGCCCGCGGCGGCCCGGTTTAGCTCGTCGGTTGAAGCCCCTGGAATTAAACATTATCATTCAAATTAGCAAAATTTTAATTCTAGCTCATACTTATCTACACTAATATTATAAAGAGGAAAGATTTGTATTTTTGTATGTTTTCAACGAATAAACTCAAAAACTACTGAACCGATTTCAAAAATTCTTTCGCCGTTGGGAAGGTACACTATCCCCGGGTGACATAGGCTACTTTTTATCCCTGTGTTCCTACGGAAGCGGGAAATAAGCGGGTGAAATCGCGAGGCGTCTGCTAGTAGGGCTGTAAACTCGTATTCCACCGAAAGTGGGCCATTTTACTCATTATTTAATATATCGTAACCCAATCATGAAAAATAATCAGGTATTCAAAAAAACATATCTTAATATTACAGGATTATTGAAACTAACCATCAAAGTTGTGAGCGCTACAACAGTGATACCCTGAATTTTGATTTATTATTCTAATTTGTAAAAGCGTATTAACAACAATGCTCTGGTTTTTTGTAAACACAGAACAGAACAGTATTTTATGTCAATGTCAAAGTGACAGTTCAGGTGTAATAAAAATTTTTACCCTTTTTATTTATTTTTTAATTTTTCACGTTTTACTATAACACGAAAGAGAGAATTATTCTACACTTCAGCACATAGGTATGGAAAGGAAAAGAGAGGCGATTTTCACTGCTTGGACCAACACATAGACAAAGTTTATACCTACAGGTACCAAAAATAAAACAACAGTAACTAGTAACAAAGTTACAAAAACAAACTGAGAGACAAACACACATTTGAGTCTATAAGATGAAACACAAAGTAACAAAATGGCGAAATGTTGTCGACCCAAGCAATGCTATTAGTAAAAAAAAAAAAACTGTTTTTTAACATAATTTTCCCTAAATAAAATCACTAAGAAATCCATGTTAAAATAATAAATAATCAATGCTACACAGAACATAGTCTAATAAGTAAAAATGCATTGTATTTCACGTTATTGAAATCTACTATCACCTGCTTATATTTTTCTTAGATTTTTCGTTAACTAAAAAATTGAAGTAACAACAATTTTGTTACTGGTCCTGTTTTACATATTATGTATATACGTAGTTTTCTTACCGGTAAGGGCCGCGGTATTGGCGGGCGGGCGACGCTGGTGGCGGGCTGGCGACGGAGGGGCTCTCGCTGCGCTCGTTAACCACGCTCGCGGCAGAGTTGCTCGCCACCTCCTGATAACAAGCATCATTCATTCCATCATCATCTCGAACTTGGATTACTTAGATTAGCACAGGTCAGGCGCCGAGGCAGATAGCAGCAAGCGAGACTTATACCCAACAGTGAGCGTTACTTGGATGATGATGTCGATTTAAATATAAAACCGTGTTTTTTTTTCAAAGTGCTTTATTTAACAGAACTAAACACAAACATACAAACTAAACACAGTCTAAGGATGCACGTAACAGTTCAATGTTATGACAAAATCAGGCCAATGCCACCTACATTCTTGTCTTTCGAAAATTAATAAAAAAAAGTTTAAAATTACCACTTTGTAAAACTGGTGTTTGTTTTACTTGGTGGTAGATTTCCTTAGCAGGAGGTCGTCTAGGTAGGTACCACCGCAGTACCAGTTATTCTGCCGCCAAGCAGTAGTGTGCAAACATTATTGTGTTCCGGTTTGAAGGGTACTGCAGCTGGCGAAATTACTGGGCTGTTGAGACTAACCATCTAGTCTCAAAGTAATAAGTGCCAAAGCAGCGATGCCCTGGACGTTGTTTTGTTACTCAAAGTTCTGTGTATCGCTGCAATGGTCATGGACAGGCGGTATCTCTTAACATCAGGAGAGCGCCTCGTCCGTCTCATTACTTTTAGATTAAAAAAAAAAACTGAATTTTACATATTAATAATAGCTAATAATTATAACATAAATTGTTGTTGAGGTCAAACCTTTGCAGGTTTGATTTCTCAAAAAAGGGTATTATAATACTTTATGCAGGTACTTAGACACAGATAACATAATATTAATTGAGAATAAAGAGGCTTTATTTTTATTTTTCCTTTATAAGTTTAAATCTATTGGTACATTTATATATTTACCTATATTTAATTATAAATAAATAAATATCGTAGGACTATACACACAGCGCCATCTGGCCCCAAACTAAGCAGAGTTTGTGTGATGGAAGTCAGATAACTGATAGAATACATATATGCTTTTTTTTTTCTAAATACATACTTACAATACATACAGAACACCCAGACACAGAACATATATATATGAACATATATCTAGACGAAGAGTATAGATATATGTTCATATATCTATATGCTTCGTCATTCTAATAGATGGCGTTTCGTTTCAGGTGAATTTTCTTTTTTTTTTCATGATAAAAACCCCGCAAGTAGTTTTGGCAGGAATGTGTACAAACTATAATATCATCACATTGTGTGATTTTCCAAAATTATGTTATACATTGTTGTGAAGTGATACATCCAAAACTCCATCAAAGCTTGTAATGTCACCACAATTTTACTTTAGCATGACCGGACTCGATCTTGACCAAGTGTGACTTTGACTGTGATTTTGAAATAAATCAACTTGATTTTTTAGTTTGCCTGAAAATAACGAATCTCTGACGGTTGACGATTGCTAATGGATAAAGTGTGACGCCAAAAACTAAGAAGATTCCACGACTTCGATAATAGTATGGAAAGTTATTTTCAAGGTAAGTGACAAGGTTTATTTGGTTTGATGGTTTTATGCAATATGAAGGAAAACATCGTGAGGATAGCATACACCACTATAGAATAGCTACCACCCTCAAGTTGAATATCTGCCGCTAAGCACCTAACGGTGTGTTCCGGCTGCTTCACTTGAGAACCAGTTCCATTCCAGGCTAAGCGTGCTTTCCTATCTTCGACCACATCATTACTTAAGATTACTAGCTGTGGTTCAACACCTAGTCAAACATACAAAAAAAATGTATCTGTAAAAAAACTCGACTCCTTGAAAAAGATCAACATTGAAACCAAAAACAAAAGCGCAAGTGAATTAAAGAATGAGTGACTGAGTGCAAGTGAATAAGCCTTATAATTAAAACAATGAGTTCTAGAAATAGTTCACTTTGATGGGCAGATCATAACACTTAAGTTTTGTAGCGATGATAGCTCAGTGGTTAGCGCGGTCGGTTCGCATGCCGAAGGGCGTGGGTTCAAACCCCAAGAATGAACTTGAGCTGCCGGTGAAGGAAAACATCGTGAAGAAACCATAGCATGGTGGTAGCATACTCTCTAGTACTCGGCTGACTAGCTACCACACGAGAGTTAAAAATCTGTCGCCAAGCATCTGTGTGTTCCGGCAGCCTTACTTGGGAGCCAGTTCCATTCCAGGCTAGGTGTGCATTACCATCTTCGATCACACCGTCACTTAATATCAGGTGAGCTGTGGTCAAACACCTAGCCTGTTAACCATAAAATAATTTAATAAGCATATAAATAAAGTGCAAAGTAAAACGCACATCGAAATCGGAAGGTGTGGTGATGGTCAGCGGCGGAGGTCCTGTGTCGCCGACTCCCACCACGCCGCCTTTGGCCACTTGTTTGGCCAGCAGCTTGGCCATCTTTGCTTGTAGTTCCTTATATACAATAAAAGTTCATTAGTTTGATTGATCAATCAAGCCTGTGTTAATCCAGGGTGTCAGCTACCGCAATAACAAATGTCATCCAAATCCGTTCAGTAGTTTTTGAGTGATAGAGTAACAAACATCCATCCAAACTTTCACATTTATAATATTAGTGGGATGAGCAAGATAGAAGTCTAGATGGAATGTAACAAATAATATAAATAATAAATAATGTACACACAGCGCCATCTGACCCCAAACTAAGCAAAGCTTGTACTATGGAAGTCAGATAACTGATAGATTACTTAAATACTTTTTTTTTTGTAAATACATACTTATAATACATACAGTACACCCAGACATAGAACAAACATTTGTTTGTACCACAAAGTTTGCGCTGGGTGGGAATCGAACCCACACCCTTTAGCTCTTGAAGCAGACATTCTACCAATGAACCGACAGGGCTGTCAATATGTGTTATGCATAAACTAAAAAATCCAAGTCTTACTTGTAGCTCAGCAGTGAGACAGAATGGTGGAGCTGAGACAGAGTCAATCGCAGGTGGGGCTTCCTTCAGCGAGTCTACATCACAACTCACAACACTACGGCACACTGGACATGTTTGCTGAAATGAGAGTACTGACAATCACATATCATAAGGATGCCCAAACTGATAGGAATTTCAAAACTCTTTAAAATCATTAAGGTGGTTCGATTTCCATACAAACAAATTTTTCTATTTATGGACAAATGGAACATAATTTACAGTGAAATCACAGCTACTGGAATTTATTTTGATCTTTATTTGCGATAACTTACAATTGCTTGAACAAAATAGTAGAATATTAGCATAATCTACTGTTTTATTCAAAAATCATAAATCTTTTATAAATTTGATTTTATGCTAATAATAATAAAGACATCTGTGACAGACATTTGGTTAGTTGCAGAAAGATTAAGATGATTTTTACCTGATATGGTGGAGCTTCAATGCGTTTCCAATTAGGTAGTTTCTCAAGCTCCTCCTGGTAGTTCTTTTTGAGTGCTACCAGGTGGTTTCCCAGGCAGCGGCTGTGGAAGTAGTGGTAGCATTGTGTCTTGATGAACACATCACCTTCAACAAAGTCGAATAGGCAGATGGCACAACGCTCGCTTGGGAGATTACTCTCCGTAAGGTTCTCTCGGATGAGCTGAAGAAAAAGTTAGAAGTTTTTACATTATCTCACTTTACATTAAAACTAGTTAATGTTTGTTTTACTTTTACAACATTACTTATGTCAAATTATATTACACGGACTATAGTTTACACCAAATACAGCTTGTTTCAACTATCAAAACTAGTCAAATTAGGGTTACTTTGACTATGGTTGAAGTATCCAACATAATTAATAGTAAATGAAACAAATATGAGTCAAAACCCCATCAGTTTCCGTACTATAGAAGATCATTTCAAATTGTATTTTCATAGTCTACTTACAAGCTCATAAAATGTCAAGAAAATCAAATAAATACAAGTATGCACTAGCATACATGCATTTATTTGATGTTGTTGTTAAATAATTACAAACTTAACACAAAAGTCCACCTGTTCAAGTAGACCAAACTTCACTGCAATGGAAAACAATCTAGGAAAATATTAATTAATTAATTCTCTCTGTTTGCATGCAAGAAATTAGTCAAATTAATGACTATATTTCTTGCATATTTTAAGAGCAATCAATAGAGCAATATGAGAATGAAAACTTTAAAACTTATAAGAAGTGGTGTGTTTACCTCAATAAGCTCAAACACTACAGCACCTCCAATACAATCTGCCAGTTTTTCTTTAATTTGTGAATTAAGGGCTAGCAATAGACGTTCATCTAAGCCTCTAGGGTGCCTCAGCATCACTTCAGGGCTGACATCTGGGTACCCAGGCGTCAGCTTAACCTCCAGCGTCACACAGACATATTGTTGCTCGACATCATTGCCCGTCGACGGTCGCACCACTGTTTCGATTGCATATGGCACATTGTCAACCTTCTTAATTACAACATCGTCCATTAAGATCGCCTGTAACACTTCCACTTCATCAGAGACTCTGTGGAATACCAGATTTGTGTCATTATTTCATATTTTAATATCAGTTCACATTTTCAGTGTACGCACCTTTGGTCTAAAGCTGCCGACATGGTTGCGAGGAGTTGGACAGAATGCTGCTGGATACTGACTAAAAGAAATAGTGCTGTAAACTCAGGCGTGCGTACGTAGGTCGATTCACTAGAAACTTCATATAGCACAATGGAATAAAAGAGGGATCAACTGGTCCTGGAAACAATAATGATTTACAATGCAAGTGATTAGTGTGCACTGCACTGTGCATTGCATGTGAGGTGAAATAGCAAATCAATCAATCAAATTCAAATCTATTGAAATTGGACTGACAAGACAATTGACAGCAGTATTAACTTCTTCTTTCTTTGGTTTTGGCGTCGCGTTTTAGCATTTGCCAGTGTCAAGTAATTATATATTTTCAAGTTTCAAAAGTTCAATAAGTGCCATCGTAGCTAGTTTTAGTCAAAGTCGTCTTTGTCAAGTCCAGTTCGTGTCAGTTAATTCCAGTCATGCTTTAGTAAAGTAGTGGCAACTTTACTACAAAGCTTCGATGGAGTTTTGGAAGCAACACGAAAACTCATGTTTCACCACATTATATCATTTTCCCACACTCGCGCTTGTAATTCGGCACTTTATGAATAAAACACCACCATTTTTATGCATAAACACTCGACAAAACACTAGTTTTGGAAAAAAATACAACGGAGCGACACGACTCTTCCCGCGTTCCCGCCAAAACTCAGCAGTATTAACTGTTGTCACCGTCAGTGTCAAAGTTAGATTTTTTTGCTTTAGACATTCTACTATATTCATATCAACAATATTGGTAATTTTTTACTACGAAAATTACTATTCCCAATATTTTTACTATTGGTAAAATAAATAACGTATTTGACATTGATTATACATTTTCTTCGAAGAATGGTATAATCTGGTGTAATAGTATGATGTTTGACGAGGTAGCTTTATAGCTTTAGACTGTCAGATGGGGCAAGTTATTAAAAAAAAAAACGATAGTTTTGGCGGGAACGCGGAAAGAGTCGTGTCGCCCGTTGTTTTTTTTTCCAAAACTTGTGTTTTGTCACGTATTTATGCATAAAAATGGTGGTGTTTTATTCATAAAGTGTCGAATCACATGCGCGAGTTTGGGAAAATGATATAATGTGGTGAAACATGACTTTTTGTGTTACTTCCAAAACTCCATCGAAGCTTTATAGTAAAGTCACCATTACTTTACAAAAGCGTGTCTGGACTGTACTTGACCAAAACTGGACTTTGACTATTACTATAGCTACGGGGACACTTATTTTAACATTTGAAACTTAAGAATATAAAATAGGTACTTGCCACTGGCAAATAGTCAAAACGCGACGCCAAAACCAAAGAAAAAAAACGCCAGACAAAGGGGCCGATTGTACTCCTTTCTTCTTTCTTTGGTTTTGGCGTCGCGTTTTAGCATTTGCCAGTGTCAAGTAATTATATATTTTCAAGTTTCAAAAGTTAAATAAGTGCCATCGTAGCTAGTTTTAGTCAAAGTCGTCTTTGTCAAGTCCAGTTCGTGTCAGTTAATTCCAGTCATGCTTTAGTAAAGTAGTGGCAACTTTACTACAAAGCTTCGATGGAGTTTTGGAAGCAACACGAAAACTCATGTTTCACCACATTGTATCATTTTCCCACACTCGCGCTTGTAATTCGGCACTTTATGAATAAAACACCACCATTTTTATGCATAAACACTCGACAAAACACTAGTTTTGGAAAAAAATACAACGGAGCGACACGACTCTTCCCGCGTTCCCGCCAAAACTCTCATTGTACTCCTTTGTCTTCTGTACAATCCATCGAGGAATACTTGTCATTTCTCGATGGTACAATCTGCCACATGGTATCTATGGTAGGTACTATACACGCTTCAAAATCCGACTTGTTACCGAGGCTGAAACTCGTCGAGTAACGTAAGGCGGTTCGTAATCATCCTAGAGAACAGATTATAAAATAAAGTTCTCTAAGATGTGTCGAAATCTGCCAACCCGTACTTTTTTTTTTCTTTCTTCTTGGCATCGCACTCTGTTCATTCTGCCAGTTTCAATGTTTCTTAATTTTGTGTACAATTTTCAGTCTTCAACTTCTTTATCTTAACATCCATGTATTTCAAGACTTTGATTTCATGTAGTGAGAAAACGGGGAAACCATAGGACGCGTAAACAGAAAATACTAAATAGGTTTTATGGAATACAATTTTGAAAGGACAAGGATCAGGAAAGCAGGAATTGGAAAAAAGAAGAAAGAAAGATTATAATTTTATGTTATTAGATAAGAGGAAACAGGATATAGAATAATAAATATTTGTATCTAGGGTAGCAAGTAAGCACGGAATATCTGTAGGGAAAGGAACTTTGATAGAAACAAGATTTTCGTAAAAAGATGAAGTATTATTATTGGGACAGCAAAAAAATATATGATTTAAATCACAAAAGTCACTCCCACAATCGCAGGCAGCAGAATCAACTATACCAAGTCTAGAAAGATGCGCTGGGCTACATACATGGCCAAGTCTCATCCGTATCAAGGAAGAAGTAACGCGTTTACTTAATGTTTGGTCGAAAAACCACGGTCTCTACAGAATATTAGGTTGTAGGTTGAAATAAAATTTACCCTTTTTCAAAACACTTCTGGACCAAAACTCTTCCCAGGCTTTCTTCAGGGAAAGTTTAGGAAGAGTGGATAAATCGTGGCAGAAAATTGTGTAAGGGAAACGGTCCCCACATACTACAGCTTGGTTAGCGAGAACCCGCACTTGGTTAGCGTGGTCGTGGTGGAATATGGCCTAACTTTTTCACAATGTAAAGAGGTTCACAATCGGTAGGTAATAAGTTTGAATCAAAATGTATTTACATATTTAAATAACATGTGAATGTTAATGCATCTTTAAAAGAGTTTAGTAGGTAATGATACAGTATAAGAATAAAAAAAAAATTGTTACACAGAAAAAAATATATTTTATATTTTCCACAAAGTACAAGAAATTATTTGAGACCAGCGGCTACTTTATACATATATAACTTAGGGCTTTACTTATAAAGGTCGCTTGTTAATTTTACGTTATTTAAATTAAAATTTAGATTTAGTTAATGATTACCTAACTTTAAAATTCTCTGTCAAATTATACACGCGTGAAAACGAGACCGTAAAATTTAAATATAGATTCACTTTAAGCAACGTTCTTGACATTAACCTTTTCATGAGATATACCTAGGTATTTAGTAGGTACCTACATAATATAAATTTTATAAAATTTGAACTTTTCAATAGGTAGGTTAGGTTAGGTAGGTACGTGTGCCGTTAGCGTATTTTAATAAATTAAATAAAATAAGTTTTTAATATCAAATGTTGGGTATATGGTTTGAACGAAAACTCAAGAATAAAGTGGTAACCAATTCTCAAACATTTTGATATCGAAAAATTAACAAAAGCTTTTTTTCGCAAATTACCATACTCAGTGTGGTTCGACCCGTGATAGCTTCGGTAAATATATACTTACAAAAAAGTATTAAGTATTTGTCGTCCGTTTAATCGACCTTAGATACTTAGAAAAGAAATTAAAGATCACAGGAAATATACCTAATAACGTACGGGGAAAAGCAACGAAATAAGTTTTAACCCATCAAGGAATTTCCAGCGGGGCAAATCGAGGAAAATGAGGTAAGGTAAGTACATAGTGGAAACCATATAATTCACACTGAATTCACCGAAATAGATACATATTACAAGTACCTATTATAAAGCTTAGGCAACAAGAACGACGCATCCATTTACCGATGGAATTAATTATAAACAAACTAGCGACCCGCCCGGGATTGTGGTGCATATGCATGTATTATATATACAAATTATAAACCTTCCTCTTGAATCACTCTGTCTATTTATGAAAACATCGTGAAAAGCCGTTGCATAATTTAAAAGATTTCAGCGTACTTACTAAAACGTACGTAATAGGTAGGTACATATTTACGATTAAGTACGTAAATAAATAAATAAATATCGTAGGACATTACACACAGCGCCATCTGACCCCAAACTAAGCAAAGCTTGTACTATGGGAATCAGATAACTGATAAAATACTTAAATACTTTTTTTTTTGTAAATACATACTTATAATACATACATAAATATGTACCTATTAGTACATAGGTATTTACGTACAGACGGTGCGAAGCGAATTTGTTTTATACAATGTTGTGAAGAAAATAACGTTGTACCTACTACATTTTCCTATGTCTTAGATATTTACATTTAACTATATTCTTATACTAATGATTAAGTGTAGGTATGTTTTACACTACAACCATCTAGTTTTAGAGATCTGTGACTACAATTGACTTCTTGGTTATCGTGTTAATGTTACTACAATATTTTTTATTTAATTCTACACGCTTTAAAGAAAAACATTTACAAAGGAAGGACTTAATGCTAAAGCATTTAAGACTATTTTAATGATAAAAAAATATAATTTATGTTTTATTAATACAATGGTTTTATTAAAAATAATGACTCGAAGAACGAGACAACGCATGCCTATGACAATTGCAGTGATACACAGAACGTTGAGTTGCATAACAAAGTCTAGGGCATTGCTACATTGGCCCTCATTACCTACTTTGAAACTTTTATGGTTAGTCTCAACAGCCTGTAAACTGTAAATTCCCTTGCTGCAAACTAAATAAATAAATAACTAATCAAATTATTTTGTTATTATAGGTTTTTTTATTCTAATTTATTTACGGGACTTTTGTGGAAGCCGCATGGCAGTCCCATCGTATTTTTTAACATGTTTTACTTACAACTAAAATAAAAATTATTTGTACACACTACACACCACACAAACATTTATACACACATTCACTCCCCCGTATACACACTAATCATAATCTAGGTGGGCCACTTGAGGCGACTTACACAACTGTACCTACAGCTCCCGGGCTGCGTCAGAACAGGGCTCGGAGAGTTGTTGTAACGTCCAGACTGTTCAAAGTTATTTTAGCTTTAAATTATTGTATAAAATATAATTTAAAGGTACTTTATATTAATACTATATTATCGTATACTTAACTACTTACTTCACTTCTTCTACATTTTACTTAACACATTTGTTTTTTATATGCTAAAACTTATCAAGTATTTTGCTATTTTTCGCTTCTAGTGCGCATACATATTACATCCTATCCCATTTTATGGAAATTTGTACTTTTTCTCATTTTCTCGTACCTACTTATGTTGTAGATACCTAGGTAGGTACAGTTTGGCAAGGGATAGCAATATCACTTTAAAAGTTCAAGTTCATTTTTTGCCGCGGTTAAAGGATTCCTGCGTAGGATTTGGATGACTACTAAATTGCACTTCATACATTTCCAAGTCAGATTCTTCTGTGGGTGAAGTCTGGTGATAAGATCCAGTATTGGAAGTTGACTTAGAAGTAGACCTAGTCGTGCTGTTGAACTTCTTATCTTCATTGGAACGGAGTTGAATGTTAAACCTGAGGGAAAACATTGCATTATTTTCTATTTACCGTTACGTGCTGCGTTTCATGCTTTTCCAGTCTCTTCTAAATTTTCAATAATAATATCTTGAGCTTTTTTTTTAATGTAAATGTAATGAGACGAACAAGTCACTTTTCTGATAGTAAGAGGTACCTAAATAATGCCCATGGCCATTGCAGCGTTACACAGAGCTTTGAGTAACAAAACAAAGCCCAGGGTATCGCTGCTATGGCGGTCATTACTTTGAGACATATTTTGATGCTTAGTCTCAACATACCTGTGATTTCTTTGTTTTTAAAATCTCTCTCCTGCAAAGTAGGTTAAAAGTACTTACACACTTGTAAAAAAATGCGGGAAAATCAACATTGATAAATTCAAATAAATGTATATGCTCGCGAGCAATGTTGGATTTCTAACTATGTATTTATAAATTTATTTCATTATGTGACAATTTTTCTAAAACAACTCAAGGGGAAAACACTGATTTTAATTAAAATACCAATTATGTAAATTGACAAAGAGCTGTGAGGAAAAACAGGAATAACTCTAACATGGAAACAGGTAACCCGTCATTATTCTGTACATACGTACAGAATACGGTCTTTTACAATAATAATAATTATTAGTAAATATCCTATTTGAATGAATATCCGACTATAATATGTATATAATGCTGTAAAACACTGGTACGTACTATTTTATTTATTGTATTTTTATGGTTGACAACCTAGATGTTTGACCACAACATGTGTCACAACACCACACAATGTTTAAGGTCTTTACCTATGAAAGTGCCGTTTTATACAATACTAGCGGACACTTATATAATAATATATACAGGGATAAAAACAAGCCTATGTCACTCGGGGATAGTGTAGCAACCCAACGGTGAAAAAATTTTTGAAATCGGTCCAGTAGTTTCGGAGCCTATTCAATTCAATTAAATCGCTTAGGCAACCTACACGTACTGCTCCAATGAAACAGCGAGGTTTCGGAGTAAACGAAAATGTCATCGATGTAGGTATACAACTATTTTGTTAATTTATTAAAAACCGCTTGATCGATTTCAATAAAATTGATGGGGCTACCTCTAAAGTATGATCTACCAAGCAAAAAAAGAATCATCAAAATCGATTCATAATTGGCTGAATGATCGCGTAACGACATAAAAAAAACATGTCTTTTTTTATGTTTGACAGGCTAGGTGTTTGACCACAGCTCACCTGATGTCAAGTGAAGGTGTGGCCGAAGATGGTAAAGCACACCTAGCCTGGAATGCAACTGGCTCTCAAGTGAGGCTGCCGGAACACACCGTTAGATGCTTGGCGGCAGATTTTCAACTTGAGGGTGGTAGCTAGCCAGCCGAATACTAAAGTACCCTACCACCATGCTTTGGTTTCCTCACGATGTTTTCCTTCACCGGCAGCTCAAGCTCATTGTTGGGGTTTGAACCCACGCCCTTCGGCATGCGAACCTACCGCGCTAACCACTGAGCTATCATCGCTACAATCTAGTCTATACTTTTTTAAGTCGGTTAAAAAATATAATTCTCGACTTACCGTTTGCATAACAGTCTCAAAGTTTTCTTGTTTAGGATGAACATGATGAAAATGGTGACACCCGTTAAACCATTGTAAATGTTCATCAAAACGAACGCCCAGAAAGGTATTTTCTGAGTCGACAGTTGCCCTCCTAACTCCATCAGCCACGACGTACCCATCAGCACTGACAGTTTGACATACAAGCCAAATCTACGATAGAATGAAAATGATTGTCAATGATTGTAACGTATAGATGAACGAAATGGATGGCACATCTTGCCTAGAAACAATAATTAATAACATCGGTATCTTTTCCAACAGTTTGCTCGCTTTCAAACATTCTATTAGGTCCTTGACACCATGAATTATTTCTTTTTATATTATTATGAATCGATGGAGTGACGATATACGTAGGACAGCTGGTGGTGGATGGAAGCGAAAAGCCGAAGATCGGGCTGAGTGGCGTGTCTTGGGAGAGGCCTATGTCCAGCAGTGGACTAGTGTAGGCTGATGATGATGATGATGATGATATTATTATTATTCCTATATTTAAAATGATTATGATTTTTATATTGTTTAAATTTAATTTAATTTGTATTATTTAATTTGACTTATTGAAAATTGACATATTTATCCATTGACTATCTATTTAGCTGACATTTCTTAATTTTGTAAATAATTGTTAACTTATTGCATGTTGTCGTCACCTATAACTGCTATCGCATCTAGTTTTGTTTTTTTTTGTGTTGATGACCGCCATTACTGTTGTGATGTGTATAGTGTTGGTGATCTAAATAAATAAATAAATAAGTTTACTCTTTATATGAAGACGCCAATATTGTACTTTTAGGGAAACAGACTCCGATAAAGAAGTCCACATCCCCGTTGTGCGAATAAATAATGTGGAATCGAATCGCGTAGTGCGCACATCGAGAATGTTTTAAACAAGTACCTAATTGAATTTTTATCATTGTTCAAACCAAAAAGAATAATCAGAAATAGACTAGAGATAAGTACAACTACAGATTACTATACATTCGGTTACGGATTAACGAACTTTTTCAATTTTATCCGTATATAAGTTGTATAAAACATACTTTACTTTGGAAACTGACTATAGTTTCTGCCACACGCTCGCGCGGCCTGGTCTTGCTTTGCACCTCGCACGGGAATCGTGGTCGCGGATCTGCAGACGTCGCATGTGCTGAAATATTTCTGACACCGTAATGGAGGGACTCCGGTGAGAAACGGTTCCAGAGCACATCGGAGCATCTCAGCAGCCTACTCACACACAAACCGTTGTCTTCATGTGCAATGCGTGCAGTGGCCCGTAATGCGAAGCAAGACGAGGCCGCGTGCACGTTGTATTTAGCTTGGTCTCCATGAAGAAGGCCACCGGATGTGGCCGAAACAATCGTCAGAATAACTGATATAATTAAACGTGGGTAATCTCGCATAAGTAAAACAAACGAACAACGTAGGGTTACCTAGTTAGGGTCAAAAGAAGGTCTCTAAAAATTACCTGTTCTGATTGTTCTTAGTGTTGTTGCTGCTTTTATTGAACTTATTGAGTTTCCGCTTGATCAGGAGAATGTTGTAAATTGTCATTAGAAATAGTAAGAAATTCACAATTGTTAACAATCCAATGGGAACCGCCAAATAATAAGTAATTGCTGCTTCTGTAACGATACAATACATGACTTGATTCATAATTTGTTAGATTACATAGTACCTAATTTCTATGATTTATTTATTAAGACCTTGCTGAACGCCCAGTATTTTGTACCCAATGCGGTACCGATCGTTTTATAGCCTCGTAACTATATAAACCACAGTCAAAGTATCACGAACATAAAAATATCAGCTAAATCGGTTCAACAGCTGTTCTTAAGTAGTGTACATGTCGCAATTTTATAGAAAAAGTAAGTAAATATAATCATGTTAATCTTCAGTGGATTAAGAGCGCTCGGGCTGCAACAAATTTGAAGATTAGGTATTTGAAAATTCTATTGCTGTCGCGCTGAGCCCGAGCGAATGGGCTGTGCTTGTGTGCGTGAGCGGACTGTGCATGTGTGCATGTTGCGTGATGACGTGCGTCTCCCGCCCGCACCCCTCTTAAGTTCGTATATAGTTTTACAAATCTGAACTTTCTGGCTGAAATTCATGGTGTCACGAGTACGGCCAAAATATTTTTTTAGTTTATTTTAGGTACTATATTGTGAGCGCAAAGAATTAAAATACATATGTAAATTTCTAATAACATGTTTTTGTTAGCTGAGACTTTTTTTGACTATTTAAAAACTTCACCAAATTTCTGCATTTTAGCAGATAATTTAAAGCGCCTTTTTTGTGATCCATCCTGATTTTATTGTTATACAGCGAAGCTACCGGAGGGCTAAACGGGGCAGTGCCTCCGGGCCTCCAAGCTCAGGGGGCCACTCGGACTCTGACAAACTATAAACTGAACTACAAACTTAGTGAAAATTTCTCCCACATTCGGAATATAAATAAACCAGATTCCAGGAACGTGCAATTTATTTGAAAAAATTCAGGGGAGTTCCTATCAAATCTCGAACATCTATGCGCCACTCATAATTTAAACTTTGTGGTATAAGATGCCGTTTGCAAATGATTAAAATTGCAGAATTGCAAGATTTGTTTAATTTTTTCTGACTTAACTGTCTATGATATGATATGATATGAATGATAGGACAACCCAAGCAACCATCAATCCCAACAATGAGCTTGAGCTGCCGGTGAAGGAAAAACATCGTGAGGAAACCATAGCATGGTGGTAGGGTACTTTAGTACTCGGCTGGCTAGCCTCACCACCCTCAAGTTGAAAATCTGCCGCCAAGCACTTAACGGTGTGCTCCGGCAGCCTCACTTGAGAGCCAGTAGCATTCCAGACTAGGTGTGATTTACCATCTTCGACCACACCTTCACTTAACATCAGGTGAGCTGTGGTCAAACACCAAACCTACATCATCTACTTGTAAGTTTTTTCTTTTTTGATGTTTATTGTTTATTTTTGTATGTACATATGTATTGTTAATTATGTTGAAATATGTTTTGTGTCTCAAATAAAGTGTTGTCTATTGTCTAATAACGACCGCAGGAACGCGCTGGATGCGAGCCGCTTCCAACCGGTCTTTGTGGAAGTCAATAGGGGATATGTCCAGTAGTGGACGTCCTACGGCTGAAATGATGTTGATGAGAATGATAGGGAGTGGATTGCTAAGTAATCGCAGCGTGCACAATTACACGCGATAACGCTGCGGGCTTAAAATATCGCCTGAGATCCCGCTGAGAAATCGCCAACCAAATCGCCATTATTAAAAGGTATACATGTGTAGTTTATCAGTAGTTAATCTGATTCCTATAGTTTTGGTTAGTGTAGGCCTAAATGACGTTGTGTGAAATGTTCTCCAATATTCATTTACATTCTTGGAAAGTGAGAAACCAAATTATCTATTACTAGTTGGGCATGTTAGATTACTTACCAGAAATCATACATCTGTTAAACATAGGCTTAACTATGCTTAAAGGCAGTTCGTCGCGCTTGATGTCGATGATGGTAGCGATAATAGTTATGGCCAGCGGAGCTCCCCAACCGTATAGACAATACCATAAAAATTTGACCACTTCTCCCTTCCGGTGAATGGCTCGCTTTAATCTTTGTCCTCTGAAATTATTTTAATCAATTAGCTTTCATAAATAGTGACTGTAAAAAATATGAATACGGCACTGAAAGTTCACAATTGTGAATGTTGCCATATTTTTTATACTGTACTAGTGTCCCGCCCCGGCTTCGCACTGGTGTAATGTAGATATTAAAGTGGTACGTATGCTAGTATTATACATGTAAGTATCGCTCTATCTATTGGTGAATCTCGCATGATAATTCGTTCAGAAGTTTTTAGGCAATAAATAATTATGCTAAACAAGCCTCTTTGTACAAACGTGCAAAACGACGTGCTAGTGTGACGATTAAAAGAGATCAACGATAGTTTATTCTCTATTCTTGTTTTTTTATTTCCAAAAATCATTATGTGGCCCTGATGCCCTGATGAATCAGTGTATGACCCTGATTTTTACAGAGAAATCTATTCAATAGGCCGTGATCGTGATGGCTAATCAGGGACGGAATCGTGCATCACGTAAAGTTTAATTGATTAATTACACAAAGATAAGTTCTAACGACCGTTTGCGGGCATCTACCTACGGGAATAATTGGCTAGCTAAAGCAGATTGGCAAGTAGATATTCCTTTCATAAATAAAGGAACTTGTAGACATTCTGCACTTTTAAACTCCTTCCATAACTCTTTATTTTCAAGGGCAATATTATCATCATCGTTACAGTTTCCCAACGGATTCTGACTGGCATTAAATTGTCATATGCAAGCGCAAAGCTCGCGAAGCCAACCAACTTTGGTGAGTGCGCTTCAGATCTACATGACGTAATTCCACCCTGCCCATTCTACTATCGGACAGCCAGGAACTCCAAGAAGCATCACCGCTTCATGGTCAATATACCAAAGACTCGAACTAAAACGGTTCGAGTCTACCTACATTGTACGAACCTAAACGAAACTAAACCTTCCTTCTAGTTGCGAGTGAATCGGTTTCTTCTAGGCGAGCGTGCTCCACCGTAGACCGCATCTTCGCTTAATCCTAGGAAGGCAACCGGGGTGACGCGTCACCCCACTACTCGAAAAAAGTCTCAATATTTTGCTGATGTTGTTTTTGTGTCTTTCTAATGCTCGATCTATTCTCTAATTAGAGTGATTGCAATCAGTTGCACGCGTCAACGTGTCGCGGTAAGTTGTTGTTTTTGTTATATTGACATTGCTAGGGTGAGTCGTCACCCCTATTGCTTTTTACGTTAGTATAATTTTTTGTGGTACTAAAATAAATGTTTATATTTTAAGGTAAAAACAGCTTCGATTACGGATGATCAGGTTCAAAACTACTTGCAAGGGATTGCTGAGCTAGCTCAGATGATGAGAGCCGTTCAGAAGATGGTGACATCTCTGAAAATAATGATAATGTTTCAGTGCAGTCGGAGGAGGAGGACATTATTTCAAATTGCGAAAGTGGTGACAGCGAGCATATGCCACTGGCACAGTTATTTGTTATTTGAAGTCTTTTGAAGAAATTAGCAGGAACTTATTATTAGGCGGAACCGCACTTGAAGGGTCGTTTGAGTACAAATTTGCCTCGAGAATTAGTGACATGATATTAGTGACCTTACGTGATATTCTAAATATAAATCAGGAACTTTCTGAAAGTGAGCCCCTTGCAAAGTAGTAGAAACAAGCAAGGTGTGGACTATATACAAGAAAACGGGACAAAAAAGTAAACACTTTTTGCACAAAATGCCTTCTGCCCGCTTGCTCTGAACACCAAAAAATATTTGCCTGAACTGCTTTAGATGCAAAAATTAATAATACCAAATTATATTTACCATCCAAAAGACTATTTTTCATATTTTTAATAGTATAAGCGATTGATCTCATAATAAATAAGTTTGTTTTTCTGAAATGTTGTCGTTTTATTTGAGTTTAAAGATGTGGGGGTGATGTGCCACCCCTGTTGCCATTTATGTATGCAAAAACAGTGTTGCCTGCGGAAGGTTAACATCGGGCGAGTTGTCGGTCAAACGCAAGCCTATAGGTATGTAATAATAAAAAATGCTTCACTTATTACGCTGTTGAATAAAATAAATCTACTTATTTTTCTCACAAATAAGCGCTATCTATTGATTTGATAATTCACTACTTGAACTGGCCAACGCTAAATGTAGCCAACCATGCCTGAAACACACAGAGATAATGGCGCCATCTAGTGCCCCAAAAGACACAATAAAATATCGCTTTTTACCATGATACCGTTTTTTGAACATAATAAATAAATAAATAAATATTGTAGGACTGTGTAGTAACTAATGACGTTTACCTGAGTGTCCACCAAATATCGACAGACATCATATTAAGCCAGAAGAACGTTGACAAACAGAAGAAATAGTATATTGAATCTGAAATATTAAAGAAAACACACATAAAATTACGATGAATAATCAAATTTATGAAATAACTTTAATTCATCGATTAAGGTGGTTCGATTTCCATACAAATTTTTTTTTTTTCATTTATGGTCAAATGGAGCATAATTTTACAGTGAAATCACAGCTACTGGCATTTATTTTGGTCTTTATTTGCGGTAAATTGACTTGAAAAACAATACATTATTAGCATTATCTACTATTTACTTTGTTTACTGTCAGTGAAGACCGTAACAAAATCCGTTGCGTGGTTTATAAGTGAGCGGATAAACTATTAGAATATGAATATGAAACAGACACGCAAATAGCGTCTTTGTTCTATACTATTTAGAAAATTTAAGTTAAGGATAAATTTAACTTACAGATTATTGAACATTCCATTTCACTAGGACTTGTGTTGAAGATAAGAACAGCTTTTATTACGAATGTGGTGAAGAGTGTGGCTACATAAGCCATCAGGAGCATCCCTGACAGATTCCGCAGTTGAGCCACAACGCAATACACAAAGATGACTGGGATCAAAAACGCCGAAGATATGAGCGATGCTGGAATTAAAATATTGCCATTAAGGTGGTTCGATTTCCATACAAATATTTTTTTTCCATTTATGGACAAATGGAGCGTAATTTTACATTGAAATCACAGCTACTGGCATTTATTTAAACAGTAGATTATTAGCATAATCTACTCTCTACTGTTTTATTCAAAAATCATAAATTCAGAAATCATTCATAAATTTGATTTTATGCTTGTAATCTACTGTTTCATTTAAGCAATTGTGATTTACCGCAAATAAAGACCAAAATAAATGCCAGTAGCTGTGGTTTTACTGTAAAATTATGCTCCATTTGTCCATAATTGGAAAAAATCTGTTTGTATGGAAATCGAACCACCTTAATGTCGTCCTTTGCCGCATCCACAGTTATCAAGGTTCTAGCACATAATTGAAGTTTATTTGTAGACTGAGATCGAAAAAAGATAAATGAGATGCCAACTTTTTTATATTTCAGTCAATGAGTACAACCTTTCAGCTTAGTTCTACCAATATGTGTGATTTCCGTAAGTCTAGACATCATTAGTTTAATACTTAAAAAAAAAATGGATATTAATTAGTCTTGTTGATTTTGATTTTGTACAAGTAAATTCTAATTATCATATTACCTACACCTTACGAGTAAATACAACTTATTACAGCAATTAATCTAATATTACAGGAACGCGTTCCATTTAAATTTATAAATTTTATAAAAAACTGTTAACCTATATATTACATATGTATTGTAAAACCACTGGTCTCCACACTAGGATTCCCTGTTTTGCGGATATACTATTTGCGTTAGTTACCATCAGGCGAGTTGGTTAATATTGTGTTATTGGGTCACATGCATGAAAAAATGTATATACATTTTTGTACCTACTCATGTACTGATTACACATCAATGATAAAAAAAAACTATAAGTTGACCCTGTAATCATTAAAAACAAACATTTTAAAAAATTACACTTAAAGATACTCTGTACATTAATGACTAGCGGATGCCTCGCGGTTTCACCCGCGTAGTTCCCATTCCCGTGGGAATACAAGGATAAAAAGTATCTTATGCCACCCGGGGGATAGTGCAGCTTCCCAACGGTGAAAGAATTTTTGAAATTCGGTTCAATAGTTTTGGTGCCTATTATACAAACAAACAATCAAATCTTTCCTCTTTATAATAGTATAGATAGATAAATAGATAGACATACCCACGCCGATGAACATAAGCTTGTTGTCATTGTTTTCAGGAATTTGTTTGGCATCAAAGAAAATTACTCTTGTTGTATTTTTCTTTTTGAAATACACTAGATCGACGCAAAAATACTCTGGGTCTGTTTTTAACCATGTAGATCCAGCACTTCTCATATCCAACGCAAACCTACCATTCTAGAAAAAAAAAACAAATAGGTACTTAAATTCCTTTTAGTTTTTATCACTAAATATGTATTAAGTATTTAATTTACGTATATTACTTTCGTAGCTAAGCTACGCCGATATCCCCGTGGATATACAAGTATATCCACGTTTTGTCCCTAAGCTATGATCGTAGGTACCCTTGTTTTTTGTCCTTAAGCTGACATTTGTAGGTACCCCCCGCGTAAAATGTTATTTCTTTATCATTTCAGAATATATACAGTTTTTCCCATAATAGGTCACATTTAACATTATTGTAATGTTTTTGGTTTTTGTAGCTACGTCTTGAAAATTAAGTCGAATTATTAAAGGAGACGAAACTAACTTGGTTTGCTATTATGTACGGGATTGCCCTTATGATGTCGTTAGATTAATAATTAATAACACTATAGGTAGGTTGGCTCATTGGTAGTATATCTGCCTTGAGAGCTGTAGGGCGTGGGTTGGATTCCCACTCAGGGTAAACATTTTGTGACTAAACAAATGTTTTTTCTATGTCTGGGTGTTCTGTATGTATTATAAGTATGTATTTACAAAAAAAAAAAGTATTTATGTATTCTATCAGTTATCTGACTTCCATCGCACAAGCTCTGCTTAGTTTGGGGCCAGATGGCGCTGTGTGTATAGTCCTACGATATTTATTTATTTTTATTTTATTTCAATGCATTACAATTAATTAACGTCAACTTCATGGTGTATTTTTGTCAAAAATATAAGAGTTTTGGCGGGAACGCGGAAAAATCATTTCACCGCATTACATTGTCTTCCAAAACTTATATATTTTTTGAGTGTATTAGCTAAATATTATTAATAAAGTGGTGAGTTACGTGCATGAGTGATTAAAAAAAAAAAAATACCAATGCCTAATTCAGCGCCTTATGCTCATAGACGGACTACTTGAAATATTTAAAAACTCTGAATCGGTCCCGCATTGCATCAAGGAGTTGCTTATAAATACCTCAACGTATAAAACATTTATATACTTATATAAATAATACTGTTGGTGAAATATAGTGTAATAATGTGTGTAGTATAGCATGTGTGTAATGTACCTAATATAAATAACGTATGACATTGTTTAGAAATTTCCATTGATGAATGTTAATAACACTTAAGACAAGGCAGTATGGCTTTACAGCTTTAGCCTGCCCGATGGGGCAAATAAATAAAAAAAAAAAAAAGTACCAATACCTAACTAGGCTCTGGGGGCTACGTTACGTTCTAGTTCACGTCACATTATGATATATGTATATATATATATAAGTATATATATATATAAGTATATATATATATATATATAAGTATATATATATAAGTACTCTATTTTAGCTCACCTCTAAAAGATATGCTTGCGAGGTAGTCCAGTATTCCACACATGATTTATTGTCAAACATTGTATTTTGAATTATATGAAAGTCGTTCATAAAATTCTTTTTAGTCTCTTTAATGTCTTCTTCAATTGATGATTGGTAAATTTTTAATGTCGCATAATTAACTTCGTTTATACCTAAACTTTTCAAACTGGTACAATCAGGCCATTTTTTCAATGTTGCATTTTTTGTATACAAAATTTCATCCCACCCACAACACTTTGGCGCGCACGGTTTTGTCAGACTTTTACGATATACATTGAGGTCTTGAATCGGTTTACGGGTTGTCATATCAAATAACTTTTTCTCGCAAATGTAACTCCCTTCGGCAAGCAACATAATATTTGTGAAAAATAATAATAGAGCAATTATTAATTCATGCATCGTAACACGATTTATATGAATTCAAAACACATAAGCTCCAAGCGAAGCGTCGGAACCAACTAATCAATAACATTTTGAATGTTATTCATAGCGGAAAGCGGAATAACCGTGCCTAAAGAGGGAAAACGGGTTAACTAATAAATTCCGAGTTAAAATATTATAAACTCTGTACCTATCTACGCAAACCTGTAAAAATATTCATATGGCTCGTAGAAATCAGTTTCATGGTTAACAAGAAGTCATCGGAAAAACAGATACCTGCGGCACTGAGTACCAGCTTGAGGAGTTGGAGTCCATCGAGAAACGTGCTAAGAAACTCATCAGCAATTACTAATTTGTTCGGAAAAGGCTCCAAAGCCTTAAAGGCTTGAACGTCGTCTCATTACTTTTATATAAAAAAAAAACATCATTGCAAAGTGACTCGAAAATTTTCTCGGCATAAATATGTTGCTATGATAGCTTAGTGGTTAGCACGGTGGATTTACATGCTGAAAGGTCTGGGCTTAAATTTCATCAATCAGCTTGAGCTGCCGGCGAAGTTAAACATATTGAGGAAACCATAGCATGGTGATAGGCTACTTTGTAGTACTCGCCTAGCTAGCTACCACAATCAAGTTGAAAATCTACCGCTTAGCACCTAACAGTGCTCTGGCAGCCTCACTTGAGAGCTACCATCTTCGACTACATCGTTAGTTAACATCAGGTGAACTGTGATCTAACATCAAGCCTATCAAACATTTAAAAAAATGTCTAAACGAGTATGTCAATTTATAGTGTCTTCTCGAGTTACCTCAATGCCTCAAGTCGAAAGTCTTCGACCAGTGTGTGTTACCAATGATGACTTATGGCGCTGAAACGTGGTCTCTGACTATGTGCCCTGTTGGAAAGCTCAAAGTGGCACAACGAGCTATGGAGAGGGCTGTGCTCGGAGTTTCCCTACGAGATCGAATCAGAAATAAGGAGACCCGTAGACGAACCAAAGTTACCGATATAGCCCAACGGATTAGCAAGTTGAAGTGGCAGTGAGCAGGGCACATAGCACACAGAACTGATGGCCGATGGGGCTGCAAAGTTCTGGAGTGGAGACCACGGACCGGCAAGCGCAGCGGAGGACGTCCACCCACAAGGTGGATAGACGACCTAGTAAAGACCGCAGGAACGCGCTGGACGCGAGCCGCTTCCAACCGGTCTTTATGGGAGTCAATAGGAGAGCCCTATGTCCAGCAGTGGATGTCCTACGGCTGTAATGATGATGATGTCACATTCACGCGCTCATCTTTGCATTTATAACGTATTAGTAATATGACCATAATGTGTGATAGTGTGGTTTCATATAATTTTCCTTCCCGAACATTTACATTAGAATATACTTGTGCATTTGTACAGTTAGGCTAAACGTTTTAGTCAAAACAAATACAATTATATTTTATTAATTACACCAAAGTTACAGGTCATTTTACCATTCATATTTAAAAATATCAAAATCATAACATATGTCAATACAATGAAAATGTCAATGAAATATTTTTTTTTTTTTTTTTTTTATTGTTGATAGGCTAGGTGTTTGACTACAGCTCACCTGATGTTAAGTGAAGGTGTGGTCGAAGATGGTAAAGCACACCTAACCTGGAATGGAACTGGCTCTCAAGTGATGCTGCCGGAACACACCGTTCGATGCTTGGCGGCAGATTTACAACTTGAGGGTGGTAGCTAACCAGCCGAGCTAACGATAATATGTCACATATAAAATAATTATGTCAATATGATGAAATGTCAATAAAAACTAAAGTATTATAATTACTTACTAGTGATTCAATAATCTCTGATTTTTAAATAATCGTCAAAGTTATAAGACAAGGCCTCTTGAAGCCAAGATCTTAGTCTGGTGTACTGTATGTATTATAAGTATTGTATTTACACAAAAAAAACTATTTAAGTATTCCATCAGTTATCTGTCTTCCATAGCACAAGCTTTGCTTAGTTTGGGGTCAGATGGCGCTGTGTGTAATTTCCTATGATATTTATTTATATAAAACATTTTACACCATCCTTACAGGGTTCCCTAATGCGATGGTGCTAGTCAACATACATACAACATTTATTAGGTGTGCTTTAGCATCTTCGACCACACCGTGTGCTGTGGTTATACACCTAGCCTGTCAATCACAGGCGGTATTTGCGGTGTTTGAGTTTTAGCCATTTTACTTTGTTTTTTATTAGTAAAACGTAGTTCTGTAAATATAAAGTATCGCTGCAATGGCTATAGACAGCGTTATCTCTTAGCATCAGGAGAGCGTCTCGTTCATCAAAGCGAAGAATGTGAGACAATGGGTACAATTTTTTACTTTTCTAGTAATGTAAGAAAATTCTCAAAAGTAGAAGTTTTTTTTTTTTTTTATAGTTGACAGGCTAGGTGTTTGACCACAGCTCACCTGATGTTAAGTGAAGGTGTGGTCGTAGATGGTAAATCACACCTAGCCTGGAATTGAACTGACTGACTGACTGACACGCGTAAACTTCATTTTCTCCGCTAAATGATGGGTCCATAATGACACATTACACTAATAATTGCCTACAGTAACACACGTGCCGTAACGTTGGTATATTTCTGACAGTATTGAGGTAAAGTAACACGGCATTTTCTCAGAATTAGTTAGAATTAATGATAATTATGACAAGAAGACGAAGTTTTGTCGGGAATGCGGAAAGAGTCGTGCCACCTCATCCTACTAACATTATAAATGTGAAAGTTTGGATGGATGGATGGATGTTTGTTACTCTTTCATGCCAAAACTACTTTAGTAGCGATGATAGCTCAGTGGTTAGCGCGGTAGGTTCGCATGCCGAAGGGCGTGGGTTCAAACCCCAACAATGAGCTTGAGCTGCCGGTGAAGGAAAACATCGTGAGAAAACCATAGCATGGTGGTAGGGTACTTTCTAGTACTCGGCTGGCTAGCTACCACCCTCAAGTTGAAAATCTGCCGCCAAGCATCTAACGGTGTGTTCCGGCAGCTCTCACTTGAGAGCCAGTTCCATTCCAGGCTAGGTGTGCTTTACGATCTCCGACCACACCGTCACTTAACATCAGGTGAGCTGTGGTCAAACGCCTAGCCTGTCGCGATAAAAAAAAAAAAAGAACGGATTTGAATACAATTTGGTATGGAGGTAGCTGAGACCCTGGATTAACACATAGACTAGATAGATTTTTATCTATAAAAAAACATATAGCGTGTAACACCGCGGGGTGCAGCTAGATGCATATATATTTTTAATATACTTTTTTAATAACTATAATAAAGAGGAGTCTCTTGAAAAATGTTTGCTACTATTCTAGAGTCGATATTTTGAAAAATTGGTCTGAATATCAACAGAGAGCAGTGATCACTTCTTCATATTACGGATGATAATATAATTATAGTAAATTTATCAGAAACCACGATAACCTCAAGCAAATGTTGATAACTCTCGACATAGCAAGCAGAAAAATATGTAGGTCTCCGGTTTTACTTGTCCAAAACAAAAATATTGACAAGTGTATATAAGATACCTAACGCATTTATATGATACTAGCTAACCGCCTCGACTTGCAGTATGTAGGTGCAGTTTATTTTGGCGACTTGATTACAAAACAATAACTTTCTCTGTTCTACTCTAAAACGTTTAATCCAGATGTATATGTCGGAGATATATCAGAAGGAAGAAGAAACGACAACGGGTGGGATGGCCGATCAACATCATGTATGGTTACTGGGTTACTGGGTTACTGGGCGTGGGTGTAGCGGGCTAGGAGACAAACCACACAATTCAGTTATCTTGTACAAAGTTTATTCAGCACTTCACAATGACTTTAGTTTAAGAACGATTAGAACATTATAGACACTATTACATAGGTTGGGGACAAAACGTTCCGCTTAGCTCGCACTCTGCAACCGACCAACTCAATCTAGTCTCAAAGCAAGAATCAATGTTCCTCTCTCCTCAACCAAAGCAAGAATCAATGTTAATCTCTCCTCAACCAAAGTAAGAATGATCTCCCCACCTCAACATTCAACGCACGGCCGGCTCGCTTCACACAGCGCCCCTACCGGCCAACATCCGCAACTTCGCCTTCTCTCATTGGTTGAAGTCAAAATACTTTACACGAATAACAACAAGCAGAGCACGGAACCAGTGTTACGTCAGAGATGTCGCCATTCCACCTCTAGTCCACCAAAATTACGCAAGATGGCGCTAAACTAAATCAACATTAAAGCTACACGCCGACATATATATAATATGTAAATGACACTGAAAACTGTATCATAATATAGAGACGCGAACAGCGACTCTATATGTTTTACTTATATCATTTTATACTAGTATTATTTAGCGACTCTATATGTTTTACTTATATCATTTTATACTATTATTATTTATAGAAGAGATAGAGAAACAGATGTCAACGAATACGTATGTCTAGGTCAACTGATATTTAACGATACTACCGCCAAGTAGCTTCTAAGTACCTAGCCTAGACCGGAGGCTAACAACCTAGTATAAGAAATATATAAATAAATAAGAATAATAATATATAAAATAATAAATAAAAATACAGCTGTAAGGCGTGGGTTCAATTCTCGCCCAGGACATACCTTTTTATGGTATAAATAAATGTTTTTTCTGTGTCTGGGTGTTCTGTACATATTATAAGTAAGTATTTACAACAAAAAGTATACCAGTTCTTTGACTTCCATCACACAAGCTCTGCTTAGTTTGGGGTCAGATGTCGCTGTGTGTAATGTGCTACGATAATAATTAATTAATTTAATAAATACCCAAATATATGCATCTTAAAAATCAACTTTAAATGTATTATGCTAAAAAATATTTTTCTAATCATAACTAACTTTAATTTTAAAGCATATATTAAAGGTAACAATTTAATTATAAACATAAAATAATTTAACCTATTTAACTCAAGTGAAAAAACAAATTCAAATTTAAGTTATTTATTTACATAAAAACGATTAATCAATTACATTTAAATGTCACAGAATTATAAAACAAACAATAAACCAAATTGAAAATAAAATTCAAATATTTAAGCTCAACTTTACAACAATCTCAAATTAATACAAATAAAATGTCAAAACTAGATACAATGTCAAATACAAATATTGGAATAAGTTTAATGTCAGAAAGAACATCGTCAAGAACTGAGCTGTTGTGCCTCTTGCACCTGTCCCACTGATCAGTCGGATTTTCACAATACAATAAAAAAATCGCTAACACAGTTTTGCAAGTATCTGACAGAATATCAAAATCAGTGTTGACAGCAAGGAGCGCATTGAAGTGGCGGCGGGCGCGAATCAATGGAGACATAGATCGCGCAACAGTATCAACGTGGAAGAGGTTATGTGGACGACCACGCCTGTTTTCCGGAACCCAGGGATTATCCGGGGCAAAAAAAGAGGAGAGCAAATTATCCAGATGCAGATACCCTCAGACAGACCCTGTAAGCACCTTACAGCAAAAAATCTGCTGGTCGAGTAGCCTTCTCACTTCCAAGGAGTTGTGCCCTAGCTGTCCTGGATGCCTTGGTTGGGTACATGTAGAGATAGTATCCAAATAGCTTTTTGTACAGCACCCTTAAGAAGACCTTTTGGACCGTGCGTAGACGACATGATGATAAATATAATACATACTACAAAGATCACCAATTTTAAATAAACTAATCTAAATACCCGCTTATCAATGGAATTTTTCTTTGAACCCGCTTTTGAGGGTTTCTGAAAATTCTGCAGCCGCACCAGTCTTGGTCTAAGTTTTGTGAAGTTGTGACGTTGCGAAGATCGTAGACTGATAGATATGATATGTGCTTCTCGTAGCTATATTGTAGAGATGGCGTAGGGCCACGTAGCATAAAATCAATAAAGTGACAACGAATTCGTCGAAACTGATTACTAAGCTAAAACGAGTCGTGTAAATTTCTACCCTCATAAAAAAATATACGGTAACCATTTGCGTGATAACTTGTCACTACAGTTGAACTTACAGAGTTGACAACATACGGTGTATATCTGGAGAAGCTTCACTGATTCATCTAAAGCTCTACGTAATGCTCGACAGATTTTCGAAGTTATGGTCGTTCTGTTACATTATGTCACATCATCTTTTACTGGTTGCTGGAGAGCTTTAATTTAAACTTAAAAAAAAGCAATCATAGATTCAAGATTCTAGATTTAAGATTTTTATTGCTTCCATACAGTACAAAATATTATAAATATGGTACGTGTATGTATATGGTACACAGTCAGACATGGACCCTGTCGGGTAAAGCAACGTTTAAAAGAGAGGAGAGCGCATTCATTTAAAAGTCGTCGTTTATCATTTTAGTATATATTAAAGTATTCGTTTTTTTTTCGTAGGTAGGTAGGTAGGTAAAACAGTCACATTAGCTTGTCAGTTACGTGAATCGATAAGTTTTGCCTCTACCAAGAATCATTAAAGAAGTTTTGAGTTTAAAAAATCATCATCTGATAAATCAGAATAGAATATAACTTTATTATACACCAAAACAAAACACAGCAACATACAAATATGAATCATAAAAAATGAGATAATTAACATAACAAAACAATATGATACATACTTGGTGTATATGGGTGTGTGTGTGCTTTGTACTTTATTATATATAATTTTATAGAGCTCAGAATTTGGTTTATGAATTTCAAAGAGACATTTTGTTTTTATTTTTGACATATTTGAGCAATGGACTTAACATACACTAGACTTTGTGACACAGGTTTTTCTTGTGTGAAGTCTAGGGTACTTACGCAACAGACATTTTGACATAAAAATTCTTAATGGAAATAAATTAAAAAAATGTTTGGCTGATTGGCTTCTTAACAAATGTTTCTTCCGAATTTTTCTACATAATAATTACTAATAATATTAATAACTAATTAAATAATAAGAGTAATTAAATTTATGTATTAACTAACAATATTTTTAACATTTGCACGTCTGCTTGCAGACTGAATACAAATTGTGACTGAATTCAATAATTGATGTAAGACCTACATGTATTCTTGCGAATAAATGATTTAATTTGATTTGACTAATGAAAAAAAAAATACATAAAATACTAATAATGCTACTTAGTAGGCATGCTTAAAATACTAAGTTAAGGTAACAAAAAGGTAGGTATAATGTTATAATACGTTAAAACATCATACTTTTTATGAACCGCTAAACAATGGAATTTGCTTCTCGAGTGTGTGTTTTCTGATAGATACAATCTATTTGTCTTCAAGTCACGAGTGAATCGGTTTCTTCTAGGCGAGCGTGCTCCACCGTAGACCGCATATTCGCTTAACATCTGGCCAGTTGGCGATGGCGTTGTAATAAAAAAAAACCATAGATCTTTAAGGTTCATCCTACAAATATTATATATATGAAAGTTTGTATGTTAGGATGTTTGTTACTCAATCACGCAAGAACGGCTGAATTGAACTGAACATCGCTCTTTTGATTTGCTGATTTGAATGAAATTTGGCACGCATAATAAACGTATTGTTATATATTACCGGGATTAATGTGAAAGATACTTATTACTTTACTACATACTTAAATTCAAAGGGCGAAATCTAGTATATAATAATAAATAATGAAAGAGAGAGATTACAAAATTATAAAAGTAATTTACAAATAAAAACATGTTTTTTGGCGTACCTAGTTCAGATAATAACGAACAGACAAACTTTTGCATTTAAAATACATATATTTAGTTTCCTGCATAAAAGATACGAATGTGTGTTTTATTATGATTATATTATCTAGCCGACATCCGAAAGGCCAATAAATTAATTTAACAATCATAACATTAGAATAAGAGGTGATGTTGAGACGTGCTGAATTAAACTTAATTGATAAAACATTTTAAAGTGTGATTCGAAAAGTGACCAAAATTATGATTGTGTTTTTTTAAGTGACCAAAATTATGATTGTGTTTGTTTGTTTCTAAATGTGATCAAACTAACGAAAAAAATTACATGATACCTTAAATAAAGTTAGAAGAACAAGTTATACAATGAAGCGTATAAAAATATTTTATGTAATATTCATGGCCAGTAAATTAACCTACGTGTTAGCCTTGACAAATGTTGAAACAGCCTCACAAATAAGTGATTTGGAATCCAATAAGACCCTCTGCAAAGAAGCACAATGTATCATGAAATGCTGTCCAGATGATAAATATGTGACCACAACAAGTATGAAAGGTCGAGATTGCTCTCATTTCGGTAACACCAGCGATTTTGCAAGCGTATCTAAATACTTTTCAAACATTTTTGTGGAATATCCTGAACGATCAAAGCTCAATTTTACGGAAAAAGCTGGAATTTTCGAAACAAATCACATTTTTAGAACTAAATCTCTTACTGTATCCGCTAGGTACAGACTGCGTCTTACTGAAGTAAGTAACAACGTTTATTTTAATTTGTATATTTTTTTATTTTAATGCGTAAATTTGGATAACGTTTGAGAGAGATAGATATGTTCGTCGATATATTGTATTATTAGGTATTAGGCATGTTCAGTAATAAATTCAAATCAGTCAATTTGGATAGTTTTACAACTTTTTAGTTTTGTTATGTCTATAATTTTATATTTTGCTAATAAATACATATGTATATGTATCTATTAATAAAATTAACTTTACATTATTTAACTTTAAGTACCTACATAGGTACGCTTTATTGGTATGTGTTTTGTGTGATGCCCATGTTTTACGTTTTGAATGATCGTTTGTAGATTTTATATATAAATGAAACTAAGGTACGTCACCTTAGTTTCATTTATGTTTAAAATGTTTAGATAGGCAAACAGATGAAATATATGAATATTGAACGTGCACGAGAGATATATGCTCTTAATTGATTACAATATTACTCGGTTCACTTTTTTTAGTATCCTGTACTGTATCTAGAGAAACCAAACGCATACAGATGGTGGAAGGAGATTCCGAATGATCAATTTTGCTGGGACTACACGATAAGTCAAGCAAATAAGACGCCAAGACTAAATTTTTGGGTTATGTTCCCTAAGGACCAACACGAATATCAACCTATCACTAAACTTAGCGTAGTTTTTCTGAGTAATGGTAAGTTTAAGTACAAAACGAAATTAACTTAGTAAAGAGTTACAAAGTCATGAGTGCCAATGTACTAATACCTTCTTATTCTTATTATCAATCTATACTACCACAAAGAGGAAATATCGTCGTATCGTAGGACCACACACAGCGATGGCGCTGTGTCTATACCTACACACAGCGCCATCTGGCCCCAAACTAAGCAGAGCTTGTGTGATGATAGATACTCTTTTTTTTTTGTAAATGCATACTTATAATACACACAGAACACCCAGACACAGAACAAATATTTGTTGATACATAAAATGTTTATCCTAAGCGGAAATCGAACCCACGCCTTTTGGCTCCTATGGCTAAGATATACTACCAATGAGCCCACAGGGTTGTCGAAAGTTGGAAAGATTTGATTGTTGTTTGTTTGTATTGAATAGGCTCCGTAACTACTGGACCGATCTTAATAATTCTTTCATTATTAGAATGCTACATTATCCGTGACGGACATAGGCTATATTTTGTTTAAAAAACAATTAGGGATCCGTATTAAAAATTCAATAATATAACCCAAGCTCTGAAAAGTTTGAAAAACCCCTTACTTCTTACTTCACACTTACCTTGCTTAACACTGAGTGACATAGGCTATATTTATAGTGTTAATCGAGTTTTGTTTTCCCGTGCGAAGGCGGGGCGAGCTGCTAGTAATATTATAAATGTGAAAGTTTGGATGGATGGATGTTTACTCTTTCACCCAAAAACTACTAAACGGATTTGGATGAAATTCGGTATGGAGGTAGCTGAGACCCTGGATTAAAACAGGCTACTTTTTATCACGAACACATGTAGCGTGTAACACCGCGGGGAGCTACTTTTGGTGTATATGTTTTTTCCCGTTCACACAAAGTTCTCGTTTACACAAAACTCATAACATAAGAAACTGGTCCTGATAGATGCTGAGTTGTTTATGTCTTTGTAGCTATGCTGATGACATGTGTCTTCCTGATTATGGTGATGATAGTGTACGTTTTGCTGCCGGAACTTTGGAATCTTAGCGGCAAGATCTTCATGATGTACGTGACATGTTTGTTTGTCGCTTTCTTGCTGCTCATTATTTTGCGCTGGCCCCCCTCACCAGATGCACTAATATGCCGTGGCCTCAGTAAGTATTTGTTAAATCAGTTAACCTTAACCGGCTTCTAATCACTGATACGGCTGACGGTAGCCGTGGAATTTTTAGCCTCTTACCGCAGTCTTTTCTCATTGTATATTGTATAACATACATTTACCTAGGGCAAGCAGTCCAATTAGGTAGGTCCAACTTTGAGAAAGAGGTCAGTCGTCGAATCCAACTCGGCTGGGCAGCGTTCGGAAAACTGCGCGACGTCTTCTCGTCCGAATTACCTCAGTGCCTCAAGTCGAAAGTCTTCGACCAGTGTGTGTTACCAGTGATGACTTATGGCGCTGAAACGTGGTCTCTGACTGTGTGCCTTCTTGGTAAGCTCAAAGTAGCACAACGCGCTATGGAGAGGGCTATGCTCGGAGTTTCCCTACGAGATCGAATCAGGAATGAGGAGATCCGTAGACGAACCAAAGTTACCGACATAGCCCAACGGATTAGCAAGTTGAAATGGCAGTGGGCAGGGCACATAGCACGCAGAACTGATGGCCGATGGGGCTGCAAAGTTCTGGAGTGGAGACCACGGACCGGCAAGCGCAGCGTAGGACGTCCACCCACAAGGTGGACAGACGACCTAGTAAAGACCGCAGGAACGCGCTGGATGCGGGCCGCTTCCAACCGGTCTTTATGGAAGTCAATGGGGGAGGCCTATGTCCAGCAGTGGACGTCCTACGGCTGAAATGATGATGATGATGATGATGATGATTGTATAATATACAAATTTACAATTAAAAACCAACTCCATGAGCTTTAGGCCAACTAAACGCACTACTCTAATGAAATAGCATGGTTTCGGAGTAAACGAAAATATAATAGATGTATACAATTTTTAGATTTTTGTTGATTTTTTAAAAACAGCTCAATCGATTTCGATAAAACTTATATAGGACCCCCTCTGAAGTATGATCTACCAAGCAAAAAAAAGAATCATCAAATTCGATTCATAATTGGCGGAATTTTGAGTTGGTTCAAAAGTGGAATGGAACTGGCTCTCAAGTGAGGCTGCCGGAACACACCATTAGATGCTTGGCGGCAGATTTTCAATTTGAGTGTGGTAGCTATATCCAGCCGGGTACAAGAAAGTACCCTACCACCATACTATGGTTTTCAAGTGAGGCTGCCGGAATACACTGTTAGATGCTTGGCGGCAGATTTTCAATTTGAGGTTAGTAGCTAGCCAGCCGAGTACTAAAGTAACTGAAAGTACCTACGATATGGTTTCCTCACGATGTTTTCCTTCTCCGGCATCTTAAGCTCATTGTTGGGGTTTGAACCCACGCACTTCGGCATGCGAATCGACCACGCTAACCACTGAACTATCACCGCTACAAAAGATATTTTATGATACATTTATTCTGTTTAAAAATAACTGGAGGCTTCAGGTGACCAGAATGCTGGTATCTACTTTGGTCAAAAGCTAAGCATTGCCATCCAGCGTGGCAATGCTGCCAGCATTCTGGCCACATTTCCCTCCTCTGACGGATTTTTAGACTAAGTTTTTTGTATACATTTTGTAAATAGTATAATTTTGAGGTCTTTTTTATTTTGTTTAATAAATGTAATTCCATTTAATAAATATATTTATACTGTTTAAAAAATGTTGTAAAAAATGTATTTTATATATGAACTGAATGTATTTTATATTTTACGTAGTGGAATTTCGACTCTACGTTTCTCATCCGTACGGCCAAGGAATGGAACAAGCTACCGGCTTCCTTGTTTCCTGATAGATATAATTTAGATCTTTTCAAGGTCAGAGTGAATAGGTATCTTCTAGGTCTGCGTGCTTCATCTTCGACCACGTCGTCGCTTACCATCAGGCGAGTTGGTGGTCAAACGCGGACTTATCCGTATTAAAAAAAAAAAAAAAAAAAAAAAATTGCGTTAAAAGAATATAAATTTTCTCGTTTCAGCTTTTGCGATATATTATTTCTTCATGGCAAGTTACTGCTGGATGGCTGTAATGTCTTACGAAGTTTGGCATAGCTTCAGGTACTAGCAAAATCTATATACCTAATATAAATTAGCGTTTTCCCAATGGTGTCATAGGTAATTCGTTGTTTCATACCGAACTATTTATTTTAAGGTGGTACGATTTCCATACAAATAAATGTTTGCCATTTATGGACAAATGGAGCATAATTTTACAGTGAAATCACAGCTACTGGAATTTATTTTGGTCTTTATTTGCGGTAAATCACAATTACTTGAACAAAACAGTAGATTATTTAAATAAATAAAAATCGTAGGGCATTACATACAGCGCCATCTGATCACAAACTAAGCAAAGCTTGTACTATGGAAGTCAGATAACTGATGGAATGTTTATATACTTTTTTGTAAATACATACTTATAATACCTACATATAGAACACCCAGTCACAGAACAACCATTTGTTTTATACCACAAAATGTTTGTCATGGATGGAAATGGAACCCACGCCCTGCAGCTCTTAAAGCAGATATACTACCAATGAGCCAACAGGGCTATCAAACTAGGATTGATCACTTAGCCTGTACAAATTTTACATTTTTTTTCCAGGTGTTACGCTACAGATCGCCCCGTCCACCGGCGCAGAGAGTGTTTTCAGTTCCTGGTGTATTGTTTGTACGGATTCGGGGTGCCTCTGATCATGACTCTCTCGTTGGCAATTGTGGATTACATCGATATGAGGGACATAGCCTGGTTTATCACACCGAAGTTAGTCCGCAACGGATGTTTCCTTGAAGGTCAGTTTCTAATAAAATTTCACAATTATACTGGGTAACCACTGAAATTTGTTCCAAACTGACCAGGTCTGTGAAAGCGGTTGTGGTGGCATGACAATTTTTTTATTGTTTGTTACCCTATTCACCTCAATTTTTTATCTAAAAGTAATAAGACGAACGAGACGCGCTCCCGATGGTTTTTTTTCATGTAAATAGTAATGAGACGAACGAGACGCTCTCCTGATGGTAAGAGATACCGCCTGTCTATGACCATTGTAGCGATACACAGAACTTTGAGTGACAAAACAAAGTCCAGGGCATCATTGCTTTGGCGCTCATTTCTTTGAGACTTTCTGCAGCTGCAGTGCAAACGGGAACACAGTAATGTTTACACATTACTGCTTAGCGGCAGAATAACTGGTACTGCGATGGTACCTACCTAGACAACCTCCTGCTAGTGAGATCTACCACCAAGTAGAGATAACGCATGCCCATGACCATTGCAGCGACACACAGAACTCTGAGTAGCAAAACAAAGTCCTTGGCAGTCCACTAGCTACAGTACCAGCGAAATTACTGGGCCGTTGAGACTAACCATCGAAAGTCTGAAACCATGAGCGCCAAAGCAGCGATGCCCTGGACTTTATTTTGCTGCTCACAGTTCTGTGTATCGCTGCAATGATCATGGGCATGCGTTATCTCAAAAGTCAAAGCGTTTGTTACATACCCAAGGATATTCCACGTAGGATGGTAGATCATATAAATAAATATTCTCGGTTTTTGGCGGGAACGCGGGAAGAGTCGTGTCGCTCCGTTGTATTTTTTTCCAAAACTAGTGTTTTGTCGAGTGTTTATGCATAAAAATGGTGGTGTTTTATTCATAAAGTGCCGAATTACAAACGCGAGTGTGGGAAAATGATATAATGTGGTGAAACATGAGTTTTCGTGTTGCTTCCAAAACTCCATCGAAGCTTTGTAGTAAAGTTGCCACTACTTTACTAAAGCATGACTGGAATTAACTGACACGAACTGGACTTGACAAAGACGACTTTGACTAAAACTAGCTACGATGGCACTTATTTAACTTTTGTAACTTGAAAATATACAATTACTTGACACTGGCAAATGCTAGAAAGCGACGCCAAAACCAAAGAAAAAAAAAAAAATTCTCATTTTTACACAGGGTTTTTTAAATTCTGTTCACAGGCGGCGAGAAGTTCCTTTACATGTACGTGCCGATGCTAATACTGATGTTGTGTGACTGGATATTCTGTCTGATAACGGGCCTCACGCTGCTCCTAACCCATCGCCAGAGACAGTCTGGAGCTGCTGAGACACTGTCGCACACCCTTCGCATGCATATAGATAGGTGAGAAGTTAACCTTACGTGGACAATCTCGTTCCCAATTCTTTTTGAGTTTTCATGCTAAATATTTACCACAGCTCATCAGATGTGAAAGTCGAAGGTGAAGGAAGGTTTTTTTTTTAAATGTAAAAGTAATAAAACGAACGCAATGCTTCCTGATGGTTTCTTGTTCCTATATTTGCTACACTTAGTTTGTGTTTGGTCATAGTATTAAAAAAAAATGTTTAGAACCTCTTTAATAGTAGGTTTATTTCCATAAACAAGCAATATGTTCATCAAGCTATGTATGCCTATAACTGGCGCATGTATCGGAACATAACTTTACGCAATGTGTTTTTGTAAATTTACCAATATGTGTGCTGTTGGCGTACCTTAATAAATAAATACATAAATAAATGGTAAGAAATATTGCCTGTCCATGACCATTGCAGCGATACTCAGAACTTTGTGTAACAAAACAAGGTTCTGGAGCATCGTTCCTTTGGCACTCATTACTTTGAGACATTGGATGGTCAGTCTCAACAGCCCTATTCACTAGATGCAGTACCCTTCAAACCGGAGCACAGTGATGTTTACACACTACTGCAGAATATCTGGTACTGCGGTGGCAGTAAATAGCAATAAACACACCTAGCCTGGAATGGAAATGGTTCTCAAGTGAACACACCGGTAGGAGCTGGGCGGCAGATTTTCAACTTGAGAGTGGTAGCTAGCCAGCGGAGTACTAGAAAATACTCTACCACCATCCTATGGTTTCCTCGCAATGTTTTCTTTCACTGGCAGCTCAAACTCACTGTTGCCCATGCCCTTCAGCGTGTAAAGTAGTATTTTGTAAAGTAGGCTACTAAGATTGGGCTAAGGTTTATAATTATTTTCTTTTTACCTACTAAAAATAGGGTTGTGTTGTTCACAACCTGTCTAATCTTAAGCAGTGATGCGACCTAGGTCTGAGTCTATACCATTCATGTCAAGGATTCCCTATATAAGATTATTTTAGTAAGAATAACATTTATTCAGTAGTCTACTAAACATCCATCGAACTCCGCAAGGCGTGCGTAACGTCCCACTGAGTGCAGTCGAATGCCCATAGACCATTTATTTACGACAACTACCATAGTGATGACTGCAACCAACCAGTGCTACCCCTGTACTGAGTTTCTTATCGCAATTCTTTTTAAGAGCTCAAGACAATGCTACGTAACCACATATTCTTCACTTCACTTCACATCAGGTGAGCTGTGGTCAAACAGCTAGCCTGTCAACAATAAAAAAAAAAAACTATGCCTGCGCAATAAAGTTCACAATCACGCAGCTTTTTCGTCAAAGTCTAACAGAAATTGCAATAAGAAACTCAGAGTACGGGGACTTACTTGACGTTATTTACGCAGGTTTATGGTGTACCTGAAACTGCTTATCGTGACGAGTCTGAACTGGCTTTTGGAAGCCGTGACCTGCCTTTACCCAGGCTTCCGCCTTTGGCTCATTGGCGATTTCTATATCGTCTTCATTGGCGTCACCATCTTCCTCATATATGTGTGCAGATCCCAGATTTTGTTAAAGCTTGCTAAAAGGTAAATGATTGTTATCACGTTATCACTCTTCTACATTGACTTGACATTAGGCTATCCAAAATAGATTTTCGTTTGAACACACACAGGCTGAAGTTAAGCCGTATGCGATCTAAGATAATTTTGATTTGATATAGGGTATATGTATACCCTACCTTGGTAGGGTTACGTGCAACTGTAGTAACATGCCGAAAGGAGGTGTTTACTCATCACTATGAACAAGTTTTATCATTTTTTACTTAAACGGGACTACTCACGTTTCATTATGCTGGATCTTTCAACTATAGTTTGCTTAGTGCGATTTTGGAAAAGGTCTCTGAATATGGCTAGAAGTGAAACGAGCCAACAAAAAGTGAGTCATCTCGTATAAATAAAACAAAAATGTGTCAGATTCAGGCCAGTTTCTATAGTAACTTAAGTTTTTAAGCTCTCTCTTTCTTCTTCTCTTTACGTTATATCTTATGTGAACAAATGTGACGCGTCCTTGAAATTTTCCTCTCAATTCTTCTACCATTGTTTATTGAATCATGTGTAATAATGTTATATTCTATTCTAAATAATCCTGCAGATGGCGATCCCGGTAGAATGTACATGACATGATTTGCTTGTCCTTCCGGTGCTGATGGTGAAGAACAGGAGTCAGAGACACATCCACTGCAAACATACTGGTCATCCGGGACAGGATATATTTTTTATACTTAAGTTAGCTAAGTTTTATTACTATCCATCATCTTCATCATTGGCAGCTCATTCAGCCCATTTCAGGGCATAAGACTGTTCCTCCCTTTGCCAATATAATTTTGCCCATATTAATTGTACACTTATGTTTTGCCTTTCTGGTTACCTCAAGGTATTATTTATTTTGTTTTTTTATTATAAAAACAATAACCCCTGTTTGTGTGTCTACAGCCTTAATTACATTAATTACCAAATAATAAAAGTGTTGACGTTTCATTTACATTTACATTTATACGCCAATTTTAACTCAATTAGGGATGTAAAAAAAATTACAGGAGGCGTCGATAGACCAACAAACCAACCCTGATGGAAATAATAAATTCATATTAGTTTACCAAGACCATCTTACTAAATTTGTGATCCTTCGTGCACTTCAAACTAAACGCGCAGCAGAAGTTGCATACCATCTCTTAGATATTTTCACATGTTTATTTCAACATTTACTAAGGCAAATCCTAAGATTTACCAAGTTAATGATGGTAAAAGTTCGAAATAAACGATAATCCTAGAACGGTTCGAACTTTTAATATTAAGAGTTGGTGAATCTTAGGTTTTACTGGAAACTCTTATGATATCCGTAGTTCGGGCTTTTACAGTGACATATAGGTCTGGAAATTCTTCTGGAATCTGGAAATCTTCAGGGACTACTAGTAATGTTTCAAAACGTGGACAGACGATATGATTTCTAATTTTAGACACTTCGGTGGCATTACTGTATAGTTACTTTCTCTCTTCAGCAGGCCGTGCTGAAGCTTACTAAAGGCGTTGTGTTCGCTTCTTGAGTGACAGTGCAATTTGCTGTTAAACTCATGTCGGTGCATGTGATACTCTTCGACGTTTCTTCTTGGCCAGGGTACCATTTTGACTTTGTGTTTCTCGCAAATCTGTAGCAATATTTGTTTTATTTATTACTAGCTGCGCCCCGCGATGTTACCCGCTACATACATACATGTTTACATACATGTTTTCGGGATAAAAAGTTGCATATGTGTTAATTCAGGGTGTCAGCTACCTCCATACCAAATTTCATCCAGCTCCGTGCAGTAGTGTGTGTTACTCACGGTACAGGTTTTCGTTTTCATTAAAATATTTTTTAAATGAAAATTTTATAGCTATGATAGCTCGGTGGTTAGCGCAGTCAGTTCATACATGGAGGGCGTGGGTTCAAACCTCAGAAATGAGCTTGAGCTATCGATGAAGGAAAATATTGTGAGTAAAACATAACACGGTGGTAGGGTATTTTCTAGTATTCGACTGGCTAGCTACCAACACCAAGTTGAAAAATCTACCGCCAAGTACCTAACGGTGTGTTCCGGTAGCCTCCTTGAGAGCCATTTCCATTCCAGGATAGGTGTGCACCGTCTTCGACCACAAAGTCATGGGTAATAAAAATTAAAATACTAGAATCCCATAGTTTCATCATCATCATCATCATCATCATCAGCCATCTTTAGTCGTGTCATATATAAAGTATTTGAACACCTTTACTTTCCCCACAACTTCTTTGACATAGCGTGGTGAGACTTCTTCGAGGATTTCTCACCTTTGCTAAAGCTGGTGGCGCTAGTGGCAGTTCTTCTACAGCTGTTTCTCAAAGGCATTTCGATGGCCGTTTTGCGTTAGCAGTTTGCGAGTAGCTGCGCTCATCATATATATATGTACTTACCGTTGTTTTAGTTTCTTCAATATCTTCCTCTTGCAAATAAATATGACAAATATGAAAACCCCGATGAGAACGTTATAGCAGTCAGAGATGAACCAAATGACTCTGTGTGCTGAGGTATAGCTCATCAACTCTAGAAGCCAGTTCAGCCCCATCACCACGGAGAGTTTCAGGTAGATAATGAATCTGAAATCATAGAATAGAATAGAATAATCTTTATTACAAAATTATTGTACAAAAAATTACATTTATTTGTTAGGTTATTTTCTTTACGGAATTTCTGGATTCGGTCACCACGCTCAAGGCCCGCGATAGAAGCTATGCAATAGCTTAAAAGATAAATAAAATAACAATATGGTATTACAGAGTTTTATTTCCGCTTAAGGTGGATCGATTTCCATACAAATATTTTTTTCCATTTATGTACAAATAAAGCATAATTTTACAGTGAAACCACAGCTACTGGCATTTATTTTGCTAAGTCAATTCAAAAAGTTTATGAATGATTTATGAAGTAAACATTTTTTTTTTGTATTTTAAATTTCAAGATTATTGAATTACTAGAAAGTAATTTTTTTAATAGATTTTTTTGTCGTGTCATTTTATCATATTGACAATATTTTTTTGTATTGACATAATGTTTTATGTAGACATACCTTATTCTGACATATTTTTTTTATTCATCGCCATATTGTAATCAGTGTTTTAAAACTCATATAATGACATACATTTATTTGAAATTTTGAATTGACTTGTAACATTGGTGTTTTCAATAAAATATTTGTATTTGTATTTTTATTAACACTACTACAAGTACTATAATAACATAAGTTACGAAAGTTCATTAGTTTGTTTTAGGAAGATTTTTACGTTATTCTGTGCGGAATAGTTAGTGTGGGACCAAATAGATCAAGACCAAGTAGATCGTCACCTGCGTCGATTCAAGCGTTCCGCCTGAGAGCTGCCAGTCGCCCTTGAGTCCAGGACTGCAGTGCCACGGCTCAGTCTCCAAATGTTCACCGCCGTCAAGATGAACAGCATCCAGTTGGTAAGGATCAGAATCAGCATCGGCACATATAGATACAGGAACTTTTCTCCATCTGGAGCAACAGATCTTTTTAAAATGTAAAACTAGCTGCACCCCGCGGTGTTACACGCTACATGTTTTCGGGATTAAAAGTTGCCTGTGTTATTCCAGGGTCTCAGCTACCTCTATACCAAATTTCATCAAACTCCATGCAGTAGTGTGCAGTAGTAGTAGACTTTTAGTTTTACAAATACAAATACAAATACAAATCATTTATTAATAACACCAAAGTTACAGGTCATTTTTCCATTCATATTTAAAAATTATTATCAAAATCATTACATATGTCAAAACAATGAAAATGAAAATGTCAATAAAGTAATATGTCACATATAAAATGTCAATAAAATTATGTCAATATAATTAAATGTCCATAAAAACAAAAATATTATAATTACTTACTAGTAATTCAATAATCTCTTAGTTTTAAATAATCGTCAAAGTCATAGAACAAGGTCTCTTGAAGCCAAGATCTTAGTTTGCTTCTAAAGCACGCGATGGAAGGTGCATCCCGGATGGAAGCGGGTACGCGATTGTAGACCGCGGGCCCCAGAATGTATACCGACCTCTCCGACTTGACGAGCCGATGCGACGGCGTTACTAGTTGGTCTTTCTTTTTATTACTGCGAAGATCCAACGTGCTGTGGACGCCCCGGCGTTGAAATTTATCTATGTTTGTATGTGTGTACAGGGCTACCTGGTAAACGAACTCACACGGTAAAGGCAGAATCTGTAGCTCCTTAAACAGATCCACGCAAGAGACGTCGTCCTGAACCCCGCATATGGCACGAATAGCTCGCTTCTGCATAACAAAGGCTCTATTACGATCGGCAGCGCGGCCCCACAGCTCCAACCCGTACGTGATGTTACTGTGGACGGTCGCGAAGTAGCAGGAGCGCACTACGCTGCGGGCAGCGGTGCTCGCGAGCCGCCGGAGCGCAAAGCACGAGCGGCTCAGCTTCCCGCACAGCTCGTCTATGTGCGTCTCCCAGGTCAACGCGCCGTCGATATGGAAACCTAGAAGTTTCGTACTGTGGACTTGTTGGAGAGCGGTATTGCCGACTGCTACCGAATGAGTCTCAGTCGCGTGGCCATTGAGATTAAAAGCAAGGAAGCAGGTCTTATCTTTGTTTAGCGCGAGCCCGTTCGATCGGAACCACCTATCTAGTTCGTTCACCACCCCATTCAGCCTCGACTCTAGTTCACGGTGCGTCGGCGCGGTGATCACTGCGGCGACGTCATCGGCGTACATATATATCTCAGCGCCATCGATGGCGCCGGGCAAGTCGTTAAGGAGGAGACTGAATAGAGTATTAGATAGACAGGAGCCCTGCGGGACGCCCATCACATTTTCCGCTTCTGACGACATGACGCGACCTCTATCACCCACCACTACCTGTGTTCGCTTAGACATGAAGGAGGACAGTATGGACAGGGCAGGGCCACGGATCCCATAGAATCGCAGCTTGTTTGCGATGAGGGCGTGATCAGCGGTATCAAACGCGCGCGATAGGTCGCAGCAAAGTAAGGCAACCTGCAGTTTTGCCTCGCGCGCAGTTAACACTCGCCACAACACCTCGCGCACCAAGTCTGTGGTCGCGCAACCGGCTCGGTACGCATACTGCCGCTCCGACAGGACACCACGGTCCACGACAAAATTAAGTAGCCTTCTATTGAGACCGACCTCAAACACCTTGCTAATAGCGGGGACAAGGGATATAGGGCGGTAAGACTTGGGGTCTGCTTTTTTGCCCTTTCCTTTGTACAAGGGGCATATTTTTACTCTTTTAAGCGCCGCGGGATACATACCTTCCCGCAGGCATGAATTAAATAAGTAGCTAATTACGGGTGCGACCGGTTCTATGGCGGTTTTCAATATACTTGCAGACAGACCGTAGAGATCAGTACTTTTCTTAGGGGCAATACGTTTCTTCGTTATTGTAAAAACTTCGTGGGGTGAGAAAGGTTCTAATCTTATAGACACATCGCTCGCGGATGCCTCGTTCCCGAGCGCGGCCAAAGCGCTGACGCTATCAGCCGCGGGCGCTCCGCACCTACTCGCCGCCGTCACAAACTCCAAGTTGAGAGCGTCAACCACATCCTTTTTTGTGATAAACGGTTGGCCATCTGCATCCCGCACCAGGTCTGTGAAATCGACTCTCTCCCGAGTACCACGACCTAGCTCGGAGTTGATAACACGCCACATACGTCGCGGATTATCCTTAACCATATTAGAGAAATGGTTAAATCTTTTTTCTTTTAATAGAGAGTGATATTTCACGGTAAGTTCATCGCACTTACTACGCAGTACGTCGTCAGTTGGAAAGTTCCTTTTTAATTGTGCAGTGTCATGTAGTAAATGTTTAAAGTTGTGAATTTCCGTGTCAACCCAATGTTTTTGATGAGTCAGTTGTTTTTTTAACGGAAAACAGATATTAAATTTATTAGATAATATATTAACTATACTCTCAGCCAGCGAGTGGCAACAATTATTAGCTTTACTAATAATTCCCTCCCAGTCGATAGACGCTAGCGCGCTAATAAAATTGTATTCGTTGGTTGTAGTGAAGCTACGAGCCAGACAGTGGGCGGGCGCGGGCGCTGCCGCGGCGCTGTTCGCGAGCGTGAGGCGCTGGGCGCCGTGGTCGCTGAGCGGGCGCGTGTCGACGCCAGTTACTGCATTTACGCGTTTCGCGGGCACGTTCGTGTACACATGGTCGAGTAGCGACTTGCGGCCACCTACATCTACTCGCGTGGGGTCGGTCACTAATTGAGTAAAATTGAAGCTAACGAGCATATCTACTAACTGCTTTTGGGCGCTAGAACTGTCTAACAAATCGATATTAATATCACCCATAATGACGCAGTCTAGGCCCTCGTCTGTTACTTTACAAAGAAGGGTCTCAAATAACTGGAGGTACTCACCGTGGCTCGTCAAGTTGGAGTGGTACACACCTACAACCAGGATATCGTCATCAAGTAAGTGCACGGCGCACACGTCAAAAGTTTGTTCCCGTGTTAGGTCACAGTAATCCTGTCGGTTGACTGCCATCATACCTGACCGTATGTAGATGCAACTTCCACCGTGCGCTATACGTTCTCTACAGCTAAATGACAATAAATCATAGTTACATAGTGTAACAGAGACCAGTTCATGTTTCCGTAACCAGTGTTCAGTTAAAATGATTATATCGCAGGTAAGTTCCTTTGTCAATAGTACTTCTAGTTGCTTAGTCTTGTTTGTTATACACCGGATATTTTGGTGACAGATCGTTACAGACGAAGGTTTACACGGTCTATGTGGCTTTCGCGAAGGCGCGCGGCGCGGTGCGAGCGGCGTTAGCAGCGCTGGCGTATGTCCCTTGTTGCGACTTCCCAGGGGCGACGGCGTCGGCGGTACCGGTGGTAGCGCCGTCGAGGCCGCGCGGTTGTCGTCGCATCGCGGAGTGCCGGCGGGGGGCGCCTCCTGCACGCCCGCCGCTCCCTCGAAACCACTCGCTGACTTGAGTGCTTGTCGGCCAGTTCTCGGCGGACATGAAGAACTCAAAGTGGCTGCCTGGTACTGAGATGGAAAACGACGAGTAGTACGAGTGAGCTAGTTTCAATTTTTCAACATGGTAGTTATCGCACTGTTTCTTTTTTTTCATGTACGATATTATCGTATCAGCTGTAGTTTCGGGCGCAAAGAAACAAGCGTGAATTTTGCGTGCTCGTTCGACGGTTTTCAGTTCGTCGTCTGACGCGCCACTTCCTTTAATCACGGTTCGTCGTCGCTGACAGCCTCTTCTACGATTCTCGACTCTCACCCATTCTTCATTGTCGCTGATATTGGTATCCGCCGCAGGCGTTGCTGTTGCCGTTGTCGAAATGTTCGGTTGATTAGCGCAGCGCGCGGTTTGCCGTCGTTTTTCGCTAGAGGGCGCCGGAGTCGGGCTGGAACAATCGGCTGATACCGATGTGTTGACGTAAGACGACTGTGATGTCGACAGCTTTTTTGACTTCTTCCGTGAATACACGCAGTGCTTCTGCTTGGGAGCTGCCTGTGTATTCAGAGGGGGTCGTTGTTCGAGTGGGGTGGGCGCGCACGTTGTCTGTGTTTCAATATTTCTGGTATTAGGCCGCATCGAGGTTCCCGTCACTTTACTAAAAGTCGCAAGACCACAGTCTTTACTACTACTGCACACTACTACCACACTGAAGACCACAGTTCAGGACTAGAAAGACGAGCGAGGGTCTTTGCCTATTTTCAAGCTTAGCTATAAAAAAATAAATAGATTTGATGATAAATAAATAAATAAATATCGCATGACATTACCTACACACAGTGCCATCTGATCCCAGACTAAGCGAAGCTTGTACTATGGAAGTCATAACTAATAGAATACTTAAATACTTTTTTTCGTAAATACATACCTACTTACAATAAATACAGAACACCCAGACACAGAACAAACATTAAATTTGTTTATACCAGAAAATGTTTATCCTGGGTGGGAATCAAACCCACGCTCTTCAGCTATTGGAGCAGACATACTACCAACAGGGCTGTCTTAGGATGAACTCGAAATCATTTATTTTGTGCCACATCACTGACCTTTCATGAAGCAGTTGCCACTTTGTATCTTTGGCGTGATGAACCAGGGCATGTGCGTCAGATCGGCATTGTTCAGGACACCCAATGCGATGGTCATGGCCAGTGGTACTCCGAATGCATACAGACAGTACATAAAGAACTTGAAACGTTCACCGCGACGGTGAATAGGACGTGCCTTAGCGTAGCCTCTGAAAAAACATACAACAATTGAGTGCAAATATTATAGTATCAGGAAATATCTACCTACAGCTTTTTGTAACCTAAGTAATGTTTTATTTTATTATTTATTTATTTTATTCCAAACTGGAACACCGGAATGTTTATCTATCTATCTATACTATATAAAGAGGAAAGATTTGATTGTTTGTTTGTAATGATATATAATTTGTCTTTTTTCACAGTACAAATTAGTGGAAATACGCGGATAAAAAATACAGGCAACTAAATCCGTGTGGCGCATACGTTATAGTTAAATAGCATTTCGCGTTTGTCTGTTTGTTCGCTTAATTATTTTAAGCAACATAACCGATTTTGTTACGGCTTTCACTATCGTTTGGGACGTTTTTTTTTCAAAAATGTTTTGTGCCCGTACGAAGCCAGGGTTGATATTTAGTTTCTAGTCTACACTAATTATAAACAGGAAAGATTTGATTGTTTGTTTGTTTGTATTGAATAGGCTCCGAAACTATGGACCTGGACCTATATAACTGGACCGATCTGAATAACTCTTTCATCATTAGAATGCTACATTATCACTGAGTCACATATATTTATATTGTTAATCGAGTTTTATTTTCCCGTGCGAAGCCGGGGCAAGCTGCTATGTTACAGCGAAAGTAATAAGTCCGAATATAATAATATATACTATCTAAACATTATGTATAATATCTACTCAATTTAAACAAAGTGATAATTGATACAGAATTAATCACAGTAAGTCATACATGTACAAAAGTGTGGAGTAGAGTTTTCTACGCTATGCTATAGCGAGACGAGTCAGTTTCATTCCAGGCTAGGTGTATTTTTCATCTTAGACCACATTGTCATTTAACATTAGGTGAGCTGGAGGCTACAATTAGCTTATCATCTATAAAAAAACAGTACTTACCTAAAAGTCCACCAAATATCGAAAGACATTACGTTCATCCAACAGAAGCTTGCCAGGAAGAAGAAGTAGATTGCATAAGCTGGCAAAGAAAAACAAAAAATATCGTAGGAAAAAAAAGTATTCTATCAGTTATCTGACTTTCATAACACAAGCTTTGCTTAGTTTGGGCTCAGATGGCGCTGTGTGAAAATGTCCACCAATATTTTTTTTTATTTTATATACACTAGAGGCATTCTAAAAAAATTAAATAAAACTTAGCCATAGGAATAGAAATAGTTCACTAATTATGTAGATTAGTAATAGTAGTTGTATACCATTTTTTTAATTGGTGGTAAATCTTTGCACCAGGAGACCATCTAGGTAGGCACTACCGCTGTATCGGATATTCTGTCGCCAAGCTATAGTGTGTAAACAAACATTACTGTGTTCCGGTTCAAAGGGTGCAGCGCCAAAGCAACGATGCCCGGACATTGTTCTGATACTCAAAGCTCTGTGTATCGCTGCAATGGTCATGATTTTTATCTTACTATCAAGAGAGCATTACGTTTCCATAAAAAATAACTTACTAAGGCCTTCACAAACGGGCTCTTCATGCGAGGTTATTTTCATGACAACCAGCATGAGGAAGGCTGCGAGTTGGCTGCCTACGTATGCCATGAGGATGAGACCGCACAGGTTCCTTAGTTCAGGTAGCATACTGTAGACCACCAGCACCAACAATAGGAAGAAGCAAGACAACAGCATACCTGGAATTGAAATAAAAAAAACATTTGATTCGGAATAATCGATCAGGTGACATAATTATATAATCGAATCTTTATCAGCGCAGTTTTTATAAACTCCTATTACTGGGGTAAGCTAAACATTGTGAGGGTAAGGCCATAGCCCACCACGCTGGCCAAGGGCAGGTTGGCAGACTTTACACATCTTCGTGTTCTTTTTTAAAGAATTGTTGGACGTTTAAATAAGTATTCTCATGTTCTTTTTCTTTACCGTTTGAAGTCATCGGCAATAAGTAAATAACTTGGAAAAAATAAAATACAGCGGTACGTGCTGTGGGACTTGTATATCTAGACGTTCTCCCAAATAAATAGGCTGCCGAAACTTTATCGGTTAGGCTGCATTTAAAATATTGACAATGATATCTGTTTTTTTTAAAGTTTCGATTGAATAAACTGTCCCATCTAAAGTTACCGGTAGGGCTCAGGGTATTAGTAAGCTGACCTTGCAGTGAGCTGATCATCCGCAGAACTGACAGCCACAGTAGACATGTACTTGATTTTTTTAGCGATGATATGATAGCTATGATTTCCTCACGATGTTTTCCTTCACCGGCAGCTCGAGCTCATTGTTGGGGTTTGAACCCACGCTCTTCGGCATCCGAACCTACCGCGCTAACCACTGAGCTATCATCGCTACAGATAATATATGTATTTATTTTGGTGTTGAAGAACAAAAACTAAGAGCGGAATAAAGCGACATAAAGTTATATTAAATTAAGCGAAATACTTTGTCCATAAAGCGACACCGTTTTATTGTTGACGTTCCAAAAGCTCGTACTAAGCGGTTTGATTCCACTTTCTTCATACGAACCGCTAGACATTGGAAATTGGAATTTGCTGGCCAAATTAGTGTTCCCCGATGAATACAGTCTGGGTGCCTTCAAGTCGCGAGTGAATCGGTTTCTTCTAGGCGAGCGTGCTCCACCGTAGACCGCATCTTCGCTTAACATCAGACGGGATGGCGGTCAAACGCAAGCCTGTCTATTATAAAATAAAAAAAGCTAAGTCACATTGGCTTGAAATTCATCGGAATTGACTCCAAGGAAACAGGACTATGCCGATACTTCTATTTCCTTTAGCGTAATCTTAATTCTAATTAAAATTTGTATGAGTAATATGTTTACGGTTATAATGTTAGGTTTATATGACCAGGAAAATTACAGTAATAATTTCTGTTAATTGTACAAAAATGTACATATTAATAGCTTTAATTGCACACGTATATTTTGGACAAAATAGGCGCACTTTCAAACAATTTTATTTTCAGAATATTTTTACGAAAAGATTTAGTTCGATTAAGATCGTTTTAGGTTATTTGTATATTATTCCAAGACACATCATACAATGCTGAGGTTGTGGTGTTTGTTTCGAGGTACTTTAGAGTAGACACGGTTTTATAAACTGATACCGGTCGTTCTTCGGCGAAGAAAAACATTGTGGGGAAACCTGCTTACGATACATCCGGGGAAGAAATTTACTGGTAAGCTTGAACTGATTAGCGTTGTTGAATAACCAACCCCCCTTTTCAGGGTAACCTTATGTCAAGTATACTGATACATTCAGCCAGATACAACGGCTTTCAGTGTGGAACCTGCGTCTTCACCCTGGTGCCGTCACATCTTTCCGTAACTATGGAAATAGCCGGAGTTGCCGCTTCTAAAGCTGGAAACTTTTAACAGCCAAAATAAAGTTACGTAATTATTTAGCAATTTGTGCCGTTTGGGGTTGACACTTAGGCCTTCACGAATTATTTAGGTAACTTTTTAGTGCAGTCGAGTGACTAGAATCTACTTCAGTTAAAAACTTAGCGCTATCACCCTTTGTGGCGATGTTAAGTTTTTAATTTTTTTACTATACATTAAGTTACACATATTAGTGTTAATTTTCAGTTTACATTACTTGTAATACAAAATGGACAAGTAATATTTATAATAAAAATAATGTAATCTGTCAGTTAGTTGGGGTTTCTTACCAACTATCATGACGGTGGTTGTTGGTCGATTGACTTCGTCCGGGAGATCTATATAGTATGCCCAAATTCCTGGCTTGAGAGTGTTGCGACTTGCATCGCTCTCGTCATGGATTATTATGGTGTCTATGCAATAAATATTGTGCGGGACATGTTTCCACCGATCGTAGGCGTTCGGCATTTCTAGTAACACTTCTGCATTCTGAAAAATGGAAATTGACTTTAAGAGAAAAGCATATTTGTGAAAATTTATAAACGTATCCATCATCGCCATCGTAATTACGATAACAAGCGCGAAATCAACAGAAAAAACAATTAGGAGAAAAATAACTTATTTTACTTGCAATGAAAAATATAGAAACTTTAAGCAAAAGCTGTAAGTTATAATGTGCAGAAAGTAATTTTGAAACGGAGTTATTAGTTAATCTTTTATGTTTTGGTACTGCCCCACTGCTGTGTATAGGTCTTTTTTTTGTTGCACTATTGATCTATGTACCTATCGGTCTTATCTCATTTACATGTCCAAACCTTATAGTTCCAGCAATTAAATATGCAGACTCACCTCATTGAGATACAGGTTGAAACCCAATTCAGTAACATCAATAGATTTAAACTTGAATGTTCTGTTGGCTTCGAACACGTTTGGCTTTATCTCGAAATTCGTTAAGTTAGGTTTGTGAATGAAAATCGAATCGAACGTTGCCTCCAAAGACGGCAACTCAGTTTCATTAAAACGGTCACATATTATTTTTCTTTTCAGATGACCGTCTCTGCCTTTAAATATAATCTTGTTTATAACTTTTCCAACATCACAACATTTCATTATACATTTATCTTTAACACACGTGCTATTTTCATTTGCAACAGAAATAATTTCTCCAACATTTTCAGAAGTTACAAGACTTATTTTAAAAAGTAACAAAGCACAAAATTCGCGTGTGAACTTCATTGTGAACGATTGATTTCTGAAATGGTTATTCTTTGTCATGGAACTACCATGTACTAAGTATGTTTTAATGGTAGTTCTAATTGAGTCATCGTATTATTATTTGAGTTAAACCTCAGATGCCAACATATTATATCAGATTTATGGAAACGATGCACCTAAACACGAGTCTGTTGTTTTTGTTTTGTCATTTGTATGTTGATATTTTGAGAGAAGTTGCTAACATAGTTGTTTGTTTGTTTGAATTTTTAATTTTGTTTTATTGTATTTGTTGTTGGTAATTTGTTATGATTGTTTTGTTTGACCAACAAGGGCTCACCGGAAGACCAGCGCTGGTCATACCATTAAGTATGACCAGTTTTATGCTGAGGTGAGCCCCTATTTTGTAACTGTTTGTTGTTATTTTTGTGTGGTCTGTGTTACAAAATAAAAATCATTTTCTTTCTTTCTACAAAGTGTCATACCTATTTTCATATGCTTTAGTATTTTTGTACTTGCCTAGTTTCGTTATTGTTAATTCTTTGTGTTTGTTTATCTTTCTGTCACTCAATAACAACGGAATAACTAGTCAACAATATTTCTGTCATGATAGATTAGGTACTTATGATTCACCCTGGAGCCGAGGTTTTAGAATACGGAATCGGTATTTTGTGCCTATATAGGGTGTATCTCTAGACGACGGACATATTTTAAGGAGGTGTTCAGGAAGCGATACTGAACTCAAATACGTAATAAAACAATACCTTACAATTTGACCAAATTATCCCTGAAGCTCATGTAATCAGACACCTAACAAATCCAACAAGGTATAAAGAATTACGGGCGCAAGCTATCTATCTGTGTCTACAAGGCGTGCGGCCGCGGGCGCAAGGCTGCGGCGGCGCCTGAGGGGTCACGGGCGGGGGTGCGTACGATTCTCGGTATGTATAGTATAGTAAGAACGGATATAATTATGTATAGTAAGAACTGATCTTACGGAAAGTTAGATTTGGGGATTGGACCTCCCACTTACTTAAGCCCAGAAAGGGCAGCGGTGTGGCACGAGCTCGTGGCCGAGCCCGTACTCTCCGAGGGCGATACTAAGGGCAAACTGCTATCAGGACGTAACTAGATTAATTTAATGAAATTTACATAAAATAAAGCAAAAGAAATTTTAAAAATTAGGAAAAAGAAATCCCTTCCTACAAATACAAATACAAATCATTTATTAATAACACCAAAGTTACAGGTCATTTTTCCATTCATATTTAAAAATATCAAAATCATTACATATGTCAAAACAATGAAAATAAAAATGTCAATGAAGTAATATGTCACATATAAAATATTTTTATTTTTAATTTTTTTAAGATAAGATAAGATAAGATATTATGATTATTAATTATGACTATTACTACGTCAATATCGGTAAGGTTAAAGTAAAGTTCATTTAACAGATTTCTATTCACAATAATTTAAATTCTAAATGATTACAATATATTGTTGTGTTTCGAAGTTTTTAGACTCAGTTATTGGATATAATTACTATTATAATTTCAAATGAAAAATTAAAAATATAAATCAAATGTCAAATACCTTTTTCGTGTTTTTTTTTAGATTTTTATTCATGTCAATGTGTTGTTTTTTTACATTTGTATATCTTAAATCAATACTATTTGCAAATTTTTATAATTAACTTAATCTAAAAGTCCGTCAGAGAGATATGTGTCCTGATTTGACTGCTGGTAGCATTGCCACGCTGTTTGTATATTGGTTTTATGTCCCAAATAAAGTGCTGTCTATATTGTCTATACTTTAAGCCTTATTGTCTATACATTCAATAATACTATATTTTAGGATTTTTGGTGACGTTCTTCGTGAACTTGCTACAATGAAAACATTGAACAACAAATTGTTTATTTTTCATCGCAATAATTAGTTTCTATTCACAGTTCTTTAGCACAAGTAAAATCGCAAGTCTATCGCAAGTGTAGGTAGTCCCTGCAAAACAGGTCCTCGCCTACTGCATACTACAAGCAACGATGAAATCTGTACATAACACACTTTATGAAATAAACTATTTTGTATTTTTTTTTCTACTACAATTTTATCTATTTATAACACAATGTTATTTAAATGTTACTTCATATTTCGACACGTTTTTGGATTGTTCATTCATTATTTAATTAGTTACAAAATACTAAAAGTAGGTACCTATTATCGATCTGTCGTACTCATACCTACTCATTTATTCATAACAATATGTTACATGCTATTGATAATTGATATTATACCTACTTGTTAAACTGTATATTATAAATGAATAAATAAATACCTTCGGACATTCCACACAGCGCCATCTGACTCCAAACTAAGCAAAGCTTGTACTACGGAAGTCTGATGACTGATAGAATACTTATATCCTTTTTTTTTGTAAATACACACTTATAATACATACAGTACACACAGTCACAGAAGAAGCATTTGTTTTTACCACATAATGTTTGTCCTGGGTGGGATCAAACCCACGCTCTTCAGCTCTTGGAGCAGACATACTACCAATGAACCAACAGGGCCGTCAAACATTAGTTAAAATAAATGCATTAAATTTTATTAAAACATCCTTAACCCTTTCACGACCATGGGAAACATTTTTCCCCATTGAAAAATAGGCAATTGTGATATTTAATTTAATCTATTACATATTTTTTTATACAAAATAACAAAATATAATGTATGCTGAACGCAATTACGTAAACAGGATTGCATAGAAGAAAAAAGTTCTTTCAAATAAATTGGCACCAAAATTAGCTTATTCGCGTGCTCTACTTTGTTTAGTTATGGATTATTGTGGGGTGTAATTATGTATATTTATTGTGTTTTCTCATATGTTTTACATTATTTGGTAAGTATATTTTTGTGTTATAATGAAGTTTATTTGAATAAATGAAAACAAATGCCTTATAATGACAAATTATTGTATGGGAAAAATAATTCCCTGTGGTCCATATGTAAAACTTTTCTAAGCTATTGGTGTTTTGTTTCTTTGTGTCATAATGATTGTTGTTTATTTTATTTTTTTACCTATTTATTGTTTTTTTTTACTTTTTGGTAGTTTATTTTGATTGTTTGTTGCTGAAATGGCCAGAAAAGGGATATAATGAGATATTGCAGTAACTTTTGGCAGATAACATTGATTATAATGAGCTTCAGTTGAATGAAGCAGATCAACAGTTCATCGCTGACACCCTGAGTTTCAACATCCTGAGCTCCACGCAATTGTTGAAATAGAAGAGTCTTTTCAGAAAACAAATCAAATTGCTGCTCCATGTACTTCATGTGAGAATTTGGAAGACTTTCCTAAATTTCGATGAAGAAAGAAATCTTATGTTGCTCATATAATCAACATCCTTCATAAAACTGGCCAACTGTAGTCACTGCAGAAAAGCAGCGGGTTGGTACAATAAAGATTCCTATAGATTTTAGAAAAAATTAAAAGATGTGCAATTTGCTCTAACTATCGCACAGAAAAAAGGACACATGACATATGTACCATATGCAATGTACATTTATGCTTTACAATAAAAAGAAATTGCTTCGCAAAGTATTATAATCAGCTTGATCTTGATACCAGTAACTGTATTTCAATATTTTGTATCCCTTTTTCAGCATAAAAACAAATAAATAAAACACATTTCAAAATAAGCCTTACTATTATTTGCGTTACCTTTATAGACCATTGGGAAAAATATTTCCCCTAAAATTCCAAAAAATCTAAAAGTCGTCATGTAAAATCCTGTTGATTTTTATTAATTTTACATCTAAACGAACTAAAAAAAACAATCACATATTACAATTTAGTCTTAGCAACCTTATGGTCCTGTAAGGGTTAATACAAAATATTATAATGATTAAAATTAATCAGTAGAACGTTAATATAGCCAAATATTTGAATTTAATTTCGCCTTTCGCAAGCGATGATAGATCAGTGGTTAGCGCGGTCGGCTCGCATGCCGAAGGGCGTGGGTTCAAACCCCAACAATGAGCTTGAGCTGCCGGTGAAGGAAAACATCGTAAGGAAACCATAGCATGGTAGTAGGGTACTTTCTAGTACTCGGCTGGCTAGCTACCACACTCAAGTTGAAAGTCTGCCGCCAAGCATCTAACAGTGTGTTCCGGCAACCTTAGTTGAGAGCCAGTTCCATTCCAGGCTAGGTGTGCTAGCTCGTGTAAAATCTTCTACGTTTTTTGTTTATTTCTACGGCATCTTGGTAATTGACTTTACAGTCTATTTTGCCTAAAATCATCATATCCTTTAGGGTTGCAACACACTTGCAGCGTCTGCGTTTCTTGGCTGGAATTGCTATCCGAAGTTGATGATGTACTCTTCAAGGAATTCTTCTGCCCAGGGTGCCATTCACTCTTCCACCTTAAATATCTGTGTGTGTAAAGTGTTTGCCATTAGTGGTGCGCCTCGGGGGTGTTATGTAATTGTAATGAGACGTACGAGACGCTCTCTTGAGGGTAAGAGATAACGCATGCCCATGACCTTTGTAGTGACACAGAACTGTGAGTAGCAAAACAAAGTCCAATGTATCGCTATTTTGGCGCTCGTTACTACATACATACATTAGTCTTAACAGCCCTATAATTTCGCTAGCTGCAGTGCTGCCTTTCAAACCGGAACACAGTAATGTTTACACACTGCTGCTTAGCAGCAGAATATGTAGTACTCTGGTGGTCTCCAGACGACCACTTGTTAAGTAAATGTAGCACCAAATTAACGTACGCATCATAAAGAATTTTTATTTTTTAACATGGGCTAAATCCTGAAATTGCAAAAAGCAGCTGTTTTAAACCTTTTGTATAGGTGAATATCACTTTTCTAAACTTGTTTTTTTTTCTTTCGGTATTTTTAATAACGTTGCCAATGAATTGAATTTGGCTTAGTGCTACCGATCCGCGTTACCTTCTATATTATAAGGTTTTGAAGCGCAATGCTTAGAACTCTAGAATATTTCGCAGGGGACGCCCGGTATCCTCTGTGAAGTATTATTTTGTAAATACGACGGAAATTAAGTAGATATACCCAAATCCACATAGCTCCTGAACCGTAATGCAATCATCTTTAGAAGAATTCCTTCTTGTCAGCGAAAGGGATGATCCATTTCGAAAACAAAAGAATACAGATTTAGTGTGATTCACCGTCGAATGTCTCAAAATGATGAGTCAAAAGTCAGTTTGATTACAGTCTAACTGTGTTTAACATCATTGATCACACCGGTGCGCGGTGCATCAAACGAGCAATGGTCAAATACCTACCCAGTCAACCGTAAATCAATACGTTTTTTTTATCAAAGTATCCACCTACCTTTTTGTGAGTTTCTTCAAAATCTTGCGCTTGCAGACAAATATGAGAAAAATGGTAACGCCAATGAGAATGTTATATAAATCACAGATGAACCATATACTGTAGCCAGGCAACCTCGCGCTCACTACTTCCATTATCCAGTTCAGACCCATCACAGCGGACAGCTTGAGATACACCATGAATCTGTGGGGTTTAAACGTATTTAAGCAAAAACGATAAGGAACAGAGTAAACTACGCATTTTTTCGTAAAAAAAAATACAAAGAATAGGCGGCGGGTGCAGAAACAGATGCATAAAGCAACCTTATATATGCGGCTTGCTTCGCCGTTGAGGCAGTAGGTCTGTGGACCTCTTAAGGCAAAGAAAATTGTCGCGGATCTTGGGCGGTGCCTAAGAAACACGGTGCATTTACTTTGCCAACACATCTAGCTGCCATCCAACGAGAAAACGCTGCCAACCTTATAGGGATATTTGGGTGATTTCTTCTGCACGAAGAACGCGAATGACCACTTGTTTACAACTCCGTGAATAGTTTGTAATTTGGATAAGCTGGTGCTGCCGCATCTAAAGTCGAAACAAACACGAAAACTACAAATAACTATAACATTTGAAATGGCACACATATTATAGTTACTTAGACAGAAATATAGTGATCTAGAGTGGAGACCGCGTATTGGCAAACGTAGCGTAGGACGCCCTGAGATTTGATGGAGTGACGATATACGTAGGACAGTTGGCGGGGGATGGAAGCGAAAAGCCGAAGATCGGGCTGAGTGTCGTGTCTTGGGAGAGGCCTATATCCATCAGATGACTTCCATAGGCTGATGATGATGATGATGAAGACAAAATGTACTTATTGTGCAGTTCTGATGTCAAGTGAAGTGGTCGAAGATGGTACCTGGAATGGCACTGGCTCTAAAGTGAGGCTGCCGGAACACACCGTGATGCTTGGCGGCAATTAAGAATATTATATTTTTAATGTTGCAGTGTGAGAAACCTGTATTGCAAGTAGCCCCTGTCACAAGATCCAAAATTTAAGCTATATAGCAAATAACGTCATTGCAACCAATTTGTGTGGTAAGTTACAATAATGCGTGTAAACTGTGTCGCAAGTTTTAGTGGTGCGTTTAATTTATATGGAGTACCTGTGTCGTGGAGTACCTGTGTCGGTGCGTGCGATGCGCTTGTGGTGTGCCAGCAGCAGCAGTGTCCAGCACGGCGGTTCCACGGCTCAGTCGCCACACGTTGAACGCCGTCATCAGATAGAACATCCAGTTGCACAAGATCAGGATAAGCATCGGTATGTACAAGTAAAGAAATTTCTCACCGCCTGTAAAAAAATGATATAAATTAGTAACTATCTGTCTCTGTTTGTTTGTATTTGTTACAAAATAAAATAGAGGGTAGGTGGCTGGCCGATATTCGCATCATATAATACATGGTTACTAAGCGAGGGTGAAGCGAGGAAACAAACCATACAATTCAGTTCTCTTATACAAAGTTTAATCAGCACTTCACAACATGATTAGAACAGTATAGTCATTATTACAAAGCTTGGAGACAAGACGTTCCGCTTAGCTTTGCACTCTGCAACAGTCCAACTCAATCTCTTCACCTCAACATTCAACGCACGGCCGGCTCGCTTCCCACAGCGCCTCTACCGGCCGACATCCGCAACTTCTACCGCGCTCTCATTGGTTAAAGTCAAAATACGTCACACGACTAACAAGCAGCGCAAGGAACCAGTGTTACGTCAAAGCTGGCGCCATTCCACCTCTAGTCCATCAAAATAATGCAAGATGGCGCTACACTAAATCAACATAAAAGCTAAGCGCCGACAAATCTTTTTCTTTATTTCTTTCTTTAAATAATATAAATGTATTACAGGTTTTTGGCCTGATATTGCTTGAAATACTGACCTTCAATAAAGCATCCATTCTGAGGTACCTTCGGCGTGACAAACCAGGGAATATGGGTCATTTCAATTACGTCAAGGACAATGAATCCGATAGTCATGGCCAGTGGTACTCCAAACGCGTACAGACAGTACATGAGGAATTTGAACCGTTCGCCGCGACGGTGGATGAGACGTGCTTTAGCATAGCCCCTGGATAGAAAAATAATTATAAGGTTTATAATAAATACACAAAGTTGGATTTTCGAAGTGATTGACGTCAATCATTTACATGTCTTGGGGAAGAGATTTAGTCTTACTATGTCGAACAGTGAGCGATGCTGAGCTGATAATGATAAATAATCCTTCAATGACATCAGCTGAATCAGCCCTTTTTTCATTTGAACTATCCCACTGCTGGTCTCAGGCTTCTTCTCATTTTGAGAAGGGTAAGACCATCCCCCACCACGCTGGCCAGACTTAACACAACTTCGAGAACTTTTTTTTATATACTCTGGGACAAGCAGGTATCCTCACTATGATAACTTAGAAAATATGGAGGTGCATACCGTGGTATTCAGGACTTCCAGATTGGAACCCAGTTAGGAATATCACAGTTTTATTTAACAATGCTAAAAATACTGTCAAGAATGTCCGACCCCCGTAGATAGAACCAGATCTAATAGGAGAAAGAGAAGAGAAGAATTCTTACCTAAAAGTCCACCAGATATCATAAGACATGACGTGCATCCAACAGAAACTTGCCATGAAAAAATAATAAATCAGGAAAGCTGAAACAGTAAAAAAAATAATTAAATCATTGTAGGCAATCATTTTTGCTGTGGTAAATCTCTTCAGCATGAGGTCACTTAGGTAGGTACCACCGCCATCTAGATTATCTTTTACTACGGAGATAAAACCTAATAAACAGTTAAAAAAATGAGCTTCTTGTGTAATACTTACTGAGTATTTGGCATGTTAATGGTTCATGGAGTTGAATCCGCATAATGGCCAGCAGAAGGAAGCCTATAAAGAGACTCGCCACGTACGCCATGAGGATCTGGCCGCACAGATTCTGCAGCTCCGGTAGTAAAGCGTATACCACGAGTACCACGAGCAGGAAAAAACATGTCACCAGCATGCCTGGGAATAATGTAATAGATGGATGCATATAGGTTTCCCGATCAGCTCTGCTTTTATAAACTGCTATACTTTTACATGCGAGTATCTTCTCGGTTTGTCGTATTGTCTTCTACACCAAGTTGACCTAGTGCTGGTTGGCAGACTTCACAAATTTTAGAAAAGACATTTTGCTCTCCTCGGGAAATATACACATGCCCATTTTATATCTCCTAAGTTTGTTCCTGAAGGCCCCCATTTAACAACCATGTTGGCTCATTAGTAGAATATCTGTTTTAAGAGCTTTAGGCGTGGGTTCGATTCCCACCCAGAACAAACGTTCTGTGGTATACTCGTAAACTAGTGTGTGTTTTGTGTCAGGATGTTCTGTATACATAAGGCTGTATTTACAAAAAAAAATATATTTAGTTAAGTATTCTATCGATATCTGATTCTGTACAAGATTTGCTTAGTTTGCGGTCAGATGGCGATGTGTGTAATGTTTTACGATATTTAATTTTATTTAACCCGGTATACGACCTAATTTTGATTGTATCTTTAATTTGAAGGGTCTACCTGTAAACCAGCGCTTTTTGTCTGTGACAATCTGCAGCCACACCAGTCTAATCTACCAGTTCAGCATAAATGTTATTTTGCGTTATTTGTATGCTAAGTGTTTTACCACAGCTCACCTAATGTTAAGTAACGGTGTAGTTGAAGATGGTAAATACACCTAGCCTGAAATGGAACTGGCTCTCAGAGGCTGCGGCACGCACCGTCAGGTGCCTGGCGACAGATTTTCAACTCGAGGGTAGTAACCAGTCGAGTACTAGCAAGTACCCTACTACTACGCTATGGTTTCCTCGATGGTTTCGTTCATCGGCAGCTAAAGCTCATTGTTGGGGTTTGAACCCACGCCCCTCGGCATTCGAACCTATCATCGCTACAAGACAATATATGTATTTTTTTTGATGTTTTTTTCAAAAATGTTTTGCTGCCCGTACGAAGCCGGGGCGGATAGCTAGTTTCTAGTCTACACTAATTCTAAAGAGGAAAGATTAGATTTTTTGTTTGTATTGAATAGGCTCCGAAACTACTAGACCGATCTGAATAATTTTTTTATCATTAGAATGCTACATGATCACTGAGTAACAATAGGCTATATTGTTAATCGAGTGTTACCCGTGCGAAGCCGGGCCGGCCCGCTAGTAATTAATAAACAGCAAATTTTTCCTCTAAGGATGCAAGATAAACTCCTGGGGCATGTATTGAATTGCTATTTAGTGTTTGTAATAATAACTGTTTTGTTTACTCTAGTTTATTCATTTACACAAATGAGATCATTTTATGTTAGTACGAGTACATGACTAGTTATAGGTACTTGTTTAAAGAAGTTTTCCATGTAATTAATTATTATTTGTTTTATTATAATTTAACTTAACTTTTAAGCTTATCCTTTAGGCTTTTATCACAATTATTTTGTAGGTTAACTTTCCTTTTGTTTTATTATAAACTAGATTCTGCCCCCGACTTCGTCTGTTGGCTTTAGAATCAAAACACGATGTACGGGCCGCCTTACACGTTCAATCATGATCACGATCCGCGATCCGCGATCCGCGATCATGATTTCAAAATTTCTAGATATTATGCGATCCGGAGCATCAGTCCGTCAATCCGCTTCGTACACGATCAGTCTGGATCGCGATCATGAGTCATAAAAAATCAATGGTTTCATCCGTCATGCCACTTGCGCTATATAGAAGAATAGCTGTAGCTTTTAAATAGATGATTCTAAAGAATCACCTAAATTAAAAAGTGTCGCCCTATTTCGAATGAGGTTTATACGTCTTTCCTTCTCCTCCTTTTCTATCCAATTATAATTTTAAATAAAATTAAATGTCCACCCGTGCAAGGCCGGGACGGGCCGCTGGTATATAATAAGAAGATGAGCGTTATGCTGATGACTTCAAACGGTAAAGGAAAACATCATAAAGATATTTTCCTTATACATAATAAATAATACTTACATATTCTTAATATTAGAATAATTATTATCAGCTACAAGGTCCAGCTTTTTTTTATTGGCCTCCTATAGCTCTCTCCATTGATCTCGATACAGTGTTACTCTTCTCCAACCTTTGGGCAAATCATCCTCTCATATTTTCATCTGTCATCCTCTCCGCCGTTTGCCATTATTAGGTACTTGGATATTCTGTAACCTTTTTTGCCCATTTTCCTATTCTACTTTTTATCGTGTGTTCATTTTTTAAATTATAACAAAGGTAGTGCATGTTACCGTGAAAACAAGAACTTAAGGTGGTTCGATTTCCATACAATTTTTTTTTTGCCATTTATGGACAAACGGAGCATAATTTTACAGTGAAATCACAGCTACTGCCATTTTTTTTTATCTTTATTTGCGGTAAATCACAATTGCTTGAATAAAACAGTAGATTATTCTTAGTAGGAAATCGAACCACCTTAAAAAAAAGATGGACAGGCCAAACTTTATTATATTTCTTTTTTAAAAGAAACAAACTGAAGAGTTTAAAAAATCTATCACTAGGCTGCGAATACAATAGCTATAAAAAACTTTTTAAACCAATATAATTATTATTATTCCTAATTCAATTTAAACATATATATTTTTTCAATGCCTTTTTAATTTTCTAACTTCTTTTAATTGATAGGCTTGGTTTTTTTTTTACTAACGTATTAATTACAATTTCGTGCCAAAATTCACCACCTTGGTTTTTTTTAAAACCACCCTCTAAGGACATTTGAGTCATTGAGACGTATCTAACGGTAACTTAACTTTCGTAATCCATTCGGCTGCTTAAGATACGAGGTAACAAATAAATTTTACATAGATACATACATACAAGATACACACGTGAAAAACATAACCCTTCCTTGGCAGAGTCGGGTAATAAGGTTTTTGAAGATTTGTGAAGTCTGTTAATCCGCACTTCGCCAACGTAGTGGACCCTTCTCACAAAGAGAACCCGCACATAGCAGTGGGGCAGTTTATAAAAACAGGTCTGAATCAGAAGCAACGATTGCTTGCTTTACAATTTGCTTTATTGAAATTCGTTATGAATGTGGTACTAATCATCACTACATAGTATAAAACAAAGTCGTTTCCCGCTGTCTGGTCCTATGTGTGCTTAGATCTTTAAAACTACGCAACGGCTTTTGATGCGGCTTTTTAAATAGATAGAGTGATTCAAGAGGAAGGTTTATATGTATAAAACATGCATAATATAGTAGATAAACACTGATAATTTTAGAGATTTCTAAAGTGATGTCGTAAATAAACACATTTTTTTTTTACGCTTACATTGCAAACGCTGACTTAACCCTACGAGATAGATCAAAATAATGTACTACAGTATTGTACACTTTAAAAAGATCTGTCAAAAAAGTCCACGCTGGTATATGTCTATCTTTTAAGGATAACCCACAATGACTATTTTTTATCCTTTTCTTTTTACGAGAAATAATGGCTTATATACGAAGCGTTTTTAAGTAATGAAGCATTAATCCTTATTCAATTAAGTATTTACTTAAATACATTGTGCATTTAATATAGATCAATATGGCCCTTTACAGCATGTAATTTAAATGAATGTTTTCGAAGATATTACAGATTTAAAATGTAAGGACATAGCGGTTGCGGCGGTAACGGCCAATAAAGTCGTCCGCCACGTCTGTCTGTCTGTTTGTTTGCGATAAACATAAAAACTACTGAATGGATTATCATGCGAATTTCACCAATAGATAGAATGATTCAAGAGGATGGTATATATGTATAATACTTGCATTTGCACTACATTAGTATCTAAATTGCACCCGTGAGAAGCCGGGGCGGGTCTCTTGTTAAAAATACATAAATAACTTTTAATAAATTAGGTGAAATATTTATATTTACCAGTTGTGAGGAGGGTAGTGCTAGTTCTGCTTGGATCACTATTGTTTTCGGGAAATATAACCCAAATTCCTGGTATGACGGTTTTTTTCAAACGGTTTACCTTGTGGTCCCAGCAAAACTTGTCGTTGGATATCCGTGTCCAGCGGTCGTAAGCATTGGGTAACTCCATAAACACTTCTGGATACTGAAAAATGTACGGACGTTCTTAATGATGATAGATAAATACGAAACAAATAAAAATACAAATCTTTTATTGATAACATTGAAGTTACATCTTAAATTAATACTATTTTTGTACAAAAAATGAAATCTAAAAGTCCGTCAGAGGAGGGATATGTTGGCCAAAATGCTGGCAGCATTGCCACGCTGGATGGCAATGCTAAGCTAACAGTTGATTGATTTTCGCGATTTTAGGTTTTTCAGGATATTATTGACTTTGATTGATATACTCTTAGTATTACTACACTTCTTTGAAACACCTTTTTTCGTTCTAGATAGTTTTGCGTTTGACTCTAATATTCGTGACTTGTATAGACAAAGATACTGCGGTGGAGATATTTTTGACAGCCCTGTTGGTTCATTGGTAGTGGTCTGCTTCGAGAGCTGAAAGGCGTGGGTTCGATTCCCACTCAGGACTAACATCGATGTTTGTTCTGTGTCTGGGTGTACTGTATGTATTATAAGTATGTATTTACAAAAAAAAAGGTATTTAAGTATTCTATCAGATATCTGTCTTCCATAGCACAAGCTCTGCTTAGTTTGGGGTCAGATGGCGCTGTGTGTAATGTCCTATGATATTTATTTATTTATTATTTATTTATTTTATATCTGGCAGATTTCATGTATGGTTGTGTTATCGACTGTGGTAAGTGTACATAAAGTTATTGGTTAGTAAAAATAATCTCACAACGTTATTTAATTTACTTTAAGGTATATACTTACTTCGGTAAGGTACACGTTGAACCAACTGGACACATTTACGGAATCAACTTTAAAAGTTTCATTTGTTTCAAAAATACCGGCTTTGACCGTCAAATTTAGCTTAGATATCTCAGGATATTCATAGAAGATATCTTTAGCTATGCTAGCAAAATCTCTAGTAGTGTTATCGAAACGACTGCAAATTCTTACTCTAGCACCAAACCTTTTTTTAACGGCTAAGTATTTTCCAAAAGGGCAACATTTCATGATACATTTTGGGCCCGCGCAAAGTGTGTTTTCATCAGTTCCCGACCCTATAGCTGTGCTTGTTTCATTATTTTCTAAGGTCACTGCGCATTTAAATTTGCTAGCAATAAAAAATAGAATCGGTATGATCCTTAGTAACTCCATCACACACTTCCTCTTCGTTTGATGTATGGTTTATTAATAAACGAGCGGGTACAAATAATTTTTCCTTAAATTTAAACATCCTATGTTGTGTGCCCAGAATGCATGGGATATAAATGATCCAGTAACTCAACTTAAGCGATCTTGCACAGTATCCCTACTTCATGAGCTGTAAGAGCGTGTCGAGACTGCTGGGTTGAATTTGCACCCAGGACAAACATTTTTATGTAACGAAATATAAATATGTTTAACCTCAAAACCTACTTTATTTTTAACCGCAAAAACGACGTGTTATAAGTTTGGCGTCTCTCTCTCTCTCTTTCTCTCTCTGTGTGTGTGTGTGTGTGTGTCTGCTCGTATCATCGTAGCTCTCGAAGAAGATTTCAGACATAGAAACAGCTAAATGTCTCCGGCAGATTGCTGTGTTAAGCGGAATATATTTAAAAAAAAACCTGCTTTAGAAAACTAGGAAGCAGTTTGTTCAAGCCAGTCCACGCCTAAAGCTTCAGCTTCTCCAAGGTAGTGTAAATCAAATCTTTCCTCTTTATAATAGTATAGACAAACATACAAAAATCCAAAAATACAGATCTTTCCTCTTTATAATATCACTGTGAAAGGATAACGGATTAATATACTCCAAACAACATACCTATCTACAATAGTTATTACAATATACATATTTGTAAACAAACATTTAATACAATCACACAAAACTAGCATAATATCATAAAAAATTACACAAATATTTTTCCTGTGAGGAAACCGATCAGGAGACAGGAAACTACAGATTGAACCACGAGGAATTTAAAATCACAAATGTTCTTGTGAATATGATTTGAATTCCTCGTTTGAATATAAGTATTATGCAAACATAATAATTATATTCAGCTTTAGCCAAAGGAATAACAGTTTCACCACATTTTACCTTATCATTACCCTGTGATTCATTCCACACTAAGTTAGAAACAGGAAAATAAAAACTCTTTACTTGAGATAAGTAACTAGTAGGCGTACTATAAGGAATTTCCAAAAAAACTCACAAAACTTTATTTATTATTGTTATGTATATACATGTATAGTAGATAGCGGTGGCTACGTCCACCGCGCCGTATATGAATAAATCAGTGTGCATTTAGCTACCGCCGTTATCATTGCTCCTACCCGCCACACATACGTAACAATTGGCGACGAGACCTACCCACACTCAAGAAAAAATGTTTGGTGTTACTTGTCCGATGGGAGCCATAAATGGGTTTAATCATCAAACCCAGGACTGGAAAATTTATAAAAGTCGGTTATCCCAGTGGTTCATCGCGAATAATTTTGATGAGAGTACGGACAAAGCGGGGGTAAAAAGGAAGGCGGTGCTGCTGAGCGCACTCGACGAGTCGACGTACCAGCTGGCTTGCGATCTGGCCTTGCCGGAGGACCTGGACGCACAGAACTACGACAGTGTAATACGGATTCTGGACAGTCATTTCACTCCGAAGCGCTGCGGGTTTGCAGAAAGGCATAAATTTTACGCAGCGGGGCAGGAAATCGGTGAAACGCATTCGCAGTGGGCCGCGCGTCTGCGGGGACTCGCGGCGCATTGTGCCTTCAAGAACTTAGAAGATTCGCTGTTGGACAAGTTCGTGATAGGAATGTTACCCGGGCATGAGCGGGACAAGCTGTTTGCTCAAGACATTAAGGACTTGACGCTGGGAAAAGCCGTCGACATCGCGGAGAGCGTACGGTGCGCGCGCGCGGGCGCCGCGGCCGCCAGGCCGGCGGCGGGCAGCTCCGCGGTCGCGGCCGCCGCCTCGCGCGACGCCGTGTTCAAAATCAATCAGCGGAAAGAAGGAGGTGTTGCGAAAAAACCCCAGGATCGCAGTGAAACCTGTGACGTGTGTGGTTATAGGAACCATCGTACGGCCGAATGCCGGTTTTCCAACTACACTTGCAGAGGGTGCTCGCGGAAGGGGCACTTGAAAAGAATGTGCCCTAACAGAAAAGTGAATTACGTCGAGCGAGGTAACTCTGACGGTGAGGGTGATGACGGTGAGTGCATTTTTAATATCGTGTGTCATAATGAGGTACCGATGTCTGATACTGTGAGCTTGGAAGGTCGAAATGTTTGTTGTGAAATCGATAGCGGTTCCCCTGTGTCAGTTATCTCCGAAAGTATGTATAAATTAAAATTTTCGGATGTACCGTTATCACCGCCTACAAAAAAATTGTTTACTTATACGAGTACAAAAATGGAGGTAGTCGGCATAATGGCGATAAAAATAAATTATCGTGGTCATTCAGAGAACCTACCAGTGTACGTAATTCGGCGAGGCGGCCCTCCATTGCTTGGACGCGATTTTATGCGCGCGTTTAAGTTACGTCTCGTGACAACGCTGGGCGCGAGAGACGCTCACGTGCATAGCATGCATGATGATCTCGCTAAATTATTTCCAAGAGTGTTCTCGGACGAGTTAGGTTGTTTTAGCAAGTTTGAAGTTAAGTTGCCACTCAAATCAGATAGCAAGCCGGTGTTTTGTAAGTCGCGGTCGGTGCCGTTCGCGTTAAGAGACGCGGTTAACGAAGAGTTGAGTAGATTAGTAGCGTTAGGTATTCTAAAACCGGTTCCATATTCCGAGTATGCGTCACCGATAGTGCCCGTTCTGAAGAATGATGGTAGTGTGCGTATCTGTGCTGATTACTCGGTTTCGATCAATAAACAATTACTCGTAGAAAAGTATCCGTTACCCACGGCCCAAGAACTATTCGCTAAGTTGCACGGGGGGGTCGTGTTTAGTAAGCTAGACTTATCTATGGCATATAACCAGATAAAAATACATAAAGAGTCACAAAACGTGACATGTATCAACACACCGCGCGGCCTTTTCAACTACACGCGACTCGTGTTCGGGTTAGCGAGCGCGCCGGCTATTTTTCAACGCGTGATCGAGTCGATCGTAGGTAACATTCCAGGGGTACTCAGTTTTTTAGATGATATTTTAATTACTGGGTCCCTCTCCGAACATGATAGTAGATTAAACGAAGTTCTCCGCCGTTTAGAAGAAGCTGGGCTGACATTGCGTAAGGAGAAATGTTTTTTCTATCAAAAGGAAGTGTCTTATTTGGGTTATATTATTGACAAAAATGGTATTCGGAAAAATCCGCAAAAAGTAGAAGCGATTTTGTACGCACCAGTACCTAAGAACGTGAGTGAGTTAAAGTAATTTTTAGGCTTGTTAAATTATTACAGGGCTTTTGTACCAAACGCCGCGAGTATTCTAAGCCCGCTGCATGCGTTGTTACAAAAAGGTGCGAAGTGGCAATGGACCACTGAACAAATCGAAGCGTTTAATTCAATTAAATTATGTTTAGCGTCGGATAACACTCTGGCGCATTTTGATAATAATGCGAAACATATATTAACCGTCGACGCGTCGAAAGACGGGCTCGGAGCCATTCTTTCGCAGATAGGTACTGATGGAATTGAACAACCAGTATCTTACGCGTCGCGTTCGCTAAACACAGCAGAGAAAAAGTATTCACAAATTCAGAAGGAAGCGACAGCGATTATATACGGAGTAAGGAAGTTCCATCAGTATCTATATGGTAGATCTGAACCGTTCATACTGCGCACAGATCATAAGCCGCTGACGGCAATATTTGGTAAAACCCGTGGCATTCCAGAGGTATCGGCGAACCGATTACAGCGATATGCGATATTCCTGAGCGCGTACAATTATGCTATCGAGTATGTAAAAAGCGACGCAAACACAGCTGATTTCTTATCGCGAGCAGTACCGGCCGCGCATGCGAGCGAGAGAGCGATAACGGCGGCGGTCCCGAGTGCGAGCGGGAGGGAGATATCGGCGCCCGAGTTAGCCGCTTATGTTAATTTCGCCATCGAAGGATGTTTACCGCTCACAACGGAACAGTTGCGAACTGAAACATCTAGTGATGTAGTTTTGAAAACCGTGGCTAAGTACGTATCCCGCTAATTAAACCGTATTTTTTATGCCGAAACGAAATGTCAATAGAAAATGGTGTCTTAATGAGAGGGCACAAGGTAGTCATTCCCGAAAAATACCAGAAAGAAATATTAAACGAGCTACATAGTTCACATTTTGGGATCGTGAAAATGAAAGCGGAAGCCCGAGCGCGGGTTTGGTTCCCGGGCATCGACGGCGCGCTCGAGAGGCTGGCGGCGGCGTGCGGCGCATGTTGCGCGCTGAGGCCGACGCCGGCGCGCGCCGCGCTCGCGCCCTGGCCGCACCCGCCGGCACCGTTCCATAGGATTCATTTAGATTTTTTAGGTCCGATTCACAATAAAATGTTTTTAGTAATCGTAGATGCGTACTCCAAATGGGTCGAATGTTATGTGATGAACAATGACATCACGACAAAAGCTGTTATCACGAAATTGTGCGACTTTATGTCTCGTTTCGGAATTCCGAATACCATTGTTAGCGATAACGGTACATCTTTGACATCGCAAGGGTTTGAAAAATTCTGTGAGTTGAATCACATAACTCATTTAGTTTCACCCGTGTTTCACCCGATGAGTAATGGCCAGGCGGAATCGTCAGTAAAAATTATCAAAAGAGGCATTAAAACATTTCTTTTAACGGGAGTAAAGGTTAACGATATTCAGTGCCATCTTTCAAAGTTTTTATTCGATTATCGTAATTCTTACAATTCGACTACTGAGACTTCCCCAGCTCAACTAGTATTCGGGCATAAGCTCCGATCGAGGTTAGATCTGTTTACTGCCACCGATGCACCCTTATCGACGGAGTTATCTAAACTCGTCGGACGTAAACAGTGCTCACAGGCTAGGCACTACGGCGGCAAACGATACACAGACTATGAAAAAGGGGATGAAGTTTATGTCAAATATTATATAAACAAAAACAAATATAATTGGCTTCAAGGAGTCATAATAAAGAAGATTGGGAAAATATTGTACAAAATTAAATTGTCAGACAGTACCAAGGATGTGGTGCGGCATAAAAACCAGATTTATAAAAAGAGAATAGATATCCCAAGTAGCGGAGACATCGAGACAACTGATAGATGGGACGTGACAATGCCGTCAGAGGAGACGGGCAGCCCGCGAGCCGCGGAGACTCCGGCCGCGATCACACCGCGGGCGGCGGCCGAGCCGCTCACCAGCGCCGGTTCGCAGCGTTCTCCCGTCGCCGCCGCCGCGTCACCGAGAGCGGAGCACCCGGCTAACGAGACCGGGCAAACAAGCGACTTTTCCGATATGGATGAAGAACGTGACGTCATGGAGAACCGTTCAACCGTGGAAATACTAGCCGGGACACCAGAGCCGGTTGCATCGGGGTCCAAGGCGAACAGTCCTGAGTACAGGACTCCCATCCAAAGCGAAGCAGCCGCCGCATGCGACACGCCGTTGTCCGCACCGTCGTCGTCGCTATCTAACCGCCGTACCCGCAGGAATAGGCCAGTGTTAGATTACAGGAAACTTTTTTAGTTTTAAGGGGGGAAAGATGTTATGTATATACATGTATAGTAGATAGCGGTGGCTACGTCCACCGCGCCGTATATGAATAAATCAGTGTGCATTTAGCTACCGCCGTTATCATTGCTCCTACCCGCCACACATACGTAACAATTATCAATTATGTATTATATTCTTTTGTTATGTTAATTATCTCTTTTTTTATGTTTCATATTTGTATGTTGTTGTGTTTTGTTTTGGTGTATAATAAAGTTATATTCTATTTTTAAGTTAAATTTATTTCATAGTTCTAATAAAATAATTATAAAGATAAAACGATGTCTCAGTTCAGGTCATTAGACCTCTCAGACACCGTTATGTGTGGGTAAATGTATTAACCTTTTTAAGATCACTGAAATATAATTAGTTGTGATCAGCATAGTGGGACCTGTCTTCCCATGGCACGCTTTCCGCGGGCTAGCGCTTCGTCCCCGTAACACAAGCAGTCTGCTTAGTTCGGAGGCGGAGCGGCGCTCCGAGGTCGCGGCGATGGGAGGAGGGGCAATTCCTTGTAAATGCTGGTCACAATACTTTATACTTTATGCATATTAAGGTGGTTTTGCCTACACAAAATTTACTCATTTAAAAAATAAATAAAGTTTTTTTTTTTTTTTTTTTGTGTTATATATATATATTTTAATGTAAAAGTAGTGAGACGAACGATACGCTCTCCTAATGGCAAAAGATGACGCATGCCCATGCCCATTACAGCGATACACAGAACTTTCAGTAGCGAAACAAAGTCCGGGGCATCGCTGCTTTGGCACCCATTACTTTGAGGCGTTCGATGGTTAGTCTCAACAGCCCAGTAATTTCGCTAGCTGCAGTACCCTTCAAACCCGAACACAGTAATGTTTACACTCAACTGCTTGGCGGTAGAATATCTGGTACTGCGGTGGTACCTATCTAGACGATTTCCTGCTGAAGAAATCTACCACCAAGAATATACGCGGAATGTCTTTGGAACAGAGTATCCAAGTATCAACTTGAGGCCTTTCATGCATTACAGCGTAGAGCTGTCAGAATTGTTGTCAACTCTGGGATCACCAATGCCTTAGAGCCGCTTAGTTTGTGTATAGACGTCGGATCTCTGTATGCATTCTATCGCATATACAACGAAAGATGTTATGAAGAATATCTATCTTATGCCGGCGTCGCGGTTCAATTAACGCACTAGCCACCATCGTCTGAAAGTTTTGTAGCGATGATAGCTCAGTGGTTAGCGCGGTCGGTTCGCATGCCAAAAGACGTGGGTTCAAGCCCTAACAATGTGCTTGAGCTGCCGATGAAGGAAAACATCGCGAGGAAACCATAGCATAGTGGTAGGGTACTTTCTTGTACACGGCTGGCTAGCTACCACCCTTAACGTGGTTCGATTTCCATACAACTAATTTTTTGCCATTTATGTTTTTTTTTTTTTAATGATTGACAGGCTAGGTCTTTAACCACAGCTCACCTGATATTAAGTGAAGATGTGGTCGAAGATGGTAAAGCACACCTAGCCTGGAATGGAACTGGCTCTCAAGTGAGGCTGCCGGAACACACCGTAAGATGCTTGGCGGCAGATTTTCAACTTGAGGGTGGTAGCTAGCCAGCCGAGTACTAGAAAGTACCCTACCACCATGCTATGGTTTCCTCACGATGTTTTCCTTCACCGGCAGCTCAAGCTCATTGTCGGGGTTTGAACCCACGCCCTTCGGCATGCGAATCTACCGCGCTAACCACTGAGCTATCATCGCTACAAAATGTACAAATGGAGCATAATTTTACAGTGAAATCATAACTACTGGAATTTATTTGCGGTAAATCACAATTGCTTATAATGTAAGTTATATTTTATTACAAGTTTTTATCATTAATATACTCTAGAATTGTTTAGTAACATTTATACAAATAGGACCTGTAGTTTCGGAGCCTATTTATATTAATCAAACAAACAAACAATCAAATAGACAATAGACAATAGACAATAGACAATAGACAACACTTTATTTATGACATAAAATACATTTCAACATAATTTACAATACATACATACATACATACATACAAAAAATATAAAACATAGAAAAACTTAAAGGTATAATATACAATAAATAAAAATTAAACAAAAAAACAAAAAATTAAACAAAAAAAACAAAAAGTATGAAATATATTTTATGTCACAAACCGGCCTCGACTCAGCATAATGCCGACTGAAGCCAGCCGGCGCTGGTCTTCCGTCGACCCCCCCCGTGGGTTCCCGCCTTGTCGTGGCGGGGGGGGCTGAGTAACCGTGACTGGTCACCACGGTGAAACTAAGCGGAACCCGAGGTGGGGCTGCTTCTCCGGGTGTTCCCCCGGGCCTGGTAGAAGCGGCCAAGTAGGTTGCGGACTGTGTGGGCGGTATCGCAACTGAGGCGGGCTGCAGTGTCGAATGGGAGACACTGCGGCTGAGGGCTGGAGGCCGCGGCGGGAGAGGACTGTCGGTGTTTCGTTGCCGCTTTCCCTACCTTCCGCGGCCTTAACGGGGCCGCCACCGTTTGATGGCGGACGCGGTGGGGCTGCAGGGGAAGAGGAGTGTCGGTGTTGCGTTGTGCCGCTCTCCCTGTCCTCTGCAGCCGTGGTGGCAGGCGGCGGGGCCACTCACCTGACCCGTCGCATGAGGACCACTGGCGTTCAGACATGGGGTCGTCTGGCGCCAGTTGTTATAGGTCCTCGAGGTGGGTCACGACAAGCCATGTTATGGCATGTCGCGACGGCAGGAGGGGCCCGACCCCGGGAGGTGGCCTGGCGACGGGCTCTCCACGTGTCCCTCTGATGAGCTGAGGGCGCAGTGGAGGAGCCGAGTGGGAGGGGGTTGCGGAATTGGGGGAGTGCCGGTCTGGCGATCCCCATTCCAAGCAACCAAGTGGCAGGCGGCGGGGCCACTTATCTGACCCGTCGCATGGAGACCAGGGGCGTATGGACATGGGGCTGTCCGACGCCCATTTGCTGGTTTGGTCTCCGAGGTGGATGACGATGTGTCGGGTGTTCGGACACATCGTCATTGTTGCGGGGTGAGCTTAGGCTCCCCGAGGCGGGTCCGCGAGGACAAGCGCTGTCGAGGCCGCGGTAGAGTGCGAAAGCGTCCCCGCAGCCTCGACACAAAGCGCCGAGGTGGAACACTCCAGGGTTTTTAGTGGGTAGGCCGTCATTAGGACGGAGAGTCCCACATAACCACCGTGCCCGCCCCAGGGCCGGTGGTATACACAAAGTATTTTCCCTGGACAAAAAAAAAAAAAAAAAAAAAAATGGTCTTCCGTCGAGGCCGGCAGGTGACGTAACGCACGAGTGTGCCGACCGGTAAAAATATTTTTAGGGTGAATTTAAACATAAAACAGAATGATATATACACATACAATAATATACAGTTCCAGTAACAGCTAGTCAAACAAGAGAAACAAATAAAACGAAAATAAAATATAAATACCCGAAGTGCGAATACAATACAAAACAGGACGACTGGTTAAAACGACACTTACGGACACACACACACACACAGACGAGAAACCTTTTCTGGAAAAAAGTTTTAACTATATTGCACTAGTATCATTCCTCATAAGTTCCTCACCCCTCTGGTGCGCGTAAATAAATCTTCAAATCTTTCCTCTTTATAATTAGTGTAGATACTTCCCATGATATATTTAGCGTAGCGTAGCCTATGTCCATCACGGGTAATGTAGTATTCTAATGATGAAAGAATTATTAAGATCGGTCCAGTAGTTTTGGAGTCTATTCAATACAAACAAACAAAAAATCAAATCTTTCATCTTTATAATTAGTGTAGATGTAGACTTCATAAATAATTACATTCAATTTCTTAAACAAAAATAACCTGCCCCAGACCGTTCCCCGTGCAATAGGTACTAATTATTTTATCAACAGTCTTTTTTCTCCACATTTATTTTAAAACACTTTCGTGTATACGGGTCCTTTAGGGTTAGGGCACACTTGCAGCATTTGGGTTTCTAGGCTGCAGCTACCATCGGAGTTCAAGGATGAATTCTTCATTGAATTCTTCTGTCCTGGCTGCCACTCACTCTTCCATCTCAAATATCTGTGTACAAATAGATTAACGTTGTTAAAAATATCGTTTTTTATGGTTGACAAGCTAGGTGTTTGACCACATGTCATCCGATGCTAAGTAACGGCGTGGTCGAAGATGGCAAAGTACTGAATGGAACTGGATCTGAAGTGAGGCTGCCAGAATATACTTTTCAACTTGAGGGTGGTAGCTAGGCAGCCGAGTACTGGAAAGTACCCTACCACGATGCAAATACATGCTTACGATAAAAGTATAAGCTTATCTTACCTTTTCACAAGTTTTTTGAGAATCTTTCGTTTGCAGACGAATATGAGAAAGATGGTAACGCCTATGAGGATGTTGTACAAGTCACAGATGAACCACACGCTGTAGTCGGGGAACAAGGAGCTGACGACCTCCATTATCCAGTTCAGACCCATCACAGCAGACAGCTTAAGGTACACCAAGAACCTACAAGTTTTGGAATTAAACAGTTAGGTGGTTCGATTTCCATACAAATATTTTTTTCCATTTATGGACAAACGGAACATAATTTTACATTGAAATCACAGCTACTGGCATTTATTTTGGTCTTCATTTGCGGTAAATCACAATTGCTTGAATAACAAATTATGCTAATAATAATCTACTGTTTTATTCAAAAATCATATATTCATAAAACATTCATAAAATTTGAGTGTATGCTAAATAATCTACTATTTTGTGCAAGCAATTGTGATTTACCGCAAATAAAGACCAAAATAAATGCCAGTAGCTGGGATTTCACTGTAAAATTATGCTCCATTTGTCCATAAATGGCAAAAAATTATTTCTATGGAAATCGAACCACCTTAACAAGCTTTTAAAAATATAGGTAAGTACCTACACGCCAAATACTTACTAGAATTTATTCTTAACTTTTTGATTAATTGTCCCAGATAAAAGTATGTTTTAAACAAATGTGATTTTTACTTTTAATCTATTTTTAACCTTCTAGTAGGTAGGTAAGAGTTTTAGAGAGTGCTATGCAAAATTTCAGCCTAATCGGTAACCAGGAAGTGGATCAAATTTAATTTGCAAGATTTGACTTCAAACGGTGCAGGAAAACATGATGAGCATTCTTGCCTAAAAAAACGATACACAAGATTGATCTATCGAGAAACACCCTTTCAGCCAGCACAGTAGTTGGCGGTTTGCAAAATGAAAGTAGAGCCATAAAAATTGTTCTAGCTAGTACTCGTATGTTTCAGAGCATTGGGTTTTTGCAATATTGCAAGTATGCTGTATCACAAGAAGTAATTGATGTCACAAGTCTCAATGTTACCTGTGTCGGTGTGTGCGATGTGCCTGTAGCGTGCCAGCTGCGGCAGTGTCTAGCACGGCGGTTCCTCGGCTCAGTCGCCACACGTTGTACGCAGTCAACAAGTAGAACACCCAGTTGCACAAAATCAGTATGAGCATCGGTACGTACAAGTAGAGGAATTTCTCGCCGCCTGAGAAACAAAGGAAATGAATGAATTTTAGTTGGTTGTTTATGGTTCACAGGCTAGGTGTTTGTGCATAGCTCACTTGATGTTAAGTGACGGTGCGATCGGAGATACTAAACACACTAAGCCACACACACTGACCTGGCTTTAAAATGAGGCTGTCGAAACATACTCTTAAGTGCTTGGCGACATATTTTCAACTCAAGTGTGGTACCTAGCCAGCCGAGCACTACAAATGATCACCACCATGCTATGGTTTCCTCAAGATGTTTTCCTTCATCGGCAGCTCAAACTCATTGTTGGGGTTTGAACTTGGGCGCGTATATCGTCCGTGCTAAACACAAAGCTATCATCACTACAATATACACAGTTATAGGCAGAACAATAGTTCTAGCATGAACATAAATCTTTGTTCTCATCATTGTGATTCTCTCATTCAGTTCTGCCAACTTAATCCCTTTTATTAAACTAATGAATTTATGAGATTGCAGCTTGTAGAATCTTCTTTGTCGTATAAAGCCACTTAATGTTAGTGTGTTGTAATTTGTGTGTATTTAAATTTAATCTGAACTAATTATGATATAAATTTATTTTTATTAGGAATTTGTTCATCATCATCATCATCACGATGATGATGAATTTATTATTATTGAATTATTTTATCTATATTGACATGTTATTTTGTAGTATACTTTTTTTGCAATTATGTAGTTGGGACTTGCCCAGTGTAACTGAACGTGTTATAAGGCCAATGAATTAAATAAAAAATAAATTTGAATATGGAACCATACAAAATTTCAGTTACCTTTATTATCACCTACAGAATCATCGAAAAGCTGTTACATAGTATAATACAGCCGGTATTTCTTAAAATACTAACCTTCAATGAAGCATCCTCTTTGAGGTACGTTCGGAGTGATAAACCAAGGAACACTGCTCATGTCGATTGTGTCGACAACAATAAATGCGATGGTCATGGCCAGTGGTACTCCGAATGCGTACAGACAGTACATGAGGAACTTGAAGCGTTCACCGCGACGGTGAATAGGACGCGCCTTAGCATAGCCCCTGTATAGAAAAAAATATTACAGGCAAGTTATAAAGAGCGTTTTTAGCCCATTTATTTTTACAGCATGCGATCTTTTTTTAAATATAAATAGAATAGGTGGCATTTAGTCACCAACTCGCCTGATTGAAAGCGATGGTTCAACTAAGGATGGATCAAGCTGATTTTGAAAAAATCTATTCATTCTAGCTTTAAAAACGCCCAAACGCCCTTCACAGGTAACAAAAAAGCTAGCAATAAGTTTCTTTCATTGGCCGTACGCATCAATAAAGTATGTATAAGTATAAGAAAGTATGTAGAAAGTTGTTCATAATGATGACTAATACTACTTCTAATGTTAGTTATCATAGACGTGTTCCATCATAGACTGCATCTTTGCAATTTGGCGCTAAAATGAAGGCTTTTTTCTTATAAAAAAAATGAGATAATTATTTTGGCATGGAAATTTTACAATTGTAACAAGACAGAGATGAAAGCTTTTATGACTGTTACACCAAAAAAGGGTCTCAAAAGTTTAAACAACATCGAGTTACAAATCAAGCTCACCTAAAAGTCCACCAGATGTCGTAAGACATGACGTGCATCCAGCAGAAGCTTACTAAGAAAAAATAGTAAATCAGGAAAGCTGAAAACATCAATATCATGTTTAATCGAAGTATAAAATTACCACAGCAACAATAAATAAAGAAAATAAGATTATTCACGTTTTTTAATTTTACTTTAAGCAACCAGCCAACGGTGTGTTTTTGTAACCGGAGGCTCATTCCAGGCTAAGTGTCTCTCCTGTTACGAAATGTGTCTAGACATGACGCATCCTTGAAATTTCACTCTTATTTCTCGTGATAAGAAATTTCACTTCAAAAACCAAACATATCCTGTTAACTTTCTCAAGAAGCACGTTACAAGTAAGATAGCCCGTAAAAATTTAAAACACCCCCGCCACCAGTAACAGCCTGACAGCATACTAAATTTCGACTTGATCAGACCTGATGAAAATGCTCACATCCTTTCACAATTTGATATTTGTCATAGTGTATAGTATTCTACCAGTCAAACCCTTTTATTTGATACCCATATAGAGAAAGTTTTGAAAAAATATGGAATCCGCTATTTTGTGACGGCGGCCATCTTGGATTTCGTATAAGAACACACCAGGCAAATTCACCTTTCAAATAAAAAAAATATCAAAATCGGTTCATTCGTTCGGGAGGTACGATGCCACAGACAGGCACACACACACAGACACGTCAAAATTATAACACCCCGTTATAATAGTCCGCTATGTCGTGGCTGCTTGCAAGAGAATGAAACTGTAGAGCATGTGCTTTTGCATTGCAAAGCCACAGAAGGCACTAGAATTGCTACTAGGCTGCATGAAGCTGCTTCGCCATCATTCATGTCATCGTCGTTGAACTTTCCCCCCAACTCACTAGAGCTACTATGTCAGCGGCCCAGAGCCTCGCTCCGATATTTCAAGGAGCTGGGTTGGCTCGGGTAGACGCTGGCAGGGGAAAATGCACAATACACCCCAAGCGGGACGTCAGTGCAGGACTCATCGCCCCCACTTCGAATAAGAAGAACACCCCGTGGTTTAAAAACAGGGGGCTAAAAACTAAACATTGTTATATACTTACTAAATATTTGACATGTCAGCGCGTCCTGTAATTGGATACGTAAGATGGCTAGCAGAAGGAAGGCGGTAAAAAGACTCGCCACATATGCCATGAGGATTTGGCCGCACAGATTCTGCAGCTCTGGCAGCAAAGTGTACACCACGAGCACCACCAATAGGAAGAAACATGTTACCAGCATGCCTGGGAATTATAAGATAGATGTAAGAACGGTACCTACTTTAATTAGTAAAACAAAGTTCAAGTCTTCGCTGTATCGGAATTAAATGCTTTGAAAAGTTTGATTCTGAGTCTAATTGGACACCAGCACTGTCAACGTATAACGACAAGTTTTTATACTGTATTAGGGACGAAGGGACGAACAAAGTACTCCTCTGATGATAAACCTGCAACTAGTTTTTTGTTTTGTAGTGATAAAACACTACAAAATGTAACACCCCCCCTTTACAATTTTTTTAAATTTATTTTATATTTATAGATATTTAAATATATTTAAAATGTTTATATTTATTAAAAGATTAAAAGTCTACGATATTAAGGTAAAATGGTAATATGTTGGTTTAATGGTTTAAAATGGTTATATGGTTAATGGTGAACTGGTTAACCGCTTATAATCTAAATCTCTATTTTGGCCATGTGATCGTCTAAGGAGGACTCTACCTTGCCACCGTAATAAAACCCAAGACAGGTTTGAGATGAATCCCTATAATGCCTAAAATATCTAGACCCTACTTCTAAACCTAGACCTATTACTGAAGTTAGCTTCCTTAGCATATTGAAAGATACCTACTACATTATTAAACTCAGATATAAACAGTCAGTCTTGTCACATACAAAGAGTTAAAGGTAAATGCAAGTAATGTTCTCTTCGGGATATAAATGACTTAGAAAATATTAACATGAATTTAAGTATTATGTCAGCATTGAACTATTTGTGGTTGATTCTAGAGTTCAATCTTAGTACTGTATATAATTTATTATAAAGAATTTAAGTATTACATTAGCATTGAGCTGTTTGTGTTTTGTGATTAATTCAATAGCTCAATCTTAGTATTGTATTTGATTTAAAAGAAAGGATTTTAGTACATATTATATTAGCATTGAACTAGTTGTGGTTAATTCAATAGCTCAATCTTAGTATTGTATTTGATTTAAAAGAAAGGATTTTAGTACATAGTATATTAGCATTGAACTAGTTGTGGTTAATTCTAGAGTTCAATCTTAGTACTGTATATAATTTATTATCATGAATTTAAGTATTACATTAGTATTGAGCTGTTTGTGTTTAATTCAATAGCTCAGTCTTAGTATTGTATTTGATTTAAAAGAAAGGTTTTTAGTACATATTATATTAGCATAGGACTAGTTGTGGTTAATTCAATATCTCAGTCTTAGTATTGTATTTGATTTAAAAGAAAGGATTTTAGTACATATTATATTAGCATTGAACTAGATGTGGTTAATTCAAGAGCCCCGCCCCGCTCTTGAAAATCTGCCTCGGCATCCTGACTGGACAGCAGTCTTCCACATTTTCTTTTATATGGGGACTTGTGTCTTGCACATAATTAAATTACATTCTAGTAACTTGTATGTATAGATGTCAGTCGTTAAGATTCATAAATAGCAATCAAGGGACTGAGAGGACATTATCTTTTGGCAAAGTCTGTCTGTCATTATAAATTATATATAAATGACTCTACTTGGTCTGTAGGTATGTATGCAGTAGTTATAACTACAATGTTCTTATGATTCTTTTGGCATCGGAATTCTTTGAGCTTTTAGTTAGGAAAGTATTTAAATAAATACTAAAGTTATGAGAACCAGGGTTTTATCATTAACCTGGAAAGTCATTAGTTCAATCTTTGTTGAATAGTAATAGCCTCAATGCTCCTGGCTTGTATACTAAGAATCATGGTTTTAAGGTAGTACTCTTAATAATGTCAGTTTCTCCCCTGATTAGATAAGAGAAAACCAACTGGCACGGCTTCGCTTGGCCAACAAGAGAGCTAACCACAACACAAGCTTCCCGTAATTTGCCAACTGCAAGTCGATCTGACTTCTAGGTTATACAAAATCCAACAAGATTCAATTGATGACTTTATAGTGATACTCTAATAGCCGGAACACTCCAACAAGAATTAAGTGATTTACTCCATAGTTAACCTGAAATAAAAAAAAAACCTACTTGTCCCTGAATCCCGCCGATTGATACATTCGCATTCTGTAGAACATATTAGATCGACGTGATATCCCTATGTCCTACCTAGTAATTAAATAAACCTACACTTAAAGACGGGCCCTAAACTGTCTAGAGATACAATCAGAAGCCCAACAAAAGACTCGCGGGTCTTATTTTTGTGATTTTATCCCCGTTCCCAAACCTAATACGGGGTATTATCTAGATGCTCGGTATCCAGACGTGCAAATACCCTTCTAACTATGTTACTCTATTACCTAGCGGGGGTCAGCCCGAAAAGCACTAAGACTCTAACCAGCCCTACGGGACGACTTTCGCATGGCCGAAGCCTAGACCGAATCTATAACACAAGAGACAGTCATGGGAAGGTCAAGTACATCCAACCTAACGTAAGACAGTTTGCATGAAGCTTGGCCCACGTAATGATACCATCAAAGAACGACGCCACCAAGTTCGCAATCCAGGAACTTGTCCCAGGGAACTACGGACTATATCAAGCACAGGCCAAACCACAACCAAACCGGTGACTTCGATGCTCCTATTTCTAGGCAAAAGCACCGCTCGGTTAGTCACAATAAACCCGAGCCTAACGGGGAGGAATAAGCTGCCAATATTATGTTGGTACTAAGAAGGGAAGCTTCAAAGGTTCGAATTAACAGCTTTGCACACTTCGTGCGTTAACAGACTGGCCAATTATAACACAAATCGATGTAGATCCAATTATCACATAAAATGAATTTACATTCCATTCCTTATGGGAGCAGAATTCACTCAAAAACCCAATCTCGGTAAATATCGCAATCTAACGTGAAATAGATACCAATTCATGAGCTGAGGCACAAGTAATTCACATGTTTGTTTTATTAATTAACCTTATTTAGGTACAAACAGTATTTGAGCAGAGATTCACCATTAATTTTACTGAATTGGACAGCCGTTAAAAGAACTCGACAGGAGAAACGTTCAAGACCGAATATCAATCCTGAATCCCCGCGCGACGCTTCGCGGCTTCTATATATACTCCTCTTTGATGCAAACTTACACCTCGATGGCCCCCAAGCATGCGAAGCCGCTCAAGCAGCCCAACGTGTCCGTGAGAGCGATCCTATCCGTGTGACTCCACACATCTAAACCCTATCAATGTGTGATTTTTCCCTTTGTGCCGCGCCGCACTAAACTCATAAATTAAACATGCGATAGGTAACAACTAGTGTCGCCATGATACTCCATTCTATCAATATTTTTGTTTAATATTTTTAGTATTTAAAATACAACCCAGATTTGTTTAAAATAAGAAATAAACTACACAACATTTAATTATACTCCCTAATTATTACGAGGTTTGATTAAGTAAACCCCCAATAAACATTTGCTGATCAGCCATATATAATTTCTAATAATTGTAGCTGCACCGTTATATAAAACTAGTTGCATCCCGCATTGTTAACTCCAATCCCCTAATTAATGCAAGCCCAAGTATTTTCCACTCCGAATAAACATCACTTGTGACAATTACCTATGTCATTTAGTTATGAAAATATTGGAAGGCATGCTACACAACTATATTGTAACCTCTAACCATTCTAATTATGTTTATGAAGTAAGTGAGACAAACCCCGTTTCAACATGCCCTCTCATTTACTAGAATCCCTAACCTAGGTATAGTATAGATAACAATCATTTACATTATATTTTTGGCATTATAGATTGTTAGGTAAGATTATAAGATAGTTATCTACAATGTACAATAGTTCAAACCAATAGTTATATAACTATTTCTTCTATAAATTAGCTGTCTCAGTTTATAATTTGGATATTATATATTTTACTAAAATATCTAATACAAGTATTGTTTTTACTAAAGTAATTATTTAATTCGATTAAATATTCGGTACTTCAATGATATATCAACATAATATTGAAAAAGGCACATCCCTATTTAAAATAAATCACGCCATCTATTGGCATCCCCACAATCTACATAGGACGTGCAGATCTTTTCTATGACATAACTAATTTTAATGTAATGATATAATTAAACTAACAACAGAACACATGGGTTTTAAATCAGTGCCGAATTTACATAGTATCTGTCCCTCATTTAGACGTAATTAATAACTAACCATTCTTCCGTGACTTCTTGGCTTAAATTATTTGAAATAGCGCCATCTATTGTGTTTGGGTACTAACTTTATTGATTTTCACATGGTCACTTAACTTTGTAGTTCGCTACCTCACCGTTATCTAACGTAGCGCTTTTGTACCAAATCCGCATGTAAATGAAAATTAACTTATCTTAAATTTAATTAGAATCATACATTAATTTTAAATGAGTAAATGTATTAATCTCATTTTATTTGTTATTATAATATTTATAAATGTTAACGGTTATCTGGACCGTTACAGCAACCCCCAAAATTTACGAAGATATTAATTTTTATATCGTAGAAAATTTTCCTAAATAAATTATTTTGAATAAACGAGATAAACCCCTATTGTAATTGTTATTACAATAATTGTAAATGTTAACGGTTATTGGGACCGTTACAGCAACCCCCAAAATTTACGAAGATATTAACTTTTATATCGTAGAAAATTTTCCTAAATAAATTATTTTGAATAAATGAGATAAACCCCTATTGTAATTGTTATTACAATAATTGTAAATGTTAACGGTTATCTGGACCGTTACAGCAACCCCCAAAATTTACGAAGATAGTAATTTTATATCGTAGGAAATTTTCCTAAATACATTATTTTGAATAAATGAGATAAACCCCTATTGTAATTGTTATTACAATAATTGTAAATGTTAACGGTTATCTGGACCGTTACAGCAACCCCCAAAATTTACGAAGATAGTAATTTTATATCGCAGGAAATTTTCCCCAAAGAAATTAATTTTAATTTACAAATATTTATAATAAACATCAACCTAAACCTGGAAAGGAAATTTATGTAAAGGTGCAAGTTAAATTTGTCAGTATTCGAGTTCCAACAATAATTATGTGTCAGCTAATGTATGTGTATTTTCCCTAACACAATATGATTAAGTTGTGTTTTTAAACCAACATGAATGCAATCGTCATAAAACTTCCATCTCCAAGCTTGATAATATATCAACCATTAAGAAAATTCTCCCTTCCACAGAACCCCCTAACACTGAGAAAGATTTGGGTTGTGAGTCCAAACAGCGCTAGCCACAGACGAATAGACCACTCCTCAACAAACCTACTTTCCGTTTATCAGGAGTTGCCCATACATCCCCTCCAGATTTAGCAGATCCCTTAAGCAAAATGGATTAAATTCCGTATAGCGTCAATATCCCACCAAGAGATGTTAGTAGAACTCAGATTACTTTCCTTTGGAGAATGTGCAGTGTACCAGATCAGATTTTCATACTTTGTAGAGTACAAGACCTTTATAAAATCAACGTCTGTTGATGAAATGCCAGCTGGCCTACCCTAACACCAAACCTCCTTTATAAAGGTCAACTTGAGTAAGTGTTTTGTCAAACCCCAAATTCTGACAACCGACTCCCATTCCGACAGTGTTATTAAACTGCTTCATTCTATCTATCAATATAAAGATGTACATATATAATCATATATAGAATATATATTTCAATATTATACGTATAGTTTCGATTCCCACCGAACAATCTATCTATCTATGTATATTCCCAACTGTAACCCCTCGCCCCAATGATTCAATAGAATAACACCATCTAAGGTCCAAGAGTCTATAAAATTTTGCACCATTACTGAACAAACATTAAATGATAAATAACAAGAACTTCTTTAAATTAAACAAATAAAACTACCACCGCATTACCTTTATTTTTATTTATTTTTTAAATAATTTAATACCTTTAAAATCAAAACCAATACCTGTGTAGAGTTTTACCGAATACCAATTACCAAGTCATGTAGGGATAGTGATATTTGAGTATAACACAATAAGCACAAAATTCGTTTTTAGCAATGCTTTATTAGGTTTTTTTTTTTTATCAACCCAATAAAAGAAAACATTTTTTCATAAGTATAATTTTATTTTTATAATCAATAGGTACATTTCATATTTCTTATATCTATATCATCTTAGACGTAGGACGTCCACTGTTAAATATAGGTCTCGCCTATATTTTTTTTCCCCATATTAAATCTTCTTTAAATTATATTTATATTTTCACCACGTCACAAACCGTTCCTGAACTAAATTCCACCTCCAACTCAATCTAACAAATTTCGTATTAGAAATCCGTGAAAATTACGATGCCCTTACACTCCATTTTGTTTACTAGCAATTCTACTTAACATCAGTTAACTAAATGAATTTATTTAGATTGAGAATTTACACAAATATTTACGTCGATGTTGTTAAAATAAAGTATTACGTTAAATTCATGTAGTAAGTTGTTATGAGGCAACCCCCCATTCTTGCTTCCTTGAATCGCGGGAACTACAAATAATAATTATAAGAAATTCACCACCAAGCCTAGTAAATTCAATTCTTCCACGAATTGAAGAGTTGAAATAATAATTTCAAATTTACCGCCTCTATTAATCAAATCTTAAAAAGTAATACTTTTTTAAATTTGCCGCCTTAATAACTGTACGTTTTAAACAATAGATACTAGGTACGTTAATTGCTAGCTAAAATAATTGTAATTTTCGTAATTCAAGCCCTGTAATTACTTTTTGTTGCTCATAACGCCATCTGTAGACTCTATCCCGAATCATTGCCTCTACTTCCATTGAAGTTTTATTGATCCCGGTTCGACTTCACTTCTCAATTCAATAAATTCCGCTACTGGACGCTAGAGGGAGTAGATTTTGCAGGTTGTTGTTTTTTTTTTTTTTTTTATAATCTATTTTGCCTATTCGCTTCCTATTTTGATTACGTACAAATTAAACTTTCGTTAATTTTCCTGAAATCAAATATAAAATTTACACACACATATTTATACAGTCATTATTAACATTATGTCTAAAGAACATTATGAGTATGACAATTTTACTAAACGAGAACTATCATAAGTGCTAATATTATTCTTTGAGGTCTTGACTGTGACTACGTGACTTATTATGACAGATTTATTTCTGTGACTTTGAACAGCGACCAAAGCTTATCGAGTTAACATCGCTCTATAAATATTAAACTACTTGACTTTGGCAAATGTCGACCGTACGATGCTATATTAAGAAAGTTTTGAATGAAATGTCAAACATTTCTTTTTTAACTTTTTTTTTTTCCTCAATAGATAGGTATGTTGATTTCTAATTTGATTACATTTCTTAATCGATACAATAGTAAAATTGTTCTTTGTAATTCCTGTATGTAATTAGTCGCAATTAATTAAATTGTATTTCGATATTCTCTCCTTTGCCAATTTCACTAGGATAGGTCGTGTTATCTAAATGAGAGAAATTACAAACATACAAACAATGAAGCATTGTTTTCCGAATTATGTTGAGACCAGATTTAATTTTTTAATTTTATTTTTCAAGTGTATTTCAAAATTTTAACTATGATACAGTCATTTAAAGTAACCACTAAATTTGTCTATTTCCTTTACATACCTATCAGATAGCGTTAGCATTTTAACATAAAAATACTTACGTATACTTACAGTTTTGGTTCGAAATTAAAGTTGTTATGGCGGAGATTTTTCCATACCTTACATTACCTTGAATTTTATCACGACATTACCATTACCTTTACCATGAACCTTTACCTGTTACCATCTTATTTTTAAAACCTTACAACTACGAGTAACTAAATTTGCTTCTTAATTCCTAAGTTTCGATCGATTTGAACTAATTTACCAACCGTCACTCATAATTGTCTCATCTCTATTTGACCGAAAATTTGAACTATGGATTTTATGCAACAACAAACTGGACTTGCGAATTACGTGAGACCACTAATAATATAATTACACGTTAAAATACGTTGTAGTACATTTCTCGACGTTACTACAGTGAACTTTACAAATTTCGACCAAAATGGAAAAGCCGCTAACCTCTAATGTACGAGTGCCTAAGATGGATACATTACAGTTACGCTGTAGCGCTGCATCTTTATTTGGTAAGTAGACACCCCTCTTATTCCCTATTGTTACAACCCCCAATCCAGTAAACCTTAAAATTTCTAGACCTAACTTTGAAATGACTACCTGTAATCGTTTTACTTTAACCTTATAACCAAGCACAACATCAATGCTGATTAACTAATATTTGCCTATCAGATATCTTACTTATCTTTCGTGCGTATTTGAGTTTTTGTAGATACATACATACCGAATTTATTTTTCATATTTACAGAACCATTGAATGCAACCTGATTTGATTTGATGACTAAATTACATGCCCAGAAAGTTCAAAAATGGCTATACAACTACATGAAACGGATAAGTGATGAATGTAGAACTTTCCTACTGTTCATACTACAACTAAGAGCATTTATTTCATAAGTAAGTCACAATCCTTATTTATTTATTCTCAAAAGTAACAAGTTTACTCTGCAATACAATCTACTTGTACTTATATAGCAAAGTTAAAGCTCATTAGATTAGATATTATCTAGTCTTTCCTTCCCTATTCAGCTGTTTAAATTGAAATTGTGAAACCTAAATTGAGTTATGTGACTAAAACTTCAGGTGATCAAATTACCTATACCTATGTAATTTTTAGTTAATCCTAATATAATTGTAATATTTTTCAGCATTGTAAGACAAGTTAATGAAGCTTATATTTTTAATCGAACTCAACCATTAACGAAAGATGACAGATATGGAATCCTAACAAGTGAGTGTATAAAAATAAATTTTTAAATAAATCTAGTAGTACCCTAATTTAATTATTACAATTTATATAAATTGACACGGATAGTTTGTTTAGTTGAATCTAGTCTTGAGATAGTAAGGCCTTATAAAGTATTATGATGGCTTACCACTCCCATCAGTAAGCTGCTAGTTGGCAGACAACAAGAAGTGTTAAAAATCTATCTAACAAAATTCTAGTTAATAACTGGCTTACTGACAATTGTTGTACATAGGTAAATAATTTAGTGAAATTTACCTATTAACTGTATCTGTGTTTTATTATGAAAACTAAGTGATAATTTAAGCAAACTATAGCCTAATGGTAAGAGTACAGCCTATCGATTACAATTAACAACTGCTCATTTATTGTATATACAACATATTCGTAGTATGATTACTAACTTTTTAGTTGGAACCCTATAAGATTCTAAAGTGTGTTGTTGTTACCTTTCAGATGAAGTAACTGAGACATTAGAAATTACTTGCCCGCCACTACAAGTATTTTGAAAATTCTACAAGAACATTCCTCCGTTTCCTGCTACAATAGAATCCTATTTTATATGCAATTTCATATAACTTTAAAGTTTTACCGTGACTTAACTGTAACTATGAATTGAACAGTTTAAAGCTTTTGTTTTCCTTCAAGCTCACTAGGGTTAATAAAACAAAACTAGAAGAAGGTAGTGTGATCTCTAGACAATAAACATGCTGAACCAAAGATTATGTCCTATATTTTGAGTGTTAACCTTATTTTATAAGTAACTTGCTGAAGTATACTTATAATAATCTAGACTGTGAATCTATAAGTTTTTAATTTTAGTAGAATAAAAGAGAGTACCATTATGTCAGTGAAAACATCCTATGTAACATAATTGTAGGTTTTAGACTTGTTTGTAAATTTATTAATTTAAAATTACTATAATTTCTTTCATTTTGACCGCATCTTACTGATTGTATTTTCCCTATTCTTATGCAAGTTACCTATTTATTTTATTAATACATATTATTTTGTTCATCTCAAACCATTCGCATCACTACACAGCAACAATTTGTGTGCCATTCCACCTGGGCAGAAAGACACACTTATTTTATCTACTTATAGCAAAGGTGCTAGTTCCTAACCTACCCAAGTACATAATTATGAAGCTAAATTTTGTAAAAACCCTATAATGATTGATCCTGGTCTAAGGCACACCCATTTGTAACACCCCCCCTTTACAATTTTTTTAAATTTATTTTATATTTATAGATATTTAAATATATTTAAAATGTTTATATTTATTAAAAGATTAAAAGTCTACGATATTAAGGTAAAATGGTAATATGTTGGTTTAATGGTTTAAAATGGTTATATGGTTAATGGTGAACTGGTTAACCGCTTATAATCTAAATCTCTATTTTGGCCATGTGATCGTCTAAGGAGGACTCTACCTTGCCACCGTAATAAAACCCAAGACAGGTTTGAGATGAATCCCTATAATGCCTAAAATATCTAGACCCTACTTCTAAACCTAGACCTATTACTGAAGTTAGCTTCCTTAGCATATTGAAAGATACCTACTACATTATTAAACTCAGATATAAACAGTCAGTCTTGTCACATACAAAGAGTTAAAGGTAAATGCAAGTAATGTTCTCTTCGGGATATAAATGACTTAGAAAATATTAACATGAATTTAAGTATTATGTCAGCATTGAACTATTTGTGGTTGATTCTAGAGTTCAATCTTAGTACTGTATATAATTTATTATAAAGAATTTAAGTATTACATTAGCATTGAGCTGTTTGTGTTTTGTGATTAATTCAATAGCTCAATCTTAGTATTGTATTTGATTTAAAAGAAAGGATTTTAGTACATATTATATTAGCATTGAACTAGTTGTGGTTAATTCAATAGCTCAATCTTAGTATTGTATTTGATTTAAAAGAAAGGATTTTAGTACATAGTATATTAGCATTGAACTAGTTGTGGTTAATTCTAGAGTTCAATCTTAGTACTGTATATAATTTATTATCATGAATTTAAGTATTACATTAGTATTGAGCTGTTTGTGTTTAATTCAATAGCTCAGTCTTAGTATTGTATTTGATTTAAAAGAAAGGTTTTTAGTACATATTATATTAGCATAGGACTAGTTGTGGTTAATTCAATATCTCAGTCTTAGTATTGTATTTGATTTAAAAGAAAGGATTTTAGTACATATTATATTAGCATTGAACTAGATGTGGTTAATTCAAGAGCCCCGCCCCGCTCTTGAAAATCTGCCTCGGCATCCTGACTGGACAGCAGTCTTCCACATTTTCTTTTATATGGGGACTTGTGTCTTGCACATAATTAAATTACATTCTAGTAACTTGTATGTATAGATGTCAGTCGTTAAGATTCATAAATAGCAATCAAGGGACTGAGAGGACATTATCTTTTGGCAAAGTCTGTCTGTCATTATAAATTATATATAAATGACTCTACTTGGTCTGTAGGTATGTATGCAGTAGTTATAACTACAATGTTCTTATGATTCTTTTGGCATCGGAATTCTTTGAGCTTTTAGTTAGGAAAGTATTTAAATAAATACTAAAGTTATGAGAACCAGGGTTTTATCATTAACCTGGAAAGTCATTAGTTCAATCTTTGTTGAATAGTAATAGCCTCAATGCTCCTGGCTTGTATACTAAGAATCATGGTTTTAAGGTAGTACTCTTAATAATGTCAGTTTCTCCCCTGATTAGATAAGAGAAAACCAACTGGCACGGCTTCGCTTGGCCAACAAGAGAGCTAACCACAACACAAGCTTCCCGTAATTTGCCAACTGCAAGTCGATCTGACTTCTAGGTTATACAAAATCCAACAAGATTCAATTGATGACTTTATAGTGATACTCTAATAGCCGGAACACTCCAACAAGAATTAAGTGATTTACTCCATAGTTAACCTGAAATAAAAAAAAAACCTACTTGTCCCTGAATCCCGCCGATTGATACATTCGCATTCTGTAGAACATATTAGATCGACGTGATATCCCTATGTCCTACCTAGTAATTAAATAAACCTACACTTAAAGACGGGCCCTAAACTGTCTAGAGATACAATCAGAAGCCCAACAAAAGACTCGCGGGTCTTATTTTTGTGATTTTATCCCCGTTCCCAAACCTAATACGGGGTATTATCTAGATGCTCGGTATCCAGACGTGCAAATACCCTTCTAACTATGTTACTCTATTACCTAGCGGGGGTCAGCCCGAAAAGCACTAAGACTCTAACCAGCCCTACGGGACGACTTTCGCATGGCCGAAGCCTAGACCGAATCTATAACACAAGAGACAGTCATGGGAAGGTCAAGTACATCCAACCTAACGTAAGACAGTTTGCATGAAGCTTGGCCCACGTAATGATACCATCAAAGAACGACGCCACCAAGTTCGCAATCCAGGAACTTGTCCCAGGGAACTACGGACTATATCAAGCACAGGCCAAACCACAACCAAACCGGTGACTTCGATGCTCCTATTTCTAGGCAAAAGCACCGCTCGGTTAGTCACAATAAACCCGAGCCTAACGGGGAGGAATAAGCTGCCAATATTATGTTGGTACTAAGAAGGGAAGCTTCAAAGGTTCGAATTAACAGCTTTGCACACTTCGTGCGTTAACAGACTGGCCAATTATAACACAAATCGATGTAGATCCAATTATCACATAAAATGAATTTACATTCCATTCCTTATGGGAGCAGAATTCACTCAAAAACCCAATCTCGGTAAATATCGCAATCTAACGTGAAATAGATACCAATTCATGAGCTGAGGCACAAGTAATTCACATGTTTGTTTTATTAATTAACCTTATTTAGGTACAAACAGTATTTGAGCAGAGATTCACCATTAATTTTACTGAATTGGACAGCCGTTAAAAGAACTCGACAGGAGAAACGTTCAAGACCGAATATCAATCCTGAATCCCCGCGCGACGCTTCGCGGCTTCTATATATACTCCTCTTTGATGCAAACTTACACCTCGATGGCCCCCAAGCATGCGAAGCCGCTCAAGCAGCCCAACGTGTCCGTGAGAGCGATCCTATCCGTGTGACTCCACACATCTAAACCCTATCAATGTGTGATTTTTCCCTTTGTGCCGCGCCGCACTAAACTCATAAATTAAACATGCGATAGGTAACAACTAGTGTCGCCATGATACTCCATTCTATCAATATTTTTGTTTAATATTTTTAGTATTTAAAATACAACCCAGATTTGTTTAAAATAAGAAATAAACTACACAACATTTAATTATACTCCCTAATTATTACGAGGTTTGATTAAGTAAACCCCCAATAAACATTTGCTGATCAGCCATATATAATTTCTAATAATTGTAGCTGCACCGTTATATAAAACTAGTTGCATCCCGCATTGTTAACTCCAATCCCCTAATTAATGCAAGCCCAAGTATTTTCCACTCCGAATAAACATCACTTGTGACAATTACCTATGTCATTTAGTTATGAAAATATTGGAAGGCATGCTACACAACTATATTGTAACCTCTAACCATTCTAATTATGTTTATGAAGTAAGTGAGACAAACCCCGTTTCAACATGCCCTCTCATTTACTAGAATCCCTAACCTAGGTATAGTATAGATAACAATCATTTACATTATATTTTTGGCATTATAGATTGTTAGGTAAGATTATAAGATAGTTATCTACAATGTACAATAGTTCAAACCAATAGTTATATAACTATTTCTTCTATAAATTAGCTGTCTCAGTTTATAATTTGGATATTATATATTTTACTAAAATATCTAATACAAGTATTGTTTTTACTAAAGTAATTATTTAATTCGATTAAATATTCGGTACTTCAATGATATATCAACATAATATTGAAAAAGGCACATCCCTATTTAAAATAAATCACGCCATCTATTGGCATCCCCACAATCTACATAGGACGTGCAGATCTTTTCTATGACATAACTAATTTTAATGTAATGATATAATTAAACTAACAACAGAACACATGGGTTTTAAATCAGTGCCGAATTTACATAGTATCTGTCCCTCATTTAGACGTAATTAATAACTAACCATTCTTCCGTGACTTCTTGGCTTAAATTATTTGAAATAGCGCCATCTATTGTGTTTGGGTACTAACTTTATTGATTTTCACATGGTCACTTAACTTTGTAGTTCGCTACCTCACCGTTATCTAACGTAGCGCTTTTGTACCAAATCCGCATGTAAATGAAAATTAACTTATCTTAAATTTAATTAGAATCATACATTAATTTTAAATGAGTAAATGTATTAATCTCATTTTATTTGTTATTATAATATTTATAAATGTTAACGGTTATCTGGACCGTTACAAAAACAAAAAACTAGTTGCAGGTTTAGTACTTAAGACATTAATTGATGATAACGAACAACTTTACTAGTGATTCAATTTTTTTCCCGTTGGGCCGTGAAAAAGTGCGCACGTGAGATCAATTGCTCGCATCTGGCGGTGCTGGTATGTATGCACCGACCGTGATTCTCTTAAGTTTTCTGTTCGCCCGTCAAGCGTTGGTAAACGAGTTTTCTCTTTGATCGTTTGTTTGTTGATCTGATGGCCGATGGGGCTGCAAAGTTCTGGAGTGAAGACCACGGACCGGCAAGCGCAGTGTAGGACATCCACCCACAAGGTGGACAGACGACCTAGTAAAGACCGCAGGAACGCGCTGGATGCGAGCCGCTTCCAACCGGTCTTTATGGAAGTCAATGGGGGAGGCCTATGTCCAGCAGTGGACGTCCTACGGCTGAAATGATGATGATAACGTAAAGGACAACTATGGGGTCTTCAAATGACGTTTTGAGGCGGTCTTTTCCACCTTTATTAAGCTTTTCCTTTTATGTACTTCTAGTATAGTATTGATATTCAAAGTAAGTGTTCTCTATTATACCTAAAGCAGGAAGGATGTTGACTTATGTGACTGGGAATTGACTGGTGTGAAATACCCGATGTCTCATAAATCAATTTTTGTTCCATGCATCTTTGAACCTTCATTGAATGTTAAGGTGGTTCGATTTCCATACACATAATTTTTTCTATTCATGGACAAATGGAGCATAATTTTACAGTGAAATCACAGCTACTGGCATTTATTTTGGTAATTTTGCGGTAAATCACAAGTTTCTTAAATAAAACAGTAGATCGAACCACCGGTGTCGGTGAAATTGGTGCTTGTGATTAGACAAGCCAAAGAAAACGTATCAGGCGCTACACTATTTTGTATTGTTCATAGATTCTAGATTGCATTGTTACACTCACCAGTAGTTAGAAGAGCAGAACTGGTTCGATTGGGTTGAGTTGAATCGTCCGGAATTATACCCCAAATCCATGGTTTGATATTCTCCGAACTTGCGGTTTCAGCAAGACCTGCTTCTTTTCGTATCTTGTTTTTTTCGATCTTGTAGTCCCAGCAAAACATGTCATTGGGTATCCGAGTCCATCGATTAAAAGCATTTGGTAACTCCATATACACTTCAGGGTACTAAAAAGTATAGCTTTTATAAGTAAAACGGCAGGCGTACATAATTAAATACAAAATACATTGTCGTATTTTGTATTTATGTTTTTAGAGGTTTGGATGAAATTAGAAATGCAGATAGATTATGCTCTGGATAAACACACATAGATTATTTTTTATCCCGGAAAATACGAGTAAGCTCGCAGCTAAAGCTCTAAACTAAGCTCTATTTCACAAATCTTTAAAAAAAATTCTAAACGCCCTAAAACATATATTAAGGAAAACAGACGATCCCGTGTAGTCCTGTCAGTATAGTTATTATCAACATTTTTTACAGGTGTTAATGTCACAAAAGGCCACAATGCTTTGTTTTACCGGCAGCTAAAGCTCTTTATTGCAGTTTGAACCTACACACCTTAGTGTGTGACTTTACCGCGCTAACTACTGAGCTATAAATCATGTTTTGGTAAAATAAAAAAAAATCAACAATAATTTACTTACTTCAGTAAGGTACACGTTGAACAAACCAGACAAAATTACGGACGCCATCTTGAAAGTATCATTTGCTTCAAATATACCGGCTTTCACTGTCAAATTTAACTTGGATATCTCGGGATATTTGTAAAATATATCCTTTGCCGTACTGGCAAGGTCCCTGATATTGTTGTCGAAATAACTGCAAATTCGTTCCATGCCTTGATCTTTTCTCCTAATACCGGTAACATACTTTCCGAACGGGCAACACTTCATAATGCATTTAGCGTCCGTGCAAAGAATTTTATCATCACTTTCCGAATCTTTAATAGTACTTGATTCAACATCTTCCAGGGTTACATAGCGAAATTCTCTGACAATAAAACATAGTAACAGTATTGTTTTAAAGAGCTCCATTACTCACACACTTCCACTTTATTTGAACTTTAGTTTATTAATAAAGAAATACTTGAAAAGGTTACTGGTGAGCCGAACGTTTTTCCTATAACTCGAGTTCCAGTGATCAATGTTTGAGATAGGTACTATATGGGATGCAAGCGGGCCTGCGTCTGACTCACCTTGTGCAAACACGATAGATGAAGCCTGAAATCATTTTGAATTTTTATTTATGTTATATTAAACGGTTTTATTTAAATACAAATGCAAAATGATTTTAAGATTGGATAATAATAGCGAATCTAATTCGTCTCACCGCTGACACATATTTTTAACTGACCTAGTACATACCTTTGGAATGTGCTCATTCGTATTTTCATTTATTTTTATTTTATTTGCTTTGATTTAATACCAAAAAATTATGTTTGAGTCGAAGTCGAAAGTCTCAAAGTATGAGCGCCAAAGCAGCGACGCCTTGGAATATGTTTTGTCACTCAAAGCTATACTTAAAGTTATGTGTTGCTGCAATTGTAATGGACATACGTTATCTTTTACCATCAGGAGAGTGACTCGCTCGCCTCATTACTTTTTAACATAGCATAAAAAGTGCGTTATGAATTTAGGATTAGAAGATTTAGAATACATAAGTTAAACATATACTTTGATCATTCAAAATGAACTTCCGTAAAGTAACGCCTGAATCAATCAATATACACAATATGTAAAGGCGTGTAAAGTCTAGAACCAGACAGAAAAACTGGTGACTTATACTGAAATGAAGTTCAAAGACGTCTTCCCATCCGGTGCAATATTTAATTAAGAACTTAAACACACAGACACACACATTTATCTGTGATCTGATGACTGGGTACATGGGAGTCCAAGATACAGGTCTCATCTAGTTTGGGGCCCACTGGAACTTCTAATAACTCATGGTTATGCTTAAATGTTTTGTGTACCAATTGTATTAAACAAAATCACAGTTATTATTAAAATTATATATGTATCTCAATACTCTTCAGGCTTCTGCTCATGTACGTTGTATCGGTGCCCAAAATTTTAATATCAAAACAAAACGCATCGCTTTTTTAGTACTCATCACAGTGAGTCATTCGATAGTGAGTCTCATTTAAACCTGTAATTTCCCTAGCTACAGTACTCTACAATCTGAAACATAAGCATATTATTATGTGAATCCGTCCCCTTCCATATTTTTTCTGTTCTACATGTGAACACATTTCATTGGCCTTCCATTCTTATTTATTGTCATTATTAGTACTAGTAACTAGCTGTAAGTTTTCCCACTATAATAAAATATATTAAAATAAATAAAATGTTACTGCTTAGCGGTAGAATAGTTGGCGGTAAATACCCTTAGCAGGAGGTCGTTTAGGTAGGTACCACCGCAGTACCCGATATACTGCAAGAAGTAGTGTGAAAACAGCAGAAAGTATGTCCTAGTTCTTAGGGTAATTACAGGGCTGTTAAGATTAACTATCGAAAGTAAAATAAGTAATTAACGCCAAAGCAGCAATGCCCTTTCGCAATGAATTTTTCGCTACTCAAAACTCTTTTGTATGTAAAAACGCTGCTATGGTCATGGGTAGGTGTTATCTCTTGCCATGAGGAGATAATTCGTCTCTTTACATTAACATAAAGAAAGAAGAATAACTGGTATTGTGGTATAAACATCACTTATGCGACCTCCTGGTAAGGTTACTAAGCAATATAAAAGTAAAGTGACGAGCGAAGGAATCCGTACAGTGTCTTGAACTTGCACCCCAAATTTTAGTTCAAGTACACCTTTCATTAGAAGCATATCAGCACTAATCTTCACTGCACAAGTTCAACCATCCTTTTTTTTTAAAAAGATCTATAAATTAATAGAATAATTATGTCTGTCGTATGACCAAACACCTAGTTTATTTGTTCCCAGTAATTGCTCTTGACGCAAGTAAGGAAAATTTATTTATAACAATGACAACCGCTTACTAATATTCCGTTTATACTAATATATTATTTTAACTATAATGTTCCATTTGGATTCGTACCTCGGTTAACCGAAATCTTGTCTTTAAGAGAACTTTTACAGTTTTCGTGCTCCATTGCATCCGAATGTGCTTCAAAAATATGTCTCTTCAATGATCACTACTTGATAAGACTACTAATTCGTTCCCCTGTCGCAAGATAGGGTCATGATTTGAACTTCAATAGTTCAATATCTACTTTAAAGTAGGTAATTGTATTCTATAAGTTATCTGGTTGTTATAGTACAAGATTTGCTTAGTTTGGGGCTAGAGGGCATTGCGTAAAAATTCCTACGTAATTTATTATACGGTAACGTTTAATTAGAGTTATACACAACTCGCACACTTGAGCGATTTCCCACAATTGAGAGATTTAGTGGTCCATTTGCTAAATTGAACGTGCTAGAAAAATTTAATACACATTCGGGAGAGCGCGAGAATTGTGAAATCGTTCTTATGCACAATTACTTGGTAATGATAGGCCGCATGTATTTGTACCGAGTTAGATGTAAATAAATTTAGTCATCAATTAAAACTTCAAAACAACGAAGAAGAAACAAGCTAGGCAACTAATTAGATGTTCTTGGGAATATAGTTCGTTAGTTATCACTGTACCTACGTGTATAATACTATTATATAGGGCAGACTGTAGGTAAGTCTGTATTGCTGCAGAGTTCAGTGGGAGTGCTTTTTTTCGTAATTTGTCTATTATAATAATGCCTTAGCAGGAGGTCGTCTAGTTAGGCACCACCGCAGTACCAGATATTCTTCCGCCAAACAGTAGTGTTTCAAACATTACTGTGTTCCGGTTTGAAGGGTACAGCAGCTAGCGAAATTACTGGGCTGTTGAGACTAACCATCGAAAGTCTCAAAGTAATGAGCGCCAAAACAGCGATGCCCTGGACTTTGTTTTGCTACTCAAAGTTCTGTGTATCGCTGCAATGGTCATGGACAGGCGATATCTCTTACCATCAGAAAAGCGTCTCGTTCGTCTCATTACTTATTACATTAAAAAAAATGCTAGTTGCGCTGTTTTAATAGAAAAATAAGTAGCCATTATAGTAAGAGTGTCATTGCTAATGGTTACGTCTTGAAGAACACAATCAAATTCAAAATGTATTTTCTTGTATATTCATTTTTTTAAATACAAAATAAAAATAAGTCTTTATTCTGGTCACCTGAAGCCTCCTCTAGACGTTTGGCCAGGTCCCGATACAGTTCGAGAGCGGCCGGCCCCCACGGACCTAAAGTTTCAAGGTGACCAGAATCAAATGCTGGTATCTACTTTGGTCAAAAGCTAAGCATTGCCATCCAGCGTGGCAATGTTGCCAGCATTCTGGCCACATATTCCTCCTCTGACGGTTTTTTAGACTAAGTTTTTTGTATACATTTTGTAAATAGGTAGTATAATTTAAGGCATTTTTTATTTTGTTTAATAAAACTAATTAGTCTTTATTGATATTTAGATCAACAGAATCATTTTTTACTAAACTAGTATATCTACTAGGATACTAGGACTCCATACCATGGTGGTAGAGTACCTATATTAGTAGCCATCCGAAGCTCGCTATAACCCTCAAATTGAAAATCTGCCGCCAAGCATCGCACAGTTTGTTCCGACAGCTTTACTTGCGAGCCAGATTCATTCTAGGCTAAGTTTAGTTTCCCATATTCCACCATACCTCACAAAACATCTGGGCAGCTGTGGTCAAACATCTAGCCTGCCAACCATATAACTTTTTTTTTATTAATTTTGTATCTAGTACATAATTATGAATTGTATTAAAAAAACTGACTTGACTTCTGTCTGTATGTTCGTTTATTTCTCAGAAATCACGCATCGGATTTTGATTTTATTTTCTTTATCATTTTGATTTGTTTCTAGAAAGTTTGATACTATACAATATACACCACTAATTTTTAATTATTAGAAATTATCAAAGTTAATAGGTAATACATACCGAGTAAGACATCGTAAACGTGCAATCAGAATTTCTGTTTACTTCATAATGTCAAAGTTATTACTAGTCAAAATTTTCGGAAACCCTGCCTAAAATTATGGACATAGTACATAGTACTCATTTACTACAAAAGAATACTATCACCGGACCAGCTAGCGGTAACAAATGGCGGCTTTCATTGAATTGTTGCAAAAACATTTTCTTTCTCTATCGCACTATCACGACCGAAACCTCCCGATCCAGTTGCACGAGCTTGCCACGTGATTTATGAATGAAATTGCGACGGACTAGGTTTAGGTAAATGCTTACGGGTAGAATAATAACCAGGAATCACCTTTATTTGTGGATAATTTTTCGACATCGATTTTTTAAGTTTTTTTCATTGATGGTTCAGTTATAGCTGTAGATAACGCCATTTTTTTCTAGTAATTATAAAATAGTGGTGTATAATAATAAAACTTTTGTATAAGGCAAATTCGATGTTTTGTAATCAAGTCGCTAAAATAAATTGCGTACGTGCGAATCAAAGTAAACAGGTTTTTTCTAGGTAAGCGTGATTCATCTTAAGACTGTACTCTGCTTGACATGAGGTAGGGGGAGGTAGCTAGTAGTAAAAAAAACAATGTTATGAATAAGCAAAATTATTATTACATTCAGAATTTGAACATTTAAACGACTAGAATATACTTAAAATAATATCTTATTTACTACGCTAACTAATATTTCTTACATACTTCCACAATTTATTTAATTTGGAATTTGGATAATAAACGCATTCTAACATTCGGTAATATTTTATTTTAATTAAACCTCTCGAATCGATTCCACATTTTTCATACGTACAGTGAGGATAAAATTAGCAAAACTTGCTGCTCGAGTGGGTGTTCCCTGATAGATACAATCTCGCGCGCAAGTCGCGAGTGAATCGGTTTCTTCTAGGCGAGCGTGCTCCACCGTAGACAGATCAGATCTTCGCCTAACATCAGGCGTGTTGGTGGATAAAGCAAGCCTATCTTCAGCAAAAAAAAAACTTTATCTCGGAGTATGTATTTCCCGATAACAATTTGGGAATCAATAGTAAATAGGCTTTTTAAGGTGTTCCACCACCACGCTTAACATCAAGCAGGGAGTGGTCAAACGCAAAACATTTTTATTTAAAAATAAAGACCTTTACTTAAAAAGTAAACTAAAAAAAAACTTGTAATATATTATTATTTCTTTGTATTATTTACAGATACAATCATAGCAGCTTGCAAATTGCGCTCTTTAAAATGCAATCACAATGGATTTTAAAATTTTAGCTTTATTTTCAGGTTAATATTTTAACATGTTAATTCACGTAAATTTGTTCTTTGAGTCATTTTAACCATTAACAACAAGCTTTAGTCACTCTTGAAGCCATAAAAAGAGTAAAACAAAGTAGTATTTAAGCAACAAAAACACAGTTTGGAAATTGGAATGCATTTTACAAGTCAAAATCTTAATTATTGTTATTCATGCTAACGTTTCCATTTATTATGACAAAATCTACAAGTTAAAAGAATTATTATAAAATAAACTGAGTTTTTTTCCCACAACTGTAATTTAATAACAAATACCGCCTTAATGACGTTTCCGTAAAAAAAACTGACCACATTAAGAGCCTACTGACATAATTATTTCCAAATAATCATTACATCATTGTTCCTAATTTCAACAAAAAAATTGACGATAGCAATTAAATTCAAAAGATTTCATTTGGAGACGGGCTTAAGACTAATTTTATAAAATGTTAATTAATAATGGTTTTCTTCTCGTTAGGTATATGAAAATTATTAACATTTGTTTCGAAGTTATTAAATTGCTTTTTCTGTTTTATTTTAAAATGATTAATAATTTTCATAACATGAGGAATGCCATAAATGCAGAAAAGAAAATTGTCATAAATGCTCATAATAAATTTTAAAGTTACAACACCTAATAGTACCTAAATGGTGTAAAATACTAAACATCATGTTTATATCTACATTAATGTGTGCCCTTTTCATGCTGAGGTAGAATTCTAATAATATTAATTTACATTTATACATAGACATAGGGTCTATTACACAAAGCGCCATCTATGAATTTGATGCTTCATTACTACGATGTGTCTAACGTAAAGTCAACGTTACCCCAAATACGCTCAGAGAGTGGCGCCATCTATATCTCCCCGCATAACATTAAAAACTCGATTTACCATACCGTTTTTAAAAGGTACGTCGACAAGATTAAATATCATTATTCTTTACATCAGCCTATCAAAGGCATAGACCTCTTCCGAGACACACCACTCAGCTCTATCTTCGGCTATTCGTTTCCATCCACTGCCAGCTGTTCTACGTATATTGTCACCCCAGCGAGTTTTAGGGCGCCCTAAGCTACGTTTGCCAATTCGCGGTCCCCACCCTAGAACATGTCTAACCCAGCGGTTCACGGTTTTGATATAGATATGTCCACTATGCCCAGTCCATTACCACTTTATCTTACTAATACGCTGAGCTATGTCTGTGACTTTAGTTCTCTGGCGAATTACTTCGTTCGACCTATACGACGATACGACCCCTTAGAATGCCATGCCCAGCATTTACCATAGCTCGCTGAGCGTCTTTGAACTTGTGGACCATTCCCGCTGAAACGTTGACAACGTTTCAGGTCCGTAGGTCATGCATGACTTTTGTCTTAAGAAACTAATTTGATTATTATTCTCTTATAAGACATCTAACTCCCTCATATAATGGTTTTAAAGACAACTCAGTTTCAAAATCTGTCTTTTAAATTTGTACTTTTTTCAATAAAATTTCAATAGTATTTTCACTAAATACATTTGTACTTGCACTAGAATATTTTTGATTTAGCATCTACTTAAGAAATAAAAGTTTTTGAACAAGTTTTCAGTATAAATAGTGAGGATGTAATGTTGAATAATTCTAAGAATCAATTATAATCTTAAACTTAATTGGATAAAAAGAAACCCTAAACAAAAGAACCTCTTGAAGATAAACATGCACTTCTTGTTTATTAAAAGAAAAGGTTCAATTACTGCATATTTTCAAACATGCATGATTTGTCACCTAAAAATGTAGCATAGCTTATGTTACAATCATATAAAAGTCAGCGGGCTATAACTGACATAGCACTAACGTCTGTAAACATTATTATTTATGTCGTTTACACATTTTCTTAAATGTTAATGTAACCAAATTACAAATTTGTAAAGCTCAGCTGAAAAGCATACAAATAGTAGTTTCCTATTAGTATTATTTATGTTAGCAGTTTTCCTGTTGACAGAACTTCATCACGGCTGGAAAGCGTTTCATCGGTAGAGTTAAAAAATTAGAAGAATCGTAGATCTCATCCGTCCTGGCTAAAGTGCAAGCGTATTGTAGAGTTTTTCATTAGTTTAGGTATTAGCAGATTTACTCTTGACAGAGCCCATCTGCACTTCGTCACGGCTGGAGTATGTGCGAGATGATAGCGTAGTCTGCGTTCTCGACATGGGGTCTCCTCGAAGCTGCTTGTATCTGTACACACACATATGGTTAGTTACGACAGGCAAGGATTGAATAAGCTAGTTACAAAAAATAAGTTAGACACATTTTGATATTAGATACTGAATCAGAATTTATTAACCCTATGGCCATACTAGTCAATAGTCGACAAGTAATATCAATCAATATTAATGTATTTTAATTTATGATTATGATTATGTAATAGTATAGTCTAATGAAACAAAAAAAAAATTGATATTTTTGGTTTTAATAGTTTGATTTACGGGGCACCGTACTATGAGATGGTGGTCAAAGGGTTGATAAAAATGAACAAAAATAATAATATAATATTTTTTCTGATAATTTCGATTAAAATGTATACATAAGTAGATTTTTGTCTTCGAAGTTAGTCACAGCCATAAGCTATAATTATGTTCATCATAGAATAAAAAAGCAACAGGGGAAAAAATCAAGAGCTGCTTAATAATTCTCTAAAATTACTACGAATTTCGGAACAAAGATTTGAAACTTTAGAAACTATTCTAATGAACTTTGTTTCAATTTCTGCCTTGAGATTACAGTCCAATATTGATTCAGTTAAAAGAATCTATAGCAAATCATAATTATCTCAGTTTCGAAGAACAATATTTTGCCATAAAAATAGATACATACATTTTCACAGACCTCGAAGCAAGCACAGATAAACGAACACAAGTTAGCACATGGCATTTTTGAACATTATTTTTTACAAGACGGATCAACATTTAAACTCCCAAACCCGTAGTTAAGAAACACATACTTTAGGTAAGGCCGTGAACCGTCAGCATTTTCCCATGAAGCCATGGAAGACTGCTCGGTTTGGTATCCCATCCTATAATAATACGAATTGGATTATTTATGGAAATATATGTATCTATGTATATTGTATTCTATTTTTCCAACCTCTCCAAAATACCAACACAACATGCATGTAAAACAAATGCTCAATTCCTTTAAATACCTCAATAATAAAATTATAACTAAAATCACTTCAACCAAATAATCTTTTTATGTAACTAACATCTGCACCATTAATACAATATCTACTGAACCACAGGAGCAGCGCTCGAAAGAAAATAAAAACAAATATACAGGGATGGGTCCATTTGTATCTACCTATTTATTAAATGAATAGTCTTGCCAATTACTAGTTAGTCTTATTGCTATACAAGCGAAACAATTCGAAAGCAAGTTACCCAATAAGCAAATTCAGTTTCAACAATAAAATATTATTTTGAATTTATTGGTTGTAAATTAACAACTTCGACAAGTAGTAACGTCCTTGAAAATGTATTTATATAATAATTGAATTAAAAATGTTTAACAGAATTGGACAAAGTAAACATATCATCGATACCACTCACATCACCCAAATTTTAATTAGTTAAAATTAAATATCAAATATCTACTAAAATGTGCATAAAATGTACAATGTCGTGCATAGAAAATACCCGAAATAACAAGCCCCGATGTTAATATTCCAGAAAATCCAAAATTTTCAATGTTATGCGTTGATAAAACATTATCATACAAAAGTATAAGCAGTTCAGTCAACTCGGTGTTAGTTTCGGCACCACTTCGGAATGAAAAGTGTTTTGTACTTGTACCTTGACTTGTAATCATCTTTATTCATTTAAACATCTAGATTACAGTAGATTGTATCATTTAGTTCTAGTATATGTATTGCATTTTTGTCGTATTCTTCTGTGTCGGAGATGGTATTTTAATTATTCCAGTCATAGTTTTCATCATGTCTTTTTGTATCCAAAAAGATATAAATGGATTAATATCATCCATTTCATAAATAACCGCAGTTATGATCACAAAGTATTTTCATCTTTCCATTTTTTTAATTTTAATATTCATTTATTCCGGCAATGTATTCATTAGCAGCAGCTGCACAGCGGAATATTTCCCATATAATAAGAGAAGGATCATTTTTTAATTTAATTTATTATTTCTAAGCTTGGTGGGCACTGTCGCCAAAATTATCTCTAACTATCTACTTTGTCTTAGATCAATGAGATACAGCTCCATTTATGATGCTATCATTGTCGTATATTGTAGTCCTAATAGTTTCTTGACTGGATCTCTGATGTTGGTTCTGCCACCTACTAATATTTCTGTTCCTTATGTCTACCATTTCTCCAACGTTGTCATCTTGAGACTGCTGGTGGAATCTGTCTTTGATCCTAGATATAATTTACAAGCTGTAGTTTGATTTTTTAAACTTATTCTACCTAAAGTAAGTTTAGTAAAATATTAACTCTTACATAATAAATGCAATGTTTATAACCCGAAGGTCAATAACGATTCATTCTTAACATATTTACAAATTTATATAAACTTATTATGCCAAATATTTTTGTACATCAACTTTTTTCGATTATTTCAATCAATAGACCTTTAAATATTTTATTGTTTTTTTAATAGGTATCGCGCAGTTTTGATCTAGAACTCTGAATTGAAATGAAACTTATAGACAAATTTCAATGTTTTGATTATTAACGAACCTTTTCTTGATAAGTCTGAAGATCTTGCGCTTACAAACAAATATGATGAAAATGATGAGGCCGATGAGAACGTTGTAAGCATCCGTGAACTTCCAGAAATCGTCTATTTCTGGGTACAGAGCGCTTATCACTTCCAAGATCCAGTTTATTCCCATGACCGCAAACAATTTCAAGTAAAGTAGCAGCCTGAAATGGGAAAAAGAACAATTTTTAATTTTATGTTACATTTATTGTGTTAAAATAAAATTTAGTGCAGATAAATTTGAAATACTAGCTGCAAGAAACAGTCGGCAGTTACATTCGCGTTATTCGAAATAAAAAGCAATCCATGTTAATCCAAAGTATTATTTGCTTGCGTTTTATTTCACCTAAAACAGTAATTATAATGGGAAGAAGTAATCAACAAAAAAGCACACAAACAAAAACTTTAGCATTTATAATGTTGCTTAAAAGTGTGATTGTCATATTCTAGTAGGCACTTATTATACATTATGCATGTTGCAAAGAAGACATTTATTTTTTATGAACGTAAGTTTAATAATAATAATAATAAATATCGTAGGACATTACACACAGCGCCATCTGGCCCCAAACTAAGCAAAGCTTGTACTATGGGAGTCAGATAACTGATAGAATACTTAAATACTTTTTTTTTGTAAATACATACTTATAATACATACAGTACACCCAGACACAGAACAAACATTTGGTTTTATATCACAAAATGCTTGTCCTGGGTGGGAATCGAACCCACGCCCCACAGCTCTTGAAGCAGACATGCTACCAATGAGCCAACAGGGCTGTCAATTTGTAAACTTTTACTAACCATATTAGAATAAAGTTACTATACATCAGAATAAAATTACAAGGATCGCTTACGAGAAATAATACAAGTTGATGCAACAACTATTTGCACCTATTGTGTTTTAAAATATTCTAGTTATTATTGTACCCAAAAATGCAAGTTTATGCTGTGCTAAAGAGTTTATTTGGGCAGGTACAGGCATTACTAAGGGTAGGATTGATTCTATCATTATGACTTTTAGGTCAACCAATTTACCTTTGTTTGTCATTTCTGTGCTGGTCATGCATACTGCTCTCCTTCGACTTAAGCATGGACGTCTGTTTCTTGATTTGGGCGATCTTGACAGCAGTGAGTATAAAGAACGTCGTATTCGCTAAGCACAGAATCACTATTGGCCCGTAAAAGTATATTAGTTTGCTGGTACCTGGAATGAGATATATTAAAGTAGCTATTAATCATTTAATTTTGTACTTGGCATTACAAGATTCTTAGAAGTAAAAGTTATTTTCGGACCCTAGCGATAAGTTTCAACTTATCAAACAAATATAGTGTTGTTTGCAGAGAATCTCGTCATCGCGATGCAGAAATTATGTGACACTAGCACATCTATTTTAAGTTCAAGACACTAAAATGAGCGTCTGTTAGCGCCATCTGTTGGTGGAGCCTCGAAGTTTTAACTCAAATTACTAAGTTTATTTTTAAGGTCTTCAAAAAAAAGGCCTGGGAACTGTTTTTCGACTGGAGAAATAGCGTACTGACTATATCTATAACATAGATTTTTGTCTTCGAAGTTGGTCACAATCAAATGCCATAAAATATGTTCATCATAGAAAAAAACGAAAAGGAGAAAAAAAATACATCTAAAGTTTTTACAAATATTGTTAGAAATACCTTTAATTTCTAAACAACTTTGTTTCAATTTTTGCCATGAAATTACAGTTCAAATTTGATTCGGTTTAAGAATCTATGGCCAATTTTAATTATTACTTAGTTCAAAGTTTCTCAGTTTCAAAGTTTTGGAAAGATTCTGAACAACATTTTACCACAAAAATAGATACGTAAACAGTATACACAGATCACGAAGTAAGCACAGATAAAAAAGTTATTTTGTAACCACGCGACCTACTCGTGATATTGCTAACTGATACTTTTACCAGATCGATTCTTTTACTTTCACCGAAAAAAAATATCGTATCTAAATGTATGTTTCTTTCTTTTTTTTTCAATTGAGTTGTGTTTTATCCTAGGTGGGGGAGATAGCCTCTACCCGTATCGTTAGAGCGGTGTATGAAACGATTTGTTATAGAATTCTTACCATAAATGAAGCATCCGTTGTACCGCAGCATCGGGAGTAGTGGGTGCGGCGGCAGATTGGAAAATTCCAAAGCAGTCAACAAGATGGTCATAACTGAAGGGACTCCGAACGCGTAAACAGAGTAGGCAATGAAACGGGCCCGAGTTGACATTTTTCCAGACGGACCTCGTTTGCCACTGAAAATAAATGACAAAATAAGACCCCTTTTGATGGGTTTTATTGCAATATTATCCGTTCGTAACTAATTTTAAAAGTTTCTGCCCGTTTGCAATAAAAAAGACAACTTTGATGTAAACAAATTTAGACCTGTTAAATAAATAGGTATTTCTTTATAGGCAAGTTTTTTTTTACAACAAAAAGGAGGCGAGCAATGTCACAAAAGCTGAGTGACCAGTCGTAAAAAATAAATAAATATCGTAGGACATTACACGTAGCGCCATCTGGCCCCAAACTAAGCAATGGTTGTACCTACTATTAAAGTAAGATTATTAAAATGAAACTGAAATAAATACTTTTTTGTAAATACGTTGGTAGTTATGTACAATACAGTACTAGATATTCTGATAGTAGTTCGCGGTCGGTCCATATGCCGAAGGGCGTATGTTCAAACACCAACAATGAGCTTGAGCTGCCGGTGAAGGAAAACATCGCGTGGAAACCGTAGGATGGTGGTAGTGTATTTTCCATCTTCGACCACACCGTCAGTTAACATCATCAGGTGTGCTATGGTCAAACACCTAGTGATATAATGTAATGAAACATGACTTTCCGTGTTGCTTACAAAACTCCATCGAAGCTTGTGGTAAAGGTGCCACTACTTTACTAAAACATGTCCGGACTCGATCAAAACTAACTTTGTGTGCCTTTGACTATGACTTAGACTTATTTAACTTATGATACTTGAAAATGTCAAAACACTTGACAGTGGCAAATGCACAAAATGCGACGCAAAAAATCAAAGTACATTCATCAAGTAGTAGTGAAGCTTATTACTACTTATTAAATACCTACCTAACTTTTCAGACATTCAAAAGCCAAGGCTGTAGTTAAATAGTATACTATATGTTTGTAGAGATATACCAATTTTAGTAATTGCGCATACACACCCTAAATGATTACTTAGTTAATAAAGCTATTCATTTGTTTTGAAATGGAAAATTTTGGAGACTTCATATAACGAATTCAGCGAATTTTTATCATTAAAAAAGGCATGTGATCGCTATCACTAGTTCTGTAAAACAGGTGTAGTTAATAATAAAAAAAGAAACAATATTTCCATGCCAGTAAACCAACTGAAAAGAAAAAAAAATATTCATACATTTGAAAATGGAACCATACTGAAGGCATGTCGAGTTTTTTTGAAAAAAATAAATTATTTCCTATGTCACTCGAGACGATGTAGATGGGTAGATACTTAGTTTAGTGGAGTAAAGAAACCCATACGGGTTTCTTATTACATACATGAAACCTGAAAACATTACACTCGTTCGTTTTCTTCGGTCAAGACTTAACAAAGATAGATCGCGAAGTTTTAGTCCGGGGTTAACACTTTGGCAAACTGGAAACGATCTGACATAAACAATCATCTACTTCGGCTAGCTTCCAGGCTAGTTTTGCTTGCCATCTTCGATCTCTCTTATCATTAGGTGAGCTGTGGTCAAACACCAAGTCTATCAACCATAACAAACACGAAATGTTTTGTTCTCTAACAGTATTAACAGTTACAATAGCTGTGAAACATCAATCAACTCGTATAATGGCTTAAGTAATTAACGATTTTAGTTTTGTAACCGGACTTTGGTGAATGTAAACATAAAAATATTTGTAAAAATTCCATCGGGTCACTTCCCTATCCAAAGTACATCGCAGTAAAAAGCTAAGACACTTGTACTTACTATGCCAAACCGGTAAATGTTCATATATAGATATACGTATTACATACTTAGCTTGTTAAATAGGCTTAAGGAAAACCCCACGAGTAGAGAGCTGACTTTCTGGACTAGTAGATAAAGCAAGAGCATAGTACCTAATCACAGTGCTAGCACCGTAGTACCAGATATTCAGCCGCCAAGCAGTAGTGTGTAAACATTGCGATGTTCAGGCTAGTTAATACATTTAAATAAGTGCTGATGAATCATAAAAGAAACTGGACAATTAGGACACCTACCTGAAAGTCCACCAGATGTCGAAACACATCACGTTCAACCAGAAGAACGCGGACAACAACGCGAAGTAGATTGTGATGGCTGGAACAGACAGAAAATAATTATGAATTAAATAAATTTGAAAAAAAAAGCGTTAATAAGAGCAGCAAATAAAACAGATACAGGTAACGTACTCAAATAAAAACGTGCAATTAAAATTGCACATACAGACTTTGAAGCGTGACCTGTTTACTGTTGCGGAATTCCTTTGTCTGGAGTGAATTCTGGGTAGAATCAGGTATTAAGGTGGTTCGATTTCCATACAAATATTTTTTTCCATTTATGGACAAATAGAGCATAATTTTACAGTGAAATCACAGCATTTATATGCGGTAAATCACAATTGCTTACAAAAAAATCATTTATAAATTTGATTTTATTCTACTAATCTACTGTTTTATTCAAGCAAAAAAAACGAACGAGACCCTCCCTTGATAGTGAAAGATAAGGCCAATCCATGACCAATGCAGCGATCTACAGAAATTTGAGTAATAAAATAAAATCCAATGTATCGCTTCTTTAGCGCTCATTACTTCAAAACTTTCGATAGTTAGTCATTTTGCTAGCTGCAGCACCCTTCAAACCGGAATACAATAATGTTTATACGCTACTGCTTGGCGGCAGAATATCAAGTACTGCGGTGGTACCGACCTAGACCAGCAAGATCTGTATCTGCTTTTTATTAGGAGATTTATTTATCTGCCAAAAAATTGTGAGCTAACCAATACTTCTTAGTGTTAGTAATTTAAACGAAGAAACGCTTAGCCTGTCAACTGTAATAAATATATTATTAGTCTGTATAATTATAATAACGTTTATTGCATAAAATTTTAAATACAAGCGGCGTATTGATAACCGAGTTAAGTTTTTTTCCCAGTAATATGTTTCCACGGAGTTCAGCCGGCAACGGCTTTCTTGTTTTCTAAATCATATCAACTAGATCTTTTCAAGGTCAGAGTGAGTAGGTATCTCTACCTTCTAAGTCTGCGTGCTTCATCTTCGACCACACCATCGCTTATCGACACAGCAGGCGAGTCAAGGTCAAACGCTGATTTACCTATCCGTATTAAAAAAACTATTATTGTAGAACTAGAACATTTTAATAACGTAGGTACCTTATCCGAGTTAGAAATCTGCATAATTAAATGTAAATTAAGTAGTTTATTAATTTATTTTGCTACAACTTAATGATTCATAGAAAAAAATGGAGATCATTGGAAAATCCAACCCAGAAAGTCGGTTGTATGCAAAATAAATGCAAATTATCTTTATGGATTTATACAAAAATATAAATGAATCCATTAAGATGTTTGTTATGAATTTTGGCTTCGAAATCAAATGATTTTATTTGAAAAGGAATTATAAAAACTGTCTTGATCAGTGGCAATATTTTCTATAGTCTACATCTGTTGCCAGTTATCAAAGTCGTGCTGTCCCAAAATAATTGTGACTTTTAGGCCGAGTGACGCAACACAAAATTTCATTCGAAGCACAAAATACATATGTTTGGATGTTTTGATACTTTTTCTACGTGTTTCAGTGCTTCAAGAAACGAAACGAACGAACAAAATTGGTTTTGAACAACTAGAACAGTCGATAACGCTTCAAATCAAGATTTTTTTCTAGATCTCTATTTAAATATTTAGGATGCTTTTTGTTAGACTGCGTTTCAGAACTGCATGATTTAAATACACATTTCTATCAGGTCGCCATAGGATTGCCAGGAGTTACATTGCCAATGGTCCAAAAACTCGAACAAAACTGTTTAATTATACTTCTATCATACAAACAACTATACAATGGTATAACAACTACTGTCCGAGTTGGTGTTACGTAAGAGTTACAATCTGGACGCCTCACATTGCGTGTCAATACATTTCTTCTAGACAAGCATGCTTCATCTCAAACCACATCATCTCTTAGCATCAGGCGAGTTGGTGGTCAAATGCAAGTTATAGAAAAAATCTATCTTGAATTCAATCATGAATAATATTTATAAATCATGTATTTTATTATCATTAAACTACAAAAGTAGTATCTAAGAAAATGTGATATTTAGTTGACGTCATTCATAATTATAAAGTTAATGGAACGTTCTATAAATAACAGCAAAGACAAGAAATCCATAAATGTGTGCAATAAACAAACAATAGCAGTAGTAGGTAATTGCTATGCATTTGTTTGAGAAATAAACGGCAACAATTTTATAATGGGGGTTCACTTCTAACAAAGAAACAGATGAGATATTTTAATCAACAATAAATTTTATGCATGAAAATACTACCGTTTCTTCTAATTAAAATGTTTTGTAGGTTAGAATTTACAATAATTATGTCAAGATATCAATTCTACTTCAAGTTCGTGGATTTAGAACATTGAAACATAACCTACCTACCTTGAATATTCAAAATAAAGTTCCGCCAAGTAACGCCTGAATTAATCAATTATTATTGAAACATAAGATAACTCTTTATTGTACACTAAAAACACAAGCAATAAGAAATATATCGAAAGTTAATTACCATTTAACTTTTTAAAAGTTGCCTACATGAATGATCAGTCAAATATAAAAAAGGACAGAAAATAATTACACGAATAAAATCAGTCTCATTGAAGCAAACGCTTCTATCGGCTTCCGACTATTGCTAACCGTTATGTGGACATCAGAAGTTTCGAGAATAACACACAAAATATGATTAATATCTATGCGTCTTTCGATTTCATTTTACCTACTCCACTTTCTCTTAGCAAGGTCACCCGCTGCCCCATCAAAATAATTAACTTGACTCAGACTGATGTAAACCAAAACCTACTCTCATCATTAAGGAGAAAACATGATATTGGTCACTTTTAACTGAATCAGGTTTAACGGAACCAAGTACCTGTGATGACTGTATTAGGGACTTAAAATAAAATATGGAGAACAATGTTAATACTTTGTTAGAAACCGCTTTGAGTCACCTATACATAACTTTATTTTTATAGTCGCTAGTTGCCCTTTATTTTCAAGCTTCTTTAAATAAAACCCCATTTCTAATGTTCAAGGTATATTATTTTAATTATGTCGTTTCGGTTACAACATTGATAAGGATTTAAATGAAAATTTATATAACTTGACAATAATTTAAAAAAAAATACTATCCGAAATAATATTAGGCATCTAATATCTAAAACTGAAATCTATATATATACATATTTGCTATCTGAATTTTAACCATAATTTGGTACTTTAAAGCGGAAATATACCAAATAAATAACTTGAACACTTAAAATGAACTTCTGCAAAGTAACGCCTAAATCGATGAATTACCATTATATTTTCTTCAAACTCTGGCTTTAAATTTCCTCCAACCGTGTTCGAAATCGAAACTTTAAGTACCTATAAGTAAATAGTTTCGATGAGTTATATAAAATCTGGTTTTCTCACAGTACAGAAACGTTATTTCCTCGGGATAAATAACACAAACATCTACATTATAGTTTCAAACTTCCTTTCTAAGGTTTAGGATTTTACTTTGTAAGGATGACAGTCATCATTTCATGATGCACATTTCCTATTTCTGGACATGAAAGGCATATGGTCGGATGTCGAAAATGGCAGGTTTTCAGGAGAGCAAAAACAAAATTGAGAAACAATTTTGCCAATATTTATTATAAAAACAACGTTTTTAACTGTTTTTTGAAAATTATTTGTGATCACCATATTGACCTTTTATTTTCTTCAAACTAGACTAATCTAAACCTTATAGATAATTTTAAATGTTTTTTTGTTTATTTTATCGTTTAAATCCGACTTTATGCCTAAAATAATGTTGTTTATGATAGGCAGTGCGTGCATCATATTTTGATACGTCTCTATGCTCGCAAATTTTATGCCGAGACTGTAATTTAATATTGAAATACAGCATTATGGTTTTAACTTCTTAAAGATTGTAAACGTCTGATGTCATTACATTCTTGGCGACTTACAAATAAATTATTTCAGGCAGAAGTGTTAATATCGGTTAACAGTGAAGGATTCTCCCTCATCGCTGTTCGTGCAGGGAAATCGGATCGGAAGCGGATCGCCTCGGCCACCACGCACTTTCATGCAGGAGTGCTGGGCGTATATCGCGGCACGCCAGCTTAAACGACGTCATCCGTCGGGCTTTTGTCAGTGCCGGCGTCCCATCATTTTTAAAACCAAACGGACTGATGCGTGACGACGGCAAGAGACCCGACGGGATGACCCTTATCCCTTGGAAGATGGGACGGACTCTTGTGTGGGACGCCACTTGTGTCGACACCTTGGCGCCGTCTCATCTTCCTATGACTTCGGGACAAACTGGTGCTACCGCATCTAAAGCTGAAAACCTCAAACGGCACAAATATAGTTATTTGGATAGAATGTATCTTTTTGTGCCGTTTGGGCTTGAAACTTTAGGTCCGTGGGGGCCGGCCGCTCTCGAACTGTATCAGGACCTGGCCAAACGTTTAGAGGAGGCTTCAGGTGACCAGAATGCTGGTATCTACTTTGGTCAAAAGCTAAGCATTGCCATCCAGCGTGGCAATGCTGCCAGCATTCTGGCCACATATCTCTCCTCTGACGGATTTTTAGACTAAGTTTTTTTTTTACATTTTGTAAATAGTATAATTTAAGGTCTTTTTTTTTGTTTACTAAATAAATACTTTTATATAATAAAAATAATACATATACTAAATATGTAAGGATTCTCCCAAATCAAGGCAGACTTATTATCCAATATCTGTCAAACAACACAGTGCCATATTCTGTGCGTTCAAGAAACTCGCCGTGGCAATAACCAACTCCGACCAAACATACCTGGGCTCACGCTGGTGGCAGAGATCCCGCACGAGAAACATGGAAGTGCAATATTCACTAGACCGTGCATCTCAATCGTCTCCACTTCAAGCAATGCACTCGATACCATAACCATAACCATAGATACAGATTATTGCACTGTCACGTCGATTTATAAACCTCCCAACCTTTCAAACTCAATCCAACAGACCATTTTCGTAACCGAGATAACAAGATAGTAATCGGTGATTTTAACAGCCATAGTTCTTCCTGGGGATACCAAGACACAAACGATGATGGAACAGCCGTGGAACAATGGGCTGAGGCTGAGAACTTAATGTTGAAACACGATCCTAAGCTGCCGCATCCTTTAATAGTGAACGCTGGAAACACGGCTATAACCCAGACCTCCTGTTCGTCAGCGCACATATTAGCCCTCTCTGTAAAAAAGACGTACCTAAAGCAATACCTAACACACAACACAGATCCATATCCTGCCAGGTACACGCTGCGTTGAAGCCGACAGAAACACCTTTCCGGCGCCGCCAGAAACACTAACAGAAACACTAAAGCTAATTAGGATCAGTATACAAAAGATATTGATGCAAAAATAGGTAACTTGGAGCCAACTCATTTAAACTACGAGCAGTTTGTCGAAGTCACAAAAACAGTATCGCGCCAAACTATCCCAAGAGGCTGCCGCACGCAACATGTGCCAGGGCTGGACACCAATTCCTCAAAGCTCCTTAAAAATTACGAACGCCTTTACGCCAATAAACCCTTCTCAGAGGACACCATAGAGACTGGAAATAGGTCACTCACTTATAAATACCACTGCCATAAAACCAAGCAAGTCCGTTCCCGAAACAATCTGCTCTCCTGCCTAACATCCACATCTTGGGGTGCCTCACCACATGTACTCAGAACGTCAGGTCTGGCGCTCTGCTTCTCAGCAGGCGAATACGCATGCCCAGTGTGGAATCGTTCTTCTCACGCTAAGCAAGTGGACGTCACCCTGAACGAGACATGCAGAACAATTACAGGTTGCCTCAAGCCTAGCCCACTCAACACGCTTTACCCGTTAGCTGGTATAGCTCCACCCTCAATTCGCAGATCCGTCGCCTGCACTGTAGTAAAACTAAAACAGGAGTCAGATAGCAGACATCCGTTGTATGGCTTTTCCCCCCAAACATCCGCTTGAAGAACAGGCATAGTTTTCTTAAAGGAACCCCCGCTATAACCCAACCTGAAGCCCGCCTGACCATGTGGAAAAAACTTTTTTCTCCCCTCATCAACTTCGTAACACCTTCCGAGCAACTTCCAGTAGGTAGCGACCTCCCATGGCCCACGCGAAAGTCGTTAAATCGACTCCGGACCCAAGTGGGCCGCTGCAGGATCGATAATATGGCTAAGTGGGGATACTCGGACGCCGAAACGGTACAGTGCAACTGTGAGGCTCCTGCGCAAACCATGCAGCACCTTCTCTCGTGCCCTCGCTTTCTAGACTCCTGCACCATGGAAGACCTCCAGAAGCCACATCCCGCGGTGTTGCAGTGGCTAAATACAGGGAGAAAAACATCTAAAAAAAAAGGAAACTGAAACATCGACTCGACGAAGAAGACTGCGACCTTCAGAAAGTATTCGACGTTTCTCAAATAACTTGTTCAACAGTACATTCTGTAATAAAAATTGATTAGGTTCCTATGAATCCATATCAGAGTTTATCTACAAAATCTTATTATTACAAAAATCATGTAAATTTATGTTCTACTTACCTTAAAGTCTTGGCGACGATTTCATTTACGACCTAATAACCGGACGACCGACCGATGAGGAATCCGAAGATATCCGAACTATCTTCAGTACCAACCACGGTGCGACCTAATAATTTCGAATAAGTTAATGACATAAAGGTTTATAATTTCATGCGATTAACTTTTTTTACATTTTTTTTACATATTACAGCTAGAATGTCACATGATTGTATTCGATTTTATACATTATTAGTAAAAACCAATATTTTACTAGCATAAAGGTGTAAGTTATGATCCATACATTCATTCCGCTGCAAAGTTTAGCAGCATAAGTATGTATCTGCTTATACACCCAACGTGAATATCCATGAGGAAATAGAACACTTGAAATGCATAAGGGTTTATGTTGATTTGCGAACCTTTTATGTATTAACAATGTAAGGAATAACGGTATTAATAGAAATAAGTCTCTATGCTACATAAATATTTTGGAAACTCGTTACATCAGACTTTATGCATGAGTGTATCTCCACAATGAAGTAACATAGAAATACAAGAGTTAGTTTGCCAGAAAGAGAAGAAAAAATATTGTACTGTGATGTTAAAAAGTTTTTTTGTCGGATCTTTAGATCCGACCATATGCTTTTCATGTCCAGATTTGTTTTGCGCGGAACTTTGTTAATTCAAACAGAAATTACAAATAAAAGCCGATGATTTAAATAATTTAAATAAACTTTAAAGTATTGATAAGCAAGACCTCATTAATACTTTAGAATAGTTTTGAAATACAGAGGTTCACTTACTCAAGCTTGTGCAAGTCGTAGTGTTGATATTGTCGATGATGATAAGGATCTGCATGGTGGAGAAACAGGAGAAGCCAACGAAAAGGCATAAAAGGTAGACCATCAACACCTTTCCGTGAAGGTTTTGTAGCTCTGGCAGCCAAGCATACACGGCGACTGTCGCCAGAAGAAACACGCAAGAAATAATCATACCTAGAAAGAAAACATGAAACATAATATTAAATTAAACAAGTTTGTGGAGAATCAAACCCCAACAATGAGCTTGAACTGCCGGTGAAGGGAAACATCGTGAAGATACTATAGCAGGTTGTAGGGTACTCTCTCGGCTGGCTAGCTACCACCCTCAAGTAGAAAACCTGCCATGAAACACCTAACGGTGTGTTCCGGCAGCCTTACTTGGGAGCAAATTACTATTCCAGGCAAGGTGTACTTTACCATCTTCGATCACGATCGACCTATCTACATTAAAAAAATCTAGGTGAAAAACAAAAAACAGATTCAGATTAAGATTATATTATATTCACTATGTATATAGGGCTCATTATCTATGAAGGTATAAAGAGTGACGAACTCCCAAATTCCTGAATAAATGTCTAAATTTAACACCTTTCAGATAACGGTGATTGAAGCGCCGTTTGCTGTAACAGTTATATACAAATCGTTTTATTCTCGGAAACTTGTGCCATCTCTAGAAGAGTTTGGATAGTATAAGGTATCAGTATAATTATGTTCAAACAATCATAGATTGATGGCTTTATTCCTCGGAAACCAGCATGACGCCATGTTGTTGTTAAATTAAATGTGCCGTGTTTTGAGCGGTGCTAGTACGCTGTTGACCCGATTTGATATATAGTAAGTGAACTCACAAGTACTGCTCAAAGCATAATGATGTTTATCTTGCTTCTCGGCGAAGCAAATGAGTGCGTCCAGTCGAGAGGTCGTCTCGCCAGTCGAGGGATCTTCCGAGACAAAAGTGTCGATGCAATATTTGTCGGGTTCCTGAAGCGTCCATGGCGGTATGTTATTTGGCAAGTCGATGTATAACTTGCCATCCTGAGAACAAGATACAAATTGAAACGTTTAATTACAATCAAACTGACTTCTTGATATCATCAAAGGCTATTCTGGTAACGTGACGTGCCAAGATGCCTATGATACTTGTTGTTCATTGAAAAATATAAATATATCAAGCTGCTAAACAGTGTGGTGGAAACACAAGATAACTATTAAGTTACTGAACTTATTAAGCTAGTGAAGTTACAGGGCTAATAAGAGTTACAATGACTTAAACTACAGGCTGATGCGAAAATTCTTTAGACTTTGTTTTGATGCTTAAAGTTCTGGATACCACTGTAAAAGGTCCCGAGCAAGTTTCAGTTCTTACCAACAGTTCTTATCTTGTTTGTCTCACTAACTTAGATCAGACATGATACACAATTCGTTAGTATAGATTAAATTTAAAACTATCCCGATCGACCGGACTCGATCACGCAAAAACAACGATAGAAGGAAATATTTTATAAAAACTTAAATATTTTGTATATATTTCTTGCTTTCACTTTATGTTAAGTATGATAAGTATTTTACAATTGATAAATATTTAGATATTGAGTGTTCAAGGTATACCTATAGTTATTTAGTGTATTTCCGCTTAAAAGTCGTTTTGGTTACAACAGTGTTAAGATTTTAATTTTAAAATTAATTAACTTGACAATGTATATATTTCTTAAATATCTATCCGAAATATTCCGTGATATCTAAAATTAAAATTCGACATAAACATAAAATCTAAAAAATTAAAAATAACCACAAGTCTTTATATCAACTTCACGCTACAGTAACCACTTGCCAACACGTGTTTTGCCTTTAGCCGAGAATTGTTACGTTGATATTGTTAAATTTAATAAATACCTACTTATATATATTTTCAATTGCATTGTTCCATCATTATATAGATTTGGCAAGCAGACTACGAAAGCACTCTATACTAATTTAACAGATGATGCAAATGATAATATATATTCTAAAAGATACGTGGATTCCAAGGAATCATTCTACACGGTCATCAAATGCAGCAAGGTGGCAATTTCCATGCAATGATTATCTGATAAGCATATCCGTATTACGTGTACTTTAGAATCTGCTAAGTACATTGTACATAATGATTGAAATTGCATCGCATATTTATATATGGCCGCAGTCGTTTCCAAACCAAATATGTTTTTTTTATAGATAAATGTGTTTGAAATTACTACTTGCCAACAATTACTCGTTAGTCTACCATAATGGTGTATCATACTATTACCATGCCATGCTCATTATCCATGCCATGCCATGTTGTGTGTCTTGTATATGTGATATACATAAATGTGTGCGTACGTTCGTGCATGTGTGTTTTTACTTCGCAAAAAATTCCAAATTTATCGTTTTTTTGTCGTTTTTTTTACATGTTCGTGTAAAATTATTAATTTGAAAACTTGTGTTTGATGTAGTGATTTTTATCACTCGCATATGTAAAGTAAATGAGCATAAGCTGAGTTACAGCCCTAGTGTCAGAGTTTATACGGCTTAGCGTCGTCAAGTTATGTCATGAACGCTTCAGTAACATGATTAGAATTCACACATAATTACTTTTGTAACAACTTATACCTTTATTATAAAAATAGACAAATACAAAGGTACAGATAGTATCTAGTGCTCACCTAGTACCTATAAAAATCAATGGCCGTGCGTTAGTCTCACAATAACTCAAAAACGGCTAAGTCTATTTTGATGAAATATTTGATGTGTGTCAACCTATTCAAACAAAAATGAATACTAGCTGGCGGGCTATTACACCTACTGATGACACACACCACTTGCCGACACGTGTTTCGCATCTACACGAGGCATCCTCAGGACGTGTTGACTCTTTGAGCGCTTAGTCGAGACTCTCGATCAAGCGCTTAATTAATAAATTGTTGTCGAATTAGTTAAATTTAAGTCCTCATCCGGAAATAAAATAAATACGCACCTTGTATATTTAACACGTATAGTCGTATATATATATATATATATGACATATATTTTTATTATATTTATTTATTTCATCATCATCATCATCATCAGCCTATATTAGTCCACTGCTGGGCATAGGCCTCTCCCAAGACACGCCACTCAGCCCGATCTTCGGCTTTTCGCTTCCATCCACTGCCAGCTGTCATACGTATATCGTCACTCCATCGAGTCTCACCGAGTATACCACTGGGGTAGACGTGTTCTAGAGTGGAAACCGCGTATTGGCAAACGTAGCGTAGGACGTGATGATGGAGTCACGATATTTGTTTATTTATTTATTTATATGAAAAGGAAAACTTTTACCACAACGTAAATACAACTATTTATGCCGTTGTAATTATTTGTTACAAACCGAGTGTGTTTAAATTCACAATAGAAATCGGTAGATGGCGTTGTAATCATACACAAAATACTGGGCAGTCAGCTAGATTAATTGTGTAATGAAATCTATGTTATATAACAGTGATAATAATGTTTGCCGCTTTAGTAAAACTTAGTCATCTATTCGTAAACAATTAATAAGTTAGTTTGCGCCTACGTATTCACGCTGACGAAGAATGGGTACTCGAACACAATGAATCAGTATTTAGGTCAAATCTGGTAATTAACAGTTGCTTTGAATCAGGTTTACAGGAAAATTACAACGTCAATAGATGGTCTCATAAGATTTAGCAAATGATGCACATTTACAAATGCAGAGCTGTTATAAAATATCATAATTATGGGATGGGACAAGCTTCTTGGAAGCACTGTCTCTGGACCATAGACAGAAGCCTGGGGTTAAAAAAAGTTAAAGGTTCGTGACGAATTTTGTCGGGAACACGTAAAGTGGCGTGTCGCCCCGTTGTATTTTTTTCCAATACCAGTGTTTTGTCGAGTGTTTATGCATAAAAATGGTGATGTTTTATTCATAAAGTGCCGAATCACAAGCGCGTGTGTGAGAAAATGATATAATGTGGGGAAACATGACTTTTCGTGTTGCTTCCAAAACTCCATCGAAGCTAGTACTAAAGTCTTCGAAGTCACCACTACTTTACTAAAGCATGACTGTACTTGACTGACACGGACTGTACTTGACCAAGACTGGGCTTTGACTATAAAATAGCTACGAGTTGATACTTGAAAATATAAAACACTTGACACTGGCAAATGCTACGCCAAAACATAAAAAACTATCAAATTATCGTTACTAAGATATTGTAATGAATTAAAATAAATTTAAAATAATTACATATTTTATGCAAAAAAATTGAATAGAATTAAAAAAAGTATTCCGCCCTGTTTTTATAAACTGTCCCACTGCTGGGCGAGGACCTTTTCGCAAAAGGAAAAGGGTAAGTCTAATGTCCACCACACCGGTCAAGTGCGGGTTGGTCAGATTTTGTACATCTTCGAAAACTCTTTACTTTTTTATGGTTGACAAGCTAGGTTCTTGACCACAGTTCGTGTGGTTGAAGATGGAGCTGGTTCACAAGTGAGACTGTTATATACCCGTTATATGCTCGTCGGCTGATTTTCAATTACAGGGAAGTCAAACAACAGACCCAGTCGTACTCTTTATCTCTACGAAGTACAAAAGTGACTGTATTTTACAGTACCATCAAGAAGCTGGGACAATTCCGTAAATTTATGCTCACTCTATACATAATCAAACTCTTTGGAATTTGCGATCATGATACGCGTAGATGATAAAACTAGACACGACTTGCATAAACAGTTAGTAATTATACGGATTTCTTTGTAACTAGTTGTCTTGTTTGATAACAAAACAATACAAGCATTAAGTAAGTACATAAGTTAATGATACTTAAATGGTTTCGATTGATAATGAAAATAACGGATACCGTATTAGAAATATGTTCATTGATTAGGTCTGCGACAGACGTCTGTTTGTCCGTCTGTGGATTTGATACATTTTGTTGGTGACAGGCAAGGTGTTTGACCACAGCTCACCTGATGTTACGTGACTGTGTTTAACACACCGTTAGATGCTCGGCGGCAGATTTTCAACTTTTTTTTATGTTTTTATTTATAATTATACGCTCCACAGACACTGGGGTCCGTGACCTTTGTCAACTTTAGTAACATTTTTTTTTTTACAATTTTACATTACAAAAAGAGGATTTTCAACTTGAGGTTGGTAGCTAGCCAGTACTAGAAAGAAATCTACCACAATGCTATGGTTTCCTTACGATGTTTTACTTTACCGGCAGCTCAAGCTCATTGTTGGGGTTTGAATCCATGCCCTTCGGCATGCGAACCGACTGCGCTAATCACTGAACTATCATCGCTACAGAGTCTGTAAGATGGTAAACCCACCTAGCCTGGAATAACTGGTTTTCGGTTGAAGCTACCGAGAAACACCGTTTGGTGCTTGGCGACAGATTTTCAACTTGAGAGTCTACTTACAAAAAAGTACCCTACCGCCAAGCTATGGTTTCCTCACAATATCTTCCTTCACCTGCAGCTCAAGCTCATTGTTGAGATTTGAATTCACTCCCACTGATCCAACCATGCTAGCCACTGAGTTGTCATCACTGCAATGTATTTTCTCAGAAACGTAGGTAGGTAATTAACTAAAATTTTCATAGGATAAATAAACAAAAAATATGAAAATAAAGGTTAACCAAATGTGATTTACCGTTTTTTATTTAGTTCTATATTTAAACCGGCACAATGTGAGTAGTTATTTGTGTTGTCTTTTTCTCATTCAATGTAGGTGTAATGGTGTATGTATATTATGTGTTTAATTTAAGATATTATCTTTACAACAATAATGGATATTATAATGTGCTAGATGAATACTCGGTACAGTAGTGCTTGAGCTTTTCCCTCGCATATATTTAAATCTCGTACGAAGTACCATGATTATTTAAAAAGACAGAATCAGCTAAGTCGATTCAGCCGTTCTCAAGTTGTGCATAACAAACGAGCATCATTTTGATTTTGATTTACTGATATACATATAGACTAGCTGGCGAACTTCGTATCGCCTAATAGCCAACAGACAGCAGCGCCACCTACCGGCTCTAATAGTCTTTTCAAACCACCCAAGAACCCATTGAAATATACACACAAAATTTCATTGAAATCGGTCCAGCCGTTTAGATACTAAGATAGAGCAGCGCTCCGAGTTTCACACGCTGTTTTATGACTAGAAAGCGACTTCGGCAAATTTCGGGATTAAAGCTATCTGCAATCCAAATTTTATCCAAATCGGTTGCGCCGTTACATCATGAAGAAATAACAAACTGAATTGATATTATTTTTCTAATTACGGTGAGTTGACATGATAAAGATTAACGTGATGTTACAATTGTTACATCTTCTCGCTGTAATGGCTAAATAGATTTGTATAAAATTTTCAATACATATAGCTTATATCCTAGACAACTTATTGTTAACGGCGGATGAAACCGCAAACGCAGATAGTATTAACTGATTTAAAAACAATAAGTGATTAAAATTTCGCCATGGTCTTAGCAGAATGGCCTTTATGGCCCATTGACCGCTGCTTTGGAGGCCTACGTCGCCTGGTAGTGGCCGGGGAGGTCAATCGTTTCATCTCCGATTATAAAAACAACAAGTTTTAATTTTTAGGTAGATTACAATTTTATAACGTAAACCTAACCAATTCGTGTGAAATCGAATCCAGTGCCGTTCTCGGATGTTCTAATACACTGTATAGACAGTTGAGTATGCTTACTAAAGTAATTAACACACACATCCCACACAGATTTGCTAGATGTCGTATCATGTGTAAACTACCATTTTTTGATGTAAAATGAAAAAATCTACCAAAAAATGACATAAAACAGTTATTTTCTGTACCTACTTGATATCGTTATAGTGAACCTTGAAACGCGGAAACGACAGGAGAAATGCAGAACAAGGAAAGAGAAACTTTCCGGCTACGTAAAGGGTCATAAGCTTGGGGTGTACTTAGCCGAAAGGGGATTATTGTTGTTGATTTATCATCTGACAAGGATGTAGTATATATTTTTAGGTTTTTGTATATTTTATAGATGTTTATTGTTTATTTATATTAAGTCGTATATCATCTTTATTTGTTTGCTGTATTCGTTTATTTATATAGTTATATATTAATACATGATTAGATATATTTATATATACAATTATACATTTATGTTTGTTTTGATGCGCGCTTACAAGCATATTTTATTTACTGTGGGCTGGCAGAAAATGATTGAGCATTAAATCCTCCTTTTGTACATTTTATTTTGTAAGTGATCAATAAATTATTAAACAAATAAATAAATATTGTACTAACCATTAACAACTGTTACCATGGGCACGACTTTAAGCGTAAAAAAATCAGCTGTTTTATAGAAAAAGTTTGGTGAATGCTAATATTTTTTCTAGAGGCGTGATCATAATTACTTAGGTTTAGGTTTAGATAGCCTAAGCTTATACCCCGTATATTTTATGTATTCAAGTGAACTTTCAAACAACACGTACATGTCGAATCATTCGACAAAAAGTTCACAATCGACGAGTTCGACATCAATTATTACGGTCAGTACCTATTTAGTAGATTTTTTTGATTAATAAGATGTTTATTGTATGTTGTTGTAAATGTACTGTTAACCTTTGTCTGAAGTGTATATGGAAAAATACCTAAAACTCAATCAAACGAGTTTCTTCTAAATTTAGAAGAAACTCGTTTGATTAAATTTAGTTTTGTCATAATTTTGGATTTACAAACAAATAACTTACGCAAGATGCTTAGCTATGATAATTAAAACAATCATTATATAATTATTGTTATAATTAATAATGTTGTTAAGATAGTAATAATAAGTAGTTTAGTAATTAAGATATTTATCACTGTATGTTTTCCAAATAAAATTAAATAAAACACGATCAATTAATTGAAATAAAACAATTAAAGACTTACCAGTTTTACGACAGTCAGATTTTAGGTAACACAAATTAATTTAAGTGTTTATGGCACCTAATTGGTATTAATAATGCTAAGTTTATTAATATAATTGTGTCTATTTTAACAATATTTTATAAGTTAAGCGTACCTCGGTAGCACATTTCTCCTTTTTGAGATAAAAAATCTAAGTCACTCTCTCTATAGATACCCAAACCAAAAATCATGTCAACCGTCGCTCCGTTGCGTAAAATACGAACAAACAAATCAATCAACACACTTAAGGAAAGAAGTAGCAAAAAAGGATTTCAGTTTTATGAGAATTGACAAAAAACTTGAGTTGCATGGTCACCACTAGATAATCATTCAGTATTATGACATGCCCATTGCCCATCTATTTAGTTGAATGGCATGAAATTACAGATGTCTCACAAAAAACATCTATTGCGATAATCGTAGGAAACACGGACAGTTAATTTCATAATATGACGCTGTAGAATTATTTATAGTTATATAAGTTATCTTACCACTCTGAGGTGGTAATTCTTCGTCGCCTGTCCCACTCTCAACCGGACTTCCTTCAACTCCTGTGAGCAGGTCGTTTTCCCAAACAAAAAATGGAACGTCTCCGACGCTTTCCGACCCTCCACACGTTTATATTCATCCCACAACGGAGGGTCGAAGACATCTGTCGTGTTGACACAAATCTTCTGCTTAATATGATATCCAAAACCATAAGGGCAACACTTTGAAACACACAGTCGCTTTAAGCACACACAACCCCTTTCAACTCCATCGTCGTCCACAAAATATTCCCTCTTATCGTACCTATCCCCGTCAAAATACACTGCATTGTCTGAAAGGTGTGTACCTTTCGTTATATCCACTGTTCGTGTATCATTTTGTTTGCACACTTGGTATTCTAAAGTCGTTGATATCAATATCGAGATAACAATCACTTTTGTTAACATTTTATCTAGGTCCAGTCATCGAGTCGGCTTGTCTCGGCTCGTCATGTTTCGGACGGTGACCGGTGTTCGTGGCGGACAGAATACAACTGGTTGTTGCTAATGAAAGGAGTCTACGGCTGATGATTACTCAATGAGGGAATTCCGCCACCGCACGCAACTTAAGCGACATTGATATTTTTAAATCTCCGCTCCGCGTCGACTTTATATTTTACTCGTACCTACAAAATTAGGAACGTTATGGATTTCCCTAGATAGCATTTAACACTATCAAATTTTCAGTCTATTGTTTTTGTGATTATTAAAGTGGCTAAGCAGCACGTCAATTGTTAAACAATGAGGTAAACATGAGGTAAGAGTTTAGTAAAAAATGTTTTCTTGCATCCATCCGTGTTTGCGTTTTTTTAACGTTTTTACCTCGATACAGGTTGATCAACTCGTGAGTGTGCAGACTGGTTTCTTGTTTTGTCTGCCTTCTATATTAACGTTATGATATTTATAGGGAACCAGTCTGATTTGGGGAAATCATATTCTATTAATAAGTGCTAACATAAAAATTCCTACGTACGTATATTATATGTATATACATACGTCGCAGGATTATTTCCATTTTTTGTAAAGTAATTCACAGCTAAGGTATATTTGTGTTGTATTGTTATTTACTATTTGCATAACATAAATATACCTGCGGAAACGTGACAAATCTGGTTACTAGGTATAATTCAGACGAATTTTGGTAAATTAATCTACGAGTACAAACCAACTATGCGAGACTAATGACAGTACAAATATCGATTATAATACTATTTAATATATGTACTAGCTATTAAGAAAAGTATACATATATATATACATATAACTGTGTATAATGTAACATAATTTTAGATAGTATTAATAATATCTATTGATAACAAAAAGGAAACCTTAGCAAAAATCTAATAAAAAAAAAAAGGATTCTAATCTATAAAACATACATATTTTATTAATATATTTGTGACTGTCAGAGAAAAAAATAATAGACTTGAAGACAATAAAATACATAAATGTATAAAAAGAATTTGCTACGATTCCACCAAAATATGCCTTGTTTGACCAAATTGTTTAGTTATGTATTATAGAATAGCTTTTTTATGCACGCATACAAGACTATTCGGTTTTAATTGACCATTAGAAATTCACATCACGCTTATAAAGATTCTCTAGATACGTCTACCATAACTGAGATCTCAGGAATAACTGACATTGTTGCGAACGGCACGGTTATTTCCAAAGTGTTGGTCATTTAATAATAGAACATTAATTGCCCATTTAATAACCCTAATTTTTAAGGGCTAGGCGGAAGTGTGCTACATGGCGCTGTAGGGTGACAAGCAATTTGAGCTACAATGAATGTATTATGTACCTACAATTAGCACTACAATCCATTTTATTACCCGTCTATGTAAAAAGGTTATGATGTCAACAATCTATTTTGTATATACCTACACAAATATGTATGTTCATTCATATTTCCTAAACTATTAATATATCCAAAATAAATGCGAGTAGCTGTGATTTCCCTGTAAAATTATGCTCCATTTGTCCATAAATGGCAAAAAAATATTTGTATGGAAACCGAACCACGAATCGCCGAATTTGATAATGGACCACATTGTCGCAATGGGAATTTGGAGACGTGTTTGTCATAATCGATGACATAGATGTGTAAATTTATTTTAAAAGTTTGTTGATAAAGAATTCAACTCGTAACCGCAATAAGGCAATAGTGTTGTGCGTAATCACCGTAGCCGCAAATAATAAAATTATACTGTATAATTAGAGTTAAAACTAGCTCTGAGTTCTCAGTATCGACGTTGTCGTTTTAATCTCTAGGTACCTAGTGTACGTAGGTAAGGACATATTTATACTGTCTTTTTGTGGTCTCTGTTTTTGGCATGGCTCAACCGTTTACAAGAGTATTGTACAATTATTATTTCTAATTATATTATTAGATTGATGATTAGAATTGATTACGGTATTTAGACAGACACCCTCTCTGATTAAAAAAAAAACGTTAAAATTTGTATTTTGTTTCTTGCTTATATGTAGTGTAGGTACCTAAAAATCAAATTATAGTCTTAAATTGTCCGAGTCAGTCAAACCTAGTCATGGTTTAATAAAGTAATGGTGACTTTACTATAAGCTTTGATGGAGTTTTGAAAGCAACACGAATACTCTATTAGGACTAGACTTGACTTACTTTATGTGACTTGGACTTATTTTACTAGATTCATCGTAAAATACTTGAACATATTGAAAAAATCTAAAAGAAAATGTACATAAGGGGTCTGACAAGAGGCGTAATCTATATTTTTTATTTAAACTCGGATTGTCACAAATTTCATGATGAATTACCGAGTTCTCGCGAAAACTCTATTATGCAATTCGAGTAAGTAGCTGAAGCTATGAAAAAACTTTGTCTAAGAACTGATCGCTTTGATTTTATAAAATAACTACGTTGTTATTGTACATCTGTTTTCCTATTAGCGATGGTTCTTTAACAACGATATTATAGAGTTAACGGTGCGTGAAGTTTTAATACACATGTGCTATGTACGTATCTACTTAATAACAATTAAAATATCTCGCGGTAGGTGCGCGCGTTGTTCCGTAGAAATAAATATTGATAGAATAGTTTGTTCTGTGTCTCGGTGTAAGTACTGTATGTACCTATTATAAGTATGTATGTATTTACAAAAAAAAACTAAGTATTCTATCAGTTAGGTATCTGACATCCATAGTACACGCTTTGCTTAGTTTGGGGTCAGATGGCGCTGTGTGTAATGTCCTATGATATTAATTTTTATTTTATAAATATCCTAAGTTTATTTAAAAAATAATTGAAACATAAGTGCCTATGTCCTATTTCATAATATTAAAAAAAAATTAAAAGTAAGTGAGACGAACGAGACGCTACCCTGACGGTAAGTTATAACGCCTGCCTAAACCATTGCAGCGAACCCCATAACGTTGAGTAATAAAATAAAGTCTAGGGCATCACTGGTTTGGCGCTCATTACTTTGAGACATTCGATGGTTAGTCTAAACAGCCCAGTAATTTCTCTAGCTGCAGGACCCTTCAAACCGGAACACAGTAATGTTTACACACTACTGCTTAGCGGCAGAATAACTGGTACTGCGGTGGTACCTACCTAAACGACCTCCTGCTAAGGAGTTCTACCACCAAGTACCTTCTTAGCCGAATCTTTTCAAAAGTAAAAACAGTACCGTACCTACTCCACGGATGATCGCACTGGCGCTAGGTATAGGTAAAAACGTAAAATACCGTCGCGTATTTTGAGGAGATTTCCGGTTTTTTACGACTAATTGGGTTTTGAAGATTGACCTTATTAGGAGACAAAATTACCATCAGGCGAGCGAAGCGTTCACCTCATTACTTTTACATTAAAAAATACTCGTTTGTTGAGCTAAGCTAGCGTTTTTTTATTATTAAACTAGCGACACTTAGCGAAACTTCGCACGGGTGCAATGTACATACTAATGCATATGCAAGTATTATACATATTATAAACCTTCCTCTTGAATCGCTCTATCTATTAAAAAAAACCGCATCAAAATCCATTGCGTAGTTTTAAATATCTAAGCATACATAGGGACAGAGGGAAGCGACTTTGTTTTATACTATGTAGTGATGATGAATATTGGAAGAAATTTTACACAGCGCCATCTAGCCCCAAACTAAGCAAAGCTTGTACTATGGGAACCAAACAGCAGACAGAATACTAAAATATTTTTTTTTGTAAATACATACTGTCTTATAATACATACAGTACACCCAGACACAGAACAAACATATAATAATATGTTAGTCACTCAAATATAGATTTGCGTTCGACCACACTCTGCCTGATGTTAAGCAGTAGTGCGGTCTAAGATGGAGCACGCTTACCTAGAAGAAACCTGTTTACTCTAGATTTGATGGCATCCATATTGTATTATACATCGTATTGTAGCTACTTACTATCTTTGTGATTGTATTCATTCTACATTTTTTGTGTCACACAGCCTCCGGCATAGAGTTCCAAAGCCTCGCTGTGCGAATGAAAAATGTGGAATCAATCCAATCACAAAGTTGCTTATCTATCGTATCGTATACACACAAAAGTGTGTTTCATATCTACAGATCTAATTCCACTCTACCTATTCTACTATCATAATCAGTCAGGACCTCAAAAACCACATTGTTTCATTCGTGGTATTCTCGAAATTTCCCACAACACGGTTTGTTTACATAATCACCGTACGATCTGCTAAACAGTAGAATTTGCTACCCGAGTGGATGTTCCCCGATTGATGCAAACGGTGTGCTTCTAATTCCTGAGTGAAATTATTCCTGCCAGGCAAGCTGCTTCATCTTTGTTTAACATCAGACAGATGCCTATTTGAGTTTAAAAAAAAAAAACGGAAAACATCGAAGGAACAACAACGGTGAAGGAAAACATCGTGAGGAAACCATAGCATGGTGGTAGGGTACTTTCTAGTACTCGGCTGGCTAGCTACCACCCTCAAGTTGAAAATCTGCCGCCAAGCATCTAACGGTGTGTGTCCGGCAGCCTCACTTGAGAGCCAGTTCCATTCCAGGCTAGGTGTGCTTTACCATCTTCGACCACACCTTCACTTAACATCAGGTGAGCTGTGGTCAAACAACTAGCCTGTCAACCATAAAAAAAAAAAAAAAATGTATACTAAAAACTGCGCTTGACACTTGACGCTGGCAAATGCACGAAGTAAGACGCCAAAAAATAAAGAAGAATACTATAAGCAACAAATATAATAATCGTATTTAATAATTTCAATTTTAATAATCACTTGTCATACAGAATAAAAACAAATTATAAAACCTGCGACTTATTTATAGCAAAGCAATTTACTAAATTGCTCTTGAAATAAAAGTAGGAGTTTAAAACTAATTCCATTAAAATAAATCTACTTGCATATCACGAAAGCTTTACAATTCACTAAAAAATTGTCAAGCGTATGTTGTTTTCGTAGCATGCAAAAATATAAATAAATAATAAAATAAAATGCGACATTCATATCAACGCGGACGAAGTCGCGGGCGCAAGCCTTGTGTACATCTAAGTCTACATAATGCAGACTGGGTAAAGTAAAAAATAATGTAAAAAACTGTCCGGACAAACCCAGAAGACTGGTAAAAGGAAATTACCATTCTAATCAGGTGAGAACTGTAGTTACTAGAAGATTAAATCAGTCACAAAATTAACAAACCGGAACACAGTATTGTTGACACAAACGGTTTGGCGGCAGAATATCTGTACTGCGGTGGTAGGTATCTACCTAGACGACATCCTGCTAATGAGATCTATCACCTATTTCGAGTGGTATTTTGGTAAACTCAAAATTTACTGCCGTTTGCTCTGAGAGAAAGAATGTGTGTGAATAATCTCGAGTGCGCTAAAATATAGTCACTCCTATATTTAAAAAAAGTATTTAAGTATTCTATCAGTTATCTGACTTCCATAGTACAAGCTTTGCTTAGTTTGGGGTCAGATGGCGCTGTGTGTAATGTCCTACGATATTTATTTATATTACCTGACATTTAAAACATTTAATGATTGTTGCTTGTATTTGACATACATAAGTGTAGATCTATACATTATTGTACCTAAAGCCCTGCCCAGCCCTGACAGCCCTGTTGGCTCATTGGTAGCATGTCTGCTTCAAGAGCTGTGGGGCGTGGGTTCGATTCCCACCCAGGACAAGCATTTTGTGATATAAAACCAAATGTTTGTTCTGTGTCTGGGTGTACTGTATGTATTATAAGTAGGTATGTATTTACAAAAAAAAAGTATTTAAGTATTATATCAGTTATCTGACTCCCATAGTACAAGCTTTGCTTAGTTTGGGGTCTGATAGCGCTGTGTGTAATGTCCTACGATATTTATTTATATTTTAATAAATGCATTAAAATCAACCGGAAACATTTTTTTTTTATGGTTGACAGGCTAGGTGTTTGACCACAGCTCACCTAATGTTATGTGAAGGTGTGGTCGAAGATGGTAAAGCACACTTAGCCTGGAATGGAACTGGCTCTCTAGTGAGGCGGCCGGAACGCACTGTTAGATGCTTGGCGACAGATTTTCAACTAGAGGGTGGTAGCTAGCCAGCCGAATACCTACTAGAAAGTACCTTACTACCACACTATGGTTTCCTCACGACGTTTTCCTTCACCGGCAGCTCAAGCTCATTGTTGGGGTTTGAACCCACGCCCTTCGGCATGCGAACCAACCGCGCTAACCATTGCTCAATGGTTAGGTTAGGTTAGTTAGTTCATGGTTATCATCGTTACAAATAAATCTTAAAAGAAATGATGTCGAGCACGCCAGCGTAGGCGCCATAACAAAGTGGTTATTTATAATTCATCTTGTTTATTTGTCTTGTGTCTGGTGATGATATAAATCCATGTCAATAACCCTGACATTCAGGGAAAACATAATAAGAGGAAAAGTTTAGTTGGTACGAGTTCTACAAAATATGCAGAACTAAGATTACCTCATCGATTTTGCACGCCAACCAATTGAAAATGGCTTTTGTGATTCAACACAAAAGCCATTTTCAATTGGCAAATCTTTTAAAGTTGATTCACGGCCGCAAAACAGACTCAAAGCACGTCGGCCCATCGCTTCCAATTATTCAAGCTGGTATGGTGCTCCTACAAAAAAATGTCAGCTGTACTCCACGCACGACTGGATTTGTGCTGACAAGTGAAGCCACTATCCCGGTGAAAAGTACCTCTTAACCTTATCAAGGATAAATAAAATTGATTGATTCAGGCTTTAGTTTGTGACTAAGCGCTCGAAGAGACAACCCGTCCTAAGGATAACTCGTGTAGAGGCGAAACACGTGTTGGCAAATGGTTACTGCAGCGAGAAGAGACTTGTGGTTATTTTAATTAGTTATTAAGTTTATGTCAAAATTAGTTCTAGATAGTAAAGTTACGATTAAGTTTTTAATTAATAAATTGTTGTCAAATTAGCTAAATTTAAGTCCTCATCACTATTGTAACTGAACGACTGTTAAGCGGAAATAAACTAAATATATACCTTGAATATTCCTATAAAGGATGTCTTAGCATCAAGGTAGGCATCGGAGTTTGGCGAAATTCATGTTTTTGACCTAAAGAATATCAAAGTATCAAAGGATTGCTCAAAAAATAAATGAAAGTAACTCATGTCCAAACAAGCAGAAGAGCTTAACAATTTATAACCTGGCTGCGAATAAAATAGCAATAAATAATTAAAGAAAATAAACTTTTTAAACCAACAAATCATTCCTAATTAAATTTAAACATATTACTTCAATATATTTTTGTAATCCCCTTTTAATTTCCTTTATTTAGAAATTAAAAAAACCAAACCTATCTAGTAGGGTACTTGACAGGTTTGGTTTTTTTTATTAACCTATTAGGTAGGTACATATATTGCGCCAAAAACCCACGAATGGTTTTTTTAAACTACCCTTCTAAGGACACTTGGGTTATTAAGACGAATCTAATGATGCTTTAATTGTCGTAATCCATTCGACCGTTTGGATGATGAGGTAATAAAGAAATTTACATACATACAAGATACGCGCGAAATACATAACCTTCCTTGGCAGTCGGATAAAAATCACTAATCGATAACTACATATAAAACCGCATATTAACTACAAGTTGCTGAAAACTAAAACCAACCAACAACACCATATTTACAACGCGGAAAATTCTAGGTTTCAAAATCAGTAATATATGCCTAACTACTTTGAAATTCCTCATTTTCCTGCTCTAGTATACGTATGAAAGCTCCTAAACAAAGCGGTATGTGGGTTAAGGCCAATGTGCCGTTTGCAAGCTTAAAACAGACTAGTTTATAGTTAGTATGTATGTAAATTATATCGTAGAGAAATTACTAGAATTATTTTTGGGATGGATGATTCCCAAGAAATCGCAAGAAACAAAAAGCAGTGCAAGTTCTTTGGAATGGTGACAACTCTTGTTAAAAAATAGTTGTCTCGCATGATGCTAGTTTATATTGGACTGATCCTACTAATATTATAAATTTAAAAGTTTGTGAAAATGGATGGATGGATTTGGATGAAATTTGGCACACATATATTTTATTACCTGGACATATAGGATAATTTTTAAATCAGAAAATTGTTAGATTCCTGTAGGATTAACAAAAAACGATCTACTGGAACTTTCGTAGTAAAATCTTCGAGACTTGTTCCCGCGAGTAATGCCCTAACAACATTGCAAAGACAGATCAAGGTTTTTGACCTGAAGCACGCGAGTGAGCCAGAATCTTTCTTATCTAGATTTTAATAATAATAAAACAATGAAATACACTTACGTATATACGTACATTATTATTTTAACAGTAATACTTGATCGCACACAAAACGTTATAAATGAAGCTTTAGAAAAATCTGCTGATACAGTTGGTGTATATGCCGTGGGGACAACTTTAGGTTTTTAACCCCGATGCAAAAACGACGGGGTGTTCTTATTCTTATTCTTATTCAAAGTGGGGGCGATAGGTCCTGCACTGACGTCCCGCTTGGGGTGTATTGTGCATTTCCCCCTGCCAGCGTCTACCCGAGCCAACCCAGCTCCTTGAAGTATCAGAGCGAGGCTCTGGGCCGCTGGCATAGTAGCTCCAGTGAGTTGGGTGGAAAGTTCAACGACGATGACATGAATGATGGCGAAGCAGCTTCATGCAGCCTAGTAGCAGTTCTAGTGCCTTCTGTGGCTTTGCAATGCAAAAGCACATGCTCTACAGTTTCATTCTCTTGTAAGCAGCCACGACATAGCGGACTATCCGTGGCTCCTAGTTTAAAGAGGTGACTATTCAAGTTGCAATGACCGGTTATGAGGCCTACTATGAGACGAAGGTCCTGTCGTTGCAGCTTCAATAGATTGTTAGTGATCTTCCTGTTAAGAATTGGAAAGGCGGTCTTACCATGTTTACAGACGGGGTGTTATAAGTTTGACGAGTGTTGACTGTGTGTGTGTGTGTGTCTGTGACATCATAGCTCCCGAACGGATTAACTGATTTTAATTTTGTTATTTTTTTTGTTGTAAGGTGAATTAGTCGGGAGTGTTCCTAGCTATGTTTGATAAAAATCGGTCCAAGCCACAAAATGGCGGATTACATATTTTTTCACAACTCTCTCATAATCATCATCATCAGTCTATATTAGTCCACTGCTAGACACAAGCCTCTCCCATGGAGATGGGATGGAGTGACGATATCGTCACTCCATCGAGTCTCAGAGGAACTCTCGAACTCTCTCATCATGGGTATCAAAAGGAAGGGTTTGACTAGTCGACAACCCTGTCGGGGGTTTTCTAAATTTTAAATTGTTCTTTTAACGCCAAAATGAGAGTAGATTGAGGAAGATCTTAACACTGTAATGACGCAACGGTATATCAGCTTTAACCTCTTGACCCCCCTCTACAGCGTCGAGCCTCTAGAAATGTTGCTGACCTCAAGTGTACCAAAAAGACCCACTTAAGCTCCGTAGAGATGTGGGCTCTCTTTTTTATGCAAGAGTAATAAGCGAAAGAATCGTTCTCGTATTTATCTTAATCGACAGTAAAAGATAGTGTCCATGACCATTGCAGTCAGTTCGTGACCACGGCTATCGTGACATGGTCAAAACGACGAGGTTAGTAATAAAAATTACTTTGTAATGTTTTTTGCGCGACAAAGTTCCAATAATTATTTTTTTTAATTTAAAAGTTATGAGACGTTTTGTTGATGGTTAGAGATAACGCATGTCCATGAACCTCGCAACGATACACAAGTAGCAAAGTTATAGTTTGAGTAGAAAACAAAGTCCAGGGTATCGCTGCTTTGGCGCTCATTACTTTGAAAGAAAGAAAGAACGAAAAAGATTTTTAACAGGTTTTTTATTATTTTCTTTTTTTTTTTTTGGAACATTCGATGCTTTGTATACAATAGCCCTGCCATTTCGCCGACTATATTACCTACACTTTAAACCGGAACACAGCAATGTTTACACACTACTGCTTGGCCGCAAATCATTTGGTACTGCGGTGGTAGGTACCTCATAATTACTAACATAATTTAAAAAGTATTCATGTTGCTAAAGTTTAAAAATTACATTGGCATATTGATTGATTGATTAACTTTTTAATGCACACACTAAAAAAAATACAATACAGAAGAAATAAACTTAATTAATAAGTCTAACAACTGGCGACCTCATCGCTATAAGCGATCTATTCCAGGCATATGCACATACAATCATGCTTATACCTTAGGGGTGACTAAAGAGTATAACTCGATTACGAATCAATGAACGTACATAACATAAGTACTACTTTTCTTGGTTGTCTGAAGGCCACCACTTGTGGCACTAGTTGATAAGGTTTTTTTGCTCTCTGTACTTTTTCTGTTTATGGTGGGCACAATAAAGAGATCTACCTATCTATAGGTACAAGTTATACACTACAAAAATCTTAGTCACCGACAGAACCAGGTATTCGGATGTCGCACGACAGACACGAAAATGCAATGGGCAATAAATAATTTTAATTTAGAACCGGTCGAGGCATTATTATAAAGTATATTATTTCCTTTGCATCCTGTTGTGATTACATTATCCGCATTCATGATATTCTGGTGTTGTAACTCACAGATTGAATGACATTTACTGTATGTAAACCAAGGACTATTTTTTTTATAATGTAACTAAGTTTAACTTACGCCAACTCGCGCCGAAACAATAACATGATAATGCAATTAAAAAATATAAGTAACTATCTTGCGCCCGCGACTTCGTCCTCGTAGACGTTCAGAATTGGGTTCAGAAAGAATTGAAACATATTATATAAGTAACAAAAGAGCATTCGTTTCATCGGTCATGAAATTTACGCTTCTTAATTATCTAAAAGATACCGTTTATTCCAAAATAATGTTTCGACGCTTTTCACTATTTACCTCTTGTAGTTTGTTTTTTGATAACCGACAAGAACCTAACACTTTCTCGAGTTAATAAGTATCCCACATGTCAATCCTGGTAATGAATTATGTGTGTGCCAAATTGCATCCAAATCCGTTCAGCCGTTTTGCGTGATTTAGTAACAAACATCCAAACAAACAAACTTTTTATAATATTTGTGGGAGATGTTGTAACACTAACAAGAAAAATGTAACATATAGTAAGTGAATAAAAATAATAATAATGTATGTATTTAAATTTATTGATTTTAATTTTGATTACAATTTTAATTTTGATTTTAATCCAGTATGTTTGTTATTAACCTTGCTTAAAACAATAGCAGTATTTTAATACAGAGTCAAAAATAAGCAGTCTTAAAAAAAAAAAATTTGTAGGATATCTATTTAAAAAAACCTAATTTCACAGGCTGATGAAAAAACATCACTGTGTTCTGGTTTGAAGGGTACTGTAGCTAACGAAATTATAAGAAATTCAAGCTAATTGAGTCAGTTTATATTTATACATCGTGACCTACAAACCTAGAAATGGATAAAACTAATAAAATGTACTTTATGTTATATGCTTTTATGTAAATATCGAACTATACGTACCTGTATTTTGCCAACAACGTAACATTATTAAAATATGTACTTATAAATAATCACTATTTAACATAATTATTAAGCAATCCTAGATCTATCTTTGATTTGCATCTTGTAGAATGAGGTCTAACGCAACTTTTGCTTAAAAATATTACGATAGATTTCTGTATAATTTTTTTGCAACATAAAATCCGACAACACTTAAAAGTTCTCTCACTTATCATTCTTGTAACAAAAATTGCATAGTAAGTCCACTCACCTCTTGTAGATACCACGGAAATTCATCAAAGTAGACACTATCGCATGGTTTGCCATAAACAAACGCAGCATATGAGCGAATGTCCACATTTCTCTTTAAGGAGTTTCGATCATGCTGATCCACCCCATTAATAAGTAACATATCTTTTCTAGGATATTTTACACATTTCTTCGAAGATAAATCGACGTAAAATCCGACCGGGCAACATTTCCTAAAGCAATTCTTCAGTCCGCAAGTGCAGTTAGAAACAATTAAATCAGTACGTTGATAATAATCTGTTGAATTACCAAATTCGAAATCATCGTTCTGCAAAACGGTATGATTTCCATAAAATTCTTCATCACTGACTAACACCACGTTGGAACACCGATTTTTGTTACTAGCAGTTACTGAGAGAACGTACAGAGTGACTATAAAATTTAATACAATAAATTCGCGCATATTTTATTGCGAAGTTGCGCGTGGTGCGCTACCAGCTTCTAAATTACTAGTGTGTGAATACGAAGTGTATGTCATTCCGTTCGGAATTTAGTCAATCGAAATTTATTTAAGCTCGCGTTGTTGGTCGGAATTAATTTACAATTGTCTGTTTGCTGGAAGTCAATGTCAACATTGTGGCGAGCCCGCGACGCGAGGCGGGCGTGACGTACTGATATTAAATCTACGTCACGAAATCACAGGTAAGTATGACGTCCTACAATCCAGTAGTAGCTATAAAGTATTGGAAAAGGTTTATACCCTCGAATTTTATTCACTTATAAATAATCTTTATTTTATTATTAGAGAGACCAGGAGCGGTTTCAAGGTTGGTTATCCCATAACCAGAGAACGAAACTTTTTTATTTAACTTTCATCAGTCGACAAGGTAAGCGCGCTAGGTGTCATTCCAGGCTAGGTGTGTATACCATCTTCGACCACACCGTCACTTAACATCAGGTAAGAGCTGCGGTCAAACACATGCCACAGCCTGCCAACCATAAATAAAACACGCTTGAAAAACAAAACACGAACGATATTTTTCTTTTTTTTTTAAAAAGAATTATAGCTCTTGTGACTCTGGATGATGTAAGGATTCTAACGATAAAGTAACATTCATGGTAAGTCTCAAAGTAATGAGCGCTAAAACAGCGATACCCTGAACTTTGTACTGCTACTCAAAATTCTGTGTACCGCTGCAATGGTCATGGACATTGGACATGCGTTATCTTTTACCATTAGGAGAGCATGTCGTTCGGCTCATTACTTTTAAATTAAAAGAATCTACGTCGGTTCATGCATTTAAAAGTTATCGTGGAGTTAAAAAAACTCACAAACATATATATTCATAAACCCTGAAAACATTACACTCCTTTTTGGGCAGTCGTGTAAAAATACAAGCTTACAAAATGTCACTTTGATCACATCAGTAGAATTAGTTCCAAAGTTTTCAACATTTTTTTCGTACAAATAAAATTGTTACCATAAAAACATGTAGTCGTATTTCACGATCTTCACGATTTTTTTTGAAAAGTTTACGTAGTACGAAGCTTTGGCGCATTGCTAGTGAAGTATAATAAATACCTATTACCTGCTCCCTGCGGTTTCACCTGCGGCTTTTAATTTATCAACAAATTATATTTACCTATTTCGAATGTCCACATTGAGGTCTTTTATTTGATAGCAAAAACGATATGATAACCTCAAAAATTGGGTTGACGTTGCATATTGGCGGTATAAAATTTGGCATATTTGATTTACTATGACATCACATTACGTAATGTGAAAAACGATCTGGGTGTCTTCAACTCGAGAGGAAATAGATGTCTGGACATGAATGCTCCATCTTATACTACAGCTTATCATCAGTTTATCCAAATATATCACTTTATAAAAAATCTTACTTGAACGTCAAAGAATATTTAAAAAAAAATTCCTTCCCGAGTTTTGAGCGTAGCCACATTTAACTGTTAATTTTTAAAAGAAAGATAGAAATAAAGGAAACAGTTAATAACTAACAGTCATTTTTATGTGATGTTTTTATAGATGTAGCTGTAATAAAAATTAAAAAAGAAATTAAACAAACATTTAAATAAAAAAATTAAATTAACATTTATATAAAGTGATTGACATTTTGTAATTGACTCGTAACTATTAATTTAAATTTGACATTATTTGATAAGTATATTTTATCCAATTTTTGCATACCCATACGTATGGTCTAAGCGATGTTTTAATTTATGTATCAATATTTTGACGATAATTAATAGAAAAGCCAAAAATTTAGATACGGGGTTGACAAATGCCATCGACATGTCACGTGGACAGCTTGTGTCAATCCCGTATATTTTTTGGAATTTCTTTTAGCGTTAACGCTGTTTAAATGTTACTTGGCTAAGTCATTATTTATTTTTGAATGTGAAACTAGGTCCGTAGGGGCCGACCGCTCACAAGCTGTATCAGAACCAGACAGAATGCTGGCATCTATTTCCGTCCAAAGCGGCAATGCTGCCAGCATTCTGGGCACGTTTCCCTTCTCTGATGGACTTTTAGATTAAGTTGTTTTTATACATTTGTAAATAGTATAGGTACTAATAATTCTAAGATATTTTTTTAAGCCTTTATTTGTATGTTATAATTTTAACTAGTTTTTAAAGGAAATACGTGTCTACGTGTGGAGCGTGTATATTGTAACAACCCCCTTTACAGATTTTAATTTATTTTTTAAATAATTTAATATGGATTAAAAGGTTTATATTTATTACAAGGTTAAAGATACGATATTAAGGTAAAATGGTAATATGTTGGTTTAAAGGTTTAAAATAGTTATATGGTTAATGGTGTACTGGTTAACCGCTTATAATCTAAATCTCTATTTTGGCCATGTGATCGTCTAAGGAGGACTCTACCTTGCAACCGTAATAAAACCCAAGACAGGTTTGAGATGAATCCTTATAATGCCTAAAATATCTAGACCCTACTTCTAAACCTAGACCTATTACTGAAGTTAGCTTCCTTAGCATATTGAAAGATACCTACTACATTATTAAACTCAGATATAAACAGTCAGTCTTGTCACATACAAAGAGTTAAAGGTAAATGCAAGTAATGTATTCTTCGGGATATAAATATTAACATGAATTTAAGTATATGTTAGCATTGAACTATTTGTGGTTGATTCTAGAGTTCAATCTTAGTACTGTATATAATTTATTATAATGAATTTAGGTATTACATTAGCATTAAGCTGTTTGTGTTTAATTCAATAGCTCAATCTTAGTATTGTATTTGATTTAAAAGAAAGGATTTTAGTACATATTATATTAGCATTGAACTGTTTGTGGTTAATTCAAGAGCCCCGCCCCGCTCTTGAAAATCTGCCTCGGCATCCTGACTGGACAGCAGTCTTCCACATTTTCTTTTATATGGGGACTTGTGCCTTGCACTTAATTAAATTACTTTCTAGTAACTTGTATGTATAGATGTCAGTCGTTAAGATTCATAAATAGCAATCAAGGGACTGAGAGGACATTATCTTTTGGCAAAGTCTGACTGTCATTATAAATTATATATAAATGACTCTACTTGGTCTGTAGGTATGTATGCAGTAGTTATAACTACAACATTCTTATGATTCTTTTGGCATCGGAATTCTTTGAGCTTTTAGTTAGGAAAGTATTTAAATAAATACTAAAGTTATGAGAACCAGGGTTTTATCATTAACCTGGAAAGTCATTAGTTCAATCTTTGTTGAATAGTAATAGCCTCAATACTTCTGGCTTGTATACTAAGAATCATGGTTTTAAGGTAGTACTCTTAATAATGTCAGTTTCTCCCCTGATTAGATAAGAGAAAACCAACTGGCACGGCTTCGCTTGGCCAACAAGAGAGCTAACCACAACACAAGCTTCCCGTAATTTGCCAAATGCAAGTCGATCTGACTTCTAGGTTATACAAAACTCAACAAGATTCAATTGATGACTTTATATTGATATTCTAATAGCCGGAACACTCCAACAAGAATTAAGTGATTTACTCCATAGTTAACCTGAAATAAAAACCCTACTTGTCCCTGAATCCCGCCGATTGATACATTCGCATTCTGTAGAACATATTAGATCGACGTGATATTCCTATGTCCTACCTAGTAATTAAATAAACCTACACTTAAAGACGGGCCCTAAACTGTCTAGAGATACAATCAGAAGCCCAACAAAAGACTCGCGGGTCTTATTTTTGTGATTTTATCCCCGTTCCCAAACCTAATACGGGGTATTATCTAGATGCTCGGTATCCAGACGTGCAAATACCCTTCTAACTATGTTACTCTATTACCTAGCGGGGGTCAGCCCGAAAAGCACTAAGACTCTAACCAGCCCTACGGGACGACTTTCGCATGGCCGAAGCCTAGACCGAATCTATAACACAAGAGACAGTCATGGGAAGGTCAAGTACATCCAACCTAACGTAAGACAGTTTGCATGAAGCTTGGCCCACGTAATGATACCATCAAAGAACGACGCCACCAAGTTCGCAATCCAGGAACTTGTCCCAGGGAACTACGGACTATATCAAGCACAGGCCAAACCACAACCAAACCGGTGACTTCGATGCTCCTATTTCTAGGCAAAAGCACCGCTCGGTTAGTCACAATAATCCCGAGCCTAACGGGGAGGAATAAGCTGCCAATATTATGTTGTCACTAAGAAGGGAAGCTTCAAAGGTTCGAATTAACAGCTTTGCACACTTCGTGCGTTAACAGACTGGCCAATTATAACACAAATCGATGTAGATCGAATTATCACATAAACTGAATTTACTTTCCATTCCTTATGGGAACAGAATTCACTCAAAAACCCAATCTCGGTAAATATCGCAATCTAACGTGAAATAGATACCAATTCATGAGCTGAGGCACAAGTAATTCACATGTTTGTTTTATTAATTAACCTTATTTAGGTACAAACAGTATTTGAGCAGAGATTCACCATTAATTTTACTGAATTGGACAGCCGTTAAAAGAATTCGACAAGGGACCCGCACCAGCCTGATTCACAATCCAGACCACAATGGCCGCCGAACCGAATCAGAATTACCGCGAAAAACCTAAATCCCGCCAAAACTACCAAGCTATCCCGCTATTACATATCGATCGAACCTGCCAATCGGTGCGCGTAATTAGTGATGTTATAATTAGTAATTTATTCATATTTTTATTCTTAACTTATTAGTAACTAAAATACAATACAGATTTGCTTAAAATAATAAATCAACTACTTAACAATTTATTATAATTTCCAATTATTATGAGGTTTGATAAAGTAAAACCCCAATAAGCATTTGCTGATCAGCCAGTGTTAAGTAATTTCCCATAATTGTAGTTGCTCCGTTATATTAAACTAGTTGCGCCCCGCGGTATTAACGCCAAATTCCTAATTAATAAAAGTCCAAGTATTCTCCACTCCGAACAAACATCCATACAACAGGAACCCTCACTTGTGCCAATTATGTCATTTAGTTATGAAGGGATTGGAAAGCAAGCTATCTTACCTAACAATCTATAATGCACAATATTTTAATACAAAATAGTTTCATAATTGTTTTTCTCTACAAATTAGCTGTAACAATATATAATTTGGACATTATCCACTTTACTAAAATATCTAATATAGATATTGTCTTACTAAAGTAATAATCTAATTCGATTAGATATTTGGTATTTCAATGATAGATCGACGTAATATTGAAAAGGGCACCCCTATTCAAATATAACACACCTCCTTCCGTCTGTCTACATCGGATGTGCAGATCCTCTTAATTCATAACTAATTTTAATGTGAAGATATAATTAACCCATCAACAGCACACATGGGTTCTAAATCAGTTCCGAATTTATGTAGTATCTGTCCCTTATTTAAACATAAATTATCTAAGTCTAAATGCAAAACTATTGTTTCCTAAATTATTGGCTTTAGTTATTTGAAATAGCCCATCTACTGTGTTTGGGTACTAACTTTATTGATTTTCACATGGTCACTTAACTTTGTAGTTCGCTACCTCACCGTTATCTAACGCAGCGCTTTTGTACCAAATCCGAATGTAAATGAAAATTAACTTATCTTAAATTTAATTAGAATCATACATTAATTTTAAATGAGTAAATGTATTAAGACCTTATTTTATTTGGTTATTATAATATTTATAAATGTTAACGGTTATCTGGACCGTTACAGCAACCCCCAAAATTTACGAAGATATTAACTTTTATATCGTAGAAAATTTTCCTAAATAAATTATTTTGAATAAATGAGATAAACCCCTATTGTAATTGTTATTACAATAATTGTAAATGTTAACGGTTATCTGGACCGTTACAGCAACCCCCAAAATTTACGAAGATAGTAATTTTTATATCGTAGGAAATTTTTCCCAAAGAAATTAATTTTAATTTACAAATATTTATAATAAACACCAACCTAAACCTGGAAAGGAAATTTATGTAAAGGTGCAAGTTAAATTTGTCAGTATTCGAGTTCCAACAATAATTATGTGTCAGCTAATGTATGTGTATTTTCCCTAACACAATATGATTAAGTTGTGTTTTTAAACCAACAAGAATGTAATCATCATAAAACCTCCAACTCCAAGCTTGATAATATATCAACAATAAAGAAAATTCTCCCTTCCACAGAACCCCCTAAAACTGAGAAAGATTTGGGTTGTGAGTCCAAACAGCGCTAGCCACAGACGGATAGACCACTCCTCAACAAACCTACTTTCCGTTTATCAGGAGTTGCCCATACATCCCCTCCAGATTTAGCAGATCCCTTAAGCAAAATGGATTAAATTCCGTATAGCGTCAATATCCCACCAAGAGATGTTAGTAGAACTCAGATTACTTTCCTTTGGAGAATGTGCAGTGTACCAGATCAGATTTTCATACTTTGTAGAGTAAAAGACCTTTATAAAATCAACGTCTGTTGATGAAATGCCAGCTGGCCTAACCTAACACCAAACCTCCTTTATAAAGGTCAACTTGAGTAAGTGTTTTGTCAAACCCCAAATTCTGACAAACGACTCCCATTCCGACAGTGTTATTAAACTGCTTCATTCTATCTATCAGTATAACGATGTACATATATAATCATATATAGAATATATATTTCAATATTATACGTATAGTTTCGATTCCCACCGAACAATCTATCTATCTATGTATATTCCCAACTGTAACCCCTCGCCCCAATGATCCAATAGAATAACACCATCTAAGGTCCAAGAGTCTATAAAATTTTGCACCATTACTGAAAAAAAATAAATAATAAATAACAAAACTTCTTTAAATTAAACAAATAAAACTACTACCGCATTACCTTTATTTTTATTTATTTTTTAAAAATATTTAATACCTTTAAAATCAAAACCAATACCTGTGTAGACCTTTACCGAATACCAATTACCAAGTCATGTAGGGATAGTGATATTTGAGTCCAACACAATAAGCACAAAATTCGTTTTTTAGCAATGCTTTATTAGGTTTTTTTTTTCCACCCCCAATAAAAGAAAACATTTTTCCATAAGTATAATTTTATTTTTATAATCAATAGGTACATTTCATAATTTTTACATCTATATCATCTGAGCCGTAGGACGTCCACTGTTGAATATAGGTCTCGCCTATTTTTTTTTAATCTAAAAATTTGCACCACGTCATAAACCGTTCCTAGACTAAATTCCACCTCCAACTCAATCTAACAAATTTCGTATTAGAAATCCGTGAAAATTACGATGCCCTTACACTCCATATTGTTTCCTAGCAAGTCTACTTAACATCAGTTAACTAAATGAATTTATTCAGATTGAGAATTTACACAAATATTTACGTCGATGTTGTTAAAATAAAATCTTACGTAAATTTCACGAAGTAAGTTGTTATGAGGCAACCCCCCATTCTTGCTTTCTTGAATCGCGGGAACTACAAATAATAATTATAAGAAATTCTCCACCAAGCCTAGTAAATTCAATTCTTCCACGAATTGAAGAGTTGAAATAATAATTTCAAATTTACCGCCTCTATTAATCAAATCTTAAAAAGTGAAACTTTTTAAATTTGCCGCCTTAATAACTGTACGTTTTAAACAATAGATACTAGGTACGTTAATTGCTAGCTAAAATAATTGTAATTTTCGTAATTCAAGCCCTGTAATTTTCGTAATTCAAGCCCTGTAATTTATTTTTGTTATTTGTAATGTCATTTGTCGACTTCTTCTCGAATCATTGCCTCTACTTCCATTGAAGTTTTATTTTCGACTTCACTTCTCAATTCAATAAATTCCGCTACTGAACGCTAGATGACGTAGAATTTAATTATTTTTTTTTTATAAGCTATTTTGCCTATTCGCTTTATAAGAACACATTCCGCTTTCTATTTTGATTACGTACAAATTATACATTTAATGACTTTTCTTCCGAAGAATACTACATTTTCCTGAAATCAAATATAAACTTTACACAAACATATTTATACAGTCATTATTAACATTATTTCTAAAGAACATTATGAGTATGACAATTTTACTAAACGAGACCTATCATAAGTGCTAATATTATTCTTTGAGGTCTTGACTGTGACTATGTGACTTATTATGACAGATTTATTTCTGTGACTTTGAACAGCGACCAAAGCTTATCGAGTTAACATCGCTCTATAAATATTAAACTACTTGACTTTGGCAAATGTCGACCGTACGATGCTATATTAAGAAAGTTTTGAATGAAATGTCAAACATTTCTTTTTTAACTTTTTTTTTTTCCTCAATAGATAGGTATGTTGATTTCTAATTTGATTACATTTCTTAATCGATACAATAGTAAAGTTGTTCCTTGTAATTCCACCTGTATGTAATTAGTCGCAATTAATTAAATTGTATTTCGATATTCTCTCCTTTGCCAATTTCACTAAGGTAGGTCAAGATGTTCAAATAAGAGAAATTACAAACATACAAACAATGAAGCATCGTTTTCCGAATTATGTTGAGACCAGATTTTAATTTTATTTTTCAAGTGTATTTCAAAATTTTAACTATGATACAGTCATTTAACGTAACCACTAAATTTGTCTATTTCCTTTACATACTTATCTGATAGCGTTAGCATTTTAAAATAGAAATACTTACGTATACTTACAGTTTTTAGTACGAAATTAAAGTTGTTATGGCGGAGATTTTTCCATACCTTACATTACCTTGAATTTTATCACGACATTACCATTACCTTTACCATGAACCTTTACCTGTTACCATCTTATTTTTTAAAACCTTACAACTACGAGTAACTAAATTTGTTTCCTAATTCATAAGTTTCGATCGATTTGAACTAATTTACCAACCGTCACTCATAATTGTCTCATCTCTATTTGACCGAAAATTTGAACTATGGATTTTATGCAACAACAAACTGGACTTACGAATTACGTGAGACCACTAATAGTATAATTACACGTTAAAATACGTTGTAGTACATTTCTCGACGTTACTACAGTGAACTTTACAAATTTCGACCAAAATGGAAAAGCCGCTAACCTCTAATGTACGAGTGCCTCAGATGGATACATTACAGTTACGCTGTAGCGCTGTATCTTTATTTGGTAAGTAGACACCCCTCTTATTCCCTATTGTTACAACCCCCAATCCAGTAAACCTTAAAGTTTCTAGACCTAACTTTGAAATGACTACCTGTAATCGTTTTACTTTAACCTTATAACCAAGCACAACATCAATGCTGATTAACTAATATTTGCCTATCAGATATCTTACTTATCTTTCGTGTGTATTTGAGTTTTTGTAGATACATACATACCTAATTTATTTTTTCATATTTACAGAACCATTGAATGCAACCTGATTTGGTTTGATGACTAAATTACAAGCCCAGAAGTTCAACCATGTCTTGACAACTACATGAAACGGATAAGTGATGAATGTAGAACTTTCCTACTGTTCATACTACAACTAAGAGCATTTATTTCATAAGTAAGTCACAATCCTTATTTATTTATTCTCAAAAGTAAGAAGTAAATTCTGCAATACAACCTTATTTGTACTTATATAGCAAAGTTAAAGCTCATTAGATTAGATATTATCTAGTCTTTCCTTCCCTATTCAGCTGTTTAAATTGAAATTGTGAAACCTAAATTGAGTTATGTGACTAAAACTTCAGGTGATCAAATTACCTATACCTATGTAATTTTTAGTTAATCCTAATATAATTGTAATATTTTTCAGCATTGTAAGACAAGTTAATGAAGCTTATATTTTTATCGAACTCAACCATTAACGAAAGATGACAGATATGGAATCCTAACAAGTGAGTGTATAAAAATAAATTTTTAAATAAATCTAGTAGTACCCTAATTTAATTATTACAATTTATATAAATTGACACGGATAGTTTGTTTAGTTGAATCTAGTCTTGAGATAGTAAGGCCTTATAAAGTATTATGATGGCTTACCACTCCCATCAGTAAGCTGCTAGTTGGCAGACAACAAGAAGTGTTAAAAATCTATCTAACAAAATTCTAGTTAATAACTGGCTTACTGACAATTGTTGTACATAGGTAAATAATTTAGTGAAATTTACCTATTAACTGTATCTGTGTTTTATTATGAAAACTAAGTGATAATTTAAGCAAACTATAGCCTAATGGTAAGAGTACAGCCTATCGATTACAATTAACAACTGCTCATTTATTGTATATACCCTAACATATTCGTAGTATGATTACTAACTTTTTAGTTGGAACCCTATAAGATTCTAAAGTGTGTTGTTGTTACCTTTCAGATGAAGTAACTGAGACATTAGAAATTACTTGCCCGCCACTACAAGTATTTTGAAAATTCTACAAGAACATTCCTCCGTTTCCTGCTACAATAGAATCCTATTTTATATGCAATTTCATATAACTTTAAAGTTTTACCGTGACTTAACTGTAACTATGAATTGAACAGTTTAAAGCTTTTGTTTTCCTTCAAGCTCACTAGGGTTAATAAAACAAAACTAGAAGAAGGTAGTGTGATCTCTAGACAATAAACATGCTGAACCAAAGATTATGTCCTATATTTTGAGTGTTAACCTTATTTTATAAGTAACTTGCTGAAGTATACTTATAATAATCTAGACTGTGAATCTATAAGTTTTTAATTTTAGTAGAATAAAAGAGAGTACCATTATGTCAGTGAAAACATCCTATGTAACATAATTGTAGGTTTTAGACTTGTTTGTAAATTTATTAATTTAAAATTACTATAATTTCTTTCATTTTGACCGCATCTTACTGATTGTATTTTCCCTATTCTTATGCAAGTTACCTATTTATTTTATTAATACATATTATTTTGTTCATCTCAAACCATTCGCATCACTACACAGCAACAATTTGTGTGCCATTCCACCTGAGCAGAAAGACACACTTATTTCATCTACTTATAGCAAAGGTGCTAGTTCCTAACCTACCCAAGTACATAATTATGAAGCTAAATTTTGTAAAAACCCTATAATGATTGATCCTGGTCTAAGGCACACCCATATGTAACAACCCCCTTTACAGATTTTAATTTATTTTTTAAATAATTTAATATGGATTAAAAGGTTTATATTTATTACAAGGTTAAAGATACGATATTAAGGTAAAATGGTAATATGTTGGTTTAAAGGTTTAAAATAGTTATATGGTTAATGGTGTACTGGTTAACCGCTTATAATCTAAATCTCTATTTTGGCCATGTGATCGTCTAAGGAGGACTCTACCTTGCAACCGTAATAAAACCCAAGACAGGTTTGAGATGAATCCTTATAATGCCTAAAATATCTAGACCCTACTTCTAAACCTAGACCTATTACTGAAGTTAGCTTCCTTAGCATATTGAAAGATACCTACTACATTATTAAACTCAGATATAAACAGTCAGTCTTGTCACATACAAAGAGTTAAAGGTAAATGCAAGTAATGTATTCTTCGGGATATAAATATTAACATGAATTTAAGTATATGTTAGCATTGAACTATTTGTGGTTGATTCTAGAGTTCAATCTTAGTACTGTATATAATTTATTATAATGAATTTAGGTATTACATTAGCATTAAGCTGTTTGTGTTTAATTCAATAGCTCAATCTTAGTATTGTATTTGATTTAAAAGAAAGGATTTTAGTACATATTATATTAGCATTGAACTGTTTGTGGTTAATTCAAGAGCCCCGCCCCGCTCTTGAAAATCTGCCTCGGCATCCTGACTGGACAGCAGTCTTCCACATTTTCTTTTATATGGGGACTTGTGCCTTGCACTTAATTAAATTACTTTCTAGTAACTTGTATGTATAGATGTCAGTCGTTAAGATTCATAAATAGCAATCAAGGGACTGAGAGGACATTATCTTTTGGCAAAGTCTGACTGTCATTATAAATTATATATAAATGACTCTACTTGGTCTGTAGGTATGTATGCAGTAGTTATAACTACAACATTCTTATGATTCTTTTGGCATCGGAATTCTTTGAGCTTTTAGTTAGGAAAGTATTTAAATAAATACTAAAGTTATGAGAACCAGGGTTTTATCATTAACCTGGAAAGTCATTAGTTCAATCTTTGTTGAATAGTAATAGCCTCAATACTTCTGGCTTGTATACTAAGAATCATGGTTTTAAGGTAGTACTCTTAATAATGTCAGTTTCTCCCCTGATTAGATAAGAGAAAACCAACTGGCACGGCTTCGCTTGGCCAACAAGAGAGCTAACCACAACACAAGCTTCCCGTAATTTGCCAAATGCAAGTCGATCTGACTTCTAGGTTATACAAAACTCAACAAGATTCAATTGATGACTTTATATTGATATTCTAATAGCCGGAACACTCCAACAAGAATTAAGTGATTTACTCCATAGTTAACCTGAAATAAAAACCCTACTTGTCCCTGAATCCCGCCGATTGATACATTCGCATTCTGTAGAACATATTAGATCGACGTGATATTCCTATGTCCTACCTAGTAATTAAATAAACCTACACTTAAAGACGGGCCCTAAACTGTCTAGAGATACAATCAGAAGCCCAACAAAAGACTCGCGGGTCTTATTTTTGTGATTTTATCCCCGTTCCCAAACCTAATACGGGGTATTATCTAGATGCTCGGTATCCAGACGTGCAAATACCCTTCTAACTATGTTACTCTATTACCTAGCGGGGGTCAGCCCGAAAAGCACTAAGACTCTAACCAGCCCTACGGGACGACTTTCGCATGGCCGAAGCCTAGACCGAATCTATAACACAAGAGACAGTCATGGGAAGGTCAAGTACATCCAACCTAACGTAAGACAGTTTGCATGAAGCTTGGCCCACGTAATGATACCATCAAAGAACGACGCCACCAAGTTCGCAATCCAGGAACTTGTCCCAGGGAACTACGGACTATATCAAGCACAGGCCAAACCACAACCAAACCGGTGACTTCGATGCTCCTATTTCTAGGCAAAAGCACCGCTCGGTTAGTCACAATAATCCCGAGCCTAACGGGGAGGAATAAGCTGCCAATATTATGTTGTCACTAAGAAGGGAAGCTTCAAAGGTTCGAATTAACAGCTTTGCACACTTCGTGCGTTAACAGACTGGCCAATTATAACACAAATCGATGTAGATCGAATTATCACATAAACTGAATTTACTTTCCATTCCTTATGGGAACAGAATTCACTCAAAAACCCAATCTCGGTAAATATCGCAATCTAACGTGAAATAGATACCAATTCATGAGCTGAGGCACAAGTAATTCACATGTTTGTTTTATTAATTAACCTTATTTAGGTACAAACAGTATTTGAGCAGAGATTCACCATTAATTTTACTGAATTGGACAGCCGTTAAAAGAATTCGACAAGGGACCCGCACCAGCCTGATTCACAATCCAGACCACAATGGCCGCCGAACCGAATCAGAATTACCGCGAAAAACCTAAATCCCGCCAAAACTACCAAGCTATCCCGCTATTACATATCGATCGAACCTGCCAATCGGTGCGCGTAATTAGTGATGTTATAATTAGTAATTTATTCATATTTTTATTCTTAACTTATTAGTAACTAAAATACAATACAGATTTGCTTAAAATAATAAATCAACTACTTAACAATTTATTATAATTTCCAATTATTATGAGGTTTGATAAAGTAAAACCCCAATAAGCATTTGCTGATCAGCCAGTGTTAAGTAATTTCCCATAATTGTAGTTGCTCCGTTATATTAAACTAGTTGCGCCCCGCGGTATTAACGCCAAATTCCTAATTAATAAAAGTCCAAGTATTCTCCACTCCGAACAAACATCCATACAACAGGAACCCTCACTTGTGCCAATTATGTCATTTAGTTATGAAGGGATTGGAAAGCAAGCTATCTTACCTAACAATCTATAATGCACAATATTTTAATACAAAATAGTTTCATAATTGTTTTTCTCTACAAATTAGCTGTAACAATATATAATTTGGACATTATCCACTTTACTAAAATATCTAATATAGATATTGTCTTACTAAAGTAATAATCTAATTCGATTAGATATTTGGTATTTCAATGATAGATCGACGTAATATTGAAAAGGGCACCCCTATTCAAATATAACACACCTCCTTCCGTCTGTCTACATCGGATGTGCAGATCCTCTTAATTCATAACTAATTTTAATGTGAAGATATAATTAACCCATCAACAGCACACATGGGTTCTAAATCAGTTCCGAATTTATGTAGTATCTGTCCCTTATTTAAACATAAATTATCTAAGTCTAAATGCAAAACTATTGTTTCCTAAATTATTGGCTTTAGTTATTTGAAATAGCCCATCTACTGTGTTTGGGTACTAACTTTATTGATTTTCACATGGTCACTTAACTTTGTAGTTCGCTACCTCACCGTTATCTAACGCAGCGCTTTTGTACCAAATCCGAATGTAAATGAAAATTAACTTATCTTAAATTTAATTAGAATCATACATTAATTTTAAATGAGTAAATGTATTAAGACCTTATTTTATTTGGTTATTATAATATTTATAAATGTTAACGGTTATCTGGACCGTTACAATATAGCTTTTCATTTGGAGTTTACCGTCCTTACCTACATTTTGTTTAATCGCCCTTGGTGGACGTTAAACCTTTTACGTAATTAATTTGTCGTTTTGTACACCATTCCACACCTATCACTTCGAGTCAAAGGTGGCTTGGGCTTCGCGGTGAGTAAATGTTTTCTTTTTAAACACCGCTCGATTGTCGACCGTACACCAACAAGCTCTCACAATAATTAAAACATTTTTTTTTGTTGCAGACATCTTTATGTAATTATGAGTTCCCTGATCCTTTCGCTTTTTTTTATTGTGCGCGTTGCTGCTTATTGGCCGAAGGCGATAATAGAACAGAATATAAAACATACCAACTTTTATTTATTGGTGATAGGTTAAAATTAAAACACCTTTATATTTAGATAGATAGATAGATACAACTATTTATTGAGTACACCATAAACATAAAAAAGTACAGAGAACAAAAGAACCTCATGAACTAGTGCCACAAGTGGAGGCCTTATCGTTAACAGCGATCTCTTCCAGCCAACCAAGAAAAGAAAAACACGATAGATAACATAAGAATCAGACGCGAGATGTAACACTAATAAGAAAAATAAATAAAAATAAAACGTCTAGTAAGTATATAAAAAAAATCATAATAATGTATTTAAACAAAACGAAATATTTATATATATAACTGTAGATATACACTCATAATACATAATTATGTATAGGCTATAATATATATATATATAGACATTAAGATAGAAACAAAAGTAAAATAAAAACCAACATCAGCAGCGATACACAAAAAACATAACTAATATCCGTCTAACAGCAATGACAACTCAACATTGTGAGAAGTAGGTAATGTAGCTTCACAATGTCTTTAAAAATGTTTAAGGACTGAGACTGTCTGATGGAGACAGGCAAAGCATACCATAACCTAATGGATATATCCATGACTACACAGCTATGACAATATGTTAACACACTCTGCCTGTTTAACATCAGGCAGAGTGTGGTCAAACGCGAACCTATTTTGAATAAAAAAAATATGTACGTTAAAACAAAGGCGTCGGTTAGTATTTAATAGAGTAATTTACCTTTACCCCAATATATCTGAAAGTCCAAGCAAAAAAAAAAAGAATCCTTAGGGACTGTAAGTAATTATCACTGTAGGTTGGTCTACTTCCTCATAATTCGTGGTTATTATAAATTCCCTTGAAAATACGCCACTCCTTGCTATGAATTATTGCGAAACCATAGGCATTGTTTTGGAATATTAATATTAATACAAACAGTAAAACAGTTTGACCCCAAGAGCTCACTGGAAGACGAGCGCTGGGCTGGTCATACCACTTAGTATGACTAGCATTATGATAGTATAATTATGTTATTGATAAAGTAGAACGATTTTTCCAATGTTTTGTGTTTCTCTATTTGACGTCAATATTAGGAAGCACAACATTTTAATACGCTACGACAAAATGGTATTGTAAAGTCACATGATTGTGATACGAATTTTAATTTTGTGACCAATAATCTTGTTGTGCATTGCATTGTGATCTCATGCTATTGTAGGTACTTATGTGGTACATAGACATGTATTGTACATATAAACCTTCCTCTTGAATCACTGTCTGTTGATGAAACCCACATTAAAAACCTTTGCGTAATTTAAAAGTTCTAAGAGTACAGACAGCGGGAAGCGACTTTGTGTTATATACTATGTTGAGATAGAAATAGAGTAGTTTTATTTCCTTGAATGAATCTACTATGATTAATTTATTCAACTGTATCTATGAATTAACAATGCTTTGTGTGATTTTGCTCCACCTAACCAATGGGTTGAAACCCTAATAATAAACTTGAGTTGTCGGTGAAGGATAACATCGTGGGAAAACTATAGCTAACGTTTACTTGGTGGTAGATTTCCATAGCAGGAGGTCGTCTAGGTAGGTACCACCGCAGTACCAGATATTCTGCCGCCAAGCTGTAGTGTGTAAACATTACTGTGTTCCGGTTTGAAGGGTGCTGCAGGTAGCGAAATTACTGGGCCGTTGAGACAAACCATCTAATGTCTCAAAGTAATGAGCGCTAAATCAGCGATGCGTAGACTTTGTTTTGTTACTCAAAGTTCTGTGTATCGCTGCAATGGTCATGGACAGGCGTTATCTCCATTAGGAGAGCGTCTTGTTCGTCTTATTACTTTCACATAAAAGAAAGCATGGTGGTAGGGTGTTTTCTAGTAATTGGCTGGCTAGTTACCAACCAACAATTTGTTAATTAGCATTGGTTAATTGGCAACGACACTTTGTTAGAGACTCGGCTTCAAAGCCTTGAGCATCGTTGTAGTGTTGCTAGCTTGTCAGTTTTCTGCAGGATACATTTCGGAGAGTGTGCACTTGAACTGCAATCCGGTTCCCCCGCACCTTTCTTTTACCGGTCGGCCAGACAAACGCGACCATAACGTCATCCGTACATGGTGGATGTTCCCCATGTTCGCACAAAGCGGAGTCTGTGTTCCCTGTTTAGTACTATATGGGAGTCTTCAAATCTAGAGTAAATAGCACTAAAGCTTTGTCGACATGCATAAGTGCACCGCTTGATACGGTTTTTCACAACACTATTCGGTGGACATTTAGATTGGGAGGGAATTAAAAACATTATTCTGAACCTTAGAAAATATACTTTGTTCTAAACTAAGAACATCCTTATAAAGGTTATTTTTTTCATTATATTTGGCATATAGGTTATTTTTTTCATTATATTTGGCATATAACTTAGGTTTTTTTTAAGAAGGTCTACCACCAAGTAAAAAACATCCGTACATCCGCATTTTTCATTCGCACAGCGAGGTTGTGGAAATCTCTGCCGGAGTCTGTGTTCCCTGTTAGGTACTATATGGGTGTCTTCAAATCTAGAGTAAATAGGTTTGTTCTAGGTGAGCGTGCTTCATCGTAGACCACACTACTGCTTAACATCAGGCAGAGTGTGGTCAAACGCGAAACTATTTAGAATAAAAAAAAAAACTAAATCAATCAAAAAGTTATTTAAATCTCTCATAACGCCGTTCACTAGTGTTTTCGAAACGTTATACGGAGTCAATAAAATTTGATCTATTTGAATATCCACACACTGATAAATAATTGGCAGTCGTAATGGGGTTAGCTAATATTTTTATGGGGCAATGCTCGTTCATAAAGTCAGGGTTCATGGAGGAGTGTACTCGTATAAGCGGTTTGTAGCGATGATAGCTTAGTGGTTGAGCGCGGTTGGTTCACATGCCTTTAAATACGTGGGCTCAACAAATCCCACCAATGAGCATGAGCTGCTGGTGGAGGAAAACATGGTGAGAAAATAGTAGCATGGTGAGTACTTTCTAGTACTCAGCTACCTTCAAGTTTAAAAATCTTCCGCCTAACAGTGTGTTCTGGTACGTGCTAGTTCCAGCGGTTTTAATTATCCTGGGGTATCCCAAGAGCCCAATGAATAGGGCTAATACAAGCCAGGTAATTAATTAGCGTGAAGGTCGCATAAACGAAATTGGCTTTAGGAGATAATTGGTTGTTAGACAATTAGGCTAGTCGCAAAATGTAAAGTTTCGGTAAGCTTGTTACGATTCTGCATGCCTTCCAACCTGGAGGTCCTGAGTTCAAATTGAAGTGTCCAACCACGCTTCAGCGTAGTGGACTGTTACGTTGCCATTCCCACAATAAGAAGAGGCTTGCGCCCAGTTGTAGGATTGCCACTGGCTTTATATTTAGCAATTAGTTAATAAAAACATTCTGAGGAATCACGCCCATAGGCTAACCCTAGAACCGGAGAGTTATCTTATTATTTATTAAACCCGATTAAAGAGACCTTTGAGCTCTTATTTATTTGATTTATACTAATAAATGTAAAAGAACAACACAGTAACTACTATATAACTACTAGCTGCACTCCGCAGTGTTACGCGCTACATGTTTTCGGGATAAAAAGCCTATGTGTTAATCCAAGGTCTCAGCTACCTCCATACCAAATTTCATCCAAATCCGTTCAGTAGTTTTTGCGTGAAAGAGTAACAAGCATACTCACAAACTTTTGCATTTATAATATTAGTAGGATCGTTCATCAAAGATCAGATGTTCATCGCGATCAGATAGTTCATCAAAGCGAAAACTTTACGAACTATAATCGCTACTTTTATTATTGTAGTGTTGATTTGTACATCTAGTTTATTTTTGACCATGTAATGATGAGTTCGTATTTGTAGCTCTTGAATGACTCTCTCTCTCTTTCTCTCTCTCTCTCTCTCTCTCTCTCGCTCTCTCTCTCTCTCTCTCTCTTGTATTAACTAAATTTTAGACTATTATTATATATATTGTAATGCATGCCGTCTTGCTGTGACACTTATATTGACATTTGTAATTTAGTAATTTAATTTTTAATGTACTGCTGTACACTGTGTTGGCCGACTTTTTGAATAAATAAATAATCAATATATATTATATATAGACTATTCAAAATCTAAAAACGTAAAACCACAATCAATTGCAACATTTTCAAATGCAAATCGTTCAAAAAATAATTATGTTTATTTAAACCGAAAAAAAAATTGTGTTAAACTGTAATCGATACAAGTTGAGTCTCTTTTCCAAAGAAGTTTATGGAGAACAGGCAAATAAAAATATAGAAGCAAGAGCGGACAAGGATTCTTATAAAGATGAAAAGGAATTTGTGTTCACTACAGATTTACAAGCTCTCTAGGTCAAGTACTCTTAGCGCCGCGCGCAAATGTTTCATCAAATTATTATAAAGTTATATAAGACAAAGCTTTGTGCTGGTAACTGGTGTATTTATTATATGAAAACATGTCATAAATACACCAGATGGTGATGGGTATTGCTTATGGAACGATGCTGAAGGTGGGTTGAATTCTGATAAATTTACAACAATTCTAACCGGTTTTTTCCAATGAATATACCTTGGGGACTCCTACGGTAGGTAAAGGAGCTACGAACTTTTATTTAGACTCTACTATGGTTTTGATATTGGATCAATACGTAAAACTCCTTTTTTTCAGGTTGTAGATATACGGGCTCTTAAGTATGCACCCTCTAGAGAGATATATTACGATCTTCGACTTTCCAAAGTACAAATACAGTATAAATTGCTCAACCAACAAAGAAATTCTCGCATTAACAAAACTCCAGTACACAACAGCCAACCTGTACAATAAACGCAGGAAAAAAAAGAAGTACCTACCTAGATTTATAGCAGTTCAAGAACTTAATGCCTACAGACTACAAAAAATATTATAACTTACCACATGAGGACTACTTAAAAAAAAAACCTAGTAACCTATGCAACTATTTTATTAAATTTGACTTGATTAAAATTATATTTACCTGGTTCTTTTAATTAATTCTTTAAACAAACCACAACTCTTAGATAACATATTTTTACAGGGAAAAACTAATTGTAATCAGTATTATATTTTAAGCATTGTTCATTTTATCAAACATGATAGTTAATAAAATTGTACACCGACGGTATTTTACTCTTTTTCATGAAGAGTCTGTTAAATAAATTATTATGTTTTAAGTGTCCACTTATTAATTTACTCAAACAGAGTTAGCAGATTAGCCAATTAAGGTATTGATATACTTACTAAGTAGTTTTTATCCCAAAATTATACGGGTCCAGAAAGTAAATGAAATTGCTTAATATCTTAACTTAAATCTACGTTAATGTTCTCTTTGTTGCCTAGCACTTACCTCCCTCACTTGAAATGGCGTATTCGACTTCCCGTAATGCCTCGGATCCTTACCACAGTTGATTCCAATCAAAATTGTAAATTCTTCCGTGTACTTAACTTTCTTTGTATCAATTCGATACTCACTGTTGTAGACAGGCAATTCTTTTTTACTAATTAACTCAGTAACTTTTGGAAGAGTGACACATCGCCCTTTACGATCAATCCTACGGTATATCATTCCCAAAGGGCAACATTTGCTGACACACTTATTATCTTTGCACTGATCCAGTTCTCTCACTTGTACAGCAAATTCGGTTAAGTTCACACAAAAGGTCGGCACAAATAAATACGATAATAGTCCAAAAGTTATAAGAAACATTTTTGTTTGATAACTTATCTCACGCACGATATATTTTGGCAACGTCTATAGATTGAATGACAAAAATACATATATATCGGATAGAGTTATCAACGCTACGAGAGGTGGTGTGTTTTCATACAGCCAGGTCTGAGTTGGAACGAGTCGAGACTGAAAGTATATCATTTCACAGCGCAGTTTACCTATCGAATTGTCCATAAAAGGAACATGAACGCAATTTCATTAACCGGAATTTTAATTAGCATCATAATTTAGCAGGAACGAAACGAAAGTTTACTCGGAAACAATAGCACGGCTACAGAAATAGCTAGATGATTTAAATAAAACTACACAAGTTTTAAAACGCGAAAAAGGAATTGAAAGAAAAAAGCTGCTTCAATCATTCCATTAAGAGTCAACAAACTTACCTAGAGAACAACTTTTTCTGATAGTTATTTTAAAATTGTGACCATACAAAAATTTGTTCCTAATAATGAGTACAGTAACCTCCGTTCAGCTTAGTATACCTTAAGCTTGTAACCCTATGTAATTAAACAAAAAGATCTTTGTAGGTACTTTTAATACTCTTAAAATTCAACAATATGAAACAAAGATAGAAAAACTATACACAAAAGAAAATTAACTAAACAACTTTACACAGTACATTAATGTATTTGAACTTAAACTCTGGATAGGTTTAACTGGCCTCAACACTGAATTCGTACTCTTTATAAAAAAAGTATACAGTACAACTTAAAATATATGGGTGTAAATGCAATCATTAAGTACATAATCATTTACAAAAAGGATATAAAACCTTAAATCTATAAGTCATCAAACTTTTAGTGTTGTGTCAAAGTAGATTATTATATTTTACAGGTATGACATGTCATTTATGATTGCGAATGTTGATTCTACATGACCTTGACACAACTTGATAGCAAGGAGCCGAATGAGCGTTTCTGGGGCTGCAGAAAGGCGCCGATATTTATTATACGGTTTCGTCCTTCCGGCTTTTATTATTCATTAAATTTAGTTGGGTCTATGTCATTTGCGTAGGCTTTATTTCTCACGTGAAAAATTCATCGACTTACACTAAAAATATAGGCCCCAGATACCTGTACCGCAGACTCTATTTTAGTCTGTGACCTGTACTGTACCTATGTTGATACATTTTAGCAACTATTCTATTGGTGGATTGGTTTAACATAAAAATATTGATTATTACTTTATTTCGAATCCAATAAGATAATCTTAAAATGCTAGTTGACTAATCAGGTATTTCTACAATATTTGTCATTCTACAAACGTTATTTTGCACTCTGCGTGCATAAGCTATCTAATAGCAATGTACTTTTTACAATGAAAACTCGACGTCCTTCTATGAGGACAAATTTTCTTATTAACTACATGTGAATATGGCGTAGACTACATTCATAAATAGCTAAAATTAATCATTTAATAGGTACGATAACACTCATTTACACTAATCCGAGATCGCAATTGTCATTTAGCTCATTAGTCTTTTAATACACATTAATTGGTTAAACTTCTACAGCATCAGGGAACACGTGGTCGAGATAGGCCTGGTTTCCATAGCTTTGCAAAGGTTTTGGCCTTTCTTTCTTGATATTTAACGATTGGTTGTTGCTGTTTCGATTAAACCTAGATGCTATTTCCCTTACTTTTCCTGGCAGCGGTTTGTAATCATCGTTATCGTATATTTCTTTTTTCTTTTCTACTTCTTGAAAGGTATGTTCTGTTTCTCTCTTTACGTCTTTTATTTTATCTCTCCAACTGCGATTAGATTCTCTATTATTCTTGGCAAAGTCCATTATTACGTTCTCGTTTCTTCTTCCAGAATTGTTCCTCTCATACATTCGTGAGTAATTTCTAGAGTTTCTGTTCACATTATGCTTCGATATTTGTGCGTTGGCAGTACCTTTACTTTCTATTTTGTTCATACCGAAATAGGGATCTCTTGAATATTCTATATCATTGTTGGTTTTGGAAATGTACGATTGATTAATCGTATTTCTGCTTTGGTTGCTTTTGTTTGATCGTCTGATTTTAGGGGGTCCTGATTTGAATGTCGAGAATCTGTTATCATTATTGTTGATTTCGTTGACTATGTTCTGCGGATTGAAAGCGTGCGTTCTTTGGTGCGTTAGGGGTTTAGAGAGTGATAGATATTTAGGCGGCTCTCCGTGCTTGTTAATAGTAATATCGTATTGTATATGGGGGTCTAGAACCGCATATACATTTTCTTTGGCTTCTCTCTCCAGCGACGACAAAGCTGCCTGGAAAATACATTTTTTTTAATAATGAGTTACATACAAGCGTACACATTGTATCGTACAGGGTGAGACGTTTAGTTGAGATTGATTTAAAGTGCAAAGTAAATGTGAACAACCTGTTTGATGTGAGATTTACTATAGATACTGTGTAATTTAGTCAATTAGTGCCCAATTCACCAGCACTAACTATTATTTCGAGTTAAATTACAGTGCTAAAACATGCAATCCCCAAACTCAATGTTGTAGAAAAAGAATTGATGGTTTCTTTATTTAGGTGTTTTATAAGCTAGACAGTTCAGTAAGTATACGTATAATAAGAGTGTAAATATATGTATATAGTTAGACATGGTTATATAAACTTGAAGTGTAAGTCGAAAAGGGCTAATTGTGTGTATTGTTACGAACAATTTTTACTACAAGCACAACTCTGAAATCGTGAAAAATAATCAGTTGTTCCATAGAAAAAAATCATTGAACCTGAACTAAATGTATTTAGCAGATTATTATCGTCGGCTATTTGGACTGATACACACTAAGTTTAAAAGGATGTTTGTATATTTTTTTAAATTATAGTTTTTTAAAACTTTGTGTCTGTGCCAAAAAAAAAATACAAATTCTATAGGATTCTTTCGACAAACTATTATATAAATGATTCTTAGTCTTTATTGTTTTATTTGTGTAGATCAAATTACGTAATAAATGTTCCGTACTACTACACAATATATTTGTAACCCTAAATCTTTCCAAATTGAAATGGTTTCTATCTATAGAAAGTCAATAAAGTCAATAAAACATTGTCCGAATAAGGGTGGAGTGTCTAATGTCTAAATCCACTAGATAGCTACGACGTCACGTTTAATTGATAAGTCATCATTGGTCATTAAAGTGATACTAGCTTGTGTCATGGAAGTAAAAATGTATACGATGTTTGGAATAGAACATAAATGCTGGTACTATTACTGCTATTACAAAAAAAAATTTGAAGGACATTTCACACAGCGCTATCTGACCCCAAACTAAGCAAAGCTTGGTATGTAAGTCAGGTAACTGATAGAATACTTAAATGCTTTTTTTTTAAAATACATACTCATAATAAATACAGCACACCCAGACACAGAACAATGATAGCTCAATGTAGCAATGATAGCTCAGTGGTTAGCGCGGTAGGTTCGCATGCCGAAGGGCGTGGGTTCAAACCCCAAGAATGAGCTTGAGCTGCCGGTGAAGGAAAACATCGTGAGGAAACCATAGCATGGTGGTAGGGTACTTTCTAGTACTCGGCTGGCTAGCTACCACCCTCAAGTTGAAAAATCTGCCGCCAAGCATCTAACGGTGTGTTCCGGCAGCCTCACTTGAGAGCCAGTTCCATTCCAGGCTAGGTGTGCTTTACTATCTTCGACCACACCTTCACTTAACATCAGGTGAGCTGTGGTCAAACACCTGGCCTGTCAACCATAAAAAAAAAAAAGAACAAACATTTCATTTTTACCACAAAATGTTTATCCTGGTTGGGAATCGAACCCACGCCCTTCACTACCAATGAACAAGCAGGCTGTCCTTCATTATTATAATCAGAATCAGTATCATTTATTAGCCATAAATAACAATGATTGTTACAGGCAAGTCAATATAAATATAACAATGAGAAAACGTCTTAAAATTAAATTTCAGCTAAGTTATCAAACCAAATAATATTTTCACGGTAGGAAATTTAAAAAAAAGTAGCACTATTAGTACACAAATTATACATAAACATTTGTTTTTGTACCGAGACAAACCAAAATAGTTTTTCGGTACTCAAATATTGTATACATACTATTTAAAAAAAAAATTGTAATGACCTACAGAATACGGATGTTAACGATTAACATTATATTGCAGTATTGTTTTTTTTATAAACAACGGAATTTATCAGCAAACTCCCACCTCTACATGAAATTCGAACGCGCATGTTTTAGAGACTGTATAATAAATATGTAATCTAATACGCATAGATATAAAAATGAATTCTTGTTTGTTCATGTTTTTTTTCATCCGATTGCGATGAAACTTGATCAAATTATTGCTTCTTTTTTATGGTTCACAGGCTAGGTGTTTGACCACAGCTCACCTGATGTTAAGTGAAGGTGTGGTCGAAGGCGGTAAAGTACACCTAGCCTGGAATGGAGCTGGCTCTCAAGTGAGGCTGCCGGAACACACCGTTAGATGCTTGGCGGCAGATTTCCAACTTGAGAGTGGTAGCTAGCCAGCCGAGTACTAGAATGTACCTTACCACCATGCTATAGTTTCCTCACGATGTTTTCCTTCACCAGCAGCTCAAGCTCATTGTTGGGGTTTGAACCTACCGCGCTAACCACTGAGCTTTCCTCGCTTGCGTTCGCGCTATGGTTATAAGCATTCGTGGTACCATGTTTATCTTTTGTTTATTAAGTTAGGTTTGTTGACATTTAAATGAGTCATTAATGATTATCAAAACGCTGGCCTTTATTTTGGCCAGCGTTTGAGTATTGCCATACAACGCGGCAATGGGGCCAGCGTTTTGGGAACCATTCCCAATGATAGCGGTCTTTTAGAGTAGTTATTATTTTAAGTTATTTTATTTTAGGTCAATTCTTGTGTGTTTATTATATCTGATTACTGTAATTAATTAAAATTAATATGATTATTTACAATTTTCTGTCACAATATAAATATTTTGAGATTTATTTACTAGGTTTGGATATATTTATGTGGGTACTTAAACTTTATGTTATTAATATAATAACAATAATTTTATTATAATCGTGATGAAAACTAACTGCCCTATAACGGGTAAGAGCTAGCGCGCTGAAATAAGATTTTTTTTAAATTTATATACTTACCTAGTTTTACAGACTAATAAAATGACTACCTTATTGTGATATTGCCCGCGTCTTCTAACAGTAGCAACCCCTGTACTGTGAGCTTCCTAGTGGGATTTCTGTTGCTTACGAAAAGTCGACAGCCCTGTTGGTTCATTGGTAGTGTGTCTGCTTCGAGAGCTAAAGGGCGTGGGTTCGATTCCCACTCAGATTCCCAGGACTAACATTTGTGTGACTAACATCGATGTTTGTTCTGTGTCTGGGTGTACGGTATGTATTATAAGTATGTATTTACAAAAAAAAACGTATTTAAGTATTCTATCAGTTATCTGTCTTCCATAGCACAAGCTCTGCTTAGTTTGGGGTCAGATGGCGCTGTGTGTAATATCCTATGGGCCGCCTTACACGTTCAATCATGATCACGATCCGCGATCCGCGATCCGCGATCATGATTTCAAAATTTCTAGATATTATGCGATCCGGAGCATCAGTCCGTCAATCCGCTTCGTACACGATCAGTCTGGATCGCGATCATTGATCGCGGATCGTGCGGAACGTGTACGGGCTGCCTATGATATTTAATATTTAATTTTATTTAATCTACGCAACTCTGAACCTTATCCCGCGGTGCGAATATATTAGATTTTCATGAGCTGTGCTGTCAATAATTATGTTATGCAGCTTATGTCAATCCCGTACATGGACGTTTCTATCAGCGTTATGGAATATCGAATATTACTTTGTATAGGTCCAGCTGTACTTTTCTTTCTAATCGATGGTGTTGTTATATCTTCTAATACAGTCATGCAGGTTAGTAAAGTGAGGTTAGTGTGATCACACCTGTGCTAGAAGGCACACGTCACACGGTGGTGGGGGGCTGCAGCACGACGGCGGCGCGGCGAACCTGCAGCGCGCCCGGTGAGTACCGTGACGTCATCGTGCCTGCCCCGCTCGCCCCAGTCACTCCACCGCTGACGCCAATAACGCTGCCCGTCGCACGCGTGGGGGGCGGCGGGGGACGCTGGTCGCGAGGGGAGTATACCGCGTCCGCGGGGAGGACGGTCTTCTCACTATACAGAGAAATAACAATCAGTAAAATCTGTCCTCGTCATTCCAGTACCCATAGATTATGGTAAGCCATGTCCATGGCCATTGCATGAATACACAGAACTTTGAGTTGCAAAACAAAGTCCGAGGCATCGCTGCTTTGGCGCTCATTACTTTCGATGGTTAGTCCAGTAATTTCGCTAGCTGCAGTACCCTTCAAACAGTAACACATTAATGTTTACACACTACTGCTTGGCGGTAGAATATCTGGTACTGCGGTGGTACCTACCTAGACTTCCTGCTAAAAAAATCTACCACCAAGTAATAGTTTTTTGCGATGTTTCTTTCAATGATGATGATGTGTTTTTATTTGTTCCTTTCCCATTGTTGGGATTTAAACTCAAGCCCTATGGTTCGTCATCATCGCTATCTCATCAGAGAAGTTAAAAAACTGTCATAAACACGGTTACATCCTTTCTCAGTCAACCTGGTACACCTTCACCAAGATTCACAGTAGGTAATGGAAGGAACTCATTTATATTGTTAAAGAAGATACAAGTTCTCACAAACAGTTTTAAAATATTATGAGATAATTTAAGTAATAAATATCGTTGAACTTACCTATCTAAATCGTCAGTCTTGTATTCAACACTTTCTGTAAAGAAAAAAAAAAGTTATTTAACAAATACAATAAAAGGACTGATAGCATTTTTAGTTTTTGCAATATTTCAATGAAAACCACCATTGGTTACCGCCGGCTGGTCTGGTGATAGTATTACTTTGTAGTGAATGAGAGTCCATAATGTTAGGCAGGATTTCCGAAAATTTTGACTTGTTATAACTAAACAAAGCGTTTTGATTCCACATTTTTCATTCGCACAGCGAGGTTGTGGAACTCTCTGCCGGAGTCTGTGTTCCCTGTTAGGTACAATATTGGCGTCTTCAAATCTAGAGTAAATAGGTTTCTTCTAGATAAGCGTGCTCCATCTTAGACCACACTACTGTTTAACATCAGGCAGAGTGTGGTCAAACGCGAACCTATTATGAATTAAAAAAAAAAAAACTGTAGCATTATGAAGTAAACAAAAATTCTGATTGCACATTTACGATGTCATACACGGTCTGTATTACCCATTAAAAAAATCTAGTAATTAAAAAATAGTGGTGTACCTATATTAAAAATTAAGTATTCAAGACACACGCACACTTCTGAGCCTCGATCACGAACGAGTTGCGAAAAAGTATTCGTATCAACATCGACAAAAATTTGTATGAGATTTGTACAGCTTTGTATGCTATCGAGGACTCGATACCTTTACGATACGAGCTCGATAAATCTTCGTGATCGAGGCTCTGTAGACTTGTAGAGTATAATAAAGGTAAAATCAATGGTCTCACCTCTCCTGCGACGGCAGCGTATGACGAGGCAGAGTACGACAACAAGCAGCGCTGCAATGAGCAGCGCAGCGGCAATCAGTGGCGCCACGTGCGCTGTCTCTGTTAGCGAAAAATTATCTGGTGAAGAAACGGTACGTGTCAGACATGCAGGCTTGATGACGAGGCAGCAGTGAGAGCACTGTCAGTAAGCTTTAATAGCGTGATGTTACTAGGAATCTAGAATGTTATCAGAAATGAGGAGATCCGTAGACGAACTAAAGTAACCGACATAGTCCAGAGATCAGCAAGTTAAAATGGCAGTGGGCAGGGCACATAGCACGGAGAACTGATGGCCGATGGGGCTGAAAAGTTCTGGAGTGGAGACCACGGACCGGCAAGCGCAGCGTAGGACGTCCACCCGTAAGGTGGACAGACGACCTAATAAAGACCGCAGGAACACGCTGGATGCGAGCTAGCATAAATTTTGGACACATTAATATGACCCCATTGTTTCTGAACTAGTTAGAATACCAACGTAAAATAATATTTTAAAAAAAAGGAAGCGGTGAATTCGAAACATACTCGAACAGATTTGAACCTGTGAGGTTCAGTGTTGAATTTAAAACATGATTGTATTAGGCGTATTGTATTATTACACATTTTTCTGTTCAAATAATATATAAACATACATATATGTAGAATGAAACAAGCATTGATTTTATAATGATTAATGTTTCATTGTGCTATTTTCGTTTTGAAACTGGAGTTCATAAAAATCTAGAGCATCCCACACAACACGCTTCCAATACGCGATGATTCAATTATTAACGACGTCTTGAGAAGCCTTCATGAGTGAAGATATGAGTGATTCTATACACCTTAAAAAAGCACCGATATAGTTTGAATTACGGTCAGTTAAGTATGAAGCAAAATCTATATTGAGGTGTTATGATTTCAAATCCATTCATATTGTTATAAGAAATGCCAAAAAAAGTCTGCACCCAGAACTTAGAGTAGTAAAACAATAGCCAGGGTATCGCTGCTTTGGTGCTCATTACTTTGAGACTTTCGATGGTTAGTCTCACCAGCCCAGTAATTTCGCTAGCTGCCTGCTGGTAGAAGTACCCTTCAAACCGGAACACAGTAATGTTTACACACTACTGCTTAGCGGTAGAATATCTGGTATTGCGGTGGTATCTACTTAGATTACCCCCTTGCTAAGAAGTTCTACCGCTAAGTAAGTAGTAACAATAATGTATTAGTATTATTTAAACATAATAATAAATAAATAAATATCACAGGACGTTACACACAGCGCTATCTGACCCCAAACTAAGCAGAGCTTGTGATATGGAAGTCAGATAACTGATAGAATACTTAAATACTTTTTTTTTGTACATACATACTTATAATACATACAGTACACCCAGACACAGAACAAACATCGATGTTAGTCACACAAATGTCAGTCCTGAGTGGGAATCAAACCCACGCCCTTCAGCTCTCTTAATAAGGAAGGCATTGCCAAGGAAAAACATATCAAATGTTCGTCATTCCCCTTAGTATACTGACCATGTACAGTGAGTGAGACGGCATGTGAAGAGAACCCCCTCTCGTTTTCGACGTGCAGTACGTACACCCTCGCATCAGAGACGTCCGTGTTGGAGATGAGGAGCGTGTAGCGGTAACAGTCACTGTCCGCCACTGGCTCCAGCGCGCGGTACCGGCCTGAAGAACGGGAGTAGTTTCAAAGAACAGCTTCGGGAAATTTTGAATTTGTAATACTTGTATTTTTCCGAGTGTTTATGTTAAAAAAATAGAATTTTTATTCATGAGTTACTTGCACAAGTATGGGAAAGTGATATAATTTGGGCAAACATTACTTTCGTGATGTTTTTCAAAACTCTGCCCAAGCTTGCATTTTATTAGAGAATAGTCAGACTTGACTGGACTTATTTACTTAATTGGCCATCAACTAATTAGATTTCGAAATATGTAAACATAACTGTACTAATTATAATATTATTATGGCTGATGTTTTAAATGTATTAAATCAATCACAAAAATGTTGTGTCAAATAAATAATTAAGGTTTCTGCTTCCTTGGTTCTCTCTTTCCTCTTTGGCTCTGAATCTTACATTGATATATTCCAATACATGTTGCAAAATGCACAAAGCTCGATGCCAAAATCAAAGAAAAAAAACAGTTTCAGCTGTCTCCTTAGCACGCACCGCATCTTGAATATAATTGACATTTCCTGCGCAAAAAACATGACAAAGCTAACGGTAGTAAATCTGTCTCGCCTTCGTGAGAGCTTTAGATCAAGTAGCATCTTTCGCAGCGATAAATATCCTTACCGATGTGGTTCGGCGTGTCGAGCCTCAAGCTGCCCCATAACCACGTGGCCTTCCTCGGCGGAGGATCTGCGCAGACAGTAGCCTGAAGCCGCGCCTCCGCTCCACTCCATCCGTGCGCCACGCCTGTCTCCGCGCCTACCGGTGGGCCCAACACGTTCAGGGTTATGGCTTCTGACTGATGTGTTCTGTAATTAAAATAAAATCATCATTAGCTTACAGTGAACTTAAACGACGGATGACTTAAGACTCTGACTCGGACCAGTCCGAGTCTTGAGTCGTGAGTCAACAAATCTAATACCATAACTTTATAAACACGATATTAGATTATGAAGTTATGGTAGGTATGCGATTTGTTTACTTCATGTCAATTATCATTGTCAAAACCTATGTAAAAATGAGTCAAAATAGCTATGCATACTTTTTCATTTACATGGCAAGAGCATACACATATTTAGCCTACTTTATGATGTCATATAAAAAGTTTGGAAACGTATTAAAAATCAACTATCGCAAAAACGAAAATACTACTATTACTACTAATCTTAAAATAAAATTTACTATCAGTAAAAAATACAAAATATATACAAAAAAAATATGGGCATAGAAACAATTTTTTGCACGTTTTTCTCACCTGTCTTCGAGTCCGATCTGGTTGACGGCGACGCAGGTGTACCGGCCGTGCTGCGAGTAGGACACGTTGTGGAGCTGCAGCTGAGGAGTCATCGAGATCGGATAGCCGTCCTCCTGCAGCGACCCGATACGGACTGAGGAGACCGGGCTGGAAGAATACATGAAACTTATTTGATCGCAGTGGACAGCGTGCAGCAGTGAACCATGATAGGTTGATGATGATGATGGTGATGTTTTACTATGGACACTGACGTGGTTCCCTATGTCTGATTCACGTTTGTTTAGGTTGCAATCCGCGACTAATGTTTTGGTAACATTCGGTATCTTTTTCGAGGAATCAAAGGATATTACGACGCGCGCCCTACCTCGTCTTCCTCTGCACAAATCATATATTAACACGTGTCTTGTTTTGTGTATACGCAAGAAGTGACGCCGGCTAGAGTTTTCATTCCTTGAAAATGATCACCAAAAGTGTTCAATAATTCGAAACTTTAGATTAAAGCATTCATTGCAAGCACATCCTTCTTTATCCCACTGCTGGGTATATGCCTCTCTCTTGTTATGCCATCTGACTCAATCCTGTGCCAATCTGGTCCAGGTTCGACCCGCGACGGTGACAATATCGACTCCCCTTGCGGATGGACGACCAACGCTCCGTTAACCTTGGCTAGGCCACCACTCTGTTGCAACCTTACTCCACCTGTCAACACTTCGCCTAACAATGTGTCTACAGGTCTTTTGCATACTTACTTGTGATACCATTGATAGCTGGGTGAAGGGTTGCCTTCTGCTTTGCATTCCAAAGTCACTTGGGAAAAGAGATTAGCTTCTACCACTGTGTCTGGTCCTACCCACGTAACTCTGGGAGGGTCTGAAATAATAAGAATAATAATAATATCTTAAGAGACTCTCGCTAGACTCAAGGGTCAAGGGTCAGCTTCAAGAGGCAATGATCCTTGACACGGCGCGCAGTGTGAGGACGTTCCTGACTCTGCAGCCCTAATCACCGGCAGCTTCACCCTGCCCCGCTGCCGGCGGTTAATATTATTACATATTTCATATAAAAAATTAAGAAATGAAATAAATAACCACGAATGGGTAACTCTTTATTGTCACCACACCCAGTTTGGGGCCCACTGCTATACCGTGTTTTTTTTAAGACTTTTATGTAATTCCTTTTTTACGAGATGTTTCTGATATTTTTTTGTGACAGTAAAATTATTTTATTTTTATCTTTTACCATTTACAAACAAAACACTAGTATAACAATTGGCTATCTTATCGCTGAAAGCGATCTCTTCTAAGACATCCTTAGTATGGAGAGGATTTTACTAAGTTAATGACGGGATTTGTTTGCGTCTGAATGTAATTTTTGAACTTAGGGATTTAAACACATTATTATGCTGCAATAGCCGAGGTCACAAGCTGATAACGACTATTGCAACATGGCCGGAACGTCGAGGTAAAATAAACAAAACTAATTGTATAGTATTTTGTGCGAGAGTTGACTTACATTTGACATCGATCTCTATTTTGACGGAGTCAGACGTTCCCAAGGAGTTTCTTGCTTGACATCCGTATATACCTGAAAATCACAATATATCTGTCATTAGACATTGAGTTTTGGTAAAAGATAACGCCTGTCCTTGCCTACTGCAGTGGTATTCAAAACTTTATGTATCTAATGTTATTATGTCATGTGCTTGGCAGCAGATTTTTAACTCGAAGGTAGTAGCTAGTCGTTCGATTACTAGAAAGTTCCTTAGCAACATATTATGGTTTCCGTACGATGTTTTACTTTACAGGCAGCTCAAACTCATTGTTGGGGGTTTGTTTCTTGTGATACGAACTCACTAACCACTGAGCAATCATCGCTACAAAACATCTAAAATAATATTATACGTCTAAATTTAATTCGTGATCCTATTCATCGTAACAACGTACCTGAATGATTTCTCGTGACTGGCGCCAAGATGAGTTTAGGTCCATTGCTAGCAATAACTTGTCCATTCTTAGTCCACCACACGTATGGACTAGGGTTTCCATCTGCGCGGCACTCCAAGGTCAGCGCACTGGAGCCTTCCTCCAGGCTGGCCAGCGAACTTGGGTCTCCGCCCAAGATGGAGACCACTGGGACAACTGGAAATGACAGAATATAATTAATGATGATTAATAATGATCATAAAATTTAGAAAATAGTATGAATAAGTCAAAAGTTGGTGAATCAAATTTAAAGAGAGAAGATAGCACATCGCTGCTTTGGCGCTTATTACTTTGAGACTTTCGATGGTTAGTCTCAACAGCTCAGTAATTTCGCTAGCTGCAGTACCCTTTAAACCGGAACATAGTAATGTTTACACACTACTGCTTGGCGGCTACCTATATGATTTCCTGCTAAAGAAATCTACTACCAACTAAAAAGTTCTTGTAATGTAAAAAGAAATAAAAAGTACAGCTTCTTAATCCCAGGAAAGCCTAAAAAATTACTTACAAGTGACATCAAGCATGGTGTAAGAGTCTCTGTAGTAAGGCGATGGATAAGAAGGGTGGTGTGCCCTGCAGGCAAGCTGCCTCCCGTGCGCTGATCGCGTGGCTCCGAGTTCTAGCACAGACCTCGCCGCCCATACCCTCGGTCGTTCCACTTCTGATGCGTTCGTCTGACTCCAAGCTGTTAGCCGTTCCTTTTCTGAAAACACAAATTTCCGAAAGTTCATTTCTCAGTTATCAACAAACACATACCATCGCCTCATATAGTGATAAGTGTTGCAAGTAGAATTTTGAAGAAAGAATGGTAAAAGTATGAAAGTATTATAACCTAGTTATATAAGATAAGCAATAGTCATGAAACTTGCGCTATTTAATTTTAAGGTAAAGGATAACTTTTATATCTGAGTGATGTTAAGACACATCTATACCAAATTTCAAGTGGATACCTCCAGTAGTTTGTTTTTTGACAATCCCGCAGGAAGCTAGTTTATTTTTGTACAAAAATTATCCTATATAAATGTTAATCCATAGTAATAAACTATGAGTGCCAGATTACAACCAAAAGCGTTCAGTCATATTTGTGTGATTGAGTAACAAACATCCAAACATACAAACTTCCACATAGGATATTAGGATTAAGAGATTGACTTTACGTTATTAAATGTTTTGGACTCGATGCTGAACCCGTATCAATGTTTCGTTGAAATTTATTAGCGAATTTCAAAAGACGTTCATTAAAATTCGTGCGCCTCAGTCCGTCGTTAGTGAAAGAAAACATCGCAAAGAAGCCTTCATAAGTCGGGAGGGTAACAAAATTCAATGAAATGTTAATTAGGGGGTGTCCATTTATTACGTAAGACAAAATGACTTTTGTGACCTTTCACACACATCTCGACCCCCTCCTTTCCTCTAATTTCATGTTAGAATTTTCAAAATGACTATTTTTAGTGTAAATATACGTGCGTACGTTCGTATTTTGATTGCATTAGATTCATTTTAAAAAACATAATTTGCTTAATTATTATTTTTATTTAAGACTACCTCTTGACCGCAGCCGTTCGTCAAGTAACGCATTTAGCTGTGTTACACATTTAAAGGGCCCTCATTTGTGTGTGTGCGTTTATATAACCGCGAAAATTATTACTGTATACAATTTAGCCACAATCATTATAGAGAAGAATTGATTGTTTGATTAACTGTTGTACTTACTAAAAATAATACAATACAGAAGAAATAAACGAAGAAATGGATGTGAAGAGTTCTTTATGCTGACGATGAAGATGATAGAGGAAAAATTATGTTTAACTCAGCCACTCACTGCTTTTAGTGGTAAAAAACATGATATTTGCTCAGTAGATTGTTTGTAAATAATGGATGCCTCCTTGCCCCTTTAATGTACCATGTTTCTATACATTTAACATAGCAGAATGTGAAAAGTTGATTGAAGCCACTGTCAATTTTTGTTTTGCTTGTAGAAAGGAAATGTATTAAACTACAGATTCTACTACTTAGTATAAAACTGTAACGTACCTAAATACCACTCGATGTAAGCAGGCGGGTTGCCGTACCGGGCTTCGCAGACCACGGTGGCGCGGGAGCCGGCTGGCACCGTGATGTTCTGACCAGCCATTACGTGGGAACCGTTGAACAGGATCCGCGGAGACTGCGGCGGGACGCGCACAGCCAACGCGGCTGGCGGACTCGAGAGAGCGTCCTGGAATTAATAAAAGATTCCGGAAGCTGAGTTGTTTCAACACGATTTGCATGCGTGGTTGCGCGCTCTGTTTTCACTTTTTTCTATAATTAACAGGCTATGTTTGATCACAGCTCACCTAATGTTGATGTGATGGTGTGATCGAAGATAGTAAACACATCTAGCCTGGAATGGAATTAGCTCTCTAGTGAGGCTGCCTGAACACACCGTTAGATGCTTGGCGGCCAATTTTCAACTTGAAGGTGGTATCTAGCCTGTTACGTATGAGAAAGTACCCTACAACGACGCTGGTAGATACCTACTCAACCTATTATGGTATCAACCCAAACTGATCCATCATCAAACTGATGTCGCGAATATTTTGTAATTTCAAAGAAAAAAATATTTTTACATTACCTATTTACAAAAAGTTTTTTTTTTACCCACAGCGCCATCTGGCCCCAAACTAAGCAGAGCTTGTGTGATGGAAGTCAGATAACTGATAGAATACATAAATACTTTTTTTTTTGTAAATACATACTTATAATACATACAGAACACCCTGACACAGAGCAAACATTTGTTTATTCACAAAATGTTTGCCCTGAGTGGGAATCGAACCCACGCCCTACAGCTCTTAAGGCAGAGATACTACCAATGAGCCAACGAGGCTGTGTTATTTTTGAGTTTATTTTTAAAAAATATTTTTCATTATTTACAAAAATTTACATTAATAAATCAAATAGGCCCGTAATGTGGTATATTTTACTTGTGCAACTCTTTTTCGGCCACACGCTGGACAATCAGAAAAAAAAGCCTGGTGCCATGGGAAAAAAAAAAAAAAAAATACAAAAAATGAGAGTCAATTTATCGCCCATTCTATAATTCTGTGTTTATAAGACAAGTAGATCTATCCGGTGATGATAGGTAGGTATAAAATCGTTGTTTACCTGGACATCGTAGTTGCTGGCGGTGACCTGGCACTGCCACTGGCCATCATCGAGCTGCAGCGTCGCCGCGCGGACCCACAGAGAGCAGTCGCCTCCCACCGGGCTGTTCTCGTTAGCCCACTCGTACTTGCCACGGTAGATACCCACCGGCTGGAACGAAACAAACGTAATTAGGGGCACCGTTATTTCAGACGTCAAACGCCATCCCTTTCCGAACTGTCACAATATGATGAGCAAGTTATAAAGTGAAACGTAACAATGCAGTGGCTATTATAAAGGGTTTTGATAAGGGTCTAATTGATGCTCTCGACTTACTGTCTCTATTATTATTAGGCAACAGAAAGAAGGACAGGTCAAAAAATATATGAAGATTTTATGAAAAGGTCATTAGCAAGTACCTACTCGATTTTTAAATTGCGCATTATTGTACATTTAAGCGTTTTTATGTATACCCCTAATTTCTATATACATATTTATTTTTAGGTGTATGTAGTTTATTACTACATACCTAAAATTTTTTTGCTTATACCCATAATTACCCATTATTTTGTAGCGACTAAAGCTCAGTGGTTAGCATAGTCAGTTAACACGGAATCAATTCAATCCCTGACAATGAGCTTGAGCTGCTGGTGAAGAGAAACATTGTGAGGGAACCATAGCATGGTGGTAGGGTACTTTCTAGTACTCGGTTGACTACCTTTCAAGTAAAAAATCTACCGCCAATCACCTAACGGTGTGTTTCGGCAGTCTCATTTGAGAGCCAGTTCAATTACAGGCTAGGTATGCTTCACTTTCTTCGACCACAATGAGTTGTGGTTAAAAACCAACCTTGTCAACCATAGTAAAAAAAATAGTTTAGTAGTAGTAGTTATTAATAAGTACCTATTAATTTTAAATAAATTATATGCTATGAATTATCTGATTACCACGAGAGAATAATTGTGGTACTTTATCTTCTTGTGTTAAAATCTGTATCTTTTCTAAGTGGAAACTTACATGTTTGAGAGTTCTTATAAAAAATGTTCTTAAAGAACCCTCACGTGGGAGATGGGTAAGGCCATAGTTCAGAATGTAAGGCAGTATCTAAGGATGTCTGGAAGAAATCACTCTAGACGATAAGGCCGCCATTTTACTACCACAAATTAGTCTTGATGTTTTTTTTTCTCTTTTTACGATGTATGTTTATGTTATAATGTATGTTGTTTGTAGGTGTACAATAAAGTTGTGTTCTATTCTGTTCCATTCTATACGTACCTACTTCACATTTCGTTCGTTCGTTCGTTTCGTTCGTTTCGTTCGCTCAATTGTACGTTAAATCGACGGTTAAGTCGGTACTTCATATTCAAAACAAGACCCTACGTATAAGAAATGTACCTACATAATCAAAACGTACATTTTTATTCATAATTTTGTCCTTAACAACCATAAAGGAATGAATAACGGAATACAAAACATGCGATTAGCACAACATGCATTGACTGTTTTACAAACCATTATTCGGTAGAAACGTATTAGGTATCCCCTGTTAGAAAAAACAGGAAGTAAATCTATGGCCGTTTAAACAAGGGGCAAGTTCAATAGCGATTAAATCATTTTATACTCTGTATATTGAGAAGCGAGAGGAAACCGATCAGTGAATTTAATTATAACATCGATAAAGGTAGCTACGGTAATTTCGGAACATAATTAAAATTTGTAATGAACAGCTAGGATATGTTTATATATTGTAAGGTAATTGAAATATTTTTTACTTGGGAGTAGGTATAGTAATTTAAGTTTGTGTCATTGCTATAATATAACATAAAGAGCCTGCAACAAATTAGTAGCTTAACACGTTCATGATTTTCGCTATGATAAAAATACCAGGCGTAAATACAAAACAAAAAAAAAAGTATTTATGTAATCTATCAGTTATCTGACTTCCATCACATAAGCTCTGCTTAGTTTGGAGCCAGATGGCGCTGTGTGTAATGTCCTGCGATATTTATTTATTTATTTATTTATATAAAAATGGATGTCCATTACTATGAGACTTTCGATGGTTAGTCTCAACAGACCAGTAATTTCGCTAGCTGCAGTACCCTTCAAACCGGAAAACAGTAATGCTTACACACTACTGTTTGGCGGCAGAATATCTGGTACCTACTGCGGTGGTACCTACCTGTCTAGAGGACTTCCTGCTAAGGAAGTCTACCACCAAGAGATATTATATGAGATGTTTTTTCGTAATGCCAGTAGGTACAAAATGATTATCTGTACTACTATCGATGTTAATCGAGTTTCGTTTTCCCGTGCGAAGCCGGGGCGAGCTGCTAGTAAGAAATAAATACGTAGCCATTATTATATATAACAGACATTAGGCATCGAGATCACCATGTACTATTCCGACGTTAACTAAGCTTTGGCTACAATATCTGAAGCAACACGACGGGATTAGGGGGATGGATGTGGGCCTGTCTACCGTGCCACTCAATAGCTTGGACGGGAATCAAACGCATGATATACAAGATTAATATTTGGAACAAGCACAGGAATCCTCAGCGTTAGGTAGGTATTTCATCATTTCTATACTTAGTATACTATTCCTATAATAAAGCTGGCAGGCGTTTCTAGCATAATTTTAACAAAAACATTGTGAAGAAACGCCCTCGTGTTCAGAGAAGAAATTAAACGTAATAATCTGAGTGAATTTACTGAAATGTGGAATTTAGGTATTAGGTTAGCCTTAATTCGTGTGGTTTCATTTCAAAAGTATCTACCTAAATCACACTAATATTATAAATGAGAAATGAGAGTGTGTAAGTGTGTTTGTTACTTCTTCACGATCAAACGGCTGGACCAATTTTGATGAAATTTGGTGTAGCTGACACCCTGGGCGGAATGTGTTTCCGCCCTTTTTACCAAAAAAAAATTTTGTGTTCACGTGCTCATGTTAGCGACATCTAGCCCCAAATTAGGCAAAGCTGTTATAGGAGTCATATATAGTTTCATTTGCGACTTGTGAAGGCACCCAGATACTACTACTACCATATACTACTCGCAACATGTATTTTTAAGCCCTGCAACTCTTAACAGACTACTACCAAATGAGCGAACAAGGCAATCTAAGTGACGAGTACTACAATGACCTCTTTTCTGTTCAGGATTACTGTTCAGTATAACCCTGTACACAAACCTATTATTGTCGGTGAATAAGTCAGATGGTAAATCAGCCCTAAACTGAGATTGATTGCATTGGAAACCAAAAATGAAATATTTCTACGACAAGCTATATATGGAGCGGAAATTAAGCGATGATAGCCTATAAGCTTCGGGGTTAGATTTACGGCGCTGAGGTCACGGGTTTGAACTCGGGGTAGATAAACTATCGGCAGTTCAAGACCTATCTTAAAACAAACCTTTGATGGAGCTCTAAATTTCTTTTTATCTGATGTCGGCATAGGGCGGTCCAGTGTCCGGACCGGTCATGTCCTTTGTCCGGACTTTGTCCTAACATTTGTGCGACTAAGATATGTCTGTTCTATATGTATCATAAGACAAGTATGTGCTTATAAAAATAAAGTATGGAAGTATTTTACCAGCTATCTGGTTTTTATAGTACAAGTTTTGCTTAGTTTGGTGTTAGATGGGGCTGTGCGAAATGTAGGTACTTTAATATTTATTTATTTATTTTGATACGGAAAATAATTGAATGTTCGGTCATCGCCGTAAGAACGTCACTAGCTTTAGCTAAAGCTTTTCTATAAATCATTGTTTTTGTGTTTTTATCAACGAAGTATTATTGTGATATAATTTATACAAATACATACCCTATTCTGTACCTGGAAATTTCATCTTTTAACTGATTTATGTATGAGTATAATTATGTATAATTGTATACAGAGAGATTTTGCTACTTCCACATTTACCGCATATAAATTAACCACGAAACCATTTCTGGTCAACTCGTTGTTCATATTTCACTGAAATGGCTAAACAAATGATTTTCGTCGTTGATGGCCGTTTGTTGTGTACCTATGTCTAGTATATAATAAAAAAATCTCAAATTTCGAAATGGTAGCCATAGCCACAGATCATGGCAACACCGAAGGTGCGTCTATATTTCAAACGGCCCATAAATTAACTTGATTCAGCATAGATTACAGAACGAAGTTCAAAGTACGGCAAACTTTAGTGGAAAGTCACAAAGCTTTCTTGGCGATATACATCTCGTTTATTGCGATTTTAAAATAGAACAACTTCCACGGAATCACGTGCGTGCACTATTTAGAACGAAGCCATAATAAGACTATAGTTTTACAATACTCAGAACTAACTATATTTTCAATGATCAAAAGTCCTAAAACACGATACAAATAATAATTAAAAGTAAAAATATATTCTTCTTTGATTTTGGCAAAATATTTTACAGAGATTTCTATTCATGAATATTTAATATCGGACTCCTCTCAAACGAAACCAAACCAATTTATAAAAGAGTTTTTATGTAGTAAGGCGTATTATAAATTAAAAGACTACACTTAAGTCAGAAACGCATGGAAGCTGTAGAAAGATTAAAAATAATTGTAACTCGCTAAAGTGTATAATATTGACAATGCCTCTTTACGGCAGCTTATTTAGTATTTTATTAATAATTTATTTGTTGAATTTTTTGTAACCTGTCATGTCCAAGTGTTCTCAGTGTTCCAATGGAATGTAAATAAAATACAATACAATACAAAGGCTTTTTCAAATCGCTAATTGTAGAATTATTTCAATTACCACACAGTAGGCAAACGATCTCATTTTAACAGATAAGAAGATTAAAGATTCTTGGCTCCTCTCAAAGTTGCACTAATCCTAACATTAATTATGTTGAAACTATCATGGTTGAGTGCTCCCTCTATCTGTGCCAACTGGTAAAAAAACAAAGGTCGGCAATTTACCAAATTGCAAATCCAGCGAATGCGTAGTGAAATCCATCAAGCTCACTGTTTGGAGCGAGTGGGCTTAAATACGAGTATAAACGTTTTCAGGACAGTATTTAGTGCGTTGCAGTATAAAATGCATGCATGTTGGAGAGGCGACTGGAATTACCTATTAATTGACTAACAGATTTACACCTAAATACTAATAAAATATAATACATCAAAGCGGTACGCACCTGCTGATGTTATCGCTTGTACTTTTCACAGAAATGCTGTTAAAGTAAGCTACACAGGTTGATCGATATTCCAAAAACTCAAACTTAAACGGTTCGATTCCACTTTCATCATACGAACCGCTAAGCAATAGAGTTTGCTACCCGAGTGGATGCTCCTTGATAGATACGACCTGAGTACCTTTAAGGCGCGAGTGAATCGGATTTTTTGTGTGTTCCATCGTAGACCGCATCTTCGCTTTAAAGGCGAGATGGCGGTCAAATCAAGCCTATTTTTCATAAGAAAGGTAAATAAATTTAACTAATTTTTTACTAATACTACAGGTTAGGTGTTTGACCACAACCCACCTGATCTTAAGTGGCAATGTATACGAAAATGATAAACACACTTAGCCTACAATGAGAACTAATTTGGTGAAAGATCTCTTTTACAGAAGACTGTTTAGGTTAGTATATAGTAGCAATAGTACGTACCGTTGGAAAGGTAACGTAACAGCTAGCGTAATTATTGGGTTGTTGAGACTAACTATTGAATATTTTAAAGTAATGAGCACCAAAGCAGTGACTAGACTTTGTGTGTTGTTTAATGTTCTGACAATTGCAGCAATGGTCATGGGCAGGCGTTATAATATGTTGCCATCAGAACAACGTCTCGTTCGTCTCATTACTTTTACATTAAAAAAACAATTCAATAATTTTAAAGGATCTCTACTACAAATATTTAGACGCGACGTTTCAATCAGACTGTACGAATCTGATCGAAATAATTGTAAAAATAATAAGGAGCTTTTGCTCACTAGTTATAAAACTGATATTGAAGTACATTTAGATACAACGAAACTGTAAAGTACTGTACCTAATTGTCTATACAGCAGATGCAAAACGCGATTTTACCTCGGCCACCGTTACTGTTCAGGATTTTGATTTTCCGCGAGGCAGACAGAATACTGGGCTGGATTGTTCGTCGTTTGAAATTCACTTCGTAGTATGTATAATGTTTATAGTATTATAGTATCTATGGAACGCTTTGAAAAGAGTTTAATTCCTACATAATCTTCAACAGTACCTAACTGTAAAGATAAAAAAGTGTCATTATGGTTTATTTGTTTTCACATAGCATGATGAAATAGAATACTAATTTACATAAAAATAAGTTTTTTTTTAAATGTAAAATCAATGAGACGTTCGAAACACTTTGCTGTTTTAAGAGATAACGCACGCCCATGACTATTGAAGCGATACACAGACCTCTGAGTAGCAAAATAAAGTCAAGGGCATCACTGCTTTGGCGATCATTACTTTTAGATTTCCGATGGTCAATCTCAACAGCTCTGTAATTTCGCTAAAATTTGGTTCAGTTCAGTTTTGGAAACTTTTCTATCAGATATTCCTAGCTTTCTACCACGCCATAAAACGTGGGATTAAAGTGTTGTAAAAACTTCACGCCCTATCAATGACTTGTTAATATTTTTCGTCATCATTTTGGCTAATTAGTCAATTAAAAACCAGGAACTAATTTTAAATTTCAGCATAAATTTGAACAGACCACATTTGACCACCAACTCACCTGATGGTAAACGAAAATGTGGTCGAAGATAAAGCAGACTTAGGAGATATAGGTTATATCCCTCAGGAAACACGACACTTGGCAGCAACAGTGATTTGGCATCTCCCGTCATATTTTTTGTTTCATTCTATAGTTGCCTGGAAGAGATTGCTTTTAGTGATAAGGCCTCCATTTGTGGCAAGAGCTAGTGTTCTTTGTGTTACATTTTTACTTATTCTTATTTTAGGAGTTCTCGTGTTCTCAATAAAGGTTTTCTACCTATTTATCCATCTAAAACTCTTATGCAAAGTTGGCCAGTTATTCAAGCGCTTAGCAGTAGAACACAAACACTGTTCTATACCAGATTCAAGGGTACCTATTTAATTACACATTATTTTTATATTTTATGTAAAAAGTAATGAGACGAACGAGACGCTCTCCTGATGTTAAGAGATAACGCCTGTCGGTGACCATTGCAGCGATTCACAGAACATTGAGTAACAAAACAAGCATCACTGCTTTGGCGCTTATTACTTTGAGACTTTCGGTGGGTAGTTTCAACAGCCCAGTAATTTCGCTAGCTGCAGTACCCTTCAAACCGGAACACAGAAAAATACAGCAAGAAAAAACCACACACTTCATGAATCAATAAGAATTAAATATTAAATTTTTAAAGATTTGAGCTATTAAAGATTAAAATCTGTTGTACCTACCTAAAAAAGCAAACGCTTACCACCAGGTTGATGGCTAGCTCATTCACTCGCATGTACAAAAAGTCTACTTTATTGTGCATTATGTAGAAAGCAAATTCTTGTTTCAAAACATTAGAACCGAGATTTCATAAAAGATCCGAGATCTGAGATCGAATATTTACGTTGTCTGCAAACGTCGGCTGCCTCCGATTCAACTAGCCATGACGGTAATTGGTAACATTTTCGGCAATGCAAACAGAGACAGTTTGACTGATAATGGCAAAGAACAATACCGTGTTTGCTTCGCGCAATATCCGCTAGAGGGCGTGTCGAGTTTATGGAGCGGAGACTGTCGAACATCTGTTTGGTTTTACTTTCAATGGGCCGACTTTACCTACTTACTTGTAGATATACCTTACAATCGTTAACTACTCAGACTTGACTGATATTAAACATGCTACTGATTGTGAAGTCATTTATTATTGAAAAGCATACTTATGTACTAGCGGATGCCTCGCGTTTTTACCCGCGTAGTTCTCGTTCCCGTGAGAATACAAGGATAAAAAGTAGCATATGTCACCCGGTAGTTTCGGAGCCTATTCAATACAAACAAACAATCAAATATTTCCTCTTTATAATAGCATACAGATAGATAGAAGAGTCACTAGACGTTTAGATCACACTAACAAGTTTTGACGTGTGGAATGAAAAATAATTTCATTTTGTAAGAGTGTTATACTTGTCTATGTACTTTCCTAATGATAGGAGCCTATGTTTACCCATGACCATGACCATGACTACATTACCACTTATCTAATCATCCTATATCCACACTATGTATATGATTTATCTCGTTCATAACACTTTCCGGTCACGTTCGTTCTTCATCCCGATCGTTCCGAAAGCTTCACAATATCATCTTACCATCAGACTGTTGGTCTGTCTCAACTTTAGTATTACTGCTTACAATAAACTAGGTCTTTTTTTATTTACCTAAAACAATTAAAAAACAAAACGTTCTAACCCAGTTACGAAGCGGTACTTAGTAAATATTTTAAGCAACATACCAACAAACATTTTCAAGATTTTTTATAGGTACATTTTACAAAATCTCGCCTCACCTTACTCACCTGTCTAAGTATCTACTATCTACTTATATCAAGTCTTCTTTTCAAAAGGGATGTGTAGCAAAGGGAGTCGACAGTAAAATATTCAACGGTTCTTTCATAAAAGATTCTGTAGTGTCAAACGTTTGAATTCGATTGTTATTGAAAATTTCGCTCCACTGAATACAACAAGGTGTCAACTAACGGCTCTATATTGAATGTTATGAAATATCTGTCTACAGTGTAAATTGCTGCGTTAGCGGAGTCTCTATTAAACGAGTTTATAACAATGTATCGAACGAATAAATGCTATTCTTATTTTGACAATAAATGTATAGTTCAAGGCACCTGCATAATATGTATCTATGGATACAAATATTTGTAGGGCAGTGATATTTCCAATCATTATTTTGCCAAACACTGAAGGTTTTTTTTATCTTCAGTTTTCCCTTAAAGTATCGTAAAATCAAAAAAATATTTTCGAAAGAAATTATATGAAAATAATTACAAATATTTTATTGATAACACCAATGTTACAAGTCAAAGTCAAAATTATAATTATCTTGCAAAAGTTGTTTTAAAATGCATCACTAAGAATCTTCGCTTATGAATTTGAAATAAACATCATAGATAAAACAGTGCAGAGCGTTTTAATAGGTAGGTGTACTTTTGAAAAGCTACTAAGAGTTAAATTTAAAATTAAAGTGATACAGTTTACTTTAATGTACGAGTAACAATGACTGACACTAAGTCGCAAAAAAAGAACTTGTAATCCGATAGACAAATGTCATTAAACTTTCTTTTTTAATTCTTGATTCTGGAATCGCGAAAAAAAAAACAATTTTTTTCGCGATTCCAGAATCAGCTCACGGTAAAAACTAATCACATTGATACTTAAGCTAGCCCTTCGTTATTAACATACTTTAAAGAACACTCTATCTAACGTATTTTGGATTTTAAAGGTCTTGTTGGAACAGTCGTGAACATATACAAAGGTCCCAGGCATTCGTCACTGTCGTGCGGGACCGAAGGCTAGCCCTCCCCGCGATATTCGTGAGCAATTAATAATGATGAAAGCGATGATTTGCGCTCGAATGCGTGCGAGAGATAATTCGGTGTGTTCGCATGAATGCCGTATGTTGTAGCAGGAGCTGTGGGTAGTTATGTCTAAGATGTCTTAAGCCAGTAGAAAGATTGCTTATATTATTAAGCGTGAGTAATCCCCCATTAGTAAAACAAAAATGTGTCAAAACCACGTCAGTTTCCATATGTGTTATATGTTTCAAATCGTGTAAAACCTTATTTAAAATTTCGTTTGTCGTTTTTAGTAGCAACATTAACACTATAAACATAACAAAGAGTTTTGGCAGGAACGTGGACAATGTCGTGTCGCCCCATTATAAATTATGTTTTAAGTGTTTAAGTGTGTGTGTGAGTGTGTTTTTATGTCTAAAAATTGTGGTGTTTTATTCATAAAATACCGAATTACAATCGCTAGTGTGGAAAAAGTAATATAATGTGGTGAAACATGATTTTTTGTTTTCCAAAACACCATCGAAGCTTATAGTAAAGTCGTCTCTATTTTACTAAGGTCGGAGGGACGGACGGAATGGGCTTGACCAAGACTGGACTATGATTGTAACTAAATATGTTATACATAAATTGCAAAAACCACAGTACATATAAAGATTAGACATCAAGGGGTTCGTATCCATTTACCGATGAATTATAAAAAAACACATAACAAGAACAATTTGTTCGTCATAATATACATAATTTCTAAACTATAAATTTAGTACTGAATTCATAATTGCTTGCGTCTAGACTAGTCGGCGTGAACCTAGCGCCACTATCGAAAAACATTATAAGGTATTGCCGATTGATAAAGACCTTACGAAGAGGTGCCACTGTTTCTCAAACTAGACCGTTATACCGCACATGATGTAACTCGGATGAAAGATGAGACTCCGCGTGAGTTATTATAATTATATGGCAGGTCTTTAGCGGTGCCGACCTTACTATTATTTAACCGACGAATATGTCAAGGTACAGTTTAATTCACATGTTATTTGTAATGGACATTGATAAGTTGTGTGAACCCGATATAATTAGAAAATATTTTTTTGTTTGCAAACTTCTAATGATTGGAATATAATGTATGTTAAAAATTAAACAAAATCTAAAGTTAAAATGTACATGTGTCTACTAAGTGTATATTGCCAAGTGCCATACAAAATCGGTCTTATCGCCCAAAGTAATATCCCCCAGGTGACCATTGGATGAACAAGATAAGATACCAGAGCTAGCATAGTCGGTGGTGTCAAAGCGAAATACATCGTTGAAAAATGTAAATGAAAACATAGAAATTAAACATGTAAAGCTACAGATAGAGTATGTTAAGTATATGTATGTATGGATATAACTATAGTTTCACAAACAATAAAAATGTTTGAGTAGTTACGACAGCTTTCATCATCATCATCATTTCAGCCGTAGGACGTCCACTGCTGGGCATAGACTTCCATAAAGACCGGTTGGAAGCGGCTCGCATCCAGCGCGTTCCTGCGGTCTTTACTAGGTCGTCTGTCCACCTTGTGGGTGGACGTCCTACAGCTTTAACCAACCTTAAATATAACCTTATTATATACCGATGCCAAAGTAACCAAAAGTCTACCTGATGTTTTGAAAGAAGGACAAACATACATAAATAAAGTAATAAAAATAGTAGGGCTTATAAAAATGAAAAAGCAAATGGCTGTAAGTACTTTTAGTAAACTGTTATTGGTATTTCTTATGGCTTTAGCATCTCGATCAGTTTCTGAAAAACTGTAAGTTTGAAGAAATCATAAATCATTTAGGCCCGAACTAAGCAAATCTTGTACTATGGGAACCAGATAACTTATAAAAAACTTCAGTTTTGTAAATACATACAACTAATTATAATACAAATATATCACCCAGACACGGAAAAAAATAGTTACATTATTAATCATAAAAATAGGGTTCAACTCATATACTGCCGTCATAGATCTTTGTCATTCCCGTCAAGCCAGGGATTTTAATGAAAGAAACAAAAACTCGCAAAAGAAATGCTCTAATCAAAGCTAGTGCCAGTGCTATTGAGAAATACCTCGTCGTTTGAATGAAGTCGTATTTCTCTACATTCAAGTAACGATGTTGCAAAAGACTCAATAGGAAAAATTCAACGTAGGTACCAGATAAAGATTACCAGGTTCAAATTTAAGATTACTGATAAAATCCCCGGTTACTAAGCAAAATTCTTACCTATTTTGTATTCGACAGCCCTGTTAAGTCATTGGTATATCAGCTTTAATACCTTTAGGGCTTGGGATCGATTCCCACCCAAGAAAAATATTTTGTGGCATAAAAAAATAATTGTTCTGTGTCCGGGTGTTATGTGTGTATACAAAAAAAAGTATTTTAGTATTCTATCCGTTATCTGACTTCCATAGTACAAGCTAGGTGTTTGACTACAGCTCACTTGATGTTGAGTGACGGTGTGGTCGAAGATAGTAAACACACTTAGCCTGGAATAAAATTGGCTCACAAGTGAGGCTACTGAAAAACGCTGTTAGATGCTTGGTGGAAGATTTTATTATATTTTTTGAGGGTGGTAGCTAGCCAGCCGAGTACAAGAAAGTACCCTACCACTATGCTATGGTTTCCTCACGATCTTTTTCTTCACCGAAAGTAAATACGAAAGTCGTGTCGCATAAAATGACAACCGTAATAGTTTATCTTTTTTAGTAAGATCTTGGCTGCTAGAGACCTTGTTTTATGACATTGACGAGTATTTCAAACTTAAAGATTATTGATTACTAGTAAGTAATTATGATTTTTTTGTCATGTCATTTTATATTGACAATATTTTTTTTATATGTTTGAATACTGACATACCTTATTTTGACATGTAATCGGTGTTTTAAACCCATTTAATGACATCTTCAAAATTTTGAAGTGACTTTTAACATTGGCGTTATCAATAAAGTATTTGTATTTGTATCATAGTGCGAAAAAAATCATCTTACAATATTTTTTATTACAGCATTTGTATAGTGCCCAGGCTTTGCAACCTCTATAAATTTACAATTGGGTCGCAGGTTCTTGGCACTGTAAGGGTAATACTGTAAATGGAAAGGTAAAAACTTTCGTAGTTTCATCTACTTACTTACTGAAGCCTATATTTCCTGAAATCATGCTTCATGTTTGTCTACAAATGAGATTGAATACTGACTCTTGTCTGAGTATTTGTAAACTCTTGGTATACGACGGTCTCTAGCCGAGAGGGGAGGTTTGAAGGTCGAGAAAAGCTGTTTATAAAATAAAGCAATTTACCTGAATGAATGGCATTCATTATGAAAGGTCTATTTTACTAGGGACAATTATAGGTCTGATGAATTGATGAATTAAGTTTCATTAGAAACAAATCTGAAGAGGTTTGTTTCCGAATCGACCTTATATTTTTTTAATTTATTTTTGACATCGCACTTAATGCTTTTTGTCAGTGTAAAGTATTTCATATTTTCTGGTGTCCCATGATCGAGAAAAAATAGCCCCAGACATCGCTTTGTTTTAGTTTTGGAAACAATATGAAAAGACATTTTTCAACACATTATATCAAATATCTATAATCATAATCTATGTTTATAAATCTCGTGTCACGACGGTGTTTGTGGTCGCACTCCTCCAAGACGGCTCGCCCGTTTTTAATAAATCGATTATTTTTTTAGAAATGTTTTATATATATTTATTTAGTAGGTATCAGAATAGGTCGTAAAGTACTTTTATTTCACTACCGCTAGGTGATCAGCTACTTTTATTCGGAAACGTAGCGGGTAAAACCGCGGGGCAAAGCTAGTTATAGAATAGAATAGAATAGAATATAACTTTATTATACACCAGAAACACAGATCACAATTAATACAAATTGGAAACAAACAACAAACAAAAAAAAGAAGATAAAATAATATAACAAAACAATAGAATAAATGATGTATAAGGGCGGTCTTATCGCCTAGAGCGATTTCTTCCAGACAACCTTTGGATGGAAAGAAAAGTAAATAAATATAAGGTTGGTGTACAAAAGAAATAAATAAATGAAGTAACAATACAAAGTTAAATAGTTATTTATAAATTCTACACTTTATTATTAAAACATTTACTAACTCCTCATTTACTCTTTTTTATCCTCGTTATTGACACACCCCGTATTTTTCTTCCTCTGATCCTGTCGGTCCTACGGTTGCCTGGAAGAGATCGCTTTTAGCGATAAGGTTGCCAGTTGTTACACCAATTAATTAATTTTATTTCTTCTGTATTGTTTTTTTAGTGTGTGCAATAAAGAGTTAATTAATTTAATTAACTCTTAAAATAGAAGTTTTGGAAAATAATGCAATACAGCGACAAAACTTTTCCGCATTCCCAATCAAAATTTGGCATAGGTATATCTGTACTATATTTTTTTAGGTGGACTGTCGTCATGCTAGACGTTTTACTGCAGCTCACCGGATGCTATTAGCAGTAGGGTAAAATACAGATTACATGCCTAGCTTAAAATAGACTCTGAATTGGGGAACTAACTGATTTAAATCTATCTAAAACAGTTGTGCAGGAAGCAATAATGATTCCACCCACAGTGTACTTCTACCCAAATATTAGGCCATACCTGAGCAGACATAATCAAACCACTATGCAAACAATTGAACGGCAATGCAGCCGTGAATCTATGCAAATGAGTAATCAGCCGAAATGAGTACATGTCTCGTATAACTAGAAACTCCTACGAAGCAATATGTCTAATCATACAAAATCTTTTTGGCTGTTCTTACGGAAGCATTGATTGGATATACATTTTTTCTAGATGCTTATGTTAGACTCTTAATAAATCCTATATAATTGAAGAAACAATTCCAGATTGGTCCCATATTCGTCAAAATGGGTATAGTACCTAGTTTGATTTTTAAAATAAAATAACTGGAAAAAGTATGCCATACAAGTAAACGAAATTGTATTGCTGTGACGTTTCACTTGTGTTTACGCCGTGTCACATGTGTTTTAAACTTTACGGTGACTAGTGTAGTCCCAATAAATTACATACCTTAGAGGATTGGCTTCGGTCGTTCTTGTAAAATATATGCTTTTGCTATTTTTCTTTACTGTGCACTTTTTTTACTCTCTTCAATGTTAGATATAATTTTAAGTTACAACACTAAGGGGTTACGTGTTCTAATGAGTATTGTATTACGATAATTTGTACCTAGGTTTTTATCTAGATATTTATCATATTTATATACATTCAGTCCAACCATTATATGCGACGATCGTTTTTCTAAAATAATAATTTATTGCCAGAAGTAATTTTCAGTACATACAAATATAGACTGTTTAATTAAGCAGTACCATTGGGCCCCAAACTAGGCAAAGCCTGTATCTTGGTGGCCCGGCTTACAAGTGTTATACCAAAAAGTGTTACACGCTATTTAGTGAGAGAATTTACAGGCTACACAAACATACAATTAAAATAAGAGTAGATAGGACATGTAATAGTGATAGAATGTATACATATTAATAATTAAAAAAATATAGAGCTGCTTGACAATTAGGTTCCTTCTAGGTAAGCGTGCTCCATCTTAGACCACACTACTACTTAATAGGCAAAGTATGATCACACGCAAACCTATTTTGAATTTAAAATAATAAAAAAATTGCATCTAGGTATTTTATATCTTCCAGCACAGATGAGAGATGAGATACCTACCTAATTAATTAGTGTTATTTGTAAAGTATCCTTTCCAATACTATTCTATTGTACTTTCAAGTAAGGCTTATAAAGTCAAAGGTACGAGTTGCCAATCGACGAACAACAACCTGCGGTAGGCTATTGTGGAGTAGGTACAGAAACGTAGGTGGTATTGAATAACAATGTGCCATTAAGGTCGCGTTTTATATTCAAAATACTCGGGCCTCTAATGTTCGATACGACATATGTTAATAGTTACGAAGGCAGATAACCGGTGTTGCCAAGTTCAAAAGTAGGGTTTGACGAAACAAATGAAAATATAAATAAGGCCATTGAAAATAATCTATACCATCTATGAAAGAAAGAAAAATGTTTTATTTTGTAACTTAAAGACACAAAAAACAAAAACGAACAAACAGAGACAAACAGTTACAAAATAATGGCTCACCTCAGCATAACACTGGTCATACTATGTATAACCAGCGCTGGTCTTCCGGTGAGCCCCTGTAGTTGAAAATCAAAGTGTGTGTGTGTGTGTGTGTGTGTGTGTGTATGAACAGTATTTCATGTACATAAGTCAAAGAAGAACTTCGAACTAAGCCTTGAACATCGTCGCAAAGCTAGTTTATCGGATTCATTTCGGAGAGTGTGCTTCAGAACTATATGGTCTAATTCCCCAATGCTTTTTCTGTCGGACAGTCAGAAGCTCAAAAAAGCGGCATCGATTCATAGCCGATGTTCCAAAAACTCGAATGAAACGATTTGATTCCACATTCATTGTACGGACCGCTAGACAGAGGAATGCGCTGCCTGAGTGGGTGTTCCGCGATGGATATTATCTGGGTGTGTTCAAGTCGAGATTAAATCGATATCTTTTAGGCAAGCGTGCTCCGTCATAGACCGCATCATCACTTAACATCAAGTGAGATCGCGGTTTGTACGCGGTTGTTTGTGGATGGTTTTGTAGCGACGACATCTCAGTGGTTAGCGCAGTCGGTTCACACGCCGAAGGGCGTGGGTTCAGACCCCAACAATAAGCTTGAGCTGCCGGTAAAAGAAATCATCGTGAGGAAACCATAGCATGGTGGTAGGGTAGTAGGTAGGTACTCGGTTAGCTAGTTACCGCCCTCAAGCTGAAAATCTGCCGCCAAGTACCTACTTAACGGTGTGTTCCACTTGAGAGCCAGTTCTATTCCAGGCTAAGTGTGATTTACCATCTTCAACCATACCGTCACATAACATCAGGTGAGCTGTGGTCAAACACCTAGCTTGTCAACCTTTGAAAAAAAGATGGCGGTCAAACTTAAGCCTACAAAATACTTTTTAAAAGTTATAAATGATCTTATTTCTCAAAAATTAATTGCAAAATTTTGCTCCATTTTATGGTAAAATCAATAAGATGGCAGCGCTGATAAATCCTGTTTCTCGAAGTACTTCGAGACTCCAATTTGGGCTGTAAACTCATCTCAAACTTATGAGGGTTCCGGCAGATTACGCAATTATTTACCTCTCAAATATTTTTTGTATTATGATTGTTTTAAAAGTAAAGTATAATATAAACTATAATATGTTTCTTATACATATTATAGTTTATATGGTGATCTAATCGTTGTTTATTTTCATTTACGTAACATAAACTCAAGGTCGAATCTATGTTTGGGCATAAATACTATGTTTTTATGCCAAAAAAAAAACATTTCATAGGGATTTCACTCACATTAAACTCAAAGGGATTTCCTGTAAGTTCTTTAATCAAAATTGTTTTGATCTTAGCAAAAAAGATTTGTGTTCACGAACTGTATCTATTTTGTGCGAGGACTGCTTTTGATACTGCTGTTGTTATCATCAGTTTTGAACGTTTGGCTAGTCAAAGGCCTCCGTTTTTTCCTAAAGGAAAACATCGTGAGGAAAACTACAAAATCTTAAAACAAAAATGTCGAATGTTATGATGTCTGCCAACCTGCACTTGGCCAGCGTGGTGGACTAATAGAAAGAAAGGAAAATATATTTTTTACAAGTCACTAATTTTTTTAAATGTAAAAAGTAATGAGACGAACGTGTCGCTCTCCTGATGGTAAGAGATAACGCCTGTTCATGACCATTGCAGCGATACAACACACATAAATAAAAAGATTACTAACATATAGGTACAAGTATAGTAAGGTTATTTTGTTCTCTGTACTTTTTTCTGTTTATGGTGTGCACAATGAAGAGTTATATCTATCTAAGTACATATAGACACAATAAATTGCCCTTACTCATCTCACAATAAGAAGAGGCCCACGCCTAGTAGTGGGACCAGTGGCGGCCTTAGGGGGTGGCAAGCAGGGCAACCGCCCGGGGCCTCGCGTCCTCGTAGAAAAAAGTCTTTACCATATAATATGTGTGTGTATCGCGCGCCTCGCAATTAACAAACCCCCCCTGAATGCACGGTTTCATTATTAGTGTAAGCATGTTACGGCCACTCGAGCACTCGAACTAATTTTTTAGTAAAACGGACTCAAAGAAAAAGGGTCTCACAATTATCTGTCGCCCTAGGCCTCGCAACAGCTTAGATTAAGATTCGGAATATTATTATTAACAGCCCTGTTGGCTCATTGGTAGCATATCTGCCTTAAGAGCTGAAGGGTGTGGGTTCGATTCCCGCTCAGGACAAACATTTTATGTATCAACAAATGTTTGTTCTGTGTCTGGGTGTTCTGTATGTATTATTAGTATGTATTTACAAAAAAAAAGTATTTATGTATTCTATCAGTTATCTGACTTCCATCACACAAGCTCTGCTTAGTTTGGGGTCAGATGGCGCTGTGTGTAATGTACTACGATATGTATGTATATGTATTCTTAACTTCCTTCCTGTTTTGTTCAGCTCTGTTTAATTTCATTTGTAATTTGATCTCCGAGCAATGAGCATAATTTCATAATTTTAATGCTCATTAAACTGTATCCACATATCGATGACCCAAATCTGCATCGTTTTACGACATCCTGTTGGAGTCCTTGGCACAGCTAAGCGCATGGAGTAACTTCACCAACAATGATGGGAGAGGCTCTGGTAGAATGTACATACTTCAGGTACCTACAGTATGTAGCCATTGATTCGTTGATGTATCACGAACAAGGTATGTCAAGGGCGTAGGTGTATACTGTGCCTTGGTGTAATTATGCTTGCTGACGTCGGGTCATCGACATGAAAAACCTTTAGATAACGTACCTACTATACTAGTGATTGGTAGATAAATAGTAAAGTATGACAATGCCAGGGCTGATTCTGTAGAATAATAAAAAGTTATTTCAGACATATTTTTGTACATAGTAGGCAGTTACAATAAAATAAACATCAAATAAAATTTACAAAATTAAATTATGATATCCACAATCAAGACTAACCATCTAGTCTCAAAGTAGTGATGCCCTGGACTTTGTTTTGTTACTCAAAGTTCTGTGTATCAGGAGAGCGCTTGGCTAGTCTTACCTTTACATTAATAAAAAGTAAATTACACTAGCTGCACCCCGCGGTGTTACCCGCTACTTATTTTCGGGGTAAAAAGTAATAGTACGATTTTTTTACATAGATTTTTAAGAACATAATATAATGGAGCACTTACATGTCATTCTCCTCCAGACTCAAAAAAGTTCATTTTATTGCAATTTTTAGCAATAGAATATAACTGAACATTCTATACGACCCCTAGAACAGCGTCAGTTTTATAGAACAATAGGTGAGGTCGCTAGCAACTTTGAATGGTATTAAAACGTTTCCATGCCAATAAAATATTCAACAAGCTCCCCGGAGAATTCCCGAAAATATTCCTGACTATCCCCTATATATTTCACCGCCCTTGATGCGAATATTTCAAATAAGCATCAGTACATTCAGTACAGTACAATACATCACGAAACCAAACGCGTACAAATTGAAATTCGACCGACGTTTTTTGACGTGAAAATAAAGAGAAAAACTGTGCGTTATCAGTACCCGCATGCGGTCTTTCATCTCGATATACACCCACTCACCTATCTCGCAGACCGTATGCCTATATGGTAATGACAAACGAATAAGCCTGTATTCATTATTCAGCTTAAATCGCACCGTAAACGTCTCCGAGCACTTTGAAGTCGCCCCATTCATACGAGACGCTCGATTCGAAAGGATCGATTATGAGCACGACTATCGTATATTAACATCGCTAATGTACTCGAGAACTGAGGAACAGAAAGGCCCTTTATTCATAACCAGCCGGGGGAGCAATGAAAGCAATAAGCAGAGCTTAAAATAAAGGGAACGACACACGAGTAGGGGACGGCCATGGCGACGGGACGGGAACCGCCGTTGAAAAGGTATGCGCATGCCGCGTCACGGCCGATTGCACTTTTGTGTAGTGTTTGGATTAAGAGCAAATTGTAAGCAATAAAACGATGCAGACAGGGATTTTAATATGGCAGGCAAATAGGATTATGTCTCTTCCATGAATGATTGAAACGAGGGTTGAATTGTGAGGGTTCCGTCTCAGAGTGAAGGTTGAAAGCGGCCCGAGTGAATCATTTCTATCTGAGTTGCTGCCCTGTAGTTCCAAAGCCGTGACTGTGTTATATCGATGTATCGGCGCATCGCATAGCAACGTGTCGTGAATACGACTTGGGAATATTAAAAAGTATAAGTCACGAAAGCCGAATTATCGTGACTGTGTATGAGACATCGCCACTACAAATTAGCTTCAAGTAGTGTGTGGTCTGGCTCACCTGTAATTTGCGCTTGCAAATCTTTCGAACCTAATTTAAGTTTATTACGAGAGCACCGGTTTTGACTATTTAATTGGCATAATTTTATAAATTAACCGAATAAAAGGAATTAGTTTTAAATGAATACACGATTGCCTTCCCATTAAATTGGTTATCTTAATAGATTTCGGATTAATGACTATCATTCCCCATTTTTTAGACTGAGTATCCGAACACTCATATAGTACGTTACGTCCCACTAAAATTGATATAATTGAGTGTTTAACGTTGAGTGCTACAGACGAAAACATGGCCGTACCAAGACGTAATATTACGTTATAGCTCATGCATCATCATCAGAATAAATATGAAAAATAACGAGACATTTCGCCATAACATAAATCACAAATATTGCACACAAATTACAATCCCTGTCGTAGCCAATCTCCATATTTTAACAAGGCTAATTCTCAATCGTTATGTGGTTGTTACCACCTGATACCAGGATTGAGACATCGGCGATTATACCCAGAAATGTGGTAAACTAGCCCCCAACTTGGAAAATATATCAATAAGTTTTGACAACAACTTTAATGGGAAAACTTTGGAAAAGTAACGCTATTTTGTTAAGTGAAAATAAGCTGAGATACGGTTCACAAGTTTAGGTAGCTTTAGCGTATGATTGATGAATTGCTGATAAATTTTGATGCCAGCTAGAAAAATTATATATCACATTCACTTACATCACAAAAACTATAGTTACTTTGTTTCATTGACGTAAGATTAGATCATATGACCCTACTCATATCAATTAGAGCAAAACATTTTTGAACTTCAAAAACCGAGACGTCCAGATCGGTATCTGTGACTTGCATTTTTCTGTACTCATCGATTCACCTTTATCGAACGCATCTACCGATAGCTTTTCTATTGGGAATATGCAAAAAGACAGGTGAGTCAGCAGAGATGCGGCCCTATCAGATCGTAATGACTAATGGCCCAGTAATATATGGGAACGCAGTGACCACGCAATACTCTATTGTTAGTGTAATTGGCCAAGGTTCCGTCCCTTAGAGATTTTAGATAAGGTAAAAAAGCTTTTTGTTCGGTTTTTATTGACGAATACACGTCATGTTCGAGTTCTCGACATAATGTCTGGCACGGTCCGTATGTTTGGGATAAAGAGGGATGAAGGGGATGAAGCAAAGCGCTTGTGCCTTCGAGCGTTTGAGGCATTGTTGGGACCGCGGCAGAGAGTTCTTTGTTGATTCAAGTAGGTACGCTTTAAAATGTCAAATATCTCTTGCAATATATTTGAATGCGCTGTTTACTTTGTTTACCTTCCGAACTGCAATGAGTTTCGTTTCCAAACTGTACCATTATACGACTAAAACAAGTTGGGCCTTTTTGAATGATTAAATAAGTCAAAATAAGAAAAGCTTACTGTTAACAAACTAGTATTTTTATGATTTTTGGTCAAAATTTAGTTAAAAACAAAAACATTATTTTTAATGCTGCGGTAAGTTTTCGTTTGAAAGCATTTAAAATTTATACGAGACCTAAGCACTCAAAATGCACTAAAAGGTAAAATGTTTTTTCCATGCCAAATAAAGTCATCAACTTTAATATTCGCAATTCGTGGACCACGTCGGTAAAAAAACGCTCGAATTCGAGCCGTACTTGCATCTTTAGGGTTCTGTATTACTAAAGAATACGTTCGTTTCATATTTATTTAACAAAAAATAATTTTTGTACATTGATTTTCAAATCTTTAACTCTGTAACGAACATTAAATGTAGTAATTTGATTCCAGCTAAATGGCGTCTTTTTAACCAATGTAAATTATAACATTTGTTAATATCATAAATTTACTACAAAGTTAATCCAACTACATTAAACGCCGCTTCCAACCGGTCTTTCTGAAAATCAATAAAGGAGTGAACGTCCTGCGGCTGAGATGATGATGTCATTTAATATTCGCGTGAACTATTACGCTAGAACAAAACAAAGTAAGCTGTTTTAAATGTAAGCTGTTTTTCTGTTGTTGAAATTATTGTTTTTTCTGTATCAGAAATGTTCTGACATAACGTTACAATACCAAAAATTATGTAGGTATTTACAAAAAATAACTATTTAAGTATTCTGTCAGCTTTCTGACTTCCATAGTAGGTACAAGCTTTGCTTAGTTTGGGATCAGATAGCGCTGTATGTAATGTCCTATGATATTTATTTATGTTTAGTTATCTATAGTTTATAGTTTATCTTTAGTTATTAAGATGAACCGACAGGCAGAAAGACTGTATAAACTTAGTAATAAAGTCCCGTTAACTCTTTTTGTGTACGGAACCCTAAAAATTACCGCAGCGGCACGGGAGTTGATTTTGGCAGGTAGAGCATTTAATCTCAGCAAAAACCGTAGGAACGTAGTCAATGTACTCGGAGCTAGAAATGTGGATAAAATGCGACGTTTTTTGACAATTTGATGGTGTCACACACGGGAGGACGTGAGGTTAGAAATGTCAGTCGTACTGAGCTCCAAGCGCTTTCTGGCGTGCTTTGATCTAAGAGCTTATAGCGATAATGATTTGGTGTGATTAATACTTTTTTTTAATGGTTAAACCATAGCTCACCCGATGTTAAGTGACAATGTGGTTGAAAATGGTAAAACACATCTAACCTGGAATGGAATTTAATTTTAATTGAGGCTGCCGGAACACACCATTAGGTGCTTGGTGCCAGAAAAAACCTTTACACCATGTTATGGTTTTCTTCACCGCCAGCTCAAGCTCATTGTTGGGGATTAACCCTTCCGCGTGTGCAAACCACTGAGCTGTCTTTGATATTTGATTGATAAATAAATAATTTTTAATTATTTACACCAAAATTAAAGTTAAAAATGTCGGTTTTAGGTCGTGTTTACAATATACAATTCTGTTAAAAATGCAACTATTGTGATAATAATAAATATCGTAGGACATTACACACAGCCCCATCTGACCCCAAACTAAGCAATGCTTGTACTATGGAAGTTAGATAACATATGATAAAATACTTACAATACATTTATAATAAATACACACAGAAACCCCAGAACACCCAGAAAACAAATAGAAATAAAATAAAGAAAGTAAAAAAATTGAAAAGTAGTGTCTAACTCTTCTAACTTGTACCACGCCGCACAGCATAGAACAATGTAGTGCATTTGCCGGCGTGACCGCAAGGCGTGACTGTGTGTTCACCCCATGAGTCGTTGTTAGTGCGATATGGAAGTGTAATTACGTCACCCAGTACTCGAATACACGAATAGAACGTTATTTTTACTCTGCAATATACTTATTGGCAGCACTGCATCGGTTAAGGACTAACTAACCAGAGCTATTACGAATATGCGACTAATCCATCGAATGTTTGAAAATACTGCCATAGCAACGCTGCTCCAGACTTTTTGCTACCCCACCACGGTAAAACCAAAAGTTACGGTTCTGTTTTTTAGTTTATGTTTGTCTGCATGTATATTTGTGTTCGTCCATAGCGCCGAAACTACTTATTCGATTTTGATGAATGAGGTGTCAATCGATTCGTGATTATGCGTTGAGTGACATGAGTTAATTTTTTTTTATTTTAGTATTTTTATCGTGACGGTGGTCAAGTTACAGTAGTATGTTAATTTTATTATTTTATATAAATGTAATGAGACGAACGATGTGCTCTCCTGATGGTAAGAGATAACGCATGTTCATGACCATTGCAGCAATACACAGAACTTTGAGTAGCATCGCTGCTTTGGCGCTCATTACTTTAGTAGTAAATTTTTTATGAGTTTCCTTATAGTTCCCGTTACTTCGATGGGCATGGTCAGGCGTTGTCTTTTAACATCAAGAGAGTATTTTGTTGGACTCATTACTTATACTTATAATAAACTTTTCCATTGCATTAATCAGTTACAGAACTCTAGGTAGTTCATACTTAATTATCTCCAACTGTACCTACGTAGAAACGCCTTGTTATTATAGATTTATGTATTTCTGCGTAGGCGTTTTACCTATCTACGCAAAATAACTAGAATCCATCATTTCAATAAGTAACAGAAGTTCTCAAAAAAATATGATAAAAAATCTTCGCGAAGAAAAAGGTTTTGCGTGGGTATTTATTTACGTCCAACAAATCGTGCGCTTCTGTGAATCTGGGTTTTTCTAAAATTCAGGGACTGGACTAGACTTATTCTCTATGTTACATTTTTCTATGGATATCTAACGAACAAGAATAACAATAGTTTTTTTTTATAATATCATGTAAGCTCACCTAGTCTGGAACGGAACTGGCCCTCAAATGACGCTGCCAGATCACACCGGTTGGTGCTTGGCGACAGATTTTCAAGTTGGGAGGTAACTAGTCGTTCGAGTACTAGTAAATATCCTACTACCATGCTATAGTTTTTTGACAGCCCTGTTGGTTTATTGGTATGTCTGCTCCAAGAGCTGAAGGACAAGGGTTCGATTCCCATCCAGGATAATATTTTGTGGTACAAATGTTTGTTCCGTGTCTGAGTTCTGTATTTATTATAGGTATGTATTTACAAAAAAAAAAGTATTTTAGTATTCTATCAGTTATCTGACTTCCATAGTACAAGCTTTGCTTGGTTTGGGGTCAGACGGCGCTATGTGTCCTACGATATTTTTTTTTAATGGTTGACAGGTTAGGTGTTTGACCACAGCTCACCTGATGTTAAGTGAAGGTGTGGTCGAAGATGGTAAAGCACACCTAGCTTGAAATATTTATTTATATTTAGTTTTGTCACGATGATTTCCTCTGTATTTATATCAACAGTGTAAAAATACGGCTATCAACATCTGGTAGCGTTATAGTGGTATCATGTGTTTTCGCTCTGTATGTAAAACTCTTTGACGATGAGTACTAAAATTTGGCATTTTTCCGTTGAACGGCGTTGCGTTGGCTTGACATTTTGATGACATCGGATTGTCCTATTCGACAACCCTACACAAGTACACACATGTGGATACTTAACGAGTAGAGGCGGTACCGAACGGAATTTTATGAAAATTGTGTCAATTCCTTTTAGCCTAGCATGCATGCAACATTTTGACGTTCTTTTATTGTCAAAAATATGGCATTATCGAAAAAATAATAATTTGGCAAGGATTCCTTATTACTTTATTTTACTCAAAGTATAATCTTAGTTTAAGGAATTAAAACATTTCTAACTTCTTGATAGTAAGATATCTTTCTAATTAGTCAGCTAAACAGAAAAAATAATATTTAGTTTGAAATATTTAGTCGAAAGGATTTTATTCTACATAATGTGAGGAACTGCTTTTACCTGTTTCGATCACCTGTTTTTTAGCAAATTTTAGAGTTGAGCTCATAGTAAAACACATGCTCAATTAGGAATCAGTTATAATTATAAAATAACGATAATTTCAGAATTAGCATTAAGATCGCTTTTTTTATGTAAGAAGTAATGAGACGAACGAGACGCTCTCGTGATGGTAAGAGATAACGCCTATCCATGACCATTACAGCGATACACAGAACTTTGAGTAACAAAACAAAGTCCAGGGCATCACTGCTTTGGCGCTCATTACTTTGAGACTTTCGATGGTTAGTCTTAACAGCCCAGTAATTTCGCTAGCTGCAGTACCCTTCGAACCGGAACACAGTAATGTTTACACACTACTGCTTAGCGGCAGAATAACTGGTACTGCGGTGGTACCTACCTAGACGACCTCCTGCTAAGGAGTTCTACCACCAAGTGCTTTGCACCAAGCTTTTGATCAAGTCACATAAAAAAATGTAATTCGCCATTTTGTGGTAGCGGCCATCTTGAATTTGAAATGTATCATAATGTATAGTATTTTACTAGTCAAGTCTTTTCATTTGATACTCGTAATAATCAGAGATGTGAAAAAAAAATGTAATCCGCCATTTTGTAGCGGCAGCCATCTTGGACCGATTTTGATCAAATATTCGGGATCTACGATATCATAGACAGACACACACACAGACACGTCAAACTTATAACACCCTGTCGTTTTAGCGTTGGGGGTTAAAAATGCATTGGTTAACCTAAAGTCGCGCGATAGTAAGTCGCTGGTCTGCACGAACTCCATTCCAAGCGTGTTTTTGTAATGAAATCCGGTTTCGATTGCTCGCTAAAGCCTGATAGCATTAATTAAAAGTTGAGTTGGAAGACATGCGTTAATTTAATCATGTAACGTTGTGTGGTTCCATTCATGCGAACTGGCAGCGTGCCAGCGGATGTAATTCGGTATATATATTTTTTAATTTCAAAACATCTTTAGTTTTAATTTTAATCAATTAATTTTTATTGAGATCAAAATGACGTGTTTTGTTTCAAAATACTCCTTGACTCGACTACCCTGTTAGCTCATTTGGTAATATATCTGTTTCAAGAGTATTAGGGTATGGGTTCGATTCCCACCCAGGACAAACATTTATGTGACGATAAATATTTAGAAAAGTATATAAGCTAGTTACCTAACTGGATAACTAGCGGTAACTAGCTGCGCCCCGCGGCGTTACCCGCTACATATTTTCGGGATAAAAAGTAGCCTATGTGTTAATCCAGGGTCTCAGCTACCTCCATACCAAATTTCATCCAAATCCGTTGAGCAGTTTTTGTGTCACAACAAACATCCATCCATCCATCCAAACTTTCACATTTATAATATTAGTGGGATTACTTTTGTGGCACCTGCCGTCGTATTTTTATTTGATTCCATTCTATGGTTACCTGGAAAAGATCACTTTTAGCGATAAGGTCTTCATTTTTGGCACTAGCTCTTAAGTTTCTTGTATACGTTATGTTTAATTTTTTTTCTTGTTTTAAGAGTTCTAGTTTATACAATAAAGAGTTCCTAACTATTTTTTTTTATTATGTTTGACTAGCTAGATGTTTGACCACAACTCATCTGATGTTAAGTGAAGGTGTGGTCGAAGATGGTAAAGCACACCTAGCCTGGAATGGAACTGGCTCTCAAGTAAGGCTGCCGGAACACACCGTCAGATACTTAGCGGCAGATTTTCAAATTGAGGGTGGTAACTAGCCAGCCGAGTACTAGAAAGTACCCTACCACCATGCTATGGTTTCCTCACGATGTTTTTCCTTCACCGGCAGCTCAAGCTCATTGATGGGGTTTGAACCCACGCCCTTCGGCATGCGAACCTACCGCGCTAACCACTGAGCTATCATCGCTACAACTATATATGTAAATCGTCTCACAAATATGACAGATGCTCAAAACTTATGATCACGTTGCATCTAAAATCCCTTACATCCCATTAAGTAACAAACACTCATATATTCACCGGAGTTCCGTAGTCCGATCGTTTACATTTCACCACAAAATTGAATTTATAACTTCCGGACAGTTCCCACAGGAAGGAAATATACCTAATTGCCGGGCAATAGCCGTTGCAGTCGATTTAAATATTAACCCAATGATTGACAGCGATGCTACTGATCAAAGGCTAACTTTGCCGTTCTACGGCGCATAATTTGCCGTCCCTAAGTGTTAGTTATTTGCCGTACGATCGACATCGATTGTTACTGTGTCGTGGATTCCCTATAATTTCTTAGGCGTCGAACCCGCGAATGCTCGAGGGCATCGCTAGGCGCTATGCCAACTTTCCCCCGGCTAGGGTTACCATGTTTTTGTAATAAGTAAGATAGATAGGATTTTATGAAAGGAAATTCAATGGACTTGCTTTAAAAAAAATGCTTACTAATACAGTATTAATATAAAGGATTTAGTTTGACTGCCCTATTAGCTCATTTGGTAGTATACGGTGTAGTGTACGGTGTAGTGTACGGTGTGGGTTCGATTCCCACCTATGACAAACATTTTTTTGTTGTTCTATGTCTGGATGTTTATTTTTCACAATCACATAACTGATAGAATGCATACCTAAATATTGTTTTTTTGTAATTACATACAGAACACCAAGACACAAGAATCACGTTTGTTGTATAGGAGCCCCCTTTAATGATTATTTTATTCTGGTTTTTTAATATGTTTTGTTATAGCGGCAACATAAATACATCATCTGTGAAAATTTCAACTGTCTAACTATCACGGTTCATGAGATACAGTCTGGTGACAGACGGACAGACAGATAAATAAATAAATGAATAAATAAATATCATAGGACATTACACACAGATAGACGGAAGTACAGCGGAGTCTTAGTAATAGAGTCCCGTTTTACCCTTTGGGTCCGGAACCCTAGAAATGGCCTATTCGTCTCATGAAAACTAAAATCATGGAAGCATTACTCAGAAGTCTCAGGACATATAGAAAATGAATCACGAGCTCTATGCTCGTGACTCGCTTGGCAAGTGGCAAGGTAACTCCAGGCTGGCAATGGCAAGCTTTGTCCCGGAATTTGTCTCGTATCGACACAAATAAATCCTTACAATAGAATACATGTCAAACGCCATAAAGATTATGATCGGTTTACAACAGTTGAGGGGACGAATTTCAATTAGGGCGACAATGTATACGGTGCCAGTAGGACAATTTGTTTGGTGCCATATTATTATACAAATGGGACAGGGAAGGTTCAAAGGAAGAGAAAACAAAAGGAAATATTAGAAAAATGTTAAGTAGAGCGTAACTAAAAAAACAGTGGATAATTGAGTCATGAATTTGCGATGTATTGAGAGTGGTTCTTTTTCTATTGTACGTACTTACTTAAAAGTATGTTAGTGTTCCATAATTGGGCAAACTGAACGCCAGACACCGAAGTGGCTATATATAACCTTATACTTATAACTTGAACACAAACATACACACACTCACACACACCGTATTTTCCGAACCTCTGGAGAACCCCCCCCCCCACATACACACACACACACACACACACACACACACACACACACACACACATGAACGCACGCTCGCACACTATACGAACTGCGGGCAGAATTATCGTTGATTCCCGTATCGAGACTTTATTTAGATAGTATTGGGTTACTTTGGATATTTTTTTATCGAGGAAACTGCAAGTAATCGTGTTTGTAAATTATATAATGTATAGAGCGAATACTTAAATATCTTAAATATTAACCTCATAAACAAAGTTTTAGTAATAACGAAAAAACTATAGAACAAACATTTCCAAATCCACACGGTAGAGGCTTAAGAAACAAAATAAATTAACGTAGAGTCAGAGTTTTGTATGTAAATATTTATAATTATTTTCCATTTTAGTTCCACTTATCTAAATATTTTAATGCCTCTATTTTGTCGAAACATCAGATAACTATTAAAATCTGAGAGATGAAGGCATTTTTAAATGTTTGAATCTATATGGAAATGAGTCCATTTTAGACCCGCCACGTAGCGACAATGACTGGCCTTAAACAAATGTAGAGGCCGAATAAGGACCTCATTACCATAATTAGAGACACGGTTGAAGACTAAATTGTGGAATCTATATCTGGTTAGTCAGTGGTCAAAGTTAAACAGTAACATGAACATGAAGTTACTAATTTGCATTTGCATGTACTAAATTGTTTAAATAAATAATAAGAAATAATAATATATATAATAAGCTCACCATTAAATGTAATTTCATATGGGGGGCTCTGGCGCCTGTAGCACAGTTTAATTACTAGTACGGGTGCCAGCCAGTTCCACTAAGCTAAACATTTTTTTTTATTTGAGAGACAACCACAATATGTATTTCTAACGTAGCATAATAAATTGTTATCAAATATTATTAGTCAAAAAAAGCAAAAAAGCTAGGTGAGATTTAACATGTCGACCACACCGTCACTTAAAATCTGGTGAGTTTTTTTACAATTTTGCGTTTCAAAACATTAAAAAGAAATCACCAAATTTACAAAAAAATTACTAAAATAGAACAACCCAAAACACAGAATTACTACAGAAAAAAATAACGGAAGACAGTGAGTATTTTTATTTAAAAGCAATGGGATGAATGAAATGACCTCCTGATAGTAAAATATAACGCCTAATCGAGTCATGACCATTTTTAGCGATGATTGTATTTATTATTAAAAAATCCCAACAATGAGCTTGAGCTGCCGGTAAAGGAAAAACATCGTAAGTGAGGAGAAACATCCATAGTGTGGTGATAGCGTACTTTCTTGTACTCGACTGGCTAATCTTCAATTTGAAAATATGACACCAACAGTGTGTCCCGACAGCCTCACTTGAGAACCGTCATTTAACATCAGGTGAGCCGTGATCAATCACTTAGCCTGTTAATCATTCAAAAAAACTCTGCAGCGGTCAAATCTAATACATGCCTTGGTAAAATAAGTAGTAATGACTTTCCTATAAACTTCTAAATACAGACCTATGAGCTTGGGTTATACCTACTAACCCAAAAAATGGTTATTATAACTTTAATATGGGCACAACACACAATTGCGAAAAAAATAGTTGTTGCTGCTTACATTTGATATTATCTTTTCACGATTTTAGAGTTGTGTCCGTTGTAAAAGCTGTTTATAACAATGAATACAATGATCCCCTTTCGGCATAGCATACCCTAAGCTTATAGTTCGGGATATATTCTAATGTCCTATAGTTTTTTTCATTATTTTGCTCCGACACCTTAGGATTATGGATGGCCATAAATTACGTTAGAAACTTATGAAATTAGATATAAAATATCAATTATAGTTATGTATTTTTTTTAATTGATGTCACAAAATTTGGTACCCCTTCCCGCCCTTGTCATACAATGTAACACTTCGTCGACACCCTCCCTCCCTCCGTATCCTTAACGTGTGACGTAATTCATAGATAAACCCTTATGATATAAACACTCGCAAAAACATAAAACGCAACAACATGGTTTTCCCGCGTCTCCGCTAAAACTGCCCAAAGAACTAGTTAGCCGAACAAAAATACGAAGTTAAAACTTCTACAGCACAGACCAACAAGATATTGCGGTTTAATTAGCTGGGTACCTACCATGTTTGTTCGAAGTTTAAGTACTGCAATACACTGAACCACCACGAATATTAAACTGGTAAGTACCTCGGTTTAAGCATTTTTACTTTTGACCCAACACCGTTACTGTTAAGCTAAACATAAAGATAACAACAACGTAATCGTGATAAAGTTTCTAAAATACTACTCTTATTATAATAAACGCGAAAGCTACCCATTCTGTCAGCTTCCTACTTTTCACGAATAGAAGATAAAGATAAAAGATAAACAAGAATTTTATTGTCAAAGCAGAGACATATAAAATAAGTATTAAAAATTATGTAATATATTTAACAAACAAGCCATGTGCGAGACGGACTCGCGCACCGAGGGTTCCATACAAACTTGACTTCTCAAACACAAACAAACTTAGGTTTGCCATTGGAAAAATGTTGTCCCCATACATCAGCATGTCCCGGTCAGATTACCAATCGCAAAAAAGTTTATAAAAAAAACTTATGTAACTATAAATTCGCAGCTCTCGGATTTTCTCCTTCACACATTGCTATTTGTCAAATTTCAGAATTCTAGCTCAATGGGATATCTGGTACTGCAGTGGTACCCACTCTTAGACGACCATCTAAAGGAGATCTACCTCCAAGTAAAACTAACAATACAAATCGATTCGAATAGGGTATCGAGTTGTAAAATTAAAGCGATCTCTTCGAGACAACTATAAGATAGAGAGAATTTATTAGAATTAATATAACACGGAATATATACGGGTATAGGTTACTTTACACCCCGTAAAATTAATGGTTCCCGAAGTAAAACGTCTAAAGCCGTGAATTTATTGTAACTTCCATGCGGTTTTCGTGTAATCATGCTGTGAACATTTAGACGTATGTACATATGATGGTATGACGATCATTTTATATGAGATTTTTTCGTGTGAAATGTGTTGCCATTTTAGTTATGCGTGATAACTGCCGCTACTAGCTTTTACTTCGTTATTATATTTATTATGTTATAAAGAGTTAATGTTTGGTTATAAAGGTGGTTTGCAATATAGTCCTCGGCTAAATACCCGGCAGCCGTGACGTTTATACGCGTTGTGGCAAATGGAAAATATAGTAACAGGCAAACGTTTCGTAAAAATGACAATTTTTTTTCAATAAAATATTTATCGGTTTTGTTTTGTTTATTCCAACCTCCGGGGAATGTGTTCCGCGAAACAATCTGCCTAAGTGCCATAAAAAGTACGTTTGCTATCAAATTTAATGGACTTTCCTACAAACATATTCTGTAGTCTAGTAGGTAGGTATATTAAATTTGTATGCATACGACTCTCTTTCTAATTGTGCTGTGGTAGATCTCTTTAGCAGAAGGTCGTCTAATTAGGTACCAAAGCAGTACCAGATATTCTGCCGCCAAGCAGTACCTAGTGTCTAAATATTACTGTGTTCAGCTAGCGAAATTACAGGGCTGTTGAGACTAACCATATAACGTCTCAAAGTAATGAGCGCCAAAGCAGCGATGCCCAAGACTTTATTCTCAAAGTTCTGCGTATTGCTGCAATGGTCATGGATAGGCGTTATATCTTACCATTAGGAGAGCGTCCCGTTCGTCTCATTACTATCATATTTAAAAAAACTTATATAAATACCATGTTAATGTATTATAATTCATTAAAGGGATAAGTCAGTAAATGTAGCGATGATAGCTCAGTGGTTAGCGCGGTAGGTTCGCATGCCGAAGGGCGTGGGTTCAAACCCCAACAATGAGCTTGAGCTGCCGGTGAAGGAAAACATCGTGAGGAAACCATAGCATGGTGGTAGGGTACTTTAGTACTCGGCTGGCTAGCTACCACCCTCAAGTTGAAAATCTGCCGCCAAGCATCTAACGGTGGGTTCCGGCAGCCTCACTTGAGAGCCAGTTCCATTCCAGGCTAGGTGTGCTTTACCATCTTCGACCACACCTTCACTTAACATCAGGTGAGCTGTGGTCAAACAACTAGCCTGTCAACCATTAAAAAAAAAAGAAAAAAAGTCAATTTCCTATTCGCTGAGTGGCCAACCTTAATGTCAGAGTAATAGGTTACCCAAATACATCACGAATTCAAGGTTTTTTTTAACAAGTGACAGTAACCAACAATTCAACGTGTTTTCTGATCCGTAGTAATACTTAGATGTAGATAACTGTCAGTCGCTGTCACCCATAACTAATAAGAATCTAGTTTCACTACACTATAGTATTTCAGTTCTTATTGCAACCTTTAGATCGAAAATATAGGTATCTACTAGGTACCTATCTTCATTTCCATTTGATGCAGTTTGATTTCAAAGTTTCGTAACTAGTTTCGTGACCGAATAATTTGACCCGTAAATAAATACCTATGTTTACTTTCGCAATAGAAACTGTCAGGTCTTACCCTAAAATAAATGTTTTTGTTCCAATATAGCTCTAAGACTATACAAACTTGCCATAAAACTATATAGCGTAAGTTGGAAGCTCGTAAAGTTCTAGGCTTTTTATTAACGCCACAGTTAAATAGGTGCATAATTTTGCAGTTAATGGTGCGGAAAACTAAATCTAAGTTGAAAATGTTAGCTCTAACTTTAGCGCGGGCACGACTCGGTTTTTAACGCTAATCGTGACTATGCCTATTTAAGATTCAAATCTCGTGCCGTACCCCGATTGTTCATACTAACTGCTGTATATAGCGGTCGACAGATAGACGTAAATGGAAAAAGAAGCGAAAAGGTAAGCGTTTAATTATCGTAAAAGGGCACTTTGTACCTCGTTTCAAATACAATAAGTAATGAGTTTTCACACTCTCCTTTTTTTGTACGCATAATTTGCTATTGTGGTTTCACCACATTTCACCAGCCAAGTGACGGTGCGTAACTGTAGAGGCATATGTCTAGAAATAGATACGTCTCATTATGTTTGCTTTACCTACAAGGGCTCGACGGAAGACCAGTGCTGGTTATGCCACTTGGTATGACCAGCATTATACTGAGTTGAGCTCCTATTTTGTAACTGTCTGTCTCTATTTGCTTGTTTTTGTGTTACGAAATAAAAAAAATTTTTTTTCTCCCTTTCTTTCTAATTATTTTTCTAGGTAGGTACCGCTGTACAAGATATGTACCTGATATGTGTAAGTTTTTTTATGTGTGTTATTTATTTTTGTATGTATTTTGTATGGTACTTGTATTAAACAATGTTTTATGTTAAAAATAAAGTATTGTCTATGTCTATAGTCTGCCGCCAGCCAGTAGTGTGTAAACATTATCACTTTGAATAATGTTTCATTAGATTGATGTGTTATGATTTTAACATTTTTAATGTTACTTTTATCTGTATTTTAAAAAGTAATATGAATGTTATTTGGTGATGTTATCAATAAAATATTTGTATTTGATAGTAGCATAATTACAGGGTTATTGAGACAAACTATAAAAAGTCTAGGAGCAGCAATGCCGCTGCAATGGTCATCGACAGGCGTTATACTATAGGTTACCATCAGGTTAGAGACTCGTTCGTCATTACTTCCTACCATAAAAAATACTATTACTAGTTTGTAGTGAAAAATACCCCTTCCAAATTCCTACCCCTAAACCCAAACACAGCTAATTTTAATTATTTTTATTTAACCCTACAAGGCTCAATTTTTTTTTAGTGCGCGACAAAAATATATGTGTTGTAATTAGTGATCAGAAGATAGGGAAAAATAATAAAAAAATAAATAAACCCATAGTTTACGGAAAAATCAACTTTTAATTTCAGTTCCACATATGGTACGCTGAGCCTTAACTAATACTTTTTGGTATTAAACTAGTACAATTGAGTTGTTTTAGAAATAGTTTCCTATTTGAAGTTTTTACAATTGGTGACTTATTATTTTAAACAAAATGAAATAAGTATTATATATTTTACTTTTTTACATTTGGCAATTTATAATATACGAAATGATATTATAACTAATACCTACATAAGAAAAAAATGTGTTTTTTTATTGATGAAATAATCTAAAACAATTATTATATTTATTTAGGCAAAGTTCTGCGCGACATTTGTTGCAAGATAAAAATGTTTTTCCTTTGCAACCAGGATATTTGCATCGCTGTCTTTTTTCACCCCAGACAGGAAAATGTTCAAACCCATCACGTCTGACATCACGAGGAGGTAGGATTGCTGTATTTGGCTTCTGCCTTTTAATGTCAACTTCATCAGATAAACTTGGTCTACCTCTAGTTTTGTTTATTGATGGCCCAAACATGCATAAACTTTTCCCTACTTCAAATTTGAAGTCCTTCTGTTTTATTAGGGTTGGCGTATGCTGCTGCTCCATGACTCTTCTGTACAATAACCAGCAATTGATAAGAGTTACATCAAGAAGATGATAAAATAGCCTCAAGTACCATTTTCTGGTCCTAATTTTTATTTTATATTTCCCTAGGAACGAATCTAAGAGGTCCACACCACCCATATGCTGGTTATATGTTTTGATTATTTGGGGGCAATCCACTTGTATATACTTTTTCTGTTTCTTGCAGTATCTTCTTGCTGTCTCTATTGGCTCTTGACCCACAAACGACGATGATAAAACGACTGGTTTGTTATCGTACCACATAACGGTGACAATATCTGTATTATCACAATTTGCTACCCATTGTTCGGAATAACCTCTCTGAACCATTTCCTGTTTCAAGTTTTTCATAGAAGGTATTTTGAGGTCTTTTCCTAAACGACGTTTGTTCACAGTTCCCAGCGACTGTATTCCGTCTTTGGCCAAAAAAGCAATCAACTCTGGCGACGTATAATAATTATCAAAGTATAATTTGTAATTTTGATTCTTTGGTATGGACCTAGCTAAGCGTACTACGATATTTGAACTTGCTCCTAAGTCTGTCTCAGTTGGATATCTTAGCTCGGGATCGTTCTCCTTTCCAGAGTAAATTTCAAAATCGTAAGCAAAGCCACGATCGTCGCAAAGAACCAGCAGTTTATAGCCCCATTTGTGGGGCTTATTAGGAAGATATTGTCGTAGAAGATTAGAGGCTTTTGTTGCACACATTTGCTCGTCAACGGATAATGCTTCTCTTTTAGGCACGCTTTGGCATTTTTTTTTTAACGTTTCCAGTATAGGCCTGATTTTATGCAAACGATCATACCCTGGACTACTTGATGGCGGTTGTGTGGAGTTATCGTTGAAATGTAGAAACTGACATATTTTTTTGAAATGATTTAGTGACATTGTCTCCATAATCAAAGGAATACCTAATTCAGGTGCCCAATACATTCGAATATTTGGCAGTGGCGCCAAACTCATAATCACACAGACACCTATAAACTTTTTCAATTCATTAGTTGTTATTGTAAATGGCTTTGAAGGGTTTTTTTGGACACTAAATTTGTGCATTTCTTCTACAATATGCTGAAGTAACTCATTATCAAAAAACCATAAAAAATATTGTAGGGGAGTTTCAAAGTCTATAATCGGTGACTGTAAATCTGTGTTTCCAGTAAATGTAAAAGGAGGCGACTGAAAAGACGTTTTCTTCCAAATAAAGCGTCTCTTTTTTCTTTGAGTGACAGTCACAGAGCCAGGGATTCTAGATCTATGATCGATTGCGTTACTCATAGTCGATGATCGTCTAGGTGCCCGAGATTGTATAATGGTACCTGTAGTTGTCCCTAATGTCATTCCTGATGTACTAGGCTGAGGGTCTGATGTTTCTGGCCGAGGATTTTCAATACTCGTAACAACCTCGTTGACGGGAGACGAACACTGATGCCTCTGCGGAGATAAAGAAGTTTCTACGTCGCTAAGTGGCTCGGATAGAAACTTTTGGATGCACTGAATTTTTTCGATGTCATCATCACTTTCAGCGTCTGAAAAATCTTGTTCATCTTCACTCTCAGAAGGAATATTCAAGAAACGCTCAATATCTTCATCACGCAATCTTCTTCGCGCCATAATCTGCAATAAAACCAAAGTATTCATAAGGAAAGTTATCGTAAGTACGTATAAGTAAAAACGGACACTAAAGCTCAACGTACCGTATGTGGAACACGCATAAAAATATGATTTGCTAATAAGTTTACTATTGTAATATAAAAAACAACTTACCTCTGCAAAATATACACTTCGTATAACACACAGTATTTTTTTTCGAGTCCAAACTGTTCAATAACTATTTTTTATTTATTTTTCAATTCAGAAAAACGACCAACGTATCACTTTCATTCAAATTTCACACTGAGTGCACTATAACAAAAACACAAACGACATCTGTACGTAAAGATTTGTGTTACTATATTGCTCAATGTCAGTAGCTTCTATGAAGATCTCAAAAGATGTCGCTACTAATAGTTTTTAGCTATGGGAACGATTAAAGTCGGTGTTCCACTTATGGAACTGGGCGCCTTGTAGGGTTAAGATTGGTTTATAATTGACGGAGTTCTGAGGTAACAAACATACAAAAAAACGCCTAACCAAATTAAGTACCTCTTCCTTTTTTAAAGTCAGTTAAAAACAAAGTTACTTTCTGAAAAAAATAGTTTACATAACGTGCGTAAAGCAGTGATTTGAAACGAAATCCCCAACGGAATAGTGTACATTAAGAGATGGCTATGTCAGCAGTCGACTAAGGTGGGCTGATGATAATGATGCTTTATTAGTCATGCCACCATGCCATGTAATGTGATCGCAATTCGGCGAAACCCCAAGTATCGCATATGTTATGTGAATTGAAGTATTTGTAGCGTTTAGTTTTTGGTAAACGGATACGTATGCGTTTAGTTTTAGCATTTTATTCAGGGCGCGTGTTTGGTTTGGTTTATAGTACGTGTAATGCGGATATTGTGCCAGCCCACTTACCGGTTTAGTGTTATACGAAAAAAATATATTTAGGAGCATGTCCGGTATTCTTGGCGATAGCGCAAATTTTTTTTTTTTTTTTTTGTTGATAGAATAGATCGCTAAACCTCAACCTTTTTTAAAGTAAAAGTAGTAAAACCAATGCAGCGATACACATAATTTTGAGTAGCAAAACAGAAATAGGCATCGCTGCTTTGACGCTCATTACTTTAAGACTTTCGTTGGTAAGTCTCAACAGTCCTGTAATTTCGCTAGCTGCAGTACCCTTCAAACTTAAAAAGTAAAGTAAATAAAAAAAATGTACTGAGGATATAGATACCGGGATTTCTTGTTCCTATATTTGCTACACTTAGTTTGTGTTTAGTCACAGTATTAAAAAAAAAAGTTTAGAATCTATTTAAGAGTAGGTCTATTTCCATAAACAAGCAATATGTTCATCAAGCTGTGTATGCCTATAACTCTACGCAATGTGTTTTTGTAAATTTACCAATATGTGTGCTGTTGGCGTACCTTAATAAATAAATAAAATAAACTTCAAACTGTAATGTTTATACACTACTGTTTGGTGGCAGAAGCATCCTAAGACCGGAATACGTAGCGATAAGTTTGCTAGTTGTGACACCTTTTAAAGAAGTTTATTTTCTTTTTCTTCTGTATTGTTTAATTTTTGGCGTGGACAATAAAGAGTTAATCAATAATTATTTAATTTTGAATACGCGTTATCAGAAAAGAACATAAGATACATCCAGAAAAAGAAAGAAAGAGATTTTATTCTGAAACAATAAACAAAACGAACAAACAGACACAAACAGTTACAAAATAAGGGCTCACCTCAGCTTAATACTGGTCATACTAAGTATGACTAGCGCTGGTCTTCTGGTGAGCCCCTGTAGTTGAAAACCAAAGAGTGTAAGTGTGAGTGTGAGTGTGAGTGTGGGTGTGTTTGTGTGTTTATATTTAATGTTTAAAGGATGCTTCAATATATTTTTGTCGTTGTAATAGTATGGTCTTGTACGTTTTTTTGAAAACTACTATTTCCGGTGGATAGATCAAAAATCTACATTAACGAGAGCAAAGCCAAAAGATATTAGAAGAAAAACAGCTCAAAGCTACTTTATACGGATAAGTATATGTAGACAGTATTCCCTAGCTTCTGTCATGCCTTGAAATAACCTCGGCTGTCCAAAATGTCCAATCTCGTCAATGGAATTCCGATGGGTCTGATAAATAATGATTCAATGGCCGGTAAAGTCACGGAGCCCTTTGGTAGAGATCTAGATACACTCGTGTTTCCGATTCGGTATATGACTGTCAAGACGCGACATAAAATATTCAGTGATTGATATTTCAGAAATTGTTTCTTTTTTCTGGGGTGTCCGTAATAATTTATTTACTAGAAATCTGGCGAATAAAAGTAGATTCTGAATTTTTTTTGAAACTTTTTACATGGTCATACTGTAATGTTTCTAAATCCCAACATTTAGACAATAGACAACACTTTATTTGAGACATAAAACATATTTCAACATAACTAACAATACATACATACAAAAAAATAAACAATAAACATAAAACAAACAAAAAACTTATAGGTAGATAGTATATATAAATGTATTTTGCCCTGTAGCGGGGTAATCTTAGGCATTCAATAATAATTGTTAAAAATAAATTCTAAGGGCTGTTTCTTTATTACAAGCCCACGACTTCGGCCGCGTGAAATTGAACAAAAAGTTTCATCAGTTTGCGGTATAACAAGTATCCTATATGTCAATCCAAGCTATAAACTATATGATTGTGTGCCAAATTTCATCCGAATTTGTTCAGTAGTTTTTACCTGCAAGAGCAACAACTAATTTTTTTTTTTAAATTTACTGCGAATTTTCTGTTTATTTTTATAGACTCTATTGTAGGACCTGGAGGTCGTCTAGCTAGGTACCACCGCAGTACCAAATATTCTACCGTCAAGCAGTAGTGTGTTAACATTACTGTGTTCCGGCTTGAAGGATACTGTAGCTAGCGAATTTACAGGGCTATTGAGAGTAACCATCGAATGTCTCAAAGTAATGAGCGCCAAAGCAGCGATGCCACTTTGTTTTGTTACAGCGATGCCACTTTGTTTTGTTGAATAACAAAACAAAGTGGCATCGCTACTTTGGCAATGGGCAGCCGTTATCTCTTACCATCAGGAGAGCTCCTCATTCGTCTATTTACTTTGACATCCTTGTTGGTTCATTGGTAGTATGTATGCTTCGAGAGCTGAAGGCCGTGGGTTCGATTCCCACACAGGACTAACATTTGTGTGACTAACATCGATGTTTGTTCTGTGTCTGGGTGTACTGTATGTATTATAAGTATATATAAAAAAAAAAGTATTCTGTCAGCTGTCTGGTTCCCATAGTACAAGGTTTGCTTAGTTTAGGGCTAGATGGCGCTGTGTGTAATGTCTTACGATACTTTTATATAAAAATATACATAACTATATATACATAAATATATACATAACAACTGGTATAGTTCAACATTATTCGTGCACTAGCTGAGCCTCGTGGTTTCATCAAATTACGAAGGCGAAAACTGTAACTAACACCCGTATGCATACCACAGATGACATAACACTACACAGTACTTATCATACAGCCAATGACTGTCATACAAGATAAACGACAGGCTAAACGAGGTCATTACCTGCATGTCTCAGGATAACGTGATTAACGCTTCTTAGAACAAACCATACCGACAAATTTAACTTGACCGTGGTGACTTTTGAAACTAACGAAAATTGTATGCAAATGACATAGATAAAGTGTCAGTAAGTTCTTAACGCAGTAGCGCTCAGAGCGATCTAAATAATTTGTCGTACACACAGAGACGTTGTTCTTTAGAGATGTTCAAAGACTTGAGTGCAATGTATGTACCTACATATATATAAGTATGAATAGGAATATGACTTGTAACTTTGTATCAATAAAATGTTGCAATGTATTGGATGCACATCTAAACTATTATAAAAAGAAAAGATTAGATTTTGTGTTTGTTTGTTTGTATTGAATAGGCTACGAAACTACTGAACCGATCTGAATAATTCTTTCATCATTAGAATGCTACATTATCACTGAGTGTCATAGGCTACATTTATATTGTTAATCGAGTTTTGTTTTTCCGTGCGAAGCCAGGACGGGCCGCTAGTTTAATATAAAATCGAAAGTGTTTGTGTCAAATGAACAAGTTTTAGTAAAACGTCGTCTATGTAGCGGTTGTATTTTTTTAACATTTACGTATTTTAATCAAATACTCCACTAACCAGACAAACACAAAAAAAACATCAAAAACGCTCCAGCCGTTTAAGAGGAGTTCAGTGATAAACGCACGTGAGTAGGTACAGAAGAATTATACGTATCAAGATAAGCGTAAATAAAATATATATAGAATGCGTAAACATCTAGAACTAAATGAATTCTTAGTCTTTAAACATCTACTTATCACTTCTCTCTTCTGTGTTAGGATTTAAAAAGTAGGTACGGCAGCTAATGAAATTACATGGTTTCCGAGATTACCTGTCGAAAGTCTCAAAGTAATGAGCGCCAAAGCAGCGATGCACTGTCCAGTTTATTTAGTAACTCAAAGTCGTGCATCGCTACAATAGTCATGGGCATGCGTTAGCTCTTACCATCAAAAGAACATCGCGTTCGTCCCAATACTTTTACATTAAAAAAAATATCACCTCTATGGTCGCATATGCACTGTTAATACAGATAGTGTTTTTAATTATATGAACAGCAAAGTAATGGTTTAAGGTGGTTCAATTTCCGTACAAATCAATTTTTGCCATTTATGAACAAATGGAGCATCATTTTACAGTGAAATCACAGCTACTGGCATTTATTTACGTCTTTATTTGCAGTAAATCACAATTGTTTGAATGAAACGGTAGATTATAAGCATAATCTACTGTTTTATTCAAAAATCATACATTCATAAATTTGATTTTATGCTAATAATGTACTGTTTTATTCAAGCAATTGTGATTTACCGCAAATAAAGACCAAAGTAAATGCCAGTCGCTGTGATTTCACTGTTAAATTATGCTCTATTTGTCTATAAATGGCAAAAATTGATTTGTATGGAAATCGTACCACCTTAATGTAGTCTTTTAAAAAATTATACATACGTTTTTTTTTTTTATGTAAAAGTATTAAGACGATCAAGGCGCTCCAGATGTTAAGAGACAACGCCTGTCCATTACCATTGCAGCAATAGACAGAACTTTGAGTAACAAAACAACGTCCAGGGCATCGTCTCAAAATATGGTAATAATTGTTAGTAGGTGTTTAAGTATGTAAAACTTTTCCATCGTGTTTTCCATTAGTTAGTTTTTAATACGGGTTGTAGTGTAAGCTTTATGTCGAAGGAGTTTGGTTCAAAATCTAGTTTATTCAAGACTTTTTAAGTATTTATCTTGAACTCAGTGTTGGGTCTCCTATCGCGTGACAGTTAAAGTTGACATAAAATGCCACATGAAAAATAGTTCGTGAATAGGTACTTGAGTAACTGGGGGTCTACAGACCTCGCGAGATAGCGATTGTAACTAAGTTACGTTTAGTTAGTTGATTTAACATGCTCGATGTTAAAAGCTTTGTTAATATGCATGATTGGAAGACGAAACTTAGGATTTAAGGGTATCGGCGTCTAAGTGGCGAGTCCCTCGCGTGGCAGCGTTGGGAACCCTTACAGTGCCTAGGTCTTGCGATCAAGGTATAGTTAACGGGCCCCTTCACATATCTACATATAATTGCTCACCTTCACTCAATCAATGTTGCCATCTCTGCCTAACCAAATTTTATATGATCCTACCAACGTCGATTTAAGTTGTACTCTTTTCAGCAATGTGCTGCTTTGTGTTTTGACATTTTCATCCTAATATTCATACAATTTGAAATTCATCATATAAATATACTTGGTGGTAGTTCTCTTTAGCGGGAGGTCGTGCGGGTAGGTACCACCGCAGTACCAGATATTCTGCCGCCAATCATGTAAATATTATACGATGTTCCGATTTGAATGGTACAGCAGCTAGCGAAATTACAGGGCTGTTGAGACTAACCGTCGAAAGTTTCAAAGTAATGAGCGCCAAAGCAGCGATTTCTTGGGCATTGTTAAAGTTCTGTCGTTCTAATGGTCATGGGCATGCGTTATCTCTTACCATAAGGAGCGAAAAGTTCATCTGACTACTTCTACTTGACAGCTCTGTTGGTTAATTCCTCCAAGAACCGAAGGGCGTGGGTTCGATTCCCACCCAGGACAAGCATTTTGTGAAATAAACAAATGTTTGTTGTGTCTGGGTGTTCTGTATTTATTATAAGTGTGTATTTACAAAAAAAAATAATTTAAGTATTCTATCAGTTATCTGACTTCCATAGTACCTACCTACAACTTTGCTTAGTTTGGGGTCAGATGGCGCTGTGTGTAATGCCCAACGTTATTTATTTATTTTACTATAGAAAAAACAAAGTTATCCTAAATCGGTGGATATCTAAATCAAATTATGTAGGTACCTAGACATTCTTTGAACTTAAGTTATACATATTACTTAGTCATAAATATAGTGTATACAACTTCATTCATTTTAAAACAAGTTAGATATTTTGTCGCCAGTTGCTGGAAACAGGTGATAAAAAGAGATACGACGTTATTCTAAACTCGGCTGTCGGATGACAAAGTCCCGCCAGATACACAAAAGCTATTTATTCATGAGGATCGTAATTATGCTTTAAATATACGTACTTCCAATATTTAACAACAGAACAGTCACATCCAGTCTGTGTACTCAATTAAATTAGAATATTAAGCTGGAGAATTAATGTAGGTATATGTGTTTGTTTTATCACATTTTGCAGTTAAAACATTTGAGTATTTTATTTCTATTATTAACATTGTTTTTTTTTTAATGTAAAAAGTAAAGAGATGAATGAGACACTCCCTGATGGTAAGAAATAACGCCTGTCCATGACCAAAAAAAAATCAATAAATCAATTTTTTGTTCATGAAAATTGAACAAAAAATTATTAAAATGATAAGATACATTAATTTTTAGTTGTCAGTAAGTACTAATACTGGGAAAACACACTTTATTAATATGTTTCATATTATCACTATGGATTTGTTGTTAGTTAAAAATTAACATAATTATACAAGTAAACTATCGCTATCCCGGTAAAAGCTGCAATCCGCAGAACTCCTCGCATTTCGGTTCAAATTGTGCTGTTTGTTAAAACATACACACATGTGTGCGAACATGCACATAAACACAAACACTTTCACTGTTACCATGATACTTATATTTAGGACAGAGTATATTTAATTTTAGAAAAAGACAAAGACAAATCACTCGAAGTTTTAAAATAAGTTAACCTTAAAACAAATGTTAGTCTATCCACTAATTATAAAGGATAATTTTGGAACTGAAAAAATAATGAAGCAACTATTATTGTCATAAATATAATTATCACACCTCAAGGACAATGTGGTTTGCATACGAATGCATCTATCGAACTCAATTGTTTTTGTTAGTGTAAAAATAATGATGGAACTTACCTTGTTGTCTTTTTGCCAGGAACAAACGCCTTTTTTGTCTGATATCCTGCACTTCAGTAGTGCGTCTTCCCCGGGGTTCACCTCTGTATAAGTTGGCATTTCTACGAACCGCTGCACAGCATCTAGAAGGAAAAATACATGTATTAGAAATACGATTACTCATTATTATATAATCTAACCTACAAAAAACAAAAAGGTTAAATATACCGACTAAAATATACGTTTAAAAACATCCACACACGTATGCGTGTGTGTGTGTGTGTGTGTGTGTGTGTTTGTGTGTGTGTATGCAAGTACACATTTATGTATATCTATAAATGTACTTTTGTTTTATTTTCGCGTTCATTTTACACCCAGATAAGCTCAAGGTGTACTGAGCCGAAAAGTGTTATGGTGAGCGCAACACTACTTTCGGCTTAGTATTATCCCAAGCATATAACCCTGTATAATTACAACCGAGTTATTACGTTAGTACCTACTCGTAATCTTATTAAGTTATGACGGTGTAGCGTACTTTAATCTAAATGCAACCGCTAACAGCAAAAGAATTACTAAACAGTTTCTTTATACCTTCATAAGACCAAGAGTCCAAGACCAACGTAGCAAACTTTAATGTTTACTAAGTAACGCAGAATAAACTAACTAGACTGCGAAATTTAAATTGTACCTACATCTACAACACTAGGGTTGGCACTCTTAAAAAACTCCCTCAATTTTTATTATATATTTTTTCCATTACTGCTTTTTACAGAACAATTGTTTTTTTTTTTTGGTAATCACAAACAAACAAAAGGAGGAAAAGTGAAAATCATTTTCCCCTAAAAATGATGGTTAATTAAGAGCTAGTTATCTTTGTTACTAAAGTTTTAGGTGACACCGCAATGGTCGTGGATGGTTGGAATATCAGTTGTCTAGTTCCCATATTACAAGCTTTGCTTAGTTTAGGGCTAGACGGCGCTGTGTGACATGTCTTACACAAATTGTCATATATTTCATCCATTTAATTATTTGTTTTATTGGAACGGCAACATGTTAGAGAGTTTAGAGATATCAACGTCAAAACGGTGACATAATTCCCTTTGGAAAGAAGAGACGGTCTTAATATATTTGGTCTTTATTGCTGGAATCATGGGTTTAATTTTATTTGGTCCTTTACATATCCTGCCTCTTATATTTATTTCTAGTATTAAATTGTCCATAATTTGGCAACCCTGCTAAAACTTCCACGATGTAGCTAAATTTTTAACAGTATTGTGCAACACCTACAAAACACTAAATAGAGTTTCCTGTGCATCGCCCAATAAGTTGCAGCAAAAATAAAATTGTTTTCTCGCTACTACAACAACTTGCAAAGTAATCACGGATAAAAATTATGGTATTGCAACGTTTTTGCTTGCATATTTCAAGATTCCATTACAGATAGGTTACATGTTTCGGTCGGTTTAGTTTTTGCCTATAAGTTAGTGAATGGGAAAGCTGACTTTCCATCATAGCTATGCTAGGTGCTTGCTTTTAATTGCAGATGGATTAAAATACTAATAAAATATCTTAGTTGACGTCGTTCATTTGGTTGTTTTACGTGCATACATGTAGCGTGTATTAGGAGAGGCCTATGTCTAGCAGTTGACTGAAGTAGCCCGATGAAGGTGCCGAATTGACGATGAAATGACAGATCTGAACGTACCAACAAATTTCTGTCTTTTTCATTTCAGTCCATTAGACAAGGACAGTGACATACACACCTTTTTAGCTCTTTCAACAGAAGCATATTTAATTAGGCACCTGGAAACGATTATAACATTTCAGTTCTACTTCTACTTGTATGTATTATAAGTATGTATTTACAAAAAAAAATGTATTTATGTATTCTATCAGTTATCTGACTTCCATCACACAAGCTCTGCTTAGTTTGGGGCCAGATGGCGCTGTGTGTATAGTCCTACGATATTTATTTATTTATTTATTTTATTTACTTAAAATTTGAAAGAAAAGATCAATCAAAGGTTTACTTAATATTTCAGCTTAATTTTTTTCGACTATACAAAAAAAACAGCATTCGAAAATAACTAAAACCTATCTTTACTGTGCTTTACATAGAAGTCTCATCAACTTAAAATCTTGTTTGTAAAACTTTCAGTATCAGATACCTAACTTTAAGTAAATCAAGTACAATTTTCAAGTTATAAAGCAAAGAAGCCATCAAAACGAAATGCTAGAAAACTTGAACAGTTAATTCTAAGATTCTAACTCAGACATTTTTCTTTTAAAGTTTAAAAAGATAAACATTAAACGTGTCGAGAAAAAAAGTATTAAAAACGAGTCAAGTGCAAGTTGATATTGTGCACCGAGACACAATATAGCTAGCGGCCCGCCCCAGCACTGCACGGGTGACCAAAAAAAACTGTTGATTGAATCGCTACGAAACTTCAGAGGATGGCTTACTCAACTTATCTGAATTTTGCCTGAAAATTTCATCAAAATCAGTCACGCTGATTTGGAGTCTATAAGGAACATACACACTTCGATTTTTATACACGTAAATTGATAGATAATAATTATAATTATACTTATCTAATTTTTTCTCGTATTCGATTTTTGAATACAATAGGATACTAGATTTTATATAACTACTATATAAAAACTAAACTATACTATACTATCTATATTTAATTGAAAAAATATCGTTCTTTTTTTCTTTACTTTTATAATTGAATACTTGCTGAACGAGGCCTCTTTTTATTTTTTAGTCATAATAGAAAATAAATTAACACATAACACACTTTTTATCCAGATAATCTAGCGAGGAAAAACGCGTGGCATAGTCCTATCTACTTAAAAAAAAACGAATAATCTCAGCCCCGTTGGCCCATTGGTAATATATCTGCCTTGAGACCTGTAGGGCGTGGGTTAGGTCTGGGTCAGATGGCGCTGTGTGTATAGTCCAACGATATTTTTTTTTTTTTTTTTTATCTTGCGTTTGACCGCCACGTCGCATGACGTTGAGCGAAGATGCAGTCTACGAGCACGCTTGCCTAGAAAAAACCGATACCTGTAACTTGAAGGCACCCAGTTTAGGCACAAATTCTATTGTTTAGCAGTTCGTACGATGAGAGTAACTAATACTACTTTTCTGAACTAAGCGTGACAGCATTTTTCCGAATTTAAAGAGATAAGTTTTCTAACGACAAACAATTTCTCACAAGATGTTCTCTCACTTGTAGTACGCGACGCGACGCACAAAATGGTCACCTATTTGTGGTTACGGATAGCTGCCATCAACTCTAATGACAAGTTTCTAACGCGCAGTTTAGTTATCTCTCGGGACAGTTAGTTCTTTTTCTTTTAATATTAAGTGTTACTTATATTATGGCAGCTACAGCCTAGTTGAACGGCTGCTTAGCAATCTGCAAATCCTGGGTTCAAATCCCATGATTTGTATTCGCTTTTGAATAAATTTTACTTAGTAATAATGATGTCCTTTTTTCGAAAGAAAGAAAGAAAAAGATTTTATTTTGCAACATATACAAACAAACAGTTACAAAACAACAAAACAAAAAACAATCATATACTTTTGACTTTTGGGCATATTTTTATCGTATTTTTTTCATAAGTTTTGTTTGAAAATTACTCGAAAATATTGGCTCCGGGAAATGGAATTCCTTATCCAGAGTCTAACGGTTTGTACTTTATTATATTATTTGTAAAAAAAAAATGGTTTGATGTAATTAACGACTGTAAACCTCATAGTCTACGGATTCCGTAATATAAGATCTGGTCAGTCCTACTTAAAAAGATAAAAGATCACTTGTACGATAATGAAACTATTTTCTAGTTTTTTTTATGTGAAAGTAATGAGACGAACAAAACGCTGCCTTGATGGTAAGAGATAACGCATGTTCATGACTATTGCAGCGATACACAGAGCTTTGAGTAGCAAAACAAAGTCTAGGTAATTGCTGCTTTAGCGCTCATTACTTTGAGACTTGTAATGGTTAGTCACAACAGCCCTGTATGCTAGCAGAAGTAACCTTCAAAGCGCAGTACAGTTGTTTTTACACACTACTAGGCTTGGTGGCCGAATATCTGGCACTGCGGCAGTATCTACCTAGACGACCTCCTGCTATAGAAATCTACCATCGAGTAAAATCTAAAGTAAAGTTTTTGTTTTGTTTCTAGAGCGTCCCTTTAAACCCTGTATAGCATTTAATTCAGATCGTTGTGCAAAGTAAATCCGCACAATGTCGCAATGCTATCGCACATGTCCCGGGCAGATTCGGGTGGGCATGTCATCTCTTTGAGCCATCAGAACCCTTTGAACGTCACCTTTGAAGTGATGCAATTGCCGCTTTTGATCTACGGTTACTGTGAGCCATTAATTCAGAGTAAGCTGGCTGTAAAACGTTATTTATTTAATCTATTAATTGGGCTTTCGCAGTGGTTTAGGTGGGTTCCCCATCTATGATCAGTGATCTCGTTGTATATAGGTTATGAAATGGAATGTCTCAAATAGAGTACACTCTAGCTATGTGTACCAAGTTTGTATACTGACTGTATTTAGTATTACTAGCCATTCACCCCGAACTGAACCCAGCAAGTTTTTCATTTTCGTAACTTTTTTACAAGTCTATGTATTTTTTACTTTTATTTTAAAAAGTGATTGTATCATCTCAGTCTATTTTGTTTTATTCCATTCTATGGTTGTTCAGATATTAATTGTAATAGGGTCGCGAGTTGTGGCACTTGTACAAAAGGTTTTTCTGTAATTCATTTATGGTTTTCGTTTTTTTTTCAGGATAAAGAGTTTATATCTACCTATTTGTGAACTTCTTTGGAGGTCGATGATATTAAAATTAGTTTTGAACTTTTTAGTAAGCCTTCTGAACATCAAATAAAATTAAATAGTTACTTCGAGTCCAAACAGTTCTGGTGTTTGATCAACATCTTATAGTTAGCGGTCTCATGGGAAACTACACTTTGGAATCGACTTTACAACCACCTAAAACTAATGGAGATGGGCAACGTAGCCTAAATCTGTCGGTTTCATTAACGTTTATTATAATCTCGATTTCGCTTTGTGACAAATCCACAGAAATTATTCGTTTCTCTAGGACTGAAAAATAATATTTTTTTACTTTCAATCTCTCCATGCCAAAAGTAATTTTTTTTTTTATTACGATACGAGTTACGATTTTTCTGTTTGACAATATTTAGGTAAAGATAATAGACCTAAAGTGCTATGGCCGACAAATAAATAAAATACATGATAAAATACTTCACATAGGCAAAATGAAACTATGTGGAGCCATAACCATTTCAAAATGAAAAAAAAAAGTTTAAACAACTTTTAATTTTTCACATCGTCCCTTTTCAATTTTAGCCAGTGATGTCATACTTTTCGACTAAGTTTTATTATTTAAACAACCCATCAGTCATACAAAATAATTCACAGTTGAGTCCAAGTCATAACGTGGTAAAGTGGTGGCGCTTTTACTAGGGGCAAACAAAGTTTTAAAAACAATGTAAAGATATTTTTTTTCATGTTATAATGAAATCACTTGGCTTCACTCATGCACATATTTCATTGACAAAACACACAGAGGTATTAGACGAAATGTTTTGTGTGCATTCTCATCAAAATCCCCAATTATGATCCTAATTTCAGTTTCTACAAGTTTATCTAAGAATTTAATATCGCAATAGAACTCAAATGGGATTTTGATTAAGTAAGTACGCTATATGTACGTGCCGACATGTATTGTTGATCATCATTATGGCTTCCATTAAAATCTCTTCATTTGCCCAATTAGCTGTCCGCTTTATCCTAATTTAGGTATTCAACACGCTCTATGATTAACATTGTATTCATTTGCATGTATATCCTAATTAACTGTAGTTATAGTAATTTGATTGAAGGTGACAACTAATTATGTTTATTTTGTTGACAGCCAACTACACTGATTCTACAGCTGTTACATATAAATCCCGCCATTTCTATTTTTTTTTTGCAAGCTTCATTTAACTTGCAGTGTACCTACCTATGTTTGTTAGTTGTTTTAGGTCAAATCTTGCAAGCTGAATTAGAATCAAATGTGGCGTGTTGGTTCAGTTCCGATGTCAATACATGTTTATGGTAAACATGTCCTGATTCCCCAGGATTGGCTCAGACGAATGAACTTCTCAACGGTCAACAGTATAGACAATAAATTATATTTAATTTCATGATTGTAATCACATTTAAATACATCTGTACAATGATAACATTAGGCAGTAATCCTTCAAACAGGGTTCATGACTGAATAAAGGAGAAAAATGATATCTGTATCGATGACAGCTCAGTAGGTTAGCGCAGTTGGATCGCACGCTGCAGGGCTTGGGTTCAAATCCTTGCAATGAGTTTGAGCTGTCGGTAAAGAGAAATATAGTGAGGAAACCATAGCACGGTGATGCTCTCCTACTATCATGACGGAAAGAAGAACATAAATCGTTACACAAAAACTTTAATCGGTATTCATGTATAAAAAATCCAGACAGTATTTGTAATCGGTCAAAAAACTATCCGGATAATCGACGACACTACGGTAACCTTACCAGTTAGCTAACATTTCCATTTTCACGTGAACGGAAAGTTTTCCTATTAATCTAAATGGTCGGTCCCTTTGTGCTGTGATACGGATCTCACTGGTCCCGAGTGTAAGGAAGAGTGCTTTGGTCAATTTGTATCTACCTTGTTAAGCCCCGTGTTTGGGGGTCGAGGTCACCTGAAAAAACGTGACTTCCACATAATTTATGTATGTATTTTTAACGTACTGTAAGGAGTTCAATGTAACATCGAATGTTTTCATCGATGATAGCTCAGTGGTTAGCGCGGTCGGTTTACACGCCGAAGGGCGTGGGTTCAAACCCCAACAATGAGCTTGAGCTGCCGGGAAGGAAAACATCGTGAGGAAACCATAGCATGGTGGTAGAGTACTTTCTTGTACTCGCCTGACTAACTTCGATGGAGTTTTGGAAAGTCGCCACTACTTTACTAAAGCATGACTGGACTTGACTGACACGGGCTGTACTTGACCAAGACTGGACTTTGACTATAACTATAGCTTCGAGGCAACTTATTTAACTTTTGAAACTTGAAAATATAAAACACTTGACACTGGCAAATACTCAAAATGCGACGCCAAAACCAATGAAAAAAAACCGCATTTGCCTCATTTTTATTTCACCATAAACAACCGACAGATGTAGTAGTAACCCTATTCCAGTCTATTACACCTGGAATAGTGCCCAAACATCAGCAATTCAGTACCTTAATAAAAGATATTCTAAAAACGGTATTTCAGAATATGTTTTTTCGATGAAATCTCTATTCATTATTTCTCGGAGCCATAACAAAGCTTGTTTGTGCCACTGATACGAAATTGTTTCTGAAAACTTAAGACCAGAGATATGTCATTCAGGTAAATTAAATATATTTGTTATATATATGTTATATAATATTTGGGCGTATATCGCGGCACGCCAGCTTAAACGACGTCATCCGTCGGGCTTTTGTCAGTGCCGGCGTCCCATCAGTTTTAGAACCAAACGGACTGATGCGTGACGACGGCAAGAGACCCGACGGGATGACCCTTATCCCTTGGAAGATGGGACGGCCTCTTGTGTGGGACGCCACTTGTGTCGACACCTTGGCGCCGTCTCATCTTCCTGTGACTTCAGGACAAGCTGGTGCTGCCGCATCTAAAGCTGAAAACCTCAAACGGCACAAATATAGTAATTTGGATAGAATGTATCTTTTTGTGCCGTTTGGGGTTGAAACTTTAGGTCCGTGGGGGCCGGCCGCTCTCGAACTGTATCGGGACCTGGCCAAACGTCTAGAGGAGGCTTCAGGTGACCAGAATGCTGGTATCTACTTTGGTCAGAAGCTAAGCATTGCCATCCAGCGTGGCAATGTTGCCAGCATTCTGGCCACATATCCCTCCTCTGACGGTTTTTTAGACTAAGTTTTTTGTATACATTTTGTAAATAGGTAGTATAATTTAAGGTATTTTTTATTTTGTTTAATAAAGGTAAATTAAATTGCGTATTTTGCTTTCTGTAATGTTTTCGGTCACAAGAAAGTCCTGACCTACCTCATCATCTGATGATGAAACCAGTTCCGATGCCTACCTTGCATCGGAATTGGTTTCATCGTTCGTAACAAAATAGTGTAACTTATATTAGTGTGTTTGGGCTTAGAGGAACGAAGTCGGATATTTTTTTTTTTTGTAAAAATGAAGACTTTTGGCTTGATACACCTAAAGAAATGCCTAAATTATATTTTTCAGAAAAAAAGATCGGCAAAAGAATATCGATAAACAATTCGCAATCTTATCACAATTAAATAGAGTCTAAAACGGATAGTTTTCCCAGAAACTAAGTGTAATTCAAACAGCGTAAAGATCCGGCGAAGTCCGCTAACGTTTGCTGTGTCATACCTGTGACTAATTGGACTCCGTCAAATGCCTCATTTGCTACGCGATAAGGAAAAGTGTAGAAATTGCAGAGATTTCACTAAATTCCAAAGAGAATGCAAATATGCTAGCGATAACTCAATGCAATACTTATGCATTGTTTCAATTACATTTAAGAACATACTTCTGGTTTACACACATACACACATACTTTAAAGTTAATATATATTTATGCCACTGCGCATAGCTAGGTATCCAAAAGGCAAAAAAAGGTCCAATCTTAGGTTTTATCTAGAAATTAATTGTCCACTATTAAGTAACATAACTGTCCGTCCAAAGGTTGTCTAGAAGAAATCTCTCTGGGCGATAAGGGCGCGGCTTGGTGGACAGGATCGAGGACCCCTGAGCTTGATGGTGGACGTCACTCCTGCCAAGTGATCTAACAGTAGCCAGGGCAGTCAGTAATCATTCTGTAATTTATTTTTTACATGTATCTTATAAATAAAAAAGGTATCAGTAGCTTGATCCATAGAAGGAAAGAAATTGTTTGTTTGTAATGAATAGGCTCCGAAACTACTGGACCGATTTCAAAAATTCTTTCACCGTTGGGAAGCTATAGTATCCCTGGGTGACATTACTACTTTTTATCTCTGTGTTCCCAAAGGAACGGGAACTACGTGGGCGAAACTGCGAGGCGTCCGCTAGTTATACATAAAAACAAATGAATTGTTTATAGACCGATGAATGTCAAGAGGCTTCAATCGAAATGCACTACCAGGCAGCATATTAGTATACCAGCATGCTATTTTCCATTATTAATTCATTTGATCTAAATAATAACTTGAATAATCCTCTCGTATTATACCGCAATACAGTATGTAGATACCTAATGTCTCATTCAAAGCCACAAGCGAAGAATCGCGGTTTATGCCTCATGTTGCGGTCGCTTATATCTTAATGACCTCCATTTCAGTAAAGTTACTTGTATTGTGCTAAAATTACTCAAGTCCAAGTAATATCATGATGAGAAGTGGAGTAAAGTTCTGACAGTGAGGTGACCTTGGCACAGTATCATCATGAAGAAACGCGCTGTAAAAGCGCCATCTATTGAATTAATGCGTCACTAACACGATACTAACATAATGCCAATTCGAAACACGTACATAAGGTGGCGCCATCTATCCCGTATGACATTAAAAATAACAAAAAACAGCCGTAGTTAATTGAGTAGTTCCTGTTTTTATGGAATGATGTACCTTCACAAAATATTATATTATCTGTGACCCAGGCAATGCAACTGCAGCGTTTGTCGTCTAACTTTACGAAAGATCCACGATATAGCGACGGTCATACCTATAATATACAGCAGTATGTTAAAAAAGACTTAATGATGTTTTTCCAACATAATTATCAATTTTTATCTAACTATTGCATTCTCCTGGAGTTGACGAAATCTCTTGACTCTGATATACAAATTCATCTTGAATTTCATCTCGTAAGTTTTATAATTACACCATCTGAAACATACCTACTTAGCAAACCGTGACCGATTGCAGTCGATTCTGCTTTAGTTACCCGGCTATAATTAGGTTATTCTGTACTTACCCATCTGTAGAACCCATAGTTACTTTTACCGTTCCTACAAACTGAACAAATTGTCAGTAACACGCGAAATGCTTGTGCTAAGGGTAACATTAGCACAAGATATGCTAATTATGCAGGGAAAGCATGATTATTTTCTTCATGAAATGCAACAACAATCTATACTCTAAGACATCAGTACAATACATATCTTAATATTATAGATATATATGTATATCTATAGAGACCAAGCGGTGTGTAGGTACTAGACCAAAACGAAAAAAAAAGTCAATGACATTTTTTTCTTTGTTTTTGGCATTGTGTTTTGTGCATTTAACCGATGGCAAGCATTCGATATTTTTCAATTTAATTCAATTATGTACTGAATAAAATCAATTGGAATAAATGTGTCACTGTCAAAATCACGCAAAGTAAGGGTCAAGTCCTGTCATGCCCTAGTAAATTAGTGGCATATTTACCAAAAGCTTCGATGGAGTTTTTAAATTAGCAATGACATGTTTGACATGTCACTTACGAATACTTTCGTGAACGCTAATAAATACATTATAGTTTTTTTGATAATAATTCCATAGAAAGCTAATATTTTCCCGAGATAAAAAGTAGTATATCAGTATGTTAATCCAGTAATAGGTAAACTACATGCGTGCCAAATGTCATTCAAATCCTCTGGACAGTTTTTGCGTGATTGAGTAACAAGCATCCAAACAACATACAAACTTTCAGATTTATAATATTACTAGCGGACGCCTCGCGGTTTCACCCGCGTAGTTCCCGTTCCCGTGGGTATACAGGGATTACAAGTAGCCTATGCCACCCGGGGATAGTGCAGCTTTCCAACAATGCAAAAAAATTTTGAAATCGGTCCAGTAGTTTCGGAGCCTATTCAATACAAACAATCAAATCTTTCCTCTTTATAATAGTATGGATAGAGGATAGATAGATAGCAGTATAATATTAATTAATGTGATGAACTTCTGATGTTTCACGTCACTCAGTATTTACCACACATAGCTGCGAGTATAACTCAACGTCTAAACTTGTTAAAACAGTATCTCATTGAAACAACGCATTAGAAACTGTACTTACTCACTGCGGCCTATTTACCTTCTATCTGGTAAGTTCGTTATTGGCAAATACGGTTAATTAGTCTATAGTGCATTGTAGTTTGAAATAATGCCGTAGCTATGAGGTGTCTATAAAATGTGAATATAGGTATACAATACCTTGAATACTTTAATGTCCACTAATAAAACTTAAAAATATTCAATTTCCAAAGCAATAAATCATCACTAAAGCTGGGTACTATCAGCTATAATAAATTAATAAATAAATTTCGTAATTACACACAGCGCCATCTGACCACAAACTAAGCGAAGTTTATACCGCAAAATGTTCGTCCTGGGTGGCAATCGAACCCATGCCTATTCTACCAATGCGCCGACAGCAAACAACAGCTATAAACGATACGGTCCCTTTTTCTTACTCAAATTATATGATCATATTTTTCTGAAGATTATCAATGAAGATTTCACAGTTGGGCAAAGATGTCTCCCATTTCGTTCCTTTGTTCCATTACCATGACCTTTAGGCCAAGTGAACGCACTGCGCCGATGAATCAGCAAGGTTTCAGAGTAAACGAAAATATAATCGATATATCCCTACAATTTTAACATTTTTCAAAAACAGCTCGATCGATTTCGTTAAAAAATTTATGCGACCACTTATAAAGTACGATCTATCAAGCAAAAAAAATCATTAAAATCGATTCATAACTGGCGAAATGATCGCGTAACATGAATACCAAACAAAAAACTTACAATCGAATCGAGAACTTTTTGAGTCGGTTAAAAACCGTGTTGTCTCTATAAAATTTTGCAGGAGAATCAACACAATACAGAGTGTATTCTAAGAAGCGCTCTGCTCCGAAAATTATGCATAGTGCAGAACATTTTCATAGAACGTCCTGTATTCATGGCATGTCCAATGTTTGCTGCATCATGCCAGCCTGACGTCTGCAGCTAGAGATAGCTGCAGATATCTGCTATCGCAGCCGTTGTTACTGAGTATAAACTTTCACCGGCACTCTACAATCATTCGTATGCTAAATAGCCGTAGCTGTACACTAACACAGGACATGTTGTTTGCAGTATGGGATGTTGACTCATTTTCTTTCTTGATCAATTTTTTTTAACAGCAATGAGATGGAGTTTTGCTAGGTATGTGGAAAATCGTGTCGCATTACATTATTTTACAAGTTTTGGGTTCTGTCGCAGAACCGATAACTGCTGGGGTAGACGTGTTGATTGATTGAAGACACAGAAGAAATAAACTTAATTAACAGGAGTAACAACTGGCGACCTTATCGCTAAAAGCGATCTCTTCCAGGCAACCTTAGGACGGATAGGATCAGAAGAAGAAATAGCCGGTGTGTCAATAACGAGGATATACACTGGAGTGGAGACCGCAAATTGGCAAACGTAGTGTAGGACGCCTTGAGACTCGATGGAGTGAAGATATACATGGGACAGCTGGCGGTGAATAGAAGGGAAAAGCCGGAGATCGAGCTGAGTGGCGTGTCTTGGGAGAGGCCTATGTCCAACAGTGGACTTCGATAGGCTGATGATAATGATGGCGAGTGTTATCATTTTACACACTACTGCTTGACAGAAAATATCTGTTTCTGTGGTGGTATCAACCTAGATGACATTGTCTTCTTGGTTTTCATAAACAAACAGCTTTTATTTAGATTTCATTGTTGGGTATTTTGGCTTCGTGCGATCAACGCAATTTCCTAATCACGGAAAAAATCTTATCAACATAAGATTGGCCAATGATTTCGTGGAAAATAAAACAATTTTTCGCACATTTATAACATTGATTTTCAAAGTTAATGAGTATGCAAAAAAATCTAATGCATAAATTCATTAAATCAGAAAGTTATTAGGAATAATTACTATGCAAAACGATTTGAAACGATTTTACATTCCAATATATCCAATTTGGTTTTTATGATCTTTTTATCAATCTAGTTCACCCTTCAGCTAGGACTTTAAAATAATACGCAGACTTTATTAATAAAGAATGAAAATGTTCCATGGCCGTAACATAAATCATCATCATCATCATCATCATTTCAGCCGTAGGACGTCTACTGCTGGACATAGGTCTCCCTCATTGACCTTAAGGTGGTTCGATTTCCATACAAATGTTTTTTTCCATTTATGGACAAATGGAGCATAATTTTACAGTGAAATCACAGCTACTGGCATTTATTTTGGTCTTTATTTGCTTGAATAAAACAGCAGATTATTAGCATAAAATCGAATTTATGAATTATTTATGAATTTATGATTTTTTAATAAAACAGATGACTTCACTGTAAAATTATGCTCCATTTGTCCATAAATGGAAAAAAAAAATGTATGGAAATCGAACCACCTAAATATTTGGAGGGAATCTACTTACGACCTACTGGTAGGTACTAAAGGTCAGGAAACTACAGGTACTACCGACTGGGCTTTAATGTTCATATAAAACAGTTATAAGAACGTTTGAGTTTCCATGCCGCAGCAGTTCCGTACGTCAACCATTTCCATTCGAAACAAGCCGACCCACATGTGTGCCGGTGCTTTACCGAACGCTATTGCGACTCCGAAATGGTATCGAGACGTAAATCTGAAGCGTATACTTAGATACAAGGAGGCGCAATTACCTCCAGTCACAATAAATTCTTTGCCAACATTATGCTAGCGGGTAGAGTGCTTTTTAAGGTAAGACTGTTGTTTACCTAATCAGTTATTTATAGCGGACGCAATTAAGCTTAGGTGCGGATAACGGGTAAGAGTATGACATTTTGTTTTCAACTAACATTTTGACAACATAACGGCTTGTATTTTGGTTATATGAGACACATTGAATAACTTTAGTTCTTCTTCTTTTTTGTTTTTAGCGCCGCATTTTGTGCATTGGCCAGTGCCAAGTGTTTTGATATTTTCAAGTTTCATGAGTAAAAAAAGTAGTCGAACAGCAGTCTTGGTCAAGTCCAGTCGGTGTCAAAATCCAGTCATGCTTTAGTAAAGTAGTGGCGACTTTGCTATACGATACGATGGAGTTTTGGAAGCAACACGAAAAGTCATGTTTCACCACAAATTCGGTACTTTATGAATACAAAATACAAAATATTTTTATTGTTACTATAAATGATGTTTTATAAATATATAGCCCTGTCTGCTGCTTTAACGTATAGCTGTAGTGCAGCAGACAGTGCTCTCCCTTAAATTTGTACCAGTTAAGTAACAATAATATATAATTAGTTATACAAGAAAATAAAAACGATCGATATAATAACAGTTATATAAGAAAAAAATTGAAGCTAACGATATAGTTGTTCAATGCCGTGTGTGTGAATAAACACCACTATTTCTACAAACAAACTACACACGAAAAACTGACAGCCTGTCGATCGGCCCATGTAAGACTCATAGTCAATGTCTGTCATAAACATGATCAGGATAAACGGTCCCTTTTAGTATCTGAGGCCTAAACACATTTTGGACCGCTGCGAGCCATTCCAGTTTATTTGTTAGCTTTTTTTATTAAGCTTACGTTTGACCGCCATCTCAACTAATGATAAGCGAAGATGCGGTCTACGATACTACACACGCTTGCCTAGAAGAAACCGATTTACTCGCAACTTGAAGTCATCCAGATATGTATGTGTTTATTGTAGATATCTAAATGATTGATTCAGTTGTTACTTTGTAGAAATTCATATTATAGGTATAGAGTTGGGGGCCAACAACTCCGACAGAAAACCCTACAGCTAAATTAGCTGGCTTAGCAGTGGTAGCTTCGTTTTTTTTTATTTGATCTCTCTTTGGAAATTAAAAATTAAAACAATACGATTTATATATATTACAAAAGTCTAGATCAAATTAATCTGCATAGTACTCATTATAAAAAAAATACATTCTTATTAAGGCCCTACAAGCGCGTGTGTTACTGCTGACAATTATAATCGTCAATTTAATGCTGTGTTAAATTGGTAGTAACTCTGAGCCTCGATCACGAACGAGTTGCGAAAAAGTATTCGTATCGACATCGATAAAAATTTGTGTGAGATTTGTACAGCTTTGTATGCTCTCGAGGACTCGATACCTTTACGATACGAGCTCGATAAATTTTCGTGATCGAGACTCTGAACTTTTATTGACAAGTCAGTTATGTTATTTTTGACATTTTTAATTTTTGTTCATGTGTAGAAATATGATTTGTAATTTTGATGTCATCAATAAAATATTTATTGTACTGTGTCTGATAGGTAAGTAAAAAATCTAAGCCCAATTCTGTCCTAAGAAATTGATTTATTAAATTCTTATCAGGTCAATCGTTTCGAATTGCTTTTCTTCTTTTACGAAATTTTTGAATAATGTATTTGATAATTTTGTATTAAATTACGTTTTGCAATCTAAAACATTTCATTAAATAATAGTAGTGTAGTTGTAGTCTTTGTTCTATTAATGGTGTGCACAATAAAGAGTTTTATCTATCTATCTATCTACTTAAATAAAGTAATTTAGGTACTAAGTTTCGCACGTGGTTGGTTTCCAGAAGTCTCGTTTGACCCACAACAACACTAACTTTTATTAAATGACCCCAAACTAGGCACCCGTGTGTCGGGGGACCCATAAACCACGACCCAGAAACACGCAACAAATTTTACCTAAGTAACTGAATTACAAATATTTGCTTCACTGCCTGATATTGAAAATTCAAACCCCTTTGGCACAGTGACTCCGATATCTATGCGCGTACTTTGAGCTCCTCGCAAATATTTGTTCAAACAGTCTGTATAAATATTTGTTGGTTCTAAGGCTTGAATGAACCTTCTTCCCTCGCACGCCAAGTAATAAAAGCAAAGCATCCACATTCAATTATAGAAGAACGGCGCGAACCCCAAATGGCAATATGGACAATATGGGCAATCATAAACACAAACAATGTTCATTTTATGATCATTTTTTCTAAACGCGACAGACAATGAGAGTACCATCAATCATTTACAACAATGGGCATAGACAACTGCCCAGAAGCGTAGTAACTATTTTTTAATCTGTGTTAGAGGCTTGATTGCTTTTTCTATTTGGTTACAAACTTGTACCGCGCAGTCAAGGTTTAGCGCCAGTTGGCGTACTCTTCCCTTTTTTTCTTTTTTTAGTGGGTTGTGCTTTCAGCCAGTCTAATTATTAATTAAGGAAGCTATTTTAGAGTTTCCAGATTTAGTGCTTACTGTTTTTGTGCAATGTGTGAAGCGGCTGAAAAGATTTAACCGTAGAATAAAGAATGCAATTAGCCAAGAGATACGTTTTTGTGGTAATTTTAAAACTATATTTTAAATCTTATTAATGTAATAAAGCCTTCCATAGAATGGCGGCCTGAAACTGCGGCTTATTATGCGGCCAGATAAAAATAAATATGCTAAAAGTGCAGTGGTTTCTGACGGCGGGTGTGATAACAAATATAGAAACTTAGACGTGGCACAAGCACTCTCAGAAGCCATACCATGAACCATTCAAGTTAAGCGACCACGAAAGGAAACGCGACTGTAAACCTTATTACAACGGCATACCATATGCAGTCGTGTAACTTTTACCTAATCGCCTAGCGTGAATGGCCATAGAGCTTACTTTATAAAGCCTGTATTTTTCAATTCGTGACAGCCCAATATAAGCAGGTTTTACTGAAGAGAATGACTAGAGCTACTCGAATGTGAAACTTTTGAAATAGACCATAATTGAGATAAAATGGAGTTTTGGCGGGAACGCGGTGAGGTGGTGTCGCCGCATTGTAATGTTTACCAAAACTTGTATATTTTTTCGAGTGTTAATGAACTGAAATAGAGGTTTTTTTCATAAAATACTAAAAATGGAAAATGTTATAAGTATGTTATAGAAGCTTTTAGTAAAGTCACAAATTTACAAGAGCATGACTGGACTCGAACAAGACTTATTTTGTGTGAATTTGACTGTGACCTAAAATTATTTAACTTGATTATCAATCTCACTTGAGAGCCAATTTCATTCTAGACCAGGTGTGTTTACCATATTCGACCACGCCGTCATTTTCCATGAGGAGAGCTTTGTTCGAACGCTTAGCCAACAGACCATAAAAAAAATCATAAAATACTTCAAAACATCGAAACTCTTGACACAGGTAAATGCACAAAGCACGACGCCAAAAACGGGAAAAAAGAGAGCTAACTATGAAGCCTGTTTTTTTTTATTCGCGGCAACCTAATATGAGCAGACTTTACTGAAGAGCGTGACTGAAATTTTGAGCATAGACTATAATGGAGATAAAATTAAAAAAATAACTGGCTACAATTTTCCCGCTCGCATTTCTAACGTGGGCAACACAACTCAACTAATAGTGTTCGTGGGAAGTGTACCGAGTGTATTGAATGATCATTTTTTGGGTTGCTAATGGTTTTTCATTGGTTCTAGTTGCATCATTTGTTAATGCGAACGGCTCGTAATGGATTTACTTATCTTTAAATTGAAGCTTTAGATCTTGTAACTGATCTATTTTGTTCGCTAAGGCTTTGCTTGACTTATATTAGTGTATTTTTTTATAGCGTTAAAGTAATGAAAAACTTACGTTATATTTTTTTATGGCATAGGAACATATATATATATATATGTTTATTGACATACTTTACTTTTATTTGAAATTATATAATTACGAAATTTCACTTATAACTTTGACGTCATAAATAAGACATTTTTTAAATGACTATTGCTGTTGGCCGCAGATGGCCTCTACAGCGTCACCGGACTGTAACATCGTTTTATATTGTGGCCTAAGGTGGTAAGGGCATGTAGTCTAGAATGGAACTGGCTCACAAGTGAGGATGCCAAAATACAACGTTATTGCTTCGCACCAGAACACTATACCAATAATGCATACATTGAAAAAACAGCTACAAAGCAATCTTATAGGCACAATTTCTCATACCGTAATATTATAAAATAGCATTTTTAGAACAAACATTTTTGGGATATACTACTAGCTACGCCCCGCGGTGTTACCCGCTGTTCCTGCGCGAACACTAATTTTTTTTTAGATAAAAACTGTTAATCCTGGATATCAGCTACTTCCATAACAAATTTCATCAAAATTGGTCCAGCCATTTGAGCGTGAAGAAGTAAAAAACATACAAACACACTCACTTTCACCTTACACTTGTGTGACTCATAGTGGGACAGAAACATAAAATCAAAGACAAAGATTTTATTTTCATGACAACAGTGTAAAAAGGTCTTAATTATAACTGTTTGGGTCTATTGTCAACCATTGCGGTGTAATATAGTAGCTACTTGGTCCAAGTCAATATCTAAGTAGTTGGCTCCTCCCTACATCTATATGACATATCACAAGAGCCAAACTTTCCAGCTAAACCACAATAAGTAAGCAAACAATAGAATTACAAAAAAAAATATCCGACCAATAAAAATGTAAATGCCCCAATTGAGTTCTACGCCACCAGAATCTATGTAAAAACATGCATCGGGCCTTACAATAAATATGTTGAAATGTTTTATTCAAAGGAGCTCCGAAACAATATAACAGAACTTATTGAATAGAATGAAACATGAAACTTTTATGAAATAAAAAAATCATACAGCCGATTTTGATTGTTTACCATGAAACTAGAAATATGCGTAGATTTACGACTCTGAGCCACATATCGCTAAGTCAAGGAAATGAAAGTGTTTTTACATCACTTTTAGTGTTTTAGTTTACTGGTTTCCACTGTTAGAGTAACCCAATTTGCAGTATCTACACCAATTCCACCGTTGAACTCCTTTTAGTTTGAAATCCTTGGGTATCACGAAAACTATTCTTCTTTCCTTTTTATGTGAAAGTAATGAGACGAACGAAACGCTCCCCTAACTGTAAGAGATGGCACATGTCCATGACCATTGTAACGATGCACATAACTTTGAGTAGAAAACAAAGCCAAGGGCGTCGATGCTTTGCTGTTTTTTTTCTGCCTCTGAAAACCAGCGCTGCTGAGAAATCGGCAGCACTAACGCTGAGAACTAACCTTTTTTGTCGCACTGGACGCTACAGCGACAACTTTCTACTTATTATTATTGTTATGTTTTTAGTATTTTTTAATCTTTTTATTTGTAGTGTTTTGTTGTTGTAGTCTTGTGTGTGTCAAAATAAATGTTTTCTTTCTTTCTTTGAAACTCATTACTTTAAGACTTTCGATGGTTCGTCTCAACTCAATAGCCCTGTAATTTCGCTAGCTGTAGTACCCTTCAAACCGGCACATAGTATTGTCTACATATATGTACATATGTTTATTTATCTATAATTTTGCTTAGAACAAATCTTGCTTCGAAATAAAGATCCTTGAGTCACGTATACGAAAGATGCATTAATAATCTCGAGCCATTGCAGATATTATATTACCTGCTGCGAATTCTATTTGCTGTAAAGGAACTGTTAAATATTCTGTGAAAGGGGAAACTAAGCAAACCTACCTCTATCATTTTGTTTAAGTTAGGGATATTTCCAGACGGAGTTGTCCTACTTAGTATAAAATACAATATAACTTAATGATACACCGACGCACAAAGAATCTTTAACAAGCATACATTTTTAAAAACTATGAGCTTATTTATTTCTAAATCGATTACGGAAAAAAATTGTTACATATCGGCACCAAAATCCACAGCAAAATATGGTCGGTAAACTTGTGTAAAAAATAAGGTGCCGGTGGTTAGGGCTGCAGAGTGAGGAAACTTTAAAAAAAAAATGTAAATGTAATGAGATGATCGAGGCGCTCTCCTGATGGTAAGAGATAATGCCTGTCCATGACCATTGCAGCCATACACAGAACTTTAAGCAACAAAACAAAGTCCAGGGCATCGCTGCTTTGGCGCTCATTACTTTGAGACTAGATGGTTAGTCTTAACAGTCCAGTAATTTCGCTAGCTGCAGTAGGTACCCTTCAAACCGGAACACAGTAATGTCTGTGTTCCGGTATGTACTGTCTGGTACTGCGGTGGTACCTACCTAGCCGACCTCCTGCTAAGGAAATCTACCACCAAATAAGTACCTTCTAACAATGCGAGCCGTGACATGCACTGCCTTTTCGACCTGACTCTTGACACAATCGCCTAACGAGAGACTCTTAAGATGTTGATCGAGACTTTGCTATAAGGCCGTTCACCGTGACAACTATCGGGACAATGATCGTCGAATCAACATCCCACGTGACGGTTATTTACTGTGATCTTGTAATATTATCATACTGTACCTATAACTATTTTCTAAAGACTACAAATATTCTTGTTATCTCTACAGACTTTTTTTTTAATTCTTTTTTTTTACGGGACTTTTGTGGCTGTCCCATCGTATTTTCTACCAGGTTTTACTTACAACTACAATAAAAACTATTTGTGCACATTACACACCACACAAGCATATACACGTATATACATGTAGCGATGATAGCTTAGTGGTTAGCGCGGTAGGTTCGCATGCCGAAGGGCGTGGGTTCAAACCCCAACAATGAGCTTGAGCTGCCGGTGAAGGAAAAACATCGTGAGGAAACCATAGCATGGTGGTAGGGTACTTTAGTACTCGGCTGACTAGCCACCACCCTCAAGTTGAAAATCTGCCGCCAAGCATCTAACGGTGTGTTCCGGCAGCCTCACTTGAGAGCCAGTTCCATTCCAGGCTAGATGTGCTTTACCATCTTCGACCACACCTTCACTTAACATCAGGTGAGCTGTGGTCAAAAACCTAGCATGTCAACACAAAAAAAAAAAAAAAAAAAAACACTTTCATACTCACATTCACTCCCCCGCATACACACTAGTCATAATCTAGGTGGATCAGAACAGGGCTCGGATTGTACAAACTTGATTATCGTATTATTAACCATGCTACACATTCAAATCTTAGTTTTTGTATTCAATTACATGTTTTTTATGTTACTACGTCTAAAAATAAACTAGAAAAGTGATTACATAAAAAGGTTTCGTAATTACTTTAAAAATATCTGTGTATCAAATAGAAAAAGGAATACATAAATATTTATTTGATTACCTTTCAAAGTGAAATAACAACGTCGATCGTACTCGATCACTTGCCCCAATTTCACAACTCCAATAGCGTTATTAGAAACCTGAAGAGTTTCATCAAATTATGTACACTTCAAGTACTCCGAAGACTAATAAAAGCTATTTTACTAACTTTACCCGCGTGGGTAAATACTTTGAAAATAAATAAATATCGAGTTATTTATACCAAGTTGTTAGAAAATGGTGTCCGGTCCACCTAGGTGTTGTTCATTACTGAATAGGGATTCCATTACCAAAAAAAACAAGAGTTTTTTTGGAAAAGATTTGATTGTTTGGTTGTTTATTTGTATTAGCTCCGAAACTACTGGACCGATATCAAAAATTCTTTCACCGTTGGGAAGCTACACTATTCCCGGGTGGCATAGGCTACTTTTTAGCCCTGTATTCCCACGGGAACGGGAACTACGCGGGTGAAACCGCGAGGCGTCCGCTAGTACTTATATATAAGTATAATTTCTTTGTAAATACATAATACCAACACTAATTTAAAAACACTGAGACTTTTTTTATAAAATTTAAAAATTCATCACATAAATGTTTGACCTGCGTTGGAATCGAACCCACAACTTACAGCTAAAGAAGAATGAAAAAACATTTATTTGGCACAATATGTATCTAGACAGAACTCAAGAAGTAGATCTACTACCAAATGAACTATCTTCTCTATATATTTATCTTCTCTATCTATATATTTTCAACAACGATTCATTATAAATTTTTTATGTGTTTTTTTTATATAAATCTCCGTTTTGGCTTCGTGTGTCAGGTATTATACCTATCTGTTTCTAAATCTCGCTGTATAGAAGTTAAATGCTCCAGCACTCCACGCATATTCTAGTTCTATATCATAATAGTTCCGGGGTCAATCGATTCGTATTATATACAGTGCGTTCCCTCGCTAAACGGCAAAAGTATTAGAAAAAGTCATGAAAAAAGGCAGCTCTTTGATATCTCCGGAATTCACGAACATCGATGGTTAGGTTCTAATGTGTTTTTAATAGCTACCTCCAAACAAAATCAATTACCGACCAGAGATGCGCACCGTAGGCTATTTGGCAACAGTTTCGTAAAATATTGCCCACTCAATGCCGCAAAACTGTTTATAATTGGCATGAAATCATACTACAATGCAATCGCAAAGAATTTAGTGTCCTACTGCAAAATTTCGCCGTGACCAAACGAGAACGAAAGAAAAATTTACTCGGAAATCTCTGCAGTACGGCTGACCCGCAAAAAAACAATAAAAGCAACATGTGTGAGACATTATTATTTTTAACTCCATCCGAATACTGCATTGTCAGAGTCACGTCGGAACCCGACGTCTGCATAGCTATTACCGATACTCAAAAGTACTCACGGCTCAATATTAGCCTTACAAAAGCAATAAGAAAAACTTATAACAAAAAGAGTCCGATGTCACGCCCATGCAGTTCCGAAGGTTCTCACGCGATCCCAAGCAAACAGAACTCTTACCGTGTCATTGCAACCTCGCCCTTAGCGATTGCTTTCTTTGAAACACCATCCATTTCTCTTTCAACACGTTATACAGCTCACAGCTCTTAGATATGCAGCGATGTATGCAGTTTTAGAAGGGCAAGGATGCATCGTAAGGCTTCGTAACAAGGTTGACCGCAGTGTTGCTGCGAGCCTAATGTTACAATAAGATGAGTACAAACAGCCGCGAGGTTCGACACGTTTGTATGTAAGCTACAAGTTCTACCATCCCGTGGGAATTGACCGCGGGCGATGTGATAAACGCTCAGTTTGCCTAAAGTACTAAGCAGAGCTTTGTTCGGGTAATATCGATATAATTACAGGACTGGAACGTGTGGGGTAGAGTCACGGCCAATCACAGGTCGCGGCATCGAATTATCGGAATGATAGGGACTTATGAGGAAAGCTAATGATAGTTATAATAACATGCTCGGAATTCTGTAAAACAAATGATTTATTAAAGAGGCATATGGGGGTGTGCCAACGCCCTGGTTTTATTTTTAACTTTTTTTTATAAATGGACGGCGCATTTATGGGGTTGAAAGTTATGGTGAAATACGAGTAGATTGGGTTTTAATAACAGTGTAATTTATTTATTGCCATATTCACACCACACATATCTAGGCATGATATGTAAAATGACAAACAAAATTATATCTAATGTAACTGGCAGATTTTCCTAAAACATTTTTTTTTATCGTTAAATATAGGTATAGCTGCAACACCAAACTGAATGCCCTGATTTTGTTTTTATCAGTTTTCTTTCTGAATTGTCTTCCACTGTGGAAGCAAAACCGCCGTTACTTAAGCTGTGGTCAAACAACTGGAATGTCAAACATAAAAAAAAAAGACGTATCGTATCACGTCAATAAGTATTTTTAATTTTTTTTTTTACTAAGTACATGTTTATAGTTATGGAAGTTGATATTAAAATAGTTTTGAGACGGTTTAACTAACAGGGAGCACGAGCGCACCCAATGGCAGGATACGAGTTGGATAATTGTTAATAACAGCGTTCCGTAACAAGGAAATTAATCCGGAAGCCAAACAATCGAGCGAGTGTTTAGCTAATACAGAATTGGATCGGTTTCCTGTGACCACGTGGCGTCACCGACCCGACACGTAACCTGCGGCAATCGACAAAGTGATAGAACAGAAATATATGGAGATTGCATACTTGCCTTGTTATGATCTATAATGTACTACGTGCTGATAATACGTTCCGAACAACTCGATTACAGGATATTGCTTCAAAACAAGGGATGCCCTTTTTTTTTTAATCTACTGTCTCCAGATGTCAAAGTTTATGCATTTTAAACTATATGTAAAAAATAATAATATGTATTATAAGTTCTGTTCTGGGTGTTCTGTATTTATTACAAGTATGTATTTACAAAAAAAATATATTTAAAGTATTCTATCAGTTATTTGACTTTGCTTAGTTGGGGGCAAATGACGCGGTGTGTAATGATCGATATATTTTTTTTTTAAAGTGCACCGATATTTTTTTGCTTCCTTTGAATTTTGTGGTCAAACTTTTTTCTTGTCAAGCATAAAAAATCTCCCCGGACCAATGGCTAGGTACCATGTAGTAAAGTTTATTACGCATTAGCGTAATAACTATTAAAATTAGCAATGAACTTTATTTTACGTTAAAAACATTCGGTGTTTGTATGATAACTTTTTTTTTTAATTTTTTGTTTTTGTTAACAAGTTTACGAAGTTCTTTTCTAGGTACATAGAGTTCTTATGCATAACACTTATTTGTTTATACTCTAGAGCTTTGTTTTTGTAGAGACTAGAAATACTTGCACTCCTGTTGAGACTTTAAGGATCAACCCAACAAATATGATAATTGTGTAACGTATAACACAGGCAGAGTGTGGTCAAAAAAAGTGGTATTTTGAATGAAAAAAAAAATTTGTTAAAGCTACATTTTTGTTCTTAAAAAACGTCACGGATGTTTAAGTCATTTACATTGAAGTTTTTTATTGTTAACTGACTAGTTGTTTGGCTACAGCTCACCTGATAGTAAGTGACGGTGTGGTCGAAGATGATAAACACACCTAGCCTGGAATGGAACTAGCTCTGAAGTGAGGCTGCCGGAACACACCGTTTCGTGTAGGGTGGTAGCTAGCCAGCCGAGTACAAGAAAATGCCCTACCACGTTCGAACCCGCGCCCTTCTGCATGTGAAGCGACCGCGCTAACCACTGAGCTATCATCGGTACAAAGTTTTCTATGTAATCTCTACTTGGTCGTCTGTACTATTTCCTCAATAAATGCACTGAAGCGAGACTAACCACTACTGCTTATTCTGTGCCCCCACGTCGACCAATTTCGATGTAAAACAAATGTTTGTTCTACTACTCCCTGAGACCGGAGTTTTTGTCACAAAGATTAGCTACGCGTTCCATTTAAGGAACCACCGGGTTAAAAGTGTGAAGGCGCTAAGTGGTGCTGAGAATTGGAATTCGGTTCCATGATTTACCTTTTACACCTAGAGACTTCGAAGTTCTTTAGATGGCATATTTAACGTAATCACGTGAACTTGTAAGGATATTTAAATTTAGTTTATATTATTTGTTGACAGCCCCGTCGGCTCATTGGTAGTATATCTGCCTTAAGAGCTTCCATATTCCAAGCTTTGCTTAGTTTGAGATCAGATGGCGCTTTGTGTAATGTCCTACGATATTAATTATTTATTAATATGATTTTTTTATTTTAATTCTTTATTAAACAAAATTTACTGCCCTTACAACCATGAAATCAATACCTTACAACCTAACTTAAGATCTATTTCACATTTATATGATATCTCCATGTTTACCAAATTGTATATGATTGCTTTTTTTTTATAATGTCGATCAGCACAAACTTTAGCGACATTCAGTCGAAATATATCCCGCCCCTGCCTGAACGTGGTGCACAGGAACCCAATGAGGCTGGCAGCATTACCGCGCTGGATAGCATTAGCCAGCCTATTAATATAATACATACAGGAATTTATTTTTAATTTTGAACTACTAAATTTGGCTTTTTATTACGAGAGAAGATAAAGAATATTTTACTATCACTAAGATCTTAGGCTATCTCGCTGCTACATGTAGTTGAAACAGCGGGACACAGCCAACTATAATAAATATAAGCTTTAATTTGAAATACACGACTTCATTTTAAATTTAACCAACAAGCAACGCAATGGTTTTAATGTGAAAAATAGTGAGACGAACGAGACGCTCTCCTGATGGTAAGAGTTACCTCTTACCATCAGGAGAGCGTCCATGCAGCGCTTGTCCATGACCATTGCAGTGATACACAGAACTTTGAGTAACAAGACAAAGTCCAGGACATCGCTGCTTTGGCGCTCATTACTTTAAGACTTTCGATGGTTAGTCTCAACAGCCCAGTAATTTCGCTAGCTGCAGTACCCTTCAAACCGGAACACAGTAATGTTAACACACTATTGCTTGGCGGCAGAATATCTGGTACTGCGGTGGTACCTACCTAAACGACCTCCTACTAAGGAGATCTACCACCAAGTAGATAGTAGTAGTTAAGGTGCTATATATACATTATCAACCTTTTCGAGCATCCAATATTTTAACAAAGCAATTGAATCTAGATTTTTCGCCCTAAAAACCTATCTACCTCCCGACAAAAATATTGCTTACGAGTAAAACGTGTCCGACCCTATTAAACTAAGAGAAGGCCCTTGGGCCGATAGCACAAGACCTCTGTATTTTATATGTATTTTCAATGGAGGGTGGAGCGACCTTCCTTATCGATAAAACTTTCAAGTTCTATGAACATTGATACGGATTTCACACAATTTCTGTACAAGCATATAAACAGTAAGCGAACCTACTACGATCTATGATTTTATACAAAATTTTATTTAAGTTTATTTTTTCTTACAAGCTAAGTTAGAACCGTTTCTTGCACTGTTGAATTGCGATTTGACTCGTTGGTTCGGTTCCAATTAAAATACAGTTTTTTGGTAAACATGACCTGATGCTTCATCCAGGATTGGCTACAGAAGAAGGAACTCCTCAACGGTCAACAGCATAGAGACAAAACTTTATATACACATTAAAATACATCTGTTCACACTGATTATATTAGACAGTAACATACCATTAAATTTACAGCGCTGTTGGCTCATTGGTAGTATGTCTGCTTCAAGAGCGTATGTAGGGATTCGATTCCCACCCAAGACAAACATTTTATTTATTTATTTATTTCGATACACACAACAGAATATAATTACCACATCATTATGTAAATTACAGTAAGGTTTTGTACTAAATTATATTCCTAAACAAATGTGTATACAACATGAACAAAGAAAGCAGTAGCATTTATAAAGTGAGTGGCATTACTATTATACTAACTAACAATGTTGAATTATGTACATGTAAATAACAGGCGGGATGTAAAAGGCATCAATTACAAAAATAAATCACGCGTTTTTGGAGAAAAAAAAACAATAGTGATTACTATTGCTTTTCTTGCAAAATGGCCAAGACATCCCGTTTAAATTTTGACAGTTTAAAGTTAAATATGTCTATTGAGCCATGATGATCCACTAAGATATCGTTGTATTGACGACACATTCTAACTAGTGGGTTATATAAAGAGTTAATACATTTAGTATAAACAGATATTTGTTCCGTATCTGTTTGTGCTGTATGTATCACAAGCTGCGCCCTGCGGTGTTACCCGAGATAAAAAGTAGCCTATTTGTTATTCCAGGATATCAGCTACCTCCATACCAAATTTCATCCAAATCCGTTGAGTAGTTTTTGCGTGAAAGAGTAACAAACATCCATACATCCATCCAAACTTTCACATTTATAATGTTAGTGGGATAAGTATGTATAATGTATATACAAAAAAAAGTATGGTAAGTATTCTATCGGTTATCTGGTTCCCATAGTATAAGCTTGGCTTAATTTAGGGTTAGATGGCGCTGTGTATAAAGTCTTACGATTTATTTACTCGAACGCGTCTGATCTATCATCTAGGATTACAAACGTGTATACATAAAAAAAAATATCACGTACATTGTAATAGCTGATTTTAATTATTTAGGTTAAGTTAGAATACTGATGATATAGCATAGATAACATTAACTATTTGCTTTCCAACCCATCGAAGGTATTCCGATAAAAATATCTTTATCACAATCCTGTTTGAAGCGGGATAAGCCGAGTAATGGTGCGTGATACGATTATCAGGAAGACGGACAAATATTGGTCAAAAATGTCAAAGATATACACAGAAATAGTATAAGGAAAACAAAGTACATATATATCATGAAGGTAAGATAAATTATATAGAAAACTTGAGATAAGGAAAGGTAGAAAAGAGAAACATTTCAAATACAAATATTTTATTGATAATACCCAAGTTACAAGTCACTTTTCCATTCAAATTGAAATCTCTTATTTTTAAATAAACGTCAAAGTCATAAAAAAAAGAAAGTTTTATTTATTCGTAATAGGTTCGCGGTTGACCACATCCTGTCCGATGTTAAGCAGCGATGCGGTCTAGGATGAGGAATGAATGGGGAACATTATTTTGTAACTGTTTGTTTGTTTTTGTTTTATGTGTCTTTAAATATATTTTTTTCTTTCTTCTTTCTTTCCAAGAGGAAAGATTTGATTGTTTGTTTGTTTGTATTGAATAGGTTTCGAAACTACAGGACCGATTTCAAAAATTCTTCCACCAGTGGGAAGCTACACTATCCCCGGGTGACATAAGATACTTTTTATCTCTGTATTTCCATGGGAACAGGAACTACGCGGGTGAAACCGCGAGGCATCCGCTAGTCCTTTATATTAATCTAATACTAAAAAATGCAATATAAAAACACAAAAACAAAAACGAACAAACAGAGACAAACAGTTACAAAATAAGGGCTCACTTCGGCATAATACTAGCAGAAACCTTTTAATTACGAATTCGTCACAACGAAACTAATTTAACGTACAATAAAATCCATTGACTTTTACAACGCAACATAAACTCGACCATATTAAAGAGTCATTTGCAATATCTTATTAATTATCAAGTTTATAATTTTCCCACGCCCGATATACCCGAACAAATCTCTACTAATGAGTTCTAAAGTCCAAAATAACCACGAGCGATTGCATTGTGCCCGTATTTGCGGATGCCGTCCCTTCCTTGTGCCAACTTAGGGACAGCATAAGTAGAGCCACATGTTACATAGTCCTGAACCACATGTTAACGTTTTTTCGATTTCCTTTCGCCTCTTTCGGTGTAATCTCCTAGCTTACAGCCTTCTACCGTACCAATATAAGTGCGCATCCTTCCGGTCCAATATTCCGCGTGTCAGCGTTTTTAGGTCGACGTTCACAAAGCTAGAGGTCTAGAGACTGTTATTATACTCGTACGTCGTACGTTGGCTGGAGTTTATTTTTTCTTTGTTTTTAGCATCGCTATTTTTACATACTGCCAGTATCAAATCCCACTAATCTATATCTATCTATACTATTTAATAAAGAGGAAAGATTTGATTTTTTGTTAGTGGGCTTGTATTGAATAGGGTCCGAAACTACTGGGCCGATTTCAAAAATTCTTTCACCGTTGGCAAGCTACACTATCCCCGGATGACATACTTTTTGTCTCTGTGTTCTTACGGAACGGGAACTACGCGGGTGAAACCGCGAGGCGTCCGCTAGTTAATTATAAAGAGGAAAGATTTGATTTTTTGTTCGTTTGTTTGTATTGAATAGGCTCCGAAACTACTGGACCGATTTGAATAATTCTTTCATCGTTAGAATGCTACATGATTACTGAGTAACATAGACTATATTGTTGATAGAGTTTTGTTTACCCGTGCGAAGCCGGACCGGCCTTCTAGTGTACCTATAAACTTATGTTGTATACAAATAATACCGCTATTTATTTAAAACTGTTCCGAATCATCCCTGTTTATATGAACTATCCCAGTGTTGGGTGCAGGCCTCTTCTTATTATAGGAACGGTAAGGCCATAATCCACCACGCTGGCCAAAATAGATAGGTGTAGATGTGCATAAAACATGTTCCAGTTAGTAATTTTTATGTAGTTAAAGATGGCTAGGCGTACAAATGTCAAGTGACGACGCTGTGCTCTGGAAACATTTTAAAATCTATTTTAATAAAAATGTACCTATTTTCTTTTTTTCGTTCTTGTCAATGTAACTCATGTTTGTAGATACAGTATATTTTTCACGAAGCGTCGCTTGAACCCTGTTCAGTGTTCATGTTACGCAACATTGAACCTGCAAAACACTTCTGGAATTATTTAACCATTTCTCATAATAAAATAAACAAGGTTTCTCCATTTATAAGCAGATTAAGAATGACGGATAGCAGAGAATTAATATTCTAATTCAAGCTATCTCGAGACAGCGAAATGTTTACGAAAATGTCGGATTTTGGAATTCGGAAGCCGGAAAAGTGTAATGATAATAATCCCAACAAGGAAAAGAATAACAATGAAAAGGAATTGTGACATAGTTAGCCAAACCGATGTCGGTATGTAAAGTTTTATATATTTTACTGATAGTAAACTTTATTTTATGAAATTGATTTTTGAATACTTTGGCTTCCTATGCGGTAGTTTATTTTTAGTAAGTTTTCAAACCTCTTATAGTGATAACGTCATGACGTAGGCTTAATATGTACAACATGCATTTGCCACATAAAACAAAAAAGTATACAAATATATTAAAATTTCATTAATTTTGACAATTGACGGGAAGCATTTTTTTATTTGCCCCATCGGGCAGGCTAAAGCTGTAAAGCCATTCTGTCATGTCATGAAGTAAATAAATCTTATGTCATAAAAGCGATATCAGAGTCCAAACGTTTAAATTAAAATAATCCATATATTTGTAGGTATCAATAAAGCGAAAAACAACTCGACGTACGTCTATGAAAGAGGTTATTATGGCTGCCGTTAACTTGACATTAACAAATTTTGTTTTGGTTTGCCATTGCTTTTTTTGTCTATCATAGGTGACGTCATTAGACATCAATTGAAAGTCAAGTTCATTTTCATGTAATTTATTAAAATAAACCCCATCTCATAGTTAAGAGTTTTAAACGTAAAAATATTGTACAGAAATGTACTATTTCGAAATGGTTTTGGAATCAGTAAAGTTTTTTTTTCTTTACATACCGAATTCTAGTTATGCATATCTTTATGTCTTGTTATCTCGGACCACCTTATCGATAGATGTACCTATGCGCCGGAAACGCATTCAAATTCAATATTGGTGTGTGATCGCTTATCTATTATTTAAATTTCTGTCGTTGACATTGTTGATAATAGAACATAGAAATAAAATATTTTCAGATGCTTGTCTATTCAAATACAGTTATGATATGTGACCTATAGATAAAAATATGACTGAACACCTTTTTCTTTGCGATTCTTATTTTGTTACTTGTAACTTTTATATTTTCTAGATACTCTGTGTACGGCGGTGATTAACCACTAAAAAGTTTATTTTTAATCCATTCTAAAGATCCTAGAAATCATCGCGTAACATCATACAGGATGTATAGAAACGCAAATCTATTTACTTGTGCGGCAACGTTTAGCTGCCGTTATAGAAAAACATCGCGAGGAAACCATAGCGTGGTGGTAAGGTACTTTAAAGTACTCGACTGGCTAGCTACCACCCTCGAGTTGAACGGTGTATTCCAACAGCTCCATTTGTGAGCCGGTTCCATTCCAGGTTAAGCGTGTTTATCATTTTCGACCACACCGTCACTTAACATCAGGTGAACTATGGTCAAACATCTAACCTGTCAATCTTAAAAAAATCCATGCTGGATAGCAATGGCCAGTCTTCACCAGGAACGAGCCGATACGGCCCTTTATACCCACGTAATTCTTCGGAGCTGGATTAGGTCTGTTTTTATAAACTGGCCCACAGCTGGGCGTGGGCCTCTTCGCATTGTGAGAAGGGTAAAGCCATAGTCCACCACGCTGGTCATCTGTAGGTTGGCAGACTTTACATATCTTAAAGAACATTTCTTTTACTCTTAGACATGTAATTTTTTGCGCGATGTTTTTCTTTCACCGTTTGCAGTTGGCGGCAGTGCCTACGCATACAACTTAGAAAATATTAATGTGCTTGCCGTGGTAACTTCTCCAAACTAGGTTGCCAAATTTTCGAAACACGCCTAAATACATCATTTAAAACTATTTATTATTCTTTATTGAAGCTTTCAAACTAAAATCAATAGTTTCGTATACTAGATCATTCTACGAGTAACTTTTTATACGCCCATTAATACTTATTTTACTGACGGTTTGCCTGCGGAATACCAAATCAGTCTCGAAACTTTTCTATTGGAATAGCACGCGACCATTCGATAGTTTAGAGGAATTTTAATACTACTTATATGGTACCTTTTTTTTCTTTTTTAATGTAAAAAGTAATGAGGCGAACTAGACGCTCTCCTGGTGGCCTATCCACGACCAGTGTAGCGATACACAGAACTTTGAGTAACAAAAGAGCTAGTTAGTTTGAGAGCTGTAGGGCGTGGGTTCGATTCCCACTCAGGGCAAAACAAATCCGATATAATTAAACGTTCGTTCATTGTGAGGACTGCTAGATTAATTATATCTATTTTTTTAAATAGTATCCAGTTATCACCAGTTTCTATTATTCCTTATACCCGGTACACAAACTGAAGTCAAAATTAGAGAGTTTAGACATTCAATTACGTGATCTACCCGAACCATAGGCTATTCATAGAGTTCCCAAATGGCTACATTCAACAAAGCACAATTAAGTGGTACTATTTCAGATTTAGCCGCGGCTAGGGAGCCGATCCCTCTCACGTAATTAACGCATTCCACGGCACACAGTCTCTCCGCAACCACACCGAATTGGAAATTCGATCGCTGGGTGACGCGATGCAAAATATGTTTAAAGTACCTACTTAGAAACCATTTTCATTTTAACTTTGAGATTACGCACGTATCAAGTTGAGACCTGAGGGTCTAGACAAAACAACATTCGATTAGCGATGACGCTAAGAGAAACGAAAAAATTGTACGGAATTGATGAAAGCTATCGATATGCTGCCCACGTAGGGCAGCCTATATCAATCCTATTATATCCCACTAATATTATAAATGTGAAAGTTTGGATGGATGGACGTTTGTTACTCTTTCACGCAAAAACTACTGCACGGATTTTGATGAAATTTGGTATGGAGGTAGCTAAGACCCTGGATTAACACATATTGTATTCTTAGTATGGGCATATAAGGCAACTGACCCCAATTAAGGCTGCCGAAAAACTCTGTTAGGTGCTTTGGGTCACATTTTCAACCTATTGTATTATTTTACGTTAGAACAACAACCGTCAAGCAATGTCAAAGGTTTTTAGGCGCTCTCACGCTAGGGCTACCCGCTCAGCCTATACTTACTTATTCTATGTTAAAAACCAAATTTTTACTATTGATCAAAAACATACGTGAAAGAATTTAACGCTGAAAATAGGAAAAGGAAAACTCGTAACGTATCACGAGCGAAACTGAGACGCAGTAAGGTGGAAAAATACCTAAAGTTACTCGTACCTCTACCTTTAAGTAAACAAAATAGATATAGCGCGAAACTTGCTACTAAAGTTAGACGAAATTGCTAGCCAACTGTCTAAAACACTTTTACATTAACAACCTACCTAAATCACAGGCTTAAGTGGCGTGTATTTCACGCATTTCCTCGACAACGTACCAACTAAAACGACAACCCATGCAAAGGTCAAAACGTAGAATGTCTACTTAGCAAGTTGTCCAACTGTTGGACATTTTGCGAATGAGACGGTACGTGACATCGATAGAAACGAGCATGCTGAAAATTAGATTTAATTGTGGCTAGATGTTTGACCACAGCTCACCTGATGTTAAGAATACCCTGATAGAGCTGGCTCCCAAGTGAGGCCGCCAGAACATACTATTGGGTGCTTTGCAACAAATTTTCGATTTAGGGTACCCTAACACCATGCTATGGTTTCCTCGTGATGTTTTCCTGTACCGGCAGCTCAGGTTCATTTTTGAGATTGGTACCCGCGTGTGAACCGACAACAAATTTGTTCTGCGAATTAGACATATTTAACAAACTGGACCATTTGCGACATCTAGACTCCTTTTTGAGAACAGAAGGCCTAATAAAAATGGTCAACTTACTACCCAGAGTTTCGAAGGTGCCTCCAGCGTATTTCTAAATCAACGTGACTTAAACGTTCAAACTTCGCTCTTTTCAATGCAATTTATTTTTACTTTTCAGCGATGCCTTCATGTAGCCAGCTCTACAGAAAAATCAGCAACCCTACAGATAGTTATAACAATGAGAATGAGCGATTTTCACGCTATGTTTGCTGTGATCTTGGATCTATTTTCCGACAACGAAGCGATGATGCCATTCAATCTGTTTTATCGGAAATGAGAGATATGTTGTGGTCGACTGATTGCCCCAATAGGGACTGCTATTAGATTCTCTTTTTGTGACAACGTCAATGATTATTTATGCCTTTAGTAGACGTTATAACAATTACTAACGTTGGCGATATTTCTTGCTTTATTATTAGAAAGGAATAATAGTCTAACATGTACTGAATATGCGAGCAAGGCGAATCAGAATAAGTTATTACAAAAATCTGTTTTAAAACAAGTTTTAAATGTATACAAAATAAATAAATATCGTAGGACATTACACACAGCGCCATCTGACTCCAAACTAAGCAAAGCTTGAACTATAGAAGTCAGATAACTGATGTACTTTTTTCTTTTTTTTAAATAAATACTTATAATACATACAGTACACCCAGACACAGAATAAACATTTGTTTATATCACAAAATGCTTGTCCTGGGTGGGAATCGAACCCAAGCCCTTCAGCTCTTGGAGCAGACATACTACCAATGAACCAACAAGGCTGCTATATACATACACATAGCCTTGTTGTATGGCTATGCTTAAACGTTGGACAAAATAGAGGCCAGCGTTTTGGTCACGTATTTTTTTTTGTTTATAATATAGGTCACGTATTTTTTTTTGTTTATCGATGATAGCTCAGTGGTTAGCGCGGTAAGTTCGTATGCCGAAGGGCGTCGGTTCAAACCACAACAATGAGCTTGAGCTGCCGGTGAAGGAAAACATCGTGAGGAAACCATAGCATGGTGGTAGGGTACTTTCTAGTACTAGGCTGGCTAGCTACCACCCTCAAGTTGGAAATCTGCCGCCAAGCATCTAACGGTGTGTTCCGGCAGCCTCACTTGAGAGCCAGTTCCATTCCAGGCTAGGTGTGCTTTACCATCTTCGACCACACCTTCACTTAACATCAGGTGAGCTGTGGTCAAACAACTAGCCTGTCAACCATAAAAAAAGGCACTTTTCTTGTAGGAAAAAATATTTACAATAATTCATTTATTGATTTAATACTTTATTGCACACTTAAAAAAACATGTACAAAAGGAGGGCTCAATGCTAAAGCATTTGCTGCCATTTCTGCATTAATCATAATTTTTTTTCTCTAACAATTTTTTAATTGTTTGAGGCTTCACAATATTAACTACAATGACAATTGTACCAATTATACATGACTAAAGTAACGCTAATTGCGTTGCTTGATTAATAAAGAACAACATGCAATTTTTAAATATAACGAAATGTAATAATTTTTTTAAAAAAACAAGATTTAATATATCTAACATGCTTATGTCAACATTTAAAATAATAACTACATAATCTAAAAGGCCGCTACCAGTGGGAATAGTTCCCAAAACGCTTGCCCCATTGCCGCGTTGTATGGCAATACTCATTAAAAAGTAAATTACAAATCATTAATTACATTTACTCATTAATAAATGTTATTCATTAAATTAAAATCAAAACCAAAATCATAAAACAAAATTTAGATTACCGCAATGTCTGCCACCGCATCAATAATTTAATTTAGAAAATAAAAACTAAACTTCACGTGTCCTCTGTGAAGTAGGTACCTACAAATAGTTGAATGCAGAAATCTTTATTGCAATTCCTCAGTTGTCTATAATAATCACACAGCACGTTTCAACTCGATGCTAATCTGTAGCAATGCGGCGGAGTATGGTACCTATGCAAACATGAGTTCAGTTTGTAGATGGTAATTTATGTACCTACTACCTACACATTTTGTGGTGTGTATGCGTGGCATAGCTTTGTTTTTAGGGGCACTTACTCAATAGATGGTAAAGAAACCACGCAACAGATTAATAAAACTAAGCTACGCATTTATTTTTTATCCCACTAATATTTTAAATGTGAAATATTCAAGGTATGCATTAAGTTTCATTCCGCTTAACAGTCGTTTCAATTACAACAGTGATGAGGACTTTAAATTTAACTAATTTGACAATAAAATGTATTAATTAAAAAACGCTTTGTCGACCAAGCGCTCGAAGAGTCAACACGTCCTGAGGATGCCTCGTGTAGAGGCGAAACACGTGTCGGCAAGTGATTACTGCAGAGAGAAGAGGATACAAATTTAAATTAGATTTCTGTTAAATTATATTTTTAAAGTTTATGTCAAATTAGTTCTAGATTATTAAATAAGATTAAGTTTTTAGTTAATAAATTTAAAGTCTTCATCACTGTTTTAACTGGAACGACTGTTAAGCGGATACAAACTAAATACATACCTTGAATATTCAAAATTAACTTCCGCAAAGTAACACCTGAATCAATCAATTATAAATGTGAAAGTTTGGATGGATAGATGGATGTTTGTTATTCTTTCACGCAAAAACAACTGAACGGATTTAGATGAAATTTGGTATGGAGGTAGCTGAGACCCTGGATTAACACATAGGCTTTTTACCCCGAAAACTTGTAGCGGGTATAACCGCGAGGCACAACTAGTTCTTAATAAATTTGCGTTTCACCACGTCTGGCCAGTTGTAAAGCAACGATGCGGTGTAGGATGCGCTTAGAGTAGAACATGAGTTCAGTAGAACACGCTTACCTAGAAGGAACCTTACGTACTTGTTTATTCTAGACTTGAAGACACCCATATGATACTTGTCTGAAAACACAGACTCCAGCAAAGAGTTCTACAACCTCGCCGTCTTACGTCTTACCGTGCGTACATAGCGAATATCCACCAGGGTTGACGCTTTGGTCGCGTTTGTCTAGCCGTCCAATACCAATAAGGGGCAGGTAGAACCAAGTCGTGCAACTCCAAGTCACGATCCCCAAAATACATCTGATCGAAAACCGATAGACAAAGCCGTTCTCCTGGTATTCAGGCCCTACAATTATCACAACTGGTATTCAGATTCCTTTGTCCTACAATTATCGCAAATCGTATGCTATTCACGCGTACACGTACATCAAAGCTTTGTGCAAGTAGTTCTCGTATGTTTTCTGGTATGTATTGTAGGACCGACCCAGGAGTCTTCGGCCATTTTCTACGCAACGTTATTTTGTTATTGTTTTGTTAGGCGTGACAAGCTTCTGATTACACAGTTCATCTGATGTTAAGTGATAGTGTGGTCGAAGATGGTCGATTTTACGTATGTTGAGATCTCAATTAAAATACACATTCCTAATAAAACGTGGAAAAATGAAATGTAAATGTAATTCTTCTTAACTACCTACTGCTTTAATTAATCTTGTTGTTTACACATATATAGGGATGTAGTTCGGAACGAAACTTAAATTTGTTTACTTCTGTTCATTATTGTGTCTGTATCCTGTTTTGTGTAAAATAATTAAATAAATTTTGTAGCGATGATAGCTGTGGTTAGCGCGGTCGGTTCGCATGCCGAAGGGCGTGGGTTCAAACCCCAACAATAAGCTTGAGCTGCCGGTAAAGGAAAACTTCGTAAGGAAACCACAGCATGGTGGTAGGGTACTTTCTAATACTCGGCTGGGTAGCTACCACCCTCAAGTTGAAAATCTGCCGCCAAGCATCTAACGGTGTGTTCCGGCAGCCTCACTTGAGAGCCAGTTCCATTCCAGGCTAGGTGTGCTTTACCATCTTCGATCACACCGTCATTTAACATCAGTTGAGCTGTGGTAAAAAAAAAACATAAAAATATTATACAGAACTCCGCGGGGTCGACTCGCGCTTGGTCGGTTTCTTGTCATCCGACACCGACGTCAGACAGTCGCTGAATAAGCTTGACTGTAGTGGCGTGTGAAGTTTATCAGGGCATACCAAAGTTATTGGATTCATGAGAAATGTCTAAAGAGATTGCCTGCTAAAGTATTTTTGTGGCTGAATTTTTTTTCATGACCTTATTCTGATATTCGTACTTCGGGCTTCCCGTGCGCTCTACTGAGATACCGGAGCCCTCCGTCAAGCTTCAAGGCAGGCCACCAGGGAAGTTTCGCGGCTCCAATCCACATAAGTAACCAGACTAGACTACAAAGCAGTAAGGCATATATCTAAGATATTCTCGTCAACAAAAAAAATGGTTACTTACTTACTTCGTAATCACAAAGTAGGCAGTAGAATACTTAGACTAAAGTTTACCAAAACTAGTTTTACTCTCGACAGACAGTAAGTAGTCAAACGCTAAAAAACGCGACAATATTGAAAAAAATAAGCTTTATAATAAAAGATAAATAAACACTTTGGTGAGTGCGCTTCAGATCTGCATGACCTAATTCCACCCTGCCCATTCTACTATCGAACTTCCAAGAACTCCAAGAAGCGTCACCGCTTCATGGTCGATATACCAAAGACTCGAACTGGCCTGTCAACCATTAAAAAAAAAAAAAAAAAAAAAAAAAAAAAACGGTTCGAGTCTACCTTCAGTGTACGAACTGCTACACAATGGAATTTGCTGCCCGAGTGGGGGTTCCCTGATAAATAATAATAAATAAATATCATAGGACCATTATACACAGCGCCATCTGACCCCAAACTAAGCAGAGCTTGTGCTATGGAAGACAGATAACTGATAGAATACTTAAATACTTTTTTTTGTAAATACATACTTATAATACATACAGCACACCCAGGCATAGAACTAACATCGTTGTTAGTCACATAAATGTTAGTCCTGAGTGGGAATCGAACCCACGCCCTTCAGCTCTCGAAGCAGACATACTACCAATGAACCAATAGAGCTGTCATGCAGGATAAATACAATCTGGGTGCCTTCAAGTCGCGAGTGAATCGGTTTCTTCTAGGCGCGCGTGCTCCGCCGTAGGCCGCATCTTCGCGTTACATCAGGCGAGTTGGCGGTCAAACGCAAGCCTACAGCTAGGTATATAAAAAAAAATCTTCGTTAAAATGTATGTGAACCCGTGAACTTGTTCACAAAGATTTTTTCAATAATATTTATTCTTATTTTAATTAAGTCACACACAATACATGTACTCACCCTTTGTTCTTTGTAAAGCTAATGGAATATGTCGTATTTTAACACGATATGTACAAAATCTGAGAAATAACATGTGCGAAGGGGAATACTCCGGAATATGCTTAAAGGCAAAAACGCCACAAACGTCTTCATCTACTTACTTTACGGCTTACATGAGCCAATTTATTTCATTTTCTGACTCTCTTTTATAACAAAGCTATACTTTCATTATTCTGTACATGTTCAGTAAGAAACTGCCGATAATGCAGTGAGAGAAATTATTGTTGGTGCCCTAAAATATGAAGCTCAAATACGTTTGTATTTGTCTGTCTGTTTGTTTTATATTGTCTAGAAACGATACGCGTAGCACTGAGTTGGCATCCGTTCATTTGGTAATACAAGGAACAGATACAGAATACATAATAGTAAATAGATTTTTGATGTATAGTTAGCTAACACCGCAGTAGCAGATATTCCGCCGCTAAACAGTAGTGTGTAAACATTACTGTGTTTCGGTTTTAAAGGTATTTATGCTATTACATTATCCCTTTCTTATGTCAGGCTTGGTGTTTGACCACAGCTCATACCTAGCCCGGAATGGACGTGCCAAGTACTAGAAAGTACCCTACCACCACGACCATGACAGCCCTGTTGATTCATTGGTTGTATGTCTGCTCCAAAATCCTAAGGGCGAGGGTTCGATTCCCACCCAGGATGAACATTTTGTGGTATAAACAAAATGTTTGTTCGGTGTCTGGGTGTTCTGTATTTGTTATAAGTATATATTTACAAAAAAAAATGTATGTAAGTATTCTATCAGTTATTTGACTTCCATAGTACAAGCTCTGCTTAGTTTGGGGTCAGATGGCGCTGTGTGTAATGTCATACGATATATTTATTTTTTTTATTTAACATGCTATGGTTTCCTTACGATTCTTTGTATAATTTTGAAGCCAAGTAAGAGATTCATAAGACAAGTACCTAGGTTCTTTAAGCAGAACTTTATTAATTTCCAAGTACCTACCATTAACAAACTTAATACACACAACTGGTAAGTAACTTAAATTCGTAAACTTAAGCCTTATTTAAGTTCGCAACTCAACAAGCGTTAACCTAGGTCACACAAACACAAGTTACAGCTAAGTTACATAAGCACTACAAATTACATAGTTCCCAGTTCAAGTCCAAGTTGGTCCTAAAGTCAATCTTTACTCTATTAGAGATACTGAATAATTCAAGACTTCAAGACAGTTTATGACTTTTATTACCAGTAACGCTTCATTTAATGTCAAATAGACATCGAGCAAGTTAATAGGTACCTACGTTAGTGTCTGAAGACGAGTCAAGGAACGTTGACTAGAATAAGTAAATAGATTGTGATTTCACTGCAGTTTCACTAGAAACTTAGTTATTGTTGGATACGAGTTGTTTTAGAGAGTAATGCAGAAAGTCTGTCTATGATAAATGGTTTACAAAAAGCAAAATTAAAAATTTTGAAAAAACCCACGACGGTTAAAAGTAACTGAAAAAGGATAAAATAATTTAAATACCCCCGACTTAAAACTACCTATAGGTAATCTTAATACAAAAAAAAAAGAATATCTACTGGACTTACTCAAAGTTTTGTGTATCGCTGCAATGGTCATGGACATAGACATGCATTATTTCTTCCAACAGCGTGTCGTTCAGCTCATTAGTGTTGCATAAAAGATGTCTCAAAGTAATGAGACTGGACTTTGTTTTGTTACTCAAAGTTCTGAATACCGCTGCACTGGACAGTAGTTATTTTTTTGCCATCAATGAAATATTTCTTTCGGCTCATTTTAAACGATTTCAGTTTTTTTTTACCACAGCTCATCTGATGTGGTCAGTGTGGTCAAAGATGGTAAACACACCTAACCTGAAACGGAACTGGCTTTCAAATGTGGCTGCCGGAACTTAGAAGTTAAATGCTTGGTGGCAGATTTTCAATTTTAGGGTGGTAGCTAGCCAGCCGAGTACTAGAACGTACCCTATGACCATGCTATGGTTTCCTCACGATGTTTTGTTTTGTTTTGATGACCGGAAGATCAGCGCTGGTCATAGCAGTTAGTATGACCAGTATTATGCTGAGGTGAGCCCCTATTTTGTAACTGTTTTGTCTCTGTTTGTTGTATTTGTATGTTCTGTGGTGTTACAAAATAAAAAATCATTTTCTTTCATTCTTTTCCTTCACCGGCAGCTCAAGCTCTTTGTTGGGGGTTGAACCCACACCCTTCATCGCTACATAACTTTTTTTGCGTAAAATTGTCGCCCCCTTTTAACAGGCAGGCAACACGGCTGCCTGCGAACCGCTCTCCCTCGCCGATCCAGGACTGTTCTGTACAAAGCCTTTCTCTACCGTCTAGGAAAGCTTTTCAATGTTCGTGTAGTAAGTACTTACATTAGGTTCCTAAATAAAATAGAGCAAACATTAAATCACAGGTCTGAGTCTGTAGTAGGTATTCGTAGATTAAGTGTATATTGTCTACCTACAGGAATAAACTTACGTCCCGGTGTTGAGAGCATTCTAGCGAATAGTTTTCCGAGTATTTGTTTTAGTGCTATACACATATTTTTACATTTCTATAGTGAAGATATATTATCGCTGAGTGAGTCTTCTATCCCATTTATCCCACTAATATTAGAAATGCGAAAGTTTTGAAGGATGGATGGATGGATGGATGTTTGTTAAAAAGCCTATGTTCTAATACAGGGACTCGGCTACCTCCACAACAAATTTCATCCAAATCCATTGAGTAGTTTTTGCGTGAACGAGTAACAAACATCCATCCAGCCATCCAAACTTTCATATTTATAATACTAGCTGCGCCCCGCGGTGTTACCCGCTACATGTTTTCGGAATAAAAAGTAGCCTATGTTCTAATCCAGGGTCTCAGCTACCTTCATACCAAATTTCATCCAAATCCATTGAGTAGTTTTTGCGTGAAAGAGTAACAAACATCCATCCAGCCATCCAAACTTTCATATTTATAATACTAGCTGCGCCCCGCGGTGTTACCCGCTACATGTTTTCGGGATAAAAAGTAGCTTATGTTCTAATCCAGGGTCTCAGCTACCTCCATACCAAATTTCATTCAAATCTGTTTTTGCGTGAAAGATCCATCCATCAATCCAAACTTTCACATTTACAATATTAGTGGGATTTTTTTTTTAAACTAGCTACGCCTTGCGGTTTCCCCGTTCGTTTTCCGGGATGGTAAAAATGTTCCGAATCTCAACTAAATCCAAATTTTACTTGGTACCATCGCAGTTCCGGATATTCTGCCGCCAAGCAGTAGTGTGCCAAAATTACTGTGTTTCGGTTTGAAGGGTGCTACAGCTAGCAAAATTACAGGGTTGTTGAGATTAATTATCGAAAATCAATATATTCAAAATAATAAGCGTCAAAGCAGCGATGCCCTAGATTCGTTTTGCTACTCAAAGGTCTGGATATTGCTGCAATGGTTATGGGCATGCGGTATCTCATTCGTCTTATTACTTTTCAATAAAAAAATCTTTTTTGGATGCGAAGATAAAACTATTATTTATTTATTATGAGCAAAAAATAATAAATCTGCTAAAAGATAAATTGAGCTAGTAATTTTTTTATTTTGACAGTGCTGTTGGTTTATTGGTAGAATGTCTGCTTCAAGAGCTGTAACGCGTGGGTTCGATACCCACACAGGACAAACATTGTGTTCTATAAACAAATGTTTGTTCTTTGTCTGGGTGTACTATTTGTATTATAAGTATGTATGTATTTACAAAAAAAAACTATTTAAGTATTTTATCAGTTATCTGACTTCCATAGTAGGTACAAGCTTTGCTTAGTTTGGGGTCAGATAGCGTTGTGTGTAATGTATGTATTTATACTTATTTTGAAACCTACAAATGGTTATTATTTCATGCTGTGCTTTTGCGAATACCTACCACTTCATTACTTCAAATTTTTCTAATATACTTCATTTAAGTAAATCAATGTGTGAGACAAAATTAATAAATAGACAATGTTAAAATGACAAGCTATCCAAATAGTGCACAGTATACACGATCATGTCACGAGAATTTCCAAGAGAGAATATTCAAATACAACGTTGAAATCCCCAGAGAGTTGGGCTCGACAAATTAATATTCCTCCGAGGTCTCCCGACGGATTAGCGCGGCAGGTACACGGGTGTGAAAACAGCTTAAAAAGACTTACGCTCGTATTTTAAAAATAATCTACCAAAAGCTACCAAATCTTTCTAAGTAGGAGCGTACGTGCATACGTTTACGTGTCCATATTACCAATTCCCATGGATCTTATAGTTAGAATACAAACGAGTCGATTCTCACCTTCTCACAGAATTTCGAATGAGATTCTGTCCATTGCCATGAGCGCAATGTTACGTGATAATTTGATGGCGTGTTTGAACTTTTATATGGAATTTATTAATATGACCATGAAATCGTAAGTTAATAAATTATTATTATAATTTTGTATAGAGTCTTACAAATGTAATTTACATAATTTTGTGACGTTTTAAATATCATTGCAATAAATTTGTATTTTGATTTGGGAAATTTTATAACGAATTTGTAAAAAATATCGTGGGAAAATCAATTGCTAGTTATTAACTTACTTTTAGGGTTCTATATCCGCACAGATCGCCAAAACTACAAATTGTCTTTTAAGAAAGCTGTAGTAAATAATACTGACAGCTTCTATGGATTAGTATTAGAGCGAAATCGAGGTCCCAGGTCTAATTCCCGATCGGAAAGATGGCATTGGCGAACTGACATGCCTGTAATGCGAAAGTTCTTTATGATTTTTTTCTGAAAGTTCTTAAGAGAATACACCAAGGGCTAGAGAAATGAAAAATAGGTATTTGTAAAATCTATTGCTGTCGCGCGGTGCCCGACCAAGCAGCTATCAATGTGTGAGTGTGACTGTCAATGTTTGCGTGGCATACCGCGCTGCGCCGCCGCCGCCCCGCCCCACCGTCCACGCTCCCAGATTGCTTGCAGATGCAGTCGGCAAGTTGATTTCGGCGTTTGCGGAACATTTGTTCGTGTTATTATTATATTACCTACCTGCACTTTATTTGACTCAGGCTTGTTTACTGGACTTGCTTGTTTCTTTACTTGACTGTTTTGACTCGGCTTGTGTATTGAATTTTGAGAGATCGAACGGAGATAAACCGTAGGTAAGGAATTTTTGAATTATATAATTTGGTAGCTAGCTTTCTGTGTTTACATACCTACGCTATTGTTTACGTATCCACTTTTACTTTATTGAGATGAATAAAACTTCACGTAGGCTAAAAAGATACTTGCAATCAATCAATCTGTTCAGGACGACTATAGCTAGACATAGGGATAGCGATATATAATAGTTACATAGTCATATAGCATAGTTCCAGTTGTAATACAACACATAGAATTGTATAGAACTAACTTTTCGATAGATATAGAATAGTATGGAATATTCTAGAACAATATAGAACTTTCGGGAAAGTTCTAGAATAATAGTATAGTCAACCGAAAAAACTAGAAACTGCCAGAAAGATGTAGAACATTCTAGAAAGTTAAGTAGAACTTTCTGGAAAACTCATTGTATTATAGTACGGCAGTTCGAACACTCTGGAAAAGTTAGAGAATGCAATAAATAAAGATCGCAGATAGAACATTCGTTATAGGTGGATGGAGAATATTCCAGAAAATTATAGATTATCTCGCTCGGGATATAAATAGGGTCAGACCCGCCGACCGAGTCAGTTATCTACTAACTATCGAACAGTGAACATTGCGAATACAAGGGAAAATAGAAGAAGTACTCCTCCACCTCTGGCGTTATAGTGTTCTCTCTAAGAAGTTTCTGGTGTTTTATTGTCAGAAGCACTGACCAATCCAGCAATCGGTATGCACGTGGCCATCATCATAGTTTATACAGTCCACTTCGCTTAAGCCACACATACCGCGTACACAATCGGTCATTTATTTTGTGAAAATAGGTTACAGAGAAGGTGTTATTATTATTACATGTAGGTAATATTGTAACATGTAATGGGATCGTCGGATTGGGATCAAACCTGTAATGACGATGTCAGATGTGTTTAATTGAAATTATTATCACCACATAGTCTAAATCTAATCTAATCTAATAAGTACTCAATATTTTTGTTACAGATAAACCCTCACTTTGTTTAAAATGGGCAAAAGAAAAGGGAATAAAAAGCGTTTATATTTATCAGCTAAAAGAAAAAAACATCACTTTAGTATAAAGCGTCAGATACATTTCGCACCGCGTACAATCACCAGGTTGGTATTTTTTTTTGAGTTCCCTACTACCTACCCTTATAAGATCACTTTATGATCTGTCTGTCTGGCAGTCTGCTGCTGAATATTTTTTCATGTTTGCAAAGTAATAAGACCACCTCTTACCTACTATTTACGCTAGGCCCAATGTTTAGTTAAAATAATGAATTCTGTTTTTATATTTTTTACAGTGATGAAAATAAGGAAAACTCAGGTACTTCATCGCAAATACGTGAAACTTTCAAGGAGAATCGTGACATATTTGAAGGAAATGCAAGCTCTTCCTCAGAGTCTACACTTTCTGATTTGAATCTTGATGCTGATGATAACAATTTAGATGAAACTGTTCAGGATGAAGAATTAGAAGGACGTAGAATCGTAGATATCAAATATTTATTTTCCGAGCTTTCAAAAATCAAGCACGAACACACAGACTGCACGTTTGCTGATTTAAAGTTCTTAGGAGAACTGCGAACTGGATTTGTTAGCAAATATACATTTGAATGCAAAATGTGTAAAACGAAAGAAATGGTGTACAGCGAAGATCCAAAATTGAAACTATCTGTAAATGACGCTGTTGTTCTGGAAATGGGTATGGACAATTGAACGAAATATGTAGTGTGTTAAATATGCCTAACATGAGTAATTCAACATACACGAAGATCGAACAACGTCTAACACCAAAAATTGAAGAATGTGCCCTCGACGAGATGATCGCAGCCGGCCAAGAAGAAAAAAGGCTAGCTGTCTTGAATGGCGATGTAGACAACGATGGTTGCCCCCTAATATCAGTAGTTGCAGATGGATCTTGGGCAAAAAGGTCATACAAAAGCGGATTTAGCTCGGCGTCTGGTGCTGCGTGCATAGTTGGACTGAAGACCAAAAAGGTACTATTTCTTGGAGTTCGAAACTCATACTGCTGTATATGTGCTAGAAGTGCAAAATTGAATATAGATGTCCCTGAACACAGATGCTTTAAAAACTGGAATGACAGCGCCAACGCCATGGAAGCGGATATAATAGCAGAAGGGTTTGCAAAAAGTATGGAGATGCATGGAGTTAAGTATAATAAACTAATCGGAGATGGCGACTCCAGTGTAATGAAAAAATTGCTATTGAATAAGCCATATGGGCACGACTTCACTATAACTAAAATTGAGTGTAAAAACCATTTGCTCCGCAACTTTTGTAATAAAATAAAAGCATTAGGGAAAAAAACTAATAACCACAAAGGCTTTGTTCCAGTCCTTCTAAGAAAAAAAGTTGAATCCAACGTATTGCGCATGAGGAAAGCAGTGGTTGGAGCTATAAACTATAGAAAAGATCAAGATAATGTTAATCACGGCGATAAAATAAGAAACCTTAAAATTGACATAAAAAATGCCGCCAACCATGTATTCGGAGACCATAAAAATTGCGCGTCTTATTATTGTAAGCCGGAAAAATATACGAATGACACAAATTTGGTACCAGATCTCCAAGCTTGTGGAATATGGACGGATATTCAGCAGTACCTGTTGATGTTGTTGTCTAATGCAGAAAGCCTTATTTTAGACATTACCAATAACACCGTGGAGCAATTTAATAATGTTATTGCCAAATTTATTGGCGGCAAAAGGGTGAACTATACTGCTAGAGGTTCATATCAGGCACGGTGTTTTGGTGCAGTAACATCATGGAATAGTGAAACGGCTATCCACGCACGTCTATCAAAAAAAATTCAAGATTGTAGCCCTGGCAAATACACCAAACAATTCATAGATAAGAAACGGCGCTCCAAAATAAATAGAGAAAGGAGTCGAAAGAAAAAAATTGATTTCGGTGAAGATGTACCGAACAAAAGAAGAAAAGTTACTGGACCCGATGAGAATTATGGTCGGTTAGATTTAGAACCAGATATCCCACCTGAGATATATGAGCAAAAGAAAAGTGAATTTATATTACAGTTAAATAACACCAAATTTGATGAGCTTCAACAAAACACTGTTGGTCAGAGCGAGAATAAGTTGTGGGCAGTTGAAAGGCGTAAACGCCTAACAGCATCCAACTTCGGTCAAATTTGTAAACTACGAAAAACAACATCAGTTGCAGGACTATTAAAATCTTTGCTGTATTCTCAATTTAAAGGCACTCTTGCCACAAATTATGGTAGAGAAAAAGAAGATGAAGCAATACAACAATTCATTGAAGAAACCGGACTACAGGTGTCAAAATGTGGATTATTCGTCGACAAGCATAAACCGTTTTTGGCAGCAAGTCCTGATGGTCTTGTTGAAGAAGATTCGGTAGTGGAAGTTAAATGTCCTTACAAAATTGTTGATTTAACACCTAAAGAAGGAATAGAACAAAAGAAAATAGACTTCTGCGTATTTAAAAATGACACCCTACAATTAAAGAGGAATCATAATTACTACTTTCAAGTGCAGGGGCAACTACACATAACCGGTCGAAATTTCTGTTATTTTATTTTGTGGAGCCCTAAAGGCTTACTTTACGAAAAAATTAAGAGAGACGATGTATTTTGGCAGAAAATGGAACATATATTAGAAACCTTTTACTTCGAGTGCCTATTACCAGAAATAATCGACGGTCGTATACCACGACATTTAGCAGTAAGAGAGAGAAAAGGATTGGCCACGGAATAGTGACGTAATAATTTATCTACAAAATTATGAATATTAGTGTGATTTTAACATTTTAATAAAGAAACTGTAGAGAAAATGGTTATTACTTTTGTTTATTAGTTTATTACCTTTCAACAATCGAACCTGACAATCAGCTAAATACACTTCTCGCAAAATATTCAACTAAAAATATCGATATCGATAAACAACACTAGGTTATCGATAAAATGATCGACTACATGCACGTCACAAGTGTATACGTATTAGTCCGCGTCTCCCGAACTTCAAGCCTCCCCCCGCAGAGCGCGATAGAGACAACTGCAGATTGGACTGAAAATACCTATGTAAAGAACAGAAAATCAACGATTCGTTGTCCCCTGATTTCTTCTCCAAAACTTAACCGATTTTTAAATAGTTTTCATTCAAAATTAAAGAAAGGCTTGAGCTGTGTTTCTATGTTTTATTTTTTTTATATAATGTAGCCAATTTTTTTTCTGGATGTTTGAACACAGCGGAAAATCTGGCCATTTTTTTAGGTTTTTGAACGTTCATATCTCTTATAATAATTTATTTATAAAAAAAAGGAAAACATAGGGACATCATAATAGTGGCCATAGATATTCAGGAAAAAAAGTATAACTCTACCGGCATTATCCAGGGAGGAAACAGGGGACAGCGTTTGTATGGAAAAACGGCTCTAGTGATTCCTCTTAATGTTTGATGATTTCTTATGTTTTTTGCTACTCAAAGTTCTGGGTTTCTTACTATCAGGAGAGCGTTTCGTTCTCTACTCCTCCTCTATTTTGTTTATAGCGTAACACATTGTACATTTGCCTGTGTCGATTTCAATATTATCAAGTAGATATTTTATGAAAAATCAAGTTAAATTCAAAGTCACACAAAGTAAATAATGAGCTAGTAAAATAGTGGTGACTTATATACCTAGTACAAGCTTCGATGAAGTTTTGGAAGCAACACGTTATTTTTCACTTTAGCACTTAGTAAAACACCACTATTTCTGCACATAAATACAAGAAAAGTTTTGCAATAAAATATACATACAATGAAGATTTTTCCGCGTTTCGTTTTAAAAAAAACGGCTAATGTAATAATTGTACAAAAAGTTTCGTGCACCGTGAGGATTGAGAAGGAAAAATTTAAACAAGATTTTATGCGGAAAACTAAAAAGTCAAGACCCCTGGGGTCTTAACCGCGACTTTTTCTTGTATTTAACGGGTAAATTTGGACAAAACTTTTAAGTAAATAAAAGTATTTTTTCCACGCGTAGTTTAATGTTTTACATAATATCTAAGACTTAACATGAATGAAATGAACTCTAGGACTAATTTTATTCATTCATGCGATGTCAAATCGACTGCTGATATCACATGAACTATACCTACCTACCTACATATACTCCTAAACATATCTACTCAACCAAGTCATTAAAACTTTGTCTTCGATTTTCAATGTCAAAAAAAATCGAAACTCACGTGAAAGCACTACATACATTGGTTACTCCTAAATCATGTTTATTTTTTTCTTGTAACAATACGTCATTTAACAGCCCTTTTATAGCAATAGATTTTTTGATAAGAAATGTAATATATTTGTACATAAACAAATTAATACATAGTTATATATTTATTTTAAAAAATATACCTACGTCTCCAAGTTGATGCCAAAATTCTAACTTAAAATATCGGGTTGATATTTATTTCAGATCTAGAAATGTACATAAGTATATATATTTATATATATTAAAAAACCAGCTGCGGTGTTACCCGCTACATGTTTTCGGGATAAAATGTGGCCTATGTGTCAATCCAGGGTTTCAGCTACCTCCACACCAAATTTCATCCAAATCCGTTCGGTAGTTTTTGCGTGAAAGAGTCACAAACATCCATCCATCCAAACTTTCACATTTATAATATAAGTGGTATATTTATTTAAGTCAATATCCAAATGTTACCGAAATTGATTTAATCCGATTAAATCAATTGAATAAATAATTTCCAAAAATGTCAATCCAACGGTTGACATTTTTTCATAGGCGTTAAAAATAGACGTAGGTACCTAATTCATGAAATGTAAAATTTCCTTTAACTATGGGTCTCAGTCGGTAATTTATAGACAAAGCCGTACAATTTTCTCAGCCAATTAAGAACAGTCTGCCTAACAACAGCCTACCTTTGGCTACCAATTACAAGTTTGACGATAAACAACATTTGTAACCAAAGTCCTTATGTTATATCGTAGTTTTGTTTATACCTCCTCTCTTTTGCTAGGCCACTTACCTCAGTTCTTTTTTACTTACTTACCTCAGTTGGACCTACAATGAAGCCGATATCATAGACTCATCTTGCAGTGGGACGACCAACGCTCCACTTAGCGCATCATTTTTTCACTCCATCCATTCTGAACCGCAGTACCGATGTCTCGAACTTTCGTTCTTCACCGAATTTGAGGTTGAGGAGAGGTTGATGCCAAGCCTGGATATCGCCGTGACTTTTTGTCTTACCTTATCCTTGTCTCTACGACTAATCTACGACTCTAATATACTTTCCAAGGACAGTTTGAATAGCTATCTCCTATGTGCTTTATCATCGACCACATCATCGCTTACTAACAGAATAGTTAGAGGACAAATGCGGAAAGATTAGTAATAAAAAAAATTATGCACAGCCTCATTTGCGAGCGTGTACATTTCGGCATCATAAGTTGTGGTTGATAGAACACATTAATTCCATTATGTTACGATATTTTCCCACAAATGGCAGCCCTGTTGGCTCATTTGGTAGTGTATCTCCTTCGAGAGCTGTAGGCAGGGTTCGATTACCACTCAGGACAAACATTTGTGTGACGAGCATAAATGTACTTATGTTCAGTGTCTGGGTGTTCTATGTATAAATATGTATTATAAGTATGTATTTATCATAAAAGTATACAAGTATTCTATCCACTATCTGTTTCCCATAGTACAAGCTTTGCTTAGTTTATGGCTAGATGGCGTTGTGTGAAGTCCTAAGGTATTTATTATTTTATTAAATAACTCAATGACAGCTCCCACACAGGGTATTTCTAGAGTGGAGCTTGTAAAATAAGTTTTCTTTTCGTGTTAATCACACATCCATCAATTATTAACATTGTCATTATTTCCTAAATTCTTTCCGTCCTAATGTTGTCTGGAAGAGATCACTTTTAGCGATAAAGTCACCAGTTGTTACACTCATAACTTAAGTTTATATTTCTTATTTATATAATCTTAGATGTGTGTGTGTGTACACATCAATAATTTTTACTCATTTTTCGGAACAGTTTTGTATTAAAAATTCAATTAAAATTATATGACAGATCTATATGTTATGTATTTTCGACCTAAACTTGACTATGTGGTGAGTTTACGCAACCTTATATGTATGCCACTTTCTCTTAATCTGTGTTTATAAATAACTCTTCATCAAAGGGCTTTTTATTATTGTTGACAGGCTAAATGTTTGACCCCAGCTCACCTGATGTTAAGTGACGGTGTAGTCGTATATGGCAAGCAAGCAAGGCTGGAATGGAACTGGGTCTCAAGTGAGACTGTTGGAACACACTGTTAGGTCCTTGGCGACAGATTTTTAATTTGAGAGTGGTAGCCAGCTGAGTACTAGAAAATACCCTACCACCACGTTATGGTTTCCTCACGATGTTTTCCTTTACTGAAGCTCAGTGTTGAGGTTTGAACCCACGTCTTTGGGCGTGTGAACCGACCACGCTATCACTGAGCTATCATCGCTATTATAATCTATGTCTAAGTTACTTATATCTATAATTATGTAGTGTATATATCTTTAGTTACATGACATCAACCATCTATAGAATGTCTTCTGTCTATTCAGGGCATAATTAGATACAAATTTAATCATGCTTTCAGATAAGACATCGAAGGATTGAAGCCTTTGATTGTAGATGTATGATCAGCTGTCTGTAGGTAAGGTGTATTTAGTGTTAACTAAAACTATTCATAAATTTATGGGTAGCCTTGTAAAGTACACGAAGCCTTGTAAACCTACACGAGCAATATTTAGGGGCCATGTTCTTGTTGTCGATATTATTTTAATGACAAACGATAATAAGAAATGAGCAGTAGATTTTGTATCAAGTTTGAAAACTTATTAAAAACTTATTAAAGCCCTTATTAAAAAAAAGATGTTTACAATTACTTGCTTTCGACTTAGGTAGTACTGTTTGCCCCAAGTTTATAACCCTGTACGCAAATGGTTAATATTTTTTTAGACAATTTCAATATCTAGATCATATGATCATCCAAATTGGGGTAAAAGATTTTGATTTTGAAAATTAAATGAAAATATCCTTGTGACAAATTTATAAAAAATCATTTGTTTAGACTGAATTACACTCCCTTTCTAATGTGCAGTCTTGAAACTGTATGTATTTGCATTTTTAAATGTGTTTTCGCATTTACTATCAAATACCATTCGTCAGTAGGTACTAAGTAATATGTCCAAAGAAGAATGTCCACAATAAATATCGTGCGACCCCACGTGTTAAATAAAAGGTGGCCACGTACAACTTACGCCAAACTTTGTAACAGCCCTGAACTTAGCACTCTGTATATACCTATATACCTATGTATATACCTATGTATATACCTATCAGCTACACTTACGTCTTGACAACATCTAAAACGTCCAACCGCGATAGTGTTTTGCGCGTAAAAAGTCAGCGTATTACAGAAAAAAGATTTAATCTTAGCCGTCGCTTACTATTCTTGTAAGTTCCTGTGTTTCTCGCGTATCTGCAAAACCACGTCTTATATACCAAATGACGAAATAAAATATTTGTTGACGTGTTTTATAGGTTACACGTCACAGTAAATCAAGTATGGTAGATTCTATGACATCATTAAACATCCTAAAAATTTCGGGTGTCATGTCAAATCTACTGATATACATATGAAATATGTACCCTACTTATACATATAATTGGTCAGTCAAAAATGTAGGATGACGAAAAAATATTCAGTTGAATTTTAGTTTTAAAATGAAGCTAGGAGTAAACCAGCGCAACATAATAATCTCAAACTCCCAGTTTATTGATTGATTGATTGATTGATTAGTCGTTTTGCAAATGATTCTTTATCTCGAAGTACTCTTCTAATAACATAAAATTCGAACAACACAGATACAGACACGTCGACTACAGTGTTTTGCTTCTTCAACATTTATTTCGCTGCCTCATTTTTGATTTTTTTTTAAATCTGCTCCGCACTGTCCTGCTACCTGCCTAAACTCCCAGCCACTCTGGCCCCGCTCCTACTTCCCGTATTACCGCTAAAGATTGGCATGAACTGTACATATTTATCTCCGCTTTGAGTGCCGCTTGTGGTAGCGTGGAGGGCCGATTAATCTGCTTGACATACGACTCGCGCTCGGCATTCATCAATCGTCAAATACGTTTCTAAAAAAACTCCATTTCACGAACAAACTCTACCTATATTTCAAAGATTTTTAGCCTCACAATGGAGAGTGAAAAATGGAAGCAGTCACTTTTAAAAATTTGCCTTTGCTAATTTACAATTGAAATTGGTTTTTCGTTTTATCGATGTCTGATAAGTATCGATAAAACATTGAATAGGAAGCAGCACTATCGTATACTTTTTTCTCGATTCCAGTGTACTTATCCAATCTTTTACAAAATGAGAAACATTCCAATTTTAAAAACGAAAATGACCTGAAAATTACACCTTGATCAGAAAACTTCTTGCTTGCGTTTCTACTCATGCATAACTGATTACCTACTCAGAAAAAGTTACAAAAGAATAAATATTTACGTGATTGTGATACCATCTACAAATGCACGCAATCAATGTTGCAATATGCGAAAATTACAAACACATTATCCACAGTTTCCCTTTCATTATTTTCCGTAGATAGTAATCGGCAAATCGACAAACGGTAGAACAATGAATGTTTACATTAAAGTTACATACATTAGTGTTAAAATATTAGTAAGTATTTGACAGGTTAACGTCAAATTAGTCGATGAACATTAATTACGATGAAATGTAGATATGTACCTAGATTAGTGATGTGAATGCATCGACCTGCATGGTCAGTAGGTACGAAATTAATTCCTGTGACAACATTATGCAAACTATATTAATGTAAACGAACCCCAGTATTTTAACCGGGTTCTAGTGCGGAAGGAGTATTCAATTTATTCTGAATTGCGTTGCACTTTAACGCGTAATTTATGTTTTCATATTTTGGTTATAATGAACTTATGGTCGATAAAATTGAACTAGCGGACAGAAATCGGTTCACAAATATATGGTAATAATAAGTAAACAAGTTAATTAAGCACATACAAAAGTACGCACATAGATCATAATTATGTAGGTACTTATTCATAAACAGAACATAAACGGTTAGAAAACTCTTACATCATAACGTAAGTAAATAAAGTGTAACTACGAATATAACTCGGACTATAAAAAAAATTATTAAGGTAAGCGCTTCTGTAAAAGTAAACTAACAAAAATAAAACATGCGAATAGGCGACATAAAAAAACAATTTTCCAAATGGACAGACATAACAAATCACTTACCAACTTTCGCCGCCGAAACGAAGAAAAATAATATAACAATGTCCCACCGCATTTTCCTCAACATATTTATTCAGTTCACAAAACCATAAAAACGTCAACTTTGCATTAAACACATCACTATTGTTGTGCGATATTTCAATTGTTTATTTATCAACTCATGTGCGGCAAAATAATGATCACATAAATTAATTGTAGCACTTCACTATTAATAAAAAAGTCAAAATCAAAAATCGAACTATACCTCTTCCAATTAAAATGCAACCGCGGCAATAAACAAAAAATTAAGAAAGTTTCGAACTATTTTGGCGCGAATCGTGAGTTCCGTGTTCGACAGTAAAGTTCGGAATGGCGCGTAACGTAAAGGGAACACACGATGTGATCGACCCCACCGGAACCACAGTCGGTAGGCGCGCGACTGACGACTCCATGTGCACCGCACCGAAACGTGCCTTCATACTCGCCCCTACCTCACCCTTATTACAACCGCGTTACAGTTAAATATCGCTTGTTGTTGTGAGGCTTCTATTCTAATGATAAATTCATAGTTTTATAGAGCGTACGCGCATTGTAAGCATGTCCTATTGAAGCCATTGTAAGCGAACGGAAAAACAATAAGTTTCTACAAAAAATTGAATGGTGGTAAAGATTACGCAGGACTTAGGAACGTGCAAACAATACGTTAATAGGGATTAAAAATGCAAGTTTCGTTTATGTATGTTTTATTGCAAAGACGATGATGTCATAGTTTTTTTTTTCTATTTACAAGATAACTGCGACTACTCATTAACGATAAGTAGGTAATGATGTGGAACAATTATGTTAAATAACTATTGTACTGTAATAATTCAAATACTGTTGATATGTACATTATTGTTTTTAAAAACGTGTGATTCAACAACTTTTTAGCAGTATAGTTAAGTTATACAACAAAAAGATTTCAAAATGTACGGTTATTTACTTAAAAATCGTTGCTTATAGTTAATTATTAATTAAATGTGCTGTTTTCACGCCTGATATTTTACGGAAGTGTGAAATTTGACAGCGCATTTTATACAATGATTAGCTTTAAGCAACGTTTTTAATTATGATCACATAAATTAATTGTAGCACTTCACTATTAATAAAAAAGTCAAAATCAAAAATCGAACTATACCTCGATGCCAGGAGCAGTATGCCAGGTCCCTCATCGCTGTTCGTGCAGGGAAATAGCGGATCGCCTCGGCCACCACGCGCTTTCATGCAGTAGGAGTGCTGGGCGTATATCGCGGCACGCCAGCTTAAACGACGTCATCCGTCGGGCTTTTGTCAGTGCCGGCGTCCCATCAGTTTTAGAACCAAACGGACTGATGCGTGACGACGGCAAGAGACCCGACGCGATGACCCTTATCCCTTGGAAGATGGGACGGCCTCTTGTGTGGGACGCCACTTGTGTCGACACCTTGGCGCCGTCTCATCTTCCTGTGACTTCGGGACAAGCTGGTGCTGCCGCATCTAAAGCTGAAAACCTCAAACGGCACAAATATAGTTATTTGGATAGAATGTATCTTTTTGTGCCGTTCGGGGTTGAAACTTTAGGTCCGTGGGGGCCGGCCGCTCTCGAACTGTATCGGGACCTGGCCAAACGTCTAGAGGAGGCTTCAGGTGACCAGAATGCTGGTATCTACTTTGGTCAAAAGCTAAGCATTGCCATCCAGCGTGGCAATGTTGCCAGCATTCTGGCCACATATCCCTCCTCTGACGGTTTTTTAGACTAAGTTTTTTGTATACATTTTGTAAATAGTATAATTTAAGGTATTTTTTATTTTATTTTGAGCACTCAAAAATAATATGATTAAGGCATGTGGTCTAAAATTGGTGTTTCGAACCAGTGCTGCCAATGGAAAATTTTTTTTCTTTGGTTTTGGCGTCGCGTTTTGAGTGTGTCAATATTTTTTTAATTATGTAAGTTAAGTTAAATTATCTAGGTAGCTCGTATTCATATTATAATAAGTTAGTGTATTTACATAATTATTAAATTTATCTGCATAATATACCTACATCAGCCCCATAACCCTTGCAAAGGTACCCAGAATTTTGAGTAACATAAAATCCAAGAGCATCGCTGGTTTGGTACTCATTTATTTTGAGACATTTGATGTCTCAATAATTCCATCATTTCGCTAAACGCAGAACGGAATACAGCAGTGTCTATACAATACCGCTTGGCGCAATGTCTCGTACTCCGGTGGTACTTACATAGACGAAGAAATTGGTTGGAAAATGCAAAACCTCGAACAGTGTTTGTTAAGTGCGAGGCGCGAGATACACATACATATATGGTAAAGACTTTTTTCTACGAGGACGCGAGGTCCCTGCAAAAGCGAGCCCCGGGCGGTTGCCCTGTTTGCCACCCCCTAAGGCCACCACTAATTTCGACGAGTGTGTTAAGCTACCAGAGCTGACACCGCCCTCTCTTTTTCGATTCTGACCGTCTAAAATAAGTTTTAGTCATACTTCCCACAAATATTAAAAATGTGAAAGTTTAGATGAATGGATGGATGTTTGTTACTCTTTCACGCAAACACTACTGAACTGATTTGGATGAAATTTGGTATGGAGGTAGCTGGCACCCTGGATTAACACATAGGCGACTTTTATCCAGAAAAAAATGTAGCGGGTAACACCGCGGGACGCAGCTAGTTTCATAATAAATACGCATTTGTTTGACCGCTATCTCGCTTAACGTTATAAAGATGCGGTCCACAATGGAGCACGCTTGCCTAGAACAAACCGATTTCCTTGTTATTTTATTTGTCGGGAAGCGACCACTCGGGCAGCAAATTCCATTGTTTAGCGTTTCGTATGATGAAAGTAGAATCAAATCGTTCCAATGTAACATCAACCATGAAACGGTGTCGGGTTTTTAGAGCTCCTACTCTTCTGATAGTACGCATGGGCTGGGTAGAATTAAATCATGATTTGAAGCGTATCTGATAGAAAAGAAGACTATACTCCGTTCAAAAATCTTAGATATTTTATGTAATATAACATTGCATAAAATATATTTTATAGACAGATATCATAAATAAACTCTTTATTGTGTACACCATAAACAGAAAAAAATACAGAGAACATAAGAACAAAAAATACAGAGAAGAAAAGTGTTCAAAGTTTTTATTAAGTTTATTCACAATTTTTTTTCTAGTCGTAATCTGATCTGCGGCCCGCGGTTACCCGCTACATGTTTTCCGGATAAAAAGTAGCCTATGTTCTAATCCAGGATCTCAGCTACCTCCATACCAAATTTCATCCAAATCCATTCAGTAGTTTTTGCGTGCAAGAGTAACAAACATCCGTCCATCCACCCAAACTTTCAAATTTATAATATTAGTGGGATAAATTGGTTTAGGTACAAAAACACAAGGTTGCAACTCGTCGATATACCTATTATAGTTACATATAAATAAAATAATTCAATTAAGATTGTGTATATTTAAACTACGTTCACACGACTACCCAATTGTCTAATTAATACTAATTTTTGTATTAGCAAAACAAATACATATTATGTTTTTAAAATTGTTTCTAGGAAACCTTATTAAAACTCAAATAAATAAATATTGATGGATATTCCATACAACGCCATCTAGCCCTAAACTAAGCAAAGATTGTACTATGAGAACCAGATAGCTGATGGAAAACTTAGTTTCAAAGTAATGAGCGCAAAAGCAGCAATGCCCTGGACATTGTTTTGTTACTTAAAGTTATGTGCATTGCTGCAATGGACATAACTTTAAGTATTAAAAAACTTTTTTGTTTATTAAAACATTGTATCCATATTTAGTGTTATTGTGTATTATCTACAAATAAAGTGAACGAGTAAACGCCCTGTGCGACAACAAGGATGCGAGCCGTATGGAAAGTGCCAACCCTACGTTATTTGCCGCACGGTGAGGAAAGGGTCGTATCTACACGATTTTACTATACAACTTATATATCAGTAACACATCTAGCGTACTTTTAACGTACGCGTAAAACGCGGGGCTTTATTTTTGCTTCACACGCTTGAACTTTCGTATACGAATGCGTGTGCCTGTCATAAATTAGGCCATATTCGTTTGCGAAAACCATTAACGATACAGAAATATAGCCCCATGTTAATATATCCCACTTTATACACTCATATTCAAAGGCCTCAAATTCCTATGGTTTTGTAGACATCGTACGGCACAAAACTGAAATTTGTTGTATTGGAAAGGAGCTTTTGGCAACGACCCCCCGCACAGGAAGCAGCGTTTTTCATCCGCTTTTATCTGTAAAGGAATATTTCTATTGGTATTTTTTACTATTTTTTTTTTGTAGTCTAGATTGAGCCTCAAGTAAAAGTTGTCAATAATGATGAGTACAATGATCCCCTTTCGGCTTAATACACCCTAAACGTATACCCTGTATAAACCGATGATAATAAAGGATGTAATCTGTAAAATCCTGTATAAAGTGTTAAAACCACGTCAGTTTCTATAGTAAGTATAATAGAACATTCCAGAAGAAATTCATAAGTTTTCACTACAATTTGAAACTCAAATCTATGATAAAAATGTATCAAAATTCGTTGCGCAGTTTAAAAGACCAAAGCAAACAAACAGACTACAGACAGTATAAGTGTGTGTGTGTGTCATAGTCAAAGTCACACAAAGAAAGTCAAAGTCTGGTCATGTCCTAGTAAAGTACTATAAGCTTCAAAGAAATTTTTAAAGCAACACAATAAGTCAAGTTGTACTACATTATATCACGTTTCCACACTTGCACTGGCACTTTTTAAATAAGATACCACTATTTTAGAAAAAAAACTCATTTATTGGAAAATAATAATACGGCGACAATTTTCTGTGTCCCGCCAAAACCGGTGGTAAAGATTTTCGGGTCAATAAATGAGTTTTAGTTTTAAAATTTCGATTCTTACCTTTTGTTCATCAGTGAGCTGCAGAAATTTGTTAGATTTTATCTTCTCGACTTGTTTCTCCTTGTCTCTCTGTCTTTTCGCTCGTTTCTGCTGAGCTTTCTTCTCTTTCTCTTGTTCTAGGAGCTCGGGCGTCAACGGACCAGGAATTTGGGACTAGACGAAAATGAAGTATTCAATTTAATCTATGATTGTCGTGATTTATATTCTTACAGTAAAACTTTGGGAAAGTAAGTATTCAATTTACTGTGTAATTGTCGTGATACCCGCCTACTTCCTTATCCTACATAATTTTTAATTTCATACTTACTGTACCATGGAAAATAAATATATCTAATGATTTCACGATAAAGCTAAATTTATTTTGTTCTATCAAATAATTAGGTTAATAAATTTATACACAATAGAAGGGCATTTACTAGACACCAAATTATTGTAGGTATAGGTAAACTTATATACTTATTAAATTATTAAATAACACTGTTAAAATATTGGCATTTAAAGTGTGATTCTTCAAGGATCTATTTTATTTCTGTATACCTTAGCATAGTTGTATTTTTCAGGAAACTGTGCTTGAAAAAGTCTGAAGGCGATTCTGGTATCGCCGTGCGGCGTAGCAGCGTACGGCGTCTGAAGGAGATGGTTCTTGGCGCAAGGGTCGCCTCCGGCGGACAGTAGCTGCCTGTGTAATAAAAAAGGAAATGATAATGGATAACACAGCTTTTCCTAATCCCATTCTAAGCAAAGTTAAAAAAAGTAGAAAAGGTATAGGTACATATACGTATAGTATATACTGGTTGAAAGATATAGGTCGAAAAACTATCATGCTTACTTTCTAACGCCGAACCACACCACGAACATTTAAATTATACATACCTATGTATTTGAAAAGTAATAAAAAAACAATCCCGTTGGATAAAACAAAGATGTTACATTACACGCCATATTTAATTTACGGTAACGTTGCATACCCTCAGACACGTGCGGAGCTAAGACGCATCGATAAGCATCTCATTTATCAAAATAATTTAGTATGCGCCCGTTTCAAGCTTGCAAAAATCATACCTTTTTTGCGTAATCGAATAAAAAGAAATAACTATAATAGATATTATGACCTTACGAATTAAGTGACTAAAATGGTTTTGTGATTGATTTGTATGCAGTAAAAGTGAATGGAATACCAGCAAGTTTTCTCTATAATCTACAAAAAGATCTCGGTCTACCAAGAACAACCATAAATTCATGTTCTGTCTGTACTCACGTGACCATATCCGGTTTGGCGGCGATAGCCGCTTTGTGCAGGGCTGTGTTGCCGTCGTCCGGGTCGGGCGTGTTACACGCAGCTTGTAAATCACCTTCCCATGTTTCTAGAATGGTCTCTAACGAAGTTTCTTCTTTAGTCGATATAGTTTTCCAGATCTGAAAGAGATTTTGAACTGCGACTTTAAGTTATTTAATCCGCCATATTGGATTTACTGTGGCATGCGGTGTCACAGTAAATCCAATATGTTATCGTAACTTACCCATGAGTATAATCAATCATTTAGCATACAGAAAGTAATATTTAGACTTGGCAAAATATAAGTGTGTATTAGGTTATGTTATACCTATTGTATCGTTATACCGCAAAATGTTTGTCCTAGATGGGAACCGAACCCGCACCCTATAGTTCTTAATGCAGATATACTACCAATGAGCTAACAAGGCAGTCATAAAGTAAGCCATGGCATAACAGGTACATTATTTTTATCATCATCATCATCATCAGCCTATAAAAGTCCACTGCTGGACATAGGCCTCTCCCAAGACACGCCACTCAGCCCGATCTTCGGCTTTTCGCTTCCATCCACCGCCAGCTGTCCTACGTATATCGTCACTCCATCGAGTCTCAGGGCGTCCTACGCTACGCTTGCCAATACGCGGTCTCCACTCTAGAACATGTCTACCCCAGCGGTTATCGGTTCTGCGACAGATATGTCCAGCCCATTGCCACTTCAGCTTGCTAATACGCTGAGCTATGTCAATGACTTTAGTTCTCTGGCGATCAATCTCTGACATTATTTTTATATTACTAATGAACTTAATTTTATTTTTCATTTTATTTATTGATTATCCAAAAAAGGCAATGTTTTTCACATACAATAACCTACAGCTTCTGTGTATTTTCATTATGTACTTTAAACTTATAGTGAGAAATAAGAATACATTTTTAATATTTGCCGGTATTTTAGGCGCAGGCGGCGGTGGCATTAGTTTCTTATCTTGCTTCTGTTTATCTTTATCTTCTTGCTTCTGCTTATCTTTATCTTCTTGCTTCTTTTGTTTTTCTTCTTTCTTTGTTTCCGACATCTTATGTCGCGGTTGTGATTCTTCTACGTCACTCTCGGAGCAGACTGAGCTGGCTGCAAGTTAATAAATATTGTAAGAGTCTTCACACAGCGCCATCTAGCCCCAAACTAAGCACATTAACACACATGTACATTGTGCATGCATACAAATAATACATTTATTTTCTAACGTATTAGTGTTACAACATCCCCCCCCCCCCCCCCCCCCTCCGTCTGTCCTTAATATGTATCGTGTTATTTATTCTTAGTTGCCTGGAAGAGATCACTCTTACCGAAAAGGCCGCCACATGTGGCCCTAGTTCGTAAGATTATTTTGTTCTCTATACTTTTTTCTATGTTTGGTGTGTACAATAAAGAGTCTATTTCTATCTATCTATCTATAGTAATACATACAGAAACCCCCCAGACACAGAGTAAACATTTATGCTTGTCACACAAATGTCCCCCTACAGCTCTTGAAGCATATATATATAAATATCATAGGACATTCCACACAGCGCCATCTGACCCCAAACTAAGCAAAGCTTGTGCTATGGAAGACATAACTGATAGAATACTTATTTATTTATTTAATTCTTTGTTGCACACTTTATAGAAAAATATGTACAAAGGGAGGACTTAATGCTAAAGCATTTTCTGCCAGCCAACCCCTCAGTAAAGAACAAGGTTGTAGGCGCGCATCAAAACAATATTCTATAATATATATATATATATATATATATAATAGAATAGAATCATATCATGACATAATTATTTAAAACAGATACTTAAACTATGTAGGTACTATGCTTACACAGTTATCATACAGTTTTAAAAATATATATTGTCAGTTTACAAAAATTATATATATATATATTACATAAATAAAAAAATACAGTAAACAAATAAATAGTTAAATAGTTTTTTTTTAAATACATACTTATAATACATACAGTACACCCAGACATAGAACAAACATTCGTTTTTACCACAAAATGCTTGTCCCGGGTGGAAATCGAAACCACGCCCTTCAACTCTTGGAGCAGACATACTACCAAATGTGCCAACAGGTCAGTCAATGAATTTTTAGAATTAATGAGAATGGCTAGCTACTACAGCTACCCAGCAGAGTACTAGAAATAACCCTACCATCATGTTATGGTTTTGTCACGATGTTTTCCTTCACCGACAGCTCAAGCTCATTGGTGGAGTTTGAACCCACGCGTATTTTAAGCCATTTTTATAATATTAGTGTGATTCTATTGGTTATCCTAATGATCCTAATGACTAACAATTTATTTCTTTAAAACCTACATGTGAGATTCATCATCATCATCATCATTTCAGCCGTAGGACGTCCACTGCTGGACATAGGCCTCCCCCATTGACTTCTATAAAGACCGGTTGGAAGCGGTTCGCATCCAGCGCGTTCCTGCGGTCTTTACTAGGTCGTCTGTCCACCTTGTGGGTGGACGTCCTACGTTGCGCTTGACGTCCATGCATGTGAGATTACGGGAGTTTATTTCTTACCAACTGAACAGTCGTTGATTTCGTTTATCAAGTCTTTCTTCGAGTTGGTAATGTTGCCATTACTGGTCTGCTCTAATAAGGTTTTGATCCAGTCTTTCGGCGTTTCGCTGTCGATGTAGCATGGACCCTCGTCCTCGCTTGACATCTGACTAGTTGGCAACTCTCTGGGTGCACGCTCTCTGAAATAACACACCAAGTGTGTTTCTTTTTATTAATCAGCCAATAGGAATATGGACTGTATATAAATGCTACTAAATACAAAATCTTTATATTATACGAGTAATTTATGTCAGACTAGCTGCGCCCCGCGGTGTTACCCGCTACATGTTTTCGAGATAAAAAGTAGCCTATGTGTTAATTCAGGGTCTCGGCTACGTCCATACCAAATTTCATCCAAATCCGTTCAGTAGTTTTTGCGTGAAAGAGTAACAAACATCCATCCATCCAAACTTTTACATTTATAATATTAGTGGGATTAGAGGGAGTATACTCGTAAATGTTTGTCCTAGATGGGAACCGAACCCACACCCTATAGTTCTTAATGCAGATATACTACCAATTAGCTAACAGGGCTGTCATAAAGTAAACCATGCCATAACTAGAAGCTTCTATGACCTTCTTAGCAGGAAGTAGTCTAGGTAGGTACCAGAGCAGTACCAGATATTTTGCCGCCAAGTAGTAGTGTGTTAACATTACCACGTTCCGGTTTGTAAGGTACTGCAGCTAGCAAAATTACTGGGATTTCTAGACTAACTATACAAATACAAATATTTTATTGAAAACCCCAGTGTTACAAGTCACTTAAAATTTTTAAATATATCATTAAACGAAATTTTAAAACACTGATTACATGTCAACACAAAAATGTCAAAATAAGGTATGTCAATATTATGTATATACATGTCAATATAAAAAAAAATATTGTCAATATAAAATGTGTCAATACCAAAAAAAAAGATAGTTAGAAATAGAAAGTTTCAAAGTAATGAGCGTCAAAGCAGCGAAGCCCTGGACTTTGTTTGGCTACTAAATATTCTGTGTATTGCTGCAATGGGCATGCATTATCTCTTACCATCAGGAGAACGTCTCATTTGTCTTATTACTTTTACACAAAAAAACCTTGTTAGTAGCTTTAAAGCTTATCATAATATGTCGTTATTCACCTCGATTTAGCTCTGTCAATAGGTTTCCCAGCTGGGCTGATTTTCTGTGGCTTTTTCTTGGGTTCTATCGTAGTATCTGACCCCGACTTGCTGGCTGGCTTCGCAAAAGAACTAATAAGAGCTTTCTGGAATAGCTCCATTGAATCTGAAATTAAATAACATCTTGAAATCTAAGTGTTTACTTTTATTTTCATTTTTAAGGCTATCATTATTAAAAAGGTCCAACTTCATTGTATCCAGTTTTGACATTTTATTTTCATTTTTAAGGCTATCATTATTAAAAAGGTCCAACTTCATTGTATCCAGTTTTGACATTTTATTTTCATTTTTAAGGCTATCATTATTAAAAAGGTCCAACTTCATTGTATCCAGTTTTGACATTTTATTTTCATTTTTAAGGCTATCATTATTAAAAAGATCCAACTTCATTGTATCCAGTTTTGACATTTTATTTGTATTTTGACATTGTACTTAAACTTGACTTTATAGTTGAACCTGACATTATATTTTTATTTTTATTTAGTTTATTAAGTAGTTGTTTTATAATTTTGTGACATAAATGTAATTGTTTAATCGTTTTTGTGTCAATAAATAATTAGAATTTGAACTTCTAAATTTAACATTGTAGTACTAGTATCGTAGTTTGGCTCAGTATTGTAGTTATTTTATAAGGATTACCGAAGTGGACAATAAAGTCAGCCTCAGGATGAGTGATCGCGAGTAACTGATTTAGTGCTACAGTACATCGGATGGTACAAAAAAATGTCAGTCTCGGTATTTTTAAATATACTAGTAGGTTTTCTAGGTATAATATTTTGCCATTCCTTCAAACTGTCCATTATTAATAGTCATTTTAAACTATATTGGAGGACATTTAAAACAGCGCCATCTAGCCCCAAACTAAGGTTGCAAAGCTTGTACTATGGGAACCAGACAGCTGACAGAATACTTAAATACATCTTTATTATTATCTTTATCTTCTTTATTTATTCAATACTTACCGTACAGTTTTTACAAGTTTTCGTTTCCCTAGTTGAAAAACAGTAGGTACTCCTAATCGAAATCTAAATATGTCATTTAAATCATCAACAACTCTTACAGTATACCTCCAAGCAGGATGTTTTTGCTTTCTTTGTAAGTGAGATTGCTAATTGTAAAACAGTACTTGCAATCGCTTGTCTTCTTAACCCACAATCACAAATTGTCCTGGAGAAAAATATATAAAATTGTTTAATTTATCAACAATGCTTACCATATACCTCCAAGCTGGCTACTGTTTCATGCACTCTTTGTACTTCTTTATAAGTGGGCTTGCGAGTCGGGAAAGGCAACACTCGCAATCGCAAGTCGTCTTTGCTAAGTGGAGAATTTTTTCCGAAGATAGCGGCTTGGTTCATTGAGCCGACAGCTCTGTAGAGTATGATGGAGCAGCCGAGCAGATCTTCGGCCCAGCCGGAGACTATTTCTTGAACATGCTGGTGGAACAAACATCATTATAGAATAATCTATCGCCAGGATAATGATCACACGTTGTACATTTCATTGGGTCGCCCCTTTTTGTTTATTTATAATATCAGAGAATAAATTGTACATTCACGAGCTTATTTTGCTCTGACAATTAAGAGTTATGAAAACTCAAAGTAATACAACAAGCTATAGAGAGGACTATGGAGATCACGGACTGGCAAGCGCAGCGTAAGACGTCCGCCAACAAGGTGGACAAACGACCTTATGAAAATGGTGAATGCGAGCCGCTCCCGACCGGCCTTCATGGAAATTATTGGGGGAGGCCTACGTTCTATGGTTTAGATGATGATGATAGTATTTGGATTTAATTTTTTTACGGCCCTAGAGTACTAACCTCAAGGAATTTGGCCTGGTTGTACCGTCGCAAGCTGGCGCCGGCGGAACGCGGTGAATTCCCGTGGTTGTCGCGCGTTGCCTGCGCCTGTCCCTGCCCACGACGCGACGTGTACGAATGGAATGTCTTGTGCAGGACCGCAACACCTCCTAAACCGAAAAAATTATTGGCCTATGTGGCGCATTCAGCTATGATCACACAATGTTATGTAGGTAGAATACATACAGAAGGATTAGTCTCAAAAAAGTCAGGTGTACATGCATTTAAAATCAAAACTTATCACGTGCTACACAAGCTTTCATGTTCGGTTGGGCAGCGCTGACTTGAAACCGGTTTAGCTGCAGTAACACACAGGAATGCAACTCACCGACAAAAAGTGACGACATAAACAAAAAGTGTATTCAAACTACCTTCATGTTACAACCTACTTATCTAATCTACATATATTTGTATATGGATTACATCGTATATTAGTTATTATTCTTTAGCTGTACCAAGTTTGTGTTAGATACTTAACATGTGCGACAACCATTTGAAAGAAAGAAATATATTTTTTTGTAACTTTAAGACACAAAAAACAAAAACGTACAAGCAGAGACAAACAGTTACAAAATAACGGCTCACCTCAGCATAATACTGTGCTGGTCTTCCGGTGAGCCCTGATGGTGATTTGATATTTTCCTCATGGTGAGGTAAAGAGGTGACCAACTAGCTTAGTTATAAGATTCAAAATTTACTAGATGTGAATTTTTGAGCTGTTAAAATTAATGAAATCAGGCCTTAAGAAGTTTCTGCGAGGCTTTCCAAGGATTCTTTGTGCCCCTTGTAAGTATCATGTTCATTATGATTAAAATACAATGGCCCTTTTTCCCATAAATTTCTTACTATACAAAATAATTTATTCAGTCAAGGGTCAACTAGCATTACAGAGTTACCAATGTTACCTGAAAATATAGCTCCAGCGAAGTGTCCCCCGGAGACCATGATGACGGCCCAACGCTGTGCGCCCGGCGCAATGAGGCGCTTGCAACGATTAACCCATGCACTACCATCCCCGTCGGTAGATAACTCCTCCTAAGATAGATAGTAAACCATTATTACATATTAAAATAAATAAATATCGTAGGACTATACACACAGCGCCATCTGACCCCAAACTAAGCAGAGCTTGTGTGATGGAAGTCAGATAACTGATAGAATACATAAATACTTTTCTTTTGTAAATACATACTTATAATAAATACAGAACACCCAGACACAGAGCAAACATTTGTTTATTCACAAAATGATTGCCCTGAGTGGGAATCGAACCCACGCCCTACAGCTCTCAAGGCAGATATATTACCAATGAGCCAATGGGGCTGCCAATATCCATTTTGTATTACCTGAGACATAATAGAGCGAGTCCACATCATCTTTTGGATTTACCTTTTTATGATGTAGTATACATCTGTATATGCACATGACTTGTCCTGTTTTGTTGGTGAAAAATGCTTTGCAGTGACGGGTAGCTGCGGCAAAGAGATCTGTGGATGGAGTGGTCTCATTGCTTTCACCTTCAGAGTCACTGCCGGAGACGCTCGAGTCATCATCTTCTGAAATTTATAACTCTAAATTGATCTAATATTCTTATTGTTATATTTATGCTGCAAATCTTAATCATAAAGCTAACATAATATTTACTCAAGCAAAAATAAAACTTATCATTTATTGATACTTAAAGCACATAACCTTTCTATTTACTGTATTTTGTGTTGATCAAATAACTTAAAAACCAGCCAAGTGCGAGTCAAACTCGCATATGAAGGGTTTCATACCACCTATAAAAATGCCACAAAAATCAAGCTTGTTGTATGGGAGCCCCCTTCAGTAAATAGTTATTTTATTGTTTTTTAATATTTGTTGTTATAACAGTGACAGAAATACATCATCTGTGTAAATTTCAACTGTCTATCTATCGATCTATCTGTCTATCTATACGCGATCTTTTTTGCCATACACTTGCAAATTGTGGAATGATCTTCCTTCTTCCGTATTCCTGCAGAGTTACAACATTGGGTTCTTCAAAAGGCATGTTAATAGAATCTTAAAAGGTCGGCAACGTATTTGTGGTACTCCTGGTATTGCAGATATCTATAGGCGACGGTGATTGCTTAACATCAGGCAACCCGTCAGCTTGTTTGCCACCTGTGGCATAAAAAAAAAAAAAAAAACACGGGTAATGATATACAGCTTGGACAGATAGACAGATAGATAGCAGTCTTAGTAATAGGGTCCTGTTTTACCCTTTAGGTACGGAACCCTAAAAAGTAGCAAAAGGAAAAATTGATAAGTGAAGCCTAGTGTGTTGACTTGTACTATTTGCACAGGAATGAGCTTTTTTATAATACATTTAAACTTGCAATTCATATTTGATGCTAATAAAATTCGTTACTATTTTCTCATATCTTATTTACATTGCACATCTTATGTTACTCACCTAATCTAGAGTTAAACTGCCCCAAAGACAGTGGTTGTTTCCCGAATAGTTTTCGTTTCAAGTTATGTGTATGCCAATGATGCTTGTAGTGAGCTGTCTGTTGCGCTCTGTTCTCAAACGGGCCAATTCCGCACGCGGAGCAAGCGTTTCCATCACTGGGACCATTAAGTGTGAGCGCACTTAACCGTTTCATTACACTCTTTTCGTCCACTATTAATAAAAAATAAAAAACATAAAAATTATTATTGACAGTGCTTATAACATCCTAATAACCATCATTACACTAGAAAAAATTAAAAGAGAGTTATTTACCATACAAAGCGAGAATGGTGAGAGTGAATGGAAAAGTTAGAGGTTAGAATAAGTTAACAATTTTTTGTCTTTCGTGCTATTGTTTAAGTACTTACCAACATTGTGGGACTCCGAAATCATGCATGCTGCTGTTTTAAGTCCATTCATGAGTTTCTCAAATTCATCTAAATCATATACTTTTATTGTTTTTGGTTTAATAATATCAGTTTTAGTCGACATGATAATGGATTACATGGAACAGCTGTTTTTATTTTATGGCACTAAAAAATTACAAATATTACAATATGCACCAAATATGATCCTATAAATTGAGAATTATTGTGCAATCAACGTAACGCACAAATATAATCTGAAACGAAATTACTGAGAAATCAACAAAAAACAAACTTTTGACATTGATGATGACAATTCTGACAATTGACATTTACTGTTAATTTTATTTATTTTTTTGTTCCTAGCATCAAACCTTGTTTATTTTGCCAGTTAAGGCCAATGTTCAGTTTTTCTGATTAAGGTTATGGATTTGAGTCAGTCAAAGCCACGTAAACTAAGTCCAAATCAAGCTCAATCATGCACGCGAAAGAATAATAGTAATAATATTCTTCTACATTAAAGGGAGGCTCAGTTTCTCATGTTACATACATAGGGTACTACATATATTTTCCATCACGTACTTTAAGGTACGTGTTTATCTATATTCTATCTAGGTATGTATACTGCAGGTGGCCCTAATCAAACTACTGCTGAAATGACGAATAAAAAAATCAATTAAATTAATGACTATGAGTGTAGGTAATTAGGTACGAGGCCACACGAAACGGTGATACTGAGCCGCAAGGAGTTGTACTCATGTTCAAATTTAGATATGGAATAAAAAACAATTGAACTTTAGTAATCTTTAGAAACAATGTATCATATTTGAGAACTGCATCAAAATCGGTCCAGTAGTTCTGAAAAAAATTGCCAACATAGATTTGCATAAAAAACATCTAATCCGTCGTGGGTAAAAAAAAAATTTCCAAAGAATGTAAAAAAAGAACACGTCAGCCCAGATTCTTTGCAAACCATAGTTGTAACTTTGGAATTACAACGTGCCTATTTATCTGTGGGGCGTGGGTTCGATTCCCACTCTGGACAATCATTTGATGTTGATGTTGTTGTTGTTGATGCATTGATGTTTGTTCTGTATTTATTATAAGTATTTACAAAAAAGAAACATCTAAGTGTTCAATCAGTTATCTGGTTCCCATAATACTTACAGGTTTTACTTAGTTTGGGGCTAAATGGCGCTGTGTGAAATATATTTATTACTTAAATGTTTTTTAATATTGTCAATAACTCTATATTGTGGACATTAAAAACAGAAAAAAAGAGTACAAAGAACAAAAAAATTATATGCTCTTATAATATTGCTTGACATGATTAATTGGTTGATTGATTGATTGATTGATCTATTGATTGATTGATTGACTCTTTATTGTACACACTAAAAATATTACAATACTGAAGAAATAAACTTAATTAACAGGTGTAACAATTTATCGCTAAAACATGAAGTTCTTAGAAGTGAGGATTTACACATTCACAGTCACATTAAGTGCTACAGTTACTTACAGGTAAGTACTGCCTTTTCGCACAGCCCTTTATGAGGTTCGTAAGTATGCGTGGTTTCTTATCCAAGTAGGTAAGTAGATAGGTACCTACCTTCTACTCATTTCCAATCTTTTCTAATCAAAGTTAACTTACGAACTATGTGTAAAATCATGTTGTATTTCGTTATTTTCGCTTTTGTTGTTTGCGGGGTGGATTCAAGAGTGGAAAAATATCAATTTAATGTCGATTGTCTGAATGTAAAATGCAAACGAGAGGGAAAAGTTTGCGGCATCAGGGCAGAAGGCGGGGGATTCAGACTAAGACTGTTCCTGGACGAGTGTGACCTTCTGAATTATAAATGCGCTGTCGATGATAATTTTGGTAAAAATGCTTTATAGTTAGGTGGGTTTTTAATTCACCGGCCACAAATCGCAGGTAGCTAGAAAGTTGTTACATGTAATTTAAAAATAATCCTCTGTAAAAACTACTTGATTATATTTGTTTGTACGTGTAACAAATAAACTCGAGTATTTAGATTAGGCAACCCATGGCATAGATTAAAAATTTAAGCAATACTATGTAAATTGTAATTTAAAAAAACTGACTCCATGACCCTTAGGCCAACTAAATGCACTACTCCAATGAAACAGCCATTAGAAAAATTAATTTATTTATTTATTATTTTTATTTTGATGTAAAAAGTTATGAGACGAACGAGACGCTCTCCTGATGGTAAGAGATAACGCCAGTCCATGACCAACGCAGCGATACTACTGCATAAATACTGCAAAGTAAGAAATAAATATTAAAAACGGAAAAAAGCGATTGATTCCGGTGCAGAAAAATATCGTGAGAAAACCATAGAATAGGGGTAGGGCACTTTTTAGTACACTACTGGCTTAAATTTAAGAGCATCAAATGGTAAGTTCTGGCTGCCTCACTTCATAGCAAGTTTCATTCCAGGCCAGACACGGTCACTTCACATCAGGTGAGCTATCGTCGAACACCTAGCCTGTCGACATTAAAAAAAACCAGTTCCATTGTGAAACATTTTTTAAATCTCGCACTTATCCATCGGACCACGGACTGGCAAGCGCAGCGAAGGATGCCCACCCACAAGATGGACAGACGACTTATTAAGGACCGCAGGATCGCGCTGGATGCAGGCCGCTTCCAACCGGTCTTTATGGAAGTCAATGGGGGAGGCCTATATCTCGCAGTGGACGTCCTACGGCTGAAATGATGATGATGATTATGATATAAATAAATAATAAATAAATATCGTTGGGCATTACACATGATGACTTATCCTAACTTTTATTATATTCATTTCTTATTTTTAGAATCTTATAATTTACATCTCAAAAAACTTTACAGGCTACGACGTCACTGATATGGAGTACTGTTCACAAGCATTTCGTGCTGAGCCACAAATCAAACCATCACCACTTGACCCATGCGAGGAGTTCGACTGCCACCACCCTGCCGACGACGTGCCAGTCTGCGGAATCAGAGAAGACGGGAAAGGATTCAGGATAAGAATTTTCCAAAACAAATGCCTACTTTGGGAATATAGTTGCAAAAACAACGTCAATTTTACTGTCACCCATATCTACATTTGCAGGGGTTTAGACTTACCAGCTACCACTAAGGAAGATAAACTCTTAACTATTGGTAAAAATGAGCAGCCTATAGTTTCTAATATGCTTCATCAGAATGACATTATTGGAGAAAATACTCTGAATGAACCTGAAATAGGGGAAGATAATGCCAATGATAATGATGATCCTTCTCAAATTCAAAATATTGACCCAAATGATAAAAAGGTAGAAAATAAAATTGTAGATGATGATTTTTATATAGCTCCTGAACATATTGATGACAACTACCTTAATAGTCTCAGGAAAAATGTTACCACAGCTACTGACTATAATGAAGAGTCATCTCGTCTATTCAGCGATAATAGAGATACTGATCTAAAATTGGGTCTAAATGTAGATATAGAACCTGAAATCATAGAAAATGAACCAAAATTTGATAATATAAATATGAATAACGATAAATTCAAGAAAATAATAGTGGTTCGAGGGCAACTGCGCGACAAAAACCGTGTGAATGAAACCATTGAAAACTTTTTTTCAGCAACCCACATTATCAATCTCCCAATAAAGGAAATGCCCGAGAGTAGGTATTCACTTGTCGACTATCTGTTCAAAAAACACAACTTTTCAAATCGATCGATTGTTTGCTAAGATATAATCATGTATTTATTTTCTGGATCAGCCCTGTCTTTATAAAATATCCTACAGCTAAGAGTGGGCCTCTTTTCATCGGGAGTTTCGTACAACCATAGTCCATCATGCTAGTCAAGTACAAGTTGGCAGAATCCCCTCACCCTTCAGGTTGTGAAAAATAGAGCCGGTTCGGTTTAGGTTCGCAATATATGTATTAAAAGTACGTAGTAGCCAAATCATAATTGAGACTCATCATCGAATGTCCCAGCTCTATTGTTAGTTATACAACGTAAAAGAACTGAATACCATGGCATATTGTTTTGTATATTTTCCTTACAGATTATCTCAATGAAAGTACAAGAAGAAGTCTGATCAAGATAGCAGGACCCATTAAAGTGTATATACCCAACTTTGATTTTCCCCACAACACTACTAACCTAAATTTAGATAATGCTACAGTGCAATCTTGCTTTCACAAATGTCCTAAGGTGAGATAAGTTGAATTTTTCATACTTTTTTATGAGTGGCAAGCTAGGTGTTGTATAGCTCACAGCTCACTACACAGCTCCTAATAATATCATAACACAACAACGCTCTAAGTGACGCTTTTGTCGAAGATGGTAAACACACCTAGCCTAGATAGGCAACTGGCTATCAAGTCAGGCTGTGCCGAAATACACCATTAAATGTTTGGCAGCAGATTTCCAATTTACAGGCAGTAACTAGTAACCAATTTCCTTCACACCTCAAGCTCTTTGTTGGGATTTAAACGCATGCCTTTTAACAGTTGACAGATTTGTGTCTCTCAAATGAGGCTACTGGGACACCCCGTTAGGTGCCTGGCGGCAGATTTTCAAATTGAAGGCAGCAGTTTGTCTTACCCAGAAAAACACTGTTCCAGAAATGTCCGGCGACATATGCACCAGTGTGCGGGGTGCCTGGCCGAGTCGCTAGAGAGCCATCGTTGATGTTCCTCAACCACTGCTTCATGGATGTCGCTCAATGCAAGCAGTACTATGAGAACAAAAGTCCCACCTCTCTCAGTTCAGGTAAAGCAAACTCCTGATTTCAGGTGTCGGTTATTACTGAAGCCTATGTTTCGGCAGCCTAGTTGGGAAACTGATTGGATTAAAACATCGTAAGGAAATCTAACTATAGGTACGTCCGAGAGTTGTTAAAAGAAAAAAGTTCTCAAAAATGTGTATACTGTATAGTATGTGCACTTGGCCAGCGTGGTGGACTATGAGATTACCCTTCTCATAATGAAAAGAGGCCCGCAGTGGAGCAGTTAATAAAAACAGGGCTGATGTTTGTCATGAGTGGTAATCAAACTCGTGCTCTTTTAGCCTTTGAAGAATTATTGTTTACTGTTTTAGCTTACCAAGAGATGCCGTTTGTGTTCTGCCTGGGTGATGCTATGAATAACATGTACCACTTTCTACCGCTTGTGAAGACTCTACAGCACATGGGCCGGCTGCCGAAGAAAGCCCGCTTCCACTATCGCATGTCTAATCTCAAGATATTCAACCAAATAATGTCAATCAAGAACCCTAACCTCATGGGGTAATCAATAAATCGCTTATCCATCCTTAAATCCTTTAACCATTTTACTCTAACAACATGGATATCAATAAAGGATATGGTAATTTTTGGTATTTTACTAAATACTATGGACATTATTGTCAAATTACACCCAAGTTAACATTGATTTGTTTTTTGAGAGTAGGTTCGCACACCGAAGGGCTCGAGTTCAAACTTCAACAAAACAAAAGCTTGAGCTACCGCTGAAGGAAAACATCGTGAGGAAACCATAGCATGGTGGTAGAGTATTTTCTAGTACTCGGCTGGTTACCTACCATCCTCAAGTTGAAAATCTGCCGCCAAGCATCTAACGATGTGTTGCGGCGCCTCGCTAGATGTGCTTTACCATCTTCGACTACACCGTCACTTAACTCACACTTAGGTTAGCGGTGGTCAAATATCTAGCTTGTGATTTAAAAAAATAGAATGTACCAAACGTTCCTTGCGTGACCTTGCTGGGTGTTTCCCGACAGATACAATATGAATGTATTCAAGTCGAAAGTGAACATACATTATGTATAAATACAGCAAACAAATAAGTATGATACTACAAATAAATAATTAACCATCATAAATTATGCACATAGTGTACTTTTTTGTTACTAAAACTCTTATTTATTAGTTTTCTACATAATCAAAATTAAAATTAACAGTAATACATAGTAAATTAATTATTTCATTGTCACATAAAAAATAATTATCATAGTATACTTATAAATAAATATTAATTCACGATAACAAAAATTCATGACATTACCCATTCGTTTTTAAAAAATATTCGCTGATCATCATCATCATCATTTCAGCCGTAGGATGTCCACTGCTGGGCATAGGTCTACCCCATTGAATAAGACAGTACTCAGACGACCTAACAAAGACCGCAGGAGCGTGCTGGATGCGAGCCGCTTCCAACCGGTCTTTTTGGACGTCAATGGGGGAGGCCTATGTCCATTCGCGGGTAAGCCTTTTAAAAATAGGTTTACATGAAGTTCTTAGAAATGAGGATTTTATGCTAAAGGACAAATATCTGTATTGGTATAAGTTATCTGTATTCCAAATCCAGTCTGAAGAAGTAACAATCATATTACCATACCAACATCTATAAAAAATCTATTTTCATAAGTAGTTGGTAATGATTTTTCGCGATCAATTCTTATTAGGAAACAATTATATCTTCCTGTTTCCTTTTATCACGACGGCCAGGTAATCGAGGGCAAAAGTGTTCCTCCTACATGTTTCCGTTAGGAAAAATATTATATTATTCGTCTTTTTGTTCCGCACTTCCGCTGTGTCTCATTATTTTCATGGTTGACAGGCTAGGTGTTTGGCTTCATCTCGCTTGTTGTTAAGTGACCATATGGTCGAAGATGGTAAACACACCTAATTTAGAATGAAGCGAGTTTGCCGGATCACACCGTTAGGTGCTTGGCGACAGATGTTCAACTTTAGATAGATAGAAACTCTTTATTATGCACACCATAAACAGAAAAAAAGTATAAATAATCTTACGAGCTAGTGCCGCAAGTGGTGGCCTTAGCGCTTAGAACGATCTCTTCCAAGCAACCAGGTAAAGTTCTCTGAGATGAAAATTAAAATCTAAAATACGAAACAAATATAACAAAAATTTAGATAAGTACTTACAAGATACAAAAAATGTTTCATATTGGAACTGGCTATTATTTAAATGTTGACAGGTTAGGTGTTTGACAATAGCTCACCTTATGCTAAGTGACGGTGTGGTCAAAGATGGTAAAGCACACATAGCCTTGAACTAGCCAGATTTTTAACAAACTATCCGAGTACTAGAAAGTACCCTAACACCATGCTATGGTTTCCTCGCTATGTTTTCCGTCACCGGAAGCTCAAGCTCATTGTTGGGGCTTGAAGCCACGCCCTTCAGCATGCGAACCGATCGCGCTAACCACTGAGCTATCATCGCTATGTTATGTAGTAGAATAAAGTCGTTTTATTTTGTAAAAAGTAATCCGTGTATTAAATGAAAACAACTTACACTCTTTTACTCTAATCCTGTAATAGACGCCATTTTTCTGCTATCATTTATGAAGATATTCGAATAAAAAAACGTTATAATATTAATATATTAATTAATTGAACTTATTTTGAACAAATTAACGGTTCCATTCAATCTTGTTGGATATAAAAAGTAGTTTTGGCAAAATGCTTTTATTGCTTTGACGTCCAGACTGGCTAATTTAGCTGTGAAGTTGAAGGTTGAAGAACCACAATCGCATTTTCTTACTAAAACTCACTTCGTCTGATGAAAGTTTTTAGTTCCATTATTTGATCAGGTATATGTAGATTGGTGTGCCAGGTATTTTGTGTCCGCTTTTTGCGCGATGGGAAAGGGGTAGATATAATTAAATTATGGGGCTGGACAGTGGCCGATCCATCAGAGAGAAGGGTGTTGCACCGAATTTGTAAATATATAACAGAATATGTATGTAATATAGTAAATGAATAGGCTTGTTAATGTATGACTAACTATTTAGGGGATTTCGAGTAATTATGATAGTAGGTATTGGAGGGTGCAGATTTATCCATTTATGTGAACAATTATTACAGTCGTCGTATCGAGGTCGTCTCGGTAGGTACCACCGCAGTACCAGTTATTCTGCCGCCAAGCAGTAGTGTGTAAACATTACTGTGTTCCAGTTCGAATGGTACTGCAGCTAGCAAAATTACTGGGCTGTTGAGACTAACCATCGAAAGTCTCAAAGTAATGAGCGCCAAAGCAGTGATGCCCTGGATTTTGCATTGCTACTGAAAGTTCTGTGTATCGCTGTAATGGTCATGGACATGCGTCATCTCCTTACCATCAGGAGAGCGTATCGTTCGTCTCACTACTTTTACATTAGAAAAACGTATAATCGTATAATATTTATCTGTCTGTTTGTATTCTGAAAGAGCATCACGACTAGTTCTTCAAAACTAGTTAAACAGTTTTGCTTTGGCATATTTTTCATGGCTTTAGGGTAGCCCTAATTCGACAACACGGCTAATCACTCAGTCTGCACGTATTTGAATACACGTGCAGCGTGCACGCCAAATTAATTCGCTTGTTCATTTGCCAGTTTATTATGAGCCGTTCACTCAAAGTGTCATCGACATTTCGGGGTTCGTGATATTTTGGACATCTATACTGTGGCTGTTGATGCCGGTTATTTCCAAACTACTAAGCCGATGAAGTTATAAATTTTACAGGGCAATCCTTGGAATACCACCCAAATAATTAAATGTAAAATCTTAAACAAATAATTGAAATGGGACTACGCTATTGCTAAGTAAACATTCTTCTCACGGAAACTGTATAAATCGTTTCACGAAAGAGTTCCCTTCGTCGTCATGTTGGTAGTTACGAAACCAGTGTTGCTACTTTTTCAGAAAGATGTTTACTCGAAATTAAGGAAATTTTAATGTCACTAACGTAGATACTATTATTTAAGATCTGGTCCGAAGTATCGGCGGGAATCCAGCCGGATTGAAAATGACACCAGACCAGATTGCGGTCCCTAGTCCTATAGTTTTAATACAACTATGTATTTTACCTATATTGATATAATTGACAAGGTTGAAAAATAAAACAAATGTTTATGGTTATTTTTTATAATAATTGTGTTCATCTAATGGGCCAACACCCGAGATGTCGCTACCATCTGTATCATCATCAGAAGAAGTATCGTCACTATCGTTTCCTACTTCAATTATGAATCGGTCAATTTCTGCGTCTGCACGTACTCCATCATTGTAGTATTTGTCTTCAATATTCTTGACATGATCACATTCTTTTTTCCAATCTTCTGCAGATATGCTTAAAAATGCTTCTTCTGTTATTTTAACAATTTGACTTGCTTCCTGTCCAACATTTTTTTCTGCAATTCTTCTTTTCAAAAGACTCCATATGAGCTCAATTGGGTTTAAATCACAGTGATAAGGCGGGAGCCTTACCACTTTATGACCATGTTTCTCCAGTAACGTGTCTGCTTCGTAAACAGGCGGTTCTTTATGGTCTTTAATTATTTCATAAAGCTTTCAAAAATCCTATCTTCTTCATTATTCGCCATAAAGTAGTGCGACTTCCCTTGAAATCGATATCATTTCGCATTTCATGCAGTGATTTGGTCAGCGTAGGTAATTCTTTTCTCACAGCATAGAATTCATGTATTTTATGTCGTAATGCACAAATTTCAAAATCATCCAGCTTAATTTGTTTATCGCGCGGCCGACTCTTACCAGGCGTCGAAATTCTTGTTGAAGTACTAGCAGCTGCTTCACCTTTTTTCTGATTTTTGTTGAAATTTGTCTGTTTTTTCTGATTTACCTGAAAAAATAGTTTTTATAAAAAAACACCGTAAATGTTAAAATTAACTTAATAACAAATCCACATTGTTTTATTTATTTTGTAACACAATTGTTGGAAACACATTTTAAATTCAAAAACAATATAAATAAATAAGTACAATTGCTAGTTTTATATTTGAATTCTTTCTACATATCTAAAAGTTTATGTAGTTACTATATAATATTATAATTATTATATACATTAAGAAAAACGAGGAATAGTGATTTGACCTGCCTGGTATCGCTATTTTACTAACCTGTCATGGCGGCGACACGGCTACGAACACATTCCAAAGGGATTATTGGCGCTTTGTTCCGTTTTTCACGTTCACAAAAACTTTTGACTTTTAACACCATCTGTCTTTCACCACTTTTTAGTGTTTTGGGCATGTTTAGAAATTTTTTACTAATTAAAAACTTGAAAACAATTAGAGCAATGAACAATGAGACTATCTGTTTGACGTTTCGACGAACAGGGCTGCCAACATGACGACGAAGGGAACTCTTTAGTGAAACGCCCTTTAGGTACCGAGTTTCAGGATAAATAAACTGTTATTTTGACATCGTAAAAAGCAACTTTAACTTTTTTCTTTTTTTGTATGCTTGACAGGCCAGATGTTTGACCACAGCACATCTGCTGTTAAGTGAAGGTGTGGTCGAAGATGGTAAAGCACACCTAGCCTGGAATGGAACTGGCTCTCTAGTGAGGCTGCCGGAATACACCGTTAAGATGCTTGGCGGCAGATTTTTTAATTGAGTGTGTGGTGGCTAGCCAGCTGAGTATTAGAAAGTACCCTACCACCATGCTATGGTTTCCTCACGATGTTATCCTTCACCGGTAGCTCAAGCTCATTGTTAGGGTTTGAACCCACGCCCTTCGGCATCCGAAGCTACCGCGCTAAGCACTAAGCTATCATCGCTACAAGAGTAATGAAAATTACACACACACCGTTAGATACTTGGCGACAGATAAATTTTATTTGACGATGACGATAAATTTATTTGACGATGAAAGAGATTAATGACGTATTATTTCTACAGATGTATACATTAATGCGTACGTCGGATTATTTAAGTATACTTCCCTATTTTGGGCACATTTTTTTTTAATTTTTAACGCGCATCCCTATTTATTTTTCAGATATAATAGGAGCCTATGTTACTACTTATAACATGGGCTATATGGCTATGAAAGCTTTCTCAAGTACGTGGGCGCAAGGTGAGTACAGCGAATGACGGGGAGCTTCCAACCCCAACTCTTGCAACTTGGAGACCGTCTTGCAAATTTCGGTTTAGATTCAGATTCAGATTCAGATTCAGATTTAGATTCAGATTCAGATTACGACGACCACGACGGTACCCATATTCTATAATTACTCGATTTTTTATCATACCCATGATAACAAAAAAGATTCAAATGCGATGAAAACATAACACTAATCAATAAACAAATGACTACTTTTGGAAAAAGAATGTTTGTTGAATGTTTGAATGTTGAATGTTTTTAAAATAAAGTTAACAGAAAATAATAGCCTAACAAAAATTATTTTGAATTGAAATAGCGGGTACCTGCTGTAGAATGGCAATTCCATAGTATTTATTTCTTGGTATCTGTCAACAATGCTTATAAAATCCTTTTTATTTGCCTCTGAAAATTCCCTCCTACTTGACACGTTATATTTAGAAAAAAGACATACATATTATATTACCTCCACGTCTTTCCAATAGCCAATTAACAAAAAAAACGTACAGAGAGATACTTAAATATTAAGCTCCTACCTACATTGGTTACCTAATATTTTTTTAGGGTTCTGTCCGGGTAATGTATCTAAGGAATCTCTATTTTTAAGCTTAAAAATGTACAATTCACTAGTTTACTTTTGTATTCTATTTAACAGTCATCTTTTTAAAGCTATCTTATACCTAAATTATGTCAGTGTTATATTTGGTGTTTCAATTCTTTTATAAGAATTAAAATCTTAGGATTGCAGAGGTTGCCTCTCGCCAGTAGGTTTTCAATGAATACATGTTCAAACTGTTCAGACTTACATAATTACGTTTTCATTTTAAACATTGTACATTTCTAACTTTTATCTTAAAATTGATTCAAAAAAAAATTAATGTAACAAAATACTTTGAACAGTGTATGTTTCAAAACATTGTTGAAAACGAAATATTTGTGTGTTAGCACGGAATCCTCGGTGCGTGAGTTCAACTCGCACTTGACCGGTTTCTTTCATTATTGATGGAAAACTTTAGCAGACGTCGTGGGTGCGGAATACCAGTGGAGGAAAATATAATATTAATTTCTGTATTTTCATCGGATTAATGACTCCGGCCAATTAAGTCAATTAGCATTATTAGAAATCACGAGAATTTGATGAGTGGTATTTGTAACTTATTTTCAAAACAATGTTTTTGTTTCGGGAACGTGCTAATAGATTTTAAGCTCCTATTAATAGGGATTATGTTGCTATTATCGTTTTTTTTTATCGTAGGACTATACACACAGCGCCATCTGGCCCCAAACTAAGCAGAGCTTGTGTGATGGAAGTCAGATAACTGATAGAATACATAAATACTTCTTTTTTTTTGTAAATACGTACAGAACACCCAGACACAGAACAAACATTTGTTTATTCACAAAATGTTTGCCCTGTGTGGGAATGGAACCCTTTTTTTTCTTTTTTTTTTTGTGTCCAGGGAAAATACTTTGTGTATACCACCGGCCCTGGGGCGGGCACGGTGGTTATGTGGGACTCTCCGTCCTAATGACGGCCTACCCACTAAAAACCCTGGAGTGTTCCACCTCGGCGCTTTGTGTCGAGGCTGCGGGCACGCTTTCGCACTCTACCGCGCCAACTGAGCCAACTATATTATGTATTTGCCAAAAAAAATATAAGTACTATAAATGTTCTAACAGTTATCTGGTTCCCTTAGTGAAAGCTTTACTAGTTTGGGGCTAGATGGCGCTGTAAGAAAAAAATGTACTAGGATATTTATTTATTTGTGTATCCTTCCCTCTTAACATGTGATGTATTTATTTATTTTATTTATTTATTTATTTATTTATTTTATTGAGGAAAAAACGGGTACACCCAATAACAATTACCTCACAATTACAAAAACTAACAATGTCAAAATTAATGTCATAAAAAGGAAATACAAAATGTCAGGAATTAATAATAAAAATGATGTCAAAAATTTAAAAGTAAACAAAAATAAAAATGATAATAATAATAAATGAAATAACAAACGCAGATAAACAATAAACCATAGTCAATATTACATACATACTTAATTAAGATAAAAACCCAGTAAACTCAATCATCGTCAAGGGTCATCAAATTCGTCAGAGGAGCTGTCAGTTCTTCTACACCTGTCCCATTGGTCAGTCAAATTTTCACAGTAAGTCAACAAGTAGGTCATTAACGTTCTCCAGTTATCACAAAAAATATCACAATCAGTGTTGGCAAGGAGTGCATTGAGGTGGCGGTGTGCGCGGTTTAAAGGTGACATGGAACGCGCAACGGTTCGGCCATAATCCACGTGGAACAACTTATTTCGTTGTTCACGCCTACTCGCTGGAGCCCCGGGTTTGCAGGGTACTGACAACGTGCACAATAGGTCGTGCAAGTTCAGGGAATCCACCGATCCTCTAAGGACTTTGCAACAGATAGAGAGTTGATCGAGCATCCTTCTCACCTCCAGAGAATTATAGCCGAGCTGGCCAAGCAAGAACTTAGTCGGGTACAAGAAAGGGTAGTAACCGAAAAGTTTCCTGTATAACGATCTTAAATATGCCTTTTGGACCTTTTCTAGAACTTGTACATACATGACGTGGTAAGGGTTCCAGACGCACGCACTAGATTCAAGCTTGCTTCTAACCAGTGAGTTGTATAAGGTTCTAACAACTTGCGGGTCTTCGAAATCTTTGGCATTTCGTAAAACAAACCCCAGGCGGCGATACGCCTCTTTGGCAAGATCAGAAATATGATCGTGAAAGGTTAGGCCGCGATCGAATGTGACTCCCAGGTCCTTAATGAGATTTATGGGTAGCCCCTAATTATGGGGTGAAATTACAGAGATTTTGGCACACCTTGATGCTGCCGCGCCCGGGGCAAGTGCCCCGGTTTGCCCCCTCTAGATCCGGGGCTGCTGGGACTGCGGCGGTGGTGACAACAACATAAATCAATTTCTCGAAGCTTCTCTAGCGCCTTACTGGGCAAGGTCACGGAAGAATGAGTGAAATTAGGATAGTATAGTTAGGATTTCAAATTATTAAAATATATTTACATACTTTACTGTTTTATTATAATTCTTCAATCCTAATTATTAAGTTTTTGTATTAGTATTTTTTTTATTGACATGTTTTAAATTTGACATACATGACATCTTGTAGCGATGATAGCCCAGTGGTTAGCGCGGTCGGTTCGCATGCCGAAGGGCGTTACAATTTTTTTTATAATTGACCAGTTACGTGTTTGGCCACAGCTCACCTAATGTTAAGTGACGGTGTGGTCGAAGATTGTAAAGCACACCTAACCCGGAATAGAACTGGCTTTCTTGTGAGGCTATTGAAACACACTGTTAGGTGCTTGGCGACAGATTTTTAATCTGGGAGTGCTATCCAGCTGAGTACTAGAAAATACCCTACCATCATGATATGATTTCCTCACGATGTTTCCACCACCGGTAGCTTGATGGGGTTTGTACCCACGCCCTTCGTGCAAACCGACCGCACTAACCACTGAGCCATCATCGCTACATACCATGTATAATTGTATATGTTCTATGGTATATATTATTATAGTAGTGATTATTGGTATTATAAATGTTCTACGAGCTGTGCCCCGCGGTGTTACTCGCTACATCTTTTTAGGATAAAATATAGCCTATATTCTAATCCAGGATCTCAGCTACCTCCATGCCAAATTTCATCCAAATCCGTTTTGTAGCTTTTGCGTGAAAGAGTAACAAACTTATATCCATACTCACAAACTTTCGCATTCATAATATTAGTGGAAGAATTAGTAGGATGAAAATGATGTGCGTAGGTACCAGTGGCGTAGCCTCGGAGGGGCCCTGTATCAAAATAATTCGGGGGACCCAAATGAAGGGTGAAGATTTCTCACAAAAGAAACAAAAATGCTTGCCTTGAATATTAAAAAAAAAAAAAATTGTATAGTTTTTTTGTTTTTCCCCGGAAAGCACGTGATTAAGTGACTTGGTGGATAACATTTTACTAATTTTTGCTTACACACGTTAGGGGCCCCTATAGCCCGGGGGCCCCGTATCAATGATGCGGCTGATATGGCGGTAGCTACGCCCCTGGTGCGTACTACGTGTACATGATATTGACATGTAAATTATTTATTTACCAATAAAAATATGAATAAGTATACCCTATACCTACTTAATGGTGTAACGATTGGGTTAAAAGAAAAAACACTCATAAGTACAACAATAACCACATTTAATGATCAAAATCTTATTATTAATATTCTTAACACAATGACTAAAATATAACTAAATATCATAGACATACAGATTTCATGTAAAATTAGTTCTACTAAACATACAAACACAGCACGGCGTGACAATTTTTTTAAAAGATTTTATTTACCTTGCTTGTGTGCTTGTTTGTTGGTTTACGACAAATCTTGTTGGAACAACCACTTCCTCTTATCCTACGAAGTTGAAAATTAACACATTGGTTCATTTTCGATGACAATGCATTTCTATGGTAATCATAACCTGACTCTATACCCAGGAGTGGCTTCAGTCGAAGAAACAGACCCGAAAAGTCGCGTCGCATATACCTACTTTTGATGGCCCATTTAAAGTTGTACCAAAACCTGGTTTTTTATGGTTGACAGGCTAGGTTTTTGACTACATCTCAGCAGATGTTAATTGGCACTATGGTCGAATATGGTAAATACACTTAAGCTGGAATGGGAGCCTCCTAAGTGAGGCTGTCGGAGTTACATGCTTGGCGACAGATTTAGTAGCCGAGTAATAGAGAGTACTTTGCCACCTTGCTATGGTTTTCTCACGAGGATTTCCTTCGCCGGGAACTCAACCTTATTGTTGGGGTTTGAACCGCGCTCTACGACGTGTGAATCGACCACGCTAACCACTGAGCTATCATCACTACAAAACGGCTGCCACGCTTATTTTTTTTAATAATGACTTATTCTAACTCACAAGTACAAGTTTTGTGAATGGGATGCTTAATGGGATGATATGTCTATTGACACTAACCATCGCCTATCTCAAACGAATGAGCGCCAAAGCGGCGATGTCCTGGACTTTGTTTTGTTACTCAAAGTTCTACAATGATCACGAACATGCTTTTTTTCTTACCATCAGAAAAGCATTTCGTTCGTCTCACGACTTAAATATTTAAAAAAAACTATTATAGAACCCTGATGACGACCACTTATATAGTTTCGAATTATATACAATTTAATGTACATATTTATAAAATACGAAGTTATCTTTAAAATATGATTCATACTACAAACATGTTTATATACACAAGGATGTATTGCAAATTGCGAAAAAAAGTTATTATTTATATATTTTAGGTATATAATAAAAGTAAAGTAATTTTTGATGTCGAAAACATTACGAAAGATTTTTCGCAAAATGTTATGGCCTTTTCTGTGTTCTGAATATTAGAATATACGTATACGAAACAATGCATCCAGAAATAGAATAAGCTTTACCCTTAAACACCTGCCCACGCTATTCTTATTCTCATGCCATTCGATTGTATTTATATAGAAACAGCGTCGGGTACATTTTTTTTTTATTCTACGCTATGTTTGTAATACATATTATGTAACAGAAAACATTAGTCGATAATGTTTTAAACATTAGTCGATAATTTACATAGTTTTTCTTAATGTATTTACTACACATAATCGTAAATATATCTTTACTGACTAAATCAATACATATTTTATTTATACTATAGTATAATAGACGTATACCTACTATATAAATACTAAGGTAATTGACATACTGTAGAGAATACAATGTAAGTAATAGCACATGAAACGCTCTGGACTCTTTATTAATTAAAATTACGAATCGGCGGTTTTTCGCCCCTCACTTTCTCCATGTCCATCGAGGAGTGATTGACAATTTGGCATATAAAGACAAATGTTACGCAAATTTTTCCACTGGGATTTAGAATTGCGACGTTCTGAAGCTGTCACGCTTACCACCATGCGGTTGTAAGTCCAGTGACTTCTGCGCCAAACTGTAAGTATGCATGAATTTTTTTCATATAAAAAGACTTGCGTTTGGCCTCTATTCACCTATTCCGCCAAACGAAGGTGTAGTCTACAAAAGTAAAAGGTAAGTTTATCTTTTGTAGGTCAGTTATTAAGCTTGACGCGGGTATATAATTTTTTGCGTTTATGTGAATAATCCTTAAATATTACCCTTTTATAATGGAGCGAAAAAAAATCAATTATTTCGTCCATAACATTATACCATAAAGAGTTGACTTTTGATGACGACGGTTAATCCTTTAGTAAGTGGGTGAGACCTTTACAGAACAAAGCCCTTAGGCCTGTGGCTCACTAGTATGGTTAAGTCTCGAATACTTCAGAATTTGCTAATCTTAGATTTTCCTGGAAAACGAAATCATACGAAACGTCGTTTGTATGAAATGTTAAAATTGAGTTTTAATAAAAATCACTATTTATACAGAAAATCTAAAGTGTTTCAGTGCTAATAACTTACTTTTTTTTACTAACAACTACTTTTTTTTTTCTACTACAAATTTAAAATGTGCCTATCATATAAACTTAAGTGCCACTTAAAGCTAAACACGTGAACTTACCTAATTTAAAGCTTTATCCCTAGCTATTAATAACAATTATACAATTCAAATGATTAGTATACCATCAAATAGTTCCTAATACACTTTTTTAGTGAAAAAGGAATTTATACTAATAAGAACTATTTGAGACTAAGTAATAGTCTAATAGGTCCAATAACCAGCCGTTATTATTTGTAACACTAAAATTTATGTTACCTAAAGATAGTAGCCCTAAAACCTAAAGTCGTCACGATGAAGGCCTTGAAGGCCTTGAAGCGAAGAGGCTCGACTAACACCTTAAGAGACCCTTGCTAGTCGCTTGAGTCAAGGGTAAGGATAATTTACAAATTTTACGCCGTCCCATTCATTTCATTCGTTCGTTCATTCGTCAAAGAGGTGAGGGCATTGCGGATTTAATATACTTTTTTTTACACGAAATATTATGTTATGGTAAGTAGATGGACGCCTAACTACAAGTATTGTAAGCTATAAACTCTGCGATGTAACATATTAGTTACTCGTACGTACGATGATTTTTGATGGTCGATGAAGTGACCTGACGTTTGAAGATAGACAATCTGATGGCAAATAAAATTGGACTCATTCGTTAACAAGAGACAATTTTTTTATGGGTTAAGTTTACTATACATTTATACTTATAATGCCCATTCCTTTGCCATAGTGGTGTTTTGTTGACGATGTCAAACTTTTATAATTTAATAAACAAACTGGTATTAAGATCTAGAGGTGCATAAGTAATTGCGTAAAATCCTTGTCTAAACCAACCTACTTATGTAGGTAAATACAAATCTATAAAATAATATCTAATTTTATAACAATCATTCTATTTCTCTAAGTAAGTCAGTCAGTCAGTCAGTGGTAATTTTGCTTTATAACAGTTGTAATAACAAACGCTTTATCAATAATATCTATAGACTTTGTCATCTCGTCTAATCATGCCACACGTGAACAAAACGCTGGCCTTTATTTGATTGTTTTGCCCAGCGTTTGAGTATTACAACGCGGCAATGGGGCCAGCATTTTGGGAACTAATGCCATTGCCAGCGGCCTTTTAGATTAGTTATTACTAGTTATTATTTTAAATATTGCTAGTTTTATTTACTTTGATTATGTATATGAATTACATAATATCTATAAGATAAGTCCTCTATGTGACTAAGCGCAAAATTCCCCTAATAACAACGTCTATCTCTAATCTCTAATATACACAAACAAAGTCGCTGTCCACGTTTATCTGTTTATCCGCGTACTTCTTACTTCATGGTAGATTTCCTTAGCAGGAAGTCGTCTAGGTAGGTACCGCCGCAGTACCAGATATTCTGCCGCTAAGCAGTAGGGTGTTAACATTGTTGTGTTCCGGTTTGAAGGGTACTGCAGCTAGCGGAATTACTGGGCTGTTAAGACTGAAAGTCTCAAAGTAATTAGCGCCAAAGCAGCAATGCCCCAGACTTTGCTACACAAGTTCTGAGTATTGCTGCAATGGTCATGGACATGTGTTATCTTTTACCATCAGGAGAGTGTATCGTTCGTCACGTTACTTTTACATTTAAAAAAAATCTTCTAAACAACACAACAAAATTTGATACGGTTTTCACTACCATTTAGAAATTATGATTTTGCGGAAATTTCAAATAAAATAAATAAATATCGTAAGACATTACACACATTATCATCTTACCCCAAACTAGGCAAAGCTTGTATTTATGTCATAGAATACTTTTTTATGTTAATACATACTTATGATACAGACAGAACATCCAGATATCAGAACAAACATTTTGTGTATACCACAAAACGTTTGTCCTGAGTGGTAATCGAACAGCTCATAAAGCTACAGCCAATGAGCCTACAGGTGAACACTTGAACAGGTGGCTTAGTGATAAATATTATTTATATACAATAGTTTGCAAGTGTAAGTGCAATTTTTGTAAGTGGAAGATAGAGTATATTTTTATTCTTTTCATGAAGACACATAGCCCCAACCCGAGTAAAACCTTTGCTATGAAAATCAGAAAAAATCACCGGGCATTCCCGCCCCTTGTCACAACTCTCAGCATACTTCCAATAGACGCTAAAATTGATATATTCTACGCAGTCAAGGCTAAACAGCCGTGCCATATGCTTAACGCTGCGTTTAAGTTAGAATAATAATAAGTGCAATTAGCGTCAAACAAATGAACGCTTTTGAGCTTTTTTATTAATAATTTAGTGCACAATTAAATAAGTGGGCCAAATCTTGTATCTAAATTTTAAAATCAGTTTCATTTACGTATCCACGTTAGCCTGTTATTAATCATTTGCTCCAATACAAATAAATAAAATAGATAAAATATTCAAGGATAGTATAAAAGTATATTGAAGAACTGTATAAGGGGAAAATTCTCTTGGAAAAAAAAACAAAATTGTCAGCTAGAATTAAGTTGAGATATTTTTGGAGATAACGAAAAGAGATACATTTTTAAGTATTAAAATTAGATACATACTCGTATTATAGTAATTGCGTTTAATTATTTTATTCTATTCTACATACAAAGTATTGCAACTGCCTTAAAACGTCACTAAATTATGTAAATTATATTTGTTAGACTCTATATAAAATTATATTTATACTTACTTGGTAGTAAATCTCCTTATCAGGAGGTCGTCTATGTAGGTACCACCGCAGTACCAGTTATTCTGCCGCTAAGCAGTAGTGTGTAGACATTACTGTGTTCCGGTTTGAAGGGTACTGCAGCTAGCGACATTACTGGGCTGTTGAGACCAACCATCGAAAGTCTCAAAGTAATAAGCGCCAAAGCAGCGATGTTTTGAACTTTGTTTTGTTGGTCAAAGTTCTATGTATGGCTGCAATGGTCATGGACAGGCGTTATCTCTTACCATCAAGAGAGCGTCTCGTTCGCCTCATTACTTATTACAAAAAAAAACCATATAAAAGTTCAAACACGCCATCAAATTATAACGTCTCCGTAATCCTAATAGTACGCTCATTATATCTTTTTCATTTTAGGTGGACCTTAAATGCCGCAAGTACCTTAATATTTTATCGCATTCTCTACATTATCTATGACGATAAATAACTTATTTGATACGTACATAGATATCGGTATTATATACCCAATTATTCATTTAATATACCATAATATACAACTTGTAAGTTAAAAGAGAATACATGCTATCTATATATAAATAAAGACCGAAGAAAGTGACGTCACTACTCGGCAGTATGGGGCCATTCATTTGTTACGTAAAACAATTTAGGGGGAAGGGTGTCGACAATGTCCTTTTCTTTTTTGGGATATTGAAAGTTCTTACGTTAGATCTTTCGGGGGATCGGCCTATTCTTATTTATTCTTACATAGGGGGAGGGGGTCAAAAACAGTTAAAAATCGTAAACTAGCGGACCAGCCCGGCTTCGCACGGGTAAACAAAACTCGATTAACAATATAGCCTATGTTACTCAGTGATCATGTAGCATTCTAATGATGAAAGAATTATACAGATCGGTCCAGTTGTTTAGGAGCCTATTCAATACAAACAAATAAACAAAAAATCAAATCTTTCCTCTTTATAATAGTATAAATAATATTTATAATTGTATAGAATATTTGAAATATTGAAATTCTATAAGGTTATCTAAATCCATCAATCCACACTGCGCAAATATCGTCCAATCAATCATCGTGTATAGACATACGCTCAGCAGTGGGATGTTATATATATATACAAATTCCATAAATAACTACGTGTACTTGAAGTACCAATTGTGAATAGTTCAACCATAGGTACCTAAGCTGTATTGTATAATCACAGCCTTTGCTTTGAAGGGCATATTTAAATTTACAGTTTTTTAATACTAATTTTATAATTAACTAGCTTACGAAAACTTTGGAGATAGATTCAGAGAAAAATGAAACAGGTTAGTTACAAATAAGCAATAGTCATGAAACTTGCGCTACTTTTATTATTAGATTAAGGTATATATATACCTTTTTATCCCTGAATTACGTTAATTATGTTAATCCCTCAGAAACTTAACATTTTTAGCCCGCGACGCAAAAACTGGGGTGTTATAAGTTTGACGTGTGTGTGTTTGTGTGTGTGGTATTGTAGCTCCAGAACAGATGAAACGATTTAGATTTTTTTTTTTGTTTGAAAGGTGAATTAGTCGGGAGTGTTCTTACTGTTGCTATGTTTGGTAAAAATCGATCCTAGATGGCTAATAAAATAGATGGCTAGTTAAATAAATAATTTACAGACACGTCGTGTTTGCGTCGGCGTAACACCGCAGTATCAGTGATTTTGTTCCGGTTTTTTTTTATGGTTGATAGGCTAGGTTTTTGACCACAGCTGACCTGATTTAAAGTGAAGGTGTAGTCGAAGATGATAAAGCATACCTAGCCTGGAATGGAACTGACTTGTAGGGTACTGCAGCTAGAGAAATTACAGGGCTATTGAAACTAAGAAGCAAAAGTCTGAAAGTAATGAGCGAGGGTTTTTTGGCGGGAACGCGGGAAGAGTCGTGTCGCTCCGTTGTATTTTTTTCTAAAACTAGTGTTTTGTCGAGTGTTTATGCATAAAAATGGTGGTGTTTTATTCATAAAGTGCCGAATTACAAGCGCGAGTGTGGGAAAATGATATAAGGTGGGGAACATGAGTTTTCGTGTTGCTTCCAAAACTCCATCGAAGCTTTGTAGTAAAGTTGCCACTACTTTACTAAAGCATGACTGGAATTAACTGACACAAACTTGGACTTGACAAAGACGACTTTGACTAAAACTAGCTACGATGGCACTTATTTAACTTTTGAAACTTGAAAATATATAATTACTTGACACTGGCAAATGCTAAAACGCGACGCCAAAACCAAAGAAAAAAAAAAAGTAATGAGCGCCAAAGCAGTGATAAATATATAGAAGGAAAGGTCCCGTTGCCGTATTTTCGTTATTTTCCATTATTTCGTTTCGTTATTTTCCGTAACTTAGTGGTGTAAAAAGAAAAGTAGAGTTAAATTCATAAAGTGCCAACTTATAAGCGTATACCTGTAGATTATTGGAAAGTGATATACCTACATAATATGGTGACTCATGACTGTTCGGGTCACAAAACTTCTTTGAAGCTTGTAATAAAGTCAATACTACTAAACTAGGAGATGACCAGACTTAACCTTGACATACTTAATGTAACTATGATCGTGACTTAAATTTAATTTACTAGACACATCTTAAAATATTTTAAACTACAGAAATACTTGACTCTGGCAAGTGCACAAAGTGTGATGCCATAACAATGAAGAGGAACTAATTATATTATCTATATAATTATAATTAATTATCGGGATCATCGCCTCTTACGATTCGCTTATCCGACGGCGGGGAGGATATTCTTTGTAAACCCTGAGAACTCACTTTACGTTGTCCAGAGGAAAAAAAAACATATTTTTGTATTAGCAAAATTTTAAATCTAAATAGGTATTTATTTTTTATCAAATATTTTTTTGAATTGAAGTTTTAAAAAAATATCTAAATATCATGATATTTTTATACACACAATACTAGTTACTTAAATGATGATTTAACATAATCAAGTAACTTTTTTTTTTAATTTAACTTTAGTTATAATATTCAACGCCTTGTCATCTCGTCTAGTCGACGCCACATGTTAACAAAACGCTACGACGTGTAGTGTAGGCCAGCATTTTAGGAACTATTCCCATTGATAGTGGCCCTTTAGTTTAATTTATTTTATTTATTAGTTCCGCTGTAGTATTAGAAACACTGTAATTTGTGTGTTAGGATGTAATTTGTAGATAGTTTAAAAAACATTAAACGTATGTGTTTCTAATATAATTATGTATGTATACATAGTAAAGTTGTATTTTAATTTAATTTTTACTTGTTGGTAGGTACATCTGATCGTCTAGGTAGGTACCACTGCAGTATCAGTCATTGTGTTCCGGTTTGCACTATATTACTAATGGTACTACAGCTAGAGAAATTACAGGGCTATTGAAACTAAGAAGCAAATGTCTCAAAGTAATGAGCACCAAAGCAGCGATGTCCTGGACATTGTTTTGGTACTCATAGTTCTGGGTGCCGTTGCAATGGAATGGAAAAAGAGTGTTTTGTTCGTCTCATTACTTTTTTTAAATTACACTGTTCATAAAATCGCTTCAAAAGTAAGGCAACGCACTCGCAATGCTTCGCGAAATTGTAAGTGTCTATCGGCGACAGTGATCACTTACCATCAGGTAGCACGTCGCTTGTTTGTTACTTTTTCACATTAAAAGAAAAGCACATTTATAATCAAAGACAAAGAACCACCAAAGAAAGCAAGGCCAAGAAAGAAAGACCAAAGAAATCATACAAATTAATGTACTGATTCTCAGAATTTACCCTTTTCCGTCCTCCCACGGATAAACCTAACAAATGCTTAACAACTTTCAACCTTACTATTTGAACTTATTCGTTCATAAACAAAAGATTATTTCAGGACCACCGAATGTAGAGATTTGTTACTAATGAGTAAAAAAACATATATATCCTCTAGCGTAAGCTAGTTTTTTTTTGCGATAATACTTTATATTGTACAAGTATTATCGCCTAACTTCGTTTTTAAGAGCAATCTCCTTGCATCCTGTATAGAAATAACAATTCTTCAAGCGAGATAATGATTTTTGTTTTACCTATGCAGGATTACACACGTTTAATATTATCGGAAAATCCGAGTATAGTTTCGGCCACATGTGGTGGCCTTCTTCATGGACACAAAGCAGAACACAACGCGCGCGCGTCCTCGTCTTGCTTTGCAGTTGCACTACGGGCCGCCGCCTGCGCGCTTCACACGTGATGATAGCGGTGGATGCGCGGGCGCGGAGGTGAAGGCGGGTAGTGTACCGAGATGTACCCGCGCCCGCGCATCAACCGCAATATTCACATGCGAGGGGCGCACTCGCGCAGCGGCCCGCAATGCGAAGCAAGACGAGGCCGCGCGCGCGTTGTGCTCAGCTTTGTCTCCATGGTGAAGGCCACCCGATGTGGCCGAAACTATAGTCGGAGTTTCCGATAAAATTAAACGTGAGTAATAACCGCGTAAGTAAAACAAAAATGTGTTAAAACCACATCAGTTTCCATAGTAAAATGAGATAATGATTTAATTGTCTTGTCATTATGGAACTAACCACTACAAATAAAACAGTGGTCTACAAGTACTTAACTTAGGGTCTAACTTGTTGTTAATGTTGCTTAAAGTTAACCGACGCTTAAAATGCTCTGTCAACGTGAAGTCGTTAACGTGAAATGTCACATGTAGAAATGAGACAAGCTATGTTAAGGATAGATTTAGTTTAGCATAATTATCTAAAGGAAAAATTACTCTAAAGGAAAAATCCGTTACAAAATCTTTCCAAGTGTAATTGGAATTGTGAAGGGGTTTTTAAAATCATGTGGCAATACCTGCATACGACGCTGTTTTGAAGTGTGGGTGGCAGCGACTGATGTGTGGGTTGCAGCGACTGGTGTGTGGGTTGCAGCGACTGATGTGTGGGTTGCAGTGACTGGTGTGTGGGTTGCAGTGACTGATGCGTGGGTTGCAGCGACTGATGTGCGGGTTGCAGCGACTGATGTGTGGATGGCAGCGACTGATGTGTGGGTTGCAGCGACTGATGTGCGGGTTGCAGCGACTGATGTGTGGATGGCAGCGACTGATGTGTGGGTGGCAGCGACTGATGTGTCGGTGGCAGCGATTGATTTGGTGGCGCCGTAACTGTTTGCGAAGGTAACCCTGAAAATTCTAACGAATATTACAAAACAATACAAGAGGTTGGTAAAATGGGATCTAGGTATATAAGAGAACCTGGCCAAACGTTTAGAGGAGACGTCGGATGACAAGAATACTGGCATCTACTTCGGTTAGCATTGCCATCCAGCGTGGTAATGCTGCTGGCATTCTAGACATGTTTTTTCTCCTCTTGTGGACTTTTACATTTGATTTTGTTTTAGAATGAGTAAATATCTAATAAGTATGTAGGTAAAAGTATTAATTTTAGGATATGTAATCAAAGTAACAAGCAAATAAAACGATGTTTGTAGTGGTGATAGATCAATGATAAGCGCACAAAGGACGTGGGTTCAAACCTGACAATGAGCTTCAGCTGCCGGTGAAGGAAAACATCGTGAGGAAACCATAACGTGCTGGTAGGGTACTTTCTAGTACCCGACTTGCTAGCTACCACCCTCAACTTGAAAATCTGTTGCCAAGAACTTATCGATGTCATCCAGCAGCCTCACTTGAAAGCCATTTTAATTCTAGGCTAGGTGTGTGTGTCAAACTCTGAGCTTGTCAAACATAAAAAAGTAAATAGGTAGCACTATGGGTACCACTGAACGATTTTTCTTTTAACCGATAACCATTATGGCAGTCATGTCTAGGATTAGCTAACGAATATAGAATTCCCAGAGATACAAGATGTATTCAATGTGAAGATATACGTAGGCAGTGAACAAAGACTGGGAACAAAAATCTAAGTGGCATATAAATTATGATGGAGGACAATGTTTAACTAAAGCAGCTCATAGTAATGTAAGGATGGTGTGAAATGATGTAAATAAATAAATAATTACACCAAAGTTATAACTGCCTCCTTACCAAGAGCATCTTACTGCGGTTCTCGTTAGGCACTCATATAAATAATAGCTACGCGATCATATGTTATATGCTTGAACAATAAGGTTTTTTATGCCAAAGTATTTGGGTAAACGAGATGCTCTCCTGGTGGTAAAAGATAACGCCTGTGATCATTGCAGCGATACATAGAACTTTGAGTAGCCAAACAAAATCCAGGACATCACTGTTTTGGCGCTCATTACTTTGAGGCTTTCGATGGTTAGTCTCAACAGCCCTGTAATTTTTCTAGCTACAGTTTAATCCGGAACACAAGTTCGCAGTTGCCTAACAGATAACGTAAGAAGAAGCTCAGAGTACAGAGGCAGATCTTAAAAAAGAAAGCGCGAGTCAAACTTTTAGTTTGATTTTTACCTGATAGCATATAAAGCGTATTATCATTGTCTGGTAACTGTCCGCTTGTACGATAACTAGAGAAGCGAGCCGGTGTTGGAAAGTTTACTACTGTAGCTGAAGATACATTATTCACAAATCCAGGAGCCGCGGATTCTTGGGCTTGCATTTGGCTATGGTATTGGTGGTATCTGGTTCCTGAAATTAACCGTTTTTTCTTGGTTCCATTGAGAAACTTATATCTATGGATAACTCTAAGCATCTAACGGAAGACAAACTTTTGTCGAGGTTCCAACACTTACCTGGGGTGTAAGTCATTGATGCAGAACTCTCGGCGACATTAGGGTGACGAGGGGAGAACTGGTGGGGACCTACGAAAAAATACAATTATTTAAAATATACCATCGAATAAGCCACCCAGTAACACGAACATCTTAGTTGCGAGTATACAATTTAGCTTTTTTTCTGCGAAAAACAGAAAAGTAGGCTTTTTTTTTACAAAATATAACAGGATCTCTTGGATATTATTATAGTGATATTAGATGTCTTTAAAGGAGTGTTACGTAGCAGAAACAAATACAAAACAGGCTAATAAATGAATCGTTACATTTTTAAAAATACTTTAGTTAGGTTCTTACCAGAATCGTGTAAGTTCGACATAACTTGTTGAACGGTAGCTCGATGACTATCGGAGTGTTCATGGGTTAGCGAAGACCGATCAACATCTGGTTGCCAATTTGTAGGCTGATTTGATGCTAAAACAGTGTTCAATTTATTAGAATAATTCAATTAAATTCATTATTTTTCATTTTAAATGAACCGGATCCTGGGGGTGCTACACGCTGCTCACACGTAAATAAACTTTTGTAAGAAGTACTTTACTTTTTGCTTGTTATTTACATAAATTATTGCCAACCGAGCGCAGTGTACTTTGACCCGCAGTGCACGTCCATCAGGCTCGAAGGACCAAAAAAATTTTGCTTTTTATTTAAGGCGCTATCGCTACGATAATATAGTTAAAAAGTAGTGGTCTTGGTCCTTCGAACCGAGTGGAGGTGCACTGCGAATCAAAGTATGATGCAAAAAGCAGTGTACTTCGTACAATCGTACATTGCTACTTATATTTAATTTTATAAACTTACAACAACACTATTTCAAAAGGTGGTAGCGGACTTTATAACTTGTTAGAGTTTTTGGCGGGAACGCGGGAAGAGTCGTGTCATTCCGTTGTATTTTTTTTCAAAACTAGTGTTTTGTCGAGTGTTTATGCATAAAAATGATGGTGTTTTATTCTTAAAGTGCCGAATTACAAGCGCGAGTGTGGGAAAATCATATAATGTGGTGAAACATGAGTTTTCGTGTTTCTTCCAAAACTCCATCGAAGCTTTATAGTAAAGTCGCCACTACTTTACTAAAGCATGACTGGACTTAACTGACACGGACTGGACTTTGACGATAACTATAGCTAAGCGACAGCAGAAATAACACTTAAGACAAGGCAGTATGGCTTTACAGCTTTAGCCTGCCCGAAGGGGCAAATTAATAAGAAAAAATAAAAAAAAATTATCACTTGTTAGTTTACTATTTTCATATATTTGACATTATATATTCATAATATAAAAAGTGTGATTTTTAAAATTGTTATTCAATGCACCAAGAAAAGGACCGCCGCATTATACACACATAAAGTTTTACTTTTGTTTCTGTTGATACACAATAAAAAATTGGAAAATCTATAAATATCGTAAAACATTTAACACAGAACCATCTAGCTCCAAACTAAGCAAAGCTTGTACTATGGGAATCAGATAACTGACAGAATACTTATATACTTTTTTTGTTAATACATACTTGTAATACATAAATACAGAACACACAGACATAGAACAAACCCTACAGCTCTAGAAGCAAATATTCTATCAAATGACCTAAGAGAGCAGTTCAATTTATGTATTTACTTTTGAGAACTAGTTCCATATTTAAACTTACAATTTTTTTTAATTTTTTTTTATGTTATAAGTAATGTGTCGAACGAAACGCTCTCTTGATGGTACGAGATAACGCCTGTCCATGACCATTGCAGCGATACACAGAACTTTGAGTAACAAAACAAAGTCCAGAGCATCGCTGCTTTGGCGCTCATTACTTTGAGAATTTCGATGGTTAGTCTCAACAGCCCAGTAATTTCGCTAGCTGCAGTACCCTTCAAACCGGAACACAGTAATATCTACACACTACTGCTTAGCGGCAGAATAACTGGTACTGCGGTGGTACCTACCTAGACGACCTCCTGCTAAGGAGATCTACCACCAAGTAAAGTGGAGGACTTACATGGAGGTTTAAATGACATAGAAGTAAGAGGAAGCTCGAGGTGCGAGCGCATCAGTGGTCTGTCATACTGGATTGGTATATCTGTAAGATAGGATATATGTCTTACTACTACTACATCTGTTGGCCACAGGCCTACCCTAAAAGGTGATTGGGCGATACTTCACTATTACCACCCCCATTATTGACTTAATTCTTCAAATAGAATGAAAAGTAATTTTTTTACAACATTTTCCTCCACTTCATGAATAATAATGTCGTAGTTCTGAGATAAGAAATATAAATAAAATACAAACGAATTGATAACCTCCTCTTTTTTTGAAATCAGTTAAGAATAACAGAAATTATGTATGAATAAGTCCTAGGATAAATATGCAAGATTAAGTAATCTATAATAATAATAAACGTGTTAAACGTGTTAAATAAAGCCCAAATATTAATGTAAAATTTATTTGAAATACCTTTTTCGTGTATCCCGTATTGTATATTATGTTCATTTTGACTTTGAATCTCTTCTGTAGGGGGATAAGAAAATCTCGGCTGCTTGAAATGCTCTAAAACATACAGACATACGCCACATTTTTACCTTACCAAATGAAAAAAAAAACGAATTAATAAATACATATATTTTTTATATTAGTATTCCCATACTCGCGTTTAATTTTGTCGGAAACTCCGATTATATATAGATTCAGCAACATCCGGTGGCCTTCATCCGGTCGAGTCAAAGCTGAGTATAACGCGCGCGGCCTCATCTTGCTCGAGTGAGAAAATCTATATACCTACCTCAAAAGAACTGATAGAGATAAGTAAGCATCCTAATTATAATATAGCCTTTATAGAATTCATGAAAATGGACGCGCATCTAAAGACGGCACGGTGAGCTCTGTGTGCTGGACTATTCCTGACACCGTAGGGGACTCCGGTGAGGAAGGGTTCCATAACGCACTGGCGCATCTAGGTACACTACCCGCTCCCACCCACCCCCGCGCCCACGCATCAACCGCTAACTTCGCGTGCGAGGCGCGCAGCAGCCTGAAGTGCAAACAAGACGCCACGCGCATGTAGTGCTCAGCTTTGTCTCCATGATCAAGGTCACCAGATGTGGCCGAAACTATAGTCGGAGTCTCTGACGAAATTAAACGAGAGTATTCCGGCCTAAATAAAACAAAAATGTGTCAAAACCACGTCAATTTACATATTTTTGTTAAATACGTTTTGCTAAACTGTTATTTTTTTTAACACAAACAATAACATACCTGAAATGCCTGACGGTCTTTTCCATTCATTTTGATTTCTATTTATTGACTGACTAGCATGGTGTTGAGGAAACTTTGCCTGCATTGATTGCCCTGAAATGTTCGCATTATTTAAAGCACACGCCATACTTTTTAAAACTAACAGCTAAATTCATAGGTTTGTCAGGGATGTCTGTTCGACCACGTATAAACTCTCTAATATAGCAAGCACGTGACCGAAATTCGGTTCTTGATTTCGCGCAAAAAGAAAGCTTTGCTATCCAGCTGTGAGGAATTAGATTGTTCAAACTATCTTAAGCCTGCTCTTGGTAACATACAGAATTATACTTTATGTGATTTTTATTTGATTTTAAGTTAGTTTGGTATACTTTAGATTTTCTAGCTTAGGTTAAAAGCAAAATGTAAAAAGCCTTTAAATGTTTGATTCATAAATAAAATCTACGCTAACTTATCGGCATTGTCCGTTCAGTTTGGTTTATATTTACTGTCTGTTCATTGGTGTAAAGATTTGAACTTGACTGAAGCGATTGTCCTAAAACGTTTAGAATAATTCAGACAAATTATAAACGTTCCGTTCATCAAATACATGTTGAAGAAAAACCGTAAAATGTTTAATTAGGAAATAAACCCTGTGATACATACCTGTGTCATATATTGCGGGCCTTTTCCGTTCAATTTGATTCATGTTTGCAGTCTGTTCATTTGTGCGAAGATTTAAACTAGACTGAAGTGATGGTCCTAAAACGTTCAGAATAATTCAGACAAATTGTAAAAGTTCCGTTCATCAAATACATATTGAAGAAAACCCGTAGAATGTATAATTATTATTAAATAAAACCTATGATACATACCTGTGTCATATATTGCGGGCCTTTTCCGTTCAATTTGATGCATGTTTGCAGTCTGTTCATTTGTGCGAAGATTTAAACTAGACTGAAGTGATTGTCCTAAAACGTTTAAAATAATTCAAACAAATTATAAAAGTTCTGTTCATCAAATACATTTTGAAGAAAAACCGTAAAATGTTTAATTATTAAATAAAACCTGTGTCATATATTGCGGGTATTTTCCGTTCAATTTGATTCATGATTGCAGTATGTTCATTTGTGTGAAGATTTAAACTAGACTGAAGTGATTGTCCTAAAACGTTTATATTAATTCTGATAATTTATAACACTTCCGTTCATCAAATATATATTGAAGAAAACCCGTAAAATGTTTGATTAGTAAATAAAACCTGTGATACATACCTGTGTCATATATTGCGGGTCTTTTCCGTTCAATTTGGTTTATATTTGCAGTCTGTTCATTTGTCGGAAGATTTAAATTAGACTGAAGTGATTGTCCTAAAACATTCAGAATAATTCAGACACATTACAAAAAACCCATTCATCAAATACATATTGAATTAAACTGTAAAATGTTTGATTAGTAAATAAAACCTGTGATACATACCTGTTTCATACATTGCGAACCTTTTCCGTTCAATTTGATTCATATTCGCAGTCTGTTCATTTGTCTGTAAACTTGACTGAAGTGATTGTCCTAAAACGTTCAGAATAATTCAGACAAATGATAAAAGTCCCGTTCATCAAATACATATTGAAGAAAACCCGTAAAATGTTTGTAAATATAACCTGTGATAAATACCTGTTTCATACATTGCGGGTCTTTTCTGTTCAATTTGATTTATATTTACAATCTGTTCATTGGTGTGAATATTTGAACTTGAGTGAAGTGATTGTCCTAAAACGGTCAGAATAATTCAGACAAATGATAAAAGTACCGTATATTAAATACATATTGAAGAAAACCCGTAATAGGTTTGATTAGTAAATAAAACCTGTGATACATACCTGTTTCATATATTGCGGGCCTTCTCCGTTCGATTTGATGCATATTTACAGTCTGTTCATTGGGTTGAAGGTTTAGACTAGACTGACGTGATTGTCCTAAAACGTTCAGAATAATTCAGACAAATGATATAAGTTCCGTTCATCAAATATATATTGAAGAAAAACCGTAAAATGTTTGATTAGTAAAAAACCCTGTGATACATACCTGTGTCATATATTGCGGGTCTTCTCCGTTCGATTTGATGCATATTCGCAGTCTGTTCATTTGTATGTAAACTTGACTGAAGTGATTGTCCTAAAACGTTCAGAATAATTCAGACAAATGATAAAAGTTCCGTTCATCAAATACATATTATCGAAGAAATCCCGTAAAATGTTTGATTAGTAAATAAAACCTGTGATACATACCTGTTTCATATATTGCGGGTCTTCTCCGTTCGATTTGATGCATATTTACAGTATGTTCATTGGGTTGAAGATTTAGACTAGACTCACGTGATTGTCCTAAAACGTTCAGAATAATTCAGACAAATGATAAAAGTTCCGTTCATCATATATATATTGAAGAAAACCCGTAAAATGTTTGATTAGTAAAAAAACCTGTGATACATACCTGTGTCATATATTATGGGCCTTTTTCGTTCAATTTGATTCATATTTACAGGCTGAATTGATTGCCCTAAAACATTAAAAGAATACAGACAGATTTTAAGCAAATGAAAACATTGAAAAAATAAAAGTACGATTTAAAAATATGTGAATAAAATTGAGATACCTGTATTATATACTAAAGATCGTCCTCGTTCCAAATGATCTCTATTTAAAGTGTGTTCACTAGTAGCTATACGAATACTCGGCAGCTTCGATTTCCCTAAAATATTTAAAACAAAATATTAATTTTAAGACCTTGTTTTATGACATTGACGAGTATTGAATTGCTAGTTAGTAATTATGATTTTTTGTCATGTCATTTTATTGTTTTGACAATATTTTTTTGGTATTGACATATTTAAATATTGTCAATTTTTTTTATATTGACATGTTTGTATATTGACATATCTAATTTTGACATGTAATCAGTGTTTTAAAACTCATTTAATGACATATTTAAAATTTTGAAGTGACTTGTAACATTGGTGTTATCAATAAAATATTCGTATTTGAAACGTTTTTAAACTGTAAAAAATCAGATGATAGACTTAATGAAATTGTTATTTTTATATGAACATAATTTAAATATCTTACCTTTAACATTTGAAGATTGTGTAGTTCGTTCAATTTGATGTGTATTTAGTATCTGTTCAGTATTTAGATACGGATTGTTCGGTCGACTCGATGTCCCTGAAATATTAAGGTCATTTAAGACAGATGTCATATTTATTTAAAGCCTTTAATTTTATAGTTTCACGTCTAGTATTAGCCAAAATTTAAGAAAAAAACCATTTGAAATAGTCATGATTTTTTTCTTCTTGTAATTGATAACCGTCATTCCGTCCTACCTGTATCTGTCAAAACACATATATGTATGTATTTAATGGTTACTACAGCGAGAAGAGGATATAAAGACGTGTAGTTATTTTTAAGTTCTATATCGGATTTTAGTTTTAGATATTTATCTCTACTATTATAAAGAGGAAAAATTTGATCGTTTGTTTGTATTGAATATGCTCCGAAACTACTGGACCGATTTCAAAAATTTTTTCATCGTTGGGAAGCTACACTATCTCCGGGTGACATATGCTACTTTTTATCCCTGTATTCCCACGGGAATGGGAACTACGCGAATAAAACCGCGAGGCGTCCGCTAGTTAAGTAATATTTCTGATAGATATTTCAAAATTGTCAAGTTAGACACCTACATTCTAAATTAAATTGTCATCACTGTTGTAACAAAAACGGCTTTTAAGTGGAAATATAGACACATACCTCGAACACATAGATCTATATATAATAATATGTTCACTGTTCAGCTTATAAAGTAAAATAAGTAATGAAACTATCATTTAAGCAATAACTACCTGTATCGTAAGTTATCCTTGTGTCTCCACTTCGGCTTCCTATAGAAGTCTGTTCAGTATTGGAATGCAAATATCTGGGTATGTTTAGATTTTGTGTTCTTTCAGTTTGATTTATATTTAAAGGTCTTGTTCTTTTAGTTTGGTCTGTATCTAAAGCGGTTTCAGTATATGGAAGCGGAAATCTTGGCATATTGAATTGCCCTGAAACATATAGCGAATTAGTAGAAAAATTAAATAATCAAGCCAGATCTAAACTGCCTAGCTCGGTTGACTCAATGCCCCTGAAATACTCAGGGGATGTAAAACAGATTTCACATTTTTAAATTGATTATTAAGCCTTTCATTTAACCGTTTCTTGACAACCATCGTACCTACCTGTGTCAAATGAAATCGGCCTCATTTGTTCCATTTGACTAACTCTTAAAGTTTGCTCAGCATCAGTATGTGATAATCTTGGGCGATTTAATTCCTCTGACACGTATAAACTTATTAATATTTAAAACACATAGATACATATTTTTTGTTTTACTGATGCGGGATACTAATTAAACGTGTGTAACGTTTAATTTTATCGGAAATTTTGACTATAGTTTCAGCCACATCCGGTGGCCTACATCATGGAGACAAAGTTGAGTACAACGCGCGCGCGGTCTCATCTTGCTTCGCACTGCGGGCCGCTGCGCGCCTCGCACGTGATTATGGCAGTAATTTCGCGGGCGCGGGTGTGGGGCCGGGTAGTGTACCGAGATGCGCCGGCGCACTCTGGAACCTTTCTTAATCAAAGTACTCCTCTACGATGTCAGGAATATTACAACATACATAGTTCACCGCAACGTCTTGAGAATTGCGACAACTCTTTATATTTTTAAGTGGCAAAATACCTCACACACCTCGAACACATAGATATATAATATGTTCAGCTTATAAAATAAAAATAAATAATGAAACTATCATTTAAGCAATAATAGTTGTACCTGTATTGTAAAGTGTCCTTGTGTCTCCACTTCGGCTTCCTATAGAAGTCTGTTCAGTATTGGAATGCATATATCTGGGTAAATTTAAATTTTGTATTCTTTCAGTTTGATTTATATTTAACGGTCTTGTTCTTTCAGTTTGGTCTGTATCTAAAGCCGTTTCAGTATAGGAAAGCGGAAATCTTGGCACATTCAATTGCCCTGAAATATATAGTGAATTTGTAGAAAAATTAAATAGTCAAGTCAGATCCAAATCAGATATAAACCTAACAACTTCCCAAAATACTACAAAACTGCAAAAAACAATACTCTTGAATACTCCTTATACTTTGCGCCCGCATAACGTAATAATGTGTTTATGTATAAAAATAATATAAAAATTAATAAAAACGTTGTACCTATAATAACATAATATGTTTACGTTTTTATATTAAATGTAAATGAAATGAAAGTAAATGCAAATGAAATGAAAGTAAAAATGTAAATGAAAGTTTACAAAACATTCGCGGGCCGCATGTTGCCGACTGCTGCACTAGATACATGTAGTTTACAAGATGCAATACAAAATATACATAAGTACATTATTCAAATGTACTTTTTGGGACTTCATTAAGACTTTAAGAAAACTAAAACTTTATTTTTGAGCTTGTTGTTTAGTATATGTATATAGTATTTTCTGCTTATTGAAAAGTGTATTCGTCTTAATTCTGTACATAATTTGTTAAATATTTTTATAAGCATTCAAATATCTGTCTAACAATTTTTAATTCGGTTTCTTGCGCTACAATTTTGTTTTGACGCCGATGATTAGTCTCTATTTTAAAGAGGTCAGGATGATTTTTCATGAACATTTCACTTCTTCACGAATGTATAATGCTAAGTTACAACATAAATTTTTTTAAAAAGGAGCATGTATCTACGGGTTGGCAATGCATTGACAGCATCTCTAATGTTGCAGGTGTCCATAGGCTACTTGTTTGCAGGTCTATCTATAAAAATGGTAGAGTTCTTCAAACACCTGCGGGAATATTAAAAACACTTAAACTGTTCATGATTCATGATGTTCATTCGCTGTTTGAAGCCAAAAGGCAACTGACAATACAGCTCGATAAAGTTGCATACCGTAACCTTCGAACCCAGAACTTTAGATTCTAGGATGGAGAATAGCTAGAATAGTAAACACAGAAACCAATTTCATTTTAATACCTGAATCGTAAAACATCGTTCTCGACTCTTCAATTTGGTTTATGCTCAAAGTATGTGAAGTATCGATATCCGAATATTTCGTCTGATTTCCACGTCCTCGTCCACGTACTCGTCCTCGTTCACGGCCACGTCCACGTCCACGTCCTAGTCCACGTCCACGGCCACGTCCTAAAATAAAAATAACATACACACAATAACTTGCTAATTTTCAGATTATTGTATAAAAACTTTGTGATTAAACTTTATATGATGATACATTTTCTTAGCAGGAAGTCATCTAGGTAGGGATCCCCACAGCACCAGATGAATATCTGGTACCGCCAAGCAGCAATGTGTAAACATTACTGTGCTCCGGTTCGAAGGGTACTGCAGCTAGCGAAATTACAGAGATGTTGAGGCTAATGATCGAAAGTAATGAGTGCCAAAGCAACGATGCCCCAAACTTTGTTTTGCAACTCAGTTCTGTGTATTGATGCATTGGTCATAGACATGCGTTATATTTTAGCATCACTAGAGCATATCGTTTGTCTCGTTACTTTTACTAAAACACTTAAAAATATCGAATAAACTGTGTCAAGTGACACAGTTTATAAAAAAAGACAGTTATTTTGATATTCTTTGTAAGTAACATTATAATACAATTCAAATTATATATTGACATAAAAAGGGTTAATCTATTACATTTATATCACAAAAATATAAATTAATTAATCAGAAAACAAATTTTAAAATTAAAATGTGGTATTATACCAAAGTGAAACTTATAAAACGGTAAATAGCATGTCAAATTCAAAATTAAATATCAAATACAAATACAATTTTTAAAAAACAAAGTTAAGAACAAATACAATTTCAATAACATAATTAAAATTTTAAAATATGTATATTCAAAAAGTCATGCGATAACATGCATATAATAGGAGTTAAATTATAGGTACCTATTTCATTTGCTCTGCTTCATTTGTATTTACATCCTGTTCAGTATTGAGCTGCGAAATACTTTGCTCATTTAATTGCCCTGAAATACAAATACAAATGTTTTATTAATTTAACTTACCTATAACATCAATGTTATAGGTAACATCAATGTCATCATCAATAGGTAAGTTAAATACGTAAGTTAAATTTCGTAAAATCATTTCAAATATGTGGATCATTAAAAACTTATAAAACACTAATTATATTACATGTCAATATAAAAAATATTGTAAAATGTCATTAAAAAATGAATTACTTACTAGTAATTTAATAATTTTTTACTTTGAAATACTCGTCAATGTCATAAAACAATGTATCTAGCAGCCAAAATCTTAACTTGGTTCTGAAGCACGCGGTGGAAGGTGCATTCCGGATGGAGGCGGGTACGCGGTTGTACATGTACGCTGGTGAAACTTATAAGACAAGTTATCCTAATATTTCATATTGATGAGAAGAGCCACGAAAATAAATTTGGTGTAGGTACTAACCTGTATCATGTGATATCGGGCGTACCCGTTCCATTTGATGTATATTTCTGATTTGTTCATTGTTGGGATTTGGTAATCTTGACTGATTTAATTGGCCTGGAACGTATAAATTACTTTAGTTTTCACGCAATTAGGTACGTTTTTTTGTCATTGAATTTTAAATTTATATTTGCTTTCATTCAACGTAGCAAAACTGTCAGTATTCTAGCTAGCATACGAGGTGGAGGGATTTTTTATTTTGTTACATTTAATTAGAAGAATTCGGTATGTAAAGTTTTTTTTTGTATTTATTTTATATTTTTTACTGATAGTAAACTTTATTTTAAGAAACTAATTTGAATATTCTGGCTTTCTATGCGGTAGTTTAATTCTAATACGTTTTCAAACTTTTTATAGTTATGACGTCATGAGTACGGCTAAATATGTAGAATATGCCTTTGCCATACGAAACCAAAAAGTATACAAAACATTTGACACATTTCATTAAATTTGACAACAGAACTGACAAGTTTTTTTTTTAATTTGCCCCATCGGGCAGGCTAAATCTGTAAAGCCATTCTGTCACGTCTTCGGTTTTTACAATTCATGACATAAAGTAAACAAATCTTATATCATAAAAGCGATCACAGTCCAAATAACGTTTCAAGTAAAATAATCCAGATATTTGTATCAATAAACCGAAAAACATCTCTACGTATGTGTATTGAAAATATTATTATGATCGCCGTTGACTTGACATTGACAAGTTTTGTTTTGGTTTGCCAGTCTATGAAAGTTGCCCGTCGAGATGACGTCATGAGACATCAATTTAAAGTCAAGTCAACATTTATGTTTTTTATTAAAATAACCCCCACCTCATAGTTTACAGAGTTTTAAACGTAAAAATATTGTATAGAAATGTACTATTTCGAAATGGTTTTGGAATCAGTAAAGTTTTTTTTTCTTTACATACCGAATTTATGAAATTAATTTAAATACAACAAATTTTATTACCTGAATCATATGAAATTTGTGCTGTCTGTTCAGTTTGATATATTTCTAAAGATGTTTCAGTATTGGGATTCGAAAATCTTTGTTGACTCAATCGCCCTGTAATGCAACAGGATTTTAGACAAATACCTGATAAATTTTTAATACCTGAATACAAGGCTACTAAGCCTTGTATTCAGGTATTAAAAAAATTATAAGAAAATAGACAATGAAATTAATGATGGAGCATCGGATTAAGCCATTAAATTATTTTATTGACCTTGTTTGTTCAGTTTATTTTTGTTTAATGGAGTAATCCTGAACGACTCAATTACTCCTTGGCGCATAATCATTGGTGTAGACAATATACATATAGAGTTAAACAATCAATCAACGTGCTGTACGTTTAGTGCTTTACCTATATAATAAACCTTGCTTAAAGTTAATAATATATATGCAGAAGCCTTCAAAATTGATGGAACATTTTTTTATTAAAAGAAGAAACGTAACCTATATCCTTTTTGTATCCCTAATAACGTATATAGAAATTTTCGATCGGTTTAATTGTTAAGGCGTGAAAACTTAACAAAAAAACAGACTCATTTTCGTGTTTGTAATATTAGTCAGGATGAATGGACTCAATAGCCTTAAATCTACATGGATTTAAGACTCGTCAAGTTTTAAAGTTCTAGAACAAAACACCAAAATACACACAAATAGATTTAAATGGACAGATAATTATGGAAATGAAACACATACCGGTACTTGGAGATAAATCTACGGGCTTAGGAGTTTGTATTGTAGGTGGATATGGTACAGTAACAACATCTTCTGTGTCCACAGTACAAGAGCTTGATCTATCTGTAACCAAATAAAACAAACTTTGAATAAGTGGATACATATGTATGTAACCAAGAGCATCCATAAATTGATTGATGCAAACACTGTCCAAAGCAGCGTTGGTAGGATCGTATCAAATTTCGTTGGGGGCACGGGCATTGAAGGTGCTCGCTTTCACTGTCCGTGTCCCCATATTTGTTGATGCGTATTGAAAGGGGCTCCTAAACTTACACCTAAGTCACAAGTCCTAGACACTGTACTGGTTCCAATCGCTGCAACGCTATAGACATGGCACCCACTCAGTAATACCATTGAATGAAAAGAGGATTTTGGTCTGTTCACTTTGTTTTACGGTCAAAGATTTTGCAGTATTGTTATTTGGAAATCCAGCTCGACTCGATCGCCCAGCAACGCGACAGCATTTAACACAAAGTCTGATTACAAGCTAAGCAACTGAACAATGGTAGACAATGTAATTAATGCTTTTAACATCAGCTTTGTTCGTTCAGTTTGGCTTATTTTTGTTCAGTATTTGAGTGCGGTAATCCCAAATGACACAAATATATTGAAACGTGTTTTACTTATAAACATTGCTCAAATGTTTAAAATGGCCTTGGAAGTTAATAGAGCATTTTAATCATTGCTTACAATAAATTTTATAACTAAGGCCCGTAAAACATTTGTATGGAGATATCAATACTCTGAAGTCTATATAGATTTAAGACTCGTCAAGTTTTGAAGTTTTAGAACAAATTTTGAAGTTTTAGAACAAAATTTGAAGTTTAAGAACAAATTTTGAAATTTTAGAACAAAACACTAGAAGACACACAGAACAAGACACACAGTAAGAACTAAACTACACAGTCATGAATAGGACAAACACAAATAGGAGAGGTCTATGTCTAGCGGTGGACTATAGTGAGTGGGCAGATGATAATGAAAATAAAAGACATACCTGTGCCCGTAGATAAATCTATGGGTTTAGGAGTTTGTATTGCAGCTGGATATGATTCAGTAACAACATCTTGTGAGCACATCTCGTGTATAGTACAAGAGCTTGACCTATCTGTAACCAAATAAAACAACCTTTGATTAAGTGAGTACATAAATGTATGTAACGGCTACTCAATTTATTTTTACATGGGGTTATGCAGAACGGTGGTGTTAATCCGAAACAAGATCATTGTATTCATAACAGTGGATAACTATTACGATGGGACCAATCCAGATAAAGCGGTAACAAGATGTATGAAATTTTGTCAAATTTTAAGCGATTCAATTGGGATCACTGTCATAACAAATGTTGTTCATAATGACGAGTATAATGAACTCCTTTCGTATTTATACTGCCGTTCCGTATAACCTTTGTATAAATAATTTGTGTAAAAGTTATTTAAGTATTTTATAAAATTGAGACTAAACTTGTAAACTATAACTTTTACCAAATTTTTAATAGCCTAATTATATTATATATATAAACTTTCCGTCAAAAATATGTAAATGTCAGTAAAACCCGAATCAAAATTCGTTACGTGGCTCAGAAGAAGTAGGTAAAAGGAGAGTCATACAAACACATAATAACGCAAAGAAATTTAAAACTAATTCCTGATTACAAGATTCAGGTTTGTGCGACGTTTTCGCTGTGCGAAAAATCACTCTAAAATAAAGATTAAAAAAAAAAAAAAGTTCAGGTTTATAAAAAAAAACTGAACAAAAATAGACAAGGAAATTATGGGACTTGTTTGTTCAGTTTGACTCATTTTTGTTCAATGGCGTAATCCCGAATGGCTTAAATACTCCTTATCGTGTAATCATTGGTGTAGACAATATACATAGATATAATCAATCAATCACCGTGCTGAACATTTAGTGCTTTACCTATAAACATTGCTCAAAATTATTATATTATGCTTAAAGAAGCCTTCAAAGTCGATGTAACATTTTAAGCATTGCCAAACTTTGAACAACTTTTATGAGTAAAACCCTTGAAACAATTATTATTTTATCAAACAACAATTCAACTATGGAAACTGCAGTGGTTTTGACACATTTTCGTTTTAAAACAAAAAAGAAAGATGATTTGTTTTTAATTTTAAAACTAGCTTTTGTCCGTGGATTCACTCGCATTTATTTTATAGTCCTTTTAAGATGATATCATGTTGATAAATTGAGTATTTAAGGCGTGAAACCGTTAACAAACTTACATTTATTTTTATTTTTTTGATGTTAAGTGAAAGGTGTGGTCGAAGATGGCACACCTAGCCTGGAATGGAACTGGCTCTCAAGTGAGGCTGCCGGAACACACCGTTAGATGCTTGGCGGCAGATTTTCAACTTGAGGGTGGTAGCTAGCCAGCCGAGTACTAGAAAGTACCCTACCACCATGCTATGGCTTCCTCACGATGTTTTCCTTCACCGGCAATTGCACATTTGGCACCGGTTTGTGTTTATAACATTTGTTAGGGTAGACTCATCTACAAGGATTTAAGACTCATCAAATTTAGAAATTCCAGAAAAAACCCTAAGCACACAAATAGGAAAGACCTATGTCCAGCAGTGGACTTAGGTGGCGAGATGGATGATGTAAATAAAATCTACGGGTTTAGGAGTTTGTATTGCATTGCATTGATATATAATTATATTGCATATGATGCAGTAACAATGACTTGTGTAGACACAGTACGATAGCTTGACCTATCTATAACCAAATAAAACATATTTGATTAGTACATATATGTATGTAACGACTATCCAATTTGTTTTACATGGGGTTATACAGAACGGCGATGCTAAGGTAGTGAGTTGTATCATTTTTATGTCACAAATAAAGTTTTGTCTTTTGCCTATGTCTATTGTTGTCTTAAGGGCCTACCGAGCTTATTTCTCTAGTCGATTTTAGGTATTCTGTGCGCTCCGTGTGTGAGTGCGCAAGGCACACGAGCGAACAGCTAGTGCCGCGCGCCGCCATCGGCGCCACGCGCGACAGGCATTGTCGATACACATACGGCGGCGAAATGAAAACCGGTTTGAGCTAAATACTTAAACTGCTAAGTAGACGAACTGGATCAAAAATGTTGCCGCTTACGTTAGTAGACTGGTGGCCGAGTGGTAACAAGTATGTATGAGTCCGGCCGCATAGTCACGGGATCGAAATCAACACACGGAAGATTATTTTTGCACACAAATTTTTTTGATAGGTATTTTATCTTATAATAAATATTTAGTTTTTTTTTAAATACATTATTATACGATTATTTTTATATACTTATTATTATTATAATACGTTTTATTTTTATTTTATTTTTTTCTTATTAGTGTTACATCTCCCGTCTGTTTCTTATGTTCTCTATTGTATTTTTTCTTTTCTTGGTTGCCTGGAAGAGATCGCTGTTAGCGATAAGGCCGCCACTTGTGGCACTAGTTCATAAGGTTCTTTGTTCTCTGTACTCTTTTCTATTGTATATGTGCACAATCTTATTTTTTTTAACCGACCGCAGTACTAGATATTCTGCTTGGCGGCAGAATATCTAGTACTGCGGTGGTACCTACCTAAACGACCTCCTGCAAAGGAAATCTACTACATACCAAGTAAATTTTATATGTATGTTACGCGATAATTCCGCCAATTATGAATCGATTTTGATGATTCTTTTTTTGCTTGGTTGATCCATACTTCAGATATGGTTCCATATATTTTTTATCGAAATCGGTCAAGCAAGTAAAAAAAAATCAACAAAAGTATAAAAAAACCTCGCTGTTTCATTGAAGCAGTGTGTTTAGTCGGCCTAAGGGTCATGGAGTCGGTTTTTTTATTTGTAAATTTGTGTATTTCTTTTATGTAACTGAACATTTTTAATTCCCTATTTTATCAATTGAAAATAGTTAATTTATTATAACACTATGGAACCTAAGAATATGACATACCGTAATAAGCAACTCCAACGATACACCTCACTTTTTTCCTTTTTACTGACGAATTATATATTATTATTTTGACTGCCCAGTCAGCACGTTTGCTTCATGAGTTGTATGACATGGGTTCGATTCACGCCGAGGGCAAATTTTGATGCGAAGAACATAGATGTTTGTTTTGTTTGGGTGTTGTTTTGTTAGTATGTTCATAATTGATTGATTCATAATAATGATGTCCATAATTATTTAAAAAAAAGAGTTTATTACTTTACCCACGGCTTTACTCGCGTATCCATTTTGGAGAAGTCATTTAAAAAATACTGAATTAAAATAAAATAATAATAAATATTTCTTTTTTAGTAGAATATAGCTTTATGGCATGGGAAAAACATTGTGAAAAACATAGATGTTTGTTTTAATGTTTGTTGGCGGCCATATTGGATTAACTTTAAAGTATTCTCCATTCTACTAGTCAATCCCATTGATTTAATTTTGATACCTATATTGAGGTTGTAGTGAAAAAATATGTAATCTGCCATTTTGTTGGCGGCCATATTGGATTTGCTTCTTTTTTATTATAATCTATTCTACTAGTCAAGCCCTTTCATTTGATACCCATATTGATGGTATTATGAAAAAATATGCAATCCGCCATTTTGTTACCGACCATATTGGATTTGCTTCTTTTAAAGTTTACTCTATTCTACTAGTCAAGCCCTTTTATTTGATACCCATATTATAGGAGTGGTGGAAAAATATGTAATCCTCTAGTTTGATGGCGGCCATATTGGATTTGCTTTTTTTTATTATAATCTATTCTACTAGTCAAGCCCTTTCATTTGATACCCATATTGATGGTATTGTGAAAAAATATGTAATCCGCCATTTTGTTAGCGGCCATATTGGATTTGCTTCTTTTAAAGTTTACTCTATTCTACTAGTCAAGCCCTTTTATTTGATACCCATATTATAGGAGTTGTGAAAAAATATGTAAACCTCTATTTTGATGGCGGCCATATTGGAATTGCTTTTTCATTTATTTTATTTATTTATGCTCTAATGAAACAGCGAGGTTTCGGAGTAAATGAAAATGTTGTCGACGTATACAATTTTTATATTTATGTTGATTTTTTAAAATTGCTCGACCGATTTCGATAAAATTTATATGAGACCACCTCAGATCTATCAAGCAAAAAAATAATTATCAAAATCGATTCATAATTAGCGGAATTATCGCGTAACAGACATCCCCGTTGGTTTATTGGTAGTATATCTGCCTTGAGAGCTATAGGGGGGTGGGTTCGATTCCCATTCAGGTCAAACATTTTGTGAATAAACAAATCTTTGTTCCGTGTCTGGGTGTTCTGTATGTATATAAGTATGTATTTACAAAAAAAAAGTATTGATGTATTCTATCAGTTATCTGACTTCACACAAGCTCTGCTTAGTTTGGGGCTAGATGGCGCTGTGTGTATAGTCCTACGATATTTATTTATTTATATTTATTTAACATACATACATTTTTGTAGCGATGATAGCTCAGTGGTTGACGCGGTCGGTTCGCATGCCGAAGGGCGTGGGTTCAAACCTTACAATGAGCTCGAACTGCTGGTGAAGGAAAACATCGTGAGGAAACCATAGCGTGGTGGTAGCGTACTCTCTAGTACTCGGCTGGCTAGCTACCACACGAGAGTTGAAAATATTATGTCCCCAAGCATCTAACCATGTGTTCTGGCAGCCTCACTTGAGGGCCAGTTCCATTCCAGGCTAGGTGTGCTTTACCATCTTCGACCACGCCTTCTCTTAACATCAGGTGAGCTGTGGTCATATCAAAGCTAGCATATCAAACCATTACAAAAAAAAATTGTCGAATTGAAAACCTCATCCTTTTAAAATTGACAGCCCTGTATGTATGCTCCAAGGCGTGGGTTCGATTCCCACCCAGGACAAGCATTTTGTGATGTAAACAAATGTTTGTTCTGTATCTGGATGTACTGTATGTATTTACAAAAAAAAGTATTGAAGTATTACCTATCAGTTATCTGACTTCCATAGTACAAGCTTTGCTTAGTTAGGGGTCAGATGGCGCTGTGTGTATTATTTATATTATTTAATTATTTAATATATTATTTAATTTTATTATAATTTATAAAATCGAGTCTGTTAAAAAAATAAAATAAAATACAACAAAATTTGTGTGCAAAAATAATCTTCGAGTGTTGGTTGATTTCGATCCCGTGACTGCGGAATAGAATCAGGTACCGATACAACTCGGCCACCTGTCTATGCCCACAAGTGGCAAATTTGTTGATCCGGTTCGTTTACTTTGTGATCGTACGTAAAAGCAATCTCAACAGCGACACAACCTCCCCGTCCGACAGTCGAATCGATACTAAAGCGGATAGGGGGGGGGACAGCGTGGTAGCTCTGCTTAGAATGGACGAAACGCGCAAAAATTTAGGTATTTCCTTCGTTTGTTCAAGCAAAATCATATTTTGATAATTTTTATGTAAAAACTATCTAGAGAAAATGTAATTTTATTGTTATACAAAGCCTGATGACTTTCCGTGCAGTATTTACGCCGTATCGAGGTTTTCTATAGATTGTTTGGGGTTACTTTGGATTTTTTTTCTATCGAGGAAACTAAAAGTAATCGTGTTTGTAAATTAGCTTACATATAGATTGGATCCTTAAATATTATCCTTTGTTTATTTGAAATTAAGGAATAAATAAATAAATAAATAAATAATATCTTAAACATGAACATCATTTATGAGGTTAACTCATAAATGATGTTTTAGTAATAACGAAAATACAACGAAACAAACAGTTCCAAATCCACTCGATACCGGCTTAACAAGATCATCATATTCATCTCTGTGAATAACTTTTACAATGGAACCGAGCCTGAAATCACGACAACAAAATGAATGAAATTTTATATTTTATAAGCGATTCCATTCTATTGGGATTACTGACATAACAAAAGTTATTCATAATGACGAGTATGGGTAGTTCTTATTATGAAGGAATAATACGAGACGTTTTTAGTCCCATACTTTTATTTCCTAAATTAAGTATGCAAAGTGGCCTGAGGTCAAGGTTTTTACTTAAATAAGCTAAAGTTTTGTGGGTCAGACAAAATATTGGAAAACAATTAAATTATATGCCTTTTAAAAAAATTTGAAGACAGGCAAGTGATAAATGGCACAGGAAAATTAAAATTAACTTTCAATATGTATAAAAATGCATGATAACTGACGTGTATATACTTAACTATATATAATTTATACATTGACTGAAAACCGTTCGAAAATATGATGTAAATGTTATTTTACTGCCAGAATAGTGAGAAATGACCTGGAAAGTGAGATTATTGAACATAAATTCTCATATTTATTGTTTATTTGAAAGTAATGAATTACAAAATTTTAAAATTAATGCACTAGGAATAATAGCAGTCTGTTTTAAACAAGACTTTGTAGCTTAATAGTCTAAATTTATGTTATAGAGATCATATATCAATACAGTAGCAATCATCAGAATCCTTTTCGTGTCTTTCTTTTTGATTTTTTCCTTTAACATTTGTCTTTTGTTTCTTTTTTTAGGAATGGGTCTTTGTAATATTGTTTTTTTTTTAATCTCTTCGCCTTGGTGTAACTAAAGTTTGTCATTTGCTTTTCTTTTCATGTTTTATTCGTTCATAACGTTTTCTTTCATTTTCTCGCTTTTGTGCTAATAGTTTTTCCCTGGTCTTTTTTTCTTAGCTTGTGGCGTTTTGGTTTCTGTGGAAAAAAGACCTCAACGAGTTAATAATACATACAATATTAAGAGGAAGTTAGAAATCTATGTGTCCTGTCTACATGGATCCAGACAAGTGATACACAGGAAAGTGATAATTTTAATGTTTTTCATAAAAGACACAAAAACGCTGTATTTGAATGACATGTTAATGCTTTATGGTATATTTACACCAGGTATATTAATCAAAATTATAAAAAATATTTAAGAAATCCAAGTATTTATTACGTAAAATACATACCATACAAGTGAAAAGTTTTCTGACCTGAACGCGTCTGCGGTCGGCGAAATCTTCGTGGCGACTGTCTCATTGGCTGTTAGGCGGAATTTTAAGCGGTAGTGACCTTATTTTACTACGTACTTAGTCTCGTATATCTGGCAACACTGCTTATTATTTAATTTATTGGTATTCTTCGCATGTTTTTAGCTGACAGGAATGTGATACACAATTCGTGTTGCCCCTATTCTATGACGAAAATCGACTAAAATTAGGGAGACACGAAACTTCTTTTTACGTTTTAGCAAAGTTTTATTCATTGTTACTATGACTAAATGCTATTTCTTTGATTTATGTACTTACTTTGCGTATTATGTCGGTAGAAAACTTGCGTTTTGTAAAATCGCCCCACAGGAAAGTGACAATTTTGCTCATTATTAGGCATTTTTCTCCAAAAAGATATTATCGAACCTAGCTGAATTTCAGTGCCCGTGTAGAAGTTAATTAGTTCCTTATTCCAGATTTAAAATAAATCAGAAATACTTAAAAACTAAAAGAGATATGATTTGAGCCCACCAAAATTACTTCACTATAAGAACTAGCCGTATAACGAATTTCTTTCGTAATTATACTGCCGTTCCGTATAACCTTGTATAAATAAATAAACTCGTAAATTATAACTACTACTACTTATTATATCTATATATTATATGTATATATACTTTTTTTTCATATCTGACCATTTCCAGAAACTCTCAGCATACCCAAGTAATGTTTTCACAATTGAATTAGAATTGTTTTTCCTAGAGTTGTTTTCACTAATATATCCGTGTGAAGCTAAGGGGCAAATAATAATTTAAATGTTTCCTTGCAAATTTAAACCATCGCAGAGCAGGAACTCTAATTTATATTATACCTGTAGAGAAAAGATTAGCTAGTAAACAGTTGTCAATCACCACGTAGTTGTGAAGCGTTTTATGATTATTTAAGTCTTAATTTATATTTCATTGACAGCCCTGTTGGTTCATTGGTAGTGTGTCTGCTTCGAGAGCTGAAGGGCGTGGGTTCGATTCCCACTCAGGACTAACATTTGTGTGACTAACATCGATGTTTGTTCTGTGTCTGGGTGTACTGTATGTATTATAAGTATGTATTTACAAAAAAAAAGTATTTAAGTATTCTATCAGTTATCTGTCTTCCATAGCACAAGCTCTGCTTAGTTTGGGGTCAGATGGCGCTGTGTGTAATGTCCTATGATATTTATTTATTTTTATTTTATTTATTTTATTTTTATAAATATTTCATACACGTGTTGACTCTTTGCCTCGCATCGATTTTGTCTAACAATTTCATAGTATTACGAAATGAGAGGAATATTTCCTAAGTGCAGTTAAGTAGCCAAATACCTCTTCGCGAATAATTATTTTCTCATTTCAAGATAACTCCATTGGTTTCTGTTTATTTTGATCAAAAATTTTTTCTTGCCATGTAAGACCGCGTTTTAATTAATTGAAAAACATTTGAATGCCAAATTAATGCTTTAAAAGAGACGTATTCATATTAAAAATCAATGAAATAAGTAAAAGATCTCGCAGCATTCGTTCGATCGCGTTCCACTAAAAACTGAGCTGAAACGCATCCGAGAGTTTATCTCGCACAACTGTCATCTACATATCACATACCTGTACTTTGCTAGCTTACATTTATACCAGTTTCCTTTATCTTCATTACAAACTGGGTTTATGCATGGCTATAGAAAAAACAGTAAATTCTATGTGACGAATTTTATAACCTAAATTCACACGTAAAATATATATTTATTAAAAAACATGCCGTGTTTGATTTTAAAAATGAAAGTGATTAAGTCATATTAACGACATAGGCGGGTTTTGTTTTGCAACACTTGTGATACGTACCTAGGTACCTAGATATCGTTAGCATGGCATGTGTCGTAGAGAATAAGCTCACCTGGCGGACGTTTTATAGTCGACTGAGAGAGGTCGGCTACTGCTAAGATGCTAATCAATGAGCCAGCGCTGGCGAGGTACCGGGCGAAAGAAATTTGGCTGTCCAACATCACGGGGCTTGAGGGTAGAGATATGGGCGAAAACTCCCTGTATGACACAGTCTCGTCAGCGCTCTCTATAACAAAACATCATATTAAGACAAACCGATAAAATTACTTTTAAAAAGCACAGAGTTATTTGCTGTCTATTTACGCAAGCATGCCACGCAAAGCAGATGCAAATAAATTGACGATCGGTCATAAATGTAAGCCCTTACAAAATTTGCTGTCCAAGTTTTCTGTTAAATACGATTCGATTTTTTTTATGTCTCAAAGTAATGAGCGCCAAATCAGCGACGCCCTAGACTTTTTTTTATTTACTCAAAACTTACAGTAATGCACCAAAACGTTTGTTTTGTTACTCAAAGTTCTGTGTATCGCTGCAATGGTCATGGGCAGGCGTTATCATTTACCAACAGTTGAAAAACAAAAAAATGTTTATCATCAGCTCTCGCTTAAGTGAACAGTTTTCTTTGTATTTAATCAAATACTGTTAGCTTATACTCTGAAACAACACAGCCTAATCTTTATCCCTGAAAATGAGGACGGATTGGTGAAGTACAGCTAGTACATTAGTCCAATCCATTGATGTCCATTAACAAGCTCAAAAAACGTTAAATCTATAAAACTCATACGACACTTTTACCTGCTATTTAAAAATTGTGCCATTTTCAGACATTTTAGCATTTTTCTTAAGAATAAAATAAGTTACATAAATTAAAAAAATACTCATGAAACGATCACACCATTCGTTATCCGTTTATAAGAAAATATTTTTTTACACTAATTACTTTTTTCCTTATATATTTTGTTATATTTGCGACTTACGTTTGTATACTTCAGAGTAACAATACGGTGAAGTGGTAGATTCTTTTATCATCCTTGGAGTAGTGTGTCTGTGGGCGGAGTGAATGTGGGACTCTTTTCCCTGCTCTCTTAACCTATCAGCGAAATTGAAGTGAATTCGTTAGAAATTCATTGTATTTTCGCATGTAATGTAGCCATATATTTATATCGGTTTGCTTCTTTAATTGCATCGCAAATCACTGCCCAATGTACCTACGCTCAGTCTTAGTACTAAAGAAAAAGTTTAGTCGTAGATGTACCTATATTTAACACATCGTACGATATCTATATCATTCGAATCTTAACACACCGTGGTTAAATCAGGTACTAGGTAGGATTGTTCCCGTTTTTCCAAATTTACAAAAAAAAACCTTTTTAACGTATCCCTATCCTATTTTAAATTACATATAATTATAATTGTCTAATAACCTTGGTACACGTAACAATTATATTACGGTTGTGAATTAATAAGTTTACCAAGAAAGAACTTGTTTACTGTAGATTTCAGGAGAACATCATTATTTGGGTATACTTTTCGGGGAATACAGAATCCCACACTGTTCCACCATCGCGCTGTACCAATACAAATGGAAACGCTTTGTCCTTACATATGTACATATTTAGGTATGTTGAGAACGTCTGCCATGTATAGACATAGACAGTGCCTTGATCGTGATAACTTGCAGTGAGATATTGAAACATTATAGGATGAAATCGAGTGATGCAATTCAACGAAAACTTGCGGAATGTTGTTGTATAGAGAAATTAAAGAGCTATTGAGACTTACAAGCGAACGTCTCTATGTATGTAACGCGCACCAAAGCAGCGATTCCTTGAACTTTGAATTGTTACTCAGGAGCTAACCTTTTGTTCGTCTCATTTTATTTTTTTTATGTAATTTTAATTCAATAGAATCAATCAACAAGCATGGAGAAGACGTGAATGCTCAAAAACTTTCCAGCCATGATTAGACCAGCATCATCTTAGATACATAAGCACAGGTATTTATATCATGCAATACTTTATTTCACACTTACAAATAATATTTACAATCCCCACAGTGTAGGCGGTTGTAGGCGTGCTTCAAAACTAATACATACTGTTAGGCAGCCCGTACACGTTCAATCATGATCACGATCCGCGATCCGCGATCCGCGATCATGATTTCAAAATTTCTAGATATTATGCGATCCGGAGCATCAGTCCGTCAATCCGCTTCGTACACGATCAATCTGGATCGCGATCATTGATCGCGGATCGCGGATCGCGGATCGCGCGCTACGTGTACGGGCTGCCTTAGAATTAATATCAAAATAAGGTATTTTAAAATACTACATACAAACGCCATCTCTTATGTTCTAGTATAGTTGTGTACCTACCTACTTATTTTCTACTAAATAAAATATTAGTCTATGCAAAGCCGCTACATGTGTTTCATTAGGTTATGGCCCAGTATTTATTTTCCTACTTATTTTCGGTATAATTGTGATTAATTTACGTGCGAAAGTGTAAAAATGTCGACGGCGGGTTATTTGGTAAACGTTCCGAGGCTCAAGGGACGAGAAAACTACGACGATTGGTCGTTCGCGACAAGCAATTTCATGCTACTCGAGGGCATCGACATTGAAAATGTTCCTGAGTCTATCACGGAAGCTGACAACAAGAAAGCCAAAGCCAAGCTTGTGATGACTATCGACTCCTCGTTATATGCGCATATCAAGTGTGAGACTACAGTGACTAGTGTGTGGAATAAATTGAAAAAGTTGTTCGATGACACGGGACATCAACGAAAGATAAGTTTGCTTCGAACATTGATTTAAATACGTCTTGAAAACTGCGATTCCATGACAGCCTACGTATCTCAGATGGTCGAAACTGCGCAAAAATTAAAGGGGACAGGTTTTGAGATCACAGATGAGTGGATCGGTTCATTACTTTTGGCTGGGCTACCGGATAAATTTTCGCCAATGATAATGGCGATTGAGCATTCTGGCTGATTCTGGTATCGCCATTAGTGCCGACGTCATAAAAACAAAATTACTTGACATGAGTGTAGAAATTGGCACTGAAACGGAAACGGCTTTTTGGTCAAAGAGAAGTGACAACACTTACCGTGGCGCCAAACCTCAACTATCAATGTCAAATAGTTCAACCAGCCGTAAACAAATTATATGTTATAATTGTAAGAAAATTGGCCATTTTAAAAATAAATGCCCAGATTTAAGAGCGAAAGACACGGTGAACGCTTTTAGTGCCGCATTTTTAAATGGTAGCTACAAAACCGATGATTGGTACATACATTGACTCGGGAGCAAGCATGCACATGACACCAAATCGTGAAAAATTGTTGCATACCCGGCAAGTGCTCGAGAAACGTGAGATAATTGTAGCAAATAAGATGACTGTTCCTGTTTTATGCGCCGGAGATACACAGATAAAAACCAAAGTAAATTCTCAGAACTACGACGTGATTGTGAAAGATATTTTGTGTGTACCAGACCTCTCAACGAATCTGCTGTCAGTCAGCAGGCTAATAGAAGCAGGAAATAGAATTACATTCCGACAAAATGAGTGCCTAATACACAGTAAACAAAACGAGCTCATAGGAATAGCTGAGAAAGTAAATGGTGTATACAAATTAAACACAGTGAAGTCTGAGGTGTTGGTGGCAGGAGCAGCACAGATATCGGTCAGTAACGCGCAGTGGCATAGACGGCTAGGTCATATAAATAGTAATGCCTTGCAAAAAATGAATGAAGGTGCTGTAGAAGGAGTTACTTTTAACAAGAAAGCTGGCATACAGATCCAGAATTGTGAAGTATGTTGTGAGGGTAAACAAACACGTTTTCCTTTTCCAGCCAACCATAGAAGTGAAAAACTATTGGATGTAGTTCACTCAGATTTATGTGGGCCGATGGAGACCAAGTCGCTTGGTCAGTCTAAATATTTTTTACTATTCATAGATGATGCCAGCAGAATGACTTTTGTCTATTTCTTGAAGGAAAAGAACCAGGTATTTCAGCGCTTTAAAGAATTTTGGGCTATGGTTGAGACTCAAACAGGAAATAAAATAAAGATAGTGAGAACAGACAATGGAGGGGAGTATTGTTCACGAGAGATGGAGAACTTCATGAAAGAAGCTGGTATCGTCCATCAGAAGACCAACCCACACACTGCAGAGCAGAATGGTCTCTCAGAGCGTTTCAACAGAACTATAGTTGAAAGGTCTAGATGTATACTGTTTGAAGCAGATCTTGACAAATGTTTTTGGGCTGAAGCAGTACATACTGCGGTATATTTAAAAAATAGAACGCCAGCCGCCAGTTTAGGCATGATGACACCATTCGAGAAGTGGACAGGTAAGAAACCTGACTTGAGCCATGTCAGAATATTTGGCAGTAAGGTAATGGTGCATGTTCCCAAAGTACAAAGAAAAAAGTGGGATAAGAAGGCTGACAGATTGATTCTAGTTGGGTATCCAGATGATGTGAAAGGATATAGATTATACAACCCAAAAACAAGGAAAATTACTACGAGCAGAGATGTCATCATTATGGAAAAGCAAGACTCTGACATGGCTCAGGTGGTAGTAAATAAGAAAGGAGAAAAGTTGGAGAAAGAAGGAAATTCAGAAAGAGAAGAAAACTCAGAAAGAGAAGATAGTTCATTGGAAGAAACAGTGTTAAATATGAATGATTCTACATATATCTGTGACTCATCGAGCAGTCAAGATGATTCATATCTCTCTGTGTCCGAAAAAGAAAATGAGTCTATCATAGAGGAGGTAGTTCCAGTAGTGGTTAGTAAGCGTCAGAGAAAACCCGTTGAATGGTATGGCATATCTAATCTATGTGTTTTGAATGACCTGGAATCCAGTGGCGGTGAATTCAGCTATGAAGACACAATGAATGGACCGGAGAAGGAACAATGGAGACAAGCAATGATGGATGAACTGAAAGCTTTCGATGACAACCAAGTATGGGAATTCGTGGACAGAAGGGAAGCTGATAGGGTAGTGCAGTGTAAGTGGGTTTTTAAGAAAAAGTTTGAAAGTGACAATAAAGTTCGATATAGGGCAAGACTGGTTGCAAAAGGGTATACTCAGAAACATGGACAGGACTACAATGAGACATACTCACCAGTACTTAGATACTCAACTTTAAGACTTTTATTTGCATTGAGTGTAAAACTTAACTTTCAAATTACACATTTAGATGTAACTACTGCATTCCTGAATGGCTATCTAAACGAAAATGTGTACATGCAAGTACCACCAAATTTAGAGTGTAAAGATAATTATGTTCTAAAATTAAAACGTGCAATCTATGGCTTGAAACAATCAGCTAGGGCTTGGAATGTAAGAGTGAATGATTGTTTATTGGAAGCCAACTTTGTAAAGTCAAAATTAGAACCATGCCTGTTTATTAAAAAATGTAAAAAGGAGCAGATTCTTATAGCAATTTTTGTTGATGATTTTTTCATTTTTTCAAACAGTAATAATATGCTAAATGAGTTAAAAATGTTGTTAATATCAAAATTTAAAATTAAGGATCTGGGACAAATAAAACAATGTTTGGGCATGAGAGTAAAAATGTATGATAATGGCTGTATTTCCTTAGATCAAGAAAATTATGTAGATCAAATTTTAAGCAAGTTTAATATGACAAATTGCAATGTTGTTGATACTCCAATTGAAAGTAATTTAAAATTAGAGAAAAGTACAGAAGTTAGTGAATCATTCCCATATTAACAACTGATAGGAAGCTTGATGTATTTAAGTGTCTTAACACGACCAGATATCTCCTACAGTGTAAGTTATTTGAGCCAATTCAATAATTGTTATTCTTTAATCCATTGGAAACATGCAAAAAGAATTTTAGGATATTTATGTAAAACTAAATCTTATGGGCTAATGTTTACTAAAGATAATTACAATTTAGAAGGTTTTGTTGATGCAGATTGGGCCTCAAATACTTTGGATAGAAAATCCTACACAGGATTTTACTTCAAGTTCTCAGGAACTGTTATTTCATATGAATGTAAGAAACAGCCGACTGTAGCTTTATCAAGCACAGAAGCTGAATATATGGCGATAGCAGAGGCATGTAAAGAGGCTATTTATTTAAAAAACATATTGTTTGAAATTGTAAACTTTTGTGATTATGTATAATGACAACCAAGGTGCTCAGAAATTGACAGAGAATCCCCTGTTCCATAAAAGAACTAAGCACATTGATGTGTGTCACCATTTTGTTAGAGAAACGGTTGCTAACAATCTTGTAAAGATAATTCATCTGCCAACGTCTGAAATGCCCGCAGACCTACTGACTAAAGGGTTAAGTAGTGTAAAGCATAACTACTTTGTAAAGAAGCTAGGTATTCAAAATATTGTTTGATGGCTGTATGCTATTTTTTTGTGTAACCAAAATATAAATGTTTAGATTATTTTGATAAATGGAGGTGTTAGAATTAATATCAAAATAAGGTATTTTAAAATACTACATACAAACGCCATCTCTTATGTTCTAGTATAGTTGTGTACCTACCTACTTATTTTCTACTAAATAAAATATTAGTCTATGCAAAGCCGCTACGTGTGTTTCATTACATACATTATGTATAAAATAAATATAAATACAGCAAACAAATATATATGGATACTACTCAATATTGATAAATAAATAATATGATAAATTGTATATAGTATAAATATACATAAATATGTACATCGATATCAGTTGGTGACGAATCGATTATACAAAAATTAACAACAATGCCCATTCTTTTAAAAAAAAAATGTTCGCCGACAAGCCTTTTATAAATAGGTTATGACGGCGCTTTCCGAATTTTAATTGGGAGCTCATTCCAAACGCCCACTGCTACAACTCTAAAGGAATAGCCAACGAAGGAAGTGGTACGACTAGGAGTATTGAGAAGAAGAAATCAACTGGCTCTAAAAGCGTTGGAGGTAAGAGTGCTAATTCCAAGTTGAACGCTCAGTGCACCGCGTTGACAGGTGATCTATAGCTAGTTATATTGGTATAAGTAATTTTACTTATGTAGTATTACTCACGTTTTATTATGTTGGATACTCCGAATATAGTGTTGGCTACATCCGGTAGCCTTCTTCAAGGAGTCAAAGCTGAGTACAACACGCGCGCGGTCTTGTCTTGCTTCACACTAAGGGCCGCTGCGCGCTTCGCATGCGAAAATAGCGGTTGATGCGCGGGCGCGGCGTCGGTGGGAATGCGTAGAGTGCCGACATGTGTTTGTGCTCTCTGGAGCTCTTCCTCATCAGAATCTTCCTGTACGCTATCAGCAATATTCTAACACACAGAGCTCACTGCAACATCTTCACGATTTACGATACGAGCTCCATAAAGACAAGGTCTCCATCTCTGTTAAAATTAGGATGCTTACTGCTCGTCTGCGCGTCTTGAATGTTCAGTGGTTAGCGCGGTAGATTCGCATGCCGAAGGGCGTGGGTTCAAACCCCAACAATGAGCTTGAGCTGCCGGTGAAGGAAAACATCGTGAGGAAACCATAGCATGGTGGTAGGGTACTTTCTAGTACTCGGCTGGCTAGCTACCACCCTCAAGTTAAAAATCTGCCGCCAAGCATCTAACGGTGTGTTCCGGCAGCCTCACTTGAGAGCCAGTTCCATTCCAGGCTAGGTGTGCTTTACCATCTTCGACCACACCTTCACTTAACATCAGGTGAGCTGTGGTCAAACACCTAGCCTGTCAAACATAAAAAAAAAAAAAAAAAAAAAAAAAATGTCCCCAACTTTCCAAGGCACTTAGAGCTTTTCGAGAGTTAGCATTTTTGCTTTATCGAACCGTACAAAGTGCATCGTGTCCATATCGAGGGAATGTTCTGCCACCGCCGCCCTGACGCTGTCCATGTTCTTCATGGAACGTACATGTTCAGCGAGTCTTGTCGCCACATTTCTTCCAGTTTCACCTACATAGCACAGGCCGCAATCTTAAGGAATCATGTAAACACCGAGGACACTTAAATACATATTTTACAACATAATGAAACGTGAGTAAACCCGTATAAATAAAATAAAAAATGTGTCAAAACCACATCAGTTTCCATCGTAAAATATTCGCATTTATAAATTACACACCCGGAAATGATATCGATAAATTATTCGCGTTAGATGTCTATATAATAATAATTATACTATAAGAGTTATATTATTATTATTAATTTATTAGGTAATGCAAACACATAATACTCCAGTGCCTTATTGACAATCGCTGATAAATAATAAAAAATAGTAAAATCAACTCCAGTCAAAACTAGTTACATCACTATTGAAGTGTAGTAATAAATAATAAATAAGTAGTGAGGTGTGAGCAGTGGGGGTCGTAAGCGTGGTATCGAGTACTGCTTTCTTTAATGGGTCGGTTCAGACAAATAACAACTTGTAGCACTGGAGTCGATAAAAATTAATCTCCTGTTTTTCCATCGATAAAATTTGTCGTTTTGTAGCAAACATCTATTTAGGTAGTTACTACCAGACTTAGTTTGTCATTATTCGCTTTTTGGTCGGATTTCCAAGTATCTGATTATTATATGCGTAATAGCGTATTTTGTAGCGATGATAGCTCAGTGGTTAGCGCGGTAGGTTCGCATGCCGAAGGGCGTGGGTTCAAACCCCAACAATGAGCTTGAGCTGCCGGTGAAGGAAAACATCGTCAGGAAACCATAGCATGGTGGTAGGGTACTTTCTAGTACTCGGCTGGCTAGCTACCACCCTCATGTTGAAAATCTGCCGCCAAGCATCTAACGGTGTGTTCCGGCAGCCTCACTTGAGAGCCAGTTCCATTCCAGGCTAGGTGTGCTTTACCATCTTCGACCACACCTTCACTTAACATCAGGTGAGCTGTGGTCAAACAACTAGCCTGTCAATCATTAAAAAAAAAAAAAAAACGTACCCGATACCCGCTTACGCATATAATCAGACATTTTAAATCAATTTTATCAACAAATACTTGGTTTACTTGGTGGTAGATCTCCTTAGCAAGAAGTGGTCTAGGACTCTAGCTAGGTACCACTGCAGTACCAGATCTGCCGCTAAGCAAAAGTGTGTAAACATTACTGTGTTCCAGTTTGAAGGGTACTGCAGCTAGCGAAATCACAGGGGGAGAGAGTTGAGAGACTAACCATAGAGTCACAAAGTAATTAGCGCCAAAGCAGTGATGCCTTAAACTTTGTTTTACTACACAAAGTTCTGTGTTGTGCTGCAATGGTCTTGGACAGGCGTCATTTTTTACCATCAGGAGAGCTTCTCGTTCGGCTCGTTACTATTACATGAGAAAAAATATATATTCTATCACTTTTTTTTTTAATAGATATTGCGTAGGTATTTATCGCATCGAAATAAAAAAAAGTTTGAAGGAAATTGACAGTATTTTATACGTTTTTTAGAAAATGTGACTATTTACAAATGATAGATGATCGTTTGCAACACAGCCATGAAGTTTATCGGGCGTCACACGCTAAACAAGTCACTCAGTGCAAAGCCAATCTATCTACACCAATATTATAAAGAGGAAAGCTTTGTAATTTTAGATTTTTGTAACGAATAAACTCAAAAACCACTGAACCGATTTCAAAAATTCTTTTACCGTTGGGAAGTCACATTATCACCGGGTGACATATGCTACTTTTTATCCCTGTATTCCCACGGGAACGGGAACTATGCGGGTGAAACCGTGAGGCGACTGCTAGTCTAAAATAAGATAATCCAGGATTGTGATAGGTCTCCACTACATTAATTGGACTTACCTATGTCATGAGAGTGATAATTGGCGTGAAAAGCAATTGATGCAATTAACTCAAGTTAACTCGCTTCGCTGTCCAGATAAATATGTTGCTAGGTATTGTAGACTGCTTTATACACTGTGACATGACATTCTATATCGTGCCTTTATAGCAAACATATTGATAATGATCTAAAGTATAACAATTATTGGATTCAGCCTACGTTTTAATCTTTAAATATCTTTTATAAAAGATATTTAAAGAACCCACTGAATTTATACGTATTTTTCGAGTTATTAGCGATTTTTCAAAAAATCATGACAGGGGACTGTTGGAGGCATCAGAGGACTGTGTTGCACTTAGAAAAAAGTCATTTTACTTTAATCAATCATTTATTATTTTTATGGCATATTTGCGCATCAATTAATCAACAAAGTTCCTTTAGAAAAATCAACAGAAAACAAAACTTTCTTTAAACATTCATATCAAAAATTAACATTTCCTATTTACTGACATCAACATAGTCTTATTATTTATTATAATATTAATCAGTAAATGCTTTATGTAGTATTTATTGAAGTAAATCTTGAGGAAAGTAACATGTAAGTTGTTTTCATCGTCATTAATCTCATTACTTACGGCAGTATAACGATATTGAACATTTTTCACAAGAACGTAGATAATATCCAGTATTGTAACATGAATTCTGAATGCTACTCGTTCATGCTATATCATCTCTGATCTTTGAGGGTACTTATTTGGTGTAGGTGTCAATTCAGGTTCAGCAGATTCAAGATCTTCCGGTTCGGACTCTGTAAACACTTCTTCTACTGTTCATCTAGGTTTTAGAGCTAAGTTGATACTGTTAAACTTATAATGCTCACAAGATCCACTGTTGCAAAAACAGCTGAGACTGTTCATTGTAAGTGTTTTACATTTAGTCGGACGGCCGAGGATGGAGCTGGAATAAACATCTGCAACCTGGTGCACATTCCATTTTGGACGCTTCCTCTTCAATTTTATCGCCCATTGTCTATGCCGTCGATTGCGATACATGTGATGCCAAAACCTCACTATTCATCATTCCAGCCGTAGGACGTCTACTGCTGAACATAGGCCTCCACCATTCACTTCCACAAAGACCGATTGGAAGCGGCTCGCATCCAGCGCGTTCCTGCGGTCTTTATTAAGTCGTCTGTCCGTCTTGTAGGTGTCTACGCTGCGCTTGCCAGTCTATGGTCTTCACTCCAGAACTTTGCAGCCCTATCGGCCATCAGTTCTGCGTGCTATGTGCCCTGCCTACTGCCACTTTAACTTGCTGATTATCTGAGATATGTCGGTTACTTTAGTTCGTATAAGGATCTCCTCATTTCTGATTCGATCTCGTAAGGAAACCCCGAGCATAGCCCTCTCCATGGCTCGTTGTGCTACTTTGAGCTTATCAAGAAGGCGCACATGGTTAGAGACCACTTTTCAGCGCCGTAAGTTATCACTGGTAATACACACTGGCTGAAGACTTTCGGCTTAAGGCACTCGAGGTAGTTCGGATTGCGCAGTTTTCCGAACGCTGCCCAGCCGAGTTGGATTCGACGACTGACCTCTTTCTCGAAGTTGGACCTACCTAGTTGCAGTGCTTGTTCAAGGTACGTGTCAACAACTTCAAGATCCGAATTCCCAACTGATACTAGGGTGGGCACAACATGGGCATTCAACATGACCTTTGTCTTATCCATGTTCATTCTAAGACCCACACGTTGGTAAACTCGATTGAGGTCTTTGTGCATTGTGCTGAGATTGTCCAACGATTTGCAATGGCCACTATATCGTCGGCAAACCGAATGTGAGTGAGCCGGCCAAGGCATCGCTCTTGGATTACTTTAACAAACTGATCAATGTTGTTGATGTTGCCTCCAGAATTAACAACAAAGTCAGCTGTTCTTTTGCACGTTGCTTCGATACTATCTGGTCCACTTTTGCCATGGCTACTTTCGTTGTACCTAGTTCTATGTAAAGTAGTCTTCAAAACTTCGATACACCGATAGTTAATATGGCATCGCTGGAGAGACTCAACCACCGCCCATATCTCGATCGAATCTAAGGCTTTTTCATAGTCCACAAACGCCAAACATAAAGGCAAATTATACTCTTCGGGTTACTTTATAATTTGCCTTAGCGTGTGGATGTGGACTATGGTATTGTAACCTTTTCGGAAACCGGATTGTAAATTACACAGTCCCCTGTTGTGTAGAACAGCCCCCTGTTGTATTTTTTGGCAGAGGACTGTGGCAAGGGGACTGTGTATTTTGGTTAAATTTCACAATGTTTACAAAACTAATGTAAAATAGTTTTTTAAACCTCTACTGATCAATTTAGGCATAAATAATAAAACAATAAATTATATATAGAGACAATTAAAGTAATTAACATAAATTGTATAACTTGCCAGAGGACTGTGTGTGGTAGCGGTCCAAACGCGTTTTTACCTCACTTATGACGCTCTGACACTAAACACAATTGTGTCTCGCCGCTGCATTCGGCAAGGTTGCCAACTTCACAACAATTGCGTTTTGTTTCACCCAAAAAAACGTTTGTAAACATTACAGTTTTTTTAAATTATGGCTTTAACTTTTTAGCAGGGGACTGTATAAAAATTCTGGGGACAAAGTTTACAGGACTTTACTCAATAAATAAAATACGTAATGAGATCTTGTTTTACGAAAATAATATAATTTAATTATTTTTCTTTATGATATTAAATGCCAAATGTATGTAGTTTCAATAACTTTTTCGTAAATCTCATTTCAAGGTGGGAATACAGTGATGGGGACAGCTAGGGGACTGTGTTTTTAGAGCTTCTATCACTTCTAGAAAAAAACTGAAAATAGTTACGGTTCTAAAAACTATGTGCCCGTAAAGTTTCGGGGTTAAAGTTACATTAGGAGTGATTTTTTTTTAAATAATTAAATTACTTTTGGAAATAATCGTTAGGGACAGCCGATTACGAGTTTACAGAGAATCGCCCTTATATGTTCTTACTTCTAACGTATTCATTTTTTTTTAATAAAATGTTCTTATTAGCCTAAGATAGTGTAACGACAATCGAAGATTTTAACAACAACAACAACAGTTTTATCGAGAACTTAATCTAGACCTATATTAGTGGTAAAAGTATGAAATTACCGTTTCGTACTAACTTTTTTTGTAGAATAATTTTTGTTTTTGCTCTCTTTGGCTACTTATCTCGGAAGATCATTTTAACCCTTTGGGATAGAACTCTAGGGGCCCGGTCTCCACCCATTTTGTGAAGGCATTTTGTACTTCCGGAGAAGTTTTTTTTTCGTGCAGAAAATTGTCGAAATCGCAAAGAAGAAATTGTAGTCGGTTAGAGCGAGGTCCGCAGTGTCGAGGATGAAGGTTTCTAACTGCAGGTCTTGTAGTGTTAAAACTGATGCAGTGTGAAGTTTTGTGACCTGTTCTGTGCAGATCAGTCATATCACGAGGCACCCATTTTTTTTAGTAGTTGACAAACTAGGTGTTTGACCACAGCTCACCTGAGTGAAGGTGTGGTCGAAATGTTAAAGCACACCTAGCCTGGAATGGAACTGGCTGAAGTCAAGTCAAGTCAGTCATTTTTCAAGTTTTTTACTTTTATTGCATTTGGGTATGCTTTTTTGGTTGTAGATCTTATAAGCAGGAGGTCGACTAGGCAGGTGCCACTGCAATACCAGATATTCTGCCGCCAAGCAGTAGTGTGTGAGCATTACTGTGAACTGCAGCTAGCAAAATCACAGAGCTGTTGAGACTAACCATCGAAAGTTTTAAAGTAATGACCGCCAATGCAACGATGTGTATCGTTGCAATTGTCATGGACAGGCTTTATCTCGTACTATCAGGAGAAAGTCTGGTTTGTCTCAATATATACAATTTTTTTATCTTATCATGCCGCTAATTCCTCTGTAGTTTGATACAGATCGGTTTCCATTATCGCTTTCATTTCATCGTCATTTATCTTAGTGGCTGGACTTCCTTGTTCATTCTTCAAATCAAAGTTTTCACTACGAAGGCGGTTAAACAATGCGTTCGTTAGCCGTATCCTTACCAAACATATCATTGATATTAGGAGCCAGTTTTACCGCGTCGGAACACGTATTGCAAAATTGCTTTGATTTTTGCTTTATCCAACTTCACGTTAAAAGCTAAATGTCAAACTAAGTAATTGATGGTTTTTTCAAATTTAATAAACATTGAATTAGATGAAATAAAATTAAATGCAAATTATATCCTAACATATACACGCCAGTTTTTAATGCTACAGAGAAACTAATAATAATTAAATTTAAATAGAATTAACTAATCTAAATTAATAAATCAAATTGCACGTCAAAGTAGTGTTAGTTTTTTTTCAAATTTGAATATTATAGTTTTCGTATGACTCTCTTTTCCCACACTCCTAAATCTGACACCATGCAGGTTTAATTTCTATTCAGAGTGGCCAGTGCGTTAACACATAATTCGGTATGTAAAGAAAAAAAATACTTTGCTGATTCCAAAACCATTTCGAAATATTACATTCCTGTACATGATTTTTCCGTTTAAAACTCTTTAAACTATGAGACGGGGTTTATTTTAATAAAATACATAAAATAAATTTGACTTTCAATTAACCTCTAATGACGTCATGTCCTTGGCTGTATAAGGATTCTTTCAGTGCCTAAAAAAGTGCATATTTTACATATTCAGCCAATGTTATGACGTCACAGCTATAAAAAGTTTGAAAATGTATTAGAATTAAACTACCGCATAGAAAGCCAAAATATTCAAATTAGTTTCATAAAATAAAGTTTACTATCAGTAAAAAATATAAAATAAATACAAAAAAAAAACTTTACATACCGAATTTCATATTTTAACCTCTTTTATTATATTTTTAGCGTAATTTCAATGTTTATGTTTTAAACAGTCATAGTCTGCAGTGGTGAACTAACGGCTATGAATGTAGGGAAAACTGTAGCTATTCACACTGCCACAGTTTGTAGTGGTAGATGCGGTAGCAATTGTATGTAGCAACAAACAGTGAAGCCTGCCGCACACAGCTACGGAAGCCGCAGGCTGCTTCAATGTGAGATAGGCTTAATTCGTACCTTGGTTAGTGCTTCTAGCTGGCCCTGCATCTTGAATCATATCTTCGGTATCAGAATCTGATGATTGTATTGCGATGACACGCTAAAAAGAAAACAACTATATACCATACAAAACTAAAAGTAATGTTAATGCTGCACCCATCGCGTAGCTTGTGTAAAGTGCAACGAACACCAAGATAATCCAGGCAGTAATCGATCGAGTGGCATTTCATTCTGAGCGCTACCGTGGATCAGATATCACGTTCAATTTAGGTCTCGGTTGTTAGTTCTATATGTTCATAATAACAACCATCAAGCTATGTCTGATGCCTTATTAACTCAGCTATTAGACCTGGCCACCCAACCTATACGAACCTAAATAGATATCTACTTACTTTATTACAGATTTTATATCTACTATTACAAGTGAATCTTACTAATTATGGTAGATCACTTTCTAATACACCACCAGTTCGTTGGTAACCACCCAAAAGTTCACAATCTGCCATTTCGGTAACATCTCTTAAGAGCTCATTTAAATTTCAGGGTAACCTTGTTTAGAATTAACGTCCATGCCATCTCTTGAGAGCAAGGTTAGGTAAAACACTTCAATCATCAAATTAATAAATAAAAATCGTAGGACATTACACACAGCGCCATTTGACCCCAAACTAAGCAAAGCTTGTACTATGGAAGCACAAGTTTGTACAAATCAAATTATATATTATTACAGGGCTAACCATCGAATAATTAAAAGTAATGAACGCATCTAAGTTGCCCTGGACTTTGTTTTGTTACTCAAAGTTCTGTGTATCGCTGTAATGGCCATCGACATGCATTATCTCTTACTATCAGAAAGAAAGAAAAACGATTAATTCTGTAACAAGCACAAAAACAAACAAACAGACAGACAAAAGTTACAAAATAGGGGCTCACCTCAGCATAATGCTGGTCATACTAAGTGTTATGACCAGCGCTGGTCTTCCGGTGAGCCCTTGAAGTTTATACAACAAAAAATAAATAAATATATGTACGATGTACGGCTTACATTATATCCAGACTTCTAGTTTTAATTACGGTTTTATTTATCTCATCCAGACGAGAAACAAAAAAAAATAGAAAGAACAGACTAAACAGAAATAAACATCAGGAAAGCGCCATCTCATTGCTTTTACAAAAAAATAAAATTAAACTTTGTCCTGTTGCTTTAATTTATTATTAGTCGTATAAAAACAAATATGGTGTAGCTTAACTAACCTCGTCCATAGCGTAGGGGAAACTCGAACTCGAAGGCCCGGCTTCCGAAAAACGAGCCGCCGACGGATTTTCAGCAGAACACTGTTAAAAAAAAGATCCCACATTAAAATCCCACGCTATTGTTACAGTGTGTAACGATAAATGCAACTTAAGGTGGTTCGATTTCAATACAAATATATTTTTGCCATTTATGGACAAATGGAGCATAATTTTACAGTGAAATCACAGAATAATCTACTGTTTTATTCAAGCAATTGTGATTTACCGCAAATAAAGACCAAAATAAATGCCAGTAGCTGTGATTTCACTGTAAAATTATGCTATACATTGTAAACATAGATTTCAAGTTGAATGTTTAAGTTGTTGTTGTTGTTGTTTATTTTAATAAACTTTTTGTCAAATTATATTTTTAGGTTTATGTCAAATTAGTTTTAGATTTTAAGTAAGATTAGGTTTTGAATTAATAAGCTGTGTCAAATTAGTTTAATTTAAGTCCTCATCACTGTTGGAACTGGAACGACTGTTAAGCGGAAATAAACTAGATATTATATACCTTAAACATTCAAAATGAACTTCCGCAAAGTAACGCCTGAATCAATCAATTTTATCTTATATTTTAAGTATTTACACTCCCTTACCATTAAACTGAGAATTTACTAAAGATGGTTACCTAACTAGTGCTAATTCAATCAATCACACACACACACACACACACACGTTGTCAACTCATGTAACGCTTGTTTTTCAGTTTATAAATTCTTTTACCTGTCACACCGTAGTACTTAACTTACTTCTTAATTTAGGTAACGCATTTATTTGGTCCCTTTTTTATGGTTGACAGGCTAGGTGTTTGACCACAGCTCACCTGATGTTAAGTGAAGGTGTGGTCGAAGATGGTAAAGCACACCTAGCCTAGAATGGAACTGGCTGATCTGGCTGTCCCTGCGATACAGGTTCTCCTAGTGCAGGCTCGACTAGTAATATTGTAGCCCCTAATAACCTTACATATATAGGTATATCATATATAATATATAGGTCCACAGAATGTTTAGTTATAAGGTTTTATGTTCCACGTTTTAAAAAATAAACAATTTTGTATTTAGTATTGATAGGATAAGTATGATAAAAAAATATAGACAGTCATGGAGACTACCGCAAGAAGTGAAAACTTTTGTAATGAACGTGAACAGTGGTTAACGCGGTCGGTTCGCATGCCGAAGGGCGTGAATTCAAACCCTAAAAATAAGCTTGAGTTGTCGGTGAAGGAAAACATCGTGAGAAAACCATAGCATGGTGGTAGGGTACCTTCTAGTACTCGGCTGTCGAGCTTCCACCCTCAAGTTTGAAATCTGCCGCTAAGTACCAAACAATGTGTTCCGGCAGTCTCACTTGGGAGCCAGTTTCAATCCAGGCTAGGTGTGCTTTTGTGTGTGTGTCTCTTGGTGGTAGATCCCCTTAGCAGGAGGTCGTCTAGGTAGGTACCACCACAGTACCAGATATTCTACCGTAAAGCAGTAGTGTGTCAACATTATTGTGTTCCGGTTTAAGGGATACTGCAGCTAGCAAAATTCCAGGGCTGTTGAGACTAACCATCATAAGTCAATGAGCGCCAAAACAGCGATGCCTTTATTTGTTACTCAAAGTTTTTTGTACCGCTGTAATGTTCGCGGACATGCGTTATCTCCTACCATCAGGAGACAGTCTCGCTCGACTCATAACTTTTAAATAATAAAAATTACAGGAATAAGGTTTCCTCATCCTATTCCGGAGCAATTGGAATTGTTCCAATTTTTAGGGTCGTACTTCTCAATGAGTGGTACTGATGAGAGAGATCATGAGATGATCTCATTATCTCATGATGTCTCTCTCATCTCTGTTCATATGTGTGAATAATAAAGAGTACATCAATCAATCAATCTCTATTTGATACACGATGAGATAGGATTTTCGCTCTCGACAAGGACGGCGGCGGCATGGGGTTTTTTTTTTTTTGCAACCAAAAACTAGTTCTGCTATCCTTATTCTAAGCGAGCCCTTTGTGTTTTCATTTCATTTTGGACATGCGCAACGGGCGAGTACGCGAGACGAATCGTCACAATGTCTACTGCGCGCGCAATCAATCCCAAACCTCGTCTCGCCAAACATATCTATGTAGTTATAAATACATATCCAAATGAAGCAAAACGATTCACCATGGAAACCATAAAGTGAAAATTTCATAGAGAACCGAGACGCGTATACCGGGAAGGGATGGATAAAGTCTTTCTTGTATTTTTTTGCTCCATCTTAATATGTAACCACAAAGCCTAGGCACGAAACATACTAGGCTCTTTGGTACACTAGATGCCTAGTTTACTAGGCTCTATGTATATAAATGATTACCATTACTAGGATAGAATATAACTTTGTACACAGAAACATTGTCGTACCTATCTTAAACAAGCCGAAAATAAAAAAAAAATCTATAAACTGACTGCGAATAAAATAGCTATGGGTAATTAAGGGAAAAAACTTTTTTTAAATAATTTATTATTTCTAATTAAATTTAAACATTTCTACACTAATTATAAAGGAGAAGGATTTGATTTTTTGTTTGTTTGTATTGAATAGGCTCCGAAACTACTGGACCGATCTGTATAATTCTTTCATTATTAGAATGCTACATTATCACTGAGCGTCATAGGCTATATTTATCTTGTTAATCGAGTTTTGTTTTCCCGCGCGAAGCCGGGACTACTAGTAACTTATAAACCTATACAATATATTTTAATTGAAGACAAATGTTCGTCAGTATATAAAAATTTATAAATAAATAAACTGTTATCCTAGGTCATTACACCTAGCGCTATATAACTTGCATGGTGGTAGAGTACTTTCTAGTACTCGGCTGGCTATACCACCCTCGAGTTGTAAAATCTGCCGCCATGCACCTAACGGTGTGTTCCGGCAGCCTCACTTGAGAGCCGGTTCCATTCCAGGCTAGGTGTGCTTTACCATCTTTGACCACACCGTCACTTAATATCAGGTGAGCTGTGGTCAAAAACCTAGCCTAACAGCTATAAAAAGAAAAAAAAACTAAGCAAAGCATGTACTATGGAAACCAGATAACTGATTGAATACTTAGATTTTTTTTGTAAATAAATAAATAAAATAAACAAACAGAACACCCAGACAGAGAACAAACATCATATGTTTATTGTATGTTCAGCTATCGCAATTACAGCCCTGATGAGACAATCCATTGATATCTCAAAGTAATGAACGCAATAGCAATAGCCTGATCAAAGATTCATTGCTTAAAAGTATATTTGTCATGGTCATGAGCAGACATTATGTCTTACAATATAAATTAATATCACAAAATACGTTTCCTTCACTGTCCTTCTTTCAAATTGGTGGTAGATCTCCTTAGCAGCAGGTCGTCTGGGTAGGTACCACCGCAGTACCAGATATTCTGCCACCAAGCAGTAGTGTGTAAACATTACTGTGTTACGGTTTGAAGGGTACTGGAGCTAGCAAAATTACAGGGCTGCAGAGACTAACTATCGAATGTCGCAAAGTAATGAGCGTCAGCAATGCCCTGGATTTTGTTTTGTTATTCAACGTTCTACAATGGTCATGGACAGACGTTATCTTTTACCATCAGAAGACTCATTACTTTTATAGGAAAGAAGACGGTATATGCGTTTGGTCATTACTCTTGGTCTAAGAGTTATATCTATCTATCTATCTTGTAGCGATGATAGCTTAGTGGTTAGCGCGGTAGGTTCGCATGCCGAAGGGCGTGAGTTCAAACCCTGACAATGAGCTTGAGCTACCGGTGAAGGATAACATCGTGAGGAAACCATAGCATGGTGGTAGGATACTTTCTAGTACTTGGCTGGCTAGCTACCACCCTCGAGTTGTAAAATCTGCCGCCATGCACCTAACGGTGTGTTCCGGCAGCCTCACTTGAGAGCCAGTTCTATACCAGGCTAGGTGTGCTTTGCCATCCTCGACCACACCTTCACTTAACACCGGGTGAGCTGTGGTCAAACACCTAGCCTGTCGTCAAATTAATTTTATTTATATTTTTTACGTAAAAAATAAAAAATGAGTGAGACGAACGAGACGCTCTCCTGATGGTAAGAGATAACGCCTATCCATGACCATTGCAGCGATACACAGAACTTTGAGTAGCAAAACAAAGTCCAGGGCATCATCGCTTTGGTGCTCATTACTTTGAGACTTTCGATGGTTAGTCTCAACAACCCAGTAATTTCACAAGCTGCAGTACCCTTCAAACCGGAACACAGTAATGTTTACACACTACTGCTTAGCGGCAGAATAACTGGTACTGCGGTGGTACCTGCCTAGACGACCCCCTGCTAAGGAGATCTACCACACCTATATTTCTACCACAAACCCTCTTTTCTGGAAGACTTATCACGATTTAAGCGATCATTCGTGATACTTTAGCAAAATGTGGAATATGCTTGCTGCGAGACCTTTCCGCTGAGTTACGTGTGTGTTTACGGGTTTCTTCGGTAGGAAGGCCTACCGAAGGAACCCGCTGAAGAAAGAAAGGAAAGCAAACCGTCTACCTAAAATAAATTTGTTTATTGCCATAACACGAATTACATTAACATAAATTAACTAATTGAACCTTATAATTGGCATACTAGATTCTGTAGCATTACTTGTGTAATGTGTACCCTGCACTAAGTAAGAACTTGCGTCGCAAGGGCCACCAGAATTTGTAAAAACTTTTCTAGGTTTGAATAGGTTCGAGATATTATAGGTTCATTTAAACATTGAAAAAAAAGACAAAGAGACAAAATAGACATCTATCTATCTATACCTATACTATTATAAAGAGGAAAGCTTTGATTGTTTATTTGTATTGACTAGGCTCCGAAACTACTGCACCGATCTTAATAATTCTTTCATTATTGGAATGCTACATTATCCGTAATGGGCATAGGCTTTATTTTATTTAAAAAACAATTTGGGATGTCATCTACAGCTTATAAAGATGAAATATTTAATTTTTTGTTTGTTTGTATTGAAAAGGCTCCGAAACTACTGGATCGACAAATTTATATTGTTAATCGAGTTTTGTTTTCCCGTGCGAAGCCGGAGCGAGCTGCTAGTATTATACATATAAAATTAAATATGTGTGTCGTGTATACTTATATATAGTGCGTGTGAGTGTGTGCATGCGTGTATGTGTATGTGTGTGAGAGTTTGTTGTCTCAGTGATGCTCTGTTCGAGTTTTTCTGTAAAAAACTTACCTCATCTCTTTGTTCGTCGGATTGACGGAAAGCGCGATTGTGCAACAGCTTCTTTTTGTTATGATAGGAGTATATTTCGGCGCGAGCTAACAAATATTTTTCTGTTGATTGGTATCTGAAACAAAGGGAAGTGAATTAAATAAAGTCTACCCGCAGGACTAGTAAGGGTTACGAGAAACGAATGTAGTTGGTGGTAGATCTCCTTATTCTCCTTTTTATACCTAATAGGTTCGCGTTTGACTACACCCTGCCTGATGTTAAGCAGGATGCAGTCCAAGATGAAGCATGCTTACCTAGAAAACCTGTTTACTCTAGATTTGAAGACACCCAAATTGTACATCGCGGGAAAAACAGACGCTGGCAGAGAGTTCCACATCCTCGCTGTGCGTATGAAGGATGTGGAATCGAAGCGCTTAGTCAGTACGTGGGGAAGGTCACCATGTATGGATAGCGCTTAGACCTAGTCTGCCTAGCTGTCCGGTAACAGAAAGCGGCTGGCGGAACCAAAGTAAGTACGTACCACCGCAGTACCAGATTTTTTTATTTTTTTTATGGTTGACAGGCTAGGTTTTTGACCACAGCTCACATGATGTTAAGTGAAGGTGTGGTCGAAGATGGTAAAGCACACCTAGCCTGGAATGGAACTGACTCTCAAGTGAAGCTACCAGAACTCACCTTTAGATGCTTAGCGGCAGATTTTACAACTTAAGGGTGGTAGCTAGCCAGCCGAGTACTAGAAAGTACCCTACCATCATGCTATGGTTTCCTCACGATGTTTTCCTTCACCGGCAACTCAAGCTCATTGTTGGGATTTGAACCTACGCCCTTCGGCATGCGAACCGACCGCGCTTACCACTAAGTTATCGTCGCTACAGATATTCTGCCGCTAAGCTGTAGTGTGTAAACATTACTGTGTTCTGGTTTGAAGGGTACTACTGGAGCTAACGAAATTACAGGGCTGTTGAGACTAAACGAGAAGTCGATAGCCCTGTTGGTTCATTGGTAGAATGTCTGCTTTAAGAGCTGAAGGGCGCGGGTTCGATTCCCACCCAGGACAAGCATTTTGTGATAATTGATTTGATTATAAACAAATGTTTGTTCTGTGTCTGGATGTACTTGTATAAGTATTAAGTATGTATTTACAATAAAAAAATTATGTAAGTATTCTATCAGTTATCTGACTTCCATAGTACAAGCTTTGCTTAGTTTGGGGTCAGATGGCGCTGTGTGTAATGTCCTACGATAATTATTTATTTATTATTTAACCAAAGCAAGAAGTCAAAGCAGCGACACGATTGTTTTATTACTCAAAGTCCTGTGTATCGCTGCAAATGGTCATGGACAGGCGTTATCTCTTACCATCAGGATAGCGTGTCGTTAGTGTCATTACATTTACATTTTTTTTAAACTAAGAATAGAAGTCATTTTATCATTAATTATGAAATATTTTTACTAATTGGCCGTAAAAATCTGCTGTTCCATAGAAAAAACCATTCTTGTTGACAATAATGACAATGGGTTACACAAAATGGTATTCTAATTTAATCGTATAATATTGTTAGCACTGGTTTTAAAAATCATAATATAATTTTGCAAAATTAATAAGGTTACTTGTGCTAATGACATAATTAAGAAACTCGTAATCTAGGGAATACTAACTGTTGATAGCTACATACAAATACAAAAACTTTTATTAAAAACAGCTCAGTCACAGGTCATTCTTCCATTCATATTAAAAAATATCAAAATCATAATATGTCACATATAAAATAATTATGTCAATATGATTAAATGTCAATAAAAACAAAAATATTATATTCACTTACAAGTAATTCAATAATTTTGCAAAATATATTATCCATAGATAGTTTTGGTTTTTGAATAAATGTTCCGCTATAATATGGATTAAAGAAATAAATAAAATAATAAATATCTTTTGGACATTTCACACAGCGCTGTCTATCCCCAAACTGAGCAAAGCTTGTACTATGGGAACCGAATAACTGATGTTTACTTTTTTATGACACCACAACTATATTTGTAAAAAAAAACAAAAAAGCAATTGCCACACGTATGACGGACAATCACTTGAGAACGGCTCGACCGATTTGGTTGAATTCCTTTTCGTTCGAGTTCCTAATAGTCAGGTAAAGTTTTTTATAAAAGAAATCGTTTGGAAAATCTATGGGAATGGTGAGAAATTAAGATGGCATTATTATATGAAAAATGTCAAAGAAAACGCCGGTGAACCCCCGGTACGCAAGTCAGTACATATTAAAATATAACCTAAAGACAATATTACAAGTAATAATACAAATTATAACCATAGAATTTTATAACGAGCAAATAATTGGGTAAATATATTGTTGTTCTTTAAAAAAGTGAGTTGTTATAAAAGTATTTTCATTTTTATATAAGCGTTCAATAATATATCTACAATATGGTATATCAAAGTATGTAATCAGAATAACTTTTTGACAAGTAATATCATGTAAATGAACGATAGTAGGATGCCAGTATCAAAATAGGTGGTAATTATACTATTAATTATTATTATTATGTATTACAATGGGACCATAAAATCATAAGAAATAATTCTCCAATAATTTGAGACGTAGGTACAATGTAATCTTTTATTCTAGACCAATAATAATTGCATCAATTAGAAGCTGCCGATTTCTTTCCTGGGGGATACATTAAAAGTTTGTATGCTAAAAGTTGAGAACTTAACAAAATATTCTATACTTACCCATTCTTAATAATAAATTCGCGCAATTCCCGCTCCTTCTGCTCAATCTCCTTTTGCCTTTGAACTTCGTCCGACGAAGACATTTCACCACTTTCCAAAATAACTTACAGTTAAAAAGTCCGCAAATACTAAAAAAGTAACTTTCGTTAAAGTAACGCTGATAGATTTATTAATTATTGAAAACGTTTTTTTTTTTTGTTTTATTAACTGCTTTACTTTGTATTTTCGCCTACTTATAAAGTATATTTGTTGTCTATATAATTATATTTAACAAGAAATATTATCTTCTTTGTTAAATGATGAAAGTACGAGATGAATCCACCTTGTTGTGTTGACAACGCACGGGAAATCACTGTGTTTGGAAGTACGACGCGCTTTATTTTATACTCTGGTATTGTGAGACGAATACTCGGGACATGGAACACCCAACAAGTGGTTGATTCGAACTTTTTTATATTGGTAGTTAGCTAATTCGTTCCATTATTATCTGACTGCCTCGATAGCTCATTTGATAGTGAAAGAAAGAAAGGTTCTTTACGTTTAATTCTGTAACAAGCACAAAAACAAAAACAAACAGAGACAGACAAAAGTTACAAAATAGGAGCTCACCTCAGCATAATGCTGATCATACTAAGTACATCAGCTTCACGAGCTGTAGGGCGTGGGTTCGTTTTTTTTTTTTTGAATTGCCAGGCTATGTGTTTGACCACAGCTGAAGACCATGTTAAGCGAAGGTGTGGTCGAATATGGTAAAGCTCACCTGGAATGGAACTGGCTTTCAAGTGAGACTGCCGGAACACACAGTTAGGTGCTTGGCGGCAGATTTTCAACTTGAGGGTGGTAGCTAGCCAGCCGAGTACTAAAGAGTACCCTACCACTATGCTACGGTTTTCTCAAGATGTTTTCCTTCACCGGCAGCTCGAGCTCATTGTTGGGGTTTGAACCCACGCCCTTCGGAACGCGAACCTACCGCGCTAACCACTGAGCTATCATCGCTACACTCCCACTCAGGAGAAACATTTGTATGACGAGCATAAATGTTATATATCTGGGAATTTTTGTAATCTATCTATACTATTATAAAGAGGAATGATTTGTTTGTTTGTTTGTATTAAATAGGGTCCGAAACTACTGGACCGATTTCAAAAATTAGTACACCGTTGGGAAGCTACACTATCACCGAGTGACGTAGGCTACTTTTTATCCCTGTATTCCTACGGGAACGGGAACTAAACGGGTGAAACCGCGAGGCGTCCGCTAATATATTATAAGTACAACAAATAAAAGTATAAAAGTATTATATTAATTATCTGGTTCCCATAGTACAAGCTTTGCTTAGTTTGGAGCTAGATACAGCTGTATGAGATGTCCTAAAGATTTTATTTAGATGAAACGTATGCTTTGATATTCATGAATCGATTTACATGTGCTTGTTTTTTTTGTTAATTGTTAGATAGCGATGGGAACATGGTACGATACGGTTTTCTGCCCCTGCAACGCTAGACCCGGCACTCGCACGATGATACGATTTAAACTCCAAGAAGTTTCATCTCACACTCGTATTTAATAAACTTTCGCAATTTTGACGCATAATTTTATTTATCACCGCGCAAATACATAATTATTAAAATCGCGCACAAATTCTAAAAATATGTTTTGTTTATTGACGTCAACGTTTCGGCCATGTTTCAATAGCCGTGGTCGCGACCTGACTGGAGATTATGGGTCGTCTTGGAGTAAAATGAGGGTGTCGTAATCTCCTACCTTCATTTTGGTCTTACAAAAAGTAATGTTGTCACCACGGATGACTGAATGTCAGTAGACATTTCTGAATCTACGTTGCGAAACGAGAACTTGCTTATGATTAAGTCGCGGTGATAAACATAATCACCATCTACATCACCTACTTACACTAAAACTTGTGTAGGTCAAATTCTGTACGTTGAAGATATTTTGGAAATGGCAATCTATTATCGAAACTGAAGCATAATTAATTAATGTATATCTTGAACGCAAATTCTGATTAAAAAAAAGTTAGTACAACCAAGCATATGTTCCTTCACTGGTAGCTCAAGCTGAAACATTGTTGTTGTATGAACCCACGCCCTACGGCGTGTGAACCAACCGCTTCAACCACTGAGCTGTCATCGCTACAAAAGTACTACTATTGATTTTTTTATTATAGTTTAATATTATTATAGTGCAATGTACGTATCTGTGTACTTAGTTTCTTTAAAATAAATATTTGTAGGTACTTTACATAATTATAGGTACATTAGTTTGATAGATACATGTCATTATTATTTATTTGTTATTATAGTTTAGGTTTTGTTATAAACAATTTGATTTACAGAAGTGTTCAATCAATTTTCTTTTTATGTGCCAAAGCTGCCGAAGCAGGAGAACATCGTGAGAAAACCAAAGCATTGTCGTAGAATACTTTGTAGTACTTAGCTGGCTAGTTGTCACCCTAAAGTAGAAACCTGATTTACACTAGCGCAGCCTGCCTAGGCCACAAATTTAACCACTACTGCAGCCCGTGTTAAAAATGTAAAATAATTATAACACACAACATTAACCCTCGTCGAGGTTTGTCTCGTCGTGGGGTCCTCTTCAGCTCTTTATTTTTAATTAATTAATTTTAACAACAGTAGGTACCTACAATAAAAATAGGAAGTCATCGTGATAGATGCAAGCGAGCGCCTAGCGTAATACAGCATTTTGTATCTGTAAAACCGCGACAAGTTTCAAAAGATCTAGACGTTGTTTTAATAGCCCCATTTTAGGATACACAAAGTTGTATTGACAGTCGAATTGGCTTTGTATAATATTAGCCAGCCGTGATAAGTGTTATCTATACATGAATAAGAATTTGTCGCAGCTGAATGTCCAGCAGTTTATTCATCGTTAGCTATGCCGCCAGGGCGTTCCTAGGGCCCAGGCAATGCGCGCGCTTGCATATTGCATGAATTTGCATGCATCTAGGGTCCGTGATTACACTGGAGCTATCAATCGCAATAAAAATATGAAACTAGTTCTAAGTTCGATTTAAGAATTTCTTCGTAATATACGCGTTTCAGTTGTCTTTGAACTGACCTGTTAGGTTTGTTATTAGCCTTGCTTCTTTACCTAATAACCTGGGTAGTTCGAATTCCACTCAATAAACATTTATATGCCAATAATTAATAGATGGTTGTGCTGTGACTGGATGTACTAAAAGTATGTATTTAAAAAGAAATCAGTTACCTGATTATTTTATTACAAGATACGTTTAGTTTAGAGGCATATTTTCTTGGTGCATTGAATAACAAATCAAAAATCACACTTTTCATAATAGCTGGATAGCGCTGTGTGAAATGTACTCAAATATTTTTTCTGTACAGTAGATTATGTAATTTTTTCTATTTATTATAAGATGATCTAATAATAAACAACCGGCCTCTTTTTTTTTGTTTGACTAACTCGGTGCTTGACCAGAGCTCACCTGATGTTCAGTGGCAGTGTGACCGAAGATAGCATAGCAGTGGCTCTCAAGTGAGGCAGCCGGAACACACCGTTAAGTGCTTGGTGGCAGATTTTCAACTTAAGAGTGGTAGATAACCAGCCGAGTACTAGAAAATACCTTACCACCATGGTTTCCTCACGATGTTTTCCTTCAGTGGCAGCTAACCGCTCCGCTCTTGATGACAAATATGTCTTTCCCCGCCCAGAAACGAGACAAAGCTAGGATAATGTATACCTACGACTGTCTTATTTTTGCAAGTGGAAAGATTTTAATCGCGGCATTGTACATTTTTCTTGAAGCCATCAAAGTACAGCTTTACAAAAAAGTCTCCGGAGGAAGGCTAACAATGGATACGATTACGTGGACTGGTATACGCCGTTCAAAAGTTTTTATTAATATTCAAGCCAGTTCTCTGCTAACTTTGTTATGCCCTGTAGAAACGAAAATTCTAAACAATGATATTGTTCTTTTAATAACATTGTTTTGTGTTGTGTAATTTTATAACTAATTACTAATTTTTTAGTTATAAAATTACACAACACAAAACAATGTTATTAAAAGAACAATATCATTGTTTAGAATTTTCGTTTCTACAGGGCATAACAAAGTTAGCAGAGAACTTGCTTGAATATTAATAAAAACTTTTGAACGGCGTATACCAGTCCACGTAATCGTATCCATATAACTGTTATATAACAGAAAGTTATATAACTGTTGGACTGGGGTCACAAAGTTAAAAGTTTGCCTAATTTGGGGCATAATGCATACAATTGTACTGTATGTATTTCCAAAAAAAATAAAAAAAGTTAAGTATTCTATCAGTTATCTGACTCCCATAGTAAAAGCTTTGCTTAGTTTGGGGTCAGATGGCGCTGTGTGTAATGTCCTACGATATTTATTTATTTTATTATATTATACTAGCTATCGCCCACGACTTCGTCCACGTTTAATTATTGTCCCTAATCACCTAGCGGTATAAAACCTATTTCCACAACTACCAAATTAACATAAAAAATTTCATAAAAATCGGTGGAGCCATTTCTGAAGAGTGAATATATCTTCACATATTCGTGAAGTTAGAATGAATAGTGCGTTGCTGTGTGCTTCATCTTTGACCACATCGTCGCTTACTATCAGGCGAATTGGTGGTCGAACATGGATAAATACACTCATGATGAACGGAACAAAATGGTGTTTAGGGCTAGCGATCGGTTTTTTTCGTATTATTTTTATGTTTTTTTAATTAATAATTTTTTTTTTTAAATACAGTGTAAGCAAAGTTCTACAAATTTCTCTATGCTACGCTGCTACGAACTTTGTCAGTGCGTCTACGCTATTTCTACCGGCTACATCAGTGCTACGGTGCTACGGTTGTGCTACGAGCCATATCGATCTTATTATCGAGATTTCTCAGCACATTTATTATTTCGTGACGCCTGTCAATTATTATGTACTATAACTTAATCAAATGTATGAAATGTGTTTATTAGTCATAGATGGTTAAACCGACTACGCAAAAAAAAGCAACATCATCAAAACTATTAATCATATTTTGACAAATTAGGTATTATGTTTCTAACATCATTGGGTATGAATTCATTATGACGTCAGAGTAAATTCAACAAAGCGAATTTTAGTATCAAATTTTGATTTTTTTGGACTAACATGTCATGTTTGATATCAAATGATAAGTTTCAATGAGCATCTTTTAAATATGTATAATTTGTCGTTTGAAACTATGACGTGACGAAAGGAAAGTGCTTTAGTTTTAATTGGGTAATATATAACTTATTAATTGATTATTAGCATACAATTTTGTCCCCATGTGAACTACGCTCTATCCGGGCCCTTCTAAGCCCGTTCAATCCATTTCCATCTCTATCGCAAACATGTCATAACTCAATTTCGTAAGCACATTCAGCTCTCATTGAAAGGTTTCACCTAGAACAGGCTTTCTCAAAGTGAGGTACGCGTACAATTTGGACTAAATAATTTCATTTGCCATTTATATCCATTCCAATTATTATTTATTAATACAACAGAAATATTAATACTATTATTAATTTGACATTGATTAAATTTGCTATTATTATTTTGTCATTAAATTACTTAATTTGAATTATATTGCAAAAAAGCAGTAACAACATTCATACGCTCATCGAGGAAAAATCATGATGAAACTTTTGTAACCTAAGACCAATACTATGAAACCGCTTATGTTTATGCAAAAAAATATATCTTTACTACGCCAGTTGATCGTAGGGGCTACGCGATAAAATTTACATAACGCCAGCTGTTTAACCGATTCGGTAAAGACAAAATATAGGAATCAACTGATCACTAAATATTAATTAATTTGAAGATTAACAAAGAAAAAAAAACTCCGGAAATCGACTCCATTTGCAATAATAAAAATAGAATATCTCAGTTGTTCTATTTATAATCAGTTTTTTAAGGGATTAATATTATTATTTTTATAAAAAAAAGTAATGGGACGAACTTGACGCTCTCCGGATGGTAAGAGATAACGTCTGTCCATGACCATTGCAGCGATGCACAGAACTTTGAGTAACAAAACAAAGTCCAAGGCATCACTGCTTTGGCGCTCATTACTTCGAGACTTTCGATGGTTAGTCTCAACAGCCCAGTAATTTCGCTAGCTGCATTACTCTTCAAACCGGAACACAGTAATGTTTACACGCCACTGCTTAGCGGCAGAATAACTGGTACTGTGGTGGTACCTACCTAGACGACCTCTTGCTAAGGAGATTTACCACCAAGTAAAATAATAATTTTATTTGAGCATAATTTATACAGTGAAATTAGTATTTCCTATAGTTAAGTTTATATAATAGTATTCGCCGTTGTCTTGATAGTGTAATATGGGTACGTGGATCTTAAAGTTTGAGAAATTCTGGCTTAGAGCTTTATACGATAGTAACATGAAGCCTGGAATCTAGGGTGACCAATAGCAGACGCCGACCGAGCTTGCAGCTATTTTTAGATGATTTTGTTGAAATTTCGTGGAAACCACCCTGACACCCCCTGATTTCGTATACCTGCAGAAGAAAAAATGGTATTGCGAAGAAAAATCAATGCGTATCTCTTTGTTTGGTTCCAATTCATAAAATAAGCTGGAACAATTTATGTAATATTATTTACGTTGACTATATTTTGTACTTGGTCATATCACATCACACTAATATTTAAAAGGCAAAAGTTTGTGAGTGTGAGTACGCTTGTATGTCTGATACTTCTTCACACTCAAACGGCTGGACCAATTTTGATGAAATTTGGTATGGAGGTAGCTGACACCTTGGATTAACACATAGGATACTTTTTATCTCAAAAATGTAGGAGTGTATTTGTATGTTTGTCACTTGTTCACCCTCAAACGGCTGGACCAATTTTGATAAAATTTGGTATGGAGGTAGCTGACACCTTGGATTAACACAGGCTACTTTTTATATCAAAAATGTAGGAGTATGTTTGTTACGTCTTCACACTTAAACGGCTGGACCAATTTTGATGAAATTTGGTATGAAGGTAGCTGACACCCTAGATTAATACATAGGCGCAGATAGTTTCTAAATATATTTGAAAAGTTCTAATTAATTTTTTTCCATATTTTAATACAAATTTTAAGCTTGAGCTGTACTAGTCCATACAAGCTTTATTGAAAAACACAAATTCACTTTTTTCTATAAACAAAATAAGGCATACGAGTTTTGTGAAAAGATATAGGTGTGTGCTGTGAGATTCGAACCCACGACCTCCAGATTGTAAGTCAAACGGTCTCCCGACTAGGCTGCTGAAATTTTTTTTTTTATGGTTGACAGGCTAGTTGTCACCTGGTGTTAAGTGAAGGTGTGGTCGAAGATGGTAAAGCACACCTAGCCTGGAATGGAACTGGCTCTCAAGTGAGGCTGCCGGAACACACCGTTAGATGCTTGGCGGCAGATTTCGAACTTGAGGGTGGTAGCTAGCCAGCCGAGTACTAGAAAGTACCCTACCACCATGCTATGGTTTCCTCACGAACAATTCAAAGCTTAATAACTCTAAACAAATAAATACCACCACTTCACACACACACACACACACACATCGTCACATTCCACCAGGTGAGATCGTGGCCAAACGCACGCTTATTTCGATGTAAAAAAAAATAAAAAATCATTTTATATCTTTCTAAAAAAATACAAAAATAAAATTATTTCTAAGCACCTTCTACGAATGTTATGTTTAAACTTATGTATATATATCTTTTACTATTTATGTAATACTCTAACTAAATAATAATATAATAGTTTTATACCGTAAGTAAACAATTCTACGAAAATCGTAGATGATAAAATTTCAATAAAGTAGGCAGATATACAAATTTTACAATTGCTACAAAGATACAAATCAATAATCTCAACCTCTTCTTCTCTCATAATCTCTACATGATATATTAAAACAAAGTCGCTTCACACCGTCTGTACGCTTAGATCTTTTAAACTATGCAACGGATTTTAATGTGTTTTCCATTTATAGACTGAGTGATTCGAGAGAAAGGTTTATAATGTATACATAATACATGCATAAGTAGAGAAAATTCAGAGAATTTCAAAGATTTGTAATGTGATATCTTAAAAAACATTTTTTTTTGGTGCGTTTACCTACAGTGCTAACGCTGGCCTAAACCTTACGAAATAGTTAACAAATATGTACTACGTTAGTATATACATTGCACCCGTGCGAAACCGGGGCAGTCGCTAGTAATTTGATAATTCTATCTTATTATAACTCCCTACCTAAATTTTTAGATTTGCTATTGCAAGGCTTATACACTCATGAACAAAATGTAAAACAAGATAAATTAAAAATTAAAAACCCCCGACAGATGTATAATATTCTACTAGTCAAGCTCATTAATTTGATATCCATATTGAGAGATTTGATACTGGGAAGAAGTTCAAAATTGTCCATTAACAACAAGTTACTTATCTACAAGACCATTATAAACCCAGTATGGACTTATGGGATACAATTATGGGGAGCCACCTGTAATTCTAATGTACACAAAATACAGAGGGCCCAAAACTACATACTGAAACAAATTAGTAATGCACCCTGGTTTATAAGAAACTCTGAACTACACGAACAATTATGCATCCCGACCGTAAAGGAGGAAATTAAAGCGGGTGCAGATAAATATAAAATCAGACTGGAAAAGCATCCTAACCAGCTTGTTGCCCAGCTCACAATACCGGACTGCCTAAATTGACTGAAGAGACGCAGGATCTTAGAACTCGGCAGCTCTAACTAAGCCATCTTAACAGCCGGAAGATATTTCTGATGGGATATATCTGTACCCGACCATTATCCTACACCACATCTGCTCATAGCTCCAAAGGCTGATTGCATGATGAAAGTATTAAAAAAAAATAAAAAAAATATTGAGAGATTTGTGAAAAAATATGTAATCCGCCATTTTGTGACGGCGGCCATCTTGGACCGATTTTCATCAAACGTACCTAAGAACACTCGACTAATTCACCTTTCAAACGAAATCGGTTCATCAGTTCCGGAGCTACGATGCAATAGACAGACAGACATACACACACCTAACTTATAACACTACGTCGTTTTTGCATCGGGGGTTAATAAAGCAAAATTTCTTGCTATGAATAAAGCCTTTTTTATGTAAAAGTAATGTGACAAACGAGACGCCCTTATCCTTATGGTAAGAGATAATGCCTGTCGATGATCATTGCAGCGATATAAAGATCTTTGAGACTGAGATAAACAAAGTCCACGGCATCGTTGCTTTGACGTTCATTACTTCGAGACATTCGATGGTTAGTCTCAACCGCCCTTTCATTTCGGAAGCTGTAGTATGCTTCAAATCGGAACACAGTAATGATCTCATTGTCAAACGGTTGGCGTTTCATAACAGCTTTGGTTTTGCTAATTTTAAAATCAAAGGGGGTTATTGATTTTTGAATGGTAAATTACATATAATGGTCAAGTACACTTATTATTAAATACATATTTTTATGTTGACATAATATATCTATTGTATGTTTATTCACATACTTTTTTTAGTATTTTGCCATTTTTGAAATTGTATTACGTAATTTGACTTGTAACTTTGGCGTTATCTATGAAATATTTGTATTTGTACCTACAGTTTTTTATGGTTGGCAAGATAGATGTTTGACCACAGCTCACCAGATGTTAAATGATGGTGTGGTCGAAGATGATAAAGCACCAAAGCCTTGAATGGAACCGGCTCTCAAGTGAGGCTGCCGAACACACCTTTTGGTGCTTGGCGGCAGATTTGCAACTTGAGGTAGGTTTGTAATTTTGACTAAAATGTTTGTTTAATTTTTTGGTGTATACCTATGTGTTATGTTACCTGATATCGAAATGGTAACGAAAGAATCTTTTGAGCTAGTGCTGTACAAATGGCGGCCTTATCGCTATATAAGATAAATTATATAATGTGGATAGCACATAGCACTAATGAAGGTGCTCTTTTTGTAATTTGATTATTTAGTCTGTGACGTAAATAGATACCTAATCATTGCCTTTCATATGAATTTGTATCTCGAATAAAGGACTTATTTTAAAATAGTTCTTTGTTGTTTCTTACAAATAAGGCAATTTGAAGAATATAAATACCGGTTAGAGTTAGGAATTGCTACGCTGTGTTACGTTAAGGTCTTAAGTTGTAAAGAGATTAACAGCTTACGTTCAGTACCAACATGCAATAGTAGGTATAAGATTAACTTGTAAATTATAGTACCTACCTATTTAGTTACATTAACAAATAGTACGTGGAAAATGTGTGAAATTGCATGTCTAATACGTACTACTTGTAAAAATAATGTCAGTTATCATTGAAATTTATCGCCAAGAAAATTATTTATTTTATAGAGACACTTTTTCTATAAGAAAATCAAATAATAATTTACGTTTTACTATAGATAAATAACATTGAACACGAGGCCGATCGCCAACACGATGCTCTGACCAAGTGCAAGAAGCCACCTTCTCTTTTAAATTCTACCAGGTGGTGAGGGCTAATTCGGACCGGAGTCGATGGAGGCAGATTGTCCGTCTAAGACGTTCCAGTGACCACGATCCTCAGAAATGAGGGACCGATTGAAGAAGAAAAAGATAGATAAATAAATATCATAGGACGTTACACACAGCGCCATCTGACCCCAAACTAAGCAAAGCTAAATTAAATATAGAAATACTTCTTGACTGCAGTATTGTTTTTGGCAGATGATTGTTTTTTTCTAAATTCGGATTAGGTTCGCGCTTGTACACATCATGCCACGATGTGATCTAGGATGGAACACGCTTACCTAGAAGGAACCTGTTTACTCATGATTTGAAGACACACATATTATACTTTTTGGGATACACACCATTGTATATCAATGGATCCCCATACGGTATGGTGGTCATACCACATACACACTTACCAAAACATTCCGTTCTATGTATAGCCAACCTTACTTTGTGCTTGCTCAGCATACTCATACAAAACTTATAATAATCGATACGATAGCGTAAACAATGTTAGTTTTGTTTTTGTTTCATAAAAAAACAAAACTGGCTAAACTAATTGGCAAAAAGAAAGAATAATTGTAGTTAATTACGTAAATATAAACACAAACATGAAACCCGATATATCCTGACAAAACTGTTAGCCGAAGGGTGAGCGACTAATTAGTACCTATCGACTTTCATTAGGTACATCTCAACGAAACTTTTTTATGGCTAACGAGATAAGAATTAAGACTAAACAACGTTCTCACAAGACAAAACATTTCAGAGAAACGTATTATTCTGTTTTTCTTTAATCGAATAACAACTCGTGTGTTCGTCTCGAACAAAGACCGCTAACTAACCTAACCGGTGATATCAAAAAAATACGACATATGAAATTTAGAGGTACTTTATAATCCACTTATTAAAGAGAATCATAAATTTTTTTTTATTACTAAACAAAGAAAATTTATAGATACTTCACCTGCTCTAAGGGCAAATTATGATGAATAAACACCTTTTATAATTATATTCCTTTGCGTTAAAAGGCAACAAACGGTTTCGCGTGAACAAGAACAGCTTCCGAAATAAGTCTTTCGCTATAAGTGCTGCAGAACTCTAGTCATAGTCATAGTGTTTTATTGATAACATAAGTTACAAGTCAAACAATAAAAATAAATTAAATTAAAATAAGTGAGTTAAATTTACATGTCAATTCGATAAAAAAAAACAAAGAATAAATTATATTACAATAAACAAAAAAGTGAAAAATTAATTCGAGTTATATAAAATAATAACAATTAATTTAATACAAAAATTATATAAGTAGTTTTTAATAACATGATGTTATCGAACTTATAGAATGCCTGCTCGATAAGCCAAGTCTTTAATTTATGTTTATACAATTGTCTAGAGTGAGCTAGTGTGGTACTCTACTGTGGGTATTGTACAATGTACAGCATTAGCTGACCAACAAATAATAATATAAAGATCACGATCGCAACCAATGCGCACTGCATTCAGATAAAAATCAATCGCTCGTGCAATCGCGTCGTTATGTGTTCAGCTAAAACGGCTATGTTCGGCCGGGTATTCGGCGGCCGGATATCCGGCTATCCAGCATTAAGGTTGGCCGGATATTCGGTATTCGGCAAAACATATATCCGTTTCATCTCTAAATATTTATTTATAGGCATGCCCAAAGTTCGCCTCAAGGACACATCTGGAGTCCGCAGCACCGGAACTGGATCCAAACCGAAACATAGTTCTACGATTTTAATTTCTTTGATTATTTATTATTGACATTTTTAATTTTGTTTTAGTCTTGGTTGTAGATTTACTTAGCAGGAAGTCGTCTAGGTAGGTGCCACCGCAGTACCCACAGATCTATCACAGATCTAGATCACAGATAATTAAATACCTACCATAATTTTAAGTTCAGCCTCTAATATTGCATGTTCGTACTGAACGTAGCTGTTGCTCTACCTATATATTAAGACCTTAATGTAACATAGCATAGCAATAAACTATGACTTTGAGATCTCTAAATATATCTCTATGGCAGTAGGTAGGTACCAGATATTCTACCGCCAAGAAATAGTGTATAATCATTGCCTACTGTGTTCTGGTTTCAAGGGTACTGAAGCTAGCGAAATTACATTGCTGTTGAGACTAACCATAGAAAGCCTCAAAGTAATGAGCGCCAATGCAGCGATGCCCCGGACTTAGTTCTGCAACTCGTCGTTCCGTGTATTGCTGCAATGGTCATGGACATGCGTTATCTCTTACCATCAGAAGAGCGTATCGTTCGTCTCATTACTTTTACATTAAAAAAATACATTTAATTGACAGCCCTGTTGGCTCATTCATAGTAGGTACTTATATCTGCTTTAAGAGTTGTAGGGCGTGGGTTCGATTCCCACCCAGGACAAACATTTTGTGGTTTAAACAAATGTTGTTGAGTGTCTTTGTGTTCTGTATGTATTTACATATCCATGTATTATATCAGTTATTTGACTTCCATAGTAAAAGCTTTGCTTAGTTTGGGGTCAGATGGCGCTGTGTGTAGTGTCCTATGAGATTTATTTATTCCTCTCGCTCTCTTGTACCCTTTTTTTGATGTGAAAAAGTGGCAAACAAGCAACGGGTCACCTGATGGTAAGTCGCCACCGCCGCCTCCAATACCCGAGGTATAGTCAGTGCGTTTCACCCTTCATTTGAAGCCAGGTAGATACCTACTGTTTATAAATTAATCATGAAACCAATTACCTATAATAAATTAATTTATTCTAACTTATCCTTAGTACCTTTTAACTAATATTATAAAAGCGAAAGTCCCTTTGTTTGTAGCGTTGTTGAAATTCTCATAAAGAGCTACATAAATAGTCTGTCCTTGGTTTATACCCAAGGTTCGAGCAGTCGCGTCACCTTTGACTATGCGCTGTTGCCACGTCGTGCAATACAAGCTACGAGTGCGAAAGAGACAGCGTGCTAAGCGACGTTGCCAGGATTATCGTATAGCAGTGTGGATATTCCAAGTTCTATAGGTAATTAGGTATTTCATTTCTGTAAAATATTTTGATTTGAGGATCACATTTTTTTTCTTGTTTGGGTTTTACTATACTACACAGTAAGTAGGTATTGTATCTGTATAGTAGGTAATTTTTTTTTAATGTCTAATAGAAGTGATGTCTCTTTTGATGCCTTTAGCTATGTTACATACAATTAATAAATAGAGTGCCGGGATTTCTACTCTTGTCTTCTATATTATTATTAAAAATAGGTTTGATTTTCAAAATAGAGGGAGGTTCTCAGTTATACCTGTTTTAGGGTTCAGTGCCCAAAGGGTAAAACAGTACCTTATTACTACGACTCCGCTGTCCGTCCGTCTGTCACCAGGCTGTATCTCATAAGCCATGATAGTTACATAGTTGAAATTTTCACAGATGATGTATTTCTGTTGCCGCTATAACAACAAATACCTACTAAAAAACAATAAAATAAATATTAAAGGATTCCCATACAACATACGTGATTTTTTTGCCGTTTTTATAGATAATAATGGTACGGAACCCTTCGTGCGCGAGTCCGACTCGCACTTTATCACGGTTACTGCTATAATTACCTACCTAAACAATTAATATCTATAGACGTATCAGTGTCACGATAACCTATTGAAAATAGCACTTGCGGTCATCTATCGGAAACACGAACGGGATGTCGTTTTCTTAAATATTAATAACCTTTTTTACCTGATCGAGCTACCTCCAAAACCGTACCAGCAAACTGAATAGGCTTGCTCGGTTCTAGGGCAGCAAATTTTAGGGGCGGCAAATTTAGGGATCTATATTTCGGAAAATATTTTATACCTACCTACTCGTATTTCACACTCTTCCTTCTTATATAAATAGATAGCGACGTGGGGGTTGCAAACCGAGTGGTTTGCGTGCCTATTGGAGTTTATTATCATTAGTGTGTAGATATAAGTGAATAAAAAATATTTCTAAGAAAAATTGTTTTGTTTCAAATGTTTTTCGTAGCGAACGGTTACAAAGATTAAGAACAATAATCTGGTGTCCTGAAAATGTGCTGATATTGTTTGGTGAACATGCATTTAACTAAATTATTGGATTGTAACAAAAATTTAGGAATCGACGAGGGCCGCAAAAAAATTACAGCCTCCTAAATGATGCTGAATAGACTAAGCTTAGGTAAACTAGGACAAGTAACCCTATAAAAAAAAAAATCATTTTATTATTTCATAGCCCAACCTTATACTTATATAACTAACAACAAATTTTAAAAACTTACTTTAAAAACGTTGCTTAAAGTTAAATGATTTTGCCTAATATTGCACACTTGCGGATTTTTTTTAATGTTTGACAAGTTTAATTAGATGTTGACTCAATTAGTTACTAACATATTTTTGTTTGTTATTGGTTTCGCACTTTGTGCATTTGCCTGTATCACGTGTATCGATATTTTTTTCGAGTAAGATCTCAAAATCTAGTAAAACAAGTCTAAGTCACACAAAGTAAGTCAATGTCAAGTCTCGTTATGCCCTAGTAAAATAGTGGCGACTTTACTACTTACTTCAAAGGAGTTTTTAAAGCAACACAAAAAGTTATGTTTCACCATCCCGTATTCCTGCCAAAATTCTAAAATTGAAACACTAAATTATAAAACATAATGTAATATAAGTGAGACGTGTTTCTATGTAGAATACAAAATACAACGTTTTAAGTCCTAAGTTTAAATACACTTACCTAATTATTGTCCCAACAAAGGTTTGTGATTAATTTATTAGTAGAGATTTACTATGATAACATGGCCCGTCCCTTCAAATTTATGTTTTAATGTGTGTAGTCACATCCTTAAAGAATTTGTATGTAGTTGTAATTATTTATTCGTCTTCAGTAGCACCAGATTTGTTTGTCAACTTACCATAACTAGTTGACCGCGGAACACATCGCACGTGTCATTTTCATAGAGTACGTCAGTGCAGCGCCATACTAATAATAAAGAGCGATTAATAAACGCCACTAGTCGACACACAAATCCATGGATTTGCTAGCTCGACTAGGTGTTTGACGGCAACACCAATAAGCGCACATGCGTGGTGGAGCGTTGTAAATACTTTCAAATGTTTTGAATTTTGGAAGGGCGAGTCATGTTATCGTAGTAAATCTCTACTAAGTACCTACCGAATACAAAATTCTCTAAAAATAAGACGTATAAAGTAAAAAGTTACCGCAATTTATTGCAGCGTGACTTACGGCTAAGCTACCATAACTTAAAGTTAACCTCACCATTAACTCGACATAGAAGCTTCGTAAACCAAATAAAATCCATTTACCTATACCTACTATAATTTTCTGATTGATCAAGTAACACCACCAATAAACCACTTAATAAATACAATAATTTAAAAAAAACAGCTGCCTTTCTTGCGAAAATATTATAGATAAACATTCTAAAACATTACTCATATACATAAAAAACCTATATTCTTATGCAAGAAACAAAGTTTGCATGGAACTTAAATGTTAGTTTTTTCCATCTAAATCTTTTCAAATACATAATTTCATGATCATTCATTTATAAATAGATTAACAGTTCTTAAACAAGTCCCCGACCAATAAACTAAAACCGCAGTAACTTTTAGATAATATATACAGCATGACTGGTGAGACACCTACGATACTGAAGGTACGCATACACTAATACTCGGTACTCGATTCTCGTTATAATTATGTAATACAATTAGGTACTTAATTTTTGGCCAAATTTCCCTATAAATAAATGAACCGTGGATACACTCCCGCTCATAACGTTGTTTTGATCACACGACAAGTACGTGCTTGTGCCCGCCCGTCATTGGCGCGAACGTCCTCACAACGTTCAACGTTCAGCGTGCGTCAGCGCGGTATCCATGCGTTGCATAATTAATTACATAACTTTCGGTTAGGTTTACCTAGTAGTCAGTTAATATTTATTTTAACTGTTATTTTTTTCTTCGTAAATGATCGCCAAATATAACGTTCTAGAGTATCTACTAGGTGTCTCACCAGTCATGCTGTATATCACAATAAGCGACAATTATTGCAAGGTCAATTACACTATATTTTATCACAATGATACAGGTTTTAAATTTGAAAATTTCTCTGCATGTTGCTGATACATTTTTTCGTCAATTTTTATTGTCATGTAATCCATAAAAAAAAAATAAGATTTTTTTTTTTAAAACTTCGTGAATCCAAAGTGCAAAAATAAATTTAAAGTTTTAAGTTGCTGTTTTAGAATTGTGCTCATAGTAAAAGTTGTTCTTAATGATGTGTACAATGACTCCCTTTCGGATTAGTACACCCTAAGCATACAATCCTGTATAACATCTTTGTATCGATATGGTGAGCAATATTTACATTTTAAAGACATAGTAAGATGTGCGTACTAAACTCGAGTCGCTTGACAAAAGCCACGTAAGAGAAAGCCCTACTAAAACTTGTTATTACATCTTGGCGGTGACTGTAGCGTTTTTGAGCACGATTTTGTTTAAGATAACATGGGCTTCCTTGTAGTAGGGGTCGAAATGCTGGCGTACTTTTGGCCACCATGCAGCTATGTTTTCAAAATGATCCGATGCGTCGAACCCTACCATCCCTGTAAGACAAAAAACATTTTCATTTATTTTTTTTATTAGAATTCTTTGTAGTATAAGTACCTATAAACGTCGGGATGCTAATACGGTATAGGTATAAAGAAAAAAATACTTTACTGATTCTAAAACCATTTCGAAATATCACATTCCTGTACATTATTAAAACTCTTTAAACTATGAGATGGGGTTTATTTCAATAATTAATATGCATAAAATAAACTTGACTTTCAATTAACATCTAATGGCGTCACATATGTAGTAGGCTGTATAGGACTACTTTCTGTGTCTAAAAAAGTAATGGCAAACTAAAACAAAATCTGTCAATGTCAAGTCAACGGCAGCCATAATAACCTCTTCCATAAACATACTTCGAGTAGTTTTTCACTTTATTGATATAAATATCTAGATTGTTTTACTCCTCACTTAGATGAGGCGTAGTTTTTAATCTGAGTATGAGGCTATGATATAAGATTCGTTTACTTCGTGTCAATTGTCAAAATCAATCAAATGTGTTAAAATAGCTATGTATACTTTTTTGTTTTAAACGGCAAGGGCATATACGCATTCAGCAATCCATCACTACAAAAAAATTTAAAACTTATTTAAAACCAACTACCGCATAGAAAGCCAAAATATTCAAATTAGTTTCATCAAATAAAGTTTCAATAAACTGTCACAAAAAAATATAAAATAAATACAAAAAAACATTCATACCGAATTTCTTGCGTTTTTTGCACATTTCATTTCGCGATAGTAAAAACTAAAAGACACTAAAGACCCGTGTTAGACAGTCTATGTAGGTTTGCGCTAAAACCAAATATATACGTACTCGGTTGCTCTATCTCGCAGGCCGCCATGAGGTCCGCGACGGTAGGAGAGTCTCCGTTGATGAATGCAGTACCACGTCCAAGCCACTTAGAGTTCAAGTCTTCTAGGGCATTCCGCATGCGACGGTCGTACCCTTCCACCGTTTTGGAGTCAGGCTTTCGTCCGGTTATTAGAGGATCTAAGTACTGTTAGAAAAAAACAACAACTATCATGTTAAAAAACAATTCAATCGGATCAGTTCCGTTTTTCAACGGTTAACGAAACACTCTCCTCATGGTAAGAGATAATGCATGACCATGCAGAGATACATAGAACTTTGCAGGGCTGCTTTTACCCGGGTACTCAAGGGGTGCGGTGCACTTGGGCGCAAAATACTAGGGTGTGCAGAGTCTTAGGGGACGCAAGTCGAAATCACCATACATTTTGATAGGTATCTACTGCGCTAAGACCACGCGAGTGGAGCCACGGGCACGGTTAGTACATTATACCACAGAAAACATAATAGCACAGGTATAGTTTTTAATAAATTGCATACTTATACTCTTTAATACTTAATTGATTTCATTAGTTTGACTGCAGGTTGACATTTGCACCCCATCGCCGATTGTGCTAAAAATGGCCCTGGAACTTTAAGTAGTAAAACAAAGTCTAGGGCATCACTGCTTTGAGGCTTATTAGTTTGAGACTTTCGATGATTGGTCACAACAGCCCTGTAATTTTGCTAGCTGCAGTAACTCTATAAAACGGAACACAGTAATGTTTACACACTACTGCTTGGCGGCAGAATATCACATACTGTGGTGATACCAACTAAACGACCTCCTACTAAGGAGATTTACATATAGTTTAGCGATAAAAATGAAAAAGAGAACTTTATAGTATGACTTAGTTGTCCATTTGTCTGTCTGCCAAGACCATTTTTCTCAGGAATGTGTAAAGATATCAAGTTGAAATGAATATCAAATACTCTGCCCAAGTGCAGGTTGGTGGACTTAACACATCATTGAAAACATTACTCAGATACATATAGGTTTCCTAACGTTTTTGTTTGCTGTTTAAAGCTAGAGGCAACACACACATTTTTTTAAAAAGACAAGTGTATGCTGCGGTTTTAGATGACAGAGCCTTTAAATTGGATGACAGTCTCCCAACTGAGCTGCTGTATCTTCTATTTCTTTATTCAAGTAAGTAAATAAGTATTATTATAGTAGACAGCCCTGTTGGCTCATTGGTAGTATATCTGCCTTGTAGGGTGTGGGTTCGATTCCCACTCAGGGCAAACATTTTGTGAATAAACAAATGTTTGTTGGGTGTCTGGGTGTTCTGTATGTACTTAAAAAAAAAAGTATTTATGTATTCTATCAGTTATCTGACTTCCATCACACTATCTCTGCTTAGTTTGTGGCCAGATGACAATAGTTTGTCAAAATTTTAAAAAATAATGAAGTTACTTTTTTAGTACAAGCTTTGACAGCCCTGCTTAAACCAGTTCCACTGATGTTTTAAGTAGTATTAAGTCAGTAAGTTTTAAACACCATTCAATTATACAACTAGATACTTACAATAACCCTAAAATACATGGAACAGTGTAGCCTCAGGCCAATATGTTGCCATTCTAGGAACTCGTCTACCCTGGCCATCTGTTTTGATTCCTTCGGATACAGTTTTGCTGGGACAATGTTTTCTCTGGCAAGGTATTTAATGATGGCCACACTGGAAAAAAAAAACATTTTACATTAAAATAACTCATTAATAAATAAAGTTGTTGAAGCATTAAGAGTTATGTGGCATGTACCAATGTGTTCCAATAGAGGTATTAGCAGTAATACTCTGAAGTTTCCGAGAAAGAAAAAAATTATGAGATAACTACAGGATTTCTCTTTTAACTAATTTATGTATTCTTTGTAAGCTTTTGAGTATTTTTGTCTTTACATTGTTTTTGTGTGATGTTACAAAATTAAAAATACCTTTCTTCCTTTTTATACTTCCTATCTTAATTATTTCGTAATTTGTTTTACCTATTCTAATATTCTAATAGGCTTGCATTTGAACACTAAGCCTAACATCATGTAGTAGAATGGTGCATGCTAATCTAGAAGAAACCTATTTACTACATGGAAACTGCACATTTTGTACTGTTCTGCTTTAACTCCTTGATGAAGGCCATCAGATATGGCCATAACTCTAGTTGGCTTGACTAATATAATTAAATATGAGTACCCCTTTAAGTTTTTTTTTTTTTTTTTTATAGCTGACAGGCTAGGTGTTTGACCATAGCTCACCTGATGTTAAGTGACCGTGTGGTCGAAGATGGTAAAGCACACCTAGCCTGGAATGGAACTGGCTCTCAAGTGAGGCTGCCGGAACACACCGTTAGATGCTTGGCGACAGATTTTCAACTTGAGGGTGGTAGCTAGCCAGCCGAGTACTAGAAAGTACCCTACCACCATGCTATGGTTTTCTCACGATGTTTTCCTTCACCAGCAGCTCAAGCTCATTGTTGGGGTTTGAACCCACGCCCTTCGGCATGCGAAGCGACCACACTAACCACTGAGCTATCATCGCTACAAAAATGTGTCAAAATCACTCCAGTTTCTATAGTGAATAGTTTTCTTCTAGACTCTTCTACCATGCTCTATTATGCACAGCTTAAGAAGATATCAGACTAATTTCATATAAGTAAAACAAAAATTAATTTACTCTGGATCTAAAGACATCGAGATAATAGGCAGCCAAATCAAGATGTTTTTAAAAATACAAATTCATAATTAAATGTAATTTAGAACAATAATGGTGCTTTTGTGCTTATCTCAGTTTTAGTTTAATGTAATGTACATAATAATATAGTTTAATATCTTGCCTTTCTGTAAGTATAAATCCATTGTGGTCAATAACAGGCACTCTCTGCATACGGCTTACATTTGTAAATTCTTCTGAGTAGTGCTCCACTGAAACGTAGGTAATTTACATGGCAATTAACAACGAGCAAGAAAAAGTGGCGAAAAATTGAAAGTTTTTGACTTGCCGAGGCTAAATGAGCTCCAACGAAAATGATGATGGTGATGTTAGGTCTGTACCTATTGTTTTAAGATATCCATGAGCTCCAGAGGAGATATTTTATTTAGGAATGTTTTTGACTGATATTTTGAAGTTTTTCATGGAAAGCATAGAAACAAAATGCATATGGTTTGATAATTGTTACCTTTACGTAAGTCCACTAATTTCGGTTCAAAGTTATATTTAGCAGTTTTCAATAATACATATAAAGCTCTTGAGGGTTGCGACATTACATCATAATACAGCTTTAGGGCCATTTTATATTAATACAAGCTATATTATTGTTACGACTAAATAGTTAAATAAAGTAAAGAACTTTGACCTCTTGTTTTAGTCCAAACCGAAATCGTAATTTTACATCTACGATAACGAGTTAACGACAAGACAAGAATACCGCAGAATACGTAAACAAACAAATTTTCAGCGCCAATATAAAAAAGATCGTTAAATTTTTCCAAAAACTTGTATGTTTAGTTTAGAGTTTACCTGTTTTTAAAAATTAAATTAAGGGAATTTTGGCGGGAATGCAGACAACGAATGTGACCACATTCTATTTTTATCCACAACTTATGTTTTCTTCATTCGATGTCTTAGAAAATTCAAAATAGGACAAATTTCATTCAACGTGCTAGGACATGTATTTTTCGTGTTGTTTCCGTTGTGTCTGTAGAAATTTTTATTCAATTCTCTGTTACTTTACTTGTGCAAGGAATTATATTCGCTTTGGCACACTTTGAACTTGAGGTATCTTTTTGCATTATTTTATTTAGGAATTTAGGATACTAAACTTGAAAATATGAAAAAGGCAAATGAAAAAAACTCTGGCAGAATTCATAATGTATTTTAAAATAAAATAAAAAAAACTATTGTAGCGACATTGATTTACAAATAACTTTTGACACCAGTAAACTTTGACATATATACGTTTTGGTGGTAACGCGCCAAATCATATCGCCCACTCTATTGTAATTTTTTCAAAACTTGTGTTTTTTTTAGTATTTATGTTTAAAAATAATGGTATTATATTTATAAACTGTGGGAAAGTGATACAATATGAAGAAAGATGTGGTATTGCATCCCAAAATCAATTAAAGCTTGTAGAAAAGTTATCATTACTTTACTTGAGCACAACTGGACCATGAACTTAAATAATAGTACCATTACCATTACTAATTACACGGACCGGACTCGTCCAAGACTTACTGTGACTTAGACCTATTTAATACTATTTTTAATATCAAAAATACTTATTAATTGCATATTTGAAAATACATAAAACGACTCAAAAACAAATACGAACTTCAGCGAGAATGTGCTAAAATCATATTTGTGAATTATTTTCCAAAACTTATATCGTTTCGAATCTTTTTATTAATATATTGCAGTATATTACTCATAAAATACTAAATTATAGGTACTAGTGTAGGCAAGTAATTTTATGGAATAAACATGTTTTCTTTTCATATTATTCTAATAAAGCTACCACAGACTACTTCTAGAGACTAGAGTGTAGTCTGGAGTCTGGCCTCTGGAAGGTTACTTGCTTTGTTTATCTAAGAATTAATCCGTGTAACGTAAATAGCCCGACATAAAAAAACTTAAATGTACAAATAAAGAAATTATACAGACTTATCGAGTTGCCGACAAATAAAAAAAAAATATAATCTAGGTGCCAAAATTCATTTGTATACAACTGTAGTGTTGGGCCTGCACCTATAGTTATCAAATCAAATCATAATAATTTTCGCGTAACATTTCCCAAATCTATCTATTGGTATATTTTACTAATTGTTACAGTATTGGCATGTTTTGTGTTACATTACCTGTGATTGCGTAACTATCTTTTGAGACAGTCGGATTTGAGCTCGATTTAGATTATTTTAACGGTATTCTGGCGTCAACGCTTGAATGCTATGGAGAATTAGAATAGCTTATAGTGTAGAAACATATTATAGCGAATTCTTTCATAACTTATGCAAAAAAACAAGCGTTCTCGTTCGTTTCTTTTTCGATTCGATACTTCTTGCTTGGTCTCTCGTCAGGAAAGATCTTCGCAATTTTTTTAGGTTGACAAGCTAGACGTTTTACCACAGCTTATCTGATGTTAAGTGATGGTGTTGTCAAAGATAGTAAAGCACAACTCGCCTGGCTCTCAAGTAAGACTACCAGAACACACCGTCAGATTCTTGGCAGCAGATTTTCAAGCCTAGCTGTAGCTGTAGCTGGTTAGCCGAGTACTAGAAAATACTTTACTACCATACTATAGTTTTCTCACGACGTTTTCCTTCACCAACAGCTCAAGCTCATTGTTGGGGTTTGAACTCACACCCAAAGGCGTGTGAATCGACCGCACTAACCCCTGAGCCATAATCGATTAAGAAAATAGCTGATTACTTTCATCATAATAATATGCGAGCTCATCCTTTGTGAAATTGAAACTAAATAATGTTCCTGAAACATAAAATGTATATAAACAACGAAGGTTGCTAGATCAAAATATATTTTTTTCTCATTGAACTAAAAAGCAGAAAAAATTACAAATCTGTAGCCGTAAAACAAAATGCTAATTACAAATTATTATTACGTATTGTTCTAATGATTGTCACACAAATATTGACATTGTTCGATTTTCTAATACTAAATAATAGTACAATATCATATTTTCCCATCACTAAAACTTATTAGAGAACGCCGCGCCGCTGCCGTCCTTAAGTTTTTTGGTCTTGACTTGAAATCAATCAAAAGTTTCGGAAATTGGAGTAATCGTTTCGATTTCCAATCAAACCATGGCGTCTTTGGAATTATTAACGCCACATTTATCAAAAATTAAAATACCAAGCCCTCAGCAATTGGTTTACAAAGATGAATGTGTTTATTCGTTTGACAATCCGGTGAGTTGCAGTTTTTTCCTAACCTATTGTTATCAAAAATGCCGATAAAGTTACCTTTTGTGTTATATTGCTGTAGCTACATATGTATAATACGCATAACAAGTCCTGTAGACATCCCACATAGACGGTTTTTTGAAATCGTACTCCACCCTTTCTCCACTTCCATTATTCAGACAAGTATTACCTACCTAGTTGCTTTATCGAAGAAACGTTTATCTATTTATAAAACAGAAAGTACAGCGACACATAGTAGTGATTTTAAGATTATGTTTGCCCTCATCATACATTGTTATTACTACCCTAGTTAACTAAAATTAAAATAAATAAAATGTATACCTTACTTAAAATGTAGGGAACAATTAATTATTTTCTCTTTAATCAATTAGGTAGGTGCATCTTAAATAGGATTTACAGAATTATCCTGAAAATACTTAGTATTCATAAAATTCTTTAAAGCTTGGTACACATTGGCAATTACATTCAGTATAGATGTTCTCATATTATTCATAGAATATGAACACAACAATAATGAAAGGAATGTATCAAACATTACCGGAGTCCAGAACAAAATATTATAAAGTAGTTCCCTGTTCACATATGTCTTAATTCCAGGTTGTTTCACATCCATGACATTAATTTTTGCTAATATTACAGTTGATATCATAATCGGCACAAAATAGCTAACTATAGTTACAATAAACATGTACAATGTTAAGCTTTTATTGTCCATGTAGCAGATGCTCACACAATTAAGATTTGTTTTGGCTTTTCTCCATAATGGGGCACTAGTAACATTCAAATTGGCGAAAGTATCATTCTTCATGCTAGCTATGATTTGATAAACATTATTTATCACTGAATTTATTTCTTTTCCAACTGTGTCATTTTGAAGTGAAATTTCATGCGCTTCTATGTATGAAGGAGGTACAAACTTGCGTAATTCTAAACTGAAATTAGCATCAAAATTTTCTGTGAAGCAAGTATCATTAGATACATCGACCACAGCCATACAAAAATTATTGGGACTTCTGTGTTCCTCCATTAAAATCCACTTTTCTTTTACTTCCATTAAATACATAGACAGTGCAATAAAAATTGGCATAATCCACTGTAAAGCTATAGCCAAATATGTAAAGTATTGCTTCATAAATGTGACCAATTTTGAAACTGTAACTGCGCTCCGAAAAGTTTGATTAAGTTCTTGCACTGTATTATCTTCATCTATCTTCTTGATGTTCGCCACCATTTTATAATGCATATAGTTATCTATTATAAGAGTTATAAAACTATTTACCAAAGATACAATCAATGGCCCGTAACTCTTCAAAATGGTAAAGTAATTGCAATTCATTGCTGAATCGGTAACATCCATTTCAGATATTCTTGTCTCTATGTCTTGCATTTCAGTGCTAAGAGGATTTATCTCCTGTGTAGCTCGACCAATAAATGCAATCCCAATGCACATTAGTAGCACATTTTCTGATATAAGCACTGCAAAGATGGAGGAGTTCATCTCCTTAATCAGCTTTCTCAAATTCAGTAAACTCAAAGCAAATCCAAATAGAATTAAAAATGCACCCAAGTAAAAGTCTGTCGAAGCCATCATTTTGTTTAGTTGTGTTGCTTGCACTAGCTAAAAGTTGAATGTAACAGGAATGGGCCCCTATGTGACTAGCGTCGCGTCTGGCGATAGGCGATATCAATATGCTAATAACATAGGGGTGCTTTTAATACATTTTGCATGAATTTCACCACAAGAATTAGTTTTAAAACAAAATTACCTTCATTAGTACATGACTATTGACTCACTAATTTAACTTATTTAGTCTATTAATGCTTACAAATGTATCTTTTTTTTTTACAGGAATCCGAAACAGGTCTTTACGTGTCACTAGTGTCATTCCTCGGTTTTGGCCGCAATTATGTAGAGCAATACTTTCAGAAAACAGGAAATGCAGTTTTCTTGCATATACAAAGGGAAAAGAAGCCGGTAATATTATCTAGTAATGCATGTTTGAATGTTATGTTACAGACTATTACGTCCAGTTAGAATGAAAAAGGGATAGGTAAAATTCTTTTGCATTAATTAACCCTTAAAGTGACCAAAAAGGTTAAAACAATTTTTTTTTTTTTATGTTTGACAGGCTAGGTGTTTGACCACAGCTCACCTGATGTTAAGTGAAGACGTGGTCGAAGATGGTAAAGCACACCTAGCCTGGAATGGAACTGGCTCTCAAGTGAGGCTGCCGGAACACACCGTTAGATGCTTGGCGGCAGATTTTCAACTTGAGGGTGGTAGCTAGCCAGCCGAGTACTAGAAAGTACCCTACCACCATGCTATGGTTTCCTCATGATGTTTTCCTTCACCGGCAGCTCAAGCTCATTGTTGGGGGTTGAACCCACGCCCTTCGGCATGCGAGCCTACCGTGCTAACCACTGAGCTATCATCGCTACAAACAGGTACTGCTCAGGTTACTATAGCATGACATTTAGTCTGTGTCCAATATTGAGTTTTCACCTTTCACTTTAACAATAGCAAACTAAAGGTTAAATATACACACACTGCTATTGCCATATAACACTATTAAAATTTAGTATTTATCACTTAAAATTAGCATTTCCTTTGTTATCCATCTATCCAGCTCTTTCTTGATTGCAACAGTGAATAATAATACAAATCCTCTCAGATTCCAGAACCGGAGCAGACTGGCGATGGCCCTGAGAAAAAGATCACCCGCTTGGCTATTGGTGTGGAAGGCGGGTTTGACCCTGCTGCTGGCAAAGCCAAGTTCACCTACACTGATCATTATAATGTAGTGGTGCTGCCTGGATTCCACACATACCCCTGGCCTGACCCAAACCTGCCAGACGTGGTAAGAGAAAGTTAGGATTGGTATGACCATTTGATATTAGTTATTAAGATTGTATGACTTGTTATAAGGGTGGGGAGGTTCTTTTGATCTGAATCTGCTGCTTGGTGAACTCAAAATACACAAAACTGTTGGAAAATGTTTAAAAAAACCTGACTTGTTGCCATTAAAGAGGTAAAAATTAGGGGCACATTTGACTTATGATTAAATAATGACCATACATAGGTATTATTTATTGATCAGCAATTTTCAGCATATGACGCAAAAGTATCTGTTTGTAGGTAAACAAATCAGTTCAAGCCGTGGTTGACGCTGAGTCTCCTTTCAAAATAGCAGAAATAGCCGCACTTACTGGAACCTGGGATGGGGAACAGCGTGAAGTATCAGTGTAAGGAACAATTTATTTCATAATACCTTATTTCATAATTGTAGTGATGATAGCTCAGTGGTTAGCGCGGTAGGTTCGCATGCCGAAGGGCGTGGGTTCAAACCCCCAACAATGAGCTTGAGCTGCCGGTGAAGGAAAACATCGTGAGGAAACCATAGCATGGTGGTAGGGTACTTTCTAGTACTCGGCTGGCTAGCTACCACCCTCAAGTTGAAAATCTGTCGCCAAGCACCTAACGGTGTGTTCCGGCAGCCTCACTTGAGAGCCAGTTCCATTCCAGGCTAGGTGTGCTTTACCATCTTCGACCACACCTTCACTTAACATCAGGTGAGCTGTGGTCAAACACCAAGTCTGACAACCATTAAAAAAAAAAAACCTTATTATTTCGCAATGATCTCTAATATTAAAAAGAGGAAATATTTGTATTTTTGAGGGTTTGTATGTTTGCAACGAATAAACTCAAAAACTACAGCTTTTTTTTAATGATGAAGAAATAGGCTTGCGTTTGATGGCCATCTCTGATGTTATGAGAAGATACGATCTATGATGGAACCTGCTTGCCGGTATCTTCTAGGTAAACAAAACAATTAGAACAATCTATAGACCAACACAGGACAAATACAAATATATTTACCACAATAATATATAGTAATATAGTTCCACAGTTACAACATTCCACAGTTGCAGCATTCCACAGCTATGACATTCCACAGTTGTAGCATTCCACAGTTGTCATTTTTAGAGTTATGAACACAGTTTTGCTATTTCACAGGCATGCAGTAAGCTTGAAGCAGCTAGACAATGGCGTGAAGATTCCGCCATCAGGGTGGAAATGCTCCAAGTGCGACCTCACAACCAACCTGTGGTTAAATCTCACTGACGGCACCGTGCTCTGCGGCAGACGGTTCTTCGACGGCTCGGGTGGAAACGACCACGCTGTGAGTATTGGAAACGTAGAGCTAGTGAAGTAGTAGTGGAAATCGGACTAGTAGTTTTGGAAAAAAATGGCTACATTGATTTGCACAAACAATATCCTCTCACACCAAACTCATATACCGTCTCCGTTCCGTCGTGATTAAAAATATAATAGCTAAAGATTTTGAAAGGCTTTAATTTTTTTTATGTTAGACAGGATTGGTTTGTTTGACCACAGCTCATCTGATGTTAAGTGACGACGTGGTCGAAAATGCTAAACATACCTAGCCTGACATGGAACTGGTTCTCAAGCGAGTGTCGGAACACACCGTACGGTATTTGGCGGCAGATTGTTAAGTTGAGGGTTGTACCCACCATCATGCTAAAGTTTCCTCTCGGTGTTTTCATTTACCGGCAGCTCAAGCTTATTGTTGGGCTTTCGGCGAGTGAACCACGTTAACTACTAGCTATCATAGCTACTTTCGTTTGACTGTGAGGCCGACGATGGTAAAGTTACTTATCCTGGAAAGAACACAAATTCAGAGATTTTAAAAGTAATAATATACTTTCCAAAAATTTGCGTTATTACCATCCCAGTAATGTTTTTACAGGTAGAACACTATCGTGAGACGGGCTACCCCCTGGCTGTGAAACTGGGAACTATCACAGCTGACGGTAAGGGAGATGTGTTCTCTTATGCTGAAGATGACATGGTAGAAGATCCTTTCCTCGCGGACCACCTAAAGCACTTTGGCATCAATGCACAGCAGTTGCAGAAGGTAAATTCAGTTTCCATTAGATAAATAGTCAAAAATTAATACAATGCCGTTAAAAGTATTTTATTTGTTAAAAAAAAGTGTCTTTTAAAAAGCATCTTTAATTTTTTCCTTGGTTGGCAACACATGGATAAAATCTTTAACATTGTAACCAGTGGTAACCTTAACATCAAGTAAACTCTTCTGTATGCTGTTCTTTCAATATAAAAAAAACCGGCCAAGTGCGAGTCGGACTCGCACGCACGCACGGACTCTATACCATTCTCTATAAAAACGGCAAAAAAATCACGTTTGTTGTATGCGAGCCCTCCTTAAGGGCCAAGTCCTCGACCGTGGGAACTTCTGCTTGAACACCTACATTGATATTTTCCACTCACACAGACGTACATACGTCTGACGTTAGATTTGAATACATTGACGTCACGCTAAAATAGATAAGGAGAGTTAAATTACTATAGCCACGAGCAAGAAGGAGACAGAATGTTTATTTCTATTGCCGGAAGCGGATTTCACATTGATTATCTGTTACATTATGACAGAAGTTTTTTTTTTTGTTTTGGCATCGCGTTTTGAATATTTGCCAGTGTCAAGTGTCAAATACAAAACGGGCGGGAAGCATGCGCGCGGTGCTCGGTACCGCCGCCACCGCGCGCCCTCTCGTGACGTGCTATACACGACCACGAGACTCGTGACGTTAGATTGTCAGATTCAGAGATTCTCGATGGTTTGTAGCGCCTACCAAAATAAAACAGCAACAGACGTAACGCAGAAAAGAGATTTTCAGCAGGCACTATCAGAAATTTTCATCAAACTATCCGTACTTATCTGCTAATAGAATAAACAAAACGTACAATAAAAGGTCTACGCCTTAAATGTATCTGCATCAAAGTTAGCATCTATAAAATTGCGCCTTTCCTATAATTATTTTGATGTCAAGATTACGGATTAAAAATAATTTGGCCATATTCTATTTCATAATTTCAAGAAACGAAAAGCGTTTGAAACTATTTTTTCTCCAAGCATAATAATTCAGGATATGTACTATAGTATTCATTAATTTCAAACTTCCACATGATGTATAACGGCACAAAAATGTTGACAAAAACACATCGATTGCCTTATTTCACAAGACTTGCCCGTTAAATATTAATTTTATTCTGTTTTTAGTATTTGTTGTTATAGCGACAACAGAAATACAATTTTTCTTTTGTATAAAAAGTAATGAGAGGAACGCGACGCTCTTCTGATCGTAAGAGATAACGCCTATCCATGACCATTGCAGCGACTCACAGAACTTTGAGTAACAAACCAAAGTCCAGGGCATCGCTGCTTTGGCGCTCATTACTTTGAGACTTTCGATGGTTAGTCTCAACAGCCCAGTAATTTTGTTAGCTGCAGTACCCTTCAAACCGGAACACAGTAATGTTTACACACTACTGCTTAGCGGCAGAATAACTGGTACTGCGGTGGTACCTACCTAGACGACCTCCTGCTAAGGAGCTTAGGGTGACCTTTGTCGTGGGATCCAATAATGTTTTTCTAACGGGCGTAGTAAGAATTAAGTGAAAGCATGTTTTTAGGATTAATTAAAAATAGATACGTTTCATATAACAGACAGAGAAGTCGATGGTGGAACTGGAGTTGGAGATAAACCAACGCACGGGCGAGTGGAACACGCTTCAGGAGTCGAGCAGCGAACTGCGGCCGCTGCATGGACCGGCGCTCACCGGTCTTAACAACCTTGGCAACTCGTGCTATATCAACAGCGTCATGCAGGTATTCAACGTACTAGCGACCCTTAAAAGGGAACGCGGGTTCAGCTGATTTTGAACAAGTATAAATTGAAAATTTAAAAAACCCCCAATAGGTGTATAGTATTCTACTAGTCAAGCCCTTTCATTTGATGCTCATATTGAGGGAGTTGTGAAAAAATATGTAATCCGCCATTTTGTGGCGGCGGCCATCTTGGACCGATTTTCATCAAACATACCTAAAACACTCCCGACTAATTCACCTTTCAAACAAAATTAAAATCGGTTCATACGTTCGGGAGCTACGACGCCAAAGACACACACCCATCTACTAGTCAAGCCCTTTCATTTGATACCCATATTGAGGGAGTTGTGAAAAAATATGTAATCTGCCATTTTGTAGCGGCGGCCATCTTGGAGCGATTTTTATCAAACATACCTAAAACACTCCCGACTAATTCACCTTTCAAACAAAATTAAAATCGGTTCATACGTTCGGGAGCTACGATGCCACAGATAGACACGCACACAGACACGTCTAACTTATAACACCCCCTGTCGTTTTTGCGTCGTGGGTTAAAAATAGGTATTTGAAGAAACTATTGCCATCGCGCTGCGCCCGAACAGACAAGCTGTCTATGTGTGTGTGAAGTCAGACTACTACTTCCTTAGCTACATACGTATTAGTCTGAAACCCCCTACTTGTGTGGTTTCAGGTAATATTCCGGATACCAGACTTCGTCCGTCGCTACGTGGAAGGAGCGCCCGAGATATTCTCCACGTTCCCCGAGGATCCTGTAAATGATTTCGATGTACAGACGTAAGTATTTTATTATGCTAAATCGGATATTAAGCAAAAGTGAAAAGGCTGTTTGTCATCTCACAACACTCTTTTCTTCTTTCTTTATAAATAAATAAATATTATAGGGCATTACACACAGCGCCGTCTGACCCCAAACTAAGCAAAGCTTGTGCTATGGATGACAGATAACTGATAGAATACTTAAATACTTTTTCTTTAAATACATACTTATAATACATACAGTACACCCCAGACACAGAACAAACATTTATTTATAATATCACAAAATGCTTGTCCTGGGTGGGAATCGAACCCACGCCCTTCAGCTCTCGGAGCAGACATACTACCAATGAACCAACAGCTACAAAAAGTAGCCTGTGTCAATTCAATTCAGGGTCTCAGCTACCTCCGTACGAAATACCTTCATTCAAATCCTTTTTGTAGTTTTTGCGTGAAAGAGTAACAAACATGCATCCATCCAAACTTTTTAATATTAGGTAGGTATAAACATTGTTACTATTAAAATTAAAACACACAAGAAGCTTTTTAACGTACACAAGGCTCGCGTTTGACCGCCATCTCGCCTGATTTTTTTTTTTTTTTTAATGTTTGACAGGCTACGTGTTTGACCACAGCTCACCTGACGTCAAGTGAAGGTGTGTGCCGAAGATGGTAAAGCACACCTAGCCTGGAATGCAACTGGCTCTCAAGTGAGGCTGCCGGAACACACCGTTAGATAGATGGTCTGGTTGATGTCAAGTGAAGATGCGATCTAGGATGGAGCACGCTCGCCTAGAACATACCGATTCACTCTCGACTTGGAAACACCCAGATTGTATCTAAAAGGGAATACCCACTCGTGTAACGTATGGTTTGTAATTTGTTGTTGATAGCGCGAAGCTGGGTGTCGGCTTGCTTTCCGGTCGGTACTCGGTCCCCGCGGCGGAAGGCTTCCAAGCCGGCGTGTGCGCGCACATGTACCGCGCGCTGGTGGGCCGCGACCACGCCGAGTTCCGCACCAAGCGGCAACAAGACGCGCACGAGTTCTATCTGCATCTGCTCTCGCTCACACAGGTATGTAAAGAAAAAAAAACTTTACTGATTCCAAAACCATTTCGAAATAGTACATTTCTATTCAATATTTTTAGGTTTAAAATTCTGTAATCTATGATACGGGGTTTATTTTAATAAAATACATAAAATAAACTTGGCTTTGAATTGATGTCTCATGACGTCACCTAGTAGGGCAACTTCCATAGACTAAAAAAGCAATGGCAAACCGAAACATAATTTGTCAATGTCAAGTCAATGGTAGCTATAATAATCTCTTCCATACACGTACGTCGAGTTGTTTTTCGCTTTATTGATACAAATATCTGGATTATTTTACTTTAAATGTTATTTCAACTTTGATATCGCATTTATGACATAAGATTTGTAAAACCGAAGACGTGACAGAATGGCTTTACAGCTTTAGCCTGTCCAAAGAGGCAAATTAAAGTAAAAAAACTTGTCAGTTCTATAAAAAAAAAACTTTACATACCGAATTACTGGGCTGTTGAGACTGGGCTTCTATAGGCTGATGGTGTTTATTTTATTTATTTTCTAGACTAAAACGGCACAGTATGCCAATTACAATAGTCCTTAAGATAATATTAAAATAGATATTCAGGTTCACTCTGGTGGTTCTTCTGGTGTTGAAACAGAAACCTCTGCTATATGAATTTATCGAACAACAAATTTTAGCGCTTGATGGTCTATCTTTCTACGTTGTGAAACGTTTCCACGAAAGCCATAAACCAAGAATTGAATTGAATTGATTTGAATATTTTATACTGCCGGTATGTTTATATTGAAAATAGTTTTTTTTTGTTACGGTTGACAGGCTAGGTGTTTGACAACGGCTCACCTGATGTTAAGTGACAGTGTGGTTGAAGATGGTAAATGAAGATGCTTGGCGGCGGATTTCCAACTTGAGGGTGGTAGCTAGCCAGCCGAGTACTAGAAAGTACCCTACCACCACGCTATGGTTTCCTCACGATGTTTTCCTTTACACAAACTCATTGTTGGGGTTTGAGTAAAGGAAACAAATTCAAAATCAAATAAAAAAAACAATTATTTATTTTATTTTGACATTTTTGGGTTTTTTTAATATTCATTGACATTGTAATCAGTGTTTTAAAACTCATATAATGACATACATATTTGAAATTTTGGATTGACTTGTGACATTGGTGTAATCAATATAATATTTGCATTTGTATTAGGCGAATAAACCCTTACGATATGTCTGCATTTGATCAACTTGTGTAATTTGTAAATAATAAAGAAAGTTAATATTGAACTTAAGTCGACTGTGTTGAACGAATAAGCAAACTTCGTTAAACTGGTAGACGTTGTTTGAAAATACGCGGGAATCTCTCGCATTGGCTCAGGATACGTAAACAAATCAAAGGTCAACATCTAACCCGATCCCATATGTAGCATAAAATGGAAGTTGCCATCTTTTTCCAAACAAATATTGTATATTATACTTTTCAATAGAAAAAATATAATTGGGTGCATAAATAAAAAAATTAAATAAAAAATTTCGACATGCTATATAATATAATTACATTTTACTATAGTGCATTTCGAAGTTGCTGGAGCTTAATTGGGAGCGCGTCTGGCTTTCAATCTGGAGGCCCTAGGTTCGAATTCCACGGCATGTATCTGTATTTTTTAAATTATAATGTGCGTGTTGACGATTACTTCAAACGGTGAAGGAAAACATCGTGAGGAAACATACATAATTATCCGAGATATAAATTAATGGATTTGCACACCGTAATAGTTGACAACAAACGCAAACTATTATATTTAAGACCTTTTTACACTGTTGACGTGTAAGTAAATAAAACCTTTGACTTTTTTCTAATTCTTGTAAACAATATTAGTTTTTTATGTATTTTACATCTCCCGGAACGTAAAAAGTAGGTCTATTCGAAATAAAGTAATTATACGTTTTCTTGTAATCTACGTATGGTAACTCTAAATGGATCGACTATGACAGATGAGTCATAGCAATTTTATCGGAACCAGTATTGGCTGCAGACCGAAAAGTCGCTATAAATTGTTAGTTGCGCGTCTCGTGCCTTCATGTTTATGAATGCGTAAATAAATTTTAAAATAAAATAACAATTTTGTAACCGCGTACGAAATGGGAGTAACTTGTCAAATTTTAATAAACAAATCCCGGGAAGGCGTCTACAAACCCGGCGATGCTGTCAAAGGTGTAGTGAAATACGCTATCGATGAACCAACAGAATTCAAAGATGTTAAATTCTCATTCCTTGGCAAGGGGAAGTGCAGTTGGTCAGAAGAGGACTTTAACAAATCGTCCACTACCTATACTGGGTCTGAGGACTTCATACAAACCCATGTCAATATAACAAACAAAAGACCAAATGAGATGATCACTCTTCACGGCGCGTACGAGCATCCGTTCGAGTTCTTCCTGCCGGATAATATCCCGACTACATTTAAAGACCATACCGGATCGATCGTTTACTGCGTACAACTGAAGTTCTCGAAGCCGAAATTGTTCAGTTTCGATAAAGTGTACACCGCGGAAATTCCAGTATACGGCACTGTGGATTTACTCAATCCCGACGGACAGCCGTTGCCGACGGGGCCCATCATATTTGGCCTAGAGAAGACTGTGTTCGCACTGTTTCCTACGAAGAAGCCTGTGATTAATTTGAAGGCTGAGATAACGAAGACTTTGCTAAGCCCCGGTGAGAACGTGTACCTGACTTGCAAGGTGGCAAATCGCTCTCATATCGACGTCACGGGAGTTAAAGCAGAGCTCTACTGTCATACGACTTACACAGCAAACTGCGGAAGAACAAATAAGAATAGTAAAAGAGTTAAAAAATGTGAAGTGGAAATGCCGGCTGTTCCAGTTAAAGAGGACCGAGTTTTTACTTGTATTCTGCCGACTCTTCCGGAATGTTATTCCATACAGTATTCCAGGGTTGTTTGTAAAGAGTATAAAGTACGATTGACGGTGCGGTTGCCAGTGCCGCATGTGAATGGTTATGTAGAGATACCGGTGGCTATTGGAGAAAGTAAAAGCTTGGATTCTTGTGTAGAAGCCGTCGATGACTTCGACGCTCAGCCGCCTTCTTACTTCGAGGCCATGTGTGAAGAGAGAACAGACGATAGTCGTGGTGATTGGGATGTAGTGAAAAAAACGTCTTAAGTGCTAGATGTTAATGACCGTTATGTATTATGTTTTCTACTGTGATAATAAAATTTCTTTTTTGTATGAATATTGTTAAAGAAATAATGTTTTAATTTTGTAGCACACAAAGATAAATCCGGAACAGTTACAAAATAGGGGATCACCTCAGCATAAAGATGGTCATTGCTAAGTGGTATGACTAGCACTGGTCTTCCAGTGAGCCTTTGTACGTTAAACTAATTTACTCACCAACAACGACACAATATATAAAAAAGGCAAATAACAAAACTAAATAAAAACGAATGTCTTCTCCCAAAACAAATGAACGAACAAACAAATAAAACAAACAGGCTAACGTTTGACCACCGTCTCTCCTAATATCAAGAGAAGATGCGATCTTCGATGTAGCACGTTTCTCTAGAAGAAACAGATTAATGAAACTAGCAATAACATTATATAGCACTAATTTTATGGATAACAGTTTCCTGGTACTTCTTTATTTCTTCTGGTTCTTCAAAGTTCTAATATAGTTAAATAGTTGCTAGTATCGTTTTAGTATTGGCGAACGTAGTGTGGGATACCCTGAAAATTGATGGAGCGACGATATACGTAGGACAGCAAAAAATCGAAGATCTTGCCGTGAATTTCAATAAAATAAATATCGCAGGACATTACACACAGCGCCATCTGACCCCAAACTGCAAAGCTTGTACTATGGAAGTCAGATAACTGATAGAATACTTTTTTTTGTAAATACATACTTATAATAGATACAGAACACCCAGACACAGAATAAACATTTATTTTATACCACAAAATGTTTATCCTGGGTGGGAATCGAACTCACGCCCTTCAGCTCTTGGAGCAGGCATACTACCAATGAACCAACAGCTACAAAAGTAGCCTATGTGTCAATCCATGGTCTCAGCTACCTCCACACGAAATTTCATTCAAATCCTTTTAGTAGTTTTGGCGTGAAAGAGTAACAAACATCCATCCATTCAAGCTTTCACATTTATAATATTAGTAGGTTTTTTTTAAATAAACATTATTACAATTTAAATTAAAACACACAATATGTTTTTTAACGTAACACGGCTTGCGTTTGACCGCCATCTCGCCCTTCAGCTCTTGGAGCAGACATGCTACCAATAAACCAACAGGGCTGTCAATAAACGTATGATTATGATCGATTAGCAATAAAGTATTAAAATTAAAAACAATGGATTTTATCTTTCTTTTGTTTACGAAATGTTGATAAATGTTGTTAAAAAAATTCAATTACTAGATATCCCCGTTCCACACTTACACTTGGAAATAATAAACAAATAGATAACAAATAACGATATGACAATTAGAAATAGGTTAAAATCGAATTAGAATGTTATTATTTGTTAGATAAATAAATAATAAATATCGTAGAATATTACACATCTGACCCCAAACTAAGCAAAGCTTGTGCTATGGAAGACAGATAACTGATAGAATACTTGAATAGTTTTTTTTTTTCTAAATACATACTTATAATCTGACTGACTTCCATCACACAAGCTCTGCTTAGTTTGGGGCCAGATGGCGCTGTGTGTATAGTCCTACGATATTTATATTTATTTATTTATTAATATTTATAATACATACAGTACCCAGACACAGAACAAACATTTGTGTATATCACAAAATGCTTGTCCTGGGTGAGAATCGAACCCACGCCCTTCAGCTCTTGGAGCAGACATACTACCAATGAACCAACAGGGCTGTCAGATAGTAGATTCGCCTCGTTTACTGTCCCACTTCTGGGCGTGGCGCCAACACGCAGACCAAGTGCGAGTTGGCCGACTGAAACTGAGGTGCTGTTTCCATAGAAAAAAGAAGTTGTTTATAAAGGTGTATATTTTCCAGCGCAACAGCAGACACAAAACGAACCCGGCAGATTGCCTTAAGTTCTCCGTGGAAGAGCGCATCCGATGCTCCGAGTCTAGTCGAGTGCGGTACACGCACCGAGCCGAGCAACACTTGCCGCTGCCGGTGCCCGTGGCGGCCGCGACCAACGCGCCCCTGGTGGCAGAGTACGAACAACGCCGCGCCCACGCCGAGGCAACGGGACAGAGATTGTAAGTCAAACTAAGAGTTTTGGCGGGAACGCGGGAAGAGTCGTGTCGCTCCGTTGTATTTTTTTCCAAAACTAGTGTTTTGTCGAGTGTTTATGCATAAAAATGGTGGTGTTTTATTCATAAAGTGCCGAATTACAAGCGCGAGTGTGGGAAACTGATATAATGTGGTGAAACATGAGTTTTCGTGTTGCTTCCAAAACTCCATCGAAGCTTTGTAGTAAAGTTGCCACTACTTTACTAAAGCATGACTGGAATTAACTGACACGAACTGGACTTGACAAAGACGACTTTGACTAAAACTAGCTACGATGGCACTTATTTAACTTTTGAAACTTGAAAATATATAATTACTTGACACTGGCAAATGCTAAAACGCGACGCCAAAACCAAAGAAAAAAAAAAAAAAAGTCAAACTAAATCTTAGGGCAGAGAGAACAGCTGTCAATCCCGTACATTTTTTTACGTTTCTAATAGCGCTATTGCTAATCGAATGTTACTTTGTCTAGGCGCTGTGATTCCAGAATATATGCTACGTCTCTACCATGCTTTGTCTAAGCCATTCTAGCCTTCGCACCGTGTTGTGACGACCTATACAGGGTTAGAAACATAGGATGTATTAAGCCCAAACAGATGCCTTGTATTATTAACAAGCCGAAAAAAACTCTCATATGATTTTTTATTCTAGACTTATTTGATTATGTCACTTTTACGGCTAAACGTTTTTTAACTTATTAAAGAGCTACGGTAAGATTAGAATTTTAAGTTTTTTTTTTATTTTCAAAATTGTTTAGAAGATAAAAAGAAATAGGTTGGGAAAAGGTCCTTTATCGAATTTTAAAACTTTAAAATATACAGATCGATAGATCGTTAAATTCTAAACAAAAAAGCATTATTAAGTAATTTTGGCCAAAGGTGACTTCACAGTTTTTCTTTCCGAGGTATCGACATGATTACACATAGTTGACAGCCCTGTTGGTTCATCATCATCATCAGCCTATACTAGTCCACTGCTGGACATAGGCCTCTCCCAAGACACGCCACTCAGCTCGATCTTCGGCTTTTCGCTTCCATCCACCGCCAGCTGTCCTACGTATATCGTCACTCCATCGAGTCTCAGGGCGTCCTACGCTACGCTTGCCAATACGCGGTCTCCACTCTAGAACACGTCTACCCCAGCGGTTATCGGTTCTGCGACAGATATGTCCAGCCCATTGCCACTTCAGCTTGCTAATACGCTGAGCTATGTCAATGACTTTAGTTCTCTGGCGAATTACTTCGTTTCGGATCCGATCCCTCAGAGAAATGCCAAGCATAGCTCTTTCCATAGCTCGCTGAGCGACTTTGAACTTACGGACCATTCCCGCTGTGAGTGTCCACGTTTCGGCTCCGTAGGTCATGACAGGTAGGACGCACTGATTGAAGACTTTTGTCTTCAGACTTTGTGGGATGGATGACGAGAAGACTCGACGTAGTTTTCCGAATGCTGCCCAGCCCAACTGTATCCTTCTATTGGCTTCACTTTCGAAGTTGTTTTTACCTAGTTCGAGCGTCTGCCCTAGGTAAATGTATTTATGAACAATGTCTAAAGTCAAACCATTTATGGCAACCGGTCCCGGAACAACGTACTCGTTGAACATGACCTTGGTTTTATCCAAGTTCATCCGGAGACCGATGCGTTGAGAAGAATCAGTAAGGCTGGTCAGCATCCATTTTAAGTCCTCCAGCGATTCAGCCATTATGACGATGTCGTCCGCAAAACGAAGGTGTGAGATGTACTCGCCATTAATGTTGGTGCCTCGCCTCCAGCGTATTGAACATATCCTCCAGTACGTTTGAGAACAGTTTCGGGGAGATAACGTCCCCTTGTCTCACGCCTCGTCGAAGGTGGATATGTTTTGTTTGCTGGTTCTGAACTTGAACGGTCATCGTTGCGGCGTCATACAGACATCTCAACACCTCGATATATCGCCAATCTACCTGGCATCGCTGTAAGGACTCCAGAACAGCCCAAGTTTCGACCGAGTCAAAAGCCTTCTCATAGTCCACAAACGCCAGACAAAGAGGTCGATTGTACTCTTTGGTCTTCTGTACAATCTGCCGCATGGTATGAATGTGGTCTATGGTACTATACCCGCTTCGAAATCCGGCCTGTTCCGGAGGCTGAAATTCCTGGGCATTTCCCCTCATTACTTGACAACATTGTAAATGTTACCTAGATTATATGATTCACAAACAAATTCTTGTGTTTCCAGAGATCCGTCACTGATAGTCCGTCCGCACATACCGTTCGAAGCGTGCCTCGACAGCTTCATGAAAGAAGAAGCTATAGAACAGTTCTTCAGCAGCGCAGTGAACAAGAAGGTCACCGCTCACAAGTAAGCAAAGCTAATTAGTTACAAATTTAATTAAATATCTATTTCTGGGTTCAATCAAATCCTACGGGACGCGACTCTGTCTTTTCTGATACATGTTTTTAGCGATGATAGCTTAGTGGTTAGCGCGGTCGTTCCACACGCTGAAGGAACTTGAGCTGCAGGTAAAAAATCTTGTGAAAACCATAGTGTGGTGGTACTTTCTAGTACTCGTCTGGCTGGCCACGTATACGTATACTACCAAGTCTGGTAGCTTTACTATCTTCGACCGCGCCGTCACTTAACATCGTAAACATCGTAAGGAAACATACATGACCGAGAATTTATTTTAAAAAATGTCTCAAAGATCTGCCAACTCGCACTTGACCAGTGTGGTAGACTACGGCCTTGCCCTTTTCACAGTGAGCAGAGACCGGGAGCTTTGGCGGGAAAGTAATGTCCTATTGTATTTTTTCCCAAAACTAGTATTTTTTCGAGTGTTTATGTATAAAATTAGCGGCGTTTTATTCATAAATTTCGAATTTCAAGCACAAGTACCTACCTATGGGTAAGTGGAAACATAATTTTTCGTGTTGCTTCCAAAACTCCATCGAAGCTGGATTTGATTGACATGGACTGGACTTGACCAAGACTATTTAAATTTGACATTATCAAAACATTTGGCACAGGCAAATGCACAAAATGCCACGCCAAAATTAAAGAAAAAGAGGCCTGCGACCAGCAATGGACCAGTTATACAAAATACAATGCAGGATGCAAATTTGGCCGGATTACGTGATTTTTCGTAATCCTGCCAAATTTTACATCGATTTTTACATCTTACTTATTTGCAGAATCACTCGGCTCGCCACGTTCCCAGACTATCTGTTGATCCAGTTGAAAAAGTTTACAATTAAAGAAGACTGGACGCCGGCCAAACTGGACGTTGCTGTTGAGATGCCCTGGGAGGTTCGTTCTTACTTGCACTTTAACAAACTGTCAATTAAACGTTTATTTTATTTATTTATTAATTACTAGCGGACGCCTCGCGGTTTCACCCGCGTAGTTCCCGTTCCCGTGGGGATACAGGGATAAAAAGTAGTCTATGTCACCCGGAGATAGCGTAGCTTCCCAACGGCGAATTTATGAAATCGGTCCAGTAGTTTCGTAGTCTATTCAATACAAAAAAGCAAACAAAAAATCAAATGTTTCCTCAAGTCTAAATCGGTTCATTTCAAAAATTCTTTCACTGTTGGGAAGCTACACTATTAAAATTTATTAATTATTTAGTGTTTTCAAATTAAATAAATTAAAACTGAATAATATGATCAAAGTGGAATATACTAGTCACAGTCAAAGTCATATAAATAAGTCGCTCCATTGATTAGTGAAGTTGTTTCTTCTTTGTTTGGCGTCGCACTTCATGTAATTTTTGTAGCGATGATAGCTCAGTGGTTAGCGCGGTAGGTTCGCATGCCGAAGGGCGTGGGTTCAAACCCCAACAATGAGCTTGAGCTGCCGGTGAAGGAAAACATCGTGAGGAATCCATAGCATGGTGGTAGGGTACTTTCTAGTACTCGGCTGGCTAGCTACCACCCTCAAGTTGAAAATCTGCCCCCAAGCATCTAACAGTGTGTTCCGGCAGCCTCACTTGAGAGCCAGTTCCATTCCAGGCTAGGTGTGCTTTACCATCTTCGACCACACCTTCACTTAACATAAGGTGAGCTGTGGTCAAACAACTAGCCTGTCAATCATTAAAAAAAAAAAAAATTGCCAGTGTGAAGTGTTTCGATAATCATTTTTCAAATATAAAGTCACAGTCAGAGTCACACAGTTGAAGTCATGGCTGAGTCCGCTCAAGTCCTTATAAAGTAGACGTGACCTGACTTTATATAAGCTTCGATGGAATATTGGAAGCATGTTGCCTCCAACATTCCAAAATGAATTTATTATGTGTTGCTTCAAGCAATACATTGCAAATTCATGTGTCACCACATTTATTTACTTTCCCAAGTGTGGGAACACGCTTGCGCGCGTAACTTGGCACTATAACAATAAAACAATATTTTTCTTCCTCTGATCCTATCCGTCCTAAGGCTGCCTGGAAGAGATCGCTTTAGGCGATAAGGTCGCCAGTTGTTACACCTATCATTTAAGTTTATTTCTTCTGTTTTCTGTATTTTAGTGTGTACAATAAAGAGTTGTCAATCAAAGACGCTAAAGCCAAAGCCGTACTCTTGAAAAAACACAAGTTTTGGATAATAATAATGATTTTTGTTAACTCAGGTGGATCTGGCGACGCTCCGCGGTCGCGGCTTGCAGCCCGACGAGACTACGCTCCCGGAGGCGGCGCCCGAGACGCCCGCGCCCGTTTACAACGAAGCCCTACTTACCCAGCTGGTCAGTAAATCTTCAAGTCGCATTTGTCGCGTCGGCCCTATCGCTTAGTTTAGTATTCTACTATAATAATAAAGTAAATAAATAATTGTTACACACGACGTCCTCGCCTTACGAAGCTTTTTTTTTGGCTAATATGCTGTCTGCCGTGATACAGGAGTAGCTACCTATACCTAGCAGCCAATCACTTAATTCTAAAATACCCAAACGGTAAAACGGGACCCTATTACTAAGACTCCGCTGTCCGTCCGTCTGTCTCCAGGTTAAATAAATAAATATCACAGGACATTACACACAGCGCCATCTGACCCCAAACTAAGCAAAGCTTGTGTGCTATGGAAGTCAGATAACTGATAGAATACTTACATTTTTTTTTTTGTAAATACATACTTATAATAAATACAGTACACCCAGACACAGAACAAACATTTGTTTATACCACAAAGTTTGTCCTGGGTGGGAATCGAACCCACGCCCTTCAGCTCTTGAAGCAGACATTCTACCACTGAACCAACAGGGCTGTCAGGTTGTATCTCATGCATGAACCATGATAGTTAGACAGTTGAAATTTTCACAGATGTGGTGTATTTTTTTACCAATTATATGTATAAAACAACAAATACTAAAAAACAGGGCTCCCATACAACAAACGTGATTCTTTTGCCGTTTTATAGATAATTGTACGGAGCATGATAATTGTTTTTGTAGCGATGACAGCTCAGTGGTTAGCGCGGTAGGTTCGCATGCCGAAGGGCGTGGGTTCAAACCCCAACATTGAGCTTGAGCTGCCGGTGAAGGAAAACATCGTGAGGAAACCATAGCATGGTGGTAGGGTACTTTCTAGTACTCGGCTGGCTAGCTACTAACCTCAAGTTGAAAATCTGCCGCCAAGCATCTAACCGTGTGTTGCGGCAGCTTCACTTGAGCGCCAGTTCCATTCCAGGCTAGGTGTGCTTTACCATCTTCGACCACGCTTTCACTTAACATCAGGTGAGCTGTGGTCAAACACCTGGCCTGTCAACCCTAACAAAAAATAAAAAGCCCCTTGGTGCGCGAGTCCGACTCGCACTTGGCCGGTTTTTTATTTTTAAATTTGTATGTTTGTTTTGCAGTTGGATATGGGTTTCCCCGTGGAGGCGTGCAAGAAAGCTCTTTACTACAGCAACAACAGCGGCATGGAGGCCGCCTCCAACTGGCTCATGGAACACATCAACGACTGGGACTTCGCCAACAAGTTCGAACCGCCCGGCGCTACCGGTATGCCATACAAGTCCATATTTTTATAAATCAATAACAAAAGTTGTCGCTCAACTTGAAAACCTGCCGCCAAGCATCTAACAGTGTGTTCCGGCAGTCTCACTTGAATGCCAGTGACAGCTCTGTTGGTTCATTGTGAGCTGAAGGGCGTGGGTTCGATTCCCACTCAGGACTAACATTTGTGTGACTAACATCGATGTTTGTTCTGTGTCTGGGTGTACTGTATGTATTATAAGTATGTATTTACAAAAAAAAAAAAAAAGTATTTATGTATTCTATCAGTTATCTGACTTCCATCACACAAGCTCTGCTTAGTTTGGGGTCAGATGGCGCTGTGTGTATAGTCCCACGATATTTATTTATTTATTTATTCCAGGCTAGGTGTGCCTTAACATCTTCGACCACATCGTCACTGAACATCAGTTGAACTGTGGTCAAACACCTAGCTTGTCAACCATAAAGCTGATAATCTTATATTACATCCCGCTTAACATCAGGCAGCGAATTAAAAAATATATATAATGACCACCTTTTCCCTAAGTTTTTATTTTTATTTTTATGTAATAAGTAATGAGACGAACGAGACGCTCTTCTGATGGTAAGAGATAACGCCTGTCCACGACCATTGCAGCGATACACGGAACTTCGAGTAACAAAACAAAGTCCAGGGCATCGCTGCTCTGGCGCTCATTACTTTGAAACTGGACGGTCAGTCTCAACAGTAACAGCCCAGTAATTTCGCTAGCTATAGTACCCTTTACACGGGAACACAGATTCAGATTCATAAATAAATAAATAAATAAATAAATAAATATCGTAGGACACACAGCGCCATCTGACCCCAAACTAAGCAGAGCTTGTGCTATGGAAGTCAGATAACTGATAGAATACTTAAATACTTTTTTTTTTGTAAACACATACTTATAATACATACAGTACACCCAGACGCAGAACAAACATCGATGTTAGTCACACAAATGTTGGTCCTGAGTGGGAATCGAACCCACGCCCTTCAGCTCTCGAAGCAGACATGCTACCAATGAACCAACAGGGCTGTCAATTTCAGATTCAGTTTCAGATATATTTATTGAATAAAACACTGATACAATTTAATATATAATATAATATATATGCTAGGTGTTCTTGCAAAGATTGTGTCATCAGTTTACCCTTATCGGGCATTCAATAATTTAATTAAACATGTCATATTGATTTTAAAAATAATGATTTAATAAACAATTTCAAAATATACAGTCAAGTGATAATATTAAAATGTCATGTCAATTTGTAGCAAATATATATTTAAATTGTAATTTAGTGTCAAAAATATTATATGTCAATGTCAATAAGTGTTAAAAAAATAATAATAATTAGGTAATAATCAAATTTAAAATTGTTTATTTAACAATGTCATCTCACCGGATATGTCCCTATTTGTAAATTCTTTTAAGTCATAAAACACATTGTCTATTAGCCACTTTTTCAGTTTGCTCCCAAACTGGGCATTGTTCGGAATGTCAGTGATCACCTTGGGTAACAAATTGTAAATGTGGATAGCACTAATAAAGGTGCTCTTTTTGTAAATGGATGATTTGGTAACACAGTAATGTTTTCACACTACTGCTTGAAGGTAGAATATCTGGTACTGCGGTGGTACCTACGTAGACGACCTGGTGCTAAGGAGATGGAGATAGAGATTTAATATGCAAATATATTTAGTATTTACTCATTGATGCTTATTGTTAGTAGTAGTTTTTTTTTATGGTTGACAGGCTAGGTGTTTGACCACAGCTCACCTGATGTTAAGTGAAGGTGTGGTCGAAGATGGTAAAGCACACCTAGCCTGGAATGCAACTGGCTCTCAAGTGAGGCTGCCGGAACACACCGTTAGATGCTTGGCGGCAGATTTTCAACTTGAGGTTGGTAGCTAGCCAGCCGAGTACTATAAAGTACCCTACCACCATGCTATGGTTTCCTCACGATGTTTTCCTTCACCGGCAGCTCAAGCTCATTGTTGGGGTTTGAACCCACGCCCTTCGGCATGCGAACCTACCGCGCTAACAACTGAGCTATCATCGCTTTTTGCATGCCGTAAGGTAAAATATGGAGGTCTATTTTATTTTTGCTTACGTATGCTTACTTATAAGTAGATGTACTTATTTGTATACGTGCCCATATTTGTGCAATAAATACATTATGAATTATGAGATCTACCACTTAGTGGTTGACCTGTATATCAATAAGAATCGCTTCTAGATGAAAGTGTGTTTCATGTAAGGCGGCGGTAACGCGTGCGCGTTGGACGAGGCGAGCGTGGAGCAGATAATGGGCATGGGATTCACGCGCGCGCAGGCGGGCCGCGCGCTGTCCGCCACCGAGGGCGACGTGGGCCGCGCGGTGGACTGGATCTTCAGCCATGCGGACGAGCTGGACGCCCCCCTGGCGCCCGCGCCCGCGCCCGCCGACCACGCGGCCTCGCTCGGCTGCAGAGACGGCTCCGAGAGTAAGCCCACACTACATTCTAGCTCGTAGCATGCCTATGTATATATTTTTTATGTTTGACCACAGCTCACCTGATGTTAAGTGAAGGCGTGGCCGAAGATGGTAAAGCACACCTAGCCTGGAATTTAACTGGCTCTCAAGTGAGGCCGCCGGAACACACCGTTAGGTGCTTGGCGGAGATTTTCAACTAGGAACTGGTGAGCCGCAACTTTACATGGAAAGAGCCGCAAGCGGTTCGCGAGCCGTAGGTTGCCGACCCCTGGTCTACCTATATCTTATCAAATCCCACTAATATTATAACTGTGAAAGTTGGATGTATGGATGGATGTTTGTTACTCTTTCACGCAAAAACTACTGAACGGATTTGGATGAAATGTCGTATGGAGGTAGCTGAGACCCTGGTTTATTTTACCCCCAAAATATAGCACAGCTAGTATCTCATAAAAATTCATCACGTATTTAGTCTTGTCGTTATTTTGTTTGCAGAGTACAGGCTGATAGCATTCATATCTCACATGGGCACGTCCACGATGGTAGGGCACTACGTGTGCCATGTGCTACACGACGGCCGGTGGGTCATATTCAATGACAATAAGGTATGGATTTGCTACTAATAATAATACGCATTTACTTTTTTATTAAGATTGATTCTTATTTTAATAAAATAAAACTAGAAAACACGAGAGTCCGCCATGATATATCGAACACCAATCAGAGTGAATGACGTCACTTTTGCGTAAACATAACTTATCAGATTTTAATTCTAGAAACTTAAATGACGTTTTTTTCCTACTAAACCTTTATTATCTGCAGAATATAATAAATACAGAACACACAGACATAGAACAAACATTTATTTATACCACAAAAATTTTTCTCCTGGGTGGGAATCGAACCCACGCTCTTGAAGCAGGCCTACTACCAATTTTTTTTTTATGGTTGACATGCTTGGTGTTTGACCACAGCTCACCTGATGTTAAGTGAAGGTTTGGTCGAAGATGGTAAAGCACACCTAGCCTGGATTGCAACTGGCTCTCAAGTGAAGCTGATGGAACACACCGTTAGGTGTTTAGCGGCAGATTTTCAACTTGAGGGTGGTAGCTAGCCATGTCAATTATAATGAATAAATAGTATGTTTTCTAAACATTATTGGATTGTTTTTTAAAATCTGTCATCGTGAGTATTTTACCAAATGAGCTAACATCAGTCAGAATATAGAAAAGGGAATATTGTAACTATTTTCTTATAAAAGTTAACTATATATTATGCAACTGTTCCAGGTGGCTCTCTCAGAAAACCCCCCGAAGGACCTTGGTTACTTGTATCTGTATGAAAGGCTGTGAAGTGATGTTCCTGAAGTGAAACCAAAAACCGGCTTTGTCTTTAAGCTTGAGGAATTTCTTATAGACTGCATTTTATGTGTATACACCATACACATAAGAGACTTACGTCAAACTTTAGGCAATATTTATTATAGAAAAGAGCTAAGTAACTTCAAAATAGGGTAATAAATTTTAAAAAAATTATTACTAGTTAATTGCAATGAATGCATTTTTTGTTTATTTTATTAGTTTCGTTGTATTGATCTGGTTTTAGTGTGTTTTATTAACGCCTATTGACAATTATAACAGGATAAGAGTTACTGCCACATAATTTTGTTTCCGTCTATTGTTTTTGATACTATTTCTTATATTAGTCTTGTAATTCAGTGTTATTTGCTTTATATGTTGTGTAATGATAACATTAACAGACAACGAAATATAAATTATGATGCTGAATAGTTCTTTTCATTGATTGATTGACTAACCCTTTTTTCCACACCACAAATTACATATATAATACCGGAAAAAAAACTCAAAAGGTGTAACAACTAGCGAGCTTATCACTACAAGTGATCTCTTCCAGGTAACCCTAGGATTGAAAAGATATTAGGAGTATTCCTAGTAGGATGGAACATGAATAGAAATAAATTGAGTTTGCCTATTGTTAATTAGGTTATAGATCAACCAAAATATGTTTTTTTCTACTATAATTGAATATTGTGTGGAATCCAGTGGACTTATTATTTTAAATTCCATTTATGAGGTACATACTGGAATTAATTAAACAACAGTGGTTTCCTAAAAATGATGATAATCTTAGATTATGCTTATAATCTACACCTTAATACAAGAATTGAACTGACAGGAATCTCAATCTATTCAATAATGCCCCTGGTATACATAGACAGTAAAAGGTAAATTTAATGGTGTTGTGCATCACTTTGCAGAGACAGGAGCCCCAGGCTTGAGACTCTGTTATAAATCTACAACCCCTTGAGACATGTATTACAATGTAACTCCATGTTGCCATCCCTACTGAACCAAATTTTGATATCTTTCCAATTCTGCTTGAACTGGTCTTTCCTGCAATGAACTTAGAGATGTTCCTGCTGGCAGAGGTATTTTAGTAGATTAGAAAGACTGCTAGAATTTCTCTCAATTCCACTTCTACTGCATAATTATTGACCATGAAACCACATATGGTTAATGCATTTCTGAAGTCATAATGACTATTTTCCTTTGTATAATATACATATATCCAAGGACATATCATACAGCTCTATCTAGCACCTCATTTAAGCAAAGAATGTACTATAGGAAACAGAATATGAATATAGTATTTTTTGTAATTACAGAACACCCAGACACTACTAACATTTATATATGCTCATCACACAAATGTTTGTTCAAGTGGGAATTAAACCCACATGCCACAGCTCTTAAAGCAGATATATCACCAAATGAGCCACCAGGCTGTGTGGTTTTATGGATATTTGTTTACCATACAAAACAATGCACTTTGGTTACCGATGGACTTTTCAAAGCTCATTCCAAAATTATTGATGCCTAAACAAAGTTGACAGCAGCCAAGATAACAAATCAAAACTAATTATTTTTGTGGAAAATGGGTGAAGATTGTTTCTACACTTTTGCTTAGCATACTACATTGCATTTAGTGTAAATTAAGTAAGAAATGTAGGACTAAGAATCAATTTATTATTTATTAGTGCAACAATAAATTTGTACTTTTTCTAATCTGTGGGAATACTATTGGACCACAGCATTTAGTTCATTTGAATTATGTATTGTACAAAAGAAGCTTTTACAAACTAAATGGTTTATTATCATATTTACAATTGTTTTTTATTTTATAGTTTATCGTTTGAAAATATCCTCTTGCTTTGGAATTCTTTTCATGAATATGGTCTTTTCATCAAAGTAGGTGTTGAATTTCTTCCAATCTTTCCTTTTTCTGGGATCTTTTCTGCACCTGTCTGGTGTGAGGTTGATCATCAGACCTGCAAAATTTTAAGTTTATGACATAAAAGTATATATATCTTTAAAAATGGTGACACTACACATTCTTTTATAAATGTAAATGAGGATTACCAGCTTTTTGTGCCATGGACACCATTTTTCCAATTTTCTTCTGTTGCCTTTTACAAAGCCCTGTAATTCGTTTCGGTAACATACACCCATCAGACCTCACAAACTGGCTCAGGATGAGAACGTCTGTGTGTTTTACATCCAGACCTAAAGCGCACATGTAGCATGGTGGCTTTTCTTCACTAACGGACCTATCGTAAGACTCCAGAAGAGTTTCATTGGCTTCGATTAAGGACTTGATTTTCTCAGGTTTCACAAGACGTTCTGTTCTAGGAGATGGCAAATTGACACCTTCTACAATTATTTTGGTTCCTTCAGTGCGTTCCTGAACTGCAATACAATTGTTTTATTAAAATAAATTAATATCCCAACTACTGTGAGGTTATGTTGTGCCAAGATAAGAAATGTCTGTCCAATAAATAAGTAGCCAGTTAACTTACTTTCTTTTATACATAACGGTTTCGTAGTACAAACAGATCTAATTGAAGTTGAAAACACAGCATTTTTAGCAAATGAGTACCCAACCCGCATTAACGCGGCCATTTTTATTTACACTATTATATTTTACAATTTTTACATCAAATACAAAATCAAAGTCATCACAAGAACTCTACCTTTATAACAATATGTACTATATTGGTTTGTCAGCCTACGCTACGATTAACAATTCATATAATTTTTTTTGCTCATTTTTGGCATCGCCCTTAGCACATTATGTCAGTATTGTGGATTTATGCTAAATATCAAGGAAAATAAACATGTTTGTCACATTAGGTAAATAATGGGGAAGACTAGTCCATGTCCTAGTATAGCAATGGTAACTTTATCAGAAGTTTCTACGAAGTTTTAGAAACGGAGATATTTTTAAAGAATTTTACAATATTATATAATTTGCCCTAACTTGTGTACTGTATGTACTGAAACTTTATGAACAACATATTACTTTTTAAAATTACTTGAAAAAAAAAGTTTTGAAACAACAATATGAAGCTATAAAATGATTTTACCGTCACTACAAAACTCCTAATTTACGTTTCGATTCTGCTATTCGATTCTGCGATTCTGCGTTTTCATATAGTAGAAAATTTAAATTCTTGCAATGGTATTCTTATCCGTCGCAGAGACTTCCGGTGGTTGTAAAAGCACGTAAATTCAAAAAAGGAGTTCCTGTGATAAGCTTTCATACTTTTATTCTACAGAAATAAAAATTAATTGATGTTCTCTTTGATGAATGGTCCAAGGTAAACATAAACTTGAGAATGGCAGAACCGATTAGGCGAATTATTCTTTTTTTTTTAATGTTCGAGATACTTTGAATTACTGCATATTAATAATTATTAATTTATAATTATGCTAGGATAAAGGCCGCTACATGTACTCTACCACACCGGGTACCAATGAAGTAGCGGACATTCAGTTGTTTTGTTATAGCTACTAAATATTTTGCTGCCCTAATTCATGTTATAGGGAAAATAAGTAAGAAATTGATATTTCATTTTGTAGGGAAGCACGAATAATAATTTATTCATAGCTTTTTAAATAAATAATTCATCTATGTTAAGAAATATACATTTAATAATACATATTACTAATTCAGTATTTCAGTCTACTCAAAACATCGTATTACTTACTAAAACTTTTGAAAATTATACATTGTTGACATATTTATTATAATACTAAGAAAATTAACAATAATAACCCAAAACTCAAATAATTAATTGGGTAAATACTCATCTAAAATCACACCTCTTGTAGTAAAAAAGATTCAGTTTAAAGTAATATTTAAATAGAATATTTTTATGTTATAGTAGGTTTGCAGGCGTAGCGTAGACTTCTTCCATTCACTTCGTACCAGTCTTATCATCATCTGTAAAAAGGTTTTCTTAATTAGTACACATTAATTTACATAACTTTAGATCTTATTATAGAATTGGCATAATGCGCGAATGTGCTATGACCGAAAAAAAGAAAGAAAAATGATTTTATTATCTTTGGATTTGTTATTAGAATTGCTTCATTCAGGCTTTCCTACTGCTTCCTACACAAAGACTGCGTTACGCTGGCGCCGCCTGCGGGTGCGACTATTGTGGTAACCAAATTGCATGCCGTGTTTGTATGAAATATGCACTGTGTAATGACGCGTCCAGCGGCGTCCACAAATTAGTTACTCTAACCCGCGTCTATCTGAGACAGGCTTATGCTGAGATGTGGAAATTATAGCTAAAGTTCCACATAGCTGCGTGGAACGTTAATGTCAGGATAAAAGTAGGTTACTAACACACCATGATCCCCCCTTAACATAAACACTTCATATAACTACATCATATTTCTTTACTAGATTATGTATCTATTATTTTTAATAGCATAAATTTATAGAACTTAAAAAAGTGTTACAACATCTCCCATCTGTTCTTAATCAGTAACGTGTATTCCTTTCTTGTTAGCCTGGAAGAGATCGCTTTCAGTGATAAGGCCGCCACTTGTGACACAAGCTCATAAGATTCTTTTATTTTCTGTAATTTTTTTTCTATTTCTCGTTTGAACAATAAAGAGTTCTATCTGTTCTATATATAGCAAATTCGCAATGCAATGAGGCAGTAGCCAAAAAAAACCTTACTAAAATAATAAAATACCTTTGCCACCGCCAACTAGTGCTGCACCCTTTTCATAAATGGACTCTGCGACGCTTTTTGTAGTGTCAATAGCGCTTGCTACGCTACCTGTAAAATATGAAACAAGTTATGCTTATTGCTTCGGTATGTAATGATTTTGTTCCTCACAATCACAAGCGCTCGGTGGTTCCACTTTGTGTATATCTTTATGACATCTGTCATTCTCTGTACTTAAAACAGAAATTATCAAATTTTTGTCAACTTTATTGCTATATTATATCTACTATTTTACCTTTAGCGGCGTCTAGAAACGAGCCGGTGTTCTCTTCCGCAGCCACCGCTTCTTTCTTAGCTGACTCGGCGGTACCTAATACAGCATCTGAAACAAAATGAAAATTTCAGCACAAAATTAATGCTATAAAAAAAAATAGCCGGGAAAAGTGAAAAATGTTTTAGGCTTACTGTCATGTCACTTTGATTGACTTTTCGTGACATTTATTTATTTGCATAAAATAGCTAAGATTATGGAACAGAGTACAATTTATTAAGCAATAGCCGTGAATTTACCTTGCATGAACAGAAAAGAGCTAAATCTTGAAACAGCTGAACAGTTTTTAACACAACTTGTAACATTTTAGATCAAGACATTTTTCTAACAAAAAAAAACAAATGAAATAAATCAGGTTCATTCGTTTGCGAGCCACAATGTCATAAACCACACACCATAACTATGGGGATAAAAAGTAAGTATTTAGGTAAGTAAAAGTCGTTATACCTTTAGCGCTACCAACGAGTGAACTGCCCGTGTCCACAGCTGAAGCCGCTGCGTTCTTAGTAGCATCTACTGTCGCATTAAAGGCATTTGAAACGGAATCTAAAACAAGGTAACAAAACTACTTAAAATACGCGCAATAACTACACACTAGGAAATAATATTAAAAGACGACATTAATAATAATAATAACGAAAGTTGTCGCTGTAGTTTCCTGTGCGAAAAAATAGGTTAGTTCTCAGCATTAGGCTGCCGATTTCTTAGCAGCGCTGTTTTTCAGAACTAAACTTTTGGCACATACACGAAACAATAGAGCAATAGTTTAATTGATCATGAAATCTGCAGTTTATTTCGGAATAGTGTTCCGTAACACACATCTAACCAACTTTGAAGTGGTTACGTCCTGTAGTTAGTTTTTTGATAATCCCACAGGAACCTAACATTTTTCCGGAATACAAAGTATCCTTTATGAAATGAACTATATGTGTGCCAAATTTCATGCGAATCCGTTCAGCCGTTTTGGCGTAATTGAGTAACAAACATACAAACTTTCAATTTTGTTACTTCTTTACGCTGAAACTGCTAAACGGAAAAAATTGAAATACAAATAGTTTATACCCTGGATACGCCGATAGGTTAATTACTTTTTTATTCCGTAAAACAAACGTGAAACACAGCTTAGTTATGTATAATTCCCATAAAAAATAAAGCACTAAAATTTTAAAAGGTCGAAATTCTTTTCTAAATTTACCACAAAAATTACGTTGCACTAAAAATTCACTGCCAGTTTGATACATAGTTTAAGAAAAAATATTTTTACCTGCCATGATTGTGGCCGTAATCAATCTCGATATGATGTCGAGTTGCTTGTTTCAGTTCAATTTATAGCCGAGGTTACTGAAGGATGCGTCAGGTGATCTAATGTGCAAATTATGACATAACACTGTTTCCTGAAACTGTTGTTTTGGATAATTTTCACATAGTACGAAGGTCAGTGGTGTAGGTTTTGTTATACCGGTTAATTTGCTCATCTTAACAAGTATTAAGATGAACAGACACTGATATAAGAAAACGCCGCTCCGCTATCCAAAACAAGTATGTATGTATACCTACTTACTACTAGACTAGATATAGTAAGTGTAACAAAACAAAATTGAGACATTTGATTATCAAATGTATCAAATATTGATAGCGAGTTTTATGCTACCTTTTTTATGGTTAACAGGTGTTTAACCACAGCTCACCTGAAGTTAAGTGACGGTGTGGTCGAAGATGGTAAATCCACCTGGATTGGAATGGAACTGGCGATTTTTAACTAGAACCCTCAAGTTAAGATGAGGGTTCAAGTTAAACATCGCGAAGCACCTAACGGCGTATTCCGGCAGTTCCAGTCCAGGTGGGTTAGCTAGTCAGTCGAGTACTAGAAAATACCAGCTATGGTTTCCTCACCTTGTTTTCTTTCCCCGGTAGCTCATTGGAGTTTGAACCCACGTCCTTCGGCGTGTGAGCTGCCCGCACTAATGACTGGGAATCACAGTTACAAAACTATAGTATCTATTGCTAAATTTCAATTTCTACTGCCTCCACTATTTTCGAGTAGTTCCCAGCGATGCCGCCCTATACAGAACGCGAGCACGCCAGGCGTGTTCTAGGCACTGCAAGATGAAATTACATGGTCACGCTAGCCGTGTTCACTGGCACTGTATGAAGGTGAAATCATAAAAAGCCGTATTTCGGCGTCAAATAGAAAATATGCCCAAATCTTTGAAAAATCGAGAACACGCCCGGCGTGCTCGCGGCATCGCGATAGGGATTCGTGAGGATGTGTCCTAGGCGTGTCGGCGGCACAGGTTTTTAAGATAAAATGTTTGATCGGAAGTCAAGGTAATAGTTATGTAACAATACGGACCTAAGATCACAATATACTAAAACATACCCAGGACTCAGTGATAGCGAGATATGTACCTATAGAACTTCAAAGATGAGTAGGTATAATATGTGCTAAATCTTAAAATATTCGTTACATAACGACTCCATGAATCGCAAGTCAAGATATTTAATTTTTCCATGCAGTACAAGATTTTTATAACAGCATAGGTAGTACATAGTCAAATATCTCTGCCGATTCTGTCGGATACAGCAACGATGAGAAGAAAGAGAGCATTATTTTAAACTAGCGACCCGCTCCGGCTTCGCACGGGTGCAAAGTAGATACGTACTAATGTTGTGCATATGCAATTATGCATGTATTATACATAGATACAAACCTTCCTCTTGAATCACTCTGTCTATTCATGGAAACCGCATTAAAATCCGTTGCGTATTTTAAAAGGTCTAAGCGTACCTACAGACGGCGGGAAGCGTCTTTGTTTTATTAAGGCTGCCTGAACAGTTGAACGCATCTTGAAGGTGGTAGCTAGCCAGCCGAGTACTACAAAGTACTCTACCACTGTGCTATTGTTTCCTCATGATTTTTTCTTTTACTGGCAGCTTTTTTTATTTTTATTGTTGACAGGCTAGGTGTTTGACCACAGCTCACCTGATGATACATCTTCGACCACACTGAAGGTGTGGTATGGTAAAGCACACCTAGCCTGGAATGGAATTGGCTCTCAAGTGAGGCTGCCGGAACACACCGTTAGATGCTTGGCGGCAGATTTTTGCAGCTCAAGATTATTGTTGGGATTGTGTGAAATATCGCAGGACATTACACACAGCGCCATCTGACCTCAAACTAAGCAAAGCTTGTACTATGGAAATCAGATAACTAATAGAATACTTAGTTTTTTTTTTGTAAATACATACTTGTACCTAATACATACAGTACCTAAACACTAAGCTATCATCGGCTAAAGATGGAGGAATTCTTGTTTATAATATTAAAACTCGCTATCGTGGATGGTATGTATATTTATTACAACACTTAGAAAACATACAATAATCTCATGTTAATAGCAAAACAAGATCAACTGCATATGTATAAAAAAAAATTGACAACAGCATTCTGAATTGTTTTTCTCAAAAATAATTCTAAGTATATAAAATGTCATTTTGTGTCGGCCTCAACCATTGTATAGTATAGTTACTAATTATATATATGACATTATGACAATAGTGAGACAAAAGCAGACTAAGTTATTCGCTAAAAATATTCCGTCTCAAAATAGACTGCTAAGCAGTAGGCTATGTATTCTAGTAGAATATTAATCTTATATAATACATATATGTGTAGAAGTAGGAATTTCTTTTTCAAGATCTGTCTAAAATAACTCTATGTTTTTTTTTGTCTGAACACAGGTCGTTTCCGATTGTATTTTGTCATAAGCTAATATGGACGGTGTGAGTCAAGCTGTGCCTAGTCGATAATTCGAGACATTTATAAGTAGAAATGCATACGAAATTGAAAATCTTAACATAATTATATCTAAACGCTTAAACTAAAGAGATACATGAAATTGCGATTTTGAGACTATAAACAAAATAGCATATTTTTAAAAGCTATAGCTATAGCTATTAGCTATATTTAAGATAAAAATAAAAAAAAAACTTCAAAAGAAAAGATGTCTTAAATTCCTCAAAGCCCATGTATGGTGCAGTAGGTAGGTAATTTCAAAAATATTTTTTTCTTACTGAAAATAAGTTGGCAAAATATTTTAATTGTGCGAACAAAATAGCTTTATAAATAAAATTAACCTTAAACTTATTTAATCCGGACAGCTATTTATACGATACAATAATATTTTTACAAAATACATAACATATATTATACATAAAGATTTTTATATAGACCAGGACAAAATTTCATGATGTTCTTGTGTTGAGATTCTAGCGCATATCCCTTTATTTCTGGTTAAACCATTATAAACATAAATGATTGAATATGTTATTATAGATAAGTTCTCCGTTATCAAATAGCATGTTTGTTTTTTAACTATAAATTTGCCACGCAGCTGGTTCTGTAATTAAAAAGATGCTATCTCTATTATAATTAAGTATATTTTAGGTTAACTGCTTTTTAGTTAGGAAACAACAGCGTGTCACGAAACTATATTTAAAAAAGTTACTTATTATAAAAATAGGTTTTGCAATTATTTTATTTTTATATGCAAACAAAAATACGAGTATCTATGCATAGACATACGTTATCTGGATTCCAATAACATTATTTTAAAAAATCTTAATGTTTGAAGATAGTAAACATTTGGAAACAGAAGGACATTAGCAAAGAAACGTAATTACATGTATACAGTATTTTACTTACTACAATCATGCTATATGAAAAGAGAGTATCTATTACTGAAGCAGGGCGCAAATTTTCCGAATACGATGATGGTTCCTGGTATAATGACAGTGGTGACAGCTCACTTGCCGAAGCCAGTCAGCCCTTTGCTCAGGAGGCCTGCTGCTCCCGTAGATGCATCATGTGCTGCCGTGTTCAAACCGGACACCAACTGGAAATTAATAAAAAAAACATAAAATCAGTTATTTTTTAAATAAGTACTCAAAATTATTTAGACTTGCGTTTGATCTCCAAAACGCTACAGTGTACGATACTTGACAAAAAGTTGTTTGTTCATCTACTAAACTATATAGCTATGGTTGTACTAAAGCTAGATAGAAAGTAATGCATACTGCTGTGAAATGTGTTGTTATATAAACAAGCAAAACCGAATGAGAGCTTTATAAGAAAAGTCTACGGTTAAGCCAAGCAAGTGCCTCACATTAATCCTGATTGATAAACTTTCACATGCCATATAAATAGCACTTAACTTTGACACGAAAATAACACTCATGTAATAAATTAATATGATAAGGGGATGACCTACATTGGAATAATGAATAAAACATGTTCTTGCGAGGAGGTCATAAGGAATTAAAACAAAATAGGCTGAAAAGAAGAATTGAAGATTTCGTGTTAGAAAAAAATTACATTCGTATTAAGGCTTACGTTTTCTCTCTTTTCGTTAAGATATTTGTCAGCGTCCTTGAGCTTGTTATCAACGACTTGTCCGGCGTTTTTGATACCCTGATCAGCGGCGTTCTCCACCCGCTTCAGGGTGTTGTCCACGGTGGAGTGGACTGCATTACTGGCATCAGCTGCTGCTTTTTCTGCTGCTTTCTTGGACTCTTCTACTGCGGCATCTGCGAGGTAATCGTTTTTGTTTGTTTTAAATGTCACTTCTACACTTCAGACACTTGTTTGTCCAGAACAAACAAGTAATTATTATTTATTGCATTGTGTTGCTTACATTAGGCAGTTATCTAGGTGTAGGTTTACTTTAATTTCTAGCACTTCGTCTTTTGAATTCACGAGCAGTTTTGACATGCAGCAGTTCTATTACTTTGCAGTTAAAAACGAAGCAGTTCTTAAATTTAAACTTACTTGCAGCCCTCTTAGCCTCTTCTTTAGCAGCTTCGGCAGCAAGCCTCGCCTTTTCCTTGGCCTCTTCAGCTACCTTCACAGCCTGTGACTTGACATCTTCTGCCGCTTTCTTTGTAGTATCAACCGTGGTATTGATGGTATCTGCAAAGAGATCACGTTTGACTCCACCAGATCACAAAACTGACACATTCACGCGTCTAACAAGCTTGAGATTAAACGCCAATCCACACGCGGCATGGTTATTTTATCACCGCAAAGATATGTATTCATTTCATGTAAGATATCTTCGTTAATGCTACCACACTTCAAATATTAGCACTCCAAAACTAGAGGATTACTTTTTCTATACTAAGTTAGAACAATGAGCATTATACCGGAAGAGAGTATGACAACATCCTTCCCATGTTCCGCTGTGGGTTCTTTATAATCCATGACATATTCAAATTCACTCAAATATATATCTATAAAAACACCAAGAACACCGTAAATATAGTAGTCACAGACAAGAGGACAACATGTAAAGCTCTAAGCAGTTTGTTACCTTTGAAATGGCTGATGGCGTTACCATTGATGTCAAGACCGTAAGCGGCTTCTTTTGGTGGTCTAACACCGTTGTGAAAGACTGTATTAAAAAAGTTGTTGAAAAAATGAAGCAATAAGCTGTTAGGTTACCTTGCGTCACATAAATTACCTTTAGCGTCTCCAGCAGCTTTACTGACACTTTCGGAAGCAGCTTCAGTTGTTTCTGATGATTTTGATAGAACATTTGCTACTGAATCTAGAGAAGAAGCGAGAGTAAAATAAGAATAGAAAGAACCACATGCAACCCAGTGCTTAAAAGCCTAAGGTCATCGTAAAATATAATTGTATAAAAGATTGTAAAAAGATGTAAATTGATTAATAAAGTAGAATATACCTTTTGCACCGCCAACAAGCGCAGTGCCTTTCTCAACAACAGATCCAGCCACACTCTTTGTAGTATCTACTGTGCTACTAACAGTGTTTGCTACGCTATCTACAATAGATAAAAATAATGAACTTACTATGTGCTAAATATTTATTAAATAAAACCGTAGAATATTAGCAATACCTTTGGCATTTCCTAAGAATGATACGCTTTTATCTACAGCACTCGCTGCTACGTTTTTCGTTGTATCTACTGTGCTGGTAAATGTATCTAATGTGAAAAAGAGCGCAAATAAAATTAATATAATTCTAAATTATTAAGAAGTAATCTTAATATAGCAGAGACGACGTTTATCTCAAATATATCTTTAGCAGCTCCAACAAGCGAGCTAGTTTTCTCTACCGCAGAAGCAGCTACATTTTTGGTTGCATCTACAGTTCCATATACAGTATTTGCTACCGTGTCTAAAATAATAAATGTTTGCTTAATACTCGTACTTACTATACTGTTAACATTGTGAACTAGGCTATTATGATTGTTTTTAGATTACAAATGCGTTATTAAAATAAGAGTAGCGTTAGTGTATTTGATTGATACAAATGCGTTTTAGATTCCAAAATACCTTTGGTACTGCCTATTATGGACGTGCCTTTATCGAAGGCTGAAGATGCTACATTTTTGGTTGTGTCTACTGTCGTTTGTGCAGCACTTGTAACGCTGTCTAAAATGTGACTCAAAATGTAATAAACAATTATGCATTCAATTTGAAACTATGAATTATATGTGTATGATGTCTACCTTTAGCACTACAGATTAGTGAAGTGCTTTTATCAACTGCCGCAGCAGCTACATTTTTGGTTGTATCTACTGTAGCACTAACTGAGTGTGCTACAGTATCTAAAAATTAAATGAAAAAAAATTAAATCTTGAAATGAAAAACATAAAATGCAAGCAAAATTTGGTATATAAAGTGGATGAGGCTACCTTTAGTGCTACCGATAAAAGCTGTGCCTTTGTCAACCGCAGATGAAGCTACGCTTTTAGTTGTGTCTACTGTTGCGTAAACCGTATTTGCGATTGTATCTAAAATCATTAATAAATAATGAAGATTAAAAATAATTGAACAACATTTTTTTTTATTTGCGTTCAAATGTATTAATGTGTACCTTTCGCACTACCAACGACCTGTGTGCCTTTTTCAACGGCCGATGCAGCAACGTTCTTAGTGGTATCAACAGTGGTGTGTACTGTGTTTGCTACACTGTCTATAAAGATATACATGTATAATTAATCAATACTGATGAGTCATACATTTATGTAAAACATAACACAAACAACAACTACCTTTAGCAGTGCCGACAAGGGTTGTGCCTTTTTCAATAGCAGATGCTGCCACAGTTTTGGTAGTATCTACAGTAGCATGTACTGTGTTTGCTACAGTCTCTATATTAAAACAATGAAATTATTTAAATCAATAAAGCGAAACGTGAGACAATAATGTTATTATTAGCACATATATGTGAAAATGACAACCTTTCGCACTACCAATAATATGTGTGCCTTTTTCGACAGCTGATGCTGCTACGTTCTTGGTGGTGTCTACAGTAGTATGGATTGTGCTTGCTACAGTGTCTGAATTAATAACAAAAATTAATACATAACATAAAATTCAACGCATGTAAACACAAAATAACATGTTACGAAATTCTTTGTAAATTGGACTACCTTTAGCGCCACCAATAAGAGTTGTACCCTTGTCAACTGCAGATGCGGCTACATTCTTTGTAGTATCTACTGTAGCGTGAACAGTGTTTGCTACCGTATCTACAAAATAATTGGCAGTGATAGAACAAATAATATTGACTGACTTTACATAATAAATCAGAATAATGTAAATCTTGTAAAGTACCTTTTGCGCTGCCAAAAAGAGACGCACCCTGAATAAAAGCTGACGATGCAACAGTTTTTGATGTATCTACCCCATGTGCTACAGTGTCTACAATATGAATTAAAAAAATTATAACAAATAAAAAAAACTGGTCTGACTAGTAAAATACTACAAAATATAAATTACCTTTAGCGCTACCAATAAGTGCACTTCCCTTATCAACGGCAGATGCCGCAACATTTTTAGTAGCATCTAATGTTGCTTGCGTGGCACTTGTAACTGAATCTAAATGAATAACAAAAAAAAATCGATAAAAACTACGCACTCTGATCTTTTGATTGGACTGCATGTACGATATAAAAATAAAGACAATAAATCGTATTTATAAATTAATATAAAAAAGGTGGATGCATAAATAATATAATTTTGATAAGCAATTCCTTCACCTGACATGGTCACGGCCGTAATCAATCTCGATATGAAGTCAAGTTGACTGTTCCAGCAAAATATATATAAGTCAAGCGAAATGATGATCAAGGAAGTCTCAGTTCACATACAAGTGCAAATTATGATATCACATTGTTTATAAAACATTGCTTTTATTTAAAAGGTATATTGTTTACAGCATACATTTACACCGTTTGAATATTCTTCATTTCATTTAATGGTGGTTTAAGGTATACTCCAAAATGAGATCGTGCTGCATTTTTATAGTGTGTTCAGATGGAATGTGTTTTATACAAAATTTAAAACAGTTAGATGAACCGATAAAAACTTTCCATTAAATTTTGATTTCAATTTACCTTTAGCTGAGTCGACGTAAGACTTTCCAGCTTCAATCGAACTCTGTGCCGTTTTCTTTGTGTTATCTACTGTGCTCGCTACCGTATCTACGAGATAATGATATAAATTAAGTTTGATACACAATACAGCAATAAAATATTGATACAAAAACTCAACGAACCTTTGGCTGTATCTAAATAAAACTTGCCAACGTCAAAAGCGGAATACGCAGCATTTAATGCCGATTGTAGAGTATTCTGTGCAGAATCTAGCAATATTAAGGCAAAAACAAAATCAAACAAATGTTAGAAACACGTTACAACATTTTCACAATACAAAACAAACACAAATAATAATAATTAAAATTTAAAACATAATAATACCTTTAGCACTGTCAACGTATGTTTTTGTGGTATCCACAGCGGATTGTGTTGCATTTTTGGTACTTTCAACAGTGCTTGAAACGGTATTTGCAACTGTATCTACAAGTTAATAATAATTGTTATAATTATTTGTTGGATAATTTAGTTGATGTAGCAAAGTTGTATCATTATGTTTCATATAGCTACCTCTGGCAGATGTGGCATAAGATTTGCTAGCATCAACATAAGTTTTGCCAGCGTCTAACGCAGATTGCGTAGTTTTTTGCGTAGTATCTACAGCTGATTGTGCCAAATTCTTTGTACTATCTACAGTACTTGTAAAAGTGCTTGCTACAGTATCTAAAAAATAATAATAAGTTATTGAACGTAACGCATGTGTCAGAAGTAGTTTTATTTTTGTACTACCTAATTAGATTACCTTTAGCGGAAGTGGCATAAGATTTGCCAGCATCAACATATGACTTGCCAGTGTTTAATGCGGACTGAGCAGTTTTTTGCGTGGTATCTACAGCGGATTGAGTTACTTGCTTAGTGCCATCTACAGCACTAGTAACAGAGCTGGCTAGTGCATCTATAACAGTAATAATCGTGAATAGTTTTCTAATTAGCAAAAGATTCAATTGTTTTGAATGCTTGTTCATTACCTTTGGCAGAAGTGGCATAAGATTTGCCAGTATCAACGTAAGACTTGCCAGTGTTTAATGCGGACTGAGCAGTTTTTTGCGTGGTATCTACAGCGGATTGAGCTACTTGCTTAGTGCCATCTACAGCGCTAGTGACAGAGCTGGCTAGTGCATCTATAACAATAATAAGTGTAAATAGTTTTCTAATTAGCAAAAGATTCAATTATTTTGAATGCTTGTTCGTTACCTTTGGCAGATGTGGCATAAGATTTGCCAGAATCAACGTAAGACTTGCCAGTGTCAAGTGCAGACTGAGCGGTTTTTTGCGTGGTATCTACAGCGGATTGAGCTACTTGCTTAGTGCCATCTACAGCGCTAGTGACAGAGCTGGCTAGTGCATCTATAACAATAGTAAGCGTGAATATTTTTCTAATTAGCAAAAGATTCAATTGTTTTGAATGCTTGTTCGTTACCTTTGGCAGATGTGGCATAAGATTTGCCAGCATCAACGTAAGACTTGCCAGTGTCAAGTGCAGACTGAGCGGTTTTTTGCGTGACATCTACTGTACTTTGAACTGTGCTTGCAACTGAGTCTAGAATTCCAATGTATTTATAAAACAATGTAGTAGCAAATAAACTTAATCAAAAAACGTGAATCAATATCAGATTTACCTCTTGCACTTGTAGCATAAAATTGCCCACTAGCTAAAGCAGATTGCGAGGCTTTTTGTGTTGTATCTAATGTGCTTTTAAATCCACTTGCTACTGTATCTACAAGAAAATTTGCATAGTTTTGAAACGAAAATATTTTTGGGGATTAAATTAGACCAAAATGGATTAGAAAAAATAATCAGAAGAAGCATAATATTATAGTAAATTACCTTTTGTAGAATCGACGTAAGATTTTCCAGTGTCGACAGCTGATTGTGCGGCTGTCTTTGAGCTATCAATTGTGCTACTGACTGTATCTATAATGTGTATAAAACCATTTATATAAACTACCCCAGTAACTACTATAAAAAGTTAGGTATTCAAAAATAATTATTGTAGTTATCATTCTTGGTAAGTAGTTCTTTTTCCATCACCTATACAATGCTAGCTTTACATTTGTCCCATTTCGTCTTTCCTTTCATCCAGTCCCATCTTTCATTTATTTACCATCACCTTTTACTAAGACAACAAATCCAATGAAAGCAAATAACAATCACAACATTAAATATCGTCAAGTCATTTTAAGAAATTGAAAAAGCGTTGCTCGAAGTCATTTGGAATATTCATTCTTTGTAAAATGTTTGGAATATTTGACGGTAACCAAGGATGTATTGTTTTTTGCAGCACATTGCTTATATATATATCCCATTACAAAACTAACTACGAAAAGTGCATTACAAAAATGTGTGTTAAATCATACTTTTGGCTGTGTTGTACGCCGATTCTGCTGCCTTCTTGGTATTGTCTGCAGTAGTCGCCAGGGTATCTAATGCAGGGAAATCAAATATAGCGAAATAATAGGGTGCGCTACAAAAAACATAAATTATAGCAATGTCCAATTAAATTTAAAACTACCTTTTTCTTTACCAATAATTATTTAACTTTTTTTCTAGCATAAACTTATGTATAAGTAGAATTTATAGATGTCTACACCGTATTAAAAATGTGCCTACATTAGCAAACAATTTGAAAATGAAGTTATTAACAAAAATGTCAATTACTACAACAGATACGTTAAATATGTTTAGGTAAATATTATAGGTGCAAATACCTTTACGTTTATCGCGCTTCAATACATCAGCAATGTTACCATCCTTACCTTTAGTGGTGTCAATGACTTTCTTCCCGTCAGCCACAGCCTTATTGGCAGCGTCTGTAGCCTCTCCAGCGGCCAGGGAAACTTTGGACAACTCCTTGTCTAGAGCATCGATGGCGGAGTGCTTGGCGGCATCGGCTGGGGAAAATTATATTTGCCTTGGCTCACACTCTCTTTCAATTAAAGAATTTATTAACCGATTCAAAATCACATTAAAAATAATGAAAAGCTTTTTTCTAACTCTTTTGCTTAAGTGTTAAGCCAAGACTGCTTTGTTAGCTCATATAATCTTAGCATCTTAATACGGATAAGTCTGCGGTTGACCACCAACTCGCCTGATGGTAAACCGGACTGTTCATCATCACGACCTCAATGTTGTAACCAAAACGATTTTTAAGCGGGAATACATTAAATATATGCTTTGTTATATTGTAGTTTTATGTTAGATGGTAATAATGTTTAATGTAAGTACGTTACCTTATGTTTCCGTCAAATAAGCAAAATCACAAAACATAATACACAAAATTTTACACCACCTAATGTTTTCAATACTAATAATATAAATTAGGTACTAACTGTTTTATACTGTATATAATTAATTCCCCGTATATACCGAGTCCAATTGTGAACATAAACCCTATCCAGGGACTCACTCAAACATGCATTAAATTTTTACCAAAATCAGTCCAGCCGTTTAGAAGTTCGACGTGACGAAAACACGTACAAAAGAATTATATGTATATAAAAGATAGAAAAGAAAGTAGATACCTGAGCTAGCAGCATTTGAAGCGCTCTGCTGCGCTCCTCCCACTACTTCTCCAGCCTTCTTGACCTGGTCTTCCACCACATGGGCAGCTTCTTGGACCTTCTCGGCGGCTACTTGTTCCACATCTTTCTTCTTGCGCTCGAAGAGAGAAGCGGTCTTCTCGCCGATGCTTTTGAAAGCTCCTGCAACATGATGATGGTGACATTAAAATTAGTAATTTTGTTATTGATTAAAACTAATAAATTGTGAATCAAATAGAACGTGTAAAACTGAATAATAATACACACAAAAACATTACACATCATTTCTAAAATAGGGATGTTCCTTGTCTTTTACATAACTGTGTATGTATACAAATAGGTACGGTTAAAATGTAAAAAAGCTAATTCTTGAAAAAGAACCTACGATTGTATTAAGCAATTAGTATATATGTATATGTACCAGATTTAAAAAAGAATAACTAGAGAATTCTAAATTTTAATTTAGCTTAGTAAATAATAACAGAAATATTTATGCCAAAATCTTATGTTATCGTAAGAACATAGGTACAATAAATTCAGAGATATAACCGTAACCAAGTTTATGTGTTTATTTTCCTACAATCTGCGGAAATGTAATAACTTTCTTCATTAATATTCTAACAGTAGCTGCCAAATAAACTTTAACGACGACATTTTGCGAATTATGGCGTAAAACAACATATAACGCAAAATAACTTAACTAGGGATGGCCTAACAGAGATAAGTCTTAAATAGGGGGTTTGTTATATTATGAGATATATTATTGCTTACATCAGGTGTCAGACTGGATTTTCTAAAATGCCATATACAAAATTTAGGGTGTATTAACGGGCTAGACTCAAAACAACTAAACACAAACAGACTTGACTTTTCGTGTACATAAAACGAAGTGTGCGCTTTTTTAACTATATGTACTACAGATAGTTAAAATTGCCACTCACACTCACTACAAATTCTGTAGTGAAGTGAGTGGCATCGCCCATCACATAAAAAATTTAAGATCTGGATTATGGCCGCGGGCTGCTTCATTATGATTGGTACCTATGGCCCCATGTGACCCGCAGGCCGTATGTTTGTTATGATTGTTTTAGTACATTTCGTACAAAAATATTGGTAAGTTTTTGTTCCCAATCTTATTTGCTTTTCTTTCGTTGCATATTTTTACTTGCCTTATTTTATGTTTTTTTTCATTGACATGTAGTCATTGGTTTTGACATATTTACGGAACTTGACTTGCAACTCAAGTGTTATCAATCAAATATTTGTATTTTTCCTACAAATTATCAATTTGTTCATCATATTGAATGTGTACATTTTTATGACATAGTTTGAATTTTTTTGTCGCAATTTATGTAACTTTGCTGTGCCCAGCCAGCCCACTTACGAGTACAATAGCTTGGCATTAGGTAGATCAAGCCATTAGATACGTGGCGTGTAGGTGTTCTGGGATTAGAGGCACCATTACATGTAATAAAACAGACAAATGCCATTACGTTGCCGTCATAAAAACACATTTGAGCACAACTTATTATTTAAATTCTTTCTGCTGTATGTTTCTTACACATGTGCGGACAACCGTCTTGGTCTAACGAGAGAAGAAACACTAATTGTTTCCACTTCTCTTTCATCAGTGATCTTTTATGATTTGTTTGAATAAAATCAATTAGTTTGAATAATATCTAGGTATCTATTACTTAGTGTTTACTTAAAAGATTAAGTAACTGATACTCCTTATTCAGCATGACTGGCGAGACACCTCAAGAGAGTATAAAGATACTGAGAAAACTTGTTACTCGATTCTCGTTATAAAATTAGGTACTTAATTTTTGGCCCTAATTTTCCTATAAATAAATGAAGTGTGGATGCACTCCTGATGTTTTGATCACGCGACAAGTACGTGCTTGCCCCCACGTCCTTGGCGCAAGCGTCCTCACAACGTCCAGCTCATGCGTCCGCACGGTGTTCATGCGTTGCGTAATTACGTAACTTTCGGTTATGTATCAGTCATAGTAGTCAGTTAATATTATTTTTTTCCTTCCTATATGATCGCCAAATATCACGACCTCGACTATCGTAGGTGTCTTACCAGTCATACTGTATATAACTTTAACTAATTTGAAGTTTACTTGACTTTTGGCAATGTAGATATTTAAAGTTACCCGGTAGCAGGTGGTAAATTTTTTCAGGTGTTTGTTTGTATGGATGTAAGTTTGTTTGCTTTTCGAGCATTTAACATGCTCAAAATTTAATATTACACTATTAATGCTCGAAGAAATTGCTAATTGTAATAGATTTGACACAAATTTTAAAGTACCTCAGTACGAAGTTTACTTCTTTTTTGTTACCAAGCTTGGTGTTTGACCACAGCTCACTCGATGTTAAGGGATGGTGTGGTCGTAGTAGTAAGCACACCTAGCCTAGACTGGAACTGATTCTCAAGTGAAACAACCGAAACACAATTTTAGGTGATTTTAACCCTTACGTTTGTAATATACATTTTTTTTTATGATTGACAGGCTAGGTCTTTGACCACAGCTCACCTGATGTTAAGTGACGGTGTAGTCAAAGGTGATAAAGCACACCTAGCCTGGAATGGAACTGGCTCTCAAGTGAGGCTGCCGGAACACACCATTAGATGCTTGGCGGCAGATTTTCAACTTGACGGTGGTAGCTAGCCAGCCGAGTACCTACTAGAAAGTACCCTACCACCATGCTATGGTTTCCTCACGATGTTTTCCTTCACCGGCAGCTCAAGCTCGTTGTTGAGGTTTGAACTCACGCCCTTCGGCATGTGAACCTACCGCGCTAACCACTGAGCTATCATCGCTACAAAAAATAAAAATATACATCGCAATAAAAATACATTTTACAACCTGGATGTAAATAGAAATAACATAGAATGGGTTGGACATATTAACACATTTCGTGCAAGACATGATCACAAATAACATTTTTATAAATTTCAAAACATTTAAGGTGGTTCGATTTACATACAAACAATTGTTTGCCATTTATAGACAAATGGAGCATAATTTTACAGTGAAATCACAGCTACTGGCGTTTATTTTGGTGTTTATTTGCGGTAAATTACAATTGCTTGACTAATAAAACAGTAGACTATTAACATAATCTACTGTTTTATTCAAAAATCATAAATTTGTTTTCATGCCAATAATCTACTGTTTTATTCAAGCAATTGTGATTTACCGCAAATAAAGACCAAAATAAATGCTAGTAGCTGTGATTTCACTGTAAAATTTTGCTCCATTTGTCCATAAATGGCAAAAAATTATTTGTATGGAAATCGAACCACCTTAAACAGAAATAACTAACAATATATCTAATATGGGCAGAATTCGTTTACGAGTAGAACTCACCAAGGTTCTTGTCTATCAGGAAGCGTGAAAATATAAAGTTTTATACATTTTATAATAAAGTAACTGATATTTTGACTTTGACTTGGCAATAAAATACTAATGGCCATGCTATGAAGGTATAGGTATGATCTCTACATGTAAGTATGTATATAATGTCTCTATATTTTATGAACGATACTAAATAGAATACCTATTATGTATAGTGGATAGCTAGAATATTTTTATGAGTCGTAAATACAGTGACAAAACATCTACATAATATTGTAAATAAAATATGCTACATATGTATACGTACGTGCTGTTTCCTACTGTGTAAGTACGTACCTACTTTAGTACAAAGTGAATCTAAAATTATGTGTAACGTTTGTTAGAAAAATTTGCTAAAAATAAATTATCATTTTCTGAATTTATGCATTACATGAGACTGAGTAAAGAATTTTTGAGAGCCGTGTTTGAGAGGCCAGGTGTTGACCACAGCTCATCACAGCCTAATGTTAAATATGGCTGCACAGGTAAACACTAGCCTGTAATGGAACTAGCCCTCAAGTGAGGGTGCCGAAAGACACCATTAGGTGCTTGGTGGTAGAATTTCAAATTGAGGGTGGTAGCTAGCCAACCGAGTACATATGAAGTTTCTCGCTATGTTTACCTTGGTAGATCATACTTCAGAACTCCCATATAAATTTTATCGAAATCGATGGAGTGGTTTTTAAAAAATCAACAAAAGTCTAAAAATTGTATACGTCGATGATATTGTCGTTTACTCTGAAACCTCGCTGTTTCATTGCAGCAGTACGTTTAATTGGCGATAGAATCACTGAGTCAGTTTTTCTTAAATTGTAAATTTAAATATTATTTTCCTGAATATTTTGAATACCTTACCTACTAACCTAAGATGCTCACTTCCGATAGAATAGTGTTGCCAATCTTATTCTTACTCTGCCAAACGTCAAACGGGTTCGTTCATCTTGTGATTGACCGAACGAAAATAGAGATGAGAATTGCACAATAGTCGTTTGAACGAGGGGATATGATCTAGGGTTCATTGCTCGCTAATTGAGCCGCAAACCGCAGTTTACAAGACCCCTTCCAGCGAGTACCGAGTAAAGGGACCTTGAACTAAATATAATATCAGAAGGAATCGACACAAGTCGATTTTAGATTCAATACAAGTATATTTTTAACTTAACTTTAAAACAAAGGAGCTTCTTTAATTGTAATGTTTATCAAACCCGAAATATTACTCGTGTTTTTATAAAAGTAATAAAACAAACGAGATGTACTTACTCCTGATTTTAAGAGATAACGCATGCCCATGATTAGCCCCAAATTAAGCAAAGCTATGGGAATCAGAAAGCTGACAGAATACTTAAATACATTTTACATCTAGACACAGATAAAAAACATCTATGTTAGTCACACAAATGGTAGTTCTGAGTGGGAATCGAACCCACGCCCTTCAGCGATCAAAGCAGTCACCCATCCTACTAGATACCTGTCTAATATTTTTATACAATATAGAGAATACCACTATATCATTTAACATGGTAAATGATATAATGTGGTGAAACATGAGTTTTTGTGTTGCTTCCAAAACTCTATTGAAGCTTATTAGTAAAGTCACCACTACTTTACTAAAGCATGACTGGACTTGACTGACACGCACTGGACTTAACCAAGACTTGACTACAACTATAGCTACGAGGCAACTTATTTAACTTATGAAACTTGAAAATGTAAAACACTTGACACTGGCAAATGCTCAAAATGCGATGCCAAAACCAAAGAAAAAAAAGTTCCCAAAAGGTTTTAGAGACGCGAGCTAACTCGATTTTGCAGAGTACCTAACTAAACATGATAAAGGCTATATGTGCCGCCTGCACGTCTGAGGGGTGACCTCCACTCCGAAGTCTAGATCCAGGTATTGATCGCTTTGCGCTAGACTGTTTTATGGAACTGCGGCACGAGTGACCTAGTGAGTGGGCGTACCTATCCGACAACTCGAATCATATTTGCTATCGATTCTTCATTATTTTAAAAGTAAAAAAAACATTGCATGAAACAGTTTGGCAGATTTCAATATAATGAGGTATCATTAGATTTACTCGTATATCAGTTGTGAACAAAATTTTACATGGTAGCTCTCCTTTGTGTAAACATTAATGTGTTCCGGTTTGAAGGTTACTTGCAGCTAGCGGAATTATACGGTTGTTGAAAATAACCATCCAAAGTCTCAAAGTAATGAGCGCTAAAGCAGCGATTGTTTTCCTACTCGAAGTATTGTGTATCGCTACAACGGTCATGGACAGGCGTTATCTCTTACCTTCAGGAGAGCGTCTCGTTCGTCTCATTACTTTTACATTAAAAAAGTGTCATAAAATATGTTGCATTAATAGAGGGGATAGAGGTATGATTAAAAAAATAATTCGATGTTAGTATTTTTAACGCAGTGCGGTTTTTTGTTTCATTTATTAAATAGTTAGAAAGGGGCAAGTGTAGGTACTCTCAAAACGCGTAATTGAAATAAAACTTTTACATTTTGTACAAAGAAATCATAAGAGATACATTCTGCTTGTTTTCATGTTGTATTGTATTTCTTGGATGTATTTAAAATTAAAGTAAACAGATTTCTTCTAACTTAGCGTACTAGTGAAGTTACAGGGTTATTGAGATTAATCTTACATCGTTTTTTAATTTTTACTTAGAAAAAGTGAGTTCCATCCTAGACCGCATCAATGTTAACATCGGGCAGGGTATAAACAAAAGCAAATCTATTTTGAAATAAAATAAGTACATAAAGCGGCCACTAAGTAGGCTCTTCATTAGCTTGGCTTGGACTCTAGATTGTGTGTGAATTGAATTGAACTTTGTAATATTATTGTCTGATTTCTAACCTAGATTATAAATATCTACAGCGAAATTACTCACACGCATACTATAACGTACAAATGATTGAAATTTTCACCTTGAATCGTACTTTAGGTCAAACGCTGGGGTCAAGTTTTATCTGACTGGTATGCCACTAATTACCGTATTGTCAGATTATGAGCTGCGTTTAAAATAGTCTATCTTATCGATAGTCTTATGAGTCTAACAATTAACAAGCTGCGCCTCGCGGTGTTACCCGCTGTTCACACGTGAAGAATAATATTAGTGTGATTTTTATTTGTGTCATGTTCTTTTTTTTTAATGGTTGTCAGGCTAGGTGTTTGACCTTATGATACTTATTCTGCTTCGACATAAGGCGAAACACGTGTCGGCAAGTGGTTACTGCAGCGAGAAGAGGATATAAAGACTTGTGGTTATTTTAATTAGGTAGTTTTTTGTTTAATTTGTTCTAGTTTTTAAGTTTATGTCAAATTTTTGTATTAGATATTAAATAAAGTTTTTAATTATTAAATTATTGTCAAGTTTGTTAAATTTAAATCCTCATCACTGTTGTAACTGAAACGACTGTTACTAAGCGGGGGGAAAACTAACTATTTACCTTGTATATTCAAAATGAACTGCCGCAAAGTAACGCCTGAATCAATCAATTATTTATCGTCACACAAATATTTGTCACAGTGGAAATCGAACACACCCTCTTGAAGCAGATATTCTAACAAATGAGCTAACAGGGCAGTCGTGTTAGCTTTATTTTGTACGTACTTTTAAAAGCAATGAACGAAACGCGTTCTTGATTTCAATAGACAATGCTTGTCCATGACCAAAGATTCCCTGAACATTAATTAACAAAACAAAACCCAATCGCTGCTTTAGCGCTCATTACTTTGAGACATTACATGTATAATGCCAATATCACTGTTATATCGATAATTGCAATATTCTTCAAACCGGAACACATTATCCAATGCACTGCTTACCTACACTGTTGCTTGATTTTTTTCAAAGATAACACATGTCCATGACCATTGCATCAATATCCAGAACTTTGAGTTACAAAACAAAGTCCGGGGCATCGCTGCTTTGGCGCTCATTACTTTCGATGGTTAGTCTTAACAGCCCAGTAATTTCGCTAGCTGCAGTACCCTGCACATCGGAACATAGTAATGTTGCTTGGTTGTAGAATATCTAATAATAAATATGCTGGTGTTATAAAAAAATAAAAAAAATATTCTCTAATGGTAAAATCCGTTTTTTTAATATTACGCCTGATCCTAATCAAAGTTTCGCCTCGACGGTGGAACGCGCTCGCCTAGAAGAAATCGATTCACTCGCGACTTGAAGGCACCCAGATTGTACCTATTGAACACCCACTCGGGTAGCAAATTCCATTGTTTAGCGGTTCGGTCAATGAAGGTAGATTCGAATCGTTTAGTGGAATATCGACCGTGATAGTGCTTCTTAGAGCTCCTGGCTGTCCGATAGTAGAATGGGCAGGGTGGAATTAGGTCATGCAGATTTGAAGCGCACTCTCCATAGAAAACCGACAGATCCAATTTGTAGATTGTACAATGGCAAAGAATGTAAGTTTCCTTCAACACGTAGGAGTAATTGAGACAAATATCCGGCACGATGTGATTGGCATGACATCACCTACAACCCGTGATGTCATCGCTAAGCAAAGAGATGATTTGAAAAATATCAGAAATAAATAAATTTAAAGGCAACCTGGAGAATTTTAATCCAATCCAGAATAGTCCTGTTATCTGCAACCGTTGGATATAAATATGTTTATGACAGCCCTGTTGGTTTCGTTGCTAGTGTGTCCGCTTCAAGAGCTGAAGGGCGTGGGTTCGATTCCCACCCAGGACAAACATTTTGTGGTATAAACCAATGTTTGTTCTGTGTCTGTTCTGTATTTACAAAAAAAAAAGTATTTAACTATTCTATCAGTTATCTGACCTCCATAGTACAAGCTTTGCTTAGTTAAAAGGCGCTGTGTGTACTGTCCTACATTATTTAAATAGGTATGTATATAAGTGTGATTTAAATTTAACGTGATATTAATCATGAGAACTGCGCAGTATTCTAATGATTGATTCAATTAACTGACGAGCTACGAAATATTTTATTTTTTAAAACGGTGTTGTGATGATAGCTCAGTGGCTAGCGCGGTCGTTTCAAACGCCGATGGGCGTAGGTTCAAACGCCAACAATAAGCTTAAACTGCTGATGAAGGAAAACATCGTAAGGAAACCATAGCATGGTGGTGGTGGTGGTTAGGATTTGATACATGTCAATAATAGTGACAAAAGAATTTAAAAAATAAAAATGGAAACTGACGTGTTTCTGATACAATGCGGTAGTTGTGGTCTTGTGGGTTTTTAAGCAAAACACAAACAAAACAAATCAATGAATATTTGAATTTAATGAATTTAATGTTTAAATCAGATTTTCTATTTTATTCAATCTTAGCATATCTACTTATGTACAATACAAACTCTCAAATCTCTTTTCAATACAAACTTTACAATATTACTATAAATGTATTTTGAACAAAAAACAGTAGGTAACTTGATAATATCATAATAAATTAGAGTACAAAATTATTGAAGAGAAAAAAATACGTTTTATCACGTGTTTTCAAAACCGTTAATTTTATTAGCAAACTGAAGTGCCCTTCTGAAGGTTAAGGAAGCGGCAACATTCCTGCGTTTCACCAAACCACCATAAAAATATCTCTGGAGAAAAACAAAACCTTGTTTACGCAATCGATTTCCTATTTCACTCACTCGCGCGTGCTACCAATGCGTTGAAAAGAGATGGGCGAGAAATATAGAGCTATGATATTATAGAGTAGACACTCGGCGGCCTTGGTGATGTCATCGCGTGCAGACAGAGGTCTCTCGCGTTGTTCCCTCGCCATTGTTTAGCTCGTTGTGTGTTAATCATTGTCCCTTTGTATATTATTCACGTTTTGTTTAGACGATAATTAGGGCTTTGTACCTTTTGAATGGTCTTAAATTAGACAAGCATTTTTAGATGATACCTTACCACGTCGCATGTGTTGAAAATTATGTGTGTATTTAGAAAAACATTTTGGGGAGTGCGCTTCAGATCTGCATGACCTAATTCCACCCTACCCATTCTACTATCGGACAGCCAGGAGCTTTAAAAAGCGACACCGCTTCATGGTTGATGTTCCAAAAGCTCGAACTAAGCGGTTTGACCCCGCCTTCTTCATACGTACCGCTAGACATTGAAATCTGCTGCCTGAGTGGGTTTCCCGCAATGAATATAGTCTGGGTGCCTTCAAGTCGCGAGTGAATCGGTTTCTTCTAGGCAAGCGTGCTCCACCGTAAACCGCATCTTCGCTTAACATCAGGAAGGATGGCGGTCAAACGCAAGCCTATCTATTATAAAAAAAATAAATAAAAAAAACATCTAAAAATCAAAACGTAAAGAACGCCTTGAATGTTAAGTTTAGTTTTATAAGCTTGGTATCCAGTAAACCAGTTCGAAACAAGTTTCCAAGCTATAAATAGATCTCTCAACGGAATAGTTTACCGTATATTGAATGATCTTTGCGGCAAAATCTATAACAGATGCTGGTAACATTGAATTTTGTACAAATAAAATAACATTCCTATCGTAAGGTAGGTTTTTAACTATTTTTATTGCACAATCAAAATAATCTGGCAACGTACGGAGAACGCGTCGAGCTCGGTGCCTATTAGCGTTTCGTACGTACGTAGAGATGATTCATGGAATATTCGCTACCCAGTCAGTATGCCGCCCCTGACCTTAGCCTGGGAACGAGTACACGCGCACCGACACTTTCCATATTCACATGAACATTGCGATAGAAATCAATACGTCCATGTTAGAAATAGGTACGAACTTTCCTTGTATTTTATGAAATGACCGTAAAAATCAATATTAATAAATCTCAAGGTTGCTCACATGTTTTACCTTAGTAAAATTCCTAAAAAAAATAGGTATGGCATCGTACGACGGTGCTGATCGAAAATAGTTCTTTTCACTACATTTTTTTTCATGTGAAAAATAATGAGACGATCGAGACGCTCTCTTGATGGTAAGAGTTAACGCCTGTCCATGACCATTGCAGCGATACACAGAACTTTGAATAACAAAATAAAGTCCAGGGCATCACTGCTTTGGTGCTCATTACTTTGAGACTTTCGATGGTTAGCAGTAATTTCGCTAGCTGCAGTACCCTTCAAACCGGAACACAGTAATGTTTACACACTACTGCTTAGCGGCAGAATATCTGGTACTGCGGTACATAATAATCTCTAAACTGCTGCAGTGCGCCTTTGTCGCGCTAAACAAAAGAAAATCAAATTCAATGTAGTACGTTATTGTTGGCACGAATCCGAAGAAATTTCCAGAATTGCAGAATGATTCTGAGATATATTTTCAAGTATGCAAACAAAAATCCTTTTATGAGAAATTCAGAATAAAGAAAAACAGCCGGAAACACGTCATCCGTGAAATCGAGACTTGATATAGATCTAGAGACCCATTTGGACGTGTTCCAGGTAAGGTAGCCAAGAGACAACGAGAGATAGTCAAGTCAACGTCCTCTGACAAAACCACAGAACAGCAATCGCGAAAATGCATTACATGTTTTGTTTTGAGCTGGCTTAGGAAAAACTGCTTTACAATTTTGGTAAGTAGCTGTGTCATATGTGTTTTTTTATACATAGGTATCTCAGTAACACATAATCGCAATCGTGTGGTAAATTCAACCATACAAATTTCCGTATCTGGATTATTCCTATTTTCACCCGACTGCGGCGAAGCCATAAAAGGACGGTAAAAAAGTCCACGTCTTGTTCTTAGTATAAACAGTTCGTAGAACAATCTAAAAAACTCTAGGTACAAATTAATCTACGAACATAAAATCACTGCGCAATTATTTGACATTCATAAACAAATATCATAGGACATTTCACACAGCGCCATCTAACCCCAAACTAAGCAAAGCTTGAAATTGAATTACGCAATTTCTCTCTACCCTCACAAAGATGACCCAATTTCCGAGATCTGCCCCACGACCTATTTTAATGACATTACAGGGCGACGCGTAACGAGGTCGTTTTTTAAACTTTTTAGTAAACCTTTATGTACCCCACTTCATCTTTAAATCAACTTTTCTTGTATCACTTTCATTGGAAAATAACGTGTTTACTTCTAAAAAGCTGATTCAGCACTAACCGAGCAAAGCGAAAGTCGTGAGTCTACAAAGAATGTAAATTAACCAAAAAGTAAGAGGGTTTACTAAATTCAAAATTATTTAGGTTATCATAAGCTGGTTCTATTAAAAACTTTAACGAACGAATTACGTCATTGATCTCAGAGTATTTAACGAGTAAATAATTATAGATTAGTTACTGTATTTAATTGAAATTTAATTAGTTATTGTTATTGTTAAACAAATGACAATGTCATTTAGAACCAAAATTTTTAAGGTGGCTCGTCTGCCTCAGAACGTCAAACTTACTTTAGCAAAATTTGTTTTTATAGACCTACTAGGAGCGAGTAATTGTACTGTAATTGTGCATGTCTGTAAACTGTATGAGTTTCATATACATAATTGTATTAGTAATCACACTAAAAATATAAAGGCAAAAGTTTGTGAGTGTGTTTGTATACTTGTTACTTCATTACATTTAATGAAATTTGGTGTGATGGTAGCTGATACCCTGGATTAACACATAGGCCACTTTTATCCCGATAAAAATGTAGTCTTCACGTTGAAACAGCTGATAGCACCGCGGGGCGCAGCGAGTTGTAAAAACGCAAAAAAAATGTATTTGGTGTCCTAAGTAACCATTAAGATTGTTTGTGCTAAGTAAGTACTTTTCAATATTTTTTAGTTTTAGTATGAACGAAATCGGTCTAGAGTGATAGTTACGAAATATTGCATATTAAATATACGTTTAGGTAGGTATACATCTGTGGAATAGATAATTTGAGCAAACCAGACTTCAAATTTAATAGAACGACTTCGAAAAGATATCAATCATAGAGAATAAATCGTAACTTTTTGCACTACCAATAATAATTATTTTTGTACGTGCCATAGACTCGGTTGTTAATTTATTACGCCCAGTTATTGACCTACCGTACGTACATACCACGAATACGAGTTTAGATATTACGCAATCCGTACAACTGATGTTCTTAGCTCAATTCTAAACATGTACGTGAGCGCACTTTTTAAATTGGTAAAACTACTTTGTTGAATGGAGCAACACCGACCCATAGTAGACATCGTAAATGCGCAGTTGCGGTGAATGTGTCGTATTTCGAAATTCTACAATGGCGTCTTATGCAATCTCCATTTGCTAAATAAATAAGCTACATAATCTTAAATCTCGATTGGCCGCATATCTATGCATATAAAATAAATCATAGTTGTTTGTTATGATGCTTCCGCGTTATTTATTCTAAAAAAACATTTTGTACACCAATCTATGAATGTTCTTACCTTATATGCTTAATGATACAGCTTTATCTTTTATTATTGTCTGTTGATACTAAATTGGTTTAAAAATTAACAAATGATTAATGTTATGATTCATCTTGTTTACTTTGTTTAAAACTCGCTCAGAGCAAAATAATGTCCGTAGAAAGAAAAAGGTCACGTACTATGTACCTGTAGATATCTTTAATTTGGAACGTGTGAACTTTAACATAGATTTATTCACGCATTGGTTGCATGTAGAATTTTTAAGTTTCTAAAATTCATCACATCACATTGTAAAGACCGAGTTATGGGTAGTTTTTGAACGAACAGAAACGTTTTTTTGAAAAGGCTTTGTTGATTGGCTTCTTACGAATATAATTATTCAAAAAGTAATGTAAGAGGCATGGTTAATCTTTCCAGTACCTACTTGAGAATTGGCACAATGCACGAATTGGCCATGGCTGAAGAAAAAAAGAGAAAAAAAAAATCTTTCCAGTATATTTTAATCTGAGATATTAGACAATGCTTCTTAAAAATATTGAATAATGCAGATTTAAATGGTATTTAAATTTGCAAGAATCAATATTCAAAATATTATATACGAGCTTACAATGTACTTTGGTATTGTGAATTTATCTTTTAGCAATGGAGGTTGGTGATTTATCTAGTTGTAGTTAATTATGACTATAAAATACAATGTGTCAAAATCTACTATTGTGGAGCTTAATAATTACAAATGCGTGAATAACGTGAATTTGCCTATTAAAATACTTTACCTGCAATATGTGCCTATATACTTACGTGCTTTACAAAAACATTTAATTAAATAGTTATATTTAAGTAAGGATAAGACATGCACCAAAAATATGACATAATATGATTAAATAACTAGTTTGCATTCTCATGTATCCTAATATACACATAAATAATTAATCAATTTATGAACATAGGAACAAGTAGGTAAAAACGTATAAAATATAATGTTATACATTTTAATCATTAAATAATATATTTTTTCGTAAATCAAAGAATTTAGATTGATCGAAAAACTAGTAAATTAATTTTAAATTATTTAGGATCTTACAATATAAGAAACCGGTTCTTTTAAAACTTTTACGATTACTCCGTTGAAAAAAACAGTGATTAACGAATCGTATTTTTAATCTCAATTAATATTTAACAAATGATAATTGGTTAATTATTGAAAACTAAAAGTTATTTGTGTATTCATTTTCTCACCTGCGATTCCGCTAAACATTTTGATAAATTTATAATATGGATCACTAAGTATTTTATCACGAAAACAACACTTGCACCAGATATATTTTCTTTCGCGTTGAAGCAGAACTACGCCTCTGCAGGCAAAATGCGCAGCGATCGAAATATCTTCAAGGACTAAACTGGAAGTTCGTCGAACACTGCCGAAGGCGCAGCTTACGAGTTTTCATGCGGTGATACATGAACCGGCGGTATTTTTATCGATGACGTCATTACAAAAGCGTTTCGTTTTTAGTGTTGCTCATCATATTTTGTTGTATGATTCAATTATTCTCATAATATGAATATCAGAACCGTTGTTTTAAGTAACTATGAAAGTACTTCCATTTAGCCACGAAAAAGGTTTATATTACCAAACAACTAGGTTTATAAATTGTGAGTAATTGTTTGTTCATACAACGACAAATGGAAATTGACAGACACACTTGTATGAAAATCTACCAATCAAGAAGTTTTTTTTATTCTTGCAACACATCGTCTAAAACCGGAAACAAGAAGATGCATTCCAAAATAACAAAAAAAAAATTACAAATAGTGTTTTGGAAAAAAACATTTCATTAGTTCATTACAAAGTAGTAAAATAAAATTATATTAATTTTGATGCTACTGTTTTTCATTTTTAGTATGGATATAGTACAAATATAAATATAAATAGGTATTTTCTGAATAGTTGCCTAGCGACCAGCGCCTTGACAACAAACAAACCGCTGTCAAGACAAGCGGCAGGCGTAGGTTTCAATTTTGGAAATTTCATAAAATATTTGGCTGTTATGTGTGTGAAATGTCTAAAGAAAACAACAATCTGCGTCTCCTGGGCTCACCTGTGAACCTTTCGTATCGTAGTAAGAAAAAGGACGATAGGAAACTTATCAAGAATCGGCCTCGATCTGCTTTACCAAATTCCTGCATCACATCGGTATGTACGAAATTGTTTCTAAATGAATTCGAATTTTGCCGTATTTACTCTAATAACTTATGAAGCAGTACTAGCTAAGCTAAGCTAGCTACTACTAGCGTGTAAAATCTAATGTATGACACATATTTTACGTGTCATTAATGTTTTGCGATTTATTTACATCCAAGTCACTCGACCAAGAAATTATTGCTTTGCACATTAACATAAATTAGCATGAGTTTCCAATCCCCTGTAACTTGTTCCAAGTTGCCTAGCAATGGTACTGTTACGTTACATGATGTTACCTCATAGGCTATCCCTTATTTCAGGGTTAGCTTGTCTGTCGCACTGTATGGCTGCTCAGTTACTATATTTTATCTAATACATTCCAAAATAACAATCAAAAACGTTTTAGGATAACCAAGAAAGATTTAAGAGGCCATTTTCAGCAGACACTAAAGAGAGAGGTCCTACTACCAGGAGCCTATTGAAATCATTCAGCTCTGAATTACTACAGTCCTATAACAGTATGTATTTTAAGCCCGGAACTATGAATTTTTTATTTTAGTATTATGTAACTTTACATGATAAGAAGTAATGAGACACTCGGGTTTAATGATGTAACACCTACCTATGATCATTGTAGAGGTATTCAGGACTTTGGGTAAAGGAAAATTATTTGGTATCTATTAAAGTAATGAATGCAAAAGCTGTGATGGCCTGGACTTTGTTTTGTTAGTAAAGGTTGTTTGTATCGCTGGCTGGTAATGGTTATAGGCATGTGCTAACTCTTATCATCAGGAGACTGTCTCATTACTCTTACTTTTACATAAAAACAAAACTGTTTAATAATAGAAATAAGTTAAAAAATTATGCATGAATTTAATTAAGTTATAGAAACCTAAATAACCAATTCTTTAGTAGTTAGGACTTCTAACATGAAAATTACTTTTTATTGTGAATAATTGTGCTAGTACTATTTAAATGTATTCTAATACATGTAAGCGATGGTGTTAGAAGTCTCAGAAAATATTATTGCTCGGAAAATGTTCTAGCTTAATATTCATATTACCTTTGCACAAATTTTTTTCTTAATTGATTGGGTTATCTTGGTCCATGATCAATGTATCAGCGTATACTGGCGCATCTGAGTATTTTAATATAATTTTCAGATTCACCGGAAGCAGCAATCACGGTGAAGATATTGCCTCCAACAGCTGAATTACTCGGTGACAGAAAATTGCCAGAACACGATTCTCAGAAGAATAAGAAGGATATATGCAGCAATGCTTCTGACAATGGCTCTGAAGACACTTTCATCAGTTTAGGCACTAAAATCAAAGCCAAAGCCCAAATCAGTCCGAAACCGAAGAACTCAAACTGTAAAAATTTCATAAAGTACAGAAACATTGCAAGAAAAAACCGAAAGTCTATGGATACTCCGACAAAAGAAGATTTAAATAATGAATACAATATGGAGGTTAAAATAACAGAGAAGCAAAGGACCCCATCGCCGCAACGGAATAAGAACATGTTCAACGAAAGAAGCTTCTCTCCTACGTTCAAGACTCGCTCGTATGAGTCTTACTTCATACCTCTTGACAAAGAACAGAGGGAGGAAAATGATTCTTTACTGGGCCGAGTGTCATTTGGTTATAACATACAAGAAGAGGTGGAACAAGCAATAGATACGTATTCACGTCGTCTTACAGTCACCAAGCAGCAACTTTCCTTAGTCGAAGAAGAATCAACACAAGACGTCGACAGCATGCCATCTCAAAACAGCATTTCACCAGAAGTTTCTTTAGAAAGCGCTAAAAACACTAACGCTGCTGATAATATAAGATCTCATGATTCTTATGTTGTAGAGAGTAAGGTTCTAACTCACAACTTCATTTGCGAGCCTCGTACTTATGCAAGTTTTTACGATGATTTCCGTTCTACTTCCATTGAACCTTTTAAATCTAAACTTTCCAGTACAGGCATTCACACTGACACTTCTTCCAAAGACTCCGGCTATACGGACAGCGGGCCAAGTGACGAACGAACATATAAACACAACTATTCACTTCCGAGCACATCTCTGTTAAAACAATCTGGTTCGAATTCGAATGTAGAAGATCAGCCTAAGAGCTTGGATAGCGCTTCGACCAGTAGCAACGGCCAAGGATACAAAACATATCCAATGGATAAAAAGGAACCATGGGGAGATCCCTTAAATCATAGCCGTTTATTATACAAAGATTTTTTCTTGAAAAAGGAAGGCCATATAGCTTTACCTCCAAACAACTCTCCAAAAAAAAGTATTGAAAACTTTCCAGGGACAAGCAAAGCCACAGATTTAAAACCCGCAATCGCGTCAAATTTAGAATACCCTTCTTATTTAGTGAATAGCACGACTAAGGCGTACACCTCTAAAGTGATCGAAGATTATAAAAAGGAGCTAGAAGCAATCAACAGCTTACATGAGCTTGCACTTAAAGATATCAAGACAGATGCCATATCACCTACTCCTTTAAACATTGACAAAATGTTCGAAGACAATTCCAATTTTGACGATAATAAAAAAGAAAGTAACGTTTCTCCTGTAAGCTCAACTCCAAGCGAACCTACCAACAATAAGACATCGTATGAAATGAAACAAAGGAGAGATATTGCCAAAATTTCCACCAAAGAGTTAATTCAGAACTATTTGAAAGTTAAAGAAGGAGACGTGAATGATTTCATAGTAAGGACAAATCAGAAGAAAGTAAATAATGTTGCATCAAAATATGAGAACGTACCTTCGAGGTATAGACAAGATTGGAATAACAAAAGTCCTAAAGAACTAGTCAAAAGTAATACGCAGGTTAATATTAGGAATCCTACGCAAAAGAATATGTTCACAATGCGTGCTCCTTTAAGCGCTAGGATCGATGGAGTGACGAATGATAAAGATATTGATTCTTGGATGTCTCTATCCGCTCCTTCGCCACGAGTTTTAGAGGCAGACAATGACCCTGAAGATCCAGCTCAGTCAGAACCAAATAGAAATGAAACTAATAACACAGAAGAAAGGACTGAAAACGAACGACGACCGCATTCCGCACGACCTGTTGAAAAAGAAGTGATATCTAAGGAACTCAATTCTAATTCAACAGTGTTAGATATTTATTCAATGTTGAAAGAAATTGAAAGTTACGGAGACAATCCGGTAACAGTGGAAGCTCCTAAAACAGAAAATAATACGGAAGCTGAGAGGAATTCTACGCCTAAAGATAACTTTATGTAAGAAATTATAATTTTTGTCTTCGATTAATAAAATAATTTCACTGTAGCTAATACCATATTTTTTACCTTTTCTAGGGAAATTTTCCAGTTTTTGGAAAAAGTAGAGCAAAGCGCCAACGATGCTTTATCTATCGTAACTCATTCTACACCACAAACTGTACCGAAGTAAGCTATTTATTATTTATTTATTTACTTTAATTTGTAAATAAATGTTGATTCTAAATGATCATTATAACCAATTTGTAGTCAAAATTTGTTAATGTGAAACAAAAAAGAAATGCGCCAATTGGGTGTTTTAATTTTATAGTCTGATTTTTAATTATGTCATTTTAGCACTTCTTTCTTTATGTATGTGTTAAGTTTGGAGACGCTCCTGAAGCTGCCTCCGACGGAGCTGGCGCAGCGGCTGGTGACGGCATCACTGCAACTCGAAGAGCGCTCTTGCTGCATAGCGTTACTTCAGGAGAGCATGGCCAACCACAAGGAACAGGTACTGGCGTTGTTAAGTATTGTATTTCTAAATTTATTTATAACTTTTAATGGATAGATAGACAGAAATCCTTTATTGTGCACACCAACCACTTTTTTAAGTGCACTTTAATTTTAATTACACATATATACAGCATGACTGGTGAGACACATACGATACTCGAGCACGTGATATTTGGCGATCATATTATACAAAGAAAAAAATATACATTAAAAATAAATATTAACTGACTACTAGGTAAACTTAACTGAAAGTTATGAATTAAATTACGCAACGCATGGACACCGCGCGGACGCACGAGCTGGACGTTGTGAAGACGGTCGCGCTGACGACTGGTAGACGGGACAAGCACTTACTTGTCGTGTGATCAAAACATCGTTATCAGCGTCGGGAGTGTATCCACGCTTCATTTATTTATAGGGAAATTTGGCCATCAATTAAGTACCTAATTGTATTACATATTTACTTATAACGAGAATCGAGTACTCTCCTTCAGTCCTTAGTACAGAAGGACTTATAAAAATATAACATTGCTATAACTAATACATAATATGACTTCATTAGGGTATGGTAAATTTTTTTATTCAATAATTAAAACTACAGAACGTTCTATTGATACGTATTCCATATATCCAATAATAAAATCATTATTTGCCAAACAGTAAGATCCGACTGGTCTACTTGAAAACTTGTTCTAATGCTAGATTGTGGCTATTATCAATTACAATTTCAGATGCTTCATAAAATGAGCAACCTGGAGCGACAGTCGGTTCGCAACGTCACCAAGGTGAAACAGGAATGTGAAGAAACCATCAAACGGCATCAGAATTTCATCGATCAGGTATGGTGTGTTTTTGTAACATAATAATTGTAAAATAATAAGTCATCATTTTTTAAAATTCTAATATAAATAAGGCTTGCTTTTGTAAAATTAATAGGTTATCAATATTAATAGGTAAGGTTCAATTATATTGGATACTTACTCTGAGGTGTGGTTGAAGATGGTAAAGCTCACCTAGCCTGGAATCAAACTGGCTCTCAAGTGAGGCTCCCGGAACGCACCGTTAGGTGCTTGGCGGCAGATTTTCAACTTGAGGGTGGTAGCTAGCTAGTCGAGTACTAAATCCTACCACCATGCTATGGTGTCCTCACGATGTTTTCCTTCACCAGCAGCTCAAGTTCACAGCGCTAACCACTGAACTATCATCGCTACAAACAGGTGAGCTGTGGTCAAACTTAGCCAGTTTATTATTTAAAAAAATAGTGTTTGGCTGTTTGCAGCTGATTAACGACAAGAAGACCCTGAACCACCGCATCGAACAGCTGGTGGACGAGAGGAGGTCGCTGGAGGAGCGCTGGAAGCGGTCCGCGCAGGCGCTCGAGGAACGGTACAAGCTCGAACTGAGGAACCAGCACGACAAGATGGCCGCCGCGCAACAGGTACTGTATTACTAAGTACGTCACGTCAGAAACGAGAGTTCACTCATAAAGAAATGAGATCTATCGATTGAACGTTTCACTAACTATGCCATTATTAAGTGTAACCAAGTATGGGTGTAGATACAAATACAAATCTTTTATTAATAACACCACAGTTACAGGTCATTCTTCCATTCATATTTAAAAATATCAAAATCATAACATAATTATGTCAAATGAAAATCCCGAATGGAAGCGGGTACGCGATTGTAGACCGCGGGCCCCAGAATGTATACCGAATGTAACCGATGTAGTGTGTGTGTGTGCATCTTGTACAGTATGGAAACAAAAAATATCTTGAATCTAGGTACGTACGTCAAAGTAGCCCGAAACCCGTACAGAGAGTGACGCAATCCAGACTCTCCGCATAACACTTTTTTTTTAATATTTAATAGATCTATGTTTGGCTACCAACTCGCCTGATGTGACAGTGCGGCCGAAGATGGAGCACGCTGATCTAGAAGAAATCCATTCACTCTAGCCTTTAAAACGTCCAAATTGTAGTTCATAGGAAACAGAGATACCGGCAATTAGTTCCATTCATTGGCTGTACGCATCAAGAAGCTCTTGCGCACACTCTCCAAAATTTATCCGGTAAAAAATAGACACAAAACTTGAAGATCTAAAGAATGGGATGATTTATCTGTATGTACACTAGGTTATGGGGCGTAAGTGCCAAAAGGCATTGTACTTGTCGTTTTGACCAGTCTTTACTATCGGGCTGAAAGAAAGAAAGAAAAAGATTTTATTTTGCAAAAACACAAAAACAAACAAACAGAGACAACCAGTTACAAAATAAATCGCGAAACAAAATCAACGCCAAAAAATCCAAAATCGCCAAAGCGATGCCCTGGACTTTGTTGTTACTTAAAGTTCTGTGTACCGTTGCAATGGTCAATGGTCATGTTCCGGCGTTTTCCCTTACCATCAGGAGAGCGTCACGTCTGTTTCAATGTTTTTTTACATAAAAAACTGTTCTATAGAAAAAGTGCGTTGAACATTGACGAAATGTACAGATCTGCGAATTTTTAATTTCAAGTTTAATTCATATTTAATTTTTAGTTTTAATTCATACTGCACCTCGATACGGATGACATTTCTTCCATGCTTTCATTACATCTGTAACACCAATAAATTACAAAGATAATCCGTTTATTATCCGTTTCTGTTTTGTACAAACCATAAAAGCCATAATCATGCTTTATAGTGATTTATGTTGCAACGCAGGTAGCAAGGCAGCGATGGGTCAGACAGAAGGCAGAGAAAATCAAGGCAAGTTCACTATATCCATTCATTATGTACTAATTCACTCACTTTTTAAAATTTATTTATTGCAATTTTCATACTATTTCTACTCTACTAATACACAATAACGACGGATATGATTTTAATACGTATTAGCAAGCTGAAGTGGCAATGCGATAAATATGTCCAGATTTGTCGCAGAACCAATAACCGCTGGGGTAGACGTGTTCTGGAGTGGAGACCGCGAATTGGCAAACGTAGCGTAGGACGCCCTGAGACTCAGTGGAGTGACGATATATGTAGGACAGCTGGCGGTGGATGAAAGCGAAAAGCCGAAGTTCGGGCTGAGTGGTGTGTCTTGTTCATCAGTGGACCACAAAAGGCTGATGATGACGATGATGATTTTAATAGTTTATGTATTACATGTTATTTGTTTTTACTGGCTCCACTCGTAAACTTATTTATGACGTCACTACCTGTGCCCGATAACCATATAACTGATAGAATACTTATATAACTTTTTTATTGTAAATACATACATAACACCCAGACACAGAAAAAAAGGTTTATCGTTACATAAATGTTTATCCTGGTGGGATTCGAACCCACGTCTTATAGTTCTTGAAGCAGGTATTCTACCAAATGAACGAATAGGGCAGTCGGTGCTTTTAGTTACCCTACCTGTATTTTGTTCATTCCAGGAGTTAACAGTAAAAGGGTTAGAAGGCGAGCTCCGCGAGATGGCCGAAAGGCAGCAGAAGGAAGTCTCCGACCTGAAGATGCACCACGCCGAGCAGCTGGGCCGGAGCCAGGGAAAACACTCCCAGGAGATGGAGGAACTCAGGCGTACGCTCGAGGAAGAAAAGGAAGCGGCTTTGGTGAAGGAACGGCACATGGCTAGTTCTAGGTATGACAGGATTCTTTTCAATTTACTTTTGTGTAATTTTTAGTTATAGCCTTTTGTTTAGTTATAAATAAATATCGTAGGACATTTCACACAGCGCCATCTAGCCTTGCAAATCACAAAGCTTGTACTATGGGAACTAGATAACTGATAGAATACTTAAATGTATTTTTTATTAAAAGAATATGATGTTATGATTATTATTTTACTTGGTAGTAGATTTCCTTAGCAGAAAGTCGTCTAGGTAGGTACCACCGCAGCACCAGATATTTTGCTGCTAAGCAGTAGTGTGTAAGCATTACTGTGTTTCGGTTGGGCTGTTGAGACTAACCATCGAAAGTCTCAAAGTAATGAGCGCCAAAGCAGATTTTAGATTTTTGTCGATTTTTTAAAACCGCCATAACGATTTTGATAATAATTATATGAAACCACCTCTGAAGTATGATCTACCAAGCAAAACAAGAATCATCAAAATCGATTCATAATTGGCGGAATTATCGCGTAACATACAGACTAAAAATATACAGTCGAATTAAGTCCTTTTTTGAGTCGTTTAAAAAGCTTTGAATTGTACTACCATTACAGACTAGAGAAGCAGATACTAGAGATAGAACTGACCTACCAGGAGCAAAGGACTCGCTTGGTGGCCGAAATGCGGGCCGAGAACGAAAGAGCGGCTTCTGGACTGAGTGAAAGGGAACGAGCGCAGAGAGAAGAAATCGGTTAGTGACTCTATACAGTTCTTAATAATAAATAAATAAATATCGTGGGACTATACACACAGCGCCATCTGACCCCAAATTAAACAGAGCTTGTGTGATGGAAGTCAGATAACTGATAGAATACAAAAATACTTTTTTTTTTTGTAAATACATACTTATAATGCATACAGAACACCCAGACACAGAACAAACATGATTGTGTTTATTCACAAAATATTATTATTGTTTGCCCTGAGTGGGAATCGAACCCACGCCCTACAGCTCTCAAGGCAGATATACTACCAATGAGCCAACGGGGCTGTCGTTCTGTACGGGAATAATGTAAAATTAAACAAATAAATATCGTAGGACATTACACACAGCGCCATCTGGCCCTAAACTAAGCAAAGCGTGTACTATGGAAGTCAGATAACTGATAGAGTACTTACTTACTTTTTTTTTTGTAAATACATACTTATATACTAAATACAGAACACCCAGATACAGAACAAACATTTTTAATCCACAAAATGTTTTATCCTGGGTGGGAATCGAACCCGCGCCCTTCACCTCTTGGAGCAGACATACTGAACCAACCATTGCTGTCAAATTCAATTGTACCCTTTTTAGGGTTCCGTACCCAAAGGGATCCTACTACTAAGACTCGGCTGTCCGTCCGTCTGTCTTCAGGCTGTATCTCATGAATCATGACAGTTGGACAGTTGAAATTTTCACAGATGATGTATTTCTGTTGCCGCTATAACAACAAATACAAACAAAAAACAGAATAAAATAAATATTTAAGGAAACAATAAACGTGATCTTTTTGCCGTTTTTATAGTAAGTACGGAAACTTCGTGCGCGTGTCCTACTCGCACTTGGTCGGGGTTTTTACAGATATTTTGATTTGTAACGTAGTTCAAATACCAACAATGATCTTGAGCTGCCGGTGAAGGAAAACATTGTGAGAAAACCTTAGGGTGTTGGAAGATTATTTTATACTCGGCTAGCGAGTAGTTTTTTTTTTTTATGGTTGACAGGCTATTTGTTTGACCACAGCTCACCTGATGTTAAGTGAAGGTGTGGTCGAAGATGGTAAAGCACACCTAGCCTGGAATGGAACTGGCTCTCAAGTGTGGATGCCGGAACACACCGTTAGATGCTTGGCGGCAGATTTTCAACTTGAGGGTGGTAGCTAGCCAGCCGAGTACTAGAAAGTACCCTACCACCATGCTATGGTTTCCTCACGATGTTTTCCTTCACCGGCAGCTCAAGCTCATTGTTGGGGTTTGAACCCACGCCCTTCGGCATGCGAACCTACCGCGCTAACCACTGAGCTATCTATCATCGCTACAAAATTAGTTATCAACTTGAAAATCTACCGCAATGCACCTATATATATATAGCCTAGCGGTACCATAATCATAATTATTGATAACAAGGTGTTACAGGACAGTTTTCAATAATAATCATAAACAAAAATATGAAATGTCGGTAAAAGTATTAAAAAAGATTTAAAAAAAAATATGCAAAAATGTCAAATCAATAATAATTATAATAAATGTCAAAAATGTCAATGTCAAACGTCATATTACTGTGTGTTGCGATTATAACGATAGATGAATAGTTTAAACTAAAGTAGGTAATTATAAAAGACAAGCTTATTTGTATGAAATTATTTTACGTGTGAATTGCAGAAAAATGGCGGCATGAGCAAGAACAGCTGCTAGCCGAGAAGAAGGCTCAACTAGACAAAGAAATGGCCATACAAAAAACAGAATTAGAAGTTAGTATCATTAGTATGAAAATAAGAAAAGTAAATGAATAAATATGGTGAACGTAATCACCATCTAGTAGAATCTAGACTTCGCCTTTGGTGCTTACGTGAAGTAAGTCTGAGTCACATGAAGTAAGTCGAAAGTCAAGTCCAGTCATGTTCTAGTAAAGTAGTGGCAACTTCGTCATTGCCGGCTTCTCTGTTTCCTATGAACTACAATTTGTACGTTTTTAAGGCTAGAGTGAATAGATTTCTTCTAGATTATCGTGCTCTATCCTCGGCCGCACCGTCGCTTTACATCAAGCGAGTTGGTGGACCTATAAAATTGAAGCAATGCTTCGATGGAGTTTTGGTAGCAACACGAAAAGTCATGTTTCACCACATTATATCATTTTCCCACACTCACGCTTGTAATTCGGCACTTTATGAATAAAACACCACCATTTTTATGCATAAACACTCGACAAAACACAAGTTTTGGAAAAAAATACAACGGAGCGACACGACTTTTCCCGCGTTCCCGCCAAAACTCCCTGACGTGTATAATGTACCCAAAGAATTCGCTCCATAGACAATTGGTAGATTGATAGAACCTCTTTATTGTGCACACGAAAAATAGAAAGAAAAATAAGTTGGCGTAACGATGTATTCGGCTCTTGTTCAAGGAGCAACTTCGTCAAAAACAACTCGGTCTCGAAGCGCAATTCGAACAGTTCAAGAAGGATTTCGAAGCGGAACAACAGTTGGCCCTCAAACGGAAAGTAACAGAAATATCGGCCCAACACAAGATAGAGCGAGACAGGGAGATCGAGAAGGCGATAGAAAGTTTGGAGGCAGAAGCTCAAGCTGGCAGAAAAGAGCTTCAGGACGCTATTAGGTACATTAATGTTCTAATGTGACAAGGATGGATGTATTGCATTTTGTGTAAGTTAGAGCGAGAAAGAAAGCAAATTATAAAAAAGTTTTCAACTCTAGGTTTTCAATTTTCACACTAATTAATAGAAATGGAACAAACTGCAGGTTTTCTTGTCTCCTGAGATATAATTTAGATATTTTCGTCTTTAGTCGGCATGCTTCATCTTCGTCCACACCATCCTCTACAAAGAGGTCGTCATACGCCGTACGTATTAATTTAAAAAAAAATACAATTTAATACGTCAATACAATATTTGAATAGAGAATGTTTAAATTTAATATAAGGTTTTTTAGCATTTTTCATCGAGAATACGAACTTTGACGACAAATACAACAACAATCAACAACAAACAACAACCACAACAATCAACAACAACAACAACAACAATCTCTCTAAAAAGTTTGCTACGTATTGCACTTGGTGGTAGATCTCCTTAGATCCATCCATCCATCCAAACTTTCAAATTTATAATTCACCGTGTATGTGTTGTTGGTAGGAGGAATAAAGAGCAATACGAGGCTGAGCTCAAGGAGCTAGCTGAAACGGAACAAGCCACACTACGGAGATACCAGGACGCGCAAGCCAGGGTCCGGCAAACTGAAAACAAGTGTATGTACTTACTTCTATAATCATATATGTATATTAATAACTGACAAGCACCTAAAGATATGTTCCGGCAGCCTCACTTAAGAGCCAGTTCCATTTCAGGCGCGCTTTACCATCTTCGACCACACCTTCACTTAACATCAGGTGAGCTGTGGTCAAATACCTAGCCTGTCGACAATACTGAAATAAATAAATGTGTTTTTTCTAGGATGTCAATATCAGCATATGAGCGATGATAGCTCAGTGTTTAGCGCGGTCGGTTCGCACGCCGAAGGGCTTAGGTTCAAACCCCAACAATGAGCTTGAGCTGCCGGTGAAGGAAAACATCGTGAGGAAACCATACCATGGTGGCGGCATTTTCTTGTACTCGACTAGCCAGCTAAAGGCTAGCTTTTTCTTCCTCTGATCCTTTCCATCCTAAGATTGCCTGGAAGAGATCGCTTTTGGCGATAAGGTCGCCACTTGTTACACATGTTCATTGAGTAATAAACTTTTTTATTGTATTATTTTTAGTGTGTACAATAAAGAGTTTATCATTCAATTACCCTAAAGCTGAAAATCTGTCACCAAGTGTTCCGACAGCCTCCCGTGTTTCCACCACACCGTCATTTATCATCAGGTGAGCTGTAGTCAAACACAACCGTTAAAATAAACTTGTAGGAAATTCCCCTAAATTATTACTGTTGTTTGTATAATACTGCCAACTTTGCTTATTGAAAAATTATATTAGTAACTAATGTAATTGTTGTTTACTTGTCTAAACCTGACCAGTTTATATAGGGCCTGCATTTTTTTTACACCCCCTTGATATATCGCTGGCCGGTGGATTGTTTTTTTATATAAACCTTTGTTTGTCAGGTGCTGAACTTGAAGTGTCACTGAGCCAGCTTGAGACGAGGAACAGGGTGTTGACAGAGGTCAGAATATTTCAGTAACGATACTCTACTGTGTGTCTTTGTCTGTGACATGCCGTTGTTAAGCATTTAGTGTAGCAAAGATGGTAACCTAGAAGATACATTACTCTAGATTTAAAGACACCTTTACTTGGTAGATCTCCTTAGTAGGAGGTCGTCTAGGTAGGTACCACCGCATTACCAGATATTCTGCTGCAAGCAGTAGTGTGTAAACATTACTGTGTTACGGTTCGCAGGGTACTGCAGCTAGTGAATTTACAGTGCTGTTGAGACAAACCATCGAAAGTCTCAAAGTAATGATCATCAAAGCAGCGATGCCCTGGACTTGTTGTTGCTCCAAGTTCTGTGTATCGTTCCAATGGTCATCATCTCATTTGTATATTTTTTTATTTGTGTCTTTTGTTTTAATTTGTGTGTTTTGTCTGTAGTTATTCGTTGTTGTATCTAGTGTCTAGTGTAGTCTTATAAAAAAAAAACGTTTTTCTTTCTTTCTTTCTTTCTTTCTTTACTATAAAAAAAGCTCAGTCTGCGATAGTCTGGTTTTCATTCATACATTCCACAAGCATTCTCCATCGTAGATCATTGTTCGGCATACGATGTAGCGATGATAGCTCAGTGTTTAGCGCGGTCGGTTCGCATGCCGGAGGGCGTGGGTTCAAACGCCAACAATGAGCTTGAGTTGCCGGTGAAGGAAAACATCGTGAGGAAACCATAGCATGGTGGTAGGGTACTTTCTAGTACTCGGCTGGCTAGCCACCACCCTCAAGTTGAAAATCTGCCGCCAAGCATCTAACGGTGTGTTCCGGCAGCCTCACTTGAGAGCCAGTACATGCTAGGTGTGCTATACCATTTTCGACCACATCGTCACTTAAGGTGGTTCGATTTCCATACAAATATTTTTTTGCCATTTATGAATAATTTTACAGTGAAATCACAGCTACTGGCATTAATTTTGACCTTTATTTGCGGTAAATTACAATTGCTTGAATAAAACAGTAGATTTTTTTACAAAAATTGTTTTAGAAAAACATTCAGTTGGAAGGTCGTTCGGAGGAGATACGTTCGCAGTGCGAGGCGACGTGGCGCGACCAGCTGGAGGCGCTACGCCGAGACATGGACGACGCGAAAAAGACACACGACGAGCAAATGCACCAGCTCTATGCCAAGTTTGTATCTCTATTTGTACACCACGACTTCTTAATTACTAGACAAAAAAAGGCGTAATCTACTGCTAAAACTGAACCTATAAAATAATTTATGCCGATAAATTTGACAGTTGACTTACCTATTTGAAAAAAATAAATATTATTCACATTTACTTGGTGGTAGATCTCCTTAGCAGGAGGTCGTCTAGGTAGGTACCACCGCAGTACCAGTTATTCTGCCGCTAAGCAGTAGTGTGTAAACATTATCATGTTCCGGTTCGAAGAGCACTGCAGCTAGCGAAATTACTGAGCTGTTGAGACTAACCATGGAAAGTAATGAGCGCCAAAGCAGCGTTGCCCTGGACTTTGGTTTGTTACTCAAAGTTCTGTGTTTCGCTGCTATAGTCATGGACAGGCGTTATCTCTTACCATCAGGAGAGCGTCTCGTTCGTCTCATTACTTTTTACATTAAAAAAATATACATATATGACGTGCTAACCCCGACTGCACGGTCGGCACTCGCGTAGTGATCGCCGGTAAGCAGGGATGTTAGATGGCCACTCTGAGATCCTTGTACCAGCTGGCTAAAAAGCTGGTGTTAAAGACGGAAAACCGGTACCAGCGTTGCCAGATGTCGAAATTTAAAATAAAAGTTATAAATCGCTTAAAAACTTTGTTTCACAAATATATTAAAATAATTATAGGTTTATATTTTCATTCTTTGAGGTTGGAGCTAGTTTTTTAAAAGTACTCTGGATTGGAATGGTTTTTATATGCATCTCAAAAATTTGTCGGTATTTTCAGTGTATACGTATATTTGTCGGTCAACGGCTAATCTTGACATTTTTTGGTCTACGGCAAATCTTGGTATTTTTGCGTACCAGGACCGAGTAACCTTGGTACATGGTACATGATGCTAAAACCTAGTATGAATACCAAGAAGCTGGTACGTCTAACATCACTGCCGGCAAGCGTTCTCTGCCCCCGCCGCACCGCCTCTTCCCACTTGTGTCATCTATTTATCGCAAAGATGTTTCTACTTATATATTTTTTACTTACTCTGCAAAAACTATGAAGAACTGCGTATTCTCCACAAGCGTGCATAGTAATGATGGTGTATTTATGTGTAGGGTGAAAGTGGCGGTGGCGCGCAAGGACTCTGCGATTCAAGCGCTGACACGCGAAGCCGCCAAGTATCAAGAAAAGATCGCGTTATTGGAGCAAAAACTTCAACAGCAGAGGAAGGACTTCCTCAAACAGAAGTAGATACTGATCGTTACGTTCCTACGCAGTATTTATGATTTATTAAAGTAATTGAGTATAATTTTAGTAAGAATGTCTCGATGTGCGATATTAACACAAATAGGCTAGCAAAAATTTGAAAATTCTTTATTTTATTTTTATCCGTACAAGATATACCTATAACGTTTTCATGCCGCGGCACATAACTTTTCTTTAAAGTTATCGCTAGATGTTTGACCACAGCTCACAGATATCCAACTTACCTTGGATATCTGATTCCGATTCGAATTTTGATCGGATAGTATGCTTCTTTAATGTTACTACAAATTACATGTTCGATGTAAACTGAGCTGTTTGCTAGAGATAAATAATAATTAAAATTAAAAATTTTGATGTTCGCCAAATTAAAAGATATACATAGATATATGTTTTTGTTATAGCAAAATGTACTTTTTTAGATATGTCAAATAATATGAATATGTGTTAGGTAACCACAATGCACAAATGTACAGGGTTATTGGTCAAACAATTAATAGACTGAAGCAGCTGTTTAAAAAAAACACTTTTTATCAAAATATATGGAAATTGTGTTTATTTTTCTGGCGACTTTATAAATTTAAATCATTTTAATTTCAATGTCAAAATCTTTATTAAAAGTCTAGTCAAAAGTTGTGATATACAGAAATTAATTTTTAAAAGTTTTTAAACACTTAGTTTATGTATTTTCTGTGTCTGTGTATTCTAAATCTACACTAATTATAAAGAGGAAAGATTTAATTTTTTGTTTGTATTGAACAGGTTCCGAAACTGCTGAACCGATCTAAATAATTATTTCATCATTAGAATGCTACATTATTACTGAGTGACATAGGCTATACTTATGTGTTTTCCCGTGTGAAGACGGAGCGAGCTGCTAGTACCTAAATAATATGTTTATAAAAATTATGTAAGTAACTCGTAGATCTCCTTAGCAAGAGGTCGTCTAGATAGGTACCACCGCATTACCAGTTATTCTGCCGCTAAGCAGTAGTGTGTTCCGGTACGAAGGGTACTGCAGCTAGCGAAATTACAGGGCTGTTGAGACTAACCATCGAAAGCCTCGAAAGTAATGAGCACCAAAGCAGTGATGCCCTAGACTTTGTTTTGTTACTTAAAGTTCTGTGTATCGCTGCCATGGACATGGATAGGCGTTATCGCTTGCCGTCAGGAGAGCGTCTCGTTTCGTCTCATTACTTTTTGAAGTGAAAATCATTGAAATTTTTGTAGTTTGTTTTTTAAGAAAATACAGCAGTACACGCAGTGTGAATGTGTGCCTATTTTTATTTAATTATGATCTCAATAATTTATTATAGAATTATGTTTTGCAATCACATCGACGGTCCCTACGTACATAAAGACATGTCAAAAACCGTGGTTTACCGGAGAGCGTAATTTATGTTCAAACCGCTCTAGAAATAATTCTAAATAAATCCTTTTTTTCTATGTTTTATTAGCATTGCAATTTAAAAAAAAATAAGTTTTTGACATGTCTTTATGTACGTAGGGACCGTCGATTTGTGTGTTAAAGTTATGTTTCTATTTATCATGTCTCTGTGTGTGTTAATGATATTGTGATTGTGCATTTGCCAATTAAACAACTAATGTTTTCTATAGAAGGCTTTCTGTTTACCTTTTATCGTTATCAGCCCTTTGCACGATAGAGCTGTCCTAATGTACGCCACGTGGTTTGCAGTTTTCTGCGTCTAATTTTTACGAAGGTCGTCACACCACCTGGCCGTAGGGTGATTCTGATTAGGTTCTTTCCTACACGCGGTCTCGACTTTAGAACTCGTCTATCCCACCGTTTATCGGTTCTTCGAGTTTTTTTTAATGGTTGGCAGGCTAGGTCTTTTGACCACAGTTCACCTGATATTAAGTGATTGTATGGTCGAAGATGGTAAACACACCTACCCTGGAAAGAAACTGGCTCTCATGTGAGGCTGCCGGAACACACCGTTAGGTGCTAGGCGGCAGATTTTTCAACTTGAGGGTGGTAGCCTAGTCAGCCGAATACTAGAAAGTACTCTACCACCATGCTATGGTTTCCTTCACTGGCAGCTCAAGCTCATTGTTGAGGTTTGAACCCACGCCCTTCGGCATGCGAACAGACCGCGCTAACCGCTCACGGTCCACTACCATTACACTTTATTAATTCGTTGAGCTATGTCGGTGACCTTAGTTATGTGCCGGATGACTTTTTTTTCGAATTTTGTCCCGTTAAGAAATATACTCCGAGCAAAATTCAGTTAATTTCAAATTCTGACAGCCCTGTTGGTTCATTGGTAGTGTGTCTGCTTCGAGAGCTGAAGGGCGTGGGTTCGATTCCCACTCAGGACTAACATTTGTGTGACTAACATCGATGTTTGTTCTGTGTCTGGGTGTACTGTATGTATTATAAGTATGTATTTACAAAAAAAAAGTATTTAAGTATTCTATCTGTTATCTGTCTTCCATAGCACAAGCTCTGCTTAGTTTGGGGTCAGATGGCGCTGTGTGTAATGTCCTGCGATATTTATTTATTTTATTTAATTCCCCAACTCGCTCAGCGACTTGGAACTTTTGTATCAGGATTCAAGTTCATCGTTCCCTGTGCGTATTTAATGTCCTATTTTGTTATACAATGTTTTTGTATTTTTTACTGACTTTAAATATGGGCACAACTCTTAAATTGTAAAAATGTTGCTGTTCTAAAGAAAAATATCAATAATTCTCGACAAAATATTTCAGCTGATTTCACGATTGTATCAATAGCAATAACCTTCTATTGGCTAAGTATACCCCAAGCTTAATATCCTGTATTATGATGTTTTGCCACTACTAAAGAGCCGGATCAATATTGATGGAGTTTTACAAGGGGATAGAGTAAACTTCGAGAACAGAACGGAATACTTTTGACCAGGACTTAATTAAGATAATCATGAAAATCAGAGGTATCAAGACACCGTCGTCGATAAGAAAGACAGCACAAATAAACAAATAAACGTATTTTTTAATAAAAAATATGGTATACCTGCAGGTACATTCTTAAAGCAATGAAATCATAGAATTTAACATAGATTTCTAAATATAGGCACTTGCAATCACTAGGTAAATAATCAGCGTAAAACTGATCTACTTTATCTATGTCAGTGTACCAAAAGCAAAGCCTATGTAAAAAAATAGGTAAAACTTTTTATCTTAAGATATCTAAAGTATCCAACTCTGTCTTGCGAGGTTTTTAAAAAAATATTAACCCTCGTACATCAACTTTGTTTGGATTCACGGTTAAATTCGCATCAAGATGAGACAAGGCAATCACCAAGGCCGCCACATTTCTGTATTACTTGACGACCCTTGTTTTGGAGATTTTGAACTAGTATCCGCTTCGGCCTTTACTTCTTTACCCTCTTCCTTCTTCGAAGATTGCGCCAAAGACTCCGCAGTGTGGCTGATGACACTCCTTGGACCTGGGAGTGATCTTTCCATGGGTAACCTTTCCATGGGCAACACGCTCGGTATACTTGGAGGCAGGCTTAACCTTATGTCTGCGAAGGGCCTCTCCACCCTTTTAAATGCAGAAGGTTTATCATCTTGGGCTTTGTATGGAACAGTTTCTTCCAGCTTTCTAACTTTTGGCGTCGGACCAGCAATATCTACAACACTGATAGGTCTTTTTAACTTTCGAATCGAATAATCAACCGCACGTTTCGGCGACGCGTCGATGCCTATTTTGTAGTTTTCCACATCTATGATTATCGATAAAGGTTCTATCACTTTTTTGGTGCTCAACTTCAATGTTTCCGGCGATATGGTCGTGGAAGATACTGTAGGTTTTTGAGTTTCGGGGCTAGAGTCCTGGTCTGATGCTGATCTGCTGGGTGGTGTAGGAAACGGCATGGTTTGGACCGGACGTGGGGGTGTTTCAAGTTCTGTTGAAGAGTCGCAAGCGGAGTCACAAGACATCGGACTTAGGGGTGGGCTCGTGGGTTTAGTGGCTCGGACGAAGTGAAAAGCGCTCGGTCGTTCGTCATCCAATCTTAGAGGATCAGGAACAAGTTGCGGATACTCAGGCGCGTGTAGCCTTCCCATTCCAGAGAGGCAGGTGCTAAGATGATTTCCTAGGCGATGCCTCACGCCTGTTGGGACGCTAGCGAGACGCGAAAGGTATCTCCTTACTTCGTGGGCACAGTCTCCGAAGCCAGATTTGAATCGGTGGAGTACAGCTGGATCGGCGGCAATAGCGGCGGCCAGCTGCTGTCGCTGGAGCTTCTGTAAGTGCTTCACGGTCAGCTCCAGGATGTCAGCCTTCTCAAGCTTGGAGTGACGAGAAGCCTATCAAACAAAACACCTTCGTTAATCAAAATATTTGGTCCCAGAGTATTTAAAGGGGTGCATTTCTTTAGGTTCTGTTCTTCTTTATAATATTAACTTTATCATAACAACAAGACAAAGTTTAATGTAATATGATTATGTTAATGTTTTTGAGATTGTGGTATGTATCTACGTCTTTAGAAGACTTAGAGGAGAAAGGTTACTTAGGAACAATTTCTTAATAGAACTATGCGTTCCCTTATTGGAATCTTTTAATCGTTACAACAAACATCACGACAGTGACGATCTCAGTGCGCGTTCGGGCAGTACGAGAGACGTGGGTTCTAATTCAAATTAACAGGAAAACATCGTGATAAACCTATAGCTTGGTGGTTGAGTACTTACTTTTTAGTACTCTGCTTGCTAGCTGCTACCCTCTAGTAGAAATTCTACCGCCAAGCATCAAACGGTGGGTGATGCTTGGCGGCCAGTCCGGGAGCCTCACTTCACAGCCAGTTCCATTCCAGGCTAGGTGTGCTTACTATCTTCGACCACATCATTACTTAGCATAAGGTGAGCTTTGGTCAAAACCTAGCCTATTAAATAAATATTATCACCGAAAGTTTCAGTTTTGCAAGTAAAGGTTTTTCATTTTGCTACGATATAGAGCATCGCCATAGTTTTGTTTTGGGAGCCCTACCAAAACAAAATGTGGGGGAAAATTATGTTAATAGTATTATGTAGTAATAAATTAAGTATATTATCTATGCTAGTAACATGTACTTACGTCTTTATCAGAACCGTCTATAAGTATTTCTTTCAGTTCGTTGAGACAATGGTTGATACGAGCTCGTCGTTTCTTCTCTATTATTGGTTTGTTGGTCTGAAATAACATTTGTTTTTTTTTATTACAAACAGATTATGGAGCACTTTGAAACACAATTATTAAATTTGCTGTAACCGGAATCGAATCCACAAACTACTCGGGGTAGTACCGTTTACTGGAACTGATATTGTGTATACTTTGATAAATTTAAATTTGGTTCACTATGTAATAAACTTTTTCAATATAAATCACAATAACACCAAAAAAAGCACCTTTCTCAACTCTGCTTTTGATCTCCCCTGGGTTTCCGAAAACCCAGTTTGTGAGTCATCGTCTTCACTACACGGCATTTTGACTTCTCACTTCTCACACGTCAGCGCGTTACAAGATCTAAACACGTAATGAGGATTACTCGTACGGTGCCCAGGAGCAAACTTCAAAATGAGATCCTTCCTGTTCATGAAAGGCAACGGAGAAAGTGTAGTTGTCTCTGTCGCTCCAAGGGGTTGAGACGGTGGGAACTGTGTGGGAATGTTTTGTTTTCGCTCCGTCTCGCTCTACCGGGGAAACCTGTTGTGAATGAAACGTGCGGATGGGTGGTTAGCGGGACGTGATGGGTGTAGGTTCGATTCTGAATCGAGATTTCCTATGTAAGTATAGTTCTTATTTTTTTAATGATACAATATAAATTGTATTAGTTATAAGGTACTTTCTAGTATATACTCGGCTAGCTAGCAACAAACAAACCTTCAAGTTGAAAATTAAAAGTATTGTCTTTTCATTCCTCTCATTAATGCCTTTAATGCCTTTCATTTAAAGGGTTGAACGTTCTTTTGTTCTCTGTACTTTTTTCTTCTTATGGTGTGCACAATAAAGAGTTATATCCATCTAAATGTACTGGCTTATCAATTCCAGGCTAGGTATGATTACCATCTTCGTCTAAACCGTCACTTAATAAAATTTAAGCTGTTGTCAAACACTTAGCTTGTCACATTTAAAAAGCCGTATTCCCGCTCTTTTATTTATAATTACTCGTACTTACTCTACATTTGTATTTTATTTAATTTTAGGGAAATAGTTAATTTGTTAGTCAACTTTAAAACTCATTATTTTACACCACAATGCTATATAGAATTTATAACTATGAGACTATCTTACGTCTAGGCATAAGATAGCTTAAGTTAGCTAGTTTTGCATATTTTAAAATGAACTTTAATATATGTATATTTAAGTGGTAGGTATCTATTATGGGTATTATGCCTAAAAAAAATAAACGTATAAAAACAGTTCCACTAAGCTAACAGTGAAGCTACATCATCGCCCCATATCCTGTTTAGTATGGGAATGCACGGCCGTACGCGTAACCATCAAGAACCATTATTATCCACCGCCAACCTTTCAACAAAAAACCCCACACTTTATGAACCATTCCATCAAGTACGGCATTAACGTTGGGGGATAGGTGACATTTCTACTCGATACTTTATGGTGCAAGTTAGTGTAGCGTAAAGGGAAGGTGCCCATGAAGTGGAGTGTTTTTTGTGAGATATTCGTATAGAAGCGAATACGGTACTTTATGGTGGGGGTAGGTTGGTTTCTCACGGTGTGTGGGAATGTGGAAAGGTGCAAAGGGGTCGTTTGAGGTAGATTTGCGTAGCTAGAGGTAAACGGTCCGAAATAGGGTCCTTTGACTTTTACACTTCGGTAAGTGCTAAGAATCTTAGAATGGGTTAGCGATCTTGAAGGATTACTGTCCTAGAATATTGAATCGATATTAGGTTTTATTATATTTAGTTAAATGTTTATATATTTGTTTGTGTACTTACTACAAAATTTAGGATTTATTTTAAAACGTGGATCTGTCGTGCAGAATAATGAAATCACGTTTTAATATAATGTTTATTATAATTCACAAATAGTGCTTATTGAGTATACCTAGTGATTTCTCTCTCACATATATAATAGCGAAGAGGAATTTTAAAGTTGCCTGTAAGAGATCTGGCTTAGTCTTTAACTTAGCCTTCCAGTTGTTTCACAAATTTTATGTTTAATTATGGTTTTTTTTTTGTTTTTTCCGCGGCATCTTTCTCGCCAACGTAAATTTTTCCTATCCTTCGGAAATACCTAACATATTTTCTGGATGAAAGTCCTTTTATGTACCTACACCTGACAGTCTAGTATTTTGTAGCGATGATAGGCTGAGTGGTTAGCGCGGGTCGTCCAGTGTTCTGACACATCGTCATCGTGGCGAGGTGAGCCTAGGCTTTCTGAGGCGGGTCCGTGAGGACAAGCGCTGTCGAGGCCGCGGTAGAGTGCGAAAGCGTGCCCGCAGCCTTGACACAAAGCGCTGAGGTGGAACACTCCAGGGGTTTTTAGTGGGTAGGCCGTCATTAGGACGGAGAGTCCCACATAACCACCCTGCCTGCCCCAGAGCAGGGTGGTATACACAAAGTATTTTCCCTGGACAAAAAAAAAAAAAGGGTCGGTTCATACGCCGAAGGGCGTGGGTTCAAACCCCAACAAGGCTTGAGCTGCCGGTGATGAAAAACACCGTGAGGAAACCATAGCATGGTGGTAAGGTATTTTCTAGTACTCGACTGGCTAGCTACCACCCTCACGTTGAAAATCTGCCGCCAAGCACCTTTAACGGTGTGTTCCGGTAGCCACACTTGACAGCCAGTTCCATTCCAGGCCTGGTGTGTTCATCAGTGAGCTGTGGTCAAACACCTGGCCCGACAAATATATAAAAAAGGGTGTAAACGTAATAAACAAACATACAGGCATTTACAATATTAGTTACGAATCTATTTACACACACTTGCCTATTTATCCCCTATTCCAAATATACATAGATAAGCAATAACAATCTATTGACCCATCCAGGTGTTCCCGATAACCTTTACATACCTACTGCATACCTCTATACATTTAATAAATATTTAATTAGACCATTAATACTTTCTCCCACGGTACTTTTCAGGTAATAACCAACATATCCTTATCGGGCTTGTTGGAAAATCAACCTTATGAGCTTAGGTTAATGTTCATTTGAAAACTGTAAAGTCTCTAATAACTTTGACAGAACTTTACCACAATATTTTTATTCCAGAAAAAGCAAATCTCTTTATTTTGTCACGGCATAAAGTTCAAAATCGTTAAGTCATTTATTTTTAAGTCAGTAAAACTGTTGTTGTTTTGTTCAGTAAGTAGTCGAGTGTAACGATATTCCACGCGATCGCGTGATGACCTAATGTATGAAGCTCATAACGAGAATGTCAGATGTCGTTGAAGTGTCAAATAGGGTGGCCAGTGGGAAAATGTACTGGATAACAGTTGAGAATCGTTTGGACTCAGAACAAGAAGAGCTAATTAGTTCTACATGTTAATAAGCTTGGGAACTCAGTTATTTTGTTTTATTGCTAACATAATATAAACGTTCCGTAATGTTAAGTTTGCATTTATTTAATTAGTTATGCATATTGTAGCTTGTCTCGTTTTTACACGTGACATTCTACTTTAGTGAGAAGGTGACTTCTTTTAACCTCGGACTCAAACTAAAGGAGTGTTATATAAATTTAACCAACAGCGTCAACATAGCTCCTGAACAGTAGAATCTATTTAGATTTCGTTTTCTTTATTTAAAAGTAACTTTTTTATTTATGATCGACAGGCTAGGTGTTTGACCACAGCTCACCTGATGTTAATTAATTAAGTTAATAAATAAGTTAATGTAGTAAGTACGGCGTGGAGACTTGATGGAGATTGCTCTTAGTTAAGAAAACCCATTTAGGCGTTTGAAGATTAAGTATTAGCTCTATTTTAGTCGTCGAGTCGAAATTTGGTATAATTTAACTGATGTCGGGTGATTGTTTTTTAAATTTCTTATCTACGTATACCTACTTGTAAAGTACCTACTTAAAAAGTAGTTTATATTATTAAACGCCCTTGACTAAATGTATGGAGCAGATGAGCAGATGATTTGAGAGTTGTGCAATGCACTACAACGAAGTTATTTAAAATAAAAAAATACATCCCGGAACCTTGCCTATTGTCATCAATATTTAACTAATTATGATCTTTTTTAAGTCGATAATAATAGCACATACCCTAACTAATAATAAAAATTGTCCTAATGCAATTAAAGTTTTCTCTTTTCGACTTATTTAAGAATTAGCAGAAATTGGCCTAAAAGAATAACGCGTGGTTAAAATTATATATTGTTTATATAATAAGATTCTTTAAGACTGTATTGGTAAGTCATAGTTGTGTTGTATACTAATGCTATAGCTATGAAACCCTCTATTAATTTAATAAAAAGTTCAGAGTCGTTTTCCTACTTCGCAGATGTCTAAAAATTGAAAAAAAAAAAACTGAATACCCAAAGTCCAATAAAAACGTCAAGAAAAAGTATTCTCACGTAAATCTCTGTATCCGTGTGAATGTACAGTTTGTACAAATTGTAACGGGCGCTTCCTTACCGCCCTCAGATTAAGGAGACAATTTATTGACAGTCAAGTGGTATGAGACACGAGAGCGCGGGGTTCCGGTCATCCTGGCACAGCATAATTAGAAAGAAAGAAATAAAATATTTATTTTGGCATACACAACAATACAAATAAATTATTAAAAAAAAGACGACAATAATTTATAGACAATTGTCGCTGTAGTGTCCAATGCGACAAAAAAGGTTAGTTGTAGCGATGATAGCTCAGTGGTTAGCGTGGTGGGTTCGCATGCCGAAGGGCGTGGGTTCAAACCCTAACAATGAGCTTGAGCTGCCGGTGAAGGAAAACATCGTGAGGAAACCATAGCATGGCTGGCTAGCTACCACCCTCAAGTGGAAAACCTGCCGCCAAGCATTAACGGTGTGTTCCGGCAGCCTCACTTGAAAGCCAGTTCCATTCCAGGCTTGGTGTGCTTTACCATCTTCGACCACACCTTCGCTTAACATCAGGTGAGCTGTGGTCAAAAACAGGCTAGGTCAACTATAAAAAAAAAATTGTGCTGCCGATTTCTCAGCAGCGCTGGTTTTCAGAACTTACCTTTGAATTAAACTTTTTATTGTTTTTTTTTACAACAAAACAAAACAATGTAGTTTCGATCTTAGATATCATTGGGAATATGTATAATTTTCATACGTGTAATCCGTGGCAGCTTAGGTGTCCGAATGTATTTTTAAACTGAGGCCGGTTTAGGACAATTTATACAAGTAAGAAGTAACATTTGTTCAACAACAAACATTTTTTGAAGTGATTACTTTAGCCGCGTTGAGTGATTTTCGGGTATTAAAGATAAAGATAATTTATTTGCTGAAACACGAGTACTTATTAATTGAAATACATGGATAGATTTAATAATGTCCTGTAATCGTGTTTTGCCCTTATTAAATGTAAAACCTCATTGTAAAATCGAATGCTTTTGCTGAGATCATTACTCTGTCGTATTTCAATAACAATAATATATAGCTACATTATAATAGCCAAGGACACTTCACAAGGAACCCTAACATTGTTTGAGATCTCCTCGACTCGAGAGGGGTTTCTCAGGAAGGGTCAGCTTGTTGTTCCCAAATAATACATGTACCTAACGGCCATCTGGATTCAATAAATCAAATAGTTAACCGATTTCAGCATACCTAATCCTAGTAACTATATTTAAAAAGTAAATATAATTAGCCTTTATTTTCTGTGACCATTCAAATATAAATTCACTAATTATTATCAGCTACCGGGCTATCTTGAGACATAACCTCCTCTAGCTCTCCATTGATCGCGATCCAGTGCGACTCGTACTACCTACTCTCAGATGGTAGATCTCCTTAGCAGGAGGTCGTCTAGGTAGGTACCACCGCAGTACCAGTTATTCTGCCGCTAAGCAGTAGTGTGTAAATATTACTGTGTTACGGTTTGAAGGGTACTGCAGCTAGCGAAATTACTGGGCTGTTGAGACTAACCATCGAGTCTCAAAGTAATGAGCGCCAAAGCAGTGATGTCCTGGACTTTGTTTTGTTACTCAGAGTTCTGTGTATCACTGCAATGGTCATGGACAGGTGTTATCTCTTACCATCAGGAGAGCGTCCCGTTCGTCTCATTACTTTTTACATAAAAAAAAAAGAAAAAGTAGATTGAAAGCAATTATTATCCAATTAATGAATACTACGAATTGCGTAATTTGTTTGGTGATAAAATAGAGTTACCAAAACAATCTGACATTAGCTACTGAACGCCATAAATATGTAGATATATTTGTACAAAAGAATGCGCCCATGAAAATGGTTTTTTTTTGTAGTTTCTTGCATAGTCTTACAAAACCTCAAGAAACCTACATTCTTCCTAAAATCTGGTCCATTTTTTGCGTCCCCCAAGATTCTCATAGGAACAGGTGAACAAAAACTCTCCCCCGACTATCAACTCGTTTTTATTTCCCTTCTTATGACGTTGAGAAAAAATCCTATATCCGGGGCAAGATTTCCGGGTTACAGCGGACGCGGCCACAAAAAACTTATTGTGATTTGATCGATGGATAAATAATAGTTTTGTTCATTTTATAACGTGAGAATTATTTAGATGAGGTTAGAGGCGTGTAGTTAGGTAGATATAAACAAAAACAGAATCGATTACAACTAGGGTCGGCGAGTTCTAGAGTTAACATACGTAGCGTAGCGTAGCCGGGCAGAAACACCCCAGGGTTTTTAGTGGGTAGGCCGCCACTTAGGCGAAGAGTCCCACATAATCACCGTGCTTCCCCCGGAGCCGGTGATATCCATCAAGAATTTTCCCTGGGCAAAAAAAAATAAGCATGCTCTAAGACTCGATGGAGTGACGATATACGTAGGGTAGGGGGCGTTGGATGGTAGCGAACAGTAGATCGGGCTGAGTGTTGTGTCTTGGGAGTACCTTGCTTATGTTCAGTAGTGGACTCCCTATATACCTAATCTTTGAGTCTGGTTTACTATTATATATAAGTACTTATTTATATGAAATATGAAAAAGTATACATAGGTATACTTTCTTGGTACATAGGTTTATGGCAGTGTGCTCTACATTCGTTAGATAGAAACTCTTTATTGAGTAGGTAGGTACCCACACTAGGCTAGTTGTGCTTTACCATCTTCGTCCATCTGGTAAGCTGTGGTCAAACACTTAGCTTGACAAACATTAAAAAAAAAATTTTGTTTGTCTATTTCGTATCGGCTTTACATTTATTTTATTTTATCCATTTATTTTAAACTAGCGGACGCCTCGTGGTTTCATCCGCGTAGTTCCCGTTCCCGTGGGAATACAGGGATAGAAAGTAGCCTGTGTCACGGGGATAGTGTAGATTCCCAACGGTGAAAGAATTTTTGAAATTGGTCCAGTAGTTTCGGAGCCTATTCAATGCAAACAAACAATCAATCAAATCTTTCCTCTTTATAATAGTATATAGGTAATGTTGCATGATCCACATGTTGAATAAGTAATTTTAGTATTTTCAACAACTTTTAAGTTTTTAAGTTGTTACTAAAACATGCTCAATACAGATCTGTGTAGGCTGATAAAATGTTTATTTATAAAAAAAAAACGTTTTTGTCAGGATAAAATTACAACGCCCAAGTTCGACCTCCGTCATTCCGTCAGAGATCGCGGAGCCCTATATTCCCACGGTGCCGTAACAGGTGTCATGTAACTTAATACTTACATTCTATAATAGACGTTATTCTAGTAACATAGGAGTCATTTTGCAAGAACTGATTGTATGGCGCCGCCAGGCCTATGCAGTTTATGGGAAAAATAATGATGTTGATCGAAATACTTAGTGCATAAAAATAAAATTAATTTATTTCAGACAACATGACCCATATAAAATAGTAAAGGAATACTTGAGTGGATTAATTTTAATGGTAATGATTTGCAAACATTCCATTAGGTAGGTGATATCTCTATGGTATCTACCTTTGTAACCGACTCAAAAAAAGAGGAGGTTCTCAATTCAACTACCTATGGTTTTTTTTTTGCATGTATGTTACGCGATAATTCCGCCAATTATGAATCGATTTTGATGACTTTTTTTGCTCGGTAGATCATAGGAAATTTTATAGAAATCGATTTTCGATCGATGATATTTTCGTAATTCCGAAACCTCGCTGTTTCATTGCAGCAGTGCGTTTAGTTGGCCTAAGTGGCATGGAGTCAGTTTCTTTTATTGTAATTTATTATGCCTTAGGTCTACTTAGTCGATAAGAGTTATTGTACTCATAATGAACAGCTTTTACTATACTAAACAACGAAAAATACATTTAGTCAAGAGTCATAGTTCAAATAGTTTTTTTCTATGAAACAAACTACAACAACAACTTTGTTTTTTTCCCCCCCTGTTGGTTCATTGGTAGTATGTCTGCTCCAAGAGCTGAAGGGCGCGGGTTCAATTCCCACCCAGGACAAGCGTTTTGTGATATAAACAAATGTTTGTTCTGTGTCTGGGTGTACCTACTGTATGTATTTACAAAAAAAAGTATTTATGTATTCTATCAGTTATCTGACTTCCATAGTACAAGCTTTGCTTAGTTTGGAGTCAGATGGCGCTGTGTGTAATGGTCTACAATATTTATTTATTTACTTTTTATTTAACTGTCTATACTTATTCTATGAAGGGTTTTACATACAAACCAACTCATCCACGTACCTATTTGTATCTAAAAAAGTATAAAGCGCGATCAGTATCACAATATCATCGATTCTCGCCAAAAGGCAAACTGACCGCCGCGTTCGCAAAAAAAGGCCCAATTCTTGTGGGAAGTGATCTCTTGCCGATTTCTCAGTCGGCCCTTCTTGGCCCTTTGTGGCACCTTGCCAGCTTTGTTGAGAGATTACCGGTTTCTTTGTAAGCGGATACTCATTGTGGAGTGTTTAGTAAAAAAGGATTCATTGACTGTCGAAATGTGATTATTGATAGACTTTCTCATTCTTTAGGTACCTACCCTTGTCAAGCACAAAGTTTACGGGATATAGACACTCTTACACAACCTTAGATTTCACCTATCGTTACATCTAAATTGGACAGTCTGATTATAAAATAAAATACATGACATATTTGGAAGATCTAATTTATTCAATCGGATAAAATATTCCACATTACTAAAATTAAAACTGACATAGAATAACACAAATCAATTATTATTTACAAATTATTAAAATATTATTCGCGAGCAGTCATAATGGATAATCGATGAAATAGTAATCGATCAGTAGAATCGATTGTATTACGATATTCTAAACAAAATGTAGTATTCGTTTCTGACATACCTATAGGTAGAAGAAAAAAAGAGGCACAAACAATTGTAGTTGCTTATAATTTAGTGTAGGTACTGATTCGATACTGTTGGTGTAGGTTATAAAAAAGGATAAGTATTCTATCAGCTATCTAGCTCCCATAGTACCTACTTTGCTTAGATCGGGGCTAGATAGCGCTATGTAAAAAAAAATGTCCTACGATATTTATTAAGTATGAGTAAAGCGTAAAATCTAATTTTCATGATCGAAAACTATTTGTAATAATAAAAAAATACTACTTTACTAAAAAATAATAAATAATACTTTTTCTGTAACTTTTTCAAAATTATATTGAGTAACTTTGCAGATTACTATTTTTCATAATATTCAGCAATTGTTTTCTTTTGTTATTTTTTTTTTATTGAGATGAATACGTCTTTAAATTGGCATCAGAAAACTGTTGCTAATAAAATCGGGGGGATACAGTTTGACGATGCAACCATTTATATAACTCGATAACTAAATGGCCAAATAATTCGTTAAGTTGAATGAACACTTGAAACATACATGCACATATTGTGTACGTACATGCAGCTTTCGCCACGACACTCGATTATTTTTATGTCAAAATTTGCGAGCATTGTATCGATTACCAACTGTGACTGCGTTAATGAAGTAGAAATTGCAAACAATGGGTAAACTAATAAATGCCTTCATAAATGCTATGTTAAGAATATAACAAAAATAAACAACGAGTAGATAGGAAACACAACATAAAATATACAATTTATCGAAATCCAGGAACGATTTACGTTTATTTTAGCTAAAATGAAGAATTAAGAGGTATTAAGAGGTTTGATGCGGTTCAAACAAAACACGATCTATCATCGAGGATAAAGGGATAACGTATCTTCCTCTCTTTTGCACTCGTTGTTTGTCTGCTCGATTATACTCTGTCCATATTAACCGCTTTTTGACAGCTCATACAAAGTTGACGACATAACTTTGTACAGCGTCCAGCAAAATAAATCGCACACAAATAAATATGTTTAATCTAGCATTACCTCTTTACAAGGTTTAATAAAAATTGCTATCAAGTTAACGCAGCCTTGTAAAGAGGTAATGCTAGATTTAACGTATTCATTTGCTCATAATGGACTGAGTTTATGAAGTTTTTTTTCTCAAATTGATTTCTGAAAATGTGTTTTAGCAATATTAATTTTAGTATAGGTCAAATTATTAAAAGTATATTCGATTATTCACTGGCACTGGACTATCACAGTTAAGGGTTTAAAGGGTCATCGTTCACTACATCGTAACAACATCAAAGTTTGCGCTTGAGAAGAGATTGATATAATTTTTGTAAGCGCAAAGCACTTGTTATTTTGATATTTAGCAAGTAAACTGCGCAGCAATACACTGTGTTGGCCACGCTGCCATATTGGATGTTAAAACTCCTCAGGAGGAAAAGTTGCTCTTCGATTCAAAACTTTATTCACGTCAGAATACAGCTTCGCGGTTGAATAGCTGCCAAAGAAGTGTTATCTCTTCAAACAGTGCACAAGAATATTATAATTTTTGAGCACGCATTTCGATGGTGTGATCAGTGTAGTGAGCGATAACCTTTATTTAACAATATTATCTTTACGTCTTTAATGAACGTTCACAACAGATTATTTCTATTGTACAAGAAATATTTCTAAACAATAATCATTTTTAGTAATATTTATTTACGGCGAAACTTAAAAGTTACATTAAAATAATGAAAAAACAATAACTTTACATACATAATACAATTAAAAAATACTTGCAAGAATAGTTTCAAAGCGCAGATATTAAATTAAAACAGACAAATGAACAGATAAGGACCGGGAACTCAATTTTTACATCATTCGAATGAATTTTCCCACAAATATATGACCGACTTTCTAAAGATAACTCACCCGAATGATTCGAAAATCGAGACCCAACTGATTAAATGCATGCCATCAGTCATTAGAAACAAAAGAAACATTTAATATAAAACCGGAAAATTATGTCATATTTTTTAAAATAAAAAATACAAAACAAATTAAAAATACACAAATGTACCAAAAATTGGCACAAAGTTAGGAAGATAATTATTATTATAAATTCAATCAGATCTTTGAAAGATGTGAAATTAAATAAATCAATTATTACACGACAATAAAAGTTATACTACACCACAATCCCAAAAACATTCCTAAAAATCTTACAATAGCATATTAAGATCTCTAGATATTAATGATTTTGTTATTGTGGTCCTTGAAGCCGTACCGAGATCTCTTATTGTCATTAAATTAGGAGATCACAAAAAAGCTATGCAACAACGTACCGTATGCCCGCGCAATAAGTTTCACAGTAACATAACCTTTTCGTGGACACCTAACTTGAATGGAAATAAGAGTTCTCGGTATGGCCCCTGTAATGTGTAAATATTTCTATCACATGCCACTCTCATTAATTTGACATAAGAGCGATAAGGACAGAAATAGTACCGCGCAAACACATGCAAAACAGTCTGTCACAAAATTAAAAAAACAACACGAAAAGTGTACTTAAAACCTCTAATCAATGGTAAACTACCTTAAAATAATGCAAATTATTATTGGTCTGTTTTAATACGATTTATACTAAATTACGCTCGTATAAGGTCAGTACTAATGTCAGAGCCGATATACCGTCCGGAAGCCTCTGACATGACTTGACCTGTGTAAAAAACTTTTCAAAAAAATTTTGGAAAATTACTTTTTTAACTAGAACAAAAACATTGTCTATCACGATTTGTTCGGACATATTGTGAACTTACATTGACATCTTTGGTTACCTTAGAAATTTTATACATTTATCAGTCACGTCGCTTGATCCCACAAAACATAGAAATTATTAGTTATAAACTATAATTGAAACATCGACTTTAGATATTACGTATTGTATTTGAAACACAAATTGGGATCACACTTTGAGCCATCCCTATCATAAAGGCACCTGGCGCAAATTTAGCGGCCATATCTATAAATTTAGCCGAGGCAGTGTGGGTTTTCCTAACCATAGCTTAGATCTGCCTCAGACAGACGCGGCTTGGGGTAGCGAGCTGAAATGCGGCCAGCTAAATTCATGGCTAGAAACGAAACAGTCCCGTTTCGGGCACGGCAATACGCTTACACACAAACATGGCTAAATGTATGGCTGCCATAATGTAACAATATACAGACACAAAGGCCGCGTCTGTTTGGTACAAATTTAAATTTTGATCAAAAGTTAACACTAATATAATAAAGCATTCGTATCATTCTTGTATAAACACCTTAAAAATAGTTTTACAAATACGGGGTCACTCACGTTTTATTAGGACGCGTACTCAGACTATTATCCATCATATTAATATAACACTCAAACGTGAGAATTCTCGTACAAGTAAAAACTTAGATGTGTCAGAACCATGTCAGTTTCCACAGTGTCTCAAAAACAGTTGATCTGTATACATGTCAAAATGAATCAGCACGGCGGAGATTCGAATAACTAGACTAATTGTTGTCGGATAATCGAACATTCGGATAAATGAATGAAGGCGATTTTTTTTTATCAACTTTAGAAAAATAACCTACGTCGCACGCGTACTTGTACGATATTAAACGTACCTCAAAGATTTGAGGTACGTTATCATACGATTATCGTTTTAGTGCTAATACATGATGTCAGGTTTAGAGCACCACGATTTTACGCTTTGACGTTTTCAATCACAGATAGGACGCAGCGGTGAAGCTATTAGTAATTGTCTAACTAAAACAATGACGAAACTTGCAGAGATCGGTGCGACATGTCTGTACCACGCACGGACTCGACTATAAAGATATTTTCCCGCAGTCGGTAATTCGGATAATTGCGAATTCGTATAACCGAGGTCCGGATAATCGAATCTCCACTGTACAAAGTTTTGTCGCATGGCAACCTACATGGTGACGTGTACAAATGTCGTGAAGATCTTTACCCTACATGGGGACATCAGCCGTGTACTCGATCCTGAACAGCAAATCCATGACGTCTTGCAGTTGTATCCAGCGCCAAGGAGCGACGCGACATTGTCGCGCGCTTCGGGTCGCGACGCCGCACAGCACGCATATGGCGCTGACGAAGCACACCACGGCGAAAAGTTGAAACAGGCACTTGAGGGGCTCCCTGGAATCACACGCTGGGAAATATAAGCGAGCCCATTTTTGGGGTATGAAGTTTTTGTTACTCACGAATTTTTGTTTAATATCTGACATGAAACAAAAATTTATTAGACGCACGAAGCGCTCTCTTGGTGACTATTGCAGTGGAGCCCAGAACTTAACATACTTTCTTTTTAATGGTTGACAGGCTAGGTGTTTGACCACAGCTCACCTGATGTTAAGTGAAGGTGTGGTCAAAGATGATAAAGCACACCTAGCCTGGAATGGAACTGGCTCTCAAGTAAGGCTGCCGGAACACACCGTTAGATGCTTGGCGGCAGTTTTTGAAACTTGAGCTAGCCAGCCGAGTACTAGAAAGTACCCTACCACCATGCTATGGTTTCCTCACGATGTTTTCCTTCACCGGCAGCTCAAACTCATTGTTGGGGTTTGAAACCACGCCCTTCGGCATGCGAACCTACCGTGCTAATTTCTGAGCTATCATCGCTAAATAATTGCTAATTTTCGAAGCTTCTACGACAGCAAGCGTTACAGAAAGAATCACACTATCAAATATGGAGTACCTTAAGGTGGGGTACTCGGACCTCCTTTGTTCAACATATCTGTATATGGTCATTTAATTTTATATTAAATCCTAAATAAAAAATATATAAGTAAATTAGTGCCTACCAGAAAAATTTCCTCAGTCTGCGATGTGGCACGACAGCGGTGCGCTTCTCGCACACGACACAAGCAACGTCAACTTGCGTCGACACAGACACTTGTTCTGAAATTATTACATTACGTTATCGGTTATTTTTATTGTTACGTTATTCAAAATTATATGGAGACAACAAGGACTAAAGTGTAGAAATTAAAAGCAAGCAAAAGTACTTTCAAAACGATGGGTTGTCGTAATTGCTAATATGTAAATGTGTTAGTGGATCTGCTAAGGTCCAATACTGCGTCATCGACCTAACACTCAATATTCCAGTAATTGCATAGTGATGCACTATGAATTACCTGTTTCTTTATAAAATATCATAACTGAGCATTTAATGACAACATTTTCGTTTTTGGTACAAATATTGAATTTTGGGCTCAAAATCTTAAAAAAACTTCTATTTTACTTTAACTACTAAACTAAATAATTACTATTGTTAATAATATCAATAATAATAAATTAAAAGTAATGTAAAAAAAATTATGTTTAGATCAGTCAACTTACGTCTTCAAAAATTAGCCTTAACATTTATATTTACATAAATAGATCTAAAACCATTTTACTAAGAATATATATTATATAATAATGTACAGGGGGAAAAAACTACCAACATACCATCACCATGACAAATTTGCTCAAATAAAAACACAATTGACAAACACAAAACACTGAGAATGCTAAGGACATTTTCTACATGTCCTAATTGATAGGCCAAAATGTCCTATCCCCTTACCAAATTCTGTCTGACAAACAGCACAAGACAATTCAGGCTCCAAAACTTTCTCGATCACATCCCCTTGTTTCTCACTAACCGCTTGTAGAATTTCAATTTTCGTTGTTAAATTTTTTACAACTGATTGCAGTGTTCGATTTTTATCCTTTCCTTCGCATATAAGACTTTGCAGATACGTTAAATTTTCTTCATATTTCGCCATTTCATCTTGTACTTCAGCCACTATTAAATTTGAGTATTGTAGGTCAACTTCTAACTTATCTTTGTGCTTGCGTACGTTTTCACATTCAAGACATTTTGAGTCTTGACTGTTGTTATTAAAGTTCATAATCTCGCGCAATTCTGTTTGAGTTGCCACTACTTTTATATCTAACTTCGACTTAGGATCTTCCCAATTTTCTGTTTGTGTGTCTACAGTTTTATTTAGCAATGACCTTGGGTAAGGAACCCTATGTTGTTTAACAAACGATCGAGTTTTAACTAGCATGCCTATTGTTTGAATCCCTTTCGAAACCATGTTATTCTCGGTTTGAACTCCGTTATTATGTTTTTCTGTTGCAACATAAGCTTCATTGTCAGTTTGTGTTTCAACATTAACACAGTCAATTTCTTCCATATTCCCACGTTCATTTTTAACAAGTCTATCAACATCAAAATCAGCTCTACAATAAGGTTCTATTTTGTTTTCGTCAACATCAGTTTGAGTCCCAACAGTGACAATCAGTTTGTTGATGAAGGAATGTTCTAAATCGTGTCTGTCAGGGTATGGCTCGATAAAAGAAAGCCGAGATTTATTGCTGAAGTATGTCGAGCTGAGGCGAATTTCGTCGAATAGAGACATGTTGGTAGGACGGCCCTGGTCGTCTTTGATAGCGCTTAGGAACGAGTCTTCGTCTAAAAGACGGGTTTCTAGAGATAGGAGCAGACATTTAAAGCACACAGAGTATTCAGCGGAAATTTCATAAATGAAAAAAAAAAAAGTAAATAGAAGCAACATGCATTAGCTTTAGTTCTTTTTGAAGTGCATTAGTTTAATTACATTAGCTCACTGTTCGTTCGTTTCAAATGGCCAAAATAAAGTTAATGAAAAAACATAAAGTAAATCAAACCAAAATGAAAAATAAAACAATTAAGTATCTTATAAATAGCACTATAAAATATTATGAAAATTCAATAAATAGTAATTCATTAGTGTGAGATTGAAAGTGTACCTTATTTTTAATAACATAATTTGGATATTAGTACTGGTCTTTTTGTAACAATATTTGTGAAAACATATTTGCTTGTAAACTCGCAATACATAAATTAATTTCATAATAATAACTTTACCTAGTTGAAAGACATTTATAAGTAGGCCCCTTCTCTATAACAGGTAGCCATTTCAAATCAAAAAACAAAACATATTGGAAAGAGATGTTTTCAAAGCGACATCATAGCGGGTACTTTACAGCATTAGCAGTTTAATAAACATGTTAGAGCTGACAATGGGTGTGAATATTCATGTTACCTGATGCAAATCGACTGTCAGCATTGAGGCTGTCGAGAGCTGACAGCATCTGATCGTCGGTGTAGCTAACGTCGATGGAACGGTCGAGGCGGAGATGAGTTTGGTTGGATTTGTTTAACATATCCTTTAGCTCCATTTCTAGATGAACCTGAAGATACGTTTTTTTAAGAACCTTTTATTTTATTTATTGGCTTACATTAATAATAATTAATACAAAATAGTATCAAATCTCAACACAACTTATATGACACAAGAAGCTTGATTTTAATTTTATGTTAACTTGATTGAGTAAGTAAACGTAATTAAACGACACTAGGGCTCTAACATATTAATTTTCGTGAATTAAGTAGTACGTGTAAAGAATCCATATAGAAAAAGCAGTATTCATTTATTCCCGCTAGGGGCGCTGTCCCAATTTCCTAGTAACGTTTTCGTAGGTGTTGCATATTGATTTACTAGCCCTAATGCAAAATATACACAATACAATACAAAATATACACAATTACAGAGCTATTAAGACTAACCAACAAATGTCTGAAAGTAATAAGGGCTAAAGCGTTGATGATGGTGCAATGGTGTTGGACAGGCGGTATCTCTCATCATCAGGAGAGCACAAAGAAAAACATGGTAGAATAGAATGGTGGTAGCATATTTTCTAGTACTCGGGTGGCCAGCTACCACCCTCAATTTGAAATCCTGCCGCCAAGCAACTAACGGTGGGTTCCGGCTGCCTCACTTGCGATCAAGTTCTATTCTATGCTAGGTGTGCTACCATCTGCAACCACACCATCACCTAATATCAGGTAAGTTGTGGTCAAATACCTAGCTTTTCACAAACATAAAAAATATAATAAAATGGCTCGTTATTTTTTATTTTTTTCCCCCGATCCCGATGAAGCCCGATCTTTGGCTTTTCGCTTTCATCCACCGCCAGCTGTCCTACGTATATCGTCACTCCATCGAGTCTCAGGGCGTCCTACGCTACGTTTGCCAATTCACGGTCTCCACTCTAGAACACGTCTACCCCAGCGGGATATCATATCTGCGAGAGATAAGTCCAGCCCATTGCCACTTCAGCTTGCTAATTGTCTGTGACTTTAGTTCTCTGGCGAATTACTTCAGAGAAATGCCGAGCATAGCTCTATATATACAATATAATATAGTGTACTATTTGTAACCTTTTCTTTAATGATCTGCTGCATGAATTCCTCTTGGTCCTGGAAGCGTGACGTGAGATCGGCATGGTCTGCCTCTATGGTCTCGTTCTTCTCTAGGAGCGCCACTTGCCGCGACGCGTACATCTCGTTGATGCGGTGACATTCGTCTTTGGACTTCGCTAGTAACTCTTGTAGGGTAGCTTTCTGAAACAGTAAGTAGATTATATTTTTATTTCGTCACATTAATGCGGCTTGTTATGAACCTCAAGTGCAGCTGTGCAGAACACGTTGCTAGGAGAAGTGATGATAGGTGGAGTAAGGTTGCAGTAGAGTGGTGGCTTAGGCAAGGTAAGCAGAGCGTTGGTCGTCCAACCGCAAGATGGATTGACCATATTGTCACCGTCGCGGGTCGACTCAACTTCAAAAACGAAAAGCGTACGACGCAGTCTTGTGGGATTCCCCTTTAGTCGCTATTGAACCTTGATATAGACGACGAGTTGACGTCTCAGTTTTTTTTTTTTTTTTTAATGGTTGACAGGCTAGTTGTTTGACCACAGCTCACCTGATGTTAAGTGAAGGTGTGGTCGAAGATGGTAAAGCACACCTAGCCTGGAATAGAACTGGCTCTCAAGTGAGGCTGCCGGAACACACCGTTAGATGCTTGGCGGCAGATTTTCAACTTGAGGGTGGTAGCTAGCCAGCCGAGTACTAGAAAGTACCCTACCACCATGCTATGGTTTCCTCACGATGTTTTCCTTCACCGGCAGCTCAAGCTCATTGTTGGGGTTTGAACCCACGCCCTTCGGCATGCGAACCTACCGCGCTAACCACTGAGCTATCATTGCTACACTATCAGTTGCATCATGATGAGAATCATTCATTCGTGAAGTGCGTTTGTGTTTTTGTGCCTTAGATTTTTTGTCATTTGTTTACTGTTTTTATTATTAACATATAAAATGCATGCATGTAAAACGCAATAAATGCTTTTAACTTTTGCCCCATCAAAAGTTAAAAGCTTTTATTGCGTTTTACTGACACCACCAACACCCGCACCGGATGCCACCCAAGCTTGCGACGCGACTGGTCACAACCAATACATTGCTGACCTTTTAAGCTTCTAATAATACACCTTTCGAGGTACCCAATGTTGCAACTCCGCGGAATACGGAGAACGGTAGATCATTCCACAATTTCCAACAAGCCAAAAAGTTTAAAAAACTATAACCCGACTATGGATACAATAACTATAATAATTAAAAGAAAAAATTAAGCATATGTCATGGAGCATAATAACGAATCGATCGACACTCCATCCATCAAAATCGGACGAGTAGTTTCGGTGCTAAGGAAAAAGAAATACACATAAGTAAATACATAAACTGCTAAACACATAATTCTTCGTTTAAGCTTTGTTATAGTCAGGTAAAAAAGAACGCAGACTTAAAACGAGAAGTACTCACATCACTCTCAAGTTGCGCTGCACGTTCTTGATGTATCTTGGATCTCTTTTTCAGGGCATCTAACTCTTTCGTGGCATCACCGAGCGCCATCTCGCTCGCACACAGCCGTTCGCACGCCTCGTCGTAGTCTCTGCGTACCAGAGATAACGATGCATTCTCTTCCCGCACCCTGCAATATAGGTTTTTATAATTAAAAATAGATTCACGTTTGACCACATTTTGGCTAATGCAGTGATGCTAAGCAGTAGTGCGGTCTAAGATGGAGCACGCTTGCCTAGAAGAAACCTATTTACTCTAGATTTGAAGACACCCATATTGTACCTTACAGGGTACACAGACTCTTGGAGTTCCACAACTTCACTGTGCAAATTAAAGTGTAAATGTGGAATTAAAACGGTTTGTGGATAAAATGTGGGACAAATTGTGCACTGACATGACTCTGACACTATTTTTAATAGTTTTCAATAGTAGTAGAAATTTATCCCGAAAACACTTAGCGGGTAACACCGCGGGGTGCAGCTAGTGTATTATATGACGACACAAATACAAATAAATTTAATGTTTCATCAAAATAGTACAGGTATGTATAGTAACCCTGCCTGCAGCTGTAGCCTTCGCTGTGTTGCTGCAGACAGTGTCTTCCCACTAAGGTTTATTAAATAAAAAACATTGAACACATTAACTTAAAAAAAAAAACATAAATGATTTTCGTTATGAATTTACATATTTATGCGTGTGCGTGTGCGCATGTATATGTATGTGTGTAGTGTGTGTGTGGGCGTATGTGTGTGTAGTGAGTGTGTGTGTGGGCGTGTGTGTGTGTGTGTATGTGAGTATGTATATGTGTGTGGTGAGTGAGTGTGTGTAGTGTGTAGTGTGTGTGTGTGTGTGGTGTGTGTAGTTATTAGGAATATATAATATCAACAATGTTTGTTAGCATAGCAGCAAATGGTATAACAACAACACAATAAATTCAATATGGACAGATTTTATGTTGCTTGATTTTATAATCAAGGAAGAAAAAGATGAGGCGTGACAAGATTAAATATTTAATAATGAGCAGTTAACGTACATGTTGAGATGTGAACGCAGCGAGTCTCGTTCCGCCGTCAGCACTGCAAGCGCCTCCTCGTGCTGCCGGTCCGAGTAGTCGAGCTGCACTCGCAACTGATGAGTCAGCCGCTCCTTCTCTTTCAGCTCGCATTGCAACTCGTCCAACAACTGGAGTCCTGTTCATAAAAAATTACAAAATCTTTCTGTTGCCATCGCGCTGTGCCCGAACAAACAAGCCGTCTATGTGTGTGTGTGTGTGAATAGTCTGTGTATTTTTCGATAACATTATCGAATTACAATATTAAAAAACCGACTCTATGACCCTTAGGTCAACTAAATGCACTGCTCCAATGGTCCAAACAGCAAGGTTTCGGAGTAAACGATAATATCATCGTCGTATACATTTTTTTTAATTTTTGTTGATTTTTTAAAAACCGCTTGTTCCATTTCGATAAAATTTTTATGGGACCACCTCTGAAGTATGATCTACCTCGCAAACAAAGAATCATTAAAATCGATTCACAATTGACGGAATTATAGCGTAACAAACATTTTAAAAAAATACATTCGAATTGCGAACCTCCTTTTTGAGTCTGTTATAAATACTCAAACAACATAAATAAAACGTTAATAAATTTGGGTGAAATTTGAAATTGAGACTAAATCCTAGATTGACATAATAGACATACCTTTTTATCCCGGAACATACACAATTCTTGAAAAATAATAAAACCAAGTAAAACCACAATCCATACCAACCTAGTAACATTATTAGCCCTGATCAAAAATTATGTTAATTACCATCGCTAGAAATTCCTGAATCCGAATCTTGGGGCACCTGTCCACTCTTCAAGTTGAAACTGAAAAAAAAAAAACAATATTTCAGTGAACATAGTACTATTTATTACTAGTTGTTTTTCAATATAGTTTTGCTCGCATGAAAGTTCTTACCTTTCATCTAAATCTACTTTTGTCTTCTGGCTTTCACTGTACTTGTGCAGGGCCTTGGCAAGTTTTGTCACATTTATGTTAGGGTTGCTCTGCTCTGGGTCCAGCAAAGTCTTCAGAAAACTGAGTTCAGCTCTGTAATAAATGAAATAAGAGTTTAGAATGTTTATACATAATTTGATCACACACAGAAAGTAAACCTTGCTTTCCAGCAGGGCAAACCGGCCAACAATGTGAGCAAGTTGCAGAAATTATTTTATTGGATACTAGCGGCCCGCCCCGGTGGACATTTATTTTTTAATTAAATTGTACCGCAAGAAAGTCTTTTAATTTTTCGGGACAATATACATATATATGACACTCACAAATAACGTGGCTTTCTATTGAAATAAAAATTTTCAAAATCGGTTCAGTAGAACCAGGGATTACCCCCTACTACCTCACAAACTTAATGATTTCATTAGTTTTTTTTATGTAAAAAGTAATGAGACGAACGAGACACTGTCCTGATGGTAAGAGATAATGCCTGTCTATGACCATTGCAGCGATACACAGAACTTTGAGTGGCAAAACTCCAGGGCATCACTCATTACTAAGTATCTATAAATAAAGCCTCTTTTGTTCAAAAATAAAATGTTCAACATTCTCCATTTTATTTTAAATTAGTCTAATATATCGTCTATCTGACGGACTTTTAGATTAAGTTTTTTGTATAAATTTTGTAAATAGTTATATTTTAAGATTTTTTTTATTTTGTTCAATAAATGTTATTATCAGTCTAATGTTGTGCAATTTAGTTTCTCATATTGTAGAGCAAATATAATATGTACTTTTAAGTTTATGAGTTCTTTTAAAAAAAATGTTTCTGTTGTAATTGTCAATCAAAAACTTTAACAAACTTTTTAAAATAATTACAGCTGACACAAGAAAACTGTAATAATTTGGTCAGTTGAACTCTTAGCAACATTACAAAACATAGTCAACATGTAGAATGTTTATTTCTTAAAATGATGTCATTTCTGGTAAAATTAGAAACCAGTATTTGAAGTTCAAGCAAAAAATATGACATGCACATCTACTTGACTATCATATCATCTATTAAAATTGCTTTGGTAATGCGTAATAAGGGCACATAGTGACCTTTGTCATGGGTATAATTAAGGTCAGAGACTGTTTTTATGCAACAGCCTTATTTTATATCCCAATAAAATGTACAGTTCCTTTAAGATAGTGAAACCAGGCAACTCTATTTACAGAAGTGCACAGATACATATAAAAACTACATATTACATAAAGGTTCAGCTCGTGACCATGGTTGTCATAACAGCTAAAACAATAAGGTAAATATACAAAGTTATTTATTTATAGTATTATTTGTGCAATAAAATCCCCATTAATGTACAGAAAACAAAAGTTCTTTTGTTTTCTGTAATTTTTTTTATAATATTTCTGATGTGCACAATAAAGAGTTGATAAGCATGATAGAAATGAATTGACCAAGGAATGTGCACTATACCGGCTTTTGTTTAACAGAATCACAAACTATATATGCAAACTACATATTTATATATATATTTTTTTAAATCTACCACTACTGTTCGATTTTTACAAGCATAATTATGCAGGTTACATCTTTGTGGTTGGTTGTACATTATGATTTGAAAAGTGTATTAGTATAGACTAGTTGCTACTGATAATTGTTTTAACTCCATAGTTAACATTTTTTTAATAGCTACCTTCCATGAAAAGGCAATGGTTCCAACATTTTAGAGCGGATACAACTAGTGTGTTTTAAAGACAGAATATGACTAGGCTTAAAGATAGCCAGTGGCTAACACATGCATTACATCATGGCACATTCTATGACATAAATGTAAACATTGGCTATAAATAGATCCTATCAACAAGATCTGTTGCCTGTCTCTGTGAAACTGACCTATAAAAGTGTCGTAAATTGTTATTTATTATTAGAAGCTTCCTTACTGTAACAGAACTTTATTTATAACTAGCTGCGCCCCGCGATGTTACTTGCTACATGGTTTTCGGGATAAAATAGTAGCCTATGTGTTTAATCAGCTACCTCCATACCAAATTTCTACCAAATCCATTCGATAGTTTTTATGTAAAAGATTAACAAACATTCATCCATACAATCCTACAAACATTTGTGTTTATAATATTAGTAGGAAGTAGGTTAGGATTTATTAAACTGCATTTAAAAAATAAATTTGGTCTACTTTTAAAACTTTTACAACCATGATCATTATTATAACTTTTCCCATAGACACATTTTGAAATCACAAAAAAATTACAAAATCAGGTGCTGCTTTAGGTGCGGTGGTTAAGGGTCAACAATTTTTTTCTTAAAAAATAAACTTTCTATTAAAACAGCTGATATTTTTTTCATGATTTCATCATTGTTTATGGTAAAAAGTTGTTAATAATAAGTACAATAACCTTTTTGGTTTAGTACATCCTAATTTTATGTGGAATAAGTTTGGAATTTGACAGGTTTGTATTTTTATTATGAACATATACCATGTACTGATCCGATAATAGGAAGATAACTGGAAATACCAAAGTTATTTTGGCATACTAATAGGTACTATATAAACAGCTTTGTTTTGTCAGATAATGTTTAACCTGGTTTAGATAATTTTATCACACTGATTAATTGCTCACAAGTTTATAAATGGGAAAGTGACTTAATCTATTCATATCATTTGTCTCAAGTAAACAAATCTTTTCAGCAAGAAAATGGTGTGTACTTTACAGGTTGGGCATAGAGTATTTTTTATACTATGAAAGAATGTAAAAATGTTTCTGAAGTTTCAGTAATGTAGTTGGGAGAATAGTCATCATCTAGACTCTTGTTGGTCTGGCTTCCAAACTGGAGGCCATATATTCAGATCCCATACCACACATTTCTGTTTTTTCTAAGTGTGTATTGCTGCCGACATTGAATGGTGAGGAGTAACAACATGAAGAAACCAACATGTCTGACAATTCTTAAAAAAATGGTTTGAAGATGTGTCAAGTCTGCCAACCCGCAGATACCCTTCTCACAATGAGTAGTTGCATGCACCCAGCAGTAAGACAGTTAATAAAAACCGACCAAGTGTGACTTGGACTCTCACACAATAGGTTCCGTACCTTTATCTATAAAAACATAAAATCACATTTTGTTGTATGGGAGCAACAGATCATCTGTGAAATTTTTAACTTCTTAACTATCATAGTTCATAAAATACAGCCTGGTGATAGACAGACAGAACAGGCGGACAGTGGAGTCTTAGTAATAGGGTTCCGTTTTACCCTTTGGGTATAGAACCCTAAAAACGGTTAGTAACATTTTAAGAACATAGAACACACTAGTCAATTAATTACTTTTGATTAGTAACTTTTGTGTTGTCAATAAAATAATTGTATTTTCCTAAAGTCCTTTAGGCACTACTCATTTAGTTTAGAAAAACTAGTATATTTAGTATTTACCCAGCTTTTTACAATAACATTTTAGCTATACTAGGCAATCTCATTCAAGGCAAAGGGAAGCCTTATGACAATAAGTCACTACTACATTTATATGTAAATAACTCCTACATTTCCTTTAAGAAGTGGTTAATATGTTATATGATAAAGTATTATATGTATAGATTGTATATGGTGCTGTATGTGGTAGGTCCTAACTAAGTATATGATATTTACATGGTATATTTTCCTACACATAACATTCCTTGAAAGTGAGCCAATGTGTATATTTGCTTACATCACAGATAATATACCTAGTATATAGTACAAACACTAATTTGCTAACATGATGAGAAAGATTGATATTCCATTACCCTGTATAATACAGATAAATATAAGACAATTGAGTTGAAAAATGTTCTGTCGTTTGTTTTGATATAATGTTTATTTTCACTCACAGATAAATTACTCATTTGTAAAATAAAGCAGTACACTGAACTTACTTGTTAGTTTTTACGGAAGGTGCGAATTTATCCATGAGTGCGTCCACGCGAAGAGAGCCGGAGCTTTCGACGCCACAACAGTCAAATATCTGGACCGCCGTCACAAAATACTCTGGAAACAATCTATTATTAGTAATTACAACAAAGACTATAGCACCAACGCGATGCTAAATAATAACACGTGAATTACCATCAGTATCCGTCGAATCCCTGTCGAAATTCATTGTATCTGCGTATCGTTCCGGTTCGACACAAAATCTTGGTTTTCTATACACTACACAATTTCACTTCTAAGTAAAGATTGCTAGTAAGCTAATAACACATATAATATATCGCCATGTGTACAATTATTGTTTTAAACGTATTGTTTATTTTAGCCCAAAATTCGTTACGCCGCACCGTTAGTACAAAAATAGTTTAACTTCAAATTGAATTGAGTGAGTGAGTTATTTAGAATTTCAGACAGAAAATAGACATGAACAATCTAAATTTCGATAAATCGAATCGATTTAAATATAGGCTCGATTATAATATCGATGCTTTGACAATTTATTTATCTTTTTTTATCGATAAGTAGATATTTTGTATAATCGATGCTACAAGCCACCGCAGTACCAGATAGGCACCAAGTAGTGTTGTATAGAGTAAAAATTTCTAAGTTACGGCTTGAAGGTTAGGTATTGCAGCTGGCGAAATTGCAAACTACAAGTGCGAAGTATGTATTTACAAAAAAAAAAGGATTTATGTATTGTATCAGTTATGTGACTTCCATCACACAAGCTCTGCTTAGTTTAGGGCCAGATGGTGTTGTGTGTATAGTCCTGGGATATTTATTTTATATTTTTTTATAGAGACATACCATCGAATGTCTCAAAGTAATGATCGGCAAAGAAGTTATATCTTGCTGGGCTTTGTATTGTTACTTAAAGTTACACGTATCGCTGCAATGGTCATGGGCATGCGTTATATCTTACTATCAGCCGAGTCTCGATCGTCTCATTACTTTTACATTTAAAAAACACATTTACACTGATTAAACTAATGGCCATTTCTTGCATAAACTTTCAATACACAAACAGAAAAACACAATGAAAGTTCATTTGCAATTATGTATAAAATATCGGTCTCAGCCTAACTCAGAAATAGTAAAGTATCGATTTTAACGATTTAAATTTTCATCACTAAAAGTGCTTACCGTTGTCAAAATGTCATTGACTCTACTTGACTCTAGTTAGCTATAGCCATGGGTAACTCAACAGATTTACTTGAGTCACGCCGCGGCTCGCAGCTCAACCCTTGAGCTGAAAACTTGAACCGGCTCAACAGGTCATTTCAGATCAGTTCACGTACTAACTCGAGGGAGTCATTTAGTCAATAGCGAAGTAAACTAGACCTTATGCAGCGCTAGAATATACAGCTCATATAGTTGGTTTATAGTTTCAGCTCAACAACGTTGGAAATGTTCTCAATTTATCGGGAAATCTACTGATAAAAAATATTTTGAAATTAAAATTAATTTTTTTTTTTAATTTCCGATTAATATTATAATTGCCTAAGTTTGTATGTATGGATATTTGTTAATCAATCATGCTAAAACAAATGAAAGGATTTGCAAAATAAATTGCATATAAATAGTTTATTATCTGGATTAACATAATTATTATCTTGTTTATCCCGGGAATTGTAAGATTCGTGGTAAATATGCTCTCCTTCCCTTTCTAAGTCATTCTGTTCAGGTCACACTGCTTCAAAAAACAGATCGCGTCGCATCGGCTCCGTTCGGTTCACTTTTCAATTTCGGTTCGGTTCGCAATTCAGTTCGATTAGCTGCGGTCGGGTGCGCGACAACGATGACTCGATGAGCCGCAAGCCATGATTTGAGCTGCTTGATCTGCAGTTGAGCTGCAGCTCAACGGTTCAAACCTACGCGATCTGAATATTTGAACCGGTTCTGATCTGAGTTACACACGATTAGTTAGCTAGTTACGTTCGGATATTCTTTCGATTGCATTTTCCTGTGTTCGGATACAAATACAATAACATTTATTGAAGAGCCTAATCAGTAATCACTAGGCTCAGATTCACTAGGCCACCACCCCCTTGTTCTTTGTCCAGGCCACGAACGAACGTTTGCAAAATCCTATGTTTAGGTAAAGACCTAACACAATTAAAAAAGATATCTAATGTTCTTACTTCCTAGTTTCCACTATCATCATCATCTTCGTAGTTAGTGCTTTTAGTTTTTAGTTATAAGATCAAGAATCGAAGATACACTCTAGAAATTTGTGCATAGGTAAAACGCAGTATCGATGCTGAAAGAAATCGCTGTCTATAGTATTAGGTATTATGGACATTACATACATATACGATATTACAAATTTTAAATAGAAAAGGCTCCATCTACGCAACTCGTAAAGTAGACTCGGCAAAGTGCCCCTCAGAGTTGAGTAAAGTTCGCACATCCGTATATCCGTATATTGTAGCGATGATAGCTCAGTGGTTAGCGTGGTAGATTCGCATGCCGAAGGGCGTGGGTTCAAACCCCAACAATGAGCTTGAGGTACCGGTGAAGGAAAACATCGTGAGGAAACCATAGCATGGTGGTAGAGTGCTTTCTAGTACTCGGCTGGCTAGCTACCACCCTCAAGTTGAAAATCTGCCGCCAAGCATCTAACGGTGTGTTCCGGCAGCCTCACTTGAGAGCCAGTTCCATTCCAGGCTAGGTGTGCTTTGCCATCTTCGACCACACCTTCACTTAACATCAGGTGAGCTGTGGTCAAACGCCTAGCCTGTCAACAGTAAAAAAAAAAAAAAAAAACTTGTATAGCTCTTCTATTCGCACAAATTAGTCAAGTCGCAGTTCTAGTAGCACATGACAGGCACTGGGTTTTAAGACACAGGGCTCAGATTTTTAATCTGAAACACAGGGTAATAGACTTAGGTTGTACTAAGCCCAAAGAGGGTTATTCAGTCATCGTATTCACCGCTATGAACAACTTTTTTTACGGGCACAACTCAGAAAGGGAGAAAAAAGCTATATCTACTTCTATTAATCAAATATATGGCTGATTTTATTTCCCACGGAGGTGCCCCTAATAAATGTTGTTCATAATAGCGAGTACAACTACGCCCTTTGGGCTTAGTATTTAAGGATACAACCCTGTATACCTACGTATACTCATGAACTTGGAAATAAAAACCATTTTAAAACAGAAAGTTATTTTAATTCTTTCAGAACCACAAAACATAACATGGATAACAAACTAAAGTAAAATCCAACATTTACAAAATATGGAATACTATTTATGAAAATATACATTTTTACTTTATCCCAGCAGTAACTGAGTCTAATAATATACTACTTGGTTATATGTAAGTATTATCATCGCTCTCTTATGACATTTAATATTTCGACCAAGCCCTTATGCACGTTTAGTGATGCCAATCTTGTTTCTATCATGGAAAAATCACTGACCTCCATCTGTGAAAAAAAAATTCAGTCAAAACAAACCAAAGAAAAATGCAAAGCGATAGAAAGACAGCAGTTGTTGACAACCGTAAATGATCCCATCTCGTCTTTTTTTTTGGCATCGCACTTCGTGGATTTTGTCAGTATTTAATGTATCATTTTGTTTACCCCAGTGTTAGAACTGCTGTGATTTAATTTAGTCTGTAAGATACGGATCCAAAGTGAAAACACTTTTATGTGACTTCACTTTGGATTTAATGTAGAATAGTTACTTCCAAAACGCAGTCTAAACTCTTAGTAAAGTTGCCAGTACAGCATGACCGTGACTTGACTCTGACTTACTTTGTTTTACTCTTGCGGTATAGTGTAATCCAGGTATTTAACTCTGTATGGGCATTACTCACCCCGTCAGGAGGGTCTTTGTCTCTGGGTGGGAACCGTCCGTACATCCGCTCACAAATGGCACAGAGTCCACACCACGTGCGATACTTCAGTGTGTCCTCATCTGACTGGAAACAACGCCTAATATTAGTTTTGCCCAGAAAAATCATATAAAGTTATTCACTAGATAGAGGAAGATATCGCCAAGTAGGAGATCGCCTAGGTCAGGGGTCGGCAACTGTAGGTACACAATAGTAAAGTATTTTGTATAATTTATTTAATTCAATTTGGTATTCTGCTCGTGAGACAGTAACTACCCTCATTTTTTAATAACCTCTTTTAACTGATTGATTAAGGCGTTTTTTTTTTTTTTTTTTTTTTTTTTTTTTTCCACCAATGTTCCTCTGACATAATCAGAGCCTTTATTTAGATTGTAGTGTTTTAGCTCTGGATTATTTTAGTTAGCGCTACCACTGTAGCTTTTGTATTAAAATTTTTCATCTTTCAAAGGAAACTTATATTTATGTTTAAATTTGTCAAATATTAATATTACCTATTTATTTATTTTAAAATTAAGTTAAAAAGTAAAATGTCATAAAATTATTATTATTATTATTAAATTCTTATTTATTTAATTTAAAATTATTTACATGTAAAATATCATTATAAAATTATTATTATTAAAATTATTAAAATGGTATAAAATAAGTTGTTTTATTAAAATTTAGTTTATATTGCAATAAAATATTGTTGGATCAGACCAAATTATAATTAGACTAAAATGTGCTTAAACCTAGGAGACAAGAAACATTTTTCTATCCAACGTACCCACGTGAGTGCAAAACTCCTAATTCTTAGAATTAGGGGCTGCACGCACCTTCCCTTCAAATACATTCAGATGAATGGGGCTAGTAGACCCTCAAGGTCATCAAGCCCCATTCCGTTACAAGCGTTGCTGTGCTACCGTTGTGTCGACAACGGCCAGATGCGTCCTGGACTCCAACCCGACCTTCATCTCGCAGGATGCGGGTTCGGTTCGCCTCAAACGTTGTATAGCTTTCAGGACGCAACTGGTCGCGTCTTGTTCAGGACACTCCGGTAGCAAGTATGTTCTCCTATCGACCCAGGTGTAACATGTTGGACTCTTCCCACATCTGAAGTCATTCAGATGTGGGAAGAGACCCGCATGTTTTGCCCTCACCAACATTGCAATCGGCTCCCCCACGGAGCCACCAGTGTTCGCAGACATCACCCTCTTGACTGTGATAGTGAAGGTGCCCGGTACCTTAGCAGTACGCCACGCTGGACCTTGCTATGGCGTCCCATCGCTTACGTACCGGGCACTCCCAGTCAAAGGCATTATGGCCGACCTCGGCGTACTTTGCCGACTTGCAGTTGCGGCAAGTCGCAGTTTCGGCCGCCGCATGTGCCGGGCAGTCCGCCCGGAGGTGTGGGCCGGCGCAGTGGCTGCACAGGTCGACTGACTCTGTGCATAGCCTGCGCCCATGCCCATACCCCAGGCACCGCGTGCACTGGACGAGCGGCGACTGATCCTGCACCACCGCATACTGCAAGTCAACGTGGACCTTTCCAGCCTCGGTCAGCCTAAGCCATAGTTTAGGCGACACCTGCAGAACGACGTGGCTCTCGTGGGGGTTCCGCGCCCTCCTTCGGTACTTCACCGAAGCCCTAAATTCGTCGTCTTTCAGGTCCCTCAGGAGGCTCTTATTTTGGGACCTGAGAGACGACACGACGTCATCGTCCTTGTTGAAGGTAAGGAGATTCCGGATCATAACCAGTGGGTCCTTGTTCTTGGCCTCCTCCACTTTGAGACCCTGGGTCTTGGTTTTGATCCTCTCGCTTACCTTCAACAACTCGTCTTTGCTGGCGCAGCTTAGAACCACCCTCTGGTTCTTGACTTTCTGGACCCTAGTGACTTGCAGCCCGGTGGTCTTTGCTTCAAGAGCTGTGTGGACTTTACCGAGTACTTCGTCACTAGTGTCCATTAAGTCAGCTGAGGACACGATCACGGAGTGCTTTGGGTGAAGCTTTGTCGGTGTAGCTGCTTTGGTTGGTCTGGCCAAGACCTCCGCATACGAGGGGATGGCCTCCTGCAATGAGGAGACCTTCCTCCCGGTCTCTGCGGTGGTCTGGCGCAGCTCCCGCACTTCACCCAAGAGTTGTTCGGCACTCACGCGTTGCGCCTCGCTCTGGCCCGAGAGGGTGGTTTCGAGGGTCACTCTGAGAAGCCGCATCTTCTCAGTGTTCTCTTCTAGCAGTTTCATGTGTCTCGCCAAAACTCCCTTCAGAGGCGATGAAGTGGATTTTGACGAGACACATGACTCCGCTTGACCCTCAGCCGCGGCTGGACTGGACCTTGTGCCTGCAGTTTTCGCCTTTCCTGAATCTGTCTCCTTAACCAACTGGAACAGACGATCAATGGCCTGGGTAACGGCGCTTTTGATGTCCGTCTTTAAGTTCCGAGAGTAGGACAGATTCAGCTTGGCCTTGCAGACACAAGCCCTTGCCTCCGCCACCCGGTCCGAGAATTTGGAGCCCGAGGTCTTCGGCGGGCTCCCCGTCGCCTCTACCGACTGCCTACGCACGGCCGCTGGCTTTGGCAGTGGGGAACTCGCCGTTGGGCTCCTTTGAGGGGGAGTTTGGACACATTGGGGGTCCGGTGTCCCAGACTCCCACTCCCCAATGCTTCTTCGGACATTTTGGCGCGGAGGCCCAGCGTTTTTGGTGATTGTTGCGGTGCCGGCCGCAACATCACGGGTGTCCTGAGATCTGTCAGCCTTTGCTGGGGTCCTGAACATGTTTGCTTGGAGGTCCTCGGTTGTCAATAAAAATATATAATAATGTAAAAAGTTTGTAAAAGTTATAAAAGGTATTAATAAAATAGTCAAAATAAGGCCTTAGACACTCCAAGCAAATATTATAAAAGATAAAAATAAAATATATAAAAAATATATTATTCTTTTTCTATCCCACAGGGAATCTCCACTTGGTGAAGTAACGACCACCGGGGGGGTGGGTGGGGAAAAATTTGTCGATTTTCGAGGTTCTGAGGGTGGGAACCGATGCGGGCACACCCCCGGACACCAGGAAAAATAAAAGAAAAATTTAGAAAAAATATTCCGAAAAGTTAAAAAATAAAAACTAAAATTTTTGAAGTTTTTCCAAAATAATTATAAAATTTTGACTAATATGTACTTTTTGTTTCAGGTAGCGGACAGCAGACACGGAGACGCGTTCTACAACGTATCGTTGTTGGAAATCGGGTAAGTATTTGGTAAGTTTTTGGACTTAGAAAATTTCCAAAGTTTGAAGAAAAAGCACTTACCAAGTAACCTCGGTTTAGGTAAAATAAAAATTTGTCGATTTTCGAGGTTCTGAGGGTGGGAACCGATGCGGGCACACCCCCGGACACCAGGAAAAATAAAAGAAAAATTTAGAAAAAATATTCCGAAAAGTTAAAAAATAAAAACTAAAATTTTTGAAGTTTTTCCAAAATAATTATAAAATTTTGACTAATATGTACTTTTTGTTTCAGGTAGCGGACAGCAGACACGGAGACGCGTTCTACAACGTATCGTTGTTGGAAATCGGGTAAGTATTTGGTAAGTTTTTGGACTTAGAAAATTTTTTGATTAAGGCGTTACATTGCGGAAGTTCATTTTGAATATTCAAGAGATATTCTTTTAAGTATTTTCGCTTAAAAGTTGTGTTGGTTGCAACAGTAACAAGGATTTCATCTAAATATTTACCAACTTGACGACTATTTTTAAATATCTATCCGAAATATTCCTCAATATCTAAAACTACAATCCTTTAATCTCCTGGCATCCTCAGGACATGTGGATAGACATTAAAAAATTGTCAAGTTAAATAAATATTTAAATATAATCCTCGTCACTGTTGTAACCAAAACGAGTTTTAAGCGAAAACAGACCAAAAATAAATCTCTTGAATACTCAGAATTACCTCTTCACTGTCTCCATTTTCATCAACGACTTTCTTCACGAGGCTGACGTCGAGAGATTTGAGCCGAATCTCATCGGGTACGCTGTCTTCTTCCACGTAGCTGTCCCACTCCATGAGGGCTTTGAACTGGGCGGCTTGGTCTGATGTCATGATACCGCCCATCATGAGGATCAATCCTTCTTCTATATTCTGTAAATAAAATAAAGAAAGCATGTTTTAATTTTGTAACACACAAAACCAAACCAGGAACAGTTACAAAATAACAACAAAAAATGAAACAAATGCTTTTTTAAAATTACTACATTTTTTAAAATGATCATTGAACAATTTGTAGTAGAAGCTTAGGTCTCTTGGTGGTGGGTTTCCTTGACAGGAAATCGTCTAGGTAGGTGCCACCGCAGTACTAGATATTCTGCCGCCAAGCAGTAGTGTTTATAACATTCCAGTGTGAAGGGTATTGCAGCTAGTGAAATTACTGGGCTGTTGAGACTTACTATCAAAAGTCTCAAAGTAATGTTTTGTTACTCAAAGTTATGTATATCGCTGCAATGGTTGTGGACAGGCGTTATCTCTTACCATCAGGAGAGCGTCTCGTTCGTCTCATTACTTTTCACATTAAAAAAAAACTTATAACACGTACCTACACTACACCCAGACACAGAATAAACATTTGTATTGATCTTTTTCTATCTCTTTCAGATAAAGCGCCAAAGCCAATAAAACACTTTTTACAAAAAAAGTGGTTATTTACCGTGTTTTAACTCTAGACCGTGGGTACGATTCCTACCCAGATGTACATTGATGTTTGTTCTATTTCTTTGTGTTCGAAATGTATATGTACCTATTATGTTAAAAAAAATATATAAATTTTATACACGTAGGTATGTTACGTGTTTCCCTGTGCTTTGCTTAGTTTGTTAATAAATATAATAAATTCAAAATTATGTCATCTTCAATAAGGCTGTTAATTCTCCCCTCATAACGAAATCCTGGATTTCTGTTTTTTTTAATAGCTGACATGCTAGTTGTTTGACCACAACTCACCTGATGTTAAGTGACAGTGTGGTCGATGATGGTAAAGCACACCTAGCCTGGAATGGAACTGGCTCTCAAGTGAGGCTGCCGGAACACACCGTTAGATGCTTGGCGGCAGATTTTCAACTTGAGGGTGGTAGCTAGCCAGTCGAGTACTTTCCTTCACCGGCAGCTCAAGCTCATTATTGGGGTTTGAACCCACGCCTTTCGGCATGCGAACCAACCGCGCTAGCCACTGAGCTATCATCGCTACAGATCATCTACAGACAGATCGCTACTGGTGTGAGTTAAATACCTTTATTGGCATACTGTAGCCTTTCTCGCGAAACTTTCTAAGGACTGTGAGATAGAGCAATTGCTTCGACTTTTTGATGGATATGAATCGCGCCACGTACTGCATTGGTGTCAAAGCTGAAAACACCAAAAACATAAAAATAAACTATATGCTTATATACATAGGTACCTACTATCATAGTAACCGTAATATTTGAATATTTTCAAAGTATCCAGAGGCGGCTCAAACTCAGTGTTGCAATTTTTATTAAGTTCTCGGTTTCTTTATAGATACAAGGGAGTGTAAATACTTGAAAACTATATTATGTTTACATGTTACCTGACCGATTTTCACTTTGTTTCGAAATTTTGTTATAGAGTACCTACTTACTTATCTAAAGTCTGGAAGACGTTGTACAAAGGCTGTTTCATGTGGTACTAATTTAAATTTGTTACCGATAGTTAGTAGGTACTTTCGTTGTACCAATCAGCAGTGGCGGCTTTAGGGGGTGGCAAGCAGGGCAACCGCCCGTTGCCTCGCTCTTGCAGGGGCCTCGCGTCCTCGTAGAAAAAGTCTTTACCATATATGTATGTGTATCTCGTGCCTAGCACTTCACAAACTCCCCTGAACGCACGGTTTCATTATTAGTGCAAGCATGTTACGGCCACTCGAGCACTCGAACTAATTTTTTAGTGAAACGGACTCAAAGAAAAATGCCCTCACAATGATCTGTCGCCCCGGGCCTCGCAACAGCTATACTTACTCTCGAGCGCGGAGGAATCGACGGGTAACGCGGCGTGCGCGTTGGTGCGTGAGAACACGCGTGGGATATGCAGCCAGTCCCCAAGTGAGACGACAGCATGCGTCGACCGTAGAAGGGCTTGCAGCTCTAGTCCGGGGGCCCGCTCCGGACGCGTGCGTAGCGCTTCTACAAGCACGTAGCGTCTCTGGAATCGTGTACCGGCTAATTAGGGTCAGCTGTACGCGGTAGCAAACAGTAAAGAAGCATCTCTGGAATCGGGTACCGGTTAATTAGGGTCAGCTGTACGCGGTAGCAATGCGTCATCATCAGCCCTTCGCTGTCCACAGCTGGACTGTTGTTTACATTAGTTAGTAGTGATTGTGCCGTACCTTGGTATCAAATTCGGTTTCAATCGCCTCTTCATCCACTTCCCGATGGAGATACTTCAGTATGTCATCATCAAGGAAGGAGTCAGTCTTCTTAGCGACGCTGGTTGGTTTGATGATGGGCAGCGTGATGATGTCATCGTCCACAGAGGGCGCTATGGAGCCGCGAGAGGAGGGATTCTGGGAATCTCCACCGATGCCTGCGATCTGGAAACAAAAACATTGAAATAAAATTATATTACCTTTAACTTTGTACAAGCGAATTAACTTTAGCTTTTTACAGCAATATTTTTGGCAATTTGACAGCAGACTCTTCTGCGATTAGGAAATGAAAAATAGGAAGGAATGGGAGGTGACATAATATGTATACTTTATGGCTATATGCAACGACTATTCGCTTTTAACTCATGTTATTAATGTAATAATAGTTGTCTCGCACGCTCGATGTACATATATAGTACATGTATATAGTCTAAATTAAGACTCGATACAGATTCGTGAAAGCTCATTGAATCTTACTTGTGTTTCCGGATCCTGTTGCGCCTGCGCAGCTAAGCCTGCAGAAGTAAGGCGGTCACTGCCGCCTCGGCCTTTTCGACGCCTCTTGCCGCGCCTTTTCGTATCACCATTACCTAGAACAAAGTTGCCATTGTTGGGTCACAGATAAACTCTGGCGTTACATATAGAATAGAATAGAATTATTTATTGACATATTTAAAACAGGTACTTAAACTATTTAGGTACTGTGCTTACACAGTCTGTTATCATACAGTTAAAAAAATATGTATTGTCAGTTTATAAAAATTAAATGTAAAAATTATTAGCTGTACTTAAATGGGCAATAATTGTCATATAATTCTAAAAATCCAGAATAATTAATAATATACAAATTTTAAAAAATCAACTCCATGACCCAACTAAACGCCAATAAAACAGCGAGGTTTCGAAGTGAATGAAAATATCATCAATGTATAATTTTTAGATATTTGTTGATTTTTTTAAAACCGCGCGATCTGTTTCGATAAAATTTATATGGGACCACCTCTGAAGTATGATCTACCGAGCAAAAAAAGAATCATCAAAATCGATTCATAAATGGCGGAATTATCGCGTAACTTACATAAAAAGAGCAAATTCCATTCCAGGCTAGGTGTGCTTCACTAACGTCGACCACACCGTCACTTAACAACAGATGAGCTGTGTTCAAACAGCTTGTCAACCAAAAAAGAAAGAGTTACCTTCATCGCCCAAGTCTTGAAGAGTGTCATTTTCGTCGTTAGCATCCTTATCATTCTTCGAACGTTGCGATGCAGCTGGAGTTTCACCTTTCGTCTTGCCCTTGGTTGGTGGTTTGCCAAGGTTTAAGGCTTTCAGCTGATTCTGAAAAGGTTGAATATAGATTGCAAAATACAAGTTGCATAGAGAGCTATGACTAGTATGATAGACTGGTTGAAGACAAAAGTCTTCAACCAGTGTGTCCTACCAGTCATGACTTACGGTGCCGAAACGTGGACGCTTACAGTGAACCTGGTCCACAAACTCAAAGTCGCTCAGCGAGCTATGGAGAGAGCTATGCTCGGAGTTTCTTTGCGTGATAAAATCCGTAACGAAGTAATCCGACATAGAACTAAAGTCACCGACATAGCTCAAAGAATCAGTAAGCTGAAGTGGCAGTGGGCCGGCCACATTTCTCGAAGAACCGATAACCGATGGGGTAGACGAGTTCTTGAGTGGAGACCGCGTACAGGCAAGCGTAGTGTAGGGCACCCTGCGGCCAGGTGGTGTGACGACCTGCGTAAAGCGGCGGGAAAACAATGGACGCAAAAAGCTGTCGACCGAGCTCAGTGGCGTGCATTGGGAGAGGCCTACGTCCAGCAGTGGACAGCGAAGGGCTGATGATGATGATGATGAGAGAGCTATGGAGCGCGCCATGAACAAAAACTGGACATAAACTGCTACCATTTTTTAAACATAGGTAGGTACTTATATGAAATCGAAAACTTATTAATTTCACAAGCATTGAGTGAATTTAGTTTACCGCCGTCTGACCAACGAGAGAGAGAAATAGAGTAGGTACGGCACCAAACCAAAGTAGGAAAAATATATTTCGCTATTATTGTTATTTTGCGGTCGAATCTACGAGTATAGTTCTGTTAGGAATATTGGGGCTCTAGCATATTAATTTTGCGGAAAATACCGTAAACGAAAGTTTTTTTGAATAAAAAAATACAGTTTCCATTTATTTCCACCAGGGGCGCTGTCCATACATTTTTAAATCGTTTACACTGGTAGGTACACCTAATATAATAGTAAATCTCGATAATTAACTATTGGTATTTTTCCCAGACTTAATTAAAAGACAATTAAGTATGACCAAAATGGAACGACACTGCATGACAGAGGCAGGTAATTTGTTATACGAGGTTACGCGTAACGGTTTTACAAAACCGAAAGGAGGCATACCACGGGATTCACGCTGAAATAGCGCAAAAAACCAGCTGCTCCGTAGGAAAATGTATCACACGCCCTAAACAATCTGTTAGGAATAGCTGCTTTTTCCCTGATTTCATAGGAATTGACCACATAGTAAAAAAAATTTACATTGATCTGTACAACGACCTCCTGTAGGCTTAGTTTTATCGAGACGTGTGACCCCGTAAAGATAGGTACTCAGCAGTAGGTAAAACAAAGAAATTGTGGATGGTAAGCTATCTCGGTAGCAAAAATGACAGCACGTAAAGAAAGAGAGTAGGTACCTAATGTTTAATTTTGTGATATACTACAAAATAGGGGGTCACCTCAGCAAAATGCTGGTCATACTAAGTGGTATGATGGTATGGTTGAGTTGCGGTCTTAAACAAACTTTTTAGTAAAAATATTATTTTTTTCTATGTAACAGTAATGAGAAGATCAAACCATTGCAGCGGTAGCCAGAACTTTCAGCACCAAAACAAAGCCCAGAACATCGCTAATTTAACGCTTACTGCTATAAGACTTTTGATGGTTTTTCTCAATAAACTCCCTGTTATTTGAATGTTCAATGTTTATGTTTAGTTTATCTATTTCCGCTTAACAGTCGTTCCAGTTCCAATAGTGACGAGGAGACTTAAATTAAACTAATTTTACACTGCTTATTAATTAAAAACCCTAATCTTACTTAAAATCTAGAACTCATAAACTTTCAAATATTCTTAATTTGACAAAAATTTAATTAAAACTACAAAAAATCTAATTAAATCGAGCGCTTGGTCGAGTCGACCAAGCGCTCGAAGAGTCAACACGTCCTGAGGATGCCTCGTGTAGAGGTGAAACACGTGTCGACAAAGTGGTTACTGCAGAGAAGAGGATTCTTGATTATTTAATTAGATTTTTTGTAGTTTTAATTAAATTTTTGTTAAATTAAGAATATTTCAAAGTTTATGAGTTCTAGATTTTAAGTAAGATTAGGGTTTTTAATTAATAAGCAGTGTAAAATTAGTTTAATTTAAGTCTCCTCGTCACTGTTGGAACTGGAACGACTGTTAAGCGGAAATAAACTAAACATAAACATTGAACATTCAAAATGAACTTCCGCAAAGTAACGCCTGAATCAATCAATTATCCCTGTTATTTCGCAACACACTATTTCTTGTCGGCAGAATATCGAATACTACAGTGGTACCTGAGGTAGAACTAGGTCAGACGACCTTCTGCCAAGGAGTTATCTAGTACCTACCACTATATTTTTTCCGCAATGCACATGTCACATATAAATACATAACTTTAAGCGACATTTTACCTCAAGCTTCTTAAAAAATGCTTCACTATCATATATCAACTGTCTGTCCTTCTTAAGCTTCCTAGAGAGCCTTACACTGGGCAGTTTCATTCTCTTCCTCTGTCCCGTAGTTCCCCAAGCAGTCATCGAGAGCACAATATTGGACGCCCCCCTTTTTCTACTTTTCGGCGCGTAACTTATCACAATTTTCGTCAAATGCATGGAGTTGCAATCACAGGGAGAAGGGGGTATTATAGGTGGTAATTTTAAAGGTCTCCGTTTTATACGGCGAGGTTTAACTGTCGTTAGATTATCACCGGTAACAAAAAAGCTTTTTTCCTTCCCTTTCCTGTTTTTAACGTCTTTTCTGACTGGCAAAAGTTTAGTTTTGGATATGAGAAACGGTAACATGTTTATGCAAACTTTTGATGTAGAGTAACGTAATCAGCATGTGCTGTATCAGTTTTACGTCAGGACGTATCGATTATTCTCGTATCGGGTGGAAAATAATGAGATTGTAACGGTCTAGTAAATGTTGGAGAGACCGCGGAAAACTACTAAGTACGGCTTTTGATAAAGCCGCGCTTTGTTGCCGCACAAAATACGACTATAGTGTCGGTTGTAAGGTTAAACTTGTTTTCTATATTTAGAAAATTCCCATATATACAATCTTATGATCTTTGTATAGATAGAACATTTTATGATTATAATTGATTGATTCAGGCGTTACTTTGCGGAAGTTCATTTTGAATGTTCAATGTTTATATTTAGTTTATTTCCGCTTATTTCCGGTTAAGCGGAAATAAACTAAATATAAACATTGAACATTTTATGATTATATTTTGAAAAATATTTCCTGATACAAATGACATATTGACAACCCTGTTAGCTCGTTTTGTAGTAGTAGCTCCCTTTCACGAGTTGTAGGTCGTTGATTTGATTTCAACCCTGGACAAACAATTATATGACGTATATACCTATATGTTAAGTATCTGGGCGTCGTGTATGTCTTTAAAATATATATATATATACTTACATATTAAAAATTCTGTCATTATTTTGGTTCCAGCAGTACAAGCTGTCACATAGCCCCATAGTGCAATTACTTGTAACTTAATTAGGTTAGGTTTAATTTCCCTAGTCATAAGATTTTCAAATGTGATGATAGCTCAGTGGTTAGCGCGATCAGATCACACGCTAGAGGACAATGAATTTGACTTTGGTTCATGATTCATCCGTTCGAGAGGTACGATGCCACAGTTAGACACGTCAAACTTACAACACGCTGTCGTTTTTGCGTCGGAGGTTAAAAATCATAACAACCTATTATTAGTATGTCCCATTCGCTTACCTTCTTCGCTCTGACACTGACAGGTTCCCTGGGCGTCCTGGCAGCTAGCACCAGCGGAGATGCCAACGGTGGCAGTTGCTCACACTGCCCTCTGAGGAGTCTCGTGTGCGCAGCCTCCGAGAGGTTCAGCGAGGGCAGCGTGGAGCGGTCGTTAGTTGGACTCGTGTTGGGGCCCGCGGTCATGTCAGACGTTGTATAGCCGTGGTAATAGATGGTTTCCTGATAGAAGAAAAAAGTGATGCCATTGAAGAAATGCTATTTACACAATGTTGTTTTAATGTAAATGTAGAAATGAACAATATCCGCTCCTGATGGTAAGAGATAACGCATACCCATAACCATTGCATCAATACACAGAACTTTTAGTTGTAAAACGAAGTCCAGGGCATCGCTGCTTTGACGCTCATTACTTTGAGACTTTCGATGGTTAGTCTCAACAGCCCAGTAATTTCGCTAGCTGCAGTACCCTTCAAACCTGAACACAAGTTTATTAGGACCATACCGAGCAAATGTGCTAAATGGTTTTTAACTGTACGTAAAAATAAAGCTTTTAAGATGGGAACCAGAGAACTGATAGTATACGGATATACTTGCTCTCGAGTGAGGCTGCCGGAACACATTAGGTGTTTGACAACAGATTTTCATCTTGAGGGTAGTAGTTAGCCAGTCGAGTACTAGAAAGTACTCTGCCATCACGCTATGGTTTCTCCACGATGGTTTCCTTCATTAGCTGCTCAAGTTCATTGTTGGGTTTGCACCCATGTCCTTCGGCGTGTAAACCGATCCCACTAACCACTGAATTATCAAAGCTAACAGAGCAATAATAAACCATATATACAATTGTCGTTTTAACTATTTTTAATTTGTTTTATTTATGACTTCAATATTAAGTACATACAGACCTGACTGTGACTTCGTCGCAAGTCCAGCACGATGGTGGTCTTGTGTCGTGGCTGGTCGGGAGTCAAGCAGCGACGGGAGCCGCGCGACTTGCCGCTCGCGAGCGTCGGCGCCGGCGTCAGCGGCCGCGAATCTGTTTCCGCATATCTGTGGGATAAAACCATTTTTTGTGGTATATACAAATGTTTGTACTGTGTCTGAGTGTTCTGTATTTATTATAAGTATGTATTTACAAAAAAAAAGTATTTAATTATTCTATCAGTTATCTGACTTCCATAGCTTCGCTTAGTTTGAGGTCAGATGACGCTGTATGTAATGTCCTACGATGTTTATTTATTTCATACTAGCTGCACCCCGCGGTGTTACCCGCTACATGTTTTCGGAATAAAAAGTAGCCTATGTGTTAATCCAGGATCTCGGCTACCTCCATACCAAATTTAATCCAGATCCGTTAGTAGTTTTTGCGCGAAAGAGTAACAAACATACATCCATACATTCTTCGCGTTTATAATATTCGTAGGAGTAGGAAGTAGGATGAGAGGAGCAGCACACGACCGAAGCAGAAAGCATTTCAAGAGAAAGGTCTAAACCCAGTATTAAAGAAAGTTGTAGATGATGGATGGTTATTAATATGTTTATTTAAATGTTTACCTACTACTTTCGAATGAATATTTTTTTATGAGAAATCGCGACAGTTGCAATTCGAAGGATACTGATGTGGCTCAATGTATTGAAAGTGTCGATTGATGATGATTGATGGCGGTGATCACCAATAATTTAGGAGGGCCATCGTTGTTTGTCACTTTTTGTAGAGATTTCCTTACAGGAGATCGTCTAGGTAGATGCCACCGCAGTACTAGATATTCTGCTGCCAAGCAGTAATGTAAACGCATTTTTGCTTTAACTTTTTTTGTAAATAGGTACCTACGTGGGTACTCATAACTCATAATACACCCGGACACCCGGACACACAACAAACATTTGGCAGTAATAATTAAGCATATTATTTTTTAACAAAATAAGTTTGTACCTTCTAAACATATCTTCGGTAACAATATCATGTGGTGTTCTAATTTTCTCCTTGTCTCCGCCATCTTGAATCTTTGACAAGTCTTCTAAATAGTGCCCCTTTCCATCCAATAACTGAACGAAAATAATAGCACGTTAGCAGAATATAAGTAATTTTTAAAAATAAGCTTTTATTTATAATTTTATATGAAAGTAATGAGACGAACGATACACTCACCTGATGGTAAGAGACAACGCATGTCCATGATACACAGAACTTTGAGTTGCAAAACAAGGTCCAGGGCATCGCTGCTTTGGCGCTCATTACTTTAAGACTTTCGATGGTTAGTCTCAATAACCCAGTAATTTCCCTAGCTGCAGTACCCTTCAAACCGGAACACAGTAATGTTTACACACTACTGCTTGGCGGCAGAATATCTGGTACTACGGTGGTACCTACCTAGACGTCCTCCTGCCACCAAGCTACCACCAAGCATGTCCAGCAGCCATGTAAAGGTGAAATTTAAAACGGGCAATCAAAATTAAACGTGCATACAAAATTTCGCGTGTATGCTGTTGATCGTTGAAGAGTTCCATCATGGGTGTAGAGTCAGGTCAAGTTTACGACAAACATGCATCGCCATCGGAACTGAACCAACGTGTTAAATTTCATCCCCGTAGTAGATATAAGAAGATATGGTTGTAATTCTTGCAGCTTGCAAGATTTGATAACACATGCAAACATTGAATGTTAAATAAAAGCTTGTAAAAATACTGTATCTACTTTAAACATTTCCAGCACAAACTATAGCAGCTTTTGTTTATTTGCTAACGGCTTAAGCTATCATAGCTTTGGCATTTTTGATTGGCACTAAAATTTTGAGCGTACGCATAATTAAGTACTTACCTATCTACTTAGTAAGTACAGTCACTTAAGCCAAAAAAGGGGTCAACCTCGGTATGAATGATAATAAGCTGGTAACTTGTTTAAAGTTAAACCTTTATTTTGACATTCTAAAAGTTGTCTTATAAGTCTCATAAAATCTCGTGTCTGCGTCTTAAGTTATTCAAAATCAAAGGTCACATAAATCGCTTTTTTAATATCTTGGATTCTACGGATAATGACATTTTTACAAAAAAAAATTTAGAGCAATAATTTTTTTACCAAACATTTTTCCCCTTTTTAAATTAAAAAGTTGAAAATAATGTGCGAAGAACGCTCTACACTCTCTTATTCTCTACATACGTACACTGTAACGCAAGAGCAACTGTGAGTCCCGGATACCTCATACAAATTCAGTAAATCAGTAAAATATTAATAATTTCTGTGTATCGCTGTAATGGTCATGGACAGGCGTTATCTCTTACCATCAGGAGAGCGTCTCGTTCGTCTCATTATTTGTCACATAAAAAAAAAAAAAAATATATATAATTTATTAGTCTATACATTGTATAGGTACCTATACATTTAAACAAAGATATAATTAAAATATATTTACTCCTTTTTGTTTCTATTTAAAGTATATTAATATAACATTAAGATATACATTAAGTATTGATGCGTTTTTAATCATACAAAGAACGTAAGTACGTATTATTAAATGATTTCATTATAAGTATAATATGTGTAAAATGTCATTAGATACATTGTAATAAAATTAAAGCGGATTACAAAAACATACCTACCTATTTAAGTTATATGTTTAAATTTAATTACGAATAATAAATTGGTTTAAAAAGATTTTTTCCTTTAAATAAAGCTATTTTATTCGCAGTCGGGTCAAAGCATGTTTAAACTCATCAGCTTGTGACTGTACTTACCTATTTTATCACCCATTAAAGTGCAAATAACAGTAACATTTAACTTAATTTTTATTTATCATTAGAGTATTTTGTAACTGTTTGTTGTTTTTGTGTGTTCTGTGGTGTTACATTATAAAAAGAAATCGACCTTTTAAATAAAGAATTTAATTGGACCCTCTTTTTTTACAATTCAGTCTAAAATGTATGAAAAAAAAAACAGTTTTCGTTTAGTTGATACTCCAGTACTTTCGTACTGGATAGAGACGCTGTCCCTGTTCTCATACTTTCACTTTAGGTATAGGAAATATTTACATACCCAGTTATCCTTAGCGCGTTTGACAAACTCTTTCGCTTCGGTGTCGGCTGGATGGTTGCACAGAACGGAGCAGGCGTGTGAGAACGGATTGTACAAGCCAGCGTAAGGCCTCAGCATGAACGGCGCCGGAGTCACTTCGCATCGCAGCTCTACGATGTTCTGGAATTATGGTATCAAAAGAAATCAGCTACAAAACTTTGGTTAAGTAATTAATATATAAGTAACACACTGCACATTCTACTATCGGACGGCCAAGAGCTCTGACATCAATATTTCATGGTCGATGTTTCAAAAATTTTAACGAAACCCCTTGATTTCGCTGTACGTTTTTAAATAGTGGCATTTGCTACCAGAATTAGTGTTCTCCGGTACAATCTGGATGATTTTAAGTCGGGAGTGAATCGGTTTCTACCAACTTAGTAACATGGTTAGGTACTTATCGTAACGCGCATCTTCGCTTGACATTCGACGATAGACTTGATTGACGGCAAGTAAGCCTATTCGTTATGATTATTTTAAGTAAGTAGTATTTCTACGAGTTACTACTCTCACAGACACACACACATCACACACAATCTGGAGAGTGGAGAGCGTTACCTATTTAGCGCCACCAATTAGTAGGTAACTACACCGAAGGAAGATGTGGCCAAAAGCCCCTTCATACAAAAAAAAAGTATTTACGTATAGTTATTTTAGAGTTATCTGACTTCCATAGTACCTACCTACCTACAAGCTTTGCTAAGTTTGGGGTCGGATAGCACTGTGTGTAATGCCCTACAATATTTATTTATTTTTAATACCTAATAAGCTTAAGGTGCCGTTTAAAGAAAAACATCGTAAGAAAACCACAGTAATATACCCATATTACACTCAAATTGAAAATCTACCAAACGGTGTGTTCTGAGAGCCTCGCTTGAACGCCAGTTCCATTTCAGGCTAGGTGTGCTTACCATCTTCGACCACACTGTCATCAGGTGAGCTATGGTCAAGCACCTAGCCTGTCAACCATAAAAAAATATTACGTGTAAGTATTTAATTTATAAAACCGTTGGATTTTGAAGGATTATATTTAATAAGTACGTAGTATTAATTATTGAAAAGATCTCAAGCAGAATTTTAGATATTTGTTATAAATTTTATGACATGTCATAAACTGCTAGCCAAGTCTCTTCTCTACATAGTATAAAACAAAGTCGCTTCCCGCTGTCTGTACACTTAGATCTTTTAAACTACGCAACGGATTTTAATGCGGTTTCCATCAATAGACAGTGACTCAAGATGAAGGTTTATAAATAGGTATAATACATGCATTATATTATCTATGTATTATACCTACATTGCACCTGTGCGAAGCCGTAGTGGGTCGCTAGTAGTGCCTATATTTTTAAAACAATTAAGATCTATTAGCATTTTTTGCTGGTTTTATTAAGTGTTTATAGCACCTCATGATCTGTCTATTTTGTTTTATATCTCCTATAGCTGTCTGCAGGAGATCACCTTTATCAATAAGGCCGCCACATGTGGCTATAGCTCGTAAAGTTTTAATTGCTCTTTTTTCTGATATCTGGTGTACAAAATAAAGAGTCTCTATTAGAGACCGGTAACTTTCTAGATCGGTTTACTTTGTAAATAAATCATGAAGTAGGAAGGTGGTTCGAAAATTTACAGAGCATGCAATATGGAATTAAACTACCTACATACAATTTAACTTCGTAGCCTAGATTGTTGAAGTGTTTATGTTGATATTATGCTTTGTTATCAATTTTTCATAACAGTTTTGTGATAAATATCCTTTTATTTAATTAGCCTCTTCTAAGGCATTACGTTCAACTGTGGTATATGTCACTCGACGTCTCCGCTGAATACATCCTACTAATATTATTTACTAGCTGCGCCCCGCGGTGTTACCCGCTACATTTTTTCGGGATAAAAAGTAGCCTCTGTGTTAATCCAGGGTCTCAGCTACCTCCATACCAAATCCGTTCAGTAGTTTTTGCGTGAAAGAGTAACAAACATCCATCCATCCAAACTTTTACATTTATAATTATTATAAAAATAATTATTAATGTGTGTGTTGTTGTGTTACTAAATCACGCAAAAACGGCTGAACGGATTTGGATGAAATTTGGCACACATATATATATACCTAGTTTATTACCTGGATTAACATATTATACTTTATATCGCGGGAAAATGTTTGGTTCCTGTGGGATTATCAAAAAAACTAACTACATGACTTATCCACTTGAAATTTGGTATAAATGTGTCTTTCGGAACATTATTCCAGAATAAAAGGTATCCTTTATAGGTAAAGGTATTCAGGTAATTAAGTTGACCAATTTTCAATGACAGATTATCGGATTTTCTATTGCTCTTTCGTTAGATACATGTTTAATTTCTCTCTGGACCCGATGCGGACGAAGTCGCGGGTACAAACTGGTTGGGAATATATCACATGCTATACCAACGGATGATTCCGATGACAGGCAACGAGATTCTAACATAAATATTTAGTAAATTACTAATATACCCACCTCAATATGCTGCAATTTGATTGAAGGTTTCTGCGAGACACTGGCTAAAAGACCCGTGTTACTAGTTAGCCCCATTGTGTCATCTTATTAGCTTTCGTTTAAAAGCAAAAACAGTGTATGCTTCCTTATTGTCTTCCTCACAAACAGTAACTATCGATTTAACTATCTCCTAGTAACGTAACAAGATATAAAAATACTAACAAAGGTACAAAATATACCAGAGAAATCCAATAAGATAAATTATAAACTCTTAGTAAATTGCTTCCGAGAACGATACACAGAATATTAATCGGAGGTATTAATGATAGATTAATAGCGTGACACATGCCTTGCCAGTAATGATAAACGTTTGTAAACTTGCAAAAAGGCAAGTTTTTATGCAAATTAAAGTCCATTATGTAGGACAAACTGCGGTGCGAGCGCACTTTCTATAACATTGTAACTGATTGAATCGAAACGTGCCTCGGAAGTAAACACGCTGTAGCTCGTATTCTTACTGCATTTGATGTGTATTAACTTAAAAGTTATATAGTTAGCATAGTTGTCGATATTAACAGGGCTGTAAAGTTTTAACAGTCGATTGTTTAGCCTTCACAATACCCAAGATAAGTTCCTGCTACATTCACGTTTGTAACTTAAAATTTATGTTCTTGTCTACTTTAAATAAAACATAAAACTTGAATTTTCCACATATATTATTCAAAAAATTTACACAAAAGCACTAAGACATCCATTTAACCTTATTGTCTAAATAAATGAAGTTATTAAACAAACACTCAACCTCTTAATCGATATATAATTTGTCTCTAAAAATAATACGCATCTTCTGTTTTAAGAAAATATGTGAAACTATGGCAGTACCAACAGAAATCTTTATGAAGCGATGTTTTAAAACAGTGTTACTCTACTTGAATAAATCTATGTATTTAAACAATACTAACAGGATCCCTAATATATTATAGAAATATATTACAGTAGTGGTGCATTAGTATTTGAATGTGTACATTGGGCGAATTACAATACTCTTACATTTACAATAAATTACTCTTTATTATTATAGAGATAGTTACCTTACTTACTTACTTATTATAATCAAGCCGTTTTGTTGGCTGAATATAGAAAGGTACATCCAAGGTTTGTATACCTTTCAAACTATATTATATTAAAATGTACATTTCGTGTCTTCATTTGTTTGTAGGTTAATTTATGAATTTATTTCTCGTTATCTACCAACAAGATAACTTTTGATTTAATGATTTCAACACGTTTTCTTTATTCCTATCTATACTTTACCGTGTGCTTTATCGTGACTTTCTGATCTCCAATCAGAATTTCCAATAAGACCTTGCACACAATCATATTTAAAGTTTATTTTCAATACTTTACAATTAGAATCTCTTAAATCTCAAAAATAAATAGGTATACAGTATACACGTATGTATTTCTCTGTTATGGCTGTAAAATTTGGTATTGGGGGGGGTTTCACACCGCATGCGCATCGTACTGTGTTCATGACAGCTCTTAACAGTGCAAAACAGTCACTTGATTTTTTTATTAAGGTTTCGTATCACAAGTATATCTAACGCTATTTTAATAAAAGCAAAATGATTTTTATATTGGTAGTGCAGACCTTAGATCAAAGACTACGAATAATCTGGATAGAAGCCCAATTGTTGCTTTCATGCCTCATTTGTTTTGTTTTTTTATTATATTTGTTTTTGTTGTTGGTAATTTTATGTTTTCAATATTTTTATGTGTATTTCTTTTGTCCTGCAAGGGCTCACCGGAAAACCAGCGCTGGTCATACTACTTAGTATGACCAGTATTATGCTGAGGTAAGCCCCTATTTTGTAACTGTCTGTTTGTTTGTTTTTGCGTGTTCGATTGTGTTAGAAAATAAAATTATTTTCTTTCTTTCTTTCTAATTACAAAGATCACTTGGGTGCTTCACACTAGAGTACGAATGGCGTGAAAAAAGCTTTTAGATCCGTTACTATACAAATACAAAAAATGTACTCTGCACAGATTGACATCAAATGAATTATAATAATAAAACACTTGACGCAGTGGGGAAAAACAGACTCATAATGGCTCTTTCCATCAAGAAAGAGTAAACAGATTTGCAGGTGGCGGATAAATTAGCGGACTTTAATGTTAGAAAACATTTCAAAAATAACAGATACACTTTATTACCAATTTAACAGCGCGCATAAAACTTTCGTGTCACATTATCGGCCTTTGCGAATCGCACGTCGTCAGTGCATAAAGTATTTTCGCTCATCACATAAAACGCGTTACTGCCACCAAGCGTATTATTAGCAGCCATAACAGAGAACGAATCACATAAAACAACGTACGCAACTGTACAAAATTGCATTCAATAATATGTATAGCTCACCGTCTGTTATCTCTTATTGTAAAAGTTCGGAAACCTCTCATTAAAGTAATTATTAGTAAATTATTGCATTCAATATCAATAAAAGCAACATATCAATTAGATACGTTTTCTCACGGCGAAACCTCCCCGTAATTGATATGCGAGTGATAATAGCTTCACAAATGAAGATTACGCCACAGATTGTATGCTGTCAATTTTAATGCCACACTATGTTCGTCTCTAGAGTCGAGCCTTCAGAAAAATATGTTCCGATAAGATTCCTTTCGAGTAGAAATAAGAGCTGATCACTACGGTACAGTATGTAAAAGGCAAGTTGGTTAGAAAGGCAAGTTCTACTCTGTACTATACTTAATAGTTATACTTAATTAGTTATTATAATATTCATATAAATTATTATGTCATGAACATAAAACAATAATGTGTGTAATTTACATTGAATGTAATTACTGTAGTCGTGTGGTCCATTAGCATGAATTCCGACTGCGTAACTAGCACCCTTGCAAACCTCCTTAGTGTAACTCTAGTGTCGCTCGGCCAGCCCGACCGGCATACGCCGCCGAACCCCATCATTTGCAAACGAAAGATTACTAGTAAATGGTCATTAAAAGTGCAAGTTATTATATTCATTATCTCCATTAGTTCTCCAGTCGGCAGAACGTCGTCGGTGCAAACCGGCCGATCGGGACCATCAAAAAGATAATTCTATCTAAACGAGATGTAGAAAAAACACGTCTTATTCATCAACCACAAAAGAATAATTATGACTAGTAGTTAAATAATAGATTTGAGCATGGATAATAAGCGTCCTACGAGACCATGCGACTATAAAAATATTATAAAACTTAAATACTTTACATCTCTATCATAAATATAAATTACATAATACAGTACAGTCACACATAAAAAAACTTTACCGTTCGAGTCCGAATATGAGGCGCGAATTCATTCTCGCGAGACAGCCCGAGATCCAATAATTCGGCCAATTAATGACGACACGCACTATTGTATATTTTACAGTACACACGGGGTTTTCATAAATTTGACGTGTGTTTTAGGGTCTCGCACCGTTTCGGAGAAAATGTAAAGGCGGCGGAACACTTCACTTCAACGAAATACGAATTTAAGTCACTGAGCGGGCGGGTCGCGCGGCGCGGAGGGCGCAGGCGCGGGCGGCGGGCACTAGGGGCGCGCAGCGCGGGCTGCCTCCTCGAGCGCGCGTACCTTGAGCTCACGCTCTCGCTGCTGGCGGAGCAGCTCGTCGTGGTGCGCGGGGTGCAGGAAGCCGCGCTCGCGCTCCAGCAACAGCTGACGGTGAAGCTGCTCGCTGGCCGCAGCCTGATGCGCCAGTTGCTCTGCGTATGGCCGTCCCAGCAGGTCAGGATGCGGCAATGGCCGGTAAGGACCCAGCCCCAGCGCCTCCTGCTGCGCATGCGCTGCCGCCGCCTGCTGACCCGGGTGCAGGTGCAGGTGTGTATGCGAATGCGCATGAGTGTGTGCGTGCGTATGCGCGTGGTACTCGGGGCTGATACCAGCCATCTGCAGCCGCACCATCGGGTCGGCAGCCAGTGCGAGCCGCTCAGCCGCCTCAAGCTGCGCGGCCGCGACGCCGGGGTGCGGGTGGTGCCCGTGGTGTTGCCCAGGCCCGCCCGCCGACCCTTGCTGTGCGCCGGAAGACGCCGCGGATGGGATGCCGAGACGCTCGAGGCGTTCGCGGTCCAACTGCGAAAGTGCAGGCCCATGCCCCGGCGGGTACAGCCCGAACTGCACGGGGATCGCGCCCTGCGGCGGCGGCGGTGGCATGCCGTACCGCCGGTGCATCTCAAGCCAGTGTGGATCAAGCGCGCGCGGACCTACGTTGTTCTTGAGCAACTCTTCCTTCAGTCGGTCGTTGAGTTCGCGCTCGCGCAGCTCGCGAATTTCGCGATCGCGTTTCTCGCGTTCCAGGTGCTCGAGCTCTAGACGCTCGCGTGCGCCGGCCGCGCCATACATGGAGCTGAGTTGGTACTGCAGCATGGGGTCCATGCAGTGGCGCGGCAGGTTACCAGGGCTAAAGCCAGCATGTGGCCGCGCGTACTCAGATAGCGTGCGCATCGCCGGAGTGTCTGGGTACCCGGGCGGCCGCTGGAACCTGTCGTAAGGCGATGTTATCGTCTCTATAGCTCCTCGCGACGGGGGTTTTGTATCCGGTTTCTCCGGCGTCGCAATCTTTCTGTGCGCCTGTTGCGCTATTTTTTCCCTCTCCTCCCTGTCCCGCTCGGCCTGCTTCCTAAGACGCTCCTCCCTTTTCCGTGCGAGCTTCGATTCCGGCACAGGTTTAAAAATGAGATCCGTCCGCGTGCAAGAGTTGTAATCGCCGCGATTCCAGTGTCGCAGGAAGATGGCTGACTGAGACCTGTGACATTCCGTATCTTCTATCTTGGGCTCGGGACTTGGGCCATGCGAGATGTGCGCCGGACTCGGGATTTCCTCCTCCTCCGGCTGAGACTGGGTTTCGAGTTTTAGCTCGGGGTTTTCTTCCGGTATCGGTCGAGGAGGCCCTCGTAAATGCGGATGTTGCGATATGTGATGTGGTGAGCCGGGTCTGGGATGTTGTAGACCCGCTGCTGCTTGTGCGTGAAGTCTTAGGCTCTCGATGGAGCTTGGTCCGGGAGGAGGCAGACCGAGTCCAATAGGATGTCCCATGGACGGTGGCTGTATCATCAAATGACTAGGATTTCCAGGAAGCATTTTCTGGTGATGTCTCAGCAACATGGAATCGGCCGGCGATAACCTCTCAGGATGATGTGCCAGATGATGCGTATGATGATGAGTGTGATTATGATTGTTCATCATATTTAAATTCGAAGACGAACTCGTGGTCTGTGATACGCTTGCCGACAAGTGATGTGGAGAATTAGAGTGAGAATTGCTCTTCTGTTGGGTGTTGATTTTGTGCTGTATTGATTGTGACGAACTGCTCGAAGTCGAATGTGAGATCGACAGGGTGTGGTTGGTGCCGCCACCAACATGGTTAGGTTGCTTTTCGGTGCTTGTGTGAATAGAACTGTGATGACTCGTCGAATGGTGCTGAGTCATAGTAGTTTCGTGAAGTTGATGTCTCTCGGTGGAAGAGTTCGAGTTTCTCGGATCGTCGTTACTTTCGGATATCTCTCTCAAAGATCTCGTGGTAACAGAAGAACTTGTACTGTGGCTGTGATGTGCACTGAGCATCGTCGTGGATTCTATTGTCGCCGGTTTTACTGGTTCGTGTCTTCCTGGCGTGCTTACTGAGGGATGCATTGGCGGTATCGGGTGCGGCTGAGGAGGAAGCCCGTAGGGACCATAAGGATAGGGCATCGAGTAACCCGGATGTGGGTGGGGGTAATAGGGATGCATCGCATGCGCAGCCGCCGCTGCAGACAGTTGGAAGATCGACGGATGATGTAGCAGAGGATGGTGTGGATGATGCAGAGGAGATGCAAACGGATGAGGATGTGGGGGACCTTGTTGCCCAGAGTGCATTATTGGTCCCGGCATTGTCGCAGGAATAGACAGAGGCGTCGGATTCATAAGATTTAAGGCTGAATGCGACACTGGGATGTTCGGTTGCACTGGTGAAGCCGATATGTGTCTGGATTGAGACGGACTGGTTAAATGCCTTTGGAATGGTGATGTTGTCGACGATGGATGTGGCCCATGAGCTGGAGTTCCATTGAGACTGGGCTGACTTTTGATTGGTGTTGGTGTATGAGGGCTCTTAACCTGAGGCGCCGCAATCGAATCCGGTCCACTACTTTGGCTTGTATTAGCCGTAGTAATATGAGGCTGATGTAAGAAATCTGGTTCCTTCTTTATACTTTCAATCCTGGGACCCAAGAAAGCACTGGGTGCATTACTATTTTCATTTGTGGGTTGACTCGGGGGCCTACTGCTGTTTTCAACACTTGATATTGATTCTCTATCTCGTTCAGTAGTTAGATGCTGTGCTATGGCACTTCCAATGGGATAGCCTGGTACCTTGACTTCTTTAAGAGATTGTAGTGGGTCTGCCTGAGTAGATAGATTTGCTGGCATATTATCTGGCACTTCTTGTTTGATCTTCAAATCCTGTGGCACTGATGGATCATTTTGGCTCGATGAAATGTTGGTTCCGGCCAAGGTATGAGTAGGAGGTACTGGTTGCATCAATGGTGGCATAGAACCTGGTTTATCTAAACCTGGATGGCTAAGATGACTAGGATGGCCAGGGTGTCCTGGATGCCCATATAGAGATGTTGGCATGAAACCATAAGGCCCAATGCTCGGTCCTCCTCCAACAGATATCAAAGGTCCAGGAGGTAACAAACCTGCAATTGATGGTTGGCTGAGAGGTGGTGGAGGCATACTGTGTCCTGATATAGATATAGGAGGTTCTGAAGGTCTTAAACCCAGATTTTCTGGTCGTACTGGGTGAGGGAACACTGGTGGCCTTATGCTACTGCTAGAAGCATCGAGTTTTGGCACATGCTGCGTTTTCAAATCAGTTGGTTGCTTATCTTCATTTTCAGGTTCCTTTTCCTGAGCATGAGCTGGGGAAATTGGTTCTGTATTAGCTGTTGTGGGATGTTCCATAGGAGGTGGGGATGACCCACGAGTATTATTAGGTGAAGGACTTATTCTCTGCATTGAATCAAGTCGTGTAGCGTTTGGAGAGTCTACTTTACTTCCTGTTGAAATGGTTGCAGTGAATATTTCTTGTGTATTTTGATTCTTCATTTCACTAGCTTCATCTCTAGGTTCTAATTTTATTACTGTCTTCAAAGGATTTATGTGTGGGTTATGCTTGTTAGGATCAACGCCAAAGTTCATATTGGGAGAGTACCCAAATGGAGGCATGCCACCTGAAAAATCTTTTGCACTTCTAATGAAAGGACTATCTTTTGAGATATTAAGGGGGCTGAAGATGTTGTTTGGGACTCCTTCGATTTTAATATTATGACTAAGTTTTGGATTATAAATGTGACTATCTTTCATGAAGAAGTTTGGAGTTTCCAAATTGAGAGGTTTATTGGGTTGATTTATAGTATGTCCAGGGAAATTATGAGAGAGAGGATCTTTTGGATAGTCTTCCTTTTGCAAGTTATGAGGTTGTTCATCCATATCAATTTCCTCTTTTATCTTTATCTTTTCAATAGGTTCTGTAGACATAGGAGTAACTTTCGGTATGATAAGTTCAGTTTTTGGAAATATCGTGTTTTGAACTGTAAGAGGTCTCGGTTCAATATTTTCAAGATTTTTAGAAACATTAGAATCAGTTTTCAGGTCCAAAGCAGATCTATCATCTTTATCTGCAGCCGATTTGAATACTGGAGGTAAGGGATCCTTTTCTATCTTTACATTTGTTTCAGAGACTTCTATTTTAGGTGTAACCTCCATAGGTTTTGGAGGAAGTTCTGTAGGTTCTGGCTCTTTAGCTTTTTCAGTGTTTTCTTTATCAGCTTTATTAAAACTAAAGTCACAAACTTCCGGTTCTGGATCTGGTGTTTCAGTTTCATCCATTGCTGGAAAACTATCATTTGTGAGACTTTCCGAAGGACTCTCTGGGGGATCTTCTCTTTTTTTCTTCATTTGCACATCACCATCCATAATCCCTTCAACTTTGGAATCATCTGGCAGACGTTTCTTGACTTTAGAGACATCAACTTTTGTGCCATTAGTACTACTTGGTACTTTCTTTTTGACATCTTTACTTACTGGTGAGGACAAAACCTTTTCAGCTACAACATTATTATTTGTAGTTTGTACAATAGGTTTGCTGGGTTTAGTCTTAGATTTTGCATCATTATCACTTTCATCTTGTATCTTTTTGCTAGGTGTAGTTTGTTCTTTTGACTTATTTCTAGTTCTCATTCTACTTGGTGAATCTTCAGGGTTATCAGGAGTTCTACCATTATCTACTTTAGCCATATCACCTGCATCTCTGGAATCACTGTCTTCCTCTGAATTTTCATCTTCTGTGACAGAACTCATTTCTCCAGCTTCTTTGGGATTAGGTGAAGGTCTCGAACCATTAGTATCTGGTACAGGAGTCGCTTCAGGAGTCTGTTCTTTGGGGGTACCAGCACGTGAGTTCCTTGTATTTCGCACACGCCTCAATGAAGCTTGTCGTCTTCTTCTGTGCGGCCTATTACTACTAGCACCTGGTGTCTTTTTCCACAAATAGTAAAACTCGACTAGCTCAGCAGTGTCTTTATGGGGTAATAGATCTTTTCTTATTTTGAAAAAATTCTTACCAAACTGCCGAATACCTTTGACGAATCTTTTTGTTTCCTCTTCAGACCACTTTTTCTCAATTCCTTTAGGGACTGGGCACTTGACGAGGGCTTGTAAGGCTCGGCCTGGGTCGTAGCCCGAGTCATGGAGAACGTCGAGTGCATTAATAGTGGTATCATCACGACTGGCGGCCACGCAGCCATCATCAGGGGAACCACCGTCACACATGCCAGCGAACGCAGCCATGGAGCGCGCAGCACGTAAGTACATAACAAGGTCCCGGTCCGTGGCCTGAGCCGGCAGCCACCGCAGCTCTTCTCCTCCAGAGCAAGACTCGTCTGCTCCGAGAGGACCGTTTACTCGCATATCAGGTAAACACGCATAGATATCCTTATCCTTCACCGGTTGATTAGGGGTGCCCACTTGAACCTCCCCTTGATTCTGGGCCATGGTTCGCGTCTAATGGGCTATTTACACTGGACACTTTTACGTCCTTCACATATCACTCACTGTAGTCTCTTCACATTATTGTTCGGTTATTGCCTAATGTAAACACATCAGAAACCCATTTTAGATGTATAATTGATGGTCCGTAAAGCTGTAAGTATGCCAATATACATAATTATTACTTCTAATGGCTACCATTACACGATGCATTGTGTTTCATTTTATGGCTTTGTATGATACGCACTTTCTACTATGATTTAAGTTGCTGACATTCACAGTAAAAACGAGTCTTTAGTGTCAATAAATAAGCGAATTCTACTGATAATTTAGTAAAATGCTATCTACATGCACCCTTTTGTTTAGCTTCACCTTTCTTTAGAACTTTCATAGACAAACTTTGTTTCTACAAAATGGCAGCCACGAAATAATTTTTTTTTTTTTTTTAATAATTTGCCCTTTCGGGCAGGCTAAAGCTATAGAGCCATACTGCCTTGTCTTAAGTGTTATTTCTGCTGTATCTTAGTTATAGTTATCGTCAAAGTCGTCTTTGTCAAGTCCAGTTCGTGTCAGTTAATTCCAGTCATGCTTTAGTAAAGTAGTGGCAACTTTACTACAAAGCTTCGATGGAGTTTTGGAAGCAACACGAAAACTCATGTTTCACCACATTATATCATTTTTCCACACTCGCGCTTGTAATTCGGCTCTTTATGAATAAAACACCACCATTTTTATGCATAAACACTCGACAAAACACTAGTTTTGGAAAAAAATACAACGGAGCGACACGACTCTTCCCGCGTTCCCGCCAAAACCTCGCCACGAAATAATATTTTTTAAATTCGTTCCAGTATACGCATAAATCTATATACAGAATTTCAGAAAAAAAAAACAATAAACACGTAGGCTCATTTATGGAACGTCTTGAATGATCTTTTATCTTCTTCATTGCTTCTTTATCTAGGCGAATTAAAATACAGTTTGTAAAATGGATACTATGGTCACCATCAAATAGTTGATTTGCCAGTTGTTACACTTATCACAAACATTTTCTTTTCTTTTGGATGTAATCTTTAATTTAAACGGTAAAGAGTTAATCAATCAAGCAAACAACTCGAGCGACAGCAAAAATAAATGAATAGTTTTATGTTAATGAACTCAACACTAAATAATAAACTAAGCATGTCTTATTTGTACGTCGTGACTACTACCACTGAATTACTTCACTAGGCTCGCTATGCAAGTATACCATCTAATTAACATAACATTGTGTGTTAATGTTTCTAAAAAATTACCTATTTTTTTAATGATAACGTAACGATAATAATTGATGATGTTAATAATAAACTATTAAAAATGATCATTAACATGAGCAAATTTTTGCCCCTAATTTGACTCATGTAAATAATCCCACTAGTATTATGAATGTAAAAGTTTTGGATGGATGGATGGATGTTTGTGACTCTTTCACGCAAAAACTACAGATCGGATTTGGATGAAATCTGGTATGAAGGTAGCTGACACATTTTAGATTCAGAGAATTAACACATAGGCTACTTTTTATTCCGAAAACATGTAGAAAATTCAACCCAGGGGGCGCAGCTATTTGATCATAATAGTAAAAAATGTATTTGGTTTTGTTAATTTCAACTAGGATAAGATTGTGATTATTCTTTATTACTAGCCTTTCGCTCCGGTATCGCATGGTTACAGTTTATTTCGGTAGTCTAATTAAAAAACGTTTTACTTTTTTACTTTATACAAAAGATCAACTACGATGTATTAAATATACCTACAAACATAATTATATTTATATGATAGAGAAAATCATATCAAAATCTGTTGCATGATTTAAAAGAAATAATCGAACAAATATACAGACACGACGCGTGTAGTGACTTTGTTTTAAACATATTACATATTTAAAAATAGTCAAAAAATATAACAATACTAAACGATCTCTAAACTCAAAAATCACAATGTAAATAGATAGTTTATTAGGAATGGAACGTTTTAAAAAACAATACTTATGTCTATGGAATCAACTCACTTTTTTTAATTTATTGGCATCTGGATAAAAGATGTAAAGCCTTTTTTCGTATTACCATAAAATTAAAGTTTTCTTCAAGCTTAGTTAATTAAGTTAAAACTTTTTTTTACTATTATAATCGTGAGATTTTGTTTGAATTTATAAGATGTATTACAGCATCATCAACGGACCCACTCGTCACTGTTCAGTGCTTCTCTATGAAGAGTTGGCAGCACTGCCTGTTACTACAACTGTCTTCAACTCGTCAGTTTGTTAAGCTTTCTGTAAAAGTAAAGTAAACATTGAGTTCATATAATGGAGGTGAAAACTTATGTACCAGTACTTATAATAGATAAAATTGAAAAACAAATCAAAAGTTAAAACACCCAAGTCTGGTGTGAGATTTCTTGACTGTGTAATTGATTCAATTTCAACAATTCAAGAGATGTCTTCCGACGATTCTGAGGATGAGCCCCTGTCCGTCTTGGCGGCACTGAAAAAACGAGATGAATCAGGGCTTGAAATATACCCAATAATTAAAACTGAAGGTTCTACATCGAAACTCTTAATAAAAAAGGAATGCGACATATCTATAACACTTCAGCAGCAGTTGCAGAGTGGGCTGCTACCGGCAATTGTCGAAAGGCCGACAGATGTATGGTTGTATTTAACAGATTTTAATTTAACCGGGCCGTATACTTGCCTCCTCTGTTCTGAGTGGTTCATTAATAGGAATAGAATTGTCATACACTATGTGATCGATCACAAAAAAGATTACTGTGGAATCTGCAGGTTGGTACCTACATTTTTATCGACTTTTAAAAGAAGCAAGGTTTTTAGTTGATATTTTATTTAATTGAAGTTTCTTTTACACATGTTATAAGCTAAGAATTGCTATAGTTAATCATTGATCATATGTATATAATGACTACCTACTACCACCCACCACTACCACCCACACATAATTTTCCTGGATGGTTTACATCCAAACAGGTTTCTAAGACCAAATTCATACACTTAAAGAAAAGATTGAGCTGGCTTTCTCGTTACCTGAAGGATTTAATCTAGATTTTTTCAAGAGATAGATCAAAATCTTTTTATTGAATATTTTCTTTAGTCTTCATTGTCACATCATTATAATATAATTGACCACTATCTGTAATTGACCACTAATTACATATATTATATGTAATTAGTGGTCAATTACAGAAAAATGTAATGTGAAAAAAAAAAATTACTTGATTAACCTTAGAATTATATAAATGGTAAATGAGTGGCTTCTTGATGGTGGTGGATAATATTTCTCCACCACCAATTAATACAAACACTACAATATTACACAAATATTGTTTATGACTGTTGTTAATATAAATTAATTGCTGGAAAGAGTATCTAAAGCTTTGCTGGTAGGATCTAATAAAATTTGGTTAGGCAGGGATGTAGACACTGGCAGTGAAGGTAAGTGTCAAACACATTTATTTAGCGGGTTGCCTTATACTGAATCAAGATATAGGCACTGTTTGAATTTCCAAACCTTTATCGCTGTGGTCCTGGTACCAACACTACTAAAACATTGAATGCTAAGAAGTTTAACCTTTTTGTTTTGAAGATTATTATTTGTATCAATAGTTTAGCAAGTAAAATAAATCTAACACATAATTTAATAATTACAGATACTTAGTACCAAACAGAGAAACATGGTGGCAGCATCAAAAATTCCATATCCCATGGAAATGCTCACAATGTACTGAAAGTTTTCCAGTTCAGTCAGAGCTTCGTAAGCATTTCAGTGCTGCTCACAATCTTGTTCATTGCCACTTCTGCTACTTGCGCCTTCCTGATGGTGACCAATATCACAAGCATTTGCTTCAAAAACATTGTGTCACCAAAGTATCTGGTATTCATGGAGATTGTCTGTGGGATTTTGAATGCACAGGCAACCAGAATTTTCAGTGCCTACTCTGTTCAAAGTCAGTAAATGTTGGTCGACAATTTGCAGACCATTTCATGTCTCATCATCACTTTACTCTTAAATGCTTCATGTTCTACGTTGCCGGCATTGATCTACCATTTAAAGTAAAAGGTGCAGAGTTAACACCAGATTTTGTTGATACACAACTCAAAGCATATAGCACTTTTGGTTATGTTGACTTTATAAAGAGCCTGAAATTCAAAGAAGAATCTGTGACAGTTACTGAAGAAATTCCAATTACAGTTCATTGTGAACCAGAGTTTAAGGAACATAGTGAAAATGATGATGATGGTGAAGATTTAAAGCTCAGCGAGGAAATAAAGTGTTACAGAGGAATTCCTGACTTTGACGTTTCACATATAGAAGTAATAACAACACAAGAATGCTATTCTGAATATATTGAAGGAACATTAAACAAACTAAATTTAAATGTAATGCCTGAATCATCAGAAATTACCTACCCGAATTTTGCTATTGAATCAAAACCAATCAACTGTTGCCTTTGTACTGAAGTATTTATGAAAAAAAATAATTTGGAAAGCCACATGACTAAATCTCATGGCATAAAAGCCCTGCCGATTTACTGGTGTAGAGTTTGTGCTGCGGCATTTGATAGTTTCTCAGAGTTGGAGATTCATTCTGCACAAGAATTAAGTGAATTCGGGGATCTGTGGATTTGTCAGTTCTGTGATCAAGAGTTTGATGGCCGAGAAGACACTAGGAAACATTTGACTGAACACTGGCATGAATTACAGTATGATAACTGCTTCAGTCCACACCTAGGATTCAAATGCAAGTTCTGTCCGATTCTCTTTTGGAACGAGACTGACAGAGAGTCTCACCATGTTAACATGCACGCTGAAAAGAACAAGGTCGACTTTTATCACTGTATATGTGATGAGGTTTTTGGTGATAAGGTACATATAATTACATAATTTTAACTAAATGTAGTATAGGTATGAAAAGAAGATCCCGCTATAATGGGTGTCTGCAAGCTCCCAAATTACCCAAATTTGTTTTGTCATTGAATAACAATTGATGAAAGATCATCAAGGGAGAAAAAAGGGAAGGGAATGTTAATAAACATCTCTCTGCGTTGGCAATGCATCAACAATGTTATTGGTATCCATAGGCGATGATGAGCTTACCATAAGGCAAACTGTCCACATGTTTGCTGCACTTTAAATATACAAAAAAAGATGGGTTAAGTTTCATACTTAAAATAGATCCTATATTCTAATTTGTATGACACGTGTACAAGAAAGGAGGTCTATGATAGCAGTTAGCAACTACATACTAATAAAGTTTAAAATATAGAATTATTTTTTTTATTAAGAATTGCTTTGCAACGGAAACTATTTTGTTTTGCAGGTATTTTTCGTCCATCACTATCTAACCAAACACAATTGTGATACTTCATATCTCCTAAAATGCTGTATTTGTTCCATCGTGTTTGAGTATGTAGACGACTTGAGGAGTCACTTTAAAAACCATCATCCGGAGGCCAAAAAAATATTTTGTTGCTTGGATGATTGCAAATACAGGCCTTTTAGCCAGAGGAAATCTTTCCTTATACATTTAAAGGTAAGTTTTATTTTACATTTCTAGAAAACTTACTTCATGAGTAAGAATGATTTTGTGTAAAACTACGATTTCAAATAACTATTATTATTCTCACTGTTCAGTTATTAGTTCTATAATATGGAAAGTGATTAATTGATAAAAATATTTTTTTTTTTGTTCATATAGCCTTTTAACCCGACTGCAAAAAAGGAGAGCAATATATTTCTCGGACATGTCTTTAATGAAGTTAATTTTTTACCTCATTTCATGTGTAGCTTTTGATAAAGAAATAAGTAATAAGTTTAACTACATTTAGTTTTAATTTTTCTTGTTATAATTTTTTTTTATGGTTTACAGGCTAGGTGTTTGACCACAGCTCACCTGATGTTAAGTGAAGGTGTAGTCGAAGATGGTAAAGCACACTTAGCCTGGAATGGAACTGGCTCTCAAGTGAGGTTGCCGGAACACACCGTTAGATGCTTGGCAGCAGATTTTCAACTTGAGGGTGGTAGCTAGCCAACCGAGTACTAGAAAGTACCCTACCACCATGCTATGGTTTCCTCACGATGTTTTCCTTTACTGGCAGCTCAAGCTCATTGTTGGGGCTTGAACCCACGCCCTTCGGCATGCGAACCTACCGCGCTAACCACTAAGCTATCATCGCTACAAATCATAATCATAACATCTTTTTAGTCTATGTAATGTATTATATATGCATTTGGGTGTACTATTACCTAATGTCAGGTAGATCTCCTCAGCAGGAGGCCATCTCAATCAGTAAGCCCCCAAATTGAGCACTGCAGTATATCAGATATAGTGTGTAAACATGATGAGTAATCCGGTTTGAATATCTCGAAAGTACCTTTAATGAGTGGCAAAACATTGCTGCTTGATTTATAGAAAGAAAAAGATTTTATTTTGCAACAAAAACAAAATCGAACAAACCGAGACAAAACAGTTACAAAATAAGGGCTCACCTCAGCATAGTACTGGTCATACTAAGTGTGACCAGCGCTGGTCTTTCGCTTAGTTATCGTGTATTTGGTAGTGCTTAGTTTTGTTATTCTAAGTTTTAAGAAAAAGATTTTATTTTGCAACAAAAACGAACAAACCGAGGCAAACAGTTACAAAATAAGGGCTCACCTCAGCATAGTACTGGTCATACTAAGTGTGACCAGCGCTGGTCTTTCGCTTAGTTATCGTGTATTTGGTAGTGCTTAGTTTTGTTATTCTAAGTTTTAAGAAAAAGATTTTATTTTGCAACAAAATCGAACAAACTGAGACAAACAGTTACAAAATAAGGGCTCACCTCAGCATAGTACTGGTCATACTAAGTATGACCAGCGCTGGTCTTTCGCTTAGTTATCGTGTATTTGGTCGTGCTTAGTTTTGTTATTCTAAGTCTTGATCATGGATAGGCATTATCTTTTACCAATAGGAGAATTGTTTGTTCAGACAAAAAAATGTGTTTGGTTTTCTTAATTTGTTTTTCTTTTGATTTCCATTAGTCATTCCACGATCCGATAGCTCGGCCCCGCCCGTCTAACTGTGAGACGTGCGGTCTAGAGTTCACTACCGCTAAAGCTTGCTCCCAGCACGTTAACAAAGTTCACGGACCTGGCAGATTCCACTGCACTCTCTGCGAGGAGAAGTTGCACACTAATGACGAAAGGTAGGTGAACAACGTTATTCAAAACGAAGAAAGACGTATTTTTGTTATTTTTTATCATCTAACCTATCCATAATAGTGTCAATCAATCGAATATCTTATTAAACTAAAACAACCCGCCCCTGACCGTTCCCGGCGCAAAGGTGCTCCCCAATGAATATAGTCTGGGTACCTTCAAGTCGCGAGTGAATCGGTTTCTTCTAGGCGAGCGTGCTCCACCGTAGACCGCATCTTCGCTTAACATCAGGCGGGATGGCGGTCAAACGCAAGCCTATCTACTATAAAAAAAAAAAAAAAAAGGTGCCCATCACACTCGCCGCGTTCCCGCGCTGAATGGCAATGGCCAACCTCTGCACCAAGAACGAACCAGAGCGGGAGTCAAATGGTCATTTAAACTAGTATAATGGATTTTTAAGTGGATCATTTGTTTCAAGAAAAGACTACAAAAAAAATTGGTAAATTATGTTTGCTTATCAGTCGCCGAATTAAAATTTAAAGAAAAAATGAAAACAAACTGAAAATTTATGTAAAATAAAAAAAATGTCAAAAAATAAACAATGTCAAAACTGATTAGATTAAAATCGATACATACGTAGTAGTGTTCGATAGTATTTGTAAATAATTCAAATGAAATTCAATGAAATTTATTTACTAAAAATAGTGTTTACATTGATGTTATAGATATTTTTTTCATTTAGTTTTCCTATTTCGCCGTGACTCGGCATGTGAATTTGGCCGTGTAACAATTACATAAAGAAAAATATTATAAATTTTGCTTAGTTTGGGGTCAGATGGTGCTGTGTGTAATGTCCTGCGATATTTAAACTAAAAAAAACAGCTTGGAATTGAACTGCCTCTCAAGAGAGGTAGCCGGAACACGTCGTTCAATGCTTGGCGGTAGATTTTCAACCTAAGTGTGGTAGCTAACCAGCAGAGTACTAGAAAATATCCTACCACCATGCAATGGTTTCCTCACGATATTTTCCTTCACCAAGCAGCTCAAGGTCATTGTCGGGGTTTGAACCCACGCCCTTCGGCGTGTGAACAGACCGCGTTAACCACTGTGTCGTTGCTACGAAAATATATCTACTACTTATAATACTTAGCTAATTGAACTTGACTAACCTACTTGTCTAATACTCGTGATCGGGTGCTGCTTGCGGGTCGCTGGTCTGCTCGCGGTATACACACAATCTAGTACCTACTTTAACCTTAGATTAAGATCCTACTAACCTCTCCTCTTTTTGTAATGTAAAATTGTAAAAAAAAAAAAAAAAAATTAACTAAAGTTGACAAAGGTCACGGAACCCAGCGTCTGTGGAGCGTATAATAATAAAAAAAAAAACCTACTTGTCATTGTCTTCACCGTATGGGTAAAACTGCATAGTTTAGCTTTCTTGTAGATTTTTTTTTTGTATATTCTAGAAAGATCCACTACCTCGTCCGTCACCCGGGCCGTAACCAGTACCAATGCCACGCGTGCGATAAATCCTTCCAATACAAATCGTCGCTCTACATGCATAAACAGGAGCATTCGCCGTATAAGAAGGATTATACTTGCAGTTATTGCGGGAAGAACTTCTTGGTGAGTTCATTATATATTTTTGACAAGCCAGGTGTTTGAGCACAGCTCACCCGATGTTAAGTAGATCTCCTAAGCAGGAGGTCGTCTAGGTATGTACCGCCGCTGTACCAATTATTCTGCCGCTAAACAGTAGTGTGTAAACATTACTGTGTTCCTGTTTAAAGGGTAGGTACTGCAGCTAGCAAAATTACTGGGCTGTTGAGATAACCATCGAAAGTCTCAAAGTTATTTATTATTTATTTATTTATTATTATTTATTTAAAGTAATGAGCGCCAAAGCAGTGATGCCCTGGACTTTGTTTCGTCACTCCAAAGTTCTGTGTATCGCTGCAATGGTCATGGACAGGCATTATCTCTTACCATCAGAAGTGTTCCTATTACATACATATTAACACGCTCTTAAATTATCTCTATCGACCCTTGTTTTCTTCTATCGATCCACCTTTTTTCACCCATTTTTAAACAGTTCCCTTTACATCTCCTGGCGCCACCTATCGTGACGCTCCGGTAGTAATTCACAGACTAAGTTAAGTAGTCCAATATCAAACTGAAAGCTAACATACATACTTCAACTTACTTCGTTATATTTCTAGAAAAAAGATTCCTACAGAGAACACATGATGATTCACGAAGCGCCGCGACACGCTTGCTCGTATTGTCCGATGCGGTTCGTGCAACGCTCCAACATGTTGCGCCACGAGCGGAGGCATACCGGAGAGAGGCCCTACGCCTGTCAATATTGTCCGAGGACCTTCTCCGATAAAGGCGCTTGTACTTCGCATTCGAGGTAAGCTACGTTAACTGCCCGTCCGGCAAACTAAACTGCCCTCCCAGTAAACGAAACTGCGTTTCCAGATTTTGCAATAAACTTAACTGTCCTTCCAATAAATTAAACTTTACACTTTGTAAAATAAACTGTATTTACAGATCCTACTAGTTTGTAAGAATGTATGGATGTATGTTTGTTACTCTTTCACCCAAAAACTACTGAAAGAAATTAGGATGAAATTTGGTATGGAGGTAGCCGAGACCCTATATTAACACATTTACTACTTTTTTAAAACTACTTTCTTATCCCGAAAACATGTAGCGGGTAACACCGCGGGGCGCAGCTAGTTTTATAATAAACTTAACTGCCCTTCCAATAAAGTCATCTTTGCACTTAGGAAAATAAACTGTGTTTACAGATTTTATAATAAACTAAACTGCCCTTCCAATAAAGTAATTGTTGCACTCAGTAAAAATAAACTGCATTTACAGATTTTACAATAAACTAAACTAAACTATATATTCCTTTTATTTTCTTTGCTTCCTTATATTCTGAATTGAATCGTAAAAGTTACGTTTGAAAACTACACTTTCTGTCATCCTGATTGTAGAAGACTTGGGGAGAGAAGTTTTCTGACCAAAATCTTTCAAACTGTGTATAGAATACAGAAGCAGGAAACTGAACAGCGTTTCCAGAAAACTAACTGCTTTTCCAGTAACTGAACTGCTCTCCCTGTAAATGAAACTATTTCCAGTAATTAACTTTAAAGATTCGGGTTATTGACGTGGGTTGTGTACAAAACAGCATATTATCTATTGTTTCCAGGACACATATAAAGACTACATCGTTCGCATGCGTTTATTGTGGACAAACCTTCGTGCAGAAATCCAAGCTTACTTACCATATACGGAAGCACACTGGAGAAAGTAAGACACATTTTTTTTCTTGACGTGATAACGTTTTTACATTTGCTTTCATAGTGGGAAGCAATTCGGAAAACTTACGATAACATAATCTGGGGATACAGTTTGGTGTTGCAGTTAGATGTCTACATCGAAAATTTAATTTTAATTATTTTATTTTAATTTTATATCAATTGATAGCTAAAGGATAAAAAAATTCCTTACATTGACTGAGGATAAAAAAATGGAAATCTGATTCCAGTGTTTATAAATAAACACGTATACAAGTTTTTTTTTAATAGGCTTGCGTTAGGCATTCTGTTCGCCTTGTTCTTTCATGTTTAAAAAGAACAAATTATTGTTCTTTTTAAAAAGAACAAATGTTGTTTCATGTTTAAAAAAGAACAAATTATTGTTCTTTTTAAACATGATTAAAAAGAACAATAATTTGATTTTGTGATTTTTCTTTCAGCATTAGCTGACAGAAACTTTGTGCTTAAACATGTATCAAAACTCATTTGCTTTAAAAATCTGATACATTATTAATTGTTTTTTACTTTCGAACTAACTAATAGGCCAGTACATCAGTGTGGTCGAAGATGATGAAGCTAGCGGAACACACTGTTCAGTGCTGATTTTAAGAGATAACGTCTGCCCATGACCATTGCAGCGATACATAGAACTTTAAGTAACAAAACGAAGTCCAGGGCATCTATGTTTATAATATTCACATTTATAAATAATATTAGGAGAATTAAAGTTATTCATTTAATGATTATATATTTCTCACGTAATTTTATGGACATGTTTCTGATATAAATAAAATTTTGTATGATTTTGTTACAGATTTGGAGACATGCACGGTGTGTTCGAAAATATTTACAAGCGCGTGCTCATTGCGAGAACACATGCGAATACATCAAAGGACGAAATTGAAGAAGACAATCAAATGCCCCCTTTGCAGTGAGTTTATTGTATTTACTATATTGATAACTGATTTATTTTTGACCACAAAGTCGACTGTTGGTGAGTGGCGGTGTAACCTAGAATAGTCCCCCTGCTAAGCTGCTTATAGCCTAAGCGACATCCGTTACACACTCAGCTAATAGCTACGCGACCAAATATCGTATGTCTGCGCATTAAGGTTACTGGGCTGTTGAGACTAACCATCGAAGGTCTCAAAGTAATGAGCGCCAAAGCAGCGATGCCCCGGGCTTGCAACTCAAAGTTCTGTGTATTGCTGCAATGGTCATGGACATGCGTTATCTCTTACCAAACGGAGAGCGCATAGTCGCAAAAAAAAAAAACATTTAAAAAAACATCGGGTTTTCGTGAGTGCCCATTGACTTGTCGAAATAAGTAGCACAGAGCACATATATTTTAAAGTGCAAAGTTTCAATTTCCAATGTTAAGAAGTTCCATTCCATGCCAAACATGTTTACTATCTTCAACTACATCGTCACTTAGCATCAGACGAACTGGTCAAACACCTAGCTTGCCCAACACAAAAGAAACATGAAATTTGTTTTATTAAAAAAAACTGGTTATCTGTAAAAATCTGTGGTTGTAAAGCTGTTGTTATTCTTAAGTACGACAACTTTGTCCAACGATATCTGCGTACAATTTAAAATGTTTCGATTGATCTGTCTTTACAAAGCAATATGTTGATCAAACAAAAATAATTGTGTAGATGCTAAGTTATTTTTATTCCAGAGAATATGTATTCCATGGAGCGTGACATGCTACGTCACATGCGCACAGCGCACACTGGTGTTCAATTCAAGTGTCCACTGTGCCGGAAATGTCTCCGAAATCCCGGCGCGCTTCGGGACCACGTGTTGACACACAGCCGCGTCAACACTTACCGGGTATTTAATTAGCGCTCGCCTGACTTGAATCAAGTCAAGCACTTTATAATGCTCGTCTGACTTGATTCAGGTCAAACACTTAACTTTAGTGTTTGCTTGGCTTCATTTAAATCGGATACCTAAGTGCCTAGTACGCGCCTGGCTTTGATCTATTGAAGCACTTAGCTTTTAAGCACTCGCATGGCTTAAATCAATTTAACTACTTAACTTTCTAGTGTTCGCCTGGCTTCATTTAAGTCGGACACCTAAGTTTCTCGTATGCGCCTGGTTTCGTACAATAACGCACTTTAGCACAACCATCTTTTTAGTGTTAGTCTTAACTTTATAGTGCTCACTTGGTTTGATTCAAGTCAAACATCTAACTTTCTAGTGCTCGTTTGGATTGAATCAAATAAAATGTTTTTAGTGCTTTACTGGTGTAAATCAAATCAAGCATCTAATAGCGTATTTAGATAGCCTCACTTGTGAAATGACTTAATCCCAGTTTGAACTGTAACTGATAACCATTAACAATTAAACCATGGTTAAACGCCTGCCTTGTATGTAGATAGAAAACTATTCAAATAAAGGACTTTCCAGATCTAGGTAAGGTTATCATCTAGTTTATGAAATTTGTTATAACAATTCAACATTTACTTTCCAGTGCAAACTCTGCCCGAAATCGTACCACACGAAGAAGTCCATAACTAAACACTTAGAAAAACGTCATGATATAGAACCTATCAATACTCAAAATCATTACCGGCATCTTGACCCCAAAGAATGCGAGTTAGGTCTAGACGATGAGGTAATGGAAAAGATATTTGGCAATGCCAAAAAGACAAGAAAGACGGACATTATGTATGAAGGCTTTGCCACTTATAATAATGGTAATCAGCTGTCACAAGAAATAAGTGACTATAATCTTGTAGAAAAACAGATTGAAGGAACATCTTATGTACAAAGTGTCGAAGTAAAACTGGAGCCTGAAGATGAAGAAGATATTGAAGAGGTGCCTTCACCGGACTTCGTTAACGTAAAGATAGAAAGTATGGAAGAAGAATAACAAACTGATTCATAAATGTATTAAAATTTTACTGACAATGTGGACTAAATATAGCGATAAGATTTTAAAGTTTTTTTAGGGGTGTATTGATGTTGAGTTTAGTTTAGTAACTCAAAATAAGCGTGTGGAGTTTAGAATAAATTTATTAAATAGCATAACAAGTAATAGTTTTAATGTATACCTCCTAATATAACAATAATTTGCTATGTATTAAAAATTTATTACTCCTAAGAGGTACCTACCTATTTATGTAAGATCAATAAAGTGATTAAAAGCTTAATGTGTATTTCTTTGTATAAATAGTAGATAAAATGTTAACCTTCTTAAATGATTCCTTATCCTTCGATCCTACCTAAACAGCGGCTATAATGAGTCTAGTAAATTAATCTCTGATATTGACGTAGTACATAAAATATTAAACTATTTTACTAAAGCATCACTGGATTTGACTGACACGGACTGAACTTGACCAAGAGTGGATTTTGACTACTTTTTAAATTACTAATGCACAAAATGCAACGCCAAAATCAAAGAAAAAGAAGAAGATATCCAAATATTGACATTTAATTTAACTTGACATTGACATTATCAAGCTCCCCTCGCCCCTCCTAAGTTATTGTAACCTTTGAACCTTGTAAACATTATCATTTTAAAATTAATTTGCAGGTTTCAGCTTACAATATGAGTAAATTATTATAGTATTTAAGCAAAAGATTAGGTGGTAATAGATTTAACTTATAAATATGGTATTTAACCCATCAGTGACCGTTCGTAGGATAGATGTTTTGATTCGCATATTAAACGGCCGAAAAGGGATTTTAACCGCAAACCATGTTCGTGCTTACTCTTCTGAAGATAAAGTGACTATCGGAGATGTGTCCAAAGAATTATCGAACCCAAAAAAACAGGAATATGTACCCAGGAAGTATTGTAAGTTTTAACCTTAAACCCTGTTTGTGACCAATAAAGCCACACAAAGTAAGTCAAACTCAAATCCGGTACCCTACTAAAGTAGAGGCGACTTAACTAATTTACTATAACTTTTAATAAGATTTCGGAAATACGAAGAATCATGTTTCATCACATTAAATCACTTTCATAAATATAATTCGGCACTTTATTATAGATATAACACCAATATTTCGATACATAATCATTATAAAAATAACATTAGACAGCGAAACAATGTTTCCGCGTTTCCACCGAAACTCCGCAGCGTCTCTGTTACCAGAACTAGATATGAAAAATAATTGGCTCCTTGATGTACTTACGTCCTTGTCTCAACCTACATAATTACTGCTATGAATAGTTATCTCTCTTGTGTTAATTAAAATCAGGTGGCAAAGGAGGCTACCCCCTTTTTGATCAGTAGTAGTGTGCCTAGTGGCAAAATTGCTATGAGTACTAGAATTTTTTTCAGGATAAAAAGGTGTGTTGATCTGGGTCATAACTTATCTTCATTAGATATATTTTCACTTCAATCCAAGGAGCCATAACATCAGCTTTAAGAAGTAACAAAATAGCACAGTGCTAAGTAATGTGATAGGTCATTTCTTCCTTAAAGAATTTTTGTTTTGGTTCTATATCTTAACTGGTAAATAAATAAATTAATAATTGTGAACATTTGTCACAGAATTATCTCATCCCAAAGAAAGTTTGCACTATGGGAACTAGCTGACTGATAAAATACTATAAAAATACTGTAAAATACTTGTATACTTTATTTATTTCTTATGTTTCAGTGTTGATGGAAAACTCAGAAGTGAGATTATTATCTCAGAGTACACTCAGGAACCTAAGATGGATGATGCAGAAAGATATACTAGGCCAAGACATGTTCCTACTTGGCCCACCTGGACCTAGCAGGTATAGTATTCGGGTTTCATACTCTATTTTAAACTAAAAATATATAAAATACATGTTTTCGGGATAAAAAGTAGCATATGTCTAATCCAGGGTCTCAGCTACCTCCATACCAAATTTCATCCAAATCTTTTCAGTTGTTTTTGCATGAAAGACTAACAACACACAACAAACAACAAAACAAACACCCGCCCATCTATCCATCCATCCAAACTTTCACATTAATAGTATTAGTAGGATGTTTTACAGTAATTAATTGCTGTTAGTAATTTTTTATCAATCAGCTACCTACTTATTAAGAATTATTACACTGTGATTCTTATTTTGTTTCAAATAAATAAAATTCAAAATACAATGTGAAGAGAGTCTGCTTCAATCATCATTCTTGCAGAATAATTTATCTTTCCAATTGAGATGTCCGAGTGTTTTCGCTTTAGTTATAAGAAATTATGAAATATAAATTAATTATGTTTGAATGAATAACCTTCCTTCATAAATATGTGTATTTATCTAACTTATTATTTATCTTACTATCTCATGTTTGACTTTATATTCTAACATTGGCACTCATCTGAAAATATTTACAACTCCAAAATATTTGAAAATAAGATGTGAGTTAAAGTTTTGCACTTCATGTGGTTTAAACTGTATTAATATGTACTGGGGACCCTATCGCACGGCAGCTCTCGATCTCGACGGCGTCTTTGTTTTATAGAAGGATTGTTGTTCATTTAAATAATTATGCATGCAAGGTTACAAATACGAACATGGTGTGTATTAATATGTTAATAAGGTCGGTTTTTGTAATTTTTAGGCGAAAAGTAGCTTTGCAATATTTAGAAATGACACAGAGAGAGTTGGAGTATGTGGCTCTGTCTCGAGACACTACAGAGGCCGACCTAAAACAGAGAAGAGAGATTCAGAGCTCCACTGCCAAATATTTTGATCAGGTAAAACAATGTCTAAAAACCAATCAAGTGGGAACCGTATTTGCATTGTTGGTGCCATATCATCACACTAAATTTACAACACAACACCCAAAGCAAAGACATGCTTTGATTGTCAATTCTTAGTTTTTTTAATGCAAAAGTAATTAGACAAGTGTGACACTCCTTATGATAAGAGATGCCTGCGCATGACCATTATAGAGGTAGACAGAACTGAGTAGTCTTAGAAATCCTGTTATTTCGCTGGATGCAGTATCCTTTACACATTTTAAACTTGGCTAATTTTTGGGACCCTATAACTAAGACTCTGCTGTCCGTCTGTCACCAGGCTGCATCTCATGAACCGTGATAGTTAGACAGTTGAAATTTTCACAGATGATGTGTTTCAGTTGCCGCTATAACAACAAATACTAAAAAACAGAATAAAATAAATATTTAAGGGTGCTCCCATACAACAAACGTGTTTTTTTTGCCGTTTTTTTATAGACAATGGCACGGAACCCGTCGTGCGCGAGTCCCACTCGCACTTGGCCGGCACTTTTATTTCATTTAATGTATTCGCATTAACATAGATGCATTAGGACAAGCTAAGCGAAGCAGTCCTTACTAGGAATACCTTAATTCGGGAAGGTTATAGGCTATTTAACATCATGATACATCTCTTATTAGTCGATGGCGAGTGAAACCGCAGGGCACAACTTATAATGAAAAGGCGAATCCGGAGTGGGTCCCTGCTAGGCCAGATTTTACAGTAGTTGTCTATCAATCCTCAACTTCTGTAAAATGTGGCCAATATTTTGGGTTTCTTTTAACATAATTATTATGTATAAGGGATGTAGTTCGGAACGAAACTTAAATTTGTTTACTTCTATTCATTATTGTGACTGTATCCTGTTTTGTGTAATATAATTAACTAATAAATAATAATAATAATATCTTGTATTTATTTGTCCCCAGAGCGCCGTGCGAGCCGCCGTAGAAGGCCGTGTATTAGTTCTCGAAGGGATAGAGAAGGCGGAACGTAACGTGTTGCCAGTACTCAATAACTTGCTAGAAAATAGGGAGATGCATCTCGAAGACGGCCGGTTCTTGATACCAGCCGCGAGATACGACAAGCTCCTGGAGGTAAGCCACATCATCTATTGTGCGTATTGTTTACTTGATGGTAGATTTAAAAAAAAATCGTAGGACATTAGTAGCGCCATCTGACCCCAAACTAAGCAAACCTTGTACTTTTAAATGAGATAACTGATAGAATACTTGTTTTTTGTAAATACATACTTATAATAAATCAGGGACAGCCCTGTTGGCTCATTGGTAGCATGTCTGCTTCAAGAGCTGTGGGGCGTGGGTTCGATTCCCACCCAGGACAAGCATTTTGTGATATAAAACCAAATGTTTGTTCTGTGCCTGGGTGTACTGTATGGGCCGCCTTACACGTTCAATCATGATCACGATCCACGATCCGCGATCCGCGATCATGATTTCAAAATTTCTAGATATTTTGCGATCCGGAGCATCAGTCCGTCAATCCGCTTCGTACACGATCAGTCTGGATCGCGATCATTGATCGCGGATCGCGGATCGCGGATCGCGCGCTACGTGTACGGGCTGCCTATGTATTATAAGTATGTATTTACAGAAAAAGTATTTTATTATTATTAGTACTTTTTGACTTTATAAATAGTTTTATGTTATTTTTAGTATAAACCAACACTGCTTGTATTAAAAATTTTGAAAAAGTATTTATGTAATCTATCAGTTATCTGACTCCCAAAGTACAAGCTTTGCTTAGTTTGGGGTCAGATGGCGCTGTGTGTAATGTCCTATGATGTTTATTTATAAATATAGAACACCCAGACAGCACACAGCCTGTACCTAGCAGTGGGATAAAGAAGGCTGTGGATGATGATGACTCTTTTGTTTGCTGTAGGAACATGGTGCTGAAGAAGTAGCGAAATGGCGTCTAGTTCGCGTCGACGATAACTTCCGAGTGATAGCTCTGGGTCTGCCCGTGCCCCGTTACACAGGACAGCCGCTGGATCCACCGCTACGATCGCGATTTCAAGCCAGAGATGTCGTCACCGTCGGATTTGGGGTAAGAAGAAGAAGTACTTAGATGTCGCTATATTACCTATACGTACTATACGTTCGTACGTACGTAGTGCCGAAAGATATAATCAATAAATTCTAACTATGTATATGTATATAGTCAGAATTTATTGTTTAGCTATAGACTGCAACTATTATAGAGAATACAGTCGCCTGATGCTCATGTAAATAATAAAAAAAATATCCTAGGACATTTTACACAGCGCCATCTAGCCCCAAACTAAACAAAGCTTGTACTATGGAAACCACATAATTGGTATAATACTTATATACCTTTTTTTTAATAAATATATACTTATAATACATAAAGAACTCTCCCAGACGCAGAATAAACACTAACGTATATTTTTTTTTTTATTGTTGACAGGCTAGGTATTTGACCACAGCTCACCTAATGTTAAGTGACGGTGTGTTCAAAGATGGTAAACACACCTAGCCTGGAATGAAACTGGCTCTCAAGTGAGGCTGCCGGAACACACCGTTAGGTGTCACACAAATAATTGCCTTGGGTGGGAATCGAACCCACGCTCTAAGTTCTTGATGCAGATATACTACTAAATGAGCTAATAGGGCGGTCAAATAATATCTATGCAATTTAATTATATAGCAACACTCTTGTAAATGAATGTAAGTTTTCACTAACCCTAGATTTGCATCGTAAACAATAAATACAATTATAGATTAAATAATGGTATCTATTACGACGAGGTCGCGCATAAAATTCGGGATTGCACAAAATATACACGGGGTTGACATGACAATAAATAGCTGTTCAATATGTAAGCTCGCTGAATGAACCCCGGGACATGCGAAGGGGTAATAATTTATAGAATTGACAGTCTAATGTTCGTTAAAAAGTTTATATACAAATATTACTTATGATAATATGATTAAGAGTCAATAAGTCTGTGAAACGTATGCAGGGTTGGACCCCAAAATGTTAACCCATTTATGATTTGTAATTTTAAATTTGTTGTTGTAACTCAACACGGATATAGTAAGAAGACTAAAAAGGACAAAACCTTTTGAGTTAGTGTATTAAGTTAGTAATGTCAGTGCAGCGAGTACTACATATTATAGAACACATGAACAAAGTGTCTTCCCCTTAATAGAGACAGTAAGAAAAGTGTCGATGGACGCATTCTTCGTTTATACTCTACTTAGCTATTTAAGTTATATTAAAATTACTTATTAGTCTCAATTAGGCTAGATTGTAATAACAATAAGGTATCTAACAACAAACAGATACATCATTAGAAGGAAAAAAAATATGATTTATCTGTTAATTATATTATTTAGGCATGATTTATGTTACGTCCATGAAATTTCGTTTTTATACTTCAAAAGACTAAGAACACATATTCCAGTTACTTTTCTTATCACACTTTATCATTTATTTTAATCATGCAGTAAGTATATTATATTTCTACCGTAAAACATGATAATGAGGTGAACTTGAAACAAGTGCATTTTAAAATAATGACATTTTATTTGCTCATAATTTTATGCGAATGCATCGATAAAATGCTCTCAGTCCTACTCGCGGTCGATATGACCGAGGTGGGCGATTTCTTCGGCATCTCCGGCATGAATATGTGCACTTGTTTCTTGGTAGTTTTGCTGACGTCAGGTATTAGTTTCTTGCTGACCATATCGGCATATTGTTTTTCCACTGCGTTGCGTTCCGAGGCGACTTTTTGCCGCGTCTCTTGCACGCTAGCTCTCGTTTGCGCTGGTTTTGTTTTGCCGGTGTTCTCCCTTGTTTTCGCTTGCGTCTCGACCCGTGGCGTGGTTTTGACATTCCGTGACTGTCTCGCGTAGTTCTCGATCGTGGTCGCAGACGTTGGGACATAAAACTCGTGCCGATCGATATTCAAGTTTTGTTGCGCTTTTGGGCTGTCGCCCGCTTTCGGCGACTGTTCTTTGCGTATGTCGATTGCGGTTTTCGATTTCAGCAAGTTGTGCCTCCGTTGGAGTTCGGGCCAGCTGTGTCTTGGCTGCGACATTCTCTCAACGTTTTGCGGCGCTAACAAATCTACTTTTCCTGCCAAGTCGAGCCATTGCAGCACTCGATCTGACAACTCAGTGTTTTCTTTCACATCTGTTCGTGCTGTCTTGTTCACTCGCATGTTTTTCATCGTATAGAAGTCGTATCTTCCGCTCTCATTCAGCGGTTGAGGACTCGCTTTAAGCACAAGCTCCTGTTCGGAATCGTCGTCGACGTCCGTCAAATTTAGCTTCTCTATACCGGACTCGTTGGAGCTCTTCGGACGTTTGGTTATATGAGACTTTCGGCTCTTGACGACAAGGTTCAATTTGCGGAGGCAATCCTCGACTTCGTCTTTGTGATGGCTGAGTCTGGAGGTAGTTTTTTTAGTGGCGCAACTGGAAGCGGAAGAGTACGGTCTGCGGCGCTTCAGTTTTTGGTAGTATGGGTCGTCTTGCGAGAGGATGGCGTGTCGGAAGCCGTCGACCCACACTGTCCTCACGTACATAGGCTTGGCAGAGGATTGCCAGAGCACCATATTACTCCACTTCACGGTCGGGTAACGCGTTCTGTCACGCGACGCTCGCTGCGTGTGGGGTCTGCCCTCATAATTGATTCGTGTTCCGGATCATCCGCCGCGGTCCTAAAACCAAACATTAAGTGTCGTTTAGAAAGTTTCTCGTTCGTTTGACGGCTGTGTATGGTAGGCTGGGAATTCATTGTTCATGGACTCCTAATTGGTTACAAGCTGTCTTTTTATTGCCTCTTTGATCGCGAGCGCCCCGTTTTTGGTGTGTGACGTCAGACCGCTAAAACATTTGCCCTTTCATGTCATTCACAATGAGCATCAATGGTCTAAAATAAACCAACAAACGCTAATTTATAAATATGTATATCGTCAGTTATAATGTCGTCGTAAAACAGAAATAGCTATGAATTATATTTGAATACATTGAAAATTACGACCATGATAAGTAGAAAAATAAATCGATATTGTCCTGTCTTCCGTCATTCAGATTTTCGTGACTCCACATCGGTAACCTTCGAAGCGAAATTTTCATCCTTGACCTCCGTCGTCCCTGTCTATCAAGATAGACCCTATTCAATCATATTCTACAATATTAGTAGTCAATCGAAGTCGTAGTAAATTTACTAGAGGTCGCAGGCAAATGAATGAAAATTCTACTAACAATAACTTGTCTTGACTCTTTACTTGTGTTAGTTTGTCTATGGTTGAATTTCATTTGGTTTATACTTTTTGCATTTTATCTACACTATAATCTATACTATTATAAAGAGGAAAGATTTGATTGTTTGTTTGTATTGAATAGGCTCCGAAAGTACTGGACCGATTTCAAAGATTCTTTCACCGTTGGGAAGCTACGCTGTCCCCGGGTGACATAGCCATACTTTTTATCCCTGCATTCCCACGGGAACGAGAGCTACGCGGGCGAAACCGCGAGGCGTTCGCTAGTTATATTATAAAGAGGAAAGGTTTGTATTTCTGGATTTTTGTATGTTTGTAACAAATAAACTCAAAATCTACTGGACCAATTATTAAAAATCATTCAGCATTAGAAAGCTACATTCTCCCTGAGTAACATAGGTTTAATACAATAATTTAATTGTAAAATAAATGTCCAGCTTGCGAAGCCGGGATGGGCTGCTAGTGTGATATAAATCATATATGACGTGTCTGTCAGATTTTTTTTTAATCGTTATTCTTACGTTTGACCACCATCTCACCTTATGTAAAGTGATGATGCGGTCTAAGGTGGAGCACGCCTGTCTAGAAGATACCGTTTCACTCTCGACTTATAGACACCAAGATTGTATGCAACAGGGAACATCCACTCATGCAGCATATTCCACTGTCTAGCGGTCCGCACAATGAACTGGGAATCAAAACACTTCATTCGAGTTTTACAACCGCCGCGGCACACCAAGATAAAAGTATGTTTGGTATGCGACTTATTTTACTATGAAATACCATTCACACATTCTATTTGTTGTTTATTAAATCCTATGCTACACAGGCTGACAGTAAAAAAAAATGAATTTGAATACATGAAAATATAATTGATTGATTCAGGCGTTACTTTGCGGAAGTTCATTTCGAATATTCAAGCTATATATGTAATTAGTTTATTTCCGCTTAACAGTCGTTTCAGTTACAACAGTGATGAGGACTTAAATTTATCTAATTTGGCAACAACTTATTAATTAAAAACCTAATCTTAATTACATGAAAATATAAAATAATCGAAACTGATAGCACAAAGTGCGAAGCCAAACATACAAGAAAAAACAAAACAAAAACGACCATAAAACACACCAAAAAAGTTGCGCATTGTTGGAGTTTCACGCACGCCTCGGTCTAGTTACGTAGTTTAAGTGAAAAATAGTTATAACTCAGCCTGTTGCTTTTTCCGGGACTTGGTAGTGATTAATTGAGTTTTCCATTAGGCATGACTCGCACCTTGTAAGGGTGAAAGGGGGTCGCGAACAGTGGTACGTGTAAGGCGCCGTAACAAGGCATAATTATTTTACTCGACTTGTTAGAGCGTTAAGCATTTACGTGTTATAAATGGCGTTAACTTTAGACTATCCTATTTAACAGACTTCAAAAAAGGAGGAGGTTCTCAATTGGGTTATACTCATTTTTATGTTTGTTACCGCAAAACTCCCTTATTTGTTAACCATTTCATGAACTATTTCATGAAAATCCGTTGAGTAGTTTATTTTCACTACACCCTCAAGTTAAAAATTTTCCGCCAAGCATCTAACGGTGTGTTTCGGCAGCCACATTTGAGACCCAGTTCTGTCCAGGCTGTGTGTGCTATTATACCATCTATGACCACGCCGTCACTTAACCTTAGGTGAGCTGTGATCAAAACGCCTAGCTTGTCAATCATTATAAAAAATCTCGTCCCGATATAAGAATATCGTAAATACGAAACAAGAAATGTCTTTAGTAACTATTCTTTACAATGTTGCAAAAGCTTGCATATTGTTGTGTACGTATTCGGATAGAGTAATAGGTACGTACACAGCAATATGCAAGTTACCACAAAATATTTTAACCAACCTCAGTTCAGGAAATCACGACAACGAAATCCAACTATGCACCGCTACACCGTAGCATTTCCGTAGCACTCGCTACGTAACGCTACGTAGTCATTCGAAATTCTTAATCACAGTCCAAACCAAAACATTTAGTAACTAAGCCAACCCAACTTTATCTATACGATCAAAACAATAAAGTTTATATTTCGAAGGAAGATTGGTAAGAACGTGGCTATCAATTGGCATCTACAGAGCGACTGGTCTGAGCTCCTACGAAGCCATCCGTTTTGTCCCCGAGGGGACTGTTTCCTTAACTGTGGGGCAAGTAACTTTTGTATAATCTGTGCCATCAGATGGTCAGATAACAAGCGGAAGTGTAGGTAAAGTTAGGGAATACAAAACCACTTACCACGTAGAAAAAACGTAGTTAAAAGTCATTCCTAATTCGCGCTATGTAAGTATTGATAATTCAATACAATATAAAAATATATATTTCTACTGGAAAATCGCCAGTTGCGAACGGCGTATCTTGTTGTTTGAGTGAAACGAGGTCTATTATTTTACGTACATACGTATGTACATTGTTTTCGTTTACGAAATATTTTGTTTGTTAAAGCATTGCCCATAAAATGTTCTAGACACTTCATTCAAACGTGTGTGGGATTGATATAAGCTGCTGTGTGACATATCGACAGCTTATGTCAATCCCGTACATTTCTAGCTTTTCTATTAGCGCTAACGTCAATCGAATGATCGCCATCAGAACCAGGCTATAGAATCATCTCTACATTGTATAAAATAAAGTCGCTTCCCGCCGTATGTACGCTTAGATCTTTTAAACTACGCGACGAATTTTAATGCGGTTTCCATCAATAGACAGAGTGATTCAAGAGGAAGGTTTATATTATGCATAATATTATTATGCACAACATTAGTATCTTGCACCCGTGCGAAGCTGGGGCGGGTAGAAACGAATCAACCTCTTATCTCTTACAAAAGGACCCGACCCTCACCTCGGACTACTACATAAACTGTGGCTTGTAAGGGTGGTTTCACACGCGATGACAACGTAAAGTATTACTAGGTTCCATTACGATAGCTATCTTTCCATTGTTTTTGTATTCACGTGTTGTCTTTGAGTATCTAGTGAAATAATGATAGAAGCGTATTCGGGACAGTTCCGTCAGCTTAATACTTTATAGGTTATTTTTTACCTCCTAGATGTAAGATATAGCTGTCTTTTTTCGTGATATTTGGTGAGCAGTTATTTACTTATTTATTTCCGTACAATATTTTTGATTAATATGCTGAATTTGGTAAACGTATATCCATGTTTTGTTATGGTATAAAGTGAAGGGATAAATTTATTTATGTGACCTATTTTTGGGGTGTATGCTTTTTTGTTTTCTTTGTCAAATTAAAATGCATAAAAATGATCAGAAATAAAATAAAAATAGCTTTTTTTTTCTTTATTAAATCAAAAGATATCAAATGAGGTTTTACTTTCTGATATTTTATGAAAGATTAGATAAAATAGTTTTTCTTTTTTATCATTGATTGGATAGGTTTGACAGTTCATCTGATGTGACGGTGTGGGTAGAGTTATAATTCTATTTCTACTCTCTTATGGTATTACATTGAATTAAATTAATGATTCAATTTATAAGTTTTAATATAAGCGTATACAATATACATTCTGTAAAACGTAACCTACATTTAAGAATGTTATTTCTAGGATAAACTGAATACTAGAAATACACAACTGTAATAATTTTAGAATTAAAAATTGACTACCAACTCTGTCATACGTATATCGTCACTCGATTTTTTAAGGAGGTTTTAATTTACTTTGATTCTACACCAAGTTCTGATTTGTTTAAATATATTTCCAATTGTTATCAAGAATTGTATCAGTTTAACTTTTAGCAAGTTTTCATAGAAGACAGACTTTAGTTTTAAATAAGACGGGATTATAAATTCAAATTTTGACATAGCAGTAAACCATCAATGTATCCACTGTAAAATCATTAAAATGTTTAGTGATGCAAATTCTACATTTTGCATATATTTGGGCATGTCTGGTAAATGTGGTACAGCACGGAACATAAGACCGTTATTCACAGTCCGCTCTGGAGTCTCCTTAAAGTCGAGTTTTGATTCGGGACTTGAAATTATATTTAGTTTAAACAGGCAAACATTTATATAATTATTATTGACATTACCTCTGGCATCATGATGGTTTAAAACCTATATTTAAAAAAAAATATGTAGGCTTGCGTTTAACTGCTGCATAGAATTCGCTAATTAGCTTGTCTACAGTATTATACAACTACCTGTGCCTGCGATTCTGTCAGTGTGGATGTTCGGTAAAGGCGAAATTATATTTCAACTAAATCGACCGAAGCGTATTTCTAGAGTAGCGCTTTTTTTTGTGAAGTGATTGGAATGTAACACTAAATTAAACTCGCCACTTTGATTTCATATTCATTGTGCTGGACCGCTAAACAGTGTCTTCAAGTCGGGAGCGAAACGGTATCGTTTTTATGTTCAATGTAATCTTAAATGCCACCTTAAGAACGTTCTATGAATACGACTCCCAAAGTTTTATGCCTCAAATAAGTAGTTTAACTCGATGATGGGTAAAGTTTCTGCAAATTCCTTCAATAGACCGTTAAAAGACAGCGATACCATCTTTGTAAGTTATTAAGGGCATTAATGGCAGAAATTGTGGTTTGGTTGGATTTTATCTGTTTGGGTTAGTGGTATGCTAATTTTAGCCGGTTTTGTAAATTCTAAGTTATGCAGTACTATAGTTTAAGTTTGGTCGACTTTGGTACGGTAGCACTAAAACTAATAAATGGCTCAGTGACTATAATAATGGGTGCTTTTGTATGTTCATGCTGGGTTGGTTAACTTAACATTAAAAAAAAAATAAAAAAATGTTAAAATTTTTTGGGACAGTTTATAAACGTATAATTTGCATAGTGTTACTTAAGGGGCTATCCATTAATTACGTCTCACGAATTTCATGAATAGTTTTCCCCTCCCCCGCCCTTGGCACAGCTGGTCATATTTCTGAGACACCCCTCTCTCTCTGGAGTGACGTCATATGTTTTGCAATTTTACATCAGGAAATTATTAAATTAAAACGGCAGTTCGGAAATCAGATTTATTTCCATTTAAATTATTTTTTAGGGTTCCGTACCCAAAGGGTAAAAAATTACTAAGACTCTGCTGTCCGTCCGTCTGACTAGCTGCGCCCCGCGGTGTTACCCGCTACATGTTTTTGGGATAAAAAGTAGCCTATGTCTAATCCAGGGTCTCAGCTACCCCCATACCAAATTTTATCCAAATCCGTTCAGTAATTTTTGCGTGAAAGCAAGCGTAACAAACATCCATCCATCCAAACTTTCACATTTATAATATTAGTGGGATGGTACGAAACCCTTCGTGCGCGAGTCCGACTCGCACTTGGCCGGTTTTTAAAATAAATCAACATCAAATCAAACATTTAAAAAATTAACATTTTATTTATAAATTAACTTAATAGTTCAAATTTCGTCTTTTAATGCCTAAATATGCTAGTTTTTAAAATGTGACGTCATGAAATTTAGGACCCGTCCCAACCTTTGTCTTGTCACACATGTCACATTTCATCGAATCCACCTTAACGTGTGACATATTTTTTGGATGGCACCTAAGACCAAAATGCTATACTCATTGAAACCTCTTCAAGTAACTTTATTACCCGCTGTTTACCCACAAAACATCCCCATAGCATGTAGACAGCACATTAGTCCCTCGCCGCAGTGTTAACACAGAAACAATTTTCAGGCAATTACTTCTGGTCTATTAATTCCGACAACTCATCAGCGGGGAAGCTAATAGTTTCAGAAAATTGTGAAATTAACGTGTTAGTTCGCTGTTAAACTGCCGCGTAACTAATGTGGAAATAAACTTTTGGTTAGGGTTGGTTGCCACAGTTTGTATTGAACATTTCAACTTGTGTTGATTATATGAACAAGTAAATATCTTTGAACATATCTGCACAGCGCCATTTAGCCCCAAACTAAACAAAGCTTATACTATGAGATGTAGATAACTGATAGAATACTAATAATATTTTTAAATTTTATTTCTAACTAGCTGTGCCCCGCAGTATTACCCACTAAATGTTTCCGGTATAAAAAGCCTATGTCTTAATCCAGGGTCTCAGCTACCTCCATACCAAATTTCATTCAAATCCGTTCAGTAGTTTTTGCGTGAAAGAGTAACAAACATCCATACATCCATCCATCCAAACTTTCACATCTATGCTATTATAAAGATGAAAGAATTGATTGATTGTTTGTTTGTTTGTATCGAATATGCTCCGAAACTACTGCACCGATTTCAAAAATTCTTTCACTGTTAGGAAGCTACACCATCCCCGGGTGACATAGGCTATAAAATAACACGGTACTTAGACGTATTATACGTTGTAATAAATTTCACGTGACAAATAACGTTAGATAACGCTTACATATTTTATTAATGGCCCATAAACAACTCATAGAGCATTGATAGAGAACAATTTATAGCATCTTGGGTACAGTATGTTACAACCGCACTAAATTCTTTACGATGGTATCACCACACGGTTTCTTTTAACTATGCACTAAGAAATCCTACCGTGTGTTTTCAACCTTGACTTATATGAAATACAACAGAAAGTAGAGTGCCTTGTTTATCTTCAATCTTACCCGTAAAAACGTGTATAAGATAGCTTATTTTATCAGCAAAAATCTGTATATATACATACAAAAATCAATTTATGTGTAAATAGATAAATAGAAGGCATCGATGTTTGTTATGTGTCTGGGTGTACTGTATGTATTATAAGTATGTATTTACAAAAAAAAGTATTTAAGTATTCTATCAGTTATCTGACATCCATAGCACAAGCTTTGCTTAGTTTGGGGTCAGATGGCGCTGTGTGTAATGTCCTATGATATTTATTTATTTTAGAAACTCATTATTGTGTACGCCAGAAGTCTTAAAACCAGAAAAAATATAACAAAAACAATATACGTTACAGCTTGTGCTGCCAGTGACAGCCTTATCGCTAAAAGCGATCTCTTCTAGGAAACCATAGGATGGAATCAATCATAAAATACAATGGGAGATGGCAAAACACATATAAATATATGTATATACTTATACTTACTACGCCACGCAGAAAATTTTGCGAAAAATAATGTTTTTCTATTCCTGTTATATTGTAATTACTGCCATATTACAGTTAACATTAAAATATATAACTTACTTAACTTTTTTTTTCTTTTTTACTTGACAGGCTGGGTGTTTGACTACAGCTCACCTGATGTTAAGTGACGGTGTGGTCGAAGATGGTAAAGCACACCTAGCCTGGAATGAAACTGGCTCTCAAGTGAGGCTGCCGGAACACACCGTTAGATGCTTGGCGGCAGATTTTCAACTTGAGGGTGGTAGCTAGCCAGACGAGCACTAGAAAGTACCCTACCACCATGCTATTGTTGGGGTTTGTTACTTACAAATAAAAATATGACTATTACAAAATTTACAATGTACCTTCACATTTTTACGTGCTAATTTGCACATGTGTGAATGTGTGCATGTTTTCTATAGACTCCAAAACGGAGTGACTGATTTTGTAAAATTTTCAGACAATCTTCAGATTAGCCCAGCGGATAATCCTTTGAAGTTTGGTAGCGATCAGATCAACAGTTTTTTCGATCAGTTTTTTTTCATAGTGCATTTGATCCCATTTAGCGATGATAGCTCAGTGGTTATCGAGGTCGGGTTACACGTCGAAGGGTGTGAGTTCAAACCCCAATAATGAGCTTGAGCTGCAGGTGAAGGAAAAAACTGCGAGGAAACCATAGCGTGATGGTTGTACTTTCTAGTACTCGATTGGCTGGCTACGACACTCAAGTAGAAAATCTGGCGCCAAGCACTTAACGCTGTGTTGACAGCCTCACTTGAGAGTCAGTTCCATTCTAGGCTATGTGTGTTTACCGTCTTCGACCACACTATCACTTAACAGCAGGTGAGCTTTGGTTAAACGCCCTGCCTGACAACCATAAAAGGCCACTAGCTTTTAATAAAAGCTTTGACATTACAGCCCTTGGTTCAAAATATAATTTACCACCGCAATGGCTTGGCTATTATTAAAGGTTGCATGACAATCGCGTTTATAATCGTCGCAAAATTAATTCGCAAAGATAACGAAATGGCAACCCTGAAGTTAGGGCTGACAGTTAATAGTTTCGCAACTTAAAACTCTTTGTCTCGCAAAAATTTAATTTATCATATTTACAAAGTGATCAGTTGTATGAAATTACTTTGTCATAGATTTTATGAATAACAACGAATGTTAAAATATTCCAATTGTTTATGTATTTTCTAGGTTTATTTACTTGGTGATAGGCACTCTTTACAAGAGATCGTCTTGGTAGGAACCATAGTGTGTAGTCTATCTATACTATTATAAAGAGGAAAGATTTGATTGTTTGTTTGTAATGAATAGGCTCCGAAACTACTGGACCGATTTCAAAAAATTCTTTCACTGTTGGGAAGCTACGATATCCCCGGGGGATAGGCTACTTTTTATCCCAGTATTCCCACGGGAACGGGAGCTACGCGGGTGAAACCGCGAAGCGTCCGCTAGTACTATTATAAAGAGCAAAGATTTGATTGTTTGTAATGAATAGGATCCGAAACTACTGGACCGATTTCAAAATTTTTTTACCGTTGGGAAGCTACGATATCCCCGGGGGATAGGCTACTTTTTATCCCAGTATTCCCACGGGAACGGGGACTACGCGGGTGAAACCGCGAGGCGTCCGCTAGTATTAGATATTCTTCTGGCTAGTAATACTGCCCTAATGTTTCTGTTTGAAATATATTGCATGAAATGTTTTATCATTTCAAAATGAAAAAGTTAGAAATCACGAGACGCTCGGCATAGTTTTGAGGCTAGATGGCGCTGTGTGAAATTACCGGTTTTTTTATATTACAAATAGACTTGCGTTTGACCGCCAACGTCCCTAATGTTAAGCGAAGATGCGGTCTACGATAGAGCACGCTTACCTAGAAGACACTGATTCTTTCGCGACTTGCGACAGATTGTATATATTAGAGAACACCCGAAAATATATAGCGAAATTACTGGGCTGTTGAGACTAACCATCAAAGTTTCAAAGTATTCGTTACTTTTGACTGAGTGTTAACTAAATTTTTGACTATTATTGCTGTGACACTTATATTGACATTTGTAATTTAATTTTTAATGTATTGGGGTGTACACTGTGTTGGCGGACTTTTTAAATAAATAATGAGCGCCAAAGCAGCGATGCCCTAGAATTAGTTTTGCTACTCAAAGTTCTGTGTATCGCTGCAATGGTCATGGACAGGTGTTATCTCTTACCATCGGGAGAGCATCTCGTTCGTCTCATTATCTTTACGTAAAAAAATAAAAACCCACTCGGGCAGCAGATTCAATTGTTTAGCGGTTCGTACAATGAAGGTAGATAATAGATTCGAACTGTTTAGTTCGAGTTTTATTATTACGTTTTGAGTCTTATTTATTTACGTAATTCACGATTTTCAGGAACATCTGTCAGCGTTGAAAGAGGAAGCTCCACGCGCAGATCAGGCGAAGCTGGAAGAGCTGTTGGCAGCTGCTTATGCTCTTATCAGTCCCGAGTTGCAGACGGTCAGCCTGCCTGACTTCCCGGTTGACAGTTTGCACGCCGCGGCTAAGATTTTGGTAAGGACATACGAGATTGTATCTCATAACAAGCTTGATTAAGATAGGATAAAGATAATTTACTTGTGTAGAACATGAGGAATTTTATCCAATATGCGCATACAAGATGTTCCAGTAGTCGATGTGGCTGAAAAATGTTGTGTCGGTTAGGCGTACAAATGTTACGAGTAATGGCGCTGTGCTCGTCTGTTTTAATTAAATAAATAAAATAAATAAATATCGCAGGACATTACACACAGCGCCATCTGACCCCAAACTAAGCAAAGCTTGTACAATTTTTTTTTTATTTTTTTTTTTATTTATTTATTGAGGAAAAAACGGGTACACCCAATAACAATTACCTCACAATTACAAAAACTAACAATGTCAAAATTAATGTCATAAAAAGGAAATACAAAATGTCAGAAATTAATAATAAAAATCATCTCAAAAATTTAAAAGTAAACATAAAAATAAAAATGATAATAATAATAAATGAAATAACAAACGCAGATAAACAATAAACCATAGGGAAGTCAGATAACTGATAGAATACTTATATACTTTTTTTTTGTAAATACATACTTATAATACATACAGAACATCCAGACACAGAACAAACATTTGTTTATTCACAAAATGTTTGCCCTGAGTGGGAATCGAACCCACGCCCTACAGCTCTCAAGGCAGTTATACTACCAATGAGCTAACGGGGCTGTCCAAATTAAAATAGGCTATTAAAATCCAATAATGTAAAAATGAAATTATATTATGTCAAAATTAAAATCAAATGTCAAAAAATTAAAGTAACAGTAAAAAACCGAAAAAAATAAGAAAATTAAACAACCAAATGCCCACTTATAAATTAATTATTTTCGTTTCAATTCCTGGTAGGTGTGTTTTTACAATCTTCGACCACATCGTCAATGATAAAAAAAAACATAAAAAAAAACAACTAGGTGTATCACTTGAGATGTAAGGGTTCTAACGATACGTGCAAATCTTCAGGCAGCAAAAAGTTATGGTGGAACAAAGTTTCAGCATATCGTTTGTCGCACGATTACGCAGTTGAACAGTCGCAGGTTGCCACGATAATACGTTATTCTAGTCTTTATGCGAGCAATGCCTTAGTTTTTTTTATCGTTTCCCTTTTTACTACAAAAGCTGTGCTAAAGTGCGACACGCACAACCTTGAGACACCCGGGCTTCGCCCCGCGTAATATTCGGATTCACGCGAACGCCACATCACGTCTCCAAGGTCAAGATTATATCTATTCAGTTAGACAAAGTTTGCTTTTGGTCTGTCACTGATTGATGTTGATGACTAAAACTAAGCATTCAAATCCGAGTTTAGTATTCGCGAATTCTAATTAATTAAAAGGTTGAACACGAAATGTCAAGCGAACAGTTGGAGCAAATTATACATGCATATATTATGTATTCATTTTTAACCCTCGACGCAAAAACGACTGGGTGTTGTAAGTTTGACGTGTCTCTCTCTCTCTCTCTCTCTCTGTGTGTGTGTGTGTATGGCTGTCTGTGGCATCGTAGCATATAAGTATGTATTTACAAAAAAAAGTATTTAAATATTCTGTCCGTTATCTGGTTCCCATAGTACAAGCTTTGCTTAGTTTAGGGCTAGATGGCGCTGTGTGAAATGTCCTACAATATTATTATTATTTTATTTCACAATATACTATCATCTTTGTTCACATTGTCACTTCACATCAGGTGAGTTGTGGTCAAATACCTAGTCTGCGGCAATACAAACACGTTACCGTTTTTTCTATTAACACGCTATTTGAAGAACCCAATGTTGTTGTTCCAGGAAAACAATCCCAGCTTACCAGTTCACAAACTGTTATATCTCCTCTACCCGTACAACTCTTTCCTAAGCAGAGAGAACATCAAAAACGTGGAAGCCGTTTTACACAATCTTCACGTGAACATCAACCCTAAGTGGGACATAGCTCTGGAAGGCGTTGAGTTCAAGGGAGACCAAGCATTGGTTACTATGGAAGTGAATGAAGCTAAGAGTCAATTCGGCGTGCCGTGTGGAACGAGTAGAAAAGGACGAGAGGAGAAAGGAGTGGTAAAAACTGCGTTTCAGAGTGAATTGTTAAATGAGCTGCTATTGAGTCATAGTGTTGGAGATTTTTGTATTGTTGGTGAGTATTTTTTGTAATAACAATACATTTTTTTAAGCCAGTGAACAATTTATTTGCATAATAAAACTATCTACAAATTATATCTTTTACAGTGTTCCTAATACTACATACTATTAATAATTTAAAACAAAATAAACTAATCTAGGCCGCTATCAGTGGTAATGGTTCCCAAAACCCTAGCCTCAACCCGCGTTGTATGGTAATACTCAAACGTTGAGCAAATTAAAGGCTAGCGAGTAGCTGACAACGATAAATAATTTTATTTTACTGAAAGTAGCCCTTACAGAATGACGTGTTCCTGTGCCGTCAATAGAGGTAAATTGAAAGTCAAGTTTATTTTATTGAAATAAACCCCATCTCATAGTTTAAAGAGTTTTAAACGTGAAAATATTGTACAGGAATGTAATATTTCGCAATGGTTTTGGAATCAGTAAAGTATTTTTTTCTTTACATACCGAATAAAATTTAAAAACACCCAAAACATAACTACTTTGAGACATTCGGTGGCTAATCTCAGTAGGCCCGAACACGATAATGTTTACACTATTACTACTATGATACCTGTTACTAGTATGGTCTCTACTATTCACTAATATACCTATATACAAATCACTGTATCCATACTTTAATTCCTTAATTTCATGTTCTAGGTCCAAAAGGCTGCGGCAAGAGCCTCTTAGTCTCCCAATTAGCGTCCCTTCTAGGCTATACAATAGAGCCGATAGTTCTATATCAAGATATGACTTCTAGAGATCTGGTTCAGCAGAGAACCACCTTGGATAATGGAGATACTGTTTGGAGAAATTCTGCGTTAGTGGATGCAGCATTGCAAGGTCATATGGCTGTCTTAGATGGACTTCATAGGATACATGCTAGTACTTTAGCCGTCTTGCATCGGTGAGTTCACACTATTATGGTTCTTATAATAATAAGATGTAGCCATTCCTAACACATACAATCTGACTATAGGCAATGACACTTTGGTCAAGTCTCTGAAGCGTTGATTTAAGGTCTTCTGTTTATCGGAATTCTACCGGATACATTTAGGGGATTTTGCCCTGGATTGGACTGGAGCGTTACTTGGTTCCACCTGCCCCTTTTTATTACTAGACGGCTAGACATACGCGACCAAAACGAAACCCGTAATAGGCAACTTTCCCCATGACTCCACATTTTTTTATTCAAGGATATAGAATTCTTTGCCGGAGTCTGTTTCCTAAAAATACAAAATAGATTTCGTCAAATCCAAAGTAAACAGATTCCTTTTAGACAATCATCATCATCGTTGCTTAACATCAGGCAGTTTGTGGTCTTTTTTTAATGTTCGACTAGCTTGGTGTTTGACCACAGCACATCTCGACAGTGCACAAAACAATACAGTTTACATTCATTAAAAGCCAGTGTCAGCTGTGCCGTAAGCCAGTGCCCTGTATAAACATAAATTAGTCTAGCATATATAAAATTAAAGTGAATTTAGAATTTACCTTACAACACCGATTTGCGTTCATCATCATCGTCATTTCAGCCGTAGGACGTCCACTGCTGGACATAGGCCTCCCCCATTGACTTCCATAAAGACCGGTTGGAAGCGGCCCGCATCCAAAAACCAATCCGTACCAATTTGTTGCCAAGGATAAATATTAAAGAGTAAAAAAAGATTAGCTATCTCACTCGAACGTGTCGTTTTAGATTGGTGCATGACAGAGAGCTGCAGCTGCACGATGGCACCAGATTACTTCGGCACGACAGATACGACGACCTGGTGGCAGCAGGTTACACCAAGCAACAGCTGGACGACAGCGGGGTGAAGCGAATACATCCAGCATTCAGGTACTTGGTGGTAGATTTCCTTAGAAGGAAGTCGTCTAGGTAGGTACTACCGCAGTACCAGATATTCTGCCGCCAAACAGTAGTGTGTAAACATTACCATGTTCCGGTTTGAAGGGTACTGCAGCTATCGAAATTACTGGGCTGTTGAAACTAATCATCGAAAGTCTCAAATTAATGAGCGCCAAAGCAGCGATGGCCCGGACTTTGTATTGCTAATCAAAGTTCTGTGTATTGCTGCAATGATCATGGGCATGCGTTATCACTTACCATAAGGAGAGCATATCGTTTGTCTAACAAATGTAATTTTTAACCTTGCACGACTTAACAACTAACCTAACACATAGTAATAATTATGCTTATTACCGGGTCTTAATCGCGCACAAAATTAGTCAACTAGTGACCACGGCCCTTGATAATAATTTAAAAAACATTTACTTTAGACAACAAGACCCATGTAAAAATGTGAAGTGATGCAGGCTTCCTTCGCTGATTGGCTGTCGCGGCTCATGTTGCCGGCATCGCTATACAGATGTCGTTGTATGTAGCGGGAAATGTGTCTTTCTTTCAGAATAGTAGCTTTGGCTGAGCCACCAGTGCTCGGGCGCGGGACTCAGTGGCTCTCTCCGGAATTACTCAGCCTCTTCATATTCCACGAGATGAGGAACCTCAGCAAAGCGGAGGAAATATTCATCATCAACTCGCTGGTAAGAATTGATTACCGTTTAGCTATTTAAAAAAAATAATTATATATTTTATTTTATCAAGACACTTTTTATTGTACAATGTATTAAATTATTTATATCTGCCTGTGTGATTTATTTTTAAAAACATCGTTGCTTACCTACAGGCGAGTTGGAGGTGGTCAAAAGCAAACTTTTTTTATAAAGTAATGAGACGAAGGTGACGCTCTCCTGATGGTAAGAGATAACGCCTGTCCATGACCATTGCAGCTATACACAGAACGCATCCATATTCATCGTATGTGGCTTCGCATTCTAAAAATTGTATCATCATCATCATTTCAGCCGTAGAGCGTCCACTGCTGGACATAGGCCTCCCACATTGACTTCCATAAAGACCGGTTGGAATTTTTTTATACCTTAATCGATTTGATTTATATACGATTTTTAAAATTGTATTTTACGAGCTACTAACCTAAAAAATAATGCACAGGGTTCATAATATCATCGAATAATATAAATATAGAAACGTACAAATAAATATCGATTCGTTCAAATAATCTATGTCCTTACTAATAAAAATTTGAATCAATGCCTAAATCAAATAGTGTTGCCCTCTCTTTCTTCAAAATATAGTGTTATACTTAAAAGAAGAACACAAAACATTAAGTAAATGAAAATTGCTAAGTAACATTCATATGTAAGGGTGTTTGAATCACGTTTTTTTTATAGTTGACCAGTTGACCAGCTATGTGTTTAACTACAGCTCACCTGATGTTCTGTGACGGTGTGGTTAAAGATGGTAAAGCACGCCTAGCTTGGAATATAACTGGCTCTCAAGTGTGGCTGCCGAAACACTACCTAGATGCTTGGCGGCAGATTTTTAACTTGATTTGTAGCTAGCCAGTCGAGTACTAGAAAGTACCCTACCACCATGCTATGATTTTCTCATATAGCTAGCTCAAGTTCATTGTTAGCGTTTTTGTAGCGATGATAGCTCAGTGGTTAGCGCGGTAGGTTCGCATGCCGAAGGGCGTGGGTTCAAACCCCAACAATGAGCTTGAGCTGCCGGTGAAGGAAAACATCGTGAGGAAACCATAGCATGGTGGTAGAGTACTTTCTAGTACTCGGCTGGCTAGCTACCACCCTCAAGTTGAAAATCTGCCGCCAAGCATCTAACGGTGTGTTCCGGCAGCCTCACTTGAGAGCCAGTTCCATTCCAGGCTAGGTGTGCTTTACCATCTTCGACCACACCTTCACTTAACATCAGGTGAGCTGTGGTCAAACAACTAGCCTGTCAACCATAAAAAAAAAACAAAAAAAACCCACGCCCTTTGGCGTGTGAACCGACCGGGCTAACCTATCATCGCTACAAAACACGTTTGGACGTATATTTATGTCTTGTCTCATTTATCTTTTTCCATTTCCAGTATGGTGACATATCGCAACCACTCCACTCAATTATCAATCTGGCCGGCGAGCTGCGTAACTCCCAAGACAGCACTTTAAAAAACCTCTCTTCTTCCCTATCAACTCGGCAACTCTTGCGAATTGCCAACAGAATGTCCAAATACCCCACAGACTCCGCCTACGAAACTGTCCAACGTACTTTCCTTGCAAAATTCCTCCCTAACTTAGCACGTCGAGCATTAGATGGGGCTTCAGCAAAACTTGGCATAGAACCTCCACAAAAATTCGGAATATTCAGTAAAACTGAAGAAAAAGTACACTGTTCTATGTCAAACAATATTTTAACTATTGGCAACACAAGCACAGAAGTTTTCAAAACGGATGCGTTAACTAAAGTCCCCGATATATTGTTCTACGACGTTCCGCAACATATGAGATTACTGGAGTGGTTGTTACAAGACTTTTTGCTGGGGAATCACTTGCTTTTGGTCGGGAATCAAGGTGTGGGGAAGAATAAGATAGCAGACAGACTTCTGCAGTTGCTGAATAGGCCTAGAGAGTACATACAATTGCATAGAGACACGACTGTGCAGTCATTGACCGTGCAACCGACGGTAAGAGATGGGGTGGTGATTTACGAAGACTCTCCTTTGGTGAAAGCGGTGAAATTTGGTCATGTTTTGGTCGTGGATGAAGCAGGTTCGTAAAGGAGTCATATTATTTTTAGTAGATATGTTTTGACATCCCGTTGTTAAGCATTCAGTGTAGCAAAGATTACTCTAGATAGATTTAAAGACACCTTTACTTGGTAGATCTCCTTGGCAGGAGGTCGTCTAGGTAGGTACCACCGCATTACCAGATATTCTGCTCCAAGCAGTAGTGTGTAAACATTACTGTGTTCCGGTTTGAAGGGTACTGCAGCTAGCGAAATTACTGGGCTGTTGAGACTAACCATCGAAAGTCTCAAAGTAATGAGCGCCAAAGCAGTGATGCCCTGGACTTTGTTTCGTCACTCAAAGTTCTGTGTATCGTTGCAATGGTTGTGGACAGGCGTTATCTCTTACCATCAGGAGAGCGTCTCGTTCGTCTCATTACTTTTCACATTAAAAAAAACTTATAATACATACAGTACACCCAGACACAACAAACACTTGTATTGAACTTTTTGTATCTCTTTCAGATAAAGCGCCCACACACGTGACATGTATTCTCAAAACGTTAGTCGAGAACGGAGAGATGATCCTAAGCGACGGCCGACGGATAGTGCCGCAGCACATGCTAGAAAGTTCTGGAGGCGACGTGGCTAGCTTTATTCCCGTGCACGATGATTTCAGAATGATTGTGCTGGCGAATAGGCCTGGATTCCCGTTTTTGGGGAATGACTTCTTTGCTTCTTTGGGTAAGTTTTTTTTATGCCACAGGTGGCAATCAAGCTGACGTCAAGTTAAGTTATTTAATCAAGTTATCGGCGTAGTTAACCCATTTAAAAAATATAAATAAATATTGCAGGACATTACACACAGCGCCATCTGACCCCAAACTAAGCAAAGCTTGTACTATGGAAGTCAGATAACTGATAGAATATTTAAATACTATTTTTTTTTTGTAAATACTTACTTATAATAAATACAGAACACCCAGACACAGAACAAACATAATATTTTGTTTATACCACAAAATGTTTATCCTGGGTGGGAATCGAACCCACTCCCTTTGGATCTTGGATCAGACATACTACCAATGAACCAACTAGACTGTCATATTTTAGATACATAATATATATAGGTATGATAACAAAAGAATAAAACGGATGAAAAGTGTCTAATGAATAAATAAATAAATAAATATTGTTGTGCTTTACCATCTTCGACCACACCGTCACTTAACATCAAGTGAGCTGCGGTCAAACACCTAGCCTGTCAACCATAAAAAAAGTCCTATTTTATTGATATATTCTGTCTTTTAATCTAAACTATTTTTTTCTCTTCAGGTGATCTGTTCTCGTGCCACGCGGTGGACAACCCTTCAATAGACTCTGAGATGGAGTTGCTTCGTTCGTACGGACCGGACGTGCCGCGTGACGTCACACAGAAGCTGGTCCAAGCATTCGCCGTGCTGAGGGAAAAGGCGGACCAAGGGCAACTCACATACCCCTACTCTACGAGGGAACTTGTGCATATTGTCAAACATTTACAGGTCAGTGACACACGATAGCCTGCGACTATTCTTTGTTGGTAGATCTCCTTGACAGGAGGTCGTCTAGGTATAGCATAGGATCAGATATTCTGCCGCCAAACAGTAAACATAAATAAATAAATCATAACATCAATCATATAATCTTAGAACATTACTGTGTGTTGTTGACATTACTGTGTTCCGGTTTGAAGTCCGGGTTACAGGGCTGTTGAGATTAATCATCGAGTCTTAAAGTAATGAGCGCCAAACTACCGTTTTTTTTACATGTTGGTACGTCTTTTATATGATCATCTTGTTTGTATGTTCGTTTCGTCGTAATAATTCGTTTTTGAATCTATTGTTTCAAAAACGAATACATCGACAAAATTTTTCAGATAGATAGAAACTCTTTATAGCATTTTATATATAGAAAACAAAAGAGTTTTATGAGATATTACTATAAGTGGTGCCTTAACGTTTAGAGCGATCTTTTCCAGACAACCACAAATGGGAAACAGATTATAGAATAAGTATAGGTGGAAGTTGTTGTACAAAACAAACGTAGCAATATTTAATTATTCAAATTTCATTCAATTCATTTAATATAGTATGTATATTAAAACAAAAGTACGACTTGGTGATAGGTACTTTATTGCCTCGCTAGAGGGCGCTTTATCGAACATTTTCATCTCCAGTCTGATCGAAACAAAATTTGGTAACCCCTATAGAGGCCCTAAATAAAATACGGGATTGACATCTTGGGATCTTCACTAGGTTGCATGAAGCAGCATCCTCACTATCCACATCTAAATCTCTAAATTTTTTCCTTAGCAGGAGGTCGTCTAGGTTACCTACCACCGCAGTACCAGTTATTCTGCCGCTAAGCAGTAGTGTGTAAGCATTACTGTATTCCGGTTTGAAGGGTACTGCAGCTAGCGAAATTACTGGGCTGTTGAGGTTGAGACTAACTCTATCAAAAGTCTCAAAGTAATGAGCGCCAAAGCAGTGATGCCCTGGACTTTGTTTTGTTACTTAAAGTTCTGTGTATCGCTGCAATGGTTATGGACAAGCGTTATCTCTTACCATCAGGAGAGCGTCTCGTACGTCTCATTACATTTGACATTAAAAAAAAACACCGCAACAGACAGACTGCTATTCGCTATTATGCTCTTATCCACTGGAGCTACTTTGTCAGCGGCCCAGAGCCTCGCTCCGGTACTTCAAGGAGCTGGGTTGGCTCGGGTAGACGCTGGCAGGGGGAAATGCACAATACACCCCAAGCGGGACGTTAGTGCAGGACTCATCGCCCCCATTCCGAATAAGAAGAATATGACATAAGCTGTCGATATGCCATGTGGATAGCTTATCTCAATCCCGTACATTTTTGGCTTTTCTATTAGCGTTATCGCTAATCGAATTGTCTTGGTCCACAAGTAGATACTGGTGTCAAGAGTTTTTTTTATAATTTTGAATTAATATTTTTAGAAATATCCCAAAGAAGATTTAGCGACGGCGATCGGCAACGTGTTTGATTTCGACCGCTATAGCAAAGATATGGCCGACATGTTGCTGGAAGTACTGCACGCCAGCGGGCTGCCGACAGAGGGCGTGCTAGAAGGACGCTCCAAAGACGCGCTCAAAAAGATACAGATGACTATCGAGAGGAATAGTGGGTAAGGTTTCGAAGAACAAACAGCTTTGCATCGATCAAGCAGGCATCGTTTGAATTGGATTCAAATTTTCAATATCTTCTCTAGGAAAGATGTGTCCTCGCCAAAGTACGGCAAAGACGATCCGGAGAACAAACCTCATGTGGGCGGCAATACGTGGGCGGGCGGCACTGGTGGGCGGGATACCGCCGGCCTCGGCGGTAAGGGCGGGCCCTATCGCCTAGACAAGGGACATGACGTACATCAGGTACTATAACATTACCATTCGCAGTATGGAGTGATGTCTAGCAAGACAATTTGTGAAAAAATCTTCGTCAAGTTTATCAAAATATATGAAAAATACATCAACGTCGCTGGCGGGCGAAAAGATAAACTAAAAATTACTTGATGTCGTTTATAAAATTTGACGAAACATTTTTCTTGAATTGTCATGCTAAAACTTTAAATATCTTTTTTAATTAAATTAGAAAATATAATAATAAATGAATTTACAATACAGAAAACCGATTCCATGACCCTTAGGCCAACCAAACGCACTGCTCCAATAAAACAGCGAGGTTTCGGAGTAAACGATAATATCATCGATGTATACAGTTTTTAGATTTTTTAAAAAACGCTCTATCGGTTTTGATACAATTTATATGAGGCCACCTAAAAAGTATGATCTACCAAGAAAAAAAATAACCATTCGAATTGAAATTTTGAATGAATGAATTTGTAGCGATGATAGCTCAGTGGTTAGCGCGGTAGGTTCGCATGCCGAAGGGCGTGGGTTCAAACCCCAACAATGAGCTTGAGCTGCCGGTGAAGGAAAACATCGTGAGGAAACCATAGCATGGTAGTAGGGTACTTTCTAGTTCTCGGCTGGCTAGCTACCACCCTCAAGTTGAAAATCTGCCGCCAAGCATCTAACGGTGTGTTCCGGCAGCCTCACTTGAGAGCCAGTTCCATTCCAGGCTAGGTGTGCTTTACCATCTTCGACCACACCTTCACTTAACATCAGGTGAGCTGTGGTCAAACAACTAGCCTGTCAACCATTAAAAAAAAAATAAAAAAAATTGAAAACCTCCTTCTTTTTATAGTCGGTTAAAAGTAGATGAAGGTTCTTATTCCTCGTCTTAGAGAGCTGGGTCTGGAGGTGAATCCGTCCAAATGCGAGTTTTTTCCTTGCAGCGCTGCGGCTGGTTCACACTTCGCATGTTTCAGTGCTCTATTACCAGGTTTGAAAGAGATTTCCTCTTACACTTTGACTCTTCTGGGTTCTCCTATTTTCCTGGACGCTGTACCAGAGGCTATTTTATCGCGACAGCAGCTTCTCTCGGCTGCTCAGGGACGTCTTAAGCATCTTTCCGCGCATGTGGCGTTAGTGTTGCTGCGTATGTGTTTCGCGCTTCCCAAGATCACTTATCTGTTGCGAACCGCCCCAACTTGGTTGTGTCAAAATATGGTCTCTTCTTTTGACGACTCTTTAAAGTCTGCCGTGGAGTCAATTTTAAATGTCTCCCTAAACGAGTTGCAGTGGACTCAAGCAGCTCTCCCAATCCGCTATGGAGGCCTCGGAGTGCGACGTGCTGAGGATTTGAGCTTGCCGGCTTTTCTTGCATCGGCGCACGGAGTTGCGGACCTTGTTGCTGTTATTCTTCATTTGAATGGTGGCGAGGCGAGCATTCCTTTATTGCCTGAGGCAATATCGGCTTGGTCAACTCTTAACCCTGGTGTAGCTGGCCCTGCGGCTCCCCAAATCCAGCGGGCATGGGATGACGTTGGGGCCAGACGAGTTCACAAGCAGACTTTGGACGGCGCCGCGGGGGTGGACTTGGCCAGACTTCGTGCTGTGTCCCAACCTGAATCCGGGGCTTGGTTGCACGCGTTACCTTCACCTCATCTGGGCACTTTACTCGACGATGACTCGGTGCGTGTGGCAGTGGCTTTCCGTCTGGGCTGCAAGGTGTGTGAACCCCACAAATGCATCTGCGGCATGATGGTGGAGGATGACGGTCATCATGCGCTGAGTTGTCGTCGTTGCACTGGAAGGTTTCCGCGCCACCACGCCTTAAACGACATAGTACGGAGAGCTTTAGTGTCCGCAAACGTTCCCTGTGTGCTGGAGCCTCCTGGTTTGTCCAGATCGGACGGCAAGAGACCGGATGGGTTGACTTTGGTGCCCTGGAAAAACGGCAAGTGTCTCGTATGGGACGCCACATGCGTCAACACTCTCGCCACCAGCCACCTTGGTCGTACCATCCACTCGCCGGCGGCTGCAGCAGAAGACGCCGCTGACACGAAGCGTCTGAAGTACGCAGCGTTGGAACCGCAATATTTATTTGTGCCCATCGCTGTGGAAACTTTGGGTTGTTGGGGGACAGAGGCCAAGGGTCTGGTGCATGAGATAGGGCGCAGAATAGGGGGCAAGACAGGTGACACTCGCTCCGGCTCGTACCTGGTGCAGAGGATAGCCATTGCCATACAACGCGGCAACGCCGCGAGTGTTATGGGTACCTTTGCACCGGGTACAGTTAGGGGTGGGTTATTTTGTTAGTGCTGTCTTGTGATTGTTTTTTTTTTTTTTTATACATTAATTATTAACATTTGTGTAGGTTATTTAATTAAGTTTGACATATTATTCGTAATTAATATTGTATGGATTGTAATTTGGTCGTAGTGAAAATATCGTGTTAAAATTAAATTAAGTTTTTTGACTAAATAAAACTAAATATATATTAGATTTTAAAAATAAAAAAATAAAAAAAAAAATGAAAAAAAAAAAAGTAGATTGAATATTTTATTTATTTCTTGCCCTTTTATTCTTACATTATCTTAAGATGTGTTTTTAGGGTTACATATCTGAAAGATACCTTGACCTTTGACATTAAGCATACATGTGTTCATGGCGGTCTCACTTGAGAGCCGGTTCCTTTTCCAGGCTAGGGATGTTGTTACCAACTTCGTCTATATCATCTAAAAGTGTTATTTTTTATTTCAAGCTGTCGGACGCGGAAAAGGACGACATACCAGAACACGTCAAGAAAGCAGCTCGTGAGATGAATCGGAAAGCGTTCGAGGAACGACTGAAGGAGATTCGGATGAGCGAGTACGACGCCAAGCTGTACGAGCAGTTCCACAGGGCGGTACAGCCGCAGGTTAGTAAGTTAGGCTGGCATGTCTTCACGGTAATTATTAATTGAACTTTGTATAAATTTGCAGGATATCTAAATTATAAATTTTGTGTGCGTGCAGTTCGTCGTAAAAAATACGTGACTGCGAACTTTATGTCGCGGTCTTACGGTAGGCGAATTGTGATCGCTTAAAAGAGGTCTCCTAATTATGTTCTTTTTGAATATTCAAAATGAACTTCCGCAAAGTTAAGCCATCTATCAATTATATTTAATAATACATTTTAGATCGGAGCATTGCGCGGGGTGCTCGCTGAGTTGCAAGCAAAGCAAAAGGAAAGACAATGGAGCAAACATCAGACCAGCGGCGAACTGGACGACGGGAAGATTATCGAAGGTATGGTAGATAGATAGAAACTGTTGTGCACATCTGAAAGTTCGATGAGCGATAACGCGAATAGAATAAAATAGCTGAGATACAAACTGTCGATATGTCACGTGGGCAGCTTATGTCATTTCCGTACATTTTTAGACTTTTCTATTAGCGTTATTGAATATAGGTATATCAAATGTTGTTTTGTGTGGCCTGGGATTCCCAAAATATTTTGCGTAATATCTTACGTAAAATGAACGGATCTAGTGTTTTTCCTATTGATACAAAATACTTAACAATTTAAAAACTTTGCGGTTTGTTAAGTAAGTATTATTAAAATATAAAGTCATTCTTATAACAAATTGGTACACGTGACAACAACTTATAGAGTATTTTGAAAGTGTCAAATAAAAACTTGTGTTTATTAATAGGAGTCGATTTTTAGACCTCGTCGACCCCAAAAATCGGTTTCGTTTTATGTCGACCCCTGAGAAACCGATATCGACCCCAAGGATTCAATGTCGACCACTTTGGGAATCCCTGGTCTAGACCCTCTTACAATACAAAACACCTACCACAACTTTTTTTTTAAAGTAGGGATGAAGGAAAGTATAAGAAATAAGGTAGAAAAGTAAGAAATAAGCTTTGTGAAAGAAAGTTTATAATATTAACAGCTTTTAAGATTAACAATTGTCTGTAAAAAGAAAAGTTTGAAAAAAGATTTTGAAATAAACGATTATACCTTTGAAGTTTGGCTGTCTACAACCTTCTGTACTGGCCCAGTATTCTTAGTGTCTCTGTAGGGGCGTTTGCGTATCCAGGATCTAATCTGGGTAAACGGCAGAGAGGTTATTGGCCCAGGTCTTACTGGGCGCCTGCCCGAGCCTTTTCGTGGCAGTTCATCAGCCACATCGTTGCCTCTGGATCCGCTGTGTCCTTTGATACAATGGGCGTAACATGATTATGTTAACTCACTTTGTTTAGCGATATAATAATACCACCAGTTTGGTCCCTGAACTTGCCGTTTAAAGTAAGAGTTAACTTAGCGATATTTCCCAGGTCTGACCGGTGAGAGAGCGATATATCGCCGTCGCACGGAACAGGAGCCGCCGCCGGGCGCGCCGCCAGACAAGCCTAAGCGTCTGCGATTGGTCGTCGACGTTTCTGGAAGCATGTATAGGTAACTAACTTCGCCCCACATATTCCAGGATAATAAGTAGGCTACATGTTTGCATAAAAAATCCGTTAAACAGTTATAAATTCAAATTTTTTATTAGTAAATTCGGCTGTCGAAATCTTTTTTTTGTAGCGATGATAGCTTAGTGGTTAGCGCGGTTGTATGTCACCGAAGGGCGTACGTTCGAACCCCAACAATAAGCTTGAGCTGCCATTTGATAGAAAACACCGTCAGGTAACCATAACGTGGCGATTCTAGTACTCGGCTGGCTAGCTACCACCCTCAAGTTAAAATCTGTTTCCCATCATTTAACGGTGTGTTTCAGCAGCCTCACTAGATAACCAGTCCCATTTTAGACAAGGTGTGTTTATCATTTTCGTCCACACCATCATTTTACATCATCATCATCATCATCAGCCTTTTGTAGTCCACTGCTGGACATAGGCCTCTCCCAAGACACGCCACTCAGCCCGATCTTCGGCTTTTCGCTTCCATCCACCGCCAGCTGTCCTACGTATATCGTCACTCTATCGAGTCTCAGGGCGTCCTACGCTACGTTTGCCAATTCGCGGTCTCCACTCTAGAACACGTCTACCCCAGCGGTTGTCTGTTCTGCGACAGATATGTCCAGCCCATTGCCACTTCAGCTTGCTAATACGCTGAGCTATGTCTGTTACTTTAGTTCTCTGGCGAATTACTTCGTTCCGGATACAATCCCTTAGAGAAATGCCAAGCATAACTCTCTCCATAGCTCGCTGAGCGACTTTGAACTTGTGGACATTTTACATCGGAATAGGTGATATGTGATCAACTTAGCCTATAAAAAAAAATTTACATTCTGTTGAGCTACTTTCGTCAGGCCTTCCATCGGCATGTTAATTCTGACATTAGGGCTGGCCATTTGATGAACTTATTCGAATTTTTAAGCTGTGACGCGTATTTTACGAATATTTGTTTTTTTTTTCATTTTTAGGTTTAACTCTTACGACGGTCGTCTAGAACGTTCCATGGAAGCCGTGGTACTTCTAACTGAAGCTATGAAGGGCTACGAGGCTCGCATTCGATACGATATGTTCGGACACTCTGGGGAAGAACACGCGCTCGAGTTGGTCAGGGCTGATGCTCCGCCGGAGAACGAGAAACAGAGGCTGCAGGTGAGAGCGGGACGGGTGTATCGTGAACTTACTGCGTGCGAGTGAGAGTGAATGTTTATAACCAAAACAGGGAGTCTTATGGAATGGACTGGAATGGAATGGGACGGGATGTTATCACATACGAATATGATACAAAACAAAACAATAAATACATAATTATATGGCATATAAAGGCGGACTTATCGCCTAGAGCAATTTATTCCAGACAACCTGATGCGCCGCCGTAGAGTAAAAAACAGGAAAAGAGCGAGATAAATTAGAGATATGTATTATGAACTTTAAATCTGAACGACACCAAAATCGCAGAAGAAGACCATTGCAATACACAAAACTTTGAGTAATTAAACAAAGTCCAGGGCATCGCTGCTTTGGCGTTGACATGATGAAAGTCCAAATAAAGTTAACTTAAGAATACAGTTATTTTATTAAAATAACTTTGTCGAAGTTTTAGGCGTGTTAGTCTTTTAAATAAGCGACTTGTTCCGCAGATAATCCGCACGATGCATGCGCACGCGCAGTTCTGTTGGTCTGGTGATAACACGTTGCCTGCCGCGAAGCACGCCATCGCTACGCTGGCGGGTGAAGACACGGACGAGAGCATAGTGCTTATACTCTCCGATGCTAATCTAAGACGGTAATATATTAAATAATAAATAAATATCATAGGACATTTAACACAGCGCCATCTGACTCCAAACTAAGCAAAGCTTGTACTATGGAAGACAGATAACTGACAGAATACTTAAATAGTATTTTTTTCTAAATACATACAGTACACGCAGACACAGAACAAATATTTGCTTATATTACAAAATGCTTGTCCTGGGTGGGAATCGAACCCACACCCTTCAGGTCTTGGAGCAGACATACTACCAATGAACCAACAGGGCTATCTATTCATCTGTTGGCTGTTTAGTCTATTATCTATTAATAATAATAATCATCAGCTCAGCGTCAAAAGGCAGTGATCCTTACATGCAGCCCTAACCACCGGCAACCCTGCCCCGCTGCCGGCGGCACCCTAGTTTTTTTATATTATTTATATTTCATATAATATATTTGATGTAAAAAATTCAAGAATTAAGAAAATAAATAAATTATATAATATTAATATATTATTGCCCTCTTAAGTAGTTGTTACATTAAGTTTTATCTGAGGGCACGGCTGTGTCCCCGCCATGTCGGGCAAAAAAGCGGCACGGCCGTACTATACTTTTCTCGAAGCAGTTCAGGCAATTTTCGACCCCCTATAACTTCGTTGTGGATAAAACTAGTGAATTTATCATACAATTCACTATTTGGTTACTAAAACCATGCCAGCCACACCTCTGTACGACGACTGTCGATACTGCTAGCAACTTTTTCAGGGCATTATTTACAAACGTTGGTTAAAGTTAATGCTTAAAATGGTCTGCCAACTCATTAACGTGAACGACAAAATTAACTTTAAATAATGTTTACAAATAAAGTCAAATATTTTCTTAATATTATTATCAGGTATAACATATCACCGGAGCGGCTCGGGGTGATTCTCACTTCGGAGCCAAAAGTCCAAGCTCACGTCATATTCATCGGAAGTTTGGGAGACGAGGCCAATTTGTAAGTATATACCAGATGTTCTCAAACTTATTACATCTACCGCCCACTTTGAAAATCAATAATTTTTCAGCGCCCCATGCATTTTTTTTAATGTAAAAATTAATGAGACGAACGAGACGCTCTCCTGATGGTAATAGATAACGCCTGTTCACGACCATTGCAGCGATACACAGAACTTTAAGTAACAAAACAAAGTCCAGGGCATCATTGCCTTGGTGCGAATTACTTTGAGACTTGCGATGGTTAGTCTCAACAGCCCAGTAATTTACCTCATTAGATCATTACCTCCTCATTAGTAACTCATCTTAAAACCCACAATGACATTGATTACTTTAGTTAATTTATTTATAGTGTAAGTACTTTATTAGTCTGGTCTGGAGTTTAAACTCACATTTTAAACAAGGCTTTTTGACTGTTATTGTGTAGTAGGTAAATTTTAATTGTAGTAATTTTAAATTTTATGTAGATGAAATATTAAATCAACCATCGCCCTAAACCACTAACACTTCCTCTAGGCCTCCAGCGCCCACAAGGGGACATTGAGAAAGACTGGTAAAGACAGTTATAACAATCACTTTTAGGACTAATTTGCTAGGTATTTGACCACGGCACGCCTTGGACTTTATCCAATAGTCCATATCCAATAAGCAACATGGTTCAACTTATTTTCGCGGAATAACAAAGGTGGATAGAGTTTTATAGCGGCTCGCCCTGCAGAGCCATTTAGCCCCAAACTAAACAAAGCTTGAACAATGGGAACAGGACAAACATGAAATACTAACATCTTACGTATATTTCAGCTTGCTCCGTAAATTGCCTGCGGGGCACGCGCACGTGTGCATGGATGTCGCTTCCCTACCTCAGATCATGCAGCAGATATTCGCATCCTCGCTGCTACAAGGATCGTGAAGATTGCGCCTATTAGAACAATTATAACAATACGATGCAAACTTTATGTCGGCCGTGAAGATAAAACAATACATCTTCTAATTTGTCCGTATTATCTATTGAGATATTTTTTTTTTTTTTATAGTAGATATGCTTGCGTTTGACCGCCATCCCGCCTGATGTTAAGCGAAGATGCGGTCTACGGTGGAGCACGCTCGCCTAGAAGAAACCGATTCACTCGCGACTTGAAGGTACCCAGACTATATTCATTGGGGAACACCCACTCGGGCAGCTGATTCCAATGTCTAGCGGTACGCATGAAAAAGGTGGAATCAAACCGCTTAGTTCGAGCTTTTGGAACATCAACCATGAAGCAGTTGTTTTTATAGAATCTGCACTTTCATCGTCATCATTTCAGTCGTAGAACGTCCACTACTGGACATAGGCTTCCCCCATTGACTGTCACAAAAACCGGTTGGAAGGCGCCTCGCATCCAGCGCGTTCCTGCGGTCTTTATTAGGTCGTCTGTCCACCTTGCGGGTGGACGTCCTACGCTGTGTTTGCCGGTCCGTGGTCTCCACTCCAGAATTTTGCAGCCCTATCGGCCATCAGTTCAGCGTGCTATGTGCCCTGCCCACTGCCACTTCAACTTGCTAATCCGTTGGGCTATCTCGGTAACTTTAGTTCTTCTACGGATCTCCTCATTTCTGATTCGATAAAATTGTGGCACCTAAACTGCCACGACAAGCACTGGATCACCAAAGTTGAAGACTGAACAGGGAGAGCTTTGCCTAGCAGTGGGGCACTTAAGGCTAAAAATGCGAATATTGGGTGCGAAAGGAAACACTTTGTAATCGCGACTTCATTGTGTCTTTGATGCCAAATAATAAATTTCCCACATATTACAGACACTACAAAAATAATATGAATAATAGAAAACTATAAATGGTTAGATTGATATGTATAGTAAAAATACAATTCAGAGCTCGCGTCAGGCCAAAAACTAACTTTCGGTAAGTTTTTCTATCCGGTTCAAAGGAAGTTTGCACAGATCGTTGAACATGTTCGTAAATTTTAAATCATAAGAATCTTTGTTGGTTTTTTTTATGTAGACATTCCGGGTTATTCCCAGTAGGCCAAATACGTATTTCTATCGGTACAATCTGTCATTTGGAAATTATATGAAAAATGATTATGTTTTACAATTGTTATGTATAAAATAAAAACACATTAAATGAAATATAAGAACCTCTTAATATTTTACCATCTCTAACCTATTTTCTTAGTTCGAAAGTACAGGGACAAAATATAAGCCAGCGCTGTAAGAATAAAAACGGCATAAATCTGATTTTGTTCGTAATGGTAAACTTTTCTTATTTTGTTTACATTCATAAGATATATAATAGAACAGAATACAACTCTATTTATTATACACCAAACATACATACATTATAACATAGAAATACGAAACATAAAAAAGAGATAAAGAATATAACAAAACAATAAATATATGGTGTATAACGGCGGCCTTACCGCCTAGAACTATTTCTTCCAGGCCAACCTTTAGATGGAAAAGAACTAAAAAACATATTTTTGTATATTTTATCTGTCGAAAAAGTTTTTATCTGTCGAAAAAGTTTTTTTAGACTGTCTGACTTTTGACTTTGACTTTGAATTAATATTTTGTTAATTCAACAGTGTATTGTGATAATTTTCTGCTATTGTTATTGTATATTTAGTTTTAAGTATTTCTATACTAAAACGATCTATTATAAGTTGAAATATATTGACGCACTAGGGTACCCACGGTAGCACGATCCAGAATTAAATCCTGAACCAAACCTTTTGTGATAATATTGTAAAATAAATAAATGTAAGTAAAATAATATATATTTTTTTAATAAATTGAATTTTTGCTGTTATATTGGGGTTTTTTTTTAATAAGTTTAAGTACATATTTAGAAATTAATAGTGTTACAACATCTCCCGTCTGTTCTTTATCAGTAACATGTTTTCCATTCTTGGTTGCCAGAAACAGATAGCTTTTAGCGATAAAGCCACCCATGTGGCACTAGCTCATGTGATTCTTCTTTTTCTCCTGATGGTAAGAGATAACGTATGCCCATGACCATTGGAGCGATACACAAACTTTGTGTAACGGTTATCGCCTGGATTCGACACAATCATCAACGATAGCACCGCCAAAGCGTGCAATATTGGGAGAAGCGTTGTTGCAGCTATGATAGCTCAGTGGTTAGCGCGGTAGGTTCGCATGCCGAAGGGCGTGGGTTCAAACCTAACAATGAGCTTGAGCTGCCGGTGAAGCAAAACATCGTGAGGAAACCATAGCATGGTGGTAGGGTACTTTCTAGTACTCGGCTGGCTAGTTACCACCCTCATGATCAATCTGCCGCCGAGCATCTAACGTTGTGTTCCGGCAGCCTCATCACTTAACATCAGGTGAGCTGCGGTCAAACACCTAGCCTGTCAACCATGAAAAAAAACGGAGACAGCATCCTACGAGCGATAAACGTCGACGCCATGGTGATAGATCACTTGAAAGTAGAAGTCAGACTGTCTGTATTGCACTAAAGCCACAAAACAGAGCTAGCCGTGAGAAAACTTAAGTTTCAGCAAAAGTCCAAAATAGGTCCATAATTGACGACAAAGTTAATACGTTTTAATATTTCTAATGTTTGATACCTTTGGGCGTTCGAGGATTTCGCACTATCGTCCCCCGCTATCCTGGAAGTTGATACGCCCCTTCAGTGACAAGATATTCGCATGAAAAGAAAGAAAACACCTAACCTAACGTTACGTTCCAAATTTTCAAACACAAAACAACACAATATTTTAACATTACAAACTACACAACACAATATTTTATTACCTACTAACACCAGTTACAAGTTGCTTGTTGTCGTCCTTGTTTAAATTCGCCTAAGGGGTACAGAACCCTTATAACTTACAAGTACGGGTAAATAATTAAGTCAAGAAATAGTAGGGTGAGTTCGCTAAACAATCTACAAAGCCACAACTTACTAACCTTAAAAGTGGTCAAATAAGGAAACCAAAGATTTCAACGAGTGTCTGCATAATTTCTTCAGAGTATACTATTGTGGCTCCCTAATTCAATTTTAGAGTTAAACTGGCCGCTCTGTTCTCATTGTTTTACTTACCTAATATCGCTTTCTACTTAGTTAACTTCCGCTAACCATTTAGAAAATGAAGAAACATTTTCGATCAAATAATATTATCCACCTATCTCTAAAAAAAATATCCTAGGACATTTAACAAGCCGTTATCCCCCAAACTAAGCAAAGCTTGTGCGATGGGAACCTGAAGTTGTACCTAGGTATATGACAATACATTTTCTTGGACTAGGTACCTATTTTTTAATGGCTGACAAGCTATGTGCTTAAAATAAATGTAAACAAATAAATATCGTAGGACACACAGCGCCATCTGGCCCCAAACTAAGTAGAGCTTGTGTGATGGAAGTCAGATAACTGATAGAATACATAAAAACTTTTTTTTTGTAAGTACATACTTATAATACATACAGAACACCCAGACACAGAACAAACATTTATGCTCGTTACACAAATGTTTGTCCTGAGTGAGAATCGAACTCACGCCCTTGAAATAGACACACTACCAAATAAGCTCGCAGGGCAGTCATATATCGTATAAAACGGAATCGCTGTCCGCTTAGGTAGTTACTTCTTTGAAACCACGACACGAACAACGAACAACGGATTTCGACATGGTTTTTAATGCTATAATTTTTTGTTTTTTTTTAAGGTTTGTATACTTATACAAACCCATCCTAATTAAACTTATGAATACTTAAGTAGAGAAATTCAATGTCTTATAGCTATGATTACTCAGCGGGTCAAAAAGCTTATAATAACCCAAAAATACAGCTTGATAAACTACAGGTTGATTTTGTGTATTCTTCTGGCAAGCTACCATCCGCGTTGAAAATCTGCCGTCAAGCACGTAGCAGTGAGTGTCGGCAGCTTCAACTGAGAGCCAGGCCAGCGCCAGAGCCATTCCAGGTTGATCATGACCTCAGACAACACCGTCACTTCCCGTTAGGTGTGCTGTAGTCAAATACCTAGCAAGTTATTAATAAAAGTCTCCAATAATCACAAAAAAATATTCTAAAATAAACAAACATTTATGAAATGTCTAAGAAAAATACTTAAAATTGAAACTAAAACTGACATAGTTTTAATTTACTAATTTCTAATCAATTATCTAAAACTTCATACGACGAAATGTGGCCAGAATGCAGTCAGCTATGGTCAGACACAGCCTGTCATTCATAAAAAAAACTGACAGTGCGAGAGAGAATGTATTTTTGTTACTTTTTCAAACAAATTTGGATTGCAGATGGTGAAAAGCATAACACAAACTTTTTTGTTGAGCATACGCGTATTCAAACGTTCAAAAAAAATTGTATTAGTCGTAAATTGTCGAGAGCTACGTTTCTCGTAGCAAGTACATATTCGTAGAACTAAGCATCTACGACTTTGCTACGAAATTTGGCAAAGTAGGTAGCTTAAAAGCCTTGTGTTGATATTCACTTTAAGTTTATCAGAGACTATATTTTGCTTGTGCTTGGATTTCCTGAGCTTCCTAAGATCTCGAATACCGGCACTCGCTGTATCGTTTGACATTAATAGAAGTTACTAATAATAATGAAGTAGGAGCGCTCGGGATTAATAGAAGTTACTAATTACATAGAGGGATATGTGCTCGACTTACGTTTTATCTTGGAGTAGATACTTTAAAAACGTACCTACGTACCTGTGTGTCGGTTTTCTACCGGATACATTTTGGAGAGTGCGCTTCAGATCTGCATGACCTAATTCCACCTTGCCCATTCTACTATCGGACAGCCAGGAGCTTTAAAAAGCGTCACCGCTTCATGGTTGATGTTCCAAAAGCTCGAACTAAGCGGTTTGATTCCACCTTTTTCATGCGTACCGCTAGACATTGGAATCTGCTGCCCGAGTGGGTGTTCCCCAATGAATATAGTCTGGGTACCTTCAAGTCGCGAGTGAATCGGTTTCTTCTAGGCAAGCGTGCTCCACCGTAGACCGCATCTTCGCTTAACATCAGGCGGGATGGCGGTCAAACGCAAGCCTATCTACTATAAAAAAAAAAAAAAACATTGAAATTTGACTTTCTTTTTGAGATATTTGTTATTAAACTTGGCAATGTCCTTGACATTGTTAGCCTGAGCTTTTTGTTATGGTTGACAGGCTAGGTGTTTGATCACAACTCACCTGATGTAAAGTGACGGTGTGATCGAAGATGGTAAAGCACACCTAGCCTAGAATGAAACCATGGAACCATCGAAAGTCTCAAATTAATAAGCGCCAAAGCAGCGATACCCCAGACTTTGTTTTGTTACTCAACGTTCTGTGTATCGCAGCAATGGTCATGGATGCGTTATCTGCGTTATTCCTTACCATCAGGAGAGAGTATCGTTCGTCTCATTACTTTTACAAAAAAAAACTTAGTTATATACATTTTAGGTCATTTAACGGAGCAAAAATTATATGGCGCTTATTTCAAATTCAGTGTAAATAAATAGGTCTCTTGCAAGCAAACGTGCTCCATCTTAGACCGCACGACTGCTTTACATTAGACCAAACGCAAACCTATCTTACTAATATTATAAATTTGAAAGTTTGGTTGGATGGATGGATGTTTGTTACTTTCACACAAAAACTAGCGAACGGATTTGGATGAAATTTGGCATGGAGGTAGCTGAGTACCTGTATTAACACAGAGGCTACTTTTTATCCTGAAAACATGTAGTGGGTAACACCGCGGGGCGCAGCTAGTAAAACATAAAACTATAACGACATACAATTGAGAATGAAGGTACAGTTGAGAAGGGTTAAATTTAATTTGATGATAGAATCTTTCAAGCTCGAATTGATCTAAAACACAAACAGTGTTTTTACTACCACGGATCCCGTCAGACGAAACCTACGAAGTCTAGACAAACTTAAAACAAGTGATATCTTATAAAGTCTCACGAGAATGAGCGAGCGGTAAATTGGGACTTGAATTAATCGTTCACGTTATCTAAAAAGTTTGCTCAATTTCACTTACAATCAAAAATTTCACTTAAAATCTGTCACATAAAATAAAACTTTCGGTTTATTTCGCAAAGTTCTGTTTTTTTTTGGTATTTCCGCTCTATGGTCACCAAGGTCAGTGACCTATGTCAATTTAATGACTACACAACACATACTTATTTTAATTTTAATCACAATATGTTGAGAGGAAAGTTACGTAGTTCTGGTTTCCACTGGAATGGTTATTGGCAGACGATATATTTTATTTTCACGAGCGTTTTTATAGTTTAATTATAGTTTTTTTTATTTTCGCAGAATTCAAACAGCTACTTGAATTTCTTTTCGGATTTTAATAAAATTGCCTTGGATTAAAATAGGTTCCCTTTTTTATTTAACAATAATATGACGAACGAGACACTCGTCTTTTTGCTTCCAGCCACTGTCCACTGCCTTACATGTATCGTCACTCCACCGAGTCTCAGGGCGTCCTACGCTACATTCGCCAATATGTGATTCCCGCAATTCCCGTAATGGTGGGCTAAAACTCGCGCTAATAAATAAATAAGTAAATATCGTAGGACATTACACAGCGCCATCTGACCCCAAACTAAGCAAAGCTTGTCTATGGGAGTCAGATAACTGATAGAATACTTAAATACTTTTTTTTTGTAAATACATAAAATGCTTGTCCTGGGCGGGAATCGAACCCACGCCCCACAGCTCTTGAAGCAGACATGCTACCAATGAGCCAACAGGGCTGTCAACAACCAATAGCGATAAGACCGCCTTTTGCGGCACTAGCTCATTAGTTTGTGTATTTTTTTACTTCTGCTGTGCACAGTGAACAGTTACTATCTACATAACAAATAGCACACAATCTGTTAACAACATAATAATTTTACAAGCAAAACTGAGTTAAAATAAAAATGTCGAGACATGATAATTTTAAGTGAAATTGCCGACCATAAAGAGGTTCAACATTATAGCTCAAAAATAACAAACAATTATCTCAAAATTGGCGGCAAACAAAAGTTTTAAAGTCAGACAAGCCCCGAGCAGCGATGTCGTGTAAAGCGGTTATAGCACTCTCCAGGGTACTTCTGTCTGCCTGTAAGGAGCATTTGGGCTAAATGCCGCCATCACGTTTTATGAAGGGCTTTGCCTTTAGATTTAAGCTAGGTATACATGGGTTGACAGCGCCGTTGGGTCATTGGTAGTATATCTGCCTTAAGAGCTGTGGGGCATGGGTTCGATTCCCACTCAGGGCAAACATTTTATACTATTCTATACTATTGTACTAATCTGTGATATCTTTAGCAATCATATATTTAACTGTATGAGTTCTATTATTTAACAAGGGCTTCCAATAAGACGAAAGTTAAGGAATCCAGTGATCTACCAAGCGCTCATTCCGCACAGCCGGAGGTAGGTCTGATTCGAGGCTAATCCCGTATTTGCTTTAACGTCTTCAATCTTGGTGAACGACACAGGAGAAATAGTAAGGACACAAACATCATGAAACATGTAAATTTTGTATTTATAAGTAATTTATATATTACTAGCTGCGCCCAGCGGTGTTACCCGCTACATGTTTTCGGGATAAAAAGTAGCCTATGTCCAAGGTCTCAGCAATCTCGATACCAAATTTCATCCAAATCCGTTTATTAGTTTTTGCGTGAAAGATCGAGTAACAAACATCCATCCAAACTTTCACATTTACAATATTAGTGGGATACAATTATATAGATGATACAGAAACCCTTGACGCACGATTCTAACGAGTAGCCTTTGCTAAATTTTTGCTGATTGGCGTCTTGAGGACCAGCATCCTTACTCAACATAAGCGCTTTGCTGAGTTAAGCCTACTTCTCAAGACAAAGAACCCTGAGATTTTGTTCCAGCTAAGCTAATTTAAATATAGACGTTTCTATAAAGACGACGCTGATCTCTTGTTTACTCTTTACCCTGGTTTTTATTCCATACCCAAAGAGTAATACAGGACCCTATTACTAAGACTCCGCTGTCCGTCTGTCTGTCTGACTGTCTGCCCGTCTGTCACTAGGCTAATGATCTCATGAACCGCGATAGTTAGACAGTTGAAATTTTCACGGATGTATTTCTGTTGCTGCTATAACAACAAATAATAAAAAACAGAATAAAATAAATATTTAAGGGGGCTCCCATACAACAAACGTGATTTTTTACCGTTTTTGATAGATAGGTTTAGGTAGGTATTACGAAACTCTTCGTGCGCGAGTCCGACTCGCACTTGGCCGGTTTTTTAATTAAGATATATCGTAACAAAAGTTATACTGATTGTTCATTGCATTGTAATTATATGGAAATGTTATAACAATAGATAATTCTTTTTAAAACTTCATTTTTTTAATGGATTGAAACGAACGAGACGCTCTACTGATGGTAAGAGAACGTTTGTCACTGCAATGGTCATGACCATTACAGTGATACACGGATCTTTGAGTAGCGAAACAAATCCAGGGCATTGCCGCTTTGGCGCTCATTACTTTGAAACTTTCTATGGTTAGTCTCAACAGCCCTGTAATTTCACTAGCTACTCTTATACCCTTCAAACCGGAGCACAGCTACTTCACGCTCAAATTGAAATACCAATTTTGATGAAATTTGGTATGGTAGTAGCACTGGATTAGATTGAATGGATTTAAATTGACGTAAATTTTATGCTTGATAGATTAATTTTTTCTGAATAAAAATTAGTGTGTTAACCCAGGGTCTCAGCTACCTCCATATCAAGTTTCACCCAAATCCGTTCAGTAGTTTTTGCGTAAAAGAGTAACAAACTTCCATCCATCCAAACTTTCACATTTATAATATTAGTAGGATTTTGTTTCCTTTATCTTAATGTCAAAAATTGTAGATTGATTTTCCACAGATAAATGAACTATCGAATTCTAATTAATTTGCCTTCATATCGACGATTCGAATCTCGAATTAATTCATTCTCGGAATCGTAGCGAACTCATTAATGCTTGTCCCAAAGTCGGAAAGGACGAGCGTTTGAAATTAAAAGTAAACGAGTCGGAAAATACCCGGAAAAGCTGGTAAAGTACGGAAAAGCTCGGCAGAGTGAAGGGCAGAGACAATTACACCATTTGGCAAACTGCCCCAGAAGTAAAAATACCTACAGAATTGTAGGCTCGCTAGTAACCTTCGCATTGCTTGGCATAGAAGACATGCTCCATGGAAAGAGTGAAATCAAAGAATACAGAAGTGAATATTTATTTACTGAATTCTGTTCGAATTCAATATAACAGTAAATCCAACTAATCCCACTAATATTATAAATGTGAAAGTTTGGATGGATGGATGTTTGTTACTCTTCTACGCAAAAACTACTGAACGGATTTGGGTGAAATTTGGCGTGAAGGTAGCTGAGACTCTGGATTAACGTTACTTTACATCCCAAAAACATGGAGTGGGTAACATCGCGGGGCGCAGCTAGTATTTTCATATTTTTTTCCACAACTGTATTTAACATCGCGTTTTATTTTCTGTATATTTAATCATGTAATTCATTATGAGTACAATTTTTGATAATGACATTTTACATGTAGTATGACAGTATCAGAATCAATCCTGTTTTACTCCTACCAACTGTACTTTACCCATATACGCAAATAAATGTTATGAATTTGTCTCGACTGGCAAGATACCACACTCAAGTTAGAAATCTGTCGCCAAGCACATAACAGTGTTGCGTCAGCCTTACTTGTTAAAACCAGTTCTTATTCCAGGCTAGGAGTGCTTACCATCTTCGGTCACACCATAACATTAAGAGAGTTGTCGACAAACAACTAGCCTGTCACATACATAAAAAAAAATCATCATTTCAAAAAACATAAAAAAATCATCATTTGTTGTGTCTGTATGTTAATCTATATCTTTTTATTAGTTGTTGTATCTAGTGTTTTATAAGGACTCTTCGAGCGCTTGGTCGAGCGCTGGTTGACCAAGCGCTCGAAGAGTCAACACGTCCTGAGGATGCCTCGTGTACAGGCGAAACACGTGTCGGCAAGTGGTTACTCCAGAGAGAGGAGGATTTTAAGACTTGTGGTTATTTTAATTAGATTTTTGTCAAATTATATTTTAAGTGTATCTCAAATTAGTTCTAGACATTAAGTAAGATTAGATTTTAATTAATAAGTTGTTGTCAAATTAGTTAAACTTATGTCCTCATCACTGTTGTAACTGGAACGACTTTTAAGCGGAAATAAACTACATATTTACCTTGATATTCAAAATAAACTTCAGCAAAGTAACGCCTGAATCAATCAATTATTATCAAATGCTTTTCTTTCTTTTATTCTCTTTCTACACTCACAGACTTTGGTCTCAAAGTAAAATATTTTAATGTATCGCAAAGGAATCCTTCTACATTCACGTATCTCTAGTCATAATTGAATTAGAGCGTATGCGAGTCTGCGGAATACAGATGGAACATCGACCTTGGGATGAGAAGATGTGAGGTCAGATATTCCATGGAAAGGTCAAGAAGAACGCTGGTTTATGTAGGTCGTATTCAGCATTAGATACTTAATTGAGAGCGTACATATTAATCACAACACACAATCATAAGTAACTATTTAGATAAGTAGGTACTAACCTGGTTAAGACGCATTTCTTTTAATTACATTCCTTGACTGTCATGTTAGCTCAATTGGTGAAGGTCTGCTTCGAGAACTGAAAGCTGTGGGTTCGATTCCTCAGGACTAACATTCGTGTAACGAAAATGGACGTTTATAATTGATTGATTCAGGCCTTATTTTGTGGAAGTTCATTTTTAATTCTATTCAATATTCAATGTATATATTTAGTTTATTTCCACTTAACAGTCGTATCAGTTACAACAGTGATGAAGACTTAAATTTAAGTTTTAATTAATAAATTGTTGACCACAGCTCACCTTGTGGTCGAAGATGGTAAAGCACACCTAGCCTGGAATGGAACTGGCTTTTAAGTGAGGCTGTCGGAACACACCGTTAGATGCTTGGGGGCAGATATTCAACTTGAGGGTTGTAGCTAGCCAGCCGAGTACTAGAAAGTACCCAACCACCATGCTATGGTTTCCTCACGATGTTTTCCTTCACCGGCAGCTCAAGCTAATTGTTAGAGTTTGAACCCACGCCCTTCGGCATGCGAACCGACCGCGCTAACCACTGCTATCATCGCTACAAATTATCTGATTCCCATATTACAAGCTTTGCTAGCTTGGGGTCAGATGGCGACGTGTGTAATGTCCTACAAAATTTATTTAATTTCGCTAGCTGTAGCAATAACACCCTTCATACCGGAACACAGTAAGAAAGTCAACACAGTTTGGCGGCTTAATATGATACTACGGTGGTACCTACATAGACAACTGCTAAAAATATTTACCACCTCATCTAGTACACCGAGTTTTAATATATTTATTGTGAACTATAACTATCGCAGAGAGTGAAAATTTAAATTTAAATCGCACGACCCTGTGAAACTCTTTACAAGTGTAATGTTGACAAGTTTAGTAAAACTAGGCAGGATATACTCATAACACCCTCCTCGTTAAATTCAAGGACTTTTCCGAGCTGTTAATTGGTGTTTACCCCGCGCCCACTATGTGCCGTAACGTATTATGACTCCTTCCACAAACATCGCACTATAATGTTGGAAATACGGACGTTGATGTGTAAAGTTATTTTTTCATACCACGAAAACTGATTTTTTATTTTTTATTAGCGATCCATGTCTTTGCACGAGCATATTTTATATTGGCAACTCAATAATTATGAGAAATTATCCATAGTAGACCGCATCTTTGCTTACCATGAGACAAAATGGCGGTCAAACGCAAGCCTATGTGTAATAAAAAAAATGTTCATAATATATCAGAAATACTATTCAAATTTACAATAAACAACGTGGATTTTACCAATTTCTTAAAAAATATTTTACAAAACTTTTCTGATAAATTAACTCAACCAAAAATAATCTAATATACAAAATGCTAAAGTAAATATTTCCAAAGTCCACAGAGCAAAGACATGCGGTGTAACTAGTTAACGTAATAATATTTCAACGACCATAAATATAACCTTCTGGAACACGGAGTGACGACATGCTCTACTCTATTTACTTAACACACTTCCGCCTTAATGACCTCGGCTTAAGCTCTACGAAACGCAAAATTAGTTAAAATTTCTTAAAACCAATTTTTAGCTTTGATATTGATATAATTATATAGCACTAGCTGACGCCCGCGTTAACTTTAGAAATGGGTGCAGAGATAAATGATACATGTAAGAAACAACAGCCAACAACGGACAGCCAGGAGCTTTAAAAAGCGTCACCGCTTCATGGTTGATGTTCCAAAAGCTCGAACTAAGCGGTTTGATTCCACCTTTTTCGTGCGTACCGCTAGACATTGGAATCAGCTGCCCGAGTGGGTGTTCCCCAATGAATATAGTCTGGGTACCTTCAAGTCGCGAGTGAATCGGTTTCTTCTAGGCGAGCGTGCTCCACCGTAGACCGCATCTTCGCTTAACATCAGGCGGGATGGCGGTCAAACGCAAGCCTATCTACTATAAAAAATAAAATAAAAAATAAGCAATAGTCGTGGTCATCTGTCAAAGTGACATCTGTTAATTTGACGTCTGTCAAACTGACATCTGTCAATTTGACATCTGTCAAACTGACAATCAATAAATAAGTTATTAAATGAAATAATTCTGTTGTAAAAATTATTCTATATGTTAAACCAGGTAATAAAGCTATGTGCATGCCAAATTTCATCCAAATTGTGGTGATATCTCACCACAATTTCACGGTCATATTTTTAATGTAGTTTAATCGTGTGGTTTTATTTGTTTTCCATGGTACAGTAAATTCTACAAGTACTACACGTTTGAGATTTCTTGAGAAAGGAAGAAATAATCAAGTTCTTAACGATTTTAAATTTGATTATGATAGTTTGGAACATATGCTTACTGACCTAGAAGCATCATAAAATGTAGAATGCACAAGTACACACACACAAACACACTACAGACATACGCGAACATACACACTACACGAGCACACACACACACAAATATATATTTATATATAAATTCATGCATAATTTTATTTGTTTAGTTTAATTTTTAATTGTATAGTTTTTTAGTCTGCATTTGGCATTTTTATATCAAGACATCGGGAGAAGCCATTGGTTCCCGAAACACAGTTATTACTAGGTCGCAGCCAATGGGTTCATTTTAATGTGACCATAAATTGAGCCAAATAAAAAAATTTGAAGATGAATTTTGAATTAGAATTTTATAATGTTTTTTATACACATCCATCATAAGAGTGCAGTGGGTGTAGTATTTAGGATTGAGTAAAGTAATAAAGTTTGTAAAGTTAATATATCTTTAGCTTATTGTAAACATTTTTGTGATGAGACTATAAGTGTTAAAAAAGTATTTCCATATTTTAATGGAATTTAAAAAAAAACTGACTACGTACCTATTATAACACATAACTAAAAAATTATTAAGTAGTTATTATTTTAAGTTATTTTGTTTTGTTTAATTGAAGATATTTATTATACTTTTTTTCATAATTTAGCTTGATAGTCGAATTAAACCTTTTTTAGATTTAAAAAAAAAAAAAAAAAATACCTTAAATTATACTATTTACAAAATGTATACAAAAAACTTAGTCTAAAAAACCGTCAGAGGAGGGATATGTGGCCAGAATGCTGGCAACATTGCCACGCTGGATGGCAATGCTTAGCTTTTGACCAAAGTAGATACCAGCATTCTGGTCACCTGAAGCCTCCTCTAGACCTTTGGCCAGGTCCCGATACAGTTCGTACCTATTCTTTATATATTTATAGTCCAAGATAAAGATTGTATCAGCGGCCTCCGGGAACAAGAACCGACTTTGATTAACGATCGGATAATGGAGCTAAATTAAGCGAAAATGGGTCCTTTTTAGGAGCTTTACCTATAATTCAATTATTATTAGAAATTATGATTCCAGTCTCAGTTCAGTTCTTTTCTAGATTTACGATTTAGAGATTCTTTTGTTTTTTTTATTGAAACAAAAGAAGTTTCTTCATCATCAAATGACAAGGAAACCAATGTAACCAGGATATTTAGGCGTACAGAAATGGTGCCGATTTTTTTTGTAAAAAATAATTATTTATTTATATTTTCAGTTCAAATATAATATGAACTTTCTTATTTCTTATGTTATGTTGTGCACATTGCATAGTGTATGCATTGAGACCTCGATCGATGTTTCTATCCTTGAAAGCTTAGATACATGCTATAGTCAATAGTCCGTGGGAATGTCTGAGAATGCGCTCACCTCGTTAGTACGTCTGTTTGTCTTTGTCTCGCTTGGTCGGGTAATCAAATTAACTATTCAGCCATACCGTCCTCAGTACAATCCAGTCCTAACTCAATTAGAATAATTCGTTTTTGTTACGAAAAATTCATAGAACAACCTAAATCAAAATTGAATATGAGTAACATTTGAAAATAATCATTTATTATTAATTTTATATTACATTTAATCTTATACTCCGACTACAGTTTTCGGCCTTTTTCATGGGGACAAAGCAGAACGAGACCGCTCGCGCGTTGTACTCAACTTAATCACCGTGGTGTGATCAAAGATGGTAAACACATCTAGCCTAGAATGGAATTGGCTATCAAGTGAGGCTGCCGGAACACACTGTTAGGAGCTTGGCGACAGATATTCAACTTAAGGGTGGCTAGACGGTTGAGTAAGTATTATAAAGTACCCTACCACCACGCTACGGTATCCTCACGCTGTTTTCCTTCACCGACAGCTTATTGTTTGGGTTTGAACCCACGCCCTTTGGAGTGTGAAAACAACTGGGCTATCATCGTTACAAACTTTGGAAACAAATCGAACAACACAACTTCGTTTATCTTTTCGTGGGTAACCATTAATAATTTGTATAGCACCGCAATATAGTACCAACGTTAAAATAACTCCCGTTAAGTGTACAATTTACGGGGTACGTGCCGAATGAGGGAAGGCGGGAGAGAGCTATAAATCTTCAATTTGTGAGGAAGTTTGCTATAATCTGTGGTCGTCTCACGGTCAGATAATGTAGGGCACTGAGGGTTGCAAGTAGGTAAGTAAAGTTCGTACACGATAAGTGGCCATCCCTAGTGTTAGAGTTAACTGGACGCGAAAAAAACAAAATCGGGGAGTGGTGAATTAATAAATGTCGTAGGACATTACACACAGCGCCATCTGACCCCAAACTAAGCAACGCTTGTACTATGATAGTCAGATAACTGATAGAATACTTAAATACTTTTTTTTTTGTAAATACATACAGTACACCCAGACACAGAACAAACATTTGTTCATGCCACAAAGTTTTGTCCTGAGTGGGAATCGAACCCACACCCTTCAGCTCTTGGAGCAGACATACTACCAATGAACCAATAGAGTTGTCAAATTAGATCCACTCTCTTATCTTACAGAGTTGAAATTAGATATGTTAGTTTAGTTCCGATGACAATGCATTTTTATGGGAACCATGATCTAATTCTGCACCCAGGGTTGTCTCCAGACGCAGGAACTTCTTCACGGTCAACAACGTAGACACGAAACTTTTAATTTTGATTGTCCGTTTTAAATATTAAATATCGTAGGACATTACACACAGCGCCATATGACCCCAAACGAAGCAAAGCTTGTACAATGGAAGTCAGATAACTGTTTGAATACTTAAATACTTTTTTTTGTAAATATATACTGACATAAAATACAGAAAGGGCGGTATCCCCGTTCTGGCTGGTTTCTAGTCCAACGGCCTCTGGCGATCCAGCGGGGAAACGCAGCCAGTATTGCGGGGACTTTCAGCCGGGACTCGATGCGCGGGGAGAATTTAAATAGTTCTAATTGACATTAATTTAGTTTGACTCAAAATTATATTTGACATGTATACTGAAAATTGTTACATTTTTAATTTGTATGTATTAATTAATAATTTATTTCAATATACAAATCTTCGTCATTTTATGCCAATACAATTATAAATACAGAACACCCATAAGAAAAAACATTTCTTTATACCACAAAATGTTTGTCCCGGATGGGAATCAACTTTTTATGTGGTGGTTCATCTTCAAGTATTTTTTAATAATTATCTACTTGTTATTAACCTTCTTTGTTATATAAAGAAACCCTTTCTAAAAATCGACTTTTAACCTTTCTAAGATTCTGTAAACACAGACTTTTTAAGTGGGCTTTAAAACTTTGCTTTGATAATATTTAACTTTGATCTCAAATCCGAAGATGGAATCGTAATAAAAGTTGGATTGGATCAGAGATTCTACCCAGCGCCACATTTATTGGATATTTTTAATTAATTCATAACTGTCAGTTTCAGTTCGTTCAATTATCGTCTCTCAATTAAATTAATAACTATCTATCTATCTATCTATACAGAGGAAATATTTGATTGTTTGTATTGAATAGGCTCCGAAACAACTGGACCGATTTCAAAAATTCTTTCCCCGTTGGGAAGCTACACTATCCCCGGGTGTCATAGGCTACTTTTTATCCCTGTATTCCTACGGGAACGCGAACTACGCGGGTGAAACCGCTAGGCGTCCGCTAGTCGTATATAAGTTTACAATTAAACAAAACTAATTCCGTGACCCTTAGGCCAACTAAAACTGCTTCAATGGAACTGGGAGGTTTCGGAGTAAACGAAAATATCATCGATGTATACAATTTTTAGATTTTTGTTGATTTTTTAAAACCGCTCGTTCGATTTCAATAAAAATTTATGGGAATACCACTGAAGTCAAAATCGATTCATAATTGGCGGAATGATCGCGTAGCATATAGATTAAAAAGACATAAAGTCAGTTAAAAACAGATTATATTTACTAGTTAAACTACTAGGCACGTCAGCCGATACATCGCTTTTACCTCAGGAAGTTACCTATTTACCTGTGAATAAGGCATGTGCACCTTAAAGGTATACAGTAAAGGCATGTTGGTGCCCCAGTCACGAAGCTATAAACGCGCCTTGGTATGGAAGTGAATTCCTGCGTTCCTCAGTTCTTCAGAGTAGGTAAGGCTCGTGACGTCAATCAGCTAAAGAGCTTTTAACAGCGCAGCGGCCTTCCAGATGTTCCTGGATTTAATTTCTAGTAGTATGTTCACAAGTATGCATTTGTATGCCACGTTTCATCTGCGATATTCCCTGATGCATTTTTAGTAGGCACTCGACCATATTATCATTTTTAGATCATTTAAGAGTTGCTATGATTTGTGCATTTATGTGACAAATATTTATGTGGATGTTTTTTCTGTAAAATTATTAAAAAATGTTTTGACAATGTTGGTTCATTGGTAGTATGTCTATTTTTTTTGTAAATACATACTTTTAATAAATACAGAACACACAGACACAGATCAAACATTTGTTTATACCACAAAATGTTTATCCTGGGTGGGAATCGAACCCACGCCTTTCAGCTCTTAGAGCAGACTTACTACCAATGAACCACCAGGGCTCTCTGTTGCTGCTGTGTCTCCTATAAAACTTATTCTGATTCTGATTCTTACTCTGATGTTGTAATTATCAATTTTCTAAATTGCCTTCCACTATGTAAGCAAATTTAAAGACGCATTCACTTAAAAGATTGGAATCTACAGTAATATTATAAAGGGATAAGATTTGTATTATTGGATTTTTGTATCTTTGTAACGAATAAACTCAAAAAGTAGGTACTGTGCCGATTACAAAACTTCTTTCACAGTTGGGAAGCTAGACTATCCCCGTGTCACATAGGCTAATTTTATCCCTGTATTCTTACGGGAACGGGAATTACGTGGGTGAAACCGCGAGGCGTCCGCTAGTGCAATATAAAAAGCTTAAAGGCAAATTTAAAACTCAGCCTTTAGAGATAGCGTAAAAGCACCCAAACTAATTTAATAGGTGGATATTAAGCCGAGCTGTGCGTAGTTACCAACCCAAACACGTCTCACCATTATCTAATCTGTTTGTAACAAAAACAATCTATTATATCTCTGCCCACATATTCATTTACTTAGGTCTTCACATCTGAGGGGGCTTTGTAAATTTACTGAGTAATGCAACAAATCTCTCGAATTAAATAAATATCGCAAGACATTACACAGCGCCATCTGACCCCAAACTAAGCAAAGCTTTTACTATGGAAGTCAGATAACTGATAGGATACTTAAATACTTTTTTTTTGTAAATACTTACTCGTATAATACATACAAGACACTCAAGAGACAGAACAAACATTTGTTTATACCACAAACTCTTTGTCCTGGGTGGGAATCGAACCCACGCCCTTCGGCTCTTGAAGCAAACATACAGCCAATGAACCAACAGGGCTGTCAGGGCAACAGGGCAATTATGTAGAATTTTAGGATAAAGTTACTATGATTTTTCCGAAACGAATTTTGTAATTTTTTAATGGTTCCAGCATAAGTATGACCAATCCAATTTGACATTAGTTAATTTATATTTTTTATGCTCGGACGAAATTGTATTTTATTGCTTGACATTTATTACATCTCATTGAGATTTTCATTTTTTTACTTTTGATTTGACAAATAACTGACATTAGGAACTACTGTCAGTTATTCGTCATTCGTTATTTTACTGTCAATTTTGTAATTGTTTAATTTCGTTTAGTTCTACGTCAGTATTTCATGTACCTGAACGAGAAATTTTGCATGTCTCAAGGCAGAATATGTCACTCTTTGACTTTTTTAAATATCTATTATACCTAAATAATAAATGAATTATAAATTATGAATCATACGTTTATGTCTTTGTACGTATGTTAGCATGTCGATACAACATTGTTCGAAATTCAGAATTCGGCATCATTCAGAATTTTTACTTGGTGGTAGACCTCCTTAGCACGAAGTCTTCTAAGTAGGTACCACCGCAGTACCAGTTATTCTGCCGCCAAGCTGTAGTGTGTAAATATTACTGTGTTTCGTCTTGAGGGGTAGTGCAGCTAGCGAAATTACTGGACTATCGAGACCAACCATCAAAGTCTCAAAGTAATGAGTGCCAAAGCAGGGATGCCCTGGACTTTGTATAATATATTGCCTCCCCCTTACGGAAGCATATTTAAAGACGAAAACTTGTATTGCTTATAATTTCACTTTAATCCTTAGTAAAATCGTATCACGTATTTAGGTAGGGCGCTCACAACCTCGATTCACCTTGACCCTTTGATGGTCTCTCGAAATAATATCTTGTACTTTACAGCCTCGTATAGGAAGGAAGAGATAAAAACATAAACGTGTTATTGTATGTCGTCCTACGAAAACATCTAGACCAATTTGAGACGATATCGGCTGGAGAATGATTGTATTTTTTTCTGGGTACGAAGTGTTAGACAAACGAGACGTTTTCCGTAAGACGTAAGATGATGCCTGACAAAATTCTGTCCGAAAAAATGACAGAATAAAATCAGTCCCCAAATTTGAGGTACCATTTTAAATGACCACTGCAATATTACTCAGAATTTTGAGTAACAAAACAAAGTTCAAAGTGTTGCTGTATTATGTAGTTATCTAGTAATTACGCTACCGTTCAAACCGGAAAACAGTAAGGTTTATACACTAACTGCATGGTAACAGAATATATGGTAATGTGTTTTTTGGCGGCATAAATATTCCGGTCTGGACCACCAACTCGTACGATCTGCTTTGTTGAAAAAGTGAGCATACTAAAATTATTGTAATATTATAGACACAATTTGATTGCCTATTGACGCATTAGTAGAAGTTCTACGCTTTTGAGCTGTTCGGTGTAGGTTCGATTCCCACTCAAACATTGATGTTTGTCTTACATTGATCTATTTCACAAAAAAAGTATTTAAATTACTTGGTTCCAATAGTACGCTTTGCTTAATTTGGAACTAGGTGGCGCTATATGAAATGTCTTTGGGTGGATATTATTGGTCTCTAATTTATTTATTCAATGATTGTGAGGGTAGATATTAACCATTTAACCTGATATTAAGTGACGGTGTGGTCAACGATAGGAAACACAGCTACCCTGGAATAGAACTGGCTCGCAAGTGAGACCGACGGAGCACACCGCTAGTTGCTTGGCGGTAGATTTTCAACAGTAATTTTGGTGTGAATAGTAAAAAATCAAACAATCCAACTTCATTGTTCACACCAAAATTAAAATGTGAATCTAGCATAAAAATAATTCCCAGGAGATAAAAATATAATAGGGACGATGTTATGTTTTCGTTCTTGAAAATAATAATTCGCGCAACATTTTCAGTATCATTTAGTAAAGTGTAATTCCCAAGGAATTTTTGTCAATAGAGACCTTATTTTAATTAAACGCAGTTAATAAAGTAAATGGCGATCACACCCATGAAGTTGCTACCGATGACTCAGTGTTAAATACAGGTTGACAAAATTATTTTCCTTTTTTTATGCTATAAGTGACAAATTTGTAGCGATGTCAGTGGTTAGCCTGGTTGGTTCACACGCTGAAGGGCGTAGGTTCAAATACCAACAATGATTTTGAGCTATAGGTAAAGAAAATTAACGTGAACCTACATGTCTATAGGGTCCAAAAAGAGAACAAAAAAAAATTAAGATGTGTGCAGTCTGCCAACCCACACTTGTGTCATAATAGACGAGACCCAAGACAAGCCCAACAGTGGGGCAGTTGAAAAAAAAAATTGCTATGTTTTTGTTCAACAATTTTGTTCTGATTGTTTCGATATTTCGTGTTTCATTACCATTTTCCAAAAATAGAATTCAATTAAATCCCAGCATGGGAACAAACGCTGTGGGTGATTTGCCACATATACGCCTGCATTTTTTCGTCGAAAATAACCATTATGGTTCACAATAAACTAGATGAAAACGTACGATTTTCACGTATTAAGATTTTTATGAGTTCATTTATACGTGACCTACACTCATAAAATAATAATTCTCATGCTTTTATAAGCAAACCTAACCTAAAAAAAGGTCCGAATATGTTCTTGTGAACATATTCTGACCTTTTTGTGTTGACCTGGGTGTTCTGTATGTATTATAAGTATGTATAATAAATAAAATAAATAATAAGTTCTTATTAAAAACAACGCTCCTCACTTATGCATAAACGCATCCAAATGGATATCTGTTGTACGGTGGCAACAGATATCGACCTAGTACTACCTAATGAGAGAGGGAAAAAATAAAAAGGGTAGTAGATAAATATTTATTGTACTCGTCAGTTTTGTTTACTTTTTGTTTCTTTATTTTGTCTTTTTCCTTTATCATATTATATATTTCTACCCTTGTAAATGTTTGTTAAAAGGAAGAGCCTGGATCCCACGACACAGGTCACCCTAGTGTGGGATCCATGGAGTACCGTTATATCATATTATATGTATCTATAGTATTTCATTTTGTGTTCCTTCGTACTTTTGTTTGTTGTTTGTTGTTAAATTTCAAATATGTGTATGTGTATTATTAATGGTCATGAATAAATTATCTTATCTTATCTTATCTTAAATGTATTTACAAAAAAAACGTATTTATATATTCTATCAGTTATCTGACTTCCATCACCACAAGCTCTGCTTAGTTTGGGGCCAGATGGCGCTATGTGTATAGCCCTACGATATTTATTTATTTATTTATAATTTTTTTAGGTTGAACACTTTTGTTACCCAAATGCGCAAAAATAAAGTTATTACATTCTATATCATCATCATCATCATCCACAGCCTTTTTTATCCCACTGCTGGGTATATGCCTCTCTCTTATTTTGCCATCTACCTCGGTCCTGTGCCAATCTGGTGCAGGTTCAATATCGCCGACCCTTACATTGTCAAGGCTTTATATATTTACTCTACATAATATGTCGGTTTATTCTAGGCAAGCGTGCTCTATCATAAACTGCATCTTCATAAAACATCAGGCGAGTTGACGGGCAAACGCAAGGCATGTAATAAAAAAATAAAGAAAAGACACAATTTAACAGGTCAAAATAGTGGTTGGTACGTAAAATTTAATATTGACATTCTAGTAACAATTTTATCTAATTTTTGCACACCCAATACTGGGTTAAGTATGGTTTAAGCGACGTTTTATTTATGTACCAACATTTAGACATCTGTACTTAGCAAATAAACACATTTTGTTTTTAAAAAAAACCTGTATAATATCAGTACTGTTTTTGGCGTTGTACCGCCATATCACCTGATGTGAAGGTGTAGTATAGGATAGATCACACTTGCATAGAAAATACCAATTCACTCTCGACTTGAAGACACTCAAATTGTATGCATCGGGGAACACCCACTCTACACAACAGCGCATTTAACACTTACTTGGTGGTAGATCTCTTTAGCAGGAGGTCGTCTAGGTAGGTACCACCGCAGTACCAGTTATTCTGCCGTTAAGCAGTAGTGTGTAAACATTACTGTGTTCCGGTTTGAAGGGTACTGCAGCTAGCGAAATTACTGGGCCGTTGAGACTAACCATCCAAAGTCTCGAAAGTAATGAGCGCCAAAGCAGTGATGCCCTGGACTTTGTTTTGTTACTCAAAGTTCTGTGTATCGCTACAATGGTCATGGACAGGTGGTATCTCTTACCATCTGGAGAGCGTTTCGTTCGTCTTATTACATTTTACATTAAAAAAAAAGCAGTTCACATATTGAAAGTGGATTCTAATCGTATCATTAAAGTTTTTGGAATGTCAATCATGAAACTTGTAGCTATCGATTTTTCGTTCACCTTGCCAATGTACATATATGTATGTACCCAACGACTTTTATGATTAAGTGAAGATCGACAAATAAATAGTCCAAGAATGTTGTTTATTAAATTTACTTTCTATGAGAATTTTACGATCTACGTCTTTTTAGTAGGTCTTTCCATTCTATTCTTGTAATAGAAAAAATTATATCATAGCTTTATGTTATGGCAGAGACATTTTAAAGGGTACTATATAGTAATTACAAAAATTCCTAACGGATCGATCAGAATGTGGAAATTTCTTGTCTGATTTTTTTTTGAAAGCCCCGTTGGCTCATTGGTAATATATCTGCCTTAAGAGCTGTAGGGCGTGGGTTCGATTCCCACTCAGGGCAAACATTTCGTGAATAAACAAAATGTTTGTTTTGTGTCTGGGTGTTCTGTATGTATTTACAAAAAATAATTAAAATAAAATAATTAAAGTAAAATAATAATTCTCATGCTTTTATAAGCAATCCTAACCTAAAAAAAGGTCCGAATATGTTCTTATGAACATATTCTGACCTTTTTGTGTTGACCTGGGTGTTCTGTATGTATTATAAGTATGTATTTACAAAAAAAAGTATTTATGTATTCTATCAGTTATCTGACTTCCATCACACAAGCTCTGCTTAGTTTGGGGTCAGATGGCGCTGTGTGTATAGTCCTACGATATTTATTTATTTATTTAGCTGCTTTAGAAATCTAAAATTGTGTGTGTGCAACATATAACACTGTATACCTACTAATATGGTAGAAACTGAAAAACTAACCACAAACTATCAAATGGCGTGACTAAGTCGATTTGTATCTACGACGGATGAACTATAAACTGGCAGAGCATTGTTGAAAAATATATTTAAGCATTTTCGTATCCGTAGAAAAATTTGAAGATAACAACATAAAATGTCTGGAGCGCTTTATTGAATCCTGTCATTAAAAAAAAAATTATCTGAATAAAGGGTAATTATTACAAACGTTTTCGATTTTCGAGACTTGAAACCGATAGAAAAATGTATGGAAGGGTAAAGAGCGCCTCTGGCGGGTGTAAATGGAATCAGTTTATACATTTGACTACGTAATTCTTAAAAATGAATATTATACTAGAGCCACTCATGTACTTAATTAAATAAAATGTAAATACCAAACCCATTATATATAAAACCATTTTCTGGCAAGTTTATTTATCCTGTTACTGCATTTGTTACCAGTTATTTATACTTTTCCAGTAAATTCAAATTTGTAGTGTGGTATGCCATAATATGTTTTATCACTGGGACATAATCGCGTACAAAATACTATGAAATTATCTTTGTTTATTTATTTCAACATTTTGGACATGTTGCAACAGCCTTGGTCACGAACAGAATGCGCGGTCAACTCGTGACCACGGCTATTGCAACTTTTGACTCGACTTTTACGCTATGTTGCAATAGCCGAAGTAAAGAGCTCACTGCGCTGTTAACAAAAACCAGCAAAATTAATTTCCCAGTTTTTGTGTGAGTTTAAGACCCAGTGATAAATGTAATTAGAAATGTATTCAAATTAGTATATATTATGAATTGTTAATTATTTGCTAAGAGATGCATCTGTCGTGCAGTGAACAGTAAAGAATTGTTTACTACATTAATATGTAAATCAGTAGATCTATAGTAGTATTTAGATGGTCTAGAGTTTTTTGATAGTCTGGAATTTATTTTTGGTACATCCTATATATTTTAGTAGATTAGTCGAAGCCCTTGAAAAATAGTTCTGACGATTCTCAGCTATTACGATATTTCAAGGATATTGATAGTAGCATATAATTATACGTGTTGTTAGATTGTTATAATATCTGTTATAAATAAACACAGCCAATATTGGAATCGGAGCTGGATGCGAGCCGCTTCCAACCGGTCTTTATGGAAGTCAATGGGGGAGGCGTATGTCCAGCAGTGGACGTCCTACGGCTGAAATGATGATGATGATGATAATGAATATAATATCAGTAGAGATACAATCGTCGTCGTCTAGGTAGGTACCACCGCAGTACCAGATATTCTGCCGCGAAGCATAAGTGTGTAAACATGTTTATAAATAAATAAATAAATAAACAAACATTACTGTGTTCCGTCTTGAAGGGTACTGCAGCTAGCACAATCCGAAAGTATAGTTATGAGCGCCAAAGCAGCGATGCCCCAGACTTTGTTTTGCTAGGTCTATGTACCTATTGCTGCAATGGTCATTGAGTCATGGACATGCGTTAACTCTTACCATCAGAAGAGCGCATCGTTCGTTTGATAACTTTTACAAAAAAAAACAGATATAATTATCTTGGTGGTAGTTATTTTAATGTTGACAGCAGGTCGAAGATGGTAAAGCACATCTACCCTGGAACGGAACTCCAGATCTCCGAAGTCGCAGATCGTCTAGGAAGATACTACCGCGGTACCAGATGTTCTGCCGCCAAGCAATAGTGGTTTAACAAAACAAAAGTAATATCAGTTTATTTAAGTTATCAATGAAAGTGTTATTACATTACATTAACACTTTCAATGTCACCACTATTTTAGGGTAGTTCCTTGCGATGCCGGTCTATTTAAAACGCGAGCACAGAGCCAGGCGTCCATCTGACACTGCAAGATAAAATCACATGGACACGCGAGGCGTGTTCACTGGCATCGTATAAAAGTGAAATCATAAAAAGCCGTATTTCGGCCTTAGATAGAAAATATTCCCAAATCCATGAAAAATCGAGAGCACGCCTGGCGTGCTCGCGGCATTGCGATGGGAATTCGTTCGTCGGCGGCACTGAATGCGTTAATGCCTAAAATAGAAATTTATTATTAAAACTAAAGGTTGCTACTAACGCAGCACTTGGATAGTGGTAGTTCCTGTTCGAGACAGGTGGATAGTAACATTGTGCTATTCGAGGCAGTTACGGGGCGGGTCGACCTTCGCTTGGGACTGGCAGCTCTATTACTTTTGCACAGGTAGTTCAGACTGACTGACGCTTGGTAATTACCTTATTTGGCTTACAATCAAATAAGTAAGGGACACACTTAAATGTCAAATTTTCTGATATATTATCATAGATATAGAGACGACACACAGAGACAGAGAGAAGAATACACTGATTATTATCATCATCATCATTTCAGCCGTAGAACGTCCACTGCTGGATATAGGCCTCCCCCATTGACTTCCACAAATACCGGTTGGGAGTGGCTCGCATCCAGAGCGTTCTTGCAGTCTTTGTTAGGTCGTCTGCCCACCTTGTGGGTGGACGCCCTACGCTGCGCTTGCCAGTCCGTGGTCTCCACTCCAGAACTTTGCAGCCCCATCGGCCAGCAGTTCTGCGTGCCATGTGCCCTGCTCACTGCCACTTCAACTTGCTGATTCGTTGAGCTATGTCGGTAACTTTAGTTCATCTACGGATCTCCTCATTTCTGACTCGATCTCGTAGGGAAACTTCGAGCATAGTCCTCTCCATAGCTCGTTGTACTACTTTGAGCTTCTCAAGAAGGTACATAGTAGTAGAGACCACGTTTCAGCGCCATAAGTCATCACTAGTATCACTAATTATATTATTATACAGAGGAAACATTTGATTTTTAGTTTGTATTGAATAGGCTCCCAAACTACTGGACCGATTAAATAAATATTTTTTTTTTTTTTTTTTTTTTTTATGGTTGACAGGCTAGTTGTTTGACCACAGCTCACCTGATGTTAAGTGAAGGTGTGGTCGAAGATGCACACCTAGCCTGGAATGGAACTGGCTCTCAAGTGAGGCTGCCGGAACACACCGTTAGATGCTTGGCGGCAGATTTTCAACTTGAGGGTGGTAGCTAGCCAGCCGAGTACTAGAAAGTACCCTACCACCATGCTATGGTTTCCTCACGATGTTTTTCATCATTAGAATACTAAATTATCACTGAATAACATAGTCCATATTGTTAATCGAGTTTTGTTTATCCGTGCGAAGCCGGAACGGGCCGCTAGTTTATTATAAATTCTGTAATATAATTTCAAATATATCAATGTACAAAATACTAGCGGACGCCTCGCGGTTTCACCTGCGTAGCCTCAATAAATAAATAAATAAATAAACTAACATTTTCTTCTTTCTATGCCATATCCTAACGGATGTTGGTGACCATCTTTCCAAATATAATTCTTTCCTGGGCCGCTCTGCTTAGAACAGCGGCGTCAGCAGCACCGGCCCAAGACTTCAAATTGTCACACCAGGCTATTCTCTTTCTGCCTCTACCTCTCTTTCCCTCTATTTTCCCTTTAATAATAGTTTTGAGTAAATTGTATTTTGTGTGCCTGTGCAGATGACCAAAATATGCGACTTTTCTCTTTTTTACCGTGCTGAGCAGTTCATACCAACATTTAGTTAGTTACTAGTAATTTAATACCCTATTAATGTAGCATCTCGGTGGAAAAAAAGCCAAACAGTAAACTCGACCCCTTGGCAATAACTTTAACTACTCTCTTTTGGCACCGACTTCGCACAGCCGGGAAATTAAAACACGCATGCAAAGAGAAAGTTCTGAATACCTGCTCAGCTGGGTTAAACCGCAGAACAGCCAACCTAGTTCAACTATAGTTAGTAAACGTTAGGCCTTTTACTCAGTTAACTTAGCAAATGGAAGGCGAATTGGGGCGTATTTGTGCCAGTTAGTAACTTAAAGGCTTTATTAGAAAAGTTTTCTTAATTTTACTAGGTTTAGGACTTAATTGTTACTGTGTATTTTATGCTTTTTCTGATTCGTGTTACGCTAAATATAATAAAACTGTAAAATTTTATAGCTTCGAATCTATAAGATTTTACACTTTTTTTTAATGGTTAACAGGCCAGGTTATATGATGTTGAGTGACTGTGTGGTCGAAGATGGTAAAGCACACCTAGCCTGGAATGGAACTGGCTCTCAAGTGAGACTGCCGGAACTCATCGTTAGATGCTTGGCGGCAAATATTCAACTTGAGGGTGGTAGCTAGCCAGCCGAGTACTAGAAAGTACAACCCTACCACTATGCTAAGGTTTCCTCACAATGTTTTCCTTCACCGGCAGCTCAAGCTCATTGCTGGGGTTTGAACCCACACCTTTCGGCATGCGAACCGACCGCGCTAACCACTGAGCTATCATCGCTACTCACTTTTACCAGTGTTTTGTAGATTTTTGCGAGTATAAAAATCCAATATTATTTATTAATATGCTTAGGATACTTTTTATAGTACGACTTTGCTCAGATGTTACAATAGTCGTGATCGGGAGCTGACAGAATAATCACTTTTAAGTGAGTGATATTTAGACACATTTAGGCCAATATCTACACCGACGAATCTAATTATAAAAGTCGCACATTATCTTTTGATACAGATTGTGAATCTGTATGTATGACATTTGCCCTTATACACTAAGTATAATATCTATTCCATTACTAAAGTTCGTGAACCCAACATAATCTTATTGATATGTCACTTTACTCAAATAAACTTGCCTAAAAACAGGCCTAGACCAAGTTTCTGACACAATAAGTCATATTACGCCAATCTAAGTTGGACACTAACCAGACTAAGTAATACTAGAATTTCCCTTGTAGACAAGTTTAGATATATTCACGGTCATTACGCCTTTTTCCAAGGGTCGTACTCCTAATGATCTCTACTGTATATTCACGATATCTACTGTATTTGTAAGAACAATAACATAAGATAAAGCCGGATAAAATTCGCTTTTCTCACTAACATTGTCGCTAATTTCGCAAACAAAAAGTAAACCATTGCATTTTAACTTGAAACACTTAAAAAATAACACTAGCAGAGCAAGCAATGTAAGTCTCAGTGGAAAATCTTTCGAGTAAATATATCGAAGTGAGTCACACTCAGTAAAGGCGTAAATTCAATTCATCCTGTATCTATGTTTCGTCCAACCAGATGAAAGTGAGAGCAGGACGCAGCTACGAATCCTTCAAATCTTTCCGTTTCTTTTCACCGCATTTTGAACGCTATTTGAAAGGCTCTAGCTGCGACAGTTGCTAGGAGCTTTTAGCGCTTACGTCGTTAAGGTTTTAAGCGCAGCAGTGTGTCCTTTTCACCCTGTTTCAGCCACGGGGCGAATAATCAGTCGCGAACATACCGTCCCGAGCATCGCTCGCTTCAACATCTTTCATAAAAGAAAGCTGAAATCCAACTCACCTCTTTATATAACCTATTTTATATAATCAATAAAAACAAACTAAATAAATAAATAAAAAGTAAACTGTACATATTTTAGAATAATTTATTAAAGTACTTGTTCTTAAAAGCGAGTGTTTGCTAATTCATATTTGCTAAGTGTTAAGGGCTTTATATATTTTGTACCGCGTTTCTGTATATATTTTTTATATATTGTGGTAGTGTAAGGTTAGAAAAATAAACATGAAGACTTCATCGTTTTCGCTGCGCGTAATGCGAAGGGTAAGTCGGGAAAAAAATATTTTTAATTATTTATTTAATTTGATACAGTAAGTTTTTTTTTTAATTTAAAAGTTTTTTTTTCTGTTTCATAACGAAGTTTTCCACGCATCAAGTCGACGTCACTTTAAAATTGTGTTGGTTATACTCGTACTTGTTTTTCCATTTAATTAAATGTAGGTTCTCTACAAATATCTTTTAAGAATTGTGTCATATACATGGTGTTCAAACTTACAAGGTCGGCTTAATAATGATATACAAGTATCGAAGTATAATACAGAGTGATGAAGTAACAGGTTGCTCTGAAAGCCCACGCAGTCGTGCCATTCCACAGGTTGAGGAGCGGAATTATTCCGAGCACTTCCGACCACACCCTGTATATTCGTATTTGTTTATTGACTTTACGTCACTCTTGGGAGTTGTGTTTACTCTAAGTAGAATTAAAGTGCTGTTTAAACAAGATTGAAGGAAATGAGCTTTGATATTTAATCGCTGTTTGAATTCAGTTCGAAGAATGTATTTGAAAACATCTTTTAGAAGCATAAAATAAATTCTGCAACTTTTTAAAAATATAAAAGTAATGAGACAAACGAGACACTGTATTCTAACAGTTCATAGTGCAAGCTTTGTTCAATTTGGGCTAGATAGCGTTGTGGGAAATGTTATTCATATTTATATGGATGTATGGGGTATTGTTAGAATCTTTACATCATACCGAAAAACACTGGCTATTAAAAAAAAACAATAATATTAGCGGTGTCGTTTTAAATTAAGCTATATCTATATCTATCTATCTATCAATCAATCTATACCATTATAAAGAGGAAAATTTTGATTGTTTGTTTATATGTATTGAATAGGCTCCGAAACTAACAAAATAAATAATAATAATAATAATAAGATGACATCTGTCTCCCGTCAAAGCAGTCGTGTGGTTTTCTTTTGAGTGTTATTTTTATTTAATTTAAACGACTTTTATATCTAAATTTTACCGCAAAATAACAGCAATAGCCTTACAAACAACCACCAGTTTTAATTTTTATTCCGCTTTACCTATTTCTCGAGTTCAACCTTTAAAAATTTTTACTGTATGACATTTATATGTCAATCAAATCAAAATATTTTAGAAACAGCAAAACATTTTAGAAGACAGAAATGAAATTAAATAATGTGGACGCGCTCAAGAACAGCTGCGGCTTCGGGATCTCATGACGCACAAATACCACCACCGCCCGCTCCGTCAACTCCGAGCGCTTCGTCGGGGGATGAAGAGTTCGCATCACCCCTGGCGACAAGCGCCTCGTCGAGCAGCAGCGACGTGAGCGGGCCGCGGACACCGGCGCCACCACCACCTGCGCGTCGGGGACGGCCGCCGCTACCGGCACGCCTGGGGCCTGCGGGGCAATCTGCTCCGCGTTCGGCTCTCGCTGCCGGTGGTGTAGTGCGACGCATGCGATGGTCACATACCAATAATGAGAACTGCATGCGCGCCTATTATGGGGCTACAGAGGGGGGAATTAACCTTTCGGCGTACCGTGTCAGGATGCTGCCTTTGTTTCAGGCCCTTGAACCGACCGTCAAAGTCAAAGTCAAAGTCAAAGTATAGTTTATTGCTATGCTGTGTTACATTAAGGTCTTAATATATAGGTAGAGCAACAGCTACGTTCAGTACGAACATGCAATATTAGAGGCTTAACTTAAAATTATGGTATTCAATTATTTACATTAACAAAACGGAATCCGAAAAAATTAAGTGGAATACTGTAATTGTCAAAAAAATAGTTATATAAAAAATGTCACAGTTAATCATTAAAATTTATCGTCAAGAAAATCATTTATTTTATAGTATCCCTTATCTATAAGAAAATTGAATAAATTGCGTTTAAATATAGAAACACTTCCTGACTCCAGTATTGATGTTGGCAGATGATTGTATATCAAAGGACCCATACCACACACACCCCTACCAAAACATGCCGTTCTATGCACAGGCATCCTTAGTTTGTGCTTGCTCCGCGCACTCACACAAAACTCATACATATGTAGATGATTCCTAACGAATAATGATATTTCATAGATATATAGGCAAGGAAAAGTAAGGATTTTTAGTTTAGAGAAATATGGGGCGCAAGAATCTGTAGTTTTTAATTGACAAACAGAACGCAAGCACTTCTTCTGGGCTTTAAAAACTAGTTCCCTATCCGTGCAGTTTCCCCAGAATATAACTCCATAACGCAAGGTGGACGTTACATAAGCATGATACGATGTAAGAACTGCTGGCCGATTAACCACTTTCGCTAACAAATAGAGTGCATAAGAAAAACTGCTTAGCTTAGAGCGAATAGAATCTGCGTGAATGCTCCAATTGAGATCTGAATCAAGGTGGATCCCCAAAAACTTAGTATGTGTTACATCCTCAATATCTTTATTCAAGTGGCTAACTTTATACGTCAATTCCCTGTACTTATAAAATGTCATAATATTAGTCTTGTCAAGATTAATCACTAAATTATTTGATGTTAACCAATCAATTACATTATTAAGAGCTGTACTAATTACTGGTTCAAGCGGTTTTCCTTTTTCACCCACAAAGATGGCGGTGCTATCATCAGCAAAAAGTACCATAGGCTGGTCAATAGCTCGAGGCAAGTCATTTATATATAGTATAAACAATAGCGGGCCCAATACACTGCCTTGAGGTACGCCATATTTTACTGAACCAACTGAAGACGTGTACTTCACCTCAGTCTTAGTTTTTGGACATATTTTAGTAATTTGGGTTTGTTGAGTTCGATTACTAAGGTAAGATTTGATTAGATCTAGAACATTCCCTCTTACACCGTATGACTCAAGTTTACTAGCTAGTATTTCATGATCAACATAGTCAAATGCCTTAGTTAGGTCCATGTACATGGCGTAAACAGGCAGCTTATTTTCCCGCCCGTACATTACTGTTTTTATTAAATTAAAAATTGCTAAGTTTATTGATTTCTTCTTTCGAAATCCTACTTGCTCATCAATTAGAATGCGATACTTATCTAAGTACGAGTATAATTGAGCGTGAATATATTTTTCAAAAACCTTTGAAAATATTGGTACTAAAGCTATTGGTCTGTAATTACCGATAGCTTCTCTATTTTGTTTCTTAAATAATGGCTTCACTATGGTTAGTTTTAATTTTTCAGGGAATTTCCCACAATTAATAGATATATTAATAATATGACTGAGTATTGGACATATAATATCATCTACATACTTTATCACCTTTGTCGTTATCTCATCATATCCTACACTTGAAGTATTCTTGAGTGACTTAATAATCAAAAGTATGTCATTCGGAGTTGAAGCAAGCATAAACATAGTGTTTGACTTGTTCCAGATCACTGGATTTGGACAAATCTTTGAGTCTAAATTTTTACCAACGCTCTTAACATTATTCACATAAAAATGATTAAAAGCTTCTGCAATGTCATTGGGATTAGTCAAAATTTTATTATCATAATTAATTTTAGTTATACCATCATTAAGGGAAATATTATTTTTTCTATTCTTTATAATGTCCCATGTAGCTTTAGATTTGTTTGACGCCGAGCTAATTTTATGATCATTTTTGGCTTTCTGAGTAAGTTTCATAACACGCTTTAACCTTTTTGTATACATTTTCAGGGAAACATGTTTCTCTTTACTCGGATTCATTCTATATTCCCATAACATTTTCCTTTTTTTCCTACAACAAATCTTTATTCCTTTAGAGATCCATGACGGATGTTTGTGTAAAGTATGTCTCAATTTTCTCTTTGGAAAACATAGATCAAAAAGTAACTTAAATGTTTCATGAAAATAATCGAACGCTTCATTTGGGCAGCTACTCTCAAAAATTTCTTCAAAACTTAACCTAGATAAGTTTTCTTTAAATTTTTCCAAGTTTTCGGTAGAGAAATCTCGATTATATGAGTACCAAAATCTCAAAGGATAATATTTTGGCACGGGACATGAAAAATACTGTGCTGTGTGGTCAGATAAGCCCAATTGAATTAAGTTGCAGGAAGCTCCTCGAATATTATGAATAAAATTATCTAAACAAGTTCCAGACATTGGTCTAGTAGGCTCATTAAGCGATAGTTTTAGTTTATGATCCGTTATAATATTTTGAAAAATCTTCACCGTTTTGTTTTGCTCCAAAATATTGATATTGAAATCACCACAGACAATAACCTTCTTTTTTTTTAAACAAATTTTTACCAATATATCGTCAAAGTTTTCGAAAAATATTTCTTTGGAAGCAGCTAATTGCCTCGGTGGTCTGTAAATGCAAACAATTATAATATTGTGTTCAAATAATTCTATTGCACAGCTTTCAATATTGTCTATACTACTCATTTTCTTGATTTCATTCTTGTCTCTAAATTTATGACTGTTATGTAACAAAATACAGGATCCACCTCTCCGGTTTTTTCTACAATATCTGGCAGCTAACGTATAATTTAAAATATTCAAACTAGTAATGTCACTTTCCAGCATATTATGTTCCGTGATGCAAATCACATCGATGAAATTGTTTAATTTTAGTAACTTATTAATCTCGATTGTAAGGTAGTCTGATTTTCCTATTAAGCCGTCAATATTTTGATGGAGAATATTTATGGTATTTTTAGGTCCGAAAAAACTGAGATGTTACATTTCTATTAACAACTTCCATATTTTCTACCTCCCCACATGGTACGGATGTAAAATTCTCGAAAATACTGGAATCAGTCTGCGTTCCCACGTCATTTTTTACATTTATTTTAAGCTGACAGATACGTGCTTCAAGAACTTTTTTTTTATAATCATTTTGCCTTAATTTTTTTTGAATGCATTTACAAATATCGTCACGAATTACATATTTATTTGGAACATTACGACTGTAGTTCATATCAAAGTATACAACATGCTTGTATTTCATGCACAATAGTCTAATTTCATAATTAAGTTTTTTTTCGTTCAAATGTTTGTTAAAAGGTACCTCAAATATAATTATATTAGTAAATTGAAAATAGTTCAAGAAGCTGTTCAAAACAAATTTAAAATTTTCGGGGTCTTTGTCATTCATGCCACCTAGTAAAATAATATAGTCATCTTTAGTAAATGTAAGTAAACCATTTTTATACAAATCTAATATATCACTTAAGCTAGCACCTGATTTCCAAAACGATACAATGTCAAATTTAGTACCAACGAAATGTTGAAGCGTTTGACGCAATCCGGTTCCCCGTTGGTCGGCTAAAATAATAATCCTGTTTATAGTATCCTTTTTCTTCTTCTCTATTTTATTACCTTGAGTTTGTTGTATAAAGTGTTCCATTTTTCCTATATTTTGTTCAGAATTTTCTATTTCTTCTTCAATAAATTTTATTGGGTTGTCACCAGACCCCTCTTTTTCTTTATCATTTTGGTCACACTCTGATGCCACCCTTATTTCGGCGATTCTGTTACTTTCTATGTTCATGACAGTTTCGATTTCCTTTAGTTGTCCTGGACTTTCTGTGTTTATTTCTCTCTCACTAGTAGTAGGAGTAGAGAATAAGACTTTTCTTTGGTTCTTCTTCTTCCCTGCAGATCTAAGTGTAAAATTTCTTCTAGGTGTAGGCGAACATGGGCTTTCAATCACTGTAACTTTCTTTAATATTTCTATAGTTCTTTCTTTCTTTAACAAGTCACATTGAAGATGATGTACTTGGGACAAAAGAGTTTCTATTTCATTATGAGCGCTTTCTAATTGTATTGAAAGAGCGCTTACTTTATCATTCAAGGCGTGTATCGTTTCATTTTCCCCCACAGATGTGTTTGGCAAACTTATGGCGGTCTCTTCAAAAACCGATGAGCAATCCTTAGACATGTCGGACAGTGATGCGCTTCGCCGTAGCGGTTTACGTTGAGTTATATTGCTTATGTCGTTGCTCGAGTACATGTTGATCCAATGATATCAAAATAGTACTAAATTGGTATTTTATTTTTATATGTGGCAATTAAAGTATTACAATTCCAACTTATCGATAAAAAAGTTTGTTATGTTGTCTATGGATCAATGTACGTATCCAAACTAATGTGAGTCTTGTATGTATCCGAACTATATATTTTTTCTAATGCGTTTGTCAAATGTCAAGTTTAAAAAGAAAATCTGAATTCGTTACGATGATGACTCGCTTTAAATACAAAAATAAGGGTCAGTAACCCTTTGCAATGATCAAAATTGGAGTTGTTTTTGTACTCACAGTGTTTGTAGTTCCTTAAAAATATGTCTTCTGTAAAAATAACGCAATGTAGGTTCAGATATACGTCGAATTGTGTGTAGTGCTTACAATTTGATTACGATCCGCAAATTCTCGTAAATACGGATCTAGTAGTGTTCCAAACAGTATCACGTATTGTTAGATTTCTCGACACATCGATCGAAATTTACCTTATTAAATCGCACTCAATCCATCAATGAAGACACAAATACTTTGTTGTATTAAACTTGTAAAAGAAAGTTAATTTCTTTCGGCCACTATGTATCTCAACTTTGTTGTCCATTGAGAATTTTGCACAGAATTATTAGCACTTATGCATAACTTTAAGACTGGTTTTGGTTCGAAAACATTGATTTTTCTATTTAATTTAATTAATTATTATTGGAGCAAAACAAACACTTGTTTACGGTAGAAAGCGCCCTCTAGCGTTTTTTGACCGTCGCCGTGTCTACCCAACGACTATCGGATCAAGTGCGGGCTATCCAGCGACTTCAGCTGTTGGATCAGTCCGTGCTTGATCAGCTCCGCCTGGAGGCACTTCCTGCTCGTCCAACGCCTGTTTCGACACGGGATTCGCCTGTCGCGTCGTCAGCCCCGACACTGGTGTCAGTGCCGACGTCGATGGCGACACTAGCGATACCTACTGATCCCGTAGTTGATGTAGGCGAATGCACGAGCATGGGTGTATGTAGCCAGGTGAGTGAGCATTTGAGGAGGACTTTGGAAGACGCGATTTGTCAATATAGATTCGCACCCAATTCTAGGCCGCGACTACCACGTTTGCCCACCCATAGACGAAATTTAGCGTTGATGGGAGCCTTGAACGCTTTGCTAGCCCCGTATTTACGGGCTAGCGAAGATTTGACTGATACCCACTCGATATTATACTGCGGTGCCATCGCGGCGTGTCGCGTTGCACGTGTTAAGTTTCCGGACACTAACCGTGCACCACGACCCGCCGGGGGTGTGCCCGCATGGCAATTGCGGATCGAGCGGCGTATCAGTACGTTCAGGACTCTCATTGCAAAGCTGATCTGCTTCAGCCGGGGGAATAATCGCCCCCGAGTCATGCGTTTTGTGACACAGGCTTTTGCTGGAACGGGTATTAGACCCCAGCACTATCTAGCCAGTGTCACGGAACGCATTGACTATCTGAAGCAGAAAGTCTATGCGTGGGCAAACCGTATTCGCCGCTATAGAGAGCGTGCGGATAGATATTGGCAAAATCGCGTCTTTCAAAGTGACCAAAGGAAGGTGTATAGAGATTGGGAAGGAACCGGCCAACGTGTGAGTGACAGGCAGCTACCGGATACTAGCGTCATGACTGAATTCTGGCGTGGTATCTGGTCGCTGCCTGTCGAGCACACCGAGGGTGATTGGATGCGTGTTGTCGAGCGGGAATGTGAGTCTATCGAATCCATGGGGTCTGTTTTAATAGACCCCGTAGACGTTAGTTGTGCGATTCGTACGGCACAGAACTGGAAAAGTCCTGGGCCGGACGGATTGCACAACTTTTGGATTAAGTGGATTCGTTGCTCACATGACCGCTTAGCGACACAATTCCAAGAAGCCCTCGAGCTTGGTTCCCTTCCCTGTTTTATGACCACTGGTGTCACCTTCCTGCTCCATAAGACCGGTAGTACCACAGAAGCAAAAAATTATAGACCCATCACGTGCTTGCCTACCATCTACAAGCTCCTTACATCCATTTTGAGAACAAAAATTAACGCGCATGTTGTCGCAAACAACGTTTTGGCTCCTGCTCAAAATGGATGTAGGGTAGGGTCCCGTGGTACTAAGGAGCTTCTCCTCATCGACATGACCATTAGCCAGCAAGTTCGGCGGAACAAAGGAGCCCTTTCCACTGCCTGGATTGACTATAAGAGGGCCTATGACTCAGTGCCTCATTCAAGGCTAGAGAGAGTTTTAGAGTTATATAAAATTGATACAACTCTAAAATCTTTCTTAGGCGCATGTATGAGGCAATGGACCACAGTCCTTCGTCAACCAGGTAGTGGAGATGGCTCTTTTGAGCCGCAGGACTTGATTAGGATCGAGCGTGGCATTTTCCAGGGTGACAGTCTGAGTCCATTGTGGTTTTGTCTAGCACTGAATCCTCTCAGCACTTTGCTGAAGGAATCAGGGCTAGGTCATCGGCTTCGGAGAGGAGGTGAAGTCATTTCTCATCTGTTGTATATGGATGACCTCAAGCTGTTTGCACCAAAACGCCCAGACTTGATGGAATTGTTAAAAACTACACAGGTTTTTAGCAATGCCATCAAGATGGAGTTTGGGGTAGACAAGTGTGCGGTCATGCACGTACAGCGAGGGGAAGTTGTAAATAGTCCAGATTTACAGCTTTCAGAGACAATGACTTTCAGATCTCTCTCCGAGGCCGAGACTTACAAGTACCTCGGTATGTCAGAGTCGTTGGGTATAGCGGTAGTGGACATCAAGCGATCGGTGAAGGAACGCTTCTTTTGTCGCCTGACAAAAGTACTTAATAGTCTTTTGTCGGGTGGCAATAAGGTGCGTGCCTTCAACGGTTGGGTGATGCCTCTACTGATATACTCCTTTGGCATACTGAGGTGGACTCAGACTGAGCTGGACGCCCTGGATAGAAAAGTCCGTCAACAGCTCACAACTCATCGCATGCTACACCCACGCTCGTCTGTTATGAGACTGTACATTCCACGAAAATTGGGGGGTCGTGGCTTTTTAAGCGCCAAGAACCTCCATAATCGTGAAGTGTGCAGTCTCAGGGATTATTTCCGCGACAACGAGTGCGGGATGCATCGAGATGTTGTGGCAGTTGACAAGGGCCTCACGCCGCTCTCCTTAGCGAACGAGAACTGGCGCAAACCATCGGTGCTAAGCACCGAAGACCGCAAGGAAGTATGGAAGAGCAAGCAGCTGCACGGGCGGTTCTATCGGGTCCTAACGGGCCCCGATGTGGACATGCTCGCGTCGGTGAACTGGCTACGCTTCGGAGACCTCTTTGGGGAAACTGAGGGTTTTGCCTGTGCGATTGCGGACGAAGTTATCAAGACGAACAATTATCGGAAATATATCATGAAGGACGGTACGGTCGACATCTGTCGGGCATGCCACCGTCCCGGAGAATCGCTCCGACATATTATTTCCGGTTGTTCGCATCTTGCTAACGGCGAGTATTTGCACAGGCACAACCAAGTAGCCAGGATCATCCATCAGCAGCTTGCTCTTCAATACGGCCTTGTCGAGTCTGAGGTGCCGTACTATAAGTACGCACCAGCGCCAGTTCTCGAAAATGGTCGTGCTTTGCTCTATTGGGACCGGTCTATCATCACGGACAGGACTATTGTCGCCAATAAGCCTGATATCGTGGTGGTCGACCGAGCCCAACGCCGGGCAGTGCTCGTCGACATCACCATCCCACATGACGAGAATCTCGTGAAGGCCGAGAAGGACAAGCTCAGCAAGTACCTTGACTTGGCTCACGAGATAACCGCCATGTGGGATGTTGATTCGACGATCATTGTCCCGATAGTCGTCACGGTAAACGGTCTTATAGCGAAGAGTCTCGACCAACATCTCAAGAGACTCTCGCTAGACGGTTGGGTCAAGGGTCAGCTTCAAAAGGCAGTGATCCTTGACACGGCGCGCATTGTGAGGAGGTTCCTCACTCTGCAGCCCTAACCACCGGCAGCTTGAGCCCTGCCCCGCTGCCGGCGGCACCCTAGTTTTTAAGTTTTTTTATATTATTTATGTTTTTTTTATATATATGTAATGTAAAAAAATTTAAAAATTAAGAAAAGAAATAAATAACTGGGATAATAATAAAGCTTTAATAAGTCCACACAGTGATAATATAAATAGATTCATAATTGCATTCAGATAAAATAATAAAAAAATAATTAGTAATGTCAAATGAAAATAAATGGTCAATGTAAATATTAAATTTAGTCGCAAAGTATGGACCCCCTTCGGGTAAAAGCCTCCTCCAAGGAATTCCACAAAGTTCTATCTTTAGCTGACTCTAGCCAGTTTCGACCTGCCACCGATAGTATTTCGTCAGCCCATCTTGCACACGGGCACCGAAACTAATAGACCGATTTAAAAAATTCTTTCACCGTTGGGAAGCTACACTATCCCCGGGGGACAAAGGCTACTTTTTATTCCTGTATTCCCACGGGAATGGGAACTACGCGGGTGAAACTGCGAGGCGTCCGCTAGTCTTCTATATTTTTAGCTACATAGTACCAATATACAAACATACGGTGGCCAATGTGCTTAAAGAATTTATTTTTAAAAGTTTTTATTTAAGGTGGTTCGATTTATTTACAATTTTTTTTTCCATTTATGGATAAATGGAGCATAATTTTACAGTGAAATTACAGCTACTGGCATTTATTTTGGTCTTCATTTGCGGTAAATCACAATTGTTTAAATAAAACAGTAGATTATTAGCATAATCTACTTTTCTTTTACTTTTACTTATCTTTTATTAAAAAATCATAAATTCATAAATCATTCATAAACTTGATTTTATGCTAATAATCTACTGTGTTATTCAAGCAATTGTAATTTACTACAAATAAAGACCAAAGTAAATGCCAGTAGCTGTGATTCAACTGTAAAATTATGCTCCATTTGTCTATACATGGCAAAAACGTATTTGTATGGAAATCGAACCACCTTAACTTAGGTTGTCAGTTTGGGTCGAATCTTGCAAGTTGAATCAGAACCACTTCGTGTTATCGTGCGCAGTAGAAACTTCATATGTTTGTTCAGTTCCGATTACAATGCATGTTTATGGTAAGCATGACCTGATTTAAAACACAGGATTGGCTCCAGACGAAGGAATTCTTCAACGGTCAACAGTATTCACACGAAATTTTGTAAACACATTGTTTTTGTAGCGATGATAGCTCAGTGGTTAGCGCGGTCGCATTTCGAAGGGCGTGGGTTCAAACGCGAACAATGAGCTTGAGCTACCAGTGTTGGAAAACATCGTGAGGAAACCATAGCATGATAGGTAACACCTAGTACATAGTATACGTACATACCTATATAATATACATTTGAGTCCCTTGTATAATTGCTTTAGTAGTTTACGTAATAGCGAAACAGTCTAGTTTGTGATTGGATGATAGTAAAGCTACTTCATTCTTCTTGACTGCCCTGTGAGCTTATTTGGTAGTATATCTGTTTCAAGAACTGTGGGAGTGGGTTCGATTTTCACCAGGACAAACATTTTTGTGACGATAAATGTTTGCTCTGTGTCTGGGTATTCTGTATGTATCAGAAGTACATTATAATTAATTATTAAATTAATAAAAAAAAATTTACAAAAAAAAAGTATATAAGTATTCAATATACTATAAAAAAAGACAATAGCCAACACTCTATTGTGACAAAACACACAAATTTCAATTTAATTTTCAATTTCATTTCATTTTTATTTTCTTCAATTTTCATTCTATCAGCTATCTGGTTCCCATATTATAAGCTTTTTTTAGTTTGGGGCTAGATGGCGCTGTGTATAAAGTCCTGCAATATTTATTTTGTGGTTTCGTAATACCACAGCACAAAGTCATCAAGATTTTATTAGATTTTTGATGAAAGAACCGCACTAGCCAATCAGCGATCAATTGGTTGAGCCGTTCATTATGTAACAGGTTCTTATCAAGGATCGAAGTAATGAGGGTGGCAGATCAATGGACCGTCCAATTGCTGAGCTTTATTACCGTGAACTTCAATAACTCGCAGACGGTATTCGAGATTCGGAACTAAAACCGAAGATGCACTACGACGTGAAGATACGTGGGCTTGCGACGTGGGCATGAAATGGTACACCACGTATTTGAAAGCCACGCGATAAAAAAAAATCGCATTAATTTTTACGACCCATGTCACGTAGTTCAGTCTTTAAGCAAGCTGTGACCGCAACTAGGCACTGACGGGCAAAAAAATAAAAATACATCCACTAGAGAAACATGGCCTGCTCAGAAGTTTTAGTAGGAGAATAATATTAATATCGCAGGTAGAATTAATTAGATAAAAAATATATATTCTTTATCAGCGAGGATGTAGAACTCTTTGCCGGAGTCTGTATTTCCCGAAAAGTACAATATGAGTGTCTTCAAATCAAGAGTAAATAATTATGTTCCTTATAGGTAAGCGTGTTCCATCCTAGACCGTACCGTTGCTAAACATCAGACAGGATGTGGAACCTATTCAATATAAAACAATATCGAAGTCATTACATTACTTACTTTTCTATGACTATGCCAAGTAGCTAGTAACTTAACTAACAACTTAAACAACTAACTTAAGTAACTTTTTGAAGCATGATAGCTCAGTAGTTAGCGTAATCGGAACATATTGTATCGTGTCGTATATCGTAAGACATTACACACAGCACCATCTGACCCCAAACTAAGCAGAGCTTGTGTTATGGAAGTCAGATAACTGATAGAATACATATTTTTTTAAGTTATACCACATAATGTTTTCCCTGGGTGGGAATCGCATTTACAACTAATAAAGCAGATATACTATAAATGAGCCAACAAAAATAATGAGATGAACGAGACGCTCTCCTGATGGTAAGAGAACCTACCCATGATCATGATCGAGCGATACACAGAACTTTGAGTAGCAAAACAAAGTCTTGGGCATCGCTGCTTTGGCGCTCATTACTTTGAGACTCTCGGTAGTTAGTCTCAACAGCCCAGTAAAAAACTTTGTTTTGTTACTAACGTTACATTATCTAAAACTATGATAATTAATTTTTCGCTTTTTGCCGTCGTTGTTGTTGTATTTGTTTTATCAATTGACTCCCCTGTTAGCTCATTTCTGCTTCAAGAGCTGTAGGGCGTGGGTTCGATTCCCACGAGTACAAACATTTATGTGACGATAAATGTTTGTTCTGTGTCTGGATGTACTGTATGTATGATAAGTATGAATTTACAAAAAATAAGTATGTAAGTATTCTATCAGTCATCTGGTTCCCATAGTACAAGCTTTGCTTAGTTTGGGGCTGGATGGCATTGTGTGAAAAGCACGTTATTAATAAATTAAAAATTAAAAAAACTCCCAACAGGCGTAATAGTTTTCTACTAGTCGAGCCATTTATATCCATATTGAGGGAGTTGTGAAAAATCATGTAATCCGCCATTTTGTGGCGGCGGCCATCTTGGACCGATTTTCATCAAACATAGCTAAGAACACTCCCGGCTAATTCACTTTTCAAACAAAAAAACAAAATCAAAATCGGTTCGGGAGTTACACTCACACAGACACGTCAAACTTATAATATCCCGTCGTTTTTGCGTCGGTGGTTAAAAATGCTTTGTCGCATCGCAACTTGTCGCAATGCCAAGTGCTTCGTACCCTAAGAGCCTTCTGTTCACAACAGCATCCTGTCCTTATGAAGGACATAAAGCTTTCAGATTGGCTGCCCATGGAGTCTTACCGTCATTACGTTGAGCGCTTCTGATAATGGGTGTCGTAACTGCAGATTTCGGCGTTTAATAACTATGCCAATATCTTCGGAAAATCTCATCCGATCGAATGAATTCAATTAAGATTACGATCGAATAAAGTGTTGGATGGTTTAATTGGAATCTTGCACGCAGTTTTGGCAATAACACACACTAAGACACTTTTAAACTCGCAATTTAATCATAGAACAAAACGTCTCTTACTTGTTCACTAATTTCAACCATATTTTAGTAGCGCTGATAGCTCAGTGATTAGCGCAGTCGGTTCATGTTCAGTTTGTGCTGCCGGCGAAGGAAAACATCTTGAGAAAACCATAGTACGGTGGTAGGGTCTAGTACTCGGCTTGCTAGCTACCACCCTGAAGTTAATAATCTACCGCCAACGGTGTATTCCGGCCTAATGATAAGTGAGGACTTGAGACATGGAAATTTGGTGGAATTCTTAGTGTTTTAAAATAAATAAATAAATATCAAATACGATAGAAAAATTTTACTTGGTGGTAGATTTTCTTAGTCGGAAGTCGTCTTGGTAGGTACCACCGCAGTACCAGATATTCTACCGCCAAGCAGTACTGTGTTCCAGTTTGAAGGGTACTGCAGCTAGCGAAATCACTGGATTGTTGAGACTAACCATCGAAAGTCTCAAATTAATGAGCGCCAAAGCAGCGATGCCCCGGTCTTTGTTTTGCTACTCAAAGTTCTGTGTATTGCTGCAATGGTCATGGCCATGCGGTATATCTTACCATCAGGAGAGCGTTTCGTTCGTCTCATTACTTTTACATAAAAAACATATATGTATGTATAAACACACTGAAACGTAATAAACGTACGTGTACGACGTACGTATACATATGTAATGTTATAGTAAAACTCCTAAAAAAATGGCGGAATAACGGTGACATGCCTACATGACAGAGTTCCGGGTACAGAGCGCTGACTCGTGCTTGGTACCAAATTTTAAATTGCCCGAACTACCTTGGGACATGAGTAACTCTACAGACGTAAAATTATGTCAGACATGCACGCGTAAGGTTAATGTGGCTGTCAAAAATGTGATTTATTTATCATAGGAATAGAAACGTAAATCAAAAGATTAGCAATCTAGTCACGTACTGTCTCTAGGGATGGATTTTAAAAGGGCAAGCTATGGAGAGATCCATGAGCTTGCTGACGGAGGAAGATCTTAAATTGTAAGTTGATTTCTAGTAACTTTTCTCATTACAGTGATTCGAGAAACTCATAAAATAGAGTTATTAAGTCAATTTAAGCAAGTTATCTTTTCAAGGAATTCGTTTTTTTCAGAATGTGACCTAAAATGAAAATTTCGTAGTAAGAGCACATTTCAGAAAATTAATCATGACGAGCACTTTTTATGATAGGCACTTCTCAAAATAAGCACTTCTCAAATTGTTGCTGCTGAAATGATAAATTTCGAGGGTTTACATTAGAAATACTCTTACTACCTCTTATGTGATAAATGTGATTGTGTGTGTATGTGTGTTTGTTACTTCTTCTCGTTACAGTACTTAAAAGACTCGATTATTATTTTATTTAATTTAATATTTTTTACTTTAATTTAACTTAATTGGATTTTGAGGTTCAGATATTTCATTCTTATTTAAAACATTTTGTAGCTAGCTCAGTGGTTAACGCGGTTGATTCCCCCACTGAATAGCGTATGTTCAAATCCCAACATTAAGCTTGAGCTGTTAGACTTATATGCGTATTGTCGCTGACTTCAAACATACGGTACTTTAGCTTACTTGCTTTTTGCTTTTTTGTCGCTTTTAGCGATAAGGCCGCCACTTGTGGCACTAGTTCATAAGGTTCTTTTATTCTCTGTACTTTTTTCTGTTTATGGTGTGCACAATAAAGATATATATCTATCTACTTTATAGTTCTCTGGTTTGCTGAAAACTGAAAAAAATAGTCATGTTATTTTCGGGCTAAGTGTGATTACCATCTTCGATCACACCGTTACTAAACATCAGGTGAGCCGTGGTAAAACCTAGCCTATCAACTATAAAAAAACGCATAGGTTACTTTTTGAGTAGGGAAATTGCGGGATCCAGCTAGTAAGTTATAAAGGTGTGAAAGGTAGGTAGTTTTTCCTATTGTTGGCCTCCCACCGGCTCTATCAACACCATCCATTTGTTAAATGTGCTCAAAGTAAGCAGGTCAGCCGGAAGCGGGTCAAAATACTGACGCTTTGTCAAAATGACCCGAACATTTTCGTATGTACTTTTATAAAATTAATTTCATAATTTTGCCTAGCGTTTAAGTATTGCCATACAACATGGCAATGATACCAGTGTTTCGGGAACTATTCCCATTGAAAGCAGCCATTTAGATTAGTTTATTTTATTTTAATTTATTTATTAGTTCTGCTGTAGTATGAGAAACACGGTAGTTTGTATATCAGGTTGTAATTTGTGGATAGTTAAAAAAAAATGAATGTGTTTCTTATACTAATATTGTATACTAGCAGCTCGCCCCGGCTTCGCACGGGAAAACAAAACTCGATTAACAATATAAACCTCCTCCTTCCTCTTTATAACAGTATAGATAGATTAATGTGATTCTAAAAAATGTTATTTTTTTATTTTAGAATATGTTTTGAATAGTATTCACTTGGAGTTTAGATTCGGCATCTTAGTTGGGAGACAGCCTGGCTTCCAATCGTGTTTCATTCTTTTCTAAATTATATGCGTATTGTCACTGACTTCAAACGGTGAAGGAAAACATCAGGGAAAACTAAATGGCGACAACACTTTACTGGAGTCTCGGCTTCAAAGCCTTGACCATCGTCGTAGAGCTGCTAGATTGTCAGTTTTCTACCTGATACATATTGAGAGTGTGCACTTGAACTGCACAATTTGTTTCCCGTGCACCTTCCTACCGAACGGCCAACAAACGCGACCAAAACGTCTTCCGGACATGGAGGATATTTACTATTTACGCACAAAGCGCTTTGATTCTACATTTTTTATTCGAACTGCGAGGTTGTGGAACTCTCTGCCGGAGTCTATGTTCCTGTTAGGTACAACATCTATACTGTTATAAAGAGGAAAGATTTGACTGTTTGTTTGTTTGAATTGAATAGGATTCGAAACTACTAGACCGATTTAAAAAATTCTTCCACCGTTAGGAAGTTACACTATCCCCGGGTACCGTAGGATACTTTTTATCCCTGTATTCCCATGGGAACGGGAACTACGCAGGTGAAACCGCGAGGCATCCTCGCGGATGCCACCCGGTTTCAGAATAAATAGGTTTCTTCTAGGCAAGTCTGCTTCATCTTAGGCTGCACTACTGCTTAACATCAGCCTAGTTTATTACTGCTCATCATTATTGCTTGGCAAAAAATTACAGAGAGCTCTTAAAAAAAAGCCAATAATAAAATTATATACAACAAACATTAATACTCACAAACTTTGGCACCAGATTAATATTACAAATGCGAAAGTTTGTTTAATTTATGATACAGATATTTTATATAGGCCGTCTAATTTAGAATACAGATATTTCATTTACCTCGGTAAATTCGGGTTAACAGGGCGCAACCAGTGTAAAATGTGATTAGGTTATTTTAGAAAGTTTCTTATAAAAAAAAATTTTTTTATGGTTGACAGGCTTGGTGTTTGACCACAACTCACCTGACGTTAAGTGATGGTGTGGTTGAAGATGGTAAAGCACACCTAGCTTGGAAAAGAACTGGCTCTCTAGTGAGGCAGCTGGAACACATCGTGAGATGCTTGGCCGCAGATTTTCAACTTGAGGTTGGTAGCTAGCCAGCCGAGTAATAGAAAGTACTCTACCACCATGCTATGGTTTCCTCACAATGTTTTCCTTCACCGGCAGCTCAAGCTCATTGTTGGGGTTTGAACCCACGCCCTTCGGCATGCGAACCGACCGCGCTAACCACTGAGCTATCATCGCTACATATAAAGTATTATTGAAACTATAGCCGAAGTAACCGACGTAATTAAATTTGAATAATCCCGCATGTAAGTAAAAAAAATGTATTTTCCTCATTTTGATAAATTTACTTATCAAGTGCTATCAAAATCCCTGCTATGTTAATTCTCAGGGTTTGATTCTTTATTTAATAAACAAATCAATGATGACAACATGTTTGGTTGAAGATTGAATTCCTTGTTCATCTCGTCTCGGAATAAGTAATATAAGTTTATCGCCACTGGAAATATGTATACGATATTTTTACAATGTAGCAAATATTATGTTACATTTGTAAGCAATATCATTGTGCCAGAGGGCTTTGTTATTTTCACTCACAACATTGGAGATTTTTCCAGCGCTTTCAGTGTGATATTAATTACTAACATTAACTATGTACGCATGCTTTTTTTAATGGTTGGTTCTTTGACCACAGCTTACCTGATGTTAAGTGATGGTATGGTCGGAGATGGTGAAGCATACCTAGCCTGAATGGAACTAGCTCTTAAGTGAGACTGCAGGAACACACCGTTACGTAATTTTAAACTTGAGGGTGGTACCTAGCCAGCCGGGTACTAGAAAAGACACAACCACCATGCTATGGTTTCCTTAAGATGTTTTTCCTTCACCAGCAGCTCAAGGTCATTGTTGGGGGCTTTTAATAATTTAAATTTATACGCTCCACAGAAACCAGGGTCCGTGACCTTTGTCAATTTTAATTACATTTTTTTACAATTGTACAATACAACCAGAGGAAAGTTAGTCAAATTAATTTGCATTGTTAGGGTTTGATCCCACACTCTTCGGCGTCTAAACCGACCGCACTAACCACTAAGCTACCATCGCAACAAAATTAAGTAGATACGGTATATTCACCTGATGTTATCTAGCCTAGAATGGAACAGGCTCTGCAGTGAGGCTGTCGGAACACACTGTTAGGTGCTTGGCGACAGATTTTCAACTTGAAGGTGGTAGCTAGCTAGCTAACACATACTTTTTTATAAAAGGGTATGTAATCATCGCGGTTGGTTCGTACTCCGTAGAACGTGTATTCAAATTCTATCAACCAGCATGTTTTAAAGGAAAACATGGTCGTAAGGTACTTTTTAGTACTCAGCTTTTTAATTATCAACTTGAAGTTTAAGATTTGTCGCCAAGCATCTAACGATGTATTTCAACGAGTCAGTTCAGTTTAAGCTATGTGTGTTTACCATGTTTAACGAAAGCGCCACTTAAAACGTATAAAAATGATATGTAGGTCGAGTGCTTTTAACGTTTGTTCTGTGTAAAAAATAAAATTAAGTGACCCGCCTCAGTAGTCTATATTTCTACGGAGCAAATATCAAAACGTACACTGGAAAGTCAAAGCCAAAAGAAACACAGAGAGTCATTTGTCAGTTATAAATAACCAGACCAGACCTGTGCCCTCGAGCAAAACCTTTCATTAAACACCTGACCAAACACAAGTTGTACCATACATAGGTAGTTTATTGTAAGCAACTAAGGTATAGCGATAAAGTAACTTTATCTAAGTTAGGCTGAAGTCGCTCTTGTAAGTGGTGAAATTACCGAACCTTTGACGATTGCGCCCCTGATGTTAAGCGGGTATCGAGTAGATTTGGAACTGTTTGTTTCGTTGTATTTTCGTTATTACTAAAACATCATTTATGAGGTTAATGTTTAAGATATTTAAGGATCCTAGCTGCGCCCCGCGGTGTTACCCGTTACATGTTTTCGGGATAAAAAGTAGCCTATGTGTTAATCCAGGGTCTCAGCTACCTCCATACCAAATTTCATCCAAAGGCCTATTTGCGTGAAAGAGTAACAAATATTTATCCATACAACAATTGACCAGAATGCTGGTATCTACTTTGGTCAAAAGCTAAGCATTGCCATCCAGCGTGGCAATGTTGCCAGCATTCTGGCCACATATCCCTCCTCTGACGGTTTTTTACAACAATTAGTTATTAATTACAGTTAGTAGGATTTGAAGAGTGTATTATGACATTTAACTAAATAAAAAAAAACTTGACGAATATAATTATTAGATTAATATCTTAATTATAAATAAGTATTATATGCTCAAAATGGTTGCTGTTGATACCCAATTCGGTATGTAAAGAAAATAAAAACTTAACTGATTCCAAAACCATATCGAAATAGTACATTTCTGTACAATATTTTTACGTCTAAAGCTCTGTAAACTATGAGGTGGGATTTATTTGAATAAAAAACAAAAATCAAACTTGACCTTCAATTGATGTCTCATGACGTCATCTCGACGGGCAACTTTCATAGACTGGCAAACCAAAACAAAACATGTCAATGTCAAGTCAACGGCGATCATAATAATATTTTCAATACACATACGTCGAGATGTTTTTCGGTTTATTGATACAAATATCTGGATTATTTTACTTGAAACGTTATTTGGACTCTGATATCGCTTTTATGACATAAGATTTGTTTACTTTATGTCATGAATTGTAAAAACCGAAGACGTGACAGAATGGCTTTACAGCTTTAGCCTGCCCGATGAGGCAAATTAAAAAAAAACTTGTCAGTTCTGTTGTCAAATTTAATGAAATGTGTCAAATGTTTTGTATACTTTTTTGTTTCGTATGGTAAAGGCATATTCTACATATTTAGCCGTACTCATGACGTCATTAGTATAAAAAGTTTGAAAACGTATTAGAATTAAACTACCGCATAGAAAGCCAAAATATTCAAATTAGTTTCTTAAAATAAAGTTTACTATCAGTAAAAAACATAAAATAAATACAAAAAAAAACTTTACATACCGAATTGATGATACCATCATATTGGACATATAGTTCAATCAGTAGGGATAAAACACCTTTGCCCTATAAAAGGTAGTGACAATTTTGAAATATCTCGTTTAGGTTTGTACTCCAATGAAAAATCCAAATGTGACCTCGTGGAGTGGTCGCTCGGGCGCCATCTTGGATGAAAGGCACTAAAATCTAGTTTTTTCAATATTATATCTCAACGGTTGATCTTACGACCAAAATGGTTGAGACAAACTGAAAAAGAATTAAATTTTACACATTTTTTTTGTAAGTGTCCCATGTATCGAATTATAGCAAAAATGAAAGTTTGTGAAAACTAGCTCCCAAGCTCATTGTTGGGATTTGAACCCATGCCTTTCAGCATATTATATGGCAGCCTTGGTGGTTCATCGGTAGTATGTCTGCTCCAAGATCTGAAGGGCGTGGGTTCGATTCCCACCCAATATTAACATTTTGTGGTATAAACCTATAAACATGTAACATGTGTGTTCTGTATCTGGGTTCTGTATTTATTATAAGTATGTATTTACAAAAAAAAAAAGTATTTCAGTAATCTATCAGTTTTCTGACTTCCATAGTACAAGCTTTGTTTTGTTTGGGGTCAGATGGCGCTGTGTGTAATGTCTTACGATATACGACACGATACAATATGTTCCGATTACGCTAACTACTGAGCTATCATGCTTCAAAAAGTTACTTAAGTTAGTTGTTTAAGTTGTTAGTTAAGTTACTAGCTACTTGGCATAGTCATAGAAAAGTAACCATGTACTATACTTTTGATATGTTCTACACACATGAATACATTAAAGGACTTCGAGTATATAAAGCCATGTACCAAAGTATCGTAAATCAAATATTCTCATTCCATTAAATTCTTAAATTATTAATTGTCTATGTTTCAAATTTAATGTTATTTGCCAAGTTTGTCGATTGTCTAAGTTTCTCCTTTGGCAAACTTTGGTTATGTAAAGTTCCTTTACGAATACTGGTATAATTTATTTCTCTAAAATGTCTAGGGTCAGGTCTTGTTAAAGGTTATGTAAATATATAATTGTTGCGTTGGTGGCTGTCGTACAATCTGTTCTTAACTTTAACCACAGATAATATAGCTTATAAATATAGCTAAGAATCGATTTACATATGTATATGAATTAAAGCACTAATGATAATTATGATTTATTGTTTCAAAGTAATCAGCGTTGATGTGGCAATACCTAGAAATTAGTTTTGCTAATGAAATTAGCATCAAAAGAGCACCTTGTATCAGATCTACGCTACAAAACCTGTGAGCTGTACAATATGAGTGCTTGGCTGTACTTTACACTACGGGCTCTACGCTGTGTGCTACACGCTTTGAAGTCTACGCCACAAACTCTACGATATGAGCTCTACATGATGCTACTGTCCGGTGACGTTGTAGAGGCCATCTGCGGCCAACAGCAACAGTATTTTTTTTTATGAATGAATATAGTCATTCATAAAAAAAATCTACATGATGCTTTGCTACAAGCTCTGTGGTATGAGATCTACGCCGTGAGTTCTACGCTACGAGCTCTACGCTTTGAGTTCTACGCTATGAGCTCTGTGTTATGAGCTCTACGTTATGTGCTCTATGCTATAAGTTTTACGCTACGAAATTACAAATATAATTTCAAAATAATAATTCATATATTCCTTTTATAGGGCCGCCTTACACGTTCAATCATGATCACGATCCGCGATCCGCGATCCGCGATCATGATTTCAAAATTTCTAGATATTATGCGATCCGGAGCATCAGTCCGTCAATCCGCTTCGTACACGATCAGTCTGGATCGCGATCATTGATCGCGGATCGCGGATCGCGGATCGCGCGCTACGTGTACGGGCTGCCATACATTTCACATAACGCAACAAAATTTTAGATGTTATTAGAATTTATCTCTGACATAAACTCTACTAAATGCTCTGTTTATACAAAGTAAAATGCGCTTCGTTTGCATAAAGTTTTGTGAAGAGTCGTGTAATGGCGACATCGTTGAAGGTGCACTACGTACGGATGCACAAACAAGGGACCTGTGTTCCAAAACTACAAGTCTACAAGACACAACTAATAAAATTAAACACAATACTTTGATCCTTTTGCTATCGAGTCGTGTAATCATATTTTGGATGTAGATGATAGATATGTAACTGCAATATCAAACTGTATTATTATACCGTTTGTTATCATCAGTTTTTAGGGTTCCGTACCCAAAGGGTAAAAACGGGACCTTATTACTGAGACTTCGCTGTCCGTCCGTCCGTCCGTCTGTCACCAGGCTGTATCTCAAGAACGGTGATAGCTAGACAGTTGAAATTTTCACAGATGATGTATTTCTATTGCCGCTATAACAACAAATACTAAAAATAAAATAAAATAAAATAAATATTTAAGGAGGGCTCCCATACAACAAACTTGATTTTTTTACCGTTTCTTGATCGATACTAATAACGCTGACAGGTAGATGCTTTAACTATTCACAGAATATTTAGTTTTATGTTCTCTTTAAATACAATTAATTAAAATAAAATAAAATTAATAATTAAGGGGGCTCCCATACAATAAAAGAGGTTTTCGCCGTTTATTATAGATAATGGTACGGAACCCTCCGTGTGCGAGTTCGACTCGCACTTGACTGGGTTTTTTTAATTGCCTCCCATTATGGAAACAAATTAAAAACATATTTACGTCAAAAGCAACATTTCCAATGTTCTTGTAGTTTTTATAATATTACTATCGGCGCCCCGCGGTGTTACCCGCTACATGTTTTCAGGATAAATAGTAGCCTATGTGTTTATCCAGGGTCTCAGCTACCTCCATACCAAATCTCATCCAAATCCGTTCAGTAGTTTTTGCGTGAAAGATTAACAAACATCCATCCATCCAAACTTTCACATTTATAATATTTGTGAGATAGTGGTATAATTATTAATTTCACCTACACTAATTATAAAGAGGAAAGATTTGATTTTTTGTTTGTATTAAATAGGCTCCGAAACTACTGGATCGATCTGAATAATTCTTTTATCAGTAGAAATGCTACATTATCACTGAGTGACATAGGCTATATTTATATTGTTAATCGAGTTTTGTTTTCCGCGCGAAGCCGGGATGGCCCGCTAGTTCCAAATAAACTTGTAATATTTTCAAGTTGCTGATAACCAGCCCCTGGGATCTGAGCGTAGGTATGTGTTATGCAACACGACCCCAATCGGTGTATAATCGAGTTGTCGATTTTAAACGATGTTTACTGATCCGAGAAGTAAACTGTCCTCGTCGTGATAAACCAAACATGCTTAATTGATCAGACATTTTAGAACTATTGGTAGTGTTTAAGATAAAGTTGAAATTACGATTTAAGAATTTCAATGTTTTTTTTTTTAATTTTGACGCAATAAAACGAACTTGGTAGCAAAATATGTGATGTCATCACATCACATATTTTCATCATCATCTCAAATCGTAATTTCAACTTTATCTTAAACACTTATAAAATACTAGCACCTTAAAACAAACAACACCTTATAAAATACTAGCGGACGCCTTGCGGTTTTACCGGCGTAGTTCCCGTTCCCGTAAGAGTACAGAGATAAAAAGTAGTCTATATTTCCCGGGGATAGTGTAGCTTTCCAAGGGTGACAGAATTTTTGAAATCGGTCTAGTAGTTTCGGAGCCAATTCAATACAAAAAACTTACAAACGTAAAACGTAAAAGTTTGGATGGATGGATATTAGTCTTTCACGCAAAAACTACTGAACGGATTTAGATGAAATTTGGTATGGAGGCAGCTGACACCCTGGATTAACACATAGGCTACTTTTTATCTCGAAAACGTGAAGCGGGTAACACCGCGGGGCGCAGCTAGTACATAATAAGAAAGTATGTGAAATATTTATGTATATAAATGAAACGAATAGATGTGCTTTCAAGTTTCAAATGTGATGCATTTTTATGTTATATAAATGGGAGCTCTAAAGCCAAGAGCGTATGTTTGATTCTCCTAAAACCCGACAGAAAAATAAAAGCACAAAGCTGAAAATATTCGTCCGTCTTTAGAACAAGGGCGTGCGAGAGAATATAAGCTTTTAAGGGTTTCACAGAGCAGATGCCATTGTACCATGAAAGGTTACCATGATGGATAAAATGGTGAAAAGCGCTGGATTTTCTTCCGCGCCTTGTTAGAGATACTAGCATTTTTATGTTAGATTATTTTTACTGCATTGCTGAATGTGTGTTTTTTTATGTAAAAAGTAATGAGACGAACGAGACGCTCTCCTGATGACGCCTGCCCATGACCATTGCAGCGATACATAGAACTTTGAGTGACGAAACAAAGTCCAGGGCATCACTGCTTTGGCGTTCATTACTTTGAGACTTTCGATAGTTAGTCTCAACAGCCCAGTAATTTCGCTAGCTGCAGTACCCTTCAAACCGGAATACAGTGATGTTTACACAATACTTCTTAGTGGCAGAATAACTGGTACTGCGGTGGTACCTACGTAGACGACCTCCTGCTAAGGAAATCTACCACCAAGTATTGTGTATTTAGTAAGGTTGTCAATCTTTTACTCAATTAAGTGAAAAAGAGTGTAACGATTTCATTAGTCTATTTTTTTAATAACAGGCTTGGTGTTTTTTCAGTTCAGAGTTTTGGGGAAAATACGAAAAAATCATGTCATTCTACCTATATAGTGATTTTTTTCAAACTCTCTTTTGAGTATCGACTTTTCGAGTATTTCTGCTCTACTGGCTTGGTGTTTGACCACAACTGATAAGTGACTGTGTGTGGTCGAAATCTAACCTGGCATAAAACTGGTTCTCATGTGAGGCTACCAGAACATACCGCTATGTGCTTGGCGGCAGATTTTCTACGTGCGTGCTAGCCAGCCGAGTACTAGAAAGTATCCTACCACCATGCTATAGTTTCTTCAAGATGTTTTCCTTCAGCACCAGCTCAAACTTATTGTTGGGGTTTGAACCCACATCCTTCAGCTTGAGCCGAATGAAGCGGAGAGCCAGTTCCATTCCAGGTTCAACAGCTCACTGAATATTAAGTGTGGACCACACCGTCACTGGACATTAGGTCGAACACCTAACTTGTCAACCATAAAAAAACAGACTTAGTTCACTTGATTTTACCATGAGCCACTAAACAACATTATTTTGTCAAAAGTCTGATATCAAAAATGAAAATCAAAAATGTACAGGTTAATTGAAACTTGAAAATTAAAAATTAGTATTTACGGCACTAATTTCATCACGACACGAACCGCAGGTGTTTCAAATTTAAATATTAAATTTACCACAAACTGATTTCTGTAACACGAAACTGCGAAATTATTCACAACCGCAGCCGTACAAAAAACCTCGGAAACATTACACTTGGGTTCAATGGTAAAAAATAATGTAAAAACTTATTACATTCGGCTTTTTCTAGGTTCAACTAACTGTTAAAAAACAACAATTAATAAAGGGTTACGCGGAACGAAAGCACTACCCTAAAAGAAGGTCACTGTTCTCATAATAGAATAGAATCCCACTGATATTTTATATGTGAAAGTTTGGATGGATGGATGTTTGTTACTCTTTCACGCAAAAACTACAGAATGGATTTTGATGAAATTTAACATGGAGGTAGCTGAGGCCCTGGATTAACACATAGGCTACATTTTAACCCCGAAAACATGTAGCGGGTAATAACGCGCGGCGCAGATAGTAGAATATAACTTTATTATATACCAAACATATACAAAATATACATATATCTATATATATATTACATATAACCGCTTTTCGCTATCATGGATAACTCCATCTCACCCACTGGAGCTACTGTACCAGCGACTCACAGCCTCGCTCCGATACTTCAGCCACTCAGCCGGGCAGCGTTCGGAAAACTGTGCAACGTCTCGTCCAAATTACCTCAGTGCCTCAAGTCGAAAGTCTTCGACCAGTGAGTATTTACTGGTGATAACTTAGTACACTGAAACATGGTCTCTATGTGCCTTCTTGGCAAGCTCGAAGTAGCCCAACGAGCTATGGAGAGGGCTTTGCTCGGGGGTTTCCTACAAGTCGAATCAGAAGTGAGGAGAACCGTCGACGAACTAAAGTTACTAACATAGCTTACTTGGTGGTAGATTCTCTTAGCAGGAAGTCGTCTATGTAGGTATTCGCAGTGCCAGATATTCTGCCGCCAAGCAATAGTGTGTAAACATTACTGTGTTGTGATTTGAATGGTACTACAGCTAGATAAATTGCTGGGCTGTTGAGACTAACCATCGAAAATCTCAAAGTAAAGAGCGCCAAAGCAGCGATGCCCCGGACTTTTTTTGCTACTCTATGTTTTGTATATTTCTGCAATGGATATGCGTTATCTCTTACCATCAAGAGAGCGCATCGTTCATCGTTCATCACATTACTTTTATACTAAAAAGAACCCTCAACAGATTATCAAGCTAAATTGGCACACATAACTGATGTCTGATGGGGCTGTACCAACGTAGAACGGCCACCCACACGGTGGATGGACGACCTAATAAAGACCGCAGGAACGCGCTGGATGCGAGCCGCTTCCAACTGGATCTTCATGGAAATCATTGCGGGAGACCTACGTCATCCAGTGGACGTCCTACGGCTGAGATGATGATTATGAAGACCTTGTAGTAGTTGAAGTGGTGCTATTATTTTTAAAGCGTATGACGTTTTGTTAACCTTGTTAGTATGTTAAGAAAACTGTGGAATACGTTACCCGTGTGGGTGATCGCATCTTCACTTAGCATCTGGTGAGATGCCGATCAAAAGCAAGCCTATAATCCGAAAAAAAAAACTTAAATCACCTTAATACAATTTAAAGTTACGCTACTTTACATAAAATATCATGGAACTTGAAACCGGATGAGTGTGGAACAAAATTGGAAGAGCAAACAAGCTTAGGGAAATAAAATAGAAATCATAGCGATTTCAATCCGCGCACGAAGTCGGGATGGAAATGGAAAATAAACGTGGTAAGTGGTAATCCTTTTAACGAGGAAAATATGAATTTTCACAGAATTTGAACGAAGAGCACAAACAGCTTATCTGTTAAGAAAATCAAATTATGTATTCATTTAGAATTTACGGGAATAAGTTAGGATATAATATTTTTTATTATTTCAATAGGTACCCCCCCCCCCAAAAATTGTGATTAACGTTATTTGGAAAAAGGAAATTCTATTGTAGTCTTATTTTTTGGTTGAGTCTAGAACAAATTTACGAAAAATGTGTCAAGGTTCAAAGCCGATTGACTTAACGTATACAAAAGCTTACAGACAAATAAACGGCATTGTAATTGAAAACATTTCTGTGACAGTGAAGATTTGTTCAAGAGTCACGTTGAGAATGCTTCAGCTCCAGCAGAAATTTAGGTCTACAATAAATAATTGGCATAGCATTCCTTGGCTCCTTCAAAGAGCAACATTTTTACCTAAAAAACTCTAGTTGTACTTTAATCGGTTTGGGATTCAATTACAACAAATAAATTGATATTGTAGGACATGTGAAATGTCTTACATCAACGTCATCTAGCCCCAAACTAAGCAAAGCTAAAATGTACTATGGGAATCAGATAACATCTGGGGGCACGGCAGTACCCTCGCCAAGACGAGCCAAGCAAAGCGCAAGGAACCATCATAACTTGGGTTTGGATTATAGCAGACTAGTGGACACCTTGGGGTTTTACCCGCCTAGTTCCCGTTCTCGTGAGAACACAGTGATAAAAAGTAGCCTATGTCTCCTGGAAATAGAGGAATTTTTCAAATCGGTCCAGTAGTTTCGGAACCTATTCAATTTTTTCAACAAACAAACAAACAATCAATCAAATCTTTGCTCTTTATAATAGTATGCATAAATAAAATTTTCGAAATATGATGTCATTAGTAGACTTCTTAAACAAATAAAGTTTCAATTGCACTTCAGTTTATATTGATCACTCTCAGATGATCTTAAAAATTCTTAAGGAACTTCCTGAAGTCCTAGAAAGCTAAAATTTTGTATGTAAGTTAGTTGGAACTTTTAATATAATAGCCAGACCAATTTTGATGAAATTTTGTATGGAGGTACCTGCCCCTTTGGATTGACACATAGGTTACTTTTATCCTGAAAAATGTTGTGCTCACGTGGAAACAGCGAGTAAGACCGCGGGGCACAGCTAGTAAATTATAAAGAGTTTTAAAACAAGCACATGTTCCGAATAAGGCGCAAAAACTTCGCGCATTAAAAATGAATCAAAGATGACGATAAAATAATATCTAGGCTAACGAAGTCTATACGCTACGAAAAAAACATGTCACTTTGTTGCTTTAAACCATTTTTGACCCAGAATTCTTCCTCATTCGTTATAAACGACCCACATAGCACGCCACCTAAAAATTGTCTCCCGACTGACTCTGTTATAGCTTTATTGTACCAAGCATACATAATAGTGTACAGCATAGAACACGTCAGTCCCTGTAATGCCTTCTCACTGTATCTCGTCTGAATATAAATTGCTCTAGGATAACGTTGACACGATATCTCGTAGAATGGCTGACAGGAATAGTTCTGTCGACGCGACCGGTGATGGAAAGAAACTGGCGTGGTTTTGGCACATTTATGTTTACTTATGCTGGATTACTCGCGTTTTATTATGTTGGATACTCCGACTATAGTGTAAAGATAGACGAGGCCGCGCGTGTGTTGTACTCTGCTTTGACTCCTTGAAGAAAGCCACCGGATGTGGCTGAAAGAATGCTTAACTCATTTGGGAGCACGCCCTTCGGCTGCTTCGAGAGCTGAAGGGGTTTATTATGATTTTTTTGTCATGTCATTTTATTATATTGACATTATTTATTATACATTGACATGTTTGTATATTGACATACCTTATTTTGACTTTTTTTTTATTCATTGACATGTAATCAGTGTTTTAAAGCTCATTTAATGACATACATATTTAAAATTTTGAATTTACTTGTAACATTGGTGTTATCAATAAATATTTGTATTTGTAGTGGTATTTGGTTCGATTCCCACTCAGAATTAACGTTTGTGTGACTAACATAGAAAAATGTAACATCAGGTAAAGTCAAATAAAACATATTTACCTACTTATATTTATTTGTTTGTTACTAAGAAATTTTCTCCGGCATTGGTACTGAAACATATCTCTCTCAATGATGAGGTAAGCACAATTCCGGCTAAAAATTAACGGAAATCAGCGCAATACGAAATAGGAAATTGTCAGTGACTGCGATTTTGCATCGCGTCGTATGCTTTATGAGAGAATTGCGTGTGAAACGCTTATGGCTTATAATATGTATGATTATACCACCCTGGACATATTTGATGAGGTAATTACTCTACTTATTTACATAGCATAATGACCGATAGCGAAAATTGTATAAGCCTTTCGCAGCTATGCTTTTCAACTTTCAACCTAAAACTCATTGCAGTAAGTTTGGTTATATCTGAATCGATCTATGTTTGGTTGAATGGATGACCAGAAATTTAAAATTTTTAGCACGATCTCAACTTTAATTCAAGGGGTTACAGTTCAATTCTTTTCTGGGTCATTCCTAATTCTCTGTTCGTGATTCGAAGCAATAAGAATGATTTTCCCAGAGGAAAGGTAAATTACTCCCGTGCCCGCAGAGAGCTTAATCAGAAGAAAATAAGAGGCACGTACGAACTATATAACTCCTTTAAATATGCATATTGGCTTCCTTACTAATATTATACAAATGAATGTGAGATTGTTTGTTACGATTTCACGTCTTAACTACTCAAGCGATCATCATGCAACTTTGCATGCAGGTTGTCATAAAACAACGGGGGGACAGAAAAAGATAAAGAGTACCTTTCATACAAAAATATATAAGGTATGATCTTGAGAGATAAAATAAATCTACATTAACGCGAGCGCAATCGCGGGCAAAGGATTGAGTGCAAATAAATAGGGCGCAGAACTGATGGCCGATGGGGCTGCAAAGTTTTGGAGTGGAGACCACGAACCGGCAAGCGCAGCGTAGGACGTCCACCCACAAGGTGGACAGACGACCTAATATAGACTGCAGGAACGCGCTGGATGCGAGCCGCTTCCAGCCGGTCTTTGTGGAAGTCAATGGGGGAGGCCTATGTCCAGCAGTGGACGTCCTACTGCTGAAATGATAATGATGATGATAAATTTGGGTTGTAAGCTTGGGATGTACTATGCCGATAAAAATAATTATATTCACCATTACGAACAACTTTTGCGAAGGGAAAAATTCTGATATAGCAGTAAAAAAATCAACTCCTTATATTTGGTTAAGGGTTAACAAACTTTTTCTTAACAGTTGATTCTTCTCTCATAGCTTACGAGTCGTGTTTAAAGAAAAGATCGTGGGCAGGATTGAGTACAAAGAGTTTCATTCTCCTGCAAGCAGCCACGGCATAGCGGACTATCCGTGACTGTTGGGAATAATGTCAAAGATATTTAAAAAAAAAAAATTGACGGCGATGCGGAAAACTCATGTCACTGGAATACCGAATGAGCAAACAGGGTGGGTAGTCACAAGCGGCAGCAGTTTAGGCAACTCTAGCCGCGGTTTTAATTGCCGCGCTGTGCTTCTATTGTCATTGAAAAAGTTACAGAACTGTGAACCTTATTGCGTAGGAGTAAGCTGGCTAGACATTGTCATGATTGCCTAGATCGAATGGCAATAGAAGCTGAAGGTGGTCTTAGAACGCTTCTGTCTGGGGCAAGCTTAATACAAAGTTTCTTTTAAAGGTAAATGCAAATATCAGTCCGAAGATAGAAGTTAAGTACACGTTACGCTTTATGTCCCATAAAACCACAATAAACATAACAGTAAAAATACATATGTGTGGTTGTAACAAAATATACAGCAATACTAAAAATATTTTATGTTCTCTCATTCCAAGGAAACTGGGAATTTTCTGATATGAAATGTTTTATTTCATTCTACATTATTTGATATTTTATTTTAATGAAGATTGGGCTGGCTCGTTAAAATTAATTTTACACAGCTTGTATCCAAAAATTCGACTTATAGGTATAAAAGGAACATAATATAATATATACATTATACTTACATAATGAGAATGTATACAGGGTTATAAGCTTAAAGTGTACTAGCGGAAAGGGGGTCGTTGTATTCAATAACGAAACAAAATCAACTTTTCTATAGAAAAAGTTCGTTTATCTCTTACCATTAGAGTAGTGTCTCGTTTGTCTCATTATTATATTTTTACGTGCAAAAAAATTAAGTACGTACAAACGTTTGCTTGTCGTACATGACTGTTGCAACGTTAAGTAGTACACAAAACTTGGAGTAGTAAAACAAAGTCCTGTGCATCGCTGTTTTGGCTTCAATAGTAAGTCTCAACAGCCCAGTAATTTCACTAGCTGCAGTACCCGCGAAATCGGAACACAATAATTTTACACACTACTGCTTGGCGGCAGAATATCTGGTACTGCGGTGGTTCCTACCTTATTTATTTTTTGTTACTCTTTCACGCTGCGTTTAGAATAGAATCTAACTTTATTAAACACCACACATACATACATTATGACATACAAATAAAAAACAAGCCGTGGGCCGCATGCGGCTCGCGGGCCGTTGTCTGGACAGCCCTGGTTTAGATGATATTCGGACGTAAATAGCTTATATTCATTAACTGGCCTGAATACCTTGGACTAATTATTATTCATGACATAGGCTAGTTTTTATCCCGGAAACCGCGAAGCGAAACTAGCTAGATCTCTGTACTTATTTAATAAAACTTAACAAAACATTCCAAAATGTTGTAAAGATTAGTAATCAAAATTGTTTGAAACTATTTTCATCACTAATCTTCCCATACTTTTAGTCCAAAGTCCTACGAACGAGCTCCGGATATAACGCTATTAAAACTTATGTAATTAACGAAGCTCCGTTGTTATGAGTTTCCGTATCTCTAGTAAATATAAATAATCACCTTGTATACTGTTGAAGCAACTGAGAACCTACATAAGTTTGAAAGGAACTCCTAGATTTGAGTCAATCGTTTTTAGTATGGAAAAAATTCCATGTTAACGTTACATTACTTTTTTTATGGTTGACAAGCTAGGTGTTTGACCTCACCTGATGTTCAGCGACGGTGTGGTTGAAGACGGTAAAATACACGTAGCCTGAATGGAACTTGCCCTTAATTGAGGCTGCCAGAACACACCGTTAGGTGCTTGGCGGCAGATTTTCAACTTGATAGATAGATAGATATAACTCTTTATTGTGCACATCATTATACAGTAAATAGTACAGAGAACAAAAAACCTTATTATCTAGTGACACAAGTGGCGGCCTTATCGCTAACAGCGATCTCTTCCAGGCAACCAAGAAAAGAAAAATACGATAGAAAGCTTAAGAAACAGACGGGAGATGTAACACTAATAAGAAATAAGAATAAAATAAAAATTAAACATAATATAGTAAGTATATAAAAAATAATCATTTGATTAAAACGAAATATCTACATATATAAACATGTATACACTCATAATACATATACAATATACAATATATATAGGCTATAATATACACATACATAGCCATACTTGAGTGTGGTAGCTAGCCAGCCGAGTGCTAAAAAGTACCCTTCCGCCATGCTATGGTTTCCTCACGATGTTTTCCCTCATCGGCAACTCAAGCTCATTGTCGGGGTTTGAACCCACGCCCTTTGGCATACGAACCGACCGAGCTAACCATTGAATATTTCAAAATAATAATGAGCGCTAAAGCAGTGATGCCCTAGAATTTGTTTTGATAATAAAAGTACTGGGCACCGCCGCAATGGTCATTGACAGTTCTCTTACCATCAGGAGAGCGTTTGTTCGTCACATTACTTTTATCTAAAACAAAATCTTGTCATGACTTGCGACGACAATGAATACAAAATACCTTTAAAGTATAACTATTTTCATACAGGAGTAAACGAGTCATTAAAGTTGATCCTTTGAAACGGAAATTCTGTGCGAACTATCTGACCGACACTGTCGGATAAAGAGTCGACACCACAGTTGATGGATGGGACGAATCAGTAACTAAGATAGAGTAGATTCAAAGCTTTATTTGAAATCTGTTTTTATAAATCATTTTTGTAACAACCAGAAAAAAAAAATACATACACACTATGTACATATTTAAATCCAAATTCAAATCATTTATTTTGTGTCACCAACACCAGGTGAGCTGTATTCAAACGCCTAGCCTGTCAAACATAAAAAAAATACTCACGTTCGCACTTAAAATAATATGAGATGGAAAACATAGAGATTTCAAGAGATTGTCTTTCTCTTACGGATTAAAATACTAATTGAAATATGTGTGATATATTTAGAATGGCTAGTTGGATCCACTACGAGCTCAACATCGCCTTATAATACTAGCACTAATAGTTTCTACGACAGTTTCCCAATATATCAGGGATTTCCTTAGAGCCATTAGTAAACGGAGCTAGCAGCAGCTTCAGAACTAAGACGCATGAAATAGTGTTCTGTGCCTTCTGACAGATTGTAAGCACTCAGGAATCTTTGCAAAATGAGTGAATTAAATATTTCTGAGATGGGAGCTACATTTAAAAATGAACGCGATGCAATGAACTCGAGTACGCCTCTAGTTGAAAAAATGAAGAAAGACTTTATAGTAAGGGTTGTTCTACAATTAAATGTTTACCTGTTTTGTACTTGAAAGTGTAAGGCTGCTACAAAAAAATAGTTTTTTTTTTAAACTCGGGCTACTGGCAGGCAAGCTGCCTGTCGGAGTTTTGGCGGGAACGCGGAATATGTCGTGTCGCTCCGTTATATTTTTTACCAAAAGTAGTGTTTCATTGAGTGTTTATGCATAAAAATGGTGGTGTTTGATTCATAAAGTGCTGAATTAGAAACACGAGTGTGGGATAATGATATAAAGTGGTGAAAAATAATTTTTCGTGTTGCTTCCGAAACTCCATCGAGGCTATAAGTAAAGTCGCCACTACTTTGTAAAACACTTGACACTGGCAAATGCTCAATATGCGACGCCAAAACCAAAGAAAAAAAAAAATTGCCCGTCCCAAGTATATGTAGATGGGGGGTAAAGTATATGTATATAGCATGAATAGTTCAAGAGCGAGAAAGATGGCATTTTATAGTAACTGAGTATACATTTTGGGTCGCTGTTACTAAGACTCCGCTGTCCGTCCGTCTGGCTGTCCGTGTGTCACCAGGCTATATCTCATAAGCCATGATAGTTAAACTGTTAAAATTTTCACAGATGATGTATTTCTGTTGCCGCTATAGCAACAAATACTAAAAAACAGAATAAAATAAATATTTTATGGGGATCCCATACAATCAACGTGTTTTTATTTTGGCAATTTTTATAGATAATAGTACGGAACCCTTCGTGCGCGAGTCCGTCTCACACTTGGCCGGGTTTTAAACTGATACTCGATTTTATGACTAAAATATACAGAAAAGTTATTTGCGCTTTTTGGGAAAAGAAGTCTATGTATTAATGCAGTTACTAAGCTATCTGTACTCGTATTAAGGCATGCCAAGCTGTCTGGCAAAGATCGCTTTAAGCGATAAGACCGTCAGTTACTAAATTTGCTGGGCTGTAGAGACTAACCATCGAAAGTCTCAAAGTAATGAGCGCCAAAGCAGTGATGCCCTGGACTTTGGTTTGCTACTCAAAATTCTGTGTATCGCTGCAATGGCCATGGACAGGCGTTTCTTACCATCAGGAGAGCGTCTCGATCGTCTCATTACTTTTTACATAAAAAAAAAATTGATGCACTATTTTTGAACGTTTAATTCAAGTCATTTTGGTGTTACAAGCATAAAACTTTATGTAGGAGCTATATGCATCCGTATGACTTGCAAATATGTCAGTAGCTACCAGTCAGTAAATGGTAGCTATGTGTATGAATATTGAGTTGATAGACAGTTTCCATTTCAAGCTAGAGTACATATTAACCAGCTACGATCAAATATACGGATTTGATCAACTATGAAATATACGAAGGTATGTTATCCTTGAGTTGTTATTATAATTGCCATAGTCAGTTCGTAATTGCTTTCGATCGCTCTAGATGCTCAAACGTAATTGCTTACTGCTGACAGGCTGCTCTCCCAGTATGCCATTTATATCGATCATATGTCACTCGATGAGAAACTTTTTGATTTGAATACATCTTTAAATTTGCTACCATTGTGGAAGGTAATTCAGTAAACTGATGATAACAAAATCAGGGATTTCGAGTTACAGATACGATCTAAAATTAAGAAATATAAAGAAGTTTATAACATTATTTTGTTTTCTGTACTTTTTTTTATGTAAAAAGTAATGAGATGAACGAGACGCTCTCCTGATTGTAAGAGATAACGTCTGTCCATGACCATTGCAGCAATACACAGAGCTTTGAATAACAAAAGAAAGTCGAGGGCATCACTGCTTTGGCGCTCATTACTTTGAGACTTTCGATGGTTAGTCTCAACAGCCCAGTAATTTCGCTAGCTGCAGTATCCTTCAAACCGGAACACAGTAATGTTTACACATTACTGCTTAGCGGCAGAATATCTGATACTGAGGTGGTACCTACCTAGACGACCTCCTGCTAAGGAGATCTACCACCAAGTATTTGGTGTGCACAATAAAGAATTTCTATCTATCTATCTAAGAAATGTGTTCAAAAATGTACACGTGCGCATGGTATCTTTAATTCTGTTGACTAGCAAGGCGTTTGACCACTGCTCACTTGATGTTAAGTGAAGGTGTGGTCAAAGATGGTGAAGCACACCTATCCTGGAATGGACCTGGCTTTCAAGTGAGGATACAACACATCGTACCTACAGCACACCTAGCCTGAAATGGTACTGGTTCTCAAGTGAGCTGGAACACTCCGTTAGACGGATCATCGTCGTCGTCTTAAGGATCGTCAGACTTTCCATTAATATCGCGAGCATACGTTGTCATGTTTGTCTGGCATCAGATGCCAAGTCACGTCCTGTTTAGTCTATTATTATTTTCAAGCGGCCTTCCGTGTCAAGGGCAGGGTCGCAAAAGGAAGATATAAATTATACGCTTCACTTACTGAGAAAGTTAGAAAGCTAAAAGCGCTAGCGTGGGATAAGTTGGTAAATATGGAATATGGCGGTAACGCTTCACGCTGTAATCATTTTTACATCAAAATCAAGTAGAATAATTATGAACATTTTTCAAGGTCTTAATTATGCCGAGACTGTTATTACCACGGCTATTGTAACACAATCGAAATGTCGAGATTGCTAATTTAATTATTTGCGTGGTTTGCTCCCAGTACACACATAATTATGTGCCAACGTAACAAGCCAATTTGTGTTATTGAAAAAACGTTATTTTTTTGTGTGGGTCTCGAATTATATTATTCATCTATGCCCCTTCCAATAAGTCATTACACCATCTTACTTTAATTTTGATCTTAAATCTAATCGGAATTTTTACTCCGTTGCAATTTTCACAACGATGCAATCTTCAAGATTTTTATCTTATTTCAAATGAGAACTGTAGAAATCAATGAAATCTTTCCATTATGACGTATATATATATACATTGACATATTATATATTTGAAATATTATTTCATTGACATTTTCATTGCATTAAAGAAATCAAAATTAAAACATAAATATTTTTGATATCTTTAAATATCAATGGAAAAATGACTTTGACATTTATTTATTTTATTTTATTTTATTGATATAGGTACAGTTACAGACCTTAGGCTACTTAGTATATGTAGTGAATGAATAAATGAAAAAAAAATGGATTGTTATCAATAATTTTTATATATGAGAGTATATCCCATTATTATTATTTAAAAAAAATGACGAGTACATAAAATCAACATACTTATTACGCAAAGAAAAAACAAGTAAGGCATAAGCTCATGATGCTATTGGATATAGAAAACCTCTTAACAATGAAAGAATCGCTATTTTTTGGGTCCAACCGGTGGCCCAACTGCCTAGGGTTATGATCGAAGCCATGTTTTTTTTATGTAAAAGTAATGAGACGAACGATGCGCTCTCCTGATGCTAAGAGATAACGCATGTCCATTACCATTGCAGCAATACACAGAACTTAGTAAAACTAGTACCAAAACAATAACAATGTCCGGGGCATCGCTGCTTTGGCACTCACTACTATGAGACTTTCGATGGTTAGCCTCAACAGCCCAGTAATTTCGCTAGCTGCAGTACCCTTCAAACCGGAACACAGTAATGCTTATACACTACTGCTTGGCGGCAGAATATCTGGTACTGCGGTGGTACCTACCTAGACGACTTCCTGCTAAGGAAATCTACCACCAAGTAAAACCAACCAAGCCATAAGTCACAATTTTAAAAAGTTCATCATAAGGATAAGTTTCGAATAGAGGTCGAGTAAATCGATTACTATTCGATATGGATCAACAAAAAATAAAATAGTAAAATCACTTATGTAGGTCGAAAAGGTCAATTTTCCCATAATATAATAACTGCTTTTCCCCTTATCATAGGAAACTGACAGAATCGCTTACACAATCGAGAGGTTCTTGAAAAAAGTATGGTGTCTTATTTATTGCGTCATGCGTGAAATATCTGAGCGTGAAATGTTTGTAAAAGATTGCTTTACACAAAAATATCTCGTTATAAAGCTCAGATTAGTAGTGTTTAATCTGAGTTATAAAGCAATTTCTTTTACTCACATAGATAATAGAATTTCACTCCATTTTTATGACCTTTGCCTAAGCAAATGTTGGATATTTTTTTTTTCTTTAGTTTTAGCGTCGCATCTTGAACATTTGCCAGTGTCAAGTGTTTCATATTAACAAGTTTTAAAAGTTAAGTAACTACTGTTAAAGTTAAAGTAACTACTGCTTGGCAACAGAATATCTGGTACTGCTGAGGTATTTTGCTAAGGAGATCAACCACCAAAAAAAGTAGTGGTGACTACAAGTTTCGGCCGAGTTTTAGAAGCAACACAAAAAGTCATGCTTCACCAAATTAATATAGTTTCCCTCACTCACGTTCGTAATTTGACACTTTCTGAACATTAACGGTGACATGATTTTTACACGCTCCCGCTAAAACTCTCTGCGCAGCTACATGACGCCCATACACTCCGCTATATCCCGGTCTATCGACTGTTTCCTAACAGATACAATTTAGGTGTTTTCAAATCGCGAGAGATTCTGACCCTTCAAGGCAAGGGTGTGCTCATTACCTTCTTAAATTTACATATTTCGCCTGTGTACACTACACCTAGCTTCTATCCTTAAATGTCACCTTGAGGTACGGTACCTTAAATTGCCTACACGTATCCTTACAAGGTAGTAAAGTAACATCGTAAAGTGTCTCGTAAAATGCGAAGTGACATCAGATGGCGACGCGATAATGTATGACAACACTCATATTTCAAGAGCAGAATAGTTATGAGAGATTCGAAATATAGTTCTTGGTAAACAATTGTATGAACTAAAATGATATATTTTTTAAAAGCAATGAAAATGTGCTTATGATCCACACGTCTATTGAATAATATATAGATTTACAATTAAAAAAAACCGACTTTATGGCCACTGCTCCAATGAAATAGCGAGGTTTCGGAGTGAACGAAAATATCATCGACTAGCGGAAGCCTCGCGGTTTCACCCACGTAGTTCCCGTTCCCGTGGGAATACAAAAATAAAAAGTAGCCTATGTCACCCGGGGATAGAGTAGCTTCCGAATGGTGAAAGATTTTTTGAAATCGGTCCAGTAGTTTCGGAGCCTATTCATTATAAACAAACAATCAAATCTTTCCTCTTTATAATAGTGTAGATGTAGATAAATTATAGAGATTTTTTATAAACCGCTCGATCGATTCCAATAAAATTTACATGGGATTACCTCTGAAGCATGATCCACCAAGCCAAAAAGAATCATCAAAATCGATTCGTAATTGGCGAAATGATCTCGTAACATACAAACAAAAAAACATACCTACAGTCGAATTGAGGATCTTTTTTGAGTCGGTTAAAAATACGGGTTTTTTTTATGTGAAAAATAATGAGACGAACGAAACGCTCTCCTGATAAAAGATAACGCCTGCCCATGACCATTGCAGCGATACGCATAACTTTGAGTAATAAAACAAAGTCCAGGGCATCGCTGCTTTGGTGCTCATTACTTTGCGACTTTCGATGGTTAGTCTCAACAGCCCAGTAATTTCGCTAGCTGCAGTACCCTTCTCAACCGGAACACAGTTATGTTTGCACACTACTGCTTGGCGGCAGAATATCTGGTACTGCGGTGGTACCTACCTAGACGACCTTCCGCTAAGGAGATCTACCACCAAGTAAAAGGGATTCGAGCCTTACAGTTAAAATAAATCGATCTTGAAATGAAATAGTAATCGAACCTACTTCTAACTTACAGGGCCGAGCTACTTCTGAGCTGAAGAAAGCTATTGAGGCGTTAAATACTTTATTAGTACGATATAGTCCTAACTTTTGTAATACCCAAATACATACACCTATAGTTTGTAACACAAATAGTTTGCCGTTCCTATTTGATAGTTAATAACTACAAGTTTGGGCAAACAAGCTCAAGGGCATTGAAATCGTGTTGTAAGCAAAGACATAGACATCAATTTACGTTCCAGACTGAGATTGGTACTTCTATCATCTAATACAGACAGCCCTGTTGGTTTATTGGCAGTATGTCTGCTCCAAGAGCTGAAGGGGGTGGGTTCGATTCCCACCCAGAATTAACATTTTGTGGTATAAACAAATGGTTGTTCTGTGTCTGGGTGTACTGTATTTACAAAAAAAAAGTAATAGATTCAGGCGTTACTTTGCGGAAGTTCATTTTGAACATTCGAGCTATATATTTAGTTTATTTCCGTTTAACAGTCGTTCCAGTTACAACAGTGATGAGGACTTAAATTTAACTAATTTGAAAGCAACTTATTAATTGAAATTCATAAGTTTGAATAAAACAGTAAATTATTAGTGTAAAATCTAATTTATTTTTAAGCAATTGTGATTTACCGCAAATAAAGACGAAAATAAATGCCAGTAGCTGTGATTTCACTGTAAAATTATGCTCCGTTTGTCCATAAATGGCAAACATTTATTTGTATGGAAATCGAACGTTGAAAGATTCAGATAAAAGTATGTTTAAAAATGAAAAAGCACAATATACAATGATACTAGTTTCTTTTTAGAAGATAGAAACGAGAAGTAGAATGCAAATTAATATAATAGAATAGCAAAGCTGAATATCAGTTGTTTTTAAAATAGGTTGAATAAAACGTTGTATAAATTCAAAAGGTCGCGTCGGTTGGATAAAGAATTCTTCCAATATCCGAGATTGACCGGAATTCATTCCGTGACAAAGACGATCTCGCATACAAATGTTCCGTTTAAAACAGCTTGTAGTCTGGGTGATAGCGACATAAGTTACTTACTGACGGAGCTAAAAAGTTATTTTCTGGAAACTTGAAAGGTCATGGACATACGTTATCTCTTGCCATCAGAAGAGCGTTACCTTCATCTCATTAATATTACACTAAAAATAATTTGTTTTTATTTGGACTTTAAATAAAACTGCTTTATACTCATACTCATTTATTAATAACGAAAAGTTACAAGTCACAACCATTAAATAAGACAATTAAGAAGGAATAAATTGTTAGAGTATTTTATGGTAACTACTCGGCTGGCAACACTACTTCTAAAATTATGCCGCAAAGCACCTAGCGATGTGTTCCGTAGCCTCACTTGAGAGCTAATTCGATTTTAGGTTAGGTGTGTTTACCATCTTCGACCACACCGTCACTTGACATCAGGTGAGCTGCGGTCAAACACATAGTCTTTCAACTTGTGGGTGGCAGCTAGCCAGCTAAGTACTACAGAGGTCGCGACTACCGTGACATGGTTTCCTCACGATGTTTTTCTTCACTAACAACTCAAGCTCATTGTTGGGCTTTGACTCTACGCTCTTCGGCGTGTCATCCGACCGCGCTAACCACTGAGCTTTCATAAAAATAAAACATTCAAGTAACGCTATTTCGTATCAATACTGCTAGTATTGATTTGAAATAGCGGATAGCGTAATAGCGAACCCCGGTTTCCGCACAGGTGTAATTTTTTTGGCGATTTGATTACAAACAATGAAATTTCTCTTGTTACAAAATAATTCGAATATATTGCTACAAATCTTTTAAAATCCGTTGCGTGGATGAAAGGAAGTAAGTGGAGAAACAGAGGAACACAGTTTCTTTGTTTTGTACTTAGTTTTATTTCCATCAGGCCCCAGTCTAAACGTTCTAGTCAAAAGAATCATGGAATGACTGAATTTTATTTACCGTCAAAACAGCAAACATTTATTTTGAATACAACGAACATACGCTACGTGGAACATAATTATAACAGTATCCTAGGTTTTCAACATTGCTTTAAAATGGACATAAATAGTTGCATACGGATCTTTTAAAGGTTCTTTCTCTTTTTGATATTTTAGATTTGATTTGACATTTGACTAATACTAGCATGTTATCTTACAGTCCTGCCGGCCTCGAAGGAAGACCAGCGCCGGCTGGTTGCAGTCGGCATTATGCTGAGTCGAGGCCAGTTTGTGACATAATTTTTTTTTGCAATAGTTCCTTACCCAAATGGTAAAACGGGACCCTATTACTAAGACTCCGCTGTCCGTCCGTCTGACTGTCTGTCCGTCTGTCACCAGGCTGTATCTCATGAACCGTGATAGTTAGTTAAAATTTTCACAGATGATGTATTTATGATGCCGCTATAACAACAAATACCTACTTAAAAACAGAATAAAATAAACATTTCAAGGATACAACAAACGTGATTTTTTGCCGTTTTATAGATACGGATGGTAAAGAACCCTTCGTGCGCGAGTCCGACTCGAACTTGGCCGGTTTTTTATACTAGTGGTAAAACTTTTTGAAAATTCCCCTTAAATTTCAGCATAATTATTAAGTGAGATCAATTTTGAAGCGAAAGATATAAATTTTTTAAACGTCTTTGTCATGAAAATAACAGCCATTATTTTCAATGTAAATTTCTTAAATACAGCTTCTTGAATTGATGTCAATATACTGTGTTATAGTCACGTAATTTAGCGATTACGAACGGTATTGACAAAGAATGTGCTGCGTGGGCTAGCTTTTAAATTCAGACGCGACGTTTATGTAGCCTTAATCGAAAAACCATTTATTTTTATTTACTTTCGCAACATCGCACATATGCTGTGTAGGTATTTCTTTTTATTTGTTAAAGTTTTTTTTATTACACTACTAAAACAAGCGAAGCATTACTTTGCAGAAATTCATTTTAAGTATTCAAGAGTTTTATTTTTATTTTACTATGGAAACTGACGGGGTTTTGACACATTTTTGTTTTACGTATGTGGGATTACTCACAACTATATAACTTTTTAACAGAGTTTCCGAAAATAGAAATATAACTCTTCTTCTAACTAACTTCCGCAAAAGTAAAACAGTTACATTTCTATTTTATTTCTGCTTACAAGTCGAAAAGTCGAAACAAACATTGTTGTACCCAAGCGGGTACAACAATGTTTAGGATTTTAGTTTAAATTTTTTTTTGTATTTGACAGGCCGGTTGGTTCATTGGTAGTATGTTTGCTCCAAGAGCTGAAGGCTGTGGGTTCGATTCCCACCCAGGATAAACATTTTGTGGTGTAAACAAAACGTTTGTTCTGTATTTATTGTAAGTATGTATTTACAAAAAAAAGTATTTTTGTATTCTATCAGTTATCTGTCTTCCATAGCACAAGCTTTGCTTAGTTTGGGGTCAGATGGCGCTGTGTGTAATGTTCTATGATATTTATTAATTATTTATTTTATTTTTATTTAATATTCCTTAACACCTAAAATTCAAGTCCGACATAGGTAAACATAAGATCTAAATAAATTAAAAATATCTTATTAAAATAGCCACTAGTATTTATAGCCTTTTTTCGCTGATCAGCGACCCGTAAGCGGCACCCGATCACGAGTATGACGCATGTGCCAGCCATCGCCCTCCTCAACCATATCCGAGGGAAGAGAGCCCAGACACACAACGCCCCCGCAAGAAGGAGCCTTCGACGGCGTGCATATATGCTCGAGGCATGCACACAATCCTTATTTCTAAGCGCTATTTTTCTGTGACAGCAATCGCTAGCAGAGTTTCAAAATAACTTTTTAATCAAACAGAGGGTAAATTACACAAAGCAAAAAGCTCCACTTGGAACGAAATCTAAAAGAAATACATATCTACTTTCATCTGTGACGCGTTGGTATCAAAGGAAGAATTTCAAGAATCATACATATAAAGAGCTGATGTTAACATTTGTACTGTGCGAGGTACGAGTACAATATTGAAGATGTGAAATAAATATTTTGAATCTTCTTGTGAACTTAAACACAAAATCCAAAAATGTAAACCGGTTACCTTGCGTAACTAATGTGCATTAGGCACGTGGATACGGGCCCGGTACGCTGTTGTCAGCATGTGCGCACCGTGTTATGTTTTCACTCCTTGAAAAAAGTATCGGATGTTAGTAAAACTTTAGTCAGAGTCACGGAATAGGTCTTCCGTGGTCGTGTTTATACCTAAACATAACAGAATAACATTACATTATTACTAGTAATCTCTTGGTTTACAACAACATGTTATTGTGGGGTATAAAGGTCAAACGCAAGCCGATTTTGTAATAAAAACAAAACGTACGTACTTACCTGTTTTTAGTATTTAATAGTGAACAATCCCACTAATATTATAAATGTGAAGGTTGAATGAATAGATGGATGGATGTTTGTTACACTTTCACGCCAAAACTACTAAACGGATTTGGATGAAATTTTTTTTTTTTTTTTTTTTTTTTTAATGGTTGACACCTGATGTCAAGTGAAGGTGTGGCCGAAGATGGTAAAGCACACCTAGCCTGGAATGCAACTGGCTCTCAAGTGAGGCTGCCGGAACACACCGTTAGATGCTTGGCGGCAGATTTTCAACTTGAGGGTGGTAGCTAGCCAGCCGAGTACTAAAGTACCCTACCACCACGCTATGGTTTCCTCACGATGTTTTCCTTCACCGGCAGCTCAAGTTCATTGTTGGGGTTTGAACCCATGCCCTTCGGCATGCGAACCTACCGCGCTAACCACTGAGCTATCATCGCTACAAATGAAGGTATGAAGGTATGAAGGTAGCTGAGACCCTGGATTAACAGATAGGCTGCTTTTTATCTTGGAAACATGTAGCGGGTAACACGGGGTGGAGCTAGTATCAAATAACTACAAAAATTAACCATCAAAATAAAATTTATTAAAAGTGCTTTAAAATATAAATTAAAAGCTAATAAAGATTCACTAAATATTTTGTATAAACAGACTCGTAATTTTCGTGAAAAACGGCAACTTTTCTCAAGTCCCTAATGAGATTGCGATAAAGTTGCTAGTTTTCTCGATATAACTTTGCCGGACGACTTTTATTTGTTGGCTAATAAAGTGCTTTGATTATATTCACGTTCAAATTTTTCTTACAGAATGATACAGCTAGATACACTAATTATAAAGAGGAAAGATTTGATTGTTTGTTTGTTTGTATTGAATAGGCTCCGAAACTACTGGACCGATCTGATTAATTCTTTTATCATTAGAATGCTACATTATCACTAAGTGACATAGGCTGTATTTGTTTTTTTTTTTATGGTTAACAGGCTAGGCTTTTGACCACAGCTCACCTGATGTTAATTTAAGGTGTGGTCGAAGATGCTAAAGCACACCTAGTCTGGAATGGAACTGGCTCTCAAGTGAGGCTGCCGGAACACAACAACACACACGTTAGATGCTTGGTGGCAGATTTTCAACTTGAGGGTGGTAGCTAGCCAGCCGAGTACTAAATTACCCTACCACCACGCTATGGTTTCCTCACGATGTTTTCCTTCACCGGCTTAAGCTCATTGTTGGGGTTAGAACCCACGCCCTTCGGCATGCGAACCTACCGCGCTAACCACTGAGCTATCATCGCTACATGTACTGTTAATTGGGTTTTGTTTACCCGTCCGAAGCCGGGGCGAGCTGCTTGTATAAAATAGTAATTCAACCGAGACGTGAAAGTGTAATATTACCGTCGTGACCTACGATTAGGTACATAGTCGTCCCTTACTAGCTCGAAGTACTCGAACCGAGCGAAAACAGCTTGAAATTCAAGTTAAAATATCGGTCAACTACCTCTAAATCGCCAGACTTCATAAATTACTCCACATTTTATGAGCGTTTTATAAATGACGTCTTTTAGTCTCCTGGACGTTTTAGTTTTAACGATATTAGAACGAGTTGGTGGGTTACTGAAAGGGTTCTGCATAATTTACATTGTTTGATCAATGTTATAGCAGCTTTTAATCATGAATTTCCGATCATAATCATCGGTTTCCTGTTCGAAGAACCGTACGGTAATGATTATGTATACATTATTAAAACGTGGTAAAATTATTATTTGCGTGTTTTAGTTTAAATATTTACACAACTGCCCAAAAATTCGGTAATATTTTCAGGGTTCATAAAATTATGTATGAGAATTTTTCGTCACACTATGACACTAATATTATAAAGGCAAATGTTTGTGTGTGTATGTATGTTGCTTTTCCATTCTCAAACAGCTGGACCAATTTTGATAAAACTTGGTACGGAGATACCTGACAACCTGGATTAACACACAGATTACTTTTTATTAATCTACACTAATTATAAAGAGGAAAGATTTGATTTTTTGTTTGTTTGTTTGTATTGAATACGCTCAAAAACTATAGGACCGATATGAATAATTCTTTCATCATTAGAATGTTACATTACCACTGAGTGATATAGACTATATTTATATTGTTAAACGAGTTTTATTTTTCCGTGCGAAGTTGGGGTGAGTAGGTATTAGTACAAATGTAAATTGTTACGTACTTACGTTCGACCGCCATCTCACTTGATGTTAAGTGATGATGCGGTCTAAGATGGAACACTTAGATGCTTAGAAGATACTTATCTTCTAAGCAACCGTCTATTGACACTCGACTTGAAGACACCCAAATTATATCCATCGCGGAACACATTCTCAGGCAACGCATTCCACTGTCCGTACAATGAACGTGGAATCAAATCGTTTCGTTCGAGTTTTTGGAACGTCGACCATGAAACGATGTCACTTTTTCGAGCTTCAGGCTGCCCTATAAAAAATGGCCATGGTGGAATTAGACCATGCGGTTCTAAAGCAAATTTTCCGTTTATTTATTGATTGATGTAATTATATTTAGCGTGTAATACGAAAATAATTATTTTTTATATATTTATTTCACTAAATTACGCCGTTAGCTATGCGCTCATATATGAGATAAGGCAAAAAAATGAGATCTATGAAGAAAAAAAGCGTATGACCAGCTAGATTTTCGTAGATATTTTCTCTTATGAATAGGCCTATTTATTCTGGCACTCTATATCTAGAGTGAAAGCCTGATAAGAAGGGTCAGAAAAATGCTAGCAAACATTTTCAACAACGGAATTTCAGAAGACCGAAGTTTTCTTGTGAAAATTTATTATGATAAGTGATAAGAGATGAACTTTAGATCCAACATAATTTTGAATAAGAAATATATATTAAGTTTTTTTTCGAGATAACAATGAGATCGTTTAGTTAAAAAGCAATAGTTGAATGTATATTCCGCTAATCCTATCCTTCCTATTATAAACGTGAAAGTTTGGATGGATGGAGGGATGTTTGTTACTCTTTCACGCTAAAACTACTGAACGGATTTGGATGAAATTTGGTAAGGAGGTAGCTGAGACCCTGGATTAGCACATAAACTACTTTTTAACTCGAAAACATGTAGCGGGTAACACCGCGGAGCGCAGTTAGTATTATAAATGCGAGAGTTTGTGAGTATGTTTGTTACTCTTTCACGCAAAGAATAACTGAACGGATTTAGATGAAATTTAATATGGAGGTAGCTGAGACCCTAGGTTAACACATAAGCTACTTTTATTCCGTAAATATATAGCGGGTTACCGCGGGTAGCAGCTAGTAATATTATAGAAAAATTAATCTTAATTATAAAGAAAACCGTACCAAAATATTATGCGTAGTTTAGAAGAACTAAACGAACAAACAGCCACACGTATTTAGCTCTAAATAATAGTGTTTGCAATTTTTTTGTAATTAATATTAGTAATAAAACACTAAACCTGCAATTTCCGTACATTTTCTTAATCTTTCTGTTTACTTCAAAAACGTTTTAGCAATTTTCCCAAAGTATTCTAACAGAACTTAATGAATATGAAATTACCTTCGGCAAGTGTTGATTACTCTATTTCTCCAAGACTGCTCATAAAAACATTTTCTTGGCGTTGCCTAATAAATTCAAAAGAAAATATCGTTTCAAGACTTCATTCTTGTACTTACGTAGGCGGGTTTAAAAGTAAATAGCTTTATGTTGGTAGGGTAAGTAGATTTTAAGGCGTCTTACTTGTAAAAGTAATGCTTAAAGTACGCCTTTTCATTTGACATTTCACGTCATTGTTCATTTGTTTGGGTTACCAAAACTTCTCGTAGACGTTTTTGTTGACTGAGTAAATACTGTTAAAATAGTTTTTGAAAGGAATAGTTAATTATAGTCCTAAAACCTAAGTGGCATCACGATTCACGGTCGACCCAGACGAAAATGACGTGACAAATTTAACTTGCGCGACAAACGTTTGGCTATTATGACGGTTTGAAAGGGGAGAATAAAAAATAAATAAATATTGTAGGACTATACACACAGCGCCATCTGGCCCCAAACTAAGCAAAGCTTGTGTGATGGAAGTCAGGTAACTGATAGAATACATAAATACATTTTTTTTGTAAATACATACAGAACACCCTGACACAGAACGTTTGTTTATTCACAAAATGTTTACCCTGAGTGGGAATCGAACCCACGCCCTACAGCTCTCAAGGCAGATATGCTACCAATGAGCCAACGGGGCTGTCAAAAGAAGTAAAGTTAATTTTTTTAAACATAAAACACTAACAATTATTGTAATTGAAATTATTGTCGTGAAAACTTTTGTAATCGCGTCGAGTGATTTTTTGTTAAATTTTAGGGTTCGGCTCACCGACATGCTAATGTGAACGCGTCACCGACATTCTAATGTGACGTATTTTAACACGTCACATCGTCGTCGTCACGTCGTCACACGTCACACGTCGTTTTATGTGACGTTTTTTTATTTCGTTTTTTTTCACTTCTGTCGGCAGTCTCCTTGGCTACCTATTTTTTTTTTAACAGTTAGTTTAAATTGACGAGCCATTCGTACTATCGGTATAACAGCTTAAGGTATGCTTAATGTATTAATTCTAAAGGAAGTTCTAATGCTAATCATTTGAATTCTGAAATCGAGAAAACGCTTGAAAACTTATGTTGACCAAATGTGTGAAGCAGCAAACTTTTTTGTGCACAGTAAAATTGTTTATAATAACCCCTATCGGCTTAGTACACCCTAAGCTTATAATCCTGTATTATAATCATTATCATACTAGGTACTAATTATTATCAATCTGGCACACGCGGGAAGTGACTGAATATGAGGCAATTTAGCTAATTTTGCGGCTCAATTGCGCCAATCTAGCTCATTTTGCGATGCAATTACGATACGGCCTAAATGCCAGCAGAATTTAAGCATTATTGCAATCTAGAAACTGAGCAAATATGATCTGGAACATATAAATGAAAAATAATTAAAAGACGTATCACACAGCGCCATCTAGCTAAATCTAAACGCCAAACTAAGCAAAGCTTGTACTATAAGAACCAGACAACTGTTTACAATGCCGTTTTTAAGTTTCCGTGCCAACCCTATTACTAAGACTCCGCTGTCCGTCTGTCTGTCCGTCTGTCACCAGGCTGTATCTCATGAACTGTGATGGTTAGACAATTGAAATTTTCACAGATGATAAATTAAAAAATAATGAAAAATAATATGATATGATATGATATGATATTTATATTTATTTATGGTGATAAATATTTAAGGGACCTTCCATACAACGAACGTGATTTTTTTTGTCGCTCGTATAGATAATAGTACGGAACCCTTCGTACGCTTGTCCGACTCGCACTTGGCCGGTTTTTGTTTTAAAGAGACTTTTCGTATGGGTTCATAAAAATATTTTATTAATTTTACGTAAGATAACTTGGAAGTTTCTTAACAACCCTGAAAACCATTCCGGCAATCGAAAGAACGTGGCTCAAGTTTCACACATTCGCAATAAGTTAGACAAAGTTCACAGAAAGTTATACGTGAAACGGACCGGACTTCATGTTATTTATGCATTAAGTCGGTAAGTTAGGTTGCCTCCTTAGGTACGAGTAAGTACGGTCAATGTCATAAAATAGGTAGGTTGGTATAAGTAATGAAAGAAAAGAAGCACAGGCTAAAGCGTAGACGCTGCGCACCGTACATGAGAATGACTGCAAGTTCAATAATACTAAATACGCAAGTAATACGTTAGCCACGAATCGACCGTGCAACTTTGGTACAATGCCTTTACCCTATGGTAGAGGCATTGCACCGAAGTTGCACGCAGATAAGTTTACAATGTATTTTTTGATGGTTTACTAGTATTTTATGATACTTTATAAACGACTTCCAAAAAACGACATCATTTTCAAGATATTTAACGAAGATTTTTCTTTCATTCTAATTTAGCGATGATAGCTCAGTAGTTAGGGCGGACGGTTCACATCTTATCCGTTCAACCGTTTTTGCGCGATTGAGTAACAAACATCCATCTCTTCTCTCGTAACTTTCTCAACAATATGAACTTTAGAGAGAGAAGAAACATATATATTTTAATAAGTATACAGTCCTTTGTATGAACTATTCCCTTCGCTGCCGTAGTACCATCTCCCAGCTAACTTCGATTGGGTGATGATGCTACGCCAGCGCCCTCTAAGCTAACTTTAGTCTCTAACTTTCTAGTCAATACACTGCTTAAATTACACATTTTAAACAATACATCCACATCTGCTATAGGTGCATTGTAAATATAATTTAGTCTATATTTATTTAAGTATTCGACAGAGGCGATAACACATTTATAATATTCGTAGGATAGGGTAAAAGTAATAAGACGAACGATCTCTCCTGATGGTAAGAGATAACGCATGTTCATGACCATTGCATCAATACACAAAACTTTGCAAAACAAAGTCAGGGGCATCGCTGCTTTGGCGCTCATTACTTTGAGACTTTCGATGGTTTTTTTTTCTTTGGGTTTGGCGTCGTATTTTGAGCATTTGCCAGTGTCAATTGTTTCATATTTTCAAGTTTCATAAATTAAATAAGTTGCCTCGTAGCCATAGTTCTAGTCAAAGTATAACCATGGTCAAGTAAAGTCCATGTCAGTTAAATCCGGTCATGCTTTAGTAGTTTGGATGGAGTTTTGGAAGCAACACGAAAAGTCATGTTTCACCACATTATACCATTTTCCCACACTCACGCTTGTGATTCGACACTTTATGAATAAAACACCACCATTTTTATGCATAAACACTCGACAAAACACAAGTTTTGTAAAAAAATACGACGGGGCGACACGACTCTTTTCGCGTTCCCGCCAAAAAAAACTGAGATGACAGTTGAATGTAAGTAGGTATTTCATTATAGGTATTAATAGGTACAAATGTCTTGAACATTAAGTCCGTAACTGACCCATGTCTGCACGATAGACCAAATAATGATGCGTGACAGCAATCAAGCTCCGTATTTGCATTCTATCTACAGCTCACAGGCGAGCTGTAGGAATTATTTGCATATACCTTCGGTAGTGCATGTCGAATCCGATTTCCTACCTCTCTCCTTGGCCGATTTACATACTTAGTACTTTTGTCTAACGAGTTGCAAAAGATAAATCTTCATTTATTTTTAATCCTTACTTGGTGGTAGATTTCCTTAGCAGGAAGTCGTCCACCACCGCAGTAGACTTTATTACACAACAACATACAAATATGAAACATAAAAAAAGAAAGAGATAATGAACATAACAAAACAATATAATACATAATTGGTGTACCACGGCGGTCTTATCGCCTAGAGCGATTTCTTCCAGATAACCTTTGGATGGAAAGAAAAACTATAATTATAAGAAATAGATATTAGGTTGGTGTATACAAAAAAACAATACAATAAACGAAAAGATACCATCAGTACCAGATATTCTACCGCTAAGCAGTAGTGTGTAAACATACTGTGTTCCGGTTTGAAGGGTACTGCAGCTGGGCTGTTGAGACTAACCATCGAAAGTCTCAAAGTAATGAGCGCCAAAGCAGTGATGCCCTGGACTTTGTTTTGTCACTCAAAGTTCTGTGTATCGCTGCAATGGCCATGGACAGGCGTTATCGCTTACCATCACGAGAGCGTCTCGTTCGTCTCATTAAATTTTACATTAAAAAAAAATAAGAAAATTGCGCAGAAAATATGAAAATTAAAAAAAAAAAACACGCGGCCTAAGTCCCCGGTAACAGCCAGTTTTTTTTTATAAAAATGTTAAAAAAGTTATTGTGAAAATAAAAGTTTTATAAAATATTTGACTTAATTAAGTCGTTTCGAGAGTCAGAAAATGGACGCAATATGCGTTGAACTTGTCCCGGGACGCGCTGTTTACCATAATTTGTTGTTCGCTGAATAATTTCCCGACTGTTTTACCCTTTGAGGATGAGTTCGGCTTTAAATACCGAAATTTCGGCTCGGCTCTGATCCGTGGCCAAGTTTTAACGCAGAATTTTGGGCATTGACGGATCTTAGATATATTGAAAAACTTTTCCTCGTATTATCCTAAAAGTTTCACTGTAAAAAATAGGTAGATTCTATTCAATTAACGTAACTTTATAAACATTGATTGAAAAGTTAGTGATCGTGAGTTAAAGTCAGCCTGTTCTACAGGTTTTATTATAGGGAATGTTCTGATGAACTTTTTGGGCTTATCCCTCCTTCTCGGTTTTACTTCCGTACCGGCCACCATCGTGAAACATATCATAGATGCGTGGAAGTCTCGTACCGCTCGGTTTAATCAACTGTTTCTTCCGCGCACCTGTCTCATGTGGAATGGCTTACCACCTTCGGTTTTTCCGCCGTATTTCAATCTACAGAGCTTCAAACGAAGGGTGAATAGGGTCCTTAAAGGTAGGCAACGCACTGGCAATGTCCCGGGTATTGTGGATGTCCATAAGCGGCGGTGACCACTTATCATTAGATGGCGCGTCGGTAGTTTGCCACTTTTTTCACAAAAACAAATATCAATTGACACGAAATGAGCAATCTAAAAAATAAATAAATAAATTGAAAATGAAGTTATTAGAAATTTTTAATGAGTGAACAGGGCAGTTAATGTTTTTATTATAGTTGTTGATAAAGACAACAATAAACTCTTTTTAGCTTAGCACGCAATCCAATATATTTTATAAACATAATTATGGAACAAATTGAGTACTCTCTTCTTTATCTTCTCTCTTCGTTTTCTTTGTCGGGGATGATTCACAATGCATAAGATCAACAAACTACCTTCTGTCTATTCCTCATTTTGCATTCCATATTTTGCTTTATTCCAGTTCTGTTCAGAAATCACAAATCCAATTAGACGCATAAGTTGAGTAACTTTTAATACAGTCCGCGGCACGATTTGAATGGCTCTTTCATTTACTTTCGAAAAAAGTTTGGTTTGTTAGCATTCTACGGAATCCTCTTTGTGAATATGCTTAAGAAATAATTTGGTACAAACGTATAATTATGTGTTTTACCATGGAAGCTGACACGTCAGTTTTTTCTAGTTTCAGTTTTGATATCTTTTAGTTTTTTTTTTATGGTTGACAGGCTAGGTTAGGTTGGTTGGTTGGTTTAGTTTTACTTATGCGAGATTATTCACGTTAAATTTTATTTATCGGATACTTCGACTATAGTTTTGGGCATCCAGCATAGTTCTACAGTTCTTGATAAGTTTGAACAATAGTTCCGTTAATATTACTACTGTATTTTTATACGTTAGCATTGTTTATAATTATGATCATTAATCTTTCTTTTGCACAAAATGCATGTAGATGCGCAAAACCAAAGCTGGCAACATCTTGAACTTGGGTCACCAAGATACAGGCTAAGCCTAGTTTGGGGCCCGATGTATAATGCCATATCATTTGCTCTAAATAAATAATTATGTAAAAATAAAAAAAATTATAAATGTAATTGATGAGCTAATCTACTATAATTGCAAGCCTACGGGATGTGCCCCACGTGTCGTGTCGTGTCTTCAATTTTCTTTCTGACTCTTCGCCGGCGCGGTGGCAGGAGCAAAAATTTGTATGTAACAAAATGGGGATATGTTATTGACGTGGAATCGGTGTGTATGTGAATACGTGCCCATTTTTGAACACTAACAATTCCAATTTTTCAATGACGAATTATTTGGACCTTAAAGTATCGAGTGGTGTCAATGATATACGTATGTATACGTAATAGACGATATAAATCATCTTGCCATCATGAGGAAAACGTTTTTTTTTTATTTTTAAATTTCTTTATTTAACATTATTACATATGACCCTTAATACCTAGAGTACATTATTGTCAGTAATAAAGTAGTATTTGTGAAACTCAACAATAAAAGTACAAGTACATAATCAAATGGACCCCCAATACGCACGATCAAACCATTGGTTATTTGTCATTAATTTGGTCAAACTTAACCGCCACGACTGTAAAGCCACTACAAAAAATGTCTTCTACAACAAAGTTATTCTCCTACCGATGACATTCTAGTTTACCCGTCTTAGACTGCAAAAGTTTCAATATTTACATTAAACTTACATACACACACGCAAACACACACACGCACACACGCACACGCACACCTATTCACTATATCCCAAACATCCCTTTTCCTTTCTATTAATCTATTATTGTCTATGACGTGCTTGTATTGTTTTTCTTGTCCGGCGGAGGGTATTGTTATGCCATAACACAGGTTAACTCCTAGCATGGGTAACAATATGGGTAACAATGCTTCTCTATGAGTGATATTTTTGAACAACACTTATGTTTAACTTTTTGATAAACAATGTATGTAATTGTCAAATAAATTTCATTTCATTGAATGCTAAGAAGTTTTTTTTTATCAACCATTCCAAAATCATAACTCAGATTAGTTTGATATAATGAGATTATAACAATCTTAAAGGGTAAATACACGAAATATTACTTCAAATATTTATAAGTAATAGGGAAACCCGAAATTTCTTGCACCACGTACCTAATCCTTCAACTTAACCAGAATCCAATAACAAAGGCGGCAATATATCAGAGCGAACAAGGTTACCGTCACGAAGGGAACTTATTCCCTATGGAAACTTAACACGTGGGTAACACGGCCGCGTTTATGTAAGCGGCAGTCATTATATATCAACGATATCAAATTTATTATAGGCCTAGATAGATAGATAAACTATTGTTCACACTACATCTAATACCATAAATACTATACATATATATACTTAAAATTAGTGTAACAATTGGCAGCCCTATCGCAAAAAGCAATCCCTTCTAGGTAGCATTAGGATAGATATACTATAAAAAAAAATATAAATAGTAGGTATAAATTTGGTATGGAGGTAACTGAAACCCTGGAAATACATATGCTACTTTTTATCCCGAAAACATGTAGCGGGTAACACCGCAGGGCGCAGCTAGTAAACTATATGTGTGCTAAATTTCATCCAAAATGTGTAAAGTTATTTAATTGCGTGATTGAGTAACAAATACCCAAATATTCAAACAAAACAACACACAAACATTTATAATATTATTTTACATTTTTTGCTAATAAAACTACTTTTATATAAAAATAAATTAAAGCGATGACGTCATAAAGTACGCTGAATATATGTATAATAAATAATATAATAATCAAGCAGTCAACCTGTTTGCTTGATTACCACCTGTGGTATAAAAAAACATTTATCCAACTATGGCAAAGCCAAACGATTGAGTAATTATTTTTTCAGCAGTCTCTGGACAGTCCTCGGCGATAAATATTGCACATCGACCTTTGGAAAGAAATCATCGGCTAGTTTCGATTTCGTAGAGCGTTATCTCTGTCACACATTACTTATGTGACATTTGTCTTTGTATTGCGGGCTGTTAGTGCTACATGCGACAGAGTTACGTACGAAACAGTACATTCTTTTCAAAGGTCGATGTGCAATATTTATCGCCGAGGACTGTATATATATATATATAAATTTGAATGAATATGAGGTTTCAATCGATTTGATATTTGCTTTAGGTGATATTGGTACATTTTTTTCCGTAGTCGGGTTTATATGTTTAAACTTTTTGAATGCCACTGTGATGCGTATCATTTCTTTCGACAGAAAAGAAAATAAAGAGAAAAAGTCAAGTCAAGTCTTTAGTCAATAAAGAGTTTTATCTAGCTGTCTATCTATCTAATAAATGCTAACCCATATCTGTGTACACACAGAACAAGTTGCGTTTCTTTAAAAAAAAATTAACAGAAACTTTTTTTTTTATGCCACAGGTGGCAATCAAGCTGACGTGCTGCCTGATGTTAAGCAATCACCGTCGCCTATAGATATCTGTAATACCAGGGGTACTACAAATACGTTGCCGACCTTTTAAGATTCTATTAACATGCCTTTTGAAGAACCCAATGTTGTAACTCCGCGGGAATACGGAAGAAGGAAGATCATTCCACAATTTGCAAGTGTATGGCAAAAAAGATCGCGTGAATCGCACAGTGTGCGATTTCAATGAATCAATAACATGTGGATGAGCTTTGATACGATGGCGGCGGCTAGTGCGGTGATGGAACCGTGACGCCGGCATAAGATCGAATAATTCTTCAGAACACTCCCCGTTGTATATGCGGTAGAATACGCACAGAGACCCGAAACTATACAATCCCGAGTAAAACCACGGTAAATATAGGTACATAATACTCTAGTGATGTTCACTTATATGCCATTCACAATATGGATCTAATTTGTCTACTCATACCGTCCATGTTTCATCGTGAATAATACATGAATATCTTCTCGGGGGCCCACGCCGCCAGCAGGAAATGGATGCCCAATGATTTATGTACTGTCTTTTGATTTGTATTTAGACGAATATACTCATATTTAAATGAGTATATATGACAAGCTGTGTCTAGTCTAGTAGGAGTATCCGATATAGTAGCGTAGCGTAGTGATTTTGTAGCGATGATAGCTCAGTGGTTAGCGCGGTAGGTTCACATGCCGAAGGGCGTGGGTTCAGGTACGCTCAGGTCAGGTAGGTTAGGGTACTTTCTAGTACTCGGCTGGCTAGCTACCACCCTCAAGTTGAAAATCTGCCGCCAAGCATCCAACGGTGTGTTCCGGCAGCCTCACTTGAGAGCCAGTTCCATTCCAGGCTAGATGTGCTTCACCATCTTCGACCACATCTACACTTAACATCAGGTGAGCTGTGGTCAAACAACTAGCCTGTCATCACTAAAAAAAAAAGTTAACCGTGAATAATCTTGCATAACTAAAACAAAAAAAAAACACTTTCATAATAATACTTTGTCTGTGGTATTGTCACAGTATGAAAACTCTGTCATGTAAATGATCAGTGAAATAGCAATATGATACAACATTACCTTTTTACGAGCACCTTACCAAACAAATATCACCTCTATTACCATTCTGTGGAACAAAGTATACTTCAGCATTATTTCAAAAGAACAAAAATTTTCTCATTTCCTCATAAAAAATATAGGCATTTTCTTAGGCGAGGAGAACGAATCGCCTGGATATATTAAACGACACCCTGGCTGGGGCGAGACGCGTCACGGCGAGGATCGAAACTCCATATTTTATCCGGCTTTATGAGATTAGGGACACACATTTGTGACACACGAGCAAAGAGTAACAAAAAAAAAATTCAAAAAAAAAATGACAATGGGGTATAACCATTTCTTTTTGTTTTTTGAAATTTCAAAACCGTTTCGAGGAATAAGGTTACTGATCACTATCAATTATTTAAAAACCGAAAATAATCACGCATTATTATTATAATTTTAAGCTTTAGTTCAATAACCTTCATTTGACCTTAGTATGACGTCACATGTGGCAGAATGGAAATAAATGTCTTGAGTCTACAAAAAAAAAACAAATGTCATTAAGTTTTCTACTTGGTTATGTCATAATTAGAGGTATAAGATTTTTTTTTTTTAATAATTTGCCCCTTCGGGCAGGCTAAAGCTATAGAGCCATACTGCCTTGCCTTAAGTGTTATTTCTGCTGTATCTTAGCTATAGTTATCGTCAAAGTCGTCTTTGTCAAGTCCAGTTCGTGTCAGTTAATTCCAGTCATGCGTTAGTAAAGTAGTGGCAACTTTACTATAAAGCTTCGATGGAGTTTTGGAAGCAACACGAAAACTCATGTTTCACCACATTACATCATTTTCCCACACTCGCGCTTGTAATTCGGCACTTTATGAATAAAACACCACCATTTTTATGCATAAACACTCGACAAAACACTAGTTTTGGAAAAAAAATACAACGGAGCGACACGACTCTTCCCGCGTTCCCGCCAAAACTCTAGAGGTATAAGAGGTTGTTATAATATTGAAATTGGCACATTAATGGACTTTTTTTAATACAGGCAACGGCCTCAATCTGTAACGCCAATGATGACGTCATCACCCTGAAATATATTAAAAGTTTTAAAAATTATTTAAAAAATAATTACGAGGAAAATAACAAAAACAATCAAATTAGTTTCTTACATTGCTCTATATTTTCATAATCTAAAATAAAAAAGGAGGACAAGATTTTTAGACATTCCCCATTGACAATTAGCGAAACGTTTTCGATACTAAAAAGGTTTGACAGCAGCCTTGTGTGTGTAAAGTACTGTCATTTTTTGCGACGAATAAAGTATTAGTGCTGCCGATCATCTTAGCGCTGGTTTTCAGAAATAACCTTATGTGATGCATGAAACAGAACAAAATAAAATAAGATACCTACATACGCAAATATAAAATTTATTAACATACATAATTATTGTCATAAACAAATTGGGTGAATATCATATATAAGTACCTACAAAGTACTACACAAACTACTTCTTTAGAAAATCCAAGTTGCTCTGATAAATTCTTTAACCATTCTGTCCGTGTGTATCGAGACACCGGCAAGTTGTCGACTCATAGGCCAATATCATAAAACGGAGACCATTTCTGTGTGTCTCATTAAATTGTTTATACACCCTTTTGGGTTTTATTGCAATCTTCGGTAGTTTTATAAAAGTATACATACTACACTTCTAAACTATTTTTTTTTGCTCTGAGCCCACATTATTCTTTGCACAGCGGAGGACGTAGGACTCTTTGCCGGGGTTTGTGTTTATCTAAAAATACAACATGTGGGTTTCTTAAAAACAAGAGTTTAGTCTAGGTGGGCTTAACCATATTCGACCACACCGTCACTTAACATCAGGCGAGCTGTGGTCAAACACATAACTAGTCGATCATAGTAAAAAAGACATAGTGAAAATAAGTAATAACGACACTTCTAGAGCATTATAAAAACTACCAAGGTATCATAAATAAATTTAAAATTAACAAAACCGGCTCCATTAGCCTTAGGCAAATTAAACGCACTGCTTCAATGAAACAGCGAGGTTTCGGAGTAAACGAAAATATCATCACAATTTATAGATTTTTGTTGATTTTTCAAAAACCACTCGATCGATTTTTATAAAATTTATATAGGACTCCTCTCAAGTATGATCTACCAAGCAAAAAAAAAATAATACTCGTGCATCCAAAAAAAAACGTACAGTCGAATTGAGAACCTCCTCTTCTTTGAGTCGGTTAAAAATATAAAGCAGCTTACTTTTATCTCGTTTATAGCAGTTAATGAGAAAAACTTGGTGAACGTTAGATCCATATTTGGTTTTTACCTTTGCTTAGTCAGTCTAAGAACATAAAATATTTTCACTCGTTTATATTCAGACGTGTTCAAAGAAGTATAATAAAATTTATATTCGCTTATCCTTAGTAATACTGTAATACATGAAAAGAAGGAATATTATCATATATATTACGTATTCATTGGTGCCTAAATACATCGGATAGGTGTGAGAGAAATTCAATTTGGTGTTGCAGAATTTAACTTGCGTTAGTTTTATGATAGTCCCACTAATATTAGAAATGTGAAAGTTCGGATGGATGGATGGATTTTTGTTATTCTTTCACGCAAAAACTACATAACGGATTTGGATCATATTTGGTATGGAGGTAGTTGAGACCCTGAATTTACACATAGGCTAGTTTTTATCCCGAAAACATGTAGCGGGTAACATCCCGTGGTGTTTAGTTTCGTGGGCGCAGCTAGTCTAGTATCATCAAGTTTGTAACGATGACAGCTCAGTGATTTGCAAGGTCGGTTTATACGCGAAAGGGTGTCAAAATTTAAATTACAACAATGGGGTTGAGCTGCCGGTGAAGGAAAAACATCGTGAGGAAACCATGGCATGGTGGTAGGATATTTTCTAGTACCTACTCGGCTGGCTAAATACTACCCTCAAGTTGAAAATCTACAGCCGAACACCGAACAGTGTGTCCTGGTAGCCTCACTTGAGAGCCTGTTCGTTTCCAGACTTTATGTAGTCACAATATTTCTTTGACCACACTGTCACTTAACATCATTTTACTTAGTGGTAGATTTCCTTAGCAGGAGGTCGTCTAGGTTGGTACCACCGCAGTACCAGCTATTCTGCCGCTAAGCAGTAGTGTGTAAACATTACTGTGTTCCGGTTTGAAGGGTACTGCAGCTAGCGAAATTACTGGGCTGTTGAGACTAACCATCGAAAGTCTCAAAGTAATGAGCGCCAAAGCAGTGATACCCTTTGATTTGTTTTGTTATGCAAAGTTCTCTGTTTCGCTGCAATGGTCAAGGACAGGCGTTATCTCTTACCATCAGTAGAGCGTCACGTTTGTCTCATTACTTTTTACGTAAAAAAAAAATCAGATGAGCTGTCAACCATAAAAAAAGTTACGATAAACTATCAAAATTTAATCTAGATATTATTGCTAAACCTAAACTCAAGTTGAAGATTGTGAAGCCAATTTCATTGGATTTGAAGACGGCGCAATAACAGTGGCTGAAATGGCATAAAATTATGTACGATGTTATCAAGTTAAGTGGAACCTTTCATTTGCAGCTGCGGTTTGTCAAAGCTCAATGATTTATAGTTTAGTAAGACCGAGTTTAAAGTTATTAATCTTTCTAAGTACACGAGTATTAACTAAATGTGTGGTTTTATGTACTATAAGTTTTCGGTTTCTCTAGCTTAGAATATGAATTAATCCTATTTGAAGTGAAACTTCTAGAATTGGAATGATATTTGAAGGTCATGTATGTAACTACATTTCGTTGCATGAAAGAGAAGATATATATAAAAGATTGAAAGAGAAACATAAAGAGCTCTACTCTTCTAGCGATATGTGTGTTGAACTATGAACTTGTGCTGCCGGTGAAGGAAGTTCAAATCATTCGGGTTAATTAGTTCTTTTCACAAAAAAATTAAACCTGCATAGTATTAGACTTTAGAATGAAACTTCTTTAATCGGGATACTAACATTCTAAATGTAAAAGTATTTCTTTTATGGTAGACATGCTAAGTATTTGACCACAGCTTACCTGATATTATGTGACGGTGTGGTCGAATCTGGTAAACACACCTAGCCTGGAATAGAAATGACTCTCTTGTGAGGCTGCCGGAACACGCCGTTAGGTGCTTGGCAAGAGATTTTCAACTTAAGGGTTGCAGCTAGCCAGATCTGACCGCGCTAACTACTGAGCTATTGTCGCTTCCAAATTTTAATTACTGTTATACATTTAGTCTCGGTATATCATATAATTTCTAAAGTATCAAAAATGAAATCCAAGAGGATGGTTTATGATATCTTATCAGAACATATTTAAAAAAAAAGTAGTCCAGTATTCAGTATAATCACATACAAAGAAACATACTGATCTCAAAATTAAACGATATATATTTAAAAAGAATAAATAATCAATTCACCTGTCAGCACGTTCTCTGTCCAGTTTGGAGTGAGCATTGATGAATGAACCAATCAGTCACCGCATAGAAATATCTGCCAGTGGAATGTTTTCGATACGATACACGGACATTTTCATACGGATGCGAGTAGAGTGTACTGAACAACGGTGGCTTTTTAATCAATTAAAAACAGGCGAAAGTTCTCGATTCAAATATTGATATGGACGAAAAACTGTCAAAAAAGTTCCTTAGGTTGCTCTACTTCAAGCGATACGGATACCATGACGGTTATCCCGTTTTGTATACCAGTGATTTAGGTGCGTCGAGCAGTTTTCCTAATACTTTACGTGTGGCGGTTATAATGCGCTGGAAATGTATTTTCGTGTTGTTTTCAAAACTCCTTAGAAATTTTTAGTAAGATCACCACAACTTTGAGGCAAGTACTGGACTTATCCCCGATTTACTAATACGATTATGTGACAAAGACATACTGACTTAATTATATCATGAGATGTTTGAAAAGTTTTGGCATAATGGTAAAAGGCACAAAGTGCGATGCCAATGAAAAGAAAAAGAGTCGATAATTAACTGTCATTTTGACTACACAGACGCGAGAACCGCGCCGTGCCCGGCACATGTCCGCTGGGCGGGTAGGTGTACCTGTCTCATCCCTCCACTGTGGCAAGAACTACTAGCACCGTCCATGACTATGATCATTGCAAAGTTACATAAGTGTCCATAATGGACATAGCGACTCCTGAAAGGCCCACATAGAGCTTTGAGTAGCAAAACAAAGTCCACGATATCGTTTCTTTGGCGCTTGTTACTTTTTTATCCCGGGAAAGATGGGGAAAACTCGCGGACCACAATCTTTTCAATATACATAATTATCACTAACTAGAATTTTAAAATGACCTTGTAATACCCCGGTAAAGGTAATACGGAAGGTCCGTAAGCTTGTTGTTCCAGTTTGATTAAAAAACTTTATCGGTCAGCAAAATAAAAGATAGCTTCGAGTGAAACAATTCCAAAAGTTTCTAGAACTACAAAACTTTACACAAAGGCTTTCATTTTGGAATTCTATTTACCATAGTTTCGCGCCGATCCTTGAGGTTTTTCGTTGAAATTTGCATTTCGATGATTGCCCCTATACAGGGTCATTTTCAACTACCCGTTCAACAATTTTAAGTTGATTTGTAATATATTTGTGTGTTAATATGCATGTTTGTTACTACTTCGCGATGTCACTAGACGAGTTTGGACATAATTTGTTTATATTGTCAATTTTTGTTTTGGAAAACGCCGGTAAACCCCCAAGGCGTAGCTGGTACCTACAATATAGGAATAACAACACAATACATAATATAGACAAACAACAAATGTCTAATCAAAAAAAGTTATAGACTTTTTATGATTAGAAATTTTTTATTCCTAGACATTTTTTATTCCCGGGTAGATCGCGCTTTCAACATTTATCTACTTAGTTGAGAAAAATAGGCTAAACTGTTAGGTACAAACTGGTTTCACGTTGTTATGACCTACGCCGTAGCTAATGCTACGATCTACGCCGTAGCTAATACAACGTCTTATTTTTTTTAATGAAATATGTAAATGTCAAATTGATTTTTCCTCCTGACTCCAGCTTTTTGCCCTCTTTGGACAGGATTTTTTTTTCTCTGTAATATTGTTTATGTACAAAATATCCAATTTAAAACCAATAGACGACAATTTTAAGCACTTGCCCGTAAAAAACACTTTTAGCGATAAGCCCACCAGTTGCAACATTAGTTATTTCTGGTGTGTACAATAAAGTGTTTTCTTATCCTAAAAAGAAGTCTAAACGTTACGTTTTCTGCAAAAAATACCTCATTGTAAAAACTAAAAAGTGTTAGTATCTCTATTTATTACTCTGTAAAAGGATATAAGCTTCGAATGTATTAAGCCGAAACATTGTATTCATTACCATGATTTTTTTTACAATAAACACAATCGTAGAAAAAAAATTAACGGTCAATATACTTTTTCTATGGAACAGTAAATTTTTATCATAATTTCGGAGTTGTGTACGTTACTAATGTTGTTGATATTAATGAGTATAATGACTTTATTTTGGCTGCGTAGACCTAAAACTTATAACCTTGCGTTATTTATTATTTATTTTATTATTATAATTTAAATGTAAAGTTCAAAATTTTATTAGAATGTTTGGCTTCGAGAGTTTCGGACACTATTTACTGTTATTTGTAAAAGCGCCATCTATTGGTGTTGTGCGGAAATATCAAACCTTCTGAAAAGAGTTGCGTCACATTGTCAACCATACAGTCTTTACCACAAGCCTTTCACTGACCCTTTCAGAGATGGCACTAGTAGTAGCTTTAATATACTGAAATAGAAATTAAGCTTTCATTCATGAATTTAAATAATAATACATCAATGGAAGGACATTGAATGAACCCTATTACGTTTTTGTTGAGCAGAAAGATGATCCGCCAGTTAAGAGTGCTTGTGATTACAAATATGTTGCCAATTTATTAAATTTCTTTTTTTTTCAGGTAAGCATCACTAGAAGAATCAGCAGTAATACATAAATTAGGTACGAAATTATTTTATAATAACATGTAACTTTTTATTTTTGGGTGATAACTATGCACATCTAACTGCATAATTATGCAGTAAGACGTTATCTAGGTATAATGAATGGTGTATATTGTTTATGGTTTTATTTCCTTAAGCAATGTTAAACAAAAAAGGCATTATCGAATTTAATATTTGTGGTGTTTATTAAACAATGACATTCATTAAAACGAAATTCGGGGAATCGACAATCGCAAAATTAAACTCAAAACTCGTACTCGCAAAATTGGGTCAAGGAATGTTCCTTCTGGGAAAAGATCGGTCGAGAAAATGTGTGATTACACAAGCTATCGGGGAATGAAACGATTAACCATTGAACCGAATCGATATGTAGTATACAATGAGTAGGTACTTAGATCACATATAAACTGGGTTATTATAAATTTAAAGTCTCAATTATTATTATATTTTTTAATTGGTTCACTAAACTGGCCGTTACATAAAAAATAAATATCGGTAATCATTTGTAAAAAGCGAAAATTATTATGAACGATCTTCTTGAAGTGAACACTACATGCACATAACAACATGATTTATGAAAAGATTTGATTTTTCTTGGTTTAGTGTTAAAAATATATTAATTGTTATAGGTTGGTTATTTAGGTTTAACTTTTGTACATAAGCAACTTTAATTACAATACGTTTGATTTTTTTTCGAACAGATACAAGGACTATACCTACTAACTGTCTGCGTTGTTTACAAATTGTTTATAATTTCCGAAATGTAGTTACTAGAAATACTAGTTCGCAGCTAATGGTTTCATATTAATGTGTCAAAATCGAATGCATTTTAAACGGGATAGAAGCTGAAAATAATTCACACCGATTAAGCATTTTATATAATCTAGTTTTGTTAAAGGTATAAAAATAGCAGATTTAACTCGACTGATCTTCACAAATTGGTTTAGTTTTGCCAAATACACCAAATGGTCCAACATATTTTTTCTTTTTCTCAGAGTAAAATACGCTGCATCGTGCGTAAATGCAGCGGTGTAAATCGTGCATTCGCAAGTTGGCGGTGAAACACAAACCTATTTACTAATAAAAAAGTTACACAGAGATGTAAAGTTTGCGAAGAAGGTTCTCAATTTTTTTTTTTTATATTAATTGTTACTTCGATACTTTTTGAAACCGATTTGGATTTATTTGAATACTTTCAAATATACTTTTGGATTAGTCCTTTTAAATTTCATCAAAATAGTGTGTTTCGGCACCCTTTTTTGAGGACCAGTTCCCATTTCAGGCTAGGTGCGTATACCATCTCTGACCACACGACGCTGATATCTATAAATAAATCAGGTAAGCCGCAGTCAAACTCAATGTAAAAAAGAAACTTAGCATACATTTATCCGTTAAAAACTACATACTAAAGTAAAAATTATAAAGAGACCATTGTAAAAGGTCGAATTGTTTGCATAATTAATAATTATGCCTTTTTAATTATCGACATAGAAACCTACTTACGTAAATATTTGTACTTAATATGCCCCAGGTATCATGTCGTTATAAGATAACATACGCAAGCGGATTTTTCCCCGATGACAACCCTAAGCTAATTATAAACCCAACCCTTGTATCCGTATAGGGAGAAATTCATTGAAACCTGGCATGCGTATTCCAGAAAGAAATAGATAGAGATCATTTCCGTTGTCTGTGTAATTTTACAGCATAATAAGCAACAGTAAACTATCATCATTGAATCATTTCACCAATTAACAATAGAAAGTTCACAACAAATTCGATTTCAAGTTGGAGTCAAGTGAACCACTAAAATATCAATTAAAAGTTCTTACAATGAATATCGAATGTTTGCCTGCCTTAAAAAAGTTTGAGGCAAACAAACGTTTCATTATACGCAGTAAGGCATAAAAAATGTAATCTTTCTCTCATTTAATTTCAGGCGATGTTCCATTCACTGTAACTTTTTTTTTAAGGTTTACTTATATTTATTTATAACAGCATATTTCTTTTACTATGTAAAGTGATGTAAACCCTTTACATAGTAAAACAAATATGTCCTTAACTTATTATAATACTTTCCTTACTAAGGGATTGCTCTTAGCGATAAGGCCGCGAATTGTTTCACTAGTGTTAAGTATTAAATCATTATTATTGTTTCTAATTTTTTTTTAATTTGTTTTTGTCATCTTTGACCACATCGTCACTTAACATCAGGCAGAGTGAGGACAAACGCGAACCTATTTCAAATTAAAAAAAAAATCAGACCAAAACACAGTAATGTTTACACACTACTTCTTGGCGGTAGAATATGCTGCTGTGGTATTTACCTAGACGACACCCTGCTTAGGAGATCTATCACCAAGAACAGTGCCGAATTATACTTTGTTTTTTACTCAAAGTTCTGGATACCGTTTTATGTAATGGTGGAGGGGCGTGTAAATAGTCCCTCCAAGGTGTGATTGCTCACGATGAAGCGAATTTGAATAGAACGACTGAAATAAGTTTGAGGTGTCTTGGCAAATAAAGTGCATAAACCTGCTGACTGATCTGTAACAACCGCTTCCATCCACTCGTCATCCAGAAAGCGGCTGGAATCCTAGGTTATAGTATCCTTGGCAGCCTTCAATTAAGGCTAAGTTAGCCGGCCGGCTATTTCACTGAAATCGCTGGAAATACGTACACTTCACCACACAACAATCCCCTCGCGTGAGGGAAGAGAATTGTAAACCTTTTATAGGAAAATTATAGTTTTTTAGGCGTAAAATTATATTCAGATAGTCACATGAGAAAGTTCTTCCACTACTCAGCAACGTCAGTCCAGACCGACGAAAAGTGCGTGTCACATCACGAGACCTTTTCATTTATGCCAATTAGCGAGCGTGTTTGCATCGCCTCTGAGGACAACCAACGCCATCTCTCTCGAGAGATTTGCGAATATCTGCGGCATCACAGGCAGAACAGACAAGCTAGCACCTCTTCACCAATGACACCTCAGACGCGGGTTATTTAAATGTTGAATGTCGAATTACACTGGTAAAGTAAAGCGAAAAGGCGCTCCACCAAATGGTCATGGCCGATAATTATTTCTCATTATTTATCCGTAAAAAGGATCCTCGTCTATAGATTCTGAGTCTATGCTTTTGCCTGACGCTGATTGCCATCTATCTATATCTATATATCTATCTATAGATAAAGAGGAAAGGTTTGCGTGTTTGTTTGTTTGTTGGTATTGAATGGGCTCCAAAACTACTGGACCGATTTGAAAAATTTTTTCACTGTTGGGAAGCTACACTATCTCCGGGTGATATAGGCTACTTTTTATCTCTGTATTCCCACGAGAATGGGAACTACGCGTGTTAAACCGCGAGGCGTCCGCTAGTATAGTATATTCTTGATAGTGTTGTGAACTGTTTCACCCCATGCCTAATCAGCAGCCTATACGTGAACCCTGATAACCGATTAATTAAAGTCAGGACCGCAAATGCTCAACCAGCACTCACCCTTACAACCTATGTAATAAAATCGACGATTCGACGCAGGTTCCTACTCGTACATAACATTGCGCGCGCACTTCTGAGTGTTAAAAAGTTGGGATGCCAGTCTCATAATGATTTACCACGTTTTAGGTAACTGAGGCGTTTGAAATGTTTTTTTAATTTACCTAATTACTATTATAAAGAGGAAAGATTTGATTTTTTGTTTGTTTGTTTGTATTAAATAGGTTCCGAAACTACTGGACCGATTTCAAAAACTCTTTCACCGTTGGGAAGCTACACTATCTCCGGGTGGCATAGGCTACTTATTATCCCTGTATTCCCACGGGAACGGGAACGCTACTCTAAAACTACCACACGAATTAGATTCTTTAACTGTATTCGATGTATCGTTTCTTGAAGGGCGGGCAATGTGGGCAATTTGTTTACCCTGTTTAATTTTTTGGTATTTTTATTAAATTGAAAATATTTTTTAGTGTCTTTTTTTGTCAAACATATTTATTACTATTTACATTGACATTTAAATAATGTTTTAAATATGTTTGAATGCAACATCAAAAGTGTTTTTTAAGGTTCAAATTAAATACACTATTAGAAATAACAAAACATCTTTTTAGTCCAATTTGCTTAGCCAATAAAACAATACAAAGGAACGCAGTCTTAACAAAGAATTACTATGTCATACTGGGAGTAAGTTGAATGAAAAATATCAATTTTTTTATTGTGCACACAAGCCGCATATATAATTTGATGTGCTATAAAACTTTAAATCCTTCAGGTGAAGGCAAAAAGAGAGTAGATTGATGGTAAATGGATTAGAACAATAATAATAGATACATTATATAGAATAGATAACACAAATTACACAAAATTACAATTTTTGCTATTAAAATTTTAACACTACTGGAAAACTTGGCGGTATTATCACTAAAAGCAATTTTGGCTAAACAACCTCAATCACAGAATCACGGTATAAAGCTGTAATGAAATGAAACCGTGATGAAAAATTTGTGGGCTAAAGCACAGTTTTTCGTATATCGTATGTTTTAATGTGTATTTTAGGAGTTACTCATATTATCTAAATAAAGAAAAATGTATTCAAAAATATCTTTATAAACTTGGGATTCATTCAAGGAAGGATCAAGTAACCCCCTGGTAACACTGAATGGAGGCTTTACTTCGCCGGCAGTCGGCAGCCGGGCCGCGCGCTTTCTTCTTCCACTCGTAAACAATCCACTCCCGATCAAAACACTACCACCCTGGCTGTACGCTATCTCGACTTCGCTACTCTAATTTAAAAAAAAAACAACAACTGTCAATTCCACTTTCGCGCCTTTTCGAACTGTCAATCTTCTATCAATTTCAAGTGTTTTCGAATTAGGAATTGAAACCGTGAAGCAATAAAATAGCGTGTTATTTTTTTAATGTGTTAAAAAGTTAATTAATGTAGGGTGTTACCAGTTGTTGGCTAATTTTCTGGTTGATTTTTGAGGGAATCGTCGTTGTGTGAGTATGTAGATAAAAAGGCAGTTAAGATAAGGATGGTGAAGCTTACGTAAGGTAATGCGGGAAAGCCAACTGTTCAACTTGTCGACGTAGTTGGGAAACCGCTCTCGAGGGATGATTCGGGATTTCTGATCGGGTTTTCTCTATTATTATATCCTTACGTTTTCTGCTGAGGAACGAAATTTAAAATGACACTTTACCTAGAGTTTAATTTCGATTAATACTTTTACATACCTGTATTATGACAATACATAATATTATAGGGTAATTAATAAAATTAGCAATTGTGCCTACTGAAAAAAATGTACCTACTGAACTTTATCAAAACGCGTAGCTTACTCAGTTTAATTTAAGTAAATATTTACATGATTATATAAATGTATCTTGTTAAGTTTTTAATAAAAACTGTGATTTTACTTACACTTAAACTTATTAAGAACTTTTTCATTAGGCTACGTGAGTAAACCACAATTCGTCTTTTCCCTCCATTTTTCTTCTCTTATTTAACAGAAAGATTCAAATCTAGAGTACTCACAATTTATCTTTACACTAAATATTTAGGTATTCAACAAGCCGTGTGATTTAAAAAATAAAACAAAAGCGCTGTAGAAAAAAGCTAAAATGTTACAAAAAAAAAGTTGTAAAATGTTACCGAGATTATTTTAATGATGAGAAGCGGCGATGATTATTGTTATTTATAAACTATTAAAAAAAATCCATAATTATTACGTTTAGTAACTGGACGACCGACGTTTGTTCGGTGCATGCATAAATAAAAATAAGAAAACTGATAAACGTATGATTACTTCTGAATCTAGTTAGATAGATTTTTTCTCTCCCAAAACTCTCTAATAGCAAAAATTATCGAAATCGTTAGAGCCGTTTTTGAGATATCAAAATATATACATGCATGAATACATAAGTTATAAACAAAAATTGATCGTTATATAGTATTAGATGTACAAATTTATAAATTAATTTCTAAATGTATTTTACAGTCCATAGCGTCGCGTTTAACTGAGCAAAAATATGGCAGTTACGTGTCGAAGTTGTGTTCCGTATCAATCATTTATTGGAAAGTAATTTAAATTAAACTTTAAGTTTTTTTTCCATCGAAAAAGTTTGTATCGAGAACAATATAAAGTTCTTAGACATGATGTATGTTACATGTTTATATTTTATTTTTCGATAAATCCCTTGTTTTTTACACCTTATGTATTTGCTGTGTCATCTATTACATCCATCCACAAGTAGCCTGGAAGAAATTTCTTTAGGTTATGAAGCCGTCGCTGTACTGTCGCTAACATGTGCTTGTTTGTATTTTTTTATGACAGCTCATCTTAAGTTAAGTTACTGTGTGATCGAAGATGGTAAAGACACCAAGTCTGGAATAGAACTGGCTCTCAGTTGAGGCTGCCGGAACACATTGTTAGGTGCTTAGGGACAGATTTTCAAGTCAAGGGTGGTAGCTAGCCCGCCGAGTAACAGAGAGCACCCTACCACCATGCTATGGTTTCCTCACAATGTTTTTGTATTTATAGTTTTATTTTATTCTATATATTGATTGAAAAAACCACTTTAGCATTAAGGATTTAAGGTGGCCTCTACTAAGTGGGAATTTAACCGCTAACTGTTGTTATAATGTTATCATTACCGCATTAAGCGGTAAAGTGACATTATGTTACGGTCGGGTTGTAATACAACGTTCCCTAAACACCCATAAGGAAGGTTCCCGTCGGAACTTACGGGGTGTGTTTTGATAGGGTGCATTTTGCTCACAATTTAATGACGTGTATGAACAAATATATAGGAATAAGCATAAGCATATAACTTTGTATGTATTAAGGTGGTACGATTTCCATACAAATAAATTGTACCAAATAAAATAATTTTAACTGACTTCAAAAAAGGAGGAGGTTTTCAATTCAACGGAATCTTTTCTTTTTATGTATTTTCCCTGGTTATTACTTAAAGACGTCTGAACCGATATGAAACTGATAACGTAGGTAAAATTTCATCCCAAATTTTATCTAAACACGTTTCGCCGCCACAGCGTGAAGAATACATAAATTTATATGTATTTATATGTGTTAAATTTACATACGTATGTATGTTTGGATGTACGATATCGCTTGAATCCTTACACCATCCCCAAGAAATCTCAATCCATCATCATTAATTTTATTTTTAATTCTTTTTTTCGTGAAGGTACATTTTTTTATTTTTAATTAAGCTTGTTCGTGCTTGTCGTGCTCAAGACAAGTGTAACGCGGCTAAACAATGCCAAATTGTTGCATGACGTAATTATGTTTGGTAATAATAAATGTAGGAAGCGTTCTCGTCTCCGAGCCAGAATATTTTGCTTAGGGTCGCCTTCGAAAACAGGGCAATATTTCATTAAACGCGCCACCACTCGACCGGAAGAAATTTTAATAATTTTCCTTCTATAGATATAAAGCAAGTTTTCGTATTTCTCATTCAATTATTTCGTTTTTAGACAAGTCCCATCTCGGCTTCATTAAGAATATAATGAGATTTGGGACTCAAGAGCTATTTATACCTAAAGCTGGGGAGCATTTTCAGTCATTTTACGTACTTTATCTAGTTCTCTGAATTATGATCTACCAAGAAAAAAAAAGAATCATCAAAATCTATTCATAATAATTGGTGGGATGATCGCGTAATATACTTATAAAAAAAACATACAGTCGAATTGAGAACCACCTTACTAGTAATAACTGTGTTTCGGGAACCAATGGCTTCTCAAGACATCTTGATGTAAAAATGTCAAATGCAGACTCTAAACAATTAAAAATTGCAGCTTCCCTTCGATTAGGCACACCGTGCGGCGCTCCACACCGCTGCCAATGTGGCGTGGCTGTTGACCAGCTCGGTCACCACGGTCTTTCCTGTACAAGAAGCTCGGGTAGGATTCCGCGGCACGCCAGTCTTAATGACATTATCCGCCAGGCTCTTACCACCGCCAATTGCGCAGCCATCCTAGAGCCGAGCGGCCTTATAAGAGATGATGGTAAGAGACCTGACGGAATGACTTTGATTCCCTGGAAGATGGCCTTTAGTGTGGGACGCCACCTGCGTTGACACTTTTGCGCCGTCACATCTTCCAAGAACTCAGATTAGGGCTGGCGCAGCGGCGGAATTTGCAGAAGACCTCAAAAGGCGCAAGTATAGTACCCTGGACAGTGGGTACATATTTGAGCCTTTTGGGGTTGAAACTTTGGGACCGTGGGGACCGGGAGCAAAAAAAATGTTTAAAGAATTGTCATCTCGTTTGGTCGACGCCACACGTGAACAAAACGCTGGCCTTTATTTTGCTCAGCGTTTGAGTATTGCCATACAACGCGGCAATGGGGCCAGCGTTTTGGGAACTATTCCCATTGATAGCGGTCTTTTAGAGTAGTTATTATTTTAAGTTATTTTGTTTTGTTTAATTGAAGATATTTATTATACTTTTTTTCATAATTTAGCTTGATAGTCGAATTAAATAAAAGAAGTCCATTAAAAATTAAACTAAACAAATAAAATTAACCTGCATGCATCTATATATAAATACATATTTTTGTGTGTATGTGTGTGATGAGTTATTATGAGTGTGTGAGGATGTTTCAGTGTGTGATGTATTTAAATAATTATAAATGTTTTTTTCGCGCTGTAACAGTTCTATGAAAGTTGAAGATAATGACTTCTATTAATTGTCAATTAGGCTTAACAATAATTTGTTCTTATGAAAACGTCATGGGCCTGCAAAGTATATTAATTGCTTTACATACTTTGATTTTCCTTTGTTTACTTTTCAACACCAGAAACAGACTGTTTACTTCTGCGATAGTTCTGTATTTATTTACAAGCCGTGTGTCGCTTTCGGCGAGCCGACCCCGTCGCGGTGCAAGTTAAATTTAGATTTGGCTTCATGAATGGAAAGCCTACAACGCAGAATTATTAAAGAACGGGGTTTCCCGTATATTTGAATATATTTAACTTTATTTTTAGTTTATTATAAATATAATGTAAAAGGAAATCCCCTGGGAATAGGGCCAGTGATTATATCCTTGTTATCAAAATGCGAAATGCATCTGTGGAAAATTCGTCGAAAACAATTCGTCGAAGATACAATCCATCAAATCACAATTCGTCGAATTATGATCCGTGGATGTGACCGCATGAACCTATGATATGAGCTAACTCTGTCTAATTTTATGTAAACCCGCCCAGCCGTCACAGCTTGAAGCGGTAACAAACATATATATTAGAACCGTAGGGCGTGGGTTCGATTTCCATCAGGATAAACATTTATGTGACGATAAATGTTTGTTCTGTTTGTATGGAAAAAAGCATATTATTATGTACGTATTTTATCAGTTATCTGGTTTCATATAGTACACGCTTTGCTTAGTTTGGGGCTAGATGGCGCTGTGTGAAAATGTTCTACGATATTTATTTTATTTCGTACTAGCTGACCCGCTAGTACGAAATAAAATAAGTATCGTAGAACATCTGAACTTTGTTCCGCCTTAGAGGTTATAAATGAGCAGACTTTTAATTTTATCAAGATCAATTTTTTATATTGATAATTAATGTAGGTAAATAAAAAGAGCAAGTATTTTAAGGGTTCTTTATTGGCCATGTATTTTAGTGCATGGGTTCCACATTTTATTGAAGCACCTTGTGATAGACGACATTTTTTGTTTTATTATCTGGTGCAAGAACAAATAACGCAGATGGTCTTCCGACCCGTGAACATGCCACATATAATTGACCATATGAAAAACATGGATTTTCTAGATTTAGACCACAAACTTTTAAGGATTGGCCTTGTGATTTTTTTATGGTCATGGCGAATGCAAGACGGATCGGAAATTGAAGTTGTTTGAACTCAAACGGCCTATTTATAATTAATATTTGAATTTACCTATTTATTTATATATAAAACACAGAACAAACATACAGTTCAAGAGGCAAGCTACAACTAAATTAGGTAATAGAGCGGTCTTTCCTACTTGTATCGTAAGCACTCGCTTACGATTTTAATAAAAAAATGTTGACGTTTTAATAGCCAACATTTTACCTCAAACTCTGCCAGTAAATTAACTTTTTAATTACAAAATCAACCTTAATTTCGTAGTCGTTTTTCAAAGAGATCAGCACAGACTTCACATTTTTATTTTTCGAAAGATTAAGTCGACCTAATTTCCCTGTTCGTGCCAACGATACGTGCCCAGACTAAGTTAATTTATAAGGAGATTAAATGGTTTTACAGCTATAGATATCCTACGTACCTACCTATATATGTATACTATATATAGATAGATAGATATAGACAAAAAAAGTACAGAGAACAAAAGAACCTATATCTATTCTTGGTGATATTTTTTATGGTATAACATGTCATTTTGTTCGAACCTAAGAAATATTACAAATGTTTGAAAATGTAGAATATTGTAATGAAATTATTATTAAGAATCAATTTTATTGCCATTAAATTGCATTCTACATTGTTCTTCTTGAACTGTATTTTTAACCAGCTTCAAAACAGGAGGAGTTGTATTTTTTTAAATACAAAATACTAAGAAATATCTTTAAATGCGCATTCCCGGTAAAATATCATATTTTAAATAATGTAACTTGTATCTCTATATTTTTCATTCAAACTTAACTCGAAGACTTTATTTAACAAGTTTTAATTGTTCGAATTCAAAATCGCTTTGTCCCTAACATACCCCTGTAGTGGAAACTAGGTCACACATACCCTTACTTACCCATTCAGCGCCACCCGCAGAAACAAGTAACTTACTTAGTTTAAAGTTCGCTTCGGAATCATAAAAACACTAAGTACTTACTGTCAAGAGTTTAACTATTTTTCAGGATTAAGTACTTTCAACTTCGGTAGAAATTATTTAGGAATTCCTTTTTAGGATCTAGGTACTTACAAAAGCGTAATTTATAGCCGAGAATGAGACTTTTAAATTAGTTTATTTGATTTTTTTTATAAATACATTACTTTGGTTAGTTTGTTTTATAAAAAGTCACAGTACCAGTTATTTTGCCGCCAAGCAGTAGTCTGTAAACATGACTGTGTTTTGGTTTGAAGGGTACTGCAGCTAGCGAAATTACAGGGCTGTTGAGACTAACCATTGAAAGTCTTAAAGTAATGAGCACCAAAGCAGTGATGCTTTGAACTTTGTTTTACTGCACAATGTTCTGTGTATCGCTGCAATGATAATGGCCAGGCGTTATCTCGCGGAGAGCGTCTCTTTCGGCTCATTACTATTGCATTAAAAAAACAATAAGACGTTACAGTCAAAGTTATACAAAGTAAGTAATGGTCTCCAGTCTGGTCATGCCCTAGTAAGTTGTTGTGATTTTAATGGAATTTTGAAAATTAGCTCCGATGGTATTTTGAAAGCCACAAAATAGTCCATTTCATCTCTTTTCCAAACTTACGTGCAGATTTTGACACTTCCTAAATAAACACCACAATTTTTAAATACGTACCTATATTTAAAAGTAAATTCATGTTATGGCAATATTATTTTCTCTGCGTTCCCGTCAAAAATCCACGATGCACCCTTTCGAAGTAAACAATCTCTGTTACAAGTACTTACTGTCACTATCAGTTTTTCCAAGAAATACAAATGTGGCAATACTCAACGACCCACCGAACGTCGTCATATTATAAGCATTTACAGACAAACAATGCCCATCACCTTAATAACCCTTAATTTGAGCAGACAACCGCCCCAGTTTCCAACGCCCATTAATGACGACCATAATGAGGGTATTTACTGCGGGTACATTTGAAATTAATTCTTTAGAACATAGAGCCTAATAAAGAGATTTGGATCAGCGCCAACTCTTGGGGAGTCGAATTTTTCGGGGATTTCTTTGTAGAAATAGTTTATGCCTGTGTAGAAAAGTTGATTATTTTACGAGGTTTGGGACAGGCCCCAACTGCCCATATTCAACCGACTTCAAATGTACCTACTTAACTCTCGAAAAAGTATGTTAAGGTAAAATACACACAAAGTAATTATATATTTTATAAGTAGATATTTGTAGCGATAATGGCTCAGTGGTTAGCGCGGTCGGTTCGCACGCCGAAGAGCGTGAGTTTAAACCACAAGAATGAGCTTGTGCTGCCGGTGGAGGAAAATATCGTGAGGAAACCATAGCATGGTGGTAGGGTATTTTCTAGTACTCGGCTGGCTAGTTACCACCCTCAAGTTGAAAATCTGCCGCTAAGCAACCAACGGTGTGTTTCAGCTGTCGCATTTGAGAGCCAGTTCTATTTCAGGCTAGGTGTGCTTTACCATCTTCGACCACACCGTCACTTAACATCAGGTGAGCTATGGTCAAACACCTAGCTTGTAAACCGTAAAAAAATATCGTTCTTTGTTTTTGAAACGTGCGAAAAACTTTTTGTAAAAATAAAACACAATTAAAAAAAATGTAAAATTAAGGAGACGAACTAGACGCTCTCCTGATGGTAAAAGATAATACCAGTTCATGAGTTTGAGTAGCAAAACGAAGTCCAGCCCCTGCATCCTGAGCTTCTTATTTCGATATCTGTTAGGCGCTCACGAAAAAGCTACGCGATTGCGAACCATATTGCGCAGACATACGATTTATGGTCGCGTAGCCACTTCCTGAGTGTCTAACAGGTATCGCTATAAGTAGCTCAGAGTACGGGGGCTGGGCATCGGTTATTGTAGCTTTGCTTAGTTTGGGGTCAGATGGCGCTGTGTGTAATGATACGATATTTTTTTTAAATTTTAATTTTATTTCGTTATAATTTTTAATTTGTACTTGCTTATCATACTTTTCGGGATATGATTTATTTAAATAATGTAAGTATTTAATATTTAAATTGCGTTTTGTTTATCGCGATGTTGTATCTTGAACATTTAAAACCGTAGCTTATGCAGATGACTGAGTGAAGATTAGGGACTCTTATCACGCAATTCGTTTTAAATATTATTTTATTCAATTGAATCTAGTTTCGTGTTATATAGTTTATCTTGATACTGATTGGGCGATTATTTATTTTTTTGTACTTAAGTAGGTTTTTTTTGGAAAAGATTATGGGCGTTGCGAGGACATTGTTGAAAGATTGTTGTCGATCTGAAGAATGATATTAATAATTATATTTATCGAAAAAAATAATTAAACAACAATGTATGTCCATTGCAAGTCAAATAAAAGCTTTTAAAAAGACTACAAACACCAGTTTTTGGTAGAAATTACGATACTGTTTTGCTTATTGGAAGAAGGAAAAAAGTTTTGGATGAATTTTTTTTATTGTTTGACAAGCTTGGTGTTTGACCGCAACTCACCTGATGTTTAGTGACGGTGTGGTCGATGATGGTCATGCACACCCAGTCTGGAATGTAACCAGCTCTTATGTAAAAGATGACCACACAACACGATAGGTGCTTGGCGGCAGATTTTTAACTTGAGGGTGGTAGCTAGCCAGCCGAGTACTAGATAAATAGTCTACCACCATGCTATGGTTTCCTCACGATGTTTTCCTTTACCTGGAACTAGATACGAAGGAAGACTTATCATATAATGTTTAGTTCACGTTTTGTTTCATTTTTTTTTCTTTTTCTTTGCCAAAGTAGTAGAATATTTATGTACGAGTATACTCTTCTCATCTGCCGCCAAGCATCTAACGGTGTGTTCCGGCAGCCTCACTTGAGAGCCAGTTTCATTCCAGGCTTGGTGTGCTTTACCATCTTCGACCACACCGTCACTTAACATCAGGTAAGCTGTGGTCAAACGCCTAGCCTGTCAACCATAAAAAAGTATAAGTATATAATCATCAATAAACAATTAAATAAAACAATAAACAATGTTAAATAGACATTAACTTCACCCAATAAGCAAAAAATACGGCGATGTTTATTTTTAATATCCTGTTTTGATTCAAGTCTGTGTAGAAAGTCGCCTTTACTATATATGTCGTTAAAAATCGTTCAAAATAATCGCATTCTCATAAACCTTCCCCTCTCGGGAGAGACATAAATTGAGACGCGGGTGTTCGCAGTATTGCTTAGAGAAATCTAAAAAGATAGAAACGCTTGAGATTTTATTTTAAGCTGTAACGTTAAAAAAGATACAGCTATTGTGGTAGTGAGCTTAAATGTACTGGAAAGTTCGGTGAATGTTACCATTTTACGATATTTTTCTTTATACCACGATAATTGTTTTTTTTTTAATGTGAAAGCAATGAAGCGGACGAGACGCTCTTTTAATGGTAAGAGGTAACGTCGGTCCATGACTATTGCAGCGATACTACACAGAACTTTGAGTAACAAAACAAAGTCCAGGGAATCACTGCTTTGGCGCTCATTACTTTGAGACTTTCGATGATTAGTCTCAACAGCCCAGTAATTTCGCTAGCTGCAGTATCCTTCAAACCGGAACACAGTAATGTTTACACACTACTGCTTAGCGGCAGAATAACTGGTGCTGCGGTGGCACCTACCTTCTGCTAAGAAGATCTACCACCAAGTTAGATATTGTTTTAAAACGGTCCAAAAGCGTCCTTAATTATCAGGTTTTGATGTATATTACACTAATTATGTTTAGTATGTTTATCACGCCACGCCTAGCTATCAAAACTTTACAGCGCACGATTATAAACAGTGTTTGCCGCACTGCACAAAATGTTAATTGGGCGTCAACACGCGAACGTTTTATTGTAAAAAACATTAAAGGTATACTAATTCACGCGCAACCTTATTGTACGTGTAATTTTTTTTTAATCAAGAGCGTCAATCATTTTGCGTGTTTGCCTGATGGTAAGTTTATCGTTGCGAATAGATATGTGCAACATTAAAGATGTTGTCGATGCGTTGCCAATCGAAAAGTGTACAGAAAAAAAATTAAAACGCTTCATGTTGCAACTCCGCGGAAAGATCATCACATAGTAAAGCCAAATAGTAAAAAATAGGTGAATCGAATTTTGGCGGGAACGCGGAAAAGTGTCGAGTGTTTATGCATAAAAATGGTGGTGTTTTATTCTTACTTAAAGTGCCGAATCGCAAGCGCGAGTGTGGGAAAATGATATAATGCGGTGAAACATGTCTTTTCGTGTTGCTTCCAAAACTCCATTGAAACTTTATAGTAATGTCGCCACTACTTTACTAAAGCATGACTGTTGACTGACATGGACTGGATTTGACCAAGACTGGACTTTGACTATTACTATACTTATTACGAAGCAAGTTATTTAACTTATCAAACTTGAAAATGTAAAACACTTGACATTGGCAAATGCTTAAGGCTTAAGCGCCATCTAGCCTAAATTAAGTAAAGATAACATACCGACATTATACCGGCATTAGAGGTAAGATGAGGCTATTTTACTGTCTTTGTGTTTTGTGTATTACAAAACAACAACTTTCTTTCTAAAGTTTACGTTACATTGTGGGAAACAGACGAATATTGTGTGGGCGAGGGCAAGTCGTTGGCCGGAAGAAATTCATATTTTTTCTTAGCTTTATTAAATTACTCCCATTCACGCACGGAAACGTAAAATAACCTTGAGTAACTTTGAACAGTTATTCAACATTCTAATTATGCCAATGAAATCTTACCTGCCAGCGAAGAAACGTAAAAATAAATTTAGCCAATACCCTCTAAATGAGACTTCCGTCCTGACAAGTCACCTTTTACTATAAATCACTGGGTAACATCAACACAGTGTAACTTACAAACAGTACGTAAACTTTAAATCTCATTCAAATACATTATACCTATAGATAATATAGGCCACGCACGATGTTACGCCATCTTCCTTTACCACTAAATAAATTTAAATTTTAAATAAATTAAAATAAATCATGTTACTTTACCTGTCTCAATATAACAAGGTACGTTATATTGCTCTGCAGTTTAACTGAATGAAGTGAAACGTTTTGTGAACAAACAAAAATGTTTGCTCTGTGTCTGTGTGTTCTGTATGTATTATAAGTATGTATTTACAAAAAGAAAGTATTTATGTATTCTATCAGTTATCTGACTTCCATCACACAAGCTCTGCTTAGTTTCGGGCCAGATGGCGCTGTGTGTATAGTCCTACGATATTTATTTATTTAAATGTTCGGAACGCGTTATTACTATCAAGTTATTTATAAGATACAAAAACACACAACTTTCTGTGAATGTATGATACTGTCAACTTGTATATTTTGCAAAGGCCGAAAACAAATAGCTACGTGACGTCACTGTTATTTTTCATTTAACAGGCGTGACGTCACCTGTGTCACCCGTCAGATAAATTAGCAATATTTTAGCTTTTAAATTTGATTTTTTATGGTTGATAGGCTAGTTGTTTGACCACAGATCACCTGATGTTCTTTGATGGTGTGGTCGAAGATGGTAAACACATCTAGACTGGAATGGAGCTCGGAATGAATGGAACTCACACCCTTATATACATCTATTATTTAAATAATCTTAAACACAAGGATATTTGTAGCGATGATGGCTCAGTGGTTAGCGCGGTCGGTTTGCATGCCGAAGGGCGTGGGTTCAAACCCCAAGAATGAGCTTGAGCTGCCGGTGAAGGAAAACATCGTGAGGAAACCATAGCATGGTGATAGGGTACTTTCTAGTACTCGGCTGGCTAGCTACCACCCTCAAGTAGAAAATCTGCCGCCAAGCATCTAACGGTGTGTTCCGGCAGCCTCACTTGAGAGCCAGTTCCATTCCAGGCTAGGTGTGCATTACCATCATCGACCACACCGTAATTTATTTCATTTTAGTTTTTATTTTATCACAAAGTCCTTAAAAACTACATTTTTGTACTTTATGCTTTGTCAAAAACAAAACTTCGGAAGGACGTTGGTTACTGAGGCTTGAACCTTGATGCATTTGGATCTCATCCAAATGGAGTAGACCAGTCTATAAGCTCCTTAAGCGTTTTAATTTGAACCTTGTCAACATAAACATAAGGGCGTTGATAAATTCCCAGAGTTCCGCCATGAATAGCTATAGTTTGTATCGTAAAAAGAGGATAGCTATTGTCACTATAGCTCTATTGAGAGAGCGAAGAAAGCGGGACAATGTTACTTTCAAATGCGCTGTGTTGGTGAATTTTCGCTGGAATATAAAATTTGCAAATAAGTTCCACTGTAGCCAGGGTTGCCAACATCTTCAGACTCATAAGTATAGTATTAGGCAATATGTAAAGGCGTTTAAGATTGGGTGTGTACTAAGCCGAAACTGTGACATTGTCATTATGAATAACGTATAAGCAGAAAAACGGCACACAAACATCCGTTCCTCGACATCCCAGTACTCGTACGCAGCGATTAGGATGAAGTTTTTTATTTAATTTTGCAAATAATCATTCTTAAATCTATCGTTTACACTACTGATGTTTACTCATATAAGGGTTTTTTGCTATATACTATATTTTAATACGCAGATCCGCACCCATAGTTACGAGTTTTGTTTCATCTCGTACAAACATTAAAAGTATAGTAGTAAGACTAAAATTATAGTATTATAGTTTGTCCGGCTGGCAACCCTGGTTGGTGGCCCTGAATAAGATTTTACGGGATGTCTTCTTTACTGTGCTTATTTACATTTGAAAAGTATGCCAATCGTTTGTTGCAAGGTTATTTATATAGGTATCTTTTATAGTTGTTTATAGGTACTCGTAAATATGAATACCATATTAATTGCCTTTGAAAAAAGGACTCTATATCTTTCCCTCCAAAGTAGGTAAACACTGATTGCACATTTTAAGCTTGGTTCTCTAAGCCGATATGTATTTAATAAGTGTTTTTTTTTGTTTAAACTACAAGGGCTCACCGGAAGACCAGCACTTGTCATACGGCTTAGTATATGACCAGTACTATGCTGAGGTGAGCCCCTATTTTGCAACAGTTTATGTCTGTTTGTTTGTTTTTGTGCTTGTTGCAAAATAACACTTTTTCATTTCTTTCTTTCTATACATACGCTTTTCTATTGGGGTAAGCAAAGTTTACATTTATTTTCTAAAAAAGTAAAAATAAGGAAAGATTTGATTGTTTGTTTGTTTGTATTGAATAGGCTCCGAAACTACTGGACCTATTTCAAAAATTCTTTGACCGTTGGGAAGCTACACTATCCTCGAGTGACATAAGCTACTTTTTATCTCTGTATTCGGGAACACACGGGAACGGGTACTACGCGGGTGATACCGCGAGGCGTCTGCTAGTCAGAATGTGTACCAAACATCAGATAAATCTGTCGACAGGAAGGGGGTAAAAAATCAATTATTTAATTTGACAACGCAAAGCTAATTAAAACCGTTTCAAAAAAAACAATTAAATAAAATACGCAATGCTCATTCCTATTTTCAACCATAAAAGAAAGTAACAATCTCAGTTATGGTTAAACGAAAAATATCTGCCTGTTTATCTATTTTTGTGACCTTTATAAAATGTCTCAACATTCAGCCGAAATAAATGTCAAAACATTACTAGCTAACAAGCATTTGTTAGGTTCCAACCGCTTGGTCACTTGGATCGGACTTTACGCTCTGGGAAACATGCTGTTCAGATGTTTTTGTCCCTGCGATACTAATGATAGTATAAACAGTATAGAAACTATAGAAATGTCAAAATGTACGTATGTATATTTTATTAGACACATGTAATTACTCGTAGGCTGGCAAGATGTACCATCACTCACTCAGATACAGTGCTGGATCGTTTATTTTTTATAAAGCGATTACAAGGCTCGTATTGCGCCGTGATTGGGATCGATTTGCAATGTCGCGATTTTTACAATCCACCTAGCTATCTGCTGATCACAAATTTACACTAATATTATAAAGCGGAATGATTTGTATTTTTGGATTTTTGTATGTTTGTAACGTATAAACTCAAAAACTACTCAACTGATTTCAAAAATTCTTTCATCGTAGGAAATTTACAGTTTCCCCTGGAGACATAGGCTACTTCTTATGCCTGTATTTCCACGGGAACGAGAATAACGCGGTCATATGTAACTAGCTGTAATCCTCAACTTCGTCCGCGTAGAATAAAAACAGTTTTCTGCGCAATTTTCTTAATTTTTCTTTTCGTAAGAACTTTCTCCAAAAACAAAAAAAAATGAAGTTATGGTGTGGCTAAGGGAAACTGGGATTTATTAAATTTATTTATACATAATATATAGAACTGAATTGAAAATTATTTAGAAACAATTTAAAGCTTTTTTGTATGAGTTATCCATACTGGTCACTAACGCTTTGTACCTAGTTGTTAGGAGTTCCTTGACACAACAAAGGCCCTTGTGAGGTCAATGTCCTCGTAAATCTCACTCAAGCCTTAGTAAATTGAGTTGTTGCTATCCAGAAATCACAACAAGAAGGGCCTGGTCGGGTCTGCTCTAGAAAAGTTACGAGTTATTGGAAAAGCTTACGACACTATTCTACGATACAACTTGTTACAAATTACCAACTAAACATTCATTCATTTTTTATTACATTCTGTAGCATCGGCAATATGTGATTGAGTTTATAGAGCGTTCTAAGATAGTACTTGATTGATGCCGGCGTTACTCTGGGGGAGTTTATCTTATGGTATTCTGAAGTACATATAAATAAACAAATAAATATCGTAGGACTATACACACAGCGCCATCTGACCCCAAACTAAGCAGAGGTTGTGCTATGGAAGTCAGATAACTGAAAGAATACATAAAATACTTTTTTTTTGTTGTAAATACATACTTATAATACATACAGAACACAGAACAAACATTTGTTTATTCACAAAATGTTTGCTCTGAGTGAGAATCGAACCCACGCCCTAAAGCTTTCAAGGCAGATATACTACCAATGAGCCAGCGGGGCTGTCAAGTACAAATAAGTACTAAGTAGGTAAGTATATAGTTACATATTAGTAACTGGCAACAGTATTTTTAAATTAAATTATTTTATACTAGCGGACGTCCCACGGTTTCACCCGTGTAGTTCCCGTTCCTGTGGGAATACAGGGATAAAAAGTAGTCTATGCCACCCGGAGATAGTGTAGCTTCCCAACGGTGAAAGAATTTTTGAAATCGGTCTAGTAGTTTGTCCTTATTCTCTTTTTTTATAATTATATAAATAAATAAATAAATAAATATCGTAGGACATTACACACAGCGCCATCTGACCCCAAACTAAGCAGAGCTAGTGCTATGGAAGACAGATAACTGATAGAATACTTAAATACTTTTTTTTTGTAAATACATACTTATAATACATACAGTACACCCAGACACAGAACAAACATCAATGTTAGTCACACAAATGTTAGTCCTGAGTGGGAATCGAACCCACGCTCTTCAGCTCTCGAAGCAGACACACTACCAATGAACCAACAGGGCTGTCAATTAATATGATTGTGATATTTCTATAATCTTGGCATCTTGAAATCGCGAGTAGATCGGTTACTACCTGGTAAGTGTATTCCTTTGTTGATGACATCTTCGATTAACATGAGGTGACATGGCATTCAAATGCAAGCCTATGTGTAATTTAAAAAATGCAAAATGTGTAAATTAACAACTTCGTAAGCGCAAAAAATAGTCTCTTTTATAACGTCAAGCACTACTCAGGTACAAAATAAAAATTCTAAAGCTATTACGCAAAAATGTCGAAGCATCCGAAGCAATTTTCTGGCAATTTCGTTGGACTGTCACTCAGCAATGTTTTACTTTAAAAGCCATTGTGTGAAAATAATCTTCCTGGCGGCCTTCGTTTTAATTTCGATAGAAAGAGCCGACATTTTATATTTGAGGCGGACATTTTGTTTTCATCATCATCATTATGTTGAGCCTAAGATCGTCTTTTGCTAGCGAAGATATCTTATAAGATAAGATAAGATAAGATTCTTATAAACCTCTTATACAGATCCAAAGTCATAATAGGCTTTTGGGAAATATTTGCCCTCGTTTAGACGTGTTTCAAGTAAATTTGTAAAAATATCTTCTTCTTCAATCGGTCCCTCATGTCTGAGGATCGTGGTCACTGGAACCTCTTAGACGGACAATCTGCCTCCATCGACTCGGGTCCGAAGTAGCCCTCACCACCTGGTAGAATTTAGAAGAAGAGGTGACTACTTTCACTTGGTCAGACCATCGTGTTAGCGACAGGTGTCGTGGTCTCTTTCCTTCGGTATTGCCAACAATGATCTGATTTTCAAGGCTGCCATCCGCTCTTCGCATTATATGGCCGAAATAAACAAATCAATATAAAATCGTAAAACGAGACCCTATTACTTAAACTCCACTGTCCGTCTGTCACCAGGCTGTATCTCATGAACCGTGATAGTAAGACAGTTGACATTTTCACAGATAATGTATATCTGTTGCCGCTATAGCAACAAATACTAAAATTAACATTTAAGGGGCTCCTATACAACAAGCGTGGTTTTTGCCGTTTTTATGGATTTTTTTATTTTATTTCAATAGTAATGAGACGTACGAGACGCTCTCCTGATGGTAAGAGATAACGCCTGTCCATGACCATCGCAGCGAAACACAGAACTTTCACACTTGGATGGTTTTTTTAACAGGCGTAAGCCCGCGTTTAACCACCAACTCGCGTGATGGTAAGTGATGATGTGGTCAAAGATAAAGCACGCACACACCTTGAAAATATCTATTATATATAGGAAGTCGGCATCTTGTTCCACTCTTTGTTTTGTTACTCAAAGCTCTGTGTATCGCTGCAATGGTCATGGGCATCTGTTATCTCTTAGCATCAGGAAAGTGTCTCGTTTGTCTCAATACATTTACATAAAAAAAAAACAGTTCCTTAAACTATTAAATAATATGCGCCTACACATAAAATGAACTATTGTCATTTTTTTTTCAAAACACCTCGTTTTTCCGTAAAAATAATCACATAGATTGGTTCACAAAATATGAAAATAATTGACATAAAAAAACCTCAAAAGCTAGTTTTATAAAAAAACTTCTCCTGTATTTTGTTTCCATTCTTTCATCTCGGTCACATACAACTTGCGCAAGTAAATAAAGGACGTATTCAGCCTTTCCTCTTCCCAGTAAAAGTTTCAATAGAAGATGCAAACAAAGAGATTTCATCAAAAGTCGATGCTTTATCCCTTTTTCCGGCACCAAACAAACTGACTTATTGTATCGCAAAGTAATTTGTAAAAGTCAATGCACAAGTTTTTGAATGGATAACGTTGGAAATTAAAATGTCGAACCGACCGCGCTATGCACTGACCTCTGTATCATCAAAGCTTATAAAATAAAACGAGATGTTAAATAACATAAATTTGTTAATTTTTTTGTTTTTACTCTATTGTAAATATGAAAATAGAGAAAAAAAAACAAATAATTATAATGTAATCAAGATATGCTGTATGCTTGCAAAAAACTGGCTAAGTTTGAGTTCTACTACTCTCAGCGTCACCGGACTGTAATTAATTATAATTGAATAACATCTTAGTTTTATATTATCGTCAAAGTCATAAAACAAGGCCTAGTAGGGAGTGCGCGTACGGTGTTAAAGAGAAGAGGCAATGACGCTTTTTCCTCCAACCCAAACAAAAAACAATAGTCCAACCCCATTGCACAATGGAGAAATGCTTGTTGCATGGTAGTTACGTCAACTATATTTTACTACCGCCTTATGAGTTATGATTATTTTGATTGTTGGAATAGATAGATGCGTTTATAGAACAGAGGGTCTAGAAAAAGTAACATTCGATTAGCGATAACGCTAATAGAAAAGTACAAAATGTACAAGATTGTACATCGTATATATGAACCCATGTAAATCCACCAAAATTGAAGGACATTGGATCTTTCATAACAATCAACTTGACGTAGCCGTGTAAGACCTACAAGGTTTCACTCGTAAGCTCACGATCGCTAATTTTCTAATTGAATTAACGTAAGCCCATATTTGTATGAGTCCAAATTAGCAAAAATCTATGTCTGGGCACTTATCTGGCTTAGCGGAGAGGCAATTAGTTCGCGCGAGTAATCTCATGTCCACTAATGTAAGGTGAAGCCCAATACAACCAGTTATTCTGCCGCTAAGCAGTGTGTAAACATTACTATGTTCCGGTTTGATCTGCCGTAGTCTACGTAAACTAATCCACGTGTTAATACGGTTAGAACATGTAACGTACCTTTTTAGTATGTAGGCCGAAGCACCCACTTATTCCTTTTCCAACGTAGAAACTCAGTCATAAGGAATATTTTTTGCCCGCTAAGGTTCCCGGAACGCTTTGTGGTCTAATTCCGGTGCAGATAAGCCCCTTGAGAGCGAGCCTTCATTTAAAAACCTACCAACTTGCGTCGCCATTGTACGAGGGAGCCACTAACGAATTTCCCAAACAAACCTAACAGATATGCTTTGAAAATTATCTTTACTTCTATTTTTACCAACTCAATGTACAAGTTTGTCGCTATGTAAATGACTTACTGTGCCTCTCTTTAGGCTTTAGCTGTAATTAAATGTTTTATTTTCGTCTTCAACTCTTGGAAAAGAATGCGAATAAGTAAATATTTTGCGGGTAGGACAGATTTTTGGAGATTATGTGGAATAAACTTGACTTAGATGTAAGCTTTGTTTTATTAATATTATTTTGGATAGTGAAATGAAGAGCTGTGGTTATGGAAATGTAAGTTACAGCACACTGTATAATATACAGGGTGTTTAATTTATGAATACTACAATTGTTATATTTTTGCTAATCGTTTATTATTTTGCCTCAAAATAAAAGTGTATAAGTTGTCAGATGCTAGAGGTCAGTGTACTGGCTTCTTTCCATTGCAGTGCAACGTGTCTGCTCAGTTTTAAGAGATTATATTATTATTTCAGGTTCTCACTTAGCGCATCGAATTCTTTGATTCTTTAGATATCGTTTGGTGTAATTTAATTATGGAGGTATATAATTATAATTATGATAGTATATAAATATTATATCAGTTATCTAGTTCCCATAGTACAAGCTTTGCTTAGTGTGGGGCTAGACGGCGTTGTGTGAATTATCCTACGACATTTTTTAAAATGTAAAAGTAATGAGACAAACAGAACGCTTTCCTGATGGTAAGAGATAAAGCCTGTCCATGACCGTTGCCGCTGCACAGAAATTTGAGTAACAAAACAAAGTCCAGGGCATCGATGCTTCAGCGCTCATTATTAAGACATTAGATGGTTTCAACAGCTCTATAATGTCGCTAGATTTCCTTCAAACCGGAACACAGTAATGTTTCCATACTACTGCTTGGCGGCAGAATATCTGGTACTGCGGTGGTGCCTACTTAGACGACCTCCTGCTAAGGAGATTTACCACCAAGTAAATTTTATTTATATAATATATGTTACTGCAACACTAAATTGTATCCCCTAATTTTGCTATCAGTTTTCTGAATTGCCTTTCACTATGAAACAACCGGTCTTTATGGAAGTCAATAGGGGAGACCTATGTCCAGCAGTGGACGTCCTACGGCTGAAATGATGATGATGATGATGATGGAAGCAAATTTAAAGATGTTTTCGCGTCAAAAGTGGATAAATATTTTGCAGCAGGTTGGTCGCATTTTTTTGTCTGATTTGGGCAGAGAAGATTCTAGATGTATTATGCATAATAATTATGCTTTATGTTTATCTATAATTTCAAAGACATTTCAAACTTCCAAACATCCTTTATCTGACACTATTTGTCAAGAAACCGTAAAGTTTGACTCGCTCGGAGTCTCTAGGTTACATTAAACTGTTTAAACTTTGGCACAGAGCTACCAATTTATATGTAAAGTTAGACAAGGGCGCCACTGCCGCATTTCCTAAATAAAATTGAAAGTTACCGCTTACAAAATGGAAGTATTATCTTTTAGTCGACTTACTTGTATTGATAAAGTTAATATGACTTGGAGGTTGAAGGATTTTGATATGATCGAGTTAACATTACCTACCCTTGGCAAGAGTTCCTTTGTGGCATATTTGCTTGTAATTTAAGGATGTTTCATCTTGAAGCGAGTGGAATAGTCTAGCAGCTATCTTCAAATAGGTATGGATTAGTCTAGACGGAGAAAGATTTTCGTGATATAGGTTGAAACTCGAACAAGAATTTTATGTATCGTCCTCAAATTCTAGAATACTGAAATATCTTTAAAGCCTAATCAAGATTTTATTTTCCCACACTAAAATGGACATAGTGCAACAACCAACCAAAAAATACTAACAGACACTTACATACAGTGTATGCCAAATTACAGAAACGAGGATTAACTGATTTCCAAAAAGAAAAAGTTAGCAAGTTGAAGTGGCAGTGGGCAGGGCACATAGCACGCAGAACTGATGGCCGATGGGGCTGCAAAGTTCTGGAGTGGAGACCACGGACCGGCAAGCGCAGCGTAGGACGTCCACCCACAAGGTGGACAGACGACCTAGTAAAGACCGCAGGAACGCGCTGGATGCGAGCCGCTTCCAACCGGTCTTTATGGAAGTCAATGGGGGAGGCCTATGTCCAGCAGTGGACGTCCTACGGCTGAAATGATGATGATGATGATGAAAAAGAAAAAGGTGCCAATAATAATTTGACCGGTTTATTACGCTAAATGATCAATTATATTAATCTAATGAACCGCTTTAAAAGTGTTTCAGTTCATCTAAATTTCTTTCTTTCAAATGAAGTAATAGATTAGTCATTATGTAATGGTTTACTTGGTTGTAGATTTCCTTAGCAAGGGGTTGTAAAGGTAAGTACGACTGCAGTACCAGATATTATGCCGCGAAGCAAGTAGTGTGTAAACATTACTGTGTTTCGGTTTGAAGAATATCGACAGCGAACGTTTTATATGGGCTTATATATTAATAGTTGTATTACGATATATAATTGTAAATACATAAATAAATAGTAGACAAAACATAATTTAGCAATTGACGTCATTTGAAGAATATTGTAACTACGAAAAATATATTTGGGCTAACCATCAAATGTATCAAAGTCATGAGCGCGTACAAGCAGCTGGACTTTGTTTTCCTACTCAAAGTTATGTGTATCGCTGCAATGGTCATCGGTATGGGTTATCTCTTGCCATCAGGAGAACGTTCATCACGTTCGTCTCATTACTTTTATTTAAAAAAGAACAACATTGTCATCTCGATTATCTTTATTAAGGCCAGACCGTAATTGATTGTATTTGCAGCAGAAAACGTTTTTTTCAAATTGATAAGACGCTGCTCAGTATCAGGGTTTATTGAGTGTCAAAGATTTGTTCATTTCTTTGAAAGCTTCTTCCAGCATCTTCAAAAGGCTCTGCCTATCAATATCCGAGATTGAACAACTATATCACACTACGTACATAGTCTAGTGTGTATATATATACACAGTTATGTATAGGTTCGGTTAGCAACCGAGTTCTGTGGACCAACATTACGTCGCGGATTTGTGGATGAAATATGATGACGTGGAAAATCCTCGGGTCACTACTGCGGTTCATGTGTATTTTGTTGTATCAATAGTATATTATACTAGTTTATTTCTTTTACTTATGTGATAATACATTGGATACTTTCGGCCGAATCCGGTGGCTTTCGAATAAGTAAAACAGAAATGAGTGAAAACCACGTCAGTTTCTATATTAAAATACTAGCCTTTGTTCGTAGCTTCGCTTGTGTTAATGTAGATTTTTAGTATCTTCTTATTCTACTTTGTGGTACAAAAAATGTTTGTTCTGTATCTGTGTGTACTGTATGTATTTACAAAAAAAAAGTATTTAAGTATTCTATCAGTTATCTGACTTCCATTGTACACAAGCTTTGCTTAGTTTGGGGTCAGATGGCGCTGTGTGTAATTTTTGTCGTAGCACTATACACACAGCGCCATCTGGCCCCAAACTAAGCAGAGCTTGTGTGATGGATGTCAGATAACTGATAGAATACATAAATACTTTTTTTTGTTGTAAATACATACTTATAATACATACAGAACACCCATACACAGAAAACACATTTGTTTATTCACAAAATGTTTGTCCTGAGTGGGAATCGAACCCACGCCCTACAGCTCTCAAGGCAGATATACTACCAATACCTAAAGTCCTGCGATATTTATTTATTTGTTTATTTTCTTGTAAGCGTTACCCGTACATAGACGTTTCGCATGTGCGCACTAAACGCTTTGAATCCACATTTTTCATTTGCACAGCGAGGAAGTGGTTTGCCGGATTCTGTGTTTCCAGAAAGGTACAATATTAGTGTCTTCAAATCAAAAGTAAACATGTTCCTTCTAGGTAAGCGTGCTCCATCATAGACCACAACGTTGCTTACATCAGGCAGGATGTGGTCAAACACGAAACCATTCCGTATACAAAAAAAAGATATGTGAAGTCTGCCAGCCCGCACTTCACCAGCGTGGTGGACAACGCCTTATCTTTAATAATTGATGTTGTCGCCACTTGTATTTGCCGCCTTGCCGAACGCAAAACAATCAAAGTCTATACCGGAAACTACGTGCCAGCTGTTGATGGCTATCACCGTAACGGAAACCGAGGCGCTTTCGCTTCTCTTCGTTCGTGATGGTCCGACTGCTTGCAGTCACTTGGCTCCTAATCGTCTTCGAGAACACACTTGCCTGTGCTTGGCTGTCTGGTGTTATTAAGTGTGAATTATATACAGGTGTAATATTGTGTCCAAATGTGTGTCTGTCTATATAAACAGTGTCTTGCATCTAGCAATGAATGTATATACAGTTGACCCTACCCGTGTCGCTTTTAATAATAATAATTATTTATTTGGCACTTACACGTCAGTTACATTGTATGGTACTAAAGTTACATAGGTACATACAATTTCGAGCGATCCTAAATAAATAAATAACATTTTTTTGAAAAGGTAAGAAATAAGGAACAATTAAAAAGAAACATTTTTGGTCACTAGTCATCGCCGTAGGATTCCCTGTGTTGCGATGACTAGTACTCTTCTATAGGACCTATTTGTGTTGTATTCCCAAGCTATTCAGACTTTCTCACAATGAAATGAGCCCCCAACAGTGAGACAGTTTATAAAAACAGGACTGATTCGGAAATATTATGCGTCATTATAAAAGGAAGCTGCTTTATAAGGATCGCTAATATTGAATATTATGTTCTACGTAATTTTTGATAGTTTTGTTAGCTCGTAGTAGGCACCCGCACTCGATGTTAATTTCAAGAGGAACAGCCTCATATTCAGCAGCTTTGGCAGAGATTGAACGAAGGTCGATAACTCTACATCCCTATAATGGGTTTCTTATCCTACCTCTTTGAGTTTAATAGATCAACTAGTATTATTGGGTCAGGCTCGTATAAGTAGGGTTGTGTCCTATAAATCAAGTCTGATAACAAAATAATGGTGTTTTAATGTTCGCTTAGATTACTCAAATCCGTGGTAGTCTAATTCTATTCTAAAATAATCTGTCTATTTTAGTTAGCTTCTAATTACATCGAAATATTGAAAAAAAACTTAAAAGTATTGTAAATTTCCTTTAAAATACAGGAATATGGTTTATTTGAAATGAAATGATTATTTAAATACTTATTACAATTTGGCTTGCGTTTAACCGCCATTTTGCCTGATGTTAAGCAAAAATGCGGTCTATGATGGAGCAGTCATGGCTAGAAGAAACCGATGCACTCGCCACTTGAAGGCACCCAGGTTGTATCTATCAGGGAACACCCACTCGGGCAGCATATTCCATTGCTTAGCGGTTCGCACGATGAAGGTGGATTCGAAACGTTTAGATCGAATTTTAGGAACATCTACTATGAAGCGATGTCGCTTTTTAGAGCTCCTGGCTGACTGATAGTAAAATGGGCAGGGGGGAATTAGGTCATGCAGATCTGAAGCGCACATTCCAAAAATTAACTTCTCCATACAATTGTTCAAAGGTTTTTGGCAGAATAGCTGATTATTTTTCCATAATTAAAGAGTTGTTTTCATAGTAGAGTAACCCTTTTTTTAGCTTGGTACCCCCCAAATTGATATTCTTATAGTAAGTAGTTATATAAAACATAATTATACTTACATGTATTGTACACTACACTACAGCAATACATAAGTTTTTTCAAGTAATGCCCAAAGATGGATACATCTAGTTGAATTGTGTGTATACCAATTTTATTAATCATTGTTATATGTTAAGTAGACTGTCTTATTCCTACGTATGACATTTCACGTGTTGGCGAGAAAACGACAGATCAATTAATTTTATTAACTTTAATTAATAATTAAAGTTAACCAATTCTTAAGCATTGGTTAACTTTAAACAACGCTTATAAGTATGACCCTACTGTAATGTAGTATGTACTGTACTGTAATGTAGGTACTGTTCATCTAGTGATATAGTTTGACAAAAAAAACTTCTATTTTTTTAATCTATTAAATCAATAGTTCTGATAAGTAAATAAACAATTACAAATCACGGAACATTTTGATTATGTTCTGTACAGATCAGTTTGCCGCACTTCGATGTTTCCAGTTAATCACCTCCATTCTCCCGATCAATCAAGTTCACTGTTCACTGTTCACTCTTGGTTCACTCTGCCGCCGACGGCTCATCGATCATCGTTAGCGAGCGCTGACTCACGTTTGGACGAGTGATTAAAACTGGACATGATGTAAACGAGGGTTAAAATATGAGTGTTGCAAAATGCAAATGAAATATGCAAGAGTATTATTTAAGTTTGTCTTTTAAAAGAAAATTGATTTAATTAAAAAAAGCAATAAAGGATATGATAAGTGTTAAATTTTATCACCACAGGAGAGCGTCTCGTTCGTATCATTACTCTTGTATAAAAAAACCCCTTAAGTTGAAGCACCTAACGGTGTATTCTGGCAGCCATACTTGAGAGCCAAGACCATTCCAGGCTTTACCACTTTTGATTACATCGTCTCTTAATATCACGAGTAAAAAAACCTTAAATAGTGTATTTTTTGTGATTATCTTTTTTTTATATGACTAAAGTATTATTGTGCATTCTTTTTATTTATTTAACCTACATATTTGACGCGTGTTTTCTATCGTAAAACCATAGAACTAGCATCATATGGATGTTCACTCATAGAAATATCCAATTGTAAACAAATTTTACTTGATGGTAGATTTCCTTAGCAGGAAGTCGTCTAGGTAGCTACTATCGCAGTACCAGATATTCTGCCGCCAAGCAATAGTGTGTAAATATTACTATGTTCCAGTTTGAAGGGTAGCGAAATTACTAGGCTGTTGAGACTAACCATCGAAAGTTTCAAAGTAATGAGTGCCAAAGCAGCAATGCCCCGGACTTTGTTTTGCTACTCAAAGTTCTATGTATTGCTGCAATGGTCATGGACATGCGTAACCTTTTACCATCAGGAGAGCGCATCGTTCGTCTCATTACTTTCACATAAAAGAAAGAAAAACAAATCATGGATACGTTCGATATTAAAAAGAAAAACTTGTTTATTTTTCGCGTTGACTTTTTACCACAACCTGGCAACTCCTGCCACTCAGATAAAGTACGTGTTTAAAACAAATGCTACATGGGATCACTCAAACAAAACGCCCTCTCGGTAACAAAAACAAAACCCTTTTAAAATATGAAACGTGCGATGAACAAATCTCGACGTGTTGTAAAGCCGCAAGGTCTGCCGCCAGCTGATAACTGGATTTTACTGCATTTTTCATTTCCAAAACGCGGGAATATTTTTCTCAACAGAAATATTTCCCCTATTTTTTTTACTGGCAATAAATCCTGTTTACCTGTCATGGAAGTTATGTAGGTTGTTTCTGGTGACTGTTGATATTTTCCAGCGCTAGTGAGTATAGCTGTGTAAACTGTTTTAACAGCCTTGTTGGCTCATTGGTAGTTTTTTTTATGGTTGACAGGCTAAGTGTTTTACCACTGCTCACCTGATGTTATGATGTTAAGTGACGGTGTGGCCGAAGATGGTAAAGTACACCTATACAATTGGCTCTCAAGTGAGGCTGCCGGAACAAACCGTTAGATGTTTGGCGGCAGATTTTCAAATTAAGGGTGGTAGCTAGCCAGCCGAGTACTAGAAAATACCCTACCACCGTGCTATAGTTTCCTCACGAAATTTTTCTTCACCGACAGCTCAAGCTCATTGTTGAGGTTATATCGGCCTTAAGAGCTGTAGGGCGTGGACAAGATTCCCACACAGGACAAACATTTTGTGGTATAAACAAATGTTTGTTCTGTGTCCGGGTGTTCTACGTATGTATTATAAGTATGTATTTACAAAATAAAAGTATTTAAGAATTTAACGAATTCTTTGATTCATTAGCTATCGAATGGTGTAATTCACTTTTGGATATAGATAATTGCAACACCAAATTAAAAATATTGTAGAAAATTGTAATTCATGAAAATCTCAGTTTTATAGTGAAGTCGCTCGTAAAAGCGACAGCTACTTGGCCCAGTTGCTGTGCCGAGCGCCCTCGTGACGTCACAAGACAAATGGTCACAAACTGACAGATACACGCCTTGTTTTGATTGCCATTGTCCTGCCCTAACTTCAGCGCACACCATAGACTAGGCGTCTATAGATCGGTATAATCATCACTACATATTATAAAACAAAGTCGTCTACCCGTCTGTCTATCTGTCTGTTCGCGGTAAATTTAAAAACTACTGAACGGATTACCGTGCGAGTTTCACCTATACGACATAATTTTTTTTTTGTAAATAGTTATAATAAATACAGAACACCCAAATACTTTGTTTAAATACCACAAAATGTTTATCCTGGGTGGGAATCGAACCCTTCATATCTTGGAGCAGACATACTACCAATGAACCGACAGGGCTGTCAAATTTCTGAAGATGCTCTCTCAATAAATATTCTAGTAAACTGGATGCTTCCAAACTTTGGTGCGGAAATTGCGAAACTCAGTTTTAGTGGAATTACAAATTAACCAAAGTTCCTAATCGTCAAGTTTCGCTCAGAGTGAATAGTTGCCTAAAGTTAGTCTGGATTTAGCTTGCTGCGGTTTGTCTGCACTTTAAGAAAGTAGTTAAGCTAGGATTACAACAAAACAACATCTTGTGGAATTTTTAAATCGCAACATTAGTCTTGTAGCTCATTTGGTAGTAGCTCTGCTTCCAAAGCTGTGCGGTTACACTTTATTTTATTGAGATAGGTATAGTTACAGACCTTAGACTACTTAGTATAGTGTATGAGTAGAATTAACATATCTCAATGAACCTAAGGTCTAATTACAACTATACACAAATTACACAACTTATTTATATATTAACCGACAGTACATTAGTTAAAAAATAACTTAAATAAGTAATATTACAAATCAAATTCATTAAAAAGCATAATTAAACATTTCGAAAAACCCCATGATGGTAAAAAATTAACTGCAAAAGGATAAAATAATGTAACACCTATCTAAGATAATGCACCAATCAAACCCGAACCCATAACTAAAAACTGCATCAAAATCGGACTAGTAGTTTTGAAGAAAATTGGCAACATGGATTTGCACAAACAAACATCCTCAAACGCATATACCGTTTCCGTTCCGTCGTGGGTAAAAAGAACAAAGAAGAAGAATAGAATATATAATGCATAGATGTTTTTATTGTATTTATGAGGGATACTCACGCTTAATGTTGAATACTTCGACTATAGGTTCGGGCACATCAGGTAGTCTTTTAGTCTTTTTAGTCAAAGCAGAGTACACTCTGCTTTGACTCCTTGAAAAGACGCAACCACGCCAACCAGTCTTGTTTAATTTAAGTATCCGACTTAATTGAACGTGAGTTATTCCACATAGGTAACACATAAATGTGTCAAAACCACGTCAGATTCTTTAGTAATATAGATATTTGTTGTGTATCTGGGTTTTGTTTATAAATTAAGTATGGATATAAGAGAAAAAAAAAGTATTATATCGGTTATCTGGTTCCCAGGGTTACAGGCTTTGCTTCATTTGGGGCTAGATGGCGCTGTGTAAAACATCCTCTGGTTTTTTTATCATCGTAGTGTGCTACTAACTGAGCTACGCGGTTTCACAAGCATTTTTGGATAAAAAATTAGCTTATAAATAAATATTATGTTTATTAAAGGTATAAATTATCTCCATTTCAAATTTCACCAAAATCGGTGGAGCAGTTTCAGCGTGAAAAATAAACTTACATACAAACTTGCGTATTTAAAATGTTAGTGCACTGCACTTATACTAAATTAGACTAGTTTTTTTTTTTTTTTTTTTTTTTATGGTTGACAGGCTAGTTGTTTTCACCACAGCTCACCTGATGTTAAGTGAAGGTGTGGTCGAAGATGGTAAAGCACACCTAGCCTGGAATGGAACTGGCTCTCAAGTGAGGCTGCCGGAACACACCGTTAGATGCTTGGCGGTAGATTTTCAACTTGAGGGTGGTAGCTAGCCAGCCGAGTACTAGAAAGTACCCTACCACCATGCTATGGTTTCCTCACGATGTTTTCCTTCACCGGCAGCTCAAGCTCATTGTTGGGGTTTGAACCCACGCCCTTCGGCATGCGAACCTACCGCGCTAACCACTGAGCTATCATCGCTACAAAAAGTTTAGTTTAAACGCGCTAGTTAATTCTAAAAGAACTCTAACATGCAAGCTCCGTTTATATGGCTGGCTGTGTATTTCAAAATAATAACGGTTTCTAAAAAATATCTCAGTCAGGTGAAGTACGGTGTTAAACAAATTAGTGTTTCTCGAAACACAACTCTACTACTCAGAAAATATAGCAGAATGTACCTTCCACGTAATTTAGTCTCAACTTATACTAATACACGAAACAAATAGGGCACAAAATCTAAATTAAATTACCTTTTAAAACGTATTTAATACAGTTGTTGTTTTCTAAGAAAGCTGAAACTAGTACAGTATAAAACAGATTAAGGATAGAATTAAATCCTACTTGTTAAACTATTTAAAGTTGGCTTGTTAAAGTCTCGCTTAAGACTTGTAATTATAAACAGTTAAGTCATGTTTTGACTCGATCATAATTGTTTAGGTTGGAAAACTTTTTAGCTTTATGGAATGATTTCAAATTGTAATTGTTTGTCCTTTTCTATCAAGTCAAAGGTATGCTAGTTGTACTTCAAATTCATAATTTTAATTATAAAATTGTTTAATAAATTTGAAGTCAAAACTAATATTTAATTTATACATTAATATTAAAATAATAATAATTAGGTTTTGCTTTTTATAACGCCAAAGTAACAAGTCACAAATTACAAAACATGAGATGTTTTTATGTAAAAGTATTAATTTTAGTATCTTTTCAAGCAGTAAAGTAAGAGACTACGAGGACTGTACAAGTGTATAAGGTATAAGTCGCTATTTTTACCCGACAATGGCAAAGATAAAACAAAGAGTTATGTTTCTAGCAGCATGTTTCACCGTAACGTCGAAAGTACTTATCCGATTTTGATGAACGAGGTTCCAATCGATTTGTTATTATGTTTCGGGTGACATAGGATACATTTTTTATTTAATTTAATAATTATAGGAATGTAAGCTTTTTAGCTTCTTCGAATACGATTTCCTTAAAGATAAAAAAACGTAACATTTTTTTAACAAAAAGTTTGAGATGATCAAGACGCTCTATTGATGATAAGAAAGCGTGACCATGACCATTGCAGCAATACACATAAATTAGAGTAGCAAACCAATGTCAAGAACATCGCTGCTTTAGGGCTCATTACTTTCGACAGTTAGTCTCAACAGCCCTGTAATTTCGCTATTCTTGCTAAGGAGACCTATCACCAAGTTGGATACATAAATAAATGGGTAGAGTTGTGATTTTGTACCTTTTGAAAATATATATGTATTCTCTTTTACAAAATAAACCATTCCAATGGCCACCTACTAAGTAGTTGGATACAGAATCCTTTTCGCAGTCACGTCGGCACGTCTCCACGTTTCGAGATAAGAGAGCTGATAAGAAATGCTGCAGCGAAGTGTATTTTAGCTGTGAATCTGATAGCTCCGTTGTTGAGTAGAAACTTCTGCACGCTACAACAGAGGTAGCTGGACATTTCTACGTACTTTTGTTTGTTCTCATTTACATAGAAATTGTTGCAGAATGAAATACAGAAAGTTCAAAATGTGTTACATACATTAGTATTTTTATTTATTATGTTTCTTATCTCAGTCATTTTGAAAGGGAAAATTAAAATGTATTTATTTCTGTAACTAAAGTTTGACTTTGCATTAGGTAGGTTGGGACCTTCTTTATTGTGCTCCGTCTTAAAGGATACAGCTAAATAAATAAATAAACCTTTAAACAAAAAACCAATATAAACCTATTTTCACCTATGAAAATAGAAAGATAGCGGAAAGAGAAAGATAATTAAATTATATTGTACTAGCCGTGCCCCGCGGTGTTACTTGCTACATGTTTTCGGGATAAAAAGTAACCTGGGTGTTCATTCAGGGTATCAGCTACCTCCATACCAAATTTCATCCAAATCCGTTCAGTAGTTTTTTGCGTGAAAGAGTAACAAACATCCATCTATCTAAACTTTCATATTTATAATATTAGTGGGATAAAGAGTTTATAAATTAGGATTGTGTGCATGCCTCGAGCATTCATGCTCACCATTTTTGCGACGGCGTCGTGTGTCGGGTCGCTCTCTTCCCTCAGATATGGTTGAGGAGGGCGATGGTGATACATTACCTTACCTCTCTATATATTGCTTATAGTTTAACTTTTTCAATGAATAAAAAATAAACTTTTCAATTTTTTTTTAAATAAAGTAAAAAAATAAAAAAGTTGCCAAAGGTCCCGAAACCTTTGTATATTTGGAGTTGAAATAGTAAAAAAATACAGGACTGACGTAACCATCGAATGAGAGGAAAGAATTTCAATGGTTAATGTCGACAGCTCTAAAATTTCGCTAACTGCAGTACCCTTCAAACCGGAAAACAGTAATGTTTACACAATACTGTTGGGTGGCAGAATGTCTGGTACTGTGGTAGAACCTACTTAGACGACTTCCTGCTAAGAAAATCTACCAAGTAAAATGTAAATATTATTTGTATGTTTTTAATATGTATGTGTATGGTAATTAGGTATGTATGGTAATAGCCAGTTTGGATTACTTTTAATAGATGGCGTTCGCGGCAAAGCTATCATTTGACAGCTGCGTCATGCATAACTTATACAACTTTACATTCCTAGTTGTTTGAAATTTATTATCTTTTTAAAATCATTTTTGTGTCAAATCAATTTTAAGTGACACGAACATTACCGGGTCATCTAGTAATGAATAAAATAACATATGTTGGAAATACAAACAATGCTTGCGCGTTAGGTACTTTGGAGAGTATTAAAAAAAAATATTTTGAAATTGAGAAGTTAACAATAAAAACATAAAAATAGCTTTAAACTAAACAGCGTTATGAAAATTAGACAACTAATGTAATAAATTAAAATTAGTAATTAGAAACTAAATTAATCTGTTATGACAGCTCTGTTGACTCATTGGTAGTAGGTATAGTTGCTTCAAGAGCTGTAGGGCGTGAATTCAATTTCCACCCAAATTACTAAATCTGTAACTATATCACACTAATAATATAAAGGCAAAAGTTTGTGTGTGTGTTTGTATGATTGTAACTTCTTCGCGGTTTAACGGCTGGACTAATTTTGATACTATTTGGTATGGGGTAGCCGCCACCCTGGATTAACTCGTATGCTATTTTTATTCCGAAAAAATGCAGTGTTCACGTGGAAAACGCGGATAACACTGCGTGGTATAGCTAGTATTTTTATAAATACTTGACACAGTAAAATGCACATCGTGTGACGCCATTACTCTTTCCGGACGAAAGCGGAAAAAGTACTTGCGCCTATTATCTTTTCCGTAGCGCGCATGGCTTGAAGTCCGCGCAATATTTTCGTACCATTTACGTAATTGGTCCATAACAGTCGTTTTGTTTTACTGCCCCAATCCGGCGAGTGAAACGGAGGGTTGTATTGTGTTGTTTTGCATTGTTTTGTTGTCGTGTTTGTAATTAGGCTGAGTTGTTTTGTTCTGTTGTTTATTACTCTGTATGCAGAGTGGAAATAAAGATGGTGTAGGTAATCATTATAGTGAACAATGGCGAGTGGAAGCGATTATTGGGCCGATAAGCTAATAATTATACAGAAGACGTTTGTTATGAAAATAATCTGCAAATTTGGAATGATTGGTGGGATGGCGTTCAAACGTAAGCCTATTTGTTTGTAATAAACTAGCGGACGCCTCGCGGTTTCACCCGCGCAGTTCCCGTTCCCGTAAAAATACAGGAATAAAAAGTAGCCTATGTTACCCGGAGATAGTGTAACTTCCCAACGGTGAAAGAATTTTTGAAATCGGCCTAGTAGTTTCGGAGCCTATTTAACACAAACAATCAAATTTTGAAGCCAAGAAGAAAGACCACAAGAATTTGTGAGCCCCTATTTTATAACTGTTTGTCTCTATTTGTGGTTATGTTTTGTGTTACGAATTAAAATTATTTTGTTTCTCTTTTTTTCTTTTCTTTCAAATCTTTTCTCTTTATAATAGTATAGATAGATGATAGTTAATCTAGGGTCTGAGGGTATATGCAACCTAATGAGCACCAAAGTAGTGACACCCTGGACAATGTTTTGTTACAGTTTTGTGTATTCCCACAATGATCAGGGGCATAGCTATTTTTTAGCAATCAGGAGAACTTTCGCGTTCGTCTCAACACGCTGTACCTATATTCTTGGCAATCTGAAGTTTTTTAGTAAATTATCGTTAATTTTTGCTGGTACTCCTAAGACTCCCACTTCTACAGCACATAAATAAAACTTGTAACGATGATAGCTGAGCATTTATTTATTTATTTATTTATTGTTTTTAGACTAAAACGGCACAGTATGCCAATTACAATAGTCCTGAAAATAATATTAAAATAGGTATTCAGGTTCACTATTACCAATCTCTTTATCCTTGCACGCTTGCAGTAGTAAGCGCGGTCGATTCGCATGCCGAAGGGCGTGGGTTCAAACCTCAACAATCAGTTTGAGCTGCCGGTGAAGGAAAACATCGTGAGGAAACCATAGCATGGTGGTAGAGTACTTTCTAGTACTCGGCTGGCTAGCTACCCTCAAGTTGAAAATCTGTCGCCAAGCACCTAACGGTGTGATCCAGTAAGATGGTAAACACACCTAGCTTGGAATGGAACTGCCTCTCAAGTGAGGCCACTTGAGAGGCAGTTCCATTCCAGGCTAGGTGTGTTTACCATCTTCGTCCACACCGTCACTGTCAACCATAAATACTTTAAACCATTTATGGTAAATTTTAAGGTCATATTACTTATTTGGTTTTTATCGTTTGGTCTTTAGAGATCTACATACCGTATAAAACCCGTAAGCCTTCGGGACTCCGCACGTGTCATCCATTTGGGACGCGTCACGTATGAACAAGGCCGGTCGCGTGCGAATGATGTGAAATATGTCCCCTTACAAATGTTACCGGGAAAACACACATTTATTTTTCATCCCGTTCAAGTACTCCGAATGGAATTTGAACATGTATGTGTCGGAATTTACGTTTTGTAAACGTTTGTGACGTATTACAAGCATTGTAGTATCGTGTCATAGGTATTTGATATATCTATGAATCGTAGACCCTAGATAATTTGACACTCGTTAAAATTGAATCTATCGATAAATTGATGTTTGTTCTGTGTCTGGGTGTTCTATATGTGTTATAAGTATGCATTTACAAAAATTCAAGTTCAAATTATAATAAAAAATATATATGTATTCTATCAGTTATCTGACTTCCATTACACAAGCTCTGCTTAGTTTGAGGTCAGATGGCGCTGTGTGTAATGTCCTACGAAATTTATTTAAACTAGATTTTTTTATCGGCCCTTTGAAAAACTACTCGTTATCCCACTAATATTATAAATGTGAAAGTTTGGAAGGATGGATGGATGGATGGATAGATGGGTGTTTGTTACTCTTTCACGCAAAAACTACGGAACGGATTTGGATGAAATTTGGTATGGAGATAGCTAAAACCCTGGATTGACACATAGGCTACTTTTTATCCCGAAAAAATATAGCGGGTAACACCACGGGGTGCAGCTTGTATTATAAATGTGAACGTTTGGATGGATGGATGAATGTTTGTTACTCTTTCACGCAATAACTACTGAACGGATTTGGATGCAATTTGGTATGAAGGTAGCTGCAACCCTGGATTAGCACATAGGCTACTTTTTATTTCGAAAACATGTAGCGAGTAACACCGCGGGGCGCAGATACTTTTGAATAAAATCAGTATTAATTGGTCTCCTTAGTATTTTTTTTTACTGGGACCTAGGTGTAGCCGAAGATAGTAAACACACTATCTTTGACCACACTGTTAAGTTAGGTTACTGATAGGTGCTTGGCGACAGATTTTCAACTTGAGGGTGGTAGCTAGCCAGCCAAATACTATAAAGTACTCTACTACCATGCCATGCTTTCATCACGACGTTTTCCTTCATCGGCAGCTCAAGCTCATTGTTGGGATTTGAATCCACGTTCTTTGGCGTGTGAACCGACCACCCTAACTACTGAAGTATCATCGCTAAATATATATATATATATATATATATATATATATATATATTTGAAGATGAAAGAATGATACCATGCCCGCCAACATGCAACACAGTTTGTCCAACAACAACAATGCAAGTCCGGATTTCTCTACTCTCTAAAATTTGAAGGTCTCACTAAACATGGCAGATTCATTGGACAATGATAAACTGAAGTCGCTAACTCAACCGAAAAAATACGGACTTCTTTTCGAAATGAAAAGTGAATAATTTAACAAACGTTTAAAATAATAAATCAATGAACAATGTTTACTTGATTTTTTCCTCCCCTCTTGGTTATTTAAACTCCAGTTATTTTAAACTCTTGATAATTAGAAATTTTTCTCTAGCTTTTAAATATCAAATCGTCGAGAGTTGACTGTATTTTACTTTGTGGAAGATCTTCATAGTAGGAGCTCGTCTGATAGATACCACCGCAGTACCAGATATTCTGCCGCCTAGCAGTAGTGTGTTAACATTAGAGTGTTTCGGTTTAAAGGGTACTGTAGCTAGAGAAATTTCAAGACATTTTTGCTCATTATTTTAATATACGAGAGTGGTTAGTCACAATTTAAAAGTCGTAGTTTCTGAATTAAGATCAAAAGCGACATTCACGAAGTTCGCAAGATTTTTCTCGTCAGGAACGAAAGGCGAATTCAATATACGGTACGAGTTGTATAGTACTTTTTGTTCGATGTAGAGTGCTCCAGCTAAAGGGTCGTACAGTGTCGGACAGTTAAAAGTGTACAAACGAAAGACGGTTTTTTTCTAGCATGTAATATATTTATACTTGTAAGTGAGACAAAACGTTTATTGAGATAAAAACTACTATTGCAAAAATTATACTATTTACAAAATACAAAAAACTGTCTAAAAATCGGTCAGAGGAGGACATACAAATCCAAATCCAAATCCAAATTATACATACAACTTCTAAGTTGTATGTATAATTTTTTTAATTTATTTACAAATAATGTAGAAAATTACAAAGAGCGAACAATACCCTGAAATTTGCACTAGGAAAAACTGTGTCACAAAATCCAGTGTCTTTGTAAGTAAGTTACTATATTTTTGTAGTCATGATATGTATACCGTTTGTAAAAGTATAAAATACTAGCGAACGCCTCGCGGTTTCACCCGCGTAGTTCCCGTTTCTGAGAAAATGCAGGGATAAAAAGTACTAGAGCCTATGTCACTAGAGGATAGTGTAACTTCCAAAGGTGAAAGAATTTTTGAAATCGGTCCAGTAGTTTTGCGTTACAAACATACAAAAACAAAAAAAAAACAAAAACACAAATATTTCTTCTGTATAATATTAGTGTAGATTGTAGTTCTCTGGAAAATTACTTCGATCCAGATATGACTCAATAAATTATGATATTGTAAACGTACATTAAAATTAAGGTTTATTCCAGAAATCTTCCTTGCGTCATGCCAAGGGGATTTTTTGGTAAATAAAAAAATGCTCACGTGAGTTAACCCAGAAACTGTTTTGCACTGCATAATTTCATTATCTGTCCGTCCAGGATTTCCCTGCGAGTGGTTTTATAGTCCCGGACCGCAGTACCGGATTATAACTGATCCCAAGTTGAGCCAGCGGTACCGTTTGTTTCGATCGGTACAATACTACCGCTATAATACTGTTATATTGTGTGATGTAATCGAAGTCGGATACCCGTAAATTACAACGGGCTTAACCGAGATTTCTATAAATTCAGTTTGGTTGAGAACAATAGGTGAGAAAGATTGCTACTTCATTTAATATTACAGGTAACAATGTGATACCTACTTTATGAATACATTTAACAATTAACATGTTCTATGGGAGCGATGTAGGGTTACGCGCTTTTGTTTCGAGTAACCCATTCAATGGCTTTACCGTCACTCTAAACAAAGACCCTATTCAAGACCAGAGAAGGTCTAGACAAAGTAACTTTTGATTAGCGTGCACGCTAATAGAAAAGCTAATTATGTACATGATTGATATAAAATATAAGCCGTCTATATGACACGGGACAGTTTTTTTTATAATTAGCAGGCTAGGCGTTGACTACAGCTTATGTTAAGTGACTATGTGGTTAAAGATGGTAAGCACAGTTAGCCTTGATTGGGACTAGTTTTCAAGTAAGGTCGTCGGAACACGCTGTTATGTGCTTGGCGACAAATTTTTAACTTGAAGTTGGTAGCCTAGCACCATGTAAAAGGTTTCTTCACGATGTTTTTCCTTCACCGGCAGCTCAAGGTCATTATTAGGATTTGAATGCACGCCTTTTGGCGTATGAATACTTCGGCGGCATATTTTAGGCAAGCGTGTTCCATCTTCGGCCACATCGTCACTTTCCACTAGGTGAGATCGTGGACAAATGCATGCTTAGTCCGATGTAAAAAAAAAATGAACCGACCGCGCTAAACACTGAGCTATCATCGCTACAATAGCTTATGTCAATCCCGTATTTTTTTGATTTTGCTTAGCTAGGCTCTTTGATATGTTAGGATTGATTGGACCATTCATGTAGGAAAAAGCTTTGCGACTACATGTCTTATGCTTGTGGGACAAGATTGACAGTCGCATAACTTCTTTGTAATCGCTCGACTAAGATGAGGTCACGATACCTTCGCTGACGCTTTGTGGGGTCTGGCAAGTGACGTCACACACAAGTATCGCACGGCGCTCCCTTAAGGGCAGCTAACGAATTAGCACACGCACAAATTAGAATAAAATAACATTTTATTACCACTTTAGCCCATCATGGTTTTACTGTTTTGATATTATATCTTACCGGACTCTAATGTTTGACCACAACATATCTTTATTGAAGCTTTTTTTTTATGTAAGAAGTAATGAGACGAACGAGACGCTCTCCTGATGGTAAGAGATAACGCCTGCCCATGACCATCGCAGCGATACACAGAACTTTAAGTAACAAAACAAAGTCCAGGGCATCACTGCTTTGGCACTCATTACTTTGAGACTTTAGATAGAGTTAGTCTCAACAGCCCAGTAATTTCGCTAGCTGCAGTACCCTTCAAACTGGAACACAGTAATGCTTACACACTACTGCTTAGCGGCAGAAGCGAGCCAAGTTGTTATAAGTATAAATACATATATTTTACTATATGGGACCAACCCTGAAATCGTAAATAAATCAGCTGTTATATTTAGTCAAGGATGAATCGCATTTAACTATTCTAAAAACTCTTTATTGTGCACACCATAAATAGAAAAAAAGTACAGAGAACAAAATAATCTTATGAGCTTTTTGTAGCGATGATAGCTCAGTGGTTAGCGCGGTGGGTTCGCATGCTGAAGGACGTGGGTTCAAACCCCAACAATGACCTTGAGCTGCCGGTGAAGGAAAACATCGTGAGTAAACCATAGCATGGTGGTAGGGTACTTTCTAGTACTCGGCTGGCTAGCTACCACCCTCAAGTTGAAAATCTACCGCCAAGCATCTAACTGTGTGTTCCGGCAGCCTCACTTGAGAGCCAATTGCATAGGTGTGCTTTACCATCTTCGGCCACACCGTCACTTAACATCATAACATCAGGTGAGCTGTGGTCAAACACCTGGACTATAACATAAAAAAAAAGCTTGTGCCACAAGTAGCGGTATATCGCTAAGAGCGATCTCTCCAGAAAAATCTAGGCAACCAAAAATTGAAAACACGATAGATAAAATAAGAGACAGATGGGAGATGTACCCTTAGCAAGTAATAAATAAATATCGTAGGACTATACACACAGCGCCATCTGGCCCCAAACTAAGCAGAGCTTGTGTGATGGAAGTCAGATAACTAATAGAATACTTTAATTTTTTTTTGTAAATACATACTTATAATAAATATATAGGTAGAACACCCAGACACAGAACAAACATTTGTTTATTTACAAAATGTTTGCCCTGAGTGAGAGAGTATAGCGTTTCGTGTAAAAACTCATAACGCATATAAGTTATATGTTACCCTTCTTATAGTTTGCCACTGTTCCTAGCCGCAGACCTTGCTAATGAACCATGCAGTTATTGATTTCCGTGCTTTACTTAGTCTATTTGTACTGTGTTTGAGTAAATAAATTAACTCAGTTTGATATGTTTCTAGTGAAAGTAAGTAGCTACTTATATTATATGAGTGTACCATTTTTTAAAGTTTTTTTTTTAATGTAAGTAGTAATGAGACGAACGAGAACCTGACCATGACCATTGCAGCAACACACAGAACTTTGAGTAACAAAACAAAGTCTAGGGCATCACTACTTTGTTTGGCGCTCATTACCCTGAGTGAGACCCTCGACGGCTAGTTTCAACAGCCCAATAATTTCGCTAGCTGCAGTACCCTTTAAACCGGAACACAGTAATGTTTACACACTACTGCTTAGCGGCAGAATAACTGGTACTGCGATGGTACCTACATAGACGATCTCCCGCTAAGGAGATCTACCACCAAGTAAATAAAAGTAATGAGACTAACGAGACGCTCTCCTGATGGTAGGAGATAACGCCTGACTATGACCATTGCAGCGATGCGCAGTACTTTGAGTAATAAAACAAAGTCCAGGGCATCGCCGCTTTAGCGTTCATTACTTTGAGACATTAAGTGGTTAGCCAATACTTCTGTTTCACTTGCGTTTTCCGAGATAAAAAGTATAAAAAAATGATGGATTCACATACGACAAATTTATAATCTAAAATTATCTCCGATTAAACTAATACATATACCTGATATGTACTTAACTGACTGATTAAGTCGACTTCAAGTTTTATAACGAAACATTTTTTTTAAATTAGGTATGTGTATACTTTTGTTTAGTAGTGATGTTACCTCAGTGATTAGCACGGTCGGTGTACACACCGAAGGGCTTGGGTTCAAATCTCAACAATGAGCTTGAGCTACCGCTGAAGAAAAATATCGAAAGGAAACCATATCATGGTAGTAGGGTACTTGGCTGGCTAGTTATCACCCTCGAATTGAAAATCTGTTACTAAGCACCTAACGGCGTGTTCCGGCCTCACTTAAGGTGGTACAATTTCCATACAAATAAATTTTTGCCATTTATGGACTAATGGAGCATGATTTTACAGTGAAATCACAGCTACTGGCATTTACTTTGGTCTTTATTTGCGGTAAATCACAATTGCTTGAATAAAACAATTGATTATTAGCATTATCTACTATTTTATTCAAAAGTCATAAATTCATAAACCATTTATAAATTTGATTTTATGCTAATCCCCATGACTGTGTCAAACGGTGACTGTAAAATTATACTGCATTTGTCCATAAATGGGAAAAAATTGTTTGTATGGAAATCGAACCACCTTAAGCCAGTTTTATTTCAGGCTAGATGTGTTTACCATCTTCAACCACATCGTTACTAATCTGATAAGCTGCGTTCAAACCAACGCTGTCTACCATTTAAAAAAAAAATCATCGTGACTACCTGGATTCTATAGTAAATTCAAGACCACGGTGCAACGTGGAATTCCCAAAACGTCGACGTAAATAAAAAGAACAAATATGTAAAATGAATTCCTCAATCACACAAAAATGTGGCTTAACAAACTTTTAAAAGGTTTTAACTCTGGGAATTTTAATAGAAACGGCGCCGGAGCCACGCCGCTTGATACCTTTGTAAGGTTTAATTAACGTTGGGGAAACGTGAAACTTTAATGTTTGTTAATGTTTTGTGTTCAACTTTTGGTTTCGCGTTAATAAAATATTATATAGCCTGTGTTTTAATTTCACTAACAAGCGAGGCTTTACCGACGACTTTGAAGTTCTTTTTAAAAACAAGTTGGGATACCGAACTTAGAGCAAACGGGATACAATTCAAACTTTAAGTTTAACAAAATCTAATTTATATTTATCAGTAACATCATAGTAAAACACTTATAAAAACAGTTTTTTTTTGCACACGAAGCCGGGGCTACTTGCTAGTCTATACTATTATAAAGAGGAAAGATTTGATTGTTTGTTTGTTTGTATTAAATACGCTCCGAAACTACTGAACCGATTTTAAAAATTCTTTCACCGTTGAGAAGTTACACTATCTCCGGGTGACATAGGCTACTTTTTATCACTGTATTCCCACGTGAACGGGAACTACGCGGGTGAAACCGCGTGGCGTTCGCCAGTATGAAATAAATCTAACAAAAAGATAGAATGATCAATAATATTATAAGTGTTCAATTGTTTTGAAACATTGTATAAGACAGCATAAACATCATACGTCACTTCAAACAGTTCCGTTCGGAAATTAAACCTCAAAGTCAACTCATGTCAAAGCTACCGGGAATTGACGTTCATTGTTCCAATCCCACTTAATTATGAAACTTAACATCATATTATAAAGCATGTTTTACTTTGCAAGTGTGTTTGACAGTCGAGTTAAGGGCACTCATGACTTTGACGAACTGAGTGCTTGAGTAAATGTACGCTGGAGTGCGACTCACTGAGCACCCTTAAGCTCGGAAACGAAAGATGATTTTTTCAGACGTCAGTGTTAACGACTTTTATAGTCATTGACGAGTGTTTTCAAAGCCTTGAAATTAAAATGTGACTTTTTAATCTTACTAGCTGCGCCCCGCGGTGTTTCCCGCTACATGTTTCCGGGATAAGAAGTAGTCTATGTGTTAATCCAGGGTCTCAGCTCCCAAATTTCATCCAAGTCCGTTCAGTAGTTTTTGCGTGAAAGAGTAACAAACATCTATCCATCCAAACTTTCACATTTATGATATTAGTTGGATTGCGTAAAGTAAAATTTGTAATCCGCATTTTTTTATGATTGATAGGCTACATTTTTGACTACAGGTCACCTGATGTTGAATGAAGGCGTGGTTGAAGATGATAAAGTACACCTAGGATGATATAGAAATGGCTCTCAAGTGGGGCTGCTGGAACACACCGTCAGGTGCTTGGCGGCAGATTTTCAACTCTAGTGTGCTAGCTAGCATCTGACAGTGTGTTCCGGCATCCTCACTTGAGAGCCAGTTCCATTCTAGGCTAGGTGCGCTTACCAACTTCGACCACATAGTCACTTAGCATCAGGTGAGGTGTGGTCAAACACCTACCCGGTCAACTATGTAAAAAACTATTAGTTGATATAATTTCTAAAGAAATGAGCCTGCAATTCAAGGCGAATTGTCAGCTTTATTACAAGGTCAACTTTTTTTAATGGTACCCTAAAATGATGTGGTCGAAGATTGTAACATCTTTGACCTGAAACATCATGTGAGCTGTGGTAAACACTCAACAATAACAACAAAGTGACAATTTCAAACAGCCTACAACTGGTAAACTCTACTTAATGATTCTTTGTTTTCAGAAAACCAAGTAAATTGATAATTAATACGTTAAAGTAATCAAGTAATAAGTAAGTTATCAAGTAATTGTTAAGCTAAAGAAAGTGACGATAAGTTGTTAAGTTTCATGACAATATTTTGTCAAAATATCAAATTAAGTGAAATAAGTTTAAATTAGTAGGGAAGTGAATTAAAAGCAATTCAGTAGTCAATTCAAGTTTAAACCATCTGTGATTGTGTTTCAACCCTAAGTAGACTGATTAAGTGTTAGTCACATAAAATTGCTTTAAAACGGAATCAATAAAAAAAAAAACAAGTCACAAAAAAATTCTAACAGTTTTACTAAACTGCCAAAAGTCACCAATACAATCGTAGTAAGAGTGGCACCATACAAGTTCATTGTGAAGAAAAACAAATAAAAAAAAGGTTATAAAATCTTGTGCAAAATTGAGTGGACGTTATAAAGTGTGTGACAAGTTGACGAGAGTGGCCCACGATACGAAAAGACCACTTTTTAGCATCAAGATGGCGTTTGCAGCGGCACGTATGATACTGAAAGACAAACGGCGCAAGGCCTCCAAGGAAGATTTTAGAGACCCCAGGAATAGAAGCAAGGTATATGTTAGACTAATATTTTAATTTATAGGACTCGTTTTTTTTCATTTTACACGTAGAAGGATTAAAGTTATACATGCAACAGAATTTTTTTGTGTTAAATTTTTGTAATAGTAATTTTAATTTATTCATAAGCAACTAGACTAACATTTATACATAAAACAAAATCGAAACTAATAATAATACAAATACAATACTAAGAAAAAAACTTAAAATGTCATTAACAATAACAATCGTAAAATTGTAACAATATATATATATTTTTTTTTATCTTTGTTTATTTTTACATGAGAAAATGTTTTGTAGGCAAAACCACCTTAATATGCATAAATTATAATGTATAGTATAGTGACCAACATTTACAAGGAATTGACACTCCTTCCATCACCGCGACCTCGGAGCGCCTCTCCGCCTCCGAGCTCAGCAGACTGGTTGTGTTACTGGGACGAAGCGCTAGCCCAAGGAAAACGTGCCATGGGAAGACAGGTTACACTATGCTGGTCGGAACTAATTATATTCCAGTGATCTGAAAAAAGTTATTACATTTGCCTACATAACAGTGTCTGAGAGGTCTAAAGACCTGAACTGAGAGAAAATATAGACAAGACATGTTTATACATTTAAAAGTTATGGTAAAATTACGAAACGTAGGTACAATGCACATACATGTACCCTGAAAACATTACACTCCTTTTTTGGGCAGCCATGTAAAAATATGCCTGAAATTGTTGACTGATTTAATTTCATTGACACGAATGCAATGAATGCTATTGATAGACAATTGCAATTAAAATCACAATAGTAGAGCTTTTAGATAGTTCGTTAGTTTGGTTCGTTCGGAAACTTCTCATTAGCGGCATTGAATGCTTGCTAAATGTGCCGCACGTTACACCGTTGTGTATTAAACGATATCAGTCCTTATTTACGAACGCTGTTTAAAGTCAAAATGAGCTTGAAGTAACTCGTGATATGGGGATTTGGCGGGAACGCGGAAAGAGTCGTGTCGCCTTGTTGTATTTTTTTCCAAAACTTGTGTTTTGTCGAGTGTTTATGCATAAAAATAGTGTTGTTTTATTGATAAAGTGCCGAATCACAAGCGCGAGTGTGGGAAAATGATATAATGTGGTGAAACATGACTTTTCGTGTTGCTTCCAAAAAGCCATCGAAGCTTTATAGTAAAGTCGCCACTACTTTACTAAAACATGACCGGACTTTATTTTATTATTTATTGGCAAATACTCAAAATGCGACTTCAAAACAAAAAAAAACTCGCGATATTTGCGTCAGTGAGAATTTGATATTACTCTGAGGAAACTAATTGGTATTTTTTTTTAATGTAAAAAGTAATGAGACGAACGAGACGCTCACCTGTTAGTAAGAGATAAACGCCTGCCCATGTCTATTGCAGCGATATACAGAACTTTTGAGTAGCAAAACAGAGCCCAAGGCATCGCTGATTTGGCGCTCATTATATAAGACATTACTTGGTTAGTCTCAACAGCCCTGCAATTTCGCCAGCTGGCACTCAATTAGTAAAAAACATTTAATCTGTAAAAATATGTCTTATCCTTGTATTTATTATTTTTTCTAAGGAGCATTCTTCTTCGGTACAAGCTGAGGAATCCAGGATCAAATTAGTTATCTGAAGATCACCATCATCACAACGACCATCACCACTACCATCATCATCATCATCACCGCCATCATTAGAAGCATAAAAACGAAGTATAAATGTATGTACTGTTTATTTTCAGTTTTAATGTAGTAATATCGTATTCGCGTATATTGGATATGAATATTTGCAACGTGACGTGAAGACGTGGTTATGTCATGGTCACAGCATTTGTACGTCAATGCGTACACGTTTTTGAACACGAAGAATTCTTTGGATTTCTATAAGCCCTCACACGGAACAATTTGATCTTTAAATTACAGAGTTGTGTAATTAAATTATGGATGTGCATGACAGATATGTTGTTATAACATCCAATTGTATCACCCGATTTTGTTATGATCAGTTTTCTGAATTGCCTCCAACTATGAAATCAAATTTATTCACGTCAATAAAGATTAAAAAATGTTACATTTCGGTGTGATAGTTAGTCTCGCCTAGTGCTCGCTCGTGGCTCGGGAAATCATTATAAACTTTAACGAGTTTCGCACTTAATGGTGATTCTTCCAGGACTTTCAGAAATTAAATTTCTTTAGCATTTCTGTTCGATCAAACTTTAGTTGCCGTGATGAATACTTTTGGGATGCGTAAAATAATTTATTGAAGTTAACCCAAGTTTTTTTTTTGGTTGAAGATGGTAAATTTTACCGTGTGACGTTAGATGCTGACGTTAGATGAGGTGGCGACAGATTTTCAACTAGAGGGTGGTAGCTAGTCAGCCGAGTACTAGAAAATACTCTACCATCATGCTATGGTTTCTTCTCGATGTTTTCCTTCACCGGCAGCTCAAGCTCATTGGTGGGGTTTGAACTCACGCCCTTTGGCATGCGAACCGACCGCGCTAACCACTGATCGCTACAACTATTTGTGTAGTAAAACATATAAAAACAGTCATCTCACAAGTTCACGTCACAATTCGCGAAATTGACAATATTAAAACGTCACAATACCTAAATATAAAAGAAGAAACTGATAGACTGATTCACTGACTGATTGTAGTCTAGTCTACGCACAATTGAAACCGCTGCGTCTAGAAACATGCAATTTTGCGCAAATGCGTGCACTAAGAAAGAATTTTCAAAAATGGGGTTCAAAATGGGTGTTGGAACTTTATAGGAAACTTAGTTATTTTTGACACATTAGTATCTACACTGCACCCATGCGAAGCCGGGGCGGGATGCTAGTTTATTATAAAATTAATTAATATCACGAAAGTCATGAAACTAGATTCCAAAAAGTGGATATCGATTAATTATTGCGGGTATCCAAAGATACATATACTACTATTTGACAGCCCCGTTGGCTCATTGGTAGTATATCTGCCTTGAGAGCTGTAGGGCGTGGGTTCGATTCCCACTCAGGGAAAACATTTTGTGAATAAACAAATGTTTGTTCTGTGTCTGGGTGTTCTGTATGTATTAAAAGTATGTATTTACAACAAAAAAAAGTATTTTTGTATTCCATCACTTATCTGACTTCCATCACACAAGCTCTGCTTAGTTTGGGGCCAGATGGCGCTGTGTGTATAGTCCTACGATATAAAACAAATAAAAAAAAAAACTATTTATTTATTTATTTAATTTAAAATTTTGCTATATTACTAAGCAACTATAGACGTCTTCTAATCCCAGTAGTACAAAAAGCTGTAAAAAGTTCGTATGTCTGTGGCTTGAAACCTAACCGTTCGGCATTCCCTTGGGCCCTGTTATAATCTACGATTTGTTCGCGCCATTTTTTATAAGTACAAACTTTTATATTCCCGCGAGCTATCCGATAAAGTTGTAGCTCTTTTTCACACTGTCGAGTTAAGTGTAGTTATGTACTTTTCTTGTATTTCTGTGATTGTATAATGTTTTTTGTTACAATGAAAAATACGGCATCTTTTATGATTTATCGGAAGAACCTAAGTAGAAAAAAAACAAGTGATCAAGAATAAATAAATAATTTAAAAAATACGGATCCACACCCCTAAGCCCAAATGCAGCTAGGTTTTAGGTATTTTGGTATAAACAGCTAAAAAATTTTATGAAAATCATTTAGTAGTAAATGATTTTCATAAAATTTGTATCAAAATAATATGAAATAATAAAACTTTGAAATAAAGAAAGATTTTTTTAAATCGGTTTATAAATGATGGAGTGATGTGGTAACAAACATTTAAAAAACTGAGAACTTCCTTCTTTTTGAAGTCGGTTAAACATAAACCTGACTCCAGAAACATGATACAAAAAAAAAAAAACATAATATAAATGTAGACACAATCAGAACCGTGGAAGAAGCTCACACCCATTCATAAATCGGAAACTAGTTTTCCTTGAACTAACTAAAAAGGATTTCTTAAATCATAGCTAAAACCACTTCAATCCTTCTAAAATTAAAAACAGTTTAGCCATTTGGTAGTTACGATACAACAAACAGACAAACAGACACGTTAAAAATATTACACCTCTCGTTTTCGGTCGGGGGGTTAAAAATGTCAGGTTCTATGACGCTATGAGGCCAACGGCTCGTAGAAGGTCTACGGAGCGTAGCATCTCCTCATACGTGAAGTACAATTTGGGTGTCTTCAAATCTAGAGTAAACAGGTTTTTACTAGGTAAGCATGCTTCATCTTGGACTGCATCCTGCTTAACATCAGGCAGGGTGTAGTCAAACGCGAACCTATCATGTATAAAAAAAAAAATAAAAAAAATACGTGATTTAATAAAATAAATGTATTTTCTAATATTTTTGAAGTTACCTGGTATTTGGAATAAAAGTAAACACGGGTGTTTTATATTCCCTATACATTCCTTTACATAACAATAAATTTTACTTTCAATGGAATGTTTATCTATTCACAAAGCGATGCGACCCACTTTACTACAAAAGAAATGTATCAGCCGGTATTATGGCACTGAATGGAAAAAAGTCTTGCCTAAGATTTTTTTTTATTATTGATAAAAATATTATGACCTGCTTGGCAAGTTATTTGCATGTAATTCTAGAGTCATATCTTCGGATTGTATTTTTTTTATAAATTCTACCACTGCTCAAGTTTTTTATTGTGGAAAGGGTAAGGTAAAGGCGGGTTGACAGTCTTCACACATTTTCTACCGCGTTCCTACCAAACACCTCTTGCACAGTAGTTATTTGGAACTAACTTACTGTAATATTTGAGCTACGCAAAGCCAGCCGGAAGTGCGGCCTCATACGCCGGATATTGGGCGGCGTAGCGCTGCTACGAACGCTACGCGCTACGATTGCGCTACACCTGCGCTACGGAATTATTTTTTACGGAATTAAGTTGTAGCGATAATAGCTCAGTAGTTAGCACGGTTGGTTCACACGCCGAAGGGTGTCGGTTCAAACTCCAACAATGAGTTTGAGCTGTCGGGGAAAGAAAACATCGTATATAAACTCACCTGATATTAAGTGACGGTATGGTCGAAATTGATAAAGCACACTTATCCTGGACTAGATAATTTTCTTTATTAGACTTGTTTGATTGTAAAGATGCAATAGTAATGAAACATCTATGAAACGAAATGGAGTATTAAAGATTTTTAGAAAAACGCACCGTGTTTAACTAAACCCCTAACAATTTGGCGCTGTCAGTTTTAAGACGAATTATAGCTTCCGCTAACTTCCTGGTATAAATTCCCCCAATAACGCGTCTAACCTATAGCCAGAGGCGAGAAATCCTCGACCGGAATCGAGTAGTAATAGAAACTGGGTCGAGGAAACAAGTATCGCTTAAACTATGACCTGTAGTTATTATTCTCATTAAATATGAGGTTGGAGTCGAAGAATTAAATTAAAAAAAATTGTACGACAATTTTCAAAGCGCGACGTTTGTTTTTGTTTTTGACAGGCTAGGTGCTTGAACACAACTCACCTTATATTATGTGACGGTGTGGGCGAAGATGGTAAACACACTTAGATTGGCATGGTACTCGCTCTCAAGTGGCTGCCGGGACACAGCGTTGGGTGCTTGGTGGCATATTTTCGACTTGAGCGTGGTAGCTAGTTAGCCAAGTACTACAAAGTATCCTATCAACACGCTATGGTTTCCTTTATCGGCATCTCAAGCTCATTGTTGGGGTTAGAACCCACGCCCTTTGGCATGCGAAACGACCGCGTTAACTACCGAGCTATCATCGCTACAAAATTTTAGTTGGATTTGCTGTTAAAGTGTGTTTTCTTGTTTTTTTTTAAATTTTATTTTCTTTCCATGATTGCTTAAATTGAACGGCAACTAGAGCTAACGGTACGGCCCATGTTACAACTCGCAATTATAATTTGTAGCAGATATTCTGTTAGCTAATTCCATGGTCGTTTCTTGCGCAAATGTTGGCCGGATACTTCAGATGATTCATTGCCGCTATGAATTACGGGATCGTTATCTGATTATGGGGTTGGCAGGATTTACTTTGACATAATGGTTTGAAGGGACTTTGTAATAGTAATGTTCTAGAAGAGATAATTATATAGGGGCCGTAATTTGTGCTCGATTTCTAAGAATACGACGTAAATAAAAAATATCGTAGGACTTTATACACAACGCCATCTAGCCGCAAACTAAGCTAAGCTTGTACAATGGGAACCAGGTAACTCATATAATAATTATATCCTTTTTTACTGTAAATATATACTTATGTATAATGCATACAGAACACTCAGACACAGAACAAATATTTATCGTCACATAACTAAATATATTCATTATTTTTCGACCACTATTTATCTTCATGTACACAATATACATTATGGTTTTTATATATGTCTCTATGTATACATTTCGTTTTATTTAAATACATTGTTTTTACATGCTTAAAATGTATTATTTAATATTTTTTTAAAATTATTTGCATTCAGATTCTGTGTTACAACATCTTCAATCTGTTCTTAATATGTATCGTGTTTTCTATTCTTGGTTGCTTGGAAGATATCACTCTTAGCAATAAGGCCGCTACTTGTGGCACTAGCTCATAAGATGTTTTGTTCTGTGTACTTTTGCTGTTTTTGGCGTGCACAATAAAGAGTTTCCATCTATCTATCTATCTATCTATCTATCTATCTATCTATCTATCTATCTATCTATCTATCTATCTATATAACCGCTGAGTTATCATCGCTACAAAAAAATCATAATCCGGCCAAGCCTTTATCCGATTATCCCAGTGTGTCACAAACTTGAGGGTGAAAATAATAGAAATCTCATGTCAACGTCAGTCGCAAGATCTGACAATCGACTTCTGACAACTGAAGTCTCGCGGGACCACGACGGATAGCGGACTACTTCTCGAGAAATCTATTTCTTGGAAACACTGGCAGTCGTTTAGGTAACATTATTTTTTTATTCCCGAGAGATTTTTAGCGTCGCAACTCTACCAGTGTTAAATTTCTTAATTTTTTATTAATAATGATAAAAATAAAACAATATTGGACGGCATTTTTATACAGCGCCATCTAGCATCAAACTGTACTATGAAAACATGATATCTTGTTCAAAGTTACTTTTTTTTTTTGTTAAGTTAATGCCCGGTTCTTCGTACATGGTGCAATAGCATTCAGACTAATTCTTTTCCAAGTATAACATTTAAAATATAATCAATCAAAATCGGTTTAGCCGTTTTCAAGTTACGCGCCTATTAACGTCATTTTATTTTTATGTTAATACAAGGTACCTACAAGCTGAATGCCCGGTACTTTGTATCCGATGCGATATACCTGACCCTCATATACATAATATGTATTACTATGTATAATAACATTAATCAAAGTACGACAAAACGAGTACGACCTCTCAAAACAAACATTTGTGTAAATGATTGTTTGACATTCATCCCCTAAGATAAATTATAAGGTATTACATTTTCTTAGAACCAAAAGTAATAACACTTCAAAAGTCTAAAGTTACAAAACTCGGTACGTTTACCAAGCATACAAAAAGAAATTTCGAATAAAACAACGGGAAAAATTACAGGGCTGTTGAGCCTAACCATCGAAAGTCAAAAAGAAGCGACACACTGGACTTTGATTACACAAAATTATGTGCACCATTGCAATGGTCATGGACATGTTATCTCTTACCATCAGAAGAGAGTCTCGTTCGTCTTATTACTTTTACAGTCGTAAACTGAAGGACAAATAAAGCAGACACTACTAAAACCACCAAAACCTAGCCACCAACGTGCCCAGTTAAGAATCTATACAAAAAAACTTGCCAGAATGCTGGCAACATTGCCACGCTGGATGGCAATGCTTAGCTTTTGACCAAAGTAGGTACCAGCATTCTGGTCACCTGAAGCCTCCTCTAAACTTTTGAAAACGTTTAGAGGAGGCTTTACTTTACTTTTACATCAAAATAAAACTCTTTTTGGAAACGTATCTCCAAAGCGGATTAATTAAGATTTGAATGAAGAAAAATTTTATACTGATTAGTAGTTAGTAATTTGGTAAATATTAAAATGGAGAAAATTTCATAGTCTATACATAAATAAGCACAAAAGCTACCTATTTTTTGAAAATATGCACTGACTGTAAGATTTCAGATGAAACCATTCGCGGAAGATAAAGATATATATATCTGTATATAAAGGTAAATATATATATAAATGTATCTTTACCTCCAGCAATGAATTTTCTCGTTGAAGACCCATCATCGAGGTTCGGATTCAATGAAATCAATTTGTTCCCTATTTTAGAACATTTGTATTCAACTTGCATTTTCAGAGAATATCTTGAATGTACAAGTACTACAAAGAAGTTTAAATTGATCTACGATTAAGATACAACAATGGAATGCTGCTGTTCGATTAATTGAAACTATTGTATAGAATGATATGATATCCTTTAAATTATTGTAGTCTGTACCACAGGAAATAATGTTACACACATGTTTTTATTTTGACTCCAGTAATGCTAGACCGTTTAGTAAAAACGTCATTAATTACATATCAAATAGTACCTTAAATGGTAAACTACTGTTTTATTAACGTACTTCAAAATTTATAGGGGGTTCAATTCGGTTTTATTATAAATAATAATTGTATGTGTGTGTGTGTCTATTATAAGCATGTAGGTATTTATAAAAAATATAGTTTACAGTTTGATTTGTTTGAGGCTAGATGGCGCTGTGTGTAATGTCCTACAATATTTATTTATTCAAAATTTCTGCATTTTTTATATATTAGTCAGGTGAGACATGGAGAGATTTGTACATACATAATATGTTTACTAGCTGAGTTTCCTGTACTTCGTACCTACCCTGTTGTGTTCGGCCTTTACCCTCGTAAATTACATATAACTATGAAAATAAATGTAATAACTACAAATAACTGCAAAAATAAAGTTAAAATATTATTTTTGCATCGACCTCGTTTCAATGAAAAAATATTGCGACTTTAAGATTCAAATCTACTGATAACGCAGGTCAAAGTACTGGTACGTACTTAAATCAATAGTTCAAAGAAGGTGAATTTAATAAAGTCACCAATAGTATGTTTAGTTGGCCAATCGTGGCAAAATAAGAGTTGTTTCAGATGCCTTCAATGTTGTTCAGAAAATTCGATAAAGGCTCCCTCGTTCAAGTATTCGAATAAATTGGTTGATTTGAAGGTTGACTTTCGCTAACACGTAGGTACTTTGACCTCTGCGATTTTAAGCAATCAAACTCAATTGAACTCCATTGCACCTTTTGTTTATAGCGGGTTGGGATCCTAGAGCGGGATAAAAATATAATAACAAATTTATCTTTTTTTTTTATTTTTTTTTTTATGCCACAGGTGGCAATCACTATTTTATAATAATTCTATTATTTTACGTTTTTTACGGCAATGCGATTGGCATCGAAACAAAATGAAATAATTAATCGGTACTAAATGGACGTAAACAACTCTATGGAATATTTTTGTTTTACTCATGTGGGATAACTCAACAGTACCAGATATTCTGTTGCCAAGCAGTAGTGTGTAAACATTACTGTGCTGCGGTTTGAAGGGTACTGCAGCTAGCGAAATTACAGGGCTGTTGAGACTAACCATGGAATGTTTTAAAGTAATGAGCACCAAAACAGCAATGCCCTGGACTGTGTTTTGCTACTCAAAGTTCTGTGTATTGTTGCAATGGTAATGAGTAATCTCTTACCATCAGGAAAGGGGCTCGTTCGACCCATTAAATTAACTTTTGAATTAAAAACAAAGCTAAGAGCATAAACGAGAAAAATGCGTTGCTGTGGTAATGCAATGATAGGTGAAGGTGACAATTATTGCTTACTATCTATACTGCATATCAGCCCACCTACTTAGTACTTTGTAAAAAAATAACTACAGTGAAAAGGGAATCCAACCTCTCGAGTTATAAGGAAGGGTACGCACCAAACATGAATATTTGAACAGAAAAAAATGCAAAAAAAATATTTACCACGTTTAATTCTCCACGGGATTACACAGAATGGTTGTACTACTAACTGAAAGGATTTGATTACATTTGTCATTAGAAGCAACTTTTACTATTTATTTAATACTAGCCCGCCATTTTTTTTTTTGATGTTTCCTTTAATAAAGTTGTTCTCTAAGGCAAGTATCATGATCTCCCTTCCGTTCTATGATACCTTGTATACGTACAATGAAACATGCGAGAGTATGCAGAAAGAATATTCACGAAGATTTAAGATTTAAACCGTCAGGGAAGGATGTAAAAAGGGGTTTACCTACTTTTGCGTCGTGTCGTGGTATGAATTTTTATTACCTACTTGCAAACACATTCTAAAAGTGTCTTTATATTCATAGTATAAAGGATTTTATCGTATTTAAAAACGTAACCGTACGACTGAATAAAAAGTCTAACTACTATGACGTATTAGTTATTTTGTTTAATCTTGCCCAAACTTGATGGATTTCTATTGTGTATAAAATACTAATAAGTTGGTACTTTTAATGTAAGGTCATATTTTTAAGAAAATAAGAAACATTATTCGATTTACTTTCAATCGTGTCAGTATTATAATGTTGACAAATATACTATTTAAGTATCTACGTTTTATTCAAAAAGGATTCCAGATTACTCGCTGAGGCATTTGTTTGAAAATATCCCGTGTTTCCGTCGCTGTAACACATGTTTATTCTCACACTTTAGGTACACAGTGAAGGCGATGAAATGAAACTACCAACTCAACATTTTTAATATATTTGCACTATAACTATGCCATCACCTGGATATTATGACAGTATATGTGGAGTAATGATTGTTGTAAACGTAATGTAAACAAATTGATGTTGCTGAATGTCTTGGAAAATGCTTTAAATGTTAACTAAAATGCTCTTTACAATGACCAATGACGGCAAAAAGTACAAAAGAAAATAAAGTGTTAGTTTTATGTATTTTTGTGAAGAGCTGCTTTCAAAGTGTTGGTTGCAAACTTCTATCTAGCTTTCTATGTCGATGTATGAATCTGACTACACTATTTTGAACTCTATTTACTTACACGTTAAGCGTATATTTATTATGCTTGCATTATTGGATTTGTTTTGTGTGTTATTTGAAGCTTCATCTGATTTTGATACTTGAAAAAATTTCGGTACGAAACGATAACTTTGCATTATCAATTTGTTTTTAGAGCAAATAAAAACTATGGTTAATATTTTTCAGTAAGTTAGATCTTTTAAAACTTGGTGTTAATTAATGGTAGATGTAAATTGATTTATATTATAATAATTTTGTTGTTTTTTTTTCACGTCGTAAAGGATTGTATTTGCATTATTAAGCCTCGGTTATAAATATAATTAAGTTGTCTTTAGTCATATCTATTCACATGAAGCTTCAAATTATCTGTGCATATAACATATAACTGTCTCTATGTGTATCCGACCAATAAGATTAGATGTGCACCTCTATCTCTTCCTTCTAAACTGCTAGCACGAATACACAACGCTGTTTGGGTTGTTAAATTGTAATTTTTATAGATTATTTATTATTATATATACCGAAATCTACCAATTTTTCTAAATGTTGCACTTTATGACAACTATTTTTATGTCCTGTATTATATATTATATCACCAAAGTTACAAGTCATTTTACTTCACATTTAAAAAAAAAAAAATCAAAATCAAACCATATTATGACAATATACAGAAAATGTCAGTACTATATTTACGTACTGTTCTCATCGTATTTAAATACGAACCATTAAAAAAAAATAGGTTATGTAGGGATGACACTCTGAAGTTATGTTGATATGTATCTTAAGGGCCCTTAAACCTACACCTGGGTCACTGGGCACTGTACAGATACCCATCCCTATAAAGTGAAGGATCCGACACATACGCGGTGACACCATTAAAATCTAAAAAAATTCGTCTGTGTAGGTACTAAACTAAAATCTCAAATCTAAGTCTCACCAGCATATTCTTTTTAGACATAGAGTACACGTTTTGTTTCAAATAAAAGCTAAAAAGACAAGCGATTTAATATAACGTTTTTTTTTTTGTAAAATGGCTTGGTACATGTTTAAAACTATGAATTGATAGTTTTATTTTGTAGAGCTGCTCATGATAAACATATTGGTTTTTGTAGAAAAAAGTACCTTGCCATGATATTAATATACATAAACTTAGCGGAATATCGGTTACAAATATTTTATTGATAACACCGATGTTACAAGTTAATTCTGAAGTAATATTTTAAAAATTCAAATATTTAATGACAATTAAATGAGTTTTTAAACACTGATTACACGTCAATGAATAAAAACAAAAATATCTAAATAATGTATGTCAATATACAAACATGTCAATAAAATATATATTATGAATATAATAAAATGAGATGACAAAAAAATCATAATTACATGCTAGTAATTAGTTAGAAAAATATGTAGATTAGACAAGGGCAGTACATAATTTTGTATTTATCATTTAAATTTAAAAATGGTTTTAATTCTTAACATTTGCTACAACACTGGAACTTATATTTTGAGTTCAACCTTACTCTACTTTTGTACATCAAAATAAGTAAATTCAGCTTAATCAGACATTCGATGAGTACCAAATGTAATAATAGATGCGTACTTTTATACGTTTGCCCGTCGACAAATAAATTTATGTTACGGAAATCTGACCATAATCAGGAAAAAAATTCATCCATGTTTCTTGTATTTTCAAATAAAAGATCCCTAAAAACCCTTCGAAAACCCTTTTTCCAATTTGGGTACTTTATATATTTCACGGTGGCTTTACTGCCCTTTTCCTATAAATATGTTTATCCGGGAATATCCGTGTTGTCAGAATTTTTATAACCCTTTACAAAAGAACTAACTCTAGTATGGTATTTTTTTTGAACGAGTATAAAATAATTTCTGAAAATTGCTTAACTAGCTTTACCAGTAGTCAGTCTGTAAAAAAGAAGAATTAGTCATGTTTATAAACGTTTCAGTAAATTTAAAAATAAAGACTTTTGTTATTAAAAGTTTTGTGCTACCATAGATGGCGCTATGTGTCTTATAAAAAAACCATCTAGTTCGATTCCAAACAGCATAACTTTTATCAAAGTAGCTTCCTTTAAAGTGCAACATTTTCCAAGTTGGTTGGTTACCTGGTCCACGGGCACACCACCGGGTGATAGTTCAGTTTAGCCGCCTAACAGCAAAGCATGTCAATCTTCTTGGTTGGTACGAGCTATGTGTGCTAGTGTATATATAGGAATGAATATTTTTTCTTGCAGGCTCGGAGCGCTAGCACCAGTAGCTTTAGGAGCGTAAGTCAGGTAAAGAAGTAATGACGCTTATCACGCCTGTCCATAAACATCGAATATGATTTGGTCGGTTGTTTTTGTCGGCAATTGTTTTCTATTAACACTGAATTTCTTTTTCATTTTGAAAGAACTGTCTTACGAAATGTAGATGCAACTTGAAAGATTGTGTTATTAGATAGAATAAAGGAAATAAATAGACAGAAACTCTTTATTCTGCACATCAATACTAAAAAAAGTACTGAGAACGAAATAATCTTCTGAGCTTGTGCCACAAGCGGCGGTCGTATCGCTAAGAGCGATGTTTATTTACAACAAAACCATGTATTTATATGTTTATAAATATACAAGTAAAAATTTCATAAACACTACACAACAAGAAAGAAAATAAAACTATTACATTTTTGACAGTATTCATGGAAATGTCAGTTACACGATGCGCTATTTAAATTTATTTATCGAAAAAAATTAAAACTGTTAACGTTAGCTCATTGTTGGGCTTAAACCCATGCCTTTTTTTGTTATAAATAATAAATAAATATAATAATGAGACTTACACTTTCCTGATGGTAAGGGAAACGCCTGTGCATGACCATTGCAGCGACAGACCTTGAGCAACAAAACAAAGTCCATGGCATCGCTGATTTAGCGCTCATTACTTTGAGACATTAGATGGTTAGTCTTAACAACCCTGTAATTTCGCTAGCTACTTAGTAAGCTCTCCAGTCTCTATGCTTAATTTACTACGTAAAAAATATAGAAAAACACTTATTTTTGCACCTATATTCGTGGACAGTAATTAAATGTACTACCTTGAATTTGTCAGCGTTAAAAAAGATAATAACTGCCGAATTTGTTTCCTCCATGGGTCATCTGCGTTACCCTTTGTAGTTTGTTTTAGCTGTAGCCGTAGACATCATCATCATCAGCTGTAGGATTCTACTGGTAAGTACCTGACATGCATCACGAAATAAAATATTTATATCGACGTTTATAAATGTAGACACGGTGGTCGCGCTCTAAGGTTGCACTCTTAAAGCAATAGATTTACTTAGTCAAACCCACCTCAGATAATGTATCGAGAGAACGTCTATTGCACAAGTCACACTTATAGTCTGAAGTACGCTTACATGGTAACAAAAAACTACGTCAAAAAGGTGGATAAAAACTTCTTAAAATTAGTACACAGGTCTGATAATGTGGCACCATTTTATGAAACATATCTTCTTGCAAACTCCATCGAAGCTTCTAATAAAGTTACTACTTTACTATAGCATTACCAGACTTGACCCTGACTTCCGTTATGTGACTTTGAGACTTATTTTACTTGATTTTTTATCAAACTCTTAAATAAAGATACATGACACTGGCAAAATGTTATAACATGCGATGCCAAAAACGATGAAAAAAGAACTAATCTATTTTTGACAGCCCTGATGGTTAATTGGTAGTATGTTTGCTTCAACAGCTGAAGGGCGTGGGTTCGATTCCCACCCAGGACAAACTGTGGTATAAAAAAATGTTTTTCTGTGTCTAGGTGTCGTGTATGTACTATAAGTACGTATTTACAAAAAAAAAGTATTTAATTATTCTATCAGTTATCGGACTCCATAGTACAAGCTTTGCTTAGTTTGGGGTCAGATGGCGCTGTGTGTAATGTCCTACGATATTTATTTATTTTGTTACAATCACGACCGTACCGACGTGTCTATATGTATAAGTACAAAACGTCGTAATTTACACCACAGTGAATCAATTACAAAACAAATTTTAATACAACTCTAAAAAATCATATACTTTTAACAATACATAAAATACACTATTTTGTTGCTAACAACGGTTACTGATTACGTTTATAGCATAGGTTATAATATAGTAAATACCGACTGCATGCGTCAAAGCTTCTATCACATAGTTTCATCTAATCTAAATACAAACGATGCTTTGCAATTGTAGACTTAAATCGAATAACAGTCAAGTATCTGATTTAAACACAAACAGATCCATTGATTTACGTGAGCGAATTCAATATAAACGAAGCACAACACGAAACTGTAGGTACTGAATGAGGCAACTTTAAAATAACATTATAAATTAGCAATTTAAAAAAAACCGATTTCATGCCCCTGAGCCGCACTCAACAACCCAGTAATTTCGCTAGCTGCAGTACCCTTCAAACCGGAACACAGTAATGTTTCCACACTACTGTTTAGCGGCTGAATTGGTACTGCGGTGATACCTACCTAGACAACCTCGTGCTAAGGACATCTACCACCAAGTAAATAGTTAGTGAGTAGTTTCAATAGCAAATGTAGTTTATTTATATGTACTTATAAAACCTATATCGTTCTGCTGAACCTATATCGTTGGCACAAAGTGAATCGAGATGTCAACCCTCACCGAAATATACTGGCAATCTAAAGTTGCGTCGTTCGCGATTCCGCCCAAGGTCGGCCCATTCCTATCTGCTGATAACGTATTGATAAAGTGAGCAGGAAAACGTTTTCTTTGTTTCCCATTTCCCTGAAAAATGGGGTCAGGTAAGGCGAAAGTAAGACTTAGAAATAGACATTGAAATTCCGATTGGTGAGTTGAATGGTTCTCTCAGACTGCTTTATTTTTGGAATTTATTGTTTGTGTGGTTTATTTTTAAGGATATTTACGAAGGTAAGTAAAAATAAGCGTTTGTTGACATTTTTTTCGGGTTGGTAACATACTGGATTTGGGAATTGAATTATTCATAAGCATCAGTGAACTTACCATTAGGCGCGCCGTCTACTTTATGAACACTCGGACATGTAGGTTGTCTCACGACGTTTTCTTTCACCGTTCGAAGTCATCGGCAATACGCATATAACTTAGAAAAGACAGAGGTGTGTGCCGTGGGATTCGAACCCAGTACCTCCAGATTGGAAGCCAGACGGTCGCCCAACTAAGCTGCCGAAACTTCAAGCTAAAAAACTAATTTATTACATTATTATAAAAATACTATGGAAACATTTTCTTGTGCGTGCAAAGCAAGAAGGAGCCACGCGTGTGTTGTTCTCGGGTTTGACTCCTTGAAGAAGGCCACCGGATGTGATCGAAACTATAGTCTGAGTATAATTACGACATAATTAAACGTGATAATAAACATGGTGGTAGATCTTCTTAGCGAGAGGTCGTCTAGATAGGTACCAGTGCAATATCAGATATATAATCGCCAAGCAGATGTGTTTAAACATAACTGCGTTCCAGCAAAGTAGTGCCTCAGCAGTGATACCCAGAACTTTGCTTCTTAAAATTCTGTGTGCCGCTGCAATGGTATGCGTGATTTCTCACCATCAGACGAGCGTGCAGGTCGTCTCATTAATTTTACATAAAAAAAAATAGCGCATTAGTTAAACAAATACAGCTTTAGGATGCAATGCCTTCTACCCGAATACCAACCGAAAGATCATCAAACAATTTAAAAACGCTTTTCGGTTTTTTTTTTTTTTATGGTTGACAGGCTAGGTGTTTGACCACAGCTCACCTGATGTTACGTGAAGGTGTGGTCGAAGATGGTAAAGCACACCTAGCCTGGAATTGAACTGGCTCTCAAGTGCGGCAGCCGGAACACACCGTTAGATGCTTGGCAGCAGATTTTCAAACTTGAGGGTGGTAGCTAGCCAGCCGAGTACTATAAAGTACCCTACCACCATGCTATGGTTTCCTCACGATGTTTTTCTTCACCGGTAGCTCAAGCTCATTGTTGGGGTTTGAACCCGCGCCCTTCGGCATGCGAACCTACCGCGCTAGCCACTGAGCTATCATCGCTACGAAACGTTTCCTTTCATGGTGATAGAAGCCGCCACAATACTTTGTGACATTTGCCTTTAACTGATGAGCGAAAACTTAAGTATAATAAATTAACCACATCAAGAAACGAATCTCGCTAAGTGACTCCACTGCGACCCCAACTTACCCGGAAACATCTGAAGATTCCTCATTACATTCATAATAACCTGACAAAGTTCCGGGAAAACAGCCGTCTGTCGCGCGTTGCGTAATCGTCCTCCGACCCACAAACCCAGTTCCATCCTCGATCGGGACTTAACAGCAAGTGCGAAAATATTACTTTCACGTGAGCTATAGATCTACCTTGTTTAAGGGGCTACCTTGAGAAAAAGATGGCGCTATACAGGGTTAGGTACGTGGGACGGTAGCAAAAAGTCGATTCATCGATTTTTTGGCAATTTCAGGGTTGGACTTTTTCTGAAAGTTCTTTTTATAATAACAAACTATTACAATGAGTATCTGAATATTATATGACAGCCCCGTTGGCTCATTGTTAGTATATCTGCCTTGAGAGCTGTAGGACGTGGGTTCGATTCCCACTCAGGGCAAACATTTTGTGAATAAACACAATCATGTTTGTTCTGTGTCTGGGTGTTCTGTATGTATTATAAGTATGTATTTACAAAAAAAAGTATTTATGTATTCTATCAGTTATCTGACTTCCATCACACAAGCTTTGCTTAGTTTGGGATCAGATGGCGCTGTGTGTATAGTCCCACGATATTTATTTATTTATTTATTATTTATATTTGGTTCAGTGCTAACTTTCTTATGGTTGACAGGCTATCGTCTCATTACTTTTTACATAAAAAAAAAACTTAAATTTCTGTGTATCACTGCAATGGTTATATCTTACTATCAAGAAGGCGTATCGTTCGTCTCATTACTTTTACATAAAAATACACATCTTTTTTTTTCTTAAGTACTTATGTCAAGATCGGGCACGAAAAATATGTCTTATATCAACAAATCAAAGTCAAACTATGACAAATTTCCCGCAAACTTCGTCTCTAATTGACTCCACGATTTGGGTCGGCCGAGTCGTGATGGGTTTCCCAATTACATTCCCGTTTTAGTTTCCCAAAGTTAAATGTGTGTGATGGTCTGAAGTCAGATATGAGCCTGAGGAAATGAAGCAACTCTTAATGTAACTTTAATATAATTTTTTTTTTATGGTTGACAGGCTTTGTGTTTGATCACTACTCACCTGATGTTAAGTGAAGGTGTGGTCGAAGATGGTAAAGCACACCTAGCCTGGAATGGAACTGGCTCTCAAGTGAGGCTGCCGGAACACACCGTTAGATGCTTGGCGGCAGATTTCCAACTTGAGGGTGGTAGCTAGCCAGCCGAGTACTAGAAAGTACCCTACCACCATGCTATGGTTTCCTCACGATGTTTTGCTTCACCGGCAGCTCAAGCTCATTGTTGGGGTTTGAACCCACGCCCTCCGGCATGCGAACCTACCGCGCTAACCACTGAGCTATCATCGCTACAGATATTGCTTTTTAAAGCTTTTAGTTTGTGTTTTTTTTAATGTAAAAAATAGTGAGACGAACGAGACGCTTTACTGTTGGTAAGAAATAACGCCTGTTCATGACCATTGCAGCGATACACATAACTTAGAGTAACAAAACAAAGTCCAGAGCATCACTTCTTTGGCGCTCATTACTTTAAGACTTTCGATGGTTAGTCCCCACAGCCTGTAATTTCGCTAGCTGCAATACCCTTCCAACCGAAACAGTAATGTTCATACACCATCATTACTTGCTGGAGCGTAAAGGATAATAAAGTCAGACCATTAATGTCAAATTTGCTGTCAAACCTTTTCCAAAAAAGTATGTAGAATGCTGACACATGGATACTTTGGAAAGTGCGCTTCAGATCTGCATGACCTAATTCCACCCTGCCCATTCTACTATCGGATAGCCTTCGTAGTAGATATTCCAAAAACTAACTAAACGATTTGATTCCTCCTTTATCGTAAAATTGGCTAAACAATGGAATTGTCGCGAGTGAATCGACTTCTAGGCAATTAATTTTGTAGCGATGATACCTCAGTGGTTAGCGCGGTTGGTTCGCATGCCGAAAAGCGTGGGTTCAACCTCCAACAATGAGCTTGAACTGCCGGTGAAGGAAAACATCGTGAGGAAAGCATGGCATGCTTTCTAGTACTCGGCTAGTTATCACTCTGAAGTTGAAAATCTGCCGCCAAGCACCTAACGGTGTATTCACTTGAGAGTCAGTTCAGTCCAGGTTAGGTGTGCTTTACCATCTTCAACCCCACCTTCACTTGACATTAGGCGAGTCACAAAACCTAGCCTGTCAACGCATGTAAATTGCTTAACATCAGGCGAGATAATGTCACAGCTAGTCAAGCCTATTTGACTATAAGACTGACCTGTTAGCTCTTTTGGTAGAATATCTGCCGCTGCTTCGTGGGTTCGATTCCCACCAGGACAAATATTTATGCGAATATAAATGTTTGTTATGTTTGTTTAAAGCTGGTCATTGTTGGCAATACCGAAGGAAAGAGACCACGAGGCCGGTCGCCAACACGATGGTCTGACCAAGTGAAAGAAGCCACCTCCTCTTCTAAATTCTACCAGGTGGTGAGGGCTACTTCGGACCGCAGTCGATGGAGACAGATTGTTCGTCTAAGAGGTTCCAGTGACCAAGATCCTTAGACATGAGGAAACGATTGAAGAAGAGAAGAAGAAGAAATGTTTGTTCTGTGTCTGGGTGATTTGTATGTATTTATAAATAGTACAAGCTTTTATTAAGTTTGGGACTAGATAACGCTGTGTGAAATGTCTTACAATATTTATTTATTTATTTGTAATTTAAAAGTAGCTATGTAAGACATCAAAATGAAAATTCAGTGATATTTTAGTTTCATAAAATCTTTAAAATAAATCTTACATTTAGTATTCCCAGGAAACGGAAAACTTTGTCAACTCACGCCTTAGGAGTTCGATTGAGGCAATATTTCACTGCCAGTAGTAGAGTTCCGGTTGACACCCTGGATATTGATTTTCTTTCATTTAGACTGATGTTTGTACCAACGAGTTTCTCAGGATTTATCTACAGATTTTAAAACTCATATCTGCATTCGATGAAGGAAAACATCGTGTGGAAATCTGCATGTTTGAAATTCGACAGAAATTCTGGAGCAACCCACCTGTGCTAGCGTAGTAAAATAGGGTTCAATTACTTTGAAAACGAAATTGTTTTCGTACCGAAGACAGGTCAGTGGTTACGCGGTCGGTTCACACGCTGAAAGATGTAAGATCAAACCCCAACAATGAACTTGAGTTGCCAGTTAAGGAAAACATCGTGAGGAAACCATAGCATGGTAAGGCACGTTTAAAATGTAAAATTTAAATAAATCTAATTAAAATAACCACAAGTCTTTATATCCTACTAGCTGCGCCCCGCGGTGTTACCTGCTACATGTTTTCGGGATAAAAAGTAACCTATGTGTTAATCCAGGGTAGCAGCTACCTCCATACCAAATTTCATCCAAATCCGTTCATTAGTGTTTGCGTGAAAGAGTAACAAACATACTAACAAACTTTCGAATTTGTAAAATTACTAGCTGCGCCCCGCGGTGTTACCCGCTACATGTTTTCGGGATAAAAAGTAGCCTATATGTTAATCCAGGGTAGCAGCTACCTCCGTACCAAATTTTATTTATAACCGTTTAGTAGTTTTTACGTGACAGAGTAACAAACATCCATTCGTCCGTCGAAACATTCACATTTATAATTTTAGTGGGATAGTAGGAAGTAGGATAGTAGGATAGTAGGAAGTAGGATAGTAGAATTCTCGCTGCAGTAACCGGTTCGCCCGCGAAGAGCCAACACGTCCTGAAGATGCCTCCTGTAGAGACGAAATACATGTCGGCAACATCAAAACACGAAAATTGCTAACAGCACAGCCAATTCAAAGCAAAGCCCGGGGTTGTTCAAGAAGAAATGTATTTCCTCGGCAAGCGTGCTCCCTTTTCGGCCACATGGTCGCTTTCCACCAGCAGAGGTCGTGGCCTATTCCGCAGCGATCTATGCATGCCTAATCTGATGTAAAAAAATAAAAATAATTGAAATTTTATGATAAAAAAGTAGCTGTTCTTCACTTACACTTTCATAAACACTAGATTTTACGGTGTACGTGAGATACTCGTCTCTAATGGAAACGCAGCGTTGGATAATTCAATAACGCTTCAACCAACAGAGTTGCCCTCATCAGGATAAACTTCTCAAAGTATCCTAAATAAACAAAACGGAACACATTTCGGCCTGGATCGAACCCGATTCCCTTGAGTTTGCCACGCAAGGCTTTGGAAGCATCGGAACTGCTAACTTTACTTACCTAATTATGCGTGCGTAGTGTTACTTAGTTCAAAGATATTTTTAAAAACGCTATAGCATGTTTTGTTTTGGTGTTACTATTAATGTAACGAAATTAACAAGCTAAAATAACTGTATTAGTTGTCACAATGCTGAGTTGTCATTGCTCGTTAGTTGGATTAGTTATGTTGTGCTGTATGTATTATAAGTATTTATTTACTTACAAAAAAAAACTATTTAAGTATTCTATCAGTTATCTGACTTCCATAGTACAAGCTTTGCTCAGTTTGGGGTCAGATGCCGCTGTGTGTAATATCCTGCGATATTTATTAATTCATTTCGTTTATTTACGTCGCTGCTGATGTTGGTTTATGTTTTACTTTTGTTTTTATTTTAATGTATTTATATTATAGCCTATATACATATAGATACAGCCCTACTTTACTAAAGCATGACTGGACTTGACTGACACGGACTGGACTTGACGAAGACTGGACTTCGACTGTAACTAGGCAACAGCTACAAGGCAACTTATTTAACTTATGAAATTGAAGTGATGAACGTGAAGTGGCTAGTCTATCGGTTTTTTGTCGTACACGACCTAATCTTGCCATCACCGTTTTACAACAGCACGACCAGAAGCTCGAGGAAAAGACACCCTCTTACAGTGGATCTTCCCTTCAAACGCACAAAATGTTTCCAAAACACGTTCCTTGTAAGAACTGTTGATGTGTGGAACTCGTTGCCAGCGTCTGTGTTTCCAACGAAATACAATCCAGGCTTGTTCAAAAAAACGTGAATAGATATTTTCTAGGCAAGCGAGCTCCATTTTCGGCCACATTTTCACTTTCCACCAAATGAGATCGTGTCCAAGCGCATAACGATAAGCGCGAAACTTGAAAATATAAAACACTTGACACTGGCAAATGCTCAAAATGCAGAATGAAGAAGAAGAGAAGAGATTAGGAGATACAAGCGAACTTTCCTTTTTGCGTATTAAAGTAAAAAGAACAAAAAAGCAGGACCGATAACTTTTATAGCCATTCAAATTAGGTGATCACGAAAAATCTACGCGTAAATGTCTTACGTCCGTGCAATATCATACGCAATCATGGTACTTTTTTGTGATCGCCTAAATTTAATGAAGTCTTACTTTGTTACGTAATACTATATATGTATACTCAAAGAGATTAGAATCACGTCAGCTAAAAAGCAAAGAACATAGAAATGCCTCTGGTAGTCATCACATTTGCAGATAGAGGCTTTGAGCGAACCGCCGCCGCCGCTGCAAACGATGAAACTTGTGCCCTCTTTTACTAACACGAACCAAGAGCATTGAGTTTTTTCACTTCTAAAGGAACCGCATTTAAAAAAAATTCAACATCGCTGGCGGTTTCTTTTAACTGGACTGGCTAGATTTTTTTAGGGTTCCGTGCCCAAACGGTAAAACAGGAGCCTATTACTAAGACTCCGCTGTCCGTCCGTCTGTCCTTCTGTCTCATGAACCGTGATAGTTAGACAGTTGAAATTTTCACACAATATGATGTTTGACATACAAGAAACATTTATCGTCACGTAGATGTTAGTTCTAGTGGGAATCGAACACAAGCAGTTATTGCTTGTAGCGATAATAGCTCAGTGGTTACCACGATCGGTTTGCACACCAAGGGCGTGGGTTCAACCCCCAACAATGAGCAAACCTGACACCAAGCACCTAACGATGTGTTCGAAATCCTTACTTGAGATCCAGTTCTATTCCAGGCTAGGAAGAACGACGGACGGTCGAAGACGACCACACCGTTATTTAATATCAAATGAGCTGTGGTCTAACACCTAGCTTGTCAACCATAAAAAAAAATCTTGGTAGAAAATGTTGAACAACGGCGATACTGAAAAAAATTGAGCATCATGAAAGACGGGGAAAAAGTAAAATATCCCTAATTGATTAAAAGTAATATTTTTTTTATTAAAACAACTAAGACCTTACATTTGTCGACGTTTCAATTTTCTTTTATACTTCTAATCGCCGGTCATCATCTCCATGAACTCTGAAATGAAAAACATTAGGAAATGAAAAATAATTATTTACTGTGAAAAGTAACATTTGAAGTCAAAAGAGGAAAGGTAGATTTTCGTTTTTTAACATTAATGATATTATTTCTATCTCAAAAGTCTAAATGTTTGATCACAGTTCATCTGGTTGTTGAGTGACGGTGTGGTTGAAATGGTAAATACCTGGCCTGGAATGGAACTGGCTATTAATTGTGACTGCCGTAACACACCGTTAGGTGCTTGGCGGCGGCTTGGTTTCCTCACGATGTTTTCTTTTATTGAAAGCTCAAGTTCGTTATTGTGATTTGAAGCCACGCTCTTCGGCGTGTGGAGCGACCGTGCTAACCACTGAGCTACCGCCGCATACTAATTTTTATTTATTGGAGAAGATAGAAAAATACTGTTTTAATCAACTTTGTCAATCTGACCAAACCTAGTCTATAGTCACTAAAAACTAATGACGTAAGAAAACTAAACATGAAAATGGTTGTTTTGTTTTTTTTGCTGGGTGTTCCCGATAGAGACAATGTGGGTGCTTTCAAGTCGCGGGTGAATCGGTTGTTCTAGGCGAGTCTACTACATCATAGACCGCATCTTCGCTTAACATCAAGCGAGATGGCGGTCAAACACAAGCATAATAAGAAAAACAAAAAACCGACCAAGTGCGGTTCGGACTCGCACGAAGGGTTCCGTACCATTATCTATAAAAATCAAGTTTGTTACATGGGAGCCCTTAAATATTTATTTTATTTTTATTTATTTATTTATTTATTTATTTATTTATTTATAAAGTTCGCCAACACAGTGTACACCAATACATTAAAAATAAAATTACTAAATTACAAATGTCAAGATAAGTGTCACAGCAATTATAGGCGAAGACGGCATGCATTACAATTAAATATTCAGTCAAAATTAAACAATAGTCAATAAAAAAATTGTCAATACTAATTAAGTCAAAAGCTACAAATACGAATTCATCATTACATGGTCAAAAATAAAATAGATAATTATACAAGTCAACAATACAATAATTTAAATGTCATCAGCTAAGTTAATATTGCGGATAGCCCGCTTGAAGCTGCTAACAGTGCTAGTAAAAATGTCCAAGGAATGTTTGCTATGTAGACTATTCAGTAGCGTTATAAGTCTATTTAGGGGCGCATTTTTGCCGAGGTTGGTATAATATCCAGGATTCGTTAAGACTTTGAGCCTCGAAGCCCTGGTTTGCGTAGTTGGTACAGGAAAATTTAAGCAAGATAACAGTTCAGGGACATCGAGTGCTCCGTTTACAAGTTTGTATAAGAACAGTAAATCGAACGTGCGTCTACGATCCGAAAGAGAGCTCATATGGAAGTATTTAAGCCTCGCCGGATAACTTTTGATGGTATTAGCAACATTGCAAGAAAAAGCAAGGTGCCACATGAAACGCTTCTGTACGCTTTCAAGCTTCTTTTTGTAGACATCATAAAATGGGTTCCAAGTAACGCTACAGTACTCCAAGGTACTCCGGACGTAGGAATTATACAGTAATATTTTTGTATTTGGATTTTTAAAATCTTTGCAGTTACGCAGTACGAAGCCAAGAGATTTAAACGCCTTCGAACAGACATTATCAATATGAATGCGAAACCTTAACTCTTTATCGATTTCTACACCAAGGTCTCGAATACTTTCAAGCTCCTTTAAATGGCTATTATTAATCTTGTATTTAAAGGGTATTCTGGTCTTTTTCCTAGAAAAGTGAACAGAGTAACATTTTGATGTGTTGAGGTCCATTCCGTTGCAGCAACACCATGTAGCGAGACGATCGATATCTCCCTGTAAGAGCAACGCATCAGAAGAGCTGTTTATGACTTTAAACAACTTCAAGTCATCAGCAAACAAATAGTGATTGCTGTGAAGGAAACAATCACTGATATCATTGATAAATACGTTGAAAAATAGGGGCCCCAGATGGGAACCTTGCGGCACTCCGGACAGTGCCGGAAAACAGTCAGAGGAGAATCCAGACGCCACAACTGTTGACCGACGATCAGAAAGGTAAGACGTGCACCAACTCAGCAGTGGCTCAGCAATACCATATGCCGAAAGCTTCTGCACGAGTCTTTGGTGATTAACACGATCAAACGCTTTGCTGAAGTCGGTGTAAATGGCGTCAATGGCCAACCGCTTGTCTACTCCAACGGAAATGGCATTAATGAAGGACAACAAATTTGTTGTAGTAGATCTGGACCTCATGAAACCATGTTGGTGGGGACTAATTAGATTTTTAAAATGCCAAGTCAAAATTGGATGAAGCAGTTGCTCAAAGATTTTAGCGAAAACAGGGAGAATAGAAATAGGCCTGTAATTTCTTATCATATCCCTCGAACCGTCTTTGTGGAGAGGGACCACCAACGCCAACTTCCAACCAAGAGGAAAAACGCCAGATTTTAATGAACGGTTGTAGATAAGACGCAGTGGATGTGCAAGTGCTGTAGCGGTTCTAGAAACAAAGACTGCGGGTATGCCATCAGAACCGGCTCCCTTACTCGAGTCCAGTTTTTTTAAAACTTTAAGTACTTGATCGTAGTCAAATTGTATTGTTGTTAGGAAATTATTGCACATTGCCTTGGTATTACTAGTATTGATGCCAGACGGATGTACATCACTGTATACGGAGGAAAAGCTATCAGCAAACAGATTGCAAACATCTATACCGTTTGTGGCAATTTTATCACCAAAAATCATCTGCACAGGAAAGTTACTTTGATTTTGTCTTTTACTTTTGATAAATGACCAAAACAATTTGGGATTAGAACGTAAACTAGATTCTAGCCGAAAAATATAGTCTTTATAGCATATAGCTATGAGATGCTTAGCACGCTGTTTGGCCAGATCATAAGACAATCTATCCAACGGGTTATTATTAAATTTTTTAAGTTTATTTCTGTACTTAAGTTTTTCTTTGAGAAGATTAATTAATTGACGAGAGAACCATACTGGATATCTCCTACTTTTTGGCAAGCGCTTGGGTACGTGTTTTTCGATAACGACGCGAAGATTTTTGTAAAAGGCATCAACCATATCGTCGACAGATGGACAGATATCTAATTCCTCTTCCCAGTTAATAGCATTTAAGTCATTAATAACATTATCATAATCTGTCTTATAAAAACAAAAGCGATATCCATTATTCGGAGTTAGACTATTATTATTACTTGTATTTACGTCGCAATGAGATATGCTAAATACAAATGGTGGGTGATAATTATCTACTTTTGATAGCGCGTCATTGGTGGCGTGCAAGTTTGTAATATTGGTAATGTTACTGAGGACAAGATCCAAGATTTTGCCATCCTTATTCAAGGTATTATTGAACTGTACCAATTTATTCATGTTGCAAAAGTCAAGGAGCATATTAGGTAAATAGCTTTCATTGGGCTTACAGTTAAGAGATTGTGTATTATCACTAAAATTCCAGTCTATACAAGACAAGTTAAAATCACCAACAAATATGACGTTTTTGAAGTTACTCTTTTCCAAGATACAATTGGAATTACTTAAAAAATCTTTTAAAGCATTATACTTCAAGGGTGAGCGTAGGTAGACTGAGCATAAATAAAAAGATAAATGTTGACCACCGTCAAAACCGTCCAACTGAAGCCACACGTCTTCACAATTCGACTCTAAATCCTGAAGTCGCCTGGAGCTGTAACGCTTGGATACCGCCACAACTACCCCTCCCCCATCTTTCTTACTATGAATTTTGCTTGATTCACCATCGCGCCTATAAACTATATATCTATCATCGAACAATTCAGAATCGAAGACGCCGCTCTTACACCATGTCTCAGTTAATACAATAATGTCGTAGTTGTTAGAAACAACCTCGTTATACAAGTCTAGGGTTTTGGTTCTTAATCCACGTACATTTTGATAATAGACAAGTATCATTAAATTAAGTAAAAAATGTACCTAAGACAAGTAAAAATTAAAGAAATAAACCACTAATTTTGAGATGAAAATTAAACTAAAAAAGAAATGTCAAAATAATTGCCAAAAATATTAATTATGTTATAAGTTAAAATGCATATTAGACCAAAGACTTCAAAGTTTCTTCAGAACGAATGTGGACGTATCCCGAATTGTCGGTCTTCCTGAGAAACACCTTCCCGTCCCGAACCCAGACGAATTTATAACCAAGTTTCTTAGCCGCGTGGCGGGCTGCGGCGTGCAGCGACTTGGCCTCTGGCGTGAGGTGCTCGCTCACGTACACAGGGTCCTTCTTGTTGCCGCCGATGCCCAGGTGGCCGGCGTTGAGCCTGTCTTTGGGGTTGAATCGGTTGTACTTTATTACTGACGCCAAGAAAATGTCGCGCTGGCGCTTGTTGCCAAATTTTACTAGAATTGACCTGGGTCGGGAACTTTGACTGTCGAGCTTGGCGATCCGTGAACAATACTGAACATCGGCCTCGGCTACTGGACACTTGATCGTTTTACCCAGTTGCTGGATGATGCTCAAGATATTTTCGCTCTTGTGCTCAGGTACGCACTGCACTTCTAAGTTGGTGGAGCGCGAAAACTGTTCCAACATGTGTACGCGGTGAGACACGTCGTGGGCAGCGGTGCGCAGTCTCTCGTTATCTTTCTGCAACTCGGCAATTAAGGCCTTCTGCGATTTGTTGTCTTGTATTAATATTTCGTTCTGAGTACGAAAGGCGGTAAGAGTCACCTTAAAGTCCGTCAGTTGCGACTGAATGACATCAAGTTGGGCATTGAGCTTTCTATCGAGCTCCTCTCTCATAATCTCGCGAAGACTCTCAGCCGAAAGGCAAGTGCAGGTGCAGGAGCTACGCGGTCGCGAGCGTACAGTGACGTTGTCGACTTGCAAGGACGGGGAGGCCGGCGGCGACGCCTCGACCACCGCCACTGAACCTAATTTTTGCGTTGAAACTACCGAGGAACGAACCGGCGTGTTTGTGTTGTCCCCATTCTTCGGTTGTTTACACTTACACGAAGGGCATATCCACGAGTCTTTGAACTCTTTAGCTAATCCTGCGTAATCTTGCTTACTGAAGTTCAAGCAGGAATAATGGTATTTGTCAACACAACGAGAACACTGCATAAACGCCGTTCCTTTTATTGTACTAGGACAACCGGCGCATTTTTGCACACTCATTATAGATGTCCGTAAACAAATCTAATTTCCAGCGTACGTAGAACTCGCTCAGCTTGCGAAACTCGCGTAGCTACGGCTCACGGTAACTGGACGATTCCGTAGCGACACAAGTCGAGCGCTTTGCTCGTCTTCGAATGTAATAATTACAATCGTATTTATTGTTAAAATCACTCAATCTTGAAAGTTGTATTCACTACAATGGTCTTTATGGTAATGTTTACAAAACGTTTAGCATAAATTCTGAACTGAAAACACAACTTTTACCACTAAATTCAATTAAAATATCGGACACAATTTTAACACAATGTTGACCGCTCGGCGGTAGGCGGTAGTCTTTTTTTTTGTTTTTAGTGTTGTTATAGCGGCAATAGAAATACATCATCTGTGAAAATTTCAACTGTCTAGCTATCACCGTTCTTGAGGTACAGCCTGGTAACAGACGGACGGACGGACGGACAGCGAAGCCTCAGTAATAGGGTATCGTTCTTACCTTTTGGGTACGGAACCCTAAAAACTAACTTAATGCAAAATGGACATCGTTTAAATTTTCACAATAAATTTTGCCAGTTCGCATCACAAAAAAACGGTGCGTTTTTTACTTATTACATCCTGCAAATAAATAATTTCAATTCACAAAATCTACCTCAACCGCCATATTTTCATACATTTCAATATTAATTTCTGTATTTCACGAGCTGTCTTTGCGCTCTTCCTGTTGTTTTGTTGCGGGCTTTATAAAGGGTTTTGTTTACTTTTCACAGGGAAAATATACTGTAACGATTTAAGGGAGATGCGAACGTTCAACAATGACAACTGTGCCGTAACGCTATTGTCGCAGCCAGGGAGATTAGGAAATAATTACAGGATTTGCATTTGCAATGAACAATATTACGGAGAATTTATTTTATTTGTGGTTAGTAGGTACGATGGCATATCTCCTCTTTTTTTAACGCAAAAACGACGGGGTGTTATAAGTTTGACGTGCCCCTCTCTGTGTGTGTTTGTGTGTCTGTCTGTGGCATCGTAGCTTCTGAACGGATGAACCGATTTTGTTTTTTTCACCCAGATTGTATCTATCAGAGAACAATAAAATTTGCTGCCTGTGTGAGTGCACAGGCAGCAAATTTTATTGTTTAGCGGTTCGTGTAATGAAGGTCGAATCGAAAACACTCGTGTGACGAATATGGATGTTTGTTCTGTGTCCGGTTGTTATAAATGTATTTATAAGTATGTATTTAAAAAAAAGTATAGTATTATTTACCTGGTAGATGGCACTGTATGTATTATTCTTAAATATATAAAGTATATAATATTATTTTTAAAGTGTATAGTACTGCTGTAGAAAATTGTCCACATCGTAGATTTAGGTATTCCATTTATTCATCACTTTGTCTTTTTATCAACTACTTGACCTTGTATTCTCTGCATTGTTTCGTGGTAGGTATACTGACCATCAAAATCGACGGTTCCCGATGAGTCGGTGTCAATCTCAGCGATCATTTCATTCAGTTGGTCTGGAGTGAGTTGGTCGTCAAGGGCAGCTAGGATTTCGCGCAGGCTCGACGTTGGGATGTAACCATTACCTGAAATACAATAAAGAAAAAATAATTTTCGTGCCCGAGTGGATGCGCCCCTTGAAAACCTCTATTTTTATTGTTTTAGGCTCAGAATTTGACCACAAGTCACTTGATATAAAGTGACAGCGTGATAATTATACACATCTAGCCTGAAATGAAAGTGGCTCTCAAGGGAGGTTGCTGGAACACACCGTTAAGTTCTTGATGGCAGATTTTCAATTTGTACCTAACCAACCGAGTACCTACTAGACATTACTCTAACCATATGGTTTCCTTACGATGTTTTCCTTCCCGGGCAGCTCAAGCTTAATATATAGGGTTTGAATCATTTGAGTCAACCACTAAGCTACCAATGTTATACATTTTCGATTCAATTGATCTATTATGACAATACAAAAGGCTTCGAAGAGTTGACTTTTTTTAATGTCTTAACACTTGGCTATAATGCTCTAATTAAAACATAAATAAAATTAATTATAAATGAATACGCTATAGGTACTAAACATAAAAAATATGTATTGCTTATAAAAAGTGATGTATTGGATAATCTTCAATCAATAACATAAGCCATATTTCCAGGCTAGGTGTGCTTTACCATCTTCGACCACACTTTCACTAATCATCAGGTGAGCTGTGGTCAAACACCTAGCCTATCAACCATAAAAAAAAGCAGCGAAGTATATGTACAAAACATATCTGAACATTTACATAATATGTATATGTACAACTGTACATATTATGTATATAGAACATATCTTTACATTTTAAAATTATTTTTTTATTTTTTTGCTTGTTTTTTTGCTTGCTTTATCCATTAGCGGAGGCCTCGTTATTTCACCCACGTAGTTCCCGTTCCCGTGGGAACACAGGGATAAAAATTGCCTATGACACCCGGGGATAGTGTAGCTGTTATGTAGCTTCCAAACGGTGGAAGAATTTTTGAAATCGGTCCAGTAGTTTCAGAGCCTATTCAATAAAAACAAACAAAAATCAAATCTTTCCTACACAGACAGCCCCGTTGGCTCATTGGTAGTATATCTGCCTTGAAAGCTGTAAGGCGTGGGTTCGATTCCCACTCAGGGCAAACATTTTGTGAATAAACAAATTTTTGTTCTGTGTCTGGGTGTTCTGTATGTATTTACAAAAAAAAAAGTATTTATGTATTCTATCAGTTATCTGACTTCCTTCACACAAGATCTGCTTAGTTTGGGGTCAGGTGGCGCTGTGTGTATAGTCCTACGATATTTATTTATTCTTCATAATTAGTATTGATATAGATATAGATAGATACGATACCTTTTTTTTGTTCAAAATAGGTTCGCGTTTGACCACACTCTGCCTGATGTTAAACACTAGTGTGGTCTAAGATGGGCCTCTTATAACTTTGACAAAACGCCAGTAGATTTCTACCAAAAGAATCAGTAACGGAAATAATCTCGAGCGCAGCAGAATACAACTACGCTCGTAAACAAGGAAGGCATCCAAGAAAAATTGGGGATCAGTCGCCAATAAAGTAAAGCAACAAATCTGTCTGCAAGAAGGTTCTATGTTCTCTAATCCTACGGGCGCCGCTTGTCTCAATACGACAACACAATAAAACTAATACGAGCTTTCTACTATGATGTTGTATATTGACAAACCAATTTTATGGTTAACAATCTTAGTTAAGTACCTAGCTTAAATAAGCTAGGTACTTAACCAATATACTAAACCCCAAACTAAACAAAGCTTTGTATTATGAAAACGAGATAGCTGGTAAAATACTTACACGTTTTTTTATGTGAAAGTAAATGAGACTAAAAATAAAATAATAAATATCGTAGGGCATTACACACAGCGCCATCTGGCCCCAAACCAAGCAGAGCTTGTGTGATGGAAGTCAGATAACTGATAGAATACATGTATACTTTTTTTTGTAAATGCATACTTATAATACATACAGAACACCCAGACACAGAACATACATTTGTTGATACATACAATGTTTGTCCTGAGCGAGAATCGAACCCACGCCCTTAATCTCTTAAGGCAGATATGCTACCAACGAGCCAACAGGGCTGTCAGTACAACAATACGCTCTCCTTATAGTAAGAGATAACGCATGTCCATGACCATTGCAGCCCTGTTGGTTCATTGGTAGAATGTCTGCTTCAAGAGCTGAAGGGCGTGGGTTCGATTCCCACCCAGGACAAACTTCGTGGTACAAACAAATGTTTGTTCTGTGTCTGAGTATACTGTATGTATTATAGAATAGATTAGAATATAACTTTATTATACACCAAAAACTTACAAATGAAACACAGATCACAATTTATACAAATATGAAAGTATTAATAAGTTACTTATTAGTTATAAGTATTTATTTACAAAAAAAAAGTATTAAAGTATTCTATCAGTTATCTGATTTCTATAGTACAAGCTTTGCTTAGTTTGGGGTCAGATGGCGTTGAGTGTAATGTCCTACGATATTGATTATGTCCAGTCCGTGATCTATGTTTTTCTATGGTTGACTACAGCACATCTGATGTTAAGTGACAGTGTCGTCGAAGATAGTAAATACACCTAGCCTGAAATATAACTGGCTCCTTTCTAGAACACGCCTTTTTCTACTATGCGACAAACCAATCCAAATACTCAAGCATAATACCAGTTGACTAATATTTAATTTTCAGCAACAACTGCAAACGGCAAAAAATCCAATTACCAATAACTACATTCAAAAGTGTCTTAAAATATAATATTGAAATGTACGTGAAAATTAGAACGCGTCATCTAGGCCCCGAGTCAGGTCCGTAGTATAAAAACCAAAAATATACAGTCATTACTAATTCAGACATCTGGCAATGCCACAACACGTAAAGTCTATAGTTTAGATTCTGACAGGTATTTAATCCGGCTCAATTCATTTGCCACCAAATATTTTCCTTCGCTTCCCGAGCCATCGAACGTGATTGTTACTGAGTGCTTACTGCTGGAAATCGAATGCAAAATGAAATTTTGACAATTCTAATTCACTTTAAGATCTATGATATCACTAGTTACTTCAGTCCCAGCTTCTCACTAAATTACAGGCCTAAGAGGAATTTTCTAAATGATAGTGAAATCTGTACCATTGCATAATTAAATAGAATTAGACTAACAAATAGATATGCCGAATGTGACTTTTTTTAGGTTAGTCAAGTCAAGAATTAGTCATGTGACTGGGAACTACTGGCTCATATTTCTGTATTGTTTAATGCTGCTTACTGAAATATTTTAGACTCAAATCCAACTTTAACTAACAATACTAATTCTAAAAACAACATAACTGTAAATTGTTTTATTACGCTATAAACTCTTTTACGTCATTATTGATTGAATTCTATGTTAATATTACGGCATCAATTTTTTTACTCAATATTTTTTCGTGACGTTTTATAAAATGAAAATAAAATAAAATTGGCATTCACCATTTTCGTATGTCAGTAACAGGCTGTTAATAATTCCGGATTTTTATCTGTCCGACTTTGTTCGAAAACAATTTTGAAGTTATAAATATCAATTCTAATAGTTCATAAAAATTCCTCTAGATACGAGAAGAATCGAGGAATAGTTGTGATCACGGAAATGTTATGCGTGGTGACGTATTTATTATAATATTTAACTTTTAAGCTTCTGGGATTATACATAATACGTTTTGCTCTGATAACAAGACTTCTAGCGATAATTTGATTCTCTATGGCTTGCTTGACATCAGGCAAGATGTGTCAAATACCATTTATCTTGCCTGATGTCAAATTTAATGATGTCAAAAAAATTACTATTTTTCGACAAACATAGATTTTGGCAAACAGTCAATGAGTGATTAAAAACATGGGAAAACGTAGTACTTACTGCAAACATAGGTTCACCATGTATAATTGACGATTTGGTAAAGTTAGTTTGACCATCAGGTTATAGAAAGAAGTAGTTGAAGAATTAATACATATACCATTACTAACTGCTTAATCTTACTGCTAAAAAAATCGTATTTAGACTTTTTTGTACGACGTATGATTATTTTTCAGCCCTTCTTTGATTGTGCAATAGGATTGCATTTGACTGCCATCTCGCCTGATGCTAAATGAAGACCTGTGATGAAGCACGCTTGCCTAAAAGAAATCGATTCATTCGTGACATAATATTAACTACATTATTTTTGTGAGAAAGCTTTGACTTTACGAGTACCTATAAATAGGATTTTTCGTTTTTACGTTTTAAAAGTATTATTTTTCCATTATCAATAAGTATCATATTACTTCGTCTTAATTTAGTTCAGTCAATTTGCGGTGGACAGATAAACTAAAAAAATAATAAGTTTTATTTTTTTATAATTTAAATTTGTATGTATGTAGCCATAGAATAAATTATTATGACTTTCCCAAAGGTCTATGTCTAGATTAATCACGAAATATTTCTCGCTTTTTATCGTTACCGAGTTGTCACTCGTTGGTCGTTCGAGTATTTTCGGGGCTGTATATCTTTCGACATTATGGCCGGTAGTAGTGGCATAGTCTGGCAGTTCTCCAACGAATCGATACTGGGTTTTATTGCAAGCAATTATAGTTGAAAATACATGAATATGATCGTAAATTGAATACTCAATGCAATTCGTGGTGGGCGGTTATTGTTCCAACAATTTTACTATTTAGCGATGTGGTTGGGACGGCGTATTGTACAAAGGGTGTGGATTTGTTCTCTCAAGAAGAAAATATTATACACTTTATGTTCCCTGAAGATATATCTCTTTTTTATACAAACGATTTGTACAAAAGAAATGTTTAGGTATATCAATTTATAACTATGTAGGTACGTATCTAATGACAATGGAAATAAATTAAAAATATTTGACTGATTGACTTCTCAGCAAAAGTTTATACAATAAATAATATTTCAGAATAAATTAAATAGTTTTGCAAGTTCGCTTTCAGATTGAATATAGTTTATGTGACAGCGAAATAAAATTACACATATATACTGTAAGGATGGTGTGAAATTAAGTAAATAAATAAATAAATGTATTTTAGCAAATAAATTATTTGATTCGATTTTATAGCCACGTTTCTGATTCTGCCAAAGTCGAATAAGGGTAAAGAGTAACCCGAAATGCTTTCGATTATGTTACTTAGGTATATTAAAATAATAAAAACACAGATAAATGCAGTACGGAAGTAAAATAGAAACGGAAAAAAGGGTCTTATGTTATCTACATCTACACTAATTATAAAGATTTGTTTGTTTGTATTGAATAGGCTCCGAAACTAATGTACGGATTTCAAAAATTCTTTCACCACCGTTTAGAAGCTACACTATTCCCGGGTAACATAGGCTACTTTTTATCCCTGTATTCCTACGGGAACGGGAACTAAGCGGGTGAAAACGCGAGGCGTCCGCTAGTGTTAAGTAAACATTCAGTCTTAGATGGAGCACGCTTACCTAGAAGATATATTCTATACTAATAGCTTTTTTTTAAAGTATTTAAGTATTCTATCAGTTATCTGACTTCCGTAGCGCAAGCTTTGCTTAGTTTGGGGTCAGATGGCGCTGTGTAAAAAATAAAGCTTTTTTTTTATCGGATTTAAAAAAGCCGGAAATTAACGGACCCCATAAAGGTAGGTTTCCTTTTACCATGAGAATAGAACCATTATTTATCCAAACACCAAAAAGTAGAATTTTAAAACAAAATAAGCCGCGAGTTGAGTGATTTTTATTATTTCTCATAACTATATGATATAAATAAAAGAGTGAGATCAAGAGGCTAGAGATGGTCGTAAAGTGAGGTTGAAGACGTTATGAGTGGTTAGGTAAACAAACATGCCGTTTGTCTGTCCTGTCGCTGAACTGTGTCTACAAATTCAATTTATTGTTCAGTAGAAAATAAAAATAAGCTTGTGTAAAACTAAATTATGAAGTACCTACTAGCTGCGCCCCGCGGTGTTACCCGCTACATGTTTTCGAGATAAAAAGTAGCCTGGTTGTTACTCCAGGGGTTACTCGGGAGATCGGGGTCGGGGGAACCTGATCTCCCAGTTAGAGCTCCCCGAGACTGAGCGATGTGTGACGTGTTTCCACACATCGGTAAAATGACGGGTAGAGCATAAGCTCACCGAGAAGTTGTCTGGTGAAGACAAGCGCTGTTGGGGCTGCGGACGAGTGCGCAAGCGTTCCCGTGGCCCTAACTGCAAGCGCGGAGAAGGAACACCCCAGGGTTTTTAGTGGGTAGGCCGCCACTCTGGCGGAGATTCCCACATAACCACCAAGCCCCCCCCCAGGGCTGGTGGTATCCATTAAGGATTTTCCCTGGGAGAAAAAAAAAAAAAAGGGTGTCAGCTACCTCCATACCAAATTTCATCAAAGTCCATTGAGTAGTTTTTGTGTAAAAGAGTAACAAACATCCAAACTTTTGCGTTTATAATATTAATAGGATTATTAATACCATACTCTAACAGATCGCTAATACCTACAGTATAAAATACACATGTGTATTCATCATGTATTTACGCAGTTCCACATAAATAGTTTTCCCTAATTTATGAAAATAAATATATGGACTCCAACCAATATTTAGTATCAAGCTAATAAATAAAATTCCTTTGAAGTAGCCGCCGAAACTGACAAATGCCCGGACGTTGTGTGTCTCGGCCAATGGTCTTGGCTGACAACACCGGTATAGATTGGCAAACTTAACTGCGGAGCTGTCGAAATAATAGAACAACAAATAAAATGCTTACAGTTTCAGCAAGGAATTGCTACGGTGGCTCCCACATTTAGCTGTAAAAATAAAGTGGTGACTGTTCAGTAGTGATGAAAAATGTCGAAAGCGTAGAAAATGTATTGAAGAGCTTGTTGTTTTAATAGAGGACATTATTTTATGGCCAATGGTATTTTTCTTTTTGTTTATTGCAATTTCCTTCTTTTTTCACGCACGAGGGATGTAAAGATTGGGTAAAAATGTTTACTCGGTGGTAGATTTCCTTAGCAGGAGGTCGTTTAGGTAGATACTACCGCAAAACGGCGATGCTCTCCGATAAAAGGTTAGGTTAGTTACGTTTATACAGTAATCTTTTATTTTTTTTTTCTCTTTTAGGCCATTATCTTGTCCAGCGTTTCAGTGTTGCCATACAACGCGGCAATGGCGCCAGCGTTTTGGGTATCTACTATTCCTATAGATAGCGACCTGTTAGATTAGTTTAGGTAGTTTATTTTATTTATGTAGTTTGTGTGTTAGGATGTAATTCGTTTTTTTTTTATAAATAAATCTATCTATCTTATCTATCTATACTATTACAAAGAAGAAAGATTTGATTGTTTGTTTGTATTGAATAGGCTCCGAAACTACTGGACCGATTTTAATAATTCTTTCATTATCAAAATTCCACATTATCCGTGATGGATATAGGCTATATTTTATTTAAAAAACAAATAGGGATCCGTATGTAAAATTCAATAATGTAACCCAAGCTGTGAAAAATTTGAAAAAAAATCCTTACTTTGCATGCGCTGCGAAAACTATTGACAATAGAATAAAGTGACGTTTTAAAGAGCAAATTGACAGCTACAAATAAGTCTGCAATATCATAATTATGTTACAGTTACAGTTGTCATCTACATCTTATAAAGAGGAAAGATTTAATTTTTGGTTTGTTGGTATTAAACAGGCTCCGAAACTACTGGATCGATAAATTTATATTGTGAATCGAGTTTTGTTTTCCCGTGAAAAGCGGACGAGCTGCTAGTATGTTATATGCGTATAAATATTTTGTTTTACAATATTTTAATGTTCTGCAGAGCTATCATCTTTACTTTCACTTCATTTATCACTTTGCCTGTGTCAAAACTAGAACTTTGCATACAAAATAAATCCTCAGTAAATACTTTGAAATTTCTTACGCGAAACTGCAGCGTATTCCTTAGAGGTTAAGGTATAAAGTTCTTTTATGTTTTCGTGATTGCCTCTTTGCCTTGCTTAACTAGTCTCTAAGCTTAAAGTTTTGGGCTCAATTACCATTTGAGAACCAGGTAATGTTTGAACGAAGCTTGTTAGGCGACTAGTCTGATCTGAAGACTCCTAGAACTCGTGACTAGTTTGTACTGTTGATTTGATTATGAAAAGGGTCGCTATTTACTTTTGGCGTTTCAAAACTGTTGACCAACATTTTGAAAATCGATTTAAGAATGTTTTAATCTTATTTTTTTAATGTATTGCTGCAATGGTCATGGACAGGCGTTATCTCTTACCATCAGGAGAGCGTCTCGTTTGTCTCATTACTTTTACATTTAAAATAAAAACTAGTAACATTGCAAAATAATGTTGCTACTTTTGTAACGTAAGATTATAAAAACCGTGAGATCCTAAATTGGTCAGATAATAGGAAACCCTACGTGAAATTTAAGTATCACTTAACTTTAAGTACCTAGTAAGGAAATAATTTATACCCAAACCTTACGTTGAACTTAAAATTGAGGACCTTTCTTGAAATATGTAATTAAATTGTGTATTATGTCGATACCCAATGGTTTCAAGTCCTTATATATTTATATGTAATTTTTTTACGTTCTCACGAAAAAGCTATGCGATTGTGAACCTTATTGCAGAGTCATACGAAATGTAGTCGCGTAGCTATATCCTGACTATGACTTGAACATGACTCGCTTTGCTTGACTTTGAATAAGACTTCCAATAATTAAGTACATTGATATATATAATATAGGTGCTTTCAATTCGCAAGTGGATCCGTTTTCTTCTAGGCAAGCGTGCTCACAGACCACATCTTCACTTAACATTAGGCGAAATGGCGGTCAAACGCAAGCTTATCTAAAATATGATGATTCGGAAAACCGTCGATTTTTTCCCTTCACTCCGCAGAAGAAAGAAGAAATCTAGAGCATTACTTACCTTCTTTGTCATATAATCTAAAGGCTTCTTTGAGTTCTTTTTGTAACGCTTCGTCGTCTTCTTCCAGAAAATGAACCGCGACGCGCACGAATGAATCGAAGTTAAGTTTACCACAACCTGGAAAAAAACCGTAGACAAATTAATAAGTAACGACATTAGATGAAAAAAATTATGTCACTGTAATTTTGTTGTTAAAATTAAATAAATCTCAGGTAATCAGGTTATTATTATTTTTTACTCATGACTCTGCCACTGTAAAGGTAACAGAGGGCAGAATGGAACAGTAATATAAAAATGAACTTTATATTTAATTATTTTTTTGGACTATACACACAGCTATTTAACTTTACACGTGACTGTTTCATTGCACGGAAATTCATGGGTAAAAATAAAATAATAATGTTAGAGTTTTATTTCATTATTTTCTGTTTCTGTGATGATGATTATGATTGTGGAATTGTGATGACGATGATTGTGTTTTTTTTTATGTAAAAAGTAATGAGACGAACGAGACGGTCTCCTGATGGTAAGAGATAACGCCTGCCCATAACCATTGCAGCGATACTTAGAACTATGAGCAACAAAACAAAGTCCAGGGCATAACTGCTCTGGCGCTCATTACTTTGAGACTTTCGATGGTTAGTCTGAACAGCCCAGTAATTTCGCTAGCTGCAGTACCCTTCAAACCGGAACACAGTAATGTTTACACACTACTGCTTGGCGGCAGAATAACTGGTACTGCGGTGGTACCTACCTAGACGGCCTCCTGCTAAGGAGATCTACCACCAAGTACTGAAGTGTGATAATGACGATGACGATGATTTCCATTTCTGTGATAATGGTGCTGATTGTGTAATGATGATCATAAATTCAATTTCTGTGATAATAGTGATGATGATGATTGTGTGATATTTGTGATTGTGATGATGGTGATGAATCCTTGCAGAATCATCACTATCATTCTGTTTACACTTCTCCGGTAGACAACTTTGGTTATTCAGTCGTCAGAGAGTTAAGATTTAACCTTTCGTGTCATCAATAGTCCTTCTGATTTTATGTAAGCCTACGACCTGAAATAAATTTAAAGAAAACCGCCATTTCTATATAACAGATATCGTGAATATACATATTCACACAGACTTCAATTCCAAACAGCTAAAGTTTCCATTGCGTAGCCTTTGTTTCTTTACGACTAACTCAAACAAAGACCTAATTTGAGAAACATTTCAGTGAAGTGAGGTTAGCATTAAAGACTCGAACCGTCATGGCGAGCGGCTGTTTACGATGCAGATACCCTTAACGATCTGCCCCTTAAACTGCGGATTAACTGCACCTTAACGCTGATTCCACTGGCGCTCAGTTCTATAACAAAGTATGGTTGGCAAAAAAAACATCAACGTAGGTATTTCATTAATATTTAAGTACAAGAAGTTAAAGAGAAGAAGAAATAAAGAAGAAGTAAAGAAGTTAAGTTTAAGTTTCAAGATTCTTTGTATTTTCGGTATGTAAAAAAAAAAATTCTTTACTGAGCATCGATTTTTTTTTTTTTTTTTATGGTTGTCAGGCTAGGTGTTTGACCACAGCTCACCTGATGTTAAGTAAAGGTGTGGTCGAAGGTGGTAAAGCACACCTAGCCTGGAATTGAACTGGCTCTCAAGTGCGGCAGCCGGAACACACCGTTAGATGCTTGGCGGCAGATTTTCAAACTTGAGGGTGGTAGCTAGCCAGCCGAGTACTATAAAGTACCCTACCACCATGCTATGGTTTCCTCACGATGTTTTCCTTCACCAGTAGCTCAAGCTCATTGTTGGGGTTTGAACCCGCGCCCTTCGGCATGCGAACCTACCGCGCTAACCACTGAGCTATTATCGCTACGTGAAATAACTTATCAAATTCGTATTGTAAATGCATCAAGTCCTCGACAGCATACAGAGCTGTACAAATCTCATACTAATTTTTGTCGATGTCGATACGAATACTTTTTTGCAAGTCGTTCGTGATCGAGGCTCTGATTCCAAAACCATTTCGAAATGTAACATTCCTGTATATTATTTTTACATTTGAAACTCTTTAAACTATGAGATGGGGCATTTAAGAGTTTCCGCCACACAGCGCCACCTAGACCCAAACTAAGTGAAACTTGTACTATGCGAACCAGATAGCTGATAGGAAACGTACCTATATAGTTTTTTTTAAATACATACATAATCATGATCCATTTTTATATTTAAACAGGGTTATATATTTATGAGGCATGATTTATAGTAACAATAAAAATATTTTGTACACATGTAGGCTAGATTCGTCACACGAATGTTAGTCCTGAGTGGGAATCGAACCCACGCCCTTCAGCTCTTGTAGTAAAACTTTTACCAAATAAGCTAACAAGATGGCCAATGTACTGAATTCGTTCCCCTGAGATACAAGTTAATTACTATAATTAGAATAATTTTAGTAGATACTTAATACTTTTAATACTTAATACTACAAATACTTTTTTTTTATTAATACTTTTGAACACGGCAAACATAGTATGCTAGTTTACTACTTAACCAGCTAAATACTTTTTTAAGCGTTAAAATAGCTCATGAATATGTGATATTGCCATTAAAAACTAATAACGTACAAAAATGGAACTCTGATTCAGAAAAGTAGTCAGTCAAAAGTTCAAAATTATACCTACTTCTGTTAAATAATATTTTGATTTTTTTTCCCGACGATTTCTGCTGTCGGTACCGGAATTAAAGGAGCGATAAATTTACATAGCTAGCGATAAATTAGACAGCAGATGGCAAGCGAATCCTACAATGTACGAAAAACGGGCTTAGTTTTTGCAAGTTTCTAAGCTGATAAGGTCTTACTTGGAGGTTTTTACGTAATGAGAAGTTATGTACCTATAGGTACATTGTTTTTAATTTTAGCGTGTTTTGGCACAATAAACACTGGTACTAATGGTTAACTATAATTTTAGTGTTTCCAGTAGATTTTTTTTTTATGTTTAACAGGCTAGGTGTTTGACCACAGCTCACCTGATGTTAAGTCAAGGTGTGGTCGAAGATGGTAAAGCACACCTGGCCTGGAATCTGTGGATAACTATAATAGCACGTGTAGCAATGATAGCTCAGTGCTTAGCTCGGTCGGATATCACGCCGAAAGACGTGGGTTCAAACCCCAAGAATGAGCTTAAGCTATTGGTGAAGGAAACCATAGCGTGGTGGTATTTATTAGTGTAATCAAATTTAAAAAAAAAATATACTACATTTTTTTTATAAGAAAAAAATTTGTAGGCATAAACAATTAAATATTTAGTATGGGTGGAAATCAAACCTACACCGGTGACAGAGCTACTGAGCTATAAAATAATCAACAGGATATCGCTGAGAACTTTTTCTGGGTTTCACACAAAATGTTCTTAAATACTGACAGTACAGTCAAGATTAACTAAGTCTGCAGTAAAGTCTGACTTACCGCATTCTGTTGTAACACAGCTTTTATTTTGGGATACAAACTTGATCAATTCTCGTTCCCGATTGCAAAAAACTTGGGTTATTAAAGGAAAAGTTTCCGCGCCTGTTTGCTTCGCGTAAAATTTCGGATCGCCTCGCCGACATCTGCGTAGATACCCGTAATTACTTCTCGAATTTTCCGCTATATTGCATAATTTAGTATTTTGATTGCTAACCGACTGAACCCAGTCGGCCATTTTTAAAGGAATCAGAAACCCATCAAAAGTACGTTATACTTTTTTTTTATATGTATATAATAGTAATGTGCTTTTATTAAAGTAAAGACGAAATTGCGTTTTCTGAAATAACAAAACTTTTATTTACATCACAATAATAAATAAAATACGATGTTTAACACAATTTACCCATTTAAAACAGAGTAACTAACCTGAAATAACAAAAAACAACATTTGAAGCCTTTACTTCTGGTTTACTTTATGTATGTACTTCCTTTTATTTAAACGGGAAACAATTTACGGTTATATGTTTTTCTAGAACCATCTAACCTCAACTCAACTTCAAAAATTACATTCACACTGACAGATGACAGTCGGTGACATCTGACACTGACATGACATCTATTAGAGATCTGTAGATAATAAATTCATAATGAGAAAGAATGATATTCTTTACATGTATGTTACGCGATTATTCCGACAATTAGCAGTGAAGCAGTGCATTTAGTTGGCCTGAGGGTCATGGAATCAGTTTTTTAATTGTAAATTTGTATTATTCAGTAATGAATAATGAGAGGAACAAGACACTTTTCTGATAGTAAAAGCTAAATAAATGTTTTATACATTACATAGCATCATCTGACTGAGAACAAACATGTTGTTTATGCCACAAATGTCCGCTTTGTGTGAATCGAACAACGACTTTCAGCTCTTGAACCAGACATAGGTACTACCAAAGAACCAACAGGGCCGTCAAGATAACGCATGTCCATGGCCATTGCAGCGATACCAAATTTAAGTAACTAAATAAAACATACTAAAGATTGCTTTTTTTATATGAAAAATAATGAGACGAACAAGACGCTACCCTGATGGTAAGAGATAACGCCTGTCCATGACCATTGCAGCGATACACAGAACTTTGAGTAACAAAACAAAGTCCAGGGCATCACTGCTTCGGCGCTCATTACTTTGAGACTTTCGATGGTTAGTCTCAACAGCCCAGTAATTTTGCTGCAGTACCCTTCAAACCGGAGCACTGTAATGTTTAGGTACACAATATCTGGTACAGCGGTGGTGCCATTTATTTTTATTTATTTTAAAGGTCTTTTGAAAATAAGCGATACAATAACACCGTAGTACAACTTACCAAATTGGCAGCTTGAATTGCCTAATCAGGTTCGTTATCGTCCTCAACCAGGCATGACCGCACGTCAACCATGATCGCGGTGACATTTCTCGCGTCAATGCGTGTTTGACGGAACAAAGTGACGTCACTTTACGCTATGTTGCGCTGTGTTATGCCACGTTACGCTGTAACACGCTAATTAACGTCGTGACACGGGTATCTTTCAATCAGAGGTAGGTAAAGGGATTTACGTTTTGGCGGGAACGTGGAAAGAGTCGTGTCGCTCCGTTGTATTTTTTTCCAAAACTTGTGTTTTGTCGAGTGTTTATGCATAAAAATAGTGGTGTTTTATTCATAAAGTGCCGCATCACAAGCGCGAGTGTGGGAAAATGATATGATGTCGTAAAGGGATTTACGTTTTGGCGGGAACGCAGAAAGAGTCGTGTTGCCCCATCGCATTTGTTTTTCAATTTATGTATAAAAATAGTGGCGTTTTATTCATAAAGTAAGTAGTAGAAAGTGGTCCGTGTTGCTTCCAAAACTCCATCGAAGCTTTATAGTAAAATCGCCACTACTACACTTTGACAGCCCCGTTGGCTCATTGGTAGTATATCTGCCTCGAGAGCTGTAGGGCGTGGGTTCGATTCCCACTCAGGGCAAACATTTTGTGAATAAACACAATCATGTTTGTTCTGTGTCTGGGTGTTCTGTATGTATAATAAGTATGTACCTATTTACAAAAAAAAAAGTATGTATGTATTCTATCCGTTATCTGACTTCCATCACACAAGCTTTGCTTAGTTTGGGGTCAGATGGCGCTGTGTGTATAGTCCCACGATATTTATTTATTTATTTATTTATTACTAAAGCATGACTGCATTTGACTGACACAGACTGGATTTGACCAAGACTGGACTTTCACTATAACTATAGCTACGAGGTGACTTATTTAACTTATGTAACTTAAATATATCAAACACTTGACAGTGGCAAATGCTCAAAATGCGACGCCAAAATCAAAGAAAAAAAGGGATTTAAGGCGGGAACGCAGAAAATTCGTATTATTTTCAAAACCTGTTTCGTTCTCTATTTGACTGTCAAGGAAAGCTTATGTTTTTCGAGCATACTAATCTTGTATGTATGTATGTATGTAAATTTCTTTATAACCTCGTACCTTCTAAACGGTCGAATGGATTACGACAATTAAGGTATCGTTAGATTCGTCTCAACAACCCAAGTGTTTTTAGAAAGGTGTATTAAAAAAGCAATATGTCGGATTCTTGGCGCGAAATAGTAATACGTTAATCTAAATAAAGGAAATTGCAAGGGGATTACAAAAATATATTGAAGTTATTTGTTTAAATTTAGTAATAACAAATTGGTTTAAAAAGTTTATTTCCTTTAATTATTATTTTACTTAAGCTATTTTATTCGCAGTTGAATCATAGATTTTCTGAACTCTTTGGCTTGTCAAAACCTGCGTTTTCTAAAGTGCTATGGCCGAAGAAAAAAAAAAAGAATTTGTTTTTGTATTTTTTTTATGGTTTACGTACTAGATTTTTGACCACAGCTCACCGGATGTTAAGCAACGGTGTGGTCGAAGATGGTAAAGCACACCTAGATTTCCAGCTATCTAGCCTAGTACTAGAAAATACCCTAACACCATACTTACTATGGTTTCAACACGATGTTTTTCCTTCGCCAGCAGCTCAAGCTCATTGAACGCACAGCCATCGGCGTGTGAACCTACCGCGCTAACCACTGAGCAATCTACGCTACAAATTGTATGTACAAAATCGTTTGTTTAAGTCTGTAACAAAATGTCAGACCGTGAAAATGCAATAAAACACCATACGACATTCTGGCACAAACAGACACAAGTATTCCAACTTCATTTTATAAATGTAGAGGAAGATAGAGAAGATATAAAGCTGTCATTAGCTCACGTTGAGGTGAACCAGAAGTGTCGCGTCTATAGGTCGTAAAGTCCCCGAACGCGTAAACTCGCAGACGGCTATTTTTGATTCTCCTCTTTGAAGGTTGTTTACGAATGTAAGGTACTTTTGTAGTTGATTTGACATAATCACCAGTCGCTTCCGCGTGATGTTCAGGCATATTATCGATTGCCTATTATATTTTTTGTCTTTTTAACACTTGTATTATTAGTAGACAGCTTTGTTGGTTCATTAGTAGCAGATATACTGCTTTAAGAGCAAGGGTTCGATTTCCACTCAGGACAAACATTTTCTGGTATAAACAGATGTTTGTTCTGTGTCTCGGTGGTCTGTATGTGTTATTATAATTATGTATTTACAAAAAATAAAGTGTTAATATATTCTATCAGTTATCTGCCTTCCATAGAACAGGCTTTGTATATTATGGGGTCTATTAGCTTTACTTTTAACTAACTTTTTTTAGGGTTGACAGGCTAGGTGTTTGACCACAGCTCACCTGATATTAAGTGAAGGTGTGGTCGAAGATGGTAAAGCAAAATGAGGTGGCTCTCAAGTGAGGCTGCCGGAACACACCGTTAGATGCTTGGCGGCAGATTTTCAACTTGACCATCTACTTTAAAATAAGTTTCTTTTACATAAATAATTTAAAAAAAAACATAGATAGCATAAGATATAACAAGTATTATATACAGTGTCACGAAATAAATATCTACCAATAGGGTCGCTGGGTCAAATAAATGGGACTAAACGGTTTAATTCTACTTTCATCGTACGAACCGCTAAGCAATAAAATTGGCAGCCCGAAACACCCACGTCATTCTCCAATATATACAATCTGGATGATCTGTAGCCATGATAGCCCAGTGGTTAGCGTAGTCGGTTCTCATGCCGAAGTGCATGGGTTCAAACCTCAACAATAAGCTTGAGCTGCCGGTGAAGGGAAACATCGCGAGGAAACCACAACGTGGAGGTACTCGACTACTCAAGTTGAAAATCTGCCGCCAAGCACCTAACAGTGAGTTCTGGCAGTCTCAACAAAATAGCAGTCTCAAAATGTCAAGAGAGCCAGTTCCATTCCAGACTAGATGTGATTACCATCATCGACCACACCGTCACTTAACATCAGGTGAGCTGTTTTTTAACAAAAATTAAAAAATAGATATAAAAATAGGCGTTTTTTTCCAAGAGTACAGTTAACTATCTCAACGGAAAACTGCTGAGGTCTACTCACCTACTGCATCTTCGCTATCCAGCATTCTGTCAAGTTCGAGGTCATCGTAGTTATGTACCATTGTGTTCAGGATCGTTCTGACCTTTTCTTTCTCTATGCGCCCCTCTTTCAGTGAGTCGAACATGCTGAATGCTCTCCGCAGCACTGTAAATAGGGAAATGTTTATTTTTAACAATCTTATTGAGGGAAACTCATGTACACTTATAAACTTTATACACTAAGGAACACCATGTTTGTTTCTACCCGAGTGGTGGTACAATAACCAGCGCTGGTCATACCTACCGGTCAGTATGACCAGTATTATGCTGGTGTGAGCCCCTATTTTGTAAATGTTTGTCTCTGTTTGTTTGTTTTTGTATTTGTTACAAAACAAAATCATTTTCTTTCTTTCTTTCAAAATGTGTTAGTGGTGGTTAGTACGGTTAGTTTTCTGTGGTTAAAATAATTTAGAAATTAATTTGGTAAGTACTACTTTGTAAAGATATAATAATTATGTTATGAAATAAAAAAAACTATACATAGTTATATATAATTAATCAGCCAAAGTTACTGTAGTTTGTAAACCGTCTGGCTTCCAATATGAAAGTCCAGGGTTCGAATCACAAGCCACGTCTTTGTTTTTTCTGACTTGCCTCCTACCGCTAACTTTAATTTAATAAAGGAAAACACTGACTGATTGCACTGTTTCTTCCGCGTACCTTCGATTTTTCACCAAATGTTGTTCTACTTTGCTTAAACAAACGGTGAATAGGCTCCTTAAAAGTAGGCAACGCACTGACGATGCTTCGAGTGTTGTAAGTGTTCATAGGCGGCGGCGAATACTTACCATCAGGTGGCCCGCCGCTTGTTTACCACTTTTTCACATAAAAAAAATGAAAACATTGTAAGGAAACCTTTTTCCACATAACAACATGAAATAACAGGGCTCATCTGAAATATACCTTTAAAGGATACTAAACCAAAAGGTAGGAAAAAAACTGTTCTGTAGAAAAAAGTTCATTTACATTATGCCTCTAGTAAAAGTTGTTAATAATGATGAATACAATGGCTCCTTTACGGCTTACACTCTAAGCTTATAATCCTGTATTATTACGCAGTCTGTACTTTTTATCAAAGTTTCAGCTGTCTCTGTGCCTTTTATCAAGGATGGCAGAATCAAGGTAATATAGTAACAGTCTGAAAAAGATATAATGTAACTTCCGACTTTATATAATACGATCGTAAATGTACATAGATATACACATTGAAAATAGCATTACAAAAATATCGTTGGACAATTAACATAGCGCCATCTCGTCGCAAACTAAGCGAAGCTTGTACAATGGCAACCAGATAACCAGATAGAATACTTCTTCTTATAAATACATGTTTACTAATGATACATACAGAACAACAATATACGGAACAAAAACTTATCGTGACATAAATGTTGTCCTTGTGGAAATCGAACCCGTACGCCCTACAACTCTTGAAGCAGGTATCTTGCCAAATGAGTCAACAGGTCAGTTGTTTCATGTAATTAATTACTACTTGTTCTGTAGTAAATTACATAATTTATCTATATACAAATCCTTAGGTAGGATTTGTAATACCTTACAAATCTACTCGACATTGATCGCGTCACGTTGGACAATGAAAGCTTTCCAAAGTTATTAATACAGGACTTACTAAAAATATCTGCAGAGGTACCAAACACTAGTTTACGATGACAGCTCAGTGATCGGCGCGGTCAGATTACACACCGAAGAGCGTGGGTCCAAACTCTTATAATGAGTTTGAGACCCCGGTGAAGGAAAAGGGAGTCAGTTCCATTCCAGGCAAGGTGTGCATAACCATCTTCAACCACACTGTCACCATAAAAATATCGTTAAGAAGAAACAAAGACATTAAAACAGGTCTTGCAAATATATATGCCCTGTGCATATATTTTTGTAAGTCCTGTATTTTTCTAATACACTAAGCAACATACATTTCAAAAATATAGGCAACTGTGGTTGAGCGGCCGTAGAAAACAGGTGGAAGGAAGTGAAGCGGTTAGCCCCAGTTAATTCAAACCATTAATCCCTACGGTTAGCCAAGAAGATAAAGGAGATTAATAAAATTTTGTTTATGTTGATATTTCGCATTGACTTTGGGCATATAAGCAGTTTTAATTATTCTCTATTGCGCTTACAACTTTTATGGTTAGAAAAAAACTATGACTTAGTGATTAGTTTCAGGTTAAACTATTTTCTTTGTTACTACATAAAGGAAGGTTTACGGGATTTGTAATGTTACAAAAACATGGTAATGTAGCTTTTTGTCAAACTAAAATTTTACTTCCTTACGAAATACCCTTCAGATAATTTTTTCTCGTTTTAAATGCTTGCGTTTGACTAATGTCGTTTATTACATAGATTTTATCACAGTTAATTAGCTCGCTAGCTGCTACCCTGGCAGGGTTCACAGACATGTCTATGTAATTAAGTCTAATAATAAACATTTACAACACAACAAAAGACAACAAATTAAATCACATCAAAAACATTAACATTAATTAAAAATTAAACTCAACACATATTAATAATCATAATTAAGTTTTAATAAAGTCATTATAACAGTAACAAAGAAAAACAGTCAAAAAGACCACAAATATAATTGTACAAGTTTATCTATTTTTACGCGCTCTTTCGCGTTGTATAAAGTTCTATTGTTGTAAATACAGGATTGTTGTCGGTATTTACCGAAAGTTTGCGTAACGAAGAAAGTCTAGTGGAAGTAGGTAAAATATCAATCACCACATTTGATTGCAAGACAGCTGCGAAACTAAGAGCTTCTGATGTGTTTACATTTCTTTAATCCCTTTAAATTATGATTCAATCGGTTTATCCTGAAGAATCTTCGTTTCCACACCTACACCTTGAGATAAGATGAAGCTAATGTATCTCTGTCGCCTATTACACAGAATAGAGAACGCAGAGGTATAGCTTCCTTATCTGATTTGCTAATAAAAATAGAAAATGGTTACTTCATGCCACGAATTTATGACCATATATTTCAGTAGGAACCTAATGTTTGTGACACTGTTCGCTGTTTTAGATGTTCCCACCTAGTCTTCTGACAACTGGACCTATAAGTATTTATATTTTTAACATTTGCATTTCATTTTTAAGTATTGAAATGTAGTAGCTTATTATTAGTCATTATAGTAAAAAATGAGTCGATAGTTAAAGGACATGTTTTACCATCAAAAACTACTCTTTCACACTCGTGTTTATAATTTATTACTTGATTATGATTAAGATGATTAACAATCATTATGAGGAAAACTAAACAACCGGAATACCCAAAACTAGTATACGTAATAATAAATTTAGTTTTTTTTTTCAAGAAATTATAATCAGTGTCATTTGGGATGATATAAAGATTTTAACTCACTACATCCAAATCACGGAAGAAACTTACATACTTACTTACATATACCGTGAAAACAATAACTCCTCTTTTTTGGGCAGTCGCCTAGTCGTATAAAAACACATGCCTTGGAAAGAACACATTCCATCAACATGAGTCTTACTGCGTTCTCGTCATAACTACAAATTAGCAATCTGTATCTTTCTAATCTGCTATATTACCTAGAGGGTGACATTTTATGGTCATATTTTACGCGTTTTATGAAGGTTTTGACACCTGTCACCGTCATTGCCATGAGGTTTATGGGTCCGTAGGCCCTTGATGTTGTGGCTATCATTACTGTAAGCATCGATTTACGTGATGTGTGTGGTATGTGTAACATTACGATAATGGTGTTTAGGAAAAACAAAATAATTTTATAAGAGACTAGCGGCACGTCCCGGCTTCGCACGGGTAAACGGTGTACCAGTGATAATGTTGCTTTCTAATGATGAAAGAGTTATCCAGATCGATTCAGTAGCTTCGGAGCCCATTCAATACAAACAAACAAGCAAAAAATCAAATATTTCCTCTTTATAATTAGTGTAGATGTAGATTGCGTAAGATTTTATGTCTTTTGATCGTCATTAAAATATTTGAAGAACACTAAAATCATCATCGAATCATTTTTTAAATTAGGTTTATATTTTCTATTCACGCTAATATTACAAATGTGTCTGATGTTTCGGCAGCCTTGTTGATAAGCCGTCTGGCTACGAATTAAGAGGTATTGGATCAAGTCGCTTAGTCGTTACATAAAAGTGCCGAATTACAAGCACGAGTGTGGGAAAGTGATATAGGGTGGAGAAACATAACTTTTTGTATTGCTCTACTCGATTAATATAACTCGATTTTAAATACTCGACACTGGCAAAAAAGAAACTGTGATGCCAACACTGAAGACGACTCTTGATCATTTTTTACAGATATTTTGTTTATAATTTAGAAGTTATATTTCTTCTACATATCATTCTAAACATAACATATTTTTCGTGTAATGAAAAAATTAATGAGCATTGTGCGAAAAAAAAAATACAAAAACTTTAAACTCTAGATAAATAACATCGTTAGTGTAGTGAATTATGATTTTTACAATGTACCTCGAAAAAACGTTTTGATCGGTGATTACCGAAAGTGATTTGTAAGTTTAGACTTGGCTTAAACATTATAATCTAGGAATAAAAATACCAGTGGCATGTTTACAAAACATTCTCATTTTTATTAAAAGTAATTTCTTTTAAGTGGTGTCAATCAGCGTATATATTTTTTTTTAAACTTTGCAATTGGTAAAAATATTTTTTACGCAACTGCTCACAAAAAAGAGTGTAATGTTTGCAGGGTTCATCTATATATGTATGCAAAATACAGATTTGGATGTACATATATCGATAGAATTCTTCCATCATCCAAAATGACACTAGTTATAATTTAAAAAATCGAGATTGCGGCTGTTTGGTTAGTCTTTTTAATGCAGTCTTGTTTTTGTTTCATTGAATAAAATTGTTCATGTTTATTAACGTAGGTGGCTAGGTGTTTGACTACAGCTTAAATGATTTTAAGTGACGGTGTGATCGACGATGGTAAACACTTCGAAAAAAAATTGACTTTCAAACGAGGTTGTCGAATCACAAGTTTTCAACTTGCCAGGATGGTTTCTATGGTTTTGTACAGTATTTCAACGATCACTTTCACTTTCACAACGGTCTTTATATATATGTTGTGTTACTTAATTTTCATTCTAAGGTTTCCTAGAAGAGATCATTTTCAGTGATAAAGTCACCAATATGTACACTTGTTTCATGATTATTCTTTTTTGATAATATATTCAGTTCCATTCCACAATGTGTTCAAAGATGGTATAGTACAAGTAACGGTGTGGTTTAAGATGGTAATCATCTAACATACCGTCAATTATCATCACGTGAGCTGTAATTAAACACCTAACGTGTTTACAGTAAAAAAGGCAGTGATAGGGGCTGCCGAAAAGTGTTACATTAATCAAGTCAGATTAGAATGTCGGTGACGCAAACCTGTTAGTTTTCCCTACAAAAAAATCGCTCAATTGATCAAGTTTTCATTTCAAAAACACTGATTTATTCCCCCGCTTCATATGGTAACATCGGTTTGCTAGATTAAAATGTAGGGCATTGTGTCAGCTGCACTGGATGCTGCGAGAGCCGTCACGTGAATACAAAAGGCTGGATTACAAACGGGCGTTTCCGACGTCGCGAGTGTTGAAATGATCACAAAAGTAGGGCGCAAAGTACTCCACAAAAAAAATATTGAAAATTCGCTTTCTGTTATTCTTTAGACAAGTAGGTTCGCATAACATACATCCTACCTCTTTTATCCTACCAGTTACGAAAGACAGCATGTTTAAAAAATTTTTTGACAACCCTGTTGTTTCATTTGTTGTTTTTTTTTTTTTTTTTTATGGTTGACAGGCTAGTTGTTTGACCACAGCTCACCTGATGTTAAGTGAAGGTGTGGTCGAAGATGGTAAAGCACACCTAGCCTGGAATGGAACTATGTCTGCTCCAAGATCTAAAGGGCGTGGGATCGATTCCCACCCAGGATTAACATTTTGTGGTATAAATAAAATGTTTGTTCTGTATCTGGTGTTCTGTATGTATTATAAGTATGTATTTACAACAAAAAAAGTATTAAAGTATTCTATCAGTTATCTGACTTCCATACATTAATTTAATTTCTTCTGTATTGTTTTTTTTTAGTGTGTGCAATAAAGAGTTAATCAATCAATCAATCATACAAACTTTGCTTAGTTTGGGGTCAGATGGCGATGTGTGTAATGTCCTACGATATTTATTTTAAAAGATAAATATTGCTAATTAATTTAATTCTTAGGTAAAAGTAATGAGACTCGCTCCTGATGCTGAGAGATAATGTCCATGACTATTGCAGGAAAACATAGAATTTTGAGTAGCAAGAGAAGATCCAGGGCTTCGCTTCTTTGACACTCATTACTCTGAGACTTTCGAGTCTTAATCTCAAAAGCTGTACTGTAATTTCGCTGCTGCTTTCCCTTTCGTAAATGGGAATCCTTTTTTTCTACACACATATTTACATACTAATTATTGTAAATTAGTATGTTAGAGCTATAAAGAGATTAGAATATTAATTGATAAGATTTGCGTACCTACTATCTATACGTATACAACGTCTCATTTGAAATAATGCCCCGTTGCAATGCAAAACTTTTTCGCGAAAATTGCAAAATTTGGCGCGACATAAAGGCCAGTATTTCGGTCACGTGTAGATAGGCCTATACTGCCGTGATATGGAAAAAGGCGGCTGTACGACATTTTCACGAAAATGAGTTATTGACACCAGCATACTAAGTAAACGATTGCGCATTTTCCCATCTTGGAATTATATTTCTAAGTTTATTCGTTCCCGAGATATCGTAAGCTATTTAGCGGCTAAATGCACATTTTTTAGGGTGGCCATAAGAAGAAAAGTAGTTACAGGCTAATTATAGGTTAAATATACTTTAAAGTATCTTAACGTCTGTTTTACTTACATTGTCTTCTAAAATATTGAAGTGCAATCCTACGTTACACAGCGGCAAAATACTTCAAACTAGATACTTATGCGGTTATGTGCTAAATACTGCGAATTTCTGTATTAACCCCTAATCATTTTGAAGAATATTTGATAAGTAAAAAGGCAGCTAGCAGATATTCATAAGTTAAAAGTTCGGTCAAGATATGCACTTAGGACAGAACGTACGCCAGGCGCACTCGCCACTTTTGCGCCAAATGTGATATCGGTAAGTTTTGATTATATTTATGTGATTATATTTAGGTTTTTTTATGTTACGAATTTGTGTTGGTACACTTGCACGCTTTTTTGATTATTTATTGTTATGAAGTACGAAATTAATAACTATACGCAGATTTTTTTTTCTTTTTGGTCGATGTCGTTAGACAGGAACAAAAATAGAGAAAGTTGCAATGATGAACAGGATATCATTTATCAAAACTTTTCAGAACAGGTATTACCGCTAAAGTCACTGTGTCGGAATATTTTAAATAATACATATAATTAACTTTGAAAATACTGAAATTGATCCAGTTACATTGTGTTTGGATGGGCAAAACAAAATATAATGAATAAGATGAAATTTCTGTGGTTATTGGTCAAAACGAAACAAATATCATCCGCACAGAAGACAACAGAGTTAGTTCAACACAAAGCTACAGAAGAAATATTTAGTAAGTAGGATTGATAGAAAATGAAGATATGTGTGAACCTTGGAACGAAGAAAATTTTATAGAAGAAGCAAACAAAGAAAACAAGTTTCATGAAGAAATAGAAGAACAATGCGATGAAAAAAGTACAGAAAAAAGCGAAACTGGTGGTGCGAACTCTGGTAAAGTAACGGTAAAAAAAATAGAGCAACTTGTTTTCTAAAAAACTCATAATTGAAGTTTAAGTTAATATTTTGATTATTTTTGAAATTTGATGAAAATGAATAGTCTAGTTGATCTCAACATAATTATCTTAGAAATTAGTTAATAATAATTAAAGAACTGGATGAATAAGTATAATAAATAATATTCACAAACTTAGAATATTTTTTGTTTATTTGTTAAAAATTTTAAGAATATTAGTTTTTCTGGTATAATGTTACAACTTTACTGTCATAACTGATTACCTAGTCTATTTAATGATATAGAGTAAATAAGATATGTTATAGGGATAGTTTTATTTGTTTTTTAAAGCTTTTAAGATTAATAAATAATTTAGAGATGTTATTTTGAATAACTGCTGAACTATGAACCTGTGAGTTGATTTCAAATAAATAGCAAAGTAAGTTTTAATAATAAAAAGCAATTCTCATTTTTTCTTTTCACTATTTTGATTTGATTAAATGATAATTATGAATACTTAATACTTTTTATTTCTCACCGATTCTATATATTTAATGTTCTCAAAAGTTACTTTTAACCATCTTTACAGTAAATAATTAGGGTTTTTCATACTATGATTACTACATATAAAAGGCGGTCTTATTAAAACATACGAAACTAACCGCCTTCTTACTTAGTTTTGTCCATGTTAAATAGTTTAAAATCTATCTGATACTTCCAAAAAAGGCGACCAATAGGGTTTAACGGCTTTATTTACACGTTATCGTTCTTAATTTGATATGATTTCGGAAGTTTAAAAGCAGCTAAAGAACATAACTGCCATTTGTCGTATCATTAACAAAATAAATAAAATTTGTAAAGAAATTCATACGCAAGAAGGAGGTTAAGGTACTTGTAGCGGCCTTTATATCTATTATTATTATTACCAAAAGAAAAAAATACTAAGATAAACGAGAAAAATACATTTTAAATTGTCATGAAACATGTTGTTTAACGTAATCTAATGAAAATAAATACTAGATTTTTTCCTCTACTAAACTCAAAAGACCGATTCGCGCTATCTGTCACACAGGTCAAGAAATCACGTTTGCCACCTTTTTGCGTTTTTCTCGAAATCAACTTTCTGCACGTAGCCGCCTTTTGCCATATCAGGGCAGTATACGACAAATCCTTGAAAATAATTCAAGGTACTCGGTCCCCAATCACCGTCGCCTATGGGGCAATACCAGGGGCACTACAAATAGGTTGTCGACCTTTTAAGATTCTATTAACACATCTTTTGAAGAACTGAAGTTGTAGGTAACGGAAGGAGGAAAGATCATTCCACAATTAGCAAGTGTATGGTAAAAAGGATTGCGGGACTCGCACAAGAAATGATTTTAAAACAGGTGCGAATTGATAGTCGATAGGTTTTCAAAATGTACATAACATAGAAGTTGACACGACTAAAATTATGAACTCGTAAATATTGTATGTAACTAAAACTGGACAAAAAAATAACTTTTTTTTATGGTTGATAGGTTAATGTTTTATATTTAATGACGGTGTAGATGAAGATGGTAAACACTCCTAGCCTGGAATGAACTTTAAGTAAGTGGATATTTACAAACAGTTTTTATGTTCAACCGTCAGCTGGTTTCGAACAAATAATTCTAAGAGTTTTGGAAGGTTTTACTGAAAAAGTTTTTGTGTAACACGTGTTGAAATTGAACTACAGTAATGAAAGCAGTTTAAAAGAACGAATAAAATGGAATACAAATACATTTTTAATATGCTATATTTAAAATGTATTTGTATAACTAAATTATTATCCTTTATCTATACATAATTTGATGATATAGGAAAATTATTGATCTAAGAAATCTACGCAAAATTATTTCAATCATTTTTTAAATATGTACTGCATTTTTTCTGTTGGAATAAGCCAAATGAAAGGATTTAATTATTTTATTATGGTTGTTTAAAAGTTACTTATAAGACGGTAGATTTTCGGCGTACACTCGGAATTTTTTTAATATAGAACCATTTTTATTGCATATTATTTAATGTAAAAAAAAAACGTGAAAATTGTGGTGGTGTTTTAATAACACAAAAATTTCACTGTGCGGGTGGGTACCAATGTGGATTTATTTGTGATTTAACTGTGATTTGTTTCACTTTTTTATTGTATTAACACTCATTTGAAAATATGAATTATTTAACACTGACAGAATACGTAAAATGTTATACCAAAACAAAGGAAAAAATGCAACCCTGTCATTTAATTAAAAGAAAATCAGACAATATATTAAAAAGAGAGTTAAAAAATAACGATTTTTGAGGGTTTCTGCTTTTATACCTACACGTTTACACGGAACTGCATTTCTGTCACATAAATAATATTTAGTGCTTCCGAGCGCCATGTGGAGCCTCACAGACTGCAACGCGATGTGCATTCTGAATGGATGTATTTTTAAGAAATAATTAACCTTCTATGTCGGTATTTTTTACATTTTCTTCAACAACTCGTTCTATTTTCTGCACAGATAAGCACAAAAAATAAAATATGTCAGTATTTTAGTAAAAACAGATTTATATTATACTAGCGGACACCTAGCGCATCACCCGCATTCACCCGCATAGTTCACATTCCCGGGTAAATGTAGGAATAAAAAGTAACTTATGTCATCCGAGAATAGTGTAGCTTCCCAACGGTGAAAGAATTTTTGAAATCGGTCCAGTAGTTTTGGAGCCTATTCAATACAAACAAACAAACAATGAAATCTTTCCTCTTTATAATAGTCTAGATTTACTTTCAGTTCCCCTACCATATTAATTTACGAGTATAATGTAGTACGTAACGAATCAAATGTATAAAAAAAACTAGTTTCCATTTACTACCACCAGGGGTCCCAATATTCATTTATTTTTTTATCGTTTACTTAGTAACTTTAGTAGTGTTCTGATCAACAGCACGTGTATATTGTATAACCTTGACTGGCAAGTAAAATGATAGAGATTTTTTTGTAAATAAAATACTTCTTGCTTTATAACTTACTAATAGTTTGTTCATCGTCGGGTTGATCCTTGCGGTTCTGCAAAGCAAAACCAAAACTTAGACAACATTTAAACTAAACTTTGTTTAATAGAATAATTTTAAAATAAAAAACACTCCACTTTAATTAACAAAAGATACGCACCACTGGTTTTCTGAATAGAGGCATGTTTGAAAAAAAAAAGAAAATTAAAAAGTAAAATGTAAGCGCGGGATCCTCGTTGCTTGCGCGCGCAACGTGCACGTAGTTCAAACTGGCCACCGCGTACGTTCGAAATTCAAATAGGGGCTGGAAAGAGGCTAAATATGCGAAGTGTCATTTTCCTGAATCTATTTTTTTCTGGAAGCGATATGTTTGTAGTGACGTAAATTTTATTGGTTATTTATAGTCAATATATTATTAACAAAGCGAATGTTGTATGTACTTACTATGAACTATAAAGTGTAAATAACTTAAAAATAGTAACGTTGAATCACGTCCCGTTACATTAATTATCTGAACTATTTTAAAATTAATTAAGAAAGTACATTATAGTTTATCACACTAATATTATAAATGGAAAAGTTTGTTCGTAAATATTTTTGTTACGTTTAAAGTGCTAAACGGACTAAGGTGTAATTTGAATTAATGCTTACCTAGGCAAACAATGTTTTTTTTACCTAATGTAAACTATACTACACAGTATACAGTATTAGATAATACATTTATTTACTATATATTTTTTGACACCACAATGTAGAATGAAAATAAAATAAAAAATGCGTATCTAATGCGTTTGTAGAAAATCATCAAAAATAACTTTAGAACCTAACTATCTACCTAAAGTCTTTCTTGTAAATCCTGTTAATGATCACATTTTTCTTCTTTACCAAAATAATTAAAATTCACAAGACATTTCGGACTACATGGTAGGTACCATGTAGTCCGGAATGTCTATCAATGATTAAATTACCAAAATGAACAATTTATTTTACACACAGCGCCATCTGACCCCAAACTAAGCAAAGCTATGGAAGACTGTTTTTTGTAAATACATACAGTACACACAGACACAGAACAAACATTTGTTTATGTCACAAAATGCTTGTCCTGGGTGGGAATCGAAGCTTTTCAGCTCTTGGAGCAGACATACTACCAATGAACCAACAGAGCTGTCAATAATAATAATTTTATATTTTATTATTTTAGCAAATAGAGGAGGACTATGTCCAGCAGTGGACGCCCTACGGCTGAAATGATGATCATGATAATATATGATTATGTATATACTACGTACTGGATAACGTGAACGGAACACTCATTTCGATCAGCTCAATACAACTTCTTTTTTTTTTTATTAATTTGCCCCATCGTGCAGGCTAAAGCTGTAAAGCCATACTGCCTTGTCTTGTGTTATTTCTTAGTCAAGTCCAGTCCAGTCATGCTTTAGTAAAGTAGTGGCGACTTTACTATAAAGCTTCGATGGAGTTTTGGAAGCAACACGTGAAGTCATGTTTCACCACATTATATCATTTTCCCACACTCACGCTTGTAATTCGGCACTTTATGAATAAACCACCACCATTTTCATGCATAAACACTCGACAAAACACTAGTTTTGGAAAAAAATATAACGGAGCGACACGACTCTTCCCGCGTTCCCGCCAAAACTCCAATACAACTTCAGTATTCCACAAAAAATGTGATTGAGAATTTCATAACATGACATTATGTGAAACTTTTTGTTTTGTAGTTGTCTTCAAGGGACATAGAATTCGTTGTAAATACGTTAAATTAAATTTATAACCGGACAAAATTATCTTTTCTTTTGCGTAGTTGAAGAGTGAGAACTACGACACTTTTTAGTAGGTGTAATTTTTATAGCGAGTAGAATTGACTATCCCAAGATAATGATGCTCAGAAAAAATTTACAAGCCTCTGCTATTTTTTCTCAATGGGTAATAACAATTGGTATTTCTGTACATACGCATTGCTATTGGCACAGTGAAGCCATTGTACGTGTGATTCATTAAAAAAATGTTAAAAAAAGAATGCGTATTTGTTTTAAAAATATTGGCTTGTAAAAAAATTTAAAATAGTATTTTTTTTAATTGTTTATTTATATCTCGCTAAAAGTTAGTGCAGAATCGTTACCAGTTGTCTCGTTTATAAAATTGATTAGCACTTAACGCAATGGATTAGTAAACATTTTAAAAAAGTTCTCGAAGAATTTGGTAGGCAGGAATTTTACATTAACAAAAAATATGATACTCCGTTCTCTACCTACGACCTATTTTATTATCATTTATTATTTCAGTAGTGTTTTGTAAATGAAAATTTTTTATGAGGTTAATTACCAGAACTATTTTATATAAAACATGGTTTAACTTGGTTGTAGATCTTCTTAACTGCAGGTCGTCTTTGTAGGTACCGCACTACTAAATATTCTGCTGACATACATTGTGTAAACACTACTGGTTTGAAAAGTACTGCAGCTAGCGAAATTATAGAGCTGTTGAGACTAACCATTGACAGTCTCAAAGTAATGACTGCTAAAACAGCGATGCCCGGACTTTGTTTCGTTACTCAAAGTTCTATGTATCTCTACAATGATCATGGACAGGCGTTATCTCTTACCATCAAAAGAGCTTCTCGTTCGTCTCATTACTTATCCATAAAAAACATCTATCTATCTATACTATTATAAAGAGGAAAGATTTGATTGTTTGTTTGTAATGAATAGGCTCCGAAACTACGGAACCGATTTTAAAAATTCATTCACCGTTGGGAAACTACACTATCCTCGGGTGACATAGGCTACTTTTTATCCCTGTATTCTGACGGGAACGGGAACTACGCGGGTGAAACCGCGAGGCGTCCGCTAGTGCTGTAATAAAGTATAAATTTACAGAGACCTAATTTATTTTTAAAAGTTATTGTCGACTTTTGGTATCAGTGCAAATTCTTTGTTGAAAAATGTATTATTTAAAAGTCTGAACTATCGCATGAATTTTATTCAACCTTGCCAAACAAAAAAGAAACTTGAACACACAAATCACAGCTGAGCAGATAAGGGAGCAAGTTTGGCGTAAGTCGCTTAATGTATGCGTCGAGCTGACTGCGACGTGACAGTATTCCTAGAAAACTGTTTAAATTTGACTGTATTTTGACAAAATTTGGTGTGATATTTATTTTTATCACTCCTAGAAGCGTGCTTTTGTTGTAGTAAGGTCAATCATTTTGAAATAGACAAATTGAAATCTCCCACGTTAACATTTATATTTTACTTACTTACACGGTAATGTTCGCATATCTCGTAATAAGTTTTTTTAATGTAAAAGCAATGAGACGAACGATACGCTCTTCTGATGGTAAGTGATAACGCATGCCCATGACCATTTCATCAATACACAGAACTTTGAGTTGCAGTTGCAAAGTCGAGGGCATCGCTGCTTTGGCGCTCTTTACTTTGAGACTTGAGTTAGTCTCAACAGCCCAGTAATTTCGTTAGCTGCAGTACCTTTCAAACCGGAACACAGAAATATTATAAACACTACTGCTTGGCGGCCTAACATCTGGTACTGCAAAGGTATCTACCTCGACGACTTCCTATCTGTTATTATGTTAAAAAATATTTGTGCTGGTATTTAGCTATTGTCAAAGTCGAGCCACCCCAAAGGAATGTGATAGACACTCAAAATAACACTGTTTAAACCCACTTTTTTGTCGAGCAATTCGGTATGTAAAGTTTTTTTTTTGTATTTATTTTATATTTTTTACTGATAGTAAACTTTATTTTATGAAACTAATTTGAATATTTTGGCTTTCTATGCGGTAGTTTAATTCTAATACATTTTCAAACTTTTTATAGTTATGACGTCATAACATTGGCTGAATATGTAAAATATGTACTTTTTTAGGCACTGAAAGAATCCTTATACAGCCAAGGACATGACGTCATTAGAGGTTAATTGAAAGTCAAATTTATTTTATGTATTTTATTAAAATAAACGCCGTCTCATAGTTTAAAGAGTTTTAAACGGAAAAATCATGTACAGGAATGTAATATTTCGAAATGGTTTTGGAATCAGCGAAGTATTTTTACCTAAAAAAAAATGTCGAAAAAATGTCTGGCAAATAAACTTTCCACGTTTCGCAAATGAAGTTGCGGGTACAGCTAGTTTATTCAATACTCTTAGGACTGGCGTTGGTACGGCTTCTGCTACCGATTTGATATGGCATGACTGATTAAATTAATCAATTACGGTGCATAAAATATACTCACATGTACTTCATCATCGTCAGCCTATCGAAGTCCACTGCTGGACATAGGCCTCTTTCAAGACACGCAAAAAGCCGAAGATTGGGCTGAGTAGCCCGATCTTCGGCTTTTTGCTTCCATCCACAGCCAACTGTCATTTTTTTATGGTTGATAAGCTAGTGAGCTGTGATCGAACACATAGCTTTTCAGCCAAAAAATCCTAATAATCCCACCAATATTATAAATGTGTAAGCTTAGATGGATAGACGGATGTTTGTTACTCTTTCACGCAAAAACAACTGAATGGATTTGAATGAAATTTGGTATGGAGGTTGCTGAGATCCTGGATTAACACAAAGGTTAATTTTTATCCTGAAAATATGTAGCGGGTAACACCGCGGGGCGCAGCTAGTATTATAAATGGGAAAGTTTGTTACTCTTTCACGCATAAACTACTGAATATATGTGAATTAAATTTGGTATGGAGGTAGCTGAGACCCTGGATTAACACGTAGGCTACTTTTTGTTCCGAACAAAACAACAAAACGGAACAAAAAGTTCCGCGGGGCGCAGCTAGTAAATAAATAAATTACGTTATGTGTAAATACTAAATTTCCTCTCGGCAAAGTCACATCGCCCACCTGATTCGAAGCTAACATTATAGTTAGTTTCTTACGCCAATTTTTATACAAAAAATTAGAAAATCCACCTGTATTTTTATGATCCCACAAATTCAGGAAGAAATCTTTAGTAGCTGTAACACAGTTTAGATGTTGCAAGTGACAGGTTAATTCTGTGTTATGCAGTATTGGGAACGTGAAATGTGAGTTTTACGACAATTTAAGAATTTTAAGTGATGTGCTTCTCGTTTCCTTTGTTATTTTGTTGTTTACGGGTGTTATGAGACTTATGAGACACGACTTCAATATGAGATGTGTTTGATTTTAGTTTTAATATTATGTTATTTTTGCTTAAAAGGCATCGTTGATGATTGGATTGTTGTTGTTGACAGTTGTTTTTTAATAATAATTATTATAAGGACTCTAATTATTATTGTCGTTAATAAGCCTGGTATCGTGGTGGTCGACATCACCAGCCCAAGTGACGAGAATGTCGTGAAGGTCGAGAAGGACAAGATCAGCAAGTACCTTGACTTGGCTCACGAGATAACCGCTATTTGGGATGTTGTTGTTGTTTTGTTGTTCTTTAAGTTTTTTACGTCTTAGATACCTATATTTAATGTCAAAAATTAGGAAGAAAAATAAATAACAGTTTTTTAAAATTGTATTGCTTTAGTATCCGAGTAATTGAAGTTACATTTTTGTGCGACCAGGGATGATTTTTAAGCAAATAATGCCTGTATTAAACCTGCTATTAAATTCAGTATTTCATTTGGGAACGTACGCAACCAAACCCTTTCTCCTTTTTTAACTAACTGATTACTGGAAGATTTATGATATCGCAAGCTGTAGGTACCCTGTTTTTTACAGTATTAAATGTAGCTAATGTGTTTATGTGTATTTTCTTGTGTTGTGTGTGTTTTTCACCGAGTCTTAATCGCGCTCAAACTACTATGAAAATAGTCTATTTACCTCGACGTCAGCCATGTTGCAATTGCCGTGGTCACGAGGTGACTAGAGAGTGCGAGTCTTATGTGTTTATACCGCCGATCTCTAAAAACGAACTATATATCTATGGTTTATAAGGTAGCTGCTTTTCAAATTTAATCTAAATCCGGCTAGCCATTACTGCCTGAACAAGAAAGATCATTCTTTATTCGCACAACGATGTTGTGGAACTCTGTGTGAAAGGTGCAATATCTTCAAGTCTAGATTAAATAGTTTCCTTCTAGATAACCGTGCTCCATCTTAGACCTCATTACAACTGAGTGTTGCCAAACGCCAACCTTTCTTCTAAACCCTAAGCCTGTTTATTTATTTAGAAGTATGACTTTACCCGTCTCCTTTAATTTAACTTTTGCTTCCTCATTTCTCGAACGATGGGACTTATTCAAAGCAAGTCAATTTATAACGCAGTTTAGGGTGACACCTTGAGAAATGCCGTCATTAAAGTTCTACCAACTCATCAAAACCCTTGAAAGGATTTTTCGCTGAAAAGGAAATTGGACATAACCCGGTCAGGGTTCTACCATGATTTTAAAAAGACTGTAATTAGATTATTTAGACAGTCTGACTTGACTTTTCTCTTTCTCTATCTACAGTAGACGGTAAAAGTAAGTGTTACAATAAGTTTGTTTGATCATTCGATCCCACTGGTGGGAATATATCTCTACTCATTATGGGAAAGGTATGGCCTAATACAACGCTTGCCAAGTGCAGGAAACAGAATTTACTTTCGAGAAAATTAAGGACTGGCAGGTTTCTTTACGATGTTATTCTTTACTAAATAGCTGAAAATAGCATTTTTTTACAGCAAAACTTTAATTTGACCACCATGTCGTCTGGTGTTGAGCAAAGATGCTGTTTACGATGGACTGCCTAGAAGAAACGAATGTACTAGCGATAGTAAATTCCATTGTTTAACGAATTGTACGATAAAGGTTTCATCAAACTATTTTTGTAGTTTTTCTGGACAAAGCTAAGTATACGACATAGTTGCGTGCTCTAGGATTTGAACCGGTACCAACATATAATAAGTCAGACGGTATTTCGGCTAGGATAAAAACTAGGATAAAACATTTCAAATTGAAACTAGATTGTAACATATGCCTACATTGTGAGTATAGCTTCCGCCTCGTAACAATTAAAGGCATCATACTATTTCTTGTCCTTATCATATTTCGGTCCTTTGATCAATGCTTATAACAAGAAACAGAATTGAAACCCGGAAATCGGTTTTGACAGCGGTACCGCAAAGCGCGCTTTTCGCCGCCATACCGCCAACTTTGACGTATGAGTTTCCCGCGCAACTGGGCGGAAGCCGATGACAGCTCGATGGCGGCCATATTGTCGTAGCCACTCATAATCTGACAGCTGGCGGTTGTCACATCGATAATATCATTTTCAGTGACTTTACGATGCCATAACTCGTATAGTTTGTGGCAAATGTGGCAATAGACTGAATTTTCAAGGTTAATGATAAAACACCTTGAAAATAGGAGGATATCTCGAATATTTGAAGATTATTATGATCTTTCATAGAGCATAATAGCCTGATGAAAGAAGGTTACACGTCGTTTAAGATTTTAATAGGCACTCATTTTTTTATTGCCCGCCAAAGCTGCGTACCTGTCGCCATAAAATTTATTTCAAATTAAATCATTTTTATGTACTTACATGATGTAGTTATTGTGTTCTTTTAACTTACATTTTTGACGTTTCTATTTATTTGCTGTTAGTATTTTTAAATTATCATGTGTCAATTTTGATTAGCGCTAACGCTATTAGAAACTTAAAAGATAGGGTATTATATGGGTTCGACATAAGTTGTCGATATGTCACGTTAGCAGCTTATGTCAATCGCGTACATTTTTGGACTTTTCTATTAGCATTATGGAATACTACTTTTTTTAGGCCCTCTAGTCTGGAATGGCAAATGGTATAAAAAGATTTAATTGTAATAGATATATTTGTTTGCGTATTTTATATGCTTATTCTTTTTTGCCTTTTCCAGGCGCGGAACAAACCGGCTGACGGAGGGGGGCATGTTAACCAGAAGAATGCGACTGGAAGCAAATCCACACCTTCCAGTCAAAAAGGTAAGCACTCCTTGTTAAAACACTAGGCGATGAAATAGTGTGGTGACACAAAAGTTGTTATAATACAGCAGTTATTTACTTTTGTTACATTTATTTTGGTAGTACGTCGATGTCACGTCAAATGAATACACTAAAACCGCTGGGCCAGTGCGGTCAATACAGTAAAACTCTTTAGCCTTAACGATGTTACATTAAATATGAATAAATATGAGTGTCTTCAAGTTGAGAGTGAATCCTTATATCCTTTTTTTATTACATATAGGCTTGCGTTTGACCGCTAACTTGCCTGATGTTAAGCGAAGATGCGGTCTACGGTGGAGCACGGTCGCCTAGAAGAAACCGATTCATTCGCGACTTCAAGGCACTCATATTGTATCTATTATGGAACACTTACTCGGGCTGCGAACTCTGTTAAGTAAATACGTGACCCTGAAGCCAAGTAAGAATCAGGTTTCGCAGGTGATTTGTGTGTGTGTATGTATTGTGTGTATGGATGTGTATCTTGATTGCTGAGATGTCATTTCTATTTGATAACTTTCAAAACATTTGCCGTTTTGTGAGTCTGTAATTTGAAACCAAATTAACTAACATACTAATTTACAATAATTAGTATGTAAATATGTAGGTATGTATAAGAAAAACATTCCCATTTACGTCAGAGAAAGCAGAAATTACAGGGCTTTTGAGATTAAGACTCGAAAGTCTCAGAGTAATGAGTGTCAATGAAGCGAAGCCCTGGATTTTCTTTTGCTACTCAAAGTTAGATGTTTTCCTGCAATGGTCATGGACATTATCCTTAGCATTAGGAGCGTGTCTCATTACTTTAACCTAAGAATTGAATTAATTAACAACATTTTTATTTTTAAATAAATAAATATCGTAGGACATTACACAAAGCGCCATCTGACCCCAAACTAAGCGATAACTGATATAATACTTAAGTATTTTTAAGTAAAGTACCTAAAAGTACTAAGTAAGTAAGTAGTGAGTAGTAGGTAGTAATAGGAAGTTTTGAGTACTTTTTTTCTTACTTTTTTTTGTAATTGAAATGCCTTTCGTTTTTCAATAGGTGGTCCAAAAACCCCCGTGAAACCGTCAGCACAGAAGGGCTCAGTGAAGATTGCAACTCCGAAACAGGCAGCGGCGGCCGCGGCTGCCAAAACTCCGCAGGGGAAGAAGAAAAAAGGGCACAAGCACCAACAGTACGAGCTTACGGTCACCATCAATCTAGTAAGACTTTTGATTTTTCATCATTGGTTTCCATAAGAATTAATCTGTATAGTTCCCAAAGTAAGTACTACTACGAACATGACTTCATTGTTCAAGATAAATTGTGTAAAAATACTAAAAACAGTAAAAATTTCCGGATCCAATCAATATACAATACAACAAATTTTCTAGCCCTAAACGTTCCTAACCAGCAATTTACCAAATTGGAAAATAACATTATGATTTATTATTTTAAATACAACTGCTATGACGAATAGCATAATAGCAATATAACGTTTAAAAGCTAAATGCAAATTAAACGAAAACGAAACGTGCTAAAATAGCGTATTAACGACTTTAAACAGGGCAGGATTTTATGGAAAATGTAAAATAGCTGGTTTAAGAGATGATTTACATACAGACTGCTTAATTGCCTCGTAAAATAAAAATGCGATAGAATAATGCTTATTTAAAACGTCAGGATTCTTAAAAACGTTTTTGTTTAGCAAAGTTTTACGATGATTGCTATTTTTAATTTTATTAGTTTTCTATATGTTGTTGTTTACACCACTTAATTTTTATTCCGTTAGTAAATAAATAGTTGTTAAAGTAATACAGTTCATTGATTTTTTACAAGGTAAAATACGGTATTAAAATTATTAAATATTTTTGAAATTCACGACAAATTAAAAATGTTTCTGTAGTTAATTAAATCTAAAACTTAGCTAATAAATATATTTAATACATACGTTTTAAAAGAATTACTGCTCATTCCCTATACTCAAAACATAATAATTTCGAAAAACCATTAAAACTCTTGCAACGCCTACTTAAGTCTAGACGTGATATCCGACACTTTCAGTCAAGACATTAGTAAAAAAATACACATTATTTTGAGTTTATTACGCATCTATTTTTTTAAATAATTTTACAGGTACAATACAATATAATACAACACTTTATTAAAAACTCGAGTTACATAAAACAGTCAAACAATTAGATTATATCTAGTTAAATTGCCAATGGTAATGGGAAAAAGTGGTAATAGTTGGTTTTTTAGAGTTCCGTACCCAAAGGATAAAACGGGATTCTATTACTAAGACTCCGCTGTCCGTCCGTCTGTATGTCCACCTGTCACCAGGCTGTATCTCATGAACCGTGATAGTTAGAAAGTTGACATCTTCACAGATGATGTACCTATTTCTGTTGCCGCTATATCAACAAATACTAACAAACAGACTAAAGTAAATATTTAAGGGGGATCTCATACAACAAACGTGATTTTTTTGCCGTTTTCATTGATAATGGTACGAAACCCTTCGTGTCGGACTCACACTTGTCCGATTTTTTTGTTTGGTTGGTTTAGTTTTGGTATTTGATTGTGACTTAGGACATATTTTATTTGATTTTTCGCATTTATAAAATCATAAAACTTCTTGAAAAATTAATCTAATATTATTTTTCTCGTCTGCCAGATCTTTACTCCACGCATCCTTATTAGAACACGACAAAAACTAATAAAGGTCGATCGTAAAACGACATTAAATTCTAAATGTAACGCTTCAGTTGATTTTATAGCGTTAATATTTGACAGATTATAAATTTTAAAACTAATCTAGTGCTGAAATTGAATTTTTACGCACTCGACGCCATCCGGTTGTTATTTGTGAATGTGTATCGCATGACTAATTTCAAGTTTATATTTTACATTAAGTAAGTCGTTTTAACACGGATATGTCCGCGTTTGACCACCTACTCGCCTAATAAATAATAAGCGATGATGTAAACAAAGATGAAGCACGTTAACTAAGAAGATACCTCTTCATACTGACCTTAAAAAAACTAGACTTTTATGTCTCAGGAAATAAGGAAGCCAGTAGTTTGTTCCATTCCTTGGCCGTACGAATAAGTGATAAATAGTTTAAATAAACCTTTGTGTTCATTTGCAATAACTACATAGTACGTTAGCGATAGTCAAAATATGTATAAAGAAAGCCAGTTCCCATTTACTTCCGCTAGGGGCGTTGTCCTGTTTTACATACAATAACATTTTCTATTGGTTATAAAAAACAAAGCTTTCAAATTATTATAATCTAGTTTTTTGGTTAAGTAAATACCTATAGTACCTACCTACCTAACTGTATTAAAATATAATTTCACTTAACTGCTCAGAATTTTGTTCACATAATATGATTTACGCTTGAAAAGCACATAACTTGAAAGATATAATTGTAGCTCATTATTAATAACAACTACTTACTTATTACCTACCATGGCGACAACTACGAAATTACAAAAACATCAGTTGCTTCATACATTTAGGCCTACTCAAGAGCCAATAAAGTTTTTCTTTGTAGTAGGCAGTTTATTAACAATTTAGAGTCGCGTCCTTAGTAAAACTTAATGAAAATGACGTACATAATGATCCCCTTTCGGTTTAGTATACTCCAAACGTATAGCTCAGGTATAACAGCGGAACATCAATTTGCTAGATCTAATTTAATAAACACGAATTCGGTAAGCAATAAGAAAGATATAGTAGACAGCGCCTCCAGCGGGAATAATTGGAAACTACGTTCTTTTCAAACATGTATTTAATTTTAATAAAATTTGACAATGGTAAAATTGCAAATTACTATGCTAGAGCCACAGATACAAATTTTGTTTTATTTATCGATGTTTGAAGAATTTTATGTATACCTGACTTGACCTGACTAGATTGATGATTAGAAGTTCATTAAATCGGATGTTATGAAATTGAAATGTTGAATCTATTAGAGTTTTATATCTATTATACTTTTTAAACTTTTTGTTCACCTCAAAATAAACGAATTATAAGTTGCTACCAACTAAAAAACTGCAATAAACGTAGGTACGTGACGTAAATCTGAAACTAATGTTGAATGTGGGGTGAGCGCCATCTACATGTATCACCTTGAACTTCTACCAATGCCATATTCCGGTTAGTTCACTAGATGGTGCTGCACACCGATTCTAAAATGATTCCCGACAAAAACGTCCACGTGCAGTTACAAGCCATTAATTTTCACAATACAACAACCTGTTTTATGTCATACACGAGAAATTTTAATCTCAATTAGCTAGCAAACATTTATCATTTTAATTTAACTCCCACGCGTGGAAATTTCTTTGATTAGCACAATTTTGTACCTACATCGTAAAGGGAATGTTAAACTATAAGCGTAAGGTTCAGAATGTTGTAACAAATTCTTTCTGGATTCAGAATGTGCAAAGGGCTTTTCATTATCATAAAAATGCAGAAGAAAAACGCTGTTCGTGTTAAGAAAATTAGGTACAATTTTAAGTGAACCTCAATATTTGTTGTATCACATCGTTACTTATCACAGGGGGATAGAGTTCAAAACTGCCTGTTTCACCATTTTGTCTGGGGACGTAAAATTCAGTCTGTAATTTTCCCGCCAAAACCTACTCGTTTCAAATGCTATTGAGCGTGCCAAGATGTCGGCAAATTATTCCGACCGTACCACAGTGGTAACAAAATTCGCGAATCAATTTAGACTCTTGCCCGTTTTATATACATACGTATCTACCTATGTATAGTCTGTGCTTTTACTGTGAAAGAAAAACTGCCGATAAAAATACTATCACAAGAGGTTTTTTTTTCTATTTTTGCTTTCTGAATCAAATAAAAAAAAACAAATGCAAACCCATCCAAAAAAAACTATTACAACATCTGGGTGTAGCTGTATCGTAGATACGGTCGTGGGTAGGTACCTGTACGTGTACATTTTTGAACATTTAGAAGTCCTTCGAATTACCATATCCTCACTAAACGTAAAGAACTCGGGAATGAAATGAAAGTTAGGTACCCCAATTTTGTAATTATCAGTTTTCGTAATTGCCTCCCACAATGGCAACAAAATTAAAGATCTATTCACGTCAAAAACTAAAATGCTAAAATCTTTGCTAAATTTATTAAAAAAATATTTAAAGAAAAAACTAAAATCTTTTCTTAATTTTATTTGAGCAAGCACTTGTTTCGCTTAGAAAACTGATTAGGATTTTAAAGCCGGATATAACATTGGCTCCATTATGGAACGCACCTAACTATCACACGCAAAAATAATTTTAAATTTAGAATTCTACTAATAATCTCAGCTGACAATGTCGCGTCGCGCGTATCAGTGCTGGCCACTTCTAGGACCAAACAAAAATAAACAAAATCAATTTAAAAACAAATCTCTTCTATTTTTAAAACTGGCGGGAAAAAGTAACGTTTCAGTTCTGTGACGTGAAAGCTCGTACATATTTGGGGTTTGGAATAAATCCTGTTTTCTTTAATTTTTTTAATGTTTTTTGACTTACCTATATCCTCTATAAATACGGTTTGAAGGACAAATCTACAATTTATATATATTCATTTAAAAAACTATTTAATAGTGTTGTGATTGCGTAAAAGACTGAAAGTTGTTTATTTTTGTGAAAATGGCGCAAACCGCCGGCACAGAAGCAATTTACAAGAAAGAATATAGGAGGTTGCGGAGGTTCACTAGTGATTTGATGACGAGACAGATCTCTGTACGAGTTTTTCTTTCATTTTGTATTCTATTTTTAATTAGAGTAGCCGAATGATATTACATTTTTGTCTATGGTGACAAATAATGTGCTTATGTAAATAATACTATTACAAATGTGAAAAATTGGGATAAATCCGCAAGGCGTACGCTAGTAATTATACAAGATCATAAGCTTGGGGTGTACCAAGCCGAAAAGGAATTTTGTTTTTTTTTTTGTATTTTTTATTTTTGGTTTTGTCGCAAACCTTTTTTTCACGATTTCAGAGTTGTCACTATTGTATAAGTTGTTCATGATGATGATTTGATAATCTTGACGACATCAATTTACATAAATATGTAGGCTTCATATTAATAAAATAAAATAGTTATGTTTTTAGTCAACCAACTTGTGTTTTTTTTTTCAGTCAGAATACGGCCTCACAGAAGAACAAGTTGCAGGTAAGTTTCAAAAACTTAAGGTATTTAAAAAAAATACACAATTATATATTGTTGATACTTTTGTCAAGCTTAACATATTACTAGGTAGGTACATAATTAAAGGTAAATATTTAATTTAATACGTGTTTAGCTAGGATACGATAGAATCTATCGTATCCTAGCTAAACACGTATATTATCTGATAATAAATAAAGACATATTTTAAAAGCGCGCCATATTCTATCTTGCGGCAAAAACATGCATATATATGTATACTTAAAAAATGCTAAATAATTAATAATTGTACAAAAAAAAAAAGAAAAAAGCATGAATTATCGTCCGTTCATGATAAAAAATGCTTGCGAGTAAAAAATATGCCACAAATGTTTATCACATTCAAACGTAAAACTAGAAAATATAAATTTATGTCAATATGGATAAGTAGGTAACTATGTCTATAAGTTATTTAATGAATTTCTAAGTAGGTAAAAAAAAATTGGTTGCTGAAATAAAAATTCGACAATAAGTAGTCTTGGTCTTTGATTTTAGGCTTTTTAAAATGTATTCAAAGAGCTTTGTCACTAAGCGAACAAACCGCTTTATAATACGGTCATAAACACTCTTGAGATATAAATTTATGAATAATATCATAAAATATTCCTTCAGGCCAATTTTCGCCGATCTAAAAAGATTTTGAATCATAATAAATAATAATAATAATAAGACTGTAAAGACTCTATACCTATAGCTATAGACTCTATGGACAAAAAGGCGGTTGGGTCAAGAGCTAGATCCAATTAGACACGGCACGTATTGTCAGAAGGTTCCTCACTCTGCAGCCCTAAATTTATAAGTTATATAATTAAAAAAATTGGAAAGCAAATAAATTCGTGTTAATATTGTTATGTTATAGCGAAGAGCCTCGAAAGTCATCTTAAAAGGCTCTAGCTAGGCAATTGGATCAAATACCAGATACTGTCTCAAAAAACAGTGATTCTATAAATTGCCATTTCCGAATTACAGCAAAAGCGATTTTTTGGTATTCTGGATAGGTATATCTAGATAAATCATTTACAGATATTTACAAGTTAATAGTTTTAATCTCAAGGATAGGTGCAGAATTGATTGCAATTTTTTTAGTAGTTTAAGTATTATTGCTGTAATTAAAACGACGGCTTGCAAATTTCAGAATTCAAAGAGGCGTTTATGCTATTTGACAAGGATGAAGATGGAACAATTGACTACGCCGAGCTGGCGTACATGATGAAGTCACTTGGACAGAGGCCCACAGGTGAGGAAACCTTATAAGCTTATTCATCTTTTTTTTTTGGCATCGTACTTTGAACGTTTGCCAGTGTCAAGTGTTGCATAAAACAAGTGAAATATGTCACAGTCAAAGTCACAAAAAGTAAGTCTTGGAAGCAGCACGTAAAGTTAAGGTTTTAAGTTAGAAAATATCCTTCTAGTGCAATTGCCGGAATTAAACGTCAGGCGTTTGATAACTAAAAAAATCACAGTAAAAGATTGTTTTACCAATATTGCTTTGCTAGGTTGGTATTGCTTACAGAGTACTTGTAATGAAATAACCGTTATTTAGGTTCGCGTTTGATCACATACTTTCTGGTGTTATATCGTCCACTTGCGACAACAGTGTGACATCTCAAAAACCATAATTTTATAGAAAACTGCTTATTAACTTTTATTTAAAATGTCACGGTCAAATACTTATAACTGTGTTAATTGCTTTTTACAATGAGAAGCATATCTATACTTATATAAATTTCTTCTTAAGTATAATTAATTATCTATTTAAACTCATTTCTATAATATTTTATATAGGTAAGTGGTTGTAGATAATTGGAACCAGATATTAATATACTATTTATAATGAAATGAAGCAAAAAAAAACCAAGTTAAAAGGCAAAGTTTTCACGAGAGTCCACAATATACACGTACAAATAAATGGTATACACTACATCTACATACTACTCATAATGATAACAGTTTACTCAGAAATCCCAAAATAAAATTAACAGTCGACAAAGGCGAGATTATCTCATTCGTTGCCAAAAAGGCGACCTTTTCAAACAATGCTATAAATAACTAGATAATTCTTTTGTCTCAAATAGAAATGTTTTTAGATTTTCAAAATAATTATGCTTTGAAATATGCTTATTATTTTGTAAAGCTCAAAGATACTATACACATTTTGTAAAATCGGCTGAATGATGAGAATTATCTCTTGGTTTTAAAAAAATAATCCATTTAAACTTTGAAGGAGCCAATAATGATAATGATCAAGCTACAACATACGACATTAATAGATTAAAAACTAGAGGCAACTCTTTAAATTTGTTTTTATTAACCAGGCGTTAAAAATGACAAAAACCGATACTCAGTACCTATTTTAGAAAAAATAGCGAGTCGTTTATTTTACGTCGTCACTTGTCAGGAAACCATTTATTCGTCTATATTTTTGGCTTCGCACTTCGTGCAGTCTTAGTCACGGTGAAAGTCACAGAGTAAATTAGGGTCAAATCTAATCATGCTATAATAAAGTAGTGACGACTTCACTGCAGGCTTAAGAGAACTTTTGCAAGTAACATGAAATGTCATGTTTCACCACATTATATCATTTTTCCAAATTCTTACTTATAATTCGGCACTAAGAAAATTAAAAAACTCTATTTTTTTTGCATAAACACGAAAAAGTCAATTTTTGGAAAATGATAGAATACTGAACACAACCTTTCACGTATGAAATGGTTTAGACTCAAAGCATTTCAAAGGACACGGAATACCTATATGCAGCGCTAGCAGTAAATTTTTTACATTTAACTAGGTCTTAATAAGTGAAATTCTACCATAAAAAACTAGAAATTTAAAGAAAATATATTTTAGACAAAAATTTATGTGCAAAAAGAAATTTCCACTAAGGCCCCGACGAGATTCGAACTCGTGATCTCCTGTTTACTAGACAGGCGCTTTAACCAACTAAGCCACGGCGCCTATGAATAGCACGACGAAATTATCTTACATATTATTATGCATATACGTAACCAATTGTCAATTTATGTTTAGGTTTTTAAATAAAATTGCGTGTTTTGTTTTTTTCGCTTACTTATTTTAAACCACGTAACGGATACTTGTACAGCTTTTACTGCCATTAAAATATTTTTAAGAAAGGTTTGTACAAACTTACACATTATAGGTTTATTGAATTATTTCATTCAGGTATGTACCTACACTTATTCCCTTATTTTAACATTATAAACATGCTAAATCATTTAAAATTACTAATAATTAAAAAAGATAAACAAATATTAATTATTACACTAAGAAAGAAAATAAAACTATTTACAAATTATACAACCTAGAGAGAAAACAATTTTAAACTATTTTTAATCTTTGACAAATTTGGTGTTTGAGCACTGTTCGCTTGATGTTAAATGACGGTGTGGTCGAAGATGGTAAACACATCTATCGTGGAATGGAAATGGGTTTAAGTGAGGCTACTGGAACACACTGTTATGTGCTTGGCGGAAGATTTTCTACTTGAAGGTGGTAGCTAGCCAGCCGAGTACCTACTATAAATTAGGTACCCTACCACCAAGCTATGGTAAAACTAAAGGTTCTTCTTTTATTTGTATATGTGCCTAACCCTTTCTGCAAAATAAATTGATCTTTATCTTTTAAATAAATAAAAAATAGCATCCGTGCGAAGTCGTGACTAGTAAATAAAAAAAAAAAACTCAAAAGAATGTGACAGATAATACCTAGTAGCTAATGTAGAATTAATCATCAAGATATATCTATTTTACCAAAACCTTAACCTTAATTGATTATTAATTGATTTTGAAATTGGAATGTTATTAAACTCACTCAATTCTTTAAGACCAATACACAAACGATTAATAAATAATCAATTTTTTGATGTCTTACACAATTATTAGGTTGCCACACGACAAATATTGGGTACCTACTATTCATTACACCTCATTTCAAAATGGTCTACTTTACAAATAATACAAAGCAGACAGAGTATGTAATTTCCTCTGTCATGTAGATTCGTTTAGGGTCTGTATTAGGGGCACGGTCCCAAATTACGTTCGCGAGGTCGTGCATGCGACCTTTTAAACGAAATGTCCACGTGAAGGTATCCAGCTATTCACAAACGTGATACTAAAGGGTTCTTGATACTTTAGATTGCTCTGGCTTTTCCAAAAATACTTGAACAATAATATATAGTCTTACAATTTAAAAAAAACGACTTCATGAATCTTTCCATCCCTTTTTCTCGACTGCCCGGTTGGCTCATCTGCTTCAAGAGTTGTGGGGCGTGGGTTCGATTTCCACCCAAACAAACATTTATGCGACAATAAAGTGGGATTATAAAATGAAATGATACATCAGGTGAGCTGTGGTCAAACACATAGCCTGTCAACCATAAAAAATTAAAATGTTTATTCTGTGTCTGGGTGTACTGTATACTACATTATGAGTAGGTACAGTAAATAAAATAAATAAAGTAGTGTTAATATAAGAGCTCTTGGGTGTGGGTTCGATTCCCACCCAGGACAAACATTTTATGGTTTGTTCTGTGTTCTCTATGTACTGTAAGTGTGTATTTACAAAAAAGTAACAGATAACTATCTGACTTCCATAGCACAATCTTTGCTTAGTTTGGTGTCAGATGGCGCTGTGTGAAATGTCCTGCGATATTTATTTATTTTATTACTACTTTACTACCCATACATAGTGGAATTTCTTTGCGTACGTACCAAACGTATTGACTCAGCAGTTCTCATTCGTACGGCCAAGGAATGGCACAAGCTGCCGCCTTCCTTGTTAATTGAGAGAAATAATCTGCTTCTTTTCAAGGTCACAATGAATAGGTACCTATCTTAAGTCCGTGTGCTTCATCTTCGATCACATCATTGCTTACCATCAGACGAGTTGGTGGTCAAGAGCGGACAAAAAAAAATAACTAAAAAAATGGATGGAAAGTCAGTGTTTGTAGTGACGATCGCTAGAATACCCCAGGCCAAGTCTGCACGCCTAATTTTCGAGTGGTTTGGGATCTAATTTGAGTTATTTTAAATATATTTTTTATTAGAACACGTTACTGTGTTACCCCGTAATGAAATGTCCACGTGGGATGTTTCGTGTTATTTATGGCCGTTTTTATACCATTTGTTTGTTAAAAGTGTGCTGTTTCGGCAAATTGTGCGATAAAAACGTATTTAGGGCTAAATATGATGATGCAAATACAATACGAATGTTTTATTGGTAACATTAAAGTTACAGGGCATGTGGTGATGATGGTGATGACTTGTGTGCTGTGTTTTGGTATTATAATTTTATGCCACAGGATTGTTTTTGGTGTTTAGTTGCGATTACATTTACGTTTATACCTGATATTTAAATGCAAACAAATCTAAATACGGTAAAATATGTAGTGCTTTAATGATTGAAAATAAAAAAATACTTACAAACACTAACACGAACACGAGCACGAGCACGAACACGAACACTAACACGAATACGAACACTAACATGAACACGAACTCTGACGCTGACACTGACACTGACACTCACACTAACACTAACTGCTGAGTACCCAGTAAATCGAATAAGTCACAAAAAACAACAAATTTAAAACTCTTAATGACAGTTTATTCAACAACTTTTCAGAAATTGAGCTGAGACAGATGATGAAAGAAGTGGACGCAAATGAAAACGGCACCATTGAATTCAACGAGTTCCTACAGATGATGTCCAAGAAAATGAAGGGAGCTGATGGGGAACAGGAGCTTAGAGAGGCGTTTAAGTGAGTTTTTACAAGCGTTTATTTGACTTTCTATGTTAGTATGTCCTGATAAGATCAAATCTTGAAACCGATTTAGAACGACTTCTCTTACCATATGGAGTTGAAATTTGACTTTGACTTTGTTGAGTTTAACATTTGATTTGATTTTTTTAGCCACTACAAACTTAGCAAAGTCGTAAATTCCAAAGTAACGTTTTCAAGTGATAAGAGGTCGTCCTCTTGAATGTAAGACGCTACGTTTTCTGAACATTGTTCGTTTTCAAGCTGACCTGGCACATACGACTTTCATAGAAGTATTTTGTACAAATTCCAGGGTATTCGACAAGAACAATGACGGGCTGATATCGTCGGTAGAGCTGCGACACGTGATGACCAACCTGGGGGAGAAACTGAGCGAGGAAGAAGTGGACGACATGATCCGCGAAGCAGACCTTGATGGTGATGGCATGGTCAATTACGATGGTCAGTGTTATATTACAGTGTTACGCACTAGCAACCAGCCCCGTCTTCGTACGGTTAAGCCGCCTAGAAGGAATTCTCTATGTGATAGTATAAGCTGTATCGAAATCCATTGCGTCTATTTTTGCGGTTTGAAGGAGTAAGCAAACAAGGTATTGTTACAAGCTATGTTACGTCCTAACAACTGGTTAAGAAAGTAATAAAAACACATGTGTGATGAATGTGTGTGTGTTGTATGTTTGATGATAGAAACACATTTTTTTTTCAAGACAAAAATAGTGTCTCGGTTTTTTTTTATCAGAAATAAAACAAGAAGTGTAAAGTTTTTAGAGTTCATGTATATGTATACTGTATGTTTGTGAGTTTGTTTATTCCACTATGACTTTTACCTACTTAAACAGATTTGGATGTATAGATTGTATACGGCATCGTTAGAATTCCACCATCCCGAGTGACACTGCTAAAAAAATTTAATAAATTATTGAGCTTTCGTTTTTAGTCTTCTTAATTATGCTTAATACTTTACACGACTTCCCAAATACGAAATATAATGTTTTTAGGGTTCATGAAAGTATGACCTTTTCAATTCCACCATAACTTACAAATGTCTAAACAGATTTTTATTTATAGGAAACAAAACACATGTTTTTAAAAAAAAAATAGGTATTTATTTCAGTTAGCTTATTTTATATCTACTACTGACATTAATATAATATGATACATGACCAAATCTCTCATTTCAGAGTTCGTAACAATATTGACATCGAAAAACTAGTACGAACAACCGCCAGCAGATCAGCCAAAAGCAGAACCGCCCTGCGAACTGGCGGGGCCCCCGGCCCAGTGCGGGGCCTTTTCTGGGACCTCTTCTGGGGCCTCTTCTGGGGGAACCTTGCTCAGGGCCACCTCGTCAAGAGGCACCCCGGCCTACCACAAGAATCTGGCCAGACAAGGGGGCAAGGAAACTCTGATATAGACTGCTTGCGGTGAAACTGTGTGTGGTGATGTCAAGACGATGGCAGTGTATACGTACAATTTTACAACGTGACTTTTAATACGTAAGGTGTTGGGCAGAGGTATATAATTATTTTATTTGTAATAATTGGAGATAATGGAACGCGAGAACGCATTTTGGAATATCAGTAAAACGAAAAATCGTTTAATTCGAGATATCACACTGTCGTCGCGAATGCGCGAATGTATTTTTTACAACGAATTCAGAATCGGTCCCATAGATAAAGTCGTTTATAATGGATGAATCATCCTTTCAGCTTAGTACTGCCATTTCACAAACATTTTTCTAGACACAAATACAACATTAAAGTTTTTTTTGACATTGTTTGAAATTTTCTATAAAGTATGATAATTGTATATTTCTGCACCTAATTACCTAGCTATATAGTATAGTATATCCAAAAGCGTAAATATACAAACATAGTCCGGACCCCAAATTAGAATAACACGGACGTAACGGACCAGGGTCCTATATAGTGTTTTTATCGATGTTAAAATCATTCGTAGTAAATAATAACACTATCACAAGTCTTTGAAGAATTACGTAAGCACGGGGGGATTACGTAAGCATGGGGACACATTGTTAAATTTATTTTCGACAAAATGGGAAACATTATTGTAAAATGGCGATTACATAAGCAAATTTTATTTATTTAATGTTTTAAATTGCTCCGCGGTGTTAACGGCATTACATATGCATCCTGAGTGTCAGCTACCTCCAAATACCTAATTTTATCAAAATTGGTGCAGCCGTTTGAGTGTCAAGAAGTAACAAACATACAAACACTTACACACTCGCCTTTATAATATTAGTGTGATGAATAACAACAAATAAACTTGCATTGATTCTGTAAAAATTGTACGTTTACGTAAGCATAGGTAGGGCGTAAGCCCTTTGCTTACTTTCACTGAGGGGAGATTAGACAAAATTGTGCTTACGTAATTCTAGAAGGGCCCCAAATCAGACGCTGTATGTTGCTATTTACATCATAGAGATTAATAAATGGAAATCATATTTGACATGAAAAATAATAATTCATTTTTCTGTTAATTACACGACACGGAAAGCAGGGTTAACTGCATTATACAGCATTTTAATTTTTCAAAAAAAAACTCTTTCTGAAATCAATAACAATGTAATATGTAAACAGTTTTATTCCTAATCAATATATTAAAAAATATATCATATTATTAAAAATGTATTGCGTCTCCTTGAAAATATTAAATAATAAAAATTAGAACAATTTTAGAAAATTAGGCTATCAAATTAGTAGACGTGATACATTTTTGAATTTATTAAAAAACCTACAAGAATAACTAAAACACATTTTAGAGAAAAAATATAATAGATTCTGTAACGCTATATCTATTGTAACAAAGGAAAATAGCTATAAATTAAATTACATAAAATTTGGTTGTGTTTTTTTTGGAAAATAAAAAAAATAAAAATTTAGTAAAAATAAATTCCGTACGTATACACGTTGTATGAATATGTTTGTGTATGTAGAACTAGAATATATGTATGTGAATGAAATGTTAGAGAAAAATTAAAAAAAAAGAGGTTTCGTTAGTCTTCCAAATTGTGGAGGTTGACTGAAGAGAATGAGCCAAATGTTAGATAACAAGGGTTCATTAATGTTACATAAAATACCACAAATTAAATTACACACTGACCTACAGGGGTAAAAATTCCTTGCAGCGCTAAGGTGCGCTGGAGACAAATTTTATTTCCCCCTCTGAAAACGCGACACGACAAAAAAAAAGAACTTTATGTATACAGCTTAGGGTGTCCCTTAAATTTCAAGTTCAATATTTTTTTACGCATACCTTCTTAAAAGTTTCGTAATAACCCAGTATAGCATAGAAAAAAATATGAGCCCATTTTATAAACGATAACCCGTGCCGACTTGCGATTTAAACTTCTCCATACAAAGTACGCGGGTACTAGCGCAGCGACCTGTAACTACGCGTTCCATTTGTCATTTTATACGTGATTTTTAAGATTATTATTATTGTTTACTGTATAAATAATTATGCAGATGGAATTACGGAGTGATAAACAAAATATTTTCCTACTTGCACTATGAGCCATCGAATAAAATGATGAAAAATGACCACACAATCGACAAGTTCTCGCTGTCTTACTTTACAATATTTGCGAAGTCAAGTTAACTGTTAGTGAAAGTGCAAATCTTGTTATTAGGGAGTGCATTATATTTCAGAAAAGCCAGAATTCCCACAAAGGCATTAAACTACATAAAAAAGGCATAAAGGCTAACTGTGTGAAGAAACTTTTTTAAGAAAACTCAGGTCACATTCAAAACCGTGAAAATAATTTTAATAAAATAGACTTTTATAACTTCTTTGATATCGCACATGCTGATGCCTTTGATAGAATGAAAATAGAGGAATAAAAAGCATTTTTTAAAAAACAGAAAGCATAGATCGAGATGGTGTAGTCAAAAAATTGGCGGAAAATGAAGAAAGAGCGAGGCAAAGACGATTGGCAGAAGAAAAAGCAAGGAATGTAAGAAAAATACTTATTGGCTATTGCATCTACTTCTACAAAATTTGTAGTAGAATTTTAAAATGTAGAAAATTTGGACGAAGAACAGATTCTGAACTCAACTTGCCAGACGTTCCGTGCCCTGAAAAAAACTTCAAAAAAGGTAGAGATAATTTCGTAACACCTAAGCTTGTCGCAGCTTTTACCCGAATTGGATGTACGAAGTTTAAAAGAAGAACACTTGCCAACTAGCCAGCCAGCCTCTTGCAGTGCTAAAACTAGACAGTTCTTTTGGAAAACATAAAGCTAAAGCCGTATCAACTGCTCTCTTTGACTGGCACCTTAATAATAAAGTCTAAATAATGTGCTGCGACACAACAGTTTCGAATACTGGCTGTTTTAATGGAGCTTGTGCTGTTTTGGAGCAGATTTTAGAAAGAAAATTGTTGTCTTTTGCTTGTCCATATCATGTTCATAACTACTAGTTATGAACAAGGCTCGAATATTTAGATTTTCCAAAAGCTCAGCGTCAATTGAAAATACAGTTTCGAACAAACGCTCGAAGAGTCAACACGTCCTGAGGATGCCTCGTGTAGAGGCGAAACACGTGTCGGCAAGTGGTTACTGCAGCGAGAAGAGGATATAAAGACTTATAGAAGTCCTCATCACTGATGTGACTAAAGCGACTGTTAAGCGGAAATAAACTACACATATACCTTAAATATTCAATTGGAAAAACATCGATTTCAGTAAAATCGAACTATCTTTTCATTTCATAAAAGAGCATATTGCTGAGACAAATATCTTCTCTGGCTTTATAAGAGACGATTACCACGAATTAGTTTAACTATGTGTGCTGTGGTGGAGGAGATACACAGAAGAAATTAAAACTCAGGCCCCCGGAGCTATGCATCAGGCACGATGGACGACGAAAGCTAGATTGTTTTTTTTTTACATTTCTTGTTGTTATTTATTTTGTAATTTAACCTGCTTCTTAACCCAGATAAAACGCTGCGTGGTTTTGTACCAGAAAAGAGCAAACAATTTCTAGGTTGACTTCAGATTGACGACAGTTTACGTCAGAAAGGTGTATTTTTTTTGGGATGATAATGCAGCTTTTCTGGAAGCTAAAATAAGTCATAAGTCATTTGAAGGTTGTACATGACGCTGCTGAAAGAGCTGTCAGATTAATGCAAGATTTTAAAGGACTTATCACGGTTGAAGACGAGCAAAAACCGTTCTTGCTGCGCTGCATCCAAGAACATGAAAAATTGTATTTGGACTGTAAAAAAACTACGATGAAAAAGGTTACCCTGGCTGATTTATATTATTGATTGATATTATTTTATGTGTTTAAATAAAGATTTATGTTCATCTTATTTTATTTCAACTCTTATTCTCTGCCTGCATTGCATTTATAATAATTTTATAGCAGAGCGAAATATCACGACAAAACACGATTTTTGATAAACTTGATGGCTAGGTCGGCACGGGTTACAATCAAGCTAGGAAGATAAAATTTTATATTTAGGCATATTATAGCATTTATAAAAAATGTAGAGGGTATGCATTTCGAAATTCGAAAAAAAAAAATTTTTGCCCATATAAGGGACACCCTAATACAGCTATTGAAGCCCTGGACTTAGTTTTGATGATTAAAGTTTTGGGTAAAGCCTGTCTGTGACAGCGACAACTCTTATGATTAAAAGAACGTTTCGTTGGTTTCATTACTTTTGGATAAAAGTTAAAAGCCGCCAGGCGCTAGCAGTTTTTTTCAAATATCAATCAGACTTTGTTCCACGAAGATCACGTAATTTTAATACAAACATGATAAATCAATACTCATTATATACCCATTTATACGCAAAGGTCTTGTACAGTTAAAATATAGAACAGAAATCAATTGTTTAAAATACATACTACAATAATATTAATTAGTTAATCTCAAAAGCCGCTATCAATGGGAATAGATCCCAACGCGCTGGAACCATAGCCACGTTGTGCAAACTATAGGCCAGCATTTTGGTGATATGTGGCGTCGACCTTACAAGACAAGTTCTTTTTTTTGCTCCCGATCTCTACAGTTTAAAAGGTTCAACCCCAAAAGGCTCAAAGATGTACTCACTGTCTAGGGTACTATATCTGGGTTTTGGGGAGATGTGACGGTGCCAAAGTATCAACGCAAGTGGCGTCCAATCTTCCACGAAATTAAAGTAAAATATGCAACATTCTTTTTTACGGGATTCGTGTAAAGTAGGTACAAATTTCAAATTGCGATTAAAATACACAGCTCTATATTTGTTAAAAAAAAAAATAATTAGATACAGTTTGTATTAAAATAACGGATGTTGGCTGCGTTTAAAAAAAATATTGTAAAACCTTGTTTTGCCAATGTTTTTTGCCAAGCATTTTTTCGTTCAATATAAAACTTATTTATTTGAAATGTATTTTGTTATTTTATACTAAAACTGATTAACTAAATGGAAATAAATTTATATTTAATTAGATAAATATGGGTAGTGATTTTTATTTTTTATTGATTCTTCTTTTGGGAAATCTCTCGTTAAAAATATTTGGCAAATATTATTGTAAGGCAAGGAACGCGAAAGATTTTGTATCAAATAGATACTTGTAAAAAAGTTAAAAAAAGTTTTAATGTTTTAACATTTTTCTAGTCGCTGGTTTAATTTATTGAATACGAGTAACTAAAAATATCGGTTCTAGAGTATCTACTTATGTGTAAAGTTAGACGACCATAGTTGTTTAATACAAATCATTATTTTTGTTCAAAACAAAATATGTGATAATTGTGATAGAAAAAATATATTTATGTTGTTGAAAATATAAAATTGAAATTTAATTTACTGGTGACAGGCTAGGTGCTTGACCACCGCTTACCTAATATAGCGTGATGGTGTGATCGAAGATGAAAAAGACACCATAAAATTAAATTAAAAATTCATCATGTTTGGGCTTCCGTTTGAAAATTAAAAAACATTATTATATTATCAATCTTAATATTTAATTATGAATTATGGGTTTTCAAAAATTAAATACTACAAAGATGTTATAGGATTGAAGATGATTTGACAATAATAAATATTATATTATATTACCAATAAAATTATTCAATGTCAATTTATTATCAAAATTAGTTATTTTAACACCACATATCGAAAGCAATAAAAATATTTATTGAGACAGATTGATATATTTACAAACCTTGGTTATTTATTAAAAATACAAATTTACGAAATATTTTTTTATTATTATTATAAGTATGTACCTATGTCACTTCAACATTTTATGGATATATTCATAATATATTATTTTTGCGTTATTTATGACTTTCTATAGTATAATAATATGACAAAAATATTAAACTGTCACAACATAATCACATAATGTCAATGAACTAATCACATAGTGTCACGGAAAATACATAATTAATTATTTACGTCACTACCTAAATACAATCAATTATGAAGACTTTAGATGACAGATTTAAACTTAACTAAGTTTAGCACTTGTTTAATAAAAGATAGAGCTGTATTTTAAGTACCGGAAGTACCTCCACTTACTTAAGTATAGATCTGTGTAATTTAAAGGTTTTGGCTGTAGAATTATATAAAGAGATCATATTTTGTATACGTGGAAATGTCACACCACGAGTATGATTGTTAGTGTTTTTGCTTTCCACCAACTTGGATGAAGTAGATATGGAACGTTTTCGTTTTACTTGTGCGGGATTATTTGCATTTAATTGTATGGGATCGGTGTAAAGCAAGACGAGGCCGCACGTGTTCTCAGCTTTGTCCATGAAGAAGGCCACCGGATGTAACCGAAACTATAGTCAGAGTATCCGATATAATTAGTCTTGAGTATTATAAGTAAAACAAAAACGTGTCAAAAGGTTTTGTAGTGCTCATTGAAACTGCGCTCTATACATAAAGCTATTTTTCACTGCAAAAAATAGTGATGGGGTAAAAATTGTATCGTCAAATATCGATAAAATTGTAATCGGGTTGAAAAAGTTAAAGTATATTTTCTTGTAAACAAAGTTCATATGCATTGTCGTCTGGTCACGAATATTTATCGTTGATGCTTATAAGAGACTTTTGAGGTCAAAAGTATAAAAACAATACTTTATAAACATGTCTATAGTTTGTCTATGCATTGACATTGATCTACGAACAATTGATCAACAGTCGCAGGTATCTATAGAAGGCTGTAAGCCGCTTTTTATGTTTTGTTTTCATACTGAACAAAAGCTATCGGCTATGTTGCTAACTGTATTAAAATAAGTGTCTTTTGTTTATTAGACACATTATTTTTAGTTGGAAAGAATGTAGGGTTGTCGACAATGTTATTATTGCCAAAACAAATCGAAAATTCTTCTTAGAGCTTATCACAAACTTTCAATACTATTACACTGAAATCGATTTGTTTTGATCAAATTTTGTATCACGTTTTGAAATTTTAAGCTTAAATGTTGCAATTTCAATTAAAATGTGCGCCAATAATGCCTTTTGCATACGTGGACGGCCATGAAAGTTGCCTAACTAATCAATTTCTTTATTGAAAATTTTATTATCGTTACATAATGTTAACACACGCCAGCCCTAACTCGTTATCTGACTGTTCAGATATTGGTTTGTAAAAATAATATACTGTATGTTAAAAATAAGTTATTATGTATATGCAAGTTAGATATTTGATGTAACTAGGTGAATATACAAGCTTCGTATGAAACAAAGAGATTTTAATAAAATTGTGTTTTATTGTATATAATATATGTTTATTGTTAAACGTCGAGCAAGAAATTTGACACTTTAGGATTATTCTTTGTGTCACGAGATACATATATCTTTTTTTTAATGGTCGACAGGCTAGGTGTTTGACCACAGCTCACCTGATGTTAAGTGAAGGTGTGGTTGAAGATGGTAAAGCACACCTAGCTTGGAATGGAACTGGCTCTCAAGTGAGACTTCCGGAACAATCCGTTAGATGCTTCTCGGCAGATTTTCAACCTAAGGGTGGTAGCTAGCCAGCCCAGTACTAGAAAGTCCCCGACCACCATGCTATGGTATCCTCACGATGTTTTTCCTTCACTGTTGTTCTGGGCTAATGATGTTATGCTTTGTTGGGGTTTAAACTCATGCTCTCAGGCGTGTGAACCGATCACGCTAACCACTAGCTAGATAGCTAGCGGAGATCCGCTACAAACTGCTGGCAAAAGTTAGTCCTTAGAAAAAATAAATTCGCTTAGAATAAAATTCTCGTGCAGAAAACGGACCATGGTGGTGAGTGATAAAATGAATGTGCAGCAATCAGTTTATTGTTACATAGGTAAAATAAAAACATGGTTGAAATGAGGCCAAGACTTCAAAAACCTACATATCTCTGCTATTTCAAACTTCAATCAATATAAGCCTTTGAAAATGTTCACAATATAATCATCACCTAAACTGAAACACAAATCATATCAAAATGTAAACAAATCAAAGATTAGATTATTTGAGTAATAAAAATTAATTAGTCTTATTAAAATAAACTATGTCCAAACAGCGATAACGCGGGTAGATAAAAGTTCTTGCAACCGATGACGTCATTAGTATCAGCCAATCACAAGAGCGCTCAGCGACACACCGCAGATCGTCACGCGGCACGCGCCTGCGCCGTGAGATTTAATGTAAACACACATTGTTGCTGTACAAAATGATACAGTATAAAATATATTAATACTATGTAGTTTATTGTTTTTGGCATCGTAGATAAGTACAGGGTAAGGAGTCATATATAAATTTCTTTTTTATGTAAAAAGTAATGAGACGAACGAGACGCTCTCCTGATGGTAAGAGATAACGCCTGTCCATGACCATTGCAGCTATACACAGAACTTTGAGTAACAAAACAAAGTCCAGGGCATCACTGCTTTGGCGCTCATTACTTTGAAACGTTCGATGGTTAGTCTCAACAGCCCAGTAATCTCGCTAGCTACAATACCTTTCGAACCGGAACACAGTAATTTTTACACACTACTGCTTGGTGGCAGAATATCTGGTACTGCGGTAGTACCTACCTAGAAGACTTCCTGCTAAGGAAATCTACCACCAAGTAAAAATTGTAATAAGTATAATATTGATTGATTTAGGCGTTACTTGCGGAAGTTCATTTTGGCAATTTTGGGCAAGTGGTTAGAAGAGGAAGAGGAGAGAAAAAGAAAAGAAGAGGAAGAAAGGAAGAAGAAGAAGAGGAGAGAGAAAATAATAGTAATTAGTTATTTTTATTAGTATAATTTTTTATATTACAATTAGTTTTAACTTATTTTAGATTTTAAGTTAATGTCAAATTTTAGTTTTAGATATTAAGTAATAATAATAAAAACCTATGCGATGAGATTTCTAAGTAGACCAGAAAAACTACAGAATAATGAATACCCGAAGCATCTATGCTGACCTTTGAGGAGTAATCGCCTTTCGATTAATCAACACATTTGATGGAAAACCCGAAGGTGGAAACAAAAAACCAGAACAACCAGTAGGTTCGTAAATGAAACAATCGGTTTTCCTCATTGACTACATTTGTAAATTCCTACCTAATATTGACTTAATAGGTAGGTGTAAAACCTATTAGGCAACCTCGTTACGATTCCCGAAAACGTTTGACAGAAGTAGGTCAACAATCTACCAACAATTAAGGCTGTATGTAGTTAATTATTTATTAAACAAAATAAAAAATACCTTAAATTATACTATTTACAAAATGTGTACAAAAAACTTAGTTTTTAAAATTTAAAATTAAAATTTATTAATGATTTATGAATTTATGATTTTTGAATAAAACAGTATGCTAATAAATTTACTGTTTTATTAAAGCAATTGTGATTTACCGCAAATAAAGACCGAAATAAATGCCAGTAGCTGTGGTTTCACTGTAAAATTATGCTCCATTTGCCTATAAATGGCAAAAAAATATTTGTATGGAAATCGAACAACCTTAAAGTTATTTATTTAATTAAATTTGATTTGAAATTTGTCTGTATATACACAGCTCTATTAGATTCTCTAGAAACAAACTTATATTTCTGAACAAATAGAATCATCATGGCTGTAGCATGCTAAACGAATGACTTCGAGACAATGACTTATTTACCTTAACATGAACGTTTTACTACTCTTCAGTTTGTGGTTAATCTAGCTTATATTTTATTGTTAACTGGCAATAGAGTGGGTTATATGTGCTAACTTACTTAATTGAGCTTCAGTAATGTCTTACTAGTAAGATTTCTGTTGGTTTGGGATACATCATGTATTCTATACTAATATTATAAAGAGTAAAGATTTGTATTTTTGTATATAACGAACAAACTTAAAAACTACTGGACCAATTTGAAAAATTCTTTCACCATTGGAAAGCTGCACTATCCCCGGGTGATATAGGTACTTTAGGATAGGATACTTTTTATCCCTGCATTCTCAAGGGAACGGGAACTACGCGGGTAACTACGGCGTCCGCTAGTAATTAATTGTCTAGAAACAACACACACACACACACAAATATATATTTATATATAAATGCAGGTTACATTTTTTTTTGTTCAGTTTAATTTTTAATTGTTTAGTTTTTTTTGTCTGCATTTGGCATTCCGTATAAAAATATCGGGAGAAGCCATTGGTTCCCGAAACACAGTACCATTACTAGTTCGGAGCCAATGGGTTCATTTTTATGTAACTATAAATTGTGCCAAATAAATAATTTGAATTTGAACACTACAAACTTAAAAAACGAGTTGCACCATAAAAAAGTATCAAAACAGCAAGTTTTAGTTGCATAAGACTATCTAAACATTGAAAGATAATTTTAATTAGAGTACTTTATACCAGACATCTAACACGAATGTTTCACACCAACATGCAAACAGAATCATTATGAGCTACTATGATATAAATATTTACTTTGTACTGTTTTATTCGTTTTTTTAGGGATAAGGTGTCAAGACACTTACTGTACCTATTATTACGCAAAAGAAATATAGAGGAAGCAGGCTGTTACGTGAATAAGAGTTACATTGTTTGTTGAAGGTCTTGAAGGCCTAAAAACGGAGATATCGCAAACTGCTAGTTGCAAGTTCTTTGTTGACATATAAAATCTTTTCATTATTCTTGATGTTGATATTATCTTTGTTTCCGCAGTTATCGTTAGTCTGTTGCTGCGTAGGATAAGATCCCATTTTGTAGAGAAAGAATATGACGATTACCTATTATACCTATGCTAGTTTTTTTGAGTTCTTTCGAGCGATGTCGAAAGGTAAAACACTACTCTTTTCGTTTCCTTTTGTTTCGTTTTTTTTGTCAACCCTGCAGTTGTAAGCATTTTTCCATTACTGCGTTCCGTTTTGAAATGAAATGTTGTAGAAAAATATTCAGGGCCATTATTGAGACTAACTAACAAATATTGCACCAAAACAGCGATGCCCTGTACTTTGCTTTGTTCCCCAAAGTTCTAGATAACGCTGCAATTGTTATGTACATGCGTTGTCTAACCTAACGGTATATTCTGTCTACACCTAACGGTATATTCCGGCAGCCTCACTTTAGGCTAAGTGTATTTACCATCTTCGACCACACCGTCACTTAACATCAGGTGAGCTGTGGTCAAACACCTGGCCTGTCAACAGTAAAAAAACAATGCTGAAATATCCTATACTTTTATGATTTCATCATAGAATCGACCGTATACCGCCGTGACTCAAAAGTTGTTGTCATATTCAGTAATGCGAAGAACGTAGGTACATACATGGTCTTCGGTCACTTTTGGTCTAAATCTAACTAGAGTTACAAAGACGCGTGTCTTCATTCAACAGCCACTGTATTGCGTGGGTTCCATTCAACAAGCGGAAAGCATCCATCACGGAACTGCTATTTGTAGCCACTGCATCGAGCAGACGATCCTGACAGGTGCCTGACCCTGTGTCCTATTTTTTTGAATGGGTCTGCTTACTTTTTGGTATATTGTCACTGTCAAATGTGCAAGTAGGTTTAGAATGGAATTGACACATTTCAATTCTGCAAATGTAATGTTTATTTAATCAAATAAATAAATATAAATTAATATTTTTTAATCTTTTGCTTTACGTTATTATCAATAGTTCCATCTCACACACTGGAGCTACTATGCCAGCAGCCCAGAACCTCACTCACTCACCCACTCACCCACTCACCCACTCTCTCACTCACTCACTCACTCACTCGCTCGCTAGACAGGGAAGTTCCGGCAACCTACTATGGAGACCATCTTCTTTATTTGTGTATTACCTTTTTGTATATTAGCTCTACAAAAAGATAATACACAAATCAAAACTGTAGGGCGCAGGACTCTTCACTTATTTTCAATATTTTATCTGGGTTTCTTTCTACTCCGTGGAAAATTCACTGAAAAAATAAGTCATTAACAAAAAAATCGAATAAAAAATTTAATAAATAATCGACTAAATTCCTTGCGATTTTTAATTGCGTCATACTTCATCATTGCATACGTTCAACTTAAAGTGTAAGATAAGTAATGTATATACTGGCAATTCGTTCAGCCGGATGACCTTGCGAACTTAACAATAAATTCAACATGCGACCCACTCTGCGTTCGACTTGGGAAGGCTTCTCGGCGACTTTGACCCAAGCGTGAGTGAATTTAAAGGGCAAGAATCGTATTTTAAATAATTATCGTATTTTAAATACGTGATACCGAACAAAATCCTTAGCATTTTATTTTTTATTAATAAATAGACATGCGTTTGATCGCCATCTGGTCTGATGATGAAGATGCGGTCTACTTGCGTTTGTGAGGAAAAACATCCTGTTCTTGCAGGGACGATTCTGGCTTTCATTGGTTGATATGTGTTGCGTATTTTTCTTTTGTTTTTGACATGTGTTTTATGCATTCTTCTAAGCACAAATATTTTCAAGCGCCTTCTAACAAAATCAAAGTCACACATTTCTTTATTTTATTTATTTATATATTATCTATACATTATACAATTTATACATGCGTACAATACGCGGTATTACAGATACCCTTTTTTTATTTATGACTAGGACATGACTTGACTTGATCTTAACAAATTTTAACTTAGCGAAGGAGTTTAGCGATACATACAAGAGCTCACCGAAGGACCAGCGCTGATCATACCACTTTGTATGACCAGGATTATGCTTAGATGAGCTCCTATTTTGTTACTGTCTTTGTCTTTATGTGTTCCTTTTTGTATTATTTAAATGTTTTTTGTTAGAAAATAAAAATAAAAACTTTATTTCTTTCTTTCTATTTTTGTATCATTTTGACGTTGACAGACTAATTCAACTTGATTTTTCATAATATTCACTTCAAAAATCAAAATTCTTGACATTGGTAAAATGTACAATAAATATGCAATGCAAAAAAAGAAGATATTTCAGAGTAGGATACGGAACCTTTAAAAAGATAATATCAGCATCTCATACAATCCTGTAATTATTTTTGTCGGTATATCCGTGACATTATCTTCCACGACCTATCATACTAAATATTAAATAAAATGCACATACTAAAATCCCAACCATGAATAAATAGCGTAAAAAATTGCGTTATATTAAATTAAAACAAATGTGAAAATATTTGCAGTTAGTCGTATTTCGTTTCGTCATATCAAGGTTACTTAATTAGTTTCTAGTGATGTGAATTTTTAATTCGATTAATCGTCAATTTATTATCCGTAGTATTCGATTTCTAAAAAATAGTCACAAAATTTTACATTATAGTATAAAAGTACATTTTTTTTTACATTTTTGAGCCGAAGAACACATTATCGCACAAACATAGTTATTTAGATATTACGTTTGTGCCGTTTGGGGTTAAATTTTGGACCCGTGGTGGTCGGCCGCTTTCGAGCTGTATAGTCAAACTATTAAAGGCGTCTGATGAACCAGAATCAGAAATATCAGAATGCTAGTACGGAAAACATTAGCGTTGCCATCCAAAAATAAAATACAAATATTTTATTGATAACGCCAAAGTTCAAGTCATTTTTCAATTCATATTTAAAAATAACGTTAGTACAAACGAAAAAATCATAACACATGATCAAAATTCAAATGTGTCAATATGTTTAAATGTCAATAAAAAAAACATTTTACTATGCTAAATGACATGGTTTTGACAAGAGTGGCCGGTGGCCTTCTTCATGGAGACAAAGCTGTGTACGCGCGCGCGGTCTCGTCTTGTTTCGCACGTGCGAACACTGTGATGCATGATGAGGCCGCGCGTGCGTTGTACTCAACTTTGTCTCCATGAAGAAGGCCACCGGACGAGGCTGAAAAAAGAACATATTTCAAGGTTACTTATTTAGTTTGAAATAAAGAAAGAAAGAAAGAAATTTTAACAAATACAAACAGAGACACACAGTTACAAAATAGGGACTCACCTCAGCATAATACTAATACCAGCGCTGGTCTTCCGGCGAGCCCTTGTAGTTTAAAATCAAAAATGTTTGTGTAAAACCAAAGCGTGTGTTTGTGTGTTGTGTGTTCTAGTTTTTGGGTTCTGTTCTGCTTCTTCTAAAACGTATTTAAAAGGGCCCCTTAACCCACTACTTACTTACTAGTGGGTTACTTAAACCTAGATAGAAAACTTTAGACATTGTACTGGTTTCTGCCCCTGTAACATAACCACCTGGCATCCAGACGGCGACACCATTGAATGTTAAACAGTCTCTAGTTTTTTTTTTTCATATTTTTTGCACTAACGCTGAAAAAATTTACGAGCGGCTACTGAACGGGAAAAAAGATTTATAAAAGCACGTGTAATTGGAAGACAACCATTAGTATGTGCACGAGACAAAATTGTTTTGCTGTACCAATAAGATAAAGACATGTTTGGTAGCTGTTTATCGGCCTACGTCAGTGCCAAGCCCACGGCGCTCGGGCGTGGGGTAATAGAGGATGTAATCAAAAACTGTATTACAACTTCTACTACAAAATTTATTGTGCTAGACACCCAAAATATATGCTCTTAAAGGTGGTTCGATTTCCATACAAACAATGTTTTTCAATGAGCATAATTTTACAGTGAAAACACAGCTACTGACATTTATTTTGCTCTTTATTTGCGGTAAATCACAATTGCTTGAATAAAACAGTAGATTATAACAAAATCAAATTTATAAATGATTTATGAATAAATTCATCGTAAATTTTACGATTTTTACTCAATCACATTTATGAGTTTGTGATTTACCGCAAATAAAGACCAAAATAAATGCCAGTAGCTGTGATTTCACTGTAAAATTATGCTCCATTTGTCCATAAATGGCGAAAAATGATTTGTATGGGAATCGAACCACCTTAAGCTCAATGGTACGACCTTTACGATCTTCCATCTGTGCTTCCATCCCCTTTTTACTACAGGACAAGTAGAAAGACGGCCCACTACTACCCATACATAGTGAAATTTCCTAGGAAATGAATCAAACGTTTTGACTCTACGTTTCTCATCCGTTTTTGTAATACATAAAAAATTGAAAGGTGTATTATGGAACGGAGTTCCTTTAGAGGCTTTTTTTTTAATTTACCTACATTTTTTGTATATTCTCAAAGTTGTCATCAAGATTGAAGAAAGTTTTAGTTTCTTAAGTGATTGGGAAGTGCTTTAAAAATCACTGCAAAAAGACGTCGATTACTTGGTGTCATTTTTCATTGTTACACATTATTCGGTCTAGCCCGTTAGCCTGCAAACAAATTAGAACATTTGATAAGGAACTTCGTTCCTAAAACATTCATCGTCACATAAATATTTGTCCCGCGGGAATAGAATCCACGCCCTACACCTCTTGAAGCAGATTTTCTACTAAATGAGCTAACACGGCAGTCAATATACATCTCATACTGCCATTAGAGTAGAGTTGATTTTATTTCACACCCTCCTGTATAAACGACTCTAATTAACTATAAAGCGTGAATACACACGCTGATTTGCAGTCTGTATCCACCAATACTGCTAGGTTTCCGTGTTTCATAGGAAAATATACTTACATAGTTGTTCCATAGATAACCACTAAAAACTTTGCGACCCGAATTCTTATCTTTTCGTAGTAGTTTTGTGATTTGTAGCTTGCGTAGACCTCATAATATCGTAGCACAGGTTTCTGCAGCTCGTAGCGTAGCAGGAGACAGAAGTGAACAGAAGTTATAAGAATTAAGTTGGTCATGATGATCTCTTGAATCATTTATAACAAATTTTAGTTATTTCGTTCTAAGTATTGTTACTGAGTTGTATTGAGTTAATTTAGAAAATGTGGGCTTCGATAATGGCTGTTTCTATCTTTGTCGCCTTCGGTAGCTGTATTGGTAAGTTTATGATATGGTCGTCATCTTAAATATCTTATTTAAGAATCTGAACGACAGATGTCCAACGGGACCATGTTACTAACCTCCTATCTGCTGGCTTCCTTTCTTATCCCATTTCTTTTATTTTATATTATTTTAAATATGGAATACAATTGATTGCTAATTCAATTAATACAATAATTTTTGCACAAAGCTTTAATGAATAATGGGTATCCGAATGATTTATTTAGTATTAAGTATTTATTGAGATTACACAAGGCCAATTATATTAAAATCTCACACATTCAAATAAAAAAAATAATTAAACAAGGAAACATCAATTGCAAAATTAAAATATAAATTAAACAACATTATTATTTATTTATTTATAACCGAATGGTATGGCGATATTCCAAACTAAGCTAGATGTCATTTTTTTGTGCTTGCTCTATTTTACCAAAGAATGTACTTATACGAGTCACATAAATTATAAATTTATAAATCATAAAATAATATTATCATTCATAAATTGGATATTTGTTACTCTTTTTTGTAAAGAAACAAATATCTATTTAGTAAATCCATTCAGTAGCCTGAATGGATTTTAATGAAACTTTATAATAATATAGCTTATACATCAGAATAACACATAGGCTATAATTTATGAAGATATTGTGGGAATTATCCATAATATAACGATAAGTGAGTAAGTTGGAAAACCGTTAGAGTTACACGTATACAATGTATATATTTACATAAAAAGAAGTATTTAAGTATTCTGTCAGCTGTCTGGTTGCCATAGTACAAGCTTTGCTTAGTTTGGGGCTAGATGGCGCTATGTTAAATGCCCTCCAATATTTATTTATTTCATTTTTCTTATTTATATTATAATAAGTATTCGAACCTCCGTATTACCGAATTATAGCAGTTTCTAGTAAAGTCACACTACTTCACTGGGACATGGACTGGATTGTGATTAAGGTTTATTTCACCTCATTTTATCTTGAGAAATTAAAATTTGAAAATAATAATTACCTACTTGACACTGGCAGAATGCTAAAACTGCGATGCCAAAAAGAAAGAAGAAAACTTGACCCGTGGCTTGTGGTTTAAATAACCGTAACCATTTTTACGTTCACGTGAAGGCCCGTAACACGTCACACGTTATAAAGCGGAGGGGCTCCTTCCTCGACCTTGGCGGAATTGCCGTATTGTATACCACTTACAGTATCACAGATGTTCACAATGCCAAGTATTGCAGTCTTAGCCGTTTGTCAAGTTATTTATTTAAGACTTGTAATTTGTTTGTATTACTTCGAGTAGGTATCCGACTCGTTTTTTCCTTGAAATATTAATTCAATTTTCCTTTAACCTTTTTGTATGTAAAAGTAATTAGACGGACGAAACGCTCTCTTGATGGTAAGAAATAACGCATGCCCATGACCATTACTACAGCATCTAGATCTTTGAGTAACAAAACACAGTCTTAAGACATCGCTGCTTTAATGCTCATCAAATTGAGATAACAATTGTTTATTGAGGCTTGCGTTTGACCGCCAACTCGCTGATATTAAGCGAAGATTCAGTCTACAGTCGAGCACGCTTGCCTAGTAGAAAACGATACACTCGCGATTTGAAGTCACATAGTTTGTATCATATCATGGGTTCTGTTTGTTTAGTGGTTCGTACAATGAAAGTGGAAACGAACCGTTTAATTCGAGTTTTCGGAGTGACTACCGTGAAGCGGTGTCGCTGTGTCGAATGTACAATTTGCAATATCGATTTGCTACAAGGAAAAACCTTCAATCTTTCCTTTTCTTGAGGAAGGAAAGGTGAATATATTTTTACGCAGCCTGACCCAAAGAACAAGGATTAAAAGAGGATCTTACAACAGTCGTGATAAAATAAGCGCCTTAGACCAAAATTGACAGCTCTGTTGGCTCATTGGTAGTATATCTGCTTCGAGAGCTGAAGGGCGTGGGTTCGATTCCCACTCAGGACTAACATTTGTGTGACTAACATCGATGTTTGTTCTGTGTCTGGGTGTACTGTATGTATTATAAGTATGTATTTACAAAAAAAAAAGTATTTAAGTATTCTATCAGTTATCTGTCTTCCATAGCACAAGCTCTGCTTAGTTTGGGATCAGATGGTGCTGTGTGTAATGCCCTACGATATTTATTTATTTATTTATTTAAATGTAAGATGGTAAAAAAGTGCTCTAACTCAAACATCTCTTTTTATCACTTGTTTTGGAAGTCCTTTAAAACTCAAAAAGAAAGAGGCCGTCATATTAATTCAAGTTTTACTGTTAGATACAAGGGATCTATTAATTATAAAATATTCAATTCAATTCTTGATGAATGGCCTTTGCGGAGGTATGAAATATGTCAACGGTGTAAAAGAGAGACAGCCCAACTGTCATAATATGATTCTTTTTTTTTGTTTTTGGCGTCATAAAAATAAACTAGATATATTTTCCATGGAATTGAAAACTTGAAAATTAGAAACACACAATGCACGAACGTGCTATGGTCAAGGACAAAAGTAAAAAACCGTGGGCCTAAATACAAAAAATTGGCGAAAGCTCCTTGATCCCACAATTTCGCTTGTTATAAGTAACATTAACATTGTTATAGGTACATAGATTACGTTTTTTTTTTGACCATAGCACAATGCAACGAGTACATTGTTTCAGTTCTCAAGTTTACTAGACAACGTTTGAATAAAAAAATTATAGTATGAAGAAGTTTTTACCAATTATTTATCTATGCAAGAAGAAATCTGTATATTATCTGACCTTTTCTGACAAGTTATAAATGTAAAGTACATTAGGTTAACGGTTTATTAGAAGAGATAATGTAAATTACTATTAGAGCACTTTAATCGTTAGGAATTGATAAGATGACACGTGCTTGTCATAACAAGCTATGTATGTAAAATACTGAACGAGTTTTATCGAAAGAAGATCCCTTGTTCACTTGTCAAACACACCAAACATGTCTGCGTATTCTGTGTATAACTAGCGGACGTGAGTTTTGGCGGGAACGCGGGAAGAGTCGTGTCGCTTCGTTGTATTTTTTTCCAAAACTAGTGTTTTGTCGAGTGTTTATGCATAAAAATGGTGGTATTTTATTCATAAAGTGCCGAATTACAAGCGCGAGTGTGGGAAAATGATATAATGTGGTGAAACATGAGTTTTCGTGATGCTTCCAAAACTCCATCGAAGCTTTGTAGTAAAGTTGCCACTACTTTACTAAAACATGACTGGAATTAATTGACACGAACTGGACTTGACAAAGACGACTTTGACTAAAACTAGCTACGATGGCACTTATTTAACTTTTGAAACTTGAAAATATATAATTACTTGACACTGGCAAATGCTAAAAGGCGACGCCAAAACAAAAGAAAAAAAAAAAAACTAGCGGACGCCTTGCGGTTTCACCAGCGTAGTTCCCGTTCTCGTGGAAATACAGGGATAAACAGTAGCTTATGTCACCCGGGGATAGTGTAGCTTCCCAACGGTGAAAGAATTTTAGAAATCGGTCCAGTAGTTTCGAAGCCTATTCAATACAATCAAATCTTTCCTCTTCATAATAGTATAGTTACAGATATGTAATTAAAAAAAAAAGCTTTCCTTAGTTTGGGACTAGATGGCGCTGTGTCAAAAAATGTCGTACGACACTTGCCCGTACGCACTTCCGCATTTACACGACAACAGTGTACCTAAAAAAGCAGCAAAAGGCACAAATATTCTATTTAATTTAATATAGGTACTTATCATAAAAGCAAATATTTATTTGAATCTTGAAACATTTTTAGTTCTTTAAACATGACAATGACACATTCAGGCCTACCCGATAAGGATATTTGACGATGCCCACCTTGTTTTTGAATGCCATTTTCATGATAATATAAATTTGTTTAGTAATGAGTATCTTAGAATAACATGTCTTTCTGTCAGCCATATCAAATATTTTGCTTGCTATAATAAAACTATATTTTAATCATTGTGATGGGCACCTTTGCTCTGGGAACGGTCAGGGGCGGGTTGTTTTAGTTTAACAAGAGAATCGTATTTGACATAATTGTTGATAATTTAATTTAATTTAATGTATGACTATTAACTACTATTATATGTATAATGGTTACTACGATATTTATTCAAAAATATATATATACTCACTGTTTAATTATTTATGAAAGTATATATGAATATTTTCACATAATATTTTCGCTGGTTGATTTCCTAGTAAAAAAAATAATATATTGGAAGAGATTTCTTACAACACTTTCTAACCCCAAACTAGAATTCTTGTACTATGGGAACCGTAACTTTTTTTCATGGTTGACAGGCTAGGTTCTAATTTAACTCACCTGACGTTGAGTGACAGTGTGTTTGAAGATGGCAAACACACCTAGCCTGGAGTGGAACTGGCTCTTAAGTGAGTCCGGAACACACTGTTAGATGCTTGGCGGCAGATTTTCAACTTGAGCAAGCCAGCCGAGAACTAGAAAGTATCCTACCACCATGATATGGTTTCCTCACGATGTTTTCCTTCACCGACAGCTCGAGGTTATTGTTGGTTTTTGAATCCACGCCCTTCGACATGCAAGCCGCTGTCATGTCTCCTGTAATTATTTAGGTTTTCCAACACAGACTAAACCGCCGGAACTTCAACTGAATTATTTGCATCAAAGTGATGACAGATAATTTAATAAATACGAATGTTTGTGTGTGAATAATTGTTACTTGTTGATTGTAACAGCTTAACGGGTTTGGGTAAAATTTGGAAAGGAGATACCCGAGATTCAAATATAGATTTTTCGACGTAAAAAAAGCGAGTTAGAAAATTTGAACTTGGATCAAAACTCGTACTTTTTAATGTTAAAAAATCACGTGTTCAATTTATTTTATCCAAAATAAATTTTATTTTATCATTTTACGCACGTTTTCATAGAAAATAAAATAAGTATTTTTACGATGTTTGATTATTTACTTAATAATATTGAATATAGCTTTATGCATCAATGACTGTGCTAAAATGGTGTGACAGCACTTAATTTTATTTATATAATTTCCTTGAGTATAATTTAATACTAAAACTGACAATAATATATTATAAAATAAAGGTTCTTGAGTCTACCTAGACAATTATGCTAATACGTTTAAATTTGTATAAGTTGCATTATATATTTGTTCAACAATAATTTGCGAATACGATCCATTCTTTGAAGTTGTGCAAGTAATTCATGCAAATACAATTTTCAACCTCAAATACGACACCAATTGGTAAAAAAAAAAATTTGATTTCCATAAATTATTTTTTTCCTCTAGAAAATAAGACAGAATCTTTTGAAAAACGAAAAAAAAAAAAAAATTTTTTTTCAGTGAATTTTTTTTGTGTTTTTTTTTCTTGTCTCTATCTTGCCTCAAACTAAGCAAAACGCATTACCTACTATGGGGATCATCCAACTGATTGGATACTTATAACTGATATATACTTATACATGCTTATAACATACTAGCGGTCGCCTCGCGGTTTCACCCGCGTAGTTCCCGTTTCCATGGAAATACAGGGATAAAAAGTAACCTATGTCACCCGGAGATAGTGTAGCTTCCCAACGGTGAAAGAATTTTTGAAATCGTAAAGTAGTTTCGGAGCCTATTCAATACAAACAAACAAAGAAACAAACAATCGAATCTTTCCTCTTTATAATAGTAGGTATATATAGATATAGATATATTAGAACATCCAAACAGAATAAGCATACTACCATATTATGTTCGTTACATAGTTTGCTCTGTGTGGGAATCGAATCCACACTCTTCGGCTTAAGAAACTGTGTTACTAACAAATAAACTAACGAGTTGACTAATTGACGATACGGAACCTTCAGTGCGCGGTTACGAATCGCAATTGATCGGTTTTATAAATTTTCTTCTTGAGATATCTAGTAGAACAACCCTAATTGTCACCAATTCAGGTTATGATTGTGGTCGATTGAAAATTACCGCAGTACAAAACGAGTGCGCGCGCGCATCACACCGCAGCGCGACACTTAGCGCAGTTTACGACAAAAAAAGTGTTAAATAAAAAAATAAAATTCTAATAAAAAAAAAGTGAAAAAAAAACTGTACTAAATATAACACAACTTTAGTGAATAACATTGGTTATGTTTATAAAAAGTTTATTTAATTTTTTTCGAATGACGTATTTTTTTTATTATCCGTAATTACCATATTTTTTTAATTAGAAATATGTTTTATAAGTTGTGTTAAAAATTAAAAAAAAAATTGGTATAAAATTTTAGTGATTAATTAACACAAATTTTCATAGTATTTTTGTAGATTTATTCGAATTGTATCTTACGAAATAAGTAATGTAACAAAAAAATCGAATACTAACATTTTGTGAATTGATCGATCGATCGATAGCTACGAAAGCTATTTCTGCTCAATTAAGGCGCAATTTTCAAAATAAAAACATCAACTGACAAGGACAGGGGAAAACGAGTAACGAGCATCATTGTCATTGCCTTCGGCAGTGATTATCGGCACCTGATAACAATTGATAGTCTTTAGTGAATGGTCTTACGGAATAGTCATGTCGCGTCTAAACTTGGTGTTTACGTGCTTGGCGTTTGCTACCACTGTATTTTGTGCAGGTAAATATACACTTTAATGTGGTTCGATTTCCATACAAATATTTTTTGCCATATATGGACAAATGGAGCATAATTTTACTGTGAAATCACAGCTACTGGCGTTTATTTTGGTCTTTATTTGCGGTAAATCACTATTGCTTGAATGAAACAGTAGATTATTTGCATAAAATCAAATTTATGATTTTGTGATTTACCGCAAATAAAGACCAAAATAAATGCCAGTAGCTGTGATTTCACTGTAAAGTTTTGCTCCATTTATCCATAAATGGAAAAAAAATGTTTGTATGGAAATCGAACCACTTTAATATAAATAATTTTGACAGCTCTATTGGTTCATTAACAGTTAAAAGTGAAAAAAAAACATGTCAACGCATATTGCCATTCAATATGCATTGCCGTCCTGCCTGAGTACTTCCCAGCACACTGGTAATGGTTTCAAACATTTTGATTTTCCCTATAAGACTTTCCTTAGTCTATTAGTCTATGCAAATTTTTTGTTTTTGCAAGTGGTAGGTTAAGCCGGTATCGAGTGGATTTGGAACTGTTTGTTTCGTTGTATTTTCGTTATTACTAAAACATCATTTATGAGGTTAATGTTTAAGATATTTAAGGATCCAATCTATATGTGATCTAATTTAGAAACACGATTACTTTTAGTTTCCTCGATAGAAAAAAAATCCAAAGTAACCCCAAACAATCTATAGAAAACCTCGATACGGCGTAAATACTGCACGGAAAGTCATCAGGCTTTGTATAACAATAAAATTACATTTTCTCTAAATAGTTATCACATAAAAATTACCAAAATATGATTTTGCTTGAACAAACGAAGGAAATACCTAAATTTTTGCGCGTTTCGTCCATTCTAAGCAGAGCTACCACGCTGTTCCCCTATCCGCTTTAGTACCGCTTCGACTGTCGGACGGGGAGGTTGTGTCGCTGTTGAGGTTGCTTTTACGTACGATCACAAAGTAAACGAACCGGATCAACAAATTTGCCACTTGTAGACATAGACAGGTGGCCGAGTGGTATCGGTACCCGATTCTAATCCGCAGTCACGGGATCGAAACCAACCAACACTCGAAGATTATTTTTGCACACAAATTTTGTTGTATTTTATTTTGTTTTTTTAACAGACTCGATTTTATAAATTATAATAAAATTAAATAATATATAATTATCATAGGACATTACACACAGCGCCATCTGACCCCTAACTAAGCAAAGCTTGTACTATGGAAGTCAGATAACTGATAGGTAATACTTCAATACTTTTTTTGTAAATACATACAGTACATCCAGATACAGAACAAACATTTGTTTATGCTTGTCCTGGGTGGGAATCGAACCCACGCCTTGGAGCAGACATACAGGGCTGTCAATTTTAAAAGGAGGAGGTTTTCAATTCGACAATTTTTTTTTGTAATGGTTTGTTATGCTAGGTCTGCTATACTGTAAGTGTGTTCCGCGGAACCCTAGGGTTCCGCGATACCTCTGTAGGGGTTCCGCAAGAATTTAGAAAAAAAAATCAAAACACCTGTCTCTGGTCGAACGTTTTGACTCCGCGGCCGCGCATAGGTTTATTTATTTATTTATTTGTATAAACATGTGTTACAATAGCTGGTACAATATCTCATAAGTTTGGTATTTTTTTTTTTTTTAATGGTTGACAGGCTAGTTGTTTGATCACAGCTCACCTGATGTCAAGTGAAGGTGTGGCCAAAGATGGTAAATCACACCTAGCCTGGAATGGAACTGGCTCTCAAGTGAGGCTGCCGGAACACACCGTTAGATGCTTGGCGGCAGATTTTCAACTTGAGGGTGGTAGCTAGCCAGCCGAGTACTAAAGTACCCTACCACCATGCTATGGTTTCCTCACGATGTTTTTCCTTCACCGGCAGCTCAAGCTCATTGTTGGGGTTTGAACCCACGCCCTTCGTCATGCGAACCTACCGTGCTAACCACTGAGCTATCATCGCTACAAATCAACATGTATACTTGTATACTTGTGAGCGCGCTGTCCCTTTGATAAAAGCCGCCTCTGAATTAGACGCTATAGTTGTCAACAAGCGACTTTCGACTCTAACTTTAAAAAATAAAGTCGAGATTGTTTACAACGCAATTTTTAAATTTCTCATTTTATTTTTGCTTTTTGTTTATCAAATCCCATTAGTTACTTTTTTTTAATATCTTCTATTATTCATTTTCGTTTACTCCGAAACCTCGCTGTTTCATTAGAGCATAAATAAATAAAATAAATGAAAAAGCAAATCCAATATGGCCGCCATCAAAATAGATGCTTACATATTTTTTCACAACTCCTATAATATGGGTATCAAATAAAAGGGCTTGACAAGTAGAATAGAGTAAACTTTAAAAAAAGCAAATCCAATATGGCCGCTAACAAAATGGCGGATTACATATTTTTTCACAATACCATCAATATGGGTATCAAATGGAAGAGCTTGACTAGTAGAATACATTATAATAAAAAAAGCAAATCCAATATGGCCGCCATCAAACTAGAGGATTACATATTTTTCCACCACTCCTATAATATGGGTATCAAATAAAAGGGCTTGACTAGTAGAATAGAGTAAACTTTAAAAAAAGCAAATCCAATATGGCCGCTAACAAAATGGCGGATTACATATTTTTTCACAATACCATCAATATGGGTATCAAATGGAAGAGCTTGACTAGTAGAATACATTATAATAAAAAAAGCAAATCCAATATGGCCGCCATCAAACTAGAGGATTACATATTTTTCCACCACTCCTATAATATGGGTATCAAATAAAAGGGCTTGACTAGTAGAATAGAGTAAACTTTAAAAAAAGCAAATCCAATATGGCCGCTAACAAAATGGCGGATTGCATATTTTTTCACAATGCCATCAATATGGGTATCAAATGAAAGGGCTTGATTAGTAGAATAGATTATAATAAAAAAAAGCAAATCCAATATGGCCGCCAACAAAAATTAAAACACACATCTATGTTTTTCACAAAAAAATTCGGGAATTGAACCCATGCCATAAAGCTATATTCTACTAAAAAAGAAATATTTATTATTATTTTATTTTAATTTAGTATTTTTTAAATGACTTCTCCAAAATGGATATGCGAGTAAAGCCATGGGTAAAGTAATAAACTATTTTTTTTTAATAATTATGCACGTCATTATTTTGAATCAATCAATTATGAACATACTAAAGTATACATAAACACCCAAACAAAACAAACATCTATGTTCTTCTCATTAAAATTTGCCCTCGGTGGGAATCGAACCCATGCCATACAACTCATGACGCAAACGTGCTGACTGGGTAGTCAAAATAATAATACTTTTTCGTCGTTTATTATTCGTCAGTGGAAAGGAAAAAAGTGAGGTGTATCGTAGGAGTTGCTTACGGTATGTCATATTCTTAGGTTCCATAGTGTTATAATAAATTAATTATTTTCAATAGATAAAATAGGGAATTAAAAATGTTCAGTTACATAAAAAGAAATACACAAATTTACAAACAAAAAATACTCCATGACCCTTAGGCCAACTAAACGCACTGCTTCAATGAAACAGCGAGGTTTTTTAATACTTGTGTTGATTTTTTTTTACTTGCTCGACCGATTTCGATAAAAAATATATGGGACCATCTCTGAAGTATGGATCAACCAAGCAAAAAAAAGAATCATCAAAATCGATTCATAATTGGCGGAATTAGCAGGAGGTCGTCTAGGTAGGTACAGACCACCGCAGTACTAGATATTCTGCCGCCAAGCAGTAGTGTGTAAACATTACTGTATTCCGGTTTGAAGGGTATTGCAGCTAGCGCAATTACTGGGCTGTTGAGACTAACCATCTAGTCTCAAAGTAATGAGTGCCAGAGCAGCGATGCCCTGGACTTTGTTTTGTTACTCAATGTTCTGGGTATCGCTACAATGGTCATGGACAAGCGTTATCTCTTATCATCAGGAGAGTGACTCGATCGATTTATTACTTTTACATAAAAAAAAATTGTCGAATTGAGAACCTCCTCCATTTAAAATCGAGTCGGTTAAAAAAAATAAGATAGATAGATATAACTCTTTATTGTGGACATCATAAATAGAAAAGAGTACAGAGAATAAAGAACCTTATGAACTAGTGCCACAAGTGGCGGCCTTATCGCTAACAGCGATCTCTTCCAAGCAACCAAGAAAAGAAAAAATACAATAGAGAACATAAAAAACAGACGGGAGATGTAACACTAATAAGAAAAAAATAAAATAAAAATAAAACGTATTATAAAAATAATAAGTATACAAAAATAATCGTATTATAATGTATTTAAAAAAAACGAAATATTTATGTATTATATTTATTTAAAATACCTATCAACAAAATTTGTGTGCAAAAATAATATTCCGTATTAATATGGTGTTGATTTCGATCCCGTGACTATGTGGCCGTACTCATACAGCTTGTTACCACTCGGCCACCAGTCTACTAATATAAGCGGCAAAATAGTTGATCCAGTTCGTCTACTTAGCCGTTTAAGTATTTAGCTCAAACCGATTTTCATTTCGCCGCCGTATGTGTATCGACAATGCCTGTAGCGCGTGGCGCCGACGGCGGCGCGCGGTACTAGCTGTTCGCTCGTGTGCCTTGCGCACTCACACACGGAGCGCACAGAATACCTAAAATCGACTAGAGAAATGCACTCGATAGGCCCTTAAAGAGATGACGCGGTTAAATTATATTTTGGTATTAATTATGTTTTAGTCAATAAGATCACATGCTCGAAAATAATACTTGCCAATTTATTATTAATACCATATTAACTTTATAGGAGGAGGAGGAAACGTTTAGAGGAGGCTTCAGGTGACCAGAATGCTGGCATCTACTTTGGACAAAAGCTTAGCATTGCCTTCTAGCGTGGCAATGCTGAGGGCATTCTGGCCACATATCCCTCCTCTGACTTTTAGATTAAATTATTTACATAAAATTGTATTAATTTAAAATTAAGTGTAAGACTTTATTTTGTAATTTTTTATTTTGTCTGTTTTATTTAGGAATTTATCTATTTGTTGTGTCATTCTTGATATATTTCATTCTAAGGATACGGTTTTATCTACGATTTGCGATAATGTATAATTGGATGGACAAGAAAAGAAAATTGTAACATTTTCAAACATGAACAATTTTGAAACATACACTTTCACGCTGTATCAACAAAAACGTAGTTTTTTTTGTCATGAATTTGGAATACCGTTTACTGATTAATACAAGGACAGGTTTCTCTTTTGATAGTAAAACAGCTGTAAGTTATTTCTTGTTTATACGCCTTCTTTAGTTTAATGCTCCATATAGATAATAAATAATTGAGTGATTCAGGCGTTACTTTGCGGAAGTTCATTTTGGATATTCAAGGTATATATATTTAGTTTAATTCCGCTTAACAGTTTTAAAAACTTAATCTTACTTAATATCTAGAACTAATTTGACATAAACTTAAAAATATAAATTGACAAAAACCTATTTAAATTAACAAAAAATCTAATTAAAATAACCACAAGTCTTAAAATCCCTCTCTCCCTGCAGTAACCACTTGCCAATATAATATAGAATTATTTTATTGATGCATGTTTTTTTTTAACAAAACAGGCTAGGTCTGTGGACCATAGCTGACGTGATGTCAAATGACAATGTGGTCGAATACAACAATTCTAACCTGGAATAGGAATTGGCTCTTGGGTTCTCAATTCGACCGTATGTTTGTTTTTTGTATATTACGCGATAATTCCGCCAATTATAAATCGATTTTGATAATTCTTTATTTGCTTGGTAGATCATACTTTAGAGGCCCCATATAAAATGTATCGAAATTAACAAAAATCTAAGTAGTGTGTTTAGTTGGCCTAAGTGTCATGAAGTCAGTTTTTTAAATTGTAGTCTCTTACGCCATCCTTTCCGATTCTGCGCGGGTCTTTTTTACCTCCTCCGGGTCTTTTGTCTTTCTATTTGACATGATTCAGACTGTCTTTTTACTGCCGGGCTGGTGTTCTGCGTCTACATCATCCCTTGTTTTGCGAATACGTGCTGCGATTATAAAAACCGAGAGATCTTTATTGGTATGGTACGGTAAACCTTGGTCAACCTCCATCCCGGAAAATAATGAAGCACTAGCAAGTACACATTTGTAAAAGCCTATTCACCAGTATCAGAATATTGAATTTCGGTTAGATTATATCTGTAGAACATACTTACATCATCAACAAGAAAAAAGCTGATAAGTCAAACGAAAAATTACTCTAAATCAAATTCGATTCAACCGTTTAGAAGTTTCGTTGCTATAGACAAAAATACATACGTCAAACGTACAACACCCATTATACCTACATGTTTGAATAGCGTTTCTTATTCTACGCACAGAATTATCCTCATCACATTAAGTATTATAATACTTTACCAGCTTACGTAAATTCTACCTATTATACCTGGTTTACTAGGTTTTTTATCTATTCAAAAACTGAGCAAAATTATAACAAAAAATTGCGTTTGAATTAGAATTGCAAAGTAGAAATCATTAGTCGATAGGTACATTAAAATTGTCATAAAGCGTTTTGCGGTCTAATCTTTTGTCTTTCTTTACAATATATATTTCATTGTCTCGCGTGGCTTTTCAAGTCGAGATTAAATGGATTCGTTCTAGGTATGATTAAATCATACCATATATGAGTCTACTATTTCAATCCCATAGTTCGTTTTTGCGTGATTTAGTAACAAACATCCAAACATACGAACTTTCACATTTATATTATTAGTAGCTGCACCCCGCGGTGCTACGCGCTACATGTTTTCGAGATAAAAGTAGCCTATGTCTCAATCCAGGGCCTCAGCTAGCTCCATACCAAATTTCATCCTAATCCGCGCAGTAGTTTTTGCGTAAAAGAGTAACAAACATCCAACCAAACTTTCACAGCTACCTATCTATCTATACTATTATAAAGAGGAAAGATTTGATTGTTTGTTTGTATTGAGTAGGCTCCGAAACTACTGGACCGGTTTCAAAAAATCTTTCACGGTTAGGAAGCTACACTATCTCCGGGTGACATAGGCTACTTTTGTCCCTGTATTCCCACGGGAACGGGAACTTTTTTTTTTTTTTTTTTTAGTTACAGGCTAGTTGTTTGACCACAGCTCACCTGATGTTAAGTGAAGGTGTGGTCGAAGATGGTAAAGCACACCTAGCCTGGAATGGAACTGGCTCTCAAGTGAGGCTGCCGGAACACACCGTTAGATGCTTGGCGGCAGATTTTCAACTTGAGGGTGGTAGCTAGCCAGCCGAGTACTAGAAAGTACCCTACCACCATGCTATGGTTTCCTCACGATGTTTTCCTTCACCGGCAGCTCAAGCTCATTGTTGGGGTTTGAACCCACGCCCTTCGGCATGCGAACCTACCGCGCTAACCACTGAGCTATCATCGCTACCAACTATGCGGGTGAAATCGCGAGGCGTCCGCTAGTTTACAATATTAGTGGGATTGGTAAGATGCAAACGTGGAAACTAAACTTCTCGACAATCAAAAACATCTAACATTCGGACATCAAAATCATACATAGATTTTCAGTATTATTGTAATATGTACATTTGTTTATTTTGTGAAATTTGATGTTATTTACCAGCAAATTAAATGTCAATCTATCGTTTATGGTTATCAAAGTATCTTCTAGTAACAGAGATTGTGACCCGAACGAACTCTCGTGCCCAAGGTCAGCGTCCCAGACTTCAATAAGATGACAGGGCGTCTATGCACTCTTATCAAAGCCGCTACTTCTAAACGTGACGGTTCAGTGTTACGATTATTTTACTAGGTATAACTTTCATTATGTACGTGACACGTTTGTACAATGTTTAGTCGTAAAATGTTATATTATTTCTAAAATTTATCTTACTGAAATTCTATCAAAAAATTGAGCTGTTGTCATTTTGTAGCTATAACTTTATTTTTTTAATTTTTATTGCTTTTTGAATTTTGTTTTGAAACGAATACTCATCCTCTTTGAAAGCGGTATCATAAAATTTATTTCGTTTCTTGTCTTATCTAATCTCAATAATTTGTAGTGAAAGCACCTCAATAGGTAGTGCAGTCAGACCGCACGCTGAAAGGCGTAGGTTCAAATCCCAATAATGAGATTAGGTTGCCGGTGAAAGAAAACATCGTGAGGAAACCAAACCATGATACCATGGTGGTAGGACACTTTCTAGGACGCTATAAACTATTAAATTGAAAATCTGTCAAGCACCTAACGGTACGTTCCGGCAGCCTGATTTGAGAGCCAGGCTATGTGTGCTTACCATCTTCGACCACAACGTACTCAACTCACCTGACTAGATTTTTATTGGGAACAGATTTGCATTTTGCCATAAACTCGGCTGATAATTGTCTTTTTTTATGTTAAAAAAAGTATAAGATGCACGAGATGTCTTTTGAGCAACTTAAGAAAGTCGAGGACATGATAGCACTTCTATTAATAGTGTGATTATTTAAAAGTAATTAAAGAACGAAACGCTCTCCTGATGGTAGGAGACAACGCCTGTCCGTGACCATGACCATTGCAACGGTACCCAAAAATTTGAGTAACATAACGGTTTAGTGGTGGCTGCTTTGACGCTCATTACTGTAAGACATTCTAAGAGTTTCATTTGCCCCAGAATATCATCGGAACAATATAGATAAAGTTTCCATAACCAACCTTGAACAATGATTTATATTTCATGTATATTTCGGTTTTGAACGAAAAATATAATAAAAGTGTTTTATTCGTTTTCAATCATAGGAGCCTTGAATTTAATTCTTGAGATAATTTACTTACAAAAACCTGCATTGAGGTCACGACCCTACGAGTGAGTGCATTGACCTTGGCCTTGCACGAGCGGTCAAATACCTACTTGTAAATATTTACATAATAACAATTATGATTCATGTCTCATAGATTACTTATTTTATTTGTCATATTATATGTACGTATATTATATAATTATCATCATCATCATCATCATATTATCCCTATTCCTTGAGAGCGCGGATGTGGTCTGCGACGGTGCACGCTTACCTAGAAGGAATCGATTCACTCGCGACTTGAATGCACCCAGATTGTATCTAACGGGGAACACCCACTCGGGCACCAAATTCCATTCTTTCGTTTAATGAAAGTGGAATAGAACCACTATTTTAAGTTTTTGAAACAATATAGGTACATAAAACGGTGTCGCTTTTTTGATCACCTTACTGTCCGATTGTAAAATGTCATTAATTTTGCAAAAAGTAGGTACCTTAACTTACGTAGATACAGTGCAAGTACTTTCCGATTTATATTCTTCATAGATTTCAAGCACGTTGTACCATGCGTGAACTGTCTTGGTCTTTTTCAGTTGAGAAAGAATGCAGTTGTTAAAACAAATTGTTAAACTTACGAACGTATCTAATAATAGTTTTATCTATAAGTTTTATCTATATTATTCTTGGTCACAAAACTGGCTAAAGCCAAACCAATTAAGTATCATCTCATTGTCCGCAATAACGTGGTCTGACCTTATACTATATATAGGGTTATGCGCAACGGTAGTACTATGTTGAGAGGAACCGATTATAATTAAAATGTGTAACAATAATTATCTGCTAAAGGATCTAACTTTGAAATCGTGAAATATATACATTTTATTGAAATTTAATGTCATTTTCCATTTAAACACGTTTTATTCGCGAATTAATTGGTCCCATGAAATAAGTTGTTTACAATAAAATTTACATTGAGTTGGTCTAAGCTTAGAAGTCATATCCGTACCGTGTAACCCCGTATCTTCGTCACGAAGCGTATCGCCCAAAAATAATGTAAATGTAATGAGACAAACGGGACGCTCTCCTGATGGTAAGAGAAAACGCCTGCCTATGACCATTGTAGCGATACATAGAACTTTGAACAGTGAAAGAAGTCCAGGGCATCGCTGCTTTGGCTCTCATTACTTTAAGGCATTAAATGGTTAGTCCAACAGCCCTGTAATTTCACTAACTACATTATCCTTCAAACCGGAATACAGGAATGTCCACACACTACTACTTGGCAGCAGAGGTACTGTGGTGGCGCGAACCTAGACGGCCTCCTGCTAAATAGATTCAACGCCAGGAGTATTTCTTTGCTCGATGAATTATGTTCCGTTAAAATTATCTTAATTATTGTCTTCAGAAAATGCAGCATCCACGCCGAAGCCCAAGAAAGTTTTGGACGCAGAGATGGTCCCAGCATACATCCCTGTGGAGGAAAAACACGGCTCGTATTGGAAGAAAGCAGCTGTCTCTACCATGAGAGCGAAGTTGCAAGAGAAAATTAACACAAACAAGGCTAAGAACGGGATACTCTTTATTGGTGAGCAAAATGTATATGTACATGTGAAAGAACTTTTACTAGGTGGTAAATTGTGGTCATCTAGTACTACCGCAATATCAAATTTTTCTGCCACCAAGCTTTCTGCTTATCAAACTAGAACAGGGGTAGGCAACATGCGGCTCGCGAGCCGCATACGGCTCTTTTGTTGTAAAGTAACGGCTCTCCAGTTCTAAACGCAAAAATCTATTATGTTGTAATTATAACCTTTAAAAATCGGTCAATATGAGAAATAACCATAATTCTCAACCACTTACAATTATTTTATTATTCTAGCTAAAATAGCCAATTAAAGTAAGCTAAGAGTAATGAAAGCTAATCATTTAAATTTTTTGCACCGTAATTTTGTTGCTCCGTAGTTGCAACTACTTGTTAGTAAAATTACGTAGGTATGGCTAGACACCCGTACATGGTGGATGTTCCCCATGTGCGCACTAAACGCTTTGAGTCCACATTCTTTATTCGCACAGCGAGGATGTGGAACTCTTTGCCGGAGTCTGTGTTTCCCGAAAGGTACAATATGAGTGTCTTCAAGTCAAGAGTAAACAGGTTCCTTCTAGGTAAGCGTGTTCCATCTTAGACCGCATCGATGCTTCACATCAGGCAGGATGTGGTCAAGCGCGAACCTATTCAATGTAAAAAAAAAAAAAACACGATGCAATAATTATCGAGAAGATTATTAAATATTTCCAGATCGTGTGATATTATTGATTCAGCGATTGTGCATATTTTTTCTTAGAACCAACGTTTATGCGAGATTGCCAATTAATTTGATATAGCATGAAATTGTAAATAGCCTTACAACACAAAATTTGTTAAAATACAACTTTAGTTGAAAATTTAGAAAAGATACCACGAAGTCAACCAATCATAAACCAGATACTCCTTAAATCGCTACATGCCAGTTAGCTACCATTAAGAACATTCATTCATATTTTTTACGCTGTTCAGGCTTTTTATAAAGAAACTTTGTTCGCGGCTTCATCCGTGTTGTGCCCAAAACTAGTGTTTATTATTCCGTGTCTTATTACTTAATATTGTACAAAGCATTCAAGAGCGTAAAGATCGAATGGCTGCGCAGCACGCGCCACGGAAATATGTATTATGTATCTATTTCTGCACGTGGAGTCGTGACGAATCTTGTATGTAGTGTTAGTGATATACATTGATATGACAAATCACAGCTGGATATCATAAAAAGTATATAATAAAACATTTTTTTTTTTTTTTTTTTTTTTTCTGTGTAATCCTGCGATCGGCTCCACAAGCCCTTAGCAGATTTGTTGAGGTTGTTGCTTGTCAGGTAGGAGCTGTTCCTCCTGTGAGGAAGCTGTCCTTTATTTCAGTTCAACAAAGTCCCATATTGCCTTTTGAGCCTTCTACCACATAGCGGTTCGCATAACGCAGTTGCTAAGGTATTTGTGTGTTTCTTTATTCGGCTTTGATATGCAATTGCTCTGTGTTCAACTTCTTCCTTGATTGTTTTTATTTCTGTGTACTCATGCAATTCACTGTTCTTGATAAACATTGGTGCATTGGTTATCATTTTGAGGGCTTTATTCTGGAACCGTTGTAAAATTTCCATGTTGCTATTTTTTGTTGATCCCCATAACTCAATTCCGTAAGTCCAAATGGGTTTAATTATGGTTTTATAGATGAGTATCTTATTTTCCATGGTGACATTAGATCTTCTGCCTATTAGCCAGTTAAGGTTACTCAGCCTTATATTTAGTTCGTCACGTTTTTTTTGGATATGAGTTTTCCATGTTTGTTTCCTATCAAGATGCATGCCTAAGTATTTTGCTGAATCTTGATGGGGAAGAACGTCGTTTCCAAGTTTGATTGGGGGGCAGTTGTCTCTTCTTAAGGTAAAAGTAACATGCACTGACTTGCTTGAGCTGGTATAATAAAACAATAAATAATAAATATCGTAGGACTATACACACAGCGCCATCTGGCCCCAAACTAAGCAGAGCTTGTGTGATGGAAGTCAGATAACTAATAGAATACATAAATACTTTTTTTGTAAATACATACTTATAATACATATAGAACACCCAGACACAGAACAAACATTTGTTTATTCACGAAATGTTTGCCCTGAGTGGGAATTGAACCCACACCCTACAGCTCTCGAGGCAGATATACTACCAATGAGCCAGCAGGGCTCTCAAAAGGCTATAAATATGAAGTTTCTTTATATGAAAGTAACGATACAAACGAAACGCTAATATGTATACGGGGGAGTGAATGTGTGTATGAGAGAGTGAGTATATGTTTGTGTGATGTGTAGAATTTTTTATTTTTTATTTCAGTGTGTTTTATGTTTGTTACATGTAAGAAAATACGATGGGACTTCCATGTGGCTACCATAAAAGTCCCATAAATAAAAGAGAATAAAAAAAAAAAAAACGAAACGCTCTCCTGGTAGTAAAAAGTACCGCCCGATTATGACCACAAAAACAACATCTAGGACAATTGATTGATTCAGGCGTTACTTTGCGGAAGTTCATTTTGAATCAAGTCAGTCTGTCACAGACTCGACCAAGCGCTCGTGTCTCTGTCTCGTGTAGAGGCGAAACACGTGTCGACTAGAAGGACATAAAGACTTCTAGAAATCCTCATCACTGTTGTGACTGAAACAACTGTTAAGCGGAAATGAACTAAATACATACCTTGAATATTCAACATCTAGGACATCGCTGTTTTAGCGCTCATTACTTTGAGACAATAGATTAGTCTCAACAGCGATAGAATACTTCTTCATGCTGATTTCATTTAAGATCCAAGTACGTAACTGCTTGCAAGGTAACGAAACCGTAGAGCATGTTTTGTGGAATTATAAAGCCACAGTGGAAACTAGGATAACCATTAAATATATACATATAAATATGTTAATACAGGGTGTCAGCTACCTCCACACCAACTTTCATAAAAATTGGTCCAGCTGTATCGGTGAATCGGTTTCTTCTAGGCAAGTGCTCCACCGTAGACCGCATCTTCGCTTAACATCAGGCGGGGTGGCGGTCAAACGCAAGCCTATCTACTATTAAAAAAAAAAAAATAAAAAAAAAAAAAGCTGTTCAAGCGTCAAGAAGTAACAAACATATAAACATACATTCACAAACTTTTGCCTTTATAATATTATTGTGGTTATTTGTCACAGGTGATGGAATGTCTTTGGCAACAATCATGGCGGCGAGGACTTTCTCCGGGCAGTTGGAGAGAGGCCTGGGAGAAGATTCAACCTTGGACTTTGAAGAGTTTCCAGTTACTGGCTTAGCAAGAGTAAGTGCATGTTATCATAATTTATGATAAAACAAGTTAAAATAATAACTACACAATAATATAATATATACTTATCGCACGCTTAATAGAATAGGTAGGTACTGACCGATTAGGAGTTAGGTCAAAAATGAGTTACGTACAGACGCAGGCTTCTTTCAATGTCATCTATGATAATATTACTTTGGAAATACATCAAAATTGCGTCAATAGACCATCTTTACACAATTTACGGTCTTTTTTTTTCTTTGGTTTTGGCGTCGCGTTTTAGCATTTGCCAGTGTCAAGTATTTATATATATTCAAGTTTCAAAAGTTAAATAAGTGTCCTCGTAGCTAGTTATAGTCAAAGTCTAGCCTTAGCCAAGTCCAGTCTGTGTCAGTCAAGTCCAGTCATACTTTAGTAAAGTAGTGGCGACTTTACTATAAAGCTTCGATGGAGTTTTGAAGCGCCACGAAAAGTCATGTTTCACCACATCATATCATTTTCCCACACTCACGCTTGTAATTCGGCACTTTATGAATAAAACACCACTATTTTTATGCATAAACACTCGACAAAACACAAGTTTTGGGAAAAAATACAACGGAGCGACACGACTCTTCCCGCGTTCCCGCCAAAACTCCAACTTACGGTCTTGTGTTTCTCACACAGTCTTTGTTCAAACACCGACTCATGTCAGTTTATGTAGGATTATGTCAAAAACAATAAATAATTTAATTAACGAATAATTTAATAATCTCTCAGTTTTAAACAATCGTCGAAATCTTAAAGCAATGCTTTTAAAGACAAATTCTTAGCTTGGCTATTTACTGTAAATAATATGTAATCGTTTAAACAGTGTTTTAGCCTATTCAATTATAATAAAATAACAATTTCGTACGTTCGTCTGGTAGGTAGGTTACCTACCACTGTGTTATCAGATGTTCTGCCGCCAAGCAGTAGTGTGTAAACATTACTGTGTTAAAGGTATTGCAGTTTTTTTAACACACTAAGTACATGTATAAATATTTAACTGCGCCTTTAACAAAGTTGTTGGGATGTAACTTACCTACCGATTTCTATCTGCGATAGAAAACAAAAACACTGTCGATTATCGTGCGAAACTGCGGAAGTCAATTCGCCGCAAAAACTTGAATACAAACACTAAAAAGTTTCGTGATTTCTGGCGAATCATTAGAAAACGATCAGCAGAAAAAAAACGCAAGTATCACCACAGAGCCACGAGCAAGAAATAATTATTTAACATCAACACCCTAAGATGACCTTGTCCCTTAAATAGTAAAAAAACTGACCGTGACAAAAGGGCATAGAAATCATGTCGATTTCATTTGGAACACTTTAGAGGCATAATACCTAAGCGTAATTTGTTTTGCAATCATTGTGAAGCAATGAAATACCTATCGGCATAATGAGCACACTTCAATTCCTTCAATATACACAATTTAGTCGGTAATAGATGTCCTTAGCATCTAAGTAGGTACAACCAGTCCACTACAACATTAGATAATTATTCTACAGTCTAGAAATATTGTGTTAATAATATTGTGCTAGGTTAGAAGGGTTCTGTAGGTAGGCTTGCGTTTGACCGCCAACTCGCCTGATGTTATTCGAAGATGCGGTCTACAGTGGAATTCGTTCGCCTAGAAAAATCCGATTCACTTGCGACTTGAAGGCACCCAGATTACATTCGGGTTCTATTCGGGTAGCAAATTCCATTGTTTAACGGTTCGTACAATGTAGGTAGATTCGAACCGTTTAGTTTTGGAATATTGACTATGAAGCGGTGTCGTTTCTTGGCTGAAAATGAAAATGACCAGTGTGGAATTAGGGCATGCAGATCTGAAGCGTACTCTCCAGAATCCAGTATCTAGTGTATCCGGTAGAATACGGACAGTCAAGCCACTTTGTGCCGATGTTCCAGGCTGTTAAGATTAATCTTCGAATATCATAAGTGATGAGCCCCAAAGAAGATCGGGTAGCGTCTTAAAATTCGTTTTCTTTCTAAGTTCTAGATACTTCAATAGTCATGAATAAGTGTTGTCTCTTACCATCAGAAGAACGTTTCATACGTCTCATTACTTTAACATAGGAAATATCGGTGTAATTTTAGTATTATGCACACAAATTACTTGTACGAGTTTTTGTAGATACCTAAACCTAATTGAATAAAAAAGGTGGGAATGAAGCAATCCTCAAACAAAGATCTTTCAAAACTATAGTTAGGAACAGCAATGCCCCGAAAGTGTTATTTGCATAATTATGTTAATGATTTTTTCTTTATATCGTAAAATCGTCCTAAAGTCTTATTTTTCTTTGTTTTTGGTCTTTGTGCATTTACCAGTGTTAAATATTTCGATTGGGGGTTCCCCAATGAATATAGTCTGGGTTCCTTCAAGTCGCGAGTGAATCGGTTTCTTCTAGGCGAGCGTGCTCCACCGTAGACCACATCTTCGCTTAACGTCAGGCGGGATGGCGGTCAAACGCAAGCCTTTAGCCTTTAGCCTTCACAACAAACTTCAAATCGAGTTTTGAAAGCAACACGAAAAGTGGTGTGTCACATTATATTATTTGCCTAAATTTGCGCTTATAATTTTAATTTGGCACCTTATGAATAAAACACAACAAATTTTTTTTACATTAGTATCTAATCACACAAAAAAGCAGAAGGAAAATGTAATGCGGCGATACGACCTTTCCGTATTCCCGCGAAAACTCCAAACCAAATGACCAACAAAGAATTAATAAGATGACGTGACAGTCGCGCGGTGACATTTCCTGAAGAACTATTTTATAGAGTGGCGACAAGTAGGCAAGCGTAGTGTAGGGCATCCTGAGACCAGGTGTAGATAATTATGTACTTACATACAGTAGTGGGCAGAAAACGCTGCTGTTGATGATGGTGATGATGTTATCGTAAAAACGTTACATATATGCATCGAATGTGTTTTGACTGTAAGTAGTGCACATCATCTCGAAACAAAACCAAAAAGTATTTTTTATACGCACAGTTTGAGTTAATCAGCTCCAACTAAATAAATAATACACAAAGATAAATTAATTCGTGTTTCATTTATTTTCAAAATGAATTTCAACTATTTGTATTTTATTTTTATGTAAAAGTAATGGGGCGACTCTTTTGATGGTTGGTCGTCGCATGACCATTGAAATTGAAATTGAAATAAATATTCACTTATTATAAGGTTTGGTCATGAATTGGGTTTTTTGTTTTTTGCTTGCAAGTGAACTGATGCAATGTAGGTAGTTGTAATAATAAGAATTAGTAATTACTTATAAAACTTACGGAAGTATCCATCTTCTAACCATAACCATATCATCATCGTAACCATTTTAGCCTCTAATTAGGCTTTTGCATAATCTCATAGCTATGATGAATTCTCAGAACAATGGCACTAGCATAGCATTTACTTGGTGGTAGATCTCCTTAGCAGGAGGTCATCTAGGTAGGTACCACCGCAGTACCTACCAGATATTCTACCGCCAAGCAGTAGTGTGTAAACATTACTGTGTTCCGGTTTGAAGGGTACTGCAGCTACTGGGCTACAAACTAAATTACTGGGCTGTTGAGACTAACCATCGAAAGTCTCAAAGTAATGAGCACCAAAGCAGTGATGGCCTGGACTGGTTTTGTTGCTCAAAGTTCTGTGTATCGCTGCAATGGTAATGGGCAGGCGTTATCTCTTACCATCAGGAGAGCGTCTCGTTTGTCTCATTATTTTTCACAAAAAAAAAGAAGGTTACAAAAAGTATAGATTTTTTGCGAACGAGACGCTCTCCTGATTGTAACAAATAACAAACTCAACTTTACGTAGACGTTACGCGTTTTGCTACTCAAAGTTCTGTGTATCGCTACAATGGTGCAACGGTACTCAGAACCCAGAACAGAAAAAAGAAGAAGGACAACAAAACAGTTGAAGGTATCACTTAGTGAGTGAATACAAGTTTTAGCGCTCATTTCTTTTTCCAATTGTTTGGGGTAAGAGATCTTGTGCCCGCGTTCTATTAACACTTGGGTGGTATTTTAGTATCTTCATTTTAGTGTGAGAACTGACGTAGTTTTGACACCATTGCAGCGATACACAGAAGTTTGAGTAACAAAACGAAGTCCGGGGCATCACTGCTGTCATTGCTTGTGCTGCTCACTGTAGTCAGAGTACCCCGCATAAGTAAAACAAAAATACCTTAATGGGTTTTGGTTCAGATACGTTTTTTAATAAACTTTTTATCTCAAATTAATTACATAATACGTTTCACCAAAGACCATCGTAAAAAGTTTGTGAAATCTGAGATGGTACAATCGCTGACAAAGACCGTACCTAAAAATACTGAATCCGGTCATTAGAAAGTCATGTCCTAGTCTTATAAAACTAAGCAGTAAAAAAATGAAGTACAGAATAGGTTCAGTTTTTGTCTTTTTTTTATATTTTTATTTTCCTTCCTATTTTTGATAAAATGTATTCTACTAGAATAGAGTAAATACTTTGCGAAAATTTACCACGTCATTAATAATAATATATTTATCACGGTAATATCACAAATTATTACATTTAAGTCGCTGTGATCGCATTCGCAGTTTTTGAAGTTACATAACTGTTTTTTTCTATACGTTTCCGCGTTTTTTGTTTTCTATTCAATACTTATTAATGCAATAGTTCACTGGTTTTCGATCACACTGGAATTTGTTAAGTACTTGTCGTGACACGCTCATGATTGGGTTCCGTAGCTACGTCATGCCACAAGTATAAAATCTTACGAATTTATGGGTAACCTACCCATTGATTACCTATGACGATTGTGTAGATTACTTAAGGTACGATCAATGTTAAGCACGTCTGTGGAGGAAATTAATAGATCAGACGATGTCACTAGTAGACGTCAGTGACTGTATACATGGAGATTTGTAATTGAGATATATTATGTAATTGTATGAAGCTTTTCTTGAACTAAGAGACTAAGTTTCGCGTTTCTGCGAGATATTCAATCAATACGATTTTGTGTCATGCCACATACGTGTGTAAATAATCTATAATGTATGTTGAATCAATATTGTTGTTGAATAAGATCGATTCAAAACAATCGAGGGCATTGCTTCTTTGGTACTAATTATTTCGAAACATTCAATGGTTAGTCGCAACAGCCCTGTAATATCACAAGAAGTACCCTTTAAACCGGCACACAGTAATGTTTCTACACTACTGCTTGGTGGCAGAATATCTGGTATTGCGTCGGTACCTGCGTCGACAACCTCCTGCAAAGGACACCTATGTACCAAGTATATTTGACGTTGAAATTAAAAAAAATCTTTTTGACAGTCGTTGTGACCAAAACTGATATGATACTTTTAGATGCCTCTTTAATTATAATTGAATTATGATTTCCGAGTAAAATACGAGATTCCCAGTTTTTTTTTGTTTATCACTGAACTCTAAAAATCAGTCAGTTAGAGATCAAATCTTGCGAAACACTTTCGAGATATAGTAACTTAAGTTTTTAGGCTAACAACTGAGATTACATTATGACTATTTAGTCCAGACCAAAAATAACTGATTAAGGAGTAACATTTAAAAATCAGCTCATTTTGTAGCTATGATAGCTTAATGGTTAGCGCGGTCAGTTCACACGCCAAAAGACGTGGGTTGGAGCCCCAACAATAAGCTTGAGATGCCGGTAAAGGAAAAACATCGTGAAAAAACCATAGCATGTTGGTAGGGTAGTCAATAAACATCAGGACGTGAACTGTGGTAAAATACCTAGTTTGTCAACCATAAAAAAATGTGCATTGTTTTAATATTGATAAGATTGTCTTAAAATACAATACAGTTTTATTGATAATACCAAAGTAACAAATCAAATTCCGTGATATCATTTCAAATATCAAATTCATAAACGAAACATTTATTACATATAAATAAAATATATATACATCAAGTAATACCAAGGTTTAAAGAACGATATAGGCTACATTTTATTCATTATCTTCATCACCATGCTAATAACAAAACTATGAGTAATGTTAGCTTATAGGTATTATAAGTATGATGTTAAGGTGGTTCGATCTCCATACAAACAATTTTTTTCCATTTATGGGCAAATGGAGCATAATTTTACAGTGAAATTACAGCTACTGGCATTTATTTTGGTCTTTATTTGCGGTAAATCACAATTGCTTGAATAAAACAGTAGATTTTATTAGCATTAAATCAAATTTATGAATGATTTATGAATTTACGATTTTTGAATAAAACATTAGATTATGCTAATAATCTACTATTTTACTCAAGAAATTGTGATTTACCGCAAATAAAAAACCAAAATAAATGCTAGTAGCTGTGATTTCACTGTAAAATTATGCTCCATTTGTCCATAAATGGAAAAAAAAATTGTATCGAAATCGAACCATCTTAAGGGCCGCCTTTGTAATTTCAGCTGTAATTTCTATACAAGTAACCACTTGTATGACACTTATGAGAGCATATCTTGACCTTGCCAGTACCTGAACTGCCTGATAATGGCCTAATTGCCGTGAAGATTGTATCCTACGTTTCCTTCCTCTTATTGTGCATTATTCTATAGTCATTCTACGTCACGAATGTGACAAAAGGCGAATTCTTATGAGTTAGTAGAAATATGTATTACTGTAATATAGTTTTTAGGTTCAAATATATTGTTATTGTTTAGTAAGGACCTTCTAGAGTAAAGGCCTCTTTTTTCTTTTTAAACTAAGGTTTTGTAACTTTCGAAGTAAATTAGTGTTTATTTGGCGGAAAGATACCTAGATCACCTTGACCGCTCGAATGCTAGAAGGAAAGGATGCTGTTTGGAATACAAGTTTTGTTCGGGTATTCACCTGCTTGAAAATTGAAAATTATATGAGGAATATATGTTTCTTTTACTGTTGACAGGCTAGGTGTTTGCCCACAGCTCACCTGATATTAAGTGACGGTGTGGTCGAAGATGGTAAGCACACTTAGCCTGGAATGAAATTGGCTCTCATGTGAGGCTGCCGGAACACACTGTTAGATGCTTGGCGGCAGATTTTCAACTAGAAAATAAACTTTACTTTAACTTTACTTTTTTCAATATTCACCTTACATTTTCTCTCGCTTTCTCTGTTCTAATAAATATTATATCTATTTGTGCAGACATACTGCCTAGACGCTCAAGTACCTGATTCAGCTTGTACCGCTACCTCATACCTGACCGGCGTGAAAACCAAATATGGCGTCATTGGTCTGGACGGCAATGTTACCAGAGGCGCTTGTTATCCTCAGCTGCATGAGGGTAACTGGGCGTCTTCTATAGGACAGTGGGCCCTAGAACAAGGCCTTGACATTGGTAAGTTTTAAAAGTTTCATTTTAATCGTTTCCGTATCAGTCCTGTTTTGACACTACTGCCCAAGAAAGGAGCGTATTTTCTGGGTGCATGTATGTATGTTAGTTTCTTTATTCCATCATAACTTTTAAAGACCTGGACAGATTTGGATGTATGGAGTATCGTTAGAACCCTTACATAGTCTTGAGTGACACTGGATCAAATCATGTGACTTTGTTTTTTCAATTCGGCGTCATTCAGATCTGCTTGTCAACCATTACTGAGACGCATCCCACTACTATTATAAATGTGAAAGTTTGGATGGATGGATGTTTGTTACTCTTTCACGCAAAAACTATAAAACGGATTTGGATGAAATTTGGTGTGGAGGTAGCTGAGACCCTGGATTAACACATAAGCTTTTCCCTCGAAACTATGTAGCGGGTAACACCGCGGGGCGCAACTTGTATGAGATAGTTATACAATTTACATTTTATAATAAATAGACAATAGGAGACATTTCACACAGCGCTATCTAGCCCCAAACTAAACAAAGCTTGTACTATGGGAATCAGATAGCTAATAGAATACATGTATACTTTTTTATTGCACAAGCACATACCTGCGTATGATACATAAGGAATACCCAGATACAGAACAAACACTAATGTTCATCACACACACACACCAGTCTCAGCTACCTCCATACCAAATTTCATCTAAATTCGTTCAGTAGTTATTGCGTGAAAGAGCAACAAACATCCATCCATCCAAACTTTCACATTCATAATATTAGTGGGATTATCGCATCAATCAGAGACAATGTAAAGTCTTCAAAACATATTATTCATCCTCCCAAGTTTCTTTGACGGTTATATTATTTAACTTAGTTTTATTTTAAACAATCGAACAATAAAATATTCTAAATTGGTCAAGAAACAATTCATGATATTCGTATGAGCATTGTTCTATAACTTTGACGTCATCTAGACGTTGATACAGATGGAGCTGATGTTAGCACGTCCTTTGAAAATTTTTTTTTTTTTAATGATTGACAGGCTAGGTGTTTGACCACAGCTCACCTGATGTTAAGTAAAGATGTGGTCGAAGATGGTAAAGCACACCAGGAGTGTAAACGAAGTAGATTCCCGAACACAAATGATCGAGACCTTATATAATTCAATGTTTACAGTGCGGCACGCATAAACCTAAGCGGACATGGACACTGGACATACCTCAATTCATAGAGATAGATCGCAAAAGAGTTTTTTCATAAATATAGTTTTAGAAAAGCCGCAAACAATCTTGAGACGATGCAAGACCACGACCACTTCGCCAGGAGTGTAAACGAAGTAGATCCCCGCACACAAACGATCAAGACCTTATGTAATTCCAGGTGTTGTAACAACCACTCGCGTGACGCACGCTTCCCCGGCCGGCATGTACGCTCACACGTCTGAAAGGAACTGGGAGTCCGATGCGGACGTCCCCGAGGAGTGCTTGGCGCTCGGCTGCAAGGACATCGCGTACCAGCTCGTGATGAATAAACCTGGCAGACATTTTAAGGTAAATTGGACTTATCTAAAAAACCAAAAATAATTTTAAAAGCAGCCTTATTTCATTTTTACGCGACTTCAATAAAGGAGGAGGTATTTTTTATTTGAAATGTACAGGAGGGGATATAGAGGAGGTTTTCTTACGTTTAGCTACAAGCTCGCCTGATGGAAAGCGACGGTGCGGCCGAAATGTAGCACGTTAATCAAGAAAAAATCTATTCATTATAGCCTTAAAAACGCCCAAATTAATAATGATAATATTATCGTAGGACATTACACACAGCACCATCTGACCCGAAACTAAGCATAGCTTATACCATGGAAGTCAGATAACTGCTAGAATACTGATATAGTTTTTTTTTGTAAATACATACTTATGATACATACCTACTATACACCCAGACACAGAACAAACATTTTTTTATACCACACAATGTTTGTCCTGGGTAAGAATTAAATCCACACCCCAGAGCTCAGGAAATAAGGCTACTACCAAATGATATGTTAGAATCTGGGCAATCAAAATAACAGTTAAATAACAGTTAGTTTGTTTTAAACTTTTAATTGTTCTCTAATTACTGACCGTATTCGCAACAAGACTCCTTTATCAATTTAAATAGTTTCGCTGGAAACTTAAAATTGTCCTACAAAATTTCAGGTTATCATGGGAGGTGGGAGGAAAAACTTCCTGCCGAACATAACAAGTGCACACAGCGGTGGCGCGAGACTTGACGGATTGGATCTCACTGAAATATGGCATGAAGATAAAGAGCAGATGAATGCTTCCCACCTGTACGTCACAGATAGAGTGGAACTAATGAAGGTATCATTTACAAATTTTACATTTTTTATGGTTGACAGGCTAGGTATTTGACACACCACAGCTCACCTGATGTTAACTGACGGTGTGATCGAAGATAGTAAACACACTTAGCCGGGAATGACACTGGTTCTCAAGTGAGGCTGCCGGAACACACCGTTAAGTGCTTTCGTAATTCGAGAGTGGTAGCTGGCCAGCCGAGTACTAGAGCGTACCCTACCACCATGCTATGCTTTCCTCACGATGCTTTCCTTCACCGGCAGCTCAAGCTCATTGTTTGGGTTTGAACTCACGCCCTTCGGCACGTGAACCGACCGCGCTAACCACTGAGCTATCATAAAATCGCTACTACTTATGTTTCATTAGCAAATACTGTAATAAAATGAAAGCAATACTAGTAGGTTGATTGCTATATAATAAATTTCAGGCGGTTCAATTATGAAAATACACATTGCTATTAAAATTATTTCAGGCTTTCAACTCGGACGATCTTCCGGAGTATCTTCTGGGCTTGTTCAAGGATGAGCACATGGACTATCACCTTAAGGCGCAGAATCAACCCACCTTGGAGGAGATGGTGGAAGTTGCCATTAAGATGCTCAACAGGAGTTCTAATGGATATTTCTTGTTTGTTGAAGGTACGCTAGTTTTTTGTTAATTGTTGGCAAGCTAGATGTTTGATCACAGGTCACTTGATGTTAAGTAACAGTGTGGTCGAAGATGGTAAACATCCACGTTAGGTACTTGGCGTCAGATTTTCAACTTGAAGGTGGTAGCTAGCCAGCCGAATGTACCATCACGCTATGGTTTCCTCACGATGTTTTCCTTCACCGGCAGCTCAAGCCCAAGCTAAGATTTTATAAGCCAGTGAAAATGAGACTTCTTCAGTGAAAAAGATAAAGATAAGATTTCATAATATGAAAGAAGTCTCTTTTTCACTGGCTCATAAATGTTGGAAATAAACGATTATAATACGAACTCGACTGATTCAAAATTTAGTACTTACTTAAAATTTAATGCTTACTTTTTGATGGCACAAAATCAGCCAAGTTTAACGAACTCGTTCTTCTTCTAGGAGGAAGAATAGATCACGCTCATCACGACAGCCTGGCTCATTTAGCGCTGGACGAGACCGTCGAATACTCCAAGGCTGTGAAGAAAGCCAAGTCTTTGACCAGTGAAGAGGACACGTTGATTGTAGTCACCGCTGATCATGCTCACACAATGACGGTATTTAAATCACAATGTTAGGTACCGGCAATCAACTCAAAAAAAGGATACTGCCTATGAAACCGTTGAAGCTATTATGTTGTTTAAAAAGAGTATATTATGTAACAATTTTTCTATAGACGAAGATTATTATTACCTACTTACTTTAATGTGTATTTGTCTGCATTTAACTATCAACTTGCTTGATGGTAAGCGATGGTGTAGTCGAAGATGTACTACGCATACTCAGGAGATACATATTTACTTTTACATTGAAACCATCAAAATTAAGTTATTATATTTTTTTATGGTTGAAAGGCTAGGTGTTTGATCACAGCTCACCTGATGAAAAAAATGAAAAGAAAGTGACGGTATTGTCGAAGATGGTAAACTATATAAACACCTCGATTCCCGGAGTCTATGTTTCCCGCGAAATACAATTTGTATCTTCAAATCCAGAGTACAGGTTTCTTCTTGAACAGCGTGCTCCATCTTAGACCGCATCCTGCTTTACATCAAGCAAGGTTAGGTCAAACGCACACCAATTTTGAAAAAAATCACGAAGATTTCTTAAACATTCATTGTTGCAGTATAAACAATTTAAAATTTCAGGTTGCTGGCTACCCTTCCAGAGGAAATGACATCTTAGGAGTAGTTGATACTACTAAAGGCGAAGACCGCAAACCTTACACCACAATCAGTTACGCAAATGGAAAAGCAAATTCAATCGGTGCTGACGGTACCAGGGTAGACGTAACCGCTGATAAAAAGTTTATTGCAAGTAAGTTTGTTTTAAACCAAAAGACATATTTAATTTCAAGATACAAATAATAATGAAAGTAAATAAAACAAGCATAGTTTACAATAATAACTAATCTAAAAGGCCGCTATCAATGGGAATAGTTTCCAAAACGCTGGCCCGTTGTAAACGTTGTATGACAATACTCAAACGTTGGGCAAAATAAAGACCAGCGTTTTGTTCACGTGTGGCGTCGACTAGACAAGATGATGTTGTCTAGTCATGTCACAAGTCTGTGTTCAATGTGACGCAACTTGTCTGATACTCTCTAAGAATTCTCTTTACAAGATTGCTTACATAGAAAATACTTTATTCTAGATTTGAAGATACTCATTGGGTAATGGTATGTTGAACGAAGAACATTTTCTGATCTTTTGACTGAAACAAATATCTGATACCGTATTAGCATATTTTCTTCTATTACTTAGGTTTTTATAGAAGATAATTATATAGCACCTATTAAACGTGATTTACTCGTCAGAAGCGACGATACATTTATTATTAACAGTAACAGTTTAAAGTTTCCTCTTAAAAGTAAAATGTTCTTTCCAGGAGACTTAGACTATGCATACCCGAGTCTCGTGCCCCTTGATTCGGAGACTCACGGTGGAGAGGATGTAGCAGTGTACGCTATTGGCCCATGGCAGCACCTCTTCACCGCCAGCTACGAGCAAAACCTCGTCCCTCACCTGATGGCCTACGCCATGTGCTTAGCAGAAGACCGGCATGAAAACTGTCGACGCCACGACCTTGGTAACTTTTGGCGGTCGAATCGAGCGAGCGACTTTAAACCTACCGTAGTTTTAATACTGGCTGTGATAGTAAGTTTAGTTAGATTTTGTTAATTTATTATAGTATTTTTATGGTATAAGACGAAGGCATTGTACGGATTTTTATTCGGCGGATGTACTTAAAAAAGTTGATAACATTTTTTTACGAATTGCTTGTTACATAGAAAGTGGGAGAATATCTCTTGGACAGTTTCGTTTGTAAACGTAACAGTTGACGTAAACTACCAACCCCATGTTACTGCATATTTTAGGTTTGTACAAATTATAGAACCAAGGAGTCCTCACGAAGTTTCTGTGCGAAAGCTATAGGTACATTTTCATATTTCTGGCTTTTTTATAACTTAGGGTCAAGTCAACTGCTCAGGGTCAGTCTTCTAATAGGTGACCATTAGTGATATTTATTTTTGAGGGCTCCCGTGTGTTGGTTATCTGGTTAAATATAGTAGATTACCCAGGTTGCTTGTTCTATATTTCTGTGACTGCAACTGTCTAACTTTCTTTTTTGTGTTGGTTTTTGTGTTGCTACCAAAACTCCATCGCAATGTGTAGTTAAATCACCACTACTTTACTAGGGTATGGACTGGACCACAACTTACTTTGTGTGACTTTGACTTTTTTAAAACCGCCAACGTCTCATTCGTTGCATCACTTTTACTTTAAAAAAAACTGTTATATCTGTCACTGGCAAAGGCACAAAATGCGCCGCCATAAACAAAAAAAAAAGAATGAATGAATGATTTATTTGTCTATGAAACTAGATACATATAATATAGTCATAAGACGACAGAGGAAGCTTGTGTAAGATAGAAATTTTCCGCTGATTAAAAATCCGTCTTATGCGGTGGCTCACAAGTGCGTCTCCGGGAAGAAAAATATTTGTTGCATTAATCACCAACTATAAGGTCACCAAAATCTGTATGTAATCTTACCAGGCACATAACTGAAAAGTATCTTAGAACGTAAATTATGTTGTTATAATGTCTGTTACATTCTGTTATCTGTGACATGAACATAATGAAGAAATGAGATTGATGAATAATCATTAACGTTCTACGTTCTACGTAGGAAAATGTATGGAAAGCGAGATAGTGCCCCAAGCGAAATAAAATGGAGACTGTTTTTCATACATTTGACTATCTTGTACGTAATTCTCGCAAATTAGTATACTAGAGACACGTCACTTTACCTTATCGGAAATTAATGTCATTTTTAACTGACTTTTGGTGTCATGTTAGAGATTTATGCGAACTTTTTGACTTTTTGAGGTTATTCTATAGGAGACGCGTTTAAGAGTTAAATGTGCAAAAATCGGTATTGTAGCTTGTAACCACAGATTTAAAAAAAGTACTAGAGATATGGCCATGCATAGAAAATGAACAAATAATCGAAAAATTGATATTTTGGGTTGGCAAACACATCGCCGACATCCCTGTGCTTGTAACGTAGAAATTAGAGACGTTACTTCTAGAGATGAGCAAAACAAGAATGTTGTGATGTTTTGTTTTTAATTTATTGTTTTAAATATTTTTATAAGCATCGATAGTAGATACATAGCGTAATTTTATTAAATTTTATGTATATAGATCAATTTTAAATACTACCAATTCTATTAGAATACATTTTATTACTGTTGAATACTTATTGTACAATAATGTTACATAAAACATTTTGCGGTATGTATGAATGGCGTGTTATAAATATTATTTACCCACTGACTTTAAAGAAGAGACTAGCCTAGGCTAACTTAAAAATCCGACAACGCTCGTAAACGAACTTGGTTGAAATTGTTATGCGGATGTTGTACATCTGAAGTTTTACAGTTATTTGTATTAGCAACTAGCTGCGCCCGACGGTGTTACCCGCTAAATGTTTCGGGGTAAATAGTAACCTATGTGTTAGTCCAGGGTGTCAGCTACCTCCATAGCAAATTTCATCAAAATTTGTCCAGCCGTTTGAGCGTGAAGAAGTAACAAATATACGAACACACTCACAAACTTTCGCCTTTATAGTATTAGTGAAACAAAATTAAAGACCAATTCGGGAAATTTTGAAGGCATTAGTTAACAGACCTGTGTTATTAAAACTGTTATTATCCTTATCTAATGGACTGCAATGATAAAGATAACAACATTTTTAGTAAGATTAAGTATATATTTTTTAAAAATTAAGTTTCGAAATAATCACTTTGTGTTTTATTAAAAAATTAAACAAATTTAGTTCAATAATAATGTCATTTTATTTTACGACTGACTGGTACCTTGTCCCAGGGCGCTATCGCTCGGCCTTCCCTCGCATATATAATATGTATATATTACCTTTATACTTTCCGTTATGACTCTTTATAATTTTTGTAGCAACACTAGCTCCGTGGTTACCGCGGTCGGATCATACGCCGGAGGGTGTAGGTTCAAATAATAAATAATAAAATCAAACAATAAGCTTGAAGAAAACATCGTGGGGAACCCATAGCACGGTGGTAGGGTATTCTCTAGTACGTACTGGGATACCAGTTACCACCCTCAAGGTCCTGGGTGTGCTTACCATCGCCGACCACGCTGTAACTGTACATTAGGTGAGCTGTGAGCTTTTCAGCTATAAAAAACAGTTTTTTTTTAACTCGAAAATCTGTCACAAAGCACCAAACGGTACATTCTGCAGCATCACTTCAGAACCAGTTCCAATCCTGGTTAGGTGTGTTTACCATTCTCGACCACACCGTCCCTTTACATCAGGTAAGCAATGGTCAAACGCCAAGCCTGCCATCCGTAAAAAATAACCGAAAATATGCTAATCTACGTGATTAACGATTTAAGTGGCAAAGAAAAGAGAGTTTATAATTATAATTATAATAAATAAATATCGTAGGACTATACACACAGCGCCATCTGGTCCCAAACTAAGCAGAGCTTGTGTGATGGAAGTCAGATAACTGATAGAATACATAAATACTTTTTTTTTTTGTAAATACATACTTATAATACATACAGAACACCCAGACACAGAACAAACATTTGTTTAATCACAAAATGTTTGCCCTGAGTGGGAATCGAACCCACGCCCTACCGCTCTCAAGGCAGATATACTACCAATGAGCCAACGGGGCTGTCAGCCATATATAGTAGTAATGTTTATTTCACAAAAGAATCAACACAACATTCAAGTATTCATATACAAAAAGAAACAATGATATGATAAAGTAACGTTCCAGCGGGCCCCAAACTAGGTGAAACCTGTATCTTGGGTTTCCATGTACACAGTTAACCTATTAAGAAGAATGTAAATAAGCAACAATTTTTAATAGCAAAAAAAGCGATTGCAAAAACATTCTTAACGACATTGAAACTAAAAGTACTACCTAAAAGCGATTGCAAAGACATTAATATCGATATTGAAACTGTTTTCTTGGATTCAACTCTACAAAAAACACATTTAAATAAGCAAATAGGCGCTGAAGATGACTAAAGCGCCTAAATGACTAATGACATTACTGTGTTTCGGTTTGTAGGGTACTACAGCTAGCGAAATTACTGGGCTGTTGAGACTAACCATCGAGGTTCTTAAAGTAATGAGTGCCAAAGCAGCGATGCCTTGAACTCTGCTTTACTACACAAAGCTCTGTGTATCGTTACAATGGTCATGGGCATGCGTTATCTCTTACCATCAGGAGAGCGTCTCGTTCGGCTCATTACCTACTATGACATAAAAAAATTACTAAGCACGATTTTTACCAATCTACTTTGATATTTTATTGTTTAATCGGGTCTATTTATTTTAAAGAGTTTTTATCCTTTTTTTCTTGGCGACTTATACTGCGATTGAGGTTGGGTGCTTTGACCTCTAAAACGGTCAACGGCAAAAGACTTGCGATTGCTCACTTGATACTTAGTATGTCATTGGTGCATTATTTCTGGACACCTTTCTTTGAGTTAATTTTTTTATCGGAATGAAATTTGTAATTATTTTTAATTACAAATATGAAAAAATACCAATTTAAAAAAAGAGAGTAAGTAATATATTCGATTTATTACAAATCGATGTTTAATATTTAGAAAATCGATTATTAACAATCGATTATAATGAAAAATAAAATCAGGATCGATCGTGAAATCAACCCACGCCCTTTAGCTCTCGAAGCAGAAATTTGAGCTATTAGGGCAGTCAACAAAACTTTTTTTTTATGGTCTAGGTTTTTGACCACAGCTCACCTGATGTTAAGTGACGGTGTGGTCGAAGATGGTAAAGCACGCCTTTTTTTATGATAGGTAGGCTTGCGTTTGATCGCCGTCCCACCTGATGTTAAGCGAAGACGGTCTACGGTGGAGCACGTTTGCCTAGAAGAAACCGATTCACTCGCGACTTGAAGGAATCCAGACTATATTCATTGGGGAACACCTAGCCTGGAATGGAACTGGATCTCAAGTGAGGCTGCCGGAACACACCGTTAGATGCTTGGCGGCAGATTTTCAACTTGAGGGTGGTAGCTAGCCAGCCGAGTACTAGAGGTTACCCTATCACCATGCTAAGGTTTCCTCACGATGTTTTCCTTCACCGGCAGCTCAAGCTTATTGTTGGGGTTTGAACCCACGCTCTTCGGCATGCGAACCGACCGCGCTAACCACAGAGCTATCATCGCTACTGAAACTAAACTAAACGTGTCTTGCAATATTGTTGTTGGATTATTCGTGTTAGATTATGCAGGTGGTTACGTTCCACAGACAGCTAACTCGCGCAGCCTTCGCAAGGACGTGTTTAAAAATAAACGTCTTTCTTCCCTGCATGAGTCATGAGGTCATATGCACCGGTATCGGTGACTAACCGGACCGTTACTCAAGGTTATGAATCAGATTTGTCTTAAACATGTCGTCGGAATCTTCGATCAAAGTAAGTCGCTTAATGCCAGAAAAAAACAGATTCCATCCGCTATTTATTTCCGTTTTTCTTTCCATCCCAAGGTTGTCTGGAAGAAATCACTCTAGGCGATTTTGATAATAATTTTTAAATATGTATGGAAAAATGACCTGTAACTTTGGTGTTATTAATAAATGATTTGTATTTGTATTTGTATTTGTAAGACCGCCCTTATACACCAAATATTTATTGTATTGTTTTGTTATGTTAATTGTCTCTTCTTCTTTTTTTATTTTTATGTTTCATATTTGTATGTTGTTGTGATTTGTTTTGGTGTATAATAAAGTTATATTCTATTCTACAGCGCGAAGAAACAATATTAGTATAAAGTCGAGAATTGCATGACTATTGCATGATTTGAAATCCGGGGTGTATATAAGACTGACTTTTATATAATACAAGCGGACGCCTCGCGGTTTCACCCGCGTAGTTCCCGTTCCCGTGGGAATACAGGGATAAAAAGTAGCCTATGTCACCCGAGGACAGTGTAGCTTCGCAACGGCTAGGTGTGCTTTACCAGTCACTTGACATCAGGTGAGATGTGGTCAAACACCCAGCCTGTTCGCCATAAAAAAACCAGTTAAATTCCAGACTAGGTGGACCATCTTCGACCACACGAATACCTAGCGTGACAAACCTAAAAAAACCAAGAGAGCCAAAGAATTCATGTAGGACGATGATTTAACAGTTACCTAACCTACACAAAGTGCACGGTTGTTCCGTGTGTGAGTGTGGCGGCCATGAGTATTCCGGTATTCATAGTTCCTGTATAATAAATAATAATAATAATAAATATCGTAGGACTATACACACAGCGCCATCTGGCCCCAAACTAAGCAGAGCTTGTGCGATGGAAGTCAGATAACTGATAGAATACATAAATACTTTTTTTTTTGTAAATACATACTTATAATACATACAGAACACCCAGACACAGAACAAACATTTGTTTATTCACTAAATGTTTGGCCTGAGTGGGAATCGAACCCACGCCCTACAGCTCTCAAGGCAGATGTACTACCAATGAGCCAACGGGGCTGTCACTAGAAATATTTACCTATAAACCTTATAAGGATTCACCAGAACTACCCAGATATTTTAAAGTACCTATCTGATATTATGTTTTCTGTCCCTGTCCCTCTTATACTAATCTAAAAGAGAGTGACAGGCGACATGGTATAGTGGGTATTGAATTCTAAGTATTTTGTTCGTTCGGCATTATGTATGCGCCATTTATTTAGTGCACTAATAAAGCTGGTTACTACCATTTCAATTGACTCAAATAAAAACAATAGGAAAGCCCTACACCGACTAATAAAATACTATAACATGTGTAGGTAGTTAGGGTTATCTTTGAAATAAGTAAGATGACGGGGAGTTACCCATCCCTGTTACACAAGCACCTTGTCACCACAACTTCACTACCAAAGTAATTGGAGCGCGCGGCCTCAGGTAAGTAGAATATCTTCCTTAAGGTGGTTCCATTTCGATACAAATGTTTTTTTTTCCATTTATAGACAAATGGAGTTTAATTTTACACTGAAATCACAGCTACTGGCATTTATTTTGGTCTTTATTTGCGGTAAATCACAATTGCTTAAACAAAACGGTAGATTATTAGCATAATCTACTGTTCTATTCAAAAATCATAAATTTATAAATCATTCATAAATTTGATTTTATGCTAATAATCTACTGTTTTATTCGAGCATTTGTGTTTTACCGCAAATAAAGGCCAAAATAAATGCCAGTAGCTGTGATTTCAGTGTAAAATTATGCCCCATTTGTCCATAAATGGAAAAAGATTGTTTGTATTGAAATTGAACCACCTTAATTGGTCTTCTTTGATTATGACGTTGAATTTTGTGCATTTGCCAGTGTCAAGAGCTTTCTTATTTTCAAGTTACATATTAAGTTAAAAAGTAGTCAAAGTCCAGTCTTGGTCAAATCTAGTCCGTGTCAGTCAAATTCAGTTATGATTTAGTAAAATAGTGGCGACTATCCTAAAAGCTTCAGTTCAATTCAATTCTTGGTTTATGGCTTTTGTGAAAATGTTTCACAACTCCGCCACTGTCACGTAGAAAGATAGACTATCAAGCGCAAGAATTTGTACGGTGCTGCCTCGTTGTTCGGTGAATTCGTATAGCAGAGGTTTTTGTTTGTCACCCTGAAACCAAAATATTTAACTTGCTACAAGACATACACAAACATATATATATATATATATATACATAAGTAGGGGGCAGAGTGTGTTAAAATGCTATACATTTACATATTTACAACCTTATTTTTTTTTTATGTACTTATACAAAATATATACAAAGAGAGTAAAAACTAGGGATAGGAGACATTTAAGGGCAGTAGGATGAGGAATTTCAGGAGGTATGACATCGTGCAACGAAAATTGTCTTAAGGGGCAACTGAAGAAGATATGGCCCACGTTTCTCTCATCTAAGCCTCGCATAGGGAATGGTCTCTAATCCCAATTTTGGCCAGAAACACAGGTGTACAGGAATGGTTCAAACGTAACCGACAAATTGGCGAAGTGGTCGTTTTATCTGCCTTTTGGAATTTAGAAAACCAGAGCTTATGTTTATGGGGGATTTCAGGTTGTATTTCACCATAGAATTTGCCTTTACTAATTTTAGACTCCCCTAAAAGCTTCGTAAAGTTGTGAAAAGTCATGTTTCATCACATTATGCCACTTTACTACACTGGCGCTCGTAATTCGGTATATACTTAATATACATAAACACTCTAAAAAACACTAGTTTTGGAACAAAAAGAAATACAATGGAACGACACGACTCTTTCTGTGTTCCCACCAAAACTCCTTAATCGTGTTGTTGAATTCCCGCTGCATTTCATTCGCACTTGACCGGTTCTTGTCTACTTGTTTATTTATTTAAATCGGTGACATTCACCTCCTCACCGTGTGAAATCAAGTTGACGCATATGGTAGGTCGACCTTTCCTTCACTCGCATATTGCCTTTAGCCTCCGAGACGAGCAGACGTGTGTGTCTCAATTTTCAAGATGAATTTCCGCGGTGTGTGTTTGGTATTTTGTCTATTGGTGTTAGGATCAGTGATAGTAGAAAGTCAAGTGCTAACTGGAAGCAGGAAATGTCCTTCTGGAACGACTTGGTTTTTGCTCAGGTGCTTACCTTGCGCCGTGTAAGTATTTACTTTCGAAATATAATTGTATTGCTTATGTTTCGACTTTCGACTTCGACTTCTTGCTTATTTTTCGTGTTCAGTGTATTTTTAGTTTTACAAATTGTCGTCATATCTCACTCTTTATAACTAAGCATGAATGATTGTAAGGAGACAATTCCATACTTGAATTATTTATTTATAATATATTTTATGAACCTCATAAGGGATCTACCCTTATTATTCCTGTATGATGGAAAACGTGGTAGTACAATCATGTTGTTTGTCAGTGAAGATCAGGTGATCAAAACCTTGTCAGTCAATTCAAACTTATGGATCTAACAAAACAACATGACCACATAAGGTTGGGGTGTACTTAATGTTTTATTATGTCCATAAGAGGATTTTTTTCGTGATTTCAGGGTTGTTTCTAAAGTAAATGTAGTTCATAATGAGCCCCTTTTGACTTAGTAGTTGGACTTTTAAACATTCCAATTAAACTTCTGTAAATAGTATAAAATCGCAGTCCGCGTCTATCTGTTTGTATGCTTACTTCATATATATATCATACAACGGATTTGTACCCACGACGAAACGGAGACGGTATATATGCGTTTGGGGTAAGAGGATGTTTGTTTGTGCAAATTCATGTTGCCATTTTTCTCCAAAACTTCTAGCCCGATTTTGATGCAGTTTTCAGTTATGGGGTCGGGTTTGATTGGCGCATGTTCTTAGATAAGTGTTACGGTGACAACACACCAGGGGGCGCTGCAGCAAAAGTGTATTGTGCAAATCCCTGTTGCCATTTTTCTCCAAAACTACTAGTCCGATTTTGATGCAGTTTTCAGTTATGGGTTCGAGTTTGATTGGTGCATGTTCTTAGATAAGTGTTACGGTGACAACACACCAGGGGGCGCTGCAGCAAAAATTTTTTGTGCAAATCCATGTTGCCATTTTTCTCCAAAATTTCTAGTCCGATTTTGATGCAGTTTTCAGTTATGGGGTCGGGTTTAATTGGTGCATTATCTTATATAAGTGACAATTTCTTTTTAACCGTTGTGGGTTTTTTTTTAGTTTTTAATTTGAAATTACACGGTCTTGTTTCATTATACGCAACCAAACACCGGAAATATGGCGGTATCTACGCCCCTGATTAGAATAGTGACGTTCGTGTCATTACCAATAAATAACTCATATTCAGAGTTTTGGCGGGAACGCGGGAAGAGTCGTGTCGCTCCGTTGTATTTTTTTCTAAAACTAGTGTATTGTCGAGTGTTTATGCATAAAAATGGTGGTGTTTTATTCATAAAGTGCCGAATTACATGCGCGAGTGTGGGAAAATGATATAATGTGGTGAAACATGAGTTTTCGTGTTGCTTCCAAAACTCCATCGAAGCTTTGTAGTAAAGTTGCCACTACTTTACTAAAGCATGACTGGAATTAACTGACACAAACTTGGACTTGACAAAGACGACTTTGACTAAAACTAGCTACGATGGCACTTATTTAACTTTTGAAACTTGAAAATATATAATTACTTGACACTGGCAAATGCTAAAACGCGACGCCACAACCAAAGAAAAAAAAAACTTATATTCAGAGAGTTTTGGCGGGAACGCGGAAAGAGTCGTGTCACCCCGTTGTATTTTTTTCCAAAACTAGTCTTATCGAGTGTGTATACATACAAATGTTGGTGTTTTATTCATAAAGTGTCGAATCACAAGCGCGAGTGTGGAAAAATGATATGATGTGGTGAAACATGACTTTTTGTGTTGCTTCCAAAACTCCATCGAAGCTTTATAGTAAAGTCGCTTTACTTTACTAAAGCATGACTGGACTTGACTGACACGGACTGTACTTGACCAAGACTGGACTTTGATTATAACTTTAGCTACGAGGACACTTATTTAACTTTTGAAACACATACATGACACTGGCAAATGCCCAAAACGTGACGCCAAAGCCAAACAAAAAAAACTTATATTCCCGCCTTTTTACGTAGACGGGCTGCAAAAAAGTATCTAATACGTATCTTGACATATGAAAAGAAAGTACTATTTTTTTCTAAGCCTGATTGACTAATAACTTATTCATTTTTATAACTGATTCATTTTTAATACTGAATATTAATAATTCTACACCTATTTGCGTTTCTAGGAAAGAAGACCAAGTGAAAGTTAAAATGTAGTTAGACAAACGCTTATTGACCCTCTTAATTGTTTGATTATTCTAGGTTACAACCACATTATTTTTGGGTTCCGTAGCAAAGTAAAGAACCCTATTTTGTATCATGAACATTTCACTCGATACAGGTAGCCAATACGTATGACTATTATGCTATCGCATCATTCCATTTGATAATTAAGTACTTTTAGCATAGATATAACCGTATTGTAGCGGTGATAGCTCAGTGGTTAGTGCGGTCGGTTCACACGCTGAAAGGGTTTGTTAGAACCAAAACAAAGAGCTTGAACTTCCGGTGAAGTAAAACATCGTGAGGAAACCATAGCATAGTGGTAAGGTACTTTGTAGTACTCGTCTGGCTTGCTACCACCCTCAAGATGAAAATCTGCCGCCAAGCATCTGTGCTTTGCCATCTTCGACCACACCGTCACTTAACATCCGGTATGCTGCGAACAAACACTTAGCTTGCCAACCATACGTAAATATATCATTCGGGTTATTTTAGTAAAAGTTTTTGTAGTTTTGGACTGTAAACAATAATTGTAAAAAATAACAAAAATAGTAATTATAGTAGGACGTTACACACAGCGCCATCTAACCTCAAACTAAGTAAAGCTTCTACGATGAAAGTCAGTTAACTTATAGAATACTTAAATACATTTTTTTAATACATACAGAACACCTAGGCACAGTAGAAATAAATAAATAAATATCGTAGGACATTTACACATAGCGCCATTTACCCCAAACTAAGCAAAGCTTTTACTATGAAAGTCAAACTGATAGAATACTTAAGGTGGCTCGATTTCCATACAAATATTATTTATGGACAAATGGAGCGTGATTTTACAATGAAGTCACAGCTACTGGCATTTATTTTGGTCTTCATTTGCGGTAAATCACAATTGCTTCAATAAAACAGTAGATTATTAGCATAATCTACTGTTTTATTCAAAAATCATAAAGCCATAAATCATTCATAAATTTGATTTTATGTTAATAAAATTATGCTCCATTTATCCATAAATGGAAAAAAATGTTTATATGGAAATCGAACCACCTTAAATACTTTTTTTTATACCACAATATGTTTGTCCCGGGTGGGAATAAAATCCACGCTCATCAGCTCTTAAAATAGAGCTGTCAAAGGGCTATATGATGATATGAGAAAAAATATCGTGAGTTGAAAAAAATGCAAAAAATATTGCACAACTTTTGCTGCCTCGACATATAGATTCAATCTTAAAAATGAAGGTGATGCTAAACTCAAATAATTTTCGATAACGCGTACAACAGCTGCTGTTATCTAAATCTTTCCTGCGTTTACTCACAATTTTCATAGAATATATGGTTAGTCCGTGCCAGTGTTATTGATATTTCTTATTAGCAATCGATTTGTAGTCATCGTAAAAAAATTTACCTACGTAATGTATTGACACACGTTATTCATAACGTATCTGAATAAGAGTCTACGTTTGTATTTATAACCGACTTCAAAAATGGAGGAGACACTAACGTCATGACAAACCATATAACATATTATCCATAGAATACTATGTTTACTACTAGCTACACTAGTTAACCGCATTTTTTTAATGCATTACGTAATGAGACGAACGAGACGCTCTCCTGATGGTAAGAGATAACGCCTGTCCATGACCATTGCAGCGATACACAGAGCTTTGAGTAACAAAACAAAGTCCGGGCATCGCTGTTATGGCGCTCATTACTTTGAGACTGGATGGATTTAGTTGGTGAAGTCTCAACAGTTACAGCCCAGTAATTTCGCTAACTACAGTAACCTTCACACCGGAACACAGTAATGTTTACACACTACTGCTTGGCGGTAAAATATCTGGTACTGTGGTGGCACCTACGTAGATGACCTCCTGCTAAGGAGATCTACCACCAAGTAAATATTCTTATAATGTTCTTGGATAAAAAACTTATCTGTTAATCTAGGATTGCATTTCATCTAAACCAGTCTAGACAAACAAGACAGAAGACAACTCAAACATCAAACATACGTATAAACACACTGCAACACAGCTCACAACTTTTTTGTAGGGACCCTATAACTAAGACTGCGCTGTCCATCCGTCTGTCCGTTTGTCACCAGGCTGTATCTCATGAACCGTGATAGTTAGACAGTTGAAATTTTCACAGATGATATGTTTCTGTTGCCGCTATAACAATAAATACTAAAAAACAGAATAAAAAATATTTAAGGGGGCTCCCATACAACAAACGTGATTTTTATGCCGTTTTTATAGATAATGGTACGGAACCCTTCGTGCGGGAGTTCGACTCGCACTTGGCCGGTTTTTAATAATGAACGGGCTTGCGTTTGATCGCCATCTTACCTGATGTTGATTGAAGATACAATTTATGATGGAGCACGCTTACTAAAAAGATACCGGTTGTTGTTTTGTAATTGTTTGTCTCTGTTTGTTTGTTTTTGTTTTTGTGTTTGTTACCAAATAAAACTTTTTTCTTTCTTTCTTTTCTTTTGATTGTCTCGACTTGAAGACAGATTCATATTGGTGTGGCGATTAGTTGAAAGTTTCTTGTCTAAATTATTGCAACTCATCTACCAATCCTTGACCGACTATTATAATTTCAAAACTTTAATTAGCATGTGGGCCAACATTATTCAAATCGATTTCACTTTTTATAGACGATTTTAAAATGCTTAGGCCATAGGCCATATCAAGAACATAAAATAACTATTGTAGGACGTTACACATAGCGCCATCTGACCTTTATTTATTTATTTACTTTATACTTTTTAAAGCATCCGTATTTAATTTGCAGTAAAGCTAAAATCGAAATCTAACTACTTAGTTGGTAGTAGATTTTCTTAGCACGAAGTCGTCTCGGTAGGTACCACCGCAGTACACCAGAGATTCAGCCGCCAAGCAGTAAACATTACTGTGTTCCGGTTTGAAGGGTACTGCAGCTAACTAACTATTGAAAGTCTCAAAGTAATGAGCGCAAAAGCAGCGATGCCCCGGACTTTGTTTTGCTACTCAAAGTTCTATGTATTGCTGCAATGGTCATGGACATGCGTTATGTCTTACCATCAGAAGAGCGTATCGTTCGTCTCATTACTTTTACATAAACAAAATCTAGATAAAAAATATAACTCGCTACATAATAGTATCGTTTGAAAGAACAAGTAAAGAATTGAGTACCTAAACCTATTCAAATTTTTGTAATGATGGATCAAAACAGAAAATCTTTGCGTGCAGACTGTGTAGCCATTCAAAGGGCAGTGGGAGAAGTAATAATCTTTGTTTCAATGTTAAGTGTCTTAGAATGTATTAATATCAACACCATCTTCTTCGACAGCCTTGTCTCATTGGTAGTATATAAGTTGTAAGAGCTGAACGGCGGGCGTAGGTTCAATTCCCTAGGAATGTTTACTACATACAGAACACCCAGACACAGAACAAATATTTGTTTATTCACAAAATATTTGCCCTGAGTGGGAATCGAACCCACGCCCTACAGCTCTCAAGGCAGATATACAACCAAGTAGCCAACGGGGCTGTACATACCTAACTATATTATAAAATATCAATACTTAAATATACCTTACAGAATATATACTTCTAGACATACGTATATATACACACATAAAAATTAAATATAATAAGAAGATTTGCAAGGTTATTGTAATATTCTATTTTTTTTTAAATTATCGTAGATTAAATTTACTAGTATTCATCTCGCTTTAATTTCTACTGCACATGAACTAACCACAAAACCTTTTTCTTTTCAACAACAATGGTATAATTAAAATCAATAGTATTAAAATCAAACTCAAGACTTCTGGATAATTCATACCTCCTTGTATTTCAACATCTTCTCGGTACACATGACAGCATTTATACATTAAGTACCCATTATATATCTTTATCAAACGTCGTGACTTGTGTCGGTCGTCCACACTGATTGTCGTTCCCGGGCGCCCACCACGGCCTCTCTTCTTTCGTGTCAGTGGTGGGGCCCGAACCGCCAATCAGAGCAGTTTCCTTGCAACTCCTCACGCTCAGTGTACAAAAACCGTACTTATTAAGTTTAAACCTGTAATACTCAAATATTTATGCGACTTCATATTAAACATATACTTTTTACATATTTATCGATTACTACATCACGAATCACTACATCATTACTACATCAGAATCACGAATATTGCAAAGTAGGCGCTAAGATTTCAATGACATATCGTTATGTAGTCTAACAATAGGTACGTGAGTTCCGAAGAACCTGTTGATACGGAACCGGACTGAGTGTGTAGCTACAAGTATGAATCAACAGAACACTAACACATGTTATATTTGCGATATGCTTTCGGTGTCACCGCAGCGCACTATCAGATGATTGATTTATATTTGCTATAGCTCCCAACTCGAGAGGCGTCACCGACCTTGATTAGCCTTTTAAAGGTTAGAAAGAAATGTTGGTATATTCCATATCGGAACATTTAGAATATGTATTACTAGTAAGTAATTATGTTTTTTTTTGTCATGTCATTTTATTATATTATATTGAGTCATTTTATTTTTTTTTCCTCTAGGTAAGCGTGATCCATCGTAAACCACATCTTCGCTTTAGATCGAGCGAGAAAGCGGTCAAGTTCAAACCTATTTCATAATTTTAAAAAGCGTCATGTAGGTGCGCGAGTCTCGCACCGCTTTTATTGTAAGATAAAGAATTTAATTCGGTATGATTCATCTAACGAATTCTATCTATCCAATTAATACACACACTTAAATTTGATGTTTCTAATGTAAAATAATTTTAAAAATGTGATTGGTGATATAGGTATTATGATTCACTCCCTACTCTAGCTGCGGTTTTGGATCTAAAAATAATTACAGATTTCAACTTGAGGGTGGTAGCTAGCCAGCCCAGTACTAAAGTACCCTACCACCATGCTATGGTTTCCTCACGATGTTTTCCTTCACCGGCAGCTCAAGCTCATTGTAGGGGTGGAACCCACGCCCTTCGGCATGCGAACCTACCGCGCTAACCACTGAGCTATCATCGCTACGATATTTATTTATTATTTATGTTATGCGCTTCCAAACCGTTCACTCGATTGCGATGAAACTTTGACAACTTCTTGCCTGCACTTGCGCAAGTTAGGCTTAGTGCAATTGTTTTTTGTTGTGTAGCAGTATCGCGTCCGGTACCAACTAGGTAGGTACGTAATAAAAATTGCTATAATATATTTTTAGAATCGGTGAATTGATATACGTATAGGTAGGTATATTAGTCATAGCTTCATCGTTAGTCAGAGAATACGAGTTGATATGAGTATATCGTAATTTCCGTTGTTAGATATATAATATCAGTAGTATCAAGAATTTGGGCGGTAACATCACGGCGTGAACGTAAAAGAAGGCTTGGAAAAGTTACTTTTTGACGTGAAGCTTACTGAGTTATTTCTTTAAAATTTGCTTCCATAGTGGCAGCTCGAAGCAATTTCGAATTTTTACGAAGTAATTTGCCAGGGAACTAATTCATAGCTCAGCGTATTAGCAAGCTGAAGTGGCAATGGGCTGGAGATATCTGTCGCAGAACCGATATCCGCTGGGGTAGACGTGTTCTAGAGTGGAGACCGCGTATCGATGGAGTGACGATATACGTAGGACAGCTGGCGGTGGATGGAAGCGCAAACCCGAAGATCGGGCTGAGTGGTGTGTCTTGGGAAAGGCTTATGTCCAGCAGTGGACTTTTATAGGCTGATGATGATGAGTGGCAGCTCAATAAACAGATGATAACAAAATCGGAAGATACAGTTTGGTGTTGGAATTTCACATAAAATAAATAAATAAATATCGTAGGACTATACACACAGCGCCATCTGGCCCCAAACTAAGCAGAGCTTGTGTGATGGAAGTCAGATAACTGATAGAATACATAAATACTTTTTTTTTTGTAAATACACACTTATAATACATACAGAACACCCAGACACAGAACAAATATTTGTTTATTCACAAAATGTTTGCCCTGAGTGGGAATCGAACCCACGCCCTACAGCTACATTTATCGTCTACGTCTACAATGTAATTACATTACTCGCTAGCTAAAAGATCAAAAACTTCATTTCACTCACCCCAAACGCATATACCGTCTCAGTTCCGTCGTGGGTAAAAACAAACCTAAGTAATATGGAGAAAAAAAACTAAAATCCTACATAATTATATTAACGACGTTTGTTATGAAAGACCATGGAAGCATATTTGCACAACTGTTTTAAAACAAATGGATAAACATTGTTTTACGTCTGCAAGAAGACAACGTCACTCCTTTATCATTTCTAAGAATGCACGAGCCAAAGATCTCAACCAATACAGAAACTTGCAAACAGTGCTTATGTAATGTTAACATATTTACTCGAAAAACACCGGTAGCTCCACTTGAAACGCAATTTAAATAATGAGCAGTCATTTGTGCAAATCTTTCGTCAAATTTTCGATACCAAAATGTATAAAAACCTTAGTCAAGTTTTCGATACCAAAAAAGTTTTTTTTGTCAAGTTCTCGATACCAAAGTTATAAAAATGTTCGTCAAGTGTTCGATATGAAGATGTACAATAACTTTCGTCAAGTTTTCAAAACCAAAATATATAATAACTCGTGAAGTTTTTGGTACCAATTTTTCGAAACCAAAATTTATAAAATAAACTTTACGTTAGTTTTACTCTTCTTTTACAATACCATACTTTTTCCTATAATTTATGTTATGCGTAAATCTTGATAATGAACATGCCTCTGATGTTAATAATACAAGTAGGATTAACTTTATACACTCATTCAGTTTTTTCCTACGAACCCTCCTTTTATGACTACTATTTCTCTAAGTCAGTGAGTTAGTGAGTGGTAATTTAGCTTTATAGAGTTGTAATTTTGTGCATCTTTTGAGTACCTTTTCAAACTAATGATCAAATATGTTTTTCTTTTATTTCAGATATACGGAAATAACGAATAATAGCTGTTGATGTTGCGGATGTTGCCTCTATACACTAAGCTTATTGCGATCCCTGTTAGGTGCTCACGAGAAAGCTGCGCGATTGCGAACCTTACTACCAGGGTATACGATATGCGTTCGCGTAGATTTTCTGTAAGCGTCTATAGGAATTGCAATAAGGCTGAGTATGAGGGCTGCTCGATGATCTTCATGGCTGATATAGCAACACAATGTGGAACTCAGCACAAACTTTGTTGGTGTGGCGTCAGCATCGTATCAAATTTGCCAAGAAGCTGATTACTTTGAAGAGTCCAGGGAACGAAGATTAATTCCATGAAAATTTGATTAAAATGCTCTACAACGTGACACGACGTGACTTGTATTCTGACTGAGCCAACGTTCAAAAACACAACGTAAATTCGCTCGTTTATTTCTCTTAAACCATCAATTTTTTTATCGTATGAAAATAAAATAGTTAGATTACATATTTATCGTGCAAGAATCCTATCAAATCAATACATTTGTTATGAATTTTGAACACATTAATATGAACTCTGAACTAGTGATAACTGTATAATTGACTTCAAAAACAAAATGCCATAAGCCAAACATTTTTTTTAGTACCTAAATATGCTACAACTATATGCGTTTGTGCGTGCGTGCGTCTTACTCATGTCTCATTACGTCGGATACTTAGACTATACGTCAGACGTGGTTTAATATGACTCTACTGTAAATCTTCTTAAGTCTGACTAGACTAAGCCACGTCAGTTTTGACGTGGTACTATTTCTGTTCACCATAGACAAATTAGTTCAAGTTAGAAGGCTATATAAACGTAGAATCAGGGTTCTGAATTTGAAATATACATAAAACTCCTTACGAAACAAGCATATAGATGACAGTTCAAAATGAGCGCGTAACACACCTCGTCATCTTTTTTCAATTTAACATTAGTATTAAAAATACTTGGTGGTAGATAATAGCACAAGATCGTTTATTATTTGTATTTGTGGACAAATGATATAACGTGGTGAAACATGACTTTTCGTGTCGCTTCTAAAACTCCATCGAAGTTTTATAGTAAAGTCGCCACTACTTTATTAAAGCATGACTGGACTTGACTGACACGGACTGTACTTGACCAAGATGGATTTTGACTATATTTATAGCTACGAGGCAACTTAATTAACCTTTGAAACATGAAAAGATAAAACACTTGACACTGGCAAATCCTCAAAACGCGACGCCAAAAACCAAAGAAAAAATACCATCGAATGTCTCCGACTAATGAGTGTTTTTTTGTTTTTTTTCCTCCCAAAACTCGTAATGAGCGTTAAAGAAGTTGTTACTTGAAGGTCTAGGTAGCACTGTAATAATCATGACCAAACATAATAAACAAACATGTTTCCATCAGGCAACCATTTTATCCGTTTACAGAAAAAAAAAACATTAGAATTGAATTCAAATCACGCCGTTTCACATGTCATACGCTCGGTATAAAGCCACCAATTCAAGTAGGCCAAGCGTCCAATCATATTGTACAAACACAATATAATAAATTTAATATTTATTGTACGAAACATATTATACTACATTTAAACTTATGTCACTTGTAGAGTATTCTAGTGTATGGTCTATTGATCTAGAGATATTCTAGACTGATTTATTATGATATTTATATAGTCATATAGTTATAAACGACCACGTTTAGTATGGGCTTAGATAAGTTTTAATATAAGTTGGTAGGTAGATAACTTATAAATAGGTATACATGTATTTTTAAGTTTAATCATACTTATTGCTATTTTAAAGTGGAAATAAAATAATTAGTAAATATTTACTCATTAATATAATTGTCAGATGAGTTGAATGATTTAAAGTATTAAGCGAGTTATTGTCAAATCGAAATCATGCCCAGTAAAGTGGCGTAGTTGTTTGTGGTTGCAGGCTTTTTCACACGCCAAAAGGTGTGCGTTCAAATTCCAACAATGAGCTTGAGTTGCCGGTGAAAGATAACATTGTGAGGAAACCATATTATGATGTTAGGGCTCTTTCTGACCACTCGCTAGAGAGCCAGTTATTTATTATCTTCGACCACACCGTCACTTAATATCAGGTGAGCTGTGGTCAAACACCTAGCGTGTTACAATTAAAAAAAATACTCGTTTCACTTTCTTATACTCATGTATATAATTTAATATTTTGTAAGCAATATTCCATTATGATATTAAGCCCCATAAATCTTTGAACATGTGCACTTTAAATACAATGTGAAATTAAGAAAAATAAAATGCGTAGAAATGATTGAAGACTCCGTGGCCATATAATATTTGGTTGGCTTACAGTTACACGCACACAAATACGACAAGGCCGTCACCACAGTCTATGCTAGGCTCTTGACCGTAACACACATTTAGTAAGGTGTTTGTGTGCGTGTAGTAAATATGAAATAAGGAAATTTTGTAAAGTTAAAGATATTTCATTTATTTTCTATCCAACATTATATCTGTTCTGTGATCTTTGGTACCGGCATGATGTTTTTATATTGCCCTCTAGAATGTTTTCATTGTATCACCTACCTCTATACAATATGTGACAGGAGAGATTTAAATATACACGATTAATAAATTACAAATGTAATATGTTATTTTATAAGTAGTGATACTTTTGTGCCAGACTCGGAAGATACTCGATAAGTGTTCTTGTTAATTTTCTATTGTTACAGATATAAACAAATAAAACGTTTAATATTGACTTGTGATTCTTTTTATAAAATTTTTTTAAATTACATATTAGCGATGATAGCTCAGTGGTTAGCGCGGTAGGTTCGCATGCCGAAGGGCGTGGGTTCAAACCCCAACAATGAGCTTGAGCTGCCGGTGAAGGAAAACATCGTGAGGAAACCATAGCATGGTGGTAGGGTACTTTCTAGTACTCGGCTGGCTAGCTACCACCCTCAAGTTGAAAATCTGCCGCCAAGCATCTAACGGTGTGTTCCGGCAGCCTCACTTGAGAGCCAGTTCCATTCCAGGCTAGGTGTGCTTTACCATCTTCGACCACACCTTCACTTAACATCAGGTGAGCTGTGGTCAAACAACTAGCCTGTCAATCATTAAAAAAATAAATATAGGCTTGCGTTTGACCGCCAACTCGCCTGATGTTAAGCGAAGATGCGGTCTACGGTGGAGCACTCTTGCCTAGTAGAAACCGATTCACTCGCGACTTGAAGGCACCCAGATTGTATCTATCAGGGAACACCCACTCGGGCAGCAAATCCCATTGTTTAGCGGCTCGTACAATGAAGGTAGATTTGATATGTTTAGTTCTAGTCTTACACAAGTTGACATTTTACTTTAATTTTGTTACTAACTGCGCTCCTCGGTTGTACACCATATCCTATAGAAATAACATCACCTTCCAGAGTAAAACTGTAATGATTTTGTTAATAATTTTGTAGCAATGATAACTCGGTCGTCAGAGCTTGAGCATGAGCTGCTGGGGAAGGAAAACATCGTGAGAAAATCATAGCGTGGTGGTAGGGTATTTTACAGTACACTAGCTAGCTACCACCCTTAAGGAGTTAAGGGTTTGCGGGGCATTATAAATGTTTTAAGAATGGAATACAGGACAATTGTTTCTAGATTGAAATGTTTCATTTTCAGCCACAACGCCGCTTATCATCAAACGAATTTACAGTCAAGCGGTTGGCTCTGTGTTACATTAAAGGTGAATTTTAAATATAAAACTTAGAAATCTTCACGCTCACAACTATAATAACTGAACTTCTATTTATAATATTAGCAGAATTCCACTCGAGAACAAAACTCGATTAACAATATAAAGTCAGTATTAATGTAGCATTCTAATCATGAAAGAATTATTCATATCGATCCAGCAGTTTCGGTGCCTATTCAATACAAACAAACAAAAAATCAAATCTTTCCTCTTCATAATTAGTAGACGTAGATGACAACTGTAATAGATATAAATTGATGTAAATAGTTAGACATATGACATTGCGGACTTATTTGTAGCTGTCAATTTGCTCTATAAAACGTCACTTTATTCTATTGTCAATCGTTTTCGCAGCGCATGTTAAGTAAGGGGTTTTTCGGTAAAATTTTCATACGCATCCCTAACTGTTTTTTAAATAAAATATAGCCTATGTTCATCACGGATAATGTAGCATTCTAATAATGAATTAATTATTAAGAATGGGTCAGTAGTTTCGGAGCCTATTCAATACAAACAAACAAAAAATCAAATCTTTCCTTTTTATAATAATAATAATACGACAGATAAATTAATTTAAGATTAGGTAAATTAATTAGTAAACCATTGTTAATTAGGAACATATGTGAAATATTATAGGTCACGAGGTAAGATTGTGCAACATGCAAGTGTCGATAAATAACGGAAAAGATACAGGGAAGACGCCAAGAAAAATACCTGTTTTGCACTAAGAATAAACACGTCGCATACCTTCGGAGAGACTGTTAAACAGTGGGTTAGGATTTAGTTCTATATTGCGCGGAAAACACGCTCAATTTTCCTGTTGGAACCTTGAAACAGTTTTATCCATAGAATCACTTATCCGATTACGTTTATTAGGGCAATTGTATCCATTGACTACATACAAAATACATTTAAGATTTTTGTGTTATTTCATCTCTGGCAGGCACCGGGGTCCGGTGTCTTCTTAACTTGAAATAAACTTAACCTGTATGCAATTCGTTGTAGGTCTATAAATGTATCACCCGACTCACGCTTAGAAATAAAGACAACACACGATCACCCAGCGGGGAACTGACCAGATCGTCTACGAATTTCCGAGGGAACCGTAAACTTTTGAGAATGCAGTAAAGCTACACCACGAACGCTACTGTTTTTGATCCAAAGAAATTCTCGGATGCTGGAGGCGTTAGAATCTATACTCTCGTCAGCAATGACTCGCTTGTTAGGAATAAGCTTTGGAAGCCTTGAACATGGACGCAAAGTTGTGTCTCACGGTTTTCTACCAAACACACTTTTGAGAAAGCGCTTCATCTCTACGTAACCTAATTTCCCCAGAAGGCCCAATGGAATTTTCTGCCCAAGGTGTTGCTTGATAGATACAATCTGGATGCCTTCAAGTAAATCAGTTTCTTTTTGCAAGCGTGCTCCATTGTAGACCGCATCTTTTGTTAACATCAGGCAAGATGACGGTTAAACTCTAGCCTAGTTGTAATTAGAAAAATGTAGTTATCTTTTTGCCCTATGTATAAGTATATACATAATATTATATATATGTTACAATTCGTTGGCCAGAAGAAGCCAGGAGTCTAACAAAACTTTACCTTCATCTCTTTGGACAGTAATAGATGTTGAGTGGTACATCTATTATATAATTATGGGAGTGGTATAGTCAAACATCGACAAAACTCCAATAATAAAACAGAAAAAAAAATCGTTGGCTACAGGTGATTCTAATGCTTGACACAAAGGGATCGTTTGACCTAATGAAAGCTCATGATTCACAGGTGACATCTCAATCTGACTCATGAACGCGGTCACATATAAAACCACAACAATGCGACCTTTTTTCTTCTTGTTTTCTCGTTAATTTGTGTAAACTATGACTAAAGCACACCCCTGACACCACGTAAATTCGTTTTGTGTAGATGCTGAAGAAGTATGCATTGTACAGGGTCTTGCACAATAAACGAGCCGCGGGGAAACCCACATGTCGTGGGACCTTTCCAGCAGTTAAATGACCTAATTGACAGCTCTGTTAGCTCATTGATATCTGCTTTAAGAGATGTAGGGTTTGGTTTCGATTTCAACCCAGGACAAACATTTTGTGGTATAAAGAAATGTTGGTCCTGTGTCTAGGTGTTCTATAATTATGTATTCACAAAAAAGTTACGTTACGTTTTGTAGCGATGATAGCTCAGTGGTTAGCGCTGCAGTGGTTTGCATGCCGAAGGGCGTGGGTTCAAACCCCTACAATGAGCTTGAGCTGCCGGCGAAGGAAAACATCGTCAGAAAACCAGCATGGTGGGAGGGTACTTTCTAGTACTCGGCTGCTAGCTACCACCCTCAAGTTGGAAACCTGCCGCCAAGCATCTAACGGTGTGTTCCGGAAGCCTCACTTGAGAGCCAGTTCCATTCCAGGCTAGGTGTGCTTTACCATCTTCGACCACACCTTCACTTAAAATCAGGTGAGCTGTGGTCAAACAACTAGCCTGTCACCCATAAAATTAAAAATAAAAGTATCGAGAGCCAGTTCTGTTCCAGGCTAGGTGTGCTTTACCCTCTTCGACAACACTATTACTTAATTTCAGATGTGATATAAACCTAGCAAGTCAAATATAAAAAAATTGAATTTTATTACTTATTTGACTTTCATATTACAAGTGTTGCTTAGTTTTGGGGTCAGATGGCGCTGTGTGCGCGATATGATAATTTCCTGCGATAAATCTACTAATTCAATTGAAAAATAAGAATCCTTAATCGAAACTCTTATTTAACAAATTTCAGGTCAAATAACTACATGTATTTTCTTTAACGTAAAAAAAGTGCGGCAATTTAGCGGAATTTTTGCATCAGCTTATCGCAAAGAGACTTTTGCAATATTAGCGATAATCTCTATGCGTCATCAACTCAGGAAGCTAATAAAGACGCCCTTTTTAAAATACTCCCTCCCGGTTCTAATTCTGCGAAAAGATCTTCACAGAAAGGATACGCCACATTTTGCAGAAGCGCGGAATGATTGAGCGCTAAAATCGTGCGCTGTGGAATTTCCTAATTTGCAAAATGCGGAGGACTCTTTTTATCGTGATGGGAAATACTTTGTTAATTTGGTTATATACATATGTATATTTTATATACTTGACAGGCTAGTTGTTTGACCACAGCTCACCTGATGTTAAGTGACGGTGTGGTCGAAGATGGTAAAGCACAGAATGGAACTGACTGATATTTATATATCTGGTTCCTATAGTAGCTTTTTGTAGCTTAGTATTTCGACAATAGACGCTGTGTGGGATTTCCACCGATATCCACAATATCCTGAAACCTGATAGGTGTTCAAAGCACAATTTTGTCGATTGCAGTATTAGGAATCATTGGTAGATTCAGTTCTGGATATTTAAAAAAAAACTAAGAAATTCGGGAAAAAAATCAGTCTTTATTGTTTGATGTCATTAGTAGAACATACTATGAAAACAAATATAATACAGTTTGGACAGTGTAAAACCAATAAAAACATTTATTTTGTTTTACTTATACGTGATTAATCACATTTAATTACGTTGGATACTTCGAATCTAGTTTCGGCCACGTCTGGAAGTCCTCGCCTTGTTTCGCACAAGTGGCCGAAACTATAGCTCGGAGTATCCGACCTAATCAAACGTGAGTAACTCTATATTCACATAGATTTAATTAATAATCAATTTTTTATACAACTATGTTTTTCAGTATATAGCATTAAGACTAACCATTAGTATCACGGTTGGCAAACACGGCTAAATTACGTGGTTCACCTTGGCAGATAAATAATGTAATAAGGATAAATTTAACGAAAACCTAATATAGTTAAGATGCATACACCAATCATAATCAAGAACTTAGAGTTCAGTCTTAGAAGGAAAACATTTAAAATTATTTAACATATTTCAGGTTGCAATTTTGCTTTGCTTTTTGTCAGTTAAATTATTAAGTTAAGGTACTCCCAGTAGATAAAGCGAGAGTGTTGCGATAGCTTGGTTAAACTTATTGAGGAACAGTGTCGCGTTTAGGAAAACAAAATTAACGCAGTTATGCGACGAAGTTGTGATTTGTAAGATAAATTATAAGAAATTTTAACTAAAAAGGTTTTTACGTATATGCTCAGAACTTACATATCTCATTCGTACAACCAAACTGCCGGCTTCCTTGTTTCCTGGGAGATATAATTTGGATCTTTTTTTCACGGTCAGCGTGAATAGGTAAGTATGTCTAAGTCTTCGTGCTTTATCTTTGACTTCATCGATTACAATCAGGAAAATTGTTAGTTAAACGCGGACTATACACATAAAAAAGTTTTGAATCTAACATTTACAATTTTCTTCAGTAACATTTTAGACGTTACATAAAGTTTTTTTTTCTAAACAGATCTCTTGTTTTGCGAACAGTGGTTTCCTAGCAAATATTAATAAGATAAAAACATTTTTTTGTTGGCTTAAAATTTACACATTTTGTTTTAAACAATTATTGCGAACTAAACTTGTATTTAAACTACCTACAGCACCTTAAGATTCGTATGAAGCGATATGGCCACATTATTATTTTCTATGACAAATTGACAAATGGTCCGCTCACTAAAGAAGGTGTTTTCCTTCTCATAAGACGAATCATCATTAACTACATTAAAAAAGTACAAAAAGCAATAGAACACAAAATTTGTGATCATCAATTCAGTACATACTTAAGTAATATATACACACATTTAACCTTGTAATTTACTATTTAGGCACAATTTTATAAACATCACATATTTTAATTGTTATTAACATAACCAAACAACAAATAAATAGCGACAAAACTAATTGGCATACGGTTTAAGTAAAGTTATATTACTTTGCATACAACGGGAAGAGCTGTTCAAATGCTCTAAAGCAAACATCAAGAATCTTTTAAAGCCAAATAAAGCCTTTAAAAATCTTTTTTCTTTATCCGAAATTCATGAAAATTTCAACCGTTATTCCTTGGGCAGTAATCTGTTTCTTTCCTTTCCATATACCTGTAACAATCATAGACATAATTAGCATTGCAAAGAATCCTTTTTCATAATAATAAATTACACTAGAAACTAATAAAGAAATCTAAAAAGATGCTATCAATGGGAATAGTTCGACGCTGTTCCTATTGCCGCAATGCCGCATATGCCGCATGCTCAAACGTTGGGCAAAATAGCGTTTTGTGGTGATGATAGCTCAATAGTTAGCGCGGTCGGTTAACACGCCGAAGGGCTTGAGTTCAAAACTCAACAATGAGCTTAAACTGCCGGTAAAGGAAACATCATGAGGAAACCATATCATGGTGATTATTAAATTATCTGGCATAACAAGAAATATTACACAAAGTCAATGAAAGAACCAACCAACAGTATATGACAAAGAAGCTTAATTGACAATTTAAAAAAAAGATGTGATTCTTTCCAAAAAAAATTATAGCCAATATCACTCGAAATGATGTAAGAATTCTAACGATACCTGATAGATCCAAATGTGTTTAAGCATTAAAAAGTTATAATGGTATAAACAGTCTTTTTAAAGGAAGTCGTCTACACACCATCTTCCAAAATCATAAATGAAATGAGCTAAAATAATTAATATGTATATACTCACTCCTCGCAAGTGACACAATGGATCCATAATTTCACCAATCCTTCTGGACATTTCCGGTGACCAATTGCTGTTCTTCTAATCCTAGAAAGAACCAGTAGAGGTGATTCTGACTTGAGCAGGTTCGATCCTTGACCCATAATATTCAGCTGATCCAGATGGCTTACTGTATTGTCTTTTGACGAAACTCCTGTTACAGGTGACTTTGACATATAAACCATTTCATCTACCTGATTCAGAGGTAACATATCAACTTGACTCACTAACATGATCATACATAAAACCGCAACACGCGACATTTTTACCGTTCCACAGTTTGTGTAAACTATTTGATATTTTTCTATACCCACGAGTATAGTGAGCGTTTTTCAAAACGAATGACTCGAGCGCACGTGCCGGGGTTCAAAGTTGTACTGGCCTTTGGTAGCATTAGCTTCTTTATATATGTTGTTTTGGTTCGCATGTTGTGTAATTTTATTAGCTAATATTGTGATAGCATGTTTTAAGTGACTCGTGCCATGGATCGGGGAAGCACGCGTTTTCCCAGGCACGTCATCGACTGTAGCATTTTAATGAGTAGCCTAACTTATGTGTTGATATACTTTTATGCAGGTAAAACTAAACTCTACATAATTCGTACAATTATCATTAATATAATCAACGTTTGTATTTTTGTTTGTTTGAAGATTTGACGACTTTATTAAGACAAAAAACCAACCAAACCAACCAACCTAATAAGCTTAGTTGGTTTATTTTATGGTTGGCAGGCTAAGTGTTTGACTACAGCTCGCCTGATGATAAGTAACAGTGTGGTCAAAGATAGTAGACTGGCTCTCAAGCGATGCTCTCGGAACATGCCGTTAGGTGCTTGGCGATAGATTTTCAACTTGATGCTAGCTAGCCAGTCGAGTACAAGAAAGTACCCTACCACCACGGTGGGGTTTCCTTCACCGGCAGCTCAAGATCATTCTACAAACTTTGTTTAATTTGTCCCTAGGTTGAGCTATGCCAAATGCTAAAACGTTACCAAAGCCTTGAAAATCTATGCGAAGTTTCCTTTCCATCTTTCATCCGTTTCATCCGTTTCTTACAATATTATACTCGAAATACTTAAACTTTCAGAACCGGTAAAAAATAAAATTACTATCTACTATTACTACTACTATATTTTATACAGTATTTTACTAGTGAAACCCTTTTATTTGATACCCATATTGAAGGAGTTGTGAAAAAATATGTAATCCATTTTGTGGCGACGGAAATCTTGGACCCATTTACATCAAACATAGCTAAGAATATTATTGACTTCAAACAAAAAAACAAAATTGGTGCATCTGTTCGGGAGCTACGATGCCACAAACAGACACATATAGACACGTCAAACTTATAACACCACATCATTTTTGCGTCGGGTGTTAAAAATGGTGCCCTGACACAGAATAGTAAGGATCCGGTAAAGCTGGTAAATACTGAAGGCCCTACCGCCAAAAAAAAAATATTTCAAAAGAAATTGTATGAATCAGTAACATTTATCTCGTTGTTTCGTAACTAATTTTTACGGAGTTCTCCAGTCATTTGATTCGTGAGTAAGAATAAAGTCCGAAGAAAATAATTCCCGGATGCGTTTAGATAGTACCTGTTTATTAGCATTTTTCTTGCTCAAGTTATAAGAAGAGCTTTGCATAACGGATATCACGAATAACTGCTACATCATTACTGCTGGTTTCTTAAAGTAATATTTTTATATATCTATGGTTGACAAGCTAGGTCTTTGACCACAACTCAATGAAATGAAATGAAAAAAAGACGTGTGGCACTCAAGGACTGCCGCGGTAAAGCTATTGCGTAGCATTTTTACGCCGATACAACCAATGCCACCTAGAGGCGAGTTGCTGAACTAAAGAGACAGGCGTGATATTTCAAAAAAGTCATTAAAAGTTCTGCTATTCATCGATAGATGGCAAAACTAAAAAGTATCACCGCTGTGCCGGTGGGAGTGGGGGTGTTAGGTTATTTTCGTTACGGAATTTCTGGATTCGGTCTCCACGCTCAAGACCCGCGATAGAAGCTATGCAATAGCTTAATATGAAATGAAATATTTTATTGTGCAAAACTGTGTACAATATAAGGTGATAAATGTTTTACAATACAAGGCACTTTAAATAGTTTTGTCCCCGTGGACATACAATATTTTGTTGTCAAAGTTATGTGCAATGGTCATGGACAGGCGTTATCTCGAACACTAGGAGAGCGTCTCATTTGTATAATTAATATTGCATTAAAAAAAGCCATTTTGCAAAGAGCAATCACTTCTAGGCTTAACTTGTTATTAATGACTTCTCGGGTTTTTGAAGTTGATTTTAACGCGGATAACCTTTAGCAATATGTCTGACTACAATAAAATTATACTCGTATTTAATTATTTTCGTTCATGTGAATCAGTTTAAACAAGGAAAACACGCGTGTTTTTTCTTTCTTTTTAATTTGCATTGCAAATTGTTTTAAAAAGGTTTGAATAAATACGACAATTCCGGAAAATAAAGCTAAGCCAAGCTAAGCTGGGCGTAATATTGCATGCCACGTCTGGAAAACCAGGAAACTGAAATTTTATGAAATATTAGCAGCTCGCCCCGGCTTCGCACGGGAAAACAAAACTCGATTAACAATAAAAATATAACCTATGTTACTCAGTGATAATGTAGAATTCTAATGATGAAAGATTTATACAGATCGGTTCAGAAGCTTTGGAGCCAATACAAAAATGACAACTGTAATAGTTAGACATATGATTAGCAGACTTATATATAGCTGTCAATTTGCTCTAAAAAGGTCACTTTATTCTATTGTCAATAGTTTTCGCAGCGCATGCAAAGTAAGGGTTTTTTCGGTAAATTTTTCACAGCTTTTACATTATTGAAATTGAAATATGGATCCTTATCTGTTTTTTTAATAAAATATAGCATATATCCACCACGGATAATGTAGCAAATGTGTAGTGTAATAATGAAAGAATTTTTGAAATCGGTCCAGTAGTTTCCGAGCATATTCAATACAAACAAACAATCAAATCTTTTCTCTTTATAATAGTATAGACTAGCCGCGCCTTGCGGTATTACCCGCTACATTTTTTCGTGATAAAAGCCTGTATCTAGGGTGTCAGCTACCTCCATCAAACCAAATTTCATCCAAATCCGTTCAGTAGTTTTGCGTGAAAGAGTAACTACCACCATCCATCGAAACTTTAACATTTATAATATTAGTGGGATTAATATCTAAACGCCGTCGTTATTTTTATTTATCGTGCGAGTATTATACACCCACATAGTTGATGACACATTTTGATAAAAACGTACTAACTGTTAATAATAATACGAGCCAAATTACATAACAGCTACATAATAATATTATTATAATGTAATTATAATAATAATATATACTTAACTGACCTATTCTAATACCAGAGGTCACGATCAAGGTCAACTGAGTTTATTTACGTTTCCTTCTACGTAAGGACGTGCTCAGACGAGGGACTTGTGTTCTTGGACGACGAAAAAGTATTCATAGCTTGAAAGAAAATGTCCATTAAGGCCTTGGTATAGACTGATCGCATATTATGTACTATTTACAGTAAGGTTACATTCGTTTTAGGGATTTCCACAAACAAAAAAATTTGAAATGCCAGGAGAGCTTTTAAGAGCTTTTATTTTTTAAGAGCTTTTAAAAAAGCTAAAATGCTTCATAAAATCTATAACCCGACTACGGAATTAATACTCGTACTATTACTCAGTGACTCGGAAAGAAATGCATACCAGTCAAACACACAACCCCTTGTTTCTTGGTTTCGCCTTAACAAGCTTAACAACTATAGAACATTAAAAAAACATAGAAGAAAAATAATCCATTTTTTTTTCTACAAAAAACCAGTGTCACTCGACAAGCTTAAAGGATTTTCACGATACCCATATACCCAATTCTGTTCAGGCATTTAAAATTTATAGTGGAATAAAAAACTTACATACATACATAATATATCTACATGAACCCTGAAAACTTTACACACCTTTTTTTGGGCAGTCGTGTAACAAACCATCTCAAGAGAAAATAAAATAAATTTAATTCCCGTTTCACTAAGACAACGATTCGGTTTCCACATATGTTAGATGAATCATGGCACTGAGGGGATTTCTAGACAAAGTCTGAAAATCCCCTTTTAGGGATTGTCTAAGGTAATTTCTAGAACAATAATTCTATTAACTTATCTAATGTCAAATTGTATTATAATTGTTTATCGTTAATCACTTGTAAATTTCAGCAACGCGGGAAGGTTACATAATATTATTTTACAAAACTTGAGTTTTCGCGGGTATTTATTTACAAAGTTAGTGGTGTTTTTCATAAATTGCCTAATTACGTGCGTTAGTTGGTAAGAAAGTAATATAATGTGGTGAAACATGATTTTCCGTGTTGCATCCAAAATTCCATCGAACCTTGTAGTAAAGTCGCCATACTTTACTAGGGTATGACTGGACTCAATTAAGATTTGTGACAAAATAAATAATCGGGCAAATGCGACCATAGCGCCATCTCTGTAGAACTTCCACGAATTAAAATAACATGGGCCGCTCTAGCAGAGGTAGAGAAATTTATGTATTTTTGTCTAAGTCACAAATATTTATTGAGTCCAGTCCCTAGTAAAGTTTGGTGATATTATATAATGCAGTTATTTTAACAGTTACAAAATGTAACTGTTAAAAAATAACAAATCTGCGTGTTTTTTTTTTTACTTTTACAGTGGATACTTGACCATGACAAATTAAATTGTACTTTGCTAGATTATGTGTAGCTGTATTTATTTTTAATGTACCTAATCGGAATCAAATGGCAAAAATTGCATAGTTCTGTCATAATACAAAATGTAACTTAGTAAGAATGAAAAAAAGAGATATATTGTGTAATCCGTGTCTTTATAAATGTAAAATTAAAGCTAATGATTCATGTATTTTTGTTGTGTGAATGTTACATCATAATTTCATGAGAGATTTGTAAAGCAATATTTTATTTTTACCTATTTTACCTTAAACACAATGACTTTATTTTTTCATGTATTCACTATAGGTACAGAATTATAAGAGTAGGCTGTACTAATCCAAAAGCAGATCATTATAAACAGTTGAAGTTTTATTGAAGTTCTAATTTTTCATAATTAACAACCCCCTTACGGTTTAATATACTCCAACCTTCTAACCCTGTAAAGTTACCACCAAAAACAATACACCACCATCAAGTACCGAGTTAGAGACCCGTACACGAGCATTTGTTTTATGTCGCAAAATGTTTGTCTTGCGTGGGAATCAAACCCACGCCTCTACGCTCCTATAATACCAATGAGCCAACTTACATAGCTGTCAAATTGTTGTGTTGTTGTATAACTAGCGTTATCTTTAGTTTCCGGATAAGAACTACTTCAGGTTAGTTTGCCCGTAAGTACCTATAACGTATGTTCTCTTTTTCTTCTTACCGTGCCGTAGATAGTATGTTAAGGCTACTTGCTCGTCATCATTGCCTCACTTACTTCTTCATGTCTACTACAGTTTCTGCATAAACAAATGAACCAGTGTTTGGCCGCTATGTCGCCTGAATGTCGACGAAAATGCAGTCTACGATGGAACACTGGTGGTAGATTTCCTTAGCAGGAAGTCGTCTAGATAGGTACCACCGCAGTACAAGATATTCTGCCGCCAAGCAGTAGTGTTTATAACATTGCTGTGTTCCGGTTTGAAGGGTACTCCAGCTAGTGAAATTACTGGGCCGTTGAGACTAATCATCGAAAGTCTCAAAGTAATGAGCGCCAAAGCAGCGATACACCGGACTTTGTTCTACAGCTCAAAGTTCTGTGTATTGATGCGATGGTCATGGGCATGCGTTATTTCTTACCATCAATAGAGCGTATTGGTCGTCTTAGTACTTTAACATTTAAAAAAAATACGCAAGCATAGAAAAATCCGATTCATTTGCGACTTGAAGGCATTAAAATGCATCGGGGAATACCCACTCGGGGAATTCCACTGCTTAGTGTCTCTAATGATGTAAGTAGAATCAAACAGTTTTACTTTAGTAATTGAAACGTCGATGGTAAAAGTACGTCGTTTTTTAGAGCTCCCGGCGGTCCGATAGTTAAATGAGTTCTTTTTCTTCTTTGATTTAGGCGATGGATTTTGAGCATTCGCTAGTGTCAAGTGTTGTATATTTTCAAGTTTCATAAGTTGACTTGCTACAGTTATAGTCAAAGTCCAGTCTTGGTCAAGTCCAGTCCATTTCAGTCATGCTTTAGTAAAGTAGTGGCGACTTTACAGTAAGCTTCGATGGAGTTTTGGAACATAGTATCATTTTCCTACACTCGCTAATTCGGCACTTTATGAATAAAACACAACCATTTTCATACACAAACATTTGAAAAAAACACTAGTTTTGAAAAAAAACAACGGAGCGACACAACTCTTTCCGCGTTCCCGCCAAAACTCGTTGATTGAGTTAGGTGAAGTTTTTTTTTTAATTTATTTATTGAGGTACGCCTACAGCACACAAATTGCTAAATTTTCAAACACATTGCAAAAAGTTATGTTCCGAAACATGCGCCAGTTATAAGCATACACAGCTTGATAAATATATTGCTTGCAGTTTTAAGGTTTAACTTACAGTTTAAAAGAGTTTCTAAACTTGCAAATTATATGAAGCGTATTCTCCAAGACATTACGAATATATCTTCACAAAGTAAAACAGTAGATCTACAGTAATACTATTCATTTAAACCTACTCTTGTTCGGACTCATGAAGTGTTTCTATTCTAGTAGTACCTATCTACACTAATATTATAAAGAGGAACGATTTGTGTTTTTGTATTTTTGGATTTTCGTACGTTTGTACCGAATAAAAAAATAATTCTTCTGATTTTTTTAAATAAACTTTTTAATCACAATTTTATTTTATTTTTCATAGTTCTACCAGTTTCTAGTTTTGTTTAATGTAAATGTAATGAAACGCTCTCTAGCTATAAAGCGTGTCCATGACCATTGCAGTGATATTGAACTTTGAATAGCAAAATAAAGTTCAATATCGCTACTTTGGTGCTCATTACTTTGAAACTTTTGATGGTTTGTCTCAGCCCTATAATTTCACTACTTGCAATACCCTTCAAACCCGAATAATGTTACCCACTACTGCTCGACAGAAGGCTGAGCACTGCGATGGTAACGGCCTCCTTCTAATAAATGAAATAAAATAAATTTATTTTAGGCTACAAGGTCCATATAAAACTACAAATACAATTAAATTTACAAAAATGTTAACATAACACAAAAACTGAACATATATTTGACTAAATAAATAAGTTAGGGTTGTACATATAAAAATAAGTGAAACACAACACATTTATCAACATTTACAATTTATTTAATTCACAATTTAAAGTATACAATAAAGTTTCATTATATAAAAACCAATCAAGACAATTTCCAAATCATTTAGTTCTAAACTATAAAACGATCAATTACAGCAAAAATGAATAAGATAACCTATTTGACCTTAGGTAACATCCTGCCAAATTCACTGGCAATGCCCACTTAGTGCTGCGGGTCATATCGAGGTAAATACTTTAGATTCATCATTGACAGGAAATAACAGTTAGTAGCTCCCACGTGTATGATTGGCACGTAAGATCATATTCTATTCAGAGTACAAATACAACACCCATTAAAGGCTAAAACGGGACCCTATTACTAAGACTCTACTGTCCGACCATCTCTCTGTCTGTCCATCTGTCCATGAGATACCAGGCTGTATCTCATGAACCGTGATAATAATTAGCCAGTTGAAATTGTCACAGACTATGTATTTCTGTTACCGCTATAACAACAAATACTAAACAACAGAATAAAATAAATATTTAACATACAACAAACGTGATTTTTCTGCCGCTTTTATAAATAATGATAAGGAACCCTTCGTGCGCGAGTCCGACTCGCCGACGGTGACGGTGTGGTTGAAGATGGTAAACACATATAGCCTGGATGGAACTAGCTCTTCAGTGAGGCTGCCGGATCACACAGGTTAGAGACAAATTTTCAACTTGGTGATAGCTAGCCAGTTGAGTACCAGAAAGTACTCTGTCACCACGCTATGCTTAAACACATTCTTGGGGTGTGAATTAAACCGACCGCGCCAACCACTGGGCTATCATGTCGTGGTACCTACCATATAATAACATTGGTTGCTTGTGCCTTAAATACATCAAACCTTCTGTTTGGGCTAAGGAAGTGTAGGTTATATCAGTCAATACGTTTCAATATTATTGGCAGAAAAACGGTACACCAAAAATCGTGATCCTTTAAAAGTTCCTAAAAGTCATACCGAAAGAAAGTTTGGCATGCGACTTACAAGATGATACCAGTACAATACTGTATCAAATCACTAGTTAATAGTCATCGTAAATTTCATTTTCCTGCTCGATAGGGTGGCCTTTATTTTGTTGCTTGATAGGACAATCCTTATCGGTACTATCCTCGTATCTGAAACAAAAAAAATCATAATCATAATCATTTATTTGCGTATATGGGTAAAGTACAGTTAGTAGGAATTAAAATATAGCACGCCATATCCCGCCTTTCGGCATGCAAAAATTCATATTATAAAAGCAATAAACAATAATAATTACAAAATACAATGTAAAAAAATATTCAATGTCAAGAGAAAAATTATTACAATGAATGTCAAGTTTGTTATTACAAAGTCACCTTATGTCAAATAATCATTTTCATCAAAATAAATCATGCACATTATAGTAAAGTCAAAGATATACGTGATGGTGAAATGTCAAAATAATTAATATTAAAATTTGTCCGTCAAATACTCAGTGACAGCATAATATGCGTTCTCCAGCAGAAATGTTTTAAGTTTACGTTTGAAGACATGAGGTTGTTCTGTTTTTAGTATTTCCTATGGCAAGTGATTGTGTAGCATATATTGTATAGATATTGGAAGTCATTTCTCACGTCTTCTAGTCCTAAACTAAGCAAAGATTGTGTTGTGGAAACCATAGAGCTGATAAAAGAGTTTTGTGCTATTTTTTTTTACATACTAGCTGCGCTCCGCGGTGTTACCCGCTACATGACGCCTCTGTGTTAATCCAGGGTCTCAAGTACCTCCATACCAAATTTCAACAAAATCCATTCAGCAGTTTTTGCGTGAAAGAGTACATTTATAATATTAGTGGGATGGGATTGAACACCCAGACACAGAACAAATACTTATCGTTGCATAAATGTTTGCCCTGGTGGGAATCGAACCAACGCTCTACAGCTCTTAAAGGAAATAAACTAACAGGCAGTTAAATTTGGTGTAATCATTACTATAATCTACTTTGACTATGGGAAAAATATGAAATTGCAAAAAAATATCCCTGACAGAACGTATGCATCAGCTATCACAATAAAAGTTCTTAGTAATAGTGATTACAATAACCCCCATTCAAATTAGTGCCTATGCAGCTAACCTTGTAAACTTATCTATATCCATCTTAGATGCACCGTCGTCACTTTCAATCAGGCAAATTGGATAAACGTACTATTTCATATTTTTTATAAGTTTGAAAAGTCTATAACACAACTCCGTATAAAACTGCTATAATTAAAGGAAAAAAACTTTTTAAGTCAATTACTTAGGTACTCCTAATTAAATTTAAACATAATTTTCACCATATTTTTGGAACCCCCTTTTAATTTCCTTTATTTAGATACCCTACTTCATAGGTTTGGTTAAATTTTTATTATTGACATGTTACTATTTCGCGCCAAAAAAACATTTTTATAAACCAATATGATGATTCTAAGGACACTTGGATTATTGAGACGAATCTAACGATACCATAATTGTCGTAATCCATTCGGCCGTTTGGAAGATGAGGCAATAAAGAAATTTACATACATAATAAATATAAGATACGCGCAAAAAAACATAACACTTCCTTGACAGTTACCTAGTCGGGTAAAAAATGACAGAAAAAACAACGCAAAAATGCTAACAAATAACATATATACAGATTGTAGTTAGTACTTGATAATTTGTTGTTCATCTTTTCCTGGTATTACCTACTACAATTAAACAAATACACTAAAGTTTATAAAATATACTTACTCGTCACATGTCACGCAGATCCCTCCTAATTTCACCTTTCCGTCCGGGCATTCATTATGTTTAAAAACTTGCCTTTTACTCCGTGACAGAGCAATTTGAACAGCTTCTGCAGGAAAGTCCTTTAAAGGCTCAATTTTGGCTCTAACGTGATCCAAAAGTAACTTTTCTGTCAGACTCGCAAGTAATTTCTCTTCCTGGTTAACAAACTTCTCGTGTTGTAAAAGTGACTTTTTCTTTACGGTCAAAGTTAAAGTCTCCATTTGGCTCACACACAACAAAACGCACAATAGTAAATGAATCATCATTTTAACGTTTATTTTTCACTTCACAATATCCTGTGATACGACCACCGGTGTCCACAGACGTTACTTTATACAACGCTTATGAACGAAGCTTGGTATTTATATTGCGAACCTCAGAAATTTGGTCGCGTGCGCTATGACCTGTATCTGTCTACCTTGGTAAGACAGAAGGGTTTTCCCAGACGTCACTTGCTGATGAATCTCTATCTTAGCACCTTATGTGGCAGTGCCCTGTTAGCTCACTTGGTCCCGCCTCATGAGCTGGACGTGGGTTCCATTCTCACTCAGAGCCATGGAACAAAATGCTCAGGACAAACATTTATACGAGTATGAGGTACATAGATATTTTGTTCTGTGGCAAAGTTTTATAATTTTTAACCCCCAACGCAAAAACGACGGCGTGTTATAAGTTTGACGTGTGTGCAAAAGATCAAGTTCAAGTGCCACAAGAAATACAGGCGACGACGGCATGATATAAACGGTACCGCTGCAGTACCAGATATTTTGCCACCAAGCAGTAGTGTGTAAACATTACTGTGTTCCAGTCTGAAGGGTACTGTAGCTAGCGAAATTACTGGGCTGTTAAGAATAACCATCGAAAATCCATGTATTATATAAGTAATAAGTATTTGTATTTTAGTATGTATTGTATTATAAGTATGTATTTACAACAACAACAAAAAAAGTATTTAAGTATTCTATCAGTTATCTGACTTCCATAGTACAAGCTTCGCTTAGTTTGGGGTCAGATGGCGCTGTGTGTAATGTCCTACGATATTTATTTTATTTATTTAATAAGCGCCAAATCAGCAATGCCCTGGACTTTGTTTTGCTACCTAAAGTTCTGAGCCTACCTAATGAGAGCATCAAAATCGAATTCAGAAAAAAAAAATGTAAAAATAATGTATTTTATTTCTTCAAGCTGTAAGGGCTGAACTGGGTGGTTTTTCCACCGACTCAAAAAAGGAGGAGGTTTTCAATTCCACCGTATTTATTTTTCTTGTTCATAATTATGTTACGCGATTGGGGATCGGGGTCGCACATAAGGCGTTAGGTGCTTAGGACCAGCAACCTCAACTTCAGCTTCTCCATTCCAGACAGTGTTTTGTTGTGTTTTTCAAAATCGACCATATCGTCACCTCAGGTGAGCTGTAGTCCTGTAGCATGTCAACTGCAAAAAGAATGCCCCGTATAAGAGAGAAAAGGAAAATCTTTGTTCTAACACCATATATGGATTTTGATCGTGTCTGTCTATGAGACGTCATAATGACGTTTCAATCATTCATTTCTCAATATTAGTATTATTACAATTAGGTAGGTATGTACTTGTAAACCACAAGCTAGTGGCTACATATTTTATAATAATTTATGTTTTTTACCCGACTTAAAATAGTGGATGTTCTTAATTCACAATATTTATTCGATTACGAAGACAGTTGGATCGATTTGAAAAATTGTTTTAAAGGATATACTTTCCGAATAGTCCTGTAGAAATTTCATCAAAATCGGTTCAGCAATTTGGTTTACCAAAATAATGTACAAATTTACAATTTAAAATACCGACTCTATGACCCTTAGGCCAACTAAAGTAGCATATCAGGAAGTATGATCTACCAAACAAAAACGAATCATCAAAATCAATTCATAAACGGTTAAACCGTTTTCAATTTTCAAGGTAAATATTTAGTTTATTTCCGCGTAACAGTCGTTCCAGTTACAACAGTAATGAGAACTTAAATTAAACTAATTTGCCAACAACTTATTAATTAAAAACCTAATCTTACTTAATATCTATAAAAATATAATTTAACAAAAACAAGAACTGCTTCTCGCGGCGAGCAATTACCCTAGGGTTCGTGGCCTCTGGCGCCCAGCTTTAGCAAAGAGGAGAAGTCCTCGAGGCCAATTCTCACCACGATAAACCAAGAAGGTGGTGGAAGGACTGAACTGAACTCTTTATATTAGTGATTTATTTAAGTAAATAACTGTTTTGCATAATTGTGGTTACATTAATATAACCATATTTGTATCCAATCAGACCGAGCGGCGGACGCTTCGTCATGGGGTCAAATAAGGTTTTTAATATTATGTACTACGTCATTGTTACTATAGCAATTATCTAAATAGTTTCGCACAAGCAGAAATTCCGAGTCCATAAAATATAATTGACAACTAAACCAGTTTACTCATTACAACCAGTTTGTAGCGATGATAGCTTAGTGGTTTGCGAGGTCGGTATACATGCCGAACGGCGTGGGTTCAAACCTCAACAACGGGCTTGAGCTGCCGGTGAAGGTAAACATCGTCCGATGGTGGCAGGTTACGTACCACCCTAAAGTTGAAAATCTGTAGTTAAGCACCTAACAGTGTGTTCCGGCAGACAAATTTGGTCTCATTTTCCTTGTGATGACACGTGCCATTGAAATGACTCATAACAACTTGGTAAGTTATAAGTTTGAAATATATTCCCACGCAACCAGTCTAGTGGATTTTCCTTCCGTTTCATAAACTCCCAGCGTCATTCATAGCCCGTTTGCTGTTCACGCGGACTTTATAACGATTGTAAATATGAAAACAAACCGTTGGTCTAGACCGCAACTTGTGGTCTTTTTTTTTTTTATTGGTCGACAGGCTAGGTTTTTGACCACAGCTCACCTGATGTTAAGTGAAGGTGTGGTCGAAGATGGTAAAGCACACCTAGTCTGGAATGGAACTGGCTCTCAAGTGAGGCTGCCGGAACACACCGTTAGATGCTTGGCGGCAAATTTTCAACTTGAGGGGGGTAGCTAGCCAGCCGAGTACTAGAAAGTACCCTACCACCATGCTATGGTTTCCTCACGATGTTTTCCTTCACCGGCAGCTCAAGCTCATTGTTGGGGTTTGAACCCACGCCCTTCGGCATGCGAACCGACCGCGCTAACCACTGGGCTATCATCGCTACAAAAGGTCTTACCTCATAAAGCGGTTTTGTCTTCTATAAAGCGTTTATGTTTGAGTTTTTGCCTATTTACTAAATAAATAAAATATCGTAGGACATTTCGCGCAGTGCCATATAGCCCCAAACTAAGCAAAGCTCGTACTATAGGAATATTTTGTAAATGCATATTTGTAATCTCACTAATATTATAAATTTGAATGTTTGGATGGATGGATGTTTGTTACTCTTTCACGTAAAAACTACTGAACGGATTCAGATGAAATTTGGTATGGAGGTAGCTGAGACCCTGGATTAGAACATATGCTACTTTTTATTCCGAAAACATTTAGCGGGTAACACCGCAGGGTGCAGCTAGTATTATAAATGTGAAAGTTTGTGAGTATATTTGTTACTCTTTCACTCAAAAACTACAGAACGGATTTGGATGAAATTTGGTATGGACGTAGCGTGGGCCCTGGATAAAACATAGGCTACTTTTTAATCCGAGTAGCTCGTTAAGCAAAAAAAATCACGTTTGTTGTATGGGAGTCCCTTAAATATTAATTTTATTCTGTTTTGTTTTAGTATTTTTTTGATAGTGGCAACAGACACAGATTACATCATCTGTGAAAATTTCAACAGTCTAACCGTCACAGTTCATGAGATACAGCCTGGTGACAGACGGACGTATAGCGGTGTTTTAGTTATAGGGTACCGTTTCACCCGTTGGGTACGGGACGCTAAACAAGCTATGCGATAAATTGCATCTGTAAAGATACTAATCAACACAGAATACATACCTACTAGGTATAATTAAATATTCCCAGCGGCGCCGCCAATTTGACGTCGCGTGCCATAATAATCAACCTATAGACTAGTGGTGTCTATGCATCTATCACGCCAAACATAAGCTTGGTATAGTCCATGCCAGCAACTCCGCGGAAATAGGTACAATCAGAAATTAAACCATGGATTGCTTGAATGAACGTTATTCCGGTTATAAATAATGTATAAATAATAAATGTGATAAAACTAAATATTAACAACTTTATTTTACCGTCCATTCAACGTCGGGCAGTCACTTTCTCAGGCTGTTTGTTGTGGCATTAGCATACTTTTTTATTACGAGCGTTTAACCGTCAATTCTCCTAATGTTAAACGAAGATGCGGTCTACGGTGAAACACGCTCGCCTAGAAGAAACCGATTCACTGGCGACTTGAAGGCATACAGATTATATTTATCAGGGAACACTCACTCGGGCAGCAACTTCCAATGATAAACAGTTCGTACAATGAAGGTAGATTCGAACCGTTTGGTTCAAGTTTTTGGAATATCGCCCATTAAACGGTGTCACTTCTTAGAACTATTAGCTGTCCGATGGTAGAACGGGCAGGGAAGGAATTAGATCATGTAGATCTGAAGCGTACTCTCCAGTGTATCAGGTAGAAAACCGACAGACAAGAAGCGAGTAATGAAATTCATTAGCAATTGCTAATGAGTTTCAGTGTGTGCCATAGAATTGGAACACAGAACCTCCACATTGAAAACCAGACGGTCTCCCAAATCGGGTGCCGATTCTTTTCGGATGACGTGTCAATACGTTATTTTATCTGTGCTAACAGTAATAAATTATGTAGCTGTAATGTTGTTACGTTTATGTATTATTAGTTGTGTTTTTTTAATAGAAATCAGACCGGTCCGTGGGGATTCCCTCTAGTAGCAAAAACTCAAAATGTTATCATTTACATAATTACAACTCGTTTGCATGTGTTACGGTTTTTCTAACAATCTAGACGGTATTTTACGTTATACGTATTGTATCTTGGTTCATTGGTAGTATGTCTGCTCCAAAAGCCGAAGGGCGTGAGTTCGATATCCACCCAGCACAAGCATTTTGTGATATAAACAAATGTTTGTTCTGTGTCTGGGTGTTCTGTATGTATTATAAGTATGTATTTACAAAAAAAAAACTATTTAAGTACTCTATCAGTTATCTGTCTTCTATAGCACAAGTTTTGCTTAGTTTGGGGTCAGATGGCGCTGTGTGTAATGTCCTATGATATTTATTTATTTATTTTAAACACAGGTTAAAACCAAATTAGCCCTGTTGGTACATTAGTAGTATGTCTGTTCCGAGAGCTGAAGGGCGTGGGTTCGGTTCCCACCCAGGATAAACATTTTGTGCTATAAACTAATATTTGTTCTGTGTCTGGGTGTTCTGTATGTATTTACGAAAAACAATATTTAATTCTATCAGTTATCCGACTTCCATAGTACAAGCTTTACTTAGTTCTGGGTCAGATGGCGCTGTGTGTAATGCCCTACGATGTTTGTATTTATTTATTTTGTTTTGTTTATTTATCTTACGGGCAACCCTAACAGTAACATTTAATGGGATATTTACAATAAAAATAAAATTTTCAATGAAGACATAAAATAAGAATTAATCAATATTAGACAAGCTTTAATTTAACAATAAATACAGGAAACATTAAAAAAAAAGTTATATTTATAACTTGGGCTATTTAGTTTTATGTTTCATTTTTAAATACTTGTAATAAATAATAGTTAATGCTTAATACTATTACAAAATTTTAATTATACTATAATTTACAGTTAAAGATTTTAATAATCCAATTTTGAAACTAAAATAATGTAAAAAATAAAGAAATATCATTCATTTTCATATTTTTTATTTTTTTATTCATGTAATATAATTATATAGTTGGCATTAGCTTGATTTTGCCATAACATTGGACTGTTACGTGCTAATTTCAGACTGTGTTTAGTTTGTATGTTTGTATGTTTATTTCTGATAAACAAAGAACTTATAAAAAACAAATAAAACACACATGACATTACTAATAATTATTGGAATACTGATGACTTTAACAATAAATTAAATAGTCATGATATCAATAAATAAACATGACAGCCCCGTTGGCTCATTGGTAGTACATCTACCTTGAGAGCTGTAGGGCGTGGGTTCGATTCCCACTCAAGCCAAACATTTTGTGAATAAACAAATGTTTGTTCTGTGTCTGGGTGTTCTGTATGTATTATAAGTATGTATTTACAAAAAAAAGTATTTATGTATTCTATCAGTTATCTGACTTCCATCACACAAGCTCTGCTTAGTTTGGGGCCAGATGGCGCTGTGTGTATAGTCCTACGATATTTATTTATTTATTATTATTATTAAACATTGAAGGACATTTACCACAGCGCCATTTAGCCCCAAACTACGTACAGCTTGTATTGTAGGAACCAGACAGCTGACAGAATACTTAAACTTAAAATACTTTCTTTTTTTTTTGTAAATACATACAGTACACCCAACCACAGAACAAATATCGATGTTAGTCACATAAATGTTAGTCCTGAGTGGGAATCGAACCCACGCCCTTCATTCAGCTCTCGTAGCAGACATACTACCAATGAACCAACAGGGCTGTCAATATTATATCAATATCAAATATGTAATAACTTTTTGAACAATTTTTTTTTATGTAACGGTAATGAGACGAACGAGATGCTCTCCTGATGGTAAGAGAACAGACAATGCCTGCCCATGACCGCTGCAACAATACACATAACTTTGAGTAGCAAAACAGTCCAGGGCATCGCTGGTTAGTCTAAACAGCCCAGTAATTTCAGAATATCATAATATCTGGTACTGAGGTGGTACCTACCTAGATGACCTCCTGCTAAGGAAATCTACCACCAAGAAAGACTGTACCATAAAAAATGGAAAGGTACATAAATAATAACACAACAGAAATAATTTTGTGATCTCTACCACAATTTAATCATATTTTCAGTATAATCACACCTGTAGAAAATATTGCTACCTTATCTAACAATAATACGGTATAATTATTTATTTACCTATCAACACCAATTATTATTAAAATTAATTACGAGAGAATTAAAAGTTAAAGAGTTGTTTGGGTCATTTAATTTAATAGTGATTTTAAGTTCGAATTTCGTTGAAAAATTAATTTGATATAAAAGCGCACACTTTTTATCTGCAGTAATGGCATATATTAAAATTAAATTAATATTAATTACAATACAAATCGGACAAAATGTTTGTTCTTTTTTTTAAATGTAATGTGACAAACAAGACTCTCTCCACGGTAAGAGATAACTCTGATAAGATCTGTCCATTTCAGCGATACACAAAACTTTGAGTAACAAGATTTAGCGCTCATTACTTTGTGACTTTCGATGGATAGTCTCAACAGCCCATTAATTTAACTAGCTGCAGTACCCTTCAAACCAGAACACAGTAATGTTTACAAACCACTGTTTGGCGGCAGCATATCTGGTACTGCGGGGGTACCTAACTAGACGACTTCCTACTAAGGAAATCTCCTACCAGGTGAACGAATAGTCCAGTCATATTTTGAAATTGTAAATGTTTTTCATTCAATCGAATATATAGAGGTTTCTTCTTAGAATGAGAGGAACAAAAGTGTCAGAGATGTTACATCGTTATCACAACATAAACTCAAAATTATAAGTCGAACTAAGAGTAACTTAACTTTTAAGTATTAACAAATTTAATCACTTAATACATTGTCATGTTGGATTTAATCACCGGAGGATCTAACTCGGAACAAAATCTTACAATAACCGAAACGTCGAGGTCACTACCTAATTGCGCACCTAATCTTACAACAGCCGAAACATAGACTATCTATAACTTTTAAGCTTTGCCAAATTTAATCACATAAAACATTATTATGTTGGGCTTTAACACTGGAGAACCTAATCGCGCACAAAATCTTACAATAGCCGAAACGTGGAGCGCAATAAGAGTAATCGTACTGTTTTTTATGGTTGACATACTAGATGTTTGACCACGGCTCATCTGATGTTAAGACGTCATGTGTTGCCACAACCTAACAGTGATTGGTCTCTAGGTTCACTTGGTGGTAGAACTCCTTAGCAGGAGGTCGTCTAGGTAGGTACCACCGCAGTACCAGTTATTCTGCCGCTAAGCAGTAGTGTGTAAGCGTTACTGTGTTCCGGTTTGAAGGGTACTGCAGCTAGCGAAATTACTGGGCTGTTGAGACTAACTCTATCAAAAGTCTCAAAATAATGAGCGCCAAAGCAGTGATGCCCTGGACTTTGTTTTGTTACTTAAAGTTCTGTGTATCGCTGCGATGGTCATGGACAGGCGTTATCTCTTGCCATCAGGAGAGCGTCTCGTACGTCTCATTACTTATGACATAAAAAAAAAAGATGCTATTTAGGTTTTTTGTGCACGATGAAATCCCGGCGATAAATAAATAGTCAAGTTTTTTTTTAATTGAACTGAAAATCAGTAATGTCAATACATGCGTACACTATCATTACAAAACATTCTTAATAGTTAACATTGACTAGAACAAATACATATACATATATATGTGTAGCCCAACTAAATACTTTGTATTTATTTTTGCGCTAAGTTCAAACAGTAGCATTTCTTAGCTATCTAATGTAGATTTGGATATATGGGGTATCGCCCGAGTGGCATTACCATAATTTAAAAAAAAACATTTATTTGTGGGCATTCGAAATTTTTTCATCGATTCAGGCGTCCCTCGCGGAAGTTCATTTTGAGTGTTCAAGTTATACATTTAGTATATTTCTGCTTTGGTACAACAAAATGTATGTAACTTGTCGACATTTTTTTTAAAACTAACCGAAACTAAAATCTAAATAAACTAAAATAACCAGAAGTTTTTATATCCTCTTTTCGCTGCAGTACGAGTTGCCAACTTAGAGTTAACTTGAGTTATAAAATCTAATAAACTGTCGATGTTATTCTTTCTCTGACATCTAGTTATAATAAATAAATTAACAACCATATGAACAAAAACAATTATGATACATTTATTTGGGGCAACGCATAAAATACCAGTGTGGTGACTCTCGCTCCAGCTCGTACTTGGTGCAAAGGCTGGGTATTGCTATCCAGCGCAGTAATGCTGCCAGCCTCATGGGCTCCTGTGCACCAGGTTCAGTCAGGGGCGGGGTATTTTTTGACTGAATCTTTATTTTAATTTTGATTTTATTTTATTAGTATTTAAGTATGTGACATGATCATAGATTGACAGCGTTCTAAGTGAATGTAAAATATTTAAGATATTTTTTACTATTATAGTAAAAAAAAATTAATAGAAAAAAATTAGAATTCATTATGGTACAAAGAAATTATTGATATTTAATATTAATAAGTTACATTCAAAAATAAATCTAAATATATTTCGTTAAAATTGTAAGGCTTCCGTAATATTTATCTAATACTTAATTACATCATTAATTAATTGGTTAACATAATATTAATAATTATTCGTTATGTTAAATATAAGGAACAATAAATTCATATAAGGAAAGACACATATTATTATATTTACATAGAATTAGAGAGTAATTAAACATGTTAACAAATCAATAATCAGGAATTTTATTATTAGAAAGAAAATATATATTTTGTAACACCACAGAACAATACAAAAACAACAAACGGTTACAAAATAGGGCCTAATAATAATACCGCAGCATAATCCTGGTCATAGATTAAGATACCTTTTATTCCTGAATAATATTCCATAAGACGCATCTATACCAAATTTCAAGTGATACGTCTAGTTTGATTTTAGATAATTCAATAGGAACCTAACATTTTTCTAATATAAAATGTATCTTATACGTGAATACAGATAATGGACTATATGTGTGTAAAATTTTATTCAAATCCGTTGAACCGTTCATGTAGGATTGAGTAAGACACATCCAAACACCTAAACATACAAACTTTTACATTTATAATATACTAGCGGACGCCTCGCAGTTTCACTCGCGTAGTTCCCGTTCCTGTGAGAATAAAGGGATAAAAAATAGCCTATGTCACCCGGGGATAGTGTAGCACCCCAACGGTGAATTATTGAAATCGGTCCGGTACTTTTAGTGTCTATTCAATACAAACAAACAACCAAATCTTTCCTCTTGATTAGGGAATTCATATTTTTTGAAAATTTCGTCATTATTTTAGTTCATTGCAATAGTTAAAATAATGTGAAATTAGTTTTGTTTATTGACCTCGTAGTTTCGACCATGTTGTAATATTGATTTTTTGAATTCTGTTGCATTTTTTTTTTTATTCTAACGGAGATTGGTTCCTGACGTTACCACATACGTCAAAGAGTCACACACGTCACAATGTGATTGACAATATAAGAAATGTGTTTTTTTAAACGTTTTGAAATTCGGGGTATACTTTTGACCGAGTTTCATTTAATTACTCAAAACTTTTACATCAAATTAAAAAAAAGCAATCGGTAACTTCACTAAAACATAAGTATATATCTATTTTATTCATAAAAAATAATGTGGGGGTCATCGCTGACAATTTCGAGTATTTTAATTTAAAAAAAAATCTGCGGCTATTTTCAACAACTCCGACCTATTTTCAAAATTCTTTCCAGCTATTGTACTTCTTCAGGATTATATAATATACACATATTCTAACATTATTCAAAGCAAGTTTTCAAGAAAGTAAAACAATGTCGATGAATGAACAGATATTAATAAGTCCGACATTCCTGGTACTGGAATCGGATGAGATCAACGTGGCGTAACAGCTAATAAGTTGCATTCTCGATATAAAGAGGGCAAAGAGAAATCATGGAATAGCTAATAGGTCTTTTTCTCGTGGTAGCGGGGCGAGGATCGACCGTGAGATTGTATTCTAGCCAGGAAGCTGGGTGGGATATCCAGAGAAGCAGCGGGTCGTACTGGCGACGGACCAGTTCGCCCTTCCAGCCAGTGCGTTGACATCTCTCCCTTGCCCTGAAACAACGATCAATAACTTTTTTCAAAAAAATAATAATTATGTATTTCCAGTAAGAATCGATTGCTTCAAAGTTGTGTTTCATATTTTGGAACTATGTTATCTAAATGTTTTGTTTTGGTTTAAACTGTACATTTTTGAGTAGGTACTATAACAATAAATAAATAAATAAACAGAGTAGAACCATTTATGATATTTGAATACAACTATTACATTTATGATGTTACGTTTAGACCGCAGACGAATTTCCGTTTCAATATGCTAATGTTAGGTACATTTTCTGTAAATCTGTCTGACACGCAGGGTACGCATGGTTGTATGACGACAATGTACTTACCCAAGTTGTTGTAGGTCAGACATTCACGGTGTAATAGATTGTTTAATGATGATTAATTATAATTATAAGTACTGTACAGTGCTTATTACTTACAATGTGGCATCAAGACTCGTCACTTGCAACAATTCTCGTAGAGGCTTAGAACTGAGGTACGGCGTTCGGAACCGTACGATAATTATCGTACATATACAATAATTTCATTACTTCGTACGATGTACAATGGTTACACTACTATTGTACGCAAAATGTACGATAATTACCATCATGTGGCAACATTAGACAATTACACTAATAGCCAATATCCTAATAACAAATATAAAATAGTTTTGCTATTAGCGTCATCTATTGGCTCATGTCTTTTGTAGGAACTGAGGTAGGAACTCATGCTGGCGTTTCATGTCTCAATCATTTCATTCGTTGCTGGCGTCTGTCTTTGTTTCTGAATAAAACCGTAGATTATGCTAATAATCTACTGTTTTATTCAAGCAATTGTGATTTACCGCCAATAAAGACCAAAATAAATGCCAGTAGCTGTGATTTCACTGTAAAATTATGCTCCATTTGTCCATAAATGGTAACAATTTATTTGTATGGAAGTCGAACCACCTTAACTTGAGTGCATTCATGCCGCATATTATATAGAGCCCTGCTGACACGCGGTTCAAGTACCTGATTTTTGTTAAATTTTTATTATTTACCTGTTTTATCTTAATAAATTACTGAACTAATTATTACTTTCATAGTATTATGTCCATATGAGCCAAAATTAAATTCAGCTAAAAGGTAACACAACATTAATTGTCTGTTAGGCGATAGGAAGTTCGCCGGGTCAGCTAGTAAACACATATTTTGAGGCAAATGGATAAACTAGGGCAAAAAATACTATACACGTACGGGCATTCAGTTGATTCTATTTCATCTTACTTTTATCGTATATCAACTACAAGCAAAAGCTCTCTGCAAAAATGGGAAAGGCATCCATATTTTTTTATGATCCGTGAACTATGTAGATAGGTGCGACTTTGGAAATTAAGGAGTGCCTATGAGTTACGTGGGTAAATAAATTCCTCTTAGTTATCCATAAACATTAGCACATTTTGTCATTTAATATTTATAATTTATGATTTTTGATAGTTGATTGATTCAGGCGTTACTTTGCGGAAGTTCATTTTGAGTATTCAAGGTAGGTACCTATATTTAGTTTATTTCCGCTTAACAGTCGTTTCACTGTTGGGACTAAAACGACTAGCGGAAATAAACTAAATGTTATATACCTTGAATATGTTATGTTTTTTGTTTATTAATGTTTCTTTCTTTTTATGTTTTCTTGGTGGTAGATTTCCTTAGCAGGAAGTCGTCTACCACGTCGGTACCACCGCAGTACCAGATATTCTAGCGCTAAGCAGTAGTGTGTAAACATTACTGTGTTCCGGTTTGAAGGGTACCGTAGCTAGCGAAATTGCTGGGCTGTTGAGACTACCCATCGAAAGTCTCAAAGTAATGAGCGCCAAAGCAGCGATGCCCCGGACTTTGTATTGCAACTCAAAGTTCTGTGTATTGCTGCAATGGTCATGGATATGCGTTATCTTACCATCAGGAGAGCGTATCGTTCGTCTCATTACTTTTACATAAAAAACCCGTTACGCCAAAATCCATTACTTGAAGGTGTGAACACATTCTATTTATTTATTAACATTTTTATCTATTTACTACTGGTAACACAGCGGGGTGCTGCTAGTTGTATTATATTGTTAAAAAAAAATATATATTTGTATACATTCATAGACAAAATAAATTAAATTAATTTTAAATTTTATTAATTATAGTAATGAGTAAAAAATGTCACAAATATAATAAGTAACTTACTTTGACATCGACCACGCCTCTAGGACTGGTTACAAAGAGGCCAGTTTTATGCAGAGCCCTCTTGACATCATCGGATATTTGGATCTTCATTGCTGAAACAATCGATGAAGGATTTTAGACTACTGAAATATGAAATAACGGGCAGTTTTTGTAGTAAATAAAATAAATAAATAAATGTCGTAGCACTATACAGTATACACACAGCGCCATCTGGCCCCAAACTAAGCTGAGCTTGTGTGATGGAAGTCAGATAACTGATAGAATACATAAATACTTTTTTTTTTGTAAATACATACTTATAATACATACAAAACACCCAGACACAGAACAAGCATTTGTTTATTCACAAAATGTTTGCCCTGAGTGGGAATCGAACCCACGCCCCAAACCATGCTATGGTTTCCTCGCGATATGGTTTTCCAGCTCAAGCTCATTGTTGGGGTTTGAACCCACGCCTTTCGGCATGCAAATCTACCGCGTTAACCACTGAGCTATCATCGTTTGACCGCCGCCACCAATCAATCGCCACAATCGTACCACCTTCGAAAATGTGGCTTTCGATTTGAGCACGCTTACTTGACAATAACTTGAAAGCATTCAGATTGCAGTCAAATCGTTTCTTTCGAGTTTTGGAATACCAACCATGTAGTTTGCAGCTTGCAATATGTGAAATAGACTTTAAACTTACGTTCGCCCGTACTCTCCATTCGACTTGCTGTATTAATTGTGTCTCCGAAGAGGCAATAGCGCGGCATTTTACTGCCGACAATGCCTGCCACACACGGACCCGTGTGAATGCCACTCCTCATACATAGCATCTGAAAAAAATGACTATTTTCCATCACGGAATATCACTCTTACATACCTACTTAACTCGTAACGATTACTTTGCTCAGGTGGACAAGGTACGACCTAATAAAGACCGCAGAAACGCGCTGGATGCGAGCCGCTTCCAACCGGTCTTTTTGGAAGTCAATGGGGGAGGCCAATGTTTTTTTTTAAATGTAAATGTAATGAGACGAACGATGCGCTCTCCTGATGGTACAAGATAACGCATGCCCATGACCATTGCAGCAATACACAGAACTTTGAGCAGCAAAACAAAGTCGGGGGCATCACTGCTTTGGCGCTCATTACTTTGAGAATTGAGTTAGTCTCAACAGCCCAGTAATTTCGCTAGCTGCAGTACCCTTCAAACCGGAACACAGTAATGTTTACACACTACTCCAGCACTGCTTTGTTCAGCAGTGGACGTCCTACGGCTGAAATGATGATGATGATGACTTTGCTCAGACATTTATTGAAATTTGACATTTTAATTAGCTTTAAGTTTGCGGTAGATATCTGTGGTTGGATCGGACCACGGATTCATTCGTCTCAATCTTTAAAAATGTAGTCGTCAACACTACAGCGATGACTCACTGATTTTATTTACGATATTTAGATTGAGTGTCACTTCCTTTCAGTAGTAGATCGTTTTCCTGCGGTGATCAACCTATTGAGGATGATTCAATTCATGGCCATTGTCACGCTCTTACATAATCATTTACAGACTCATATTGACAATCTTTTGAAATGATAACATATCTCAACCATGTTATAAGTTACTAGCGGATACCTCGCGGTTTAGCGGTACGTATGAAGAAGGTGGAATCATGCAATACAGGGATAGAAAGCCTATGTCACCCGGGGATAGAGTAGCTTCCCAACGGTGAAAGAATTTTTAAAATTGGTTCAGTAGTTTTTAAGTGTATTCGTTACATACAAAAATACAAATCTTTCTTCTGTGTAATGCACAGTATATATAACAGTTTCTTCAATGCGCGTCATTCGACACTTTAGGCATAAAAATACTACTATTTACATAAACACTCGAAAAACGCAAGTTTTGGAAAACAATACAACGTGGCAATATATTTCCAAGTTCGCGACAAAACTTCCTCATCATCTCAGCCGTAGGAGCTTTCACTGTTGCTCATAATCAATAGATTTCCATAAAAACCGGTTGGAAGCGGTTCGCACACAGCGCGTTCCTGTGGTTTTTATTAGGTCCATCCATAAGGTGAATACACGATCGTGCGCTTGCTGGTCGGAAATTATAATATTACAAAACACTCAGACACATAAAAATACCTTTGTTTGTCACACAAGTCAGTTCTGAATGGGAATCGAACATACGCCCACCAGCTACGAACGAACAGGGCGATCCAGACATTCAATAAAAAACAATTATTTGGAAGGTTTATAATATGTAGGTACATAATTATGTCCGTGGTAAAGCCCGAGTGAGTAGCTAATATTTTTTTTTATGTAATGATTCGAACGAAGCACTCTACAGATCGTAAGAGATAACGCCTGTCCATGATTATTCTAGCATTACAGATAAATAGATAAGAACTCTTTACATACTCTTTACTCTGCGCACACCATAAACAAAAAAAAGGACAGAAAACAATAGAATCTAGTCATTATTTAGTCTACCTAGAACTTTGAGTTACAAAACAAAGTTCGAGACGTCTGCTTTTGCGCTAAACTTTGTTACAAAGTTTAGCGCAATAGCAGATTATACTACAAGGTCTTATTATTACAATTTCAAGATAATAAAAACGATTGCTTTTAAATCTGGAATTACCGGAATATTACCTGGTCTGGCCGGTGAGGGAGACGGCACATAGACGTGGCTTCCAGAAGTTCTAGAGCCATGCTTGCTATCTCTGTCACGTGCTTGTTGCCTGGTACACAAGATATAAACTATTAGTTTTGTCATCTAAAGATGCAGATAGACTTGATCACAGCAGCATTAAATTAAGTCGAACTAAACTATATAAGTAGAATGCTTCCAATCATGCAATACTGGATGAAGGTGCATATTGGGCATTCTGGATCCAAACAGCAATATTTATGTAGGTAACGATTAATATAGGTTGACGATTCTAGTTGATTTTTATTTTATTGTGTTATTTTTATTTGTGATTTGTTATATTTAAGTTTGACATATTTATTATTTTAAATTCAATTTCAATTTTAATGAGTTTAAGCGTTGTATACACTGAGCTACCATCGCTACGTTGTTGCAGATGTCTAAATAAATATAAAGCATAATCGTTTTTTTTTACTTGGATAAGCTAGCTTTGCTTTGACCACAGCTGATGATCAGCTGAACCTGAGGTTAGGTCGAAGATGATTTGACTCAACCACCTAGCGAGAATCTCCTAAGATTGGTATTGGTGATTTTGCTTTTTTTTAAGTGACAAAATTTATCGATTCCCGTCACCGACATACCAATATGACGTTGTTTAAGTTTTTACTTTAGTCGGCATTCTTGACGAATGCCAATTTTTTTAATTTGTGTAATATTTTTTGTTATAAGAAATATTTTTATTTACTTACCGTTCCTCACAGGCAGCCCCGATGCGACCATATATGAGTCACCTATCGTCTCAATTTTATACACGTCATAGCATTCTATTCTCTCATCAAATAGCTTGTACACCGAATTCAGGAAGCTTATAACCTGAAAAAAAATAGAATCTGTAGCGAAGTATGAGTTGTGAGCTAAAAAAGTAGTAAGTCATAAGGGGATCGTCGAAGTCTTTTTTACAAATATTAAAAATATAAAAGTTTGTATGTTTGGATGTTTGTTATGCAAAAACAGATAAACGTATTTGAATGAAATTTGGTACACATATAGTTTCTTACCCGAATCAACATAATTAATAGTTTATGTATCAGAAAAATATTAGATTCCTATGGGATATTCAAGAAACGAGTTACTGGGCGTATGTACTTGAAAATTGGTATAGATGCGTCTTTCGGAACGTTCATGACAATAAATTATGTCATACTAGCGACCCGCCCCGTTATGCCATCGGGGGATAGTGTAGCTTCCCAACGGTGAAAGTATTTTTGAAATTGATCCAGAAGTTTTTAAGTTTATTTGTTATATACAAAAATCCAAATCTTTCCTCTTTATAATATTAGTATAATCATAATCATTTCATTGGTAATAAGACAATTACAAGTCAGACACATATATATATATATATATATATATATATATATATAATAAATAACTGTGAGAGCAATGTTAAATTATATATTCAATTACAAAATTAATAAAATTGCAAAATAAATGTAATCAATAAAAAATATGAAAAATAAAATTAAAATTGCAATAACAAATGTCAAGTGAATCAAAATAAATTTTATAAAAATATGTCAAACCAAAAAATAATAATGGTACAAAAATAATATTATTAGAACTGTAATTAACATTTAAACTATAATTTATTTATTTAATTATATAAAATAAAATTGTCAATACAAAAATTAATTAGGATTACAAATTAAATATCACATACATACTTAAATACTAATAAAATAAAATCAAAATTTGAATAAAAATTCAGTCAAAAAATACCCCGCCCCTGACTGAACCTGTTGCACAGGAACCCATGAGGCTGGCAGCATTACCGCGCTGGATAGCAATAGCCAGCCTTTGCCCCAATTATATCTATGCCACTGCCCATCGCATGGCATGTTGATTTAAATGGTCCGATGATTTATGACCAGCTTATAAGCAAGTCAATTGGTGAAATGTATCATTTTCACTTCTCACTTGGTACGGTGTAGACACAGCTGCAATAGCAGTGAAACCCACGATGTCGCTAAAATAAACAGTTACTGATGCGAAGAACTCAGCAGGGACCTGTAATAGAACGAGACGACAATTCACTATAGTTTGACCGTAGCTCAGCTAATGTTAAATGAAGGTGTGGGTAAAGATGGTAATCACAGTCTGGAATACTAGTAAAAATACTCAATTGACAATTGACTCCTTTTTTTTAATGGTTGATAGGTAAGGTGTTTGCCCACAACTCATCTGCGGTGGTACGATTTCCATACAAACAATTTTTTTTCCATTTATGGACAAATGGAGCATAATTTTACAGTGAAATCACAGCTACTGGCATTCATTTTAGTCTTTATTTGCGGTAAATCACAGTTTCCTGGAGCCGATCTCCGACCGAAATATATAGTGTGTTAATACACAATATATTATACAAAATAAAAACAAACAATAACTTTATACAAACTAAAAACATACAGTTGATGGGCAGAGTACACCGGTACACTGACAACGGCGATCGGTCGCGACACAACTACAAGTCTGACGGTAAATAAAGCACAAGCAGGACAGATAAAAACTGGTTCTAGTTTACCGATAGAAGAGAATTATATCCATATTGCGTAATATCCATGGGTAGATAATTAGGTTTACACTCACAGCATAAATAAAGTTTTTTAATAAACCAAATTCATGAAAAACGAATCACAAAATACGAAGTTTTCACAAAGTTTAATTAAAATTCTTGGGAACGTGTAAGGCTTTTGAAAAACTCGTGGCTAACAAAGTTCAGACCGACCGTGTACCTTATACCTACTTAATTAGGTGTCTATGTTAATAATAAGGTTAACTATAACAACACATATCATTACAACCACACAAGGTGAACAGCTTGAGTTAGTAAGCCGAAAGAAGATTTGTATTTTTGTATTTGAGGTCATTGTGACGTGACGCGATGTGATCCTTTTTGTTATTTACATAATGTAATGCAAAAATGATATTCTGTTTTGTGTATCGAAATAAATAAGCAATTAGTTTTGATCGAGGTTTTGGAAACGACCATGAAACGATGTCACTTTTTTGAGCTTCTGGCTGTCCGATATAAAAATAGGCATGGTATGAATTAGACCATGTAGTTCTGAAGCACAGTCTCCGACATGAATCCGATAAACTAGCAACTTTGGGACGATGTTCTCTAATTTAGCTTACTATACATATAAATTGTATTTTTTTTTCTTTGGTTTTGTCGTCGCATTTTAAGCATTTGCCGGTGTCAAGTGTTTTATATTTTCAAATAAGTTGCCTCGTAGCTATAGTATAGTCAAAGTCCAGTCCGTGTCAGTCAAGTCCAGTCATGCTTTAATAAAGTAGTGGCGACTATACTATAAAGCTTTGATGGTGTTTTGGAAGCAACACAAAAAATCATGTTTCACCACATTATATCATTTTCCCACACACACGCTTGTGATTCGACACTATGAATAAATCACCACTATTTTTATGCATAACCACTCGACAAAACACTAGTTTTGGTAAAAAATACAACAGGGCGACAAGACTCTTTCCGCGTTCCCGCCAAAACTCCATATTGTATATATTAATTAGTTTACCTGTTGTGTTTGTTTCAGCTGCTTGGCGACGCTTGCTGGCAACATTTGGTAAAGCAAGGAATCGCTAAGCTCTTTTTCATATTCCAACTCTCCCGCCTTCTCAGCAAGATTTCTGGCATAAATCTGTCCACAATATTTAGACACACATTATTACAATCATGGCCGTGGCCATTACTTTCAAATTTAAAAAACGAAACCCTTTTGTATGGTTAGGCAAAAAAGTGCTACTGTTATTAATTATTAACATTTAAATTATTGGTATCAGCACTCCACTTCACCGTTCCACTTAGTTTGTCCCACTGCAGGGCAAAGGCAAAATTAAAGGAACCCTTTCTTTCATTTTGCCTTTGCCCTTTCATTTTTCTCTGTTTTTTGGAAGCCAAGTTCAGTCTCACTAGGAGGAGATACCCCTTAGTATAACCAGCATTATGCCCCTATTTTGTAACAGTCTGTCTATATTTTGTTTGTTCTGTCTGTATTTTTTAGTGTGTTTGGATTTGTATTAAAAAATAAAAATTAATTTCTGTCTTCCCTTAATTTTTCTTTATAACTTCAACCCTCCATCTCTGTATAAATATTTAGGCTGTTCACTCCGGTCCGGTACAAAAAAAAATGATATTAACCTGTATTGTGTTAACCGCGTTTCTAACAAGGGCTATGATGATGGGGGAAACGAAACACACGAGGATCAGGATCCCAGAGCAGACCAACTCGCTCCGTCTCGCTTCCGTCAAGCTCTCGTTCACTCGGTCCCTGAAAAACCGAAACATCGCGTGAAACTAACGTAATAAACGCGAAAAAGTTGCAGGTATGTATGTATATATGTTTGCCCTTTTCACGTTGCATTTGCTCAATTGATTTGCGTGGAATTTGAAAGTAGCTTATGTAGATTTAACGCTTTGTTATTGTTGATAGGCTAAATGTTTGACCATAGACGTTAAGATATGGTTGACCTAGCCTGGAAGTGAGACTGCTGGAATACACCATCTTAGACCGCATCATCACTTAACATCAGCTGAGATGGCAGTCAAACGTAAACCCATATATAAGGTGGGCTTTACCATCTTCGACCACACCGTCATTTAACATCAGGTAAGCTATGGTCAAACACATAGCTTGTAAACTATAAAAAAAAAAGATTTGATTCAACTAATACTGCTTTTCAAACCTTTACCAGAACTACTCCTTGAGCTTATGAATGTTTATGGTAGAACAAAAACTTTTAATAGATATTTTGTAGATATTTTCCTAATTGATTGATTCAGACGTTACTTTGCGGAAGTTCATTTTGAATATTCAAGGTATATGTTTAGTTTATTTCCGCTTTTATTTTCCTAATTAGTATAACTCATAAAGTTTGAATAATAGTTTATTTGTGACAACTAACCATCTACGAAATAGATTTATAAATTATTTTTATATCTGGACAACAAATTATACTAAGTTATGTTATTGATAGCAGTTATAAGTGTTCATTTTAGTTATTCTGAGACGAAATAATTTGAGAAAATGATCCATTGATTTGTCTTTTTTTTAAAGCTTATTAAGAGTTAGTTTGTACTTTTGACATCTATCATTTTGAGAGTCTGAATCTCAGACGAATAATCAGGTCTGAATAACTAAATCATTACTTCAACAATATCATAACTATCGATGACGTTCACATAACTTTAAAATAAACGGTGACCGAAAAGAAATCTTACATCTGCCTAACAGCGGGTGCAAAATCGATTTCAGTTAATTAAGATACCTTATATTTTCTCGGAGTTGTTTCTGGACCGCTCGTAGTTTATCGAGGAACGTAGCAGTTTGATCGAAGTAGTCGATGGCATCTGTAACGCTTCCGTCTTGATGTTTATTGTCCATTATTTGCTGGTTTCTGGAAAAAAAATGCTCAGGGTTTATGAAGTTCTGTAATGGCGTTATATTATGAAAGGATATTCATCTCCATTCCACATGGCGAAAATCTCGTGAAGGACAAACTTAGCAAGTACGTTGACTCGGCTCATAAGGTAACCGCCATGTGGGATGTTGACTCGACGATTGTTGTCCTGACGGTCGTCGCGGGAACGGTTTGACAAAAAGTCTTACCAATATTTTTTTACCTACTCCGAAACCTCGCTGCTTCTTTGGAGCAGTGCGTTTAGGGTCATAGAGTAGATTTTAAATAATTTACATCTTAAAAACGCGGCATAAACCTCGGCGCATAACTAGTCTATACAAAATAAATATCAATTGATATTTTTAGGCACGTAATTTGAAAACGCCTAAAGTGACTTAGCTCATTGTATTTTAAAATGTTCGAGATACTTCGAATGAAGTTCACTTAATAAAATACGTAGATGCGAGGTCGAGGGTGGTACCAAGTTCAAACAGGAATAAACTTACTTTTTTTCTAGCACCTGGTACTCAGGACTGTCTTCCTTAATGTCTTTATGAAGAGGTATCAGCGATGGCACCAAGTTCAAGGTATTGTCTAGAAGATCTCGTCCCAACACCATGTGGGCAATAAACCTAAAAGAAACAAGTTTAATTAGAAAATAACGGCCGACCGCTTTAAAAAAAAGAAATATGAAACATAATCTTTACATCTGTAGCGACGACAGCTCAGTGGTTAGCGTGGTCGGTTCACACGCCTAAGAGCATGGATTCAAACCACAACAGTGAACTTGAGCTGCCGGTGAAGGAAAACATCGTGACGAAACCATAGCATGGTGGTAGGGTTTTTTCTAATGCTCGGCTGGCTAGCTGCCAACCTCAAGTTGAAAATCTGCCGCCAAGCAACGATGTGCTCCTGCAGCATCACTTGAGAGTTAGTTGCATTTCAGGCTAGGCATATTTACCATCTTCGATTACACCGTCACTTAACATCAGGTGAGCTGTGATCAAACACTTAACTTGTCAACTAAACATAAGAGCTCTGGAATCCCCCTGAAGCGACGACCAGCCGCTTTGATTTTTTTACAAAATCTGGGTAGTAATCAATAGATTACAGATGCCAACGGTCTCTAAGACTTACCGTTCGTATGCTTTGGGCTGGAGATATCCTCTAGCAAAATAATTGATGCCCAACACCGATGCTATTCCTTTACACTCGATACTGCGTAACAAGTTCTTGAATCCTACCAGATACCTGTCAAGGAAATGTTGTTAATTAATAAGTAATAAGTTGAACGGGACGCTCTCTTGGAGGTCAGAAAAAAGAATGTAAATAAATAAATAGTAATAGGAAATAATGCCTGTTCAGTAGTGTTCAGGACCATGGCAGCGATACGTAGAAGTAAATAAAAAAATGTTGTAAGACATTCTCACAGCGCCAATCTGCAAAGCTACTAACCTAACTTTAAAAACTTAACAAAACTAACCTTACCTCCTCTGGCGGACTTTTAGATTAAGTTTTTTGTATAAATTTTGTAAATAGTATTAATTTAAGGTTTTTTTAATTATGTTTAATAAACAATTTACTTAGCAAATCTTGTACTATGGGAATCGGATAACTGATAGAATACCAGTGAAGGAAAACATCGTGACGAAACCATAGCATGGTGGTAGGGTATTTTCTAATGCTCAGCTGACAAATTATTAAGTGGCTATTGGCTAAGATAGCATATACGGCAAATATATTATAAATACCTAATTTAATTAGATTCAGTGCTAAGGATTTCCATTACGAAGTAGAATCAATTTTCAATCACGCTTTGTGGATTACGACTCACTTAAGAGGACGCTCGCAAATAGACAAGGCAATCTTCATTTAATAATCGGTTATGAAACTCGACCTACTTTGATAGGATGTCGCTTTGACCAATAAAGTCGTGGGACGCGCAACAGTCTCAATTTTTATTTTCTTTTGAAATGAAGAATTCTAAGCTTTGAGCATCTGTACAATGAGAATCTTTCAGCCAAAGCTTGGCTTTGCTCTCCCAAGCTTGGATAAAGAATAAACAAGTCTCGTAGGACATTACATACAGCACCATCTGACCCCAAACTCAGCTAAGCTTGTACTATGGAAGACACGCTGATGGAATACATAAACACTTTTTTATAAAAAATACATACAGAACACCCAGACACGGAGTAAATATTCAACAAACATATCCCTCGATTTCGTAATCGTCATTTTTCTGAATTCGCTCCTACTATGGTGATACGTATTCACGTGAAATATAGCGTTAGAGTCCCACATGTTTATTCGTCCACGGTGATGGTTGTGTGCCCGTGACGTCACTATTGACGACGCAACAGTCAACAGTCGTTAGATGCAGAATGACACCCAACAAGCCAATGAAGCGGAAACTCGGGTTTAAAATAGCAAAGTTATTACTTAGGCTCAGAAGTGATGGAGCGTTTATTTACCGCGCACGTCGCGTGATTCAGACACTGCAGTACAAGTCAAATAATAATGCATAAAATAATTTTAAATTAGACTCCCCCATTGACTTCCACAAAGACCGGTTGGAAGCGGCTCGCATTCAGTCTTTATTATGTCTAGCAATGCACGTCCAACGGCTGAAATGATGATGATGAGACATTTTGAACCCTAAGTTTAGCAATTACGTTAAAATCATTAAAGGTATGCTCCAACTTTAACCGGTTGATTCAGAATCAACTGAAATGTTGCGTCTTAATGAATTATTGGATTTTATGTTTACAGGTTTAGATGTTTGTTACTAAATCACACAAAAACGGCTGTACGGATTTAGACGTGATTTGACACACGTATAGTTTATTACTTGGTTTTATGTACATAATATTTTTTATATCATAAAAATGTTAGGTTCCTGTGGTATTAGCAAGAAACGAACTACTGGACGTATCCATTTGAAATTTCGTATAGATGCGTCATATGAAACATTATTCAGGCATAAAAGATATCCTTTATCTCAATCTGCTAATAAAATAGCCCTAATATATTTGTTATTTACACAAAACATGTCTCATTTCTCTCTGAAACGAATATTATAAAGATAACGCGGACGAAGTCGAAAGTGTAAGCTAGTCTAAAATAATTTTTTTAAACTGCTCCCATAGCGAACGTACATCGCATCATAAAATCTCATTCTCATTTAGTATATATTTTTGCATTCTAAGGAGACCGTGGGGCCTTAAACGCAGCGGACTTGAATAAAAAACGCTCCGTGAATTCTCACCCTAATTCCGATGGTTTACTGTGAGCTTAACTGCCGTGGAAAAGTTTACCGTCGGATATTGCTACTTTGTAGCTTTACTATTTTGAACAAGTTTATAATCTCCTTTTACAAAGGCGACCTACTGTGTTAGTGAGTGTTATTATTATCATTATACTAGCTGTGCCCCGCGGTGTTAACCGCTACATGTTTTTGGGAAAAAAGTAGCCATGTCAATTTCAATAAAATTTATATAGGGTCTCTAAAGTATAATCTACCAAGCAAAAAAAATCGATTCATAATTGGCGGAATGATCGTGTAACACACATACAAAAAAAAGTCGAATTGAGAACGTCCTCCTCTTTTGAGTCGGTTAAAAATGAAATAACACAAAAAATTGTGGCTTTAGGTCAGATGCAGAAACGAAGCGCACTCTCCAAATTGTATGCCGGAAAGCTGCGTAGCCGCCTTGTTAAAAAACCTTACCTCCAAATTGTGCTACTGTCGGTATCTTTGATTTCTTTAGTGAGGTGGTTTAGTAGAGCGGCATTTGCATTGGTGTACCACTCTACAGCCTCTGTCATCGACGTGCCATCGTTGATACTCGATCTGGGAACAAAATCAGAATTTTTATGAATATTTGACTTTCGCAAATAAATCTTTTTTTTAATGTAAAGGTAATGAGATGAACGAGACGCTCTCCTGATGGTAAGAGATAAAACTTGCCCATGACCATTGCAGCGATGTACAGAACTTTAAGTAGCAAAACAAAGTCCAAGCCATTGTTGCTTTGACGTATCCGGAATCAACTAATTCGCCAGAGAACTAAACTCACAATTATAGATCAGCGTATTAGCAAGCTGAACTGGCAAAGGGCTGGATGTATCTGTAAATAAATAATGTCGCAGAATTTATGATAGTAAACATATTCTAGAGTAGAGACCATCAATTTGCAAGTGTAGCATAGGACGCCCTGAGACTCCATGAAGTGAAAATATACGTGGGTCAGCTGACAATGACTGGAAGCGAAAATTCAAAAATCGGGCTGAGTGACATGTCTTGGGAGAGGCCTATGTCCACCAGTGGACTTCGATGAAGATGATGATGATGGGACACTGTACTGGTATCCATTTCAGCAACTTGATTAGACCGGCAACTGCGCGACGATACTATTGTGTGCTCAGAAGTTTCGTCCATTTATTTAAAATGTGGTTCGTTTGATAAGAACGGCGTAGCACGTAATATGGCGTAGCATTCGTAGCCACGTAGCACATGCTGCTAGTTGCTACATACAAGCTAACCAGGGGCCAAAACCTGAACTTTTCACAAACAAAGAATATAGAGTTAATAATAATTATCTTGTCATTAGTTGCATAATGATAAGGTACTCGGCTAGCTAGCTAAAATTCTCTAGTTAAAAACCTGCCGCCAAGCACCTAACGGTCTGTTCTGGTACCCTCACTTCAGAGCCAGTTTCATTCCAGGCTAGCTGTGTTTACCATCTTCGACTACACCGTTACTTAATATTAGTAAAGATAGTTGGTATTTACTTCTTTCTGACTACATAATCGCTTAATATCAAACAGGAATGTAACAAGGTTAAAAAATCTATAACCCGACTGTGAAAAAAATAGCTGTGCTAACTTTTTAAACCAACTTGTAATGCCTAGTTAAATTTAAACATAATAATTACATTTTTGTGATCCTCTTTTAATTTCCTTTGTTTCAATACCCTACTCGACAGGTTTGGTTACTTATTTTTTTTAATATACTATTACTTTTTCGCACCAAAAATTCGCCACTTTTTTAAAATTATTTATTTATTTCAATTAGTACCGTATATAAAACGAACTACACTAATGACAGTATTAAATTTAATTAATCTAAACTACGAACTAAATATCCTATGAAATCTAATAGTAAATAGTAATTAAAATCAGAATCAAAATGTAAACAAAGAAAAATAATAAAAAGAAAAATAAACATCTACCTAAAGACACTTGAGATTTTAAGACAAATATAACGATAACTTAACATTCAAAATCCATCCAGCGGTTTGGAAGATACGAGGTAATAAAAAAATGTACATACGAGATACGAGCGAAAACGCGCTTCCGTGGCAGTCGGATAAAAAAACCAGATGTTTTTTAACAGTACTCCGCCTGAAAGTATCGAATTCAAAGGCTTAGTAGAGCTAATAGCAACTCGATGACAAGGCTAGGATTCTTGTTTGTCAAGCCAACATTTACCCCGAATCTAATTTAAAGGGATGAAGGGTATCACAACGAGACTTGTGGCATTTATTGGATTCTTTACAGAAATAAATTGTATTTATTGCGGCATGAGGTAAATGACCCAGGGCATTCACTTACAAGATTAAGTGTGTCTTTACATGCTCTCAATGACAATAGCATACCCTTCATGTTCTATAGCTTACCATTAATTTACAAGACAGCTATTATGGACTTGGTGGTAGATCTTCTTAGCAGCAGGTCGCCTAGGTAGGTACCACCGCAGTACCAGACATTCTGCTGCCAAACAGTAGTTTGTAAACATTACTGCGTTCCGGTTTCAAGGACACTGCACCTAGCGAATTTACAGGGCTGTTGAGATTAACTATTGGAAGACTCAAAGTAATGAGCGCCAAAGCAGCGATTCCCCGGACTTTCTTTTACTACTCAAAGTTCTGTGTATTGCAGTAATGATCATGGACATGCGTTATCTCTTACCATCAGAAGAGCGACTCGTTCGTCTCATTACTTTTACATAAAATATATGTAATATTAAATAAAAAATAAATAGCGCAGGACATTACACACAGCGCCATCTGACCCCGAGCTAAGCAAATCCTATGGACTACGGACTATGGTAGTCAGATAACTGATAGAATACTTAAATACTTTTATTTGTACATACATACCGTACACACAGACACATAACAAACATTTGTTTATACCACAAAGTTTGTCCTGGGTGAGAATCGAACCCACGCCCTTCAGCTCTTGAAGCAGCCATTCTACCTATGAACCAACAGGGCTGTCTATATATTGAATACCCAGACACAGCATAAATATCTACATATATTCGTCACATAAATAACAATCCTAATAGGAATCGAACCCAAGCTCTCGAAGCAGAACAAAGTACTGCCAAATGAGCAAACAGAATGATTTTTTAATACCGATCAATTCACTGTTTTTGGCCTTTCGCACACGGCATGACACGGCATGTCACACACTTTTCACTGGCCCGTCGCACACGGCATTATACGGTGCTTGATCGCATACCCTGTTTGCACCGTTTCCAGACTCTCTCTTTCACATAATTTCAAAACAAAGACATTACCCAAAGCATCCAAATTAAAAGATTCCATTTATTTGCAAGTACAGTTTTTTTGTTACCTTTTTTACGATATCGTCAATAATTTGATAATAAAAGTTTAATGGTCTTTTTATGGCGAGGTGGTCTCAGTATTTTGTCCTCGATAAATCGTCGGCCTCACCTCGCCCTTGGATGAGTGTAACACGTGAGGATAACAAGAATGTGGATTCGACATAAAAGCACTCATCACATCCTCCTTACCTACTAGATTAAAAAGTTTACACAGCATTGTACTCTCTCTATCAGCCGTCGTCTCTCAATTAAACTTTCTTATTCTCATATCAAATCTATAGTCCTTTTTAAGAATATAATAGCGAATCATCATCATCATCATCATTTCAGCCGTAGGACCTCCACTGCTGGACATAGGCCTCGCCCATTGACTTCCACAAAGACCGGTTGGAAGCGGCTCGCACCCAGCGCGTTCCTGCGGTCTTTATTAGGTCGTCTGTCCACCTTGTGGGTCCTACGCTGCGCTTGCCGGTTTGTGGCCTCCACTCCAGAACTTTGCAGCCCCATCGGCCATCAGTTCTGCGTGCTATGTGCCCTGCCCATTGCCACTTCAACTAATAATAATGCTTGTAATAGCGAATACAAGCATAAATTTAAAATTTAAATCAACCCCCGACATCAGTAATAGGTACACAAAATACCAAATTACGAATCGATTAGTGGTGCTCACATACATAAGAGCTGTTTATCAAACAGCTGAATAGACTCTCTTGAATAATAGTTAAGATCACTGTCGATCAAGTCATATAAAATAAATAATTATGTAACTCGCCATTTTGTGGTGGCGGCCATCTTGGATTTGAAATTTATAATATTATCATACTAGTCAACCCTTTCGTTTGATACCTATATTGAGGAAGTTGTGAAAAAATACGTTTTCCGCCATTTTGTGGCGGCTATCTTGGACCAATTTTCATCAAACATAGCTAAGAACACTCCCGACTAATTCGGCTTTCAAACAAAATAAAAATCAGTTCATCCGTTGGAGAGCTACGATGCCACAGACACACGCACACGCACACAAACACACGCACGCGTCAAACTTATAGTACCCCGTCGTTTTGGCGTCGGGTGTCAAAAAACCTAAAATAACCATAAAAAAGGTACTTCATAAATAAAACACCACAATTTTTATATAAACACTCGAAATTTTCCCGACAAAACTCTGTTAAAACCTCAGACAAATAATCAGGTTAAAACTCTTGACGGCTGGTGTTACCAGTGTTGATGTTAGGAAATGAGGAAAGAAACAACCTGTTAAGTAGTAGTATTTATAAATTAGGTCCCTTTTTCTACCATAGATAACCTAAACATTTGTGGGTATTGAACCACAGTCATGTAAAATATACTGTAAGGATTAGCACAATGTATTGTCAGAAAGGGTTTATATCTGTTAAAATGTTTACTATTCATCTCTGTTCAGTAGCTGGATTCTAATTTTTATTTCGTTTCTTATCTACACCTCAACATGGCTCTACTCTATATTCAAAGGCTGGTTCCTTTTCTCCCGAGCCTCTTTCACAGCTAATAGAAACAGCAGCCGTTTCTTCAAATAGTTTTTGGGGTAGTCTATCAACTCTGATTTAAACGTACCGTTTTCCATCTCTACCCAAGTTTCGTACATTCGCCGTGGATTCCGTAACAAAGCTTTAATGTATTTCGTGGTAACATCCATGTTCACATCTTGTCCATTTATTGTGGCATAAAGTTTCCATAAGTTGGAAAACTGTAAGCAAATAGTGTTTTTTTTAGTTTTTTGCGCCAAAGATGCGTTCTACGATTATTTTTTTTAATGTAAAAACTAATGAGACGAACGAGACGCTCTCCTGATGGTAAGAGATAACGCCTGTCCATGACCATTGCAGCAATACACAGAACTTTGAGTAACAAAACAAAGTCCAGGGCATCACTGCTTTGGCGCTCATTACTTTGAGACTTTCGATGGTTAGTCTCAACAGCCCAGTAATTTCGCTACGACGGTGGTTGTTTACATAAGAAAGTGATATATACTCGCGATTTGCACAATACATTTTTCGAAGGGTGACCATAAAACAATGTCACTTTTTTGAGCTTCTGACCCCGATAGTTCTGGGGGAGGATTGGATTAACCAAATCTAAAGCATACTCACCAAAATTAATACGACAAATGCCACAAGTATTATAAAATATTTTATGTCCTAAACGCCTGGCTCAGTCCGACCCCAAGCTAATAATGTAGATACTGTATACATTATGATAATAATTATTTAAAAATGCTAAACCAATATTGCACACATGGTCTGAGTTGCAATCCCGCTTAGATCCAATTGTTCTCTAGTCTAGTCCTTTATTGATTGTAATTTGTTTAGTGTTTGAATAAATTTAAAAAAAAAGTTATTACTTTATACTGAAGTACTGCCAGCATTATGCTGAGGTGAGACTACCCCTGATTTGTCCGCTTCTTTTGTGTTTTCTCTGTATCAAAATTTCTTACTACGCATTAATAGAAATGTATCACATCTATTCATTCTCCGAAATGAAATATGAAATCATTTGTAAATTTGTTATCATTTCTTTGTAAACTCACTATTTGGTCTGTATTTTTTATACTTCTGGTAAATATGTGCATTTCCATTGGTATTGCAATATGCAATCCGCCAAATCTGAGACAGAAATCCCGCCAGCTAGAATTATACATTTACATCAGTTAATAATTTTAGTATCGAGCTCCAAAACTCAATGACCTGACTGAAAAAACTGCCATGCTAAAGTGGGACTGGGCTGGACACGTCTGCCGAACGCCAGCGGAGCTATGGGCTAAAATCACCACCGACTGGGTCCCGGAGGTTAAACGGCCACAAGGCCGGCCTAGAAGACGGTGGAAAGATGACTTCGATGCTCATGATATACCAAACAAGGCGTGGAAGGGAGGAAGAGAGGCCTTTGCCCAGCAGTGGGATTAGATAAGCTGAAATAATAACAAACATTAGTTAACAAATATGTTATCTTAATTTGTTCATAGCTCGCTTTATTAGTGTGGCTTCGACTAACGTTCAATGAAAACAAAACTTTTATCTTTGTCGTCATTTTAATTACACATTATAATTATTAATATTGTGAATACATACTACTTTCAGTTCTTACTTACACATAATTCGACTCTTGATTTAGGCTCCGTTTTCCTTCCACTGTGAGAAATGCTACAGCGATAACTAACGTTACTAAAACAAAGTATAAAGAGATGATACTGTATGTACTTTCTATAAAATACGATAAATGTTTATTATTTTGACTAAACTTACATTTTGTGTACATTTTGTTAACTAGAAATATTACCTAGATAATTATTATCGTAATAAATTAGTTTAGTAAGCACTGCTCGAAATTACGTTAATTTGAAAATTAATGCGATAAGAGAGATCTCTTGTAGGATCCAATTGGTTTCACTTTCTTATTAAGCAATCAACTTCAATTTGATATGGAGTTTTTACTGTTATGACAGTATTTCATTTTAGTAATTTTGAACATGATTCGTATTTTTCGTGATTGCAAATAAAAGCGGCCAATAATATAAAATATTTGAAATGTTTTAGCTGTATAATGTTCATCACCTAGCCAAGTCCAAAAAGTGTGCGCGGGTTTTCGGTGTACAGGTTTATAACTCCCTGCCTAAGTCCATACGGGAAGCTAAGTCGCTATCTAGCTTCAAAAACAAACTTAAGCTGTTTTTGATAAACATGGCACCTTATACTGTCGAGGAGTTCATTCCAAAAATAAATAAACGTTTATTATTTATTATTTTCTTAATTGATACAATGATCACATTAAAGATCAACAGTTTAAAAAATGTATGAAATACATATATAAGAACCTGACATGTAATTCATAATTATCAATAAAGTATCAATCTATCTTTTAGGTCAGAATTAATAGGTATCTTCTAAATCAACTTCGACCATATGCTTACCAACTTGATTAACGTGTATATTATCATTTTTGTTGGTAACCGACGGTGTGGCCGATGGTGGTCAAATGTGGGCTTATCTACACTAATATAAATAGGAAAAATTTTTTTTGTTTGTTTAAGTGATGAATAGGCTCCGAAACTATTGGACCGATCTGAATAATTCATCATTAGAATGTTACATTATCACTGAGTAACTAAATAGACTATAGACTAAATTGTTAGTCGAGTTTTGTTTACCCGTGCGAAGCCGGGACGGTCTGCTAGTCTGTAATAAAAGAATCCTCACTGTTTGTAAAAGAGCTTACTTTATTTTCATTATTTATATTAGTTATTCTACTTTCGTAAACACTTAACCTCAACATGCACTCTTTTCATACGCAACACAGTGTATCTACACTTTCAGGGTTGTGGATTTATGTGGCCTATTGGATTTATTGATTAAATTTAATTTAATTATATTACACAAAACAGGATACAGCCACAATAATGAACAGAAGTAAACAAATTTAAGTACATCCCTTATATATATGTGTAAACAACAAGATTAATTAAAGCAGTAGTTAAGAAGAATTACATAAAATAAAGTAATATGATTGAAATAAGTAGCCATTAAATGAGTGAAAATGCAATGAGTGGCAATATCAAATAAATATGCAAAATTCTAGCCGGTTAGGTACAAAAGTCATACGCAGTAAACAATTTAATTATAAACATGTGATTTTTTAATACATCTAGAAACAACTTGCTTTTTTCTGGATTCATATCATGAGTAAAAGCGTGCAATCACCATCATTGGGGTTTACACAATTGTATTTCTAAACCAACCAGCTGCGCCTTGCAGTGTTACCCGCTACATATTTTCTGGATAAAAAGTAGCTTGTTAACCCAAGGTCTCAGCTACCTTCATACCAAATTTCATCTAAATCCGTTTAGTAGTTCTTGCGTGAAAGAGTAACAAACATCCATCCAAACTTTCACATTTATAATATTAGTGGGATTAACTACGGGTGATTACCTTTATTTTTACTCACTCCCGGTAAAATTGACTATTTTTAAATTCTGTAAAACTTATTATGTAAAGTGTAGGAACATGTGAACATTTTTATGTTTATAACACGAACAGTGAAAATCATATCATAATCATTGCCTAAATAAATTCAAACAATTGGAACACTTCGTGTTCGTACAAAAGTATTATATATACATGTAATTAGCATTTTTTATTATTTATAAAGTTTAGTATTAAACGCCAAAAGTATCACTGTAAGAATCAAAGATTGTTTACTCTCTATTCAATGGTTTTTCTTGATCCTAGCACCCTTTATGGCATTTAAAATCATCATCTGTTTCTTCAATTGTTCTGGAGAGATGTGTTTTATAATGGGACTGATGACTTTGTCCCATCTTGGATCCATTCGCCGTGGATTTTGTATCAGACTTTCAATATATTTCGTGACAATGTTCATATCGACTGTATATCCATTAATTGTGGCGTAGGATTGTTGGGCAAACTACAAACAATATGTAAATACTTTTAGTTTTTACTCCTATTATATACAAGTAGCGGACACCTTGCGGTTTCACCCGCGTAGTTCTCCGTTCCCGTTGGAATACAGGGATAAAAAGTTGCCTATGTCACCCGGGGATAGAGTAGCTTCCCAACAGTGAAAGAATTTTTGAAATCGATCCAGTAGTTTTGGAGCCTATTCAATACAAACAAACAATCAAATATTTCCTCTTTATAATAGTATATAGACAGAACACCATGTTCCTCTTTCGCGCAGCTTTGTTCCTTACAATCTATTTTGTTACTCAACTTTCTGCGTATCGCTTCAATAGTCATAGACAAATGTTGTATTTTACCATCAGTGGTGCGTTTTGTTCGTCTCATAGTTTACGTATACAAAAATGCGTCAAATTCGCGTGATAGCAGAAATGATATTCAATCACAGAATTTATAGTGGACTGGTCTAACTCATTCTCAGAGGGAGTAAATTCATCCGATTGAAGCGAAGCTGATTAAATGACTTTAGCTCGATGCATCACGTAGGTTCTCAACGCTGATTGGCTATCGGTGTATATAGCAACGTCTGATACCGCCTTAAGCTACTAAAAACAAAAATAATATGAAACAAAGTTACTTCATTTGGATTTAACTCTGGTGTTTCTCTCTCATTACTCTTCCATTCTAGGATTAATTCTTGTTTTGGTGGTTTATTTGAAATGCTTAGATCGTTAAGATTTAGGTTGTCATTTCGGTCCCATTTTTCAAACACTAAATTATGTGGCTCCTTTACTGAACCACTTGATATAATTTTATCGAACAAAATTTGCGGTACAGGTAAAGTGGCTTCATACCCAACACAGGATTTTTTGTGTCTGAAATAATATTTAACTAATTATAAGAGATCAATAATAATCTAGTCGATATTGATATAATAGTTATTAGTCATTTCCGATTAGCTCACCGATGCATATTTTTGTTTTACTTGTACAGAATTACTCGTTTAATTACCACATCCAGTGACCTTCTTCAAGGAGTCAAGAGTAGCAAAAGCAGAGTAGGAAAAGCGCACGCGTCACGTCTTCCTTCAGGCTACGGGCACCTGCGCGCCTCGCACATGTAGACAGCGGTTGGTGCGGGGACGCAAGGGTGGGAGCGGGTAGTGCTAAGATACGCTAATGCTCTCCGATGCCCTTCCTCAACTCTTGTACAGTGTCAGGAACAATTCCAGCCCACCGCAGCGTCTTCAGATGAGCGAACCACCGCACCCGCGCACCGACCGCTGTCTTGACGTGAGAGGTGCACTGCGGACCGTAGTGCGTAGTGCGAGGTCAGGCGCGTGTTGTACTCTACTTTGATTTCTTGAAAAAGGCCACTGGACTTGGTTTATGCTATAGTCACAGTATCCAACGTAACTAAACTTCATAACTTGAACAACAATATCTCAAAACCATCTTATTTTCAATAGTAAAACTCACCCATATTGATGTTGTTTAAAATTGTGTTGAAATGAACTGTGATCATTAATTTCTTTAACAATTCTCAATGGTGGCTGAGGATAAATAAATTAATTAGCCAAGCCTAGCCATCTAGGTAAACGTGGTAATGGCCCCTTCGCTAGCTAAATTACAAATTTAAACTAGTGCTGGTATCATTGTTACAAAAACACCTTCTTTCATTAACTTGTAAGACCATTATGCAGTGCACTTTTTTTGGTTCACTAAACTGGCTGTTACATAAAATACGAATTTCGGTAAACATTCATGAGAAGCAAACAATGTTATGCACGACCTTCTCGAAGTGAACACTGCATGCATGTGAATAATTACATTAAGGTGCAATGTACATAAGTATTAAGTGACAAGCTTACAATTATTATAAAAAGATTTGATTTTACCTGGTGTAGTGTTAAAAATATCTAAACTATTGGAAATGTTGTTGTAAGACGAGAACATACGGTACAATGGTGAATGTTGACTATACATGGTTCGACAGAAAGAAAGGATGAATGTGTTTCTGTTAACGAGACGGCTGCCGGCTTAAAGTTTTATATACTAATGTAATGTAAACGGTCACTGCTGCCTTTTCTTTTTTATTGTTGACAGGCTAGGTGTTTGATCACATCTCTCTTGATGTTAAATGACAATGTGATCGAAGATGTTAAAACAAACAAAAAATGATCTCGAAAGGGGAATAACATTGAAGAGATCTTTCTTGTCAACTTACCGTTTGTTTTTCATTATTATTAGGGTTTTCTAATATTTTATTAAATAAAGCCATATTTTTTATCGTGCCTAATATTTGGCGCCCTAGCTCGTAGGGGGATGGTATTCCACTCCGAAAATTCATTCCGATGCAGACTTTTTGCCAGCTAGAATTATAAAATATTGTATAAATACACATGTTTGCGTAATAGGAAAACTAAACAAATCTAAAAAAAAATATTTAATGTATATAAATAAAAATAAAAAATGCGAAATCAACAGATCTCTCAATATTAATCTCTCTGGTTTTAACTTTACACATTTCGCTAAAAAATTTTCACTGCCACTGATGTTTCTGAATTAAACAAATAAATTCTATAATCAAGTCGGAGTTTTTGCGGGAACATGGAAAGAGTCGTGTTGCCGTATTACATTTTTTTCAAGTATTTATGTATAAAAATAGCGGTAAAGTAGGTACGTAGTAGAAAGTGGTGAAACATGACTTTTGGTGTTGCTTCCTAACTCCATCGATGGTTTAGTAAAGTCGCCACTACTTTACTAAAATATGACTGGATTTGACTGGACTTGACTCAGACTAGACTTTAACTACTTTTTAACTTAATGAAAGTTGAAAGTATCAAAACACTTGACACTGGCAAATGCGCAAAATGCGACGCCAAAATCAATGAAGGACAAAAATTTTATTATTATGTCAGGTTTTTAGGTACTTACACAACATCGTCTGCTTTTCCATTCGTTGCTAGAAATACGGTAGTGATGAATAATGTCACTAAAATAGAAAACAAAAGGCATGTAAGACTGCATGTTTCTTTCGATGTTGTATTTAGGAAGCAATAAGATATGTTTCATACTCGCTAGAAAATATTTTTGCGAACCGTACTTCGATGCCATTTTGGTGTTATTAATAAAAAAATTGTATTTGTATTTGTTAAAAGTATTTGTAAAAAAAAAAGCCCCACTTACATTTCCGATACATTTTTGTATTTTAAAGTTGTCAGCTATATAAACCTACACATGTTTATAGTCAAGATGTGTCTAACCATTAATTCGATGAAGTGCATTCTTTTGTAAGAAATTGTTTTCTCCGATTACTAGTTGATATCAATTTGACATGGATTTTATATCCTTACCTTAGTAGATAACAAACAAATTACCACTCTGTTGCCTTGTATTTTTTTTAAATCAAAACAGTTTTTAATGTTTGACGGTGTGGTCAAAGATAGTAAAGCCTGGAATGGAACTAGCCTTCACGTGAGACTGCCAAAAAGAGATTTTTAATTAACTTGAGTTTGGTAGCTAGCCAGCCTAGTACAAGAAAATACTCTGCCACCATGCTATGGTTTCCTCACAATGTTTTTCTATACCGGCAGCTCAAGGTCATTGTTGAAGTTAGAACCTACTTTGGCGTGTGAACAGGCTGCGCTAACTACTGAGCTATCATCGCTACAAAAAAAATATTTACATGTTTACAAATTTTCATAAAGGTCGGATAAACAGTTCATAAGATTTAGCTGCAGAAATAGACACAAAAACAAATAAATTTGACGGCGCACGTCGTTGTGCTGTCAACGTCAAGAGTAATTTGTCGCTGTCAAAGTCACTAGCGGAGCATTGTGTCAGTAGCGGGGCAGCGATCGTAAAATGGCACACTGCAACGAGAGGGCGCCAGAGCACCGCGTCTGCGACGAATCACTGAATATTGCTCTCTCTTTGCTGTGATATACATAATAATTTAATGATATGTTTAAAATAATGTTACAGAATTTGACTTATAATATTGGTGTTATCGATAAAATATTTGTATAACGATTAAAACAATAAATATACTGTTAAAATGTTGTATGAATCCGACCCTAAAGATAGGCACGTAAACACAGTATTGCACAATCAAATTAGAGAGAACACAAAACCTTTATATGCTGAATAGAATCGAAGGTTTCTCAACATTGTCACGGTCACACATTGTGCCGGTCATTACCCTCGTCTCAAAAGTTTTGTTAAATTGCCAAACAATATTAGGTAAAGGTACTCCATCAAGAATTTAATCAAGGTCTAGAGCAATGACTCGTAGAAATCGGATCAGTTTACTTTCAGATCTATACACAACTCGTACTGATATTAGGAGCCGTATATCATTTTATTTCAAAATATTATAAGGCGATTTTCAATTTGATATTTTTTTTCAATTTGGCCACATCTGGTGGCCTTCATCGTGGAGACAAAGCTGAGTCCATGTTCATGTTTTTCATGGAGCGTACATGTTCAATGAGTTTAGTCTTGGAGACCTTGTCTTCATGAAGTTCGCGAGAGTGGTCACGGTTCTGAAGACCTCGTAATGAGCTCTGTGTGCTGGAATATTTCTGACACCGCAGAGGATAACTCCGGTGAGGAAGCGCGCCGGAGCATCTCGGTACACAACCCGTTGTCACCCCCGCGCCCGCGCATCCACCGCTGTCTTCAGGTGTGAGGCGTGCAACGGCCCGCAGTGCGAAGCATGACGAGGCCGCACGCACGTTGTGCTCAGCTTTACCTCCATGAAAAAGGTCATTCGATATGGCCGATACTATAGTCAGAGTATCCGATATAGTTAAACGTGAATAATGTAAAAGAAACATCGTTTCATAGATCTTACATATAGACAAACTGATTGTTTACTTTGCTATTTAAAAAAAAAAGTATAACTACATTTCCTGGGCAGTGACGTAAGATAGCCAATTCTTTTACACTGTAGTAATATCAGTCACTATTTATATAAACTTTTATAAAGTTGTTAACAAGTATCCCATTTCTCTTTTAACCAAGACAAAATCCACGTCCCTTCGCATGTTATCCTTTTTGCAGCTGTTGTGATGTTATTACTATAAAAATATTTCAATAAACGATAAGAAAACGGTGCCTCATAAAGGAAAGGTTCCAAATTTTAAGGACGCTCACGAATATGAGCCATCATGAAAGATACCTTTAGAAATAGGGGCATAAATATACGTAAATACTCTTAAAATTTGCTTCTGTAGTGGAGTATAAATCGGGGGATACAGGTCGATGTTGCAGCTATCTATCATCTACATTCAAAATTTAATTACATCACTCGATAGCTAAATGATCAAAGCGTTACAGTTACCTCCATACCAAATTTCATCCAAATCCGTTCAGTAGTTTTTGCAGTCCGTGTCGGTCAAGTTCAGTCATGCTTTAGTAAAGTAGTGGCGACTTCACTCGATGGAGTTTTGGAAGAAACACGAAAAGTCATGTTTCACCACATTATATCATTTTCCCACACTCGCGCTTGTAATTCGGCACTTTATGAATAAAACACCACCATTTTTATGCATATACACTCGACAAAACACTAGTTTTAGAAAAAAATACAACGGAGCGACACGACTCTTCCCGAGTTCCCGCCAAAACTCCGCAGCAAATACAAGTGCACTACAATTTTGCTGTTCCTACCAGAAAAGTGTTTTGCAAATTCTTTTACTGTCTATGATTTTCATGTTTCTATGAAGTTGGCGGCGCTTGGTTTGTTTACCAACTCCTTGGTTGAATAGTCATTAAGGATGACATGTTCGTAACGATAAAACAAACATAAGGAGTGCCTATAATTGCAGAGGAAAACCATTACGGTATATTAAAAAAACGCTATTATGATATTTTCATAGAATAAAGTCATTGAGTTTTCCAACACTTTCACTAAAGTTGCAAACACTAATTACATAACGTGAAAAAAGAAATATGTAGTAAGTTTTATATGTAAAACTAACTTTATTTGAGACTTATGATGGTTAGTCTCAACAGCTTTGTAATGACACTTCGAACTGGAACACAGTAATATTTTACACACTACTGCTTGGCAACAGAATGTCCTCCCTTTCTATATTTTCTAGTTTCATTAGTTGCCTCGTAGCTAAAGTTATAGTCAAAGTCCAGTTTTGGTCAAGTACAGTCCAGGTTAGTCAAGTCCAGTCATCCTTTAGTAAAGTAGCGGCGACTTTACTATAAAGCTTCGATTGACTTTTGGAAGCAACACGAAAAGTCATGTTTCACCACATTATATAATTTTCCCACACTCACGCTTGTGATTCGGCACTTTATGAATAAAACACCACCATTTTTATGCATTTTGGACAAAACACTAGTTTTGGAAAAAAAATACAACGGGTCACCCCGTTGTATTTTTTTCGACTCTTTCCGCGTTCCCGCCAAAACTCCATTATCCATATACAATGTAAGTAGTGTTCACCATTTGTTTATAAGTTATTAAATTGTCCGACAGAGCTCATGGGAGTCAATTGCTCACGACCTCACAATGATATAACGTGGCAAGCTTGCGTGTTGTAGGTACTTGTGTAGTATGCAAAATATATATGCCATAAATAGCGCACTTAGAAATAATAGAAAATATTTTTAAATTCAGTACGTGCGAAAATATATGTTTACGTGACTGCTTTGATGTTTGGATTATTGTTACGTAAAAATAGCTTAACGGAATTGGATGAAATTTGGCTGTAAAATACTTTATTATCTGAGTTAAAAAATATATTCACACACAGGTTGCATTTATCCCGGAAAAATGTTAGGTTCCTGTGGGATTATCAAAAAATCCTACAACTGGACGTATCCACTTGAAATTGGGTATAGATGTGTCCAATGAAATAATATTCAGGGCTAAAAGGCATCCTTTATCTTACTTGGTGGTATCTTTACTTGGTAGTAAATCTTAGCAGGAGGTCGTCTAGGTAAGTACCATTACTGTGTTCCGGTTTGAAAGGTACTGCAGCTAGCGAAATTACTGGGCTGTTGAGACTAACCATCGAGAGTCTCAAAGTAATGAGCGCCAAAGCTGTGATGCCCTGGACTTTCCTTTGTTACTCAAAGTTCTGTGTATCACTGCAATGGTCATGGGCAGGCGTTATCTCTTATCATCAGGAGAGCGTCTCGTTTGTCTCATTACATTTTACATAAAAAATTATATGTTATAACAAAAAATAGTTTCATGACTATTGCTTATTTGTTACTTAAACATGTTTCGTTATTCTATAAATGGACGAAATCGCGGACGCAAACTTACAAACAAATAATATAATAATTAAAATGCATTTAACATGGCTAAAGTAAATAATAATAATTGCTGGTACATAATGTATCTGTATGTCAGCTATGCTTCAGGCACACGGAAACTTCCAGAATAATATTATGGCAATATTTTAAAACTTCACGACTGTATGGTATTAAAGACAAAGTTAGATTAAAGTACGAACTTGGACAAGCTTCTTTGATCGATCACTGTGTTGTGACACAGGCCAAGCGATATTTACGTTACAGTAAAAACATTATTTTAATGGTTTAACCGAGTGCAACAACCATGATTAATGCCTTAAATAAATGCATTTTTTATTTTTGTTTTTATGGACATTTAATTATATTGACATAATTTTATTGACATTTTATATGTGACATATTACTTTATTGACATTTTCATTTTCATTGTTTTGACATATGTAATGATTTTGATAATAATTTTTAAATATGAATGGAAAAATGACCTGTAACTTTGGTGTTATTAATAAATGATTTGTATTTGTATTTGTATTTGTATTTGCCTATTAATCATGGTTGTTGCACTCGGTTTTTATGGATATAAGGTACAAACAACTTCGTACGAGTAAAATTTTGCGTAAAGCAAATATACTACCGATGAGCCAATAAAAAAAATGCCAAATGCCAATGATGATGGGCTGACATTATATTTTAGAATCAATCTTACAAGATTTTGTCAAACAATAAGTAATCGTCTTTTTATTGTAAAAAAGCACGTACTGATAAGATCTACTTATTGCCCTGTAACTTTCCTAAAGGTGAGAATCCCATGTTTATTACTAACAGGGACGTATTTTTAGCAAAAAAAAAAGCGTATTTAACTAAAGCAGATCTTTTATAAAAGATCTGCTTTAGTTCTTTCTTCTAACGTTTTCCTTTTGGTAGAAAAACTAAGACAACAATAACAGTTTGGTTTCACTTTTGCATAGTATAGCTTTATATTCAATAAATATTTTAGATTTTAAATACATATTAGGAACCATGCTTCCAAATAATATAGTTATGTTGTAGGTATACACTTGTATATGCATATAGTCTGGCTCGAAAATGTACCTAACAAATTATGTATCTGTTTTGATTATGTTCTGTTTTGTGTATCAATAAATAAAATAAAAAAAGAGTACGAGATATTCTACCGCCAAGCAGTAGTGTGTAAACATTACTGTGTGCCGGTGTAAATGGTACTGCAGCTAGTGAAATTACTGAGCTGTTGAGACAAGCCATCGAATATCTCAAAGTAATGAGCGCCAAAGCTGCGATGCTCCGGACTTTGTTTAATACTCAAAGATCTGTGTAAGCGCTTCGTTACCTCATCATCACTAAGTAGTAGTAGGCTGGGGCTACAATTAACAGAAAAAAATATTAAACAAGCGAATTTCTCTAAAACTAAACATTTCAAACCTACACCGTGTGCTTTAAAACACCGCCTAGACCACATGACCACATGACCACATGGCTCAAAATTAGTCAGTTGTGCATCGAAAAACAATTATATTTGTACCTCAATAGTTGAAGTATCATTTGACGTAAAATCAGGTCTAAAAGTTGAATAATTTCGGTGGTACAACTAAAAATGCAATTTTTGTTTATTGTGGCCCCGGCCACCCCTACCCCCGAAACACGTGCTTCTCTAAATACTTCCCTGTGTAAATCTTGGGTTCAATTGCACCATAAAGCACAATCAAAATGTAAATCTTTAATTGCGACCTTACGTCTTTCGTCGACGCTCAGTGAACGATCGCTGGGTTTATTTTAGCCCATACAAAGTGAGATTAACTGTCGCCTATATTTGATCTTGTTTGCCTTTTTTTCTACTGAAGTTGTGAAGCTGGTGAATGAGGGAGCAATGACATCTATAGACTGGTCTTGAGACGGTGGCTTTTTTTTTGTCGAGCTCTGTGCACTCTTCTTTCTTTGGTTTTGGCGTCGCGTTTTAGCATTTGCCAGTGTCAAGTAATTATATATTTTCAAGTTTCAAAAGTTAAATAAGTGCCATCGTAGCTAGTTTTAGTCAAAGTCGTCTTTGTCAAGTCCAGTTCGTGTCAGTTAATTCCAGTCATGCTTTAGTAAAGTAGCGGCAACTTTACTACAAAGCTTCGATGGAGTTTTGGAAGCAACACGAAAACTCATGTTTCACCACATTATATCATTTTCCCACACTCGCGCTTGTAATTCGGCACTTTATGAATAAAACACCACCATTTTTATGCATAAACGCTCGACAAAACACTAGTTTTGGAAAAAAATACAACGGAGCGACACGACTCTTCCCGCGTTCCCGCCAAAAAACTCCTCTGTGCACTCTGCTAGTTCGATTGTTGATCTTGCAAATTTCAAATGCTTATGTGAATTTCAGATGTATATTTTGTATGAAATGCACAATACACCCCAAGCGGGACGTCAGTTCAAGACTCATTGCCTCCATTCCGAATAAGAATAAGGAAACTACTCATCAAATTTTAATAAAATTTCTGGAAAGAAATACTTTTAAACAAAGAAATATTTTTCAATATTTACATAACATTTAAATTAATTGACAGCCCTGTTAGTTCATTGGTAAAATGTCTGCTTCAAGAGCTGAAGGGCGTGGGTTCGATTCCCGCCCAGGACAAACTTTGTGGTACAAACAAATGTTTGTTCTGTGTCTGGGTGTACTGTATGTATTATAACTTGAGAAAGACTACCGATTTCATTCATAATTTTTTTACGTTTTCTAATAGTTTGTAAAAGATTCCTAAGGAAATAAAAATTTTAAAAAATTGCGCAGAACATTGAAATTGGAAAATATTACACGAGTAAAGTCGCAGGTAACAGAAACAGAAAAAAAATTCAAACACTTGTGAAAAAATAGTAAACCAGATGTTGTTGATAACTTTTCGCTTACAGTGACAAAGAGAAGTAGATTGTCCACGCCCATAACTTAAAAGCTCTTACCTTAGTTCACTCAGTTCTGCCAGGAATTGGATACCAGAGACGGGGTCCACACGGCTTTTGAATATCAGAAATGGAAGGTCTCCCATCTGAAGGATAGCGCTGTCAGTGCCCGCGAAACGCTGCGTCAAATTCGATCTAAAACAAAAAAATAATAATTAAAAGACTAAAAGTTCACAATTCTTTCCCATCTTTCTTTTTTTTATCTGTTATAAGCCAGGTGTTTGACCACAACTCACAGGTTGTGTATTGAGATGCTACAGCTTGAAGAAGTAACCAATATGGATCAATAAGAAACGCTTTTTTTAATATTAGCGTGATTAAATACCTTAAAGTACTCCCATTAGTAAATATGAAGAAAGCTACTTCAGATCGTTCCTGCTGCAACCTGGTGACCAGCTTCCCCAGTTCTGTTGCTCTGCTGACCTGAATACAAGACAAATTCATATGAACAAAGTTAATTGACCTAAAACAGACACCATTAAAACGACTAACCAAACCTTGGTGATAAGAGATGCACCTATATTTTCAAGAATATTTGCAAGTTTTAGACATTTTTAATGCCATTAAAGGTTGTATAGGGACACATAAAATCCAATTAAAACACAGATTTTTTTTCGTAGAGTTCAAAAAAACCGGTTATATAAAATGTCTACATCAGAGAAAAAGGTAAAAAATTGCTGGTTATGAAAAGTTCCTTAGATTTCCTTTGTTCATTGTCCAAAGTAATATTACAAGAGGTAAACTTTGTTGGGCAATATCCGGAAATGTGATCCAATTTTTTTGTATCTTCTCGAGATTTGAACTAGAAAGTTGTTTATGTGCAACATAAGTATTGTTTCGTAAACATGCAGAAAAAGTAATACATTTAAAAATAGTACTAGCTACGCCCCGCGGTTTTACTCGCTACTTGTTTTCGGGATAAAAAATAGCCTGTGGTAATCCAGGGTCTCACCAAATGTCATCTAATCTGTTCAGTAGTTTTTGCGTGAAAAAGTAACAAACATCCATGCATTCATCCATCCAAACTTTCACATTTATAATATTAGTGGGATAAATCACGTGACATACGTACGTAGGTATAGAATTTTCATGCACAACTTCATGATTAAGATATATCTAGCAGATGATAGATGATAGATGATAGCTCAGTGGTTAGCGCGGTAGGTTCGCGTTCCGAAGGGCGTGGGTTCAAACTCCAACAATGAGCTTGAGCTGCCGGTGAAGAAAAACATCGTGAGGAAACCATACCATGGTGGAAGGGTACCCTCTAGTACTCGGCTGGCTAGCTACCACCCTTTAGTTGATAATCTGCCGCCAAGCACCGGACGGTGTTTCGTCAGCCTCACTTGAGAGCCAGTTGCTTTCCAGGCTAGGTGTGCTTTACCATCTTTGACAACACCTTCACTTAACATCAGGTGAGCTGTGGTCAAACACCTAGCCTGTCAATTATTAAAAAAAAAATAGATTAAAATTATCTACACGTTTGTTAGAACTGGTATTTTTCCAATTTTTTCTAATTACTTAATGTTACTCAAGCGTATTTTCTCCAACACAACTCATACATTTTCATGAGTTTACATCTAGGGAAGAGACAGGGGTGGAATTTAATTTATCTAATCTACACAATATGTTGGTCGGAAAACTAGAACACGACTTCCCTTTGATATCGAACACAAAAAGATTGGCTGAATGAAAATGTGTCGAGATATAATAAGGAAAAAAAAAAATCTTTCACTCTTTTCTATAGAGATTCAGTAACAGTGTGGTCGAAGAGGGTGAACACACCTAGCCCAGAATGGAACTGGCCCTTAAGTACCCCATCGCCATGCTATGATTTCCTTACAACGTTTTCCTGCACCGGCAGCTCAAGCTCATTGTTGGGGTTTGAACCCACGCCCTTCGGCATGCGAACCGACCGCGCTAACCACTGAGCTATCGTCGCTACAAAATGGAAACTAGTCTGTAATTAAACTGGCTCACTCGCGACTTGAAAGCATCCAGATTGTATCTATTAGGGAACACCCATTCGGGCAGCAAATTAAAAAAAAACATGTTTTTATGTAGTCATGTAATTAAAATAAATTACAGTGTTGGGATACAATTTAAAATGGTTTTCTCATCCCTACGTTGTCATAGCTGGTCAACAGTACTCGAGCGGGACGAGAACTGACATCGAGTAAATTACAATTTATTTTCCACTGAAATTGCGAAACGGTGCTATACACATGGGGCCCCTTTAGATTTATAATAAATAAAAGAGTTACAAATTTTCCACACCCATATCTCAACTAAAAAAAAATAGTAATAAGAATCTTGAGCATCGACGTAAGGTCTCCTGTAAATCTTTTTATATTGTATACATTTCGGGGATCGTGCTTTGAAGGTACACAACTTGGTTCTACCTACACCTTTTTATTACCGTATGTCCGGACAGACGCGTCCAATGGGTCATCCGTACATGATGGATATTCATCATACCACCACACCTTTACAAAAAAATTAACCATGAAACCATTTAGTGTCAATTTATTTCAGAGGTTTAGTAAGTACATTTATAATTCTGGTCTGTGATTTTTAAGGATATTCGTTTCCTATGGTACCGTAAACTCTAAAAGTGTTACAAGTTTGAGTTTTCTTGAGAAAACTTACATGTCTGACGTGAATGACAAAACAGCCACGTCCTAAAGAATTATGTATGTTTTATTTTGTAGCGCATAGTGCGCCCGAAAGAACAAACAATACATTGTGGAATTTGGTATGAAAAGAAAAAAAACTTTACCAATTCCAAAACCATTTCGAAATAGTACATTTCTGTACATTATTTTTACGTTTAAAACTCTGTAAACTATGTTATGTGGTTTATTTTAATAAAATACATAAAAGAAACTTGACTTTCAATTGACGTCATCTCGTAGGGCTACTTTCATAGACTAAAAAAGCAATGGCTACCCGAAACAAAATTTGTCAATGTCAAGTCAACGGTAGCTATAATAATCTCTTCCATAAACGTACGTCGAGTTGTTTTTCGCTTTATTGATACAAATATCTGGATTATTTTACTTTAATTGTTATTTGTCTGATATCGCTTTTATGACAAAAGATTTGTTTACTTCATGTCTTGAATTGTAAAAACCGAAGACGTAACAATATGGCTTTACAGCTTTAGCCTGCCTAATGGGGCAAATTTAATAAAAAAACTTCATTTTCAACTTCATGTCAATTGTCAAAGTTAATCAAACGTATTTGTATACTTTTTTTATTTCACATGGCAAATGCATATTATACTTCACCGAACAACGAGACTCAGCACCATACAAATTCTTGTGCTTGATAGTCTATCTTTCTACGTGACATTGGCAGAGTTGTGAAACACTTTCACAAAAGTCATAAACCAAGAATTAAATTGCATATGATACATATTCAGCCTACCTTATGACGTCATCACTATAAAAAGTTTGAAAATGTTTTTAAAATAAACTACCGTACAGAAAGCCAAAATATTCAAATTAGTTTCATAAAATAAAGTTTTCTATCAGTAAAAAATGTAAAATAAATACAAAAAAACTTTACATACCGAATTGTCGCCGCGAAAGAAACCGAGGGGCATACTCTGTTTTATGCTAGTTACTTTGTTGTACACACCCAGACACGTAAGTTGTTAGAATTGTTAGAAAGGCGTTTTATGCCTCCATAGGCTTAATGTGCCAAACAGGAAATCCAGTTCAAGTATGGAATAAAAAGGTACTGTGAGGAAAATGAATTAAACATATAGATTATACTACACATTATCACTATTGCGGATTGTCGCTATTTTTTTTGCAACATAATCCTAGATATTTTTAGGGTTGCGCAGTAATCTAGAAATTTTTTAGTAGTGGACAATTAAAAAAATTCAAGTATTTTGATGGGAATTATTACAAGCAATACAATGGTTAAAAAGCCTAAAAATTAACTTAACACAAATTAAAGATAAAAGTTTCGGTAGCCTGGGTGACGTGGCTACCAATCAAAAGGGCATGGGTTCGAATCCCATGACACGCACCAATGTTTTTTCCAAGTTATGTGCGTATTGCCGATAAATTTAAACGGTGAAAGAAAACATCGTGAGGAAATTTACATGCCGAGAATAACAAAAAGAAAAATAATAGAAAAAAGACAAAGGTGCGTATCGCGGGTTTTGAATCTAGGACCTCCTCTTGCTGTCAGTCGATTTCTCAACTAGACTTGCCCTGGCTTGTTCAATGAACCAAAGATAATCGTAAATATAGGAATAGCGCAAAACCCCCAATTCACAATAAGATATAAATCTATAGTCTTATCTCAAACATTACTACGGAACCCCACCATAATCTTGTCACAACACGCACTGCATTTCTTATTTTATTCGACCCTTAAAGCCCATGCGAGTAAACGTGGTTTGAATTTACAAACAAACATGAAGTAAAACCACTCCGGGCCTTCGAAAAGAGATATTTGCAATAGCGGTCAATTTCTAAAGAAGCTTATTAGACTTTCTCGAGAGAAAAATAGGGATACAAATACAAATCGATCAAATCAACTCAGTTAACAATATTAGTTAGAATATACAGAGCTCCAACATCAATTTGTAGCGACGATAATACGGCGGTTAGTGCGATCAGTTCACACGCTGAAGGGCGTAGGTTCAAATCCCAACAATAAGCTTGAGTCGCTGGTGAAGGAAATCATCGTGAGGAAACCATAGCATGGTGGTAGGGTACTTTCTAGTACTCGGCTGGCTAGCTACCACCCTCAAGTTGAAAATCTGCCGCCAAGCATCTAACGGTGTGTTCCGGCAGCCTCACTTAAAAGCCAGTTCCATTCCAGGCTAGGTGTGCTTTACCATCTTCGACCACGCCTTCACTTAACATCAGGTGAGCTGTGGACAAAGCCTCCTGCTAAGGAGATCTACCACAAAGTAAAAGTGCCTTATTATATAATGGTATCCTAAAATACGACTTCCTTACTTGTTCCTCAACATCAGCGACCTCCCTGCCATTAGTGACGCTGTTCTCGAGAGAGAGCGTGGTCTGCACGATGAGAGCCAGGATTGGGATGAAGGGTAAAAGCAGCAGCCGCCACAGCTGACAATTGCGGCTGCGGCACCACTGCTGCAGGCGGGAACCGCAGCTTGACTTGTCCTCTTTGTTGCTTGGAACTGCTGAATAGATAGAAATAAACATAATTGTATAATACCATTAATCATGGGGGCATAATCTCTACAGAAATCAAATAATCTTTTCTATAATAATAATAAATAAATAAACATCGTAGGATATTACACACAGCGCCGTCTAGGCCCAAACTAAACAAAACTTGTACTATAACCACTGGAATATATATAGAAACCAGATAACTGATAGAAAACAAATACTCGTACTTATAGTTCTGTGAGTACACTAGTTGCGCCTCGCGGTGTTACCCGCTACATGTTTTTGGGATAAAATGTAGTCGGTGTTTTAATCCAGGGTCTCAGCTAACTCCATACCAAATTTCATCTAAACCCGTTAAGTAGTTAAAGAGTAACAAACATCCATCCATCCTAAATTTCACATTTATAATATTAGTGGGATAATTGACGATGATGATTGTGTGTGTGCGTGGTATCTTCTAAGTTTGCGTACTTCGTCTTCGACCACATCATCGCTTACCATCATGCGAGTTAGTGGTCATATGGCCGATGGCCGACGGAGCTGCAAAGTTCTTGAGTGGAGACGACGGATAGGCAAGCGCAGCGTAGTCGGTCCGTCGCGACGTCCTCCCACAAGGTGGAGAGAAGACCTAATTATGACCACAGGAACGCGCTGGATGCGAGCCCCTTCCAGCCGGTGTTTATGGAAGTCAATGAAGGAAGCCCAAGTCCAGCAGTGGACGTCCTACAGCTGAGATGATGATGATTTACAAAAAGACTTACTATAAAAAGCTTTTCTATTATAAGGAACATCTAGTACATATTTATATTACTTGATCGTCAAAGTATCATATTCATCTAAATTATGGCACAAGCTCATAAAGTACTTTTATTTCTGAACATTTTTCTATTTCTGGTGTGCACAGTGAAGAGTTTGTATCTACCTATCTATTATTTCTGTCAAATACGGTCGTTTCATTCCTATCTATAAAGCGAGGGAAATGTTGGCAATTTCCATTTTTGGAAATACGGCTTACATGATCCGGTCTGTTTTAATCCCCACATTAATCGATCGCATTTCATTTCATCGCACGTAACATCGACTGTGACAGTTTAAAACCAGGTTAATCAAAAAATTATTACGCATACTAAAGTAGCACTTAGCTCAATGGATACCAATCACAAACTGATTTTTTTAATTGAAAAGTGTGTATGGATATACATAGTATGCTGTTATTTGAGTTCCTACAAGCTTGGCTTGGTTTGGGGCCATATTATAGCGCTGTGTGTAATGTCCTACGATATTAATTAATTTATTAGTATTTTATTAATTAACGAGACGAGCGAGACGCTCTCCTGATGGTAACGAATAAAGCATATCCATGACCAATTGCATCGATTCACAGAACTTTGAGTAGTAAAACAAAGTCCAGGGTGTCGCTGCTTTGGAGCTCATTTCTTTTTGGGACATTCGATTCAATAGCCCTGTAATTTCGCTTAACCTTCAGGTTTGATCATATTTACACACTACTGCTTGGAGGCAGAATATCTGGTACAGTGGTACCAACCTAGACAATCTCCTGCTAATTGAAAGTAAATATATGATACACATAAATTTCTCATATTTTATGCGCACACAAAACATGTAATTTCATAAAATTCTGAGTTTGTTTACGGTATTCATAAAGCTTTAATTCAGCAATGAAATTAGTTATGTTGCAAATTAAAATAATTTAAGTATACATATTCGAAATTGCTTTTTAGTTTATTAGTGCACTACAGCGGGCCCGATGACACGTGAAACGGCAATCGTGACTCATGTCAATCGTTTTGTATAAGCGTGTAAAACCGCAAAACGTAACTTTTTTTATTTAAGATTGGACAGACTAGTCGTTTGACAATAGCTGACCTTATGTTAAGTGATGTTAGTCGAAGATGGCGGCCACCCCTGGCCTGGAATAGAGCTGGCTGCCTTTACTTAATGTTTGAATTTTTTACATTAAATAACAAATAAATAAATATCGCAAGACTTTACACACAGCGCCATCTGACACCAAAGTAAGCAAAGCTTGTACTATGGAACTCAGATAACTGATAGAATACTTAAATACTTTTTTTTTCTAAATACGTACAGTACACCCAGACACAAAACAAACATTTATTTGTACCACAAACTTTGTCCTGGGTGGGAATCGAACCCACGCCCATCAGCTCTTGAAGCAGACATTCTACTAATGAACCAACAGGGCTGTCAACATATATAAAACATTAATAATATTTAAAAAACTTATAAACGAGGGTGCTGTCGGCATCAGGGCAGGGCTTAAGCTGCCGGTGGTTAGGGCTGCAGAGTGAGAAACCTCCTCACAATGCGCGCCGTGTCAAGGATCACTGCCATTTGAAGCTGACCCTTGACCCAACCGACTAGCGAGAGTCTTTTAAGTGTTTATTTATTATTATAATAATAAATAGATTTTCCTTTTCACTTTTTCCAGTTATATAATGTATGATAGTGCGATGTGATGTGATTATTCAACCGTTTGTTGCAAGTAAGTTTGAAAGGACGTCTGATCAAACTTTATTTATTTGTTTTCAGCGAAACGTGTTGGCGCCTCTGTGTCTCTATAGCTACTAAAGTGCCCCAGTTGTGTCGCTTCGCGTTAGATTTGAATTAATGTTCTTTGTGAATGAAGAACTGAAAATACATACAAATAATAAGAGAATAGAACTATTCGCAGGTTTCTTACTAATCTTACTGATAATAAAAAAGTGAAAGTTTGTAAGTTTGTTACGAAGTAACCGTTTATTTTTATGTAAACGTTACGAGACGAGCACGACGCTCTCCTGATGGTAAGAGATAACGCCTGTCCTTGACCATTGCAGCGATACATATTACATAGAACTTTGAGTAGCAAAACAAAGTCCAAAGCATTGCTTCTTTAGCGCTCATTATTTTGGGACTAAATCGAAAATATCGAAACTATATTTTTTTATGGGAATTGCCAGTTTGGAATACCTACTTTTGAAAGATGGTGATGGTGAAGATACGCTATCGTTTCACAGCTGTGACATGCATAACTAACTGTGATGATAAATATTCCGTGCGATTGTATGAATGATTGGCGGAAACGACGAAGTATCGCCCCCTTAATTTTACTCCGAAACCTGTGTTTTCAAGTGTTTATGTATAAAAAATAGTAGGTTTATTTTATGTCTATATATATATATATACACATACACGCTCACACTCACGCACGTACACACACATGTTGAGTAATTAATTAACTTCACGTATGAATTATTTATTATTGTTACCATACTCATATCTAGTTTTTACCATACGCTAAAGCGGGGTTAACTTTTTCAATATTTTTTAAACAAAAAAATATTTTGTATTTGTCACAGTCATATCTAAATACGTCGAGTATTTACTGCCAAATGCACAAATTTCAACGCCAAAAACGACGAAGAAAAAGAAAATTGTATGCAATCTATTACATATAAAATTGTATTAATTTTTAGGTGATATATGAAGTTCACCGTTTCATTAACTTGATAGTATAATCTTATCTCTCTTATTATAACAATACATATATTATACAGAATAATAATTGGTTGTACAAAATCACTCGGTTTGTAGGTTCACATGCCGAAGGGCGTGGGTTCAAACCCCAACAATGAGCTTGAGCTGCCGGTGAAGGAAAACATCGTGAGGAAACCATAGCATGGTGGTAGGGTACTTTGTAGTACTCGGCTGGCTAGCTACCACCCTCAAGTTGAAAATCTGCCGCCAAGCATCTAACGGTGTGTTCCGGCAGCCTCACTTGAGAGCCAGTTCCATTCCAGGCTAGGTGTGCTTTACCATCTTCGACACCACACCTGCACTTAACATCAGGTGAGCTGTGGTCAAACAACTAGCCTGTCAACCATAAAAAAAAAAGTTTAACCCTACGAGAAGATACTTAGTTAACAATTGAATGCGACTCGCAAAACAGTAAACTGTGCTAACATTCTGAAACTGGGACCCTTTTGCCTTTCAGGGAACCGACCGTTTGTCAAAAGTTTATTATTCAAACAAACTATGGAATGGAATAGAGTATTCCATTCCATAGTTTGGATACATATATACAAACAAATGTACGTACATATTTAAACAGTAAGTAGTCTTTTGTTTACGTACTTAATTGTATAATAACGTTTCAAATATAAACTACAACATTAAATGAAACTTATAGATACCTACTAATAGACATTTCTGTGCACAGTGGAATGAGTGTTACTATGATGTTGATGAACTTTTAAATAGCATGTCGAGTCGTCTACAGGTTTATAGATGGGCCTTTGTTATAATAGATAAGCTTGCGTTTGACCGCCATCCCGCCTGATGTTAAACGAAGGTGCGGTCTACGGTGGAGCACGCTTGCCTAGAAGAAACCGATTCACTATTCGGGCTAGATAAGAAAATTAATATATTTGACATATTTAAATAAAATATATAAATAAATGTCGTAGGACTATACACACAGCGCCATCTGGCCCCAAACTAAGCAGAGTTTGTGTGATGGAAGTCAGATAACTGATAGAATACATAAATACTTTTTTTTTGTAAATACATACTTATAATACATACAGAACACCCAGACACAGAACAAACATTTGTTTATTCACAAAATGTTTGCCCTGAGTGGGAATCGAACCCACGCCCTACAGCTCTCAACGCAGATATACTATCAATGACCCAACGGGGCTGTTAACAATGTTACAATTGTTGTCATGCAATAACAGATTTTGACTTTGACTTGGAATACTTATCACATATTTCCCACACAGATGATATTTTCCGGGTGGAGTTTTTTTTATGACGTGCACAAATATTCGGCACTCAGATCAACTGTATGCAGCAGGTAATACATTTCACACATACACACACAACTTTTTATTTCTTCCTTGTGTGTTAATTTAATTTCACTATTTAAATAATAAAACAAATGTACATATCAAACTAGTGCATTTAAAGAAACGGTTAATTGAATTATAATAGATACTAAATCTGTCAATCAATAGAATTGACATTAAAATGTCGTTTCGTCTCTTTACTTTAAGTTTTTTTAAAGTAGATTTAAACCTAGATTTGTCTATGAATTAATAGATTGATATTTTTCTACGTAGAGAGCTATCTTTGTAATCGAATTGATTACTATTATTCTATTTCGAGATGTCTTTAGATATGAATAAATTGATTGAAATTATTTTAATATTTCTTTATGTAAAGTACGAAAACTCGAAACGATTAAAATACTTTGAAATGACTGTTTTTGGTTTATTTAAGCGTTTACTGACACCGTAGAATCTGTCAAAACTGCATCAGTTTTCATAGTAAAAAAATAACAGAAAAACAAAACTAGAAACCAACAAGGAATTGTGTTGTTTTCCACTTAGAATAAACATCCGACTTGTTGCGTATTCCTCTGAAATCGTTTGGCTCAAGGAATGGCATGGAAAGTATTATTAAGGTAAGTGGCATCACCGCGATACGCCCCACGTTTCCCCCATGTGCTACTTTGCGAACGTTGTCTTGAGAGGTAGAAAAGGAGTTTTGGCGGGAACGCGGGAAGAGTCGTGTCGCTCCGTTGTATTTTTTTCCAAAACTAGTGTTTTGTCGAGTGTTTATGCATAAAAATGGTGGTGTTTTATTCATAAAGTGCTGAATTACAAGCGCGAGTGTGGGAAAATGATACAATGTGGTGAAACATGAGTTTTCGTGTTGCTTCCAAAACTCCATCGAATCTTTGTAGTAAAGTTGCCACTACTTTACTAAAGCATGACTGGAATTAACTGACACGAACTGGACTTGACAAAGACGACTTTGACTAAAACTAGCTACGATGGCACTTATTTAACTTTTGAAACTTGAAAATAAATAATTACTTGACACTGGCAAATGCTAAAACGCGACGCCAAAACCAAAGAAAGAAAGAGGTAGAAAATTGTTATTTAGTTTGTCCCAACACTAACGACACAACACTAACACTTACTACGACAAGAAAATTAAAGCAAGTTGACACTTAAATATACGGAGCGATAAAATAGTTAATAATAAAATTAAGGTTCCAAAAATACTTCAATAATCTCGTTAGCAGAGTCGAAAATTTGATTAAATAAAGAAAAGTTAAAAATAATGCTATCGATTTTTTTGACAACCCAGCTGTGTTACGAAGTTTCACCTTCCAGGAATATATCAACTTGAAGTCAACTTTAGTCATATTTTTAATTTTTTTGTCCAACTATTTTAGTACTTTTCATGTAAAAGTAATAGGACGAACTGGACGCTCTCCTAATGGTAAGTAATATATATATTTTATAAACGGAGTAGAATCGCGCTTGATCACATCCTGTCTGATGTTAAGCAACGATGTGGTCTCGGATGGAACACGCTTACCTAAAAGGATACACAGATACACGGAACTTTGAGTAACCAAAGTCCAGACTCCAGGGCATCGCTGCCTTGGCGCTCATTACTTCGAAACTTTCGATGGTTAGTCTCGATAGCCCTGTAATTTAGTTAGCTACAGTGCTCTTCAAACTGAAACAGTAATGTTTACACACTACTACTTGGCAAATTAATTGGTACTGCAGTGTTACCTGCCTAAACGACCCCCTGCTAAGGAGATGAAAGGAAAACAATAAAAATGCAATTATGACGCTGGCCATCTATTAGTCGTCTCATTAATTTTACTTACAAAAAACACTTATGTTTAGTTTAGGGCTAGAAACGCTGAATGAAATGTCGTCAATATAAAAAGAACACTGTTAAAATACACTCAAATCCAATTGAGTTCTTAATTACTTTTCAGCGACGTTAATGAAAATAAAGCGCTTACATCATCTGAACACTCAGCAATGCAGCCAAATATTCAATCACTACGTTGCTTTACAAACACTTTTAGAGGACGGAAGAATATATTATTCTTGACTTACCCATATTAGGTCACTCGATATAAACTTTTCATACACTGTTTCATTAATAAAATATGTACTATTATCGCGCAATACTAGAGAGGGTGAGACACCCTCTCGACTCGAGGGTTGAAGAGCAACTAAGGGAACGAAATCTAACAGGTACTTGCAAGTATTCACGGAGCAACATTCTAACAGTATCCAAGTTCTGTTTATTAATGAAACTAATACAATTACAGCAAAGTTATTACAACAATATCGCAAAGTGGTCCGGTTCTTTTCTCTGATAGATAAACATCAAACAGCGTTAATGTCTTTATGAGATATGTTATTGCCAGCCACTTATGTGAAAGTAAATGCGTTTCTATGTTCGACTCCGGTATATGTACATACAACAATATAAAAAGTAGCCTATGTCACACGGGGACAGTGTAGCTTCCCAACGGCAAAATTTTTGAAATCGGTCTAGTAGTTTTTAAGTTTATTCGATACATGCAGAAATACAAATCTTTCCTCTTTGTAATATTAGTATAAATATAGATCATCAGATTCCGAATCAACCTTGATTTTTCTTGCTGGTCAAGTGCGGGTTCGCATACTTCACACATCTTCGAGAACTTTTTTTATTAACTCTCGGAAGGTTTCCTCACGTTGTTCCCCGTAGCCATACGCACATAATTTAGAAAGGAAGACGTGCATGTTGTGGGTTTCGAACCCAGAACCTCGAGATTGGAAGCTTAACATTTCAGATTAGATTAGATCACTAGATCACCCAATTAACTAACCGACATTACTACAGAAACTTCTATAAAGAATTATATCTTCATTATTATCTTATTCTATTTTTTTATGTAAAGGTAATGAGACAAACAAGAAGCTCTCTTGATGGTAAGAGATAACGCCTGTCCATGACCATTGCAGCGATACACAGAACTTTGAGTAACAAAACAAAGTCCACGGCATCACTGCTTTGGCGCTCATTACTTTGAGACTTTCGATGGTTAGTCTCAACACCCCTGTAATTTCGCTAGCTGCATTACCCTTCAAACCGGAACACACGTAATGATTACATACTACTGCTTGGTGGCAGAATATCTGGTACTGCGGTGCGACTGTTAATGTAGGTAGGTAGGTGTCATTTTAGTTGAAGTTATATTTCTTTGTTCGGGATTTCATTCAAATGTATAGAACAGATTTATGTGTTAACAATCAAACATCACACAATCAAGCTTTCACACTTATAATATCAATATGTTTTCACTATGGGAACTGACATGGTTTTGAGACATATTCGTTCTATTTTTACAGATCCTAATCCCACTTGAAACAAGTAACGTAATCTTATATTATAAAAAGTAACAATTTGTGTGATGAAAAGTGTTTTGCGGTTGCATTGTATCTAATATTTCTTATTCTATAAGCATGGGTACATACCACACAATTGTTTTTGCATATTAATCACTTTCATTGGTACGTGGATTTCAGGCGGTCGCTTTCACAATACAATTTTATTACATCTTGTTTGAACAATTGTGAGTTTTAAGTAGTTATTTTGATACTGGAATTTCCGATACAATTAGATATAGATTGGTCCACTCTCTTTTTGTGAATTCCAAATCATATTAACACTGTTCAAATTAATTGAAATTAAGGCTGTGCGTGTAACTAAAATTAGCGAGCTGTGGTCAAACAACTAGCCTGTCAACCATTAAAAAAAAATTATACATAATCACATAATATAAATAATTGTTGTGAATGATTAAACGTCAAAACGTGAAATGAGACTTAAAATTCTGGAACAAATTTATTTATCGAGCGTCTATCTATAAAAGAGTAACAGATATATTTATTCAGATAACTTTGAACTACTTCCAGTGGTTCAAAGTTATCTAAATATTCGAAAAATGAAAGTGATAATTGACAATATTTTTTGGTATTGACATATTTTACATTGGCATGTTTGGATACTTACATACCTTATTTTGACATGTAATCAGTGGTTAAACCCCATTTAATGACACGTTTAAAATTTTGAAGTGACTTGTAACATTGGTGTTATCTATAAAATATTTGTATTTGTAGGTTTTTTTTGTTTATTTTTTATATTTGCTAGTGTCTAGTATTTCATATTCTCAAGTGTCTCATCATAAGATCAAGTCAAGTAAGGCTGAGTGACTTTAAGTGAGAGAGAGTGAGAACATCGTGAAAATCTTACAAATTAAGTCATAGTCATGTCCGGTCACGCCTTAGTAAAGTAGTGGAAACTCTACTAGAAGCTTCGACGCAGTTTTCAAAGCAACACAAAAATACATGTTTCACTACATTGCTTCTGTGATGAAACAGGTGTGATTTCAAAGCTTATAATGTCCGTGTGAAGCCACTGCAAGTTGCTAAATCTACAATAAAATATTCCTAGGAATGTGTCACAGTTATAAAATACGACATTATGTAGACAATGTGAGCATAAATTATATTACTAGAGAAACTGACGTAGTTTTGACCGTATTATTTTTTGCTGAATCTGATAGTCCGACTATAGTTTCAGCCACATTGATCTTTTTCAGGGAGTCAAAGTAGAGTATGATGCACGCGCGACCTAATCCTGCAAGGTCACTGAATGTGACTGAAACATAACAAGTTAAGAAAAAAAAACAGGAATACCCACTAAAAGTATCGTATCGTACCCATAAAATATGTCACATGAATTTCATGATTTTTACCCCTCCCCCGTCCTTGTCACAGCTGGTCACATTTGTGATATCGCTCCCCCCCCCCCTACCTAGTGTGATGTCACATACTTTGCAATATTACATTTAGAAATTGATAAAGTTAGATATAAAATATTATATGTATTTTGAAAAAATGTGGTCACAAAATTTAGGACCGCATCTCTCCCCGCCCCTTGTCACACAATGTCACACTTGTCGACCCCCTCCCTGCCCCTCAACGTGTGACGTAATTTAAGGATAGCCCCTTATCAATGTCCAACATTTTATTTATTCCTAACCATTACATCCATCTAAATCTGTTCAGGCATTTAAAAGTTATTATGGAATAAAAAAATCACATACATGAACCCTAAAAACATTAGTACACGCCTTTTTCGGGCCGTCACGTCGTGTAATTAAAATGAAAATGTGATAGATTGTTTGCAGTCTTGCACTAATCGAGAAAATAGTTTTATGAACAGCTTGTGAGTTTCGGCCCTATGCAAGCCGCGTACGCCACCGCATGCGGAATGAAATTCAGTTCGTAGTGCCCTGTGAACAGATGCGAGTAGGGACCGGTGGCGAACACAGCCACGTCCTCACCGCCGTGTGTTGCCCACAATGTCGGCACCAGCGCCGGGTACGTGTAGTTCAGATGGTCTATAAGAGAAATTTTACACAGTTTACAAAAATATAATCTGGGCCGGTCCAGACGTGATATTACATATTATTATTTTTTTTAATGTAAAAAGTATTGAGACAAACGAGACGCTCTCCTGATGGTAAGAGATAACGCCTGTCCATGACCATTGCAGCGATACTTAGAACTTTGAGTAACAAAACAAAGTCCAGGGCATCACTACTTTGGCGCTCATTACTTTGAGACTTTCGATGGTTAGTCTCAACAGCCCAGTAATTTCGCTAGCTGCAGTACCCTTCAAACCGGAACACAGTAATGTTTACACACTACTGCTTAGCGGCAGAATAACTGGTACTGCGGGGGTACCTACCTAGACGACCTCCCGCTGAGGAGATCTACCACTAAGCACATTTTTTTTTGGTAACTAATTACATTTTGTAACTTTGTCATAAAAAGTCAAAAATCCGCTCAAAATGAGTCACCGTTTAAACAAAACTGTAACACAGAAACACAATTGATAACACAAGTAGTCATCAAGGGGAATCAAAGAGTTATTAGTCATTGCCATGAGACCATTTCATAATAGGAATAGTAAATTGGTTGCAACTAGTATCAACATATTTTCTGGGAATACCTATGTATATTTTTATTTAGAACTATGATAGAGTCATCTTGTGTCATCGAGGTGGCCTTTTCTTTTACAATTGATCCAGTTAGTCCTCAAATGAATTAACGCGAGTTGCATTTATTTATCTATTTATTTTATTTTATCTGCCGTGAGAGTGAGTGTGTGAGATAGCACATTATCTTTCTTATAAAAAACTAGCGGACGCCTCGCGGTTTCACCCGCGTAGTTTCCATTCCCTTTGGAATACAGGGATAAAAAGTAGCCAATGTCACCCGGGGATAGTGTACCTTCCCAAAGAATTTTTGAAATCGGTTCAGTAGTTTTTGAGTTTATTCGTTATAAACATACAAAAATCCAAAAATGCAAACCTTTCTCTTTATAATATTAGTATAAATGTAGACTAGTACCAGGAGCGATGCCACAAAAAAAACAATTTTAGAAATATCGTTTAAAATTGCTAGTGCAAGCAATAAGTTGGCCAAGTTTCATCACAATTTTTTTTAATAGTACGGCAGCGCATAAACTACGAACAAACAGTATTTTTTTATATTAATAAATAGGCATGACGGTCATCTCATCTCATGTTAAGTGAAGATGCGGTCGACGATGGAACAAGCTTGCCTACGAGATACCAATTCTATCACATACTAATTCAGGATATGTATTACAGTATTTATTAATTTCAAATTTCTAATGATGATTTCAATGATTTGATTTGATTTTGAATGATTTCAATGATTTCACTAGACTAGCCTGTTTCCACTGTTTAGCGGTTCGCACAATGAAAGTGGAATCATGACGTTCTAACTTTAACAGTTCCTCACCAATTGGTTTGATGTCTTAACAAGCATTGTTTTATTTTGTTAACCAAATACTTCCGCTCAATTTTGATAACAGAACGGCTAAATACTGGTCGCCGTATTGTAAAAACTATAATATAAAAAATCCAAACGTTAAAATGCCGTACACATTTTTTTTTTAAACGGTTAACATATAATTATGTAATACGACGGTTTTTATAATTTGACTGGAGTTGATATACTTACTAAGGTCATCGAGCATGAGGTTGTGTCGCTTGAATTGCAAATGTGACTTGTACCCTGGACCGTTGGCGTAGCTTAACATCGTGTAAGGTAGACTGTCAGACGCTGTCAGCTGTTCATACAAAACAAAAATATTGCATTAAATCATTTAATAGAGATATCATATGGAACTGAAAAGGATTACATATAACTACTATGTAGAGATGATAGCTCAGTGGTTATCGCGGTCGGTTCGCATGCCGAATGGCGTGAGTTCAAACCCCAACAATGAAGTTGAGCTGCCGGTGAAGGAAAACATCGTGAGGAAACCATAGCATGGTGGTAGAGTACTTTTTAGTACTCGGCTGGCTAGCTATCAAGTTGAAAATCTGCCGCCAAGCATCTAACGGTGTGTTCCGGGAACCTCACTTGAGAGCCAGTTTCATTCCAGGCTAGGGCTTAACCACCTTCGACCACACCGTCACTTAACATCAGATGAGCTGTAGTCAAACACCTAGCCTGTCAACCATAAAAAAAACTATCTTTATCTTCCGTGCGATTTTTACAGTATAATAATACGCATATATATATTATAAGTCATAGTTTAATTTAAAAATGTCAAAGTATTGTACGTGTGAACAGATCACGTTCACCACTGGGCCACCGCTACATAACTAGTAAAAGAAAGGTCCTTACTTTACTGGTAAAGCCTAGTATATCAGTCCCTCGCTCGCTGTACCCGCTGTAAGTCATGGTGTGGCTGTGGTCGGCGGTGACTACGATGAGCGTATCCCGGAGGTCCACCTTCCTGAGTGCCACTTCTACCGCCTTTGCTAGCTCTGCGGTCTCATCGAGCGCTTTCCGAGCTTTGGTCTCGTGATGAGCTGTGTCTATTCTACCACCTGGAACAGAATAGCATCACAGGCTTGTAGACTAAACTTTAAAAAACCGCAAAAATAGCCCGGATTGGCATAGCAAAACAATCATATAGGTATGTGCAATCGTTCTACGAAACTGTCAACAACAGCGATGGCAAACAAGCTAAAAAATTATATCCCGATCACGGATAAAAAAAATCATTTACAGCACCAAAAATCCGTCATTTAGATCGTTTGTATTTTAATGTACCCAGTAAATCCTTAGCTCAATTTTGATGTACATCTCTTTTTTTTTTTATAGTAGATAGGCTTGCGTTTGACCGCCATCCCGCCTGATGTTAAGCGAAGATGCGGTCTATGGTGGAGCACACTCGCCTAGAAGAAACCGATTCAATCGCGACTCGCGAAAGAATTTTTGAAATCGGTCCAGTAGTTTCGGAGCCTATTCAATACAAACAAACAATTAAATCCTTCCTCTTTATAATAGCACAAGCGACCCGTCCCGGCTTCGCACGGGTGCAATGTAGATACTAATGTGGTGCATGTGCAAGTATTATACATATAAACCTTCCTCTTGAATTACTCTATATATTAAAAAAACCGCATCAAAATCTGTTGCGTAGTTTTAAATATCTAAGCATACATAGGGACAGAGAGGAGCGACTTTGTTTTATACTATGTAGTGGTTTAGTGATAGATACAATTAGATTATATCATATCGAGAACTAAAAAAAAACAAAAGGCAATTATGAAATAGGTAAGATAAGGTACAAATTCCTCGATTTAGTAAAAAAAAAACTTTTTTTTGTCATGTATAGTTTAGAATTGATTAAAAAGTGTTACAAAAAACACGCGTTCTAAGTACACAATTAAGAACTGAAAATTATATTGATAAAATCTTGGTATATACCTTCAATGAACAAGAAGTATCCGTTTTTGTGGGTGGCCAGCATCTCAATAGCTTTGACGGTCATATCTGGCAGTGTGGGGTCGTCGGCCGGCGCTTCCAGGTGGTAGGGCATGTGGTCAGGGGAAAACAGCCCTAAAAGACTATTGTGCTTTGTAACGTCCACGTTCAGGAGTTCCTGTAAAGGGAGGCACATAATCACATGTAATAATATGTTTACCTAAATTTTGTAAACCTAATTTTTGTTTTTTTTTTGTTTTACTCTCGTTTAACTATATTGGATACTACTGTAGGTACTCCGAATATATGTAGGGGAGACCGAGGAGGGTTGTGACAATTTTTCTATTAACTGACATATCTCAGTCAAGAAACACACTACATCTATGATCTTTGTAAGCTAATGTAGCTCAGTCTGTACTCTTTAAGAAACAATCATCAAAATTAATAAAAGTATTAAGGTTTCTGAGAAAATCTTCAAAAACAAAAACTACTCCTCGTGTCACAACTCTCCTCATACCGAGGTAAGTTGTGACAGCTACCAAGGTGAGTTGTGACATCTGAGTATTTAGAGTATTTGGTGAATAAATAATACCATTAAAATATTAATGATAAATAAACTACACATTTGTTTTACAACAAAGTACTTTCATCATCATGCATAACTGCACGAACTAAAATAACATGTAATATAGACATAAATAGTATCAGTATCTTAAAAAACACAGTATGACATCTTTTGAGATCAATTTTATTAAAATCAATGATCTGATCTGATCAATAGCTTGAGTCACTTTTCTCCTGCCTTCTCGTTTCTTCTCATGATGCCGGATTCTTTTTACTATATATTTTTTCGCTAACGTATAGGCCAAATTTCTTGTCTTTTTTGTCTTGTTATCAGCCCATAATTCAATACTGTACATGTTTTTTTAATTGTAAATGTAATGAGACGAACGATGCGCTCTCCTAATGGTAAGAGATAGCGTATGTCCATGCCCATTGCAGCAATACACAGAAATTTGAGTAGCAAAACAAAGTCCGGGGCATCGTTGCGTTGGCGCTCATTACTTTGAGACTTTCGATGGTTAGTCTTAACAGCCCAGTAATTTCGCTAGCTGCAGTACCCTTCAAACCGGAACACAGTAATGTTTGTACACACTACTGCTTAGCGGCAAAATATCTGGTACTGCGGTGGTACCTACCTAGACAACCTCCTGCTAAGGAGATCTACCACCAAGTAGATCTCCTTAGCAGGACTTAATATCTGACTAGACATCCTTTTGGCCACGATCTCGCCTGGTGGAATGTGACGATGTGGCCGAAGATGGAGCACGCTAATATCTAATTTACTAATTGTCTGATTTGTCTAGTTATTATTGTCATTTGTTCTTTTAACTATAGATTGCGTTTAGATCTTTAGTTACCTATGTTTTTTGTATATAAATAAAAATATTATTATTACTTTTTTCTGGCGCACTCTTCTTCATGGAAACAAAAGCTGAGTACAACACGCACGCGGCATTATAAATTTATAGAGTTATAAGCTTAGGATATACGAATTCGGTAAAGAATAATTGCACTAATAATTGTAAATTACTTTTACTATGGTGCCAACCTTTTAATCGCCAGAAAAAAAAACAAGTCGAAGATGGTAAAGCACGTCTTACCTGGAATGGAACTGGCTCATCAGTCATGTAGGAAAAAAAATACCTACACATTTTTGTTGATACCTATCTTAGTCTTTGGGGAGTTTACGTTGTGTGACCAATTGGCACAGATAGAAGCCCACAAGAAAATCTTAATCCACAAAAATATCAGCCGTTTCAAAGAACAAAGTTGTTGGAGTTAAAATTAATTAGACTGATTTGATTAATTCATCTCTTGGTTTAGAACTTACCGTTTGTGAGTACACGACTTTAGGGAGACGTCCTTGAGACTTTTTCTGCATTGTCCATTCTTTGATGAGATCAGCTCCATCGTTACGGTTTCCAGGATGTCCCTCGTAGTCTTTAAGAGACTTTGGGAAGAACATACTTCTACCACCACCAAGCACCACCTGTAAAGTATAATTATGTACTTATATAATGAATTTTAACTACTATAATTTTGAGAATTTATGTAAGAACGAGCTGCGCCTCGCGGTGTTACTCGCTACATGTTTTCGGGATAAAAAGTAGCCGAAGTGGTAATCCAGGGTCTCAGCTACTTTCATACCAAATTGAATCCAAATCCATTCAGTAATTTTTGCGTGAAAGGGTAACAAACATCCATCCAAACTTTCACATTTATAATAATAGTGGGATTTCTTTGGGTCTGAAAATTATTCCAAACACAGACTGAATTCGTTATTTAACTATTTGGCCTGAATGGTATTTAATCCTACGCTGCACAAATAATGAAGCAGAGCTACTACCAAATGAACTGACAGAAAACTCCTATCTTCGATGACGCCGTCTCATAACATCTAGTGAACTGTGCTCAAAAACACCTAGCCTGCTGCAATGGTCGTAAGAAAGCTTTTTTTTCACCATCAGAATTTTATTTATCTCATTTATTTATTTATTTATTTATTAAGGTACGCCAACAGCACACATATTGTTAAATTTACAAAAACACATTGCGTAAAGTTATGTTCGGATACATGCGCCAGTTATAGGCATACACAGCTTGATTAACATATTGCTTGTTTATGGAAATAAACCTACTCTTAAAGAGATTCTACACATTTTTTTTTTTTAACTATTAAGGAGATTCTAAACTTTTTTTTTTTTTAATACTATGACTAAACACAAACTAAGTGTAGTAAATACATACACTCATTAATTACTACCACCGAATAGAGAAGCTGTTATCGATGAACTCACGTCAATGTTGCTCCCGACTTGTCCTCGCACTAGCTGCGAGGCGATGTCATCGCACGGCTGAGCGTACAACGGCAAGTCCGAGTCACACTCCCATTTCCGATCAGCGGAGTGCGCGTACGTCGCCGCGGGACTCGCGTGTGTCACTCTTGTTGTAGTCACGACTCCTGGAGAACATTTGCTTGTTAACGCTCTAGTTTAAAGTTGTGAGTTGTTGTTGTTGTTTGTTATAGTTGTTGTTGTACATACGAAAACAAATCTTAGACTTAAGTGACAGTATAGACATAACAACATAGCGATGTTGGCCTGGGATAAAGGACGAAATAACTTTCGTCCATACATACATTCTGATATCGAAAACTTGACCAAATATTTTTTGAAAATTTGTCATGCTAGATTTTCTAATAGATTATGATCTCGTATAAGGAAAAAGCTAACTATAATACACTATATTCATTTTATAGTAGTATAGTTTATTTGTGATTTTGTTCTGAATATTCAAATTATTTGTGAAATAATTAAATGATACTATAACACAATCACTAACTTGTAGATGATAATTAAACTTTAAAAAAGAATGAAATCATTAGAAATCAATGGGGGAGGCTTCTGTCCTGCGGTGGACATCCTACGGCTGAAATGATGATGATGATGATTAGAATAATACTCACCCGTTCCCTTCCCAGCTCTCTGCGCCCAGTCCATGAGTCCAGTGACAGAATACTTCCCGCCCATTTGCCCCGTACAGTCCCCCCGCTTGACAGCTGCACTGAGGCCTACAGTCCCACTGTTGGCATTAATGCCTGACAGGAAAGCGGTGCCACTACAAGCCGAGTCTGCCACGTTACTATCCACGCAGTAAGTCTGAAAAAAAAGTTAGATTTTTATTTATTAAATCCTAGAGATCTAAACAAAATCTTTATATTTTAGAGGCAATCCGATGGTTCTGTCCTTTTTGTGAGCAATATTATGACTCGGTTCGATTCCCACCCAGGATAAACATTTTGTGGTATAAACAAAATTTTTGTTCTGTGTCTGGGTGTACTGTATTTATTATAAGTATGTATTTACTAAAAAAAAGTATTTAAGTATTCTATCAGTTATCTGACTTCCATAGTACAAGCTTTGCTTAGTTTGGGGTCAAATGACGCTGTGTGTAATGTCCTACGATATTTATTATTTATTTATTTACTTTAACATCGTTTCTACATTTTTTGCATCTTTTTTTCAAACTTAGCATTATATTGTTAAGTGAAGGGCTACTTATTTACTGTACCTTAGCTAGTCCAGTATAAGGGAAGCCTTCAAAGCTGAGCTTCAGTTCTTCCCCCTTGTATCCGTGCTGCTGGCCCAGGTACGCCCTGGTGGCCGCTAGCGTCGTGATACTCATCCCGTCTCCCAAGAATAGTATCACGTTTTTAGCCACGTTTTTATTAAGCGGGGCATTTACCTGAAAAATTAAATGAACTAGGTATTAATAGCTATAGCTAATAGCTTCTTTGGGAAACGAACGGCTAAATGAGACAACCAGACATATATTGTCTGTGAAAATTTCAACTGTCTATCTATCACGGTTCATGAGATACAGCCTGGTGATAGAAGGGGCAGACAGATGGGCAGCGAAGTATTAGTAATAGGGTCCCGTTTTACCCTTTGGGTACGGAACCCTAAAAACGAAACGGAATGCACTCATAACTCTCCAGGAGTGTTGTGGAGATCAAAGTGCCCTATCACGATCGCAAGCGTGGAGCATAAAAACCCTCTACAATGCTGCGGGCCACAAACTTCAATTTTTAATCAAATAACGTGAAAAAATATCGTCATAATTATGATTATCTTATGTAATGTTTAAACTTTCGCGTTTAGAACAAACATTTATGTTTATCATCAGGTGAACAAAATACCGCTCCTAACCGGTATTTGTGGAAGTCAATGGGGTAGGCCTATATTGTCCAGCAGTGACGTCCTACGGCTGAAATGATGATGATGATGAACAAAATACTATGAAATTAGTTTATGTTTACCTTATTCCTTAAAGTCCATTGCGCTTGTAGGTTCCAATGTTCTTTGTTTTTCTCATCGAATTTTACTTGTGGTTCAACTGAAAAAAAAACCAAACTGGACTTGACTTTAACTGTGACTCAGACTTATTTCATCTAATTTGCATGAAGAACGATGCCAAATACCAAGATAGATACAAGTAGGTACATATTAGTATGTTGCAGTATCATTATCCAAATCTTGTATTTTTTCAAGATATTAAATATATTTTATAAAAATTATAAGTATGAAGTCATAGACTGGATCAGGCCGTAACTTGCTTTATGATAATAAGTCTTGTGAGACTTAATACAACATATTTGACATGGGCAAAATATACAAAGTGCGATGTCAAATCAAATAAAGAAACAAATACATAGACCAATTGCTTAATTAAATGTTTCAGTATACTACATGAGCTACTGACCAAACTTGGTTTTTAAATACACGTAAAAAAATGTAAGCAAACAAATGTCATGTTATGTCAATGTCAAAGTGACACTTTAGATATAATAAACATTTTTAAACTGTCTAATTCTATAATTTACGTTATACTAATGGAAGGTAGGATTTTACTATCCTTTACAATAAAACCGAAAGGAAAGGACCAGGGAAACACTTCCCGCTACCTGGACCACGACATAGATAAAGTTACATTTATATCAGTGAAACTTAAAACAATAGGCAACCGAAAATAAAATAAAAGTTAACATCAACTAGTTAAAAAAATTACAAAAGCAACAAATAATGCGGACGCAGTAACACATTCGAATCCAAGAAATAAAATACGAATAAACAACATGACGAAAAAGTTGTTGACCGCAGCAAAGCTACCAGTTAAATTTAAAAATTCAACCACTTTTAACAAATGCACTTTATTTTCTTAAGCATGTAAAATTACTAAAAAATCATAAATAATATTGCTAAAATATTTAATGCTATATGGAATTTGATTTATTCAGTAAAAATGTACCGTTTAATCTATTATCAGCTGGTAATTTTTTTACTATGTCAACACCTTTGTTTACATTTATTTCATGAATTAAAAAAACCATAGTATAGTTAAAAACAAAAAAGTGTTGATAAGGGATATTAGATAAGAGTTTTTTTACTATTTTATTCAAAACTATCATCGATTTACGAAAAGAATTAAATATAGCGACTAACATTATTTTTCTATCTGTCATGTTTACAAATCTAAAAAGCGAAAAGGTAACAATATTTTTTAAATGGGATTAAGTAGGTCAACTTAAAATGTTCACAAATCTAGTCTAAGTTAAGGTCATACTAATCAGACATTCGACTTGTTACGTAATTAAAAAATGAACTCACTTTTACGCCTTTGAACACTCCTCGAATAAACACTGCACATAAATATCACAATAATTGACCACTTCCACGAGATTGTGACCCCCATTTCAGAAGCACTATAAAAACCCTATAAAAAAAACAATCCGAAAACCAGGAGTTCGACTTTTAAATTTATTTTTTTATTGTAAACAAAAGAGCGCTATATTTACGATTAAAGAAGTAAAACTACCGCCAATTTTTTTACTTTTTGTTTCTTGGAAGAGAGCCAAATTGCATTTAGTTAAGTAAGCGATTTTTTGTCGCACTTGGTTGCACTTCAGCAGCAACAATCGAACTGCTGTGAATATTTTAATAACATCATTTAAAATACAATTGGGACATAACACAGATACTGTAAGTACCTACTATCTGTGTCTTTAGTTAGATTTAATGCGCTTTGAACCCAACCTTCGTGGTTACGTGCATTCGAACTAATTGATTGACCCATTGCGTTTCTTTTTTGTACGTGAGTATGGTCATTTTATAACGTGATTATATTTACACATTTTTACTAATAGCTAACCACTTAAATACTAATTAGCTAAATATTATGTTGTTAGCGTTTTGATAAGTTACTTTCTAGAACTCATCTGGGTAGCTACCACTCTCAAGTTGAAAATCTGTCGCCAAGCATCTAACGGTGTGTTCCGGCAGCCTCAAACGTTCCAGACTAGGTGTGTTTACCATCTTTAACCACACCGTCACTTACCAACAGATGAGCTGTGGTCAAACACTTAGCCAAAAAAAAATGGATTTGATAGACTTTTTATTTCATCATCATCATCATCATCATTTCAGCCGTAGGACGTCCACTGCTGGACATAGGCCTCCCCCATTGACTTCCATAAAGACCGGTTGGAAGCGGCTCGCATCCAGCGCGTTCCTGCGGTCTTTACTAGGGCGTCTGTCCACCTTGTGGGTGGACGTCCTACGCTGCGCTTGCCGGTCCGTGGTCTCCACTCCAGAACTTTGCAGCCCCATCGGCCATCAGTTCTGCGTGCTATGTGCCCTGCCCACTGCCACTTCAACTTGCTAATCCGTTGGGCTATGTCGGTAACTTTGGTTCGTCTACGGATCTCCTCATTCCTGATTCGATCTCGTAGGGAAAGTCCGAGCATAGCCCTCTCCATAGCGCGTTGTGCTACTTTGAGCTTACCAAGAAGGCACACAGTCAGAGACCACGTTTCAGCGCCATAAGTCATCACTGGTAACACACACTGGTCGATGACTTTCGACTTGAGGCACTGAGGTAATTCGGACGAGAAGACGTCGCGCAGTTTTCCGAACGACTTAGACTTTTTATTTACTAGTTAGGTATTTGACTCTGTTGTAAAACCGCCGATTGGTCTACACCGTTAGTAGTACATACTATAAAGTACCCTACCAACAATGGTTTCTTTACATTTTCCTGCTTCTTCATTCTGAGCTCGTTGTTCGGATTTACACATTTTTTCTGAGGCTTTTGTATGTGAACCGACCGTAATAAAACGCTATCATCACTTAGTTGATAAATAAATAAATGATTAATAAATATCGTAGGACTATACAGTATACACACAGCACCATCTGACACCAAACTAAGCAGAGCTTGTGTGATGGAAGTCAGATAACTGATAGAATACTTCTTTTTTTTTTGTAAGAATACATAAATACTACTTATTTTTTTTGTAAATACATACTTTTAATACATACAGAACACCCAGACATAGAACAAACATTTGTTTATTCACAAAATGGTTGCCCTGAGTGGGAATCGAAACCACGCCCTACACCTCGGGAACCGCGAAGCGTCCGCTTCGCTTTGCGCTTCGCGGTTTCACCCGCGCAGTTCCCGAGATTATTTCTTTTTATCTCTGTATTTCACGAGGTAATAGTGAAATATTTTTTTACTAGCGGACTATTCATTACTAGCAATAATATATATATTATGTATATTATTGAGCGCCAAAGCGATGATAGCTCAGTGGTTAGCGCGGTAGGTTCGCATGCCGAAGGGCGTGGGTTCAAACCCCGTCAATGAGCTTGAGCTGCCGGTGAAGGAAAACATCGTGAGGAACCCATAGCATGGTGGTAGGGTACTTTCTAGTACTCGGCTGGCTAGCTACCACCCTCAAGTTGAAAATCTGCCGCCAAGCATCTGACGGTGTGTTCCGGTAGCCTCACTTGAGAGCCAGTTCCATTCCAGGCTTGGTGTGCTTTACCATCTTCGACCACACCGTCACTTAACATCAGGTGAGCTGTGGTCAAACACCTAGCCTGTCGACTATAAAAAAAAAAAGCAGTGATGCCTTGAAATTTGCGTAACAAAACTGTTACGCAAAGTTCTGTGTATCGCTGTAATGGTAATGGGCAGGCGTTACATCTTACCATCAGGAGAGCGTCTCGTTCGTCTCATTACTTTTACATGCAGATAACTACTCATTACTGGTCTGTTGAGACCAACCATCTAATGTCTAATGTCAAAACCACGTCAGTTTCCATAATAGAAATAAAAACCATTTTACTTTTATTTAACAGACTTTATTTTCGTTCCACTTAGTTCAATAAACAAGTATTTACGATTATTTTAAGTAATTACTTAAAGATCATACTATAAGTATAGTGTTTACACTCACGTTGAAAAATTGTCCTATTATTACTTTTTTTTTTTTTTTTTATACAAAATAGGTTCGCGTTTGACCACACTCTGCCTGATGTTAAACAGTAGTGTGGTCTAAGATGGAGCACGCTTACCTAGAAGAAACCTATTTACTCTAGATTTGAAGACGCCAATATTGTACCTAACTGGGAACACAGACTCCGGCAGAGAGTTCCACAACCTCGCTGTGCGAATGAAAAATGTGGAGTCAAAACGCTTTGTGCGTACATGGGGAACATCCACCATGTACGGATGACGTTTTGGTCTCGTTTGTCTGGCCGTCCGGTAAAAGAAGGGTGCAGGTGGAACCAAATTGTGCAGCTCAAGTGCACACTCTCCGAAATGTATCCGGTAGAAAACTGACAGGCTGGCAATACTACGACGATGCTCAAGACTTTGAAGCCGAAAACTTCCTAAACAATAGTTATTTTATATCTACTTATCTATTAATTCGCAATTTAATTAATTAACATACGAAATTACACTAACTACATAAATGTCTAGCTAAACGTAGATTATCGTAGTATAAAAAATTACTGCCTTTTGACAGTAAAAAAATTTGGTAAAAGTTACTTATGAACAAAATTGTTCGGGTACCTACAGTGTTAATCGTAAACTAAATAAATAACTTGGCACACAAAACTTCCAACTAGATTTCCCTGTGTGATGTAAAAGGCATAACGACTCAGCAGGTGCCTTCTAGCTACGCGTACTACATCCTAGACCACATGATCAGCTATAATCTTTAATATTCTTCTTATAAACAAGCTTCTGCTATATGTCATACGCTATCCCAATTTTATAACATGAAAATATAAACACAAACAGGCAAACTGAGTTTTAGCGGGAATGCGAAGAATTAATTTCTTAGCTTTTGTTAGCGGACAACACCAACCAACTACCTAGGAGATAGCACCATAGACACTGTTAGCGGGCAACACCGATGAATAATAGAGGTGATGATTGTCGTCGACCAGCTGACAGCTCGGTAGATTAGAACTATTAGAAGAGAGGAGTTTTGGCGGGAACACGGGAAGAGTCGTGTCGCTCCGTTGTTTTTTTTTTCCAAAATTAGTGTTTTGTCGAGTGTTTATGCATAAAAATGGTGGTGTTTTATTCATAAAGTGCCGAATTACAAACGTGAGTGTGGGAAAATGATATAATATGGTGAAACATGACTTTTCGTGTTGCTTCCAAAAGTCCATCGAAGCTTTATAGTAAAGTCGCCACTACTTTACTAAAGCATGACTTGACTTGACTGAGATGGACTGGACTTGACTAAGACAGGACTTTGACCATAACTATAGCTAAGAGACAGCAGAAATAACACTTAAGACAAGGCAGTATGGCTTTACAGCTTTAGCCTGCCCTATGGGGCAAATTAATAAAAAAAAATATATATTAGAAGAGACAATTTTTGGGACGGACTCGCAATTACGGATCAGGGCGAACATCGACGTTAAATAAACTGTCCCGCCCTGCAACTGCGTGTAATTTCACCCACCTAATTACACTTTGTTTATTTTCTAAAACTTGTGTTATTTCTTGTGTTTGTGAAAATAATAGTATTTTATAATTACGTGCGAGTGTCAAATATTGATATAATGTGGTAAATCATGACTATTTCGTGTTGCTTGCAAAACTCCATCGAAGTAAAGTTAACACTCATTTACAAGTTTATGACCGGACTCTACCATGACTCACTTTGTGTAAGGCTTCTGACTTTTGTTTGTGACTTTGTTTGTGTCTCTTTACCTTAGATTTATTACACGACTCGTCAAAAAAGGAGTATATTGTTACTACCATAACTTTTGAATGCCTTAGCAGAATTATATGTAACGTTAGAATCCTTACATCATCCTGAAAGATACTCTTTTTTTAGGGTTCCGTACCCAAAGGGTAAACACCTATTACTGAGACTGCTATCCGTCCGTCCGTTCGTCTGTCACCAGGCTGTATCTCAAGAACGGTGATAGCTAGACAGTTGAAATTTTCACAGATGATGTACTTATATTGCCGCTATAACAACAAATACTAAAAATAAAATAAATATATCCCATACAACAAACGTGATTTTTTGCCGTTTTTTACAGATAATGGTACGGAACCCTTCGTGCGCGTCTGACTCGCACTCGGCCGGTTTTTCATATAGTTTAGCAGTAGGCCCCTAATTTGAATGCTTCTCGTCATCAATGCCTTTAAAGCAGCCCAGAGCCTTGCTCCGGTACTTCAAGGGGCTGGGTTGGCTCGGGTAGACGCTGGTAGGGGAAAATGCACAATACACCCCAAGCGGGACGTGAGTGCAGGACTCATCGCCCCCATTCCGAATAAGAATAAGAATTAAAGAAAGAAAGGCACGTGCTTTATAAGGTACTAGAGGACGCCTTGCAGTTTCACCCGCGTAGTTTCCGTTCGCGTGGGAATACAGGTATAAAAAGTAGCCTATGTCACACGGGGACAGTGTAGCTTCCCAACGGCAAAATTTTTGAAATCGGTCTAGTAGTTTTTAAGTTTATTCGATACATGCAGAAATACAAATCTTTCCTCTTTGTAATATTAGTATAAATATAGATCATCAAATTCCGAATCAACCTTGATTTTCCTTGCTGGTCAAGTGCGGGTTCGCATACTTCACACATCTTCGAGAACTTTTTTTATTAACTCTCGGAAGATTTCCTCACGTTGTTCCCCGTAGCAATACGCACATAATTTAGAAAGGAAGACGTGCATGTTGTGGGTTTCGAACCCAGAACCTCGAGATTGGAAGCTTAACATTTCAGATTAGATTAGATCACTAGATCACCCAATTAACTAACCGACATTACTACAGAAACTTCTATAAAGAATTATATCTTCATTATTATCTTATTCTATTTTTTTATGTAAAGGTAATGAGACAAACAAGAAGCTCTCTTGATGGTAAGAGATAGCGCCTGTCCATGACCATTGCAGCGATACACAGAACTTTGAGTAACAAAACAAAGTCCACGGCATCACTGCTTTGGCGCTCATTACTTTGAGATTTTCGATGGTTAGTCTCAACAGCCCTGTAATTTCGCTAGCTGCAGTACCCTTCAAACCGGAACACACGTAATGATTACATACTACTGCTTGGTGGCAGAATATCTGGTACTGCGGTGCGACTGTTAATGTAGGTAGGTAGGTGTCATTTTAGTTGAAGTTATATTTCTTTGTTCGGGATTTCATTCAAATGTATAGAACAGATTTATGTGTTAACAATCAAACATCACACAATCAAGCTTTCACACTTATAATATCAATATGTTTTCACTATGGGAACTGACATGGTTTTGAGACATATTCGTTCTATTTTTACAGATCCTAATCCCACTTGAAACAAGTAACGTAATCTTATATTATAAAAAGTAACAATTTGTGTGATGAAAAGTGTTTTGCGGTTGCATTGTATCTAACATTACTTATTCTATAAGCATGGGTACATACCACACAATTGTTTTTGCATATTAATCACTTTCATTGGTACGTGGATTTCAGGCGGTCGCTTTCACAATACAATTTTATTACATCTTGTTTGAACAATTGTGAGTTTTAAATAGTTATTTTGATACTGGAATTTCCGATACAATTAGATATATAAGTACCTATATAGATTGGTCCACTCTCTTTTTGTGAATTCCAAATCATATTAACACTGTTCAAATTAATTGAAATTAAGGATGTGCATGTAACTAAAAGTTTGCTTAAAAAGATTTTGTAAGAAAATGTATTCTTTTTTATTCACAATAAAGCGAGTATAAAGCCTATTTCACCACTACTGAACTAACAAAAGCTGCGAACCCTACATCATAAATGAAATCTGATCGTCTATTTATTTTAGATATCCAAACAAATAGTGCTAATAAGATGACCGTGCTGTTTGTTATTTATACATATTGATAACTGAGATATTGATAACTGAGACCTCACGGTATCGGTACATTTACGTAGATTTTTTTTTCATGACTTTTGTTAAAAATATTCAAATAATACGCGAAAAATTCAATGTAACTGAAAAAAATCGTTCTACTCTGACAGATATCTACAGGGTTACGCGAAATGGTTTTATTGATAAATAATCGTAAGGTCATATAGTAATAATAACTTTTTACTTGGTGGTAGATCATTTTAGCGGGAGGTTGTTAAGGTAGGTAGCGTAGTATCAGATATTCTGCCGCCAAGCAATAGTGTCTAAATATTATTGTGTTCCGGTTTGTGGGGTGAAATTACAGGGTTGTTAAGTCTAACCATCGAAAGTAGGTAATAAGCGCCAAAACAGCGATACCTTGGACCTTGTTTTGCTAGTCAAAGTTCTGTGTGTTGCTGCAATGGTCGTGGACATGCGTTATCTCTTACCATCAGGAGAGCGTCCCGTTCGATTCACTTTTACATTGAAAACAAAAGATAATCATTAATAACTTTTACGATGAGTTTTTTTTTACTTGTAACTGTCTAGGTGTTCTACCACAGCTAGTAAATAAATAAATGAATATCGTAGGACATTACACCCAGCGCCATCTGACCCCAAACTAAGCAAAGCATGTACTATGGAAGTCAGATAACTAAAAGAAAACTTGCATAGTTTTATTTCGGAAATACATATTTATACCACAAAATGTTTGCCCTTGGTGGGAATCTAACCCATACCCTACAGATCTTGCAGTAGGTATACTACCAATGAGCCAATGATGTGGTCAGAGATGATAAATACGCCTAGCCTGGAATGGAACTCAGTATGCCAGAACACATCGTTAGGTGCTTGGCGACAGATTTTGAACTTAAGTGTAATATAAAAAAAGCCTAGAAGAGGTTGTCAGGTATTTAGTAAAAATCTTCTAGCAAAAAGAAAATGTTTGACAAAAAGTAATTTAGTAAATATATTTTATTGTATAAAGACGTACAAAAACATAAAGCTACTTACACTATCATTACATATTATAACTCAATATTTAGTAACTAGGTACTTACAGGACTTTGTTCTAATTCTCTATAACAATTTAACATTTTGTAGCGATGATAGCTCAGTGGTTAGCGCGGTAGGTTCGCATGCCGAAGGGCGTGGCTTCAAACCCCAACAATAAGCTTGAGCTACCGGTGTAGAAAAACATCGTGAGGAAACCATAGCATGGTGGTAGGGTACTTTCTAGTACTCGGCTGGCTAGCTACCACCCTCAAGTTGAAAATCTGCCGCCAAGCATCTAACGATGTGTTCCGGCAGCCTCACTTGAGAGCCAGTTCCATTTCAGGCTAGATGTGCTTTACCATCTTCGACCACACCTTCACTTAACATCAGGCGAGCTGTGGTCAAACAACTAGCCTGTCAACCATTAAAAAAAAATTATACATAATCACATAATATAAATTATTCTTGTGAATGATTAAACGTCAAAACGTGAAATGAGACTTAAAATTCTGGATCAAATTTATTTATCGAGCGTCTATCTATAAAAGAGTAACAGATATATTTATTCAGATAACTTTGAACTACTTCCAGTGGTTCAAAGTTATCTAAATATTCGAAAAATGAAAGTGATAATTGACAATATTTTTTGGTATTGACATATTTTACATTGGCATGTTTGGATACTTACATACCTTATTTTGACATGTAATCAGTGGTTAAACCCCATTTAATGACACGTTTAAAATTTTGAAGTGACTTGTAACATTGGTGTTATCTATAAAATATTTGTATTTGTAGGTTTTTTTTGTTTATTTTTTATATTTGCTAGTGTCTAGTATTTCATATTCTCAAGTGTCTCATCATAAGATCAAGTCAAGTAAGGCTGAGTGACTTTAAGTGAGAGAGAGTGAGAACATCGTGAAAATCTTACAAATTAAGTCATAGTCATGTCCGGTCACGCCTTAGTAAAGTAGTGGAAACTCTACTAGAAGCTTCGACGAAGTTTTCAAAGCAACACAAAAATATATGTTTCACTACATTGCTTCTGTGATGAAACAGGTGTGATTTCAAAGCTTATAATGTCCGTGTGAAGCCACTGCAAGTTGCTAAATCTACAATAAAATATTCCTAGGAATGTCTCACAGTTTTAAAATACGACATTATGTAGACAATGTAAGCATAAATTATATTACTAGAGAAACTGACGTAGTTTTGATCGTATTATTTTTTGCTAAATCTGATAGTCCGACTATAGTTTCAGCCACATTGATCTTTTTCAGGGAGTCAAAGTAGAGTATGATGCACGCGCGACCTAATCCTGCAAGGTCACTGAATGTGACTGAAACATAACAAGTTAAGAAAAAAAAAACAGGAATACCCACTAAAAGTATCGTATCGTACCCATAAAATATGTCACATGAATTTCATGATTTTTACCCCTCCCCCGTCCTTGTCACAGCTGGTCACATTTGTGATATCTCCCCCCCCCCCCCCCCCCCCCCTACCTAGTGTGATGTCACATACTTTGCAATATTACATTTAGAAATGGATAAAGTTAGATATAAAATATTATACCTATGTATTTTGAAAAAATGTGGTCACAAAATTTAGGACCGCATCTCTCCCCGCCCCTTGTCACACAATGTCACACTTGGTCGACCCCCTCCCTGCCCCTCAACGTGTGACCTAATTTAAGGATGGCCCCTTATCAATGTCCAACATTTTTTTTTTTTAATGTAAGAAGTAATGAGACGAACGAGACGCTCTCCTGATGGTAAGAGATAACGCCTGTCCATTACCATTGCAGCGATACACAGAACTTTGAGTAACAAAACAAAGTCCTGGGCATCACTGCTTTGGCGCTCATTACTTTGAGACTTTATTTATTCCTAACCATTACATCCATCTAAATCTGTTCAGGCATTTAAAAGTTATTATGGAATAAAAGAAATCACATACATGAACCCTAAAAACATTAGTACACTCCTTTTTCTGGCCGTCACGTCGTGTAATTAAAATGAAAATGTGATAGATTGTTTGCAGTCTTGCACTAATCGAGAAAATAGTTTTATGAACAGCTTGTGAGTTGCGGCCCTATGCAAGCTGCGTACGCCACTGCATGCGGAATGAAATTCTGTTCGTAGTGCCCTGTGAACAGATGCGAGTAGGGACCGGTGGCGAACACAGCCACGTCCTCACCGCCGTGTGTTTCCCGCGATATCGGCACCAGCGCCGGGTACGTGTAGTTCAGATGGTCTGTAAGAGAAATTTTACACAGTTTACAAAAATATAATCTGGTCCGGTCCAGACGTGATATTACATATTATTATTTTTTTATGTAAAAAGTATTAAGACAAACGAGACGCTCTCCTGATGGTAAGAGATAACGCCTGTCCATGACCATTGCAGCGATACTTAGAACTTTGAGTAACAAAACAAAGTCCAGGGCATCACTACTTTGGCGCTCATTACTTTGAGACTTTCGATGGTTAGTCTCAACAGCCCAGTAATTTCGCTAGCTACAGTACCCTTCAAACCGGAACACAGTAATGTTTACACACTACTGCTTAGCGGCAGAATAACTGATACTGCGGGGGTACCTACCTAGACGACCTCCCGCTGAGGAGATCTACCACTAAGTACATTTTTTTTGGTAACTAATTACATTTTGTAACTTTGTCATAAAAAGTCAAAAGTCCGCTCAAAATGAGTCACCGTTTAAACAAAACTGTAACACAGAAACACAATTGATAACACAAGTAGTCATCAAAGGGAATCAAAGAGTTATTAGTCATTGCCATGAGACCATTTCATAATAGGAATAGTAAATTGGTTGCAACTAGTATCAACATATTTTCTGGGAATACCTATGTATATTTTTATTTAGAACTATGATAGAGTCATCTTGTGTCATCGAGGTGGCCTTTTCTTTTACAATTGATCCAGTTAGTCCTCAAATGAATTAACGCGAGTTGCATTTATTTACCTATTTATTTTATTTTATCTGCCGTGAGAGTGAGTGTGTGAGATAGCACATTATCTTTCTTATAAAAAACTAGCGGACGCCTCGCGGTTTCACCCGCGTAGTTTCCATTCCCTTTGGAATACAGGGATAAAAAGTAGCCAATGTCACCCGGGGATAGTGTACCTTCCCAAAGAATTTTTGAAATCGGTTCAGTAGTTTTTGAGTTTATTGGTTATAAACATACAAAAATCCAAAAATGCAAATCTTTCTCTTTATAATACAGTGAAACCTGGTTAATTGGGATCTCAAGGGACCAAAAATTTTGTACCATTTAAAGAGGTTTTCATTTATCCAGTTTTCCAATTAGGCAGGTTAAAATTATAGTTGTCTCATTTACAGAGGTATTATTACTTATAGAGGTCGAAATGTACCGTTATTCCATTTATAGAGTAATTTGTGTTATATTTACGTTTGGACATTTTGTACACTTTTATTCTGAGATAGTACTGACAAACAAAGTGCGTGCGAAAGAAATTCAAATGTTTGTGTGAAACCTGTCCCAACCTGATAAAATGTCTCAATTGTGCAGGGAATTGAGCTACAGAGTCCCAATTATAGATGACAAAATCCTAGAAATCAAATCTTATTTAACCAGGTTCCAAAAGTCCCATTAACAGAGGTAATTCGATAAAAAAGTGCCGGGACCTCATTGGAATTCTCAATAATAGAGGTTTCTCACTTATCGAGGTCCTGTTTAACCAGGTTTCACTGTATTAGTATAAATGTAGACTAGTACCAGGAGCGATGCCACAAAAAAAACAATTTTAGAAATATCGTTTGAAATTGCTAGTGCAAGCAATAAGTTGGCCAAGTTTCATCACAATTTTTTTTAATAGTACGGCAGCGCATAGACTATACGAACAAACAGTATTTTTTTATATTAATAAATAGGCATGACTGTCATCTCATCTCATGTTAAGTGAAGATGCGGTCGACGATGGAACAAGCTTGCCTACGAGATACCAATTCTATCACATACTAATTCAGGATATGTATTATTTATACATATAAATAATGTATAAATAATACATTGAGCGGAATAGCGGAAAAGCTCGCGGAATTTATTAATTTCAAATTTCTAATGATGATTTCAATGATTTGATTAGATTTTGAATGATTTCAATGATTTCACTAGACTAGCCTGTTTCCACTGTTTAGCGGTTCGCACAATGAAAGTGGAATCATGACGTTCTAACTTTAACAGTTCCTCACCAATTGGTTTGATGTCTTAACAAGCATTATTTTATTTTGTTAACCAAATACTTCTGCTCAATTTTGATAACAGAACGGCTAAATACTGGTCGCCGTATTGTAAAAATTATAATATAAAAAATCCAAACGTTAAAATGCCGTACACATTTTTTTTTAAACGGTTAACATATAATTATGTAATACGACGGTTTTTATAATTTGACTGGAGTTGATATACTTACTAAGGTCATCGAGCATGAGGTTGTGTCGCTTGAATTGCAAATGTGACTTGTACCCTGGACCGTTGGCGTAGCTTAACGTCGTGTAAGGTAGACTGTCAGACGCTGTCAGCTGTTCATACAAGCAAAAATATTGCATTGAATAATTTAATAGAGATATATCACTGAAAAGGATTACATATAACTACTTTGTAGAGATGATAGCTCAGTGGTTATCGCGGTCGGTTCGCATGCTGAATGGCGTGGGTTCAAACCCCAACAATGAGGTTGAGCTGCCGGTGAAGGAAAACATCGTAAGGAAACCATAGCATGGTGGTAGAGTACTTTCTAGTACTCGGCTGACTAGCTACCACTATCAAGTTGAAAATCTGCCGCCAAGCATCTAACGGTGTGTTCCGGGAGCCTCACTTGAGAGCCAGTTCCATTCCAGGCTAGGAGTGCTTTACCATCTTCGACCACACCGTCACTTAACATCAGATGAGCTGTAGTCAAACACCTAGCCTGTCAACCATAAAAAAAACTATCTTTATCTTCCGTGCGGTTTTGACAGTATAATAATACGCATATAGTATATATTATATATATATATATAATATATATGCGTATGACTTAATCTATATATATATAGATTAAGTCATAGTTTAATTTAAAAATGTCAAAGTATTGTACGTGTGAACAGATCACGTTAACCACTGGGCCATCACCGCTACATAACTAGTAAAAGAAAGGTCCTTACTTTACTGGTAAAGCCGAGTATGTCAGTCCCTCGCTGGCTGTACCCGCTGTAGGTCATGGTGTGGCTGTGGTCGGAGGTGACTACTATAAGCGTATCCCGGAGGTCCACCTTCCTGAGTGCCGCTTCTACCGCCTTTGCTAGCTCTGCGGTCTCATCGAGCGCTTTCCGAGCTTTGGTCTCGTGATGAGCTGTGTCTATTCTACCACCTGGAACAGAATAGCATCACAAGCTTGTAGACTAAACTTAAATAAACCGCAAAAACAGCCCGGATACATAGCAAAACAATAGTATAGGTATGTATAGTATGGCAATTGTTCTACGAAACTGTCAACAACAGCGATGGCAAACAAGCTAAAAAGTTATATCCCGATTACAGATAAAAAAAATCATTTACAGCACCAAAATCCGTCATTTTGATCGTTTGTATTTTAACCCTAGATCACTAACCATATTTCCGTGTTACGTAATTACTAACCATTCGTAAATTTTACGACGGACATAAACACCAATATTTTTTAAATCAGTTTTATTTTTAACAAATTACAAATATACTTAGCAGTCTTATATATTTCTTAATCAAACAAAATAAGTTCTTTTAAATTAAAGTAGTTTGAACATTAATTACAGATTAGAACAATATGCTCCCTTCAAATCGCCTTTTTGCCGCCGTTGCAGACGTTCGTGGTCATCCGACTTTTTTTAACGGGGCAATCGGTACATATTTTGCGATTTTTGGGAAGATCTTGACTTGGTCCTGGCTGAGCAATACCAAGTTTTAAGATCTCCGCAATAGTTTGTTTCAAATTTCGTGGCAAAGTTACGGTCTGATATCTTTCTTGTAACCACGGCTTCATTAGCTCGTCTGCCATTTCTAATACAAATGATTTCCTTTTTATTGGTTTTTTTTTCATTTCGAATAGCATTATAAACGTAGATAACATACGCATTTATTATAGATAGGTTTAGGATGTCGTAGAATAAGTATTGTGGCCATCGGTTGGTCTTACGGCTGGTACTCATGATCGAGCACATCTGATCCACAGTGTCAAGTTGTCAACCGCGCCTTTTGTACAGTTATAGAATTCAATTATTTCAGATTTATTTGAAGCAGCATTAATAGTCGGTTGATTATGAGCAGTAGAAAGAAGGTAAATAACCTTATTTGACTTCAGTTAATAAGAGACCAAAGTAATTTCGTTATTGACGTTTCATTTAACCGAACATCGACGTACCTATAGGTCTGTATCTGGTATTCGTCATTTCTTTGGGAATATCTGACTTATTGCTTCGAAATGTACCTACTATAGTGAGCTTAAACGGAGATTGTTACAATTCAGCAGCGAAAGAAACCGAAGTAAGCCTCTAAAACGAAAAACATCAAAATCCAACAAGAATCTAAATGTAAAAACAATAAATTTTGAAAAACCTTCAATTAACATTGAGATCTGTTGATGTAATAATAAAGTACAGTAATTACTACGTCTATAAACATAGTAAATATTATATGTTTTCATAATAATTTTCGAAAATAAATGCCAATTAAAAAAATCACAACTTAGAAAAAAAGTTGCTTAGTTACTAACCTTTCGTAATTTTTACGACGGTTTCGCAATATCTTCCTATCTTATTAGCGTGCAACCGAAAAAAGTAGCTGCAGGTCACTAGTTACATCAATTAGGAAGGTACTAGGAGCGGGAGGGGCGGCGGGGTTCGGGAACCTGTCTATACACGGATAGCGCAAGGTGCGCTTCGTAATTTTGGCGTATGGTTAGTGATCTAGGGTTAATATACCCTTAGCTCAATTTTGTTGTACGTATGAGGAAATAAAAAAATCTACTCGTCTATATATATTACTAGCGGACGCATCGCTGCTTCACCCGCGTAGTTCCCGTTCCCATGGGAATACAAATATAAAAAGTAGCCTATGTCACTCGGGGATAGTGTAACTTTCCAACGGTAAAAGAATTTTTAAAATCGGTCTAGTAGTTTCGGAGCCTATTCAATACAAACAAACAATTAAATCCTTCCTCTTTATAATAGTACTAGTGACCCGCCCCGGCTTCGCATGGGTGCAATGTGGATACTAATGCGGTGCATATGCAAGTATTATACATGTAAACCTTCCTTTTGAATCACTTTATCTATTAAAAAAAACCGCATCAAAATCCGTTGCGTAGTTTTAAATATCTAAGCATACATAGGGGCAGAGAGGAGCGACTTTGTTTTATACTATGTAGTGATTTAGTGATAGATACAATTAGATTATATCATATCGAGAACTAAAAAAAAACAAAAGGCAATTATGAAATAGGTAAGTCAAGGTCCAAATTCCCCGATTTAGTAAAAAAAAAACTTTTTTTTGTCATGTATAGTTTAGAATTCATAAAAAAGTGTTACAGAAAACACGCGTTCTAAGTACACAATTAAGAACTGAAAATTATATGGATCAAATCTTGGTATTTATACCTTCAATGAACAAGAAGTATCCGTTTTTGTGGGTGGCCAGCATCTCAATAGCTTTGACGGTCATATCTGGCAGTGTGGGGTCGTCGGCCGGCGCTTCCAGGTGGTAGGGCATGTGGTCAGGGGAAAACAGCCCTAAAAGACTATTGTGCTTCGTAACGTCCACGTTCAGGAGTTCCTGTAAAGGGAGGCACATAATCGCATGAATGGTAATAATATCTCTGTCAAGTAGGTAAACATATTTACATAGTTTGCATTTGTTTTTAATTTTTGTTTTTTTTTTTGTTTAATCACGTTTAATTATATTGGATACTACTGTAGGTACTCCGAATATATGTAGTTTCGGCCACAAGTAGGACTTTATACCAACTTTTTACAGAATACTAATACAAGGTGTGAATAGCCTATAAGATTTCATAACAATATGTCTTAACAAAATAGTACTAGTTCGAACTGAAAAAAAAACTTGATGATTTTTTTTATGTAAAAAGTAATGAGACGAACGAGACGCTCTCCTGATGGTAAGAGATAACACCTGTCCATGACCATTGCAGCGATACACAGAACTTTGAATGAAGAAACAAAGTCCAGGGAATTTGGCTTTGGCGCTCATTACTTTGAGACTTTCCATGGTTAGTCTCAACAGCCCAGTAATTTCGCTAGCTGCAGTACCCTTCAAACCGGAACACAGTAATGTTTACACACTACTGCTTAGCGGCAAAATATCTGATACTGCGGTGGTACCTACCTAGACAACCTCCTGCTAAGGAGATCTACCACCAAGTAGATCTCCTTAGCAGGACTTAATATCTGACTAGGCATCCTTTTGGCCACGATCTCGCCTGGTGGAATGTGACGATGTGGCCGAAGATGGAGCACGCTAATATCTAATTTACTAATTGTCTGACTTGTCTAGTTATTATTGTCATTTGTTCTTTTAACTACAGATTGCGTTTAGATCTTTAGTTACCTATGTTTTTGTATATAAATAAAAATATTATTATTGCTGTTTTCTGGTGCACTTCTTCATGGAGACAAAAGCTGAGTACAACACGCACGCGGCATTATAAATGTATAGAGTTAAAAGCTTAGTATATACAAATACGGTAAAGAATAATTGCACTAATAATTGTAAATTACTTTTACTATGGTGCCAACCCTTTACTCGCCAGAAAAAAAAACAAGTCGAAGATGGTAAAGCACATCTAACCTGGAATGGAACTGGCTCATCAGCTGTAGAAAAAAACCTAATACCTACACATATTTTGTTGATACCTGTCTTTGGGGAATTTACGTTGTGTGGCCAATTGGCACTGATATAAGTCCCACCAGAAAATCTTAAGCCACAAAAATATCAGCTGTTTCAAAGAACAAAGTTGTTGGAGACAAAATAAATTAGACTGTAATGTATTAACTGTAATTAGATTAGTTTTGTAGCGATGATAGCTCAGTGGTTAGCGCGGTAGGTTCGCATGCCGAAGGGCGTGGGTTCAAACCCCAACAATGAGCTTGAGCTGCCGGTGAAGGAAAACATCGTGAGGAAACCATAGCATGGTGGTAGAGTACTTTCTAGTACTCGACTGGCTAGCTACCACCCTCAAGTTGAAAATCTGCCGCCAAGCATCTAACGGTGTGTTCCGGCAGTCTCACTTGAGAGCCATTTCCATTCCAGGCTAGGTGTGCTTTACCATCTTCGACCACACCTTCACTTAACATCAGGTGAGCTGTGGTCAAACAACTAGCCTGTCAACCATAAAAAAAAAAAGACTGATTTGACTAATTCATCTCTTGGTTTAGAACTTACCGTTTGTGAGTACACGACTTTAGGGACACGTCCTTGAGACTTTTTCTGCATTGTCCATTCTTTGATGAGATCAGCTCCATCGTTACGGTATCCAGGATGCCCCTCGTGGTCTTTAAGAGACTTTGGGAAGAACATACTTCTACCACCACCAAGCACCACCTGTAAAGTATAATTATGTACTTATATAATGAATTTTAACTACTGTAATTTTGAGAATTTATATAAGAACTAGCTGCGCCTCGCGGTGTTACTCGCTACATGTTTTCAGGATAAAAAATAGCCGAAGTGGTAATCCAGGGTCTCAGCTACTTTCATACCAAATTGAATCCAAATCCATTCAGTAATTTTTACGTGAAAGGGTAACAAACATCCATCCAAACTTTCACATTTATAATAATAGTGGGATTTCTTTGGGTCTGAAAATTATCCAAACACAGACTGAATTCGTTATTTAACTATTTGGCCTGAATGGTATTTAATCCTACGCTGCACAAATAATGAAGCAGAGCTACTACCAAATGAACTGACAGAAAACTCCTATCTTCGATGACGCCGTCTCATAACATCTAGTGAACTGTGCTCAAAAACACCTAGCCTGCTGCAATGGTCGTAAGAAAGCTTTTTTTCACCATCAGAATTTTATTTATCTCATTTATTTATTTATTTATTTATTAAGGTGTACGCCAACAGCACACATATTGTTAAATTTACAAAAACACATTGCGTAAAGTTATGTTCGGATACATGCGCCAGTTATAGGCATACACAGCTTGATTAACATATTGCTTGTTTATGGAAATAAACCTACTCTTAAAGAGATTCTACACATTTTTTTTTTTTTAACTATTAAGGAGATTCTAAACTTTTTTTTTTTTTTAATACTATGACTAAACACAAACTAAGTGTAGTAAATACATACACTCATTAATTACTACCACCGAATAGAGAAGCTGTTATCGATGAACTCACGTCAATGTTGCTCCCGACTTGTCCTCGCACTAGCTGCGAGGCGATGTCATCGCACGGCTGAGCGTACAACGGCAAGTCCGAGTCACACTCCCATTTCCGATCAGCGGAGTGCGCGTACGTCGCCGCGGGACTCGCGTGTGTCACTCTTGTTGTAGTCACGACTCCTGGAGAACATTTGCTTGTTAACGCTCTAGTTTAAAGTTGTGAGTTGTTGTTGTTGTTTGTTATAGTTGTTGTTGTACATACGAAAACAAATCTTAGACTTAAGTGACAGTATATACATAACAACATAGCGATGTTGGCCTGGGATAAAGGACGAAATAACTTTCGTCCATACATACATTCTGATATCGAAAACTTGACAAAATATTTTTTGAAAATTTGTCATGCTAGATTTTCTAATAGATTATGATCTCGTATAAGGAAAAAGCTAACTATAATACACTATATTCATTTTATAGTAGTATAGTTTATTTGTGATTTTGTTCTGAATATTCAAATTATTTGTGAAATAATTAAATGATACTATAACACAATCACTAACTTGTAGATGATAATTAAACTTTAAAAAAGAATGAAATCATTAGAAATCAATGGGGGAGGCTTCTGTCCTGCGGTGGACATCCTACGGCTGAAATGATGATGATGATGATTAGAATAATACTCACCCGTTCCCTTCCCAGCTCTCTGCGCCCAGTCCATGAGTCCAGTGACAGAATACTTCCCGCCCATTTGCCCCGTACAGTCCCCCCGCTTGACAGCTGCACTGAGGCCTACAGTCCCACTGTTGGCATTAATGCCTGACAGGAAAGCGGTGCCACTACAAGCCGAGTCTGCCACGTTACTATCCACGCAGTAAGTCTGAAAAAAAAGTTAGATTTTTATTTATTAAATCCTAGAGATCTAAACAAAATCTTTATATTTTAGAGGCAATCCGATGGTTCTGTCCTTTTTGTGAGCAATATTATGACTCGGTTCGATTCCCACCCAGGATAAACATTTTGTGGTATAAACAAAATTTTTGTTCTGTGTCTGGGTGTACTGTATTTATTATAAGTATGTATTTACTAAAAAAAAGTATTTAAGTATTCTATCAGTTATCTGACTTCCATAGTACAAGCTTTGCTTAGTTTGGGGTCAAATGACGCTGTGTGTAATGTCCTACGATATTTATTATTTATTTATTTACTTTAACATCGTTTCTACATTTTTTGCATCTTTTTTTCAAACTTAGCATTATATTGTTAAGTGAAGGGCTACTTATTTACTGTACCTTAGCTAGTCCAGTATAAGGGAAGCCTTCAAAGCTGAGCTTCAGTTCTTCCCCCTTGTATCCGTGCTGCTGGCCCAGGTACGCCCTGGTGGCCGCTAGCGTCGTGATACTCATCCCGTCTCCCAAGAATAGTATCACGTTTTTAGCCACGTTTTTATTAAGCGGGGCATTTACCTGAAAAATTAAATGAACTAGGTATTAATAGCTATAGCTAATAGCTTCTTTGGGAAACGAACGGCTAAATGAGACAACCAGACATATATTGTCTGTGAAAATTTCAACTGTCTATCTATCACGGTTCATGAGATACAGCCTGGTGATAGAAGGGGCAGACAGATGGGCAGCGAAGTATTAGTAATAGGGTCCCGTTTTACCCTTTGGGTACGGAACCCTAAAAACGAAACGGAATGCACTCATAACTCTCCAGGAGTGTTGTGGAGATCAAAGTGCCCTATCACGATCGCAAGCGTGGAGCATAAAAACCCTCTACAATGCTGCGGGCCACAAACTTCAATTTTTAATCAAATAACGTGAAAAAATATCGTCATAATTATGATTATCTTATGTAATGTTTAAACTTTCGCGTTTAGAACAAACATTTATGTTTATCATCAGGTGAACAAAATACCGCTCCTAACCGGTATTTGTGGAAGTCAATGGGGTAGGCCTATATTGTCCAGCAGTGACGTCCTACGGCTGAAATGATGATGATGATGAACAAAATACTATGAAATTAGTTTATGTTTACCTTATTCCTTAAAGTCCACTGCGCTTGTAGGTTCCAATGTTCTTTGTTTTTCTCATCGAATTTTACTTGTGGTTCAACTGAAAAAAAAACCAAACTGGACTTGACTTTAACTGTGACTCAGACTTATTTCATCTAATTTGCATGAAGAACGATGCCAAATACCAAGATAGATACAAGTAGGTACATATTAGTATGTTGCAGTATCATTATCCAAATCTTGTATTTTTTCAAGATATTAAATATATTTTATAAAAATTATAAGTATAAAGTCATAGACTGGATCAGGCCGTAACTTGCTTTATGATAATAAGTCTTGTGAGACTTAATACAACATATTTGACATGGGCAAAATATACAAAGTGCGATGTCAAATCAAATAAAGAAACAAATACATAGACCAATTGCTTAATTAAATGTTTCAGTATACTACATGAGCTACTGACCAAACTTGGTTTTTAAATACACGTAAAAAAATGTAAGCAAACAAATGTCATGTTATGTCAATGTCAAAGTGACACTTTAGATATAATAAACATTTTTAAACTGTCTAATTCTATAATTTACGTTATACTAATGGAAGGTAGGATTTTACTATCCTTTACAATAAAACCGAAAGGAAAGGACCAGGGAAACACTTCCCGCTACCTGGACCACGACATAGATAAAGTTACATTTATATCAGTGAAACTTAAAACAATAGGCAACCGAAAATAAAATAAAAGTTAACATCAACTAGTTAAAAAAATTACAAAAGCAACAAATAATGCGGACGCAGTAACACATTCGAATCCAAGAAATAAAATACGAATAAACAACATGACGAAAAAGTTGTTGACCGCAGCAAAGCTACCAGTTAAATTTAAAAATTCAACCACTTTTAACAAATGCACTTTATTTTCTTAAGCATGTAAAATTACTAAAAAATCATAAATAATATTGCTAAAATATTTAATGCTATATGGAATTTGATTTATTCAGTAAAAATGTACCGTTTAATCTATTATCAGCTGGTAATTTTTTTACTATGTCAACACCTTTGTTTACATTTATTTCATGAATTAAAAAAACCATAGTATAGTTAAAAACAAAAAAGTGTTGATAAGGGATATTAGATAAGAGTTTTTTTACTATTTTATTCAAAACTATCATCGATTTACGAAAAGAATTAAATATAGCGACTAACATTATTTTTCTATCTGTCATGTTTACAAATCTAAAAAGCGAAAAGGTAACAATATTTTTTAAATGGGATTAAGTAGGTCAACTTAAAATGTTCACAAATCTAGTCTAAGTTAAGGTCATACTAATCAGACATTCGACTTGTTACGTAATTAAAAAATGAACTCACTTTTACGCCTTTGAACACTCCTCGAATAAACACTGCACATAAATATCACAATAATTGACCACTTCCACGAGATTGTGACCCCCATTTCAGAAGCACTATAAAAACCCTATAAAAAAAACAATCCGAAAACCAGGAGTTCGACTTTTAAATTTATTTTTTTATTGTAAACAAAAGAGCGCTATATTTACGATTAAAGAAGTAAAACTACCGCCAATTTTTTTACTTTTTGTTTCTTGGAAGAGAGCCAAATTGCATTTAGTTAAGTAAGCGATTTTTTGTCGCACTTGGTTGCACTTCAGCAGCAACAATCGAACTGCTGTGAATATTTTAATAACATCATTTAAAATACAATTGGGACATAACACAGATACTGTAAGTACCTACTATCTGTGTCTTTAGTTAGATTTAATGCGCTTTGAACCCAACCTTCGTGGTTACGTGCATTCGAACTAATTGATTGACCCATTGCGTTTCTTTTTTGTACGTGAGTATGGTCATTTTATAACGTGATTATATTTACACATTTTTACTAATAGATGTAACCACTTAAATACTAATTAGCTAAATATTATGTTGTTAGCGTTTTGATAAGTTACTTTCTAGAACTCATCTGGGTAGCTACCACTCTCAAGTTGAAAATCTGTCGCCAAGCATCTAACGGTGTGTTCCGGCAGCCTCAAACGTTCCAGACTAGGTGTGTTTACCATCTTTAACCACACCGTCACTTACCAACAGATGAGCTGTGGTCAAACACTTAGCCAAAAAAAAATGGATTTGATAGACTTTTTATTTCATCATCATCATCATCATCATTTCAGCCGTAGGACGTCCACTGCTGGACATAGGCCTCCCCCATTGACTTCCATAAAGACCGGTTGGAAGCGGCTCGCATCCAGCGCGTTCCTGCGGTCTTTACTAGGTCGTCTGTCCACCTTGTGGGTGGACGTCCTACGCTGCGCTTGCCGGTCCGTGGTCTCCACTCCAGAACTTTGCAGCCCCATCGGCCATCAGTTCTGCGTGCTATGTGCCCTGCCCACTGCCACTTCAACTTGCTAATCCGTTGGGCTATGTCGGTAACTTTGGTTCGTCTACGGATCTCCTCATTCCTGATTCGATCTCGTAGGGAAAGTCCGAGCATAGCCCTCTCCATAGCGCGTTGTGCTACTTTGAGCTTACCAAGAAGGCACACAGTCAGAGACCACGTTTCAGCGCCATAAGTCATCACTGGTAACACACACTGGTCGATGACTTTCGACTTGAGGCACTGAGGTAATTCGGACGAGAAGACGTCGCGCAGTTTTCCGAACGACTTAGACTTTTTATTTACTAGTTAGGTATTTGACTCTGTTGTAAAACCGCCGATTGGTCTACACCGTTAGTAGTACATACTATAAAGTACCCTACCAACAATGGTTTCTTTACATTTTCCTGCTTCTTCATTCTGAGCTCGTTGTTCGGATTTACACATTTTTTCTGAGGCTTTTGTATGTGAACCGACCGTAATAAAACGCTATCATCACTTAGTTGATAAATAAATAAATGATTAATAAATATCGTAGGACTATACAGTATACACACAGCACCATCTGACACCAAACTAAGCAGAGCTTGTGTGATGGAAGTCAGATAACTGATAGAATACTTCTTTTTTTTTTGTAAGAATACATAAATACTACTTATTTTTTTTGTAAATACATACTTTTAATACATACAGAACACCCAGACATAGAACAAACATTTGTTTATTCACAAAATGGTTGCCCTGAGTGGGAATCGAAACCACGCCCTACACCTCGGGAACCGCGAAGCGTCCGCTTCGCTTTGCGCTTCGCGGTTTCACCCGCGCAGTTCCCGAGATTATTTCTTTTTATCTCTGTATTTCACGAGGTAATAGTGAAATATTTTTTTACTAGCGGACTATTCATTACTAGCAATAATATATATATTATGTATATTATTGAGCGCCAAAGCGATGATAGCTCAGTGGTTAGCGCGGTAGGTTCGCATGCCGAAGGGCGTGGGTTCAAACCCCGTCAATGAGCTTGAGCTGCCGGTGAAGGAAAACATCGTGAGGAACCCATAGCATGGTGGTAGGGTACTTTCTAGTACTCGGCTGGCTAGCTACCACCCTCAAGTTGAAAATCTGCCGCCAAGCATCTGACGGTGTGTTCCGGTAGCCTCACTTGAGAGCCAGTTCCATTCCAGGCTTGGTGTGCTTTACCATCTTCGACCACACCGTCACTTAACATCAGGTGAGCTGTGGTCAAACACCTAGCCTGTCGACTATAAAAAAAAAAGCAGTGATGCCTTGAAATTTGCGTAACAAAACTGTTACGCAAAGTTCTGTGTATCGCTGTAATGGTAATGGGCAGGCGTTACATCTTACCATCAGGAGAGCGTCTCGTTCGTCTCATTACTTTTACATGCAGATAACTACTGATTACTGGTCTGTTGAGACCAACCATCTAATGTCTAATGTCAAAACCACGTCAGTTTCCATAATAGAAATAAAAACCATTTTAGTTTTATTTAACAGACTTTATTTTCGTTCCACTTAGTTCAATAAACAAGTATTTACGATTATTTTAAGTAATTACTTAAAGATCATACTATAAGTGTGTGTATAGTGTTTACACTCACGTTGAAAAATTGTCCTATTATTACTTCCTAAACAATAGTTATTTTATATCTACTTATCTATTAATTCGCAATTTAATTAATTAACATACGAAATTACACTAACTACATAAATGTCTAGCTAAACGTAGATTATCGTAGTATAAAAAATTACTGCCTTTTGACAGTAAAAAAATTTGGTAAAAGTTACTTATGAACAAAATTGTTCGGGTACCTACAGTGTTAATCGTAAACTAAATAAATAACTTGGCACACAAAACTTCCAACTAGATTTCCCTGTGTCATGTAAAAGGCATAACGACTCAGCAGGTGCCTTCTAGCTACGCGTACTACATCCTAGACCACATGATCAGCTATAATCTTTAATATTCTTCTTATAAACAAGCTTCTGCTATATGTCATACGCTATCCCAATTTTATAACATGAAAATATAAACACAAACAGGCAAACTGAGTTTTAGCGGGAATGCGAAGAATTAATTTCTTAGCTTTTGTTAGCGGACAACACCAACCAACTACCTAGGAGATAGCACCATAGACACTGTTAGCGGGCAACACCGATGAATAATAGAGGTGATGATTGTCGTCGACCAGCTGACAGCTCGGTAGATTAGAACTATTAGAAGAGAGGAGTTTTGGCGGGAACACGGGAAGAGTCGTGTCGCTCCGTTGTTTTTTTTTTCCAAAATTAGTGTTTTGTCGAGTGTTTATGCATAAAAATGGTGGTGTTTTATTCATAAAGTGCCGAATTACAAACGTGAGTGTGGGAAAATGATATAATATGGTGAAACATGACTTTTCGTGTTGCTTCCAAAAGTCCATCGAAGCTTTATAGTAAAGTCGCCACTACTTTACTAAAGCATGACTTGACTTGACTGAGATGGACTGGACTTGACTAAGACAGGACTTTGACCATAACTATAGCTAAGAGACAGCAGAAATAACACTTAAGACAAGGCAGTATGGCTTTACAGCTTTAGCCTGCCCTATGGGGCAAATTAATAAAAAAAAATATATATTAGAAGAGACAATTTTTGGGACGGACTCGCAATTACGGATCAGGGCGAACATCGACGTTAAATAAACTGTCCCGCCCTGCAACTGCGTGTAATTTCACCCACCTAATTACACTTTGTTTATTTTCTAAAACTTGTGTTATTTCTTGTGTTTGTGAAAATAATAGTATTTTATAATTACGTGCGAGTGTCAAATATTGATATAATGTGGTAAATCATGACTATTTCGTGTTGCTTGCAAAACTCCATCGAAGTAAAGTTAACACTCATTTACAAGTTTATGACCGGACTCTACCACAAAGTGAGTCATCACTTTGTGTAAGACTTCTGACTTTTGTTTGTGACTTTGTTTGTGTCTCTTTACCTTAGATTTATTACACGACTCGTCAAAAAAGGAGTATATTGTTACTACCATAACTTTTGAATGCCTTAGCAGAATTATATGTAACGTTAGAATCCTTACATCATCCTGAAAGATACTCTTTTTTTAGGGTTCCGTACCCAAAGGGTAAACACCTATTACTGAGACTGCTATCCGTCCGTCCGTTCGTCTGTCACCAGGCTGTATCTCAAGAACGGTGATAGCTAGACAGTTGAAATTTTCACAGATGATGTACTTATATTGCCGCTATAACAACAAATACTAAAAATAAAATAAATATATCCCATACAACAAACGTGATTTTTTGCCGTTTTTTACAGATAATGGTACGGAACCCTTCGTGCGCGTCTGACTCGCACTCGGCCGGTTTTTCATATAGTTTAGCAGTAGGCCCCTAATTTGAATGCTTCTCGTCATCAATGCCTTTAAAGCAGCCCAGAGCCTTGCTCCGGTACTTCAAGGGGCTGGGTTGGCTCGGGTAGACGCTGGTAGGGGAAAATGCACAATACACCCCAAGCGGGACGTGAGTGCAGGACTCATCGCCCCCATTCCGAATAAGAATAAGAATTAAAGAAAGAAAGGCACGTGCTTTATAAGGTACTAGAGGACGCCTTGCAGTTTCACCCGCGTAGTTTCCGTTCGCGTGGGAATACAGGTATAAAAAGTAGCCTATGTCACACGGGGACAGTGTAGCTTCCCAACGGCAAAATTTTTGAAATCGGTCTAGTAGTTTTTAAGTTTATTCGATACATGCAGAAATACAAATCTTTCCTCTTTGTAATATTAGTATAAATATAGATCATCAAATTCCGAATCAACCTTGATTTTCCTTGCTGGTCAAGTGCGGGTTCGCATACTTCACACATCTTCGAGAACTTTTTTTATTAACTCTCGGAAGATTTCCTCACGTTGTTCCCCGTAGCAATACGCACATAATTTAGAAAGGAAGACGTGCATGTTGTGGGTTTCGAACCCAGAACCTCGAGATTGGAAGCTTAACATTTCAGATTAGATTAGATCACTAGATCACCCAATTAACTAACCGACATTACTACAGAAACTTCTATAAAGAATTATATCTTCATTATTATCTTATTCTATTTTTTTATGTAAAGGTAATGAGACAAACAAGAAGCTCTCTTGATGGTAAGAGATAGCGCCTGTCCATGACCATTGCAGCGATACACAGAACTTTGAGTAACAAAACAAAGTCCACGGCATCACTGCTTTGGCGCTCATTACTTTGAGATTTTCGATGGTTAGTCTCAACAGCCCTGTAATTTCGCTAGCTGCAGTACCCTTCAAACCGGAACACACGTAATGATTACATACTACTGCTTGGTGGCAGAATATCTGGTACTGCGGTGCGACTGTTAATGTAGGTAGATAGGTGTCATTTTAGTTGAAGTTATATTTCTTTGTTCGGGATTTCATTCAAATGTATAGAACAGATTTATGTGTTAACAATCAAACATCACACAATCAAGCTTTCACACTTATAATATCAATATGTTTTCACTATGGGAACTGACATGGTTTTGAGACATATTCGTTCTATTTTTACAGATCCTAATCCCACTTGAAACAAGTAACGTAATCTTATATTATAAAAAGTAACAATTTGTGTGATGAAAAGTGTTTTGCGGTTGCATTGTATCTAATATTACTTATTCTATAAGCATGGGTACATACCACACAATTGTTTTTGCATATTAATCACTTTCATTGGTACGTGGATTTCAGGCGGTCGCTTTCACAATACAATTTTATTACATCTTGTTTGAACAATTGTGAGTTTTAAATAGTTATTTTGATACTGGAATTTCCGATACAATTAGATATATAAGTACCTATATAGATTGGTCCACTCTCTTTTTGTGAATTCCAAATCAAATTAACACTGTTCAAATTAATTGAAATTAAGGATGTGCATGTAACTAAAAGTTTGCTTAAAAAGATTTTGTAAGAAAATGTATTCTTTTTTATTCACAATAAAGCGAGTATAAAGCCTATTTCACCACTACTGAACTAACAAAAGCTGCGAACACTACATCATAAATGAAATCTGATCGTCTATTTATTTTAGATATCCAAATAAATAGTGCTAATAAGATGACCGTGCTGTTTGTTATTTATATATCTTATTGATATCGATAACTAAGACCTCACGGTATCGGTACATTTACGTAGATACTTTTTTCATGACCTTTGTTAAAAATATTCAAATAATACGCGAAAAATTCAATGTAACTGAAAAAAATCGTTCTACTCTGACAGATATCTACAGGGTTACGCGAAATGGTTTTATTGATAAATAATCGTAAGGTCATATAGTAATAATAACTTTTTACTTGGTGGTAGATCATTTTAGCGGGAGGTTGTTAAGGTAGGTAGCGTAGTATCAGATATTCTGCCGCCAAGCAATAGTGTCTAAATATTATTGTGTTCCGGTTTGAAGGTTGAAATTACAGGGTTGTTAAGTCTAACCATCGAAAGTAATAAGCGCCAAAACAGCGATACCTTGGACCTTGTTTTGCTAGTCAAAGTTCTGTGTGTTGCTGCAATGGTCGTGGACATGCGTTATCTCTTACCATCAGGAGAGCGTCACGTTCGATTCACTTTTACATTGAAAACAAAAGATAATCATTAATAACTTTTACGATGAGTTTTTTTTTACTTGTAACTGTCTAGGTGTTCTACCACAGCTAGCCTGATGTTAAGTAAATAAATAAATAAATATCGTAGGACATTACACCCAGCGCCATCTGACCCCAAACTAAGCAAAGCTTGTACTATGGAAGTCAGATAACTAAAAGAAAACTTGCATAGTTTTATTTCGGAAATACATATTTATACCACAAAATGTTTGCCCTTGGTGGGAATCTAACCCATACCCTACAGATCTTGCAGTAGGTATACTACCAATGAGCCAATGATGTGGTCAGAGATGATAAATACGCCTAGCCTGGAATGGAACTCAGTATGCCAGAACACATCGTTAGGTGCTTGGCGACAGATTTTGAACTTAAGTGTAATATACAAAAAGCCTAGAAGAGGTTGTCAGGTATTTAGTAAAAATCTTCTAGCAAAAAGAAAATGTTTGACAAAAAGTAATTTAGTAAATATATTTTATTGTATAAAGACGTACAAAAACATAAAGCTACTTACACTATCATTACATATTATAACTCAATATTTAGTAACTAGTTAGGTACTTACAGGACTTTGTTCTAATTCTCTATAACAATTTAACATTTTGTAGCGATGATAGCTCAGTGGTTAGCGCGGTAGGTTCGCATGCCGAAGGGCGTGGCTTCAAACCCCAACAATAAGCTTGAGCTACCGGTGTAGAAAAACATCGTGAGGAAACCATAGCATGGTGGTAGGGTACTTTCTAGTACTCGGCTGGCTAGCTACCACCCTCAAGTTGAAAATCTGCCGCCAAGCATCTAACGATGTGTTCCGGCAGCCTCACTTGAGAGCCAGTTCCATTTCAGGCTAGATGTGCTTTACCATCTTCGACCACACCTTCACTTAACATCAGGCGAGCTGTGGTCAAACAACTAGCCTGTCAACCATTAAAAAAAAATTATACATAATCACATAATATAAATAATTCTTGTGAATGATTAAACGTCAAAACGTGAAATGAGACTTAAAATTCTGGATCAAATTTATTTATCGAGCGTCTATCTATAAAAGAGTAACAGATATATTTATTCAGATAACTTTGAACTACTTCCAGTGGTTCAAAGTTATCTAAATATTCGAAAAATGAAAGTGATAATTGACAATATTTTTTGGTATTGACATATTTTACATTGGCATGTTTGGATACTTACATACCTTATTTTGACATGTAATCAGTGTTTAAACCCCATTTAATGACACGTTTAAAATTTTGAAGTGACTTGTAACATTGGTGTTATCTATAAAATATTTGTATTTGTAGGTTTTTTTTGTTTATTTTTTATATTTGCTAGTGTCTAGTATTTCATATTCTCAAGTGTCTCATCATAAGATCAAGTCAAGTAAGGCTGAGTGACTAAGTGAGAGAGAGTGAGAACATCGTGAAAATCTTACAAATTAAGTCATAGTCATGTCCGGTCACGCCTTAGTAAAGTAGTGGAAACTCTACTAGAAGCTTCGACGCAGTTTTCAAAGCAACACAAAAATACATGTTTCACTACATTGCTTCTGTGATGAAACAGGTGTGATTTCAAAGCTTATAATGTCCGTGTGAAGCCACTGCAAGTTGCTAAATCTACAATAAAATATTCCTAGGAATGTGTCACAGTTTTAAAATACGACATTATGTAGACAATGTGAGCATAAATTATATTACTAGAGAAACTGACGTAGTTTTGACCGTATTATTTTTTGCTAAATCTGATAGTCCGACTATAGTTTCAGCCACATTGATCTTTTTCAAGGAGTCAAAGTAGAGTATGATGCACGCGCGACCTAATCCTGCAAGGTCACTGAATGTGACTGAAACTTCCGCATAACAAGTTAAGAAAAAAAAACAGGAATACCCACTAAAAGTATCGTATCGTACCCATAAAATATGTCACATGAATTTCATGATTTTTACCCCTCCCCCGTCCTTGTCACAGCTGGTCACATTTGTGATATCGCCCCCCCCCCCCCCCCCCCCTACCTAGTGTGATGTCACATACTTTGCAATATTACATTTAGAAATGTATAAAGTTAGATATAAAATATTATGTGTATTTTGAAAAAATGTGGTCACAAAATTTAGGACCGCATCTCTCCCCGCCCCTTGTCACACAATGTCACACTTGGTCGACCCCCTCCCTGCCCCTCAACGTGTGACGTAATTTAAGGATGGCCCCTTATCATTTTATTTATTCCTAACCATTACATCCATCTAAAACTGTTCAGGCATTTAAAAGTTATTATGGAATAAAAGAAATCACATACATGAACCCTAAAAACATTAGTACACTCCTTTTTCTGGCCGTCACGTCGTGTAATTAAAATGAAAATGTGATAGATTGTTTGCAGTCTTGCACTAATCGAGAAAATAGTTTTATGAACAGCTTGTGAGTTGCGGCCCTATGCAAGCTGCGAACGCCACTGCATGCGGAATGAAATTCTGTTCGTAGTGCCCTGTGAACAGATGCGAGTAGGGACCGGTGGCGAACACAGCCACGTCCTCACCGCCGTGTGTTTCCCGCGATATCGGCACCAGCGCCGGGTACGTGTAGTTCAGATGGTCTGTAAGAGAAATTTTACACAGTTTACAAAAATATAATCTGGTCCGGTCCAGACGTGATATTCCATATTATTATTTTTTTTATGTAAAAAGTATTGAGACAACTTTGGCGCTCATTACTTTGAGACTTTCGATGGTTAGTCTCAACAGCCCAGTAATTTCGCTAGCTGCAGTACCCTTCAAACCGGAACACAGTAATGTTTACACACTACTGCTTAGCGGCAGAATAACTGATACTGCGGGGGTACCTATCTAGACGACCTCCCGCTGAGGAGATCTACCACTAAGTACTTTTTTTTTGGTAACTAATTACATTTTGTAACTTTGTCATAAAAAGTCAAAAATCCGCTCAAAATGAGTCACCGTTTAAACAAAACTGTAACACAGAAACACAATTGATAACACAAGTAGTCATCAAGGGGAATCAAAGAGTTATTAGTCATTGCCATGAGACTATTTCATAATAGGAATAGTAAATTGGTTGCAACTAGTATCAACATATTTTCTGGGCATACCTATGTATATTTTTATTTAGAACTATGATAGAGTCATCTTGTGTCATCGAGGTGGCCTTTTCTTTTACAATTGATCCAGTTAGTCCTCAAATGAATTAACGCGAGTTGCATTTATTTATCTATTTATTTTATTTTATCTGCCGTGAGAGTGAGTGTGTGAGATAGCACATTATCTTTCTTATAAAAAACTAGCGGTCGCCTCGCGGTTTCACCCGCGTAGTTTCCATTCCCTTTGGAATACAGGGATAAAAAGTAGCCAATGTCACCCGGGGATAGTGTACCTTCCCAAAGAATTTTTGTAATCGGTTCAGTAGTTTTTGAGTTTATTCGTTATAAACATACGAAAATCCAAAAATGCAAATCTTTCTCTTTATAATATTAGTATAAATGTAGACTAGTACCAGGAGCGATGCCACAAAAAAAAACAATTTTAGAAATATCGTTTGAAATTGCTAGTGCAAGCAATAAGTTGGCCAAGTTTCATCACAATTTTTTTTAATAGTACGGCAGCGCATAAACTACGAACAAACAGTATTTTTTTATATTAATAAATAGGCATGACTGTCATCTCATCTCATGTTAAGTGAAGATGCGGTCGACGATGGAACAAGCTTGCCTACGAGATACCAATTCTATCATATACTAATTCAGGATATGTATTACAGTATTTATTAATTTCTAATGATGATTTTAATGATTTGATTTGATTTTGAATGATTTCAATGATTTCACTAGACTAGCCTGTTTCCACTGTTTAGCGGTTCGCACAATGAAAGTGGAATCATGACGTTCTAACTTTAACAGTTCCTCACCAATTGGTTTGATGTCTTAACAAGCATTGTTTTATTTTCTTAACCAAATACTCCCGCTCAATTTTGATAACAGAACGGCTAAATACTGGTCGCCGTATTGTAAAAATTATAATATAAAAAATCCAAACGTTAAAATGCCGTACACATTTTTTTTTAAACGGTTAACATATAATTATGTAATACGACGGTTTTTATAATTTGACTGGAGTTGATATACTTACTAAGGTCATCGAGCATGAGGTTGTGTCGCTTGAATTGCAAATGTGACTTGTACCCTGGACCGTTGGCGTAGCTTAACGTCGTGTAAGGTAGACTGTCAGACGCTGTCAGCTGTTCATACAAGCAAAAATATTGCATTGAATAATTTAATAGAGATATATCACTGAAAAGGATTACATATAACTACTTTGTAGAGATGATAGCTCAGTGGTTATCGCGGTCGGTTCGCATGCTGAATGGCGTGGGTTCAAACCCCAACAATGAGGTTGAGCTGCCGGTGAAGGAAAACATCGTAAGGAAACCATAGCATGGTGGTAGAGTACTTTCTAGTACTCGGCTGACTAGCTACCACTATCAAGTTGAAAATCTGCCGCCAAGCATCTAACGGTGTGTTCCGGGAGCCTCACTTGAGAGCCAGTTCCATTCCAGGCTAGGAGTGCTTTACCATCTTCGACCACACCGTCACTTAACATCAGATGAGCTATAGTCAAACACCTAGCCTGTCAACCATAAAAAAAAAACTATCTTTATCTTCCGTGCGGTTTTGACAGTATAATAATACGCATATATATTAGGGTGTCCCTTATATGGGCAAAAATTTTTTTTTTTCGAATTTCGAAATGCATACCCTCTAAATTTTTTATAAATGCTATAATATGCCTAAATATAAAATTTTATCTTCCTAGCTTGATTGTAACCCGTGCCGACCGAGCCATCAAGTTTATCAAAAATCGTGTTTTGTCCTGATATTTCGCTCTGCTATAAAATTATTATAAATGCAATGCAGGCATAGAATAAGAGTACAAATAAAATAAGATAAACATAAATCTTTATTTAAACGCATAAAATAATATCAATCAATAATATAAACCAGGCAGGGTAACCTTTTTCATCGTAGTTTTTTTACAGTCCGAATACAATTTTTCATGTTCTTGGATGCAGCGCAGCAAGAACGGTTTTTGCTCGTCTTCAACCGTGATAAGTCCTTTAAAATCTTGCATTAATCTGACAGCTCTTTCAGCAGCGTCATGTACAACCTTCACATGATTTATTCTTCTTTTAGCTTCCAGAAAAGCTGCATTATCATCCCTAAAAAATACATCTTCCTGATGTAAACTGTCGTCAATCTGAAGTCAACCTAGAAGTTGTTTGCTCTTTTCTGGTACAAAACCACCCAACGTTTTATCTGGGTTAAGAAGCAGGTTAAATAACAAAATAAATAACAACAAGAAATGTAAAAAAAATACAATCTAGCTTTCGTCGTCCATCGTGCCTGATGCATAGCTCCGGGGCCTGAGTTTTAATTTCTTCTGTGTATCTCCTCCACCACACCACACATAGTTAAACTAATTCGCGGTAATCGTCTCTTATAAAGCCAGAGAAGATATTTGTCTCAGCAATATGCTATGCTATGCTCTTTTATGAAATGAAAAGATAGTTCGATTTTACTGAAATTGATGTTTTTCCAATGGAATATTTAAGGTATATGTGTAGTTTATTTCCGCTTAACAGTCGCTTTAGTCACATCAGTGATGAGGACTTCTATAAGTATTTATATCCTCTTCTCGCTGCAGTAACCAGTTGCCGACACGTGTTTCGCCTCTACACGAGGCATCCTCAGGACGTGTTAACTCTTCGAGCGTTTGGTCTAGACTGTATTTTCAATTCACGCTGAATTTTTGGAAAATCTAAATATTCGAGCCTTGTTCATATCATGTTCATAACTAGTAGCTATGAATATGATATGGACAAGCAAAAGACAACAATTTTCTTTCTAAAGTCTGCTCCAAAACGGCACAAGCTCCATTGAAACGGCCAGTATTCGAAACTGTTGTGTTGCAGCACATTATTTATACTTTATTATTAAGGTGCCAGTCAAAGAGAGCAGTTGATACGGCTTTAGCTTTATGTTTTCCAAAAGAACTGTCTAGTTTTAGCACTGCAAGAGGCTGGCTGGCTAGTTGGCAAGTGTTCTTCTTTTAAACTTCGTACATCCAATTCGGGTAAAAGCTGCGACAAGCTTAGGTGTTACGAAATTATCTCTACCTTTTTTGAGGTTTTTTTCAGGGCACGGAACGTCTGGCAAGTTGAGTTCAGAATCTGTTCTTCGTCCAAATTCTCTAGACATTCCAAAATTCTACTACAAATTTTGTAGAAGTAGATGCAATAGCCAATAAGTATTTTTCTTACATTCCTTGCTTTTTCTTCTTCCAATCGTCTTTGCCTCGCTCTTTCTTCATTTTCCGCCAATTTTTTGACTACACCATCCCGATCTACGCTTTCTGTTTCTTTAAAAATGCTTTTTATTCCTCTATTTTAATTCTATCAAAGGCATCAGCATGTGTGATATCAAAGAAGTTATAAAGGTCTATTTTATTAAAATTATTTTCACGGTTTTGAATGTGACCTGAGTTTTCTTAAAAAAGTTTCTTCACACAGTTAGCCTTTATACCTTTTTTGTGTAGTTTAATGCCTTTGTGGGAATTCTGGCTTTTTCTGAAATATAATGCACTCCCTAATAACAAGATTTGCACTTTCACTAACAGTTAGCTTGACTTCGCAAATATTGTAAAGTAAGACATCGAGAACTTGTCGATTATGTGGTCATTTTTCATCATTTTATTCGATGGCTCACAGTGCAAGTAGGAAAATATTTTGTTTATCACTCCGTAATTCCATCTGCATAATTATTCATACAGTAAACAATAATAATAATAATCTTAAAAATCACTTTATAAAATGACAAATGGAACGCGTAGTTACAGGTCGCTGCTCCAGTACCCGCGTACTTTGTATGGGGAAGTTTAAATCGCAAGTCGGCACGGGTTATCGTTTATAAAATGGGCTCATATTTTTTTCTATGGTATACTGGGTTATTACGAAACTTTTAAGAAGGTATGCGTAAAAAAATATTGAACTTGAATTTTAAGGGACACCCTAATATATATATATAATATATATGCGTATGACTTAATCTATATATATATATAGATTAAGTCATACGCATATATATTATATATATTTTTATTATAATTTAAAAATGTCAAAGTATTGTACGTGTGAACAGATCACGTTAACCACTAGGCCATCACCGCTACATAACTAGTAAAAGAAAGGTCCTTACTTTACTGGTAAAGCCGAGTATGTCAGTCCCTCGCTGGCTGTACCCGCTGTAGGTCATGGTGTGGCTGTGGTCGGAGGTGACTACTATAAGCGTATCCCGGAGGTCCACCTTCCTGAGTGCCGCTTCTACCGCCTTTGCTAGCTCTGCGGTCTCATCGAGCGCTTTCCGAGCTTTGGTCTCGTGATGAGCTGTGTCTATTCTACCACCTGGAACAGAATAGCATCACAGGCTTGTAGACTAAACTTAAAAAAACCGCAAAAATGCCCGGATTGACATAGCAAAACAATAGTATAGGTATGTATAGTATGGCAATTGTTCTACGAAACTGTCAACAACAGCGATGGCAAACAAGCTAAAAAGTTATATTCCCGATTACAGATAAAAAAAATCATTTACAGCACCAAAATCCGTCATTTTGATCGTTCGTATTTTAATATACCCTTAGCTCAATTTTGTTGTACGTATGAGGAAATAAAAAAATCTACTCGTATATATATATTACTAGCGGACGCATCGCTGCTTCACCCGCGTAGTTCCCGTTCCCATGGGAATACAAATATAAAAAGTAGCCTATGTCACTCGGGGATAGTGTAACTTTCCAACGGTAAAAGAATTTTTAAAATCGGTCCAGTAATTTCGGAGCCTATTCAATACAAACAAACAATTAAATCCTTCCTCTTTATAATAGTACTAGTGACCCGCCCCGGCTTCGCACGGGTGCAATGTAGATACTAATGTGGTGCATATGCAAGTATTATACATGTAAACCTTCCTCTTGAATCACTTTATCTATTAAAAAAACCGCATCAAAATCCGTTGCGTAGTTTTAAATATCTAAGCATACATAGGGGCAGAGAGGAGCGACTTTGTTTTATACTATGTAGTGATTTAGTGATAGATACAATTAGATTATATCATATCGAGAACTAAAAAAAAACAAAAGGCAATTATGAAATAGGTAAGACAAGGTCCAAATTCCCCGATTTAGTAAAAAAAAAAACTTTTTTTTGTCATGTATAGTTTAGAATTGATTAAAAAGTGTTACAGAAAACACGCGTTCTAAGTACACAATTAAGAACTGAAAATTATATTGATCAAATCTTGGTATTTATACCTTCAATGAACAAGAAGTATCCGTTTTTGTGGGTGGCCAGCATCTCAATAGCTTTGACGGTCATATCTGGCAGTGTGGGGTCGTCGGCCGGCGCTTCCAGGTGGTAGGGCATGTGGTCAGGGGAAAACAGCCCTAAAAGACTATTGTGCTTCGTAACGTCCACGTTCAGGAGTTCCTGTAAAGGGAGGCACATAATCGCATGAATGGTAATAATATCTCTGTCAAGTAGGTAAACATATTTACATAGTTTGCATTTGTTTTTAATTTTTGTTTTTTTTTTTGTTTAATCACGTTTAATTATATTGGATACTACTGTAGGTACTCCGAATATATGTAGTTTCGGCCACAAGTAGGACTTTATACCAACTTTTTACAGAATACTAATACAAGGTGTGAATAGCCTATAAGATTTCATAACAATATGTCTTAACAAAATAGTACTAGTTCGAACTGAAAAAAAAACTTGATGATTTTTTTTATGTAAAAAGTAATGAGACGAACGAGACGCTCTCCTGATGGTAAGAGATAACACCTGTCCATGACCATTGCAGCGATACACAGAACTTTGAATGAAGAAACAAAGTCCAGGGCATTTGGCTTTGGCGCTCATTACTTTGAGACTTTCCATGGTTAGTCTCAACAGCCCAGTAATTTCGCTAGCTGCAGTACCCTTCAAACCGGAACACAGTAATGTTTACACACTACTGCTTAGCGGCAAAATATCTGGTACTGCGGTGGTACCTACCTAGACAACCTCCTGCTAAGGAGATCTACCACCAAGTAGATCTCCTTAGCAGGACTTAATATCTGACTAGGCATCCTTTTGGCCACGATCTCGCCTGGTGGAATGTGACGATGTGGCCGAAGATGGAGCACGCTAATATCTAATTTACTAATTGTCTGACTTGTCTAGTTATTATTGTCATTTGTTCTTTTAACTACAGATTGCGTTTAGATCTTTAGTTACCTATGTTTTTGTATATAAATAAAAATATTATTATTGCTGTTTTCTGGTGCACTTCTTCATGGAGACAAAAGCTGAGTACAACACGCACGCGGCATTATAAATGTATAGAGTAATTAAAAGCTTAGTATATACAAATTCGGTAAAGAATAATTGCACTAATAATTGTAAATTACTTTTACTATGGTGCCAACCCTTTACTCGCCAGAAAAAAAAACAAGTCGAAGATGGTAAAGCACATCTAACCTGGAATGGAACTGGCTCATCAGCTGTAGAAAAAAACCTAATACCTACACATATTTTGTTGATACCTGTCTTTGGGGAATTTACGTTGTGTGGCCAATTGGCACTGATATAAGTCCCACCAGAAAATCTTAAGCCACAAAAATATCAGCTGTTTCAAAGAACAAAGTTGTTGGAGATAAAATAAATTAGACTGTAATGTATTAACTGTAATTAGATTAGTTTTGTAGCGATGATAGCTCAGTGGTTAGCGCGGTAGGTTCGCATGCCGAAGGGCGTGGGTTCAAACCCCAACAATGAGCTTGAGCTGCCGGTGAAGGAAAACATCGTGAGGAAACCATAGCATGGTGGTAGAGTACTTTCTAGTACTCGGCTGGCTAGCTACCACCCTCAAGTTGAAAATCTGCCGCCAAGCATCTAACGGTGTGTTCCGGCAATCTCACTTGAGAGCCATTTCCATTCCAGGCTAGGTGTGCTTTACCATCTTCGACCACACCTTCACTTAACATCAGGTGAGCTGTGGTCAAACAACTAGCCTGTCAACCATAAAAAAAAAAGACTGATTTGACTAATTCATCTCTTGGTTTAGAACTTACCGTTTGTGAGTACACGACTTTAGGGACACGTCCTTGAGACTTTTTCTGCATTGTCCATTCTTTGATGAGATCAGCTCCATCGTTACGGTATCCAGGATGCCCCTCGTGGTCTTTAAGAGACTTTGGGAAGAACATACTTCTACCACCACCAAGCACCACCTGTAAAGTATAATTATGTACTTATATAATGAATTTTAACTACTGTAATTTTGAGAATTTATATAAGAACTAGCTGCGCCTCGCGGTGTTACTCGCTACATGTTTTCAGGATAAAAAATAGCCGAAGTGGTAATCCAGGGTCTCAGCTACTTTCATACCAAATTGAATCCAAATCCATTCAGTAATTTTTGCGTGAAAGGGTAACAAACATCCATCCAAACTTTCACATTTATAATAATAGTGGGATTTCTTTGGGTCTGAAAATTATCCAAACACAGACTGAATTCGTTATTTAACTATTTGGCCTGAATGGTATTTAATCCTACGCTGCACAAATAATGAAGCAGAGCTACTACCAAATGAACTGACAGAAAACTCCTATCTTCGATGACGCCGTCTCATAACATCTAGTGAACTGTGCTCAAAAACACCTAGCCTGCTGCAATGGTCGTAAGAAAGCTTTTTTTTCACCATCAGAATTTTATTTATCTCATTTATTTATTTATTTATTTATTAAGGTACGCCAACAGCACACATATTGTTAAATTTACAAAAACACATTGCGTAAAGTTATGTTCGGATACATGCGCCAGTTATAGGCATACACAGCTTGATTAACATATTGCTTGTTTATGGAAATAAACCTACTCTTAAAGAGATTCTACACATTTTTTTTTTTTTAACTATTAAGGAGATTCTAAACTTTTTTTTTTTTTTAATACTATGACTAAACACAAACTAAGTGTAGTAAATACATACACTCATTAATTACTACCACCGAATAGAGAAGCTGTTATCGATGAACTCACGTCAATGTTGCTCCCGACTTGTCCTCGCACTAGCTGCGAGGCGATGTCATCGCACGGCTGAGCGTACAACGGCAAGTCCGAGTCACACTCCCATTTCCGATCAGCGGAGTGCGCGTACGTCGCCGCGGGACTCGCGTGTGTCACTCTTGTTGTAGTCACGACTCCTGGAGAACATTTGCTTGTTAACGCTCTAGTTTAAAGTTGTGAGTTGTTGTTGTTGTTTGTTATAGTTGTTGTTGTACATACGAAAACAAATCTTAGACTTAAGTGACAGTATAGACATAACAACATAGCGATGTTGGCCTGGGATAAAGGACGAAATAACTTTCGTCCATACATGCATTCTGATATCGAAAACTTGACCAAATATTTTTTTTAAATTTGTCATGCTAGATTTTCTAATTGATTATGATCTCGTATAACGAAAAAGCTAACTATTACACACTATATTCATTTTATAGTAGTATAGTTTATTTGTGTATAGTTTATAGTGTATAGTTTATAGTTTATTTTGTTTTAAATATTTAAATTATTTGTGAAAAAATTAAATGATACTATAATCACTAACTTGTAGATGCTAATTAAACTTTAAAATAGAATGAAATCATTAGAAATCATTGGGGGAGGTCTCTGTCCTGCGGTGGACATCTTACGGCTGAAATGATGATGATGATGATTAGAATAATACTCACCCGTTCCCTTCCCAGCTCTCTGCGCCCAGTCCATGAGTCCAGTGACAGAATACTTCCCGTCCATTTGCCCCGTACAGTCCCCCCGCTTGACAGCTGCACTGAGGCCTACAGTCCCACTGTTGGCCTTAATGCCTGACAGGTAAGCGGTGCCACTACAAGCCGAGTCTGCCACGTTACTATCCACGCAGTAAGTCTGGAAAAAAAGTTAGATTTTTATTTATAGAATCCTAAAGACCCATTTCAATTTCAATTGTGTTACAAACCTGTGAATTTACTTGATAATCAAAAATTCTTAGTAATAAAAAACCCGATGGTCGTTTTTTGAGCAGGAAATTTTGAGTTCAATTTGGAGCCGGAAATATACGCAAGCCTATCTATTTAAAAAAGTGTACCTTAGCTAGTCCAGTATATGGGAAGCCTTCAAAGCTGAGCTTCAATTCTTCCCCCTTGTATCCGTGCTGCTGGCCCAGGTACGCCCTGGTGGCCGCTAGCGTCGTGATACTCATCCCGTCTCCCAAGAATAGTATCACGTTCTTAGCCACGTTTTTATTGAGCGGGGCATTTACCTGAAAAATTTATTGAACTAGGTATTAATAGCTATAGCTAATAGCTCCTTTGGAAACGAACGGCTAAATGAGACAACCAGACTTTGTACCTATTAAAACTCTCTTAGTGGCCTGCCTCTATGCTCTGTGCCATATAGTGCCATAGTAGAAGAACCTGACAAGTGCGAGTCGGGCTCGCGCATAAAGCGTTCTGTACCATTCCACTAATCCCAGTAATATTATAAATGTCAAAGTTTAGATGGATGGATGGATAGATGTTTGTAACTCTTTCACGCAAAAACCACTCAACGTATTTGGATAAAATTTGGTGTAGAGTTAGCTGAGACCTTGCATTAACACATAGGCTACTTTTTATCCCGAAAACATGTAGCGGGTAACACCGCGGGTCGCAGCTAGTTCTCTATCTATAAAAACGGCAAAAAAATCACGTTTGTTGTTTGGGAGACCCCATTAAAAATAAATAAAAATATAAATAAATAAATAAATAAATAAATAAATAAATAAATAAATAAATAAAAAAAAAAAAAATAATAATATAAATAAATTTTTAAATATTTATTTTTTAATATTTGTTATTATAGCGGCAACAGAAATATATTGTCTGTGAAAATTTCAACTGTCTATCTATCACGGTGCATGAGATACAGCCTGGTGATAGAAGGGGCAGACAGATGGGCAGCGAAGTCTTAGTAATAGGGTCCCGTTTTACCCTTTGGGTACGGAACCCTAAAAACGAAACGGAATGTACTCATAACTCTCCAGGAGTGTTGTGGAGATCAAAGTGCCCTATCACGATCGCAAGCGTGGAGGATAAAACCCCTCTACAATGCCGCGGGCCACAAACTTCAATTTTTAATCAAATAACACGAAAAAATATCGACATAATTATGATTATCTTATGTAATGTTTAAACTTTCGCGTTTAGAACAAACATTTATGTTTATCATCAGGTGAACAAAATACCGCTCCTAACCGGTATTTGTGGAAGTCAATGGGGTAGGCCTATATTGTCCAGCAGTGACGTCCTACGGCTGAAATGATGATGATGATGAACGAAATACTATGAAATTAGTTTATGTTTACCTTATTCCTTAAAGTCCACTGCGCTTGTAGGTTCCAATGTTCTTTGTTTTTCTCATCGAATTTTACTTGTGGTTCAACTGAAAAAAACCAAGAATTTGCATATTTAATTAAGATTTCATTAATTAAATAATGCCGAGGCGTTTTTACATCATAACTTCATATTTAAACTTACGGTATCTATCTTACTTTACGATGCATTTGCTACAGTAATAAATTAATAATAAGAAATGGTAAAACAAGTCCAGGACATCGCTGCTTTGGTGCTCCTGGGTGTTCTGTATTTTTTTTTATTCTATCAGTTATCTGACTTCCGTCACACAAGCTCCAGATGGCGCTGTGTGTATACTCCTACGATATTTATTTATTTTAAATGTTCGATGGTTAGTCTTAAATGTCCTGTAATTTCGCTAGCTGCAGTATCATTCAAATGTGAACACGGTAATGTCTGGTACTGCGGTGGTACCTACCTAGACGACCTCCTGCTATAAGTAGATCTACCACTAAGTAAAATGTATTTTAATATTCCCGCGGAACAAATAATATACTTTATTACTAACCGCATATTGTACTGCATAATAATGTTCTTTTTGAGCAAATTCAATATCTTTTAATAAACTAAAATACATTATTTCAATATACAGTGAGATACTCAGTGAACATTTCCCATGAAAATAATGATCTTTGCAATTGTGTTAAATAATGAAGCATTGAAATTAAAATGAAGCAATATGTATTTCAACACAAACCGAATGTTTTGATTTGTAATCTGTTATTAAAACAGGTCAACTCCAAACAAGAGTTTTGGCGGGGATGCGGAAAGAGTCGTGTCGCCTCGTTGTATTTTTTTCCAAAACTAGTGTTTTCTCGAGTGTTTATTAATAAAAATTGCGGTGTTTTATTCATAAAGTACCGAATCACAAGCGCGAGTGTGGGAAATAGATATAATGCGGTGAAACATGATTTTTTGTGTTGCTTCCCAAACTCCATCGAAGCTCTATAGTAAAGTCGCCGCTACTTTACTCAAACATGACTAGACTTGACTGACATGGACTGGACTTGATCAAGACTGGACTTTGACTATAACTACGAGGCAACTTATGAAACTTGAAAATATAAAACACATGACACTGGCAAATGCTCAAAATGCGACGCCAAAAACAAAAAAAAACTCCAAACAAAAACTTTTAATAACATATCCAAAAGCACGGATCTGATAATGTATGGATTGTTTTCTGCTACTTTATAAGTTGCAACTTACACCCACTTTGATCTATCATGATGACAAAATTTAATTGGGCTAAGAATGTCTATCACAATAGAAATAAACATCATAATATAGTTTAAAAAACAAAAAAAAGTGTTGAGATGTCTTTTTTATTCTAATCAAAAATGCTGGTCCGATTTTGATGGAGTTTCTATGGTTCTTAACTTCGCATGGTTATAATACATATATTTTTTTAAATTAACAATACTTTATTTTAATTTAGGATTATTTTCTTTGTAGCGTGTATTCTACTATTCGTTAATTATGTTTAGATAACATTTTTGATACCAAGAGGTCAAGAAGTAATTTATATAACCTACTTATCTTCTTTTGTATGTCGTTAGACCGAGAAGAAAAAAGTTTAACTGTTTGTAAAATTTGACACAGCAAGAAATAACTATCACAGACGTAAAAACAAATCGGTTTCTTGCTAAGATTTCATCGTCCTTAGAAACTCGCCTTGGAATTATTTTTATGCTAAATATTTACTAAGGCATATAGTTAACAGCTAGGTAAAATACATAACATAATACGTAAGAAAACAAGTGAGTACAGTAATATATTATGTTCATAAGATAGGGATTTACTTGGTGGTAGATCTCCTTAGCAGGAGGGCATCTAGGTAGGTACCACCGCAGTACCAGATATTCTGCCGCCAAGCAGTAGTGTGTAAACATTACTGTGTTCCGGTTTGAAGGGTACTGCAGCTAGCGAAATTACTGGGCTGTTGAGACTAACCATCGAAAGTCTCAAAGTACTGCACCAAAGCAGTGATGCCCTGGACTTTGTTATGTTACTCAGAGTTCTGTGTATCACTGCAATGGTTATGGACAAGCGTTATCTCTTACCATCAGGAGAGCGTCTCGTGCGTCTCATTATTTTTCACATAAAAAAAAGAGGGAAAAGGGGGGGAAATAGTAACAATTAACTTCCAACGCTCAGAAGTTATAGATAAACGTCATAAACATAGTCAACATCTTTTGCAGCATTAACTTTATTTCTCTGTCTACTTATTAGTGACAAATAACGTACTTTTCTTTTTCATACTTTTTTCATTGTCCCAAAGTTTTGCTGAGAACACGATGTAAGATCATGTAAATAAACATTTTTACCAAAATTTATCTTTTTTTGCGTTTATGCGTAAATATTGTGTTGTATTCATAAATTGAGTGCACGAGTGTAGAAAATTGATGCAATGTAAGTGAAACCCCGCCAAATCTTTTGGTTCGTTGTCACTACCTTACTAGGACATGTCTGGACTTGACTTTAACTGTGACTCAGACTTATTTCATCTAATTTGCATGAAGAACGATGCGAAAGACCAAGATAGATACAAGTAGGTACATATGAGTATGTTGCAGTATCATTATCCAAATCTTGTATTTTTTCAAGATATTAAATATATTTTATAAAAATTATAAGTATAAAGTCATAGACTGGATCAGGCCGTAACTTGCTTTATGATAATAAGTCTTGTGAGACTTAATACAACATATTTGACATGGGCAAAATATACAAAGTGCGATGTCAAATCAAATAAAGAAACAAATACATGGACCAATTGCTTAATTAAATGTTTCAGTATACTAAAAGAGCTACTGACCAAACTTGGTTTTTAAATACACGTAAAAAAATGTAAGCAAACAAATGTCATGTTATGTCAATGTCAAAGTGACACTTTAGATATAATAAACATTTTTAAAATGTCTAATTCTATAATTTACGTTATACTAATCGAAGGTAGGATTTTACTATCCTTTACAATAAAACCGAAAGGAAAGGACCAGGGAAACACTTCCCGCTACCTGGACCACGACATTGATAAAGTTACATTTATATCAGTGAAACTTAAAACAATAGGCAACCGAAAATAAAATAAAAGTTAACATCAACTAGTTAAAAAAATTACAAAAGCAACAAATAAAGCGGACGCAGTAACACATTCGAATCCAAGAAATAAAATACGAATAAACAACATGACGAAAAAGTTGTTGACCGCAGCAAAGCTACCAGTTAAATTTAAAAATTCAACCACTTTTAACAAATGCACTTTATTTTCTTAAGCATGTAAAATTACTAAAAAAATCATAAATAATATTGCTAAAATATTTAATGCTATATGGAATTTGATTTATTCAGTAAAAATGTACCGTTTAATCTATTATCAGCTGGTAATTTTTTTACTATGTCAACACCTTTGTTTACATTTATTTCATGAATTAAAAAAACCATAGTATAGTTAAAAACAAAAAAGTGTTGATAAGGGATATTAGATAAGAGTTTTTTTACTATTTTATTCAAAACTATCATCGATTTACGCGCTAACATTATTTTTCTATCTGTCATGTTTACAAATCTAAAAAGCGAAAAGGTAACAATATTTTTTAAATGGGATTAAGTAGGTCAACTTAAAATGTTCACAAATCTAGTCTAAGTTAAGGGCATACTAATCAGACATTCGACTTGTTACGTAATTAAAAAATGAACTCACTTTTACGCCTTTGAACACTCCTCGAATAAACACTGCACATAAATATCACAATAATTGACCACTTCCACGAGATTGTGACCCCCATTTCACAAGCACTATAAAACCCCTATAAAAAAAACAATCCGAAAACCAGGAGTTCGACTTTTAAATTTATTTTTTTATTGTAAACAAAAGAGCGCTATATTTACGATTAAAGAAGTAAAACTACCGCCAATTTTTTTACTTTTTGTTTCTTGGAAGAGAGCCAAATTGCATTCAGTTAAGTAAGCGATTTTTTTGTCGCACTTGGTTGCACTTCAGCAGCAACAATCGAACTGCTGTGAATATTTTAATAACATCATTTAAAATACAATTGGGACATAACACAGATACTGTAAGTACCTACTATCTGTGTCTTTAGTTAGATTTTTTGCGCCTTGAACCCAACCTTCGTGGTTACGTGCATTCGAACTATTTGATTGACCCATTGCGTTTCTTTTTTGTACGTGAGTATGGTCATTTTATAACGTGATTATATTTACACATTTTTACTAATAGATGTAACCACTTAAATACTAATTAGCTAAATATTATGTTGTTAGTGTTTTGATAAGTTACTTTCTAGAAGTCATCTGGGTAGCTACCACTCTCAAGTTGAAAATCTGTCGCCAAGCATCTAACGATGTGTTCCGGCAGCCTCAAACGTTCCAGACTAGGTGTGTTTACCATCTTTAACCACACCGTCACTTACCAACAGATGAGCTGTGGTCAAACACTTAGCCAAAAAAAAATATGGATTTGATAGACTTTTTATTTCATCATCATCATCATCATCATTTCAGCCGTAGGACGTCCACTGCTGGACATAGGCCTCCCCCATTGACTTCCATAAAGACCGGTTGGAAGCGGCTCGCATCCAGCGCGTTCCTGCGGTCTTTACTAGGTCGTCTGTCCACCTTGTGGGTGGACGTCCTACGCTGCGCTTGCCGGTCCGTGGTCTCCACTCCAGAACTTTGCAGCCCCATCGGCCATCAGTTCTGCGTGCTATGTGCCCTGCCCACTGCCACTTCAACTTGCTAATCCGTTGGGCTATGTCGGTAACTTTGGTTCGTCTACGGATCTCCTCATTCCTGATTCGATCTCGTAGGGAAAGTCCGAGCATAGCCCTCTCCATAGCGCGTTGTGCTACTTTGAGCTTACCAAGAAGGCACACAGTCAGAGACCACGTTTCAGCGCCATAAGTCATCACTGGTAACACACACTGGTCGATGACTTTCGACTTGAGGCACTGAGGTAATTCGGACGAGAAGACGTCGCGCAGTTTTCCGAACGACTTAGACTTTTTATTTACTAGTTAGGTATTTGACTCTGTTGTAAAACCGCCGATTGGTCTACACCGTTAGTAGTACATACTATAAAGTACCCTACCAACAATGGTTTCTTTACATTTTCCTGCTTCTTCATTCTGAGCTCGTTGTTCGGATTTACACATTTTTTCTGAGGCTTTTGTATGTGAACCGACCGTAATAAAACGCTATCATCACTTAGTTGATAAATAAATAAATGATTAATAAATATCGTAGGACTATACAGTATACACACAGCACCATCTGACACCAAACTAAGCAGAGCTTGTGTGATGGAAGTCAGATAACTGATAGAATACATAAATACTTCTTTTTTTTTGTAAGAATACATAAATACTACTTTTTTTTTTTGTAAATACATACTTTTAATACATACAGAACACCCAGACATAGAACAAACATTTGTTTATTCACAAAATGGTTACCCTGAGTGGGAATCGAAACCACGCCCTCACACCTCGGGAACCGCGAAGCGTCCGCTTCGCTTTGCGCTTCGCGGTTTCACCCGCGCAGTTCCCGAGATTATTTCTTTTTATCTCTGTATTTCACGAGGTAATAGTGAAATATTTTTTTACTAGCGGACTATTCATTACTAGCAATAATATATATACTCTTTATAACGAAACTCAAGGGACCGAGCATTTTTTATCGTTAAAGAGAGTTACCGTTATATGGAGTGAAGAAAGAAAAACAACCAAATTAACAATTATTTTCTTTTTAACGCTTAAATTAACGCTTTTCTTTTACTGGCCATGTTAACAGTTTCAAAGTTGGTTCACGACTGATAATACGATAGGTAGGAGTTTAGTTCGAGATCATCCTTTCAAGCAAACCAAGCACGTGTTCAAGGCAATTAACAATAACAAAAGCAAGACGGCTGTTTACGACCTCAGAAGTTTCGGGGCCTCAAAGGTTTAGTCGGCATCTTTTGTAACCTGATAAGATAACATCAACAATACCACCGTGACGATTTTCTGTGTCTAAATATGAACACATTTCTTCGTAATAGAGAATGGCTGCTGCGTTATAAAGAGTGTATCAATGTGTGGGTTTTAAGGTAAACCAACCAAATTGTGATCTTTTCTATGTTATAGAGAGTTTATCGTTATAAAGAATAATGTTATAAAGAGTTTACAGTTTACAGTAGCCTCACTTGAGAGCCAGTTCCATTCCAGGCTTGGTGTGCTTTACCATCTTCGACCACACCGTCACTTAACATCAGGTGAGCTGTGGTCAAACAACTAGCCTGTCGACTATAAAAAAAAAAGCAGTGATGCCTTGAAATTTGCGTAACAAAACTGTTACGCAAAGTTCTGTGTATCGCTGCAATGGTAATGGACAGGCGTTACATCTTACCATCAGGAGAGCGTCTCGTTCGTCTCATTACTTTTACATGCAGATAACTACTCATTACTGGTCTGTTGAGACCAACCATCTAATGTCTAATGTCAAAACCACGACAGTTTCCATAATATAAATAAAAACCATTTTACTTTTATTTAACAGACTTTATTTTCGTTCCACTTAGTTCAATAAACAAGTATTTACGATTATTTTAAGTAATTACTTAAAGATCATACTATAAGTATAGTGTTTACACTCACGTTGAAAAATTGTCCTATTATTACTTCCTAAACAATAGTTATTTTATATCTACTTATCTATTAATTCGCAATTTAATTAATTAACATACGAAATTACACTAACTACATAAATGTCTAGCTAAACGTAGATTATCGTAGTATAAAAAATTACTGCCTTTTGACAGTAAAAAAATTTGGTAAAAGTTACTTATGAACAAAATTGTTCGGTTACCTACAGTGTTAATCGTAAACTAAATAAATAACTTGGCACACAAAACTTCCAACTAGATTCCCCTGTGTCATGTAAAAGGCATAACGACTCAGCAGGTGCCTTCTAGCTACGCGTACTACATCCTAGACCACATGATCAGCTATAATCTTTAATATTCTTCTTATAAACAAGCTTCTGCTATATGTCATACGCTATCCCAATTTTTTAACATGAAGATATAAACACAAACAGGCAAACTGAGTTTTAGCGGGAATGCGAAGAATTAATTTCTTAGCTTTTGTTAGCGGACAACACCAACCAACTACCTAGGAGATAGCACCATAGACACTGTTAGCGGGCAACACCGATGAATAATAGAGGTGATGATTGTCGTCGACCAGCTGACAGCTCGGTAGATTAGAACTATTAGAAGAGAGGAGTTTTGGCGGGAACACGGGAAGAGTCGTGTCGCTCCGTTGTTTTTTTTTTCCAAAACTAGTGTTTTGTCGAGTGTTTATGCATAAAAATGGTGGTGTTTTATTCATAAAGTGCCGAATTACAAACGTGAGTGTGGGAAAATTATATAATATGGTGAAACATGACTTTTCGTGTTGCTTCCAAAAGTCCATCGAAGCTTTATAGTAAAGTCGCCACTACTTTACTAAAGCATGACTTGACTTGACTGAGATGGACTGGACTTGACTAAGACAGGACTTTGACCATAACTATAGCTAAGAGACAGCAGAAATAACACTTAAGACAAGGCAGTATGGCTTTACAGCTTTAGCCTGCCCTATGGGGCAAATTAATAAAAAAAAAATATGTATTAGAAGAGACAATTATTGGGACGGACTCGCAATTACGATCAGGGCGAACATTGACGTTAAATAAACTGTCCCGCCCTGCAACTGCGTGTAATTTCACCCACCTAATTACACTTTGTTTATTTTCTACAACTTGTGTTATTTCTTGTGTTTGTGAAAATAATAGTATTTTATAATTACGTGCGAGTGTCAAATATTGATATACTGTGGTAAATCATGACTATTTCGTGTTGCTTCCAAAACTCCATCGAAGTAAAGTTAACACTCATTTACAAGTTTATGACCGGACTCTACCATGACTCACTTTGTGTAAGACTTCTGACTTTTGTTTGTGACTTTGTTTGTGTCTCTTTACCTTAGATTTATTACACGACTCGTCAAAAAAGGAGTATATTGTTACTACCATAACTTTTGAATGCCTTAGCAGAATTATATGTAACGTTAGAATCCTTACATCATCCTGAAATATACTCCTTTTTTAGGGTTCCGTACCCAAAGGGTAAAAACCTATTACTGAGACTTTGCTATCCGTCCGTCCGTTCGTCTGTCACCAGGCTGTATCTCAAGAACGGTGATAGCTAGACAGTTGAAATTTTCACAGATGATGTACTTATATTGCTGCTATAACAACAAATACTAAAAATAAAATAAATATATCCCATACAACAAACGTGATTTTTTTGCCGTTTTTTACAGATAATGGTACGGAACCCTTCGTGCGCGTCTGACTCGCACTTGGCCGGTTTTTTATATAGTTTAGCAGTAGGTCCCTAATTTGAATGTTTCTCGTCATCAATGCCTTTAAATATTCCACCCATCTCACTGGAGCTACTATGCCAGCGGCCCAGAGCCTCGCTCCGGTACTTCAAGGAGCTGGGTTGGTTCGGGTAGACGCTGGCAGGGGGAAATGCACAATACATCCCAAGCGGGACGTCAGTGCAGGACTCATCGCCCCCACTTTGAATAAGAATAGGTCCATAATTTTTATTTCTTAATTGCTGGTTGTTTTTATTTTTATAATCAAAGGAAAAATGTATTATTTTCTGTTTAACCACCAACTCGCCTGATTGTAAGCAATGGTGTGGTCTACGATGAAGCACACAGATTTATTATAGCTGTCAGCTTTCCGGCCACATTTCGCTCTTATATGAACTTTTAGATTAGGCTTTGTTTGTATAAATTTGTAAGTAGTAGGTGTTAGTATACATTTTTTTAGTTGTTATTTCAATTAGTGTACATAGTAATTTGTTTCGTACCTCTTTTTTATATATGCACTATGTATACATTTATGTAAATAAAACCTATTCTATAAGAACACAGACTTAGGATAATACTTAAGTGAAAAATTTTATTGTTAAATTGGCGTATTTTTATCATCCTATTAACATTTCTAGTAGATTCTGATCATAATCATGAAGCCTACATCGTGGACTCTCAGCTTCGAGGCCTCCGACCTTGCCCACTAGCCAGAAGGTCTCCATCATGCCCTTGCCCTGAAAAAAAGACAATATCATTAAATACCAAAACAAAAGTGTCACTAACAGTAGATGTTCTGTTATGGTATTCACGAAAAAAAAAACTTTTTTTTTGTTTGGTTTTGGGGCCGCATTTTGAACATTCGCCAGTATTTTGTATTTCCAAGTTTCATTTAAGTTAAATGAGTTGCCTCGTAGCTATAGTATAGTTAAAGTCCAGCCCGTGTCAGTCAAGTCCAGTCATGCTTTAGTAAAGTAGTGGCGACTATACTATAGCTTTGATGGAGTTTTGGAAGCAACACGAAAAGTCGTGTTTCACCACATTATATAATTTTTCCACACTCGCGCTTGTGATTACGCACTTCATGAATAATAAACCACCATTTCTATGCATAAACACTCGAAAAAACACAAGTTGTGTCCATAGTAAAAGTTGTTCATAATTATGAATTTAATGACCTTTACATTTGGTACTTTCCAAGCTTATAATCCTGTGTAATTAATGTAAGGGATTAATTTAGTTATTCGTTAAAAAAAAAATTTTTTTACTCACAGCAACATCTAGGATCCCTCTAGATTCTACTTCGTAGTTTCCGATATCGTCTAAAGCTTTCTTCGTTGTATTTGATATGTGGATTTTCATAGCTGTTAACAAAAAATATTTATAACTTAGAAAGTAAACGCGAACTGGTAAACGGAGCGTAGGTCATCCACCAGCTCGTTGGGTATACGACACAATATAATAAAAATCGAAGGACGAACTTGGACAAGATTGGCACAGGACCGGGACGAGTGGCGTGCAAGAAGAAAGGCATATGCTCAGCAGTGTGCGATTACGGGCTGATGTTGATGATGATGATGATGAAGTTCCTTTTCGACATCATTACAAAGTAGCGCTCCAAAAAAAATAGTACTCGTTCGTAACTGTGAGTAGATATGCGATTGTTTTTCTACAAAAGCAAATTGACAAAAATTGCCTCATTTTCTGATACTTTACATTATCTAAAGAGAATCACAGCCTTGAAAACACGACATTATTTAACGATGTTGTGTTGGAAATACGCCATGATTCTTGAAACAGACTTTTTATGGTTGACATTTTGGGTAGCCTGTGAAGTGAGCGCATTCAACGCTACGGTCGCACGTACATACATCTATCTTCCCCCAAACTTTTCATACAGCTGGTAAATTAAAAGATCGACGATGCACGGTTCAATAATATCCCATGAGATTAGTGGTAAGTTAGCTCCTACAAAAACATTGCACAGTCCCAATCTCCCGTACTCTACATAACATTGGTTTTTAGTATTTATTATTTATGACTATTCCACCAATGATCTCCCCTGGTGGGGAAGACTGAAATTTTATTCCAACTATCCTTATTGGTAGGGATACATATAAATTCCCTTCCACTTTTCCATACCGATTAGTTTTCGCAATAATAAGTACCGCGGCATGAAAACCTCGATGTCACAAGGTCCGGTATAGCAGCTGGCAAAGCACGGTTCAATAACGCCCTACGAGACAAGTGGTAAAGTAACTCCTATAAAAACATTCTCAATGTACCTTCTCCCGTGCTCTCCATGCGGCTGGCGGTATTGATGGTGTCTCCAAACAAGCAGTAGCGCGGCATGGTAGTCCCGACGACGCCGGCAACACACGGCCCGGTATTGACGCCGGCCCGGATCCGGAGAGGCTCGTCGGGCCGGTGTGGCACGGCTGCGCCCTCCAATGACCGCATCAGAGACAGAGACATGTCGGCGATCTCCGATGCGTGTCTGTTTCCTGGAAATATTTCCGAGAAATTTGGTTTGCTATACGATACAGCAGCTTACGGCGTGATGTTGACCAACCAAGGTACATAAAACAGCTACGTAAGGACATACATATACCCGTATAGATTATATATATGTCGTCACATAATTATAACTTTAGATAGGTATAGACGAACTATACCTAACTTTATGTAAGTTCCTAATAAAAATAATACATACAGTTAATATGTGAAATATTTATCTTGTAGGTAGTCAGACTTACCATTTTTCTGTGGCAGTCCAGAAACGACCATGTATGCATCACCAATAGTCTCCACTTTGTATACATTGTACTGCATTATCTTTTGGTCAAAAAGTCTGAAAATAGATAATAAAAATATTTGAAAAGTAGGCACAATATTGTAACCTGAAATTAATATTAATTTTATTTATTAGATGTTTGAAAATATTACGCCTGATGCTTTTTGCTTATCAAAAGACAACCACGAGAAAAATTATAATTATCTTGCTTCGACTTGATTGCTGAATTACAATTCATAGGCGCTTTAACCTGATATAATCCAAATAAATTGATAGTACTTCTGTTGTTAAAAATTTGAAAAATTGTTTTTTTTTTTTTGTTTTTAAGCATACCGTGACTTGACTTTGAATAGGTATTAGGTAACTACTATTATGTATACCTACTGCAAATAGAAATCAGCGCATAGAAACGGAACTCCTCAGTCAAACCCAAAGTCAAACTATAAAACTATTTACATATTTACCTTCCTTGTTTGCAATGAGTTTATATGATGTTACCTGACGGTGTGGTCGAAGATGGTAAGCACACCTAGCCTGGGGTGGCTGCCAGAACACACCGTTAGGTGCTTGGTGACAGATTTTGAACTAGAGAGTGGTAGCTTATTGTTGGGGTTTAGACCCATGCCCTTCGGTGTATGAACTGACCGCACTAATCACTGAGCAAAATTTGTTTATTTTATACAAAACACTCTGGAAACGAAAACCATCTCAATGGGTTTTACCTATAAAGCATGTTGAGCATGTTGATGACCTCCATCGGTGTGCTGGAAGCGGAGATCGTTGTGAAACCAACGATGTCACTAAAAAATATCGTCACTGCATCGAATGACTCCGCCGGCACTGTCCGCTGCGCACGCAGTCGCTACAAAACAATGCAGAAGAATATATTTTTAAAATGTGTCTGTGTGGAGCAGATATTGCTGCCCCATCAGCCATCTTAGAGCCAATACTCGCAGCTTTAAGCGACCGCATCGTTTACCACCTACGCAAGAAATTAGTTACTATGGAACAGGCGTTTGTCGTAAAAAAAATTAACACAACTGCCCAAAAAAGAAATGTAATGTGTAAAACTATTTATAATTAGCGAGCGAGTTCACATGCTTCATAAAAAATTTCTTCCACTTTTTCCATTCCTTGTTTAAATTTCCTGAGATCACGTTTGCTAGGTTTTTCTAAAAATGGAACGGATGTGGTGGTTGTAACAAGGACTTACTTGCCTATAATTAATTTTTATGTTTTTTTTTTCAAATATCGTAGGACTGTACACAGCGCCATCTGACCCCAAACGAAGCAGAGCTTGTGTGATGGAAGTCAGATAACTGATACAATAACAGTTTTTTTTTTGTAAATGCATACTAAACTTATAATACAAACAGAACACCAAAAAACACAGAACAAACATTTGTTGATACATAAATGTTTGTCCTGAGCGGGAATCGAACCCACGCCCTTCAGCTCATATGCAGATTAACTACCAATGAGTCAACAGGGCTGTCAAATATCTCTTCATAATATACCTCTTCCGTATCCTTAATTCACCGTAGGTAACTCTTTTGATTCATTTGTATCACTTTTTAATCGTTCATATTTCGACGGCGCCATATAAAACTATTTATACTTTTTTCTTTTTTTCTATGTTTGTTGTTTATTTTTGTATGTTTTGATAATTATGTTGGAATATGTCACAAATAAAGTGTTGTCTATTGTCTATAATTAGCGAGCGAGTTCACATAATGTCTCGTTCGTCTCTTTAACATTAAATTAAGTTTACCTTTAGCACCGGCAAAGGCAGCATTCTGGACAGCAGCATGTCGCTCTTCTGTTTCTCAGCAATCAGCTGCTGAGTGCTTACTTCTATCGAATGCGTAAACGTCTGAAATGAAAATTCATTTGCTAATTTATGCAAACAAAGACCGTCTCATTCCAGTATTCCAGAGATATATGTATTTTTAGTGTGAAATACAATATTTTAGTAGTTTTATAAAATAATAGTTACTTGTGTGGGGAATAAGTTTATAATTGCTAAATTCAGGCGTTACTTTGCGGAAGTTTACTTTGATTATACAAGAGATATATTTTTAGTATATTTCCACTTAAAAGTCGTTCTGGTTACAACAGTGACGAAGATTTAATTTAAATATTTACCTAACTTGACCATAATTTTTAAACATCTATTCAAAATATAGATTTTAAGTTTGTAGGATCTATCGATTAATTTTATCGACTTATTCCACACACAAGTTTAGTATTCTTTAGATTAACTTTTGTGTGATGTACACCGGTATTTTTCCTATTTGGGTATACTCATACTGTATGTGTCATAAGTATGTATTTGAGCAAAAAAAGTATGTAAGTATTCAATAAGCTGTCTGGTTTCCATAGCTTTGCTTAGTTTGAGGCTAGATGGCGCTTTGTGAAATATGGAGGATATGTATTATTAATTTAATTACTATAGTTATTTATTTTATCTTACATATAAATAAATAATAAATGACAACAATAAACAAGCGATGTACATTGTTTAGATACTTAGTCGCATGGTGGTAGAGTACTTTCTAGTACTCGGCTGGCTAGCTACCACCTTCAAGTTGAAAATCTGCCGCCAAGCACCTAACGGTGTGTTCTATAGGCAGTACTATTCCAGGCTAGGTTTGCTTTATCATCTTCGACCACACCTTCACTTAACATCAGGTGAGCTGTGGTCAAACACCTAGCCTGTCAACCATTTAAAAAAACTCAAAGTTCTGTGATCACTGCAATGGTCATGGGAATGCGCTATCTGATATCATCAGGACATGTCTTCCGTCTCATTTATAATACTTTACATTAAAAGAAATTGGATTTTTTCGTTACTTGCAGTAGAAGACGAAATCAATTTTAATTTAACATCATGTTTTGGTTTACATGAATATTTTGAACATGCAAAACAAGCGAGTCTCTAAATATTAATTACATAATGTCATAGTGCGCGTGCGCAGATTATTTTGAAAGTTCAAGCCACAATACAGAAGGTGAGCTGCCTTTCACATTGGAAGCCTTCAGACTACGGTTCTATAGTAAATAGTAGCGCTCGCTTCAATACGTGTTCTCAAAAGATCACCGATGTTAAGCAAAGGACAATTCGGTCTATTTTCGGATGGGTGACCAACAGTGGTATTTATTTTAAAGCTCTGCCGTAAATTGCAGGAAACGAAAGCCATACGAGCGATACGTTAACTGCAATGAAATTTATACAAAGTTATTACTTATAGTAAATACCACTCTTTCCGGCAGCCTCACTTGAAAGCCAATTCCTGTTCCAGGCTGGGTTTTATTCTTATTCTTATTCTTATTCGGAATGGGGGCGATGAGCCCTGCACTGACGTCCCGCTTGGGGTGTATTGTGCATTTCCACCTTTCATCGTCAACCCGAGCCAACCCAGCTCCTTGAAGTACCGGAGCGAGGCTCTGGGGCGCTGGCAAAGTAGCTCCAGTGGATGAGATGGAGTTAAGGGTGATAGCGAAAAGCAGTCTGCCTGTTGCGGTTATTTAGATGTGGTTGGTGAGGAAGCTGCTTCATGCAATCTAGTAAAGATCCTAGTTACTTCTGTGGCTTTGCAATGCCATAGCTCTAGCATAGCAACTTTATCTATATCGGATAAAGATGCTATGGTAGTAATTCCCTCAGACAAAATGATGCTGTGGTACAGCATCATTTTTTGTATCTCAAAGTAACGAGCACCAAAGCAGTGATGCCCTGGACTTTGTTTTGTTACACAAAGTTCTGTGTATCGCTGCAATGGTCATGGACAAGCGTTATCTCTTACCATCAGGAGAGCGTCACATTCGTCTCATTATTTTTCACAAAAAAAAAATTAATTCCCTCAGACTACCATATATCATCTTTATGTGTATTGGACTATGATGCAATGTAAAAGCGCAGTCTGAAAAGACATTCATGTTAACGCTCCCACCCATCTCTCGGCACCATTCAATAACTAAAACAGTAAACAGATACCGTTTGGCCTCTAAATTGCAAACATGTCGTACTTGCCGACTGTTCTTATAGTTTTTGCCACGTATTGCATGTTTTCTACCATTACCACACAAACAGTGCAAGCGGGTAGCGAAGGACTTGAAGGCTCTATTGGTAAAGATGCGATAACACCTGAGCTGACCTACAGGAGGATTAGAGAAGTGGTGAAGAGTGAAACGTGTCCGGAGAAACATTTGAAAGCGAAATTGAATGACACGTTCATAGTATGTTTGCCGTGTAACAAAACGTAAGTAGATTTTTTTCTTCTTCATTTTTGACTTGGCACTCTGTGTGTTTTTCCATGGTATTTAAACATGTTCTAGTATTTGATGATGGATTCGCATCTAAAGTCATACAATAATTCTTTTTTATAAAAATTTGCTTATTCCTTTCATCGTCATCACCCTATCGTAGTCCACTGCTGGACGTAAGCTTGTCATAAGATATGTCACTAAGCCCGATCTTGTGCTTTTCGTGGCCTCCAGTTACTACCAGCTGTCTTACGTATGTATAATTGTATATAGTCACTACACCTAGTCTTCTTACTACGTTTGCCAATTGGCGGTCTAGCTCACTAATACGCTGAGCTATGTCGATGCTTTCTTTTTTTTCGGTTCTCTGGAGAATAACTTCGTTTTGTATACGACTCCTTAGAGAAAACCCGAGCAAAGCCCGTTCCATAGCTCGCTGATCAGCTTTTGATTTGTGGACCGATCCAGCTGTGAGTGTCCAAATTTGAAAATAAATCTTTTTTTGTTATTAATAAATAAATGTATGGATTATATTCGTGTCAATATTTATTTGATTACGATTTATTTTTACTAAAAATGCTTTATGATTCTGTTGTTAATCAATTTTCTAACTGACTTTTAAGAATGCAAAAAATACCAAATAAAATTAAAGTAATGTTAACCTCTATTTTGTAACTGTTTGTCTTTGTTTGTTGTTTTTGTATGTTCTGTGGTGTTACAAAATAAAAAATATTGTTCTTTCTTTTTTTCTGATAGAAATCGATTTTGAATAAATTAAGGATTAAATTACAAAAAAATACTGAATGTATTTTTTTGCTATAATATTTTTTTATAGAACACCTCGTTCTATACATATTATAAACTTAAAAACTAAATTATAAATAAATTTATTTCAGTTTTAGCTGCATGTATATTTTAAATAGTTCATTGCAACTGTAACTCTAATCTTAAAAAACCGTGTAAACAAAAATATGTCAATATCACGTCAGTTTCAGTCAGTTTGTCGTGTATTCCAGAAATCCTTAATTCTATAATTTATTTAATATAATCATTTATTAGTTCTTCCTTAATTCATCTTTAGCAATTTTATCGATATCAATTGTCGCTATGTCCACTACGGACACAAATATTGATAATAAAATATGTTGTGACAAAGAATTCTATTATCCAAACTATTTATATCCAAAACTATTTTCTGATTAAAACATGCGTCGCGGGCCGAATGAACACAAGCCACGGGCCGTTGTCTGGACAGCCCCACAGAAAACAAAAAGTTCATTATGCATTTTCTTGTATATTTTTTTTTATTATTTATCATTTAGTTTTCTTTTTTTGTGTCAAGCCCCAGTTACAAACATAATCATATTGTGCTCAGCTCGCGAAAGCTTAGATAAGATACGGTATCCTTGCTAATGAAATCTATTTATGTATATATTCACGACTTGTAATCCTCAAGCGATGCCTATTTCTCAACCATTCATTTCGTCATAAAGTCTAAAAATTCACAGTTTAACATTTAGACACGCATCAAATTATTATTAACGTAGTAGGTATTAGCAAGATAAATATGCAGATTCTATCTAACAAAATGTTAACAAGATAGATTGTATTTTTAAATGCCACCAAACATATAAAATATATTTAAATTAACCTCAGGATTTATATTTGTCATCTACTGGTTTTTGTTCGTTATCAATGTTTGTAAAAAATATCTTATGTCACACATAAAGTAGTATTTTCATAATAATAAAATATAGAATTGAATTAGCATAGCAAACAAAATTACTCCATATTAACTGAATGCCTAGCACTTTGTATCTGGTGCGGTAGCGCTTGGCCTTTGTCCTGGCAGATAATGTCATCATCATGATCAGCCTATCGAAGTCAACTGCTAGACAAAGGTACGACACGACACTCAGCCTGATCTTCGGCTTTTCCCTTCCATCTACCGCCACCCATACATCGTTACATTTCGAGCTTCTGTGGTCATTTATGCTTTTGTTTCACGTGTAAATTAGACCATGCAGACCTAAAGCACACTCTCCGAAATGAGTCCATCAAACTAGCAACTTTGCGACGATGTTTAAGACTATGTAATTTAGTTTGAACAATGTAGTCGTCACAGATGAGCATCTTGGCATGTTTCTTAATAGACTCCGTAGCGATAATAGCTCAATGGTTAGCGCGGTCGGTTCGCATACCGAAGGAGCCCCAACAATGAGCTAGAGCTGCCGGTGAAGGATAACATCGTGAGGAAACCATAGCATGGTAGAAGGGTACTTTATAGTACTCGACTGGCTAGCTACCACCCTCAAGTTGAAAATTTACTGCCAAGCATCTAACGGTGTGTTTCGGCAGCCACACTTCAAAACCAGTTCCAATCCAGGCTAGGTGCGTTAACCATCTTCGACCACACCGTAAAGCAATAAGCAAGCATAAAAAACAACTCCAACACCTCTAGCTGGCGCTATACGGATCCATCCTAAAGATACCAAGCTTTTTTAGATCCATAGATTCCTCTTCGTAACTTAAAATATAAAAAGCAATCCGTCTAAACATATTTTAATGTACATAGCTTTATATCTAATTGTTATTATTTGCTATTGTTCCAGGAATTGGTGTTGAAATCGAGACATTTGTCTTGCTGGCCCATTCAAATATTTTCATTAATATTTTATCCCATAAGCACTACACTAAAAGTAGGTAATGTATCGACGATGAAATAAAGTCAGATTTTAAATAAATCTATGTATTAATTTCTTTTTGTTTAATTATTTTTTTATTTTTAACATGTAAGCTTTTAGATACAGTTGGCATCGTACATAATTTACTTGGTACTAGGTTTCTTTAGCAGGAGGTCGTCTAGGCAAGTTTCAGCGCAGTACCTTCTGTCTATCTATATTCTGGCGCCAATCAAAAATCTCAAAGTTATTAGCGCCAAAGCAGCGATGCCCTGGGCTTTGTTTTGCTACTCAACGTTTTGTGTATCGCTGCAATAGTCAAAGACACGAACAGGCGTAATCTCTTACCATCAGGAGAACGTACCGTTCGTCTCATTACTTTTACATAATTATAATAAAACAAATTATAATAATATTAAAAACAGTATAACAATGATGAGCTACGTCAATTATCTAATATGAAATTCGTTATTTTCTACTATAATTAAGTTAACAATTTCCATATCTTATAAAAAAAAAAATATAGGAGGACATTTAACACAGCTCCATCTAACCCCAAACCCAAACTAAGCAAAGCTTGTACTATGAGAACCAGACAGCTGACAGAATACTTAAATACTTTTTTTTTGTAAATACATACTTATAATACATACAGAACACCCAGACACAGAACAAACATTTGTTTATTCACAAAATGTTTGCCCTGAGTGGGAATCGAACCCACGCCCTACAGCTCTCAAGGCGGATATATTACCAATGAGCCAACGGGGCTGTCATATTTATATATTTTTAGGTTTTTGTACATTTTATAAGTGTTTATTATTTATTTGTATCAAGTATTATATCATATTTATTTCTTTGTATAGTTATATATTTATACATGATTAAATATATAGAACATACATACATATGATACGTTTGTTTGTTTTCATGCGCGCCTACAACCATATTTTATTTACTGTGAGCATGGCTGGCAGAAAATGCTTTAGCATTAAGTCCTCCTGTTGTGCGTGTTATTTTGTAAGTGTGCAACAAGAAAGAGAATATTACTAAATAAGCCTACCACTTTCCAATTGGCGCTGACACCGATATTACATGTTTCATTAGCATCAAATGGTAACCTATTAGTAGTATGTCTCAATGACAGCACGAACACGAGTAAAGACAACGCACGATAATAAACGCTCGGTTGCATAACATAAGGCACTTTTTACACAGACTCTTCTATTTTATTCTTTGTTACCTGTATAGTATAGACAGTATGTCTCAGTAGCAGCACGAGCACGGGTGAAGCCAGCACGACGAGCACGAAAATGATTGTGCCGACGAACAGCGTGCGACGTGCCTGCCACTTTTCAGATGACACTGACTCTCTGAAATTAAAACGTAAAATTTTTCGGCAAAAATAGAAGCTGACAATGGTAATTTATTTATGGCAATAATCATTTGCACGTACAAGTGTTTTTTTTTATGAATGTGTTTTTTGAAGTTGCAGTTGCAGTAACAGCATGTAGGGCCTGAAATACAGACCATTTTTTTTCTTTGGTTTTGGCGTCGCGTCTTGATCATTTGTCAGTTTCAAGTGTTTCATATTTTCAAGTTTCAAAAGTTAAATAAGTTGCCTCGTAGCTATAGTTACAGTCAAAGCCCAGTCTTGGTCAAGTACAATCTATGTCAGTCGAGTCCTGTCATGCTTTAGTAAAGTAGCGGCGACTTAATTGTAAAGTTTCGATGGAGTTTTGGAAGCAACACGAAAAGTCATGTTTCATCACATTATATCATTTTCCCACACTCGCGCTTGTGATTCGGCACTTTATGAATAAAACACCACCATTTTTATGCATAAACACTTGACAAAACATTCGTTTTGGAAAAAAAATACAACGGAGCGACACGACTCTTTCCGCGTTCCCGCCAAAACTCATAAACAGACCATTGCGTGGTTCTAAATGTGTCACTTTCTTATATATTAATCTTTTTGTTTTTGTCAATGACAGACCTCACCTGACAAATAAGAATAAGTCGATTTGGACGTCCCGAAGTCGTGTCACGCTGATTTCTAAATTTTTGACATACTCTGATTTGTTGTCGTCGTGCAACGTAGATTCAATTTGTCGGGCTTGTTTGTAACTGCGGAACAGAAAAGCTAAAAAGATTATGAACGTAACGATCGCTTTGTAATGGAAACGTTAACGGACAAGTCTAAATTTACTTCAAAAGAACAGGGGCCAACAAATAAACAAGTAGAGAAAAACAGCATTAAAATATGGAGGGAGCGAGTCGATTTATTTTAAATGTGATTTTGCTTAAAATTAAATTATAACACATGTCTATAGGGTTTGGATTCGATTCCCAATCATGACTGACATGACAACATACTAAGTTTATTTTATGTAACAGTAATGAGCGAGACGTTGCTCTGATGGTAATAGAAAACACCTGCCCATGGCCCACAATCAACAAATAATAAGTTATCTAAGTATGTTAAAGCACCACGCCACTCAACCCGATCTCCGGCTTTTGAAATGTAAATCTTATATCCCGTAACCGTCATTACTACGAGACTTCGTAGAGAGCTACGAATGCGTAGCAAACCAATCCCACTACGAAAACAGGATATAGTACCAACGGTTGCCAAATGCAAAAATGTATACTTACAACTAAATCAAGCATATAACTCACAAAATTGCGACTTCTTCAATCGTTCTAGCACCTTCCATCCTTTCTACTTGCATAAACTGAGCTGCAGAAGCTAGGTGATCTTTCGCCGCGTACCGATGCATGCTGGACTTGACCCACGCATCAGGGTCGAGTGACGTCGTATGGTAAATGTACGACGTCTGTAGAAGAGATGCCTCTTCGATGGACTTTAGAAGCATTTGGAAGGCTGATAGCGGTCTGAAATGAGTGAAATTGTTTTGGCCAAAAAAGTTTCAAAAAAATTAAAACTTTATATTTTATTTTGTTTGACAAGTATTTGACCACAGCTCATCTGATGTTAAGTTATTAAGTAACGGTGTGGTCGAAAATGAACACATCTAGCCTGTAATGGAGCTGGCTCTCATGTGAGGGTATCGGAGCACATCGTTAGATGCTTGGCGGCAGATGTTCAACTTGGGTGGTAGGTATGTAGTCGAGTACTAGAAAATATCCTATAACCGTGCTATGGTTTCTTTGCGATGTTGCTTTCACCGGCTGCGCAAGCTTAGTACCAAGTGTGATACCAAGATATTGGTATCACACTTTTTGTAAAGTCACACTTTCACTTGCCAACGCATAAATGTATAATATATATTTGTAGGATAGAAATCGAAGGTCGAATCGTGGCAGATTTAATATAGGACCTAACACAGCTGCCAACGGGATTCCAAATAGGTTTATTTGACGATAAATGTTTGTTTAGTGTCTGGGTTTTCTGTATAATATATTACAAGTAGGTATATATTTACAAAAAAATATTCCATCAGTTATCTGTTTCTCATAACATTGTTTAGTTTGGGGTTATATGGTGCTGTGTTAAATGTCCTACGATATTTATATATTTACTAGCTGTGCCACGCGGTGTTACTCGCTGAAAAAATCGGGATAAAAAGTAGCCTAAGCGTTCAGGGTGTCAGCTATCTCCATACCAAATTTTTCATGTCTGGGTACCTTCAAGTCGCGAGTGAATCGGTTTCTTCTAGGCGAGCGTGCTCCACCGTAGACCGCATCTTCGCTTAACATCAGGCGGGATGGCGGTCAAACGCAAGCCAATCTACTATAAAAAATAAAAAAAAATCGGCCCGCGAAACTGTAACGTGAAGAAGTAACAAACATACAAACAAACTTAGCATATGGTCTACTTTTGGTAACTCGGTTGACATAGGAAGGGCATTCAAAACACAAAAAAAGTGCGTGCGGGCAATCTGTGTCTATCGATAGCTGTCGGCCTATTTTCAAAAAGTTTAATATTTTGCCATTACCCTGTATGTATATTAAGCAAGTATGTATATTTGTTCAAGAACATCCCGAATATTTTGACTATCAGTCAGATAAGGTACCAAAAAATACTGTCAGAAAAATACACTATAAAAAACTATATTTTCCAAAATGTAAGCTTGAGTTGTATAAGAGAAACGCTTACATAATGGCAATCACAATTTATAATAAACTGCCGGCCGAAATAAAAATGCTACCTAACAGCAAATTTAAACGTAAATTAAATTCTTGGTTATTGTATAAATGTTACTACACAATTCTAGAATACATTAATGATAAAAACATGTAATAATATATAACTTACATTATTGTACACCTCTAAAAGAGGTAATTTGTATGGAACTGTATTAATTATTAAATAAGATCTTTACTACCTACATTTGACAATAAAATGTTGAATCTTTGAATCTTTGAATCTTACACACTCACATACTTTCGCTTTTATAATATTAGTGTGATTCTTAATTAGAGTAACAATTGTAGAAACCATACATTCCTCTTTACTTTTTTTGGCACTTTGTGCTTTCTACCAGTTTTAAGTTTTATGTACATATTTTCGTATGTAAAAATCAAATGAAAAAAATCATACCTAGTCTTGCCATAAATATTGTAACAAAGAAAATTTATTTTTTTCTTTTGCAAATAACACTTATTACTTTTACAGTGTGTTAGTTTAATACATAAATACAAAACAATTTAAAATATAAAAAGCTTATTCGAAGTGGTCTCCATTGGCTGCAATACAGTCCTTTAAACGTTGAGGCCAGTTATCAATAGAAGTACGCACTCTTTCTGTGGGAAAATTCTTCACTGCCAATCGTATGGATTGTTTTAGGGACTCCAAATTATCATGGTGTTTAGAGCAAGCCTTACTCTCTAAAACTGACCATAAATCATAATCCAGCGGATTAAGATCGGGACTAGACGACGGCCAGTCTTCAGCTCTGATGAAGTCCGAAACGTTCGCTTCCAAACAAGACTGCGTGGACCGAGCATTATGACCGGCGCAGAGTCTTGCTGGAAGGGCCATACTTCGTTATTGAACATGGTGTTGTTAACTACTTAACTACCTTCTCAAGAATGGTATCTTGATACACTTGTGCCGATGTTTTGATACCTTTTTCACAAAAATATGGCTCAGTCACTCATTCATAGCTAACACCCCACCAAACAATCACTGAAGTCGGATAATGCCCACGTTGCACTCTGTCGACTAATTGGGAAGCTTCCTTAGAGCTTTGAGCATAAATACGGTCATTTTGTTTGTTAAAATGTTGCTCAGTTGTAAAAAATTTCTCATCCGTAAACAAAAATTTTCTGTGATCTCCTTTTGCGTACCGTTTCAGTAGTTGTTACGATTTTACCACCCTATTCTTTTTTAAATTATCAGTTAAGAAGTGACCAGTGCGTCTCTTATAGGCTGCAAGTCCTAAGTCATCTTTTAAAATACGCGACATGGTTCTAGGTGCCATCTTCATCTCCCGAGATAAAATCTTTTGCTTTCGGACAGTATTTCTTCGAATTCTACCACTTACTGCTTTGACCACCTTTTTCGTACGAACACTACGTGGACGGCCAGATATTTTTCTGTCACAAACAGAGGAGGTCTCATTGTACCTATTAATAGCCCGGTACATAAACATTTGACTAATACCAAGCGTATGGAGAGTTTTAAAAATTGCATTTGGCTCCATACCTACTTTGCGTAATGCAATCACAGCGATTCGGTTCTCTTTATTACCCCACTCCATTTTAATATCGCAAAATATTGTACAATTTATTGGCGCCAAAATGAAAAAACACAATGAACAATCATATAAAAATTACAGATTCCAAATTCAAATGTAATATTTTGTTTATTTTTAGTTTTAACAGTATTTATGGCCAGACTAGGTAGTCAAGTATAGTCCATGCTCTAGTAAATACACACACACACTTAACATCAGGTGAGCTGTGGTCAAACAACTAGCCTGTCAACCATTAAAAAAAATAATAATAATAATTGTGACTTTACTAAAAGCTACTACGGAGTTTTGGAACCAATCCAAAGACATGTTTCACTTCATTCTAATACTTGTCCACACACATGCGTATATACGTCACTTTTTGATTAAAACACCATTATTGTGAAAATAACATAATGTGACAACATGATTCTTACGCGATTCTGACAAAACTACTAAAGTATAAATATAATAAATATCGTAGGACTATACACACAGCGCCATCTGACCCCAAACTAAGCAGAGCTTGTGTGATGGAAGTCAGATAACCGATAGAATACATAAATACTTTTTTTTTTGTAAATACATACTTATAATACATACAGAATACCCAGACACAGCACAAACATTTGTTTATTCACAAAATGTTTGCCCTGAGTGGGAATCGAATCCACGCTCTACAGCTCTCAAGGCAGATATAGGAAAACATCGTGAGGAAACCATAGCATGGTGGTAGGGTACTTTATAGTACTCGGCTGGCTAGCTACCACCCTCAAGTTTGAAAATCTGCCGCCAAGCATCTAACGGTGTGTTCCGGCTGCCGCACTTGAGAGCCAGTTCAATTCCAGGCTAGGTGTGCTTTACCATCTTCGACCACACCTTCACTTAACATCAGGTGAGCTGTGGTCACCCACCTAGCCTGTCAACCATAAAAAAAAATAATAATAAAAAAAAAGATATCCTGCCAATGAACTAACGGGGCTGTCAATATACTTATCTATTTTATTTAAATTGTGTGTGAAATGTTTGCCCTGCCTTTGTAATCTGAACTTCTTATTGCAATATCTTTTAGGTGCTTATAAAAAAGTAATACGACTGCGAACTTTATTGCGTGGGCATACAATATTATGGTCGCGTAGCTATTTGGTCGCGTAGCTATTTGCTAAGTACCTAACAAGTAGTAAGGCAATAAGTAGCTTAGAGTACGTGGGTTGGCCACTGTAGTACGAATATAAATGCTCATATTTAAAAAAAAAATAGTTACCTCCATAATGAATTCGAAATATATTTCACTCGACCTGCTGTGTATAGCAAGAGCACGGAGTTTATTTCTTCGTACACAGAGGTCCTCTTGTAGGAGTCTTCTTTTTTTAAATCTCTGAAACGTGCAATTTTATGTTATACAGTCATCAACTTATAAATTACTTTAAATTAATTACTTGTTCGAAATAATGAGTGGTTTATTTTCACGAGGAAATAAACAGTTTGTATTGCAGAAAGTTAAAAATTTTCTTTTATTTATTATAATAGTGACATCTATATATATTATAATAAAATCGCAACCAAGTCGTGTATGTATATTAAATAAAAAAAATAAAAAATTATACACTTTGTATTTACGTAACATTAACCAAAAATTTAGTTTTTAGAATTTTTGTTTGTACTCACATGTGTGTAGAATGTATAAACATACAATATAATAATTCAACCTGTTTTTGTATATGTATATTTTGTATATCGAAATTGTTCAATTTTGATTTTTTGAGTGTTTGGGTAAAGGATTTTGAAACGATACGCAGTTTCGATTTTCTTTTCGAAAAACTGAATTTACTAAAATCCGTTGACTTCGTTTGCTTTATCGAGAGTTCTTGTATAATACAATTACTTTGAATTATGGTGATGTTCGAATTCTCGAAAGTTTGTGTTATCAAGAGTCGACTGTAGTTGTTACTTTATTATTCTTATTTCTCTTTCTTAATATACAAAAGAGAAGGTTTTTTTCCATAATAATTATCAATTATCAACGAAAAACTAGTCGTTATCGAAACGAAAACCCGAATTATAATCAGTTTCATGAACCATAAAAGGAAAAACAAAAATTCTCCTGGCATTTTTCCCCAACGATATCATTACCCCAAACTATTCTCAAAGGCCAAATTTTTCCTGGAAATTGCAATAGAAGACCTCCAATTTAGCAATATTTCCTATGTCTCATATTAAATATTTATTTATAAAAATAAGTTCCAAGCGTTTTCTGGGAAATTAAATTGTAAATTTTATAGTAATTAAAACACTTACATGAAGTTTGTAATGTCATTCCTAAAATGGCTGCATGTAATAAATATTTTACAATCATTTCCCTCATAAAATATCCTTTAAGCTCGTAATATTAAATGTTATTACACTAATACATGTGATCATTTTATGGATGTTACTATAAAAGCTACCTACTGAAATTGATATAATTATGGGTATATTGTATGTACGTGATTTTTTTTTAAGTTCGATATGTTAGGTTTTTGACCGCACTTTACCTCATGTTAAATGACGGTGTCGAAGATGATAACCTGACCTGGAATGGAACTGGCTCTCACGTGAGACTGCCGGAACACACCGTAAGATGTTTTGCGGCAGATTTGGTGGTATCTACTCAGTCGAGTACTAGAAAGTACCCTATCGCCATGGTATAGTTTCTTAACGATGTTTTCCTTCGCCAGTGAGCCTACGCCCTACAGCTTGTGAACCCACCGCACTAACAACTTACGGGGTATTTCATGCGATTTTCCAATATTAAAGATTTTTTTTTTTATGTAAAAAGTAATGAGACGAAGGAGACGCTCTCCTGATGGTAAGAGATAACGCCTGTCCACGACCATTGCAGCGATACACAGAACTTTGAGTAACAAAACAAAGTCCAGGGCATCGCTGCTTTGGCGCTCTACTTTGAGACTTTCGATGGTTAGTCTCAACAGCCCAGTAATTTCGCTAGCTGCAGTACCCTTCAAACCGGAACACAGAAATGTTTACACACTACTGCTTAGCGGCAGAATAACTGGTACTGCGGTGGTACCTACCTAGACGACCACCTGCTAAGGAAATCTACCACCAAATAAAAAAAAACAACAGTAAAACAGCAAAGAACAAAAAAAAGTTGTTAAAATCTTTAGTCTTATCGAGTGGCATTTAAAGATTTTATTATAGTATTGACATTTTATCAAACTCAAAGACGGAGTTCGTAATACCGAAATCCGGCGAAGAACGAAAGTTCAAGACGGCGCGTCGGTACTGCGGGTATGAATATAAAGTGAAACTGGTCAGGACACGTTGCTAGGCGAAGTGCTGGATAGGTGGAGCAGTGTTGCCAGATACACTATTTACAGGAGATCTGCCGTATTTTCACGCCATCTACTGTACACCGTATTTTAATATGTAAATACTGTGTATGGAGACACAGTATTATTGTTTTGGCAACAAAATACAATATTTTTTCTATTTGGAATCTTTGGTGTGGACGATGATATTATAGTTAATCAATTAAAAAAAATAACACTTTTTCCACCTCTGTAAAGATATGGTCTACGATACACCACGCTCGCTTATAAAAACTGATTTTCTTGCAACTTGAAGACACCCACATTGTAGAATACGTGTTTGTCTACTTACACAAAAGTCCCAAACTTAACCTCCCTTTGCAAACATTTCGAGAGACCTCCACTGTTATTTGAAAATAATAACAAGCGGAGAGTTCTAGAAGGGTGCTCGTGGTTTGTCAAGCGTCGCTTCAACGTTATTGTACAAATGTAAATCGGATTATGGACTTGTCACAACAACATATGTACATTCGGCTACTACTCATTTTTGTTTTACTTAGGATGTTTAAAAACGAATGTTTTGAAAATCCCACTAATATTATAAATGTAAAAACTTGGATTTTCACGCAAAAACTACATCCACATGGCTCCCTCTTTTTATTTTTTTATTTATTGGAAAGCGACATAGAAATAGTAGCTTCCCTTTTGTTCTGTGTTGTTTTATCAAAAGATTCCATTCAAAGCAATAAGTTAAATTAAATTATGTCACATGTTTAGAGAGATTAGGTCAGATCAGGGTACATATCCTGTGGTCCAGTGTGTGTGTAATTTACAAGGAAATCCTGTTTACCCATACAAACATAGATAAGTTTCAACGCAGAAGCGTCCACAGCACGTTGGATCTTTGCAGTAATAAACAGAAATACCAGAAACTAGTAACGCCGTCGAATCGGCTCGTCAAGTCAGATAAGTCGGTATACATTCTGGGGCCCGCGGTCTACAACCGAGTACCAGCTTCCATTCGGGATGCACCTTCTATCGCGTGTTTCAGAAGCAAGCTAAGATCTTGTCTTCAAGAGACCTTGTTTTATGACTGACCATTATTTAAAAATAAGAAATTATTGAATTACTTGTGAGTAATTATATATTTTATAGATAATTACTCATATTGACATAATTCCTTTATATTTGATACATATTATGTATTCATTATTTTATTGACATGTGGTGTGATAAATGAAAAAAATATTATCGATAAAATGTTTGTATCTATTTGTCAACAAAGTGTGATGTTGTGTGATCGTGTTTCGGATAATTTGATATATAATAAGCTTTCCTTTGGATACATGACAAAAAAGAGATGTTTTTCGTTTTTTTTTTTAATTATGATAGGCAAGAAAAAATAAATCAGCTGTCGTATTATAATACTTACTAAAGCGTAATTTTATGGTGGTCCTTCGCAACAGATGGCACGTGGTCGAAGCAGTCGTCCGTGACAGAAAACGTGTGCTCCAGAATGGTTCTGAAAGTTGATTATATAATAAAATTAAAAACTGTGTTACATGCAACGCCTTACAAAGCCGCGAGGAGTTAATTGTACTTTGAAAAACATCCTTTATTATGAAAGCCCTTAGGTTGACATTTGTTATTGTCGAATGGATTCGCTTATAAGTTGGAAAAAAACTATGTAGAAAAATTTCAGGACAAATAAAAAATAAATATCAAGAACTGATGATAGATCATTCATGTCATCATCATTGACCTTGTCACCTAAATCACTGGAGCTACTATGCCAGCGGCCCAGAGCTTCGCTCCGGTACTTCAAGGAGCTGGGTTGGCTCGGGTAGACGCTGGCAGGGGAAAATGCACAATACACCCCAAGCGGGACGTCAGTGCAGGACTCATCGCCCCCACTTCGAATAAGAATAAGAATAAGAACTGATGATAGAGTCCTCATAGAGTCAAGGATATCTCCATGATCGGAAATTAAAAGTAATTAAAACATTTTTTTCTAGCAACTGTATAACTTGTCATCTAAAACTAAACCTATTCTTAAGCAAAAGTTGTGTTGGTATAATAAGACACCCAGGGATATAAGGACTTTTATAGATACTATTTTTTTTAATATAATAAATATTTCGTAGTTAAAAGGGGGTATTGCCCTGTTGATATATTTTTAAAAATATAACACTGTTGATTATTTTGTTTGTTGACAGAAACAACATGAACACAAATCAAAAAGCATAAACATACCAATTTAATATTTATATATTTTGACTCAATTGCATTTTATTATTTATAATGATAATGATTAACATCTTCATTATTATTTTAGACTGTAAGCAGAAATACAATTAATTTATTATAAACAACCACCTCCAGCTTGCGAACTAAGTAAAGTGTAAAAAGATTTCTAATTATATGTGCAATGTACATAATTTCAAAGACAAATAAATCATTCATTCATTCAGCATTTCTTTTCAAATCGTACGAATTCTTAGATTTTTTTCGCAGTTGACTATTATCAACTTAACTCGAAAGTGCAATGACCTCTTTTCATCATAATGCCACCATTCTTCAAACCCTTTTTAATACAAAGGCAAAATAGCAACTCGAAAGTTTATAATTTTCCTTAAAAAAGATTGTAAAGAAACCTGAAAAATGACTGTTTCTAAAAATGCAAAAAAATGCTTGTTAGCGCGGACTTGTACGTTAGCCAGTGTTTCGGTAGATAAATCCACATTTCACTCGTAACTATTGAAATATTTGTACTAACTAAACAAATGATAATAAGATGCCAAGTGGTAGGTTCAATCGTCAGAACTCTGATCCAAAAGGCAGTGGTCTAATGCTTATGTGATTTGACCCCTGCCACACTGCCGCAAGACACCGTTTTCGATTTCTTTATGATTGACAAGTGTTTAACCACAGCTCACTTGATGTCGAGTGGCGGTGTGGTCGAAGATTTTTATACACACCTAGCCTGTAATGGAAGCGAAGCTGCCGGAATACAACGTTAGGCGCTTGGTGGCAGATTTTCAACTTGAAAGTAGTAGCTAGATAATCGAGTACTAGAAAATACCCTACCACCATGCTAAGAAACTTAAGATGCACTTGAACCTAAGTTCTTATACTTATCTTTAGCTAAAGTCCTAAGTATAAACTCCTTTATATGAAAATACAGAAATAAAAGATTTTGTTTAATATCGAGTTTCATTTGTTTCATAAATAATTATTATTAATTTCATAGTACGAAAATTTTCCTATTTCGTATGACTAACAATTCAAGCTTTAGTGGATATCTAAAGTAGTAATACTACAATCTATCTGTAACGGAACTGTTTATAATTATGTAAATCGTAAACCATGGGTACACTATTGTCCTTAGAATTCTACTCACAAAACAACTCGAATAGTAAACATGTTTGTTAACAAAATTCGCTCCTATTTAATTCAGGTGGGCGCAAACGTAATAAACGGTAAATGAAAATTAAAGTAGGTAGATATGTACAGCGAATCAAAATAAATAAACATTGTAGAACATTTTAGACTCCGTCACCTTGCTTCAAACTAAACAAAGCTTGTATTGTACTATGGGAACTAGATAGCTGATAGAATACTTATGTTTAAATTTTTTTGTAAATAGGTACATACATACATCCTTTTTTTTATGTAATGAGACGAACGATGCGCTCTCCTGATGGTAAGAGATACCACATGTCCATGACCATTGTAGCAATACACAGAACTTTGAGTAGCAAAACAAAGTCCGAGGTATCGCTGCTTTGGTGCTCAATACTTTGAGACTTTCTATGGTTAGTCTCAACAGCCCAGTAATTTCGCTAGCTGCAGTACCCTTCAAACCAAAACACAGAACTTATAATGCATACAGAACACCTAAAAACTGAACAAGCATATACCGTCACACAAATGTTAATTAAGTTTATTTCTTCTGTTTTGTATTATTTTTACTGTGTGCAATAAAGAGTTAATTAATTAATCAATCCAGGTGGAAATTTCAACCACGCCTTACAACTCTTGAAGCAGATATTCTACCAAATGAGCTAACAGGGAAGTCTATCTGTCTTCACCTAGACCTGAAGGTTTATATAACTTTTTTTTAATTCACGTGACATGTCGGAAATGTGGAGTATTAAATTGAGATTTTTATTGAGAAATTCTAATCTTTTTTTTCCTGAATAACGCAGGTGAACCCGAGGATCGCAACTAGTATTAACTTGGTTTGAAGGTAATTTAAACAATCTCATATTTCAGGGAATGTGTTGTAATATATATTTATTAAGAAGCATGCATCATGCATATAATTAAACGACATAAAGTGTTTGTATTGTTAATACATGACGATTTGATACTCCGATTAGTTCCAATCCCATCCGGTGACCGAACGTGGACCTGAAACATGCATTCCGCAAAGTCTAAAAACGGAAGTCACCAGTGTGTACTACCCATCATGACATGCGGCGCTTGGACGTGAACTTATAATTGGATCAGTTAACCGATTCGCTAAAGAGCTATGCTTGCCGTTTCTATATAAGGGATCATATCCGGAACGAAGTAATTTGCCAGAGAACCATTAATCCGACATAGCGTTTAACTGAAGTGACAGTATAGGCATTTATGTCGCAGGACCGATTACCGATAGAAAAATGTGTTCTACGAATGGAGTGGAGACCACGTACCGGGAAACGGCAAGCAGGGTAACCGCCCGGGGCCTCACGTCCTCAACTACCCAAGTAGATGCCGTTCCCATAAATATGTATACATTTGTACGTGTATTTCGCGCTTTGCACTTCAAAAACCCCCACCTGAACGCACGGTTTCATTATTAGTGCAAGCATGTTACGGCCAATCTAGCACTCGAACTAATATTTTATTCAAATGGACACAAAGAAAGAGGGCCTCACAATGACCTGCCGCCCCGGGGCTTCGCAACAGCTAAGGCCGCCGCTGCACGTAAGGCAGTAAATAGAGTTTTTTCTAGGCACAAAGATTTCGTTGGGCCTTTGTTTCATGCAACGCGACACGACTTGGCACAAACTTTACTGCACCACAGCCTGTGCGTGACAAATGGTCTGCGCTTAAAGTTTACAATTTATTACATGATTCTCTACTTTCTAACGGAAAGTCCATTATAAGAGTAATTCGACGCGGGAAGTAGTTTAAACAGTAAAAAACTGGTATAAGACTTCCATTACGGCTTAGTAAAAAAATGAAGCGCGACTTGAATTGATGAACAATCTTACAAAACTTAGTATAGAACTTTCAGCAGTCTTGTTATTTAAGTTTCAACATCTAGCTTTCAAATTAGAGGTCCTTGATCCTTTCTTGCAATGACAAGCCCACGCCCAGCAGTGATAAGGTTTATTTAAACTGAGCTGATCTGGACCAAAAATAGTTATACTTATACTGCTTAGTTTTTATACATGGTTATAAGCTTGGTATGTACTTAGCCGACAGGGGGTCATTATACGTTATAATCAACTTTTACTTGAGGTTTAAGTTTATACTTTATATGGAGCAGCTTGTTTTTTTTCACGATTTCAGAGTAAAAGTTGTTCATAACTATAAGTATAATTACCCCCTTTCAAATCAGTACACCCCAAGCGTATAACCCTGTCGAAGTTGTTTGAAATTTGTTAATAATGGTGTGGCAAAATTTTTACAGTATTTTTAACCGTCTTTAAAGTACGCACACCACCATAGCGACACTCTGTCTTAAAATGTTGATATGCCTCCACGCTAATGGTCTTCTTACCTGTTTCGTAGAATGTTGACATGTGTCAGTCGTTTATTAACTTCTTCTTCTTCTTTGTTTTTGGCATGATGTTTTCAAATGTTTAATATTAAATATCAAGTTAAATAAGTCTAAGGCACGATCAAAGTCCACTATGTAATGTTCAATTCTGGTTATGAAATAGTAAAGTAGTTGTGACTTTACTACAAGCTTCGCAAGCTTCGTGAAATTTTGGAAGCTACACAAAAAATCATGTCTCACCACATTATATCACTTCCCTACGTCACTATTTTTATACATAATCATTCGAAAAACACACAAGTTGTGTAGAATATTACAATGCAACGGAATGATTTTTTTACATTGCCGCCAAAACTCCCGTGTATTTTTTTGTAACTCAGTCTAGTGCAGAAGTGACAGTATCATAACCAGATGTCAACAACCTGTTGCTAAATTCATGTTGTTTACGCTCACTCATTATTTTTTTATTACAAACTGGTTTGCCACAACCGCCATCTCGCTTGATGTTTAAGCGAAGAAACGGTTTACGATGGACCACGCTTGCCTAAAAGAAAACAATTCAGTCGCGACTTAAAGGTGTGTCTGAAACACCCATTCGGGAAAAATACAGAAATTCTAAGAGTTTTTACCGGTTTATATGAGTCTTCCTTCGTGATGGCTCTTGGAAGAGAAACTCGACCACTTCTCTCCGTTCGTTCTGCAACGCCAGAATCAGCTCTCCTAGAGACAGAATCGTCTCTACCTGGTCAAAGACAAACTCGTTAATATTGATTTCGTTTTGGCTATCAGTACGGTACTGTGTAAATTACAAAACTTTTGACAAAACATACATTAAGGCCAGAGTTAAATAGGATACCATTTTTCGAGTTATGAAATTATGCTCCACAGACACTGGGATTTATGCTCTTTTTTGTTATTAAGTGTCTTACTTATTAAACCTTAATTTAAATTCATCTTTCCTCAAAATAGCCTGTCTCGTTTTTACGCGTGACATTTTCCGTCAGCAGTAAGTTGACAAGGCATTTATAGGCTCCAATTTTAGCCTCAAAACGTCGCTTTTGGGGCAAAGCTCCAATTTTTAACTACAAAAAAGAACCTAATTGTGAATGCTGCTTCATATATTGTTCTACTATAGCAATACCTTAACAATATTCTGACTGCCCTGTTGGCTCATTTGGTAGAATACCTGCTTCAAAAGCTGTAGGGCGTGGGTTCAATTCCTACTAGAACAAACATTTATGTGACGATAAATGTTATTTCTGTGTCTTGGTATAAGTATATATTTACAACCAAAAAAATTATATCAGTTGTCTGGTTACAAGTACAAGATTTGCTTAGTTTGGGGCTAGATGGTGCTATGTGAAATACAAATACAAATAATATATTGCTCCGTGTAAAAAATACAAGGATGTCTAATTGATTGATTCAGGCGTTACTTTGCGGAAGTTCATTTTGAATGTTCAATGTTTATATTTAGACCAACAGTCAGTCAACACCAAGTCAGTCAGTCAAGTCTCAGTCTCGACCAAGCGCTCGAAGAGTCAACACGTCCTGAGGATGCCTCGTGTAGAGGTGAAACACGTGTCGACAAAGTGGTTACTGCAGAGAGGAGGATTCTTGATTATTTTAATTAGATTTTATGTAGTTTTAATTTTTTATATTTGTCAAATTAAGAATATTTCTAAGTTTATGAGTTCTAGATTTTAAGTAAGATTAGGGTTTTTAATAAATAAGCAGTGTAAAATTAGTTAAATTTAAGTCTCCTCGTCACTGTTGGAACTGGAACGACGGTTAAGCGGAAATAAACTAAATATAAACATTGAACATACAAGGATGTCTTACGATATTTATTGTTATACAACATCCCTAATGTTGCAGGTGCCATAGGCAGCCCGTACACGTATCAATGATCGCGATCCAGACTGATCGTGTACGAAGCGGATTGACGGACTGATGCTCCGGATCGCATAATATCTAGAAATTTTGAAATCATGATCGCGGATCTCGGATCGCGGATCGTGATCATGATTGAACGTGTAAGGCGGCCCATAGACAATGATAAGCTTACCATCAGGCAAACTGGCTTCACAGCCCCGTTGGCTCATTGGTAGCATTTTTTTTTTAATGGTTTACAGGCCAGGTGTTTGACCACAGCTCACCTGATGTTAAGTGAAGGCGTGGTCGAAAATGGTAAAGCACACCTAGCCTGGAATAGTACTGGCTCTCAAGTGAGGCTGCCGGAACACCCTGTTAGATGCTTGGCGGCAGATTTTCAACTTGAGGGTGGTAGCTAGCCAGCCGAGTACTAGAAAGTACCCTACCACCACGCTATGGTTTCCTCACGATGTTTTCCTTCACCGGCAGCTCAAGCTCATTGTTGGGGTTTGAACCCACGCCCTTCGGCATGCGAACCTACCGCGCTAACCACTGAGCTATCATCACTACAAAATATCTGCCTTGAGAGCTGTAGGGCGTGGGTTCGATTCCCACTTGGGGCAAACATTTTGTGAATAAACAAATGTTGTTCAGTGTCTGGGTGTTCTGTATGTATTATAAGTATGTATTTACAAAAAAAAAGTTTTAATGTATTCTTTCAGTTATCTGACTTCCATCATACAAGCTCTGCTTAGTTTGCAGCCAGATGGCGCTGTGTGTAAAAAAAACCTGTTTGCCGCACTTTTTACAAAAAAAAGGTAAACGCCAAAGATTGAGATGAATGGCGTGTCTTGAGTGAGTCATAAATCCATTAGCGGACGATCGATTATTTATCTATCTATCTATATATATATATATATCCATATCTATATCTATCTATCTATACCATTATAAAGAGGAAAAGATTTGTTTGTTTGTTTGTATTGAATAGGCTCCGAAACTACTGGACTGATTTCATAAAATCTTTCACCGTTGGGAAGCTACACTATCTCCGGGTGACATAGGCTACTTTTTACTTCTGTATTCCCACGGGAAAAGGAACTACGCGGCTGAAACCACGAGGCGTCGGCTAGTAATGAATAAAGCGATAAACACTAGCTTTCTTGATACCACAATTTGTTCGTAATCGTGTACTGGTCCTGAGATTGCTAGGTGATAAATCAATAACCGTATCTTGGATGAGCGGGATGACGTGTCAGCAATTTGGTGACGTTGCCTTATATTAGAGGTTATACACACCTATACACCCTCGGAAACTTTATAGCGAAAAGTAATGACCAGTAGCCCCACACGGGTGTAAAATTAATAACTCTATAGAAAGTAAATATGTTGAAACATAATTGATTGATTCAGGCGTTACTTTGGCGTAAGTTCATTTTGAGTGTTCAAGAGATATATTTTTGATTGATTCAGGCGTTACTTTTCGGAATTTCATTTTGAGTTTTTAAGAGATATCAAACAAAAATATATATATTTTTGTTTGATTCAGGCGTTACTTTGGCGTAAGTTCATTCTGAGTGTTCAAGAGATATATTTTGATTGATTCAGGCGTTACTTTTTGGAATTTCATTTTGAATGTTCAAGGTACATAAATATATTTCGTGTATTTTCACTTACATGTATTTTTGGTTAAAACAGTGATGAGGATTTAACTTAAAATTATTAAACTTGACGACAATTTTTAAATATCTATACGAAATATTAATAAATATCTAAAACTAAAATCCAACAAACTTAAATACTAGACTTACATATATTTTTAGTGTGCTTCCGCTTAAATTTAAATTTGATTTAAATATATACCTATGTAAAAATAAAACCTAAAAATATTAAAATGAATAATATTATTATTTTTTAACTAAATTTGAGTGGTTAAAATTCACTATTTGCCACGGCAGGTGACGCTGCAATCGGGTTCTTGGTATTTTTGAAAAAAAAACATATTTATTTATTTTATTCGGAAAACTTACTTTGCCCAGTAATTTAATAATAAGCTAAATTAATTGGCTAGCGAAATTACTGGGCTGTTGAGACTAACTATCGAATGTCTCAATGTAATGAGCGCCAAAGTAGTGATGCCCTGGACTTTGTTTTGTTACCCAAAGTTCTGTGTATCATTGCAATGGTCATGGACAGGCGTTATCTCTTACCATCAGGAGAGCGTCTCGTTCGTATCATAACTTTTCACATAAAAAAAAAAAAACTTTGTGCTAGACCGTTAATGAGCTTTCGCATGTTGAATCTATGTACATATAAACGAGTTCATTACAAAAAAAGACAGTAAGAAGATATATAAATTATGTAACGAACGAAATATGTTTCATTGGGCATTTCTAGAAACTCGAGAGTTAAGAAGTACCATTATATCAATTTTTATTTTGGTCTTTATTTAAAGAAATATTGAACAGGTTAAATTCAGGCAAGTCTGGGCTATTAATAATCTCACTCACACCCTTCCCTAACTGTTTAGATTATAAATAGTAACAATTAAATCAGGTAAGTGGTGCTTTGATCAAATTCTACGATTTTTTTCAGGGTATTACAACATCTGCCATGCCCACTAGTCTATACTAGTATAAAGAGGAAAGATTTGATTGTTTGTAATGAATAGGCTCTGAAGCTACAGGACCGATCTCAAAAAATCTTTCACCGTTGGGAAGCTACGTTATCCCCGGGTGACATAGGCTACTTTTTATCCCTGTATTCCCACGGGAACGGGATCTACGCGAGTGAAACCGCGAAGCGTCCGCTAGTATAACATAAAACGTTCAAAAGAGCTCAATACTCGTAGATTGAAACATTGCAATACATTAGCGAAGACAATGAAACACATTTCTGAGCTAAATTGAGCAAAATAAAACAATTATGTTTCAATTTCGCTAACACACCCGTACGGACATTTCTCGTAACAGGCACCTATTTGATCAGGAAGTAAGCCTATATTTGGCAAACAAGGTCGTCAACGATCAAAAATTGATTTTGAAAGTGAAAGGTGAATAATAACACTTGACACGCGTTCGTAAGAATTAATTTAGCAACAAAATATATAAGGCTGATATTTTAAATGCGAAAGTTATACTGAACTTTAATCACATAGTTAAGCTAACATATAAAAAACCAACCACGCAAGAGCGAGTCTGACTCGCACGGTTCCATATAAACTTTTAGGTACCTATGTAAATAGTTCATCTATCACGGAAACTATGAAAATACCGAACATTTCTCTGATGAAAAGATAAACTTTACTGAATACAAACTTAACATTGCCATTTGAAAACTGTTGTACCATACATCGACATAGGTCGCGATCAGTTTACCAACTGCAAATAAGTATTTTTTTGGGGATTTAAATTACAAATTTACAGTTTTTGGATTTTACCCTTTAATTGTGTTATAAGACAATGCCTCTTGTCAATGTTCATGATTCTAGGTTAACGGAAAGTATCGTATAGGTATTCCTTTGCATGTGTCAAAATGTGCGAAATAAACTGCCTTATCTTTTGATTGCGTTAACTTAGAAGTTTGATTTTTTCACAACTTTAAGGAATTCAGCAGATCCAAGTATTTGATAAAAATTTCAACTCACGCGTTCCTGCGAAAAGGGATCTTGACAGACGTGCGGACAACGAAGTGATCCTATAAAGGTTCCGTTTGCGGTACGGAATCCCGCGTTTTCGCAGTTTTTTACAAAAAATCCATCGATATTTCCGATTTTTTCCCGAAAGCCCGAAAAACACCGGTAAAACTACGGATAAAGCCAGTTTGCTATGCTTCAACCTGAAAATAGTTGAACGTACGAATGGTTACAAAAGTAAGTAGCTTCTTTTGTAATTATTCAGTGCACATACCTGGTTAAAACATTATTCGTAACCAGGCAACTGTACTAAAACAGCGGATTTAAAAAGCCCCGGTGTTATTTTTCAAAGGAGTACTTTCCTTTTACCTTTGTACGCCAAACGTAGGAATTTGTGTTACAAAAACAACATACGTTTGTGATGACGAACTTAACTTTGTAGGGTTCCGCATCTGAAGGATATATTGTCATTCATTCGTGCCATATGTGGGGTTCAAGTAGCCCCAGATCTTTACCGGGGCAGCTTCAGTGTGCGTTAAAACCATAATGTCTTTATAGTAGCGATGATAGCCCAGTGGTTAGCGCGGTCGGTTCGCATGCCGAAGGGCGTGGGTTCAAACCCCAACAATGAGCTTGAGCTGCCGGTGAAGGAAAACATCGTGAGGAAACCATAGCATGGTGGTAGGGTACTTTCTAGTACTCGGCTGGCTAGCTACCACCCTTAAGTTGAAAATCTGCCGCCAAGCATCTAACGGTGTGTTCCGGCAGCCTCACTTGAGAGCCAGTTCCATTCCAGACTAGGTGTGCTTTACCATCTTCGACCACACCTTCACTTAACATCAGGTGAGCTGTGGTCAAACACCTAGCCTGTCAACCATTAACAAAAAAAAAGATGTATGTTATAATATCTTTATAGACATTTAATCGTATTGACATAATTAATATTTGACATATAATTATATTAACATTTCATTATAACTACCTATTGTCATTATACATACATGTGATATGATTTTGACATTTATTTAATTCAATGGAAAAATGACCTGTAACTTTGGTGTCGATCGTATCAATCAAATATTTGCATATTTGTATTTTGTATTTATACAATTGTAAATGTAGATACAATCGCGTAATATGTGACCACATTTCTTGCAGTGAATAAAATTAGACGTAGCTATTTTAATAAAGTAGAAGTACGTCAGAATTCACGATTCTACTGCTGACTTTTATAGTTATCCAATAATAGGTTTTATTCCGGTAAAGCTGAGCCCTGATTGTAGAATTAATCTGGTTAAGCTTTTATCACTAGCTCGCAACATTAATCTTATGTTTTCACCACATTAGAATACTCAAAACAGCTTATTGAAATTGCTGGTGGTATTCCGTATTGTTAAGCAAAACAATCAACGAGGCACGAAATAATGACTACAAATATGATATTCATATATCATATTTATAGTCCTTAAATATTATATAATAGTGGTAGGTAGACTCTAGATGTAATTTCAGTGGTAAATCAGAACACAATAACGTTAAGGGTTTCCGTAACAATCTTAAAAAAATCCTGATTGCTCATCAGAAGTCCCAGGAAGCTCTGATACATGAAACTAGTGCTATATAATGTTCATGAAACGGTTTCCCCTAGACAAGCGTGTTACATCCTAGATCGTATCTTCTCTTTGTGTGTTGATATTTTGAGAAGAGTTATTTAGTTATATTTGTTGTTGGTAATTTGTTAAGTTTGTTTTGTTTGACCGACAAAGGCTCACCGGAAGACCAGCGCTGGTCATACCAATTAGTATGACCAGCATTATGCTGAGGTGAGCCCCTATTTTGTAACTGTTTGTCTCTATTTGTTGTTATTTTTATTGTGTTCTATGTTACAAAATAAAATTATTTTTTTTCTTTAAATGTACACTACTGCTTGGCAGCAGAATATCTGTAACTGCAGTGGCACCTACCTAGACGACCTCCTACTAAGGAGCTCTATCACCAAGTTAAGATCACTCAAAACAAAAATGTGTCAAAACCACGTCAGTTTTCGTAACAAAATTACAACGAAGACAAACAGACACCTAATACAAAACATTATTAGCGAGAGTGTATTTTATATTCACTTTCGAAGATTTTTTATATTTTGACAGTAATATACACGGGCTCACGCCAATTCGAAGTTTGCCTCCTTTATTCCCTTGAGGCATCAATTTTTAATGGCTTCCAAATCAAAGTGCCTGGTCGAGATTTGAGAGAAAAATCATGACACTGTATTGTAATATTTTTCTAATGGAAACGTGCATTTTTTCGTTGGTTCTAAAACTCCGGCAAAGCTTCTAGTAAAGACACTTATCTCTTACCATCAGGCGAACGAGGCGCTCTCCCGATGGTAAGAGATAACCAAGACCATTGCAGCGATAGACAGAACTTTGAGTTGCAAAACAAAAACAAAAACCAGTGTATCACTGCTTTAGTGCTCATTACTTTGTGACTTCCGATGGTTAGTCACAACAGCTCTGTAACTTCGCTTTTCGCACAGTAATTTTTAAACTCTACCACTTGACGGCAGAATATTTGGTACTGCGATGGTACCCACCTAGACGACCTCCTGCCAAGGAGATCTACCACCAAGTGAACGCTACTCAAGCATAGACTTAAACATACTACTTGATGCGACTTATTTTACCTCATTTACACATGTTTTTCGTCATGAGACACTCGAAAATACTTGACACTGACAGAACGCACAAAGTGCGATGCCACAACCAAACAAAAAATAAGAGTCTAGAAACAACGCTACAAATAAGTAAAAGTAGTAAAGTTATTTGCGCTATGAGTATACATACTCGTACGTCTCTTATCGTCGATTGTAACTAAAATACGACAAAAACAGAAATATATTTGCACCGATGGTGGCCCCGGGAACTTTGCTGATTTATCTTTCTGTTCACCAAAAGTAAGGCACTAGGTAACTTTATCACAATTGGAAGGGTTACTCAATTCTTTGTAATATAATATTTTTCTCTTTATGCCATTATAAAAAGCCAAAAGACTTCGTGTCGAATGTATATTTTATTCTAAAATCTACTTGTATATAGGACAAAACTGGTTGGTAAATGGAAAATTTATAGGTAAGTAGGTTTTGAAGATCACGTTCCCAAAGGGTGTCAGTGGAACTCTTTGTCGATCCTTATTTTGAACGGCTATTAATAGCTATTTTTTTTTAAGTTTGGCTAGGTTTAAGTAGGTTAGATGTTTAACTCGCCTGATGTTAACTGACGGAGTGTTCAAATGACAATATTGTTTCTAGGTAAAAAATTACATATTGCTTAAAGAAGAAAGAAAACATTTATTTTGACACACACAACACTACAAAAACACTACAAATAAAAGATTAGAAAATAAAAATGAAAAATAACAATAATAATATTATGTAGAAAGTTGTCGCTGTAGTGTCCAGTGCGACAAAAAGGTTAGTTCTCAGCATCAGTGCTGCCGATTTCTCAGCAGCGCTGGTTTTCAGAACTAATGTTTCTAATTATTTGGTTACAAAAACATACTGAACTGATTTTAATGCAATTTCTATGGGACCAAATGGAATGATTTTATTTGTAAATATGTTTATATATGACAGTGTTCCGAGGTAACAGACTAAAAAAATACAACCGAATTGAGACGCGTCGGTTAAAAACAAATACAAAACAGAACTTACGCTGAATGGGCCCATCTCATCGTGGCTGCCGATTGTCAAGAACAAACAGCTCTAGTTCTTAGACGGACCCTTCAAATTTTATTACATTGAAGAATAATCAATTACTTGTGTTAAATGGGACCGTTAAGGATGAAAAGAAAAATAGGAAAACATGGGTAAGCTTTGTTAGCCGTATTTTATATCGTGATTTAAAAGTGTTTGTTGTTTTATGGGCTGAAAAACAAATATTAAGATAGATAGATAGAGACTCTTTATTGTGCACACCAAAAACATTCAAGAAAAAGAACAGAAAACAAAAGAATCTTATGAGCTATAGTGCCACAAGCAAAAGTTTTAAGTTTAGTGTCGTTAAGTTAGTTATGTTAATTTTATTTATTTGTTTGCAACTTATATCATACTAGCGGACGCCTCGCGGTTTTACCCGCGTAGTTCCCGTTCCCGTGGGAATACAGGGATAAAAAGTAGGCTATGTCGCACAGGGATAGTGCAGCTTCCCAACGGTGAAATGATTTTTGCATGGTGGTAGGGTACTTTCTAGTACTCGGCTGGCTAGCTACCACCCTCAAGTAGAAAATCTGCCGCCAAGCATCTAACGGTGTGTTCCGGCAGCCTCACTTGAGAGCCAGTTCCATTCCAGGCTAGGTGTGCTTTACCATCTACGACCACACCTTCACTTAACATCAGGTAAGCTGTGGTCAAACAACTAGCCTGACAATCATAAAAAAAAAAAAAATAAGAAATCGGTCCAGTAGTTTCGGATCCTATTCAATACAAACAAACAATATGCATTATGCTGAGGTGAGCCCCTATTTAGTTACTTTTGTCTGTCTCTGTTTGTTTGTTTTTGTGCTTGTTACAGAATTAAACGTCTTTTCTTTCTTTCTTTCTTTCTTTCAATCATTCAAATCTTTCTTCATTATAATATTATAGATAGATTTTTTTGTGTGTATTGTATGTGACAGCCCTGTTGGTTCATTGGTAGAATGTCTGCTTAAAGAGCTGAAGGGCGTGGGCTCGACTCCCACACAGGACAAACATTGGTGCTGTATAAACAAATGCTTGTTCTGTGTCTGGGTGTACTGTATGTATTATAAGTATGTATTTACAAAAAAAAAACTTAAATACTCTATCAGGTATCTGACTTCCATAGTACAAGCTTTGCTTAGTTTGGGGTCAGATGGCGCTGTTTTAGATAGATTTTTTTGTGTGTATTGTATGTGACAGCCCTGTTGGTTCATTGGTAGAATGTCTGCTTCAAGAGCTGAAGGGCGTGGATTCGACTCCCACACAGGACAAACATTGTGTTGTATAAACAAATGTTTGTTCTGTCTCTGTGTGTACTGTATATATTATAAGTACTACGTATTTACAAACAAAAACTTAAATACTCTATCAGGTATCTGACTTCCATAGTACAAGCTTTGCTTAGTTTGGGGTCAGATGGCGCTGTGTGTAATGTTCTACGATATTTATTTATTTATAGTTTAATGTAATTATATTTATACTTTCTTTTTTCTGGCACACGCGTGCATGACGTCACTTACCGGCCTCGACGGAAGACCAGCGCCGGCTGGTCCTGAGGCCGGTTCATGACATAAAAATATTTTCTTTTTGTTTTTGTTGTGATAATGATTGCTAATTAAAAGTAATAATAAAAGTAGATTTATGTCATAAATAAAGCGTTGACTTTTTTTTTAGAGCTGATAGGCTAGGTGTTTGACCACAGCTCACCTGATGTTGAGTGACGGTGTGGTCGATGATGGTAATGCACACCTAGCCTGGAATGGAACTGGCTCTCAAGTGAGGCTGCCGGAACACACCGTTAGATGCTTGGCGGCAGATTTTCAACTTGAGGGTGGTAGCTAGCCAGCCGAGAACTAGAAAGTACCCTACCACCATGCTATGGTTTCCTCACGATGTTTTCCTTCACCAGCAGCTTAAGCTCATTGTTGGGGTTTGAACCCACGCCCTTCGGCATGCGAACCTACCGCACTAACCACTGAGCTATCATCGCTACACCACTGAGCTATCATCGCTACTATTGTCTAAATACCTAAGAACGTGCGTGGAACCAGGAAGAGATAACTAAGCCAAACAGTAGGCATAACTTGCAATCAACAATGATACCATAGTAACAATATCCCGTACTGAAACAAATTGTTGGCATAAAAAAATTGGTCATCATTAATGTAATATTATTATTATAATGTACTCTAAGGAATTAGGCTTTTCAATGGTTACTTCATACAATAAGGGCCAATTGAAGAGAACAGAATTACAGTGCCTTTTGATCTCACTGTAAAAGAAAATGAAATGTATTTTTGCTAGACTCGAGCTGTCTTTGATCTCAAAATAATCCATGTTAAGGCTATTCGTCATTTGAAAATCATACATATTATGTCGATCCGTATGGTCCGAATGGTCTGTATTACCTTTTGAATACTAAACAAATCTTCGCCAAAGATATTAGTCGATTGGTACAGCTTTGCTTAGTAATACTATATTGAAAGAATTTATTTGGTGGTGGATCTTCTAAGCATCCACTTTAGGTCGTCTAGGTACCTAAGTACACCGCAGTACTAGAGATTCTGCCATCAAGCAGTAGTGTATAAATATTACTGTGCACCGCTTTGAAGGGTACTCTGCAGCTAGCGAAATTACAGGGCGACTTACGAACGAATGTCTCAAAGTAATGAGCGCCAAAGCAGCGATGCCCTAGGCTTTAGTTTGTTATTCAAAGCTTGTTTGTTTTTTTAACACCGACGTAAATGCACGCTATAAGTAGACAATGGACAATAGACAACACTTTTAATTTAGGATAAGTGACTACATTTTACTTTAATTGTTAAATTTTTATTTTAAACTTATGACTAATAATAATAATTTATATTTTTTTAAATTTAAAAATTTTATAAGAAATTAAAACGTATACAAACTTACAATTCAATATGAAAACAAAATTAGACTTGGCTACAATTGTAGCACATACAAAAATTAACATTGTATACAAGTAACGAAACCTAGACAAGGTCTAGGTTTTGTTACTTGTAGAAATATAGTTTTCCGATTTATAGTAAGTACAAAGTCAAGAGACACAACATATTTAATAACTTGATATAACTTTGACATGTTTGTTTTTCACGTTTTCCATTATTGACCTTTACCTTATTTGTGTAAATGTTCTGGAAGACAGATCTATAGCGTTGACGTCAGCAAGAGACCAAATTACTGCGATGTTTTCATGCGGATCACTACTCTAATCTTCCGGCAATAAGGTTGAATACTTTATAACCTATCACGGTTAATATACAAGCGTTCTAGTTCAACCAACCGTCAAGACAAGAAGGAATGAGAAAATCTTTCTTAAAAGTTTTTAAAAGGGAAATTTCTAAAACTAATTGTACGAAGTCTGTTTTACTAAAGTACTTTTAGGAAAGTAGGTATAAACTAAAACATAGGGGTGTTATTTCAACTTCAAATTAGTAAGAATTCTTAACTCCTTATGTTTATTTGCGGAATAAGTACTATTTATTTTTAACCTTTTTAGCGATTTTTGTAGCGATGACTTTTTTTTTTTTACACACAGCGCTATAAGCGATGATAACTCACTAGTTAACGCGGGCAGTTTACACACAGAAGGGCGTGGATTCAACCCCTAACAATGAGCTTGAGCTGCCGGTAAATGGGAAACTATAGCATGGTGGTAGGTGGCTTTCAAGTACTCAACAAGTTCTATTCCAGGCTAGGTGTGTTCACCATCTTCGACCACACCGTCACTTGACATCAGGTGAGCTGTGGTCAAATACCTATCCTGTCAAAGATATTAAAAAACACTGCGATTTCTCACAAGGGCCTCCCTTCAATTGTCGTCGGCATTGCGAACCAATGTTTGTTGATTGATTTCAGTACGTCAAGACACGAAAGGCGCTTTGGTTCCGAGACCCAATCTGTAGAGATCCTCCAGCATTCTACATGTTTATTTTGTGTCTTTCAATAATTTATTTAACATTACACAAGATTCTCATTTATTGTAACATAAATTCCAAGAGGATTCTATTTATAATATTATCCACTGTACCTATGAAATTCTGATACGTATCTTTGTTTAGACTAAAACAGATATTTACAGAATTCGTAGTTTCAGCGTTGAGCTGATTCTTGCGTCTACCTACTTACATAGAATAGAATATAAATGAATCGTACACCAACAATCGTATTATAAAATAAAAAACTAAAAAAAGAGATAAATAATTTAAAAAAAACAATTGATTGATTGATTCAGGCGTTACTTTGCGGAAGTTAATTTTGATTGTTCAATGCATATATATACTAAATATATACCTTGAATATTCATAATAAAAAACAACGACAATTTGCGCAATTTGCGTACAACGTAAAGAAAAATTTATCAAAAGTTGAATAGCACCCCTTGTTGGACATATCTCATTGGTTGGCGCGGTCGGTTCACACGCTGAAGGGCGTGGTACAGACCCAACAACGAGCTTGAGCTACCGGTGAAAAATAACATCATTTAAGAAACTTAAGCATGGTGGTAGGATATTTTCTAGTACTCGGCTGGCTAGCTACTACCTTAAAGTTTAAAATATGTCGCCAAGCATCTGACGGTGTGTTCCGGCTGCCTCACTTGAGAGCCAGTTCCAATTCAGTTAGACTTAAAAAAAAAAAAAATTACATTCAGTCTTAAACAATCCTTTTGAATTTAATGAAAACAATACAAAGAAATAAACTAACATAGCTTTACAAAATTTGAGGCAAAAGATTAAAATGAACAAGGCCCGTTCCACGCACTTATATTACCACCACCATATTACCACCACCATATTACCAACGAAAAGCAGGTAATTAACTACTTTTCGTTGGCAATATGGTAAGCAAAATGAATACAATATTGGAAAGGGAAAAGAAAGAAAATTGAAATATAGAGTTTATTAGAAAATCAAGAAGCATATACTGAAGCCAGTTGTTTGTTACATGAACTGGTTGTTACATACTTGACATCTCCAACACCAACTGCTTCTTGCATATATACTTTCGATAATTATACGACAGGTGATTCATTCACATTCAATGTCGCTACTTGCGGTACCATTCAAACCGGAACAATATAATGTTTACACACTATTGTTTGGTAACAGAATATCTGGTGATGTGATGGCACCTACTTAGAAGTTAGAAGCAGCTCTTCCCCCTAGTAAAATAGTTTAACATAATTTAAAAAAGGTCCTCTATAAACATGAATAATGGCAGCAGTTTGTTTACCATCAAGCGAACTCGTTTGAAAAGCAATGTCAAAAAAAGTAATGAAAGCAGTGCCAGTAATTCTCTCTTATTATTCTGCAACTGGAATCGAGTAGTGGAGCTAGCTCACTCAAAAGAAACAATCGAGGCGGTTAACAAGCTCGAAATTGGACTAATCTGAAATAGTGTTTCACTTCCAAAATCTAGCTGGCTTGTCAATTTTTTACTGGATTTGTTTCAGAGAGTGTGCTCGAGAACTGTACAATTTAATTTCACCTGCATTTTATTACTACCGGACAGCCAGACAAACGCTGCCAAAGTCAAAGCTCATCCGTACATGGTGGATGTTTCCTACGTACGCACAAAGGGTTTTGATTTTACATTTTTTATTCGCACAGAGTTAGTGAAACTCTGTGCTCGTCTCACTCGTCTCGTCTCGACTCGTCTTATTACTATCACATAAAAAAAAAAAACTCTCTAGCGGAGTCTATGTTCCCTGAAAGGTACATTGGTTGTACAAAGGTATATTGGAGACTTAAAATCTTAAGCCGCACTGCTGCTTAACTTCAGGTAGTGTGTAGTCAAACGCTAACCTGGGATAGGTTACGGCAATATTGTAAATGTGAAAGTTTGGATGGATGGATGGATTTTTGTTACTCTTTCACGCAAAAACTACTGTGATTTGGATGAAAAGTGATGTGGAGGTAGCTGAGACCCTGGATTAATACATAGGCTACTTTTTATCCCGAACACCGCGGGGCGCAGCTAGTTAAGAATAAAATGATAAAAACTCAACAGCTAGTCCAATTCCTTTAATTTGTCTAAAGTATCTCCTGCTCTATTTTCAAATATGTTTGCATATGTTTAAGAGGAAGAACGAAAATGATTTGGATGTATTCGAAAGCGGAGGTTGGCAACACCGAAGTAGCTGTCGACAACCCCGGGTCTAAGGGAGGCCTCCCTTAGAACCGTCATCCATGCTTCATTTATTTTCATCGGGAAATTGGGGTCAAAATTAAATACCTAATTTTATTACATAATTATAACGAGAATCGAGTACCAAGTACTCGCCTTCAGTATCGTAGGTGTCTCACCAGTCATGCTGTATAAATATATATACATTTTTATACAGATTGTTTTAAAGAGTAGTAATAAATTCAGTTGGTTTGTACCAATTTTGCATTCTGTGTACGCTCGTCATTATGCCGTATAATATCCGATACATGTTTGCTTTTGAAAATTTGGTAAAAGTTTCTTTCATATTACAAAATTTGACAGTAGTCCAGTAATTGATTTTTTTTTTAATGGTTGACAGGCTAGTTGTTTTGACCACAGCTCACCTGATGTTAAGTGAAGGTGTGGTCGAAGATGGTAAAGCACACCTAGCCTGGAATGGAACTGGCTCTCAATTGATGACTTTAAACGGGAACGATGTTGTTTTTAAAGTTACTGCACGGGAAATTCAAAAAGTCATTGACCTATCAAACGACCCTTGTACGTAAAAATATGATTGATTGATTGATTAACTCTTTATTGCACACACTAAAAAAAACAATACAGAAGAAATAAAATGAAAAAACAAAAATAGAGACCGAGACAGATTCGGATTCTTTCTTTCTTTGATGCCATGTTCTTTTATTTACTTTCATGGCAGTGAAACGCGGCACATCGCCTTGCTTCGCTGAAATTGCTGAATCAATTTTTAAGCAGTTGTCGCCCGACAAACATCTACAGGAATTTTCTCCATAATTCATTATTGGATTTATTGACACAACAGTCACTGTCATCGTGTGCGATGTGAAATTGGAGCGAAGTGCTTTAATCCCAAGCAATACTGGCGTTTATTGCTCCTTCTTTTCTTTATTGCCATGTGTCACCGAAATAAATTAAATGATATTGCCGATCTTGGGTTAGGTGATAGATATATTTTCATTTATACTCGTCATTACGAACAGCTAGCTTCTGCCTACAGCTTCGCTCACGATTATGTTTTTTTTTCTTTGGTTTTGACGTCCCTTTTTAAGCATTTCCCAGTGCCAAGTATTTTATATTTTCAAGTTTCAAAAGTTAAAACATGTCCTCGTGGCTAAAATTATAGTCAAAGTCCAGGCTTCGTCAGGTACAGTCCGTGTCAGTCAAGTCCAGTCATGCTTTAGTAAAGTAGTGGTGACTTTATTATAAAACTCCATGTTGATTTTTTCCATCCACGAACAGTTTTTTTTTAAATAAAACGTAGTTATGTATATAAATGTCATTCATTGTTCTGTATATCAATTTTTACTAAAACTAATCTCAGAAAAAAAGTACGTTAAGTTCTGTACCCCTGACAACGTGTATGAAAAATTTTGTGATGATCGGTTGAGTAAAATAAATAATTTAATTTATTTAATTAAATAAAGATTGAAAATGTTTAAGGTATATATCTAGTTTATTTCCGCTTAACAGTCGTTTCAGTTCCAACAGTGATGAGGACTTCAATTAAACTTATTTGACTCAACTTATTAATTAAAAACCTAATCTTACTTAAAATCTTGAACTAATTTGACATAAACCTAAAAATATAATTTGACAAAAATTTTATTAAAATAACAAAAAATGTAATAAAAATAACCATAAGTCTTAAAATCCTCCTCTCTCTGCAGTAACAACTTGCCAAAGATTGAAAAATAAAATTTAAAAAAAAACGAATTCACAGTCACGTTTATAATATTAGCTAGGATACTGGGTTTAAGTGAGAACCCCGATAAATTATGTCCTAAGCAAAGCTTGTGAAGGAAAATTAAAACAATTGTAGACTCATTTAAATCGCACAGATAGTAAAATGATCTACTGATGGTCGTGATACTGATTACGTCGAGAAAACTCTAACATTTTGTACTAAACTTACTGTACTATGGGAAACAATAAGACCACACAATAAAGCTAAATTTTACATTATGACCATACAATTAAATTGACAATGAATTCGGAATTTAAAGTTGTTTTTTTTTATTTATTTTTTATTTTTGACTAATAGCAAACTTATTTTATGAAACTAATTTGAATATTTTGGATTTCTATGCGTAGGACGTCCACCCACAAGGTGGACAGACGACCTAGTAAAGACCGCAGGAACGCGCTGGATGCGAGCCGCTTCCAACCGGTCTTTATGGAAGTCAATGGGGGAGGCCTATGTCCAGCAGTGGACGTCCTACGGCTGAAATGATGATGATGATGCGGTAGTTGACTTTTAACTTAACTTAACTTTTTTATAGCAATGACATCATAAAGTAGGCTGAATATATTGTACATTGCCATGTAAAACATAAAAGTATACATAGCTATTTTGACACATTTGATTGACTTTGACAATTGACATGAAGTAAACAAATCTTATATCATAACCTCATAGGCAATATCAGAGTAACGTTTAAAGTAAAATTATCCAGGAACGTGTATCAATAAAGCGAAAAACAACTCAACGTACGTATGTGTAATTATGGAAGGGGTTATTATGGCTGTCGTTGACTTGACATTGACAGATTTTGTTTTGGTTCGGCATTTATTTTTTTAGGCACTGAAAGTAGCCCTATATAGCCTACTATGTGACGTCATTACACGTTAATTGAAAGTCAAGTTTATTTGATGAATTTTATTAAAATAAACCTTACTATTTTAAAGGGTTTTAAACAAAAAAAATGTACAGTACTGAATTTATATACCAGCCAAATCTCTTTAATCTATTAAAATACTTCGGCCTGCCAAGAACATAAATTAATTGCTGGAAAGAGTATCCGTAGTAGCGTTAGTGAGATTGTAATATAAAATTTGGTTGGCCAAGGATGGGAACACGGGTCGCATGGAAACTACGAGCATTCAGACGTGGGGCCGTCTGTCCGAATGCGAAAGCGTGCCCGCATCCTCCACACAAAGCGCAGAGGGGAAACACTCCAGGGTTTTTAGTGGAAATTAGAACGGAAAGCCCCACATAACCACCCTGCCCGCCCCAGGGCAGGGTATACACAAAGTATTTTCCCTGTAAAAAAGAGGTGAAAACACGGGCAGTGAATAGATAAATAAACATTAATACGTATTTAGTTATCGCTTTGTACCTGGAAGTGTTCTGATGAATTATTTGATCTTAGCCGCCATTGTCTTAAAATTTCATTCACATAGGTATAATTGATTCATGGAAATCGCACGCTGTGCGATTCACTCAATCCTTTTTGCCATACACTTGCAAATTGTGGAATGATCTTCCTTCTACCGTATTCCCGCGGAATTACAATATTGGGGTTATCAAAAGGCGTGTTACTAAAATCCTTAAAAGCCCGGTCACGTATTTGTAGTGCCCTTGGTATTACAGATATCCATAGGCGACAGTGATTGTTTACCATTTGTTAGACTACATAACGATATGTCATTGAAATCGTAGCGCCTACTTTACAATATTCGTGATTTTAGTAATCGATAAATATGTAAAATTTATATATTATTGTGGTCTGGGACGCTATTTGCGTGGATACTCTGGCACCGTCACATGTCGGTATTTCCGCTCGCAGTGTAGGAACCGCAGCGGAACAAGCCCAGCTCAACAAATTTTCCATGCTGAGTATGCATTATGAGTTTGTTGGGCTGGCTGTGGAAACAATAGGTCCGTGGTCGTCCAACACAAAAAAAAAATATTGAGGACATTTCGAAGCGGCTGGTCCTCGCTTCGGGGAATTCCAGAGCTGGCACCTACGTCAATGCCGCCAGCGTACTGGGAAACCTACCGCGCGGCAGCGATCTCGACGGCGTGTTCATTTTATAGTAGATAGTATAGTTTATTTGTTTTGTTTATTTATGATTTTGTTTTGAATATTTAAATTATTTGTTAAAAATTTAAAAAAAAGTAAAAATGTATACTGCTTTAAATTTAATAAGCGCGGTTTTTGTACACTGAGCGTCATGAGTTGCAAGGAAACTGCTCCGATTGGCGGTTCAGGCCCCACCACTGACACGAAAGAAGAGAGGCACGTGATGGGCGCTCGGGAACGACAATCGGTGTGCAGGAGCGACACAAGTCACGACGTCTGACAAAAGTATATAGGTATATCGAATGCTGTCATGTTGAAATATAAGGAGGTATGAATTATCCAGAAGTCTTACGTTTGATTTTTATATATCAGGCAAGCCGTTAGCTTAATTGCCACCTGTTGTAGCATAAAAATAAAAAAAATACCTTACCTCGGAATTCAAATACAGAGCCGAATCCAGGGTCTGCGAGAGCTGGGCCAAAGTGGTCGAGTTTTGAACGATGAGGGCGGCGTGCGGCAAAAAACATAGCACCAACATCTGTATCAGGAACTTGCGACGACCTCGCCTAGTCGGAAAATAAAAATAAACAATTTTAATTATAAAGCAAGTGCCCGTCTGGAGCAAATTATACCACCACAATGTTATTTTCTTCCTATTTTTTTCATGTTTGACGGGCTAGGTGTTTGACCATAGCTCACCTGATGCGTAACGGTCGAAGATGATAAACACACTTAGCCTAGAATGGAACTGACTCTCAAGTGAGGCTACCGGAACAAACCGTTAAATGATTAGCGGCAGATTAATACTTATTATTTATTACTTGTGTTTTTCGAGGATTTATTTTTCTAAATCGTAAAGTGCCTAATTATAAGCATGAGTGTAATCGTAAAAGTGGTTTAAAAAACTAAAAAACATGCTATTATAGCAAACCGAACCAAAAAGCAGAAATGTATTTCAATAAAGATAATTTATTTCCATACAACACGAGAAATGTTTTACAATAATTATGCGCATAAAAGATGTAAAGAAACAAACAAAACAACAATAAAGAAACATTTTACCGCCACTATGTAGATGGTAGGTACACATATAACTTGTTAAGCCAATTATTTTATTTTTAACCTGATTATCCTGTTCATGGTATAGGGACAGGCTTATCAAATTTATTGCATTGTCGTCGGTTCTTAACACGTGTGCCAATTTTCAAGTCAATTGAAAGTATTATGTTGTTGAAAAATGAGTTGAAAAATTTCGTTACATACATTCTACAGGTGAAGCTAATAAAATCGTGTTAAAGAAAAAATAAAACACTATGTTATTTATTTAATAGTTAAGCTACTTAAGCTTCTGGTAGAATCTTCAATCCCTAACAAGGTCGTGGATTAGACTAGATCATGACTTACTATGTATGACAAATACTTGTTTTAGTAGATTTCATCTTAAGGTAATTAGAGATGTGAAATACTTGACACTAACAAAATACACAAAGTGTGCCATGCCATAAGAAAATAAAATGTTCGCCAAAAAAAAAAAGTTTGTTGAGACTGCCCTTGCAATAGAGACCAAATACGTCGACGTCGTCTGAAATCCCCTGCAGTCGCTAAGTCATTTCAAACTCAATCTTAGATAAATCTTTAGTATATTTCTTCTTTTATACTGTGTTCTATTCAATAAAGTTTTAATAAATCAATTTCCTGGTTGTACTTGACGCGATGGAGAAGCGAAAATACTGTTATTTATGGCTAGCTAACTGAAGACTAGCGGAACGCTTCAGGGCTTAAGTGAGTAAGCCGTCACTAGGACGGAGAGTTCCACATAACCCCCTACTCTCTCTAGGCCCGGTGGGATCTATCAAGGATTTTCTCTGGGCTAAAAAATAGGGTACCTATCTGCATTCCAAGTTTATCGCTACATCATACAGAGTAAAGAATTTTTGCGGGAACGTGGAAAGAGTAGTGTCGTCCCATTGTATTTTTTCCAATTCTAGTGACTTTTCATGTGTTTATGCATAGAAATTGTGGTGTTTTATTCATAAACTACCGAATTATAAGCGCGAGAGTGAGAAAATGATATAATATGTGAAACATGACTTTTGGTGTTGCTTCCCAAACTCCATGAAAGCTTATAGTGAAGTCGCCACTACGTTACCTAAGTATGACTGAATTTGACTGGCACGGACTTTACTTGAACCTGACTGGACTTTGACTATAACTATAGCTACGAGGCAACTTATTTAACTTATGAAACTTGAGAATATAAAACACGCAAATCAAAAAAAACTTTTGCGCGTTTATAATTAATTAGTGTAATGAAGTTCATACTAGCCAACAACGTAAAGCAACGCAAGTGGCCGTAAGGGAATAAACTTATTTCATTCGGTCCCTAATTTTATAAAAGTATTTCATCTAGTTGATCTCATATAATAATATGTAAAAGTTTACAGGTATGTATATACCTGTAAACTTTTACAAACTTTTGCGATTTAAACATTTGTTTTTGTTTATTGTGTTATGGAGTACGATCATAAGCAAGTGTTCGCGATGTAGTTTCAGACACAGTTACTGTTAGTGTAGTGTTCCGCAGAGACTATCATACGTTTATTATAAGACCTAAATGAGGGTAGGAGGTAACAAGGCCCTTACTTTTCGCCGGGATGACCTACATTCGCGAGTCAGCTCGTGGCAACGGCTATTGCAACATGCCCGAAACGTCAAAATTAATAAACATATTGTTAGCAACCTACCCTCCTGCTCTGCCTACCTACCCGCCATTAGTAAAAAAAAAACAAAGCGCAATTCTTTTTACAAACATTTTCTCCCTCTGCGCGCATAGTGAACGCGCGTCTACAGAATCCGCGTCGGTAGTTATAAAGGTCACGTGAGTCAAATTATTGTGATTTATAAGAGTAAAGCGTAATTTTAATGTTAAGTGCTAGCAATACTTTGATAAAGGCAATTACTTGTAAAAATGTGTTATTTATAAAAATCCACTTCTGGTTTATCAAAATGTATATTACAAAATATTTTGTACGCAAATAAACATAAATATGATATGAAATGTTGTTTTTTATGTAAAAGTTTTGAGACGAATGAGATGCTCTCCAGATGGTAGATCTTTTGATATCTTCTGTCCGTGACCATTGCAGCGATACACAGAACTTTGAGTAGCAAAACAAAGCCCAAGGCATCGCTTTAGCGCTCATTACTTTGAGACTTTTGATAGTTTTTCTCGACAACTATGTAATTTCGCTAGCTACAGTATCCTTCAAATCGGAACACAGCAATTTTTACACACTACTGCTTAGCGGCTGCTTATAATATTACTACATATATATTTATTAGTCGGTAAAGGAAAATATTTTGAGATATCACACTAATAAGAATTTCTAATATTAGACACAGTCATAATTATGTTTGTCACCTGGAACTTGCGTACAAAATACCATGAAATTAGTTTTGTTTACTAACCTCGACTATGTTGCAATATTTCTATTTATTTGGCACTTACAACAGCTCAGAGAAAATACATAATCTGGGATAGTAACACACATTGACAGCCCTGTTGGTTCATTGGTAGTATATCTGCTCTAAGAGCTGAAGGGCGTGGGTTCGATTCCCACCCAGGACAAGCATTTTGTGACATAAACAAATATTTGTGCTGTGTCTGGGTGTACTGTATGTATTTACAAAAAAAAACTATTTAAGTATTCTGTCAGTTATCTGCCTTCCATAGCGCAAGCTCTGCTTAGTTTGGGGTCAGATGGCGCTGTGTAATGTCCTATGATATTTAAAAAAAAAACATTCAAACAATTATTTTGAGCGATCCTATAACTCAAACAAAAGGTACACGACAGGTGTTTTTTTTTCTACAGTGGCTTGTAGTTGCTATTTTAGGGATTAAAATTAACTTTAAATTTTATAAACATAAATTTAAAAAACTTTAAAATCAATACTACTCAACACTAGGGATTAGTTTAGCTGTTGTGTCAGTATCATTTAAGCATTTCTTCTTTTACGTTTTTGGCGTTGCAGTTTGTGCACTTGCCAGTATATCAAGTATATCCTGAAAAAAATAGCTTTCTTTACGCACAACAGAACATTTCTTCTCGCTGTACCGGTTTTAGATGAAAATTGAAATGCAGATAGTTTATACTCTAAATTAAGCTACTTTGTCTGTTTTTTTATTTTTTTTAATCTTTATTTTTTTTATAGAGTGTTTAGTCAAACATGACTATGCCACCCTCATTGGTCTATAACAAAATTTTCTTATTTCCTACGCTTATTATAAATACTGGTGATGCGGAACAGTGTTCTGGCCTCTTCCGATAAGGGATTAGCCAGCACACTGCTACACCACCCTACATCCTTCAGGTTAATATTAGTTTTTGCCAAAAAATCATATCGCTCAGCGTCGGTCCGGACACACTCCGCTATGACATGAAATGCGTCTTCGACCACCCCGCACTCCGTGCAGTTTGGCGTATCGGACTTGCCCATCAGGTAAAGGAATCTTACTTTGTCTGTAAACGTAGCTAGTTAACCATAAATACCAGACAAATATGAATTCGATTTATGCGCCGGGGTACGTAGATAGGTCAGTCATCAGGGGAATCGAATCACAAAGATTTATACAACAAAAACCTCCCAACGAAAAAATAAATCTGGTTGAAGGCGAAACATAGCATTGTCCCCATGCTAAATCTTGTCATACGGCACGGTTGTTTCGTCAACTACTATTTTAACTAAATTTTATATGTAAACGCAAAAATGGAACTAACTGTAATGAAACGGACGTGCCTCTCTCCTGATGGTAAGAGATCTGGGTGTGAGTGAATCGGTTTCTTTTAGGCGAGCAAGCTCCACCGTAGACCGCATCTTCGTTAAATAGGGTAAGTTGCCGGTCTAGCTTATATGTAATTTTAAAAAAATGTGTACCTGACACATGTCCAATTGTCCATGACCATTGTCGATACACAGAACTTTGAGTAACAAAATCAGGGCATCGCTGCTTTGGCGCTTATTACTATGAGACATTCGATGGTTAGTCTCAACAGCCCTGCAATTTTGCTAGCTGCAGTACCCTTCAAACCGGGACGCGGGAATGTTTTTGATGAAATGTTTTTCTTCACTTGTGCTGTAAGACTATTTTCACCATGACAAATTTCATGATTTTAGTTTAATAAGAAACACTCTTTATATTTTGATTTATTTGGTCTTAACTGATAGACATTAAAAACAATAAATTGAACTGATACAGGTTTATAGTACAGTTCCTATGAAATAAAATAAGTTGATTTTGAATTTTCTATATCTTTTATACATTTTTAGGTACGAAACTCTATAAAGAGAATAAAAATACTCACTGTGTAGCGGGGTTAACATGGAGGCAGCCAACTTTCACCGACACCAGGTGCGGGTCGTGGAAGTCTGAGGGGGTCGTACAATGCGATGTGTTTTCCACCTTCAACGTCTGTGAAGTCATCCTGACAAAAAAAGAAACATGACAAACAAACATCGAAAACTTGATACCAATAAAATTTATTTTGTAGCGATGATAGCTCAGTGGTTAGTGCGGTCGGTTCACATGCCGAAGGGCGTGGGTTCAACCCCCTACAATGAGCTTGAGCTGTCGGTGAAGGAAAACATCGTGAGGAAACCATAACATGGTGGTGGTACTTTCTAGTACTCGGCTGGCTAGCTACCACCCTCAAGTTGAAAATCTGCCGTCAAGCACCTAACGGTGTGTTCCGGGAGCCTCACTTGAGAGCCAGTTTCATTCAGGTGTGCTTCACCATCTTCGACCACACCTTCACTTAACATCAGATGAGATGTGGTCAAACACCTATACCGGTGACCGTGGTTCACGTTTGACCACACCCTGCCTGATGTTAAGCAGGATGCAGGCCAAGATGAAACACGCTTACCTAGAAAAAACCTGTTTAGATACTCTAGATTTGAAGACACCCAAATTGTACTTCGCGGGAAAAACATCACACTGTTTTATAACACTATAATTGGCACAACTATAATACTAAATAACACTACTAGAAGTTTTGCCGCTTAAAAAACGGACGTTCTTTCCCACGTGGATAATCCTTTAAGAACAGTTGAAGGATTATCCACGTGGGAGATTATGCGACTCTGACAATAATACATAAAACAGGTCACTACACGTCTGTTTCTCACAGGAAAAGTTATTTAGCCCTTCTTATTTTGCGTCTCAATGTAAGGGCGCGTTTTCACTGAGGTGGAAATGAGCGGAACGACAAGGAGGGTAATCTATCATACTTTCGAATGTTTCATTGTACGAATTGTAGTTTTTTTTTTTTAATTATTATTATACGCTCCACAGACGCTGGGGTCCGTGACCGTTGTCAACTTTAGTTACAATTTTTTTTACAATTTTACGTTACAAAAAGAGGAGAGGTTAGTAGGATCTTAATCTAAGGTTAAAGTAGGTACTAGATTGTGTGTATACCGCGAGCAGACCAGCGACCCGCAAGCAGCACCCGATCACGAGTATGACGCATGTGCCAGCCATCGCCCTCCTCAACCATATCTAAGGGAAGAGAGCGACCCGACACACGACGCCGCCGCAAGAAGGAGCCTTCGATGGTGAGCATGAGGCATACACACAATCCTTATTTCTATTTACATGAGTTTCCGTTTGAAATCGCCTCCTCCCGACTCAAGGCCTCCATCATCGCCGTGTTTCGATCTTTGATGGCCATCTGCAAATTATATTCTTTGATGGTCTTCGGTGACGCAGCCGACGCACGACGCACGAACCGACAGAATTGTATTTAGCAACGTTTGGTTCACTGAGGTTTCTTTTGATAAATAGATAGAAACTCTTGATTGTGTACACTAGGGCTACAAAAAATAGCAATGTAATACAAACAAGAGTTAGTGCCACTAGTGTAAGTCGCGAGTAACAGCTAGTGATAAATGATAGCCCATAACAAGGCCACGTACGGCATAAGGTTACTTTTTTTTCAAAAGCAAATACAAATTTTTGGAAATTGATTTATCTATTATACTAGCCACGCCCCGCGGTGTTACCCACTACGCTACATTATTCATTGGTATTTATTTGGGTTCTTATTTTTTTACATTACATATTATTTTAAAACATAAATAATATAAAAAAACTTTAAAACTAGGGTGCTGCCGGCAGCGGGGCAGGGCTCAAGCTGCCGGTGGATAGGGCTGCAGAGTGAGGAACCTCCTCACAATGCGCGCCGTGTCAAAGACTGCCTTTTAAAACTGACCCTTGAACCAACCGTCTAGCGAGAGTCTCTTAAGATGTTGGTCGAGACTTCGCTATAAGACCGTTTACCGTTACTACTATCGGGACAATGATCGTCGAATCAACATCCCACATGGCGGTTATCTCGTAAGCCAAGTCAAGGTACTTCGAGAGATAATTTATCTATAACAAACTTGACATTGTTTTTTTTTTAATTTATACTATTTTCTGTAATTTTTTCTTGATCAAATTCACATGACGAGTTACAGCAAAACATGAGAACTAATTCAATAGTTATAATAACAATGTAAACCCTATTTTTTGTAAATAAATTTCATTCAATTTAATTTCATCACGTCTATGTGTAAATCCAGGATAACAGCTACCTCCATACCAAATTTCATCCGAATCCGTTCAGTAGTTTTTGCGTGAAAGAGTAACAAACATCCATCCATCCAATCTTTCATATTTATAATGTTAATGGGATTTATATCTTGGAAAATGACGTGGTTTTGACAGGTTTTCCTTTTAGTTATGCGGAATTATTGCCTAATTTTATCGGAATCTCCGACTATATTTATATCTATTTACGACATAATTATCATTTCTGTTGCAGTGTAAACGTACCTTTACCGTTTCTACTAGTGACCCTATCTTGGCGGTTAGTCCCTTGCCGCATATACGTGTGTGAACAGAATGAAAACCACCGTCAAATATTAAATTGGCTTGTTTTATTACTTGCTAGCCTATGTTTAGAAAGGGTGTGCTCAGAAAGGTACATTTTAAGTTCAGAATGTACGTCGTAAACTGTGACATTTTGACGGTATTTGTGTGTCAGCTTTCTCCCAATTTTATACAGAACACTTGTTAAAAAATACATTTGCGAGTACCTAGGTCGGATAATTGTAACAACGACGGGCTTAAGAATTACCAGAATTATTAATTATAAGGAGCAAGCTACGAAATTGGCTATTAGAGGTCTTGTTTTACGGCTTCGACGATTATTTTAAATTAAGATTATTTAGTACTAAGATTATTAAATTATTATTCACGAGCGGACTCCTCGCGGTTTCGCCCGCGTAGTTCCCGTTCCCGTGGGAATACAGGGATAAAAAGTAACCTATGACACCCGGGGATGGTGTAGCTTCCCATCAGTAAAAGAATTTTTGAAATCGGCCCAGCAGTTTTAGAGCCTAGGCTAGTCCTTGTTAAGTGACGGTGTGGTTGAAGATGGTAAACACACCTAGCCTGGAATGCAACTGGTTCTTTTTTTATTTTTTTTTAATAGCTGACAGGCTAGGTGTTTGACCACAGCTCACCTGATGTTAAGTGACGGTGTGGTCGATGATGGTAAAGCACACCTAGCCTGCTAGCCTGGACCTCAAGTGAGGCTGCCGGAGTACACCGTTAGATGCTTGGCGGCAGATTTTCAACTTGAGGGTGGTAGCTAGTCAGCCGAGTACTAGAAAGTACCCTACCACCATGCTATGGTTTCCTTACGATGTTTTCCTTCACCGGCAGCTCGAGCTCATTCTTGGGGTTTGAACCCACGCCATTTGACATGCGAACCAACCGCGCTAACCGCTGAGCTATCATCGCTACTAAAGATGTATGATGATGCTCTCAAGTGAGACTGCCGGAACACCGGTAGATCCTTGGCGGCAGATTTTGAGCTTGAGAGTGGTGACTAGCCAATTAAAGACCTACCACCGCGCTATGATTACTTCACGATGTTTTCCTTCACCGACATCGAATCCTACTACCTATAAGCAGGATAAATTAGAAGAAAACAATCATTATACCTATACTTATAAACATAAAAAGGCATAGCAAGGCATATTTTGTTTCTAGTCTAGATTCTTAAACTATATCTAGAAACTAGATATTTATTGTGACAAATCGTCGCGAACAATTGTGTTGCCTAGAATCTTAGATACAAAAGGTAAGCTATACCTATAGTAAAATTATAAAAAGGAATAACATTCGCCTGTCCTGTGATAACAAATTTATAACAATGAAGGACGATATAATAATATTATTAGTATGAAACATGATTTTAAAACTACCAAAACACGGTTTTGTTTACTTTTAACTAAAATTGGTCGATTTCATTAAAGGTAGAATCGTTTATACATGAAAGATAAACAACAAATCTACAAAGTTACTTTCGAAATAATATTAGTTTTGAAGTATGATAATATGGGATAGTAATTAACTCTTCACGTTACTACAAGTTAAGAACCAAATGAGTTGACCTCTGTCCTTTCGGTTCTATCCCTTCAACATTAAACTGATAGGTATCGTATAATAAATAATTGGTCAGTTATCTTCCTACACGTCATTAATACCGGGTACAAGTTTCAGTAGTTCTTAGATAAGTAATTGATTTTTATTTATCTGTATCTACAATTGGACATCTCAATATCACAGTATCTATCAGTTATTGAACTTCATCATCGTCATCATCATTTCAGCCGTAGGACGTCCACTGCTGGACATAGGCCTCCCCCATTGACTTCCATAAAGACCGGTTGGAAGCGGCTCGCATCCAGCGCGTTCCTGCGGTCTTTACTAGGTCGTCTGTCCACCTTGTGGGTGGACGTCCTACGCTGCGCTTGCCGGTCCGTGGTCTCCACTCCAGAACTTTGCAGCCCCATCGGCCATCAGTTCTGCGTGCTATGTGCCCTGCCCACTGCCACTTCAACTTGCTAATCCGTTGGGCTATGTCGGTAACTTTGGTTCGTCTACGGATCTCCTCATTCCTGATTCGATCTCGTAGGGAAACTCCGAGCATAGCCCTCTCCATAGCGCGTTGTGCTACTTATTATTGAACTTAGTATTGTATAAAATTTACATGCTTTATTTTGTACTAGCTGCGCACTGCTAACTCTGTAAATAACTTGTACGAAGAATTTAACTTGTCTAAATCATTCATCCGTTTCCAAAACATCTTTAAACTAGTTTCACAAACTGATTTCCCAAACGCGTTTTTCCCAAATTAATTTAAGATAAAAACTGAATTATTCAAACAATTCAATCTAGAACTATCCTGCGCAGAGTTTCTTGAACTATATTAGAAACAGGAAACTAATCGAAGAATAATCTGTATTAAAGATTGTGTCTTTGATCTAGATAGGTTGAAACGTTCGACCGTAGCTACTGTGTTCGTAATATATTGTTTTTTTTTATACATAGTGGCGCACGGCTTTTAATAATAAAAATAAATTAATAAATAAAAAATATCGCACGAGATGACCCCAAACTAAGCAAAGCTTGTACTATGGAAGTCAGATAACTGATAAATACATTTTGTAAAAACATACTTATAATAAATACAGCAACAGAACAAACATTTGTTTTTACCACAAAGTGTTTATCCTGAATGGGAATCAAACCCACGCCCTTCAGCTCTTGGAGCAGACATACTACCAACAGGGGTGTCTGCTTTTAATCCATTTTTTTGCCAAAAAAAAAATAATGTGGAATTTCTGCTAGTATCGCACGAAGCTTTTCACACACTTTGTACACATGCTTAACCTAGTTAAATTTATTGTCAATTTTATAATACCTAGGTAACTTAGTTGAGACACTTTTCGCAGCTGCAAACAATCTTTAGTGCACGATCCTATGTAAAAATCTATAATATCTATGTGGGCAATCGTGATCGCTGATGTATGCATAGGAACTTTGTTTTATTTCCATTTAGGACACATAAATCATGAGATAATTTATAGGTTACCGTTAAATCAGATCTGAGCTGCTGTTACACATTATTATCTTTGTCAGCGGAAATCAAACGAGTATTATCTGTAAACTGGTATACCTTGCAATGGCTAATCATATTATTCATGTCGTTGACATAGGATAAGTAATGCAACGGGCCTAGCACCGACCCTTGAGTTGTACCTTCCGAAACGAAAATTAGGTCGCTGAACTCTGAACCTATCCTCACTCGATAGCTCCGATCTTCAAGGTAGTTTTAAAACCAGCTTATCAGTTTGCCTCTGACGCTACTATTGTCTAACTTTTGAACTAACAACTTATGCCTAAGTATGTCAAACGTCTTACTAAAATCAATGAAAACTAAAGGTGCCTTGTGGTTACCGTGTTTCTTAACATTTAGTTAAGTTTTTATATCATCAGAGAATGGGAACAACAGCAGTGTTGTGCTCTTTTTAGAATTCCGTACCCAAAGGGTAAAATGGGACTCTGTTACTTAGTAATAGAGTCTTAGACTCCGCTGTCCGTCTGTCTGTCTATTTGTACGTCTGTCACCAGACTGTATCTTATGAACCGTGATAGTTAGACAGTTGAAATTTTCACACATGATGTATTTCTGTTGCCGTTATAACAACAAATAACTAAGAAATAGAATAAAATAAAAATTTAACGGGGCTCCCATACAACAAACGTAATTTGTTTGTAGATAAACTCACGTACGTCTTCGTGCGCGAGTCTGACTCGCACTTGGCCGCTTTTTTAGTAAGTACTCCGCATTATTAACATAACTATTTTCAATCGACATTTTAACCAGTGGCCTATTTCGATTCCCGAGTTTTGAGTCATTTAAGTCTAAGGATAGACCGACGCGTTGGGATCCAGCACCCTTGAAAAGGGGCAGTTCTATGGCTGTCCTTTGTTTCAATAAAGAAGTAATGAAACGAAATAAACGCTCTTCTGATGTCAAGAGATAACGTCTGTTCATGACCATTCCAGCACCTAGAACTTTAAGTAACAAAACAAAATCCAGGGCATCGCTGCTTTAGCGCTCATTACTTTAACATTCAGACAGACGTTCGACGGTTAGTCTCAATAGCCCTGTAATTTCTCGCATAGCTACTGAAATAATGAGCAAAGCGTGTGAATAGCTAATGAGTTCAAAGAGACGCGCGATGCGTGGGCTGAAGGAGCATAATGCAAAAGCACTTGCATCGACCTACATTACATCCTCGACCAACGCGGAGCCAACTTTTGAAATCGCTACTAAGCAACCCATCACTATCCAAAATTCTAGACTAATAAGTATTATAAAAACGTTTGTAACACTGTAGCTGTGTCTGTTTATTACCTTTCCACGTTTATAATCTGATCTTATTGTAATTCATAAATAATAAATAAATATAATCGGCAGCACTAATGCTGAGAACTAACCTTTTTTGTTGCACTGGACACTACAGCAACAATTTCTACATATTATTATAGTGTTTTTTGTTGTTGTAGTGTTGTTTGTGTCAAAATAAATGTTTTCTTTCTTTCAAATTAAACAAGAAGATATTTAATATCATTAGGATTGACATAGGCTACATTATTTTATATTCACATAAAGTTGGTTATCCACGCGAGCGAAGTCGCGGTCAATGGCTAGTAACAATGTGAAAGCGAAAGTTTGCGTATATACGTATGTATGTTTGTTTATTTTTTTTTATGATGTAACGGTTTAACAGACATTTGTGCCTAGACGAAATGCGGAATGTAGATATCTAATAACCTGGCACCAATAGCCTATATTGGTGCCAGGTTATTGGCCCTAGGAAAAACGTGTGAAACTCCAGGGCGAAGCAAGTAATGCCATATAATTTGTTTCGGAATGTCTGCATTATCTGTCTCCTTAAAGGTACAACTTTTCCCCCTATTACCATGTAATGCGACAACGTTACATTGTTTTTGTTTAGTTTGTAATGATACCAATTATTAAAAACACATTAAAAAAGTGACTAGGCTTATTATCCGCTTGTTTTAAATTCTAAAAAATGAATATTATTAACTACATCTACACTAATATTATAAAGAAGAAAGATTTGTAGATTTTTGTATGTTTGTAAAGAATAAACACAAAAACTACCGGAACGATTTCAAAAATTCTTTCACCATTAGAATGCTACATTATCCCCGAGTAACATAGGCTATATTTTTTCAAGTTTTGTTTACCCGTGCAAAGCCGAGACGAGACGCTAGTTATTTCTAATCGTATAACAATATAATTACGAATGATTTGCACGTATTCAGCAAGGAATCTCATGCAAGTTAAGTTAGATAATAAGGCCCTTGAAATACACGTATGCCCGGGCACCGGTAAAGAATTATGAGCCTCATTTAATACCAAAGTAGGGACGTCTTTTATGTAGAAAAAAAAACTAGGATTGACTCATAAATAGTGGAGTTAATCGTTTATACAAACTCTCGACTCCAAGAACTTAATCTGTAAATTATGTTTGTTTGTTTTTAACCATGGGCCTCTACTCTACAGCCGTAAAAAGCTAAGAACCTTCACCGTCATCAATAACGTTATTTAGGCATCGCTCAATCTCATTCATATAAAATTTTATAATTAAAACTTACTTGCAAACTGCTTTCATCCACTTGTAATTTTAATTAATATTGTATTCGTTGATAATAACGTAACCTGTTTCTAATGTGAGCTTGAATTTCTGATCACCGATACCTTAGAACTTTTAGTTAATTAATACGAGAGTCATTAATCATTTGAACACTATGACATTTTTTTAAACGGGAAATTGCAGGTATTTAAAAATTGACCGAGACGGGTGCCTGGGGAAAAGGCCGCGGCAATACTGAATGAAGCTGTGAAAACAGCGCAAGACGATGTTATGTATGTATATGTATTTTGTTAGCTACTCCCCGCGATTTCACCCTCATAGCCATCAGAGGCGCTAAGGCATAGAAAAGATGTTGTTTGTTGGAATAGAATGTGATCTATAATCAAACTATATTTGTTATTATGTTGTCTGAACTAATAGAAAAAAAAAGAAATGAAAAAATGTAATGTTGCATTTTTTTTTAAGCGATGGTTTGGAACGTTTAATTTTATTAATATCAAACTTAAAAAGAGTCATAATTACCAAAAACGGTAACATGTGATTTTTGCTAAGTAATAAAATAACAACATTTTAATTTTTGTTTGAAAGGTTTAAAATACTAAGGCGTAGAATAGCTATTTGAAAGACTCCGTTCCAATTTACGTAATAAGTAAAAAATTTTTTTTTTTTTATTAACTTGCCCATCGGGCAGGCTAAAGCTGTATAATAAATTAAAAGGTAACTAAAGAAATTCCTAACTTTAAAAAAAATTAGAGCTATTTACAAAACCCCAATAAATATTGGTGTTAGTATTTTTTTAACAAAACGGAACATATTTTTTAAAAACAAACGTTTTAAAAAAGCAATTTCCCATAACGCCTTACATGACGGCTATATGGGGCGCTGTTCTAGCTTATGTATCATTTAGGTATGTACTGAGAATTTATTTTTGAAATTGGCACCTTGAATAATGCCTATAGATGTCACTGTGAAAAAACAACCCAAGACAGCTGCAGGGGATAAACGAAATCCATACTAAATTAGAACCAAATCCGTTTATATGTTATGGAAATGCTAATAGAAAAACGTATTCACCCTTTTTCACACATTTATGTGTTTTCCCTGTAACTTGTTTTGGCATGAAAGAGCGAAAGTGACACATTTGTCTGGGTTATAAAACATCTTCCACCACACCGCGAGCTGTGGTCAAACAACAACCATAAAAAAATTGGGTCAAGTAATTTAACATAAATTTACAGCGATGACAATAAACAATATGTTTACGAACTGACAAACTGGTTACTCGTTCGGAATATTTTAAAATGTAGAAATCGTGACCAAAGAGATTTTTTGGTATACCACAACCAATTTATTTCTACGATTGTGTTTAGGCGCCACAATCGCAAAGGATCTGCAACATCCAGTAATATTTTCAGTTCCAATATTCCCCCAACTCTACAAAATAAGTTATCTTTTCCTTTCGTGCCATGATTTATCTGTAGTAGTGTAAAAGGGATTCTTCAGTTCTGTCAAGGTCAGGGTGAAAGATACTGCGAATTTAAACTCTATTGGCGCAGATTCAAGGAGTGGAGAGTACGGTATTTACACGACCTATTTTTAGGGCTCGATTTTTTTGAATAGAAAAAAATAACGTTCTTGACAGCAACAGTTAAAATGGATATATGTACATAGGTATATCTTACGAATATAAATAAAACTGTGCTGTCACAGCAAAGAAGAGAAAAGGAGAAGGAATTTTAAAATAATGATTGTTTGCGTCCCTCGAGCATTCATGCTTACCATCGAAGGCGCCTTATTGAGGCGCCGTTTTTTTATAATAAATAGTCTTACGTTTGATCACCACCTCACCTGGTGTTAAGTGATGATGCGGTCTATGATACTCTACACATACTTGATGTAATTTTTATTTATTAATTTTTTTATTTTAAACCATAATTAAATTTACAATATAGTCAAATAAAAATACAATGTGAAATGTAATAATAATTGAGTCAAATAAAATTAATGTCAATTAGAACTATTTAGAGTCCACCCGCGCATCGAGCCTATAAAAACAGTCAAAACAGCCTATAGTCATAAACATTTCATGAGAGTAAAAGGTACAAAGTTAGCATCAAGTCTTTGATGACATATAGTTACAAAGTACCTTACAGATATTTTTTTTTCTCTTTTACACTTATGAAACTCGGGCGTCATGACGCTTAAAGAGACTTTTAGTAGGCTTAAATTACAGAGTGGCTTGTTATAATTTATTAGGCCGAAAATCTAAGCCAGTTTCACTTTGATGAGCATTTAACATTGCATGACTATGAATTGCTCGAGCTTGGTACTACTGTTCCATTATTAATTTAATTAAAGATTAATAATGTGTATTTTCTGGAGACACTTCTCGAATGAGTGAACATCAATTAAATCTTATTACGAGGACGATGATGAAACTTCTTATTCAATAGCACTGTTCTGTTGCCGGGTCCATCGCGTACTTTATACCATTCAATGGTATCGCTGTGCGGTTGCCAAATCAATCGCGTACTTTTTACCATACAATGATATCGCTGTGCGGTTGCCAAACCCATCGCGTACTTTTTACCATTCAATGGTATCGCTGTGCAGTTGCCGTATCCATCGCGTTGCACGGACGGAAACCAATATTGTGCCTAGGACTTGCGCTCCAGGTGGTTTCAAGGGCTCTTTTCGACTTTACTCCCGTTGCTCTCATCCCTACAAATTTGATATGGTCCTACCAACTCAGCCTTGGATACTTTGTTTTTTTTTTTTTTTTAATTTATATTTTTCATGGCAGACCTTGGTATTTTAGTTGAGAAATTTTGCTAATATTTCTCTAGCTCTCATTTCTACTGCTTATAAATTAACCACTAAACCATTTATTTTATCGTGTAGTCTTTTCCCCACTAAACATTAAGTTTCACAAGTTCTTCATGTTTGAGTTTTCTTGGAAATAGTAATATGTATGGACTGGCATATACCAGGCCATACATATTACTTTAAGGCTAACGAAGTTTCAGCAGCCGAGTTGGGAAACCGTCTGGCTTTCAATCTCGATGTCCTTTCTACGTTATGTGCGTATTGCCACTGACTTGAAACTGTGAAGGAAAACGTCATAAAGAAACCTACATGTCCGAAAGTTTTCGAACATGTGGTGAAATCTGCCAACGCGCACTTGGCCAGCGTAGCCTTACCTTTCTTACAATGAGAAGAGGTCTGCGGCTTGCCGTGTGACTATTCATAAATAAATAAATATCGTAGGACATTATACACAGCGCCATCTAACCCCAAGCTATGCAAAGCTTGTACGATGAAAGATAACTGACAGATACTTTTTTTTATAAATACATACTTATCCGACTAATATTATAAATGTGAAAGTTTGGATGGATGTTAGATGGATATCACCCTTTCACGCAAAAACTACTGAACGGATTTGGATGAAATTTGGTATGGAGGTAGCTGAGACCCTGGATTAGAACATAGGCTACTTTTTATCTCGAAAACATATAGCGGGTAACATTGCCGGGCGCGAACTATTAAATAAAAAAATAAATATCGTAGGACATCACACACAGCGCCATCTGACCCCAAACTAAGCAAAGCTTGTACTATGGAAGTCAGATAACTGATAGAATACTTAATTACTTTTTTGTCAATATATAGAACAAATATATGTTTATCCTGGGTGGGAATCGAACCCACGCCCTTCAGCTCTTAAAGCAGACATTCTACCAATGAACCAACAGGGCTGATCCAGATAGTAATGACGAGATACATACATACTTACACAGTCCTAATATTTACACTAATTAACAATAAACATATTTCCTGTTAAAGTTGTTTAAATAAATAGATGCAATCAATATCATTCGTCAATCAGCCATATTGATGTGTCAAAAACGTTATAAAAATTAAGACACAGCTTAAGATTAGTCTGTTACTCATATCTTATACTAAAAGCTACTTAACTTGATAGTAAATCTAAGCAAAAGGTCTAGGTAGGTACGACCGTAGTACCAGATATGTTACCGCCAAACAAATTAGTGTGCAAACATTACTGTGTTCCGATAATGGTACTGCGTCTAGCGAATGTACTGTTCTGTTGAGTTGACTAACCATAGAATGTCTCAAAGTAGTGAGCGCCGAAGCGGCGATGCCTTATAAACTTTGTTTTGTTACTCATGAACAAGCGCTATATCCTACTATCATAAGAGCTTCTTGTATGTCTCCTTATTTTTACGTATAAAAAAAAGAAAAAAGAAATTCTTTAGAATATAAAGGCACAAAGAAGATGCGTCTACCGTGAAAAGGGTGTCAAAAGATACTGTGAGTATTCTCAGCAAATAGTTTGGACTGTTTAGCATATCGATTCTGCTTGGTTACTTCTTATAGATTTCTTCATAATCGGTATTTGGTACAACGTAATTTGGCTTGAATGATCTGTGAACGAATTTATATTTATAATTCATCTTTTCGTATTCATGCCCGCTTAGAATTAAAACCAGCCCTACGGGCGTTGAACTTTTTATTACGATTTCTAGAAACGAAAATCACATTAGGTACGTATGCGTGGGTGATAAGATTCGGAGTCGCGTAGCATTTTCGTGAACATGAAACCCAAAGATTTGAGTATGCGGGTAGAAGCTCTATCACTCAAACTAACAAATCAGTATCACGTATCAGTGCGTATCTTACTCAAAATATTATTAACCGTGCGTCAAGTTGGTTTATAGATAGACTGAGAGCCGGTTGTAGTAAACCCTCACTTAGCCTCACTTGAGAGCCAGTTCCATTCCAGGCTAGGTGTGCTTTACCATCTTCGACCACACCGTCATTTAACATGACAGGTGAGCTGTGGTCAAACAACTAGCCTGTCTAGCTATAAAAAAAACCCCCCTACGTCATCGGAACAGACCAATATTTTTGAACAAAGTGCCTAAACAAGGTCACATTCGATTAGCGATAACGCTAATAGCCAAACATGTACAGGATAAACTGTTGAAATACCACGTAGACAGCTTTGTTTGTCAAACTCGTACACTTTTTATTTTTCTATTAGAGTTATCGCTGATCGAATTTTACTTTGTTTAGGCCGTCATGACTAGAGCTATCGATTGGCATATAATATGGCATCTTGGTATGACATAGGCTGAGGTTTTTTTTCAACCTTAAGCTCCAGGGTAGGATAAGGCTACCCTAATTTTTGTAGATACTACTTGATGAGGGCTATTGAATGTACTGCGTCGCTACTTTGTACTCAATTCTCAAAACTCAACTCGTAAAACTTGCCCCAAAGTCCAACCTCATTTTTACCTACTGTACATAAATCTCTGGGTTAGACTCTGGCAGACCAAGTATTTTTACGTAACTTTTATTATTCTACATCCCTATATAAATGTATGGAGGTCTCATCTTGGCACTCGATGACATAGGGTTTAGTACAGCAGGCCCTCAGTCTAAGAAACCCTGGAAAGTTTTGCTATTATTAATTTCATGACAGTAATTTTTCAAGGTGTAAGAGGAAAGCTTTCTAGTCATTCCGTACATAGCAAGTGAATCGGTCGCCTTGACGCAACGACACACAATTTTGGCGACCTGCAACTTTGGTGTTATCAATATAATGTTTGTATTTATATTTAACAGTTTTACTCGCGTAGTTCCTGTTCCCGTGGGAATATAGGGATAAAAAGTAGTAAGCTTATGTCACCCGGGGATAATGTAGCTTCCCAACGGTGAAATAATTTTTGAAATCGGTGTAGTTGTTTCGGAGCCTATTCAATACAAACAAACAAGTAATAAAATCCTTCCTCTTTATAATAGTATAGATAGATAGACAAGTCAACGAGTCAACCACAAGCTTAATAATCAAAACTTATCAACTGACTCTAGATGGTCGTGCGTTCCTTTTGTGCGTTTCGTGCGTTTTTTAAACATTTTTTTTTTTACTGTTCAAGTATTAAGCAGTAGTGTGTAAAATTACTGTATTTTGCTTGAAGGATTTTGCAGTTAGCAAAATTACATCAGTATTATTGAGACTAACCATCGAATGTCTCAAAGTACTGAGCGCCGATGCCCTGGACTTTGTTTTGTTTTAAGTTATGTGTACCGCAGCAATGAAACGAAAAATGAAATAGTTATTTTCAGATTTTTATCCATTACATGACCATTCCATTGCAATGATCATGGATAGGCGTTTTTTCTTACAATCAGGACGTCTAGTTCGTCTCATTATTTGCTTTTACAGTAATTACCAACAATTAAGATTCAAGATTCAAAATATTTATTGCTTCCATACAGTACCTATAAGATGTTGTAAGTACAAAAAAGTATAATATAGGGTACACAGGCAAATATGGAACCTGTCTGGGATAGCTTAGAACATTTAAAAGAGAGGAGAAAGCATTACTTTAAAAGCCAATTTTTTTTTATAAAGTAGTTTTTAAATGTCATATTTTTTATCATAAATTTATTCTGAAAATAAACTACTTTTCCGTCAGAAATTACGTCGAGATATGTATATATATATACTACATATCACTTGTGTTATTTTCAAGAGCATTCCCCTTACGCCCTGTAGGTATATTACCGTCAGGTTTGTTTTATTTATCGTAGTATTTACTTTCAATGATTACAGTAGGATTTTCCTCTATTATCTCAGTATTAGCGATATTAGCCAACACCGCCATCCCTTGGACAAAAACGATTGGAATTGCTTATTCATGAGCAAGGAAGCATTTGCAATAACATGCTAGGTTATCCAATAGACGGCGACATAAGCAGGCTAGCTGAGACTTGTTTTTTATAATCCGCCATCTAATACTATTAATTGAGCAATACATAATAAAAATAAAATTAATATATCTATACATGTAGGTAGGTATTTATATATACATACGGCTTACAAACTTACTATTGGCGTTTATAAGTACTTACATACCCCACTCTGCTATGATTCAGTTCAGGAAGGGTCGAAAGGTCGTCAAAGCCCTGAGCAGTAACTTGATTTAAAGCTTTAACCTAATCTCATAATTGTATTTAACATAATAGGCTTAGTTTAATCGCCGAGTGTTACAGCATAAGTAGTTAATTTGCATTAAAACGAAATCACTGAAAACAGCCCACATAATATGTAAGTCCGAGTGGCGAATGTGTTTTGCCAATCGTCAAACTAAAAATAAAAATAAAAAAAATAAATAAACAAAAATGTTTATACGTAATCGTCAATCGCGATCTCAAATTAAAAACTATATCGCGATGTATAAAATGCCACTGAGACTGTGACTAGTAGACTAGTGCCAAATCTCTCGCATTACATACAAACCTTTGTATGCATCTTCTCCTTTGTTTTTGGCATCGCACTTTGTTTATTTGCCAGTGTCAAGTATTTCATTATTTTTAAGTTAAGATAAATCTAGTAAAACAAGTCACGGTCACAGTCAAAGTAACACAAAGTCAAGGTAAAGTCTGATCATGCCCTAGTAAAGTAGCGGCAGCTTCGAAGGAGTTTTCGAAACATACAACAAAAAGTAATGTTTCACCACATTATATCACTTTCCCACACTCGCGCTTGTAATTCGATATTTTATGAATAAAACACTACTATTTCCATAGATAAATACTTGAAATAACACAAGTTTTGGAAAATATCATCATGACACGCGACCTTTCCGCGACCCTACCAAAACTTTTTGTTTATATCACACAATAAAATTCTGATCGGAAATGTTCGCGGTAACGGAACAATCTTTTTTTTCTATCTCCGACCATAGCTGGTTTGTGTATTGTGCCAGTTCTCGAGTTTTCAGTAAGAAACATGTCACTGCATTGTAATACTTTTTAAAACATGTACCTATATCTTACAAGTGTTTATGTTACAAACTGTTGAATTATAATAAACGAGTGTGGTATGTGATAAATTATGGTGAATCATGTATTTGTGTGTTGATTCCAAAACTGTTCTAGTAAAGTTACCATTACTTTATTAGGGCATGGACTAGACGTAACTTATTTCACTATAGACTATCTTGAAACACTTGGAAATGTGAATTACTTGACATTGGCATAACGTACAAAGTACATTGCCAAAAAAATGAAAAAATAAACGCAAGTGAAAATTGATGGTAAAAAAAAATGGTTTTGGCGGGAACGCGGAAAATGTCATGTAGCCCTATTATATTTTTTTCCAAAACTAGTGTTATTTCAAGTATTTATCTATGGAAATAATAGTGTTTTATTCATAAAATATCGAATTACAAGCGCGAGTGTGGGAAAGTGATATAATGTGGTGAAACATGGTTTTTCGTGTAGCTTCCAAAACTCAATCGAAGCTGATAGCAAAGTCGCCACTACTTTACTAAAGCATGACTGGACTTGGCTGACACGGACTGGACTTTACCAAAACTGGCATTTGACTACTTTTTAACTTATGACACTTGAAAATATCAAACACTTGACACTGGTAAATGCGACGCCAAAACAAAGAAGAAGAAGGCAAAAATAACTATAGACGCTTTGACCTTTGCATTGTGGTAGAAGAGTATGAAGAGAAATATGGAAACCAATATTACGCAATGTAAAAGGAAAGAAAAGTACTCACTACCAGCAATTTCTGAGAGTGGTAACGAAGCCAAAATGTTTGGGGCAATGGGGTGTGTGTGCACCTTCATATTTAAAAAAAAATTGCAATGAATAGTTCTACTTTTGGTCAATGAGACAACACTCAGGGGAAAGTATTTTCGGTAAGCCCTGTTGCAGATTTTATAAAAACGGGGTTATAAGCTTGGAGTGTTCTATGCCGAAAGAAGGTCCTTACAATCATCACTATGTATAACTTTTACTATAGGCACAATTATGAAATCGTAAAAAAATTGCATCGAAAAAGTTAACCTTTGGTTCGTGGATCCAACAAGCAGCACAATCCACAATCACAATCCAGCAAGCATTTTCAAACCGGAACACGGTAATGTTTGCACACAAACATTACCGTGTTCCGGTTTGAAAATAGTACTGCAGCTAGCAAGGCTGTTGAGACTAACCATCTAGTCTCAAAGTAATGATCGCTAAAGCAGCGATACCATGGACTTTGTTTAGCTACTAAAGGTTCTGAGTATCGCTGCAATGGTCATGAACAAGCGTAGGAGAGCGTCTCGTTCGTCTCATTAACTTTACAAAAAAATAAATAAAATAAAATATGGAGCTAAGTTCAAAGTTGAGTCCATTGAAGAAGTTATTTATAACGATGTGTCTAACCCAGTCTAGTACACTCCAAGCTATAACCCTATATAAAAAGACTAGCTATATATAACTCTGTATAAAACTAGCTACAAACAAATCAACAGAATAATCTTATTTACAAAAAATCACGATTTAAAAATGTTATTACTAATCATAATCGCCTTGATAAATAACTAATTACGAATATTTTTAAGTTATCATGTCGCCGGCCGGCGCGGGAGTCCAATCCAACCAAGAAATAATCTATTGATTCTAAAAACAGTTCACAATTTCACATTTAGTAACGCTTAGTAACGCGACAGACCGCGGCGCGAGTGCACGCGTTCAAATCCAAAATGGCGTCGGTGTTATTTCTTCTTCTAGTGACAACTGCCGCGGTGCTCGCGCAAGGGCCTAACCCCACAGTGAGGCTGCCGAATGGTCTTCTTCAAGGATCTTGGAAGGTGTCAACCAAAGGTCGTGTCTTTGCCAGCTTTCAAGGAGTGCCGTATGCCAGACCCCCAATTGGAAAGTACAGATTCAGGGTAAGCCCTCAAATATTTATGCTTAATCCGAATTATTCACATATTTCAGCCCTGACAGCCCTGTTGATTCATTGGTAGTAATACAGCTTCTAGATCTGTAGGACGTGGGTTCGATTCCCACCCAGGATAAACATTTTGTGGTATAAACAAATTTTTGTTCTGTATTTGCTGCCGGAACACACCATTAGATGCTTGGCGGCAGATTTTTAACTTGAGAGTGGTAACTTGCCAGCAGAGTACTAGAAAGTACCCTACCTCCATGCTATGGTTTCTTCACGATGTTTTCTTTCACCGGCAGCTCAAGCTCATTCTTGGGGTTTGAACCCACGTCCTCCGGCATGCGAACCGACTGCGCTAACTACTGAGCTATCATCGTTACAAAATGTACAAAATATCTGAGTTTTTTACAAAATACCTACGTACATATGTATTTTAAGAAAGCTCTGCGGGTATAGCAAGGCAATTTGCGAAAAAAGCTTTGGTTAAGTTTTCATATCAAATATAAAAGTTTAGAAAACGGATCGGCGCCATTTGCGGGCGTAAATAAAAACTAACGTAGAGTGCCTAGTTTTAGCAAGGTTCATATCAGCCAAACTTGGCTGACAGTGATACTGGGCCTAATACTTACTGGTAATTTAATAATCCCTTAATTTTAAATAATCTTCGAACTCGTAAAACAATGTCAATTAGTAGCAAAGTTCTCAGCTATAAGTTCAATTAGAAGGTACGGCAGTTGAGAAACTATCTTGACCTTTGACAGCCCTGTTGGTTCATTGGTAGTGTCTGCTTCGAGAGCTGTAGGGCGTGGGTTTGGTTCCCACCCAGGACAAACATTGTGTTGTATATTTATGACCCCAAACTAAGCAAAGCTTGTACTATGAAAGTCAGATAAGTGATAAAATACTTAAATACTTTTTTTTTTGTAAATACATACACAATAGAACACCCAGAACATTCGTATAACGATAACGCTAATAGAAAAGTAAAAAATGTATTGGATTGACATATAAGCTGTGGGTAGCCTGTGTCAACCCCGTACATATTTGGACTCTTCTATTAGCGTTATCGAGTTTCGAATATATCTAACTAGCTGCGCCCCGCGGTGTTACCCGCTTCATCTTTTCGGGATGAAAAGTAGCCTATGTTCTAATCCAGGGTCTCAGCTACCTCCATACCAAATTTCATCCAAAGTAGTTTTTGCGTGAAAAAGTAACAACCATCCATCCAAACTTTCACATTTATAATATTGGTGGGATGTCGGTTCTTTTTAAAATAAACTTCAGCTAAAAACACAAGCTATTTCTCTACCACTTCTCGGACGTACTCAATCTGATATCATGAGCCGTAATCTGATATCATACAATTCCAGACTTGCACATTTTAACATGAATTCTCTTTCGCATAGAAGGAATAAAGTTGATATCGTATTTTCCCACGAAATCATAACCGGGAAAAATAGACAGTATTAACTTATTTGCGAAATGTAACTTGTTCTATAGTAATGGTGTAAATGTAACATGTTCTCTCCTGATGGTAAGAGATAACGCATTTCCGTGACCATTGCAGCGTTATGCAGTAGCTGAGTTTTTTTTTCGCATACCTTTCCGTCTCGGGGGAGCAGTCGGGTTATGGCGGGCTCAGCACCAAGTGGATGCCACCTACCGACTAAAAACCCCACGACATTTCTTCTGCAATGACATTATATCAGAGCCGCGGGACCGCTTTCGCATTCTCCGCAGCTCTGACATCGCCAACGTTTACCTTACGGTGGCACCCGCCTCCGAAGCGAGCAGAACACCTTCCATTCGGTACGAGCGTTGCACCGGGAATGTACGGTGATATACTATGATTCACCCGCGTAGTTCCCGTTCCCGTGGGAATAGATGGATAAAAAACCTATGTCACCCGGGGATAGTGTACCTTCCCAACATATCAACGATATTCGTTTGTCTCGTATGTCGACAACGTTTATTCGTTACAAACATACAAAAATACAAATCTTTCCTCTTTATAATATTAGTGTAGAAGTAGGTGATCAGTCGAGTCTGCGACGCGAGGATGCGACGTAAGCTACGTTTAAGTACAATGACTATTTGAAATGTTCGTGTCGCGTCGCATCGTGTCGCGTTGTCGCGTTCTTCGTTAACAACAGTTACCGCAAAATGATATATCTAAAGTTACGACAATTAATTATGTATCAGTAAACAAAGCCATTTTGTCGCCAATCTCTAACAACCAAGATAATTTTAAATAGCATCGTCATGCCAATGTCATTGACTGTGGTATACATATACGTACAGGTACACTTATCTATTACGTATAATATGTATAATGCTACTTACTTAGCTAATTTTTTATGAGTGACAGGCTAGGTAATTTACTACAGCTCACCTGATTTTAAGTCTCGGTATAGTCGCAGATAGTGATCACGTGTAATCTGAAATAGGAACTGACTTTCAACCGAAGCTGTCGGAACACGCCGTTAGATAGATATAACTCTTTATTGTGCACACCACAAACAGAAAAAAATACAGAGAACAAAAGAACCTTATGAACTAGTGTCACAAGTGGCGGCCTTATCGCTAACAGCGATCTCGTCCAGGCGACCAAGAAAAGAAAAACACGATATATAACATAAGAAACAGACGGGAGATGTAACACTAATAAGAAAAATAAATAAAAATAAAACATATAGTATGTAGTTAAGTGTTTGGTAGGAGATTTTTTATTTCAAATAGATGTGATGGCCATTCAAGTTTCATATTTCAGTGCATTGACGCATCTGAGCTTTGAGATGATAGTGAGTTTCAATAAATAATCTCGCTAGCTATTACCCTTCAAACCGTAACACAGTAATGTTTACACACTACTACTTGGAGGTGGTATTTAATACCACAGTAGCACATAGATGACCTCCTTGCTAAGCGGACCTACCTTCTAGTGAATGCCAACTGCATTCTAAGAGTTCGACTAAGTACTATTTGGTATTATTTTATATGTGACATATTATTTCATTGACATTTTCATTGTATTGACATATGTTATGATTTTGATATTTTTAAATATGAATGGAACTGTGGTGTTTGTATTTGTATTTGTACAACTTACGTGGTATTACAAGACGCGACACAGCGAACAAAAATGATACAAAAATGTAAGTAATCAAGCTCATCCAAAATGTAAATAGAACAAATACGACATTGAATTCCTAATGGAGAAGGAAATCAAATATTCACGCGGCCCGACCTTTCTCAACGTCTCGTGTCACTTCCCATAGACAAAACACGTTCGCAGCAGCATCTGCGTTCTTGTCAGACTTATTGAGTAGCTAGGTCTTAACAAATCACGCCAAAGGCATACTTAAGAATGTAGCTACTGGAAGTAAAAAAAACAAAAGAAAATTAAAAAAAAATCCAAAATGTCATTTAATTTTTGTTTTTTTTAATTGCGACATCATATCACCTGTCTTTGTTTTAGAAAGCATTTATTTTATAGCTGGTACGCTTATTGTACGCACCTTTACTACACAATACTCAATTCAATTGTTTTAGGTTTCTGCAGACATCATTCTAAAATTGGCCTAATAGGGATGTACTGCAACTCATTTAACATGCCACTAATAGGGATATTCAAGGGGAATTGAAGTAAACTAGAGATACCCGGAGATAGTGTAGCTTCCCAACGGTTAAAGAATTTTTGAAATCGGTCCAGTAGTTTCGGAGCCTATTCAATACAAACAATCAAATATTTCCTCTTTATAATATTATAGATGCGCATCAGTCTTTTTCTTCTAGGGAAAATGCTTTGTGCATACCATCGGACCTAGAGCGAGCAGGGTGGTTATGTGGAACTCTCCGTCCTAATGACTGCCTACCCACTAAAAACCCTGGGGCGCTCCACCTCGGCGCTTTGTGTCTTTGTGGAACACTCCAAAGTTTTTATCAGTCTACAACAACACAAATTGATAAATAGTATATAATATTAATACTAACATTTATATGCTAAAACCATTTTCACTTTGTACATAAACCATTTTTACTTGGTGGTAGATTTCCTTAGCAGGATATCTTCCAGGTAGGTACCACCGCAGTACAAAATATCCTGCCACCAAACCGTAATGTGTAAACATTCTTGCATTCCAGTTTGAAAGGTACTCTTACTGCAGCTAGCGTAGTTACAGGCTGTCCAGACTAACCATCCTCTTCTCCGTTGAGTCGAAGGCTAACTAACCATCGAAAGACTCAAAGTAATGAGCGCCAATGACTTTGTTTTGTTACTCAAAGTTCTTGTTACGCTGCAATGGTCATGGAGATGCGTTATCCCTTACCGTCAGGAGAGCGTCCCGTTCGTCTCATTACTATTACTTTAAAAACCCATACGAAAGATTTCATAAAATAGCTCCTGGTCCTTCGTTTAATCGAATAATTATGTAAAGTAAAGATTTTTTCGAAGATTATTTTTTATGGTTATAGACGTTATGTAAATGTAATGACTGTACTCAAACGCCGGTCAAGCCAAATGATCAACATTCGCCCTACGATATGTTAGTCTACGGAACCCTGACATAACTCATGTCTTAGCATGCCCGTGACAACAGTTTCCTTCCCATATACTCATACACTAATTGTAATACCGCTCACGTCATCTTCTCAATCTGCCGCAGATAGGCCAATGATCCAAACCTCATCAATATTGTATATATATAATATAGGTTTTTGTGCTCATCAGTATGAAGCACAGGTTCCTATAGATATGTCCAAAGACTTGGGATTAAGTTCTAATGAAACATAAAACCGCCATTCAAAATCACAAATTCAGGCCAAAACTAAGTTTAGCTTTACAAGTATGTAAGCGAACGATACATTATCCCACTAATATAATGTGAAAGTTTGGATGAATGGATGCATGTTTGATAATCCTTCACGCAAAAACTACTGAACGGATTTGAATGAAATTTGGTATGGAGGTAGCTGACACCCTGGATTAACACATAGGCTACTTTTTATCCCGAAAACATGTAGCGGGTAACACAGCGGGGCGCAGCTAGTTCCATTTAAACTGTAATATCCTAATTAAAATCATTTCATGGGCTTTCTTCACTCGGGCAGCAAATTCTATTGTTTAGCGGTTCGTAGAATGAATCAAGATTCAAACCGTTTAGTTCTGAGTTTTTGGAATTTCAAGCTGTGCTGCTTTTTAAAGTTCCCGACTGTTCGATGAGCAGTATGGAATTAGATCATGCAGATCTGAACCGCACTCCCCAAAGTGTATCCGTGAGAAAACTGAAACACATGCAACTTTGTGTCGATGTTCAAGGCTTTGGAGCCTTGAACTTTAATTTACTTTTCATGAATTTTATTTACTTTACTTTAAATGATGATGGTTCAAGGCTTTGGAGCCTTGAAGATCATCATTTACTGCAAACAAAATGGGACTACAGTGATATGAATATCAGAATATATGCAGGGATATCACTGTAGCTAATAACCCTGATAGTTTATATACAGTGCTATTATTTTACAGTCCTGATGATTGCTATCGTTTTTTGCGTTACAATAACATTGTACATGCACGCATAACTGACTCAAACGCTTGGGTTCAGGTCATGTCTTATAATATCATAGCTATAGTATGAAACTTTAGGAAAACATATCCTTCGATTAAGTATTACCATTTCTATTTCCCGGAAGGTTTAAAGTTTTACTTTGATTTATTAGTTGTATCTACCTGTTGGATATTTTATAGACCCAGTACTTTTCTTAAACAGCAATGGTAAACGAGCTAATTAAAAAAGTCTACTACTAAAAAAAATACGTTTAGTCCATGAATATTTATTAGCGTTTTTTAATGCTGGAGTGAATAGATTTCTTCTAAATCACCGCGGCCGTACCGTCGCTTTCCATCAGACGATTTGGGAGCCAAACGTCATATAAACGTCAAACGTCGTTATTTCATGTAGAAAAAGTGGCTGCGCCCCGCGGTGTTACCCGCTACATTTTTTCGGGATAAAAAGCAGCTAATCACCTAGCGGTATTTCTATTTCTAATTCAATATATTTTACGACCTATTACCCTACCAAAATTACATAACAAAATTCATAAAAATCGGTCGAACCGTTTCGGAGGAATGCGACCACTAAGCCCCTGACACAAATAGGGATAAATTAAAAAAGGATAAATGGGTAATTAAAATACAAACCTTTTCTTCATAAAATGAAACATTATTATTTATAGCAATAGTTTATTTTAATCACTTAGGTATCAATTTAATGCTTACATGTCTATGTAAGCATAAACGAGAAATAAATAAAACTCACAGGAAAGAAAAATGTCAAGAATCGCGATTCTTACGAAAGGTTGAAACAACTATATGCATATGCGACTACGTACGTATGTATATTGGCTACACAAATATCTATAGGTATTAAAACTACCTGCGACTTCGTCCACGTGGAGTATATATCTGCTTTAAGAGCTGTAGGGCGTGGCTTCGATTACCACCGAGGACACATATTCAATAGTATTTGTGTTTCTTCCATAGTATAAGCTTTGCTCAGTTTGGGTTCAGATGGCGCTGCGTATAATGTCCTACGATATTTATATAAATTTAATTTATTAGTGGGAATTCATGTTTTAATTAAGCTTGTTTGCTTTTGTTAATATTTTAATCCATGCTTAAGTGGAATGTTTTATTTCCTTTCCCCAAAGATCTGTTTGCTTAAATAGTTTTGTACCAATGGTTAACCATTACTGTCGCCTTCGCCGTCGCCCATGAGTATTGGTGCTCTCACTGTTTCCTCACAGATTCCTTTTGAGAAACCACTTTTAGTGTCAAGCAATTGTAAATTAGAAATGTGTAATAAATTACCGCGTACATAACAATAAATATCAAAAGAGATGCATAAAAGCATAAGGAAGAAAACCTCTGTGGAGACCAAAATACCGTATATCGAAGAATTCTCGACTTATGTTCTGAAAAGAAAAATGAAGTTAAGTTTACTTGGCAGTAGATTTACAACTTACCCAGACTACCTAGCCAATCCAGCCAGCCGAATACTCGAAAGTACCCTACCACCATACTATGGTTTCGTCACGATATTTTCCTTCACACTCATTGTTAGGATTTGAACCCACGCCATTCGACGTATAAAACAACACGCTAACCACTGAGATATCAAACATAATTATTTTATATGTGACATATTATTTCATTGACATTTTCATTGTTTTGACATATGTTATGATTTTGATATGTATAAATATGAATGGAAATTGACCTGTACCTTTGGTGTTATTAATAAAAGATTTGTATTTGTATCACCGCTACAAACACGACCATGACCAATGACCATGGTATCACGACCATTACAGAAAAAGAATCTGCAAAACCTGTTTAACTGTTCTCAAGTTACAACGCTTGTTTGATTTTTATCTATTACATAATATTATATTTTTCCAAGGAAAATTAGTGTGATAATTACCGAACATTGCTGCACCGTAACCCATATTATTAGTGCCCATTCTGTATGAACTAGACGGTACATAAATTTCATGTAAAAACTGATCATTGGAGATATCTTGTCTTTTGTACGCTGACATCCAGAACGTTTCTCTACTCGATAGATCTTTGGAATATTTCACGTGCTTAGATTCATGGTTATGGGTGCAAAATAAGATGTTTGGTTGAATTTCATTAATTATCTGGAATTAAATTTCGTTAGGTACATATCTATACTTATTGAAAAGATGAAAGATTTGTTTTTTGTTTCTTTGTATTGAATAGGCTCCGAAACTACTGGACCGATCTGAATAATTCTGTCAATACATTATCACTAAGTGACACAGGCTATATTTACTTGGTGGTAGATCTCCTTAGCAGGAGGTCGTCTAGGTAGGTACCACCGCAGTACCAGTTATTCTGCCGCTAAGCAATAGTGTGTAAACATTACTGTTTTCCGGTTCGAAGGGTACTGCAGCTAGCGAAATTACTGGGCTGTTGAGACTAACCATCAAAGTCTCAAAGTAATGAGCGCCAAGGCAGTGATGCCCTGGACGTTGTTTTATTACTCATTGTTCTGTGTATCTCTGCAATGGTCATGGACAGGCATTATCTCATACCATCAGGAGAGCGTCTGGTTCGTCTCATTACTTTTTACATTAAAAAAAAAAAAAAAATTATATTGTTAATCGGATTTTGTTTTCCCGTGCGACGCCGGGGCGAGCTGCTAGTGTCTTATAAAAATTATAAAATAATACAGATGATTTTCATTCATTCATTTAAGATGTCTTACCTGAGTACTCAAATTGCTTACAAAAGTAACTGGATACTGTGAAACAATAATTTTATACAAATCCGAACTGTCATCTCCAAGTTTCGAGAATGTGGTTGTTAGTCCGTTAAGTTTGTAGAATGATATGTTTCTGAAATTCACTACAAGAGGGTCCTGAAATTCTTTTTCGATTGCTTTTACTTTGTCTTTTATCGCGGTTTCTTCGTTTTCGCCAATATTGTTCTGTCCTGGTATCCATACTTCCTGAAAATATTTACCGAATTTAGAAAATAGACAACACTTTATTTGTGACATAAAACAAACCAATTTCTATGACACAAATAATATATACAAAAAGAAATAACAAACATGGATAAAAAAACGAACGAAAGAACGAATAGAAAAACAATAGATACAGAAAAAAATTTAAGGCACACAGGGAATAAAGGTTTGCTCTGTAATATGGTACAAGTAGATAAATAAATATGGGTGGACATTTTCGACAGCGCCATCTAGTTTCAAACTAAGTAAAGTACAACTGTGAAAACCAGAAAGTTACATTCTCACCACGATTTATGTTTAATTTTACGAGATTACCGACGGTTACCGTAACTACGGTTTCCAGCACATCAGGTGATTTATATCAAGGAGTGAAGAGATAGTACGATGCGGAATCGTCTTGATCCGCGCTGCAAGCTTTGCGCTATAACAGTGGTCACTACTGTGCGGTAGCGAGTGTAAGGCCCTATGGAGGAAAAGAGGTCGAAGCAAGAAAGGATCACACACGTTTTGCATACTATTTTCACTCCTTGATAAAGGTATCAAAGTTATGTTAAATGTAAGTAATCCCATATAAATAAAATACGAATTTGTCGAAACTCTGCCTATGTAAAGTTCTCACCACATCTGGTTTTAATATATGTAATAAATTATCACGACGATGGATATATCTCTGGTATAGGTCCATATTGGCCAGAGTCCCCTCTTCCAACATGCTGCCGAGGTACACCAGCACATGGGGCTGGAAGTGCAAAGACACCACTGAGAATGTCATTTGCAAGTACCTGCAAGATTTGTAGAAATGGTTCAATCCAAATAACTTAAACTTTTTATCTGTAGGGCGATACTCTCTTAGAAATCTTAATTAATGTTTTATCTAGTAAATCTCATTTTGTTGAGATTTATCTTAAACTCAAGAACAATGGTTCGTAAATGTTTGACTCTATAGAAATATATTTTCCGAGAACTGCTAAGAGATTGTAAAATTGTTTTTTTAATTTATACTTCGTAAGGCAGAATTAGGTTTAATATTTTTTTTTTACTTTTCTAGTTATATGAGAAAAAACCACAAATACATATACAAGTTTAACAGACAGAGACACGCGTAACCACCATATTTTTTTCTCTGCGAAACGTGACCCTATTCACCACTACATTAGACTGATAAATCGACGGCAGTAACAAACATGCTCGAAAATACGGAATAGAGGATTTTATAAGTCTTGAGAGTAATTTAAAACTTTTTTAACATCTAAGCACCTACTTATTACAATTGTGCAATGTTTTTTTTTCATCGGTATTTATTTGAATTCTTATTTTTTTTTTTTTTATATTAAATATAAAACATAAATAATATAAAAAACTTAAAAACTAGGGTGCCGCCGGCAGCGGGGCAGGGTTCAAGCTACCGGTGGTTAGGGCTGCATGGTGAGGAACCTCTCACACTCACAATGTGCGCCGTGTCAAGGATTACTGCCTTTTGAAGCTGACCCTTGACCCAACCGTCTAACAAGAGTCTCTTAAGATGTTGGTCGAGACTCTTCGCTATAAGACCGTTTACCATGACAGTATTATTATTATTATTGTCACATGTAAAATTATTATTGTAACTTTTTTTCAGACAAAATAGGTTCGCGTTTGACCATACTCTACCTGATGTTAAGCAGTAGTGCGGTCTAAGATGTTGCACGCTTACCTAGTAGAGACCTATTTACTCTTAGACACCCATATAACTTGACTTTGAACTAATCTAATTTAATTTATTTATTTGTGACATGTAAATACCACCGTACGAAATAAATGATTATGAATATTATAAATGGATACGACAATTTGTAAGCGAATGTGTGTTTGTTACTACGGAGACTCCTTCTCGACTATACTTACTAACCTAACTTTATAATCCTGTACAAGAGGCCACTACTTACTGGTAACTGTCCATGTTGTAAAGTCGGTTGTAAAGGCTCGGAGCTGACTGTTCGCCTTGTATGTGAGGGTTAGCAATAAACAGTATGTTAGTACATAGCTCTTCCTCGGGGCATTTCAATTCAGTCCAAAATACAGGCTGCAGTACGAAAACAACCCATTCGCAATAGAACATACCAAATACTAAAACACCAAAGAAGTATTGTAGAATTTTACTGAAAGCGCAAAAAGTTTATATTAATTTACATTTGTTAGTTTATTTGAAAACCCCATAATGTATGAGAGATTAAAATAAAACATTTGACAGCCCTGTTGGTTCATTGGTAGTATGGCTGCTTCAAGAGCGAAATCTGTTCAGCTATGAACAGATTTGACAGGTCCATAAAAAAATATAATTTATACCCTGGATTAACACAGACTACTTTTTATTCCTGAAAGGAACAATCAACATCGGTTGAAATTTGATGAAAGTAGTAATTTTCTTAGAAAATTTTACTTACATATTTAAAGGAGCAGGTTCAGACTGTTGTTCTAGGAACCGTTTTTCCATATACATTATAAATTATTTGATTTGATTAAATTAACATTTATTACAATGACTACAGAAGTATTGTACTCAATTTCAACATTGCAATATTATTATTTTAAATATGTATACCTATACACAGAAGTAACAAGATATTAATGTTTCTTTCTGTTTCCGCCTTATCTTTGAGTATTTTACTTAATCAAGAAAATGTCAGAATATGAAATAAGGTTTAAATTCCAATAACTTGAGGTTTTTATCGAAAGCAATTTAGGTCGAAACAATTCTCAAGATGTTTCTGTTGAATTGTTGACGGTAAATATAAAAATGGTGGTGTTCTTTTTTTTATACAATAATCTATCTATCTATACCTACTATTATAAAAAGGAAAGATTTGATTGTTTGTTATTGAATAGGCTCCGAAACTACTTGACCGATTTCAAAAATTACTTCACCGTTGGGAAGCTACACTATCCCTGGGTGGCATGGGCTTCTTTTTACCCCTGTATTCCCACGGGAACGGGAACTACGCGGGTGAAACCACGAGGCGCCCGCTTGTTACTAATATCTATAATATTATAAAGAGGAAAGATTAGGGTGTTTGTACGTTCGTTACAAACTCAAAAACTACTGGACCGATTTCAAAAATTCTTTCACCATTAGAATTCTACATTCTCCCTCTCCATACTAGAATTTAATTAAAAAAATAATGTCCACCCGTGCGAAGCCGGGAGAGGCCGCTTGTCCTAATGATCCAAATGAATATGGCGATCCAAATAAATAAATAAATATTTGAAAATATTGCTTCTTGTAACTGGCAAAAGCAAAAAGTGCGATGCCAAAAACAAAAAATAAGAATGTTCCTCTCTCTATCGAGCGGTTAGCGGAGGAAACAAAGAATTTGTTATAATTATAGTCGTCTTTAAAATTTCGTATTCTATCGAGTGTGTTGTCATCATTGAGGAGAGAACAAGGTTTATAACAATTTTTCAAACATTAAAACTCATATTTATGAATGGATCATAAATTAATCAATGTTCTGTCAAGTCGCTGACGACGTGAAATGTATCTCTTTGATATCACGTCAAGTATGTAAACGAGGTAGCCTACTTACGTAGGTTAGAATTAAAACAATATTTACCATCCTCAAGTTGAAAATCTGCCGCCAAGCATCTAACGGTGTGTTCCGGCAGCCTCACTTGAGATCCAGTGCTAGGTGTGCTTTACCATCTTCAACCACACCGTCACTTAACATCAGGTGAGCTGTGGTCAAACAACTAGCCTGATATAAAAAAAATTATAAGTAATGCCGTCAATGTTTTTGACTAAACTAAGAAAACAAATTTATGCTGTATACGCTTATATTATTATCTACTACTAAAAGTATAAGAAAACTTTAAAAAAAGATAAATTAATTCGGTAAAGTCTTTCTTAACTTATATCGTGACCAAGGGAAACAGGGATTCATTTTTGTATTTAGAGTAGAATAGAAGATGGATAAAAATAAACCGAAAATAAAAACTATGTAATTTTTGAGTAAATAAAAAGCCAGCAGAGTCCTCAGAAAATTTGTTTTAAACTAAATCAAAATACACGATGCTTACTCTGTTCTGGCATTCCCACGGATCGAACATTCCTACGATGACAATGGCCAGAAACATTTGGCGCGTTTCCTAAACACCTACAATATAGGTAACTATAGTGAATGAAATTACATTTTAATTGGCTATTTCGAATAGCAGCTATCACAAGAGCAGCTGCTGCTCTTGCCGGGTGCAATGTAATCTTTATTTTTAAAACTATATCGACGGTGGAAAGTATGCATATCATTGGCACTTACCTACTTGGCGATAGATGACCTTAGCAGGAGGTCATCTAGGTAGGTACCACCGCAATACCAGATAGGTACCTACTATGCCACGAAGTAGTTATGTGTAAACATTACTGTGTTCCAGTTTGAAGTGTACTGCAGCTAGTGAAATTACTGGGCTGTACCAACGAAAGTATCAAAGTAATGAGTGCCAAAGCAGCGATACCCTGGACTTTGTTTCGCCACTCAAAGTTCTGTGTATCGCTGCAATGATCATGGGCAGGCGTTATCTCTTACCATCAGGAGAGCGTCTCGTTCGCCTCATCACATCTAAATAAAGAAATAAAAAAGTATTTCAAAATAATATAGCCTGCCCCAAACAGACGCGTCCATTCATTAACTTATCTTTATATAAAACGGCTACAGAAAACCAATAAAATTAGTTTGTGAAGTAAAATTAATACATAATTAATTAAGAAATATGCAGATAAAATTGGACTAACAATCCCACTAATATTATAAACGTGAAAGTTAGTTTGGATGGATGGATGGATTTTTGTTACTCTTTCACGCAAAAACTACTGTCTTTCATAGAGTTTGATGAAATTTGGTATGCAGGTAGCTGACACCCTAGATTAACACATAAGCTACTTTTTATCCCGAAAACATGTAGCGTGTAACATCGCGGGGCGCAGCTAGTGTCAAAATATAATCATATACCTACGAACATAAAAAGTGTTTCTTTATAACGAGTTTATGTACGCGTTTGACCACCAACTCGTCCAATAGTAAGCGATGGTGTGGTCATAGATGAACCACGTAGACTACGTGCTTCAACTGAGAATAGGCATTCACTCTCACCTTAAAAAGATCCAGATAACATTCTCTCGGGAAACAAGGAACCCGATAGATTGCTTGCTTGCACACTAACCCAAATACTACGCTGCTCCTACACCAAAATTCATTAAAATTAAGTGCCTACTTATTACGTACACTTTGCTTATTTGCAAAACATTATGCTTGTCCGTGCATTTGCTATTTGTGTTCAAACAGCTGAAGCAAATAGCGTTACCCTGTATAAACGCTATTTACTCCAGTGTTAGAACTGGTTCCATAGTGGTTAACAAGATAAGAACCGACATACGAGAACGCTAGAATCGATGCAGATCCAAAGTGAAGATACTTTCGTGTATATCGGGAGTAAACCATTAGTTGCTACTTTTTGAAGTGAATACATCTTTATATTTGCTTCAAGAATTGCTTGGAGCAATTATTAAAGCTGATGAGGACTAAATCGCGGGTTACTTTTTTTTTAATTTGCCTTTTCGGGTAGGCTAAAGCTATAATCCCATGCTGTCTCGTCTTCAGTTTTTGCGATAATTCATGTCTTATATCTATAGTTACAGTCAAAGTCTACTATTTGTTTAAGTCCAGTCCGTGTCAGTCAAGTCCAGTCATGCTTTAGTAAATTAGTGGCGACTTTACTATAAGCTTCGATGGAGTTTTGAAAGCAACACGAAAAGTCATGTTTCACCACATTATATCATTTTCCCACACTCGCGCTTGTAATTCGGCACTTTATGAATAAAACACCACCATTTTTGTGCATAAAAACTCGACGAAACACTAGTTTAGTAAAATACAACGGAGCGACACGATTCTCCCCGCGTTCCCGCCAAAAACTCTCGGGGGTTACAGTTTGGTGTTGCAACTATTTTTTACTATTTACTTGGTGGTAGATTTCCTTAGCAGGAGGTCGTCTAGGTAGGTACCACCGCAGTACCAGTTATTCTGCCGCTAAGCAGTAGTGTGTAGACATTACTGTGTTCCGGTTTGAAGGGTACTGCAGCTAGCGAAATTACTGGGCTGTTGAGACTACCCATCGAAAGTCTCAAAGTAATGAGCGCCAAAGCAGCGATGATCTGGACTTTGTTTTGTTACTCAAAGTTCTGTGTATCGCTGCAATGGTCATGGACAGGCGTTATCTCTTACCATCAGGAGAGCGTCTCGTTCGTCTCATTACTTTTAACATAGAAAAAAAAAAACATATACATATCCCATCCATCCATCCTCACAGTATACATTACACACAGCGCCATCTGACCCCAAACTAAGCAGAGCTTGTGTGATGGAAGTCAGATAACTGATAGAATACATACACACACACACATACATACATAGTGCAGTAGTGTAGTTACATATATAGTGTTATACACCGCTACTTTTTAATTACTAGAAAAAATTTAATGGGCAATACAGACCTGGTAAGATATTGTAAATGTGCTATCAGAATTTTTGTTTACTTCATAATGCCAAAGTTATTACTAATCAAAATTTTCTCTCATTTACTACAAAATGATACTATCACCGGACCAGCTGGCGGTAACCAATAGCTTTCATTGAAATCTTGCAAAAGTTTTTTTCTCTATCACACTATCGCGACCTAGGACTTCCAATCCAGTTTCACGGGCTTGCCACGTGATTTATGAACGAAATTGCGACGGACTAGGTTTAGGTAAATGCCTACGAGTAGAATAATAACCAGGAATCACCTTTTTTTGTAGATAATTTTTCGGTTTTCGTATTCTTCGATAACGCCTTATTTTTAGTAATTAAAAAATTGTGGTGTATGTTTATCATCTATGTCCAAATTTTAATTAAGTACGCCACTTTACTTTATCTTTAAATGTATCTTTATCTGTAAATTTAATTTAAAATAACGGTCGGTTTATTTGGCCCATCTACTCACACAAAGCGAGATAGAGAGCAGTCCTTCTGATGTGCCTTTATTAAACAATTTCCATCGCCTGCTCCAGGAGCCACAGCAACTGAAGCCGTGGGTGGGGACATGGGATGCTACAAGACCGCTCTCCGGATGTCTGCAATACGACCCCTTCGTTAGCAAAATTACAGGTACCTTTAACATAATATCTCCATGTTTTCAGTATTTTAATAATGTCGCTGTATTTTATTATTTTCCAAAACTCTATATATGTCTGTTTATATTATTTAAATAAAGTAAATTATCTCGGTACTTTATGATGAAAAGCAAACAACAATGTTGGCAAGTCATCTTATAATGTAGTGAAACGTGTCTTTTTGTGTTGTTTCCGGATTCCGTGGAAGCTTCTAGTAAAATCACCACAACGTACTGAAAAAAAAGTTGCACAAAGTAAATCACAGATTTGTTGTTTAACGTATATTTTGCTTGGCCCTATCATGACACACATGAAAATATGTAATACTTCAAACTGGCAGAATGGATAAAGTATGCGACGCCACAACTAAAAAAAAAACATGTTTTGAAAAGTTTTGGCGGGAACGTGGAAAGAGTCGTGTCGCCCCATTATTATTTTTTTCCTAAACTTGTGTTTATATATTTATGTAAGTAGTGATGTTTTATTCATAAAGTGCCGAATTATAAGCGCGACTGTGGGAAAGTGATATAATGTGGTGAAGCGTAACATGACTTTTCGTGTTGCTTCCAAAACTCCATAGAAGCTTATAGTAAAGTCGCCACTACTTTACTAAAGCATGACTGGATTTGACTGACACGGCTTGGACTTTGACTGGGTACTTTTTAACTTATGAAACTTGAAAATATCAAAACGCTTGACTTGAAAGAAAAAATTTTGAAAAATAATGAAATGCATTAATTATATTATATCATCATTGTTTTAATTTACATTCCCGGCAAAATACAAAAGCTGTATATTTATCTTTCCAGGCAGCGAGAATTGCCTATTTGTGAACGTGTTCACACCAAAGCTGGTTCCTGGCAGCTCTCTGCCGGTGGTGGTATTCATCCACGGAGGCGCCTTTATGTACGGACAGTCTGATCTCTACGATCCCTCGCATCTAATGGACCGAGACGTGGTGGTAGTGACTCTCAACTACAGGCTGGGGCCGCTTGGTAAGCTAAGCTACATCCTGTATTAAATAGTAAAATTACAAGCGCCCGAAAAAGTCATTATAACGGACTCAAACAAAGATGTTCTCAATTCGACTGTATGTTTTTTTTGTATTATGTATGTTACGCGATCATTCAGCCAATTCGATGAGTCGATTTTGATGATTCTGTTTTTGCTTGGTAGATCATATTTCAGAGGTGGTCCCATATAAATTTTATCGAAATCTATGATATTTTCGTTTACTCCGAGACCTCCGAGTCGGTTTTTTTTAATTGTAAATTTATCCATAATTATGTATTATATGAATTCTTCTTTATGAGATATAATTTTCTACCAAAGGTGAATGAATCCACTTTTATTGTTTGAACGGCTAAAGCGGTAATACTTTGCCCGAGTGGGTGTTCCCTGATAGATATAATCCATGTGTCTTTTTCTAGGCAAGCGTGCTCCATCGTAGATCGCATCTTCACTTAACATCAGGTTAAATGGCGGTCAAACGCAAGCCTATTCATCACTAAAAAAGTAGTCTATACTGTACTTAGCTGCGCGGAAAAGAAATCTCTTATGCAGGTTAATACCACGTCCGAAATACGCCTTTCGGTTGCTCGCGTCCTCTGAATCTTCTTTTGGAGAGTCGGAGTATGTGTTAAAAAAAAAAAGAAATTGGATCAGTGATATTCGTCCATTCTAAATGATACGATACGAATATTCACTTCGTACAGCTTAACTGCATAGCCATGTATATTGTATAACTTGCATTTTCTTCAGTAATTCAATTCAATAAAATTCAATAATAGTAAAGGGATTTAAATATGAAATTACTGAATGTTCAATGTTTATATTTAGTTTATTTCCGCTTAACAGTCGTTCCAGTTCCAACAGTGACGAGGAGACTTAAATTAAACTAATTTTACACTGCTTATTAATTATAAACCCTAATCTTACTTAAAATCTAGAACTCATAAACTTAGAAATATTGTTAATTTGACAAAAATTAAATTATAATTACAAAAAATCTAATTAAAATAATCAAGAATCCTCCTCTCTGCAGCAACCACTTTGTCGACACGTGTTTCACCTCTACACGAGGCATCCTCAGGACGTGTTGACTCTTCGAGCGCTTGGTCGAGACTGAGCCTGAAACAATCAATCAATTATGAAATTACTGGTCACTTTGAATACAAATTTTATTTTTTTAAACTTTTTTTTAATGGTTGACAGGCTAGATGTTTGACCACAGCTCACCTGATGTTAGTGACGGTTTAGTCGAAGATAGTAAACACATGTAGCTTAGAATGAAACTGACTCAACAATGAAACATGACATTTGAGTGTTCGACTTTCGATTGTTTTTACATTTAGCGTAAATGTAGAAACAGTGAAAATCAAATAAGAGTAATTTTCGGATACAAATCCGACGTGGGACTTACGCGGCAGAAACTGCGTGTAATGTCAACGCTGTGTTTGAAAAGGACATGGCTAATGAACGCACCGTGCATTTTTGGTTAATTAACAGCTTTCGTAATGGCAAATTTGACTTCAAGAATAACCTCTTAATAACCTTTTGGTTCATTGTACCAAGAGGTTATTACGTTTTGCATTTTTTTATTTTTAAGTTTTCTTTTTTGTGTTTGACAGGGTAGGCGTTTGACCACAGCTCACCTGATGTTAAGTGACGGTTTGGTCGAAAATGGTTAACACATTTAACCTGTAATAGAATTGGCTCTCAAGTAAGGATGCCGGAACACGCCGCTAGATGTTTGGAGGCAGATTTTCAACTTGAAAGTGGTAGCTAGCCAGCCGAGTACTAGAAAGTATCCTTACCACCACACTATGGTTTCCTCACGATACCTTTACCGGCAGCTCAAGCTCATTCTTGGGGCTTGAACCCTCTTCGGCGTGTGAACTGACTGCGCTAACTACTGAGCTAATATCGCTACAACAGAACAGTTTTCTACAGAACAGCAAATTTTTTTACTTTTATGTTTTCCTTTATTTCCATATTTTCTTTCATTTGTAGTGTAGACAGTGAAGAGGTTTATTGCTAAGAAGACAAAGATTCTTTATCTATTTTCAGGGTTCATTAGCACCGGAGACGAGGTAATTCCGGGCAACAATGGATTGAAAGATCAGTCTGCAGCTCTGCACTGGGTTCGAAACAACATCATAATGTTTGGTGGCAACCCTGACAGCGTGACGTTGACAGGATGTTCCGCGGGCGGCGCTAGTGTACACTATCATTACTTGTCACCCCTATCTAGAGGTAAGTACATAAAAGATAAAAAACAGTCGTAAAAATGTATTATATACTTCGGAAAACATATCTTTGGACAAATCCCTAATTTTTTAGAAATAAAACAAAATATTAAATAATCATGCTCGTGTATAAAAAATAGCTAAAAGGCTTTTACGCAGTGCAATGCTCCCGTTTATGCAACGCAATACGTACATTCAGCAAAACAAATTGTAGGTTTGTTTGTTTATCAAATATAGTCTGTCTTGTGGGATAAACATTGTATTAAATCCTAGAAAATAGACAACGTTCTTTCACAATGTTTGCCAATTTACTAAATAAACGTTTGTTTAGTAATCTTCCACAAACACAAGAAACACAATAATAAACATCTGTTGTTTGAGAATTATTATGCTCAGCTCTTAGCTAGTCTCTGTAACGTGAATATAGGTACTGACAAAATAAAGAAACGTCAGAGTGTGGCCGTGTCCAGGATACGGCCGAGTATGTACGTATGTGATACAGGTATGATGACAGATTTTGAAAAACTCTCCAATGTTTGGAAATGTATATTATTTACTAGTGGACGCCTCGCAGTTCCACCCACGTAGTTCCCGTTCCCATGAGAATACAGGAATAAAAACTTTCCTATTTCACCCGGGGATAGTGTTTTTTTTTTTTATGCAAAAAGTAATGAGACTAACGAGACGCTCTCCTGATGGTAAGAGGCAACGCCTGTCCATGACCATTGCAGCGATACACAGAACTTTGAGTAACATAACAAAAGTCGAGGGTATCACTGCTTTGGCGCTCATTACTTTGAGACTTTCGATGGTTAGTCTCAACAGCCCAGTAATCAGTGTAGATGCCCAACGGTCAAAGAATTTTTGAAATCGGTCCAGTAGTTTCGGAGCCTATTCAATACAAACAATCAAATCTTTCCTCTTTATAATAGTACTAGCGGACGCCTCGCGGTTTCACCTGCGTAGTTCCCGTTCCCGTGGGAATACAGGAATAAAAAGTAGCCTATGTCACCCGAGGATAGTGTAGCTTCCCAACGGCGAAAGAATTTTTGAAATCGGTCCAGTAGTTTCGGAGCCTATTCAATACAAACAATCAAATCTTTCCTCTTTATAATAGTACTAGCGGACTCCTCGCGATTTCACCTGCGTAGTTCCCGTTCCCGTGGGAATACAGGGATAAAAAGTAGCCTATGTCACCCGGGGATTGTGTAGCTTCCCAACGGTGAAAGAATTTTTATAATCGGTCCAGTAGTTTCGGAGCCAAATCTTTCCTCTTTGTAATAGTATAGATAGATAGATAATGAATAACATATTTCTACACAATGACATAATAAAGGTTTAGTAGGAAAAAATGTTCTTCAAGTTTCTATTTTTTCAGAAATTTAAACTCTTCCGTACATTTCCGAAAACAGCAAACGCTCGATGTTAACTTATTGTGTTGTGTTGTTTTATTTTTCTGATCCCGAAGTAGTTTCAATAAACATGAAATTTTAGTAACCCGTTTTTACCATTGACATTACTCATTGAACCGTACGTTGTGGAGCCATACGCCTGTTCCACGAGCCAGCTAATTAAGCTCAGATACCGGGAAATTGATATGATGTTTTGTAAAACAGCAACATTGCAACTAATCTATCTGTACACTTGAAAAGGGGAGCCACAGTCGTATTTTCTAAACGGGACTGATGGAAAATGTTAGTCCCGGTATTTGTCAACTCAACAGATAAGCGATCGCTTTCTATCAAGAATTTCACGGCGCTCAGTCAAAGCTAAATATGACCTAGTTTTCTATAATATCGTTAAATATGACATGAGTATTATTTATGTGTTACTCATTGCTTACTGCCCTGTTAAATCATTTGGTAGTAGGTCTTCTTCAAAACTGACGTGGATGGGTGGGCGGTGCGATTGTCATCCAGGATAAACATTTTTATGTTGGCATTTTTAATTATATATTTGAAATAATATTGTCTTGCAACTTTTGTGTTATCGATAAAATATTTGTATTTGTAATGTCAATAAAATTAATATTTATAAATCCAAAATAACAAAATGTCATAGCAAAGTTATAAAAAATAATCACAATAACAACAATAGACAACACAACGCAAAATTAAAATAGACTTTACCTACATATATATATTTATTTTAACCTTCCTCTTTTGTTTTTATGAAGAAGCCAGCGTATTTCTTCTTCGCAAAATTGATTGCGTTCCTTGCAAAATTATCAGATTTCATTCAACCATCTTTTTACAGGGTCGAACTGGAAGAGTTTATTTATAAACAAAAAGCATTTTTTTCAGACAGCTGCGAAACATCTCTTAACCCATATTTATCAGGGTCCGGTAGTCAGGGGCCGTGATTTCTTTGTGTTATTACCACTGCCTGATTCAGGGAAAGACTCAATAAATATAGGGTGGTGTAAAAAACTTTTTTGTCCAACACTTCAGGTGTTGCAGTTATCCATAGGTATGCGACAACAACCTCTTTCTTGTATGTACACGATGTTGACACGTAAATCGCATTTATCAATGAATATGATGGTATTCATATACACACATATGTAAACATCAAGAAGCAATCTTACTTATGTGCCTTTGTGTCAGAGAAAGCTGAGCTATTTGCGTAAAAACCTATACACATTGTACAGCCAAATTGATTGACTTGTTCGTCAAAAGTTTACGTTCCAACCACGACACGTGCATGGTTTTAGCTCGTAAGCTTCTCTTTTGAACGTTAACATTTACTTGGGTCGGTTTCCACTGATTACTCTCTTCAGATATCACATTATAATGAGATCTTTGTTTCTACCCAAAGATATCAAAATTTGTGATAAACGTAAATTTTGTTAACTGCGACAAATCATTAGCCTAACAACACAACGAAAATGACTTTTTACATTTGTTTGTATTATGATATTTTGACCACAAACTTATGTGCGTAATGTTTTATTTATTTACCGAGAATATTCTTGTGTTTCATTGTACCCAGGCTGATGCTAAGCTATGATCCGTGGTAGAACACGAAAGCCTAGAAAATAACAGCTTACTCTGAATTTGTAGCCAAACACCCATATAGAGTTTTTAGAGAAACATAGATTCCGTTCGAGACCTATCTTTGTTATGTAATGTAGAATTTGGATCGATTTGTGTGTACATAGGAAATATCCATCGGGTACAAATGGCGCTTGGAAAGACTCGAGTATAAAATCCATAAGACATAATCTTTGGCAACGCCCTTAGGCTAGGTTGCGCTAGAAAACAACCTTTCAGGAAATCAGTTCGTTCTATTATTTATAATAACATTCCCCAAAATTCTGGGGCAACATTCATACTTACACCGTATTTCATAATCAATAAAATGCGGTATAATTAGGTCTGGTTAGTTGATTGTGGATGGAATATCGACAGTTCGTGTAACGAATGACTTGACAAAAAAGAAGCTTTCTGCAGCTGCAAGAATATCATAAAAACTGTAAATAAATAAATACAATAGTTATCTCTGTGTAAATATTATAATAGCTGAGCTATCAGCGGTAACGTCAACGTTTAACAGCGATAAAGCGGACTTCGGTACCTACATATATACATAATTACTCAACTCGTAGGGCATTGCCTGATAGTAGATATGTGTTATCAATAGAACATTTCATAACAGTCGCTTAACATCAGAATAGGTCTGACCAAAGATCTAACATTAAAAAAAATGTTTAATTTTTGTTAGTTTTTTAGTAGTCGTTTGGAATTTAAAAACGTAGAGATCCGACGGCGAACTAAGGTACGCGACATCATATCGACAATTTCAAAACTTAAATACAGTTGGTTAGGTCGTGTTGTCAGGTAGAGCGACAGCAAGTGGACTAAAGAATTGACGGATTGGTAGCTGCGAACTGGTAAACGAAGAGTTGGTCATCCACCGGCTCGTTGGGTCGAGAAAATAATATAAATTACTAGTCGAAACTGGAAAAGATTAGCATAGGAGCGGTATAAGTGTAGCTGTAGGTACAAGAAAGTTACATGCTCAGCAGGAGGCGACTACGAGCTGAAGATGATGACGATGATGACATAAAGACCAGATCGTAAAATCATTTTGAAAGATTGAAAGAAAATGATTTTTATTCTGTAACACCACAGAACACACAAAAATAACAAACAGTTACAAAACAGGGGCTCACCAGCATAATACTGGTCATACCTAAGTGGTATAGACCAGCGCTGGTCTTCCGGTGAGCCTTTGTCGGACAAACTAAACTAATACATTACATTGCGTTCTAATTTTTTTATTGTTGACAGGGTCGGTGTTTGCCTAAAGCTCACTTGATGTTTTGTGACAGTGTAGTCGAAGATAGTAAACACACCTATCCTAGAATAGAACTGCTGCTGGAACACGTCATTAGGTGCTTAGCGGCATATTTTCAACTTGAGGGTGAGCCTAGTGCTAGGAATTACCATCATGCTATGGTTTGCCCTCAATTTTCCTTAACCGACAGCTTATTATTAACATTTAAACCCTTGTACCCATGCCCTTCGGCGTACGATTCGACCACGCTAACCACTGAGCAATCATCGTTACAAAAGGGTTTAGGCATTTTTAATTAAAAATGGCCTGGAATTGAAAGTGTTTCTCAAGTGAAAATATCAGAACACTTTATTAGATACTTGGCGCCGTGGTAACTAGCTATCAGGACATTATCCTGTCCTATCCCACAGTTGGGATTGTGGGATCTCGACATTTCTCAATTCCAATGGGTTAAACAGAACCGATTTTCTTTTCTGCGATAACGGCGCAACGCGACGTCACGCCTAAAATGCCTTTTACCTCCTCAGTAGAACATATTGAATCTAAGGTTGCGTGGAAGAGATCTTCCTAAACGATAAAACCGGTTGCTGCACTACTGATAAATGTTTCATTCGATATTTCTAATGTCGGTGTGAACATTGAACAAATCTATCATCTACTTTTCATTTTTACACAACTGCCCAAAAAAAGGATTGTAATGTTTTCAGGCTTAATTTTTTTTACTGTAAATTTTATGAGACGATTAAAACGCTCTCCTAATGGTAAGAGATAACGCCTGCCCATGACCATTGCAGCGATACACAGAACTCTGAATAGTAAAAGAAAGTCTAGGGCATCGCTGCTTTGGTGCTCCTTACTTCAAGACTTTCGATGGTTAGTCTCAACAGCCCTGAAATTTCGCTAGCTGCAGTGTATGTATATATAATATCCTTATTTCATCATAACTTTTTCCCGATAACAGATTTGGACGTATGACAATTTTCTTGGGCTTGTTATTAAATGCGTTTAATCGCCAACTGAAGATGCGGCATAGGATAAGAAAGCACGACTTGAAGACACTTAGACTGTACCTTTGCACACTTCTGTTTTAGGAGCTTTCCACCGCGGCATTGCGTTCAGCGGATCAGCATTCGCGTCGTGGACGCACGCGGTGAAGCCGGCGCAGAAGACCCGAGCCTTGGCCGCAATCGTTGGGTGCCCAACCACTACTAGCCGAGAGATACTAGACTGCTTGAAATATAGGCCTGCTGAAGTCATCGTCAATGCTCAGATCGAAATGCTTGTAAGTAGATGTTTCCCCATCCAAATTGCGGCAGATTTTCAACTTGAGGGTGGTAGCTAGCCAGCCGAGTACTAGAAAGTACTCTACCACCATGCTATGATTTCCTCACGATGTTTTTCATCACCGGCAGCTCAAGCTCATTGTTGGGGTTTGAACCCACGCCTTTCGGCATGCGAACCTACCGCGCTAACCACTGAGCTATCATCGCTAATACCCTATAATTTCGCTAACTACGGCATCCTTCAATATGCGGTATAGTAGAGGGGTAGGCTTAGTAAGTACGCCTCTACTTATACAATACCTACGACTTACATGATTAATTCATATAAATGATCTTTTTATCTCCTATTATGTTCGGTACCTAAGTAAACAAAATGTTCTATAGATATCGTGTTTATGTTTTGTCTGTCGACTAGAATAAGAATCTTATTCCACTAAGTTTCCATTCCATTTATTCGATAGATTAAACGCAATAATATTTAGTTTCCTTTATTTTCTCCAGCGATATCTAAGGAGTTTTATCTTTGAACGATGTTTTGTATTTGCAGTTTACGTTATATTTTATTTGTATTTGTAAAGTTCACGAGTTCACAGTGGCATTAACTGAGTATATCTGGTTTAGCTGATTAGTTAAATCAAAAATCTGGGTGTAACATTTTTAACTGTTTAACAGATCGTATTCGTAAGCCCTTTTGGTTCATTGGTAGTATGTCTGCTCCAAGAGCTGAAAGGCGTGGGTTCGATTCCCACTAAGGGAACAAAAAAGTCATTAAAAGTTCTGCTATTCATCGATAGATGGCAAAACTAAAAAGTATCACCGCTGTGCCGGTGGGAGTGGGGGTGTTAGGTTATTTTCGTTACGGAATCTCTGGATTTCTCCACGCTCAAGGCCCGCGATAGAAGCTATGCAATAGCTTAAAAAAAAAAGAACAATCATTTTGTAATATAAACAAATGTTTGTTCTGTGTCTAGGTTTACTGTATATATTATAAGTATGTATTTACAAAAAAAAACTATTTATGTATTCTATCAGATATCTGTTAGTACAAGCTTTGCTTAGTTTGGGTTCAGATAGCGCTGTGTGTAATGTCCTACGATATTTATGTATTTACATACTATACTAGCGCATTAATTAGTGTAATTTATTCTTAAGTATCTATCTACTTTCCCCTCTGGAACACGTTTACCCCATCGCTTGGCAATTCTGCAGCAAAAAGACCAGCCTGTATAAATAAGATATACTTAGCACAGCTGGCAGTGGCTGGGAGCGAAAAGCGGAAGATCGGGCTGACAGGCGTGTCTCGGAGCAGGTCTGTTTAACAGTGGACTGTTATAGACTCGTTCTATTATGGGATTGTTTACCTACTCATATTGCACTCTTTTTACCCGACTGCCAAGGAAGTGTTATGTTTTTTGCGCGTATCATGTATGTATGTAAATCTTTCTATTACCTATATACGAACGATACGAATCTTCCAAACGGTCGAATGGATAAGGTATCGTTTGATTCCTTTCAATAACCCAAGTATCCTTAGGGCTCATTGGTAGAGTATGTCTGCTCCAAGATCTGAAAGGCGTGAGTTCGATTCCCACCCAGGATAAACATTTTGTGGTATAAACGAATGTTTGTTTTATGTCTGGGTGTACACTCCTACATTATAAGAATTTTTTTTTTTTTTTTTTAATGGTTGACAGGCTAGTTGTTTGACCACAGCTCACCTGATGTTAAGTGAGGGTGTGGTCGAAGATGGTAAAGCACCCCTAGCCTGGATTGTATTTACAAAAAAAAGTATTTAAGTAATCTATCAGTTATCTAACTTCCGTAGTACAAGCTTTGCTTAGTTTAGGGTCAAATGGCGCTGTGTATATTGTCCTACGATATTTATTTATTATAGTAGTAACTAAACCTAACAAGTAGGGTTATCTAAATAAAGGAAATTAAAAGGGGATTACAAAATTATATTGAAGTTATGTTTAAATTTAATCAGGAATGATAAAATGGTTTCAAAAGTTTTTTTCGTTTAATGATTGCTATTTTATTCGCATTCGGGTTATATAATAATTTTTAAACTTTTCGGCTTGTTACAGTTTTTAAGGCTGACAATTTAGGTGTTTGACCACAGCTCACCTGATGTTAATGACGGTGTGGTCGAAGATAGTACACATAAACTGGAATGGAACTGGCTCTGAAGTGAGGCTGCCGGAACACACCGTTAAGTGCTTGATTTGGAAATTAGCCAGCCCAGTACCTACTAGAAAATACAATATGATATAATATAAATCGATTTAAAGGGCCACGCCCTAACAAATTTTAATACAGGGCCCGTCTAGTGATAGCTAGTCTACTGGTTTAACCACGCCCTTTCGCGTGTGAACCGACCGCGTTAACCGCCGAGCTATCATCGCTACAAAACATTGGTTTTTTTTTTTAATGTAATAGTAATAAAACGATCGAGGCGCTCTCCTGATGTTAAGAGACAACGCCTGTCCATGACCATTGCAGCGATACACAGAACTTTGAGTAACAAAACAACGTCCAGGGCATCGCTGTTTTGGCACTCATTGGTTAGTCTCAACAGCCCAGTAATTTCGCTAGCTGCAGTACCCTTCAAACCGGAACACAGTAATGTTTGCACACTACTGTTTGACGGCAGAGTATCTGGTACTGCGGTGGTACCTACCTAGACGACCTCCTGCTAAGGAAATCTACCACCAAGTAAGTAAGTAAGTAATTGTACTCATAAGCAGCTTTTACCTGTACAGGTTACCCTATTATACTAAGAATTTAACATGTTACTAGGATCATGCTATATTATTAGTTACTAACTTGTAAAGATCACATATTCCTACTCGGAAACAAGGGTATAAGACAGTTCCGGCGCTAAAGGAGGTAAAACGGGATACTTGCCCCAGGCATTTGGAGAAAGGGAAGCAACCGAGAACTTTGAAAGTTTTTGCTTTATGTTTGAGAATAATTTTACAATAACAATAAGTTAGTTGAAAACAATTATTCGATTGTATACTTTGTAAAGTATTGCGGTGGTTTTTGATATGCTATGTAAATACTCCTATATTAATTGTGTCTTCTCTTAGTTGTATTTGTATGTATACACCTTCTTATTTAGGTACGTGTGTATATCACTGAACTACTTACACAACTACTACTACTACTTACACTACTAACACTGAACTACTGAACAAGTTGTTGTCAAATTAGTTAAATTTAAGTCCTCATCACTGTTGTAACTGGAACGACTGTTAAGCGGTTTTTTTTATTTTTTTATTATGAAATACGACTTCATATAAATAAATAAATAAATAAATAAATATCACAGGACGTTACACACAGCGCCATCTGACCCCAAACTAAGCAGAGCTTGTGCTATGGAAGACAGATAACTGATAGAATACTTAAATACTTTTTTTTTGTAAATACATACTTATAATACATACAGTACACCCAGACACAGAACAAACATCGATGTTAGTCACACAAATGTTAGTCCTGAGTGGGAATCGAACCCACGCCCTTCAGCTCTCGAAGCAGACTACATAGACTAGATAGATAACTACATCACTACATATGTTATAAAACTTACAATCTAATACAACTAAATGTGCTATCTTTTAAAGGAAGTAGGTACCGCATGCAAATAAACTAAATATATACCTTGAATATTCAAAATGAACTTCCGCAAAGTAACGCCTGAATCAATCAATTACTTTGTATGATATATAATTTCTATTGTATATTAATTATTCATTCTTTATTTAACTAATGATTTCCTCTTCAGAATGATGCTTGTAAAATTGAACTATAAACAAACTATTACAAGATTCTTACCATACAAAGCTGAATTATATTAGGTATACAGATAACCATTTATTAAATAATAATAAAAAAATACTTACAAACAAACAATAAATTTGAAAGCCATCATATCAGGTATATACACAAATAGCTATTTATCAACTTACGCGTGACCTGGTTGCATAGTCTGTTGTTGTTGATCAAACTATTTCAAGTTTACTATATCAATAATTGTGTTAGTTTCGGGCTGCGGTATACTTAAGTACATATAATTGTAGCCCGCGGCTTCTACAGTGTTATCGTTACATCGATCTCTATATTTACAATTTTTTACGCGCACAGAGAGGTTGTGTCTCACACCATTTTTCAGTAATCATTAAAGTCACTCACTTTCATTATCTAGGCTCTAATAACAGGATAGCCGATTAGCCAAGTGATTATTTACATAACTCCACTTTGAAGGTAAATTGAACAAGTTGGCAGTCTTGTGCCTAATTGGCCTGACTGGAAACTTGATTATGAAGCACTTGTATAAGCTCATTACACTTCTATCATTTTTGACATCATTATAATCATAATCAAATAGGACGTCCACTGCTGGACATAGGTCTCCTCCATTGGATTCCACAAAAACCGGTTGGAAGCGGCTCGCATCCAACGCGTTCCTGCGGTCTTTATTAGGTTGTCTGTCCCCCTCGTGTGTGGACGTCCTACGCTGCGCTTGCCGGTTCGTGGCCTCCACTCCAGAACTTTGCCCATCGGCCATCAGGTCTGCGTGCTATGTGCCCTGCCCATTGCCACATATATATGACATATATACATAGAACTTTGAGTAATGAAACAATGTCCATGACATCGCTGCTTAGGTATTCGAGGCTGCAGCACCCTTCATACCAAAATACAACAATGTTTATACAGACTGCAGCGTTCCCCTTTTAGCGGGTCGCGACCCGGTACCGTACCGCCATCAAAATAAAATACCGGGTCGCAGCATTCCCGTCTTGTTTTAAAATAATATCTATCGATCGACGCATCGTTCGCACTAAATAGCCGATACCGAAATAATGTGTAAAAAGTTACATATTACAACGTAATGAATATATACATACATACATACATCTAAGAACAATAAATATATATTATTTTACCAGCGCAGGGCTCCCCACACGCAGCGCTGGGTAAAATAATGGTTATTAAAGTTATTATTTTTCCATGATATTACCGGGCCATGGAGGAATAAAGTCTGGAAAACACTGCACTACTGCTTGACAGTAGAATCCGACCAATATTATAAATGTGAATGAAAGTTTGGATGGATGGATGCTTGTTACTCTTTCACGCAATAACTACTGAATGGATTTGGATGAAATTTGGTATAGAGGTAGCTGAGACCTTGCATTAACACATATGCTACTTTTTATCCCGAAAACATGTAGCGGGTAGCACCGCGGGCGCAGCTATTATGTAATACTGCGGTGGTAGCATCTACCTAAAAGAATTTTGGTAAAGAAATAATTGAAATTGAAATCTATTTTCAGGAGTGGAAGGTCCACATGTTCACGCCGTTTGTCCCCACTGCCGAGGCCCCGGGAGTCCGGGAGCCGTTCCTCAGCCACTACCCGTACCACGCCGCCAGGATGGGAGCCATGCCCAACATCCCTCTGATCACCTCCGTCACCTCCGAGGAAGGTCTCTACCCTGCCGCTGGTGAGTGTTTTCTTCTTCTTTGATTCTGGCGTTGCATTTTGAGTTGCAGTTTGAGCATTTGCCAGTCTCAACTGTTTTATATTTTCAAGTTGCATAAGCTGCCTTGTAGCTTTAGTTATAGTCGAAGGCCAGTCTTGGGCAAGTCCAGTCCGTGTCAGTCAAGTCCAGTCATGCTTTAATAAAGTAGAATAGAATAAAATACAATTTGTTGGCGTCTTTACTATACGTTTTTATGGAGTTTTGGAATCAACACGAAAAGTCATGTTTCACCAGATTACATCATTTTACCACGCTCGAGCTTCTAATTTGGCACTTTATGAATAGAGAACACCACCATTTTTATGCATAAAAACTCCAAAAAACACTAGTTTGAACACAGCTCATCTGATGTTAAGTGACGGTGTGGTCGAAAATGGTAAACCACACCTAGCCTGGAATGGAATTGGGACTGAAATGAGGCTGGCAGAACACACCGTTAGGTGCTTGGCGGCAGATTTTCAACATTAGGATGGTAGCTAGCCAGCCGGGTACTAGAAAATACCCTACTACCATGCTATGGTTTCCTCACGATGTTTGCCTTCACCGGCAGTTAAAGCTCATTGGGGTTTGAATCCACGCCCTTCAACGTGTGAACCGACCGCGCTAACCACTGAGCTATCGCTAAAAATACTTCAATAAAATTTCCACAAATTAGAGCATGACTTGGACTTGGCCGTGTTTTATTTTCTGGCTTTACCTACGGAACTTTGATTAAATAGTTAATTATCAAAAACTTCAAATATTTGGAATACTTGACAAAGGTAGAAATCACAAAAACGAAGGAGAGAAAAAAGATGTTAGAAGGGAAATACATATTGCTGTGACATACTACCAGTTATTATTAGAACCCAATTTAGGCCTAAGGTCCCTTATAATGATCTGTCTAGCCGTTCTAACTCATAAATTAATACTTCATTACAATTTATGAATTCATCGTTGGAACAGCTCGTTAGAAAGGTTACCAGTAGATAAATAGTCATATACCTATTTTCGAGAATAGTTTAGTTATTGTTATTAGAATATTCAATTACCTATTAGAACTAAAACATCAATATCAAATGTTTCCCACGTTCGCTAAGATCCTGTAAAAACAGTAGAATATTGGATCAATTTGCATACATTAGAATGTTTTATTAGAAACCCACGCCTGTGTATTCCCGCGTGCTAACCATAGAGCTACCACCACTGCTGATATCGAAATATCTACTCTCTTTGCTCTTTCTACCGTTTTTTTTTTTTATTTTATAGAAGATAGGCTTGCGTTTGACCGCCATCCCGCCTGATATTAAGCGAAGATGCGGTCCACGGTGGAGCACGCCCGCCTAGAAGAAACCGATTCACCTCTCTTTCTGCTCTCTCTGCTCTTTTTCCTATTCGTGTCGAGTCTTTGTTTAAAATCTCGGCGCATTTATACGTATATGGTTACTCTTTTCAAAATTGTTCACTCCATCATTGACTCTAATTCATTTTTCTCGACACAACAACAACACACAACACACACACACACACACACTTCTTCAACACTCAACATTGGACTCGTTATTCTAAAACTTTTATGTTGCATGTTTATCATATATCAATAATATTTCATATTTTAATCCTGTTGTAAGAATGTGTCGCCAATACAACGAAATTATAAATATCACAAAGAATCTATTGACATTTTTAACTTGAAATTGTGTACATTTAAAACTAATATCAGAAAAATTGTTTACTGCGTAAGTATGACTTTTGTAACTCTTCGAAACTTTTTTATTTTTTATTCAAAATAGGTTCGCGTTTGACCACACTCTGCCTGATGTTAAGCAGTAGTGTGGTCTAAGATGGAGCACATTTACCTAGAAGAAACTTATTTACTCTAGATTTGAAGACGCCCATATTGTGCCTAACAGGGAACACGGACTCCGGTTCCACGACCTCGTTATGCGAATGAAAAATGTGGAATCAAAACGCTTTGTTTACTTGTTTATTATTGTAACTATTTTGTGTAACATAATTAAATATTTTTTCTCCTGCAGCTTATCAAGCGGAGTCAGGCTTGCTAGCAGACCTGGAAGCCCACTGGGACACTCTGGCCTGCAATATCTTCGAATACAATGACACTTTGCCTCTGACGGAGCGGTCTGCCGTGGCTGTGAAGATTAAGCAGCATTACCTCGGAGGGAAACGCGTTCAAGATGCTTACTCACAACTTGTTCAGGTAAAACCAACCACGAAATGCAAAAAAATAATGAAATTGCATATTCGACTGCACTGTTTCCTAACGAATTGAATTTCCTTTCCATCGATGTAATTTTTTTTTTAACTTCGCTTTCATTCCTTTTTACCGCACTTAAAATTCAAATTCCTTATTCCAACATTATCGATATCCGTAGGTAGGTACTATGTATTTCTTTCCAATCTGATTAGAATTTATATAGCTATACTAATTCGAAGATACCTACCTAGTTCGAAATATCATAACTGTATAGGAAATACTTCAAAAAATGTTAAAAATGTCTAAATCGGTCACTCCTTCAACTGTATTTCTTAGAAAATGAGACCTTTTAAAAGCAATCGATGGATTAATGTTTATTATTTTAGAACATCAAAAGGACTGAACTCAAAGTCTTCGCGATCAAACCCTTTCCCGTCTGGAAATATTGCCTATTACAAACGAATCGCCCAATTAATTAATGTGAAATATTTTTGGTACCTAATTTACTTAGTTTTTTGCTAAATATTGGATTTTTATGATGACACATATGATATAACACTACAAAATCTCTCTTTAGCCAAGCAGGCTAGGCATATTACTTTTGAAAGAATACTCAAACGCTTAGTAGTAGTGGAACTTACTATACCATAGGAAACAAATTTATATTTCCATAGACTACACGATAAAATACCTATATTGTTACCTCAAAAATGAATCGACCATGAATGATTTCGAAGTTTATATAGTGTAGAAGTGGGAGCGAGAAGAATACCAAAAAATCTCTCAATAAAATCTATTGAAAGTCATGTCACGAACAACCATGAATTATCTAACCATAATTGCTATAAAAAGTGTGCAAAAGTACAAAATCTGTAAACATAAAAAAAGATAACTGTTCTTTTCAGTAAATACATATTTATAATACATAAAAAACACCCAGACACAGACAAAACATTTATCTATCAGTTACCTGGTTCCCATAGTATAAGCTTTGCTTAGTTTAGGGCTAGATGTCGTTGTGTGAAAAGTAAAAATAAAATAAAAATCCAATCTATATGTTATGATTACAGGCTTTAGGCGATCGGCTGTTTGTAGCTGACGTGGGCCGATTGGCCCAAATCCACGCTACAAAGACAAACCAGCCCACCTACTTATACCGTTACTCGTTCCGCGGCAGCAAGAGCCTCTCCAACCTCATGGCACGAGACGAAAAAGACTATGGTTAGTTTTATAACTTCATATTTCTTATTTAATTGTAGTCTCAACTATTACATAAATCAGTACCGAATTACATGTGTAAACGTATTAAAATGATATAATCTGGTGAAACATAACTTTTCGTGCTTCTACCAAAAAATACTAGCTACTAGGGCGTGACCGGACTCGACTTTGACTTACTTCGTGGACTTTTTCTGAGACTCACACTTATTTAACTCATAAAATAGTCTACTTACTTAAAAGTATCGAAATTCTTGACACTGGCAAAGTAAATAAAGTGCAATGCCGAAAACAAAGAAGAAAAACATTTTATAGTACCTTCCTACTGTACAAGGTGTATACACGGCTATTGATTGTACCTACGGTTTACATCACCTTGTAGGTGGTCCATGAACTCGTTATATATTGTGGCTCCAATTCATCTACATCCTGCCTTTATACTTCCTAAGAAATTAAAAAACCAAAGTTATCTCAATATCAGCCGCAATTCATTTTGCCCACTGCATACCTAATCGCTCTTCTTTCGACAATCTTGTGTCGCTAATGAGAGAAAATCTCCTCCAATTTAACTTCCTAAATAATTAAATTGCAACTAATCCTGTGATAAGTCGAGATGAAGACGGGATCACTAATGACAGCATATTCTTAATTAAGTTCCTATGGAGTAATTTCAGACCCTGCGATACTATTTCTGTCACCATCACTCTCGCCTAAATGTATATAAGAAAGACGGTGATAAACCCTATATCGCATACTAATGGCTTTGTGAATATATCGGAAAAGCTCGCTCAAGATCTAAAGCGATAAGGGAAATGTTGTTTACTTAAATGAAAGTTTTGCTCAAATCGTATCTAAAAGCTCGGATTCAAACATTAATCAGATCGGTATCGCGATAGTAACTAGTTAATACTTACTATCTCACATATTAATAGCGCCTAGCGATTTCATCAACTATCCTACGGAATAATAATTTTCCGAGATAAAAATCCGTAAGCCTTGGATTTTATGCATGTCTACAAGACATCTTCATGAATCTCACTTAAATCCGTTGTAAAATTCTCACTTATAATACCACAAGAGCTTCAAAATTATCGGGTATTTCCCGATAGGTTCGTTGCAAACAAATGAAGGAGTCAAGTTTTTCAGGTTAAAAAATCACGAGCGCGAAGAAGCGCGAGTGATTTTTTAACCTGAAAAACTTGACGACTTTATTTGTTTGCAGGGAACCTTGAGGGAAATGCCAGATAATTTTGAAGCTCGTGTGGTATTCGGGGGATTATTTTTCCGTCCCAAATGTCGGCCAATAGAATTGCACCATTCGACGTCACGTGGTACAACGAGAAAATTTTCAAAAAATTATCAGTATAATACCATGTAGGTTGTACCACGTGACGTCGAATGGTGCAATTCTATTGGTCGATATTTGGGTCGGAAAAATAATCACACTAATTTACAATATTTTTTAACTAAACTAATATAATTAATTATTTATATATTTTACTATGGGATCAAAGTTGATCCCATAGTAAAATTAGTTGATAACGATGAGTGCAATGATTTCCTTTCCGCTTGGTCAACGGTTGTTATCGAAATACTAGCTTAGCATAAGACAGCATGATGAGCACTAAATTTGTTCTCAGTATTACAGTGCGGTTGTTTTTTTGACCAGGTGTGAGCCACGCAGACGATGTCTTGAGGGTCTTCAAGTTCCCGGATCTGGAGGTGACCGCTCCAGAAGACGTAGCCATGATCGACCGCCTCCTAGATATGATTTCGACATACGCTACTACTGGGTAACTCTAAAAACTAACTTTGGTGGCACAGTGACCCAAAATTTCTGCCCTCAGATACTAAAAAGCACCAGATTTCTCGATCTTAAACTACTTTGTGCCAAGTATTGACTTCCATCTCTTGAAGATCTTGCCATCCCGCCTTTCTATCTTCAGGGGTTTCAGCTTGATGTGCTGAGCCGAAAGAACCTAATCATGATTCTGAATCACTTTTCTGAAAACAGAACTTTGAAATCGTGACCAAATCAGCTGTTCTATACAAAAAGTTCGTTGGCTCTTGAGCATATATAAGAAGCAGCTGATTTCGGAGTTGTGTCCATAGTAAAAGTTGTTCATAATGGTGAGTACAATAGATTCTCTTTCGGCTGTGTGTACTCCAAACTTATAACCTTGTTTACTAGGGATGGACGGCTCTCCGACAGTCCGAGATAAACCCTTTAATAGCGCGATATTTCCCAATCCTTTCCAGATGTTTAAGCCAGTGGAATCCAAGTAAAACTAATTATAAAATTCTTATTTTTAATCGGTATGGGTCTTAAGATTTGCATTAACGTCGCGTCTCTGGGGTATCACAGTAGGACATTACACACAGCAGCGTATGTATTTACAAAAATAAGTATTTAAGTATTTTGTCAGCTGTTTGTTTCCATAGTTCAAGCTTTGCTTAGTTTGAGGCTAGATAACGCTGTGTTAAATGTCAAAAAATGTATCAAACTCAACTAAGTTCCTTCAAATACTACTTCTCAATCATTCCCCCTTTTTTTAAGCTGATGCAACTCCTGTGCTCGTTCTCATATTTGAAGGAACTGAGTTCAGTTGCAACTTAATCACATCAATAGCTTAACTGCTTCTTAATTAGTCCCCTTATCACGTATGGTGTGAATCGACAAACTTTGAGGTCACCGTTTCGTCCGTTTATCAGATATTAATTTTTTGATAACCGATTCTTTCAGGCGTTAATTTGCGGAAGCTTATATGGAGTTAGATCTCTAGTATATTTCCGTGTGTTCTTCTTGTATATTTATTATTGCAGATAAGTAATTATAAAACTGGTTTAGGTTTAATTGAATATTTTTCCTCGCTCTAACTGAACAATCAAAACACTAAACTTAATTTTTGTAGTGAAAACTTTTTTAGTCGCGTGAGCGATTTTTTGGTAAGGGCAAAACTTTTCAGCATTGACTGCTTATTTATGTAAATCTAATGTGACAAACGAGATGGTCTCCTAATGGTAAGAGATAGCGCCTGTCCATGACCATTGCAGCGATACACAGAACTTTGGGTAGCAAAACAAAATTCAGGACATCGCTGCTTTGGCGCCCATAATTTTTCAACAACAGCCCTGTAATTTTGCTAGCTGCAGTACCTTTCAAACCGGAACATAGTAATTAATGTACACTCTCATGTTTGGCGGCAGAATATCTGGTACGGCGGTGGTACCTATCTAGATGACGTCCTGCTAAGAAATTATACCACCAAGATATCCTAAGATCTAACACCAAATTACTTTTTTTTTTAATTTATACGATTAGACATAAATAATACATTGTTTTTCTTTTAATCCAGGGTACCCACATTAAACAATGGCGGCCCTGAATGGTCCCCAGTGAAGCCCGGTTCATCAGAACTCCATTACCTCGAGATCTCGTCCCCTACTAAGTCGGAAATGAAGTACACGGCAGACTTTGGCCAGCGCCACTTTTGGGACGGGCTAGGCTTTATCGAGAACGAGCGTTACCATACTTACATCAAGGATGAACTATAAAAGGTTGTGACATTTGACATATAGGAAAGCTTAACCACGTGCATGTGTATGGGAAATGGTTTTTAATTTTGATATAGGTACCCATAGTATCACACTAATATTATATGCGAAAGATTATAATTATATGTATGTTTTTATGTCACTATGTAACTGCTTATCGGATTTGAATAAGATTTTAATAAGTAGGTAGTCTATTTATGTAGGTACTCGTACCTACCCTTGAGCAAGACATGGTCAGTTTTTTACCCCGGATACTCGGGTGAACCCGTAGGGTGCAGCTAGTTACCTGTAATTCTATTATTATACGTGTGAAATACTTAGCTATTGTTTACCTGTCTTTTTTTAATAATTTGCCCTTTTAGGTAAGCTTAAACTGTAAAGCCATACTGCCTTAGTCTTAGTAACTCTGAAAATGTCAAATCGTTTTTTCTTTGCTTTTGGCATCGTACTTTGAGTATTTTGCCAGTTCTTGACATAATTAATTTAATATTTTCATGTATATACACCATAATACATAATATATGATGCACAAAAAGTATATATTTCCCATTATAAGCTTTCAAAGCATACCTATTAATTATTAAGTGTTCGTGTCGTATACCTATTACCTATTATTTTTATGCGAGGTTTGCGTTTTACTGTAAACTTTAATAAATATTTAATAACTATAGCTTGAAATCAATATTAGCCTAATTAAAGATAATGTAATTAGTGAAAAAATGTGTAAGTAATCCCTTAGGTTTTGATTTTCCTATAGATACTTATAGCGATCGTCTAATTTCTTGTTTTTAATTTGTTATATTGCATTTCTTCATAAATGAACTAGAATAATAACATTTATAACCTACCAAGACTATCTTTGTTTTCTGAGAACCTTCGATATATTATCTGTAAGCAATTAATCTCATCTGCAATAAATATATTTACCTATATTTAGAGTGTTATTCATTGGATCGAATGTTTTTGACGAATGATTCAGCATCCTACGTGGAGCAAACTTTACTCGACACATAGCTAACTAAAGTTGCTTAATATGCTATACCAGACGGCAATGATGCAATCACGGAGTGTCTGTGCAAAGAACACTTTACCTACATGTAAGTATGCGTCATTATTCGAGATAGCACAGTCGGGTACCTACCGTATTTCAGTACTTATATTTTACGCTGATATTTCCGTCTACGTCCTACCAATATCATTCCGTTTAATCAGCTATTAGCTTAGGATTTCATACGCCGATTTTAGTTAGTGTAAACAACTTTCACGAAGACAACTCTGAAATTTAAAAAAACTAATTGGCAATTCCATTGAAAATGTCAATCATCCTCGATTTTTTTACGATTTCAAAATTGTAAAATGTTATTCTGAAATCGCGATGTTTACTTCATTTGTTTTATAGAAAAGTTCGTAGGGCCCTACTTAAAAATGTAGGTATAGAGCAGTTATTTTTTTTTCGTGATTTTAAAGTTGTACTCATAGTAAATAAAAGTTGTTCACAGTTATGACTTTATTGATCCCCTTTCGGCATAACACAGCGCAAGGTTATAGTCATAAATAATTTTATGTTATTAATGATGATCCATGAAAAGTAGAACTAACCTACTTACCTATAATGATACGTAGAATAAAATTCCATGGTATTAGTTCCAATCTAGCTAGCTACCTACCTAAAGTAAATTAAGAGCAAAGACATGGCTCAACAGTCACAAATTGCTATAATTATGTACCTACCTATACTTACAAAATTATGAGATATGTCCTACAGTTTTTGGCGCCTTCAAAACAATATTATGGTCACTACAAACATTAAAAAAAAAAATTCAAGTTCAAAGCAAAATTGTTGAAGATTAGTTTTTAAATCATTGGTTAATAAACTCAAATGGGGAACGAGATTTTTCGTTTTACGCATAATTCCCACCACAAATTTTTGAGTATAAATGTCTGGGAATAGATCAAAACCACTCTCTATGGCCGAATATGTCGCTTACCTACTTATTTTTACTAGCGACATAATTTTGTGACCTCGGTTTCCTGCTCAGCAAACAACAGGGTCACATTTGAGGTAAACAAATATTTGTTTTGTTGGTACGTTGGTAGGTATTATGATAGTGAAACTAGCGACCCACCCCGGCTTCGCACGGCAGTATAAACCTTCTGGAAGAAATTCTGTATCTAAATAACAGCAAATATAGAATACTATGGAGACAAAAATCCCGCCAAGTAATACAACATAGAATATTGTTTCTCCCTTAACAAAATATTGTAATACCACTTCCAATTAGTGGCACATTTATAATTATGTATTTCAACAACCTTCTCATGACTCATGACACGTTTTTCTTGTTGGTTCATTGGTAGTGTGTCTGCTTCAAGAGCTGTAGAGTGTGGGTTTGATTCCCACACAGTGTAAACTTTGTGGTATAAACAAATGTTTGTTCTGTATTTATTATAAGTATGTATTTACAAAAAAAAATGTATTTAAATATCACATCAGTTATCTGACTACAAGCTTTGCTTAGTTTGGGGGCAGATGGCGCTGTGTGTAATGTGCTGTGTATTTATTGTGTAAGCACTTTCCAAGCATTCTGCTTAAGGCAGAGAAGCCCTCCGAGGTTGCAGTGATCAAAGGTCAATGTAAATGCTTGTCATTAATTATATTGGTTTTACCTACACAAATATTATACTGGAAACAAAAAAAGATTATATTTTTTAACTGCCATTAAATGCAATTTCTACTGTAATGTGTTGAGAGGTCCAGAAAATAGCATGCTGCTAACTTGCTTGCATATTGCATAATTGCTAAATCAAATCATTAAAATTGCAGCATCTTCAGTCTTAACAAATAAGGAATACATATTTCAATCAGTGGGGCAAATAAAAATCAGATAATGATTGAATAAAAATATGCATTTATTAAAAACCAGTGTTTACATCCTATTATAATGAAAATAAAACATTAACAAACACTTGAAATACCAACCACAGGTTCTAAACAATAACAAAACCCTAAACTAGACAAAGCTTTTGCTTTGTTGAAAGTGTTTGTATTTTTATAGGGTGAAACCACAAATCAATTCATAGTTATTGCATAAGGAACAAACATGTACTCTGATAAAGAGTGTATAGACTAAGACTGGTGTTTTATCAGTGTATGTGGTGAATCGGATACCATACTTTTTGTCTTTTTGAGATGTCCCCAGTTTCTAATACAGTAATAATAATAATAACATTTTAAAGGTATTGGAATATGAAAACAACAATGTGTGTAACTATAATATTTAAAATAGAAAAAGTCATTGACAAAAGTTTAGTAAGTATTTATATCTATATCTTTTAGATTCAACCACAATAATTAGTATAGATATCACTGCACTTACAAAAATATCACTACCCAAGTCCCAAGTTCATTCCATTTAAAATACAAAATGTGTTAACCATAAAATACAACACCAAACTATACCTAGAAAAGCATCCCAAATAAATAAACAATTCAGACTTTTTGGCAAAATTAAGAGAAACTTTAATTATTAATAAAATAGCAAAGTGATTTACAATTAATAGTAAAAGATGACATCGATTATGGTGTAGTTGTCACAACTTTTTTATCACTTTTAATCATATGCCAGCATAATTCTTCTCATTTTAGCAATACTAGTTTAAACATAATCACTCTCTTAATAAGAACACAGATTCAAAAATGATATTACTAAAAAAAGGTACATACATTTTCTGGCAATGTAGCAACAAAAATATAGCAACTTTTGTTAAAACTAGGCCAGTTTGTTCAAGTGTTCAAGTATGTATTGAAGATAGTATATAAATACCTTTCTTAAAATTGTACATTATGAAGATTTTATATTGTAGAATACAAAAGCTCTTTAGTATTACAAATATCTGATTATTGTAAAGCTACTCATTAATTTTTTTTAATACAATTCAATGCCAAACATTTTTGTTTACTCGTTAAAATTGTTCTTGGCATGGATTTTATTTTAATGATGTTACACATTGAAATAGATGTTACAATTTCAAGCTAGAATATTACAGAGAAATTAGCTCTTATCTTGATATATGACTAATTATATAGTTAAATTTACTCATCCTTCTTGCCATCACCTCCACTTGCAATAGTTATCTTTTTCTGTAACTTGCTGTGCTCTTCTGCAAGTCTGTCATATTCTTTGTTGAGGCTTTCAGCTTGAGATTTTACAGCCTCCTTGTCTTTTTTCTCTTTATTCAACTCTTTTTCAAGGAGAGTAATTTTAGATTGCAGTTCGTTGACCTCTTTCTTAATTTTCTCATCACCAGCTCCTTGTTGGTCTATCAGGGTTCTCGCTGTGGTAGTTGCGCTCTGTGCCTGGCGGAAGTTCGCCTCACATTGAGCCAACAGCGTCGCCAGTTCGGAAATCATCTGCACCAACCGACGGATGACGATCAACAAAAAGAGCGCAAAACCGGAAATGTAGAAGTTTCTCTGAGCACGAAATAGCCTCATGTTACCCTGCATTTCCGCATCCAAATGCTGATGGTCGGTAGATTCCAAACTCGAATATTTCTGCATTTCCCTGATAGCGTCGAGGAGACATAGTATCAGCACACCAATCAGCACCAAGAAGTATATTGAGGCTTGCCCGCTTACGTAAGCGAGGAACTTCGACTTGAAGAATTTCTGCCATTTACTCGGGCTGGCAATAGGTAAGGTGAGGAGCAACACGACCGCTATTTCGGCGTATAGAAACGTAGCGATGATGGTCCACTGGAGACTCATTGTGAAGTAATTGTAAGGTTTCTTTATTACAAAATCTGTTTTAGCGTGCACCGGCTACAATAACTTTATAAAATCTGATAAGTTTTAGATGAAAACACTAAGAAGTCGAGAATATCGGTGACTCAAATTTACAAAAGTGACGAAAAAGCAAAGGTTGAAAGGTAAAAGAATAATTTGACGTTTATTTTTGACGTTCACATTAATGGATGACGTGTTCATTTTCTTTTTGTACGAAATGATGTAAGATCTTTAAATGATTTCACATTTAACTGTTAATTATATTCAAAGTGGATTTTTATTTGATTGTATTGCTTTATATGTACATATTTTCATTTCCTATATTTTTTGAAATGGTATTGTTGTAATGTCATATGAATCGAAAGACGGGCGGGTTGAAGATACTGCGAATGTAGCCTAACTAAAAAAAAAACAAAAAGGTGACACTGACATTAACAGTTAACCAAAAACCATTTCGTTTTGTCGAATGACGTCATTTCAATTGGATTTTAAGATTTTATAAATTTCAGGAAAATCTTAGGGAATATAAATAAAATCTACGAAAAATTATTTAATAATTACCATGGCTGATCCAAAATACGAAAATCTACCTGGTATTGTGAGTGTTGTTCGTTAATAGTGCTTATGATCACAATATTATTATCATCGATTTTTGTACTCGTACACATATTTGTTTATATTCGTTTTTTTATCAATTCAAGCAAAAATTCAGGCCAAACTAAACGTTTTAGCTTGTTAAAACTTTTTTCATCGGGTCCTATAATTATTCATATTTTTATGACTAAATATTGTGATCCTTAAGAGTTGATGGAACAGTAATAATTTAGTGGAACTATATTCCTGCCCTATGTCATTGGTAATAATAGAAGAGAATCATTACCAAGTCGTCAAACTCTTTTTATTTCACCTCGTATCTAGTAGTCATTGAACTCTAGTCTTAAATCTGTATTTGGAATCTAATTTGAGCTCAAAGTTGTTTTAAACTAATTTTAATATTTTAATTAGTGTCAGGGATGACACTCATTACATAAAAGACAAATAAAATTTAAAGAACTTATTTTAAGTCTTTTTTTTCAAGGCATATGACCAACCTGATGTTTATGAGACCGGTGACCTTCCTGAAGAAGACCAGCAAGAGCCTTTTGAAGAGGAAGAGAATGAATGTGTGGAGAACCTCCATTTATCAGTTAAAGATTCCTTTAACAAATTCAAAGGGAAATTCTTGACTGGGACAGTCGACTTCTCTGATAGGTTGAGCAGAAAAACTAGGATTGGATACAGGTATTTGAACTTTCCACTTCATAGTATGTTTTACTCATTGTTATGTATTACTAGCTGTATACCCGAGCCGTTGTCCACAATGCTTTAGCATATCTTTCATAGCTTTCTCGTTCTCATCTATATTAAATTATGAACCTGATTAGAAATGTCATTCAATTTTACAATAGAAATTAGCTGAATTGCTCCAGTCATTCTCAAAGTGTGCACTTTGTACCAAACATAAGTTATTTCTATTTATACAAGGTTATATGCAATTAACTTGGGTATATTAAGCACAAAAGGGCTCATTGTAAACAATGTCTCCTAAGGAGTCAATTATGAAATTGTAAAAAAAGTATCAGCTGTTCTAAGCTGTTGTCTAAATGTTTGTTGCAGATAATTGTAATTTTTCAATGGAACAACTTTTTTCATGATTACAGAGTTGGTTCCATAGTAAAAGATTTTTTTTTCGCTCTGCGCCATCTGACCCAAAACTAAACATAGCTTGCACTATGGAAGTCAGATAACTGATGGAATTCTTAAATCCTTTTTTTAGTAAATACATAACTTATAATAAATACAGAGTACCCAGACACAACAAACATTTGTTTATACCTCAAAGTTTGTTGTTCACATTACAATGGCCCCTTTTCGGTTTAGTACACCCTAAGTTAATAACTGTACAGATTATGATGTCTCACTGAAGATGCATTTTTTGGAACTTTTCCATAACTGGGTACTAATTGTTAGGTTAATGTAAGCAATTCAATCTCTCATACTCATACCTAGTAGGCAAGTTGGTTGGTTGTAGATCTAGTTCTACAAATGTAAAAATGCAACCCAGGGCTGGAGAGTGGGAGCTGGCAGCAGATGGAGAACCTGAGTCAGTGATCGAGCGCTACAACCGACTCCGCTGTGAGTTCTCCGAGCTGCTGGAGCAGGTGGCCGAGCAGCAGAACAGAGCTACAGAAAGTGAGAAGGTAAAAATATAGAAGAGATGAAATTGATTAGCTTTCAAAGCTTATCGCATTTCAGGGATGGGAACCCATTCAGTGTGTAGGTGTTGTGACCTAGGTATAAGTTTGCCTTCAAAGCCCACATTACCATCCCTATCTAACCAAATGTGATATGATCCTACCAATGCTGCTTTGAATACTCTTTCTAGCAATGAGCTTATGATTGATAGCGCAGCGCCATCTAGCCTCAAATTACGCAAAGCGTGTACTATGGTATCCAGATATTTTATTGTCAATATATACCTACCTATAATACATTCATTTAGAATACACAGAATTTATGATTATGGCGTTCATGTTTGTGTGAAAATTCTGAACTAGGAACCTTTACTAAAAGATATAGAGCCTTAATCATCAGTGAAAAACTGTGGATGTGAACAAAAATTATTTCAATAATCAACATCATCATCATCTTTAATTTTCGTCACGAAGTTCATGGAATAAATTTTAGTATTTTGTGTTACAGGATGAATACTCAAAACTATCAGCTCAAATCAACTCCACAAAGAAACTTCTTGAAGAGTTGAAGCTAGAAGAGGGAGAAATCATTGATCCTAAAGCTGAGAAACTCAAGTATGTATTTCGCCGTAGCAAGCGAAATTACTGGGCTGTTGAGACTAACCACCGAAAGTCTCAAAGTAATGAGCGCCATAACAGTGATGCCCTGGACTTTATTTTGCTACTCAAAGTTCTGTGTATCGCTTCAATGGTCATGGACAGGCGTTATCTGTTTTTTAGATAAAAAAAATTGCAAGCTGTAGTGGCAATGGGCTACTAATATACTAACACATTATTAGTGAAATCTAATGTTAAATTTATTAAAAAACAATAATTAAGTTTAATAGTCAAGGTACTGGTATCTGACCAGTACCTTGACTTGCTGGTTTCTTTGGTTATTTGCAGGGAATATTTAGCAGCAAACGGCAGGAAGAAGCAAGGCGAGTTGGTGACAGCGCACCTCAAACTGAAGCCCGAGGTGCACCTAGCGCAGACCACCAGGATAGCGCAGCTCGAGCATAGGTAGGTTACTTACTACTAGACTTTTTTCCTGAGCCTTGAGCCATCAAATTTTATTTTAACTTACTGTTTTTGTCGAGCTATCGTCTGAATGGGCGACTATTCTATTTCTCTTTATTCGCGGGGTATACGTTCCATAAATATGCCGCGAATACAGAAACCGTGTATATGGAATGGTAATTTGTATGGAATCATAGGTCTAAGGTTCCAAAATAGAACCAATATGTATCAAAATAAAACCAGCTTTAAAAACCAGGGTTTAAAAATTATTGTTTTTTTTGTTTTGTGGCTTTTGAAAAGTCTTTAAATTCAGATTGATATTGAAATAAGGCATTCGACATAGGCCTTTATATAGAGGCAGTAAGGTTTATTTTAGTTTGAAATTAGTCCACTCAGTTACATCTTTTATAAATGCCGCCTCGGTACGTACCAACCTCAGGTACCAACAGTAAATACATACTCAAAAGATGTCGATACGTTAATAAATGACACACAATTCCTTTCTGTTTACCTATTGCATCCGCGAATAATGAAATTTTCACCCGCGAATAAGGAACTTTACCAATATAATGAATATTTTATAAGCTAGGCTAAACCGAAAGTGGGTCATTGTAGCAAAAATTATACATTATTTTATGATACAACTAGCTGCGCCCCGCGGTGTTACCCGCTACATGTTTTCTGAATAAAAAGTAGCCTATGTTCTAATCCAGGGTCTATGCTACCTCCATACCAAATTTCATCAAAATCCGTTCTGTGGTTTTTGCGTGAAAGAGTAACAAACATCCATCCATCCAAACTTTCACATTTACAATGTTAGTTTTTTTTGTATCTTACTATGGAAAATGACGTGGTTTTGACAGGTTTTCGATTTAGTTATGCGGAATTACTGTTTAATTTTATTGGAATCTCCGACTATATTTATATCTATTGACGACATATCATTTCTGTTGCAGTGTAAACATACCTTTACCGTTTCTACTAGTGACCCTATCTTGGCGGTTAGTCCCTTGCCGCATATACGTATGGGAACAGAATGAAAACCACCGTCAAATATTAAATTGGCTTGTTTTATTACTTGCTAGCCTAAACACATATTTAAAAAAATTGTTCCAGGTTACACAAATTGGAGCAGGCGGCCGGCGTGAGGGATGAAGAATCATTCCGTAGATTACAATCGGCCACGGGACAGGTAGTCAAATAAGTCATTATAATTATTTTGTGATAAGAAATATGAGATTCCTGAGAATATGAACTAGTTTGCTTAGCTTATTTTGGATGACATGGAGGATCTGAATGGTTATAGCGTCAGCAATATTATAGGTGTGCTTTACCATCTTCGACCACACCGTCACTTGACATCAGGTGAGCTGTGGTCAAAAACCTAGCCTGTCAACCAGAAAAAAAAATGCTGATTGTTTTTTTTTTTAATGGTTGACAGGCTAGGTTTTTGGCACATCACGTTTTTGAATCCCCTCGATACTTAGCTAGCCTGGAAGAGATCGCTGTTAACGATAATTCCGCTAGTTAAACCAATAGTTACGTAAGCATAGGGGGAGTTAGAACTTTGCTTGCTTATACTGACAAGGGGAGGAGAGGTTAATAACACCGGGCAACAAAATTTGAACTTTGTCGTGCCACATGGACTTTGCTTATATTTTTTACCTTAATGACTGACTGTTATAATAAAAGTTAGTAATTTAAAAAATCTATTGGCCAAGAATTTTTTTTGTAATGTAATTTAAATATTTCAAAAAAAAACGACCGTTTGATGAGGAAAAACATTTACTCAAATTCTGCTCACGTAATACTTTAAATGTTTTTTTTTGGTCTCAAAAATCATAGGTTCAACTAGATTGGACACATACCTACTAATAATAATTAAAAGGGTAAAATTCGATGTTTTCTAAAAGATAACTTTCATACGTATAGGCGACGTTATGCGGCGCGGCGGCTACGCTAGCGGCGCAGGCGTCTCTGCTGCGTAGCGGCGAACTGGCGGCGGCTGAAGCGCGCGTCACCTCGCTCCTCTCCAACGTGGACGCGCTGAAGCAAGCCACTCGGCCAGCTGACCCCGAGCTGGACGCCAAGGTAACAGCATTACCCACCAGCACGCTAGCAGCGCAGGCATCTCCACAGCTGAGCGGTGAACTGGCGGCGGCTCGCCAGTGGACGAACGACTGAAGACTGACGACTGACGACTGTAGCAAACTGTCAATACCGACAGCATGTTGGATGCGTTGCCAAATGTTGGAAGTGAAAATTTAGATTAAAAAAAATTTATAAACTAGCTGTTCTAAGTGGGTTTACCTATGCGTACGTGGTGATGAAGATGGTGATATAATTTACCTTATGTCTGTTTCCATTACTGAGTGTAAGAAGAACAAACACACTGACACACTCATAATGTTGTAAGGATTAGGGTTGCCTCGATTTTTCATATTAATCTTCAAAAGTTGGAAGAAATAATTTCTTGTTCTACCTATTTCAGGTGAACGAGCTGTATAAGCTATTGAAGCAAGTTGACGGCATTTCACATTCCGAAATCCTCGAGCGTATGGAAGCGCTAGAAGCGCTGCACAACCAAGGTAAATCATCTTTCTTTGACAGACTTGGTGTCGCAACTCATCTGATACTTTTTTTTTCTTTGGTTTTGGCGTCGCATTTTGAGCAGTGTCAAGTGTTTAATATTTTCAAGTTTCATAAGTTGCCTCTTAGCTATAGTTATAGTCAAAGTACAGTAGGTACATCTCAGTCATGTCCAGTTAATGATGACAGTGTTTGACAATCAAAGATTTCAAAAACTGTCAATATTGTTAGTATCCCAAAATAAGGTTTGCATAACGTTTTAAGCAGCCTATGTCTCTTTTTTTGTTCGACCGCACTTTTGCCCAAACGAATCTGTGTTCAAGCGCCTAGCAATCACGCCTCATGCTAGGCAAAGCATACTTGCTTGTAAAACATTGAAACATCAACTAAAGTAAAGAACAGCAGAATCGATACGATCAATTATGCAACTGACTTTTGCCATTTTTACGAGTAATGTAATACAATTTTTTTAATGGTAGACAGGCTAGGTGTTTGACCACAGCTCACCTGATGTTAAGTGAAGGTGTGGTCGAAGATGGTAAAGCACACCTAGTCTGGAATGGAACTGGCTCTCAAGTGAGGCTGCCGGAACACACCGTTAGATGCTTGGCGTCAGATTTTCAACTTGAGGGTGGTAGCTAGCCAGCCGAGTACTAGAAAGTACCCTACCACCATGCTATGGTTTCCTCACGATGTTTTCCTTCACCGGCAGCTCAAGCTCATTGTTGGGGTTTGAACCCACGCCCTTCGGCATGCGAACCGACCGCGCTAACCACTGGGCTATCATCGCTACAAATATAAATCATTTATTAATAACACCAAAGTTACAGGTCATTTTTCATATTTAAAAATATCAAAATCATAACATATGTCAAAACAATGAAAATGAAAATGTCAATGAAGTAATATGTCACATATAAAATAATTATGTCAATATAATTAAATGTCCATAAAAACAAAAATATTATAATTACTTACTAGTAATTCAATAATCTAATATTGTTGATTTCCAGCAAGCAACTTCGGAAAATCGCTGACGGAATTAGAAACCCTGCAAAGTACTATAGCTAGCGGTGTCCAGAACAACAAGGAACTGCTCCAAGGTGTCCAAGAAGTATTCGCGCTCAATGTAGACAGCATACAGAAAGAAATCAAGAAATTAGATGACAAGATCGTAAAGCTAACCGCGTGATGTCTGTAGGAAGTCGTGATAGGTTTTGCATTGTTATGATAAGGAGATTTCATATTTGCATGTTATATTCACAGATAGAACGTTGCAGTGGAAATGAGTGAAAGCTCCTTAGTCCTACACTTTATGCTTGTCTTACACGAACTCATTAAGATATTTGTGTGTGTGCACATCAAACGCAAAAATTGTAGGTCCAAAAAGTCCACTCATTTTCTACGCAACATTCTATTCTATTCTTTTTTCTAATCCATGGTTATATTCTAGTTTCTTTGAGACTGGAATGGGACTTTATTAGTTTAATTTATTTGGAATATCGCAGCTTTGTTAATAAATTTAATATACTTTTTTTTTTAATTCTTATAGGCTTGTATTTGACCTACATTTATGATGTTAATCATTCTAAGACAGAGCACGCTTGATTAAAAACTCATACACTCGCGACTTGATGATATTTGGTATCTACCGATAAACATTGGTCTCGCATTACATTTTGTAGCGGGGTTCCGTTCTGAAAGTCACAGCAAACAGTTTAAGTCTTTAGATTTGTAACATGAAAAAGTAACCTGCAGTATAGTGGAAAATTCTCAAAATTTAAGCTATAGCTAAAATATTTTTTTTAATCTTATAAATTTAATTAAATTTTCACTTTCGCAACATATACAGGAATTTCAAGTTATGCTATTTACTATTTTCAACCTCTTTATACGCTTTATGATAGCAACACAGTCGATTAGATAAAGGTGCCAGCACATAATTTTAGTTGGCAATGTTTGTTCATTCTGTGGCATAATATGACTTTATTTTCGTTTTAACGGGCAAGTCTTGTGAAATAAGGCAATCGATGTGTTTTTGTCAACATTTTTGTGCCGTTATACATCATGTGGAAGTTTGAAATTAATGAATACTATAGTACATATCCTGAATTATTATGCTTGGAGAAAAAATAGTTTCAAACGCTTTTCGTTTCTTGAAATTATGAAATAGAATATGGCCAAATTATTTTTAATCCGTAATCTTGACATCAAAATAATTATAGGAAAGGCGCAATTTTATAGATGCTAACTTTGATGCAGATACATTTAAGGCTTAGACCTTTTATTGTACGTTTTGTTTATTCTATTAGCAGATAAGTACGGATAGTTTGATGAAAATTTCTGATAGTGCCTGCTGAAAATCTCTTTTCTGCGTTACGTCTGTTGCTGTTTTATTTTGGTAGGCGCTACAAACCATCGAGAATCTCTGAATCTGACAATCTAACGTCACGAGTCTCGTGGTCGTGTATAGCACGTCACGAGAGGGCGCGCGGTGGCGTCGGTACCGAGCACCGCGCGCATGCTTCCCGCCCGTTTTGTATTTGACATTTGACACTGGCAAATATTCAAAACGCGATGCCAAAACAAAAAAAAAAACTTCTGTCATAATGTAACAGATAATCAATGTAAAATCCGCTTCCGGCAATAGGAATAAACATTCTGTCTCCTTCTTGCTCGTGGCTATAGTAATTTAACTCTCCTTATCTATTTTAGCGTGACGTCAATGTATTCAAATCTAACGTCAGACGTATGTACGTCTGTGTGAGTGGAAAATATCAATGTAGGTGTTCAAGCAGAAGTTCCCACGGTCGAGGACTTGGCCCTTAATAATTTTATGAATCATTCTTAATATATCTATATCTCTATGAATGTATAGACTGCTTTAACAAAATAATTTATTGAAATATAAATTGATTATTATTGTAGCTAAATTTTAGTTTTATTTGTAGCATCGTCAAGCAATTTCCTGAATACTAAGCGACTAACATACGCTTAAGAACAAATATATTATTATCTGTCACCTACGATTATCGGACGACAATAAATAGGTACCTACATTAGCACTTAAAGAAATAAATATCGTAGGTAATTGAACCCAAACTAAGCAAAGCTTTTACTATGGATGTCAAATAACGGATAGAATACGTACAATGTACATACTTTTTTTGTAAATATATAATACATACAGAACAAACATTAATATTTGGTTATACCGCAAAATGTTTGTCCTGTGCGGGAATCGAACGCACGCCCTTATACCTACTACCAACGAGCCATCAAAGCTGCCTAAGTCTAATGAAGTAGGTAGGTACGAATTTAATCAAAATTAGCTATTTTTTGTCAGTCATAATTAGTTGCTGCACGGCTTGGATTATTTAACTTGATAGATAACAAAGCCGCACGGTATCATAATAATGTCGTTAACCCCTATTTTTGGTCGACCTTCGATTTCGATTCAGTCCACGTCTAGAATTACCTGCCAACCTCATCTTTTAGTACACTCGAGGGCTATATTTTACTCGATGATATAAAACTTGGCCCCAAAATCCAACCACATTTTGTACCCACTCCAGATTAGGCTCCGGCAGACCAAGTTTTTAGGCCTGCGTTTTACTGTCATCTTATCTGATGTAAAAAGGGATGATCCAGTTTAAAATGAAGCACGCTTGCCTTGAAGATACTGATTCACTTGGAAGACTCCCAAATCCATGTATCCATCGGGGCACACCCACTTGGGCATCGCATTCCAGTTGAGGTCCGCACAATGAAAGTTGAATTAAATCGTTTTGTTCGAATTTTTGAAATGTCAATAGACTCCCAACTCCTCTAGCTCGTACTATGCGGATCTATCCCAAAGATGCGAGCAACTGTTCAGACGTGAAGTAATGACGCATCTATAAGTCGATACCAGGCTTGAAAGCTGGCAGCTGATGAAGCTTTGGACTCGATATAGGAGGAGCAAGAGGTTGAGTTTGGTTGCAACTTATATCATTCTACACACAGGTCTCATCTTGGTACATGGTGACGTAGGGTTTTCTAAAGCCGGCTCTACAATTTTACTCGTGCTATTGTTATAAGATTTGATATCTATAACCACTCGGGAGTCTAATATAGGGTACTTTTAAAAAGGAACAAATATTTTTGTATTTGTTTCTGTAGCTACTACAATAATATGTACTCTTATTGATTTAAAGGTTGAAGTGAGATTTTGTTGGAATCTCCAAATCCCAATATACATAGCATGTTCAATGCAAAGCAATGCTTATGATCAGACTAAGCAGTAAAATGTGCTTCTCACACAGAATTTATACAGTATTGGTGTAGTCTGAAAGTTTCACATTTTTATGATTTGAACAATCTTTCTGGCCTTGTCAAGCATGAGTCTATAATGAAGTCTATACTCATCATCAGTTCAAGTAGCAGTAGCAATAAAACAACCACATACATCACTCTCGTAATGTTTATTTTTTAAAATTACACCTTAGAACCTAAGCTTCTGGAAGAACCACTTGTTCTTCCCACTCTTGTATCTCTCTTCGAATCGCACCCTTGTGTTGAAACGGAGCTTCTTGCGCTTGGCCGGGTCTTTCAGGTCCTTAGCACTGAACTTTTCAAAACTGAGGTCTACTGAATAACGGGTTGGCATAAGGTGGTTGTAGTTCACTACCTGGAAAGAAGTAAAGAAATCTGTTAAGAAGTTCTGTACTGACACATCTTGCTTGGGGTGTTTTGTGCATTTCAACATGAGTTAACGCAGCTACTTGAATATCAGAATGTTCTGCCAACTTACTAGTTAGTTAACTGTTTATATTTTCATGATCTCGTTTTTGTTGTAGATAAGTTTGACCAACATCTCGCCTGATGTTAAGCGAAGATGCAGTCTATGGTGGAGCACGCTTGCCTAGAAACCAATTCACATGCGACTTAAGGCATTCAGATCTAGTATTGGCAATTGAAAGTTATTAATCCCCAGGTCAGAACACACAAGACACAAATAGCTAATCTTGATCAATAAACCTGGATCTATATTTCAGAGAATAGAGAACTTTTATACCAATCAATTATAATCTGATGTTATCAATTTTGATATTTATAACATCTGTAAATGGGATTGGTGGATAATGCATAGCTCATTCAGTGCTCACACCACAAATTTGCATTATTAACTCCTTTTTCACTCCCATCCTGTAGGCTTCCATGAGCATTTTTGTAGGTGCGAATATGGATATTGAGTGTTTAGAATGGCCTCTGGAGTTAAGAAATCATACACTTGTTCAAAAACCAGGTATTACATTTTTGTAAAAATGTTTTTTTTCTATAACAGGAGTCTGAAAATTATTCTATGACTAGTTTACTCCAACTCACTGGAGCTACTATGCCAGCGGCCCAGAGCCTCACATAAATACTTCAAGGAGCTATTAGCTCAGGTAGATGGAAATGCTAAAAACACCCCAAGCTGTGAAGTCCGTGCAGGACTTATCGCCCCACTTTGAACAAGAATGACTAGTTAAGCCAACTGTGTGTACTAAATTACACTGAAGTTTGATGGAAGCTATACCATACATTGTTTACATCCTATAGTAATACTGAAAACAAATGATTACCCCGATAGCATTTCTGCTTCAAAATCTGTAGGGTGTGGATTCTATTCCCACATAGGCAAAAATACATTTATGGCAAGCATAAATATTTATTCTATCTGGATGTTCTATATGCATAATAAAAAAAAATATAAGTATTCTATCAGCTATCTAGTGCCTATAGTACAACCTTTGCTTAGTTTGGGGCAAGGGAAATTTTGTGAAATGTCCTACAATATTTAACATTCACATTAATTCAGTAACTTGTCATATTAAATGATTATTACTACAGCTATTGTATGCTATATCATCAGCTATGTAGAATTCACATGAATCAAATGTAATGGAAAAGTTATAGGATCTGTTCATTGCAGTATTTACAAAACAAACCAAGAGGTTATGTTAAAAATATTTTATAATTTTATCTCAACTAACCTTGACGAAGGGCTTTACTTTGGAACGCTTGTGTATTTTGTTTTTGCCCATCCTCTTGTGTACTTTGCGAGGATACCTGTCGATGCCGGCGACGAATGCGTGTCCATACGGCTTGTCAGAGGTGCCTTCGTCGTAGTTTTTAACGACAATGGCCTTGCGACCAGCGTACCGGCCACTGAGGACCAGCACAACCTTCCCAGGTTTCATGATCTTACCCATCTTGGATGGATCTGAGGAGAACAAAACTAACCTTCAATATCACACAAATAATATCTTTGGTAATTCGACTAGTGGCACATGCGATAGTTTAGCTTAAGTTGCTTAATGTGTTGAGGAGGAATAATATACAAATCGACATGTTTTACGAAATAACCACTGCAAACTTAGAAAACAACAAGTACTGCAAGTCCATTTTAACAGATATATTCACAGCAGGGACAGAAAATATTTACACTATGCTAGCGGTTGTATCACAATTTTGTTAAAGAGATTCTCTTTTTCGTCTGAAATACACTAATTTCACAGATTTTTATGGATATTTCTTCAATAATTTACGAAACTCACATTCGCTTTACCTGTCGACAAGAAAAAGAATTATGTTGCCAGAAAATAAAAATTATTTTGATAGTGACAGTGACAAATCAAGTTAATAGAATTGGCTTGACATTGACGGCACAAGAGACACGTTCATTCAAAATATCTTATCTGTGAAAACTATGTGCATAGAGTATAAAAACCTTCATCGGAACATTACCGGTTTTTTCGAATGCGTGAACATGAACATATCGTGTTGTGGTATTGAATTACTTTCCAAAACTTGTTTATTACAGTGCATATTTGTACTATTCTATAGAGGAATGATTTGTTTGTATTGGATAGGCTCCGAAACTACTGGACCGATTTCGAAAATTCTTTCACCTTGGGAAACTACGCTGTCCCCGGGTAACATATGCGTATTTTTTATCCCTGTATTCCCACGGGAACGGGAACTACGTGGGTGAAACCGCGAGGCGTCCGCAAGTATTGTATAAAAAGCGGTCTTATCTAAACTGATAATAAAAAAAAAAAATATTTTTTACAGTGAAACTATACCAGCTATAAAAACTACAGTATTAGAGAGTAACATGAATTGAGTTTTATTTTGAAAAAAATGGTCTCGACGAAAATTACATTATTGTAATTTTAGGTACCCAAAGTATCAAAAATTTGCCTATACCTAAGACATTATTTGGCGTGCGCTGTGAAAACTATTGATGGTACATAGCATAATATACTACACGTTTATTAATAGTACTCACCGTTAACTACAAAAAAAGTACCGCTGTCAATTACCGATAGTAAGTTAAATACTTATAAGAAAATTTTGAAAAAATCTAGGTGTCCCTATCTCGTGACAAGTTTGTGACGAGTTCGTCACGTGATTAATGTATGCTCCCTATGCAATAGCTAATACGAAAAGGCTATTAAAACATAATATTAACTAGATAGGTGCAGAGTGGTATACCTAATATATTATAACAGCACAGAATATGCATTTTTAGGGTTGTAACAGAGCTGTGTACCGAACCAATGGGACTAACAAAGCAATTTGCGACAAAACTCGAATCATTATTTCAGCCGTAGGACGCCGTAGTACTGCTGAACATATGCCTTCCCTTATTGACTTCCACATGGACCGGTTGGAAACATGAGTTTTTCCACAGTCAACGAGTAAGAGACAGAATGCTTGCATTAGGTACTTTGCAGATATTATCCAAGTAGCAGCAAATGGCTCGCATCCGGCGTGTTCCTGCGGTCTTTATTAGGTCGTCTGTCCTGTCCACTTGGTGGTACATCTCCTTAGCAGGAGGTCGTCTAGGTAGGTACCACCGCAGTACCAGTTATTCTGCCGCTAAGCAGTAGTGTGTAAACATTACTGTGTTCCGGTTCGAAGGGACTGCAGCTAGCGAAATTACTGGGCTGTCGAAACTAACCATCTAAAGTCTCAAAGTAATGAGCGTCAAAGCAGTGATTTTGTTACTCAAAGTTCTGTGTATCGCAGCAATAGTCATGGACAGGCGTTATCTCTTATCATCAGGAGAGCGTCTCGTTCGTCTCATTACTTTTTACATTAAAAAAAACCTTGATAACTTGAATAGTTCTCGAAATTAAATTAGATGACTAAAGAAACAGCGCCCTTGACGGACGTTACATTATGCATTTATTATCAAAAACTCCACAAAAGTTTTTTCGCAGATTGTCTTAATATAATAACGTAATATAAATAAAATAAACCTCTTGATTAATTGAGTTTAATATCAATAAAATAAGAAAATTATTTACACAAATTTTATCAAAATACAAAAATAAAACACTGTCACATACATACAATATTATGTAATATTTAAAGTAATAACGCCATCGGATAACGTTCCTCGGGAGGTACATCTTCATTATTTTTTCTATTTCACCACAATATGAGCATATCCGAGTTTAATTTTATCTTATGGATTAAAACTTAAATTTACCACGTGACGTCGAATGGTGCAATTCTATTGGCCGACATTTGGGACGGAAAAATAATCCCCCGAATACCACACGAGCTTCAAAATTATCTGGCATTTCCCTCAAGGTTCCCTGCAAACAAATAAAGTCGTCAAGTTTTTCAGGTTAAAAAATCACTCGCGCTTCTTCGCGCTCGTGATTTTTTAACCTGAAAAACTTGACTCCTTCATTTGTTTGCAACGAACCTATCGGGAAATACCCGATAATTTTGAAGCTCTTGTGGTATTATAAGTGAATATTTTTATGTTAGGATATTTCGGCGTAGCTACCCAGTTATGCATTTTCATGGACCAATACCTACCATTAGCATAAAAACTTTGCCAAGAATATGTTTGTACCCGTTTGGTGCAAAATGAATCACAATTGCAATAGCACGTTAGGGCTAAACAGCAAAAAACTTTAATTTCTTATCATGCCATATTGACTATGTATTGAATAAGTAATAAGTACCATTCAATTATAACAAGAAATGTGTTAATTTTTAACCCCCCCCCCGACGAAAGTAAGCTCTCACCCAGGGTGGGGGTGGTGCCATACCCTGTGCTTACGTGATTACGTGTGCACCATTTAGACCCCTCGTCTATGTCATTAAAAATAAGTAAAGATACCCATACTTCGGTACTTAGATAATATTTAAACTGCCCTTAAGTACTATTCTGCCGGGGACAAATTTTTGCAACATTGACAAGCAAAGGGTCATCCACATCTTGGCTTTTTTAAAATTTTACGCGCGTCTTCATGACTTCTATAGATGAGCCTAAGGTTTTACTTCATTCGTTAATTTGAAGTACCTACTAAAATATATAAAAAGTGTCCGCCACAAAAAAAAAGGTACATTAAGTATTTGAAATTCGGTTTAATCCTACTTGTACGTAGTGATCAACAGAGTTCAATATTGGTGGTTGAGGAATTTGACCTAATGGTTTTTTTAATGCTAACATCTCCCCTGACGAAGATTGTATCCAATTCTGGGTCTCAATTTTTGAACCGTATTCATTCGAAAGGTCATATTGGTTGGTATGCGAATACTTAAGACGGTTCAAAAATTTACAACAAATTAAATGTATGACACTGCAATAAATTTATAATTTTTCAATTGTGAAAAGAATTTCAATAATTTTGCAATATATAACAATAATATACAAATTCTTTAAAATAAAAATCGTCATCGACTTACAGTAGGTATATAAATTACTTAGTTTAATTTAAAACGATTTATTACACTTTGGTTCACTTACTTTCGGTATTTTAAAATAATTATCTATTTAAATTTGTACATCGATATTTATGATTTATCTATCTGATAAGGAAGGGTTAAGATATCAAATGTACAGAATATATTGTTTATAAACATAGCAGCAATGTTTTTTTATTGATTCTATGTGTATTTCGGCACAGCGGCGTTTTGAATATATTGTGGATTTTATACTCACAAAACATCCGTGGTATCCAAATTAGAATCAGATATCGTCTTGCCCCAGAGCAACCCATTTTTGAACCAGAATTCAAAGTTATTACAAGAAAATCTAATATAGACTTAAAGTTTGTCATGTCCTGTTATATAAGTCAATGTATCAAGCTATAGTATAATTCAATAAACATCCTTGCTAGCACTTTATATTAATGACAGCGCAACAAAGCAACAGCGGGCAACCAAGTGTGGAACTAGGCATAAAATTATGAGCAGGCAATTTGCGAATGTACCATGACAATTTGCGATAAAACATTCGTAATTTTTTTAATTTTCCGTTTGAAAGGAGCGCTATTTCATTTTCTATACATTTTTGAATTAAAATTCGACTAAAGATATTTTTGAAAATCGCCAAGCTCTTAGGACCTTAGTTAAACACGCTAAATAAGTAATTACGTTTAAGCGGCGTTCTAAGTTATTAATTTTATTGATTATGAATATAAGTCATTTTATTGCGTTTATTGAGCTGCTGTGAAGAATCATCTTTTTCATCACCATGATTCATGAGTCATGAAGAATCATCAATTTGCGGGATTTTAGGAATTGATAAGCCGACAATACCTATTATCTAATTTTAAATCAAGTTACGTATAAATAATCAATGTTTGTTAGTATTTATTATCTATTGGTAACAATATTAAACAGAATCATCGATTCCTCATTAACTATAGTCAAATCCTCATTCTGATATCGTGGAAAAATATACAGCTTAAATAATTTATTTATATTTATCTATATAATTTTTGTGTAATCATAATTTACATTTATAAACTGTGGGTTGACATTAAAAAAACAATTGAATTTGAAATTCGTACCCGATGACATTTTATCAGTTTTGTTACACGAGTCATTAACGCCCTAAGTTAAGTACGCAAAAAATTACAAATCGAATATTAAAGTGTCAAAATTAAAGTAATTTAACGTTCTAAATTATATTGGATAACGGAATGTTAAAAAAAAAATGGGAAACATTTGCTTGCTATGAGAGAGGTTACTGTACAAGAAATTGCTTTGGAAACATGAAAACTATTAAAGCTTTCAACTTTTCTTTTTACCTTTATCTGCCGCAGTTCGCCAAATTTAGTCTTTGATTACCTATGAACTACAAATTAACTGGAATAGATCCATTTTACCCTTTCATAAACAAAAATATGACAACAGTAACATTATGATGGGCCTGTATATCATTTTAGCTGTCATATTATACTTAGAAATGATAACATAAATAAACAACATTTTGTAACTAAATTATTTTTATAATTAATTTGTTAATTGTTTCAACTATATGTTCTTTCATGTAGGCCGTGTTTTTATATATATATATTTTAGATTGTTTTGCATGCACAATATTGATATGTCAAAACGTAACATATTTTACTAAACCGAACATTGGACTGGGTGGCGGTTTTTAAATTATATTTAGGTCGTGATTTTTTTTTTAATTTTACTCATTGATATTTAGCGCTTGTGTTTTGAAAACGCAAGATTATTACTTAATATAAATCATTGTCACAGAATTATTAGTAGGAAGTTGTGTAATTTGTACAATAATAAAGTATACCCCCATAGAATTTTGTCACCAAATAATTTTATCATTGTACCTATAGAGTGAAAGCTATAAATCATTTTCTACTAATTTGACAAATAAAAAGTGACAGTAATATTTGACTCCTGTCAGATAGGTACAGAAATTGTGGAGTAATACTCTACAAATGATAATTGTGTGGACGCTCCCTCTTGTACTACCAGTTTTATAAAATTAAAACGGTCGTACCATATACAAATAAAACTAGTGTCACAGTATAACATTAGCAAGTCATAATGTGACATAAAATGACATAATATGACATCTACTTCTGTTATACTTGTTTTATACAGGGTATTGACAAAGCGACATTTAAATTGGTAAAAAAAGATTAATATTAAAAATGCACTTTTTAATTTTTTTCCGTTCAATGGCGCCAAATAATGTCCAACGTTATGACTACTATATATATTTAAATAATAAAATTCTTATAATATAGAAGCAAAATAATTTAATTTTACATGAAGACCAATTTTGAAGTTGTCAGATCGAAAATCTATTACACAAGGCCAGCAACTTTATTTTATTTTGATCTGTGTAATTACTATGTCATTATAAAAATTGGCAATAACTGACACCACCATAATTTTTAAAAGTTTTATGAATGTCGCAATGTTACTGACACCCTGTATATATTATGTCATAACATCCACAACAAAATATTTTTACACATACATATAATATACAAAATTTTACTTAGATACTCTTTTACACTATATTTATTTACAATACTTAACACTTAATACATACAAGAAATGTGTTCACTTTTTACAAATTTAAGAAATATGTCAAGCGATAAAAAATATCTACGATATGAGATTATTCAGCATAAATAATTCATAATAAACAATTTATATCAAGACACACTCATCATTTGGGGTTTGGTATTTTTTTACAATAAATGTAGGGGTTTTTTACAATAAATTTAAGGTTTTCTTACAATAAATTTAATAATGTACATCGTGGAAAGTATAATAATGAAATAATTTTCATCACTTGACATTTTTCAATATGCATTATGTTTGCCTTTTTTTTAATATATAGTTTCTGTACAAAATTAATCTCGACCGATAAGTTACAAAGTATTTCTATACTGCACAAACTGTTTACAAGTTACATGTTAAACAAAGTGTAATAATATACAAGATTATAATTATAAGTACATACAGTACAATGGATATAACAATTCGGCAAAGAGATCTCTATGTGGACATTGCAAAATAATTGCAAAAAAAATAATTTTGAGCTGTTTAGACTCGATTCAACGCCTTGTTTCACGCAACGTAGAAAAACTAATTATTTATTTTTAATGTATAATTCGACGATGGGCATCGCCTAGAACATCATTGTATCTTCATTATTAACAACATTTACTATGGGATTTACCCTGAAAACACTTAAAATATCAGTTGTACTAAAAAAATTTCATTCACCTCGATGACATGCAATAAAAATTAAAATAAAGTCGACTACGGGGAAAAAACTATTATTAAAAGAAAAAAAATGTAGCTTATTTCGTTTGAATCTTAAAAACGAATCGATTGTCATCTCATTCATTATAATTTTATGAGTAGTTATGGCACTACGATAGAACATACAAAGACACAAATACTGTTAAAACAACCTTTCCTTTTGGCATAGATATAGCCGGGGAAAAAGTACGAACGGATACAGCTGATATTTCGTTCGCAATTTCAGGAATTGTATTTTTGTACCATAGTAAGAGTTGTTCATAATGATGAATCCGATGCAGGTTTAAATACCTTTTAAAATCACGTCTTCGTTAATTTAGTACGTGCAACACTTGAATCCAAAGTGTTTTGTCAATTATTTCATGAAAAATTCGTACAGTAAACCCCAAATAACAAAAACGCACGTTTCGTTTCCACAGAAAATTGTAGATCAATTCGACAATGGCCCGATGAGTAATTTAATTGATTTACTATGACGTAGTTTGACACATTTTTGCGTAATTCCTCACGTTTATTTACATCGGATACTACTACAGTTTCGACCACACCCGGTGGCCTTCTTCAAGGAATCAAAGCAGTGTAAAACACACGCGGTCTCGTCTTGTTTCGCACTAGGGGGCGCTGCGCGTCTCGCACATGAAGACAACTATAGTCGGGAATATCCGACATAATGAAACTTGAGTAATCCCGCACAAATAAAACAAAAAAACAATCAATTAATTGATGGTCTTTATTTGCCATGATGTGGCACAGATATAGCGTTCTACACATTTGTTGAGACGACTTAGGTGATAAAGAACGTAATATTGTCAGAAACAACACCAATTTTCACAAAGATCTTGTTATGACGTAGTCTTGTACACGACACTTTTATTTTGGGTTTTACTGTACGGAATTTTTTCTACTGGTGTGTTCATCTTAAGCCAAATTCCTTCGCATGTTTTTTTTTTCACAGAAACTGGGGTGGCCAGTAATTGATATAGGATTTATCATACAAAACAAAAGTTGTCGTAAATTATACGAGTGAAATTACGTAGCGTAGCTAGAAGGCAATAAGTCAATTAAAGATTTCAGCCTCGTGCATGTGAGAAATTGCAGCAATAAAAATCACAAGTAACACTTTAGGAACAATTTATAATGATACATCGAAAAGTTATCGCAAGGATTTGCGAGTCTGTGCTAAGCTACCAGTGACTATTACAATATTTGGCACATTCACCACTCAAGGCGCTCGTAGATAAGTAGGTATATACTAGACGTCACAAACAGCATCGACTATGGTTTATCGACTAAAAGAAAACCGTTGAAGCGTGAACCTTATCTTGTTTCTTAGACAAATGAATTTCTAATAAATGTCGTAAATGATATGGTATAAGATTCATTTTTCAATGTTATCTTTTTAATCGGTCCAATGTAGAGTCGATGAAATATGTTATGCCTGTCATACTACTTATACAACAGAATGAACGCCGAAAACTATTTAGGTCACATCCTTCTCACATTAAACTAAAAAAAATTGAGGCAGATTAAGAAATCAGTCAATTCCGTAACCTCGTTCAACATTCTTAAACCTAAAGGTAAAACAACATCCTCCTACGAAACAACCATAAACATATTCGCGTAAGAAACACTCGTGCGCCGATATAATATAAATTTTCATACCTATAACATACTACGTCATACCGGAATCACAACACTGGGAACTATGTACACTCGACGAACGTCAGTCGAACGGTCAATACAAATATACATACATATAAAACTCTGAGTTCAGTCCGCGTCCACGGTCATATCATGGCGCGAATTTATAAAATGCTAGGGGTCCGTCGACGCCACGGTCGGAACTCGACGCGACGGTCAATTGTGCGTTACACGTATCGTTCGTTCCGCGTTCACACGGAAATCTCGTAGTTGCAGTCGTAGACCGAAGCGCGATCGGGCGGGTCGGGAGGAGGCGCGCGCGCTTCCAACGCGTCTTGAACTTCCAGCGCGCGGACGAAGGACAGCGGGCGGGGCGGCCGCGGGGCTAGCGGCGCGGGGGCAGGCGGCGGCCGCCGGCGCGGGAGCGGACTCGGCTGTGGGGGGAAGACGGGCACGCCCCCGCGCGGCGCGTGATGATGCGACCCGTGCCGTTCCGCCCACAAGTAATTTCCGCGCTGCGGAGACGCGGCCAGCTCTCGGATGTCGTCCGCCGTGGGGCGGTGCGGCGCGCCGGCCGGCTCGGCGCGAACCAGTTCCCCTTCGGAGAGGAAGCGACGCTGCGGCGACGCCCTCCCGTCACCCCCGCCCGCACCGACTGCGATGAAGTCGGGTCGGCGTGGCTGCGTCGGCGTGCCCGGGTTCGACCTGTGCCCGTCAGGGGTTTAATCGCGCGAGCTCGTCCGAGCCCGTGCTAACGTTATCGTACTCCCTACGGACAGAAGGAAAGGGGAGCTGCGGGGCGAAGCGTTCGCGCGTGCGGTCGCTGCGCCGCGCCGCGCGGTTTCTACCCGCGCCGGTCCCGTCACGTACAGGTGCAATCAGACGGGGCAAGTTTTACTACATTTTCTTAGTATTGTAGTTTGTATTAAATAAAATACTTTCCATCTTTTATGATGGTATATTAGAGTTGAACTCTTACAAAAATATTTCCTTATTTCTTGCCGTCTCTTGTGTCAGTAACTTTCTTCCCTCACATTTGAGATAAAAGCCCCCAACATTCAAAGCTCTTTAAAACTATGGATTCAACATCAACACACCAAATACAACAATATGCGGTGCTCATAAGCGAGAAGCACGTCATTACTCACAGTCTACCTTTGGCGGAAAAATGAGTTTTGACAGTAGTCCCCAGTCCCACTCACAATGAGACAAGATCAGCACCCAGCAGTTTATGACCACTTTATGAAAACAGGGTTGCTCCACAACTCCCAGACAGTAATAGCAAATGGGTCGATTTTTGCAAATCCGCAGAACCTTCAATTTATAGAATAAGACCCCATCTGATTTCACCTTGACTTTCAGTGCCCATTACCATCACCTCTACGTGAGCTATACACTAGGGCTCGAGTGGACCGGCGGGGCTCCGCGCGGCGCGGTCGAGGCGGGAGCATGCCAACGCCGCATACCACGGCTCTACATTATAATACACTACAACTACAAGCTACTCACACATGCTCATTCCGAACGAATTAAAAGAAATCACACATAAAAATGTACAGTCAGCGACAGAAATGGCTAATGTTTTTCAAATTTACGACTTTTATTATTATATACATATATCATGTATAAATAACATTCAAAATTTTAAGTCGGTAGAACTTTTGAAAGAGTCCGCCTGAAAGAATCATATTTTTCCGGTTATTCAAAACTCAAACAGTACCTACGTGTGTTAATTTGCTATATTAACATAATTATTTCTGTTTGAGTTTTGAACGTATCCTAAAAAATACCCAGCTTTAGGTTATATATGATTATTATTTACTGGTAACGTACGCACGGTATTACTAGGCTTGGTTTGAATTGTTGACGTTAAACGTCATCAAACTTTTATATTGGGCATCTTTAAATGATAGACATCATTTGATCAAACTTATTTCATCTTAGGCCTTATTTGTACTTCGATCATGCAATTTGAATTAATTTTCTATCTTCAGGATATACTGAAGCAATTGGAGATTTCAATATAGTTAGCAAATTTTATCTCTGACTGTACTTTTGTCTTAATAGTAAGATAATTATTTTAGGTCAAGCTTCTCATCTGTGGTTATATGTTCTTTTAATATTTTCGGAACAAAATTCAAAATCGTAGCAAGCTATAGCGCGACATACAATGGCTGGTGAATGATACTCCAGTTTTATGTGCAAAATAGGTATAATGTGAACAATCTACCACAGACAACAAATATTCATCACGAATTTTGAATAATTATCACACTGCAGGATAAGGCCCTTTCATAATTTAGAGAGGTATACCTACACACAAATAACATAGATTTTTTTTTAAATACATAAAATAAAAAGGAAAGTGTGATACACTGGCTAAATGCACAGAACGCGCAGAGCCATAGACATAAATAGGACAGGGGGACACATACTGGCTATTAAAATGCATATTAGAATGTCCTATTACCATATTATAGGTTTATTGTCTATGGTAAGTTCATAGGTCAACCATAGACAAGAGTTGGTAGCTACCAGCCATTGTATAATGCTTCGCGCTATGTCTGCGTTCCTTTCTGGCATAACAGCTTGCAAATAAAAATAAAAAGTTTTAGTTACATCTATGGGCAAAATCTGTCTTCTGTAGTTATTTCTATAGTTCCATTTTTGTCAGGTTTTATTCTAAATGGCAAAGTTTAAGTGTGTCACCAAAAACGGCCAAACTGCCGAAATATTTAAAAAACTGTGGAGTGTGTAGATGAGATTTTGCAAAAAAAATATACAAAATTAAACAAAAATATTTTTTTTTTTTCAATTTAAATTTGGCTTTGTCGCTGAGCGACCATATCGCCTAAAAATAATTACTATTTCCTACAAACATTTCAATAAAAATGTATTCAAAATATCAAAGATGTTAGGGTTTTTTTGTTTTGTTTTATTATATTGGATAAAAAGTATTTTTTGACAGAAGACAGGATTCACTTAAAATTTTTTTTATCTACCCATACAAATATGCAATAATGAAACCATCAAGATGCAAGTTCAACAATTAATTTCAATGCATTCGAAAAACTAAAATTAAATTATTTACAATCTGTAATTAAAAACATGCTAGGTATATTCATGATAAAAATATATTTGCATGTAATTATACATAATCATATGGCAAATAAGCTGAATAAGGAAAACCATATGAAATGTCAATAAGTCAAATGTTAATATCCTGACACTATAATAAATAAATAAATGCAATCACATATTTAAACTAGAAAAAATAAACAACGGTGTCATTTTAGCGAATAAAAAATGCAGACTATTTTTGTACATAATGAATCTGAATTTATGGAAACTTAAGACAAAACACTAGTTTTGGAAAAAAATTACAACGGAGCGACACGACTCTTCCCGCGTTCCCGCCAAAACTCCCTTTTGAATGTTATAGACTTCATACAACCGCATGGATTGAATAACAGTTATGCATAACGCAGCTGTCAAACGATAGTTTCGCTACGCGCGCCATCTATCGGATCCGAACTGGCAATTTCGATACAAAATTACGATTTCGTTTTTTTTTATTTTTCGTCTGTTCTTTTGTGAATTGTAAAAAAAAAAAAAAATTCCTAATCTGTTTCTAAATATGTACCTCCATTAATGATGTATCTAAATTCGACGCACAATTCATGTAATTTTGTCTCGTTTAAAATAATACCAGGGGCGTAGCTACCGCCATATCAGCCGTATTAATCATACGGGGCCCCCGGGCTACAGGGGCCCCTAACGTGTGTAGGTAAGTAAAATGCTATCCACAATGACACTTAATCCTGTGCTTCCCGGGGAAGAAACATAATAAAAACCTCATATCAACTGTCTATAATTCTATATACTCAATCAATATTTATTTAATGCAAGAATTTTTGTTTCTTTAGTGTGAAATCTTTACCCATCATTTGGGCCCCCCAACTAATTTTGATACACGCTACGCCACTGGAGAATACAGTGAAATAATTAATGGTAGTATATGTTTTTAAATGAATCTTGATCAACTTTTACATAATACAGATTTAATGTTTAATTTGCTTTGTCCATAAATTCAGATTCGTGCATAAACAACACACACAAACACAATGCGAGTTACCATCGTGGCCTGTACGCGTCATGTCCACCTGTGGTAGTGTGCGGACAAACGGTAACATTGCTTCATATATTTTTTTACATTTATATGACTTAAGTGTTTAGTCCAGTCGTTAACTGGTCCATGATTCCCATAATATTACTTATATGAATTCTTATGAAAGTTATGATCCTGATTAATGTCACTTGTATGTTAACCCAATAATGTTTTCCTAGCATTTCAGATCAATTCTAATGTAACGGTCCGAATAACCGTTAACTGTCACAAATATTATATTTACAAATATATGAAGGGTTTATTTACACATTTAAAATTAATGTGTTTCTAATTAAATTTACAGTATTAAAATTTTATTATTTTTTTAGATGTCTTTTTAGAAACATACATTTATTTTAAATGAGTAAATGTATTAAACCCTTATTATAATGGTAAATATAATATTTGTGAAAGTTAACGGTTATCCCGACAGTTACAGCAACCCCCAAAATTTATGAAAGTAATTTTTATCTTGCAAGAAATTTTCCTAAATAAAAAAATTTAAAATGTAATAAACACTATGTATTCTAATTATTTTTACAATATTTGTAAATGTTAACGGTAAATTTTAATTAAAAAGCATACTTATTGCTTTTTTATTAAAATTAAATAAATAAATAAATATCGTTGGAACTATACACACAGCGCCATCTAACCCCAAACTAAGCAGAGCTTGTGTGATGGAAGTCAGATAACTGATAGAATACATAAATACTTTTTTTTTGTAAATACATACTTATAATACATACAGAACACCCAGACACAGAACAAACATTTTTGTTTATTCACAAAATGTTTGCCCTGAGTGGGAATCGAACCCACGCCCTACAGCTCTCAAGGCAGATATATTACCAATGAGCCAACGGGGCTGTCAATTAATTAAATATTTTAACTTTTCTCCGTTACAGACAAATTATATACCAACTTACTATAAAAAATATTACTACATATTTTTATGACTAATATTTTAATTATACATAATGTACTAATGTTATTTTTTAAGTTTTATGTAGTCGTGGGTTTGGTTTCTTAATTTTGATAGGCGCCTAATCAATACATATTTAACTATGTCAATTTGTTTTTACAATTATCAATAAATAATTAATAATACATATTTAACTATGTCAATTTGTTTTTACAATTATCATATTTTTATTAAAAAAACTTGTTCAACTTTTTATCAATCTTATTTCAGTCCTTTTAAATGATTTAATAACATTTGAAAAAAATAAACCTTTAATTTTATAATTTCAATGGAGTAACTTGCAGTCTAATTAGATCCCCATCAAATGTTTAATAAACGACGACCTTCGACGTTAGCTTCAAATTATATTAAACATACTTTTTTAAATTAACTAACAGGCTTGCGTATGATCGCCATTTTCCCTGACGTTATGCAAAGATGTGGTCAACGATGGAGCAGGTTATGCCTAGAAGAAACCGACCCACTCGCTGTTTGAAATCACCCAGATACTTCAATTAATTATAGTTCTGTATCCAGAGAAGTATTCCACGGGATTCTTTTACTAAGTTTACCCCCATTTGTTGTGTCAGTCTGGCTGATTTAACTTAGACAACACATATTTATTTAGTTAAGTATACGATAAAACACTTCAATCATGCCATTTCCATGCTCACACATCGTTCCGCTAAATATACCCCTTATATAAGTAAGAAAGCAAACCACACGACAAATAAAGCTGAATTTACACCAATATACACGGTGGTATCTATTCTGTAATCAATTTTTTTAAATTATTAACAACAGCATTAAATTTATCCAACTCTTTTTGTAAATATATAAGTCAGAAAAAGAAGAAGATAATTTTTAAAAGCTGTCTAAAATTGTGTTTAGAAAACTGTGAACAGAATCGATAATTAAACATTTAGTGTCCCCTTATACATACATAATATCCACCACTAAAATTGTGATTATGCAAACCATTGTACATGCAAAGTAACACATAAACAAACTAAAATTTTAAGCAATGCATAGGGGGGTTACAGGAGATTCCTTTATGTTAAGTCGGGCTTTCACATTACGGCGTATGTGTCGGGCGACTAAATTGTTTAATCTTTTTAAAAACCTTACAAGTGTCCTCACTGCAATATACAAAAAAAAAACAAGTATATATTTTAGGGAAATATTGATCGGGAATTTCCTTGAATATTAATAAGAAATGATGTACATATAAATGAAATCTACAAGGCATAATTCAAAGTGTGTTTTATTTCTAACAGTTTCAGTCGCCCGACAAAACGCACAAGAGTATAACAATTTTTACATCAAATGATAGGAACAGGCCATGAAATAATGGGAAATAATTATAAATACCTATTTATTTTAATGATAATTTTTGTCTTCCTTTCGAAAATATCGCCAATTCGTCTTCAATAAATTGAAATTTTGTGCTAGTAACATAGTTTAATCAAATATTAAGTGTTTAGTAGTACCTACTTATACAACTGTTGGTGAACAATTTGTTCTAGTGTGAAATGTCTCATTTGTACGCGAGTGAAAGTGGGTCAAGTATTTCATTAAGGTGGTTAATTTTTCACATAGAATATGTGATTGATCAAACATTAGAATTAAAAGGCATCAGTGTTATACAAGGCTTTGGGTGTACTAAGCCCCTATTAGTAATAAACAACTTTTACTATGGGCACAACTTTGAAATCACGAAAAATGTCAGCTACTCCATACACTCGACACAAGTCAACAAACTTTATCTATGGAACAACTGATTTTATTGTCAGGATTTCAAAGTTGTACCAATTACAAAAATTGTTCATAATGATCAGTGATCCCTTTTGGCATAGTACACCCATCCCTGCCCAACGACATTGTATATGATCCAGGCAACTCTGCTATGAATTAACCTTTCAGAGGTCTTTTATTATAGAGATTTTGCTGGAATTCCTCTCGCTACCACTTATACAGCACATAAATTTACCATTAAATCAATTGTAAAGTCATCATAATAATATATTTAGTTTTAGTTTTGTTACATTCTTTAGGGTTATTTGACTTGTAAAATTGGTGTTATCAAGTTGTATCGCAATAGCTTAGCAAGTTCTACAAGTACATCACAATCTCTAACCTGGATGACGAAAGAGCAAAATCCTCAGGGATTTTAAAATTTTATTGATGTTTTTTATAAAATAGTAGTACTTTTGTAAATAAAATTTTAAGTTTATAATATAAATTCAGTCAGTTCTGATATTTTAAATCCCACTTTCACTCCCCAAGTTTTATTAACCTTCGCGGCTACATACCTCCTGACAGGGCTGCTGACTGCTAAAGGCGTGGGTACACCGAGTGCCTTAATCCTTTGTTGCATGGTCGGAGATGGCCGCGCGCCGTTTACGCCCGTCTCACACCGGAGCGGTTCCATCACAACTCGGTACCCGGTTGTCGTTGACGGGTGGCTGAAAAATGATGGTGTATGGGGGATTTTTTTTTTTTTTTTATGTGACAAATAATGAGACGAACGAGACGCTCTCCTGATGGTAAGATGGTGGAATTACTGGTTATGTGTACTTTATAGCTTTATTAGACTTATCCTGACTTTGCACGGGTGTTATTTATTTCGGTTACTTGATAACAAAACTACACTTAAGCGGCTATTTAAGCCATACCTTAGAAACAATTCTTGAAAAAAAATTATAGTAAAAAAAATTTATGTCTATGGGCGCGGCAGTTAGTTTAGTTTTCCTTGAAATATTTTACTTAGATTTAATGTAATTCTCCTGAACTAGTACTAATTTACTTAACCATGTTATTTTGACAGATAGAGACTCTTTATTGTGCACACGATAAACAAAAAAATAGTACAAAAGAATCTTATGAGCTAGTGCCACAAGTGACGGCCTTATCACTAAGAGCGATCTCTTCCAAGCAACCAAGAATAGAAACAGACGGGAGATGTTGTAATAGCACATATTGAAGGATGTAGTTCTGAACGAAATTTAACTATTTCTACTTTTATTACTCAATATGACTGTATCCTAGTAAATAAATATTTTAAAAATATAAGGATATATATTACCTTCCGTTTAAAATATAGAATATTTCTGCATCTTTTAAAAATTTGTAAAAAGATACTCACGTGGTATTCCTAGAGAGCGGACTGAGCCTGGGATAATGCATATGCCGCTGCGGCGGGAACAGGTTAGCGCCGGAGCCCCGCCGCTGGAGAGGCGGAGGCGTCGGCTCGCAGTCCGCGCTCTGTGAAGCCCCCGGCCCTTCCATCTCCGTCTCGTGCTCCTCCCGACCAGGAGATAGCTGGGGATCGAAAGCCAGTTATGCTACGCTACTGCCGCTAGCAACTCAAGCAATACTAATAAATCAGCCGCAATTTTTACGAGAATTTAATCTCTGTGGCGCTTGTCGAGTGTTGGTTTTCGAAGTGAAAATTTTTAGGCGGCGATTCAACAATTTGAAAGTGAAATTTCAAGAACGCGTCACGTTTAGGTACATTTCGTTACGCGACAGAGAAAAAATGTATAACGTAGTTTTTTTAATTAAACAGATTGTTTCATCACTGGCTTAGTTAACACTACTTTTTCCCAGTGGTTTCACTCGCACATTCGGATTATACAACATTTTGGGCAAGGGCTTTTAGGCGTGCTTTTTTTTTATAATACTCTTTTCTGTGACCTTGGACGGATGGACAGAGACACAGGGATTTAAGTAATAGAGTTCAGCTAGGATAAGTCACGTCCCGTTGCCTTCAGTATTATTATTTATTAATAATATAATAATCATTTGAATTTTGATCAAAATTCATTCATTCGTTTAGTTGTGCCGCATATACGGTTGCCGTTATAAGAAAAAAAAACAAGTTCAGACACTTTACTAAGTCATAGCTGTATAGCATAGCCTTTTCTGTAAGTATATAAAATGTAGAGTCAAAGCGCTTTGCTGCTAATGGCTGTTTTGTATTTAACTATAAAAATATTCAGTGATCCTAGTTCGAACTATGCTTGACTAAAGCTTGTTTATTATTTTGACTAAATAAATTGCTAGGAATAAAATAAAATAGAAACTATTTAAAAGCTGCTTTCTACACATAAAAAATAATTTAAAATATATAATATATAGGTTTAGTATTACTTCTATTTTCTTATATATTTAACTGTACAAACAAACATAGCGTATATCAACGAGTCACAGTTTTTATGCCTTTTATAGCTGATTGGTCGGCAGTACGCCATGTTTGTTTATATTTTGGTCAAATTTAAAAAAACCGAGTTCAGTATAATGCTTGTTGCGTTAATCACAGTAAGCAAAACATAAAAGCAGTTTATTATATATTATAAAAAAATGTAAACGTGCCACAATTTTGGACCATGTTTCCTATAAAAATAAAGTCCAAGTGTGAATAGTTTTCTGGACTAGATTTACCTAAATCTATGAAGAAAAATATGTTAGTAGAGAGCCAGACATTAGGTCTTCAATTCACATCATTTCAGTGTATATTTACATATTGTAAGAATTACTAACAAAAGCGAAGGGAATGTCAACATCAAACAAAAATACAAATTCAATTATTATTACATAGTCAATTGAAAATGAATACTGTAGGCTACAGTTAAGTGCAGAGTGACCTTTTCAAATCATAGTTCTGCTATATCATTGCCTAAACTAACGTAGCTCTAAAATTGTCACCATCCTTTTTTATTAAATAGAGCTGCAGAACAAAAGGAGAGGAGGAGGAGGATCTATGATTGTTACAAAAGGATTAATTGATTCATTGCACTTTATTATCATTGAAATAGTTATCTTGTCTTTTATCAATTATCAATTGAAGATAGATATAATTGAAGATATGGATATAATCTAACAATTGAAGAGATTTGTATGATACTATTTGACCTGGCAAAAATAAATATGTACATTTTGCCAATGTTTATAATAAAATAGTATAGTTTGTGTATAGAAGTTTTGCTCATTTTCACAAGTCCCTTCGCTTCATTCGACGCTAACCACTAATCTGTGAATTGAAGTTGTAATTCGCTCTAAGAAGCATGATAACTAAATGGTTTCTCCATGTTTTTAAAGAAGCTAACGTGACATGTCTAAACAGTGCTCTATCCTATTGAGTCTTTAGTGGGACCCAACCGGATAGAAACCCATTGGTGGTATTAATTTCTAGCAATTTTCATCTACTGAAGCGTGATTATCAAATGTAAAAAAAAATTAAGTGATAGTGAAAAATAAATACGATTAGTTTAAACTGGTTTAGTTCAGTTTCAGTATTTTAAAATTTATTTACGTTTATTATTTTATCATAATTTAAATTTGTCAATTATTTAATTGTATTTCATTATTTCTATAGGAAATATTTATGTTTTATTTACATTAAAAATCAATTAGTGATATAATTATGGTCATCAAGGTTAGAAGATAGTTATTAGGAAAAAAAACGATAAGATTGTTATCTATTTGAGACGAACGTGATATATTAGCTGAAACCATGCATCTGAAAGATGAACCATCCAAGTCTTTTGCACAAACAGTTATAAGGAGAATTATAATTCAACTTGGTGGTAGATCACCTTAGCAGGAGGTCATCTAGGTAGGTACCACCGCAGTACCTACCAGATATTCTACGGCCAAGCAGTAGTGTGTAAACATTACTGTGTTCCGGTTTGAAGGGTAGTGCAGCTAGCGAAATTACTGGGCTGTTGAGACTAACCATCCATCGAAAGTCTCAAAATAATGAGCACCAAAGCAGTGATGCCCTGGACTGGTTTTGTTGCTCAAAGTTCTGTGTATCGCTGCAATGGTCATGGACAGGCGTTATCTCTTACCATCAGGAGAGCGTCTCGTTCGTCTCATTATTTTTCACATAAAATATATATATATATATATATATATAATATTAATACATTGTATATATTCTTTCCCTGTGCAGAAACGTGACAAAGCTACAATATGCATACGTCTGTCTCGTTTTCAGGTGTGAAAAGACTTTTATCACGGCTTATGGGGGATACCAGGGGGACAGTTTGAAAAAATCGATGTTTAACCAACAGACCAAAACAAACGTTTGTTCTGCTTCGCGGTTGTACTAGCTAAGAACATAACTATATGGTAATTTCCTAGAACTCTCCATTACAGTTAAAAACTATCTTCGTACCTATTTGACCAGATTATTGCAGTGAAATATATAGCTGGATGGATAGGCGATACATGTTTATTATTATGATAGATCGATTTTCATCAAAACAGAACGGTCTTTCATAAATGTTTAACACTGACACTTAGTCGCGTACAAAAATACTATGAATTAGTATATTTAGGCCCGGTGATAAACAAAATTATGTGTTGAAATAGCGAAAGTTAAAAAATTACAGAATCATCAGTCATGAACATAAGCTAGTCTAGTAAGTAATAAACCAGAGATTTATGAATGCTCGAATTGATACTAATATTACTTTTTTTGCGAAACGAGATCTTTCTTCTTTCATTCTGATAGAATTAAGACTTCGCATATGATCAATTTTCTAGGTAACAGTATTTGATAAATATTTTTATACATCAAATCATAGTCATAATCACGACCGAGTCTTACCTCAAAAAGACTAAGAAGTAGTCATACATGACATATTCATGGCGATTGTTATGACAATATATTATCAATAAATAATTAGCACAAAGGTCAAAACGAATATTTAGAATTAGTTTACCACAGAATAACAAACATAGATTCGCCACACCAAGCTTGAATAGCTAGCCGCGTTAGCCAAGCTGGTCTGGCTCTCACCTTGTTGTAGTGTGCGTGCGGTCCGACAGGCCGGTGAGCGTTTCCGTTATCCGCTGTGTAGGTCTTTACCTGGTGCTGCGTATCGGTCGCGATTGTCGATATGGCGGAGGCGGAATGGCCCCCGCCCGCTTCACGGCGCTTCTTGCCGCCTTTGTACATGTATTTCGATGGGCGGACTAGGCTGGAATAGACCAAGTTGACGAATTTTGTAGATGATTATAAAACTCGCGTATTGACAAGGAAAAGAAAAAGTTGTCAAAGTTTTATGCTGTACAGTATTTTTTTTAAATCTACAGATTAATAGAAAAAAAATTAACATATTTTATACATATAAGCAACATTTATACTATAAGTAAGGCTCTTATACAGTGAAATGCTCGTCGTCAATTCGCAAATTGTTTGTAAATGATAAGCTAATTAAAGATAATTCGATATTTTGAGGTTCCTGATTCTATTTTAGACAATAATTTATATACTACGAGAGAACCACTGAAAAGTTCTATGTGTTTTTGTAATCTAAGAATTTTTAGACATTTTTTATCCGCTCGGCACAAACAATTTTGTGTAACACTATTTTTACAATCACTGCCATGTTTTAACATTTATTATCTATACTTGTACTATTTTACAACAAAATAAGTACATTTATTTACATGGAATCAGTAAAAACATAGTAAAATTCAAGTGAATTTCAAGGGGATCGAAAATATGTACGAAAATCTACACATAAGTCGCGAGCATCAACTACTCTAACTAAGTACATACAAAGCAAAGTACTCTTGTTACCAAAGATAACTTAGTACTAAGCGAAACGGCTAACCTTCAATGCCACACATCATAGCTTCACACTCTTCAACTTAATTGTCAAGTTAGTGGAATACTTCAAGTTCCGCTCTTAGGATAACTGAGAAGAAAAAAGAAACTGTGCATCATATTATGATAAGTGGCATTGACTGTGTAGCTAATTAAATTAGAGCTTTTAGTTAAGGCGTGGTGAGTGACCGTAAAAAAAAATAAAGTTGATTGAATGACGGTCCAATTTTGGCATTTATGCGCTATATTGGTCTCTACAGATTCAAGCGTTGTTTATAGTTTAATTGACATCTTGTTGACATTGCATTAAGATGTCATTTAAACAAAAAAAATGACGCCAGAAGCTGTCATAACCAACAGTATTGTGAATAAAATGCTATTTAATGTTCATTACAATCACAAAAATAGTTAAAAATATCTATATTATTTAAAAAACGAAAAGTTAAATAAATAAATATAAATAAAATAAATAGTTAGTCCATATCATCTAATCTATTGAGTATGCTTACCACACATTACCTAAAGTATAGTTTACACTTACCACACTTTGTCTAAAGTGTTGTGTATGCTTACTACACATTACCTAAAGTATGATGTACGCTTACCACATGTTACCTGAGTTACTAGATAAACATAGTAAACCGTACCAAAAGTGTCACTTGGCTATGGTTTGCTAAGTGCTTTGTAAGATAAAGTAACCATACTTTACCTACAGTACTTACTGGGTTTAGTATAATTGCCACACATTCTGCGCTGACTAAAATATTGGTGTTTACAACACTACCTAAGACAAAGCACAAAACCTTACCTGGGGTACTGGGGTCCGAATTGTGTGTAACAGCAGTTGTTCCAACACCCCCTCGAGAAGGGGTTGAAGCCCCCAGTGAACTTGCCTGTCACTTGTTCGTTCGTAGTCCGTCCCCGGGACACTAACACCATATGGAATCCGGTCAAACCGAATATAGGGATCGCTAGTAGTGCGATTATACCCATTATAACCATTCTGAGAATTTCATTAAGGAGATTATTTTATTTTAAAGCTGTTAAATCGCTTATCTTTTTTTTTTTGTTATGGCTTCTTTTGTGTTCATTATTTTGACATTTAATGGTTAGTCGCTATAGTTCTGTAATTTCTCTAGCTGCTGTACGCTTCAAACCGTAACATAGCAGGGTCTACACACTACTGCTTAGCGACACTATCTGATACTGCAGCGGTAACAACCTCGACAATAGCTAAAGATATCTGCCACATTTTGATTCGAATGAAAGGGTTTGCACTTTCATCGTTCAATCAGCTAATCAGAGGAATTTACCGTTGATTTATTGGATGTTCCCTGATAGTCAAAATCAGCAAGTCGTCAATGAATAGGTTTATTTTAGGCAAGCATTCTCTATCGTAGGCAGTATCTTTGTTTAACATCAGACCATAAATGGAAAATGGCAGTCAGGCGTAAGCCTATTTATTAATAAACAATTGAAAAGGATACGACACAATAGGCTCGACCTGTGTGAGGGTCTTGTTATTGTTCATGATGTAGTAGAGACTCAGGCCGAAAATGCTGAGCATGTGAATCGACAAAGATATGAGAAAGAAAAAGAAGAAACGGTAGTTCCGCCGCCCGATGCAGTTGTTCACCCATGGACAGTGATGGTCGAACGTCTGCAACAATCACACATTTTTATAAACAATAAAATTAAAAATGCAGACAGATTTATCAATGTTATTCAATTTTATTTTTAAGCTATTGCATAGCTTCTGTCGCGGGCTTTGAGCGTGGAGACCGAATCCAGAAATTCCGTAACGAAAATAACCTAACACCCCCCACTCCCACCGGCACAGCGGTGATACTTTTTAGTTTTGCCATCTATCGATAAATAGCAGAACTTTTAATGACTTTTTTTAAATATCACGCTTGTCTCTAGCAACTCGCCTCTAGGTGGCATTGGTTGTATCGGCGTTACTGCGCATGCGTAATCCCCCTCTTCGCCCCGCAATCTGGTGACTCATGCCTGCTTAGAGTTTCGATAATTATAATTGCATATGTTGATAAAAAATGCTATGCAATAGCTTTAACGCGGCAGTCCCCGAGTGCCACACGTCTTTTTTAATACTTTTATCATGCGATCAGCCTTTTCGGCTATGAGCAGATGTAGTGTAAGATAATGGTCGGGTACAGATATATCCCATCAGAAATATCTTCCAGCTGTTAGAATGGCTTAGTTAGAGCTGTTAGAATGGCTTAGTTAGAGCTGTTAGAATGGCTTAGTTAGAGCTGTTAGAATGGCTTAGTTAGAATGGCTTAGTTAGAGCTGCCGAGTTCTAAGATCCTGCGTCTCTTCAGTCGATTTAGGCAGTCTGGTAGTGTGAGCTGGGCAGCTAGCTGGTTAGGATGCTTTTCCAGTCTGATTTTATATTGTTGTTGTTGTATTGATGTTATTCAATTAAATATTTATAATACAGTTCAATTTAAAAAAAAATTATAAAAAACTAAAATTGTAATTGTTAGAAGTTGTTGTTTAGAAGTACAGAAAATTGACAACTTTGGCAAACGTTTCGTGAACAATTCTTGTTTAAGAAGTGCTACTGTTTTCCACATATCTAGGCTATGGATTATTATTATACGCAAGAATTAAGCGATCACGTATTGCAGTGGCTAAAACTTTTAAGTGATTCCGTTTCATGTTCGCAGCAGTGGCGTTGCCAAAGGTAGTTTGATAGGGCCAGTACTGTTTACAATATTCAGCTATACTGACCTCTATGCAGTGGTTGCAAACAGAGCAGTGCGAGCACCGCGGCGGGCGGTAGAACTTGCATGTGACGCACCATTTCATGCGTACAGTGATGCCGTTCACTTCCACACTCTTGTACAGAGGAGCGCGGAAGTCGTCCTCTCTGTCCTCGTCAGGCGGGGCTGTAATGAAATGTTAATGGTTGACTGGTTAGGGATCAATCACTTGAGTGTGTTAATGGACGGTAGTAGTAGTTTATTCTTGGTTGCCTGGTTGAGATCGCTCTTAGCGATAAGACCACCACTTGTGACACTAACTCATAATATTATTTTGTTTTCTGTACTATTTTATCCTTCACCAGCAGCTCAATTTCATTGTTGGGTTATGAACCCACACTCTGTGGCGTGTGAACCGACCGCGATAACCACTGAGCTATCACTCAAATCTAGTTAATAACATTCATATGAATAAGCATGCAAGAAACTAAAATTAAAATAACACAGTTTAAAACTAATGTTACACATATTACAGCATAAATTATTCTTGCAAGTAAATAATTAAAACAATAAATAAAGGTCATTTGAATTTATCAGAGAGTTTGCTGTTGCTATCATAAGATAATGGGATTACATTTAAGTCAACTTATTTTCATATTTCCATAACATAATCATGAATGCTAGTGCCATGTCGAAAAACTGTAAAATCAATTTCTTATCACAATAATGAAAAAAATGTATGTTTAGTTAACTATAGCAGTTGACATACTTAAATATATTTGCAATTACAAGTCAGGATACAATCAGAAACAAGCTTCTAGCTTCGTTTGATGGTTTATTTCCTACAATAGGGGAGGAATTCCGTTTTTCTCAGACTAAACATCTTCTTTTCATTTTTTTTTATGTAAAAAATAATGAGACGAGCGAGACGCTCTCTTGATGGTAAGAGATAACGCATGTCCATGACCAATGCAGCGATACACAGAACTCTGAGTAACAAAACAAAGTCCAGGGCATCGCTGCTTTGGCGCTCATTACTTTGGAGACTTTCGATGGTTAGTCTCAACAGCTCAGTAATTTTGCTAGCTGCAGTACCCTTCAAACCGGAACACAGTAATGTTTATACACTACTGCTTAGCGGCAGAATAACTGGTACTGCGGTGGTACCTACCTAGCCGAACTCTTGCTAAGGAGATCTACCACCAAGTAAACTTTATTAGACATAAGGTCATAGAACCTTATCTTTCAGGTAACAGTAATACCAAAGTAAGTAAAAAAAATTTATAAGTAGAACATCTTCGCGATAAGTAGACGACACAAGTGGGAAGAGACAGGTGCGGTGGGGGCAGAACGCTTGCCGGCGATTACTACGTGAGTGCCGACAGAGCGGTTTGGGTTTGGCACGTCATGCGAATACTAATTAACTAGCAACGCTTCGCTTCGCACGGGAAAATAAAACTGGATTAACAATATAAATATAGCCTATATAACTTAGCATTCTAAAGATGAAAGATTTATTCAGATCGGACCGATAGTTTAGAAGCCTCAAATCTTTCCTCTTTAAAAAAATAACAATAAATTATTATCAAATAGGTAAGTCAAATTTATTTCTAAATATATCACTCCAAGTATAGAAAAATGTGTAAAAAATACCAGTTTCCTACTCATTTTACTGAAAGTAAAGCATCTTTGTCTATTTCTTTGAAGTTACATTGCAGATATTACATGATTTTAAGTCTTTTTTAAAGTTAATTTAGCAACAATTTTTTTCCATTATGCCATGGAACTGTTGAGGATACATTTGTACTGGAATTTGTGTACATTATTTTTTTTTTACCTTTTGGTATGACCCCCGGGTCCATGAAAGTGGCCAGTGTAAAATTGGCCAAAACAAAAAATGTTATGACACCTTGATATGCAGGCACCCATGGATGTCTGTGGAGGTAGTACTGACATCTGAAACAAATTATTAAGCAGATTAATTTTATTGACATAGTAAAAGTAATACATTTTTAATATGATTAAAAATTTATTACTTTTAATTTATTATTTTAAATTAATCTAAACATAAAGAGACTCATGTGCCTTAAGACTCCAAATTACTTCTAAACAGCTTAAGAAACTGTGTTTCAGGAGCCGATGACCATTTCCACTTCATCATCATAATCATCTACAGCCTTTTTTAACTCAATCGGATATTGGCCTCTGTCTTGCAATGCCATCAGCCTCAGTCTTTTCCTACTTAAAGTATTCAAAGTTGATAATACAACACTGACCATGGCTGTCTTGCTTCATCATCCCATGTTTAAGTATATTTGAAATGATATTACCGAATTTGACTTGTAACTTTGGTTTTATCAATGAAATATTGTATTGTATTTTTTGTAAGTATAAAATTATCAACAACTCAGATGACACATCAAAAAATAGAAATAGGATATACTATTAATTTCTATAGACACACAATATTAAAAGGTGGCAATTAAGTGGATTGACTAAGAAGCCTTATTGTTAATTAGCTTTGTAGACTGTGTAGGTAACTATAGGATACAACTGATATTTGATTTTTGCGAGTTATAGAATGTGTTGTAATATCTAATCTGGGAGATTTTTTTGCTATAACTTATTGACACAAAAACGGTACATGTACATGTACAATTGTACACACCACACCACTTGTGGCACAAGCTCTTAACTTTTTTTAAGTTCTAGTGTATATATAATAGATTCTATCTATCTATCTACATATCATGATAAAGTTTTACTATAGAAACTAACATGGTTAAAGAAGGCTACCAGTTGTGGCTGAAAGTATAGGCAGAGTATACATTATATACAAATAAAATGTATGTATGTCAAAGTTGTTAAAATTGTCTTATTCATTAAGTACCTACTACATTTTTAATACAGACATTTTGAACTGTTTTAAAATCCATACATTATTTATTTAATAACCTATTTTAACAGCAATCAATTATGTTTCTCTTTCACACTTAATTCATTGGCAACAAGAACAAAAGAGAAAGCAAAATACATATATACCTACTGACATTGAATTTATTCAAGGGCATTAACATGTCTGTAAGTAGGTTGAAACTAGGTTTATGGAACAATCAATAACAGTTTAATTATTAATTAGTGGCTAAGGCAAGCAATCAAGAAATGCGAGTCAATACAAAAATAGTTAGGTGATTAAATTTACGAGATACAGTGAGGAAATTAGCATTAAAAAATTACATTAAGCCACACTGTGTACTTACGTTAATATCGGCTTCAATGTCGTAACTATATTTACAATAGTTATACTTCAGCTAAAAAAATTGAGCCATGGAATTCCACCTACATTCAATTTACACTTGTATCATCGGTTATTGTGACAGGAGTAACCTGGGTAAACCTCGGGTACTACATTCTACTGTTTAATAGTTTGAACAATGAAGGAAGAGTCATGCTACCCATAAATACAATTACAAGAAATTATAGCCAAACATTAAATTCTATGCAAACTGCTTTCATATGCATGAGCCGTCATGCCTTTTTCTCATAGCGGCAGGCAGAGACAAGTGCTTTTATGCTTATAAGTCATGCTACTATGGTGATGGCAGAATCACTTAATTATGGTTAACAGGCTATATAATGAGAGCCCACTATTTAGCATACAATTATGCTGTTTAAATGGGAAAAGTGAAAACTGTGTTACAAGCTATATATAGCTAGTGTCAAAATTATAAACATTTTAAAATAATGTTTTTTATAGAGATAATCATAAAACAATAAACTAAATTTATTTATTTTCTTTCAGTTACATTATTAGATCAGTTGTAAATTGTTATTTGTTTGAACCCAACAAGCATGTAAAAGTTTTATATGCGAAATTTAAACAATGAGCAATCTAAAAGTTACTGATACTGATAGGTATGTTATCTTTGGAATCACAGACTGATTTTTCCTTTAAAAATGAAAACAACATAAGGAAAACGAAAATAATGAGCTAGTTAAAAGGAAAGAGTTGACTATTAAATAAATAATTACAAAGCGCAGTACACAAATAAATATGTATGATAATTTTCGGCTAAAAATCTTTCACTGGTAAGTAGTTTCAAATAAGACAACTACAGCACTCTCCAACAAATTTATTAATGGATTGAAACACAGCAAGCACAAACATGAACTTAAACACCCGGAAATTTCCAATAGGGTCTGTAAATGTGAATAATAAGACTAAAATAATATTGAGTCATTAAATTTTAAATTGTTCATCATTCTTTTGTTTATTATCTTAGCCTTAATCTAACTGGGAAGACGCTTTGATGAAATAGTAGGCATACCCACACAGTCGTTAGTGATTATGTGATTCTATGCAAATCTATACGTCTCTGTAAACCACAACGAAACCACTGCTTGCTACTTCGAGGTACCAGTACTTAGGGTACGGAAGGTCATGATGCATATCAAAATGCAAGCCTCGCATGAAAGATACAAGCAAGTACAGCGCAAGGGTGCAGCCCCAAGATATTAATAGAAACAAATCAACAGGCTCGTGTGAAAGTTGTCAAACTAAAATTGAGAACAAGATCGAGAATTCTATTCCTTAGTCGACGACATTGTGTACTTACGGAAAATAAAAAAACAGGGACGTCGTGCCCAAAAGTAGTGTCCATGCGAATGTCGCGGGGATGTATCTCGTCTTGAGGTCGCATTTGGGCATATTGTGTCAATTTTATTTCCCTAAAAGCAAATTATATCAATTTTATTCACTTCGGATCAACATGGCCGCACCTAAAAATTTGACAGCACTGAAATGAAATGAATGAATGCAAAGAATGAAATGTTTAACTCCTGTTAATGTGGTAGCACTAAAAAAAGCCTGTGTTAAACTTAAAAAAATCAGTTTATCGGTGGTTCATTATAATAATAAAATAAAAAGTTATATATTATCCTTATGCATATATTGCAGTATTGCAGTAAAAATGGTTTATTTCATTGTAAAGTAAAAAAAAAACAGTACGCACATCGCACAATGACATTTTTTTTTAGGAATTTGCCCCATCGGGCACGCTAAAGCTGTAAAGCCATACTGCCTCGCACAATGACAATTTTGTATTAAGAAAACAGGAGTTTTAGCGGGAACGCAGAAGAAATCATGTAGCCCTATTGTATGTTTTTGCCAAAACTTGTGTATTCGTAAAATCTTAATTTTTTATTCAAGAAATGTCGAATCATGGGCGCATGTGTTATAATATGGTGAAACATGACTTTTTGTGTTGCTGCCAACGCTTCATCGTAGCTTATAGTAAAAAAATCGAAGTTTTGATAAATATTAGGCACTAGTAGACGCCTCGCGGTTTCACCCGCGTAGTACCCGTTCCCGTGGGTATACAGGGATAAAAAGTGGCCTATGTCACTCGGAGATAGTGTAGCTAGAGTGTAGTGCAGCTGTGTGTGGTCTTCTAGATCAGCGTGTTCCATCCTTACAGTTTTTGACGGGAAAGCGAAAAAAATGCCATACAACCAAATGAGGCCAGCGTTTTAGAACTATTCCCATTGATAGCGGCCTTTTCGTTATTGTTTTAAACGGTGTTTGTTTTATCCAGGTACTTTGATTATTTATGATTAATTACATTTGTGTTATGTTTACCTATATGTGACATTATAGTTAAGTACCTTGTTTGACTAAAACTGAATTCGTTTGACATAAGTTCAAAAACTAAAGTTCAAATATGATTACCCTAATAATTAGTACTCTGTGTACAGTTGCCTATTGTTTTTTTTCTTAGTTGCAACATTGTACCGTAAGTTTTAATGGATTAGAACTGACAGATTCCGATAAAGGCATCTATTGGCCTATTTTGTTGTAAATGCGTTTGATTGGCTAAAATAATTACAATTGTTTGGTAGTTCATTTGCGATTGGTGCATTTTTCTATTACATCAGTCTCGCGGATAAAACGATAAAAATGGCCGTAGTGTTGTTCCGTGGTGTGCATACGGATACGGTGTGACAATTGTCTAAAACTTTTAATATTGTTGTCAGTGAACTTTTACGTGATTTTGTCAATAAATTTTCAGAGTGTAGAACATTTTTACTGAAAATGTCTGATAGGAGTCCAAGTGTGTTGAGTTATTTAAGGCAGTATAGGTTTCAGAAGAAACCTGGTGGTCCTCAAGATGCTAATGGCCCGGTGGCAGTGTCTGTCACTTCTTCGCCTTCTAATTCCCGTAAGTAGCATAAAAATGCTTAATCAACTAATACCTAAACTCCAAACACAGATCCAACACGTGTTCCTTGTACCATGACGAAGGAATATAGTGTGGTCGCATGAAGGGGTTTTCAAGGTTTACTTTTTATCGCTATGTAACTCTGAATGTTTTTGTATTTAAAACATTTATTATGAATCAAACATACAAACTAGCCTCAACTGTATGGTAGAATGGTTAAAAGTTACTCGACAATATGCTTGATACCTACATCAGTCCATTTTTATTTCAGAATTTAAAAAATATTTAGTAAAAGGTTGTTATATCATTACCATTCATATGATGTAAACTAGCACCTAATTGTAATGACTATATCTGACTTAAATACTTACTAAGTACCTCAATTTTTGTTTGCGCATTTTCTTTTGGGCAATGATGGTTAATGTGACTACATTGGAAGCCCTTGATGGAGATATCATTTCATCAGTAGTACTATAAAGTATTTGAAAAACCATGTTGGTGATCCTTAATTATCTTAAAAGACTTGTTAGTTTAACAATTATTATCTGAGAAAAATAGTGGTTATGGGAATAATACTATCTATACACTGAAACATAATTACAAAGACATTAATATTAACCATGGCAAAATACATTATTTCAGTAGGACTAGTTAAAAAATCCTTACTTAGTCTTAAATATTGTAAAAATAGGCATGGACACATAAGTGTAATTTTTTTAAACATGAAAGTGTATGCAGTTTGTGTGGCCTCCAGTAGAACACTACACTACCACCACCACTTAGATATGGCCCTGACCTTCTATCACCTGTTCACAGAATCACAAATCAGAATGATGGCACCAAACCAAGTTATTGTCAGAAATGGACCTGTGGTTTACAAACGGATACGAATTCAAAGTTCTGACTCAGATGAGGCCACTCCTCCAAAGAAGGTTGCACCTCCCACACCAACCACCCCTCCAAGTGAAATCACAACTGCTGTGAAGGAACGACGATTTAGAAATATGGTGGAAATGTTTCCAGATCTGTCACCTATAGTAAGTACAGTTACATAAGTGCATCATTCATATAGAATGGAAAACAATTCAATATATAAGTTTCTATAAAAACCATACCAATTCAAGTGTTTACAAGAAATCACCAATCAATTTGAAAGATTTTGATACATCAAATCTATATGATAATTTCATTTAGGAACCAAATAAACTTAAAATTAAATACTATTAAATTTTGTAGTATGTAAACTGCCAAATAGCAGCTATAAAAAGGTAGTAACTTAAATATATATACTTATTTTTATATGTCACATAAATTGTATTTTCTCTTTCAGTTTGTAAAAAACACACTAGTAAAACATGGATGGAGCGAGGAGCGCTCTCGTGATGAACTGCTCACTCATGACCCAGAATCCAATGAGCGTGGAAACTCATCCTCCTATTTCAGACCTAGTCCAGGATTCTCTGGCAACCATGCTCAGCCCCAACGGCCCGTTAGCTCTAATAACCAAGTGGTGAGGATAGTGTCTGGATCTGCTCCAAATCAGAAAATTGTGGTGATGAAAAGATTACCTGCAGTTGTGAATAAGGGGGGACGGGCCAGGAGGGGCAGCAGTGGCAGTGAAGATGATGACTATGGTGTCAGAAAGGGGAAGGATGACAGGGTTTATGATAGGTAAGTGAACCATTTCTTTTTGTTGTATGTTGGCCCATCCTAACCTCTACTTATTAAGAGCAAATTGTAGTCTGTCTTTAAAAAACTATTTTTCGTGTTAAATTTTTTTTCTGGAATTTGCAGAGTAACCTAAAACTGTGTGATTGAATAGCCATACAACATATCTGAAATTAGTTGTATCTATGAATACAGTAAACATTTTGTAGTACACAATTCTTAACTAGATAAGTCATCACAAAGTGTTAATATTATGATTCAATTTCAGTGACGATTCAGATAATGAAATAACAAATGACCTCTTTGGTGACAAGAAGAAAGTATTTGAATTCTTAAACACTAGCAACATGGCAGAGTTGTCACTGCTCAGTGGATGTTCACAGAAAAAGGCTGAGGCAATCACAGCGCTTAGGCCATTTAAAGGATGGCTGGATATGGTAAGCTCATAAGATTTTCCCCTAAATTCTAAAAGGAGGAAATTTTTTAGTCTGATCACTCTTTTTTGTATGATACTCCAACATTCTATAGTCTGATGTACAATTGTACATATGTACATTTCTTGTTATGTCCATCTGATACATAAGCTGTACTTATGTCCCAAAAAAGAAATAGTTAGATCAACAGCCCTGTTGGTTCATTAGTAGTATGTCTGCTCCAAAAGCTGAAGGTTGTGGGTTTGATTCCCACACAGAATAAGCATTTTGTTGTATAAACAACTGTTTGTTCTGTGTCTGGGTGTTCTGTATTTATTATAAGTAACAAAAAAAAAATTGAGTATTCTATCAGCTATCTGACTACCATAGTACAAGCTTTGCTTAGTTTGGGGTCAGATGGCGCTATGTGTAATGTCCTACGAATTTTTTTTTTTACTTTTTTATTATTCTTTTTACAAGCTTTTATTTAGTTTCAAGCTAAATTAGACCCACTTCCCAAAGTCCAATTGGACTAAAATTAGGTGAACTTATGTGTCTTTGGTTACAATACAATGATATGGTACCATGAAGACTGAAGATAGCCATAGGAACTTCTGACCTAAACAAGATAAACCCATCGAGTTTGACAACCTCTATCACATTTGGAAAATCTGAAGTGTAATCATCATCCCACAGGTAGAAAAATTCAACACCAACAAGGGTCTGAGCACAGAATTGCTGAACGCTACACAGGAGTTGCTAACTACAAGGAACAACATTCAACGGCTGATGAAGAAGTGTGTAGGATTGGCCCAGCAGCTGGAGGCTGCTGTAGCTGCTGGTGCAGGCCGGTTGTCTCAGCCTGCTTCGCTTGACTCTAGGTGTGTTGGATCATCATGAAATTCACTCAAAAAGAAATGATTCTATTGATTCAATTGCTTATTAATCAGTTTCATACCTCATTATTATGAGCTACTTTTATTATAGAATTAAAGTTAAAGTTGATGATGATGAATACAATGATTCTTTTTCGTCTTAGTACACGTCAAGATGGTAACCCTGTACATGTAAAGTACTACTTTGATATATTACATGAACTGCAAACAGATAGTGTTGAAAAGAAACCTAAAGTTGTAGCGATGATAGCTCAGTGGTTTGCGCGGTAGGTTCGCATGCCGAAAGGCGTGAGTTCAAACCCCAACAATGAGCTTGAGCTGCCGGTGAAGGAAAACATCGTGAGGAAACCATAGCATGGTGGTAGGGTACTTTTTAGTACTCGGCTGGCTAGCTACCACCCTGAAGTTGAGAATCTGCCGCCAAGCATTTAACGGTGTGTTCCGGCAGCCTCACTTGAGAGCCAATTCCATTCCAGGCTAGGTGTGCCTTACCATCTTCGGGCACACTTTCACTTAACATCAGATGAGCTGTGGTCAAACACCTAGCCTGTCAACAATTAAAAAAAAAAGTTAGCTTATAGTAAGTTTTCTTATACACTGAATCTCACAAAACAATATTTCTTTCAGTCTAAAACTGGCCCCGTATCAACTAGTAGGCTTAAACTGGCTGGCTGTGCTACACAAACAAGCAGTGTCCGGCATCCTGGCAGATGAGATGGGGCTCGGCAAAACGGTGCAGGTCATCGCTTTTCTTACACACTTGAAGGAAACTAACCAGGCTAAGGGCACACACTTGATTGTCGTACCTGCTTCTACACTAGGTATGTGATCCTGACCAATATTATGAAAGTGTTTGTAACTTTGTCACTCTGTTTGTTACCTTTTCACACCTAAATGGTTGATCTGATCTTACTATAAATCTAATAAGGAGATACTTGGTGGTAGATTTCCTTAGCAGGAGGTCGTCTAGGTAGGTACCACTGCAGTACCAGATATTCTGCCGCCAAGCAGTAGTGTGCAAACATTACTGTGTTCCGGTTTGAAGGGTACTGCAGCTAGCGAAATTACTGGGCTGTTGAGACTAACCATCGAAAGTCTCCAAAGTAAAGATAGATAGATAGATATTCTTTATTGACACAAAAATAAATCTATTATTATGCAATGGGTATAATAATGATTTTGTTCATGTACTCGTCCAGGTTTGACATGGGTATTTCTTGATGCAGAAATGCAGTGTTGATTAGATTAGTATAAAGAGCGCCATAGCAGCGATGCTCTGGACTCTGTTTTGTTACTCAGAGTTCTGTGTATCGCTGCAATGGTTATGGACAGACGTTATAACCATCAGGGGAGCGTCTCGTACGTCTCATTATTTTTTACATTAAAATAAAGTTGGTGACATCGTTTTCTGAAACCGAGACTCGAACTACATAGGTACATTGATTTTAACAATCGGCTTCGCTAATTACGATGACATCCGAATACACCCGAATTCTTCCGATTGCATACGCGGTTCCGGCCATCCGGCCTTTTTTACATTATACCGGTATTTGTTTTATTTTTTTATTTTTTATCTTGATATAGATTCGCGTTTGACCACATCCTGCCTGATGTTAAGCAACGCTGCGGTCTAGGATGGAACACGCTTACCTAGAAGGAACCTAGACGTGCCAGCAGGCTAATTGGCAACGACTCTTTACTAGAGTCTCGGCTTCAAAGTCTTGAGCATCGTCGTAGTATTGCCAGCCTGTCAGTTTTCTACCGGATACATTTCGGAGAGTGTGCGCTTGAGCTGCACAATTTGGTTCCCCCTGCACCTTTCTTTTACCGGACGGCCAGACAAACGCGACCAAAACGTCATCCGTACATGGTGGATGTTCCCCATGTACGCACCAAGCGTTTTGATTCCACGTTTTTCATTCGCACAGCGAGGTTGTGGAACTCTGCCGGAGTCTGTGTTCCCTGTTAGGTACAATATTGGCGTCTTCAAATCTAGAGTAAATAGGTTTCTTCTAGGTAAGCATGCTCCATCTTAGACCACACTACTGTTTAACATCAGGCAGAGTGTGGTCAAACGCGAACCTATTTTGAATAAAAAAAAAAACCTGGTTACTCTTGATTTGAAGACACTCATATTGTACTTTTCGGGAAACACGGACTCCGGCAAAGAGTTCCACATCCTCGCTGTGCGAATAAACATATGGGGAACCCCCACCATGTACGGGTGACGCCTCGGTCGCGTTTGTCTGGCCGTCCGGTTTAATCTCTACTATAAATGAATTGTATTGCAATATCTCTCTAACATCAGCACATGTTTCTCTCAGACAATTGGAGCACTGAGCTGTCCCGATGGAGCCCGGGCATGCGCGTGAGCAAGTACTACGGCAACCCCGACGAACGTCGACAATTGCGCATCGAATACGCTCGTGGGCTCGACAAATACGACGTAGTATTGACAACGTGAGTAAACTGCACTCAACATTGTGAATGGGTGGCGTGAGTTCGATTCCCATCAGGATAAACATTTAGGTGACGATAAATATTTGTTGTCCGTGTGTTCTGTATGTATTTACAAAACAAAAAGAATAAATAAATATCGTAGGACTATACACACAGCGCCATCTGGCCCCAGACTAAGCAGAGCTTGTGTGATGGAAGTCAGATAATGATAGAATACATAAATACTGTTTTTTTTCGTAAATACATACAGAACACACAGACACAGGACAAACATTTGTTTATTCACAAAATGTTTGCCCTGAGTGGGAATCGAACCCACGCCCTATAGCTCTTAAGGCAGATATACTACCAATGAGCCAACGGGTCTGTCAAATAAGAATATAAGTATTAATAGGTTTTTATTTTACTTATCCGATTATAGTTTCGGCCACAATCACGGTACGGTGTTTCGGTATTTTATGAGTTATCTGGTTCCCATGGTACAAGCTTTGCTTAGTTGAGGCTAGATGGCGCTGTGTGAAATTTCTTGCGTTATTTTTAAACACTCTTAATCAAAACGGGACCCTATTACTAAGACTCCGCTGTCCGTCCGTCTGTACGTCTGTCACCAGACTGTATCTCATGAACCGTGATAGTTATACAGTTGAAATTTTCACACATGATGTATTTCTGTTGCCGCTATAACAACAAATAAAAAAGAAACAATAAAAAAAATATTTTAGAGGGCTCCCATATCACAAACGTGATTTTATTTTTTTTGCGTTTTTTATCGTCAATGGTACGGAACCCTTCGTGCGCGAGTCCGACTCGCACTTGGCCGCTTTTTTTGGTTCAATTGATTATCCTAAATGAAGTAACTCCGTTTATGTGCTACTTGCAGATACACTATGGTGAGCAGCTGTCCGGAGGAGCGCAAGATGTTCCGCGTGACACCCATGCATTACGTCATATACGATGAAGCGCACATGCTCAAAAATATGTCTACGCAGCGATACGACAACCTGCTCAAAATTAAGGTACATTACAAAATTACTGTCCACCCATATGGTGGACAGACGACCTTGTAAAAACAGCAGGAACGCTCTGGATGCGAGCCGCTTCCAACCGGTCTATGTGGAAGTCAATGGGGGCGTCCTACGACTGAAATGATGATGATGATGACTATTATAATTTTGTGTAAATAAATAAATATTGTAGGACTATACACACAGCGCCATCTGACCCCAAACTAAGCAAAGCTTGTGTGATGGAAGTCAGATAACTGATAGAATACATAAATACTTTTTTTTTTGTAAATACATACAGAACACCCAGACACGGAACAAACATGATTGTGTTTAATCACAAAATGTTTGCCCTGAGTGGGAATCTAACCCACGCCCTACAGCTTTCGAGGCAGATATACTACCAATGAGCCAACGGGGCTGTCAAATTTGTATTCAATTATGGTTGGTACACGCGTCAACTCGTGAACTAGGTGCTACTTAACACATTCAGTGCCGACGACACGCCTCACGAAACCCTATCGCGATGCCGCGAGCACGCCAGGCGTGCTCTCTATTTTTCATGAATTTGGTCATATTTTCTATCTGAAGTCGAAATACGGCTTTTATGATTTCACCTTTATATAATGCAAGTGAACACGTATAGCGTGACCATGTAATTTCATCTTGCAGTGCCGAGAGCACGCCTGGCGTGCTCGCTTTACATATAAGGCGGCACCGCTGAGCACTACTCGAAACTAGTGGCGACAATGAAAGTTTGAAGAACTGCACTGCTGGCAGTATATACGCAAACTGTACTAAGTTTATTTTAATTTTTCTCTTCTAAAGTATTTAATTCCGTAATAAATAAGTACCAGTTGGCAAAATTTAACTAAATGTATAGAATCCTGTTTTAGAGTTATAATATTATTCAAAGATAAGTTTAATTTTTTAATTTGTCATACCTACCTATTATTTGTTGTGACATTTTTTTGACATTTATTTTTATTGTGTTTTAATTAATATCGAACAATATAACACTATCTGAAATTTGGTATTCTGTTACTGGTCTCAGGGTTTTTTTTTTTAATTATACATATTTAGTGATGTCTCTAAAGGTTATATTGGTTTGCAGTCGAAACACCGACTCCTATTGACGGGTACTCCGCTACAAAACAACCTTCTGGAGCTGATGTCGTTGCTGTGTTTCGTGATGCCGCACATGTTCTCCGGCAAGACGGAGGATCTCAAGAGTTTGTTCCAGAAGAACTCGGTAAGTAAAGTTATTTCAGTTAATCGCTTTAAAGCCTTGAACATCGACGCAAAGTTGCTTGTCTGTCGGTTTTCTACTGGATACATTTTGGGGAGTGCGCTTCAAATCTGCATGACCTAATTCCATCCTGCCCATTCTACTATCGGACAGCCAAGAGCTCTAAAAAGAGACACCGCTTGACGCTTGATACTCGCGGCATCGCGATAAGGATTCGTGAGTACACGCTAGGCGTGTCGGCGGCACTGAATGTGTTAAGCCAGTTTTCAAACAAAACGTGCTATTAAACTTAAGATAATTTCCATAAAGATATAATCAACATCCATTATTATACGGTATAGCTAAATTAAACTACTTAAAAAAAAAGTCATCACAAATCCTATAAATTGTTCTCAGAAAGCGAAAACAACCAAATCGGCCGCAAACAAAGACGAAGATGACAAAAGAGAGGAGGAACCAGCGTTCGAACAAAGCCAGATCACTCAAGCCAAGCGTATCATGAAGCCTTTCGTACTCCGCCGTCTGAAGAGGGACGTCCTCCAAGACCTTCCGAAGAAGACCAACTTCACTGAACTGGTGCCCATGACTGCCAAACAGAAGGAGAAGTACGAAGAGTTGATTGCTGGATTCAAGGCCACTGATGGACTGGTGAGTCTTAATTAGCTGTATATCTCATGGTCTAAGGGCACCTACGCACTATGCGGTTAGCCAGGTGGTGGATAGCCGCAACTCCAACCGGAATGTGCGGTTAGAAACCGTCGTGGTTTGCGGTTGGATCGACTCATTTCCAAGATGGACGTCGAAGAAATTGCAGCTATTCATTATATTTACTCGCGTTATATTAAAAAAAAGAAACAGAAAAAAAGGTACTAGGTGCTTCCTTATTTGCAAACTCGAGATTAGAGCAAGCATTTTAAATTATTTTTCGAAGAGCTCAAAAAGTATGAAGACAAGTTTTTTGGATATAGTAGAATGTGTCTGAAATCTTTTAAAGAACTTTTGAGTGTCGGTGAACACGTTCACCGTCAATGGCGGGCAACCGCAAACTAGCACTATCCGCGTAGTGCGTATGGCAACCGTCCGGCTGGCCTTCAGTGGGGCCGCAGCGCTCAGAACGACCGGAGCGGTCGGCCGGCAGCCGCATCGCAGTGCGAATAAAAACTACTTTCTCGTACAAATTTTTGATTGCAGTCAGCCGCATTCCGGCTAGCCGTATAGTGCGTAGGTACCCTAAGGTGGTCCAAACAAAATTACCTTCACAAAATTTGTCCATATATCAAGTGTCTAAAATAAAAATAAACAATATACGCAGCCTAGGTACTGCTACTAGACTATACTATATAACTTAATTTCCACATTCAGATTCATGCAACAACGGAACAGAATGGCATGTCCATGATGATGGACATGCGCAAACTAGCCAATCACCCTTTGCTGCTCCGCTACCACTACCAACCTATGCAGCTGAAGAAGATTGCTGCTCGACTTGCTAAGGACCCCAACTATAAAGAGAAGAATGAACACTATGCGTTTCAAGATCTCCTGTGTATGTCTGACTTTCAGATACATCAGCTCGCTTTAGAGCATCCGGTAAGTTTAACATGCTTTAAACCAGGGCTGTCCAGACAACGGCCCATGGCTTGTTTTCATGCGGGCCGCGACGCATTATAATGGTTACATTATTATTATATTAATTAATGGAACTGGCTGTCAAATGTGGCGGCCAGAACTCGTCGTTAGGTGCTTTTTTTTTATTCAATATAGGTTCGCGTTTGACCACACTCTGCCTGATGTTAAACAGTAGTGTGGTCTAAGATGGAGCACGCCTACCTAGAAGAAACCTATTTACTCTAGATTTGAAGATGCCAGCAGGTGCTTGGCAGCAGGTTTTCACCTCTCGTGTGGTATCTAGCCAGCCGAGTACTAGAAAGTACCCTACCACCACGCTATGGTTTCCTCACGATGATGTTTTCCCTTCACCGACAGCTCAACCACATTGTTGAGGTTTGACTCACGTCCTTCGGAGTGTGAACCGACCGCGCTAACCACTGATCTATTTATCGATCTATCGCTACAAAACTTACAATAACCAAACTACGAGTACATGTAATAAAAGCTTGTTAACATGACTTCATCGATTCGTCTCCAGTGCATAGCATCCCACAAGGTTCCGGAACCCCTAATCCTGGATTCGGGCAAGTTCGCCAAGCTGGACGCCATGCTGCCGCAGCTGAAGGCGGACGGTCACCGCGTGCTGCTGTTCAGCCAGTTCACCATGATGCTGGACATCCTGGAGCCGTACCTGGCGCTGCGTCGCCACCGCTACCTGCGACTCGACGGCTCAACAGCTGTCACTGATAGGTATATTGTATATATTCAATAGACAGCACATTTTATTTATGACATAAAACAAATGAATGTTACATTAACAATAAATAATTTAAAAAAAAATTAACTACAAAGAACAAAAAGAAAGAAATAAATCACCGTTATTGACATATTTAATGATATACTACGTGACCCGTATACATACTATGTAACCCGTATAAGTACTATGTAACCCGTATAAGTACTATGTAACCCATATAGGTACTATGTAATCCGTATACGTACTAACTACGTGACCCGTATACGTACTATGTAACCCGTATAAGTACTATGTAACCCGTATAAGTACTATGTAACCCGTATAAGTACTATGTAACCCATATAAGTACTATGTAATCCGTATACGTACTAACTACGCAATCCGTACAAATGTATTATTTACAGACAAGATCTCATTAACCTATACAACGAGGAGGACATCTTCGTATTCCTTTTGTCGACGAAGGCAGGCGGGCTGGGCATCAACCTCACCGCTGCTGACACCGTGATCATACACGACATCGACTTCAACCCTTACAACGACAAGCAAGCTGAGGATAGGTGAGTCATAAATCATTAGTTATTAATTTTATTAATTGTTTTTTTTTTGCTAATATATTTTTTTTCTTTTAATGTGTTTTTTTAACGTATAAATTTTTCCCTTTTTTTTGTGACATAATTGTTAATGTACTTATAACGTTTTTATGTCAATAAAATAATTTGAAGTTAAATTACTAATAATTATTAGTAATTTAACTTTATTAATTAAAAAAAAACAAAGTCATAATTACTTGATTATAATCAAGTAAATGTCATTTTATTATATTGACAATTTTTTTAATTGACATTTTATGTTGACTATATTTGTTGAATTGACATATTTTATGTTACAAAATATTTTTGTATTGACATACATATTTTATGTCACAATTTTTTTTTTATATTGACATACCTTATTTTGACATTTTGTTTTTTTATTCAATGTAATGAGTGTTTTAAAACTCTTTTAATGGTATATTTGTTATAAATACCTGATAATAATGCATTAAGTCTTTATTGTTCACACAATTACTCGTATAACGATTTAAATATTTAACACTAGTCGAAAAATTGGCGGCCTTATCGCTAAGAGCGATCTCTTCTAGACAACCACAGCATGAAGATGATTCTAATGAGTTAAGGATGTGGTGTGCTGACAAGAAAAAGAAAAAAAACTTTACTGTATTTTTAAGCTTGTATAAAATTGTAAATTAAATTTTTTGGTATAAACAAATGTTTGTTCTGTGTCTGGGTGTTGTTCTTGATAGTTGATCTTTTAGTTTTCGCGGTCTCCAATCTAGAACACGTCTACCCCAGCGGTTATCGGTTCTGCAACAGATATGTCCAGCCCATTGCCACTTCAGCTTGCTAATACGCTGAGCTATGTCTACGACTTTAAAAATACCTATCTTGTTCTAATTCCAGATGTCACAGAATGGGTCAGACCAGGCCGGTGACCATCTACCGGCTGCTGAGCGCTGGCACCATAGAAGAAGGCATCTACCAAGTTGCGCAGGAGAAACTCAACTTAGAAAAACACGTCACTGGTGCTGATGGTATGTTTTTTTTAATGTTTGACAGCCCCGTTGGCTCATTGGTAGTACATCTGCCTTGAGAGCTGTAAGGCGTGGGTTCGATTCCCACTCAGGCCAAACATTTTGTGAATAAACAAATGTTTGTTCTGTGTCTGGGTGTTCTGTATGTATTATAAGGATGTATTTACAACAAAAAAAAAGTATTTATGTATTCTTATCAGTTATCTGACTTCCATCACATAAGCTCTGCTTAGTTTGGGGCCAGATGGCGCTGTGTGTATAGTCCTACGATATTTATTTATGTAATTGTAATTAAACGAACAAGACGCTGTCCTGATGGTCAGAGATAACGGCTGTCCATTACCGTTACAGTGAAACACATAACTATGTGTGACAAACCAAGGTCTACGGTATCGCTGGTTGGTTGGTTGGTTGGTATAGTTTTTAGTGACAAATAAAAAGTGTATTGTAATCAATAAAAAGTGTACTTATGCAATCCAAAGAGATGGTCTCAAATAAAAAGTGTATGCAATCCAAATGGATTGCACAATCGCTGCTATGTTGCAAATGATTAAAAATAAGTTAAAATGTAATTAGTAGACTTAAATACATATTACTTATGAAAAAAAGTTAAAAGTAGTTTTTACAGGAAAGAGACACAGCATCTATAAAGAGATTTATAAGATTTCTTTAAACTAAGAAGAAAGATGTTACTATACTCAACATTATAGACAACACTTGATAAAAAATAACTCATCATATTTGTTCATAATGCAACAGTGAGTACAATAACCTCCTTTCGGCTTAGCGCAACCAAAGCTCACAACCCTTTATAGATGCTGAGTTTAGTAGTCGAATAAGAACTCTATCTTAAGACAAGTGTCTAGTACCATGTACATAAAAAAATATCGTCATATTTATAAGTATTTTATAAATAATTAAAATTATTTATTTATTTATTTTTTGTATCTTTTTCTGTTTTATTTTTATTTATTTTTTCTATTAGTGTTACATCTCCCGTCTGTTTCTTATGTTTTCTATCGTGTTTTTCTTTTCTTGGTTGCCTGGAAGAGATCGATCATATCATATCATATCAGATCATATCATTCATAAGGTTCTTTGCTCTCTGTACTTTTTTCTATTTTTGGTGTGCACAATAAAGAGTTATATCTAGATCTATTTTGAAAAAGTATTGTTTAAAAAGTTCTTTTATTTCCGTTTCAGAAAAAGATCCGAACGAGCAGAAGAACGTGGTCAGATTGCTTTCGGCCGCGCTCGGCCTCACCGGCAGCACATGATTGGAAGGCGCGGGCGGCGCCGTCGTCTAGTGATTGTGATCAAGTGATAATGAGTGACAGTGAAGTGACAACTTGGCAGTGGCGATAGTTTATGCATGAATACCTTCGGATGTAAAGTTTGAAGATTTCACATATTTATAAACTAAATAAATATAAATGTTAAACAAATCTATTCCGGGTAAAACGTGCTGTTTATTTTTTCGGAAATAAACCATACTTACGTTGATTTAACCTAAAACGGGCATATTGAGATTCTTAATAAAGCTTATTAGGTACTCATTTATAGTATAAATCTAAAATACCGTTTATAATGAAATTATAAAAAGAAAAGTTTGTACAAAAATTACTCTCATCAAACTGTAACTACCTTTAATTGAGTGAGAATTTGATGTGGGATGGTGTAAAATGATTAATTTATTGATGGTTGTGTGCAGAATCAGATGCAAGTAAATTTTCAAGGCCTATTCAAATACTATTAGGTATTCGGTTCTGCTCGTAAGTGATTGAATCTATTTTTAAATCATTTCTAAGACTATAAAATATATATAATTATTTTAATAAATTTATTTCAGGCAACAAGCCCATATAAAAATACAATTACAGTTAATTTGACTAAAATATTAACGTAACACAAAGACTAATATTTGATGACACAAGTTACAAGTCAAATGAAACATTTAAACATATAGATAATAAACTATGACTACGCCTGAGTCATATTTTTGTGTGAAAACTAATGCGCACAAAGAAATATTTTATTGATAACACCAATTTTACAAATCAACTTCAGTAATATCATTTCAAATAATATCATTAAAAAAAGTTTTAATACACTGATTATATTATTATGTCAATGAATTTTTTTTTCTATTTGTCATCTTGCGATTGGCTCTACAAGCCCTTAGCAGATTTGTTGTGCAAATACAAATATAAATACAAATCATTTATTAATAACACCAAAATTACAGGTCATTTTTCCATTAATATTTAAAAATATCAAAATCATAACATGTCAAATAATGAAAATGAAAATGTCAATGAAGTTATATGTCACATAAAAATGTCACATATACCTAAATGTGAGTGTTATTGTCAGGTAGAAACTGTTCCTCCTGTGAGGAAGCTTTTATTTCAATTCAACAAAGTCCCATATGTGTTGCCTTTGGGGCCTTCTGTCATATAGGGGTTTGCATAACGCAGGTTGCTAGGGTATTTTTGTGTTTATTAAAAAAAAACCAAATAAAGTATGTCAATATAAAAATGTGTCAATATTAAAAATATTGTCAATAAAAAATATGTCAATGTAAAAAAAAAAAATGTTGCCAATAAGTTCATAATTACTATTTATTATTATACTAATAATTATTATGCCGATTCTTACTTTTGTTTAATAAAATTACTATATAAAGCGATAGGTAAGGTATTTGAATAATTAGTATCTAAAGCGATAATGAATACCAGTATTTGAATAGGTTTCTAAAAGCTTGCAGAATTCTTCATGAATTTATGGAATGCCTTATGTCTGTAACACAGTATTTTACCTAAATAACTAAGAACAATTGCAATGAGTTTAGTTGGTAAATTAGTAAAAAGGCTGCCTCATATCCACATGACCGTGGAGGTCATCCATTATTTTGTACCATTTAACTCTACTTTCTAATATTGGTCGCTCTTAAAACTGTCTCTCTTATTCATTTGAATCTATAAGATGAAGAACAAAGTTTAGTTCTCTTTGTCATTCTCAAAACTAATAGTAAACTTTTAAATGTTAACATATATAAGGTTATAAGCGTGGAGTATACTAGTCCGAAAGGGGGTCAGTGTATTCATTATTACAAACAACATTTACTATGGGCACAACTCTGAAATTATGATAACCATTGGAATCAGCTGTTCTATATAAAAAAATCAATGATCCTTGTGCTAATAGTAAAGGTTGTTCATAATTTTATTTCAGCTAAGTATACCCTAAGCTTATAAACTTGTATAATTATGTTATAATTTTAATTTTATAAAATTACTTATTAAATTTAGTTAGGTAAAATGTGGTAAATAAACACAAACATGTTTTCTTGTTAAAAACGCAAACATTATTTTTTTTTAATTTAATATATTCGCTCCAACAAACGTGACAAAGGTCATGGACCTCAGTGTCTGCACTGAGGTCCGTGACCGTTTGTCAACTTGTAAATTACATTTTTTTTAACTTCATATATAATACACAATTTAAAACAGCCGACTGCCCTGTAATGGTAGTATTTCTGCTTTAAGACCTGTAGGGCGTGCGTTCGTTTCCCACCCAGGATAATCTTTTTGTACTATAAATAAATGAATATATTCTGTGTCTGAATGTTTTATAAGTATGTATTTCCATAAAAACAGTATTTAATGTGTTCTATCAGTTGTCTGATTCCCATAGTACTTAAGCTTTACTTAGTTTGGGGTCAGATGGCGCTATTATTTAATATTTCCGAAGTTACCAACTAAACAATTTGCCAATGTCCGTGTATACTGATAATATAGGTATTCACTTCTATCATAATCTGCGCCCCTATGAAATATGTAGCTTAGGTTATTGTAGAACTTTGTACAGCATTTAATAAGCACATACATTGAAATTAATAATTATATTATTAGTTTTAATCATGCTTTTTTTTATTGAGCTGCTGATGATGATGCTTCACATCAGATTTCAATCGTAATGCGATGAAAACCTGTTAATTTGTACCTTATTAGCTAAAGAATAAGGTAGGTTCATAAGGAGTGCATGATCGTATTATGCCGTTGCTTGCACCTTGTATGAATAACAATTTCTATTTTCATGGGAATAAGGTACAGTTCTGACTGCATGGGGTTTTAATCGACATGGGATTGAATTTTGAAGATTGGCTGAGAGCGCTCTAGATATAGGTTATAAGCTAATTAAGGCCACTACGACATAACAAAAAACTTTTTTTAAAAATTGGCTCAAAATTGCGATATTCTGTTAAATACGAAATACAGGGTTACCAGCTTGAGATGTATTGAACCGAAAGGGGGTCATTGTATTTATTATTATGACAAACTCCAAAAAGCGTGCTTCATCTTAGATTACATCATCACTCAACATCAGGTGAGAAGGCGGTCAAACGTAAGCGTATTTCTTATACATATTTCAAAAAAACTTTTTTCAAAAAACATCACTTAAATCGCAATAAACATCAGCTACTTAAAAGTTCAATAACATTTGTCTATGAAACTGCTGTTTTTTTTTGTTTAGAAGCCCCTTTCGGCTTATTACACCCCAAAGCTTACAATCCTATGTAATTAAGTACTGCATTATTTATACTTTTATTTGGTATTACAAACTATAAAAAAATTATTTGCAACACCAAAAAAATATTCATAAATCCAGTAAACTTTAGTTACTCAAAAAAAAGTCGAATAAACCTTTAATCTAATGTTTTTCTTACAATAGGTACATTTATTTATTTGTGAACATTGTGACTTAGAGTGATTTAGCTTCATTTTATGTTAATTTCGTTTAGTTAGACACATTCCTTAGACCAATTCCTAATGTATAGTTGATGGGGCTAACATCAATTGATTTTTAATTTATTTGAAATTTGTCAGTTCCTTGAGTTTAATGTTCGTACCTCAATTGTTGCGGAAATCTCATATCGTCCCATGTGTGTATCTTATAAATGTTTAAATAATACTTTATATCATAATTATTTTCTATAGTTTAGTGCAGGGCTGTCCAACCCAGATACGATCCCGGGCCAATAACCCTTAATATATTTAATTAAGTAAAACACGGTTGAAATGTGATGAATACACCTAAACACGCTCGTTAAAAACACATTATTAGTCTTTTTATTTGTTCTGCAGACACTGAGGACCTTTGTCAACTTGTAAATTACATTTTTTTTTACTTTATATACAATACAGGTAGAAATCACAATTTAAAACAGCCGTCTGCCCTGTTGGCTTTTTGGTAGTATTTCTGCTTTAAGACCTGTAGGGCGTGCGTTCGTTTCCCACCCAGGATAATCATTTTGTGGTATAAATAAATATATTATGTTCTGTGTCTGTATGTATTTACAAAAAAAAAAGTATGTGAGTAATCTATCAGTTATCTGACTTCTATAGTACAAGCTTTGCTTAGTTCCGGGTCAGATGGCGGTGTGAGTAATGTCTTACGATATTTTTTTATTAATAAAAAAAATATTTGTAAATAAAAGTACATGGATGCCATTGTTGTATTTAATTGTAATAGTTGTTCATTAATATATCTTTCAATTATTCGGAATGCCAAAATAATAATGTTCTACCAAATATTATAAGTACATATTTGCCGTATACAAAATTATGTATCGGGCCGTGCTTTGGACAGTCCTGTTTTAGTGTATTAGATCTGCAGAGAATTCAAAATGTCATTGCACCCAAAAATTAGACTGACAATCTTATTGTCAAGAAAATATTTAATTTTCTAATTATTTCTAGACCAAGCGCTTTAGCGCATAATTGTATTATATGCCACAGTTAGTTAATGATAAAACACGATTAGACACTTAACATAGTTGAATGTAACGAATGCATCCCATTGTTTCATCTGTTTTAAATGTAAATGGAGTAATGTTTGTTACTGGAAGTTTGTTATAGGCTGGGTATACACACATTTTAAAAAACATATTATATTGTTTTCAATACTATAAAATTAGTTCTGTTTATTCAAGAGGTATATTTTTGGTCATGAGTTGACCAAATGGAGAGTGCAGGTCCTCTCGGTAAAAAAGTGAGAGTGTTGCCATCCCTCATTTAGTTATAAAAACAAACAAAACTAATTGCAAAGTATTTTGTACACGATTAAGTTCCGGTGATAAACACAATTATGTGTTCATATCGCGGATATTTAAAAATTGCATTTATAATTATTTTGCAATGGCGTAACCAGACTCTACCATAAATTACTTCGTATGACTTTGATTTAGAAATTCTTCGTAAACACTTGTCACTGGTAAATGCACAAAGCGCGATGCCTAAATATAAAGAAAAAAAAATGTTGCAGTTCTTTTTTAATAGGCTGCAATGAAAAAAAAAACGAATAACAATTAGAAGAGAAAAGATGGGATGCATGCCATCTTGTATTGAACTGTTTTATAAATTGCAGAACTGAAATAATTTATGTACAGTGGCTGTCATTTTATTGTGTATCTTATGTGTAATATGTATGTATAAATAGTGTGTAATTAGTTGTTGCTCAAAACATTGGCGCATATTTCTTAACTAACAAAATTTAAACAGAACAAAGTTATTTAAAATATCCCTTAAGGTTGTTCGATTTCCATACAAATAAATTTTTGCCATTTATGGACACATGGACCATAATTTTATAGTAAAATCACAACTAATGGCATTTATTTTGGTCTTTATTTGCAGTAAATCACAATTGCTTGAATAAAACAGTAGAATATTAGCATAAAATCAAATCTGTGGATGATTTATGATTAAGCTAATAATTTACCAACGCAACATTTACCGCAAATAAATGCCAGTGGCTGTGATTTCACTGTAAAATTATGCCCCATTTGTCCATAAATGGAAATATTTATTTGTATAGAAATCGTACCACCTTAAGAATTAAAAACCTACAGTAAACTATAGAAAGTTTAAAGAATCTCTAAATTCGGGCATCCCTTGCTGGTTCACATTTTTTGAGCGAAATAAAGGTTATCGGTCACTTGTAGTCTCCTCAAATCTTACCGATCAACATACCAATATACAATACCCTTGACAATAATATACAAGAGACCTGTCCTCCACGGCCCATGTATCTCTACCCTAAGCATTTTAACACAGTTGCCTTTAGTTGTATGTACCTATTCGATTACCACAGTCAAATCAAACCTATTGAATAAATCATAAGTATAATAATAATTATTAATTCTAGTTCTGTACGTAAAATATTCATTTAAAATATAAATGCGGTCACGATTGACAACGAACGAACGTAATCAGGCTGCAATGTATGTTTTTACATCGTGCGGTTTCGCTAATCGGCGGTCAGATTCCGATGCGGTTTTTCAGTAAATATAAACTCCAATGTATTGAGCGACAACACTAAATGTAACGGGTCGGTTTGTATGAAGTGTCCCATAGGTTTATTTTGTTAAATGAAACGATGTTGAGAGATATTACTGGGTTTTATTTTATAGTTTGATAAAAGTTCACGGCAAATCCAAAATCTTCTGAGTTTCCAACGGCTCATCAAAATGCATATACTAAACTTTGAACTTTTGAAAAGTCGTTCTGTTAAAAAAGGTTTTTTTTTAATTCATTGGGTTTTGTCGCTCAGCGACCATACCGCCCTGTATAGGATACGCCCATACGGAAATAGACATACATGAACAATATATACTCTTTCAGGCCAATTTCCGCCGACCTAAGATTTTTAGTGTCTGTGTTAGCTAATATAGATTTACGGAATCCATCCATTATCCATACGATATCCATCATTTTCGACCTATTGAGTCGTCTAAAGAATTCGTACCGCTCAAGTAAATGGTAGGTTATAAAGTTTCTATTACCATTGCAGCGGTACCCAAAACTTTTGAGTAACAAAACTAAAGTTCAAAGCATCGCTGCTTTGGCGCTCATTATGGTTTAGTTTATGGTAGGCTTTCGATGGTTAGTCTCAACAACCCTGTAATTTCGCTAGCTGCAGTACCCTTTAAACTGGAATACAACAATGTTTACACACTACAGCTTGGCGGCAGAATATCCGGTACTGCGGTAGTACCTAGTTCCAATCCACCAAGACATCCAATATCATAGATCACAGCTGAACATACGCCTTTCCAAAAACACGCAACTGAGCTCGATCGTCGGATTTTCGCTTCCACTCCTACGGTTATCGTCACTCCTTGGAGTCGCAAGGCGTCACAATTTCTTAAGCTATGTAGATGTACCTATATGTTTTATAAGTGTGTCACAAATAGATGTATATTTTGTAAAGGTAAGTTAATCCTAGTAAGTTTTATTGTGCACTACAGCCGTTCAACTCAACACTGGCAATGAAATATACCGTTTACACGTCGCAGTGAGAACGCGGGGCGCGCCAGTCGGCTCTCCGCCCGGGCGGGCGCCACACGACCGGAATCTGCGCACGCGACGAGTGGTGATCGAACAAAAATACTGTGACACTACCTCCGCCACCACACTACCACGCGACCGCCAGATTCTGGTAAGTCAAACACTTCAGCACAATCACAAAATAAAAACCCAACTTACTTATCAATTGTCAATCCCTCCCCGACTATATATAGTTGACTATATTTTCGGACGCGACGAGAGCCGTTTCCACAGTTTTCACTGTCTCGATGCAACACGGTGCGTCACACGAAAAACGATAAGCGCGGACTAAAATAACCGAATAAGTAAATTGAAAGTGCAGCGTGCAGTGTTACTACAAGATTTCTCGTAATTAGTGAGCGGGATAAAAAATAGATTTTCTCGTGGTGATGGCGCACTGTTGGCCTAAATACCGCGAGTACGGCTCACGCCCGTCGGATGACGGGGAAAGGTTAATTGAGACAACACGCGAGATTAAAGAAAATCACATTAAGAGCGACACATCTAGTGTTAATAAAAATCAGTCTTAATACTTTTAGATACCTCTTCCATTTCGTACAAGACACTGCTTGCAATTTTTGCACATGATCTTTCAGTTTCCCGCGTCTCCTCATGCAAAACATTCAGATATATTTGAACGTCCTCAGAATAGATAAATAAGACGTATTATAATAAGCGGAACATAATTTTTCAGGCATTACAAAAGATGCTCATTAAAATGGATTTAGATGACTATCCAACCGTGAATACTAGTTATTATAGTTGCTAAAATATTCGTTAAAATATTTACATCACATCCGGAAAACTGCTAGCCAATTTGCAACCTAATTGATTGAGCACTGTGTCTTTAGTCGGCTTCCAATTAGCTAACCAGGACACCTGTGGTAGAGCTTGTAGACGACTCGAACAGCGTGGGACTGTCAACACTGCGTATGTAAACAGATGTACATGCTATTTTGTATAGGTATATAGTTCGCAAGCAATGGGCGTCAGGTATTACCGCGGTCACCGCATAATGAGGAATTTCCGTAAGCAAAGATACGCGAGATTTCAGTTTGTTTACCCATGCAAGTATGATTTCTACGGCGGCAAAACATAGCAGTTGAATAAAACTCTTCGTTTTATCTTTGACCAGAGAGGCATTATACTATTTACAGTCAGTCTGTGTTAGAATCAGAGAAGCTATTAAGATATACGAATATCATTGAATCATATTTGAGTCATTTTCATGGAAAATTATTTTTAGTGAACACGACAGAAACACATAACGTAACTCTTTAATAGTTAATGATCAATGACTGTGTTTTGTTATTATTATTTGTGTATTTTTACTATTTTTTGTTATTGTGATTTTTTAATGTCAATCTTTAATGATTTTTGTGACATAAATGTATCGTTTAATTTATTAAGTTTGAGTTGTCGGTGAATCTAAACATCAGAAGAAAACCGTAGCATGATGGTAGAGTTTTTTCTAGCGCTCTGCTGGCTAGCTACCACTGCAAGTTAATCATTTGATGGTAAACATCTATCATCATAGTGAATCAGAGTCTCATCTGATATAAAAATATGTAAATTGATATTTTTTTAATTTTTTTTTTACTAAATTTGCTTTCGTTTGACTGCCGAGTAGCCTAATGATACGGTCTACGATAGAGCACGCTTAATCTAGAAGAAATCGAGTCACTCGTGACTTGATTTCTTCTAGATTAAGGCACTCAGAATGTACCTATCTATCGAAATTTTGGAACATCCACAATGAAACGGTGACGTAATAGAATTAGACCATGCGCATTCTCCTAAATGCATCTGGTAGAAAACTGAAAAACAAAAATATATATATTTTTTTTAATAAATATTTCGTTCGCATACTAACATATATGTTTTCGATAGTTTTCTGTTTCTGTAAATAAATGCCAATGCCGATTGACTTTTTTACAAGTTATTATAAATATTGGAAGAAGTTCAACCGTAACGTAGCTAAACCTAGCTTAGTACCTAGTTATGTTTAACATTAGAAATTTAAAAGATCCTGATTAAATAGAATAACTTTTGTTTAATTAACACGCGAATTTAAATCAGGCGTGCTAGTTTTACGAAGATACTAGTACTCGTTCGTAATCATTTTACAATGGGCTATTTTATTTGATTATTTTTGTGCTCTATCGGCTGAGCTTCCGCCAATGCTTTCTTTATCGCGAATAAGTTGATAGTTATCTTAACGACGAAATCGTCTGTAAGTAGCTCGTAGCTACTCGAGCTGACTTCGCCCTTTTTCCGCTATAAGATCTCACAAATACATAAATAAATAAATAATAATAAATATCGCAGGACATTACACACAGCGCCATCTGACCCCAAACTAAGCAGAGCTTGTGTGATGGAAGTCAGATAACTGATAGAATACTTAAATACTTTTTTTTTTGTAAATACATACTTATAATACATACAGTAATACATACCCAGACACAGAACAAACATCGATGTTAGTCACACAAATGTTAGTCCTGAATGGCTGAGTGGCTCTCGAAGCAGACATGCTACCAATGAACCAACAGAAAAAAAAAAAAAATGTATACTAAAATAAAAATGTATGTATATAAATGTATACTTATAGATACTTTTATAAAGCAAGGTAAAACAAGAAATCATTCGCATCACTATTGGCCGCCGCATCCAAAATGAAGTTTGAAGGTCAGCAGACAAAACAGTCTTAGTCCTGTCTACTTGATGTCATCTATCCATTTCCTTCGAGAACATTTTGCAATTTTGCTTTTGGGGATCAACCGTGAAAACTCACTATAGGGATCATCTTTGCATGCATCCGTAGGAAACGTGGGCCATAGAAACTTGTGTCTTATGACAGGCTTCTAGATTATAGAGAAAAAAATATGATGAGTTTATTTTGTTTTGGCCAAAATAATTAATGTATAAAATAAATATATTTTTTGAGACATAGAAAATGTATGAAGACTGGGACAGCGTCAGGCGTAAATGGATTCTACCTAAAAAAGAGAATAAGTAATGGATTTCCTTCGTATTTGCGCACATATTTTTGATTTAGAAATAACGTATCTATTTCTTGCAAAATTCTATTCTAGAGCGTCAGTTTTTAAGACATTCTACACATGTAATAAATATACACAATTTACAAGCAACTATTTTTCAAGTTACTCTATAGCCAGTGCACATAATTAAGTTCAAACGTGCCTATGTTACAGCTAGCTGAAGTTAGGTAACAAAAGATATCTGAGGAATGGCAGCGCGGCCATTGAATCTGGTCATTCACCCCTGAAACTCAAGCTGCAGAATAAATCATAGTTACTAAGAAACTAAAGCACTGATGTACCTAACTATTGGTTAATCTACAGACCGACAGATTACAGTGATGATTGGTCGACAGGTTGCGGTGGTCTGAGCTGCTGGCACTCGTTTTTGCGAATTTAAGCCTTAAGTACCTGCCTCTCCATCAATTGCCGGAAACAAAGTTGTTTTTCCCGCGCAGAAATATGACAAAGTTAGAATATGATTACGTCTGTCTCGTTTTTGCAAGAAAGACTTATCACATCTCGCGTGTTGCCAGACAGTCTGCTGGTAAAGCAAATTTCCATCTTTATTAGACTTTTTTCGTTGGCATCCTACTTCATCCTCATATAGTAAATTCGGCACAGATTTATACATTAATATAACACTTTAAAAAACGCAAGATCTAAAAATAATGCAATCTGTCACAAGAGTTTTTGCGTCCCCGTCGATTCATCTCCATCGTCTCCATCTTTCTCAGTTGTGATTACACCTAAGTCTCTAGTCATATAATACATGTCAAAATAATAGTAGCAAAGGTACAAAGAAAAGTGAAACAGGAATTATTTTATTACAGTCGGTCATTAGTCAGGCATTTGTCGGAACAAACTCGATTCATTACCTAAACCCAAAACCAATAAACAGATGTAGGTAGTACTGAAGGTCATAAGGAAGTACTTGGTTTTAGATGACAATATAGCAAATTTATTTAATTATATGTATGTATAATAGTAAAAATGAGGAATATGACAAGGAAGACTGGCTTCTTTTGGGATTTATGGACACCCTAAAACCCCCATTCAATATCTAACACAATATCAAGGACATACAAAAGTACAACAATGTGACAATATGCACTCACTTATATGGAATAACAATGGAAAAGTGTACATAATAGAGACATTACAGTGCTTGCAAATTGTGGTAGTCTGTTTGGAACAATACAGGGGTCTAAAAACCTTCAAAGGGAACTTCGTGTTTTATACTCAAAGCTCTTGATGATTTTTTTTATCTCGAATTGTCGTGATTACTAGTTGGTTCGTTCAAATATAGAAAATCTACAGTCATATAAGCATGAATTTATGCATCTAATCGAAGGCCACACATATATGAAGGCAATTCAGACGACATTAAACTCATAATCTCCTTAGACTGTCATACATTTTGTTTTGTATGTATTTATTGAATTTCAAAGTTCAATTAAATAAGTTAATTTTGTGGAAAAACTAAATTACTGTGTTCCATTTTGAAGGGTACTGAAGCTAGCGAAATTACAGTGCTATTGAGACTAACATCGAATGTCTCAAAGTAATGAGCGCCAAAACAGCGATTCCCTGGACTTTGTTTTGTTACTTAAAAGTTCTATGTATTGCTGCAATACATAGAACTGACCATTCCAGCTTTATCTCTTACAATCAGGAGAGCATCTCGTTCATCTCATTACTTTACAAGTTGCTAATGATTCAAAACGAAACGAACATGCATCAGACTAAAATGCAAGATGGCCGCCAAAATACCTAACAGGCAACAAAGCGTGACCGCAGCCGAAAATTAGCGAATAAAACGTGATAATTAGACGTCTGGAAAATGCAGGCTACTTGTAGAAACGTAATGCAGTGGTATATTATTGGCAGCGCAAAGCCAACACTTATAGTGCAAGTATTTTAATAGTAATATCGACATCAAGTTGGAATTGTGATGAGATGAACATTAAAATGAGTTTTTTTTAAATTTGTTATTTCAGCGACTTGAACACAAAACATTGAGTTTCACCACTTACACAAAAGTTTAATTGCAGTACATCCTGTAACTAGTTTATCTATAAACCTTCCGTAAAAATATCTGGGTAAACGACGGTGAAAACGGTATCAAAATCCGTTGCGTGTTTTATAAGAAGTAAGCGGAGAAACAGACAGGTGCAGACAAGCAACTTTGTTTTATAATAGTTGGATATTTGTTCCTTGACTAAGTCGTATGACCTTCATTTCACAGGCAATCATAGGCATTTGCGAAAATTACGTTGTTAATAATTGATAGATAAAAGTTTAAAAAAATCCATTTACGCCCGCCGAGGGCGCTGTTCTAATTTACATACATTTTTCTGTCGTAGGTACTAGGCAAATCTTTTATGGAAACTCTGACCGCCTAACGTCGTGGGATCCGGTGGTCAAAGATAGTATTACACACAGTACACATCTAACTTGATTTAACAAAGGCTGTCAAGTGAATCTCTCGCAAGATGAGCACTATAAGTGCTTGTGCTAAAATACTTTGGAAACCTATTTGCCTCTATATAGCGACTTTCAGCTGCAACGTTTGCAACCCAAAAATTTACAGATCAAATGGTGTATGATGAAATATTTATTAACATTATTGAGGTGCTAATTGAATAAAATAGTAAATGTTACGACCTAATCACGATTCGCGCAGGCGTCGCGTGGGCTACAAAAAAGGCGCGAATTTCTCGTCCGCCATGTTGGATCGTTAGTATACTTTGTAGGGTTGCCAAAATCAACACATTTTCATCGACGCAATTCAATTGTGAAACTTAAGATTCATTTAACTTTCTATAGCTGCAATTCATATGGAAAAGTAAGGTTTTATAAAAGGGCCACAGTTGTATTTAACACAATATTATAAATGGCTTGGCTTTAGAACAGCAAGCATTACATGCCGATAACCCTAATTGCTTTTGAATGAGTTGTCCGTATAGCACCTATTTGTTCCAACATTTGCATAACAAGCAAACATGCAGGACAGTAGGTGTAGTGCACTCAAGGCCCCGTGTTGCAACTCTTGCATGATTTCTATTTGACTACTGTTAGCTTTGTAAATGTTAAGATATATCTTCACCTTTGAATATCTAGCAATATAACTTACCTGAACTAAGGTCTTCACTAAATTGTTCTATCTACTTGGTTGAAGATCTCCTTAGCAGGACCTCGTCTAGTTATGTACTACATTGTTGCCGTGTTCCAGTTTGAAGTGTAATTCAGTATGCGAAATACAGGTACATTGAGACTAACCATCGAATGTTTCAAAGTAATGAGCGTCAGAGGAACGTTTGGACTTTGTTTTGTTACTCAAAGTTCTGGGTACCGTTGTAGTGATCATGGACAAGCGTTGATTCTTACTACCAGGAGAGTGTCTCTATCTTCTTATTACGAGTAGTTAAAAATAACAATTGTCCTTCAATCCAAATAAAATTAATAAGCCCTAACCGTTGAATTAGCTTTGTAAAAATAAATCAAGGCCAGAATGTCTAATGCTTGATCCATGCCGCCATTATGATCGATCGCTCTAATTTAACACTGGACACTGGAGACATTATAGATATTTGACCAATATTCAAAATCATAAAAGATTTATTTTTCTATATTTTGAATAACACCATCTTGTATTTTTTGTAAAACCATTTTTTTTTTATTAGGTTGGTACTTATAATATAATAATGCGTAAGAGTTTGTTTTATTGAACGCGATTATCTCTAGAATCACAAGTTGTATTTAAAACATATTTTTGCGTTTGATAACTCTTTTTTTGGAGAATGTTATAGGTTATAGGCTATTTAACATCAAAATACGACCCTTAGAAGCTGGTAGAGGGTGAACCCACCAAGTGAAGCTAGAATGAAATAAATTAGCATAAGTTTATTTCGTTTTTGCACAAGCTATTTCAGTTGCCAAAGCTGAAAATACGTGACAAATTTAATTGACCGTGTTTGTTAGCAGAATGCGGATTTTAAAAGTCTCCGTAGTAATCAACTTGACATGAGATAATTCAATAGGTTCAAACTAAGTAAGATAAATGATTCAGCAAGAGTTTTAACATAACAACGCATGAATGATTGTTGTATCTAATACCTAATTACAATGTTAATATAACAAATAACTGAGGCCCAATAAAGGAACCTTGACGAACACCTTTCCGTTATATTATTCACTTGCTACAGCTGTATTTGATTATGTCTATTGACATTCCGTTTTCCATACCTACAAAAATCAACTAAAAATTATTTTTTTCAATTAAAGTTGTAGATTAAATTTTTGTTATAAACTTTACATGCATGAAATAACATAAATATACCTATTTCAATCACGGAAACGCAGTCTCATATTTTTTTTATCTTACTTTGGTACATTACACTACTAAGATGGGGAGATAATAAACGCGTGTACCTAATTTCAACCATCGGTCTCTCATTTAAATTTTAATCAAATAATTCCACACAATTTTTTTTAACAAAAAAAATTAAATTTCTTCTGGGTAATATTGTACAAGCCAAAATAAGTGGTAGGTTAAGTGATATTGGATGAGCTATGGCCAGTATAGTTAAGACGTTAGCAAAAATACTAAAATCTATATTTTTTTTACTTAGCAGAATTTTTTGTTAATCCCACAGTTGAGTCATCGGACCTTCAAATCGAGTCTAGCAATGGGTCGCTACTGCGGAGAATACCTACATTTCTATTTATAGAATCTACAACAGCTACAGCATTACGTATGATTATATGTTTCAATCAGGGATCAGTGGGATATGGGTCAGTGGAATGTAAGTAGGCGTGTAATGAAAACTGAGATATTTTTTTACAAAGTTCCTATATCTATGTTCTATGTTAATATAAAAGATTTGTATTATTTTTTTAGATTATCTTTCTAGATTTTTTAAAGCAACTGAGTGACGAGACTTGTTTTTCGAGTCACGCTTGCCAGTAGTCAAAGCATTTACTACTAGAATTTTGTTTAACAGCTCAAAATTTTGCACGACATTATGATGCATAGTCACTACTAGATAACTAACTAACTTTCCTGGCGCACTGACCCAAAATGTGTCTTGGCCTGTGATAAAATAAATAAATAAATATCGCAGGACATTACACACAGCGCCATCTGACCCCAAACTAAGCAAAGTTTGTACTATGGGAGTCAGATAACTGATAGAATACTTAATTTTTTTTTTTTTGTAAATACATACTTATAATACATACAGTACACCCAGACACAGAACAAACATTTGGTTTTATATCACAAAATGCTTGTCCTAGGTGGGAATCGAACCCACGCCCCACAGCTCTTGAAGCAGACATGCTACCAATGAGCCAACAGGGCTGTCAGGATAGTAATAGAAGCCTTTTTTTCGAGTCACTACTAGATGCTAGACTGATATTAAATAATAGAAACTCTTTTATGTATACACGACATAAAAATAAATACACAGATAAATAGCTCTTACTAGGAGACCTTGTAAAACAAACTCATTCCAAACCTCCCTCATAATTCTAAATATTATAAAACTTAGATTTATCATTACTTAAAGATTTACTACATTGCAGTTAAATCAGTACTAATATCAAACTATATTTTATCGATCTGGAATCGAGTTTCACAATTTTACCATGACGAAACTTTTAACAAAATATGATCATAACGAGTTCGACTCGCCCACTTTATGGAGACCAAATCAAGCATTGAAGACAGCATTGTCATCGACGTTATATTGCCGACCATTGTATTCGATCGATTAAATTCATCATTCGATATAATAGATTCGGCTCCCGACCCAGAACCATTGGAGACGTGCTATGTACTCAGATGTCTTACAACGTTAACCGTAAGTCTTCACCAATACTCCAATCGGTTGAAGGAATACTCACCTTATTAATCAAAGGTTAGGTTGTAATTGCTCATCGGATTGCGATACCTACTTCGTTTACATGGTTTTGTGTCAAAGAGTGAGCCATCATTGTACAAGTAAACACGATGATGTCATTTGTAGCTCCGCCTCTGTAGACGTTCCGAGTTTTTCGCGTTTTTGCTTTTTCAAATCTTTGTTCAATGTAACATAGATAATTTACATCATTACGAATACTCACCAAAGCTAACACACAACATAGGATATTTCGGGAAGGATATTTATTAAGTAGCGACACAAATAATGAAATCTCAATCTACGTAAGTTTAGTAGTTTTTAGGTTCTGTATCCGAAAGGGGTCCACCAGAACCTTATATTCTCTAACCTTAATCTTACGCCATCTGGCTGTGGGACCATTCTATTTTAATAGGCAGGTTTATTTTGTACCTACATACTTTTCAGTTCGGATGCCTCTTTGACAGTAGGACTAAAGATGAATATGACCAAGACCAAAGTCATGTCGAACGTTTCTGGGACCTCAATCCCAATCATGATTGGAAGTGAGAGCCTAGAAACGGTTGACAGATACGTGTACCTTGGCCATACTCTATCTTTTGGCATAGAGCATCAAAAGACGGAGATCACCAGGCGCATACAGCTTGGATGGGCGGCATTCAAAAAGCTCGACGACATCCTCAAGCCACGCCATATTCCGCAGTGTCTGAAGACTCGCCTCTTTAATCAGTGCGTCCTGCCCACCATGACATATGGTGCCGAGACGTGGACGCTCACACATGAGGCTGTGCACAAAATTAGAGTCGCACAGAGAGCCATGGAGAGGTCCATGCTCGGCATTAAACTCCAAGACCGAGTTCGTAATACCGATATCCGGCGACGAACGAAAGTTCGAGACGTCGGTATCGCAATTATGAACCTCAAGTGGAGCTGGGCAGGACACGTTGCTAGGCGAAGTGATGACAGGTGGAGTAAGGTTGCAACAGAGTGGTGGCCTAGGCAAGGGAAGCGGAGCGTCGGTCGTCCAGCCGCAAGATGGGTCGACGATATCGTCACCGTCGCGGGTCGAACCTGGTCCAGATTGGCACAGGACCGAGGCAGATGGCATGCAAAGAGAGAGGCCTATACCCAGCAGTGGGATAAAGAAGGCTGTGGATGATGATGATGATGACTTTTCAGTTCTATCGGTATGCCTAACGTCACTAGTATAATCAGAAGTTCTCTGCCGCGTTCGAAGTTGATATTCGTACAGGTTCCCTTAATGTACACCTCCTAGTATTAGTCGTAGACACAGTCAGTCATCGACAGCTCTACATTAAGTTCACTTCCTCCGCTTTACGCCACTTTACCTTGAAATGAGATAATAAAAAAGGCGAATACTTTGTAATAAGATTTGTCCTAAATACAGGTAATGATGATAACTTTTTATTGTTGCAGTGAAATACGAGTAAAGTGAACGAGTCTCGAGTGCAGAGCACGAACAAACGACAGACGGCGCACAACGAGAGAGCGGTGAGTTAATAATAAAGAAAAATAAACATGTAAAATAAAAATATTATGATTAAGGATTAGGAAAAAAGTGTTTGTACTATTTTTGCTAATATAATTCCAAACCCTCGTGGATAAATCTTGGAAATTTAAACTATTACGAATTTTAAAACGATGAAAACTGGACTCCTTTAGCGAGTAATTAAGGCAGATAAATCTCAGAGAAAGCCTTTTAACCAACTTAGGGGTAAAGAAGGCTATGGATGATGATGGAATATGGCTGATAATAAAAATATATGTAAAGGAGAAATACTATCCATTGCTTAATCAAGGCACCTAGAAACTACTCGTCAAACGAAGTTGCTTACTTATGAAGTAGACATCAACATAAAAGAATTTTAAGAGGGGATCACAGGGATGAATAAAAGAGGTCACATCAGAGTTGAAAATGTGTATGAAAATCGACGAGTACAAAGTAGCGATCAATTAACTAGTACTGTCATAATTTTCCAGTCTGTTGCTTTATAAGTATAAGCTACCTATTCAAATGAAAAGCAGGCGGCTAGTATTACAAAACATTTGTGTAATTTCAGTGGTGATAAAATTGCTTTCGAATACGCTACAGACGTTCCGATTCCGAGGGTCAACGCTCTTGTAAATTTCAGTTTATTTTTACCTGTGGTTTATACTTTAGCGTTATCGCCTCACGCGGTTAGGTACAAATTTAATGAAGCGTGACTATTGCGGGATAAATCTTCCGTAATGATGCTTTAGCAACAGAAATACAGGCAAATGTCATTTGTTGAAGAATCTAGAGCTGAAATCAATAACCTGATTTTGGATTTAAATATTTCCTAGCTTCTTGTTAGTTACTTAGATTTTATAATCTTTAGTTATTCAATATAAGATAAAAAACCTCTGCCCATAAATGTGTAAATACATAACGAGTGGTAGGTACACTAGAAATCGAATATAACATGCAAACATAAAAACGAAAACCTAATGTACGTGTATTATTACATGTTTATTTATTATGTCTTTAATCACGATAAGTACTACAAGTATCTGGTAAAACCGGGATTATGTGGACAATAGCTCCTATAATCTATAATTTCATATGCAAATATCCCGAAAATTTTAAGTAAATTTAGGTAGGATTACATGGTACATTTTATGTCTCATAGTGACTATTAAGTATATAAATTTCTCTATCTGCTTTTGTTGTGTCTCACATGTATACGAGTGACGTGAAGCAATCGTCCAGAATTTGACTCTAGAAATGTTTGCGCCGTCTTTCTCTGATTTTTCCTGTATACAGCGCATTATCCACTGAAGTTGCGAGACCAGCCTCTGTACTCCAAGCTTCTTATTGCGTTATCTGTTTGGCGCTCACTAAAAAGCTACGTGACTGCCAATCTTATTGTGCAGGCATACGATATATGGTCGCGTAGTTATTTCCTAAGTGCCTAACAGGAATCACAATAATTAGCTCAGTGTACGGGGGTTGCACCGTGTCTAGAGATTTTTGCCATAGATTTTAGCTCAGGTTTTTTTGTCTTTCCTTCCTTTAATAAAAATAAAGAATTCGGAGATGTTTTGATACAAATCTGTATCTTGTAGTTTATTTGCTTCTCTTCACTGACTTCTTTATTAGAACGTTCTTAAAGTAGTAAGTAAATGGTTGTTACTAAAATTTCTGAAGTCATCGGTTAAGTCCCAGCTAGCATGTTACGCGTAAATTACAGCTATTAGATAGGTTATAGTAACTCATTATGATCTAGTTATCAATATTGTAATACAAGGCGATAACTCTTTGAATAGATGCATTGTTGAACAAAATTTGAATTATATTGTTAAGGCTGCCTTTGGTAGATGTTTGACCACAACACAATTTATATAACTGAAGTGATGATGATTCATGTCATCGTCATTATTCATGTTGTCGTCATTGAACATTCCACCCAACTCACTGGAGCTACTATGCCAGCGGCCCAGAGCTTCGCTCCGATACTTCAAGGAGCTGGGTTGGCTTGGGCAGACGCTGGTAGGGGGAAATGCACAATACACCCCAAACGGGACGTCAGTGCAGGACCTATCGCCCCCGCTTTGAATAAGAATAAGAACTGAAGTGACGACGTGGTACTAGATAGTATATAGACTAAGCTTGGATAAAAACTGGTTTTCATTTGAGGCTGCCGAAACGGAACGCACCATATAAAGTGCATTGTGTATTGGCTATGGATAGCCAGTCAGAACAGTGGCATAGCCTAATTACCCTTCAATCAATGACTATACTCAATCGGCATGATAAAATCTTATTCATGCTTTTACTTTGGATACGTACCAAACGTTTCGACTCTACGTTTTTTACCTTGTTTCCTGTGAGATATAATTCATGTTAGATGATCCAACATCAGAGTAAATTGGCATCTTATAAGTTAACGCTTCATCTTCGACCACATCTTCGCTTGTCATCAGATGAGTTGGTAAATAAATATAATTGGTTTAAAGCCTAGTTAAAAGATTTCGGATTCAGAATATTTTAACTTGGTGCGGAATATGTATTTATGTTAGTTACCATATCTACAGGAGTATATTTGTACTCTAACGACTTTTTATCACGATATTCTTTGTTAGCCTACGCTACGGTTTTTTTTCTAAAAAGCTTACGGTACTGACTGAGAGGGCTATAAAATATAAAATGCGACAACGTGATCCAATAAACTATATAGTTTTGTGTAAGTACGTAACACCGATGTAGGTAATTGGCGGTTTCCTTTTTTACCGGCACAATGTTTCGTGAAACCGGTTCGAGGTTAAAGTTCTGTAGCTTTAGAACTACGTGTAGATGTACAGCGAGATCGACTTATTTATCAGTAGTACTTTTTTACTGAGGCATACAAAAGCGAATATGTTTTAACAAGATTACATTCTTTTTTTGGTTGTGAAGTTTATCAACACGCCTTTTCGTCGCGACGTTGTTAATAATTCTTAGACTTAGAAGATGCCTGTTCACTCTGATCGGGAAATGATCTAGGTTAAGAGTATATCTCTCAGGAAACAAGGAACCCGGCAGATTATTCTGTCTGAGTAAGGTCTTGACTACTTACTCGACCTTACTCAGCTCATTGTAATGTAATAGGAGTAGGTAGGTGGAAGGGCGTGGGTTCATTAATGAGTTTGAGCTGCTGGTGAAGGAAAACATCGTGAGCTAACCATAGCATGGTGGAACCATACCACTGATCGATTCGAAATTTGGTATTATGTGTATTACAATTTTTGTGCGATCTAAAATCTCTATTGATAATCTTCCCGATTTCCTCATATTCTTCATTTCACATACATCTGTTATCTGTTTGTGATTATTATTTTGTTTGTTTCAGATTTGGGGTTCCATGAACCCTTACGAAAAACGATTCGAGATTGGTGCTCTAGAAGACAATTCTTGGCCCCTCGAAAAATTGTAAAAAAAATCGCTCAGTGACTGTCAAGTATATCATAAAACTGCACTGCTCATATAGTCGTATTTAAAAACGAAAAACCTCGAATATCACCCTCTATCAGTGGCCACGACAGAAGGGTTCTAATATAAATAACATTTATATATGCATATATAAATCGGATTACAAGTGATCTCTAACGTGACGTCACAATTACATAATATTGTGATCAGTATAAATAAATAATATAACCGCTTTGCTGTTATATAATCGCATTTTAGAATATATTGCCCGTTTATAAGATTTTTTTTTGTAAAATTTTGTAAATATCAAAGTGTTAAATAATCTAAATTAGGTGTGACATTGCGTAAAGTAACTATAGTACTAGTCATTTATCTAGTGTATTTATTTTGGTATTGAATCTTGTTAATAATTTAATAGTGAGTAAATAAATTAATACACTAAACTAAATCTTGACAGAGAATCTGAATTGAAAAAAAAAAACTACCATAAATATTTCGCTGGATGTCCGAGTGCACTGCCAAAGAGAAAAGATACTATTAAATTTTATAAAGTTGTATATAAATAAAAATAAAAGTTCTACAATTAAATTTCTTAGATCTTTTGACGGTCTAAGTGAAACAAACATATAAACATATAAAATAATAATTCGTTGGTGAACGATCACTAAGAAGATATTCAAGATGCAAGCTCAAATCGGAGTGAGTGGGAACGAGCTGCAGAGAAGCTATAGGATGCAGGACTTTGCGTCTCCAGGAGTCATCATGAGGGAACGCAGTTTCATACGCCCACAATCCCATCACAATATGCATCATAACCAGGTGATTTTTTGGTTTACGATATAACTAGCTTACGTCCGCGTTAACTTTAGAATTAGGCCCAGAGAGAAATGAAACATTTGTGTAAGTAACAAATAATCAATAGTCACGAAATTTGAGATATTTTATTTTTACATTAAAATAAAGGATACTTTTTATAATGTCGTAGACGCATCTATGTCAAATTGCAACTGTTTTGCAGTTTTTTGATAATCATCCTATAGGAACCTAACATTTTTCTAACATAAAAAAGTATCCTATATCCGTTCATTAGTTTTTACGTAATGAGTAACAAACATACAAATATACAAACTTTCACGCTTCACGGATATAACGCTTGTATATGTACATAGAATCATCAAATTTAAAGAGAAGGTAACTACTCTTCAATCATTGATTGAAAAAAATCGAAAAAATAACTAGCTGCGAGTAGAGCTTGGGTTACACCACATTAAGGGTTCCAAAGTACCTACATAGACTAAATGTTTAAAACAAGAAATATTCGAAACTAAATAAAAAATATAAACCGTATAAAAAAATAAATTGTATGGGCACGGAACAATGCATCTGGTGCGCGAGGCCAATTCGCGCTTGATTGGATTTTACACTACTTCAATGTCTGGAGAATTCTCATATTTTTGTCAGTATTGTAACTACAATTACATCAGTAGCGGTCTTTTTGAACCGCAGATCCGTAGGTAAAGTGGTTCCTTTAGGAGAACATATCACAATATAGACTCCACGCCCGCTCATTACTCACCAAGGCCTTATATTTGACGATTTATAAAGTTATTAGATTTTGATTTACATTAAGCTTTCTAAACTCCTTATTCTGCTACAGAGGTCGGCTTTAAAGCCTATAAATAGGTATAATAAAAAATACTGTAAAGAGGTTTGTTATGTTTTTAATTAAGATAACCTATTTAAAATAAATAGGGATGTGAAAGTTTTACTACACTTAATAATATAAAATGTAGTCGGATATCGCGCGTGTTTGTGCGTTTAATTCTTCTTAACTACGAATTGGATTATGACCTACTTTTTTGAGAGTTTCTTTTGTTGGCTTATACCTACTAGGTAGGTACATATGTTCTTGTGAAACCGTAGCAGATCGCTGGTATCAAATAAAATCTTTCTCGCCTAAATAATATTAAATCAATTTTCTTTCTCGAAAGTATGCACAAATGATACAAATTATCCAAAGTAGTGTGCTCAGCTGCTCATATTTAACCTATATACAAACTATATTTCGTAAGGACGAGGAAAATGTGCCTTAATACATTAGTCATAGAGTTTATTTCAAATTCGTCTATGATGTTGCAAAATCAGCTCATCTCACCAGTTTTTATAGCGGCTTAAAATAAAACGTGACAGTTCATCATGACGACAAGGAAGTTGTAAATCCAAGATATTTTTATGATTCGATTGCTGAAAACCTTAAAAATCGTTTTGCTTTACAGTTTCCGAACAATGGGAAACGACGGAGTATGATTCTTACCAACGCTAAGGGGAAACCGACTCTTGAGATATACAGACCACCAGGTTGGTATTTTTTTGTAAACATATATATTCATTATTTTATTTTCCATTCTAATAACTTTCTATTTTTATGCATTTGCATAACATCTATCAGCATGTGTTTCATATCCATTTCCACATACATTTTTTCCTATTGCTAAACCACCAACATTATGTTTCTGTTTTCTTTCAAGTCTTAAAACAACTCGCTCTATTAACTAATCGATTCATTTAAATGATTCACGATTATCAATACGGACTGCTAGGTTAGGGCGCGTCACTACGCTCAAATGGCGCCAAATTTTAAAAATAAACAAAACTTCATATTTCGAATGGGACGACAGTCTGATGTTTGTAGCGGTGCGCTATGTTTGTTTGTGACGTGAATGTTGGTGAATGTGATTTTATGTAAAAATGTCCCGGTGTATCGTGAAGCAGTCGTTGTCTCAGCCGGTGGCGGTGGCGCCGGCTCCCGTGTCGCCGGTGACCATCGCACCGGTTGTTTCGCCGGTGCCGGTGGCCGTCACACCGGCCCCGGCGGCTTTACCACCGGCCCCAGTCCCTGATGCTGCGACTAGTGCAGGTCAATTTACTCACAAGCCTTATGATGCAAAACATAATAGATCCGTAGAGAAGATCTTTTGTAGATATTCTAGGGTAGTTACGATTACAATTTTGTATATTTCTTCTGTTTTTAGTTTCTTTCTTTGGAAAAGTTTAAAATCGTTTTTATCTTTATTCGTAGGAATAGAATAAGCTTTAGGAATTATGAAAGTATTCATGATCACTTTCACGTTGGAAGTTGATGAAAACTTATTAACCTATTTTAAATGGTTCTTGCTTCTAGTCTAGATCTATAGATATAAATCTCTGAAACATTATAAAGTCTTTGCCACTGCTCTCTCGTCAAGATCGTGCAAGGACATTTCCCACGTACGCACAACGCAAAACGATTATACTCCACATTTTTATTGACACAGCAAGACTGAAATTCTCGAATGACTGCAAATCAAGAGTAGCCATTAATAACTAATCATTATCAGGCAGGGCGTGTTCAGAAGCAACCTTAATTGAATATTTTAAATTAAAAACTTTTTAAAATGCATCGAAAGAAAGTCTCTATCTTCCGATGTGCAGATCGTCTTCTGTTTCAGTCACGACCGGTTGTAGGACTGACTAACCACGAAAGTCTGGTCTGTGTGTAGTAAAGGTCTGCATGATCTCTCTTCTGTCTCTGGTCTCTGTTTTTTGTGTCAGACTTAAGTACAAGAGGTTGGTAGGTGCAGCGCATCTTCATCTTGAATGTTTCTGAACCATGATCGGCCATCCCACGTCTGTGAAGCGTGACGCGATACGCACGCGCGGTGATCTCGGTTACCCGATTAACCGATTACAGCTGTAAAGATTGAAGAGTCAGTTTTTCTAGTTGCATTTCATCGTTATCACTTAGACTTACTCAGTCACACTCTGTATCACTCCATTCTTTTAGAAAACCTAGCATGCGTCGGAGACAAGTTGCCTAACCTCTAGAAAAAAAAGTAAATAGAAATAAGGATTGTGTTCGCCTCGAGCATTCATGCTCACTATCGAAGCCTCCTTCTTGCGGCGGCGTCGTGTGTCGGGCCTCTCTTCCCTCCCCTTTCTTATGGTTGAGGGGGCGATGGCACATACGTCATACTCGTGAGCGAATGCTGCTTGCGGATCGCTGGTCTACTCGCGGTATACACATACACTAGTACTTTAACCCTAGATAAAGATTACTTTAACAAACTTCCCTCTCCCTGTATTGTAAAAAAATTTAATTCAAAGTTGACAAAGATCGCGGACCCCTGTGTCTGTGGAGTGTATATTTTAAATAAATAAAAATAAAAACAGAAAAAACCCCCGGAAAACATATCTGTAACAGTTACGCGAAATTAAAAGAGTGAATTTAATTCTATCATGACTCGGGTTCTGTGTTGGTTTTTGCTAGATTGTGTCTAATTCAGCATGGGAGCGATGCGGCCTGCATTGACATCCCGCTCGGGGAGTTTTGTGCATTAGAGCAGTATACCTAAACCAACCAAGCTTGAAGTAGCGGAGCACGGCCTTGGGGCGCTGACATAATTGTTCTAGAACGTGTCTATGCCATGGCCCTTTGTTTAGCCTAATCTTTGGCTTTTCGTTTCCAGACACCTTTTATCTTCAAGTATGTGCACAAAGCGTTCAACTTCGTTACTTTTATGTAACTCAGTGATGAGATACGCAAGTCCCACAGCAGTTCAGTGCCAGTTTTGTATATGAACAATTGAAAACCAATTAATTTGTTAATGGGATTAATTTCCTGATAGAATGGCTAATGATTAGTTAGTAGAGTTTTCGGCTTACAATATTTATGTGTTTCACATTTATCTAAATTTTTTGTTGTACATTTGGCCTAAATTTCCTTACTAAAAGATCAGAACTATTCCCCTAGGAAAAGATAACTGAAAATCTCCATTTGATAGAAATATGAAACGTTTGTAGAGAAACAGTGTTAGGGTACATAATTTATCGATGTCGATAAAAAATTCTGTCACAATAAGTTTAGGAGTTCAGTTAACTAGATAGCTTTCAAATATGGTCGCACTAAACACTCAATTCATTATTCGTGTATACATGTTATTTTACCTTGAATGCCCTTGTTTTCATAGAAAACTTTCCACAAAATCGTTATTTCAGTTTTACACGCACTATAACTCTTATATTTCAGTTCGAGGGCTGTTTCTATTTCTGGAAAGTCCTTGGAAATCTTTCACTCTACTTCAATAAAAAAACATTTACCTATCTGAGTATGTTTATGTGGTATAACCTCGGTTATGGCTCATATCGTGTCTTGGTCGGATTCAGAATAAGTACCGAAATGTTTATATTCTCTCCGCGTCATGAGTTCGAAGTTTGGCCAGGTTCCATCGTTATTCATTCAGAGGTATTCGCGTGCTTCCGGCGTTGTGCCTTCCGAAACATTTGTTGTACAAAATACAAGCGTTTTCTCTGTAAGAATATATTGCTACTAAACAAAATAAACGAATAAAGAGATCGTTAAAACAAACGATTCTGTAGACGGAGAATTAGATCTGTCTGGCATTAAGAAATGTGTCATTTATTTGTTGTAATGTTAGACTAAAAATTGATTGAACAAGTTATTTACTGCATAGCTGAGAATAGGTACATTCAAATTGAAAACAAACGGCACTTAGGTGAAATGTTTTTTTTCCTACTTTTCATGGCTATCAGAATCCTACTCGAGTCACGCCCTGTAATACATAACTGTTAATCCCACATGTTCACTATTCTTATCCCCCGACACAAACAGAAGGGTGTTACAAGTTTAACGCGTGTCTCCGTCTGTATTATCGTAGCTCCTAAAATACTGAACTAAGTCACCTTTCAAACAAAAATCTGCGTCAATTTTTTTTTATTTGACTTTATTGACTACGGTCTACTAAAATCTGTTGATTAGTTTGAAGATTATCAACTCATTTTTGTTTGATGAATGGATGCGGATTTTCCACAGGTCTGATTGAGTTGAAAAATTGGTATTATATTACTTTTTTCATGTAAACAATTAAAACTTCACTTGATTCACACTTTTGACAATTATGATCTTTTTCCTTCTTTCCATTACTCGAGTGCCCTAGTCATGAGTCCCGCCCCACTACAAAATGCTCACAAAAAGTTCCACATTTCACTCTTTCCTATCACTATCACCCTCTTCTCTTGACGAGCGCCCCTGACCGCCAGGTGTCCGAACAGACGGCGTAGCGGTGGCCGGCGCGGGCGCGGCTGCACCTGGCAACAAGCTCAACGTTCATGCCAAGGAGTTCACCATGGCAAAGCCGGCCGACCATCAGAATAGGTAAGTCTTACTTTGTATTATTTGTTAACGACCCCTGACTCATAAACTTTCGACCAATTAATTTATAGATGTTCTTGGCAGGCAGAGTTCTTTTAGATAGATACTAAACTACTTCTATGCGTCACTGGTTTACGATAACAACTTTGCAAGTTCCTGTTGCTAGCTGCGACTACCGGCCGAGCGAATGATCCCACCGTTCTCTTACTACCGCCATTAGATACTTTTTTATTCAAAAAAAAAAATATATATATATATATGTTTTATACCTTTCCTTTTAAAATATAATAACTGTTCCAAAGTTAATATAACCACTTAAGCTCCTGTATCAAATTGTATTTGAATGTTTTATGTTATCGTTTTATTTACATCAGTTTTTACTTTTTTAGTTTTGGATGAGTATTATGCTCGCAAAATAATAATATTTACACGGTTGTACTGCCAGGACCAAATACACACTGGTAGTTGTACATGCTTGTTACATATTTATGATACAATAAAGAAATTTTAAAACAAACAAACAAGTCCAGAAACTGCAAGAAATTAGCAGAACTCTAATCTTACTGTTCAAAACGTTAGCAGAAGGAAAACTTGTCGGGCAAGAAATGAAATGAATAAATTAACTCTTTATTATTTTTTTGGCGACTCCTGCGTTGGCTTGTACCTTGTTCAAGGGTTGTCCATTGCCATCCAGCGTGGTAATGCGGCCAGCGTGTTGGGGACCTTTGCACTGGGTACAGTTAGGAACGGTTAGTTAGTTTATTGACTGAGCAAATTATAATTTGATTTATAAAAAAAATAACATAGATTTTTATGATCTTAAAAAAAATATTATCCTACAAAGCCAAGCTAAACACTAAGCCTTTGTTTTAGCAGTCTACATACATATTATTATGTGTGTTTGGATTTATTTATGTTCTACCGTAGCGCCTAAATTACTCATCCAATTTTGATGGCTGGTATCAATTGATTCATTAATATAATCCGAGTGACATTGGCTATATTATTTTTGATTTAATTTAGTTTTTTGTTCCTAACTCGGCATATTGTTTTTTCCGTTAAATGTCATATCTATCTACTGAATAACGAACTATGACAAAAAATTATGAGTTATGAGTATATGCGTGAAATTTATAATAATTTGCAGGTTTAACTGGACGGGCTGTAAAAATACACATTAAAATAACCCTGCACTCTGAGCAGTAATTTAAATCATACACAGATCTTATAAATATTATTTTTATTTTGGTTTTAATGTTATAAATTCAAAATGAGAAAAAATTGCAGTGAAAAAATAACTTATCATTGCGATGCCAAATATACCTAACCATGTTAATTCTACCTTTCATTTTGTAGATGACTTCATTGGGCATCGGTGTCCTTGTGTTGACTTATGCGAAGTCTTAACTTGCCATTTGCATAATTATCACACACTACAGTGTCTACAGCATGGAACAAGAGTTCCTAAACATTGTTGTACACCCTTCCTTTCTTTACAAAATAGACAATATTTAGAACTACCCTGCGCTCTATATAATTATATTAAAAAAATATACATCTATAGATATTGTATCATAGTGTAGTGTCACACAGTATCACCTCAGAGCCTCGATCACGAACGACTTGCGAAAAAGTGTTCGTATCGACATCAACAAAAATTTCTATGAAATTTGTACAGCTTTGTATGCTATCGAGGACTCTACACCTTTACGATACTAATTCGATAAATTTTCGTGATCGAGGCTCAGACCCCAAAACTAAGCACAGCTTGTAACTATGGGAATCAAATTACTAATTAAATAACAGAACACACATTTTGTTGTACCACAAAATGTTTGTCCTGGGTGGGAATCGAACCCACGTCTTGCAGCTCTTAAAGCTGCAGGACTGCCAAAAACAAACAAGCTTTTTTATAAACACGCTTGGTGATAAAAATAAACTTACAGTCGCAGACGTTTCTTTCAGCTTTCTTAACCCCAAATTATCATCGAATCAGTTTAGAAGTTTATTTAACAGACGAAATTGCATTGCAACAAATTTATATGTATGAAATTAGTATGAATAAATAGATATCATAGAAAGATAAAAAACAAACCATAGCTCGCACTTCGCCATGCCTGACCTGAGGACACTACCCAGGTGAAAACCAATAGCATAGCATACCTAGAGGAATATTAAAACTACAGTCTTACAGTGTTTATACCAAGATAGTCTAGGTTTTTTCTTCGTGTTGCTGCAGTTACCGTGTGCCTACGCATGCTATGATGTAATGTGATTCGTCATTATCGGCAGGTTCCACTCTAAGAGTAAATCATGACCTTGACTTTGGCATATGACGGTACCTTAAAAAATCCATGACACGATGTACCTACTAGCTTAGCATATAATGATGTGTTCCTGTAGCCTCATTGGAGAGCCGATTCCCATACCGGAAGGATGTATGCCTTATTCGACAACACCGTCAATTAGCATAAGATTAAGCCGGCCTGTCAAAAAAATTAAGAAAAAACTCATTGCTTTTTTTTTACTTTTTAATCTGAACTTTTTTTGTTGATCAACCTAATTAGGTACATCTGTAGTGACCGATTTCGACCTTGTGCCGATGCTGATTTGTTTCTCATCTCCATAACGTAACCGGTAGACATGGCTGCCATTGGCACGGCTCCAATTGAGGCAAAACAAAAATTGGCGCGATAACGCGCGAAACTGTGCTGTCTGGGCCGCGTAGGTGCGACGACGTAGTATCAATTGTGGAGTTTTCGTTATCACTTTGTTCTGGCGTGCGGCGAGGCGAGTACGGGGCGGACCGACGCGACGCCCAGTAGCACGCGCACGCGCCGGGAGACCGACGAGTTCCGCCGCGCCACGACACCGAAACAACGCCGAAATAACGCGAACGCGACTCCGAACGAACCTCAACCCTACACTCCGTATTTTTGAGTGCAATTCTCAATAGTGCCGTTTGAGTGACTCGCTACAGCCGACGGAACGTCTTCCGATTTTACGACCAGCTTTTTGGATAAAGCTCCCATTCGATGTGCGCCGGAATACGAACTTCTATTAATAAAGCGTTGTGTATGGGAATCGAGACGTAATTCGTCGGCATTGCCAAGTTTGCGCTAAGATTTGCTCGGAGCTCGAACACAGTGATAAATTTTATTGTTGCTCACGTAAACATTGGCATTTATTTGTACAGCGAGATGACGGTTGTGATATAGAGGTGCTGTCGACTGGTTTCTAGATTGTAGTGAATAATACTCGTGAAAATGGTTCGCGGAATGCGTGGAAGATATTCAACTTCTGATGTGTGAGTAGCCTCTTTGGAGTCTTTGTACTTTTAATAACACCGCATATCCGGCAGATTAATTGAAGCGGAAGTACCGCCACGAATAGAAAAGGCCAATAAACCGCTGCGAAACAGTCGACGCAACAGCTATTCTAGTGTATTATCCTATTCATTCATACCTATATTGTCTAAAGCTATGATCTAGTTCGTTCTCTTGGCTAATATTCTTGTAAACACTTCTGATTCAGTTCGCAATGTTTTCCTACGTGTTGCCAACGACTTGCTAATAATGTGAAATACAACAATTTTTCTCTCGCTGTTTAGTATCAACGCACTCAATTTCACTTTGTTTTGATATCTACGAATAGTATTCAACAGCAGTCATAACATCGTGTCTGTAGACCATGTCATAGGTGTTGCTGGTTTAAGGTTTGATTCAGAATATTTTGTTTTAAAAACTTCAAAATCTATTATTGTTTAGAATATATATTTATTTAATTTTTTATATATTAAACTATGTGAGAGTCAATTGGCAATCTTTTAAAAACTTAACGTCCAAAATGTTTACAGTAAATTTGTTTTGATCAAATGCTCCGTTCGTTGTCGTGTTATCTTCTTTATGAATCTTATTTGAATTTTTAATACTTTGTTTACTGCTTTTTTAGATACTTGTTTAATTAACATTGAATATACACGCTGTAGTCTTGTAAAGAACAATCAACTACTATGTAGAGCATGCACCCCATATAAGAAAATCTCAAACTGAAGCTTTTAAACGTATCTCCAGACTTGAGCATTTCAGTCTGCATGTTTAATTCTCTGTGATGAAACCTGGAATTAGCAGTTCTGATTGTAATTACAAGTTGGTCTACCTAACTCTATAATGCACTGCAGACACTTACTTACTGGAGAGACATTTCCATTCCAGGCTCATCATCCGCGAAAAGACCGTCACTGCGTCATTTACACGAGAGATAAGAAATAGAATGATCAATCAACGGAGGTCCGTTCTTCTAGTTATTCAAAATTTTATCAAGATTAGAACTCAACTTATCCATTCAATAGTCATGGCATCTACCTATTTGTGCGTCATCCTCATCCAAATTAGAGATCATTGCGCTGTATTGTCGTATTGTCATTACTGTTCAAGGTCATTGTAGACCATAATTTGTGGTCCGCAAATAAATATGACTTCACTGTGCTGACCATTTTCGTTAATTGATGGCATTCCTTTATTGTCACCGGCTACTCTCTTATGGACACAAACATCGTTGAATACAAGTTTTAAAAGGTTACAATCTTAACAACTGAACTATCTATTAAACGCTAGTAGGTATATCCTTAGTTAAAATATCTATTGTCTAACCTCTTTTACATTTTGATTGTTGCTTTTCTACAATACTCCTTGCCAAGGGTTGCAGCTGTATGATAGTCGACATCTGCTTATAACAATTAATTGTTTTAAGGCTATCTTATTGGTGGGTACGTACACTTTGATTACGACACCATCCCTTTTGTTTTTCCATCGTCGGACAAAAATCAATGCGTCGTTTGGTTCCGCTTCAAGTCATTTCATAGTTTAGTTCACGCATGGGCACACTGCTTTGCTTTTAATCCGATTTCTAATAGTTAAAACACAGAATTTCGTGTAACTAATTATAACGCCCATATTATCATTGTCATAGAAACTCCCTTGTCTTCTATTTTAACGTTTCTGGATGTTCTTTAGTCTGTAATTATCTGCTAGTCTTATTACAAATATTCTTTATGGTATCCTTATTCTACTTATCGTGTTCTGATTCTAGTATGCCGAGATTTTTTTTTCTGCAATAAAACATAGCCAGCCTGTCACTCTCCAGCCCTTAATCTATACCAAATATCACGACAAGAAATAAGAAAAGGACAAAGAAAACAAATATACTTTTGCTTATTTCCTCAGGTTTGGATGATCACCAGCCTAAATTTTTACTTTTTTTACTCAAATACATTACCGATTACAATATATGCACCAGCTTACAAACATTCTCGTAGCTTTGTCACTGCCAGTGGCATATTGTTAACACAGGTGATAATCCATATATCTTGCCATGTTTGGAGCCGGCTCGAGTAATCTGTTGTCTGAATTTAACGTCAGAGAAACATAATATATGCAAATAAGTTTTGTTCCTTGCACGGCTGACCACGGATACCTACTGTGGAAACTTGAGATTCATTTGCAGTCTTAAAATTTGCCTGCCGTTGCTATGTTAAATGCGTTGCTGGTGCTTTTCATGGGTAATTTTTTATACGGGTTCTTTTTAATGTTTTGCTATTTATATTTTTGTCATTCATGTAATTTGTTTTGTTACTTTTCAGGATAGCATGTTTATTTATTGACCTATATCGTGCCTCCAAAGTTCGTACCTCACTTTCACTCCAGGATAGGATTTCTATAGTCACTAATTTATTGCCTTATTGCCCCAGTAAGAAGCAATTTACCACGCTTAAAACAGATTTTTGAAATGTTACTTGTCTTAAAATTTCGATGCGCTTGATAAGTTGAATAGACTGAGCGAAACTGAACAATCAAGACTGTTACATTTGTCATGTAAAATGAGCAGAAAAGTGGCCTAGCATTGCGATCCGTGTGAGTCACGAGTAGCTACTCGTAGCTACAGTAACGCGATCTCTATGTATTGTATGTCTCGGTGGATGTAATTGCATGTGTGTCTGTATGCACAATGCACATACATCAGTATGAGTATGGCCTACCGCGACCGCAAGTGCAAATATTATTAACTCCTCCGTCCACATTGTCAGCAAAAGTAAGCAAAGCTTTTACTATGTAGCGATGATAGCTCATTGGTTAGCGCGGTAGGTTCGCATGCCGAAGGGCGTGGGTTCAAACCCCAACAATGAGCTTGAGCTGCCGGTGAAGGAAAACATCGTGAGGAAACCATAGCATGGTGGTAGGGTACTTTCTAGTACTCGGCTGGCTAGCTACCACCCTCAAGTTGAAAATCTGCCGCCAAGCATCTAACGGTGTGTTCCGGCAGCCTGACTTGAGAGCCAGTTCCATTCCAGGCTAGGTGTGCTTTACCATCTTCGACCACACCTTCACTTAACATCAGGTGAGCTGTGGTCAAACAACTAGCCTGTCAACCATAAAAAAAAAAAAAAAAAAAAGTTGTAGATTTTTCTTCTTGTTTGGTCTAGTAGGTCTATGATGACATACATAGTTATTTCTGTTTGACAATGTGTTTAATGCAACATCGTTTTTTGTTATTTATGGAAGGACTTCATATTTTGTTGTTGTTCCATTTATTCATAATAATTGTACAACTAATGTAAACTATCATTCTAATGTCGGATGACTTACTTGCGTTATTACTTGCAAAATATTGTTTCTAATATTTAAGTAGCATATTTCTACAAGTTTTAGTCATGTGAATCACCGCTACATGACCGAAACTGTTGAACCTTGATATTGTTCCGACTCCTTTTGTGACTGAATTAGCCCAGAACTTGCAGTCGCAAGCTTTACGAGTCATTTAGTCAAATCGGTTTTAAATGGGTGTAGCGCACGCTACAAGTTCACACCTACGCTTAGAATCTCTTTTAAATGTTTGTTTCATGAGTAGGTAGACAATACCGTTAATATAATTAAATAGTTTGTAACTATTATGTAGATAGTGGGTCCCTTAGGCATTTTAGTTTAAAATGCCCAGACTCTGTCAAGACTGCAAGTGGTGCTCGGTAGACAGGACACGCTACTTGGCCTAATTTCACTGCTGTCGCGCTCGCGCCGGTCGTTTCTCGTTACGAAATCAGGATCACTTGTGAATCAACTCGAGGGTCTTGATGCAGTAGAGGGGAACGTGCTGTGCTCGTGCTGAACTAAAAGCTTAGGAAATCAATTCCATAGTATGTTTCAAAAATGATGTTTTAACAAAGTATCACGACAATGGCAAGTAAAAAACGCATCTATCAATTGAACTTTCTAGATTCCTAACAAATTGAATGTCTGATAGACTGGGACACCAATGCGACCGATATTGGTGACGAATCGTTTTAAAGACTCATAATAACTGTAGAAATTGCATCTTATACGCGTAGCTCTTCGCCAAGGTGAAAGTGAGCTAAGGGCATCGCTTTGTTCGTTAACCTCATTATCTAGCGTCGAGTCGAAGTACCTACTTAATCTAATTTGCTCACATCGCGTGTCAGTAGAACTGGAATCTATTTTTAATCTATAACCTCCACCTACTTTCCATTATTAGAAATGAGTTGTCATATCAAATCATTCAAACCAAAATTAATAAAAAAAAAGATCCTTTGATTTGTTTTGCTTTTCCCACTAATTTAACAACATATTTTTTACTCTGTAACCATCTCCATAGACAATTTAATCAGTCAATTAGTCTCACAAAAATAAAAATAAAAACGGTTTGTTTTTAAAACTCGATCGATTGGTGAAGTAATTTCATTTCGTAGCTTGTGTGTAAATAAAATTGTTACTTTGGTATTTCCGTTTTGGGTCTAAACCGTTGACGAATAAATTGTTAAGTAGACCTGTATTATTAAGAACTAGGTTTTTTACAGATGTCTTGTTTCCGCAACTCAAGTATTTAGATACGAGTATGTAATGATGAACCTGTCGTGGCAAGCGGCCAAATAACTAAGATCATTATTATACTCCCATTCATTTTGTATCATTGAGGCGTGACAATTTGCGAAAACTACCATTACCATTACCGTTGAGCAGGAGTCGCCTCCATAACGAATTAAGCGCGCTGTGAGCTGCATTGCTGATGATTTATTAGCACTGCAACCATAATACAATATGCTAATTACAAACATACGGATTTGCCGGTGACTAAGTACTTGATCAGTTTATGACAGTCAGAGAAACTAAACCTCACAGTTGAAGTGTGTGACTTCTCCACTCCTTTATTTTATGAACAAATTTGCGATATTTAATAATTATTTTATTGTTGTAATTTCATTTGAAAGGATAATACCTTTAGATTGGTCCCCATAGAAATTTTATCACATTGTGAGAGCTAATAATCTATACAATTATAAAGAGGAAAGATTAGATTGTTTGTTTGTTTGTATTGAATAGGCTCCGAAACTACTAAACCGATCTTAATAATTCTTTCATTGTTAGAATGCTACATTATCCGTGATGGACATAGGCTATATTTTATTTTATAAACATGGATCCGTATAGAAACTTCAATGAATTAACCCAAGCTGTGAAAAATTTACCGAAAAACTCTTAGCATGCGCAGCAAAAACTTTTGACAACAGAATAAAGTGATGTTTTATAAAGCAAATTGACAGCTACAAAAAAGTCTGCAATATCGTATGTTCTTACTATTACAGTTGTCATCTACACTAATAAAATTATAAAGAGGAAAGATTTGATTTTTGTTTGTATTAGGCTCCGAGATTACTGGACCGATCTGAATGTTTTTTTCATAATTAGAATGCTACGTTATCACTAAGTAACATAGGCTACATTGTTAATCGAGTTTTGTTTACCCGGGCCGGCCCGCTAGTGTAGATATAAATTTAATGTAGAAACAATACCTACATCTAGACAATGAGTCAGGTTTGATTTAGGTATACGATGACACATTCGATGACACGCGCCGGCATCGCCGTTGCGATCACAAGCTGGCGCGCCTCATGAATAGTAATCGGAATAATGGAAATCAGAATAAAATTATCGAAACGCAGTACGTAAACGATAATAAATAAATAATTTGAAAACTGAGACATACTTTTCGAAGGCTAAGCGAAGAGCGGATGTTCAAAACCTTAGCTTAGAATTAATTATGGACTAAGTAACTGAGGGAGATTTTTTATAAATCATAGTTTTTTTTTAAATGTTTTGGCAGGCTAGTTGTTTGACCACAGCTCACCTGATGTTAAGTCACGGTGTTGTCGAAGATGGTAAAGCACACCTAGCCTGGAATGGCACTGGCTCTCAAGTGAGGCTGCCGGATCACACTGTTAGATGCTTGAGGGCAGATTTTCAACTTGAGGGTGATAGTTAGCCATCCGAGTACTAGAAAGTACCCTACCACTATATTATGGTTTCCTCACGATGTCATCCTTCACCGGCAACTCAAGTTCATTGTTGTGGTTTGAACCCACGCCCTCCGGCATGCGAACCGACCGCGCTAACCACTGAGCTATCATCGCTACAAATTTATTCAGATACTGGTGAAGTTTTTACAGAGAGTCCCATACTACTACGCTGATACTTCATTTTGTTGTAATTAATTTTCTTTTCTTTTTCTTCCGTAGGTAGGTATTTACAATGTAATTTTTAATTTTTAATACAAATACAAATACTTTATTGATAACACTAATGTTACAAGTCACTAAAGAGTACAAGTCACTAAAGTACAAAATAAAGAGTTAATCGGTCATCATTAATCACCCAAAATTTAAACTAAGTAAAATTAAGTAATAGCGCTGAGAAGCTGCACAATAAATATTAACTTTTTTAAACAACTTTCCCGATATATTGTTAGTTCATAAAAATCGAGCATTGTTTTAAAGAATATTACACGAGGAACTTACCTACTTCGACTTCCCATGTCTTGGATATCTTAGCTTTATTTACATGTTGATTGTGTTAATTACCTAGATAACGTTCAATGATTCTATTCTGTGCTGATGCGACAAACATCTGATTACTGGAGAAGATTGACTGCTGTAAGACCAACAGATACAGCTTTGGACCACCACCTTAAGTATGAGTGTCCGAATGAGTGAATGACCAATGATTAAGAATGAGTCATGTGTTTCCCTCTCTTTTTAACAGACTTCAATAAAGGTGAAGGTTCTCTATTCGGTTCTACTTTTTTTCGTGTTAATTACCTCAGATCTTCATTTATGAACCGATTTGAAAAAATAATATTTGAAAGGATATACTTTCAGTATATTACCTAAATAGATAAATAAAATAATATCGTAGGACATAACACACAGCGCCATCTGACCCCAAACTAAGCAAAGCTTGGTATGGTCCCGTATACTTTTTTTGAAAATGTGTTAAGTGGTTTTTTATGGTTGACAGGCTAGGTGTTTGACCACAGCTCACCTGATGTTAAGTGACGGCTTAGTCGAAGATTATAGGCACTATTTAAAATAAACTTCCGCAAAGTAACGCCAGAATCAATCAATTATATTTCTCGCAATAGACCTAGGCGCTGCCGCGCTGTAGTAAGTGTGATGGGATTACACACCCCAGGTTCAAATCCCAACAATGAATTATGAAGGGCCGGAGAAAATTTGAGGAAAATACGGATTGCATATAAAAATAATATATAATTATAGCCCTATTTATAAGAGAGCCAGGCAAGATACATATATGTCTACTACCATCTTCGAAAATATTGAACGTCAGGTGACTTATGGTTTTGTAAGTAGCTGTTCATCCACAAAAACGTAGTGGGTTAATGGATGATCCTAATTCTAAGAAGTTTGTTTCAAATTTGATTTATAAACCTGCCATCTGTAAAATTATTTAAATATCTACCTTTTGCTACCTCCATTCAACGCAGACAGCCTCGCGAGACGCCTACACCTGTGCTTGTTTGAGAAGTCTTGCCTTGACTCCCTGTGTTAATATAGTCATAGATGCGAAATACTTACTTACACATTGGCAGACTTGTCATATATTTTCTGTCAAAATTTTATTACAAAACTTTGATATTAGCTTTGGCTTTTGAAAACTGTATGAACTGGCAAATCTATTTAGAAACGTAAAATTATGGGTAATCAAAACGTAAAGTTAATTTGAATTGTTTTTAAGTAAGTCCTCAAATCTGAATAAAACCTGCAATCACCAAAATTGTTTTCACAAAATTCGTAAACCTAATGAAATATTTTTGTTTTGAAAGGGGATTCGTAAGTTCCATTGAATAGGCACATAACTTACCCACTATAGGTATGGCTGTTAGGTTATTTAGTGGATAATGCTTTGTTCAGTCAGATTGTTAGTCCAGTGGTCACGGTCCGTGCCTAATAATGTTGCTTCGAATGTTTCCAACACAAAAATGGAAAGCGAAAGCACACGCGTTTGCTCATGAACAAAAAAACATGCGATAGTTAATGAAATGCCAATAGAAACGTTTGATTTACAGGTGAGTATTTGAAGTTTTGTGCAATTAGATATTTTTTCTGCTTCTCTTTTTCTATATCAGCCTTGTGGTTCTCATTGTACAAGCTTTACAGTTTAGGCGTATGCGGTGCTCTGTGCATATGACGATCAATATTTATTTTTAATGGCCCCTGTAGAATAAATAAATAAATTTAACAAGTTTGGGTAGCAGCTAGGTTGGCAGGAAAACCGTCTTCTGCCGAAATTCCCCTTTCTATGTTTCATTGAATGATGACTCTAGTATTTTATATTTATTATATTTTATTATCTAACCTAAGTAGGACGTCTTTCTGATAAGTACTGGAACAATTTAAAAAAGCTAGGAGCGGAGTATCATCTCGCAACTTTGCACGCAAAACTGTTTCCGAAGATCGTAAATGAGATATATTTCTAGGAAGTCAATACAATATGTAATGAATTTGTGTGGCGATTTTGCAGGCCGGCGATGGGTATCGGGTACACGAGTGTCGGGCTGCAGCACTCGCGGTCAGCGGTGCTGCACGCGCAGGTGCCTCCGCACTACCGGCCGGTGATGCCGCCCCACGCGCTGCTCAACAGCGCCTCCAGCGGAAACGTGCCGCACGCGCAGGTAACAATGCCCTCAACTCTCTCTTTAGCAGTAAATTAAAACCTTTTGATAGCCTATTTAAACTTTCTTGGTTCCATAAATCACCGGGGGATAGCAAAATTTTGGATCAACGCCTGAGCCTGCCACTGTGCCACCATATGGTATGAACTACTGTTGAGAGCCGATTTGATGATCATGTTTTATAAAAGTTCCCCATAATAGTCCTCGGTCAAGCATTCAAGGTTTCAGTTTGTGTCTTACTATGATGAACACTGGATTTCATGTTTCGACAGGTCCATATTTCTGGGGTCGTCTACATGGACTTGGAACCGGTACTTAAGAAGTAAAATCTCATGCTAGTTAGAGGCTGTTTTAAAATAATGTCATCTAATTTTTCTAAAATGCCTCTGAATCAAATTTCCAGGTGACACCTCGCGTGCACTTCAAACTACAGCCGCAGCAGGTGATCATCCCCGAAAAGAAGAAGTCGCCGCCGGCATCTCTCGTCAACGGCAACGGCAAGAGCATCCGTCCGCAGTCCTTTACCCCAGGACTGAAACGATCCAAATCGCTCACCTCTGCCGATGCTCTCGCGAGTGGTATGGCGGCTTTGGGACTGGCTGCGGACGCTGGCGATCTGGGCAACTTTCCGCCTGAGATCCAAGAGTGCATCGATAAAGCACTTGAAGGTAAAATAAATAACACTTGATCGGTAATATGTGTCGCTTGAAAATCGATATAAATCGCTAAGAACACTATATGTATATCTAGTTTTTTTTTTTTTTTAAAGTCAAAACCTTGAATAGAGTATACAGGATACAATATGACCAAAACTCGATTATTTTACTATCATATACAATCTAGTGTATCAAAACTCATTTCTTGAACCTCTCACTATCTTTGTGAGACTAAACAATAAAACAAAAAAATTGCATTTTATAGTTTTTGTTAGTTTTTTTTTTCATTTAGTGTCATGCTCGGCTGTTTTTGAAGTAATCATAATCATAATCATTTATTTGTTTGCGTATATGGGTAGAATGGTGGAAATTAAAAACATAGCACGCCATATCCCGCCTTTCGGCATGCAAAAATTAATATATACAATCAATAACAATAATAATTACAAAATACAATGTCACAAAGTATGTTGATTAAAGAAGATTGTGACAGTAATTTATTATGGGCATCGTAATGTTTCAGACCCAAATGCAGTATGTGCCCGCACTCTAATGGACGCAGTAAACCATCTGGTGGGCCGCGCGGTGGAATCTCCTAGGTACGCGTTGCCAGCCGCGCGTCGCTGTATCGCCGTCGTGGAGCGTGAGCAGACCGAGACCTTCCTCGAGTCGCTGCTCAATACAGCGCAGCAGTGGTATCATGACAGAGAGAAGGTGAGTTGGCCGTTAACAAATTAGGTGTTAGTGTCATTTCTCAAAGCATTTCGAACCATCCATCCGTCCGCGTCGTACCTAAAGCTTCGTCAAAACACGCCGGGACAACACTTTAAGCTGTTTGGATTAGTCGATGTTGTAATCACAGCCATGTACCTTCTGGTTTATCTGGAGATAATTAGCAAAAGAAACAAACACAAAATAAGTTTAAACACGTCATTTCTGATTTACGAGTAGTCACTATGAAAAAAGACAACTTATATTCGTGAGGTTGTGGGGTGAAAGTTTGGTTGTTTTCTTTTCACAAAATTATGGTAACCTGCGCAAGTCGTGGCTTGCAACGTTGCAACAAAAAGCGCCGGTGTGTGGGTATTAGCTATCCCGCACCGGGTCTGCACAGTAGAGTACGGCATAATAATCCTTCGAGGGTGGATCTGTACTGAGCAGTATTATGTTAATATTTGTTGCAGTACCTACCTATTAATTGATTATACAAGAAATCTGTTACAAAGTCCTGCGGACTTTGTAATCGGCATTTTTAACATAAATTTGTCTTCTTATGAATATCACGTCTGTTTGCAGTTGCTGGGCACGGTTGTGGGCGGCGGACGGCCGCGGCTGATGGCGTTCCTATCGTTTCTCCTAGAAATGTATTGTCAACTGCGACGGCGCTCCATCCAGCGGCGCGGTGCCTCAGCGCAGCCCGGCCAGGTGTTGCTAACTCTCATCTGCAAATGCTGCGAGGACTGCATCCGCCAGCCTGTGCCTTCCGCCAGTGACGTGAGTAAACCTACACTGTTCTAGATAAGTACCTACCAGATACGCGCGGGTAGGAACTCCAATGTTGTCTTGTATCCAATTCGATGAAGTTACACTTAAGTAGGTACTTGACATTTTTAGTCTTTTAAACTTATTGTTGATTTTTAACTTTGTTTCAATACTTAAGCATGTAACAATTTTCGCATCCTCTATTACTATTAACAATGTTTTTTTTTCTTTTTTGCAACGCGGGTAGGTATCATGTGCGTATGTTACTACCCTAATACTTATTAATGAATTGCCACAAAACTGTTAATATATCTATGACTAATAATGTTGACTGTTATTTATTTATTTTAGACGGAGAACCTCTTCTTTGTTTTGACGTACATCGGTCGCGACCTGGAGTCCCAGCTGCCTGGTGACCTAGAGCGCCTCCTGACGGCCGTTCGCGACGCCTTCCTCAATACCGCAGCAGCTCCATCCATCCGGCGCACATTGCTACAGCTGATAGAGCTCCACGCGTCCCGCTGGCAACTACCAGGCTGTGCCGTACTTTATTACTACCCCTCTTCGAAATAGGTACTACAATATCGAAATCCATGGCAGAAACAGGGACTCTGAATTTGTCTTGTACCATATCCTTCGAATTTTGTCGTTTGTCTTTGTCTCTATATTGGCTGATAAAGAATACCTTAGGTTGTGGGACGGTTTCTTGGAAACGCTGAGGGGACCTATTGCGTAGGTTAATGCATGATATCTTTAAAAGTGACGGTAAACATAAGACCTGTGTTAAAAATAAAAGATTTCTGACCAGCACACTTATAATGTGACCTCGAACCCCCAGGGTCACATGATATAGTGTAATCAGAGTTCAGTTATCTTAGAGTATTTTCAGTTTAAAGCAAAGAAAGAAATTGGGTTTTCAGTTCGTTATTAACGTACGTAGGTATACAATTTTACGCGCACAACACGAGAATCGAACAGTCCCAAAGTTCTAAATCAAGTTTTGAGTCGTAGACAAACTTCGGTGTTTATTCAGGTTGTGGTATTTGCCAATAAACTCTTACCAAGTCGAAATGAGATGAAAGTAACTGAGGTTTATTTATGTAAGGCAAAAGGGTTATTAAAGAGGGGTAGTTTTATTGTATTAAATATAGAATATTGTTAAACCTAGTTAGCACGCAAAGGCTATAAGCATTTCTGGTAGTGTAACGTTTACAGACTTGCGAGAATTACGGCGAACGTAAGGCGCGCAGACGGCAAAATGTGAAACCCCCATTTTTCTATTTTTCTGTCCCCCTTGTGGCGTTCCTTCGATTTTAGTAAGTCTGTAACCCCAGATTTAGGTTTCTTCTATCCTGATGTCGTACTTTGATGTATGAAGTCGTAAAATAATTGTCCCTATACGTATTTTAATTTAGGCATGACGCTGCCATAAGCTCATTTTATTGTGCCTTTAAATATTTTAAAAACTAAACATGTTCAGGTCGACAAAAGTGAAAAAAAAAAATAGTAAAAAGAGACTTGATTATGTGAGGAGGTAAATTATTTGAATTAAGGGTTTAAAATTTTAGCTTAAGGTGGATTATTAAGTAGATATTGATATTTATGCCTTGAAAGTATTAAAAGAGTACGTGTAAAATAAGTAGATGGACAAGTGACGTGTACATTACTGTACGTTTATCGCATAGTACTTCGTGCATTGTATCTTTTGTCAAATTTAGTATTTGTTAGATGATTGCCATCTTGTTAGAAGTAGCTTAGTGTATCGTTTGCCTTGTTAGAGCTATTTATACTTTGTTTTCATAGTTTCTTCTCACTACAAATTATAGGTGATGCACTTCGGTATTTAGTTTAATATTTTCAGCGTACCAGTTATTAGACAATGTTTTTAATAAATGCTTGTTACAAGTTTAAGCCGAAAATTTAAGTAAAAATGTATGACTGAGATATCAACAAAATGAAATCTTTCATTGTTTATGCTTGTGATATTATTTTAAATTTAAGTTGTATTATGTATAATCTCGTATCTTTTCTGTCCTAACCAAAGACTGTACTGAGGTGGAGATTTGATAATTTAATTAACAAAAATTTGTTGTTGAAGCTGGACCAAATTATCTATGAAATATGTTAAGCTCTACAATTAGCACCTATTGAGTGGAGCTACGAGATACGATATTTTGTGGATATTAGAAACCTTAGTTTTACCTTATTATCTGAACAATATCCGAATAAAATAAAAATGTCATTTTTACCTATTTTAGTGTTAATTTGTAATTTGAAAGTTAAAAGACCTTAACTTTTCTTATGCATTCGTAGCAATTTAAGGTAATGGTACGTTTGTAAAAAAAAGTGAAAAAAAAACATACAAAAAAATGGTGCTAACAAAAGTATTGGTGTATTGAATAATAATTATTTCATTAATTAGAATACGGGCAATATTGTTGTTCTTGTTACCGCAGCCAGCTATATTTTTTACCAGTAAAGAAATGTAATTTTCTATAACCAATAAAATTATAATAAATACGTTGTTTTTTTTATTTTTGCGCATGATATAGGTAGGTACATATGTAGGCTGCTTCTCTCTCTCTCTCTCTCTCTGTGGCTATTTTTGTCATAAGTTTCAGTAGAGTCAAGTTTTAGGTACTTAGATATAGTACGCGCAAATCTTGTGACTTACCCGTGACACAACAGCGTGGCACAACCAATTGTGCCTTGGGAAATTTCTATTCCCTTAGGCACTACCAGTTGTGCCAAAGGGAAATATATTATCTCAATGACACTACCAAGCGATGCCAGTAGTGCCAAGGGGAACTAATATTCCCTTAAGCACTACCGGTTGTGCCAAAGGGAAGCTTTTCTTCACGAAGAAACAAGGCAAAAATTGATTAAACAAAAATGAAAACCCTCCTGGGAATTCAATGTACAGTTGCCTTGGCAGTTGGTACTACTGCCTATTGGTTGAAACTTCGAACTAACTTGTCCTCAGACAACTATATAAAAGGTCCTAGAACTTGTCGCTAACTTCATTTCATAGCACGGATCTCATTTTTTTTCTTTATTGTTGGCATTACACGTTGTGTATTCTATCAGTGTCTAGTTTTTGATGATACGACGTCGTACAAAGTAAATCACAGTCAAGTAACAATTACTCTACTGTAGAAAAGTATTTTTAAGATACATATTTCACGACTTCACTTAGATACATTCACGTGAGTAATTTTAAAAATCACGATTTTGACACATTGATACAGAAAGAAACATTTGTATATTGGTAATTATTGATTGATGCCTTGGACTCTTCATCCTTGACCCTTGATTATTCGTCAGAGATAGATACTGTCGAAGCAAAAATATTTGCTAAACAGTGAAATGTTTTTGTGTGTTCCCGCGAAAAATTCAAATTCTGCTGTCAGTAGTTTTGGCGAAAGTCGGAAACGATATCCATTGCTTTGTGTAACTTACCATGACTTGTATTTTTCGGATGTTTACGTCTATACGATATCATAAAATTAAGTTACGTGCACAAGTGTGAGAAAGTACTACAATGTCGTGAAACTTGTTTTATTGTATGACTCCCAAAATTTCATTGTAGCTTGTGGTAAAGTTGCCACTATTTTACCAGGGCATGACTTGACTTATATGGCAGCCCGTACACGTAGCGCGCGATCCGCGATCCGCGATCCGCGATCAATGATCGCGATCCAGACTGATCGTGTACGAAGCGGATTGACGGACTGATGCTCCGGATCGCATAATATCTAGAAATTTTGAAATCATGATCGCGGATCGCGGATCGCGGATCGTGATCATGATTGAACGTGTAAGGCGGCCCTATCTGACTTACGACTTTATTATTTGATTTTAACACAAGACACTGAAAATAATGGCAACCTGACTTCAACTTCAACTTCAACTTTTTCTTCTTGGCTTCTGCGGTGTAGCAACCTGACTCGTGAACCATATCTTCTTCAGTTGCCCCTTAAGACAGTTTTCGTTGCACGATGTCATACCTCCTGAAATTCCCCATCCTACTTCCCTCAAATGTCTTCTATCCCTAGTTTTTACTCCCTTTGTATATATTTTATGTGTAAATGTATAGGATTTTAACACTCACTCTGTCCCCTACTTTTGTATATGTATATGTTTGTGTATGTCTTGTAGCATGTTAAATGTTTTGGTTTCTGGGTGACAAATTAAAACCTCTGCTATACGAATTCACCGAACAACGAGGCTCAATACCGTAAAATTCCTGCGTTTGATTGTCTATCTTTCTACGTGACAGTGGCGGAGTTGTGAAACGTTTTCAACAAAGGCCATAAACCAAGAATTGAATTGAATTGAATTGAACCTGACTCTGGCGGAATACACAGAGTGCGATGTCAAAATAAAAAAAGATAGACTGTCTGTTGACAGCTTCAATGCTGCCAGATAAAAGATTGTTACTCATGTTGTTAGGAAAATTAAATAATAGAAAAATAAGTCCTTGAGAAAAATTTGGTTAGACTGAAATGCTGAAACTGTACTAGGTATATCTTAATAATGAATGAATAGTCTTATTAATTAATGTTCTATACAATAGCTTACCCTTTACTTTAAATAACGTTACGTCGTGATTGAACGAATATTTGTGGGGAAAAATTTAACTTCATATAATTATGTATATTCTCAAACACCATCTCACTATTCTAGATGTAAATATTAATAATAGATTTTCAACACTCCACATCTTTTTCTCAAGTGCTTAAAACTTTATTTATATTTCTACTAATAAATTTACCACTACTTACATATTTACTACTTTCATAAAATAATAGCAATTAATTACCTATGTGTTCTTGTTTTTATTTTATTTAGCATAATAGTTCAATCTATGCATACAAAATAAATCATAATATTGGAGTAACCTGTTGCTAAATTTAACGAGTTGGCTCATTATTAAAAAGACATAATCTTATTATTTGTGTATCTAGCACAGCATTCATTTAGTATACTTTTTATGCTTATGTATATTTTTTATCGGTTTTTGTAAAAGTAGGAAAATACATATTTAACATGAGGAAAATTGTTAACTATATCTAGCAGCCCTGAACAGCTAGTCAGTTCAGTTCAGTCAGTCTGTCAGTCAATCGTGTTCGGCCTTCGCTCTCCGACTTCGTTTACTTTGCTTTGTTTATTGCTCACCGTTACATCCTTTCGACTCGTTTAACGTTCCGCGGCGACTGTGCTATGTGACCTGTTGATTATAGTGCCTCATATCTGTGATAAAATAAGGTGAAGTTGAAAATGTGATGAGTGTTCGTGTTTAGTGTTCGTACAATGGGTTTGATCACGTCTCGGGAGCCGACGATGTTGGACGGTCCGGTCGCGTCGGGGAAGAGTCACCATGTCCGACAGGCTTCTACAAGGAGTCGAACGAAGCCACCGATGCCGGACAGGGACGAGCTGGAGAACCGGTTCGTCAAAGTCCTGGTGAGTGTCCGTTGAAATTTGCCGGTAAATGTTTACAAACATAGCATTGTTTTCGTAAGTTGTTACGCGAGTCGCGGTCTCGGATATTTTACCGGTTTATGTAAACAGACTACCGTAATTGTAATTCATTGTTGATCTTTTACGATCTGTACATTTAATTAATTATGTATCTCTGTTGTAATAGTAAAGACGATAGAAGATATTTTGCGCCATTTTTTTGTGTTTCTTTGTTTCATCTGGTCCTGACTGAATCTTTTCCTAAAATAAGTATATTCTTAACTGATTTCGATTACATTTAATCACATAATATACTTGTGTATCAAATTTAAAATTGTGGCAAAATAAACTAGGAGTTTATCCTATTAGACTCAGGTTTTAATTATATTTATTGCCAATGTTAAACTAAAAAACTTACATCAAGAGACCAATAATTGCATAGGTGTTAATACAATTATGAAAGTATACAAAAATATGCTGCTATCAAAGACTGCTGACTTTATAATGTCCATCAATGAGGTTTCTATACATAATTCTTTCACATTTGTAAAATACATATACCTACATATTACATTATTATTTATATCTATGTATGTATGTCTCTTAAGAGAAACCACATCCAAATAATTATAACTGAATGCTGTTATCTTATCTTATCAATAGTTCCGCCTCCTATTTCTCATTAACACATGCACCCTTTTACGATAACAGACAACTCACACACAAGTCACTTCCTGCCTTAGATAAACACTAGTTATACTGCACAATTTATCTATTGTAGCAACTACTATTTAATCTTTGCTACTACTATTGTAATGCATGTGATGGTAAAAATAGCCAATTAATGACTTGTTTTTGGTTATATATATATATCTCAGTTAAACAGACGGGAAATAGTGTGGGTAGGTTTTTTATAGCGTTTGACAATGTTATCATGGTTGAAAAAATAAGATGTAATTTTAAATAATTCTTACTTCAAAAGTAATTTAAAAAGAAATAAAACATGTAGGATGCAACCATCATCTCGCCTAATGTTGAGTGAATATAGATAGATAGATATAACTCTTTATTGTGCACACCACAAACAGAAAAAAATTCAGAAAACAAAAGAACCTTATGAACTATTGCCACAAGTGGCGACCTTATCGCTAACAGCGATCTCTTCCAGGCAACCAAGGTCTACAAACTTCCAGGCAACCAAGGAATATGTGGTCTACAATAGAGCCTAGAAGAACACAGATTGTATTCATCGGAAAACAACCTACTCGGGTAGCGGTCATCTTCAACCACATCGTCGCTTACCATCAGGCGAGTTGGTGGTCAAACGCGGACTTATCCGTATTAAAAAAAAAAAAAAAAAAACACTGTTTAGAGGAAAAAATACCTATAGTTTGTTGCCTTTGTGAATTAAACTCAGTTATAATTATGTGTGTATATAAAGATACACTCTCTTGTTACGATAAGAGCCCTTGTATGGGCTATTTCTGTTCAGAACTGAAGAGTAAATACATACAGTACACCCAGACACAGAACAAACATTTGTTTATATCACAAAATGCTTGTCCTGGGTGGGAATTGAACCCTTCAGCTCTTGGAGCAAACATACTACCAATAAACCAACAGGGCTGTCAACAACAATGAATATGAAGGGCTTTTGTAGGGCTAGAGATGTTCAAGTGAAACTTTTATCATAGCACCAAGAATGCCATCATCACCATATTTAACACTGCATGTCTCACATTACTGCCTTTCATTGCTGTCCCTAATAGGTCATATTATACAGGGTGGCTGAGGTCACTTCCTAGGATACTACTTATCTTGTTACTCTACCCTGAGTGTAGGGACTCAATGTCTTTGCTGAGAGTGGCACATTCCATATTGGTATCAACTTGTCGGTTGTCCCATAGAGCTAGAGTGCACTCGCTTTCATCCACATAGCCCATATAAATATAATTAATGTGAATTAACAGAAATGTTGGTCACCCCACACTGAATATGATTATGGTCCTATTGACCATAAGACTTATGATCTATTACAAGTAACTGTGTATATGTATATATCTTCTTCTTCCATCGTTCCCTCATGTCTTAGGATCGTAGTCACTGGAACCTCTTAAATGGACAATCTGTCTCCATCGACTCCGGTCCGAAGTAGCCCTCACCACCTGGTAGAATTTAGAAGAGGAGGTGGCTTCTTTCACTTGGTCAGACCATCGTGTTGGCGACCGGCCTTGTGGTCTCTTTCCTTCGGTATTGCCAACAATGACCAGCTTTTCAAGGCTGCCATCCCCTCTTCGCATTATATAGCCGAAATAATAGGGTCTCAATGCCGAGTTGGGAGAGAATAGATACATCGTCTCATTACTTGCTAAGGATATAGTTACTTAAAATAAGTATTTACTAGTAGGAAACAAATGAATCAATTACATTTACAATTTAATATTCTAAATATAGTTTGTAAGCCACAAGTTTATCGTAGGAATGAGTACCTAATCGTTCCAGTCACTTCTGATTGTATAACAAAAAAATCATGGAACAAATTTATAATTTACTAGAGGACGCCTCGCGGTTTCACCCGCGTAGTTCCCGTTCCCGTGGGAATACAAGGATAAAAAGTAGCCTATTTAACTCGGGGGATAGCGTAGCTTCCCAATGGTAAAAGAATTTTTGAAATTGGTCTAGTAGTTTCGGAGGCTATTCATTACAAATAATTAACAATCAAATCTTTCCTCTTTATAATATAGTATACATTTATGACTAAATAATTGTAAAGACTTAATACGGGGTATTGTTACAGGCTTTGTAGTTATAGGTCATAATAATAACAGCCTTTACCTACTTTGACAAGGTTCCTACTCAGCGACCCCCTACAATTATACTCTTATAACTGGTTTGCTTTAGGTATATTTACGCGTGTGCGTCGACGCTGGTTATCTCACAGAGCTCTATTGATGGGGGAGCTATTTCAGTTTATCAGCTGTACCACTGACATGAGTAATAATAATACTAACAACTGTGTTACAAACTGTCATTCATCATCATCATCTCAGCTGTAGGACGTCTATTGTGGCACATAGGCCTCCCCAATTGATTTTGATAAAGACTGGTTGGAAGCGGCTCACATCTAGCGCTTTCCTGCAGTCTTTATTAGGTTGTATGCCCAACTTGTGGGTTGACGTCTATGGTCTCCACTCCGGAACTTTATAAACTATTGGCCATACAGTGCCTGGGGTTTGCAAATCAGGTGTAGGTTTAAAGGGCCCCTTTAAATATGTATTAATTAACACTTTCACTGCCCATATTCCCATCCTTGCCCAACAAAATTTGATATTATCTTACTGACGCACATTGGGTACTCTTTCCAGCAATCTATATAATAAATGTTACGTTTTTTTTAGTAAATTATCGAGTGATTTACTTTTTGAATTGACTATGAAACTATTTAAGGTCTGCTCAGTTAAAAGGTCATAATAACTAGGTAGGTACTTATTTAGTTTTATTGTGTGACTTTTAGGGATATTTTGTTTGTCATGGTATAGCAAGTACGTTTGACCGCTATCTTGTCTGATGTTAAGCGAACAAGCAGTCTATGATGAAGCATACATGTCTCGAAGAATCCATTCTCTCGAGTGTTGAATACAAGAGGCAACCAGATGGTATACTTACTCTAATTTTGATAATGATTATAAAATTCGTCTAATAAAGCATGTATGCATACCACCAAGAATCGCACGCGCATAAACAGGAAACAAGTCCCAAGGTCGTTCGTCAACTCTTTAATAGGTAAATGACTCCTATATAAAGATGACATGGTTTGAATTGACTCATGACTCATAAGCTGTTTTGGACCTCTCGTTGTAGGTTCATGATTGATGACTCACGATCACAACTTGTGAAAAGCTGTAAGATAAAATTCGACCCCTAAAGATATAAAACATACCTTTATAAAGCAGATAAAATTGGTATAAAACATATCTACCTATAATTTAAAGCAGATGAAATTTGTTAAGGTTCATAAATCATTCATAAATTTGATTGATAACAGTTATTTTTGCAGTGTATTTACTAGTTGAGCTTATTTATATTTTTTTATACAATTGCGTCATATATATAAATGTAAGTATGTACATATTTTCCGCTTTATATTTTTACAGGAAAATATACTGTTATTTCTAACCGATGACTGCGTGTTGGATTAAATATGTATTTGCACAAATAGCCCATTACTAATGTTACTTGCTCTGTTTTTAGTTATAACTAGCGGACGCTTCGCGGTTTCACACGCGTGGTTCATGTTCCCGTGGGAATACAGGGATAAAAAGTATATATCACCCGGAGATAGTGTAGCTTCCCAACGGTGAAAGAACTTTTAAAATCGGTCCAGTAGTTTCGGAGCCTATTCAATACATACAAACAAACAATTAAATCTTTCATCTTTATAATAGTATAGATAGATATAGGTATATAGTTATCTGTCTTCCATAGCACAAGCTCTGCTTAGTTTGGGGTCAGATGGCGCTGTGTGTAATGTCCTATGATATTTATTTATTTATTTATTATTATTTATATGTAAAAAATTGATATAGGTTTGCGTTTTACCGCCATCTCGCCTGATGTTAAGCGAAGATGCGGTCTACGATAGCGCACGCTTGCCTCGAGGAAACCGACTCACTCGCGACTTGTAAACACCCAGATTGTCGCTAAAATTAACCTAAAACTGTACGGTTAACTAAGACGGTACTATTAAAACAGTAATGTACGTAATCTTCAATATTTTAATTTAATTAATAAGACAAGTATTGTTATAAAATTTACATAGAAAAAATACTTTAGTATTTAGGTAGGTAATTATGTTTTATCACCGGGTATGAATCGCACACAAAATGCAAAACATAATTATGATTGTAAACTACATTATGTATCTACTTACTTTAGTATTGTTTTAGAGATCTCTTTAATTTTTTTTATTTTTTGCGAAACCATTTTGAGTAGGAAGGTAATTAATATATTTATGAGTCTAATGATAGGCTTGCAGCTATGCACTTACTCATTGGTAGATCTCCTTAGTAGGAGGTCGTCTAGGTAGGTACCACCACAGTACCAGATACTCTGCCGCCAAGCAGTAGTGTGTAAACATTACTGTGTTCCGGTTCGAAGGGTACTGCAGCTAGCGAAATTACTGGGCTGTTGAGACTAACCATCGAAAATCTCAAAGTAATGAGCGCCAAAGCAGTGATGCCCTGGACTTAGTTTTGTTACACAAAGTCTCTTACCATCAGGAGAGCGTCTCGTTCGTCTCATTACTCTTTACATAAAAAAAATACATGTTATGTTTATTTTAAGATCTTTACGTCACACGGTTTACAATAAATGTTTCTGATTTCTGAAATATTTATAGTGGTCCAAAACAAGCCAATGGATCACGGGCATCCGGCATCGAACAAAGTAGGATACAAAAATCACCCAAGCTTAGAAACTCCTAACATCCGAGTGGTAAGACAAGTACAGTACTTCCATACAGGTTTCTATTAATCCCGGCTGTAGGCAGTGGTCGCGTTGCATTCCTTGCCACAGGGCGCCAGAACACGCACAGACGCACACCCGGCGGAATTCACACTAATTACGCCATGAACCGTGGGAGAAGGATTCATCTCTAGATGGTTAGGAGATCTTCAATGAATCTAACTAATAACGTAGCTGGTTATCAGTGCTCCAATAATAACTAATTGGTTATGGAGTTTTTGACACGGAAAAATAAGAAAACACGGAAAGTGAGCTGTGGTCAAACACCCAGACTGTCAACAGTAAAAAAAAAAACATATTGCCATTTATATTACATGACATGCACTTTTTCGAGTATTTCAAAATGTTTTTCTTTAAATGTGCGGGAAAACGGAAAAGAGCTTCATGAGCACAAGCTAAAACAGGTTACTTATTTTTACCATATGTAATTTTCAGTTTATGACGAAAAATGTAAATAAAATTTAAACTTCAATGCTCGATTCCCGAACTATTTATTATACATATTGTATGGAACCCTCGGTGGGCAAGTCTGATTCGTACTTGTCTGTATTTTTTTATTACAAATAGGCTTTCGTAAACAACAGTGGTGTTTCAGAAAAAAATATGTTTTAAAAAAGTTGTATTCAAGTAGCGGATTATGTGCTTATGTATGAGAAAGTGTTAAAATGTGGTAAAACATGTATTTTTTGCGTTCCAAAACCTCATCGAGGATTTTTAACTGAATTCAAATAAGTAGGTATTTATTTTACCCTGGAAACTGACGTGGTTTTGACACATTCTTGTTTTAGTTATGCGATATTAATAATATAATAGTATCATATGATTACTCACGTTTAATTATATCGGATACTAAACTTTGTCTGCATGAAAAAAGCCCCCGGATATGGCCGAAACTATAAACAGCGTATCCGATAAAATTAAGCGTTATTGTCCAAAAAAATAAAATTATTTATTTTTTTGGACAATGTATGTATTTACTAAGCGGCCATAAATTACTGACTACTTAAACCGTTCATAATAAAATGTATAATTATTACGTTTTTATATATATTTTTTTAATGTAAAAGTAATGAGACGGACGATGCGGTCTCCTGATAGTAAGAGATAACGCTTTTCCATGACCATTGCAGCGATACACAGAACTTTGAGTAGCAAACAAAATCCGGGGCATCGCTGCTTTGGCACTCACTACTTTGAACGGATTTGGATGAAATTTGATATGGAGGTAGCTGTGACCCTGGATTAACACATAAGCTACTTTTTATCCCGGAAACAAGTAGCGGATAACACCGCGAGGCGCAGCTAGTCTATTATGAAAAAAAGAAAAAGCATATGCAATCATAGGCCCATTGCCATAATGTGCCATCTATGATTCTACCGACTTCCGTGTCAAAATTCTTATAGATATTAGCGTCGAAACGAATTGCCAAATGACCGAAGAGCTTGCAAAAACGATCTACCCGCGGCAAATCGCCAGTGATCAAGCCATTACGGTTTATGACTCTCGTAATGGTAGATTTATGGCGGATTTGAATTGATCCCACGACAGATTGGTTTCAGATAACTCGCTGAGAGTCGTAACATCGATATTTGTATACATATCTGCTGTGAAGGTTGTATACGTTTTGATAATAACGATCAAAAACAGATTTTAATGTAGTTCAAGTTCAACAGGTCGTAGTGGCATTTTGTACTAAAAATAGGCGTTTTCTGAATTAGGGATATATGAATAATAGAAGAAATAAATATCATAGAACATTACACACAGCGCCATCTAACCCCAAACTAAGCAAAGCTATGGAAGACAGATAACTGATAGAATACTTACCTAAATAGTTTTTTTGTAAATAAAGACATACTAAAAAGTATGTCTGCTCCAAGAGCAGACATATAACCAATGCACCAACAGGGCTGTCTACCTACGTAATTTAGTTACAGTCATAGAACACTATTGACTTGTATTTCGATTGCAGAGGATACTCTTTAAAACATACACTAAAACTGGATGACTTACACCTTCCGAAATCAGGGCAGATTTTAAATGATCGTCCATACATTTGTCTGACTGAGATTCTGAGAGAGGAAGAAGCTCTGCTAAAGAAGTATACAAATAAATAATTAATGATGAACTTCTATTCATTTGTGGGACAAGCTTGTTAAAATTATCTAAACCTAAAATGACAAAGAAGACATCCTCAACCTGGTGAAGTAGATTAATTGCTTGAGTTGTGGTTGCAATTTTTTTTAAAATTGCAATTAGGCTTGCGTTTGACCGCCAACTCGCCTGATTTTAAGTGAAGATACGGTCTACGGAAGAATGCTCGCCTAAAAGAAACAGATTCACTCGCGACTTGAAGGCACCCAGATTGTATCAATCCAGCTCGGTCAATATTACGAACTGCTAGTGAACCAGTATAGGCCGATGATGATAATCAAAATGAAAATACTATTCGTCAGTCACAAATAAAATTTGCAAGGGCAAAAACAACGCAAGGGTAAGCTATTAAGAATTTTATTGTTAGTAAGAATGGAATTACGTCAGAGATAAAAATAGCAAGCGCTAAGTGACTCATTACAATTGTTTGTAGCGCATTTATGAATCTAATTACAGACATTCATTACGTCTGAGAATTAGGACCCGCTGCAGCGGAACCAGGCAAATAGTTCACTTGAATAAATAACCGAAAAGAAAGAAGACGGGAGTTTGTGCAAATATTTAGACTCTATCAAGACTTGATAGATCTTCGTTATAGATATATCCCATCTATTTAATTCTTTAGACTCTGTCAAGACTTGATAGATCTTTGTCATAGATAGATCCCATCTATTTAATTCTTTGGACTCTATCAAGACTTTATAGATCTTTGTCATAGATAAATCTCATCTATTTAATTCTTGAGACTATCAAGACTAGATAGATCTTCGTCATAGATAGATCCCATCTATTAAATTCTATAGACTCTATCAAGACTTGATAGATCTTCGTCATAGATATATCCCATCTATTTAATTCTTTAGACTCTGTCAAGACTTGATAGATCTTTGTCATAGATAGATCACATCTATTTAATTCTGTAGACTCTATTAACACTAGATAGATCTTCGTCATAGATAGATCCCATCTATTTAATTCTTTAGACTCTATAAAGACTAGATAGATCTTCGTCATAGATAGATCCCATCTATTTAATTCTTTAGACTCTATCAAGACTTGATAGATCTTCGTCATAGATAGATCCCATCTATTTAATTCTTTAGACTCTATCAAGACTTGATAGATCTTCGTCATAGATATATCCCATCTATTTAATTCTTTAGACTCTATCAAGACTTGATAGATCTTCGTCATAGATATATCCCATCTATTTAATTCTTTAGACTCTATCAAGACTTGATAGATCTTCGTCATAGATAGATCCCATCAATTTAATTCTTTAGACTCTATCAAGACTTGATAGATCTTCGTCATAGATAGATCCCATCAATTTAATTCTTTAGACTCTATCAAGACTTGATAGATCTTCGTCATAGATAGATCCCATCAATTTAATTCTTCTTCAAGGACATCAATATGGCGGTACCGAGTCATTTCCAAGCAAGAACTTCATCCAGCTATTATTATGACATAGACTTGTGTTTTAAAGTGCGAGGTGTTAAATTCATGCAGTCAAGCCCTCGATAACTTCACGGTCTTCTGAAGATTGTAAAGTCGCTTTTTTTTTATATTACACCTAACGGCTTTTCTTTCTACGCATTAATTGTATTATTACTGTATACAGTGGTATTTCTTCTTAACAGTAGTATAGTATTTCATCATCATCATTAGTCTAAAGAAGCCCATTGTCGGGCATAGGCCTACTAGACTTTGTATATCATCACTCCATCGAGTTTTAGGGCGTCTTACGCAACATTTATGTAGAGTATAGTATTTACTAGTTCAAAACCAATGGGTTCATGCGTTCGTTCTTGTTAAACAGTTAAGTATCTACACTAATCTATACTAATATTATAAAGAGGAAAGATTTGTATTTTTGTATGTAACGAATAAACTTAAAAACTTCTGGATTGATTTCAAAAATTATTTCACCGTTGGGAAGCTACACTATCCCCGGGTGGCTTGGGCTACTTTTTATCCCTGTATTCCTACGGGAACGGGAACTACGTGGCTGAAACCGCGAGGCGTCCGCTTGTGCCAAATAATTTGCTTTAATTCTTTTGGGGATGTTTTGTTCGTCAAATCTGCCATCATGCGGTCCATTAGACTCCATTAGAGTGTCGCGATCGCTGGCCCGGCTACTGCATTATGCATGATTGATTCTCCACGGCTCAAGTTGCGGAATGCCGGTAGCATTGGCATCTCAGTTTTTTTGCCTGTTTATGTCGTTTTTTTTTATATCATACCATCAGGTGCACGGGTAATATCTCGATGGCCCGGTTATTTGATACGTTGCACATTATCTGGTATTCGATTCGATATCTCTACAGTCTACATAGTATATAAAACAAAGTCGCTTTCCGCCGCCTGTACTTATGCTTCGATCTTTTAAACTACGCAACGGATTTTAATGCGGTTTCCATCAATACATAGTGATTCAAGAGGAAGGTTTATCCGACAAATATTATAAATGTGAAAAACTACAGAACGGATTTGGATGAAATTCGGTATGGAGGTAGCTGAGACCCTGGATTAAAACATAGGCAGCTTTTTATCCCGAACACATGTAGCGGGTAACGCCGCGGGGTGCAGCTAGTATGTATATAATACATGCATATTATGGTAGAGACGTATGGTATGGTTTCGCATGGTGGTAGGGTACTTTCTAGTACTCGGCTGGCTAGCTACCACCCTCAAGTTGAAAATCTGCCGCCAAACATCTAACGGTGTGTTCCGGCAGCCTCACTTGAGAGCCAGTTTCATTCCAGGCTAGGTGTGCTTTACCATCTTCGACCACGCCTTCACTTAACATCAGGTGAGCTGTGTCAAACACCTGGCCTGTCAACCATAAAAAAAAAAGGAGACATTGCAAAGATTTGTAATGTGATGTAAAAAACATGTTTTTGTGCGCTTACATTACAAACGCTGGCTAAGCCTTACAAGATCAAAATAATGTACTAGGTTAGTTTAGTTTTTTATTTTATAACAAATACAAGTTACATGCCAACATTAAATAATTATTATAGATACATTATTTAAAATTATAATGATACAATTTAATTTAAAAATAATTTTAACAAAATTTGAATCATAATACTTCATAAAATAAAATTGACACAAGATTTAGAAAAAAAAAACATCGAATTAAAATAAAATTGATATACAAAAGATTGTATAGTAATTAGTCACAATATTGCAAATGTCATTACTATAATTGTACATAAATGGATAATCATGGTCAGTTGGAAATTTTCTCTGAATACAGATCGTCAAACTTGTAGAAAGCCTGTTCGATCGGCCAGTGCTTTAGTTTTTTCTTAAATGATTCCCTAGAAGGCGCATCGCGCACGTGCTGTGGCAGCCGATTGTACACCTCTGGGGCTAGCATATACACAAGTTTAGCTGTCTTCGCGAGTCGGTGGGACGCGGTGCGCAGTCGGTCAGGGTGGCGTGATCGTGCATTTGTGTCTCCGAAACACTTGTACTCTTTAGTATCTACATTGTAACGGTGCGAAACCGGGGCGGGTCGCTAGTTTTTATATAGAACAATTATAATGTCCGAAATACCTGTAAGCAGTCGACTGGAACTGGAAAATGAAGCTTTGTTGGGATTAAATCCGTAATGAAAATTATTAAATGGTTGTTACGTTTACCTAGAAAACGTATTACAGGTAATCTATTAAGAATAATAAGAACAGGAGTCGTTTCTAGGGTTCCGTATCCAAAGGGTAAAACGGGACCCTATTACTAAGATTCCGCTGTCCGTCCGTCTGTCACCAGGCTGTATCTCGTGAACCGTGACAGTGTTAGACAGTTGAAATGTTCACAAGTGATGTATTTCCGTTGCCGCTATAAGAACAAATACTAAAGAACAGAATAAATAAAATAAATTAAATATCATAGGACATTAAACACAGCGCCATCTGACCCCAAACTAAGCAAAGCTTGTACTATGGAAGGCAGATAACTGATAGAATACTTAAACACTTTTTTTGTTGTTTGTAAACCAAATGTTTGTTCTGTGTCTGGGTGTACTGTATGTATTATAAGTATGTATTTACAAAAAAAAAAAAAAAATTTAAGTATTCTATCAGTTATCTGACTCCCATAGTACAAGCTTTGCTTAGTTTGGGGTCAGATGGCGTTGTGTGTAATGTCCTGCGATATTTATTTATTTATTTTGTAAATACATACTTATATTACATACAATACACCCAGACAGAGAACAAATATTTGTTAATGTCACAAAATGCTTGTCCTGGGTGGGAATCGAACCCATGCCCTTCAGCTCTTGGAGCAGACATACCAATGAACCAACAGGGCTGAATAAATATTTAAGGGGGCTCCCATACAACAAACGTGATTTTTTTTGCCGTGTTTATAAATAATGGTACGGAACCCTTCGTGCGCTAGTCCGACTCGCATTTTGCCGGGTTCTTTTACACTGCCGAACAAATCAAGAATTTCAACAAGTTTTACAACACTACCAGTACAGTATGTACCTGCTAAATATAATTTGTTTACTAGCAGTGTGACCAAGACGGTTAATCAAATATGTAAATGGTATTACGGAAATCGAATAGGTTCTCCTATTTCAGTTACCAACATGGTCACCTAACGTCACTGCCTATCTCGGGACTGCCTACAGCTGATATCCATAAACTATATCTGGGTGTGGGGTATCTAGGTATTTCTTTATATCTGTGTGTCTTCAAGTCGAGAGTGATCGGTATCTTCTAGGCAAGCGTGCTCCATCTTATAACACTTAACATTAATTGAGATGGTGGTCAAACGTTTGCCTATTTCTTATAAAAAATAAAACTATCACCGAGCGTCGGGGCCATATTAAGCTATAGATATATAAAAGCTTTTATTTCATTTAAATTTGCAATTTTTTTGTCGAGAAAAACAACAACTATCGGCTAGACGTCCTACGGCTGAAATGATAATGATGAGAATTAAAGACATTTTTGACCGTTCGTTCGTTCTTTTTACATGACGCGATCTATTTATAGTTTGTTGTATGAGTGAGATGCTATCTAGAAGACTAAGAGAAGACTATCATTATTGCATAATGATAGCGTGACAACAGTGTCAACATCATCGCATGACCCGTAGCGGATTTACGCAGCTGGATTGTAAACAGCGTCTCTGACTTTTAATTACGGGATAATTGCTGTAAATACTGGTAATTAAGTAATTAAAGAACTAGGTGAACAAGGTGGCAAACAAACGGCATGTAAAAAAGTGTCATGATTATCGTGAATATTAACATATTTTAGTCGTAGGGTCACGCAAAAATTACTTGGTGGTAGATCTTCTTAGCAGGAGGTCGTCTAGGTAGGTATCATCGCGATGCCAGATATTCTGACGCCAAGCAGTAGTGTGTAAACATTACTGTGTTCCGGTTTAAAGGGTACTGCAGCTAGAGAAATTACTGGGCTATTGAGACTAACGATCGAAAGTCTCAATGTAATGAACGCCAAATCAGCGATGCCCGATGATTCAAATTCAAATTCAAATTATTTATTGACATAAAAACGTTAGCACATTTACAATTATGTCACACAAAAAAAGCAAAAAAATAATTAATAATTATATACATTAAAAAAAAAAAAAATCACATTAAAAGAAAAAAAAACGTTAGCAAAAATAATAATAATCATAATAACAATAATAATCATTTAAAAAATTTAAAAAATAAGATGAAAAATAAATAACGATGAATAATAATCATTTCATCAGTAAAAAACATCGTCAAGAGTAATTGAGCTGTTACACTTATCCCATTGATCGGTCAAATTTGCACAATAAGTCAAAAAATATGCTGATATGCTATATGATGTAAGTTTGTATGTCTGTTACTTCTTTACGCTCAAATGGCTGAACCAAGTCAATATGGACAAACATTTACGTGATTATAAAAATAATGTTTGTTCTGTGTCTGGGTGTTATGTATATGTGTATGTATATTGTAGGTATGTATTTATAAAAAAGTGTATAAGTATTCTATCAGCTATCTGGTTTCCATAGTACAAGCTTTGTGCTAGATGTAATGAGCGCTGTGGGAAATGTCCTACAATACTTATTTATCTAATGTTATGGCGAAACTTGGATGCGGATTTTTACTTAATATTTTTTATTTAAGTTTCTGTAATCTTAGAGCTGTCGAAAATGTATTTTAATCAACTGTCCAAAAAGGAGGCTAAATATATTCAAGTGAATGCATTCAATGGCTAGACCGATTTTGTAATGTGAGATGTTGCTTGTTTCCATTTCTGGAATGCCTATCCGTTGCAATCCGAAAATATCCGTCCTGTAAAAATACATAACCCTTTTTTTGCTTCGCCGCAGTCGGGTATACGCGTGAAATTGAGAACCTTCCTCCTTTTTGAAGTCGGTTAAAATGCGTTGCGCAAATCATGGCAGAATCATAACAGTACAAGGTTGCCACACTTGCAGTCGAACGAGTACAAGTTTAATGACAAAAACTGCTCATTAATGACTGAACGGACCGTGTCGAGCCGCAAGGTCATCTGCAATGTAATCACTGACTCACCAGCGTATCGACTGTTATAAAAAGTGCCTACATATAAAGGGTTTAACCTTTTTAACGAGAAGTTTTTTAAACTAAAATAGAATACCTTACCTTACCGGAGCGTTGGTCGTCCAGCCGCAAGATGGGTCGACGATATTGTCACCGTCGCGGGTCGAACCTGGACCAGATTGGCACAGGGCCGAGGCAGATGGCGTGAAAAGAGAGAGGCCTATACCCAACAGTGGGATAAAGAAGGTTGTGGATGATGATGATGAGAATACCTTATTGCACGTATTTCGTTTTGCACATAATAATAAATATCGTAGCGCATTACACACAGCGCCATCTGACCCCAAACTGAGCAAAGCTTGTACTATGGAAGTCAGATAACTGATAGAATACTTATATAGTTTATTTTTTGTGTAAATACATACTTATAATACATACAGTACACCCAGACATAGAACAAACATTTGTTTGTAACACAAAGTTTGTCCTGGGTGGGAATCGAATCCACGCCCTTCAGCTCCTGAAGCAGCGATGTTTGTAGCGATGGTAGCTCAGTGGTTAGCGCGGTAGGTTCGCATGCCGAAGGGCGTGGGTTCAAACCCCAACAATGAGCTTGAGCTGCCGGTGAAGGAAAACATCGTGAGGAAACCATAGCATGGTGGTAGGGTACTTTCTAGTACTCGGCTGGCTAGCTACCACCCTCAAGTTGAAAATCTGCCGCCAAGCATCTAACGGTGTGTTCCGGCAGCCTCACTTGAGAGCCAGTTCCATTCCAGGCTAGGTGTGCTTTACCATCTTCGACCACACCGTCACTTAACATCAGGTGAGCTGTGGTCAAACAACTAGCCTGTCAACCATTAAAAAAAAAAAAGCAGACATTCTACCAATGCACCAACAGGGCTGACGCGATATTATTACGCGATAGATGATTGTAGCGAATAACACCGCGGGGCGCAGCTAGTTTTATTATAACGGACTAGTTGTGCAGAATTTCCTTTAGTTTCCCACGACTCAGTCAGATGTAAGGCATTTTGCACTTGACCATGTGCGAGATGCGTGACGGCCAAGTGAAGGTCGCTGCTAAACAATGGATAGTTATCATAATAATTTATAATTGCGTGCGTTATGGATTAAAACTAGGAGCATGTCTGAAAATGCGATAATAATGAAAGTGTAGCGTTCGTAGCGATGATAGCTCAGTGTTTCACGCGGTCGGTTCACACGCCGACGGGCGTGGGTTCAAACTCCAACAATGAGCTTGAGCTGCCGCTGAAAGAAAACATCGTGAGGAAACCATGGCATGGTGGTAGGGTACATTCTAGTACTCAGCTGGCTAGCTAACACTCAAGCTGAAAATCTGCCGCCAAGCATCCAACGGTGTGTTCCGGCTTGTGTGACAGCTGGTGAGCTGGTGTCAAACACCTAGCTTGTTAATCATTTATAATGATAAGGAACCTATACTATACTACTACTATTCTACCTATTTCTTTCTTTCTTTCATACTGTCGACCTGCTGCTAGTAGTTTAGGGCTGGGTTGCGTAGTCGGCTCGCACGCTGAAGGGTGTTGGTTCAATCCCCAACAATGAGCTTGAACTGCCGGTGAAGGAAAACATCTTGAGGAAACCATAGCATGGTGGTACCCCTACCTACTGGCTAGCTCTCCTCAAGTTGAAAATCTGCCGCCAAGCATCTAAAGTTCTGTTCCAGCAGCCTCACTTAATAGCCATTTCCTTTCCCGGTTAGTTGTGTTTACCATTTTCGACCACACCGTCACTTAACATCATATGAGTCAAACTAGGTGTTTGACTCACATGATGTGTTGAACAAACATTTTTTATATCACGAAATGTTTATCCTGGGTGGGAATCGAACCCACGCCCTTCAGCTCTTGGAGCAGACATACTACCAATGAACCAACAGGGCTGTCAACCATTTGAGAATAGAGTTCCGAATATCGACTTTATTTACCCAATATTATTCTGCTTAAATATTCACATCCATAAAACGTAATTCTCTTGAACCCATCGTCTTGTTAAGCTATACTAAAATTCTCTCATAAATATTGTCTAAAACAGTCGCCGTCAGCTCTCCTATCTCATAACTTGATACTTACTTATACAGTTAACTTATTTACGATACCCATAGATAGTGGGCATACTCTTAGTTATTTTATAAGGTCATTGCCCCGCTCGTCGCGTATCATCGGATTACTCGAGTGTTGCTTTGATGCTGTGGAGTATGGAATATAGATAGAAATAACTCTTTATTGTGCACACCATAAACAGAAAAAAGTACAGAGAACAAAAGAACCTTATGAACTAGTGCCACAAGTGGCGGCCTTATCGCTAACAGCGATCTCTTCCAGGCAACCAAGAAAAGAAAAACACGATAGGTAACATAAGAAACAGACAGGGGATAAACGTGGAAAGCAAAACGTAAGGTTCTTGTTGGTTTTCATTACTAATTTGACACAGCTCAAAGTTAGCTGTCTAGCTGTGTCAGATTAGTTTAATTTAAGTCCTCATCACTGTTGGCACTGGAACGACTGTTAAGCGGAAATAAACTAGATATATACCTACCTTAAACATTCAAAATGAACTTCGCAAAGTAACGCCTGAATCAATCAATTATTTTTTTTTGCTGCTAAAACACCAGTCTGCATCTTTGACATAGTAGGAAAAGAGGCCTCCCTTACAAATAAATATCGTAGGACTATCTGACACACAGCGCTATCTGACCCCAAACTAAGCTGAGCTTGTGTGGAAGTCAGATAACTGATAGAATACAGAAATACTTTTCTTTTGTAAATACATACTTATAATAAATACAGAACACCCAGACACAGAGCAAACATTTGAATAACTTCACTGAATGAGATGCCGAATTTTTTTTTAATTTAACACAAAAGAAATTACAATCAACGAAAATTAATCTAAAAGATTGCTGGGTCTGAATGAAATTGCAATTCAGACTATATTTACAATATTGGTTTAGCGTTCTGTACAAGCTTATAAATGCATGACGAGTACAATTTGACAGCGCCGTTGGCTCATTGGTAGTATATCTGCCTTGAGAGCTGTAGGGCGTGGGTTTGATTCCCACTCAGGGCAAACATTTTGTGAATAAACAAATGTTTGTTCTGTGTCTGGGTGTTCTGTATGTATTATCAGTATACATGTACCTATTTACAAAAAAATTGTATTTATGAATTCTATCAGTTATCTGACTTCCATCACACATGCTCTGCTTAGTTTGGGGTCAGATGGCGCTGTGTGTATAGTCCTACGATATTTACTTATTTATTTATTTATACGTATATTATTATCTAGTTATACAGTTATAGTGTAACAATAGAGCAATGAGCTTTTCAAATCACCGTTTGGGGCCGGTCTGAGCCGGACGTTCAGGATATACTTTTTATTTATTAATAGGCTTGCGTTTGACCGCCATTTGGCCTGATGTTAAGTGTAAATGCTGTGTTTTAATAACGTAATCGAATTGAGAACCTCCTCCTTTTTTGAGTCGGTTAAAACCCCCATAATTCATATTTAATACCTTCGAAGGTTACCAGTTGACATTTGGCAAGGACTGGCACAGATGTTCATAAGCCATAAAAAGTCGCGGTGGAATCATGGTGCCGAACTGGGTCATGTATTAGGGAAGTTTATAAGTATACGGCAAGCAACGTAGATAATTCAAATCTTTGCAACCATCGTTCAATTATCCCATTCAACGCCAAGCCGGCTAAAAGCACTTGAAATTTTACTTTACAGTTTAAGTAGTCCAGGGCTTACATGTTTCGATACCGCTATACAACGTAATATGTTTCTAAGTGTTCCCCGATAAAATACAATATGATATAGGATGCCTTCAAGTCGCGAATGAAACACTTTCTTCTGGGCAAGCTCCATCATAGACTACATCCTGCTTAACATCATCCAGGGCGTGATGAAACGCAAAACTATTTAGAATTAAAAAAAGTTTTTGTAATTCATAATTATTATTAGGTATAATTATTCAAAGTTTCGAATGGTAGTTGCTACAATATGCATGCATTTCGCATCTGAAAAAAAGTTATGATGGATGTTCGTGTCCTATTATTACTTGTATCATAATGTTCTCAACAGCAGTAACCCGGCAGGATATACACAAAGGTCGGTAGTGCAGTTCTGGCGGCCACATGTGCAGTGACGTCACACGCCCTCAGTCAGCTGGCTGCACCAGTGTGGTACTGTTTTAAGCTGATCGCGCGATAAGAACTTGCCTTGAAAGACTTGTTTGCAATTGCATTTTAATTTAACTACTTTAGTTTTTTTTTTATGAGATATAATTTTTATTAAACAAAATAAAATAACTTAAATAAATACTATTTACAAGTATAAATAAGTAAAGTTAAATAAAAAAAAAAAATTATGATGTGGATACAAACTTTAGTTTTTTATTGCTTTTAATGTAATCAGAGTTGGGACCATCTATTTGTAGTTGTATAAACATGGTATGCTTGAAATTTCGGCAGCCTAGTTGGGATACCGTATGGCTTCCAATCTGAAGGTTCGAATCGCACGTCACGCTCCTTTGTCTTTTCTAAGTTATGTGCGTATTGCAAATTACTTCAAACTATTTATATATAAACTTTATAAACGGACGATGCCGTTTGTAAAAAGCGGAATCATACAAATTGCCTGCGACATATAGATCGCCCTATGGTCTGCAGAAAAACAATGCAGCGTATCAGATAAAATCAAACCAAAAAAACTAAACTTCTATTCTGTGCCTCCGATCCTTCAGTGAGCGAAACTTGGTCTGTATCTGATGGAATAGTCTTGTTATTTTTTTTTTGTAGCTTCCAACCGTCGAATGTCATGGGTTATCGGTTTGATTGAGTCTTGGCTTTTGACGTAACCTCATTTCTGGAGTTTCGAGACCACCGCGATTTGGATTGTGATGTAGGACTTTTTCTTATGCTCTGAAAATTTGTAAAGGCACGACATTATCTGATATATTTAATTTTGACATGTAAATAACACATGAAACACCCTGTGTTTAAAACGCCAATCAATGAATTAAAAAAAAATGTCGTAGGACATTACACACAGCGCCATCTGACCCCAAATTAAGCAAAGCTAATTGCGGAGCAATGTGTGTTATTGCAATGTGCTCATTAGTTTTTAGTATTAATAAGCGACAGGCGGTGTAGTCAAAGGAATACGTTTACTGCAAGATTGAGGATTGGTCTACCTAACTCAATATTGATAATTCTTTTTTTGCTTGGTAGATCATACTTCAGAGGTGGTCCCATATAAATCTTATGGAAATCGATCGAGCGGTTTTTAAAAAATCAACAAAAATCTAAAAATTGTATACATTGACGATGTTTTCGTTTACTACGAAACCTTGCTGTTTCATTGGAGCAGTGTGTTAAGTTGGCCTAAGGCTCATAGAGTTCGGTTTCTTTATTATAAATTTGTTTATTATTACTAATGTAAGCCATGTATATTTGTCTTTGTTTTTGAGAATATTACGGTGCTATCTTTCTTTTGGAACTCTTGCATAATAGAATTACGGCTTTCTAAACACTCCGTGACGTGACGACAATGGGCTGGCGTGACAGATTGCATTGTGACAGCCTGATGCTTTTCATATGTCAAAATACACGCAATTCCGCAACAATAAGCTTATGTTTATATGTAACGTACTTGTATTAGTACAATACATTATAATTTGTCACGCTACCGGTTGCGTTATTGTGGTTGTTATTTGGAGCAAATGTTGCAAAATTGCTAGAGTTAGGTAAGTTCCAATTTGAGAGTTATTCCCGGTAGGTAGTAACCATTTTGACAACGCCCGACTATCGGGAAAAATAGTTCAATCCTTTCAGAATATTGTTTTGATAACAATTCCACATTTTTATTTTCTGCCTAAAATTTACAAAAATTATTGTAATGCTTTAAGAAACATTACAATCCTGGCTTGTGTATGTACACATAAAAAATATTTTTCAGCAATAATTATTTTTTACGACACTCAGGCTATACATATATATATATACATTATACAGCATAAACACATGTTCGTCTTAGAGAAACATACTATAGGTGTATCTATTCTGTTTAGTCGTGAAAAGCTAATAAACAGACAGTTTACAAATTTTATTCAAGAATTTTTTTAATTCACTTTTTTTTCTATATAGGTTCGCGTTTGACCACACCCTACAAGAATACATAATAATTATATGAATCTAGGTATGTATTGTAGGTTCATTATATGTATGCCGAAACCAGGTAAAGACATTTAAAAGAAGAGTTATTAAAAGCTTATGCATCAATGTAAGCTGACGATGATAATGCCATGTTTTTGGACTTGTTTTACATGGTTGGCAAGTTAGAAGTTTGACCACAGCTCACCTGATGTTAAGTGACGATGTGGTCGTATATCGTAAAGCACACCTAGCCTGGAATGGAACTGGCTCTCCAGTGGGTCTGCCGGAGCACACCGTTACATGCTAAACGGCAGATTTTCAACTTGAAGGTGGTAGCAAGCCAGCTCAGTATCTACTAGAAAATACCCTACCACCATGCTAAGGTTTCCTCACGATGTTTTCTTTCACCGGCAGCTCAAGCTTCAATGTTGGGATTTGAACATCATTCACAGGCTTCTTTATCCCACTGTTAGGTATAGGACTCTCTTGTTACGCCATCGGCCTCGGTCTTGTACCTAAGAACATTTTGGTGACTTTCGATACGCCTATTTTAAAACAGCTTTTGAGCTTGAGCTGCCGGTGAAGGAAAACATCGTGAGGAAACCATAGCATGGTGGTAGGGTACTTTCTAGTACTCGGCTGGTTAGCTACCACCCTCAAGTTGAAAATCTGCCGCCAAGCATCTAACGGTGTGTTCCGGCAGCCTCACTTGAGAGCCAGTTCCATTCCAGGCTAGGTGTGCTTTACCATCTTCGACCACACCTTCACTTAACATCAGGTGAGTTGTGGTCAAACAACTTGCCTGTCAACCATAAAAAAAAAAAAAAAACAGCCGATAGATTATTAATTTAACTAAGGCAACTGTGATAATAATTTGAATCAGTTCCTTAGTTCTTAGAAAGAAATGTTTGTGTCAGATTCATCCCTCCGATTCATCGATACTAAGTACGAACAAATCGATTCATAGTCCATTCGATCATAACATCGATTCTACGAACTAGTCCAATCAGTGACTTACCGAATACGCAATTGATTTGATTAGAATCGTGAGTCGACCTCGAGGGAAAATCAATGAGGATGAGATAAATGAAACGATCACGATGCGGTCTTATTGGGCTATCGATAGATACCTACTTTGATATTTTTAGATTTTTTTTTTAAAGCTCACTTTAAAAAGCTTAGTGAAGTATGTATTTAGAAACATAATTGTTTTTTTTTTATACATTGTTTACGTTTATATTTAAATAGTGGGGTTTTCCAATAGATATCTTTTTTTTTTTATAAAGTAATGAGACGAACGAGACGCTCTCCTGATGGTAAAAGATAACGCCTGTCCATGACCATTGCAGCGATATACAGAACTTTGAGTAACAAAGTCCAGAGCATCGCTGCTTTGGCGCTCATTACTTTGAGACTTTCTGATGATTATATGATTAGTCTCAACAGCCCAGTAATTTCGCAATAATAATAATAATTTTCGTAATTTTAATATCATCTAAGTGTCTTCAAATGGCAAATGCAGTTTATTCTAGGCAAGGAAGTAAGTACGTATACTTCATACGTAAAAATCATCGACCAGTGATGACTTATGACGCTGAAAACTATGCTCGGAGTTTTCCAACGAGATCGAACCAGAAATGAGGGGATCCGTAGACGAATCAAAGTTACCGACATAGCCCAACGGATTAGCAAGTTGAAGCGGCCGTAGGCAGGGCACATAGCACGCAGAACTAGTGGCCGATGGGGCTGCAAAGTTCTGGAGTGGAGACCACGGACTGGCAAGCGCAGCGAGGACGTCTACCCACAAGGTGGATAAACGAACTAATAAACACCGCAGGAACGCGCTGGATGCGAGCCGCTTCCAACCGATCTTTATGCAAGCTAATGGAGAAGGCCTCTGTCCAGCAGTAGACGTCCTACGTATGAGATGATGAATACAAAAAAGGAAGATAGACCACGTAGACGCTGGAAAGTAATATGTTTTTGGACAAAAATATTGAAATGAATATTATAGACTGATAGAATAGATTAGAATATAACTTTATTATACACCAAAAACAAATTACAATGAAACACAGATCACAATGAAATACAAATATGAACAAAAAAAAAAAAAGAAGAAGATATTATATAACATAACAAAACAATATAATCGATATTTGATGTATAAGGGCGGTCTTATCGCCTACAGCCATTTCTTCCAGACAACTTTTAAATATAGTAAACCCGGGGAGGTTTACAAAATACCTATACAAAACCTATGAGGTAGGAGGTAGGAGAGGTAGGTTTACCTATACAAAATGACAGTCAAATAATAACTTAAAATAAAAAATAAATGATTTATTGACTTACAACATCGCATCTCTGTGAGGATGGTGTGAAATGTTGTAAAGAAATAAATACTAAATGGTTGTAGTAAAGTTCAACATTCAAGTGCATCTGAGCGGTGATTATAAATCATATTTCGCAACTGAAATGGTTAATGCCCTTATAGACGACGTGCGTTTTGCAAGCAGCCTTAATGCACAAACAGCACTGACTCAGCGAGTACTTGCGAAACTGTTTACGGGTTATTGTCTGTGTCGCCGACATTATACCGCAGTAAGATATTACCTGTGTGGTGACTACCACTGCATTAGGGGGAACAGTTCCTATACTATGTCAGTGCATAGCTTAAATAATGTTTCCATAGTGTTCAAATTTTATTCTTAAATGAGATGGAGCGCGGAGTGCAGTCGTCAGTATAAGTATTAATGTGAAAAAAGTGGTTTGTCGTATTAAAAAAAAAATTATAATATATAGGTTTACGTTTGACCGCTATCTCACCTGATGTTAAACGAGGATGCGGTCCAAGATAGAGCACGCTGGCCTAGCTTGCTTCACTCTCGATTTGAAGACATTCAGATTATATCCATCAGGGAATCCCACTCAGGCAGCGCTATCCACTGTCTAGCGCAGCGGTTATCAAAGTTATTTCATCTACCACCCTCTTTGAAAATCAATTATTTTTCAGCGCTCTCCAATTTTTTTTATACTTTAACATATCCTAAAAACCACAATAACATTCATTACTTTAGTTGATTTATTTCGTTCGAGTGTTTGGAACGTCGATCGTGAAGCCATGTCGCTTTTGTGAGCCCGTCTCGCAAGTCATTGTCCCGCCACTTCGACACCACTACATTGCTGCGGCGCCTATCTTAAATTGAAATAAACGATTTTGAACTTACGGTAAACCGTGAAAAAGGTTGTAATTTCCACGCAGCCTATACGCCCGCACCTCGTAAGGAATGCTAGGGCACACGATTCTAAGACTCTTACTTACACTTACTGTTAAAGTACATCACCAGCGGCAGCCTTAGCTGTTGCGAGGCCCTTTTTCTTTGAGTCTGTTTTACTAAAAAATTAGTTCGAGTGCTCGAGTGGCCGTAACATGCTTGCACTAATAATGAAACCGTGCGTTCAGGGGGGGTTTTGTTAAGTGCAAGGCGCGAGATACACATACATATATGGTAAAGACTTTTTACTACGAGGACCGTGCAAGAGTGAGGCTCCGGGCGATTGCCCTGCTTGCCACCCTCTAAAGCCGCCACTTTACATCACAATATTCATGTCTAATCATAATAAAGTTCGCTGCTCGTATAATTATGTAAGTTTGACCGTTGACGTCTAGTCTACATAAAGTTCTAGCTCTAGTAATCTACTGTACAACGTGGGTATACTGCTGTTCATTAATGTTTGCTAATTAATATCAATGATATCAACTCTCATGTTCAAATTTGCGATACTATTTATCGGCACTCAATGTTGCTACATGCCGTTGGCAATGTTTATTTTGCATATATATCAGAATCGTTTGATTCGAGTTTATATTGAAAGTTTGATTGTAAAGTGTTGTGTAGTTAAGGTTGTGTTGTGTTGTGTAGTTGGCAACGCTCGAACGAACGTATTTTTTTTTAAATTTAAATGTAATGAGACGAACTAGACGCTCCCCTGATGGTGAGATATAACGCCTGTCCATGACCATTCGAGCGATACACCAAACTTTGAGTAACAAAACAAAGCCCAGGGCATCGCTGCTTTGGCGCTCATTACTTACTTTGAGAAATTAAACGCAATAAAAATGGAGTTCCACAGGAATCTAATTTCATAGGCCTCTCCCAAGACACGCCACTCAGCCCGATCTACGGCTTTTCGCTTCCATCCACCGCCAGCTGTCCTACGTATATCGTCACTCCATCGAGTCTCAGGGCGTCCTACGTTACGTTTTCCAGTATGCGGTCTTCACTCTAGAAGACGTCTACCCCAGCGGTTATGGGTTCTGCGACAGATATATCCAGCCAGCCTTAAAATTTAATACCTATTACATTCGTATCTATCGCCTGCAGTGTTCCCCAAGGTATCAATGCGATTTCCAGTAATTTCCCAAACCACTCGGGCCCGAGTTAGCCGCTGCAGTGGCCCGATTCCGAGGAGACCGGAAGGAAGTGAAATACGTGCGATGACTGCGCTATGCTACTTAATGATACGTGTGACATACTGGACAAGACGGCATTGTTGACAAACTCTTTATAGATTTTGATGGATTGATAAATAATTGACACTTTATTTGGTAACTTTTGTAGCGTTGATAGCTCAGAGGTTAGCGCGGTTGGTTCATACGACGAAAGGACGATGATGTGTTCCAGCAACCTCATTTGAGAGCTAACTCCATTCCAAGCTAGGTGTGTTTACCATCTTGGACTACGCCCTCACTTGACATCAGGTGAGTTGTGGTCAAATACTTAGCCTGTCAACCATAAAAATATAAAAACTTTGTCGAACCTTTCAGATATTGGATCAAATATATATGTAGGTACGAGTACGTGTACAATGTTTATCTGTAGAATTGATTTTACTACGAAAGTTAGGGATTTCCCCATGGTATCACAACGCGTCCCTGCAGTTTCGGGACGCTAAAGTTTCTTCATTTCACTTGTACTCCGACAAGTAATTTTGCTGCACTTTGTTAAGTTCGTAACGGCTAGTTTTCCAATAAATTAATCGTACGAATTATAATGTCCCAGCGTCATAATTGTCACATTGTTGCTCCGCTAAATACAGCGAAACAAGTTCGATTTAGCTACAGCGCCATAAAAAAAAAAATTGCATTAAAAAATATAACGCATTGTCTTAGCAAGGCCCTCGAGCACGTCTCACCTCTTGTTTCAACCACGTAAGAACTTAACCTGACTTAGTAAGAGGTCTCAGCCGTCTCACAGACTGACAACGGAACATAAAGGAAAAAATACATAATAGGCATGATGACGTTAATTAAAAATCACTAAAATTATGTATTTTTATGAATTACGGGGGTACGAAATACGCATTTACTTTTTTATTAAGAGCAAGATTAATTTTTATTTTGATAAAATAAAACTACAAAACACGAAAGTCCGCCATGATATTTTATGTTGAACACCAATAATAGTAAATGACGTCACTTTTATGTAAACAAAAAATTTATCAGGAGTTTTTAATGGTGTTGTGTTACCACAGTGAGGGCCCGCACTGCACTTTAGAATACTATACACTTTAGAATTCATATTTAATAACACTAAATTATTTAATTAGCGTCTAGATTTTACGTTTTTGTTTATTCAAACGTGACGTCTGTAGCGGCACCATAGAAGCGTTTTGGTGCGAATTTTAAATCTAGAAACTTAAAGGACATTTTTTCCTACTAAACCTTTATTATCTGCAGAAATATGTTATTCATTATAAATAATATACTGTTCCGAACTTTATTGGATAATTTTTCAAAATCTGTCATCAAGCGTATTTCACAGATTTGCGAAAGATTAGATTTAAGATAGGATGTTCGTCAAAAGATAGAGATAGAGGAGTTAAGTGAAAATGCTTTTGAAGCTCTTTAAAAAATGTATGATTCATCAAGTTTTAAAACCTACCTAAAAGCTTGACATTGGCGTTATAATCATAAAATTAAAAGTAAGAAACGTAAAGTCCTCGAATTATGTTATCTTTACAATTTCATCTCATCAAAAAAACTCTTCTCACGGACTTATCAGTCGTCGTTAAATACTTAATTACTTATCCTTTTAAAGATTTTTAATGGAAGTGGCCATATAATATATTAAGTAATCTGTTATATTCGATGGTTATGGATATACCAGCCTTATCATTTGCCGGCTGGTGACCCAGTTTCGTCCATAAAGCGCGCGTTTTTATCGGATTTTATTGTTCTGTTCACTATACCGAATACTTTGTCGTTATATCCTTTTTGAATCCGGAAAAACTAATATTCAGGAGTTATTGCACCTATAATTTTAAAATGCCTCTGTAAGATATATTCGTGATTAATTCTTTTTTTGCTTTGTATGTAGTAAACGGGAAATTCATAAGTTAGTAGATTTTGGAGTCTTCTAGGTTGATAGCAACTCCGTATTAGTCATTCTGCCGGGCATTGAAGGGCACTGCAGCTAGTAAAATTACTTAGCTGTTGAGATAAACTATTGTATTTCTCTAAAGTTTTTGAAGTGATTTTACAACTAATCAACATATTGATGACCAAAGAATATATAGGACGAGTTATAAATTGTTCATGTTTAATTACAATTTATTGGTGTCATATATAAATATTTTAGAAGTTTACTGCTTGAATATGTGTTACAAATGTAGATGATAAAAAATAACTACCATGCTAAGTTGTATTTACAGCTGTTTACATCGAAGATACGTAGTGGTTAAGATAGTATTTTATAGACGCGCATTGATGGTAGCTGACTTTGTAATTCAGAAGACAATGTAGATTTTCAGAGGAAGATAATGCTATTAAATAGAAGTCAGTTTAGCATCTTTTATTCAATAGTTACTTTTTCAAATGACTCAAGCACAATTTCCCTTGTAACCTAAGATACAGGACTTTTTACATTTTTTGAACAGGATGCAATTTCTTCAAAATCCATATTTATGTGATTATCGTCTAATAGATAATGATTGTTTGTAATAATCTTCACACCGGATAGTCGTCAGTACCATGTACACTGCTACTGTTAAATCTCCATTCAAATTTATATTTTTATTTGTAAACTGGTGTACGGAAATACAATTCGCCAAAGTTATTCAGTTCCATTGTTTCCCGCTTACTTCCTTATAATTGTGTCCGATGCCATTATTTTCCCTGTTTTCGCCATCCCGTCTGGCGCATTATTCGTATACATAACCGTTCTTACTAAACAGTAGTCTCTTGGGCCTGTGAATGTATAAATAAATTGTGTCGAATAAGAGATATTTTTTCAAGATCTGTTACGATTTTATTACTAGTCGCAAGAGATTTTGTCATACATTTTTCAACTATTTATTGCTCTTGTAGATTATAATTATTCCATTCCAGGCTTAGTGTGTTTTACCATCTTCGACCACACCGTCACTTAACATCAGATGAGCTGTGGTCAAACACCTAGCCTGTCAACCATAAAAAAAATCAATACGTACAGAACATTGATTTGCAAAACAAAGTCCGGGGCATCGCTGCTTTGGCGCTTATTACTTTGATATTTTCGTTGGTTAGACTCAACAGTCCAGTAATTTCGCTAGCTGCAGTACCTTCAAACTAGAACACAGCAATGTTATAAACACTACTGCTTGGCGGCAGAATACATACAGACCACAGAATATACATCTATGTATTAACATCTGTATGCATTAAAAAAAGTATTTAAAAAGTATTTAAAAAGTTTTTAGTATTTGGTTTTTTGTTCTCTGTACTATTTACTGTATAATGATGTGCACAATAAAGAGTTATATCTATCTATCTATCTATCTTAAGTACTTCTATCAATCATCTGACTTCTATCAATTATCTGACTTCCATAGCACAAGCTTTGCTTAGTTTGGGGTCAGATGGCGCTGTGTGTAAAATGCCCTACGATATTTATTATCATGTATGTCGCGGGTGGCAATCGAACCGAATCTTACCGCTCACGAAGTTACTAACAGGGCATTTCAAGTTAAGTAACGAATATTTTTATGATTACGGGAATGTCGAGTTAAAGTTACCACGGGACCAGATAAAGTATGCACATACATTAACTAGCGGACCTGTTTACCTAGCCACACCCTCGGCGAGGGTTCGTGTCTCATCCTTTACTTATGCGAAGGCTAATAAAACGTTTGTTTTATTTATACGAGGATATCAAATGTAGATTTAAGTGCATAGGTAATTTGTAATATATAATACACAGCCCTGTTGGTTCATTGGTAGTGTGTCTGCTTCGAGAGCTGAAGGGCGTGGGTTCGATTCCCACTCAGGACTAACATTTGTGTGACTAACATCGATGTTTGTTCTGTGTCTGGGTGTACTGTATGTATTATAAGTATGTATTTACAAAAAAAAAGTATTTAAGTATTCTATCAGTTATCTGTCTTCCATAGCACAAGCTCTGCTTAGTTTGGGGTCAGATGGCGCTGTGTGTAATGTCCTGCGATATTTATTTATTTTATTTATTTTAATACGGTTAGCAGAAATTGGTCAAATGTTCTGTGATAAACTAAGCACTATTTATGACACTTTTGTAGTACAATACCTGTACTGGAAATCACTAATTTTGACAGTCCTGTTGGTCCATTGGTAGAATGTCTGCTTCAAGAGCTGAAGGGTTCGATTCCCACCCAAGACAAAACTTTGTGGTACAAACAAATGTTTGTTCTGTGTCTGGGTGTACTGTATCTATACTATTATAAAGAGGAAAGATTTGATTGTATTATTTGTTTGTTTGTATTAAATAGGCTCCGAAATTACTGGGCCGATTTTTTCTTTCAAGAAAATTCTTTCACTGTAAAAGTAATTCTTCTGTATTCTAACGGGAACGGGAACTACGTGGGATAAACTGCGAGGCGTCCGCTAGTCTATTATAAGTATGTATTTACAAAAAAAAAGTATTTAAGTATTCTACAAGTTCTATAGTACAAGCTTTGCTCAGTTTGGGGTCAGATGGCGCTGAGTGTTATGTCCTGCGATATGTATATTTGTATATTTTTATTTTTACCCAACCTCACCACGGTTGTTGGAAGACAATCTGGACGTCCTGGGCGTAAATACGTTAGCATCAATAGCAGAAAGTGAAGAAACCCAATTGTCTGAGAGTACAAAATGTGTGAAGTTACAAAACTGCTACAATGTAAGCGCCACGCTAACCATGAAAGTCTATCGCAAGTGAACCTTTTGCGTAAATAAACAGCATCGTTACCATCGTTCGTGAAACCGGTACGGCGGCTCGGTCGCGGCCAGTTTTATAACACAGACACGTCTAACGTGCCTGTGTCACGCTGAAACTAAGGGTTTCAGCTGCCGAGCCCACTCCAGCGGGCAACGACCTCCGAAGGGTTGGAGACGCTCTAAGATAAGAGAAACTTGCGGATATAGTTGAGTATTCCGAGCATCTCTTCATCAACGAATTACATAGATTGGTGCTGGTATATATATCTAGCTTTTTTGTATAGTTATACAGGCAGTTATACAGGCGGTTATACAGGCCATTCCAGGCTAGGTGTGCTTTATCAACTTCGACCACAGGTGAGCTGTGGTAAAACACCTAGCCTGTCAACCATAAAAAAAAACAGGATTAGTAAACGTGTTCTAGAGTGGAGACCGCGAATTGGCAAACGTAGCGTAGGACGCTCTGAGACTCGATGGAGTGACGATATACGTAGGACAGCTGGCGGTGGATGGAAGCGAAAAGCCGAAGATCGGGCTGAGTGGCGTGTCTTGGGAGAGGCCTAAGTCCAGCAGTGGACTACAAATCGATGATGGTGATACGGGATTAGTCACGTTTAATTATATCTGATACTACGACTATAGTTTCGGCCATATCTGGTGGTCTTCTTGTGGAGTATAATGCAGGCGCAGCCTCGTACTCTATATTAGTCGGGGTATCCGTTGTAATTAAACGTAAGTAAACATAAGCAAAACAAAAATGTGTTAAAAACCCACGTATGGAAGCTGTTCCATAATATATCTCTCTATACTATTATAAAGAAGAAAGATTTGATTGTTTGTTTGTTTGTATTGAATAGGCTCCGAAACTACTACACCGATCTTAATAATTCTTTCATTATTAGAATGCTTTTACTTTTACTGTAAAAGTAATGAGACGATCGAGGCGCTCTCCTGATGTTAAGAGATAACGCCTGTCCATGACCATTGCAGCGATACACAGAACTTTGAGTAACAAAACAACGTCCAGGGCATCGCCGCTTTGGCACTCACTACTTTGAGACTAGATGGTACATTATCCGTGATGGACATAGGCTATATTTCATTTAAAAAACAGTTAGGGATCCGTATAGAAACTTCAGTAAATTAACCCAAGCTGTGAAACATTTATCGAAAAACCCTTACATAGCATGCGCAGCGAAAACTTTTGAATATAGAATAAAGTGATGTTTTATTTATAAAGCAAATTGACAGTTTTTGGCGGGAACGCGGGAAGAGTCGTGTCGCTCCGTTGTATTTTTTTCTAAAACTAGTGTTTTGTCGAGTGTTTATGCATAAAAATGGTGGTGTTTTATTCATAAAGTGCCGAATTACAAGCGCGAGTGTGGGAAAATGATATAATGTGGTGAAACATGAGTTTTCGTGTTGCTTCCAAAACTCCATCGAAGCTTTGTAGTAAAGTTGCCACTACTTTACTAAAGCATGACTGGAATTAACTGACACAAACTTGGACTTGACAAAGACGACTTTGACTAAAACTAGCTACGATGGCACTTATTTAACTTTTGAAACTTGAAAATATATAATTACTTGACACTGGCAAATGCTAAAACGCGACGCCAAAAAAAAAGAAAAAAAAAAAAAAAAGCAAATTGACAGTTACAAAAAAGTCCGCAATGTCATATGTCTAATTGTTACAGTTGTCATCTGCACTAATTATTTATAAAAAGGAAAGATTTGATTTTTGTTTGTATTGAATTCATCATTAAAATGCTACATGATCACTGAGGAACATAGGCTATATTGTTAATCGAGTTTTGTATACCCGTGCGAAGCCGGGCCGGCCCGCTAAGTACTTTTATAATATTAGTAGAAAAATTATTTTGCTCTGTTTACATAATCGTCGACTCACGCTCTCGCTTGCAACTTATAGGCCTGTCTCAGAACTCTCAGACGTGAACTTGACGAATCAATTGTTTCAGACTTGCCTGTAACTTTACTCAGGGCTGGTATTCGCGTGGGTGGTCTCAAATCGAAACACTTCATGGGAAAATGACTCTTCAAGTGCTGACAGTTACGAATATGTATACAACGTTTCCGTGTGAACAGCGTTCGGTGAAAGAGATCAAATATTTGGTTGTTCGTTACGCATCGACACAGTTATAATGCTGTTATGATTGTATGAACCCAGAGAAAAGTACTCAATTGTGTATCGCCCAATCATTTTTCAAAGTGTAGATGGTATCTTAAACAGTGATGTAGTAAAAAGTATTTATGTATTCTATCAGTTATCTGAGTTCCATCACACACGCTCTGCTTAGTTTGGGGCCAGATGGCGCTGTGTGTATAGTCCTACGATATTTATTTATTTATTTAGTACAGTACACTCGTACTTTTTAATTTAAAGGTGAACTATACACTGGACTTTCTTTTTTTTATTACAATATATGTATAGGCTTGCTTTTGACCGCCAACTCGCCTGATGTAAAGCGAAGATTCGATTCGCGCACGTTCGATTTACTGTTCTTATACAAACTTGTAAACGGAGCACTCGATGTCCCTGAACTGTTATCTTGCTTAAATTTTCCTGTACCAACTACGCAAACCAGGGCTTCGAGGCTCAAAGTCTTAACGAACCCAGGATATTATACCAACCTCGGCAAAAATGCACCTCTAAATAGACTTATAACGTTGCTGAATAGTCTACATAGCAAACATTCCTTGGACATTTTTACTAGCACTGTTAGCAGCTTCAAGTGGGCTATCCGCAATATTAACTTAGCTGATGACATTTAAATTATTGTATTGTTGACTTGTATAATTATCTATTTTATTTTTGACCATGTAATGATGAATTTGTATTTGTAGCTTTTGACTTAATTAGTATTGTATTGTCGGTCTTTTAGAGTAGTTATTATTTTAAGTTATTTTGTTTTGTTTAATTGAAGATATTTATTATACTTTTTTTCATAATTTAAATAAACATAATTTGTTCAAATTGGCATGAAATAAAAATTAGTATTGACAATTTTCTTTATGACTATTACTTAATTTTGACTGAATATTTAATTGTAATGCATGCCGTCTTCGCCTATAACTGCTGTGACACTTATCTTGACATTATCTTGTAATTTAGTAATTTTATTTTTAATGTATTGGTGTACACTGTGTTGGTGTTAAATAAATAAATAAGATGCGGCCTACGGCGGAGCACGCTCGCCTAGAAGAAACCGATTCACTCGCGACTTGAAGACACCCAGATTGTATCTATCAGTGAACACAACTCGGGTAGCAAATTCCATTGTTTAGCGGTTCGCACAATGAAGGTAGACTCGAACCGTTTAGTTCGACTCAATAGTCTTGTAAATAGTTCGAGTGACCAGTCCTAGGGTCAGAGTTAAGGAAGCCTGTATTCCCTCGGGAACGAGAACTACGCGGGTGCAACCGCGAGGCGTCCGCTAGTAAATAATGTAGTAAGTCTCACTGCTTAGTCTTCTAAAGTTTTCTAAATAACTCGTTCTTTTGTTTGACATCGAAGAGGAACAATGCATACTCAGGATGCCATTCTAATGGAGATATCTGTTTTCCTTTGGCGTTAATCATAACACCGTATAGACTTATAAAGTATCGTCTAACGCAATATCCGATGTGTCACGTAAGAATGTTTCACAGAAATAGACGACGGTGATTGGACACGTTTCATTTTATAGTGTCGTTCAGGTGTAGGTAGAATTGATATGGTTACTGTCACTACGCCCAGCATAAAAAAAGCTATCGACAAAATCCGAACCCCAGTACGTATTCGATAGAAAAATGTACAAAAAAAATATTACACTTTCCATTTACGTCTTATGAAACGTGCGCGCTGTTGATTTTTAGTTGGTTTTAGGGTTCCGTTCCCAAAGGGTAAAACGGGACCCTATTCATGTAAAAATAAATGAAGATTTTTGTTTTGTTTTTTTAATTACTAAGACTCCGCTGTCCGTACGTCTGTCTGTCTGTCCGTCTGTCACCAGGCTGTATCTCATAAATAATACTAAAAAACAGAATAAAAAATATATTTAAGGGGGCTCCCATACAAGAAACGTGTTTTTTTTGGCCGTTTTTATAGATAATGGTACGGAACCCTTCGTGTGAGAGTCCGACTTGCACTTGGCTGGTTCTTATTAGATATTTTTCTTTTTTTTATCCTTTTCGAAATTGTGCTCAGGATATATAGAGCAGAATTTTCTGAATATGTATGAACTGAAAATGAGAATGACATTATCACAATAATTGCATACAGCTAATGAGGTAACCACATTAGGTTTTAAAACTTGAGGTTTGTTAGCTAGAGTTCCTCGCTCGTTTTGCTCGTTAGATCATGCTCTACATTTCACAGAGAGCTAATTGTTTAATGGCCTACTCTACTAATTGACATTTTTAATGGACCACATGAGTTCAATTAAAACAAAACTGCTGTTTTGATTGGTCAAAGTTAGTTAACACAATATGGGGTTTTTTTTAATGGTATAAATCTAAAATGTGTTTGTTTTTGTTTCAGGTAAGAAACGAGATCAAAAACGTCAATTAGAAAAATTATGACACAACCAGAGAAGTTTTTTTAATGTTTGACAACAGCTCTCCTGCTGTTAATTGACGGTGTGGTCGAAGATGGTAAAGCACACAAAGCCTGGAATGAAACTGGTTCTAGTGAGGCTGCCGGAAGACACCGTTAGGTGCTTGGCGGTAGATTATTGGGAGGTAGCTATCCAGCCGAGTACTACAAAGTACCACCATGCTATGGTTCTCTTCACCGGCAACTCAAGCTTTTCAAGCTTCGAGTTTGAACCCACGCCCATCGGTGTGTCAACCGACCGCTTGAAATTAAATTACAAAATATAAAACAGATTTTAAACAAAAGAGGTCACATTTATAAAATAAGTGTGGTGTGTTCCGGCAGCCTCACTTGAGAGCCAGTTCCATTCCAGGCTAGGTGTGCTTAACCATCTTCGACCACACCTTCACTTAACATCAGGTGAGCTGTGGTCAAACACCTAGCCTGTCAAACATTAAAAAAAAAAAAATCTATGTACATATTACTCAAAGGTGATTCGTTCAAGTTAAATCGATAGAAGTCTACAATGCAGTATAATTAACGAGGAATATAAAAAAGTCTATAAGTAAGCTAACTGATATACGTTCATAAATTAACCTAATTATCGCTTTTAGGTATCTAACTTAGAGCTTGCGGAAACCTAAAAAAGAAAGAAAAAAATAACGGTTTATCTATTCCGACCTGTATTATTTAAACTTAGCTAAGGACCTATCGGATTCGTTTTGGAACCTGTACTGTATTAAAAATGAAAGAAGACAAGAAAGTACCTACAATTCTGACAGCCCATACCAGTTCATAAATACGGAGCCTGAACAGTCACCCTTGCTGTCACGCTCCGTTGACGCATTGGGTAACTTCTACCGCATAAAAAAGACAAACAATGGTCGGCAACGCCTCATTACAATCCAGCCGTGTAACCTGGTTATACAGATCGATATTTTGACGAACTTATTCTTCTAGTTGACTTTTAGATTACTGTCAAAAGCCTCATTAATGGTATTCGTCAAAAAATTCCCTTGTTCTGAAGCCGTTGCAGAATTTCAGTTATAGTTAGACAACCTGTCCAAAAATTGCTGCCTAAGCAGTAGTAGGCATTAAGTTCAAAAAATTTCGAGTTTTGATAACAGAATTTAGACTAGTCATGTAATTTGTAGATGAATTGAAAGAAAGAAAGAAAGAAAATAATTTAATTTTGTAACACAACTGAACATAAGCACAAAAACAAACAAACAGAGACAGTTACAAAATAGGGGCTCACCTCAGCATAATTCCAAATACAAATACAAATACAAATCATTTATTCATAACACCAAAGTTACAGGTCATTTTTCCATTCATATTTAAAAAACTATTATCAAAATCATTACATATGTCAAAAGAATGAACATGCCAATAAAGTAATATGTCACATATAAAATAATTATGTCAATATAATTAAATGTCCATCCTTCTCAGAATAGGTCTTCCGGTGAGCCCTTGTAGTTCAAACAAAATACACTTATTGTACATATCGACTTGCATAATAATAATCAACATTACACAAATTGGCTCAAACTCAAATACATATGTCAGTATAATGAAAATGTCAATATGACAAATGTCAGAAAAAATATGATTGCTTACTAATAAAATTAAATAATCTCTTATTTTTAAATAATCGTCAAAGATCTCTTGAAGCCAAGATCTTAGCTTGGTTCTGAAGCACGCGATGGAAGGTGCATCCCGAATGGAAACAGGTATGTTCACGCTAGGAGTATGTGTTGTCTCAGAGAGTCACGTCGCAAGTGTAAAGCCGGTTGGACGTGCCACGGCTATTGTACAGAGCACAGTGTGATAATAACAGTACTCATTCATACATGAAAGCAGCCATCATGCTATCTCTAGGTGGGCGAGTAACGGGCGACAATCGCGCTATTATGTCCATACCTGGCATGCATGCCGTCGTACTGGCACCCACATACTGTGAGGAAGCTTTTGTGCAATGGCCATTTTTATCCAATGAGTAGAAAGGCCTAGATTTGAGAACCGACAATCTTTTTTTTATAATAGATAGGCTTGCGTTTGACATCCCGCAACATCCCGCCTGATGTTAAGCGAAGATGCGGTCTACGGTGGAGCACGCTTGCCTAGAAGAAACCGATTCACTCGGGACTTGAAGGTACCCAGACTATATTCATTGGGGAACACCTACTCGGGCAGCAGATTCCAATGTCTAGCGGTACGTATGAAGAAGGTGGAATCAAACTGCTTAGTTCGAGCTTTTGGAACATCAGCCATAAAGCGGTGTCGCTTTTTTTGAGATAGTAGAATGGGTAGGGTGGAATTAGGTCATGCAGATCTGAAGCGCACTCCCCAAAATGTATTCATATAAACTATGTTGTATCTACATTTGTATTGTTTTTAAATAGGATAATGGTTTGCAACACTAGCTACCACCCTCAAGTTGAAAATCTGCCGCCAAGCATCTAACGGTGTGTTCGGGCAGCCTCACTTGAGAACCAGTTCCATTCCAGGCTTCCATTCCATGTGTTTTACCATCTTTGACCACACCGTCATCAGGTGAGAACTGTGGTGAAGCTGTGGTCAAACAGCTAGCCTGTCAAGCATAAAAAAAATTAAAAAAAATTGTAGGACTTTTTGCAATTGCAGAGCTTGTGTGATGGAAATCAGATAACTGATAGAATACATAAACACTTTTTTTTTTGTAAATACACAGAACACCCAGACACAGAACAAACATTTGTTTATTCTCAAAATGTTTGCCCTGAGTGGGAATCAAATCCACGCTCTACAGTTCTCAAGGCAGATATACTACCAATGAGCCAACGGGGCTGTCATAAAAAAAAACGGTTAGTTATCTATATATTACTTCGTCTACCACATACCACGTGTCAACTAATGTTTTAACTGATTAGCTCCTACCGTTGGTATCTCTACTTTTTCCTCTATTGTTACCATTTAGTTATAGTCATCAAACATGTACATACATGCCTAGCTGTTCATTGTCATCGACTGAACATCTGTGAAGCGACGTGACGAGTTGCGCAGAACAATTGTACTATTTAGTTCGTGACCGACGCGTCCGGACATCGAACCTACGACCCGGGCATGTGCGGCATATGGGCCGTGTCTCTACAGTTTCCGGCGCCTCACTAACTTAGAATAAATGCATTTGTTTGTTGACAGTTAACTATGTTTAGGTAAAATAAATGGTGTGAAGTTTCGGTAGCCTAGTTGGGAGAGTGTCTGGCTTGAAATCGGGAGGTATTGGGTTCGAATCCCACGCAACTCTGTCTTTTCCAAGTTATGTGCGTATTGTTGACAAAATGAAAATAAAAATACTTACACTCATAACTTATAACACTTGGCTGGCTAGCTACCACCACCCTTTAAGTTGAAAATCTGCCGCCAAGCACCTAGCAGTGTGTTCCGTCTGCCTTACTATTCTCACCTAACATCGGGTAAGCTGTGGTCAAACACCTAGCTTATCTACAGTAAAAAAATTAAAAAAGATCTAGGCACTAGAGTGACAAACTTCCCAATTTCCTATCTCATACACATATAAATCACTAGCTGCGCCCCGCGGTGTTACCCGCTACATGTTTTCGGGATAAAAAGTAGCCTATGTGTTAATCCAGGGTCTCCGCTACTACCATACTAAATTTCATACAAATCCGTTCAGTAGATGTCATATTTTTATATTGACAATTTTTTTTATATATTGACGTGTATATATATATGTTGACATACCTTATTTTGATATTTTTGTTTTTGTAATAAGTGTTTTAAAACTCATTTAATGACATATTTAAAATTTTTGAAGTGACTTGTAACATTGGTGTTATAAATAAAATATTTGTATTTTGTAGTTTTTGCGTGAAAGAGTAATAAACATACATCCAACCATTCATCCAAACTTTCACATTTATAATATTATTGGGATTTATTTCTTTTGTATCTTGAAGCTTACACATCGAATTTTCGATCTGGTTTCCCTAGTGTCCAGCTACAACAAATTAACTCTGTTTTACACAAATTAGCACATTTAGCCTAAACGGCCTCCATTAGCTGCCTGCGAGCATACTCGTGAAGGCCTAAAAAGTCATGAAGCCACGATTCCGGTGCAAGACCAACCGACCAAACAGCTTTTCAAATGGACAAACTCAATGGTGTGCCACTTATGAAATTTAACTGACGCTGCTACTATTACACTGAATTGTTTTACAAAGTAAGCGCAGATTTTAATAAGAAAAAGAAGAAAAAAAAACATTTTTTTTGGCACACACAACACTACAAATAAATGATTAAAAAAAGGACGACAAAAATAACAATAATATTAATAGAGAGTTAAATTAGTGTAGATATAGCCTTGAAAATTGTTATCTATATTTAGTAAGTACATATATATCGCTGAAAGAAGTAGATTTAATCATATTGACATAGCTAATTTTTTTTGTCATACAAGTAAAAAAAAAAATGAACTAAATGTTAAATAAATAGTTAATAATGGTTATCATCACCGTTATGTTTTTTTGATCCACTGCTGGGTTAGGTTTCTCTCTTACTATGCTATTTGTCTAGGTTCTACGCTAATCTAGTCTAGGTTCCACATGGCATGATGAAGGGTATTGCAACTAGCGGAATTATTGGGCTGTTAAGACTAACCATCAAAATTCTCAAAGTAATCAAAGCGTCACAGCAGCCATGCCCCGGACTTTGTTTTGATACTCAAAGACCGTGTATCGCTGCAATGGTCATGGACAGGCGTTATCTCTTACCATCCAGAAGAGCGTTTCGTTCGTCTCGTTAATTTACATTAAATGTAATGAAGATCTGTCGTAGACTCTACTTGTAAATGAACGATTAACCTTCGCTTATCCTGCCCCCTGCCACAACTCTATTTTATCTTTACATAATTTACGTGTGAAAATTAAATATAGTAATTAAATTACGCAAAAAAGTTTAAAAAGACACGTTAAAATATGGCTAAGAATTGATCGTTTTGTCAAGGATTAAAAGTACCCATTCCGTTGAGAAATGAAAATGTATCTATTCTAATTTCTAAATGTATTCTAATAGTGATAGTAATTCCGCCTAAGTTGTCTAGTTTATTGCTATTAGGGGTGGGTTACCAACAGAACGTCCTCAGGATATATATATATATACAACAACCTCGGATGTTGAACAGGCCATCATAGGAAATGATATCGAAAATGTCTAAACAATCGGATCCAAATATATATAAAATATGTATCTTAAGTTTTCTCGTGAACTATTCGCATAACTTGCTCCAGGATCTGCTTTTAGCATCTGGAACAATTTCTTTAGATGAAAGGATACCGACATCTTGTTAAAGCTCGTAAAAGTTTCAAGTTCATGGTTCTTAGAAAATCTCAAAGGGTTTCAAACTTTATTTTTCCTTGGCCCATCTTACAGTCTCTGCACAAAAGTAGACAATGTTGATGCGTTTGTCAGTCAGTTTCTTTAGTTTATATGGCTTAAGATATTTATTTCTCATAAGAATATAATAATTTCACTTATTTAACTGAGAAATACAATGTATTATTAAGACAAGTATAAATAGGCGACTATTACAAGCGTTAGAACTTAGGAATATATAAGGATTTATGATTTAAATGTACTAAGGGAATCAAAAGAGGGAAAAAAGAGAATCAGTTGACTGAAAAATACTGTTTGTAATACTGTTTTTGTTTAATTATACTTTATACGTATTTAAAATATATAACCTTATTAGTGTAGTATAATTCGAAGTAAGGATGTTGATGTTCAAAATGAAATTTTTTTTTTTTAATCGTAGAACATTACACACAGCGCCATCTGACCCCAAACTTAGCAAAGCTTGTATTATGGAAGACAGATGACTGATTGAATATATTTTTTATTTTGATTTTGTAAATACATACAGAACACCCACATAATAAAAAATTGTTTATACCAGAAAATGTTGTTATGGGTTATTTAGTTATGAACATTATTTGTATCTACATTTTTTTCTTTTGACATAATTATTATTTATAATACTTTTCTATACAGATTCTGCACTTCACTCGAGTTCTGCATAACTCTTGAGCCTTGACCCGCTTGTCATGCCCTATTCCGTATAAAGTTAACATGATTCTTTACTCTTTGTATGCCTATTAAAGCTCACGGGTTTGCATACACGCGAGCCCCAAACGCCGCAGTGTGACGTCATAAGGGCGGACGTCCGAAATGCCTATTGTTGTCTGCCCCGGTATGATTGATGACCTTCAGCTCCGCAAGGCGAATCAGCAGGAATTTGCTTTACGCTGTCACTCGACTGTGTCTCCATCATTATGCTCAGTGTAAACAAATGGGCGAAATCCACCTACCGAACCTGAGGTGAGGAGGGCTTAGATAAAGTAACATTCGAAAATCGATAATGCTGATTGACATACTCATAAGCTGCCCACGTGACATAGCGACAGCTTATGTCAATTCCGTACATTTTTTTACTTTTCCATTAGCATTATCGCTAGTCGAATGTTTCTTTCCCTCTGAACAGATTCCCTTTTGTTACAATACCTAACATTTTTATCAATACATTAAATAGGACATCCTATTTCGAGCACAATTTTTTTATGACAATAACAATAAAAAATAAAACAAATGAAACATTCTTTTGGTAATAAAATATAGGGCATTACTGCAGCTAGACCTTCAATATGAACGATATATTTCAAATAATTATCGTAAAGACTAGATATATCTGTGCAAATTTTTATTTTTTTACTTTAAACGCAAATTTAAAAAACTGCGATAGGAAACGCCATTCTGCAATATATGACTGGGGTGGGCGTCTTAAAACACCTTTTGTTGTCTGGTTTCATTAAGAGCTCACAGCATTGTGTTATCTTTTGCTTTTAATAGGTAGTTATTCAAGTGGATGTTTTAAAGAAGTAAAAAATTACTGCACTATAATCACCAGAAAGAAACCATCAGAAAGTAATAAAATGATTACTTTTTAATGGTCAGTAAGAATTTTTACCCCTCAAAAGATGGTGTAGTAATAATTTTGAAATATGTCGTTTTGGTTTGTACTCTGAAAAATCCAAGTTTGTGATCTCGAGGAGTAATCGCTCGGGCCGCCATCGTAGATGAAAATATTATTTTTCTTCAAAATAATACCTCAACCCCATTCACGATTTCCAAACTTCGACTTTTGACTTTCAATCTTCGTGCATTGTGCGGACTGCTGGACAGTGGTGCGCTACCCGAGTGAGTGTTTCCCGATGTATATAACCTGGGTGTCTTTAAGTCGAGAGCGAATCGGTATCTTCTATGCAAGCGTGCTCCATCTTAGACCGCATCATCACTTAACATCAAGTGAGATGGCGGTCAAACGTAAACCTATTTGTTATTAAAAAAACGACTAAAATACGTTTAATACAAAATTGTGTTGATTCGAAAGATCATATTATCAATTTAACATTAATCAAAGATTGCTCATAAAAATCTCCATCGCAATTACCGCAACTACATTCTCAATTTATGGAATGAGCATCTCTTGTTACCAATCAAGTTGCCACTGCGTCTAAAGATTTACTGCTCGTAAATGGGGTCTATAAAGTTTCCGCGAGCAATAATTTCCTGTTCATATTGAGAGACGTCGATCTTCTGTAACAGCGTATTTGCATTGCAAACGTCTCGCATGCCTGCTTGCCGGCGACCATGACTCTGCGAGCTGTCACGTCTAACTTACATACTAATGTTGATGACTTACCAGTGGCTGTCCTATTAGCTCATTTGGTAGAGTATCTACTTCAAAGATGTAGGGCGTGGGTTCTATTCTCACTCGGGACAAACATTTGTGTAACAAGCGAAAATGTTTGTTCTGTGTCTGGGTGTTACAAAATAAAAAGTATTCTGTCAATGTTTAAGGTATATATTTAGTTTATATCCGCTTAACAGTCGTTTCAGTTATAACAGTGATAAAGATTTAAATTTAACTAATTTGGCAATAATTAAAAAAAACTTATCCGAAACTTAAAAACTTTAACAAATTAAACAAAAAACTAATTAAAATAAAATTACTTTATTCAACTTTACGAGTGCTTGGCCGAAGTCTCAGTCAACATGTCGTGTGACTACAATGAATTTACTTTAGTACAATAAATATGTATATTATTAATAAAGAATGTATACGTAGGTATATATAGCAAAATGTTTTAATTATACTGACTACTTAAATATGACGAATAAACTTCCGTAACACGTCACCCTCCCGACTCGCCGTCAGTTCCCGACAAGATACTTATTAATAGCATAACTATTCTTATTGGAAGTTTACTCTCACAGGAGTGAGACATCCACTACAGTGGCACAGATCAACAACAACCCTGTGACTCATAACACGACTCCCAAAATAACATTTCCACTAAACGATCGGCCCTTACAATACGTATTTTTAAATTGTATTTACCTTTATCTATGTTTTTTTTTTTAATGTAAATAGTAATGAGACGCTCTCCTGGTGGTAAGAAATGACGCCTGTCCATGACCATTGCAGCGATACACAGAACTTTGAGTAACAAAACAAAGTCCAGGGCATCAGTACTTTGGCGCTCGTTACTTTGAGACTTTCGACTTTGGTTAGTCTCAACAACCCAGTAATTTCGCTAGCTGCAGTGCCCTTCGAACCGGAACACAGTAATGTTTACACACTACTGCTTGGCGGCAGAATAACTGGTATTGCGGTGGTACCTACCTAGACGACCTCCTGCTAAGGAGATCTACCACCAAGTATGTACATATTATATCGTCGAAGCGCCCTTCTTCCACCGATTGAAGTAGTAATAATTATACCCTTGTAAGTATTTCGGGATTGTTGGAATTTTGAAAGGTATTGGAGCGATTTCCTAATAACTCTTGGTTGAAAAATTCACGAAATTCGAAGATAAATTCTTTTGATTTCGATGAAGGCGATAAAATGGAAACGGGCGAAGATGAAAGCATTGTTAGATCTAAAAACACCTGATGAAATGATTCTAACAATCTTTGGAAGATTTTGTTTTTAAATAAAAATCGATTGATCTATAACGATTCCAGATAATGATAAATTGATGTTTTCATATCGAGTCGCCAGTCTAGATTTCTACTATAGTGTGAAATAAAAATAATAATAAGTAATGGACCACAATGTGTTATTGTTTATAATAGCTGAACGATCATCACGATAATATTGCCACAATTAGGAAAATATTTACAATGGGCGGACGGAGCTATAAACTATGACGATAGAGTATGGCCGCGAAATATTCAGGTAAAGTGTTAAAAACAATACTTATATATGCACAATGATAGAGGTGTGTGGCATTCGAACCCAGGACCTCCAGATTGGAAGCCACACGGTCAACAAGGTTGCTGAAACTTTAATAAACAACAACAAATAATCATACTTGTATGTTTTTAAAAAAACCGGCTAAGTGCGATTCGGACTCACAAGTAGGGTTCCGTACCATTATCTATAAAAACGCCAAAAAATCACGTTTGTTGTATGGGAGCCCCCTTCAATATTTATTTTATTGTTTTTTAGTATTTGTTGTTGTAGCGGCAACAGAAATACATCATGTGTGAAAATTTCAACAGTCTAACTATCACGGTTCATGAGATACAGCCTGGTGACAGACGGACGGACGGACGGACAGCGAAGTCTCATTAATAGGGTCCCGTTTTTACCCTTTGGGTACGGAACCCTAAAAACAAACAATTCTAATTCATATGAGAAACACCAAAAAAAATGCCTTAAAATTGATACTAATAAAATGTTTAATTACCACACTAATATTATAAAGGTGATAGTTTGTGAGTGTGTGTATGTTTGTTACTTTTTCACTCCTAAACGGGTGGACCAATTTTGATGAAATTTGGTATAGAGGTAGCTGGCAACCTGGATTAACACATAGGCTACTTTTTATCCCGAAATATACGGGTAACACTGCGCCCCGCAGTGTTATCCGTATATTTTTTCTACATGTTTTACATGTTTACCCGCTACATGTTTTCGGAATAAAAAGTAGCCTATGAGGTAATCCAGGGTCTCAGCTACCTCTATACCAAATTTTATCCAAATCCGTTTGGTAGTTTTTGCGTGAAAGAGTAAGAAACATCCATCCATCCATCCATTCAAACTTTCGCGTTTATAATATTAGTAGGATGTATTTATAAAAAAAAAGTGAAGTACTCTGTCAGCTGTCTGGTTCCCATAAAACAAGCTTGGCTTAGTTTGGGTCTAGATGGCGCTGTATGAATTGTTCTCCAATATGTATGCATAGCTGTTCGATTATCCATATTATTGAATTCAACTTTCTTCTTTAAATAATTTTTATTATCAATTTATCTTTCTGTCATTCATAACCATATAACTAAACAAATAATTGGTGCTCGAATCAGTCGAAGGTCATGGTCTATATTCGGACACGGTGCTTGTAAACTTTTTTTACGAGACTGAATCATTCTGAGTATCCATTCGTAGTGCTGCGCCTTTATTTTACTTTTCATTATCGATAATTATAATCCAAGAATTATCAACTCAAATGGATTTTACTTTTGAAAGCCAGTTCCATTCCAGGCTAGATGTGCCGTCTTCGACCACACGCCACACGGTCTAACATTTTATGAACTGTTGTCAAATACTCTTCCTGTCGATGATAAAAAAATCGATCAAGTGCGAGTAGGACTGGCGCACGAAGGGTTCCGTACCGTTATCTATTAAAAAATCAAGTTTATTTATTTTATTTTTAGTATTTGTTGTTATAGCGGCAATAGAAATACATCATCTGTGAAAGTTTCAACTGTCTAGCTATCACCGTTCTTGAGATAGAGCCTGGTGACAGACGGACGGACGGACGGACAGCGAAGTCTCAGTAATAGGGTTCCGTTTTTACCCTTTGGGTACGGAACCCTAAAAACACCTGTTGCATTTATATCGTCAATTGAAATATTGGATTGTGCTATACCTTAACAATAGCATGTAAAAAAAATATCGCTCTATCGATGTGAATGCAATGTTGTAGTAAACAACAGAATCCGTAACTGTGTTGACTTTCTCACGACCGTGTCCTTGATTTACATTTCAATGTTTCGTGAAATCATTATTACAACATGACAGTATGTAATTTATCTAAGTAGGTATATCTATTCTTCCTTTGCTAATGGTAACTTTATTGGTACCTGTAGTATCCATAATTACTACTAATTTTGTGAACAAAACCACTTTTTTTGGTTCTCCAACTAAATTACGTCCGGTGCTAAAGGTTGTAGTTTCAATAATTAGATAGATAGATATAAAAACTTTTTATTGTGCACACCAAAAATAGAAAGAAAAGTACAGAAAACAAAAAATTTTAAGTGCTACAAGTGGCGTCGTTATCGCTAAGAGCGATCTCTTCCAGCCAACCAAGAATAGGAAAACACGATGCATCTTAAAAACAGACGAGCGATTTTGTAACTCTATTATAGTTCAAAACTTTAAACTAGTAAATGTACTGCATATAGTATGTAAAAAATAATTATACATTTAAACTAGCTGCGCCCCGCGGTGTTACCCGCTACATGTTTTCGGGATAAAGAGTAGCCTATGTGTTAATCCCGGGTCTTAGCTACCTCCATACCAAATGTCATCCAAATCCGTTCATTAGTTTTTGCATGAAAGAGTAACAAACATACATCCATACACTCTTACAAACTTTCGCGTTATATTAAATAAATAAATAAATATCGTAGGACTATACACACAGCGCCATCTGGCCCCAAACTAAGCAGAGCTTGTGTGATGCAAGTCAGATAACTGTTAGAATACATAAATACTTTTTTTTTGTTGTAAATTCATACAGATCACCCAGACACAGAGCAAACATTTGTTTATTCACAAAATGTTTTGCCCTGAGTGGGAATCGAACCCACGCCCTACAGCTCTCAAGGCAGATATACTACCAATGAGCCAATGGGGCTGTCAAAATGTTATGTTGTATGTTTCTTCTGTGAAGGCTTTCCAATATTATCTGGAAATATTGTAGGCATGTACCCCTTTGTCTTCATAATACCAATGATTTATCATCCAATTTCCTTTCCACTGCCCTAAGTTACAAGACTCGATCTACAATATTGCGATACGACACGATCTCTGTCAATGCAAGCTTTATAAACGATCGAACTTTCGTGTATTTCGTGTTTTCGAGATTTGTGCTCTATTTCTGTGGTGAACGTAAATGTCTCATATATAAGAGAATTTGTTTCTACATCAATTTCTTGAACTCAAAGCCCTTATTTTAATTTGTTTTAAAATCCCATTTATGCCGTCAGGTTGTGTTTTTGATATAAGTACGTATTTTGGCAATTAGCGAAATGAACATAATTTTTTGACATTTTGATTTTGTAAACTATTTTATGAACAACTAGCGGACGCATTGCGGTTTCACCCGGGGATAGTATAGCTTCCCAACGGTGAAAGAATTTTTGAAATCGGTCCAGTAGTTTCGGGGCCTGTTCAATACAAACAAACAATCAAATCTTTCCTCTTTATAATAGTATAGATAATATGTGAATTTAAATATGGACTTGATCTAATTTAAATGATTTATTATTTCTTAAGATTCTTTTGTTTTCTGTAGGTACTTTTTTCTATTGGTGTGCACAAGAGAATCTATCTATTATTTTTATACAAAAAAATCTTCAGTTAAAAAATTTAGATAGTAAAGTACCTACTAAGAGATATTAAGATTTTACGAGCAAATTTTATTTAATAAAGTGTATTACAATTCCCTTCTAACGTTACGTTATGTGGTTCATCAGACGTATTGTAAGTGTTCAATACTGTTCAGTCGTTAATAACTTAGATTATTTCCTATTATCTTATATCTGTTTTATGATGTGCACAATAAAGAGTTATATCTATCTATCTATTATTAACAGCAAGTAAATCATCTCCACGTCAATATGAATGGCTTATTTATTACGCAAAGATTGACACATTGATCTCCAGTCAGCGTTCGCCCTCAATGAGCCACACAACTTGAATGGTCATTGTTGACTGACCCTGACTTCCACGGCATACGAATTCACACGTACTCACGATTACACTTTGCACTGCTAGATCAACATTGTCGTGCGTATCGTTTGTAGGGGTGTCTGTTTACTTGTACAATAGAAATTACAAGTTTTTTTTTTTTTTTATAATTGATAGGCTAGATGACCACAGCTCACCTGATGTTAAGTGACGGTGTGGTCGAAGGTGGTAAAGCACACCTAGCCTGGAATGGAGATGGCTTTCAAGTGAGGCTGCCGGAACACACCGTTAGACGCTTGGCGGCAGATTTATCAACTAGACATTTTTATGTGATGATAGCTAGCCAGCCCAGTACTAGAAAGTATCCTACCACCATGTCTCAAAGTAATGAGCACCAAAGCAGCGATGCCCTAGACTTTGTTTTGTTACTCAAAGTTCTGTGTATCGCTGCAATGGTCATGGACAGGTGTTATCTGTTACCATCAGGAGAGCGTCTCGTTCGTCTCATTACCTTTACATGAAAAAAAAATTACTTAACGTACCTACATATTTGTGTAGGGTATTTCATTTAGGAATTTAGGAATTACATTTAGGAATTACATACATTGTCATATTTATATTTTTTTCTTAGACAATAGACAATAGACAACACTTTATTTACTTATTATACTATAGTCTGTTTCTTACGTATTTTGATACGAGAGAACCCTACTGACTAAGCTAAATTAACATTCCAATCACGGCGTGTTTCCTCATTGTTTTTTCACGATGATTCACCATTTAAGACAATAGTTGAAGGGAACGAATACCTACTTATCGCCGAAGTTTTTCTCGACTTTGTGATGTAACTGGAATTATTCCAAAACAAATAATAATAGAATAGAATATAACTTTATTATACACCAAAAACAAATTACAATGAAACAGACCACATTGAATACAAATATGAAATGTAAAAAAAGAAAGAAATAAATAATAAAAAAAAGAAGAAAATATATAACCATCATCATCATCATCCGCCTATATTAGTCCACTGCTGGACATAGGCCTCTCCCAAGACACGCCACTCAGCCCGATCTTCGGCTTTTCGCTTCCGAAAAGCCGAAAAGCTTTGGATGGAAGCGAAATATATAACAAAACAATATAATAGATATTTTATGTATAAGGGTGGTCTTATCGCCTAGAGCGATTTCTTCCAGACAACCTTTGGATGGAAAGAAAATTTAATAAATATTAGGTTGGTGTATAAAAAAATAAATAAATAAAAAAACAATACAATGTGGCTCGAGAGAAAAAAAAAACAGTTTTACTGAAAACAATACGGATAGTAATTAGAAATACTAATGAGTGACGAGACTAAGTAAAATACCTAGTAAAGCAATTATTTGTAGCTCAGTGGTTAGCGCCCCAAAGAGAGTGGGTTCAAACCTTAACAATGAGATAAGCTGCCGGTGATGGAAAACATTGTGAGGAAACCTTATGGCGGTAGTGTACTTGCTAGTATTCGGCTAGCTAGCTACCATACTCAAGTTGTAAATCTGCGACCAAGCATCTCACGGTGTTCCGGCAGCCTCACTTGAGAACCAGTTCTATTCCAAGCTAGGTATGTCGTCTTCGTCCACACCGTCACTTATCAGGTGAGCCGTGAGACTGTCAGCAAAAAAAAAAAAAAAATTTGTTGAGGGTTCACATTAGAAACAACATTGATAATTATAATCTTACATAACTAAAGTAAATAGTAAGCTATTGGCGTTGTTTGTTTAAAGAAGCACAACATGCTATTTTTAAATAAATAAATATCGTAGGATTACACACAGCGCCATCTGGCCCCAAACTAAGCAGAGCTTGAGCAGCATTTTTTTTTTATTTTTTTTATGTAAATAGTAATGAGACGAACGAGACGCTCTCCTGATGGTAAGAGATAACGCCTGACTATGACCATTGCAGCGATACACAGAACTTTAAGGAACAAAACGAAGTTCAGGGCATCACTGCTTTGGCGCTCATTACTTTGAGACTTAACTACTTACTACTTACTTTGGTAGGCAGAACAATATAATATATCGACAATAAGTTTATTTGAACGCGTCCCCACACTAGCGCACTAAATATAACATTTCTAGTTTACAAAGCTATTCATTAAACATCCGCAGAACCAAAAATAAAGAAAAAAGTATCGTGACTCAACTCGAAATAGAAGGCATAATTTCGGATTGTTGTTTTGACGTGGTTCTGGCGTAGTAAATACGGGGTGGTCCAATATTCTCAGCTTATTTGTGGCGATGATAGCTCAGTGGTTAGCACGGTAGGTTTGCATGCCGTGGGTTCAAACTCCAACAATGAGCTTGAGCCGGTGAAGGAAAATATCGTGAGGAAACCATAGCATGGTGGTAGAGTACTTTCTAGTACTCGGCTGGCTAGCTACCACCCTCAGGTAGAAAATCTGCCGCCAAGCATCTAACGGTGTGTTCCGGCAGCCCCACTTGAGAGCCAGTTACATTCCAGGCTAGCTGTGTTTACCATCTTCGACCACACCATCACTCAACATCTGGTAAAACACTTAATATGTCAACCATAAAAAAATAGACTTGTTTCTCACTCTTCCCCTTGGTGTTAAGTAATTATGTGGTCTAGGATGGTAACGGACATGCATGAAGGTCACATGAGAGTTAATAAAGCGGTTACGCATCGCTCGGGGACCGTACATAATTAGATTTTCTACTTTCTAATTAGATATTTATCGTTTACACTTCCCGTCCGATACCAAGTCAGGCGGCGAGTCAAAGAAATGACCAACGAGTGGAAACATGAAACGACGGTAGATATATTAATTTCCTGTCAAGTGATCATTGTGAAATGAATCAGAGAAATTATTTCAGTAGATGTGATTATTTTTTCTGCTGGGATGAGTAGGGTATGCGCGTGTAATATTAGTGTTCATATGGGATAAATTACAGTAACATTTCGATTTGGATAATCCCACTAATATATTATAAATGTGAAAGTTTGGATGGATGGATTTTATTTATTCATTTATTGAGGCTTTACATTAGCAACTACTATGATAATTATAATCTTACATGACTAAATTAAAAAGTAAATAGTAAGCTAATTGCGTTGCTTGTTTAAAGAAGCACAACATGCATTTTTTAAATATAACAATGACGATATAACTAATTAAATTAGAATCAAAACCAAAGCATAATCAATATCAAATTAAAAACTGTAATCAAAATTAAAATAAATCCAAATTCATAATCAATTGCAATCATAATCAAAATTAAAACCAAAATTATCATTGAAACAAAAATTAAAATTTAAATCAAATCTAAAACTGATATTACAAATAAATCAACCAATTTAACAAATCCTTAAGGTGGACTGAAAGTCCCATTAAGTCTTATCATTGACAAACATAGTATATGTTTGTTACCACTATTAAAAATTTCCAAAACTTTACGAAGTCATGAAAACCGTTTAGAACTTTGTCAGTCCCTAGGCATTTACCCTGGAGACCGTTTTAGGCCATTGTTAAAACTTTTTCTTGCTGTCCTTTGACAAAGGTCATGTTTCCTTCCTTGAGTTGTAAATATAAATAGAGGTCTTTTAGCGACGATGGAAACCATTTTTTTTTAATAGAGTGATAGGTACAATTACAGACCTTAGTCTATAGTTTTTAAGTAGAATTAACGTATCACCGTGAAACTATGGTCCAATTACAACTATTTGGCTTTTTTCATGCTATCACAAACTACTTTGGAATTTGCTGCCCGAGTGGGTGTTCTCTGATAGATACAATCTATAGTGCCTTCAAGTCGCGAGTGGTTCGGTTTCTTCTAGGCGAGCGTGCTCCACCGTAGACCGCATCTTCGTTTAACATCATGCGAGTTAGCTGTCAAGCGCAAGCCTATTTGTATCTGATTAAAAAATTATTCGGTTATTTTGGTTAAAAATCAAACTACTGTGCCGATTTTGATGAATTTTTTATTGGACTAAAATATATATACTCTTAATTAAAGAAAGAAAAATTCCAAACCATTTTATAAGTGACTAGCGGACGCCTCGCGTTTCACCATCGTAGTTCCCGTTCCTGTGGGAATACAGGGATAAAAAGTAGCCTATGACCTATCGGGGATAGTGTAGCTTCCCAACGGTGAAAGAATTTTTGAAATCGGTCCAGTAGTTTCGGAGCCTGTTCAATACGAACAAACAATCAAATCTTTCCTCTTTAAAATAGTATAGATAGATAGAGTTCTGAGGTAACAAACATTAAGAAAATGCAACCAATTGGAGAACCTCCCCTTTTTTTGAGTTGGTTGAAAAGAGAAGTCAATCATAGTGTCTTACAAGGAGACTAAAGTCTGAGAGAAGACTATCAAGACTGGAAATTACTCCTCAAATTAAATTGATCTTTATTTGAAGTTTCTCTATCACTTACTCACTATACAGAATTCACATCCATATAATTATGTATATCTCGTAATACGTTTTGACTGAGTGAATGTTTGTAAATCCAAGTTTCTAAGCGAACACTTGACCAGCTTTAACCCCAAACTTTCCTCTCATACAGTCTTACGAGTTAACAAATTGGGCGTAACTATTCAATCACCATCCAATATTTGCAGTTAGACACACAGTGGTCAGTAACCTCGATGATGTGAAGCATTTTTTGCTTGTTAATGGTATAGGTGGCATCGTAATGGATTTCCTATTAGCGATTTCGTCAAGCTTTGGAGCTATACTGATTGCTTTGCAATAATAATTAGATTTGGGAACTTGTGATAGTTTAGTTGTATTTATTGACCACTAGCGGACGCCTCGCGGTTTCACCCGCGTAGTTCTCGTTCCCGTGGGAATACAGGGATAAAAAGTAGCTTATCCGCTTGTAGCTATCATCCGGGGATAGTGTAGCTTCCTAATGGTAAAAGAATTTTTGAAATCGGTGCATTAGTTTCGGAGCCTATTTAATACAAACAAACAAACAATCAAATCTTTCCTCTTTATAATATTATAGATAGATGTAATGATGTATTCGTATGTGTAGCTTTTTAATGAGTATTAGCTAAATGTTTGACTATCATTGTTTTTGACTGAATATTTGATTGTAATGCATGCCGTCTTCGCCTATAATTGTTTTTATTGTATTGGTTATATTGTTAGCGGACTTTTTGAAGAAATAAATAAATAGCTTCCTTTCCTACACATGCATTTTAAAGTCAATCATCCAAACTTCATCCAATAGTTTTTTTTTTATTGCAGACAGGCTAGGTGCATGACCACGGCTCAGCTGATGTTAAATGACATTTTGTGATTTTAAGTGATGGTAATCACACTTGAAATGGAACTGGCTTTCAAGTGAGGTTGCCGGAACACGTCGTTAGATGCTTGGCGGCAGATTTTCGACCCGAGTGTGGCAGCTACCCAGCCCGAGAATCAGAAAGTACCCAACGACTACGGTATGGTTTCAACCCGATGCTTTTGCTTTACTGGCTGAATCTCATTGTTGGGATTTGAACCCATGCCATTCTACGTGGGAACCAACCACGCTAAACACTGACCTATCATCGCTACAAATTGGTAACGCTGTAAAAACGTTCAAGTCACATTTAAAATGATAAGTGATTTTTTAGAATACCTTTGACAAACGATTACAATAGGATTCTGTAACTACACAAATTTGTTCTTTTTACTGCAAAATGTATTTATTATGAGGTGAACCTTCGGAGTGCGATGCGCTCTTAACCTTGATAATTCTAATGGTCACGATTTTTTTCCGTAATGTTTTGATTATTTTAGTATTTGACCAAAGCTCACCTGATGTTAAGTGAAGGTGTGGTCGAAAATGATAAAGCAAACCTAGCCTGGAATAGAACTGCCTATAGAACACACCGTTAGGTGCTTGGCGGCAGATTTTTAACTTGAGGGTGGTAGTTAGCCAGCCGAGTACTAGAAAACACCCTACCACCATTCAATGGTTTCCTCACGATGTTTACCTTCACCAGCAGCTCAAGCTCATTGTTTGGTTTGAACCCACGCCCTTCGGCGTGTGAGCCGATCGCGCTAACCACTGAGCTGTCATCGTTACAAATAAATAAATAAATATCATAGGACATTACACACAGCGCCATCTGACCCCAAACTAAGCAAAACTTGTGCTATGGAAGTCAGATAACTGATAGAATACTTAAATACTTCTTTTTTTTTTGTAAATTATTCATACTTATAATACATACAGTACACCCAGACACAGAACAAACATTTGTTTATATCACAAAAATGCTTGTCCTGGGTGGGAATCGAACCCACGCCTTTCAGCTCTTGGAGCAGACATACTACCAATGAACCAACAGGGCTGTCCAACAACTTACCCGTACAATGAAAGTAATCATCTTAATAGCATATAATAATATATTATTTTGCTACTGGTAAATGTATGGCTACAGAGAACCGTTTTGATAACCTGTCTATCGAATGATTCCGATCATCTAAATAGTCTATTTAATTGGACCACACGCAAAAGAGCAACCGCGTGGGATCGCTGCTCGCTGCATCATAATTGAAGTCGCCATCTACGCAGATCTATGGTAATGCGGGTACTATATTACCTCAATAACAATCACATGCTCTACTGTATCATTTGAAAACAATCTTTAACAACAAGGGTATAAAGTCGTAAACTCTCTCTGAGACTTCCCAGGCAAGAGCTGCTGCAAGTCGTGGAGTCATGTTGTGAATCACGAGATGACTCTTGTACCTTCGTTCCGATAAGCTTCAAGCTGTAATGAAGTAAGCAATTGAAGCGAGTAAGATTAGCAGATAGGCAACAATTTGTTAATATGAATATACCATACATTTATACATTTATATTTTTACTATACATTTGCTTAGTGATAATAATTAATCCAGTTAAAAAAGGCATGTTAAAAATAGTTGTTTTTTTTTTCATAACTGTTGTTGGCCTAAAAGAGATCGCTAGCTCGTAAGATGGTTTTGTTTTCTGTAATTTTTTTTTTCTATTTCTGATATGCACAATACAAAAGTAAAACTCTTTTTCAATCACAATTGATTGAGTTATTAAATTCTAAAAATGCTTTTTTTGGGTATATTCAAAGTAACAAATCTTAGTTTACTGTTTAGATTTTAATCGTTTTTTTTTAAATGTAAAAAGTAATGAGACGAACGATACGCTCTCCTGATGGTAAGAGATAACGCCTGCCCATGACCATTGCAGCGATACACAGAACTTCGAGTAACAAAAGCAAGTCCAGGGCATCACTGCTCTGGCGCTCTTTACTTTCGAGACTTTCGATGGTTAGTCTTTTTTTTTTTTTTTTTTTTTTTATGTAAAAGTAATGAGCCGATCGAGGCGCTCTCCTGATGTTAATAGATAACGCCTGTCCATGACCATTGCAGCGATACACAGAACTTTGAGTAACAAAACAACGTCCAGGGCATTGCTGCTTTGGCACTCATTACTTTGAGACTAGATGGTTAGTCTCAACAGCCCAGTAATTTCGCTAGCTGCAGTACCCTTCAAACCGGAACACAGTAATGTTTGCACACTACTGCTTGGCGGCAGAATATCTGGTACTGCGGTGGTACCTACCTAGACGACCTCCTGCTAAGGAAATCTACCACCGAGAAAACAGCCCAGTAATAATAAATAATAAATAAATATCGTAGGACTATACACACAGCGCCATCTGGCCCCAAACTAAGCAGAGCTTGTGCGATGGAAGTCAGATAGCTGATAGAATACATAAATACTTTTTTTTTGTAAATACATAGGTACTTATAATACATACAGAACACCCAGACACAGAACAAACATTTGTTTATTTACAAAATGTTTGGCCTGAGTGGGAATCGAACCCACGCCCTACAGCTCTCAAGGCAGATGTACTACCAATGAGCCAACGAGGCTGTCAGTAATTTCGCTAGCTGCAGTACCCTTCAAACCGGAACACAGTAATTTTTACACACCACTGCTTAGCGGTAGAATAACTGGTACTGCGGTGGTACCTACCTAGACGACCTCCTGCTAAGGAGATCTACCACCAAGTAAGTACACTGTAAAATAAAAGGCCAGTGAATAAATAAAGCGATTTATCTCCGATATTGTATTCCAGTCAGGGCAGGCGTATCTAAACGAGTATCTGCCTAGCATTGAACCAGTTTTCAGATATTGGTTTATACTTTATACGTGTCTACGTAACGGTAGTAATAGTCGCAGGGTTCACTTGACGCGTATACGTGACAAAGAATATTGTCTGAGTTGAGGTAAATGTTACTAAAAAAAAACTAGCTTTTTTTTTGACGTGAATGCGTCTTTTAATTTGCGAGTTTTTAGGGTTCCGTACCCAAAACATAAAACGGAACCCTATTACTAAGACTCTGCTGTCCGTCCGTCTGTCTGTCTGTCCGTCTGTCACCAGGCTGTATCTCATGAAGCGTGATAATTAGACTGGTGAAATTTTCACAGATGATGTATGAATAAAATAAATGTTTAAGGGGGATCCCATAGGTACAACAAACGCGATTTTTTTGCTCGTTTTTGCTCGATATTGATAACGGCACGCTTGAAATATTCCTGTGAATATTTCAAGCGTGCCGTTATCAATAATCCGTTGCCGTTATAATATATATATTATAATATTGTATTCACTTCAAAAATAAATAATTGAAATCATATTAATATTTAAGGAGGGTCTCCCATACAACAGACATGATTGGTTTTGCCGTTTTTATAGATACGGAACCCTTAATGCGCGAGTCCGACTCGCAATTGGCCGGTTTTTTTTATGTTGTTTAGAGAAACCGCTCTCGGGATGCTAAGCAAACTCCTGCCCGTAGCCGGCTGGTTTTAATACAGCAAAATGAAAACGCACTAAGCATCTCTGCATTCGAGCTAATCAAAAAATAAATAAATATCGTAGGACATTACACACAGCGCCATCTAATCCCAAACTAAGAAGTCAGATAACTGATAGAATACTTAAATAGTTTTTTTTTTTGTAAATACATACTTATAATACATACAGTAGGTAAACCCAGACACAGAACAAACATTTGTTTTATACCACAAAATGCTTGTCCTGGGTGGGAATCGAACCCACGCCCTTCAGCTCTTGGAGCAGACATACTACCAATGAACCAACAGGGCTGTTACCACTTACCATGCCATTACTTTGAGACATGCGATGATGAGTGTCATTAGCAAAATTTGGTTGCCAAAAAAAACACATCGAGCAAACAAACAATTTTGGTAACCCTGATAGACAAAACTCGTGTATCTACAGTCTCTAACCAAGTACGTGGACGCCAACTATGGAGTTTAAGGACAAACTACTCGAGCACGCCAAATAGGACTAATTGACAACGGGCCAGGCTAAATTGGAGCTCTGTTGTGCATTCTGAACTACTTTCGTGAGGATCGTGTCGATAGTTGCTTGGTTTTGGAATAAATTCCGTAAACAGTGTGGTAGAACCTATAACAATGGATTTACGAGCTAATTCCAAACGTTGTTCAAAGTAAATGTTTTATTTACTTTTTTTTTTCGTACAACACTCGATCAAATTTTATTTTATTTATAACTTTGTTCAGATTTATATTTGGGTGATTGAAGACCAGTTTTTAGGGTTCCATACCCAAAGGGTAAAACGTGACCCTATTACTAAGACTCCGCTGTCCGTCCGTCTGTCCGTCTGTCACCAGGCTGTATCTCATGAGCTTATTATGACCGTGATAGTTAGACAGTTGAAATTTTCACAAATTTAAAATCCATTGCGTAATTTAAAATATCTAAGCGTACAGACGGTGGGAAGTGACTTTTTTTCTTTTTATACTTTGTAGAGATTATTGCTACTAGTTAATGTATGACTACAGAGAACCGTTATGAGTAGCAAAACAAAGCCTAGGGCATCGCTGTTTTGGCGCTCATTACTTTAGAGATCTTCGATGGTTAGTCTCAAAAGCCCTTCTGCTTGCGGAGGTCTAAGCTACGTTACAGGCGGCGGGAAGCTACTTTCTTTTATACTATGTAGAGATTGGTATTTTAAATATTATTCCAATACAGTCGTCAAAAAAATAGTAACACATCTTTTATTTAATTTATAACACAGCTTTCATTTTGTCAGGTAAATGATAAAATAGCTTTGTACAACCTACATAGTATGTATATTGTATATACTTTCATTGTAAAATTTGGTTTAGAACCCTGAGGAAGTAAGACATAACATTATTTCCTTATTTTTCGTGGTTTTGTTTAATTTTAACATCAAACTGGTTTATATTCTCCTTTACAAATAGACATGCCTCATAAATATACATTGATGCTAATGGTAGTAGTTTTTTTTTTTAAATATTGGTGTATAACTTTGTCTTTGTGTGGCTCCAGTTAGAGCTCTGATATTTATTATCATTAGCGTCTTAAATATGTTCATAGCATTTAAACCGTACCGCAGATTACTTGGCCTACCTACAGTTAAAATAATCTTGTATTTTTTCTTTGTTTTCAGGCATCCATGGACCTTCCCCCAGACAAAGCGAAGTTACTTCGAAACTACGACCTCGAGAAAAAATGGGAGATCATCTGCGACCAGGACATGGTGCAGGCGAAAGACTCTCCGGCGCATTACCTCAACAAACTCAGGACATATCTGGACCCTAAAGCCTCCAGGAGTCATAGGGTAAGATATTTACGCCAATATTTTTTATTTTGTAGGACATTCCTCACAACGCCATCTTACTACAAACTAAGCAAAACTTGTGCTATGGAAGTCAGATAACTGATAGAATACTTATTTTTTCTTTTTATATACATTATTACAATACATACGGTACAACCCAGACACAGAACAAAAACTTGCTTATACTACACAATGTTTGTCCTTACCATAGTAAATAAATGAATATCGTAGGACATTTCACACAGTTTCCGTACGAAAGTACTTTCTAAAGGCTTTTTAGCAAGGGACATGACAAGACACGAAAACCGCGGACAAAGCGTAAGATCACAACGACCCGCACCCCGAGGGCACCAGCGCGCGCGTACCGTTAGCGACGGAGACAATGCTCCATACATCACGGACACCGATACAATCTACAATTTGTAAACACACAGCAATAACGATGGAGCATGACTCCTAGAGGCTCGGGAAGACATCGTTAACGTACACAAAACAACTGATAGCGCATTCTCTGTAAGGCGATTTTGAAAACTTTTTGTTCGAATAGGCATGATTACAGTAATTAGAAATCACTAAAATTATTCGCTGCACGCGCGTCTACCGGACATCAAAGCGAGGCGCGCCTCCCTCGCGAGATCGTCCCTAGAAATTCGGAGGAGTCTGTCAGCGAGAGCGATGCACAATGTCAATGTGCAAAATGACAAAGCAAAAAAAAAAACCCGTGTCAACTAAAACGGCCATTGAAATGCCGCTGAGAAGCAGCTGAGTAAGAACTTCCACTCGCGGCGAGCAATTTCCCCAGGGGTCGTGGCCTCTGGCGCCCAGCTTTGGCAAAGGGGACAAATCTTCGAGGCCAATCCTCACCACGCTATACCAAGAAGGTGGTGGAAGGACTGAACTGACTAAAATTATGTGTTAAAGAAAATTGAGTCATAGACTACGAAATATGCATTTACTGTTTTATTAACAGCAAGATTGATTCTTATTTTGATAAAATAAAACTACTAAACACGAAAGTTCGCAATGATAATAATATGTTGAACACCAACATATGACCAACCAACCAACATCCTATGATATTTATTTATTTTACAATCAAATAATAAATAAAAAAAATATCATAGGACATTACACACGGCACCATTTGACCCCAAACTAAGCAAAGCTTGTGCTATGGAAGACAGATATCTGATAGAATACTTAAATAGTTTTTTTTTGTAAATACGTACTTATAATATATACTGTACAAGTGTACACCCACCAATCAGAGTGAGTGACGTCACTATTGCGTAAACAAATACATTTTCGGGAGTTTATAATGATTCGTTATACTACACTGAGGGACCACACAACACCACTTTGAATTCATATTTAATGACACAAAATAACTAAATTATTCAATGAGCGTCTAAGAAACGTCTAGTGTTTACGTTTTGTTTATTTAAAGTGACGTTACTAGCGGCGCCATGACACTAGAAAATTTAAATCTAGATACTTAAAGGACATTTTTTTCCTACTAAACTTTTATTATCTGCAGAAATATTCATTATAAATAATGTACGTTTCCGAATATTATTGGATAGTCTTTCTAAATCTGTCATCATGCCTATTACTGCCTGTTAGCTATGTTCGTCCTACCTACGAAGACTAACCTTGGAGATGCATGATGATGATGATGGTTATTATAATTACGAACTGCAATAAACATTTGGCTTTGAGCTCAAGTTATCAGAATAATTTATTGCTCGACTTAACAAACATGCGAATACGAGTAGATATGATAGCCGCATTAAAGCGATGACATCAGACCCCGATGCAGCTACCGACACGAGCTGCGTGGGTCGGTGCCATTCGCAGGCCTTTACGAGATCTGGAGCTAAAACATCAAGCCGCACCTTAATGGGCTACAAATCGTCGAGAAAATATTACAACTAAAATTTCTGCGACAGATATGTAAATATTGCCATGTCCCAGTTCTATTTGCTAGTAGAATTAAATGGGGGATCATGAATCTCACCATTGCATGTCTTAAAGTAACGAGTATCAATTTAGTGATACCCTAGACTCTGTTATTCAACGTTCTGGATACATACATTTGCAATAATCTAGATTGTGCTACTGTTAGCTCATTTGGTAGAATATCTACTTCAAGAGCTGTTTGTCCCAAACTTTATGTGACGTTAAATGTTTGTTCTGTCTGGGTGTTCTGTATGTATTACAAGTACGTATTTACCAAATCTGGTTCCCATAGTACAAGCTTTGTTTAGTTTGGGGCTAGATGGCGCTGTGTGAAATGTGTTACGATATACATATATACCTACGTGTTTATAAATTATAAGTATAATATCTGGTCTTATTTATTACAATTCACAAACTTTCAGTATGCCCCACGTATTAACGGTTTAAAGCTCGCGGCTGTCTCAACAGTACAAAACGATTGCGGTTGATCGACTTTATACCACTTACAACTTGCTACCTAGCAAAAAGTAAACAGCTATTGTAATTATTGATCCGTTGTAGTACCACATTCCGCACTATTGTTTTTTTTAACAGTCTTGTGTCTTAACTTTTTGTGGGATGTATCTGTCAGGTTTGCGGTTCGTCGTGAGTCTTGATTATTCGAATGGATAGAATAGTACTGTTAGAATTCACTCTGATCACAATTTAAAACGAATGAATATTAATAAATATTATGTCATAAGAGTTTGTGGCTACATGACAAAATCACGTCACGACACCGAAACGTTTTCCAAAACTTGTTTTATTTTGATGGAATTCGGTTGCTTGCACAAGTGTAAGCGAGTGATGTAATGGGATGCCATATGTGTTTTAATGTTATTTCCAAAACTCTGTAGATGCTTTCATTACAGTATCAACCACGTAACGAGCATGTTTTGCTAGCTAAATGCACTGAAGTATTTATGTAAATTACCAAAGATTGGCAATCAGCAACTGTAGTGGTCTAGAAATCATGAATCAGTGCCGACAGACGTAGTCTTATGTGGGAAATAGGGAATTTCCGTACCATATTCTCCATGTACTCGTAACATGGCTCCAATACAACGCTTGTGGTTTCTGTTACATCACCCTATCGCTGTCACACGAGGAAAGGTGGCTAGAATAATAAAGTATCAGAGTGACGTGTTGTTAATTTCTCTTACGTTTCGTCTCAAGAAGAGATTCCTCAAAGAAAAAATTCACTTTTTTTAAACAGCAAAAAACAAAAAAGAGGAACGCCCATCGTTTTCCCCCAGCGTTTTGCTAGGCCTGCAATAGACTTGATCTAGTTCTATTTATACGATCATCATTATTATCTACTTTCCACCATTTTTCAAATTCTACTTTCTTTATCCCACTATTGTGTCTATCACCTCTGGCCGTTTTGTCTAGTACCGCTTAAATAATCAAAATTTCGACTTGCGATGATAATGGTATCGTCGACCCATCTCGCTCCATCAACCCTCCTCTTTGCTTTAGACAGTCTTTAAAAACCTCGTCATCTGTACTTCTACCAACAGTTCCGCCGTACCCTGCCAAGCTTCACCGTTTTTCAATTCGTACTCACGCGGCGTTAGATCTTTATTTACTCTAAATAGGTTCACGTTTGACCTTACCCTGCCCGATGTTAGCAGTAGTGCAGAAGGTGCGACACGTAAAAAGAACCCATCACATATTCTGCGAGTAGTCTTTGAAACGTACCTAAGCACAATTCTTATCACCGCTAAGTTTGAGATGTAAGAATTGAAAATAATCGTATTTTAACAGACAACTCGTATTTAACTTCATCTTGACATAGATGTGAGTGTAGCTTAGAATAATATTTTACAAGTACTTTTTCTCAAACATTTAACGGCAATCTCTTCATAGCTTCGTTAGCAAATGAATAAAAATTTGTTGACTGCTAACGGGATAATTGTCTCTGTAAGTGCTAAAATGAGGGGACTATTTTTTTTTAAGGGTGGTTAAGTATTGTTCAGAAATTGTGATTGTGAATGTCCCACTGTATAGATAGTTGTTTGGTAAGATGGTGAATACAGAATAGCCCAAGGGTGTCTTCGGATAATGCTATGAGCTTTCTGATCTGACCTCGAGATTGCAGACCCTAAGAGATTCCGACGATAATGTGTATAATTACATAGTGCACCGACTTATGACTGATTATGTCGATTAAAGCCAAAGGTCTTTGAAAACGTTAGTCCAAATAATGTTATGAGAATCGCTTAAAATTATTTAAAAGCTTATTTGGTCTTTGGCTTGTTAGTCCTTTTCTTTTGAGATACCGAACCCTAAAAAGTGCTATTTCACATTATCTTACGCCTACTTATGTAAAAAAAATGCATCGACAAGTATCTAACTCGCTATACTCTCTAATTCCCTCCCATAGCAGGTCTCTCATTAACCTATCCAGGGTAAGTACGTCAGGGTCGGCTTTAAGAGGTCGACCCGAGCTCTCATTGCTGGCACAATGAGAATTTCTGACTCATGCAACCTCATAGTCTCGTGTCGTGGTGAATTCTAATCGTGGTACAAGTCACGAGTAGTTCTTTCTAAAATTTAACCCCGATTTTTTTTTAGTTGACAGGCTAGGTTATAGGCCCAATTTTTTTATGTAATGCTATTACATTGAGACGAACGCGACGCCTTCTTGAAAGTAAGGAATATCGCCTGCCCATGACCATTGCAGCGATACCCAGATTTTTTTTTATTTAATAAAAAAACAAAGCGATGACATAAGTATAATGTTGTCCATTGTGAGAAAAATCATAAAACCTATCTTCTTGTATTATGGTAGATATCAGTAAAGTTAAAATAAGTATGGATATTACAAACTTTTATTTACTGGTATTTCGATAGAAAACAAAAATATGCATGAATGAATAAATCATCATCCACTCTGCTAGATTGCTTCACTCGTGGCTTAACAACTTCCAAATAAAGTGAGAGTATGTGGAAATTAATCACCTTGATGGCTGGTTAAATGTCGCAGTTCATTATGACATCCATTAATTTTGGGAATATGATTTATGTTCGCATGCTTCTGTTAATGGAATGCCATATATTATTCTCATTAGTGGTGAATTGGTTAGGGAAAAAATAAATACATTGAAACGTATTCTACGTTATTTACAAGCGCATTTCGCTCTACTGAATAACCTTATAAATAATAATTAATTAATGCACAGTGTTAAGTAGTGAGGACCTGTAATTTGCAATTCTATATCTGATGTACTCCAGAGAGACTCTATCTTAATTGAATCTTCGGTGTTATTTTTTTTGAGAGAAAGAAAGAAATTTTTTTTTTGTAACAATTACAAACCACAAAAATAAAAACAAACAAACAGGGACTAACAGAAAGAATTTTTTGAAGTTATATTTTCTTTCTAATAATCTTTCTTTCCATAAATTTTCATATCATGTGACAAATTTCTAGTGTTATTTCTTTCATTATAATTTCAATTAGTCTTAAATATAGTTATCATAATATATCTACGTTTCTTGATGAAAAGCGACGTTGCAGCGAATTGTACGTTGATCTAGAAGAAATCTATTCACTTTAGCTTTAAAAACGCCAAAATTGATCATAGAAAACAAGAAGGCAATGAGTTCCATTCATGGGCCGTTCGCGTCAAGAAATTAGAGCCAAAACGTTGCCAAACCATGACGCGGTAAACTTTAGGTAGGTTGTCGCTATAGGCGCCATGTCACCCGTTACCTAAAGTATTTGGCTTGCCATTGATTGCAAAACATGAATCATGGATTTGTTCCGAGCGGTATACGCTGAGGCCCGATAGCAGCAGTATAATTTAATAAAATGTGATCGGTTAAAGAGAATAAAAAGATGTATTTTCTTCACTTGCACCAATCACCAGCCGTGGTGGGCGTTCATAGACGTGTGTTTGTCTAACGTATAAGGACATGCGCTAATCTCATCTCTCTCCGTATTTATGATCGCTATCTCCGAGCTTTCTCTTCATATCGCCCCGTGATCACCTTTAGGCGTGCAGAATGATCTTGCACGTGTGTAAAGGTCGGAATACCTTAGATCCTGCAGATTGGTTTCGATTTAGAGTTAACTCGATTATTTCTTTTGACCTTATGACGTTGCACAATATTTGAATATTTCTCTTCATTCTAGTCAAACAGAACGACACTCTATGTGAAAAATCTTTTAATTTTCAGAAAAGAAAAATGGTCGGTGACTCAACATCCACACAAGTCCTCAGAGATCTGGAGATATCACTACGAACCAATCACATAGAGTAAGTTACCCGCTACATTTTTTGGGATAAAAAGTAGCCTATGTGTTAATCCAGTGTGTCAGCTACCGCTATACCAAATTTCATCTAAATTGGTCCAGTCGTTTGAGCGTGAGGAAGAATCGGAAACAAAATAAATACATATTCATAGATTAAGCATACAATACTCTCCGACATTTTTTAATTTTAACAGCGGCGTTTAAATGCGTTTTCCAAGATGAAAAGTAGTCTTTGTTAACATTCCAAATTTCATCTAAATTCGTTTAGATGTTACAGTGTGAAATAGTACTAATAAACAAAAATACTAACTTTCGCATTCATAATTATTAGTGTCATTTTATTTTCTATCTGTCGTGCTCGGAGCAAAATATGGTATAGTAGTATTACAAACACTGTAGTATATATTTTGATTTCCAGATGGGTACGAGAGTTCCTGAACGAACAGAACCAGGGTCTGGACGTGCTGATAGACTACCTGAGCTTCAGGCTCAGCATGATGCGGCACGAGCAGAGAATCGCCCTCGCCAAGAGCCAATCCAGTGATGGAATCAACCAAGGTATAACCGCAGCATGTACTACGGTATGACGAGAAAAATAAAAGGAAAAATTTGCGCGGAGTCATAGTGACGAACTAAAAACTTCTATAGTAATTTAAATAAATGTAAAAACCCCCGACGCCAATAATACACATAAAACCAAATTTCGAATCGAACAGTGGTAAATACTCACATACATTAGGGGCTGTTTATCTTCAAGCAGCTGAAGAGACTTCTAAGAGAGTCATAGTTAAGATCACTTTCGATCAAGTCTATAAAAAAAGGTGGCAGCCATGTTGGACAAAACATGCTCAGTCTTACTTTGCCCTGCAGTGAATACAACGACGTCTGAATGCAGCGGACCGACAGACGACCGTAGCACCCTGACAGCCACGTGGCGAAGACGCGCGCGTTCCGCAGACTCTGAGGCAGAATGCGCGGCCAGTCCAGCCGTGGCCCGCAGGAGGACGCGCCATGCCGCCAAGCTCAATATGGGAGCTTCCACGGATGATATACACGTCTGTATCATGTGTATGCGAGCTATCATGAACAATAAGGTAAGCCACTGAGGCAAAAGGGTGGTTTAAAACAACCACGTATGCGCCGGTTTGAAAGATACTGAAGGCCATAAATGGTTTTATGGTTCATATTTCCGATAGAAGTAAGAGGTAGCATCACCCAGTTAACAAGCTTGCAAGGAAGCATAATTTCATTGCTGAGAAAAGTATTTAAAACAGCGTTGGTAAGATCATTTAAAATTTGCGGTGAGCGTTGATGCGTATGTAAAGGGGCTCTTTAAACTTACACCAGAGTCGTAAGTCCTAGGCAGTGTACTGGTTCTCATCCCTGCAACGCGATGGACTCGGCACCCGCAAGGCGGTACCATTGGATGCTGAAAAGTTTCGTTTGCTAGCACAATCACAAAACTAATGATATTCAGCATCAAATGTCTCAGCAATGAACCCTGATGAGGCGATGGTCTGGACTTTGTTTTATTACTCAACTAGCGACCTACCCCAGCTTCGCACCGGTGCAATGTAGATATTAATGTGGTGCATATGCATGTATTATACATATAAACTTTCCTCTTGAATCACTCTATCTATTAATGGAAACCACATTAAAATCCGTTGCGTAGTTTAAAAGATATAAGCGTACAGACGGCGGGAAGTGACTTTGTTTTATACTATGAAGAAATGTTCTACATACCACCGTAAGGGTTAAGGCAGGCGCCCTTTTATTTATGAAATCACGCCGACCGGATCTATGTGCATTAATCACAATCTACGAGCTTAGGATACAAGCTTGTTGAAGCGAATTAGGAAGTCGTAAAGACGTGCAATGGTAGGTCTGCGGTGCATTCATGCAAGCATCATTCAAAGTTGAATCACTTCAATAATGAGCGTACAAAGGCATGACCCTTATTGTCGTCAACATTTGCATCGACATTAGAGAAGGTAAGTACATAACCAACTGTCATCACAGCCTACAGACTTAATTTTATTTCTTTGAATATGAAGTCTTACTAGAATCTAGATGACAAAAGCATCCGCACATATAAACAAAGCCCAAATAAATAACACTTTGTAAGTTTCTGTCCTGTTCAAGGCGAAAGTGTTGGAAAATTAACAGACTCTATAGCTAATTTTCATTTTTTATGTAAGAAAGGTGCTCGCTTAAGCGTGGGCCAGACTATTGTAAACAAGCCCTCCACATCGCTCTCCACCGGCGGTTTACAACAGTGTAAACACTTGTTTGCAACAAAAATTCGTTTGACCTTCAACAACCTGTGGACCTGTGGACGGACGGATGCGCGTTGTTAACCGCGTGTCGATACCACCTTTGTAGAAGTGGGAGCCTTGTTGTAAACTAGTGTGGACGCAAACACCAACCGTGCGCTCCACAAACCTTCCACCAAGGTGACCCCCTGTTGGAAGCTTGTTTACAACAGTCGGTCCCACGCTTTACCAAGAAGAAACCAGTTCACTCGAGAATTGATGACACTTTTTTGTCAAATGAATTATATCTTTGTGTGGGTACTTTAAAAAGGTGACAAGGTTAATGTTTGATTTTAGAATTTTTCATCCACAGTACGGCTTCAACATGGTAATCCAACACCGAGAAGCCATAAACAGCATCGCTCTCTCCCTCGTCCACCACTCGCTCCGCACTAAGGCGCTGGTCCTAGAACTGCTAGCGGCCATCTGCCTCGTGAAAGGAGGTCATCAGATTATATTATCGGCGTTCGATAACTTTAAGGAGGTCGTTCAGGAGCCGAGGAGGTTTCACACGCTCATGGATTACTTTATGAACTACGACAACTTCCATATCGAGTTTATGGTGAGCTTCTTTTATTAATTTCTCTCCCTAAGGAAAAATGTGTATTGTATAAAGGGTATTGTTCAGCTTGATTGTTTGAGACATTGTCATAGACATTGTCATCGTTTCAAGTCTTTTCAAAGTCCCCTGACTGGTTTGATTGTTTTAGAGTAATCAGTAATGTTTATTGGCCCCGTAAATAACAATAATGTTACAGGTAAGTCACTTGTTACAACAAAAAACTTACAATAAGATATTCAAAGCGTATAATTTAAATTTAATAAATTAAGTTAACAACAACGAACATACTTCTATTTATAGTGCAGGTTATGTATATAAGAGACTTTCAAAGAAATATTTAATGTAATTCAAGAAAACATAACTTTTTTTAGTTTTGATTTTTTTTTTTGATAGGCTACGTGTTTTGATCACAGCTCAACTGATGTTAAGTGAAGGTGTGGTCGAAGATGGTAAAGCACACCTAGCCTGGAATGGAACTGGTTAGATGCTTGGCGACAGATTTTCAACTTGAGGGTGGTAGCTAGCCAGCCGAGTACTAGAAAGTACACTACCACCATGCTATGGTTTCCTCACGATGTTTTCCTTCACCAGAAGCTCAAGCTTTGATTTGACGAATAACTGACAGTAGTTCCTATTTTGCATGCCGCAAGGCAGAATATGGCGCTCTTTAACTTTTTAAATATCTATTATACCCATATACACAATGAATGAATTTGCATGAATATACATTCAAGGCTTATATGACGTTAATCACCAATGAAACGAAGACAAGATAATTAAACGGCTAATCTAATAATTTCAGGTGGCATGCATGCAGTTTGTGAACATCATCGTCCACTCTGTGGAAGACATGAACTTCAGAGTGCATCTCCAGTATGAGTTCACGGCTCTCAACTTGGATGAGTACCTGGAACGGCTTCGGCTCTGTGAGAGCGACGACCTGCAGGTAAATTGGCGAGTCATTATAGTTAACTTACTATAAATCATAAAGAGATATATTTTTTTTTGTATAAGAATTTCATAAAGCTGAATGTAGTGATCCCCTTTCGGCCCAGTATACGCTAAGCTTATAATCCTGTATAATTCAGTGATTTTTTTTTAAGTTGACAGGCTAGGTGTTTTGCCACAGCTCACTTGATATTAAGTGACGGTGTGGGCTAAGATGGTAACACAGTTAGCCTGGAAGAAATAAATATCATACGACAAAAAATTTTGCATACCGAAAGGCGGGATATGGCGTGCGGTGTTTTTAATTTCTACCAACTGTATTTTACCCATATACGCAAATAAATGATTATGATTATCATTATGACTATGATTATGAAACTGAACTGAATGTAACTGGGGTTAGATGCTTGGCGGAAGATTTTCAACTTGAGATTGGTAGCTAGCCAGTCAAGTACTAGAAAGTACCCACCATGCTATGGTTTCCTAGCGATGTTTTCCTTCACCGGTAGCACACTACAAGAGATTGAAAATTTCTTGAAAAAAAATTTTGAACATATTGTGCAATTTTGCTGAAAATAAAATAAAAATAAATAAATATTGGAGGACATTTTTAACACAGCGCCAAAAAAATCGTAAATAAAATCTTTAAAATCGTTTCGTGTTCTTTGTTCTAGGTCCAAATATCAGCGTATTTAGACAACGTGTTCGACGTAGCCGCTCTCATGGAGGACAGCGAGACCAAGACTGCAGCCCTGGAGAAGGTCAACGAGTTGGAGGACGAGCTCGGACATGTGAGTAATGATGACTCGTCATTCTATTACTGATTGAAGCTTCAAAAAAGCTGTGAGAGAATTGTATAGCTGCTTAAAAATTAAAAAAAGATAGTTCTCGTTCCCGTGGCAATACAGGGATAAATAGTAGCTTATGTCACCCGGGGATAGTGTAGCTTCCCAACGGGGAAAGAACTTTTAAAACCAATCCAGTAGTTTCAGAGCATATTCAATACAAACAAACAATCAATCAAATCTTTCCTCTTTATAATAGTATAGATGATTTCCCAAAATGTTGACTAGTAATAACTTTGGCATTATAAAGTAGACGAAAATTATAATTGCACATTTACGATGTCTTACCCATTAAATTTTTTCTAGTAATTAAAAACTTCTTCAAGCGGTCCCTCATTTCTGAGGATCGTGGTCACTACAATCACTTTAGACGGACAATCTGCCTCCATCGACTCCGGTCCGAAGTAGCCCTCACCACCTGGTAGAATTTTGAAGAGGAGGTGACTTCTTTCACTTGGTCAGACCATAGTGTAAATAAAAAAAATAGTGATGTTTTTTTTTTTTTATGGTTGACAGGCTAGTTGTTTGACCACAGCTCACCTGATGTTAAGTGAAAGGTGTGGTCGAAGATGGTAAAGCACACCTAGCCTGGAATGGAACGGAACTGGCTCTCAAGTGAGGCTGCCGGAACACACCGTTATTTGTTTTAACCGTATAATTGTTTTAAAAATGTAAATATGTTTTTCCTCTACAGCCTTTTTTACAAAGCCTCTAACTGAATTTGCAGGCGCACGAGCGGCTGGCCGCGTTCGAAAGAGAAGCAATCGCAAAACTTGCGACTTTGGAGTCAGAACTTGCGCAAGTCAGGCAAGAAAGGGATCAGCTCGCTGAAGCCAGGAGACAAGTTGTTGAAGAGGTATGCAATTTTATAAAAAGCAAAGTTCTTGAACTATTACTTTGACAAGGACTGACCGCCATATGGAATGCTACTTGAATAATCATTGTCACGGTAAACGGTCTTTTTGCGAAAATCATCAATTTAATATTGACAGATTCACAGATCGTGTCTAGCTAACGCGTGTCCATGGCCATACCAATTGACAGACCGTCGAAGTCAATCAGTCCACTACGCTAGCCAAGTTTTTATTTTAAGTAAATGTAGGAAGACAAACGATACGCTCTCCTGATGGTAAGATAATTATAATGCATGCCCATAACGATTGCAGCGATACACAGAACTTTGAATACAAAATATTTTGATAAAAAGTAATAGAAAAACGAATACCTAAAAAGCTCCCGCGTTTTTTTTTTAAATTTGGTAAACCATTGCTGCGTCGGTAGGCGCGCTTACCGGCCAGTACTTTATCGAAGCGAATTGCGTTCAAACTTTTTAGTTAAATGGTGCTCTAAATTCAAAAGTCATTTCGTCACTGATATTAAGTGTGCCGGAATGACGCTTATCGGAGAACCCTTCGCCTCTTTTCTAATAGAGGGGATGAAAAATTGAGTTATTGCTTCCAGGTATCGACGCTGAGGCGGGCACAGCAAGATTCTCGAAACAGGCAGTCGATGTTGGAGTCTAAGGTGCAGGAGTTGGAATCCTTGACGAAATCCCTGCCGAGAGGGGCTTCCAGTAAGTATTGAATTTTCTCAGCTCGTAGCTTTATTCATTCCTAAAATTTCCGACTTGATTTTTTTTCTAAATAGAGGTAAGGTTTGCCTGTCGGTTAGTAGTAACTTTTTTTTCAAATTAAGAAAAAAAAGTGTCGCTATTGGGAAAAAATATTTAATAGGTACCTACGTATTTCATGTAACTTTATAATTATGATAACTTTATTTATTTGCACTTTACCTACTATATTTTTTCGATACCTTTTATTCTACTGATTAGATATATTTAAAAAATGTAACAAGTTCAAGCTGTACTGTTTCATAATTTGAATCAATAATTTTTTTTTCATAAAATCTACTCCATTAATCATTGAAATTCTCTTTCCAGTGGGCGCTATATCATCGCATGCGCATTGCAACGGCAACGTCACCAACGGTCACCTTTCATCTCCCTCCCCTCCCATTCCAAACGGGGACACTCCGGTACACAAGCCGGTACCACCCCCTCCGCCCGCGCCGGCGCCTCCTCCCGCGCCTCCTGCAGCCCCCTGCCCCCCTCCTCCCCCGCCGCCCCCTCTGGCCTCGCACGCGCCCCCGCCTCCCGCGCCACCTGCCCCCGGCCTCATGATGCCACCACATCACACGGACGCCATGACCATCAAAAGGAAAGTCGACACTAAATACAAGCTGCCCACTTTGAACTGGATCGCGTTGAAACCCAACCAAGTAAGTGTTTCACTTTCAGTTCAAATGATCACATTTTATATTTATATGGAAACTGAAAAAACAATTGAATCGGCTTGTAAAGTATCAAAATTATGGAGTTATTAGTGAAAATGATTTTGATGAAATCTTATAGAAGTTTTTATAAAATGACCGTCGTTCATTAGCCGTATGGTGTATAACAACACTATTATGTTTAGCCAATGAACGAATGAAGTAAGTATTCCATTTTTTTTTTACTTATGTGGGATTACCCTCGTGCTCTGCTTCGACTCCTTGAAGAAGGCCACCAGATGTGGTCGAAGTATCCGACAATGTAAAAAAAAATGTATCAAAATCAGGTCTGTTTCCATAGTAAAAATTTATTTATATAAACTTCAGCCAGTAATTGAACTTTAATTGATAAAACATGCCAACAATGTTTACAGGCTTCGTGAGTACAATTGTCGAGTAAATGTATTAAAAATATATTTCCCTATTAGGTTCGAGGCACGATATTCAACGAGCTGGATGAGGAGCGGCCGCGACGGCGCATCAACTTCACCGAGTTCGAGGAGAAGTTCCGCATCGGAGGCGTGTGTACGACCAACGACGACTCCTGCGAAACTGACACGCTCGCCTCCTTCCCCAGCAAGCGCTTCCGAAAACCTGACACGGTCTCGCTGCTGGAACACACGCGCCTCAGAAATATAGGTAACTAGCAGCTCGCCCCAGCTTCGCACGAGAAAATAAAACTCAATTAATAAATTTATCGATCCAGTAGTTTCCAGAGATTCAATACAAACAAACAGAAAATTAAATCTTTCCTCTTTATAAGAAGTAGATGAAATTTATAATAGTTAGACATATGATATTGCGGACTTATTTGTAGCTGTCAATTTGCTCTATAAAACGTCACTTTATTCTATTGTCAATAGTTTTCGCTGCGCATGCTGAGTAAGGATTTTTTCAAATTTTTCACAGCTTGGGTTACATTATTGAATTTTACATACGGATCCCTAATTGTTTTTTAAATAAAATATAGCCTATTTCCACCACGGATAATGTACCTAGCATTCTAAGAATGAAAGAATTAAGATCGGTCCAGTAGTTTCGGAGCCTATTTAATACAAACAAACAAACAATCAAATCTAAAGGGCTCATCTATACTATTATAAAGAAGAACTTTATAATAGTATAGATGAGCCCTTGGTTCTAACATTCCAGCCAGTTTTCACTTCCCATTCCAAGCTTTCGACCACTTTTCGAAATCATCAAGTCATTTTTACACGACTGCTTAAAGTGCATTATGTATTTAAATATTTACAGAATAAGTATTCTGTAAATAATGACTTGTACGGGCATTTATATAATTACTTCGGGTTTTCCGCCGAGTTACAATCTACAGAGCTTCAAACGAAGGGAGAATAGGGTCCTCAAAAGGTAGGCAACGCACTGGCAATGCCCCGTGTATTGCAGGTGTCCATAGGCGGCGGTGACCACTTACCATCAGGTGGGCCGTCGCTTGTTTGCCACTTTTTTCACATTAAAAACAAACATTTCATACAAAATTGGAACAAAACTATTGTGTCATTTAAAAAAAGACAATAAATGAAACCGAAACAAAATGTCATACAGCATTTAAGCGTTTAAAAATAAAAAACACATAAAAATCATATAATAAATAAATATAACACAAATTTAAAATAAAATAAGCTTGATAAATTATGTGATTCCTTTAAGGATCACAGATCTCTAAATATATCTCTATGTCATAATATTTATAACAACCTAAACACAACAACAACACAACACAATCACATAAAAAATTGGTAAAATAAAAAAATCTAAACTACTTTACGAAACACTACAGAATTATTTACTTTTTATTCCAGCAATATCACGAAGAAAACTGGACACGCCTGTCGAGAAAGTGATCGTAGCTATAAACAGTCTAGACCTAAAGCAACTCCCGCTTGAAAGCGTCGAAATCCTCCAAAGAATGGTCCCGACCGAAGCCGAACAGAAAGCCTACAAGGAATACGTATCAGAAAAGAAAAACATCAACCTGCTCACAGAAGAAGACAAATTCCTCATGCAACTGACAAAAGTCGAGAGAATATCGGCTAAACTGTCAATAATGAGCTACATGGGGAATTTCTTCGACAATATACACCTGATAACTCCTCAAATACACGCGATCATCTCCGGCTCATCTTCAGTGAAATCGTCACAGAAGCTGAGGAACGTTTTAGAAATCATTCTGGCGTTTGGAAATTATCTGAACAGCAGTAAAAGAGGTCCAGCGTACGGTTTTAAGCTGCAATCTTTAGATACGTTGATGGATACGAAGTCCACAGATAAGAGGATGTCGTTACTGCATTACATCGTGGCTACGATCAGGCAGAACTTCCCAGAACTGTTGAACTTCGACACAGAACTCCTGTATATTGACAAAGCTGCACAGGGTAAGTCAACAAACAGAATATTCTACTATTGAGCGTATCATCATTATCATCATCATCATTTCAGCCGTAGGACGTCCACTGCTGGACATAGGCCTCCCCCATTGACTTCCATAAAGACCGGTTGGAAGCGGCTCGCATCCAGCGCGTTCCTGCAGTCTTTACTAGGTCGTCTGTCCACCTTGTGGGTGGACGTCCTACGCTGCGCTTGCCGGTCCGTGGTCTACACTCCAGATCTTTGCAGCCCCATCGGCCATCAGTTCTGCGTGCTATTGAGCGTATGCGTGAGCCATATTCCAAAACTGCGACCATATTTTTTGCATACTTTTCTGTATAACATACAATACATCTTACTAATATTATAAACTAGCTGCGCCCCGCGGTGTTACTCGCTACATGTTTTCGGGATAAAAAGTAGCCTATGTGTCAGCTACCTCCATACCGAATTTCATCCAAATCCGTTCGGTAGTTTTTGTGTGAAAGAGTAACAAACATCCATCCATCCAAACTTTCACATTTATAATACTAGCTGCGCCCAGCGGTGTTACCGTTTCCGGGATAAAAAGTAGCTAATGTTTTAATCTAGGGTGTCAGCTACCTCCATACAAAATTTCATCTAAATCTGTTCAGTAGTTCTTGCGTGAAAGAGTAACACCAAGTAAGAAGTATTAGACAATGTATTAAATAACGTTTAGACCGTTTGGTATTCCAGTGTCTTTAGAGAATGTTGTAAGCGACGTGTGCGAGTTGGAGCGCGGCATGGAGGCGGTGCGGCGCGAGTGCGAGGCGCGCGGCTCCAGCACGCACCACGTGCTGCGCGACTTCCTCAACAACGCGCACGACAAGCTGCGGCGCCTGCGACACGAGACCAAGCACGCGCAGGTATTTTCATACACTATCAAATTTTTATTGACCGGTTTCTTATATCTTCATAATATTTTTTTACGATAGGCTAAGTGTTTAACCACAGCTCACCTTGATTAACGGTACAGTGCAACTGTGGGGCTCCTGCTCAAACCATGCAGCACCTTCTCTCGTGCCCTCGCTGTCCAGACTCCTGCACCATGGAAGACCTCCAAGAAGCCACCTCTTGCGGTGTTGCAGTGGCTAAATACTGGGAGAAAACCATCCAAAAAAAAGCAAAAAAATATTGAAACATCGACTCGACGAAGAAGACCTTGGTTTTTGTTATGAGAAAGTAATGAGACGAACGAGACGCTCTCCTGATGGCAAGGGGCAACGCCTGTCCATGACCATTGCAACGATACACAGAACTTGAGAGTTGTAAATCAAGTTACAGTCAAGTCCAAGTCCATACAATAAAATAAGTTAATAGCTCCGTAGTAATAAAATGTAATGTAAAAAACCGGCCAAATGCGAGTCGGACTCGCGCACGAAGGGTTCCGTACCATTATCTATAAAAACGGCATAAAAAGCGCGTTTGTTGTATGGAAGCTCCCTTAAATATTTATTTTATTCTGTTTTCTTAGTATTTGTTGTTATAGCGACAACAGAAATACATCACCTTTGAAAATTTCAACTGTCTAACTGCCACGGTTCATGAGATACAGCTTGGTGACAGACGGACAGCGGACTCTTAGTAATTGTGTCCCGTTTTACCCTTTGGGTACGGAACCCTACAAAATAGTCATGATATTAAATTAAATTCAAAATGTCAAAAAATAAATTAACCAATCTCCGACTTCACGAGCATATGAGACAGCGTCACCAGTTGGTTCTCGATTCTATTATTATTTTTTATAATAATAGAATTAAAATAAATAAATATCGTGGGACATTACGCACAGCGCCATCTGACCCCAAACTAAGCAAAGCTTGTACTTTGGAAGTCAGACAACTGATAGAATACTTAAATACTTTTTTTTTGTAAATACATACTTATGATAAATACAGAACACCCAGACACAGAACAAACCACAACAGTTTCATGCCACAGCCACAAAGTTTGTCCTGGGTGGGAATCGAAGCCACGCCCTTCAGCTCTTGAAGCAGGCATTCTACCAATGAACCAACAGGGCTGTCGAAATGTTTTCTTGCTGCATAAGTCCCATCTTTGTTCTAGTCATGACTTAAGTGTTATTTGTATGTTTTTAGGACTCGTTCGCGACGTGTGTGGAGTATTTTGGCGAAGCGCCGCGCGGTTGCGACGCGAACGCTTTCTTCTCGCTGCTCGTCCGATTCTCGAGAGCTTTTAAGGTAGAATATTAAATTATTATTAAAACTGATTTAGTTGACAGAGCATCGTGTCATTTCTCTACATAGTACAAAACAAAATCGCTTCCCGCCGTCTGCACGCTTAGATCTTTTAAACTAAGCAAAGGATTTTAATGCAGTTTCCATCAAAAGACAGAGTGATTAACCATTGCAGCTTTACGTAGAACATTGAGTACACATTGGTGACCATATCGCTTAAAGCCATCTCTTCCAGGCAATCTTACGACTGAAAGTATTTAAAGAAGAAAAATATATGTAATCAATAATGGATGGAATGCATTTATACTTATTTATTTTCCATACTCGATGATTCCAGCAAGCGGACTCAGAAAACGAGCAAAGACGACGGCTGGAGCAAGCGGCGCAACAAGCCGACCATGTGGACCCAAATAAAGCAAAGCTCATGCAGAAAAAACAACAGGTACGCACGAAATTACACCTTGAGCCAAAGGGAATACGAATCATTACGGTGGCGGGTAGATTCGGCTAATAAATAAAACAATCATATAGTAAAAGGACATTTCATAGGATATTCACATTTAGGGTGGAAATAATAAGGTTCAATGTAGAAATGGGTACTCAGATTCATGTAACGTTAATTGTTAATAGTACATGAGATTTCAAATGAAATCAAATTCAAAAGAGGAACCTCTAATGCGGTTATGCGAGTGTCGTTTTTGAATTAAGACGTTGTATATATTTTTGTTACTAAACAAATTAAAATGTATTGTGTTGTTACGAAAATTCTGCTGTGGTAGCGGTATATATTTTACTAGCGGACATCTCGCGGTTTCACCTGCGTAGTTCCCGCTCCCGTGGGAGTACAGGGATAACAAGTAGCCTATGTCACCCGGGGATAGTGTAGCTTCCCAACGGTGAAAGAATTTTTGAAATCGGTCCAGTAGTTTCGGAGCCTATTCAATACAAACAAAAAAATCAAATATTTCCTCTTTATAATAGTATAGCTAGATTTACAATATGCAATGGATGGATCTAGCACATTAATTTGTAAGAATTATGTTGGAATAATCAAATGTCCTGTATTCGAATCCCACGTCACGCGCCTCTGTCTTTTTTAAGTTACGTGCTTGTTGCCGCTGACTTTAAACGGTGAAGGGAAGCATCGCGAGGAAACCTACATGTCTGACAGTAATTAAAAAAAAACAAGTTTTCGAAGGTGTGTGAAGTCTGCCAACCCGCACTTGGCCAGCGTGGTGGACTACGGCCTTACACTACTCAGAATGAGAAGAGGCCCGCGCCTAGCAATGGGACAGTTTATACTTGCACTTCCATACATTTTGCTGTCGTTTTTCATTTCGATTTGAAAACAACGTTCTGTCTTTTTTCTTGTAAAAGACTGAAGAAGAAGAGCGGTGGTGTGTAGGCACTGCTGTGTTCCGGTTTGAAGGGTACTGCAGCTAGCGAAATTACTGGGCTGTTGAGACTAACCATCGAAAGTCTCAAAGTAATGAGCGCCAAAGCAGTGATGCCCTGGACTTTGTTTCGTCACTCGAAGTTCTGTGTTCATCGACAGACGTTATCTCTTACCATCAGGAGAGCGTCTCGTTCGTCTCATTACTAAACTCATTCTACATAGAAAAAAGGGAAAGAATATATTTTCGTCTCTTTTACTCTCGTTGGTCCGCCATAGCTAAATTGCCACATCTGTTGCGAGATAATGCTACAGATAACAAATTATTCTGTGCTCGCTACCACACCAGTTTATTTGTAGCTTATAGAGGCACTCTGTTAGTTTCGGCTTTGTACAAAAGCTAAACTAAACATATGCCTCTCGCTTGCTCCCGTTGAGCTGATAAAAAAGCCGCGTATTTGTAAATAGCCTCATATGTGAATGGCGTTGGATTTCGTAGCATTTTATCGCATTTAGCCGTGATTGTTCTCGATTTTGATACATCGACTAATTCGTTTTTTGATGTTGTTCTTTTGTGTTTCACCAACTTAAGTAGTTTTAGTGCATAATTAAATAACAAATAATGATCGCTACTTTATAAAAAAATCTTATATATTCTTAACCACTGACTAATAAAGAACAGTAAGTGTTCTCTTATTTTTTTCTTTTCGAAGGCACACAGATGTTATATGTACAGAGTGTCCTCAAAAATTACTGCAATCTGAAAGTTTCAATATTGCAAAACGATGATGATATTATTGTTAAGAACTAACTCGAGTTGGTGAAACATTTAATATTGCACTCATAACTGTTTCTTTACAACATTTGCATTGTTTAGCATTTGAAAGTGTGTCTATGAGTGAAATATTTGCCGCTTTAATATAATAATATGCAGTCTATGGTGCTGGTTAGACGCCATCTTTATTATTAAAAAAAAAGTATATATCATGGTGCTGGTAACATTATTAGAAGATGAATATGGCAACCTACTTGATAAAAAAATATATTTAAAAACAAACTTAATGTGTAGGGGTCATCCATAAAGGTCATACATCACGTTAAGGGGGTCAAAAAGTGTGCCATCGTATGTTGGCTTTGGTAAAACAGGTCATTACATTTTATAGCGTTTGCAAAGGTATACCTGGGGCAAGAGAGGGGGAGAGCCCCACGTGTGACTCAATTTAAGGATGGCCCCTTATCTTTTGCCACAGCATCTAATCATCAAAAGTCAGCGTTGCCATATGTATCTGAACACCAACGGCAACACCTTAAAACCTTGTGTTGCCACACAAAAAATACTGCAGTAGGTGATGGTAACACCGAAAATTATCTCGCAGAGGTTTAACTACGCCGCCGTCAGCGCTGGGTTATTGCAGCAACACTTGACTCAGTTGAAACACGGCCTAGACCCGGCCTAGCCACTCGCCACGTGGCGTTAGGAGTAAGTCAGACTGTTGCAAGCGGGGCGTATCTGTGTGCGTGTGTTTACTAACACGGTGTGAGTGTGTGCGCCCCATTCATTGGTTAGTTGGTGTACGAATCTTGAAATAAAAACAGTTGGATCGCTATGATTGGATTGTAGTGATTTATAGTATTTTTCATTCTTAGATTTAGATTTTTTTTACAACACGAGTATAAAATATAAATAGTACAAAATTCGTAAGCGGGACACGACCCAAACTTCTGGTAATGGCTTTAGGCTGAAAATATTCTTGACAATACTTTCCTTAGCATAAAGTCGTCTAGGTAGATACCACCGCAGTACCAGATCTCCTACCGCCAAGCAGTAGTATGTAAACATTACTGTGTCCCGGTTTCAAGGGTACTGCAGCTAACGAAATTACTGGGCTGTTGAGACTAACCGTCGAAAGTCTCAAAGTAATGAGCGCCAAACCAGCGATGCCCCGAACTTTTGTTTTGCAAATCAAAGTTTTATGTATTGAGGCAATAATCATGGACATTTATCTCTTACCATCAGGAGAGCGTTCGTCTCATAACTTTTACATTAAAAAAAAATTATCTAAAAGTTATCAAACGTAAATTAAAATTTACTGATGTATTAAAAAGATAATTATTCTATTAACTAATCGATAGTAGGTACTGATCTCACAAATTTAATACGAAAATGCTAATCGATTGTATTATTTTAGTTTAGTTTCTATTCCGCATGGTTTGTGTATTTAGTCAATCAATAGAACATTTATTCCACACCAACTAATCAACTTATTCCTTAGTTGAGAATCGCATCACCACGTGTGAAACTCAACCACGTCCCAGTGTGGAGAGTGACTAATTTGGATAGGGAAGCATGACTTGGGGTTCACGCTCTGAACTAATCTATAGTCTTTGAATACAGAGTACACAGGTGCAAGGTTTTTGAGGAAATTTCAAACCTTTACAATTCGGTATGTAAAGAAAAAAAAACTTTACTGATTTCAAAATAATTTCGAAATAGTACATATTTCTGTTCAATATTTTTACGTTTAAAATTCTGTAAACTATGATATGGGGTTAAGTTTAATAAAATACAAAAATAAAAATTAAATGTCTAATGATGCCACCTAGTAGGGCAACTTCCATATACTAAAAAAGCAATGGCAAACCGAAACAAAATTTGTCAATGTCAAGTCAACGGCGGTCATAATAATCTCTTCAATACACGTACGTCGAGTTGTTTTTCGCTTTATTGATACAAATATCTGGATTATTTTCCTTTAAACGTTATTTGGACTCTGATATCGCTTTTATGACATAAGATTTGTTTACTTCGTGTCATGAATTATAAAAACGAAGACGTGACAGAATGGCTTTACAGCTTTAGCCAGCCCGATGGGGAAAATAAAAAAAAACTTGTCAGCTCTGTTGTCAAAGTTAATCAAATGTATTTGTATACTTTTTTGTTTTATATGGCAAAGGCATATTCTACATATTTAGCCTACATCATGACGTCATAACGATAAAAAGTTTGAAAACGTATTAAAAATAAACTACGGCATAGAAAGTCAAAATATTCAAATTAGTTTCATAAAATAAAGTTTACTATCAGTAAAACTTTACATACCGAATTCATGCTTACTGACATAATATATATTTGGTATCTTTCTTTCGGTATCTTGTTGCAAAACTATTTTTTAATTGGTATAATAACAAAATTATGGTCTCATCTTGACTTTTTGTTCAAAGATTGTGTTCGAGTTTGGGTATTTAGGGATGTTCGCTGCCGTAACCCCTCACGCAGAACGCATGCGGTACACGAATCACGAATTTAAACTATTGCAATGTTAACCTTGCGTCCGTTCCGATCACAGTAAGAATATTGATATGAGGGTTATACGGGACTATGATCTTGGGGTGTACTAAGCCGAAAGGGAATTATTGTTCACATCATTTTTAACAAGTCTGAACAACACTTTGAAATTGCGAAAAAAGTTTATTTTTTGTTGTGTCTATATATAATAAAAATTGTTCATAATGATGAGTACAATTATAAATTCACAATAAAAACAAAACCGACTTCATGAACCCTTGTGCAAACTAAATAAAAAGATCCCGACGAATTGAAAAACACCTCCTTTTTTGAAGTCGGTTAAAAATGGCTCCTTAGTACACTACAAGCTTATAACCCTATCTAGTTGTTATTAGATAGATATACTCAGATAGACTGTATGTAATCCAAAGAGTTAGTCTGCAATCAAGTCTTTTAAAATGTTTTTTATTTTTTATTTTTGGCATCGCAGATTCAGTACATCGCCTTGGAGTTATTGTCTCTGGGATATTAATTTGCGAGAATTACATGTGCAAGTACGTGCTGATCACAGCAAACTAACAAGTTTTGTTATTGAACTGGCCTCCATTGCCAAAAGTGCGACCCACATATTATATTTTATATAATAAATGCGTGAAAGTCTCGTACCGCACCTTCCGCGTATCTGTCTCCTGTGGAATTGCTTACCAGCCACTTTCGGTTTTGCATTGAGTTCTGATCTACTTTGCTGCAAACATAGGGTGAATAGGATCCTTAAAAGTAGGCAACGCACTGACTATGCCCCTAGTATTGTACGTGTCTATAGGCGGTGATGACCACTTACCATCAGGTGGCCCGCGCTTGCAAGGTACGAGCAAGTATCTTACCACTTTGGGTCAGCGATTGGAAACTAATCCAGGGATTGGATTTGACGTGTAGATAGAATATGACTGTTTTATTACTTTATTATACACCGACACTTGACACATAAGTACATAACTTTAAAAAATAAGAAAACGATTAACTTGCGGCAGCATAATGGTGGCTTTATCGACTAAATGGTATTCGCAGATCAGGGTTGTCCAGAACGGTCCGCGGGCCGCATGCGTTGTTTTCATGCGGCCCGCGACGCATGTTTTAATCAGAAAATAGTATTGGACATAATTACTCTGGACAATAATAGAATTCTTTGTCAAAACATAATTATAATCAATATTTGTATCCACACTGGACATGACGACAATTGATATCGATATGATTGTTAAAGATAAATTAACAAAGAACCAATAAACTTAAAAAGAAATGATCTGAAAATGTTTTTTCCAGTTTTTATAGTAAATTTAATTAGCCCGCGAAGGTATATATTTAGGACAGCCCTGTCGTAGACCATGCATACTTAGTCACGTATAGAATGGGCAATCTTAGTAGTAAGTTAAATTTAAACTTATAAAAAAAATTATACTCATCGGGTATAATTTTATTTTATATTAGGTATATGTATTATGAATGTTGTATATAAATATGTATTTTATATTTGTTTCAACGCTGCACTTGCATGGATAAAGGGGATGTCTATTTATTTAATAATTACAACTTCATGCGCTAACGCACAGTGTTTAATCTCACATTCTAACAGCTAACAGTGTTATGATAGCTTAAATCGTGTTTTATTTACTTTTATATTTTATCTGCTATTATATATGGTAAATTTATCTGTTGGTAGAGATACTTCTGCTTTTAATATTTCATTTCGGATAAGCTTATATAATAATGTGTAGTTATTAAGGTGGTTCGATTTCCATACAAATAGTTTTTTGCCAATTATAGACAAATGGAGCATAATTTTACAGTGAAATCACAGTTACTGGCATTTATTTTGCTCTTTATTAGCGGTAAATCATAATTGCTTGAATAAAACAGTAGATTAATAGCATAAAATCAAATTTATAAGTAATTTATGATTTTTGTTAGCAGTAGATTATTAGCATAATCTACGGTTTTATTCAAACAATTGTGATTTACCGTAAATAAAGACCAAAATAAATGCCAGTTGTAGTGATTTCACTGTAAAATTATGCTCCATTTGTCCATAAATGGCAAAAAATTACTTGTATGGAAATCGAACCACCTTAACTTAATTTTACTCTGAGTATGTAATCATAACTTTTCACTAAAGCTTTTATAATTTGATTTAGTTTAGTTACATACTACATTAATTTATACACGTACACAAAAATTTAGTGTGAAGTTTTTAGCAAGCTACAAAAAATAGTTTTATTCAGTATCTGAAATATTTTAACTTAAATGTTTAGATAATATTTTTGTTTAAAAATAGAAATCATTGTTATAGTAGATAATCGATCGAGCTGTCAGTCTTCCTTTCCAATTACAGCTAACGCGGGTGACGACGGTAAGATAAAAATCTTGTGTTGAAATATAAACTGTAAAAAAATCTTTAAAAAAAATGTTATACAAATAAATAAAGTCATAAAACATGTCTTTAGTAATATACAAAAATATCACCCTTCAAGTTTGATGTCTGGAAGACCAGCGGTTAAGGCTGTGCATTGATATTTAACATCAATTAATCTAAGTTGGTACTTAATCTCTACATTGTATAAAACAAAGTCGCTTCCCGCCGTCTGTACGCATAGATCTTTCAAACTACGCAACGGATTTTAATGATTGTGATTCAAGAGGAATGTTTATATGCATAAAAAATGCATGTAAGTAGAGAAAATCCGAGAATTTTAAAGATTTGTAATGCAAACTGAACAAAATTTTTGTTAAGGTATATGCGGACGCAGTCGCGTCTAAAAAATACTATTTTACATAATGATTACTTACATTGTTATATATCTACTTTTAGAACCAGCCATGAAATTTATTACTGGTAATTCCAAAGAAGTTCCTCGGAGAACACTATCTCGGTTATCTAGGCTGGCAGAGAAATAGGGCACATCACACCAAGCGGAACGTCAATCCTATCACTTAGAACTTTGACTAACGTCTAATTTGTACCAACAGGAGGCTGTAATCAACGAGCTAAAAACGAAGTCCCAAACCGTCGGCGAAAAGAAGCTCCTTCACCAAGACGAGGTCTACAATGGCGCTTTAGAAGACATCCTACACGGACTCCGTAGTGAGCCTTACAGGCGAGCGGACGCGGTCCGCAGGTCTCACCGCCGCCGCATTAACTCGCACCGACTCTCCAAAGGACTCGAAGACTTGGACGTATGATATCAACTAGACTCCAGTGAAGAACTGGAATCTCCCGTACAAACAGCCGTCAAAGCGATCAACGCGCGATGCGCTCCCAAACGACGCAAAGATCTAGAAATGGTGCCGCGGAAACCTATATCCGTTTACAATATTGAGGACGATGATTGCGTTTCAGTTAATTCGGATTTCACACGCAAATCTAGATCTAAAGCGTCTACGTATAAGGTCGCCCCATCGGATTACGAGGTGGAGGAGCGATGCGAGTTGATAAAATCGACTTATGATGTCATTACGAAATATACGCGAGCGATGTTCGACAAACAAAACGAAACCGTCGTATGAACGATGTGCCTAACTTTTTTATTGTGAGTTTTTGCGTATACTGCATTTTGGTGTTGCCATTTGAAAAAAAGTTGTCAGTTACTACTGAAAAAAAAAGAAAATGTTTTATACGCAGAAAATAGGAACGTTTGATAAATCTATGCCTAAAATTCATTCCATGACACGCACACAGCGACAGTATTTTGCTACTAAAAATTTACACGTGTTTTTTTTTTCTATACAAAAGCTAAGCTTTTAGTAGTTTAGTTAATTTTCCGAAGCGATTCGATTTCCTACACTTGTCTCTTTCTAATCAATACTGAAGAAAGAGACGGTGAGATAATCAAAATATTTGCTTTCGGATTTTAGTCCCGCTAGGTGAATGGCCTTTTAATACACACGTACTTTTACAAGCTTTTGTATTGAATTAGTAAAACAATAACTTAGTTATAATGAATGTAACAGTGTCCTTATATGATATATAACTCATTTATACATTTATTGTGTACCAATATGACGTATTTAGTGGAAATATATATACGCATTTAAAGTATTAACGGTATTCCGAATATAGTCATTTTCATACCGGGATTAACAAAAAACTTTATTAATTTTTTACTATGGAAACTGACGTGGGTTTGACACATTTTTGAGTTACTTGTACGGGATTATTCTCGTTTTAATTATATTTTTTTAGTATCCGATATAATTGGAACGTGAGTGAGAAATCCCGCACAAGTTAAACAAAAACTTATAATATTGCCAATGGAAATATCGTTACGAATTTTTGTCAAAACTTTTACGTAATGGTTTTAACATATTCTATGAAAATGACTCTATTATATACGAATATTTCTTTAAGTAGCATTTTTACATACTAGTTCAAAAGTTCGCATTTAGATTTTTAGCGTTTCGTTGTCGCATTTTAAATATCTTTGCGATAAGGAAAACAAACATGACGATTTGAACGTTTCGCGATTGCTGGGACATCTCGCGAATAGGATATTCTGCGTCTAAAACTAATGTAGCCTCAAACAAATATATTTTTTTCTTTGTATGTCTTATAGCATGTTATTTATATCGCATGTAAATAGCGACTACCTCTCCATTCCACGAAATAAATGTAGCATTTAGACTTTATGTTTACTCCAATAAAATTCAATTAAAAAATATGTATCACGATTTATAGAATTTGTTATCTATAGTTTTAAGTGATTGATTTTTTATTGTATTGATCTGTACGGAACCTCATTTTGAATTGTGTATATTATTTGATGCGTTAATGTAAATAAGTTTGCCAGATTGTAAAAGTACCTATATCGGAAAATTAAATAGAATTTGAATGTAAATATTGTATTTTTATATTATTATGACTGTGTACTCAAGAAACTTGAGATATTAGCGCGCAATACATTGTATTTATTAAAGTATGTATGCACTCGTATTTAATTTTATCTCCGATGTAGGTACTCATACAAGTTGTAAGTTTAGGTTACAATTTATTTCAGTATAGTTTTAAATGTAATTTAATAATGGAGGAGTAATTTAATATATATTTTAGTGTACGCACATTGTTTTAAAAATTGTACTTGTTTGAAATCCACATTTCTAGTATGCATCAACAATAGGTTCTAAATTAATTTTAGTGGAAATAAATTCAGCAGATTTTACTGAAAGAAAATGTAACTCAAAATATTTGAGCCCTTTTAGGTCCCTACTATACTTAAATTGGACTAATACGTTTAATATTATTTTAAAAAACGTGACTGCCCACAATGGAACGACGAGAGCAAAAGAGAGGGCAATATGGACATATTGCCCTCTCTTTTCTCTGTCTCTTGCTTCTCATCTTTTCCAGTTGCTGAGATGGGAGTCCACTGTCGTAAATGTTATTGTCTTTAATACTATAAGAGCTTTACTTTTAAGGTTTGTTTAAAGTTAATCTATGCTTAAACTAGTCTTATTTCCACGTGTGATTTCACGGCAGCGAGATGTTGACTTTTAACGTTTTAAGCATTGGTTAACTTTAGAGGTTTATAAGTGAAGCTTTATGTGTTATTACATTATTTTCGGTAGTATTGGGATGGGTGACACAAAAATGTCGATTTCAAACAGTATTCAAGCTTGCGTTTCAAGTAAATAAGGGTGCTTTTCGCACAGCTTGTTAATTTTAACTTAATACAAGTCATGAGCATGACAGAAAAGGACTTTAAGAGATATTATTGTTTTTTTTTTAAATAAATTACAGGGTTAATTTGTAAATGCAGTGAACCTGATGTTCGGTATAATACGAAATGTTTTCTATAAGTAATTATTATTGATATTACATTTTGTAAGTAAAATAACGATAATTTATTTTACAGCGCGATCTCAGCTGTAGTTAAATGTTATAGATTTGATAACTTTGTAAGCCCACCAAATAGTATACCATTTAAATTATATTTGTAGCTCAATACAATAATTTTTTTTTTTTAATGGTTGACATGCTAGGTGTTTGACCACAGCTCACCTGATGTTAAGTGAAGTTGTGATCGAAGATAGTAAAGCACACCTAGTCTGGAATAGAACTGGCTCTCAAGTGAGGCTGCCGGAACACACCGTTAGATGCTTGGTGTCAAATTTTCAACTTGAGGGTGGTAGCTAGCCAGCCGAGTACTAGAAAGTACCCTACCACCATGCTATGGTTTCCTCACGATGTTTTCCTTCACCGGCAGCTCAAGCTCATTGTTGGGGTTTGAACCCACGCCCTTCGCACTTTTATATTAAATTGTTTATTCACATGAAAATGGGTACATGGATTGACGCTATGTAATCATCATCATCGTCAGCCCTTAACAGTGAAAATGAGCAATTGGTTGGCGTGCCCCATAATAAAGAACAATGCACTCAAATGCCAAATAAGTCTATTTTTCGACTTGTTTGGCTTGAATTAATTAATAATTCGTTAGTCGCATCTATCGGACGTATATTTCCAATTTCCATTTTTTATTTGTAATTTTATTTTTGGTGTGCTTTACCATCTTCGACCACACCTTCACTTAACATCAGGTGAGCTGTGGTCAAACACCTAGCCTGTCAACAATAAAAAAAAATTGGCATAAAAAAAAACCTACTTTCGCATTTAAATATTAGTGTGATTTTGTTGAAGCCTATCGTAATAGATATCATTACAATACTACTACTTAGAGCATAAAATGACATTTAAAAAAACTATGTTTTATTATACTTAGAAAATATAATGGTGGTTTCCTCATTTAACTGTAGCTGGGTTCAGGCGACATTTGTAAAAGTTTATCTAATGTTTCGCCTGTAGTTGTATGTCCTGTAACTATTATTCAACATTTGAATTATGCATGTAAAGCTAGAGTTAGACAAGGTATTCAGTGATGCAATAAACAACATTTACTTAAGAAATATATTTATTTTATTAAAATACTTGGTTACCTAAAAGAAACATTTTTTTTTTATGATAGACATACAAAGATTACAAATTTGTATATAGAGTTACTAGATAGACTACAAATTACTACAAGACCCAAAATCGCACTACAAATTATAAAATACTGATACTAGGTTAGTACCTAGCCTAAAATAAAATAAAAAATTACATAGTAAAAAGTTAGAAAACTGGATTCACTTGTTATTTTTTAAAAACGAGTACATAAATAGTATGACATTAGACAATAACTTATTTGTGACAAGTATAAAACATAAAGCAATAAATTAAAACTACAATTAAAGTAGCATAAGTTAAAATAAAATAACAAGGAAACAAAAGAAAGTGTAAATTTCACTGCTGTCCCAAACCAGTCCCAATTCGTACTGATGCCGTTTGCAGCCAACCGGCGGCGCTGGATGTCCCATTTGACACCATGAACGCCTGTATTGCACGGCATACCCATAAGCTACTTTACAAGTATATATACACAGTATAGTCAAGTCCAACCCACGCTCCACTTGCCCTTACTTTAGTCTTTCAAAAATTTTTTCCACAATGGTAGCTACTTCTGCCATGGCGCCGATTCCAACGTCGCCACATGCCAGGAGCTTGCTAATCGGAGATACCATTTCGTGGCCCCAGCTTTGCAATATTGCAATCTGCAATACAAATTGAAAGTCTGGCAACACTCACTAAGATCGAAGAAGAGTATTAAGGTATCTTCTGAAGACTGATGGATCATTTTTTGTTTAACATCAGGAATCATTCTTATTCTTATTCTTATTCGAAGTGGGGGCGATAAGTCCTGCACTGACGTCCCGCTTGGGGTGTATTGTGCATTTCCCCCTACCAGCGTTTACCCGAGCCAACCCAGCTCCTTGAAGTATCGGAGCGAGGCTCTGGGACGCTGGCATAGTAGCTCCAGTGATTTAGGTGACAAGTTCAATGATGATGACATGAATGATAGCGAAGCAGTTTCATGCAGCTTAGTAGCAACTCTAGTACCTTCTGTGGCTTTGCAATGCAAAAGCACATGCTCTACAGTTTCATTTTCTTGCAAGCAGCCACGACATAGCGGACTATCCGTGGCTCTTAGTTTAAAGAGGTGACTATTCAAGTTGCAATGACCGGTTATGAGGCCTACTAAGAGACGAAGGTCAGGAACATTAGGAATCATGTAATCTCATAACCTTTTTTAAAAAACTGGTATATTTATATCTAACCTGTTGTGCCGTGATTGGATGTTCCCACATGCGAGTGTTCATAGCAGGACAGAACAGCAGTGGTTTGTGCATGGGCCACGCTCGTGTTGTGCAGGTGACAAGGTTGTCACAGATACCCTAGAAACAATTATTCAAATCATTGCTTTGAAGTTTAAAATATTTATTGCTATATTCTGACATGCATAAACCACTCATATTTATGACTCCAGTCCAGGCGAGTGGACTGTTAGACTCATTGCTAATGGGTTTTTAAAAAGTTTCAATGATTAATATATACCACATCTAGATAACTTATTACATCATGACTATATTGTTTCTTTTTTTACTTCTGTACTGGCTTAAGCTTTCAGATATCCAACTAATATTATAAATATGAAAGTTTGAATGGATGGATGGATGTTTGTTACTCTTTCACGCAAAAACTACTGAACGGATTTGGATGAAATTTGGTATGGAGCTGGCTGAGACCCTGAATTAGAACATAGGCTACTTTTTAACCCAGGAAACATGTGGCAGGTAACACCGCAGAGCGCAGCTAATTATATGAATAATGAAGTAATCATGACAAACTATATCAACCAAACTGAGATAGAAAAGTATGAAAGCTCACATAACTATTGCACATAAGTCTTGTAAATAACACAAAATTACATAGCTAAAATCTGCTAAAAAAGCTTTTTGTAGCGATGATAGCTCAGTGGTTAGCGCGGTAGGTTCGCATGCCGAAGGGCGTGGGTTCAAACCCCAACAATGAGCTTGAGCTGCCGGTGAAGGAAAACATCGTGAGGAAACCAAAGCATGGTGGTAGGGTACTTTAGTACTCGGCTGGCTAGCTACCACCCTCAAGTTGAAAATCTGCCGCCAAGCATCTAACGGTGTGTTCCGGCAGCCTCACTTGAGAGCCAGTTGCATTCCTGGCTAGGTGTGCTTTACCATCTTCGGCCACACCTTCACTTGACATCAGGTGAGCTGTGGTCAAACACCTAGCCTGTCAACCATTAAAAAAAAAAAAAAAAGTAAAAAGTACTAACCTGTGCCATTTTAGCCAATGTATTAGCATCTAAGGGAGCTATGACCATCAAGTCTGCCCACTTCCCCAATTCAATATGCATAACAGGGTCCCCTATCCTACACCAAGTATTCCACTCCGAGTTATCATCATATATCATACATGGTGCTGGGGTATCATCACTAACGAAAAAATGCTTGGCATGCTCCGTTTGTATTACACGAACCTGTGAAATGATTGCACAGAAACAATAAGGAAAGATCTGCCTGAAGTCCAAGCTGACATCTGGGAGGAAACAGCATAGGACAGGGGTGTTTTTAATTTGATTGATTTATAATTCCGTATACTCAGGGTCCCGTCCCTTTTATAAATATTTTACATTTCTTAATTATTAGGTACTAGTTCTAAATTGAGCTTCTTTACAAGAGGAATACAATTACTTCAGATGTTAATTATTAAGTTTGCGTGCATACAACCAGTACTCCAGCTACCGCAAACAGCATCCGTTCACGATACAACGTATTCGCCAGCTATCGCTTTCCTCAACCATATTAAAGGGAAGAGAAGCGTTGAAGTAAGCGTGATTGCTCTGGGTATACACATATAGTATAATTCATACAGTTGTTTTCTTTACATGCATTACTGTATTGGCATGTTTTCCACCCATTGTTGGCACTGATAACAATGACAACAAGTTGATAAGAGACAAGAACCAACCTCTAAATCTTTTAAAGATGACGATGAATCCAGCAAAGTTTTGATCAAATTTGGAACTTTTATTGCAGCTACACTTCCAGTTGCAGCAATAAGTATTTTATGAGTACGTTTCTCCATTGTTTACAAGAATTCAAACCAATTTTCGATAAACAAACTTAACAAACAGCTGATTTGTGATATGAATGAATGTTTTTTTATGGTCTGGCTACAAACTACTACAAAGGCCTTTGAACCATGATGAATTAATTGGAATACAGATAATATAATTCGTTAAGCGCTGTAAAAAATATATAAATCTAAAATAAATCCTGACAAACTTTTATCAAATTATCACTTTACTAGCGCATAGATCGGACCATAACTTACTTTTTGTGATTAAGATTCAAACCTAATTATTCGTCTGAGATTCAAACTATGACTTATGTGCTCTATTAAATTTTATCTTGAGTGTCTTGAAAATGTTACTTGACAATGACAGAATCTACTAAGCTTGAAGCCAAAAATAAAAAAGTATGTTAATTGTCAAAGCATAACGTCAAAATCAGCTGATGAAACAACAATCGGGATAAATGCCATACCAGATTAAATAATTTGTAGCGATTTTAGCGTTTTTGCCGTGACTATGAACATAATCAAAGCGTTTTTGTTACAAAGTATTACTAATTATTTTTCACAGAATGGTTTTTATGGGAAAACTTAAGGATTTAACAAGATTAAACTTATTATCAACTATATTTAATGACATTATTAGTAAACAGTTCGAGGTAAAATTGTGATGAAATCGATTTATTAATTAGACAGCGTTGTATTTGTTAAAAGTGGTCACGTTTTGTTAAACAAGCTACGATAATTTTTAGGTGAGATTGATTGAACCTACAGAAAATGTACTATGTACTCGCTATTTTTATAAGCTTGAGTGGATTATTTTGTTCCCAAAATCTGGCAATACATTTCCGCAGTCGATCAAAAATTATGTTGTGGTTGGTTGTGTAGCTAGTTTAAAAACATTTCTTTTACGAAAAGAAATTGTGTTTGTGTGTCATATTAATTAAAGTTGTCGGCGTCGGTTATGTTGTTATTATATTTAGTTCTAAAAATGTGCTAGTGTCAAATGTAGTGTCCGAAATGGATGAGAAGTTTTATGAAGGTTGTGGACAGGAGGGCCCTATTAGATGTATATTTCTGTGTGAGTTCCACCCGACTGCCGGCCCTAAAATAACATGTCAAGTACCGGAGAACTATATTTCGAAAGATATTTTCGATACCGTGAGCCACTATATAATACCTAAGGTCCAACTGCAGCGATGTACACTGACTGTGTGAGTATGACTACCCTCTTTTGTTTATTGTAACAAACTTAAAAAAAATATATGGTGTTTATTGTAGGTGTATGAATCTGATAAGATTGTAATTATATTTAAGTAACCTACCAATGAAATAGGTAATTATTTAATTTAATGTTATTAGAAATAATAAATTATGAAAAAAAATTTAGTAATTATTTATATTCTATAGAAAAAAATATAAAACTAATTATTTTTTAAATAACTATCAGGATGCCTATTTTTTATAAAAAGTTTTAGGCAAAAACATTATTTTTATTATGCCTATTACCTATTTGTTTTGTTCAAAGTTTAAATACCTACCTATAAGTAACTCATAAAGGATGAATAAAAAGGATAGGTATGTTGATATATTGAAATTTTAAAGAAGAACAAAACAGTTTTGCACCAGCCAAGCTTCTGCTTCTAGTTGCAAGTATCCATAGGTGGCATAAACCTTTTACCATCAAAAGGCCTGCTTGCTTGTTTGTTTCTTTAAATTATGAAAAAAAATAGAGATAAAAAGTCCGTAATCACACTTTTATAAACGCAAAAGTTTGTATGTATGTATGTTACCTACTGTTATTTATCACCTGGATTAATACACTTTTATTCCAAAAATCTCGTGAAACCAAAGAACGCAGCTAGTAATTGTTATATGTGACCCCAAGTGACCGTTAGTCATTGACCTTATTCATGCAAATCTCAGTACTTTGAACAGCACACTGCTCGGGTCCAAGATCTTGGGCTTCCCGGTGAAGATCGACAACAAGAAGTATGCTCGGAACGCTTATTACTTCAACCTGTGCTTCGTATGCGACGCCTGGGCTCGGACCGTCCACCTAGAGCCACTGGTCAAGAAACTAACAGAATACTTGGTAAGTTTAGTAAGAAGGTATTTGTGCTACAAAAAATATGTGATTAAAATCGCGATAGCCAAAAAGAAAACGCGTGTCGAATCTGGCTAAAATTGGCACGAGGCCAGGATGCGTGCCGTAAGATAGCGGACATTGTATATCTGAAAAATCGCCACGTCAACAATTGATTGCCCTATTCTTCTTAGTAAAGTTAGTCTATACTCCACCCAGGACACTTCGTGGCAGCCCATTGTTTGACCTCCTTCAACATCGACCAACTATCGCCAGAATAGTTTTATTGTTCGTGCATGTGGGACATAATGACAGAAATGGAAAACTGGAAGGTGAGGGATTTGCCTTGCAGTGGGATAAATCAGCTTAGCCCAGGCAAATATGCTCGATCGAAGGTCACATCTTAAGATAGAGCAAAACGTAAACCACTTGCAAGCCTATTATAATGTTAAAACAAAACACCTATTCAGGAAGCCTCACCGCCTCACAGCCAGAATACGTCACGCTGTTCTAACTGGAAAGAATAACATTATTAGGTTTTTTATTGTTTTAGGGACCTACTTATGCGGGATTCCAAATTAGCCCTATTTTTATTAACTCTCGTATTACTGGGCGCGGCCTCTTCTCATTTTGAGAAGGGTAAGGTCGTATTCCACCACGCTGGCCAAGTGAGGATAGGCAGACATCTTTGAGAACATTTTTTTGAACTCTCGGAAACGTAGGTTTCCTCATGATGTTTTCCTTCAACAGTTTGAAATCAGCACACGTCTTAGCACATAACTAAGAGTAGGCAGAGGTGCCGTGGGAGTGGAACCCAGGACCTTCAGACTGAGCATCTCCAGCGCATGAGTCCGTCTCACACTGGCCGATTATGAATATTTAAATTGTCCACAGTTATCGATGGAGTTAGAAACGGAGTGGCTATCAAAGCAATCGATGTCAGGGGACGCAAAAGCACTAAGCGGGCTGATGCGACAAGTCATGCAAGACATCAACTGTAGAAGAATGTGTACATTGACAGGTTAGTCTACAAATTTACTAGTTAATATTTAATTTCCACTTTGTCGCGATCGTCACTATTATTCTTAGAGAAAATTTGACAATTTGTGGTTGAGTTATTTAATCTAGATATTATTATGTATGTTACTTCTTACTGTAACGGTTGATCTGATTTAAAATCGATAAAGAGATATTTATACCCTTTTACTCTTATTATAGCTCAGTGGTTAGCGCGGTCGGTTCGCACCCCAACAATGAGCTTGAGCTGCCGGTGAAGGAAAACATCGTGAGGAAACGATAGCTTGGTGATAGGGTACTTTCTAGTACTCGGCTGGCTAGCAACCACCTTCAAGTTGAAAATCTGCCGCCAAGCACCTAACGGTGTGTTCCGGCTGCCTCAATTGAGAGCCAGTTCTATTCCGGGCTAGGTGTGCTTTACCATCTTCGACCACACTTCACTTAACATCAGGAGAGCTGTGGTCAAACTCAAAGCCTGTCATTAAAAATTAAAAAAAAATAAAAAATGTTTTATGTTAGTCGTGATTTTATCTGAAAGAATTTCGTTTGTTCTTGTTAGCCTTAGGTTTTATTTAGGTTCTCGCTAAATTAAGTAAATGAAAAACATTTAGGCAAGAGAATTACTTCATTTGAATAATGTAAGCAAATTGTATAGGTACTTATTTAGATGCCCGGTATTTAAATGAGAATTGACTGAAAGAAAAAGCGCTGTATGTATCTATAGTATATTTCAATTTTTCGTGAGCTATCATCGCTACAAGTTTCTTTCTTTCAATTTCTTTTATAAAGTAGGTTTTGCTTTTCGAGTTTTCTCAGTTAATTTAGCTACCATTTATGTATTTGCTCACTATAGCGTATCATACCATGTTCGCAACCGTAGCGGCACATGCAAAAAGATGCGTTTTTACAAGCTTTTATTTAATTTACAATGTACCTATGTGTGTTCGCTTACTTGTTAGTTGGTCTTTTGCCGCGGACCAGTACGAAGGCGTAACTGTTACTATGGCTCATAGACATTAGATAGAAACACCTCTAGGTTTTTAATGGGTAAGCCACCACTCTGGATGAGAGTCCCACATAACCACTTTGCTTCCCCGGAGCCGGTGATATTCATCAAGTATTTTTCAAAGGTCAAATGTAAGCTAAAAGAACGTAATACTTGATGGTAGATTTCTTTAGCAGGAGGTTTGCTAAGTAGGTACCACCGCACCGGTTTTTTTTATTTATTTATCATTTAATTTTTATTACCCGTTTAGTCGTTCAAGCGATAGCAAGCGAAACGAGCAAATAAATCGTTAAGACTGCAATCAAATCACTATCGGAAATTCGACAAAATTCTTCAGAACCACGACATACATATGCCATAAAAATTATACTTGCACCTACAGTCTTCTTACAAAGAGATTAAAAATAATAACAGCACACCATGCACAGTACTTTACGATTGTTTAATACATAACTACCTTTTGTACTCTAGCTTAAAGTCGAATATACGACGACAAAGGAATTTAATCATGGTAAAATTTGCATAGCAACCGTCGAGACGCCGACAATCTCGTTATAATACATTAGTTATTGAATTATATAATACCTACTTAGATGTTGACGTGAATAGATACTAATGTGACTTTGAGTTGTTTTCCAGAACTTCCTTTTTAAGTATCCATATTTTAATAAATAAATAATTATCGTAGGACATTACACACAGCGCCATCTGACGCCAAACTAAGTAAAGCTTGTGCTATGGAAGTCAGATAACTAAATATGCTTAAATACTTTTTTTTTGTAAATACATACAGAACACCTAGGCACAGAACAAACATCTGTGTTAGTGAAACAAATTAAATTCTGAGTGTATTATAAGTATGTAATACATTTAGAATCGAACCCACGCCCTTCAGCTCTCGAAGCAGAACTGTACCAAATGGGCCAACAGAACAGTTCCAACAATTATTTTTTTTTATATAAAAAGTAATGAGACGAACGAGACGCTCTCCTGATAGTAAGACATAACGCCTGCCCATGACCATTGCAGCGATACACAGAACTTTGGGTAACAAAACAAAGTCCAGAGTATCGCTGCTTTGGCGCTCATTACTTTGAGACTTTCGATGGTTAGTCTCAACAGCCCCGTAATTTCGCGTACCCTTCAAACCGGAACACAGTAATGTTTACACACTACTGCTTAGCGGCAGAATAACTGGTACTGCGGTGGTACCTACCTAGACGACCTCCTGCTAAGGAGATCTACCACCAAGTGAGTAAGTAGTACTATTATTATAACTGGTCGAGTTTAATACCAACAACGTTGTGTCCAATAGTGAACTGGTAAATACTGACATTGAAGGACAAGGAAGCGATGGGGAGCTCGGGCGTGGCGTGCTGTCGATAATGGTTTTTGTCTACGAAGTCCCCATTATCACCACTCAACTGGCGAGTACTGATAATGTATTAAAAATAGAATCGGCAATGTAAACAACCCGACGTCCGTGAACTCACAAATACATTACCTACTGTTACGTATTACGTAAATGTAATATATTGCGTATAACTTTTAACTGTAGCGATGATAGCTCAGTGGTTAGCGCGGTTGGTTCGCATGCCGAAGGGCGTGGGTTCAAACCCCAACAATGAGCTTGAGCTGCCGGTGAAGGATAACATCGTGAAGAAACCTTAGCATGGTGGTAGGGTACTTTCTAGTACTCGACTGGCTAGCTACCATCCTCAAGTTGAAAATCTGCCGCCAAGCATCTAACGGTGTGTCCCGGCAGCCTCACTTGAGAGCCAGTTCCATTCCAGGCTAGGTGTGCTTTACTATCTTCGACCACACCGTCACTTAACATCAGGTGAGCTGTGGTCAACTCTAGATTAAATCATCTATCATCAAGTCTTATCTTTCATCAGGTGTGCTGTGTTCAAATACCTAGCCTGTTAAATAATAAAAAAAACTATTGACGGCAAACGGTGAGTACCTACTACGCTTACTACGGTTGCCTGGATGAGATCGCGCTAAGTGATAAGACCGCCAATTATCTATATTTTGAGTGTTAAATGCGTTTTTTTATTTACATTTTTTTAATTTTGATGTGAACAACAAATGGTCTACTCGCTACGTCTAAACAGTTTAAAAAATAAATTCACTAAGAAATGCGAGGATAATTCCGAGCCATAGATTTGTTGCATCGAAGACGATATAGCCTTAGCAAACATTACAAATATAACATAGGTACATATTATTATTTGATCAGTAGTATGTCATGTCTACATGATGTCAACTACTATATTTATAATACAGACTGTATACTTGACTACATATTATCATTTGATCAGTAGCCGCCCGGTAGGGGCTGGCGGAACCAAATTATTCAATTCCAAGGCACACTTTCAGAAATGTACAACGGGTACTGCATCTAACAAAATTACAGGAGAATTAAGACTAACCAAAGTAATGAGCGTCAAAGCAGCGATGGTTTGTTTCACTACTCAAAGTTCTGTGTATCGCTGCAATGGTCATGGGGCGTGCGTTATCTCTTACCATCAGGAGAGCGCGATTGCTAATTTTTAGAGCTCATAGATCTCTCCACTCACGATCAGTGCTATTCTAGGTTTCTGGGGATATTATTGGCGCGTGTATGTAAAATCTATGGTTTAAAATATCGTTGAATTGAGTAGGTACATAAATTAACATAGTGAAGTAACACGAGAGCGCTAACCGGCCTTGAAACAATTTGCGGTATTTACATTGCAACTTGCTTTTGGCCGGTCCATGTGTGAGGTACGACGGATTAATCGGAATTTTTCGTGTGTGCCTGACAACAATCGCAATAAGAAGCTCGCAGTACGGGGGCAGGTTAATAACTTTTCATTGTAAGCTGGACACATCCTTTTTCCTATATATCTAGTACATACAATGATATAAAATAAATAAACGTCGTAGGACTATACACACAGCGCCATCTGGCCCCAAACTAAGCAGAGCTTGTGTGATGGAAGTCAGATAACTGATAGAATACATAAATGCTTTTTTTTGTACACATATATATTTTGTTACATATATAATACATACAGAACACCCAAACACAGAAAATACATTTGTTTATTCACAAAATGTTTGCGCTGAGTGGGAATCGAACCCACGCCCTACATTTTGAAGTGACTTGTAACATTGGTGTTATCAATAAAGTATTTGTATTTGTATTTGTACAGCTCTCAAGGCAGATATACTAACAATGAGCCAACGGGGCTGTCAAAAAGTGAAAACAAGCGTAGTTGTAAATAGAAATAAGGATTGTGTGTATGCCTCGAGCATTTATGCTCACCATCGAAGGCTCCTTCTTGCGGTGGCGTTGTGTGTCGGGGCTCTCTTCCCTCGGATATGGTTGAGGAGGGCGATGGCGGCACATTGCGGCATACTCGTGATCGGGTGCTGCTTGCGGGTTGTTGCTCTGCTCGCGGTATACACACAAACTAGTACTTTAACCTTAGATTAAGATTAATTAAACGGACTCCGCTCTTCATGTTTTAAAAAAATTACATTGTTACTAAAAGGTAACACTGGTCACGTTATTGTCTCTGAATAAAGGTATCTACTGAGCTATGTTAGCTCAGTGGTTACCGTGGTCAGTTAACACGCCGCACCAAAGGGTCACACGAACAATGAGCTTGCGCTGCCGGTGAAGGAAAACATCGTGAAGAAACCATAGCATGGTGGTAGGGTATTTTCTAGTACTCGGCTGGCTTGCTACCACTCTCACGTTTAAAATCTGCCACCAAGTAACTTACGGTGTGTTCCGGAACCCTCACTTGAAAGCCATTTCTATTCCAGGCTAGGTGTGCTTTATCATCTTCGACCACACCGTCACTTACGTCAGGTGTTGTTCAAATACATAGCTTGTCAGCCATAAAAAAAAATTACAGACAATCACGGCGAAACTGCTTGTATTAGGAACTTAATTTTGATAAAGATTTGATTGTTTGTTTATGAATAGACTCGGAAACAACTGGACCGTTTCAAAAATTCTTTTACCGTTGGTAAGCTACGCTGTCCCCGGATGACATAGGCTACTTTTTATCTCTGTATTCCCACGGGAACGGGAACTACGCAGGTGAAACCGCGAGGCATCTGCTAGTGTCTAATAAAACTGAAATAAACATGTTTAATGCAAATCTATTAAACTTTAATACCAGATATGAGGTAATAACAAAATTAACAAACCATTATTACGCCCAGTTAATAATTTATTTATTATTAGGCGTCTGTCGAGTTATTCGTGTGCCTAACACACATGTTGATAACAGTGTTAATGTGCGGTGATATCATATCACCAGACAGCTAGTGATTATGTGGGCGCTAGTGATGGGTTGTATATCGATAACTTTTGTATACATATATCATTGTCGTCGCGGGCGTTGTGCGTTTTCCGATACCCCGTTGCTTTTCAAATTAGACGATAGGTCAGTCCTTCTCTAACATTTTATTGATTTTAATGTCAACATAGCGTTGTCATTGAACATTGCAATGCTTCTTCTTTGATTTTGGCGTCGCGTTTTGTGCATTTGCCAGTGTCAAGTGTTTTTATATTATCAAGTTTCATGTTATGTTAAAACGTAGTCAAAGTTCAGTCCGTGTCAGTCAAATTCAATCATGCTTTAGTAAAGTAGTGGCGACTAGTATGCATCAGCATGCTAGCAGCTAGCATTGGGTAGAGCATGGGCTAATAGAAGCTCGGAAAAGTGACAACGTTTCTTGGTGGACGTTCCAAAAACAAACGAAACGATTTGATTCCACGTTCATTGTGCGGACCTCTAGACAATGGAATACGCTACATGAGTGGGTGTTCCCCGTTGGATATAATCTGAGTGTCTACTAGTCAAGAGTGAATCGGTATCTTCTAGGTAAGCGTGTTCCATCTTAGACCGCATCATCACTTAACATGAGGTGAGATGGCACTCAAACGTAAGCCACACAAAAACATGAATCGGGTGATTTCTATAAGGTTTTTTTTTTAAATTACAGGTAATTTCTATAAGACAATAGACAACACTTTATTTGTGACATAAAACATAATTAAACAATAAATATAAAACAAAAAAAAACTAAGATTACTTTTCATCAAAATTACGCTCAATTAAGTATGTAAGTATGTTTTGTAACGATGAAAATGGTTAGCGCTGTCGGTTGTAAAGAAGGGCGTGGGTTCAAACCTTAACAATGAGCTTGAGCTGCCGGTTCAGGAAAACATCGTGAGGAAGCCGTAGCATTGCGGTATTTCCGATTACTCGGCTGGCTAGCTACCGGCCCTTGTTTGAAAGGTGTTCTTTATCGATTGTTTTGAAGGATTCTGCTGTTGCGCATCCCTAGAAAATTATGACACCGGCTCCTGCATAATCACCATTCTAAGTGATCTGGATAGCTTATCGCCTCTCCTATACACGCAGATTATGTAATGTGACATGCGCTAATTATTTTTATTTATTACAAAGCTTCGATTTTATGGCGGGAAGGTCAAGTAGTTATAACCATTATTTATGGGTGGATATATCATAGATTGAAGTGAAAAGATCATTTGGAATGTTGCATATAAAATGAATAAATGGTGACCTATGCCCTACAATTTTTGCTTGTTTTTCAATAGACAATAGAGAACAATTTATTTATGACATAAAACAAATTTCCATTACGTTGAAAATACGTACTAAAAGAAATAACAATCATAAATTAAACACAACTGATAACGCAAAAAATTTAGCGGTTTTCACAGCATTTATGTGTAGCTCATGAAGATTGTAAGGCCTAAAATTCTTCACTCATTTTCTACATAACTTTCCATTTGTTTTTTTTTAATCTCTTGTGTGTGTAATGTAATCAAATTTTTGGCACTGCACTTTGTGCATTTGCTTGTGTCAAGTATTTGCATATTTTAAAGTACCTATGTTAAAAAAATCTAGAAAGTTAAATTCACACAAAGTAGAAGGTTAAGTCTGGTCTTGTCCTAGTAATGGCTATTTTATTACAGACTTCAAACGAAGTTTTAGAAGCAACATTTAAAGTTATGTTTCACCACATTATATTACTTTCCAGCAGCGATACACAGAACTTTGAGTTACAAAACAAAGTCCAGGGCATCACTGCTTTGGCGCTCATTACTTTCGATGGTTAGTCTTAACAGCCCAGTAATTTCGCTAGCTGCAGTACCCTTCGAACCGGAACACAGTAATGTCTACACACTACTGCTTAGCGGCAGAATAACTGGTACTGCGGTGGTACCTACCTAGACGACCTCCTGCCAAGGAGTTCTACCACCAAGTGAGCACCAAGATGGCACCTTGTAAAATGTTCTATTATATTTTCCCCGTTTCGCAGACCTAAGTGCGCTCTCAGTGAGTTTTCACAAGTGAATGAGCACGTTGCGCCGGTTTCTCCACACGAGTCGTTTCCACTTGTTGTTGAGCCGCTGATGAGAGCGCGGTGATCCATTCAATTCCTCCATTTAAAAAGCGCGGAATCGGTTTCACTTCATTTGTTGCGTGTTTTAATAGGACAACTTATGATTGTTACGAGCTTGAGCTGCCGGTGCAGGAAAACATCGTGAGGAAACCATAGCATGGTGGTAAAGTAATTTATAGTAGGTACTCAGCTAGCTATAACCTTTAAGTTGAAAATCTGCCGCCAAGCACCTAACGGTGTGTTCCGGCAGCGTCACTTAACATCAGGTGAGCTGTGGTCAAACATATAGCCTGTCAACCATAAAAAAAATAATTAAAAAGTAACATAACATTTCAACTACATTTTATGTACGTATAAACAAACGTTTGTTCTGTATCTATCCAGATACAATACATACCTACTTATAATACATACAGAACACCCGTTCTGTATGTATTGTACATATATCATACACGAGTTGTTCATAGTATGTTGTACATACTTATAATACATACAGAACGTGTGTTCTCTTTGTTTGTATTAGTATTTACAAATAAAAAAGTATTAATGTATTCTATCAGACTTCCATCACACAAGCTCTGCTTAGTTTGGGGCCAGATGGCGCTATGTGTAATGTCCTACGATATTTATTTATTAGTAATCGTCCAAGTCGCCCACGCCTTACGCCGCCTCTGCACGTGGCGTAGTTATCTACTGAAAGTTATTTAATTTGCGTAAGGAGAACGGCTGGCGCCTCTACATCCCGATCTCCATTGATTGTGCATGTTATTTTGTCCGCAGTGGGCACGACGACAACCCACCTGACAGTGGTGCGAGTGAACAGCGACCCAGCGCCCGTCAAGGAGCATCAGGTGCCGGTGCTGCTCTACAGTAGAAACTCTTTCGTGGCCGACCAATGGGACCTCACCACCAACCAGGTCAGTTCACTTACAATTCTAATATGTGTGGAAAGTGCACTGCACTAGTGTGAATTCTTTCTTTACTAAAAAAAGTATAATTATTATATTTATTACTATAATATAGTCCGACTGCGCTTTGCATAGTTGTGCAGCCAAAGATTAGACTAAGAAAGTTGTTTACTTTTTTCAGTTTATCACATTTGACTTTCAAATCCATAAACTTAAAAAACTTAATACATATTTAGAAACCGGTGTATTGACAAATCTATATATGTGGCTAAACTAGTTTGGATTGGAAAACCGTTTTTAATTCGAAAACTATTATAGGTAGGTATGGTAATCCTACTCCTACTTACTTATATTATTATTAATTAATATTATAAATGCGAAAGTTTGTGAGTATGTATGTTACTCTTTCACGCAAAAACTACTGCACGGATTTGGATGAAATTTGGTATGGAGGTAGCTGAGACCCTGGATTAACACACTGCTACTTTTTTTACAGACTACTTTTTATCCCGAAAACATGTAGCGGGTAATACAACGGAGCGCAGCTAGTTTGGTAATTTAATATAGTTTTTGCGTGAAAGAGTAACAAACATCAGCATCAAACATCACTATAACTACAAGGCAACTTAATAAACTTATGAAACTTGAAGATATAAAACACTCAACACTGGCAAATGCTCAAAACGCGACGCCAAAATCAAAGAAAAAAAAGTAATGTCAAAATTTGGTGACCTATCTCATAACTAGCTACGAGGACACTTATTTAACTTTTGAAACTTGAAAATATATAAATACTTGACACTGGCAAATGCGAAAAAGCGACGCCAAAACCAAAGGAAAAAAAAAAAAAATAGTAAGTGTCAAACTCAAAAAATTCAAATAAATTATATGGTATGCGCGTAATTAAAAATACATTACTTTATATAACTCAAGTTAATTCGAAACTTCGTCGTATTTGCAGATAACATGCAGCTAAAAGTATACACAATACCTAGTGGAAATAAACCGGACAATCTGTTAGCATTTATTTCCTTCGCCACTCAATCCACAGATTAATTCACAGTTAGTACCGTATCCCGAAATACTAACGTATCTGAGGTCGTTACACTCTATATCACCGTGGACCATTTACACATAATACTTATTTATTTATAATATTATAATGTACGTAATTTATTGAGAAATGTAAATTACTACACAACGTCGTTGGATATGCGCCCGTTTACGTACATATATATGCATAGAACACTGACGTAATTCAACAAGATTTATGTCTGTATCATTAAACATGATGATGTTAACTTAAATTAATATACAGTTAAATCTGGTTAAGTGAGATACCTCTGCTACAAATACAAATATTTTATTGATAACACCAATGTTAAAAGTCACTTCAAAATTTTAAACATGTCATTAAATGGGTTTTACAACACTGGATTACATGTCAAGTTAACAGGGCTATGAATAATACAAAAGTTAATTTCAACTAATATAAAAGTCTTCGCAAGCCTCTTGGATCACACCGACCAACTCTTCGTATGTCACCACCATATCTAACTTTGTTGGATATAGTTGGCTTTGTCGCAGAATATCCCTTTCGCAAAATATCCCCTGGTAGCAAATGGTGAGAGTTTTTGCATTAATTAACATCAAACCCGTATTTTGAAGCTTGTAACATTTATGAATGAATAAACATGAGGCGTTAATTCTGAATACACTCGTTATGATTATGACAAATTCAACCGCTGTGGAAGCAAATGTCCACACAAATTATTATCACAAACCAGTTACGCCCTGCGGTTTCACTCGGCGACGATACTACATGTGTCCTTTATTTCATCGGGGAAAAAATATTCCGAAGACCGCCTCAAACCATTTTCTACCATATCTTCGCTTCATTTTTAGGCATCGCACTACCAGTTTACTGGTGGTAGATTTCCTTAGCAGGAGATCGTCTAGGTAGGTACCACCGCAGTACCAGATATTCTGCAGCTAAGCAGTAGTGTGTAGACATTACTGTGTTCCGGTTTGAAGGGTACTGCAGCTAGCGAAATCACTGGGCTGTTGAGACTAACCATCGAAAGTCTCAAAGTAATGAGCTCCAAAGCAGCGATGCCTGGGCTTTGTTTTGTTACTCAAAGTTCTGTGTATCGCTGCAATGGTCATGGACAGGCTTTACCTCTTACCATTAGGAGAGCGCCTCGTTCGTCTCATTACTTTTTACATAAATAAATAAATAAATAGTTCCATTTGCCAGTGTCAATAGTATTTCAATGTTTTCAATTATTTTATTATAAATTCAAAGTAACACAAACGAATTCCACATGGAATCCGGTAAAGTTGTAGTTTTGTAAGCAACACAAAAAGTTATGTTTCGTCAAAATATACGACTTTACCACACTAGCGCATGTGATTAGGCAATTTATAAATACAACTATGTATATTCATGAAAACACAATATTCTAAAAACGGCGGCGACATGCTTTCCCGCTAAAACCTATCTCTACCACATTTGTTCCGTGGATGCGTGAAAAAAAACCAAGAAACGCTAGCATTTATATTTTTTTTGTTTTGAGTACTAGAAAGTACCCTATCACCATGCTATGGTTTCCTCACGATGTTTTCCTTTACCGGCAGCTCAAGCTCATTGTTGAGGTTTGAACCCACGCTAACCACATAACTTGTATTTGTGACATAAATGTAATTGTTTAATAGTTTTTGTGTCAAAAAAAAAAACACAGCTAAAACTTCTGTATAAAATTGACAGATACGCTACGCTACCTTCCGGTTCCTATATCATTAGTAAAGATGTCATAATTAGTAAAATGATAATCGCTGTTGTCACGTTATATATTTCTGATAAGTGGATAACGGCGACAACTCAGTGGTTCAATTGACACGTGACTGTTGGAGGGCCTTGGACATGCACCCATTGAAATTCAAATTGTTATAAGTGGGAAGTGTTGCGAACGGAATATAACAGACCCGAGTGGGTCATTTACATATTCAATGGTGACAGAACACGGCTCAAGACTAGAGGCGACGTGTCTCGTGTACAACAAGAACGTATATAAAAAACCAGACTGCGTAAAAAACACTAGCTAAAAAACAAATTAGGTTTTTAAAATGATCGCATTTTTTTTTTGTTAAGGCGTTGGTACCTTCCCAGGCGATCTCCTGTTAAAGAGAAATATCATCTGATCATGCACAGTTATAATTACAATATGGTTGTTGAGTACATATATATAGGTATAATATGAATAGCAATTCAAATTAATACAAATAGAAATATTTTATTTATAACACTAAATTTACAAGTTCCGTAATGTAATTTGAAATATATTGTTAAACTAGCTTCGCCCCGCCCCCGGTACATGTTTTCGGGATAAAAAGCAGTCTATGTGTTAATCCAGGGTCTCAGCTACCTCCATAGCAAATTTCATCCAAATCCGTTGAATAGTTTTTGCGTGAAAGAGTAACAAACATCCATCCATCCATCCAAACTTATTTACAACTTAAAACTTATAATATTAGTGGAATCAGAAATACTTAATGTGTGTCAATACATAGGTATATGTAAAAAAAATACATTATAATGTCATTACACAAATATACAGCTAGCGAAATTACAGGGCTGTTGAGACTAACCTTCGAAAGTCTCAAAGTAAGGAGCGTCAAAGCAGCGATACCCTAGACCTTGTCTTGTGTAGCGCTGCGATGGTCATATACAGGCGTTATCTCTTACCATCAGGAGAGCGTCTCGTTGGCCTAATAACTTTTACATTAGAAAAAACATACATACAACGTTACACTTCTTTTTTTGGGCAGTCGTGAAAAAATTATAATTGTAGAAACGAGCCACGGATGCATAAAAAGTCTCGTGCAACGTACAAACGAGTCTGACAGTGCAATGAACTCTCGTGCATTCATAGAAAATAGAATGAGTGAGTACTAGGAGATGCTGTTTACTTCAACTCGCACGAAACGATAATAGCATGAGAGGATGCTTTTATTATTTAACTATTTAGCTGATACATTCATAATACAGTAGCTATGATAGCTTAGTGGTCAGAGCGGTCGGTTCACACGCCCAAAGGTGTGGGTTTAAACCCCAATAATAACTTGAGCTGCCGGTGAAGGAAACCATAGCATGGTGGTAGGGTTCTTTCTAGTACTCGGCTGGCTAGCTACCATTCTATACCAAGTATGAAATCTACCGCCAAGCACTTAACGGTGTGTTCCGGCAGCCTCGCTTGAGAGCCATTCCAGACTTGTGTATTCACCATCTTTCACGACATCATCACTTACAAAAACAGTGTTATAGCCACAATTACGGAAATAACGCGAAAAAAATTCACATATTACATAATATTAAAGTTTGTACGAGACGTACGGTAATTGATTATTTATTGATAAACAAATCATTACCACTAACAGTGCCCATTAAATTAAACAAAGTAAATACAATTTATTAATGCAGATAAAAAATTGTTTGAGTAAAATAGTAACAATAAGTTTTTTTACTGACATAAACCTGTTGAAACGTCGCAGTCTTTGTCAAATTGAGTGATAATGAAAATGACAACAACATTTTTAGCAAATTTAGCTCGTCAACTAAAACCTTCAAAATTAATCATAGTATAGAAGTATCTACATAACAGTTAAACCTTTCATAATGATAAACTGTAATACTAAATGCAGAAAATGCTCAAAGCCAAAAACTATTAAAAAAAATACAGATTTGTAAAGCTGAATAATAAAATACCAATGAGTTTTGACAGGAACGCGGAAAGAGTCGTGTCGCCCCATTGTATTTTTTCCAATACTAGTGTTTTGTCGCGTTTTTATTCATAAAAATGGTGGTATTTTATTCATAAAGTGTCGAATCACAAGTGCGAGTGTAGGAAAATGATATAATGTGGTGAACCATAACTTTTCGTGTTGCTTCCAAAACTCCAGTACTTTACTTAAACATGACTGGACTTGAATGATACGGACTATACTTGACCAAGACTGGACTTTGACTATAACTATAGCTACGAGATAACTTATTTAATTTATGAAACTTGAAAATAAAAAATACTTGACACTGGCAAATGCTCAAAACGCGACGCCAAAACCAAAGAAAAAAAAATACCAATCATCTCCTGATCTACTTTAATTCGGTAAATGATTTAAAAATTCGAGTCAGAAACGTCGTAAATATTTCTTTTATGTACGCTCGGACGCTTCCGTCATCTGCGATATTTTCGTAAACAGTATGTGATGCAAGTTTCAATAAAGTTGTGCTAAAGCCAAGCGAACCGGTTTTTTATCTCACCTCACTGATTGCGGATAATGGATATTATATCATGATTGGTACTTGACTTGCTGCTCTAATGTACATTGATCGTTATGAATATGAAACTAATTGCATCTTTCGGTTTTTCTCGTGCTGTGATGACAAGTAGGGATGATGATAATAATCAGTTTATATTAAGTAATGAGCTCCAAAGCAGCGATGACCTAGTCGCCTTAGCAGGAGGTCGTCTAGGTAGTTACCACCGCAGTACCAGACATTCTGCCGCCAGTGTTCCGGTTTGAAGGCTACTACAGCAAGCGAAACAGGGCTGTTGAGACTAACCATCGAAAGTCTTGAAAGTAATGAGCGCCAAAACAGCGATGTCCTTGACAATGTTTTGCTACTCAAAGTTCCGTATACCGCTGCAATGGTCACGGACAGGTGTTATCTTAACATCAGGAGAGCGTCTCGTTCGGCTCATCACTTTTAAATAGAAACAAACTAAAATCCGAACAAGAAAATCAGAAAAATATTTTTCACACAAGTCGGCGCTTAAGTGTCGAAACATCTGTACCAGAATTAGTTTTATTTATAATCGTTTTGACACTTATCGTGTTCCCATGCAACTGGTAGCGACACCTATGTCAATAATTTAAAAGAAGGTCATTTAGACGGAGCATAACGTAAGCTTTCAAAATATTTAATATTTACATATTACGGCATATTTTCTTTGTATTATTAGTATGAAAAAGTACATAAGTATTTTATCAGCTATATGGTTCCCACATCTAGCTTTACCTTGTTTGGGGTTATATGGCGCTGTGTGAAATGTCTGTACTTCGATAAAATATGTAATAAAAATACTGTGTTTCGGTTTGATAGGTAACTGCAGCTAGCAGGACGATTACAATTACAGGACCGTTGAGATTGAATCGAAAGCTTCAAAGTAACGAGTGCCAAAGCAGCGATGCTCTCGCCTTTGTTTTTTTTTTTTATGGTTGACAGGCTAGTTGTTTTGACCACAGCTCACCTGATGTTAAGTGAAGGTGTGGTCGAAGATGGTAAAGCACACCTAGCCTGGAATGGAACTGGCTCTCAAGTGAGGCAGCCGGAACACACCGTTAGATGCTTGGCGGCAGATTTTCAACTTGAGGGTGGTAGCTAGCCAGCCGAGTACTAGAAAGTACCCTACCACCATGCTATGGTTTCCTCACGATGTTTTCCTTCACCGGCAGCTTAAGCTCATTGTTGGGGTTTGAACCCACGCCCTTCGGCATGCGAACCTACCGCGCTAACCACTGAGCTATCATCGCTACAGTTTTGCTGCTTAGGTAATTACTTGGTGGTATAGATCCTATTTGCAGGAGGCCGTCTAGCTAGGTACCACCGCAGTACCAGATATTCTGCCGCCAAGTAGTAGTGTACAAACATTACTGTGTTCCGGTTTGAAGGGTACTGCAGCTAGCGAAATTACAGGGCTGTTGAGACTAACCATCTAATGTCTCAAAGTAATGAGCGCCAAAGCGGCGATACCCCGGACTTTGTTTTGCTGCTCAAAGTTCTGTGTATCGCTGCAATGGACGTGGACAGACGTTATCCCTTACCATTAGAAAAGCGTCTCATTACTTTTACAAAAAAAATATACATTATATATTTCATAAAGAACAGATTAATAGAGAAACTCTTCATCCTGTACATCGTAACTCTTAAAAAGAGATGAATTAAAAATTAATATCACAAATGAGAAACTTAAGAGATACTTAAATATACTTACCACTTATTTACTAGTGCTCTCATTCCTTTAATACTACGTGTATTTTATATGTATTGTTCAGGGTAACAATCCCTTAGAAACAGTATATTTCTTAAGAAAAAATGTATAGTATTTCGGGATCTCCATTCTCCAATTTATCTGTTCGCGTTCCGTTCCTACGTTGTTGCAGCGTGAAAAAAAAACATACAAATTTTAATAAAGCAACAAACACTTCCACACGTACACATTTCCATCATAATAAGGATAACGTCAATAAAATTAATCTATTGAGTGTTACTTTATGTAAATTTAAATAAAAAATACACTGTTCTATATGTCATTAATTCAAATTCGAGTCAATAAAATAATATAATTTAATAAGTAGTTATGTACCTACTAAAATCTAGTTTCTTCAGTTGGAGTGGAAAGTTTCTCACTTGACAGTACTTTAAACTAATTTGATTTTAGTTTATTCATCCAATTGTAAGAGCCTTATTGAGTTTAATTCAGACCTAGCAACCGAGTTAAATAGCCTCTATCTATTTGGTAGCAAGAGTCTATTAAATTCTGCGGACGACATAGTACTCTGTCGTAATATAAATCCGTGTAATATTTTCTTGGTTTGTCCAGTAGAAATTTGAATTTTATATTTCGACAAAACAGTTCTAACACGTGGAATTTAAAAACATGACTAGTAATTGTTACATTTGTATGTCGCCAGAGTCGTATCACCAAAACGTAAGTGGACATATTTTGGTCTGGCGAACTTATTTATTGTACGTCGTGTTTGTCCTACATTTTTGTAGCGATTGTTCGTCCTTTAAACATAAAATCTAAACACACACACACTCACACAAGCACACACTCACATAAACACACACTCACATACAAACACAGACGCTTTGATTTTCAACTACAGGGGCTCACCGGAAGACCAGCGCTGGTCATACTATGACCAGTATTAGATAGATAGATAGATAGATAGATATAACTCTTTATTGTGCATACCATAAACATAAAAAAGAACAGAGAACACAGAACCTTATGAACTAGTGCCACAAGTGGCGGCCCTATCGCTAACAGCGATCTCTTCCAGGCAATCAAGGAAAGAAAAACACGATGTATAACATAAGAAACTGACGGGAGATGTTACACTAATAAGAAAAATAAAGAGGGAGAGAAATAAAATCTTTTTATTTCTTTTTTTCTATAGCTGAGTAGTTAGCGCGGTCGGTTCGCATGCCGAAGGGCGTGGGTTCAAATCCCAGCAATAACCTTGAGCTGCCGAAGGAAAACATCGTGACGAAACCATAGAATGATGTTAGGGTACTTTCTAGTATCTGTATTTGTATTTATACAATATTGGATTGTATTGTATTTTATTAGCTGCGTGGATTAATATGACTTCTTGAGAGCAATCTCGCGTGATAGATAAGGAATGTTAACAGGGCCATGCAAACGCAAAGAAGATAAATGTGTCATTTTAAATATTAGATAATAATCAAACTTCGCCCCTGCCGGTGTAATAATAAATCATTATTGTAATTTATTCGAGTCGCGCTATTTTTACACAATCGATGACATTTATATTCCAAATGTTTTTTTTAAATCATTTACAGGCTAGGTGTTTGACCACACCTAACCTGGAACGGAACAAGATTTATGTATTTGGCGGCAGAATTAAACTTTAGTAAGTAGGTACACACTCGCGGTTTGTCAACGAGCGATGGAGCGCAGCATACTGGGCGTAAGGTTATTAGACCGCATAAAAAACTCAGTACTGCGCTCCAAAACTCAGATCATTGATGTAACTCAAAAAGCTGCCATGCTAAAGTGGGACTGGGCTGGACACGTCTGCCGAATGCCAGCGGAGCTATGGGCGAAAACCACCACCGACTGGGTCCCGGAGGTTAAACGGCCACCAGGCCGGCCTAAAAGGCGGTGGAAAGATGAGCTCGATGCCCACAATAAAGAGTGGACCACAACAGCACACAACAGAGAGGTGTGGAAGGGGGGGAGAGAGGCCTTTGCCCAGCAGTGGGACAAAATGGACTAAATAATAATAATAATAATAAATAAGTAGGTACTAGGTAGTTAGCCACCTGAATACTATAAAGTACCCTACCACCGTAGTATGTTTTCCTTACAATATTTTTCTTCACCGGCAGCTCTAGCTCATTGTGATTTGAACCTACAACCTTCGGCATGTGAACCGACTGCGCTAACCACTGAGCTGGCATCATCACTATAATTTAAATTAATATTGTAATAAATACCACCGATAGCACCTGACGGTGTTTTATGGCAGCCTCACTTGAGAGCCAGTTCCATTCCAGGCTACTTCCTCTTGAATCAGTCTATCTATTGAAAAAAACCGCATCAAAATCCGTTGCGCCGCTTTAAAGATCTAAGCATACCTAGGGACAGACGGGAAACGACTTTGTTTTATACTATGTAGTGATGATGTGGAAGCCAATTTATTGACTTAAAATCTCTTTGGAAATTAAATTACGCGCGTGATTGTTCCCGCCGCTAACTAATTTTCATTGCCTACAATTTTTCTATTGATTACATTCCTTATGTCATTTTGTATTTTATTTGAGTTTTCTTAGCATACGTTAGTCGATTATTCATTATCGATTTTATTTGGTGCCGATTATGCAAATTAATCGGGTGCCTCATCACTAATTCATATTCAAGGCGGACCTTGAGATTTCGTTTATTCGTTTTTAAATAATATTTTGATATGGCGCCGATATATGATGTTGGCATATAAATATACAATATAGTCTGTCCCAGGGTCAACTACCGTAAATTGAAAGCTATACATATTTTTTTTTATTATAATGGCTTACGTTTGTGTGCCATCTCGCCTGATGTTTTTTTTTATGGTTAAACTAAGTGTTTGACCATAGCTCACCTGATGTTAAGTGACGGTGTTTTCGAAGATGGTAAAGAACACGTAGCCTGGAATAGAAATGGCTCTCAAGTGAGGCTGCCGGAATACACCGTTAAGTGATTGGTGGCAGAATTTCAACTTGAGGGTGGTAGCTAGCCAGTAGCGTAGCCAGCCGAGTATTAGAAAGTACTCTACCACAACGCTATGGGTTCCTCACGATGTTTTCCTTCCCAAGCAGTTCAAGCTCATTGTTGGGGTTTGAATCCTCACCCTTCAGCGTGTGAACCGACCACGCTAACTACTGAGCTTAAGCGAAGATGCGGTCTACGATGGAGCACCCGACGGGCGGTAAATTCCATTGTTTAGCGGTTCGTACGATGAAGATGGAATAAATAAATAAAATCAACAGCTTGAGCTGCCGGTGAAGGAAAACATCGTGAGGAAACCATAGCACGGTGGTAGGGTACTTTCTAGTACTCGGCTGACTAGCTGCCATCCTCAACTTAAAAATCTGCCGCGAAGCATCTAACGGTGTATTTCGGCAGCCTCACTTGAGAGCCAATTGCATTCTAAGGTGTGTTTTATCATCTTCGATCACACTGTCACTTAACATCAGGTGAGATGTGGTAAAACACCTAACCTGTCAACAATAAAAAAGACCATATTTTTGTACTGCTTCCATATATATATGTATTGACAGCACCGTTGGCTCATTGATAGTGTATCTGCCTTGAGAGCCATAGGGCGTGGGTTCGATTCCCACTCAGGGCAAACATTTTGTGAATAAACAAATGTTTGTTCTGTGTCTGGGTGTTCTGTATGTATTATAAGTATGTATTTACAACAAAAAAAGTATTTATGTATACAGTATATTATTTATTTATTTCATAACACACAAAACAGAATGTAATATGAATTTCAATACAAATACACATTGAGACAGATGACACAGATCTGTATCACATTCCAAAACTATGTAGGTATGTCTAGGTGCATTCCCACCAAAACAACACTATGTATTTGCGTTTACTATGAAAATGACATAAATATCAAATATCAAATTTAAATTAAATAAATATCACAGGACATTACACACAGCGCCATCTGACCCCAAACTAAGCAGAGCTTGTGCTATGGAAGACAGATAACTGATAGAATACTTAAATACTTTTTTTTTTTGTACATACATACTTATAATACATACAGTACACCCAGACACAGAACAAACATCGATGTTAGTCACACAAATGTTGGTCCTGAATGGGAATCGAACCCACGCCCTTCAGCTCTCGAAGCAGACATATACCAATGAACCAACAGGGCTGTCAATCATGATTTTTTTTCTTTTAGAATCATACATATCGAAGCAGGTCAAGGAAAAATGAAACAGCGCTACACTGTCAGTAATCAATTTATTCAGATTAGGCTGCTTGTTTTAGCGATGAAACAAAAAAAAAACATCGGAAGATAATTGGTGAAAACTCGCAAATATGCACGAAATGTCTACGAAAATCTAGTAAACATCTAGAGAGTCATTTCAAGCAATAAAAATTATTTCTGAACACCTAAAAATATCTAAACAAACAGTTCTGCAACAACATGATGCTACTCGCCGATTGCCAAATCGATATTTTGTTATTCAGTTTTAAATTAACTTATTTATATTTGGTATTTTATGATGCCCATAATCTAAAGATACAGCTTTTTATATAGATACATATAAATAAATAAAAATAAATATCGTAGGACTATACATACAGCACCATCTAGCCCCAAACTAAGCAGAGCTTGTACTATGGAAGTCAGATAACTGATAGAATACTTAAATAGTTTTTTTTGTAAATACATACAGTACACCCAGGCACAGAACAAACATCTTGTTTATATCACAAAACGCTTGTCCTAGGTGGGAATCGAACCCAGCCTTTCATGAACCAACAAGGCTGTCGACACTCGTATAAACAGTTAAAAAATAAAGTGCGACCCAAAAAAAGAAAAATGAAGTGAAGCGAATTCGATTAGGTTTTTTAGGGCTGCCATTTACTCGTATGTAGGTACATACGAGTAAATGGCAGCCACTTGAAACTTGAAGTTATATTATAAACATTCAAGTACGAGAATAATACTATTAAAATGCGTAACAAAAACATGTTTTGATCACTGGGCCCTTCTAGCTAGCTGCGTAACAGTAGACACAGAATAAACGATAGATTGTATATGGAATAGTGACCATATACCTAATAACTGTTGGGGCCCGTCCCTTTTGAAGGTCGAGTGGTGTACCATTGGCATATGAACGGGCAGCTTGGTGGTAGGTGAAATAATGGTGATATCATCAAAACAAAATTCAAATGTTTACCATAACACGCGCCTGGGAAGGGCATAATTTCCCGAGTGTTAATTGAAATGTAAACAACAGTGAAAAGTCTAACATACCTTTTAACAATGTATGAAAAGTGAGTTTTATGTTCCCCAATACGTGATTTTTTTCTTTTAACTACCTATATTAAGGTGGTTCGTTTTCCATACAAATATTTTTTTCCCATTTATGGACAAATGGAGCATAATTTTTACAGTGGAATCACAGCTACTGGCATTTGTTTTGGTCTTTTTTTGCGGTAAATCACAATTGCATGAAAGAAACAGTAGGTTATTAGCATAATCTACTGTTTTATTCAAAAATCATAAATTCAGAAATCATTCATAAATTTGATTTTATGAATGATTTCTGAATGCGAACCGACCGCGCTAACCACTGAGCTATCATCACAACAAAAAGACAAATTTTATTAATTAACAAAGATAAGATTATTCTAAGTTTTAGCTGCTTATTTTAGTTTCCATGTGCGTACTATATACTGGTACCATATCTATTCTAAAGTCATTGAACTGTCCCGAATTCTTCACTTTTAGGGCCTTCGCAAACGTCTTTATCTTTTGACATATGCATTATGGCGAGATAAGATATGCCAAGTAACATGCTCAATTGCCGTATCATTGATATCGGTAAATACTCGTACACACAGCTTTATCGAGTGTACGATTACGATATCGAAACGACTATCGCCAAACTGTCTCGCCGATTTTATGTTGATTTGGAGATTGTTGTTAGAATTGGATTCGATTATTATTTTTAATTTTTATGTGTATTCCTCCCCTAATACGTTGTGATTATTCTTATTTCTGAATTTTATTTTTTAAATAACGTAACGTTACGGTAATACTTCCGAATCAGCGTGTTTTTATAAACTTTATTGTGAGAAGGGTAAGGCCATAGTCCACCGCGCTGGCCTGTCCTGGGTTATATATAAAATATCTATATTATTTATTTATTTAACAGTAACAAATAATATTAGGTTTTTTTTTAATATTTAATTTTTATTTACGATAAGTAGGAACGAGGTATGTATACGTATAATTAAACTGTCATCCCGCATAAGTGAACAATAATGAACAGACTTTAATCTTTACGTATAATTTTTTAAAAACTGACTCAGAAAAGAATGGGGTTCTAAATTCGACTGTAGGTATGTTTTTTTTGTGCATGTACTATATGTTACGCGATATGAATTTTATCGAAATCGATTGCGCTTTTTTTTTTAAATCAACAAAAATCTAAAAATGATATACATCGATGATATTTTCGTTTACACCGAAACCTCGCTGTTTCATTGGAGCAGTGCGTATAGTTAGCCTAAGGGTCATAGAGCCGCGGTTTTTTTTTCAATTGTAAATTTATTTATTACTTGTAAATATAAAGCAGTCGAATCCTAGGCAACGGTGTGCTAGTCCTATCGTTCCTTACCTGTATTTTAATCTATACTACGTAAATAGAACTGGTGCCTTCTGGCGCCAGTCTGCGACGTCGCTAATGTTTCTGTTTACTGCAACTGCAGCCGCAATCCGCATCGCAGGGGCTCACAACAATTTTACAATACATATAAATAAATATCACAGGACATTACACACAGCGCCATCTGACCGCAAACAAAGCAAAGCTTGTTTATACAGTATGACTGGTGAGACATCTACGATACTCGAGGGCGTGATATTTAGCGATCTTATAGGAAGAAAAAAAAATTGACAACGAGGTAAACTTAACCGAAAGTTATGTAATTAATTACGCAAGGGATGGACACCGCGCAGACGCATGAGCTGGACGTTGTGAGAACGCTCGCGTCGACGTCGTGGGAACAAGCACGTACTTGTCGCGTGATCAAAACATCGTTATCGGGAGTGTATCCACGCCTCATTAATTTATAGGGAAATTGGGGCCAAAAAATTAAGTACAGTTTTATAACATAATTATAACGAGAATCAAGTACCAAGTACTCACCTTCAGTATCGTAGGTGTCTCACCAGTCATGCTGTATAGGTATATATGGAACATAATTATGCATTAACTAGAGTCTTATAGATTTAGAAGCTTGGGGTGTACTAAGCCGAAAGGAAGTCATTGTACTCACCATTATGAACAACTTTTACAAGGGGCACAGCTCTGAAAACATGACAAAATCAGCTCAAGGTTCTACATAGTTTTTCTATAGATTTTTTTATAATATGCAAATATAATACAAATTAATGTTTTATTAATAACCAAAGTTACAAGTAATTTAACCTTTCATGTTTAAAAAAAACATGTCAAAATCATCATCATCATCATCATTTCAGCCGTAGGACGGCCACTGCTGACAGGCCTATTATTTAGAAGAAATTCGCCTATTAAAACTTATTATAACGGAACAAATATTGACTTGTAACTAGGGTGTTATGAATAAACTATTTGTATTTAAACCCACGCCATCCGACGACCTAATCGCGCTAATCACAACAAATATTTTTTTTTACAATAAAGCCGTAGTAAGGTCTCATTTTCTGAGTTCGCATATAAAAATACGGGACAATACACATTTCAGTTCAGAAATCAGAGCAATGTACGTCTTTAAAACCGATTTGATATTCAAATAGTAGAAATCAACGGGATCCTAGAAACAGTGAATAAAACATTTTATCTTAGCACAAATGGAAGTAGTTCATATATAAAGTAGTGTCGCAATCGCTCTACCGCCCTATTTTCAGCGAAAAACAACGGAATTGAGACTAATTTTAACTGCTATGCGTAAAATATGTGGTCCGGCGCCGATTCAATTAAATTAAATGTTGTTTTTACCCGACTGCCAAGGAAGGGTTTTTTTTCTTTGGTTTTGGCGTCGCATTTTGAGCATTTGCCAGTGTCAAGTGTTTTATATTTTCAAGCTTCATAAGTTAAATAACACAACACAAGCAGTCTGCTTAGTTCGGAGGCGGAGCGGCGCTCCGAGGTCGCGGTGATGGGAGGAGGAGCAATTTCTTGTAAATGCTGGTCACAATACTTTATACCATACATTATACTTTATGCATGTTAAGGTGGTTTTTGCCTACACAACATTTACTCTTTTAAAAATAAATAAAGATTTTTTTTTTTGTTTATTTACAAATTTTGTTTTACTGACCTGATCTGAGAGATATCAATGTGTACCTACGTTAAATTTTTTAATAAAAATTACCAAAATTACCAAAGTCTTGGTCAGTCAAGTACAGTCATGCTTTAGTAAAGTTGTGGTGGCTTTACTATAAAGCTTCGATGGAGTATTGGAAGCAACACGAAAAGTCATGTTTCACCACATTATATAGTTGTCCCACACTCGCGCTTGTGACTCGATACTTTATGAATAAAACACCACCAGTTTTATGCATAAACACTCGACTAAACAATAGTTTTGGAAAAAAATACAACGGGGCGACACGACTCTTTTCGCGTTCCCACCAAAACACCTTAAGAAAGGGTTATGTTTTTCGCGCGTATCTTGTATGTAAATTTCTTTATTACCTCGTATCTTCTAAACGGCTGGATGAATTTCGAAAGTTACGGTATCGTTATATTCGTCTTAAAATCACAAATGTCTTTAGATAGGTGTAAAAGAAGAAAATAACAAAATGGCGGACTTTTGGTGCGAAACAGTAATAAGTTAATAAATAAACACCTAACTTGAGATGGCTCTCAAGATACCATTCTAAGCTAGATGTTTCTATATTTTCGACCTCACCATCGTTTAACATCAGTTAAGCTGTAGTTAAAAACCTAGCCTGTCTAACCTATTTAAAAAAATGACGTCATTTTTGTGAATTTGAATGTACTCCCGATTTCGTATTCATTAATGATTTTAACAAATGCACTACAGATTCAAATATACTCGTACGTTCCGAGTTTTATCAAAACCGCGAATACTAATAAAAAACTGCAGTGACTAGTGCATTACCAAGGCGAAAAAAGGCCAGTGCTCAGCAATTGTGTTGGGGATTACTCCACAGCGCTGATGTTAATACAAATCCGTTCAGTAGTGTTTGCGTGATAGAGTAACAAACATCCATACAAACTTTCACATTTATAATATTAGTAGGATTAAGCGTGTTTGTGTGGGAAAGATCGATGTGCGTCCGTTCGAGGTGCTATTAATGCTTTTTAAATCTGGGCTTCTAATCTTTTAATTACTGGGCTGTTGAGACTAACCATCGAAAGTCTCAAAGTAATGAGCGCCAAAGCAGCGATGCCCTGGACTTTGTTCTGCTACTCAAAGTTCTGTGTATCGCTGCAATGGTCATGGGCAGGCGTTACCCCTTACCATCAGGAGAGCGTCTCGTCCGTCTCACTATTTTTTTCACATTAAATCATTTTTTTAAATAAAAGTATCAGCTCATAACAGTGGCTGCAAAGTATCCGAGGTTGGCCTTCACACGTCATGTCTTTGAGTTTTTCAGACGTTCAGTACAAAAAAAGAAATAGCACCCGCAAAATGTTTACAGCTTCTGTAATACTCGGGCCTGGTCTATATTTGATCGCATAGCGTGGTAGAATATAAATGACAATAATGTAAATAAGATTAAGGGTATTTATTATGCTAATGCTCGCTGTGGTTAATCTGACTTGCATAATGACCGTATACATAGAAATACATGTACTGCAAATGTATATGCATAATTGCATAGTGTTACTGTTTGACAAGTACATAAATTATTTTAAATGAATTTTTAATAAATTTTAAATGATCCGAAATATTTTTTAATTTTTTTTTTTTCTTAATTTAACTTTTTTTTCTAAATATAAGACACGTTATGTGAAATAGAAGATACGATTTTTCCTTATGGCACTTAAAATTAATGGGGCTTATAATAAACTAGCGGCCTGTCCCGGCTTCGCACGGGAAAACAAAACTCGATTAACAATATAAATATGACGTATGGTCACTCAGTGATAATGTAGCATTCTAATGATGAAAGAATCATTCAGATCGGTCCAGTTGTTTCGGAGCCTATTCCATACAAACAAACAAATCATTCCTCTTTATAATTAGTATAGATAAATAAATATTGGCGGACATTTCACACAGCGCTATCTAGCCTCAAATTAAACAAAGCTTTAATACGGGAACCAGATTACAGATAACTATTCTGTTTTGTTTCTTCTGACACCGGACTTAGACTTTGTTAGGTGACCGTCAGTGGCATTTCTTCCTAAGCGCTACCGTGTATCGTATGACACTTAAAATTGTAGGTTCATCATCCATCCATTTGGTCCATTTGTTTGTTTTTTTTTTTTTTATGGTTGACAGGCTAGTTGTTTGACCACAGCTCACCTGATGTTAAGTGAAGGTGTGGTCGAAGATGGTAAAGCACACCTAGCCTGAAATGGAACTGGCTCTCAAGTGAGGCTGCCGGAACACACCGTTAGATGCTTGGTGGCAGTTTTTCAACTTGAGGGTGGTAGCTAGCCAGCCGAGTACTAGAAAGTACCCTACCACCATGCTATGGTTTCCTCACGATGTTTTCCTTCACCGGCAGCTCAAGCTCATTGTTGGGGTTTGAACCCACGCCCTTCGGCATGCGAACCTACCGCGCTAACCACTGAGCTATCATCGCTACAAATCGCTTCATCGTTTGTTCTATATTTCTGTGATAACAACCGTCAAGCCATATTATTACAAAAAAAAAAGTATTTAACACTCACTGCTGAGGTGTAATTGTGTAATTACCAAGCTTGCTGGAATAAACACGCTAGACCCGTACGCAATCTATCAGTTATCTGACTTCCATAGTACAAGCTTTGCTTAGTTTGGGGTCAGATGGCGCTGTGTGTAATGTCCTATGATATTTTTTTTTATTTATATAGGAGACACATTCACATTGACACTAGGACTAGCCACTCAACCTATACGAACTTACTGTTGAGAACTGCCAAAAAATAAAAAGCTTTAACCCTATTTTGCCAGCATAGAGTAAACTCATAACAATAAATCAGCCTAAATAAGGAAGCGGGCCCGGCTATCGTTGAAGGTCGTAGTTTTATGGGTCCGTCGGCCATGAGACTTGTGCTCAAATAGAGGTCCGCAAACACGACTTGTACTTTTCACGGTGGGTTTCCACTGCGAGCGACGCCGACGCAGGCGAATATTATTTGGATTCCGCATATACCGCGGAACAAATCGCATAAAAAGCAACTTTAGCGCTATGACTTAAAAGTTGATTAGGCTGTTCGCTACTTATATTATCAATAACCATAGCATTATATATTGGACTTCTGTATCTCGAAAACTATGAGGTATTTTTTAAAACGGTTAAAGAAAAGTTGTTCTGAATTCAAGTACAGCGACCTAGTAAAGACCGCAGGAACGCGCTGGATGCGAGCCGCTTCCAAAAGTTTCATCTCGCTGACCTCTCTGCTGTCAGTGGACAAATGCCTATCGCCTACTCGTTTTGTTGATATGGCGCCTCGCCTCAGTAACCTTATTTTTTATAAGAGTTAATTGTTGTTTTGAAGTTGTATAACAGTTTTAATTTCCGTTGTGGCTGCAAAAAATACGTAAACAGTGATTGTATTATGATCGGCTCGTATGAATTTACGCGATTAATCCACGCCTCGCGGTTCCATCCGCGTAGTTCCCGTTCCCGTGGGAATACAGGGGTAAAAAGTAGCCTATGTCACCCGGAGATAGTGTAGCTTCCCAATGGTGAAAGAATTTTTGAAATCGGTCCAGTAGTTTCGGAGCCTATTCAATACAAACAAACACCACACTCAAGTGGAAAATCTGCCGCCAAGCATCTAACGGTGTGTTCCGGCAGCCTCACTTGGATACCAGTTCCATCCATGCTAGGTGTATTTTACCATCTTCGACTACACCGTCAACATCAGGTGAGATGCGGTCAAACGCCTAGTTTATCAACTATAAAAAAAAACCTTTAAAACGTAAAGATTCATCAAACATACATATTCACTCATAAATTTTCAATATTTCTATGATGTGATATGGTTTCAACAATTTTGCCTGCATTCCTAAATTACAGTAGTCTTCAATACTCCTCAATGTTTTCCTGCCACTTGAGTAAACACGTGACTCAGTCTTGTATTTTCTTTTTGAAATTGTATTAATGGTTGCTTTTGATTAACCAACCGAATGCCAAAGACACTTGAGTAAAGATAAAGAGATTGCTTTGTGCCATTGCAAGTTACATATCTTTTATTTTACCTTGTATTAACGAGGAAAATAACTATGCGCCTAGATTTAAGCACTTGTTTGGGACTTTATAGTTATATTCCTTTACTGTATATTATCAATTCAAATTTTTAAAAAAACCTCTTTTTTTATTGACATAAAAACGATACAATGGCAAAAAAATATACATTAAAAAATAATTATTTAAATGATAATATAATCATCTCTCGCTAGACGGTTGGGTCAAGGGTCAGCTTCAAAAGGCAGTGATCCTGGACACGGCGCGCATTGTAAGGAGGTTCCTGACTCTGCAGCCCTAACCACCGGCAGTTTGAGCCCTGCCCCGCTACCTAGTTTTTAAGCTTTTTTATATTATTTATGTTTTTTTGTATATTTAATGTAAAAATAATGATTCCATATGTAAAAAATATCGATTCGATTCGATTGAATGGTTTTAAGTACATAGTTGGAAATTCGGTTACAAGTTTTATTCCGGAATTATTATATAGGATTACTTATTTAAAGACAAAAGTGCGTTCAACCTATCATGACGACGGAGCCGAAACGTGGACACTCACGGCGGGAATGGTCCGTAAGTTCAAAGTCGTTCAGCGAGCTGCGAGCTATGAACTTAGCATTTCTCTGATGGATCGTTTCCGGAACGAAGTAATTCGCCAGAGAACTAAAGTCATAGACTAAGATAGATAGCTTAGCGTATTAACAAGCTGAAGTGGCAATGGGCTGGATATATTTATCGCAGAACCGATAACCGCTGGGGTAGACGTGTTCTAGAGTGGAGACCGCGAATTGGCAAACGTAACGTAGGACGCCCTGAAATTCGATGGAGTGGCGATATACGTTCGACAGCTGGCGGTGGATGGAAGTGAATAGTCGAAAATCGGGCTGAGAGTCTAGGCTGATGATGATGATGTCTTATTTAAAGATAAATGAACTACTTTGAATACGAACAGCGCAAATTTAATTAATAAAACCCTTTGTTCTCAAATGACAAACTGCCGTTATTTAATTCCGATATCACTTTAGTTACGAAATAACAGACGCTTGACAATACCCTAAGTAAACAAGAAAGTGTTTTTCAAGTTGTAATTCTCAATTGCTTAATTGATTTCAGTTTATTTACTTTAATTGGATTACCAAATACTAAGCTTGTTGTAATAAAAGTTACACATACTAGCAAGAGGGAAGTTTTGCGATACATTATTGTAGACAGGCGGAATGCTAAATAAATGAAAATTGTGGCGAAAGTTTTTTTAAACTATAAGAATCAAACTAGTGATCTGATTATCATGAAATTTCTACGGGACCATCTGGAAAATATACCCTATTAAACCAAAAAAAGAATTCCTCAAATCGGTCCAGACGCCTTTGAGTAATATAATGTATTTTGAATGTAATGGAAATTTGTTTTTATGTCTCAAATAAATTGTTGTCTATTGTCTTTAAAAAAGAGATTCCGACAAATTGAGAACCTCCTCCTTTTTGAAGCCTGTTTAACAGACTTCAAAAAAGGAGGAGGTTGATACTTGATACTTACGTGAATTCATGTATTTCCTGGTTACGGAAAGTTTTCATTCTTTGTATGTTATTCTGATGCAAATATGTTAAATGTCATCTTTAATTACATTGTTTATGTCTTTCTGTCCAAGCAGAACTCGTACTGTGCACGAGGAGTGTTTATGTGACTCGTCACGTGTATTTTTAAATGTATTTTTTTGTTTTCGAATCGGCCCTGTATTTATAAACGCTCCCACTGTTCCCACAATTAATGCGTATTGTCAGCGGTTTTGAAGTTAATATAGTATTTTGTAGCATTGATAGCTCAGTGGTTAACGTATTTGGTTCGCATGCGCGCGGGTTCAAACCCCAACAATGAGTTTGAGCTGCCGGAGAAGGAATACATCGTGAGGAAACCATAGCATGGTGGTAGCGTACTTTCTAGTACTCGGCTGGCTAGCTACCACCCTCAAGTTGCAAAATATGCCGCCAAGCATCTAACTGTGTGTTCCGGCAGCCTCACTTGAGAGCCGATTCCATTCCAGGCTAAGTGTGCTTTACCATCTTCGAGCACACCGTCACTTAACATCAGGTGAGCTGTGGTCAAACACCTAGACTGTCAATGAGTTTTTTTCATCTAAATGTTTAATTTTCATACAACTAGATCTGCTTGGGAACCTTTATCAGGCTGTGTTATTAATCCGCGTAAGATTACATTATGTCCACAAGTAATCAATCTAGCTAGACTAGCAGTTCGTCTGGCTAATTTATTTCCAAAGCTGAGCGAGGGAGCCACTTTTACATATTCTAAACAAAACTAGGAGACACCTCGCGGTTTTAACCGCATAGTTCCCGTTTCCGTGGGAATACAGGAATAAAAAGCGGCTATGTCACCCGGAGATAGTGTAGCTTCCCAACGGTGAAAGTATTTTTGAAATCGGTTCAGTAGTTTTTGAGTTTATTCGTTACAAACATACAAAAATCTAAAAATGCAAATCTTTCCTGTTTATAATATTAGTGTAGATTTTAGTTTCACCATTTGACCGCGTGTACATATTATGTTGGTCGCACTGCGGTGCATAGATAGGTACATAATTATATGCACGTGCTTAGATCTGCATTGTACCATAGTTTGAGGGTGGTCGGTGAGAGAATCTGATCACGCGTTTTTGTGAAATGTGTCTTTTATGTACAAATAGAAATGTTAATAATTTAATGACATATAAGAAGTGTAATTTGATAATGCCTTAAAATCCTTAGATACATACCAGTGGGCATGCACTGCACTGGTTTAGCATTTTATATGTGTACTAGCTTACGCCCGCGTTAACTTTAGAATTAGGTTTTTTTTTTTATGTAAAAGTTGTGAGACGAACGATACGCTCTCCTGATGGTAAGAGATGACGCATGTCCATGACCATTACAGCGACACACAGAACTTTCAGTAGCAAAACATAATCCGGGGCATCGCTGCTTTGGCACCCACTGAGACTTTCGATGGTTAGTCTCAACAGCCCAGTAATTTCGCTAGCTGCAGTACCCTTCAAACCGGAACACAGTAATGTTTGCACACTACTGCTTAGCGGCAGAATGACTGGTACTGCAGTGGTACCTACCTAGACGACCTCCTGCTAAGGAGATCTACCACCAAGTAAGTAAGGTTCAGATAGATATGAATGACAAGCTATGTGACCACAGCTCACCTGTTGACGTGATGTGACGGTGTGGTCGAAGATTATCGTAGGACATTACACACAGCGCCATCTGACCCTAAACTAAGTAAGGCTTGTACTATGGAAGTCAGATAACTGATAGAATACTTAAATACTTTGTTTAGAAAATACATACAGTACACTCAGACACAGACACAAACATTTGTGTATAGAAATGTTTGTTCTGTGTCTGGGTGTACTGTATGTATTTTCTACAACACAATGTTTGTCCTGTGTGGGAATCGAACCCACGCCCTACAGCTCTTGAAGCACATACTACCAATGAACCAACAGGGCTGTCGAGGCTACAAATGTACTTCCGGCAGTAACAATTGGGCGCCAGCACCATTCCTATCCGTCCTAAGGTTGCCTGGAAGAGATCGTTTTTAGCGACAAGGTCGCCAGTTGTTACACCTATATTAAGTTTATTTCTTCTGTTTTCAGTATTTTAGTATTGTATTTTATTTACATTCCATTGGAACATTGAGAACACTTGGATATGTCAGGTTACAAAAAATTCAACAAATAAATAATTAATAAAATACTAAATAAGCTGCCGTAAAGAGGCATTGTCAATATTATACACTTTAGCGAGTTACAATTATTTTTAATCTTTCTATTCTTCTTATATATATTTAAAAATAATTGTATATAAGAAGAAATAAGATAGTGTGTACAATAAAGAGTTATCAATCTATCAATCAATTCCAGGCCAGGTGTTCACTATCTTCCACCACACCGTCTGTTAACGTTAAGCTGGGTTAAAAAAACATCGGGTCGAACTTGAAAAAAAAATCATCTCAGTATGTTTCATTTCGAAGATTTTACGTGAAAATCTTCGAGATGAAACCTCACTAAACGCTAGAAAATAGTAGCGCATCGGTTTCGTCTCGAATAGTAGTAATACGGGGTGCATAATGCAAATAAATGTGCAATACACGTGTAGCATCAAGGCCGACGCGTCATACTAACATAATGCAGCCAATAAATATGATTCGCCGAGATGAAACGGTTGTGTATTTTGTTAGCACTTGTATATACATATGTATATAGCGGGAAAGTATATTTATGTAACAGTAATGAGAACGATGAAACGTTCTTCTGATGGTAATAAATAAATAAATAAATAAATATCGTAGGACATTACACACAGCGCCATCTGACCCCAAACTAAGCAAAGCTTGTACTATGGAAATCAGATAACTGATAAAATACTTAAATACTTTTTTTTTTGTAAATACATTCTTATAATACATACAGTACACCCAGACACAGAACAAACATTAGTTTTATATCACAAAACGCTTGTCCTGGGTGGGAATCGAACCCACGCCCTACAGCTCTTGAAGCAGACATGCTACCAATTAACCAACAGGGCTGTCATAGGAGCAGGGGCGTAGCTGCCGCCATATCAGCCGTATCAATTACACGGGGCCCCCGGCCTACAGGGGCCCCTAACGTGAGTAAGCAAAAATTAGTAAAATTTTATCCACAATGTCACTTGTGCTTCCCGGGGAAAAAACATATAAAAAATTGTCGTACGATCAATAAATATTTATTTTAGTTTAATGCAAGCGTTTTTGTTTATTTTGTGAGAAATCTTTACCCTTCATTTTTTGTTTGTTCATAGTGAAACAAAACGCTTTATGACAAAAAAAAAATGTTTCTTCATCCTGAAACAAAATACTTGATGATAAAAAATTTTGTTTGTTCATCCTGAAACAAAATACTTAGTGATAAAATTTAGTGTTCGTTCACCCTGAAACAAACGATGTTTTTTTATCTTTATAAAACTGAAACACTTTCAGAGAGTGCACTGTCTCGTTTAAATCGGCACGCCTACAATAAATTAGCTAGATCTTCTAAACTGGCCCCAGACATAATGTCCAAGTGAATTATCATAATTATGCTCCGCCACTGTATAATGTAATTGTTTGAGTATTCTTATAGCACAACAATGCTATGCGCGCGTGCCTTACATTGTGAGCTGGTTATAGCACATGACTGGTGAAACCATGATTCGCAAGAAAGTTAGGACTCAAAACTTTACGATGTATGATTTGGATTAGGTCAAACATTTTACTAGGTGGTAGATCTCTTCAGCTGAAGGCCGACTTGACCGGCAGTAGGTACCACCAGAGTAACAGATATTCTGCTGTCAAGCAGCAGTGTGTATGCATTATTGTGGTCTCGGTTTTAGTTGTTTGTTTGTTTGCATTTTCAATTTCGTTCTATTATATTTGTTGTTGGTAATATGTTATGTTTGTTTTGTTTGACCGACAAGGGCTCACCGGAAGACCAGTGCTGGTCATACCACTTAGTACCAGTTAGTTAGTATGACCAGTTTTAGTTTTTGAATAAAACAGTAGGTTATGCTTATAATCTACGGTTTTATTCAAGCAATTGTGATTTACCGCAAATAAAGACCAAAATAAATGCCAGTAGCTGTGATTTCAATGTAAAATTATGCTCCATTTGTCCATAAATGGCAAAAACTTATTTGTATGGAAATCAGTGATTAGCGCTAAAGCGGCGATTCCCTTTTTCATTCCAGGCTAGGTATGTCTCTCATTCTTAAACTGATCTTAGTCTTGAGTTGTTGTCAATTACGATTTTTTATGATAAACGGGCTATCTGTTTACCTTAAAAAAAATGTAATATTTATTTGATAAAAGTTGCCGATAGTGTGGTCACCGCGCTTGCACGCGGTGCAATCGACACGTGCTTGCGAGCCGGTGGCGGGAAGTAAGAGCGACATGCGTCTAGAACACAATTCGCGCGCTGACGCGTTTATTTTCAGATAACGCGCTATTTTTAGCGCAATGTCGTTTCAACGCGATTGTGGTCCTCAGGAGAAACAACAAAAGTAAAAACTAAATATTGTTAAACTGCTAATAAAGTTTCAAAAGCCTGATAGAATCCAGAGATTTTAAGTCCCAACGTGACATCGTGTAATTAAAAAAGTAATATATCAACGGCCCGTTCTTCCGTTCTTCTACAATCGGACAGCCAGGAGCTTTAAACAGCGACACCGCTTCATGGTTGATGTTCCAAAAACTTGAACTAAGCGGTTTGAGTCCACCTTCTTCATACGTACCGCTAGACATTGGAATCTGCTGCCCGAGTAGGTGTTACCCAATGGATATAGTCTGGGTTCCTTCAAGTCGCGAGTGAATCGGTTTCTTCTAGGCAAGCGTGCTCCACCGTAGACCGCATCTTCGCTTAACATCAGGCGGGATGGCGGTCAAACGCAAGCCTATCATAAAAAGAAAATTTGGTTGTTTTGGATATGGTTTTAGTCAGTAAACTTCGGTGACACGTAATAAGGTAACTTCCGAGATCCGTCGGAGCTTGGCCGGTTTCTTATGCTCTTGTAAACAAGTTGAAAATAAAGCAAATGTTCAACTTGTAAATTTTATTACTGAAGAGGAAATTCGCTTACTTTGGTTTTATTAGAACATACTTCTATTTAATCACATCGGCTTTGAACAATGTTTTTATTTGTTATTTTCATTTTCTCATTGTTATTAACAGTAGAGCTTTGTGTTATCGTCATAGGTACGTAAAATTCGAGAGAGGTATATTATTTTGAACAATGTTTTCACTTCTGAGAAATTTGAAAGGGCTCTTACGCGTGTATTTTCTTTGGTACCACCTACTGATTTCTGTGTTAATACTATTTCTGCGAATATTGAAACCAATTTAATTGAAGGTATACTTATTATACGACTAGTTTTGCACCGCGATTTTCAGGGATAAAAAGATTATCATCTGTATTTCATCTAAATTCATTAAACCAATGGAATTTGCTGTCTGAGTGGGTGCTTTTCATTACAATCTGGGAGCCTTCGAGTCGCTAAAATACCTATTTCACGTAACGTTATTGAATTAGTTAAACTAGATGTTCATAATCAACAAATATAGACACAGTAACTCGAAACTAAGTAAAGCTTTAACTAAAATAACCGAATGTCTATTAGGAATTGAAATCCTTGTCGATCTACAAGCAATACGGTAGTAGGTTAACACCAGTTGTATTTAATTTTTGTGGCTATGATAGCTCAATGGTTAGTGTGGTCTGTTCGCACGCCGGAGGGTGTTAGTTCAAAACCTAACAAAGATTTTTAGGTCCCGGTGAAGGAGAACAAAGAACAACGTAAGGAAACCATTGCATGATTTACGTTAGGGTAACCTAAGCATCTAAAGGTGTGTTCCGAAAGCTTCACTCCCAATCGGGGTTAGACGTGTTACCATCTTCGGCCACACCGTCACTTAACTTCAGATGAGCTGTGGTCAAACATGATACTCGTACATAACAATCATTCATTTCAGAGAAACTGCGTAATTTCAAAGCTCGTCCTTGTAGTTGGGGTCTTACTTAGTAACAAGAGATAGCTGAAATCAGTAGTCCTTGAAAGGAAGCATCGGTAACGATTTATTAGAAACCTTATACAAATAAAAGGAAAATCGACAGCAATTGTACGGGATAAGGGCCTGAAATGATAAGTTGAATTTATTTTTGTCTGATATATTTATATGAAATCATATCACAGTCAGCTTGGCCTAAATAAATGTTTGTTAAAATTATAGTACTTACCTACCATCTATTTGAGTCCACATTCTTTATTCGCACAGCGGGGATATGGCACTCTTTGCCGAAGTCTGTGTTTCCCGAAAGGTACAATATGAGTGTCTTCAAATCAAGAGTAAACAGGTTCCTTCTAGGTAAGCGTGTTCCATCTTAGACCGCATCGATGCTTCACATCAGGCAGGATGTGGTCAAGAGCAAACATATTCAATATAAAAAAAAAAAAAAAATTGGCTTCCACATTCACAGACTTTCTTATCTCACTGCTGGGCAAACTGGGCATCTAAGAAATATTTCAGGATTTAATTATGCTTTAAGTATGTGCGTCGATACTGGGACAGTTCTACGAACTAAAAAAATGGTGGGATATTCGATAGATAATAATAATTAGTTCTGGACGACGTCTCATAGGATCTACTGGAGCCTTTGCCGTATGAGCTTCTATACCAAGCCCTTTACACTTATGAACATACATAATTTTTTCGATAAGTTAGATATAATAATAAGAAAAAAAACAACTAATATTGCCGTCGTATCAGCTCGAGAAGTGTACATTCTGGGGCCCGCGGTCCACAACCGCGTACCCACTTCCGTCCAGGATGCACCTTCCGTCGCACGCTTTAGAACCAAAGTGAGATCTTGGCTGCTAGCTACCTTGAATTTATGGCTTTGACGATTGTTTTAAATTAAGAGAGCAGCGGTACCCAAAATTTTGAGTAACAAAACAAAGTTTAAAGCATCACTGATTCAGCGCTCATGAACGTACGTTCATAATCATTGCAACAATACACAGAACTTTGAATAACAAAACAAAGTTTAGGACATCGCTGCTTTGGTGCTCATTACTTTGAGACATTCGATGGTTAGTTTCAAAAGCCCTGTAATTTCGCTAGCTGCACACATATTTAAGAGCATACACACAGATTGCTAATCAAAAAACCCGTTTCGCGAACTCGGGTAATAAAAATACATCTTACCTCACCCTGAGTTGTCAAGGCTTTCGATAAAGGATTATTTTTCAAGGTCCAGCTTTATTTACTGAGTTTCGAGTATCCGAGCCATTTGGGCAGCACTTACCTATATGACTCCCTACTCCAGTCAATCCCACTTCTGATTGTGCAAACATTTACTCGGACCACGCATTTGTTTGCGGACACACAATCAAATGTGTTTACCCATAACATCAGGGGCGTTTATCGTGATGGCATACATTATAAATGTAGATAAGGTGTTTATTGAATTTGGTTTTGTACCGCTGTTTAAGTCAATAAGTAAGTTTTGTACAATATGGATATATAGCTTTGTAGATACATTTTTTGTAATGTAAAAGTAATGTAACGGACGATACTCACTCTTGATGGTAAGGGATAACGCATGTTTATGACCATTGCAGCAATACACAGAACTTTGAAGTAACAAAGCATATTACAGGACTTTAGCGCTCATTACTTCGAGACATTCGATGGTTAATCTTAATAGCCCTGTAATTTCGCTAGCTGCAGTACCCTTTAAACCAGAACACAGTAATGTTTACACACTACTGCTTGGCGGCAGAATATCTGGTACTGCGGTAGTGCTTGATAAGATGACTTTGTATTTGTATTTGTATTTGTAGAAGTGTTTTAGTGTGTATACCACAATTCGCAAATGTAGTGTAGAACGCTCTGAGACTCGATGAAATGATAATATTCGTTGAACAGCTCGCAGTGGCTGGGAGTGAAAAGCAGAAAGAGTAGAGTGTATTGACAGAGGCACTACGATAGGTTGATTAAGATGATAAATTAATTAAGAATCGTTATCCAGCGGCGACCTTAGCTGTTGCGAGGCCCGGGGCGACAGATCATTGAGCGACCCTTTTTCTTCGAGTCCGTTTTACAAAAAAAGAATTGTGCGAGTGGCCGTAACATGCTTGCACTATTAATGAAACCGTGCGTTCAGGGGGGTTTTGTTAAGTGCGAGGCGCGATACACGTACTATGGTAAAGACTTTTTTCAACGAGGACGCGAGGCCCCTGCAAAAGCGAGGCCCCGGGCGGTTGCCCTGCTTGCCACCCCCTAAGGCTGCCACTGTCGATATCTTTTAAAGAAAGAAAGAAAGAAAATTATTTTTATTTTGTAACACCACAATATACAAAAACAACAATCAAACAGAGAAACTTTAAACTACGAATATTCGGCTTATGAGGAAAATGACCGCTTGCCTTAGAAAGGTGTAAGTGCCATTAACACTCGGTGATGATACCGTTAGTCGGTGTGCCCTTTTCACAGTGTTGCTCAATCGGTCCTTACAGCAAGACAGAGCACTTCATAAAACAGATTGTCTCCTGCCGGCGAAAACGTAATAGTCATAAGTCCGTGTAGATCTAATGAAACAAACGAAACGCTCTACTGATGGTAAAAAGTAACTCTTGTCTATGACCATGGCTAGCAATAAAGCAGAGTCAAAGGCATCACTGTTTTGGCGCTTATTACTTTGAGACATAAAATAACAGAAAGCAGTGGAATTAGCTGCCAGAGTGGATGTTCTCCTATAGATACAATCTGGTTGTTTACAAGTCGCGAGTAAGTCAGTTTCTTCTAGGCAAGCGTGCAAGCTCTATTTACACAATGGAATACGCTTTTACGCTTAACATTAGACGAGCTTTTGTAGCGATGATAGCTCAATTGGTTCAAGCTTGAGCTGCCGGTGAAGGCAAACATCGTGAGGAAACCATAGCATGGTGGTAGGGTACGTTGTAGTACTCGGCTAGCTAGCTACCACCCTCAAGTTGAACGCCGCCAAGCATCAAACGGTGTGTTCCGGCAACCCTCACTTGCGAGCCAGTTCCATTCCAGGCTAGGTGTGCTTTACCATCTTCGACCACACCTTCACTTAACATCAGGTGAACTGTGGTCAAACACCTTGCCTGTCAACAATAAAAAAAAGCTGGAGGTCAAACGTAAGAATATTTTATAATAAAAAAGTAGAGATTTTATGTCATTAGTCATTGCCTACCTTTTACGGTACCTTCTTAAAGTATACTTCATTACCGATTGTTTTGGCTGGTTTCAGATCCTCCCATACATCGACGGGTTCAACCACGTCTCGAAGATAGCTGCCCTGACCGACGTGGAGATCAGTTTGGTGCGCGCATGTGTCCAAAATCTAGTTTACTATGGAGTCGTCACGCTGGTGCCCATATTCCAGTATTGTGCGGTTAGTTTTTAAAAATATGTGGCTTATATTTATTTTATGAACATCCATGAGATTGATGTCGTTGATTCACTGCCTGAACATTTCAAAAAACAACACAGCACGGAAAATCAACGTACATATAGATGATGATTGTGATATAAACAAATGTTTTTTCTGTGTCTGGATGTACTGTATGTATTTATAAGAAGGTATTTACAAAAAAAAAACGATTTAAGTATTCTATCAGTTATAGATAGATAGATAGATATAACTCCAGATAGATAGATAGTTATCTGTCTTCCATAGCACAATGTCCTACGATATTTATTTATTTATTATTTAGAACACCTGGGTTTTTTTTACAATCTCAGTTTTGTTAAAAGGGCGTCATCTTTTGGTTTATTACACACTCCAAATTTACCTAAAGCTAATTCAGCTCTATAACCAATAACGGTATTTCTTTAAATATATCTTAACAATATAATTTCTAATATTTCAGGTGTACAGCGCAACTCCTAAATTAAGACAATTAACACGATGCCCGGGCTTGCAAAGGCAATGCATAGAATTCTGCGCGAGATCTCGTAAGTATTTATCATCATACAAGAAAATAACTATTAGTGTTGATATCCGATAGAGGTGTCCCAATTTTTAAACATATTTCTATCGTTTACTCTACGTATAGCATATCAGTCGCCGAATGTTAGCGACATACGCTCATATAGGTTAGTCATATTTATCGCGCATCAGTTTTTATGATTTGTTAATTTCATGCGTTGTGTATTATTTTTCAGCGCGTCAGTTGCCGAAGGTTGGCGACATATTCCGCATGTACGCGGGCATGACGTACGGCAGCACAATCCGCGACCTGTGCCGGCGCATGCGGCCGCAGGAGCTCGCCGTCAACGAAAGGAAACTGGTACTCTTCGGCGTACTCGAGGGACTCATACGGAGGGTTTACAAGGTAAATCTACACTTGGACAACTAATGTGGCGAGTTATTTAACAAATGTGACGAGTTACTTAACAAATGTTACAAGTTATTTAACAAATGTGACGAGTTACTTAACAAATTTGGCGAGTTACTTAACAAATGTGACAAGTTACTTAACAAATGTGACGAGTTACTTAACAAATGTAACGAGTTACAAGTACATAATTTCTAGCATATATGGCAATATAATGGCATTGCTAGTGTAATTTAATTAATGTGTTAATGAGATAATTATTAGTACTCTAAATTTAACTACTCTAAATTTTGCAGTAGTTGCTTAATACGTTGCTATACGTTATATTCCCGTCACCTATTTTATTCACGTTCGCTCGCTACGTTCGTGGATTGTCTTGGAATGATCATACCAAAATTACCTATAAGTAGCTCAAAACTTTCACGTCCGATGCACTCACGCGTTGTTGATGTATGTCTTATGTTTTTTTGTTGCGTCGGAAAATTCTAGACAAGTAAAAAATTTGCACGCTCTTTGCTCTCACACAACAAATTTTAGCACTGAGTTTAGACATATAAACTATCTGGTCGAGGCTTAGTACTGCTCAGAGCGTATTCTAGATTTCAATCAATCAAAAAATTATAGTCAAATCTAAAATATTCCATTTTTTGTTTTAGTACCCGATCACCCTTCATAACGACGATACGGCATCGATTCGCAGCGAACACAGCCAGCCCTTGGTGCGAACGTACAACGGCCTAGTTTGTCTTGACGAGCTTTGCTGTCAGGGCGGCCTCTCCGCCTCGCAGCTCGAGGAGCAGCTGGAGAGAGACAGTAATGTCGTGTTCATCGTCAAATGATGTGTCAGTGAGCCGGTAGCCTCGAAGAGCTGTATCGCCGATGAAATAAGATTTTAAGCCGTGAACAGAAGAGCTGTCTAGTTATTATCGCAGCTAGAGAGGTAGTCACTATTTATCGTTGAATTTTGACTGTCCGAGTGAGATGGTTGCCGTGAAGCGCTGCATTCCCATTGTTGATGAGATGAGATGAGAATTTATCTGTCGTAAATTGAGGATCTCAGTATCACAGCTACAGCCTATGTATGTGTCGGTAAGTTAATCATTTGAGCATTTTAGATTGAAATGTCCATTGCACTAAACATATATGTGTGTACATGAAATTTGTATTGAACATAAAATTTTATATATCAATGAGCGATAATGTGTGATGTATAATGGTATCTATTCTGTTGTATTTTACCACTCTTTAAATGGAACGAATCGACGTCTGTAATCATCTTTGTGCCTTGTGGCCATTCATAGACCACGTAACATAAATTTCATGACTTTTAGTTACGTCCCCCATTATTGTTAGATGGAAAATTGCATAATTATAAATTTAACAAAGCAGTGTCACAATTAAAAAGTATATGTGACATCACGAAGGTTATGACTCGTTCCACTTTTTGTGACACAATGTCAAACTTTGTTGACTTCCTCCCTCCCTCCATAAAATACGTCACTCGTAAAAGGGGGTTTAACGATTGACGTAATTTATGGATGACAACAATTTCAGAGCACTTACATAAAGCTTTACTGTTTGTGACTCGATGACATATATTCCTATTTTTTTTTTATTAATTTGTCCTATCGGGCAGGCTAAAGCTGTAAAGTCATACTGCCTCATATATTCCTACAACAACAGGACATTTAGTGGTGCTCTTATTACTTGATAAGCTTTCCTGATGACAGAAACTGTAAGTGTCAGTGTCTTAGTAAAATCATATAATAAAAGTGCAACGATGATTATTTTTTTCACACAAATTGACTTGTTATAAACGATATATCGCGGGCTTACAAAGTTCGCTATTTAATTAGTATAATGTATGTAATCATTTATATTTTTAATAATAATTATAATTGGTGGAAAATATTTTGTCCTCTGATGAATAGGAAATTACATTTTGACTCACATCTTACAAGACAAAATAAATGTTATGTGTTTCTTTGTCTGAGTACAAGGCGATCTCTTCTGTAGATTAAAAATGTTATTAGAGTAAGTCTTTATTAGTGAAAGTGTAAACAAAGATGGCGGTTTCAATCGAAACTGACATCTTATTTAAAAATGCGAAAAATTTGAAAACAAATTATTCTGATTAGTCATCAACTATTTTTGATTTTCGTCGCTATGTTGTATGTTTGCCATTTTTCTTTACACTTTCACATAAGTTACAAAAAACATGATCGTACATATTTGTAACTTGAATTGAAAAAATTTTACCTGAACATTACAGCCAACACAGAATGCTTTAATTGATAGATTTTAACTTACTAAAAATATAGCTGTTTTATTTTATTTTTTTCATTTATGGACTTACATTTTTTTAGTCATTCTTTAAGAGGCAGGCAAGTCATAGGCCATCGGGTCGCATATTAACTCTGACACTAGAGCTGACCGCACAGCCTACATGAACTTTTTTACTTTTAGTAAGTTAAAAAACGAATTATGTATAACTAGTTTTAGGCTGGCTGTAGTGCTATTCTTGAAGATATGTATTGTATATTTATATGTGTATAGCGATACAGGGTTATGAGCTTGGGGTGTACTAAGCCGAAAGGGAGTAAGCTCATTCCTAATTGTGAAAAGCTTTTACTATGGGCACGAATTTAAAAAAAATTAAATGTCCTATGGAAAAAGTTCGTTGACCAAATGATTTTTTTTTCAAGATTTCAAAATGGTGCCATAATAAAAGATGTAAATAACAATGAGTGCGATTACCTCCTTTCGGCTTAGTACACCACAAGCTTACAACCCTGCATAGAACTATTATACAGTTTATAATGCTTCTAATTTTATACGAAAAAATTTAATATCTTTAAACATGTACTCGTATTTTATAAATTAATTTTAATTTTATTTTTAAAACAACGAAATAAAAAAGCTTTCATACAATTATGTTATCCGAAATCGAAGTAAATAAAAACATTGTATTTTATAAATTTGAACGATTTACAATGGAGCAATTTTAAATGAATCATGTGGCAATTGGCATTGTTAAACTTTTTTTTATGGCTGACAGGCTAGGTGTTTGACCACAGCTCGCCTGAACTGTTCGCAATGATGAGGTTTACCGCCAGTCGAGTGAATTACTCGAATTATTTACCGGCCATTTAAAAAAATACTTCATTTTTGACTAATGTAAGTTCTTGTACAGTTTATGAAAGTCTATTTTTAATAATATTTAGAGGGGGCAAGTAATATTTTGTAACTAGGCATTTTAGTAACTTCGTACCTTCAAGTTCAAATACTGCTCAATATTCTCATAGTTGATAGAATATTTTTACATTTATATGATAGGTAAGTGTATAATGGTGCTACATATTTTGTAAATAAGATAAATCATATAAAACGCATCGTAATTTTTTATCATTTTTGTAAGACTTAATGAAACCAAAGAGATGATGAGATTGGTGGCCGATCCGTTTTTACTGTTGTAAGCTTTACAGCTTTATTGTCCAATATCTATCAAATGTTACCTAAAATAAATCGCTACAAGCGATAAGACGAGGATTTCTTGTGCTATTTTTTCATTAATTTTATCTTTTGTACGTCTTTTCCTAACAATAAAATGAGCTTGATCGAAACGAATTTAAATGATATTTTTTTTATTATTGTTATGTTTTGACAAATTAAGAATAAAATAGATCTCACTTAAATATATGTTAAGACTAAAAAAAGTTTAATTTTTTTCTGATTATAAGATTCTTGAAACATTATTTCATGACCAAGCCATGCAATAGCATATTTTAAGAATCAAAAACTATTTTCAATTCAAAAACAAAATTAGGAAAATAATGTTTAATGAATCTGGTGTGTTTGTGTTATTTACATATTTAATACAATTTTCAGTTTTTTTGCAACACTAGTAGTGATTGTTTCCTGTCTTAGCCGCTGTGTCCACATAATTTAAGGGTATATAGAAATTGTATTTATAAAACAGCGACACACCACGTTATATCGAAAGGGTTCATATAAGGAAACATTTTGAATAGCACAATTTATAATTGAAATTAAAATTGACACTAGTTGCGTTTTTGTTTTATGCGAGTCTATCGGAACTTTGAAAAGCTCTCATTGCGGTAGCATTTGGTGATATTGTCGACAATAAGCTAAAATTGTACAGTTCCGAATGAATGTTATTATCTCGTCATCGTTGTATTCGTAAAGATTCGGTGTTGTATCATATAAGTACTGCAAAAAATGTATTTGGTTAAATAGTTATTGTCATAATTTGTAGTAAGTATAGGTACGTAATGTTTATTTATTTACGTTTGTGTAAATATTTTCAATGTTAATTGTTGAGTAATTCTATATTTTGTGACAATTTTGTATAAGGTGGTTCGATTTCCATACAAATAAAAATTTCCATTAATGGACAAATGGAGCATAATTTTACAGTGGAATCACAGCTACTGGCACAGCTATTTTTAAATAAAACAGTAGATTATTTCAATAATCTACTGTTTTATTCAAGCAATTGTCATTTACCGCAAATAAAGACCGAAATAAATGCCAGTAGCTGTGATTTCACTGTAAAATTATGCTCCATTTGTCCATGAATGGAAAATTTTATTTGTATGGAAATCGAACCCCCTTAAAGCAGTAAAAATAATATGAGTTGCATATTTTATACGAAATCATACATTCCTTAATTCAATATTGTGCCAAATAACCCAAAAAGTAGCTTGCAAATTTAGTTGGAAACGCCCACCGTAAAGATTAAAGACAGATTTTTCGAAGGATTTATACTACATAGTTTTTATAGTGTATAGGTTTTATTAAACTAACCACAAACTACGGTGGAAATTGTGCTATATTTCTACCTTAATAATGCTATATTTGTAAACTTTTGTACGTTCGTAACGCCTAAAATTAATGCATAGCACAATTTTTACAAATTTGTCGTGTCGTTTACTTTTGGGTCGCATCTAGTCGCATTTGTAAAATAACCTCGGAGTTAAACTTGATCATCGACACTCAACGAGATGATTGGTTAATTACAACAACAGATCGTTTGAAGTTGATCTATTTACACAATGCTTTCTGTCAAAATTGTATGTTTGTAATTGAATTGCAATTCTTCTTGTTGTCTCGAGTGAAGGCATTTAGTTCATAATTATGTTTAATAACTAGTCACATATTTTCTTAGCGCCGTGTTCAATTGTTGATGCTAGAATCTGAATGCATAATATTATTTTTAAGAGATTATCATTATGTTGTTTATATTGTTTTTGCTTCCATATTATTGTTAATTGTAAGATTTTGTAATGTTTAATCATCGGTTTTAATTCAATGTTGTTAAAATGACTTTAATAATAAATATTATTTTTCTTAACGACGTTTTTAATTTAACATCGTATAATGGTGCAGAAAAGAGTAGGTATACAATCATTTGGGATTGCAACTGTTGCCACACTATGACACCTTTTTCATTAATATTATATTATCTGTGATAGTACAGATATATAATTTACTAGCGGACGTCTCGCGGTTTCACCCGCGTAGTTCCCGTCCCCGTGTGAATTACAGGGATAAAAAGTAGCATATGACACCCGCGGATAGTGTAGCTTCCCAACGGTGAAAGAATTTTTTGACATCAGTCCAGCAGTTTCGGAGCCTATTCAATACAAACAAACAAACAAATCTTTCCTCTTTATGATAGTATAGATAGATACAGAAGTTATTTTCATGCAATGGGAAATAAAAATACAATTTTTCGAAAGATAGTACTGCTTTATTATAATCTTATTTAACTTGATATAAGTTACAAAATACATAAACAGGTATATAGGTAACAAAAAACGTGACTAGCGTTACAGAACAGATAGGGTCGCACACGATTTTGATACCAGTTATAACATAATATTGACAGTCCGGGCTTCGTTCGATGTACTTCACTCCTACTATTCAAGCTAGCATACAATTTATAATATTTGAAACGTTGGCAAAAATGACGTCATGTACTTACTAATATAAAATAATGAATATTATAAAAAATAATTAATTTTTGATTATTAAAAATTACAAAATACTTATATACGTATAGCTCCGAGAAACAGAATTCCTTGTCAAAAAAATAAAAATAAAGTTAGGAATGCAGAATAAACACGTTGTTCCAAAACTTGCGAAATACCGTTATTTTAATCATTATTTATTTATGGCCTGGACTTGAGCGTGACTACTTTATGTGACTTTGACTATGACTAAGATTTTATCTTGAGACGCGACAAAGTATTTTCGCATATTATTAAAAAGTGCCGACTTGAAATGTAGGTGTGAAAGGGTCTAATTCAGTCATTTTTAAGTTACAGCGTAGGTCCATAAGATGTTTTAATAGCATAAACCTCATAAAAACAAGTTGCCTATGATAACTTTAGTTCCATGATTTTTACGTTCAAAAAACTGAAAACCAACAAAAATGTTTTTTTATCTTTACTATTTTGAACTATATTTACAACAACGTAATAGTCATTTATTTAGAATCCTCTATAATTAAGTTTTTGTACAAAAGAAAAATTCATGGAGCTAAAGTTTGATAACATTTGTGCAAACGTAGCGCAAAGTTGCCTTGAGAGGTTGTCAAATCTTTTCTGAGACATAATATTTTTGTCATAATCTAGATGCAGAAAAAATCAAAATAAACAGTATACAAAATGTACAATACACATCTAGTATTTGTTGTCTTTTTAACATAACAAAAGTTGAAATAAAAAGGCTGCCAAAATATTAGCTGCCACGATTTAGAAACTTAATTCAAAGTTAATATTCTGTTACACCGTTTCCGAAGCTGGCGTTAAGGCCCTCCACAATTATCTCGCTTACAAATTATATCAATTCTCGGAAGTAAATGTTTACTATAACGTTTTGGTTGACAGATAATATAAATATCATAAAATATTACATTTCAAAATAATATTAGTCCTTATCTAGTAGAATGTAATGAAAACGACAGGATTTATAGAGATGTCAATCAAAACGTAAGTTGCTCTTACGAATCACGAAGCCTGAATTTCTTAACAGCAAATTCATATATGAAAAGAAACTCTCGTTTTTTTAAATTTATTCGATCTTTTAGAAAAGGTAGCAGCATCAGTGATAGAACTAAGCCCCGGCAATGCCCTTAACACTGACTCCAAATTGGACGTCAAGTTAATTTATCCAAAGCAATACTAGATTTTTTGATTATAGATTTTAATACATATATTATAGTAAAATAGAAAACATAAAAGTGTATATTTTGGCACGGCTGTGTATAAAAGTAGAACGCTTCTGAAATATAATACTTAGTTACCAGTATGTAATGTATGCGAAAATAAATAGATTTATTAACAGTCAACGTTTGCTCAATCACGAGAATAACTATATATCTCAAAATAAGTACAGAATTATTGATAATTTCCTAACTCGTGAAGGGTTCTATAGGTATCTATAGGTTTGAATGGCGATTGTTATTTCAAGTTTTTGACAATAATTTAGTCGTAACACGATCTCTATTGGGGAGGAACGCTGTGGTCCAAGCGAAGTTTTACATCGGCTATTGTAATAAAATACAAAACTAAATATATTTCCAAATTAACTTTTTTTATGGTAAATGTATAATGCACACAATCGGGTGAATTCGTCGCCTAACGTAGATTTGTTGTAAAAACAAAATTCTGAAATAATAGTTGTCTAATATAATGAACGGAAGTTACCTGCGAGAGGTTTATAGGTAATATATTATAAAAAACCTCGTATATATTGATTTTATGCATATTTATTGCATAAATAAAAATATAGTTGATAAACGTTTTTGATAAACAATAAATTAAGATTTTTTTTCAGTGTTTTACGAAACTGAGCATATATAAAACAGTTGATTTATTATTTATAAAATAAAATAAGATTGATTCTGATTTACATAGATTGATCAAGCTATATTTAATATTACTTATTGTATATATACTAGTCGATACCTTACTATTAATTATATGTTTATTTTTTTATTAATATAATACGTGTGGTCAGGAACCTAATGTAAATGTATGTGATCTAAATTGTGTTTTTTTTTTCATAAAACACTCATAAATTCAAACGCTCAATAAAATATACATCGATACTATTATAAAGAGGAAAGCATTGTGTGTTTCTATTGAATAGGGTCCGAAACTACTGGACCGATTTCAAAAAATCTTTCACCGTTGGGAAGTTACGCTATCCCCGGGTGACATAGGTTACTCTTTATCCCTGTATTCCCACGGGAACGGGAACTATGCGGGTGAAACCGCGAGGCGTCCTCTAGTATACTACAAAATGATTTCTAAATTCTGTTAAGATATCAATTTATCGAGGATTTATGAAACACACATTCTACAATGGTGTTACAGTATCCGTATAGTTTTGTATCTTATACTGTCATAAATTACTTGATTACTTTCACACCATAGAATTGTTCATCACTAATGTGTCGAGATTTAGTGACTATCCGGCGGACTGCCTGCTCGTTATTTACTCTAGACATTGTCACAAAAAAGTCCACATAGCCATGTTGGGCACCGTTTTAAAAAACTGCAATTTGATCTATTGAGATAAATCATGAATTATTTTAAAAGAAAACAAATTTATGAAACATGATTTCTTGACAAAAGAGCAATGCGTAAAGCAAATCAATTAAAAAAAAAAATACATCAAGTATGATAATTACTTACTTATATTAATTGCTTATTATTATCTGTTTCATGTGCATATTTTTACGTAATTTAGATCACATACAAAATAAATACATAGTTACATATTTTACAATAAAATAAAAACTAATAAACATTCATATTGATACAGCGGGTAAATCGGACAACTATTTTAAACTTGCAAGAAGTTATAGGCCTTAAAAAAAAACATTTAATGTATAAAAAAAAACAATATAATAATATGTAAGTAATTGTCGACCTTATTATCCAAAAACAAAATAAAAAAAATAATTATAAAACTAACCCACCTAGTTGAGGGTTATTTAGGACAAAAATAAGGGCCAAGAAAAGGAACACAAGTAATTTTTTTATTTTCATTTTGGATGATTATTCCGTATTATCGCAGTCACGAAAAAAAGTGTAACTTATAACAAATTAGCCACGAGAAAACAGACTTTCGAGAGCAGTACAACCATTTTTGTAAAAATTAATTAATCACGAATATGTATATAAGCAGTCACTTTTTGGTCGATACTCCAATTTTAATTAAAAGCTAGAAGTTAAACTAGTAGAAAGAATACATACAAATAGTATGTTAAGGTGCGTTTTCATTGAGCGTATCAGATCACTGTTGTTTCAAATATACAAACTATATTGAAAGTTTTGGCGGGAACGCGGAAAGAGTCTTGTCGCCCCGTTGTATTTTTTTTCTAAAACTAGTGTTTTGTCGAGTGTTTATGCATAAAAATGGTGGCGTTTTATTCATTTTTTTTTAATAAACAGGCTAGGCAGACAGACTATTGACCACAGCTCACCTGATGTTAAGTGAAGGTGTGGTCGAAGATGGTAAATCACACCTAGCCTGGAATGGAACTGGCTCTCAAGTGAGGCTGCCGGAACACACCGCTACTAAGAGAGGTATCATCGCTACTAAGATATTTCATAAAGTGCCGAATCACAAGTGCGAGTGTGGGGGAAAATGATATAATGTGGTGAAACATGACTTTATGTGTTGCCTCCAAAACTTTAAAGTAAAGTCACCACTACGTTACTAAAGCATGACTGTACTTGACTGACACGGACTGGACTTTGACTATAACTATAGCTACGAGGACACTTATTTAACTTTTGAAACTTGAAAATATATAAATACTTGACGACACTGGCAAATGCTCAAAACGCGACGCCAAAGAAAAAAAAACTATATTGAACAAACCAAAACCGAAGTTAAAAAGAAATAAGGTATTAAAACTACAGTACTCTTATGGTTTCCCAGCGGTATAATTCAAGTGTATAACATCTTCCACTATTCTTTGAAAAAAATAATCAATTATAAACAACATTTTTGAACATAAGGCATCATGTAGAATACAATGATTTAATACAACCAGTGAGGACGCACCTTTATGACACATTTTCAATAATAGGATCATATTTTATGCTACAGCTTCACCTGTGTAAAGTTCAGGTGCTTATGTACAAATATTGAGCTGAACTGGGGCCGTACTGTGAGCTCCTATTGCCATTCGAGCCAGGCGATTACGTTAAGGCTATGAAACCGCAAACCAAATAATAAATAAATAATATTGTAGGACATTTCACGCAGCGCCATCTAGCCCCAAACTAAGCAAAGCTTGTACAATGAGAACCAGATAAAATATTTATGTACATGTTTTGTAAATACATTCTCATACAGAACATATATTTATCATGTTTGCCATGTGTGGGAATCAAACCCATACCCCACAGCTCTTAAAGTAGATATACTACCCAAATGAACAAAATTCGCAATCGCCTTACTTTCTTGTGTTCACCAAACTTTGATGGAAACAAAATCTCACGGTAATGACACAGAGGATTTGCTAGCATCCACCAACTTCGCCAAAAGAGCGTCCTTGCAGAAGTTTGCATTCTATCTGGCTTCGTTCGACTGTCATTCGAGTCAAAACCAACAGAATGTAAGTAAACATTGCATGTTTGCCCAGCCATTTGAGCTCAAATATAATAATAATATATAATATTTGTTTGAATAGTCAAATGTTTTTTTTTTCTATTGATGGTTGCTTATTCGCACAATGGCATAAAAATAGCAGCTTTAACTAAAATTAATGTTTGGCCTTAATTAAAAAGGGGTCGCATTGTACAGCAGGCGTAGCAGTAGCACTATAGGAAGAATTCTTGAGAACATTAATTTCGTTCACAGATACAACAGTCTAAGCAATTAAACATATACAAATATGTATATATAATTTTAAATATAGGAATAATATTTTACACAGATATCATTACTACATGTATATTTTATCAACGACAATTTAACATTTTTGATTTATTAAACCAAATCAAATAAATGCGGTCAAAATTCATTTAGGGAGCTAAGGTACATTCACAACAAGATTTTCCACTAGAACTCACTATTATGCTTAGCATATTTTAGTCAAATGCCTCTCTGTAATTCTCATGAGGCATATCCTAAATATCACAAATTTATTTAGGAGAAAATGACCGCGTAGTAATCATGGTACAGCCCGACAAATTCATCACACTAACCCGCTCTAGAATTATCAACTTTTTTTTTAACAGATCTCGAGTTTTTGACATCCTTTTCTTACATTTTGAAATGAAAAGAGTATGCTAAAAGATTTAGACCTGTCAGATTACTTCTTTTGAAATCAAAGAAACAAAAGTAATTACAGAAAAAAAGGGGAAAAGCATTTCTATTTCCAACATGATTTTTACTAATTTGCAAAAACAATGACATTTGTGTCCATTTGATTTTCATCGAATACCTTTGGTGTGTTGTATACTTGTATATGTATACAAAAATATTTAATACATAAATGTACAATAAATATGATTTATTTTTAAGTACTATTAAACGACAAATACAGGTCTCAATACAGGTTTACAATTAACAGGAGAGACCGACCCATGTATTAAAAAAAAATAGAAATAAAAATATTTTGTATTTGTATACAAAACTTGTCGTACTGTACCGAAACGATATACAATTCACACAATAGGAGATTCTTCTATGTACCATATATGTACATAGTTTTACAAATACATTCATAATTTATATAAGGCAAAATGACGCTACGGTTACAGAATATAAACATCAGAACGACAACTTAGAAAAAGATGAAGAGTATCGCTAAACGTGTCCAAAAAAGGTATGGTGACTTTTGTTAAAAATATTTTTTTAACAACTACAAAAACCCAATAAAAATTACATTCAGGGTAAGAGGTAATTTGTCTTATCTACAAATGGAATCAATTATAATCTAGAGCAAATTATATATTATATTGTGATCAGAAATACAGGTTGCCTTAATACAGGCTCTGCCTTGTAAGGCAACTAATAGATATGATTGTTTCTTAGCAAAGATGTCAAAAATAAATTTTCTTTTTTTTTTTATTATCGCAAGCATCGATTGTCCCAATTGATTTCAGTTTTTCAAAAGTATTTAAGTATTTAAGTATTTTAGTAGTTTTTAGTTTCTTTGCTTAGTTTGGGGTCAGATGGCGCTGTGTGTAATGTCCTACGATATTTTCTTTTTTATCTGTCAAGAAAAAAAGGCTCTCATCTTTCTATATGAAAGCATTAGTAATTAAATTTACAAAAAAAAATGTTTGCAATTGATCTTTCCATGTAAATTATCAGTCTGCATGTTTATATTCTGTGACTCTGGTTACATACACCGAGAACGCGCGACTAGCGCACACATTAAGACTTACGCGTAATATAAATTATACAGTTAAATAACACTTACAGTAGGGTCGTCTCGTTAGCCGGAACACATTTCTGAGTGTTCATCCCAGGCCGCTACCTGGAAGTCAGAAAAATGTTTTATGTATTTTTTTGGAATTATTTATTTAATTTGCTATCCTACGAGAACCGTAGGTATATTTTTCTTGGATTAAAAATAGTGTCAATCCATGCTCATCATCATCAGCCTTTTGTAGTCCACTGCTGGGCATAGGCCTCTTCCAAGACACGCCACTCAGCCCGATCTTTTCGCTTCCAACGTATCCTACGTGTCCTACGTATATCGTCACTCCATCGAGTCCATGCTAATCTATCTCAATTCAAAATTTTGAGATGAACATCACGAGAAGTAGCAATGTGTAGAATTGTAGATGGAATCGCTGTATTTTTCAGGACACTGCGATGTATCCGATTACATTACTCACTGGCGCAGCATACGGTAGCGTCCTAATAAATAACATGCGGATGGCTTAAACCACGCCTAGGCCTAGGCCATTCTAGGCTGCCGCCACTTGTGGCACTAGCTCATAACATTCCGTTGTTTTCTGTACTTTGTTACTATTTTTGGTATGCACAATTGTACAAAAAAGAGTTTCAATCTATGCCCGCTAAAAATGGCCTGTTTGTAAAGGCGGTCGCGACAATTAAAATAAAATATTATAAATAGAGCAAGCTCTACATAAGCACAGTTAGCGGTAGCGGCTGGATAAAACCGTAGGCCTACCATGCCCAAGTTAACGCGGGCCGCATTACTATGGGGTAAGGAAAAAAAATTACATACGAGACAATTGCACACAATTTGGTTGGTTTACCTTAAAACCCACACATTGATACACTCTTTATAACGCAGCAGCCATTCTCTATTACGAAGAAATGTGTTCATATTTAGACACAGAAAATCGTCACGGTGGTATTGTTGATGTTATCTTATCAGGTTACAAAAGATGCCGACTAAACCTTTGAGGCCCCGAAACTTCTGAGGTCGTAAACAGCCGTCTTGCTTTTGTTATTGTTAATTGCCTTGAACACGTGCTTGGTTTGCTTGAAAGGATGATCTCGAACTAAACTCCTACCTATCGTATTATCAGTCGTGAACCAACTTTGAAACTGTTAACATGGCCAGTAAAAGAAAAGCGTTAATTTAAGCGATAAAAAGAAAATAATTGTTAATTTGATTGTTTTTCTTTCTTCACTCCATATAACGGTAACTCTCTATAACGTTAAAAAATGCTCGGTCCCTTGAGTTTCGTTATAAAGAGTTTACACTGTATATATATATATATATACACTGTAATACTGTATGTAATACGCACATGGAATAAGAAATAATAATAATATGATTTAATAGATATAGATAGAAAGATATCTCTTTATTGTGCACATCTTAAATAGAAAAGAGTACAGAGAACAAAAAACCTTATTAACTAGTGCCACAAGTGGCGGCCTTATCGCTAACAGCGATCTCTTCCAGGCAACCAAGAAAAGAATAATACGATAGAAAACATAAGAAACAGACGGGAGATGTAACAATAATAAGAAAAAAATAAAATAAAAATTAAACATAATATAGTAAGTATGTAAAAATAATCATATAATAATATATTTAAATAAAACGAAAAATTTACATATATAAATATGTATTCACATATAAATAAATTAAATAATAAGAAAGATAGATACAGACACAGATATAAATTAAATAATAAGAAATAAATGCTTAACTAATATCCAAGCAAGTACGAAATATAGAGTAAGTGAGTAGTAAAACGCTAACCTGGCAGTCTCGACTGCAGTACCACTGATTCGCGCACCCCGCGCACACAAACTGCGCGTCCCGGCGCCTGCAGCCTTGGCACAACGGAGTGTCGGCCTCGGCTTCCGCAGCCGGCTCCGAGGCCTCCCCTCCCCCCTCGTCGATCACCAGCCGGCCGGAGCCCGAGCCCGCCGGTGACGCGGAGGCTTCGCCCTCCGACGCCGGGGACTCGTCGTCGTCCTGCGGTGGAGACTGGTTTTATGAAACAAATAACAAATTTCAGTTTAAAACAATAACCTTCACTATGGGTGTTCAAGGTATACATTTAGTTTATTTCCGCTTAACCAACTTACACTTTCGTTTGTTACTAAATTCTGGGTAGGTACCGCCTAACTCCATTGTTCAAGCTAAATTACATAGCCTTGAACATCGTTGCAAAGTTGCTAGTTTATCCGTTTTTCGGGTTTTGCTTCAGATCTACGTGCTCCATCTTAGACCGTATCGTCACTTAATATCCGGTGAGATGACGGTCAAACGCAAAGCTATTTATTATAAACCAAAAAAGCGTTAGCCGCTTCGTAGAGAAGTAATCAAATCAATTGTTTATTATTGTCAATTTTAATTTCTTTGTGATACAACCCCGTGTACTTTGCGAACGGAATATTTTTTACAAATTTTATTCATGATAGGGTGAAAGTAAAAAGCAAGCTTACCTTTATGAAAGTATCTTGTACCATGTGCATATATATAGTGTACAAAATAGAAACATAGTTTTCATTAGAAAAAAATAAATAATTCAGAAGCCTCACCAACTGCACGACTTCTTCCGACTTCTCGGGCTGAGTGTCGGCGGGCGGCGGCGTCGGTTGCACCGGAGTTATTGTGATCTCGCCGCAATTCTACAAGGAACACCGACGCAACTTCTATCAGTACACGAAACCTGACGCACTTATACTACTAGACTATTACTACTAAGGTATTATGAACAGTAATTAAAGAACAACGCATTTATTGACTCTATTTCATAGCAAGTCCACGTCAAAATTTATGGTCGCTTTTTTAATAGTGACTATGTTTAATATTGATTTTTTTTAAATCCTGTGTTATTTCAGAGTATTAACTATCTAACAAACAAACGTATAAACCAGTGTGTAATGTTTTTTCGTATATATAAAGTAGTTATCTCTATGTATAACAAATCAAACAGTATTCAAATAAAAGGTTCATTCCAGGTAACGAGTCAGCGACCAAAAATTTTGAGGGGCCTTTAATATAGTAATTTCTTCAGAATTTAGTCTGTGGTTGCAAAGGATGATTGCAGCGCGACTTGATAACGTTACAATAGGTAAGATGACTGATATTTAAATCGCATTTATATTTATATCGGGTAAATTTGACCATAAATAGAGATAAGAGGTGCATGTCTGACAGTTTTCTACCAGATACACTTTATAGAGTGCGGTTCAGACCTGTATGGTCTAATTCCCCCTATTCCTTTATCGGACAGCCAGGAGCTTTGAAAAGCGGCACCGTTTTATGGTAGATATTCCAAAAACTCAACCTAAACGGTTTGAATCTACTTTCATTGTATGAACCGCTAAACAATGGAATTTTCTACCCGAGTGGGTGTTCCCTAATAGATACAATCTGGGTGTCTACAAGTCGCGAGTGGATCGGTTTCCTCGGCGAGATTGCGGTCAAACGCAAGGCTATCTACAATTTAAAAAAAAAAGCTTATATCAGACAAAACATAATTGGGCATAATATAAAATTTCATATGATATGCCCGTCAAAAATTCTAAATTGATCACTCGGATTTTATTTTAAATTTTTTGAATTATTTCCTTGGTTACATAAATAAATTACATTTTTGGTTTTTTATTAAAGGTAGGTACCTTATATTAATTTTGACGAAACTTCTTAATGGGATAGGTACCCTTAGTGCCTAGGGCTTATGACACAGACATAGGTTTAAGGGACCTCCTTCAGTACATATAAACTGTTCATGTTCCCAATTAAATATCAAAATTCAAATTTGATACAATACATACTTGTAAGATTCTATCGACACTATTTTGGACTTTTTTGAATTAATTTATAGATATTCTTGGCAGGTCTTTCAGTAGATTATAAAGATTATGTCGGATTTCCTCTTATTGACACTGTGTTACCAAAGTGAAATAAATAATAAAATATCAGTCATCTACCCTATTGAAGGCTACATAATCATGTGGAATTTTGACCTATCTTCCTGACAGAAAATGTATTTATAACCTCATACAATATATGGCAAATACATACATTAATTATTAAAAGCTTTATAGTGCAATTTCAGGCTAGACTTTTTGATGTACTTTGAAATACTTTGCACCTTCAGAGAAATACATATCTCTTGAGATAAAAATATATATAGTAATTAAATAATTATGTAAAAATGACTGTGAGGTGGCATCATATTTCAATGAGCATTGCCATTTTCATTTTTGAAAAAAAAAGCCAATATGTGGTTTTGTCATTTGAACATTCAATTTGCACGATTATAACAATACCTGTCAGTTAAAATACTTTTAACTGGTGAGTCGGTTAAACAAATAATACTGGCCCTTCATTCTCTAACTCATATCAGATTCCTCGCCTAAAACGCGCATCACATTTTTTTGACAATTCAAAACAAGCTTCTAACATAATCTCGTTGCGTTTTTAAATTTGACCTTTTATTGTACATAGCTCTTAGCGAATGTCGCAGAACGTCAATTTTACAAAATGTCATCGTATTCGTTCTCTTTCGCAAAACATTTTCTCAAAACGTAATTTTCGCAAAACGAGATTTTCGTACAATGTCATCCAGTCAGTCGATATGTGGACGGCTTATGTCAAACACGTAAATTTTTGGCTTCTCTGTATCGCTAATCAAATGTTACTATGTCTAGGCGCTCTGGTCTATATCTTATACTTTAGACAAGTGCCCCAGCTTTGTACGAACATATAAACCTACTGGAGGAAATTTTCTAAATGACACTAAAGACATTTTAACTGAGATGACTGATGACAAATTTTTAATTTATTATGATAAATATGAAAATATCAAATCGTTTTGCTGTTTTTTAAAATTTAAATAAAACTATATAGTAAAAAAGTAACTCATTACACAATAAATGTGTTATAGATAAAATAATATTTTTACATTTTAAATCATTTTTTCTTTAACCAACTAAAAATGGTTAATTTATGTTACATCGTGTTGCCCTCAGATGGCGCAGCAATCGCTGTGTGTTGCGAGCTATTTTGAGTTTTTGTTGGCCACTTCGTCGTCAATAGATGGCGCTGCTTTTTCAGCGCATTTTCCTTTTAACGTAGTTAATTATGTGAGCGAGAGAAAATATCTGGATGGTTCTGTTATTAAGAAATAACAGAACCATCAATTTTATCGTGCAGACTGAATGTCAGAATTTAAAATCTAAATTTAGAATTTGGATAGATCTAGGCCAATCAGCACACCAATAGTTTGTCCATTCATTTTGTACATGTGGGTGATACCTTGGCCTGACCGAAAGTTGGCAACGATGTCGCCCCCTGTCGTTCCGGAGACGTGAGCAGTTTTGCCAACGTTGGGGAGAAACTCTGAGTCGCAGAGGGCCCTTGCTGCAAACGTTGGCAACACTCATTCAAGCTAATTCAATAAGCAAGCCGTATAAAGGTCAACGCACACCGCACCGACTCGACACCAACTTTAGTTTGGCCAAAAAAACAAAGCAAACGGCATTATTAATCAGAGTCAGTCTCAGAAATAAAGATTTGCATAACGATTGACTCTTCGTTGGAATACTACAAGCTTTATGTCATATGCATGTATAGGGTTTATTTTATTTATCATTTTAAACAGTTTTGAAGTCTTTATGTTTCTCAGAGCAAAATCCGTTATTTGAAACACGTATTTATGTTGAGCCCCATAGAGATTAGGCAAACTCGACAGAAATATGCGTGACGAGACTATAAAGTGCACATACATATTTTATTGCATGATAAAACACTCGTGTCTTGCAAGCTAGGTCGGTGTCGGTGTAGAATCGATATGGTGTGCGATGACCATTAAGATATTAAAAATTAAGCTGGTATGAATACTACAAGCAATCCACACTAGAATGAGAACTAACCTTAGTTAAAATACCATGAAGTAATGAGTTTTGCTGTTGAGTTTGTGTCGTTTCTTGACTTGTGACTGGTAGTAGTGAGATCTCTGGGTAGGGCGGTGGTGGGGGTAATCTCGGACTCGGAGAGGCCAGTCTCTCCAACGGTTTGTGAACTTCTTCGTGAGATCTTTCTGGCCGTCTCCTGGCCTCTGGCCGTATATGGTGTTCTGGTCTATTCGGCATTTGGTCCATTGGTCTATTAGGGGGTATAAGACCAGGGCTGTTTTGTTGCATGTTGGCGAATTGGACTAAGACGTCTTTGAACGAGAGACCGTTCTGTAAGCCGCCCGCTTGGATCTGTTGAAGGCGTTCAAGCATCGCTTTCTGATTCTGTAAAAAAATAATTAAATATGAATAATTGAATATAAGACAACCTGAACATTGAAGTAGCAGTACTTATGCATTAGTTTCCCTCGCTAAAGCATTCATTAGCTAAAAACAAGTGTTTCGCTTAGTACATCGCTATTAAACATATTATATAACTACTAACACTATAAATTAACGCTTCAGACTGAGGCTTTGTCAGCGACCTGCGATACGCAAGCGTTAAAACAGTTAAGAGCAGGCTCTCTCAAAAAAATCCCAAGTTCGCTCCACCCATACGTCATATTTTTTTTACATATTCGATAAGCTTGGTGTTTTGATCACAGCTCACGTGATGTAAAGTGATGGTGTGGTCGAAGATGGTAAAGCACACTTAGCTTAGAATGGAACTGGCTCTTGAGTATACCGGAACATATCGTTAGGTGCGTGGTGGTAGATTTTCAATTTGAGGGTTGTATCTAGCCAGCCGAGTACTAGAAAGTACCCTAGGGAATATAAAAATAATAAGGAATATATATAAAAGTTTAAGAATGAGTATAAAATGTAACTCTTAACCGTATTGTTGCTCAGAAGTACGCAAACGTAAGTCACAAATCTAGTTAAATTTATTAAGATTAAAATCGGATAAGTATGTTATTTTTAAGACACAACCTTAAATATCTATAAAAGGCACTATTTTACAATCGTTTAAAGGGGGCTTCAGGTGACCAGAATGCTGGCATCTACTTTGATCAAAAGCTTAGCATCGCCATCCAGCGTGGCAATACTGCCAGCATTTTGGCCACATACGGAAACGGATTTGACGGACTTTTAAATTAACTTTTTAAACTGTATAAATTTGTAAATAGTATATTTTAATATCGGGTGAATTTCTATTTTTCGGGTTTTTACCCGATAAATATATAACTGTAACCACTGCATCGCTGCTACATTCATCTATCAGCGAAATCGTAGCGAATTCATTGGGTTTTCGCGTATGATGTAGCTAGGTATCTATCATGTTTATCCTTGTCCGCTCTTCTAGTCGTATCGCAAATCGCTGCCCGGTTTATGTCGAATTCGTACTATAATCAAACCAAGTTTGACATTTACGCAATTTTTACAACAGATATAAAAATTTTAAAAAAAAACACGGTAGTCTCATAGAAAACTGTTACTGGAAATTTCTTATTTTATTGTGAAAATCTGACTGATCAGTGGGACAGGTGCAAGAGGCACGACAACACTGACGATGTTTTTTCTGACATATAACTCATTAGAATATATTTTTTTATTTGACATTGTATTTTGAATTTAGTTTGTTTTATAAATTTGTGACATAAATGTAATTGTTTAATCGTTTTTGTCAATAATAAATAATTTGAATTTGAATTTGAAATAGAGTAGGACAGACAGACAACGTAGGCTTAGCAATAGGGTCCCCTTAGTACGTTTAGAATACGGAACCCTAGAAGTGGTGTAACAAGTATTGCAATAACGCAAATCTCTCCGGCCGCATGACCTTTTGCCAGGACTCTGTTCTATGGCTGTGTGGTATAAATAAACGACCTTGGAAGCACCGACCCACTCGACCGACTGAATTGGTCAAAAACTGGGCGAACGATTTTAGAAGTTTGATTTCGAAACTTGAAACTGGTGTTTTTTACTAACGTCGTACCGACTTATTTGCTGCAAACTTGTTTTATCTATATAGGATAAACAGTTAATGCAATTTCGTGACGTCTATAGTGAAGTGCTGTTACAAATGGTCTCGAGTCAGACTGTTACACGAGGTGCGCTACGAACGTCAGTTAAGAATATTAATAGTATGTACAGTAGGTATAAGGCCAATTTTTTCCATTTCAACAAAAGTATGCTTTTTTTTGCTACCGCAAACAGTAATATCTAAAAAAGCAGTCCCAAATTCCCACATTTTGTTTAAGATTTAGAATAGGCATGTTTCAGTCAGATGTGTGATCAAACACAAGTCATGGATCAAGGATGCACCACGCTAGCCTAGAATAGTTATTTGTTATACAAGAGTGTACAAGTTGCTTTTTAACCGCGTGTTAAATTTTGATGACCGAGCAAGCGAAGGATTCTAAAATTCAAAAATTAGAAGATTGAGCGTTAGCGAGGGAATCAAAAGAGTACGAGGTGAAAAATCTTTGTACTCGAGTGCAACACTGTAACTTTTCATCCCACCTCAGCGAGGAAATGACTAAATGCAAAAAAATCTTTTACCATCACAAGATACTTTTATTTCAGTTTAGGTATTAACTACTATATTAACAATATGACGTGAAAAGAAAATTGCGCGCGCAAAGCAAATTTAAAAAAATGGTTCCGAGTCTAATTTTAAACAAATTAAAAAGGTTTAATGATTCAATTCACAAACTTTGTGCACACGATGTTCTAAATCAAATTTACTTTATACTCTAGCTAGCGGGTAAAAACGACTTTTGCACTCAGATATCGAAGAGCAAAAATACTCTTTCCGAGATGGGGGGATGAAAAGTTTACACTAAAAGCATAAAGCACCCATACTTGTCCTTTTTTGAAAATACAGATTTCGTCAGAGTTAAAACCTGCGAAATGTGTATAAAAAATCAAGTAGCAATGATAAACACGCCTGGAATATGACCTGGGGCTCTAAAGTGAGGTTACCGGAACACGACTTTAGGAGCTTGGCAGAAGATTTACAACTTGAGGATGGTTAGCTAGTCAGCAGAGTACTAGAAAGTACCCTACCACCATGTTATAGTTTCCTCGCGATGTTTTCATTCACCGGCAGCTCAAGCTCGTTGTTGGGGTTTGAACCTACGCATATGATCCAATCGAGATGACGGCTGAGCGTCCTCGCTATAATGTGCGGTAATAGAAGTCAGGAACAATTACATATAGCGACAATCCAGTGATACAACATTATCAGCCAAAACTCATCTCAACTTTTTTTTGTTAAGTTCTGGGTATTGTAAAAAAAACTCCTGAGGAATATCGACAGCCCTGTTCACTCATTGGTAGTATATCAGCTTTAAGAGCTGTAGGCAGTGGGTTCGATTCCCACCCAGGGCAACCATTTTGTGGTATAAACAAACATTTGTTGTGTCTGAATGTATTTTAAGTATGTACATTGTACATACAAAAAAAAGTATTTATGTATTCTATCAGTTATCTGACTTTTATAGCAGAAGCTTTGCTTAGTTTGGGGGCAGATAACCCGCAAGTTGAAAATCTGCCGCCAAGCACCTAACGGTGCTTACGGCTACCTCACTTGAGAGCCAGTTTTATTCCATGTATCAGATGAGCTGGGGTTAAACACCTTGTGAACCATACGAAAAAGAAAAGATGGAACTGTGTGTAATGTCCTACGATATTTATTTTATAACGATTTTATTTAGCTTTGTTTGTTGTTACTGTGAAGAACCCCATCGCACTCTACCACTTATAAAACAAAGTAGGAAATAAGATCTCGTACTTTCTACTAGCTAGCAATAAGTCACTAGCAATAAGTCATAGTACTGAGCAAAACAACAAGTAGCGAGCGCGACGTCAGCGCGGAATGAGGTCAAGGATCGCAATTATAAATTAGATTATTGACTTCTGAGCTGAGGTATAACGGAGCGCCGCGGTTTGTATGATAACTCTCATGCTATTAACACCATCGTCGGCAAACGAGAGAAAATTAGGGATAAAAGTATTCTTTCTCTTTTTTTGGTCACAGTATGCTGAGGTTCGAGCAAATAAAATCAACAAGTCTTTTAATTCTATTACCTTCTAATCGCATCTTAACTTTTAAGCGTTTGGTTTACAGATTAGCAAAATTCACATCCCTAAATGTACATTTAGCGCTAAAAGATTGTTGCGTGAATAAATTTAAATACCTGTCAAATTTTAACACTGCTAGAATTTTTTTGTAGTTTAAACACCTGAATAACGATACATGCATATCAATCTCCTGATGGTAAGCGCCAGAATTGTGTTATTCGTGATGCAGTAAAAAAGTGTTTTTCTTTAATCTATCACAACTACCATTTTTATACATAACTAGCGGACGCTTCGCGGTTTCACCCGTACCCGTGGAAATACAGGGATAAAAAGTAGCCTATGACACCCAGGGATAGTGTAGCTTCCCAACGGTGAAAGAATTTATGAAATCGGTCCAGTAGTTTCGGAGCCTATTCATTACAAACAAACAATCGAATCTTTCCTCTTTATAATAGTATAGATATATAAATATTATACGAGTAATATCATTATAAAACAAAACAGGACTTTGTTAAAAAAAATTACACAATACGCTAGTTTTTTTTTTAATTCTTCCAATGTTACTCAGAATAATGTAAGGGTCTAACGATACCCCAAATCTGTTGTATTGACATTTATTAAAGTTATGATGGAATAAAGAAACTTACGTACATTTGGCAGCCATGCTTCCAAATAATGATCACATAGATCACACCGTTGCAATCCATCGGGTAAGATTACGTAATGCAATACCGGGATATCGCGATTCCCGCATATTGTATGCGGGGATTAATTCCGCATATAATATTAAATTCAGAGGGATTGGCGGGATTACAGGGAGACAAAGTTCACACGTGTTAGACTGAGAATTGGCTGTAGTGCGACATCGAGTATCAATATCATACTAGAGGTATAGAATTTAAAAAGTTGTGCAAAAAAATTAGGTCTGCCAAAGCATAACCTGGAGCGTTTTGTACAAATATTTGTATTTCTACGGCAAGAAAAAAAGGTTGCATATCTGGTCAAATTTTATTTCATCATGTAGGTATCAAAGTAGGTCGTTACTTAGTACTATAGTACGTTCAAGATACCATTTATCGAGTAGTACAAAGAATTAGGGTGGCCGATGTCGCAATCGACTTTTTTGCGGAATAATGTAAATAATTATGATTGTGTCATCACATCTAAAAGTATTCATAATTTAATATATATGTATATATAGCAAAGTACCTATATCTAAAACGTAAAACCCTTCGAAATGGCGTTTTTTTTCATGATTTATTTGGGAAATCGACGTCCACCATGCGGGATCGTTCAGAATAAGTGTTCAATACCGGGGTTAAATTTATCTTGCGTTCATCATTGCGTTCCCCAGATAAGATCGAGATGAAATGTAAATGCATGCAGCCTATTTTATAGTTTATATACGTCTATATACCTGTATTATTACTAAAAGCGAAATGATTATTTTGAAAAAGCTTGACTGACTGAACTTTTCGTTAAAGTTTTATACTATATAGCTCTGTCCCGTGGCTGTGCTTGACGGTAGATTTTATTTGAGGATGGTAACTAGCCAGCAGAGTACTAGAAACTACCACCATGCGAAAACAAATGTTATCAGAATCCATGAAGTCATCACAGCGAGAAGAAACAACAAACATACGTCTATACTTTCGCTTTTATAATATTAAAAAGTGGGACTAGCTTCGTCCCACATTTTCACCCGTTTTTCCCCGGACAAAAAGTAACTTATATGATAAACCGGGCATTAAGTGCTTTCCGAATTTCATCGAAATTTCAAAATCCTTTAAACGTTTAACAGTGTCAAGGAATAAGAAACATAAAAAGATTAGAAATTTATAATTTTCGTATTTATAATATTAGTGTGAACATTTAAAACCTCAAGAGTAAAGCTGCGAACGACCTTTCCTCATCATCAATTTCAGCCCTGCCCTGTCCACAGCAAACTTTACTCCAGATTATTGTACTATATAATTTTTATTGTAATTTCGCGCCAACTATATTGAATCATGTAACAAACACAATTGTGCACTCTTCATTGCTTTATATGTGAAATAATTGATTTTAATTAAAACGACGACTTCAGTATAGTCTACGCTAACGAACTACGGAATATGTTTCTTATCATAAACCTAGAAGGTGCATTTTACTTAGGATTTGTACCCAAATGTAGAAAAACAAAAGAAACAACTCACCATATCCAAGTTATTGAAGATCATATTGAGATTGTTCAAGTTATTCATGTCCATTTTGGGCGCGATCGCTCGAGGTGCGTTCATCATATTAGGATTCAGCAAAGACTTCATACGTCGACCTCTCCTAGGCGCCACTTCTGGATTCCTTTGTCTATAATCTGCTATGATAGATTTGACATCTTTCGTGGGGCCTTGTCGACCCATAGGCAGGCCGAAACCAGTCGGCATCTGCCCGTTCATTGCATTTATATCTCTAGGGAAACCGGGCATATGTCCAGGGAACATCGCCTGGGGGAATACTGGCTTAGGCATATTTTGTAGGTGAGCTTTATCGTACGGCGGTGGGAGACCAGCCATTGGGTTATAATGTGATGTTACCGGCATCACAGGTGCTTGCATCATCGGCCCTGGCATACTCGATCCGGGCTGTTTAAGCGCCAACCCAGAGATTTCGTCACTTTTATCTATCGCTAGATTCTTAGCTTGATTTAGGTAGTCAAAAGGATCTTGGCCGTTCACCTCAGGCGACTTCTCGAATGACAGCACCTGTTTCCTTCTCAGCAACCTTAGCAATATTTCCTCTTTGACTTTTTTCAAATGTAAAATGTTGTTCCACTCGTGTTCCTTCTTTTGCGCTAGCTCTCGTAACGTTTGGATCTCGGCCAGGAGTTGTTCTGTGTGCCTCTGTATTTCGTCGACGTTATTTTTGGTGGCTGTGTGTATGTAATCATTAATCATTGTGTCATGGTGTGGGAAAGTCTTCTCTACCTCTTGACAGAGTTTCTTGAGAGGAGATTCAGTCTCTATGTCTTCGCTAGCTCGCCTTTTCTTTGTTTTGTCGTCCTAGAAATTAGATAGGATTTAACTAGAGGAAAAACATTGTGGTTAGAACATACGAGCCATCAGCAATAGTAGGGAAATTAGGATAGTTATTGATTTAATAATATAATTAACTAACGAAGTTACAGCAGCCTAGGTGGAAATTTAACTTCTAAAGTGAAATTAGGATTCAAATCCTATGGAATCCGTCTTGTTATTTATGTGTGTAGTTAATTGGCACTAGTTTTAAACGGTGAAGGAAAACATGAGATAATCAGCATGTCTTCCATGGTCTGTAAAGTCTGACAACGCGCACTTGGCCAATGTGGCGGACTACAGTTTTACTATGGTCTTACAAGGAAAAGGCAATAGAATAATTTATAAAAAACACTGTTTATATGTTTTTCTATTTGGACATCCTTCTACTTATTGAGCTTTTTGAAATAAAATATTGTAGGGCATTTGACACAGCACTATGGGATGTGTACTATGGCAACCATGGCTGTTGAGACTAACCATCGAAAGTCTCAAAGTAATGAGCACCAAAGCAGTGATGCCCTGGACTGGTTTTGTTGCTCAAAGTTCTGTGTATCGCTGCAATGGTCATGGACAGGCGTTATCTCTTACCATCAGGAAAGCGTCTCGTTCGTCTCATTATTTTTCACATAAAAAAAAAATCAGGTAGTAGAATCAATATTTGTATATAATATACTCCTATGTATATTATTTTAAATACATACTTATTATACAGAATAATATACAGGTACATACAGAACACCCAGACATAGAAAACAGTAAAATTTTGATAAAAGATAAATTTTCTTCATTAGACACCCTTATATATTTATGAACATTATTTCGAAAAATACTTACGATTTTTTTCAATTTATCAATGATGTGCTGTGTTGTACAAATAAAACTAGTGAAAGATTTTAGTCAATAAAAAAAAGTCTTGTAAATAGGTAATTTTTTTCCTATACAAAGGATATCCAATATCACAATACTGCATACATATACACATAGGTATGTATGTAAATCTAAAGTAAACATACTGTTACGCACATCAACTAAAAAAAAATAATTGTGAACAGCATTGAAAATTGGTGACTTGACAAAACATTCACTGCAATCTAGGTAATCTATCTATACCGAGAGCCGCATTGTTCGTCTGGGTAGAACCAACTCTGGCCTTGGAAAAGGTCAGGGGTCACCATTGAACTTTTTATGTGCTACAAGCAGTTTTATTCCGGTGTGAAATGACTTACAAATTAAGTTTAGGTATAAAACTTTAGAAACTAACCAAAGGTGTACAATATCTGTAAAGATCATTGATGTGAAGCAACAGATGTTAGTAGTCTCAGGATGGCTGACCATGAGTGGCATTTCATTTCAAACACCATAGGTCAAATGTTAAATTGTAGTCCCTATCTGTTTTTTCTATAGCAATAACCTATAAGCTATGAAGACGTTTGGACTCGTTTGACGTTTGGGCGTTTAGACTCTGAATTTCCTTACTTACTATATTATAATTATGGAATTCTAGCCTTATTGCATATTAATTAGATATAAACCCTAACCTAACATATGCTTATTAATTATAGTCTAACTTTGATATCTTTTTCTGTTTATAAAATCAGCTGTTTCATAAAAAATACAAACTCAATAACGATGCATATTTGGATAGGCTAACAATATTTATCATACATTTTAAAATAAATTTCTAGTATTTCTTTTCATACCTATAATAATAAAATACATCTACAATAACAGCAAATAAATACCACTCCAATATCGCTCCACAAACCATCTTATGGCATGTACTTGTAGATACAGCCAACATGCCAGCTAAATCTATTATAAACATTGTTTTAAATGAAAATCACTAAGTCTTGCTTAGTGACTAAGGAAATAGACATTTTGAGCATCATTCTCGGCAAAGCGCTTAAACAGTCAAATCCGAGTGCCTCGTGTAGAGGGGAAACACGTATCTGCAAGTGGTTACTGCAGCTAGAAGACGATATAAAGACCTATGGTTATTTTAAAACTATTTTTAATTTGTTTAGATTTTAAGATTATGTTCAATTTTAGCTTTAGACATTAAGTAATATTTCGGATAGATATTTTAAAATTGTTATCAAGTTAAGTAAATTTTAGATGAAAACCTCATCACTGTTGTAATCGAAAAGACTTTTGAACAAAAAAACACTAAACGCAAACATGATTTGAATTGAGAATTGATGAACCAATTTAGACAATTCTATTTTTAAAGTAATTGTGATACTTTGAATTAGGTATTTATAATACAAGCGGACGCCTCGCGGTTTCACCTGCGTAGTTCCCGTTCCTGTGGGAATACAGCGATAAAAAGTAGCCTATGTCACCCGGGGATAGTGTAGCTTCCCAATGGTGAAGAATTTTTGAAATTGGTCCAGTAGTTTTGAAGCCTATTCAATTCAAACAAATATTTCCTCTTTATAATAGTATAGATAGATACACGAGGCAAAGGCCGGACTCTACTGCACTGGGTCGAAGTACTGAGCAGTCAGCAAGTTAGTACTAGAAGGTATTAAAATTTAATATCATACCTTAATTACATCACCATTCATAGATTGTGATTTAGGTTTTTCCTCAACTTTTTGTTCAATTTTCTCTTCAACTTTCACAACCTCGGTCATCTCTACATCTGTCACTTGACTTTTATCCTCTATTAGATCTTCCTTAATTGGATTTAGCTCTTTTTCTTCAGGAATGGGTGTATGACTTTCTACTGCAGATTTCTGAGAAATTGATTCAGAAACAGATTCAAGAGCAATATCTTTAGACTTTCCAGTTTCTATAGGGTCATCCAACAACGGAGGTGTTTCTGGACAAGCTTCACGCTCATTGCAGAGTTTAGGATTTTCTGCTTCCACAGTATCAGGTACTGGATTAGACTTTCTTATGACATCTGGAATTAACAATGAAAGTAAAATACTGGTAATCATTATTAGTATTTCATACCTTAACTCCCCTATATGACAAAATATTGTAGTAAATTAATACAAGTACTACAAAAGCAAAACTTAAAAACAAAAAAAAACAAATAGTACAGAATGTTGAAGTAAATTTATAATAAACATTTGGCATTCATTCATACAAAAGTATTTAAACTATTTAAAATGGAACTCAGTATATCAGTTTGTTTTATAACTTAGCAAAAAGCAAAACAGCAAATCTCAATGTTTAGTTTATCTTTTCTACATATTTTTATCTATTTCTAACAATAAAAAACTAGTATCAAATACACAATATGATGCTAGGTGATGAATTTGGGGGATCATTTATTGTTTATAAATATCTAGTAACCCACCTTGGATACTAGACAATGCTCACTAAGATTTTGTAGGGATCATAGCATAGTGCCTAGTTTGGTCACTTCACACACCCAAGAGTGTGGGTTCAATTTTCAACAATGAGCTTGAACTACCAGTAAAGAAAAACACAGTAAGAAAACCATAGCATGGTGTTAGGGTACTATATAGTGCCCGGCTGGCTACCACCTTTGAGTTGAAATAAATCACAAGCCAAGCATTTAACAATGAGTCCCGGCAGCCTCACTTGAGAGGCATATGCATTCTAGGCTAGGTGTTTTTACCATCCTCGGCCAAACTGTCATGAAGACTTCACCTACACATATGTATTATACTTTAGCAATTTAAAACATTGTTGTGGTATAAATGAAATATGAGTAATAAAGGTAATATTGTTTCTTCCACATATTGGAAAGTTTCTGTCTAATATACTTACCATTAATTTTTTCAGTTTGTTCAGTCAAAATATTATTTTCCTCGTCATTCAGGCTTTCATTTAAATTCTTTTCTTTGGCATCATCATCACAGGTTCCCGCCCTTTCTTTATCTCGAGGGTTTTCAGAAGTCGCTGCAGTTTTCTCGACCAAAGAATCTTTACTCAGGGCAGCATCGCCCTCGGTAATTGCAAGAGGATCGAGGTCGGACTCCGCTAACGTTGATGGAGACCCAGGTACTTGGTCTCTCGGAGATTCCAGTATTTTCACGCTTATATCGTTCATGTTTATTTATTTACATATTTCTGACTTGAAAGCCACAGTTACCACGCCGCACGGAGGTTCATTGACTCCGCAATGGCCATGATAATAATAACACCTTAGATTACACTTTACACTAATACACAACTAGGTCAATTATTTGAGAGCGTAGAAATAACATAAGTAACACGGAGACTTAGAATGTTTGCAATTTCTTTTCCATATTGGGAAATATCACGATGCGACGGTAATTGCAGCCGTGAACCCAGGGGTCATTGTGAGATATTGTGCTAATATTGCACTTGGAATACCTAAAAAAAAACACAGCACAAAACAATCAGAAGAAAAATTTGCTGTAAGTTAATGTAATACACTTCTATACATATTAGTATTTTCTAAATAATCTGCAACGGGGACGCAAATTGCACGCGAGCGGGACATTAATGGAAGTTGCCATATTTAAAAAGTCATGATTACCAAATGCATTCAATCAACCTACGACTTGCAGCTACGGCGCTCGGTAAGTTAAGGTAAAGTAAGCTAGACGCTAGTATGGTGGTAAGGGCGCGGAATCAAAATTCGATGTTAAGTTATATATTATTACGTTTATGTTTTCGGGAGTGATAAACATACGATGTTTAACGCTCTGACGGTGGTATATCATCACATAATTTCATTCAAAAATTAATACTTTACAAGAAGTAAGATAAAATTAGTTGAGTTACAATATCTAAATACAAAAATGAATCTTTTCTAAACGTTTTAGGTATAATTCTTTCTATACAGTCAATTGTGCGTTCGTAACTATGACCATGTAGTTTGGAGGTAAACGCGGCAACAATCAATCAAACCTGGCTCACACAAGTACGATCAACCGTCGATAACAGCTATTATGGCTACTATCGCATCCATAGCATTAATTCAACATTTCCGGCTCTGCCAAGAAAGTCATACACAGCCTAGAATTGCTACTAAAATAAAAGCAAAATTTATAGCTGGCTGCACACAAAACTGTAAAACGTTACATAAAACGCAGAAATTAAAGATTAAATCATGTGTTTAATATTCTTTTAATTCCCCTCTATGTAATGCTCCCATAACAACCATTTTACGTCTCGTTTGATCTTAAATACTTCTTAATAGTCATAACACTTATGTAACCATGACATCATTTATTTTTTTCAACAGTTAAAATAAAAAAAGTAACATATCAAAATGGTTAATTATTTGAGCTGAGTGAAACGAAAAAAAGAAAAAAAAAAAGAAATGACATCAGAACTATACGGAAATTACACATGATATACTTTTAAATTAAACATGTCAAAATATATAGCCTTGTCTAATGAATAGTATTGTGTATAAATATTTAAATTTAATATATATTTTATAATTATTTTGCTTATTATCATCGGCATTAAAAAGCAATATTTAATGTTAAGAGTTTATTTTGACAACACTTCTACAGTGGTTGCCGAATTTAGGGATGTCACGACACACGATAAGTTACGTTATCGACATGTAAAGTAATAGCGTTGTAGTTCACTTTTTCATCAACTAATATTTGTACTCATTAAAGCTCTTATACATTTTCTGATCTGATAGTCAGAAAATATTGAGCTAATTACTTGTTCCAAATTGATTATTTTGGTAAGGCGAATGAACCCATCAATACAGCTCCCAACATTAACATGATGAAATATATTGATGTAATGATTAAATTATGTTGTTATAACCAAAAGTTTGTAGGTAGGTGGTTTTGATTTGAATGTTAACAATATGATGATGATATTTAATTTTTTGACATGACTGTAATAATTTAATGATTGTATGACATTGTATATAAATTGCATGACATAATGGTTAAAATTTGGCGATCTAACATTATACCAACACATTCTCGCAACGAAAATTGTAACCCATGTTGTGCAAAATAAATGTTTGAATTTGTTTAAATGTTTGAATTTGATGATAGTTTATAGCGATGATAGCGCGGTCAGTTCGCGCGCTGAAGGGCGTGTGTTCAAACCACAACAATGAGCTTTAGTTTATGTTGAAAGAAACCAGTGCTGTAAGGTGTTTTTAGTTCTTACAAGAAAATGTATTTTATGTTCAATATACCACTATTTATTACTTGCTGAATAGAGTAGAGTAGTTATTATTTTAAGTTATTTTATTTTGTTTAATTGAAACTAAAACTGTGGAGACCTTAAATAAATAAATAAATAAATAAATAAAATAAAATAAATTTATTGCAGGCAACAAGACCCATATAAAAAAAAATACAAATACAAATATCATTCAATTGCCTAAAATAAAAACTAAAATTTTAACATTACAAAAACTAATATTTGATAACACATGTTACAAGTCACATAAAACATTTAAACATATAGATAATAAAATAATATAAAGATTTATACTGAATAGATAATGAATATGATTCCATTGTGATCAATTCTCGCTAACATAAGGTACTTTTGTAGAATTAATGCTGTTCAACTGTAAAAAAAGTTATACCAACATTTTATCGATATTTGCCACGTAAGCACAACCGACATCACCATACGCTGATGAAAGAAAATGAATGGCAGAAAAAGCAAATGGCCGACCGAATACGACGTACTCTGTCGTAAAATAAATCCGATGTAATTAGATGAACTATGCGCTTTTCATGCTATTGATCAGCGAAATAAGACTACTCAATATCTAAAGCTCTAAGATAATATCATATTGCAGGCAGTAAGCCAGCTAAATCATTAAAAAATACTAAATTAGAAATTCGTATAGCTATCACAAGAATTTACAAAAATTGCTAAAAAAATTGTGTGTTGGACCGACGCACGCCCGTTACTTTTCGAGGTAAGTCTCCTTTATTATTTTAAATTGCGTGGTGATTTTTCTGCTAAGCATCTTATTTTCCTACTAACCTTCAAATATTGCTGGTGATATCGACATTTCAACTGCCATGGCTAATTCAGTTTTGGGTTCGCTAAAGTTTCAAAGTTGATACTTAGTTGTGTTTTCTGTGCTACGAAAGTATTGTGTTAATGAGTGTGTAGAAAATTTCTAAACAGTGTTGTTGGTACGTAGGTAATTATTTTAAAATTTGTTTAAATTATAAATCCTAAGTAGGTACCTACCTACTTACTTTCTAACTAATTTGTGTAGGCAAGTTCCAAGTAAGTTGTTAAGGTACCTACTTAGCTAAGTATGCACTCAGTAAGTACTTAGTAATATATCTACTTTGAAACTTGCTTAAATGTTTATTGGGTATTAGCTTTGTGTGTGTCTCTTATCTAGTATTTTAGGTAGGTAGATAGTAAGGCGTCTAAGTATATATGTATAGATACTCATCTAAGAGTAAGTACTGGAGCAAATTGTTAAAAAAACACTTTGATTCTGTTTCAGTGGATGTAATGTGAAGCATCGTAAGCAGGCGGGGCTCCGCCCTCCCGATCTTCATATCATGGAGCGCCATGACAAGCGCCACAGTAAGCATCACAAGGAGAAGCATAAGAAACGCACACACAAAAAGAGCAGGAGCCACTCTAGCGGAATTCATGAGCAATCATACGCTACTAAAAATTCAACCAAGCCGCTGGTGGAGTACTCTGACGTGAGCTCGGAGGCGCTCTCCGCGCCCGAGGCGGGGGAGATCGACAGTGAGGCGAGCTCCATCGGTCGGCACGTCGCAGACGATTTGACGCGCAAGTCGCACTCCATTCGCACGTTCGTGGACAACAAAACCATCTCGGTGACGACCACCAGCCGGCGCGCTGAGTACTCTCTCAACCGTGATGTTTCCTCTACAGCGACGAGGAAACGCCACGGCCTTGACTATGAGGAGCCCGTCGACTACGACGACCTGTCTCGCTATAAAAAGAAAAAGGAGAAGCGGAAGAAGGATAAAAAGAAGAAAAAGAAGAAGAGCAAACACCAGTCGAGATCTGCTAGTTTGGAGAGTGTGTCCCCGGATGATAATGTGCCAGAGGTGACTCCAGTGCGGACCAGCCCGCAACGGTACGAGAAGGTGCCCATCAGTGAGTGGGAGAAGCCGTCATCTCCACTGCGGAATGGATCCTGCTCACCAGTGTCACCAACTACACCTCCTATACTAAGGCATGACCACCGAGTGCCCATGCACAGAGAACCTCCAATGCATCACAGTGTTTTACCATACTCTCCTCATGTGGCGAGATCTCCAGTGCGGTAAGTTTTTTATTTTATTTTAAATACTAGTTATGATTGTAGTCATTTTCCCCATGTTTTAAAGCATACTGATAGTTTTGGGTTTAGTGTTGTCTTACCATCTGAAATATCATATTGGTATGAATTAGCACATGAATTTATAATTTCTTTATGTACCTAACATAGTTTACTTTATATTCTATTGTCTTTACACAAGCAACCTTGATAATATTTCTTAATTTATTGATGGTGGTAAAGAGTTACATCTTATCGAATTTTACAACTTTACCACTGGCTATTTATCTAAGAATTTAATAATCATCATCCAACAGGCACTAGCTAGTCCATGAATTCCATACACCACAATACCAAATCAAGAGTAAAAGTAGAGAGAGAGTAGTAGAGTAAGAGTAGAGTCAATGAGTATTGGAAATATACCGATGCCTCTCTCAGGGGACTCCACTAGGACACAAGTTATAAACTGGAGTCTAGTTTAAGACTTTGACTCATAGATAAATAATTTATCTAATATTCCACTAGTCATTTTTCTATTTACAAGTGCATTTCTATAATCAGTCTAGTTTGTGTGAAGTCATTAGCGATTAATTATTTACATACGACTTACTGATATTTACTATGGCCTAAAAAGAAATAATGATACATATAAACATAGGTTATTTAATGAATGTAAGCCTAAAATGGAGTTAATTTACTCCAGTAAACAACTTTTGATCCAAGTTTAACCTTGCAATATTATATCAATATGTATATATATATAGCAATTTAGCAAAAGTAGACCACTTAGAGGTCATATTAATAAAAACAATAACTCTATTTTCGGTGTGTAGCTATTGAAGAATCTCTTTGCATTGGGCTTAATAATAATAACAAGTAATAATATTGAGCCTTTTTACCCAACATCACAAAAAGAAGTAGTCGTCAGTTCATCTGATCATCTGGATTATTCTCTCTGTCACTCATACTTTTTATCATATTTGAGGTGTCCATTGATATCTCTTGCCTGCATGTGTAAAGGGTTTTTTTCCTTCCAATGATGTATCTGTTTGTTGTTAGATACCTCGTTGTTATTACAATCTAGTCTAGTTGATACTAATAAGTAATTTTAATATAATTTAAATTGCTAAGTAGAGTATAAACGAAGAATGCATCCATCGACACTTTTCTTACTGTCTCTATTAAGGGGAAGACACTTTGTTCATGTGTTCTATAATGTGTAAAGGTGTATATCGTCACTGTTAATCCAATATGGCAGATAGTATAACCTATATTCACATCTAAATAAAATTGATAGGTAAACATTGTGTTTGATGTCAAATGAAAGACTTGGGAACATATTTCAAACGTAAATAATTTTTCAAAAATGACGTGTGTTCCTTTTAATTAATATACATATATGTATATGTATAATGCATGTAAAAATCTTGTGTGTCAGTGTTTGTGGTCTGTAATGGCTTGACTGATTTTTATGAAACTTTTTACCTACATATATTTGGGATGAGAGTAGGTTGTGAAGTATATATCGTACCCATTAGCTACTTTTTATCCCAAAAAATGTATAGGTACATACATGTAAGTAGACATATAATGTATATAATTATAATAATATGTATCATGTTTTGTTCTGTAGAGCTTTTAAGTTTACACTCCGCTAGATTTCCATAACTTTGCAATAAGTTTTTTAATTAATAAATAATAAAATATTCCAGTACATTTTACAAACTAAGCAAAGCTTGTACTATGGGAACCAGATAAGTTATAGATTACTTAGATACTTGACAGCCCCGTTGGCTCATTGGTAGTATATCTGCCTTGAGAGCTGTAGGGCGTGGGTTTGATTCCCACTCAGGGCAAACATTTTGTGAATAAACAAATGTTTGTTCTGTGTCTGGGTGTACTGTATGTATTTACAAAAAAAAAAGTATTTATGTAATCTATCAGTTATCTGACTTCCATCACACAAGCTCTGCTTAGTTTGGGGCCAGATGGCGCTGTGTGTAATGTCCTGCGATATTTATTTATTTATTTACTTTCTTTTAGGAAATACATAATGTCTATGCCTAGATGTTTTGTATGTATTATAATACCATTAATTTATTTTCGACTAACTGCGCCCCGCGGTGTTCCTCGCTACATGTTTTCGGGATAAAATGTAGCCTATGTCTTAATCATAATATGCTACCTTCATACCAAATTTCATCCAAATCCATTCAATAGTTTTTGCGTGATAAAGTAACAAACATCCATCCATCCAAACTTTCACAAAGTGGGATTAGTGGGATTTAGGTGCATAGAAATTTGAATCCGTTTTTATTTTATTTTAAAAGTAAGTAAATATTTGATCAATATTCCTTAGATACTATGGGAACCAAATATACAAACAAGCTTCTCCCATAGATATGTTAATTTATTGAAATGCAGTTTAGGGCAGTGATTGCTAATACAATAGCGTGTTTGAAGTTATAACTAGCGCGCTTGTTTGGGCATAGTATTTACTAAGAAAATATTTTTATTTAAAAGTGTGGAGACGAACAAAAAGCTCTTCTGATGGTAAGAGATAACACCTATCCAGGACCAAACTAAGTCCAAGGTGGATAGTGTATAAGTGGGTACCACATATTTTGCTACATTTCACATCAGCCTTGCAGGGTCTCCCTAATATGATGGTGTAAGTTCACATATATTTAGTAAAATAAATATTATGATTCTGTATACTTTTATGTAAATACTACTTACTAGCGGACGCCTCGCGGTTTCACCCGTTAGTTCCCGTTCCCGTGGGAATACAGGGTAAAAAATAGCCTATGTCACCCGGGGATAGTGTAGCTTCCCAACAGTGAAATATTTTTTTTAATCGGTCCAGTAGTTTCGGAGCTTATTCAATACAAACAAACAAACAATCAAATCTTTCCTCTTTATAATAGTATAGATAAATAATATATGATATACAGAACACCCAGACAGATATCACATAAGTTTTAGTCCTGAGCAGGAACCGAACCCACATCTTTTAGCTCTGTGAACAGAATTACTACTAAATGGGTCAACAGGTGCTACTTAACACATAAGCTACTTTTTATCCCGGGCAAAATGCAAACCATTATAATAGCCAACAAAATTTGAACTTTGTTTGTTTATTAACTTTCTTTATTTAATAAAAGTATTAGCAAGTTATGATAAATCTACAAGCACGTCAATATAACTATAATGCTCTCTTTAGCAGGAGGTCGTCTAGGTCTCAAAGTAATGAGTGCCAGCGATACCCTGGACTTTGTTTTGCTACTCAAAATTGTGTGTATCGCTGCAATGGTCATGGATAGGCGTTCTCTTACCATCAGGAGAGCGTCTCGTTCGTGTCATTAATAATAAACTCATAATAAAACTCAACACACTCACACACTCTCTCTCTCACTCTCTCTCTCTCTCTCTCTCTCTCTCTCTACTCTCTACTCTCTCATTACTTTTTACATTTAAAAGAACCTCCTTCCACGAACCTGAGCAATCCTGTGAGTTTATAATCTTATAATGTATCGCTTCCAGACGGCGACAGAAGTCGACGACGCCTCACACGCCGCCCCCCTACCACGAGACTGTCACCATCGACTCGGACTCTGAGTACGACCGCCGCCGTGACTACTGGCATGAGCAGCGGATACAGTCGCCCATCATGGTCTCAGGTAACAGTACTAGCCAGATAGCATACTTATAATATTAAATATATATATACAGAACATAAACGAACATCTACATAATACAGTGAAACTGGGTTAAGTGAGACCTCAAGGGACCTGCAAATTTGTCTCACTTATAGAGGTATTCCACTTACACAGTGTCTCAGATATCCAGGTATAAATAAATATCTATCTAATAAATATATAATAATAAATAAATATATTCCCAATCTTTTTCAACCCGCGGCTCACTCACAAATTTACAATTTAGTCACGGCGCCCTGCTCTAGTTAGCTCAGTAGAAAGAAATAGGTACCTATAATGATAGTAGATAGGTTGAGAGGAATAAAAATATCTGCTTATGATTTGAAATTGATTTTTATTATTATAAAATAATTGAAACAGACAGTAACAAGAAAAACTTAAGTCGTAAGAGAAGCAAAGATAAAATACGATATTTACTCGATCAAATCAATGTGACGGGTGAGCTTGGTGATCTCCGCACAGTTTTTCAAAACGGGGAATGAGATTCGACACTGCTACTCTCATTTCTTGCTTGAAGTTATATGGAACTAAGTAGTGTAGTCTCAGTACTGTTGAATTGATTGACAGGAATTGTTAACTATTAACGTACAGGTGTATTTTTAAATGTGCCGAAAAATTGAATACATTGTGTTATAATTTTAGCACTTTTATTTCGTAATATGTAATTAGAATGACTATAAAGTAGAATAGAGTAACGATATCTTCAGTAACGCGTTATAATGCGTACCTTATCTGCTATTGAAATAATGACCATCTTTAATAATGATAAAAATCGACTCACGGCGGCGCCCCTGTTTACTTTGGGAACACGACGCACACTTTGGGAACCCCTGGGTAAGTAGAACATCTTCGCGATAAATAGGCGACACGAGTGGGAACTCGTGTCGCATAGAGACGGTGCGGTGGGGCAGAGGACGCTTGCCGGCGATCACTACGTGAGAGTTAAAACGACAACATTTGTAACTAATTGTAAACGTTTTTTCTTTATGCCATCCTCGAAATAAGACACGGACGAATGTGAGCGCCGCAGGGATTTCTGGCGGCAAGAACAAACTCCCATTATGGTTCCAGGTAAACTAGTTTGCAGACCGTGAAATAACTAAAAATAAGTTTTGGTTTTATCAATCGGGGATTACCTACTATGCGGAAGTTCGTTTTAAGGCATTCAAGAGTTATATCTCTTTGTCTTTTTTTTTCTTCTTTTCTCTTTTCGTTCTTTCTCTTTTTTTATCTCTAGTGTATTTCCGCTTACATGTCGCTTTGCATACGATAATGACGAGAATTTAATCTACACTAGTTATAAAGAGGAAAGATTTGGATTTTTTGTTTGTTTGTTTGTATTGAATAGGAAACTACTACCGAAACTACTGGAACGATTTGAATAATTCTTTCATTATTAGAATCCTACATTATCACTGAGTAACATTGATTAGGCTAAATCGTTAGTCGAGTTTTGTTTACACGGGACGGTCTGCTAGTTTAAATAAAATTCTAATATTTATCTAACTTGAAGCGAATTTTGAATATTTATCCGAAGTATTTTTTAATATCTAAAACTAAATTCGGACATAAACCAGTTGCCGAACGTGTTTCGCCTCTACACGAGACAACTTCAGGTCGCCGTCAGTCCTATATAATTTATACATGTTTCATATAATTATATTACTGCCCTGTTAGCTAATTTTTGGTAGACATATCTGCTTCAAGTGCTGTAGGGCTTGCGTTCGATTCCCACCAGGACAAACATTTATGTGACGATAAATGTTTGTTCCGTCCAGTGTTACCAGATCATATTTAAAAAAATACTGTGTTTTCCAAGTTAAAATACGGTGTTTACGAAAAAATACTGTTTGATTGAACAAACTACAATTTTTTTTACAGTGCAATTAAATGACGTATGACTAATGGGGGATACCTCATTCGCTGCTCTGTGGTCAGTCGCGTTCATAAATGTACGATATGTTTCATAAGCAGCGTTCATTATAATACGAAATATTGTTTTTTTTGTTGTCAAAACAAAAATACTGTGTGTTGAAGCAAAGACCTTTACGCGTTCCCGCCAAAAATCTGAGTGTCTGTGGTTTTGTTTGGTTACTGTCAATGTCAAGTGCAAAAAAAAGAAAAAAAGTAAAATAAATCAAATCTCCATACACTGTATTTACATATTAAAATACGGTGTACCTACAGTAGATGGCGTGAATATACGGCAGATCTGTAATTACAGTGTATCTGGTAACACTGGTCCTGTCTGTTCTGTATAGAACCAAGTATAATTATAAGTATTCTATCAGTTTTGCTTAGTTTGGGGCTAGATGGCGCTGTGTATAAAGTCCTACGATATTTATAAAAAATAAATGAATAACGTAGGACATTACACACAGCGCCATCTGACCCCAAACTAAGCAAAGCTTATACTATGAAAGTTAGATAACTGATAGAATACTTAAATATTTTTTTTCTGGAAATAAAAATAAATTATTTGCTGCTGCGCTAGATTCAGCGTGCGAGCCAATGTCAAGTAATGTCGTGGGCCGACTCTGTAGTACCTAAACCGTGGGAGTACCACATCCTGGGTAAAACCTTTTTTAACTGACTCAAAAAGGAGGTCTCAATTTGACTGTATGTTTTTTTTTGTAATTATAAACTGATTTTGATGATTCTTTTTTTTGCTTGGTAGATCATACTTCAAACGCAGTCCCATATAATTTCGAAAATATACTTCGATGATATTTTCGTTTACTCCGAAACCCCGCTGTTTAATTGGAGCAGTGACCGACTCCTGTTTAGTGCGTTTCGTTGACCTAAGGGTCAACTAAACAGGAGTCGCTTTTTTTAAATTATAAATATACATATGTGTTTATGTTTTTTCTTATAACGAAATTCTGTCCAGACTCTCCGGTGCACCAGCCGCGAGCGCGAGAGCCGAGCCCGCGGCGCCGGCGCCGCTCTCCCCGCCGGCGGCACCGCAGCCGCAGCCGCAGTCGCGACCGCGACCGCATGCGCGACGTCAAGGTCACGCTGCATAGGTATGTAACACAGATTTCTATACTTTTAATTCTATAAATAAATAATACACAATACTAATATTTTAATTAAAATTATTCAAAGCTACGTCGAATATTTATGATGAGGCAAAAAACCCTTAAAGAATGCTATTTTAAAATTTAAAGCAATTTCAACCTAAATATGATATTAGTAAGAAAATGTAAAAGAAAAAGATTATTATTATTTATTCATTACGTCACATCCTGTATGTGTCTTCTTCATTGATTTTGGCGTCGCATTTTAAGGATTTGCCACTGTTTTATATTTAGTGTCATAAGTTAAATAAGTTGCCTTGTAGCTATAGTTATAGTCGAAGTCCAGTCTTGGTTAAGTCCAGTCATGCTTTAGTAAAGTAGTGGCGGCTTAACTTCGACTATAAGCTTCGATGGTGTTTTGGAAGCAACACAAAAAATCATGTTTCACCACATTATATCATTTTCCCACACTCGCGCGTCTAATTATAATCGGTGGTGTTTTGGAAGCAACACAAAAAATCATGTTTCACCACATTATATCATTTTCCCACACTCGCGCGTCTAATTATAATCGGCACTTTATGAATAAAACACGACCATTTTTATGCATAAACATATGAAAGAACATACACTACATACACGACACTACTGTGGCGGCGTTCCTGGCTATAAACTCCCTGTATGTGTCAGGTCACACAGCCGCAGCTCGCTAAAGCGGCGGCGCTCGATGTCGCGCGGCCGGCGCCGCGAGCCGAGCGCGTCGCCGCCGCGCCACCGCACGCGTCACCAGGACTCCTCTAGAGACAAGCACAGGTACAGTTACTAATGCTAATATTCTATTGATAACACCAATGTTACAAGTCAAATTCCGTAGTATCATTTCAATTTTTTTTTCGTAGGATATACCACACAGCGCCATCTGACCCGAAACTAACTAAGCAAAGCTTGTACTATGAAAGTCAGATAACTGATAAAATACTATATATACTTTTTTTTTAAAACAGAACACCTAAACAGAGAACAAAAAAATGCTTTAGCATTAAGTTCTCCTTTTGTACATATTATTTTGTAAGTGTGCAATAAAGAATTAAATAATATACATAATATGTTTATACTAAAAAAATGTTTGTCCTGGGTTGGAATCGAACCCACGCCCTACAGCTCTTAAAGCATATATTAAAATGTTATATAATATTTTTCGACATGAATTTTTCAAGTTTTTTTCTAGTAATTAAAAATAGTGGTATATATTAAAAAAAAAGTATTAAAGTATTCTATCAGTTATCTGCCCTCCATAGTACAAGCTTTGCTTAGTTTGGGGTAAGATGGTGCTGTGTGGACAATAAGTAGACAATAGAGACTTTATTTGGGACATAAAACACATTTCAACATAATTAACAATACATACATACAAAAAAATAAACAAAACAAAGAAAAAAACTTATAGGTTTGTAGTTTAGTATAAATAAATAAAAATTAAACAAAAAACAAAAAGTTTGAAATATATTTTATGTCACAATCCGGCCTCGACTCAGCATAAAATAAATAAATAAATATCGTAGGACTATACACACAGCCCCAAACTAAGCAGAGCTTGTGTGATGGAAGTCAGATAACTGATAGAATACATAAATACTTTTTTGTTGTAAATACATACTTATAATACATACAGAACACCCAGACACAGAACAAACATGATTGTGTTTATTCACAAAATGTTTGCCCTGAGTGGGAATCGAACCCACGCCCTACAGCTCTCAAGGCAGATATACTACCAATGAGCCAACGGGGCTGTCAAAAAAAATGCATATGTGTGTAATGTTCTACCATATTTATTTATTTACATTTTTTTACAGAAGTAGACACGAGTCGCCGTCGCCGCCGTCGTCATCGGCGCTACGCAAGATAGACTTCAAGGAGAAGATCAGTGACACCAGTCTCTTCGCTGAACTAGTCAAGGACAAGCACAAGAGAGCCAAGGTACTGACACTAAACAGCACATTGCACGGGTTCCACAATCACACTCGTCATATCCAAAACAGGGTCACGCGTGTAGGTATTCTCATTACAATATGTATGGAACGGGGTTGATCTCTTGCTAAAAGTTATTTAAAAAGATGAATACAACGACCTCCTTTCGGCTTAGTGCTACATAAAATAAAAAAAGTTGATAGGCTAGGTGTTTGACTACAACTCACCTGTTGTTAAGTAACGGTGTGGTCGAAGATGGTAAACACATACTGGAATGAAACTGGCTCTCAAGTGAGGCTGTCGTAACACACTGTTAGGTTCTTGGCGGCTGATGTTCACTTTCAACTGTATATTGTGAGTAGTTATAAGTAACAGTTAGTTAAGTTGTGTACAGTTTTATACATATATAGATGTCAGATGTAATTGGTATGGAGGTAGCTGAGACCCTGGATTAACACATAGGCTACTTTTTATCCCGAAAACATGTAGCGGGTAACACCGCGTGGCGCAGCTAGTTATTTACATATTACCATTAAAAAAAGTGACGTGATCGTTTTGTTGCAGAAACTGCAAGAGATCTTGAACCAGAAGGAGGAGGAGTCTCAGGGCGGCGCGTCCGCGACGTCGGCCAGCGCGGACCTGGTGATCGACGAACTGTCTAACGCCACCGCGGACAGCTCCGGGCACTCCTCGATACCGGTCAGTTATCACCAACATCATCATATGCATATATATGGAATGCAACTGGCTCTTTAGTAAGGCTGTCGAAACACACCGTCGTTCATTCTAAATTTCGTCCACTTGCGACGATAGTGTGATATCTCGAATTGACGGTTTTTCGTTTTAGTGATTTTCTGAATCGCGATCTCGCGTTCAATCTCTCCAAAAATGGACATTTTTTCTACTATATAAAACAGAGACAAAATATCACGATATAGCGCTGTCTCGTTCTGATTCAGATTATTTATTCACCTTATAACGGAGTTTCGTTATAGTAAGTCGTTTCAATATAGTTTGACAAACAAAAATATATACATACAAGGTATTATTAGTTAAATAAAATTAAAACGTCATAAAATATCATGATGTGAATGTCATATTGAGTCAATTAATTGATTAAATTGTACATTTAGTTATATATTACGTATTACATTAGTCAACATTTGTTCATTCTAATAGTTTTCGTGAAGTCATTAAGCTTATGAAATGCGTTCCGGAGGAAGAACCTTTTAATTTCAAGTCAATAAAGTCAATCGTTTGGTGATCTAGTTGGCTTCGACACAGTGACAGTTCAGTTGTTAACTAAACTTCGAGGTGTTAAATGCTCTTGGTTTTCAATAAAAAACTTGACATGATACCATACCACATATTAAAAGTCAATTACCACACCATCTTTCAACGTGACAACTAAACTTACCACCTTGCCAACTTGCTATTTTTTGGGACAACGTGATAAGTTTCCTTTTTTTTATCAAACTATCATGAAGTTAACTAACTTCCAAATGTGTTTTTTCTTTTTGATATTTCATTTCAATATTAGTTATACTCTAATCAATAATAAAGCTATTTTGACAATAATTCAAGAGATTATATTATTCATATGAAAGTTTAAAAGCCGTTTTCTGCAAAATTATGCTTTTTGAGATGCCACTCTTTCGTCGCAAGTCGACAATTTGCTAAAAGTGAAAAAATACGACCTTAAAGCGGTTAACTCCACGACTGTACGAATTGCCGTTCATAATTGGCTAAACTGCCTTTCGCCACACGCTGACTTCAATTTAATCTCGGCAGCCTTCAAAAGAAAACGGCGACACTTCCAAAGACCAAGGCGAGAACAAAGTGGTAGACATCCCGATGCCGTCGTGCGAAATCGCGAGCGCAGTGACGGCCGCGCCGGCGGAGGAGCCTCCGCCCCCGCCCGAGGAGCCTCTACAGCCCCCGCCGCCGATGCTGCCGCCGCCCGAGTTCGGCTCCTTCGGCGAAATCTTAGCCAACGGCGACGTCACCGATAGCCATGAAAACACTGTGAGTTCTGTGCGACATTTCTAGTGTTGACAAGCTTCTACAAAATTTTGAAAAAGACACGTTACACCTCGTTATATCACTTACACTTGCTTGTAAAATTCGGCACTTTAATGTTAAAAACAACTTATTACACTTGTACAGGGTTTAACCCTAAGCGTCTCTTTATTTAATTAATGAATAAATAAATAAATATCGTAGGACTATACACACGGCACCATCTGGCCCCAAACTAAGCAGAGCTTGTGTGATGGAAGTCAGATAACTGATAGAATATTTGAATACTTTTTTTTTTTGTAAATACATACAGTACACCCAGACACAGAACAAACATCGATGTTAGTCACACAAATGTTAGTCCTGAGTGGGAATCGAACCCACGCCCTTCAGCTCTCGAAGCAGACATACTACCAATGAACCAACAGGGCTGTCAAATGTCAAATGAATAAATTAAAAAGTGCTAAGAACCAGTTACATTAAATTAATAGTTGTACCTCTATTGTTGCCGCGACCTAAGAGGTACACGAATTTTTGTTTACATATATTATCATATATGCTAGGGCTTCGTATCATGGATACGGCTGATACGGTAGTTGATACGTCCCTGGTTTTATTATCCGCAGTACCATAAAAAAAAATCCTTTCCCTCGTTTACTTTCAGGTATAATTCAATAAAATAAAAATAAGCAGGTCTAGGAATTAAGGCTCGAGATTAAGTTACATAAAGCAGATCACTCCAGCAGCAGATCCTCATTTATTATATAACACAAACATGTAAAATCTACAATAACATTTAAAAATCGATAGTAAATTATCGCACGGATTTTGTCGTATGTCTTGCGAGAAAGGACGTAGACGTGGCGCGGAAGCCTCCGCCGCAGTCGGAAACGTCGGCGGCTGCTTCGGAGGACCATGACAAAGCAAAAGACGCAGAACCTGCCGCTGTGAGTATGTTTTGCGGTGGAGTTTCGTAGACTGCGATGTGTATTTTTTTTCAATATTTATTTTTGTGCTTAATCGTTTTACGATTATATGATTTATGGCGTTAGCATAAAAATTACGAAAACAAAATTAAACAGACGTCGAGACATAATTCTTAACAGGCTGTATTTTTGAATATTTAGACTGTATATTAGAATAAAAGTTGGTGTTAGTTTGTTTTTCGCTAGACAGTATTTTTTTTTTAAACGAATTTACGTATGCTCTCTTTTGTTTTACAGTGTTCTGGCTTAACGTATAAGTACTAAGTAGTAATAGTAAATTTTTTCTATTAAATAAAAAAAGAAAGAAAAATGAATAAAAAAATTAACTTAAAAAATGATATATTATACTTTCGAGAAACTTGTGGATATTGTATCTTATATCTTTGTCTAAAAATATTAATATAGATAATTTCACATTTTTGTAAAATAATATTTGACATTTCCTCACCAAATCGATTCAAACTGTCATTGCTTTTCGGATGACGTCACAAATTGTACTTCACTCCTGCGATGAATCCACATGAGGAAAGTTATTGCATGCATAAGTAACTATTGAAAGTCGTATTTCTAAAGTTACAAAAATGATATGGCGTCGTTGTGTCCATCTGACAAATAACGTAAAAATAAATATTTTCAACCTCCAGCTTCGATGACGTTTTTAACCGCGGCGGGAAAGACCACCGAGAAAGGAGTCACGCAAATGCCGCTCCGATCTCTATCAACTTCCCTGTAAATAATAGAATTGATAAAAAAAAACTTGCGGTTGTAACCTATCTCATTTTTTTTTTAATTCAAAATCTGTAACTCTGTGGCAAATGATAAAGGTGAATCTATATTCTATATATTATATAGAGGTATGTTTCTGTATATTATGTCTTAAGACTGTATTTAAAAGAGACAAAATTTGTCGAACAGAAGCCGACGACGCCTTTGCTAGGCAGTAGTACAGCGAGCCCTGCCCTGCCTCCCCCACCTAAGCTGGGGGGCAGCGTGGTGGAGGGCGTGTACCAGAACAACCAGCAGCCACCGCCACCAAAGCCCAAAAGCCTCACAAAACTACCCATGCCGCCTAACACACAAGTAAGATCCTTTAGCCGATGGTTTAAATTACGGGCGTTAGTTTTTTTTTGCTTTTCCGCTCAGCTTCCTTTCTTATTTCAGATCAGCTACCTTTCTAATTTCAGCTTAACTATCGAATGTCTCAAAGTAATGAGCGCCAAACCAGCGACGCCCTGGTCTTTGTTTTGCTACTTAAAGTTGTGTACCGCTGTAATAGTCATGGGCATGCGTTATCTGTTACCATCAGGAGAACGCATCGTTCGTCTAATATAATACTTTTACAAAAAAAGGTTCTTGGTATACCTAATATGATCAAGTCAGTTACTGGCAATGTGTGATAAGTGTTATTGCCACGATGATAGCTCAGTGGTTAGTCTGTTGTCCTCCCGAAGACCACCAGGTAACCACTGAGCTAACTTTAACATAACAATATCTGTGTAGTAAAGTAATGCGTTTGTTGTCAGGTAGAGGACCTGAAGTCACTAGCAGGCGACACGAGCCCACTGTCGCCGCCGTCGCCGCCGACGAAGGCCGACCGGCCTAAACGTACCGGTATCATGAATTTACCCATGCCACCCGGTAACTATTGCAACACGAAACTTTTTTTTATGGTTGACAGGCTTGGTGTTTGACCACAGCGCATCTGATGTTAAGTGACGGCGTGGTCGAAGATTGTAATCACGCCGTCACGAATGGCTCTCAAGTGAGGCTGTCGGTGTACACAATTGTTGTGTTGCTTAGCGGTAGATTTTCAACTTGAGTGTGGTAGCTAGCCAGCCGAGTAGTAGAAAAAATACCATTTTTATACAAGCTTTCTTCCAGATGTTTTCCTTTGCTGGCAGCTCATTGTTTAGATTTGAACCTACGTCTTTCGGCGAGCGTAAACGGCGCGCAAACCACTGAGCATCATCGCTACAAAACATTTTTTTGAAAAGTTTTTTTCTCCAAAATCTATGGCTTGTATCTTGGAAAGACCTTTTTATAGCCAATCTTTGAAATCTAAGGGTGCGTGCTATAACTTCGACCACATCGTCGCTTACCAACAGACGAGTGGGACGTCAATCGCCAACTTAAACGCTTCAAAATATGATGATAAGTATCCGCAGTGCGGGTTTAAATATCTCGTCTTGAATCCAGCAGAATTAATTTTTAGATGTGTTTCCATTTTCGACCACACCATCACCTAACAACAGATGAACTGTGGTCAACACCTAGCCTGTCAATCATAGAAAAAAGTAACCCCTGACGTGTGATCTCGTTCCGGATATATTCGATTAAAACATTTGTACTGGGTTATAAAACTTGGGCTCACTAAGCCGAAAGGGGGACATTGTACTCATCATTATGGAGTTTGAATATGGTTTAGGTACAACTCCGTCGGAGTCTATGCTCCTTGGTACAATACTGGTGTCATCATATACATACATATAAATAAATAAATAACAGGTACGCGTGGTTAATATAGATCATACTAATTTTTACCATCACACAAATTATGGTTTTATAGGTATTTTTTTACCATCAAATTTTTTTAGACAAAAAAATCTTATCGTAAAAAAAATGGTAAATAAAAATCAGCTAATATATACATACATACATATTATGGTCATCAAACTCTTTATACACCACTATTTTTTAATTACTAGAAAAAAAAATAATGGGTAATACAGACCAATTAAGACATCGTAAATGTGCAATCAGAATTTTTAATTAATTCATAATGTCAAAGTTATTACTAGTCAACATTTTCGGAAATCCTGCCTAAAATTATGGACGTAGTACTCATTTACTACAAAAGATTACTATCACCGGAGCAGCTGGCGGTGATTGCCAATTTGCCACGTTATTTATGAATGAAATTGCGACGGACTAGGTTTAGCTAAATGCCTACAGGTAGAATAATAACCAGGAATCAACTTTTTTGTGGATAATTTTTCAAGTTTTTTTTCATAGATGGGTTCCGTTATAGCAGTAGATAACGCCATTTTTTTTCTAGTAATCACAAAATACTGGTGCATAAAACAGGATTTTCTGCATAATTTCAAGAGTTCTGCCCATGGTGGAAACTTGTTCTTAATGATGAGTACAATGACCATTCGGGTCAGTGCACTCAAGAAAGGCTCTTGAGCAGGTGGCCTAGTATGATAATAATGTTGTCTATTGCAGTGATCCCGGGGTCGGAGGAGCTGAGCGGGGAGGAAGGCGAAGGCTCGACGCCGCCGCCGGCGGCTGCCGCGCGCCGCGACCATTACTCGCACGTGTTCGCAGCCAGGAAGCACCCGCGCGACGCCAACAATGTAACATAACCCCTTCCACACACACTTACACATTATACGTCACACTCAGCTCAACTCCACTCGTCACACTCAACACTACTCCACAGAGACTCATTACAGCTCGCCACGCGTTTAGCCATAGTTTTTCTGCTTGCTAAACCGAAACAATTGATTGCCTTATTAGCTCCTTTGCTTCATGAGTTATAAGGGCGTGGGTTCGATTTCTACCCAGCACTAACACATGTGACGAATATAGATATTTGTTTCGTATAGGGTTGTTTAAAATTATTTATCACTACCCCTATTGGGTAACTTGGGTCAAAAAGTATCCTATGTGTTTATCCAGAGTATAACCTATCTTTATTTCATATTTCATCTAAATCCGTTCAGCCGTTACAGCGAGTATTAACAAACAGACATACTTTCGCATTTTATAACATTAATGTGATAACTATATATTTACAATTAAAAAATCTATCAGTTGCTTTGTTCCTATAATACAAGGTTTGCTTAGTTTGGTGCTAGGATGACGCTGTGTAATATGTTCACCTGTATTTATTTAATAACCATTTAAATAATGTTACATATATTTTTTCACAACTCCCTCAATATGTATCCATATTGAGGGAGTTGTGAAATGAATCAAATGAAAGGGTTTACGCTGTGACAAATTTTAAATGCAAGATGGCCGCCACTACAAAATGGCGGATTACATTGACGGAGGGTTTTTAGTTTTTCAATTTAATAATAAAATAATAAATATTGTGGGACTATACACACAGCGCCATCTGACCCCAAACTAAGCAGAGCTTGTGTGATGGAAGTCAGATAACTGATAGAATACATAAATACTTTTTATTTTTTAAATACGTACTTATAATACATACAGAACACCCAGACACAGAACAAACATGATTGTGTTCGCACAAAATGTTTGCCCTGAGTGGGAATCGAACCCACGCCGTACAGCTCTCAAGGCATCATACTACCAATGAGCCAACGGGGCTGTCGAATTTAATTCTTATCACTATGATTATAACCATGAGCGAATCTAAAATCTATGTTGAGTGATGTATAGTGAACTCAATGCCATAGTGATGTTCTTTTGACGATGCCATTAGTTTGAAATTGTTTCATAAAAAATATTTTCGGCTGGGTTCTTGCAACTGACACCTGATGTGTGGAGACATTTCGGTGCGAATAACCAGTAATCATTGGATGTTCTTTTCCAGCCGGGTTCAAAGCTGAAGAGGCCGCGGATCTTGAAGAGGCGGGGTTCAAAGGTGGTTCCCGTGGCGACGCCCACGCATCATGCCAAAGACTGGGGAGAAAAGTGTGTAGACGGTTTTCAGGTAACATAAAACACTTTTTTTTTTCTTTAATTTTGGCGTCGCATTTTGAGCATTTGCCAGTGTCAAGTATTTTATGTTTTCAAGTTTCTTAAGTTAAATAAGTTGCCTCATAGCAATATGTATAGTCAAAGTCCAGTCTTGGTCAAGTCCAGTCCGTATCAGTCATGTCATGTCAATCATGTTTTGAGAACAGAAGTCACCATAGAAATATCATGCAAACACACATTTTTTTGTTTTACTCTGGATTTTTTTTTGTGCGAAACTATTTTAATTTTTTATAGTGAAGAACTACCACGCCTTAATATGTGCTTAAGGTGGTTCGATTTCCATACAAATATTTTTTCCATTTATGGACAAATGGAGCATAATTTTACAGTGAAGTCACAGCTACTGGCATTTATTTTGGTCTTTATTTGTGGTAAATTACAATTGCTTGAATAGCTTGTAGATTATTAACACAATCTACTGGTTTATTCAAAAATTATAAATTCATATATCATTCATAAATTTGATATTATGCTAATTATCTACTGTTTTATTCAAGCAATTGTGATTTGCCGCAAATAAAGACCAAAACAAATTCCAGTAGCAGTGATTTCACTGTAAAATTATGCTCCATTTGTCCATAAATGGCAAAAAAATATTTGTATGGAAATTGAACCACCTTAAAATACCATGTCTCGTTTTCACGTCAGCTATAAGTTGATACAATATTGTAAGTACAGTTTATAAGTAATGTTTTGCTGAAATTATACATAATTGTATCTTATATTCAGGTGATAACCCAAATAGGCGAGGGTACATACGGGCAAGTGTACAAGGCGCGAGATAAGAACACGGGTCAGCTGGTCGCGCTCAAGAAAGTACGTCTCGAGAACGAGAAGGAAGGTTTCCCCATCACGGCCGTCAGGGAGATAAAGATCCTCCGGCAGCTCAATCACAAGAACATTGTCAACTTGAGGGAGATCGTCACGGACAAACAGGACGCAATGGACTTCAGAAAGGTGAGTTTTATGGTCAGACATGTTCAGAACATTCTGGGTAGTTTAAAATGTTTCATATTGTTTGTGGTTCAATTTTTGCTTTATTAAGGTGTTTTTCGATTTCCATACAAATAAATTTATTCAAGCAATTGTGATTTACCGCAAATAAAGACCAAAATGAATGCCAGTAGCTGTGATTTCACTGTAAAATTATGCTCCATTTGTTCATAAATGGAAAAATTTATTGTATGAAAATCGAACCATCTTAAGTGAAATATTCTGCCTAGGATTTATTGTAAATATCAAACAACTGTGCGGTCTAGGATGGAGCTTTTTGACTACTGAGCTAAAACCTAAAAAGTTCACAAATATTTGTTTATTTTATTTCAGGATAAAGGTTCCTTCTACCTTGTATTCGAGTACATGGACCACGACCTGATGGGGCTGCTGGAGTCGAAGATGGTGGACTTCACGGAGAGCCACAACGCTTCTATCATGCGACAGCTGCTCGACGGACTCGCGTATTGCCACCGTAAAAACTTCTTACATCGGGATATCAAATGCAGCAATATACTTATGAACAACAAGTAAGTGCCTACAGGCTGAGTGGTCAGGCCTAGTGTCAGAGTTAATTATGCCGCCTGGAGACCGCCATTGTGTTATCTAATATATTGTCTTTCGACTCACGGTAGCGCTCAGAAAAAAACTCTTTTTTACGAGTAGCTACTACCTGCCTTTACTTGGTGGTAGATCTCCTTAGCAGGAGGTCGTCTAGGTAGGTACCACCGCAGTACCAGATATTCTGCCGCCAAGCAGTAGAGTGTAGTGTTTCAAATATTACTGTGTTCCGGTTTGAAGGGTGCTGCAGCTAGCGAAATTACTGGGCTGTTGAGACTAACTATCTAAAGTCTCAAAGTAATGAGCGCCAAAGCAGTGATGCTATGGACTTTGTTTTGCTACTCAGAGTTCTGTATATCGCTGCAATGGCCATGGACAGGCGTTATATCTTACCATCAGGAGAGCGTCTCGTTCGTCTCGTTACTTTTTACATTAAAAAAAGTCGCGAACGAATCTGTTTCTTTTTAACCAAATTAAAAAAGTAGGAGGTTCTCAATTTGACTGTTTTTTTTTGTTTGTTACGCGATAATTCCGCCAATTATGAATCGATTTTGATGATTCATTTTTTGCTTGGTAGATCATACGACAGAGGTGGCCCCATATAAATTTTATCGAAATCGAGTAGTTTAAAAAAAATTGTATACATCGATGATATTTTCGTTTACTCCGAAACATCGTTGTTTCATTGGAGCATAAATTTAAATAAAATAAATTAAAAAGTAAATCCAATATGGCCGCCAACAAAATGGGGGTTACATATTTTTCACCATTAGGACTGCATCTCGTTGGTCTGATTGCATTTACTTAAAAAAAAAAACAACGTGATTCCTTTCTTTAGGGGCGAGGTGAAACTGGGTGACTTCGGTCTGGCGCGGCTCTGGTCTGCGGAAGACCGCGCGCGGCCGTACACGAACAAAGTGATCACGCTGTGGTACCGGCCGCCCGAGCTGCTGCTGGGCGAGGAGCGCTACGGGCCCGCCGTGGACGTCTGGTCCATGGGCTGCATACTGGGCGAGCTCTTCCTGAAGCACCCACTCTTCCAGGTGAGAGCACACCTATAGCTCAGTGGTTACTGCGTTTGGGTTACATGCCGAAAGACCCATATCATACATACGACATACGAAGGACACACAATTGAACGCACTTTCAGTAATAGTACTAGTTCTCACGCCAAATGGCATGCATGAGTTTTAATCAAAAGATTGAGTTTGAAATCATAGACATAGACAATGTTTTATTTGTAACATAAAACATATTTCAAGGCTATTACCAATACATAAAAAAACAAAAAACAAACATTAAAAAAACTTGTACATATTTTATAAATTAAACATGAATAACAAACGGTAGAAATAAATTTTATGTCACAAACCGGCCTCGACTCAGCATAATGCCGACTGCAATCAGCCGACGCTGGTCTGACATGGTGGTAGGGTACTTTCTAGTACTCGGCTGGCTAGCTACCACCCTCAATTAGAAAATGTACCATTGTCGGAACACGCCGTTAGTCTAGGAGACCTTTTCCCAGAGGCCTTTGCCCAAAAGTGGGACAATAGAGGATAAAAAAAATTACAACAAAGAAATAAATTTATTGTTATTTTGACAAATTAATGAATTCTAATACATTTAATTAAATTATCAATAATTATCTCAAATACGATAACAACCCTAACAGTTCCCGGTGCAAAGGTGCCCATCACACTCGCAGCATTCCCACGCTGAATGGCTGAATAAATCAATTTAAAACTAATTCCAGGCAAATGTAGAAATGATGCAACTGGAAATGATCTCCCGGGTGTGCGGGACGCCGGTGCCTGGCGTGTGGCCGAACGTCGTGAACCTTCCCCTCTGGCACACACTCCGCCCCAAGCGGTTCCACAAACGCTGCGTGCGGGAACAGTTCGCGTTCATGCCCGCGCCTGCGCTCAACCTGCTCGACAGGATGCTGGAGCTGGACCCTGACAAGCGGATAACGGCTGAGGAAGCGCTGAAGAGCCCCTGGCTGAAGAATGTCGTCCCTGATCAGTGAGTCTGATACATTTTTGTCTTTAATATAGAATCATTTCAGTTTGGTCATTTCATAAATCGTCTGCAATTTGAACTCGGGGAAATATTTTCTTTTTCTTTGATTTTGGTGTCACACTTTGTATATTTGCCAGTATCAAGTAATTCGTTGTTTTCATTTATTTTGTAATAAGTCAAGTGAAATAAGTAAGTCAATGTCAGATTAGTTCATGCTCTAGTAAAGTAGTGGTGACTTTACTACAAGCTCTGATGGAATTTTGGAAACCACACGTAAAGTCATTATATTATGCTACTTTTCCACACTCGTGCATTTACTTCGGCACTTTATAAATTACTAGCGGACGCCTCGTGATTTCACCCGCGTAGTTCTCGTTCTCGTGGGGATACAGGAATAAAGAGTAGTCTATGTCACCCGGGGATAGTGTAGCTTCCCAATGGTGAAAGAATTTTTGAAATCAGTCCAGTAGTTTCGGAGCCTATTCAATACAAACAAACAAACACAAAATCAAATCTTTCCTCTTTATAATAGCATAGATATGCTAAAATGTTTATACATAAACACTCTAATAACACAAGTTTTGGAATATAGTATAATATGGCGAGATGACCATAACATGTTCCTATCAAAACTCAGAAATATATTAAATGATAAATCGTTACAGGATGACCGCTCCAGAGCTGCCGACATGGCAGGACTGCCACGAGCTGTGGTCGAAACAACGCCGCCGGCAGCAGCGCGAGGCCGACCAGTCCAAACCCAAGCAATACTTCCAAGACGGAGACAAATCCAACGAGAACTCCTCGGAGGCCTTTAAAACGGAACCGTTCAAAGACTTCAAGCCTAGTGAACCATCACAAGAGACGGGACAAGTGAAATAGCACATGTTTTTCTGTGGGTACTACTCATAATGGTGCTTTTAGTGAATCATAGTGAAATAAAGTGCAGTGAACCATGACGAGGGCAAGACTGAAGCGAGAAAACTTCAAAGTGCACACAAGTGAAATATTATTCCAAACAATGTGTTTTGTTCTCATCAGTGAAACATGTAGGACACTTTATAGCTTATCGAATATTTGTGAGGAGGGTTAAAATAAAATGCCTTTAAACAAAATCAATGATTCCTAAGCTTAGTTTAAGCTTGGAGTTTAGTGAATTTAGATGTGATATACCTAAGAAATGTACTTGCATTTTTGTTGGAAACAGCTCAAAGCGTTGAGTCGGTTTAATTTGTGTTTAATAGATACAAATATACACAAAGCATGGTAGTAATTTGTTCTATGGCTTCTACTTATTATTTTTTATTGGTTTAGGAAGTGCATAATAATTTATTTTAATATGAATGCACGAGACTTTTCCTCCGAGTTCGTTTTGACGGGGAATCGTTTGAAAATAATTCTATTCCATTATCGGCTTAGTCATTCGGACAAAGAATTTAAATAAAGTACTGTGATGTATAATTCGAAATTGAGTTTTTGTTTGGAAGCTTCGTTGCAAGCTTATTTTTCCTAAGTTACTTGTTAAATGTAAAACACTATTTTAAATTAGCAAAGTGTATTTAAAATAATGCAATTTTTTTTTTTTTTTTTTAATATCTACTGACTGTTCTCGTAATTTTGTGTATATTGTTATTTTGTAAATCAGTTCCATGAGTTAATTGAAATATTGATGATATTTGCGACCGTGTAGGTTTTAAGATATTTTTCTTTTTTTTTAAATTCTGTGGGTATTTTTTTTTTTCAATTTTACAAACCTATGTAAAGGACACCAAATATTATGTAGTCGCAATATCTAATTTTAGAATCGATAAACTAAGTCCTAAATTAGTTGTTATTTATACATTTAAATTAATTCAGGACCCACTCTAGTTGGCATTTATATTATGTAAGGGTGTGTATGTATTATATGTATGTATGATGTGACTGAAATGTGAAAAAGTACTAGTTGAATGTATAATTAAGATGTAACAATAATATATTGACTATCATCATGTTAAAGTTTCACAAATGTCTATAGTAAGCGTTCCTTTCTGTACAAAAGCAATCATTGTGGTCTAGGAGTGTGTATTTTTTAAAAAATTGTAAATAAGGTACAGATGAAATGAGGCTGTGTGGCCCGATGCATGGGGAAACCGAGATTTTTAGTGCCAACTTTCAACGAAAGAAAAAAAAAAGTAATAAAGTGGCTTACAATTTTTAAACTATCCATAATTATCTTTTTATAGTCCAATTTAGTGAGTAGTCCGTAATATGTATATACTATCGGTGGTTGTTAGTAAAATTTGTGATAGAACACCTGACCACAAAAATAACTACATTTTACATCCTTAATAACTTAAGCTTTCAGCTTGGCGTGGCGCTGGAATATCTCTTTTTTTTTAACTTAAAAATACTCAAAACCCAACAAAGAAATAAAATAGATTTCGGTTTCCTTTATTACTATATTTAATTCCATTTTATACTTAGTGTACCTAAAAGATGTAGACACTAGAAGGGCTTGCTGAACATTTTTAAACAAGCACAGGAAGGCCCTACGCTGCTGAAGGAAAGACATTCAAAAATACAGCAGATTGTAGGTACAATAATCGTTCGCCTCATACTGTGAACAAACAATCCAATATCATTGTAACCCACAAATCAATTTGGTTTTTACATTTGTATACAAAATGTTACTAATGAGGGATAAACATATAATTAACTAGCGACCGCCTAGCGGTTTCACCCGCGCAGTTCCCGTGGGAATACAGGGATAAAAAGTAGACTATGTCAACTGGGGATAGTGTAGCTTCACAACGGTGAAAGAAATTTTGAAATCGGTCCAGTAGTTTCGGAGCCTATTCAATACAAACAAACAATCAAATCTTTCCTCTTTAATAATAGTATAGATAAATTAAAAAAAAATGACACACAAACACAACAAAACACGAAAACACATGCCTTAACACTGCGCTCCGGCTCCGCCGTGAGATCGTAAGAAAACGAACTACAAACAGTATCCAGGTTTAATTGATTCTGTTTGTCACTGTTTCAAAATGCAACGTCGCCAGTTTAAACAATGTGCTGTTTCTATGCACCAAGGAGGCTCGACAAGGTTGGTGTGTTAAGGCATCAATGCAAGTTAAACGCAATGTATTTACCTAGCCCTCCAGCACACTTGAGTCTTTGGATTCGCTCTATCAAGTATTAACAGTTGAATTAATTTTGAATATTCGGTTTCTACATACAAAACAGGACATATAGGAAGAGTCTAGTTTAACAAATTACAGGGTTGTTGAGACTAACCATCGAAAGTCTCAAAGTAATGAGCGCCAAAGCAGCGATGCCCCGGACTTTGTTTTGCTACTCAGAGTTCTGTGTATCGCTACAATGGTCATGGACAGGCGTTATATCTTACATCAGGAGCGCGTTTATCTCGTTAAAAAAAAAATAACTAACACACGCACAAACAGTGTTGCCGTAACCGAGTTCCAAAAAGGTACATATCTAGAGCTGAAAAGGTACATTTTGGGTTAAAAAGGTACATAATCATCATCATTACAGCCGTAGGACGTCCATTGCTGGACATAGGCCTCCCACATTGATGTTAAGTTGAAAAGGTACGTAACATGGACGTCATTACACATTGGAGGCTTAAAAGGTACGTCAAATGTGTAAAATGTACGCTAACGGCAACATTGCGCACAAACCTAACCGAGTCCGGCTGAAGGAGTTGTGTAACATCCATGGCCAGAATAAATTATTAAACCTAACCGAGCGTTCGACTTAAAAGTTGGTGGAGTTGTCACTTCTAGTGTATACATATATTTTATACCTGAATCTTCCATAAATCTGTGTTCTTATAATATGAGCGATGGATGTTTGTGTAACACGTATCGTCATTTACATGCCGTTGTAATTTGTACTAATGTGTAGCATACGAGGAGGCGGAGGCGAATTGTATGAAAATATTAAATACCTTCTGGTAAATATCGGAATTGACATTTTTTGTTTTAATTTTCCTGAACTTGTAGGGATGGTGAGTTTACTAATTAGGGGTTTATTGTGAAATCTTTAATTGTGGTTTAACTTTCCAACTGACTTGATACTTTGATAGATACTTGGATAGATTGTGAACTTGATTTTTTTTTAAATTATTTTGCCTCATCGGGCAGGCTAAGGTTGTAGCGCGAATGTGGGAAAATTCCCATATCTAAAGATAACATTCGAAAAGACTTGTTTTGGAAAAAAATATAACGTGAAGACACGATCTATCTGCGTTCCCACTAAAAAACTAAGTTGCTAAAATTTAAGTTATATAATGTGCTTTGTTCCGTGGTCTACCCTGATGAACACAGATGGCCTGAAGTAGGTACTACGAAAACTCAATGTTTGGGTGGGATATTCTTCCCACGTAGTTTAAAAGGTATTAAATAAAATGTAATAGTTTACTTGAAAGGAAAGCGAAATGAAACTGCAACTTATCTGAAAATATATTTAATTTAAAATTGACTGAAGGAATGCCTAATAACATAAAGGCACATACCTACACGCGTATGCAGTTAGTAAAAATATGGCCTATATTCGCAAAACTCGACGGCTGCTGTTGAAATTGTGTGAGACATTTTTATGAAAAACCAACTCATAACTGCTTGTACAGCAAAAAAAAAAACTAGAAAAATAATATCGACACGACAATAGTGTACCTCAAATTGAACTGAACAAAGGTATATTCAAATATCAGTTTAATCTTTATGTAAATTTGCGAAATATTTCCCCATAGACCAATAAGCCATCGAATTTTGATCCCATAACTCGTTTCCACACGTGCACCCTAAATTATATTATAACAATAATTAAAAAAATCTACACAAAACTATCTTTAAGCTCTGCTTTTGCTATAATTGGTACCTGTCTCAAAAAAAACCTTGAAATTTCTATTGAAATAAAGTAGCCGAAAGGTAACTCATCTTATAGAATAAAATACTAATATTTGTACACATTTATACATAGGTAGTTATTAGAAGTTCCACTTTACAAAATCTGCTTATTTATAAAGGTCATCGCTCACCCCACGGAATTGTATACACTGGAAAACATTTTTTTTATTTTAGCGGCACTTTTGTAGGCTGCATTTTTCATGATAAAAATCATCCAAAATGCATGAGTTTAGGATCTAACCGAGTTATGTAATGAAATTTAGATTCCCAGTTGATACTGTATCCCGGGATTGATAGTTTACGATGACCTAAAGGCACCTTCGATTCAGCATAAGGCACAATTTCTAAATTTTAAACAACTTTGAAAGTTTAGGTCTCCCAGAGTTTATAAAAGTGATGTTCACTTAAGTATTAACAACAATTTTAAGAAATGTTAAGAATTAATTCACATTCCTTGGCAAATAAGCTTCACAAGCATGAAAACAACTTAGATTTTGTTGTGGTATATTTTTTGTAAAACACCTAACTTTTGATTCTCATGTAGTTCAGGTATAGGTATTTAATAGATAAGGTTATTTGAAACCATGACACTTATTTACTATTCTGTTCCACAACAGATCCTACAAAATAGATGCGCAAAATTGCATGAAATGAAGTAACTTTATAATCGTACAAAAAAACATTAGTAGGTACATAGGTATAGCTAAGAAAGCCAAGGTTTCAAATACCACCATCGCTATGTACAAATAAAAATCCTAAGTACTTTGTACGCAATCTCATTGATCACTTCGATATTTATCACAAAATAAAACAATAAAATAATTTTTAAACAATATAAAAAGTAATAACCAAAATATAAAAACTTCAATTATAAGTACAAAATGATTTGCGTTGTAAAATTACTTATTTTACTATATTACTTTAGGTAAGCCGCACATTGAAAAAATTACGATTTTATCTGTATCTTGGTGGGAATTGACCTACGTTTTTTAATCTTAAAATGTCAAACTTTTTTTTGGTAAAACTGTTGATGTTTTTCAATCAGTCCCTACTCTCAAATAAAAACCAATGTTCGCGTAACCTGGCGCTCGTTAGATTTTCCTGTTAATTTACCACATTAAAGCCGGGTAAACTAGGCCGTCGCTGATCGCAGGTCATTTTTGTCAATTACAGATTGTTATGTGCGGCTACCTTTATAAATAAATAAAATCCTATAAAAATACTTAAATTAAGATAAAACAAGTTTGTCATAGTTTCTTAAAAAAATCGTTGTTTAATAAATCTTTTCTTAATACCGCAGTATTCATATGCCGCTTTCAACCGGTCTTCATGAAAATTATTGGGGGTGGCCTATGTCCAATAGTGGACATCCTACGGCTGAGATGATGATGGTGATGATTCGTATGCCACTATACTGTCTAGGGACTGGCCACCTGAAAAAAATTAACAAGGGTTTTAACTATAGCCAAATAACTTACATTAAACTTTAGGTTCAAATAATACAGCGCATGCAGACAGCGAAAAAAGCGCGTAAATAAGTTAATTTTGCTCACAATTCTGAGAATGTAAGATTCAAAACCTAATATTTATCATAAAATAAATATTCTTGGTAAAAAAAAGCTCAAGGTGTGGTAACTCAAAATGAGGTCATTGTACTCATCATTACTAAGAACGTTTACTAATAAGCACAATTCTGAAAATTAAACAGTATTTATTAAGGATCAACGCACTTTTCTATTGAACAGCTGTTTTTTTTAATAATGATGCGAACAACGACATCCTCTCGATTTAATACCTAAAGCTTATATCCCTCTATTATCTGTGCGTCAAGTATCGAACTGCTAGGAAAAGGCTTGCCTTCCTGCCTTCCAGGCTATTTTACAACCGTAAAGAACGAATTTTTATTTTATTTATTTATTTTGATGATGGTTGGATGATTTTTCATGAACAAGTTCTGAAACCCGACGCGCACCGCCACGTATCCACCATATCAATGCTCCGTGATACACCGATTTTTACCGACTTCACAAAAGGAGGAGGTTCTTTTTTTACCGTCACTTACATCAGATGAGCTGTGGTCAAATACAAATCATTAAAAAAAATATACGTTCACCGATTACTCGAAGATGCCTGAACCGATTTGGAAAATTGTTATTTGTTTACTTCCCAGGTGGTCCCATTTAAATTTTATCGAAATCGGTCGAGTGGTTTTTAAAAAACAACAAAAATGTAAAAATTTAATACATCGATGACATTTTTGTTTACTCCGAAATCTCGCAGCTGTGTGTTTATTAAACCATAGTACTAAAAACAGCCGTGTTCGAACTTATAGGGATAGAGACGGTTTTTTTAGCTGTAAATTTATTACTGAAAGAACGCGTTACAAAACGCTTGCATTGAAACTTATTACTTTTTTAAATATCATAGGACATTACACACAGCGCCATCTGACCCCAAACTAAGCAGAGCTTGTGCTATGGAAGACAGATAACTGATAGAATACTTAAATACTTTTTTTTGTTGTAAATACATACTTATAATACATACAGTACACCCAGACACAGAACAAACATCGATGTTAGTCACACAAATGTTAGTCCTGAGTGGGAATCGAACCCACGCCCTTCAGCTCTCGAAGCAGACACACTACCAATGAACCAACAGGGCTGTCGATTACTGGTTTATTTTTTGATTACTGGTTATCAACGCCTCGGTTTCACAGTAAAAGACGAGGCTTCTAATCATAGAATGGTATCGCCGTGGGGGTGCCGGGTCCATCTCGTTTCAGGGACGGTGCCTAGGTCTTGCGACACAGGCGTAGATTCAAGGGACCTCTTTACTATCCGTGTTCCCATCCCTACACGTCCTACCAACGCTGCTTTAGATATTGTTTGCAGCAATCAATGTAAAGCAACAAAAAAAAACAACTATTGCTACAGTAGTAGGTAGGTACTATACTACTACTATGTAATTTACCATGCCACAACCGACCTGATCCAAACATTGTGTGAGCTAGGTATAAATCAAATATTAATATAATTACCTAAGTAAGACGACTCTAATCATTAAGTACAAGGTCTACTAATTAGGATCGTTCTTTTGTTTAACTTGGGAGTCACTTCGAGTTGTCAATACCCACGTGTTTACTCTTGGTATAAATATGAAGGCATGCTTTTGCTGGTGGAAAGCCTGCGTCAATTTTTTTTCTATGACTCGGAAATAAAAGATATTATAATAACGAGTTGCAAATAAAAACAGACCGTTGTTACAAATAACTATTATTATTATTATTTTTTATTGCAAAAAATATCGGTTACCTTGTAACTACAAAATCTAATCATGAAGAAAAGGAACTTTATTTAGAAATAACGCCATCTATTGGTTTGATGCTTCACTATTCTGCAGTCATAAGGAAAAAAGACGTATCTGATTTTTGAGTAATTGAGTTATATATGTCATAGAAATCAGTAGTAAAAAAACTAGGTATATATACATATACGAGTTTTTTTTTACTAAAACGGAAAACATTTCATATAAGTCTTTTTTTATTTATGATGGCAGTGCAGACACGTCTTTTTTCTTTATGACGGCAGTATTATAAAGTGGCTAACGTAAAGTCAAAATATTCCAAAATACGCATAGAAAGTGATGCCGTCTAGACACCGTTACTAGAAAATAGCGTTTTTTGTATGTACTAGTATTATACTATTGATGAGTGGCAGGTAAAACTCACCACAAGAAGGTTGCCGCTCTTGGCGCGCTGGATGGCGGGCTGTGGTCCATTGGTCACCTCGATGGTACCGCCTTGCTTGCCGTTCACGAGGTTATGGGCAATGCTGCAATAAAGCATAAATTAAGTATTGTATTGTATTGTATTAAATAAGTAATCACCAATTTAAGTAGAAAGTAAAAAAACTGTTTTTTTTTTCATTTTTCGACCATAGCTCGTTTGTGCATTTTACCAGATCCCGTGTATTCAAGTATTTATTAGATTTTCTAGTTTATTCTGCTACAAAAAAATAATGTACTCACGTCCTGGTGTCAACGATTTCAATAAGCTCGGGTTTCTTGGAGTAGTCTGTGACGATGGTAAGCGCTTCGATCAGGTGGGTCACCGAGATGATCAGGTCACCCTGAAAATAAATAGTTTCAACTGTTAGTTTCTGTATGCTAGACCCATTGAATATCCAAGCAATACAATTTCTTATGAAATAACATGAAAAAATGCAACGGCGTTATTATTCCGTGTTCTTGTCAAAACCCAAAATAAATAAATATAAGGACATTACACACAGCGCCATCTAACCCCAAACTAAGCAAAGCTTGTGCTATGGAAGTCGGATAACTGATAGAAAAAAAAACCTGATATAAGTAAATAAACAGTTGTCTTCAAATCAAGAGAGAATCAATATCTTCTAGAATATCGTATTCCATTAAGATGGATGGATTGACATCAGATGAGATGGCGGCAAGACTATCTATTATAAAAAATCTAAATACCTTATCTTTCTTCAGTTCCTGGGGTATCTTAACCAGCACGAGCGTGTCATTCTCGTTAGTGATGACGACCCGGAGTTTGTCGAGCGGCAGCCGATGCTTCAGCTTGTATGTCTTGCGGTTAGCCGCGTCCAGCACGTACAGCGCCTTGTCGGAAGCGAGCAGCGCGCGCTCGCGGGGCTTGTATCCGCGACGGTCGTATTTCACCGCCTCACATGAATACTAGAAACGAGATAATTATAACCAATTTTAAAAAAACATCATTTCATCATTGTCACAATTAGCGTACGCTTAAGTCAGCTTTACACTGGCGCTATTTTGGAGTCACGAATTTAGAGTCTCTACCGTTTGATTTGGAACGGGCTTGACTATTGTCCACTTTTTTTTTCACACCGGGAAATTCATAATGTATGACGCAAATATTTTGCGTATCCATGATGCACACGCAAAACATTAAAATAATACTTTCCATACATAGATTGACTGGAAGAGATCGATTCGGGCGATAAGAGTGCCTGTGGCCTGCCGAATATTTATGTGATGATAAATAATCTTTCATGTATTGATATTGTGCTACTTTATAGTACTACTGTACCTTTACTAAGTTGTATTTGTACAGCGCAGCGTACAATACAATATAACTTACAAGCTGAAGGAGGCCCCGAATAGGGGGTCCTGTCCGCAAATATCAAGAAAGTATAGAGTGAAAACAAAGTTGTTTGTAAAATTTAGGACAAGAAATAAATGGGCTTATTACTATTATTATTGTATTGTACAGAACTCACGATGAGTTGTTCTCCAGTGGGCCAGGAGGGAGAAGCCATAAACGTGTTCCGAAGAACTTGGTGCTCGCTGGTAAGCCGGTCCTCCACGAACCGATCCTTCACGCTAGCCTGGTAGCTGTTCTTCTTGCCTGGAAAGTTCAATAAACCATATTCAGTATGTAGGCAACTACTACCGCATTACTGCTACTTGCTGCAATTTTCACTGTAGGTACTATTTCAAGGATGAACACAAAAGGCGTTTTCGCGGAGATTTTGTTTAAGTTTACCAAAAAAAATGTTGTGATTAATGCCCATGTTTATTCATGTCATTTCAATTTTTTCATCCTTAAAGATATTGATGACTGAGGAGTGCTAGGATTTACTTACTCTTAAACATTTTCTCAGCCAGCACCTTGAGTTCAAACTGCCTCTTGTCCTGCGGCGCCAGCGCCAGCCGGTACTTCCTGGAGAGGTGCGCTCTATGCAGGCGATGCAGTTCACGAGATGCCTGGTGCACATTTACTTATTTAATTTTTCTATAGAAAGAAGTAATAAGAATAACAATACGTAATGATGATAAGAGATAATGCCTGCTCATGACCATTGCAGTGATACCATTCAAGAACAAAACAAACTTCAGGGCGCAGTTTCATTATAGCTTCATTGCTCAATTTTGTAGGAATAGTAGTGACAATCTTACTTAGTGGATTTTTGTACCGAGCTAAAGTTAGGTTTCTACTCTGAGTTGGGCATGAGTGTGGCGGAGTGTAGACGTGCTAGAAATAACCAACTTCAAAAATGAAATTAACCTGTGTAATTCATTGTTTATTGTGCTCTCTGCTTTTTGACAGCCCTGTTGGTTCATTGGTAGTGTATCTGCTTCGAGAGCTGAAGGGCGTGGGTTCGATTCCCACTCAGGACTAACATTTGTGTGACTAACATCGATGTTTGTTCTGTGTCTGGGTGTACTGTATGTATTATAAGTATGTATTTACAAAAAAAAAAAAGTATTTAAGTATTCTATCAGTTATCTGTCTTCCATAGCACAAGCTCTGCTTAGTTTGGGGTCAGATGGCGCTGTGTGTAATGTTCTATGATATTTATTTATTTATTTATTTAGTGAAAACGCAACCTAAAGAATAAATAGTAAGATCAATATTGTAAATGCCATGCCACTGGGCGACATTAGTAATGTACCTCCTGGCAAGTAGCGGGGCACGGAGGCCAGGAGAGATCCAGGATCTTGGTGGGCAGCTGGGTGGTAAGGCGCTTCAGCCAGTGCACCTTAGCGATGCCGAGGAAACGCCGGTTCTCAGGCGTCTCGGGACCGTTGCGGGTGATGAAACCTACAAAATGTGATATGTGATGAAGGTATTTCGATATTTTCTTACTGTTACATTGTGAACAGAGTTGCACGTAACACAAAAATTTCTTGGATTTAGGCAAAGAGACGAATAAAAAGCTCTCGTGATGGTAAAAGATGACACTTGCTCATGACAAGCAAAATTTTGAGTGATAAAACAAAGTCTATCATCCGTGACTCAATACTTTGACAATCCAGTATACGGTATTCTTTCTGCTTGGGGGCAAAATATCTGATGTTGCTTGTATTGTTGAAAGTTCTACTCACCTTTGATAAAGGCCCTGATAACGTCAGCAGCCTTCTTCCTCCTCTCCCGAAGCCGTTGCGCGAGGAATCTTCGCACCCACTTCTGTATAACGATGGCTGCCTGCCGCATGCGAAGATATTGCTTTCGCTGCCAGTAGCCGCGCCACCTTGACTGGATGATGGTTGCGATGTCGTTCTTCTTGATTTGATACGCGTCTTCCGTCTCGAATAAAGTTTTTGGGAAGCGGATGAAGATTTTGGTACTAAAAGAAAAGAAATAGACACATGAAAATCTAAGGAGCGAAAAGAAAATCTAAAGAATTGAGAATTGTATTTGGCCTTGGAAGAGGAAATTGTAATCCACTATAGCAGTTTTTTTAATGTTTAATACCCATTACCTACGCTTCAACAATCATTTTCGCACCTAGACAGTTTCGCAGTTATTACAAGGAAGGTGGTCTGAAAACGCTTAGTGCGTTTAAAGGGAATTTCCACTGAAATGGAGACGGTAACATCGGCTATTTTCTGTTAGTAGTTTAGTATTACAACTGGCTTTATCAATAAATAAATAAATATATGTAAATAAAACTTACTTGCCCATCCTATAGTCTTCCTTGTCGTACTTCAATACTTCCACCAGTTTCTGTACCCCGTCGCGTGGCACACCGCGGTAATTGGGCCAAGTGTCCGCACTTAGGCACTTATATCTGATAAATTAAAAACAACGTATACTGGCATACCATCAACCAATAGATGGCACTCATTTTGAGTATATTTTCATTTCTTGATCAGACTCCGTGCTATGACATGCACAGGGTCTGGGAAAAGTAAGTAGTAATGAGTGTACCTCTCCAAGAAAGCTTCATAAGTTCTTCTGTACGCGAACCCGGCGCGGCGTACGCGCAAGTTCTCCATCAGTCCGAGGTATTTGACCTGGTGCGAGACCAACTTCTCGTCGAATTGCACTGAAAATAAGCAAGGGTCATGATGCGAAAGAGCTTATCACTTTATTTTTTGGAAATCTTCGTGGAATGATTACCAATTGGATTAACAAACGAAACGATCTCCTGATGGTAAGAGACGACACCTGTCTGCGGATATTCCGGCTTACTTATTAGCTACAATCACAAAATATTAAAAAGTTATCTTCGTTCTTATTGTTACTTACTTTAGTTAATATAGACTTTTTTACATTGGAAGAAAAAATGCAAAAATAAAATTTATAATGTTTTCCTTTACCAGCAGCTCAAGCTCCTTGTTGAGGTTTGAATACTAACCCTTGAGCTTGTGAACCGACCGCGCTAACCACTGAATTATACACACTACTTACTTGGAGCTTTGTTGTCATTGGGCTTAATGCAGCGGATGTATGAGGGTTCCTTGCTGCTCAAAATCTTGATCAATTCGTTCAGCGAGTTCTTAAACTGAGAGACCGCCGTCTCGGGGCGCTTCTTGCTCGATAGTTTCACATCCTCAAAAAAAAATTAGCAGTTTAGTTTAAGTGTCAACCATTATTTAGTTCTAGGTATTGCCAACGTAGTTAAAGACGCCCTGAGACTCGAAGGTGTGACAACATATTTATAACGCAATAACTAGAATCAGAAAGCAGAAAATTGAGCTATGTGGAGCATTGACTAAGATAGATACTAAGATACTGATGAAGATGATTTCAACATTACCCATAGATATTTGTTTTCAAGTCTCGAGTGCGAGTTTCTTATCTCCTTTCTATCTCTCTCTTTGAGTACCATACCATCATAGCACTGCCTACTCTGGCGAATATTTCTAGCAATGTCACGAATTTCATTTGAGCCACTTTAGTAGTATGGAAGCAGTATTACTATACTTACATTTTATAAAATTAGTTCTGATCTTATAACTTAAGTATGAATCTTGCTTGATTCAAAGCCTGAATAACGACACCAAAAATTTTAGTCTATTGAAGCTTAATAAGGAATTAGTTGAGTGTTACCTTAAAGCATTCAGCGACGATGGAGTTGCCACTGGTAGCGACAAGACTTTGGATGTCACGGAACAGAAGATCGTTGTTCTTCTCGAGGAAGGTCTTCACATTGTACGTCACTTCTCCTGCGTAGTGCACCAGACAGAATTCCTGCAGAGGTAATGAAGTAATTCAATTAAAAACAATTAACCTTATCTGATAAAAAAAACCGGAAAATTGTTTGTGAAACCATGATTTATCACATCTTCTTCTTTACATTATATCCATCTCTTTCAATTAATAAGTTTACTTATGAATGCTTTCATACTAATAGCATGAATAAACATACTTGAGCCAAGACACACTATAGAATGTCTCAGATGTCTTAAACCTTTTTTGTTATCCAAAGTTTTGGGTATCGCTATAAGAGTCAAGCGTCTCAGCATATTGTCATTCTTTTTTACTGTATAAAATATCATCGAGAACAATTTAGGTGCATCAACTGGACTGTCAATTATACAGTCTTAACTTACATCTCGTCCCATGATCTTCTGCATCTTGGTGTCTGCCTTGCGATGCGACTTGTAGTGGTTGTGCCCATCGAGGTGCTGGTTCAGCTTTTCAAGGAAGCTGTTATCTGATGCGTCTCCGGGCCGGAGGCATTCGTCGTCTAGGATCGCGATGATACCTGAAAAAGGAAGAGCATGAGAAAATAAATAAAGCTTAAGCGTTTTTAACCATTGCGGACCACATACAACATTCAGTGATTAAAATTATGGTTAAAGCCTTTTTCATGTTTAACAGTTTAGGTGTTTGTCCACAGCTTATCTAATGTTAAGTGGCGATGTGGTATAAAATGGTTCAAACACCTGAACTGGAATAAAACTAGCTCTCGAGGGAGGCTGCGGAAGCGTACCTTTATGTACATGTCGGTGGTTCTTTTGCCATCGATATAGAACAATTATAATTTATATAAGTCCATCTTAAAATTTCGTGGTTTCTGTAGGATAGTGGATGAAATTATGGATTCATCCACTTGCTTCCTTGATAATCAAATGATATCTCTGAACGAACATAACAGAGAAATTTGTAAAATGTGTCTTTTCTTTCTTTAATAAATATCGCAGGACATTACACACAGCGCCATCTGACCCCAAACTAAGCAAAGCTCTATTACTATTGTTTAGTAAATGAGAGTCACCTTTATGCCTCTGCTCGATAAGGTCGCAAATGATGATGTTATTGAAGTACTCGACGGGTTCCCACTCGATGCCTTCGCGCAGATATTCCTCCTGTTCCTGCTTCAGCGTGAGCTGGATGAACAGTTGCTGCAGCTTCTCATTACAGAAGTTAATGCAGAACTGCTCGAAACTAAACAACCGAAAAGCTAGTTAAGAAATTGAGACAGACCAAATATTTTTGGACAAATTTAATTGGATCATACTTTGATGGTGATTGGTTGCATATTATAAAATAAAAATATTTTGCTTATAAAGTGCCTTTTATCTGTTATAAAATAATTTCCTTAGAAACTTTAAAATCCTTCCTTACCTATTCTTCGGGAAGATCTCAAACCCGTAGATATCCAAGATCCCAATGACTGACGATCTGGCATCCTTCTCCCGCGGCGCAAGAGCCGCGTTGATCCTGGACACGAGCCAGCTGAAGTGCTTGTCATACATAGCCTTGGCGAGGGCATCTCGAGCGTACTGCGATTGTTCCAGGTCTAGTGGCGTGGTGACCACGTCTCCGCGAGCGTCGATGGTGCGGCTGGTGAGGACTTCGCGGAGTTTGCTTGAATTTATTTTTAGGAGCTGGAAGAGAATGAATTTCGGTCAATCGGTTGTTAAACAGAATAAAGTCTTTGAATACCATTCGAAGTGGTCATTCATGTCAAGGAGTAGTTAAGCTCGCGAAGTTGTGACTATTGGTCGAATTTACGCTTTATCAAATACTAGCGGATGCCTCGCGGTTTCACACGCGTAGTTCCCGTTCCCGTGGGAATACAGGGATAAAAAGTAGCCTATGTCACCTGGGGATAATGTAGTTTCCCAACGGTGAAATAGATTTTGAAATCGGTCCTGTAGTTTCGGAGCCTATTCAATACAAACAAACAATCAAATCTTTCCTCATTATAATAGTATAAATAGATAGATATAGATAGATAAGAAACCATATTTTTTTATATGTTTACATTTGACTCCCCCATAGAAATGCATAGCGCTAAACATCGGACGATCCGGTCAGTCTTCTGATGAGTGACCGTGAATGACATTTCTTCTTGAGCGCTACCGAGGGCCGAACGACACGCTACAACGGTGGTAATGGCTTGTTTTGTATTTTTCTAACAACAATCATGTCACGCAATGTTTTTAGAGCGACAAAGGCTTTAGAGCGGCATATTATCTCTGACACTAGACTAGCTTATATAAACTTACAGATAATATGCCGTAAGATGTTTTATTTTAAAACAAGCAGATCTTATCCAAAATAATCAAGCTAGGAACCTAGCACATGTTTACTCATAAATACATAGAATGTATAGTAGTGACAGATAACGACAATGTTTCAGCAGCGGATGTGGCTCATTGCATTACAACATATCCGAAAAGTTGCCTATTTTATTATTTTGTTGCAGTTTTGATAAGCATAAAAATTCTGGTTTTTTTTATCATCTAACCTCGATACAAGTCTTCCGTTCCAATTGACAAACATTGCGATCTAAGATCAAAAACAATAAATTACATAATCTCTAACATTATTGCATTTTTTTTTTATAGTAGATAGGCTTGCGTTTGACTGCCATCCCGCCTGATGTTAAGCGAAGATGCGGTCTACGGTGGAGCACGCTCGCCTAGAAGAAACCGATTCACTCGCGACTTGAAGGTACCCAGACTATATTCATTGGGGAACACCCACTCGGTACTGTGCATTTCGGTACTGTTACAAATTTTCAATAGTATTACATCTTCCTTATTCGTCTGCGTATTTTTATGATACATAGATTTTTTTAGGTATCGACTAACTTTATTAAATATCGAAAAATAAGTATTTGGATGTTTTAAACTTACAGGAAGATTGAGCATTTCAGTACTTAGCTGGCTTGCTACCCCCTTCAAGTAGAAAAGTTTAACGTCAAAGACTTTATACCATTTTACCCATTGGGTATAAACCTCAGTATATATGTACGTAGATATATATAAAATAAAAAATTAAATAAATATCGTAGGACATTACACCAACAGGCCTGTCTATTGTCAGCCATTTATATTTATATCTATGTATAATTGTAAACTCACTATTCTAGTAGGTACCTAATAGAATCATCCTTACGTCATGTTACGATAGCATTCACAATACGCATGTATTTAAACAAATTCAAACAATAGCCCTAGTTAAGTCTCGTTGAAGTCGCTCACACTCGTGTCGTTTACGTTTCACTCGACTGCACAGACAAACACATTATGACATACACATTTGTGGCATAATGTGACGGATTCGTCTCAATAACGAAGTAAATGATAACCCTCATGGTTTCAGAGCCAGAAGGTTCGATTTGCCTATCATTAATGAGTTTGATCATTTTCTTTGTGGATTTCTCTACTTATCTATGTTCTATAGCATTCCCAATATATCTATTAATACTTAATATTATAAAGCGGAAAGATTTGATTGTTTATTTATTTGTTTGTTTGTATTGAATAGGCTCCGAAACTACTGGACCGATTTCAAAAATGATTTCACCGTTGGGAAGCTACGCTATCCCCGGGTGACATAAGCTACTTTTTATCCCTGTATTCCCACGGGACAGTAAGCAAAATTCCTGACTGACTGACCGACCTGACAAAATATCTGACACCTGCAATTGTACTGTATTCTCAATTGCAAAATCATGTTGTAAGATTTATTATAAATAAATAAATAAATATCGTAGGACATTACACACAGCGCCATCTAACCCCAAACTAAGCAAAGCTTGTACTATGGGAATCAGATAACTGATAAAATACTTAAATACTTTTTTTTTGTAAATACATACTTATAATACATACAGTACACCCAGACACAGAACAAACATTTGTTTTATATCACAAAATGCTTGTCCTGGGTGGGAATCGAATTATATGCATAGGTTATCGTAAATACGCGCGGTAAGTATTTATACTCGCAAGAAAAGTTCTCACGGTTGGATTGAGTAAAACAATAGACAGTTGACACTACATTTGGTACTCTAGGTAACCAGGTATGAGATTTTCATGTCGTGAGAGCGTAACTACGCTTTGTGTCTACTCATCTCCATTGTCACATCTAAAATTCTTTATACTCACAGCAATGATATGATTTGACGTAATAGACGAGCAACTACTTTTGATTAGTTGTTACATTCCATAGTGATAAGGTTTATTGTTCCATAACAAAACAACGATAGCTAACTGCTTCTATACACATGGCTTTACTGACATTGGCCAGTAAAGAGCACAGTCAGCGTATTGAATTTACACAAAGAGACTTTTTGTTATTTCTCTTGACCGTTTTACAAATGTAATATCACATCTCGCAAGCATCTCGTCAATATTATTGAGAACTTACGTACTTTACAACTCATGCTGACTCACTTTATAAACTCATTCGGATACGGATCTACAATGATAGAAATGAAAAAAAGAATGTCACAGTCAAATATTACCGGTACAGACCCAATCTTGTACCAAGTCCTTAAACGTTATTTATTATCTGTATAAATGTAACGAAATATATCAATTATGTACTACGAGCATATTGTCTTAGTTACTACTGAAAATATATGTTCATTATAATTTTTATCTTTGTTATTTAGTCTTTTCGAGTCACTAGACCTACGTAAACGTGTAATGTTAAGTAAATGGGACTATATTGTTGATTTTACCTCGGCTACATTTCCGCTGTTAGCATCATGTGAAAGAATCTCCGCATAACCCTTATCGTTGGTGATGAACTTGGCATTTCCGAGGTGAAGGATGGCAGCAATGATCTCGAATATCTCTTGCTGCTCCGACTGCCGGAGCTCGATCACCTTCATGGCTTCACGGACGATGCGGAACTGATCTGAATCGTTGAGCTTCTGGTTTGATTGGGGAGTCTGGGAAAAGAACAATGAAGAAACGTCATAAACTTCACAGTTTTGTCAAGAATTGACAGTTCTAATCATGATCCTTACAAATGTGTGGACGTGCCCATCATTAGCTAAAATAATTACAATCCGAGGAAAATATAATATGACGCTTTATATCGTGGCTCAATGCTATAAGTGTAGTGAAATAATAATACTTTACAGTGATATAATAAATTCGAAAGATTTTGAGTGATCGAATGTAATGACTTTATGGTTTGAGCGAAATTTAGAGTGGATATCGACTCTAGTTAGTCTGGATTAACTCTTAAGCCATCACCTTCTTATGCTGCCTTTATTTCCAGAAAAACACAGCTCCTGTTGAATAGCGGGTGATGCTGCAAGAAGTAGATATTTTATACCACGCAGAAGCTCACCGTGTCGTTAGTGTACTTGTAAGTCTCTGGTCTGCCGACCAGTCTGAGACTCTTCATGAGTTCCTCGTCGCCACCAGCCAGTAGCTGGTAGAACACGTGGAAGTTCCTCTCGCCTGCCATTTGGCTGACCACCCTGGACTTTTCCAGCAGATAGTTCAGGATGTGGCCTCCTTCAGGCGCGCCCTCGTAATTGAACTGGATGTCCATATACTTGCCAAAACGACTAGAGTTGTCATTTCTGCGGAGAAAACAAATTAGAGAATTTACTATGGGAACTTTTGATATGACTTCAACACAATTTTCTTTTATTTATCCTAGTATAATCAGGTTTAGTTAAGTCAGATATTATCAAAACTATAATTTCAATGACATTTCAGAGAGGCCTTTGCCCATAAGTGGGACAAAATAGGCTGAAATAATAATCTGTACCTGTGGGTCTTGGCGTTTCCAAAGGCCTCTAGCAGAGGGTTGGTCTGCAGCAGCTTGTCCTTGACCGTCTCCACATTGCGCAAGTGATTGGTCCTTGACGCTATGTACTCCAGGACCTTCTTTGATGCTTCTGTCTTACCGGAACCTGACTCGCCTACGTAGGAAATTTATATGTAAGTAAAAAAAGTTTATAATGATATTTTACTCTCATTCTCGTGTTCGAATCTAATGAACGAGATGGAAAGAGAGGGCATAATTATTTTCCTATTTTTTGCTCTCATTGGTTTGCCGTGGTGGGGACCATACGTCTTCTCATAAGATATTTAGTAGTCGACTTCCTTGTCAGGGGATCGTATAGTATAGGTAGATAAAATCTACCGTCAAGCAATATCTTGTATGTAATTTATTTTCCTCATTACTGTGTTCCGATTGAAGAGCAGCGACAACCGAAATTGCACGGCCATTGAAACTAACCATACCACCGCGTATCTCAAAATAACAAACGACAAAGCAGCGATGCCCTGGACTTTGTTTTGTTACTCTAGGAACGGTAATTGTCAGGCGTTATCTCTTACCATAAGGAGAGCGGTTCGTTCGTTTACATAAAAAAATTAGAGTGTACGAGTAGCAAATTTATAGGGATTGTTATCTATTATGAATTATAAGAATATATTTAACTTGAATTGTAATATTACCTGAGATAAGTATGCATTGCTCCCTGTGCTCGTAAACTAACGATCGGTAGGCGTTGTCTGCGATCGCAAATCTGCGAAACCATTACGCACTTAGTTTTGTACCTGTTTCAAGACCTTATAGAAATACAGTCATTTGATAATAGAGAAACTGACGTCAAAGTCAAAGGATTCATTTGCATGACAACAGTGTAAAAAGGACTTAAATATCTTGGTCTTGGTCATTTCTAGTCTATTGTCAACCATTACGATGTGCAAACAAATTGATAAATCTACATAAAAATAAAATATACATATGTCAATTCATTACATTAAATGATTAATTATTAGGTACATTTATTACATTTGATTTTAATTATCACAATTAATTAAAATTTGTTAGATTTCTTAATTTTTCTATTTGGCCCGACCATAAACATGTAGACGGCACGACATACTATTTAACACATTTCTGTTTCGTTTATACGATATTTCATTATATCGGATATTCCAACTATAGCTTTGGTCACATCCGGCGGCCTTTTTCAAGGAGTCAAAGCACAGTACGAGGTGCGCGCAGCCTCGTCAGGCTTCGCACTAGTCACACTATCTGATGTAATTAAAAGTGAGTAATCCTTAATAAGCAAAAAAACATTTGATAATAATAGGTCGCATTACAACAGTTTGCCATCACACTAATTTTAATAAAAATAACTAATTAAAAATAACTAATTAATTAATAAATAACACTAACACACACACACACACACACACACACACTCACACTAATTAATTATTTCTCAAACTTTCATAGAAAAGAATTACAATAAATAGTTTCATAGACAGGGTGGTTGATTGGATGCGCTACTAAAGTGTCATCCTTCTTGGACGGTCGGGTAGAATAACACTAATATTATGAATGCAAAAGTTTGTCCGTTTTTATGTGTACACTGTACTTAAATGTTCGTTATTTCTTCACGCTGTGTCTGACGGATTAAGAAGACATTCGGAATGCAGAAAGGCTCCTTTTTATATCTTACGATTGATTACGATGATAATTATTTTAACTTTTGTAATTATTTACATTTCATAAATTTATCGGTAGCTTATTGTACCGTTAGTTTGTATTATGTACACACAAAACAAACAAGGAAAACATCGTGAGGAAACCATAGCATGGTGGTAGGGTACTTTCTAGTACTCGGCTGGCTAGCTACCACCCTCAAGTTGAAAATCTGCCGCCAAGCATCTAACGGTGTGTTCCGGCAGCCTCACTTGAGAGCCAGTTCCATTCCAGGCTAGGTGTGCTTTACCATCTTCGACCACACCTTCACTTAACATCAGGTGAGCTGTGGTCAAACACCTGGCCTGTCAACCATTAAAAAAAAAAAAAACACAAGTAACGTTTTTTCCCGTGTTATTCATATTATGTTATACCTTACCTAATATGTCGATATCGATATTCTCGCTGTAGATATAAATATCGAGTGATAGCAGATACTTCTATCTACTAAATATTCAAAGAACTGATAAACAGTCGCTGTCATACCACCATGTTTCTTATTTATGATGGTGCTTGAGATAAAAGCATATTAGTATACTAATTTGTATTTTAGTGAAACCACTTCAATCAACACTCACGCACACTACACATTTACACAAGTACCTACTCATGTACCCTTACTCTTCCTTACTTACCTATACACGGTTACACAGTTAAATAAATTAAAAATAACCACAAGTATTTATAAATCCTCTTTTCGTTGCAGTAACCAGTTGCTAATACGTGTTTCGCCTCTACACGACGCATCCTTAGGACGTGTTGACTCTTCAAGCGTTTGGCCGAGAAATCAAGAAATCGAAGCTAAGTCAATAGTTTAGATAATCGAATAAATATTTAGAATTATCTTTATGTTAGATAAATGTTGAAAATGATATTTAAATGAAATTAAGTGTAACAAGCTGAATTGTTAAATTGGTTGATTTTTTATGTCTTGATTTATTTATGATATTAGTTTTAGCTTTGATTTTAATTTGTATTTTGATTTTTGTTTTAATGATAATATTGGTTTTAATTTTGATTATGATTGCAAGTGGTTATGAATTTGATTTTAGTTTGGTTTTTGTTTATTCATGATTTTGTTCGAATATTTAAATTATTTCTTGTAAATAAAAATCATATGATATTAATTTTGTTTCGTTTCTTAATTTAATTTATTATATTATGTTAAATTAAAAAAAATTGCATGCTGTGCTTCTTTAAGCAAGCAACGCAATTAGCTTACTATTTACTTTAGTCCTGTAAGATTATAATTTGTAATTGCTAATGTAAAGCCTCAATAAATAATTTAAAAAAAAAACCTCGTAACTGTTGTAACCTAAACGACTATTGACTTTTATAACGCCTGAATGAATTAATTAATAAAAATAATAATATTTTTATTTTTTGTTTTACGTTAAAAAAATACTCACACATGTGGCGGTGCCTCAAAGAATGCTTTCTTATAATACAGCTTGGCCTTCTCTTCGCCGTAAATGGGTAGGTTCTTGTACGGATTCACAGATATCAACACATTGCCGATGTACGTCTGTGGGAGCAAAGATAAAAACGTTATAAAAATGTTATCCAGACAATTAAAAAAGGCTTATACGCGCGAAACACTAACAACGGTCCTATTTCTATAATCGAGCGCATTGTTTTCAATTACAAATGTAGCCATATACTTATATATATATCTCGTGTCTCTTATTTTTGAAACATAATAGAAAAGTCAAGTGAAATTTTTACTTAATATTTAAAAAAAAAACTTTTTATTTTTGATCAAATTATTTATCAACTACACTAATTAAAAAACTTATAAATTTAAATCGAACTATCAACTACTTACACTAATTATTCAATAAATCTATTTGATGTTTATTTAAGTTAAATTTAAAAAATAAATAAATTAATAAATAATTTTCAATAAATTATATTTTAATTAACAACAAAGGTCAAGAGTTTTTTTTTTTGGTTTTGGCGGCGCATTTTGGACATTTGCCAGTGTCAAGTGTATTATATTTTCAAGTTTCATAAGTTTATTAAATTGCCTCATGTACGCAAGACACTATACGTATAACATGCGTGTTTTTTTGCTCTATCGTATACAGAGCGTCATGAAACTCAACATCAAACAGGCAGGGGGTGAAAGAGGTGTCATACCAGTTCTCGAAATAAAAATCATAACGCTTACTCATGACTAGAAAAGTCAAAAATTTGCACAATTACAGTGACTTCAAATTTGCCCGATTAACGTTGCGTTTCGGGACACAATGTTTAAATGCTTCGTATAAAAATAAGTGTAGGAACAACGTATGATTTGATTTACTTAGCTATAATACACTTAGTTAACTCCAATATTTTCCGGTGTCCAGTGCAAATTGCAATTAGTTACGTGAACGATAAAATAATCACTATAAAAAAAAAATTGCGTACCGAGTGCGATGCCACTACGAGACGCTTATATCAGTTTATTGTTGCTATAATTACAAATAGTGACGATGGGTATTTCAAATAATATAAATACGCATTTTTCTTTATTGAAAATATAGCCGTGAAGCAAGCTAAACAGAACCATAAAAAAAATAAATGGGGCCAAAGATCCGCGCGGCGTCATAGTGTTTACTTGCATCAGAGCAATATCAAAAGTATTGCTTAGGAAATAGAATTCACATTAGCACGCCAACCGCATGTAGCATAAAGATACCATAATAGTTTTTTTTTATGGTTGGCAGGCTAGGTGTTCGACCACAGCTCACCTGATGTTAAGTGACGGTGAGATTACTATCTTCAACCACACCGTCACATAACATCATCATCAGGATTGTGCTTTACTAAGCACATCTAACCTGGAATGGAACTGGAACTTTAATTATTATTTTAGCTACTCACATAGATGATGCTCTCTGAGAAGCGTTTCTTCAAGTTGTCGATGAAGGCGGCCTCGGAGCGGTATTCCTCTAACAGCACGAAGTCCTGTACGCCGACGCGGTCGCGGTGCTGCAGCGCGTGCTCCATTACTCCTTGCACCGACACTGGCCGCAAGAGCCTGCCGACAAAACAAGCGATGGGTTAGTTGAAACTCGATGCAAACGTCAGATCTTATGATTTCTTAATCTCACGTATCGATGGATTCTTGTGCACAAAGATTGCAACAAAACTGATCAGAAGTTTTAAAAAGAACGCTTTTTAGGAAAGCGGGAAGTATGAGTGTTGTGGATATAAATCAATAGCTCCACATCTCTCTGTATAGCTTCTTACTCCACTTTTCAATTTCACATTTCAATAGAGTAGTATACTCCATTGAAATCTATGAGCATGTTAGGCATATCCAGTTTATTTCGGCAATGTTCCAATCAAGGGATTTTTACGGTTAGATAATTATGTTAGGTACAAGTTTTGAATATGATTTGTGGAATAGCACTTTGTGTTTTTGCACGTGTTCTAGTATTACAATATTAACATGTATCTGTTGAAAAATCAGGAGAAACAAGTCGGAGTCACGATCAAAATTTCGGAAAGCAAGTCAGGGTCAAGTCTTTCAAGCCCTTGTCATGTAATTGCAACTTTACTAGAATCTTCGACGGAGCTTTGAAAGTAACACGAAAATTTCAACTTATTTTAATACTTTCTCACACGTAATTCGGCACTTTATGAACAAAACATCACTATTTTTTGACATGCAACACTGGATAAAACACCAATTTTGAAAAATAACATAATGCCGCGTTATAATATTTCTGCGTCTCTGCTAAACCTATTTGTACAGCACAATAACGACGCCACACAAGTTACCTGAGCTGAGCAATCTTCAGCAATAGAAAATGATGCCAGTTTATGTCACTAAACCCCATTTTACTTGATACGATTCATAGGAAGTCCGAATATTGAATGAGTAGGGACAAAAACATCATTACGGGATATAATAAGTAGAAACAATAAATTATTAGATAAAAAATTTATTGTTTAATAATTTGTAAACAACATTAACTGCTAATGGTCATGAGAAAGTAAATAAACGCTTAAGTAAGTATACTATAATAAGTTAAAGGTTTAGACAGAACTACTATACTGAGCCGATAGGGAATGGTACCGTCACATTCTCTTTAGAAATTATAGTAAACGGTAGATGAACTTGTGAGGGGAGTACCTACATTTAGAAAAGTAGAATGATAGAATAAAGTACAACTATACGTACTATATATTTATCTCGATGTTTATCTATTTAGTAAAGCAATAAAACATGACGGACTTTCGAAAGAAACTCATGCAAAAACGAACATCGAAAAGTCAAACTTAGAAGTAGGATTTCTATTACACACAAGTAACAGGGGTTTTGTAGGGTTTTCGCATACAAAAAAGTCGAGTTTTCGTTGTGCAACAGTTAAACATATTAATTTGTATGCGAAAATACGAGTGCATAATTAAAAAAAACTAAGTTTTAGCAGCCTTATTTGTGACTGTCTGGTTTCCAGTCTGGGGGTCCTGGCTTCGAATCCCACGACACGCACGTACATGTGTCTTTTTAAAGTTATGTATGTATTGCCAATATTTTCAAACAGAGACGGAAAATATCGTGAGGAAACATAAATAACCGAGAGTTCCTTATAAAAAAAAGTTATTTAAAGATGTGTCAAGTCTGCCAACCAGAACCTGGCCAGCGTGGTCTAGCGAGCGCCTCTTCCTTGTAACAATATAAGAGGCTTGCGCTTAGCTATGCGACAATATATAAAAACAGCCATGTTGTTTTTCTCCGCATTGCTGAACATCGAATCACCACCGGAATCGTGCTGATATTTGGTAATGTCAACTTGCCATTCTGGGGAAATACCACGACATTAGTATTAAGGTTGTGTGAGATGGGATCGTGACGGGACATTTTTTATGCCATGGGTTGAATAAACATGCCGTCAGCCGTCGCATATACTTATCTTTAACACCTGAAGTTCTAGCATAACTGTTTAATTTTTTTAAACCTTTTGTGTTATATATTTATGTACCTTATGACACAAAATATTTCACAAGTTACACTACAGCCTCTGAAGAAAATATATCTGTCTTAGAAACGTTGGGCTCTATTATCAAACCACAAGAAGAATCTAATTTAAAAGAAAAGGGTTCGTTTTTTTAATTCTTATTAGGTTTGCGTTTGACACGCCCTGTCTGATGTTAAACAGGATGTAGTCTAAGATGAAGCACGCTTACGTAGAAAAAACCTGTTTACTCTGAATTTGAAGATACACCCAAAACTGTACTTCGCGGGGAAAACAGACGCCGGCAGAGAGTTCCACATCCTCCCTGTGCGTATGAAGAATGTGGAATCAAAGCATGAAGGATCTTTTAATTTTAACGGACGTCATTGAATGTATTTGTTAGTTATGTTATAAATTCGAAGAATTGATCAAAATCAAGGCGATTAAAAATAACGTATTATTAAATACAGTACCTATAACAATAAAAACTGTATCTTAGATTTTTTTATGAATTGTAAGTTTCATAATTATTAATAAATAAAACCTAACTTCAGACTGCCCTGTTAGCTCATTTTGTAGAATATCTGCTTCAAGAGCTGTAGGGCGTGGGTTCGATTCCCAGGTAACTATGTGTGATTTACAAAAAATGCGCTGTGTGGGCTAGATGGCGCTGTGTGAAATATCCGATGATATTCATTTATTTTATACTGACAAATGGTATTGTGGTAAAGTTATCGCAGTTTGACGTCATGAAGCTAAGGATTAGGGACAATATTGGTTTTCTTGAGACCGTGCGTCAGCGATTCGAATTCCAAATAAATTTTGTGGTAATAACTTTAGCGGGCAAAATTTATTGTCTTCGACCATACCTGGATGTTCTCTGCTGGTAATCTATCGTTGATTTTATTTACAGAGGCATTAGATGACGTCAACTCTTACATTAAGGCTACATACTCATCTTATTACTAGCCAACTTTCCATTGAATTCTGCTTTAACTATTGAACACAAGGGCATGACAATTTTCCTTACGGAATTCGTTTATTTACATTTCCTCCTAACATTAGGTACACAAATCACAACAGGAATAACTATTCACTTAGTACAGTAGCGTAAATATCCTGTTATTTTACACACAATACAGAAATCTCTAGACTTAGAATGCACAGAGATAACGCCTACACAATGACGTCAAAGTATACGGACTAAGTAGATTCCTATATTAATGACGTCATAATTGTTTGTCATATATCCTTTTTCTGATATGAGCATTTAGCAATGACCCATATAAATTTCCTGCAATATAGAATAGAGTTAAAAATATCCAGATTCGCCTGACTTTGTATGACATGAGTTTTTTGTAACGATGATAGCTCAGTGGTTAGCGCGGTCGGTTCGCAAACCCAACAATGAGCTCGAGTTGCCGATGAAGGAAACCATAGTGTGATGGTAGGGTTCTGTCTAGTACTTGGCTGGCTAGCTACCAACCTTAAGTTGAAAATCTGCCGCGAAGCCTGGTGTGTTCCAACAGCCTCACTTGAAAGCCAGTTCCATTCTAGGTGTGTTTACTATCATCGACCACACCATCACTTAACATCAGGTGAGCTATGGTTAAACAAATAGCTTGTCAGCCATAAAGACACGAGTATGAAACAGTATATAAAACTTGGTATGTATTATAAATGGTATTGTTAACTTTTATACTATTGTTTGGAAACTGACGCGGATATGATAGCTTTGTTCCATACGTCTGAGTATAAAACAAAGCTGTCATAATATCATGCAGTTAGCTTTTATACAATCTCTTTGACTTTACGATTTGTTTAGAATGCGATATCCTTGGGTTAGTCAGGGTTTTAGAATATGACTTAAGTGTTTGCATATCGTATAAGACCCAATTAAAGGGGTATCGTTAGATTTACGAATTGTTGCATTTGGGGATTTGAGTTACTATTCAAGTGATCCGAAGAAAAGCGACAGCGCTTTATGGCCCGCGCCGTTGTAGGCGGAAAAAAGGGATATAGTCTCAGTTTTGTACGGGACGGATCTATAAGGCAAAGTCTTGGAAATATCGGTACTTTCCCGTGGATTTCGTAGTGCCTTCCATCAGACACAAAGGTAAGCTACCAAAGCTTTTTGGCGTAGGACAAAAGCGTCCCCAATGGTTGTGAGTTGTTTTTTTTCATATACCAGTGTTTCTTTGGCTTATTTGATAAATTTCGATACGTTTTGAGCAAGAGGCACAACACTTAGTAAATAGATAACATTGCGTGTTCAGTCTGGCGATTAATTTCTGTGTCCATTGTTTCGGATCATCGTCGAAATTCAGGTCAAGTTAAAGAATGGTTTCCTTTTAGCTGTGTTAATCTATATATATTTACAAATGTTTTCGCAGCAAAGATTTAAAAAAATAATTATGTTGTACTACAAGGAACCTGTTCTTAGTTAATAAAACAGACGATAAATAGATATATCATAGTCCACTTATTTCGATTTGAGTAGGAACATTTTAACTGCGAGTAAAAAACTAGACATAGACAGATAACTGATAGAATTTATAAAAAATTCTATCAGTTATCTGTCTTCCATAATACAAGCTTTGCTTAGTTTGGGGTCAGATGGCGCTGTGTGAAATGTCCTACGATATTTATTATTTATTACATTGCATTTCGATTTATAATAAAAAAATCAATAAAAGGTAAACCTACTCATATCTATAAGTGTGTAACGAATACATGGAATGCTACTACAACGCCATCCTACCAGGCATGATATTTTATCACAGAATAAATAACATAATTTTAGCGATTTGAGCACATAATTATTTTTATCACCGGGGACAAAACACAATTAATGTTATATTTAATATCATTAAAATTGTATCCTACTAATAATAGTCTAAATGTGAATGTTTGTATGTTCAGATGTTTGGATTTGTATGAAATTTTGCACACAATCAAATAGTTTACTACCTGGATTAACGTATCTAGTTTTATATCAGATTTTATCTATTTGACTTAAAAGCTTATATATATATAGATATTAATTAATTCATTCAATTCAAGTCATTCACTCCGTTTATTTCATTGCTTGTACCTACTTTTCGTAAATTCTGCGAACTGAACAAACATTCTTTATTATCCAGTTAGTATTTAATATTTTGTACGCGATTAAGTCCCGGCGATTGTTTATCACTTTTCTATACACTATTCATACATGTAGGTAATTATAAGAATAAAAAATATTAAACTAAATCAAAACATTAAGTTAGTAAAATCCGTTACATACACAATTTTTGAGCAATTCTACAACGGCATATCATTGACTAAACAACAAAAGACAAATCAATAAAAAACCTTCCAATCAATGGAATATAATTCATCACTATTTGTATATTACAAAAGTAGGTATATTCTGATCACGTATTTATACCCATGCTAGTTATTGTCACAAATTTTGAAATATTAGACCTTAGTGTTTCATGTTTTAGGTGTGTTTTAGCGTAATGGAGTGGTAGGTACTTATAAGCTCGCATGGTGACTATTTCTGTAAACCACGTTGTTACCAAAATCGTACAGAGTCAATCACCTTCGTTGCATTACTTAAGAGTGAGTGGTGCTAAATTAAGACTGTGATAAATATGCTCTAGACGTGTACACGCTTTAAAGATAACATTTTTTTTTTTTTTTTCTTATTCCTCCGAGGAGGACTTGGCGTCGCACTTTCTGTAAGCTAACATTTATTTCATAAAGTATTATGTAATTTTCTTCTTTCGTTTTTGGCGTCGCAATTTGTGCATTTGCCAGTGTCCAGCATTAAAATATTTTCACGGATATCATATGAAAAATCAAGTCAAACAAATACAAGTCACAGTTAAAGTCAAACAAAGTCATGCCTTAGTAAAGTAGTGGCGACTTTATTACAAGCTTCGATGGAGTTTTGGAAGGAACACGAAAACTATAACACAGAATATCATTTTCCCACACTCGCGCTTGTGATTTGTCAGTTCTTGAATAAAACACCACTATTTTTAATACATAAACACTCGATAAAACACAAGTTTAAAAAAAAATACAATGACGCGACACATTTTTTCAGGGTTTGGCCAAAACTATATTGAGTAATCTTAGATAAATTTGAATATTGCATGTTAGTGGGTATATTACCATATCCCACCAAAGAGTTATTAATAATGTTAATGTTTTTTTTTAAATAAATGAAATTTCAGGTTTAATATCAATTTTGTATGATGATATTTTCTTTTTTACACGACCGTCAAAAAAAGGGAGAGTAATGTTTACAGGGTTCATGTATGTGAGTTTCATTAATGAGTTTAATGTGCTCCTATCAGTATAGAATTACCGTTTTGCATAGCCTCGTGTAAGTAGGCACCGCTCACAGATATCAAATTACTCGTACTTTTACCGGTATGTAAATAAAAACAATGTAAAACAAACACTTCTGACTAGACGTTTTTGCGGGTAGCAATAAAATTAGCCGGAAGACGCGGTTGCTGTTTGATTAGCTATACTTTCTTGAGTTAGCACTCGTAAGAGCCATGAATCGATGAATGAGTCAAGCACTCGAGGTGTGGTCAAGTGATGCCCTCGAAGGAGAAAGCACAGGTAGTAGTTACTTTGTAGGAGAAAGTTTTACTGCAACTTGAGGTATTTTGGGGTGTCCAGAGATGGTTACGAAAAAATCCGACATTTGTAAAGCAACATACCTATCTACTTAAAACATGACCTTATGTTAATGTTGCAATAATACTTACCTAATTCATGTTTAAATAATGTTATTTATCTTAAAGTTAATATTGTAATTCTTTGACAAAATAAATATCTTTAATAATTAAGTAGGTTCGACAGTAGGTATAGTAGTAGTAGTATAGTATTTTATTTACATTCCTTTGGAACATTGAGAACACTTGGACATGTCAGGTTACAAAAAATTCAACAAATAAATAATTAATAAAATACTAAATAAGCTGCTGTAAAGAGGCATTGCCAATATTAGACACTTTAGCGAGTTACAATTATTTTTAATCTTTCTAGATTTACTCGTTCAGAGCTAGACAGCTTCCATGCGTTTCTGTCTTCAGTGTAGTCTTTTAATTTATAAGTCCGGATATGCACTGTTTTTTAAAAGGGTAAAGCTATAACTCGCCGTCCTCGCCAAGTGCGGGTTGACAGACTTCACACATCCTCAAGAAATCTCAAAGGTGCAGAGGGCCTAAGTACATTCGTAGACCGCATCTTCGCTTAACGTCATGCGGGATGGCGGTCAAACGCAAGCCTATCTATTATTAAAAAAAAACTGTATATTCGATGACGCTGATAGAAAAGTCCAAAAATGACAATATTGACAGCTTATGTCAGTATATTTTTGGCTTTTCTATTAGCGTTATTGCTAGTCGAATGTTACTTTGTCTAGGCCTTCTGGTTTCTGCACGATGTTTTCTTTCGTGCGTGCCGCTATCAATGGGAATGGTATGTTATGTTGAATTTATATAAAAAAATATTATGATTATATAGAAAAAAAACACAAAGTCTTTCAACTGGGCTGCCGTAGCTTCAAAATATATTGAGAAATTCCATAGTTTCAACTTATACTAACTAATTGTCGTTTCAAATGAAAACTTTATATATTTTATGGATTAACTTAAACTATATAGGTAGGTAAGCTCTTAGATTATTTGGGTTTGGAGATTCTAGGTATTCAGAGAGGGAAAGGAAATAAACAATTAAAAAATGTATGTGGAAACCAGGATTGGATAGCCTACTGGAGTGTGCAATACCACATAGCTAGGCACTCAAATGCAGATGGATTTTTTAGATTAAAAAAAAAACAAAATCTTTGTTTCTCGCGTCTAATTAATTTAATAATTGTGATTTTACGTTTTTTGTATTGATGTTTCCCAAAAATAATACAATGAAAACATCATTCATACAAGGTTTTAGGAAGCAAGTGGCTTATTCACCGCAAGCCACGCCACCACATAATTCCTCATAAGCTCATCCTCTTCCGCTCAGTAGAAAACATTCTACCCACAATATGGTTTTGTAATGCCGTTATTCGTACCAAATTAGGACACGATTTGAATGCCTCACTCATGCGCGCGTGTTTTGAATAAAAATGACTTTTGCCGATTATAAAAGTACTTAATTGCATTAATACCATTAACCACCACTACATTACCATTTTTTGCATTTATTTAAATACTTGTGACTTCGTCCACGTTGACTTTTGAATTGGGTTCAAAGAGATATGAAACATGCTGTACTAGCTACCCGCGGTGTGAACACTAAATTTTTTCCGGGATAAAAAGTAGATTATATGTTAATCTTGGGTGTCAGCTACTTCCATACCAAATGTCATCAAAATTGGTCCAGCCGTTTGACCGTGAAGAAGTAACAAACCTACAAACACACTCACAAATTTTCGCCTTCATAATATTAGTGTGATAAGTAATAAAAAGCAATAACTTCATCCGTCATTTCGTCTATTTTATTACCTAGCTTTGGATAAAAAATATCTTTTATAGGGGGTTTCAATTAATATACTTATTGTGTAGGTATTATGTAATCATGAGAGTTAAAATCAGGTATTGGATTTTTTAAAATTGTATTATAAAATGTAATGCAAAAAGGTCTGCAGTCGTTCAGAATAACGAGTATAATGAAATCGCAATTAATCTAAAGTTGCTATCACAGTCTCGCATCTCGCTGACATCGCGAACCGGTTGCGCGATCGCGAAAGGTCTTGCCATTGTATGGCGCAGCAACTTACGACCATATATTATTTATGAGGCTGCGTTTAGAGTCTACGAACTTTACCCAGAATTCAACGAAATTATTTGACACGGTGGCGGCGTAGCTTTGTGAACCAAGAAATTGACAAAACTATTTAAGTAAATGTATAATTTTGTGACACGCCAACTTTTACTTGACATTTTGTTTCGTCTTATTTCTTGTTAGTTAAAACAAATTTACACATGTTAATGTTCTAATTTCATGATTATGAATTTGTTATTAACAGTTTTTCAGTAATTAATAATTCTAAAAACAAAAAATGTTACAGAGTAACGACCAAATCCATCGTTTTACATGAGTTTTACGTACCTACGTAAAAATTTACGTGCGTAAAAACAATGGAACCACAGAGTCTTGAACGCAGCCCTTACGTACGACAGAAGTCTGTTACTATGTCAAGTGAAGTGTTAGATTTCAGCTCGGAAGTCATTTGATCTTGACGGAATGTTAGAAAAAATTTGCTTGTATCTGCTTGTTAATTAAATTGAATCTTAAGTGCCCCCGGGCTTTTGCTTACAATTTCAGTGTTCTCCCATTCTAAAATAATATTATCTGTAACGCGTTTTGTTTAGGAATAGCATTTAAAAAAAAAATTTGGAAATTGATAAGTACACTATTTACAAATTTATAAAAACAACCTAATTTAAAAGTCCATCTGAGGAGGGAAATATGGCAGTATGCTGGCAGTATTGCGATGCTAGATGACAATGTGGCTGAAGGACTAGTGTCCATGGCCAAGAATAAATTAAAAAAAAGACCATAATAGATGCCAAGGATGATTAAAGGAAATCAATATTAAAATCCTCGTATACTTTTCGACGCAGTCGTGTGATTTAGTTTTTAAATTTACTTTTTTTTATCTGTGTGCCAAAATCCACCGAAATTACAAATTCTTCCAATAAAACCGCAGCAATAATTTATCCAACAATAAATATTGACAAATCTTCACTGATTTCAAAATATGAAAACGATAAATATTAAAATATCAGAGGCACCGGCGGCCTTCAACACCAGACTAATTAGTTATTTCGCACATTCGCTAATCTTTCCTTCTTGCTAAATTTTAATTGTAAGGCTGGTTTCACCACCATCTGTTATCATAAATTTATAACGATTTGAAGTCGATTAACCAAATATAAGTAAATTTTAGTTAAAAAGTATACGTATAGTGTGAAAATCTGCACCTCACGGCAGCCTCACTTGAGAGCCAGTTCCGTTCCAGGCTGAGTATGTTTTTCCATCTCATCTTAGTATAAGTAGTACATATTTGAAAAGATTTTTTACTAGATAGATTGCTTACTAGAGTTTTCAATCACTTAGAATAATATTTTTTTGTTGTATTTCATAATTAATTCAACACCTTAATTATTTCACGATATGTAGCTCATAATTATAGTCTGTTAAACCGAAGTAGAGTTTACTTTGTTTATAGTTTTTTTTTTTTAATTATTTGCCAAGGAGCAATCATACATACATCATCATTTCAATAAAACACACTTGAGTATTTAAATATCTTTTATTCCTATCTTTATGGCAGTTACGAGTGTTCACCACACAAAGGATGAGGATCCAGTTTATCCCGTTTCGCAAACCATTTTGTGCAAACCAGTCGCACTGGTTAGAGGACACATCGGATGCTCTCTATGTACGATATAACGATTTAATTCAAGGTGTTTATTCCTATTTTGTTTCATTTCATAAGTGTATAGACGAATTTATAAACATATGTTACAAATTCACAAACGAGGTAAATAAACTAAAAGAACACGTATTTTGTGCGCGGTTAAATTCCCGATGTTAAACATAAATTGTACTTTACTATGAAAACTGACGTGGTTTTGACACATTTTTGTTTTACTTATGCGGGTATTTAAAACGTGACTTTTGTTATACGTGAGTAACCCCACATAAGGAGTTTTGGCGGGACCGCAGGAAGAGTCGTGTCGCTCCGTTGTATTTTTTTCCAAAACTTGTGTTTTGTCGAGTGTTTATGCATAAAAATGGTGTTTTATTCATAAAGTGCCGAATTACATGCGTGAGTGTGGGAAAATGATATAATGTGGTGAAACATGACTTTTCGTGTTGCTTCCAAAACTCCATCGAAGCTTTATAGTAAAGTTGCCACTACTTTACTAAAGCATGACTGGACTTGACTGACACAGACTGGACTTGACTAAGACTGGACTTTGACTATAACTAGCTACAAGGACACTTATTTAACTTTTGAAACTTGAAAATATATAAATACTTGACACTGGCAAATGCTAAAACGCGACGCCAAAACCAAAGAAAAAAAAACCCCCACATAAGTAAAATAAAAAAAAAAAAAGTTACTTGTGTGTTAGTGAGTTAAATAGATATTATTTTTCAACTTTTCAGACTTATTATTCAGTGCCTGGTCATAGCAACTATAGTATACAATTTATTTATTTTACCTGCTGTAGTCGACCATGCGTTGGTCACAAGAGCACCCGCGAAGATTAAAAAAGGCCAAGGCCATTTAGCCCACGACCCAAGAATCTAGACTCTAAATCAGCGTGATGTCAAAACAACCCACACTGTGGAAGACAAAAGATTAAAACTAGTCTAGCCTAGTATAGCATGACCTTACACTGGGATCGATTCGCCTTTACAGACACAACCGCATTTCTCGTTAGTAAGCTAAACATATTTCTAAGTTCCACCATTTGGTCGCGTCCACATATAAGTTGATTGTTTTTTTTCATAGATCGTTCGAACCGAGATCATTGTTTCCTAACTTGATGTGCTGTGTTCTATAAAAGTCTTCGTCTACAAAGGCGGTGGCGATGTTATTTTACCTTTGTTGATAAAAAGTTACAAGTTTCTCCTGGTGCTAATATAAAAATGCAATACATGTTGAATGTTGTAATTTACTGAATAAGTTATGTGGATTTATGACTTTGTAATAAAACGATCGTAACGTTAGCAATACCAACACACCAATAAAAATGTCTGATTAGGTATATCTAGTATTTATTAATTTTTAACCAATTAGAAGTTTTTGGACACTTGCCGACACTTATAGAGTATGCTAAAGGAACGCTTCGGAAGAGATTGTCTAAGCACTATTTTTGGACTAAGTAGTCTCGAATTCTGGATCCTAGATTCTAGAACGAATCCTAGGATCCAGAATGAATCTTAGGAATGATTGAGAACGGTTATGTAAAAGTTTTATAACCATTTACACGATCCTAACTAATCCTTATAAATGTATTTCTTTATTCCTGCTTTTTTTTAACCGGACTTTTGTTGGTTTGTTATTGTTTATTTATTATTTTATGACAACGTAGTTTTTTTTTATTGTAAATTTTTTTTTTTTTTAATAATTTGCCCTTTCGGGCAGGCTAAAGCTATAGAGCCATACTGCCTTGTCTTAAGTGTTATTTCTGCTGTATCTTAGCTATAGTTATCGTCAAAGTCGTCTTTGTCAAGTCCAGTTCGTGTCAGTTAATTCCAGTCATGCTTTAGTAAAGTAGTGGCAACTTTACTACAAAGCTTCGATGGAGTTTTGGAAGCAACACGAAAACTCATGTTTCACCACATTATATCATTTTCCCACACTCGCGCTTATAATTCGGCACTTTATGAATAAAACACCACCATTTTTATGCATAAACACTCGATAAAACACTAGTTTTGGAAAAAAATACAACGGAGCGACACGACTCTTCCCGCGTTCCCGCCAAAACTCCTTTTATTGTTAACTAAAAATAATTTTACTTTTATCATTAGTGTAATTTTTTTTTTTTTTCTTTGGTTTTGGCGTCGCCTTTTAGCATTTGTCAGTATCAAGTATTTATATATTTTCAAGTTTCAAAAGTTAAATAAGTGTCCTCGTAGCTAGTTATAGTCAAAGTCCAGTCTGTGTCAGTCAAGTCCAGTCATGCTTTAGTAAAGTAGTGGCGACTTTACTATAAAGCTTCGATGGAGTTTTGGAAGCACCACGAAAAGTCATGTTTCACCACATTATATCATTTTCCCACACTCACGCTTGTAATTCGGCACTTTATGAATAAAACACCACCATTTTTAAGCATAAACACTCGACAAAACACAAGTTTCGGAAAAAAATACAACGGAGCGACACGACTCTTCCCGCGTTCCCGCCAAAACTCATTAGTGTAATTGGTGTACACGTACCTACAATTTTTTTAAATTAAACGAATAACTAATATCATAAATGCGAAAGAAGGTTTGTTTATAACGCTTGCTTGCCCTACTCAACCGATAACTATGACATTTTAGATAGGTACACTTTGTCAGGAATATGGAAAAGGAAATAGGAATCCAGAAAAAAATACTATGTCACTTGACATTATTTATTATTTGATTGGCATTTCTAATATTCGTTTGATATTATTGACATTTATTACCTGATTGACGTGTACCTATGTTATTAAATGGACATTATTGTTATTATCAGGTAGTGAGTGATATTTCTCAATTTTTTAATTTAACGTGATTTTATGGCTTAGGTTATTTTGCAGTGGGCGAGCACAATGACCCCCTTAAGGCTTAGTGCATCTCAAGCTTGTAACCTTGCATACGTAGGTAGTACTTAGATGTTTTTCAAGGTCAGTGACACTAAAACATCACGAATCGTGCTCGAGTTTTTACAACAACAATACAAAAAGATAAGTTATCTTTTCGGTTACATTTATTGTTTATTATTACTTTAGCTTAGTCATAACTGCTTTATGAGTTAACCTATAAAATTTATCATCAACTTTTTAACGGCTGCGAATTTGAATTTGCTAACAGCGGTTATATGCACGGCATACAAACATTTTGACGCGATGCTGTTTTTCATAAGTAAAATCTTTGTTATCGTAAAATTATTAAAGTAAATAGCTACGAATAATAATAGTCACTCGTAGGTCACAATAGTAATTTGTGTTTTGTTTAATACTTTTAACAATGTCGAGTTGCCAACTTTATTTTTGGCACATAATTTATACCTATTTATTTATTCAGAAAAGTTACACTAAAATTTATAATTTTTTTAATAGCTACTCAGTTCAAGGGACTCGCTAACAAGTAACGACAGACACTAATTAGTAGATTAGTCCGACTATTATCGCTCCCAACACATAAAAGAATCCGAATAAGTGCGAATCGATTTAAATGGTGCGACATCGAAAGGCGGACGGCTGAGGTCGGTCTCATGTACTGAAGGAAATTGTAATATTAACGTAGTTTGGGCAGCACACCTAAATAAATATCTTAGGACATTACACACAGCACCATGTGACCTGAAGCAAAACTTGTACTATGGAAATCAGATGACTGATAAAATACATAAATACTTTTTTTTTAAATACATATAGAACACCCAGACACAGAACAAACATTTGTTTATACCACAAAATGCTTGTCCTGGGTGGGAATCGAAGCCACGCCCTACAGTTCTTAAAGCAAATATATTACCAATGAGCCAACAGGGCTGCCAAAGGTGGTTGTTCGCGTAAAGACAAAGACAAAACTGAGACCGGAGAATTCGAGACAAAGACCTTCATTAACAGTAGTCATCTGGCAACATCACTTTCCCCGGGTGAAGATTCCTTCTGCCTCTGACTTTATTTTCTGTTTTGTATAAAATAAATTTTCAACAATTTGTGCATGATTAAAGGTGACAAACATAATTATGTGTTCAAATTGTTGACAGCCCTAATGGCTCATTCATAGTATATCTGCTTTAAGAGCTGCATAGCGTGTGTTCGATTCCCACCCAGGACAAACAGTTTGTGCTATAAACAAGTTGGTTCTGTCTCTGGGTGTTTTTATGTAGGTATTACAACCATGTATTTAAAAAAGTCAGTTATTTGACTTCCATCGTGCAAGCTTTGATTAATTTGGGGTCTGATGGCGGCACAGACATATTTTTTAGAGATCTGTGGATGGCGCTATATGTAATGTTCTACGATATTAATTTATACATATATTTTAAGTTGCGAAAATTTTAAATTTAATAACACATGTTAGGAACGTACGTGTAATCATCAGAAAGTATGCTAAAGCTTTAGCCGGAAAGGTTTAAATTTATTTAATCTTTAAATTCAATTTTAGTCTTAAAGCTGTGAGTTATAAAGCCAAAGGTGAATGGCAGAGACTTACCGAAATGTATCGTGACTCCTACAAGGTCAGATGACTAACAGACTAACACATCTATAACTTAACTACCTATAAAGTAACCAAAGTTTAAAAAAAAAAGGACATGCCTCTCATACATTGCGTCCCAATATATCTTAATTCTTGAAAAATATATGATGACGTATTGAAATCGTCCTCTACGTGTTCTATATCATTTTATTCCTACTATATACATATTATACATACTTAAGTCAATTTTGTTTGTAATAAAAAAAGTCAGAGATCAACTAAAAAATTAGTTCAGATTGGATATTCACACTAAGATGTCTGTATCGGTGCCATTGAGAATATACCATTTGCCATGTCCTTACGTAGTTATATCAACATAGTTCAATGAATGCACCTAACTGTTAATGTGACATCGCTGTGTTGGAAGAATAATGTTGCAATTGTTTTTTGTGGCTTAACTGCCACAAAATATGGTTTAAACTGTTTTGAATATTTCTTAAATTAAGTTTAATTGATGTTTACTGTTTTCACCTGATTTTTGTTTTGACTATTTCCGAGCCTTATGATTTTTTTTTATAGTTAACAGGCTAGGTGTTTGACCACAGCTCACCTAATGTCAAGTGACGGTGTGGTCGAAGATGGTAAAGCACACTAGGCCTGGAATGGAACTGGCTCTCAAGTGAGGCTGCCGGAACACGCCGTAAGATGTAGATTTTCAATTTGAGGGTGGTAGCTAGCCAGCCGAGTACCTACTAGAGAGTACTCTACCACCATGCTATGGTTTCCTCTTTTTTTTCACCGGCAGCTTAAGCTCATTGTTGGGGTTTGAAGCCACGCCCTTCGGCATGTGAACCGACCGCGCTAACCACTTAGCTATCATCGCTACATGGTGAAATGAAACCTTAAATATTTATCATGGAATATGTCTGAATCAACTCAGTCGCCTAAATCTGTTATAAATAAATAAATATCGTCATACATTTCACACAGAATTAAACTTTCTGTTTATGTTACTTAACAGGAAGTTAGGACTATTCAAATTTCTATTTCATTTACCAAAAAGCGTAGCCCAGAGAAAAGAGAAACCTAAAGTTGTCCAAGCATCAAAACATGTTTTGATTTGTATAATGTATTGTTATTTGTATAATATAGCTATTTTATTCGCAGCCGGGTTATAGATTTTTTAAACTCTTCAGTTTGTCTACTTAGGACCCGGTTAGCGATATCCCACTAATACTAAATAAATAAATAAATATCGTAGGACTACACTACACGCAGCGCCATCTGACCCCAAACTAAGCAGAGGTTGTGTGATGGAAGTCAGATAACTGATAGAATACAAAAATACTTTTTTACTACTTTTGTACTAATACTTTTTTACTAAGTTTAATTTCGGATCCATTTTGTAAATCCTTGTGTTATCTTGTTGCGTATCAAGCGTAGGTCATTCAGCTTCACTGTCACGTCCGACACAAGCCTTGGAAGGATGTATGACATCACTGCAGCGTGACTCAAGTCGAATTTATACTTCGTGAGTGGGTGACCCGAAATTCAAGACAGGGGAAACAAGATTTATGCCGTGTGCATTTATTTTTAGTATTTTCTTAGAATGCGAATCATTTTTACTTTTTTGTGCGCTTAATCGAGCAATTTGTTTCTCAAATATTATAACATACATTTTCTATGAAGATTGTTTATTTTATTTGATGAAGATTGATTTCTATAAAGTTTTTTTTCCCATGGTAGTATCATTCCGTATTCCTTGAAATATGGCTGTGAAACCGAATATATGTCTTGTTAACAATACTTCTCATTTTTCATTATTTTCCTTATAAACTTATTTTTCACAAATATATTTTCTTGTTCCTACTGCAATAAAATATTTTAAAATAGTTCTCTATTTTCTTCCTTGGAGAGCTTTAGAGACATGGCTTTGGCTACTTAATTTAATAATAGTTCATATAAAATAATAATTAAATAAAAATGTCAAAATAATAACAAAACACAAAAAATTAAAAATCACACCAAAGAACATTAATAACAATCACAAGTCAAAGCTCAATACATAATAATAAAGAGTCGCAGAGAAAATCAATAGAGAACATAAATATTTAAATTTTATCAGTTAAAACATATTATTAACATTGTAATACCCCTTTTCAATTAAAAAACATTTAACATATTTTAAAAAACGTTAATATTGGTTTTTGTTCGTATATCCCTGGGCATTTGCGCCACGTTAAAAAGCTGGCATACTGTTTGGTAAAGGGGTGCAGCCCAGCTGGCCTATTAGCACCTGCAATACTAGTCAACTGCCTTCTTCGATATTATGTTTACCTTGTAGCAGTAAAAATGAAATGCTCGGCAGCAGGGTGAGCGCCGATAAACAAATATTATACTTTGTAGCGATGAAAGCTCAGTGGTTCGCGCGGTTTGATGACACGCCGTAAGGCGCGGGTTCAAACAAAAAAAAACCCTAATAATAAGCTTGAGTTGCCAGTAAAGGAATACGTCGTGAGGAAACCATAGCGTAGTGGTAGGGTACTTTCTATTCTATCACTCGGCTGGCTTGTTAGTAGCTATCTTGAGGGTGGTCTAAAGTTGTAAATGTGCCGCCTCTAACGGGGTGTTCCGGCAGCCTTAATTAACAGCCAATTCCAATTCAGGCTATGTGTGCTTTACCATCATCGACCATACCGTCAAACACTTGCCTATCCTATTAACAGTAAAAAAAAACAATATTACACAGTAAAAGTCAAATACGTATTGGATTTGATTTTTTTAAATTCATGTTTTTGATGGGGGTTTCTATTAATTTAAGTTATTTTTTCCCACAGTCGAGTAATACTTTTTGTGTTCCGGTTTGAAGAGTAGGTAGGTACAGCAGCTAGCGTCATTTCATTATTATGAGTAACTATCAAATGTCCCAAAGCAGCAAACCGCTGTGCTTTGTTTTGTCCTGAGTGCCACTGATATTGTCATCGGCAGGCGTTATCTCTCACCACCAGAAAACCGTTTCGCTCGTCACATTGCTTTTACATAAAAAAAGACAGTAGATTAAACTACAAAGCACTGCTAGTTAAATATTAATGTATATTTCTTTATAGCCGTCATTTCTCTGTAGTGTACTACTGATGAGCTCACTGCTGGTACGAGACTGGGCCCGCAGTCGCCGCACCCCTTTCGACGCTTACTGACCTGGAGGTGCGGCCGACCTACATGCCACATCCGATTTGCTGTCTCTATAACAGGTGATGCATAAGCCTATTTTGTTTTCATACTGTGTTTACTCATGCTCTCACTCTGAGTTTTTTTTTCTTTGACAGGCTAGGTGTTTGACCACAGCTAGCCTTATGTTAAGTGAAGGTATGGTCGAAGATGGTAAAGCACACGTAGCCTGGAATAGAACTGGCTCTCAAGTGAGTCTGCCGGAACACATCTTTAGACGCTTAGCGACAGATTTTCAATTTTCAGGATGGTTAGCTAGCCAGCCGAGTACTAGAAAGTACCCTACCACCATGCTTAGGGTATGCTCTCCGAAATATATCCGGTAACAAGTATAAATTTAAAATGTAAAAAACCCCCAACTCGTGTAATACACATAATACCAAATTTTGAATCGATAAGTGGTAAATACTCACATACATAATAGTTGTTTAACTCCAAACAGCTGAACAGACTTTCTTGAATCATAGCTAAGATAGCTTTTGATCAAGTCACATAAAACAATATGTAATTCGCTATTTTGTGGTGGCGGCCATCTTGGATTTGAAATATATCATAGTGTATTCTATTAGTCAAGCCAATTTGATACCCATATTGTGGGAGATGTGAAAAAATATGTAGGTAATCCGCCATTTTGTGGCGGCAGCCATCTTGGACCGATTTTAATCAAACATAGCTTATAATTATTATTATAAACTAATAACATTCCAATTCCATTCAAACAAAAAAAAAAAAAACTAAAATCGGTTCATCCGTTTGGGAGCTACGATGTCACAGACAGACACACAGACACGTCAAACTTATAACACCCCGTCGTTTTTGTGTCGGGGGTTAAAAACTGAACTATGACGTTGCTCAAACTTCCCTTTCTGCGTAATCGGGTAAAACTTTTTATTACCAGTACAATATTTCTTTAGAAAGGTTTACATCTTCTGTGTAATCAGTTATTGCTCTCTTTAGCGTTCAATTGAAAGATAAATAATCTATTGATAAATAAAATAGATACACTTAAATGATGCCATATGAACACCGTTCCATTTCTCATTGACGTCAACGCGGAAATAACCCAACTACCATTTTATGTATAGAGTTGGATAAACGAAGAAAGAAAAACTTTTGATGGAAAGCTGTCTGTTTTGATTCAGAGATTACAATAGTGGCTCCACCATACAAATCATAATTATTATCTATCTATGTATACTATTATAAAGAGGAAAGATTTGTTTGTATTGAATAGGCTCCGAAACTACTAGACCGATTTCAAAAATTCTGTCACCATTGGGAAGCTATACTATCTCCGGGTGACATAGGCTACTTTATATCCCTGTATTCCTACGGGAACGGGAACTACGCGGGTGAAACCTCAAAGCGTCTGCTAGTCCTATTATAAATGTGGGAAATGGTAGTAAAGAATTATGGGGGTTTTATTAAGCGCTTGTTAAATAGGTAATGAAATACGTACTCTGTGAGATAATTCGTTTTTATTAAGTTTGATGTTTCCTTGAAATTGACATGTTTTTCTCATGCTATTATTAAAACAGACTAATTATTATATGTATATAGGTTGTAAAACGATTTATACACAAGCGAATTAAAAATTTACATTTTTAGAGAGCATGTAGAGTTTGCTCTATCATTGCACCAAGTTTGAGGACTCTACGTGTTACAATTTTAAAGATGAAAGACAAAATAAATAACTACTTAAATAAAAAATATCATAGGACATTACACACAGCGCCATCTGACCCCAAACTAAGCAAAGCTTGTGCTATGGAAGACAGATAACTGATAGAATACATATATATATATATATATGACAGCCCCGTTGGCTCATTGGTAATATATCTGCCTTGAGAGCTGTAGGGCGTGGGTTCGATTCCCACTCAGGGCAAACATTTGTGAATAAACAAAATGTTTGTTTTGTGTCTGGGTGTTCTGTATGTATTTACAAAAAAAAAGTATTTATGTATTCTATCAGTTATCTGACTTCCATCACACAAGCTCTGCTTAGTTTGGGGTCAGATGACGCTGTGTAAAAAAAAAAAAACTTTTTTTTGCATACATACAGTACACCCAGACACAGAACAAACATTTGTTTATATCACAAAATGCTTGTCCTGGGTGGGAATCGAACCTACACCCTTCAGCTCTTGGACTGAACAAATGTTTGTTCTGTGTCTGGGTGTACTGTATGTATGCAAAAAAAAGTTTTTTTTTTTTTACACATACTATTGTAGCGATGATAGCTCAGTGGTTAGCGCGGTCGGTTCGCATGCCGAAGGGCGTGGGTTCAAACCCCAACAATGAGCTTGAGCTGCCGGTGAAGGAAAGCATCGTGAGGAAACCATAGCATGGCAGTAGGGTACTTTCTAGTACTCGGCTGGCTAGCTACTACCCCCAAGTTGAAAATCTGCCGCGAAGCACCTAACGATGTGTTCCGGCAGCCTCACTCGAGAGCCAGTTCCATTCCTGGCTAGGTGTGCTTTACCATCTTCGACCACACCTTCATTTAACATCAGGTAAGCTGTGGTCAATTACCTAGCCTGTCAAGTATTTAAAAAAATACTACCAATGAACCAACAGGTCTGGCAATTGTTGGCAAAAAGCTTACAATATCTTCTTCTGTTTTTTTGTGTCATATTTGTATTCGTTGTGATCTGTGTTTCATTTATAAGTTTTTGGTGTATAATAAAGTTATATTCTATTCTATTCTATGACGGGCTCCTTTCTCCGCGGCAGTATCTACAATCCAGTGATAGTACACGATTGTGTTATCACACCATACGCACACACGTATAAACTATCGTTCTGATTATCTTGGAATTTCCGACTGGATTAATTTCGTCTGAGCACAACGTGATATTCGTTAAAAGTTCGTAAATACTGTAGCCAGACGTAGTGCCAGAGTTAATTTGTGACAAATGACAGCCCCGTTAGCTCATTGGTAGTATATCTGCCTTGAGAGCTGTAGGGCGTATCTATTTTAAATCTATGTTATAAACTATCTGTGTTCCAAATTTCATCCAAATCCGTTCAGTAGTTTTACGTAAAAGAGTAACAAACATCTATCCAAACTTTTACATTTATAATATTAGTGAGATTAGTACGTATGTTGTTATTATTATGAACCTATTATGTATAGCAAAATGTTTGTTATAAAGGTAAATGAAAATTTAATTTAAAAAAATTATACGATTATTATTATAAAGTACACTTTCTATTTCTAACACAAAACCGTTCAAGTACTTATATTTTTATAGGTAAAAAATTATAAAATAAAATTATTGAAACATTTTCGCATGAATATGTATACATTTGGTATATATTTGGTCAGCCGCTTTATCGCATCGCCTGAGCACATGAATCATCATTTTAATTAAATGGAATACATAATTAATAACTTTTGTGTTTTGGGGATAAATACACGACACACATGACGTGACAAGTTGTTTGTTTTGACGCTTACGACATGCTCGTGTAACCGAAGGTTATATTTTGTTCAAAAGTTATTGCTTTTTATTTCGTTTAAAAAAACCATTAACAATTCAAACGTTTAGAGGAGGCTTCAGGTGACCAGAATGCCTGTATCTACTTTGGTCAAAAGCTTAGCATTGTCATCCAGCGTGGCAATGCTGGCAGCATTCTGGCCACTTATCCCTCCTCTGACGGACTTTTAGATTAAGTTTTTTCTATAAATTTTGTGCATATATAAAACGTAGAACGCTATATCAAATTCAATTACTTACATACATAACATGACCTATTTCACGTCTCAAACGTGCTTTATCTATAATTTAGTCACTGACTTCTAACTCATTACATTTCTAATCTACTGGACCGACAGCAGATTAATTGCGAAATAAAATAAATAGCGTGCATTGAAATCCATATGCACCACAAATTTAAATATTTATTGGTTGACGATCTACAAGTTGGAAAAATATAAATTGACCTTAAATATGGGTTTATGTTCTATAATAGCTCATAAGATCCTTTTTTTTTTCATTTTCGCTTCGCATTTTACGCATTTGCCAGTGTCTAGTGTTTTGATGTTTTCAAGTTTCATAAGTAAAAAAAAGTAATTAAAGTCCAGTCTTAGTCAAGTCTACTCCGTATCAGTCAAATCCAGTCATGCTTTAGTAAAGTAGTAGCGACGTTACTATAATCTTTGATGAAGTTTTGTAATCAACACGAAAAGTCATGTTTCACCACATTATACCACTCTCCCACACTGGTGCTTGCACTTTCGGTACTTTAATAAAACACTTTATTTCTATACATAAACTCTCGAAAAAACACTAGTTTTGGAAAAAAATACAATGGTGTAACACGACACTTTCCGCGTTCATAAGATTCTTTTACTTTTTTTTTGGCGTACACAATAAACAGTTTCTATTTATCTACCTGTCTATAATGGCCGGCTCCTAAAAAAGTGCGTCTAAAAAATGTATCAAACCACGTTAGTATTCACAGAAAAAAAAAATAGTACAACATTGCTGACGTTATCGCATCAGAAAAAGGTAGCAATAAAGGTTGTAGCATTTTGTAGCTTAAGCGAAGCTTGCGCTGAAGGAAAATATCGCGAGGAAACCACAGCATGGTGGTAAGGTACTTTCTAGTTCTCGGTTTGCTCACTGCCATTTTCTAGTTTAAAATTTGCCGCCAGCACGTAATTTTATATTCAGGCAGTTTCGTTGCAAAGCCAGTTTCATTCCAGGCTAGGTGTGCTTTACCATCTTCGACCACACCTTCACTTAACATCAGGTGAATTGTGGTTATACACCTATACCAAAATACCCCTTGTTCTTGAAAAAAAGATAACCAGATAAGAGTGACACAGATGTGTCTATCTCATTTCTAAAATTAGTATGAATGATTATTATGATGTTCTTTCGAATATAATCGAGATAAGAATCGTTTCTATAATGTTAATACAATAAGCCTAAGAAATGCAAATTTTCTATGTGCAGCTTCCCTACTTCATAAACAAGATACTGACTCATGTTATTTGTCCCTTTTGTAAATATTTATAAAACGATGACATCAATACATCTAGTACGCTATTGTTACCGTTTTGTAGAATCGAGTCAATTTGAAGACTCGAGTTTAATATTAGTAAATTAAATAAAGATAATAAAAAAAACTATCACAAGTTTTCTGCTTCTTCGTTTTTTGGCGTCGCACTTTGTACAAAATGTCAAATGCCAGTGTCAAGTATTTTGTCAAAAATCAACTTCGACAAGTCTATTTCACAGTCAAAGTCATACTACTACACTACGTGACATTTTGGCATGTCTGTATGTGTACAAGCAACTCCATTATATGAATAAATAATAAATAGATATTGTAAAAATGCACAAGATGCTTAATATTGTTTAATAGTACTTCAGTTCTATTCTAAGATTGGGCTCCATTTTGGCATCGAAAATCTATGCAAAATTTTTATCGGAATTCAAATGATAACGGCTGAAGCGATTGCGAACGACTAAAAATACCTTATCTCCTAAAATAGAAATTAGAGCGAGACCAAAAGTATAAGATTAAATTATTATACTTATTCCATTCTGCTTCTTTCTCTACAGAGAAATTTTCTAAAAAACACTTTTAGAGATGTATTTTTCTAGTTGATTCCATCGTGTTTTCGTTGTTCTGGCGAATGTGAATTTATGTTTTATTGTCTAATCTCGAATGTTGTTTTGGCGACTGATTCAACTTTCTAATGCAAGTTAAGGATATCGATGATCAACAGAGAAATCGTTTGGCATTAAAATGCATCTAAATAATTGAGATCGTAAAAAAATAATCTGATGAGAAAGGATGAATTTTATATTTAATTTAGATTCATTGTATGCGTACACTGTTTAGAATCCCATATATTGATTGCCCTGTTAGCTTATTTGGTTAGTGGTCTTGCTTCGAGAGCTGAAAGGCAAGGCGTGGGTTCAATTTCTATACAGAACTAACATTTGTATGACATACATAGATGTTTATTCTGCTTGGATGTTCTATATGTATTTAAAAAAAAAGACCATAATAATATCATAAGTACATAAGTATTTTTTAAGTTCCCATACCTTTGCTTAGTTTGTTGTAAGATATTGCTAGTTTAAATATAACAGTATATTTAATAAGTTTGTATGTTTGTTTTGTGGCTATGGAAATAATTCTGAAATTACAGCAGCCCTATATAGTTGGTACAGCTTTAATTAATAAATATCTGTGTTAGACAATACAATATGCAGTACTGGAATTTATAATATATTACCTATATATTAACAATTGCATTTTATAATTGAATAGGTATATATTCATTTATTTACTAAATAACCTTCTATTAATCATAGCTTACTGTACAAGCATTTGAATTCCAAATGGAGATTTCCGCAATCCTTTGCATATACGAATTATGTATCTATTAGAATACATATTTATAAAAAAACAACTTCTTTTGAGAATTTTTTAATCTGATCATAAATAAATATTAAAATGAGGATTTTGTATAATAGAATAGAACACGAAATTTATTAAGTATTTAAATATAGAGTTGAAATTTGTTCAAAATAAATTGACGATGATACAAGATTATATTTAAATGGTTGGTTTTTAAATGAAAACATTTATACAAGACAGATACATTTTAAACTTAATGCACTTAAAATAGACCTCTCACATTCACACATACACACACACACTCACTAATAATAAGAAGTCTCTGGTGGTAAGTAATCACCAGAGGCGATACAAATACCTACAGTCTACACCGTCGACGTTTTACAAACACAATATTATTAATAGAAACATTACCCATAAAATTATGTTCCAATAGTAACAACTAGTAAAGTTCCAACTTACCAATAATTTTATCTTTCATTCCAAATTATCAAGTCTACACTACGCGTACCTCACAAAGTAATATTTCTATCTAACCAATATCCCCAATAGGTCATACCATTGATAAAATGATAATTTACCTTTGTACTTTTGTTATTAAATACTGACAAACACCAATATTAGATATATTATTTATGTTATTGTCATGTATTCTCCTATGTGCCTAACCTCGTTATTGACAGACCCCGTCTTTTCTTCCTCTGATCCTATCCGTCCTAGGTTGCATGGAAGAGATCGCTTTTAGCGATAAGGTTGCCAGTTGTTACACCTATATTTAAGTTTATTTCTTCTATTTTTCTGTATTTTAGTGTGTACAATAAAGAGTTATCAATCAATCAATATTATTAATAACTTAATACTGTATAAAAAAATACATACATACATTGTTATAAAAACATAATATGTATTAATTACATGTCATGTCAAAGTTCGGTCAAGATTAAAAATCACTTACCGAGCTCAATCCAAAAATCTATTAAAATACAGCATTCGGCAACGACCACACACATTCACTGCATTCATCCACAAACTTTTATGAAAGAATCGCACGTGGGGTATCGATCCTTTTAATCACCTTTATCTTTATAACACTGATGAATAGATACACTATTGTTGATATATTTTCTCAGCACTATTTAAAACAAAAAGTGTTAAATGTCAGTTTTCGCGCTAATATATATTTCTTTTGGCGTTCGTAAATTAAATAAGTTTTTCGTTAACGGCCAGCGCGGCGGTTAGCGACATGGGTTCGACTCGCGTGCCGGTGATGAACTGAACAGAGTTCGCCGGTCAAGTCAAGTGAGAGCGTATTGTGTCATCATCTCAAAGTTTTCCAGCTAGCACATAGAGACACACTTTTATGTTTAAGCTTTTATGTATTGTGATCTATATATGTTTTTTTTTTGATATTTTGCCTGCTTACTAAACTGTTTTGTTATATAAGTTGGTTTTAGATACCCGCTGTACAGAATAACAGTACATAGTACAAACCCCTAAGCTCGAGTAAAGGGGCAAAATGTAAACCAGCCCTGTAAATATAATATTCTTACAGCATAAAGCTGATTTTATTCTTATTGTCAAAATTTTTCTAGTGCTACTTTTATATACATCGATAAATATGTTTTTTTGTTTTCATTCCTTAACATACACCGTTACTTAACATCATGTGAGTTGTGGTCAAACACCATACCTGTCAATCATAAAAACATAATTTGTTAATATGTTATTTTAACATTTTCTAAATTTTGAAAACATCTAAAGTTTTTTTAGTATAGTTGTGACACATTTGAAATGCAGGCGTTAAACATGTCACGACTACACTAAAAAAAGAACTTTCTTCCTTTCTTCTACCTGACAGCCAGACAAACGCGACCAAAACGTCATCCGTTCATGGTGGATGTTCCCTGTTTAAGTAGAAGTAGTTCGGAAATAAAATCTAGATGTCGCTACGGCCGAACCAGTGAAATATTAAAACGCGATAGCGTTTCGTTTTGTGATTTAGACAACGTGCATCAGAGTTAACGTTTTTGTTGAATAATAAATCCGGTGATGAAAAGTAAGGGTGTTTCATTACATAGAGCTATCGGTGGAACATTCCCCATGTACGCAAAAAGCGTTTTGATTCCACATTTTTCATTCGCACAGCGAGGTTGTGGAACTCTCTGCTGGGATGATATGGGTGTCTTCAAATCTAGAGTTATTTACTCTAGATTTGAAGATATGGTTGATTCTAGGTAAGCGTGCTCCATCTTATACCACATCAGGCAGAGTATGGCCAAACGCGAAACTATTTCGAATTAAAAAAAAAATTCATTAAAGCTGTAGGGCGTGGGTTTAATTCCTACCCAGGACAAACATTTGTGGTATAAACAAATGCTTGTTCTGTGTCTGGGTGTTCTGTATGTACTTATTATAAGTATGTATTTACAAATAAAAAAGCAAGCTTTGTTTAGTTTAGAGTCAGACAGCCCTGTTGGCTCATTGGTATCAAGCTTAAGAGCTGTAGGGCGTGGGTTCGATTCCCACCCAGGACAAAAAAAACAATTTGTGGAATAAACAAATGTTTGTTCTGTGTCTGGGTATACCGTATGTATTATAAGTATGTATTTACAAAAAAAATAGTATTTAAGTATACTATCAGTTATCTGACTCCCATAGTACAAGCTTTGCTTAGTTTGGGGTCAAATAGTGCTCTTTAATATCCTAGGAAATTAATGTTATTAATTTATTTAGGTACCAATAAATACAACACTTACAAATCAAAACAATTTTATATTTGTTGAAGGATTAGTCAGTAACTGTACAAAGTTTATCATACATTTCACATTCTTTTCCTATGTAGTAACAAAATGAACTACTTTTTCCATTATCATCGGATTACATTGATAAAAAAATAATGTAAATCAATCGATAGCGGTTACCGTTAAAAACAGTTGTTACTTGAAACTTTCGATTTTGTTTCCATTTTCCTTTTAATTGAATTGATACAATGTTAATCTATCTACATTTATATAAATGAATCAATTGTCACATGTATGACGGATTACATGGGAACGGCTTGACCGATTTAGCTGTTTTTTTAATTGTTTTTTCAACGTTTAGATGACCATGCTTCAGGTGACCAGAATGCTGGTATCTACTTTGGTCAAAAGCTTAGCATTGCCATCCAGCGTGGCAATGCTGCCAGCATTCCGGCCACATATCCCTCTTTGGACGGAGTTTTTTTGTATAAATTTGTTTTAGTTTAAAATATTTTATTTTGTTTAATAAATATATAGCCCACTGTTTTTCTGTAGTATTAGAAACACTGTAGTATGTATGTTGGGATATAATTTGTAAATAGGTTAATTATGCAAACAAATACAGTGGATTGTTTTAATTGAAAATTACAGGAATAGTCGAACATTAAGACAGGTACGTGAAAACGACTTAATTTTTATACTGTTTTATGATAAATTACAGGCATAGATTAGATATATCATAATACTTTTTATAATTTTAATGTATTAGTTTTAAAATGCAATGACACCATATTTGACTGCCCTGTTGGCACATTGGTAGTATATCTGCCTTAAGAGCTGTAGGGCGTGGGTTCGATTCCCACTCAGGGTAAACATTTTGTGGTATAAGCAAATGTTAATGTTTGTTCTGTGTCTGGGTGTTCTGTATGTATTATAAGTATGTATTTACAAAAAAAGTATTTAAGTATTCTGTCAGTTATCTGGTTCTGGTACAAGCTTCGCTTAGTTTGGCTAGATGGCGCTGTGTGAAAATATCCTCCAATATTTATTTATATAAAAAAACAACACGAAACCAATGTAGGCAAGTTTGTATAAGAAAAGCAGGACAACAGTTTCAAAACAATCAATAAATTTTAGTGCTACAATTCTAGTTTATTAGAAATACTTATCATAATTGAACAAGGCGCTTCGATAAATGAGCAACGCTCGCAATGATATTCAATTAAAATATATGGCTTTCATTACAGTTAGTAATGTGTGTCACTTACAATAGATATACGTTCAAGTGATTTCTGCAAGTATTTCATTCAAGTGTTAGTAAGACGCCACTTGCGTTAATACGTTACGTTATTACTTTGACACCGTCACTTCTTCCCAGAACGCACTTTGAGGCTGTATTAGCAGAAGACCTCAAGAAGCGCAAATATACAGCATGACTGGTGAGACACCTACGGTACTGAAGGAGAAAGAAAGAAAAAGATTTTATTTTGCAACAAATATAAACACAAAAACAAAAACGAACAAACAGAGACAAACAGTTAGGCTTCGCTAGGCTGATGATGATGATGACAGTGCCCATAATGAGCCATAGCAATGGAATGACATACGTAAGTATACCCAAAACAACAGATGATTAATATTGATTTGTAGCGATGATAGCTCAGTGGTTAGCGCGGTAGGTTCGCATGCCGAAGGGCGTGGGTTCAAACCCCAACAATGAGCTTGAGCTGCCGGTGAAGGAAAACATCGTGTGGAAACCAAAGCATGGTGGTAGGGTACTTTAGTACTCGGCTGGCTAGCTACCACCCTCAAGTTGAAAATCTGCCGCCAAGCATCTAACGGTGTGTTCCGGCAGCCTCACTTGAGAGCCAGTTGCATTCCAGGCTAGGTGTGCTTTACCATCTTCGGCCACACCTTCACTTGACGTCAGGTGAGCTGTGGTCAAAAACCTAGCCTGTCAACAATAAAAAAAAAATAAAAAAAAGATTGATTCAGGCGTTACTTAGCGGAAGATCATTTTAAAAATTGACGAAGGTAGGTATATATTTAGTTTATTTCCGCTGAACAGTCGTTTTAGTTACAACAGTGATAATGATTTAAATTTAACTAACTTGGCAACAATTTAAAAATTAAAAACTAATCCGAAACTACAGACAGATCGGCAATAGGCTTTTGTCCCATAAAAACGCGGGTGGGGGATTGCGCCAGTTATTTTGTGAATTATAAACTTTTATGCGGATAAAATCTTGGTACAGTTATTACCTTTTTCTTGTTTTAGGAAACTAATATTCTGAAAGTTAATTACTCCTTACTTAGCTATACACTTTGTTGGAACATTCTCAACAATATACATTAAATATAATAGTTATATATCTGCGTTAATAGATAATATTACGATTCTGTGAAATAATATACACGATATAAATTAATCGCATTGAATCATAATAAATAGTAATCTTTTCGTGATATTTAAATCGATAAAACAGATTATCTCGAGTCACTTACGTAAGTAGGTTGATATGAAAAATATGTGCTAAGATAATTTTATATGATTGGGCACGTATATAGACGTATAATATTTATCCTTAGCTAATGTTTGATTTGAAACGGATCTGAAACATGATTATTGAATTTACTGGCAGTCATGCCCATATAAGATGTTACAATCCGAAAATTTAAAAAAAAATTACATTCTTATTTTATGATACATAATAGTCTCGAGTCAGATAACTTTAAAAAATCGCATAATATATAACAATAAGCTAAGCAAAGCTAGTATGATGGAAGTCAGATATTATACAACAAATATCTACTATTATAAATTTCAAGATTATCTGGACAACATATGTTTCAAAGTTACTAGTCCCAAAAAGTACAGTTATAAACTGTATAATATATGTTCCTATTTCTTGTATTGCAACTTGCAACACTCGGTGATACTATTTAAACCATCCGTAGCTCATTGTAGCAATTTTAACGAAAAGCGTTTTATTTTATTTTTACGAAATTACGAATATATCAGCTCATGTTAATTTTTCTTTTGTCGCTGATTACTATTATAATTAATATTATTTATGTAAAAGTTATGAGATGAACGAGACGTTCTCCTGATGTTAAAAGATACCGCATGCCTATGACAATTGCAGCGATACACAGAACTTTAGAGTAGCAAAAGTCCAGGTCATCGTTGCTTTGGCACTCATTACTTTAAGACATTCGATAGTTAGTCTCAACAGTCCAGCAATTTCGAAAGCTACAGTACCCTTCAAACCGGAACACTGTAATGTTTACACACTACTGCTGGGCAGCTAAATATCTGGTATTGCGGTAGTATTACCTAGACGACCTCCAGATAAGGAGGTCTATCATCACTTTGGTTTTTCTTGATTTATCGATTTCGCGATTGTAGTGTTGTCGTATAAGTTCCAATGATGAGAGGTATTGTGAGCTTCCCGGCCCTGTATAAGTGGTATATTATTTTCGTTATAACATCCAGAATTTTCCAAATGCATTTGATGATACCACGTTATCAGAGATAGTGGTTAGAGTGGAATAACAATAACTTGAGTCACACATCCTATTTAGTCAGCGTACATCATTACAAGTGTATGATAAACATACAATAATTCAGTATTAGTGCTTATTTGGTATCTACTTTATTGCTAACACTATTTTATAAAGTAATGAGCGTCAAAGCAGCGATGCCTTGAACTTTGTTTGGTACCATCTCATCATCAGGAGATCATCTCATTTATCCCATTACTTTTAGATAGTACCTACCTAAAATAAATTCCACTGATACTAAATAAACAAAACTAAATAGCTGTGTTCAAGCCCATAACGCAGAGGTACTCTTTTTAGTGAAAACATCGGCAATTAAAAAAATGTACAGAAAACAAACTAGAGTTATCTATCTACAGCCTTATCGCTAGAAGCGATCTCTTCCTGGCAACAAGGAATGAAAAACAGATTATTGGCTATGAATAGACAGGCGCTGAATGTTAGTACGTAAGGTATTAAATCTCTGGCTAAATAATGTGTTTAAGTAACCATGTATCTTTTAAATTATTTTATTTAGTATAGACGTTTTAATTAAGTATATATAAAACCATTTGATGAAAGATTGTCAGTCATTCAACGTTTTACATAATGCAGAGATCAAAAAAGAAGTTATTCAAAAAGACCTTAGTGAAAAGTGACTTAATGTAGGTAATTATTATTTATTTGCTCGATATTTTCCTATTTCTATTTAAAAAGATTCACACGATCTGATTATGTCTTATTAATTTGTTACAATTATGTACCAAAAAAGATTAGCAATTACGCCCGCCAGGGGCAAAAGTAACTGATGTCTTAAAATGATTACGCTAGTTTTATGTATACTGTTCTAAGTCGGTTTTTCTTTTGACAAATGTTAATTTAAAAAAATAACAAACAGTACTTACTCTTTACTATTCGGCACCTGCAGCGTACTACTGCTTTCAGCTATAAGTACGCCACTCCCTTCCGCCACATTCACTGAGTCTTGTTCGTGCGTCATTTTACAATGTTTTTACTCACACAACCTATTTCACAAACAAAAAAATAAAAAATAATTTGTTACTGGCTGAAAATGTTGGCTAAATAAACTTTAGCGCGTTTGCCAGGAACAAATTATTTTTTTTTAAAACACTCGCGTTTAGTGATGCTACTCAAAAAAAATACATCGATTTGTAATGTTAAACTTTTAGCAACTTTTTTTAGAGCGTGAAAAGTTAAAATAGATTTTAAGGTATAGTTTTGAATTTATTGAAATATTGATGGAATGCAATGTCGACGTGGCGGTATTTTCTTACAAGGACTCGATGCCAAGTGGACGATTGTATACAATTTATCAGATATAATGCAAAGTAATCCTTTTATCGTATCGATAGTTAATTGTTCGATTGGTTATAATAAAATACCTACTATTTAGATAGCATAATGTTATTTATCTTTGAAATGTGATCTGATAATTAAGGTAGGCATAACCCATTTGAATTCAAGGATAATAATAATTATTATGGTTTTAATTATTTGGAACAAGAAATATATTGAACTACTAACTTGCGTATGCTAACTGTTCTGTTAGCTCATTTGGTAGAATATCTGCTTCAAGAGCGTGCTGTAAGGCGTGGGTTCGATTCCTACCAGAACAAACATTTATGTAGCGATAAATGATTTTTTCTGTATCTGAGTGTTCTGTAAATACCTACAAAAGAAAAAGTACTTAAGTGTTCTATAAGTACCTAACATGGTTCCCAAAATACTAGCTTTGCTTAGTTTAGTACTAGATGGCGCTGTGTGAAATGTCCTACGATATTTTGTTTATTTGCTTATTTAGTAGTAGCTGTTTCATGAGCGGGTTCTGTTACCGTGGCTTTGTTTCCCATCCAGGACAAACATTTCACAATCATAGGCATTTATTGTCTGATTGTTATAAAAGGCATGTTTTTAAAAAGTACCTATAAGTACAGTTATCTTAAAAAACCATAATACGTAAACACTGGCCTAGTTTTCATACTGGGAATGAATAGTTTCCGTCTAGATCAACGTGCGGCCATCCTCGGCAACACGGCTTATTGTTACGGCGACCAGTGTTGCCAACAACGCCGGGCCTGATGCCGCCTGATTTTCTCAGCACGAGTAGCCTAATGTAGCCGAATTTGAATTTCAGCTCATGTAGTCTAAAGTAGCCTAAACGTTTCTACTTGAAAACGTTACACTCGAATTTTTTATTTAGGATGTATTTTGCATAACTCGAACCCACGACCCCAGCATGTCCAAGATTGTTAAAAGCTTATGTTTATTTGTAATTTGCCTCTGAAGTAGCCTAATAGGCGCCCAGTCGCTTTTCAGATTTTTTCATCGCCGATTCTCGTCCTTTGTAGCCTAAACGGCGACAAATAGCCTACGTTGACCACACTGACGGCGACTACCAAATGAGCTAACAGGGCAGTCAAATTGAAGAAAAAGTAATAGCAGAATAAGAAATAACATAAAGAGTTAACACGTTTTCCTCCGCCCTCTGGTGCCGTACGGTGGAAACTTTTAGTGCAACCAGTTTACGAAAGATAGCGTTACAAGCTTTTAAAAAAAATATATAAATTTCATCAATTGTTTATTTCATTTATTCAAACTGGAATAGTTCATTTTTATAATTTTTATTGAGTGCTCTTAATGTATAATTAATACATTATATGTACTTATATGCCTAACCTAATGAGAGATTTGTGTAAATTATGTACCCACTTATATATATTAATTGTAAATCACAAAAATAATTATTTTTACTAATAATTATTATATACTAATAATTATTAATATCTATAATTATATTATTATAAATATTGGTATTTATTTCATTTTTAATTTTTTACATTAGGTACATATACTTATATAACATAAATAATATAAAAAACTTAAAAACTAGGGTGCCGCCGGCAGCGGGGCAGGGCTCAAGCTGCCGGTGGTTAGGGCTGCAGAGTGAGGAACCTCCTCACAATGCGCGCCGTGTCAAGGATCAGTGCCTTTTGAAGCTGACCCTTGACCCAACCCTAATTATTTTTATTTTTACGAGTACTAGATAAATTTTTGAATCAAGATATTGAGAGATAGTAGGTACTCGTATGTGATCAACTCATACCTACGGGATTTTATTACATTTTTAAAGTTTTGCTGTTACGCAGTTTTCGTAGTATCATCAGTAGTTGTGGCATTTTCTTCCCTCTCGAACAGATAACTAGTTTCTGGAGTTGTACTGCTTTGACCAAATGCTGAGTTGGGTTTGTAAGTACTGGATTGGCCATAATTATCATTCTGACCGTAAGTGTTTTGTCCATAGTTATCCTTTTGACCGTTAGTGTTTTGTCCATAATTATCATTCTGACCGTAAGTGTTTTGTCCATAATTATCCTTTTGACCGTAAGTGTTTTGTCCATAGTTATCTTTTTGGCCGTACAATTTTTTTTCGAATGTGTTCTGCCTGTTTTGATCATACATGTTGGATTGGCCGTAAGTGCTGTGTTGGCCGTAGGTATTTTGACTGTAGGCATCTGGTTGCCGGTTGGTTGGATAAATTTCTTTATTCTGAGTAGATGATGGATACGAGTCGTGTTTATCAAGTTGGCTGACACCGCTGAAAAGATATTTAATAATATTATTGAATAAAAAGTTGCTCAGTAGCTTGTCTCTTTCGAGAAGTTCACGGAGAAAATTTTAAGCATTGGTTATCAGGAATGCCGTAATAAATATTGTAGGACATTTCATACTGTGCCATCTTGCCCCAAACTAAACAAAGCTTGTCCTATAGGAACCAGATAACTGATAAAATACTTTTTTTTTGATGGATACTTATATATCTACATACACATATAATACGTGGCGTGTCTTGGGGGAGGCCTATGTCCAGCAGTGGACTAATATAGGCCGATGATGATGATGAATACATACAGAACACCGAGACAAAGTACAAACATTTATCGTCACACAAATGTTTGTTCTAGTGGGAATCGAACCCACGCCCTACAACTCTTTAGCAGATATTCTCCCGAATAAGATCAGGCATATTTTACTCTTAAAAACGTGTTTCATCGACTTTAACAATACCCACTTGTGTGTCAAAGAAGCCAATCAGCAAAAAGTTCGAAAATATTTCTGAAATCATCGGTTGAAAGTATGTTTAAAACCTACGCTAAAATCCTTATCAAGCAAACATTTCCATTTTGATAGAATAAACATACATGTAGTATTGTATAGTGTCTGACCGGAACAAACGCACTCAATGAAAAAAAGCCAAAAAAACTCAGTAGGTATATCTCTAAACACCTCAGTTAAACATAGATTATATGTAAGCCATGTTGATAAAGAAAGTATTTTTTTTTTCCTTTGGTTTTGGCGTCGCATTTTGAGCATTTGCCAGAGTCAAGTGTTTTATATTTTCAAGTCTCAAAATTTAAATAAGTTGCCTCGGATAAAGCCTAGTCTTGGTCAAGTACAATCTATGTCAGTCAAGTCCAGTCATACTTTAGTAAAGTAGCGACTTTACTATAAAATCAAGCTTCGATGGAGTTTTGGAAGCAACACGAAAAGTTATGTTTCACCACATTATATAATTTTCCCACACTCGCGCTTGTGATTCGGCACTTTATGAATAAAACACCACCATTTTTATACATAAACACTCGACAAAGCAATAGTTTTGGAAAAAAATACAACGGGATGACAAGACTCTTACTGCGTTCCCGCCAAAACTCCAAGAAAGTGAATATTGTAGAGTTTCGTCACAATTTTGGAGATGTCCCGTTTTTAACTGGTCACACTAGCCATAACTAGTTCGTAATAGATATTTGTTTAGTATAGCCGTTCTGTATAGCCCTGTGTTTTAAGTTCATATTTTTTGCTTACCTTTGATCTCTATATGGTCTTCTCTCTCCAACGCTTAGCCATCCACTGGAGCTGCCCCCACCAGAACCCCCGGAACCACCATAACCTGCTCTTCCATACGCAGTCGAATCCTGTCTATATCCATTTGACGTATACGCAGAACTGGGAGCGTAGCCACTTCCGTATCCGGCCGTTTGGCCGTAGCCTCCGTAAGAAGAGCCTCCGAAGCCAGCAGATTGCCCGTAACTAGGGCTCTGGTAACCGGAACTTTGGTAGTCTACCGGATCTCTGTATGAAGACGTGTATGCAGGACTTTGCCAGGCGCTTTGCGATGGCCTGGAAAAAAAGCAAGAGAAATAGTTCAACTGTCAGTCAGTGAGACTTCCTAAGCAATCATGATCCATCTTCATCCCATCGTCTTTAAAAAAAATTTAATTGTAATGAGCCGAACAAGACGCTCTCCTGATGGTAAGAGATAACGGCTGTCCATGACCATTACAGCAATACACAGAACTTTGTCTTTGTGACGCTCATTACTTTGAGATTTTCGATGGTAAGTCTCAACAACCCTATAATTTCACAATACCCTTCAAACCGGAAAACAGTAATATTTACACACTACTGCTTGCCGGTAGAATATCTGATACTGCGGTGGTACCTACCGAGACGACCTCCTGTGAAGGAGATCTACCACCAAGAAAGTCACCATCACTTTTTAAGCGGAAGAATGCGGCCCAACGCATTACAACGCTGTATTATTTTGTAAGCAGAGTAAAATAAAATGATTGATCGTCATCAGTGTCTGGATTAAGTTATTAATATCATAGATATAAATACAGGACAGGCTAGGTGTTTGACCACAGCTCACCTCATGCTAAGTGACTGCGTGGTCAAAGATGGTTAAACACACTTAGCCTAGAATGGAACTAGATCTCAAGTGAGGCTACACACTGTTCAGTGCTTGGTAGCAGATTTCCTACTTGAAGGTGGTAGCTATCCAGTCGTAGCTACCACCACGTTACGGTTTCCTCACGATGATTTCCTTCACCGGCAGCTCAAGCTCAATGGTCACACGCCGAAGGGTGTGGGAACCGACCGTGCTCACCACTGAGCTATGCTATAATAATGTTTGAAGGACACCCGAGTGAATGATTTAAAAACAAACCCAGCTTTAGGAGTGTACCTAGAATACTGGGGCTGTCCATATGCAGGGATGGGCGCCGGCGCCGGCGCAGGCGCGGGCTCAGGGCGGCCCGATGCGAAATAGTAGCCCCTACCACCAGCGTCCCACCCTGATTGGCCTCGATACGTCTCGTCCCATGGCCTGAAACTTTATATAGCATCTAATGAGAACTGCACGCAAATATTTATTATTAAGCGAGTGATGATATTTCCTTCAAAATCGTTCCTTTCGAATGAAAAGCTTTCAAGAAGATAAAAATAAGAGAAGGGGAGCCCTCTCCATTCTTCCAAAAAAAGAAGCTTGTGTCTGAAAGTGGCGTTAGTATCGTAACGTATATCCTTTGAAGCTATGATTTGATGATATGACACATGAGTCTTTGAATTCCACAACTGGACATATTTGACGTAGCTTGCTCCATCGTAGACCGCATCTTCACTTAACATCAGATGAGATAGCAGTCAAAATAAGTTATATTATAAATCCTATTTATAAAAAATAACTTAACTTCGAAGGATAATAAGGCCATATTTGACGACACAAATTGAATCCTTCTAGGATTCAATTTCGTCGCCGGATATACCTACGTATAATATTTTTCTGATTTCATGCCTACATTTTTGTTTTCCAAAAACCCAATGGTAAGATTTTAAAGTCCGGAAGAAGATTATAAGAAATGCAGAAACTTCCCTTCATTAGGTAGTATTTCTGCTTCAAGAGTATGTGGATATGATTTGACTCCCGCTTCAAAACAAACATTTATGTGACAAACATAAATTATACTTGTTTCTATGTATGGTAGTTTTGTAAATATACGAGTAAGTATGTATTTACAAATAAAGTATTTTATCAGCTCTTTGGTTCCCATAGCAAAAGTTTTCCTTAGTTTGGGAGTAGATGGCGCTGTGTAAAATGTATCACGATATTTAGTATTTATTTATTTATTAATTATAATCTTAAGGCATGCCAATTTTGATGTGAGGGAGGCATGTAATTTCCCAACTAGGTTATCACGACTTCAAACATCACTTTTATCAGTTTTCTATGACTCTTCAAAACAATTGTACTCTAATGTGTACGACCCCTTGAAACAAGTGAGGATAAGTTCTCCGACCCCACCGGAAGCAGGGTCACCTACCGTTTCACGGGCAACCAACGAAAACCAACATGGCGGCCGACGGGAAAATTTTCGCAAATTAGACATTAAAAAGGTGTTACTAGTTGTAAATTGTAAAGAAACATACGAAACATGCCGAGATTGAATTGCAAATTGGATAATTATATGGAATTCTGTAGATAAACTGTACATTGTGTTTGTTATAAGTACAATTTTGCTGGTGGTAAGTTACAACTATGCGGTTATATTAATGATCGACATTCCTATGTAGTAACGACCTAATAACAACATGGAAGTAAATTTGATTTTAAAATAGAATAGTCGATTTTTGATTTTGTGTTATCATTCTAGAATGATAAAATCAGCAAACTAACTCTACTTGGTAACTCTGCGGAAGCACTGGAAGGACATTTCGAAACGTGGAAGTATGCGAACAATGATGGAATATACGGTAGTGGAACTCAGACTCAAGATGATTGAAAACATGTAGATACTAAAAAACAAGCGCTAGAAAGGAAAATCTAATCTCTTTGAACAAGAAAATAATAAAAAAGGAAATCTCTTCTGATAATAATACCGTATCTCTCGGGAGGCTGTGTGATTCCAGCTTGTTGATGAGCTTGGGATCATTAACAATACTAATGCCTCGTCGCTAAAGAGGTGATGCGAAGAGATGCGCTGTAATGGCGCTGTAAATATTCTATACGGGATCGCACATATCACGTTTTGTAAAACAAAACTAAAAAATAAACTAGAGCAAGAACAACCCGAATACCTGACTGAGATGGCGTACCTATTACATTCACGCTTATGATGATACGACCCACATGTCACAGATGAGCACCTACATGACTCACGAAACTAAACAATAACTCTACAGTTCACATGGAATCGGTGTCGCAGGTATTGCAAAGTTCAGTCACACGTATAACAATATGGATATTGACCGTTACCAACGGCAATGCGCTTTCCCCTGAAATTGGCATCACACTATCATGGATGGTGATTGGAATAATGAGATGATTGAATTGGAGCAGTAACGGTTTGATACCATAGAGGAACTCATTCTCTACGTACGTAGTTACATCACTTGACCAGCATGGTGAACTATAGCTTTATTTTTCTCACAATGAATGATAGCATTGGGATAGTTTATAAAAACAAAACTAATCTCAAAATAGTTACAGCAGTATCTAACATCCGAGTCTACCTATTCTATCTTTATTTATTACTTAATCGGCGTTTCTTCTAATTCCAAGTAAATAGGTTTCTTCTTGCAAAATATGACCTGCTAAATCAACAATGCTCTTGGATTTTTTTTACAGAAACTCAAATCACATTCTTTTAACAGGCTAAAAAACAGAAACTGATATAGTTAGCTTACCTTTCATGGGGTCCTCTCCCAGCGCTAGGCCCATAACCTCCATATCCATCATCATATGCTGGCCTCCTATACCCTCCAGGAGCATACCCAGAATATCTCCCAGAGCTTCCCCCATACGGATCATACCTATCATATTCCGGGTATCTTTCATATCTCCTATCATCATAGTACGGCCTTTCTCTATCTCTTTCTCTATAAGGATCCCTCAAGAATCTATCATAGTAATCTGGCCTGTACCTATCTCGATCATCATATCGATTTCTGTGTCTATTTCTTTTGTTAGACGGTCTACTTTCCTTGTCATCTTTGTCAGAGTCATCAGTACTATTGCTGTTTTTATCGTAGCTATTGCTATTTCTATCATAATTTTTACTGTCTCTGTCGTCATCACCATCGTAATTTTTTTTGCTGTCGTGTCGTTTCCCAGATGTGGGGCGATGTCGTTGATCGTTATCTCTGTCATCGTCATCCTCGTCGGATCTATCGTCACATCTGCCACATCTTCGCTCGTCGTACCTGGCGTACTCCCTGTCTAATCTGTCGTACAATGGTCGGGCATATCTGGCGTATTCTGGATCTGGTCTGTCGTACAAAGGTCGAGCATATCGATAGTCGTAATAGCTTCGGAGTTGACGGTTTAGTTTTTCTGGCACTTCAGTGGATGGGGCGATGTCTTCAGCGGTGGTTATTGTCGTGGCGAAGGCCACGAAGATAGGAATTATCTGAAACAAGTGTGCAACACATTATTAAAGCTTAACAATATTTTATTTTGTTTGTTTTAATGCGAAATTGAAATGCAAAAGTTGAAAAAGTAATGAGTGACTGAGTGACAAAGCATGCTCTGGATTTTGTTTTACTACTCAAAGTTCTGTTTATCGCTGCAATGGTCATAGACATGCGTTATCTCTTACCATCAGGAGAGCTTTTGTTCGCCTCATTACTTTTACATTAAAAACCTTTCTGCCATCACCCTACTCCAGCTAAAATGGTTAAACTTTACAGCGGTTCTGTGTAGCTCCATGAATTACATTGCATAATTAAGAAGATACATAGTCAGGGTCGTAAAATACAGTTCATTACTGTATCTTGAGGCAATCGGTCCACACGCTGCGTTAAGCACGTGAACTTGAATTGTCTCGTTTTTGTACTACTTCTGTCTTTCCGGGTCTTTGGACTTCAGACTGATGCTATTTATAACAATTGTATAAAATTTATCATAATTTAATGTGAGCTGCAAAAACTGACTGTTATTGTCTTTTGGAGATTTCGATTTTCTATGCTGATCAGGAGGATTGAGTTACTTTTTTATGTAAAAGTAATTGGACAAATGAGATGCTTTACTGATGATTATACCATTGCAGCGATACACAGAACTTTGGGTAACAAAACAAAATCCAGGGCATCGGTGCTTTGGCGCTCATTACTTCGCTTCGATCGCTGTTAGCGAAAAGGTCGCCAACTTGCCAACTTGTGGCACTAGTTCATAAGGTTCTTTTGATCTCTGTACTTTTTTTTTTATGGTGTGCTCAATAAAGAGGTATATCTATCTATCTATCTACTTCGAGACTTTCGATGGTTAGTCTCAACAATCCTATAATTTCGCTAGCTGCAGTGCCCTTCAAACCGGAACACAGTAACGTTTACACACTATTGCTTGGCGGTAGAATATCTGGTACTGTGGTAGTGCCTACCCAGACGACCTCCTGCAAAGGAGAGCTACCACAAGCTCACAACAAGTCTGCTTTGATCACTTAAGCAAATTGTGTGGATTTTCGCTCAGTCAAGCAGCGTGTATTTTAGAAATACACAAAATAATTATTGGCCTCATCAGGTACATACTCATAGCTAACCTTGATTTGCGCCCGTTCTTTTGTTTTACTTTACGTACCATTTGCATTGTATTGTCCAAGCGCATTACATCAGTGACCTTACAGCAATGGTGAAATTATACAAAACACCATCAGAACGAAATCGGCTATCATATCCGCGATCTCATATGACCCTATTTCGGTCTTTGTATAGAGTTATGGTTTTATACTACCGCATTTTTTAAATTATATTGTGCGTGGATTTATCTGTGTCTGCGCAGTGTCTGATCAGTAGGGCTAGTGTAATTTGTTCTTCGTAAAGAATGTACATAATATATATTGTATTAGCTTTTGCTAGCAAATTGGCTCGCGTTAATGTACATAGATTTTTTAACCTTCCAAAAGAGTTTTTTTTTCTGGACGAAAGGCACTGACGACGTGTATGCCAAATTTCATGATGATTGGTTGAATAGTTAAGGCGTGAAAGTGTTGCAAACAAACAAAAGCCGATTCGCGTTTATAGTAGGTACATATTAGTTAGGATATAGTCGAAGATATCATCACCATGGCGGGTTACTAGATTTTAATGCAAGCGCAAGTCCAATATGGTTTAGGAATGCTGTGAATGTGTAGATAGACTATATCCATATCAATAATTTAAATTATTTATTTACATTTTTGTAGGTGACAGGCTAGGTGTTCGACCACACCTCACCTGCTGCTAAGTGATGATGTATTGGAAAATGGTAAGCGTGCCTAGCTTGGAATAGAATTGGTTCTCAGGTGATATTGCCGGAGCACATCGTTAGGTGTTTGATGGCAGATTTTCAACTTTAGGGTAGCTAGCCTGCCGGGTACTGGAAAGTATCCCACAACTTCGATTCCTATTCAGAATCAAGATGTTTGTTTCGTTTCTGGGTGTTCAGCAAGTAATTAAAAAATATATATATTAGTATTCTATCGGCTATCTAGTTACCGTAGTACAAGCTTTGCTTGTCACTGCGTGAAAAATGTGTTCCAATATTGAATATAAAACATCCAATCGAAAAAAAAAATATTTTGGCCGCCACTAGTGGCACTAATTCATAAGGTTCTTTGTTCTCTGTACTCTTTTCTATTTATGATGTGCACAATAAAGAGTTATATCTATCTATCTATCTATAAAAAAAATTAAAGGGATAAAAATATAGCTATTTCAACATATCTGATACAAACCGATATATAATAGCGCAAAGATCTAGAGAACGATTTTTCTTAAGCCTGTCTTCTCTCAATCATGGTCTTTTAACTATCACTAAGTTCATATCATAAAGTATCAATGCCTACATTTTTGTTTCCAAAAACGTAACTGCTAACGAATGCTTTCTGAGGTATTTTTATTTCCATGACATTGACAAAACACAAGCCGTGTGAAGCCATAAATAAAGCATAAACCAAAGAATTCGACAAAAAATGTTTTACTTATAAGGTTGATTATATTATTTAACTGCCCGTCAAACTTCAGTAATATAAAAATACGTATATAATTATCTGGTCTTTGTTTCGTCACTCAAAGTTATGTGTATCGCTGGAATGGTCATGGACAGGCGTTATCTCTTACCATCACTTCCGAAACACAGTTATCACTAGTTCGGAGCCAATGGGTTCATTTTAATTTGGAAAAAATGCATAACATTATTACTTTCGCTTTGTTAACTAATCGTTTTTTAATGATGTAACAGTAAATGGACAAAAGGGTTTAACTGGTGTTTAAGTGAGATTAAGACAAAGTGTAACCATCGACAGACGTTTGAAATCATGCTCTTTTATCTATTGTCAGAAAGATTCTTATTCTTATACATATAACAGGATGACAGACGGACATACAGACAGACGGACAGACAGACAGACAGACAGACGTACAGCGGAGCCTTAGTAATAGGTTCCGGTTTTACCTTTTGTATACGGAACCCTAAAAAACCTTAAATCCATTGCTAAAAAGAATATTCAAAGCAGAACTGGTACGATGGTCTTTTATTAAGCCAAAGATGGGAACACTGGCAGTGAAGATGAGCTTTAATACGTATTTCAAATGTTAATATTATTTAAGAAATTTAGGTTTCCTAATACCTCACACAATGCTCTCTTAAATTAACAATATTCACAAAAATACATGAAAATTATCTTTCAGTCTGTTCAAATTACACAAAAACTTACCAATAAAATTATCCTTCCCATCTTTCTATATTACATTAAGATGCTATAAACAGGAGCGCATCCTTTGATATAAATTGCACTAACAATACGACACTGACCGCAACTAAAACCTGTTTGTTAAAAAAAGTAGATAAATGAAAAGGTATTCCGACCTTACATTTCTGGCACTGGCAGGAAATAATGTTTTTAAAAGAGAAATAGAAATCAAAGTTTTTTTTAATTTGAAATACTACAAAGGGAGCGAGGTGCGCGGACGCGTATTGCGTACTGACCGGTCGCGCATGCGCCCTCTGTTTATAATAATTATGGCAATTTGTTGGTTTTTGTCTGTCCATCCGTCACTTTGTCGAGGCCTATAATGATGGTGCCTACATACCAAGTACGTACAGTTTTACAACAAACTTATTACGAAGGTTAATAGTAAAATACTGTTATTTTATCTGCGTATAGAGCCAGAGTATCAAAATATAGCACACCACATATAATTACGGATAGTTTCACAGACATCAAATTGGCGTATTTTTTAGTACGACCTCTTTTGATGCTGGCTGAAATCAGTTTGGTTAGCATTAAAAGCAAATTAAAACTTGTTTAGGTAAATAACAAAAGAATTTATCAAACTCTTTAACCAAACTAATACCAGGAACTCAGAATTCAGGTAGGTATATAACTTTTTTGTTAGAAAAACTACGAAGCATCAGAAATAATTGAGAAGAGTCATGTACGAACTTTGGAAGGAAGAGGAAGTGCTATTGTTTCACTCTAAGGCTACTGTTTCCATTGTTCTATATTGTTTCTTTTGCTATTATTGGATCATGATAAGTAATTATTACAAGATGTACCTTAATAAATAAAATATGCAGACTGACGTGCTAAATCATCTAACGGTTCATCTATGCATCTAACGGTGTGTTCCGGCAGCCTCACTTGAGAGCCAGTTCCATTCCAGGCTAGGTGTGCTTTACCATCTTCGACCACACCTTCACTTAACATCAGGTGAGCTGTGGTCAAAACAACTAGCCTGTCAACCATAAAAAAAAAATCAATGTCATATTATTTTTTTAATATTATTTTTTTTTGTCCATTGTACAATTGTTTTCAATACCTCCTTTCTTCTTAACTACAGACACATAGAAATTCAAGCTTTAACTTGCCTTTTTTTTAAATTTTATTTTGTTAAAAGAGGTACAGTTACAGACCTCTGGCTACTTAGTATAGCTTTTAAGTAGAATTAACGTAACACAGTGAACCTAAGGTCCAATATTACAAAACTTACCGACTGTATGTAAGTCAGTAAATAGTTAAATAGTAAGATAACAACTTAAATGAGTAATATTATAAATTAATCTATCTTCAAATGTATCACAAAGTTTAAAAATATATAAATTGATAGTATCTTTCAAATTTGTTTAAAATTCCGTAAGCAAGTTTAATTTATTTTTACCGTAGAGTCCAAAGATGTTTTTGACAAGACTCTATTAATATAATATAGGTTTTATAGTTGAGAAAGCAGTAACACTAAGGCGAAAGGGTCCTTGTACTCATCACTAGGAATAATTTTTACTATCAGCTACTTTTTACACTTTTCTGTGGAAAAGTTGTTTTTTTAATCATTTCAGAGTTGTGCCCATAGTTTTCATACACACCAAGTTTTTAACCCATGTATAAGAAAATTTAGAAAATAGACACAAAATAAATCGGAAAATCATGCTAAAATGCGTTGCTTGCTTATGCAACATGCACCATATTTTATGCAAGTTTCTGTCCTATGTAGCTAAACGTCTTATGTTTTCTATCGTATTTTTCTTTTCTTGGTTGCCTGGAAGAGATCGCTGTTAGCGATAAGGCCGCCACTTGTGGCACTAGTTAATAAGGTTTTTTGTTCTCTGTACTCTTTTCTATTTATGATGTGCACAATAAAGAGTTATATCTATCTATCTATCTATCTAATAATATTTAACAAAGAAAATTTAATCTGATGTAAAGCAATAGGATATGTTGAAAATAGGATAATTTTCGTGCATAGTTTAAAATGGCAAAACTTGAATTTTTTTGGATAAATTAGAAGGTGAATTTATTATGTGAAAAACGATATACATATTGCCTTGTAAAAACAACGAACACAGTAATATTCAAAACTACTAAGTAAATCAAAAACCGGCGAGCACCGAACCACGACCGACACGTCATTGTGCGCTTTGATAACCAACGAACCGCAAAGCGCATTAATAAATTATGTGAGTATACAAAATGCTGTCAAGCGGGTGTCATGATGATCTCACGGTAAGTTCCGTAGCTAGAATATAGCAATTGCCATTCGGTAACCTGGCACTTAGCATACAAATATTTTCAGGATAATCAATAAACTTAGTCGGTTGTTTATCTCAATTATGTAAATTTGCTTCTAATAAATCAGAAGTAGTAATTTTTAAAATTAATTGCAATCTGCGCTCTGCTAGAACTTCAGATATTTTCTTTGAAATTAATCATATCAGAGAGAAAAATGTATCGATGCCAAATAAAATCGAAAGTAGTTCAGATTAGAACTTTTCATTGACAAAACATTATATAAAAGTTGATTAAGTATCAATATTAGTTTAGTTTTTTTTTTGGTTTAGTATATGTACCATCGGCACAATTCCATTAATTCTTTGATTAATAAGTAAAATAATTAAAATAAAACAAATGCCATGCCAAAAAAATGACTACAAAAACATACCTACTTTTTTTCATTTCATTTATATTCAAAAATGAAGCCATACTGGTGCCATAGGTATTTTTTACATAAAATAAATGGAAAAGACTGCTTAATTTCCCAGGAAACCCTAAAAACATGGCCTCATGAGTTTTACGAACCAAGTGGTAAAATGTCAGGTTTATAAGCTTGGAGTGTAATGAACTGCAAAGGAGAACTGTACATTAGCATTAGAATATCACCACATTATTAAATTATTAATACATTGTTTTTCTGTTTTAAACGCGTATTTTTGGCGTCGCACTATATGAATTTGCCAGTGTCAAGTATATCTATATTTTCAAGTATTTATGAAAAAACTAGTAAAAATACACAGTCAAAGTAATTCACGGTCGAATCCAGTTATTCCTTAGTGAAGTAGTGGCGACTTTATTACAAGCTTTGATGGAGGTTTGAAAGCAACATGGTAAGCCATGTTTCATCATATAACTATTCCACACTCGCGCTTGTAATTTGGCACTTTGTGAATAAAACATCACTATTTTTATGCATAAAAACTCGAAAAATATACTAGTCTAGGATCATAACATAATGTGGAGTTTTGGCGGGAACGCGGGAAGAGTCGTGTCGCTCCGTTGTATTTTTTTCCAAAACTAGTGTTTTTGTGGGGTGTTTATGCATAAAAATGGTGGTGTTTTATTCATAAAGCGCCGAATCACAAGCGCGAGTGTGGGAAAATGATATAATGTGGTGAAACATGACTTTTTGTGTTGCTTCCAAAACTCCATAGAAGCTTTATAGTAAAGTCACCGCTACTTTACTAATGCATGACTGGACTTGACTGACACGGACTGTACTTGATCAAAACTGGACTTTGAGTATAACTGTAGCTACGAGGACACTTATTTAACTTTTGAAACTTGAAAATACATAAATACTTAACACTGGCAAATGCTAAAAACGCGACGCCAAAACAAAAGAAAAAAAATTACATAATGTGGCGACACGACTCTTCCGTGTTCCCTCCAAAAACTCCGTCAAAAATGTCAAAACACTATAAACAAACCTTAGAAATATGTGTGAAAATAGTATCTATCGCAAACGTACTACGTAGTTTTTGATAGTTTTTTTTTGTGCCCAGTAACAACGTAGTCCCAATAAACATCCTTATATGTGCTGTCTCGACCCCGTGTGAGTGACCTACATCACAATCATGTCACTAATTTGTTTTGACAAATCAACTCTGCCTGATTCCATTATACGCAATCGAGTCGACTCGAATCAATCGATTATTCCGTGTCGATATTTTAGGTTGGGTCAAATAGAAACCGATATTTTTACTAGAATACACTCGTATTCGTATTTATAGCATGGAAATAATTTCAGTTGGTGTTCAGGTTTAGTACAAAGTTTGACTGCCCTGATAGCTCATTTGGTAGAATATTTGCTTCAAGAGCTGTAAGGCGTCGGTTCAATTCCCACCTGGACACAGATTTGTGTGACGATTAATGTTTGTTCTGTGTACTTATACTGTTAGGTGTGTATTATAAGTATGTATTTAAAAAAACAATTATAATTAAAAAACTTTGTACAAGCTATGCTTAGTTTGAGGCTAAATGACGCTGAGTTATAGAAATGTTCTATCATATAAAAAAAATAATTAAGAAAGTACTTAACTCTGCAAAGAATTATCGTGAGTGCTCCCTGGTTCCCTTGTCGTTTCACAAGGGGAAATATTAGTTTATACCCTAGATTAATGAATAGGCTACTTTATACTACTACACGATAACTAGCTGACTGGCTGAGGAATGCTGACTTGCAGTGTTTGGTGAATTTTTTATTATTAGTTTAAACTTTTAGAATCAGAGAGTCCCACGTAACAAACCAGCCCTAAGAGAGCAGGGTGGTCCCATCAAGGATTTTCCCTAAGCTAAAAAAAAGTTTTCATGTCGTCATAGCGTGAAAAACTAACAAACATGAATATAAACTTTCCCTTCCATAATATTAGGTAGGTATGTAGGTATATTTTTCTTTAAAATAGAATAGAACTATATTGTACACGAACATATTATATTAAAACAGAAACATTAATAAAAAATACTTTTAATTATGTTTTTTTTTTCATATTCATTTATCTTTGAAAATTACATGAAAGTGTGTTCGCGTAACAATGGCACAAGTCCTTGGACTTGACACAGATACTCAAACACTGATATAGACTAACCAAACGAAGGCAGGATCATTTATTTTATTTTGTTATTTGATCACAGCCGACATGACTGATGATCGTCGACTGGAGTACGGACAAATTAGTTTTATTATACTTGTATTGACGGCGAAAGTTAGTTACATTTCTCGACTTATAGATTTGATTTTTGATTAATGTTTAGGAATATTCATATAAATAGACTAACCATCGTATATCTCAAAGTAATGAACGCCAAAGCAGTGATACCTTGGGCTTTGTTTTGTTACTCAAACTTCTGGGTACTACTGCAAGGGTCATGGACAGGCGTTATCTATGGCCATCAGGAGAGCGCTTAGTTTTTTTTTGACATTACACACAGGGCCATCTAAGCCCAAACTAAGCAAAGCTTGTACTATGGAACTCAGATAACTGATAGAATACTTAAATACCTTTTTTAGTTTTTAGTTCATCTCATTCATCATCATTTCAGCCGTAGGACGTCCACTGCTGGAAATAGTTCATCTCATTACTTCTTTTAAAAAAAATTTAGTCTTGGAAGCAACACGAAACACCTTATTGTAAAACATCACTATTTTATTACACAAACCCTCGAAAAACACAATTTTTGAAAAATGATGTAATATCGATTTGACCCCTCCGCTTTGGCCTACCTACTTTGGCTTATAAAATAATCTAACAAGCCATTTTCTTACATCATAATATAGCAAGGAGGTTCACATTTATTTTTATTATTATTACTTTATTTACCTACGTATGAAGGTGTAATATTTGGTCGTTCTCACCATTGATCATTTAAATGACTAGATAGTTGCACTTTCAATTAGTCTGAAGTATTCAAACGACCATGTAAATATAACTACTTACTTAATAAACACTTTGGTTCAATAAAACAAAATCAAATGCTTTTAAAAGCAAAAAACCTCTCGGCGTTATTAGTTTTCCACCACCCCTTGCACACTAGCTGAAAAGTGAATAAAAATTTCAGTGCTTGCCTCGCGTCTGCCGGTATCACATGTCCGCCATTTTGGTGTTAAATTTCCCGCCTTCTCGTTTAAGGAAAACCAAAACATTACCGTGAACATAAAAAAATATCTATATTTATTTAGGTGTACACTTGAAATAGTTACACGTAAGAAACTGAATAAGTTATTCAAGTTTACAAGTGTTAGTTCACACGACAGAAAGGAGACATCAATAAATATTAATACGTCGAACATGATATATGATAACATCCATAATACGCTCGTTTGTTTTAACATTTTCGTTCTAATTTTATTACTCGTTTGTAGTGGTGCAGTTTAAAAGAGTTCGCCCGCATTATTTTTAACAGCTCCGTTATCAAAAAATAAAAGAGGTCTGTACTTAGTTTGGTGCTAGTGTTAAGAACTTGCCGCAGCTGATTGGTTCATACGCTCGTGATGAAAAAAGAAAAAATTTGAACAAAGATGCGAATAACAAAAGATGGCGCTGAAAAATCTACAGTTATTCCATCCAATGAAGTCGGACGTGGTCTATCGGCAAGCCAGCCCCATGAGAGCTCCTCCAACTGCGTTATCTAGAAGTATCTCCAGGTCTGCGGAAACTCTTGCTGGGAATGCTAAATATGGTATGAAATTACGATAATATCCTTAACACAGTTATAATATATAATTACAAGGTTATTGAGACTAACTATAGAACGCCTTTTTTAATGTAAAAGTAATGAGACGAACGAGATGCTCTCCTGATGGTAAGAGATAACGCATGCCCATGACCATTGCAGCGATAAACAGAACTTTGAGTAGCAAAACAAAGTCCAGGGCTTCGCTGTTTTGGCGCTGATTACTTTGAGACTTTCGATGGTTAGTCTCATCTCTCATCTCAACAGCCCAGTAATTTCGCTAGCCGCTATACCCTTCAAACCGGAACACAGTAATGTTTACTCACTACCGCTTGGCGGCAGAATATCTAGGACTGCGGTGGTACCTACCTAGACGACTTCCTGCTAAGGAAATCTACCACCAAGTAATGAGCGCCAAAGCAGCAAAGTTCTGAACTTAGTCTTAGTTTTGTTACTCAAAGTTCTCAGTACCGCAGCAACGGTCATGACTAGACCATATCCCTTACCTTCAAGAGCTTCAAGAGAAGTAACTTTGGCTCACTTCATCTAATACGTCTTACGTATGTTAGCAAAATCTAAAAAAACTGGGTTTTTTCGGATCAGCTCTGTTCTTATAAACTGACCAATAGCTAAGCGCAGTTCTCTTGTCATTGTGAGCAGAGTAAGGCCATAGTCCGCTACACTGGCCAAGAAAAAGTAACTCTGTTGACCCAGATATAACTAAGAAAAGAAATCCCTACTCTGTAATCAAACAACCAACCTTAAGAACCCTTTTTGCTAAGCAACAATTTTCGGCCCATTCTATCTCAATTTACAACAAAATAAACCGATTAAAAAATATTTACTCAATGACAATTCGTCAATGTAAAAAATGTATTTCAACATGGCTTATCCAACTTAACTACGAGCAAACAGAGCATTTACTTAGTCACGACTACAACATTAAACAACTAAAATACCCATTATAAATTATAAATATAAATGTAATGTTATATATACCATACAGAAATTAAGTGTTTGGCGAATTTCTTAAATAAAAAAATATTGTTATATTGTTATTATGTTTGTAAATGTATAAAAATAGTGTATTTGAAGGAGCGGTCTCTCCTAATACAGGTTTATGTAAACTTAAAAGGAGAGGCCAAACCCATGTTTTAAAAACAACATGCATTAATAAAGATTATTTGTATTTGTATTTGTATTATTTGTACTGGCCAAGTGCTCGTTGGCAGACTCGAGAGTCTCGAAATGATTGATTACTCAGCTAGCTTATCGTACCAAAGATGTGTGCACAAAACAAATGAAACAATGGTAACTACCATTTTCCTCAGGCAAAAGTCCTGCGAGGAAGGCTCGTAGCACTGAGCACGATGGCATGGTGAAGGTCTCCAGCACCATCGGGCTCCCTTCCCTCTCTCGCTGGCCCGGGGACAGCGACAGTCTGCGGAGTCACTCCACCAACAATAGGTGAGAACAACAGAATATTTTTTAACCCCTTATGAGGCCTGCCATTGACGCGGTCTGAGGAAGCGGCGGCTAAAACCGAGCTGAAATTAAATAAATAACACATCCCCTAGGACACTTTACACACCGCGAATCAGCCTCAAAATAAGCAATGCTTGTACTATTGCAATTAGATAACTGATGTAATACTTACATACTTTTTTTGTAAAACATACTTATAATACATACAGAACACCAAGACAAGATTTTTTTAATTGATTTGACCTGAGTGTGTATCTAACCCACGCCTTACAGCATATATTACCAAAAATGAGCTAATAGGGCTGTCAAACTGCTGCGGCTTTTTTGGCTGGCGGTGGCGAGAATACAAAATGAACTTTTAAAAACACGCGCGGCTAGCGGCGTAGCGGCTTAATTCTTGGTCACCAACAAGCCAGCCAACTATAACCGGGAGAAATTGTAAGAAAGAAAGCAAATTATTTAATAGACAACATGCGAAAATTGTCACCTTTCTTAAGCGTAGGACGTCCACCCACAAGGTGGACAGACGACCTAGTAAAGACCGCAGGAACGCGCTGGATGCGGGCCGCTTCCAACCGGTCTTTATGGAAGTCAATGGGGGAGGCCTATGTCCAGCAGTGGACGTCCTACGGCTGAAATGATGATGATGATGATGATGATGATGATGCGAAAATTATTTAATGGTGTTTAACAATAATAAATAATTATAGTCTACTTTTATTACAACGCTACGTTTTCCGAATTAAATAAAATAGATTTGATAGTATTACGTAGGCAGATATATACCAAAAATGTGACGCATAAGCACCACAGCACACACACACGATTTATAAAGAATCCTAAGATTAACAAAACTATTATAACACCAACTATAAAAAACATAAAAGTCTTATTTCGTCTTTATATGCTGAGTTCATATAAATTAAGCAATCGTTTTCATAAAGTTTAGTATTTACTATCGATCACTTTCGGAAGGTTTATAAGTCCGTCGAAAGACGCTAATCGCTAGCTGCCGCTAGCGCTAGCTTTCGCTAAAGTAAAAATGTAATTAGGAGCTGGAATGTTGTGTATATCCAAATGAACGGTACAGTAGTTGGATGATGTGTTTGTTTGGATTTCTTGTAATTCAAGTAATACTTTATCGGTCGTTCAACCAATGTAATTATGTATAAGATATTCAAAACATTTAGATACAAATCATTCCACCTAAATTTTAGCCCGCACTTTGCTCCAAAGTACCCTTTTATCTGAGACACGCCTAAATGCTTATGGTAGATTTTTTAATAATCATTATTTTATACGAATATCTTACTTCAAATTATTTTCAACCACTTTAACAGCAAGACGTGAATATTCCGTTTTGAAAATAACGATACTTTGCATAGAAACGTCTAGAATGCTTTCAACTTCCAGGTAAGCACTCATTTTGAATAAAGCGAGCCAATTAATGCTATTAGACTATTGACCTGATCTTTGTTGTTTTTTATTAACAACATACTGGTTATCCAATTTTATCAAAAAAGCCGTACTTCACACTATTTCATATAGCCCAAGAGTGAGCTTTTTAGGTGTAATTTATTTATTTATTTAATAATAAAGTCCGCCAACACAGTGTACACCAATTACTAAATTACAAATGTCAATATAAGTGCCACAGCAATTATAGGCGAAGACTGTATGCATTACAATCAAATATTCAGTCAAAAACAATGATAGTCAAACATTTAGTTAATACTAAGTCAAAAGCTACAAATACGAATTCATCATTACCCACATGGTCAAAAATAAAATAGATATACAGATCAACAATACAATCAATAAACAAATATTTGTTAAAGAAAAACAAAAACTTTGTTGTAGAAAATTACCAAATCAAATCAACTAACGATATTTCATTGATGCCGGAACATGTAGATTTGCTGTTGATAAGGATCATAAATATTGAATGACTCTAATGGAGGCTCCGGAGTGACCGCCTAGGCGGGACTGACCTCCGGGATTTCGATTGTTAGCACGCCATCACTTAATTATTTTTGTTTTTTTATGATCTCTTTAAAAAAACCTACTATTGTAATGGGTAGTTGTACCATTAAGACTAGATACGGCTTCCGGATCAGCATTGTTTTTATAAATTGTCCCAGTGCTGGGCGCGGTAGGCAAACTTCACACATACGAGTATACGCGAACGTTAAGAACTTTCTAATCTTTTTTACCTAATTACCAAGGAAGGGTTCTTCTTCTTTCATTTTGGCTTCGCATTTTATGCATTTGCCAGTGTCAAGTGTTTTGATGTTTTCAAGTTTCATAGGGATAAAAAGTAATCAAAGTCCAGTCGTAGTCAAGTCTAGTCCGTGTCAGTCAAATCCAGTGATACTTTAGTAAAGTAGTAGCGACTTTATTATAAGCTTCGATGAAGTTTTGGAAGCAACACGAAAAGTCATGTTTCACCACATTATACCACTTTCCCACACTGATGCTTGTAATTCGGTACTTTATGAATAAAACACTACTATTTCTACACATAAACACTCGAAAAAACAATAGTTTAGAAAAAAAATACAACAGGGTGGCACGATACTTAGTCTTTCTGCGTTCCCGCCAAAACTCAAGGAAGGGTTATATTTTTCGCGCGTATCTTGTATGTAAAGATAAATATTGTTTATTTGAAAAACACGAGTATGGTATGTTATACCAATTATGGTATGTTATACCAATATAACTCGTGTGTGTTTTTCAAATTCAAATAGATGGAGAGAAGTTCTTTAAATTAAAGAAATTCTATAAAATTTTCTTAAAATACTTTATTTGTGTTTCGTAAATTTGTTTATTACGTCGTATCTTCCAAACGGCTGGATGGATTTTGAAAGTTAAGGCATCATTATATTCTTCTTAAAATCTCAAGTGTCATTAGTGTTTAAAAAAAACTTAATGGCGGAGTTTGATGTGAAATAATAATTATGTTAACTTAAAAAACCCTATCGAGTGTGATATCAAAACAAAATCTATTTAAAGGGTATTATAAAAAGTTATACATTAATTAGGAATAAAAAGTTGGTTTAGAAAGTTTCTTCCTTTATTAATTATAGCTATTTATTCGTAGTCGGGTTATAGATTTTTTAAACTTTTCAGCTTATCAACTAAAGACTTCTACGGCTTGAATACGTCAAATTTGTTTCTATTGTTGGGAAGCAATACAGAACACTGATAATAACAAAATTGAGAATACAGTTTAATGTTGCAGCCACATTTTCAAAATCAATCAATCCAAAGTTTAATTACATCACTCGATAGAACTTCTTAGTATTCAAAAATGTAGATACACGTATTCATGTACACGAGGCTGTGTTCTCGACTCAACCACATTCCGATTTTTTTTACGATACTTACAAAAGTAACCCCACCCCACTCTAGTGTACGTAATGACCTTAAGTAGTTTTCACGAAATGTAAGCTTCAGGGGTAAAAGTTAAACCACGTCGGTCTTCTTGCACACGCAATGTGTTCACACCACTTTCAGTCATACCTAGATACGTAAAGCCCTACTTATAAAGTTAATCTATACTTAAAGTAGCTTGTGTTTTTTCTTGTGACACTTTACATCAGCGAGCAGTTGGCATAATTTTTAAGCACTGATAAAGTTTAGGCAGCATATTTAAGTAAGACCATTAAAGTACATTATGGTTAGAGGTATTTATACTATAATTTTTTTTATCGCGGTGGTAGAAGAAGGAAGTTTCACATAATTAAAGTTCACAACTACTTACAACAATCCAAGACACCAAACAAACCATAAAACATTTCCACATAATATTATGTACTTAACAAACTTATAATAATATGCTCGACGTAGGTCCAAACAAACGAAACTATAGCCTACAGAAAGCCGTTAATATTCAAATAGTTTTCCAATGGTTTCCCACCATTCTGTCTGATTGACAGCCCGCTTCCAAAATGGCCGCCAAATGTCAAGGACCTGACCGGTCAGTAGGTATTATTCAGCAAGCGATTGGCCCTCTAATTGTAAGTTGAGTTCTAATGATAAGTACACTATCTTACTAAGGGTCTTATTACAGCATACCTAAGAATCTAAAAACATAAAATTTTACATAGAAGTTTCTTAGCTAACGTAAGCATTTATTATTTATTTATTAAAAACGATTAATTAATCAAGACTGAATTTTGACCTGTAACTAAAGATGTTAGACACAAATGTTGTCACACACTGTTTGTTCGTTTTTGTTTTTTGTGTTTTTATGTTTCAGAATAAAATCTTTTTCTTTCTTTCTTTCAAATTGCAAAATCCGAAGTAGGTACATATGAAGTTAGGCATTAATGACTTCGTATCCATTTGCCGATGAATTATAAAAAAAGTAAAGACAAACATTTTTTTTATTAATTTGCCCCATAGTGCAGGCTGAAGCTGTAAAGCCATACTGCCTTGTCTTAAGTGTTATTTCTGCTGTCTCTTAGCTATAGTTATGGTCAAAGTCCTGTCTTAGTCAAGTCCAGTCCGTCTCAATCAAGTCAAGTCATGCTTTAGTAAAGTAGTGGCGATAAAGCTTCGATGGAGTTTTGGAAGCAACACGAAAAGTCATGTTTCACCATATTATATCATTTTCCCACACTCACGCTTGTAATTCGGCACTTTATGAATAAAACACCACCATTTTTATGCATAAACACTCGACAAAACACAAGTTTTGGAAAAAAATACAACGGAGCGACACGACTCTTCCCGCGTTCCCGCCAAAACTCCGTAAAGACAAACAGTTCAAAACTTGTTCAAAATGATCTCAGATTAAAAAATGATGCACGAGATTAAATGACAAATGCATAACAAAATGCGACAACGATGCATGTCTGAAATACTAGATGTCGCTGTTCCGTGCTAGCTCGCGCTATTGAAGTGTCAGCGGTTGCACTGGTTCCACCTGAGATTTCCACCGTTATCTTTGAACGTTATCATGTACACGATAATCCGACGTATATGTATGAAAATAGTTTTTGATCGGTCCGAGCACGGTTGCAATTAGCGTGCATCGCCGGAATCTCTCTTATCGTAAAGCGGTGCAACTGCTACGGAATAAATACTTGTACCGAAAGTGCTCTTCCTTTAAAATAAGAAATGCAAAAGAGCATTTATTCAATCACATAGTCTAGGCTATTACATAATTATATATATTCGAATAACGAAGATTGTGACGAAAATCTCTTTGCCTCTTCGAAAAAGAAAGTCCGTAGGCTGAATTAAAATATTATATAACTTTATATAATATTTTGATTATAGCTTTGAGTGTGTTCTATGAAACAATTTAATACAGAGAATACAACAAGAACAACAAAACATAGAACAAGCTAAAAGTGGTATCTTCCAAGCAACCTTGGCATGGAAAAGATTCAAAAACATGTAGAAAACGGGATGCGCCAATAACAAGGATGAAAAATAGGTGTTTAGAATATAGCGGCCAGGAATTATTTATGTTATGCAGCACTTTTTTACTAACTACTTAAATAATTGATATAATTATTGTCTAATGGTTAGTTAGTGACGTTATAGGTATTGTCTTCTATTCGATTCTCCACCCCACAATTTAGATCAAGGTCCGCGTCAATAAAACCCATTAAAATTCTGAATAGACAACGTTAGTAGAGTAACCTTTGCCTATTTCCCAGTAATAGCTTACTGATGAATGTAAACATGTTTGTAAGGGAAAAAAGCGTTTAACAGCTTTCGACAAAGCGATCTAATTTAAACTAACTTTATCCAACTAGTTCATTTAAAAATCCCTTTGAGAACTATATCAAGTCAGTTAAAAATGTGACGCTTTTTATTTTTAGGCTTGGCGATATCAAAGCGCCAACTTATACATATTTTTTTATGGTTGACAGGCTAGGTTTTTGACCACAGCTCACCTGATGTTAAGTGAAGGTGTGGTCGAATGGTAAAGCACACCTAGCCTGGAATGGAACTGGCTCTCAAGTGAGGCTGCCGGAACACACCGTTAGATGCTTGGCGGCAGACTTTCAACTTGAGGGTGGTAGCTAGCCAGCCGAGTACTAGAAAGTACCCTACCACCATGCTATGGTTTCCTTCACCGGCAGCTCAAGCTCATTGTTGGGGTTTGAACCCACGCCCCTCGGCATGCGAACTTACCGCGCTAACCACTGAGCTATCATCGCTACTATATTCTATGTATGTAATACAATATGTTTTGTATTCTATGCTACAAATTTTGTTTGTATTTTTTAATTTTTTATATGGAATGGGTTCGCGGTTGATCATATCCTGCCTGATGTTAAGGGCCAAGTCCTCGACCGTGGGAACTTCTGCTTGAACACCTACATTGATATTTTCCACTCACACAGACGTACATACGTCTGACGTTAGATTTGAATACATTGACGTCACGCTAAAATAGATAAGGAGAGTTAAATTACTATAGCCACGAGCAAGAAGGAGACAGAATGTTTATTCCTATTGCCGGAAGCGGATTTTACATTGATTATCTGTTACATTATGACAGAAGTTTTTTTTTTTGTTTTGGCATCGCGTTTTGAATATTTGCCAGTGTCAAGTGTCAAATACAAAACGGGCGGGAAGCATGCGCGCGCGCGTTGGGGTTTTGGCGGGAACGCGGGAAGAGTCGTGTCGCCCCGTTGTATTTTTTTCCAAAACTAGTGTTTTGTCGAGTGTTTATGCATAAAAATGGTGGTGTTTTATTCATAAAGTGCCGAATTACAAGCGCGAGTGTGGGAAAATGGTATAATGTGGTGAAACATGAGTTTTCGTGTTGCTTCCAAAACTCCATCAAAGCTTTGTAGTAAAGTCGCCACTACTTTACTAAAGCATGACTGGAATTAACTGACACGAACTGGACTTGACAAAGACGACTTTGACTAAAACTAGCTACGATGGCACTTATTTAACTTTTGAAACTTGAAAATATATAATTACTTGACACTGGCAAATGCTAAAACGCGACGCCAAAACCAAAGGAAAAAAAAAAGCATGCGTGCGGTGCTCGGTACCGCCGCCACCGCGCGCCCACCTCTTGCGGCCTCTCGTGACGTGCTATACACGACCACGAGACTCGTGACGTTAGATTGTCAGATTCAGAGATTCTCGATGGTTTGTAGCGCCTACCAAAATAAAACAGCAACAGACGTAACGCAGAAAAGAGATTTTCAGCAGGCACTATCAGAAATTTTCATCAAACTATCCGTACTTATCTGCTAATAGAATAAACAAAACGTACAATAAAAGGTCTAAGCCTTAAATGTATCTGCATCAACGTTAGCATCTATAAAATTGCGCCTTTCCTATAATTATTTTGATGTCAAGATTACGGATTAAAAATAATTTGGCCATATTCTATTTCATAATTTCAAGAAACGAAAAGCGTTTGAAACTATTTTTTCTCCAAGCATAATAATTCAGGATATGTACTATAGTATTCATTAATTTCAAACTTCCACATGATGTATAACGGCACAAAAATGTTGACAAAAACACATCGATTGCCTTATTTCACAAGACTTGCCCGTTAAACAACGATTCTTGTTTTGAAGGCACTCATATTGTGCTTTTCGTGAAACACAGACTCTCCAGCAAAGAGTTCCACATCCTCGCTGTGCGAATAAAGAATTTAGATTCAAAGGAACGTCCACCATTTACGGGTGACGCCTCGATAGCGTTTGTCTGGCCGTCCGGTAGTAAAATGGGGCAGGGGGAACCAAGTCGTGCAACTGCAAGGCACAATCTCCGAAATGTATCTGTAGGTATATATATTTTGTAGCGATAAAGTTATCGAATAACTTTTCATACTTTGCTGAGCGACTTTGAACTTGACCATTCCCACTGTGAGTGTATGTCTTTGGAGTAGATAGGTACATAATAAACTATTATTTTTTCCACGTGTGAAATAGTTTAATCGATTGCACCTTGACCAACATACCTGCCATGCACAGAGAATGCGAAAGTCATCAGTTCAAATAACATACTATGATATAAATTACAATATGACATGACAGACAAACACACGGAATCGATTAAGTATATCGTGGACAACTGCTCAATGGCTGCCACAATAAAGTTATCACGTTTTATGGCAATGTACCTAAATTATATTCATGTTTTCACTAACTGCGCCCCGCGTTGTTACCCGCTGCATGTTTTCGAGATAAAAAGTAGTCGTATGTATTAATCCATGATCTTAGCTACCTACATACCAAATCCGTTGAGTAGTTTTTGCGTAAAAGAGTAACAAATATACATCCATACATCTTACAAACTTTCACGTTTATAGTATTACTAGTAGGATTGTTTACAACTATGCATGACGTCGATAAATAATAATTTCTAGTATTCAACATTGAACTTAGTTGTTAGTGCGGTCGGTTTACACGCGGAAGGGCGTAGGTTTGAACTCCAACAATGAGCTTGAGCTGCCGGTGAAGGAAAACATCGTGCGGAAACTATAGCATGGTGGTATTTTATAGTACTCGGCTGGCTATCTACCACCCTCAAGTTGCCAAGCACCGGCAGCCTCACTTGAGATCCAGGTCCATTCCAGGCCAAGTGCGTTTACCATCTTCGACCACACCATCACTTAACAGCAGGTGAGCTGTGGTCAAACACAGCCTGCCAACCATAAAAAGGTACACTTCGTATGTTTCTATTGCAGTGGCAGCAGCAGAGGCGCCAGCCTGGACCGAAGTACCCGGGGCTCCAGTTCTACACTCAATTCCGATGAAGACAACATTAATGTTGTAGTCAGGTGAGATTCCACCACATGTTTTCTAGGTTCCTTTCTCTTCACAGTGGATCAATAATGCGGAGACAACGATTTAAAAATTAAAAAAATAATTAAAAGCGTTATGTGTAGGTACACAAAAATGTAGTTCTACAAGAACAAAATTATCTACTTCCCCGTCGTTTATACTTGCCTACTTATATCTCTTTGGTAGTAGTGTGTTGTCATTCCGTAGCAATCGATTTGGTGCTATTATCAATGTGTCAATAACCTCCGACAATTAGGCGGCGATTAAAAGCTCCCGACAAATTGCGTTATTGTTTACAACGCCTTGTTTGTTGTTACTATCGGGAAATTATACAATCGGCGCCATTTTGAAAATAAATATGTCGGTTTTCTATACTAAGTATACAAATATTAATCCTAACTAGTTCCAGAAGCACCTATTTAAATGTGAACTGCGATTAATTCATACAGTATAAAAAATCCGTGAATTATATAAATATATTTGTGTTTTATGTAAAAAAGTATTACTTAAATGTAATTGAAAGTTAAAACATAAATTGGTGGTGGATCTCCTTAGCAGGAGGTCATCTAGGTAGGTACCACCGCAGTACCAGATATTCTGCCGCCAAGCAGTAGTGTGTAAACATTACTGTGTTCTGGTTTGAAGGGTACTGCAGCTAGCGAAATTACTCAGCCCAGTAGGGCTGTTGAGAGTAACCATCGAAAGTCTCAAAGTAATGAGCACCAAAGCAGCTATGCCCTGGACTTTGTTTTGTTACTCAAAGTTCTGTGTATCGCTGCAATGGTCATGGACAGGCGTTATTTCTTACCATCAGGAGAGCGTCTCGTTCGTCTCAATATTTTTGACATAAAAAAGAAAAAAAAGTTATAGGCATGCTAAACATTTACATTTACGGTAACAAAAGAGGCTAACATTCTACGTACCAATGGAAAACGATCAAATATGTTAAGTAATTCAGAGAAATGTTGACCAAGTCGTCGGACTAAGGGGAACTCGTGAAATTGCAGTAACAGTCGCCCTTGAAACGTTTCAGCGTTCAAAGGTCAACATTTGAATAAAATAATCTGACCTATGACTAACTAAAGCGGAAGTAGATGTTTCCCTTGATAAGTCACGTCACCTAAGTTTTGAAAAAATTTAACACCTTAGTACAAATACAAATACAAATATTTTATTGATAACACCAATGTTACAAGTTACATTAATTGTTAAAATAAGGTATGTAAAAATGTCAAAATAAGGTATGTCAATATCCAAACATGTCAATATAAAAATACTGTCATTATATCATATCATATATGTCAATACCAAAAAAATATTGTCAATATATTAAACATGACATGACAAAAAAAACATAATTACTTACTAGTAATTCAATAATCTTTAAGTTTTAAATACTCGTCAATGTCATAAAACAAGGTCTCTAGCAGCCAAGATCTTAACTTGGTTCTGAAGCACGCGGTGGAAAGTGCATCCCGTACGGAGGCGGGTACGCGATTGTAGGTTGTAGGTTGTAGCCACTTCAACTCTCTTATCCGTTGGCCTATGACGGTAACTTTGGTTCGTCAAACGGATCTCCTCATTCTGATTCAATCTCGTAGGGAAACTCCAAGCATAGCTCGTTGTGCTACTTGTACAATAAAGTAATATTAATTATATATTTTATTAATTATAAACAGAGTGCGACCCCTCAGTGAGAAGGAAAGGTCGCGAGGCGAGCGTGAGATGCTGGAGTTCCCCGGTAAGGGCCAGGTGATCTGCCAGAGCACCACCGCCAGTCAGAAGCCCAAGGTTTTCTCATACAACGTGGTCTTCGAACCGGCTGCTACGCAGGTAAGCATAGGAAGCAAGGAACTGATTCCCTAAAAGGGACATGGAAAAATCTTCTTTTATAAAATGTTGACATATGTACTCATAAGTACATAATTTTGTATTGAAGTTGTGTGTTCCGGTTTGAAGGGTACTGCAGCTAGCGAAATTACTGGGCTGTTGAGACTAACTATCAAAAGTCTCAAAGTAATAAGCGCCAAAGCAGTGATGCCCTGGACTTTGTTTTGTTACTTAAAGTTCTGTGTATCGCTGTAATGGTCATGGACAGGCGTTGTCTCCTACCATCAGGAGAGCATCTCGTTCGTCTCATTACTTCTTACATTAAAAAAAAAAATCCTATCAATTGCACAAGTGTTTTCTAAACAAGCGTTGAGCTTTAGCTTCCCGAACTATGTCATCCTGTCTTCCATTAAAAGGCCTGGAAAAAATGTCTTAATAAGGCCTCCCTTGTACTGCCGCTACACTTGCATTTCAGGTTTTTAGATATATATGTGTGTTTCGGTGTATTATAATGTTATATTCTTCTTTTTTGCATCATGTCCTTTTCAGGAAGATGTGCTGGAGTTTTCCGGAATCAAGAGATTGCTAGAAATGGCGGTGGAAGGGTTCTCGTGCACCGCCTTCTGCTACGGACAGACTGGCAGCGGGAAGACTCACACTCTCACTGGGCCTCCCGGGCTGGTGAGTACGTACTCTGTACATTACCTACATACTAATTGTGTTTTTTTTTAAATTTAATGTATTCATTGCACAAACACTGAGGTCCTTTGTCAACTTGTAAATTACATATTTTTTTTTAATAAACAATACAGGTACTAATTGTGTTAACTTTGTACGTATAACGATTAATTTTGGCCATCATTATCTGTGTTATTTCTCTAAATAATTATATTTACGAACAAATTGTCCAAGTTTTTTTATTTTTGTATTAGATTTGCGTATCTACCGCCTAGCACCGAACGGTTTCGGCAGCCTCTCTTAAGAGCCAGTTCCATTCCCGGCTAACTACTTGTTACATCACGTGAGCTGTGGTCAAACACCTACCCTGTGAACAGGAAAAAAACATTCTAAAGTGTATAGAGACCAGATCTGATCTGCATGACCTAATTCCACCTTGCCCATTCTACTATCGGACAGCCAGGAGCTTTAAAAAGCGTCACCGCTTCATGGTTGATGTTCCAAAAGCTCGAACTAAGCGGTTTGATTCCACCTTTTTCATGCGTACCGCTAGACATTGGAATCAGCTGCCCGAGTGGGTGTTCCCCAATGAATATAGTCTGGGTACCTTCAAGTTGCGTGTGAATCGGTTTCTTCTAGGCGAGCGTACTCCACCGTAGACCGCATCTTCGCTTAACATCAGGCGGGATGGCGGTCAAACGCAAGCCTATCTACTATAAAAAAAAATAAAAATATTATGATCATTTCAAAATTACTGATATAAACGAATTTAAAGGCATTTCAGTTCACGTTTGCTTTGGACATTTTTGAGCGCGGTAAATCAATACTCATAGATATAATTGACTTCATTATTAGCAGTATTACAGCGGTAGTTTTTATGTAGCATATAAAATAACACATTTAGTTTATTTGTTAAACACCAAGGAATAATAGGAGAGTAAATTTAGAAAAAAAATATTGTGTGATATTAGGTTATACCTACCTATACTAACAGCGAATTTTTTGCGTCTTATTTCCAAGTTCATCTAAATCTTTTTGCGCTTTTACATCAAGCATTAGTTTGTTTGCGTGAAAGTAATGAGAAGAACGAAACTCTCTTATGGTGCCTAACACCTGCCCATGCCCAATGCCCATGATCATTGTAGCGGTACTCAGGACCAAAATCTAAGTCATTGCTGCTTTGGCGCAATTGTGGCATTCTATAGTCAGTTGCAATAACCCTGTACTTTATCATATGTGAGACCCTTCAGGCCTGAACACGAGATTGTTTACACACTACTGCTTGGCACCAGAATACCTGATATTGCGGCTTTTACCACCTAGTAAAATTGTCATTTTAATTTCTTTTCAGTAATCGATTTATTTTAGCTCTTAATAAATCGATTACTGAAATGAACCTGTACCTATTTTCTAAAATATGTGCGTTTTGTCGATGACAAAACCTTCATGTTCGAGAGATCTTTAAAAAAAGTTTTCGAAGTGATGTGAGGACGCTTTTGACCGAGTGTTGACTACTGTCTTACAGTTTATAAAAGAGCTGATTTCGAATAGGAAGGGCGCGACCAAATCGTCAATCAATGGACAAGCAGTACATATAAAGTCCATTAGCGTTTGTCATGGAAATTGTGAAGTTTAAAAATGTAGGTGTTACTATCTTATTCCTGTGGCTGTACCTATTGCCTATGTATCCAATAACATGCTTATAAGAGCAAATACAAAACCTAGCAAATTGATATGTTTTCCTCACAGATTTGGGGTTTCGTTCGTATCCATTAAAAAAAAATACAAACAAAGAAGCCCAGAATCACAAGTTCTACCGACATTAACATAATTTTGACACTGTTTTTTTTATATAAACATATTGGTTATTAGAAAATCCCCATACAAATACGCATTAGACCTTTTACCAGTGTGTCGGGTTGTAAAGTTTGCGTGACATGTTATACGGTAATTTGTCGTGTCTGTCCACCAACCCTAATCATTACGAGAAACCGTTTCCGGCAGTACCTATCAACTAACTGTTGCTTATTCTATGGCCCCAATTACTGAGTGCTCACATTGCTTTGATCCCCTATGGAAAGTGTCAAATGTGTTTTTCTTGTAACTACCACGCCTACAGTAATTATCACTATAGATGTAGATAATTCTACGCACCTACCTCAACTCAAAACTAAAAAAATACATGAAAATAAAAGGAAACATTTTTAAATCATCGATTGTCTATTCTGGATACCGCTGCAAAGGTCACGGGCAGGATTTGACTTTTACCATCAGAAGGTCTTTTTCTCACTTTTACTTACCATACCATAATAACTAAGTACCTACACCTTGTTTAGTGTAGGTATGTACAGTGATTTTAGGTGGTACGATTTCCATACAAACAATTTTTTTCTATTTATAGACAATATGGAGCATAATTTTACAGTGAAATCACAGCTACTGGCATTTGTTTGGGTCTTTATTTGCGATAAATCACAATTGCTTGAATAAAACAGTAGATTATTAGCATAGCAACCTTAATTGAATATGTAAAAATCAACTTTTACATTTTTATTTATTTTGTATATGATATAAATAGGTACTAGGCTTGCGTTTGACCGCTATCTCTCCTAATGTTAAACGAAAATCCGGTCTACGATGGAGCACGCTTGCCTAGAAGAAACGTATGCATTGATTCTATCTATCAGTAATTCTTTTACCAATAGAAAGCCACGTTATTTGGCTATATCATCATCATCATCATCATCAGCCTTTTGTAGTCCACTGCTGGACATAGGCCTCTCCCAAGACACGCCACTCAGCCCGATCCTCGGCTTTTCGCTTCCATTTGGCTATATAAAAACAAAAAAAAAAAAAAAAAAAATGAAAGTCGAAAAATGATAAGACTTTTTCGTGATAGGCTGGAATTTAATTAAAAAATAAATGTCCACCCGTCCGAACCGGAACAGGCCACTAGTAATGGGTAAACTGAAAATGTACAAGTTCCATTTGCCTTCTGGTTCCAGGTGGAGAGAGGTAGAAGTCCTCACTCCCCGGAGCACGGTCTGGTGGTCCGCTCCTTTGTGTACCTTTTCCGGTTGATCCAGGATCGACCTGAATGCCATTTCATACTGAAGGCATCCTTCTTGGAAATCTATAATGAAAAGGTTCGTAGTTTTTGAAATTTTGTCACCTTCTTTCATTTTTGTTTAACTTGTGCGCGGTATACGCGGGTATTCGGTATAATTATTCGGTATAATTATACGCCAAAGTGAGTCAAAATCACGCCCTGTCCATAGTACAATTATTTTTACTTCTACTACTTCAATGAAAAGAAAATTATTTTGTAGCGATGATAGCTCAGTGGTTAGCGCGGTCGGTTCGCATACTGAAGGGCGTGGGTTCAAACCCCAACAATGAGCTTGAGCTGCCGGTGAAGGAAAACATCGTGAGGAAACCTTAGCATGGTGGTAGGGTACTTTCCAGTACCTTCTCGGCTGGCTAGCTACCACCCTCAAGTTGAAAATCTGCCGCTAAGTATTTAATGGTGTGTTCCGGCAGCCTCACTTGAAAGCCAGTTCCATTCCAGGCTAGGTGTGCTTTACCAACTTCGACCACACCGTCACTTAACATCAGGTGAGCTGTGGCCAAACATCTAGCCTGAAAACCATTAAAAAAAAAATTGTAGCGATGATAGCTCAGTGGATTTACTACGATTTGTCAACGCACAATATCGTTGAGCAGCTGAAATTTCTGTAGAATTTCAATAACTATATTTTTCTAGACTAAGAACACCTTTGTGAGGTACATATACCTACTTAACTACATATGTATATGACAGAAATATTCTAAGAGCCAATCACGTTTTCTTTGAAGGTAATAGATCTCCTGAACCCTGGAACAGCTCGTAAGCCGCTACAGGTGCGATGGTCGAAAGAAAGCCGGGGTTTCTACGTGGAGAACTTGTTCACCGTCGATTGTGAAGAGCTGGACGACCTCTTCGCAGTTTTAGAAGAAGGTCAGTAAAAGAGAAGTAGATAATTCGTAATCAAAAATGCTAATCGAACGTTCACTGTCTTGGTAGTTTTTAATCTGAGCTGTCTTGTCTGAGTATCCAATTTTTTTATTATTTTTTTTCTCTTATAGTTTTGCCAAAAATAAATACTTGCAAACGTAACTACCACATAATACTTCATAGTAACTTAGCCATCCAGTATCATCATGATCAGAATCAGGGTTTTTTCTTTCAATGCTATTTTGAACCTTATTTCGCGTTCACTGCTAATATACCTCTTATTGGACTAAACGGATCGTATGGCAAATATTCTAAGTTTGTCTGTACTATCTTTTCTATCTCGACGATTCGGCTTCTGTTTCGTATTAACTACAATTTGGGCGGCTAGAGTAAATAGTTTTTTTCTAGATCAACGTGCTCCATCCTTGGCCGTACCGTCGCTAGCCATTAAGCGAGTTAATAGCCAAGCGTAAATCTATTTAATATTTTTTTAAATCTATCATCAGGCATGCGCAACCGTGCAGTGGGCTCCCACGCAATGAACGCAAACTCGTCCCGGTCTCATACACTGCTGTGCGTGCGCGTGCGTCGCGACATCCCCACGGGCAACGGGCAGTGTGCCTGCTCCACGCACGGGAAGATCAACTTCGTCGACCTTGCGGGCAGTGAGATGACCAAACGGACACAGAGCACCGGCAAAACGCTCGAAGAGGCTAATAACATTAACAGAAGTTTGATGGTTTTGGGTGAGTTTCATCTTCTATTTAGTTGGAAACGCAATTTGACTGTGGTAGATGTTTGATACAGCTCACCTGGTATTAAGTGACGGTGTGGTCGAAGATGGATAACACACCCAGCCTGGATTAGAACTGGCTCTAAAGTGAGGCTGCTGGAACACATCGTTAGGTGATGGCGGCAGATTTTTCAACTTGAACTTGGCGGTAGCCATGGAGATATAGATTAGTCTTTAGTTTTAGATATCTGACGTGGTAGCCGAGTATTAGAAAATATCTTGCCACTATGCTATGGTTTCCTCACGATTTTTCCATGCCCTTCAGCGTGTAAACCGACAGCGCTAACCACTGAGCTATCATCGGCACAAATACTACCTAACTACCAGCATGCGGAGCCGTGATAAAAGTACATCCACTCCCGAAAATGAGTTGGTGTATTTATTTTTTTATTCAAAATAGGTTCGCGTTTGACCACACTCTGCAGTAGTGTGGTCTAAGATGGAGCACGCTTACCTAGAAGAAACCTATTCACTCTAGATTTGAAGACGCCAATATTGTACCTAACAGGGAACACAGACTCCGGCAGAGAGTTTCACAACCTCGCTGTGCGAAGTTTCATTCACTAATCCAACTCTAAACATACCTACTTAAAGTACTGGAGCGAGGTTCTGGGTCGCTATAGCTACCTAGATAAACTACTACTGGATATACTAGTACCTATATTAGCTTAAAAACTGTGCACAAAACCACCGCACCGCCACCGCTGTGCACAAAAACTTTTAATTATTTATCACTAGCGACCCGCCCCGGCTTCGCACGGGTGCAAAATTCGAAAAAAATCAATATGTTTATTTATCAAAATAGGATGCACCACATCACTTTTTGATAGTCAATATTTACATAGTCATGTTATTATCCTTGCTAGAGAGCTCCGAAAACCACGTCCAATCGCTTCCAAATTCAAATTATTATAGCGAGAAGTGCGGCCTCCGACGCGCTATTTATAGGAACGCGTCGCGTCGCGCTGCGGTCGGCGGCTGCCGGCCGATAGGTACCGCCGCAAACGCTACGCAATGTATTTTTAAATCTGTAATATCTTCGAAAATATTCAAAGAAATTATGTGCTGTAAATGGCCATATAAATGTATGTTAAATCAACAATCTATTTATGGTATTTAATTAAATAAGGAATAATGCTGTAGTGCTTAAAATCGCTTCGAAAATTAGCTATTATTTGCCGTAAAAAGTAAATGACAAAAAATGGTTTTGTGGGATATCGATAAGAGATAGACATATACCATCGCGGACTTTTCTGTAGACCTTTTCAAGGTGTACAATACTTAGTACATTATTTTTATAAATCATGTAAGGTTAAGCCTGCGTACGCAATGTAAGCGGCAAGAAATGTTAGAATTTACGACACCACATTAGAAACCCTGAAAATAACAGTATTTCTCCATTATTTAATAGATGTTATTATACATAAAAACCTTCCTCTTGAATCACTCTACCTATTACAAAAAACCGCATCAAAATCCGTTGCGTAATTTTAAAGATTTAAGCATACAGACAAACAGACGGACAAAAATAGCGACTTTGTTTTATACTATGTAGTGATGATAATACCGTCATAGGATTTTTTAATCGATTAATTCCCTCTACAGGATATTGCATAGCACAGCTTAGCGATGGTAAAAAGCGAGGTCACATCCCTTACCGAGACAGCAAACTCACCAAGCTGCTAGCTGACAGTCTAGCGGGGAATGGAGTTACGCTCATGGTAAGTATGGTTACGTAAAAGCAAAGATAGATAGTGAAGGTGCTACAATGTAGTGTAATACACATAACATTTGGCTTTCAGATCGCATGTATAGCACCCACGAGATCAAATCTAAGCGAAACCGTCAACACATTACGGTACGCAGCGCGCGCAAAGAAAATCAAATCTAAACCTATTGTCAAAATGGTAATAACATATTAATTATTACATAAATCTAATATATTTTTAACGGTTAATTTGATACAACAGTGATGTTTGTAGGATGCAAGAGATGCTCTCATATTGAGTTTGAAGCGAGAAGTGGAAGCGCTTCAAGCCGAAAACCAGCACTTGAGGACTGCATTGCATGTCCAGACAGACTACAGTTTGGACACATTCAGTAAGTACTACTACAAAGTAGTACCTACGTAAGTACCTAAAGAGTCTTAGATGACTGTCGTGGGTTCGTGACAAGGAATGGAACTGGCTCTTAAGTGAGAGTGCCGGAACACCGTTTGGTGCTTGGCGGCATATTTTCAACTTGAGGGTGGTAGCTAGCCAGCCGAATACTAGAGAGTACTCTGTCACCATATTATGATAAAAAAACCTTGCGTTAATACGTCCAAACCCACTCACAAACTTTTGCCTTTATAATATTAGTGTAATAAGTTACATATACCAGTGCAGAACTCACCATCTACAAATATACATGCTCAATGTGCCCACAGATAACGTAAACCGTACCTCAACGCAAATCGAGCCGAACAGGCTGTTCTCCCTCCCAGCTTCCGAGCTGGTGGAGTTAGTTCAGCTCCACATGGAAGAGAACACGGCGCTGAGGACCGAAAATGCTGAGCTCTTCGGAGTGCGAGATCAGCTGCTGAGGGACCAAGAGCTGCTGAGCCGGGAGAACGAACGGCTGCTAAAGAAACTCGAGGATGTCAACTCGTGAGTAGTATCAAACATTTGAAGATGATGATGATGAGATACACAAAACAATTAAAAAAACCCATCTTTTCATATGTTTTTATTAATAGGACGTTATTATTTCTTACTAGATGTTACCCGCGACTTCGTCCGCATTGAATTTAACAAAAAGTTTGCAATAGTATAAGAAATATCACATTACAAATCTTTGAAATTCAGACTTCCTCGGACAGACAGATTTCCTTTAGTATGAATAGTAATACGCATGTATTATACATATAAACCTTCCTCCTGAATCACTCTGTCTACTGATGAAACTGCATTAAAATCCGTTAGGTACGTAGTTTGAAAGATCTAAGCATACAGAGTAGGTACCTACAGGTGGCGGGAAGCGGCTTTGTTTTATACTATGTAGAGATTAACACACCCTTCATGTTATAGGAAATTATTTGGAGTAAGCTGACCAACCAAATCTGAAAAGAGGTCAGTCCTATTGTGCAGGCATTATTGACTAAAAATACCACTATATATAAATTTATGAAGCTAACGTTGACCTTAAAAATATTTAAATAGATTAAATGATTTTATTTATTCTGAATACACTCATGTTTGACCACACTCTGCCTGAAACACACTCAGTAGAAAATAACGCATACATAATCATCGTTTTAATTTTCACAAATAAAATAAGTTTCCTATTTTATTTTAAATTAAAATTAAATGTAACTAGCCTACTAAATAACATAATTCATTTAAATAATGAAAAAGTAACAATAAGAATAAGAACTATTGTCGATTCTGTTGAACCACTTCCAAGAATAAGGACAGAAACTATTGCCCCCACATTCGTATCTTTTCACTTTAGAACTCGAATCTCTAATTTTAGAGATTATTACAGTGCAACATAATTGATAATACAACTTGCCCTAACACTTTTCTATATTATGTTTTACTCTATTGCTTATGTCTACTTTATTGCATCAAAATATACAGGTAGCCGGACTTATATGATAAACCATCTTTTGACCTAATCTTAATTCAACCCAACCAATCAAACATCCATCCATCTAGTTATTCGTCCTATCGACAGCTTAGGCGGAATGTCTTATTCTGAAATATGTCCAAGCCCCGTTTACTTTGTATTTCGATTATTTACGAATTCATTCATATACATTTTTAATATCGTCGACCGTTGCGAAAATTCTGCTATATCGATCACAGCTTTTATTTAATTTTCTTAAACATTAGAAAATTACATCAAAACAATAAAACATTTTCAGTAATTTAGTTATATATTATAATATTTGATTATTGACAGCCCCGTTGGCTCATTGGTAGTATATCTGCCTTGAGAGCTGTAGGGCGTGGGTTCGATTCCCACACAGGGCAAACATTTTGTGAATAAACAAATGTTTGTTCTGTGTCTGGGTGTTCTGTATGTATTATAAGTATGTATTTACAAAAAAAAAATAGTATTTATGTATTCTATCAGTTATCTGACTTCCATCATACAAGCTCTGCTTAGTTTGGGGTCAGGTGGCGCTGTGTGTATAGTCCTACGATATTTATTTTTAATAATTCTAATCGTCTATTTCCTTGCAGTGTTTGCGTTAGATCACCAATCATCCCCGCTCGACCGACGTACCCTGGCTCCAATGAGACCAATATTTGGACCAACACTGGAAACACATCGGCCAACAGCCTCACAAGTGATCGCAGCTAACTAACAATAAATAATGTATATATACATGTAGTTTTAAAAATAGCAGCTAAAAACTAAGTGCAACTCAAGTTAATTTAACAATATAGCAATGACACCGCAACAATGCAAAACTTGTGTAAAAATGTCATTACAAATCACAGAATGAATGCTTTTTATAGATAATTCTTTCGGTAAGTTACACTAGATGGTGTTCCTGCTATCGTGTTTAGACAAGATGTTTAATAGATGGATTGTAAAATAAATTATGTAAATAGAAACTCACATACATTAGGATGAACAAGTTAATCTAAGCTAAAAGAGCTGTGACAATCACATTTAGGCTAAAACAAAGGCTAAGTTTATAAACACTGAACAGCCTTGTGTATCTATACATATTGAAAATAATGTAAACCTTTAAGTATCAACCTCTTTAGAGATATTGGTATATCTACTGTATATTTTGCGAAATTTAAATTAGTTATAGAGTAAATTAATAAATAAATAAATATCGTTGTACTATACACACAGCACCATCTGACCCCAAACTAAGCAGACTAAGCAGTGATGGAAGTCGGATAACTGATAGAATACATAAATACTTTTTTTTTGTAAATACATACTTATAATACATACAGAACACCCAGACACAGAACAAACATTTATTAAATTAAATTATAAGGTTTAGTTTGTTACATTAAAAATAAAAATCGAGTTGTCCAAGTTACTGTGTTTATTATTATTCTTTTCCTTACTTTTATTCAAGATCTATACTTGTATGTACTTAAATTAGTCTAGAAATGCAAGTACATCTTAAAAATTGATGTAATATGAAATAGAAAATTAAATTCACACATTTGAATGTTCACGAAACAAAACTTAGCCTAAATTCTTATCAATATGATATCCCATTCAATGCAGTTATAAAACCAATAATAGACTTGAAAATTAGTTTGTACCAATCATGGCAGAGGTTTCTATAATGACAAAGTAAAAGTATTGTTTATACTCAACATCTATGTTAATTGCTACGGAATAGAGTACAGCCTGTAAGAAAGATACAGACTGTAGACTCTAACATCAAAAATGGGTATAAACCAATAGAACAAATTATTAAGTCTTATAACACATTGATGCATTGAACAGGCAAAACCTATTGCTAATGTCTTCTGAACCCATATTTTTTCCTTTCATAGAACAAATCTGTTTTGGAACTGCCTAAGTTCACAATCTTTGGACAGCCATCCCTCTGAAATAAAAAAAAAGATTAATTAATAACTAAATATTTCATACATTACATCAAATGCCTTAACAACAGTGCTGAATAGTGTAATTTGTATGGATAGACTAACTGGCCAGCCCTGATGTTCACTCATAGTTTATGCAAAAAAAGACCAAAAAAAAACAACAAAAAAAATAAAAATTGAGCTATCATCATTACAAATTTTTGTAATGATGATAGCTCAATGGTTTGTGTAGTCAAATTACATGCTGAAGGGCATAGGTTCTAACCCTTTTAAGGAAACTATGTTCTGGCTTGAAGGGTACTGCAGCTAGCGAAATTACTGTTGAAACTAACCATCGAAAATCTCAAAGTAACGAGCGGAAAGCAGTGAAGTGTCAAGAGATAACGCCTGGCCTTGATCATGCATCAATCATGCTCTTACCATCAGGAGAGTGTCTCGTTTGGCTCATCTTGATTTCAGAGATCTTTCAAAAACATAGAAACACAGTCAAAGCTACAAGAAGTAATTGGATTGACCTTTGCTTAAATAACGACCTACAACAAACTGGCATAATATTACAATTAAAGGTACTTTATGATAGCAATAAAATATGTGTAAGATTATGTACTTACATCTTTTTCTTGTATTGTACATTCTTTGCAATAGTAAGCGTCTGAAACGCCGGGGCCTCCGCAAATGACGCATCTTCCCTGGTACGAGCCATAGTTACACTCATCACAGATCCGCACCAGGGTGCAGGGACGCACGTACGAGTCGCAGATCACACATTTACCATCGCATTTCTCGCATAAACGACCAATAGCTGAAAAAACATTATTATAATAAGTAATGTAATGGTCGACGTTAACAAGTAAACAATCATAGAGGTTAAGTAGGTAACAAAACCTGTTACTTACCCACTCCAGGCTGTTTTCTGCAGAAAATTAGATCTGGATGATGTTTAGCCATCTTAGCTTAGTTAATCTGGAATTTCAGCCAAAATCAAAAACTTGAGAAATAAAACAACCTCACAAATCAACTTTCTAGGAGCAAACGCCAAACATAAATAAAATATTCTTGACAACTTGACATTGACTGTCAACTAATTTGTGGTGATGTCATGATATTGAGACAGTGACATTTATTAAATTTAAATGCGTCCAAACCGAACGCGTTACAGTCCGTGTATTTTTACAGCCACTGATAATATTACTACTATTATTACTGGACTTGACCAAGACTGGTTTTTGACTACTTTTTAACTTATGGAACTTGTTAATATCAAAACAATTGACACTGGCAAATACACAAAATGCAACGCCAAAATTAAGAAGAAAGGAAAAGCAGTAAAACGGAGTTTTGGCGGGAACGCGGGAAGAGTCGTGTCGCTCCGTTGTATTTTTTTACAAAACTAGTGTTTTGTCGAGTGTTTATGCATAAAAATGGTGGTGTTTTATTCATAAAGTGCCGAATTACAAGCGCGAGTGTGGGAAAATGATATAATGTGGTGAAACATGAGTTTTCGTGTTGCTTCCAAAACTCCATCGAAGCTTTGTAGTAAAGTTGCCACTACTTTACTAAAGCATGACTGGAATTAACTGACACGAACCGGACTTGACAAAGACGACTTTGACTAAAACTAGCTACGATGGCACTTATTTAACTTTTGAAACTTGAAAATATATAATTACGTGACACTGGCAAATGCTAAAACGCGACGCCAAAACCAAAGAAAAAAAAAAAAAAAAAAAAGCAGTAAAACTTTGACATACTGATCAGCTAAACTATGCCAGTGTCAGTAAGTAAATGACAGTGAGTGAGTGTGTTTTGTGACAGATGAATTGTGTTGAAATTGTTTCGCTTTCGGGCCTTTCGGCAATCGGCAGTACATTTATATATTATAAGAGTGTACTAGGTATTGTACACGCGAGTTTCGCGTTTTAATTTTCTTTTCTAATGATAATTACACACGAAAATGAGTAAAGAAAATCAGAGCAGTGATGAAGAAAACCAAAGCACTGAGCAACAGGATACTATTCAGGCCGTAGAACCAACATTTGACGACAATGAAGAAGATAATACAACGTTTAAAGATTTGGTAAACAAGCACGTTATTTTGTAATTTATAGAAATATTTAATGAAATATGTATAAAGAAAAATAATTAATTATCGAGCATAGTACACTAATTTTTATCAATGTTTTCCCAGAACGTAGACAAATTAAAATCACTCATTTTTGAGGTTAGGTGTTCATTGGTGATAACTAAATTAATAATTTGCATAAATGATTAAAATTTCACAGGGAGTTGTAGATGTTCTATGCGAAGCTTGTGCAGAATTAAAATGGAAGAAACCATCGAAAATCCAGAAAGAATCATTACCGGTAGCTCTGCAAGGGAAGGACATAATTGGGCTTGCGGAGACAGGGTCAGGAAAAACTGGTGCATTTGCTCTGCCCATACTACAGGCTTTACTAGAAAACCCTCAGAGATACTTTGCACTTATACTGACACCCACAAGAGAGTTGGCATTTCAGATATCAGAACAATTTGAAGCTCTTGGTGAGTTATTTCTTAATAAGTTGATACAATTAAGATGGTTGAGGGATTTATTTAAATCGGGCCTTAATTATAAGTAACTACAATTACACTTCAGTTTTGTGTTACAGAATTTGTTACATTATGTCAATATGTATTTTATATGAAATTTCTTGTACTGCATGTTCAGGCCCTAGCATAAAACATATATGAAGAAGACAAATGTCATTTTTGTGCTTGCAAACATAACAAAGCAAAAGAATATCTCGTTTGCAAAGGTTAAGTGGTTACAATTCTCATAACTCATACATTAGGCCAATGATATCCTTTCAATTACTTTAAAATAATAATAACACTCTACAGCTTTCAAGGCAGATATACTACCAATGAGCCGACGGGGCTGTTAAACTTTAATCATTTAATGTACTCCACAGGAGCGAGTATAGGAGTAAAATGTGCAGTGATAGTGGGAGGTATGGACATGGTAGCTCAGGCACTTATGCTGTCCAAAAAACCTCACATCATCATTGCCACACCCGGAAGGTTGGTCGACCATCTTGAAAATACTAAGGGATTCAACTTAAAAGCATTGAAGTATCTTGTGAGTATAGACTGACTCTTAAAGGACCAGCTGCGGTCACAGATAGCACTGACTAAGAAACATAGAAGCTACTTTTTAGTTATACGATTAAAACACGATTTGTAGCGATGATAGCTGAGTGGTTAGCGCGGTCGGCTCGCATGCCGAAGGGCGTGGGTTTAAACCCCAACAATGAGCTTGAGCTGCCGGTGAAGGAAAAACATCGTGAGGGAACCATAGCATGGTGGTAGGGTACTTTCTAGTACTCGGCTGGGTAGCTACCACCCTCAAGTTGAAAATCTGCCGTCAAGCATCTAACGGTGTGTTCAGGCAGCCTCACTTGACAGCCAGTTCCACTCCAGGCTAGGTGTGCTTTGCCATCTTAGACCAAATCTTAGGTCAAACACCTAGCTTGTCAACGATAAAAAAAAAAACTGCAAAATGATCTTCGAATTAAATACAAAAACCTAATTTTAAGACCAGCTATTAAAATGATACTCCACAAATTGACATACAAAAAATTATTAAAATATCATCTTAATATTGCTTGTTTTGCAGGTAATGGATGAAGCAGACCGCATTCTCAACATGGATTTCGAGGTAGAAGTGGATAAGATACTTCGCGTGATTCCTCGCGAACGGCGCACGTATCTCTTCTCTGCGACTATGACAAAGAAAGTGCAGAAACTGCAGCGAGCCTCGCTCCAAGACCCTGTGAAGGTGGAAGTCTCCACCAAGTACCAGACTGTGGACAAACTGCTGCAGTACTATGTTTTCATACCTGTTAAATATAAGGTAAATATAAAAAAAATACCTTAGGACATTACACACAGCGCCATCTGACCCCAAACTAAGCAAAGTACTATGGAAGTTAGATAACTAATACAGCAATACTTTTTTTTTTGTAAATACATACAGAATATCCAGAAACAGAACAATCATTGATTTATATCACAAAATGTTTGTTCTGGGTGGGAATCGTACCCACTCCCTGCAGCTCTTAAATCAGATAAACTGCCAATGAGTCACAAGCAGACGCCTCACAGTTTCACTGGCTTAGTTTCCGCTCTCGTGTGGGAATACAGGGATAAAAAGTAGCCTATGTCACTTGGGGATGATGAATCTTCCTGACGATGAAATTGGTTCAGTAGTATTTGAGTTTATTCGTTACAAACATACAAAAATCCAAAAATACAAATCTTTCCTCTTTACAATGTTAGTGTAGATATATATTATTATGTATATTGCAGTAAATTTATCCACTGTTACCTGCATTTCTTTACAGTATCCAAAGCAGTATTAATAGGATCATATCAAGTTTTTTAGGCTCAGATGGATACGAAATGGGATGCATTATAAAAAACCTATACCTGGTGCTTAGTCCAAGGTTCTTATTTTTTTAAAGTAAAAGTAACTAGTGAACCCATTTCTTGTATGTCAGTAATTTAGACATACTGTCATGTCACCATTGCCTCTTCAACGTCATCAGTATCCAGAGTATCCTTTAGAAGTGAAGCCAGTTCATTGCCAATTTTTTATTATTTCTGTGACATTTATTTTACGATATATTGACAATTTATTTAATATTTATATATACACCGAAACTAGTACTTTAAATCTAGATTAAGATTTTACTAACTTTCCTCTTCCTATATTGTAAAAAATAAAAATATCATAATTCATAGTTGACAAAGGTTATGCACCTCGGTCTCTGTGGAGCATATATATTTTAAATAAAATATTGATTTACATTTTGTTTTTGACATTTTTTACTAAAGCTATAGTATAGTTAAAAAATAAAATTATAAGCTAAATATATTAGTTTTTTGTGAACAAATTTTAATTAATTCTTGTTTCCATCTCTAAGGACGTGTACCTAGTACATATACTGAACGAGATGTCGGGGAACTCGTTCATAGTGTTCGTGGCGACGTGTGCGAACGCTCTCCGCGCGGCGCTGCTCCTGCGCAACCTGGGCGTGCCGGCCGTGCCGCTGCACGGACAAATGTCGCAGAACAAGCGGCTCGCGGCGCTAAACAAGTTCAAGAACAAGAGCCGCTCCGTGCTCATCTGCACTGACGTCGCCTCCAGGTAACAACACTCTTTGGTTTTAGTAAAACGATATAAACCAACGACTGCCCTGTTAGCTCATTTAGTAGAATGTCTGTGTCAAGAGCTGTAGTGTGTGAGTACGATTCCCACCAGGACAAACATTTATGTGACGATAAATGTTTGTTCTGTATGCATTTACAAAATATATATATATACGTAAAAAATATAAGTATACTATCACATTGGATATACTGTCGTATATGTATGAGTATTCTATCAATTATTTGGTTCCCATAGTACAAGCTTTGCTTAGTTTGAAGCTGGCGCTGTGTGAAATGTCCTGCGATATTTGTTATTATTTTAGATTTTTTCATTACTTAGGATTATAAGCAATGATAGTTCAGTGATTAGAGCGGTCGTTTTAACTTTTTGAACTGTGGTCAAACCTAGCCTGACAACCATAAAAAAGGGGAGCAATAATGAGCAACTTTCACTAAGTATAGTATAACGTCACAATGACTCCTTAAGAAACTAAAATTCGCTTAAAAAGCGCCATCTATTGTTTAAATGAATTATTAATACGCTGTGGGCAACCAAAAAAGCTGAAACACGCAGAAAGAGTGGTGCCATCTAGACTATGGTGTGATTTACCGTGATCCTGTTTTCTATATCTGATGATTGTTATTTGTGACCCGGCAGAGGTCTGGACATCCCACACGTGGACGTGGTGATAAACCTGGACATTCCACTTCATAGCAAGGACTATATCCACCGCGTGGGGCGCACGGCGCGCGCCGGACGCGCTGGGAAGGCCATCACCTTCGTCTCTCAGGTTCCTATGATATTAAACTTTACTAATATTTTACTTTTTAGGCAGTAAAACTCAATCCGCATTCCGTATTGACGTTGTAACGCAGCTCGCCGATGACCGCTTTTAATAAATCCGATCCGATCCGATGTCTATTTTCACAGTATAACATATATTTCCATTAAAATAATGCTATACAAATTTGTAATTAAAAAAAAAACGTATCCTTAGCCCAACTAAACGTGTTGTTTGGGGTTTCGGAGTAAACGAAAATATCATTGATGTAGGTATACAATTTTTAGGTTTTTGTTCATTTTTTAAAAACCGCTCGATTGATTTCGATAAAATTTATATGGGACCTTTGAGGTATGATTTACAGCCTCAAGTAATGAGCGCCAAAGTAGCGATGCCCTGGACTTTTGCTCTTCAAAGTTGTGCGGTTACAATGATCATGGACATAGATTATTTATCTCTTACCATCAGGAGAGAATATCTGTTCGTCTCATTATAGGATTTTGTTGAGGGCCTTGAATCCGCTTAAATTTAGATGATTTGGGGTACTAGAGCCTTTACGAGCAACCCTCCCTGGATCCGTTACTGTCAACCAGTCATCTATCCAATTGTCTGTAACGACAATGTTTTTGTAGCGTTGATAGCGCAGTCGCGGTCGCTTCACAACGCCGAAGGGCGCGGGTTCAAATCCCAACAATAAGCTTGACCTGTCAGCAAAGGATAACATCGCGAGAAACCCATAGGTAGAGTATTTTCTAGTACCCGTCTGGCTAGCTACCACCCTCAAGTTAAAAATAACTGTTCCGGCGGCCTCACTTGGAGCCAGTTTCATTCAAGGCTAGGTGGCTTTCAATCAAGGCTGTGCTTATATTTGATAACACTGTCATATAACATCAGGTGAGCTGTGGTCAAACACTTAGCCTGTCAAGAATAAAAAAAACCAACTAGTTTAAGCATTTTGTATGGCGGCCGTGTTTTTTTTTACCTACCTGAAAGTAACCAGGGTTTTGGGTACATTTTAGCTAAAGTGCAATAGCAAAAATGTTTTTAGGAGGATATTATGACCTATAGAAGACATAATAATATGTATTATAATTATGTGGTGTATTATTTCAGTACGACGTTGAGTTGTACCAGCGTATAGAGCAACTGATCAGCAAGCAGCTGCCGCTGTACAAGACGGAGGAGAGCGAGGTGATGGTCCTGCAAGAACGCGTCGCGGAGGCTCAGCGACTCACCAACATCGTGAGTACTCGTTATATTATCTATGGAGTTGAGATGTACGACGTACGTGCGCCTTCTTTGAACGTCTTTAAAAATCGTGTAAAACAGCACTATTTCACGATTCAGCTATCTGCATCTGCCCTGTATTTACTAACTATCCCACTGCTGGGCGTGGGCTTCTTCTTGTGATAAGAGTAAGGCTGTCCACCACGTTGGCAGACTTCGCGCATCTTTGAGAACTTTTTTATATGAACTCCAAAACTTCCTCACGTTTTCCTTCTCCGTTTGAAGTCATCGGCAATACGCACATAACTTAAAGACAGAGGTTCGTGCCGTGGAATTCGAACCCAGGACCTGACACGAGACGGTCTCCTAACTAAGCTGCCGAATGTTTACAATATGTAAGTAGTGATATGTATTATTGTTGTAATTTCTGACTGTAGCACAACCCCATCCTTTACTTTTACCACACATGTATCCTTTTTGTACTAAGGTTGCCTAAATGAGATCGCTTTAAGCGATAAGGCCGGCAGTTGCACTATTGTGAAGCAATTTCTGTTACCAATATTTGATTTCTGGTGTGAACAATTAAAAGTTATACATGCATAATTCAGCCACATTAAAATGAGTACTGGAACAGAACATCTTTATGCACATGTAGTGTAAAAATTCCACGTGTTATATACAAATAAATTATCTTTATGTATATTGTCGGTTGTCGATAAATTCGATTCGAGCTTATTTTACTAAAAAGAGGATAGTTCAAATAATTGACACTTTATTCTTAAATCAACAAAACAATGCAATTGAAAATATTTTCGATGAAAAATATTGAGCGGTCTCATCAACAGCTAGCTCACTAGTTGATCATTAGAACGTATCCAACCACGATACATTAAAAACGCGTTCATGTTACGCTCTCTGAAGATCGTAAATTTCAAAAAGAAACCTAATATTCCAGCTATCATAATATTAGGTATTGCTATTTGGAAACAAATTACGCTAAATTTATCTTCTTAGCACTTATTCAACGTTATTTGGTTTATATTTTAATTTGTTACTATTTTGTAAACACGGGTTTTTGTACATTTTTCTTCATTGGACTCATTTCCCGATGAGAATAAAACTGAGCGATGAACGCCTCCTCGAATTAATCTTATTTTAAAGTGTTGAATATGTTACAATAAAAAAATGAAAAAAAAAAAATGTTTTCTTTGTTGTCAGGAAATGAAAGAATTGCAGGACAAGCAACACACGAAAGGCAAGAAGCGTGGCGGCGACTCCGACGACGACACTGAAGAGGCGGCAGGCGTGCGGAAGCGTATCAAGGGCAAAGGCCAGCGCCCCAACAAACACGCCGCTAAGAGGAGAAAACGATAAATATACTGTTTTTACTAAACAAGTGTTTTATTGACGGTAGAATTAAAACCTACGAAACTTTTAAGGTCCTCAAACACACTTTGAATAGCTGCAAAGTAATGCTTGAATCAATCAATTTATTATCTAATCTTGTACTTCTTTGTTTTTGGTATCGCACTTTGTGCATTTGCCAGTGTAGTGTCATGACCTTAAAAAAAGGCTAGATCTGTCACATATTTTATGTAGGTATGTTACCTCAGAACTCCCATCATTTATAAACCGATTAGGATTTTTTATTTGAAAGGATCGTATTTTCAGTTTGTTCCTAAAGAGATTTCATCAAAAACGGTTCAGTAGTTTGAATTTTAAACCAATGACATTCCAGTAAATGAAATTGCGCATTTTGCTTTCCTGTAACATTTTAGTAATTTTTACGGTCAAACGGTCAACAGTCGGTCGGTGTTTAGTCCCAATGAACTATATCATGATGTAAAAGGAACTCGGTAATAAAACATGTAACCTATCCGAATTATTATGCTCAGTGTAATGAAGTCGGTGTTATAACTAACATAAATCAAGTCAAAGTCGAGTCGTTACTACAAGCTTCGACAGCTTTAGAAGCAACACGAAGTCATGTCATACCAGATTTTATCGCTATCCCACGGGAAACTAATACTGCATTATATATGAAAAAAAAACACTATTATACATAAACACTAGTTTTCGAAATTAGTAGGTACAATAGCTACGGCGACAGATTTCCCCCGGTTCCGCCAAACTCATAACTTACGCTAAAGCTTCGTTATTGGATGTTCTAGGGCAATGATAATGATATAAGCTACAAACACGTCTTGTCTTCCTACTCTCATCTAGAAAAACGGGGGAAACGTTTTTGCCTAGTAAGTTATGCTTAAAAATGAATGAAACTTCTAGTAAATTAGTAACCGCCAAAGCAACGATGCACTGCCCCTGTACTGGGAGCTTCTTATTGCGATATCTGTAAGGCGTTCACGAAAAAGCTACGCGACAGAGAACCTTATTCCCCGGGCATATAATATTAGGTCGCGTGGCTATTTACCGTGAGCTAATAGTAGCTCAGTTCAGAGTAGGTGTTGGTAAGAACACAAATGTACCAGTATAATGGTCATGGATTACCTTATCTGTTACCATCAGAAAGCGTTTTGTTAGTCTCATTACTTCTTACCATATAAAAAAACGGATGTCTCAGTATTGTTCTATTATTTTCTGTCTAGTCTTACAAAATACTTCTCTCGTACTCTCCAATTGTACGAGTTGTGCATTGTGGTATCAACAACCGAGATGGTGGTACCATGGAAAGCTCAACAACACTAAATATGTCGGACCTACGAAAATAAACAGCTTTATCTGAAGCTAAAGGTCAAATAATAATGGGTTCTAAATAAAATGACAGTTCAGTAGTAGCTGCTTGTATAGCAACTGATTTTCTTATGTGGAATTTTGGGATGGAGAACACCAGTCCAGGTTTTCGAGAGAGCTAGAAATAAACAAAAAGATTCAAAAATGCTTTGAGTTTATTCTATGAAGTACATTTGCTCCACAGTAAAAATAAATAAAAAAGAAATGCAACCGGCGCGGGCGCCGCTACAAACCGGCGAACTTACAACTAAGCGTTTAGAAGAAATCACAACATTGTTTAAAATTTTTAAATCGTTATTTATTATTTCTATACAAATAGAACTGTACAGATATTCTTTAATTATCCACATTTCATCTGCTCTTCACGATAGACTTTTTACAAAAGTGAAAACTATCAACATAACGCACGGAATAAACGAGATCGCGCGCCGGGGCCGCTCGCCTGGCGGCTCGGCGGCCTGCGGCCCGCGGCCCGCGCTCCGCGGCCGGCGCGGCGGCCGGCGGCCTGGCGACTCGCCGCGGCCTCGCAACAACCTACAGCCGCAACAATTCTGGGTAAAATATTACAAAAAATACTCTATGGCCTCACAAAATGGAAAACGTGAATTTGGTGTTTACTTGATCATTGTACGAAGAAGGCGAACCGTCTGGCGTCTGGCAACAACGTGTGCGGGCTCCGGACGGCGCCCGCCCTCACCCCCCCGCCCCACCTCGCATTACACGTAATAAATAAGTACAATGAAATTTATATAGCGAGTATATCTAACTAACCCAATATAGATACAGTGGCAGTGACCTACACGCTCATACATAATTTAACATTTTTTTTGTTCACTTTAAATGCACTAATTAAAATTAAATATACACAGCTTGCCAAGACTTGGAATGCGGAGGTGAGGGGGTGGGTGCCGTCCCGTTCGTCCGTGGAGCCACACCGGAATACCTAATTGTAGTTATATTTAGGCCTAAGCCGGCGCGACGCGGCCGCGCCCCCGACGCTGCGACGACGGCGACATACTGGCCTTTGTAAACGGACTAAAGGGAAACACGTATAAACAGATGTACGATCGCCAGGTAAGTACAAAACATGGTGCGGCCGCGTCGCGTCCGAGTTAGCACTTACAATAATTTTCAAACTATTCCAATGTCTATACACAAGTAAAACAATAGTCCCGGGGCGCCCTCGAAGGGCTCCGTTTCGCGCGGGGGCTCCGGGCGCGGCTCCGGCGGCCACGTCGCGTTGTACTGACTAAGAGATCATTGTATTGGATGGCGACGCGCCGCCGCCGCCGCGCCGCGTGCGGCCCCCGCCCTCGCCAGCCGAGCGGCTCCTCCGCTGGCCGCTCGGCGCCGACAGAGCCTCCACAGACGGCAACTCGCCTCATCTGATACTACGCGACACAGATAAATATACCATCTCGTTGGAGCAAAAGAGAAACCGTGAGTTTAATGGTATGTACCTTTACATCATTATTGTCCATTGACATAAACAATAAATTTGTATTAACTTAATTACTGAAATCGTAAATTAAATTTGAAATAACAATCGTCCTCGTTTAATTTACATATTATGATTGTGTTTAAATCGCGAAAGTTGAAAAGTTGCATGTTTCTTTCACTCCCGCGAAGGTTGTCTAGCTGTCCTTTCCGCACATCAGATCAGGTTACTGCCCGTCGGAGGTCTTTGAGCGTAAACAGAGTTAGAACCATTTCTAGACAACATGAAAAATGTCATGCTACAATCTATTCGCGTCAACTTATAGAAAAAGTGTCGAAATTAAAATTCATGTTGCGTAGCAAACAGCTCTAGGCGCCTTCGAACAATCAAAAGGACTGCAAAGTCGCGGGTCCGACGCCGCCCCGGGAACCCTAAATTCAATATCACATTGGTTTTTACTACAATAACAACCCTCGAACGGCTGAAACTAATTTATTGCATCACATGATATCTTTCGCTTGCTTGTCTTTTACCACACTGCCAGAAGAATTTGGTTAGTGAACACAAAAAATACATCTATACTCGGGTGGGAATACGCTCGAATGATCATTCAGGAAGTTCCATTTCCGTTTTGCACAAACCACAAAAATATATCTTCGCAGGAAAGTATAGCAGAACGCTTGGCGCCGGCCGCCAAACCACAAACACTAGAGTCGGACACAGTTTACAAACTAGGAAAATACTGCCACAAATAGGAATGAAAGTATTCTCTGCCGATTGCGATTCTGGCAGCTTGGACTTTCCATGATTAGAGAATTTCTAGCACGTAGCCTCGGTACACGGTTTGTTGCGAGTTTCACTCCAAAACTATTGCACTGTAGTTCACTTGCACTTCGTCCGCGCACTAGCGTCCCGAGCGCGCGGGCGCGGACCGCGGGGCTGCGGGGGCTGCGGCTGCGGCGGCGGCGGCGGCGGCGGGGGCGCGGCCGCGCTCAGTTCAGCTCGCGGTCCTCCAAGAACTTGTACTCGAACGTGAAGCCCTCCTTCTTCCGCTGCCCCCACTTCTCGTAGTCAAAGTAAATATATGTGCCCTGGAACAACAATGCCTCTCTGTAGTCATAGTCATAGTGTTTTATTGATAACATAAGTTACAAGTGAAATAATACAAATAAATTAAATTAAAATAAGTAGAGTTAAATTAACATGTCAATTCGATACTTTAAAAAAAATCAAAAATTAAATTAAATTTCAATAAAAAAGAAGTAGTAAAAAAAACAAATAATTCGAATTAAATAAAATAATAACAATTTATTGATTAATTTAATACAACACGCTAAAGTATATCGTACTGCCGTCTGCCACAGATAATATAATAAGTCATCATCATTTTAGCCGTAGGACGACTAACAGTACATAATTATATATATCCACTTATACAAAACGTAAATTGGACTATTAAGTTTTATGCGAGAAGTCTAGATGGCACCACTCACTGTAAGTGTTTTGGCCTATTTTGGCTTTACTTAAAGCGACAAATTAAATAATGTACTTTCGTTTGTTCGCGATAAGAACCCATGGACAAACGTTTATACAGGGGAGATTGTTTTTTCAAATATCCCTGTTTCTATGGCTTCAATGATGATGACATTTATTATTTTTTATTAGAAATTGTTATTTTTTATTAAAATTTGCAATAAATTTTGTCGCATGTTTGCGGTTAACTGTCTATCGCATCTGGTCTAGGTTCGACCCGCGACGGTGACAATATCGTCGACCCATCTTGCGGCTGGATAACCGACGCTCCGCTTCCCTTGCTTTTAAATTACTTCATATCTTTTCTATTATAAATAGGAAAGATTTGATTGTTTGTTTGTAATGAACAGGCTCCGAAACTACTGGATCAATTTCCAAAATTTGTTCACCGATAGGAAGCTACGCTATCTCCGGGTGACATAGGCTACTTTTTATCCCTGTATTCCCACGGAAACGGGAACTACGCGGGTGAAACCGCGAGGCGTCCGCTAGTATTAAATAATTTGGTATATAACGTTACAACCACTTAAATTTTAAGGTGTTGTAAAGTTTTAGCGAGGTTATAGGTCGGACGAACAATTAATGCAAGTACAGATTGTAGTTATTTAATTCTGATATAATTTTGTCCAAGGCAGGTTTACTTGGTGGTAGATCTCCTTAGCAGGAGGTCGTCTAGGTAGGTACCACCGCAGTACCAGTTATTCTGCCGCTAAGCAGTAGTGTGTAAGCGTTACTGTGTTCCGGTTTGCAGGGTACTGCAGCTAGTGAAATTACTGGGCTGTTGAGACTAACTCTATCAAAAGTCTCAAAGTAATGAGCGCCAAAGCAGTGATGCCCTGGACTTTGTTTTGTTACTTAAAGTTCTGTGTATCGCTGCGATGGTCATGGACAGTCGTTATCTCTTACCATCAGGAGAGCGTCTCGTACGTCGCATTACTTTTGACATAAAAAAAAAGCCTACCTGTTCATACTCCTCATTGATAACCTTAGGCTCTTCGTGCCTCTGAAACCACATCATGTATTTTGTGTGGAACCGCCAGCTCTGCTTCTTGAGCGCCTTGGCCGCGAGGTACTGCGCCTTCGTGCCTTCCATGTAGTAAAACACGAAGAATAGCGTTTCCGTCGATAGCCGCTGGAAGAACTCCACCGAGTCCGAATGGGGAAGTACAACCTTGGGAATTTTTAAAGAACATCGTTAGCAAATTTATTTGAAACTAGCTGTGCTCGCGACTCCGTTCGCTTGGATGTTCGGCGAGGAAAAAATTATGTTTCAGCTAGATAAACCGAAGCGCATTTCTAGAATGGTGCGTATAATTTCAATTAACATAACTTTTTTGTTTGTTACCGATTGAAATAAAACCTATACTTAAATATTACGGGAAGCTTGCCACAATACATGAGTAAAAACCACATTCAAATCGGTTGAGCCGGTTCTGAGATTACCGAACAGTGCAATCATTTAAAAAAAAATGTACAGAAAAAAACACATAATTATGTGTATAGATTGAAAGCGATGGTTTTTGCGTTTACATCCCGTTTGAGATGTACAGTGCACTTCCTCGAACAATAGCAAAGGATAAGCGACAGCCCTGTTGGCTCATTGGCAGCATGTCTGCTTCAAGAGCTGTGGGGCGTGGGTTCGATTCCCGCCCAGGACAAGCATTTTGCGATATAAAACAAATGTTTCTTCTGTGTCTGGGTGTACTGTATGTATTATAAGTATGTATTTACAAAAAAAAATATTAATTATTCTATCAGTTTCCTGACTCCCATAGTTCAAGCTTTGCTTAGTTTCGGGTCAGATGGCGCTGTGTGTCCTACGATATTTATTTACAAGTAATTTTTTCTGTTTTTTTTTTCATATTGATAAAATCATTTTATATTTGACATAACTATGTTATGATATTTTTAAATGTAAATGGAAAAATAACCTGTAACTTTGGTGTTATCAATTTAAAAAAATATAGTTACCCGTGCAGAACAAAACCCTGGATCCTAAGACTGCGTACCTGGTTGTAATATATGGGCGTGTTGCAGATATTCCTAGGCAGGTAGTGGCGCGTACGCTCCGAGTCTGAAGGGTGCGGCATGTGGTAGAACGCAGACTCCATCATCTGGAACTGAAGCTGGTGCTCCTGGAACCATACACGTGATCCTTTTAAAACCTTTTGTTTCATAAATTTTAATATAAGTTCCACAGAAAGCGTTAAAAAAAAACTGATGGGAATCGAACTTGAGTAATAATGTAATCTAATCGTTAGTCGAATTTTACATTTGGATAAGATATAATATAAAAAATTATAAATACCAAAATACTTTCCTTTAGCTTCGTTGTTATCAAATGAAATAAAAACAGACAAGTCAAGGCGCGAGTATACTCACATTGTTGAGTGGCAAGGGTCCCAAGGGAGCGACGCCGAGTAAAGGCGGTATGTGAGCCTGCGCTACTGAGATGCCTCTTCTGACGTTCTGAAACGTAACCAAATCAAGGAATTAAAGGATTTTTTTTAATGTAAAAAGTAATGAGACGAACGAAACTCTCCTGATGGTAAGAGATAAAGCCTGTCCATGACCATTGCAGCGATACACAGAACTTTGAGTAACAAAACAAAGTCCAGGGCATCACTGCTTTGGCGTTCATTACTAACAATGTTACTATTTAATGTTCAAAACGGCTAAATTTATAATTTCTTCAGAGCTTTATGTGCCGTTAACGTCTATGATGGAAGTGAACGATTACATACAATTTTTACTAATTCAGAAACAGTTTTATTGTGATGCGTGTACCTGTGATGTGCAAAGGTCGAGTCCCGCCCGCTGCACAGCTTCCTGTGCCATGCTCTTGAGCGACGCGGTGACGGCGCCCGCCGTGCCGCTCTCGCTGCTCGACACACTGCAGTCACAAAACAAGCTGTCATGCAATACGCTATCTAGATGTCGCCACTCTCGGCGCGTGTTATGAGCTATTTCGGATGTGCGTTGGCAACTTCGCCGTCAAATCAGTAGATGGCGCTTATTAGTGGTTTTTTTTTCAGTTCCACCAGTATCCGTGATCTTTGTCAACTTAACCGCCTTTTTTTAACTTTAAATAAATTAAAAAACTTTAACGCATACATATGACGAATGTGTCAACCATCGCCCTCCTAAACTATATTTTTATTAATGAATTATTGGAATTTACATGGATTTGGCCTCTCCTGTTAAGTTTACACAAACCTGTAGTAGGAGAGACACACTTTTAAGAAAAAATGTAAACCTTCAAATACACTTTTTTATATAATATATTATAATACAAAAATCCATTATTATACAAAATCCGAGGGAAGAGAGCGACCCGATATACGATGCCGCTGCAAGGAGCCTTTGACGGTGAGCTTTTTTTTTATGGTTGACAGGCTACGTGTTTGACCACAGCTTACCTGATGTTAAGTGAAGGTGTGGTCGAAGATGGTAAAGCACATCTAGCCTGGAATGCAACTGGCTCTCAAGTGAGGCTGCCGGAACACACCGTTAGGTGCTTGGCGGCAGATTTTCAACTTGAGGGTGGTAGCTAGCCAGCCGAGTACTAAAGTACCCTACCACCATGCAATGTTTTCCTCACGATGTTTTCCTTCACCGGCAGCTCAAGCTCATTGTTGAGGTTTGAACCCACGCCCTTCGGCATGCGAAGCCACTGAGCTATCATCGCTACAAATGAATGCTCGAGGCATGCAAATAGTGAATTTTGATTTGATCATGATTTAGGTTGTAATATATCTCACTTGTTGACGACGTGGTGCGGCGGCGTGAGGTGTGGGGGCGGCAGCGCGGGCCCGTTCACCGTAACCGGTGAGTGCGCCTCCGCCACCGGCTCCGTCCTCCCCGCAGACACAAGCGACACGGGGTTCTTCGGGGTCTAAAGACGGAAACAAACCTAGATCTTCTTCTCCAGGAGAGATAATTGTGACGCATGTATGACTGTATGTATATCAGCGTCAAATTATTTCACATTCAATTTATTTTAGACCGGTACAGCCAACAGTAGCCGGTGCGAATTTAACCGCTGCCGCAGGCCGTGCTTGTTTAGTTTTTAGACAAAATTAAATAAATGATAGGCAGAATTGCACCAATAACACCTATACCTACTCAAAAAGACGTTAAAGACATTATTATTAAATATTTAATTAGTATCATGATATGTACAAATCGTACATATGTGTGGAGAGGACTTGGACACCTATTGAGACCTAAGAAGTTACTCTTACGATACAGACAGTGCTGTCCGAAATACGGCAACACCAGATACGATGCCTACAGTGGCAATAAGAACAAGCAGCGCAGAATAAAACATTTTTTTTTTTTTTACTTTTGCCATCACACTTTGTACATTATGCCAGTGTCAAGTATTTCATATTTTCAAGTGTATTATAAAGTTTCATTAAAGTCCAGTTCATGTCCTAATAAAGTAGTGATGACTTACATCAATTTCTGATGGAGTTTTGAATAAACAACATAGATAAACATGTTTTCCCATTTCATATCACTTTCCCACAACAGCGTACGACTCGTTTAAAGTGAAGATTAAAAAAACAGTGTTTTGAACATAAAGAATAGAAGTTTTAAACATAAAGAATAGAAGAAAAAAAAACACATCTTTTGGAAAATAATACAATGCAACGACATCATCATCCTAAATTAACTCATAGTGTTTATTATTCGCGTCGTCGGCGCTGTTAACGTATTTAGGATCGCGCCCAGTGCGTTTTGTTTATACTCACAGGTGGTGGCTGCGTCACGATGGGCGGTAAATGTGTGACTGTGTGCGCCACAGAACTCGATATCGGACCATTCTCCGCTACTTCTGCAACAAAAATACAAATAATTTTATTGTTTACTTCAAAACTACAAATCATCATTAGCAACCCGGTTGCACCATAACTTTTTTTTTTAATTTTTTTGGCCATTGGGTTGCGCATCAGTCTTTCGTTGTATTGCTGCAGGCAATATCTTTCCAGCTAATGGCAACAATAAATTTACCTTCCGAATTAGCCGTTTTTATAAACGGTCGCATTGCTGGGTACGGGCTTCTTATCAGGAGGGTATAGGTAATACTGGGTAAGGGTAAGGTCATAGTTTACTATGCTGGCCAAGTGCGGGTTGGCAAACAATTAAATTAAGCCAAAGCTAAATAATAAAAATGTTAAACCAAATTATATTTGAGTAACTACGTAAGTTAAGATGAAAATTTGTATGATTTAGAGAAAAGTATGTGTGTGTTATATGTAGATACATATTTGATACAACTATTAAGAGTAAAGGTGGTTATTCTACTTTTGTTAGTAGGTTTTTCATAGACATGTAGTCAAGTTTCCTAACTTGTCATTAATGCAAGTTTATCATAAAAATTTGGTACATTTATTTGGTACGTTCATATAATATAATTGGAATATATTACATAGTTATGTTTTTTAAATCAAAATATAAATCTGTTTATGTCGAAGATTATATTTAGAAAAAAATAAAAACAAAAGTGGAACTAATGAATTCCATTCCAGGCTAGGTGTGCTTTACTATCTTCGATCATACCGTCGCTTAACATCAGGTGAGCTGTGGTCAAACACCTGTCAACCATAAAAAAAGAGAATGCAATAAATTGTCTTTCCAAGGGGATATTACCCGACTTGGAGTGCTTTGTCTTCGGTCATAATATTCCTTTACCAACAAGATTTAGTGGTCAAAAGTCGACTTATTTGCAATAAATAAGACATCAACACTCTTTGAATAACTTAATAACTTAGAATAACTAACTTGACTGCCTTGTTAGCTCATCTACAACGTACGTCTGTGTGTATTTAAAAAAAATATTAATAAGTATTTCATCAGATATCTGGTTCCCATAGTACAAGCTTGACTTAGTCGGAGAGGTCGGTATACATTTTGGGGCCCGCGGTATACAACCGCGTACCTACCCGCCGCCGTACGGGATGCACCTTCCACCGCGTGCTTCAGAACAAAGTTAAGATCTTGGCTGCTAGAGACCTTGTTTTATGACATTGACGAGTATTTCAAACTTAAATATGTATTATTGAATTACCTACTAGTAAGTAATCATGATTTTTTTGTCATGTCATTTTAATATATTGACAATATTTTATATTGGCATACTATTTTATTTTGACATGTAATCAGTGTTTTAAAACCGATTCAATGACATGTTTCAAATTTTAAAGTGACTTGTAACATTGGTGTTATCAATAAAAAAAATTGTATAAATTTGTATTAATTTGGGGCTAGATGACGCTGTGACAAATGTCTTAAGATATTTATTTATTTATTTTTTAAAATAGGCCTGGGCAAAGAATCTAAATAGTAAACGGTGATACAGTGAAACATTCGTATTAAAGCTATAAAGTGTCTACACTCACGAGAGCAGTCTTCCAAATGCTAATTTTAACCTATGTAGGTGGACATACATCATTTTATCTACTGAATTGACACTTGGGTGCTATCTGGAATTTCATCCTCACTTCGAGTCCATTGTGTGTCATAGCCCGATCGTAAAATAGGCCATTACATAAAATGTCGTCGGTGTAATCGAAGACGGTAAAAACACTTAGCCTGGAAACTAGCTTTGAATGACTCTCCTGAAATATCTCATCAGTCTTGCAACAGATTATTTATCTGCGTTAGATCGCTAAGCATTAGGAAGCCACTAAACAGTGCAGCTGACCTTATCAAACCACTTATAACGCGGGATTACCAAATGTCGGTGGCCACCTACCACCGAACTATTACGTTATATTTTTTTATGTAATGAGACAAAGAGAAGCTTTTCAATGGTAAGAGATAGCAAAGAGATAGCATGGTGGTAGGGTACTTTCTAGTACTCGGCTGGCTAGCTACCACCCTCAAGTTGGAAATCTGCCGCCAAGCATCTAACAGTGTGTTCCAGCAGCCTCACTTGAAAGCCAGTTCCATTCCATGCTAGGTGTGCTTTACCATCTTCGACCACACCTTCACTTAACATCAGGTGAGCTGTAGTCAAAACACCTAGCCTGCCAAACATAAAAAAAGATAACGTCCGTCCATGACCATTGCAGCGATATACAAAACTTTGAGTAGTAAAACATAGTCTTTTTTTTAAGGTTGACAGGCTAGGTGTTTGACCACAGCTCACCTGATGTTAAAAGTAAGAAATTCTAGGGCATCATCACTGCTTTGGCGCTTATTACATTGAGAAATTCGATGGTTAGTCTCAACAGCCCTGTAATTTTACTAGCTACAGTATCACAGTAATGTACACAGTAATGGACACAGTAATGTTTATACACTATTGCTACCTAGACGACCTCCTGATAAGAAGACCTGTCAAGCCCTGACAGCCCTGTTGGTTCATTAGTAGTATGTCTGCTCCAAGAGCTAAAAGGCGTGGGTTCGATTCCCACCCAGGACAAGCCTTTTGTGATATAAACAAATGTTTGTTATGTGTCGGGGTGTAGTAGGTACTGCATCTTTTATAAGTATGTATTTACAAAAAAAGAAAACTATCAGCTATCTGTCCTCCATAGTACAAGCTTTGCTTAGTTTGTGGTCAGATGACGCTGTGTGTAATGTCCTATAATATTTATTTATTTAAATATATTTTAAGTATGTTCATAATTAAGGTTCCTGACTGGGGCTGCCGGTATCGACATCAAAATAAAGAAATGTTAAACGATAAATGTGAATTTTACTAAACACACTCTACGTTCTCACCTGAAATAAGTACTTTCGTAAGCCAGTGCGCAGTAACTGTAGAGTACGAATCACGCATCATGCGTGCACACAAAACTGTTGACACGCAATGTTCATACTATACGTCCATACACTGTTACGATATCCACACTTTTCCACCGCTAAACAACGCGCCAACCACCGTTAAAAAAGACTACATTAAAAACAAACACACCCATCCTCAGTCAATTGACAAATAACATGTCAACGCTACGGACCCAGAACGGATGTTAAGACAATATCATCACGAAATATTGCACAATTGGAGTAACTTTACTAATGTGTAAATTATATATCACGATCTTACGTGATGTCCGCGACGCAGTAAGATTTGACGATATCGATCAACTCGCATACCAAAACAAATTTTAATCAAAATCGATTAAATTCCCATATGTTCGATTGACTGTACTACTAGTTCACATTCGATTTGCTAAATTGTTTATGGATGTCGCTGTTCTTTATCTAAAAACAAGGAGTTTTGGCGCGAACGCGGGAAGAGCCGTGTCGCTCCGTTGTATTTTTTTCCAAATTTAGTGTTTTGTCGAATGTTTATGCATAAAAATGGTGGTGTTTTATTCATAAAGTGCCGAATTACAAGCGTGAGTGTGGGAAAAATGATATAATGTGGTGAAACATGACTTTTCGTGTTGCTTCCAAAACTCAATCGAAGCTTTAGTCTACGTGAGTTGTCAAAGAGTGAAAATGTAAAGCTTCGGAGCCTAGTTCCATAGAAAGTTATATTTGAAATACTACATCGATGTACTCTTATGTAAAGTCTAGGCCGAAACTATTTATTTTTCTCCAAGGCCTTTATTGATTTTCTGTTAATCGTAACAGCCTAGTTACTTAAGGTTAATCGCCTTAATAGATGCCAAATAAATTTATGAGACTGAGTAATAATCATAACCAATTAATTGGTAATTACTAGTCAATCAAAATACAATTAAATGTTAATAAAAAAGCAAAGTCAAAAAGTTAAAACTAATACAATTGATGTCAGATCCTAATTATGTAAAGTCAAACACAAAAATAAAAGATGCAACTATATAATAAAAATTATATTGTAGTAAAATAAATTTAAAAATCTCCGACAGGTGTATAGTATTACTACTAGTAAAGCCCTTTCATCTGATACCCATATTGAGGGGATTGTGAAAAAATATGTAAGCCGCCATTTTAAGGCGGCGGCCATCCTAAACCGATTTTCATCAAACATAGCTAAGAACACTCACGACTAAGTCACTTTTCAAACAACAAAAAAAATCAAAATCGGTTCATTCGTTCGGGAGCCACGTTGCCACAGACAGACAAACACACACACAGACACGTCAAACTTATAACACCCCGTCGTTTTTGCATCTGGAGTTTAAAATAAAATCAATGAAAATACCATAATATATAATATATATACAATCATAATATAAAAAAATATCGCGGTAAAATCACTCTATAATCTAATAAAAGACATCGTCGAAAGGAGGTCATTGTACACTAGAAACAACTCGTACCATTGTCACAATTCTGAAATTGTGAAAATGAAGTCAGCTGTTGTATTGAAAAAGTACGTTGACCTCTTTTACTTTTATAGAAAGAGCGGTAAACAGGCAGACCGATCGCCCGATGGTAAACTCACCGTTGCCTATGGATACCTCCAACATTAGGGACGTTGTCGATGCGTGACACTCCCGACGCAGGAATGAAGTCAAAAAACTCATAAAAGCGTTATCCGCAGAACAAATAGTAAAAATGCTGAGGGAAACCACGTACCACGGATGCTAAGTGGTTAACTTGGGGCCATCAACAAGTCTACCAGCTCGACACTTTAAAGAGTGAAACTAGTTATTTTCTTCGGCATTTCAATGTTACGTCCATAGTAAAAGTTGTTTATAATGATGAGTAAAATAACTCCCTTTCGGCATTGTACAACTCAAACTTTTAACCCTGTATGCAGAACTGTTTTTTTTTTAATTCAAAATAGGTTCGCGTTTGACCATACTCTGCCTGATCTTAATCAGTAGTGTGGTCTAAGATGAAGCACGCTTACCTAGAAGAAACCTATATACTCTAGATTTGAAGACACCCATATTGTACCTAACAGGGAACACAGACTCCGGCAGAGTTCCATAACCTCGCTGTGCGAATGAAAAATGTGGAATCAAAACGCTGTATCGCTGACTGAATCCTCCAGACGCAGAACTCACAGGGCGCAGCCCAAGAAGATGGATTTAACTATTGTCAAATTGAACAGACACACCAGGAAAATATAACACGGGAGAGTAGATTTGTAGCAACCTACTTTAGGGTCGGGTATATCACGACTTTTAGCAATCAGTAAAGGAACCCCGGACGACTACGTACTTGGTTTAGGTCAAATTCCACTAAGCTAAGCCGGTGTGCGAGTCTTCTATTTGTATAAGTAATTTGGGGGCAATTCTAGTGTTACATACATATAGCGTAGCGTAGTGTATAATCGTTGACCTTCTTAAATATTTCAATAATAACGCTAGAAGTTACACGGTCACACTTTTTATAGAACGATGACTGTAATAACATGAAAAGGTTACGCTGCCTACACGATCTTCATTAAAAACAGATTTATAAACACATGGCTTTTTAGTGCTCAAAATTTCCGGACCAGACATTGATTTAAGAAAATAAATGAAGACAAAAACGTGGCAACTGTAGCAAACTGCGCTGAAATGTTTAGACAAAAACTATAGAAAGCAAATACTCATATAGGCATTGTTGATCATAACAACAGAATTAAAATTATGTCTATCGATATATGTACACATACATCTATACTATTATAAAGAGGAAAGATTTGTTTGTTTGTAATGTATAGGCTCCGAAACTAATGAACCGATTTCAAAGATTCTTTCACCGTTGAGAAGCTACACTATCCCCGGGTGACATTTACGGTGACGGCTACTTTTTATCCCTGTATTCCCACGGAAACTACGCAGATGAAACCGCGAGGCGTCTGCTTGTATCCTACACATGACTATAGAAATTTAAACTCTTCACGTGAATTTGTATTCGGAACCTCAAAATCAGTTTGTAAACAAGTTATCATAACATTTGTCCTTGTGTATAATAATGAACCGTAAACATAAGAAAAAAAAGCATTAATTAACAACAATTTTTCATGTCTAGTGATGTTGGCAACAACGAAAAGCGAAACTTTCACGTGACAGAACAACTGACGCAAACTCCGCTTTGTTTACCTCCTTGGTGCGTAACCAATCGTCACTCGACGATGAGAAACATGCAGAAAACGAACCACGCTAAAACAATAACATTACATAACCGCCATTGAACCTCAATACGTACAAAAAAAAAAATAGCAAAACACTGCGCATTAGATGAAAAATAAAAACATACCCTGATCTGCGAAATGAACACTGAGAAAACACATGCACACACGAATCAACAATGTTTACCATGGTCCATATTTTATCCGTCGTTTAGGCGCGAAATCATTTTTTTATTTTTCTTTTTTTTTTGCGGTTTTATGTACAGGTACAAGTTAGTGATGGCCGGCGATTGGCGACTGACGGTCGTGCCGTTGGGTGGACGCCAAGCCGCGTACGCCCGCTGGCATCGCTCCAAGACAATCGTTGCCGCTTAGTAATAACCCTGTCGGCGTCTCATTCACAGCCGATAACGCGACGTTGTTTATTTTGTAAACAGAACACTGTTATCGCGAACTGATAACGAGTTAATTATTCATCACTGACCAAACTATTTTTATTTTCTTCTCAATAGGTTCGCGTTTGACCACATCTAGCTTGATTATAATGAACGATGTGGCCTCTATATATATTACTATTAAAGATAGATAGATATAACTCTTTATTGTGCACACCATAAACAGAAAAAAGTACAGAGAACAAAAGAACCTTATGAGCTAGTGCCACAAGTGGCGGCCTTATCGCTAACAGCGATCTCTTCCAGGCAACCAAGAAAAGAAAAACACGATAGATAACATAAGAAACAGACGGGAGATGTAACACTAATAAGAAAAATAAATAATAGTATATTAATAAAACGAAATATTTACATATATAAATATCACTCATAATATATAGGTGTCTTAGCAGTACCTTAGCTGTTACGCTGGAACTTTTTAACGTTTTTCCAGATACGATAACATCAGCTACGCGACAATGTCTCTTCATATAGGTGCCGAACGATTTGATTCAACGTCTTTAATCAGTACGGCTAGAAATTAAATACTACCGGCTTCCCTCTTTTAGGAAAGATATAATCTACGTTTTTTTAGGGTAAGAATAGTTAAGTGTGTGTCCTTCATACTTGACCACATTATCGCTAACAGACAAGTTGATGAAAATATAACATATTTTATGAATAAATTTTATTAACATATTATTTTATAACTTGTGGATTTCATTTCACTTTCCTAGTTACTGATTCACCCGAAATTTGAAAACCCTTACGATTGCATATTATTATTGTATTCATAGGGGAAAGATTTGATTGTTTGTATTGAATAGGCTCCGAAACTACTGGACCGTTCTTTCACCGTTAGGAAGCTACACTATCTCCGGGGACATAGGCTACTTTTTATCCCTGTATTCCCACGGGAACGGGAACTATGCGGGTGAAACCGCGAGGCGTCCGCTAGTGTATTATAAGTATGTATTTACAAAAAACAAACTATTTAAGTATTGTATCAGTTATCTGTCTCCTATAGTACAAGCTTTGCTTAGTTTTGGGGTCGGATGGCGCTGTGTTTAATGTCCTATGATATTATTATTGTTACTTTAAAGAATGAAAGGGCTTAAAAAACCAAATTAGCAAGGTTTAGTTTCGATGAAAACCCTAAAAAAGACATCCGTTACCTTCGAAATCCGTGGCGATTGTCATTGTGCCGAGAGGTAGGTGATTCGACGCAGCCACAGGCATTTTAATCACTTAACTGAATTTATTGAACAAATAACTTTTGTGAAGTCGATTCATAACTTGACCACTCCACTGGTCTACCAGTATCACATTAAAAATTATTCTATTCGATTCTTGGTTAATGGCTCTTTTTAAAGAATTTTCGTAACTCGGCCCTCGTTACGTAGAAAAATCTAAATAGACTACAAATTTTATAGTGCGGCTCATGCGAGCTAACAAGCAAAACTACCCACATTTAAAAAAAAAATGTTTTTATTTATATTTGGTACTTTTCCCACTGGAATTACATGTTTTAGTTTAAACACAATTTCACATGTTTAATTTAAATTTTTAAGTTTTTTTTAAATCAATAAAGGTTGGTTTTTGATCACACCTAAGTTGTTAAGCAGAAAGTCGTCTAAGAATTCTAAGATGAAGTAAGTTTACTTAGAAGAAACCTGTTTTTACTCTAGAATTGTAGACATCCGATTAGTATTTCGCTTTTTGCGGATGTTTTTTGACTTTATAATGTTGACCGATTTCAAAAATTCTTTCACCGTTGGGAAGCTACACTATCCCCGGGTGACATAGGTGTCTATCCCTGTATTCCCACGGGAACGGGAACTACGCGGGTAAAACCGCGAGGCGTCCGCTAGTACTATATAATCAGATTCAAATTATTTATTCGCCTTATAACAATATCCCGTTATACTAGGTATGACATTTCAATACAGTCAGTTTGTCAGAAATTAAAAAATTATACTATCTGTCAAATAAAATCGGAATGCCATAATTAATCATGTAAATGTCATATTGAGTCAATCAATTAATTAAATAGTAAATAAAAAAATAAAAGTAATAAATATTACGAATTATTTTGACAGCCGTGGTGGTTTATTGGTAGTATGTCTGCTTCGAGAGCTGAAGGGCGTGGGTTCGATTCCCACTCAGGACTAACATTTGTGTGACTAACATCGATGTTTGTTCTGTGTCTGGGTGTACTGTATGTATTATAAGTATGTATTTACAAAAAAAAAAAAGTATTTAAGTATTGTATCACTTATCTGTCTCCTATAGTACAAGCTTTGCTTAGTTTTGGGGTCGGATGGCGCTGTGTTTAATGTCCTATGATATTTATTTATTTACTTTTTATAAAGCTTATAAAATGCGTTCGAAGAAAGAAATGAAGTGTATGTACCTATTTAAGTTTTTTCAAGATATGACTGATAATATTATTAGGTATTTACCAGACGTTATTTTTTACACATAATAGATTAATAGAATTGTTTCATGTCTACGAATCATAAAACATAGAAAAATATAGAAGTCTTCGTTTCCTATAAACAAATACCAGATTTTGAGAAGTCCGTATATAAAGTATGAGAAGTGCCCATTATCGCTACTTTGGCGCACATTAATTTGAAACTTTCGAAGTCTCAAAAGCCCTGTTATTTTACTAGTTGACCGGAACACAGTAATGTTACACACTACTGCGGTGGTACTTACGTAGACGACGTCCTGATAAGAGGATCTACCACCAAGTACCCTGAACAATGTTTTGCTACTCAAAGTTCTGTGTACCGCTTCAATGATCATGGGCATGCGTGTTGTACCATAATACAAGAAATGGACAGAGGCTCGTTGTCGCCCACCAACCGAGATTGACACTGTTGCGTAAAAATTGCTATGACATGTGTATCACTGTATATAACCTACCGACATCGCTAAAACGCTTCCTTATACGATGTTCCGAAAAAAAACTTAAGACTTGGTTAGTAGAAATATGTTACTATTGTTTAAAAGGTTTTCTAAATGATCTTAAAATGCAAATAAATAAAAAAATGCAATGATCTCTAATGCTTTACTTAATTTTATTTTATTTTGACAAATGTATGCATGTATCACTAAACTATCTCTTGAGGATCATTCACTTAAAACTTGCCATTGCATTTTTTTTTAATTTATACTCTTTTCTGCAATTTTTTTTGACTAAATTCAATAGCCGATTTACGGCAAAATAGGAGAACTAATTCAATAATTATAATAACATCAATGTAAACCCTAAATTTTGTGAATAAATTTCATTTCATTACCATCAGGAAAGCGTTTCGTTCGCCTCATAGCTATTACAAAAAAATATATAGGTATAGAAAAAATGCATTCTACACAAAATCAATCCGTATTGTGTCGCGTTTCGTGTGAATTACTAAATATAATAAGGCCCTCAGGCCAGTAAATGTTCACCATACCTGTGTTAGGTGGCCTGACGAGAGGCGTGTGCGGCTGGTGCGGCGGACTCGGCGCTGAAGGCTGTTTGCTCGGCGTCGACGCGCCCGACACCGCGTTGCTTACACTGCGCACATGGCACAACTCTTATGTATAGTTAAGGTTAATACGATATATTAAGAATTATTATTAATTACCGGTCATTATTAATACAAACCAAAAACGGTTAAATTGATAAATTCATCATATTGACGGGTTTTTATTAATAATTCATTTTTACTCGTCTCACTCTCTCACTTAAACCGCATTCAACGTCTTTGGGACGCAAGTGAGAAGCGGCGGGGGAAGAACTTTTTGCGACTTTTTAGTATCTTAAGACGACCTCTGCGAGGATTTACTCAAAAACAGATACAGCCGTAGCAATTTTTTTATTTTATCTCTATCTTTGTGATCTATCGAAAAACATGTACATATAGTAAAAAAAAATAATCAAATTCCTTTAACTAACACCAATTAACAATTATAAATAATAACCGGTAACATGATAAATAAGTTCAAATTTATCATATTAATAACAACTTGATGTGGTTATTTATTAATAGGTACCGATAATTATTAATACTGACTGAATTTATTATAATAACTGAAACATAATTATACATTAATTAGTTTAATTACTCACCATGCGTAAACGCTGGCTATATTCTTAAACGAGACAGCCAGAGAGCCTAACATAAGCCGGCCAATTGAGGATGGCGCCGCGTACAATAAAATCTAACAACGTGCGACTTCATAAATTGATCAGATTATAATAAGCTATTTGTGACATAAATATAATATATGTAATTAAAAGTAAAAATAATAATTGCTCTTTTTTACTTATATGCCTTTCGGGCTGTGTCGACTAGAATATACAGCAGGCTAAATAGACTGCCCGAGCATGGCTCGCGATCCACGTTTTTATCTCACTCTGAACCGTAATGACAGAACGAGACAGAAGCGCGCTTTCCGAGGCTTGCTCGGTTAGTCTGGACTATAAGATAGACTTCCGAGCAACACAGTCATGTCTATAATCACATGCAGAGATCGTATATAAAAAAAGTTGTATAGACATTTTTGTTTTTTTTGTTGTTTTTTTAACGTGAGTAATCCCGCATAAGTAAAATAGAAATGTGTCAAAACCACGTTAGTTTCCATAGCAAAATAGTACAGACATTTTTTTTTTTTTTTTTTTAATGGTTGACATGCTAGGTGTTTGACCACAGCTCACCTGATGTCAAGTGAAGGTGTGGCCGAAGATGGTAAAGCACACCTAGCCTGGAATGCAACTGGCTCTCAAGTGAGGCTGCCGGAACACACCGTTAGATGCTTGGCGGCAGATTTTCAACTTGAGGGTGGTAGCTAGCCAGCCGAGTACTAAAGTACCCTACCACCATGCTTTGGTTTCCTCACGATGTTTTCCTTCACCGGCAGCTCAAGCTCATTGTTGGGGTTTGAACCCACGCCCTTCGGCATGCGAACCTACCGCGCTAACCACTGAGCTATCATCGCTACAAATCACATGACATGTTTCCCACAAATCACAATGACATGTTTCCCACGAAATGAATGACGACTCCTTGGTGTTAGAATTACGCTTGTCATATGCTAACTATACACATCTAAATACGTAATATTTACGATTGATCAAAATCAAAATCAAAGCGACGTTCTTATTTATGTACCAACATTTTGACATCCGTAGGTCCTACTTATCAAATAAATACATTTTGATTGATGTATTTAATACATTCAAGGTGTTTGTGTGTGTATCAAAATTACTGCCCGTATATCCAACGCAATTGTAGGATCAAGGAGTCATCACGAATTGTCTTTCGCACGTTATATCTGTATTTATTTTGTGGGACATAAATTTTATAAAACCCCTTAGTCTTGCCTACAGGTTCCTTGATTGCACATTTTAAAGTTTTCCAAGCGAGCAATTACAAATAGCATTTTTATTTACGTGAATTTAGCAAACACTATATTTCAATTCACGTTTAATTACATCAGATTAGATCTGCCTACATTTTAAGTTTCTCTATTAGCGTTATCGAATATATCTGAGGTTTTCCGTACATAACAGAACGGGATAACTGACGAAGGCGTCACTACGCCGAAGTAGAGCCCGCTCGGAAATCCACTGTTAGAACCTTAACCGAATCGGTTGGACCACGTTTGAAATCCACTCTTCACTCCCACTTTTCTACCATCAAATTTACGTTTTATGCGACATCTGTACGAACAACTTTATGAAACATTTTTGCAACATATTTTCTTCGTAAAAATAAGTAAAATATGCAATTTAAAAAGAAAGAGTAAAGAACGTAATCAAACAGAGTTCTGATCATTTCAAATTGTTTGTAAGGGATCATAAAACCAAAAGAGTATCATCGAAATGTACGATTTCCCATCTGTCAATTTGTATTGACAAAATGGTATTGCATAAAGCTTGAAGTCACGTCGCGTGATATCAGTTTTGTTCCAATACTAGTAGATAGAAAGCGCGTTGCGAAAATCAAATCGAGTCTTTTTGTCGTGCGAAGCTTAGACAAATATACTACATAGAGAACTGAGGGAAAAGGACGTATAGAAAGTAGGTACCTTCATTTTAGTTCTGTGCGGTTTTTAGTTTAATATGCAACATTTCATCATCATTATAAATTAGATTCATCAATTCGCCAGATAAACTAGACAACAAAACGAATTTAAAGCAATGCGATATCGATGATAAAAAGCTCTTGCAATGTTTTTCTGCTTCAGAAAAAGGTTAAAGGCGAACAATTCTTTCATTTTGTAGTATGTGACATCGTGAGGAAACGATAGCATGGTGGTAGGGTACATTCTAGTACCTACTCGGCTGGCTAGCTACCACACTCAACGTGAGAATCAGTCGCCAAGCACCGTGTGTTCCGACAGCCTCACCTGAGAGCCAGTTCCATTTCAGATTACATGTGTTTACCATCTTCGACCACACTGTCACTTAACATCAGGTGAGCTGTAGTCAAACATCTAGCCTGTCAAACATTTAAAAAAACTTTATACTTTTATCGTTTACTCTCAGCTGATGGTGCACATAAGATTTCTCCACTTATATTATTTATATAGGGATGCTGTGTCTATGTCATATTGGTAGCCTTATCTTATTTTCGCATGATGGCAAGACAAGATTTTATCACGATGCATAATTATGTTGCTCTCTAGTACTCTTTTAGTTTTATTCGAGTTAGTTCGTTAACTAAAATTAAAATACAGTCGGTTCACCGAAATACGGCTGCTGTCATGCTGTTATGTTCTCTGCAGCGATACAAAAACAACGCCGTAAAATTTACTAGAACAGACTATATTTTAAATTATGTTTATAAAGTAGGCGATTATGAATAAAATATGAGCTCGATTCATGCATTTGATGTAACGGGAACAAAAAACAATACAACCATAAGCTTTTTACACCCAAGAAATATTTTTTGTTCCCAATGACTGACTTTTTTTTTTGTCTTTTTGACTACCACAGAATATGGTTGAGGATTTCTTCATTGATATTAAAAATTTCACAAACATAATATGGAGTAGTGATAATTTTTCAATTTTTTTTTAATTATTCGAATAAATCGTCAACCAGAAAAAAAGATGTTAAAGAAAAAAGAGGGTCGATACAAAATAAATTTTGATAAAAATAAATTTTAGGGCACGAGAAGATATAAAAACCAATACTAGTACTTTTATTTCTACTTTACACAAAAAAGTATTACAATTTATACGAATAAGATTTCAAGATGTCATTTGACGTATTAAGCCGACAGCTTGAAAAAGCGTTAACAAACATCTTTGACAGACAAGAGAATTCGCAACAGTGCGTAAACCGCCGGGTAGCACGCGAATCAACCCGCCGGCACGATTTTTTCAAAACCCCGGCGGTTCCTCGACCGAGTTCAATTAAGTAGACATTAAAATCGCGAAAGCGAAACGCGACTTGCATGTCATTTAAAAGTTATTAGCCATCTCTTCTGTAAAGTCACGTAGGTCAACAAAAGAGACCAGAACAGTTCGCGCAACTCTTTTTGATTTCTGTGAATGTAAGAACAAATCGAAACCGCATACGCAGTACCACCGGAGATACGTATACCGCGCATTTACCAGCTAACCCTATCCCACCAGAGGCCTCAAAAAGATTCACGCGTACTATAAATCTGTCAATGAAACGCGTTAGAAAGGGATTTTAAGCAAGTGAACACAATTTTTATATCTCCTCGTATTGTAAGAGATGCGCGTCGGGGACTGACCTATTGTTTGATGCTGCGGAGTTATTGAGCAAGGAACTAACGTTAGACGTGCTATTACTGACCACGGCGGCGTTTACTGCGCGGACTGGGAGTGGTTTCACCGGCTGCAAAGTCAATAACATCATTTAGGATCCGTTCGGGGACTGCCAATTAGTTTTGGGCTCCGTAATATTGAGATGTTACCGTGATCATTTTTATGTGAGTGTGCGTCGTCGATATTTATTACCTTTACTTAATATTGGTATTAAGATTGCAGTTAGTTTTTTTTTAATGTCAAGAGATAACGCATGCCCATGACCATTGCAGCGATGCACAAAACAGAGCAACAAAACAATGTCCAGGGCGACGCGGGTTTGTTGCTCATTACTTTGAGACTACATTTCACTTGGTGGTAGCTCTGCTTCTCGAGGTTTTTTTATGTAAAAGTAATGAGACGAACGATGCGCTCTCCTGATGGTAAGAGATAACGCATGTCCATGAACATTGCAGCGATACACAGAACTTTGAGTAGTAAAACAAAGTCCGGGGCATCGCTGTTTTGGCGCTCACTACTTTGAGATTTTCGATGGTTAGTATCAAGCGCCCTGTAATTTCGCTAGGTGAAAGGGTGAAGGATGTGGGTCAATTATCACCCAGGACAAACGTGTATGTAAACTAAAAAGGTTTATACTGGGTTATAAGTTTTGTTATGTACTAAGTAAGTAAAAAGGAGGTCATTGTAGTCATCATAATGAACATTTATTGCTATGAGATCAACTCTGAAATCGCAATAAAAAAAATTTGCTGCTACATACGTTTTGGTCCAGGTTCAACGAACGTTTATTGTTTTTTTAATGTAAATTAAATAAGACAAACGAGACGCTCTCCTGATAGTAAGTGGTACCGCATGTCCATGACCATTGCAGCGCTACACAGAACTTTGTGTAACGAAACAAAGTCCAGGGCGTCGCTGCTTTGGCACTCATTACTTTAAAACTTTCGATGGTAAGTCTCAACAGCCCTGTAATTTTGCTAGCTGCAGTACCCTTTAAACCGGAACACAGTAATGTTTACACACTACTGCTTGGCGGCAAAATATCTCGTACTACAGTGGAACCTACCTAGACGACCTCCTGCTACCGAGTAAACACCGAGTTTACTATGGAGCAGCTGATTTTTTTCTCCATTGCAGAGTTGTACCCAAACTAAAAGTTTAGTGATGAGTACACTGACCCGTTTACGGCTTAGTAAAAGTTTATAACCCTGTATAAGTATTCTATTTTTTGTATTGACATATTATGGTACTTTATTTGACATTTTGTTACTATTCATTGACATGTAATCAGTGTTTTATAACTTTTTTTCAAACGATACACATAATTTTAAATGATTTTACGAAATTTGACTTGTAACATTGGTGTTATCAATAAAGTGTTAGTTTAGTTTAAAGCTAGATGGCGCTGTGTGAAATGTCCTCTAATACTTTTAATTACTCCGTCTCATGAGCGAGATTTGTAATTTGTGAAACTGCATATCACAGATGTGTTAGAATTTGGATTAAAATACGACGGTTTCTAAAAACTTCTTATCGTTCAATGTTATAACCGTCCGGGTGCCGGGTACAGGCATCATCTCATACAGGGTCTGTAGACCCAGGCGTAGGTTTAAGAGGTCCCTTTAAATATGTATTAACGCACACCTTCTCTGCCCGTGATCCCATTTCTGCCCAATCAAACTATTTAAACTAAATTAAACTTTAGTACTATTTGGATCCTACCAAAGCTGCCTTGGATATTCTTTCCAGCAATTTTTATAGACGCTTTTGGCAGGCCGAGGTTTTTTAGTAATTTTATACTTTGCTGGATTGTAAGTTCCGGCAGGCACCTCTGTTTTTTTAAGTTATGTGCATATTGCCGATGACTTCAAATGGTGAAGGAAAACATTGTGAGGAAACCTGCTTGTCAGAGAGCTTATAAAAAACGTCTCAAAGATGTGTGAAGTCTGCCGAAACCGCACTTGGCCAGCGTGGGACAGTTTACAAATACATAAGGTATTAAAAAAATCCGTTTTGGAAGTTTTGTTAGATGGTGATTGATACTATTTAATATTTCTCCGTTTATTAAACTTTGAATGCCAAAATAGCAATTGAAGAAAATTAGCAAAAAATAAATGTTTTTAAATCATGGTAACATCTCAATATTATTGAACTTCATTTAAAAATTTAAAAATTTTGTTAATTTAAAAAATTCGCAGGAAGAAATTCTGAAGCTAAGGATTATCTACTAACATTTAGGATGTTTAAAAATAAATAGCTAATATGGAAAGGGGAACATTTAATATTTCAAAATGATAACACACCGACAAATCAAAAGAATAAATTAAATAACTGTCAGCTTTTTGAAAAGGTTTTCTTAGGCGGCATTTCCATATGCACTGCCTAATATTGAAGCCTTTTCATTTTTAAAGTAAAATAGCAAAATTAGCTTTCATGATGAAAAATTCAGTTCAAGCTTTAAAAGAACCCAAAACTAATCATAGCATTTGTAAAATAATTTGGAAGATTGTAATATTAATACTCCACATAAAAACTACGAATTTATATTAAAATCGAAGTTAATAATGGCGCTTAATGAAATGATATGCGATGACAGAGCGAGACAGACTTACTTTTGGTACTATTTCTTCTTTCTTTCTCTTTTCAATGTCGATGGACTCTGTTGAGTGATTGTTCACTTCTAACGTTGGTGATGATGTAATTGGACTTGTACCTAAAAGTATTAAGATTTTAAGTATTACATAATACACATTTTTAATATAAACATTGTTTTATTTAACCAAAACGCCTGATGTGTTCTTTTTTTTTTATGTTTGACATGCTAGATGTTTGACCACAGCTCACCTGATGTTAAGTGAAGGTGTGGTCGAAGATGGTAAAGCACACCTAGCCTGGAATGGAACTGGCTCTCAAGTGCGGCAGCCGGAACACACCGTTAGATGCTTGGCGGCAGATTTTCAAACTTGAGGGTGGTAGCTAGCCAGCCGAGTACTAGAAAGTACCCTACCACCATGCTATGGTTTCCTCACGATGTTTTCCTTCACCGGCAGCTTAAGCTCATTGTTGGGGTTTGAACCCGCGCCCTTCGGCATGCGAACCTACCGCGCTAACCACTGAGCTATCATCGCTACAAAAGTTCTTCAAGATGGAGCACGCTTGCCTAGAAGAAACCAATTCACTGGCAAAAGACACCCAAATTGTATCTATCGGAGAACACTCACTCGGGGTAACAAATCTTACTTTTTATTGGAATCAAACTGTTATTTTACTAAAGTTTTAATTATTTGTTTAGTACTTCTATACAAGGTGTATGCTTAGGGAGGTTATAATAGTACTGATCATTATTCATAAGATACCAATGAATGGGGATTGTTAACATTTACCATCAGCTGATAAAGTGTAGTATAATTTTAATAATACATTACGAACTTAGGAAAGATATAAAAATCATTTATTCAACAAGCCCTCAAAGCTGGAATTGCTGGTTTTTATTGTAATTGTTTTTTTTTTAATCTTGTTACTTTTTTATCAAATCATATTGTAACTGCCTATTTTCGTTCCCGGGAGTGTTTCTCTTACACAGTTTGTATAATATTTTTTACAGATTTATTAACTTGGGGTGTACTAAGCCGAAAGGGGTGGTTCATTATAACTCAGCTTTAACAGCTGTGGGTGTGGGTTTGATTTCCCCCCATGTCAAAACATTTATATGACTAATATGAGAGATTAGATAAGTAATATTATGTTAGTCATATGGTTGTAGTGCAAGCTTTGCTTAGTAAGTAAACATACCTGAGAGCATACTAGTGGGCGATCCGGGAGATCCATTACTGTTGTTGCTGTCTGTAGTGGCCGAGGATGGTAGACCGACCCCGCTTAGTTCCACATCGTCAATTCCACATATATCGTCGTATATGGTGTCGTTTTCCTCGAATCCAGGGTCCAGTGATGATTCAATGTAATATTCTACGTCCTCTTTTATCCTTTTTATCTGGAATTGAAAACACAAATGAAGCTATATGCTTCATAAGTCCACTCTAGAATTTTCTGTCATAGCTACTAAGGAACAAACATGCAAATATGTACATGGAAGTAAAGAGTCCCATGGTTGTGAAACCACGTTTCAGGGTTTAAGCGGGTGGCCGCTATTCTATGATATTTGCATATTTTTTCGGAATAAAATGTAGCTTTTGTTAAAACTATCTCTAATGTAAAATAATGTCACTAAAATATTATTTTTTTCAATTATGTGAAAGTAGTGGGACAAACGAGATGATCTCCTGATGGTAAGAGATAAAGCATGTTAATGGTCATTGCACCTATTCATAGAACTGAATAACGAAACAAAATCCAGGGCATCGCTGCTTTTGGCGCTCATTACTTTGAGACAGTAGTTAGTCTCAATAGCCCTGTAATATCGCTAGCTGCAGTACCCTTCAAACTCAACACAGTAATGTTTACACAAAATTTGGCGGCAGAATAACTGGTACTACTGATGGTACCTACTCAGATAATCTCAGTAAGCTCAATTTTAGAATGGTGGTAGAATACTTTCTAGTACTCGGCTGGCTAGCTACCACCCTCAAGTTGAAAATCTGCCGCCAAGCATCTAATAACGGTGTTCCGGCAGCCTCACTTGGGAGCCAATTCCATTCCAGGCTAGGTGTGCTTTACCATCTTCGACCACACCGTCACTTAACATCAGGTGAACTGTGGTCAAACACCTAGTTTGTCAACAATATTTAAAAAAAATTGCTGCCAATGAGATTCGCCACCAAGTAAATATGTTGTGCCATTATAAATTGAAGTAGTCAGAAAAACATACACACAAACTTTTGCATTTATAATATTAGCCTGACGTGATATCACCTACACCTAAAGCATATTTTCAGTATTCAACAATCACATAAGTTTTTTAATTCATTACTTATAATATATACTAATATAATAGTAAAAAAATCTTATTGAATTTCAGGGAGACTGGATATCACTGTATCCACGGTTATGGGCAAACAGTATCTCTTACCATCAAGAGAGAGCCTCATTTATCTCATTATGTGTACCATAAACAACTTAAAATTAAAAAAAACATGAATGCCCACTTTTTTTTAATATAGCCTAGGGATGATAAGGATTCTAACGATACCCCATACATCCAAATCTGTACAGGCGTTTAAACGTTATGGTGGAATAATTAAACTCACATACATACATAAAACCTTAAAAAGTTACACATCTTTGTTGGGCAGTCATGTAAAAAAAACTTCAACAGCCGACTGCTCTGTAAAATGTGCCTGTTATAGGTATAACTAATGTTTTACAGTGTGGTTGCAGCTGTAGCATACATTTTTAATTTAAAGTCTAGTGTATTTCCGCTTAAGACATTTTGGTTAAAGAAGTGACAAAGATTTAATTTTAACATTTACTTAGATATTATATAAATTCTACACTATGATCAGCACATGTGTTTATTTAGTATTGATTGAATATGTTATTTAATTATTTTATTTTCTAATTTATATTATTCTGATTTTTACGATTACATGACAATTATTGCACCTTTACAGCTAATAAAATTATTACATTTAATTTTTGAAAACCAACAATACATATTTTTTAAACTGTATGATAACTGTGTAAGCATAGTACCTACATAGTTTAAGTATCTGTTTTAATAATTATGTCAATAAGTGATTCTATTCTATTCTATATTTTCATAAGATTTATGGTGTTGATATATTATGTCAGTATCATATATTGTCAAGAAATGATAACGATATAAATTTCTTTGACCAGATTTCCATATTTATCTTTACAAATTACTAGCAGACGCCTCGCGGTTTCACCCGCGTAGTTTCCGTTCCCGTGGGAATACAGGGATAGCCTATGTCACCAAGGGATAAGGAATCTTCCCAACGGTGAAAGAATTTTTGAAATTGGTTCAGTAGTTTTTGAGTTTATTCGTTACAAACTTACAAATCTTTCCTCTTTATAATTGTTTTTAAATTAAATCCTTGTCACTGTTCTAATACTCAAAATGAACTTCTGGAAAGTAACACCTGAATATTTTTTTTATACTTAATAGTTTTACATTTGACCACCATCTCACTTGATGTTAAGTGATGATGCGGTTAAGATGGAACACGCTTGCCTAGCAGAAATCAATAATTTATTTTCTTTTTTTCTTATTTTAATATAGTAATGTATTGTCAATCTCACCTGATCAACTTCGACTGACATGTTGTCAAGCATTCTTAATAGCGTTTCGAGTTTCTTTATGTGGAACCTGTGCTTCTCTAGTTTTTGTTTGAGCTCCTCCATTCGATCCTGTTTCTCTTTATCCAGCCGCTTCTTCTTACCAACTAGCAGTGATTCTACTTCACATTCAAATTGATCAACCTGCAATCAGAATGGTCGGTGGTTAGGCACCAGTATGACGCTTCACGATGGAATCACATCTAAAGACCATAAAAGTAATTGTAAAGCCTAGGCACAAGTGTTGTACAAATGACTAAGAGATTATTGAATTACTACTTGTAAGTAATTATAATATTTTTGTATATTATATTGACATAATTATTTTATATGTGACATATTACTCCATTGACATTTTCATTGTTTTGACATATGTAATGATTCTGATATTTTTAAATATGAATGGAAAAATGACCTGTAACTTTGGTGTTATCAATAAATGATTTGTATTTGTATTTGTAATGGCATTGTATAATATTAACACTTCAACGTCAACTATAAGTTCTCTATGCCAGCTGCCCTGGGTTGCCTTGGGTAGACGCTGGTAGGGGGAAATGCACAATACATCCCAAGTGGGACGTCAGTGCAGGGCCTATCGCCTTTGAAATATAACAATAAGTTCAAATTTAGTTTATTTACCAAGCTTACAGAACAAATGCAAAAATAGAGGATTTTTTTAATGGTTGTCAAGCCAGGAGTTTTACCACAGCTCACCTCATCTGAAGTGACGGTGTGGTCAAAGATGTTAAAGCACATATAGCCTGGAATGTAGGACTGAACTGGCTCTCAAGTGAGACTGCCGGACACCATTAGATATTCAAGGTATATATTTTGTTTATATCCGCTTAACAGAAGTATTAGTTACAACAGTGATGAGGAATTAAATTTAACTAACTTGAAAACCATTTAATTATTAAAAACATATCCAAAACTTTACTTAATATCTAATACTACAATTTGACATAAACTTTGAAAAAAATAAATAAATATATATATATATTTTAAAATAATAACCACAAGTGTTTATACCCTCTTCTCGCTGCAGTAACCACTTGCGGTCACGTGTTTCGCCTCTACACGAGGCATCCTCACGACCGATGTCTAACTTAGTCTACTTAGTTGCTGTTCTCAGATGATTGATTGATTCAAGCATTACTTTGCGGAAGTTTTTCAACTTTTCTATCAGTTATCTGGTTCCCATAGAACAAACTTTGCTTAGTTCGGGGCTAGATGGCGCTATGTGAAAAGTCCTACGATATTTATTTATTTATTTTTTTAAATGAAAAGCCAAGTAGTATGATTTTCTAGAATTCATAGTCATATTGCAAAATACACGTATGTACAATTGTACACCAAGTATCGGTAAAGGTCCAGTTTTTTTATATAGTTAAAAACTATGTTCCGGACGACACTGGGGTCGTCTTTTTTTTATTAGAACATATTTAAGAAGTTTTGGATTACAAGAGGAAGATCTATGTTGTTTTAAGTACTTATTGTTGATTACTCATGTTTAATTATGCTGGACACTTTATTCTGTTGTCCGTAGTGTCAAAACCATGTTAGTGTCCATAGTAAAGCAAGAACATTACATTCCAGGTCCCTCACCAATATAAGCAGTGTCTTTTCCCAATTCTCATTAACTATAATCTGAGTTTTTCCTTAATACTTATTCAAAATAAAATTATAGTTTTAAAAGAAATAAATAAATAAATATCGTAGGACTATACACACAGCGCCATCTGGCCCCAAACTAAGCAGAGCTTGTGTGATGGAAGTCAGATAACTGATAGAATACATACATACTTATGTATTTTGGAAATACATACAGTACACCCAGACACAGAACAAACATTTGTTTATTCACAAAATGTTTGCCCTGAGTGGGAATCAAACCCACGCCCTACAGCTCTCAAGGCAGATATACTACCAATGAGCCAACGGGGCTGTCAAAGAAAAGTTCAAAAACTCTTTATAACTGTAAGTTTATTTCCATAACACTGCAAGCAATATATTTATCAAGCTGTGTATGCCTGGCGCATGTATCGGAACATAACTTTTTTGCAATAATACGTGCTGTTGGCGTACATTAATAAATTAAAAAAAAACTAGATTTTTTAAATACGAAATAGGATTGCGCTTAACCACGCCCTGCCTGTTATTAAGCAGGATGCAGTCTAAGATGAAGCACGCTTACCTAAAAAAAAACTGTTTGCTCTGGATTTGAAGACACCCAAATTGTACTTTGCGGGAAAAACAGACGCCGGCAGAGAGTTCCACATCCTCGCTGTGCGTTTGAAGAATGTGGAATCGAAGAGTTTAGTCCGTACGTGGGGAATGTCCACCACCACATGAATGGCGTTTAGGCCTAGTCTGCCTAGCCGGTAATAGAACAGTGCTGGCGGAACCAAATTATGCAATTCCAAACTCCGAAATGAGACCGATAGAAGACAGAAAAATTTTTTTTCTAATGCGTCTTTCATACTATTACCTGTAAATTAAGCGAGTCGATGGAGGCGATAAGCCATGAAGACATCTCTTCCCTCTCTTTCTGCGCTGGGTCCAGTTTTTGCGCTGCGCCCAGTCCTTCTTTCGAGTATGCCTTCGTTTTTGTTTCCCGTTCCACCACTTTGAACCTTTCCATTTGCTGAAAAGGGAAAGGTGCACCATTAAATAACTGATACATTTGAATGTAACAGCGGAGGAAATAAATAACACTAATGAGGTACAAACATAGATAAGACAGCCGTATTTGTTCACTGGTAGTATGTCTGCTCCATGAGCTGAAGGGCGTGGGTTCGATTCCTACCCAGGATAAACATTTTGTGGTATAAACAAATGTTTGTTCTGTATTTATTATAAGTATGTATTTACAAAAAAAAGTATTTAAGTATTTTTTTTTTTTTTTTTATAGTAGATAGGCTTGCGTTTGACCGCCATCCCGCCTGATGTTAAGCGAAGATGCGGTCTACGGTGGAGCACGCTTGCCTAGAAGAAACCGATTCACTCGCGACTTGAAGGTACCCCAGACTATATTCATTGGGGAACACCCACTCGGGCAGCTGATTCCAATGTCTAGCGGTGCGCATGAAAAAGGTGGAATCAAACCGCTTAGTTCGAGCTTTTGGAACATCAACCATGAAGCGATAGTATGTAGTATTCATGAAGTATTCTATCAGTTATCCGACTTCCATAGTACAAGCTTTGCTTAGTTTGGAGTCAGATGGCGCTGTGTTTACTATCCTACGATATTTATTTATCACTTGCTAAAGATAATACTTAATACCGCCTTTTGTGTAATGTCCTTCATGCGGTGTCAAAAATGTGTTAATACAAGCACTATGGCACATTTTGATTTGAAGTACGGAAAGTGTTAACCTCGATTAGTTATTCTACCACTGAGCAATGTACACACACTACTTATTTCGGACTAGAGATTTTTTTTCCAATAATATTACCTACTTTTTTGTTATGGTTGACAAGCTAGGTGTTTGACCATAGCTCACCTGATCTTAATTGACGTTATCGAAAATGGTAAAGCACACCTAGCCTACAGTGGAAGTACCCTACAATGGAACCACCGTAGACCACATCTTCGCTTAACATCAGGCAGGATGGCGGTCAAACGTAAGCCTATCTATTATTAAAAAAAAAAGAACTGACTCTCAAGTGAGGCTGCCGGAACATGCCGTTTTAGGTGCTTGGCGGCAGGTTTTAAAACTTGAGGATAGTAGCTAGCCAGCCGAGCACTAGAAAATACTATGCTACTACCATGCTATGGTTTCCTCGCGATGTTTTCCTTCACTGGCAGCTAAAGCTCATTGTTAGGGTTTAACACACTGACCTATTATCGCTACAAAACATAACATCATCAAATAAAAAGGTATTACCGAGCTGAATTACGTACTTTTGACAGTATAAGCAATCTTGGAATATGCTCCAAAGCACTTTGATATAACATACAAATTTAGGTTATACCTAAAATCCATCAAATTGATTTTATGGTGGCGTCATGTACCCTACGACGAGCAAAGGTATGCCACCACATCTGTTAAAATAGTTGCTTAGAAGATACGAGGGTTACTACAAAGACTGCTAATATCATCTCCCTCTTTTTTGCGTAGACAGATAAACACGTAAGTGACACCGACCTGTTTTAGTTGCATATAAAAAAAAAACATTGTTAACATATAACATTGTTATTCTCGTTTAAAATTTTGATATCAAACAAAAATCAAGGCATATTACTTTCTAGGCAGAGATAATCAGGTTTAAAGTTTTAATGTCTTGTTTGTTTGCTTTGCTTTAATTAGCATGGTAAATAGTATATGTAGGTATTCAAAGTTGTTTACATACTCGGCTGACGTTTGCTACGGTTGGCTCTTACGTTTTTAGAGTTCGCTACCGAATATAGTAAACGCTATTACTAAGACTAGGACGTAATTTTACACGACTGCCCGAAAAAAGGAGTGCAATGTTTTCAGTGTTCATGTAGGTATGTATGAATTACTAGATGCGCCCGGCGGTGTTACCCGCTACATGTTCTTTTAAATGGAAGCTTATAACAAGCTTAATTACCGAATTAAAAAACAAATTCTAAATGACATTTTTTAATTTAATCTAATGATGTCCCATACATAAAAATATGTTCAAGCATTTAAAAATTATGGTGGAAAAAAACCTCACATCCTACTAATATTATAAACGCGAAAGTTTGTTACTCTTTTAAGCAAAAACTACTGAATAGATTTTGATGAAATTTGGTATGGAGGTAGCCGACACCCTGGATTCACATAGACTACTTTTTTACCCAGAAAACGCAGGGCGCAACTAGTACCAAATAAGCAACCTGCAACTGCAACTGGAGGTAGTTTAGAATTAAGTGAATGGCTGCTGCCGAGCTAGGATTAACTCCTGTATTACGGCAGACAGCATATTTACCAAACAAAACTTCTTCGTAAGGCAAGGACCTAAACAGTGATACGGAACCTCCGTTTCGCGGATTCGACTCATACTTGGCCGGATTTTTTAATAGCTCGCAATCTAGTTTAATTCTTTTACTTTTATCGTTGATCTTATTATTAAACATATTTTTATTTATGTAAGTAACGAGTCTGATGGTGTCACGATTTTTAGGATTGTACTACTATTTTTCATAAGCAACAAAAACAAGAAGATAAAAACGCAAAAGATGATTCAAAACAAGATTAAATATAAATAAATGGACGAAATCATAGATTTGTCAATATAATTTGTGAATGTTGTATATAATCTACTATAACATAAATAATAGATAGGAGAAACGTCCTTAGTTTAGATAAATAAACTAATGACATTTGATGACCAAATTTAAAGACCTTTTCTCCAGACTTAGTTCAGCTATTCATTTCAAATAAAAATAAATAACAAATGTGAACTCAACCACTGGAGCATCGTCAATAATAATACAAATTAAATCTACTTATTTATGTAAATAAATCCCGTAAACTGACATGTCCTGTGTGGTACGAAGTTAACTAAATACACATTGCTTATCTGCCAGTGATAACAGATCATGTCATAACCTGGAGATTGTGCATTTGCCTACCCTTTAACAGTGGACTTATCTAACTCATGTTGAACCAGCAGCATTCCATGGCTCAGCCAGCGATTTTTAATTTTCCTATAGGAAATTATCATCATAGTGTCGCTAAATTTTAACAAGATTGAAGAACTAAGTAGTCTTAAGCAGAGGTTAGACAAAGTACAACATATTCTAGAACATTATTGAGCTCATTGTTATTAACAACTTTAACTATGTGATAATGCAAAAGAAAAATGCTTTTCTATACATTTTGTTTAGTCTATGTATTGAGTAATACATATTAATACACTTGGTGGTAGGTCTCCTTAGCAGGAGGTCGTCTAGGTAGGTACCACCGCAGTACCAGATATTCTGCCACCAAGCAGTAGTGTGTAAACATTACTGTGTTCCGGTTTGAAGGGTACTGCAGCTAGCGAAATTACTGGGCTGTTGAGACTAACCATCGAAAGTCTCAAAGTAATGAGCACCAAAGCAGCGATGCCCTGGACTTTGTTTTAATACTCAAAGTTCTGTGTAGCGCTGCAATGGTCATGGACAGGCGTTATCTCTTACCATTAGGAGATCGTCTAGTTCGTCTCATTATTTTTCTCATAAAAAAAAAAAAAGAAAAAAAAATAGTGGGTAATTTTGTTTGTTCCATTATTTAAAAATTACAATGACGGGTAGAATGATAACCTTAAATGCCTAGTATAAAGAAATTACAAAAATAATTTGCCTGTCAAATGATATTGAGCTCTAAAACAATACCACGAAAACCAACATGCGAGCAGCAAACCTAATCTAGTTGGTTACATTATTGTACAACGACTTACTTGCAGTAAGGTTTAAAATTAATTATCTCACTAATATTAAAATGTTAAATTTTGTGTATATGCATTTGTGTGTTATTTCTTTAGACATTAACTAAATTTTCACACAAAACTAGACATATAAATAAACAAGCATATGTCAACTACTTTTTATTTAAAAAAATGCAGATGAAATTGCATTGCAAACTTTTTTTGTAGCTAATTTGTACATAGCCTACATCGCATAATACATTTTTTACTTATAGGGACATGAATACAGCCTTTGTGTATACCAATTTGAAAAGCTTTATGAATAGGTTCTTTCATTTCTTTGTATAGCTAAAAGGGTTACCATAGACCTTGAAAACCATGTTAAAGGCAGCCACACTGAACAATTCTAAACAAATATAATGCAGTTTTTTCAATAAGTACTAAGTGAAACATGTACTTTGTACATAACCACCTATGCTTTACTATATGTACATGAAATGAATGGCGTTTTTGGGGAGTCAGGTTAATAACAAATACATATACATAACATTAATGAGGAATATACATAGCACAGCAGATAATTATAGTCTTAATAAATAAAATTTGTTTGAGAAGTGAAAAAACCAGCCAATATTGTAAATGAAAAGCAAAGTAAGCTATGTATTGGTATTTAAAAAATATTGTTTTTTTTATTTTTTCTAGCCAATAGAAAGGGGGTTTTTTTTAAATTATACTCTTGGATCACAATTACAATTATCACAAAATCGTGGGATTTAAAACACCTCTGAACAGAAAGTAGGACAAAACTAAACATCCGGGTGACTAGTCTATGAGGTCTATGGTTAAAAGTGGGGACAGAAATATATTGTCACACCGATGTGCACAAAGAATAAACTAAAGGTGCATCTACAATACATTGGTTTCTTTTGGCATGCATACTTCATCTCAGACCATTTGTATTTGCATCTTTGCCTAATATTAGGCCAGATGGAGGTCAAGCTCTAGGCTAAGCTTCTGTTCAAGAGCTGTAGGGTGAGGGTTTGATTATGACCAGAACAAACATTTACTTAAGTGATGATATACATAATTATGTTTGTTCTGTAAGTACATATTATAAGTGTTGTGTATTGTATGTATTTACAAACAAAAGTAGCTTTGCATAGTTTGAAGATGGCGCTGCGAAAAGCCCTACAATATATATTGTAAAAAATTTCATTGAGCGTCTATTAAGCAGTTTTAGGAGCTTGCCCTGTTTGTTGTTGTTTATTAAATTAATTTAAAAAGAAAGTTTAATTACACTCACTTGGTAAAATATCCATATCACTGATATTATGTATGTATTATAAGTATGTATTTACAAAAAAAAAAGTATTTATGTATTCTATCAGTTATCCGACTTCCATCACACAAGCTCTGCTTAGTTTGGGGCCAGATGGAGCTGTGTGTAGTGTTTGTGTTTTTATTAACAGTCTCCCGATGACATGAAATAATGCTTGCCCATGAGCATTGCTTATTTTACTTTAAGTATCAAAACAAGGTCCAGATTATCAATGTTTTGGTGCTTATTACTTTCATACATTCAAGGATTAATTTCAATAGTTCGATAATTTTGGTTGCTGCAGTATTCTTCAGGCCAAAACACAGCAATGTTTATACAATACTGCTTGAAGGCAGAAAATATAGTACTATGGTGGTACTTGGCTAACTTCTCTCCTGCTAGGGAATTTACCTCTTACACGTTTTTGGTTACATCTTATTTAATAGATAATGCTATTTCTGTGACGAGTTTTAGTTTAAAGACACTCACCGTTTCTATAAGTCTCCTATTGTCTAAAAGTGTACTCTTATCCTTAATTTCTCCTGAAGCAATCCAAGACTTAATCTGGTCCCGTAGCCTCTGAAGTTTCTTGATCTCCTTCTTGAGATCCGCCTCGTATTTTTCTTTCTGGTTACTGTTTGTGGCATTATGAACCTTCTGCCAGATGTCTTCGAATGTTTCTACGCCTTCCGTCACCTTTTTTAAACACCTGTCTATTTCGCCTGAAACATTAATGAATTTCTTATTAGTATTAATATTTAGTATAGAAATAATGGTGTAGAATAATTCAATTACACTTAGACTTTTCACAGTTTTTTTGTGATTTGAATAATTTTGAGGGCAATTTTCATTACTTAATAACTTTATTTCAATATATGTACTGTGATTATACCAAATTAGTATGTGTTTTAGAGCTTGTGACTTACTATTTCATTGTAAATTATTTTTACCAATTCAATAACTATAGATCAAAAAAAGTTAGTGATTGTGAGATTCACCTAATTTTATAGGGCTATCATATTATGTATATAAATGTGCATTTTTGAATTCTCAACACCAGTTTCAGAGTAACTTTTCAATATGTTACACAGATCCAGGTCTTGGGATTCAGCAGACCTGGATCTGTGTCCTACTGTGATAAAGTTCATTGCCCTTTCCAGCATTCTTCAGAATTATATTAGACGTATTTTACCCTCAATAGTTGTTACACCTAAAACCTGTTTTATAAACACCTTGCTTCAATAACAAGGTAATGTTTTCTGAACTTGCTCAATGGCCTGGCTTAGTAATACGGAAATATTCATAATTCAACACTTTCTGACCGCGAAACCTGTTGTCAAGAGCACTTTTCCACTTCAATTGTTCCAACAGATGTCGATTTCGCGCAGCTGGCCACCTTAATCAGTTAGAAATAACAATAAAATCACTAAAGAAACTCACAATAGCGCAACCTAAAGTCGAATAATTGAATGCTACTGCTTACCCAGGCGCATTTTTAAGAATAACTGAAGCTCGAGTGATTGGCCAAAGGAAATATCCTTGCCCAAGAATCTCCAGCGAGGCAGAGGTCTCATCAATTGACAATAATGCTCTAGAACACGTACTAGTTCGGTTGGGGTCAATCAATCTCTAACCTGATAACATGACAAATTACCTTGTAATTTCCTTGTCGCAGCCATAGCTATTTACACATATGGACGAACGTTCCGTACATATCCTAAACATGCAAACTATTTACAATAAAATGCACTAAAATTATTGATAAACAGACAAACTACACATCTGAAGCTTTGTTCGATTCCAAGATGGCTACCGAACACCGCTCGCACTGTAGTGTCTAAGCGCATCCAGGCAGACCACCACAGTGAAATCCAGCCTCGCGCCTGGAATGGTAATTAGCACGAAGCTTTCATAAATAATTATGAATAATAAGTTGTCACAAATTAACAACAAACTTCAAATTTTCCACAAAATGATTTCAGGTACGTCGCGTAAACCATCAAGAGCGCAGGCGCAAAATAATAGAGTTGAACATAGACACAATACAAAAATAAAGATGGATGGAAACGATATGCACTCTGTGCTAATATCGTTATTTGAAAGAACCTACAGTGAATTTTGACGGAAACATGGAAAAGTTATGTCGCCGCATTAAATTTAATATATTTCTTCTAAAACTAATGTTCTTTCGAGTGTTTTTGTATAAAAATAGTGGTGTTTTAACATAAAGTGCCAAATTATAAGCATGAGTGTGGTAAAAAGATAATTATGACGAAGGGAAACAAAACTTTTCTTGTTGCTTTCAAAACTTTTGAAGTTTTTTTTAGCAAAGTCATCACTATTTTGTTAGGGTTTGACCAGACTTAAACTTAAATTAGTTTGTTTGACTTTGACTGTAACTTAAGCTTATTGAACATGTTTTATCGTAACATACTTGAAAATATCGAAATACTTGGCTCTAGCAAATACTCAAAGTGTGACGCCAAAAAGAATAGAAGAAATAAGATTCTTCCAGTGCATAAAAACTGCATGCTACTCGCAACAGAAATGGCTGCCGGAGATTGCCTAGCCTAAAAGATTTGTCAGCAGCGACTGCTGCTTTGTCCAAAGAGCTGGATAATTAATCGTATATCTCATTCTATCACTTGTTCCGTAAATCTGAATGGTCAATCCTTTCTATTTATTTTGTAAAACATCTATTCGCTCACTTTGGCCGTAAAACAGACTCGTGTGCCGTGACAGCAAATGGCGTGACGGCCTCTTATGCCGTCAAACCTCTTTGTGCCACTGGCACTGGTACTTCAAGTTTTTTTATTCGCTCAAGATGTGGTTACAATTTTGATCTTAAATATATAATACTAGTACAGCACATCTTACTCTAATTAGCATGCGAATTTACAATATACCTAATACCTTACCTTACCTACTTTATTATTTTTGTTTTTATGTTAACAAATTAAATCTCCTATTTAATTTCAAGTCGACGATATGTAAATTTGGCAGCATCATGTACAACTCTCAACATATTAATGGCAGCGGTAAATAATAAACTCACCATTTATGCTGTCTTTGCATGTTTTGCATCCAAAGGTGTTTTTCAAGAACTTTACTTATTTTCTTAAGGCTTGCTCTGCGCTAACCCCTTTTCTATAGCTATATAAAACTAGAACTTTAACGTTTTAATTCATTTTAAATTATAGCACAATTTATTTCTACTCTGTTTTCCATTAAAAGTAAAATTATAGAGTTTGTTTTGTCCATGTTGCTACGACTTCTTTTTTGTTTTAATACTTCCTCAATAGATGTCACTGCTAATAAAATTTGTACCGAACTGATTTTTACGCCGCAATATATCCACTTAGTGGAATATTGCGGAAACTTGTAGGAAACTAATAGCACTAGATGGCGCTTTTAAAATTAAATACACATTAAATTTTTGTTGATAATTTTTATTTTACGCAAGTTACATTTCAATACACTCAATCACTCATCAGTATTTTAATTTTTATTGGTTCGTCTTTCAAATGCAGTACTCCCACATGCGATTTTCAACACTAGCAGTGCAGTGTTGAAAATCGCAAAGCGAGCGGATCATAAAAAAGAACCACCGCTTCGGTAATCTTTAGTTGAAATTTTCACCACACGCAGCGCTATGATAAGCCAATGAACTACAGTCAATACCGTTTATGGCGACATCGTTTAGAACCACATACCGGTTAAATTGACCAAAATCAAAGGTCCTGGCTGAATGTTATATGACCGCCTTATCTAAAACATTGGTTTTTACGACATTGTTTACTACGACATACCGCATTAAGCGACCACATTTGGTTAATGTTTTCGGAGAATTATATCTGTAGAACGACCGGCTCAGCTGTATTGTAAACAATTTGAGTAGGTAACTGTATCCACATCTGGCACAGTATAATAGTCAATGGCTATTATCGTAAAATTAAACAAAGTTTAGGGTCTTTTGTAATTCTTAGAAACCAAGCACATGCATGCCGTAGCCTCAAGGCCCGCTTCATCATATCTCTTAAGTCAGTTTGTTACTTATCTTTACACAAGACGCACCAAAACATTATTGTTGAGTTAACTGTGAAAATTGTAACATGTCGCAAAAAAGAAAACAAATCAGTATCGAAGAAAAATCGCATATTATTTCAAAGCTAGAGAAAGAAATTCCAAACAAAGACCTGGCAAAAGAATATGGTGTATCCCACTCGACAATTTCAACAATTTGGAAAGATAGGGAGAAAATTCAAATCCTTTACGACAAGAATTTTTTGAAAATGAAACGAGCCAGAACAACGCGGCATACGAAGATTGAGGAAGCTTTGTTAAAGTGGTTTAAATATCAAAGGACAAATAATGTGCCGATAAATGGACCAATTCTTCAACAAAAAGCAAACGATTTTGCTCAACGTTTTGGTGAAGATTTTGTTTGCTCGTCTAGTTGGATTCAACGTTTCCGGGCTCGACATGGCATTGTCAGCGGGAAAATGAGTGGTGAAGCTGCCAGTGTGGATAAAGATGCTGTAGACCAATGGATTACGCAAAAGTGGCCTACATTATGCGAAGGCTACAGTCCAGAAGACATTTATAACGCAGACGAAACCGGACTTTTTTACAATATGACACCAGACAGGACTTTAAAATTCAAAGGAGAGAATTGTTCGGGAGGAAAAATGTCCAAGACGAGACTAACGATCATGGTTGCAGCAAATATGACAGGATCCTGTAAAAGGAAGCTTTTAGTTATTGGGAAATCTAAGAAACCAAGATGCTTTAAAAACATACGCTCACTGCCGGTAACGTATGAAAACAATGTGAAGTCATGGATGACATCGGAAATTTTTGAAAGATGGTTACGAAACTGGGACGCTGAATTAAAAGCAAACAATAAGAAAGTTCTTCTTTTAGTTGATAATTGTCCTGCTCATCCGGCTGTTACTAATCTGAAGTGTATTAAACTCGTGTTCTTACCACCAAATGTTACATCTGTACTGCAACCTATGGACCAAGGTGTAATAAGATGTTTAAAATCTCATTATAGAAGACTGCAAGTGTTAAAGTTAATACAAAGCATTGACAGTAATAATCAGAACAGCTTTACGGTTCTTGATGCCATCTTGATGATATCTGAAGCATGGGAAAAAGTTTCACAAAAAACTATAGCTAACTGCTTTGGGCATGCAGGTTTTAAAGATCTTACAAGTCTTATAACAAGAACCTCAGATGATGTGATTGACGATGATGAAGAGGACAATATTTCTTTGGCTCAATTAGCCCAAAATTTACGACCTGCTTTATCTACTACTGAAACAGACGAATTCATTGATGTAGATCAGTCTATTGCAATTTGTGCACCAGCTACGGAGGATGATATTGTACGGGAAGTTCAAGAGGAAAATGAAAATGAACAGGAAGACTCGGAAGAACAATTTACAGTGCCAACTTTGATTGACGGTCTCAATGCTGTTAGTGTATTACGAAAGATTGTTCTTTTTAATGAAGATTTCCACATGCAGGGAAATTGTGACGATACGCTGATTAAAATCGAACGTGAATTACAAAATGTGTATGCACGACAGAAGTGTTTCAAACAAACTAAAATTACAGATTTTATGCATACAAAAATGATGGAAAAATGATATTGTTCTTTTATATTATACGTTTGTATTGAAGTAAACAAAATGCGGTTTAATTTCCTACATGAATATACATACATATTATCTTTTCTATTAATACCTGTCACCGGTTGTTACAACTATCGGTTTTTACGACTCAATATGAGTAGTCCCTTCGATGTCGTTATAACAGATTTTGACTGTATAACTTTTTTGTTAATTGATAAAATAATAATGTATTAACATACTATACTTTCTAGTTGCCTAACCTAAATTAGGCAGGTATTATGAAACTATTTCTTCATTATCTGCAGCCTTCTTTATAAGTTTATATAAATATAGGTGATCTTTCTTGCTATGTCATCTACCTAATTCTTATTAGATTTAATTTATATCAAGTACTTACTTGCTGCATACCCGGTAGGTACTCGCGTATATATGGTACGAATAAACTTATGAAGGAAAAATGTTCGTGCCATGGACTAGGTTAGCAGGGCCGTCATGCTAAAATACTAGGTAATGTACAATAAATTACCGAATTGAATTTTAAAACATGTAAACAGATACTAAAACATTTCTTTGAATGCACTCCATTTTACTATTTAAATGAATACATGAAAACTCATTTTTGAAACGGTGAATTACCTGCTATCAAGTGCTATCTACTTATTTTCAATTTCATAAAGTGAAAATATTATTTGGTTTGGTAACTTATCTGAAATATTATATTTAGACGCTTTTTTATCATAACGTAGATTTGGATGTAACAATCGTAGTTATATAAAGAGTGGGCTGAATCGATTCACCCGTTCTCAAGTTATGCGTTTACCAACAAACATCCTTTGATTTTTATTCTGGTAGGTATATAGTACCTAGTATTTTATACTTTTCACATAATATTTCATTAGGTACCTACAATTCCACTTAGGCGTTGATCTATCGTTTTACAAAATAGCCCTGTTGGTTTATTGGTACCTAGTATGTCTGCTTCGAAAGGTGATGGGCGTGGGTTGGATTCCCACTCAGGACTAACATTTGTGTGACTAACATCGATGTTTGTTCTGTGTCTGGGTGTACTGTATGTATTATAAGTATCTATTTACAAAAAAAAAGTATTTAAATATTCTGTCAGCTGTCTGGTTCCCATAGTACAAGCTTTGCTTAGTTTGGGGCTAGATGGCGCTGTGTTAAATGCCTTCCAATATTTATTGTTGTTATTTATTTATTTATTATAGCTGATTTTTGCATGTAGTACCTACGGTTTATTTGACATTATATAGCAGGGGTAGCGAACCTTTTTTAATGAGGTCATAGACGGGCTGTCAAATAAATTTGACTTTTTTTTTCTCGTTTTTCTTGGCATTGCAAAATAATTTTGATTTAGTGTTTAACAGAAAAATATTAAAACTAAATACTATCAACTCACAATTCTTTATGGAAAAAAAATGTGGCGTGCCCAAAATATTGTGCCGCATGCCATTGGTTCGCCAACCTTGCTTTATAGGATCAATGTCAAAGTAAAAATTTGAATAAAAACCACAAGCTACAATACAACCCTTCCCCTTGGTTGTTTACTTTAATGCTTGCATTTTAATGACTTATTTACGACATCGTTAAAGTTTTATAGCTGAATCGTTTAACTTAATGACAGTTAAAGTTTGCAAACGAGCGGGTTCGTCCAGTTTTGGATATAGAATATATACAAAATAATATATCATATATTTTATACACAAAAATGTAGGGATAATTTCTTAGCGCCCCTGGCAAACAGCAGGTATCGGACGAGGACATTTTGTAACGGGTATAAGTCCGCGTTTGACCACCAACCCGCCTGATGGTAAGCGACGATGATGAACGCAGACTTATGAGATACTAATACACATCCACACTGACCTGATTTTCATTATGGTTAACACGGTAGGTGTTTGACCACAGCTCAACTGATATTAGATATTAGTTTGTAAGTAAAGTACAATAAAATCCTATTAATCGAAACTTTTTTTTGGTTGACAGGCTAGGTGTTTGACTACAGCTCACCTGATAATGTTAAGTGATGGTGTGGTCGAAGGTGGTAAAGCACACCTAGCCTGGAACTGGCGCTCAAGTAAGGCTTCCGGAACACACCGTTAGATGCTTGGCGGCAGATATTCAACTAGAGAGTGGTAGATAGCCAACCGAGTACTAGAAAGTACCCTACCCCCCACGCTATGGTTTTCCTTCACCGGCAGCTCAAGTTCATTGTTGGGGTTTGAACCTACGCCCATCGCCGTGTGAACCGACCGCGCTAACCACTGAGCTATCATCGCTACAAATAAAAACTATAATAATAGAAAAAGCTTTGCTTAGTTTAGACTAGATGGCGCTTTGTGATGTCGTCCAATGTTTGTTTATTTTATTTAATTAATTAAATTAGGCCTGTAACAATATTTTATTGATAACACCAAAGTTACACGTAATCTTTAGACTCCAGTGTGATGTTAGTGTGCCGCTCGAATACCTCTGACATGGTTCAGGTGACGGTATAAACATAAAAACAATTATCAAATTATTTAAAGTATATAATACACTTAACATCTAAGTATATATTTTTTACAATTTTTTTAACTAATAGCAGGAAAGTACTTACAAATATTAGATATGTTTTTTTTTTATGTAAAAAGTATTGAGACGAACGAGGCGCTCTCCTGATAGTAAGAGATAACGCATGTCCATGACCATTGCAGCGATACGTAGAACTTTGAGTAACAAAACAAAGTCCAGGGCATCACTGCTTTGGCGCTCATTACTTTGAGACTTTCAATGGTTAGTCTCAACAGCCTTGTGTTTGATAGATGTAGATAAATCAATAAAAATACCAATAAAGATTATGTTCTATAAGTACGTACATACACATAATCAGTTGCACTGGTGAACGCAAGTGCATGTATCATGTCATTTACCATCACAATAAACTCTGACACATATCACAAACTACGATCAAATCTAAAATTAAATTATTTACAGTCTTTTTCTTCTCTAAGTATACGGTAAAGCCACACGAGGTGTTATTATTAATCAGCCGGAATTTAATAATAAATTAATTGACACCTCATGAATCAAAATCGGATTATCATCGAAAGAGTTTAGGCACTACGATGAAATATATGTATGTATTTTATACAAACATTCAGAGACCGCTGAAAACATAACCCTGTTTTTTGGATTTGCCATTGCGAGGTTTTTTATGTAGGTAAAAGTATTGAGACGAACAAGACGCACTCCTGATGGTAAGAGATAACGCCTATCCATTACCATTGTAGCGATACACAGAACTTTGAGTAGCAAAACAAAGTCCAGGGCATCGGTGCTTTGGCGCTCATTACTTCGAGACTAACAATCGCAATTAGTTTCAACAGCCATGTAATTTCGTTAGCTGCAGTACCCTTCACACCGAAACACAGTAATGATTACATATAGGTACTGCTTGGCGGCAGATTAACTGGCACTACCTAGACATAGACAACCTACCACTTTTTTATTTCTTCTGTATTGTATTATTTAGTGTGTGCAATAAAGAGTCAATCAATCTACCACCAAGTAAAAACTAAGTGATTGTATATACAGCGTGTCCCTCCCCTTCGATTGGTTCAGACTTTATCTGACGACTTCTCGCCTCATCCGACCCTTCCGTCACTTCATCTAACAAAACCAGGACCTTCCTTCTGAACACTTTCATCTGTACTTCTGTCAACGCATTGACTTCAGGCATGAGTCCGAGCATAAACTGCCTTCTAGAGTGCAAGTCGTCACTGTGAGGTTGGAAATGATTTTGAAACTGTTCTAAGTTACGTTTCCGTTTAGTCGAGGGTTCTGTCAGGAATTCGTATTCGAACAGTTGCTGCTGTGGCGACGTGACGTCTTGGTTCAATTCGTGGGATTCTTCGTCGATTTCTTCTTCGAATTGTGTTAGAAAACCTGAGAAAAGTAACGTAAGAATTTAGTCGCAGAATCCCACAAACATTATAAATGTGAAAGTTTGGATGAATGTTTGTTACTCTTTCACGCAAAAACTACTGAACGGATTTGGATGAAATTTGGTATGGAGGTAGCTGAGACCCTGGATTAGAACATAGGCTACTTTTTATTCCGAAAACATGTAGCGGGTAAAACCGCGGGGCGCAGCTAGTATACAAATAAACGACAAATAGCAATAGCAACATCAATATAATTATTATAGCTGCGAAAGATATAAAAAGTTTGAAGTTTTCGGCGGCAATCGATAGTGCACGTAAAATGGCTACTGGTAACGCATTCCCCAGTTGAACTGCCTGGAATGTAAAGGACTAACTGTAAAACGTAGCGTGCAGATGGGGTTAGTTTCTCCTTCGAGCTGAGGGTCAGGAAATGTAAAGTGTGCCAGAAAGTAACCTTTTCTTAGTTTGGGGTCAGATGGCGCTGTGTGATGTGCATGATTTTTTGACCCCTCCCCCGTCTTTGTCACAGCTGGCCACATTTTTGTGTGAGACCCCATATAAAACATAATTATATTTTGTTTAAAATGTGACGTCAGAAAATTTTGAACCCCTCCCCGCCCCTTGTCACACAATGTCACACTTCGCCGACCCCCTTCCCCCATAACGTGTGACGTTTACGGATGGCCCCTAATGTCCTACGATATTTATTGATAGATTTCATGTGGAGTAGAGGGGTTGAAGAGAAAGTAAATGAATTAGCAAATGTTCCTTCTGTATTGTACTACCTGTGGATTTGGACTTCATGAATGGAATGAGGAATTCCATTTCCTTGTGCAGGTAGTACTTTTTCTTGAGCGTGCCATCTGCGTTGGGTTTGAGGCTTCGAAGGAGGCTGTATCGCAGGTTGCGCCACTTCTCTTTGCATTCTGCCACTGTTATTGCAACAGAAAGGATTAAGCTTTGTATGTGAAAGTGATTAAACGCATAAGACGCTCTCCTGATAGTAAGAGATAACGCCTGTCCAATGTCCATGACCATCGCAGCGATACACAGAACCTTTTTTTTGTAGCTATGATAGCTCAGTGGTTAGCGCGGTCGGTTCGCATGCCGAAGGGCGTAGGTTCAAACCCCAACAATGAGCTTGAGCTGCCGGTGAAGGAAAACATAGCATGGTGGTAGGGTACTTTCTAGTACTCGGCTGGCTAGCTACCACCCTCAAGTTGGAAATCTGCCGCCCTGCATCTGACGGTGTGTTCTGGGAGCCTCGCTTGAGAGCCAGTTCCATTCCACACACCTTCGACCACACCATCACTTAATATCAGATGAGCTGTGGTCAAACACTTAGTCTGTCAACCATTAAAAAAAACTTTAGAGTAACAAAATAAAGTCTTGGTCATCGCTGATTTAGCGCTCATTACTTTGGGACATTAAAAGATTAGTCTCAATAGCCCAGTAATTACCCTAGCTGCAGTTTCTTCAAACCGAAACACAGCAATGTTTACACACTACTGCTTGGCGGCAGAACATCTGGTATTGCGGTGATACCTACCTCGACGACCTCGATCATCATTATCATAATCATTTTAGCCGTAGGACGTCCACTGCTGGACATAGGCCTCCCCCATTGACTTCCATAAAGACCGGTTGGAAGCGGCTCGCATCCAGCGCGTTCCTGCGGTCTTTACAAGGTCGTCTGTCCACCTTGTGTGTGGACGTCCTACGCTGCGCTTGCCGGTCCGAGGCCCGGCCTCGATCTACCAAGTAAAATTTCATGAAATGGATACGATGTTTTCATGTCGTATTTACGTACCTACTACCAAACAGACATGACCCCCGAGGAGCTATGAAATAAAAGTCGGGTATAAGAGCACCCGTTTAATTTTTAGTACAGGTCTTGCCTAGGGTAAGCTACCTACTTCACTGATTTGTAGGTATAGATTAATGATTAAAATTGTCATGTTTGGATATATTTTATCCGACGATGACTTGCAAATACAATTTTGAAGTCCAAATAATTATGAGCCAAATCGGCCAAAGGGGTTGTGAACACTTACCTACATAAATGGATACGAGGTCACAGCTCGGGTCGAAAATCTATAACTAGAACCAATCTGAAGTAGATTGAATCTAGTTATATATTTTATCACTTAAAATACAATCAACTATGATTTATTCTGTGACAACGTGTTTGCGTGCAACAATACGACAGACTGGTTATCTATGACCAACACATAATAATAAAAAACACCATACAACAGCTTCCTTGCACTCTAACTGCCGACTAATAAAGTTGAAAGTTGTAAATCAGTACGTTAAGTCACTTATGTCAACTTGAAAGTGAGAAAGAATTCTTACCAGTAAGCGATGTTTGAAGCGAAACTTCACCCCAAGCCTTTTCAGTGATGTCTTTTTTCATGTAATCTTGTATATTGTGATTGTATAAACAAGGATACCTTTCTATTGTTGCAACTAACAATAAATTTTTGTCGCACATTGCTATGGACGTGACGCGCGAACTGTGTTGTAGGCACGGCGCGACTGACGCATAAAACAAAATGTCGCCGCCGCGCCGCAACATGGCCGCTCTGACGCAGTGTCGCGGTGACGCATGCTAGACAGACAATTCAATGCGTGTAAAGGAACGTGCCGCACAGCGCTGCAATCGGAACGTAAAGTTGCTCGATGTTTATGCCATGGATGAAGGCAAAAATATTCGTTTTTTTTTAAATTATTTATTGAGTTAAATGTAAAGTATATTTTGTTAACTTCGGCCAAATAGCCTTAGCTTAGCCACTCAACTTAGTGCATGTCAGATATTGTTTTAAATAATCACAATTATTCATCTAAAGTCTAAACATTTACAGATTTCTCAAACCAAAAAAAGTGTTGAAACGTTACGCGAAGTATCCAAATCAGCGTTGGTTGGATAATATCAAATTTAGTTAGGAACGAGCGGTAATACTTATGTAAAAGGCCTTTAAACATGGGCCGTAAGTTCTACGCACTATACGGGTTCCCGTCGTTGCAAGGCGGTTTAACCTCAATATGCGTCGGCTATTATATGCTTCAAACATCTAACCAACTGCAATGCAAGCAGACATGTCTTTTCGCCAGGAATGATACTAAACTATTTCATTCCACCTCAGAGGCATTAAACTTTTCGATTGCTATTTCGTATATTTCAGGCGTTATAACATTTTAGCGATTTGTGACGAGGCGTTTCTTTGTACGGGAACAGTAGTAGGTACGTACGTATACTAAGCTAAAACGAGCTTCTAGCTCATAAGTATTAATTTTTATTAATACGAAACGTATGGAACACCTGATTTTTTACGCGGTTTTAAGGTAGGTCCCAGGTAAAAGTTGGTCGCATGGCTAAGTAGATCGTATGACGTATCTATAAATACCTACACTTCCCCGAAACAATCTGTATAATAACTCGCCGGTGAACTAAAGTATCGATTACTTTAAACTGAACAAGTAGGCATCCGTTTTGTAGCAATGATATAATTATTGTAACGACACCGTAGCATGATGCTATTGTAATATCTGAACCGAGGCAGGCTAGCTACCACCCAGAAATTGAAAATCTCACGCCTAGCACCTACCAGTATATTCCGACTGACTCCGAGAGCCAGATTCCATACCAGGCTAGGTGTTTTTGACTACACAATCTTCAACCACACTATCACTCAAAATTAGATGAGCTGTGGACAAACATCTAACTTGTCACAGTAAAAAATATTTAAATATAAATATTGGAGGGCATTTATCACGGCGCCGTCTAGCCCCAAACTAAGCAAAGCATGTACTATGGGAACCAGACAGCTGACAGATACTTTTTTTGAAAATACATACTTATGATACATACAGTACACCCAGCCACAGAACAAACATCGATCTTAGTCACACAAATGTTTTACCTGAGTGGGAATCGAACCCACGCCCTTCAGCTCTCAAATCAGGCATACTACCAATGAACCAACAGGGCTGTCAATATCGAAACATGCCGGAGAACCAATAACCGTTAGTATTTACTTGTTCTAAAGTGAAGATCATAATCTTACAAATGCCGACTGATGGTCGAGCCATAGGAAAGGCAAATGGCCGCTATAATAAGAAACATCCTTACAGTTACTAATTATTTCGTATTATAAAATTTTATCTACTACTAGCGGACGCCTCGCGGTTTCACCCGTGCAGTTTCCGTTCCCGTGGGAATACAGGGATAAAAAGTACAAAAAAGTATAAAAAATATATAGTAAGTAGTAATCAAATCTTTCCTATTTATAATTGTATAGATAAATACTACTAATAATACTATCTTATCTTAATACTATTTACAAATTTATATAAATAACTTAATCTAAAAGTCCGTTTAAATTTAGTATAATCTAATTTATTTCGTTGTGAAACTTAGCCGCGACTTACAAAAAAACTTGGAACTTTCATCGTTCAACCGAAGTCACGCCTCAAGCAGTCTTGGTACTTGTAAGCTTGTAATCCGAGAGTGGTGCCTAATGTTGGACAAATGTTTGCGCGCCGTAATCGAGAATCAATGCGGTGACGCGCGACAAGATTGATGGCGGCCCTGGACAAACATCGCCCAACATTGGGTTTTAATTAGTGATTTTACGAAGGCTTTGTAACTTTACATGCGAATCTCGGACGTGTTTCATCGAGAAACAAAAACGTATTTCCTCATAGAAAGTTCAGCCACGTGATCTAAGTACATATATATTGGACACTAACCATCGAATGTCTCAAAGCAATGAGCACCAAAGCAGCGCAGCGATGCCCTGGATTTGGGATTGTTACCCGAAGTTCTTTGAACTAGTGCAATGGTCATGCACAGTATTGGACAGGCGTTATGTCTTACCATCAGTAGAAAATTTTGTACATTTCAATAACAAAAAAGTCATATAAGTATATTGTTTGGGTTTTTTGTGCTGCAATTAATAAAATATATAATTTCCCCCTCTCTTTTTCACATGTTAGTCACAATCGCTAATGTTAATAATATTAGTAGTTTTTTTAATCTTTAAGGACCAATTTTTGAAGAAACAGTGAAATATTTTTTTCACAGTTTAAATGTTCGATAGCACAGCTGAAGGTAGAAAACGCGACACGTTTTCAATATAGATACAAAATGAAAATATAATTATAATAGCAATATAAATGGGGTGATTTGTTGAGTTATAACAGAGGTGCATTTGAAAACCAAAAAGCAAAATTCAAGAGAACAATTGCATTTAGGTATATAATGTCTATAACCCTTTAATTTCGCTGGCTACTTTCAAGCTGGACCACAGAAAAAAAGAAATTATTTAATTTTGCAACAAATAAGTAATAAATGTTCATTTTTCACAAAGTCAACTCACAATTACGAAGTAGCGTTACATCTCAACATATAGCTGGGACAGTAATGTTCACACACTACTGCTTGACATCAGAATATCTAACACAGCTGCGGTATCCACCTAGACAATCTCCTGCTAAGTAACGATTAATTAAACTCTACATTATCTCTCAGACTATGACCTACGTCGAGTCGAGAAGTGTCGACTATGTGTTTTCATAACCGATATACAGAAATAATTGTGAGGACGAGCCGAGCCAAAATGTGTGCATGCTGTGTATGAGTCACTTGACTGGCAGGATGCATTACTGCACACGTGGTTTACGTTAATTTTCTTTGATACACAAAGTTGCACACGACTTCATAAGTACGCTTAAACTAGTGCTTGTTGAGCTTACATAATAATTTTGTAGCGATGACAGCTCAGTGGTTAGCGCGGTAGGTTCCCATGCCGAATGAGCTTGAGCTGCCGGTGAAGGAAAACATCGTGAGGAAACCATAGCATGGTGGTAGGGTACTTTCTAGTACTCGGCTGGCTAGCTACCACCCTCAAGTTGAAAATCTGCCGCCAAGCATCTAACGGTATTCCGGCAGCCTCACTTGAGAGCCAGTTCCATTCCAGGCTAGGTGTGCGTTACCATCTTCGACCACACCTTCACTTAAAATCATGTCAAACACCTAGCTTGTCAACTATAAAAAAATGTATTTTCTATTACAGATACGTATACAAAACAGATCAGTTTAATCTGTTAGTTCCATGGTTCCCAGGTCGGGCCTTGTGCTGGGACGCTACTTGCGTGGATGCTCTGACTATCACATGTCAGAAGTTCCACTCGCTGTGTAGGAACCGCAGCAGAACAAACCTAGCTCAACAAACAAAGTAAGTATTCTGTGCTTAGTATTTATTAGTATTTACTACAATATGAATGGAAATGGGCCTGTGGTCGTCCGACACAAAGAGAAACTCATGTTAATAAATAAATATCATAGGACACACAGCGCCATCTGACCCCAATCTATCCAAAGCTTGTGCTATGGAAGACAGACAACTGATAGAATATTAAATACTTTTTTTTGTTGTAAATACATACTTACAATACATACAGTACACCGTACACAGAACAAATATTTGTTTATATCACAAAATGCTTGTCCTGGGTGGGAATCGAACCCACGCCCTTCAGCTCTTGGAGCAGAATACAATGAACCAACAAAGTTTGTAATCTACAAAAATGATAAATTAAAAAAAAAACTGTCTGCAAGGATTCAAGATCAAACTTTTGTGGTCAGTTATCTCGTTCTTTAAGGTGTGAATACACAAATTATAAACATATTAATTAACACCGGTTTTTATTCATTATCACGAATATTATTAATGAAATAACATCAGGTATTAATAAATTTAATAGCAGTCGGCATTTTGCAAAGAGAGGAAACATAAAAAACTTTGTTTTAAGTTGTTTATTGCATTTTTTCTAAGCCATCTTTTACAAATCTTGGCTCGCGATTGTTGCAAAGGTTTGATTCATTCACCAAGCGGAAGTTGATCTTAAAATAGTGCAAATAACTCATTTTATTAGCGATGTAAAACAAACAGCGGATTGTAATATTAGAAACGCAGAGATTGTAAAGTTTAGTGGCGAAAAATCTTTCTACTCTGTTGTAATATAATCTACACAGCTTTCCCGCAATAATCTATACAGAGTGTACAATATGACATTCGCTCAGCCTTTTCTACAGGTTATATTATGAGGAATATTCTGATGAACTTTTTGGGCTTATCCCTCCATCTCAGTTTCACTACCGTACCGGCCGCCATCGCTAAAAGTGCCACCCACATAATCATAGATGCGTGAAAGTCTCGTGGTTCGATTTCCATACAAATATTTTTTTGCCATTTATGGACAAATGGAGCATAATTTTACAGTAAAATCACAGCTACTGACATTTATTTTGGTCTTTATTTGCGGTAAATCACAATTGCTTGAATAAAACAGTAGTTTACCAGCATAATCTATGTATGCTGTGATTTTTTATGGCACAAATGCAAACCGCGTATTACTGCCAACTCGCCTGATACCTAGAAGAAACGGATTCACTCGCGACTTGAAGGCACCAAGATTGTACCTATCTATCAGGGAACACCTACTCGGGTAGCAAATTCCATTGCTTAGCGGTTCGTATAATGAAAGTTCGAAAATATAAGGATCGCAGCTTTTAGAAATCCCTGATGATATTAATTTAATACCTAGCATGTTTTACTTTGCGAGATATCACATTATTACTGGTTCCGTCTGGTATTCTATTCATACGTCAAACTAAATTCCTACAGAAAACAAAACGTATTTATGGGCAATAAATCATACATAGTTAGGTTAGGTTAGTATATTTTTATGTCTAAAAAGTAAAATAATTCGCAAGATGTAGAATCTGTATCTGTTCTCATTTTAAGAGTGAGAAATTAACTGAAATATTTGAATACCGTTTCATAACATATTTAATTGAAAACGTTACATAATAAAAATATTTATAAGAAATCTATAATACAGAAAACGTTCATTAAACGTCTAAAAAATCATTTAAATAAAATAAGCATGCAGTATCTGACTCTCCTTTATTTTATAGAAGATAAAGCCACATTCACAATGAAAGTTGGATAGCATCCAAAACATCCAGTTTATAGAATAATTTTCCATTGTGATTTATGTTTAGACGATCCCGAATTTTAGTATCTTAAATAGTGTAAACACTACTTTATTCATGATTTTCGATCTGTACGTTTTGCCGCTTCTTCGGTTGCACTAATAAAAAAAAATTGTGACACCGTCTATCGAATCATCTTTTAAAATTATTTTTATCTATTGAACCGTGATACTTTCTGGGTTGCAATATAATTTCTAGCAGATTTCCGGACAAATAAAAGTAAAGACAATCATCTTCGTACTATATTATTTATTATTATTATTAACTTTAATGTTGGTAGAATGCACAGAGTGCCAAGCCAAAAAAAAGCAATGTTCTAATTCAGAAAAGATTAAATCTTCTTTGAGTTTTGGCGGGAACGCGGAAAGAGTCGTGTCACCCCGTTGCATTTTATTCCAAAACTAGTGTTATGTCGAATGTTTATGCACTTTATAGTAAAGTCCCCACTACTTTAAAATATGACTGGACTTGACCAAGACTGAACTTTGATTATAACTAGGTATAGCTACGAGGCAACTTATTTAACCTTTGATACTTGACAATAAAAAATACGTGATACTGGCAAATGCTCAAAATGCGACGCAAAACCCAAAGAAAAAAAAAGAAGAAAAGAAATGTTCCAGTTCACAAAAGATTAAATTTTCTTAAAAATCAGGTTGCTAGCCTTGCTAGCTATATTTTTGATATCATATTTTATAACGATAGTAAACATTGTACTTAAGATAATAAATAGTGTTATCTAAAAATAGCGTAAGTACGATGAATCATTGTGATTGCACTTTAAAACAATTTATGTAACGTGTCATGTTCAAATTAATAATTCATGTTTTAATAAACATTGTGAAATGTAACCATAAACGGGTTTAGCTTCGTTTGTTTACAGATAAATTATCATGAGAAGTAATTTTTTTTTTTTCGGTTGGCGGGAATAACTTTATAAGCTATAATAATTGAAGTTGGTAATAAAATTTCATTGTTTCATAGAAACCACGAAATAAAGAATAGTAAGTAGGTACGCACTAAACATATATTATTATTAAAATAACTAAGTATGTTTTTCTTTTTCTTTGGTATTTGCGTCACATTTTGCCAAGTGTTTTGATATTATCAAGTTTCATAAGTTAAAAAGTAGTCAAAGTCTAGTCTTGGTAAAGTCCAGTCCGTGTCAGTGTTTACTATAAGCTTCGATTGAGTTTTGAAAGCAACACGAAAAGTCATCTTTCACCACATTATATCACCCACACTCGCAATTGTAATTCGGTACTTTATAAATAAAACACCACTATTTCTATAGGTACATAAACACTCGATAAAACACTATTTTTGGAAAAAATAGAATGGGGCGACACGACTCTTTCCGCGTTCCCGCCAAAACTCACATGTTACATAATAATATATCTTCAAATAAAACATAGTATTTTGTTTTAAAACATTTATTTCTTACCAGCTAGCCTATTTTATTTATCATGTTTTTTTATGTTTGTCAATAATTTTATCGCTAAGTACTGTTTAAATCCGCTAACATTCTTTATTTGCGGTATTTATTATAATAAAGTAAATCCGCTCACCGATAATGGAAAAATCGGCCGGTCAACGATCGCCGGTTTTGCTTCAGGCTGAAATTTCATGATGAAGTCAGCTTTCAGCGTCCGCCTATCAGTCTACATCGAAAAGGTGTTGGCAGCACACGTGTCAGTCGATCAAGATAAACATCGGCCGAATAGAGACGTTTCTATACATCGCGTCCGATTAAAAAAAGTTTACAGTTCACACAAAAAATAACAGAAAAAAATTTAGCTGCAGTGCTTTTGCCATATTGCGACACAAAAAGCTGTCGCCACAAAGTTTATTTTGCCACAAATTACTTTTTTAAAGACGAAACTGTTGTGTTTGAAAATAGAATCTCTTTGTTTTTATTTTAGTTTTTTTTTTAATGTGACGTGATCCTTATAAAACTAGGACAATGAATAGTATATGTACAGCATATAGTCATAGTAGAATTGATTGAGTGTGATAGAGTAGAATATGTACAAAATGAATTGGAAATTCTACGCTTGGGCATGCATCTTTTTGATGGGTAAGTTGTTTTGTTCTATAATTATTGGATTTGCCTGCTAGTATTGTATATATTTCGTTAAAAAGTAATCATGGTTTGTCCTATTTTTTTTTAATAGTAATTTTTTATAATATATACGCTATTTTTAGTTAGTTGTTGTCTTAGTTTAGTTTTACATAAGTAAATACTTAACGTTCACACTGAATATCAAATTAACATACAACTTTCGATTAAATGTAGATGTAGGTTTATGTATTTTGAGTTCTGTTTTTGTTAACTTGCCTTTCATTTTCCTATACTTACATAAGAGATTTAGCATATAGAATAAAATGTTTTTTGGCGTTATAAATATTGTAGCAACCCGACTTCCCACGGGTACACGGGACTTGATTAATTTCTTTACATACTTATGCAAAATTTTAATCAGAATGTTTAGTGCATACAATCCTTGCTTAAAAAAGTAGCTAAACGATACTAGAAACCTTATCACATTTTTACTTTTTCTAAATCCAAACCGTTGCGTGGTTTAGATAAAGTAAGCGAAAAAACAGACAATCGTGGACAGCGAATTCGTTCTATACTATAAGAAAAATTGTTATGTGTAATTTTTGGCGCGAACAAAATAAATGAGCGTTAATCTAAGTGACTTATCTTTATTTTTCTACATGTAGTTAAAAAATTCTACCTTAGAGATGAGATGGCCAACAATGAGCTTGAGCTGCCGGTGAAGGAAAACATTTTGAGAAAAGCAGTGCTTGGTGGTAGGATACTTTATAGTATTCGACTAGCTCGCTACAATCTTCAAGTTGAAAATCTGCCGCCAAGCACTCCGGTAGCCTCACTCGAGAGCCAGTTCCACCAGGCTAGGTGTGTTTACCATCTTCGACCACGACGTCACCTAACAACAGCTAAACTGTGGTCAAAACAAAAAAACCCAAGGCTCGAAACTTATTCCGAAGTCCTAGTGCAACATAAAGTTCTCCATCAAATACCACGATTACAAATAAAGTAAATTAAATATTTGCGAATGGAAAATATTGATTCTTCGCTAAACAGAAGTGTTGGCTAACCAATTGCTGTGTTTACTGTTTGTCAGACTCTATTATAAGACATCGACCGTTCTTGTTAAAAACTAGCAACTGTGGACATAACATCACATGACAAATTGTTGTATCTAATGGCTGTCGTACAGTATGTATTTAAAAAACCTCTAAGACTAAGTACTTACGTACACATATTCATTGAACCACCAGTGACTTGTGAACAAACAACGTGGAAAATGTTTTGTACACGTTCAGAGAGTACCCACTAAGGTACAGGGGAGTAGCTGCCGCCGCATTAGCCGTACTTGAAAGCCGGTTCCATTCCAGGCTTGGCGAGTTTAACATCTTCGGCCATAGCATCACTTATTCCGTCAACCATCAAAAAAAACTACCCAACGTATACGGTTTTACTATCGTTTAGCGAATTTCTCTCGTAATATTTGTATCGAGTTAAACTAAGTATTTATTTATTTATTTATTTATTGTTTCTAGACTAAAACGGCACAGTATGCCAATTACAATAGTTAAAATAGGTATTCAGGTTCACTATTACCAATCTCTTTATCCTTGCACGCTTTCATCTCACAATACTTCAGACACGCTGACATGACACTCCTCCATTCACCCGCAATGTATATTTTCCTAGTGTAAACAATATAATGTTTCTACGTATCTATCAGCGAAATAGTCTCGTAAAAATCGGTTGATTACAATTAAGTATAAATAAAGAAAAGAAAGAAAATAATTTTATTTTGTAACATAGAACAAAAATAACAACAAATACAAACAAACAGTTACAAAATTGGGGCTCACCTCAGCATAATACTGGTCGTACTAATTGGTATGACCAGCGCTGGTCTTGCGGAGAGCCCTGGTCGGTCAAATAAAACAAACATAACAAATTACTAAAACATACAAACAATATAACAAAACGAAATAAAAAATTCAAACAAACAAACTACTATACAAATAACTCTTCTCAAAATAAAATAAATTAAATAGTTGTACCGAACAATCCATTATTATCAACTTTCACGCACAATTCGAGCGTAATAAATTACTTATTGTATCTAATGATTCGCTTGTATCGATAACCGATAATAGCGCCGACAACAAAATCATAGAGAACGTGCCGATAAACAATTTCATTATAATTGTTATCATATTTTTTACGGTTGACAGGCTAGACAGATCGTCTGATGTTGACGGTGCTGGAAGATGGTAAAACCACTTAGCCTGGAATGACAACTGGTTCTCAAGCGAAGTTGATGAAACGCATAGTTAACGGCAGATTTTTAACTTGCAAGCCAGCTAAGGACTAGGAAGTACCCTACCACCATGCTATGGTATTCTCACGATATTTTCTTTCACCGACAGCTCAAGTTATTAGTTGGAATTTGAACCCACGGCATCTTGTGTATGAACCGACCGCACTAATCACGGAGCTATCTACGCACTAGAACTATTTAATGTTATTTAGATTTTGTATTTTGTCTTTATTGTTATACATAAATATAGTTTAATTTTATGTCAATAAAAATTTAATTTACTCCATGTCCTTTTCCGGACATCGTTGATGTTTGTTTTTAATTTGTTACGAAACAAACATTTGTTAGTAAAAAGCTAGAAAGAGCCCGCTGTATTGGTCAGTTTGTCTTGAAATTTCGAATATCCCCCCTATAAATCCTATATTACGTTTACCTATAGACTATTATAAGAGTTTTAAAAGATCTATTAGCAGAGATAGTGTGAGACTTAGTTTTAAAAGGTTATGCCTATAATTAATTATTACCTTATGCCTGTTTTATCACTGTAGCAGACTCCCGAAAATTAAACCCACCCGAAACATTGTGTAGCGTAGTTACAATACAATTTACCCCCAACCGCGCTTTCTTTATATGTGCTGTTGAAGTGACTATATGGGTTGTTTGTTTGACTTCGTAGCACTCACTCCGTAGCATTGCGTAGCAAATGCTTCAAACCGTCGTGACAACTTTTTATTGATATTACTTGAAGACATAGCAATAGTTCAATCTATACATTGGACATGTAGTGGTAGGCTAGCCAGCCGAGTAGGTACTAGAAAATACTCTACCACCATGTTATGGTTTCCTCATTATGTTTGGCAGCTCAAACTCTTGTTGGGATCTGAATCAACGCCCTTCGGCGTGTGAACTAACCGCGTTAACCACTGAGCCATCGCTACAGAGTTTTGAAATCAGTTTAATTTTTATCAATCTTTTTAAATTATATTTTCAACTGAAAACACGTAAAATCATCCACTACGCAGTTTCTGGTATCCAAGCAGACGTCGTGAGGTCGTGAGCGCCTCATAACTAGGCTAGTTGACAGTGCGTGACTGACGAGTTACCAGCCCGGCATCTGGCTCATCAAACACCAATAATTTTTAACGATAACACTACAAAGTACCCGCTGTGATAAATGCCTTCAAGATAAACTCGAATTAGGCAAGGTAGAGACTCAACTACCAAAATGTATACCTTTTAAAGTCCCGCGTTTTTTTAAGTTCCCGGAGATACCGGAGTCCGAGACTTTTCTCAACTTAACACATGTTTTTTTACTTTAAATACAAAATAATTTATTTACAATAATTTAGGGGCTACAATAATACTAGTGGACCCTGCACTAGAAGAACCTGTATCGCAGGGACCACATTAATGCGTTTACTAAATAAAGTACTACAGTGCGACAGGTAACAGTATTTATAAACTGAAAATAATCTTCCAATAAATAAATAACCTTCAACTATTCGCAATGACATGTTTTATGAAGTTATTGCGTACAATTAAAGTATTGCTGGCTTACTCTTGTTTGAAATAAGGTATATTTTCCAAAACACCCTTAGTAACTAAGTTAAATAGTTTACTAAGTCAATAGTTATACTACAGATATCAGTATATGTGCTATAGGTACTGTATTTATAGGTGCTCATCTACCATACTCAAATTTTTGAATAGGCTATTTAAATTCAAATGGTATATGAATAAATAGATGCCATATTGTAATACTTACCAAATATGAATTTTATAGCTTTGAAATGGTCCAAATATGCACGATAGTTTAACATACATTCGCTTTCACGTCTGTTTAATGTCACAGAATTTGTTCGTAAAATACTTTTAAGAAGGCCGGTGGTTCGATTTTCATACAAATAATTGTTTTCCATTTTCACTTGGTGGTAGATCTCCTTAGCAGGAGGTCGTCTAGGTAGGTACCGCCGCAGTACCAGATATTCTGCCGCCAAGCAGTAGCGTGTAAACATTACTGTGTTCCAATTTAAAGGGTACTGCAGCTAGCGAAATTACTGGGCTGTTGAGACTAACCATCGAAAGTCTCAAAGTAATGAGCACCAAAGTAGCGATGCCCTGGACTTTGTTTTATTAGGTACTCAAAGTTCTGTGTATCTCTCCATGGTCATGGGCAGGCGTTATCTTTTACCATCAGGAGAGCGTCTCGTTCGTCTCATTACTTTTCACATAAAAAAAAAAATATGGATAAATGGAGCATAATTGTACAGTGAAACAAAAACTACATAAAAATCTGTCATCTTTATTCAGCAAAATAAAATATTGGCTCTTTACTTCAACTCTATCGAGAACTTTATAGCACTTTTTATATTAATAGGATATATTTCTGCATTTCGTCGGTATAGTAATGTTATCTTTATTGACGTTGAACTCGGCGCGGGAAAGTGTTTATTTTCACTTTCGTCTAGATTCTCTATTGATAGAAACATTACTGGAGTATAACATTTCATGCCACAGGCGGCATATTTTCTTTTCTATGTGATTATTTATGTTTAAGTAAGTGTGATATATATATATATTTTATGGTTTACAGGCTAGGTGCTTGACCACAGCTCACCTGATGTTAAGTGACGGTATGGTCGAAGATGGTAAAGCACACCGAGCCTGGAATAGAACTGGCTCTCAAGTGAGGCTGCCGGAACACACCGTTAGATGCTTGGCGGCAGATTTTCAACTTGAGAGTGGTAGCTAGCCAGTCGAATACTAGAAAGTACCCTACCACCATGTTTCCTCACGATGCTTTATTAGATGATGATGATCTTTTGATCATTATCAGATATTCTGCCAATAAGCTGTAGTACCTAATCATTACTATGTTCCGATGCGGAACATGCGATGCTACTACAACAAGCTAAATTACAGTTGTCGAGAATAACAATCGAAAAATAAAGGGCGTTACGCAGCGATGCTTGACTTTTTTATAAGGAATAAGATTTGCGTTTGACACCAACTGCCCTGATGGAAAACGGCCAAAGTTGTGCATGTCGATCTAAAACAAATCTATATAGTGTAGCTTCCCAACGGTGAAAGAATTTTTGAAATCGGTTCAGTAGTTTCGGAGCCTATTCAACACAAACAAACAAGCAACTATTCACTCTAGCCTCAAAAACGCCCACAGAAAACAAAAGAACTTAAAAGGCTCAAGTATCAGTCAAACATCTACGGCCTACGAGAACGCCGGACGCATCATACTTACGCAAATAACACATGGCATTACAAATATATATATCTAAGTATTTGAATACCTAGATATCAACGTATCGTTGCCCAAATCATTAGCAAAACAAGTCTTCCCTACGTCACTCCAGAAGCCTTAGATTAGACCAAGTAATCGCCACTAAAATATTAGTTTTACTATCAGATAGGTAGGCACGTATCTGTGCCTAATTTAGTACACCAAGGCTACGAAAATTGTATTGTAGTGAGCGTTGTTCAACGGCGAAATCGATCAATCAATTTGAAATGAATTCGCTGTATTTACATCTATGTAAATACTTACTAGCGATCCACCTCGGCTTCGTACGGGTGCAATGATACTAACGTAGTACATTTATCTATCTCGTAAGGTTTAACCAGACTTTTAACTTGAATCACTCTGTCTGTTGAAGTTTTTTTTTTATAGTCGACAGGCTAGGTATTTGACCACAGCTCACCTGATGTTAAGTGACGATGTGGTCGAAGATGGTAAAGCACACCAAGCCTGCAATGGAACTGGCTCGCAAGTGAGGCTGCCGGAACACACCGTTAGATGCTTGGCGGCAGATTTTCAACTTGAGGGTGGTAGCTAGCCAGCCGAGTACTACAAAGTACCCTACCACCATGCTATGGTTTCCTCACGATGTTTTCCTTCACCGGCAGCTCAAGCTCATTGTTGGGGTTTGAACCCACGACTTTCGGCATGCGAACCTACCGCGCTAACCACTGAGCTATCATCGCTACAAAACCGCGTTATGAGAAAACACATTAAAATCCGGTGCGTAGTTTAAAATATCTAAGCGCACAGACGGCGGGAAGCTACTTTGTTTTATACTATATAGAGAAGATACAAAAAAAGGAAAAAATTAACGACATTGTCAATCAAGCTTAACATAAAAGTTATCAGTATCAGCATTTTTAGTTCTATCATATCTTTTGTGACTGTGACAAGATTTTGGTATTTAACTTGACATAGTTACTTGAAAATGTTCAAAAAAAGTATCAAAAAAGCAGTCATAACAATTTTCCAATTATAATTATCACACAAAATGTAATCGTGAAGTGCATTGAAATGGCGAGCGCGAACCTGAATTAATAATGATAACATTATTTATTGTTTAATAATAGTAGTTTAACTCATCTTTAGGTGACTGAATGACTGACTAGATTATATCGTATTCCTGAAAGAAAAATTACCTTCATCATCATCTCAGCAGTAGGACGTGCATTGCCGGACATAAGCCTCCCCCATTGAATTCCATAAAGCGGCTCCGTCCACCTTGTGGGTGGACGACCTACGCTGCGCTTACGGTCCGTGGTTTCCACTCCAGAGCTTTGCAGCCCTGCCCACTGCCACTTCAACTTGCTAATACGCTGGGCTCGGTCGGCAACTTTAGTTCGCCAACGGATCTCCTCATTTCTGATTCGAAACACCAAACATAGCCCTCTCCATAGCTCGTCGTGCTACTTACCAAGAAGGCACGTAGTCAGAGACCACGTATCAGCGCCATAACTCATCACTGGTAACACACACTGGTCGAAGAAAATTATCTTAAGTCTAGAAAATATTTAACCGCTAACATAAATATGATGTCAAAACATCGATGACGGGCAAAATAAACTAAATACCGAGATGAGCCCAAATATACGAAATTGGTTGCAACGGTGGGTGTGTACGCGAACAGTATTACGTGTTTACGGCTTTTAGCGTCCAGCAGAATTATTATTGAGAGTGCTTCGACAAATTAGATACATATTTATGTAGCATTATTAATAAACGTGTGGAGATAACCACTGAAACTAGATTAAAAGAGAAGGAATAAATTACAACCTGTTGGTTCATTGGTAGTATGTCTGCTCCAAGAGCTGAAGAGCGTGGGTTCGATTCCCACCCAGGATAAACATTTTGTAGTACATACAAGTGTTTGTTCTGTGTCTGGGTGTTCTGTATTTATTGTGATTGTGTATTTACAAAAAAAAAGTATAGAAGTATTCTATCAGTAATCTGAGTTCCATAGTACAAGCTTTGCTTAGTTTGGCTCGGGCGGTCCCTTGTTGTACAAAATCTCTAAATTTGATCCATGCGAATATAGAAATTTACTTGGTGGTAGATCTCCTTAGCAGGAGGTCGTCTAGGTAGGTACCACCGCAGTACCAGTTATTCTGCCGCTAAGCAGTAGTGTGTAAACATTACTGTGTTCCGGTTTGAAGGGTACTGCAGCTAGCGAAATTACTGGGCTTTTGAGACTAACCATCGAAAGCCTCAAAGTAATGAGCGCCAAAGCAGCGATGCTTTGGACTTTGTTTTGTTACTCAGAGTTCTGTGTATCGCTGCAATGGTCATGGACAGGTCCCCTTTAAGATTTCCCCTTTGTCGACAAAAAAAAGGTTCCTCTACGTTCCGCGTAACCCCGTAGAGACAGTAATAACTTTCTAGACAAATAGGTGCTATGTAAATACGTAAATACCATCAATAATATATTACTTCACCGGTCAAATCACCATAATTCCATGGTTATTTATTATACAGAGTGTAGGTATCTGTTTTTATGGTCTACATAACATAAAACGGATTTTACTGTCGGACGCACTTTTTTTGATGGCCGCCTTCGTACATAGACTAAATATTATTTTTATTTATAGAATAATGAGATAGGTTTACGGTCGTATATTTTCGAATGAAATCGGGCAACATGCTGAATTCATACATGTAAATGTGATGGGGATTTGCAGGCCTCTTTGATAAGAAGCAAAATGTAGGTAGGTATTCAAATTGTTTTTTTCTGGGTAAGTTACTGGGTAGGTCACCAATTTTGTCTAGTCCAGGGTTACTCTTAAGTCAAAAGGCATTCATCGTTATGAACGATTTTTATTTATGTAATGCATATTGATTTTCATGTCATTTTAATTGTAAAAAATTTGAAGGTTGTAGTTTTTGGATGAGGTCTTCACTTAGAAATTGATTGATTTCATTGATTTCTTGAGTGTATGGCTTAGTTCTGCGACACATGCCCAATTCTGTCAATGTCTGTTTCATGACAGCTTCGTAAGCGGTTTAAGATATGGTAGTGGATTATACGATTTACATTTCGCGTGAGTTCAGTTGATTTATCTAAAAGAAAGGGCAGCACAATTATGACAAACACAAAGTTAGTAGGTACAACATAGTGCTTGCTTTAGATTCGTCTACATTTCATATTGCAGCTTCTGTTCGATTAGGCACACCGTCCACGCCGCTGCCAATGTGGCGTGGCTTTCGACCAGCTCGGTCACCATTCTTTCCTGCACAAGGACCGCGGGTCCTCGACACGCTTGTCTTAGTGATATTATCCGCCAGCTATTACCACCGCCAATTGTGCAGCTATTCTCGAGCCATGCGGTCTTATACGAGATGATGGTAAGAGACCTGATGGAATGTCTTTAATTCTCTAGAAGATGGGACGGATATGCATTCACTTGCGTTGACACGTTTGCACCGTCACATCTTCCCAGAACTCAGATTAAGACTGGCACGGCTGTATAATTTGTAGAAGACCTCAAAAGGCGCAAGTATAGTACCCTGGACAGTGGTTACATTTTTGAGCCTTTTGGGGTTGAACCCCACGGTCCCAAAGTTGCTCCCGGACCGGGAGCAAAGAAAATATTCAAGGACTTATCATCTCGTCTGGTCAACGCCACAGGTAACCAAAACGCTGGGCTTTATTTTGCCCAAGGTATTGCTGAACAACGCGACAATGAGGCCACAACGTTATTTTTGTATTGGGAATTATTCCGATTGAAGCCTTTTAGATCAGTTTATTTGACTTAAATTTATTTCTTAGCTCCTCTGTAGTATTCAATACTGTGGTACCTATGTATGTTAAGATATAATTTGTAGTAAGTTATATTATATAATGCCAAAGTACCTGATAAGTAAGTACCTACCGAATTTACTTAGAAATAAAATTCATTGCGTATCTAAAAATTCTAAACTTTACTGGCAGTGTCGTAACTTTCCCAACACTAATCTATGTCTAGATTGTCTATGTCAGTGTTGACAGTTCAATTAACTACGCTGCTATGCCTTGTATGTGGTCATCACTCATAATAATTAATGAATTTTTCCTCTTTATAGCACTTTATGTATCTATCATATCATAAAGTAGGTAAGCAGTTATACTTTAGAATATATTTCGTAACTATGATAGCTCAGTGGTTAGCGCAGTCGGTTCACACGTCGAAGAGCGTAGAATCAAATCCCAACAATGAGCTTGAGCTGCCGGTGAAGAAAAAATCATTGCAAGGAAACTATAGTATAGGTACACTCTCACGATAAAAATCTGCCGCGAAGCACCTAAAACTGCGTTTCCAGCCTCACTTGAGAGCCAGCTTCATTTTAGGTTAGGTGTGGTTTACCATTTTCGTCACTAAGCTTGTCAACCAATAAAAAAAATTGTAGTTACTATCGGATAGCCTGTCACCAATTACAAAAATCAATGTGCGACTTTGTTGCGCACTTTGAACATAGAAGTCCTTCGGATTCCATTTTCCATTCCATCCTCACTCATTCAAACAGTAATCAAATTAGAACATAACGTTAAAATTCATCATAAAACTGGCCAGTATAAACCGGCTATTGCTTTGTAGATGGCACATTTTATATCGCCATTATTTTAATTGTTTAGATTTTAGGACAGATATTGTGAGTGTTATGAGATCGTGCCCTTTATTGCCGGTTTATAGTGTTTTAATAGTGGTTTTAAGGGCTATTCAGTCTTTGGTGTTCGTATCTTGATAGCTGCATATTATATGCCTACGTATTCGATTTTAATTCATACACTTCAAGTTTTAGGCGTAAGCTTTGCAATGAGGTTACGGCAGCTTAGTATGAGACTGTCTTTTTATGGTTGACAGACTAGGCGTTTGACGTAGTAAACACACCTAACCTGGTATAGAAGCAGCCCTCAAGTGAGGCTACCGGAACACACCGTTAGATGCTTAGCGGCAGATTTTCAACAGAATTTTTTTTTCTGTTATTTATAAAGTGTTTTTTTTTTATTATACGTTGTAATCACAGTTTTGTATTTAGCAGCTGTGGTGCTCAGTGACAGCGCCTACTTCTTTAGACTTAGAATATGCCTTCATAACACATTGGTTGGTCTAATAGCATGAAGTAATTTTTGTCAATATTTACACAATTTATTAGCTAACTTAGCAACTAAGCCGGTAAGCCGGATTTAGCTTTGATTGGTACTAAATATTACAAGATATATCCATCACACTTATTTTTGAAGGCAGATATGATGGTTATTATAGGTAATTTGATTAACGTTCTAAAAAATTTCACACGCGTTACGAATGTAGGTAATGATGAAAACAGACAAAATGTAAGAACTTGCAGACAGACGAAAGAAAAAAACTTACATGGAATGTCTCGAAAATAAATATGTATTAAAAAAATTCATAAGTATCGCAGGACATTACACTCAGCGCCATTTGACCCCAAACTAAGCAAAGCTTGTACTATTGAAGTCTGATAACTGATAGCTGGAATACTTAAATAGTTTTTTTTTTGTGAATAAATAAATAATAAATATCGTAAGACATTATACACAGCGCTATCTGACCCCAAACAATGCAAAGCTTGTACTATGGAAGTCGGATAACTAATAGAATACTCAAATACTATTTTTTTTGTAAATACATACTTATAATACATACAGTAGGGATTAAGTAGAGTTATATCTATCTATCTAGTAGGTACCTACACCCAGACACAGAACAAACATTTGTTTATATCACAAAATGCTTGTCCTGGGCGGGAATCGAACCCACTGCCTTCAGCTCTTGGAGCAGACATATTACCAATGAACCAACAGGGCTACTACAAAGGCTTTAGGGGCTTTGTATTACAGTGTGAATAAAACAATATTTGTCCTGTGTGGGAATCGAACCCACGCCCTATAAGCTCGTGAAGTAGACATTCTACCAAGGTCATACTTTGGTGTGACAAACATTTGGTGATGAAGTCGGAAGGTAGGAAATCACAGAAAAGCAAATCACGCAATTTCTTTTCCTTGGATCTTTAATGTTAGTTTGAAATATTTATGCACCTATATTGTATTACTTGTAACAATCCATAACATGAATAAAATAAATCAGTCTTTTCTATTGGCGTTATAGAACCTCCTCCTTTATTGAAATCAGTTAAAAACGAAGCACCTATATTTAGGCAACTTTAAAGAATTCAGTAGAAAGCATTTGCGAAGTCATCCATCCATCCACATCTATCCAAAATATTATTGTTACCTCAAATCGATCTGGAAAATATTCCGGTTTACCTGGATGAATCTATTGAGCTGATCACACACCCACTTACAATATTACTTGAAATAGATATAAAAATGTTTTACAATTTAGATTTTGTTTTGAAGAGTTGAAGCTGCGCTGTAGCACACATTATATTTATAATACTGTAGTAAACACAAATCAAGATTATTTAAAAATAGCTCAGAATTTTATAGATACCTATAAGTGATGTTGAGGCAGATACGGGGACCTTTACGCCGAGGGAGTTAGCAGTGTGGAAGTTCCACGCTCATCAATCCGTGCTGGAGAAGTAAGGAGTTCATGGTCCATCCAACGGCTGTAAACTGGACCGTCGCGTCGAGGCGGTCCAGTCTGTTCTCTTCTGACTCCCGATTATAAATAAATAAATAAATATCGTGGGACATTACACACAGCGCCATCTGACCCCAAACTAAGCAATGCTTGTACTATGGAAGACAGATAACTGATAGAATATTTAAATAGTTTTTTTTTTGTAAATACATACTTATAATACATACAGTACACCCAGACACAGAACAAACATTTTTTTTCATATCACATAATGCTTGTCCTGGGTGGGAATCGAACCCACGCCCTTTAGCTCTTGGAGCAGACATACTACCAATGAACCAACAGGGCTGTCAAATATAAAAAATAGTTATATATTATTATGTTTCACTTGGTCGTAGATCTCCTTAGCAGGAAATCTAGTCGTCTAGGTAGGTACCGTCGCAGTACCAGATATTCTGCGGCCAAGCAGTAGTAATGTAAACATTACTGTGTTCCGGTTTGAAGGGTACTGCAGCTAGCGAAATTGGGCTGTTGACACTAAACAAAGTAATGAGCGCCAAATAGAGATACCCTGGACTTTGTTACTCTAAAAAATTCGCATGCTCACTAAAGCTAAAATTGTGTTGTAGGTAGATAAAAGATAGCCCTAAGATCTTATCTAAACACAATTTAATGCGAATAAATGACTTGAACTTGAACTTGATTTTCCTAGTTTCCTTTTTCCGTCGCATGGAGTTCATTCGATAAATATTGGTTCACCTTGGTAAAGTCACTTGTAAACTCACCGTACCTATATACCTACTAATTTCAGTTCTGCTTAGATAATATAATAATTGATTGGTTCATGCGTTACTTTGCGGAAGTTCATTTTGGGTATTCGGTGTATAATTTAGTACATTCCCGCTTGAAAAGTTAAGGTATTATATATTTTGTGTATTCATGCTTAAAAATATTTTTAAACGGGATTTTTTTATGTAATGATAATGAGCCAAACGAAACGCTCTTCTGATGGTAAATGATAACGCCTGTCCATGACCATTGCAGCGATACACAGAACTTTGTGTAGTAAAACAAAGTTCTAGGCATCGCTGCTTTGGCGCTCATTACTTTGAGACATTATATATAATACACTTATTTATTTAATACATACATTGAAGTCTGTTAGACTTTGTTTACCTTACCAATTACTTACTTACCTACTTATTTATTGCCTTAATTGTCCATATTAAATTCTGAGCTATTGTTACTTAATCTAAGTTAAGGAATGTTATAACTGATTACATATTATTATTTTATTGCCTAAGTGAATAATTTATTGCATTTATTAACTTTACTACTGTCTGTCATAAATATGTAAAGACCCGCTAAAAGTGAGTCAGACTTGCTCTCCGAGGATTTCGTATATCCATTCAAATAACCGCAACGTTTATTCGTGCAATCTGTTCACAAAAAATGAACACATTTTCTATTATAATTTGTACATATATTGTTGACACTGACATACATTTGACGCTTGTAGTTGTACCTATTGTTTTTACGATAAATTTCACAGAGCAAAGACAAGAAATTATTTTATTACATGGTTCCCCCCTTAACTTTTTGTGTGTGTCTGTCATCGAATACAAATAAAAAATATAAACCACAGGTATTTGCCAAAACAAGTTTTTTTTCGAACTTTTATTAATATAATTAATAACATATTATGGTAAGTTAAGTCAGTATCGTATATTGATTACATTATATGAGAATAATTATTTATTAAATGAACCCGAACTAATCATATTACTGTATATTACTGTTTTTGTCTTTACTAGGTCGTCTGTCTACCTTGTGGGTGGACGTCCTACGCTGCGCTTGCCGGTAAAATTCATTTAGATTTTGATTTTGCCAATACTCGCCACGCTTGGCAGGCGGGTTGGCGAGCGCAGTTGGGTGTAATTGTTCAAGGAAGACGCTGCTGCCCATCTTCCAGATTGCATGCCTTAGCCGGCTCCGCAGACCGCAGGAACGCGCTGGATGCGAGCCGCTTCCAACCGGTCTTTATGGAAGTCAATGGGGGAGGCCTATGTCCAGCAGTGGACGTCCTACGGCTGAAATGATGATGATGATGATGACTGTTTTTGTCAGCGCCGTAGGGGGCGGATTAAATATTTTTTTTGTATAGTTTAGTTACTAGGGAGCACGGATTTACGAAACACATGGCTTAGTTCCAAAATCGGAATCTCAACGATTGTACAGAAAACACTTAGCTACTTACGTGATATAGATTTACAAGATCCCGTTTTCCTTTTAAGCGCGGAACCTTAAAAATTACTTAATAAATTAAATTTTGATATACTTGTTTATGCAAAAACGGTGGCTTGGGACAATAAATTACTGCAAATCCAGTTTTATCTCTGGAAAATTCCAAAGTACCTATGTAGAAACAAAAGTACAGGTACTTAGCTGCAGATAGATGATTTTAATTATTATCTATTAGTATTTATCAAGTCAAGTTTTATCGGTGCATGTCCCCTTTTATAGCGTGTCAATGATAATAATTTTACTATCTTATTGATAAACTGCAAAAATAATTCTGTGAGTTTATATGTAGGTGTTACCGGCAATGCATAACATCTAGTCTTTGTATAAAATACCTAGTCATTCTATGTACCTAATGCCGGGTTACCTTAATCTATGTAAAGAGTATTTTATGTATTGTTTACCATACCTAGGTATTATATAAAATTCCATGAGGATGTCAGGTAAAGTAAAATATCATACGCTCCGCTCCCGACTTAGCCTTCTCATCCAACTTATCCGAGTCGGATCTGTCACTGAGTTATAAGATACATACAATGTTACACGAGTAAAAATAAATATCATAGGACATTACACACAGCGCCATCTGACCCCAAACTAAGCAGAGCTTGTGCTATGGATGACAGATAATTGATAGAATACTTAAATACTTTTTTTTTGTAAATACATACTTATAATACATACAGTACACCCAGACACAGAACAAACATCGATGTTAGTCACACAAATGTTAGTCCTGAGTGGGAATCGAACCCATGCCCTTCAGCTCTCGAAGCAGACACACTACCAATGAACCAACAGGGCTGTCAAGTAGTGGGGTTTATTATTTTTATGTATTTTTAGATTGACATACCTACTTACTTTATAATTTATTTAATGCACCAATCAAACCTGAACTCATAACTGAAAACTGCATTAAAATCGGACTAGTAGTTTTAGAGAAAAATGGCAACATGGTTTCGTCGTGGGTAAAAAATATACTAATAAACGAAAATGAGATTGACAATTTTAATCACATGGATTTACTACCAACAGCAACTATAACACTGTCTCTGTTGGTCTCAATTGCGATATTTTTGTAGAAATCGTGACTATTCGTGACCACAAAAAGAACGATTGTTGATAAATACACTTATGAAGAAGCACATACGTGACAGACTTATTATATTACAATTTTGTCAAAGGAATGTCTTCAGTTTGCTGACGAAATAATATTATGAGGTGCCATTGACATTTCAGATCGATTCGTTAAAAAAAAAACAATGTTTTATAGTGACGAATTCTAACCAAAATATTCTAGGCTCTGAGTACCGCTGTAATGGTCATAAGCGTCTTGTTCGTTTCATTACAACAATGAAGTACGTTTACTGTCAGGTTAGCGACTTGCTTGTCTCGTTGCATAAGTAGGTATATTCCGAATTAAATTATTATGTACAATTACAAACATAAAGATAAAATCGGAATGTTGAAAAATAACATTACATGTGACTTTCAACATTAATCTTTTTAATCTATGCTACCTATTGCTATTTATATACCCCCCTGAATATTATGCTTATATTCAGAGGATAGATTAGATAGATAATGTTCGCATTTCAAAGAATACAGTTTATTTGTTTCAATTTACATAGTTACTCATACCTGTGTTTGAGTTATTTTGCGAGATTTAGCATTAGTGTTCCATCACTATTTTGTAATACAGGCAAGTATCGCTTGCTGGTTCTACAGTACTATCGATAAGTGTATTTTTAACATTAAAAATTCCAAAAGCTTTAAACATAGATATAGATACATAGAAGACTTCAAACTAATATTGTAAAGGCGAAAGTTTGCTTGCTTTATTTGCTAAAGACGTATCCACGGTCAAAATCAAAAACTTATTTCCCTGCGTGTAAGTTGTCTCGGTTGCAGAAAAGGTGGCCTATGAGACCTCTTACTAGACGTATCTATTTGCTCATAACTTACCTGTTTGTTTAAGTTGCTATTTTAAATTTTGTCATGTGTAAATATTTTTAATATACCTTCAATTACGCTGCCTGTAGTGTTTATACAAACAATTTACAAATCGCGAATAAATAAATATAGTAGAACATTTCATGTAGCGCCATCTAGCCTTAAACTGATAAAAGCTCTTACTATGGGAACTAGATAACTGATAGAAAACTTAAATGTTTTTTTTGTAAATATACATATACTTATAAATAATATGAATAGAACACCGAGACATGGAACAAACATTTATCGTCACAAATGTTTGTCTTGGTGGGAATCAAACCCACGCCGTACAGCTCTCGAAGCAGACATTCTACCAAAAGAGGTAACAGGTCAGTCAAATAAATCGGTTGTTTGGTGAACCGAATCAGTGTGGTCAAATACATTTCCAAAATAATGAATTGGTGCTCGCATTTTTGAGTGACGCTATGAAAATTTCGATATACCGGCAAAAATAACAAACATTGCTATCAAAAAAGCCTAATTTTCAAAGAGCATAGAGCGATAACGACGTTGATCTATCAACCGGTCGTTATCTTACATTCGACACTGATAGCACACGTTTAATTGACAATACTCTGTTTGCTGATGATGATGGCAAACATAAACAGCGTCGGGACGTCAAACGAGATCTACTCTCGCGGGCTCGTGTTAGATATTCGTATCGAATTTTAAAATTCATAACGTCTACAATGATTTCCTTTTGGGTTGGGTTGAGATCTTCATCCCACTAATAGGTATTATAAATGTTAAAGTTGGGATTGATAGGTGTTTGTCAGTCAATCCGTTCAGTTGTTTTATGCGTGAAAGTACTCTTTCACGCAAAAACTACTATTATCATATTTTACACAATATTAGACTGATGATTGCTTGTAGTAACAAACGTGCTCAAAATATGTATAGGGCCTTAACCTTTACCATTGTCATAAAAAAAATCTCTTTAGCGGCATTGTTCATGTAATCAGCCTTAATTGATCTGACAATCCGGTTACTCTATAATAGTCGATTGTGATGATTAAAAATACATAATTTATAATAAATATGACATGTTTTTATTTGTAGGCTACAATTGTTTGTCATAGAACAGAAAGTAACATTTGGAATATAATGGACAACTTTAGCTGAAAGTCTCAAAGTAATGAGCGTCAAAGCAGTGATGCCCTGGACTTTGTTTCGTCACTCAAAGTTCTCTGTATCGCTGCAATGGTCATGGATAGTCGTTATCTCTTACCGGGAAAGCATCTCGTTCGTTTCATTACTTTTTACATTTAAAAAAAACTGAGCGTAAAAAAATGTAAAGTTTGTCCACGATCCTTGCAACGGTACTCAGAACTTAGATTAACAAAACAATGTTTAGGGCATCGCTGCTTTGGTGATTTTTATCTTGAGATATTTAAAGAATAATCTCGTACCAAAATACAGTAATGTTCACGAGGGCTTCTTCCCATCGGGTAAGGTAATCCACAACGCTATCCATGTGCGGATTCTCAGATAGCATACATCTTCAAGAACTTTTAAAAAAATTCTCGGGCATGTAGGGTTTCCTTCACTGTTTGAAATCAGCGGTAAAACGTAACTCAGAAAAGGCATGTACGTGCCGTGGGATTCGAACCCAGGACCTCCAGATTTAAAGCCAGACGGGCTCCCAACTAGGCTGCCGAAATTTCAATACCTTACAATTTGATTTATATTGTTCTGAAGGATTGTACCAAAATATTGTGTTCTTTAAATGAGCTTTTACGTTTAATGAAGTACGTTTAGCGTACGTACATGTTGAAAGATCCCAGATGTCAGTGCTAATGACTCTACAGAGCAGTTGAAATAAACTACAGAAGCTTTTTGCGGCAGTCTGCTTGTAGTGCTGTTAGTGACTTTTATTGCAATTTGGCGTGAGTTATGGACGCGAGGTTTCGTTTTCAGCCTAGGATTTTTTTTCGTTCTAAACGTTTAGAATGAAGTCTACTATTACCACAGATATAAACAAACTTCAATTTTTTCAGAAAATATAAAAATGAAAAAGTTAAAATTTCAACTGAAACTTCAAAGATAGGCACTTAATAAGGTATTCGTAACTTGAACAAAGAGTTCAGTTAATGATCAAAGTCAAAGTGTTGTGACTGAGTGAAAAGCTTTGAAATGCTATTGTTAGATTTGTTTTTACAGCTAATTAATAGGCCAGTCCCTATTTTCGAACGAGATGACATCACTACTTACACTGTTGTCAGGGTACAGCGCAAAACATTGGAAGATGTTGTAAAACTAAAAACTCTTGTTGGAATTCGTATCGTCGATCTATTGTGACCGTACGTGTAAACTAAGATTTGGGAACGGAATTTCTACAAATTTTGCTTCATAGCTTTTATACGGCTTGACTGATTTTCATCAAAGAAACATGATTTCGCATTAAAACATTAATCTAGAATATTTTGAAGCTATAACAGGTACCTAACACAACCATAGTCTTTGCCACTGGCATACCCTTACATTTCTATTTATTGTCCCTTGATGGTAAAAGTATAACTCACTGACCAAGAAAAGCCTAAAAATTCATGTGATCAAAGGTGGTTAGTGTAAGGACAAATGAAGCGTTTTAAAATGGAAGTCTCAAATCATCTGATACCTATTAGGTTGGCAATCAATTTATTTACTTCTAATTAGTAGGTACCGGATGTTACGAATTACACTAATGACAATTATTAAAGTTAATTATTTTTTATCTATTATTAACCAATGATAATATAAATACAAGACCAAAACGTCAACAGAATAAAAAAAGTCAGTGCAAAATAATAATAATACAATGTCAAAAATATAATTTAAAAAAAGAACTGATTGGATTAAGTCAACATGTAATTATTTGTAAATACTTAGTAGATTGCCTTTCTGCAGTTGTGTCACAGTATTGGGATATCGATGACATCAATAGTGTTGTAGGTATCCTATCCATAGATGGCGGTGACCTTACAAAAAGATAGACAAACAAAGCTTGTTTAGTTGTCTCTCTTTCTCAAGAACAGGAAAGATTAAAATATTGAAAAGAAATATAATTCAAGTAGGTGACTACATGAGCAAAGTATGTAGGAAGGTATATAAATTCTTCACTTCATGTGTTCCACGGGAAGTTCTCCAGATATTTTTCATAATAAAAAGGGCTATAAATATAAAAAGCAATAACAAGTCCGCCTTTTGCAGCTGGCGTTGATCAGATAGCATTTATAGTACTTGTACTTATACTGCTCTCCTATACATCATAAGGTTAATTTTGTCTTGAGTGCTTGCCTCAAAAATAGAAGCATTTTTGGAGCATTCCCTTTGTTTGGACTAAAGTTGTGGGCGGAATATTTTCATACGGCTCTATGAAAAGACGATGCGTGATTGTAAGTGTTGAATTCCAACAGAGTTCAAAAGAATCATTTCATGGCAATTTGAACAAAACTATCGATAACTATTCGATACTAAAATGTTTGAAAAATTAATCAGCAACCCACACATTACACAATGGTATCGAAAATTTGAAGAAATCTTTCTCCTACACTAAGCAATAGAATTTGCTGACCGAATGTGTGTTCTGCGATAGATATAACGCATCGTTGCATAACATCAAGCGAGATGGCGGACTAAAGCTATTATTAAAAAAGTCAAATAAAGACGTTATTCATCAGCAAAAAATATTTCAAGAGCCGTAACTTATGCGTCGACTAAAGAAGCTATTAAATCGTATCCTAATAAATATTGTTCCGTAATTTAATGGGAGTGGATGTTAATGTTCCCCGTAATTAACGTGTTTATAACACTATTCATCAACCTGGGGCTCTTTTTGTATAGTCTTGAATATAGGGGAAGATAAATCATCTCAAAAACATATGTAGGTAGGTACTTGTTAGTTCTTGTCACATGATTTCCCTGTTAAATTCAAATTCGCGATTTCATAGATACAATTATGATTTATTAAACAAAATAAAAAATACCTTAAATTATACTTTTGTAGCGATGATAGCTCAGTGGTTAGCGCGGTAGGTTCGCATGCCGAAGGGCGTGGGTGAAAACCCCAACAATGAGCTTGAGCTGCCGGTGAAGGAAAACATCGTGAGGAAACCAAAGCATGGTGGTAGGGTACTTTAGTACTCGGCTGGCTAGCTACCACCTTCAAGTTGAAAATCTGCCGCCAAGCATCTAACGGTGTGTTCCGGCAGCCTCACTTGAGAGCCAGTTGCATTCCAGGCTAGGTGTGCTTTACCATCTTCGGCCACACCTTCACTTGACATCAGGTGAGCTGTGGTCAAACAACAAGCCTGTCAACCATTACAAAAAAAAAACTACCTATTTACAAAATGTATACAAAAAACTTAGTCTAAAAAACCGTCAGAGGAGCGATATGTGGCCAGAATGCTGGCAACATTGCCACGCTGGATGGCAATGCTTAGTTTTTGACCAAAGTAGATACCAGCATTCTGGTCACCTGAAGCCTCCTCTAGACGTTTGGCCAGGTCCCGATACAGTTCGAGAGCGGCCGGCCCCCACGGACCTAAAAATCAGTCAGTCACCCAGTCACGATTTCATAGTGATTACTAATTATACGTTTAATTAATCGAAGGTTAGTTGACGCGTTCTGAGGCAAAAAAATCCTCGTTAGGTTAATTTTCATTAGCGAAATGTAAACATATGATATCTTATTATGTTAATACAAGTTGCCCTATACCATTATCTATATATTCTATTATAAAGAGGAAAGATTTGATTGTTTGTTTATATTGAATAGGCTCCGAAACTACCGGATCGATTTCAAAAATTCTTTCACCGTTGGGAAGCTACACTATCCCCGGGTGACATAGGCTACTTTTTGTCCCTGTATTCCCACGGGAACGGGAATTACGCGGGTGGAACCGCGAGGCGTCCGTCCATTTATAAAAACTATACAATTTCACAAAGTTATTAGTGTATAAAATGTAAAAAGGTAGATAGAAACTAAGATGTTATTAGTAGTGTTGACGCGTCCTTGACAGTTGACGTGTAATTTTAATAATTATTTATTAATAAATAATGTCTAAACAGCACGTCTAATTATATTTATGATTGATTTGTATTTTATTTCTTATGCGTGTGCAAAAGTTATGTTCTTAACTGAGGTCTTGGTTGTTCCAGTACGGCGAGCGGTAGTGTGCGAGATAGTAGCGCACACGCCGATGAGCGGGAGCGCGTCGGTCGTTCTGCACATGACAAACATAACACGGCTCACCGCTAAGGCCATCCACGCAGCCGGGTACCGACTGCATAACGTTGAGCATTTGTGAGTGTTTTTTTTTTTAAAGTAAAAAGTAATGAGACTAACGAGACGCTCTCCTGATGGTAAGAGATAACGCCTGTCCATGACCATTGCAGCGATACACAGAACTTTGAGTGACGAAACAAAGTCCAGGGCATCACTGCTTTGGCGTTCATTACTTTGAGACTTTCGATGGTTAGTCTCAACGGCCCAGTAATTTCGCTAGCTGCAGTACCCTTCAAACCGGAACACAGTAATGTTTACACGCTACTGCTTAGCGGCAGAATAACTGGTACTGCGGTGGTACCTACCTAGACGACCTCCTGCTAAGGATCTACCACCAAGTAACCTACCTATATATACCTATCTCAAAACTAATTATGTCTTTCAGAATAGATATATAATAATATAATAGATAGAGGTAATAGATATACTTTCAGAATACCTATGTCCCAGGAACCCATGGTGTCCCCTTGATAAATATAAGTATGTATAACTAGGTGGTGGATCTGGTTGGTAGATTTATAGCGATGATAGCACAGTGGTTAGAGCGGTCATTTCACACGCCGAAGGCCGTGGGTTCAAACCCCAACAATGAGCTTGACCTGCCGGTGAAGGAAAACATTGTGAGAAAACCATAGCATGGTGGCAGGGTACTTTCTAGTACTCAGCTGGCTAGCTACCACCCTCAAGCTGAAAATCTGCCGCCAAGAGCCATTCCAGGCTAGGTGTGCTTTACCATCTGAGACCACACCGTCACTTAACATCAGGTGAACTGTGGTCAAACACCTAGCCTGTCAACCATAAAAAAGTAGCCTGTTTCATTTTCACGTGTGACATACACGTCGGCTTGAAGTTAACAAAGCATTTTAAGCTCAGCATCGTTTTCAGTAAGGGTCATAATAGATTTGTACTGCTTGGTTTGCAGAAAATACCTGATACTGCTACCTATCTAACCTAAACAAGCATGTAAGACGTGCCTATTTAATTTTACAGATCTGTATTAGATGCGCCTAAGCTGGAACATGTTGCGGTGGAAGATCTGATTAAGATGCCTAATCTCAAATCTATGTAAGCACTGGTTTTTATTTTATTTAGCTGTTAGGTCATTTGGTGTCGTGCTTCCTGAACTATAAGGTTCATTTCTTACATATGGCAAACATTTATGGGACTAATATATATTTTTAGCATATTTTCTGTGTCTCTTCCGTATATATTGTACTCACTATTGTAGGTACAGATATTTTGTAAGTATTGATTAACAAAATATCTTAGGATGGCTGTGTCGTGGCCGTGTGCAAGTGAATAAGTAGATACATTGTCCTCTGGATTTCAATGTTTGAAGTCCTCACTAAGGTTTGGGAATTCTTCGATAATTCGACAATTTCAAAGTCCCGGGTCACGAGACAGCCTAAGTACCTACAATCAAAGTCCCGGGACTTAGAGACTATAAAATCTTTTTTTTTTAATTAAGTTTTTAGCTATCGAGGGGTTTTATTAAATTTTGAATGTAGATGATTGTTACGTAGCTGCAATATCAACCTGTATCCGCAATTTTGTCATCATCAGTTTTCTGAATTGCTTCGCACAATGAAAGCAAATTTGGAGATGTATTTAATCCAAATTTTAGGTGCTTGTATGCAAGGGCGGATCCTGCCTTGGTGCTAGACCCACAACCACATGACCCCCCTGGATCCGCCCTGGGTTATATGGTTCCCATGGTACAACCATTCATTAATTCAGGCTTAGACAGCGCTGTGTAAAATTATCTCAGATGTTTACATATGTATTTATATATACACAACTTTATGGTTGGACAAGATTTTTTATTTAATTTTGTGTAAAATTACTTTTTTAAACTACAGGATGAGTACCAACTGGTAAACTATTTCCTTTCTTTCTTTTGGTACCTACACAGTACACACCCTGTAGGTACACCGAGTTGCTCCACATAAAATGAGACAAATTCTATTTACAAGCAAAGCACGATAATCAGCTACAATTATATGTAATAACTGAACATGAATCCGACAGTTTATTTGTGTGTTGTAAATGATCTGTGTTTGCATTTAACGAGGTTCCTTTGATTCCAGTTTTATATCCCAGGCGCCGCTGCTCCACCGGATCGCGCCGCTGCCCGCGCTCCCTGAGCTGCGCACATTGTACGTATGTATGTTGTTTTTGTGTACATTTTATTCATTCATCTTGAACTCTTACAGTACTGGCTGAATCTCGAAACCCTCGCCATTTTCTAGTTTTTCCGCATACCCAGGGCAAAGTATCTATCTTTTCGTCCTCCTAACGCGCACGAGAAGCATTCGATGCGGCTATTATTTTTAATGTTAAAAGTAATGAGATAAACGAGACGCTCTCCTGATTGAAAGAGATAACGTATGACCATTGCATCGATACACAGAACTTGGAGTAACAAAACTAAGTTTAGGGCACCACAACTTTGGCGCTCATTGCTTTGAGATATTTGATTAGTAGTCTCAGCAGCCTTGTGTATTGCCATGGGGCATTTTGGCTTTTGCCTTTAAATACAATCTATTGTTTGTGCTCATTAGCCTTTTTATACACCCCAAATGGGATTTAAGTGCAAAATTTATTTTGGTTTAATCATTCCGCACTTTGTTCATTCTGCCAGTGTCAAGTATTTCATACATAGGTATTATCAAGTGTATCATGGTAAAATCAAATAAAATAAATCATAATCACAGTCAAAGTCACACAAAGTATGTATAGTCCGGTCCCAGTAATTTCCAATTAGTGGATTAAAAACTTCGTCGGGGTTTTGAAAGAATTGTAAGAATACACGTTTCACCACAGTTTATTACTTTCCCACACTCGTGCACGTAAATCGGCACTTCGATTAAAAAGCCACTATTTTAAACATAAACACGCGAATACAACAACAAAACACGAGTTTTGGGAAATAATACATCGGCGACATGCTATTTCCTCGATCCTGCCAAAACTCCTAGCAAGATTTATCGCCCCCTCTCATCAGAAGGTAATGTTTCACTTCCGGAGACAATTAAAATAGTATCTAATATAATTATCTTACAGGAACAGATCAATCACTTTGTTTGAAACATGAAATCTTTTAATATGCCTTCACGTTTCTACTCCGCAACGTTCGTATGAGCACGAATATCGTCGTAGCGATGATAGCTCAGTGGTTAGCGCGGTCGGTTCGCATGCGGAAGGGCATGGGTTCAACCCCCAACAATGAGCTTGAGCTGCTGGTGAATGAAAACATCGTGAGGAAACCATAGCATGATGGTAGGGTAGGTACTTTCTAGTACCCGGCTGGCTAGCTACCACCCTCAAGTTGAAAATTTGTCGCCAAGCATCTAACGGCGTGTTCCGGCAGCCTCGCTTGTGAGCCAGTTTCATTCCAGGCTAGGCTTTTTCATTAGAAGGAAAAAAAACCAGGCTTAGGTGAAAAATAGGTGTGCTTTATCATCTTCGACCATACCTTCGACCTTACTTAAAATCAGGTGAGCAAAAAACGCACAAGTCTAGGAATGTATGTAGTGATTCGTATGTGACATTAGCAACTGTTGTGCAGCATGATAACGACGTCGGGGCTACTGGAGGTGCCCAACCTAAGCCACGTGCACGACAGCAAGAAAGCCAACATGTCTTATCTGCAGGCCATGTAAGTTCTAACATTAAAACCAATCCTGGTGCGGAATTCGCCATAATGTCGCATATTCTTTTCTCACATACCTTTTTTTTTTAATGTAAAAAGTATTGAGTCGAACGAGACGCTCTCCTGATGGTAAGAGATAACGCCTGTCCATGACCATTGCAGCGATACATAGAACTTTGAGTAACAAAACAAAGTCCAGAGCATCACTGCTTTGGCGCTCATTACTTTGAGACTTTCGATGGCTAGTCTCAACAGCCCAGTAATTTAACTAGCTGCAGTACCCTTCAAACCGGAACACAGTAATGTTTACACGATACTGCTCAGCGGCAGAATAACTAATACCTAAACATAAGCCTATTTTTCCGGATTATACCTAAAAAGTAAAAAGTAATGAGAACGGTCTTCTGTTTTTAAAAGATGCCCATGGCTGTTAAGTAGGTACACTTATGTACGCCGGTACTCCAAATAAAAGTAATTTCGCTAGTTAACGTTACAAACCGGACCACAGTAATGTTTACATTACCTTTTTGGTGGCAGCATATCTGATACTGCGGTGGTATCTACCTAGAAGATCAATTGCTGAGATTTACCACCTAATAGGTACCTACGCCGTACTATTTACCGGGTTGCCCAAAAAGGATGTTAATGTTTTTCTTACAAATAAATAAATAATAAAATGTTCAGGTTTATGTCCTTATCTATTACATTACATAGATTTATACATTCCGATTTCAGGTAGAACGGTTAACGGGCCCCAAACTAGGCAAAGCCTGTATCTTGGGCGCCCTGTTACATGTTTAACTGTTTACTGTGAATTACACAACAAGTTGTACACTCTTTTATTATATATAATTTATACTGTAGGTATATTAGTTATTCAATCTTTATTCAACATTACCTTAGGTATTTACATATCTGCCTGTTTCTCAAAATTAGGTTATTTTATTAGGCTGTCTGCCGTAATACAGGAGTTAATCCTAGCTCGGCAGCAGCCATTCACTTAATTCTAAACTACCTCCAGTTGCAGATTTATTAGATTTATTACTTAGTCAATTTTAATTTTTATGTTCTCTGTATTATGTTTAGATGTGATAAATGTGTGTAATAATAATAAAAAAATAAAAATAATATATATAATATAAAAAGAGGTTTGTTAGTAGAGTTACCTAAATTAGTAGCCGAAGTGTCGTAAGTGCCTTTTATCCGATTGTGTTTTTGATTTTGGCAGACTGTGTCAATGCTTAGTACCTGCATACATGTATATCACTGCTCTATCGCGTGTTTTAATTTCGGTAACGACGGGATGAGATCTCTAAATACTTAGATAATTTTACGAAGACGATTTTTTATTTTTCGTTTATCGTTGCAGTGACCTGGAAGGAAACCATATCAAGACTATTCCAAAACATGCGCTGCGCGTCCGAGCCGATCAAGTGTAAGTCACTAGGTATATACACGCAAACGTGCTATTTTTGAATGACTTTTAAAAATAATTTTATAGGAATAAAACTGTATTTTATGTACCTAGCTGTTGATTTTTTACTCTTTTGCTTTTAATGAACTAACCTAATCCACGTTTTTAGGAACTTTTCATTTGCTGTCAGTTCCATCAATCAAAAACGCTCCACAGTTTTATAGATTAGATATAGGTATACATAGATTTAAAATAAAATAAAATAAATATCGTAGGACATTACACACAGCGCCATCTGGCTCCAAACTTAGCAGAGCTTGTGTGATGGAAGTCAGATAACTGGTAGAATACACTTATAATACATACAGAACACCCAGACAAAGAAAAAACATTTGTTTATTCACAAAATGTTCGCCCTGAGTGGGAATCGAACCCACGCCCTACAGCTTTATTTCCTTGTTCATCTCTAGTCTCTAAATAGTACCTATAATACAAAGTCGTAGTCCGCGCCTGTTTGTTTCTCCGCTTACTTCTAAACCACGCAACGGATTTTAATAGGTAGGTACAGTTTTCACTGGCAATTAGGATTTTTTTCTGGAAGGTTTGTGTATAAAATACATCCTAATAAACTTTTGTACCTACCAGTAGTGAAATTAAATGTTTTGTACTCAAGTCGCCAAAATAAAACGCGCACCGTGTGTAAATATTTCCGGCGTACTTTACATGAGAACCAAAAAACTATCGTTGCACGCGTGACGTGAAAGCCATTTCCTGTGCAATCCATTTTGTTTGTTTGACATTACAATTACTTAGTATAACTAACCAGAACACATTTATCGTAAAACTAGCGATATCAATCTTTCAGTAGAATAGCTTGGTGTAATTTCCTTAACCCGAAAGTTAATTGCATCTTACAATGAGTGCGCAAATTTCAAAACTGTCTCATCATCGAAATATAAAATAAGGAATAAATTTGCAACTGTGTAGTACCTACCCTACCTATATATTATATAGATTTTGTTGATGTTTGTTCTGTGTCTAGGTGTTGTGTATTTATTATAAGTACCTATGTATTTACAAAAAAAAGTTTTTAAGTATTCTATCAGTTACTTATGTGACTTTCATAGTAATGCAAGCTTTGCTTAATTTAAGGTCAGATGGCGCTGTGTGTCCTACGATATTTTTTTAGATAAATAATTTATGTAACGATTTCGTTTTTAAGTCCTTACTAGGTATCGGTTCTAGGCTATACTATTGCCAGCTTTATTAGTGATAAGTAAATAAAGTCAGTTTATGTTTTTTTTTCAGATCATTAAGCTACAATCTCATAGAGGAAGTACCTGCTTACGCGTTCAAAAACGCACAAATATCCAAACTGTAAGTTTAATTAAACGGCTAGCTGATGTGACATTATTCATGATTTTCACCAAACATAGCTATTATGTACCTACTTGTAACAGCTTTTGATATTGAAAATTTATATTGGTGCGGCTCGGGTTCGAAAACGGTTTGAGGAACGTGAAGTACCTACGTACTTTATCGAAATAATTTCGACTCTTAACTGTATTTCGTGGCTCAACTTTTTTTAATTTTGTTGTATTGAGATCTAACTCGGTTTCATATATTTTTCAGGAGTTTCAGAGGCAATACAAAGCTCAAACGTTTGGATGACAATGCTTTTTCAGGCAACTTATTGTTGCGACAATTGTAAGTCTTGATTGAATAGTGTAACGTATTTGCAAACTACGTGTTTACATAAAAACGTTTCAAACTATTGTATTTTTTTCAGAGATTTAAGTAATACCGCTATTACCTCATTGCCTACGAAAGGTTTGGAAAAGTTACAAACACTTAGAATAGAAAAGACTCCATCTTTGAAGTACATCCCGTCGATTTACGAATTCCAGGTAAAATTAATCATAGAATCTAAGATATTAAAAACGTATTTTCCGATCCAAATTCCTAAATAGGTATTTCGCCACCGAAGCAGACATTCATCAGATTTGACACTGAAGTGGAATATACTGATGCAAACCACAGAGTCGGTATTTTGTTTACCTAATTCTAATAGAAAATGGTAAGTTTTAAAAGCTGACTTGGCAAATCTTTAACCTGCTAAAGTAACTCGAATGAGAGCGTCGTTCATAGGTACCTACATATTAAAAGATTAAAATATCAACCTTTTCTTTCGCAGCATTTAGAGAAAGCGTATCTGACCCACCATTTTCATTGCTGCGCGTTTGACTTCCCCGAACGGCACAATCCGGCACGACACAAACTGTACGAGACTCAACTGGCTCAGATGAAGCAACAGTGTCTCAGTAACCAGAAACAGAGGAAACGAAGGTCTCTGGAACCGATCAGAGAAATAGTTGAAGGATGGGAGCACAAGAGAACTTCGAGGTAAATAATCCAGCGATAACTCTTAGAGCAAACGTGTTCTAGAGAGAATACCACGAATCGGTAAACGTAACTTCAGTCGCCCTGAGACGATGTGTGCAGCTTATTATAAAGCATTGGTTGAAAGCAAAAAGCTTAAGATTGATTTGCCAGGCGTGCCTGGGAGGAGGCCGATGTCCAACAGTGGACTATGAACGATTGTGGCTAATGTTAGACCATACCTGTAGAAAGTACCTACCCTTAGAATCATAACACAAAGGATCTGACTGATCGCTAAGTCTATAATTACCATTGAATGCCATCTTCACATTGAAGTTTGGATGTCAATAGGCAAAACTTGTTACGATCCCATGCTGCTAAATGCTAATAGAAGCTAGTAGCTGAGTCTACACTCCTTGACGTCATAGCTATACAGTCTATATAAGGTCATTTATTTCTTCCAGGTCCCCAGACGAGGATCTGTCCACTGCGACGACGAGTGAGGAGTACGATGGCCGAAGTTACATGGACGAGTACTTCGCGGACTCTGGCAGCTTCGAGGATGATGACCAGGGGGAGTTTCACGATCCTGTCAACAACACCCTGGGTGGAGGGATTGTCACACAGGACTGCGACAACTTTACTATCATGTTCGTATTCAAAAATTGTCTAACCAAATGGTAAAATGCATAAACCCACGGTAACAGTTATGGAAACTGAAAATAGACAAAGGTTTACATTGACTTTAAAAAAAAATTAGATAATGATGTAAAGATACAGGATTTTTTTGTAAATGATACATAATTATATTGAAGTTCAAAATATATCACGTCAACATAAACAGAAACGTCCAAACAATTGAAATATACTTACACCTTACTTATACTTTCTCAGTTTCTTCTATTTATTTAATTTAAAATTTTGTTCATAGCCGTTTTGTTATTTTCAGTCGTCGGAAGGTGAACTGCACGCCACTGCCAGACGCTCTTAACCCTTGCGAAGACGTGATGGGATGGTCATGGCTCCGAGCTAGCGTCTGGTTCGTCATATCAGCTGCCGTGGTCGGAAACGTAGCTGTCCTACTGGTTCTTCTGATGAACCACACCGAACTCACGGTTCCGAGGTTTCTCATGTGCCATTTGGCCTTCTCAGATCTATGCACTGGACTGTACCTCTTCATGATAGCAGTCGTCGACCTCAGATCTTACGGAGAATTCTTCAATTATGCCTACGATTGGCAGTATGGAGTAGGCTGCAAAATCGCCGGTTTTTTCTCAGTGTTTTCCGGACAACTATCAGTCTTCACCCTGACTATAGTCACACTAGAGAGATGGTTTGCGATAACGTACGCCATATACCTAGAGAGGCGTATTTCTTTGCCTGTTGCAGCGAAGATTATGTTTGCTGGGTGGTCATTTTCAATAATCATGGCTGGACTGCCTCTAGTGGGCGTATCCGATTATTCTTCAACTTCGATTTGTCTGCCAGTGGAGAGCAAAGACATTGGAGATGCGGTATACCAGGGAGCTTTGTTTATGACGAACGCTGTCGCTTGGGTCACCATAGTCGTCTGCTACGTTCAGATATACCGGTCTTTGGGTGGCGGAGAAAGTTATGGGGGCAGAGGAGCAGCGGCGGCAGCAGAAAAGAAAATAGCAAACAAAATGGCTTTACTAATCGGAACTGATCTGCTATGCTGGGCCCCAGTAGCATTTTTTGGGGTGACAGCGTTAGCTGGAGTGCCTCTAGTCGATGTGAGCCACGGAAAGGTCCTTCTAGTCTTTTTTTACCCGCTCAACGCTTGCGCCAACCCATTCCTCTATGCCATACTGACGAAACAGTATAGGAGAGATCTTATTACGCTGATAGCTAGGACTGGGCAGTGCAATTGGATAGTGGAAAAACATAAGCTAGCTAACCCTCCTCCGACCGGGCATACAAATCAGTCTGCACCAGCGAATATGCCCTTGGTGGATTACAAGAGAAGTCAGTCGCAAGTCAGTAAGGAGTACAGTGAAGCCGCCATGATATAAATACCTCTTAGTTTTAAGATTGATGTTGATATTATTATATGGTTATTTATTATTGCTGTGTTTGAATTTAACCCTACATAATAAATACCTAACAAATAAGTAAATTTTGTATTATTCACAAATTTTCCAATGGGCAAATAATCATAACTCTAATTTAAAATGGAATACACAAAAAAGATTGTAATCATTTTGTTCTATAACTGTAGTCTGAGAGTGTAGTGTAGTGTAGTGTAGTGTTGCTGTTACAGGACAGTCAGATTTTTGGGAACTACCTTTAGTTGACAGTGTCAAAAATACTCAAACCACGTTTTTTTTAAAGTAAAACATTTCTAAAAGACAAAACCACGTTCATTTAAAATATAATAGGCTTGTTTTTGACTTCCATTCCACTAGATGTTAAGCAAAGATACTATCTACAACAATGGAGCATCCTTGCCTAGAAAAACCCAATTTACTCACAACTTGAATACACTCAGATTGTATTAATTGTTATAGGCAATCATAGGCTTTATCCTACTAATATTATAAATGCGAAAGTTTGCGAGTATGTTTGTAACTCAAAAACTACTCAACGGATTTGAATAAAATTTGGTATGGAGGTAGCTGATACCCTGGATTAAAACACAAGCTACTTTTTATCCCTAAAACATGTAGCGGGTAACACCACAGGGCGCAGCTATTATGTATAGATAAACTACTAATAGAAGGAATTCAAGAAAAGTTTTTAAAATTTATTGTATTAAAAACATTACAGAAAATGAATTGTTACTAGGTATCTAAGTAGCTAAAAATAATTGGTCGTTTTCATCTAATTTGTCTATTACTTCTTTGTCAATATATTCTACAATCAGCTTGTCGCCTTCAAGCAAAACTTGCCGTTGTATTAACTCACTCATTTCTATATCCATTTTTATAGGGCTTATACAATATCCATCTAGTTGCCTAAATAATCTTAGTTTTATATTATTAATCTTATTGTTATCATTCTTTATATTACAAGTCTCGCAAATACAGTCAATCGCCCGGCCTAAACTCCATTGAGAGCTAACATATGTAGCTATGGTGTCTTTCAAATCTGGATCTAAAGTTACAGACTCAACTAATGTAATGTTTTCCTCATTTTGGATTAATTTGACAGGTTTAGGGTCCATGTTAGCGGGTTTAGTAATGGCAAAATATACCCGACTTGTCAGAGGTTTGATATTTGGGCCGATTGCTTTTTGTTTAATTCTCATGAGGTGGATTTTGGATGCAGTTTTCACTTTTGTAGATGATTGTAGGGCTTTTCTTATGTTCTCTGTAATCTGTAAAAAAAAATATTTTATGTACCTAAATACAAGTTTTTAAACCAATATGAAATTTTTGTAGAGAAAAAACATGTTACAATATAAATATAAATAAATAAATATTATAGGACATTACACACAGCGCCATCTGACCCCAAACTAAGCAAAGCTTGTACTATGGAAGTCAGATAACTGATAGAATACTTAAATACTTTTTTTTGTTGTAAATACATACTTATAATAGATACAGTACACCCAGACACAGAACAAACATTTGTTTATACCACAATGTTTGTCCTGGGTGGGAATCAAACCCACACCCTTCAGCTCTTGAAGCAGACATTCTACCACTGAACCAACAGGGCTGTCAAACTGTTGTGTTGCTGTTTTCATCAAACAGAACTAAGGATACCTGTTGATCCAGTTGGACCAGCAAGCTAATACCAACATCTTAAGCTACTTATCAGTGTTTACCTTGTCTTGTAAGTGTTTGTTGGCCTCTCTGAACTGTTTTCTTGGAGCTTCAAATTGTACTATTTTTGCTGCCAATGTTTCATCGTCTATTTCGGGACAGGTGCTAGAAAATAAGGCATTATTTATCCGTAACTTGGAAGTTTAGATGTTTAGGACTACATGTTCTAAGTAACAATCGATTACCACTGAATAAAAAACAACAAAGCATCATAAAAGGTACTTACGCATGAAACCTATGTTCAATACAATAGTGTTTATTACACTTTGCACACAGCATTTCATGTAGATTTCCTTTCCTACATGCCTTTTCTGAGCATTTAAAGATCTTGTCGTTGCTTATAAGGTTCATATTAGGTTTTGGCGCCAGCTCACAGTCGCTAGAGAGGCAATGTGAGCTGAAGTGTTCTCGACAGAATACCATGCCGCATTTGCACTGAAGAGGCAGAAAATCAGTTTGATTGCAATCAGGGTATTGGCAGTTTTCGCCAAGAGTGGGAAACTCCATGGTAAAGATAGTCTTAGTTGCTTTTTATATAACTGACTAAAACTATGTTTAAGAAAGTCAAATCAGCAATAAATAAAATTGGCACACAAAACAGTTCAGAAAATTGCTAAATCACGATTTGTATTTCGTACGAAAGAATAAATAAAAAAAACTGTATATCACTTTGAAAACAAAATTTTATAATTTATAGGAATTTTGTTTTCGTGTTTAGGACAGTCATTTGTGTGTGTGACAGTGAAGTGACATTTTATTTGGAACTCAATTTCAATTTTCATAATGTTATAAACGTCACTGCCAATTTTTAAACTTTTTTTTTCTTTCATCGGCCATAGCACCTTAATGTATTATTCCAATTCTCGAGATTTCAACATTTTGTTAATGACGTTGCAAACCTTTGAAATCCTGTGTTTATAATTATATCAATTAGCCTCACTTTGCTTTCGCGATAGTAAATGCGCGATGGCGAAGCCACTTGCAGACATGTAGTGTGGCGTTTATTATGTGGCAAATAAATCATGGATATGGTGCCTCTTTTTTATCAATGCAATTTTTCATGAAAATGCGTTTGGGACTGCAACAAATACGCAAGTATGAAAATACTCAATATAATAAATATTGATGCTCTTGTACGATCTCGAATAACTTCTCTCAAAGGTCTTCCCGTAGCTAAAATATTTAGATTTGTCATTATTGGAGCAAAGACTACAGCTATAATTTACGGGCTCCGTCTATTTCTTTTTGCAACAGATAAAGCGTGTGTATACGATCTAACCGATGGAAAGTGATCATGTGACCGATGGTTGCTAATGCTGCATGGTTGCCTAAGTGCTTATTCATGTTTTACTTGTACTTCTCTGTGGTATTTTTGTTTGGGAAAACTGTATTATTTAAATATTTTGGCAAATCACTATCAACCAGTGTTGCATCTGTCCATACTAGCTATCGCAATATCGAGTTTTGATAAAATGATTCACTAATTTTGCATAGACTGCACTGAAGTTGTAGGAAAATAAAATTGCCACAAAATCTAAATGCTTGTCATATTTGAAATCACAAAATGACTCAGTAAGAATAGATTTTATGTTTGTTACCTCAGACTAATAATCAGTTTGCTACAGTAAGATTTAGTAGTGATAGATTAAAAAGAAAGTATACCAAAACGTTTTTATTTCAAAACTTGTACTGTAAAAAACAAAAGACTGAAAATAAATACTATACAGATAATCCAACATTATAATTTAATTACCATTTCACTTACTACCTACACTTATAATCGCTTTGTTCATATTTTAAATTGCTCCAGTAATTATGTTCCTAATAGGTACTTTAGGTTTTTATGTATTAGGTAACTACATAAATAGGAATTTCATACGCAACCGTTCCGGCAGTCGACCGCGACGTATAGTGTGTGGAAGGCTTTATATTGCGTAGTGAAGGCCTAAAACACAACCCTCTATAGATATCACAATGAAATTTTTGTTCAGTATCAAAACCACCAGTCTTATGAAATGGTTGTTGTAGAGATTCTACAAAGCATTCCCATTGGCAAGCTGTAACTAATCTAGCAAAGGAACTTTGTGCACTCATATTTAGTGTTCTACTTTCGAGGAGCATTCTAGACCGATGTGAAGAAGTACCATGGGAAAACTTAGAGATATCCATAGAAGATCGTCTGAGAAATTTATAAATTATCAAAAATTTCTAGCGCACTATAAGTATACTATTTATTTGTAAATCAAGTAGGTAACTCATGATTACATTTTGCTATCAATCCAAAACTAATGCAATTTTATTAACTAGCTTGTTCAATTTATTAACTTTATATAAGTTTGAGAGTTTCCATAGCAGCTTGTAGCCTTTCGATCTCTCCCTGCGAGGTGACCAGTTTTTCAGTATTGGCTTTCTGGACTTCAGCAGGAACTTTGGTTGTGTAGTCATCCGCTGACATTGCTTGTTGAAGTTTGCTGATTGTTTGAGAGAGAGTTTCTTTTTTCTTCTCCAGCTTTGCGATCTCCTTTTGAGGGTCGATTAGGCCCTGTGGAAAAAAATAAAAATATAAATTATTTAATTCTAGAATGTTATGAATGAACATGGAACATCAATGAAACCAATACACCGCTATATGTATATACATTACTCATTATCCCTCCACCGTCCTTGTCACAGCTGGTCACATTTTTGAGACTCCCCCCCCTACCTAGTATGATTTTACATTTAGAAATTTAAGAAATTAGATATCAAATATTATACGTATTTAGAAAAAATGTGATGTCACAAAAATTTGCATCCCTCCCCGCCCCTTGTCACACAATGTTACACTTCGTCAACCCCCTCCCAGCCCCTTAACGCGTGACGTAATTTATGGAAATTTAAATGAAAGACTTTGTTTTATGCTAAAACTCTTATTGTATTGTTAAGATGAACAAATAACAAGTGTTTTGTTATTGACAATAAAGGAAAATTACCTTGAGCACTAGCCGCACTTCGATCTTGTCGGAGACGGTGAGGATGGAGCACCCGCTCGGAGCGGGGTCATCGCTCAGCTCGCTGTTGGCTAGCGACTGAACCGACCGGAACAGACCTTTCAAACTCTCCTGGACCTGAACAAATACATTCTAATTATTACCTGGCTACGCAACAAACTTTGAGTTGGAAAACTTACACCTATAAATTCTTCGAAATATGATTGGAACTTTAGGAGATAAAAATACACACACACTTAAATATTTAGGTTTGACAGTCAAGTGATACATCAGAAGAAGCCAGGAGTCTAATAAAACTGTCGTCGTCTTTGGAGTCCGTGATGATGGAGGCGAGGTTTGGATGAAAACCACAGTTTCAATTTTACATGTATATGATATATATATTTAAAACATAGTAGTTATAATGCTTTCACTTTGAAGATCGGTTTGTGAATGATTTGATTGTTAGTTTTGTTCCCGGCGCAGGCGTTTAATCCGCCTGACAGACGTTACTTTGAAAATACGTCGCAGCACCTTGCCAGCCTATTTATGGAGACGTTAAGCCTGGACACCGTACCTTCATCTTTTTGGACAGTGATATGTTGTACAAAGAGTGGTACATGTATTATGTGGCATAGTTAAATATCGAGAAAACTCATCAAATAAAACAGCAAAAAAACAGACAAATTATTGTGTTGGCGCATAGGATAAGCTCCGGGTATATTCCATCCAAGAGTTTTGGCGTCTTGATCAAAAAAGAGGATTGCGAATTCTGTGGATCAGTAGAAGACGCCAATCACTTGCTGATGGAATGTCCGAAACAAAAATGAAAGAGACTCGCTGCACTTGGTGGTAGATCTCCTTAACAGGACGTCGTTTAGGTAGGTATCACGACAGCAATAATTCTACCGCTTAGCAGTAGTGTGTAAACATTACTGTGTTCCGGTTTGAAGGGTACTGCAGCCATCGAAATTACTGGCCTGTTGAGACTAACCATCGAAAGTATCAAAGTAATGAGCGCCAAAGCAGCGATGCCCTGGACTTTGTTTTGTTACTCAACGTTCTGTACATCGCTGCAATGGTCATCTCTTACCATCGCGAGAGCGTCTCGTTCGTCTCATTACTTTTTACATTAAAAAAAAAATCAGGATATGAAGTTGTGCCGATACGCTATGGGTGTGTTCACTCACTCTGGAATTCAGAGTGCAAATTCTACAGCACATATCTCAGTGTTTATAAGATGTGAAATATTCTCCATTATTAATTGATTACGTACCTTGAGATCGTCGGCGATGATGAGATGCGCGGTGGTCTTCTGTTTGTTGGTGATGTTGTACTCGGAGCGCGTGGAGCGGATCAGATGCACTATCTTCAGCGCCGTCTCCACCTGCGATTCTAATTCCTCACACCGCCAGGGCGCGTCCGCTCCCTGGAAATACGTCTCAAGTCAACTTTCAAGTTGAAAATATGCCCCTAACAGTGTATTTCGGGATGCACCTTCCGCGTGCTTCAGAAGCAAACTGAGGTCTTGGCTTCAAGACACCTTGTTTTATAACTGACCATTACTTAAACATAAGAATTAAACATCAAATAAAATTGTTTAATTTTGACTAATGTATATTTAAAGATATTTGCTATGTGTAGAGGTCCCCAATCGAATGACTCATCCTGTAAACATTGTATAAAGCAGATAATAACAGAGTGACCAAACATTTCTTACAGTAGGATAGGCGGCGACGCAGATCGACGGACAAGTGGCGTCCTTCCTCGGCAGCCGCTGGTAAAGCTCTTCGGTGACGAACGGCATGAACGGGCTGAGCAACTTTAGACCGTATTCCAACGCAGTGTAGAGCGTTCGTCTCGCGGCAACTTTCTCGGCATCAGTACCGCTCGCGAACACGGGCTTTAGGTATTCCTGGGGGCAACATTGTATTCGTATTCATATCTGTTTATTGTATGAAACTTATTTTTTACTGTTGACAGGCTAGTTGTTTGACCACAGCACACCTGATGTTAACTGACGGTGTGCTCGAAGATGGTAAAAACACTAAGCCTGGAATGGAACTGACTCTCAAGTGAGGCTGCCGGAACACACTGTCAGGTGTTTGACGGCAGATTTTTAACTTAAGGGTAGTACCCTACCAACCCACCTAGTTGAAAGAAAGAAAGAAAGAAAAAGATAAACAGTTACATAATAAGGGCTCACCTCAGCATAATACTGGTCATACTGAGTATGACCAGCGCTGGTCTTCCGGTTCCGGTAGTTTAAGTTCCCTCACGACGTTTTCTACACCGGTGTGACCCCACGCCCTTCGGCGTGAAAAAACTGGGCTATCATCGCTGCAAAAAAAAACTATGCAACTCACCAAATATACGTCGCAGAGGTCATAAAGCCACAAGTTGTAGCAATGCGTGGTAGCAGAAGGAAACTCGTAACTCTGGAAGCCGGTGTTGACGGCTCGCACGGCCAGCGACACGCGCGAAAGCATCCAGCGATCCATCGCGGATAAATCTGACGGCAAAGCAGGAGTATGCACCTGAAAATAAACGACAAGAAATTATACAGGAATAATTTATTTAATTCTTTATTGCACACACTTACAAAATAATATGTAGAAAAGGAGGACTTAATGCTAAAGCATTTTCTGCCAGCCATACCCACAGTAGGTAAAAAGAATACATGTAAACACTAGCTGCACGTCGCGGTGTTGCCTGTTACTGATTTTACTGTTCCGGTTTGAAGGGTACTGCAGCTAGCGAAATTACTGGGCTGTTGAGACTAACCATCGAAAGTCTCAAAGTAATGAGCGCCAAAGCAACGATGCCCTGGACTTTGTTTTGTTACTTAAAGTTCTGTGTATCGCTGAAATGGTCATGGACAGGCGTTATCTCTTACCATGAGTAGAACGTCTCGTTCGTCTCATTACTTTTTACATTAAAAAATACATGTTTTCGGGATATAAAGTAGCCTATATCTTAATCCAGGGTCTCAGCTACCTCCATACCAAATTTCATCCAAATCCGTTCAGTAGTTTTTGCGTAAAAGAGTAACAAACATCCATCCATCGAAACTTTCACATTTATAATATTAGTGGAATTTATTAATTTTATTTGTTACTTACACATCTTTCATTTCTCTCTGAACCTGATTCTAAAGATAACGCGGACGAAGTGGCGGGCGCAAGCTAGTACCTACTATAATTACAGCGGCGGCCTTAGCTGTTGCGAGTCCCGGCGCGACAGATCATTGTGAGGCCCTTTTTATTTGAGTCTGTTTTACTAAAAAATTAGTTTGAGTGCTCGAGTGGCCGTAACATGCTTGCACTAATAACACTAATACACATACAATATACATATATGGTAAAGACTTTTTTCTACGAGGACGCGATATCGGATTTAAATCCAATATCTTCAGAAACTGCTTCAGAACTAACTAACTTCAGAACTAACTAACTGGTCTAATTCCCCCAAGCCCTTTTTTCTTTCGGACAGCCAGAAGCTCAAAAAAGTAACATCGTTTCATGGTCCACGTTCCAAAAACTCGAACGAAACGATTTCAATCTGCGTTCATTGTGCGACCGCTAGACAGTGGAATGCGCTACCTGAGTGGGTGTTCCCCGATGGATATAGTCTGGGTGTCTTCAAGTCGGGAGTGAATCGGTATCTTCTGGGCAAGCGTGCTCTATCTTAGACCGCATCATCACTTAACATCGAGTGAGATGGCGGTCAAACGTAAGCCTATAGACATCCCCGTTGGCTCATTGGTAGTATATCTGCCTTGAGAGCTGTAGGGCGTAGGTTCAATCCCCACTTAGGGCAAACATTTTGTGAATAAACAAATGTTTGTTCTGTGTCTGGGTGTTCTGTATGTATTTACAAAAAAAAAGTACTTATGTATTCTATCAGTTATCTGACTTCTGTCACACAAGCTCTACTTAGTTTGGGGCCAGATGGCGCTGTGTGTATAGTCCCAAGATATTTATTTATTTATTTGTTAAAAAAAAAACGCGAGGCCCCGCGCGGTTGCCCTGCTTGCCACCCCCTAAGGCCGCCACTGTATAATTATGCATAGTAAAACTCACTTCATAAGTGGTGTCTGTGGGGAAGTACATGAGGGCGAACTTGGTCGCGTTCCAGAGTTTGTTGCAGAAGAAACGGTAGCCTTGCACTCGTAGAATGTCCAGATTCAAGTCGCGGCCTTGCGTCATCGCGCATAGGGCGAACCTGCGACAAAATAATATAGAAAACAAGAGCAAAGAAAGACAAGAAGATAAATTGTATATCCAGCCGATAAAGAATCATTATACTCTGAAATCACGAGAAAGAATGTCGAGAGGTCGTCAAACTATTTAATAAAACAACTGTTTTTTTTCATCATAGTTTTATAGTTGTACCCATAGTAACAGTAATTAAAGTCACAGTCAACGGATTAAATAAGATTCTAAAGAACGTGCATGCATTTATAGAGTTCAAAGAAATACTAACCTCAATGCATCAGTCCCGCACTCGGGTATCCCGTTAGGATAGTCCTGTTTCTGTCCTTGTTTCGCCTTGTCGACCTCGCGCGGGTCCAGGTTGGACTCCTCCAGTTGTTCGTGCAACGTGTCCAGAGTGACTCCGGTGATCACGTGTACGGGGTCGATGACATTTCCGAGGGACTTGGACATCTTGCGGCCGTGAGCGTCACGGACCATCGGGTGGAGATAAATCTCTCTGGTGAAATGAAATAGCGATGATAGCCGAGTGGGTAGCGCGTTTGGAGAGGGGTGAGTGGGTTCTAATACTAACAATGTTCTTAAGCTGCTGATTAAGTAAAATGTGACGAAACCACTGGTTGGTGGTAGGGTACTATCCAGTACCCAGCTAGCTAGTTACCTAGTTCGTCTTAGTACATTCAAGCTAAACACGGATTTTGGGAGAAAACTTAGGCCATTGATATGCGAAAAACTTTCCCTATACGTAATTACGTCTATATCTATAGAAATATATCAATGACCTTCAACAATATGTATGGATAGAACATACCGTCGGCGTATCTCCTTACTAGGGTTTCTCAGCGATAAGGCATTCAATTACTGTAGCGATGATAGCTCAGTGGTTAGTGCGGTCGCTTCGCATGCCGAAGGGCGTGGGTTCAAACCCCAACAATGAGCTTGAGCTGCCGGTGAAGGAAAACATCGTGAGGAAACCATAGCATGGTGGTAGGGTACTTTCTAGTACTCGGCTGGCTAGCTACCACCCTCAAGTTGAAAATCTGTCGCCAAGCATCTAATGGTGTGTTCCAGCAGCCTCACTTGAGAGCCAGTTCCATTCCAGGCTAGGTGTGCTTTACATTCTTCGACCACACCGTCACTTAACATCAGGTGAGCTGTGGTCAAACACTAGCCTGTCAGCTATAAAAAAAATAAAAAAAAAATTACTAACGTGCAACAAACTTTTTTATTGTTTTACTCAATGCTTGTAATTTCCAGTGTGAACAATAAATCTTTCATGTTTTAGTAATTGAGTTGAGTACTGAGCCCTAAAAATCAGAAGTCAATGATCAACTTACTTGAAAGGTAGCTTGCCAAGTAACCGCTGCCCGAAGAAGACCATTCTAGCGACCCAGAAGAATAGAATGTCGTGACCGGTTTCGAGTAGTGTTCCCGGGTAGAAGGCCTAAAGCAGAAGATAAGCTTTACTTGGCAGTAGGTCTTCTTTTGTTATTCTGCCGCCAAGCAGTAGTAGATATGTAGACATAAGAGCGCTCCAGTTTGGACCGGGTTGGTTGATTATAGGTAGTAATATTGCAGGGTAAATTAGATTTATCACTGAATGTCTCAAATTAATATTTTATGAAAAATCAAGGCAAGTCAACTCACAGTCTAAGTCACACAAAATAGTCATGGTCGAGTCCAGTCACGCCCAAGTAAAGTTGTGGTGACTTTACTATAAACATCGATAGAGCTCGCATCCGTATGGCCCCGATCTATGTAGATCATGCGGCCGTCCGCGACTGTTTGCCGTGCGTATAATTCGATACTTTATGAATAAAACACTATCTTTACACATAAACACTCGAAAAAACCCATAAGTTAAAAAAATAATACATTGCAAACTTCTTTCTTTTCTAAGTTATATGCGCGTATTGTCACTAACTTCAAACGCTGAAGAAAATCATCGTAACCCATGTCAGACAATCCTTAAAAAAAAGGTTTTCTAAAATGTGCCAATTCAACCAACCCGCACTTGGCCAGCGTGGTGGACTAAGGCCTTATCCTTCTCACAGTGAGAAGACGCCCGAACAGAAGGAAAGATTATAAAAAAACCAGGGCTGGTCTGGTGTAGAAAAATGATATACCTACACTAATTATAAAGAGGAAAGATTTGATTTTTTGTTTGTTTATATTGAATAGGCTCCGAAACTACTGTACCGATCAGAATAATTCTTTCATCGTTAGAATGCTATATTAATACTGAGTGACATAGGCTATATTTAAATAAAGAAATAAATATCGTAGGACTATACACACAGCGCCATCTGGCCCCAAACTAAGCAGAGCTTGTGTGATGGAAGTCGGATAACTGATAGAATACATAAATATGTACTTTTTTTTTTTTGTAAATACATACTTATAATACATACAGAACACCCAGACACAGAACAAACATTTGTTTATTCACAAAATGTTTGCCCTGAGTGGGAATCGAATCCACGCCCTACAGCTCTCAAGGCAGATATACTACCAATGAACCAACAGGGCTGTCAGGGCTGGGCTATTTATCGAGTTATAGAATGTTTTCCCGTGCGTAGACAAATATATATGTATGTATACCTATATAAAATATATATACATAAGCTTTCGTATTTGAAATAGTAGCATAATTTACCTGTAAATCGTCAGTGTTGTCCGGCCAGCCGAATATAGAGAAGGGGAAGAGTCCCGACGAGAACCAAGTGTCCAGAACGTCTTCATCTCGCACCAGCTTGATCTGTTCCGAGGGCGCGCCGAACTTCGCAGCAGCTTTGGACAGCGCTTCTTCTTCAGAGTGCGCCGATACCCATAGCTCTTCGGACTGGGAGGAGTAAAAAGTAAAATTTAATATTCACTCTCAATGTAAAGATTAATTAGCGGTATTACAAAGGCGGCCTTATAGTCTAATCTAAAGCGACTTTATCTAGACGAAAAACTTCAAAATAATTTCAGATTTTAAAAATCACGTATATAATAATACAATGAAAAATATTCTGCGCCCAGTTAATTCTTTCATACGTGCATGCTCTATATTCTTAAATACGCGCATGGTATATATTCTTTTATACGCGTATGCTATATATTCTTTCATACGCGTATGCTATATATTCTTTCATACGCGCATGCTATATGTATATGCATGTAAACAAGAAGCTAACAATCAAATCATCATATCGCAGAAAAACACTAGAGGTTAGTAGGTACCTACTAGTAATAAATCGATATCATGCGAAAATGTTGCAAAAAACCATGCGAATCAAAATAACATAATAGAATTAATTTTAAAAAACTACGCAATGTATACATGTTTTATACATATAAAACGAATTTAAAAAAAAAATGTGATCAATTTTGATAAAAATTTCAGGTTAGCCAAGTATCCTTTAAAGTTGGTAGCGTTAGGATCAACAGATATTTTTTAAAGTTACATACTAATCAAAATATACCTAGAATAATAAGACAAAATACAAAACTACATTTTCCTAACAACAAAAAATATAAAAAATGTAAATCGGCAGAGCACAAGCATGAAGCACAGATAAAAGTATTTAAAAAAATTTAATAATAAGCACTATGGACTCTATGCTTAATATGCGACAGTAACAGCACGCAGAGGAAATAAGTTTTACAATGATCGTATTATGTCGTTTCATTCACTCCCGCAGAATGCTTCTCAAACTATCTCTGTTGCATAAAATCTAGTGGGTTTTCAACAGAAAACAAGAAAAGGTTACAAAATGCACGATGACAAAGTTTAGTAATGAAACTAACAAGCATCAGGGTGCAAAAACCAAAACGCGCGTACAGTGAGCGACATACGTCTGTCCCGCTCGTAGGCGCGTGCGCACTTGCGAGTGCGACAGAGTCGGCCGCGGGCGCACGGCAACGGATGCGGTGACTCTTCTTACGCCCGGAGCGTGTTCGACGACGCCGTGGAGCGGTTTTCGACGAAACTTCTTCTGATGTTGCAGTTTGTTTCTGCCATTTTTTAGATTTGACTGAACATGTCACAAAGTTCTAATTAAGTCCAGTAGTCCAGTCCAGTCCAGTCCAGTTTAGTCCAGTTTTTATTTAGTTCCAGTCATTAATTGCCACAAATAAAATACTTGAAATGCTGCCATAGTTTATGTGAGCCTGGTTTAGTATATCAGTTGATTACCAAACTAATTCAACAACTAGCGGACGCCTCGCGGTTTCACCCGCGTAGTTCCCGTTCCCGTGGGAATATAGGGATAAAGTAGCCTATATATGTCAATCGGGGATAGCGTAGCTTCTCAACGGTGAAGAATTTTTGAAATCGGTCCAGTAGTTTCGGAACTTATTCAATACAAACAAACAGTTAAACCTTTCCTCTTTATAATAGTATAGATAGATACAGAGTGTGGCTCAGTGGCGTGTATTAACAGAATCTTAAAAGGTCGGCAACGTATTTGTAGTGCCCCTCGTGTAGTAGTTAACCATAGGCGACGGTGATTGCTTACCATCAGGCAAACCGTCATTTCAGCTTGATTGCCACATGTAGCATAAAAAAATTATACCATGTAACAATAAAGTATTGCGGGAAACAGAATTCCCGGACAAGGAATCCAACAGATTGTATGTATTTACTATCTAATATTGTTATGTTCACAAATTAATTGAATTGAATTGAAATTGTGTTACCTTTACCTGAATTACCTTTGAGAGTTTAATAATATATCTTTGTATAAAATTTACACAGAGAACGTGACTTATTTTTTTTAATGGGAAAATTAATCGGCATCGCGTTTCGAGAACAACAAATACCCAAAACCCCTCAGAAATATCATAATACATAGGCAACTGGTTATTGCACTGAGAAGAGGATATACATAATCACTTTTGATGGATGGATGTTTGTTACTCTTTCACGTAAAGCTACTAAACGGATCTGGATGAAATTTGGTATGGAGGTAGCCGAGACCCTGAATTAACACATAGACTACTTTTTATCCCGAAAACATGTAACGGGTAACACCGCGGGGCGCAGCTAATTATAATATATGTTTTTGCAGCAGTTGATTGAAATACAAGGTTAATTTGGCAGTCTATCTTATGCATGTAATTCGAAAAATCTTACCTCTTGCTTCGGCAACGTGACCCTGTACGCAGGTATCTGGTGGCCCCACCAAAGCTGTCTGGAGATGCACCAGTCTCGAATATTCTCCATCCAATGGTACCATATCTTCTCGTGGACGTCGGGAATTATTTTGAGTTCGCCCGTCTTGACTGCGGCTACAGCGTCTGCCGCCATTTTGTCGCACTTGATATACCTGGAGTGGAATACAAGTTTTGACGATAATGCGAAAAAAATCAATCACGTCGTTTTATAAAGTCGACGATTTAAAAATTATACGCAATTTTACGAATTCTTTGGTATTTTTAAGTTATAAAAAAATACAACATAATTAATACCCTCCTTTTTTTAAGTCGTTAAAAAAGTTGCTTATGTCTTCCAAATGAATATTAATCACTAGATAATAGATACATTTTTTTATGGTTGACGGGCTAGGTGTTTGACCACAGCTCACCTGATGTTAAGTGACAGTGTGATCGAAGATGGTAAAGCACACCTAGCCTGGAATGACAACAAACAAACATTTATATTATGTCTATTATTGTCACAGAAAAAACAGTAAACAAAACTGAATTCAAATCTATTAAGCCATTACAACAAGAAGTGATAAATACATAAAAACTCCCACATTCATAATTGATGATGATTTAATTGTGATTAACTTACCACTGTGGTTTGAGCATGGGTTCCACGACATCTTTAGATCGGCTGCAGAGCGGTACTACCATGGCGTTTTCTTTAGTTTCCTTATACAGTTTCAACTCTTGAAGCGTCTTGATAATGTTGCGCCGGACGTCAAATCGTTTTTGACCCTAAAGTTTTGAGAAATAAAACACAGAATAATAAATGCATAATATCTCTAAGTAGACAAAGCATCAATATCATACCTATGTATATCTCTGGGTTGGCAAAGCATCACCAACATCCCTATATATCTCTGTGTTGGCAAAGCATCTACTACATCCCTATGTATATCTCTGGGTTGGCAAAGCATCACCAACATCCCTATGTATATCTCTGGGTTGGCAAAGCATCAACAACATCCCTATGTATATCTCTGGGTTGGCAAAGCATCAACAACATCCCTATGTATATCTCTGGGTTGGCAAAGCATCAACAAAATCCCTATGTATATCTCTGTATTGGCAAAGCATCAACAACATTTCTATGTATATCTCTGGGTCGGCAAAGCATCAACAACATCCCTATGTATATCTCTGGGTTGGCAAAGCATCAACAACATCCCTATGTATATTTCTGGGTTGGCAAAGCACCAACAACATCCCTATGTATATCTCTGGGTTGGCAAAGCATCAACAACATCCCTATGTATATCTTTGAGTTGGCAAAGCATCAACAACATCCCTATGTATATCTCTGGGTTGGCAAAGCATCAACAACATCCCTATGTATATCTCTGGGTTGGCAAAGCATCAACAACATCCCTATGTATATCTTTGAGTCGGCAAAGAATCAACAACATCCCTATGTATATCTCTGGATTGGCAAAGCATGAACAACATCCCTAATGCAGCTGGTGTCCGTAGGCAACAGTGAGGTAGGTGAAGAGAGCAAGACTTCTGCCTTTGTTACTCTTTCCATCTATATTGTATGTTAATTAAAAGGCAGGACCAACAAGACACCAAATAGATTTTATTAGTAAACCCACCCCGGCTTCGCACAGGTGCAATGTAGATACTAATGTGGTCATAAAGCCAAAGTAGCGTGAAACACGCACAGAAAGTGGCGCCATCTAGGTCTCAGCATGGCACAAGAAAATAACTTTTAGAATAGCTTGATTTACCAATCTCGCATTAAATATGGCATGATGCAATCTGTGTTATCTGTAGTCTTACAGAGAAAGGTCCGCAGTTGTCCAGCATCCTTCCTTCGTCATCCAGTATGTTGATGAAGGGCAGATTGTGTCGCTTGCCGATATCGTAGTCGTTCGGATCGTGGGCGGGAGTTATCTTCACGGCGCCCGTGCCGAAACTCATGTCCACATAATCATCTGTTATCACCGGCAGCTTTCTGTTCACAATGGGATGCACCAGATTTTTGCCCACTAAGTGTTTGTACCTGAAATATTTTTTATTTATAAAATGTCAAATACTGCTAGACATACAAAGCTGAAAGTTAGCATGTAGTAGTTTGTGTATTCGTGACTGCGCGAGCAAAGCCATGGCATGGAATTGCCATGCCATTGCTATATGTGTATAATTGTAAAATAGAAAGGGAAGCGTCTCTGTACATTAAATAATAAAAAAATGCAATTTATACACATTTTATCAAAGCTAAAAAATTGTTATTAGAATTTTTGTCTATAATTGTGCAAGCTAATCTCAGAGCTATGCTTGGCATTTCTCTGAGGGATCGGATCCGAAACGAAGTAATTCGCCAGAGAACTAAAGTCATTGACATAGCTCAGCGTATTAGCAAGCTGAAGTGGCAGTACTGGACATATCTGTAGCAGAACCGATAACCGTTGGGGTAGACGTGTTCTAGAGTGGAGACCGCGTATTGGCAAGCGTAGCGTAGGACGGCCTGAGACTCGATGGAGTGACGATATACGTAGGACAGCTGGCGGTGGATGGAAGCGAAAAGCCGAAGATCGGGCTGAGTGGCGTGTCTTGGGAGAGGCCTATGTCCAGCAGTGGACTAATATAGGCTGATGATGATGATGATGAATCTCAGTTCGAGACGTCGATGTCGAGATTATGAACTTCAAGTGGCAGGTGGAGTAAGGTTGCAACAGAGTGGTGGCCTAGGCAAGGTGAGCGAAGCGTTGGTCGTCCAGCCGCAAGATGGGTCGACGATATTGTCACCATTATCTCTCTTAAACAAGCTTAACACATACTTAGTGTGAAATCATTAGACCTTGATTCCATTTCTATAGTATTTAAGGTACTCTTAAAGGTAAAAAGCTTATTTTCACTATCTCACCTCGTATCGTTAGGATGTACTGCAACGGCGACGTCTCCCAGCATGGTCTCTACTCGGGTGGTGGCCACTATCACCTCCTCGTCTGAATCCTCTGCCTTGTATGCGAACAAGACTAGCACGCCAAACTCGACCTTAAATTACATACAATCAAGTCTGCTTACCGTTTGTATTGCAAACAAAATAAAACGTTTTTATTTCAGGAAATAATAATAACGCTTTTATTTCTTTAAAAAGTTTACAAGTTTAATAATTTAGGTTGGTGTCCTCTTTTAGGCATGAATTGCCCGTGCCAGAGGATACCCTATTGCTGAGTTACCGGAGTTTGGTAACTCAGCAATCTAAATGTGTGTGCGCCTGTTTGTTTTAGTGCGTACGTGTATGTATGTGTGTGTGTGTACGTGTTTGTGTGTGTGTGTATGCTCGTGTGTGTGCAGTTAAGTAAAACGAGAAGAAAAAGTTAGTAAAAGATCCAATATCAACAATTAGAAACAAAACAAAGCTTCATTAAAATAATATCAATATCATTGTTAAAAAAATTACTTACTCAACATAATGTAATGTGTGTGTAAATGTTCTACAATATTATTTATTTAAGTAAAATTTTTAATTGTGTTTTCACATTTTAAAGTGATTATTGAAATTCTTTCAAAAATTGGAAATAAATATCTTAAAGCGACAATTGATGGCATACAAAAAAATATCTTACCTTATGTTCATAGCCAGGTATGTTCATCAGGGTCCGTCCAACGAGTTCTATCTTGTCGACTTCTATATCGCTGATGGCACTCTTGAGTGTACAGGACCAGTTGACAAGTCTGTTAGCCCGGTACACGTCCCCTGCGTCATGCAGGCGGATAAACGCCTCGTTCACCGCGCGGCACATGATCGGATCCATGGTGAAGCGCACGCGGGTCCAGTCGTAAGACGATCCTAGTGAGCGGAGCTGCTCGTAAATACGACCACCTTTCCTGTTAAAATAAAATCAAAAGTTTCTAAGGATTTAGCGTGACTGGTAACACACACTGGTAGAAAACTTTCGACTTGAGGCACTGAAGTAGTTCGGACAAGAAATCGCTGCACAGTTTTCTGAATGCTGCCCAGCCGAGTAGGATTCGACCAATGATCTTATTCTCAATGTTGGACCTACCTAGTTGGACTGCTTGTCTTAGGTAAATGTATGTGTCAACAACTTCGAGAACCGGATTCCCGAGTCATACTGGCTGGTGTTCTGTATGTATTATAAGTATGTATTTACAAAAAAAAAGTATTTATGTATTCTATCAATTATCTGACTTCCATCACACAAGCTCTGCTTAGTTTGGGGTCAGATGTCAGGGTCGCTGTGTGTATAGTCCTACGATATTTATTTATTTATTTTAAGCACAATTTAATTCTACCGATTTCTACATGTTTGATGTAGAATGTATTCACTATAGATTCATCAAACAAATTTGTCAATTTGGTCTAATGAATCAGGTTTGATCATCTAAAATCAACTGAAGTTGAACTGTTCCATATGCTTAGTCAAGAGTGACATTTATCTATGGAACATCTGATATTTTGACTGGCTAGGTCACCGCTCACCTGATGATAAGTATGATCAAAGATCGTAAACACATGGTAAATGATGGTAAAGGCTTACCTAACCTATTTTAGTAAAAATTCTTACTCATTCTTCCAATCCCAAACTCGTTTGATGAAATGCTCTCTTCCCAGGTCATGACGAGTCTTCTTCTCTTCTTTCCACAACTTTTTTTCAACCACCACCTGTGTGGCGATACCGGCGTGGTCGCAACCCGGGTTCCACAGGGTTGTGCGCCCATTCATTCTGAATATACATTTACCATCATCATATAATGTCATCGTGGTTCTAAATTATTGGAAAAAGTACAGTAGTCGACAGGAAATAAAAAGGCAAACAAGAGCTATTTTTTTCCTAACCTATACTATCTCATTGTTAAACAAAATTCTCTGAAATCTATTTTTTTTTTTTTTTTTTTTATGCCACAGGTGGCAAACAAGCTGACGGGTTGCCTGATGTTAAGCAATCACCGTCGCCTATAGATATCTGCAATACCAGGGGTACCACAAATACGTTGCCGACCTTTTAAGATTCTATTAACATGCCTTTTGAAGAACCCAATGTTGTAACTCCGCGGGAATACGGAAGAAGGAAGATCATTCCACAATTTGCAAGTGTATGGCAAAAAAGATCGCGTGAATCGCACAGTGTGCGATTTCCATGAATCAATAACATGTGGATGAGCTTTGATACGATGGCGGCGGCTAGTGCGGTGATGGAACCGTGACGCCGGCATAAGATCGAATAGTTCTTCAGAACACTCCCCGTTGTACATGCGGTAGAATACGCACAGAGACCCGACGTCTCTACGCAACCTGAGCGGTTCTAGGGCATCGGTGATCCCAGAGTCGTCGACAATTCTGACAGCTCTACGCTGTAATGCATCGAGGGCCTCAAGTTGATACTTGGGTGCTCCGTTCCAAAGATGTGAACAGTACTCCACGTGAGGTCGGACTTGCGCTTTGTACAGCAGGAGTCTCTGACCAGACGTAAAGTACCGTTTTGCCTTATTGAGCACACCAAGTTTTTTGGAGGCTAGTTTGGCCTTAGCAGCAATATGACTGCGGAACTGTACATTTGCAGAAATGTCAACGCCCAGTATACCAATGCCCTCCGAAACCTGTAGGGGAGTGTCCTGAAAACGAGGAGCAACAACAAATGGGGTTTTTTTAGCGGTGAACGCACAAACCTGTGTCTTTTTGGGGTTGAACTGAACGAGATTCAATTGACCCCAATCCGAGACTTGCTTAAGCGCAGTCTCCACTTCAGACACTAGTTTGTTCCGACTTTCTTCAACTTCGGCACGAGGGATACTAGCACGACCGGTATATTGTGCATCGCCAGTGCTGTCGTCTGCATAACAATGCATGCTACTATTCAGCAACATGTCATTGATGTGCAGAATAAAGAGTGTCGGCGATAACACAGACCCTTGCGGCACACCAGCATTGATAGGCATACAGTCGGAGCAAGAACCGTCTACAACGACCTTTATGCTCCGATCAGATAGAAAGCTGGCAAACCAAGTGCATAATCCCTCGGGAAGGCCATAAGATGGTAGCTTAGACAACAACGCCCTGTGCCAAACCCGGTCAAAAGCTTTGGCAATATCCAAACTAACTGCAAGCGCCTCCCCTCTACTCTCAACGGCTTCAGCCCAGCGGTGAGTGAGATATACCAGAAGATCACCAGCTGATCGGCCGCTACGAAAACCGTACTGACGGACTATTATTAATATTCTGTTTTTTAATTTATTTTATTAACATATGTATAGTAAAATTGGTATAATCTTTCTGGTTAGAAATGCATTTTTCAGGTTGCCACTTATTATTCTAATTGTGCAATGAAAAGGTAGCAAGCAGTAGCAATAAAAGATCAGATGAACTGATCTACACAACATAGACCATGCATAGATGGGCATGTAGTCAATATGCTCACCTGTGCCATCGTGTGATGGCATCTTCAACTGCGTTAGTAAGTGCATGCCCGAGGTGCAATGTGCCTGTCACATTGGGAGGGGGGATCACCATTACAAACTTGCCTTTTGGATTATCTTCCAACACTGATTTCCTCTGAAAGTATTTATTTAATTGAAAAAAAAGGCAAAAAGTATTGATGTGTAACATAAATAATGTAATAAATAATCAATTTATTTAAGTATTCTATCAGTTATCTGACTTCCATAAAACAGACTTTGCTTAGTTGGGGGTCAAATGGTGCTGTGTGTAATGTACTACGATATTTGTTTATATTTATAGTATGCTATACTTCTAGACTAAAAATAACATTTTTCCTACACTGAAGGATGTCATCAAGTGTCCATGTCAATAGGTACGAAGAGACATGTATTTTACATATTAAATAATCGTAAGTTTTCTACTTACTCCATATTCAGGTTTGAAAAAACCCTGCTTTTCCCACCATGAGTACCAAGCAGCCTCCACATATTTAGGGCTGTAAGCATCAGGCATAGGCCCTTGGATGTCTTTCTTCTCGCCTGGAGTGGTGTCCGCTGTGTACACTGCACTTTCTTTGGTATCTTTTGCCTTTTTCTGGAAAAAGATACATTCCCATTGGTTGTTTGTTATTAAGTATTAGGTATATTACATATTACATATAATATTTTTGCAATGATAAAGTTTTTAAAATTGAAAAAAAGAAGGTATGTTTTATATAAAAATTAATGCTTATTTGTTTATAATTTACACACTGCTTTCTACATTCACCCGATTGCAATGAAACTTGGTCAACCCAATATTTGCACTTCCGCAAAGGTTATAAGCCTAGTATAATTGTTTGTTTTTGCAGCAGCAAGGTATGAAGATCCAGCTAATGTTTTAAAGTAACAGAGTTGTTAAAAGTTGAAGTAAAAAGTCTTTGTCAATAATATTAGAAGAATGAATACTAGCTTATCAATATTTGATAACATAATAGTCTTATTTATATTTATGATTTTGATAAGATTCAACAATTTGAAGATTCTGATACAATTTACACATAAAAGATGCCAGCATGGCAGGTTGGTATAAACGAAGTTTAGTTCTGGGTATGAATGAAGTTTAGTTATACTTCTTCTACAATCATAACAGAACAGCATGCAATTAAGACCTACATGTTACTCTACAATAATACTTTAATAAAATTATTTTATCTTAACTATAAGGCAAAATATTTATTACTAGTTTGAGTAAACTAATCACTTCTAATATACCTATACATTTAATATAATAATTCCTTCCAAACTAACCGTGATGCAATGTACATACACTATTATCAATGGTCTTTCACTTTGGAAGAAACTTAACCTAAGAAAGAATGCAACAGGAAGGATGTAAATGCCGCATAATGTCTCCTATGCCATTACAATAAATTATTTGTTATATTATGATAAAATTAGTATGTGTGTTACCTCAGGTTTCTCTTTAATAACAGCTGGAACTGCACTTTTCTTGTCCAGTTTTGCTTTCAGTTTCTCAAGTTTAGCGGCTTTTAAAGCCTCCTTAGCTAGCTGCTTCGCTGTTTTCTCCTGAGGCAAGTCCCCAGTAGAACCGTTTTGAATATCGTTGTCAGTCATTTTGGTGCAAAAATCATAAAATCCTAAACCTAGCCACAATCCTCCACATTTAACTTTCTTTCGCCGTGGTATGATGTGGATACTGACAGTGAAAGCTGACAGCAGGGTTTTTTTTTTTCTTTGGTTTTGGCGTCGCGTTTTAGCATTTGCCAGTGTCAAGTAATTATATATTTTCAAGTTTCAAAAGTTAAATAAGTGCCATCGTAGCTAGTTTTAGTCAAAGTCGTCTTTGTCAAGTTCAAGTTTGTGTCAGTTAATTCCAGTCATGCTTTAGTAAAGTAGTGGCAACTTTACTACAAAGCTTCGATGGAGTTTTGGAAGCAACACGAAAACTCATGTTTCACCACATTATATCATTTTCCCACACTCGCGCTTGTAATTCGGCACTTTATGAATAAAACACCACCATTTTTATGCATAAACACTCGACAAAACACTAGTTTTAGAAAAAAATACATCGGAGCGACACGACTCTTCCCGCGTTCCCGCCAAAACTCCCTCGACAGCAGGGTTGGATTCGGGTACGTTGAAAAATGTAGTACAAGACTATCAAAATAGTAGTACGCCGAAAGTACACATTTTTTTTTAAATCTTACATTGTTTAAAAAAAGCTATTAATCAATAAATAGATAGAACCAACATGTTTATGCAAAATTTACTCCTCTTCTAAATTATGCAAGTTCTTGACTATTATTTTCTTCAGCCATGGCATGTAATCATAAAAACATCTCATAGTGCGAGTATACGAAAGAATAAAATCGGTACAGTTGCCGCTTTTGCTGCATTTTTTTTTTTTTCTTAGATTTTGGCCTCGCACCCCAAGCATTTGCCAGTGTCAAGTTACACTTTCAAGTTTCATAATTTAAATACACAAAATGCAAAGTCAAAATCAAAAAAGATGAAGAAGAAGTTTTTGACAGCTTACCACAACACAACTCAATGGTTTGGCTTTAAACGGGTGTCATATTTACCTATTTTGGTCTTATATAAGCGAAGTAACGAAATAGTAGTATTTTTCCGTGCTATCCTTAGATATGGATACTATCTAGTACGGAGCATGAAATAGTAGTACAAATACTATAATTATAGTACGAAATCCAACGCTGGCTGACAGCCCCAAAAAACAAAACTGGATGTTTTTTTTCGTCTTTTTGTTCTGCGGCCATGATACGTTCGTGCATTGTGCCAATTCTTTATTTTTATTTTACATATAAAAAACGGGGAATCTTAATATAAAACCGGAGATGTGTGGATCTAGCTCGCGTCCCTTAAGTACCAAAGAAACTTATTTGTGTTTGGAGTTTTTTTTATATTAGCCAATATCTTACAAATTTTCATAGATGACCGATTCATTATTAACGTAGGATGAGGCAGCGTGGTTTTACAACTTTAGCCTGCCAACGGGGCAAATTTGTAATAAAAAACTGCAATGTTATATTCCTATTTAATTTGAGTTATATTCCAAGGTTATATTTCCTTGGACCTTCACCCTGATGAACGGTCCAAATTTTTAAGACCCTTCATCAAATTCTTTTTCTTCTTTTATTCATTTGAGTTTTCAGTCGCATTTTTGCCGAGGTTGGTATCTTGGACTCTCCATTTGATTATATTATTCGTCTGAAGTTGTTATACTTAGACTTTAAGCCTCGAACGAAGCCGTTACTGGTTAGCGTAATGAGCGCAGGAAATTAATCTTACATTAAAAACAAGCGTTGAAAATTTTAACCAAATATGTGACATGATTACACTTAAAATTAGGATAGAATAGTTGTAAACTAAATTGTTATTTATTGTATGTAGCGTGGTAACTGTAATTAAAATTAGAAATGTAATATACCTACGTCTGTGATGGATAACACTGTTGGTACCTACATTATTTTTATAAGATTAGTTGTTTATTTAATTCTTTATTGCACATTTACAAAATAACATAACATAAAAGCATTTTCTGTGCTAGCTATCCTTACAGTAAATAAAACATAGTTGTAGCCTATAACCATATTTTATTTAGCGCATCAAAAGTTCAAAACAAACATTTTTTTCTTCTTAGGTTTTGGCGTCGCATTTTGAGCACTTGTCAGTGTCAAGTGTTTAAACAGTCATCAGTCATTTGTCAGTGTGTTTTTTTCGCATGGTGGTAGGGTACTTTCTAGTACTCGGCTGGCTAGCTACCACCCTCAAGTTGAAAATCTGCCGCCAAGCATCTAACGGTGTGTTCCGGCAGCCTCACTTGAGAGCCAGTTCCATTCCAGGCTAGGTGTGCTTTACCATCTTCGACCACACCTTCACTTAACATCAGGTGAGCTGTGGTCAAACAACTAGCCTGTCAACCATAAAAAAAAAGTGTTTAAACAAACATAATTTGTATTATGTACATTTGTACGCGGTGACAAAGCATATTTATTCTGATTCTGATGATTTCAAGTAAGTAGTAAGTCCAGGCACAGGCAGTCAACATTTAGAAACTTAACGAGATTTATTTCACGGACATTAAATTGTAAATTTGATTACGAATTAATGATTTTTAAATTTTACCTTTACTTCAAGTACATAATTTTTGATGAAAAATCCAGCGAAATTAGTTTAAGTTATAATAAAAGTCCAGTCATGCTCAGTAAAGACTGTTCTGTTGTGGTAATTTTAAAAGACACTTCTACAGAGTTTGGATACAGGACATATAAAAATATATGTTCCATCTGAGACTCTTCATCAAATTATTCGTCTATGCATACACCACATTTTTTTTATATCAGAAAATAGTACAATGCCTTTACATTGCTTTTCCACGTTTCTGCCCAACTTCGTTACAACCGATCTTGAACCCTTCATCGTCTGAGCAGCCGATACAACCACCCCCAGACGAATAATCAGGTCTTTTTGATGAAAGGTCCTAGCAACCACCGTTTTGTTTGAATTTTGAATGATGGCGGGAATGCCGCGATCGAGGAAACGTGTCACCGCACTGTATTATAATACCGAAGTTATAATTATTATTCTTCCTGGGTATATGATCAAACACTAATGTTTTGCGCATCATTTTGCACTTTATGAATAAAACACCACTAATTTAAGGCTTCCACAAACACTAAAAACGCACTTTAAATTAATGAATCATTGCAATTACTTGATTTTCTATGTTCCCGCCAAAAACTTTGTTGTTGGCAATGAAATTAAAGTTGTGGGTAGGTATGTAGTCAGCGATGTGTTATGATGTGTTAACGATTATGTAATGTCACTCATAATGTAACTTTTCAGTGCTACATCTATTCATCTAAATAAAAGAAATACTTAAGTAAAGAACGGAGATCTGGCAACTCTTTGCACAGGATGTAGCTAAAACAAAAAAAAACGATGATGGTACAGTTGGTAGCACTGTTGCTGTTGCGAAGTCGCATCCATTTTGTTTTTTCGATTTTCGTAGAGAGAACGCGTCGGATGTGCTTGTGTGATTTTATTTTTTGAACTTTTCACCGATAGAAATAGATTTGATTCGTGTTACTTGTATTGTATTTAACGTTTGTATTGCGTAGTTCGTCATGTCTGATCGAGAGGTACTTACTATTTTATGCAATGTTTGTGACGTTCGCGGCGAGCATTCCCGCATTGCCTCGTGTTTTATTTTGTGATCTGCGTTTTGCTATTTATACTGAGCGTGTCTTGGATGCTTACAGCGAAGTCGGTCGAGAACCAGAAACGGTTCCCGTGATCCTCCAGCGAAGCAGTCAGGCATGTCTCTTGGGCTCAGCAGAAGCCGGTCCAGGACGCCGCCCCCGCCAAAAGCTTCCAGCAGGAAATACAGGAGCCCGTAAGGAAAAAAATAGATTATTGTATATGTTTTTAACGTGTCTTTGTCGAGATTCTTGCAATCTCGTCATCAAATCTATATTCACGATTAGTTACTATGTGTTTCTAACCTCGGTTTCAAGGGTAAAGGCTGTTTACGCAATAACACTCATTATATTGCAAAGGCCAAATTTTTTTAATAATTATCATAAGTCCTACACTGTATCAATAAAATCTGTTTCTAGGCAACAGGTATAACTATAATGTAACTGGAAGTTTCCATTATATCTTATGCTTAGAAGTATCATCCACATTGTTAATGTCTAATGGTATTATTAATTAATTGCAACTTGGGCTGACAAATTGTTTTCTATAAAATGTATTTCGTCTTATTGTAGATTATCATTAGTTCACTTGAGTACATCATGAGTTTACACTTTACCCACAATTTATAGTTTTGAATTGTCTTGAAAAACTATAAATTGTTGGTATGTACCTATTTAAAAGTTAATTAAACATCATCATTATAGCTAGAATCAATTAGATCTATTCTACCAAAAATTTAAGTATTAGTAATGGTAATTTAAAAATACTACTAAGATAAATTAAAGCCTAGTACTAATAAACTAAAGAAATCAAATCAATCATGTACTGAGGCTTGTATGTGTATGATCAATAAATGCTCGGTGACGGTTTTATCAATAGCTATAGCTAACCATTGGTGGGGACTGTGATAAGAACCTGCTTACAAATTAACCAGCAAGCTTGTGATTGTTTGTAAATAAATCTTACAAATTAATCCATAGTATGATAGCAAAGCCAGTGCCGTTATTGGTACCTCTATACCCTAGTACTCTAGTAATTTCAACTTTAGGTATAAAAATGTACCTACACTTATAATCAACACCAAAGTAAAAAGTTGTTGTGTGCATAAGCATTTATATTTGATTGGGCACTGATGGCTAGAAACTAGTTTCATTGTGGGAAACACATGGTTACAACTTCTCTACATAAACAACCTTTACTTGACAACTTTGATTACTAGTACATTTTATTACTTAAATATTTGATTTGTTGCATGAACATTTTTATAATTACATTTGATTTTAGAAATCTTGTAGTATTTTACAAATCTATCTAGAAAATCAAGCATATTTTATGTTGTGGTAAGTTTCTTTGGGCTTTAGGGATCCAAATGAAGTCAATACTAAGACAAGTCTTACAGCTTTTAATAAATAAATAAAATAAATATCATAGGACTATACACACAGCGCCATCTGGCCCCAAACTAAGCAGAGCTTGTGTGATGGAAGCCAGATAACTGATAGAATACATAAATACTTTTGTTTTTTGTAAATACATACTTATAATACATACGGAACACCCAGACACAGAACAAACATTTGTTTATCCACAAAATGTTTGCCCTGAGTGGGAATCGAACCCACACTCTACAGCTCTCAAGGCAGATATACTACCAATGAGCCAACGAGGCTGTTAATAATAGCTGGTTATGATTTTGACAAATCATATCATTTGTTGTAGCTCTATAATAAAATTAAAGTTTAATATAATTGTCTATACTGATGTTATAATGCAAATTCTTTATCTAAAGATTAAATAATATGATTGTTTCATCTTCATTTAATCCTCTGGTGAGTTAGAGCTAGTTGGTGTCATAACTAGTTTCTTTTATGAGTATCTAAGCCTTGTTTGAACTTAAATTGGCTGCTTCATAGTAGTGAAATATCATTAAATTATACTTCTTTTTGAGTAAACTTGAGTTTCAATATTAACAATACTAAGGTGGTAAAAATGATTCATTAATCTAGTTCACAAGGTCAGTTTTTCCATTTTACTAATTAAGAAACTGAATACTTGATACCTGTTTATTATTATCACTAACCAGTTGGTCAACCATTAATGAGTATGATAAAGGAAATAATTTAAATAGTAAATTATACAGGTACTTAACTAATAGTTGAGCTGCATATTTTACTAAATTTACATAATTATGCTGTTGGGAGGTAAAACGGGTAACTTTTCACCGTGTTTATCCATATTTTATAAATAGGTTTGGAGTAACAAGGTAGGTATAAAATAATTAGCACATCATTGTTAGTGATGATTTAAAATAAAATACAAATTTCTCCGCCATGTTTTGTATATTATGTTCACATGCATAGGTATGTTTTATTCTTGTATAGGGATTTGTTTGATTGCCATCTCACCTGATGTTAAGTGAAAATGAAATTTATATTCATGTAGAATTCAAAAATATGTTTATTTAAGGTAAAAGTAGCACAGGTTGTGAACATTTTCCTTGTTTAAACTATTTAGAAAAAAAATACACAGATTTAATTTACACGATTAATTTAACAACTTAAAAAACTGGTGTTTTTTTATGAAACTTATAATAATAATTCCAAAGGAAATTGGAAAACGCTTGAGCTAAGAACCTAAGCTTCATGAGTAACATTCAAATAGATTTTTTGTATGGGATGATGTATTTGTACTAATAGATATTATACTATTCTCCGTGACATTGGTGATCTTTTGAGAAATCCTTGTCATGATACGTCACAAGTGCTATTGATTTTGGTTCAGCTGCTACAAGAGAGGTTTCCCCGACAGGTCTCCAGTGGCAGCCGTGACGCGCACTCGGTCGCGCACGCGCTCCCGCTCCGGCTCGGCGCGCCGCTATCGCCGCTATTCCCGCTCCCGTTCCCGCTCCTACTCCCCGCGCGGCTCGTACCGCCGCTCCCATTCCCACAGCCCCATGTCCTCGCGCCGGCGACACCAGGGTGACCGGGTGAGACGTTTGGTACACACACATTATGCTGCCTACTATACACAGTCGCCGAATTCCTTGCTCATTTTGTTCTAGGTTTCCATTTAGTATAGTCTGCAATGCATAGTGAGGTGAAACTGCACCAGAAAGTGGCTTGCTTCCTTCACTGTATGCTTATATCTGCAACAGGAGAATGTAACAGTTTGACATCTTTTTGTGTTTTGCAGTATCCCTGGATATTGCAATAACACAAAATTCAGGCTCAGTCTAGGCTTTGACGCTAAGCAAGCCACCTGATAGTGTGGTTTCGGCTTACACTATTTAGAATTAATATAATTGTATATCATGCTTACTTTCATTAATTTGAAAATTGTTGATGGATGAAAAATTATGGCCGTCATTTTCATTAGTAAAAGTGCCTGTAGGTTTGTTTGTATATTACCTTACATTATGCGTTGACTAAGAATTTTAAAAATTATTAAGTATTAGGTACATCTACATGTGTAAGTATTAGGTACATGACTGTGTAGGCTCAGAAAGACAAGATACTATCCTAATAAGAATCAAGTTTATAGCTGATTTTTGTGATGATGTCGATGCTAAGCTTTGAATTTGCATTGTAAGGCTGCAAGCTTCTTGGGCCTGCGTTGTTCTTGTAAAGCCGCGTTTTCACTGTTGTGTGGTACCTCCCAAGTAATAGTAAAATATTTGTAACATGTATAAACTTTGGTTGATATAAAACATTTTTCATATTGAAAGTAGTTGGTAGTAAGAGGAAGAGAATCAAGAGTTAATTTTATTTTTTTATATACATTTTTTTATCATTTATCAACAGTTTTTGTTTCATTCATGACACATGCTTGGGATTTTAACACTGTGTTACGTAGGCAGTTGAAACATGTTTTTATTATTTTATAACTATAAATTGTCTTTTACATAGTATTAGAACATATTCATACCTACATTTTGTTATTTATAGGCTGCAGTTTTTTTTTATTGGAAACTAGCTGTATGCCCGGTATTTTGTACCTGGTGCAGTAGCGCTCGGCCTTCGGCCTCGCATCTACATAAACCTAAATCGAAGTATCATTTTAAAAAAGATTCAGCTAAATCGGTTCATCTGTTCTCATGTTATGCGCTTACCAACAAACATCATTTGATTTTTTTGTTTATATAGACTGTCAAACTATTTATGCTTGACCAATCGCCAGGAGTTCTATTTTATTTGGAATCATATACCTGAGTTTTCGTATACGAATAGGTATTCCTATCATACAATATTGCTTGAAAATCATGCATAATACGTATTCGTATACGAAAATCCATACAAACGATTTACAAATAGAGCCCCTCATTGTTGCGAAGATGTAAAATATATCGAGCTTAAAAATCTTTTGATGAATAACATTTAAAATATTTCTTGTTATTTAAAGAAATGTAATAATGTTCAATGTCCAAATAGCCCAAGACCGAGCAGCATAGAAGTGGAGGAAGTTCTATTTCCTACCAACGGGCAATCCAGGCTAGTAGAATAGTAATATATATATTTTTTATAAGAACCTTTAATCAAAATTTTTCATATTAAAACTGTGCTAAAATAAAAAAAAAAGAGTAAGATTTTTAATTTTAAAATGTTTAAAACTCTCAGATGCTTATGGAATCTGCTACTATCCAAATATACTTTTTTTTTAATTAAAAAACATTCCTTCTAAATCTTTTATATTGTTTGTAGTGAAAATGTTCAGATTTTTTTTTATTTAGGCATTTGTCTAGCAAATCTAAGAGTCTTATTTTCGTAAATACATTCCAGTGGTCGCTGGTTACAGTTGTGTGAAAATTAGATTCTGATTTGTTTTTAAAAATCAAATCAATTAAGAGTACTACTGTTACCTAACTTGCAACATTAGTAGCATATTTTTTTTTTTCCAAGAAGTGCTTACTCTTATCTAAAGTCTTAAATTCTATCCACCCTTTGGTTCGAGTCCCGGCAGCTATCAGGACAAAGTCTATAACAAACAGTTGCCATCTACAGGAGAACCCAACTCCATCGAGGTGTCTTGGAGTCTTCGGCCTGAGTCTTTACACTACTGAACAGCAGCTCAACCACATATTCTCCAAGTATGGACCTGTGGATAAGACTCAAGTTGTTATTGATGCTAAGGTGAGTTGTCAAGTTATAATCACCAATCATGTCCAATCCATGTCAGTTGTACTTTGCTTATTATAAATGTTACTTGAGCTTCACTAGCCAAAATTATATCGATTTTGAAAAGAAAAAATTGTTAAATGTAAATTGACTGCACCTTCATATGATGTTAAAGATGATAAGGACTGTATTAATTGGACTCAAAAAGTCCCACTCAAAGCAAAACGACATTTAATTAAAAAAAATCTTCATCAGTTGATTTTTGAGCACATCTCGCCACACTGCGTTTACTCTGCCATATTAAATAAATAAATAAATATCGTAGGACATTACACACAGCGCCATATTGTACTATTGATTGCAGTTAAGTTGCTATGACTACTGCTTACAGTTGACTAGAGGGTTGAATCTTTGGGGCCTCTGTAGAACAGCCATTATTCTGATGGTAGATGCATTTAGTTTAAGAGTTATCAATTTTCTTAACATGAAATGACATTCGCAGACGGGACGATCGCGTGGATTCTGCTTCGTTTACTTCGAGAACCAGGAAGATGCGAAGGTGGCCAAGAACGAATGTACTGGCATGGAGATCGACGGTCGGCGTATCCGCGTCGACTTCTCCATCACGCAGCGCGCACACACGCCCACGCCAGGCATCTACATGGGGAAACCCACGTATGTATAGAATAGAATAAGACCTTTTTTTTATATGGTTGACGGGCTAGGTATTTGACTACAGCTCACCTGATGTTAAGTGAAGATATGGTCGAAGATGGTAAATCACATCTAGCCAGGAATGGAACTGGCTCTCAAGTGAGGCTGCCGGAACACACTGTTAGGTGCTTGGCGGCAGATTTTCAACTTGAGGGTGGTAGCTAGCCAGCCGAGTACTAGAAAGTACTCTACCACCACCATGCTATGGTTTCCTCACGATGTTTTCCTTCACCGGCAGCTCAAGCTCATTGTTGGGGTTTGAACCCTTCGGCATGCAAACCTACCGCGCTAACCATTGAGCTATCATCGCTACAAAACTTAGTTCCAAGTATCCCTAATAAATATTACCTAGTTACTGCGCCGCCGAGTTAATACTATAGTATAGTTACTGATTGCACTAACTTGGTGGCCCCATTTTTTCCCAACTACCAGCAGGCGTACCATGAGGTGTTAGAGCAGTTCAGTATAGGCCCTAAACTGAACCGTTTGGCAAATTCGTACCATGAGGTCCTTATAGCAGGACAGTTTAGGTCGCCGCCATCTTTGCCCGCCGAAACCTAAACATCATCGCAAACTTGTCAGAAAACGGCATTTCGTTCATTCAATTCGTACCATGAGGTGTTATTTGACGTTAGTTGCACCTAAACTGTACCGCCGAGTTGTCAAAATAACGATTCAATAAAAAGTTAATAAATACCGACCGTTTAGTATACTTTTACTTAATTTGTGAATTTTCTTGATATTATATCTTTAATAACCCCATGCCCATGGGAGTTTAAACGTGATGCTGCTTCCTCCCAAAAGCGGCGGGTGCGCTGCCTCAACTGTAGGCGCTTATTGAACCCTAAAGCAATTACTTGATTTCTATGGAGTAATTCCCACAGCTGCTCTAACTGAGCGTAATTTACCCTCCATAAGCGTTCTGAGGGCTGTCTGTAAGAACAATTTTGATTTACAATAACAACAAACTATTCGAAAAAAAAACGTATGAAATACATAGGTACATAAGTAATATAAATATACTAACGACATTATTATTGACAATGCCAATAATATAAATTTATAACCACAAAACAGTTTTGTTTGGTTTATTTCGACCTTTGAGTTATATTATATTATTAGAAATCTAAATTTTTGAGTTTTGGCGGGAACGCGGAAAGAGTTGTGTCGCCCCGTTGTATTTTTTGTTTCAAAACTAGTGTTTTGACGAGTGTTTATGCATAAAAATGGTGGTGTTTTATTCATAAAGTGCCGAATCACAAGCGCGAGTGTGGGAAAATGATATAATGTGGTGAAACATGACTTTTCGTGTTGCTTCCAAAACTCCATCGAAGCTTTATAGTAAAGTCACCACTACTTTACTAAAGCATGACTGGACTTGACTGACGCGGACTATACTTGACCAAGACTGGACTTTGACTATAACTTTAGCTACGAGGACACTTATTTAAACTTGAAAATTTATAAATATTTGACACTGGCAAATGCTAAAACGCAACGCCAAAACCAAAGAAAAAAAATCTGAACAACCTTTTTGCTGTCATTCGCAGATGAATAATAAAAAAAAAGTATTTATTAGGTGCGTTCCGAAACAAAGAGTCGTAATTGTTTCTCTGTTTAGAATAATGTTTTTTTTTGGAATTTAAGTAAATGCTAGGGTAATCGTAAAAATAAAACATGTTAATAATTATGCTGTAGTGCAATATAGTATTAAGTAATATTTCACCTTAAAATATCATATCATTATAAAACATTAAGAAAACCGATACTTCCCGACAATCACAATTTCGTAACAGATTTTTCACACGAGATACAATTATACTTTTGTATAGCGTTGTCCTTTTCTTCGGTAGCGGGGCAGTATTGGAGCCAGAGACAAGTATCGTTCGTTCTTTGAAGAGCTAGCGGTGCAGTTGCGATCCAATTTTAACATGCTCATGGTATGAAATAAAGCGGGACAGTTTAGGTACCTAAACTGAACTGCCCCGCAATTGGATGGAAACGTAAAACCTCATGGTACGCCTGCAGAAAAGAAGAGTTATCATTTTAAAAGTAAATTCTTTTTTTTTTTATTAAATTTTATTGCAATCATTGTACTATAATTACAACACATACCATTAAACCTCGTCGAGGTTTGTCTCGGTGTCGATTTAACTATGCATAATTGTGTACTTTTTTTATTCCTTTATATCTTTACAAATGTGGCATCTATCAACGCGTCTTAGCCGTGCGCATAATATATGTTCATACAAGGACATCAAAAAAATATGTTTTGAAAAGTTTCGTTTGATAACAGAGTAAAGACTGTGGACTCATTTGAAATATGTTGAATTTGCCACTTAAAACTTGAATAAAACATATCGTTATCGCAGTGCTATATAGCTCCCAAACTAAGCAAAGCTTGTACTTACTATGAAAAGCAGTTAACCAATAGAATATAAAAATATCCTTTTTTTTTGTTTGTAAATACACACCTTTCAATAATACATTTATGTACTTACTATTTTTAAACACATACTTAATACACACAACAAAAGTTCGTTTGTAACACAAATGTTAGTGTGGGAATGCAACCTTTCAGCTCAGAAATGTCAACATGGTGTAAGGAAGTAGGTGGATTTGAGTTTTCCTTTCCAATACATATTTGATTTATTTATTATCGGTGAAGCCCATAAAACAATTCTGACACTATAAGTATATTTTATTATTTGGCTTTGTAAGGCTTGCTTATTTGTGTATATATTCTCAGAGTACAAGTATTTATTTTATTTCTAAATAATAAATTAATTTTATATATATTAGTGTATTTTTAGTTACCTATTTTATGTATTAGGATATATTATTATTAGAGTGTAGATATAAGTATTTATGTTATAGTTATATATTATCCTTTGTGCATATCCTCGTTATTGACACACCCCATATTTTTCTTCCTCTGATCCTGTCCGTCCTACGGTTGCCTGGAAGAGATCGCTTTTAGCAATAAGGTCGCCAGTTGTTACACAAATTAATTAATTTTATTTCTTCTGTATTGTTTTTTTTTAGTGTGTGCAATAAAGAGTTAATCAATCAATCAATCATTTTACTGCCATTTTACATGACTGTCGAATCTATTACATACTTTTAGAAAATCTGAATTTTAATCTATACCAAAGTGACTGTAGTGAATCATCCAACATTGAAAATAAACGAAAATATCAAATAATTTTTTTGTATGATACAATGTTGGAATACAAACGAAACAGTTTTAGAGTGAGGCAGCCATAAGACTTAGCTGTGTTACTAAAGGCCTGTTTCTACATTTGATATACAGTATAAAAAATACTTTACTCAATACTTTATTGCAACATATGTACAGGTTCTTATGCTTATTAATTTAACAATGTTGTCCCTAGTACATATGACCCCATTAGGGTATATTTAAAAATGTATTATCCGCATGACGACTGACAAATATGTAATTACATATTTCTAAAGTCATACTTTTTCTAGTTACTATTTTTTTTTAAATAATTTTTAACATGAAAGTTTCAAGACTTTAGTGTACAACAGAGTAATGCTTATGCTTTAAAAGGTTTATGTGTGTGTTTATATGTTTTTTTTTTAATGGTTATTTATTTAATACTTTATTGTAAAGGAGGACTTAATGGTAAAACATTTTCTGCCAGGTATCCCAGTGTGGTTGTAGGCGTAGATCAAAACGAATATATACATATCTATAAAATTAATATAAATACAGCAAACAAATAAATATGATACTACTTAATATTAAATAAATTATAAACTATTATAAATACATATTTATAAATATATATACATGTATGTTTCTTCAGTTGAACTGATGATTCTTTTTGAATCCTTTTATCCAGTGGTTTAGGCCTTGTCTTAATTATTTGCGTTTCTTATTTTAGAATGTTATCTTGTTTATTTACAGAAGTAGAGGAGACAACGGCTACGACCGCCGAGGGGGTGGCAGGGAAAGAGAGTAAGTAACATATTGTATTTTAGGTTTCCATACCGAAGATATCCAACAGGACCCCAACATATTCCCAACTGTAATAGCTTGACATTTTTTTCTCAAAATAAGCTTTAATATGGCGAATGCCTTAATAAATAAACTAAAAAGTTAAAAACTAACCTAACTACGGACTAAATAGGTAACTAATGGTACAGAAAAAAATGTACCAGATGTACATATATATACATACGTCACCTCATTCTTTAAAATCGTCTAAGTAGTTTCGGCGTTGCGATGGAACACACATAAATACAATCCATACTGCTGTAGTCGGGGTAAAAATACAATTCTGATAACATTCCCACATTAAACCGCAATAATAATTGTATAGCATTTTCTTTATCGCAAGCGTGTTATTATATGGTTAATTTGCACCACAAAATTGTTCTCTATCAATTGTGTTTCCTGTGATTGTGACTGAATTTGCTGAAATTGCCGCGATAATACAAAATATTTACCTAGGTTACACAAGGTATGACGTGGCCAATGAAGCACTATACTATATCCTATGATGGATATATATACATAGGTACATATAATATAACTGGCTCGGGTTGCTTTTGTGCATGTTTGTGTTATGTGCAATGGTGTTTAGAAACAAAGAATGCTTTTCATGTTATAATTATATATTGGAAATAATAATGAATATGCTCTCCTTGATGTTCCTCAGGAATGATTTATTATTTTCGTGGAGTCTTTGTCATAATTTGAGGAATACATTACCATATTTCATCATAATCTATTCAGCCTTTCAGACAACACACACACATTTAGACTAATTAACCAACTTAATAAAGAAGAAAAGTGTGTGGTCGTTTTTTATATTAATTATTTACAATATGTGTTGTATTCGGACAAGCAGGCTTCATTATTGCTAAAAATTAAGCAGAATGTTTTTTTTAAGGTTGTTACAGGTCAGGTGTTTGACCACAGCTCAGCTGATGTTAAGTGAGCTATTTATAGCTGGTTTATTCCAAATTTCATCCAAATCAGTCCAGGCGATAATCTAATATTATGTATCGGCCTCTATAAGCAAACTTTCACCTTTATTATACAGTGTGATCACTTATTTTTGTTTTGTATCTGAAAAGCTGTAAGTAAATTGTTTGTGTGTTGCAGCGACTATTACCGCGGCTCGTACCGCGAGCGCGAGCGCGATTACTACCACCGCAGCTACCGGCACCGCAGCCCGTCGCCGCACTACCGTCGCTCGCGGCGCTACGACCGCGACCGCGAACGCTCCTACTCGCCGCGTAAGTATCGCAAGGCACCCGACACGTATTACGAACGCGCATACTAGAACACCATGTACATATATATCGTCCCTCATGACGTGTCCGTCGACGACGAACCTTGCTAGCAATAATATGACTGGCGTAACCAAATTTAGATTTAAAAGGTCCTATTGCAAGACTCACTGTGCAATTTAATTCAGTATTGTAGGCAAAGGCATCAGACGGGTCTTAATAAGGCATTACGCGTCTAGCTCTATATGCCATACATATTATACGTCTAGCGCTTAATGCCTGCCCCAGACAGACGCGGCCTGGGACAGGAGCTATGAAAGTCGCTATTGTGTGTTGCAGTTTCGGGCGGCTTTTGTCTGGGGCAGGCTTAACTGCGAAGTTACTGCGGTTGTGAAAGTGCTGTGTTAGGCCAATAAATGACAGAAGTCACGCGTGAAATTCAATAATTCTATTTGCGTAACGGAAACACCTCTGTCGTGCCACTCCACTTCAACAGGAACTTTCTCAGTAAGCGCTAGACATGTAGCGTTCATATTTAAAGCAATGGATATTTTTTAAGTGTTTTTTTACTTTTTATCGTTGACTTTTGAAATTGAATATGTATCTGTTGACTTTTTGCAAGGAGTGAAAAACATGCATGCTTGAGTGCGAAGCCAGACGAGACCTCGTGCTGTTTTCACTCCTTGAAAAAGATTTCTGTATCCGATCGAAACTAGTTAGAGCATCCGGTTCATTTTGAATGATCTTGTATTCTGTATAAAAACAATGTATTAAAACCACATTTGTTTTCATAGTACAAGCGTCTTGATTTCATCAGTATTCAGTACCATGTTTTGTTTGCATTGATTATTATTTTCTTGTCATAGTTAAATGATATCGAACACATCCACCACATCACCCTCTCGTTTTCATATAAACTTAGCGATTATAATATTTGTGTGTGGTTTTGTATTAGTTTGGACAAGTGCCGACATAAAATCCATTGTTTTAAATATTATTGCTTCATAAACACCAGGATGCTCATGATAATATGTATCAATTCTTTCACAAACACCGATATCTTATAATGTAATGTGAAGAATTGCCAAGCCTATAATACAGAACATCAATATCCAAAATAAGTAAATTCAAAATGTTTTCAAAGTATCGGTAGTCCGATTTTGCTCAATTTGAAAAATTCGTCATTGCAACGGATATTGTGACCCTATTACGAAATTCTTTAATTCTGCCTGCACTATATTTAAAACAGTATCTTCATGGAATATAAAATGTGAAGGTTATCATAATAAAAAGAGAAATTTTCTCGATTTCAATACTTCTAATAAAATTTATTTGTAGATTATCTTGGGTGATAAAAACATTCTTGCAAATTTTCATTTAGCAAGTATCGCGAACAGTCCAATGCAATGACGATTTTGTTGCAAAAAAATAATCTCAAATATTTGGATAAAAAAATGTCTTTGCAGTAATGGTTTGCAATAAAGGGCCATTAATAATGGAACAGAAATGATAAGGGAAGTTTCTATTGCAGTGTTGTATTGCAAATTTTCAATTAGATTATATAAATACAAATATAACACCAAGTAAATGAGAGATTTTAAATGGAGTTGTGTTCATTCACTTAAAAAATTGTACAAATACTATTTCTAATCTAAACATGTTATTCAGTGGTTAAATGTTAAGTTTAAATTTAAACTACCGGTCTGTATGTTTGTGAATTTTTCGATGCCTATTATGAATGTTGCTAGATTCACAACCAAAGTTTGCCTTGGGCTATTTACATTTTGTTTTGAAACTGTTTCCAATTTTAGAATGAGTAGAGTAGCTGTTAATTAGTTAGGCTATTATTGAAACTGTATCCACCAATTCATTAGAATTATTTCTAATATAATGTCTTCGAATCATCCACTATGATTTTCTATCAATTTTTTAAACTTTATCTGTGAATATTATGCTTTTGTCACAATTGTTTTGGTTTGATCATTACAATTCACATGCCATGTTTCTCTTACATCCCATTGTTGACAGTTGTGGCCGATTGATTAGCCAATGCGAAACGATATTGACCAAACCATAGCTTATCATTGGCGGGCAGTTAGTCATGTTTGTTTGTACCTTTTGGTGTGTTTGAGGGAAACAGGATGATTTTTGATTACTTAATTGATAGAAGACCATGCCCATTAGCATAGAATCGCTTGAAATACATTGTGAACATTATGGTTACTCCCCCTGTTTGAATTTCCAGGTCGATTTTAGTAAGTCCACGTCGCTGACACCTACACGCATAGCTTGATTTTCCAACACTTCCCATACAATGTCTCCAAGGGCCAATTGCATTTATTGTTTACTTACCGGCCCATATATTTTTTATGACGAATTGTTTAAATAATAAAGGATATTGTAAAATAATCGAGCGGTCGCAAGATCTGCTTGGAGCCCTCGAGTCGTGTTATTAACTCGCTGCCTCTATTCACTAGAGTCGTCATACATATGTTGCAAAATAAACTTCCCGTGTTCGATATACATAAATGTATAGTATGAAGTTTCGATGTTAGTAGAGGCGCGGCTTTAGTGGTGATAAATAGGGTTCTAGTTGATAAGTTAGCCAGTAATCGCCCAATGTGGGCATAGATGCCTCTAGAAAGTAATGAAATTAGTTGTAATAAAGTTTTAATACTAAGTCTAATATTGATTTTGTTTGTTTGAAAAGGTATTGAAACAAGAAGTAAAGGATGAAGTTCCTTGAAACTAACTGTGTTGCAAGTTTTGAAAATATTTTGAAAAATTCGTATCGAAAATGGCGGTCGCCGAATATCCCGACCGAGCGGTGGGTGCCGAAAAAGAAACGATTCGGTGTCGGAGCGAAGCCATTCACCGATAACTCTTAGCGAAAAGAATATGATCCGCCGGTTTTTAGGAAGCCCGAGGTTGTTCAAGACGAAGACGGGAAGTCGTAAACTGATCATATTCCTTTCCACTCACACGCGGTACACGAGTCACGTATTCACTCACACACAGACAACTCCGTGGCCATTGCATTTCGAGTTGGTAGTTATACATATATATTCTATGTATCGGACATAACGGGACATTTATTATTCTAGTGTAGTTGTGAGCGATTTGTTAATATTAATAAACAATAGTTTTGTAATGTCATTTTATGGTTCTTCTTCATTTAAGTCTATCCCACCTTGTCTTATCCATTATCCTTTCTCACTGAAGTTTACTAGAGAATCGAGGGTTCTGATGTGACATACATATGTATAGTATTATTTACCTTAGTTACTAGTCTAACGACGTAAGTTTTCTGCGTTGGACACTCGTGTACCTACATTTTGATATTTATCCCGGCATATTTATAAAAATATCTATTTTTCATGTATATAGTAGTAAATATCATTAGTATTATTGGGGTGTAAATAACTAAACGTTTCGATTATCATATTTTATTAAAATTCTTAACAATTATTTATGTATAAATTATTATAATAAATATGTAGTCACCACATACGACTCGTATTGGCACTCCTCCCATACGGCATCCACACTTACCGCTATGTAAAAAATAGTTAGGAAACGTTAAAAAAATAATAAACAATCACGATTATTGCATTGGCAAAATATTTTTCTTCGATTTTTTTTTCTCGATTGGACGCTTTCACAATATGTATTTGGCAGATTTGTACATTCTCTTAAAACTAGAAATGTAAACAAATAACGGGAACATCTTTAATAGAGTAACAAAATGGAATGAATAAATAATACTGCGATAATATACGAGAAACAAACAATAATAACTATGATATAACTTACATATTTAAAAAATTAACAAAGAAGTGAGCTGCAATTGTAAATATCAGTATTCAGCAAGCTCCAAGTTACGTGTGGCTTCTGCTTATCATAAAATAAATTCGTTTCAAAACAAATATGGCAACTAGTAAGCTAGGCAACACTAAAGTACTAACTGGCCGTGAACTTATAAACTAGTGGCAAGAATAACCTGAGCATGGCTAAAATGCAAGACCCTTCAACTAGCTGCCTTCATTCTCGAATTGGTAAAGACTGGAGAAGTTTCAAACTTAGATTGCATTACGTCAATTAAACCAAAAAGAGTGGTTTAAACCTCTGTCACAATATTGACTCACTTTTTTCTCCTATAGTGTTCAGCACTGTTCTTTGATGAAACTTCTTTCCTAGAAAGTTGTCCCAACGTGTCACACTTCTTTTTAACTTGAGAAAAAAAATCCAACATGTATAAATATGCTACAGTGTGAAAGGAGAATATATCAATGTTTTTTTTAAAATGTAAATATGATTAAAAGTATGTCTTGCAAAGGAGATGTGGCATTACATAAAGCAGCATGCAGCAATTTAAAAAAAATGTTCACCAAAGTTTGAAACTACTTCAGTATTTTATATTGTAACATGAAAATCACAATGGGACTACTAGAAGTCTACACGATGATTATAAAATAACACTTGTCTAATCTAGATTTCAAACTACTTAACTAATATACTTGATATATTTCAGATGGTTTCTACTGTGTTTTCTGTCTGGGTTTCTATTTCTATCTATGGCAGTATTTACATGCTATTTAAGTTACTAACATTTATATTTGGTGTGCACAAATAACTAAAACACTATGATTTGCTAGGTATGTTACATTTTCTTATGTGTGAGTACTAAGGAATGTATGTAAAATACTAAAAATAAAAACGATATTGCATTGCATAGAAACAGGATGTTTAAACACAAAGTAAACATGGAAAAGTTATATAGATTTTATGAAATAGAATTCCATAAATCGATAGCGTGATACAAGTGACCTTTTCGAGCATTTTTATCTGTGCCGAGTACTTTGAAACATTTAGGGCACGCTAAGTGTTTACAAAAATATTCTCTTGATTATTTTTACAGCAATGGTTTATTATCTCAATGTGATGTTATTTTAAATTTTGTCTTATTGTCTCAACTGTCTTGTGATTGAGACTGAAAGATATAACGTTACATTCTTATGTGAGTTGTTGACTTCACATTTGCTCTGGTAATTAATTTGTTTTTCATTTTCATGAACATCTTTCATCAGATATAAATGCTGCTTATCATAATTATGCGGGTTTGGTTCAGAATATGCACTCCCCACAATGAGCATATTGCATCCCCAAAATGTGCATTACTTAAAAAGAGCTCTTCCAATAAGATTCTTATTAGTTTTTGTCATTATGTCAAAAAATTAGTTCAATGTCAATAAATAATTCAAAATAAGAGTTAGTAAATAAATAAATACAGTTAGTAACGTACAGATAATATTTCACATGATATTTTTTAGTAGATTTTGTAGCGATGATAGCTCAGTGGTTAGCGCGGTAGGTTCGCATGCCGAGGGGCGTGGGTTCAAACCCCAACAATGAGCTTGAGCTGCCGGTGAAGGAAAACATCGTGAGGAAACCATAGCATGGTGGTAGGGTACTTTCTAGTACTCGGCTGGCTAGCTACCACCCTCAAGTTGAAAATCTGCCGCCAAGCATCTAACGGTGTGTTCCGGCAGCCTCACTTGAGAGCCAGTTCCATTCCAGGCTAGGTGTGCTTTACCATCTTCGACCACACCTTCACTTAACATCAGGTGAGCTGTGGTCAAACAACTAGCCTGTCAACCATAAAAAAAAAAAAAAAAAAAAAAGTTCGATAAAAATCTTTAATTAAAGTCCTTTAAGAGTTTCGTTTTAAAATGAAATTATAACGGTAGGTATATTTCTAAAATTATCACTTTTTATGTCTGTTAAAATGGTTTAATAATGTTTTAAGTATAGTTTTATGTATATAACGAACTTTTTATGCAATGATACTTAAAACTTGAACAAAAATGTGCACATTGTAACATGTTAATGTTTAATGCGCACAAATTGCAAAATGTACATTTTGTGAAGTGCACATTCTGAACCTAAACGGGTAATTAACAGCATAGAATTTGTAATCTTGACAGAAAAAAGGTGATGATGATGATGATGTTGATGATTTCTCAGTCCTGTACTCGACTTACGGGAAGTCACCAAAACTAGGTCTGTCTCACTATGAATGCATCCATTGCAAGTGAAAGGATCAAAGTTGCTATTATACCAGATAACATCCAATAACAAGGCTGTATATGACCATTTGCACTACTACCGCTGTGTTGATGAAAACCACTGACCTCTACTGTACTAGTTTGCTAGACAGGCTGACAATCAATAGCTTGAACCGATTTTAAAACGTCCCTAATGCGAGTCTCTGAAACTGTAGCCGAACTATCTCTACAACAAAACAACATGACATAACGTTAGGTCCGTGGACGCACATCGCTGCTGCACCGCAACCATCGGCGCCAAAATAGGTAGCAATAGCCATTTAAGTTTAAATTATAGATGTTGGTGGGGGGTGACTGCATATAACATGTTATTCACTGATGTATAAGGCAGCCGCCGCATGAAAATAACTAAGAACGGGTTAAATTTCGAACCTTGCACACAAAGTCCTATCCTTGATAAGTTAATACCATTATATCTCAGGGTGATATAGGTACAATACTGGCTTGTCGATTATGATTCTCTAGTGACTAAGTCACTAAACTGATCTCTCAAAACTGAAATTGCCTGTTTTATTTCCATATGTAAGGAAAAGATGTCAGACCAACAGTTTTAGTTTTGTCAAATTTAGAAAGAATAAAAGAATCTATATCCTTCGCAAACAGCCTATTTTCTAGCATAAAAAGTAGACTAATTATTCCAGCTCATTAAGCTATCGTAATTTCTAATTTCACACAACTCCGTAGAGCGTTTTTGTCAGAAGATTTGATCGAATCGAAGTTTGAAGATTTTGTCAAACAGAACGTACTTAGAGCGCGCCACAAGGTAAACCTAATAGGCGCGCGATAAGGCCGCGCTATACGCGCTTTGTCTTGTGCTATTCAAATTGACATTGTCAAACAACACCCGCACCAATACTTCGTTATGTCGCGATGTCAAGACGATGTAATTTGTACTCTTAAATAGCGACGCGATATCTCAACAAAATACGCGAGACTAAAACGTCTTCACGCCCACGGCGTCTTTTACAAACTTACAATGATATGAATACGGGATATTTATCGAATTAATAATTTTCGGACATTTTTTAGCCTGCTTAAACATTGCGAAATATCGGTAGTACCTACTTATTCGGAAGCTCGTTTCTCAATTATGGTAAATATCCCGTAATATCACTATAGTGAACCGTGACGTCACACAAACGTTTGCGTTTATATTATTAATAAGTTGCTCGAATATGCGCACGTCTATTCTTAACGCAAGTCAGGATCTGACTGATGCCAATCCGCGCACAACAGCGGTCAACATGCTGCATACAGTGGCCCTAGAATATCAACTTGCGAGAATTACGTAAACAATAATCAAATGTATGAAACAAAAGTATTTACCATACAATTTTCTGTTATTTTTTATAGAAGTTGTACGTAAATCTCGTAAAGAGTACGGGAATGGCAGCTGAAGGTGATAAGTACGCGCGTGTGGTGGTGTTGCGAGTGTTTAGAGCAGCAGCACGGCGTGGTCGCGGAGCAGGCGGCGGCGCGCGCGCAGCGGCGCGGCGGCGAGCGCGTCGGAGGGCGGCGGCGGGCCGGCGGCGCGCGGCGCGCTCTCCTGGTAGTACACCTGCGCGCCGCCGCATGACGCGCCCACCACCACGCTCTCCTCGCTCCTGGGGACCACACACGAGGACACTTATTATTGAAATCATATTACGCAAAAAGTATGTAAACACTACGTTTTAAGAATCTACACTCCTTTAGCTACGAGGACACTTATTTAACTTTTGAAACTTGAAAATATATAAATACTTGACACTGGCAAATGCTTAAACGCGACGCCAAAACAAAAAGAAAAAAAATAGAGGACAAAATACTTACAAGCTAGTGCCACAAGGCGGCCTGTCTGCTTTTAGTAGATTATAGAGACATTGCTAGAATTCCTTTTTGAATTTACTTCTACTGCTCTTTCATTTCTTTTGTAATGTAAAAATTCTTACCTCAGAATAAACTCTGAAAGTTCGGAATCCTCGGTAAACTCGTTATGTATGAGGCCCATGGTGGCGATATCGAGTGCCGCCCAGGGCCCGCCTTTCTTCACGGTGCCCCAGTCTGGGTCCAGCGTCAGGTAGCTGTAGTCGGTCGCCTCGGCGCCGGCCGGCAGCGGGTCCATGCATTTCGTCTCTATCGGCCCTAGCGCGTTTAGGGACGTTTCCCACTGGAATGAAAAAATCGACAGGCTATGTATTTTATTTGATTTATTTTACATATTTAGAAAAACTTACAGCCTAATTAAACTTAACTTGAAAGTCCATCTCATCCACTGGAGCTATTTTGCCAGCGACCCAGAGCCCCGCTCCGATACTTTAAGGAGCTGGGTTGGCTCGGGTAGACGCTGGTAGGGGGAAATACACCCCAAGCGGGACGTCAGTGCATGACTTATCGCCCCCATTCAGAATAAGAATAAGCCTAATTAAACAAGTAAGAATGTTTGGATAACAAACTGGGCCAAATAGAATTCCGCCATTATGAATCATAAATGACTAGAACCGTAATCAGGCACAGGTTGGAACTATACTTACCTAGCACATATAATTTTATCGAAAAAATTACGAATGGTACAGACGCTGATAGTGATGTGAATAAAGAACATGATTGTTCTTGATGACTTATCACGAACTAATTTAGTCTAGTTATTTTTTTCGATCACAAAAAACGTTTCAAATGACAGTCCGCACTGGCAATGCCCCGGATATTGCAGGTGTCCATAGGCGGCGGTGACCACTTACCATCAGGTGGCCCGTCACTTGTTTGCCACTTCTTTCACATAAAAAAAGTCGTCTACGGAACAATCCCGCGAATTGCTTGGTTTTGCACATACACATTTGCACTGTTTTTAACGCGCTACAATAAAAAGAGTAGATCTCAATTTATAATTATTTCTATTACATTGCCACTCTTCGTCCATGAAATATTGGACTGTGTACCTATAGGTACACGCTTTTTTGTGTTATATCTGAAAAAATAATCGTTTCAGTACTTTTAAAACTTGCAACCCGATGTACCCCGCTCCCTCTCGCACTGTGATAGGCATTATTGAATGCTCTGAAGTTTCGTCGGACAATGATGGCAAAGTGAGCATTTTTTTAGTTACGTAGAAATCGTTGTCCAAAAAGCTTGTCTCACCAGAGCGTTGATAGTGTCGACGTCGTTGACAGCGTCTAGCTCGACCAGCGCCAGGAGCGCCATATTCTGCAGTCCGCTGACGAACAGCGCGCATTTGACCGAATGTTCGCTGTACACGGGCAATATCTCAAGGTCGCATTCCGATTCAGAATCACTGTCGGAGTCTTGACGAGTGGTCTTGGGTCTGAAATGTTTACAGATATCGTTTTCTGTAGTATCTCGCGGTTTCACCAGCTAACCTTACAGATTTATTTTCGGTGTAACAAGAATCTTGTAGGGTATGTATTAATTATATTACCTACCAAAGTTTTAGTTTCAATTAAACAAAATAAAATAACTTAAAATAATAACTACTCTAAAAGGCCGCTATCAATGGGAATAGTTCCCAAAACGCTGGCCCCATTGCCGCGTTGTATGGCAATACTCAAACGCTGAGCAAAATAAAGTCCAGCGTTTTGTTCACGTGTGGCGTCGACCAGACGAGATACTTGATCTTGTAGGTATGTTAAAACATCGCAAAATTAAATAAGATTTTAAAACAGATGGGGTCAGCTATGTTTAGTTTGGTGTAATATAAATATTTTATAAATGACACTTAAATTACAACTAGTCGAAGAAGACAGTCAAATATAATTAATCAATTCGTGCCGGTATTTAAAAGCTACATGTTTTTAAATTATTTTGTTTGCAAGCGAAACTGCGGATAACAGTATTAAATAAAATAAATATTGTAGGACATTTCACACTGCGTCATCTAGCCCTAAACTAAGCAAAACTTTTTTAAAATACATACGGAATACCCGGAGAGACAATTATTGATACATAAATGTTTGTCTTGGTAGGAATCGAACCCACACCCTACATCTCTTGAAGCAGATCCTCTACCAAATGCGCTAACAAGGCAGTCCAACTCACCTATCAGTAAACGCAACTTGTCTCTCGTTCGCTGGCGTCATAAACTCCCTAAGTTCCAACGGCGTCATCACCCGACTGCTGTAACCACTAGACTTGTCAGAAAACGCCAAATGACTCAGCTTTTCCATCAAAGGTGTCAACTGCACTCCCGACAACTTTTTCTTAAAACTTGTACTCTCACTTTCAGACCCTATCTGCGAATCAGAACTCTCGTTCAAAGACTTCAGCGGCAACGACAACGATTTCCGCTTGGACTGATCTTGGTTAACTGACTTTATCTCTTTGGGAATCTTCTTAGGGATCTTTTGAGGGGATTTCGTAAGTTCAGAATCAAAGCCTTCGAATTTTTCTTGTTCCTTCAACTTTATGTTGTATGTAAACATGGTATCTTCTTTGGACGACTCCTGCTTCATTCGGGTGTAATGTTGCTCTAAATACTGATTGAATAGTGATTCGGATATAGCAACACCGTCGTTTCTAAATACTGGGAAGAATGGATCGTTTATTGTCATGGTGCTGTGGCTCTTTTGTAACTCCCCTTCAGATTCGGCGGGAGATAGGTCATCGCTAACTCCTAACTTAGATCGCTTTAACTTGAATTTAGAGGTCGCTCGATTTGATAGCCTTTTGAATGTCTCCTGTAAGTCTGTGACGCTGGCGAGTTTCCGCATCGGTTCTGGCTTGTTAATATAGTGATCAGCGATGCAATTCATGTCTAAAACGATTTGGTTGTCGCGTTTCTCGTTCTCCAAGTTCAGTTTGGCACAGTTTTCTATATTTTTTAAGACATCCGGTTCTGTGTCTACCTTTTCTGGGGGTTGTGTTTCTGGGTTTTGGCATATCGACAGCATATTTCCGTGTAGACGTTTGTATTCGACCATTGGCGTCGAACAAACGCTGGTTTGCCCTGTAAACACTTTGTCGTTCTCCTTTGTTTCCTCATCTAGTGAGGCTTGCGTTTTGAAGGATAGAGAGAGTTTGTTGGGTCGAGGTCTGGGTTTATTGGTGAAAGGGACGACGTCTGGCATTGTTGGGGGTTTTCTTTCGACGTCTGTTTGTTCCTTGCTGGGGGGTGAGATCATAGAGTGGTCCTCTTCTGGCACAGCGGTGAATAGAAGGGACTTGTCTCGCTTCATGCCGGTTTGGGGAAACTTCTCGCGTTCCGCTTCGAGATTCTGAAATAATGTTGATTTATGAGTTATTAATTGAACAGGTAGTAGTAGGTAGTAGTAATGTTTCATGGTCAACGTTCCAAAAACTCGAACGAAACGGTTTGATTCCACTTTTATTATTCTACTAAACAGTGTAATGCACTGCTTGAGTAAGTATTGCCCGATTGATACAATCTGGGTCTTCAAGTCGAGATTGAATCGGTATCTCCTAGGTAAGCGTGCTTAATCTTAGACCACATCTCACTTAACATCTATTTATAATAAAAAGTTCATTAAGTCCTGAAATACCTATTAACGGAAAGAAAGTGGTAGGATTTCTTTTACTAGTTTACTACTAATATCTCTAAGTTTTGCTTAGACCTCGATGAAACACGTACAATACTAAATTATATCAAGCCATAAACAAAATGATGAGAGAAAAAATGATACCTATAATAATGAGTACAGTGACCCAGTTTCCAAAGCTTATACACCCTGTACAAGTACACTTACCTTCCTAAACTTGGCGATCATCTCTTCGCCGTTGTGATGAAACTCCTGCAACTTATCGGCCTGTCTCCTCAGGTTGGCATAAGTTTTCTTTCCCACGTAGACGACGAGCAGCTGAGCGCCGAGCGGCAGGGGAGTCTCGGTGCGGACCGTCTCCGCGGGAGATTTTATCCGGTACGGGTCCACCACTGTCAGGTAGGACGTCAGGCTGGGAGGCAGCTGGGTCGCGATTATCCTGGTCAACATTTTATGAAATAAAACGATATTCTGCCATTAAGGAGTAGTGTTTACTGTGTTCCGGTTTGAAGGGTTTTGCAGCTAGCGTAATTATACCTACAGCCCTGTAGGTAGGTATAAGGTATAGGTATAAGTTGAGACTAACCATCGAAAATCTCAAAGGAATATAACAGCATAAACCTAAGAAATATCGACGAAGCGCAATTCAAGCTCACTCTACATTCGGCACGGAGCCGACTCATTTTAGATGAACAAAAGTTGAAAGTGTGATAGTGGCAACTTTTGCGGTGCGAGTTTGACTTGCACTTGATCAGTTTGAGGTTTATTCTTTACAAACATAGTTTAATTTTAGCATTTGTGGAGGGCGCTATTGTAGTTTAGACGACACGTAACATTTTAGGTCCCTGTAGTTTGATCTACATTTCTAGTTTGTCCGAGGCCTTCGGGCGGTATACTAATTCTAACACTAGGGCTGACCACTCAGCTTATACGAGCCTTATTTTTTTTAGTTTAATTTAAACTATGTATACTAAGACAAAACTTACTTATTATTGTAAAGTATGACGCCCCCTAGGACGCCCTTGCTTTTGCGGCAGTGTTCTAATATTTGCATTGATTCCATATACACAGACGTGGCGCTCTGAAAAAATTTAACTTTGAGTACAACCCACATAACTATAATGAATAATTTTATACTACTTAGGTACTAGAGATGAGTAAGTAATTTTTTTAATGACATATTAATTATTATAATAAATTGTACATGTCTGGTGCGCTGTAGTCAAATACCTATCCTGGCAACCATTACAAAGGATAATGCATGCTTGATTTCTTTGGCTACTCAGTGCAGTTACCTCTAGTGTATCTCTCACAGTTGATACATTGTAGTAGTGTAAATAAACACTTGTAAATGTTATCAGACAGATAGCGCGTTTCGTCTGCCACCGATATTTACCTACTTACAAGGATTACCACTATCTAAAATGCAATTTAATGTAAGTTAAAATTTAGATGAGTCTCATTGAAAATCGTTTTAAGGCGATAGTATCAATTTGAAGATTACACTGAGTCATCGTTTTTAGAAAGTTATGCTAAAAACAAAAAGGTAAAAGATCTATACAAGAATCTTCAAAAAATTAAATTGAAAGTGTCAATTTTCAAATTTTGTGTCTTGATTTCACCTTGAATGCATCACAAATGCCAGTCTTGTTAGAAACCAGTGTGTTGTCTTTATTTCCACCACGGAACAGATCCGTGATTTCCACAATCTGCTATCCGATGTTTTCGAGATCAGTCTGGTAAAGTCTGGTTTAGTATGAGTTGTGCTCACTAATACAATTCCATATTATCCGGCTAGACCTAAACGAAAACGTTTTAGGCCGCCAATTGTTACACGTTTTTTTTTTAATTTTAGCTTTTTTCTATTATTTAAGAGTAGCGGTCGCCTCGCGGTTTTACCCGCGTAGTATCCGTTCCCTTGGGAATACAGGGATAAAAATGTAGCCTATGCCACTAGGGGATAGTGTAACTTCCCAACGGTGAAAGAATTTTTGAAAAATCGTTCCAGTAGTTTTTGAGTTTAATTCGTTACAAACATACAAAAATACAAATCTTTCCTCTTTATAGTATTAGTGTAGATGTGCAATCTTAAGAATGAACAATAAAGAGTTATCTATCTAACTCATTTGGACATCTTTAGAAAATTTCCATCTAGACATTTTTTATACGTTTGGCTTAAGGCCAGACTTCTATCCACTTGATGTAAAACAAACATACATACATACAAACAAAGATGCTGTCTATGATACAGCAGGTTTGCCGATGAAACCTATTCACGAGACTTGAATACATACAGATAATATCTATGGTAAGTAGGTAGGTATATATGTTTTTTTACGTGATTGTTTTATACAGATTACACTTAATACTAGCTACAAGCTCAGTGGTTAGCGCGGTCGGTTCACACGCCGAAGGTCGTGGGTTGAAACCTCAACAATGAACTCGGGCTGTCGGTGATGGAAAACATCATGAGTCATCATCGTCAAGTCCAGTCCGTGACTTGACTGACACGGACTGGACTTGACCAAGACTGGTCTTTGACTATAGCTATATCTACAAGGTCTTTTAAACTTGTAAATATAAAATTTCATTTTTCAAAATGTGACGCCAAAATCAAAGAAGAAGAAGGCCGCGTCTCTCCAACTTACCTTGGGCAGTGTCAGCATGGGAACTCTCTGGAAGATGTGGCAGCCGTACTGCAGCACGGGCAGGTAAGTCTCGAGCACGTGGTACAGCTTGTCTGGCAGCCGCCGTCGGTCCTCCAGCTGAGCGCCGAGCGCCTCTATGTCACCGTGGTACACGCGCACCATCGACGTCAGCAGCGACGCGCGGTTCTTCAGCACCCAGTCGGGTATGTTGCGGTCGCTACCTATGGCCTGTTGGAATCATTGGTAAACTTGTAAAAGTATTTATACTAACCTTATAGAAACTAAGACTGCAGGTTGATTATCGAATATCCCAAAGTAAAGAGCGCTAACTCATCGATGCTATGCAGCTTTAGCAGAGAAATAATAAAATCGTTTTTTTTCTACGCAAGCGTACTCCATCATAGACCGCGTTTTGCTTAACATCAGGCGAGATAGCGGTCAAACCAAAAATTCAATAAAAAAACATGCTAAGCTAATGCATGGCTATAGTGTCTTAAGGGGACTTACCAATATATACCTTCCATATTCCCTGAGGATGAACTTGCCGCTTTGCAGCGTGATGGCCACCGGTTGCGAGAATAACGATTTGACGCAGTGCGCCGCGCCGACCACCTTACCACGAACAAATTAAAAAGTCGGGTAAAAATATTAAAATTATCTAATAACGAGCTTTGTGCGCTTGAAATGGGTCATACTTTGCAAAAGAGACACCGCATTTTATCAGGTGTGTAAAATTCCTCTTCAAGGAGTAGGTAGCTAAGAAGGTAAGGATAAGAAGGTATTGGATATGGGACTTCAAGAATTCACTCCTAGAGTAACGCGATCTTGTATCTATACTATTATAAAGAGGAAAAATTTGATAGTTTGTAATGAATAGACTCCGAAACTACTGGAAAATTTAAAAAATTCTTTCACCGTTGGGAAGCTACGCTATTATTTATTTATTTATTGGGATAAAAACGACAATAATGATCAGTTACATCTATCTCACAAGCCAAAATCAAAAATAAAAACACATAGTGATAGCTTGTCAATTATTGCCAAAGCTTTAGATAGAAATTTACTCACACTAAATACAAAAAAAACGAAGTTTATTGCCTTTACAAAAACTTGTGTCTCCCTTCCTCCTGCAAACTTAGATCTAAAAATTCACTATTGTTCCTCCTTTATAAACCCAACATCTTCCCCGTGCGCCTGCACCTCTTTAGAACGGGTAAGCAGTATTAGGTATCTTGGTGTCATTATTGATAGTAACTTGTCCTACAAAGAACATATATTAAACGTTGCATCCCGTACTCGGAAGTTGATATATGTTATGAAGAACCTACGAGACTGTGCGTCGGTGCCTCTTTTGAGGCAAATCTATTTTGCTTTGTGTCAGTCTATAATACAGTACTGCATTCTCGTCTGGGGTAGTGCTGGTCAAACTATATTTATCACAGTAGAAAGAGCACAAAGAGCTTTAATTAAGGTCATGCTGCACAAACCTTTTCGCTATTCCACTGACTTAATTTACGCCGAGTTTAAAGTGTTACGAGTTCGACAACTATTTATTTACAAAGCTGCTCTCACAATGCACAAAAGATTATTGACTCATCCAGACTATGTTTTTCTAAAAAACAAACGCGCGTTTTCCTGCCGATTACCGGTCCCACGAGCTCATTCTTCAATCGCCCGACGCAGTCCAGCCTACTCTCTTCCTTGCGTTTACAATAATATTAGTAAGAAAATCCCTCAAAACCCATATCTAGTCAATTTCGTCTTTAGGAGAAACGTCAGAGACTGGTTGCTTGCCTTAAACTTTAGCGAGACTGAAAGTCTTATAATTAGTCTGTACAATGCTTAGTGTTTTTTTGTAATGCCATACGCTATCACACTCTTCAAGTGCTAAATTGAAATCTTTCTTGAAAGTAAACCAAAATAAAATGTTATCCCAAAATTTTCTTCTTTGTAAAACGCACTCGGTCCCCAAGATACAAGCCTTGTAAGCACAAGGCTTGTATCTTGGGGACCGAGTTTGGGGTCCAACGATAACCTGTGTATACACCAAAACAAAAATTGTAACATCCAACACTTATGTATTATTTACTTATAACTGTCCATTATGTTTGTATTAACTTCACTGTTTTCTTTTCTTTGTGTATGTGCTTAACTCTTTCTGTTAATAAATTTATCTTTATCTTTATTTATCTTTATAGACATAGGCATAGACATATGGGTGACATAGGCTACTTTTTATCTCTGTATTCAAACGGGAACGGGAACCACGCGGGTGAAACTGCGAGGCGTCCGCTAGTACATACTATTATAAAGATAAAGATTTGTTTGTTTGTACTGAATAGGCTCCGAAACCACTGGACCGATTCTAAAAATTCTTTCCCCGTTAGGTAGCTACACTATCCCCGGGTGACATAGGCTACTTTTTGTTTCTGTATTCCCACGGGAACGGGGACTACGCGGGTGAAATCGCGAGGCGTACGCTAGTTTATTATACAGCTGATAATTTGTAAAATGATTATCTTGATTAGCTAAATGGGGAGGTATAGATACCTACATAACATACACTGTTAGTCTGCAGCCTTGACATTGTCGCACGGATCAAGTTTCCCGCATGTAAGTAGACACGCTCGAAGCGAATCTATTAATTACTAGTTTCTACAGCTTTTTCTAAGTTTTTTATTTTATTTTTTTCATATTAATGGATTTCAGAGGACATTTGTTTTTTCTAAGCCAATCAATCATTTTGGGATCTTACTTATAAAAAGCTATGTCTCACGCGATAATAAGTAGCATGTGATAATCCAGGGTATAATATAATATACTTGGTGGTAGATCTTCCTTAGCTTATGGACAGGCGATATCTCTTACCATCAGGAGAGATGCGTCTTATTAGTTTAACATAAAATAAAGCTTTTGATTCCTTGCTTCTAAAAATATACGTAATATATGAATAACAAAATATGTTTAAAAAGATACTTATTGCATTCATGAACGGGACTTTTTTATTTTGTGTCGAGTCTTTTTTGCTCATTATAGAAATCCATCAAGTTGTAACCTGAAGAAGTACCTAATAAAGTTACATACAAATACGGCTCATTTAGCTTGTTTTTTTGGGTGTCAACTTTCATCAGCGAGAAGTTGACAGAGCAGTTTTAAGCATAGATTAACTTTGGATGTCTCCAAAGTCGTCGTCGTTAATAATAACTGCAACATTTATAGCGCATTTACAAACTTCGTAATAGAAACAGGTTACAAACTTCATAAGATTTAGAACCAAGAGAAAAACCTGTTACATAACTTATAGGTAGATGCTTTCTAATGTTCACAGACGGTATGTGTAAAACTTGTTTTAAGATGTTCTACAATTAACTTTGCAATTGAATTTGTATTAACAAAAAGTGTGTACCTTTATTTTTACTAAGTATTACTTTGTTAAATGTAGAATCGCATTAGCATTCTACCATTTTAGCTGACATTTTAATGAACTTTTTATGTAAATAAGTGTTTATTTCTTAAACAATATGATGTAACCTTTAGTTTTATAAAAATAAACATAGTTGAGAAGACAACATTATATGGGATATCTTTCAACTCGGAAAAGTGTACAGCTCTCAAAGAACCTGTGTCGTCATAAATAAATATTGGAGGATGTATTCACACAGCGCCATCTAGTCTCAAATTCAGCAAAGCTTGTACTATGGGAACTAGATAGCTGACAAAATACTTTTTTCGTAAACATAGAGGACATATTCCTTTGTTTGTCACACAAATAATCGTGGGAATTGAACCTACACCTTTCAGTTCTGGAAGTAGTACTACATTGTGTTTCGGTAGCTTTACTTGAAAGTTGGTTCCTTGTTCAGACTAAGATGAAAAGATGGATTACATTTGGCAACATCACAAATCATAAGCATCAATGGAATTTGCTGCCCGAGTGGATGTTCTCCGATAGACACAATCTGAGTACTTTTGATAAAGTTGGACATTTCTATTATTATAATGTAATTTACATTGGCTGTCTACAGAGTTTGTTAAAAGCAGAAATGTCAAAGTAGCAGAAAGTCAGTTATCATAGCAAAATTACAATAATAATATAATTATACTAGAGATCACACACTGACCTAGGATAATATATTACTAGTACAGAAAAACATAATTGTTCAGGACATTTTATACCTAGAACACGTCACACATAGGGGCTAGATGATGTCACTCTCAGTTGTGTTTTGATCTATTTTGGCTATATGTTGGCAAATTCATAGCAATGAAGCATCAAATCAATTGATGATTCTTCATTTTAAAGACAATTTTAGTATTTTCCCCATGCTGTGAACTAGGTAATAAATTTTAATATATCACCTGTCCAGCCAATGCATGTCTCTGCGTATCGGACACCCATCCAGGGTGGAAGTAAAGAACAGCATCCACCGGGTCATCCTCTTCTGCTGTGCAGCATTGTGTGTCATACACAAACACTATCATCATTTCCCTGTTGGAGTAATATTTACATTCAGATTTGTTTGATGTTGCAAATAGAGCTTTAATATAATCACTTAAAACACTTTATGAAATAAACATGTTACACAGTAATTAAGTTAAAAATGCCAATAGTAGATATGCTTAAACACAAAAAACTAAATGATCATATTTTTTCATATTGACTACCAGTTCGGAGCAGCATCCAGTGTTTTCTTCTAATGTTAATGTTCATGTTGTAAAACATCATGCACCTGTTTGAGCAATGCATAAAATATACAACTACTAGGTTGGCTGTTAATTTATTTTTTACATTTTTGACCAAAAAACTTCTGTAAACTTTACCCTGGCTAAGATATCTATTTTCGTATATACATATATGTATTACACCTAAATGTCGATATGTGTATATCTTTTAGCTTTACATGTTAAAAGTGTAAAGAAGCCGAATTGCTAAACATATGGGACCTAAAATTATCATAATGGACTTAATCTAGTTTAGTCTTGATAATAAGCTCAGTGACCTGAAAATAATTAAATTTACGGTTACGTGCTTCAATATATTCATGTTCAATAGTTTCATCGCACCAGGTGGTTGTTTAACCACAAAACTGTGTAGGCGATGCCTTCGTAGGTAGAATCATAGAAGATTATCAGAAATAGATGATCAGAATCAATTATACTCACTTTGCCATGATGAAATGTCTGATGAACGCAATATCACGAACAAACAATGATTTCACAGCATAGCATAGGTAAACCTTAAATATAAGATAAAGTTTAATGTATATCGATTACAGTATGCAATTTATTTTCATGTTTTTAGATTTATTTCACGAGCAATCACCCCTCTCCTAAGCACTTCGTGTGACAACTATTTTTTTTTTAAGATCAAGTGTTACTAGAATTTGGGAAAAAGATATTACCATGCTTACGCGATACAAAAATATGTTACCTGGCAATAATATTTTTAGTAATAGATAACTCCACTAGATGTCGGTGTATTCCTTTTAGAGTTAATAGTTTTATTTATTTCACATAGATGACGTTGATGCACACTACGAAAGCAAATTCTCTAAAGCGTTTTGTGAAAATAAAATAAATCACTAATCAATCAATCCTTTTTACACCTTTTGTAGCTTCATCAATAACATAAAAGTAAGTATTTTCATACAATAATACTAGGAATACAGGCACATCCGGGACAGTTGGGCGTTTCTGATGCCGCTGAACTAACGGAAACGGACATTGTAAAATGGCATGTGCTGAATTTAAAATGATGAATCCATTAATTGAGCTCACGAACAAATTAGCTACTTGTGAGTAATTGTGTAAGATGAAGTTAGTTGACAAATAAATAACCAATCGAGTATATAGTAGGTTACCTACGTATGAAAACTGGTATAATGCCTCTGGCGATCATTTATGGAAACTGTTTTTTTGTACCGACACGGGTTTTTTACAAGGTAGCTTTATTTCCTTAGCACGAGGTTGTCTAAGTACTTAGGTACTACGGTGGTATGAGATTTTCTGCTCCTGAGCGTGTATTACTAGCGACCCGCTCCGGCTTCGAACGTGACTTTATGCCATTCAACTTTTTCCAAAAACAAAATTTTTATACAAGCCTTGTCTTAATAATTACGAACATAACGAAAAGAATCGGTCGAGCCATTATCAAGTAATGCTACTATACAGAGCTATTGAGATTTGAGACTAAGCATCATGTCTCTAGGCAAAGAACACCTGGACTTTAAATATCATAGGACATTACATACAGCGCCATCTGACCCCAAACTAAGCCCTAAACTACATTGTTTTGTTACTTTACTCAAAGTTCTGGGTAAGGCAGCAAACGTCATGAACAGGTAGGTATCATCTCTACCACCACGAAAGCGTTTCTTTCATTTCATTAGTTACTTTTATGTTAAAAAAAGTTAGAATGATGATGACGTCTTCAAAAATAATATCGCAAGATGTGCAAAGACCTTTACATAAAGGTCGTTGTACATCTTGCATTTGTGCAATGAGCATCAAAACCGTGCGGTGTGGGATTTATTACCCACACTTACTGAAAATAGATACTTACATAACTTAAATCTTAAAAAAATATATAAAAAGAGTAGGTCTCTGAATTTACTAGGATAAATCATTGCAACCAAATCCAGGTGGGGCGCAGAAATTACCACCCATGATAGTAGCACTCATGCATTTTTCGCGTTTTTCAAGGGCGCAAGTATAGAAGGTTGAACCGGGCGTGTAAAATGATAGTTACGGCACTGGGAATCAGAATTTGTATACATATACATTCTGTTTGAACTTATAAATCTTTGATTCAATCTTATAAATAAACAATAGACCTATTAACTGCGAAGAGATAAAAGTCTATGTACTAAATTTTAGGTTTAAGTTACCTATTCCAAATTTATTTAAAATCTATTCAGGTATTACTGTCATGCAACAAATATACATATACTCGCATACATAGAGACCATTTTTGCAATTATAATATGTATTTATTATAGTGCGTTTTTGAACTGAATTACGAGGTAATAATTGCAAGATCCCATGTTCAGGTCAAACAACTATTTTAATACTAAAAAGGTAGATAAAAAGTAGCTACTTATGCCTTACTCTAACCGTAAGTACTAAGTACCCATGTTTTTGCTCACTGAATTTTAAATGTGAGCAAAAGCTATTTTCTCCTCAAGTTTGCAAAACATTGTCGCTTTCAATCGCTTGGTCATTCACGCCACGGGCCCACAACAAAGGAACATTTACCTCATCTGTGATTCATACTCTGATCAGGGACGGACTATAGGGCAGCACACTGGCCAGATTCGATTGATTTTAAGGACTTTTAATAGACGATGTTTCAGGGAAATCAATGTAACTACAATTTGGTGAAGCGTCACTACTAGTTAAAAGTAGCTGATCTCTTTTTGCTCGACTATGGAAAAGCCAAAAGGTTATGTTTTTATCAATATACACATGTATTTGCGTATATTTCGTAGCTAAAGTGCTCATCATTATAAGTCCTGCACCTATACATATGCTGCATTAAATGATTGAGTATTGAGTAAAATGCAGCGTCATGCAGTTTCACTCTATATCCTACAGGAACCGTATTTTCAGGGTCCCTGTGTACGCCCCTGTTACCATTTCATATCGAATACGCGTTCAGGCTACCGATGACAAGAAATTCTGTGCAAGTCAGTGAACTTACGCGTATTATGTAGGTATACACAGTATTTCTGCCTTTTCAACAAAGATATTTCAAAGGGTGACTGTCTTAAGACAGTGTTTTAAAATAATAAAAAAAGTAAAAAAAAAATCATAACCGGCATACGGGAAAAAATTACTATAATTAAAGGAAAAATGTAGCCTGTGTCACCTGGAGCGTAAATACAAATCGTTAGCCACCACATTTGTCAAATGAATAGTTTCGGTGCTACGATGGAACACACGTACGTACATAGACAACTAAAAATACAACCCTTCTTCCCCTTTTGGCTTTAGCGTAGTTGAGTTAGAAGTCAGACTGAGGTATAAGAATTGAGAATGATGTAAATGATTTTCCCGGGAAACCAGTTTGCATGTAAGTTATGCGGAAAAGCGCATAGGACGGACGGCATAGCTTCTAGAGCAGACAGGTTTTTTCGATGCTTTCCTGCTCACGTGCATTCTTCCCTACTAAACTAGATGTAACGGCAGAGTCTATGTAATTTGCTTGACTTTACTTGGTTAATGATCTGCAGGACTAAGGTAGTGACAGGAGCTGTTCAGTAGACAGGGTAGAGTGGCAATCGAGGGTAATGTTGTTACCGTAAATTACAGTAAAAAGTAGTCGGCAATACGCACATGAGATAGAAAATACAGAGGTGCGTGCCGTGGGATTCAACCCCAAGACCTCCAGATTGGAAGCCAGGCGGTCTCCCTACTATGCTGCCGAAAAAAGTAAATAGTTATTATAAATATTCAGTAGGTAAACATGCACTTCATTCCACTTGCGCGAGAATTTTAGTTTTAATTAATGAATCTAATGAAGGATAAATTTAGCAAAACCTTATATAAATACAATTAACTACCTACGAGTTAGTAGCGAAGGAATTATAATAATTAGAGGAGAAAGCAAAAAAAAAAAAAAAAATATTTCATGAAGTGATGGAGTAAGAATTGATTTTACCAAACCTCGAGAAAGGGACTGGAAAGCTAGTAAAAACACATTGGAAATTTATGTATACCGAGATCCTCAAACCTCACAAATAAGGGCCTGGCACCAAATGTTTATTGTTGTATATTTTCCTTCATGATACTCGTATATACAGGTAGATAGGTTAGTTAATAGGCTTATGTTGGTACAACCATTTAATCGTCAAATTATTGACACAGCGTACGTCTAGGCAATAAAGTTTAAGCTCCTTTTCGAATAAATTAACCGGTTCGACTGGCTAGTCTGGCACCGACCTATTAAAACGACCGTTTGACCTAGCCTTTTACCTTTTTCCTAGTCTCTACCTAGTCAATATTGATAACGTTAGACCTTCGATATGACCTAGATCATACGAACTTGTTCTAACAAAAACTGCACATTATAGAGTATGGACGTTGGTCAAATGCCGCGCCTCTCAAAATGACAAAAAAATTAATCTAGACATTTAAGTACTGTTGTTGAAAGAGGTTAATTATAGAACGGATTGTCTTTTCTTACAATTGTATTTCTGTTTCTGTCCCTTGTTCTAGTTTTTTTATTAGTATTCTAAAAATTGTCTTCAAACAATCATTTTCACGTAGGGATGTATGGAACAAAATACTCATTAACTTATATTAATTAACATTTGCAATTTTATTAAGTTTGTATGAAAGTGTATGTGTTTTTGTCCTTACTAACTACATAGTTCAACAGCGGCTGAGTGGATTTTGATGAAATTTCACGCAGGGCACTGCTATTGTTTATGTAGGTATACATTTTATTCACTAGTGGTTGCATGATGGGGTATGCTACAAGAAGGTTTTTAACACTGAGAAAATTTTGACCGTTATTTTGGCAAGTTCAAATATCGAAACGGAACACAATTATTTGCGGAAGTCACACTTATTAGCCGTGTTACATCGCTGTATTACGTAAATCTTTATGCTTAATTACTTACAAGTCGCATACACCGTAAGGTCGTAGAAAGTGAATCGACTCGTGTGAACCGTCAAAAAACGCCGCCATCTTGGCAGTCTGTGGTGCGCCGCTCGCGCGACTCAACGTTTCCCGCCGAAACAAAGTTTTGAATTTCGAACGAGCTGACATTTTCCATTTTCTTTTTTTTTTAAGTGCGTGTTTACGGCCAGTGTCTTTATATGTGTCATGGATGTTTTTCTGTGCATGTGAATGATGTGAATAGAAAAATAGTAGTGAGGAGCATACTATCGATAGACAGTAGAATATATTAAAATGGGACATTTAGACAGGAGAGGGAGTTACAGTTTGCTTCTAAAAATGGTAAGTGATTTTAAGTTGCTTTTAAATGCATAAAGTATCAATTTAAATTCATGCATACTTTAATAAATTAAGTCTCACCTATTACCTACTAGCCTAGCTATCATGTTAATTATACTGGAAATAATCCTTAAACTAAAAAATATCGATGTTATGAATTTCGTAATAAAACATTAATATTGAGTGTTATTATTATTCGCATGCATAATCTTCACCGAAACACAAATCCGGATTCATTGAGTAACAAATAGGCAGCCGTTTAATCGAGTTGCGATCTAGAATATCGGCAAAATCGACAATCTCACTCAATTTGGTTGGAACCGAGAGATCGATTGGCGAGATTTCTCCAGTTTGGTATGCCAAAGATGAACACTGAGCGTTGTTAATAATAATCAGCCAATTAGATCAGAATCATCAATAGGGTACTTTCTAGTACCCTGCTGGCTAGTCAAGTTGAAAATCCCCCCTCACCTCACTCATTAATACAAAAAAATTGATTATCAAAACCACCTTAATTAAGAAAATTAAATCACAAATGACTATTTTTTTTTTATTGTAGCCTGTGTCACTTAGGATGATGTAAAGGATTCGAATGATACTCCATACATCCAAATCTGTCCAGCATTTCAAAGTTATGGAAGAATAGAGAAACGCACTTTGACGATTTAACTAAACTAGCTCTGCGGGGCGCAGCTAGTTTTCAAATAATTGTTAAATCGTCAAAGTTCGTTTCTCTATTCTTCCATAACTTTGAAATGCTGGATAGATTATAATGCTATATAAGATAATGCTGTTACACGCTACATGTTTTCGGGATAAAAAGTAGTCTATGTGTTAATCCAGGTTCTCAGCTATCTCCATACCAAATTTCATCCAAATCCGTTTTGTAGTTTTTGCGTGAAAAAGTAACAAACATACTCACAAACTTTCGTATTTATAATATTAGAAGGAAGTAGGATAGGATAAGCGATTGAATTACTAGTAAGTATTTATATTTGTTTATTGGCATTTAATCATATTGACATATTTTATATTTGACATGTTATTCTATTGACATTTCATTATTTCGACGTGTAATTATTTTGACATTAATAAAGATATTTTTAAATATGAATGAAAAAATGAATAAAATATTTGGATTTAAAACTTACGTGAACCCTGAAAACGTTATACTCCTTTTTTGGGTAGTTGTGCAATAAGGTAGAGGTTTACGTGATCTCTTTCAGGTTCAGAGGTTCACTAACATAGTTTAGCGCATCATTATAGTTTCTTTTAGCTTATTCATAGATCTCTCTTTTTTTTAATGGTTGACAAGCCAGGTGTTTGACCACAGCTCACCTGATGTTAAGTGAAGGTGTGGTCGAAGATGGTAAAGCACACCTAGCCTGGAATGAACTGGCTCTCAAGTGAGGCTGCCGGAACACACCGTTAGATACTTGGCGGCAGATTTTCAACTTGAGGGTGGTAGCTAGCCAACCGAGTACTAGAAAGGACCCTACCACCATGCTATGGTTTCCTCACGATGTTTTTCCTTCACCGGCAGCTCAAGCTCATTGTTGGGGCTTGAACCCCTTCGGCATGCGAACCTACCGCGCTAACCACTGAGCTGTCATCGCTACAAACGCTCTCTTATTATGAAGGGGGCAGTTTGTTAGCCGGGTTTTTTTACATACAAAAATATAAAATGACTTGAAACGGCGTACTATGCATAATTATACATATACAATATAAATGGACATTGGTTATTTACTTATTTCTATTTCAGTTGATAAAAACTACAGAATATTTAATTTTTTTACAAGCGTTATCGAAACCGTCCGAAGGTTGTCATTATTTTAAATGTCACTTCGCAAGTATTGGGCCACATTCTTTGGCAAGTTGTTTTCCTTTTATATTAAAAAACTGGAAAATCCAGATTTTTATTCCTGTGTTTAAAAGATGTAAAAGTGTTTTTGATTTCTAAAATCTTCGGCGAAATAATCATGAATGGCTACTTTAAATAATTTATTTAATTACGTAAACGCCCATTGGATTCGATTTTTAATATGATAAAATAATTTAAAATGTAATTAACATAGCTTACGCTTTTCTACACGTGTTGTGATTGCGATAATTTTAGTGAATCAATGATTTTAAATTATAATTGGATTGGATTTGTATATAAATATCTGCTTATATATTTTGACTACTAAATATATGGCCATCCAGCACAGTTTTAAGAAATACGACATCATTTACCAGCTAAGTGTATGACCACTGCACACCTGTAGTTATCTGACCGTGTGATCGAAGATGGTAAACACATAGCCTGGAATATTGCTTCTAGTTTCATCACACTAATATTAATAAGACGAAAGTTTATAAGGTTTCTTACTTCTTCACACTCAAACGGCTTGACCAATTTTTTATGAAATTTGGTATGTAGGTAGCTAATTTGCTAGGCTACTTTTATCCCCAAAAACTGTAGCGGATAAAACCGCAAAGCGCAGCTAGTATTATTATAAATTCCATAACTAATCTATTGGCATTTTTGTGACTACTTCGCGTTGTAACGACTTTGACAAATTTGGATAAAATTTTTAATGCAGATAGCTTACATCCTAGTTTAACACATAGGATATTTATCCCGGAAAATGTTAATTAGTAGAAAATAAAATGAGTTAAACTTTTACACATGTATCACAAAATCGGGCATAGATATGAGACAATTTCTTTCAATGACGGACCGATTTCCAATGACTGGACCTAAGCTTGAGAAGCAGTGATTTATTAATACATATTTTAATCTTTCTGTCCGGAAGTGAATAATCTGTAAAAACACGCACTGTCATGCAAGTTACGCATGACGGTTATGCTCCAAATATTACCGATTCTCGCTGCAAACTGTAACAAGCAATTTGTCGATGTCTCGACAAAAGAAAAATTAAAAGGCATTTTACAAAACAAGCATTGCAAGAAAATCCATCGGCTAAAAATAAGTCCTAATTTTAACGAGCGATAAATTTAACTTTTATGCAGGCACATGGGGTAAAACTAGCACATCAGGTTTTGCGGCATATTTTATTTAAATATAATGAAAATAATTAAGTATGTATATATCCACTATTATTTGATTGAGTATTACTTTATTAATAAATGAATAACTAAATATCGTCGGACATTTCACACAGCGCCGTCTAGCCTCAAACTAAGCAAAACTTGTACTATGAGAGCTAGATAACTGATATAATTCTAAGTTTTTTTTGTAAATACATACTTATAATAGACACAACCACAGAAGAACCATTTGATAGTCACATAAATATTTCTCTTGGTGGGAATTAAACCCACGCCCTACAGTTATTGAAGCAAATATTCTACCAAATAAGCTAACAGGGCAATTGCTAATGAAACGCCAGTAAAAAATTATAATTAAAAAAGTAAGTCCTCAAAGTTTTATCGTTGTTCCAATTCTCTAACTCGTACATGCCTATTATTCAAGTAAAACTTATGTCAACATATTATGCAAACCTGTAAAAATAGAATTATAAAAAAACCTATATTTATAAGAATTATATATAAACCTATGGATATGGTTATTTAACAATAGTTTAACCGAGTAAACTTCAATAGGCTTACGGTTCCTTCCATCCGCCGTGGTACTATGTGAACGTGTACTAGAGACATGTCCTTGGTTTGCCCGCGCACATTCCCCGTCGCTGAGAATTCCGGCTCTTCATAATACCTACTGTGCTATACGACCTTATATGTATATGTACAATTGTACATACAGTCGTGTGGTACAGAGACCTCAGATTTCAATACAGATACATGCATTGTTTCGAATGATTCATTCTTGTTTTATTCTTTTTCTAAATTCTCTTTCGTATATGAAAAAAAAGAGGCACGCAAGCTTCTCGGCTCCTGGCATCTAGCTCAGTGGCATATAAAACGTAAAGTTTCCAATGTTATTTCTACTCCATTAAAAAAACTTAATTTTTACGTTGGAAGGAAATTTAAAAAAGTTATAAATAATACTAACTGAAAACGGAGCCTGACAGTGTAACTACGCTGCATGGTTATGTTAAATGTTTACAAACATTATCCTAGGGATATAAGGAAGATACCACTTTTAAAGTTGTCCGTTATGTTAGTGTTTTTTTTTTTTCTTTGGTTTTGGCGTCGCGTTTTAGCATTTGCCAGTGTCAAGTAATTATATATTTTCAAGTTTCAAAAGTTAAATAAGTGCCATCGTAGCTAGTTTTAGTCAAAGTCGTCTTTGTCAAGTCCAGTTCGTGTCAGTTAATTCCAGTCATGCTTTAGTAAAGTAGTGGCAACTTTACTACAAAGCTTCGATGGAGTTTTGGAAGCAACACGAAAACTCATGTTTCACCACATTATATCATTTTCCCACACTCGCGCTTGTAATTTGGCACTTTATGAATAAAACACCACCATTTTTATGCATAAACACTCGACAAAACACTAGTTTTGGAAAAAAATACAACGGAGCGACACGACTCTTCCCGCGTTCCCGCCAAAACTTTCATGTTAGTGTTATAGAGCCTCATAAAAAAATGACGTTTGTGGACGTATCTGTAAAGAAGTATCCGAAAGCCACGAAAGTGAGAGTTACGTCACTAGTTTGTGCGGATGGCGGTCCCTCGATGACCTGAGCTCGGCCAACACACACCGTTACTCAGAAAACTCAATCATGATATTTCAACAATATTTTTTGGATTTCTTTCCTCGTACCAGATTACTGAATGTTTATCAAGCGATAATGAAGTCTTCGAATTTTTTATTTTATTGATAAATAGTAGATGGATAGATAGATAGATAGATATAACTCGTTATTGTGAACATCATAAATAGAAAAGAGTACGGAGAACAAAACAACCTTATTAACTAGTGCCACAAGTGGCGGCCTTATCGCCTTAGTACCTATTGCGTAAAAAAGACAAATTGTTAAACTAAAGTACAAGACAATCTACAAAAATAAAAATCAATGAATGTTCGTAGATCAGCGCATAGTTTGAGATTTAGTAGATTTTAATTAATGTTCGTGTTTCCTTGAATGATTTTCATGAATATAGAACGCTGAAGTTGTTACTGGGTATGAAGTATCAGATTGTATTCTAATATTTCAAACTTTTAAAAAAAAACGTATAACTTTAAACCAATACGTAGGTCGTAAGTTATAGGCACAGCACGAGTTCTTATCCCTGATCACGATGGACCTGCCACCCACATAGCTATACTATTTAATGTTAAGAAGTTTCGTCTTTATGATAAAAAAACACTATATTAATTTTAAAAAGTTACGATATTTCATTATTTTTTATTAATAAACTTAAAACATAAACAAAAACCCCATTTTGAAATCAACCCTTGATTTAAATTTAGGGAGGTTTAGTATAATTTTTAAAGAATCTACTCAAAAATGATTAATTATGTTGGTTTTAATTCATCTCAAATCTACACATAAACTAGGCTATCTTATTTTCCCATGTGATAATTTCGCGTGGACGAGAAGTTGAGTATTTGAAGACATAAAATTTAAGCAAGGTTTATAACCTAGAAGACAAGTATCAGAAAATGATAGTAATTCTCCAGCACTGTAAATAAAGTAAAATAATTCAACACAATACTCTGTAATGCAAAAAGGCACCCACGTTAAAAAACCCTACAAGTGAAGCGTCAGCGCGTTGAACTCTTTTGTGCGAGACGTCCGCTCACGGGGTCACCAACACGCAAAAACTTGTAACAACGAACGACGCTCTCACTTTCTGTTATGTCTGATTATTGCTGATTTCATAACATTAGGCCTTGTTTATGGTGAGTTACCGTTTAGATTTTCTGTAGGCATTTCTTGTTTTGTTTTTAATTTCACAGAAATCTCTAACTCATTCCTTCATCTTCTACCGCGACCGAAGTATACGTATTCTATGTATACGTCTATCATTTTATACGTATTCTTGTTATGTCTACACGTTATACTGGGTGTAAGAGGAACGCTCCCAAAAATTAAAATAGGTAACTACTGATGTCTAAAAAAAGTTATTTTAATTTAAAAAAATATATCACGAGTATCATTTAATTTAATCTTTAAAAAATATATCACGAATATCAGCAATTTTTCAGCAAGTTTTAATACGATTTTATACTTTTACATAGTAATATATACGTTTTAATACGATTAAATCTTTTTATTGATTTTCGCGATACATTGTAAACTTTAGATAATAAATAATAAAATATGTTAGAGGTATACTGAATCGTTTTCCTCGGAATCATTTATGTGTCACATGTAAACTGAGCCTGCACTGTAAATTGAAGTTTATTCGTTGTTAATAACTAATTATCATACAGCTTCATTTATAAAATCTTGAAAAATCTTCGTTATTCCCCAGTCAGTTTTTACATAACTCGAGCCGCGGAAATACTTAGTTAAGTCAAATTGTCTAACAACCAAGCAACCACAAATCAATAGGCATTGTGATCAAAAACCATTGGACGGAAAAAACGGCACAGATTCCGCCTGTTACAGCGCATGCGTAATAACATTTCATAACAGAATTTTGTTTCCATTTTATGTCACCTAGCCAGACACAAATCTACTTCCACTGCGTCTGCGAGATCACACAGAAGATTCTATATCTTAGATCTTACGAAGGTTTGTATATGTGATATGTAGCTTCTTCACGCTAGTGAAATCTAAAAGGAGAACAGTGGTTTAATGCCCTGGATTGACTTTATAGATTGTTCTTCTATCCCGGAAAAAATATGATACTCGTAAGATAGCAGGTGAACCTTTGCTTATAACTTTATCATTTGTATGATAAGACTTTTGTAGTTTTATACTTTGCAGGAAAAGCTGTTTTCTATGCAACAAACAGATCCCCGAGTTAATTATTTCTTGTTTACGAATCTACATTGTCATTTTATTTTAAATTTGTAGTTTAAAAAAATGCATTCTTTTGAATAAAAAATTGAAAGTTACCGAAAGCTATCAAAGTTACCGAAATGGAATTTATTCATTATGATTTACAGAAATTGCCTTTTTAAATGTTCATTGTTTATAGCTCTGTATAGACAAAATTAAACAAAATAATAGAAATAGACAGTCATTTGATTGCCGATAGAAGTGAAAACTACAAACACGTCACATTAGCATGTCGATGATGAGAACCCATAAGATTTGCCTCTACCAAAACTCGCTCGTTTTCACTTCAAAAACAACTTAATTTTACCTATGTTCTGTTATACAAAATTTGATTTATATTTATTACGAAGGTAGAGTTGGCAAAGATAAACGCCTACTTTTTAGGACTTACAATAGGAATAATAAGAACTGTTTTGACACGACTCAGAATGAATAACTACATCACAAAAGAGACTTTAATTACTGCAGGCGTATGATGTATTTATAAATAACTTATTCATCTTGCAACATGTTATGGAAACAAAAAAAATGCATAGAAAATAAGATCCTAGATATGTCTCAGCTATTTAGGCAAATTATTTTATTATTTGGTAAAAAACAGTTGTCAGAATAATGAAATAAGGTTTAATACATCTGACACGTCGTACTCAATGTCACGGAAACATGGCTGAAAAAGTTTTCATTGAATTTGCATGTTGTATGACAAACAAACATTGTTCGAAATGAAGTGATAAATATACAGTTGAAAAGTGATTTAACTCTTTATAAAACTAGCTTTGAGATTGTACCCGCGACAACAATTCCACTCAGTCTACGATTATACTAATCAAATATTTTTGTAACAATCTCAGGTTCATTGTCGTCAGTGAAAAATGCGGTACAAACGTCAAAACCCCTGTCCAGATATTGAAATATCTATGCATCTAGACTTGAGTTTGAAAGCAAGTCAAAGCCTTATCAGGCCTGTATAGAAGGGTATCGTAAGATGTTGGCCTCTCGCGCCTCGTTGCAATGTCAACAGGCTGCCGGTATGCGTTAAGATTTCACTTTTAAATTATGCAAGGAAATATGCCGCGAGAATTTGGGTATTGTATGATTAAGATTTATTTGTGTAATATCTATTTAAGTAATATAATTACATAAGAAGATTCATTATTTGCTTATAATAATTATTAAAATTAGAAATGCAAAAGTATGTTTGTTTGTTAATTTTTTGCGCAACGGACTTATACTTATTTCATTAAAATGTAATTGTTTCATGTTGGATTTAACCGGTTTTAATTTCGAGGTAGTTGAAATACAAAAACACAATAAATAAGGATAATAAATTTCAAAATATTAATTTCTAAAATTCCAGCATGGAACTACTCGGCTTATGGAAATGTGCGTAGGATTTCAGCAGATCGTGCTATGCCAATACTAGGTACACATCTACTACTGCCCATTTTTAATCATTTTTGATTTCCAAAAAGGAGGAGGTTCTCAATTCGTTGGAATCTTTATTTTGACTCCGAAACCTCGCTGTTTAGTTGGCATAAGGGTCGGTTTTTTTATTGTAAATTTATACTTGTCTTAGAAATTACGAATATACGAGATCTTCAATGGATTTGATTCAGTACCTCATACTTAAGTAGTCATAGTGTAAGGTTCAAATTAAAAACTGACCTTAATTTCGAGACTCGATGCCTAGATTTTGACACCGAATGCTTGCCACACGCGTACTCCATTGTTGGCTCATTATATAATTTATTCAGAAATAATTCAGAGAATAAGTAGGACATTCGGTAAAGTTCAGCTGCAACATGTTACGTCAACTTCAATGCATGACGAGTTTTAGATGCTAGATCTTGGAATACAGTTGACGCTACTACTCACAAGACTTCCTTAGTTCCTTACTCCCACCTTGGCTCACTCCCAAGCAAAATCCTGACTTCTAATACAAATGCCAATCACTTTTCCTTTGTAGTCTACCTACTATTATGTACTATGTATGTCTAGAAGTAATTCTATGAGTTAAGTATATGTTTCTAAAAAATATTAACTACTTATGATAATGTAATTTTGTATATTTTTTAATTGAATCTCCATAAAATACATTTCATTCTACGAAATACTAATAACTGGTGATATAAATCTTTAAAACTAGTTTCGAGAGCTTTAATAAAATCTTTAACGAAGTATTTTGTATTCATATCACTAAAAATGTCCACAAGTCTTCCTCGAGCGACCTTTAATAGGCATGAGGCAAATATGCGAAGGTTACAAAAAAATTACAAGTGGGTATGTATTTATAGCCATAGCTTTTATGGAATTGATGTTTTCCGACTTTTTGTGAAGAAAGATAACGAAGTCATTGACACATTCCTGGGAAATACAATCATCAGTAAGTTTCAAGGACTGTGTTCTTGTGACAGAACTGGAACTGTTTTTTTTTACATAATTTTACAGTTGGCTACCGCTCTCAGAAACATTTTTGACATTATAAGTGTATGTAGCCTTATATATACAAATACATATGTATGTAGTGCATGTAGTCTTATATATACATCTACACTTGGTGGTAGATTTCCTTAGCAGGAGATCGTCTAGGTAGGTACCACCGCAGTACCAGTTATTCTGCCGCTAAGCAGTAGTGTGTAGACATTACTGTGTTCCGGTTTGAAGGGTACTGCAGCTAGCGAAATTACTGGGCTGTTGTGACTAACCATCGAAGGTCTCAAAGTAATGAGCCCCAAAGCAGCGATACCCTTTTTGTTACTCAAAGTTCTGTGTATCGCTGCAATGGTCATGGACAGGCGTTATCTCTTACCATCAGGAGAGCGTCTCGTTCGTCTCATTACTTTTTACATTAAAAAAAACGTACGACAACACACTATGAGTTTTTGATAGGAACGCGGAAAAAATCTTGTGTTTTTTCGAGTGTTTATGTTTACCTAATGTTGTAAAGGACGACAATTTCTTAAAATTATATGATTTAAAAAATATTGTTTTTTTTTTTAAATTGGGGTAACGTCTGCATTTGACATTCGAAGTTGTGAAAATTTTAAAATTTGTTAGTAAAATATGAAGCTCATCGTAATTAAACTAGTTTAATTTGTTTTAATGACTAGATAAATACTTAAAATGTTTAATTTGTCATATTATAATCATTATTAAATGCTAAAACCAGTTATGCATAAGTATCACATGTTAATCATTCATCATTCATCTTTTTTTTTCATAAAACAATCCACTACCTTTCTCCAAGTGACATTTTATTTTGGTTGACATTTAAATCCATTCATAAATCTTTCATTCTTTAATATCTATCAATTAATGCAAATAAAATTATTACCTAACAGGGTAATGACGAGCTATCAAGTGCGGGTGCGAGCTTTCTACACAATACATAAGTGCGGACTCCGGCAATTATTTATTTTGCCGGAGATATGTTGACGATGTTAATGATTGCTTAAACGGTTAACCGAACTAGTGTTTTAATGAAGTGTTGATTGAATTTCCGTGTTTCTTATTATGAATGAGTACCTGGTTTACGTAAAATAAATCTAAAATTTATTTCTTTAAACCGTATAGCCGCATTACCTCTGAACATTAAAACACACATTTATTTACTCGTAATATAGTAATAGGCAACACAAGTTGTTTTTCATTACTCTGAATGATGACCTAATGTGCATTAGTGTGTGTAATGAACTTTCTCAACATCTCATACAGCAAATGAGATTCTTAACTAGTTTAAGTAACTTTGTGATAATAACATTTAGGTACATGCCTCGTCAACAAAAAACATAGATAAACTCAGACCTATTTTGTAAATCGAATTTTTTTGATTGTGCATAAAATATTGACAGCTCTGTTGGTTCATTGATAGCATGTCTGCTCCAAGAGCTGAAGGGCGTGGGTTCGATTCCCACCCAGGATAAACATTTTGTGGTATAAAAAATGTTTGTTCTGTGTCTGGGTGTATCTACTGTATGTATTATAATTATATGTATTATATTATATGTATTGATAGAAAAAGTATTTAAGTATTCTGTCCGCTGTCTGGTTCCCATAGTACAAGCTTTGCTTAGTTTGGGGCTAGATGGCGCTGTGTTATATTGTCCTCCAATATTATATTAATGTGAGTATAACCGCAAGGTGCAGCTATATGCTAATATTAGTGTGATACGTGTATTCTAGTTTAGTAAAGATTTTCTTACAATGAACATGAGCGACCTCGTTATAAATGTTAGTGTACGTTACCAACAATTTAAAAACTCTAATAACATCATAAAATACAGGTTGCATTCAAAAATGACCGCCGCGGCCTCATATCGTTGATCGAAGTCCATCGCTGGCCTACAAGGCTGCAGTTCCCCATTCACTACCACTACTTCCCATCAGATACCGCGCATACCTTCATTTACTCATTGCATTGTATTGTTCTTTTTATCTTTAGAAATAAACATGACGATGATGACCTTTTTAGAGAATTTTTGTTTATATACCGGTATGACATAATACGTGTGAATTTACTTTTAATTGTGTTACGAGGGAATTATGTTGTATTAATAATAATTAATGGGAATGTCGAGATAATTGCTTTATTAGTTATTAGTTTATAGAGTTGCGTGTTTATGATCGGGGATTGACGTTTATTTTTGCAAAAAGAAAGTTTGCTTTAACATCGAACTTTTTGCTCGACCAAAGATTGTGTGACTTTATTTGTATACTAGCGAACGACTCGCGGGTTTACCCGCATAGTTCCCGTTCCCGTGGGAATACAGGGATAAAAAATAGTCTATTTCACCCGGGGGTAGGGTAGCTTCTTAACGGTGAAAGAATTTTTGAAATCGGTTTAGTAATTTCGGAGCCTATTCAATACAAACAAACATACGATCAAATCTTTCCTCTTTATAATAGTATAGATTAGTTTATAGAGTTGCGTGTTTATGGTCGGGGATTGGTGTTTATTTTTGCAAAAAGAAAGTTTGTTTTAACATCGAATTATTTGCTCGACCAAAGATTAGGTACGTGTACTTTAGGAGTACCTACTTCATTTTTATATAATATCCATTATTTCCGAGATGAAACTTTCCTATGTGTGAAATCTAGAGTAAATCCGATTTCCAAAAGTCATCTAAATCCATCCGGCCGTTACAGCGTGAAAAAGTAACAATCGGTTAGATTTAATAAGACAGAACTCACAACCTCACGGATATGATACGATAGTTACATATACTAACAGAAAGGTTACTTCATACCAAACTATTAAAGTACCATTTTAAATGACATATAAAAATAATTCACAAAAAAATTCTACTAAAATGATTAAGGTCACCAAAGCCCTACATTCCCAAACTTTAATTGCTCATACAAAATTAGCATCTATGTAACACCGTGAGAAAACCGAGAATACCATGCGCAGTATTTGGGACACATTACGTATATATGCGTATGTACCTATAAACACACTATGTAATATTTACTTGTTTTAAGTGAATACTGGTTCTTTGGTAATCGGTTACCTATTCAAATCGGTATCCGCGTAGATAGATAAACATTAAATATGTTAACCACACCTATGCGTGTCTTCATTATTGATTTGGAATATTTGCCAACTGTTGGATAATGAGTATACCAGAGTTCAGAACACGAGATCAAAAAGATTAACAAAGAAATGTCAATCTATGTCACGGTCAAAGTGATATTTCAGAGGTGCTGAACATTTTATCACCGGCAAAAAATGTAACTGTTCGAATTCTGAGCTGAAAAAAACATAATTAAGAAAAAAACTAATGCCTACAAAGTACTAATAAGAGTTTTGGCGGGAACGTGGAGAGTCGTGACGCCCCATTGTATTTTTTTATTAAAACTAGTATTTTTCGAGTGTTTATGTAAAGAAATGGTGGTGTTTTATTCATAAATACCGAATTACAAGCGCGAGTGTGGGAAAGTGATATAATGTGATGACACATGATTTTTCATGTCGCTTCCAAAATTCTATCGAAACTTATAGTAAACTCACCACTACTTTACTAAAGCATGACTGGATTTCACTGACATGGACTGGACTTAACCAAGACGAACTTTTACTTTACTTGAAAATATCAAAACACTTGACATTGGCAAATGCACAAAAGGCGACGCCAAAATCAAAAAAGAAGAAGAAGAACTAATAAATGTTTTTTTTTTTTCAAAATATTTATAGACAGTTTCATTCATGATGATGTATGGATTCCAAAAATAACCGATACATCTTAATGTGCTCAGGAATTTTAACGTTATAGTGTAACTAGAGGGACCCACCCCGGCTTCGCATGGGTGCAATGTAGATACTAATGTGGTGCACATGCATGTATTTTACATATAAACTTTCCTTTACTTTTGTGTTTATAATATTAGTGAGTGCGTACTCCATCTTAGACCGCACTATTGCACAAGAGGCAAGGTATGGTCAAACGCGAACCTATTCCGACTAAACAAAATTAGCCTGTATCTAGAAATTATTGTCAACAAACTCATTTTCATGGACCTAGTGTTATAATAAAAATTAAATACAAACCTATTAAAATATTTATTTTTTCCGGTAAGGCAACACTGAATTTCACTTAATTTCAAAATCCAAGGAAGTTAAATTTACTCCTATTTTTTAGCGTGGTGCAACTGTGCGGTTGGACACTAGGTGCCTAATTTAGGTATCTAGGCAATTTCCGTAACCTAGGCTTTGCGGTTTGGATGCTGGGTGTTTCAGTTTGTTCGATAATTTATAGTGTCATGGCGATTTTGATTACAGGCGATTGAATCAGGAGTTATTTCTGATGTCTTGACCGATTCTTTAAAATGAATTTAGTGAATTTTCACTTCTAACTACATATTCAGTATACCTATAGATCAATTTAATTTGTTAATTAATGTACATATTTAATTGTAATTATTGAACGCAAACATGAATGTAAAAAATCGAGTTGGATGTATTTAATTCATTGTCGTCTACAGTTATTAATGTAACACAATAAATCAATTATCAACTTTACATTCATATCTCCTTATCAAGATTTCTTATGTCAAGAAATGCTCGACAATTTTTTTTTTACTGTTTAGGTGTTTGACCACAGCTCATCTGTTGTTAAGTGACGGTGCGATTGGAGACGGTAAATTACATCTAGCCTATAATGGAACTTGCTCTCAAGTGAAGCTGCCAAGACACATTAGGTGCTGGGTGGCAGATTTTGAATTTGAGGGTGGTAGCTAGCCAGTCGTATTAGAAAACACCCTACCACCACGTTATGGTTTCCTCACGATATTTTCCTTCACCAGCAGTTCAAGTTCATAGTTAGTCCCACACCCGTCTGCGTGTCATCCGACCACGCTCACCACTAGGCTATCTTCGCTCCATAATGTTTTGGACTACATTAAAAAACAGGAACATCTCTAGGCTTAGAGTGCTAGTTCGTTATTATTTAAACATCTATCCGAAAATTCAACGCTATCCCTCCAACCCGTATAAATAAACGTAGCTGTTAGCTGTTATGTCTTCATTTACGTGATATGAAAATGTGTTTAAAAGAAACGGAAGGAAGTATTATTAAAAGAAACGTGCTAAGAACCATCAGCACGTTTCATTTAATAGCATCAGCAACGATTCACTTGTTTAGAAACGGCTTCAAAGCCTTGAACATCGACACAAAGTTGCTTGTATGTAGATTTTCTACCGGATACACTTTGACGATTGCACTTCAGATCTGCGTGACCTGTTTCCACCCTGCCCATTCTACTATCAGACAGCCAGGAGCTCTAAAAAGTGCGTCATGGTTGATATTCCAAAAATTCGAACTAAGCGGTTTGATTTCACCTTCTTCTTAGGAATCGCTAGACATTGGAATTTGCTGCGGGAGTGGGTGTTCCCCGATACAGTCTGGGTACCTTCAAGTCACTAATGAATCGGTTTTTTCTAGGGAATTGTGCTCCATCGTAGACCGCATTATGGCTTAACATCTGGCAAGATGGTAGTCAAACGCAAACCTGCATGTTATAAACTAGCTGCGTTTCGCGGTGTTATCCGCTACATGTTTTCGGGATAAAAAGTAGCCTATGTCTTAATCCAGGGTCTCAGCTACCTCCGTATTAAATTTTATCCTAATCCGTTTAGTAGTTTTTGCGTCAAAGAGTAACAAACATCCATCTATCCATCCAAACTTTCGCATTTATAATATTAGTGGGATAAATAATAATATTTTAAAAGAGAAGTTGGTTAAACATGTTGTATGGATTAATGTATCTACATTACTATGATGTAATCTGTCGCATTCCACAGTTTTGTACCGTCATCTTCACCTCGTTACCGTTACCAAACAATTGTTACATATGTTACCATCGTTCATCATGTGGAATGTAATTGGACATTATAATGTAACCGCTATCTCTGGTCCGCTCTCACTTGACCGCGGGGAAAGTGGTAATCATTCCACTCGTGCTTTACACATTACTTGTATGTATGACCGCCGTACAATACACACAAGTGTCCGAGTTAATAATCTATGTCAATAATTCACCTTTCCTAAACAAACTTATTATCAGTAGTTACACAAACAAAATTATGCAACTCTCTTCATTCCAAATTTTATCTTAATCTGTAAAACGTGAAGAAGTGCATGCATACAAACAGACAAAGTTTACCATTTATTATATTAGTGGAACTCGTTACGCCTCGCGGTAAGACATGGCGGTTTTTTTTGAGTAAAATAAATACCGTTACTAATAAAAAAAAAATACCTACATTCCGAATTATTTTTTTTGTTTACGGAAATACGAATTGAAAAAAAAAACTTTTTAAAACTTTAAAAAGTCTACCTTACGGTGTTTTCCAGCAGCTTCACTTGAGAGGTAGTGCCATTCCAGTCTATGTATAGATGTGTTAATCATCTGTCAACTAAAAAAAAGACACAAAATATTTAACCAGTTTTTTTAAATATGATGATGATGGTAAGAGATAACGCCTGTCCAGTGTCCATGACCATTGCAGCGATATACAGAACTTAGAGTAACAAAACAAAGTCTAGGGCATCACTGCTTTGGCGCTCATTAGGTACTTTAAGACTTGAACTGTATGATTTGATATTGTGGTACATGGATGCAGAGAATTATTTATTGACGGAATGACTGGCATTTCCCGTCGTCTTTCTAACTTTAATCTATTTATAATAGCATCTAAATTATGTTGTTGCAAATTGCTACGATTAAGTGATGTTGCGATTTGTAGTGATGATAGCACATTGGTTAGCACGGTTGGATTACACTCCAAAAAGTGTAGGTTCACATTCCATCAATTAGAACTGCTTGTGAAGGAAGATATCGTGAGCAAACTATAGTACTCGTATTAAGTAGTACTTTCTAGTACTAACGGCGTTTTTAGGAAGTCTAATTTTAGTGTCATTTTCCATTCCAGGCTAGATGTGTTTTCCTTAATTACACCATCATTCAACATAAGGTGAGGTATGGTCTAGCCAATCTAGCCTAGAAAAAAAGTTTATACACATTACATTTGTTGACATACAAATTTGGCCTTTTTGGTCTAAACTTTAGACTCTAAAGTAGCCTGCTATTATGACAATAAAAAGCTGGTTCAAACAGATGCAGCTTGCTGCAGAGTGTACAATTATGAGCGAAGGCTGCGTACGTTTGAGGAAGGCTTTGTACACAAAAAATGTTTTTATGTAGTTAGTTTTAAATAAATACAGTTAAATAAAATTGATCATTAATAAGAGTATCATGTGAAATAAGACATAATTAAATAAATATCCTAGGTCCTTTTTTACACAACACCATCCCCTCCCACTATCCCATCCCACTAATTTCATAAATGTAAAAGTTTGTATGGATGGATGGATGGATGTTTTGTAACTCTTTCACGCAAAAACTACTGAACGTATTTGGATGAAATTTGGTATGGAGGTAGCTGAGACCCTGAATTGGAACATAGGCACCGCTGGGCGCAGCTAGTCTAGTCTATATAACTCAATATGATAACCGAATAACTAATAGTGGTGAGTGAATCGGTTTCTTCTAAGTACGCGTGCTCCATCGTAGATCGCATCTTCGCTTACCATCAGGCGAGATGGCGGTCAAACGCTAGCCTATTTATGAATAAAAAAATAAATTTAACTAGACGTTATGTACTTTATCAAGACAAAGAAAACGCTGGATATAACTGACTGATGGATTGTAACTTGACTTTTTGTCGCACCTATTGGTTATGGATTCATTTATTTCTTGCATAGTTTTTTGTAGAGCGACAAAGAACCCGGCAGTAGTGTCGCGACGTCATATTAAAGACAAGAAAAACAATTTAAAACATGTATGTATTTTATTTACTTATTGAAGTTGGGGGCAGAAACTAGAATTGGGTTCAGAGAGAGATTAACCAATCAGAAATCAGAAATTCAATTTCATAATTGTTTTATGAAATTTCCACAAATCGAATCTTGATAAAGTACGAGTATCTTTCATGTCGAATTTTATAATTTGAAGCTATCAATTTTTTACTTTATTTGAGTGTGGACTTTCATACTATTTATTTTAAGTACAAGCTAAAGATTAAAAGAGTTAAGACGGGTAGACGAAAATAAGTAAGGAATGTTCCCACCTGGCGCTAAACTACTGACTCGGCGACAAAGTTCCTCTTTCACAGCACTCAATATGAAATAGATTGTATTGATTATAACCAGCGCTAACCAGTTACTAATCCAAAACAACTTTCGTTAGGAAAGGCCTCGAAAAGGAACTATTCTAGAAATCGGCCGATAGTGTCGCAAAAATTCGAGTGAAAAGTGAAAGAATCGGTATACGGGGCACGTTGCACTTTCCAACACGCTGATAACATAGCGAGTAGCAACATAACAAACTGGGACGATACGGAAGAGTTTTCAATGATGCTTTTTGCGGTTGACAGGCTAAGTTTTTTTGTATACAAACGTAATAAGACGGTCTCCTGATGGTAAGAGATAGCGCATGTCCATGACCTTTGAAGCGCTGTTTTGGTGCTCATTATTTTGAGACATTAGATGGTTAGTCTCAATGTTGAAGGTGGTAGCCAGCCACGCGAGCAGTAGAAGCCCTACCAACATGCTATGGTTTCCTCACGATGTTTTATATAAATGGTAGATGAAGCTCGTTGTTGGAATTTGAAAAAAACTGACTCCATGTCCCTTAGGCAAACTAAACGCACTGCTCCAATGAAAAAGAGAGATTTCGGAGTAACCGAAAATATAATCGATGTATACAATTTTTAGATTTTTGTTGATTTTTTGACCTGACCTCTGAAGCATTATCTACCAAGCAAAAAAATATTATCAAAATCGATTCATAATTTAGTCGATAGCTGATTGTTAGGTACGATGTTGGTTTTGACATTAATTAAGCTACTAGCGAATTTTTACCAAATTCAATTTTAGATAATACAAGCTTGAATCACTAACTGTATACTTAGGTATACTTTTCGAGTAGTAAAAGTCAAAGTCGTGACATATGTATTCACCCCTGACATTTGATATTGCCGTTATTACCTGTCCTTTGTTGGTATTAGTAGGCTAGCAGATGAGACGTTGGCACTCTATTGAGAAATGTAACTGGAAAATCCTGCTTGGTAGCATATTACTCATCTATACCCTGACCAAAGTAAGAAGGTCCTTACAAAGGATTAAAAAGCTCTCTTCTTCTTGCTAACCAGTTTTGCTAGTTTATCTTTAGTAGGTACCGACTAGAGTCTTACTTACGTATAATATTAAAAAAATAACTTTCTTAACAATCATCATCCCCAGTCTTGTTTATCCTACTGCTGGGTATAAACCTCACTCTTGTTATGCCATCAGCCTCGGCCCTGTGCCAATTGTCCAGGTTTGATATGCGACGGCGACGACATCGTCGACCGTTATGCGGCTGGACGACCAACGCTCCATATACCTTGCCTAGGCCACCACTCCGCCGCAACCTTACTCCACCTGTCATCACTTTGCCTTGCAATGTATCCTGCCCAGCTCTACGTGAGATTTATAATTCCAATACCGTCGTCTCGAAATTACAATATCATTGAAATAATAAAAAATCAAAATCAAATGTGAATAGTTAGATTAGATTGAAAGCTAAAGCTATTTATTGTGCAATTTGGTTAAAAGTACATTAACGCACATTGTTAGGTTTACATACCTTAAAATACGTTTCGGTTTACTGAAAAATTAGGTTATTTAAAAATACATGTACTCCATTTTTCTATTTTAATAACAAACAATAAACGTCACCAAAAATTCTTGTAACATTCACAAAAAATCGGGATCAGTCATATCACCTGACGTGTCAAGAATTGTTACTTATAAAGTAGCGAGTATTTTGTCAGTGTACAACGACCTTGTCGCATTCTTGTCTGCCTCGAATAAAATACCAAAATAGCAACAGAAAGACTGCATTGTATCGGGACCTGTAGAACTAAGTAAGCGCTCCACGGCGTAAGTTAATTCAGGTCTTGACACACGAGTAGGTTTGCAGTGCAAAATATTATAAAACCTCCTTCTATAATTCCACTTTCACTGTGAGAGCTGTTAAATTGTGGAAGTGCTTCCCGCAAAAATACATAGGGATCAAACACTCGAGATTTGCAATTTTTTTTTTTTTGTAATAGGAGAGTTCAGCTGGACTTCCTAAAATAACCTTGCAATTGCTATCTCTTCTTATTTGATGTTTATGTACAGTAGCATAACATATAAATTTATATCTATAGGTATAATATATTCTATTAGGTACATATTATATTCAAGTATTGATATTTTTTTATTTTTTTTTATGGTTGACAGGCTAGTTGTTTGACCACAGCTCACCTGATGTTAAGTGAAGTGAAGTTAAGTCATTTTATAATATAGATAGGCATGTATGTATGTATTTTATGTATTCTGTTTTAAATGGTTTTTTATTTTAATTCTGTTGTCAACACACCCCGTTCTAAGTAGAATCCTTTGCATACTAAGGTTGCCTAGAAGATGTCGCAAGCCAAAAAAATAAACAAAAGTAGTAAATTCATTTGTCTGCTCTCTCTCATCAAAAGACTTGACAATAAAAAAAATGATTTCGCTTGTCATGGTTATGGTTACCAAGCTGTTTGACCACAGCTCAGCTAAGTGACGATTTGATCGCAAATGGTAAACACGCCCAGCTCAGAATTGAACTGGCTTTCAAGTAAAACTGTCAAAACAAATTGTAAGGTGCGTGTTGGTAGATTTTCAACTTGAGGTTGACAGCTAGCTAGCCAAGTACTGGAAAGTACCCTACCACAATGCTATGGGTTTTTACGATGTTTTCCTTGTACTTAAGCTCATTATTGGGATTTGGACCCCCACCCTTCGGCGTGTGAATCGACCACGTTGACCACTGATTCATCATGGTCACAAAATTGTCGATATCCAAAGAGTCATGGGCTAAATTTGCGGCAATATATCTCTTTACCTGATATAGTCACGATACAAAGTTCGCAAGAACAAGATTATTAAGTTCCTCAAATAGTCAACTTAATATTCAAAACGTGGCCTTTGACAAGGCCATAAGTGCCTGTTTAAATGTCAACTCTGACATATTGAAAACCAGTCGTCGCTTGCGCATCAGAGATGAGTTTAACAGGAATTCTGCGAGATATTTAATGACCCGGTAACAAGTTACCGCTTTGACCACTTGACTTTACCAATAAATTGGTAAAGTCAAGTGGTTTTTTTGTAAGCATCTCGTGTCTACTTTTGTAAATGTTACTGTCTTGATTTTTCTGACTGAATTAGTTTTCTTGACTTTTGCTGAACGTCATTTTATTTTTATTATTATTTTAGTCTCTAGTGCCTCACTGCTGGGGCAATTTTAAAACTCGGAAAGACGCGTTTTTCCCAGGGATGACACTTCAATCGATTCAACAGATCGATTTTTCGCCCCCAAAAACCCCTGTAATTATAGCAAAATGTCATAGAAATAGTTTTAGCCGGTTTCAAGATCTTATTCTTTTTCAGCTGAGTTACTAAGCATCTGAAATAAGGTTGTCTGGAAAATATCGATTTTAGCGATACGACCACCTTTTGTTTTTAATGCCTTTAATTATATTGGACTGCTGTTAGTTTGATATAATAATACGAGTAAACTTGCTATATTTTTTTATGGTTGCCAGGCTAGGGGCTTATCCACAGTTCACTTGATGTTAAGTGATGGTGCGATTGAAGATGGTAAATACACCTAGCCTGAAATGAAAATTGCTCTCAAGTGAGGCTGCAAAGTTACCGACATAGCCCAACGGATTAGCAAGTTGAAGTGGCAGTGGGCAGGGCACATAGCACGCAGAACTGATGGCCGATGGGGCTGCAAAGTTCTGGAGTGGAGACCACGGACCGGCAAGCGCAGCGTACGACGTCCACCCACAAGGTGGACAGACGACCTAAAAAGTAAAGACCGCAGGAACGCGCTGGATGCGGGCCGCTTCCAACCGGTCTTTATGGAAGTCAATGGAGGAGGCCTATGTCCAGCAGTGGACGTCCTACGGCTGAAATGATGATGATGATGATGAGGCTGCCAAAATACTGCGTTAGGTGCTTGGTGGTAGATTTTCAATTTGATGTTTAACTTGGGTGGTGGCTAGCCAGCCGAGAACTAGAAAGTACCCGACGACCATGCGTTTATATTTTATTTGTACTAGACAACATATTAAGTAATAGTGATTACGACTTCGTTACGCATGAAATGATTCGCAGCTATCATGTCATTTATCTCTTAAAATCAAATAAATCTACCTATTTACTTTCTCCCACATGAACACGTATGTTTGCATAACTTTTGCATACGGATTTAGATGATTGCCCATTATCGAATTATTACGGTCACGCCAATACATATTTTTTTAAATTGGCAAGACACATACCTACTCATACTTCTTAGATTTCTTTAGTCTGCGGAGAAATGAATGAATTTGCGTAAAATTTTAAATATATAATAAATAGTTACGTCGCACGATTTCGTCTGCATCTCTCGGGATAAAAAGTAACTCGTGTTATTGGACGGTCAGATAAACGTGTATAAAAAGTCATCCGTATTCAGTGGATATTCCCCGCATCCACACAAAGCGTTTCAATTCCACTCTTTAATGCGTCAGTCTGCGTTCCTTGAAAGATACAATACGGGTGTCTACAAATCCCGACTAAATAGGTTCTTTGGCAAGCGTGCTCCATCTTAGACCGCACTACTTCCTTACTACATATTACACAAGGAGAAAAGTTAGGAACATGATGCAGAAGAACATAAGTTATGTGCATTTTGCCGCTGATCTCTAACAGTGAAGGAAAATATAAGAAACATACGGGGCCAAAAATTTTAAAAAAGATGTGTGAAGCCTTACCCTTTTTGCAATGAGAAGAACCCCGCGCCCATCAGTGACCTTGTACCACAGTATATCACAGTGACCTTGTACTAGCTTAACTTGCACTCATCTGATTTTAGTATGTCTAATTTAGTTTAACTATAATTATAGTTTAAATAAATACTGTAAGAATGGAAATAAAATACTATATCCAATCACTTTGTAGCGATGATAGCTCAGTGGTTAGTGCGGTCGCTTCGCATGCCGAAGGGCGTGGGTTCAAACCCCAACAATGAGCTTGAGCTGCCGGTGAAGGAAAACATCGTGAGGAAACCATAGCATGGTGGTAGGGTACTTTCTAGTACTCGATTGGCTAGCTACCCCCCTCAAGTTGAAAATCTGTCGCCAAGCATCTAACGGTGTGTTCCGGCAGCCTCACTTGAGAGCCAGTTCCATTCCAGGCTAGGTGTGCTTTACCATCTTCGACCACACCGTCACTTAACTGTGTCAGCTGTGGTCAAACACCTAGCCTGTCAGCTATAAAAAAAAAACTCTACAGTTTACCTATGGACTAATATTTTTACTATACTATAATTTTATTTCCAACTAGCACACGGTTTTACCCGCGTAGTTCCCGTTCCCGTGGGAGTGCAGGAATAAAAAGTAGCTTGTCACCCGGAGATAGTGTATCTTCCCAACGGTGAAAGAATTTTTGAAATCGCTCCGGTAGTTTCGGAGCCTATTCAATACAAACAAATAATCAAATCTTTCCTCTTTATAATAGTATAGATATACCGATAGATAGATATGTGTATCAAGTTGTGTATGCCCATAGCTGGCGCATGTATCGGAACACAACTCTTATTAATGTGTTTGAAAATTGCCAATGATAAGTATGTGTGCTGTTGGCGTAGGTACCTTAATAAATAATTAAAAAAGCAGATTTACTTAACCCAATCATTCGTAACCGTTTGTTTTTCTTACCATTTCACAGTAATGATAAAATCATCCACGGTTATTAAATCTGAGGCGAACACGGTCCAATGGAGACGTAATTAAACTCTGATGGGAAATTACGTAATGATAGATTTGATTTCATAAACTAAATGACGATTTGAATTTAAATAGATCTGCTTACTGACCTCATTACCGTGGTACTTGGTGATTGATTTCCTTAGCAGGAAGTCGTCTATGTACCACCGCAGTATCAGATATTCTGCCGACAAGCAGTAGTGTGTAAACATAATTGTGTTCCGTTTTGAAGGGTTATTCCAACTAGCAAAATTACTGGGCTTTGGAGACTAATCATCGAAAGTCTCTAATTAATGAGCGCCAAAGCAGCGATGCCCCGGATTTGTTTTGCTACTCAAAGTTCTGTGTATCGCTGCAATGGTCATGGACATGCGTTATCTCTTACCATCAGAAGAGCGTATCGCTTGCGTCATTGCTTTTACTTAAAAAAAAAGCTTCTTCAGTAATTTTATGTTAATTTTACTTAGTATAGAGGCTGATGGAGTGTTCAAACTTTTTTGCAACCTACTTAAAACCCTATACATTTACAAGATAAGGATTCAGGTTTCAAAAATGAAAGAACTCGAGGGCCAGTTCCATTCCGGACTAGGTGCCTGGAAGTGGCTCTCGAGTGCGGCTACCGGAACACAGCGTGACGCGTCACATCCACCAGGCGTCTCATTTTTATAAATTATGGTATCGTACATGTAACTTTTTTTTTTTTATAAATTGTGCTTATGTACCTCTCGGACTTAATGTATATCTATGTAATGGTATTAGCGTGTTAGGTAAATCTCTGAGCCTCCGGTTATTCAACTTCCACACTTTCGATTCTATAGCGTTAACTTATTAGCACACTTAGCAAACCTGCGTCGATGAAATAGGTATTCATTTATACTTACAACTTATTGTAGTAATTTCTGTATAGTTTGATCCGAGAAGAGTAGAATGAGCGTGCCAATCCCGCAAAGAAATACACTTTGCAGATGAGCTAGGTGAGAGTGGTCGAAGATGCTAAAGCACACCTGGCCCGGAATACAACTGGCTCTAGAGTGAGGTTGTCGGAACACACCGTTAGGTGCTTGGGGGCAGATTGTTAATTTGAGTGTGGTAGCTGGCCAGCCGAGTAGTATAAAGTATTTGTTTATTTGTTTTTTTATGGACATTTAATTACATTGACATAATTATTTTATATGTGACATATTACTTTATTGACATGTTCATTGTTTTGACATATGTAATGATTTTGATAATAGTTTTTAAATATGAATGGAAAAAGGACCTGTAACTTTGGTGTTATTAATAAATGATTTGTATTTGTATTTGTATTTGTACCTTACCATACCATGCTATGTTTTCCTCATTTCAAATACAAATAGTTTATTGATTATTGGTGTTACAATTCAATTCAAAATTTCAAATACGCATGTATATACGAGTTTTAAAACACTGATTACATGTCAATGAAGAAAAAAAAGTCAAAGTAAGGTCTATATACAAACATGTCATTCATTTTGAGATTCCCGGTACAGTAAATACTAGAGGAAGCTGTAAGTGAGCCACGATGTTGCATTCTATCCAAAGATAATATTAAAAATCATTCTAGAACACATAGTTTAAAAAGGTTATACCACTAGTGTTCTACATGGCTGCCATAAAATATCAATTACATCGAAATCGTTCAAGGACTATTTTCTAGTATTCCAAGTAATTTCTAAATCAGTATCGAGTTGTATTCTACTAGATCCGTTACCGGTATCCGCTGCTGCCGGCATCTTTCGCAACGTCTTGTCCGCACGCACCTAACTAACGAATACGGGTTGTGAAACCCTACTGGCTTTCTCACGGAGTTCCTTTAAAAAAACACGACTGTCCAAAAAGGAGTGTAATATTTTCAGGGTTGATAGTTACCGGTTCTTAAAATGTTTGACATTCTGGGTCTTTGATTACAGCTCATCTGATGTTAATTGACAGTGAGATCGAAGATAGTAAAGCACACCTAGCCTGGATTGGAACTGGCTCTCAGGTCATGTTGCCAGAACATATCGTAAGGTGCTTGGTGGTAGCTAGCCAGCTGAGTACTAAAAAATACCCTACCACAATGCTATGGTTTCGTCACGATATTTTCCTTCATGGGCAACTCAAGCTCATTGTTGGGGATTTGAATCCACAGTTTTCGGTATGTGAACCGACCGCGCTAACCACTGAACTATTATTGCCACAGAGCATTTCGTTCGTCCCATTACTTTTACAAAAAAAAGTAAATACGGGAAATCGCAAGTTTGTCAAGTTATTGTCAATATTTCAACTATTTTATAGCGTCAAATAATCCAGTACCATTTATCGCTTGAGTAGCTAATCTATTAACTTAAAAACAAAAATAGAATGCAAATGATTCATTCATTAAACCTTGCTAAGACTCTGATCACATCGAGCTGTTGAAATTACGCAAAAAGCCGCTGGTATTGAAATGAAGTAATTCTAGAAGCAATATTATTGATTTATCAAAAACTAGCGACTCGCCTCAGCTTTGCACGGATGTAATGTAGATGCCAATGTGGTGCATATGCTTGTATTATACGTATAAACCTTTATTTTCAATCACTTTGTCTATTGATGGAAACTGCATTAAATCCGTTGCGTAGTTTAAAATATCTAAGCGTACAGACGGCAGGAAGCGACTTTGTTTTATACTATGTAGAGATGAGTTCTATTTTTATTTCTTTATTAAAATTACACTTTTTTCTTGTGCTAAAATAAGCAGAGAACGGCACAAATATAGTTATTTGGATAGAATGTATCTTTTTGTGCCGTTTGGGGTTGAAACTTTAGGTCCGTGGGGGCCGGCCGCTCTCTGTATCTGACTGTATCGGGACCTGGCCAAACGTTTAGAGGAGGCTTCAGGTGACCAGAATGCTGGTATCTACTTTGGTCAAAAGCTATGCATTGCCATGCAGCGTGGCAATGCTGCCAGCATTCTGGCCACATATCCCACCTCTGACGGATTTTTAGACTAAGTTTTTTATATACATTTTGTAAATAGTCTAATTTAAGGTCTTTTTTTTTATTTTGTTTAATAAACACATACACTCACAAACTTTCGCCTTTATGATATTAGTGCGATTACGCATCTCAAGTTCAAATTTGTTTGAGTAGGTAGGGCGGTTACCACACTGCGTCGGTTACGTTAAAATTAACGGTACGTCGCTAAACACTGGTGAAATTCAATACTAACCTGATTGACACGACCGCAACGCTCTTGCGAAGGCTCGGTTTTTTGGCCAATTGAAATTTGAAACAGGTGGTCACTGAAGGCATCGGAACTGTTTGCTATAACAGTATCCATTTCGGATTACACATACACTATTGAATGTTTTGTTGACTCATTTGGTAGTGTAATTGCTTTAAGAGATGTACAGCGTGGGATCGATTCTCACTCCGAAAAAATAAAAATAAAACTATTTGTTGATATATCTTTTAATTTGATGTAACATTTTAATTATATGACATGTAACTACGGAGTTATTAATAAATTATTGTATTGTATCGTATAATGTAAACTTTTTAATACACTTTAATGACATATATTTTGCACTCATTGACCATTTCTAATCCGGATACGTGAAATCATCGGTATTTTCACTTAAATCAGTCTTTTACTTGGAATCCGTTAAATCAGATTTTTTTTATTCTTGTTGGAATCAAGCTTTTTTCAATTGTTTTCTGTTTCACTAGAGTTTCCAGGGCATTTTGCTTATTTCAGCAAAATTTACGAAGAATAAACCATTTTAACTATTCCTTTATTAAATAAAAACTGATGTTACTACGAGCACACTAGCGCCCTACTGCTCAGTATTATTCTCCGATTTGATGGTTCCGAGGAGTTCGAAGTTTTAGGTTTTATTCCGGACTGGGTAGATAGAATAGAATAGAATAGAATATACCTTTATTGTACACTAAAACAAATCATCATCATCATCAGCCATTCGCTGTCCACTGCTGGACGTAGGCCTCTCCCAATGCACGCCACTGAGCTCGGTCGACTGAGCTTTTTGCGTCCATTGCTTTCCCGCCGCTTTACGCAGGTCGTCACACCACCAAAACAAATAACAACGAATCACAACAACATAATAAGAAACATAAAAATAAAAAAAGGAGAAGAGATAATTACATTACAGAAAAATATAATAGATATTTGATGTATAAGGACGGTCTTATCGCCTAGAGCGATTTCTTCCAGACAACTGGAAGTTTACTAAAGATCTAAAAAGTATTTATTCGTTACTCATACTCGAAATGTAGGTCTGAAGTTGCCTGAGTAGTGCGTTGAAAGTAATACTTTTCAGCCCTAGGGTGTAAGGGGAAATCTTATTGGTTTTGGCGGGAACGCGGGAAGAGTCGTGTCGCTCCGTTGTATTTTGTTCAAAAACTAGTGTTTTGTCGAGTGTTTATGCATAAAATTGGTGGTGTTTTATTCATAAAGTGCCGAATTACAAGCGCGAGTGTGGGAAAATGATATAATGTGGTGAAACATGAGTTTTCGTGTTGCTTCCAAAACTTCATCGAAGCTTTGTAGTAAAGTTGCCACTACTTTACTGAAGCATGACTGGAATTAACTGACACGAACTGGACTTGACAAAGACGACTTTGACTAAAACTAGCTACGATGGCACTTATTTAACTTTTGAAACTTGAAAATATATAATTACTTGACACTGGCAAATGCTAAAACGCGACGCCAAAACCAAAGAAAAAAAAAAAAAGGGAAATCGTTTTTAAGTGACAGCTGTCAATCAAGTTTCCTAAGCGTTATTTTTTAACGGTTCATTTTCGATGTAGCTGAAGAATTTTTAGATTTTACAACATGCATTAAGTAAATGGACTAAAATCCTTAGAATACAATTACCACACGCGTTGGCCGTTACACAAGTCAAAACCCCATTAAACAATAACGTGTCAAGGGACAGCCATAGCAGAGGCAAGAATACTAATGATTAATTTCTTCGATCAGTAACCCGCGATCCGTGAGCCGCGACAAGGCGCAAGTCATAAGCTTCTTCTAGTTATTTATTTTTATTTCGTTGCTGGAATTCGCTTAGGTATAACATGAGTCGGAATATAATATTTTATTACCACGGTTATGTAAATCGACGGATTTATAGTCCACGGATTGTAATGTTGTAGAGAAAATAGGTTAAGACTCATCATCATCAGCCTTTTGTAGTCCACTGCTGGACATAGGCCTCTCCCAAGACACGCCACTCAGCCCGATCTTCGGCTTTTCGCTTCCATTTTATACATATTAGTGTATTTTTAGTTACCTATTTTATGTATTAGGATATATTAGAATGTAGATATATGTATTTATGTTATAGTTATGTATTATCCTTTGTACATATCCTCGTTATTGACACATCCCGTATTTTTCTTCCTCTGATCCTGTCCGTCCTAACGTTGCCTGGAAGAGATCGCTTTTAACGATAAGGTCACCAGTTGCACCTATTAATTAACTTCATTTCTTCTGTATTGTTTTTTTAGTGTTTGCAATAAAGAGTTAATCAATCAATTAATCAATCATCCACCGCCAGCTCTCTCTTAGTCCTACGTATATCGTCACTCCATCGAGTCTCAGGGCGTCCAGGGTTAAGACTCTAAAGTAATGCAATTTTGTTCGTTCATTTTGTAGAGCACACAATTCTACGACAACAATCTGCAACGTAGTACGTTTTTTTTTTTTTTTTTAATGTGAAAAATAATGAGACGAACGAGACGCTCTCCTGACGGTAAGAGACAACGCCTGTCTATGACCATTGCAGCGATAAACAGAACTTTGAGTAATAAAACAAAGTCCAGGCATCGCTGCTTTGGCGCTCATTACTTTGAGACTTTCGATGGTTAGTCTCAACAGCCCAGTAATTTCGCTAGCTGCAGTACCCTTCAAACCGGAACACAGAAATGTTTACACACTACTGCTTGGCGGCAGAATATCTGGTACTGCGGTGGTACCTACCGAGACGACCTCCCGCTAAGGAGATCTACCACCAAGTAAACGTACTGTCTGATCATCGATGTCCTATCTAAGAGCCCTGTTGGCTTATTGGTAATATATCTGCTTTAACAGCTGTAGGGCGTGGATTCCCACCCAGGACTTACATGTTGTGGTATAAACAAATGTTTATTCCGTGTCTAAGTGTTTGTGTATGCATTATAAGTATGTATTTACAATGTATTGTATTAAAGTATTCTATCAGTTATCTGACTTCCATAGTACTAGATTTGCTTAGTTTGGGGTCAGATGGCGCTGTGTAACGTGTAGTGCCCTACTATCTGCATTTTAAATTTCAGCCAAGTACATTGAGTAGCATAAAAATATACGAACAGACCAATATACGTATTTATATTATTTTGATACAGTATTATGTAGTTTATTTTACTCTTTAAGTCTTTTACAAAATTTTGAGAAGAATGGCACAACATTACAACCGCTATTCAAATATTACAATGGACGATGTCTAGTTAAAGTTGTGACAACCGCCGTAGTTTGTCCCATACGCCAATTTAGCAATACGACCTGCATAGTGATGCCCCTCCGTAATAGGTTCCATTGACACATTGGTACTTAAGTCATTACCATAAGGGGCATATTGCTGTAAGCATTTCGTCACTCGTGAAATAACGCTAAACGATCAATTTTGATAAGCATACAGTAAAAATACTACAAAATTACAAACAAATTTTAAATGATTGTTACAAAGTTTTAGATGCAATGGTATCTTTCATAGTAACGTAGTAAATACGTAGATTAAGGTGGTTCGATTTCCATACAAATATTTTTTTTCCATTTATGGACTACAGAGAAATCACACCTACTGGCATTTATTTTGGTCTTTATTTGCGGTAAATCACAATTGCTTGAATGAAACAGTAAATTACTAGCATAAAATCAAATTTAAACTCAAAAAAATTGAAGAAACTGAAAGAACTGCGAGACGAAACTTTTTACTTTATATTTAATATCCCATATAACGTGAGTAATACCATACAAGTAAAAAAAAAAATGTGTCAAATCCACATCAGTCAACTTCAACTCTTGATGAATGGCCTTTGCGGAGATGCTCCACAATTCTGCCAACACATCAGTCATTCCAGGCTAGGTGCGTACCATCTTCGGCCACACCGTCACTTAACATCTATGGTCAAAAACCTGTCATAATAGCCTGTCAACCATAAAAAAAAACGTTTCCATAGTAAAATAGCCTATCATAATAAAATGTAATATTGCCTCATAGAAAGTTATTACCGCTCATACCTTGCGTACATTGACGTAACAGGGCGTGGCCGCGATGAGCCGAGCAAGCTTTCCAGTTTCAAAATTGACAGCTGCGCAGGATCCAATCGTGTGTTGCGCAGTATTTTATAAATTAATTATGATCAGTTGGAATCTGACAGTGACCGTAGAGTAAAATATTGAAAATTAACTACGAATATTGTAGGAAACACACAACACGGTGGTTTTTTTATTTTTGTTTTGGCGTCGCATTTTGAGCATTTGCCAGTGTCAAGTGTTTTATCATTTTAAGATATAGTCAAAGTCCAGTCTTGGTCAAGTATAGTCCGTGCCAGTCAAGTCCTGTCATGCTTTAGTAAAGTAGTGGTGACTTTACTATGAAGCTTCGATGGAGTTTTGGAAGCAACACGAAAACTCATGTTTCACCACATTATATCATTTTCCCACACTCGCGTTTGTAATTCAGCACTTTATGAATAAAACACCACCATTTTTATGCATAAATACTCGACAAAACACTAGTTTTGGAAAAAAATACAACGGGGTGACACGACTCTTTCCGCGTTACCGCCAAAAAAACTAACGCGATTGTACTATGAGAACCAAATAACTGATGGAGTACTTAATATACTTTTTTTTATCTAAACTTATACATAAAAATAGCCAACAGAACAAACATTTATTTATCGTCATATAATATCTTTTCACTTTTTTTCAATGGTTGTCGGGCTAGGTGTTTAACCACAGCTCACCTGATGTTAAGTGACGATTTGGTCGAAGATGGTAAAGCACACATAGCCTAGAATGGAACTGGCTCTCAAGTGAGGCTGCCGGAACACACCGTTAGATGCTTGGCGGCAGATTTTCAACTTGAGGGTGGTAGCTAGCCAGCCGAGTACTAGAGAGTACCCTACCACCATGCTATGGTTTCCTCACGATGTTTTCCTTCACCGGCAGATCAAGCTCATTGTTGGGGTTTGAACCCACACCCTTCGGCATGCGAACCTACCGCGCTAACCACTGAGCTATCATCGCAATTTTTTTATATACACACTTACAATACACACATACATACATACATTATACATACTTATAATACATACAGAATACCCAACAGGCAGAGCAGTAGGAATGCACAGTATGTTTTCCCCGGACACGTATCAAACGATTTGATTCATCGCTTCCTATCCGACAAGTCAGAGAATGTAACAATGTTCCTTGTTTCTTGAGTTACATAATCTAGGTCGATTTAGTCAGTGAATAGGTATCTTGTAAATCTGCATGCTTCGTCATCGACCATATTGTTGACTTACCGACAAGCAAAATGCTTTTCTAACCTGTTTTGACGCAGAATGTCATTATCGCCAAATGTTATCATAAAACATTTGGCTCTCAAACTCAAACTCAGTTTCGCATATAGATTCTTTCGCAGAACGTCATTTTCACATAAGACAATGGAAAACACGACACGAACATAACACATTGCTTAAAATAGTAAATAATATAAATTAAATAAATATTGTAGGACATTTCATATAGCGCCATTTAGCTCCAAACTCAACAAATATAATACTAACAGATTTTTTTTTCTTGTTTCAGGTAAGCTTCTGTCACCAGCTATACCATCATCATCATCATCATCATCAGCCTATATTAGTCCACTGCTGGACATAGGCCTCTCCCAAGACACGCCACTCAGCCCGATCTTCGGCTTCTCGCTTCCATCCACCGCCAGCTGTCCTTAGTATATCGTCATTCCATCGAATCTCAGGGCGTCCTACGCTACGTTTGCCAATTTGCGGTCTCCACTCTAGAACACGTCTACCCCAGCGGTTATCACCAGCTATATATAATACAATATATGAATAAGGTCATATCAACAACGTAGTAGCAGTAGGTATATTCTGAAACTAGATGGTCAATTTACTAAGCAAGAGGTCATCTGGGCAGGTGTTAGCGTAATCTATCTATCTATCTATCTATACTATTGTAAAGAGGAAAGATTTGATTGTTTGTTTGTTTCTATTGAATAGGCTGCGAAACTACTGGACCAATTTCAAAAATCTACACTATCCCCGGGTGACATAGGCTACTTTTTATCCCTGTATTCCCACGGAAACGGGAAATACGCGGGTGAAGCCGTGATGCGTCCGCTAGTATCAAATATTTTGCCGCCAAGCAGTAGTATTTAAATATGACTGTTCCAGTTTTGAAGGGTATAACATCTAGCGAAGTTATTCATGACTAGTTGTTGTCGGCGGGTTTGGATTTTTGTTACTCAATCACGCTCAGCCGACGTTTGTTTCAACTGAACTGATTTGGATGACATGTCGCGGGTAACAGCTAATATAAAGTAGTACTTAGTAGTAGTAGAAACGAACTTTTAATAAATAAGTTCGACAAATAGGTAACTTGGCTTACTTATAAATATAATACATATATATATACCTTTAAATAGCATTTAGGAACGTGACACGGACTTCGCTTAGTTAAGTTATGCAATACTTCGTTGGTGATTTAGCTCTCTACGTGAGCACTACTTCCTGCTGCAATTCTTAAATTAAATATATCATTAACAAGTAGGTATTGTTAATACATATCGGATCTATATAAAAAGCGACATCGTTTCGTGGTCGACGTTCCAAAAACGAAGGAAACGATTTGATTCTTCGTTCATTGTGCGGACTGCTAGACAGTGGAAAGCGTTACCTGAGTGGGTGTTTCCGGTTGGTCGTCGAGAGTAAATGGTTTCCTCACGATGTTTTTCTTCACCGGCAGCTCAAACTCATTGTTAAAAAATTATTCCTGTTTCATACATACTACGAAATACTCTACAAGGTCCTAATTGCGTGTGAAACCGAGCAACGTACCTAGTTCACTTATGAAATTTGCTTTCTATTTTATTCAGACATGAAACTAATTATTGCTCAGTTAAAATACCTCAATCCAACTTCGCAAAAATGTAGTACTATGTCAAAGTAAACTCGCTATATAAACTTTTTATGTTTTCTATCGAGCGTTCAGACGGCTTAATGTGAGAGAGTAAAGAAATACTTTACAGTAGATGTATGAAACGGTATTTCTAACAGTTACCACATTTTGTTGATAATTGCGTTGGAGACAGACTAAAGACTTGCAATTTACTTTATTGTTTTGTTAAATATAACTAAAAGCAAACATTTTCCAACGACAGTTTGTGTCAATGATAGATCATTGGTTAGCGTGGTCGGATCGGATTGTTGAGATTTGAATACAAGCCGAAGAGCGTGGGTGAAAAACTCAACAATGAGCTTGACCTTCCGGTGAAGGAAAACATTATGAGGAAACCATAGCATGGTCGGACGGAACTTTCTAGCTTCTACCCTCAAGTTGAAAATCAGCCGTCAAGCACCTAGTGTTTTCCGATAGCCTCATTTGGGGGTCAATTCTTATTCTAGTGTTTATCATTTTTTACCACATCGTCAAGCGAGATGTAGTCAAACACCTAGCTTGCCAAACTCAAAAAATGGTACTTTTTAACTTTGTATAGGGGGGAGTGACCAGCCCTATTGTCAGACTCAATATGCCGTACGAAGGTATTCGACATTCAGCTTTGCACTTGTTATTCAATTAGAGAATCAATAACCGGGATATACAATTTATATGTCATCCGACTTACGTTGAGAAAGAAATGCCACTCACGGTCACTCATCCGTAGACTGACAGAATCTATATCTCCTGCTTAGGGAACATACCCGGTGCTGCACTCTAGCACGCGCATTAAATTGTTTTCTCCTGCGCGAAATCGTGAAACTGATTTCTGTCTCTTTTTTTTTTTTTCTTATTCCTCCGAGGAGGACTTGGCGTCGCACTTTCTGTCTCTTTTTGTACATGTAATGATTTTTTTTTAAATATTTCTGGGGAATATGCGTCTAAAGCCGTAAACATAGATTTACTAAAGAGTTACGCGGTAATTAATAGGTTATCTAAGGGTGATATTAATTAAAAAAGTCACTGTCACTTTTCGAGATTATCATTTCAGTTCAATTATTTATGGTATTCATTTACGTTTAAGGTTATAATCAATTGTAATCTCAGTTTGACCGAATAATACAAGTGTGTGAAAAATCCATTGTGCAACAATAACCGTAGTAACCGTCTGTGTGCATTGTACAACACCTTATATTGCAGTAAGTAGCGTGCAGACGACAACGTTCTAATTTTGAAATTAAAATAATTACATATTTTTAGGTACTTTTTTTTTGCCACTGGCCGAAAACAATGTACTCGGTGTTATGGCGGGAACGCGGAAAGAGTTGTGTCACCCCGTTGTATTTTGCCACTGGCCGAAAACAATGAACTAGGAGTTTTGGCGGGAACACGGAAAGAGTCGTGTCACCCCGTTGTATTTTTTTCCAAAACTAGAGTTTTGTCGACTGTTTATGCATAAAAATAGTGGCGTTTTCACAAGCGCGAGTGTGGGAAAATGATATAATGAGGTAAAACATGGCTTTTCGTGTTGTTTCCAAAGCTCCATCGAAGCTCTATAGTAAAGTCGCTAAGCATTTACGCATTGAAAATTTACCATGCTATCACTATGTTTTCAGATCTGCGGTCATTACCTTTTTTACGTTCCGAAATACGCTTCATATATTTCGGTAGGATTCCAAGTCTAGTCAGGCGCAAGAATGCAGTACTAATTTGTCAATATTCAGTTGAGAACATCAAGGTTGTTTACGTCACGAATTTACATTCATCGGCCAGGGTCGCGATGGACCATCAAGGGGCTATTTTGGCATTTACATAACGTAATTGGCATTTGGATCATGTATTGTCAGCGCTAGAATCACTTAATGAAAATAAATCGTTTGTTGTCTATAGTCTAGACTGCATTTATTTTTATGAAAGGAGTTTCGTACCTAGGTAGAATCTTAAGAACATTCTAGACGTACGACAGCTGGCATTTGAACAATTTATTTTTTAAACTGAGTGTAAACAATTTTTTTTACAAATATATGTAGTACTAGTTGCGCTCCGCGGTGTTACCCGCTAAACGTTTTCAGGATAAAAAAACCTATATGTTTTGTTGTTTGTTGTTGGGTTTCAGCTACCTCCATACCAAATTTCATCCAAATGCGTTCTGTAGTTTTTGCGTGAAAGAGTAACAAACGCATCTATAGATCTATCCAAAATTTCATATTTATTAGTGGGTTTATTAGTGGGATAGTATAGTAGAATTCCACGCGGTTGAAGTTGCGGCTGACAGCTACGTACAATTGAAACAACATTCAACGTAATACGACATCGCAGTTTTACCTGCGGTCAACCTGCCTGAATACACAGACACGCAAGGAAAGTGAGAGTGCAGTGCCGGAAGCGCACGCGCGGCCGCGACGCCGCGGGCAGGTGCGACCAGTTGCGAATGCATATACTACAATACAATAACTCTTTGTTACAACCGCATCAGCCATTCACATGACACTGGAATCTGCCATTTTTATGTTTGACAGGCTAGGTGTTTGACCACAGCTCATATGATGTTAAGTGACGGTGTGGCCGAAGATGGTAAACACAGTAGTTAGGAAATTTCTCAGAGCGTCACCTAGCTCCAAACTAAGCAAAGCTTGTACTACGGGAACCAAATAACTGGATTTATACTTCATTCTCTATTGTATTGTATAGTAAACTAGCTGCATCCCGCGCTGTTACCTGCTACATGTTTTTGGGATAAAAAGTAGCCTATATTTTAATCCAGCTACCTCCATAACAAATTTCATCAAAATCTGTTCACTAGTTTTTGCGTGAAAGCGTAACAAACATCCATCCATCCATCCAAATTTTCATATTTATAATGTTAGTGGGATGTTTGTCCTGGTGGGAATTGAATCTACGCCAAACGCTTTTGACGCAGATATTCTACCAAGTGACCTAACAGGGCAGCTAAACTTGGTGTACTAATTTATAAGATTTGTTGCCTTTAATGATTTATCAGTATGTTTACATAATAGTTTGTCTATTTAACTCTATTATTCAATCCAAATAACAAAACGTTTATTATTTTCGATTTGACCTAATTCGTGACTTCAGTTCTTTTTAGTTTTAACGCCTTAAAAGATTTCGTGGATCGAAGCGAATCATCAAATCGTAAGCCTTGAACTATTGACACTTTCCGAGTGAACTTTTTGAAACAAGTGTTAAGCAAATCCTGGCCTTTCACAATGAATATTTTGGATGCCGGTTCTTCGGTAGTTTTGCTAACAACACCTAGGTCAGCGTCAAATATTCTACCACCAAGAATTAGTGTGTAAACATCACCGTGTTCCGGTTTGAACGGTACTGCAGCTAGCGAAATTACTGGGCTGTTGAGAATAACCATCGAAAGTCTCAAAGTAGTGAGCACCAAAGCAGCGATGCCCTGGACTTTATTTTGTTATTCAAAGTTCTGTGTATCGCTGCAATGGTCATGGACAGGCGTTATCTCTTACCATCAGGAGAGCGTCTCGTTCGTCTCATAATTTTTCACATAAAAAAAAAATAGGTACATGGCTTATTAGACATCATCTAATGACTTTTTTTTATGTAAGTGTAATGAGATGATCGAGACGCTGATGGTAATATTGTTTACTCAAAGTTATATGTATTGATGCAATGGTCGTGAACATACGTTATCTCTTACCATCAAGAGAACGTCAGGTTCGTCTCATTGCTTTTACATTTAAAAAAAAACAAGAGGTTTTACAATGTGTCTCCGAAGAACCGGACGTCAGAGGAGGATCATCCACGCCCTATTCCAACCCCCATAACTGGGACCTTGGGTCTTTGGGGACCATCGTCCGACAAGAGTAGCCCATAATAAGAGTCCCACATAACCATCTTAAATAAATTAATATCGTGGGACATTACACACAGTGTCATCTGACCCCAAACTAAGCAAAGCTTGTTCGATGGAAGTCAGATAACTGATAGAATACTTAAATACTTGTTTTTTGTAAATACATACTCGTACTTATACTTACACAAGCTTTACTTAGTTTGGGGCTAGATGGCGCTGTGTGTAATGTCCTCCAACATTTATCTATTTATGCATGATGCATACAGCACATACATACTTATAATAAATTGTTTTGTAGCGATGATAGCTCAGTGGTTAGCGCGGTAGGTTCGCATGCCGAAGGGCGTGGGTTCAAACCCCAACAATGAGCTTAAGCTGCCGGTGAAGGAAAACATAGTGAGGAAACCATAGCATGGTGGTAGGGTACTTTCTAGTACTCGGCTGGCTACCACCCTCAAGTTGAAAATCTGCCGCCAAGCATCTAACGGTGTGTTCCGGCAGCCTCACTTGAGAGCCAGTTCCATTCCAGGCTAGGTGTGCTTTACCATCTTGACCACACCTTCACTTAACATCAGGTGAGCTGTGGTCAAAACAACTAGCCTGTCAACCCTAAAAAAAAAAAAAAATACAGAACACACAGGCACAGAATAAACATTTGTTTCTACCATAAAATGTTTATCCTGGGTGGGAATTGAAACCCCTTCAGATCTTGAAGCAGACATACTAACAATGCCCCGAATCCGGTATCAATTAAAAATTTCCCTATGGAAAAATGGGTTGAGTAACATTGCTGATGAATTGAGACCTACAAATACAAAATTAAATAATTTATTAATAACACCAAAGTTACAGGTCATTTTTCCATTCATATTTAAAAATATCAAAATCATAACATATGTTAAAACAATGAATGTGAAAATGTCAATAAAGTAATATGTCACATATGAAACAATTATGTCAATATAATAGTTCTAGTTCACGAGTAACATTCAAACGTATACAACATGTCTAAAGGCAAACCTTGTACGCATATGCGTAATAACAAAGTATCCTGTTACCAGGTATTTGTAAGTAGATCGTATCAGGTGACCTTGTACTGCGCGCTCCGTTACTGTTATGTCATACTATAAACTATACTTTGCTATAATTAGAAATATACTTACATATATAATAAAATCGTAAACGAGCCTGTACATTTTCATTTATATACTAGCTGCGCCTCGCGGTGTTACCCGCTACATGTTTTCGGGACAAAAAGTAGCATATGTTTTAATCCAGGGTCTCAGCTACCTCCATACCATGTAGCGATGATAGCGCTATCAGTTCGCATGCCGAAGGGTGTGGGTTCAAACCCCAACAATGTCATTGTTGGGGCTTGAGCTGCCGGTGAAGGATAACATCGTGGGGAAACCATAGCATGGTGGTAGGGTACTTTCTAGTACTCGGCTGGCTAGCTACTATCCTCAAGTTGAAAATCTGCCGCCAAGCATCTAACGGTGTTCCAGCCAGTTCCATTCCAGGCTAGATGTGCTTTACCATCTTCGACCATACCGTCACTTAACATCAGGTGAGCTGCGGTCAAACATCTAGCTTAAGAAACATAAAAAAGTGAGTTCAAATTGATATTTATCAATAAATAGATCCTAATATTAACTAAATTTAGTGCTATGTAATTCTCGGACAAGAAAATGGCTCTTTCAAAAACTAATTGTATGGGAAACTGGAATCCGTTTCCAAACACGACAATGACCCTACTATTGCACCTCACTCGCAATTCACATGGCGAGCACAATACGTGATCTAGCTATTCACACCATGGGAATTCAAAACCGTATTTAAAATACGATCCCTTTCGACACCTACTTGACCCTCTAACGTGATGCCGTATGTCTATTCTGGTATGTCACGCGTTCGCAAATCGATTACAAAACGTGATCGAGATTTGACCTTTCGCACGTAATCTTGACCTTGACGATTTCTTCATGTCTGTTTCTGTGTAATTATAGATTTCAGCTGTCTGGATTTAGGCTTAGGCTTTTTCACCAGAGATTACCTAGTTAACTGTTTTTCCCCTGCTTTCTACTTGTTTACAATCATTTATCAATGACTCCATAGCTGTATGCAATACAATTGATTAAAGTTGGAGCGTAAAAATTTAATTTAAAATGTCAATGATTTGATTATATTATAAAATTTAATAATAAACTGTCAAAGTAAATAAAATTATATTACACGAGCGGACGCCTCGCGGTTTTACCCGCGTAGTTCCCGTTTCCGTGGGAATACAGGAATAAAAATTAGCCTATGTTACCCGGGGATAGTGTAGCTTTCCAATGGGGAAAGAATTTTTGAAACCGGTCCAGTAGTTTCGGAGCCTATTCAATACAAACAACGAAATCTTTCCTCTTTGTAATAGTTTACATAATACTTATAGAATACCCGGATACAGAACATACATTGAAGATCGTCACACAAATGTTTGTCTTGAGTGGGAATCGAACCCACTCAGTACAGAGATTGCATTATAAATTAACAGTGTGCGACATTTTCGCTGTGCGGAAAAGCAGTTTTAAATAAAGATATTAAAAAAAAATTAAATATTCTACGTATAGACTTTGAGAAGATTAAAATATGTATCTTTGTCATAACCAAAAAAAAACCTGATCTAAAAGACATTTATAGTGAAATTAGATTTTTAAAATATGTAGCAATTTTCATTTAATAATGATAATGATGCCATGATCACATTTATAGTAGACTTGAACTGTGACGGAGTTGCCAAAAATATCAAGAACTTTAACATGATATTACGAAGTAATAAGTTTTTAATAAAAGTAATCCGATATGTCCAATGCGTAACGATGCAAGCAAGTAATCATACCTTTTAGATTATTCCGTAAGAGATCTTTCTCGGTCGGATGTGATCTAAAGCGGTAGAGCGTTGCGAAAGACTCGCTCCAGTTACTAGCACGCGAGCGACTGGAATGCCTCTGGCTGCCGATCGTCGACAGCTGTGGTGAATTGAATGTTGTGATTGTAAGTCCTAGTAAGCTTAGAATATGGAATTTATTACGGATTTTGTATTTGAACGTAATTGTTTGGTACAATTGACGCCGCTACAATGAATACATATATTGTAAACTAGCGACCCGCCCTGGCTTCGCACGGGTGCAATGTACATACCAATGTGATGCATATGCATTATACATATAAACCTTTTTTTTATGGTTGACGGGCTTGGTGTTTGACCAGAGATCATCTGATGTCAAGTGAAGGTGTGGTCGAAGATGGTAAAGCACACTTAGCTTGGAATGCAACTGGCTCCCAAGTGAGGCTGCCGGAACACATCGTTAGATGCTTGGCGGCAGATTTTCAACTTGAGGGTGGTAGCTAGCCAGCCGAGTACTAGAAAGTACCCTACCACCATGCTATGGTTTCCTCACGATGTTTTCCTTCACCGGCAGCTCAAGCTCATTGTTGGGGTTTGAACCCACGCCCTTCGGCATGCGAACCTACCGCGCTAACCACTGAGCTATCATCGCTCTCTTGAATCACTTTGTCTATTGATGGAAACCGCATTAAAATTTATTGTGTAGTTTAAAAGATCTAAGCGTGCAGACGGCGGGAAGCGAATTTGTTTTTTATTATGTGAAGAATATATATATCTACAAATTAAAACAATACATAAACAAATGAAAACCGGATAAGATGACAAATGGTGTAAAAAGGAGAGTTAACATGTTGAATGTCATGTACGTCTTGTCTTTACGTACAAAACAACTTCTTCACTTCTCATGATTAATAAAAGTTGTTCAAACATTAACAAAGGCATTAGCAAAAGTTGTGAGAAGAGTCATCTGTCTTTGCCTCGCGTATTACTTTCATTTTCTTTCATATCATTTGTGTAATCTTGTGTTTATAAAACGGTTGCAATAATATTATGATGGGAAAGCAGCATGTCTGTTTTATTTCCAATCACACAGAAATGTTTTGGATAAAAACTAAGATTTTACTTTTTTTTTTTATACTGAATAGGTTCGCGTTTGACCACACCCTGCTTGATGTTAACTAGGATGCAGTTCAAGATAAAGCACACTTACCTAGAAAAAAACCGTTAAAATTTATATAGTAAAATAAAGTTATTAGTTATTTTAAGATTTATGATTATTTTAATTACATTTTTGGTTATTTCAATTTAATTTTTGTCAAATTAAGTATATTTTTTAGTTTATTTTTTAGTAATTAATAAGCTGTGTCAGATTAGTTTAATTTAAGTCCTCATCACTGTTGGAACTGGAACGACTGTTAAGCGGAAATAAACTAGAAATATACCTTGAACATTCAATTACATGACTGCCGAAAGTAATAACATACATAATTATAAGTAACGATAAATTTGAAATTATTTTTTTATTGTATTTTAATTAATTATAAATTACCAATGATAAATAATTAAAGATTTAAACTCGCAGAAGTTTCTCCTAGATATGATGTACTACTCAATATGAGATTTCTTAGTTGTCAAGAATGTTTAAATTATAATTATAATGAATTAGTGATAATTTATGACTGTTTTATATTTTTCTAACATTTGACATTGTAAATTACATTTTGATATTTATTTATTATTTATAAACTTTTTTTTTTGTATTTTGCACGCCTTGTGAAGGCTGAATATAAATATGACTTTTATTTAATTTTCGACCTGACCTGATTTATGCAAATAAAACATTTGAATTTGAATTTGTTTCCCTTTATTGTTTGATTGACTTGGAACTGATGTTATCAATAAAGTATCTACTATGACTATGACTATACTTATATGTACAGGTTTATAAACTTGGGAGTACCAAACTAACCGAAAAGGAGTCATTGTTTTCATCACTATAAACTTTCTAGAGTGGAGACCGCGAATTGGCAAACGTAGCGTGAAACTCTGGACCCGATAGAGTGACGATATACATACGTAGGGCCAGCTGCCGGAGGCAAAACCGAAGAGTTGAGTGGCGTGTATTGGGAGAGACCTATGTTCAACAAACATGGTGATAATGTTGCAGGTGTCTCGGCAGTTGTTTACTATCAAGCCAATGATAAGTTTGTTTGTCGCTCTTTTTTTAAAACTTGTTTTGCCTGCACCTTATACGCGGAAATAAAAATATTTAATAAAAAAAATCCAATAACCCAAACAGACAAACAATCACATCTATTATACTAATGCTATTTGTGATCTCACTTACAAATCTAGTAATTATTTAGAGTATATCTGACTTAGTCACGGATGTATATTTTAGCAATATATATACTTTGTATTTTTTATTGGATTCCATTAGATCACACGCGGTATAATATGCAAATTTGTTCGTAGCATTTAGTTTCGTCTTGCCGGCAATAGGTACTACTTGGATGCTCAGGAAATATCCCCGACACATACCTACGTCGCTATTTACAAGTCAACTTCCAAAACTCTATTAGGTTTTAAATCAACTACTAAATACATTTTATGAAATGTTAGGTTCCATTTAGAACCAGGACTATTTTGGTGAAACTAGTAAACTTAGATATGCTATTTTTAATTAGTTTATTACGAAAGGGAGTGTAATAGCGATACAAAGAAGATAATGATAGATAGATATAACTCTTTATTATGCACACCATAAACAGAAAAGAGTACAGCGAACAAAAGATCCATATAAACTAGTGCCACAAGTGTCTATAATGTATTGAAACAAGATACAATATCATTGTTTTTAAATCTAGAGTAAAAAAGTTTTGTGTAAAAAAACTTCTAGGTAAGCGTGCTCCATCTTAGACCACACTACTGCTTAAAATCAGGTAGAGTATGTTTAAACGCGAACGTATTGTAAATAAAAAAACAATACTTCTTTTCTTTCTCGTTTGAGTCTTTGACTACAGCTCACCTTAAGTGACGGTGTGGTAGAAGATCATAAACCCTAGCCTGGAATGGAACTGGCTCTCAGATGAGGCTCCCGGAATACAGCGTTAGAAGCTTGGCGACAGATTCTCAACTTGATAGCTAGCTAGTCGAGTTCTGGAAAGTAACCACCACGCTATGATTTTCTCACGATGTTTTCTTTTACCAGCAGCTCAAGCTCATTGATGAGGTTTGAACCCACGCCCTGCGGCGTGTGAATCGACCGCGCTAACCACTACATTATTATTATTTAGCCCATTTTGTCCCACTGCTGGGCAAAGGCCTCTCTTCTCCAGCCCCCGCCCCCCCCCCTCATATTAAAATTACAAGGCTGTTGAGATTAACCATTGAATGTCTCAAAGTAATAAGCGCCAAGGCAGCGATACCCTGAACTTTGTATATTGTGTATATCGCTGCGTAAGTTATAGATATACATTAGCTCTTACCATCAGGAGAGCGTATCATTCGTTTGTCTTTTAAATAAAAAATCTCAAGAAATTATTGCATTTTCTTCTTAACTTTCAAGACTTTACTTGTTTTTTAGACATGAGCGCATGACTGTGTCCAATAAATACAAACATCATTTTAAATTGATTCGTATACTAATAAATTAGTCACACTATTAGCGTGTAGCGGATTAATAAAATCGTTTGCGACATGAGATTTAAATATTTCGAAGTTTGATTTCCATGGGCAAGTTGGCCAAGCAACTAAGGAAGGTGTGGCCGAAACTGATGTTAACGCAAACTATGAGGTAACATACCTACAAATAAGTCGAGAAAAAAATCGCGACAGATATATGCTATTGATATAATAAGTACATGGATACCTACTTTACCAATATCTAATAAATAATAAAGTAAAAATAAAATGGCTTTTTTATTTGAATTGTTAACACACCGTCAATAACTTAGTAAAATCCTCTCCATACTATGGTTGCCTGGAAGAGATCACTCTTAGCGACAAGGCCGCCAATTGTTACAGTAGTGTTAAGTTTACAAATCCATACTTCTAACTTGATACACAATCTAATATTCAGACCTTTAAACATTGACAAATACTACTAACAACTTTAAAAATGCTTAAAATTAATACAACTTACACTATTTGCAAATTTATAAAATAACCTAATCTAAAATTCCGTCAGAGGAGGGATACGTGGCCAGAATGCTGGCAGCATTGCCTCGCTTGATGGCAACGCTAAGCTTTTGACCAAAGATGTAAAGGTATTTATACTGACAAAATATACCAATACTGTATAAATAATCCATAATTATCAAGCGGGCACATTTTTGCGCGACTAGCTCATAAATGGATTTAAATATATATTACGTTTTGAGTGAGTCATGAGTCATGACCTAACGTTTTTGAACTAAATATGAATGGTGAATGATAGATAAGGACAAAATAAAAATAAATGACTCAGATTTCTGTTCAGTATTATAAAAGCTGGTATGACAACACTGGTATTTGAAAATAATTTTAAGATGACAAAATCATTTATGTATTTAAATAGTACAAATAATAGTATAGTATTAATCCTAATTAACATTTTAAATGTGAAACTTTGAAATGCGATTGAGAAAATTTGATTGTAAATTTAAAAATTAAAACGGGGTTGTTAAAGAAAAACGTGAATAGGTATTTCCTAGGTAAGCGTGCTCCATCTTCGGCCACATCGTTGCTTTCCATCAGGTGAGATCGCGGCCAAACACATGACCGACAAGAAGTTAGGAAAACTGGGAAAAGTGAAACTCCAATGAGTATGTCATTTTGAAATGAACACATGTCAATTGCTATAATGCAGGTATTCCGTCATGTCTGCACACTCCGTGCTTACAAGTAGTGACGCAAGTTGAGTAGGAAACATTTACAGAGAAATCTGCGTTACGGAAGATTATTTCTTCAAGCTGGACATAAAACCGGACACATAGTTTGTGAATGCTGCACTTGTATGGCCAGTTTCGGTGCAGTTTTTGTTACTGCTTATGTAGGTAGCACTGTATTAGCTATAGTGCTCCTACTAGGTTGCTTGATAACTTGCATTACTCCTACTTGTGTTACTAGAATAAACGGTGCTCGGTACGGTGAATTTGGAACTTTTAATTTATTTATTTTTACGTGCAATTTGTTTTGACGATTAAATTAAAAAATATTAAACTTCTCACTTATACGAAAGTTTAATTAGGATGTTTTTTTATTTTTTACCTTCTGTAAAATATCTAAACAATACCGGGAGAAGAGCAGCGATCCGATCCCGAGTATTATGCACCCTCCTTAACCATATCTGAGAGAAATAAGCAACCCAACACACGACGCCGACGCCACGGCAAGAATGAGCCTTTGATGGTGAGCATGAATGCTCGAGGCATTCATGCTCACCATGCTCACGTCAAGTTCGTCACAATATTTGTACAAAAAAAAGCTTAGTTAAGATCTAAAAAATTAGAACTAAGTAAACAACAATACCTAGCAATACAAACTATCAAATCGATCTTACTTTGAAACAAAACAACAATAGCCACTCGTGCGCACAGAAAGTGAAACGACTTTCGTCTCAAGAATGCCGGAGGGAATCGAATTCACTACATGACATTACATAACAAATAAGAATCACCACTGCTCCATAACAGGCTAGGAATCCAAACGGGTTTTTCCTGTGAGTCTGTCGTCTAAAAGTAATGTATGTAAGTAGATAAGTGTTCCGAGCAAGGCTTCTAAAATGTTGTTTTTGTTTGGGCGATGTTGCGAAGGAAATTCTTTAAGCAGATTAGACTTGGGTGTGTAGTGTGTGGAACGAAATGTCTTACAACACCGGGGTACTGCAGACTAGTCTTGGGTGCAGAGCTTATATTGAAATGTAGATTTAGGCTTGGAAATGTATTTTTCGTGAATACTTAAAAGCAATGATATTTTGTAGCAATGATAGCTCAGTGGTTAGCGCGGTAGGTTCGCATGCCGAAGGGCGTGGGTTCAAACCCCAACAATGAGCTTGAGCTGCCGGTGAAGGAAAACATCGTGAGGAAACCATAGCATGGTGGTAGGGTACTTTCTAGTACTCGGCTGGCTAGCTACCACCCTCAAGTTGAAAATCTGCCGCCAAGCATCTAACGGTGTGTTTCGGCAGCCTCACTTGAGAGCCAGTTCCATTCCAGGCTAGGTGTGCTTTACCATCTTCGACCACACCTTCACTTAACATCAGGTGAGCTGTGGTCAAACACCTGGCCTGTCAACCATTAAAAAAAAAAAAAAAAAAAAAGCTGAAGACAATACTAAATGGTGTTACGAGGAGTTTTGGCGGGAACGCGGGAAGAGTCGTGTCGCTCCGTTGTATTTTTTTCTAAAACTAGTGTTTTGTCGAGTGTTTATGCATAAAAATGGTGGTGTTTTATTCATAAAGTGCCGAATTACAAGCGCGAGTGTGGGAAAATGATATAATGTGGTGAAACATGAGTTTTCGTGTTGCTTCCAAAACTCCATCGAAGCTTTGTAGTAAAGTTGCCACTACTTTACTAAAGCATGACTGGAATTAACTGACACAAACTTGGACTTGACAAAGATGACTTTGACTATAAAACTAGCTACGATGGCACTTATTTAACTTTTGAAACTTGAAAATATATAATTACTTGACACTGGCAAATGCTAAAACGCGACGCCAAAACCAAAAAAAAAAAAAAAAATGGTGTTACGAGAGGCCTATGTCCAGCAGTTGTAGTATCACTATGACAAGCTGAGGATGTGGATGATTGGGTAACTTGCAGCGCCTCGCGGTTGCACTCTATCCGGCAAGAGGAAATATAAACGTATTTGTTAATAAAGACACGAATTTCTTGAGCTATTATTATCTCATTAAGAAGTTACAAACATACATAATCACTCATTCACATACTTTTGGATTTATTTCTAACTATAAAATTCGGTTTTATTATATTTAAATAAATATAAATTTGCTTATTAATTAAACCTTATCATTAACTTACAAGATTCTGTAGCATTACTTGTGTAGCCCTGTACTCAGTAAGAACTTGTGTCGCAGGGGCCACCACAACTTTGTTACTACAGGAACTGAATCCAAACATACAGTACGGGTACTTTTATTAATCGGCTGAAATTAATCCTGGAAGCCAAATGCTAACTACACTCTTGAAGAATTTTTTAACGATGACAATATTTATAGTGACTAAGTATGGCAAATTAATATTCTGAATTTATTTTTGGACACTTTTGACGAATTTTTTAATGATGATAATATTTATGACTAAGTATGACTAATTCATATTCTAATTTTATTTTGTTATTATTTATAAATAAATATCGTAGGACTATACACACAGCGCCATCTGGCTCCAAACTAAGCAGAGCTTGTGTGATGGAAGTCAGATAACTGATAGAATACATAAAAACTTTTTTTTTTAATTTGTATTTTTAATTTAAATCGCATTTAAAATTCCGTAGTTAATATTATTTAAATCTTTTGATTAAAATTGTTTGCCATGCCCTAATGGGGTCATATGTGCCAGGTACAACATTGTAAAATTTATAAGCATAAGGACTTGTACATATGTTGCAATAAAGTATTGAGTATGAGTACTTAAATTTTTTACAGTAATTTAAAAATCATAATTTTTAAACACACAAATCATCTCAAAACAAAGGCCAACACGGAGTTTATTACCATAATAACTTTACCTAAGTCGATTTAAGATTCGTTCTTTCCATGGAGAATGCATTAGAGATTCACGTAAAAACCAAATTAGTGAGAAAGTACACGAAATTATATCGCTTACTGTGCAATGTTGTTTGTAATTGTGGGAATGTATTACGTAAAATTTTGTTCTTTTGGACGAAAAAATAGACTGGTTACTTTCAATTGTAAAAGTGCTTAATTTATAGATTTAGCTAGTGATAGTTTTTACGAGCAGTTATAGATCTGGGATTTGTAACGATGATAGCTCAGTGGTTAGCGCGGTACGGCGTGGCTTCAAATCGCACACTGAGCTTGAGCTGCCGGTGAAGGAAAACATCATGAGGAAACCATAGCATGGTGGTAGGGTACTTTAATACTCGGCTGGCTAGCTACCACCCTCAAGTAGAAAATCTGCCGCCAAGCACCTAACGGTTTGTTCCGGCAGCCTCACTTGTGAGTCAGTTCCATTCCAGGCTAGGTGTGTTTTACCATCTTCGACCACACCATCGCTTCACATCAGGTGAGCTATGGTCAAACACTTAGCCTATTAACCGTAAAATAAGTCGTAATATTGTGGCAAATCAAATAGAATTAGGAACGAATACAAAATTATATATCATAATTAATATCCTACTAGTTTTTGAGTGATTGAGTAACAAACAACTAAACATCCAAACATACAAACTTTCTCATAAATTTATAATATTAAGTAGGTTTTTTTAACACACATACAAACATACATTTGATTATTATTATCATTTAGGTACTAATGTAATTCTCGAAAAGTAATATTCATGGATTGAAAATAATTTTAATAAGACTTTCGAGTCCTGATGAAAAGGAAGTATGATACAATGCTTAGAAAATAAAATAAGATTATACGCAATATTCATTGTCTCGTCTGGTACAGAGTAACTCAATGCAACCTAAACTGTTTTTAAGTGGTTATCGCGTCTTACATTGCGTCACAATATTCCGGGAGCTGCGTTTGCGCTTGCATACTAAACTTGCATACAACAATAACGCGTTAGATTGTGTAATAACTACCTTGCAAATTGGAAATACATTGTTTTATAGTATTACGTCACAATAAACGCGTATGTTCATGTTAATATATTTCATGTGCCTTCTTACTAAAATCATAAATGTGAAAGTTTAAACGCGACGCGTTTGTTACTTTTTGAAACTTAGAGCTGGAATTTCGGGCCGGGTAAGATTTTAATCCGGAATTAAACCGAAACCGAAAGACGCCATTGTTTTTTTTACGACGACTGCCCAAAGAAAAAATATTCAGGGTTTATGTATGTGAGTTTCTTTATTCCAGCATATTTTTATGGGACAAAACAATCTTGGATGTATGGGGCATCGTTAAAATCATGAGTGAAAAAGGTTATAATTTTTTGAAAAGACTAAAACTAAACATTGCTAAAAAATATATATATTTGGTTTCAATTTTGAATATATATTTATCGGTGTATAATATGGTATTCTTACATCTGTCTCCGCGCCAGTGAGGGCTCGGGGCACTCAAACTTAATGTAGGTAGCACAATTAAAAACTTTTGGCTTTTGTGTCGTCATTTATCTCTTATTTATTTTATCAATTAGCAGCTGTTCGCTTTCCATGTAAAATATATTTTGTTTGCAAAAAAATCATTCATCATCAAATTTTTTTTTAATTTTCGTAATTAAGTTTGTTTAATAATATGACACATTTATTAAACACTCGTAGATAATGACCGACTTTTTTATGCCTTCTCCGCATTGTTGCCGGTGGCCGCAGGTTCAACCCTAAAAACCGTGCGTGCGGTTTACTTGATAGCCGCAATAATAACATATTCCTATACAGATACACCCATTGTTGACCAACCTACAATCCGAGGTACCACCACCTATCATATACATGCATACGGACGGACAAAGAACACACTTCCTATGCCATTACGCAAGAGGTTATTGTTCATTGTTGTTCTACAAAGAGACCGAAATGCAAAAAGACACTCGGACCACAGAATAAATAAAAGCTCTGAGCGCGTTGCAGTCTTTTGTATGGAAGAACATTGCCCTCGGAAAATCATCATGTATAGTGCTGCAAGTATCTAAATGACAGTTACCTGTTACCATCAGGTGAACGGGTTCTGTTTGCCGACTGTCTGTATAAACAAATACTAAAAAATGTTCTAGCTTCGAAAGTCTCAATTATACCATTTTTTTTATTTCAAACGTTCATGTACGTTTTGCGAAACAATTAAAGCTATACTTAGCTTAAATATGTATTGATAATAAATATTCTAAACTATCTGTGTTCCACAGTGTTACCCGCTACATGGTTTCGGATTAAAAATAAGCTTATGTGTCATTTCAGGGTGTCAGTAACCTCTAAACCAAATTTCATCTAAATCCGTTAAGTAGTTTTTGCGGAAATGAGTAACAAACTTCCATCCATCCATTTAAACTGTCACATTTACAATATTAGCGGGATAGTAAGATTAAAATTTCACACAGCGCCATCTAGCCCCAAAAAGCAAAGCTAAAACTAAGCAATAGCTGATTGATTACTTAACACTTCAATTTTGCTTGTTAGGGTGCCCTTCAAAACGGTAAACAGTAATTTACGCACTTAGAGGCAGAATTACTCTCAGAATCTAGATGACCTCCTGCCAAGGAGAAATAATGAGTATGTTATAATGAAGTAGCTTTTGAAAACGATTCGTAACTTAGTTTTGAGTGTCCTTTGTTTATAAATGCCAGCAGCTAAGTGCTCAAACGTATTTATATTTATGGCATGATGAACTTTATTTGACGGTTACAATCTTAAAACGTACCTTTTTAGGTATTAATAGCCATAGATTTTGGGTCAAGGTTCTAATGGTAGAAATAAAACATAACAACTACGGCACCAAACAAATTTTAATTAAATTAAATAAAATAGTTTAGGTTACCAGTATGTAACAAAATACATAAAATAAATAACTACAATAATTAAAAACATATTAATTTATGGTCACGAAAAGTGACAAGAAGGTTAAATTTAGTCATATATGTCATTATTAAAAAGTTAAAATAAAACAAACATTAAAACACCAAAAGTAGTACATACAGTTTAGTTAGTTTAAACTAAATTATGCATTTGTATGATGATAGTTAGATATGTTTTTTTTTTGTTAGTATTTCTTATTTATAACAAACAATGAGCTTGAGCTGCCGGTAATGGAAAAACATCGTGAGGAAACCATAGCATGGTGGTAGGATACTTTCTAGTACTCGGCTGGCTAGCTACTACCCTTGTTGAAAATCTGCCACCAAGCAACTAACGGTGTGTTCCGGCAGCCACACTTGAGAGCCAGTTCCATTCCAAGCTTGCTTTCTTGTGCTTTACCATCTTCGACAACACTATAGCTTAACATCAGGCGAGCTGTAGTCAAACACCTAGCTAGTCGAACGTTAAAAAAAATCAAATTCGCATTTAAAATGATTACTTAAATAATTGTATACTACGCTTAATACCAACGTCGATACATCACTGACTTTACTACATTTATGGCTCTTAAATTCGAGATGTTCCTTTTATTGTTGATTATAATCATTCGAAAGGAAAGTCTTCTGATGTCAAGGTACATGGAGATGGCATTCACAGTTTTATGAATATCATCGTTATTTTATGTTATTTTTAAGTGGCCAGCGTTTCGGGTATATTGCCTGAGATTAGAAATCTTTTGAATTATCTTTTTTTTTAAATCAAAATAGTTTCTATAGTTTTTTTGCTTATTTACATTAGATAAAGTTACTTAGATAAGCTTCCAACCGGTCTTTATGGAAGTCAATGGGGGAGGCCTATGTCCAGCAGTGGACGTCCTACGGCTGAAATGATGATGATGATGATGATGAAAGTTACTTTATAAACTGTTCCACTACTAGTTGGGTGCCTCTTTTTATTGTGAGGAGGGTAAAGTATGGTGGGCTATGGTCCTCAATGCTGGCCAGTGCAAGTTGACAGACTTCACATATCTACCAGAACTTTTTTTAAGAACTCTAGTACATAAAAATTTCCTTACGATGTTTTCGTTCACCGTATAATAAACTTTACGTTCCTCTCCAACACTGCGCTTTTATTTGATCAACTATCCACATCCACAATACCCTTTTTGGTATTAAGCCAACTGTTTTTTTTTTATCATAGGACATTGCACACAGCGCCATCTGACCCAAACTAAGCAAAGCTTGTACTATGGAAGACAGATAACTGATAGAATACTTAAATAGTTTTTTTTTGTAAATACCTACTTATACAGTACACCCAGACAGAACAAACATCAATTTGTTGATGTCACAAAATGCTTGTCCTGGGTACCCACGCCCTTCAGTTCTTGGAGCAGATATACCACCAATAAACCAACAGAGCTGTCAAAACTCAGAAGGTTTTCATAAGAACTCACACTGTTAGAGAGAGACAAAATCTCGATAGGGTTACGTTGACTCAAAAAGAAGCACATATACAGTTACGTAGTTCCAACACCTTTACGGTTTTGGTTACCGCAACTGCCCTATTTCACGCTATGAATATGCAAGGCTTTCCTTAACCGCAACCAACCGTAGGTGACCGATGGCACCGTTACTCCTACAATAATGGTAACTGTTTCTAATGAATTTAGGTTGATTGGTTACAGCTTAGGGCATGTCTGAAGAGCTTCCTGTTACACATACAAAGTTTGTAGATCTTTAGTCAGTCCGCGTTTCACCGCAAACTTGGCTATTGCGAAACGACGTGGCCGGTAATAAAGCACGTAATCATACTATTCAATCAAACCTTATAGAGTTAATAGGGCTATAGAGTTAGTTTAGATTTAACGGTTAAAAAGAAGTAGGAATCGTTTTTTTAATTAATAGAATAGAATAGAATATTTTATTGGCCTTATAACTACATATGTTGCACTAATGTACCTACGTTCCCCGATTACTCGAACACGCCTGGTCCGATTCGAGAAATTCTTTTTTTTTTACTTTCCAGGTGTTTCTTTCTGATGATGGGATCCCAGAAAAATTGAGGCAACCCTCAAATTTTATAGAAATGCATAATGTTTTATATATTTTTATTTTAAAGAGTTGGTTTTATGGATATCAGTGGAAAATCTGTGGAGTCTGGAGTAGTATTCTTTAAACTATTAATTGTAATTTTATTCCTGTGTAAATGTTAACATATTCCAATCAGGGAATATGGGGATCGTGAAAGTTATATACAACGCTTTCTTTAGGAGGGCACGTTAAATTTTCAAAACCGGTTGTTTTTTGCTTAACAGCAACTTGTTTATATATGTGTAGGTATACATTGTTGTAGATCCTATATATTTTAGATCCAGTGAAAAGTCACTAAAAGTGATATACGACATCAAGGACTGGACTGAGCTACCATAAAAGTAACATACATGCGCAAACAGTTTTGTAAACTTCATTACAAAGATGGTTATTAATAATGATGATAGATCCAATAAAAATGCCGTCGAACAAGGTCAGATACATTCGATTGGCATAGTTACGAATTCACTTGCAGCTATCATCTACGTTGTTGTAGTGTTAACAGCGACCTGAAAAAAATGTGTTAATATTTCATCGTGTTTTGAAAGGCTTAAAATTTTTACCTCTGCCGTGACTTGCCTCACATTTAGCGAGAATTTAAACGATGCACATGAAGTAACACTACATAACATGTAGCAACCGACAAGCTTGGCTACCTATTAGATAATAATTTAATAACAGCTCTTCAATTTGTAGATTGTAATTAGTTGTGATAAACTAGCTCTCAGTCAGTTGAGTCCCTTTAACGCCGGGATTGAAATAATCTAGTGGGATTGCATTTCGTTGTCGAGACGCTTTGCTAGAAGGCCGTTCACCGTGACGACTATCGGGACAATGATCGTTGTTTAAATCAACATCCCACATATCGTGTATCTCGTGAAGTTAAGGTACCTGCTGAGCGTGACCTTCTCAGCCGTCATGAGATAGATTCTCGTCATGTGGGATGGTGATGTCGATAAGCACTGTCCAACGCTGGGTAGTACTCATCGACATCATCGATATCATCATCATAACACGAGCGCCAGTTCATCAGATATTTACTACTTTTTTTAAATAAGTTTGACCGCCATCTCACTTGACGTTAAGTGATGATGCGGCCTAAGATGGAGCACGCACTTCATCAATTAATTTGTTAAGTTAAGTAACAAATAACCGGTTTTTGAAAATTTTACGTGTTCCTCCTAAAGGACAAAATAATTAAAAATAGTATTTATTAAGGTGGTTCGATTTCCATACAAATGTTTTTTTTCCGTTTATGGACAAATGGAGCATAATTTTACAGTGAAATCACAGCAACTGGAATTTACTTTGGTCTTTATTTGCGGTAAATCACAATTGCTTGAATAAAACAGTAGCTATCTGTTGTCCATAAATGGAAAAAAATTGTTTGTATGGAAATCGAACCACCTTAAATATGATTATTTCTAAAGTTTTACCAAAACTGACATTTTCTGATGTGTTTTTATTTGCTTGTTTCAGAATGTAGCGACATGGCTGACGTTACTATTAGGTGTTATAAGTTTAGCCACACCAGGTAAGCACATTTTTAATATTATTTATCATTATACGCGTATATCAGACAATTTTACTGTTCATTGGACCATAGAATAGAATAGAATAGAATTATTTATTGACATAATTATTTATAACAGATACTTAAACTATGCAGGTACTATGCTTACACAGTTATCATACTGTTTAAAAAATATGTATAGTCAGTTTACAAAAATTAAATGTAGTAATTTTATTTGCTGTAAAGGGGCAATAATTGTCATGCAATCATAAAAAATCCGAATAATATAAATTAGAAAACAAAAATAATTAAATAACATATTCAATCAATACTAAATAATCTATAATAATTTAAAAACAATAATCCAATAAATTAGTCATAGTTATTATATTATTCATTCGTCACATCATTCATAACACTTCGAAAATTAAATACAATTACAAAAGAAACAAAAAATATATGTATTATTAGTATTATGTATAATAGTCATAGTCGTTTTGTAGGTATTCTTTTATACTATACAATGTTCTCTCTATCAGAAGTTTTTTTATTTTACTTATAAATATTGCATTACTGGTGGTGGTTTTAATAGTCTCTGGTAACTTGTTATACAGTACTCGTCCCATCTGGACTGGCAGTCTTTTTGCCATACACAGTCTATAGCCAATCGGCTCTAGGAAAATTTTCTTCCGTCCAGATTTCCTATCCTTTATTTCACTTACTATATATTTGTCGATGTTATTCCTAGTATACTTAAGTGTTTCATAAATGTAAAAAGAAACTGATGTCATTATTTTTAACTCTCTATAGTGGTCTCTGCAACTTTCTTTAAACTTTGCATTAGCTAAAATCCGTATAGCTCGCTTTTGCATTTTTAATATGCGTTCGAAATCACTAGAACATCCCCAGAAGAGGATGCCATATGACATGGTTGAGTGAACATAGGAGTAATAGATATCCTTAAGATTTTCCGGAGATGTAATGTGTTTCAATTGTTTTAATGCATATACACCTTTAGACATCTTTTTACAGGTTGCATCTATGTGATCTTTCCATTTCAGGGCGGGGTCTAATTGCAGACCTAGTAAAGTGACTTTGTTTGAGCTAGGGATGTCAGTTCCGTCAGCTAGCTTAACTGGAATAGTAGGTTGATTAGGAGACCTGGGACTAAAGTACATTATATTTGTTTTATCAGTATTCAACTTCAGCCCATTCATGTCAAACCAGCCATTTAATTTAGATAGAGTGTCTTTTATTTTCAAGTTCAGATTAAGTGTAGAGTCTGCTGATAAAACTATAGTAGTATCATCTGCATACTGAATTATTGTACCACCAATTTCGAGAAAAGATATGTCGTTTACAAAAATTAAGAAGAGGATATTACCTAGAGACGATCCTTGTGGGATACCTATATTAATACATGCAGGTGTGGATCTCTGTCTCTTCCTATTAATTTTTACCTCAACTGTTTGTTGTCTGTTTGTTAAGAATGATTCGATAAGTTTTAACTCTTTATTTTTAAAGCCATAAATCGTGAGCTTCTTAATTAACAGTTCATGGTTAACAGAATCAAAGGCTTTAGATAAATCTAAGAAAATGGCTGCGACCTTCAATTTATCTTCAAGACCTGCTGTAACACTCTGAATAAGATCATGTACAGAAGATATCGTTGATCGCCCGCTTCTGTACGCATGTTGGGAGTCTGAAAAAATATTGTGTCGATCGAAATGTGATGTAATGTTATTAGACATTATCGATTCGACTAATTTTGATATTGTAGGTACAATAGTGATGGGGCGATAGTTGTTGACACATGATGTATCACCTTTGCCTTTGTATAGTGGAGTTAATCTACATTTTTTAAGAAAATCGGGATAATAGTCTGACTGAAGTATATTATTAATTAAGAAGGTAAAGTGGTCACAAAGGTGGAACAGTACGACAAACAAGAAGGTACCCGATATATCGTATAGGTCCCTTGTGTCGGACTTTTTAATTTTATTTTTAGCGAAGTTCAAGAGTTGTACTGGATCAACAGTTTCAAACTTAAATTCATATTCATTTTTAACTCTACTTTTGAGAAAATTTAAGGCTGTTACTGTGTTGGAGAAATTATTTACTTTTAATTTCGTAGCTATCAATGCATAATGATTTTTTATATACTCCGCGACATTTTCTTCCGAAATTGAGACATTAGTATTACTATCTACAAGGTTCCAGTCCCATTCCTTCAGATTTTTATTCGTTTCTTCCTTAATAACATTCCAAACTTCTTTCTTTGGATTTTTGGAGTTAACTATTCTAGTTTGAATGAACTCCTGTTTATTTTTTTTAGTTTTATCATCTCTACTATTTTTCTTTTTGGTTATAATTGCTTCAGATAATTGTGGGTACTGTCGTTGTAGCTGATACAAGTCATGTATTTCTTGTTGCAGCTTTATAATTTCATTACATATCCATTGGCATTCTTTTCGGGATTTAATCATTGTATTTTTTAAAGGGAAATATATTTCAAAATTCCAGATAAATTTCATGATAAAATTTTCGAATGTATTATTATCGTATTGTTTAAATATGCTGTCCCAATCATAGGCGAGCATTGAAACGCAAAAGTCTGTTATTTTAATGTCGCTAAATGAGCGCTTTTCAATGTGTATTTTTTTTGATACAACTTTATTTTGTATCGGAATGTTTACAAACTGTGCATCATGATCTGATACGCCTGTTGCTAAGGGAGCAATTTTTATGTCAGTGCTTTGAATATTTGAGACTACACAATCTACTGATGTGTTTGAAATTCCATCATATCTAGTTGGGAAATCAACTGAATTTCTATAGCCACATGGTTGCATTATATCATTTAACTTAGTTTTATTTGATGATTCTACTAAAAAGTTAATATTCCAATCTCCAGCTAAAATAACACTTCTGTTAGAGAGATTGGCCAGCAAGTAAAACAATTTTTCCATGATTGAGGAAAACACCTTAAAGTCACCGTTTCCTGTTCTATACATACCTATTATTAGATAGTTGTTTCGGTGGACATTAATTTCCACAGATGCTAACTCACAGTGAAACTCTACTGATAAATTATCCACTTTTTTGAACGGCTTATAAGTGAATTTATTACTGACAAATATTGACACACCACCATGTATGCGTTTCTTTCTAACAAAAAAATTAGCATGACTATAACCCTGAATTACAATATTGGTAACATTACTTTCATTCAGCCATGTTTCACACAGTACTAAGACATCAGGCTTATATGTTTCTATAATTCCTTGTAACATCAAGGCTTTTTTAGTATTAAGAGATCTAATATTTTGATGGATTATTTTGAAGTTACTATTATTTAACCTACTGACATTTTGACTGGGTTTCTGTCTAAAAAACTGTTTTCAGAGTTACAGTTAATCTCTGATGTCAATTTAAAATTATTATTACTAGAATTACTGTCTGGAGTCAAATAAATTAAATTATTGTAATAACATATCTTAGATGTCAAATTTTTAACAATTTCATGACCCATAAACCTTATGAAGTTCTTCGACAAAGTATTTTGGGACACGAAGAATGGCTTATCATATAAGCTCATATCTATGACTGACATATACTGATACTGCAGCGCCAGTTTGTACAAGTATACATTGATTTTATACCTCTTTACATTGTTTTTATAATCCAAGTTATTTACGTATCTATAGGGCAAGGTTGAAATTTGTAGCTTAAACTTTTTCGTTGTACATAAATATACCAGGTCTCTAACACTCTCTAATTTGTAGTGAGATAGCCGACTAGAAATAACAATTATTTCATCGTTTTCATTCATATCTTTAGTTAAGGTTTCAATATTCTTTACTATTTCATTAAAAGTAGCGTCAGGTTTGCAGATAGATGTAATAATATCATTGTTGAAGTTGCCCTTTAGAATAAGATGTTCCGCGAGAGATTTACCAAAATTGTCGCACATGATCAAGATATGTTTCTGTTTAACATTATTTTCTCGTTGCGTAGAAGAAAATGACTTGTCAGTTATTGTCATACAGGGGATAGTGTTTTCTGTAACATTTTTCTTTTCACTCAAAAGTGAAACAGTAGAGTAAAAATTCGTAGATGTTTCGGGCATAGAATTAGAGTTATTAATAGAAATTTCATTTCTATGTTCATTACAGATATCTTTTTTCTGAGTTTTGTTTATGTTTTGTTCATTATCTTTATCATTTTTCTCCAAGTTTGTATGTAATGACTTCTCTAGGTTTTTAAGAGATATTGTCATAGTTTTGAGTTGTATGTTTTCATTTTGTAAACTCACTACCTGCCCTTTTAGAATTAGAATATGTTCATTTAGTGAGTCAATTTTTGCTTTGTATTCGAGTTCAGTTGTTTGTTGTAATTTTTCAAAGAGAGTGGCATTTTTTTCATGCATCTGAATAATCTTCAAAGCGTTTTCACATTCGTTTAAATCATTTAGTCTGGTTTCTGTAATTTCCTTGAGTTTAGTCTTTTCAGATGACACGTCAATTATTTCCGCCTCTTGTTCGGCGAGTTTTGATTTCAGTTGCCCAATCTGATTAGTTAGGCGTTTAAATTCTTCTGCGCACTCTTCTTGCTCATTAAGTAATTTAATGTTCATTTTTTGCGTTTTTTCGAGATCTAAAGTCAAAGCTTTTATTCGGTTACGCGCCTCCGTCAAAGCACTTTGGCCCCGTGTCTGTGGCATTTTTCGAATATTTTTTTTAATAATAATTAGTAAAAAAAAACTGGAAGTAATCAACACTTGTCGAAAACGAACACTCTCAGTTGGGTTTTCTGTGTAGTTAACTTGTGCTAAAAAAGCTGGTAATAAATATTTATGCCGAGGAAAATTGCTTTCATATAAAAGTTGAATAAAATATCATTTATTTTTCGTAGTGTTATGCCATGATGCAACTAGCGCCACCAGGTAAGTTTTTCTTGAGTTACGCAGGTATAGGCGTCACTTATCAAATCTGCATTCAATGGTTTAAATATATGTAGGCATCCAGTATGTCAAATAATATTAATGCACCTCAAAAGATGGCGCTATAAGGTGCTTTGTAATGTGTAGGTAAGTAATATTATCAGGATGTACGTTTAACCACTTTTTAGAAAATACTGGCACTTTTACCACATCAGAGGAGAAAAAACTGGCACTTTTACAGCAACACAAATCGTAGGAAATGAACTATCATGGATATGACTATAGATTCAAAGAATGATTTTTTCACTTATACTTCGCACAATTTTTACGTAATAACCATCTAACTATGTACGATTTAAACTTTTAACGTTGAAATAGTACTTTAATCACACATTTCACTGTTTCCTTTTACAATTATAGATAGATTTATAATTATTTTTTTATGTAATATATATAGTAATTCAATGTAAATTAAATAAATAAAATACCTTTTACGAGCAGCATGTATCTTAATCACCTAATTTGCCATCTCAATACCAAAACAACAGAGGACCAAAAGTAAACAATAGCGATTACTCCCACGGCAACCCACGGCGTGTTTGCGACCTAGAGTTACCTAGTCCTACTTGTATACATCGTAAATGTGTTATAGCCAAAGAGTAAGAATTGCGATAGAGTTGCCATCTCTCAGACATTGCTGTTCCAATTTTTTCATTTGATATAATTATGCGTTTTAAAAGTATTGGACGACGGTAGTTTGTTTTGCCGTGACTTTTAAAATATCACCACTAAAAAGATTTTTTTAGTAATAAATAGGCTTACGTTTGACCGTCATCTCACTTGATGTTAAGTGATGATGCGGTCTAAGATGGAGCACGCTTACCTAGAAGATACCGATTCACTCTCGACTTGAAGACACCTAGATTATATCCATCGGGGAATACCCACTCAAGTTACACTATTTATAATGATTAATATAAATAATATTTTTTATCCTTTTTTATGGTTGACAAGCTTGGTGTTTGACAATATGACCTTTATGTTTAGTGATGTTTAGTGACGGCAAGGTCGAAAATGGTAAAGCACACCTGCTAGCCTGGAACAGAACTGGCTATGGAGTGAGGTTACCGGAACACACCGTTAGGTGCTTGGTGGCAGATTTTCAACATGAAGGTGGTAGGTAGCCAACCGAGTACTAGAAAATGATATACAAGTCATTTCCTCACGATGTTTTCCTATTGCTATTCGTCTGTTTCTCTAAGTAGTAGTGTTATTATGAAAGAGAGGATATCGTTTATAGTTGTCAATATCGTGTGCGTAAGTTGGTCTGCATAAAGTAACCGATGGTAGGTACAGAATTCAAAAATAATTGTGTATATACATATAGGTATGTATATGGTCAACTTCGACACAGGTAAAGTAATCAAATAGGACATTAATCTTAAAATTGTCAATGTAAATAAATTATATACATACATAATTATTACACGTAACATTGATAGCCTACGCCAAATTGAATTAATTACGAGGTTTTAGTTCTGTTAAGAGCCATATCTATCAAATTTTAATCATGTGTTGAGTTTTAACGCCAACGTAAAGCAAATTATGTGCTGATATTATGGAAGACTGTAATAATTACGCATAAAAAAAAAATGTTTGAAATTCAATTACAATCACGTATGTAACCAAATTGATTAAACAATATTCGATAAAAAATGGCTGAGATACTCAAACGGTATCGTATTTCTTCCAAAGCTCTAAACGACACGGTTACACGGAACGGCACAACTAAACCGGTCATTGTACGTTTATTCATTAATATAAACAACTTTTACTTTAAGACCAACACTGAAATTGCAATAAAATATCATTCCAAACATTTTTTTTAATTTTAGTGACATTTTTCTATGGAAACGATGTTTTTCCTGTCCATTCGGTTTGGTACTACCGTTTTGCGTACCCCTGTTGCGGCCTTATTGTAAAGATTAACTGTAACGTTTGGCTTGTTTTTCACAAAACTTTGTTCGATTATAACAAATTGGGGTCTGTCAATATCACGTAGAAAGATGCAAAAACACCATCAAAAGCACTTTTTACGCTTTTGTAGATTAAACGCTTTGTTTAACGCATCAATTGATTTTGTCACACTTCCGACATTACCAGCGGTGTAGCTGTTGCGACTCATGTAATGTAATATCTTTACAGACGTTCGGGTTGGGCTAGTGTTGATGTAAGAGAATTATTGACGTTGAAGACTTTTTTTAAAGTCTTCAACGTCATTTTCATTTTACTGGACTCTATTCAACAAAATACAAAATTATTTATTTACAAAAACGTTGAACATGAAAATTTCGTGTACATATATTTGCTATGTAAGCTTATTAGGGGTTACAATATTAACTACTCATGCATGTGCTATAAACTAGTAGTAATTTGCGTTTTTTTTTTTTAATTTTTTTTTTTTTTTTTATGTCACAAATAATGAGACGAACGAGACGCTCTCCTGATGGTAAGAGATAACGCCTGTCCATGACCATTACAGCGATACACAGAACTTTGAGTAACAAAACAAAGTCCAGGGCATCGCTGCTTTGGTACATGTTTGGTATATGTACTTATTTATTAAAAGATAATATTAATAACATTATTTTAAATAACTTGAGTTGTGTTGGAAGACAATGTATCGTCATATACTATTCCTGCGATATACTAAGTTTATAGTTATTTGTGTGGATTTAATATACAGCCTGTGTGAACAATTAAGAATTTACCTATCTAAATTTACTTGGTGGTAAATCTCGATAGCAGGTGGTCATTCAAGTTGGTACCACCGCTGTACCAGTTATTCTGCCGCCAAGCAGAATAACAAAGTACTTTACACACTAGCGTAAAGTACTTTGACTAACCATAGAATGTCTCAAAGTCATAAGCCCCAAAGCATCTTCAATTTGTTACTCTTAAGTTTTGTGTATCGCTACCATTGTTATGAACATGTGATGTCATACCATGCAGAGAACGTCTCGTTTATCTAATTTTAGTAAAAAGAGATAACATTTGTCGAAAATTTAAAAACAGCCCTAGCTAACTTTACCACATCTCTATTTTACGGATGAAGCACTGCAACATTATAATAATTTAATTTTATCTTCTATTTTCCGCTGCATTAGTCACAGCCATTTCATACTTTTCTAGGCCACTATACCGCGGAACGAACATTGATATCAGGTAGGTTTACGTTTATTACACCATGTCTGGGAGTAGGTACAAATGGTGAGCAAATAAAAATTGATTTGCTCTCAAAAAATAAAAGTATTGAGTTGTTTAATGCCAAGTTTTCGTGCGTCAGACTTGCAGTAACTTAAAAATGGCTCCGGTTTGATTTATCTTTTGTTTTGTTCTCCTGAATTATAACAAAATTAGGAAAAGCCCAAAGAAACAGCCATAAAATCGAAAAACAATTGGTAATTGTTATGGGAATTTCCAGTTCAGATTTCTTTCAATAGGTGGCGTTCTAGCAGATCTATCGTTTCACAGCTGTTAACTCTTATTCGTTTCGCGCGGTTGTATGAAATTTAGTTTCTTCATTTCAAATCAATTTTAAGTGATACCAACTTTACCGGTTCATTTAGTTTATTCATGAATTCTAGATTCAGTATGCAAAAGATGTTAGGAGTTACAGTTCACATTTTTATCGCTAGGACTTCCATCGAATGTCTCAAAGTAAAGCGCCAGAAAAAGTGCCAATGTAACGAAGCCCTGGACTTTGTTTTGAAATTCAAAGCTTCGGGTATCATAAGAAGCTTGTCGTTTGTTTAATTACTTTTACATAAAAAGTAGTCATTAATTTTTTTTACCAATTTTTCCAGCTCTATCAAGCGAGCCTCGAGTGGTGTGCTATTACACCAACTGGTCCGTGTACCGGCCCGGCACGGCGCGATTCAACCCACAGAACATCAATCCTTACCTCTGCACGCATCTCATCTACGCTTTCGGAGGATTCACTAAAGACAACACACTGAAGCCCTTTGACAAATACCAGGATATTGAAAAAGGTATGTTTGTTACATTTTGGGCGCCACTTTCTCCTTTCCAGGAACTTTCAGACTTCTACCAAATTTGATTGCTCTTTAGTAGGTTCAGCGAGAAGAATTTTAAATCAACGTATAACATATTCTATAAGCGTATTTTTTTTATCAACAAACCGGCTTGCTTTGCACCGCCATTTGGCCTGATGTTAAGAGAAGATTTGATCTACCATGGAGCACGCTTGCCTAGAAGAAACCGATTCACTTCCGTCTTGAAAATACTTAGATCGTATCTGATAACACCTGCTCCACTATTTCACTGTTCTACTAGGGTATTCTACTGTTTGTTTTGTTTTAAATACGTAATGAAAAACGTTCCTTGTAGAACGCTTATTGATATCGAGAAGGGCTAGAATCGATTTTTACCTATTCTATGCTTAGACACCTCTGAATAATTTCCCATTATTTCTAGGTGGTTACGCCAAGTTCACTGGTCTCAAGACTTACAACAAAAACTTGAAGACCCTGCTCGCTATCGGCGGCTGGAATGAAGGTTCAACGAGGTTCTCACCCATGGTCGCTTCCAGGGAGAAGAGGAAGGAGTTCGTTAGGAACGCTATCAAGGTAACCTTCTTTACTTTTTTATGGTTCATATCTAACCACCAGCAGATGTTTTGACAGATGAATTTGATTGTCTGTTCTGCATTTTTTTTTCTTTGGTTTTGTCGTCGCGTTTTAGCATTTGCCAGTGTCAAGTAATTATATATTTTCAAGTTTCAAAAGTTAAATAAGTGTCATCGTAGCTAGTTTTAGTCAAAGTCCAGTCTTAGTCAAGTCCAGTTCGTGTCAGTCGAGTCCAGTCATGCTTTAGTAAAGTAGTGGCGACTTTACTAAAAAGCTTCGATGGACTTTTGGAAGCAACACGAAAAGTCATGTTTCACCACATTATATCATTTTCCCACACTCCCGCTTGTAATTCGGCACTTTATGAATAAAACACCACCATTTTTATGCATAAACACTCGACAAAACGACAACTAGTTTTGGAAAAAAATACAACGGAGCGACACGACTCTTCCCGCGTTCCCGCCAAAACTCTTTCTGCATTTAGATGCTACGTATATCTTTATATATGTCTAACTTATACTTAGGCATATATATTAACCCGGTCATATCCTTGGCTTAATTTCCATATGCACGCCTCGTTTTCTACTGGTTTCTGAAATCTTTCCATTCTAAGGTTGCCTGGAATAGGCTTTTAGCGATAAGGCCACCAATTGTTACACTTGTTTTTAAGTTTATATTTTTCTATCGTCTTTGATATCTATCTTTGGTTTGAACAACAAAGAGTTCTCAGAGTTCTAAGAGTTCTAGAGATCTATCTATTTAGTGTTGCACAAGTTCCCGACACAGATATATTTTAATCCTTGTATTCTCTGATTTACCATTATAGTCCTTCTTTGATTTATTTCCGAGCTTTGCTACCTGTATGTATATTACTGGGCAGAGGTAATGAGATAAGGGTCTATGGTATCGTAATTGTGGTGCTCATTATTTTGTGATACGTATGCACAAGGGTTTCACCAGCCTCCTTCTAAACACCTGTCAGGTTTGATTAGTCTGCTTAAAACAAACGTCTATGAATATAAAGCTTTACCTATTCGTTCAATTTACTCAATCCAAAATATTTGCAGTTCCTCAGACAAAATCGTTTTGATGGTCTGGACTTGGACTGGGAGTATCCGGCCTTCCGCGACGGAGGCAAGCCCAAGGATCGTGAGAACTACGCCAGGCTGGTAAAGGAGCTGCGCGAGGAGTTTGAGCGGGAAGCTGAGAAGACCAGGAAACCCAGACTACTGCTTACTATGGCGGTGCCAGCTGGTATCGAGTATATACAGAAGGGATTCGACGTAAAGACTTTGAACCAGTTAGTATATTGTTTTCTCTATAGTAATTTTCATTTATGTATTTTTCATATTGAGCCTTTTTAGCGGTTATAAATATGAACGGAAAACAGGGCTGTTTTTATTAACTACTAGCTGCGTCTCGCGGTGTTACCAGCTACATGTTTTTGGGATAAAAAGTAGCTTATGTGATAATCCAGTCTCAGCTATCTCCATACTAAATTTCATCCAAATCCGTTCAGTAGTTTTTGCGTAAAACAGTAACAAACCATCCACTTTTACATTTATAATATTAGTGGGATCCCGCTGCTGGTCGCAGTGTTGACCAGATTGGTAGTCTTGGCAGGTACCTCCTATAGGTAAAGCACACCAAGCCTGAAATGGGCTCTCAAGTGAGGCTGCCGGAACACACCGGTTAGTTAGATGTTTGGCGGCAAATCTTCAATTTGAGCTAGCCAGCCGGGTACTAGAAAGTACCACCATGCTATGGTTTCCTCACGATGTTTTCCTTCACCGGCAGCTCAAGCTCTTTGTTGGGGCTTGAACCCAAGCCCTTCGGCATGTGAACACCGCGCCAACCACAGAGCTATCATCGCTACAAAAAAAAGGCAATGTGCTTCATCCTTGGCCACACTCAAATCTAGATCTATTTCATGAAAAAAAAACTAGATATACACTCCCTCGTATATAGCAAGATTGTTATCAAACGCAAGCTAATTTTTGACTAGCGGATGCCTCACGTTTCACCCGCGTAGTTCCCGTTCCCGTGGGAATACAGGGATAAAAAGGAGCCTATGCCACCCAAGGATAGTGTAGCTTCCCAACGGCGAAAGAATTTTTGAAATCGGTCTAGTAGTTTCGTAGCCTATTCAATACAAACAAACAATAAAATCTTTCTTCTTTATAATAGTATAGATAGATAGATTAAATAAAATGACAGTAGCTGCTGTTTATTCACGAAGCTACTTAAAGTCACGCACGACTTACATTGAGATCCCCATGCGTTGACATGCTAATACAATTGAGCAATGGTTTGCATGCTTACCACCTCGTGGGCTACTTATCAAACAACATTGAAAGTTGCCTTAATTGCCAATTCAGGGTCACGTTACTCAATGTTTTGATTACAGCACAAGTGATAGACAAATTGTAGAAGAAGAATATAATAATTAACTCAAAGTAGTTCCTTCGTCGTTAGTGGTCAAATATGTCCACAGCAAATAAAACTGAAAATATTTTGTTATCGAATTTTATTACGCTGACATTTTTATTTTAAATAATACTTCTTTGTTAATATATATAAATCTACACAATATTATAAAGAGGAAAGATTCAACACATTTATTGAACAAAATATTTTTTTTTAAATTAAAGCTATTTAAAAAATTTATACAAAAAACTTAATCTAAAAGTCCGTCAGAGGAGGGGATATGTGGCCAGAATGCTGGCAGCATTGCCAGCTGCCGGCGCCGATTTCAAAAATTATTTTACTGTTGGAAAGTTACATTATTCCTTGGTGACATAGGCTACTTTTTAGCCCTGTATTCCTACGGGAACGGGAACTACGCGGGTGAAACCGCAAGGCGTCCTAGTCGTTTATATAACGCTCAAAATATGTTTACGTAATTATGTTTATCATACTATGAAATTAGATGTCAACTCGTGATAACAGTATTACATGATGAGTGACCGAAACGTCGAGGTAAAGAAACAAAACTAATTTCAAAGTATTTTGGGCGCGATCAAACTTCGGTGATAAATATAATTATAATTATGTTAAAATCGCGCAGATTTAAAAATTATATTTAAGTGTCAAAAAGACTTCCTATGAACTAGGTAATTATTTTATGGAATTAATAAGTAAATAAGTCAAAGAGCTTTTACATCTGTATCTGTACGAAAATCTGTACATTTGTACATTTGTGTTATCTTTGTTATGGAAACGAACATAAAATCACGACTAAAGTACCAATTTTAAAGCCTTTCAAAAAATGGCTACAATTATGGAAATTTCGCCAAGGATGCCAGTGCAAGCTTTATCACTGATTCCACATCTACGTGAATCAGAACGGCATTTTCTCGCCCTGTTTACACATAATCTAAACCGTTTACAGCGAGAGCAATTCAAATGATGAAACTCCAAGAACATTTTGAAATATATAACACATTCGGTAGCCAAGGCTCTGTTAGTTCAGAATGAATGAATGATGTAGCACTGCATCATGAGTATACGAGTAGGACCTGGGTTTGGTTCCCATCCAGGGCAAACGTTCATATGACGAACATAGATGTTGGGTGTTCTAAATGTATGTATTTACAAAACAAAGTATCAGTTTTATAAAAATGGTGGTGTTTTATTCATAAACTGTCGAATCACAAGCGCGGGCGTGGGAAAATGATATAATGTGGTGAAACATGACTTCCAAAACTCTATCGAAGATTTATAGTAAAGTCACCACTACTTTACTAAAACCAGATTGGACTTGACTGTAACGGACTGTACTTGACCAAGACTGGATTTTGACTATAACTATAGCTACGAGGCAACTTATTTAGTTTTTGAAACTTGAAAATATAAAACACTTGACACTGACAAATGCACAAAACGCGACGCCAAAACAAAAAAAAAAAAGAATAATAATATTAGCCTCGATTTACTCGATTGTAACTTAATTGGTGCTGAGATGGACTATACAATACCCGGAAAGCGTAAACCAATTTACTGATACCATCAATTATGTTGTACAGTAAACATCCACTTAATTATATATAAGTAGGTACGAGTATATGGGAGACCATGACCTTTAAAACCATTTTAAAGGACTGCAAGATGTTCATTTTTATCCTTGCTTATAATCGAGTTAATGACTTGTGTCAATTTATTATATAAAAATTAATAATGGTTAATGATAAAAGCTTGAATCAGCTTGAGGCGTTGGAGTCCAAAAATACGAACTAATAAATTCATTAGCAATCACTCCCTGCACTCTGAAGAAGTGCTGCATCGCAAACCACGTCTTCAAAAAACAACAAGCGCGATGGCGGTCAAAGCTTATCTGTTAATAAAAAAACCTTTTTTCCACAGATACTTGGACTGGATGAACTTGCTTACATACGATTACCATTCCGCGTTCGAGCCAGCAGTGAACCACCACGCCCCACTCTACCCCCTGGAAGAGCCAAACGAATACAGCGTCGACACGGAACTTAATATTGTAAGTATTCCATTTTCAGACATCCAGATTCTAAAAGGTTTAATTAAGTCTCAAAGTAATGAGTGCCAAAGCAGCAATGCCTTAGACTTGATTTTGCTACATACAACACGCTATTAAATATTTGCGTGATCACTGAGTGCTGACTTGATCGGAACAACCGTTGTTGTTGTTATAGATTACAAATGGTATGTTTGTGGCCTTCGGTTCACAGTAGAGCTGGTCGTAGGAACAAAACTACAGTATAAACTAGACACCTACCTTGACACAGGCTGCCTAAAAGTATTTCAAGTCTAGATTTTCAGACGGCCCGATTTAGAAATCATCTAGCATGAACAATCGATTAGCTTTAGACATCCTTTTGATTAGCATTAATAAACTAACTTAGCGTGGCGACCCAAGTATTGCAGGTGCTCAAAAAAGAAACGTTAGATTAGTGAAGCTCCTGTACCTACTTGTATTTACAATTTTCGATATTTTAGATACTTACTAGATGTTATTCGATGTTTTAAGTACAAGATAATTTTAACCTAACATAGGTGTCAATTGAAATGTAACTGTTTTATTATGTAAAACTAGAATGAAATTAAAATGAATAGATAAGGCTAAATATTTAGATTATATGAATGTAAAATTAAAATTAAAATTAGTACAAACATAGTAAATATATTCGTTAGCACTAAGGATTATATATTGATAGAATTAATATACGTTTTACATACATATGTCTAGATTTTGGATGGAATGGTAGTCAAACCTAACCTGGAGCTACTACAAACTTTTTTTTATGGTTGATATGTGATAGTGTGGTCGAAGATGGTAAGCACACCGCTAGGGATGAAACTGGCTCTCAAGTAGTAGCTAGCTTGTCGAGTACTATAAAATACCTTGCCACCACGCTATAGTTTCCTCACAATGTTTCTAACCACTGAATTATTTCTTGAGATAGTTTACATTACGAAACTTTAAAAATGAATAACATCACTTTTTTTCAGGACTATACCATCAAATTCTACCTGGAGAACGGCGCCGACGCTGACAAGCTGGTCCTCGGTATCCCGACGTACGGCCGCTCCTATACGCTCTTCAACGCAGACGCCGTGGAAATCGGCTCCCCTGCCGACGGCCCAGGGGAGCAGGGCGACGCGACCAGGGAGAAAGGTTACCTGGCTTACTATGAGGTTAGTTGAAAAGTACTCAGAAGTATATCTGAAGAAGGCTTAAAATACACGTCTGATAACAAGTATTATTTGTTTGGAGATGTTTAAAGTTAAGAAAAGTTTTTCAACAACAAGCAGCATATTATCTGAGCTGTAATTCCTTCTAGATCTGCGAATCCTTAAAATCAAAACCGAACAAGAAGCGCAGCGCTTCTGATGAAGATTCGGAAGAGTACGAGGATGAAGAAGAAGAGGAAGAGGAAGAGTGGACGGTGATGCATCCCAACCCAGACGCCATGGGACCCGTCGCGTTCCGCGGGAACCAGTGGGTAGGGTACGATGACATCGATATCGTCAGGAAGAAGGGAGAGTACGTCGCTGAAAATGGACTTGGAGGTGGGTACTTAGTATTATGTGAAAAATTACCTTACGTTGCTTTTATCTAAAAACACATTGAGATCGAAGACGGACCACATTTGTCAAAATACGTTATTTCTCGTTCATCATCATCTCAGCCGTAGGACGTCCACTGTTGAACATAAGCCTAATAATTTCAATGAAGACCGGTTGAGAGCGGCTCGAATCAAGCGCATTCCTACGGTCTTCATGAGGTCGTCTGTCCACCTTGTGGGCGGACGGGCTACCCTGCGCTTGTCTCTAGTCTTGATCCGTGGTCTCCAGAGCTTTACAACCCAAACGACTGCCACTACAACTTACTAATTCGCTGGGCTATGTCGGTAACTTTAGTTCGTCAACGGATCTCCACATGCCTATTCATCTTCGAACTTTTCATCTTCTATCCCATCCTCGTCGCCAGTTAATATGTATGTAGATAGAGGTCAAAATAATACACGTACTCGGTTGAAACGCTCGTTTATTACTGGCTCGCCTGCCGAGCCGGAGTTACAACGCTAACCGATATACAAAGGGGGAGGCGCATATACATCAAGATGTCGAGCTCTCGTTGCATCAGAAAAATGAATGGCAGTATCTTTAGTAATGTTGTCGTTGCAGGTATAATGTTCTGGTCTATCGACAATGATGATTTCCGCGGGAACTGCCATGAGAAGCCCTACCCGCTCATCGAAGCTGCGAAGGAAGCTTATATCTCCAAGTTTGGGTAATGTCCTACAAAAACACTGATTTTATTTGTTCCATTTTACCTTTTACTAACTTTAACCTATAATATTCTATTATATCAGTAAGCCCATTTAAACAGGCCTAAAATATAAAATAATTATAATGGTTTGTTTAGGTTAGCCACAAGGACTAAAAGAAGCATTTGTAGCGATGATAGCTCAGTGGTTAACGCGGTAGGTTCGCATGCCGAAGGGCGTGGGTTCAAACCCTAACAATGAGATTGAGCTGCTGGTGAAGGAAAACATCGTGAGGAAACCATAGCATGGTGGTAGGGTACTTTCTAGTACTCGGCGAGCTAGCTACCACCCTCAAGTAGAAAATCTGTCGCCAAGCATCTAACGGTGTGTTCCGGCAGCCTCACTTGAGAGCCAGTTCTATTCCAGGCTAGGTGTGCTTTACCATCTTCGACCACACCTTTACTTAACATCAGGTGAGTTGTGGTCAAACGCCAACCCTGTCAACCATAAAAAAATACAAATAGAGTACATTTACTTTTTAAATTGAAAAAAACTGCCAATTTGTGAATTGTGAATCGTAAATATTTTTCAACAATTTTACATAATATACGTGTGTAATTAAAAAAAATATCATTTTATCATTCGCTGTGGGATTAGTGGAGGTCGAATCACACTGAGCTAGTTTTTTTACTAAAACAAATTTTCGACAAGGCCAACTCTGAAATCGCAAAAAAATCACATGCCACAATATTTACATTTCATAATAACGGTTAACGAACTTTTTTTAAACAGTTAATTTGTTTTTACAATTTTTCGTTCTAAAGCGCCTTAATTTTTGTGATAGTAACTCTCTTCCAGCTGTCTGACAGCAGCTAGCTAAAAGACATCAACGCGTTCTCAACAACAAACATATTATAATTAATCTTTAAACATGGTATCTATCTACCAAACAACCATTACACACTTTATTGATATATTTGAGTCTTTAAATAACGAGATCTTTTCTAGATAATAGGTACTTTGGACCATATCAACAACTGTTACTGCTGCACTAACTATTATATGGTAACAGTTTGTGCAGCACGGTTTTATTAAACTAAGCTATCATTTTTCATCCGGATTGGAATAACAGCTACTCGGATCATTATTTTTATTTTAGCATAAATAATGTCTTCCTCTATTTCTTTAATCTTTTAAAAAATCATTATAATCTTAATTTATCGACGTACCGTTTTTTTTTTTCTTTTTCTTTACCAAAATAGTAAAATATATTTGTAAACTCTTCTGGGCATAAGTATTAGTATGAAATGTAATTATAAATAAAATAATGAATTGAAATTGAAGTGAAATATAATTAATCTTTATGGGCGAATACTTTACAATTATCGTTTTACTTTACATTAAATTTATTCTGATTAATTTCCCACGTGATTGAAAACGATATTTGATTCGTTTTTCAGAAGCGTTGACAACTCTGTCTTGAAGGCCTCCAAACCTGCCAGCAAGTCAAGCGGCGGCAGACGCAGGAACCGACCCAAGTCCACCTCCAGTACCACCACCACGCCGAAACCAGCTTCCAAGTAAGTAAATTATACATAAGTCATAATAACAATACAATACAACAATAAGTTTGAGATACAGTCCTGTGATTATAAATCTAAAGTAAAACAGGTCAGGTTGCAAGGTAGTGGTGACCTAAGCAAGGTAAGCGGAGCTTTAGTCAAAAACCCTCAAAGTTTGAACCATTTTCGAGTACAATGTAGTATAAAAATATACACCTTTCCACGGACTTATGTAGCCCCTAGTAACGGCTACTAGTACCTGCCCTACTAGTATGGGATAAGCTTCACAACCACAAGACAACCTGTTATTCTGAGGCGAGATTAAAGTCACGAAAAACGCTTTGCTATCTGAAACTTATATCAATGTCATAATAGTTACATACAAGTAACTAACTAAATATCACGTTTCATTATTTTAGGAGCAACAAACGCAAGAGCGCAGTTTCAAGCACGCCTTCTTGGAACGTCACTCCAGAACCGCCGACGACTCCGGACCCAGGATCAGGTAATTTTTTTTATTCTAACACAGTGTCAGTCGCTCTAAAGTGAAATTAAACCAGAGTGACAAATGATACTAAAAGTATCGCATGGTCCAGACCATAGTTCCGCTGACAATGATCTTTGCATTTGTCCACAGACTTCAAGTGTGTAGACGAAGGTTTCTTCCCTCATCCACGCGACTGCAAGAAATACTTCTGGTGTCTCGACTCTGGACCCTCCAACCTCGGCATTGTGGCTAACCAGTTCACGTGTCCTTCAGGTAAGATTCAATCCCCTACATATATAGTATACACACAAAGCCTTTATAACACATATAAAATAAAAAAGATGTTAACAAATAAATTAGTGAAATTTTGGCAAAAGAAGAGCGTCTCATTCACGTTTCTTGTCATAAAAAATGTAACTATCTTTCTAGGTTTGTTCTTCAACAAGGCAGCTGACTCTTGTGATTTTTCCCGCAACGTGCTCTGCAAGATCCCAGCGTCAACCACAAAGGCACCCACCACGAAGGCTGCTACCACCGTCACCACCACCACCACCACCACCACCAAGAAGCCCGTCAGGCTGAGCACCAAGAGCTCCGTGCTGTTCAGGACTAGCACCACGACACCTGAGCCCGAAGTATGGGATCTTTTCACATATATATAACATGTATCAATACATAATGTCACGCAAAATATACAATCAATTTTAAAGTCAAGTCAAAGGCCCCTGCGCGACGTGCTCTGACCAAAACTTCCCAGAACGCATTCCCTTGCTGGATGGCTGGAGAAATCCTATGAGCCAAAAACAACCCCGACCTATCTCTTCCTAATCTCTTCCTTTCTGGGTCAAACGATTTTAATATGTTTTACTATGGATTGCTATCCTGACTTTTCTCATTTTAAATGTTTATTATGTACTCTTTTGCAGAGTGAAGAATATGAAGACGTATCTGCGGATGTTACTGATGAAGACGCAGAGGACCCCAAAGTGATCAAGGAACTGATTAATCTCATTAAGAAAGTTGGTTAGTGTTTTTCAAATTTTAACTATCAAGAAATAATCATTAATAAATAGGAATTTAAAACAAAGGTGACACTGAAAAATGTGTTTTCAGAGATGGTATAAATATGGAAATGTTATTTATTTATTTTATGATCACCAATATTGTGTACATTATCGCAAAATCTAAAAATTAAAAAAAAATCTGTAAATAGATAAATGTCACAACAGAGCTAAGTGAAGACGACATGCAATAACAATAATTCATTTTAAAAAGAAATAATAATTAGAACAATAAATAAGTCTTTTTAATTTTTTTAAGACTTCGTGAAGACCATATCTGATACACTCATTGATGATCGACTTTCATAACAAAAGTATTGGAAAAGAGTGGTACACGTATTTCTGTTATAATGGGAGTGGTACAGTCGAATATTGACAACATTCCATCAAATAAAATAGAAAAAAAGTGTTGGAAACGTCGGAATATAGAGCCTAAACATAATCATCAATTAAGACATTATTCTGCTCGTGGAACTTTTAAATTGATACTCAGTCGACTTGTTCGTGTTCCAGGTGGCGTGGAACAGCTTGAGAAGCAGCTGCATCTGGCGGAGTCGGGCTTTAGCGCAGGCTCTAGCTCGAGCTCCACGGCGGCCACTTCACCCGCACCCTTCAACACCAAGCTCTACCAGAAGGTGCTAGAGAGGGCGCGCGGGAACCAGTCAGTATCATTTTTATTAATTGTCTTATACCTCAGATAGAACTACCTCACGAGGTGATAAAAGCCGTAAAGAGTTGTGTGTCTTGGAAGAGGCTAACGTCCAGTGGTGGACTATAAAATACTTTTTTGTTTTATTTTCATTTTATTAATACGTTGGAATGGTTAAAAATTCATATGACCAATTAAAATTGCAACAAACAAAAATGTTCAGGTTGTCAACCTCCGAGGTATTTCAAAATGTAATATTAGTAATTATATCTAATAGTTGTGTTAAATAATGTGTATGTACTATTGGTAGGTATAAACAAAGTGACATTCGGTTAGCGATAATGCTAATAGAAAAGTAAAAAATGTACGGGATTGACATAAGCTGTCGATATGTCACGTGGATAGCTTATGTCAATTCCGTACAGTATCGAATGTTATTTTGTCTAAGTCTTCTAGTAACTGATGGAATATTTACGTATTCCTGGATCAACTTACATGATGAATACAAAATCCCCTTTTTGGTTTAGTACCTACATTAGAAAAATAAAATTCTTTTAATTGTAATATTACAATATGCACCACACTAAGCGATAAGGTCAATATGCAACACACTAGGACATAAGGTCTCGTTTTCGAAAAATCTACTTCAATTTTCGCTACATATTTTTTTATCAAAAAGACTGTTAGCTGTAGTTAGACGTGCATAAGTAGATACATAATGTTGACATTTTTTTTTTACATGGAAAACAAACAGCTTCTAACTTTGAAAATAAATAGGAGATAAATTGTTAATTAATTAACAATTTTTTTTATTTATTTTTTTGTTTTATTTGTAGATTCTCGGGAGTCAACAGCATCCTGCAGAACGCGAACAGCCGACGCGGGCCGCAGAATCAAGGCCTAGAACCTAGTGGGGATAAGGACAGGCTGCTCAAGAAAGATCGCCCACAGTAAGCAACTTTACCTAACTAGCTAATCCGATGCCCATTTGCAATCACATTTTCTTTTTGTTAAAGTTATCATGGCTTTCGGAAATTATCATAGTCTGGTTTTGGTTCGCTGGGGAAGATTTCGTAGAAGGCGCACACTTTATCAGAGACAAAGTTTTGTTATTCAACAGCGTTTTTTTTATGCTTGTCAGACTAGGTGTATAGCCACAGCTCACTTGATGTTAAGTGACGGTGTGGTCGAAGATGGTAAAGGACACCTTGCCTGGAATATAACTGGCTCTCAAGTGAGGCAGCCGGAACACACCGTTAGGAGCTTGGCGGCAGATTTTCAACTTAGCTAGCCAGCCGAGGACTAAAAAATACCCCACCATCATGCAAAAGCGTTTACGAATAATTATCAAACCATCATCTTCTATAGATTCCTGCATTCATTGCTTAGTTTTATTATTTTGACTGTGAGGCCTTGTTAATGTATTCTTGCCAGGTAATTTTCCTTGATACAGCCGTGCCTTGTGAATCATACACAATATGTACAAAAAATTATACGAGTACCATAGGTTCCTTTCAATTATTCAGGTACACAACCATCAATCGACAACGGGCCATCCCCACATCTGAACCAGATACAGAGGAAGACGAGGAGACCGAAGCACCAGCTTTGCAAACCAAGGCTCGCGCTGTAGAGGCACAAGCCCGAGAACCCTCGAGCAGAGTGGGAACTACGACCAAACCGCTGCAATATGTTAACATCAGGAGGGCTAGACCTACAACCGTATCTGATACCGCTGATGATACTGCTTCTAGGTACGTTAAGAAAATGTCATTTATTTCTTCTTTATTTTTGACATCGCACTTTGTGCATTCTATCAGTGTCAAGTATATTTTTAAGTGTGTCATGTTATAATCAAGTAAAAGAAGTCATAGCCATAATTAATGTCATAAAAATATGTCACAATCAAGTCCTGTTCAGGTTTTAATAAGGTTGTGGTGTCTTTACTAGAAACTTTTATGAAGTTTTGGAAACAACACGAAAATACATGTTTTACAACGATATATCACTAGGTAATAATCGACCACACCTTGCCTATTTTTGGCTTAGACATAAAGTTTAATCACTTTAAATACAACACATTCATATTCTATTGACTCCAAATAAAGGAACTTTCACAATGTATAAAAAGAACTGTTAGAAGGAAGTCCAACTTGTTGCCAGAGTCAAAATTTTTGTGAACTCATTTAAAATTCTGAGTAAGCCTTGGCAAAGAGTTCCACATATTAAGGTTATTGCTGAATCCATCATTAAGGATATTTTTTTTCTTTTCTCGTTTTCGTCATGAACAGTCAAAACTCACATTTGTCCTACTTATAGACATAAGCCTCATTTTTGTTGGAGCATATTGCAATCACTTTCATTCCTACTCGGCTAGCTGTTATTTTATTTATTTTTAATTTTGCTATTTTTTTAGGAATGCCTTGTTCGAGCGCTCTGAACCTATCGTCTCAGTATCAGAGTCGAATTTATTGGACATTCAGAGTTCTAGAAAAGACAACTTGCCTGAATACGTAACAATTAGAAGACAACGCCCCACAACAGAAGAAACTACTACTGTCCAGTAAGTACTACTAATAAGTTTAGCCGCTTGAAAAAAAAACATCATCATTAGCAATGCAGTATTTGAATTTATATAAAAATTGCGACATTGACGTGGAGTTATTTTTCTCTCATCTACAATTTTTTTACATGTTACATGATTAATATTAACCCTTAATTTACAGGTACACTGTACAAGAACAAGAAATAGAGCAAGAAACGGCCCTTGAAAGGGAAATATCTTCTCAACCCCAATACACGTCCATCATCAGAACTCGGGGTACTACCGTCTCTTTTACCGAAGAACCAAATAGCTCTGAACCGTCCTACATTCGTCCTCGGTCCACCACACTTGCTCCTCTAGAAGAACTTACCACTCCTGAACCAACCACAGTCCTAGCTGTTCAAATATCGTCCTTGCTAAACTCTGCGAGTTCTGAAAGTGATGCTGAGACGACAGTAGTTCAGACTGAGCCTGAAACTATTACAATTTCTACAACTTCAAGACCAATTACAACTTCTACATCTACTACGACAACTATTGCCCCTCCAAGTTCGACAAGACGCACCATACTCCGCCGCCGAGGATCCACCACCACGACCACTACTACTCCGGGACCGTCATCTTCGACCACACAGGTGAGTGCTAGGAATTATAGTTTTATAAGACGCCGGAGACCTCTCCAAAACCTAAATGAAATATTAGACTCGGATAACGATTCGGAAATTTCGAGAAAAATAAGGTCAACTACTCCTGACAGTCGCGAAGTAGAAGGTTTCACATCTGAAAGAGAGACCGGGCAAGGCAGGAGGTTTAGAAGTAGGTTACAATCTACACAAGACGAAGATTCAGTGGCTGCTGCAGCTGTATCTAGAGGACAGTTTAGACCGAAGCTGAGTCCAGACGAAGTTGTTTCTTTGACACCTGCAGAAGTGGAACCTCAGTTTGTTCAAAGACAAAGCATCCGGCCTAGAGTAGAGAGACAATTTCGTGGAAGAACTACTGCAGCCGAAGCTATTGTTGACAGTGAGGCCTCTGCTGCTACTGTTGAAACTAGGCGACCATCTATTTTACCAAGAGGACGAAATAGGTTTGCTGTGACTTCTACGACGGAAGCAACATCAAGCATCAATTCACCCAGTACAGAGTCGACCTTGAGTCAAAGACGACCAACTTTTGCTCGATTCTCACCACGTCCTTTTGGCCGGCAAACTGCGTCTGTTTTGGACGTTGATGATAATAAACAAGCAGCAACAGAGACCACTCAAAGAACACCATTACGTATTTCGTTTGGCAGAGCACGCCCAACTTTTTCAACTAGTGCGCCTGGTATTCAGGCCCGTCGATTACCGTTTCCATCTCGAGCCTTAACAACACCGCAACCGTTAATCAGCAAAGCCGATGATGACGATGAACCTGAAAACAAATTTGATGATATTTCTCTATCAGAAAGTGCCATAGAAGAGAAAGAACACCTTGAAGAAGATATTGAAGAAGAACAGAAATTGAAAGTGATTGTCCAAAAACTCGAAGCACCAATAGAAGAATTTCCTACCGAAGCTATTCCAATAGATGATTCTGGCAAAAGAAGATTTAAAATTATAAGACGAAGACCCACTACTTCTTCCGCACCCGCCATCGAAGATTCAATATCTACCGAAATCCCTTTAATACCTAGAATTCGGAAAATCATTCGGAAGAAAATAAACAGAGTCATTGAAGAAGAGCCAGAAATTATTGCAAAATCAATTGGATCTGTCGAAGCGTTTAAAATTATTCCAACAACGGCTCCTACAACAGAAGGTATAATAAATTATGGTGATAGACGTAAAGTTTTTACGACAAGTACTATTACTCCGTCAACGTCTACTACCGAACAAGTTACAGAGAGTGTAATTGACGAAGTTTCTGAAGAAGTAAAAGATATCTTGCAAGAGCTTGACGTTAAGGAAGATGATGCCAAAAACATTAACAATGATAAAATAGAATCAATTAAAATAGGAGAAATCGAAGTGAAAGAGCAAGATATCACTATAAAAGAACAGGAAAATAATAATGATACAGAGAATAAAAATGAAGAACAGCCATCTTTAAATGAAAATGTGAAAATTAATTCTAAGCCAGAAGTGTCCATTGAGTCTGAACAAAAAGCCATTGATTTATCCGATGCAATAACTACAACTTCCGAAGAGCCAATAACCACCGATGCTGTAGAAACTTCATTTGAAACTACTACAACAACTACTACTACTGTATCCCCACCACCGACACCTCGAACGAGATTACCATTCAGATCGATAAAGCGTTTATTCACCTCGACAACTGAGTCAATTCCATCTAGCAGCAGAACATTCAGCCGAAAGTTTAACCCTGGTGTTTACACAAGTCCAGCAAGCGTCCCCACAAGAGCTTTGGTTTCATTCAGACCGTCCATTACTAGAAGACCACCTATTTTCACTAGAAGACCTTTTACAACGGCCAGAACAACCACAAAATTCCAAGAAGAAGAAGAAGAATACTCTGATGAAGAAATATTAGATGAAGAACCAGAAAATCCATTTGTCTTTGTTCCTTCTAGTCAGTTATTCACAAGGAAACCTGAAACCAGTCAAGAAAATAACAACGAAGATGAATCGGAAGAAATATTCGAAGATGGAAACGAAAATGAACAAGAAGGAGAAGAAGAAGAAAAATTACAACAACGAGTTACGTCTACTACGAAAAGACCTTTCAGACCAAGGTTAATAAACTCAAATACGTTTAGAGCTTCGAGTTCTACCACAGAATTGCCAAAACGATTTGGTGCGTCGCAAAATAAATCTACAGTGTATAACAGATTTGCCAGCAATAAACCTGTTAATGATACTAAAAAGCGGGTTGCGAATGTTCCCGTTGGGTATAATACTCCGGTTGTAGCTTCTGCATCAATTTCAACAATAAAACCCGCAAATGTAACTCAAGATCAAGAAGTGAAAGAACCTACTACAAGTATTCCCGTAACTGAACCTGAAATAACTACAGATGACGATTATCTTGAAATGACAGAAAATACATCTACTTTATCTGATAGTACAGATACTGATATTATAACAACTAACACTGATAAAGCAGAAACAGTTACTGCCCAAATGGAAATAAGCACCAATGATTATTTGGAATTTACTGAACAAACGACTTATAATCCCAGTACACCAGAAGACATTCCAATTACAACAAATGCACGTATAGTTTATTATCAAACCACTGAAACCAATACAGAAACTACAACTGAAACCTCTCCTCAAACTACTACTAATGTTCCAATACCACCCGTTATAAAAACACAATTTGATAAATTATTCTCTATAAGTAGAGTAGTTGAAGTATCTTCAAAATTAGAAAAACATAGAGTGAATAAAAATAATGAAACTACGCTGATAGAAGAAGGACAAGTTATGGTAGAAAAGAAACCAATGGTTGATAAAATTGGAGAAGTCAGTAGATTCAGCCTAATCAAGATTGTTGAAGATGAAATTCCAATCTACTTAACTAAACTTGGTCACGTGTATCCTGTAGAAAATCCTCCAGATAATCTGATTAGAATCGATGAAGCTAGAAATGCTAGAGCACTAAACTATGTAGAGCCTCCAAGAGAAAACTTAGTAGCTTCTGAAAGCGTTAATGAAGCGTACAGACATATTAAACCCCTCGATGATTTAAATAAAGACATGACAAAAAGCGAAGTAGAACATGTCGTTGGTGACGATTTTTTGAGCTACGTGAACGTTGAAAAGTCTGATAAAATTCAAGATAAGCCACTGTTTTCTCAATGGCAGTTTGTTCCTGCAGCATATGAAAATGAACAAAACAAAGCTGCTAAAACTTTTGAAATAGTCACACCACGCTCTATGCTTACAAACCCATCAACTTTATCATTAGAAGGTCTTTTCAAAACTGAGATGCCTATAACAGCTCGAAAAGTAAGTGACGACCACAATCAGCCGTTTGTAGTATACTCAGCATCCGTTCCTACGCAAAAAGACGAAGCAAATATTGTTAAGTTGGAAGTCTTGAAACCGGAAGGTCGTAGTATTTTAACATTTGCTAAGGGTCAGGAGTTCAATGGAAGTTCAGCAAAAGAAGAAATTACCACGAAATTCCCCATAAACGTATCAATTGTTCCAAATACTGAAAGCACAACTACTTTGATTAGTACTACCACTGTTGCCACTACTACAACAAAAAAATCTAAAATAAGCTCAATCGTAGAAATGCTAGCTACTGAGAAACCTATCATAGAACCTTCGACAATACCAACAACTGAAGAGGAAACTACTACTGAAACTATTCCTGAAGAAACTACTACTGTAAAATTGTCACCTGTAGAATTAAAACGAGCCAAATACGGCGGATTCCCAAGAAGACCTATCATAAAACCTGGGAATCTAACAAGGACTAACGTGTCCAGAACTATAAAAAAAGTTAATGCGACTGTCTCAACAAATTTATTCCAAAAAGTTAACAAAACCACTCCTTTCAGTCCTAATAAGTCAAGATTCTCTGCCAGTAGGTCTCAAAATGTGCCCGTCGATATAAGAAAGAAAAGCACAAGTAAAACGCCGAAAGTTTTCACTACAGAGTCCCCAAGGACTACGACGGAAAGAAAACCTTTTTTCAAAGCATCAAGGCCCACATTCCGACCAGCGTTTATCCCAAGAAGAACAACGCTCCTTCCGACTACAATAGATTCATAGGGGCGACAGACATTACGGTTAAAGTTGAACCCGGTTTCTCTGGCCATAGAAAACTAAATGACTGATATTATTTTAATTAAATTGACATTATCATAAACTTCAGATATCCGAGTCTGATAATTTGCAAAAATCTATTTGAATTTTCCTTGGGACTCTTTCTGTACAGCGTTTTTAGGCAAAAATGAAGCAAGAGTTATGTCTCTTAGGATATGTTTTTACATAGTATCTGTACATATAGAATTGTATCAACAGTTTCATTGTAGTCATAATTATAGAAATGCATAGCTTTAAAATATGTTATAGGAATTGTAGGTTCACGAAAGTTGTTTGTACCAAAAAATGTATAATATGTAATGCTAGTTCATTTTGGTATAACAAAGACTTTCATACAAATTGTAGGTTATGATAAAATAGATATTATTTAAAAGTTTTTTTATTATTATTTTAACATTATTGTTACCATTAAAATGTACATACGAGAGTTAAAAGGGAATGTTGTAACATGGAAAATGAAACAATGTTTTTGTAACATGTTTATTGTAACAGGTTTGTAATAAAGTATTAGTGACTGTATTTCTATGTTATTTTACTTGTATGATGTTATTTTTATTTTTAGAAATAATTTAAAGCTTCTATGCTAAATATTATGTCGTGAATTTAATCTTTGCTTGTGCTACTACATAACATGCAATGTGCCCGAAAAGGTAAGTGCCTCTTTTATTAATTTATTTTCGTAGTATAAAAGTTACATAAACTAATATAAGTTACGCAAAATAATTACATTGTATGTAAAAAAACAGACAATTAAAAATGATTTTGTATTAAATATATCATAAATAATAACTATGAAATATGTTTGTATACAAATTAAAAACCAATTTAAAATCGTAAATAGAATTCAAGTGCAAAAAAAGCCAACAGTGTTCCTGACAATTATTATTATTATTGTCAATTATAATTAAAAACAGTTTTCTTAAAACTTTAAATCAACCAATTATGTAATTTTTTACCATACCATTAATAATACAAAAGAGAGAGATACAATGAGATACAAAAAACTCACGACGAACTCGCACGTACGTCTAAAAGTTTTTCCATCTAAAATAGCAGCTTTGCATAACTATACTTATTTGAGTTAAAAAATTGAGATCCACCTTAGGTACCTATTGTTTTTTTCATTACTTCAATGATATTGTCACTGAAAACCTTTTGCTAATTATTTTTCAGAGTTAATCCACATGCGAGTCCCGCGCTTTTTAGTAACAAAATACAAATGTAAAACTCCAAAACCACGTATTCTTTGAAGTGAACACTTCTTTAGCCACGTTGAGTGATTTTTGGGTAGGAACAAAACTTCATTGACATGCTAATGTAACATGTTTTAAGTTTTCACTTCTGTCGGTAGTACCCATGACTGCCTATTTTATTTTCATTTGTGACCCTAACTATACTTTCAAATACACATTGCCTGCTAAAATCTAGCTGAACTCTACAAATGTATGCCAATACTAGTGCCCTTCACTTTTACCGGGTTCTAGTTTATTTCCATGGACTGGATATAGCCATTAAGTTTAGTTGTAGGTCTTGATCGATAGCTTGCTACAGCTGTAAAATAATACTATGATAAAGTCCAATGTTTTCCATAATGAAATCTAAATCTATCTTTATTCAAAATAAAAATAGAACAAAACGAATCTTTTTGTAAGATACTTGAAACCTATAGAAACAAAAAAGCAGTTTGTTTTTATGTTTTGGTAGTCTGTCAGTTTCGCGATAAACTCAAGAAACACCATAGATTTTTATGCGAAATAAATAAAATATAGTAGGATATTACATACTCGTACAACGCTATTTGACCCCAAACTAAGCAAAGCCTGTACAATGGCAGTCAGATAGTCGATAGAATATGTACTGATAATACATACAGAACACCCAGACACAGAACAAACATTTGTTTATACCATAAAATGTTTTGCCCTGAGTGGGAATTAACCTACGCCTTATTGCTCTTAAGGCAGATGACTACCAATGAGCCAACAGGGCTGTCAATAAAATAAAATATGTTATAAGAAATCCAGAGTAACATTTAGTTTTTATATCATGAAAATCGGTTCAAAGAGAGTGGAGTTAAGAGGAAATAATTAAAAAAATCCATTATGAGTTGATCGCCAAAAAGGAGGCTTCTCATAATACACGACGATCAACTTACACAAGTATTTTTTTCTCAGGATAGACAGTTTATATTAATATTGTATATCACAGATATTTCGTTCAGAGCGAAGCTGGCAGCAAGTCTTTATGGTAAGATTCAAAATCCTTCTCCAATTTTATATCACGTTCTTTTGTCCGACCTACGCTGATTCATTTTGCCCTATCATCCACACGCAATACCTTCTTTAGTATGCAGGGCTTCGCTTGTGTCATGGCTATGATGCAATTTACATAATAAGCTAGTGAATCATGACCTGCAAATTACAAATTAACAGTTTGAGCTTGTACGGGTATTTAGCTTTTTGTTTTGTCTCTCGTTCTGCCATCGACATAATTGGAACCATAACGACCGGAAGATAACCTCTTTTACAACCTCTTTGACTCAATGATAGCACATATATATTTACGGATTTGGTTCTTATTGATGGATGTTTTTTTTAGCTGGGCATTGAGATCCAGGGCATACCGTGTTATAGCATAATGTTTGGTTGTCACAATCCATAGGTACATAAGCTTGGGGTATACTTAGCGAAAGTAAACTAAACATTGTCTACATGATCGTTCTTAGTATTCGTGAGTAACGATTCGGCTCTACATGATGCATTCCTTCTTCTTCCTGATGCGTGCAGCCCATGAATGGAAGTCGTTGTCGGATTCTTTGTTTCCTATTAATTACAATTTGAGCGTTCTAGAAATAATAGATTTCTTGTAGATCAATGTGCTCCATTCTCGACCACACACATCAGGCAAGTTGATGGCCAAACATAGATCCGTTTCGAATTGAAAAAAATATTTGTCTTCCTATCAGGAGAGCACCGTCTTCAATCTCACCATAAAAATAATAATTGACCATCAATGAGTTGTTTGACCATGATTTGAATTTCTTGTTCGAGTGTAAGCACTCCCCTAACACATTTAATTTCATTGTAAAATAACTTCCCTACGCAATTATTAATTTGTAATGTCAATTTTGGTGCGTCAATAAAAAGTATTTAGTATTGTTATTGAATTAAAAACATTTCTTTGTTCTATTTCTAATGACAAATTTTCTGAACAAAAATTGATCGACAATATATCAAATTATCGTTTTTTGTTCGTCACGTACAATAAATTCTCATAATAAATTGTCGATTGTATCATATGTCCTACTTGTAACCGGTCGAACGGTCGCACTGAATGTATTTAGGTGCAATACCACGGTGGATCTTAGGATTGCATCAATTGCCTTGTAGTGAACTCGGAGCAAAGGACGAAGGCAGATCATGATTTCTAGAGACCCTTCGCTTTTCGATGTACCACCGATACTTCTATGATTTCATCATTATTGTGTGAATCTTTCTATTTAAATACATTGTGGTATCTTTAATATGGCTAGGTGGTAGATATTCTAAGCAGAAAGTCGTCTAGGTAGGTATCGCCGCTGTATCAAATATTCTGACAGGCTCAGCTAAGTAACAAGCAGTAACTAAACATTTTTTTTTCGGTTACAAGGGTACTAAAGCTTTTGAAATTACAGGACTAAATGAGACTTACTATCCATTTATAACTATTTGAGCGTATCTAAATATGATAAATAAATATCGTAGGACATTACACACAGCGTCATCTGACCCCAAACTAAGCACTATGGAAGTCAGATACCTGATAGAATACATACATACTTTTTTTTTGTAAATGCATACTTATAATACATACAGAACACCCAGACACAGAACAAACGTTTGTTGATACATAAAATGTTTATCCTGAGCTGGCATCGAACCCACGCCCTTCAGCTCTTAGAGAAGATATGCTACCAATGAGCCAACAGGGCTGTCTACATTAACATTGGTGATTCTATAGTTGTTTTAAATATTGAGATTTTCTTGTTTCGTTGGCATTATATATTATTATGTATCCCTAATTTATAATTTTAAAGCTTAATTCCAAATTAGCCGCTGTTGTAAACTAGCCTACTGAGACATCGTGAGAAGAGTAAGGTTATAAACTCACTAAGCTGGCCAAGTGCGGGTTGATAGAAGATATATAAACTTTGAGATTTTGTTAAAAATTCTCAAGTTTTCTCACGATATTTTCCATCATCGTATGAAATCATCGGCAATACGCACTAACTTAGAAAACACATGCGCGTACCATGAAATTAGAATGCAGGATCTCTGGAATGAAAGGCAGGCGGTTTCCCATCTAGGCTGCCGTAAATTACGTTAATAATTCTCAATCTATATATTGTTATCGATACTAGTTCAACCACACCATCGAAATGAGTGGCATGATAATCATCATCACCATCAGCCTGTATCGATCTTCTATTGTATACAGGCTTTCTCTTCCTTCTTACTATCCCTTCCATCTTTGGGGTAATTTATTTTATGTATAAATGAAAGAACATCTGATTGATTTAATTTTATCGTAACTACTTATATAATGATATTTAAATTAAATTATATTAATCACCACAACTTTTGCGTGATTTTGTATATTAAAAAATGCCTATTAGAAAAACTATTTTGTAGCAAAACTTTGTTTATTCATGTAGCACCTATTTCATTTCCTTCCAATATGCCCTTTTATAAAGCATCAATAAGGTCTTAACAATAGTACAGAATATCCTAAAGCTTAACTACCGGGATCAGGTAATAAGGTAAACACGCAAATTAACTCAGTTTATTTTAAAGTTACAAACATTTGGCAACACAATTGTTGCCTCACTCATTTCAGTGTCCTGTTGTGGAAAAACTGCCTTTGTTATTTTGTTGATGTTTTTCGTATGATAAGAAAGTTTCTTTATTGTTTCTGGATTCTACTTTCTCTCTGATTTGTCGATCTTCTTTTTTCTGTTCTAGACCCTCGGGTACGGTCTTCAACTTCAGCCTTTTGCCAATTTCTAGACGTTTCTATTCAGCCATTATCATTGCCTTGGTCCTCCCAATATCTTGTTTGAGACTCCATTATCTGTAACAAGACAAACAACACATTAATAAATTGTTTCAAAATAAAGTTAACTGTATAAGCATTAGAGTAAGTTTCAAGTTCTTTTTTCACGTATGTTAAAACATCTTTATGAGTACACCAATTTGTTTCAAAAACATATTTATAATTAAATGGTCGGTTTAAATAATTAACATACATCCATCAAACACCCACCACAGCTCTATAAAAAGCAATATTAATTCATTTGCAATAATTTGGCTTGTCACGGTAGACATTCAGTCAAGAACGTGACGAGGCATTAATTATCTTCACGTCTCCCCATCACTCCAATAAATGAGCTATTCAAGATTTTACTATTAAATAAAATTTAATAGTTCAATTTTATTGGTGAAAGTACGTAAATATTGTCCGATCATAAATTTTAATGCACATTGCAATGTTTATAGCTCTAAAATGACAAACAGCGAATGATTGCGAGTAGTTTTTTGGATTTGTTAAACAATGTAAGAATAATTTATAACTAATTTATTTGTTCTGTGTCTGGGTGTTCTGTATTTATTATAAGTATGTATTTACGAAAAAAGTATTTAAGTACTTTATCAGTTATCTGACTTCCATAGTACAAGCTTTGCTTAGTTCATGGTCAGATGGCGCTGTGTGTAATTTCCTACGATATTTATTTATTTTAATTAAAAGCTTGATATAGTTAACACACACACAAACAATTTTATGACGTGGAATATACCGATTGTACGAAACCTAAAAACGTAGCCAAAAAACATACTGAATATTTTAATCTAAATATATTGTCTATTGAACAATGAACATGTCTATTAGAATATACAGACATTTTTCAAAACAGTGCAAAATACATAGCACGCCTGCTAGCTACACGCATCATTGACTTCGTTTTCCAAACATTATCTCACAGTCGCCGGCAAAAAGTCGCGCTCGCCCGCTCTTCCCTAGACACTAATGTTTAATCTGTGGTTCTGCGTCCGCGCAGCATCCGAGAGAAAACCGCTTTCTCCGCCGTCGCAAATTATACCTGCTTATCCACATTATCTAATGTTTGAATTACGTCACGTTTCCAATCTGCCGACCGGTATTTTGACGTTTAGTTATGACATGGTTTATGAGTTTCAAGTTTCGATTTGATTTGTCCAAGTGTCATGTTTTGCACTGGAGTCAGTTAACGTAATCTACAATCAATATTGATTTTATTCCTAACAACAAACGTCATGCTATAATCATGTGGAAACAATAGCGTGGTGGTAAGGTACTTTCTAGTACTCTACTGGTTAGCTATCACTCTCACGCTAATAATCTGTCGCCAAGCGTCTTACGGTGTGATCCGGCAGCCTCACTTGGGATCCAGTTGAAACATTCAAATTAAAAAAACAACATTCTTAATTTAGTATCCGTTTTTAAAACTTCTGTTCATAATAAAGACTTTCTATCTATCTACCTATACTTACATCTACCTATAAAAAGACACATTTCTTTTTTTTTATTAACGTTTCCCAGCATATTCCATAAAAACCAAGTTAGATACTAAACTATAAAACAAATTGAAATTTTATTTTGTTTGATTGTTAAGAATTTTCCTTTTGTGAAGTTGATTGGTTTCAATAGATTACTCGTAGGTAGGTAGTAACACTTAGTAAGGCCACATCCTAATTTAAAAACCTGGGGCATGTGGGCCGTCGTGACATACGGCTCTTTGTTTAGATTAGAACATTATTCTACCTACGCTCTATTCGTATTCAATGTAAAGACTTATGAAGTTATGATGAAGCATTTTACAAATAGAGGGCATATTTACAGGCAATTCTATTAAAAAAAGCAAGATTAACAATTTTGAAAAAACCCACAACGGTTAAAAAGTAATTATCATCTATCTAAGATAATACACCAATTAAACCCGAACCCATAACTGAAAACTGCATGAAAATCGGACTAGAAGTTTAGGAGAAAAATGACAACATGAATTTGCACAAAAAATGATTGCTGCAGCGCCCCCTGGTGAGTTGTCACCGTACCACCTATCTAAAAACATGCACAAATCAAACCCGAACCCATAACTGAAAACTGCGTCAAAATCGGACTAGTAGTTTTGGAGAAAAATGGCAACATGGATTTGCACAAACAAACATCCTCTCACCCCAAACGCATATACCGTCTCCGTTCCGTCGTGGGTAAAAATTGATGTCTGTAGAATGCTAATATTCTCTAAGTTTTATGAATTGGCCAGCGTGGTTGTCTAGGTCTTTGAAGTCCGCGCTAAGCAGTGGAACAGACAAACTGGTAATTACACGGTTGCCCAAAAAGAAGGAGTGTAATGTTTTCAGAGTTCATAATAATGTATCAAATTTAATTTCTGGATAATCTACAATGAATGTCTTAAAATTATGTTATTATTTATTTATTTATTTAATTCTTTGTTGCACACTTTATAGAAAAATATGTACAAAGGGAGGACTTAAGGCTGTTGTTAAGGCTTCTTTTGTCTCGAAAATAAAACTATTCCTGTAGAATTGTTGAGAAATACAGGGCAGAGTTTTAAAATAATCTCTATATTCCGACGGAAGATTTTGTACTGTGTAATAAACGCAATATTATTCAATACAATAAAAACTAAATTGTGTGTTAAATAAAAAATGTGCTACGCCAATCACAGACCAATAAAAAAATTATAAAAACTTCATTGTAGCTATCAATACAAGAACATTTTTTGCTAAGAATGTCTGTCAGTAATTACTTGGGCGTGGTGTATTGAGTCACTACACCATTGATATCAAACGTGCCTTCTCGAACTAAGTAGTACCTACTTTGTACTTATATTGTAAGTGGAAGTACAGGTACTACAGTGTTTTGTTGTGTAACCCATTATAGCTTGAGGTCTTTGTTCGTAAAGCTGGGCTTAGAACGTTCTTTGAACGATAAAAATACCTTTGAAAACTATTCCGCTTTTACGTTTTAACATCCCTGTTAGCTCATTGGTAGTATACATCTGCTTTAAGAACTGTAGGACGTAGGTTCGATTCCCACCCAAGACAAACATTTTGTGGTACAAGCAAATGTTTGTTCTGTGTCTGGGTGTTCTGTTTAATATATTATAAGTGTGTATTTCAAAAAAATAAGTATTTAAGTATTCTACCAGTTATCTGACTTCCATCACACAAGTTTTGCTTAGTTTAGGGTCAGATGACTCTGTGTGTAAATATCCTGCGATATTCATTACCTCCAGTACAGAACCAAAGCTATAAATAACTATAATCATAAATGCAGACACAGAATTAAACTGCGAACTAGCTGCGACCCATGGGTGCATCCATGTTACCTGGTAAAATGTGCCAATGCAAAGTATATTTGAATACCAAATTGTATCCAATCCATTAAGCCGTGAAGAAGTAACAAACTTACAGTCATGCAGACAAAGTTTTGAGTTTATAATGTTAGTGTAACTAATTAAACAAACATTCTATAAAAAAAAATACCTAGGCTAAAAATGATGATTGTGCAAGTGTAAAAATGTATTTTATTTTATTTATTGTGTAATAATAAGCAACGTTAAAGCGTACACCAAAGTGTTACTTATTCTATCTTGCATACAAGCTAATAAAAAATTACAAAATAATAATTATGTATATTAGCGTAACATTTTAAAAAAGCAAGTTTAGTAAAATTAATTACTTGTGAAATAATCATTATTTGTAACCGACTAAAAAAAGGTTCTCAATTCGATTGTATGTTTTTTTTTTCTGTTACGCGATCATTCTACCAATGATCAATCGATTGTTGCCTCCATTGAAGTGGCTAAAAATGCCTACTATGGCAGCATTTACCCTCTTCTGACTTACGGTGTTATCTTTTGGGGAAATTCCGTTAATGTAAAACAGACTTTCTTACTCCAAAAACGAAGTCTGAGAATAATTTATTGTAAAAAAAATGATGATACATTACGGCAACTATTTACTGAAAAACAGATTCTAACTCTAACTGGTATTTATATTCTTCAAATTGCCTTATTTGTAAGAAACAACAATGAACTATTTAAAAATAAGTCCGTAATGCGAGTACGAGATACTAAAATGAGAGGAAACGATTATCTATTTATGCCACAGACCAAATCATCCATTTATAAAAAGAGCACCTTTATTAGTGCTATCCACATTTACAATTTGTTACCCAAGGTGATCACAGACATTCCGAACAATGCCCAGTTTGGGCGCAAACTGAAAAAGTGGCTAATAGACAATGTGTTTTATGACTTAAAAGAATTTACAAATAGGGACATATCCGGTGAGATGACATTTAGTCCATTGAAAAGTTACATTTGGGGTTGCGTTTCTTAGAGGACGCAATTTTATTTTTTTGATGTGTAGGGGGGGTAAGTGTAAAGCTAAAATCAAGTTTGTGGGGTCGCCACCCTTGTCCCACGGCCGCCATCTTGAAAATAGGGGTTGAAACAGTTTTTACGATATATCTCTTAAACTATTTATCTGATAAAAAAAAAAATTTAACGTTTTTTGTTGCAAATTAAATTCTCTATAACTTTGGTCCAGTAATTTTTTGTCGTAAAACTATAAATAAAAAAGTTATAAGTGAAAATGTTCAGAAATTCGAGAAAAAAAATTATATTTTTCGATATAACTTTTTTTTTTATCATTTTACGAAAAAACGATATCAGACCATTTTTGTAGATCGGTTTTTAAGGAACAACTTTTATATGCAACATTTTTTCATTAAGTCAATAGCTAAGGTTTTACAGCGCTCCGAAGTGAGTACTATTTTTCAGTACTCTTAACTATACATATTTTATACGTGGGTACTAATAATGTGTCATCAGTTATTTATTTATTTTTTTTATTTTGTTATTATAATTCTTTTAATTAGTAATTTTGCAATGTTATTAATAATTAATTATTGACTCTTTTCCTCACCACCCACGAGGTACAGTCTGGAGGCGCGTTTTTTTTTTACGTGGTATCCCCAATAGGCCTAATCCACGGTGATTTTATAAATTTGAACTACTCCGTCCTCGGTCTTTTCGATGGACCAGGCTGCGGCTCAGCATCTGATCGGTTTTCTGAATCAAATATCAGTGGGAGAACTGGAGAAGGAAGGGGTGTCAATGTCGGCGGTTCATCATCAAAGTCATTTTCATTTATTAATTCTGAGAGTTCCATTACGTTGCTGCAAGTCTCTCCAGAACAATGGAAGCACACTGCGGAACATTTTAGCCCTGCTTTTCGACATCCATACATCGCTCCACAGTTTCCTTTGCATTTGCAAAAGATCAATTTTAGAAGCTCAGGGGGTGCTGGAGGTTTAGAGCTCTGCACTGGCATCAATAATTTTCCACATTTTTTCCAGCCCCAGTCTTCAGGATCATTATTATTACCAAGCCACGACTGGACCTGATGGTAGACTCGGAAAGTATGAAAGCGAGCTGTGTCTTGTGTTGGAGGAAGGGAAGATAAGTTAAATGTACTTTTTGTCACTGCCTTGGCGAATTGTTTGTATCTTAGGCTGTAAAATTATTTTAAAAATCAATAATTGTAAAATTCTGTAATGGAGTGGAAAAGAGTCAATAATTAATTATTAATAACATTGCAAAATTACTAATTAGTAATTTTGTTTTGTTTTGTTTTGTTTTTTTTTTTTTTATTTTGTTATTATAATTCTTTTAATTAAAAGAATTATAATAACAAAATAAAAAAAATAAATAAATAACTGATGACACATTATTAGTACCCACGTATAAAATATGTATAGTTAAGAGTACTGAAAAATAGTACTCACTTCGGAGCGCTGTAAAACCTTAGCTATTGACTTAATGAAAAAATGTTGCATATAAAAGTTGTTCCTTAAAAACCGATCTACAAAAATGGTCTGATATCGTTTTTTCGTAAAATGATAAAAAAAAAAGTTATATCGAAAAATATAATTTTTTTTCTCGAATTTCTGAACATTTTCACTTATAACTTTTTTATTTATAGTTTTACGACAAAAAATTACTGGACCAAAGTTATAGAGAATTTAATTTGCAACAAAAAACGTTAAATTTTTTTTTTTATCAGATAAATAGTTTAAGAGATATATCGTAAAAACTGTTTCAACCCCTATTTTCAAGATGGCGGCCGTGGGACAAGGGTGGCGACCCCACAAACTTGATTTTAGCTTTACACTTACCCCCCCTACACATCAAAAAAATAAAATTGCGTCCTCTAAGAAACGCAAGGTAAGGCCTAAAAAATGTAACATTTCAATGGACTAATTGTTAAATAAACAATTTTAAATTTGATTATTACCTAATTATTATTATTTTTTTAACACTTATTGACATTGACATATAATATTTTTGACATAATAATTTAAAACAATTAATAATTTTAAATTGACATTAAATTACAATTTAAATATATATTTGTTACAAATTGACATGACATTTTAATATTATCACTTGACTGTATATTTTGAAATTGTTTATTAAATCATTATTTTTAAAATCAATATGACATAATGTTTAATTAAATTATTGAATGCCCGATAAGGGTAAACTGATGACACAATCATGCATGAACACCTAGCATATTATTAAATTGTATCAGTGTTTTATCAATAAATATATCTGAATCTGAATCTGAATCTGAATTGTAATGATTATTTTGTTGCTTAGTAGATCATACTTCAGAGGTGGTCCCATACAAATTTTACCGAAATCAATTTTTAAAAAAGTTTTTAAAAAATCAATAAAACCCTATAAATTGTCATAGATGATATTTTCGTTTAGTCCGACACTTCGCTGTTTCATTGGAGCAGTGCGTTTAGTTGGCCTAAGGGTCAAGAAGTTGTTTTTATTTAAAATTGTAAATGTATATGCTATCATTGATGTGAATTTTAATAGAATTTCTCGGCGATTATTTATGTACTTATATTGGAACAGGTATTGATTTTAGCAGATTATAGTGTAAGAGTCATTGGTAGAAATAATGAAGTTGTTTAGCAAAAAAAAATAGAATAGAATATTGGCAAGAAATATACACAAGTATACTAATTAAAAAACACATTTATAAATTCATTTTTGAAAATGAAGCCATACTGTAGTCATATTAAATATTTAAAAAAAATTATAGCCAGTATCACTGTGGATGATTAAAGAATTTTAACGATGCCCCATACATCCAAATCCGTTTAGGCATTTAAAAGTTAAGGTGGAATAAATAAACTCACATAATTAAATACACATACATGAACCCCGAAAACATTACACTCCTTTTTGGGCAGTCGTGTAAAAATATGTAAAGATACGTAATTAATATGCAAGGTGAATAAGTAGTATCTTTAATTTCTTTTAGTTATATTTGATTTCTTTTTTATATGCAACTGCAACACGTAACGAAATCCAAGGCAAAAATTACGCTGGTCTATTAACATAGTTAATATTTATTGGTAACTAAGTCAACATAGTATAACTAATATTTATTGGTAACTATTAAATTAAATTATGTCTGAAATAATTTAATTTAATAAACAATAAACAATGAATGATAGTAACTTTTCTTTCAAAAAGTATATGTAATATTTTTATTTGCATGTCGTCTAAACACATAAAACATCTTGATAAAATTAGCTGGTAGTCTCTAGTCCTATCTACGCAGTAGTTTTGTCGTACCCAACCCAAGGTGATCCAGCAGCTTCGTTGCTCTTACACGGAATGTACAGAACACATCTGAGATAATATTTAAATTACAATATTTATTCGATCAGCTTAAGTACTGCCGCCTCGCTGCCCTTGAAATGATTCTGAATCTTAATTTTAAAGCATGTAGGTATCTTTTACAAGACTGGTTTTATGACATTGTCGTGATGACGATAAAATCAGGATCTTATATGGGAATATATGCTGTGACTATAGAAGTGTTGACTTAATATAATAATGATTACCTCTACATTTATCTCTACATAGTACAAAATAAAGTCGCTTCCCGCCGTCTGTACGATTAAATCTTTTAAACTACGCAACGGATTTTAATGCGGTTTCCATAAATAGACAGAGTAATTCAAGAAGATGGTTTATATGTATAATATATGCATATAAAGTATCGGGGTGGGTCGCTAGTATCTCTACATAGTATAAAACAATATCGCTTCCCGCCGTCTGTACGCTTAGATCTTTTAAAATACGCAACGGATTTTGATGCGATTTCCACTAGTGGACAGAGTGATTCAAAAGAAAGGTTTACATGTATAATACATGCACTATAATATCTACATTGCACGCGTGCAAAGTCGTGGGGGTTGCTTGTCTATATATCTATACTATTTTTTTATTTTTTTTTATAATAGGAAAGATTTGATTGTTTGTATTGAATAGGCTCCAAAACTTTTGAACCGATTTCACAAATTCTTTCACCATTTGGAAGCTACACTATCACCGGGTGTCACACTTTTAATCCCTGTATTCCCACGGGAACGGGAACTACGCGGGTGAAACCGCGAGGCGTCCGCTAGTGTTAAATAAAACTCTAGTTTCAAGATTCCAAGTATATAGTTACGATGTAAGAACTATTAATAAAAGTATACTACCGCACACAAATTTTACAACCATATTGAATTCAAACGTTTTGTGTTGAATAATACAACAGTTTTTTGTAGACATAACTGCGTTATCTTACCGACGAGGAAAAACAGAAATACTATGAGTTTCAAGAAATCTGTGTGCGTACCACGTAAGGCAATTAAATTGTTATTCCGGGCATGAATTGACCTTTGATTCGCAGTTTGTTAATTCCTGACACGAAGGGGACATCGTGAATTACAATAACTTTTAAAACCTTGTCACAATATATTTTCTTACTTATTTTTTCTTGCATTACTATGTGAAGCGGGGTTTCTTTGTAGCGATAGAGTACTAAAATGTTCGTCTTATTGGAGTACTAACTCATAAGTTTTGTTTAGCATTTGGATTTGATTGAAAATGTGTGTGCGTAAAGCAATCAAGGATTTTTGAGCAATGGAGTGGATTGTGGTGTAATCTGGCGAGGCGTGGTGATGCATTTACGTCTAATGAAAGTGCAGCACATGCACGCAAAGTTTTCAAAGTATGTACCTATCATTTGAATAAAATGGTTTGCAAATTTGATCAAAACCACCGAAATAAATTTAATTAAATTTATTTCGGCGAAATAAATAAATACATAAGGTAAATATGCACAGACATGAACTTGATAGGTTCATTTTATTATTTCATCTAGGTTCATCTTCAAGTTTTTTGTTAAATAAAAAGTACGATTTTGAAGCCCCCAACCACCGCTACTACTGCAGTTTGTAGGGCAAACCGTAGTAGCCTAGCGAAATTACAAGGCTATTGAAACTAACCATCCAATGTCTCAAAGTAATGAGCGCCTATGCAGCGATGCCTTGGACTCTGTTTTGTTACTCAAAGCCATACATCCACAGCTATAGACAATATAGACACACATTATATCTAACCATCAGGGGAGAGATAAAAAAAATTAAGAAAAGTTAGATGGGAGATCATCTGTCTGACTGTCAATCAATTTTCATTATTTATTCGCGTATTGCCAAGCTTCTAACTATTCATTGGCCTATGTCTAGCAGTGGACGTCCTACGGCTGAAACTATGATGATGATGATGAAGTTTCAAACGGTAAAGGAAAACATCATATACAAATCTGTATTTTCATTGTTTTCAAAGATTTGTGAGGTACGCCAAACCGCGCTTTGACAACGAGATCTCTTAATTATAACTTTAAAAATAAAACACTTTCTCAAGTTCAATATGGATTATTAAAAAATACATTAAGCTTAACTCAAAGCAATAGTAACTTATCTAGAATTCCACATAATATATGTATGTACCTAACTCGTAACATGTACCATAAAGTATCTAGACTGTTGGTCTGCAGGTGTTGTTGTGCTATTAGTAGCAATACTGATGATTCATGCTTAAGAAATGACATTAATATACCTCGCCAAATTAGGATCAGAACAAGGACACCGGGTTTAATATCATCTTATTTGGCTCGGCCTTATTTATAAACTGGCAGACGCCTCGCGGTTTCACCCGCGTAGTTATACAGAGATAAAAAGTTGCCTATGTCACCCGGCGATAGCGTAACTTCTCAACGGTGAAAGAATTTTTGAAATCGGTTCAGTAGTTTTAGAGTGTATTCGTTACAAACATACAAAAATCCAATTACACAAATCTTTCCTCTCTATAATATTATTAGTGTTTTCATGTACGGTCAACAAAATAAAAGAACATGTTGATAAATCTTTGTCGACATTATTGCTTAGTAGTATTTTTGCAAATGTTTAAAAATAGATCTCATTGAAAATTATATACAAATACAGATTTATTTGCTCATTTAAATGTATAGGATTTAACTGTTTTTTGATAAAATTTGTGCAGACACATTCGACTGTTCTTTTAGCTCATGATTTTATTCCTAGCTTTGCATTCTAAGCTGTGTGGCGTGGGTTCTATTCTTACCCAGAACTAAAATTTGTGTGATGAATATAAATATTTGAATGTATACTGAACATAGGTATGTATTTACAAAAAAAAGGTATAAATGTATTTTCACAGAGTTATCTGGTTCCCATAGCACAAGCTTAGCTTAGTTCGAGACCAATTAAAGCTGTGTGAATTATCATTCAACATTTATATAAAAACAGTTTCAACATTTTAAAACCTTTTAATTCAAAGATTATAATTCATAATTCATAATCCATTTATTTGCGCTATGGGTAAGTACAGATGTAAAATATTTAGTGAAGAAGCACCACAGACTACCTTTCGGCATGCAAGTTATTATAGTATATAAGTATTTACTTGTAAAAAGCACAAAATTGCGGTATGCTGTATGCTGAGATATTTTCGCACCTTTTGCGTTTTAAGTTTTCCAATAAACTACGATCATGAATTCTCACGAACTTGGAGATTGCGTAAAATATCGAATATTCGTGACGGCCGTGAAACCCTGGCCGCCACTATATATGTAAAATACGTCTGTCCCTCTGTCGTAACGCGTTACTACATGCTTACACATCATGTGGTCTTTCATTTATTAACGAAAGAAATTACAATATTGAGTAACATTTGCTAGAAGCTTATGCGAAACTAGAAAACAGCCTCCCGTCATCCAGTATCCCACAAAAAAAATCCAGAAACAATTGTAGTATACGAGTATATCTTAATTAAAGAATAAATATTTTTCCCCCAATTTAATTAAATCTAACGAGCAGTTACAGTGCTCAGGCGTGATAAATATAATATATATTTATAAACAAACTTTCATATTTAAAATTTAAAAAAAAAACATTGTAGATCTCCTTAGCAGGAGATCGTCTAGATAGGTATCACCGCTGTACCAGATATTCTGCCGCCAAGCAGTAGTGTGCTAACATTACTGTGTTCCTGTTTGAGTGGTACTGCAGCTAGCAAATTTACAGTGCTGTTGAGACAAGCAATCGAATATCTTGAAGTGATGAGCGCCAAAGCAGCGCTGCTTTTGTTTTGATGCTCAAAGTCCTATATATCATTATCTCTGACGTCCAGGAGACTCGTTCGTCTCACTACAGTAACAGAGAAAAATATTCAAAATGTGTGTAGGTATTAAAGAAAACTACACAATAATACGGTAGAAGTGTATTTAAACACAAATTTAAAAAAAAGCAAAACGAGATGTAATAACGTTTTAAGGGAGTTTTGGCGGGAACGCGGAAAGAGTCGTGTCGCCCCGTTGTATTCTTTTCCAAAACTAGTGTTTTGTCGAGTGTTTATGCATAAAAATGGTCGTGTTTTATTCATTAAGTGCTGAGTCACTGAGTGCGTGTGTGGGAAAATGATATAATGTAGTGAAACATGACTTTTCGTGTTGCTTCTAAAACTCCATCGAAGCTTTATAGTAGAGTCGCCACTACTTTACTAAAGCATGACTGGACTTGGCTGACAAGGACTGTACTAGACCAAGCCTGCGCTTTGACTATAACTAAAGCTACGAGGCAACGTATTGAACTAATGAATCTTAAAAATGTAAAATACTTGACACTGGCAAATGCTCAAAATGCGGCGCCAAAACTAAAGGAAAAAAAAAATATATAAAAATATATTTGACATGGAATTATATACCTATACCTATGTATAATGTCGTATTTTAGTCCAAATTTCATAGGAAACTTGTTTTTAACATAAAACGCGAATGTGCGCATGTGTGTGTCGACATGTAGGCCTTGGCTCTGTTAGTATTGTATTAGCATTCCGATACTTATTAGGGCTTTAGTTAGAGGCCGGTGCGGAGAACGTTTATAGACGTTGATACGACCTAATCAAGATGTTGGAAATAGAGTAAGACCTATGCTCGGACAAGTAAACGTAAACAAAAGTGTTTTTAATTTTTCAACTTTCTTGTCTTATCGAAATTGAAACTGTAGATAAATTTGAATATTAGATTTTCCCGTGATCTCGTGGTATAAAAATATAATCGAAGTGTCTCGATCGAGTAATTCGAGTTTAATAAATAAATATCGTAAGGCATTTTTTTACACATCTAGTCGCAAACTAAGCAAAGCTTGTACCAACTGTGCGCTAGGTGGCTGATAGGATACTTAAACCCTTTTTTTGTTGTAAATACATACAAAACAAACGTCTATGTTCGTCACACAAATGTTCGTCTTGATTGGGAATCGAACCCATGCCCCTCAGCTTTTAAAGCAGAGTATGATCTAACAGGGCAGCTTTTTATTATAAAAATTAAGCGTAGAATAAAAAACTATTAGATTGAACGTCAACTCTCAACTCTCAACTCGATACTCGATACTCTGTTCTACAATGTATCACGTTCATTAGCTTGACGTACCTACAAGAATACAAAATAATTTATTAAAACAGAAATTTAAATAACTGATATTACTGAGCCCCGCTTGACGTGCTTTATGATGTCAAAGTTGTATTTTATGAAACACGCGTCAACGATAGCACAACTTCTGCAGATTTTTCACATAAATTAAAAACTGAAAAGTAACTACAACTTGAAAATTAGAGTAAAGAGTAAACAAACTTCTCAATGATTAGCGATTGAATCTAAAAAACTATTTTCATGCAAACATCAACCAATGTTACTCAATAATTCATCAGGGAATAAATAAAACATACATACGTCATGTCAGTTGTGCAGTTTCGTTGCAAAATTTATCTTGTTACGAAATGCAATAATATTCGAGCTACATTTCTGAGAGAAAAAAACCTCACGTAATAGACTGGTTGCCTGGCTCGTTAAAGGAATTGTAGCTTCACATTGAATTTCCTCTATAAAAAGCTATAAACGCATTTTAACGGTTCCTGACTCGACCACATTTAAGAAAAATTACTCTAGATTTTAGTAAAACTAGAACACAGACAGCGGAACAACATGGCTACGTCAAGTTTTTTGCAAAAATACATTTACAGTAGGCACGCTATGAACTGTCTAGTCTCTAAACTGTTTAGTCTCTAAACTAAACTTTAACTGTTTAGTCTCAACTAAACAGTTTAATTATATTACTTTAGTATCTAATTTGATTAAATATCGTAGGACGTTACACACAACGCCATCTGATCCCAAACTAAGCAAAGCTTGTACTATGAAAGTCAGATAAATGATAGAACATATAAGTACTTTGACTTCCAGACAATCTTTGGATGTAGAGTAGAATGCACAGCTGTTACGGTTGGTTGTGTAAAAAAATACAGAGGAAAAAAGGTGAATTTATTTAAAACTAGCGGACGCCTCGCGGTTTTACCCGCGTAGTTCCCGTTTCCGTGGGAATACAGCGATAAAAAGTATATCCTATGAGACCCGGGGATAGTGTAGCTTCCCAATGGTGAAAGAATTTTTGAAATCGGTCCAGTGGTTTCGGAGCCTATTCAATACAATCAAACAATCAAATCTTTCCTTTTTATAATAGTATAGATATATGTATATGTACGTATTTAAATGTATAAAACATTTAACAAATACTATAAATAAAATTGTAATTTTTTTTATTGAAATGTAATTTTGTTTCCATGCTAATGTCAACTCATTCTTCATTATTTTAGTGACATTTATGGTACTAGCAAGTTGAAGTTGTTCGCTTTGAAGTATTAGAACATTTTACTTTGTATGTCTTTTAGAAAATATATCATTAAATCATCATTAATAAACCAAATCACATAACTATTCAGTAACTTTTATAATGTTACTGAATAGTTAGGTTATACAATATAAAATTTCGCCTCAAATGTAAATAGTTTGAAATTGAATGCCTATTTATAGTACTAGTTATAGTTAGGGCGTGGAACCAGTTCTCATCACGTGATGGTAACTGATCTTGAATGGCCGGCCGAGGAATGCGGTAACGGCGAGCAGTAACACAGAGGTTGGAAGTGTTTGTTCTATGGTGGCCATGTTTGTAATAAGCTTGGCTAATAGCTATTTTGCTGCGAAACAGCGCCAATATTTGAAAATCGTTAGTGACATAAACGATTGTCATGTTGTATAATAGAAAAATGTTAAATTAAGTAATGTGAAATATAATGTACTCGTACTACAATGCACGGGTTATTCATATTTTTACTGTTTACTGGTTAGGTGTTTGATTACAGCTCATCTGATGTTAAGTGACGGTGTGATTGAAGATGGTAACTCACTACTTGACTGGAATGGAACTGACTCTCGAAAGAAACTGTCGGAATACACCGTTAATTGCTTGGCGGCAGCTTTATTAACTTATGGGTGGTAGCTAACCAGTCGAGTACTAAAAAGTACCTTACCTATGGTTTTCTCACGATGTCTTCCTAAACCGGCAGCTCAAGCTGTCGCCAAGCATTAAAGTTGGGGTTTGAACCCACGCCCTTCGGCGTATCATCCGACCGCGCTAAACATTGAGCTATCATCGCTACAAAAATATACGTGTTCAGATATACCGTTGACCACATTGGTTGGTTCACACGTTCGTTTACCACGTGCTATATTTAAAAATATGTTTAATCGTCAAAAGATTTAGAAAATTTAAGTTGTTTTTAAACGTTCGTTCTCCTGTCAGTAAGAGATGATGCTAAATATCAAAACAAAACAAAGAAAATTGAGTAATAAAATCTAGGGCAATGCTTTGACGATAATTTGTATAACATTCGATGGTTGGTCTCTATAGCACCGTAACTGCAACACAGTATAATTTACACACTACTGCTTGGCGGCAGAATATCTTATACTGCAGTCGTATCTACCAAAACGATGCTAAAGACATTTCAGTTGGTACATAGACAAGTCTTCTTGTCTATATGTTCTGGGCCATAGTTCAATTACGAAGTGTTACGTTTCTGTTACTCTGTTTCGTGGTTCTGTAATGTGGCGATAGCGTTACAACCCGGATATAATTCGTTACCGTTACCGTCTGACATATTCAGCAAAAGAGAGCGAAACCGGAAGATAAAATAAGAGTAGTATTGCATTACTGAGCTGTACCTGTACAAGATCATGTTAATTAGATACGTAATCTAATTAACATGATCTTGTTTTTGTAATCACTTTAAGATGCATTTTAAAGATATGTGTTAATATTCTTTTTGCTGGAACATCTTTTGCAAAATTACCAGGCTAATGAGACTCGCCATTAAACATCAGCGCCAAAGCAACGATACCCTAGTTAGCTTTGGCTTTGGTTTTGTTACTCAATGTTCTGGGAAATGCAGCAAAGGTTTTGAACAGGCATTATCTTTTACCTTCATGAAAGCAAATCGTTCGCTTCAATTCTTACCTACTTTCAAAAATAGATCCAAAAAAACAACATTTATTCGCGGGAATTTTAAAGTATGACATTCAATAATGAAATTAAACATATTATTTCTTATTTACACACACTATAAAATGTACAGAAAACAAAAACTTTCAAGCGTATGCTTTAAGGTGGTTCGATTTCCATACAAATAATTTTTTGCCATTTATGGACAAATGGAGCATAATTTTACAGTGAAATCACAGCTACTGGCATTTATTTGCGGTAAATCATAATTGCTTGCTAATTCATAAATCATTCATAAATTTGAGTTTCTGCTAATAATCTACTGTTTTATTCAAGCAATTGTGATTTACCGCAAATAAAGGCCAAAATAAATGCACGTAGCTGTGATTTCACTGTAAACTTATGCTCCATAAATGGCAAAAAAATATTTGTATGGAAATCGAACCACCTTAAGTAGCGGATTTGACTTCTGCAATTTCTTCCAATACACTACTTACGTACTCGTAATAAAAGTGTTTAGCCTTAAATTTTGCAAAAATCTGTAAAAAATAATAGTTTGTTGTAGCTATAGATAAAAAGTAAACCGGTTAATGCTGACCAATTAGAAAACTGGTGCCTAGTGACAACTTGTTTGCCGTATTTATGTAGAAAACTAACGCATCCCACGGAATCAATATCTAAATTGCGTGATATTGTCATAAATAATGGTATTACATACACGTGGAAAGGGACGTTGTAGTTAGTATACCTTTACTTTATCACATTCTCTCTTAATATATCTCTAACGAAAGACAGAGACCGAGCTCATTATATCGGTCGGTTAAGGGTTCCGTGAATTGACACTCGGAAATCTGATTTATGATGCGATTCGACAATCTACCGTTCTCGTGTTTGTTAAAAGTTATTTATTAGTTTATTAAGGCTATAAATTTAGTTAAAATGTTAAAAACACATGGTCTGCCAACCATAAAAAAATAAAGAAAACTATCTGATACTTAATTTTCATATATTTCTCTATCCTTTCCATTTTACGATATTATTTAAATTTCGTAAATATTCATGCAGCTTTGGTTGATTTATAAAATGAAATCCATTCAATCGTCAACAATCAATCATCTAGAATAACGCTTACGATCATAGCATGATTATAATCGCAAGTCCTAAGGGCGAACCCGGTCCTCGCTCCGACTGTCACGCCGCCGCCCGTCACGCACGTTTTCCTGCCCGCAGACCGTGACAGGCCGTCACGCGGGTAACCGTTTTAGTTTAATTAAATATCTAGTTTCACCTGCTGACTCAGTCGTGTTACTTTATGAATGGACTACCGGAAACGCTACTGAGATAACTAGTTGTGCGCTCAGTAAATCTAAAAAAATCTCTACCAAGTTAGCTCACATTCAAACTCAAAACTTGTGCTTACAAATCCCAAGTAAGATGCTGTACTCAAATGGCATGGCAGCTACATGCATTGAGGATCCACTATGTCGAAATCACACGACTCTACGAAGCCCTATATGGAAAGTTTACGACTCCACTTGCCTATATTTACATTTAAATTAGTTGTTTTACGTAACCGTTTCCAAATTAATTGCTTTTCTTGCGTAGGAAGATGAGTTTTAGGAAAATCTATAATCGGTGTTGTTATATTGACAAAGATTTAAGATTAACCTTCCACATTGTCAAATAACATAAGCTAAGTCAAATATGTTGAAACCTGTATTTCTATTTGCATAATGTAAGCCACATTGAAACCGCAATGTTATGTAGGTACTACAAGTAATTGTAGAGTAGTGGTTTTGAGACCCTAACCGCAACATTTAACTTCACTCTGATTACACAAAAACTTGGAAACGCCAGAAATAGAGTTATTTTTTTAAGTGTTTACATAATTAAGTATACTAGGTAAAATCCAATGTTTCAGTCCATTACGATAAAACATTTCGAAATATACATAGTCTCGGAATGTGATACAGATCTGTAAAATGTATCTTGAACTGGATTTAATGTTATTACAATCTGTTTTGTACGTTATTGAAAAAAGTAAAAAATTGTTCATCATCTAATACCTTTTTTATTTGTCTTCCTTTTTTATATTAATAGGTCTATGTTTAATGTTTTATTTAAAATGAAATGAACTTTATAAAGATGAATTTGTATAATTTTAATAATTAAATTCTTAGCATTTAATATTTAAATTAACATCCTTTCATTTAAATTAACATCCATTCATTTGACATTATTTAATATGTAACTAACTCTATTTTATCCAATTTTCGCACACCCAATTCTGGGTTAAGTATGGTCTAAGCGACGTTTTACATCATGTACCAATTTTGACACCTGAAGCAAATAAATACGTTTTGATTTTGATTGTTACTTTTCTGAGAGTAGCGTGTTTGTATCTAAATATAGTTGTTAAAACACGTCTAAAAATGAGTAATGTTACATTTAAGAGCTTAGCATTTACCTACTGATAAATATGTAAATATGAGACATTCTTGAGACGTTTTGTCATAGTATTAAGCTACAACGAAACTGTTGAGAAACTAGAATTAGTAACGGGAAATAACACGTATTTCTTCCGAATCCATAATATTTATTTATTTGAATTATAAGAAAGCCAAAAGTTGTAGTAACTCCTAAATGAACTACATACATAATTTATTTTAAAAATATAATGTATTTTAAATATATAAGGTACCTTATTCACATTTTTATAGATTCTACCAGACCATTCTATTACGTAACTACCATATATTGAAAGAAAAATTAAAATAACACAAAAATTTAAAATTAGAGCTTTATCTAGAAATGTAAATATTTTGATCTATAGAACGTTTCTTCAAACACACAATAACAATGTGTATACTAACCAAATGTTCCCCGCAGGCGCAGTCTGGCAAGCGGTCGTTCCTGCGACGCACGAAAGCGACTCCGCCGCCCAACGAAGATAACGTCACCACCACTCCCGCCACAGAAGAAACAAATCCGAAACGAGGACCTTCCAGATTCAAGCCCCGGGAAAGCGCGCGAAATGAAACGAGTGCGGCGAACAGGCGGCCGTCTTTCGGCGCCAGCTCGAGACGTAATGAGCGCCCGGCGACGCGCAACTTTGTGCGCCGCAGGCTCGCTGGCTCCGGCGCGGCGAACGGTGAGTCTATTTGTACACTTGTGCAGAAAAGTTAGACGCTGTACCACATTCCACTGCGAGTAAATCAGCAAAGCAGTAAATGGATTCAATATGTAAAGTTTCAATATGTAAAAAATATTCTGCTGGTCTGGTAAAGTAAAAGGAAAAAATAGTACCTCGAGAAATAAAAGTTATGATGTCTTCCTTCGTAGCTAGTTCCGACCAAAGTTTTTACTTCCTTCCCTTTCACTGCTAAACAGGTTTCACAGCAGTATCAGACATTCTACCGCCACACAGTAGTGTATATTATTGTTCTGGTTTGAAAGGTGCTGTAGCTAGTAAAATTATAGTTCTAATGATACTTATCATACAGTGCGTTAAAAAGCGAAGGCCAATGCTCTGAACATTGTATAGCTTTTTTTATTGGCTGTTTTGTTGGGATTGTTAATTAGTATCTAATACTTATCTTACTGTCTCAAGATCACCTAGTTCTTCTCAAACTTGTTGCACACAACCCTTAAAAAAGTTGTACGCAATTATTTCCTTGAGACTAAAAACTTTGATGACTCCTTTAAACCTGCACACAGTAGTGTGCAATTTAGTGTTTTTCTCCGGTGATTTATACGAAATTTAAATCTGACATACAACATTTTTTTATTTTAGAGAGGTTAGTATAACTAATGAAACGACGCTCTCGTGATGATAAAGGACGCACATGTTCAAGAGCGGTGCATAGAAATTTGAGTAACAAAACAAAGTCCAGGACATCGCTGCTTTGGAGCCAATTAGAGATTTGAGATCTTGATGGTTAGTCTCGACAGCCACTATCTAATTTCACCAGCTGCAGTACCTACCCTTCAAACCGGAACACAGTAATGTTTACACACTACTTTGGCAGCAGAATATAGGGTACTGCAGTGGTACCTATACTACTACAAATTATCATGAGCTTATCGGTCTTATCTATACTATTATAAAGAGGAAAGATTTGATTATTTGTTTGTTTGTAATGAATAGGCTCTGAAACTACTGGACCGATTTTAAAAAATCTTCACCGTGGGGAAGCTACGCTATCCCCGGGTAACATATACTTTTTATCCCTGTACTCCCACGGGAACGGGAACTACGCGGATAAAACCGCGAGGCGTCCGCTAGTTACAAAATACATTTATTCGTTTTTAAACTATATAGGCATTTTATGAAGTTCTTATTTAAAAACCTTTACAAACACTTCTGTAATCGCTTATACTATCTTCTACACCTAAGTATATGTACAACCATATAGTGACTATATACATATATTATGTTAGTTTTCTATGGAAAGCTACTTGAAGAAACTACCGAGAGTCGTCACACCGGTTCCAGAGGATCTCTTCAACGATTTATTTTTAAACATAGGTGTTTATGAATTTCTAACATGTTATCAATACCTAGCTCCTATATTGATAAAAGATCCATAAATGGTTGAAAATGAAATCATATTTTGAATTTGTCTGTTTAGTTTATAAGACAATTTTCACTGTAATTTATTTTTCCTAAAAGTCTTATGTCTTAAGTTTTATGTGTTTGCCAAGCCGAAAGAGTCGTTAAAACTTCATATGCATTTAAAAAGTCGTAACCATATATTTTAATCCAAAATTATACCAAATTGAAAATGTACATAGCAGAAAAGATTGTTGATAAATGAAAATATTATTCATATGCACAAAAATTTTACGCACGAATACTTAACAAAAATAATCAGAAGGAACAATTTTCGATCAGTAGCAAGATTAAAAATTATTATCCCGTGTATTACCTACATACATATGTCCTTAACTCATAGGTGAACTATCGGAATGCCTTCGTATAATTGCGTTGTTATTGAAGACACCTATTTTGGTCACGGAAGGCGTTAAGACCAATCAACGCTGACCTTTGGTACTGATTGTTACTTATAAAGTTCAAGTATTATTTTAATAGCCGTAAGAAATATTGAGGGTTTTTGTGTAGTCTGTCAGCTACCTATCTGTCATAGGAAAAAAAACTGTTTTTTTTTTTATAATGGTCCAAGGAAAAACCCAATGAAAATATTGTAACAAGTTTTCATTATTATATCTACTTATTAACTACTGGGATTTAAACGCTCACAACATGCCATAAAATAGTTTTCTTTTGTTGGCATAGTTTTGTTTTGATTTTGTTTTTCAAATGCGAAAATTCCTGTGTATAATTGATATTTGTAACTTATTCGCATTGTAACGGCTCAACGTATTTAAATATTATTTCTATTGCAGATAGCTTACTCATTTTGTCTTTATATAAACGGACAAAAATCATGGAGTAGATCTTTTTTATTAAAGAAACAGAATATCTGACACTGCGGTACTTATTGTGAGCTAGAATGAACAGATTTCTATCATAGATAGAATAGATCAATCTTCTTCATCCTCGGGCGCACCATCGCTTTCTATCAAGCGAGTTGGTGACCTAACGTAGATCTATTTAATTATTTTTTTAATCGTTTTGACCGTCGTGCACGCATTTTTCAATATAATGTCTATAGATACAGCGTTATCATCGTTAGTAGTAAATGAAATAACTATTTAGCACTCGTAACAATGCTAATAATGACTTGTTCACGGGGTCTAACATAATCATCTGATCCAATGGTGCTGTACACATTCAAGTGAAACCTGTCTACGCATTCATCTCGCGAGAGCTAGAGTTTCTCTCATTGTTCGTACGTATTTGTTATACATATGTATGAATTTTGTTCGCAAAGATTGCGGTAGTCCGCCGTCTAAACGAGAAAGATAAAATGTGTTTCCATCTCTTTTATACTCGACGCTACCAGTCATGTCTCTATCACTTCTTACAAATGATAGAGCAATCTCATCAACGTATTTTCATTTTACGTCTAAATAATAGTTCGTTTAGTTAAAGTTGCTCTAAGATTACCTATAGATATAGATAGATAAATAAAAAACATGAATACAAGTTAACTACTAGGTACTACACTATTGGCATATAGTTGTTTCGTCAAAGTAAATACGTAAATCTCAATTAATTGAGATTTTTATTCATTTTAATGTGAACTTTCGGCGGCCAAGTTGGGGACCGTCTGGCTTCCAATCTAGAGGTTTTGGGTTTGAATCCCACGCACGCACGGCATCGGCACGCACTACTGTTTTTTTAAAGTTATTTGCGTAAAGCCGCTGATTTCAAACGGGGAAGGAAAACATCGTGAGGAAACCTACATACATGTCCAAGAGCAATTAAAAAAAAATTCTCGAAGATGAGTTAAGTCTGCCAACCCGCACTTGACCAGCGTGGTGGACTATGGCCATACCCTAAAAATAAATAAAAGAGGTTTAATTATTTAAAAAACATATTCTACATACGCAGTTGCTTATTGCAAGAAAAGTTGAAACATTAAAAAAATATACAAAGAAGATAAACAATTACAACAACATACCACGAAGCTCCACTTTGTTTACAAACTAGACTTAAAAACCAGACCTAGGCATTCACAGAGCGTTGTCCTCTCGGAAATATGCGAGTTGCCTTGGAGGCCGACACTTTTATCAATGAAATGTAAATTCAGCCTACAAGTAATGTAAAGTATCGCAGGTCACGGATATATGTCGGTATGTAGGTCTGAATTATGGCCTAGATTACGCGTAGCTGGTTGAATTTTTATTGCGCGTTTTACCTCCTCAAATGAAGTTATTGTAACGAGCTACTCATAAGCTTTTTTATTTGCCTTGTTTAGGTATGAATTTTTAAAAAATACTTGTGACTGGAAATATTTGTAAGGAAACCTAGAATTCGTTCGATGTATTTAAAAATCCATACATATAGCTCAGCGTATTAGCAAGCTAAAGTGGCAATGGGCTGGACATATCTGTCGCAGAACCGATAACCGCTGGGGTAGACGTGTTCTAGAGTGGAGACCGCGTATTGGCAAACGTAGCGTAGGACGCCCTGAGACTCGATGGAGTGACGATATACGTAGGACAGCTGGCGGTGGATGGAAGCGAAAAGCTGAAGATCGGGCTGAGTGGCGTGTCTTGTGAGAGGCCTATGTCCAGCAGTGGACTAATATAGGCTGATGATGATGATGATTTAAAAATCCGTCAATCCGCTTCGTGTCAGAATAGAAAACTATGTATTTTAATGATTGATTGGCTAAGTGTTTGAGTAGCCTTCTTCTAGAAGAGTAGAATTCTCAATCACCAATTTATGTAATGATATATCAAATTATAGTAGTGAAGAACATGGCCATATTACCGTGTTGCTCGGATCTAGAAGGTACAGAATTTGCATGATCTCAATATCTACGGATTGTAGTACGAGACAACCACCTGATTGAATATCGTAACCATCGCACGCGATTTACCCGTTAATCCGTATAACTAACGGTCGTTAAGAATTGCCAATTTTGACAAAACAGTTGCACTATTTCTTATTGTGTTGTAAAATACTAAATTCGCTAAACGATAAATTGTTAGTTTTTTGCTACAATACTGGAAGCAATAAATATAGTGAAGCGGCATTCACTCTCCAAATTACCTTCCCTAATTGATTTTTGTAGTAAACTACCGCGTTACGTCGGTATGGAGCAACATTTGTAAAGCTTTTATATTTATTTAAAGGGCTTTGTTGCTCAGCGACCACGCTCTGTAATACAGTCATTAACACTCTTAATATAAATCTGTAAATATCTATAAAGATTTTTGGCCTCCTTGGATTCTGAATAAGCTTTTTTTTCTTTTTTTTTTAATGTAAAAAGTAATGAGACGAACAAGTCGCTCTCCTGATGAAGAGATAACGCCTGTCCATGACCATTGCAGCGATACACAGAACTTTGAGTAACAAAAAAAAGTCCAGGGCATCGCTGCTTTGGCGCTCATTACTTTGAGACTTTCGATGGTTAGACACAGTAATGTTTACACACTACTGCTTTGCGGCAGAATATCTGATACTGCGGTGGTACCTACCTAGACGACCTCCCGCTAAGGAGATCTACCACCAAGTGCATAGCTAATATATAATTACAGAATCCGACATCCATAATTTTTATTCTATTGGATAAAAGTCTTCTAAAGGATTAATTCCGCACACACTCCAATACATATATATTAAGGTAATATATACAAGGTATTTTTGAAAATTTCACACACGACACAATTGGGAGATGGTGATATTTTCCATTAAAAACGCAAACTCCTTTGATGATAATATGTGTGCTGAACGAAGCCCGGGGGCTGTCACGCTTCTCTTTTCTTATCTGTTACGCTTTAGAAGACGGTCACAAACCCATGGATGTATGATCTCGTACCAGATGCCCAATTGCCTACCTCTTTGGATCACTTAGGTATCATAATCTTGCCACAGAAATCTACGCCCGTTTTTCATCCTAGTATTAGTCTGAGGGGAGCTAACAATGCCAAACAATGGAATCTTAGACGTAGTGTTTAGCAGTTTTGGTATAGCATTGTTGATATAGCAATTCTCAGTATAGAAGACATCAATACGCAGCACAAGCGCTGAATGTTGTGCTGTGCGCAACAAAAAGTGTTTATTGAAGTTTCGAACTTCTATTGTTAGAAGTTTTAGGGTCAATCGATAGAGTTTTTGCGTCATATCTAAAAAAGAGACAACCACACAAAAGTTTAATATATCCTTCAAAGTTACGTGCCCAGTCACGTTATAACGTGTTAGCATTGGATTGGTTGGTGTTGGTACATAAATACAACAAGCTAAATCAATGAAATTATTTCCGCTTTAAGCGAAGTTTTCCCGAGTTTCAAGCACGTTTGTTATTGCAGTTAATAATGGACCACGGAAAAGAGAACAAGGTTTTATTGTATCGTATAAATTTATCTTAGCAAAAATAGTGATTATGTGTATATCATTATTTCACATTGTCGTATCAGAATCACGTCTTGTTTTTGAAATATTTGAGACCAAATTATGTGTTAACGCCTAGTTATCTGGTAAAATACCACTAAAATTTGTACAGTAAAATTGATTAATTTTCGATTCAAAGAGAAGCGAGATACTTTTAGATAAAACTGTTATTTATTTCTGGCATAACTAATATATTTTATCTACTGGTTATAGTATTTATATATTTATGCATATATATATATGGTATGATAAACAAACATCACAATGATACAAGTACAAGCAATTGTTTAGCAATTTATATAATTTCTTAAACATCTTTTTTATAGTAATAAGAGAAAGAGACTTAGGTAAAAAAGAGACGAACAAGTTAACAAAAAAATAGGACTAGCCAAGAAGGTACAACATACTCACATACTTTGAACATTACCAAAATTATTACCATCCTATCTATAAGAAACACAAGAGGTTCTTAATTGGTCGAGAACAATCATTTTCATCATCGTCATCTACCGCCGTCTTAAACAAACAAAAGCTTCTCAGACAATGGCTGCAAACATTATCGGATAAACGGTAACCACTCACGGCCAGCTTGCCACACCGGCCACGCAATTTCACCAATCACTTGCTAATCATTATTAACTTGGTTCAAAACTTAAAAAAACAGAAGAGCACGTGCAAAATTTATATATTTTAGCTGGTAACCCAGAAAAAAATCCATGGCCCTTTTTCAGGATCTTTTACATCAGAATTTTATATAAAAAGGTTTACTTTGAATCACGTGGTCTCTGACTGTGTGCCTTCTTGGTAAGCTCAAAGTAGCACAACGCGCTATGGAGAGGGCTATGCTCGGAGTTTCCCTACGAGATCGAATCAGGAATGAGGAGATCCGCAGACGAATCAAAGTTACCGACATAGCCCAACGGATTAGCAAGTTGAAGTGGCAGTGGGCAGGGCACATAGCACGCAGAACTGATGGCCGATGGGGCTGCAAAGTTCTGGAGTGGACACCACGGACCGGCAAGCGCAGCGTAGGACGTCCACCCACAAGGTGGACAGACGACCTAGTAAAGACCGCAGGAACGCGCTGGATGCGAGCCGCTTCCAACCGGTGTTTATGGAAGTCAATGGGGGAGGCCTATGTCCAGCAGTGGACGTCCTACGGCTGAAATGATGATGATGATGATGATGACTTTGAATCAGGGAGGTTTAATATAGTCAGAATAAGGGAGTAACCACGCGCGAACAAGTTGCATCACTAAACCCTAAAAAGTGTAAAATAAAGTTTTATCCGAAAAGCTGTGTCAACACGTAACCAAACGCTGACATATTTTTTTTCCTGGAAATAGAGATGTACTAATATATTGCATTTTTTTTGTAAGATTATAAAATCTCTAATCTTTAATCAGTATTCTAATTTCGTCTGAATCAAATTAATTTTGTTTATCTATACTTAGTATTTCTCTAAGGGATCGTCTCCTCATCGAAGTAATTAGTCAGAGACTTAGCGTGTTAGCAAACTGAAGTGGCAGTGAGCTGGACATACCTATCCATCGCAGGACCGATAACCGCTGCAGTACATGTCTCCTAGATTACAGAAGACTAATGGGCAAACATAGCGTAGGATGCTCTGACAGTCGATAGAGTGACGTTATACGTAAGAGAGCTGACGGCGGATAGAAGCGGAAACCCAAAGAACGCGGTTAATATGTTTTTACATTAATAAGGTTAATTTGAAAAATGGTTCAAAAAAATAATTGTCGTTTTTATTTTTGATTGAATTCAATTACTGAGTGGAGTTTACGTCCAGCAGTAGACTACGATAGGCTGATGAGGATCATCATCCTCATTGTACCTTAGCAAAATTATATCGTCATTGTTTATAGAATACGGTAGGTACCATTCCGGGCTTTCACTCTGAGCATGAAATGTAAATACGTAACTGGTATAGAAAGTCAAATGTTCAGTGTTTGAGAAAGAATCATAAGTGCCGCTCTGTTCTTTCAAAACGTGTTTCCGATTATAGTATGGACTTCTTTACTTCCGTGGTTTAAACATCCATAGCAGTATCACACTTTACTACATTTATATTTTGTAGCAGTTTTAGCCAATTGAACTGTGTTACTGTAATATAATAGAATCAAACCGTGACAACATCTAGAAAGTGACGTACAGACAAAGATCTTAAATTCAAGGATATGCCCATTGCCCCTCCAAACATAATATACATTTGTAAACATTTGTGACCCAATCCATCGCTTGCTCAAAAACTCTTCTTAATTTCAACTAATTAAGTATTAACGTTTTTGAGCTACGTCTTATTGCACATATTGCGATGGCCGCACACCTGCAGAATTGCAAGAGAGAATTTGTACACTACACTGAGAATATTATATTTGTCCTATCCTTACGAAGTAATATAATTATAAATCAATGAGCACAAGTGAAATTGTTGCTTAAAATATTGAGATCAAGCTATTTTTTCTCCTTACATCATTCGGTTTGGTCCCTGTGCACAAAAGAATTTGCAGACACAGAAAAAGTTCAGGTTTTTAGCAAGTAAGTGCTGTTTACGTAATTTGATTTTCAGTCACTCCACAAGACAAGTCAATGCAAAAAAGTAAATGTTTTCCGGATTTTTTTATTATACACTAGCCGCGCTTTGTAGGTTGTAGGCTTTAACAAGAACAAAGAACTTTTACGGCATGAAAATAACATACGCCGTCCTCCGATCCTTACCTAAATATGTCTATGGGAAAAATCTGCAAATGATCTGCTGATGACGTAATAAGGATGAAGCTAAAACGTTTAAAAACTAATTCAAAATAATATAACTATAAATTAAAGGATATTTGTATACCCTGCGACGCTCGCGCAATAAAGACAAATCTAACAACATAATTATTTTATCAAAATATGTAGGTTCTGGCGTTTAGTACTAACGAGATAACTTAAGGACAAACATAATTATATACAAGTCAAATATACCTATAACCCTTCTTTTTTAGCTTCGTCGCATTCGGGTAAAAAACCGAAAAAAATAGAGCACAATTTTTTTTCAAAATTAATTTTCCTTTCTTACCTGGCCAGTGTATAAACTATCTCCATTCTTTAAAAAAAATCGATCAGCTAGCGTGCAGAAGTACCTAATATATTTAATGGATTTAAAATTGATGGCAGACACTTTAGTCTTTTCTAAGTCATGTGTGTATTTCGAATTTGTCGGTAGCATCAATCGATGAAGAAAAATATTGTTATAGAGACCTGCTTGTCTAAAATTTTTTAATGTTCTCAATGGTGTCAAGTCTGCCAATCTTTACTTGGCCTGTGTGGTAGACTGAAGAGGTTTACATCCTGTACAGTTTATAAAAAAAAGACGACGATTTGCCGCCCTGCACTTGGCCAGTGGTGGACTATGACCTTACCCTTCTCACAATGAAAAGAGACCCGCGCTCAACAGTGGTGTCCCACTGTTATTAAAAATCAGGGCTAACTCGGAACTATCTATTTCATGGCATGTTACATTAATGGCGCAAAATGTGATGGTGCGGAGAAAGTTCTGGGTCAACATTCAGTGCCACTTGATTACATAACGCCATTGTTGGATCGAAAGTAGACGCAACAATAGGCAGATGCCTGGGAAAAAAATTACGTGATTGTCACTAATTACGTGAAAACCACGTAATAACTTAATAACTGGGTTTTTTAGAGATAATCAGACTAAGCATTGTAAAGAAACTAGTTTACTAAAGTGGATGGTTGATCTGCTTTTGTCAAAGCTTTTAGAGTATTAGTAATTCTATATAAATGTACAGTATGACTGGTGAGACATCTACGATACTCGAGGACAGGATATTTGGCGATCTTATTTTAGTCCGCTTTGTCCCACTGCTGAGCAAAGGCCTCTCTCCCTCCCTTCCACGCCTCTCTGTTTTATGCTATTGAGGTCTACTCCTTGTTGTGGGCATCGAGCTCATCTTTCCACCGTCTTCTAGGCCGGCCTGGTGACCGTTTAACCTCCGGGACGGTCGGTGGTGGTTTTCGCCCAATACGAAGGAAAAAAACAACATTAAAAATAAATATTAACTAGACCACAAGTGGCCGAAAGGTCTGTAATCAATTATGCAGCGCATAGACACCGCGCGAACGCACGAGCTGGACGTTGTGAGAACGCTCGCGGCAACTACGGGCGGGCGGGACAAGCACGTCCTTGTCGCGTGATCAAAACATCGTTATCAGTGTCGGTGTATCCACGCTTTATTTATTTATAGGGAAATTTGAGCAAAAATTAAGTATTTAATTTTATTACATAATTATAACGAGAATCGAGTACCGAGTACTCTCCTTCAGTATCGAAAGTGTCACACCAGTCATGCTGTATGTGGACTATATATTGTGTGTACACCGATGAATGTATAGTAACACTCCAAATGGCCACTACCAAGCGGCATGCACTCAGCATCCTAGGGGCATATAATAAGAATTTCTAAAACTTTCACGGTAATAAAAACCTCTCTTACTGCTTCAGGGTTGGTGTTACCATGCTATAGTTTCCTCGCGATGGTTTCTTTCACTGGTAGCTCAAGTTCATTATTAGGGTTTGAAAACACGCCCTGCGGCGCATGAAACCGACCGCATTGGTTACTGAGCTATCATCGCTACAAATTGTGTGGACATCTATTATTATATTTAATGACAGAGAATAAAAACTAAGAAAAATAGTCTTAGAGAACTTTTGTATAAAATATTAAACAAAATATTCTAAGTACATATACATGTACTAAGATTGCAATTACCGAGATATAATGCAAGAAATTCCTTTTAGTTATTTTATTTTCGTTAAAAAGGCTGTTAATTACTGTTACTTCCAATGAATATTCTTAAATGTAAATTAGGCTGACTGGAAGACTGGTCTTACTTCAATTCACTTTACACTTGACCGACAGCTTTCACCGCATCTCAGAGATATCGAGGCAGTTTCGCAGAAGTTGCAAACACTCTTTATATATCGGTTCAAAGAATTGTGCTCATTCAACAAACTTTTGTAATAAAAATGTCTGTCCTTGTTGGGAATCGAGCCTACGCCCTACTCCTACCTACCACTTAAAGAAGATATACTGCCAATGAGCCAACAGAGCTGTCAAGTTACACTTCAAGCTGGAAACTCGAAATAGCTACTTGTTTTCAGTATGTGTGCTTTGTAATTAGACTCTTATGTAATTGGAAATCAAAACCTATGCGGATGTTACATGTAAAGATCTAATGAATCAGTTCCTACTTAATTATATACAATTATCTAATACTAATTAATATTTATAGTAATCACGTTGTGTATATATTATCATCATCAGCCTTTTGTAGTCCACTGCTGGACATAGGCCTCTCCCAAGACACGCCACTCAGCCCGATCTTCGGCTTTTCGCTTCCATCCACCGCCAGTTGTCCTACGTATATCGTCACTCCATCGAGTCTCAGGGCGTCCTACGCTACGTTTGCGAATTCGCGGTCTCCACTCCAGAACACGTCTACCCCAGTGGTTATCGGTTCTGCGACAAATATGTCCAGCCCATTGTCACATCAGCTTGCTAATACGCTAAGCTATGTCTGTTACTTTAGTGAATCCATTATAACAAACATAAATCCTTCTTATTGCAGGTAAAGTAGTTTGATCCAAAACGAGACACATAAATTCATTATTTTGAGCGAAACTACTGAATGTAACATAATTGTTCTCCATGTTTATTAAATTACAATGCAAGTTTCAATGGATGCAGACTCCGTTTATCAGTCGCACAAAAATCAGGATTCCGAGAACTTTATTTACATATATCTACCTATTCACTTAATTTGAAAAATGGATTGTTTTAAATAAATTGTTAAGTGTATTTTTATATACTGTATGGTTTAATAGATAGCTCATTGCTAAACTACGCGACATTTAACTAGTGTCAACTTAAGTGGGAAACAAAGAGTATGTTTCCCGTCACAACAGTAGGTTGGCAAACTTACAAAATCGTGGGTAACTTAAGTTACCATGTTTTTCTAAGACATGAGTTAGGGAGTATCAGTTTTTTTGCTATTTTACATTATTTGTATCAGTATCATATAGTTTTTTAATGGTTGACAGGCTAGGTTACTTGCTAGCTCACCTGATTTTAAGTGACGGAGTGCTCGAAGATGGTAAAGCCTGGAGTTGAACTGGCTCTCAAGTGAGGCTGCCGGAACACACCGTTAGATGCTTGGCGGCAGATTTTCAACTTAAGGGTGGTAGCTAGCCAGCCGAGTACTAAAGTACCCTACCACCATGCTAAGGTTTTCTCACGATGTTTTCCTTCACGATTCGATTCGATTCGATTCACGATGCTCATTGTTGGGATTTGAACCCCCGCCCTTCGGCATGCGAACCGTCCGCGCTAACCACTGAGCTATCATCGCTACACACCAATCACTCACCGTTTTTTTTATTCAATCACCTCACGGCGTGACTGTTATTCAAAACGTCCTCAAACGATCCAACATTTTGCAACCAGAGACTGCTAAATTTGTTATTCAAATCAATTCATATTTGTTCATTCAGAAGCTGCCAAAATAAATATGCATATGTCGCAAGGTCGTGTTTGCGACATCGACTTGTCGCAATCGTCCCATGATCGCTAAGTACCGTCGTGGGAACAACTATGCGGCAGCCCTATTCTTGAAGTCACACGGTCTTGCAGAAATCTGTTGACGCGTTTTCTTTTCTTCTCAGTTAGGAAATTGTGCTAATGTCGTCGAGCCTTTGGGCTATTGTCGAGCCTTTCAGTTATTACGCGGTTTTACTCGCGAATTTCCATTTTTTAGTATTATTTTGAGGGATAAAGACAGGCAGGATTTTAATGATGATTTTGATGATTTCAATTCACTGGCTCGTTTAGTTGTGAAAAGATGTCGTAGGCGTACGGTAGGGGTGAGGTAATCAAATAGAGACATTTTGTATTTTAGTATTAGTATCAAACCATAAAAGAAAATATCACCGATCTATTTAATGTTTGTGCGTTCGAAGCTAGGTGCAAATCTTACATAAAACAGGTACATTTACCAACCATATGGTACAATCTTCTGCTTTGTGTATTAACTGGCCAGCAGCCGCTTTTCGCAAATCACTTGGTCGTTGGACACCTTACGCTGCGTTTGCCGATATGCACTCTCTTCTCTAGAACCCTTCCATTTTAACAAGTATGGTTTCTTCAACAGGCATGGGTAGCCCAATATCTCCGATTGTAAACCCAGCGTTTGCTTGGTTTTATTTTTGAGTGCATTGCCTCTATCTCCATTTGGTCGTCCTAAACACTATGGATGTCATTCTACGACATTAGACGCCGCATTTTAACTTTAAAAATAACATCTATTCTAAAGTAAACCAAGTCAGAGATTTTCGTTGCCTCCAGGCATCACATTAACGCCGATACTAGGGCTAATCAGTGTATACGTGCCCTAGGATCCCTTTATGTAATGCTTTTAATAAAGATTTTTTTTTACAATTCTTTTTAAATCAATATGATACTCATAAACGAGATTGTGTTATTCAAGATGGTAGAAGTTTCTATTGTCAACGTTAAAGCTACAAAATGCAAGTGACACGATCCATAGATACAGCGATCGCCATATGAGTAGCGACCTCAATCACACCATTCATCACTGAGTGCATTGCCTCTCTCCATTTGGTCGTCTTTTTTGGAGCGAACTGTTGTTGTTGATTGTGACATACTCACATTCGTACATAGTAACAGAAAAAAAGTAAGGGTTACTTACCAATAAGAGACCGAAAACCAAGTTCTACAATTTAATTGTCCAGACAATATGTAACTCGATATGACAGGAGTGTCAGCTGTCACGCTTGCAGCTCACGAAAAAATTAGTTCATGTAATTAATCATACGGTACACGAGACTTCACACCGCTTGTTACTTACGACATTAGATAGATGCCGAGGCTTCAACGGCAAAAGATTGTGATACTTATCAACGTTGTTGTCTCTATAATAGTACAATGGAGACTAAATAGGCGTCGCCGAGTCTAGGTCGTTGATCGGTCGACGACCGGTCGTTTAGGCAATACAGTTACTGACCTAGCTTCTCCTTCTTAGTATGATCATAAATAAACTAGTGATTTTGTTTAGATTTTAAATTTGCTTCATAGTAGGAGGCAATACAGAAAACTGATGATAACAACATCAAGGGATACAGTTTGGTGTCGCAACTGTGTACATGTTTATCGAAAACATCTAAAATTTTATCACATCGCTAGATAGGTAAAGAATCAAAGGATTCGTTACGTTCGAGTGAGGAATTGAAATATGGAAATCCGTGGAAACTTCTTTGTGTTCAAACATAAACACGTATTCAGTAGTTTATTGTAAGTGTTTTTATTTTGTTAAAGGTTGAAGATTGATATACCTACTAGCTTTTATGTAGACACAACTAGTAACGACTATAATTTTATACTCTTTATTTGTACATATACATTTTGACATACCGAGCGGCTTTTTCTTTTTTCGAATATAATGTCAGAAGGTTAAGCTAGCGATCTCAGATTAAAAACTACCTAGCGATAAATATTCGGATTTTTCTTTTTTCTCTCAATTCTTGGCAGCGAACTTTATGCATTCTGCCAGTGTCAAGTAGATATTTCATATTTTAAATTGAAAAAACAAGCAAAATAAGTCATTAGATCATGCTTTAAATAGTGATGCTTTTACTTGAAGCTTCTACGAAGTTTTGGAAACAACGCGAAAAACACGTTACATTATTTGCTCACACTCGTGCGTATAATTTGTAACTTTATGATTAAAACATTATTATTTTCTACTTATGGAATTGCGTATTTATATCGCTTAGACCTCGACAAACTACCTTCGGGCCACGTGGAAAAACGAGATTTTTTTTCTGTTTTGCATCCGTTGATTCGTGGTATTCGTTGCCGTAATTTAATTTACTCGCATGAAACTCGTGTCTAGCCATTCTTTGCACTTGATATCAGATCAAGTCATGCAGTAAGTAGGGACAAGAAAACAATTCTTACATCGCTTTAAATTAAAGTCCACTATTGTACGGGACACGTGAACCGTGAAATTGGCGGATGTTACCCGTAACACACGCTAAATCTACATATAGAAATTAACAAACAAAGAAACATATTCTGTTTATTGTTTTGTCGGTTTAATTCGGTCTTCAAATAAAATTGTTCAGACTATTTTATTAATTATAACTACCTATTAAAACTTCAGGCTTTGACTTTTTATCTCATTACTTTTTGGTTCGCTACATCGCAAACTTTTGATCATTTATTTTTTTAAAGATTATCTTTTGTCAACATTACACTCCTAGTAAGAAATCTTCGATTTAATTTCGAAATTAATTTGATCGAAGTATTAATAGACGTAGATACCTAAATTTACATAATAACAGGCATGACAACCGCTAACCAACTAGTGCAAAAACGAAGGAATTATTTTAATTTAGTTTATGTATCAAAACGGCTAAAATCCAATTAGGTACATTATACTACAGTCAATAATAATTTAATCATATCATTAAAATAAATATTCAGTGAATAACTGTAAAAAGAGTAATAAATTTTCCGCCCATTGTTTAGTCTGCGATTCGCAGTGATCAGAGATTTTGCATATCAATTTAAGAAATTTTCGTACTAAGTAATTGAAAAAAAATCTATGGATCAGTATGGACAGTGTCCCAGAAAGAAGTAAATAAAAACTGCATTTTTCATACACTTGACTATAATATTGTTTACGTACTGAGGAATTCTCGCAAATACGAGTAAATGAACTGACTTAACGTAATCCGTATGTGTAAGTAAAAAAAACGTTTCAAACAACACGCGAAAAGGCCCAATATACCAGGAAATCTCCAACTGAATGTATGTTAATAGTTTTTCTTAATACCTTCCTTTGACTTTCATAACAAACCTCACACTCTCGTAAGAGCTAATGTAGGTTAATACCAAAGAACAACGTTAGCTCGCGTGATTTGTATGTAAACTGTCATACAAATTGTATACATTTATTCAGTTCATTGTCAAGGTTCTTTTGAATAGTTATTTTATTGAATCAACAATGAGAGTTAAAAAGCTGGGAGGTATTAAGTATGCCAAGGACTGACAGGTGACAGGACCTACATACAGTCGTACATTATGTATAGATATGTGTTGTGTTGGAAATTCTTGTACTTTGTCTTTGAGTCAATTTATATAGCTTCATAATATTAGCAACCCGAAATGGCTGTGGTATGGTTATATCTGTCGCAGAACCGATAACCGCTAGGGTATAAGAGTTCTAGAGTGGTGAATGCAAATTGGCAGATGCGGTCTAGGACGCCTTGAGACTCGATGGAGTGACGTTATAGAGCTGGCGGTTGATGGAAGTCGAAGATTGGGTCAAGTGACATGTCTTAGGAGAGACCTATGACCAGACCGAAAAGCTGATGATGATGATGATCTTATTTATCCTGACTTTGTTTTATGTCGAAAAAATTACCCATAAATGAAGAAACTACGCTTGGTTTGGCATATTATTATATATACCTTATTATTCTAAAATTGTTTATAATGTAATTATTATCCATACAGGCATACCTATACGTATTATAAGTGGGTACTCTTCATACCTATTTTCTTTCTGGTTTATATATAAATGTTTCCAGAACTTTTTTGTACAAAAACCTTGTTTGATTCAAGTTTACTTTGTTTTGGTCGAAGCAACTGTGTTACTAGACGAGGAAGTTGTTTGTCTGATGGTAAACGCTGATCCATAACAGTGCGAGTTAGATTTCAACTTCAATTTAAAAAAAGACACTTTAAGCTTAATTTATATACCTAAACAATGTTACAACCCTGGTGACTGAGGAGTGCCAACAAAAATGAAAATAATTTTCAAAACACTGCGTGACAATAAATTGCGCTTGAAGCTAAAATACTTACAAGCGAGATAAACATGTATTTTGTTTTACCTTTTTTTCCTATTACTTTTTTAGAAAAACTAAAATACACTATAGGCACTCTATCAGTTACCCAGTACTGGCCACATAGTACAAGCTTTGCTTAGTTTGAGGCTAAACGGCGTTGTGTGAAATGTCCTACGATATTTTTTCAATTTCAATTTTTATTTGTCTCCAGTGACCACAACAACATCAGCGTCAGTAGCTCCAGTGTCCTCCTCGGCCGCTACCCGCCGGCCGTTCCGCATCGCCAGCCGCCGTCGGCCTGGAGTCAGTTCCACCATCAGCACGACCCCGAGCACAACAGCCACGCCGCTCATCACCGCACCGCCCACCACCGTACTCCCCATCACCATATTGCCCACCACCGCGCCGTTCAACAACGCATCGCCCACCAGCTTGACGTTGGAGAGCGATGAATCGCTGCAGAACATCGGTGATACTGGTACGTTAAGATACGTTTCGATAGGGTGGATATTGAGTCCAGAGATAAAATAGATGTTTATCTATTTATAATAACCAAGTTTTCGAGATCTTAAATGTACACACGTATATATTATATCTAAAGGCTAAATTAATTATTGTGCTTATTCTGAGTAAAAGTTATTTTTATTTATATTAATATTCTTAGAATATTTATTTAAAAATGCACTCCATCTCCAAGACACAAGCCATATACTTAGTACCTATATAGTACATTTTATACTTTTTAATTGTAAAGTCATCTGCATGCAAGCTGCATGCTTTATATGATAACCCTAATTTACACTAACCCCTATTTTCACCATCTCATTTTAACAGATGCAATCGAAGACCCATCTCTCGAACCGAGAACTGCAAATAGACCACCCAAAACTCCTCGACGACCCCTAGTCAATTTGAAAGAAGAACCAAAAGACCAGAACCCTTCTGCCACCAACGAAGATGAAAGAAAGAGACAAAGCAAGAAGTATAGCTCTAGCTTCAAACAAAACCAGTTAGATGACTTACTGAAGGTTAAAAATGGAGATGTCACTACGACGACAGGAACTACTGTTGAAGGTAATAAATGCCGTCTCTTCTTAAACGTTTATTAGCGAAAAACTTATTTATCTAGTCTACGCTATATCATTCTTGATTTTTTTTTCAGATCCTTCCTAGTTGTTGCATTACTTCTATACATTTCAACAGCTAATACTTCATATCTTTAGTCATTTATACCTAATATTACCATTTCAAAAGTCCATTTTGATTTCACACTTGCGATTAATGTATAATAACAACGTTATTTACCTTCTTCAGAATACAGTGCAGAAACCGCTTTGGCCATCGCCACGCATCAACTCATCACAGCACCTCTACCAGTCATCACCGATTACGAAGAAGACACTAAACCTACCAGAGCAAAAACCACACAAAAATACAGAGAAACCAGCACAGAATTCACCGACACTCCTACTAATCAAGACTACAGCACTACTGCTTTCAAAACAATACCTACTACTCAAGATTTCATTCAGACCACTGTAAAGGACGCCTATAACATTTACGACATTCCAAGCCTCAGCTCATTCTACGATGAATCAAAAACAACGGCTGACTTCACAACAAACCCCAGACGTCCTTATACCGCTACTTACGAACCTAGCAGCAACTATGATAATACAAAGACAACAGAGGATATTATGTCAACAACAGATACCAGGCAACCAACGCAAGATATTGACACTGGTAAAATAACAGCATTTATTTCGACCGACGCCTATGCAACTGTAGATAGGGAAGGGTACACTAACATCCCTACGAGCTACGCACCCAGAATCTCACCCACGACTTATGATGTTCCGAAGCAGACAAAATCATTAAACAGATATTCCACCACACCTATTTACCAAACCTTAACAGACCAATATGTGCCTACTACTAGGGAATACGCTGAAATCCCTGATCGAACTACAGCTTTCTCAACCCCTACAACTATAGCTAAAGAATCCCGAGGTTTCTCTTCCCCCAATGTCATTACCCCCGGTTACTCTGGGGTTCAAAGAGGTGGAGCTAAATTTTTATATCCAAATGACAAGCCAGTAACACCAACAGCAGACTCTGATGGCTATTCGACGTCTGGATACAGAAGTTCTAGCCAGGGCCCCGCGTATTTCACCAGGGATTATTTGTTGGAGTCTCCTATCACACAGACTTATGATGGTAAGTTGAGAAATACAACGTCATGTCATAGGAACATTATAAATGTTGAAAAATCTTTTGCTTAACAATATTTTTAAAATGTATTTTATTTGTTTGTCATAAGAGTGATTACCTACCAAGATTTAAACAACCTAACAAGAATAATAATTAAACATAATAATCTTCGAAATTCTATCACTTCTTGCAAGTTTTCTCTCGTGCTAACATTAAAATCATTGTTTCAGATGAATACCAATACCTCTCACCAACCACTCCACAAACGAGCACCCCTCGTAAGGTCTTCCGGAAAAAAATACAGAGGAAAATCTCGACTACACTTCGCCCTACCAGCACAACCCCCACTTATGTCCCAGAAATATCCACGAGGCCTTCAAGAATACCTTACAGCCAAGACACCACGTCTTCTCGAATTACCAGACCTTCTAGAGTTTCTTACACAACAGAAGACATAACGAGCCCCACGTCACCAAAGATCTATTACGTATCAGACAGTACAACTAGAGCTCCAAGGCCTTTTAGGGTATCTTATAGCCCAGATGTAACAACTCCAGCACCATCCAGTGCTGCCTACATCACCGAGGTCTCAGAAGACTCCAAGCCTTCGAGGGTTCCCTCAAAGAAACCATTCGAGAAGATTTCCAAGGTGGAGCCTGGCAGAACCTACAGGCCCGTCGTCAACTACGACTATTATGACGATAGTGCCGAGAAGATGGCGCTGAAATATGTGGAGGGAACCAAAGTCATACTACACGGCAAAGGTGACCTTTATTCCTTTATGATACAATAGATAACTAGTTATTTTTTATTGGCTTATAACGTTATGTTATACCAGCAACCACGCATGCTTGCACGGATAGATATCAATCACCCAGAAGTAGCTAATTCTCTAAAAGTTAATTAAAATCATATCAAAATCTTTTACGTAGTTATAAGAACCAACAAAAAAAACATCGTCACTTCATTTTATACCATCTATTTGGTGATGTTAATGAACAATTATGTTTTCTCCAGGTTCCATCGAGTGTCTGGACGTGGGCAACTTTCCCCACCCGAAGTCCTGTAAGAAGTTCATATCGTGCGCGCGTTTGGAGTTCGGATCCTTACTGGGATGGGAATACGTCTGCCCTAAGGGCCTGAGCTTCGATCCTGTCGGAGGCATTTGTAACTGGTCGGCGGGGGTCGGCTGCGAAGAGAAGGACGATTAACGCCTTTAGCACTGTCTCAGTCAATCATGTTTGCTATCGTAAGGAAAAAACAGAGAGGAAAGCCGTAACAAATTTCAATCGCAATGGATGTACGAGTAGGAATGCTTGCGGTCCGTGGTGGGGTGTTATTAATATAATTATGTATATTGTCACACTACAGCGCACCGCAAGACTAAATTTACCCTCCTACTTGGACAGTCGAATAATGATACTCAATGCGTAAAAGGAGAGTCGTCTGTTAACAAATACATATATACAAACAAAAACTTTACCCTACGTGGCTTAACTGTAGAACTTTTACGTACCTACTAAACCAAAATGTCTTTCTCAACAGAAACAAAAGCAACGAAACAAGTTACTACGGTATTCGCTTTTCTAATGTTAAGTGACAGTGTGATCGAAGAAGGTTGTGCGCTTATGTTACGATCAGTCACACACGTCAATTACTAGAGGGCGAACAATCTGCTTGTCTCACTAAAATAATATGTACTACATAAATAGAAGCAGCACAGGACACTTTTACAGCAACCATGTATTTCTTTGGACTAAAAGTTTTTTGTTTTAGTAAATTACTAGCGACCTCGGCTTCGCACCGGTGCAATGTAGATAGGTACTAATGTGGTGCCTTCCTCTTGAAACACTGTCTGTTGATGGAAACCGCATTAAAGTTCGTTGCGTAGTTTAAAAGATCTAAGCGTACAGACGGCGGGAAGTGACTCTGTTTTAAACAATACCATGCCAAATTTTATTGAGATCCGATAACTCCTTACATAGTCATATTGCCCCATATATTATAGATAATTACAGACGACTTTTTAGATACTAGAAATAACATTCCTTTCTTCAAATGATGTAAATATTTCTAAGTCTAGTTGTAAAAATCGATTAAAAAAATATATCAATGTATTAGGTATTTGTGATATTTATATTTGCGGTCATTTATTTACAATTATGTATTGTTGCGACTGAACATCGAAAACTATTAAATTATGTTTTAGCTTACTTTTACCTATAATGCAATTATCAAGAGGTTATTAGAATTTTATGATCCTATTAAATCTTTTTGTTAGTAAAAATGTATTCTAAGTCAAAATGTTTCTTAACAATGATATTTAAAACTAAAGATGTCGGGAAAGTGTACGTTACGATAACTCATGTTTTGTGTACGTTTTTTCAATCAGTTCATGATAATGAATGCTCACATGATTTATCAGCATAGTTTACCCAAATAAATTTGCGAAATTCTGACAAGCAAATGTACGTACGCTTCCAGAAGTGTCTTGTTTTGTTTACGCCACTTACATATTTAAATTGACATTATGCTCAACACAAGAATAAAGTACTCGATTAACCAACGTCACTTTACTCTGAAGTGTGATACCTACTCGTATGCAAATTTTTAAATGGAGATTATTAAAATAGTGAATAGTTTTAATTTATTCAACGCCGATCCGATATCGATAGTTTTAAATATCTTTATATTTTTTTACAATATACGGTCACTGCCAACGTATACTCTTTAGATTTAAGTTATTCTCTTTTATTTTATTTGATTCTGTAATCATAATCTACATTCATAATTTTTCTATTTTTGTTCACAAAAATGTATAAATGTGCCTTATTTTACAATGTTAGCGGTAAGTTTGTGGATGTTCACAATAAGATGAAAATATACAAAATATTGAAAAAAAATATTTGATTTTTATTACCTACGTAGGGCTGCATTTGGGGGAGGGCAGGCGGGTCTACGGCCCAGGGGCCTCCACAAGAGAAGGACTCTTCTCTATGTTAGAATAGAAATATATTAAAAAAAAACAGATTTCGGTGACGGACATGTATGTCTTGTGCTATGTACGATAGGGGAGACCGAGGTATTTTGACACAGAGGTGATTAGAAACAATAGCGATATATCAGAAAAAAAAACCATTAGCGAGCTGGCAAAAACGCAATTTAGGCATTTTCCCGCCCCGCTCCCGCTCACCTCCCGCTCGCCCTTCAGTGCGCGTTCCTGACTCACGGCGCGCAGTTACGTCGTGGCGACGGACCTGTCTCGAATATCGCCAAAAGTAAGTTTTAATCATATTTTTTCGGTGCCATTATAATGAATGTACTTGTATTTTGGTTTGAATTATAGATGTTTTGATAGCTTACTAACTTAAGATTGAACTAACAATGCTGGGTTTGCTTAATATCTCTCTCTTCTATCAAAAAAAAATGTATACCTACAGTCCGTTAAAGGTAAAACAGAGACATGGCGTAGGCAAAAAAAAACAACTTGATTACTAATAACAATTTTATTCAAAGCGTTCGTTTACTAATATTTACGTATCCTATACCCACACACGTCATTTTAACCTTCTGCGCTACGGAACCCTGCTCCTCATCATCTGACTCTTCAACGTCGGAGCCCGGACGCTCCACTTCCAGCTTGAACATCACGCCGAAAAACTCTTTCAAGTGTTGCAGGAATGTGATGGTATAGTCTGATAGAGGCCCGACCTAAAATACAAAATTTCTATTACTAATTTTAAAAATTAAACTTGGTAAAACATGGAAACTCGAATTTTCATTTTGTAGCGATGATAGCTCAGTTGTTACCGCGGTCGCTTCGCACGCCGAAGGGCGTGGGTTCAAACCCCAACAATGAGCTTGAGCTGATGTTGAAAGAAAACATCGCGATTGTTAAATTGTTGTCAAGGTAGTTAAATTTAAATCTTCATCACGGTTGTAACTGAAACGACTGTTAAGCGGAAATAAACTAAATATATACCTTGAATATTCAAAATGAACTTCCGCAAAGTAACGCCTGAATCAATAATCAATTATAATTATAATACATACAAAAACACCCAGACACATAACAAACAGCTATGTTAGTCACACAAATGTTGGTCATGAGTGGGAATCGAACCCATGCCCTTCAGCTGCTCTCGAAGCAGAACAGATATTCTACTAAATAAGCTAACAGGGCAGTACCAATGTATTATTTTTTTATAAAACCAACTCAGTATATCAAGTGGGCAGTTGGTACATACCACACAAACACTGACGTCCTTCTGCCCGAGAGCCATCCAAAGTGCCAGCAGCCACTGGAAGGCGCTGTCGACGGCACCGCCGCGGTATACCTCATCCAGCAGCTTCTGCGCGCACACGCGCCCTAGGTCTTCGGGCAGCGTGGTGTCTCCCGTGCCCGCTTCAAGTGACTTCTGTAGAATTTCGAATCGATTAGTAAGACAAAAACATAAGAGCTGTTTATCTCCAAACAGCTGAACAGACTTTCTTGAATGATTGTTAAGATCACTTTCGCTCAAGTCACATAAAAAAAAATTAATTCCCCATTTTGTGGTAGCGGCCATCTTGGATTTGAAATTTATCGGTGTTAAGTATTCTACTAGTCAAGCCCTTTCATTTGATACTCATTATGAGGGAGTTGTGAAAAAATATGTAATCCGCCATTTTGTGGCGGCGGCTATCTTGAGCCGATTTTCATCAAACATAGCTAAGAACACTCCCGACCAATTTAATTTTCAAACAATAAAGTAACAAAGTCGGTCGGGATCTACGTTGCGACAGACAGACACACGTCAAGTAGTCATGCAGCGTTCATTATAATATTGTTTTTTGTTGCCAAAACAAAAATACTGTGTCTACATATTAAAATATGGTGTACAGTAGATGGCATAAAAATACAAATCTCCTGTAATTACAGTGTATCTGGTAACACTGATCGGGGATGCAATGGCACACACATATAACCACAGACAACAAAAACTGACACCCAAATTAGTTATATAAATTCTTCATTCATATATGTATCTACCCATGAGTATCAAATCCGAAACCTCTTAAAGCTCTTAAAGCAAATTGGTAAACACTAAACGAGTTTTAAAAAGCTGCAAAGTTCTTACAGCCTCAGCGCAGTAGAAGGTCTTCTCATCAGTCTCAGCGAGCAAACTGATTCCAAACCCAGGGCTCTTGCCGGCGTTGGAGCCGCGACACTGATCCGTGTTAACGTACACATCCGGGAGGAATTTCAACATCACCTGTAAAATAGGTCATGATTATTAGATATCTTGAATGTAGATATGCCACCACAATCAGACTTCTTAGATAGATATATAGATAGATAAGTAAGTCTTTATTGATCACACCAAGATTACAGAACAGAAATAATAAAACATTTAACATCAATAACATCAATTGGTGCCCTTATCACATTGAGTGATCTCTTACAGCCAACTTTGGTATGGAGCATTTAATGGTATCACCTGCAATGCAATTGACCTGGTGGGTGTTGTACGGGAACCCATAGAGTGCCGTTAAATTTTTCACTAAAAAATGTATGCTTTTTAATCTAATTGTCAAAAAAAGTCTTGTCGCCCGGTTCCACCAACTGTTTGGTTATGATACAAAGGTACACTTTTCAACTATATGTAAACAAATACTAGTTTTAAATAATTAAAAACATACTCCTTTAGCTGCTTCTACAACCCGATTGGCCATTGTAGGAGAGACACGCAATGCATACACGACCCCTCGTATCCGCTTCACAAGGCCCCATTTTGTCCACTGCAGTGGCCGAAGGTGTCGCTTGGTGGGACATTTGAATACTACCTCACCACCGCCGAGAGGGGGCGCCCCTGTCAGAACAACATGAGTTAATAATAGAAGCACATAAATGATGACACTTTTCAAAATAAGATCACATTGAAAGCTCAAATTATTTGACTTATATTTGAAATGGAAATAGATTATAACTCATGAGGAATGGAGAATAATTGTGACTTACTTAAAAATACTTGAAAAAAATTATAATTCACATATAGTGGGAAGAGTTGTATTGTAGTTTAAATTAGATGTAACATAAAATTAGATTGTATTTGAGAAGTATGCAAGGGCTTTTTAATGTAAAAAAGTAATGAGACAAACAAGACGCTCTCCTGATGGTAAGAGATAACACCTGTCCATGACCATTGCAGCGATACACAGAACTTTAAGTAACTAAACAAAGTCCAGGGCATCGCTACTTTGGCGCTCATTACTTTGAGGCTTTCGATGGTTAGTCTCAACAGCCCTGTAATTTCGCTAGCTGCAATACCCTTCAAACCAGAACACAGTAATGTGATGATTGACAAACAGGCAGATGTTTGATAGTGAGCGGTAACTACTATCTATGGAGTTATAGATGTTGAAGCTAGAAGTGTATTCTGTTTCTTATTCTTAAACAAACTCACAGAAATTGAAGAATCTTTTATAATAGACAAACATATAAAAATATTGCATTCATAATTTTTTAAATAAATTTAAACTGTTACTTACCTCTTCTCACCACTTTAAGTTCCAGTCCATCATCAACCAATATAAATTTAAGTAGTACAGGTAGAGCAGCCGTTTTAATTTTATCTACTGAGACATCCAGTTCACTGTGAGTAACTCCCTGTAGCACAACATTCAGTGGCTCTTTGCAAAATGGTCCCAAGGCTAACAAGATCTCTAGGTAATATCCTGTTGAAATTTAAGATAAGATATAGAATTTACTAGCTGCGCCCGCTGTATTACCCACTACATGTTTTCAGGATAGCCAATACCTATCCAGGGTCTCAGCTAACTTCATACTAAATTTCATCCAAATCTGTTCAGTAGTTTTTGCATGAAAGAGTAACAAACATCCATCCATCCAAAATTTCACATTTATAATATGTATTGGTGGGAGAGGGGTGTTTTTTATTCTTTTTAGGTGCATGTTTGATCATGCTCTGCCTGATTTTAAGCAGTAGTTCAGTCTAGGATGGAGCACGCTTACCTAGAAGAAATCTATTTACTCTGGATTTGAGTTGTAGCTTTCAGGGAACACAGTCTAGCAGAGTTCCACAACTTTGCTGTGTGAATAAAAAATGTGGAATCAAATTTGTTTGTGCAATATCCAGCATAAATGGAACATTAAAATGGAATATATCTACTAAACTGCTTATTCTTTAAATTAAATTTTTTTTTTTTTTTTTTCTGTGTTATCCTGCGATCGGCTCCACAAGCCCTTAGCAGATTTGTTGAGGTTGTTGCTTGTCAGGTAGGAGCTGTTCCTCCTATGAGGAAGCTGTCCTTTAAATTAAATGCAGAACTAAATTAACTAATATTGTCTAAGAAGTTACATTTCGTTTTAGACATGTATTTATACTTGTGTTTGAATTTTATAGCAGAAAAAGTATACAAAAAATAAAATGTTAATTGAAATCTCATTTTACCTATTTACTTTTGTGACATTATTAGACGCAAATAATAATTAATACTTACTTATAGAAACTTAGAACCATTTGGTCAAATATCTTAAATATCAGTAAAATCAAATCAAACCAAAAAATATTTTATGTCCAGATATTTAACTACTACAACTAAATAATCTTTACAGAGAACGGCGACTATGTAATAGATAAGTTATTGCTTCCTCGACCGCGACATTTTAACAATTATACTTGGTAGAATAAAATACTGAATGGCCAAAAAGACTGATACTAACCTATACCCCTCTGTGTACAACAACTATGTGTAACTTGCCCGCCAGTCAAAATCCCTGGCTGAAAGTACACCGTCGTGCCCGTCTCACTGAGCTCCACACGTGTACCATTCGTTACTTTATCCAGCAGCCGAATAAGGTTCACTTCGTACTCTCGAAGACCAGGGTCATCATGGTTACTGCGTATCTCTTCTATCTTAATAGAGCGACCACTCAGAGTTGAAAGTAGTAACCGTTGGCGAAAAAAGTTACTTCCCTTGTAAACCAAGATGTCATTGTGGATAGTTGCTGGCATTTTTAATATATATCTAGCGATTTTGTTTCACCCGCATGCATGCAATGTGCATGTAAATTGTAAACAAATAATGTGACAATCTGACAAACAACTGAATTGACATATGTCAAACAGTAATATTTTTTTATTTATTTAATTTGTCTCATTGGGCAGGTTAAAACTATAAAGCCATAGTTCTCGTCTTCCGTTGTTAAACATCTACAGTTACAGTCGTCAAAGTCAAAGTCACACAATTACGTCAAAGTTAAGTCTGATCAAAAAGTGCTGGTGACTTATGTACAAGCTTCAATTAAGTTTTGGAACCTCAGACATATGAGTGAGTATGCATGTTTGAATTAAACTCGAAAAATCACGTTTCACCATATTATATGACCATCAGTCGCGCTTACCATTCGGCACTTTATGAATAAAACGCCCATTTTTTAATGCTATAATTGGAGTTTTGGCGGGAACGCGGGAAGAGTCGTGTCGCTCCGTTGTATTTTTTTCTAAAACTAGTGTTTTGTCGAGTGTTTATGCATAAAAATGGTGGTGTTTTATTCATAAAGTGCCGAATTACAAGCGCGAGTGTGGGAAAATGATATAATGTGGTGAAACATGAGTTTTCGTGTTGCTTCCAAAACTCCATCGAAGCTTTGTAGTAAAGTTGCCACTACTTTACTAAAGCATGACTGGAATTAACTGACACAAACTTGGACTTGACAAAGACGACTTTGACTAAAACTAGCTACGTTGGCACTTATTTAACTTTTGAAACTTGAAAATATATAATTACTTGACACTGGCAAATGCTAAAACGCGACGCCAAAACCAAAGAAAAAAAAAATGCTATAATTTTATGAATACGACCACACTTTCGTGTTCCCGCCAAAACTCTATTCCTCCTTGTCTTAAGACTCCAACAGGTCGGCCAACATTCTCTTTGTTTGGCAATGCATTTTGTGCATTCTGCCAGCGTCAAGTTTTTCATATTAGATTTTTGAGTGTTTGAAAATAAAACTAACAAAAGCAAGTCTTAATCGTAGGTAAAATAACACAAAGTAAGTCAAATCCATGTTCTAATACAGTACTGATGTTTTCACTAGAAGCTTCTACGGTGATATAGAAACAACACCAAAAAAATACGTTACACATTAATCACTTGTTGGCTCGTAGAAATAACTTAGCACTTTATGGTTTAAACTTACATTTACAAACATTAAACAGAAAAATCACAAGTTTTGGAAAATAATACCAAGTAGCGATATGTTTTTTTTGCGTTTACGCAGCTTTTTTGATGAGCCAAAATTTTGTTTTGAATAGTTTTGATAAATAACATGTTATCTATGGCATTCAGACTAAAATAAAGTGTTAACTGAATTGTTTTTATTTAAGGTTATGTTTGTGCCGTTTAACCCGTTTATCTACAGGTTGACTTAATTCCTTTGAGAATATAATAATAAAATGAAAGTTGCAGTAGGAGATGTTGTGTTACCAGGTGACCAGTGCGACGAAATAGCTACCATCGGGGAAAAGGGTCGTGTGCTTCTCGGCCCGGGAATCCGAAAAGAAGTAGACGGAGTTTTCATCAACAAAGCTGGAGTTCTCAGAAAACGGTCACCACACACGTTCTGGGTGGATAACTATCAAAAGCGATACGTACCAGCCAGAGGGGAAAATGTCATAGGAGTAGTGATGCAAAAGATGGGAGATATTTTCAGAGTCGATGTGGGAAGTAGTGCCACAGCATCGCTTTCATATCTATCCTTTGAAGGTGCCACAAAAAAAAACAGGCCAAAAGTAGCAGTAGGTGACATTGTATACGCGAAAATGCTCGTAGCAAGTAAAGATATGGAACCAGAGCTTGTGTGTGTTGACTCGCATGGCAAGAAAGGTCGCTTGGGAGTCTTAGAGGATGGTTTCATGTTTAAATGTTCAATAAGCCTTGTCAGACGGGTACTAAATCCTCAGTGTCAACTCATTCCGTCTCTAAAGAATGAGTGGTCATTTGAATTAGCTGCAGGAATGAACGGTAGAATCTGGATTAAAGCAAAGACAATGCAAGAGACTATTGCTCTTGGTAATGCCATTTTAGCATCAGAATATTCGAGTAATGAAGAAATTAAATTTAAGTGCAAAAATGTTGCTAGTCTGCTAGCTGGACATGTATCATAATAAAGTGGATAAATATTTCTTTTAGTCTTTTATTAGATTTGTATTCAACATGTTTTATCAAAGGCCCAAGCTGAATAGCTGATTGCTTCATGATAAGTAAATAATCTAATGAAAATATCCTCTGAGGACTTGCCACAATCAGTTGTCTACTATACACATACATATTCAGTAATTTATCAGAAGCATAAGGAAAATAGATGTACTCTGTCATCTATCTATTGTTGGTTGGTGACTTTTGTGTGTAGTACTTTAATCCTTCACATGTGATTAAATTGATTTATTTGTAAGCAATTTGAGAACAATAACTTGTTTGCATGTGCTTTAGTTCATATCTAACTCATTTAGTGCCCCTGACAAATGCAACGCAGCACATTTTTGAATATTTTTGCTGGCGTCCTACGGTTGCCTGGAAGAGATCGCTTTTAGCGATAAGGTCGCCAGTTGTTACACAAATTAATTAATTTTATTTCTTCTGTATTGTTTTTTTTAGTGTGTGCAATAAAGAGTTAATCAATCAATCAATCATATCAGAAGTGAATTGACAGGGCACTCAAGCTACTTTTTAAAACACTGTTAAAATTGATAATAAAAATAATCCAGGGGATAGTAGGATGCTCAGACAAAAAACACAAAAACAGTGATTGAAAATTTATTTTGGCAAATGTAACTAACCTATTCATCCGGAAATCTCAATTACATTCTGTAAAAACTACAGCTGACTGGAAACCAAACACTGTGACCTATAGAATAAATATTAATACATACATTCCGCACCATAACTCTATATACACAATTTAGGGCACACTCCATTCATCAAAGTTCAACCACTATTAACAATAGAAGTTGATTGACCAGAATATTTTTCCTCATTTACAATAATAATTTAGTATAAACTAAACAATATACAAAAAACAGTTTTTCTTATCGTATATAATTCATTTTTTTTATACTTTTTATGATGATTTCAGCTAGACTTTACAATCATATTGGTTCTAGAAATTATGCACTTATAGGTCTGCTAGAAAAATATATTTTTGTAAGTAGTGTTGCTAGACAATAATGAAAATTGTATACCTTGCAAAAGCTAATTTTATTACCTGTCAATATAAACATAGTAACAGAAAGGGGAGAATGTACAAATCCACATTTTGTGGGTCATATTTAGCTTGAAACAAAAACATATCACAAACACATTTTATTTCTAGACCCAAGAGTACATTGGTGATTCAATTTGGTGAAATCTGTTGTAACTATATTGATAAGCCTCTTAGAAACACTATCAGAAAGTGGTAACTTTAAAAAGATTATACAAACAAATGTACTTACAGCTGAATAGTAACTATCAAAGTTCAACAACTTACTAAAAGGAATGTCTATTTTTATTTACATTAAGTATTTTTAACTGTAGCATCTCAGAGTCGCAGCCAAATATGTAGTAAATATAAAAAAATGTTGAACAAAATTATGTGTATAGTGCCTAGAAATAGTCATAAACAATTTCGATATTGAGATAACTATCTATCAGGTATTTGAATAATTAAGTTTATTAGTCTATTAGGACTTGATGCACTGGACTTAAGCTTTTTGTTTGAGTAAACTGAATATACTGCATAATAATTTTAGAAAGGAACATCAACTTCAGTTTAGGCCTCGATTTTTAAGCACTATGAACTGTACTTATAAACATTTCTTAAAGTTAGTTTATCATCTAAAGTAGCCCTTCTCGTTTCCACATAGGCGTGAAATAGACAGAGCATTTTAAACATTGGTTAACTTTAAGCAACATTTATGAAAGGCCCTATGTCTAATAGTTAAACAAACATATCTTGTATCTACACACTTGGCTCTTATAGAGTCATGTGAAATACACAAAAGCATATGCACTAGTTTGGTCCTTGTCTTTTGCTTTGGCTTTGAAAAAAAGTTACTTGACAGTGGTAAATGTAATAGATGGTAGACTTCGAAATCATTTCAAGAAGAAACAAAAGAAGACATCTCACTGTTTATGGCATATTTTTGAAAGAGAAAGTGGCAAATATGCAACAGGTTGTCTGATAGTAAGAAATCACTGCCGCCTATGGACCTACAATACCCGGATCATTGTGTGTTAACTAGTTAACTAGTCCCTAGCTAAATATATAGAAACCAAAAATTAAAAAAAAAAGAATGTCTAATTCACATTAAGAATTTGCTGTAACTATCTACGAGATTTTAGCATTTCAAAGTCCAGTGCATATAATGCTTCAATCACAGCATAAATTCGTAACACTGTACAATATTTATTTACACAACGCCATATCAACAAAGCAGTCATCTCTTCACAATCGTTTTTACTCATAAATACGAAAATATAATTTAATCTATTTAGATTAATTAGAGATCAAGATTTACTTACAGTATAGTTATTATGATTATGTACACAATTTACAGTTGTTTTTTTTTTAATTTTACAATAAGTAGCATAAACCCGTGTTAAAGAAATAAAAAAAACCTGCCGATATTGACAATAACACAAATATTTTGCTTCATTTAACTTTATACAAAAAAAAAATGTAGAAAATTTTATTGCTTATTCGATTAACATTTTAAGTTTGACTTAGCTCCTATAATAATACTCGATGTCAAATTGTTTGTCGCACTTGCAGGCTGCATATGCGATCGCGTACATTGGCTACATTCGTCCGGCTACCCTCGCAATTTCGGATGAAAAGAGCATACTCACTAGTGCCACTAATCAACACTTTTCCATTTTTCATTCAACTTTTGCTATTGGTCGCAAACTTTTATGCAATAGCTGTGCGGGTCACTGTATTTCTAGTTTTAATTTACCCTCAAGTTAACATGGACTTCGCCATATTTAATTGTCCAGCTCCCCTTTCCTCGAGCACTTTATGTACTACACCCAAATACGAATTTTCTTAAACTTCAAAACTGACAAAAAGGGCAAAAATTGAGAACCATATCAACTGCTATCATGTATACAGCAAATATTATAACCTATTCACATCGTTCATCATGACGGATAATACATTTTAAGGTGGTTCGATTTCCATACAAATAAATTTTGCCATATATGGACAAATGGAGCATAATTTCACAGTGAAATCACAGCTACTGGCATTTATTTTGGTCTTTATTTGCGGGAAATCACAATTGCTTGTATAAAACAATAGATTAATAGCATAAAATCAAATTAATGAATATTTTTTTTTAATTTATTTATTTATTTATTTATTAATCAAATTAATGAATAATTTATGAAATTATTCATTGATTTGCTTATTTATTAAAATTATGCTTCATTTGTCCATAAATGGCAAAATTTATTTGTATGGAAATTGAACCACCTTAACAGATGGGCTGTAGCAACGTTGTCACAAACCACTATAATGAAGCACTTTCACTGATATCACACTTCTTTTGATTTCAACAAAACACTGGTAAAAAAATTTCTTCACTTGCACTGCAACCATATGGTTTAAATTGCAACAATGTTTTATTTTCAATAAACAATAAAAATTCAAGTTTAGTATGCCAACTACAGCATCCATCCAAGCAGTGTCGATAACTGAAATAGGCGAAACGGGCTACAACGTGAAACCACCAAACATACCGAAAAACCTGCCAATCAAACCATGATGTCTGAAAGCTATGAGGTTCACACAGGGTCAAAAAGAATAGCGTAAACGAGATAAAGTCTGATTAGATAGAGATAAATTTGAGCGATATGAGCGCGGGTGCGAGGGAGAGCGCGCGTCAGCAGAGCGGGACAGACTACTCCGGCACGGGCACGAGGCGCGGCTGCGCGGCGGCGCGCGGCGCGCGCGGGGCTGCGTCTCAGAACACGGAGTCGGCGGAGCGGGACAAGTGCACGGGGTGCGACGGAGAGCGAGCGAGACGCTTGCGTGGCAGCTTCTGCAGCGTCGTCAGCAGGCGCGGGAACTCGGGCCGCTCGCTCGCGCGGAACGACCAGCACTGCATCAGGATGTCCTGAAACAATACATTTTCGATATGATTATCGTCATCGAAGTTGAAGAACAACTTCGCCGCCGATTGTAGCACTTCCTTTAAATGTTTGCATTATTTCTGTCTGTAATCTTGGTTTAAACATACTTATAAATACATACATACTTATAATATATATACAGTACACCCAAAAAGATTTATCTCTATTATTTGGAATGCTAAGTTCATTTTCCGTTTTAATGGCCAGGTTAAATTATTTTTAAATACATTATTATTTTGCTGTCACAAAAATATGTGCTGATTTTGTTTCGCAAAGATTTAGCCATAAAACTAAAGTTGTTTGTTATACTGTACAGAAATTGATATTAAGAAGTTGTAATTTAGTTACAATTAACCATTCATACCCAACAGTTACATGAACAAAAAATGTCTCGTGTAGATGCATTACCTTGATATCCCGGGAGGCCTGCATGTTGGCGAGCGACTGCTTGACTCCCTTGCCGACCTGCCAGATGACGGCCTCGGGCGGCTGCCCCTTGAACGGGTACTCCCCGCACAGTAACTCATACCACACCGTGCTGTAATCGACAACAGAATCTCACTGAGGATCTAACACGATTATGCACAAATATTACTTGTAATTTATACTTATATCTATGTCTATAAATACTTATTCTGTGGTAGTATCTAAATAATGGAAAAATTATAAAAACTCGTCTATTAACAGTGTTATAGGTTTATTTATAGTGCTGTTTACTTGGTGGTAGATCTCCTTAGCAGGAGGTCGTCTAGGTAGATACCACCGCAGTACCAGTTATTCTACCGCCAAGCAGTAGCGTGTAAACATTACTGTGTTCCGGTTTGAAGGGTACTGCAGCTAGCGAAATTACTGGGCCGTTGAGACTATACATCGAAAGTCTCAAAGTAATGAGCGCCAAAGCAGTTATGGCCTGGACTTTGTTTTGTTGCTCAAAGTTCCGTGTATCGCTGCAATGGTCATGGACAGGCGTTATCTCTTACCATCAGGAGAGCGTATCGTTCGTTTCATTACTTTTTAACATTTTAGTCTGCGTAAAAGTTATCGACATGAAATTCATACACTGAAAATATCCAAATTACCCAAGTTGATGTTTAGCTTTAGGGGGATATACATAGGTACCTAGGAAACCTAACAAAATAGTATTTGACCGGAATTATTGTCTACTAGCGGGCCGGCCCGGCTTCGCACGGGTAAACAAAATTCGATTAACAATATAGCCTATGTTACTCATTGATCATGTAGCATTCTAATGATGAAAGAATCATTCAGATCGGTCCAGTAGCTTCGGAGCTTATACAATACAAACAAAAATCAAATCGTTCCTCTTTATAATAGTTTAGAATGATGAAAGGATAACTGTTAGAAGCGGTACCAACTCACCCGAAAGCGTAGACGTCTGTGGCCTTGGAGAAGGGCAGATGCAGGCTGGCGTGGGGGGTCAGCGAGCGCGCCAGCTCGGGCGCCAGGTAGCACAGCCAGCCGGGTGGGATGCCCAGGGAGTCGCCGCGGCCCGAACCAACGGTGGGGCCGCCGTGACCGCCGCCGCGCGCGCTGAAACACGATTTACTTGTTATTTGCTATATTTATTTAATGGCAAAGTAGGTACCTACAAGTATCAAAAACAACGAATGTACAATTGTACATATATATCATCATCATCATCATCAGCCTATCAAAGTCCACTGCTGCACATAAGTAGGCCTCTCCCAAGACACAGCACTTGGCCTAATCTTCGGCTTTTCGCTTCCGTTCAGCTTCTGCCAGCTTTCCTACATATATATCGTCACTCCATCAAGTCTCGGGACGTCTCACGCTCCAGTTCGCGGCCTCCACTCTAGAACACGTCTACCCCAGCAGTTATCGGTTCTGCGACAGATATGTCCAGCACAATACCACTTCAACTTGCTATACACTGAGCTGTGTCGGTTGCTTTCGTTCTGTGGCGAATATACATATATTATATTAATATATATATATTATAAGCATAGAAAAATGACATCACCTATCGGATTAATACACCCCAAGCTACCAAAATACATAATTATGATTAATGTATAGAACGAGATTTGCACAAAAAAATATATTTGTATCATAATTATATTAAAAAACTTCATTAACTTTTACCACAATGTAAACGTGTGACTATTTCTTATGAATGTTAAGTTGAAATTCAATTTAAAAGACGTGATCAAAAAAAAAAAGTACAATACATGTCGATACGTAACAATAACACAAATAGTTGTCTAAAATAAGTCTCGTTACTCACTTGTTTCCGAAACAGAGTTTGGTGACGCTGAATAGTCCGAAGTCTGTGATGACAACTTTCCCATTTTCTAGGAATATGTTCTTAGTTTTCAAGTCTTTGTGGACAATGCCTCGCGCGTGCAGGTAGCCCATGCCCTGGATAACGACGGAAAATAAAATAAATATATACTTACCAATTTAGCGATGATAGCTCAGTGGGTGATTGCCGAAGGGCGTGGGTTCAACCCCCAACAATGAGCTTGAGCTGCCGGTGAAGGAAAACATCGTGAGGAAACCATAGCATGGTGGTAGGGTACTTTCTAGTACTCCGCTGGCTAGCTTCCACCGTCAAGTTGAAAATCTGTCGCCAAGCATCTAACGATGTGTTCCGGCAGCCTCGCTTGAGAGCCAGCTCCATTCCAGGCTAGGTGTGCTTTACTATTTTCGACCACACTTTCACTTAACATCAAGTGAGCTGTGGTCAAACAACTAGCCTATCAAACATAAAAAAAAAAACAAAGATACTTTGGACATAGGTGACATAGGCTATTTGATATCCCTGTATTCCCAAGGGAACGGGAACTACACGGGTGAAACCGCGAGGCGTCCGCTAGTTTATTATATATGTTTTAAAAAAAAGTATTTAAGTATTCTATCAGTTATCTGACTTCCATAGCAGAAGCTTTGCTTAGTTTGGGGTCAGATGTTGTGTAAAAAAAATTTCGATTTCACTTAACATCAGGTGAGCTATGGTCAAAAAAGGCGGGTCACGAAATGCGAGGGCAGTATGTACCTGCGATATCTGCTGCGCGACGATGACGCTTTTGTTGGCGGTGAACTTGTCCTTCCTGAGATGGATGTGCGTGTAGAGCGTCATGCCCTTGCAGAGCGACGTCACGATGGCGAGCCGCGGCGGCTTCATGCACGCGCCCATGAACAGCACGAGGTTCTCGTGACGCGTCTTGCGGAACGTCGCCACCTGCACACGTAAAGCCGCACTATAAACGTGGCTCAAAGTTGATGTTGGTTAGCCTGATCATCATCATCATCAGATCATATAGGGGCCGTTCAAGTACTACGTAAGCACCAAGGGGGGGTGGGGGGGTCTCTGTTTTGCTTATTTTGGATGACATGGGGGGTGGGGGGGTCTAGATAATGATTACGTCATCGTTAGTTATTTAAGTTTTTTCGGGGATTCCCGCAAATAATACATATGCGTAGGCACTCGCTTTGAGAACTGATTAGGGGAATTACCGCGCATTAGGGAAATTACCGTGCGCTATTCACTTGTCTAATAATTCACTCTCGTGCCGGCCGGCTGCAAGTGCGCATCTATCAGTATTGTTTTGTTTGGATTCTAAACGTATTGTAAGCATTGAAAGTTATCATTTGTGTTTATGTTGATGCAATTAGCCAAAGTTTAACGTTTTAATTATTTAAATTTAAATATCTTATTAGAATGTCATATCATATAGACAAATCCAAGTTATACCAAAAACTGTTCGAAAGTTTTAAAAAATCTCATACTGGGACGAAAGTGCAAAATGTACAAAAGTTAGTTAACGAAGTTTGGCGAAATTATAAATTACAAGCAAAGTCAGATAAGGAACTAGATATTATTGTATCTAAGAGAATTGAAGAAGAATTGCAAGCGGCGACTAAAAATAAATCCAATCTGCTTCATTTTTTTTCCAAGGTGAGTAAATATAAGTACAAAGTTTCTCTTTACGTTCTGTAACAATTAAAACGATTTATGAGTAAAAAATATGATGGCCTATCTCAAAGTAAAAAGGTAAATGATTGATATTTTATTTCTTAAGATCGACTCCGGCAATTGGTCACAAAATACACGGTGTTTTCAATATCTGTATGTGAAGGGTTTCTGTGGGGAAAAGCTTTCAATAATATTTAAACGCTGGTTTTATTAAATACGGTGAATTTATGTAGCTTAATAAGAGAATATCCAGCAGAACTCTTAGAAATTTTTCATTTTTAGGCAACGTCTTCTACCAGTAAACCTGCAGAAAAAACACTAATTATACAGCCATTTTCTAACATTGAAAAACAGAAAGAAGATAAAATTAAAACCGGCAATGAATCACAAGAGCAACGCGAAAATAATAATAATGCAGATAAACAAAGAGCAAAACCTTCTCAAGAAGCTTTGAAAAATAAGATTACTCTACTCGAAAAAAATCTGAACGCTTTGTATTCTGCCAGAGATACTATGCCAAATTGCGCTGAAGTTGATAAACAGATCATTAAGTTGCGCGAGGAACTAAAAACAGCAAAAAATACTTTATACAGGAAGATTCAAAACGCAGTTGCCCAGAAGAAACACAGGGATGGTATGAAAAGAAAGTTAGAAGATATTTGTCAGGAAAATCCTGAAATAAAAAGAAGACTATCTCTGAGGGATTCAGTAGGACATCCTAAACTTGAAAGCGATCAACCATTACTATTGAAAACAATTGCGGATATAGCTTTATTTGGGAGTGCATGTGATGACAGGAGACGAACGGAATCTATTCACAGCGTAAAAACTCTTGACGAACTCACACAAGAACTGCGTAAACTAGGATTTGACATTAGTCGCAGTGCGACATATCTTCGTTTGATTCCCAGAAAATCGAATTCTACAGAGGGACGAAGACATGTATCGACAGTCCCTGTTAGGCTCATTCGTGCTCAAACTGATCACCACAAGAGCCACTTAGATAGCAAGTCACATCGAGAAGATCCATAAAAAAGTAAACACGCCCACAGAGGGAAAAGTTAGACCTGTAAGAGTCGCTGCTCGTCGTGCTAATGAACTGATGTGCATTATTCAAAATTTAGAGCACCAAGATGTTGAATGGCTCGATGAGAGTGACGTAGACATTCCAAAATCGGATGAAAGTGAGCAGACTCACAACACTGAGCAGCAATCCAATGTCATCGATAACTTAGAATCATGGATTCAGGTTTCATGGACTGAAGACTGTTAATGTGTTCCGAAAATATTCTTTATGTTAGTTATGTTCTTTATTTCTGATTATATTTTTTTGTCATTTACTCTATGTGTATCAGTTAAACCTAATATTTTCATGAATTTTCCTATTTTAAAAATAACAATATAAAAAAACATTTATTACTAAAAATGTTTACGTAAGCATAGGGGGAGGGGGTAAGTGCTTTGCTTACTTTTGATGACAAGGGGGGCGGGGGGGTAAAAAATGGTAAGAAATCTGCTCACGTAATACTTGAACGGCCCCATATCTATAAATTACGTCACACGAATTTCGTGATTTTTTTACCCCTTTTTTATGTAAAAAGTAAGAGATAACGCCTGTTCATGACCATCGCAGCGATACACAGAACTTTAAGTAACAAAACAAAGTCCAGGGCATCACTGCTTTGGCGCTCACTACTTTGAGACTTTTGACAGAGTTAGTCTCAACAGGCCAGTAATTTCGCTAGCTGCAGTACCTGCAGCCCTTCAAACTGGAACACAGTAACTCTTACACATTACTGCTTAGCGGCAGAATAACTGGTACTGCGGAGGTACCTAGACGACCTAAAGAGATCTACCACCAAGTCCCATCAACCCCTCTCCCGTCCTTGTCACAGCTGGACATGTTTGTCATACCTAGTGTGATGTCACATTTTTCCAATTTTACATTTAGAAATTTATGAAGTTAAGTATAAAATATTATTATGTATTTTGAAAAAATGTGATGTCACAAAATTTGGGACCCCTCCCCGCCCCTTGTCACACAACAATGTCACACTTCGTCGACCCCCACCCGCCCCCATAACGTGGGACGTAATTAATGGATGGACCCCAAGCAATGGTCTTTATAAGGGTCTTAATGTTACTTTTAACATTCATAGGCGAAGCAACGGTAGCAAGTCCCTGTACTTTGAGATTCTTATTGCGATATCTGCTATGTGCTCACGAAAGAGCTACGCAACTGCGAACCTTATTGTGCAGGCATACGGTTTAATATATATACCGTATTGCACTGCACAATAAGGTTCGCATAATATACCGTATGCCTGCACAATAAGGTTCGCAGTTGCGTAGCTCTATATATATATATATATATTTCCCTGTGCCTAACAGGAATTTCGAGACTGTCTGATTGATGACTGACTGCTTATGAAGTAGGTAGTCAAGATGGTATTGAAATATTTTTTCAACCAAAATGTTAAAAGGAGCGAAAAAATATATATAGGTATATTTACTTCGATCACATTTCTGAGCGAACCGTTTGTTTTCGAAACACGATTGATTTCCATTTTTGGTGTGTATTTATTATTTGAAATTATATTTTAATCTACAGTGTTTCTAATGCTACAGAGGAACTAATAAATCAATGAAAATAAACTAATATAAAAGATCAGGTCGACGCGGTCGGTTCGCATGCCGAAGGGCGTGGGTTCAAACCCCAACAATGAGCTTGAGCTACCGGTGAAGGAAAACATCGTGAGGAAACCATAGCATGGTGGTAGGGTACTTTCTATTACTCGGCTGGCTAGCTACCACCCTCAAGTTGAAAATCTGCCGCTAAGCATCTAACGGTGTGTTCCGGCACCCTCACTTGAGAGCCAGTTGCATTCCAGGCTAGGTGTGCTTTACCATCTTCGACCACACCGTCACTTGACATCAGGTAAGCTGTGGTCAAACATCTAGCCTGTCAACCATAAAAGAAAAAATGATCAATGGGAATAGTTCCCAAAACGCTGACCCCATTGCCGCGTTGTATGGCAATACTCAAACGCTGGGCATAATAAAGGCTGGTTTAATCTTAAATATACTAAATATGTAAATTTAATTTATTTATAATATGCAACATTAAATTACAAAATTGTTCAGCTTTGTGATGGGAGCATAGCCCAGTTTCAGCCAAACGCAGAAAAAAAATGTAATCATATCAATGAATGCAAAATAAAATAGATAAACGATACCTCGTGTTTGAAGGTGTCAAGCGGCACGCAGTCGTCGTGCAGCGAGTGCACGTGCAGTAGCTTGACGGCCACGGCGCCGTGCCACGAGCCGCGGTACACGGTTCCGAACCGACCCGCGCCGATCACCTCGAACAGCTTCAGCTCGTCGTATGGTATGTCCCACTCTTTCATTGACAGCTGGGAGAAAACATAACACCTTAAGGCAGTCACCGATTGGGTCGATGCAAAGTTTAAGTTTTAAAACACATGCGTGTCTCTTTTCCGCTAAAAACTGACTCCCACTTTTCGAGATGGAACCGTGCCTATAAGTGACTATGTTAAACTTTTGGGCGTTACTTTGATTCCAACTCGCAACTTTGGCTTCTTTATTGAGTCTTAGGCTCAATTGGCTGTCGGAACACAATGTGCCAAGCACAAGTTTGTTCGTGCATGGAGTAGTTCTCGCACCTTTGCGATGGATCCGCCAAATACTCGCTAGAAGCGTTCATGGTTAATGTTCCAAAACCTCATGGATCTATGCATATAATCTGGGAATCTTCAAGTCGAGATCGGTATCTTCTAGACAAGCGTGCTTTATCTTAGACCGGATCATCACTTTACATCCGGTGAGATGGCGGTTAAAAGCAAGTCTATCTATTATAAAACAAAAGATAATTATTACATCAGCTCCGCCTAATAGGGTGGAAAAACCTGGGTTTCTTCAAGTCACGAGTGAATTTATTTTTTCTATGCAAGCGTGCTCCATCGTAGACCGCATCTTCGCTTCACATCAGACGAGTTCGCAGTCAAATACAAGATTATGATGTTTATGATTATGATGTTTTAAAAAAAATCCTTTAAACTAGTAGGAATAAAAACATTAGGAGAATACTGTTTAGTTACAAGCACGGAAAATGGCACAAGTTATCCACAAAAATTTTAACCCACGCCCCTCAGTGCGCGGTCCGAAGGCGCTAACTACTGAGCTGCAGGCTTCACTTATTTAGTTTTGATAAAATGGCAAGCAGACTTCAACATCTTTCAATTTGGCTTGCCCGAACTAGATCTTAAATAAATTTTACTACTACCACCACAAGAAAAACAAGAAATACGTACTTCTTCAAACAATCTTCGACTGTGTATGAAAGCACTCATGTTGAGGACTTGCAGGGTTAAAAATTTCTTAGAAAAAAAAAGTCTAATAAAGTCTTATAAACGCACTTAACTATATATAACAATCACAATTGTTCACTTTATAATCACTTAGTAAAAAAGTACAACGATATTTACTATACATCGATTTTTAAAACATGTTACACATACGCAGAAATCCAACCGGTGGTGTAGAGTGTATAAAAAAAAGTTTATTTGAAAGCACTTCTATTTGCTCTTATAGTTCGACCCTTATAAATACAATTTCCAGTATTTTTCTTTGTCTATTTATATAAAGCTAGTCACGTTAAATATTAAACTTCCAACTGTGCGAGTGTACAAGTGTACAATATGCAGTAGATATGCGTCAGCGGTTAGTGTCGGCATATTACCATTTATTTATTCAGTGGCGACCGTTATCTGAGCGGAGACGACCGCTGTTTATCTCGTGTGATTTACTATTCGGTGACCGTTGTAACTCGATAGCTAGGGTTGTCAACATTTTAGAAATTTACTTACCTAATAGTAATTTCGAGATTTTCTTTATTATTTTTACTAGCCGGGTTCTTTTTATAAATAACAGGGGATTTATGTGTTAATTTTGAGTATACATTATCTTCAAGCTGAATTTCATATAAAACCGTCACAGAGCGAAGAAACAAACATACAGACTTTCATATTTTATATATTAGTTTGATCCTATACCATTGAATGCTAATTACAAATACATAATTATGTTGTATTTTCTAAAATTCAAATTCTTTATTGGTAACATCTTTGTTAGGTACAAGTCAAGCCCCAATAAATTAAACTAAATTAAATTACGTTCAATAAGTTTAAGTTAATTTAAGTTCAAGTTCTATTATAAATTAAAATATTTTAAAAATATCGTCAAATCTATAAAAACCTGTTCGACAAGTCAGTTTTTAAGAATTCTTATTCTTATACAATTAAAATTATTAATTACTAGCGGACGTCTAGCGGTTTCATCCGCCTAGTTCCTGTTCCCGTGGGAATACAGGGATAAAAAGTAGCCTATGTCACCCGGGGATAGTGTAGCTTCCCAACGGTGAAAGAATTTTTTAAATCGGTCCAGTAGTTTCAGAGCCTATTCAATACAAACAAACAATCAAATCTTTCCTCTTTATAATAGTACCTATCTAGATAGATATAGTAGTGTTTTGTTTTCTTTGTACCTTTTCTATGCAATAACGAGATGTTTGCCACGGCCTGTGATTGAGATTATGTACAGACCCTCGAGCGCAACTACTGCGAATATCTTGAAATAAAGTGTTGCATCAACAAAAAATAGTGCTAGTTGTTTTAGTAATTTTGGCAACCCTTACAGCAACTGACCATTTACACTTTCAAGTTTGTATAGTTGTAAATCTCAATCTATATTTAGAGTAATACAACTTTGTTATTTCTATACAAACATGAAAATACGCTTATTTCTTTTGACTAACCATCCAATTTTACAAGCTTTTATTTCCATATTATAAAGACATAAATTTTTTTAGTGGTATATCTCCTTAGCAGGTGGTCGTCTAGATAGGTACCACCACAATACCAAATATTCTGCCATCAAGCAGTAATGTAAATAATACTGTGTTTCAGTTTGAAGCTAGGGGAAATCACAAAGCTGTTGAGAAATTACAGGGCTGTTGAGACTAATCATCGAAAGTCTCAAAGTAATGAGCGCCAAAGCAGTGATGCCCTGGACTTTGTTTTGTTACTTAATCTTCTGTGTATCGCTGCAATGGTCATGTTCATTCGTTATCTCTTACCATCAGGAGAGTGTCGCGTTCGTCTCATTACTGTTACATATAATAATCTATTATTAATCTAAATAGTGCAAAAAATACGCTGTTCGCGCTTGTCTGTCTGCATTTTGATACGATTTTTGCTATTATTTAGATATATTTTTTATGGAAGCTACCTTTTGAGACGAAAGAGAACTGTACATATTTGCCAGTGTCAAGTGTTTACACGTGGTGTAGGTGAATAAAACAGCCACAGATAATGTAATACTCACACTATTCTGTCGGGGCCACCTTGAGTCTTTGTTCGAGAGGTCCAGTGAATCTTGCCGGGCTCCGCTGCTGTCCGTAGAGTTTGAGCCGCTAATGGACACGCATCGCGAGCTGTCTCCACTTTTGACACTAGACGTGAGGTCGTCTTTGTGATCGTGGGATGTACGCGACGGGAACTGAATACTGCTCGTGTGGTTCGGACTCGATATGGGGGGTTTTACTTCTGGAATAATAAAACGATGCGATAAACCAACGATGAATGTATTTGTCATATTATTAAAACGAGATGACATTTTAAATTTTTACTATGGAATCTGACACAATTTCTTTTACTTTTTTTTCTTTGGTTTTGGCGTCGCGTTTTGAGCATTTGCCAGTGTCAAGTATTTTATATTTTCAAGTTTCAAAAGTTAAATGAATGTCCTCGAAGCTATAGTTATAGTCAAAGTTCAGTCTTGGTCAAGAAGGTACAGTCCGTGTCAGTCAAGTCCAGTCTTGCTTTAGTAAAGTAGTGGTGACTTTACTATAAAGCTTCGATAGAGTTTTGAAAGCAACACAAAAAGTCATGTTTCACCACATTATACCATTTTCCCACACTCGCGCTTGTGATTCGTCACTTTATGAATAAACACCACCATTTTTATGCATAAACACACGACAAAACACTAGTTTTGGCAAAAAATACAACGGGGCAACACGACTCATTCCGCGTTCCCGCCAAAACTCCCCTTCTTTTACTTATGCGGTATTACTCACTTTTAATTTTATATTTATTTTTTTATATCTACAAATAACATCCTAACATACGAATATATGTTTCTAATACTACAGAGGAATTAATAAATAAATTAAAATAAAATAAACTAATGTAAAAGGTCGCTATCAACGGGCATAGTTCCCAAAACGCTGGCCCCATTGCCGCGTTGTATGGCAATACTCAAACGATGGGCAAAATAAAGGCCAGCGTTTTTCCAATTTTGTTCACATTTAATTGTATTGGATACTCTGACTATCGTTTCGGCCACATACGAAGGCCTCTCCATGGAGCGAAAGCCGAGTACAACGCGCCCACGGCCTCGTCTTGCTTCGCACTGCAGCAAGCTGTGCCGCAAGATGTGTCTCATCAACGCCATCAAACAAAAAAGCGCCATCTTTCGATTTGACACTTCACTACTAAGCGCTAAGCAGTAGTGTGTAAACATTACAGTCCCGATTTGAAGGGTACTAGCAGATATTCTGCCGCCAAGCAGTAGTGTGTAAACATTACTGTGTTCCGGTTTGAAGGGTACTGCAGCTAGCGAAATTACTGGGCTGTTGAGACTAACCATCGAAAGTCTTAAAGTAATGAGCGCTAAAGCAGTGATGCCCTGGACTTTGTTTTGTTACTCAAAGTTCTGTGTATCGCTGTAATGGTCATGTACAGGCGTTATCTCTTACCATCAGGAGAGCGTCTCGTTAGACTCATTATTTTTCACATAAAAAAAAATGCTAAGCTGTTGAGACTAAAAAGTAATGAGAACCAGAGCAGCGTTCCTCTAGAAGTTTTGTGTGTCTCTGCAACGATCATGGACAGTTGGACAGGCGTTAACTCTAACAGCAAGCCAAAAAAAATACGCACAGAGAGTGGCGCCATGTAGAACCTCGCGCGTGACATTAAAAAAAACCCGATTTTAAACATATTGGCGTGTTTTTTTTTACAATGATGGTACTAGTATTATGTGTGCTGGCATCGTTCTTACCGGGGAAGTGGAACTGCTGTTTGGCGTGGTTGTGCGCGGGGGGCGTGTGCACGTGCGGCGCGGCGGGCGCGGGTGGCGCCAGCGCGGGGGAGGAGGGGGTCGAGCTGTTGCACGACGACGTGTTCGACGACGAGTCCGGCCCGCCCGCCTGTGGGCACACGCTGTGTAATACTGGCCAACACTGATAACTGACACTCTAAACATATTTTTACGGTTAACTATTTTAAAAAAGTATTTTTAGCCTTAAGGTGGTTCGATTTCCATACAAGTACATTTTTGCCATCTATGGACAAATGGAGCATAATTTTACAGTGAAATGGCAGCTACTGGCATTTATTTTGGTCTTTATTTGCGGTAAATCACAATTGCTTAAATAAAACTTTAGATTATTAGCATAATCTACTGTTATGTTCAAAAATCATAAATTCATATATCATTCATGAATTTGATTTTATGCTAACAATCTAATGTTTTATTCAAGTAATTGTGATTTACCGCAAATAAAGACCAAAATAAATGCCAGTAGCTGTGATTTCACTGTAAAATTTTGATCCATTTGTCCATAAATGGCAAAAAACTATTTGTATGGAAATCGAACCACCTTAAACACTTTTTTTTTGTTGTAAATACATACAGTACACTCAGACACAGAACAAACATTTGTTTGTACCACAAACCCACACCCTTTAGCTCTTGAAGCAGAAATTCTACCAATGAACTAACAGGGCTGTCATAAAGGTTGACGAAGGTACGTTTATCTGTTAAAAAGTAGTGTTATTCTGTTTGGAGCGCGGGACTCACGTGGTGGTGGTGCTGCGGGGGCGCGCGGCGGCGGCGCGGCCGGTGCGCGAAGGAAGCCAGGAAGTTGCTGCCGGCGCGCGCGCATCCTGGAGACATCGCGCCCACGTACCCGCCTGTGCGATAAACGTCAACAATATCATTTTTTTTCTTCATTTTTGGCACAGTACTTTATGCATACTGCTAATGTACTGTGTGTGTGTGTGTGTGTGTGTGTAATGTCAACCGTTAAAATACTCAATAAAGTTAAAGTAGTCACATAGAAACTTAGAAATACATAGGTAATATATAACAAACAACTGAGACCTACAATTTTATGAGTAATCCAGCTTACATAAAATAAAATAAATAAATATCGTAGGACTATACACACAGCGCCATCTGGCCCCAAAATAAGCAGAGCTTGTGTGATGGAAGTCAGATAACTGATAGAATACATAAAAACATTTTTTTTGTAAATACATTCTTATAATACATACAGTACACCCAGACACAGAACAAACATTTTGTTTATACCACAAAATGTTTATCCTGGGTGGGAATCGAACCCACGCCTTTCAGATCTTGGAGCTGACATACTAGCAATGAACCAACAGTGCTGTCGAATACGTTGAGTAGAATATAAAAGTAATGAGACGAACGATACACTCTCCTGATGGTAAGAGATAACGCATGTCCATGACCATTGCAGCGATACACAGAACTTTCGAGTAGCAAAACAAAGTCCAGGGCATCGCTGTTTTGGCGCTCATTACTTGCTTGCCACAAACTTTTTTTTAGTTTAAAAAACGTAATTACCTTCTTTTTGAAACTTCTCTTTAAACGCCACGACAAACTCGGGCGGTAGGCCGCACGAAGGAGGCACTTTACTTTCGCAATCTCTGCAACAAATATAATGGAAGTGAGCTTACCATCGAGCTATATTTCGGCTAGACTCTTTATTGGCCTTGACGTTTCCTTTTTATGTAAAACTAGCTGTGCCCCGGGATGTAACCCGCTACTGTTGTCGCCACTTGTATTTGCCGCCTTGCCGAACGCAAAACAATCAGTCTATACCGGAAACTACGTGCCAGCTGTTGATGGCTATCACCGTAACGGAAACCGAGGCACCTTCGCTTCTCTTCGTTCGTGATGGTCTGACTGCTTGCAGTCACTTGGCTCCTAGTCGTCTTCGAGAACACACTTGCCTGAGCTTGGCTGTCTGGTGTTATTAAGTGTGAATTATATACAGGTGTAATATTGTGTCCAAATGTGTGTCTGTCCATATAAACAGTGTCTTGCATCTAGCAATGAAGGTGTATACAGTTGACCCTACCCGTGTCGCTTTTACTACATTTTTTGGGAGTGTCAACTAACTCCATACCAAATTTCATCAAAATTGGTCCAGCCGTTTGAGCATGAAGAACTAACATACAAACACACTCACAAACTGACGCCTTTATAATATTTGTGTGATTTTATGTAAAACTAACGGCCCGTCCCGGCTTCGCGCGGGTAAACAAAACTCGATTCAGGTGGTTTGATTTACATACAAATATTTTTTTCCATTTATAGACAAATATAAAAGCATAATTTTACAATTAAATCGCAGCTACTGGCATTTATTTTGGTCTTTATTCGCGGTAAATCACAATTGCTTGAATGAAACATTAGATTATTTTAATAATAAGTTTATATTATGTATTTTATCAAAATAAACCCCATCTCATAGTTCACAGAATTTTAAATGTAAAAATATTGAAAAAAGATGTGCTATTTCGAAATGGTTTTGGAATCAGTAAAGTTTTTTTGTCTTTACATACAGAATTTAGCTCGTATTAGTTCGTTTAGTCGACGGATGTCTTAATCGGTCTGTATTACCCATTTTTTTTTTTTTAGTAATCAAAAAATTATGGTGTATTGTCGGGAACGCGGAATGAGTCGTGTCGCTCCGTTGTATTTTTTTCCAAAACTAGTGTTTTGTCGAGTGTTTATGCATAAAAATGGTAGTGTTTTATTCATAAAGTGCCGAATTACAAGCGCGAGTGTGGGAAAATGATATAATGCGGTGAAACATGACTTTTCGTGTTGCTTCCAAAACTCCATCGAAGCTTAAAGTAAAGTCGCCACTACTTTACTATAGCATGACTGGACTTGACTGACACGGACTGTACTAGACTTTGACTGTAACTATAGATGTAAGACATGAATTCGTTCTTCGCAAATAATGACATGGTTCAAAGGCCTTTGTAGCCAAACCACAAAATCCCAAAAAAAAAAAGACATTTTCTATTTTTTTTTCTATTTTCTATTTTCTAGACTAAAACGGCACAGTATGCCAATTACAATAGTCCTTAAGATAATATTAAAATAGATATTCAGGTTCACTCACGCACGCTTTCATCTCACAATACTTCAGACACGCTGACATGACACTCCTCCATTCACCCGCAAACAGATCACAATCAGGCACCCTAGCCAGGAGAGAGTTGAAGGCGGTGAGAACATGTGGAATAGGAGAGGAACCACGCGCCACGGTTCGACAATGCGGAACCGCAAAGAGTCTATAACTTGGACGACGCGGACAGCTGCCTAGAACAGGAACACGCAGGCGCACAAGCTCATTCAAAAGGTTGGGAGCGTCAATCACGCCACGAATAATCTTGCACATAACTATCATCTGATTTCTTTCTCGCCGAACCTTCAGAGAGTTGTAACCCAAGCAACCCAGGAGAAAGCTGGTTGGATACAAATAAGGATAAAAACCATACGACCGCTTATATAAAAACCGAAGAAAAGCTTTCTGTACTTTTTCAAGGAGAACACTATAAACGTTTTCATGTGGATTCCATACACATGAACTGGCTTCAAGTTTACTGCGGACGAGAGCCTCAAAGACTAGTCTAACAACGTGTGTTCCTTTAAAATCTTTGGAATTTCTTATGACAAATCCAAGTCTTCTGTATGATTCTCTGGCTACAGCAGTAATATGGTCATTAAACGCCAACTTTCTGTCAAAGGTGACACCCAAATCTTTTATAGAGGTGCACCTAACAATACTATATGAGTCCAACTGGTATCGAACATACCTGTGACATTTGAACTTGCACTCTTTGCACTTGAGCCCGGAGCCGAAGAGCATCTGCTTGTCGCAGTAGTCGCACGTGGCGATCATGTTGAACGTCTTGGTGAAACGGTGCGCGATGTCGTGCGCCATGCAGCGGGACACCGTGGGCGTGCGCGGGGACCGGGGCGCCGCCACCGGGTACACCGCCTGCATTCAACACCAATATCACTCAAACCTTTTTATATTATATATATATTTTTTTTATATCGTAGGACACAGCGCCATCTGACCCCAACTAAGCAAAGCTTGTACTATGGGAGTCAGATAACTGATAGAATACTTAAATACTTTATTTTGTAAATACATACAGTTCGTCCTGGTAGGGAATCAAATCCACACATACACAAATCAAAAACAAACATTTGTTTTTATATCATAAAAATAAAATTGTACTGGTTACTTGGAAAACATTCTTCGTTATCAGTGCACAACAAACTACTCTTGTATAAACAAGTCCTCATGCCAATATGGACTTATGGTATTCAGCTATGGGGCTGTACCAAACAAAGCAATACACAGATGATACAAAGATTCCAGAACAAAGTACTCAGAGGGATACTGAACGCACCTTGGTACATAAGAAACGTCGACCTCCATCGGGACCTCAAAGTGGACATGGTCGCAACCATCATTAAAAAATACGCTGAAGCTCATGAAAATAGACTTCACCAACATGTGAATGTCGAGGCTATCCAGCTTCTCGACAACACGGATATAGTAAGAAGACTAAAAAGGACAAAACCTTTTGAGTTAGTGTAGTAAGTTAGTAATGTCAGTGCAGTGAGTACTACATATTACAGAACACATGAACAAAGTGTCTTCCCCTTAATAGAGACAGTAAGAAAAGTGTCGATGGACGCATTCTTAGAATATACTCTACTTAGCAATTTAAGTTATATTAAAATTACTTATTAGTCCAACTAGGCTAGATTGTAATAACAATGAGGTATCTATCAACAGAAAGATACATCATTAGAAGGAAAAAAAAAAATATCACAAAATGCTTGTCCTGGGTGGGAATTGAACCCACGCCCCACAGCTCTTGAACCAGATATGCTACCAATGAGCCAACAGGGCTGTCATATGGTTGACAGGTTACGTGTTTGACCACAGATACGATATATTATATGATATATATTCTGTAGCGATGATAGCTCAGTGGTTAGCGTGGTCGATTCGCATGCCGAAGGGCGTGGGTTCAACCCCCAACAATGAGCTTGAGCTGCCGGTGAAGGAAAAACATCGCCAAGAAACCAGTTCCATTCCAGGCTAGGTGTGCTTTACCATCTGCGACCGCAATGTCACTTAACATCAGGTGAGTTGTGGTCAAACACCGAGCCTGTCAAGCATAAAAAAAAAAAGTTACCGTCATCACTGGTAATTCGGACGAGAAGACGTTGCGCAGTTTTCCGAACGCTGCCCAGCCGAATTAGATTTACTTACATTGCTGTTTACTTAAATTGCTGTTTACTTACATTGCTGTTTACTTAAATTGCTGTTTACTTACATTGCTGTTTACTTAAATTGCTGTTTACTTACATTGCTGTTTACTTAAATTGCTGTTTACTTACATTGCTGTTTACTTACATTGCTGTTTACTTACATTGTTGTTATAATAGTTGTTGTGCGACGGTCGATGTGAGGGCGTGTTGTCGGGCTCGGGTTGCGGCGAGGCGGGCGGCGTCGCCTCTGTCGCGTTCACTGCTGACGACTGGCTGTTGTCACTGTAATGTAAAGATATAACCAATATTGAAATTAACATTATTTGGTGAATATAGCAGTAAAAATGATTATGACAATTAAAAATTGTAAATCATGGAGAATTAACTGTGTTCTTCAGTGTTAAGGTGGTTCGATTTCCATACAAATAATTTTTTGCCATTTATGGACAAATGGAGCATAATTTTACAGTGAAATCACAGCTACTGAGATTTATTTTGGTCTTTATTTGCGGTAAATAACAATTGCTTGAAAGAAACAGTTTATTTATTTGTTCATTATTATCTTATATATCAGTAGCGATGATAGCTCAGTGGTTAGCGAGGTAGGTCCGCATGCCGAAGGGCGTGGGTTCAAACCCCAACAATGAGCTTGAGCTGCCGGTGAAGGAAAACATCGTGAGGAAACCATAGTGTGGTGGTAGGGTACATTCTAGTACTCGGCTGGCTAGCTACCACCCTCAAGTTGAAAATCTGCCGCCAAGCATCTAACGGTGTGTTCCGGCAGCCTCACTTGAGAGCCAGTTCCATTCCAGGCTAGGTGTGCTTTACCATCTTCGACCACACCTTCACTTAACATCAGGTGAGCTGTGGTCAAACACCTAGCTTGTTAACCATAAAAAAAAACATTGTACAAGCTTTGCTTAGTCTGGAGCTAGATGGCGCTGTGTTAAATGTCCTCCAATATATATTTATTTATTATTTATAATTTTTATTAAGGTTGTTTAGTAGTGAAAAGAGGAATAAAGAATAAATTTATTCTAACACTACAAAATTATGACGGTAGACTAGTTTGACAATATTCATAACTTAAATACGATGTAATGTTGAGTATGATGGCTCTACATTCGGTAAAACCTACTTGCGACGGTCCATATGAGCAGTACTGTTGTCTCAAACTAGGCACAGTATCATGTTAAGTGTACCTAACATCAGTTGAGCTGTGGTCAACACTTTTTTTGAGGAGATGGAGATTGTCGACCCAGACAGATAGTTACCTAAGGTCCTCCGCGTCCGGTCGCACAGACAGCTGCGACTCGTGCGAGCGCGACTTGGTGAGAGGCGCGGCCGGCGCGGGCAGGCGCGCCCTGCCGCCCCGCCCTTCTGGAGGAGACTTGCCGCCCGTTGTCGCAGTCGCGTTACCTGCAATATAAAATTAATTAGAACATAATTTCTACTGCCTTGATAGATGATAGCAGATGAGCTGCAGCTGTTTTTTTTCTTACTTTAATCCAGAACTATAAAAAATAAAAATGAAACTTTACATGCCGATTCTATAAAAGTGACAACCAGTTGAGTTTGTGACACTCCTATTCTACATCTATAAACCCAACACTAACAGGGTTGCTATAAGCTGCTGTTGACTTGACATTGACAAATTTTGTTTTGGTTTGCCATTGCTTTTTAAGTCTATGTAAGTTGCCTTACGAAGTCAAGTTTTTTTTATGTATTTTATTAAAATAAACCCCATCTCATAGGTTACAGAGTTTTAAACGTAAAAATATTGTACAGAAATGTACTATTTCGAAATGGTTTTGGAACCAGTAAAGTTTACCAAATTATGTGCTATTACTGGCTTTTCCTGTTACCGACTGAACATAGTCACACAGACAGTCAGTCTGTGATTATGTGTGTCAACTGTAACTTTGTTTTGTCTTGTGTTTGCACTATATACAGAAAATAGATGCAGACAACGCCGTCAAAATCACACTAGTGCTTCAATGACAAAATTTCCAGTGATAGTATTTACTTTCGGTCAGTAAGTTCTTACAATGTTTAGGTCCAAATTTGACCAGCTCACCTCGGCCACTTATTCACTCAAATCTTGAAATTTTTAGATTATTTTTGTCTTAGGAAACAAGACATTAGACTATTGTCGTTTGTTTCATAAAATTAAAAAATAAATTTTATGGCTGTTTATATTAAGTACGGAAAATTTGACAGCCCTGTTGGTTCATTGGTAGTATGTCTGTTTCGAGAGCTGAAGGGCATGGGTTCGATTCCCACTCAGGACTAACATTTGTGTGACTAACATTGATGTTTGTTCTGTGTCTGGGTGCGCTGTCTGGTTCCCATAGTACAAGCTTTGCTTAGTTTGGGGCTAGATAGCGCTGTGTTAAATGTTCTCCCATTTTTTTTTTTTCTTTTTTTTTGTTACCTTTCCTAGGCTGCGGGGTGGAATGCTCTGAGGGTATGTCGTGGTTGTGGCGAGCGCGAGGCCGCGTGCGAGGGGATGCGCGCGCGTGTCGCTCCCACGAGTCCCAGAACAGAGGAAGTTCAGCTCCCCCTGTCTCCGCGCCCTCGCCGCGCTGCAGCGCCTCTGTTCACGAGAAATCGCGAATATAAGTTAGGATTGTGCAGCAAACAATAATAAGTGTTAACTTGATTGATTAATTGATTAACTTGGTGGTAGATCTCCTTAGCAGGAGGTCGTCTAGCTAGTTACCACCGCAGTACCAGATATTCTGCCGATAAGCAGTAGCGTGTAAACATAACTGTGTTCCGGTTCGAAGGGTACTGCAGCTAGCGAAATTACTGGGATGTTGAGACTAACCATCGAAAGTCTCAAAGTAATGAGCGCCAAAGCAGTGATGCCCTGGACTTTGTTTCGTCACTCAACGTTCTGTGTATCGCTGCAATGGTCATGGACAGGCGTTATCTCTGACCATCAGAAGATCGTCTCGTTCGTTTCATTACTTTTTACATTTAAAGAAAAAACATTAAAATTATAATCCAAACACGAAGTTATAGGGGGCAAAAATGGCAGCTGTGCTGTGCCGCTTTTTTGCTGGACTTAGGGACAGACAAGAGATCATCAATGCAATATGCATAACGCGTGGAACGTGTCTCACCAGTATATGTCCGGAGGCGGTGCATGGCGCGACAGAGCCGTAGCACCTCTTCATCTCGTGCGGCCGCCAACAGGCTGCGTACTTCGTGCTCCGACCGCTCGCGGAGCGTCTCTAGTGACGTCACGCGGGAACATACCGCCTGGAATGTATAACAGCGTGGTTTGTTAGTACAAACAACCGTAACATTCACCTACGTTTTAATTTTTCCAGACTATGATAAGGGGTTTACCATGTGAAACTGATAAACTCTACACATAAGCAATCTCATAATAGACTTTCTAGGTAGTCATTACGACTACCTAGAACGTCTTTCCCGACTACCTAGTCATTACGACTACCTAGAATGTCTATTATGAGATTGATTATATGTAGGGTTTATTAGTTTCACATAGTAAACCCCATACCCAAAGGTTAACCGTATTATTAAGAATCCGCTCTCCGTCTATCAGTCCTTCATTCTTCTGTCAGTCCTGTCATTAAGGTAGTCGTAATGACTACCTAAATGACAACTTATTCAAAAAAGGGAGCCAAGTGCGAGTCGGACTCGCGCACGACGGGTTCCGTACCGTTATCTATAAAAACGGCAAAAAAATCATGCCTGTTGTATGGGAGCGCCCTTATATATTTATTTTATTCTGCCTTTTATTATTTGTTATTATAGCGGCAACAGAAATACATCCTCTGTGAACACTTCAACTGTTTAACTATCACGGTTCATGAGATACAGCCTGGTGACAGACGGACTGACAGATGGAGAGTGGATTTAGTAATAGGGTTAACCTTTGGGTATGCAACCCTAAAAAAAGAACTGGTTTTGTAAGTATGTATTTAAATCCTATAGTGAAATGCGATAACAAAATGTATGAAAAAGCGAAAGCGCCCTTAGAAACTAATGTTAAAGTAATGTAAATGTAAGTGTAAATAAATGATAAAAATAAATGTAAATGTTAGTAATGTAAAATAAAAATCTAAAGTAAACAAACATTTATTTTTTTTTATAGTAGATAGGCTTGCGTTTGACATTTTAGTATAGTAGACATTTAGAAGTTCATGTATTTTTTTTTGGAAATAGACATTGGGTACAAGTTAGCCAAATTATTTCAGATAGGTATCTTGGGTATAGCCCATAAATCATCGGCCTCCTTGTGGAAGCTGGTCTTGTGGTGAGTATAGCAGGTGCCGTAAGCAACATACCTCAATGGCATCAGGGGAGAGGCCCACAACACGCAACCACTGCGCCAGGCAGGGCACATCCCGCAGCTCACGACGCAACTCCTCACCGAAACTGGCCTTGATCACCAGCTGCCGGGAGAAATGCTTCACTAGTTTACCCTGTAACACCATAATAGAGCATATGTTAACATACAATTGGTCATTAAACATTTGGATATAATATAATATTTATTTTTTCATATACAAGTACTGATACGAAAGAAACATTCTCCTGATGGTAAGAGATATCGCCTGTCCATGTGTTTTGGTGGAAACGCGGAAAGAGTTGTGTCGCCCTATTGTATTTTTTTCCAAAACTAGTGTTTTTAAAGTGGGTATGTGATACATAATGTGGTGAAACATGACTTTTTATGTTGCTTCCAAAACTCCATCGAAGCTTATAGTAAAGTCGCCACTGCTTTTTACTAAGGCTTGACTGACACGGACTGGACATTGACTACGTTTTAGCTTATGAAACTTGAAAATATCAAAACATTGAAGCAGTATAAGCACAAACATAAGTAGTAAAGGTGAGTGTTTATCTGTATTGAAAGGGACCCCGTAAACCTACACCTGGATCGCAAGTCCTAGTCACTACAAGTTTCTGTTCCTGCATTAGGATGGCCCAGGGTTGCCTGGATCATCTCAATGCAGGTACTGTGTTACCAAAAATCACAATACAGTGAGGTATTTCTCATGATACCATAAATTACAATACAGTGAGGTATTTCTCAGTGTGTTAAAATGCCTACCTTAACCACAACAGTCAGTAAGTGGTTAGTCATAACTAAAGTATGTATGCTATTATCACATTATTAAAGGCACCTATTATGCTCTGAAGTAGTAGAGTTCATATTGTTATTGGGAACAGATTGATTGACAATGGTTTGTTAGTAAACATTCAATTTTATTGTTTTATATTATGTTGGAAGAATGTTTTAATTGAATTATTTTGTATTGCTTCTCATAATAGCCTATAGAGGTTGCTAGGTTACAAGTACTGATAACTAGAAGTACCTACAACTATTATTATTAGGTATAGTATGTAGTTATGACATACTAGCTTGCCCATACCAAATCTGTTCAGTAGTTTTTGCATGAAAGAGTAACATCCATCCAAACTTTTCTACTTATAATACTAGTGGGATGTACATCTGGCATTATGTATATCGGTAGTTACTTGGTGGTATATATCCTTAGCACAAAGTTATTCGGGTGGGTACTGCAGTACCAGATATTGGACATAGACATAGACAATATTTTATTGGGAACATAAGACATATATCAATACATACAAAAAGAAATAACAAACATAAAAAAAATAATACATATATATATATATAAACGTATGTATATATATATATATATGTATATATATATGTGATATTTATATTATGTTGTCAAGCATTAGTATGTAAACAATACTGTATTCCGGTTTGAAAGGTGCAGCTAGTGAAATTACAGGGCTATTAAGACTAACCATCAAATGTCTCAAAGTTTTGAGCGCCAAAACAGTGAAGCCCTGAACTTTGTTTTACTACACAAAGTTCTGTGTATCGCTGCAATGGGCATGGATCATCAGCTCAGGCATTACCATCACAGTCATCACATTACCGTCTTTTACCATCAGGAGACCATCTCATTACTTTTACATGAAAAGCAAAATAAATACTTACTAAACTAAATAGAAATCATTCTACTCATTGCTAAGAATGTGTTTTACTAAGGAATTTATCCTGATATTATGAAGAAAAAAACAGCTGCACTATGGAAAAATGTAATTAACCATCAATAGAATGTATGGGACAGGTATAAAGTTTATAATAAGGTAAAGTCAATGTCAATGTTATTAGTTGTTGGTAACTCTGCTTAACTTATTGCTTTGTTTATTTACATTTCAAAAATGTAAATCTTTCAGTGATTGCTCATTGATTTGATTAGCATTCAATAACTAGTCCACTTAGTAATCTTTATTGTTATTGATATTCAATATGTGTCACCATTGATACACAGTGCCAACCATTGAAATAACAGGATAAAGTTTGAAGACTTTCATGGTTATCTAAATATTATGATTGGCACACAAAATTAAAAAAAAGGCAAACTACTTTTTCAGATAATTATTTCAAATAGATTAAAATTATTTGTCCTATATTTGTAATGTTTATTTTAAGGGTTCTATTCAATGACTAGACTATGCATGAATTTGGTTTGTTTAATCATGTGCAAATATTAGTTTTTTTGTACTTTACTCACAGCACTATCCGACCCCAAACTAAGCAAAGCTTGTACTATGGAAGTCAGATAACCGATAGAATACTTAAAAACTTTATTTTGTAAATATATACAGTTTGTCCTGGTAGGGAATCAAATCCACACTCTACAGTTCTAGAAGCTTACATATATGTAAGTTCTGTATTGTATTATAAGTATGCATTTACAAAAAAAAGTATATATGTACGCTATCAGTTATCTGCCTTCCATTACACAAGCTCTGCTTAGTTTGGGGCCAGATGGCGCTGTGTGTAATGTCCTACGATATTTATTTATTATTTATTATGTAGTAAGAATAATAAGTATAATGTGACTTTAGCAAAAATTACAAGGGAGAACAGAAAATATCAAACTAAACCAACAAATAACATACTAAAATAAGAAAATGCTTGCTCACTGTTATATAGCATTCAATGAAATGTAAATCATTATGTAAAGTCTAAAATTATCTACAAACAAGATGTTCTTGTCTAATCTTATCTACCTATGTATGTTGAGTGGGTCAAATAATACCTTGCAATTTCACATGAATCAATTAAAATTCAACTTAATAAACATAAGTGTAAATAATTTTTAGTTTTATTTTTTATTTTGATTTTTTCACTCAGAATAACAGGATTATTTATTTATTTATCCTATTGCATGAGTGAAACTACTCAAATTCAAATTCAAATGTTTTATTTGCATAAATAGGTACAGTCAGGTCGAAAATAAAATATAAAGGCATCCCAACTACTGCAGAAGTATACATTTCATGTAAAAATAAATCTGTTAAGATTTTATAATGAAATGACTCGATCAATCTTAATAAACTTTGGCTGAGGTAGTGCTTCATGAGAATACATTTCCTATAAAAATAAAATGCGCGTAGACGCAAAATCGCGAATGAATAAACTTTTAACAAGTAGGTACCTAAAACTCTCCTAAAGAATGCATGCTCTCATTTTGTATGCAAAACTTATTTCATTTTGCATAACTACCAAATTGTCGAATGAACTAAACACTCGTGATTAAGTAAATCCAATGTAATTTTCTACACGCAAGTTTAAATTGCTCGGAAATCAGTAAAAACTTAAAACTCTTATTCTACGTACTAACTTCGTCTAGAAAATTAATCGGTAAAATGTTTAGATATATGAATCTAACATCAGAAAACAAGGCTCGATACACGAGCGTTCTTTGCAACGGCATTGAACTATTCACCCGGGGTCCTTGAGTTCAGAAGTCCTTGAAACCCGGGACCTCGTCGGAACACTGTACTTTCAAGGGCACTACGTTTCCCTACCCCTCGGTCGGGAGCGGGCGGTTGTAACCTCACCTCCAGGGTCCGGATCTCTTGCTGCGTCAGTTCGGCGCTCGTCGAGCATTGTGTTCTCAAACCCTCAAGTCTGTCGGCTGAAACGTCGATCATGGACTGAATAGTCTCTATCGTTTGAATTGCATCACGAGCTCTTTTATTTTCGTACTCGCTATCTGCATCCATTACAATTATCACAGCACTGTACACGGTTCACTAAACACTACAACTAAATAAAAAACACGCCATTCATTTTATAAAAATTAATTTACAAAACATTGCAGATGTTGTATGCCGATACAGCAGCCATGTCCGAAGAAAATCTATATTTTTGTCTATGGTTTTCTGTGGTCTGGCCATAGACATGTAGTAACAGCGCTGCTTTTTTGACGATGGATAATGGCCTCTGAGACGGTTTGTTTTTCGATTTATTCAAAATCTTCATATCTTTATAAAATGTATCACATTATTTTCGCAGCTTCCACTAAAGATATCAATAAAGCACACATGCAAAAAAATTATGTAATTGTTTCACATATTATGTTTGATGACTATTTGAATTGATTGTCGCGGGAACCCTTTATATTGATGCGTTCTTTTTTTCATACAGGTAACATTAAAACGTCATTGTCCAACAAAAAAACCGTGAAAAATTAAGAAAAAAATTAGTCTATGATTTTTTCAAAGCAGTGAGGACGTTTGTTGTGAGATTTGTTTCCTATTTTCGCCTTCCGTCGCTTTTTATTAAAATGTGTGTGATGTAAAAAGTAGATAGGAAACATATCTTTTATATTTAAACAAAGTGCAATTTGGACATATTTTTTTTTAGCAGTGTAGGGTGTTACAGTATGTTTTTCGAGCGTTTATTACTGCCTGTGCTCTGCCTCACATTTGAAGGTAAATTAAATAATATTATACTGCGTTGGGGCATTGTCTTGCAATAAAATAAAATGAAACCGTAACTAGATCGAGTTAGTAACGACAACATATTTATTTCCTGAAAGTGTATAATCTATTATAATATATAAAAATAATTTTAGACACCAAAAATTTCACTATTTACTTTTGTGTTATTGCTGTTTATATTATAAAAAAACTAAGATGCCGTGTACTTGAATTTTCGTAACAATCGCAGACCGCAATCTGCAGCAACTTACGAACCTTTAAAGCAGAAGATAGTTTTACAAAGGCTATATCTATGTAATAGGCCCTGTCAGAGACTGTGTAGCACTGCATTTTAACAGTGCATCACATTATTTTTGTGTGAAGTCATACTTTCTTAAATTTATAAACAATTAAATACTTTCTTAGTAGATAGTTAGTAATTTTTTCAGTTGGCTGTCTGTTCAGTATGTAAAGCAGGGAAGAAATAATCTTGGCCACCATAAGTGAATCATACAAACAATATTAAATTAATAAGGTTTTATTCACATTCTAACTGCTAAATCAAGATCATTTTATGATCATCATTATTTTATTTGCTTGTTCAGGAATTGAACCCAGGACCTCTGGCATACACCAGGATTACTAAAAGATCTGCATTACAAATCAACTAAAGTAGACTTTGACTTATTAATAATTTTTATTTTTTACTAAGTATAAACTACATTAAAATAGATGTAATATAAATTACAATAATATTATAAATGGGAAAGTATATATATATATATGTTTGTATGCCTGTTTGTTACATCTTCACACTGCAACAGCTAAAAGTTGAATTTTTTGAATAAAATGTTCAGGCTTCTTTTCCAGAATCAGAGGAGAAACTGTGAGATGTTGCTATTTCAATTACAGGTCTTACTGTTACTTTTTTAATTTCTAGTTAATGTGTATGTTATTCTCTGTGTATATATACTTTTTTAAATTTAATTTAGATACACAAAACAAAGTACAGCTAATGTCACTCAAAATATGTGTATGTACAGAGAAACATTACTGAAAGGATACAAAGATAAAAGGATGAGTGTTCTCAAACTACTGCTGTAAATAAGCACTCACAAATTGTACAATTATTTACTTACCCTTAACAAATACAAATACTTTTATGAAACACTAAAGTTACATGTCATTTTTCTATTCATATTTAAAAATATCAAAAACATAAAATTATGTCAATACAATGAAAATTCCTATTGGCATATTTTACACTGACTGCCCTCTTAGCTCAAGTACAAAAAAATGTACCTACAGTCGAATTGAGAACCTCCTGCTTTTTGAATCGATAAAAAAATTGATAAAGTACGCTGATCTGCTTCCAGGTATACTTAATAATTTAGACAACATATCTGTGAAGACAAGTACTCTGGAGAACATAAAATAGAAAAACGAGAGCAGGAAGACTGGCACAAGTGCTTTCCCTCTTGTTCGCGACACAGTCCACTGCGGCCATCAACCAGTTTTGATACTTGTTCCAGCACTCCGGGTGTCTTTCGCGGAGGACGTCGATATCCGAGACGTGGCGGCAGACCGGGGCACCAACGTGACCATCCCCTGCAGCGGGCTGGCTACCCCCGCGCCTAACGTACAATGGGTGCACCGAGGCAACCGCACGCATCACGAAGTTTTGGTGAGACTAGCTTTCCTGTTTATAAAAAACCGACTCGCCCCGGTTTCGCACGTTTTGCGTGTCTGTTTGTTTCAAGGGCGTAGCTACCGCCATATCAGCCGTATACGTAAAGGCCCCCGGGATACAGGGTCCCCCCTAACGTGTGTAAGCTAAAATTAGTAAAATGTTATCCACAATGTCACTTAATCTTGTGCTTCCCGGGGGGAAAAAAACATATAAAAAAACTGTCAAAAAATATAATCAATAAATATTTGTTTTTAATAGGTATTTGTTTTAATTTAATGCAAGCATTTTTGTTTCTTTTGTGAAAAATCTTTACCCTTCATGTGGGCCCACCAACTGATTTTGATACAGGGGTTGATTTAAATTTTTTTGATTTTTTTTGCTCTCCATAGCACATTACGCCACTGGCACCTAGTATGTTTATAAGTAATATAGGTATGATATGATTTTGTAGCGATGATAGCTCAGTGGTTAGCGCGGTCGGTTCGCATGCCGAAAGGCATGGGTTCAAACCCCAACAATGAGCTTGAGCTGCCGGTGAAGGAAAACATCGTGAGGAAACCATAGCATGGTGGTAGGGTACTTTCTAGTACTCAGCTGGGTAGCTACCACCCTCAAGTTGAAAATCTGCCGCCAAGCACCTAACGGTGTATTCCGGCAGCTTCACTTGAGAACCAGTTCCATTCCAGGCCACACCGTCACTTAACATCAGGTGAGCTGTGGTCAAACACCTAGCTTGTCAACCATTAAAAAAAACAAGCTTTCTGTTCAAGCATTTTATATTACCTGTATTATGCGCCCCTGAAGCTGCAGTGCGGGGCAGGTGCCCTGGTTTGACCCCCCTCTATACCCGGGGCTGACCATTGAATACCAAGAAGTTTTCTCTTGTCAAGAAAATGAACAAAATAATTTAATATGACGCCTCGAGTGTCATAAATAACTCGAATAAATTAAGTAACATATAAACTAAGTAGTGATATATCTATGTCGATCTGACAGCGTGCGGCGTTCAATACCAGTGATTTTACGTTTTATTTGTTCAGGTGTGCATATACGTATACTTATTTCAATAGTTATATACTGCAGAATAATAAATAATTAGTGCCTACTTACATACACTGTCCATGAGATGGTAAAAAATGCAAGAATACCAAACCAAACCCTATTAATTCACGCTCGTCAATAGCGCAATCTTTTTTGGTTTAAAAATAATGGAGTCATACGAATTGCTCTCCTGATGGTAAAAGATAACGCCTGCACAAGACCCTTGTCTACCCAGAATTTTGAGTAACAAAGCTAAAGTCCAGCATCGCTGCTTTAGGACATTACATGTTAAGTCTCAATATACCATATATACCATATTTTACTATAGAATAGTCCACTATGAATGTATCAAGTTTGATGTTGTTAGACTCGTCAGGAATGTTACTTCATTATAATAAATAAATAGTAATAATAATAATGAATATCGTAGGACAATACACACAGCGTCATCTGACCCCAAACTAAGCAAAGCTTGTACAGACAGAACACCCAGACACAGAACAAACATTTGTTTATACCTTAATATACAATAAAAAAACTACACAGCCGAACATAGAACCTCCTCCATTTTTGAAGTCGGTTAAAAATACTGTTTTTACGATAGAGCAAAAATGAACAAAATAAACTTTTTATTTTTTTTGACCTCTAATAAATCGCCCATTTATTCGCGATTTCAGGGGTGGGTTCTACCTATGGTAAAAGTTGTTGATAATAATGGTTAAGTACAAGTTTATAACTTAGCTATACTACTGTTTAGTATAATACATAGTTGTAAGAATAGGATTTTTAGTCAATATTTTTATATTGTATTTTTTATGACAATGTTTTTATATAATTTACATGTTTTTGTATTATACTTACTTTAAAAAGTCGTTTTTTATCATTGACAAGTGTTCAATCAGTGCTTGATCAGTGTTTTTAACACAATCTTATGATATATTTGAATATATATTACGGAATTTGACTAGTAATTTTGGTGGTAACAATAAAAAAATTGTATTTGTATTCTATTATTATACGGGTAGACGAAACCGAGCCTTAATAAAATATGGTTTTGCTCCCTTTGAATATGAAACCTTAAAAATCCGCAGTCTTTTCACGCGTCACGTAGTTTAAGCACAACATGGCTAAATTATTAATCAAAGTCGTATTTCCGGCCGCACTGCCTTTGTTAATGCTTCCTCCGGTCGCGCCGCCGCCCTCAGGATTAGGGGTGAAAACCCCTGCATTATGACATATATTTGCTGTGTTAAACTTTTCAAGTTATGAACATGGCTTGGAAAATGTGGTTTCAAAGAACACTATTTGTTTGGCTGTTTTACTGTAAGAACGTTCCAGACATCGAAAGAAAAAACTAACTGCGAGTCGGACTCGCGCACGAAGGGTTCCGTACCATCTACAAAAATCACGTTTGTTGTATGGGAGCCCCCTTAAATACCCCTTAAACCCTCAAGTTGAAAATCTCCCGCCAAGCACCTAACGGTGTGTTCCGGCAGCCTCACTTAAGAGCCAGTTCCATTCCAGGCTAGGTGTGCTTTACCATCTTCGATCACACCTTCACTTAACATCAGATGAGTTGTGGTCAAACACCTAGCTTGTCAACAATTAAAAAATAGGTATATATTTTATTCTGTTTTTTAGTATTTCGTGTTATAGCGGCAACAAAAATACATCATCTGTGAAAATTTCAACTGTCTTAGCTATCACGGTTCATGAGATACAGCCTGGTGACAGACGGACAGCGGAGTCTTAGCAATAGGGTCCCGTTTTACCCTTTGGGTACGGAACCTTAAAATTACGATTGAGGCGAAATAAACTAAATATTACCTATATATATACCTTGATTTGAACACTCTTTTGTATTCCATATATGACACCGCAAGTGCTATTTTATATCAAGAACAAAATGCCGGCTCATAAAGCGAGCTATTCCTGGCGCGCTAAATTCGATTGCGACCGCTAATTCGAGACTTAAACCACTGGTTATAAGTTTTTATTGATGTTTACGTAAACTGTTTTTGTCCTCTGTACACAAGAAAGGTCGCGGGTAAGCGACGGTACTTGAATTGGCTTCCTTGAGTCTGGTTTGAGTAGGTACCTGTTTGGTTTCTTCTATATAAGTTTTGCTGTACATAATACAAATTACACAAAATACATGTGGTATTGACTGCCCTGTTAGCTCATTTGGGAAAGTTCTGCTTCAAAAGCTGATAGGGGTGTGGGGTCGACTCCCACTCAGGACTAAAATTTGTGTGACTAACATAGATGTTTGTTCTGTGTCTGGATGTTCTGTATTTATTTTAAAAAAGTATTTAAGTATTTTGTCAGCAGTCTGGTTTCCATAGTAGGCTAAAGTAGACTCAAAGTTTGCTTAGTTTGGGGCTATATCTGAAAATGTTCTCCAAAATGTATTTATTTTATAATTAAATTACTTATGCGCAAAAACAGATTGAGTCAATTTGAGCTTTCTCGCTGCGTAATAGAGCCCCCTTACAAGATCCTTTTATGGAACCAACTTAGCTTATTTCCTTATACTCAATGTTTTAGTTTACTTATATATCATAACGTATCTATTTTCCTTACTTGAAACTCTCTATAGAAAAATATTAGCAATAAAATAAATAAACAAATATCGTAGGACTATACACACAGCGCCATCTGGCCCCAAACTAAACAGAGCTTGTGTGATGGAAGTCAGATAACTGATAGAATACAAAAATACTTTTTTTTTTTGTAAATACATATGTACTTATAATACATACAGAATACACAGACACAGAACAAACATTTGTTTATTCACAAAATGTTTGCCCTGAATGGGAATCGAACCCACGCCCTTATAGCTCTCAAGGCAGATATACTACCAATGAGCCAACGGGGCTGTCATAAGAAAGATATACCTAATCTCTACTTGTAATTGCATGTACGTATGTAATGTATATATGCAATTTTGTAGCGATGATAGCTCAGTGGTTAGCGCGGTAGGTTCGCATGCCGAAGGGCGTGGGTTCAAACCCCAACAATGAGCTTGAGCTGCCGGTGAAGGAAAACATCGTGAGGAAACCATAGCATGGTGGTAGGGTACTTTCTAGTACTCGGCTGGCTAGCTACCACCCTCAAGTTGAAAATCTGCCGCCAAGCATCTAACGGTGTGTTCCGGCAGCCTCACTTGAGAGCCAGTTCCATTCCAGGCTAGGTGTGCTTTACCATCTTCGACCACACCGTCACTTAACATCAGGTGAGCTGTGGTCAAACAACTAGCCTGTCAACCATTAAAAAAAAATAAAAAAATGTGTGTATGTACCTAATGTATATATGTATGTATATAATGTTCCTATGTATGAACTTAGCAGAAGATGTCTGTATATTATGTAGGTACCACCGTAGTACCAGATATTTTTCCATAGTGTGTAGTTTATTAGAGTGTGACTGTGTTCCGGTTCGAAGGGTACTGCAGCTAGCGCAATTATAGGGCTATTGAAACTAAGCGTCTCATATTTCAAAGTAATGAGCGCCAAAGCAGCGATGCCCTGGACTTTGTTTTGTTACTCAAAGTTTTGTGTCTCTCTGCATGGATATGCGTATATGACTATCAGGAGAACGTCTCGTTCATTTTATTACTTTTACTTTTTAAAAAATCTCTAGTTCAGACGGATCACTATCATTGTTTTTGACATTCATCACCATGTCATTTATGTCAATAGTTGTACTACTTAAAACCTTTTAGCTTGGTCACCAGTACAGGACAAACAACAAAGACCGACAATATTAACTCCTTAAGCATTTTATAAGAATTCGGTATTCCACTCCTCAGATGAAAAGTGGCTCCTGTTTTTAATGAATTAATTACTGTCTATGTGGGGCGTTTGTTGATTGGGTCGTTGCTCCTTGCAGTCTACCCATCTGGGGGAAGAGACTTGCCGTTCCTATCAAAAACATTAGTTAAAAGACATGTGTACTTCCCAAATCCTGCAATAATACTTCTTGTAGACACCTTTACAATTAAACTACTTCATAAGTTTCCCGTAAGTTTTTTTTATGTGTGACCACACCTCTCCTTATGTTAAGTCACGGTGTGGTCGAAGATGGTAAAGCATACCTAGCCTGGAATGGAGCTGACTCTCAAGTGAGACTGCCGGAACACACTGTTTGGTGCTTGACGGCAAATTTTCAACTTGTTGTAGCTAGCCATCCGAGTAGGTACCTTACTACCGAGCTATGGTTTTCTCACCATGTTTTCATACACTGTTAGCTTATTGTAGGTGTTTCGACCCACGTTTGGTCAATTCAGTGTGTCATATGACCGCGCTAACCACAGCTATCATCGCTACAAAATTCATCACATCATTTGCGTAGGTAAGCAAACAAACAGACACGCGTAAAGCGATATCATTTTAACCTATGTACTTAGTGATAACGAAGCTGACGTTGCTATTAAGCTTTGATTGCGTGTCTAATTCTTCGAAAGTCCAGGCGTTATCTGACTTTATCTAGCCGAGACTTAGTTCGACCGAACCCAGACAGGCTCGCTCCAGTTACGTGAGGTCTAAATTGGTGCAATTGCAGTTTTCAATCGATTCGTCAGGCCCATTATGTAATTGAGTTCTTGTCACCTTTGTTCTGTTGCTGAGTCTTAAAGAGGGGAAACAATTGACGAATGCCGTTGGGAAAAGCTGTTTTTTGATGAGTCGTTTACATAAGAATGACGTATATACGAAAGCCGACATCGCAATCCTACATAAATATAGAAATATTGATTATATCTATTGAACTTTACTAGAGGTTTCCAATCTTCAAATTTAACGTAGGCTGTATGCTCTTAGTTGGAAGCATATTATGTCTGTTTCTAAAGTCTTATGTTTTTACAATAAAGCTTAAAATTACATAATTGGTTGTACAAGGGAGTATTATGTAAAGCGATTTCTTCCTGACAACCTTTAGATGAACCGGATTTGTTTCGAAATCGGCTGGTCGTGTATTTATACGACATCAATTTATAAAAATAATACATGCCTGATTAGAATATATATCTTAATAGTTCGCTCTTAGCGATAAGGCCGCCACTTGTGGCACTAGCTCATAAGGTTATTTTGTTCTCTGTACTTTTTTCTATTTATGGTGTGCACAGTAAAGAGTTATATCTATCTATATATGTGATAACTGACTAAAAGGTTATCTATCATCTCATATGCTATAGGGATGGCTGGTAGAAAATGCTTTAGCATTAAGTCCTTTTGTATATACATTTCATTTCATTTATTCAGAAACTATTGACAATTATCGTTATAGGTTATTTTCGTAATTTACATACTTTCGTAAGTGATATAAATAAGGTTTGATAAACTACAGTACAGTACTCGAGTACACAAAAAAAAATAATTAATGGAGCACCATAAAGAATCGATCGAAATCATTCATCAAAATCGAATAAGTAGTTTCGGGGCTATGGTGGAACGCGTAAATACAAACATACATAGACTGCAAAATCATAACCCTTACGTTTGTCTTTGACGTTGTCGGCTAAAAATAGTTTTACTTACTGTTTATGTGAATACATGTATTGTCCTTGGTCCTTCCTTTCGTTATACCATTGTCGGCTCTACCAAATGTCATATGTCGTTTTATAACTATGAACTACATATAGTTACTGTTATTCTGAGTACAAATTATGATGTATATTCACATTAGGCAGTACTTACGCCACATTACCTCCCTTTAAGGATCGATTTGTTATTCCGTGTTTATGGCGTCCACTTTACTTAATCGTTTCGGTCGGAACTCTCGTCATTTTATAAACAGAAGGTAAAAAGAAAATTGGGTCGAGTTTTACTTTAGCCTAGTAATAAGTAGACGTAAGGACTTACGGTTTTCTACGTTAAATTATTCAGCTTTTGCCAGTGAAATGTTTAAGGTAGTATCGATTGAATGCTAATAATATAGTTTCGATTACTATCGCTAAAATATTTGATGAGAATGATTATTGGGTTCTTAACTTTTTTTCTCCTATTTACTTAGTGGTGGATCTCGTCTAGGTAGGTACCACCGCAGTACTAGATTTTCCGCCGCCAAACAGTAGCGCGTAAACAGTACTGCGTTCCAGTTTGAAAAAAACTGCAGCTAGTGAAATTCTAGGGTTGTTGAGACAAACCATATATAGTCTAAAAGTAATGAGCGCGTAAGCGGCGATGCCCTGGACTTCATGTTGTTACTCAAAATGCTGTGTATCGTTGCCATGGTCATGGACAGGCGTTATCTCTTACCATCAGGAGAGCATCTCGTTCATCTCATTACCTTTACATTAAAAAAATAAGTAGAAATTAAGTTACATATAGTTTTTTTGTTTTCTCGAATTCCGTTTTCATTCTATACAAATACAATTATTTTATTGATAACACCAAAGTTACAAGTCAAATTCCGTAATACCATTTCAGATATATAATTAAATATGTCAAAAACATTAAAATAGAATAGAATAGAACATTTTATTGGCCTTATAACTACATAATAATATGTTACACCAGGCACGTCAAAATTACAATTATTAATAAAAAAATTAAAGAACAATTTAACAAAATGTCACTGCCTATTATTAACAAAAATGTCTAGTGATTAATATAAAATGTCAAATTAATAATATGATGGTTTAATGATATGATTAATTACATGTACCACCGTACAATGTACAGGATTACACGGAACGGTATCGAATCTATTCCGACAGCATTGGCCTCCGTTGTGTACCGAGTAGTCATAGATTATTCATTGACGCAGACCAATCTGGATATGACCTGCTGATTCTATATCTTGACTTCAATTAAAGTGCTCCTGTTTAGTCTAACATCATAAAGACATTGTTATGGGAGGCAGTTATTTATTGTTCATTATATACACACACGTCAGCCAGTTCCATTCCAGTCTAGGTGTGCTTTAACATCTTCGACCAAACATCAGGTGAGCTGTGATCAATAACTTAGCCTGGCAACCTTAAAAATACGTGAATATGATCTAAGTTACTTGGACACGTCTATCTCGCTAGACGGTACCGATTGCCCCGCCATTTCTAGTCCGATAACATATGTTTCTTATCTAAACCTAAAACTAGATGAAACCCCCTGTTTCAACAGTATCTTCATAACCGAGATCAGCCCCCGTACTCTGAGCTACTTATAGCGATACCTGTAAGACACTCGAGAAATGGCTACGCGACCGTAAATCGTATGTCTGCACAATATGGTTCGCATTCGCGTAGCTTTTTCGTGAGCGCCTAACAAATATCGAAATAAGAAGCTCAGGGTACAGGGGCTGAGCCTCGATCACAATCCACTTGCGAAAAAGTATTCGTATCGACATCGACAAAAAATTGTATGAGATTTGTACAGTTTTGTATGCTGTCGAGGACTCGATACCTTTACGATGCGACTTCGATAATTTTTCGTGATCGAGGCTCAGTTCATCTACTAAGTAAAGTTAATATACGAATAAAAAAAAATAAACAGGGTTACACAAAATACCGTTTTTAGTAGTGTCAATTAAAATAGTAGTTTTAATAAATTAGTTGGGATTCTAGACGGTTTTCATAGTTTACTTGTCATGCCACTCGATACGGGGCTATATCGATTGCGAGACAATAGCGTTTAGGCCTTCGGGAAACAAGCTCTCATTGTGACCTTTATTGTATAACGTCGAGGGTTGGCGGAAATCCGGAATACTGTACACATTGTTATTTGTGGAAATTTCGACTTTATTTTCTTAGCAAGACGTTATGGCATATATAAAAAATGTATCATTCAACCATCAATAATATAGGTTGGTAATTTTTTCTCTCTTTTAATCTTAACTTTAATTCTTACTTGTACTTTCTTTCTTAAAGCATTTTTATTCTATGGTTAATCTGCAACAAGTGCTATTTTACAGCTTAATCTTAACAATAGCAATCAGGCGGTCATCTCAGTGCCGACACCGTCATAGATGGACCAACAGTTAGTACCGCCCGTCGGAATTGCCGTGTCCGGCGACTAACGGATTTGACCTTGCCTGAAAACAATAGGCAGATATTACGTGAGACAAGGGTTACCAACTTTTTTTAACAAATACGATTAAGCAAATAGCTATATATTTTATTACAAGTACAATCACAAATATTTTATTGACAACACCAATGTTACAATTCAAAATTTCAATTATTTATGTTATTATATGAGGTTTAAAACACTGATGAATAATAAATGAAAAAAACACAAAAAATGACAAAATAAGGTATGCCAATATACAAACATGTCAACATATTAAAAAAATTGACAATATAAAAATACCGGCAATATAAAAATATGTCAATACAAAAAAATATTGTCAATGATATGACATGACAAAAACATCATAATTATTTACTAGTAATTCAATAATCTTTATGTTTGAAATACTCGTCAATGTCATAAAACAAGGTCTCTAACAAGGTAGGTATTATGAAGAAAACTAACTATATTTTGTAGCTATAATAACTCAGTGGAAACCGCGGTCGGTTCATACCCTGAAGAGCGTAGGTTCAAGCCCCAGCAATGAGCTTGAGCTGCCTGTGAAGGAAAACATCGTGAGGAATCCATAGCATCGTGGTAAGGTATTTTCTAGTACTCGGCTGGCTAGCTACCACCCACAAATTGAAAATCTGCCACCAATCCCCTAACGTTGTATTCCTGTGCCTCACTTGAGAGACAATTCTACATCAGGTGAGCTGTGGTCAATGATCTAGCTTGTTAACCATTAAAATAAATTAATTCCAAAGATTTTTTTTTCTATTTTTGCCTGACTACGGCTAACGTAAAAACTAGGGCTTGTAAAAAAGGTTCTGTGCTAGCTTGAATCTACATATAGTTGCGTTCCGTTTTGCGTTGAAGTATTTTAAATTGGATAATGTTGTTTAGTTGTTTATAATTGCGCCAACCCCACGGGGGGCAGATCGGACACAGCGTTGCTTAGATAGCAAGATTGCTAGATTGTGATAAGAATATAATTATATAAGTAGATAAAAATACAGCCATGCCTTACCATTGATGAAAGACATGAAAACTCCCAACTAAATATTTTATTATGCTATTTTGTAACAAAAAAGCTTATAATTTTCAGGATCTGGCGGATCACATTAAAAATGAAACGTCTTGGACAACACCCAGTTTATACCGCCAGATCGTGAAAATTATAAGCTTTTTTGAGGCACACTAGGTTGTGAGTTAAATAGGGGTTATTGTTGGGGGTTGGTACTCATCATTATATTATTTTTAATTCGGAAATCTTTGAAAAACATCAGATGTTCCATAGAAAAGTTTGTTGACCTTTGAACAAATGTATAGCAGCTTATTTTTTTTCGTGATTTCAAAGTTTTGCCAATAGTTTATAAGTTTTTAATAACGGTACGTACAAAGATTTGTTTTCCAGTTAACCTCGTATAGTATGGCCAATGGAAAAATAAATATAAAGTATATATACGTTTCCAATTAGCGATAATTAACTTTATATCGTTTCTCTCCGCTTTTTATTGTTATTGCCGATCAAAATGCAACTTAATCTCGTTCGATTTAATAACCTTCTGCGTTTATCAATTCCGTCTAATTCATGACTTTAATCAACTATCAATTTGGTCGAAAATCTATTTACATTTTCATCAACAGACAAATAAGATAAATATCTGTTTAACCAAACGACTCGCCATGTTTATTTTCAATTATCACAAACCATTCCAACACCTGTACAATTCAATTCACCGAATTCGTTCTCCGCTTCACAATTACGCTAGCTACCAGCAGCTACACCAATCTCATTTGTGTAAGCCCTTTAGTTTCCTAAAGCTTGAGGCTTTACCTTTGTTTGCCTTCAAAAGTGCTGAATAAAAGATTTAAGATTTGATTTACGTCTCGAGTGTTCTAAACTCTATCGCGCCAATTCTGGCTCTATCGCGCAGTCGCGGTCCATGTTCCGATCTCGAAGTATCTGGATGTAACTAGTATTCATTTGTAGATAACCGTCTTGCCTACTATTGTTTTCTGTCTCATTCTCTTGTTTGTATCTGTGTGGGATGTTGAAAATGTTGTTTGTTGTGGTTGGAGAGGTTATGCAAGAATTACGTGGTGATGATCTTCCAGAAATATTTCAATTGATTTAGATCTGATGCTTTGAAAATGGTATTGCAATAGGAATTAGTGTCACCACTCTACTTTTTATTTTTGATATCATAACAGTAATGACAAACTTCAACGTAATATTAAAATGAGAATGCTTTTTTATGAGACGCTGCCCTGATGGTAAAAGATAACGCAGTCACATGACCATTGCAGCGATACATAGAACTTTGAGTAGCAAAACAGTAGTAGTTGCTTTGGCGCTCAATACTTTGAGACATTCGATACTAGATTACTTTGAGACAGGTTATGGAACGGTTCACTTCGTTATTTATTTACAGTCTTTTAAACGCTGTCAAAGACAGACGCTGACAGCGACTTTGTTATATATTATTTAAAGATTTTCTATCAAATACAAGATCTAAGATAATAGGCATGATGACAGATTCTGAAAAACTATCCAATAATGTTCGGAAACGTATATTATTTATGATGAATAATATATTTCTGCAGATAATAAAGGTTTAGTAGGAAAAAATGTCCTTTAAATTTCTAGTTTTAAAATTCGCACCAAAATGCTTCTAGTGTAGTAGTGACGTCATGAATAAACAAAACACAAACATTAGACGTTTTTTAGACGCGCATTGAATAATTTAGTTTTGTATTATTAAATATGAACTCTAATCTAAAGTGTATATAGGTGTTGTGCGGTCCCTCAGTGTAGTAACACATCATCAAAAACTCCTGACAAGTTATTTGTTTACGCAAAAGTGACGTCATTCGCTCTGATTGGTGTTCAACATAATTATTTATACATTCGAACAATCTTTCGCGTTTGTAATATTAGTAGTGGGATAAAAACTGTTGCCACCCCCTAAGACCGCCACTGATGTAACTTGTACTTCCATAGTAGAAGCTTTGCTTAGTTTGAGGTCAGATGGCGCTGTGTGTAAGGTCCTACGATATTTATTTATTTATCAACCACATCGCGCATCTTGGCATGATTATGCAGGTTTCAGTTCTGTGCTGCATTTTCCTTCATAGAAAAAAACATTGTCATGATTTTTAAAATCCGCACCACGTTTATTCTAGACAGGCTATTAGCTAATTACTCGAGACTTCTCGTAACTTGAACTAAATCCATATTTAACGCAAATAGATTCTTTCATTGAAGCTCTTTAAATAAACCACCTATTTTAAGCGGTAACATAATGGTATTATCTATTCTCATATTGTTCTATTCGAGGCATTGTTTTGGTGTTTAAGTGTACTTATTCATGTTTCGGGCATCTTTGTTAAGGAGATGTGATCACGTAGGTAATACACGTCTTTCTTAAATATGTACAATGTTCATTGACAGAATAACTAAAAATGATAATTAGATATCTCGATCGAATCTTCGATTTGTAGCGTAGTGGATAAATATAATTAGTTATTACTGACATATATTGTAATTATTATTTCTTTTTTTAAGACCGCTTATTTTAATTGTTTTTTTTTTTAATGTAAAAATGTAATGAGACGAACGAAACGCTCTCCTGATGGTAAGAGATAACGCCTGTCCATGACCATTGCAGCGATACACAGAACTTTGAGTAACAAAACAAAGTCCAGGGCATCGCTGCTTTGGCGCTCATTACTTTGAGACTTTCGATGGTTAGTCTTAACAGCCCAGTAATTTCGCTAGCTGCAGTACCCTTCAAACTGGAACACCGTAATGTTTACACACTACTGCTTAGCGGTAGAATAACTGGTACTGCGGTGGTGCCTACCTAAACGACCTCCTGCTAAGGAGATCTACCACCAAGTAAGTTGTGTTACGTGTACAAACTTCTTATAAGAATTAATAATATTTTAATGATCTTAATAATACTAAATAACCAACCGCAAAGATTTTTTTTAAAATTGGTGTGTATTTTGTATCAATTGGGGAAAAAACTAGAGATAGGATTTTTAAAGTGTTTTGGCTATGGTATCAGTTTATTATCACTTGCCCAAAATAGTTTGGGAATCCCTGCTTTAGATAATAGTTCAAGACTTTACCCTCATATTATTGTAACCTACCTTCTATGACCAAACGATCGTCTCAATTAATCCAATTAACGCAATTCCACTAAACGTTAGGTGTCATTACCGCCATAGAAGGATCAACAGTATCGAATCCACCCAATAAAGCTGGCAGCTGGCGGTTCGTAAAACAAATTGTAATATGTCTCAATTCGGGCAACGCTATTTATAGCACTAATCCGCCAGAGTCACCAGATGGACGCAAAATTGCGCAGAATTTCATAAAATGATAATCTCGGGATTCTCTAATAAAGACCAAATATTATAAGCCTTATTTAAACGTAAAGAACTACTTATATCTGTGCAAACTTTATAGCGATGATAGCTCAGTGGTTAGTGCGGTTGTTCGCATGCCGAAGGGCGTGGGTTCAAACCCCAACAATGAGCTTGAGCTGCCGGTGAAGGAAAACATCGTGAGGAAACCATAGCATGGTGGTAGCACTTTTTTTTATGCTTGACAGGCTATGTGTTTGACCACAGCTCACCTGATGTTAAGTGACGGTGTGGTCGAAGATGGTAAAGCACACCTAGCCTGGAGTGGAACTGGCTCTCAAGTGAGGCTGCCGGAACACACCGTTAGATGCTTGGCGGCAGATTTTCAACTTGAGGGTGGTAGCTAGCCAGACGAGTACTAAAAAGTACCCTATCACCATGCTATGGTTTCCTCGCGATGTTTTCCTTCACCGGCAGCTCAAGCTCATTGTTGCTCATTAAAACCCACGCCTTTCGGCATGTAAACCGTTGGTAAGAGATAACGCCTGTCCATGACCATTGCAGCGAAACAGAACTTAGAGTAGCGAATCAAAGTCCAGGGCATCGCTGCTTTGGCGCTCATTACTTTGAGACTTTCGATGGTCAGTCTCAACAGCTCTGTTTTTTCGCTAGCTGCAGTACCCTTCAAACCGGAACACAGTAATGTTTACACACTACTGCTGCTGCGGTACTGCGGTGGTAGGTAACACCGCAGTACCAGTTATTCTGCCTAGATGTTGCTAAGGAGATCTACCACCAAGTAAAATAATAAATGTACGTCTATTGCGACGTCAAGTTCAATATTCTTTAATTGTGTTTTGTCGTCCTTCAGCTACCTCCTTACCAAATTTCATCCAAATCCGGTCCGTAGTTTTTGCGTGAAATTGTAACAAACATATATAATAATAATAATAATATATTTATTACATAAATCTTTACATCTAAACATTCACTTTTAAATAATCTATCTAGCTATACAGCTATACAAATAATTATGGGTAGATTGTTGCCGAACTAGGCACTAGGCCTGTGTTTCAGCGTACACCGCCCTTCCCACTTGGATTAACCGCAATGCATACTATTAGCATGCAATCAGCTCACACTACCAATCTTATACTATTTTATTTCTAATCTACTGTATACAAATTTTTTGTAATAAACATTATTTTGCCGCCAAATAGAACATCCATCCATACAAACTTTCAAATTTAGAATATGAGTGGAATAAATTTACAATTTAAAAAAGCCGTCTCACATGCGATTACATGAAATATTAACGTGCTTTGTAAAACGCCAAACCATTGTACTCTATTCTGAATGCTTCAATACAAACGTGACAATGGAACATCCATTCCCTTAACTCGGTCAATTGTATGACTGAGAAAATGACCTCTCTTGTGCATTTTCAACAGTGAAACGCCGTTTAGACGAAACGAATTTTCCCATGAATCACTGATCAGATTCACGTTTGACCGTTTCTACTTGCGAGGTATATACGAACTTACAACCTATTTAAGTTTACATAGATTAGATTATTTATTCGCCTTATAACAGAGTTTCGTTATACTAGGTAAGTCAATTCAATACATTGGTTAAATAATAATTAAAAAATAAATAAATTAAAATTATACTATTAGTCAAAAAAAATTAAGATGTCAAAAAATATTATGTAAATGTCATATTGAGTCAATTAATTAATTAAATAATAAATTTAGATATAGGTACATTACGAATTGCATTAGTCAACATCACATGTAAAAGATCGCTCATTCCAACAAATATCGGATCGAAAGCACCTACGCAAGTATTAAAACTATAACTAAGTAGGTGGGATCGTCTATGAAACATGCATACAAAACGCTGATTTGTCTCTGTTAAATCTGTTTCTCTAGATTAACTGGTAATACTCGTTACGAAAAACTATAAAGTCTTTCCTGAGGTTGCGTCTGTGATAAATTAGATCTATAATATATACATATATTTTTTTTTATGAAAAAAGTAATGAGACGAACGAGACACTCTCTTGATGGTAAGAGATAACGCCTGTCCATGACCATCGCAGCGATACACAGAACTTTAAGTAACAAAACAAAGTCCAGGGCATCACTGCTTTGGCGCTCATTACTTTGAGACTTTTGATAGAGTTAGTCTCAACAGCCCAGTAATTTCGCTAGCTGCAGTACCCTTCAAACCGGAACACAGTAATGCTCACACACTACTGCTTAGCGGCAGAATAACTGGTACTGCGGTGGTACCTACCTAGACGATCTCCTGCTAAGGAGATCTACCACCAAGTAATATTTATATATCTACCACTAAGTAATATTTATAAACAATAATTCTCTTGCTAGCTTGAGAAAACATTTTCTAAAGTGAGTATAACATCATGAATTAAGGTCTCATTTGGCTAAATGCGTATTTACTGATGAAGTGGAGTGATTGTTGAAGTCGTTTACATACGCCGTCCTTGGCGGCGGCATTCCCATTCACCGTTTCCTTGTTTTTATAGTTTTAGTGCACTAAACGTTGCTTTATTTTTATTTTATTTATTTTATAGCATTTAATTTCAAGTTTTCTAGAAAACATCGCGGTCGTGATATTATATGTTTATATTTTTTTATGTTTGTCTTCTAATTTTGTCTTAGAATAAGTTACACTCGAGCTACATTTGTTTATTTTTTCGAGACTTATTTAAATTTGCTAAATATTGAAATTGTTGAATTGTTGTTGTTGTGTTAGGTAAGGTAGAATTACCTAACGCAGCCCGAGATGCTCACTATTTACAAACATATAAGTTTTACGCTCTTAAAAAAAAAATAGGACATTTAATAAAAATTGCAGGACATTTAATACAGCGCCATCTAGCCCCAAACTAAGCATAGCTTGTACTATGGGAATCAGACAGCTGACAGAATTAGTAAAATACTTTTTTTTTGTAAATACATACAGTATACCCAGACACAGAACAAACATTGATGTTAGTCACACAAATGTTAGTACTGAGTGAGAATCGAACTCACGCCCTTCCAGCTCTCGAAGTAGACATACTACCAATGAACCAACAGGGCTGTCAACTAAGTAAATTAAGGTGGTTCGCTTTCCATACAAATAATTTTTGCTCCATTTCTCCATAAATGGCAAAAATATATTTCTATGGAAATTGAACCACTTTAAAGTAAGTAATTGCATCAAAATGACTGATTTGGCCGTGGCTTAGGTAACGTCTTACAGTATAAGTAAATTCTAAATTTAGAAAGTAATAAAGACTTAAGACGACATAGCAGAAAGTCGTGAGCTTTTCTCAAAAAATATTCATGTCTGAGACAGGCGTTTACAAAGGGAACTGGTGCGTTTTCATTGTTTGTCTGACAATAGAGCAACTAGTGGAAAGACGTAGAGAACGTTTTAGCAGACATTTGAACAGGTCCGTTGTGGGTATTTAAGCTCCAGAAAAAACTGCAAAAAAGTAAAGTAAATATAAAATTAAATAAATAAATATCGTAGGACTATACACACAGCGCCATCTGGCCCCAAACTAAGCAGAGCTTGTGTGATGGAAGTCAGATAACTGATGGAATACATAAATATTTTTTTTTTTGTATATACATACTTATAATACATACAGAACACCCAGACACAGAACAAACATTTGTTTATTCACAAAATGTTTGCCCTGAGTGGGAATCGAACCCACGCCCTACAGCTCTCAAGGCAGATATACTACCAATGAGCCAACAGGGCTGTCTTGTAAATTAGTAGGTAAGCTAATAAGTAACTAACTTATTTTTGTAGCGATGATTGCTCAGTGGTTAGCGCAGTCGGTTCAAATCCCAACGATGAGCTTGAGCTGCCGGTGAAGGAAAACAACATAGCATGGTGGTATGGTACTTTCTTGTACTCTGCTGGCTAGTTACCACCCTTAAGTTGAAAATCTGTTGTATACAATTTATGAATGTATGTTGTAGTCTTATATTTACATTGATGTGTTACCTTTTTGTAAGTATTACCACTTTTCTCTGAAACACCTGCTTTTTGGCTTTTCTATTAGCGTTAACGCTGTTCAAATGTTACTTGGCTAAGACGGCTGTATAGAAAAATCGTTAGCTATTTTTAGGGTTCCGAACCCAAAGGGTAAAAACGGGACCCTATTACTGAGACTTCGCTGTCCGTCTGTCTGTCCGTCCGTCCGTCTGTCACCAGGCTGTATCTCAAGAACGGTGATAGCTGGACAGTTGAAATTTTCACAGATGATGTATTTCTATTGCCGCTATAACAACAAATACTAAAAATAAAATAAAATAAATATTTAATATTTATTTATTTCATTATTTTTTTCCCCCCATACAACAAACTTGATTTTTTTTATAGAACCCTTCGTGCGCGAGTCCAACTCGCACTTGGCCGGTTTTTTATTTATTGTCATCATAAAGTTTTGTTTATTGTGCGTAGTTTGTATGCAGTATACGTAACTTCTGTGAAATGGAATTTAATTCTCATTGTCTAAAAAAAATTCATCCAGTTAACCTAAAGTATTTGATTTTTTTTTATATACAGAATAGGTTTGCATTTGACCTCACCAAACCTCACCTCACCTTAATTTTTCATTAAAATTAAGATGGTTACCAGAACATCCAAAGATTTCTACAACAAAATTAGAAATAAATAAGTGCTTATTGGCATGTATTGTTCCAATTTGTTATTATTTATTTGTATATATGAAATACATAATTTATCGCATTGTAATTAGTGAATTTTATTGGTTTAACTTATGATTGTAATTGTATTTAATGTGTGACAATTTAATTCTTAAATGTCAGTTGACTTATAAACCCTGTGAGAAATGAAATGTAATAAATAAATAAATTTGCAGAATATTTATCGTTATTTCATTAGAAAATTTCACAACTTTAAATTTTGACACATTCTTTAGTTCTAACCCCTACAAAATATACTAGTACCAGTACCTACTTCCGTCTTGAAAGTTTCTACTGTACTCTATTGTAGTCTGCGTACCTTCCGCATAACATGTTTTATAGGGGGGGTTGGCATGACATTACTTAAGGGGGAACTTTGCCCTTTCCTGCAACTGACTCATACGTCCTGACGAGCCTCTGTTGGCGTGAGTCACAGGCGCCTGGGGAGACAATGTAATGTTAAAGTAATAAAGTTTTATAGCTTGTAACAATCGTTTCTAATATTCTAGCCCAAAGTTTTAAGCGTAGATAACTTGATTTAGTGTTACTTAAAAACACTTACTCTAATTTATTTATAGTATAGTTTAGTGTTCATATATTTAATATAGGAACATGCTGTATGTATTATTTTTATTACTTTTTTTAATGTTTGACAAGCTAAATGTTTGACCACCTGATGTTAAGTGACGGTGTGGTCACTTAACATCAGGTGAGCTGTGAAGTGAAAATGAAAGTGAAAAATAAAGTTTCGTACATGTTACATAATAAATAAATATTAAAGGACATTTTAACAGCGCCATCTAGCCCCAAACTAAGCAAAGCTTGTACTATGGGAATCAGATAGCTGACAGAATATCCAGACACAGAACAAACATTGATGTTGGTCACAAAAATGTTTGTCCTGAGTGGGAATCGAACCCACGCCCTTCAGCTCTCGAAGCAGACATACTACCAATGAACCAACAGGGCTGTCAAGTAGTAATAGTACAGATAGTAATAGTACTTTACTTGGTGGTAGATCTCCTTAGCAGGAGGTCGTCTAGGTGGGTACCACCGCAGTACCAGATATTCTGCCGAGAAGCAATAGTGTGTAAACATTACTGTGTTACGGTTTGAAGGGTATAGCGGCTAGCGAAATTACTGGGCTGTTGAGATGAGAGATGAGACTAACCATCGAAAGTCTCAAAGTAATGAGCACCAAAGCGGCGATGCCCTGGACTTTGTTTTATTACTCAAAGTTTTGTGTATCGCTGCAATGGTCATGGAGACGCGTTATCTCTTACCATCAGGAGAGCGTCTCGTTCATCTCAATATTTTTCACATTAAAAAAAAAAGTAGTAATAGCACAGATATTAGGTAAAGTATTGCCATGATTCTCTGGCTTTCAAATATTATTTTTATGATTGCATGTTCTGAAGCTGTTTGGACTCTACACACCTATTCTAAACGAAGTCTGGATCATCATAAAATAACAACCGTCTAGCCGCATCGTCTGCCTCTCTATAGCTATTACTCACAATGACATTCACAATGTCGACCTTGTTTACCCATGAATTACAAACAAACAATTTTCAGGCTTACATCTATTGAAAATTAATACAAGAGTCGAGCTACTGAAAAGTTAAGAGGCTATAAAGTGTGTCTAATGGTCTTCACTGTGTATATCTTGCGTGTCGAAGCGATGTTCTCAAACATTGCTAGGATTCCTTCGCAGTAGTCAAAGACAATGTCGCTGTCTACGTTTTTCAGTTGTTTCTTTCAGTTATTATTTTATATCAGTATGTTCGTAAAGAACAAATGAATACGCTATTTTCTGGTGTAATAGCTTTTTATTAGTAATTTTACATGTTTTAATGCGTAGTTTTTGGAGGCTAATTTTGAAGAGAGTGAATACAATATAAAAGAATGACTGAGTGAAGTTGCTTGCGCTGAAGGCGCGAAATTTAAACTGCCGTTCGCGAAGACGGCGCGAACATCCTCCCGGACGTTGAAAGGCTAGCGGCCTTTCAAGGCTGGTTTTCTGCTCTCGGAAGTAGACACAGGCGGTTTAGTGCTCGACGCATTGTAGTCCCCTGTGCGGTGAGTATGTCAGCAACGCGCGGTAAGCCATCAGGACCGTAAAACAGCTTGGATACTCTTCCTAAGCGCCAGAAGAGTGGAGGTGTGTCTTCTTTTAAAAGAACCAAGTCATTAAGTTGCAGTTCTTCCATTTTGGTACGCCATTTGGTTCGTAGTTGTAGTTCGGCTATGTACTCATGTGACCATCGTTTCCAAAAGTGTTGTCTGGCCTGTTCTAGTCTTTTATAGCGATCTAGGCGGTTGGTGGTGGCATCTAGAAGACACGGTGACGGAAGTGAAGTAAGTGGTCTACCGATCAGAAAGTGTCCCGGGGTAAGAGGAGTGAAGTCGTTAGGTGAAGGACTGAGAGGGCATAGAGGGCGGCTGTTTAGGATTGCTTCTATTTGGGAAAACAAAGAAGCTAGTTCCTCATACGTCAAATGAGTATTTTTAAGAATTCTATGGATATGCCTTTTGGCTGCTCCAACACCGCTCTCCGCTAGTCCAGAGAAGTGAGGACTGTATGCTGGTGCGAACCGGAATTCAATGCCCTGATCAGCTGCAAAATCAATTATAGAGTCTTTGTGTGTTTTAAATAGATGTTTTATATCCTTTGCCGCCGAAATATAATTTCTGCCATTGTCGCAAAAAATAAGATTAGGAATACCTCGGCGTGCTATGAATCTCTTAAAGGTTAGTATAAAGGCTTCTTTAGTTAAGGCGCTCACCGCTTGTAAATCGATACATTTATAACGGGAACAAATAAAAATACATAAGTAACATTTTGTTATTTTACATCCACGTCCCTTGCGATCTGCAATATAAAACGGCCCACAGAAATCTGTGGAAACGGAACGGAACGGGAAGTCTGGCTCTACACGTTCAGAAGGTAAATTACCCATGATCTGGGTCATTGTTTTCGCTCTAAAGCGACGACAAATAAAACATTCGCGATATACACGTCTAGCTAAGTTGCGACCCCCTATAGGCCAGTATCGCTCTCTCATGGAAGCAAGGACCTGTTGTGGACCGGCGTGAAAGAGTCTTTTATGTTCATGCTGAAAGATTAGCTTGGTTAGACGATTATCAGATTTTAAAACGATAGGATGTCTTTTGTCGTAGGAATAAAATGATGTGTCGATTCGACCTCCGACTCTGAGAGTACCGGTAGAGTCTAGAAATGGGTTAAGAGAAGTTAGAGCAACTTGAGATTTTAAGGGCTTGTTAATAGACAAAAGTTCTATCTCCTTACTGAATGACTCTTGTTGTGATATTTTAATTAAGTGAGTCAATCCATTCTGTCTTTCAGAAGTCGATAAGGGACCTGTAAGTTTATTTGTAGGGTTTCTCAAATTATGAATAAAACGTAGAACTCTCGCTAAAACATTTTGAATAAAAGGTAGACTAGAGTAGTTGTCTAGGTTAATTAGTTTACTATCGCATGTTAGTGCAGTCTCCCCGACGAAAGCGGGCTGAGCTTTCATTTCAGGTAAGTTGACTGTACATGATTGTTCTACAGGCCACGATTCTTCAGGCTGCCTAAGGAAGGTAGGTCCGTGCCACCATAGAGTGGAATGTACCTGATCAGGATCTACACCACGGCTAACTAGATCAGCTGGATTGGATGCGGTTCCAATTTTTCTCCAGGCCGAAGGTTCAGTGAGATCGGTTATAGCAGCTATTCTATTGGCAACAAACGTTTTCGCCTTGTTAAGGGACCTAATCCACCCTAGAACGACATTGGAATCTGTCCAGTAGATTTGACGGGAGATGGGATGTCTCAACGCTTGCATAACGGTATCGGCAAGTTGTGCTCCTAGTAGAGCAGCACAAAGTTCCAAGCGCGGAATAGTAACAGGCTTTATGGGTGCCACTCGTGATTTGGCGCATACTAAGGACACGTTAATATTACCGTCAGCATCGAGAGACCTTAAGTAGATTGTAGAGCCATAAGCTCTTTGAGAAGCGTCATTAAAACAATGTAGCTCTATGGTAGAGAAATTGTTTATTACGATACATCTGGGAATTTTGACGGTAGAGAGCATTGGAAGTTGCTCTACGAATTTGAGCCAAGATTTGCGCACTTCATTGTTAACAGGTGTATCCCATTCTAGTTTTAACTCCCAAAGCTGTTGAACCAGTATTTTGAGTTTTACAGTGCACAATGACAAAATTCCGAGAGGATCGTAAATTTTGAAAGTCGATGATAGTATCGAACGTTTAGTTAAGACTTCTGGCGGCGTATATTGAATGTTGAAATTTAATTCATCAGAAGATGGATTCCAGCCTACACCCAGGGTGCTAGTGGCGTTGCTGATCATGAGATTACTATTCTCATGACCAATGGAATCGGAAGAGAGAAGATTAGGTAAGTTAGAGCGGTACTTACGGAGATGAAAACCATGATCGGCTAACTCGGCAGAGACTGACTGCTGAATATAGCGCAAATCAGTTTCAGATTCGGCGCCTGTAAGTAGATCATCACACAGAAAGTCCTTTTGGATTATATCTTTAATAGTAGAGTCGCTACATTCTTCGCCGACTTGAAAAATGCAACGAGTAGCAAGAAAACTAGCACTAGCGAAACCATAAGTGACTGTATTTAATTGTAAGACTTGTATATGATCAGTTTCGTGCTCTCGCCACAGTACTTGCTGAAGATGTCGATCTGATTCTCTCAAAAATATTGCTCGAAACATCTTCTCTATATCTGCACAGAATACGAATTTATGTTGTCGAAAACGTACTAAGATATTAAAAAGTGGATCTTGAATAGTAGGACCAATCATTTGTATGTCATTGACCGCCACGCCAGAAGTTGACTTAGAGTTAGCTTCAAAAACAACTCGTGTTTTTGTAGATTCGCTAGTTTCCTTTATTACAGGATGGTGCGGTAAGTAATATGCGTTTCTAAATTTATTTAGCTTATTAGGAAGTTTAGTTAGGTGACCGAGAGCCTCATACTCACGCATGAAGTCGGTATATGCTTGTTTGGTTTCAGGTTGTTTGCGAAAGCGAGCTTCTAAGCCCAATAGACGTTTCTTAGCTAAGCTGTAAGTGTCTCCTAACAGACTGGGGTCCTCGCGAAGAGGTAAGGCCACACAGAAATGACCATCAGGAGTACGAGAAGTGTTAGCTAGGAAATGCTGTTCACATAGATTCTCTTCTTTAGTGAGAGTTTTAGATTGTGGAAAACTTTCTAGTTCCCAAAATTTGGTTAGATCATTGTGTAATTCATCGTTAAGTGTGAAATTACACATGACTTTATTAGACTCGCTGTTAGGTTTAAAGATGTGTCCGGCGATAAGCCAACCAAGTTTGGAGCTGCGGATAGTAGGGTTGCCAGGTCCCAGAGAATGTTGTTCGGAACCTATGATGTCCCAGAAAAGGTCAGCACCAATGAGCATATCGATCGGACCCGCCCGGTTGAAGTCCGGGTCAGCGAGCTGGTATTTGGTAAGTAGTTGTAAGTGACTTACGTCGAAGGTAGTTTTAGGCATCTCACCTGAAATATGTGGTAAGACAAGGCATGACACTGCGACGCTGAACCCATTGTCGCTGGATTGCAGCTTGATAGCACAGCGTTTAGTAGGTATTTTAAGTGGCGTGTTGCCGATACCGATCACTTCGGTATTAGACGACTGGGGAGAAAGGTTTAACTTCAGCACTACAGCTTCCGTTATGAAACTAGATTGGCTCCCGCAGTCAAGAAGAGCGCGAAATGCGCAAGTCTCCTTGGAAGTTGGGTTAGTTACCTGAACTTTGGCGGTACATAACAGCACCTCAGGTAAGGATTGAACGGACATGGAAAACGATTCTCCATTAGTAGGTAGATTTCGGGTTTCTTTGGTGGATTCGTGAAGCATGGAGTTGTGTCTTAATTTACATACACGACAACTTCCTGGCAGTTTGCATTCATGAACTTTATGACCACCTTTAAGGCAGTTTAGACATAATTTGTGGGAGCTTACTAACTGACGCCTTTCGTCCACAGGTTTGTCTTTAAAAACGGCACATTGGAAGACATGATGGTCTCCCTGGCATGCTGCACAGTGAAGCTTGGTGCTGGAATGAGAGGAGTTATTGCCCTTAGACGAGGTAGTAATTAATGCTTTAGTTTGATGACCTTTTTGATTAAAAGTAGGATTATATTTTTGTTTTTCAGAATTATCCTGCCTGGATCGCTGGAATGCAGTTTCAAGAACGTCGGCACGATTTTTCAAGAAAGAGAAGAATTGCCCTAAGGTAGGTATTTCAGGTAAGTCGTTTCTATGTTCTTCCCACTTGATGTAGGTAGTGTTATCTAACTTGTTTGCTATTTGATGAATTATGAGCACATCCCACTTATCGGTAGGTAACCCTAAGCTATTTAAGGCTCTAAGGTTCTTAGTGATGTGATCAATAATAAATCGAAGTGACTTATCACTTTCACGAAACGACTCAATACTAAACAACGACTTCAGGTGATTCGCAATAAGTTGACGTTTGTTATCATATCGTGAACACAGAAGTTTCCAGGCTTCATTATAATTTTTGTCTGATATTTCAAGGTTAGAAATGACTCGACTTGCTTCGCCTTGCAAGTAACTACTTAAGTAGACGAACTTGTGAATATTTTTAATTCTATCATTCTGATGTACTAAGGATGTAAATATCTCCTTAAACTCCAGCCACTTATAGTAAGTACCTTCGAAAGGAGGTATTTTGATTTCCGGTAAGCGAAATCCTAGAGGGTTAATGTTATCATGGCTATGATTATGACAACATGTATGATGTGAAGAAAGATCATGCTGATTAGGTATAGGAGTAGAATTTTTCTCCACTAAAGATTTAGCGAACGTAATACAATGGTAGAAATCTTGTTCGATTATTTCTCTTATAGATAGCTCGGCTTCTTGTTTATCAATATTTATGATTTCTATTTGATTTTGCAACTCATCAAATTCAATGAATAACGCTTCAAACCTCGACAATTTCATCGCAAGCTTACTTAGTTCCATAGGCGAAATATTCTCTAATGTATCTAGAATATCTAAATTATTTTTAAACTTAGTAACGCGTCCTTTAATAGAACTGCGTTTAGCAACTAAATCTTTAAAGCTATCGTCACTCGCCATGATGAAATTTGCGATAAAATACAATCGAAGTATTGACTTTACTAATTAGAATGTGAATAAACAAGTTAGCATACGGTACGTCCCTCACTTCACTGTCCCAGCTGATGCGGTAGGTAAGCAAGCGCTCCGCAGGCACCCGAGCCCCGTGCGCAGTCGCCGAAGCGCACTCACGCAGGCAGCAGGTGTGGAATGCAAGATGCAACAACCGATGGTGATGAGGATGATAAGCGAGGATGTATGTGCACGAGCCACTGAAATAGATTGGTGCGACAAGCTTAGATCACAGCATAATCGAATAGTTTAAAATTGGAAGATAAAGTGATGGTTTTGTGCGAAAGGTTGTGAAGTTATTTATGGAAATCAATTGAAATAGATATGCATGACATACACATTGAACGAGTGAAATGGTTACGTTAGCTGAGTAGGTGCGTTATTAGAAATAATAACGTTATCATGATCTTACTTTCTAGTATACATTGACGATGTAGAAGTATAATACTTTAGCTACAACTTTAGGTTTAGATAATTAAGTAACTTGTATGTTTAGGGACTGCAATGAAGTGCATTAAGAATAGAAATAGGTAGATTATGGTAGAACATCACGAACAGCTGTTGTTGTTAGGATAGTTGGATGTCGTGCTATGAAATGAATAGGCAGTAGGCATATTTAGGTAGTGAATTGTAAGCACAGCACGGCTAATAGGTAGGCAACAGCTTGTCAAACATAAGAGGAACTTGACTTCCCTATATTCCCAAATAGAAGAGAAATTAGGTTAGGAAGTATGAAAAGGAACGAGCTCACATTTAGATCGGCAGATAGGCGGCACTCCGTGTTGTTGAATCACACCGTAATCCACAGCAACAATGCATTTGGAGTACACAGCGGCCACGTTGTGTTAAGACATGAGTAAGGCATCCTTTTCACTTCTTCTTCTTCTTATCTTCAGTGAAGTCCTGTCACGGTCGCCACTTTTTGTTCGTAAAGAACAAATGAATACGCTATTTTCTGGTGTAATAGCTTTTTATTAGTAATTTTACATGTTTTAATGCGTAGTTTTTGGAGGCTAATTTTGAAGAGAGTGAATACAATATAAAAGAATGACTGAGTGAAGTTGCTTGCGCTGAAGGCGCGAAATTTAAACTGCCGTTCGCGAAGACGGCGCGAACACAGTACATAATTTTACTTGGTGGTAGATCTCCTTAGCGGGAGGTCGTCTAGGTAGGTACCACCGCAGTACCAGTTATTCTGCCGCTAAGCAGTAGTGTGTAAACATTACTGTGTTCCGGTTTGAAGGGTATAGCAGCTAGCGAAATTATTGGGCTGTTGAGACTAACCATCGAAAGTCTCAAAGTAATGAGCGCCAAAGCAGTACCTTGAACTTAGTTTTGCTACAAAAAGTTCTGTGTATCGCTGCAATGGTCATGGACAGGCGTTATCTCTTACCACCAGGAGAGCGTCTCGTTCGGCTTATTACTTTTAACCGACATTGTATGAGTGTTTATTGGTTTAGGTCAAATCTTGCAAACTGACATTTGACACGTTTCCACAGTTCCGATGACAATACATTTGGTAAGCATGACCTGATTGGTAGGTACTTCACCCAGGATTGGCTCCAGACGAAGAAACTCTTCAATGTTCAATATCATAAACATGACATTTTGGAAACAGATATAATTTTAATTAATCGTATTAAATTTCTCCATTACATAAGTAACCTGTTTAAATAAATAGTTATTAATAATAAAATACCGGTAAATACTTGAAACGACGACCGACCATGTTTTTGTAGACAACCCGACCAGATTCAATTCACTTATAGAGTTTAATTTGCCTGAGTGAATTGGAATAGAGCAGCACAATCTGGCATTATGCACCCGTTTATCCTACACAATTCGTATCATTGTATAGTTCGCTGGAAGTAGCTCCGGATTTAAAGGAATCCCAGCAGATCAGGGTCTGTACCGGACGGCAATATCAAAGGTTTGAATAGAAACCAAATTCCACCCTATATATATTGCTTTTTTTTTTAATATTTTTTCCCAAACGCTAAAGAAGACGGCACCACTGTAAATTTTGGCTAGCCCTAATTAACCCTAGCAATCAGATTTTTTCGAACTAACGTACAGAATTCGAAATCTCGTATAAAATATGTCCGGAAAAAAATTTCAAAGGCGTATACGCGAATCTACTCGTACTGTGCCTTCGTAGCATTGTGTGGTGGAGTATGGTCCAATCACACATTGAGGGTAGAACTAGAAAAAGAAACACATAAAAATAAATACTAACTACTAGATAAACTTAACCAATATTATGTAATTAATTACGCAACGCATGGACACCGCGCGGACGCAACAGCTAGCCGTTGTGAAGACGCTCACGCCGACGACGGGTAGGCGGGACAAGCAAAACATTGTTATAAGCGTTGGGAGTGTATCCACGCTACATTTATTTACAGGGAAATTTGTCTAAAAATTAAGTACCTAATTTTATTACATATTTATTACGAAAATCGAGTTTCGAATATTCTCGTTCAATATTGTAGGTGTCTCGTCAGTCATGCTGTATAAGCATTTTATAAGGTTTCGCGTACTTTTAAACCACGCATCGGATTTTGATATGGTTTTCACTGTCATTAATATATTTTTTTACGAAAAGTTTGTTGAACTTTTGGATATGTAGATTGTAGATATATTCAATGTTTTGTAATCAAGTCACCATAATAAATTCCACACGTAATTTATACTACCTAATATTATAAAGAGGAAAGATTTGTTTTTTTTTTGTATATGTAACGAACATAAACATAAAAACAACTGGACCGATTTCAAAAATTCTTTCACCGTTGGGAAGCTACGCTATCCCCGGGTGGCATAGGCTACTTTTTCCTTTATTACCACGGGAACGGGAACTACGCGGGTGAAACCGCGAGGCGTCCGCTAGTATTACATAAAAACACGTGTTCGTATTTAAATATTTATTGCGGCAACTTTCCTTTGTGGAAATATTTGTGAGTTGAAAGAATTGTTTACTACGAATTTATTTATAATATGTGTACTTATAACTGACTGTCAAAAAGTTATTATTTGTATCGTTTCATTTCTTTTTGAAGTTACGACAATGTTTCCAGTCAAAAGCGATCTTATCGTTTGGCGCGTAGTGTAACGCTTCACTGTTTACGTTTTATACGGTGTTGTGTGCAAACAATACGTCATTTACATACAAATGCTAATGATGATGTGTTTATGTGAAATGTTTATTCATATTAGAATGTTAGAGAGACGCTTTAGTATTCTAGTGACAGTAAACACACGAACAATGACTTATGTTGCCTGTAAAGCTTCACGGTCCCTCAACAGTGAATACATCTCTGTATCTTTTTTATTTTACTAAATCAATTGTCAAAATTGACATCTTTTTCTAAAGCATGACACTCAGCCCGATCTTTCAGTATCGCTTCCAGTGAACTACCAAAGCCATAGTCAGTCACACTAATATTATAAAGAAGAAAGTTTGTGAGTGTGTAAGTGTGTTTGTACGTTTGCTTCTTCACACTCAAACGGATGGACCAATTTTAATGAAATTTGGTATGGAGATAGCTGACACCCTAGATTAATACGTAGGCTACTTTTTATCCCGAAAAAAATGGCGTTCGCGTGAACAGTCTTCTGCCTCTATTCTTTTACTGTTGATTGTTGCTGCCGAAGATTTTAGCATACCGAATTAGCCCTGTTTTCAATGTAGGTTTCCTTGCGATGTTTTCCTTCACCGTTTAAAGTCAGCGGCAATACCAATATAACTTATAGAAGGCAGAGGTTGCGTGCCGTGAGATTTGAACCCAGGACCTCCGGATTGGAAGCCAGACGGTCACCCAACTAGACTGCCAAAACTTCAACTTATATAAAGATAAATATTTTAGCAATAATTAAAATCAATTCTGTATAACGTCAACGCATCTAGATACGAAAACCAGAGGGCGTCTCGACAATATTTATTGATCTAAGATAGGGTGTGACTACTTAAATCCGGATTTAAAGGTATGTCTTGGCGAAAATACATGTACAAACCTTTGAAAGGGACGCGTACATGTAGGGCGTGCTGTTGTGTTCGTGACAACTTTCTTTAAAACCATTTACGGTTAAACTACCCTGAGGCATAATCTCTCTCCACCAGCTAGTGTAGTCACTTTTTACGACCCCCGCGGGTACTGTTGTCTATTCTGTGTCGGCCTTCTAATTAGTTGACCAAAGTAATCAAGCTTCAGTAAACATTGCTTTAATGGAGGCTTTACGCGAGTCTCGTTTAAGCAAATAATGGCTTTAATGTCATTGCCAGCGGGATTTAAAGTGAAAGAAATTACGTTACTCCGTCTCCGTCCGTGGATATAGACCTCCCCCATTGACTTCCACAAAGACCGGTTGGAAGTGGCTCGCATCCAGCGCGTTCCTGCGGTCTTTATTAGGTCGTCTGTCCACCTCATGGGTGGAAGTCCTACGCTGCGCTCCGCTAATTATGCATATCTCACTAATATTATAAAGACGAAAGTTTGTTAGTGTGTTTGTTACCGCTTCACGCTCAAACGGCTGGACCAATGATGAAATTTGGTATGGAGATAGCCCATAATAACATACCTTTTTATCCCGAAAAAAACGTTGTCGAAGTAAACCATTAAATTTTTTTGGAAAGCAATCCTTTTTACAAATTAAGTGAATATATGACAATGAGGTTCTCGGAATCCTCATTTATGTGTAGCACATACACGGAGCCTCCGCTGTAGTGTGTTTGTTGTTAATTACTCGTATAGGTATAGCTTCATTCATTAAAGTGTAATCGTAAGGTTTGTTTGTACATGTGACTTGCCTTTAACATTATTGTTATTTATGGCCAATAAATATTACTGATTACTGATTTGTGTTCACATGAGAAAAGCGGGTTACACCGCGGGGCGCAGCTAGTTTATAATAAATCAACTAGATGGTAGATCTCCTTAGCAGGAGGTCGTAGGTAGGTAGGTACCACCGCAGTACCAGATATTCTGCCGCCAAGCAGTAGTGTGTTCCTATTTAAAGAGTACTGTGACAAGTGAATTTACATTGCTTTTGAGACTAACCATCGAACCCCAAGTAATGAACGCCAAAGCAGCGATACCCTTTTTTGACTTTGTTTTTTTTTTACAGTTGTGTATATCGCTGCAATAGTCGTGGGCATGCGTATTATCTCTTACCATCAGGAGAGCGTCTCGTTCACATCATTACTTTACATAAATAAATGAAAATAAAAGTAAATGTATTAAAGATATTACCCTGGACACCCCATGTTGTTATGTTATGTTACACCCCAGCCTAACTCCAAAGACTTATATAGGTAAGTCCAAAGACAACCCTTATTGGCCCTAACCACTAAGGAGCTTGTACCCTGGAATAACTCACGTTAAATGTATAGTTTCCGTTACATAGAACGAAGATATGAAACCGTGGGGTACTTATACATAGATAAAAATAAAAAGAAGTCACTACAATAAATGTATAATTGTACTATTAAACTGTATGTATATTTGTATCACATCTGGCACAACGTTCGTGTAACAACTTCAAGCTTCACTCCAAAAAGGCTTTGATTAATGAGGCCCGTATTTTAGACTTTCGTGGCGCTCTACATTTTCTACAGGGATTCCCTAAATCACCATTCCTGAACGCCCCCTTTGCCTGAAATTCAAATGATTTGAATTTGTAATGAGTTAGATGTGGAACCCCATCTGACATCGAACGATGCCACACTTTTTATATTTGTTTTTTGGCGACGTTTTACCAAATGATCCGTCTATAAGTTTACTTATGTGATCAACTCAAGGTAATGGATAAACGTTGTCACTTACCACCACTTAGGCAACCTACACCACCTACAGCCAGCCTAAAGTTGAAAATCTGCCGCCAAGCATCTAACGGTGTGTTCCGGCAGCCTCACTTGGGAGCCAGTTCCATTCCAGGCTAGGTGTGCTTTACCATCTTTGACCATACCGTCACTTAACATCGGGTGAGATGTGGTCAAACACCTGGCTTATAAACGATACAAAAAAAAATCTGCTACCTCGACAGCGCTTATCCCAACTGGGCTCCTTCTCGGGCAGCTTCTGCACCACCGGACCTTATGACAATATATGGAAACGCCACACACATCGTTCATCCTAGGTAAACTCATTCTTTCCGTGATCCCATCCTTGCCCAACCAAATTCGATATGATTCTACCAACGCTGCTTTATATATTCTTTCCAGCGATGAATTTATAAATGTTCTTGGCCGAGACCGAGTCAATATTATTCCGATTTATTGTCCGAAAATATTGTATCGTTTATTTTACAGCTTTTAAGATATAAATCCGCCCATAAATATGACACTCTCAGCGACTCGTGTCTACGCTCAACAAATATTGAACAGGGGTGTGCCGTTGACCCTCAAATATGAAAAAACAAGCCCGATGTAATCTATCTCAGACATAAATCTATCCACAATACTTTATATAACGCTGAGATCGCTGTTAGCGATAATGCCGCCACTTGTGTCACTAGTTCATAAGGTTTTTTGTTCTCAGTACTCTTTTCTATTTATGATGTGCACAATAAAGAGTTATATCTATCTATCTATCTATACCACAATCGTATCATACTCTCAAACGATTTAGTTTCTTGTTAACTATTGAAGTTAGAGTATTTCCGTTTTTGTTTGCAACAGTCACGAGGATTTGATTGAATTTGTATCTAATTTTAAATATTTATCTAACTTGAAGACAATTTTAAATAAATCAATAAATATCGTAGGACATTACACACAGCGCCATCTGACCCCAAACTAAGCAAAACTTGTACTATGGAAGTCAGATAACTGATAGAATACATACATACTTTTTTTTTGTCGTAAATACATATTTATAATGCATACAGTACACCCAGACACGGAGCAAACATTTATTTAGATCACAAAATGCTTGTCCTGTGTGGGAATCAAACCTACGACGTGTTCGAAATGTTCCTTAATAACTAAAACGTATTTTTTTTTAATGAAGCGATAAGGCCGTATGTACTGCCTCATAACATTCTTTTGTTTTCTTTAATTTTTATTCTGTTTATGGTCTGCACAATAAAGACTTTATATCTATCTATCTAAATACGTTATATATACTGCTTATACTGCTATACTGCTTAAAAATAATCGAAAAACAGAATAGCAATATTAATCTTGTGCAAATAAAATAAAGCTACAGAGTCGATAGTTTAATGCTTTAGTATTTATTATACTGAGGTGTGGTAATACCTTCAATTAGAAATGAGCATATGGGATCAAAAGTGTTAGGTTACACAAAAACTGCACTGACAAACACGATTGTTTTATCAGATGTTTTGGAAAAACATTTTATTACTTCCAGAATTAAAAAAGATGAAGTACGTCGTGATTTTTTTTTTCATATCAGCATTTTCAACAGCCCCAAACAATTTGCATTCGAAATGAGTTGGATTCGACGCTCAATGTTTCTCGGATATCTTACTCCGCTTTACGTTTTATATCTGTGTCATTATTTTTCGTAACGGTTTCTCAGGAGTTTTATACATATTTATTACACCTAAAAAATTATCTCGGTGAACCTGTATGTTTGTTTCCTATATGCCTCATACTAGTGTTTAATAGATACGGTGATTGTGATGTATATCGCGACGAGAGAGACAACTACAGACAAAGAGGGAAAATACAATGAAATTTTTGAGAAATTCTTCTCTTCTCGATGTTTCATGGATTCTGCGGTAGTAGTTTCCCTCGTTCTCACGTTCTAATTCTTATTCGGAATGGGGGCGATGAATCCTGCACTGACTGCTTGGGGTGTATTGTGCATTCCCCCCTACCAGCATTCACCCAAGCCAACCTAGCTCCTTGAAATGCCGGAGCGAAGCTCTGAGCCGCTGGCATTGTAGCTGGCATTGGGTGAGATGGAAATGTTAGTAATGATTAAATTCCCACCTAAATAATAACGTTAAAATAAATTGTGAATTGATGAAATGCGGTTTTGCACAAATTTTCTCCTGATGGTAAGAGATGGTTCTTGTCCAAAGACCATTCCAGTGATACACAGAACGTTGAGTAGCAAAACAAAGTCCAGGGTATCGCTGCTTTGGCGCTCATTACTTTGAGACTTTCGATGATTAGTCTGAATAGCCCTTTAGTTTCGCTAGCTGCAGTGTTCTTTAGACCGGAATACAGTAATATTTACACACTACTGCTTGGCGGCAGAATATCTAATACTGCGGTGGTACCTACTTAGACAACCTCTTGCTAAGGAGATCTACTACCAAGTGAGTTGACATTTTTGTGCGAAATTATAGCTGACTCATTCCTGAAATTCAAAATCTGTGCCCAGGCTTCGACCAAAGTTTGGAGGGGTTGCGCGGATAGCGTGAACTGTGAAATCACGCTTCCTATTTATAAATCGTTAGACCGATTTGTTCATATTCGGAGCTAAAAATGGCTTGAAAGTCGGAGTGAAAGCAGCTCCTCATATTCATGTCGGGGTGATTTCTAACCTCACCTCGGCAGACACCGGCCGCCATATCGATCGCTGTTCAAGGCTCGCAGCAAGGCCACAGCACCGGAAGACAGTACACAGTCTTGCCCAAATAAAAAAAAATATAGACAGCTTTGGACAAAACTGTCAACACAATCATTTTTTTCAGAATTTAACTGGTAAACTGGTAATTGGTCTAAGCGCTCAAGTTATGCTTATGAAACTGTGTTAAAAGTAAATGAAAATCATCAAAGGAGAAGTGCTCAAATTCTTTGCAAATTTATTTAACTCTTTTCCTGAATTTCAAACACAAACGTCTGTTTGTGAAAAATAAAAGTGTGGTAATTTTTTAGGGTTCTAAGTGTTGTATAGAATTGTATTTAGTGCGTACAATTTTTTTATGTAGACGAATGAAGAACGACGATGTGAAGAGTTCTCAAAAATCAATGTTCTCGAAAATGTGATGTCTGTCAACCTGCACTTGGCCAGCGTGGTGGATATTTATAATAACAGAGCTAATTCAACAATTCAATTTGACAGCCCTGTTGGCTCATTGGTAGCATATCTGCCTTAAGAGCTGAAGGGCGTGGGTTCGATTCCCGCTCAGGACAGACATTTTATGTATCAACAAATGTTTGTTCTGTGTCTGGGTGTTCTGTATGTATTATAAGTATGTATTTACAAAAAAAAAAGTATACATGTATTCTATCAGTTATCTGACTTCCGTCACACAAGCTCTGCTTAGTTTGGGGTCAGGTGGCGCTGTGTGTATAGTCCTACGATATATATATATATATATATAGATTTAACGAGTAGCAACAATATAAATGATATTGTTCGTGCGCAGAATGATTGAAGTAGGATTTTTGTAATCTTTGCATAAGACACATTTTATTTATTCTTCGACTATAGTTTCAATCACATCCAATGCCTTTTTCCAAGGAGTCCAAGCAAAGCACGACATGTGCGCAGCCTTCTCTACAAGAGTTAAACAAAAATGTGTCTTAACTCCAAACTATTGTTAGTGAAATTAGTCTGCAAATTTTTCCAGTTCGCGCTTTTATAACCGGCCTTCTTCCAAGCCCAGACTTCAGATTGGATACACCTATGTATATACGAAATTCCGGTGCGACAAGGCCGCCGGTTCGCATTATCGGATATTGCCCAAACGCCGCCAATACAACCGTAATCGAAAATAATGTGCGCAAATTGACATTTATGTGCGAATAAAGCTAAGCGGTACCGCTTTGACGGAGTGGCGGCCTGGCCTGAAAAGGCTCTGCAAACATTATACAATGTAATCTCTTAGACCTAATTTCTTCAAGCACTGAAATAACTTGGGTAATCATTTTTAGTTTATTTTAAGAAATTATTTCTGAATGGATTTTTTTTTCGTTTGACATAGTATAATACATTTGGTTGAAGTCTCACATTATTACATAGGCCCGACAATGTATAGCAATCTGTCAAGTGCCGTAATCACTCCTCCGAATCTGGCTGCTTCCTGTTTCAAGAGTTCTCGCTAGCTTGTCCCCCTGACGTTTTACAATTTTAAGGATTTTCTAGACCATAAAGCCTAGGGATGTACGATTGTATGTAGGTAAGTTGTTGTGTAAGTCTCAAAGTAATGAGCGCCATAGCAGCGATGCCCCGGACTTTGTTTTGTTACTCAAAGTTCTGTGTGTCGCTGCAATGGTCATGGACAGGCGTTATCTCTTACCATCAGGAGAGCGTCTCGTTCGTCTCATTACTTTTTACATTAAAAAAAAATAAAAAAGGTACATTGTACAATGTCATTAATTTATTTAATTACCTACAATGAGATAAGTAATTATTATTTTCGTACGGAAGAGCTGGCGGTGGATGGGAGCAAATCAATGAAAATCAGGCTGAGTGGCGTCTTGCGAGACCTATGTTAAATAGTATCAATAATAAAATAGTAATACGAATTAGTATCTGTTTAGCAGACCTAACCTATGGGCTTATGTTGCTGCACTAGTGCTTCTTGGCTAACGAAATGCTAAGGCACAAATCATGTCAAACTAAAGTCTCTATTTTATATCAAGCTATCTTAAACTCAGATATTTCTTTTCTGAGGCAGTTCCAAATCTTTTCATCCCGACGACCTCTAAAATGTCTCATCATGATGCTATCCATTACAGGTATAGAGTTAGAGATACATAAACATTCAGCAACGAGGTATAAAATATTCTATAGAGTGGCACATTTTATCGTACAGTGAGTGTATTCCGGGGCTTAACCTCAATCAACCTGTGGGGTCGGAAGGCGCGATAAAGACGTGGATTTATGCGGTCAGGCCTATCTAACGACGTGCCACAAAACGCTGGATTTTGACAGGTTGTGACAGCAATTAGGTAACGTTAGTGTTTTGGTGACGTTTAATTTGGTTGATGCAGCAACCTAGTTGGTAAATCGTTCGACTTTCAATCTGGAGGGTCCGAATCCCATCCACGGCGCACAACCTCTGTATTCTAAGGTATGCGCTTATTGTTAACTGTCGCTAACCTTGTACTGGGTATAGAATATCGTGATGAAATATTCATGTGTGAGAGCGTTCCTAAAAAACTTGAGGATGTGAATGTGATCCGATTCTAGTTTGTCCATGGTTGTAGACTATGAGCTCTCTCAATGAGAAGAGGCCCGCGCCCAGTAGTGAGCTTATAAAATTGGGGCTGATGGTTAGGTTAGACAGCTGGAAGTGATAAGCTGAAAACTAGGCTAAGTAACGCGTCTTGGGAGAAGTCTGTGTTTAGTAGTGAACTGTGATATGTTTTATGGTAGTATTAACGATAGCCCTTAGATTGTGCTAATGGTGCATCAACCTCTTGTAGGTACATACGTTTGTAAAATCTACCAACCCGCACTTTGCTAGTGTGGTGTACTACGGCCTTACCTTTCTCACGATGATAAAAAACCAGCGCCCTTTGAGACAGTTCATAAAAAACAGCGCTGCTTCGGAATTCGGAATCAGTTATCTGGCTCCCATAGTAGGTACAAGTTTTGCTTAGTTTAGGGCTAGATGACGCTGTGTGAAATGTTCTGCGATACTTAATTTATACCTTTGATTTAATTTTTTATTGCTTTAATATGTATATAATACATTCTAATTAAACTTTTATCGCCAAAACAAATTACACCGCCAAAGTAGGTAATAAACCGTCCTAAGTCGGGGAGGGTCGCTAGCAATATTATAAGTGCACGAAGATCATAATAAGTCTGTCTTTAGTCAAATCATCATAATACTGAAATGTCTAAATTCAAAGCACAGCATAAATATGTAAGCACTCGCGCTGCCGACTCACCTGCATTTCACAGTCGCTTATATGTAATGTTATGTCTTAATGTAACGTCATAACCTCTAATCTACAACGCCGGTTCTACCATTTTTCCAATCGAAGCAGAAACTTGCTATAGAATCGTGGCATTTAAAAGAAAGAAAGAAAAAACATATATATTATTTTGTAACTTTAAGACACAAAAAACAAAAACGAACAAACAGAGACAAACAGTTACAAAATAAGAGCTCAGCATAATACTGGTCATACAAACTCAGCATAATACTGGTCATACTTTTTATGACCAGTATTATGCTGAGGAGATTGCTCACAAACATATGGGTGAAAACATTTTTGTAATCGGGAAAATAAGTTCCTCTTCATAAATTTACACTTACATAGTATCTGGGCAACAGAGCTTTGCTCGGTGTATTATGAAACTTAAAACTCAGAAAATTGTGTTTCCCTAAAGATTAAATTTAGTTCAGTTTTTCACTTTTAATGGTAGTTCATAAGGTTCTTCTGTTTATGGCGTGCACAATAAAGAGTTTTATCTATCTAATATGTTTCAAAACCAGCGTTTTAAAATCAATTTAATAATCGATATAACAACGCGCGCTGGACGCTTTGTGAAACAAGCTTTCTTTTCAGGCATATTAGGAACCTACATTTTATATTAACCTACATTCAGGCATATTAGTATATTATGATTGGCGCCCGGGGCATGTGCCCCGGTTTCCCCCCTCTAGATCCGCAGCTGCTAATCTACTCGTATGCCGAGTTATGTAATCGCTGAACTTGAACATCGTTTTGCTTGTTGCAGTTGGACGGTAGCCTGCTCCTGAAACAGATAAGAGTGGAAGATGCCGGCCTCTACGAGTGCGGCGTCGAGAATGAGACTGCTTTTGCTGATAGAGTCAACCTCACAGTGAGAAGTAAGTGCTGCTACCTTCTACCCGTACCGTTATTCTTCTGTGTGGGGTACACAGGACATGCAGATTTTATAGATAAAGATAAAGAAAATTGATTTGCTAAAACACGAGTAATATAAATTGAAATACATGGATTGATTTAATTATGTCCTGTGATCGTGTTTTGCCCTTTAGGCTTTTGTAGCGATGATAGCTCAGTGGTTAGCGCGGTAGATTCGCATGCTGAAGGGCGTGGGTTTAAACCCAACAATGAGCTTGAGCTGCCGGTGAAGGAAAACATCGTGAGGAAACCATAGCACGGTGGTAGGGTACTTTCTAGTACTCGGCTGGCTAGCTACCCTCAAGTTGAAAATCTGCCGCCAAGCATCTAACGGTGTGTCCCGGCAACCTCACTTGAGAGCCAGTTCCATTCTAGGCTAGGTGTGCGTTACCATCTTCGACCACACCTTCACTTAACATCAGGTGAGCTGTGGTCAAACACCTAGCCTGTCAGCCATTAAAAAATAAAAAATAAAAAGGCGTACAAATATGGGCGATGGCATATCATGTATAATAATAAATTCAAATTAGATAATAAAATGTACAAGTCAATCAAAATAATGTCAAAAATAATAATAAACGATGTCAAGCAAATATGTCAAAAGTTACAGATAATAATCATTAATTTTATAATAACATTCCTCAGCTAGAATTTTCTTCAGGAATTTATCAAGCCCATGTGCCTTCATCTGCCTATCAGTCGCGTCAGAAAATATGACATTTGATATCCTAATTCACATATTATTCGGGATCCATAGCAAACTTGAAACATTCCTAGTTCTGACACATTCGTCTGTATATCGATACTTCATGAAAGAAGCGAAAACCGTGAGCCAAAAAAATTGCTCATACTTATTTTAATTCTAGACTTGTAATAGTTGATAATGACACTTTCTTTTACTACCAAAGCTTTTTTGATTACAGCAACGCTACGCCTAATTTAATAAATAACTCAAATGTACACATCGATAGAGCTTTAAATTCTTAATAAAACTGCATCATTTAATCATTATTATTAAGGTTTTATTTATTTTATTCAAAGGCTATTGGCTAAATGACATTCATCAAATTTATTTTGACTCAGTGACTTTATATGTACCTATCTACTTCGGTCTACATTTATAATAAATTTGTTGTAATTATAAAAATAAGAAAGATATGCAAAAGGCTATTAATATTAGTGTTTTTTTCCAAACAGATTGATTTCGTTTGAAACATATCTGCAAGAAAACAAAACCTCTAAATACAGACAAACATTCGCAAAGAGGATCGTGTTATTAATTTTTCAATAAAAACCTGACAATACAAATAGCAATTTGATAAAATGAGGCCCGCTTAGTACACTTACGTACACGCACGTCAGAGAAAATGGGAAATGGCCTTTTAATTTCGATCTGATGTGGGTGGAAATGTCCAGGTTCGCTGTCGGAAGGTAATTTGAATTGTCCGATGTCGGCGCCGACCGATACAGGTAAGAGACATGCCATTTGACCCAACACATGTCTAAACCCAAGCCTAATACTATTATTTATTCTGTGATCGAAACAAATATTTGCGATATCAGTATTTTTCCACATTTGTTCATGGGGGTAAAGTATCGTATTGCCATTCTTTTGACATGTTTTTTTAACAGATTTGGGTTTTTTAAAGCATTATTTTTCTGCCACGTAGCCAATTCTCTTTAAATTTGATACAGATAATTGCGTTTTTCTTTATATGTATTGACAAGCTGTGTCCCGGTTTTCGGTATGTATTCCAGGGTATCAGCTACCTCCATACCAAATTTCACCAAAATTGGTCCAGCCGTTGGAGTGTGAAACAGTAACAAACATACAAACACACTCACAAGCTTTCACCTTTATAATATTAGCCCGAAGACTTGACTGGCTGCGTACGCCCCGCTGTTTCTATATATACGTTTTTTTTATGTGTATGAACATGTATATTGTATCTATATATTTTGAACGCAGAATTGATACCACCCACCTGTCAATTTTTCTTCAGATCTGATACAGAGAATCATATTTTTTTTATTTATTAGGGTGGTTTGGCTGGCATCGCAGTTTCACCATGAACTGTGTCTTACTTTTATCTCTCCAATACATTTTAATTTGTACCACAGTTAGTAAGCGTGCTCTATCTTAGACCGTACCTACTGCTGCTTAAAATCAGCCACGGTGTAGTCAAACGCGAACCTTTTTAGAATTAAAAAATCTGTCGCTTTAATTTTTCCTAGTGTAGTAAATCCTAAAAGCTTAAAATGTGTAACAAGTTAAAGAGTTAAACAAAATGCTCTCTCATTAAAAAGAGATGAGAATGCGATCTCTGTGATTATAATAATGACCAATCTATGATTGACAATTGACAAAACTTGACTCTCGTTACTTTTAGTCTCAAAATGAATAATCAAGCAGTACAAAATAGTCACTTGAGCCAGCTTGTATACAGCGCCATTATAACCTGAAGACGAATATTCAGCGAAGGTCGCATAATGACTGTGATTATTGCTAGCCAGTCGTTGAACGACCACTGTAAATAGACCTCCAGCTGATTGCCTCCATTTTGCGGAGCCCCGCTTCCGAGCCGAAATGGACACAGTGTCCTATCATGGTAAGTACATACTTGTTTGTTACTTGTTTCTTTTATGCGCAGATCAAAATAAAGTATGTTTTGTTTGCTACTATTATTTATTCTGTGTGTCCGTTGGGGACTTGATGAGACTCTACGACAGCTATCAGAAAAAACTCCGTTTTTTCCGCGATAATAATTAAACCAAATTCAAAATTATTTATTAGGAATAGTTTGCAACGTAACAATAACAAAGAGAACGAGGCTACCAACTGAAGTTTAAAAAACTGCATCGCGGGCAACAACGCCCTCCTCCGGGAGGTATTAAGTATGCTGAATCCAAATATTTAAAGTTTTTTCTAAAATTAACTTTTTTTATACGTATATGTATAAATATAATTATATCTACTTCACTGATAACAAAAAAACATTGTGCTTGTGTGTGTGAAAGTGATATGTCACAGTATTTGATCGGGCTCATGTTCATTAAACACGGATACATGCATTATAAATTATGTAACAATGGAGTCATTCTACACACTTTTATATGCATTTATGTGAATGGAGCGAATATATGTAGGTACCTATATAGATACAATTTTAAAAATAGTTGTGCAATGAGAACTTTAATGAAAGAGAGATAGAGAGAGAGAGCAGCAGTTACTTGGTGGTAAATCTCCTTAGCAGGAGATCGTCTAGGTAGGTACCACCGCAGTACCAGAAATTCTACTAACAAGTAGTGTGTAAACAATACTGTGTTCAAATTTGAAGGGTACTGCAGCTAGCGAAATTACAGGGTGGTTGAGACTAACCTTTGAAAGTCTCAAAGTAATGAGCTCCAAAGCAGCGATGCCTCGGACATTGCTTTGCTACTCAAAGTTCTGTGTATCGCTGCAGTGGTCATGAACAGGCGTTATCTCTTACCATCGTCTAGTTCGTCTCATTACTTTTACATTTAAACAAAGGTACAAGTATAGTGACTATTTAACTACTAAACCAGTCATATTGATCCGTCGCATGTATGTTGCACAAACATTTATACAGGCTGTTGTTGACAAAAGGGGTGACGGGAATACGTTCCGCTCGCACCTCGTAATACTCTCCCCTGTATGTCACGTTTTAGATAAGAAACATTTCGTAAGTTAATCACATAAATATTATTAATATGAAAGTGTGTTTTTTCTTGGCGCCGTAACAGCTTAAAGATTTAAATGAAATTTGAATTTCAGATTAACAGTAGGCTACACTTTATCCCGGGAAACGCTTGTTGAAGGAAAACTCGCTGCGCCTACCTAGTCTTGCCATGAATTTTCATACATTGGACAACGATCTAGCATGTTTTTTGGTTGTAAAGTTAGCTAGAATCGGCGATAATCTCTTACGCCTTTTGCCCCTTTATTATATTACTAGAATGAGAGTCCTTTGATAGCACACAGAACTGGTGGCCGATGGGGCTGCAAAGTTCTTGAGTGGAGACCACGAACCTGCAAGCGCAGCGTAGGTCGTCCACCAACAAGGTGGACAGATCGCAGGAACGCGCTTGATGCGAGCCTTCCAACCGGTCTTTAAGTCAATGAGGGAGGCCTACGTCCAGCCGTGGACATCCTAAGGATGAAATAATGATCATGATTGAATATTGACAAATTTAAGAATTGATATAAATAAATAAATTCAGTATTGCTACTGACATATAAATATTATTTTCTTCGGGGTTTGCAGTCACCTCTCGGCGAGTATACTCGTATGTATGGCGAGTAGAGTCATTGCCCTGGACCCTAACGTTCCAAGTTACTCCATTACTCGCTTATCAAGGGAGATATAAACCACGTTAGTTTAGTTCTCTCTCAAGACCAAACTTACATAATTTGTTAATGTAGCTATTTAAGTCAATTTAGTACACATACGGGCGTATTTGTTTCATCAATTTACATTATTGTTAAGATGCAATCAAAATGGTGACGTAATATTTTTATAAGAATTTGTTTACAATTCAAAGCAGCAAAATAATATTTTTTTATTGTTTGATTATGCTAATAATCTACTGTTTTATTTAAGCAATTGTGATTTACCGCAAATAAAGACCAAAATGAATGCCAGTAGCTGTGATTTCACTGTAAAATTATGCTCCATTTGTCCATAAATGGAAAAAAATTGTTTGTATGGAAATCGAACCACCTTAAAATTTAAAAAAAGTGGCTTCGAAAATATCCCTTTTCCGTTTTTCTGGCATTATGCGAGCTCTTAAAAAATTGCCGGGCTGTTGAGACTAACCATCGAGTCTCAAAGTAATGAGCGCCAAAGCAGCGATGCCTCGGACTTTGTTTTGCTACTTAAAGCTCTGTGTATTGCTGCAATGGTCATAGACATGTCTCTTACCATCAGGAGAGCGCATCGTTCGTCTCATTACATTTACATTAAAAAAAAAAAATTTGCCCACCTAGAAAATTGGCCAGCCTTGAGCTAGATTATCAAAAAGGTGAGACTATCCATGATATTAATAACCTTAACCAGTCATTGCGTACTTAGTATACCGACGTTGTACAAGGGGTTATTGGGTCGGAACCTTCCAGCTTACCCTCGTTAGTTAAACAAGCGTATTTTCACTGCCATTAAGTAATTACTCCATTTACCTAATTGCTTTTAGTCCGATGCCTACAATGGTGATACAGATGCGAGTGCAACATGAAAGCTGGGTTTTCACTGCAAGAGGAGCTAATATATGATTATTTTTACATTTAACCTTCTCTCATTCATCATCATAATTAGGTATATGTATATATACAATTATACATACCACTAAGTGGTTAGCACGGTCAGTTCGCACGTCGAAACGCGTGGGTTCCAATAATGAGCTTGAGCTGTTGGTGAAGGAAAACATTGTGAAGAAACCATATCGAGGTGGTAGGATACTCTCTCTAGTACTCGGCTAGCTACCACTCTCAAGTACAAAAATTTACCGCCAAGCACCTAACGGTATGTTACGTCAGCCTCACATGAGGGCCAGTTCCATTATAGGCTAAGTTTGTTTACCATCTCCGACCATGATCACTTAAGATCAGATGAGTTGTGGTCAAACAACTAGCCTGTCTTCTATAAAAAAACAAAACGTTTGGTAAATTATCTGCTTCAAGATCTAGCCCGTGGGCTCGATTCCCACCAATGCAAACATTTGTGTGACTATAAACGTTTGTTCTGTGTCTGGTGTTCTGTATAACAGAACAATCGATTGTTTGTCTTGGGTGGGAATCGAACCCTACGCTACAGCTCTTAATGCAGTTATACTGCCAATGACCCAACAGCGCTATCAATAATGTTCACATACTACTGCTTGGCGGCAGAATATCTGGTACTGCGGTGTAACCTACCTAGACGACCTCCTGCCAAGGAGATCTACCATCAAGGCACCAAGTATTTATTTATGATTTAGAAATCTAGACCTAGATTGTATAATACTATTACAGATAATGCAGCCGCCACTTGTAAAGATACGTATGCATGGACGTATGTGTCTAATTTGTTAGAGGTCACGCGACATACAGGTGTTTCAACAGATTCAGCCTACGTATGCAAATGTTGGGTTTTTCACTTCGGTCATATTTTAGGCTACGAAGGTCGGAAAAGGCGTTCGATTGTACGAATAGACGTAAGGTGAAATGGGACTTGAAAGGGTTTTGCCTTTTCGCTGATTATATTCCGTGACTTGGGCAAGTTTAGAAGAATTTTATAAAACTATACTGGTGTATAGCAGCGCGTCGCGTATTGTATTAGCGATGATAGCTCAGTGGTTAACACGGTCGGTACACATGCCGAAGGATGTGAGTTCAAGCCCTATTAATGAGCTGCCGGTGAAGGAACGAATTGTGAGGAAACCATAGCGTGGTAGTAGAGTACTCTAGTAATCGGCTGGCTAGCTCAAGTTCAAAATCTGTTGCCAAGCACCTAACAGTGTTCCGACAGCTTCACTTGAGAACCAGCTCCATTTCAGGCTTAAATGTGTTTACCATCTTCGACTACACCGTTGCTTAACATCAGATGAGCTTTAATCAAACACCTAGTCACCATGATACGATTTCCTCACGATGTTTTTCCGTCACCGGCAGCTCGATCTGATTGTTGAGGTTTGAACCCACGCCCTCCGGCGTGTGAATCGACCGCGCTAACCACTGAGCTATCATCGCTACATCGATTTAAAATAAATTCGATATGTATTTCCTAATTACTCGGGTTTGACCATGAGATTGCGAAGGTCCTAAGATAAAATTAATTTATTAATGTATCTTTCTACTTATGTAAAGTCTCAGTATACAAAAATACGTCAGCGTATAATGTATTTTTTCTGTAGTGTACATAGATTAGGCCTATAGAAAGCAGGCGAAACGGAAAACTAGATAAAACAATTTTAAACCAAATAACTTTGGTATATTTTGAGTTAATTATTTTATTTATAAAATTCTGATTGTATGCGGTTAAAAGTATTTGCCTCACGAGTATATTTTAAACGTGTTTTTATATTACCCATTTGATTTTACTGTGGGCAAACCACGAAACCGCAAATATATTCAGCTTAAACTATTTACTCATCGAGTTTTGTAAACAAACTCGTTAAATAAATAATCTTTCATTATAAACTCTACATATAAAAAAATACAGAATGCTATGAGTCATATTGGAAATGTTTATGACGATATTGAAACACGTTAATAACTACACTAAGGAGTAATTCCTCCTTTCAAATGCCACTTCCAATCCTGCACAACATGATTTGTAAAGTGTTGAAGATACATTTATATAAAACACATACGAAATAATGACATGGGCTACTAACGCCTTGGTAGAAAACAAATATTCATTAGACGGACAGATTTATGTGATTATTACTAACATATTAGTATTTGAAAGTCTGAGAATACGAATCATATAACAACCTAATGAGTTGAAATAGAATGAAGATTTCTATCTAAGGAGTTTTCCGTATAGACTTCTTCATGGTGAAGGTCTGTAATATTGTCTCTGGTTTATTTTTAATTTTTAATACAACAGCATCAATAACACTTTTTTAAATTTCATTGGTTTTCTCGTTAAATTCCAGCTGAACCTCCGCCGCTGGTTAACGTGACAGTCCACGCGTCCACAATCCTGGCACTGATCCTGTGGAATGTCGCCGGGGACGGAGGGCATCCTATCATAGACTTCACGGCGCAGTACCGGTCAGCCGCGCCGGTCAACGGCTCGCTGGAACCCTGGCGGCCCATCAGCCCCAACCACATCAGTCCTAACTCAGTAAGTCAGCATCCTACAGCACCTAAAGTAACAAAAACAAGACAATTCATGCTGGTTGCCGAACTTCTTGGACACGTGTTGGTTGATAGCTCACATGGGCATCAACACATAGCTCTTGGCTGATTCATAAAAAGGTAAGAACAGTACTCCATACACGTCTGAACTTTTACTCAGTATAAAGCAACCAAATGTTTCCATTCGAGTTAATGTCATGTCATGCTTTCAATGGTATACTCGTCTTTTTGACAGCTTATTGTGTTTTGAACACTACATAGGAGCCAAATTAGAAGGTTGGAGTCAGAGTAATGCGTAGACACTGATTCTCACCCAGTGATGGACAAAAGATAACGTAATTCTGATGATAGATTTCTTGGTACAGTTAGCAGCGTATGCCAACAGCCCACTGCAACCATGGTAACCTGTCAACTACTCTGTCAGTATGAACCACACCAGCTCTTAACTCAGTGAGCCTAACCTTAGAACACTTAATAATTCATTCACACATTGACACATTCCATGGTTAAGAAGCTTCAGGGTGCGGTACCGAGAATCCGTACCCATCAAAGACCTGTAAATGTAGAGTTTTTTTATTGTAATATGCACAGGGTTTTTCTCAAACGCGGGTCATTGGTTTTATTGGCCATTAACATTTGATTGCGAATCAAGAGTTTGTTTGTATATTCCAGCGTCAGATCGACGTGTACCACCTAGACACGAACGCCTCGTATTGGTTCCGCGTGTGGGCCACCAACGCGCTGGGCCCTGGCCCACCGGTCGAGGTGCTGGCCACCACGCTCTACACCGACCAGGATGCAGGTAACATCCAACTTTATACCTACCTAGTAATAGTATTCGATTCGGTGGGTTCGATTCCCACCCAGGACAAGCATTTTGTGATATAAAACAAATGTTTGTTCTGTGTCTGGGTGTACTGTATGTATTATAAGTATGTATTTACAAAAAAAAAGTATTTAAGTATTTTATCAGATATCTGATTCTCATAGTACAAGCTTTGCTTAGTTTGGGGTCAGATGGCGCTGTGTGTAATGTCCTACGATATTTATTTATTTATTTATTATTTATTTAGTATAACCTTATCCCGGTAAAATAAATCTGTAAAGAATGTGATAAGTTCCTGTAAATTCGCAGAGTTAATTGCCTCGTAACTCATATTTTATCATTACTCATGATTAAATATTATTAGTACGTAAAACGTCGTTTAACCCGCCATACAAACTTTCCCAGAGCTGTACAAGCACTTCCTGGAAGGTGCGGAGACGTTCGACACACGGACGTGGGTGGCCGCCGTCTGCGTGGTGATGGGGACGCTGGTCGTGCTGGCGGTCGGCACCTGCGCCGTGCTCTGCCGCGAGTGGCGGCGCTCCGGTGAGCCGCGCCCATAGCACACACGGAGCCCGCTGCCCCGACTCTACTTCCTCTTTCACTAAAACTCCAAACCTTCCCCACACTGCCGGGGCAGCGACCTGACAAATATAAGCCAGCTGGAGTTGCCACGATTGCTAGCGTAGCTGCAGACTATGGTGGCAGACACGGCAATAATCCGTGAAGCCTCCGCAGAAGCACGGCCTGCAGTAGTGGCTATAATCTCTGTCCACTACCGCAAGCCGCGCCTGTGTGAGGCTTTAAACTCGACCCAATCACATAACCATCTATATACTGAGACATGCTTCTTTGTAGTATAACGGAACTGGATACTACATCGCGGTACATGACCTATTAAAAACAATTTAATAATGTGTTCAACCTGTTAAACAGAAAAACGTTCCAGAAACGTCTGCAGTAAAAACTTTTGAGTGAAATCTAGTTTTTGACCGAATGAATGAACTATGCAAACTATGCTGACAATTTTAAAACGAATTAATGATCTACACTACACAATAATTCTCAGTTTCCCAGTGTATTAATTCAAACTAATAATTTATAAATTTACCAATATAAGTAAAAAATATAGGTTCATTCAGTCAATTGATAGAATGAGATTTTACTAAAACGTTCACATGTTCATTCATTGGACGAGACGTTCACTCGGTCAGGTAAGGGATCCGAACCTGCAGACAAGAGCAACTGAATATAGTCAACAAAAGAACGAATAAAATTAGTATTGAGTGAATGAATTTCAATCAGTTTTCACTCAGTTGAAAATATTATTAAAGTAATATTTTCTTTAACAGTCAATTAATTAACAAATTTACAGTTAGTGTATAAAATCGTAAACAAAAGCAGTGTTCCATTGATATTAAACGCAATACTTACTATTGTAGATTCGGTGATCTAAAATAGATACTCGTATGTAGATATATCAAAAACTACGGGAGTGCTAAAGCTATATATTATGTAGAAATATTAGTCCTGAATATTTAAAGTGTAAGGACGTCTTTGAATTAGGCTACGCTAGAAATTTTATGTATTGTCGTGTTATTATTGAATAACTGAATGAACAAATAAATAATAATTATCCAACATTTATAAAATGTTAAGTGTCCATTATAAAACTATGTAACTAAATAATAACATATTAAGTCAAAAACATTTCTATCAAATGCCAAAGAAATTTATCAAAATAATGCGACAAAACAATATGCTTATATAGTTGCTTATATACGAAGATAAAAAGATTAGTTACGACGCTAGCAATATTTTAAAAGACTTCATTAATACCTAGTTTATATAAGTAGAGAGTACAATCAATATAAATTTTAAATTTCTATGCACTTTTAATAATTCTTTTAAAATATAATGATAAAAAGCTAAGCTATTATAATATATTTACTTAGTGCCAAGAAATTGAAATGACCTTAAATCTTTTAATCCAAATATCGTTATTTTAAAATTAGTTTTAGTATTTTTATAAAATTTAAAATTGATAAAAAACCAAAAAAGAAAAAAATATAATAATTGCAAAACATTCCTTTAAGTATGCCACGCGATTGGTGCTATGCATTGATATTAGTATTTAGATATTTACAATTAAATTATATACCAAAAAGCAATCAATTAAATCTCGCTGTAGTTACCCTTCGCTATAATTTTCGTAATGTATAAAATGTTTTTGGGAAATGCCAAAAATATTGCATGTCTCATTGACTTTCTTACAAAAGCAACCAACAGACAAAATGAGCAGGAAATATCGACAAAGAATATTTAAGAAAGTAAATAAAATTATCGTCTTAAATAGGACACTTCCTAAAAACGTGTAGATATATGGACAAAAAATTAACTACAAAGAGTCAATTAAAGCAATAGATATTTCAATAATTAAAGCAATATTGCCTTCCACAACATTCCTGTAGAAATAGATGAATTAAAAACGTAGTAATACTATGTATAGAGTTGTAGATATAGAAAAATGCTAGAGTTTTAATCGATAGAAATAATACAAAAGTAAAAACGCATAATGTAGTGTATAGATTATATAATAATTTGAAATTCCAATGCTTATTTACTTCATTAGAAGTTTTCAATGCAGATTTTTAAGATAATAACAAATTAATCTAGTAGAATAAGTATTAGTAATGTAAAGTTATTATAGGAAGCTTTCCAGCTCATTTTACAAATTATATTCTTGCCAAAAAGTATACTATTTACATCTATTGATATATGGAATGCTTTTGCATTACGTTACAAAATATAAATAATATTAGTGCTTTTTATGTATTTTTTTTGACAAAAGATACTAGCACTAAAATTATAACAAGCTTATTTAAGAAAATTGAAAAACACGAATGCCCACCAGTGTTGCCAGCCGGGTTAAGTCAAAAGTCACCTAAAATAGATGAAAAAGTAACCTTTTGATGTCAAAAGTAACCATCCACTTTTTTTTATAACATCTAGTTCGTATATTATGCCTATAACTCGAAGACAGCGCGCGGAATTAAACTCTTCTTATGTTTACAACGAAATCGCTCATCGCAAAGTCGTGAAATAAAAAAAAACGGCAAAAAACGCAAAAAAATATGATTTGCACATATTTTTAATTTTTAAAAATTGCTAGACAGTTGTAAGTTAACTCACAGAAATATACGTGCGTTGTACGTTAGTTTCGTAAGAAAAAAATTGTTAATTCTACCAATTCCAAAAAAATCACCTAAAAGTTACCTTTTAAGTTGTGTAACCTAAAAGTAACCTGATAGCGTTAAAAGTTAACTAAAAGGTTACAAATGTAACCTTCTGGCAACACTGATGCCCACTAATACATTTTTTTTAATTAAGATTTTGTGCATTCTTACGATACCCCATCCATTTCTGAGACATTTAAAAGTTATGGTGGAATAAATAAACTCACTTACAATTAAACTATTATATATAAATAATGTAAGCTTAAAGCTACTGTTCTCACAATTAACTTCATGTAAATATTATTATACAATTTGAATGTTCAATGTTTATATTCAGTTTATTTCCGCTTAACAGTCGTTCCAGTTCCAACAGTGACGAGGAGACTTTAATTAAACTAATTTTACACTGCTTATTAATTAAAAACCCTAATCTTACTTAAAATCTAGAACTCATAAACTTAGAAATATTCTTAATTTGACAAAAATTAAATTAAAACTACAATAAATCTAATTAAAATAATCAAGAATCCTCCTCTCTGCAGTAACCACTAAGTTTATGAGTTCTAGATTTTAAGTAAGATTAGGGTTTTTAATTAATAAGCAGTGTAAAATTAGTTTAATTAAAGTCTTCTCGTCACTGTTGGAACTGGAACGACTGTTAAGCGGAAATAAACTAAATATAAACATTGAACATTCAAAATGAACTTCCGCAAAGTAACGCCTGAATCAATCAATTATTATACAATTTATTCTTGTGATAATCTTTATAGGACCACATTCTATTACAATCTTGGACCACTATAGTATAGCTTTTCTCTAATAGCATTCGCTAAGAAGCTATATATTTTGAAGCATAAAATGCACAAGTTAGCAATTAAAAAGCACAATTTATAGATAGGTTAGTGACTAAATATGAGACAGGATAACATGAATTTCTGCTTAAGAAGAAATCGTACCACGATTTCCATACAAATCTTTTTTTTTCCATTTATGGACTAATGTAGCATAATGTTACAGTGAAATCACAGCTACTGGCACTTATTTTGGTATTTATTTGCGCTAAATCACAATTGCTTGAATAAAACAGTAGATTAATAGCATGATCTACAGTTTTATTCAAAAATCATAAATTCATAAATCTATCATAAATTTGATTTTATGCTAATAATCTACTGTTTTATTCAAGCAATTGTGATTTACCGCAAATAAAGACCAAAATAAATGCCAGTAGCTGTGATTTCACTGTAAAATTATGCTCCATTTATCTATAATTGGAAAAAAATTTGTTTGTATGGAAATCGAACCTTGAAACGTCTTAAAAATTATAAAATAAAAATGCTAGTAAGAGTTTTTGTTTTACTATGCGGCATTACTCACGTTTAATTATATCTGAAACTCGGGCTATTGTTTCAGCCAAATCCGGTGGCCTTTATCATGGAGACAAAGCTAAGTACGTACGACCGGCCAGCATTTGTGAAGCAAGATGAAGCCGCGCGCGACTTGTACAGCTTTGTCTCTATAATGAAGGCCACCGGATGTAGCCGAAACTATAGTTGTGGTTCCCGATATAATTAAACGTGAATAATCCCGCATAATTATAACAAAAATGTGTCAAAATCACGTCAGTTTCCATAATAAACTAGCAAGAGTCATATTATAAAAGTAAATTTTATAAATAAATATCATGTAATCAATAAAAAAACATATTATGTAGTAATGTAGGTAGGTATAAATATTAAGAGCTTTCTTTTACTTACCTTTTTGTAGGATTAATAGATTTTACTATTTTTCAATTGAGTAGCTCAAATTAATTTTTGTTGGAAATGACTTTCGTACATAAATTGTATTACGAGTATCTGCACGTATACCGCGATCATTCTCCATACTTATCTTGTAGTAAAAAAAAGACACAATCGTGCCCTAAGCAGTATTGCCATATTTACGTTTGTGTCAGAATATGTTTAATACAATGCAAAGATCTGCAGAAATTGAAACATGTTATTATTTGTACGAAAGTCGTTTCAGAAAAATTTTGATGACCAGCCACCTTAGCATACGTAGGAGATAAAATTGTCTTTCCTCACGTGTTGATATACCTAGAATATGCGTACAACTGTCTCGTTTACGCGAGTGGAAAGACTTTTATCACGGCTCGTGTGGTCTGCCTTTTTTTGACGATATTTTAGATTTGATAAACCCGCTCTTACTCGTGTTTCGTACTCGAATCCCAAGGGCGAGTTTAATAATCTTATCGCATGTATATTTTGCATTAACTAAGACATTGACGCCAAAGTATTTGCTGAACTTTTTTATTCATTCGAATTTTTTCTTCTTTCCCTCTATCGCACTCGCTTGGAACGCACGCTTGGACTGCGGGCCGCACACTAACAAACAAACACACACACCGAACGGTATGTATTACTAACCACTGTAGAGTGCAGCGAAGAGCAAGACGTCATAGAGTTAGTGCCTAATATAATATTGAATCCTGGGTTTATGGAGATGGATCCGATCAGGCCTCGCGAGCGGGCTTCCTCCATCATCAAGTCGACGGAATGCCCAGGCCCTGGGAAGCCGCGGCGGGTCTGATTCTCGTCCATACTTAATCTAAGGATATTCTACCGCACCGATTCTGGGGTTATGTCATGATCGCAGCCCACAGGCGACAGCTATATGGCCGACTGTGAAGTTCACATATGAAAGGACATTATGTTAGTCTGTGAACGTGCCTCTTTGTTGCGTGGCTCGTATACTGTTGCCTGCTGCTTGTCGTGTCATTTTGGGTCATCTTGATCGATCGTCGTAGCGCGCTCGGCATGCTTGGCAGTTTTGTATGCTATTTAAACTCAAGTCATCCATGAAAAGTGTCTGGCAACACAAGTGGCGGTGTTCTCAGCGCGTCATATTATACGTTTGAAATACCAATAAAGTTGGCAATCGTACGTTTTTTTGTGAACCTTTGAGAAGCCTAAATTCATCCATCCAGAATATTGAAACTGTATATCTAAATTCTTCCGATCCAGTGATTTGTAAGCATTTTAAGGGTAGACGGACATATCAAGCATGAAAAGTGATGTGAAATTGTGAATCGGGGTGGTGAAGTATCTTTAGGTTTTTGACCGTTGCGCTTTAAGCAGCGTTCACAGTGCTTGCCTAGTTGTATCTCAAAAGGTGGAACGAAGACTGACCGTCTAGTCCTACTCTGATCAACTAAAATGTATCTTTAGACAATCATATACATGTCGTTTTGCAATATAAGACTTTTGAACGAATGTTAAACATGTGCTCCTATTATTTGATCTCACGTCACAAAATTTAATACAATGTAATAATTGGAAAATGTATTTGTTGGTGTTAATTTTAGTCTATTTATGAAAACAAATGACAATTTGCTTAGTCCATAGAAAACCCGTCACTAAGTGTACCCGGTGCAAAGGTCCCCATCACGCTGGTAACATTCATTACCACGCTCGATGGCAAGGGATTACCTTTCCACAAGGTACAAGCGGGAGTCACCACCGTTATCTGACTAATTAATATGTTTGCAACAACAGCTTTTTGATTACTTATGTATGATTACATACTAGTCTAAAGGCAAAACTAATGTACGGATTTGTTTTGCGTCGATCACGGCGAAGTGCCGTCAGACCCAACAAGAAACCAAAAAAGAGTTTTCTTTTCCTTTTGTTCTTTTTTGCTTTGTCAGTTTTGCTGGCCTTTTAATGGTAGGTATGCTTATATATGAAACTTTAATATCTTTTGTTATATGTTTCTGCCATCCGAGATATATGTATCTACCTTTTGAGAAACAACTGAAGGCATAATATTAAGCTTTACCTAAAAACTGAGAGAGATCTTTCTAGTTTTATAAGCGGTTCTTTGTTAGTTCGTAGTGTGGAGGTTGCCATTTCAAAATATGTAGTTTTTTTTTATACGAACTGAATGCTTGCATTTACTTTTGATACTTTTATAAGACTTTTGGCGTGTACATCAACGCTTTTATTCCTTCAGGCAACCCCGATTATTGAGTATGTACTACATTTTTAGAAAAAGTATTGCTTATCGTTCGATAAAATTGTTAATGTTGCTAGATATACAACGGTATTAAATATATATTTTAATTAAGTATATAATTATTTTTTGCAATATTAGATAGGTACCATATTTTTATAACGAGATCTCACATAAAATTAAGACGTCATATGAGAAAAAGAAAAATTATTACTAATTTGCAAACAAATTCGTTATTGCTTTTATTGATATTTATTTTCGTGATTGTGATTTATGCTGTGATTTTTTTTTAACAAACTTACTGGTAGATATAATATATGTATGTATTGTTTATATATCGTTTGGAGACTGGTGCGATGGTATTAAATATATACATTTAGTAAGATATACGTAGCAATATGATATTTTAGATAATAAGCATTAAAATGAAGTTTTTCATGATAGCGTATAAACATTCGTTCAATATAGCTTAAGGAAACACCGCTTTGTGATTAGGAAACATTCGTAAATGTCAAAGGACAATATGGTAGAGGAACGCATTGTTAACTAATGATAAATCCTGCGTTATATCCCCGAACACTAGAAGGCAATGAGGCAAAATGTCGTGATTTTTACCAAAATATATATTTTTTAAACTTGTCACGGCAAATATGAAATTATAGAAATACTGTTGCGATGTAAAGAGTGGTTTATTTTTATAAACAAAGTGTATGCATATCAGGGGCGCCTTAGGAGATAAATTAATACAAATACATATATAAAATTATATTGATTATTATATATTATGAAAATATATTCCTTCCCTTCAACTTTCCAATTTTTCATATGGCACGAATTCAAGAACGTATAAAAATACCAGTGCAAACTGTAATATTTACAAATGTAATTACTAATAAAATCATTTAAACGTGAGTATGTTCTTTAATTCTTGCTGTAAAGTAAATGAATTTCCTATTCTCATTGCCTTACTGTGTTTTACTTCATTACATAAAAAAATAGTTTCTATGTCAAAATCTTCAAGGCGCATATTGTGGCTTAAGAATTTTAATATCGCTTCATACGTGCTAAGCCTCCCTTTCGGCTTTATATTATTATAGATAGATACATAACTCTTTATTTTTCACACCTAAATTATAATTTTTACATTCAAAATATACCTAGTGTTACAATTGGCGGCCTTATCGCTTAGAGCGATTTCTTCCAGGCAACCGTGGTTAGGATAGGACTCACTCCGTAGGTAAAAAAAGTATTACACCTATATTGTTACTAGCTGCGCCCCGCGGTGTTACCCGCTACATGTTTAAGGGATAAAAAGTAGCCTGTCAGCTACCTCTATACCAAATTTCATTCAAAGTGCATACATACACACTCGAAACTTTCGCCTTCATAACATTAGCGTGATATATTGTCTGTGTACCAGCGTAAAATGCTGTTCTACTACTTAAGCCACAATGTACGTATCTTCTCGACTTTATATTCCTATTCGGCGTTGTGCTTGCTTCCAAAGAAATCGAATATTCTAGAATTGTAAGTATTTTACATTCGTGTATAATTATGCATGTAAACTGTCCGTCATACATCGTGTACGTGGTAATATGTCAATTATATATTTTAACTATATATATGTATTTCTTCTCGTCGTTGTGTCGTGCTTGCACTATTTCACTTATTGTAAGATTATGGCCGTTGTGTTAAATATATCGATTACAAATTCATTATTCTGCTCACGTAATACTTTAATGAATCCCTTGACCCAACAAAAAAAAGTTGGTAGAGATTTCGCTATAAGGCTGTTCACCGTGATAACGATATATGTGGAATCAAACCCTACGTGAGCTTGTGGGATGGTGATGTCGACGAGCACTGCCCGGTGTTGGGCCCGCTCGGCCACCACGGTACCAAGCCTATTGGCGACAATAGTCCTGTCCGTAATGATAGACTGGTCCCAATAGAGCAAAGCGCGACCATTGTCGAGAACTGGCGCTGGTCCGTACTTTCAGTGCAGCACCTCAAACTCAACGAGGCTGTATTGATGAGCATGTTGCTGATGATATTAAAAGAAAACGGTCATAATCAAATGTGTGTCTGCACTTGTCTTGTCTTCGAAAGTTCTTCCTTGCAAATTAACATTATTTTTGTATAAAACACGCTGAAGTTACATAAAATGTATTAATAAATAAAACACACAAAAATAAAGCTTGTAACTGACAAATTGAGTTATTTAAATGTGAAGTCACAAGTTGTATAATTGTCACAATCACAACTCGCAATAATGTATAATTGTCACATTTTAAAAATAGGCTATTACTATTCGTATGTAAAAGTGTAGCTAAATTAATGAACCCAAACTCGACATGTCCACAATTTTTCATTACGTAGCTACCTTGTCTATTTTTCTAGTCCATCATCAGCATCCGTATTCTGAACTGAACGGGTTTTGATCAAAAATTATATCTGAATCAAGGAGACAACGCGACGGTTCCAAAAGAGGAACGGCAGTTCAAAATTTACCTTGATTAGAAAATCGAAATTATTCGCAGTTCAAAATCAACCTCGATATGAAAAATGAAATATTTCATACTACAGAATTTATCTCAATTAGAAAATCAAAATTTTTCACAGTTCAGAATGCGGAGGTTTATCGGTTCATGATAATGATTTTTTCTAATTAAACTTAACTTTCAAATCTCCGCTTAATTTGACTTGCGCTACTCGTCCTATAATCATTTTGTTACAAATACTGTATGCTCAGTAATTGTACCGTATAAAGACATCGTGAAGTAAATAAAAGCTTGTATAAAATAACGACTATTAGGTACCTACTGCGATTCGATGAAAGTTAACAACGTATGTTGCTAGTTACGCTGTTCTTCAGTAAACCAGTTTGGATAATGGTTTCCGATCGTAGGTACTCGCGTAAATACCTAATTCATGTGTTTCTTTCTATCAAAATTAATAACATCTCTTAAACTGAAAACAGAATATTTAGGTTAGAAAACGCCCTTATAGAGACTCCTACTAAATTTTACCTTTAGACGAATAAGGGAATCGGGCTGTGTTTTAAAATTATCAGCGGTTAGGGCGAGAACGCATCGAAAATAAATTGCCGTATTCGTGGACTTTTGATAAATCTAATCACTTTTCTCTTATGTGTAAGTAAACACCAAAGAAAAACAAACTTAGAGTAAAGGCAACTGTAAACTTGGCTTATGAAATCTATCGCTTTATTTCAAAGATATGTGAAACAATGGTTTCCGGGTGATTTAAAATCTTCTAAATAAAAGTAAAATTAAATTACAACTAATACAATCATTGCATTGAGGATACAGAGTTTAATATTTATAAAATGAAAGCATCTAAATTTGTATGTTTCATTTTCGCAAGACCCAATTCCGTTGTTTTTATATATCGCTTTTAGTTTCATTAGAGTTTTTTTTCAGTCCAGTATGAATACGGATGAATAGTTAGAATATGAAATTGGTAGGTAGCTTGTAGCAAATGGTTGTATTAGCTTAGTTTCGAACGCTAGCGTAGAGAGTAAGGAAAATTTCGTCCGAAAGTCGACTATGGCATGACATGAAACGTTCAAGGTTTTTGTACGGGCACGACTTGCATTTTTTAAATGTAACTTTTTAGTAAAAGTTTTCAACGTTGAGCTATTTTGATTAGGATATTCTTTAGACTCGACACTGATTGATTGGTGGTAGCGGATTAAGCTACACTGAAAATGGCGCCCTATTGTTACACCACTGAATTTTTTTCTGTGGGTATTAATATTTTCATAACTACAGACCGATCGTCGATAACCGCCGCTTTTGCCTAATTTTAGTGTATTTTTTTTTTGTAATCTTAGTAGGGTTTTAATAAAGTATTATTGTATTGTACAAAACTATAACAACATTGATGCGCCGTCAAATCAAATATCCCATCAATCGAATCTTTTAAATACAATAAAAAAAATACTTTAAAATATTTATACGGCTTCGCCATTATTTGTTTCTTAAATGCATGACGTGTGTATGACATAGAACATTCCGGCGTTGCCGAACACTAACATATTTACAATCAGCGTCGATTCTAAAAAAGTTTGTACGGGTTCTTTCGCATCTTCGTTCTGATCGTTGCTTTAACATTTGGTCTAAATAAAAATACCAAGCGTGAAAACTTTGCATGGTAGGTATACATAAACCTAACACAGCCTTATTTCAATCTTAATCAATAATTGCTTGACTGCTCTATATTTTGCTGTGGTACACGTCAAGTAACGCGTAATGTAATTGATAATAGATTTAGTATGACAGCTTAGATAGTAAAGTTTAAACTTACAAAACCGAAACATACATGAAATAGTAACAAGCTTTATATTTTAAAAAAATTATGTAATAAAAAAAAACAAAAACTCTTAGTAGGTATAACAAGTAAGCGAGAGAAATTCATGTGATTCTGTCTTAACCTAAATATCTACTATATACATAATATAGACATATTTCTATTCTATGCTGTACGGGAAAAGCCTAAGATGTTTTTGTATGTAGATGCGTTGCTCAGATCTAGAGGGGGGGAAAGCATCTGCCCCCGGTGGGAGCTTCAAGGGGCGTCAAAATCATAACATACATAGGTTCTTAATATGTTTTAAAAGAAAGATTGTTTCACAAAGCGCGTAGCATCCAACGCACGTTGTTCTATCGATTTTATTCATTTGATTTTAAAACACCCAGCTGGTTTTTGAAAGTAGGTATCCAAGTTGATTGCCGGGGAAATCGCCGTCGCATCCAAAACTAAGGGTTTTACGAGCGAGCTGACATATATACATCATAACAAGGGGGTTTTTGAATGTAAAAATCGATTTACGAGTTTAAATTGTATATACACTGAGCAAAGCTCGGTCGCCCAGATAGTAAGTAAATTTATAAAAGGGTACTTATTCTCCCGGTTAAAAAAAATGCCACACAATTTGTGAGTTTTTTAAAACTAATTCAAACACTGAAACGGGCGCCATTAACAAGTTTCTGGCTGGAAAAAATGGTAAATTCGGGGCTACGTTAACCGCGCGCTTATAAATTATTTAAAAGCAAAGCAATCGTCCACTCGCTTTATTACGTCTCACTTGGTATCGCGGGTTTTTTTTTTATTGTAGATAGACTTGCGTTTGACCGCCATCTCGCCTGATGTTAATCGAAGATGCGGTCTATGTTAGAGCACGCTCGCCTAGAAGAAACCGATTCACTCGCGATTTGAAGGCACCCAGACTGTATCTATCAGGGTAGCAAATTGCATTGTTTAGCGGTTCGTACGATGAAAGTAGATTCAAACCGTTTAGTTTGGAATATCTCCCGTGAAGCGGTGCCGCTTTTTAAAGCCTCCTGGCTGTCCGATAAAAGAATGGGCGTGGACTTGACTCATTAGAGTGCAAATGCTGAACTGTTATGACCCAATAAAAGAGGCGTGTGACAAGGCTATGTATAAGAGCGACTTAGCACAAAATACGTCAATTTTCATTAGTGCTAATTGAAATTTGAGAAGACCATACAAATGATAATTCAAACAACGCGAATGGTATACTTACATCGCTGATACTTTATGTTTATGTATATTTCCTTAGAATCTTAATAAAACTACATAATTGTCGTCATAATATTTATTTAATAATGACGTTCATTATCGTTTTTATAATAATTATAAATGTTATTGTTTTGTATCATTATTTTGTTCTTACTTTATATTAAAGTGCACCTATAAACAAGGTTATAGGCTTCAGCTATGGTAAGCTGAGAGGGTAGTTCATTATTATGAGCAACGTTTGGACATAACTCTGTAAACGCGAAAACCATTTCTAAATTTCGTAAAGTCTTTTCACGATTTCAGAGTTGAGTCCTTAGTAAAAGTTGTTCATCATAATTTCAGTACAATAAATACCCCTATCGGCTTAGTATACTGATGCTCATATCCCTGTATACTATACCTACTGTTAGTTTTAAGTATTGCCTTACATAATTATAATGCGTCCATCTTAGTACACCTATTGATTTTACTTTTTCATTAGGTACTATTTTAGACGGTAACGCAGTGTCTAATTTTCATACAAGCTTGTCAAACCTTAAAAAAAAGAAAAAAAAATGTTTTTTCTTTTTTGTTTTATGTACTTGTAACTTATGTAAGTTCGGCCGAGCCAACATATTAAAAAAAAAATAACCCAACGTTCTTGATTATGATTTAGACTTTTTGGCGGGAACGCGGGAAGAGTCGTGTCGCTTCGTTGTATTTTTTCCAAAACTAGTGTTTTGTCGAGTGTTTATGCATAAAAATGGTGGTGTTTTATTCATAAAGTGCCGAATTACAAGCGCGAGTGTGGGAAAATGATATAATGTGGTGAAACATGAGTTTTCGTGTTGCTTCCAAAACTCCATCGAAGCTTTATAGTAAAGTTGCCACTACTTTACTAAAGCATGACTGGCACGAACTGACACGAACTGGACTTGACTAAGACGACTTTGACGATAACCATAGTTAAGATACAGCAGAAATAACACTGAAGACGAGGCAGTATGGCTTTATAGCTTTAGCCTGCCCGAAAGGGCAAATTAACGAAAAAAAAATAAAAAATGATTATGATTTAAAAGTAAAAACAAAAAAAAAACAATTTTCAAGTTCTGGCTGAAGCTATGTTAAAGTTAAAGGCTGCGTTACCTTAGATTATGTTCAATGTATTAATTTAATCTATAAATCGAAATTCTCTTCGAAAATTTAATTTGTTTGAACATTCATTGACTACGCTGCGCTTGCCGGTCCGTGGTCTCCACTCCAGAACTTTGCAGCCCCATCGGCCATCAGTTCTGCGTGCTTTGTGCCCTGCCCACTGTCACTTCAACTTGCTAATCCGGCAAGCGCAGCGTAGGACGTCCACCCACAAGGTGGACAGACGACCTAGTAAAGACTGCAGGAACGCGCTGGATGCGAGCCGCTTCCAACCGGTCTTTATGGGGGAGGCCTATGTCCAGCAGTGGACGTCCTACGGCTGAAATGATGATGATGATGATGATTCATTGACTGCTAAGTCATTACTACTCGCTTGTATATTTTAATGGAATAAAATTGTGTTAAATTAGCTTACAAGTTGTAAGTTGCAACATAAACTATTCATTATAAGTTACCACCTTTTAGGAGGACAGCGAATCTCTAATGATCATACTGTCATAGAATAGTTGAGTGTTATCATAATTATGCTAATAGATATATGAAACTATAGATTAAAATCAATAAAAGTAGTACAAAAATTGTTATACCGTGATGTTGCGGTTGTTTGTAGGTTTTTTTTACATCTATAGTTTTAAATATCTTCGGCTATGCATAAACAAATTGTTTTTTCAATAACGAAAGGATACATATTTCAAATGCATTTTATGCAAAATACCTTAATAATGTGAACTATTTTTACTGTATTCTTTTTAAGTTTTTTTTTTGTAATAGTATGATTGTGCCCCATAAATTACCAAAAAAACCTCTTCTATAAAATATAATACAGTCATTGATCGAAGATAGACAACATATTTTTTTTAAAATTATAAAACCGCAGAGCTTATCTTTGTATTGTGTTATATTTATAAGTTCAAGTACAAAATGAAATAAATAAGTTCTGTCATAATATAAATCCGATTCTGATATACCTATAGTAGTAGATATTATGAACAAAACTTTTATACCCAGTGTCAGAATAAAAATATTGTTCATATTCAAACCTATCTGTAACAAAATACGTTTCTTATTTGCCATGTTAATTAGTTGTGATAAATGTATGTTTCCAAAAATTATGTGTTATATTATTATAGAAAGCAAGTTGCTCATTGAAAATCATGCCTTGTACCGTTAAGGCGTTAACAGAAACCATAAGCTCTCGCTACAGATCATTTCTTTTTTAATTTATTCTTGGCCATGAAGAAAAGAACTTTACTGCTAAGAAGTAGCCAACATAACAAGGAAATAGTTGAAAATACGTATAGAAAGCGGCGGCATCTAGATAGTATTATATTATCTGTGACAGCACCTAGAAAATAAACAATTTTATTTTCTTTCCTTCCGTGAGTATTATGGCGTCTCACGTTATGCTGTTTACCGTGTTACTGAGTATTTATTTCATTTAATGATTTTTACAAGACATTGCAGTACAGTATGATATCAGGTACATGGTTATCATATTATTCCAATTGGGCGAAGTGAAAGTGTTTTTATCAAGTAATTATATAAATACTCACAAATAAAACTGATATTTATACTACACGAAACAATACTTGTCGCCATATCGTAGCACTTGTACTCGTAGGTACATAAAATCGATATAAATAATCACTAAGTACCTATGACTGCCCTGTAAATTGATGTAGTTGATGCAAATTCCAAATTTTGCTTATGTAAATTTGTTTATATGAAATTTTTCTTATGCAAAATGGTACGCAAATCCGCGGTATTTTTTTTTCTGTTACCTGTAGCTACATTTATTTGTTTTTCAATGAGTAATTTTATTATAATTCGTGAAGCAAATGTGATGTCATGCCTTGATGCAATATTATGGTAACGGCAAGGAAACGTTCTGATGATGGAAATCATACCCATTAAAAGTACATTTTACACAAATGTATAGTTGTTTTATTTCCGTGGCTACTGCTGGACGTGGATTTCTTCTTATTCTAAAGCATAAAAAATCCGATAGGCTTGTAAAGTGACTTCAATATTTATTATTTGTTTTGACCAAAGAACAGATTTTTTTTTCTTTTTTTTTCTTTGGTTTTGGCGTCGCGTTTTAGCATTTGCCAGTGTCAAGTATTTATATATTTTCAAGTTTCAAAAGTTAAACAAGTGTCCTCGTAGCTAAAGTTATAGTCAAAGTCCAGTCTTGGTCAAGTACAGTCCGTGTCAGTCAAGTCCAGTCATGCTTTAGTAAAGTAGTGATGACTTTACTATAAAGCTTCGATGGAGTTTTGGAAGCAACACGAAAAGTCATTGTTCACCACATTATATCATTTTCCCACACTCACGCTTGTAATTCGGCACGTTATGAATAAAAAACCACCATTTTTATGCATAAACACTCGACAAAACACAAGTTTTGGAAAAAAATACAACGGAGCGACACGACTCTTCCCGCGTTCCCGCCAAAACTCGACTTCAATATTTATCCTATTTACGAAATGACACATGAAAAAAAAAAACTTGCCAGGATTTTATTTTCATAAATCATTGTGGGTATAGGTACTACCCAATATCTCTGTTGCTAAACTTATGGTTAGGAGTTTTGGCGGGAACGTGGGAAGAGTCGTGTCGCTCCGTTGTATTTTTTTCTAAAACTAGTGTTTTGTCGAGTGTTTATGCATAAAAATGGTGGTGTTTTATTCATAAAGTGCCGAATTACAAGCGCAAGTGCGGGAAAATGATATAATGTGGTGAAACATGAGTTTTCGTGTTGCTCCCAAAACTCCATCGAAGCTTTGTAGTAAAGTTGCCACTACTTTACTAAAGCATGACTGGAATTAACTGACACAAACTTGGACTTGACAAAGACGACTTTGACTAAAACTAGCTACGATGGCACTTATTTAACTTTTGAAACTTGAAAATATATAATTACTTGACACTGGCAAATGCTAAAACGCGACGCCAAAACCAAAGAAAAAAAAAACTTATGGTTACATTCATTGAAAAAAAACTACAGTTACTAAATGTAGGTACTTAGTTGGTACATTTTGTACTAGATCTGACATCCACATGTTGAAATATCAATGGTTACTTAGCAAATTGATCAATTCTGATAGAATAAGAGTAAATCTCTGTAGTAGGTATCTAACGAGCAACCTATTTCTTTCACATCAATTATGTAAATTCTAAACGTTAAATAAATGCATAGTTAATAAAATACGTACAGTCGTACATATTATTATGTAGATACGCGTGTATGCATACTCGTCTAAGTATTGACCTTCCAGTTTTACGTGGTATTTCTGTCTAGCAGCTCGGAGTCTATTTTCTGAAAGGAGAAAACAACTAGGTTGTGTGACAACAAAAACCTATTGACTGATAATACTAACCTCATAAATATAAGCTTGATAGCAAATATGCGCAAGCAACTGTGTAGGTATCACTGCAATGGCCATTAACGTCCACTTCAATGCTTGTCGGTCCATGGTCTCCATTCGAGGATTTAATAGCCCCATTGACCATCAGTTCTGAGTGCTATGTGCTCACTGCCACTTCAACTTGCTAGGCTATGTCGATAACTATGTTTAGTCTACGGATCTCCTTATTACTGATTCGATCTCGTAGAGAAACCCTGAGCATAGCTCTCGTTTTGCTACTTTGAGCTTACTAATGAGACACACAGTTACATGCAACACACACTGGTCAAAGACTTTATACTTGAGGCACAGTTAATATCCCCCATCAATATCCCAAGGTGATTTAATATCATACCGTCATGTCAAGTGTTGCGAGCGCTTCTTCCAGCTCCTCGAGCGCCGGGTCATCAGGTGTGAACACCTGGCATTCCTCGAAGAAGCTCCGCATCTTCTGAGCCAGTTCTTCGTCGTATTTCCGCCGCTCATAGATGGTCGGGAGTGGCTCTGTGTCTTCAGAGTTCTGGAAACTATAATAAATAAAATAAGTATCTCCAAAAAAGTTTCGGCAGCGGCTGTGACTTTACCCTTAACCGCAAGTCTTATGAAGTTGTATTCACTATTTCGTACTGCGAAAGCCACCACAAACCGCGGCAGTTTGGACCTAGCCGCGGTTTAAGGCTAGCTTAATTTAAGCACACAAAAATGTCTTGATCTACCCAAAGTTAACAAATTTTAAAATATTTCCAAAGTTTAAAAGATAAATAAATAACTAACATAACATGTTCCATTTAAAAGCAAGATTTTCAAAAGCTGCGCGAAATCCTCAGTAATACAAATGTATTTCGTTTATCATTTCAGCAATGATAGCTCAGTGGTTAGCGCGGTAGGTTCGCATGCCAAAGGGCGTGGGTTCAAACCCCAACAATGAGCTTGAGCTGCCGGTGAAGGAAAACATCGTGAGGAAACCATAGCATGGTAGTAGGGTACTTTCTAGTACTCGGCTGGCTAGCTACCACCCTCAAGTTGAAAATCTGCCGCCAAGCATCTAACAGTGTGTTCCGGCAGCCTCACTTGAGAGCCAGTTCCATTCCAGGCTAGGTGTGCTTTACCATCATCGACCACACCTTCACTTAACATCAGGTGAGCTGTGGTCAAACAACTAGCCTGTCAACCATAAAAAAAAAAAAAACATAAAATTGGCCCTGGGAACACTGTGGGCTAAATGAGTTGCGCTGATGATGATGTTGCTAAATCCCCTGAATGTATCGATGACACTGTTTATATCTTCAAACTTTTATTTCATCAGGCGCTGCCACAGTAACAGAAATTTCAGACATAGTTAATTTGACATTAAATTCAAAACATTTTTACTGGTCCTATGTACTTGGCAGTATTGTACCGGTTCAAGGATTCCAAATATTCCGGAGAGAAGGCGTCGAGAGCAATCTTCATCTGGTCCCAAGGGTCGCAGACGCTTCTGCTCTTGTACTGCCAACAGAAATCAACTAAGTATGTATGAAACACCTAACATGCAAACTATTTAAAGTAGGTTGTAAAACAATTTTATAAATAAATATCGTAGGGCATTAGTCGCATTATGTACGTTGAAATAATTGTAGTCGTTGACTGATAACTTACTCTCCTGAATCTTTCGTAATCGATATCTGAGTCAGTCATTGCTCTCGATAGGGGTATACTAGAGTCCGTGCTGTAGGTCGCGACGTCACACTCGTCGGTGCTGGTGGAGGCCAGGCTGTTGCTCCGGCTCGCCAACGAATCGTCCGGCTCCCAGATGTAAGGAGACACGGTCACATCTGGCAGCTCTAGTTCTTCCACCATCTCGGACCGGTGTTTTGGTATCGAGTTTAAAAAGGTTTGGAACATCTGCATGCTTTGAGTATGGACTTAGTATTGCTTTACGTATAGTAGGTATATAGGTATCTACCTAAAATCAGTTATTCCGACAGAGATAGAATAAACTACACTGTCATACTAAGTAACATAATAATGAAAATATCGGAAAAAATAATTACATTTTACTTTTTTAATTGATTATTTATTTACTACCTATAGATTGAAATAATATGATACATAGTTAAAAAACATAGGAGTTATGTATTGATTTTTGTCAGCAAATTTTTCTTATCGTATCGTATAATACCAGAGGGCCTGGACAAAGTGACATTTTCTACTAGGGTTATCGCTAATCGAATGTTTGTATAGGCCCTCTGTCTTCGTTCTCGGAAGCGTAACTTAGATAAAACAATTAGCGGTTTTGTCAAAGACTTGGGGGTTTAGACTAAGTAAATGAAGACTGTATTCGACTAACGATAACGCTAATAGAAACATACATTACATTTTTGAACTTTTCTATTAGCATTATCGCTAATCGATTTAACTTTGTCAAGCCCTCTGGTTTTAGATCGAGGGGCAGCGCTATCAGTCCACCTAGGGTTGCCAGGTCGCTAAACCTAATAGCCGGACAGATCAGCCAGTTTAGCCGGACATTTGGGTAAACAATAGCTAGTAAAATTAATAGGTATGATAAAAGCGCTCGGCCACGCTCGGCGCTAGCTTGTTTGCGAAATGTAAAAAGTCTAACTAACAAAAGCCGGACACCGTTTATTTTAGCCGGGCACGCAATCCAAAAACCTGACTATGTCCGACTTTATCCGGACGCCTAGCAACGCCAAGTCCGCCCATAAAGCTTCCTAATAAATTGCACAATCTATACTTTTATCGAATAAAACAAGATATAAGTATTACGCTGGAATCTAAAACTGTTCTCACTCACTGATTCACCAAAATTACAAGTCGGAACTACAACGTTACGCAATCGTCAAAGCCTCGAAAACCTGTGGAGATACGCGGTACAGCTCACGCAGTAGAGACTAAACTGTGTCACATTTCAACAGGCAATTCTAGCAAGCACCAAAAGCGGTGAGAAACTTGAAGTTTGGTCGATAGAAACGTGACGATAACCACGCAACGGAGGCATTGTTATAGGCCTTCCTATAAACAGAACAGAGGTAGTTATAGTGATGTTTCTGGGTACCACATTTAAGACCGGAAATTTTATTTTGTGCTTTCCACAGTCACCGAGGTCCGTGACCATTGTCAACTGAACACATTTTTTTAAACTTTTTTTTAATGTTTGATTATAGCTGATGTTAACTTGACGGTGTGGTCGAAGATGGTAAAAACATCCAACCTGAAATGGAACAGTCACTGAAGTGAGGCTGCCGGAACACACGCTTGGCGGCAAATTTTTAACTTGAGGGTGGTATTAAACAGCCGATTACTAGAAAATACTTTACCACCATGTTATGGTTCCCTCGTAATGTTTTCCTTCGCCGTTATTGAGGTTTGAACCCACGCTCTTCGGCGTGTGAACCGCCACTAAATTTTTTTTGCCCCGGTTGGAAAAAATGGGAGATCTGTGGCTACTTGATTGATTGATTGATTGATTAACGCTTTATTGCACACACTAAAAAATAATACAATACAGAAGAAATAAACTTAATTAATAGGTGTAATAACTGTAGGTACAGGTAAGCTGTAGTCAAACACCTAGCCTGTCAACCATAAAAAAAAGGTGCCTACATATCTAGATTGAGTTGGGTAATTCAATTTTATGTTTAAATTATGTAGCTAGTTGTTTATAATTTAATTTATTTTCTGTAGTTTAATGCAATGTACCTGCATGTAATTAGGTATGTAGGTAGTAATGGATATTAGGCAGGAAGTGTTAATGTAATGGATAAAGCCGAGTCCCCGTGTTTCCTTGGATTAAAACAATACACGTGGCTGATTAACGTGATACGAGACGTGTTTCTAGCAAATTGGCTATTTCTTACTAATGAACTATGCGCGAATTATACATACTTACCTACATTATATGCAAGGTACTAAATAACAATTTTCTTATCTGTGTAACCTGAGTAGAAGTACTTTGATTTGACCTGTTTACCAAGTGCTTAGATATGTACCTACCTACGCGTAGATAAATCGATTCACATATTTCTAATTTGTCACGATTAAATCTACTAAGGTTAATTTTGGTGAAGGAATGTTATGCAATCTCTTTTTGTGTGTGTGACAACATTTTTTTTTTTTCTTAACTAGGTTGGTTTTTGACTATAGATCACCTGATGTTAAGTGGCGGTGTGGTTAAAGTGGCTCTCAAGTGAGAAGCTGATTTTCAACTTGAGGGTGGTAGCTAGCCAGCCGAGTATTAAAAAATACCCTGCCACTATGTTATGGTTTCCTCACGATGTTTTCCTTCACCGACAGCTCAAGCTCATTGGTTGGGTTTGAACCTGCGCCCTTTGTATGAAGCGACCGCGCTAACTACAGAGCTATCATCGCTACAAAACTAGCCACTTTTCATAAACAATGGTCATTTCAACAATTTAAAAAAAAAGTGTCATTCCAGTACTTTACTATGACCGACAACTATAACTGTTGTAAGTGTAAGTATATTATTTTTAATGCTTAGCCATACGTATTTCATAAAATAAAGGTAAATAACTAAAACAGAAAAAATACAAAAAAAAAATCTACGTTGTCAGTGTTCGGATACACGACAAAAATGAAAAAAAAAATCATTATTGTGTCAATAACCGTTCCTGTCTCATCAGAAATCACAATCGTGCACACGCCTCTTTGGCAAGTAGAGGGCATTCTTTGCGCTCTAAATGATCCGGTATAGCTCTACTCGATACTTCAGCCCCATCGGGTATATTATATAGATATTACGATCTGCTCGCGCCACAATGGCATCGGAAGTGTTTACTGTATTGTGGCAAAGTGCCGAGGTCCGAGCCGGAGTCGAAGTCACCGCCAGTCGCTCCGTGACGCCGCCGCCAGTAAACGCGTTTGCTGCTCTCAACTGCCCTTGCACTTGAAACTGCGCAGACAGTGTTGCCACGGCTCGCGCTAACGGTTACCACTACATCAGCTGTGATAGGACGCGCTTAGTGCACACGAGTCACACCACTTACTTTATTATTTTACCGTCGGACCTGTAACTCTCCGTTCCGTTCCGTTCTTCCGTTCCGAGCCTCAGTCATGCGGTGACAGCGCGCGCAAATGGACGTGCCGGCAAACGGCTCGCCGTCGCTGCGACTGCGCAGCGGCGGGAACTCCGCCAGTGATAAGAAACATGAGTTGAATCAATGCACCAGTGCAATGTCTCCGGAGACCCAGCGGCTGCTGCCGCCCACATCGGAGACAATTATGACGAAGCCATTCCCTATACGAGGTGAATAATTTTATCGTATGAATAGATCTACGAGTGGAATAGGACTAAAAATACGAACACAACTGAGACAGCTGCCCGTTGTGCCGTTGTCCCGCCACTCCCGCGGCTGTCTCTACATTTATAAAATCACTCATGGATTACATTCATCTGATTCATCCATTCACATGTTTGGAGTATATGGTTTATCCAGCCGTATCTATCGCGAATGCAGTTATCATTGCTCCACTTTATAGCAGACAGGTCGTCTAGGTAATGAATTCGCATTCCATTGCCAAAAATATTTTATCAAGTGTTTATGAAATCCGGGCATTGGCAGCTTTCGATTTTACAAGACGTCAGTTCTTTTCTTGGTCTGCTGTAAATATTGTGGTGCCATTGTCGAGGCGTCCGATGGACACCCTTGGTCATTCTTCAAACCGGATTGCGACGCGGTGCTTATTACCGTTTATTACTGAGCTTTACATTCTGTGGCTTTATTTTGTATTGATGTCATTCCAATGCCGAATCGATGTTCATTTGTTAAATTAAAAATGACTGGAGAATTAAGAGTCGTTGTTAAACAAAGGACATATTACATTACTAGCTTATGACCGCGACATCGTCCACGTGACTTTAGAATTGGGTTCAGAAATAATTGGAACATGTATGAGTAACGAAAGTAATAAACAGTTAGATTAACATTTATAGGATACCTACCTACCTTTATCCCAATAAAATGAATGAACTACAGAACGTAACCACTTGAAGTTTAGATGTGTCCGTAACATTATTCCGGAATAAAAGCCCATTAACTAAACTTTCAAATGAAATCATATAAATTTTAATCATTTTAAATAAAAAGTATTATAGTCAATCTAAATTACATACAATACCTAATATGTGTTCCAAATTTAATCCAAAACCGTTTAACCGTTTTTGCGTAATTGAGTAACAAACTTTCACATTTATAATATCCATTATTATATGTACCTATATACCTATCTATTTAGATTCCAGGAAATTTAGTACCCTTCATACCTATTTGGTATAAAATTTGTGATTAACGAGTTTCATTTAGTTGTAAAGTTTATAGACTTAAAAACAAGAAACTGGTGTCGTATTACCTACTCTTTGTTATTGTTAGTAGGTACCTACAATATTGTGGTTATTTTTATCGTAATCCCCGGGGGTTAAGTCCCTCACTTCTTTATCTACGCCTCGGACGGCTGAAGAGAGTTCTTTATTCATTCTTTCGATAAAACGCGTTATATTTTGTAACCAAGATCCTAAGATAAAAGTACTAATGAGTTCTATACAACCTCTACTCGTTAAGTATTTTTATTAGTGAGCAAAACGGTAGTGTGCAAAACTATAATTCACTTGAAGATATCGTTTATCTTTTTCAGTATTTACGAAACATTCTACTGGTGACGATACAAATAATAGATATGAACGAGTATCTCTATGAGTGCCTACCTATGTTATTGATCTTGATAGCAATGTTTATACAAGATATTTACTTATAACAAGATATTACGACCTAATCGATATAATCATGTGATTTGCGAGATTTTAGTTGCTATGTACAATTTCTCCATTCAACTGTTTTATATATTTGCAACTGCAGTTAGTTCCCGATTTATTGAATACTGGCAGTCCGTCTCGGCTTTGTAAACAAAAGTCTGCCTATGTTACTCAGTGATTGTGTAGTATTTTAATGATGAAGAAATTATTCAGATCGGTCCAGTAGTATCGGAGCCTATTCCTAACTAAAACTAACAAACAAAAAATCAAATCTTTCCTCTATATCAATAGTGTAAATTATCTCTATTGTCATGAAAATAAATATGGTATGTATCAACATTTTATTTTAATTCGATTTAATTTTCTGTTGAGTTTTGATAATATAATTGCTCACATACTAAAGTCTAGGAATATAAATTATCGGCGGAGTAGGTCGTGGAGTGAACGCCCGAGTATCGAACAACTAAAAATAAGTTTATCAGCGTATAAATTAACATGTTACGGGTAAAACAGCTTTACACCGCGAAGAGCATGTGTTTATCCTACCTACTACATTCATTTCCATTGCTGAAAAAATAATGCTGGATCAATAATTACTCCTTGTGGTACCCCTATATTATTACTTACGTGTAAACAATAGACATAAACAATACAAATAATCTTTAAAGTATGGCAGAGTACCTCTAGTATCAAAATCCAGTATATAAAATAAACAATATTATGACAAACTGGGGATCTAAAATGAGTAGTTATACAATATCAAACGCTTATGTCGTTCCAATAAATACAATCATTAGCAAGTTAGATAGGTTAAACAATAAACAACAAAGAGTTCTGGGTGTTCAAGGTCCAAACTGACGCTGCTGGCACAGAATAACAGTTTAGGTATATACTTACTGCTAATAAATCATTGTTGGCACAAAAAACCTAAACAAATCTGCCAGACCTGACGAAACTGGATAAACGTAGCAAGTGACAAAACGTCACTTCAACGTGTGAAAAATCAATTCACAAGTTTCTACGACGGTGTTGTATACATAACACAATATACTGCCAGTATCACGTTTTACTTACGTCATTAAATTAATGACAATCGATCAAAATAAAATTACAACATTTCATCTACTAAAAAAGATATACGTTTGGCTACTAACTTGCCTTATAGAAACCGATGATGTGGATGATGGGGATGGAGCAAGTCGATCTGGGAGAAAAATCTATTCTAGCCTTCAAATGCTCAGATTGTAGTTCACAGGAGACTAGGAGGCCGGCAGCGAGTTCTATTCTTGAACTCGTAAACGTAGTGCGTGTGAGTATATCTGAAAATCGTGACTAAAATCATAGAAAAAAACACTTAGTTGAGTAACAATGATTAGTACTTATACAAGAAAATCTAATTGCCTATAGAATTAATATATAGGACGACTCTTAGGAACAACCCTAGCACAAGAAAAAACAGTTACCACAATTTTTTTGGAACCACGCTGATAAAGATAAATTTAAATATAAAGTTTATTTGTTTAAAACACGAGTAAAATTATTGGAGATACAATATATTATGTAGATGAATAAATTACAAACACTGAATACGTTATTATTGTACAGTTTCACCCACGTTTTCCGGAATAAAAAGTAGCCTATGTTAATCGAGAGTACAAACTATATCAAATACCTATTACGAATATCATCAATCACAAACTTTCGCTTCTAAAATACTAGTGTGATTTAAGACCTTACAAATACCGCTCTTAATATTGTGTCCTTATTTTTATCACAAAGAATTTAACTACAATTGAAATTTTAGTAAGACTCATTGTGAGAGTATTAAGTAATATGTATATAAGATACTCGATGACGCGCACGCCTACATACATCAGGCAGTTCATGGCTAGTGTATTCCAGTTCCTAGCCACAATATTCAAGTGGACGGATATCTTCATTTTGCAAAATAATAATAATCTAGCCGTCTAGGTTGCATCCATCTTCTTCGCCGAGACGTATGTAAGAGAATTTTCATCGCAGGAAGTTACTAACCTGTTATAACCGGTTGGCGGTGATTTCAGAGTTAGAGCTCAAGTAATCTCAACTAGTTTTGAGATCTCTGTCTCAAAATATAATGAAGATTGCTATGGTGATTACTTACCTGTCATTTTTAACCACTGAAACTAATTTGTTACATACATAACTAATATGTTATGAAAAAAGTATCATAAGCATTTTACTGTCCATTGATAAACGTAAGCATCTTCTCATGATGTGTTTAAGCTTGATTGGCAGGTTTCTGATTAAATTATCCGCCACTTCAAGCAGGTCGTCTATCATCAAAAAACTTTCCTCAAACTTTTGATACGAAAATGTCTAGAAATTTATAACGTTTGTTCAGTAAACCTATTTTTCATGCCTCTTTAAATAAATTGTCATGCCAAACTTTCAAACGTCTTGTGAAGATTACTCGCGTAAACAAACAAAGGTTAGTGTTGCGACTAGTGACAACACTTCTCGATATTCAGTGTCCGATATTTGGGGTTACCATGACCTCTTGCCAGCGTATCCCTCTCTTTCCCTTATTAGCCTATTCCACCTTTCTGATTCCTGGTAGGTACCTAAGAACTTTGTAGTGTAATGGGCTTCTAAATTTTAGTTCACGCAGTTCATCTGGCACCAGAGACACGGCGCGCTATCATAAACAGTTTTTATCGTCAAACACATAACAAAGACGCGGTAGAAAACCTCGAATATTTTCAACGGTTTTAATTTATTCAAAGAACAGTTGGCTTGGTATTGGAACGATAATGCGCAGGATCACGGACGGCGAGCGTGCGCGGCTGTCGGAGCACTCGTGATAACCGCGAACTAATTGTGTAATGTAAACCGGTACCTACTGAATACAACGATGTTTAGAGATGTGGACTTCGGCTCTGCGCTCGACTAGGTAATGCACGGTACAAAGCTAGGCCAAAACTATAACAAATTCTCAAAACGAATTTAGACTAAACCCGATAGTTTTTGTAAAGAACTACCTACATTTTGTTGTTAGGTACTGCTACAAACTGTTTTCTTTTATTTTTTATGCAAAATTAATAAGACGATAAGTGGCGATAAGGGATAACGCACGTCCATGACCATAGCAGCGACACACAGAACTTTGAGTAGCAAAACAAAGCTCAGGGCATCGCTGCTTTCGCGCTCATGACTTCGAGACTTTCGATGGTTAGTCGCGACAGCCCTGTAATTTCGTTAGCTGCCCTATAAACCGGAACACCAGTAATGTTTACACACTACTGCTGGGCGGCAGCATATCTGATACTGCAGTATAACCTACCTAGACGACCTCCTCTACGGAAGGAAATCTACCACCAAATAGAATTGTAATCGTCTTAGACAAACGAAACTAAAAACTAAGCAAAGTAACTAAGCTAGGGACTGCCGTCACGGTACAGTTTAGCGATACTTATAGAGCACAAATTAGAAAAAAATAAAAATTAAAATTTACTCCTATATTGTATTAAACTATCCATGTGTTTTTTAATCTATGCCTGTATACTTGTATAGCTATTGATTTATGTGAGAATGTGGTTAAATCTTGCCGATTTCAACGATGTTTTGGCTGAATTATAGAGTGTGACTAATGTTTTAAGAAGTAAGAAATGATTCGTCATTTTTAGATAATAAATGATAACGTCATTTTTAAATTCTGCTACCATGTGAATTATATCTAGATATACAGGGTTTTCCTAACCTTGTGAATTTTGTAATTTAAATAGATTAGAGAAAAAAATTAGAATGACTTTACATAAAGACGACTACTAATAGTAATGTATGGGTTGACAGATTGACTTTTAATGATATCATAATATTTTTTTTTTGAGTTACGAAAAAACACAATCAATATGGTTAGTACAAGAAACAAAAAATGAAACATATAGAATCTTACATTGAAACCTATACGAACAATAACCATCCTTTTATCAAGTTCTTCATGGTAGTTTCTACCTTGATAAAAGTTGTTGTAACTTGTAACTTGACATTTATTAAAGATGTCACGTCACACATTTGGCAAATTTTCCAATTATGTATAGCTAGACAGTATGGCAGAATTTTCAGTATTAACAAAATGCTTGTTTTGAAAACACGTTGGCAGATTATAAATAGCTCCAAAAGTAGCACGTTACCAAAATACTTTGTTTTGATATAGGATCACAGGTTAACAAGGATCAAATGTTATTGAGTTAGGTAAATATATTTGTCATGCGTCACAACTGTACAATACACGTTTAATAATAATACATGTTTTAGTAAAGTGATTAAGTTTTTGGCTGCCAATATTACGCCCATAATAGCATTTGTAGCTTAGCCGTTTATATCACAGATCAAAAGAATAATATAGCTCAGGCTGTCGACACCTTCGAAGAACAATTTGAATTGTTGTGACTCAGTCTGACTTACAAACTTTTTAGGTAAATCCCCACCCACCCACCTTGCTAGGGTTTTATAAGACAAGTTGTATGACACCATACCTACCTACCAACATAACTAAGCACTAAAGGAAGAAACAATGCTAATTTCTTATTTCATTACGAATGCTAGAATCGCCAGCAAATGCTCAACCAAGCAAGTTCGGGTGCTTTAATAGGTTTAACTGTTTATATGAGTCAAATGTATGAGATAAAGCAGAAAATAAAAAATCTGCTAATAAAATAATATTACTATTTATTCTAGACCCTCAAAGTCCATGAAAGTTTACAGTGTCCGAATGTCAGACTGCGCTTGTAAGCACAATGTAATCTACACGAATAGTAAATACATGAAGATGTAAATCTAATGCTTCAAAATTTCCATGATGTATTTATAGATTGTATTTATTTATATCTAGACATTATCATCACTTTTTTAGAGAGAATTATCGCGGCGGCGGCGGAGCGTCGGCGTCGATGCATTGCGATATTTGGTTGCATAACAATGATAAATATACATATTCAAGGATTTAGTATATGTCTCATGGATAGGTTCCGTTAACTACAGATCAACAGATGCCTGTTTCAGATTTGCCTAAAATATGTAGGTAGGACAAGCATAGATTAAAAAGTAAAAAAAATGCATCTGACACCAGTACCTAACAGAATTCGCAAATTTCAACTTTGTCCGACCTGTGGAAGATCCTTATATCCATTCATTAACTAGAAAAAAACAATTTCAAATCTAACGACTTAATTCAGATTTACTAATAAATCTTCGATCGAGTTACCTTACAAACAAAAGAGAAACGGGTAAATCGTTTGGGAGCTACGATGCCACAGAAAAACACACAAAAACATTTATGTTAGCATAGAATACAACCTTATTACACACCAAACATACATCCTCCGACGCAACAATGTGGTGTTATAAGTTTTCGTCGTTAGTGTACGTCGGAGGATAATGTTGTTTTTTATACATAAAAATATACAACAGCTTCCATATAGTCCGATAGGTGTCTAACTTAATTTTTTTTATTATTCAATTAACAGGTGATGATGTATGGCGTCTAGGTATTTCCTAATCCTAATATAAATAATATAACCTACCTAAAGATAACGGTCGGTGCATGATCTGATCACGCTGGTTGCGGCTGCAATAAGTACCTAGTTCTGGAAAAACTTGTAGAGACGAGTTCACCGAGTTTTATCTGTTTTATTGACGCGCTGTATTTTTTAACACACTTTTATTAGTTTTACTTGTAACTAAGTAACAATGTAATCAAGTCTTGGATATCAGTTTTAATCCACTTCTAAAAGTCGTATCGGAATGAAACTTTGTGTGTAGGTTGTAGGTATATGTAGCTTGAATGACAAAAATGTAATTTAGTATCTTGGGATCTGATTGATCTTAAGATGATTCCAGAAGGTGGATAGTGGAACTCTTCAGTAAGCCCCTCGAGTTTGGGATCACAGATCGTTTTGACGAGTCCCACTTTTCTAAAAGCGTGGGCTAAGTATAATTAATTATCTCTATAGACATTTGAATAGTCCATAGCGAAGTATTGCACTGTGACTGAAATTAAATAAAAAAAGACAGAAACTACTTACTTATGGTTGATTGACAGGATAGGTTTTAACCATAACTTACCTCAGCCTCGATCACGAACGACTTGCGAAAAAGTATTCGTATCGACATCGACAAAAATTTGTATAAGATTTGTATAAAGCCCCTATCGTGCGTAAAAGTAACTAAATTCAGGGCATGATAAAACGCAAACCATTTTAGAATTTAAAAAAACGAACCCCACCCCAGTAACACCGGATCTGGATGTCCAACGAACGTACTGACAGTAGTGAAACTAATACGCAGTATTGGACCTACCGATGAACTCATTCTCGTCCGATAACTAGCATCACGTGCTCGCTGCATATTATCGAGTGCCACTTATGAGTGAACAAATTGACAAAAGCCAATAAAATACGTACTTAATACAAGTTTACCACAGTTGCTCACAACACAAACTTACACTAATATATCAATTAACTAAGTAAAATTTGTAGATACGTTTACTGGGGATTGAGTAAAGTCACACGTCGGTTTTTCGAAACTAAGGCACATGAAAATAAGTTTATTATGATCTTAATAAAATAATTATTAGCTGCGCTCCGCGTATTCCAAGGTATGCATCACATATTCTACAGTGACGGAAGATTCGCCTCTTCAATCAGTGTGTCCTGACATAAAGCGCTGAGACGTGGACGCTCACACATGATGCACAAAATTAGAATAACACAGAGAGCCATGGAGAGTTCGTTGCGTTGCATGCGTTAATCTCTTACAACCAGGAGAGCGTATCGTTCATCTCATTACTTTTACACAAAAAATATTATAATTTTTTTAGTTTACAAAAAAAAGTTTGTATGTTACTGATAGATCTCTATCAGTTATCTGGGTCATTGTATACACGCGTTGCTCAGTTTGGGGCTAGATGGCGCTGTATAAAACGTGATTTACTTTCGCTTCCACCAACTGTGTTACTCAGGCTAAAATTTGTTTAGTAGCCTATCTGTATTATCGGCTTAACAACCTCGAGATAGCAATTGCTATGCCAAAAGCTATAGGGAAAATATAACAACAATTTCATTACCAATTGTTCCCTAGAGATCCATTGTTAGACGAACCGATACCTGACACGATAGTAACTGATAAGTAAGCTGTGTCCTAAGCACGTTACTCTTTTTAACCCCTGACGCAAAAACAACGGGGTATTATAAGTTTGACGTGTCTGTGTGTCTGTCTGTGGTATCGTAGCTCCCGAATGGACAAACCCTCAGACAAACCGATTTTGATTTTGTTTGAAAGTTGAATTAGTCGAGTGTTCTTAGCTATGTTTGATGTAAATCGGTCCAAGATGGTCGCCGCCACAAAATGGCGGGTAACATATTTTTTCACAGCTCCCACAAAACTTTCGGACATGTTTCCTCACGATGTTTTCCTTCACTGTTTGAAGTCATCGGTAATACGCACATAGCTTTTTTCTGTTTTATTTGATGGAGTTTTGTTGACATTCGACTATGTCACTCCCATAATAACATAATACATGTACCACTCTTCGCACAACATCTATCACTGTCCAAAAAGATGAAGGTACAGTTTTATTAGACCTCTGGCTTCTTTAGATATCGGCGTAGCCAGGAGACTATTACACGCACCCAATAAACAACAACAAAACAACAAACAAAACACATCGTGAGGAAACCATAGCATGGTGGTAGGGTACTTTCTAGTAGGTACTCGGCTGGCTAGCTACCACCCTCAAGTTGAAAATCTGCTGCCAAGCATCTAACGGTGCGTTCCGGCAGCCTCACTTGAGAGCCAGTTCCATTCCAGGCTAGATGTGCTTTACCATCTTCGACCACACCTTCACTTAACATCAGGTGAGCTGTGGTCAAACACCTAGCCTGTCAAAAATTAATAAAAAAAATTATAATTTTTAATGTCAAACTATTGGAAGTTCTGCCGTACAACCTCGTTCCCAGCGTTGGATTTCGTACTATAATTATAGTATTTGTACTACTATTTCATGCTCCGTACTAGATAATATCCATACCTAAGGATAGTACGGAAAAATACTACAATTTTGTTACTTCACTTAGAAAAGACCAAAATAGGTAAATATAACACCCGTTTATAGCCAAACCATCTGTAAAAAAAAATCATTGAGTACAATACTTCTTCTTCATCTTTTTTGATTTTGGCTTCGCATTTTGTCTTAAAATTGTAACTTGCCACTGGCAAATGTTGGGGTGCGACGCCAAAATCTAAGAAAAAAAATGCAGCAAAAGTGGCAACTGTACCGATTTTATTCTTTCGTATACTCGCAGTTTAGGAGAGATGTTTTTATGATTACATGCTAAGGCTGAAGAAAATAATAGTCAAGAACTTACATATTTAGAACAAGAGTAAATTTTGTATAAACATGTTGATTCTAACTATCTATTTTATTGAAATTGATTGATTTAATAGCTTTTTTTTAAACAAAGTAAGATTTAAAAAAATGTGTACTATCGGCGTACTACTATTTTGATGGTCTTGTACTATATTTTTGAACGTACCCGAATCCAACCCTGCTCGTTCCGGACACATTCGGTTAGAATGTACGCACATAGCTTAGAAAAGACAGAGGTGCGTGCCGTGGGATTCGAACCCAGGACCTCCAGATTGGAAGCCGTTTCGAAGTATTGCAATCACAAACACCATGTCCATTACACGAGATTTTTGTATACATAATTATAATTATGTTTAGAGATGTCTGAATCCTACGTCATATTTGCCCAACGTCAAGGTCAAGTTGATGTTTCACTTCTGGTGAATGAAAAACAAATATATGCTACTATGTAATATAGTATGTCACCGTCACACTCTTGTACTTACCTACTCTACCTTTAGAAGATCATGTAGGTAAGTATATAATCCTACAATGGCGCGACGCACCAATGTCAAGGTCGCGGTAACGTTGGCCGGAGGTAACGCTCTTGCGTATTATCTATTCTGTGGTCGAAGTAAAATTAGTACTTGCTTCCCATCCGCTATGTCTCGTCTACTCTCATATAACGAATTTGGCAGATCTTATTTATGATATTAAAGCATCTACTAGTAACTATTTTACCCTGTAGGTACGTCCTACGGCAATCATTTTTTTAAAGAAGCTTGTTTAATTATTCAGGGTACAAGCTATGTCCATTACATTGGCTGTTTTGTTTTACTTATGCGGATTACTCACGTTTGATAAGGTCGGATCTCTCCGTGCTCCGACTATAGTTTCATATAGACTAAGGTCACATCCAGTGACCTTATGATTTAAAAACAAAAATGTGTTCAAATCACCTCAGTTTCCTCATTACAAACATATACGCGCTATATAATCTAATATAATATGTGATCATCAACAATAAGATAGAGATTTTTAGGATTGCGTACGTAGGTAGGTAGGTACCTACCTAAATAGTAAATACTAAGTAGTAATAGTATTTAATAAATAAGCCAAGAGCGAGTTGTTTGTATGTAGTATCATTGCCGTCGAGGTGTCCCGAACAGTACAAAAAAAACAATAAAATTGATCGTAAAATCATAGATAAATTTTGTTTGTTATAGTCTTGTTTATATTAAGTAGTACATAGGTACATCGATTCATTTATTTATCAACTCTTATGCAAAACTAGTTAAGCGTGGAAAACTCATATCGCACCAACTTATCAGGCAATTATAAAAGGTTATCACCTAGTGCCTACTGCCCAGTTCATCTCTGTAAGTTCGCAATCGCAACCTGTGACGCATAATCTCGATGGTTTTTCAGAGGTAATCAATATTTTCTAAATTTGTTGGTTATCTCTATTTTTTTATTGTAATTACTGTCACCCGTACTAAATAACGACGTTACTTTTGAGCTGTGGTAATTTGTCTTAACAGCCAGTTGCTAGTACAAACTACATAGTTTTTACAATAATCCAAATAGTAAAGTTTTAAACAGAAAAACTTCCTTAAAATTCGCGCCATGCTTATAAATGAATACGTTCCGTTTCTCTCGCCAAATAGAATAGTCCAAGAGAAAGTATCTTTAGTTAAATTCACAAAAGACCTTAGTAAACTTTTCTAGCAACTTTAACTGTTTATTTTATTTGAATAGTAGTAAAAGTAGTTTTTAGGTTAATAATTTTCCCTAACCAAAAAAAAGATAGCAAAATAAGTCTCAGTAAGTACATTGAGCAGATAAAACCATTTTACATAAACATTAGAAATAAACTGTGAACGATATCTGGAATGGACTTTGTCTATGCCTAGAGAACTGTTATTGGTCAATCGATCACAATTTGACGTTGACAGTTCACGTCACGTCTTCGGGCTGGTGAGACCGGACGGTCGATTATTAATTTCAATTTTAATAATATTAATTTAATCGTAATTTACTTAATATCAGTGTGAATAAATTATTGACGCAACAATGGATACAGAGGACAAACGTGCGGAAGGCTGGAAGTATCTAAACAAGCAATATTTTGGAGATGGTCAGTGAAAATTCATATTCGCTTATTTCCTTATGGAATTTCGCAGTTCACCGTGTTGTCGTCACAAGGACATGGTATTTGAAAGACCAGCATACATAAAGCTCTACGTATAGTTTCAGCTAGACATCAGGAAGTGATCAATTACACGAATTGACGCGACAAAATACCAAGACATGTATGGAGATTTTATCATTAATTTTATTGAAACTTTATCTGGTACTAATTAGATCGATAGCTATTATCGAAGAATTTTAAAAATAGGTCAAGCCGATTGTTTTATTGGTATTTACCATGCTATTCTTAGATACCTGATAATGGAATAATGTAAAACAATATTGTTGTTATTGTGAATGAAAACTCTTGTTATCCATAAGATTGTACATACTCATTCCAATTCTATAATTTACTTTACAGTCGTAAAAACAGGATACAAGTCTTGTCCCCTACCTGTAACCAAAAACTATATTATATCTTTGCACACCATTTTACTTGAAACATACTATAATAGTATTTATTGTAAGTACTCATTATTTTCAAGAAGTTTTACAACAATTTGATTGTATATTATAGTTTATAGTGCATTAAAAGTATGATTTAATATACAACACATAGCTCATAATGTTCTCTATTTATGCTTATTATTCTGTTGATATGCCATAGTATACAAATTTATTTAAAACAATTAATTTTAAGATCCTATATTTCTATTGTCCCTAGGAGAACGAGCAAACTATGTGAACATCCCCCATGTGATAGCCATGGTCGGGCTCCCAGCTAGAGGGAAGACATACATCTCAAAGAAATTGTCACGATATCTCAATTGGATAGGAATCAATACTAGGGGTAAGTAATATCATTTCTTAGTAAGAAAATTATATACAAATATGCAAACACCAGACTTATAATGAAAATATGATGACTTTTGTGCCATTGCTATATGAAACATTAATAATGTTGTTAATATCCAGAACTATGTGTATCCAGAAATATGTGTTAAAAGCAAATATTCTTCTTGGACAGTCAAATTGAACTATAAATATGAGTAAAACTGTCAAATAGTGGTACTTGATAGCAAACAAAACCAGTATAATTATTCAGTAACGTAGATAGTTTATCAAGCGGCTTACTATTCCCTTATCACTTTATTTAATGCTAGTTTACAATGTTTCGCTGTAACAATGTATAAACTGTGAAGTGGCCATCAAGCCAGTGTTTTCAATAGCCACAAGATTACAGTTTATTAGGGCTCCATTGTTTAAGTAATTCCATTATTTATGGTCATTTTACATACCATATAATATACGGAATCAATTAGGCAAATCCATTTCAGCTTCGCTGGTGTTTTATAATATTACTAAATAATGTTTCTATTTGCACTCCTCTTACTTACTTTTTCATATTTTTTTATGATGTCTTGATGATGATCTTGTTTTATTTCATCGCGACTTTTGTGAATGTCTGATTCGGCTCAGAGGTCTGGCATGTATGCTGGGAACGGTCCCAGCATAAAAATACTATTTCTAAGTTTTTTAGGAGTAGTGGAATTACAAACTTTTTGAAACTCGTCATTAAATAGATATATTAAAGTAGCGATGTCCTGGCTTTTACTTTGTTACTCAAAATTAACATTATTACCTTAATTACTTACTTAAAAAATGTGTCGTCTTTTGATTTCAATAAAGGGGATATCTATAAATTACATCACTCATTAAAGGGAGAGAGTGTGTCAAGATATTTTGACATGTGTTAGCTTTAAGCTTTGTAATATCATGTGTAAATTAGAAAATTACTGTATTTTAGGTAAGTAAATGATTTTAGACCAGGGAATTCTACAAATATGGGACAAGGTATGGGGAGGGTTCCAAAACTATATACAAATAAAATATATGGATGGCCTAAAGAATTAAATGCATCTAGTAATGAAATCCTTTCTTCGTTCCAGTGTTCAACCTGGGCGAGTACAGGCGACATGCCACTACTGCCTACACCAGTCACGAGTTCTTCCGCGCCGACAATAAGGTGGCCATGGCCATTCGGCAGCAGTGCGCACTGGACGCATTACATGACGTCTGCGAGTGGCTCGTCAAGGGCGGGGAAGTGGCCGTCAGTATACTTTCACTCACAATTAACAGACGTGTGCGGTCCAACGAGTGCAAATGAGAGGGATATAAAGTCTCTAATTTGAAATGAGGACGTTAAGTCCTCACATCCGACGTATATCGTGCATTTATTCCTACTTGGTGGTGGCAGATTGCCTCACCAGGGGTACCACCACAGTACTAGATATTCTGCTACCAAGCAATTCGGTATGTAAAGTTATTTATTTTATATTTTTTACTGATAGTAAACTTTATTTCATGAAACTAGTTTAAATGTTTTGGCTTTCTATGCGGTAGTTTAATTTTAATACGTTTTTAAACTTTTTATAGTTATGACGTCATGAGGTCGGCTGAAGATGTAGAATATGCCTTTGCCATATCAAACAAAAAGTATACAAATACATTTGACACATTTGATTAACTTTGACAACAGAACTGACAAGTCTAAAAAGTTGCCCGACCAGGTGACGTCATGAGACATCAATTGAAAGTCAAGTTTAATTTATGTTTTATACTAAAATAAACCCCACCACATAGTTTACAGAGTTTTAAACGTAAAAATATTGTACAGAAATGTACTATTTCGAAATGGTTTTGGAATCTGTAAAGTTTTTTTTTTTCTTTACATACCGAATTGTGTAAACATTTTCTGTGTTTCGGTGTACTGTATATATTATAGGGCTGTTGAGACTAAAGTAATGAGCGCCAAAGCAGCGATGCTCTGGATTTTGTTTTATTACTCAAAGTTCCGTGTGTCGCTACAATGGTCATGGACAGTTATCTATTACCATCAGGAGAGCATCTCATCAACATTACTTTTACATATAAAAAAATCCTGGATGCCACAGGTTTATTTGTCTCTTGTTCGTCAAATAGTCAGTCGGCCATAGATTGCGCGAAAAAAAATTTGGAGGTCTGAAAATATTAGGCGTCTACAGACATCATAATTTGATGCATGATATGAGGGCCTAATAATTGTCAAATTGCGAAAATCAAGGATTTAGCAAAAAAAAATTGTGGCCGTAAACTGAAACTAAAACTGACGTTAGTGGTATTTTTCATACAGAAAACTTGATAAAAGTTATTCGAGAAAAGATCTGCGTGATAGATAGATATGAATTTGTATAACATCCTAAGAGTAAAAAAGGTAACCGCAACGACTCTGGCAAGAGTATCAGTTTAGCTAAAAAAAATTAATCCGTCTTTGCGTTAAAGTGCATATTCTCCGGCAGGTGTTCGACGCGACAAACTCGACGCTGGACCGACGGCGGATGATCCGCGACATTGTCGTGCATAAGATGGGCTTCAAACTTTTCTTTGTCGAGTCCATATGCGACGACCCCAGGATCATTGAGCAAAACATTATGGTAGGACACAAAGATCTTTATGTGATAACAGACTTTCATTTGATAGCCGTCTCGCCTTACGATTATTCACAATGCATTCTACGATAGACATTACGACTTGTGGATACGCAATCATAGGCTTACGTTTAACCGCCATCTCACCTGATATTGAGTGATGATGTGGTCTAAGATGGAGCATGCTTGTCTAGAAGATGCCGATTCACTCTCGGCTTGAAGACACCCAGATTATATCCAACCGGGAACATCCACCCAGGCAGCGCATTCCACTGTCTAGCAGTCCGCACAATGAACGTGTAATCAAATCGTTTCGTTCGAGTTTTTGGAAGGTCGACGATGAAACGATGTCGCTTTTTTTTTGAGCATCTAGCTGCCCGATAGACAAAAGAGCGTGGAGGTATTAGACGATGTTGACTAAACCATTTTCTTCTCAATTCCAGGAAGTAAAAGTAAGCAGTCCGGACTACACCAACATCCAGAACACAGACAATGTCTTAAACGACTTCCTACTTCGAATAGAACACTACAAGGAGAAATATGAACCTTTAGACGAGGCGTTAGAGTCGGAATACAGTTTTATGAAGATCTACGACACGGGGGAGAAAGTTGTAGTTCACAAACACGAAGGACATATACAGAGCCGAATAGTTTACTATTTGATGAATATACACATTGTGCCCAGGACTATTTACTTGACTAGGGTAAGTGTTACGTCACTGTTCTTTTTGTTGACAAGATATTTTGCTTGAGGCGCTTTATTTAGGTTTATGACTGTTTTATAGCATTCAAGTTTTGTACTTAAGCTTCTAATTTAATTTTCTAACAAATCTGTTTTTTACATTTCGAAGATTATTAACGTTTTGACGATTATCAACGTATTTTGTATCAACATTCAGACAAAGAACATACTATCGTACCAAAATAAAAAGCGTTAAATTTTGGAGGCCTAATTTACAGATTTCTTTGCAATGTTCGTCTAATAAATTTCAATTTAAAAAAAACAGCAAAATTTTGAATAAGCTTCAATCTTTCAACTAACTAATCATTGTAGCGATATGAAATTAATTTTGGACAGGCTGGGTGTTTGACCACAGCTCACCTGATGTCAAGTGACGGTGTGGTAAAAGATGGTAAAGGACACCTAGCCTGGAATGCAACTAGCTCTCAAGCGAGGCTGTCGGAACGCACTGTTAGATACCTGGCGGCAGATTTCCAACTTGAGGGTGGTAGCTAGCCAGCCGAGTAATAGAAAGTACCCTATCACCATGCTATGGTTTCCTCACGATGTTTTCCTTCACCGGCAGCTCAAGCTCATTGTTGGCGTTTGAACCCACGCCCTTCGGCATGCGAACCTACCGCGCTATCATCGCTAAAAAACTTAAAACGTAGTGCTTATATCCTATTTGATCCGCAGCATGGGGAGAGTATGCACAACATCGAGGGTCGCATCGGCGGCGACAGCGCGCTGTCCCCGCGCGGGCGGCAGTACGCGGGCGCGCTCGCCGCGTACATCGACCAGCAGCGCATCCCGGGACTCCGCGTCTGGACCTCGTGGATGCGCCGCGCCATACAGACCGTGAAGGACGTGCGCGCACCGCAGGAACGGTGGAAGGCATTGAACGAGATCGACGCGGTAAGAAACTTTTAACAAGTCCTATCACTGTAATATTAGATATTCTGCCACCAAGTTGTAGTGTGCAAACATCACGGCGTTCCGGTTGAAAGGGTGGTGCAGCTAGCGACATTACAGGGCTATTGACATTTGAGACTAACCAATGTCTCCAACCCCAATCAAATCAGCGTAGCTTAGAAAAATAAAGCGAAAAGTATGCAGGGATACTTTTAATCAGTCAGCATTATTTTAAGGGATCATTTTGTACATTAAAACAAACAACTTTTGTACTTATAACCTTTATCAAAATACAATAGACATCCCAAAAAAAAAATTTTTGTGGTACTTCTAAGATTTTTAGTTCTCTATTGCTTCATCGTAGTGCGAGATATGTTGTTATTTTAATTTTTGCCAATATTTTTGTTGCAGGGCATCTGCGAAGAGATGACATACGCGGAGATTCAGCAGAAGTACCCGTCTGACTTCAACGCCCGAGACGCGAACAAGTTCGCGTACCGGTACCCGCGCGGGGAGTCCTATGAGGACCTGGTGGCGCGGCTGGAGCCCGTTATTATGGAGCTGGAGCGGCAGGGGAACGTGCTGGTAGTGTCGCACCAGGCCGTCATGCGGTGTCTTCTCGCTTACTTCCTGGACAAGTCTGCCGGTGAGCAACGTCAAATTTAACATTACAAAATAAACCAGAACTCTAATGAGTTTCTACTTCTGGTTTATTTGGTATCTGGAGGTACTCCTCCAGATTGGAATTATCCAAACAATCCAAAGTGTCTGTACCCTTTATAATGGGATAATTTAGTAAGATAAAGATGAGTTAAAGAATAATCCATACAAAATTAATATGAAGGGCATCATGGGTACTACATTTTTGAATCCAGTATCGACAAATGAAGTCAAGCTTATTATAGTAAACCTTAAAAAAACAAATTCTGAAGGTGAAGATGGCGTTGCTACTAAACATCGTGAGGAAACCACAGCATGGTGGTAGGGTACTTTCTAGTACTCGGCTGGCTAGCTACCACCCGTTAGATGCTTGGCGGCAGATTTTCAACTTGAGAAAATCTGCCGCCAAGCATCTAACGGTGTGTTCTGGCAGCCTCACTTGAGAGCCAGTTTCATTCCAGGCTAGGTGTGCTTTACCATCTTCGACCACGCCTTCACTTAACATCAGGTGAGCTGTGGTCAAACACCTGGCCTGTCAACCATAAAAAAAAAAGTTATTAAATTCTGTAAAGAAGGATTGTGTGAAGTACTTGCGTTTATTGTGAATCTTTCGTTTGAGCACGGCTGTTTTCCGTAAAGGCAAAAGACCGCCATTTGTAAAAAAGGCGACAGATAACCTAAAAAAAATAGAACATGTTTACACGCTATGTAGACGACCTCCTCCTAAGGAGGTCTACCACCTAGTGAATTTAATGTTATGTGTATTTTGCAGAAGAGCTGCCTTATCTCCACGTGCCGCTTCACACGGTGATCAAGCTGACGCCGGTGGCTTACGGCTGTCGGGAGGAACACATCTCCCTCTCCGTCGCCGCAGTCGACACGCACCGAGCCAAGCCCTCTGTCAGTATTACTTCTTCGTTTTTACTTTATTTTTGGCATCACACTGCATTATGCCCGTGTCTACTTGACACATTCATATTTTAGGTGACTTAAAATCTTTTTTTTATTAATTTTTGGCATAGCACTTCGGTCATTCTGCCAGTGTCTACTTGACACATTCATGTTGTCAAGCAGACACTGGCAGAATGCTCATATTTTTCGGTGTCTCAAGATGAAATCAAGTAAATTAAGCCTAAGTCACGGTCAAGTCTAGCCCATGTTCTAGTATTTAGTAGTAACTTTACTACAAGATTCTACGGGGTTTTGAACACATCATGAAAAGATATCTGTCATAACATAGAAAACATACTAGTTCGAAAATTACAATGCTCTGACGATCTTTTTTCACGTATTATTACTTTAGGTTTCAGAAATTGTCTACTTGGCCAATGTAAAGTTTTTTTTTTTTATATGGAAATGGGAAATTTACAGACTGACCTAAAATGTAAAAGAGATAGAAAGACTGGACTCGGATCAAAAAAGGACCTTCCAATTCCTATTCTTCTGAAGTTTGCGCTTAACGACGACGACGATGCTAATGCGGGATTATATTAAAGCATAAACATATAACGATGTTAAGAGACGGTGCGGTGCGGTCGAAGATAGTAAAGCACACCTAGCCTGGAATGTCCCATATATTGACAAAGCCCGTACCTACTACACTAAAACGTTCGTGAGAGAAAAATAAAATCGTTTGTAAGGAAATGTAGCTCATATCATGTGAGTGTTGTTTTACTCGCCACCTCATTCCTTTTCTTACTTGTCCTGTATTTTTCTGAAGTGTACCAAAACTAAACTTGTTATTTGACGGCAGGACAAAGAAGACGATTCTGATGAGGTGCAAGTACGGAATGCTTGAGGCATGTCTGATAGCCATAGAGTAGAATAGACGGCATATTTCATAAACGCATATAAAAAAGTTAAGTAAGTTATTTCAAAATTGTATGGTGGAGGAATTTTGGAATTTTTTGGGGCTTTTGGGCAGTCCGGATTTGAAAAATTTTTTGACGGTTTTGGATTGTTTTTCAATGGAACCCTTCGGAAACTGGTTTGACATTCTCCGTGCAAAGATTTAGAATATTACCTGCAGTATTATTTCCTAACTTACAACCGTTAAACAAAGAATTAATAGGTACGACTTTTCCAGAAAGCATCTATAATAGACCTTTATATTTTTCGGCAAGGCAAGGTTTTTTTAAATACGTGCGTGATTGAGAATTTTGGAAACTGCATAGTTTTTCGTAAAAAACTATAATTTGGGCTGGCTTAATGGATTCCGGAAACTACTTCTATAGGTACTTTACATAACTTTCGAAGTTTTGTTTGTGTGTGTTCATTTAGTTTTTAGGGATTGGGAATTGTTTTTTTCTTTCTTTCTGTAGTTTTACGATGCGTGTGTTAAATGTGATAATTCCAGTCGACTATGTAGTTGCATGAACTGTTGTCGCCACGTTTTTGCAATTTCATCTGCGCCACAGTCTATCTTACTTGTTCAAAAAGTAAATCAACACTGCTGACTTGCAACCAATCACAAAACTTCAGTATTTTCTTTCATTGCCATTCCATTATTTATAAACTTTTGGACAAGTTATAAATATAGACTGTGTCGTACAGTGTTATGGTGTATTTTTGCGTATTAATCTTTATTTTTCTATTATTAGGTGATACCAGCTCCACTTATCAAGCCGCCAGTGCCCCCGATCCTAAATGGAGGCATCAATGGTGAACAAAACGACGCAACCACGCCACATTAGCAACAAAAATTGTTAAAAAAAAACACTATAGTACCCATGCTAGATTCAAAATGAAAAATAAAAATTGTCTATGACATATATAAAGTTACTCGTGCGTTCTGTGACTGTCTATGGTATGTGAGTTCATCTATTTTGAGACTGATGCTAAGTGAGTTTAGATTGTTTTAAATTTTAAGCTAATTTTGGAAAAACCCAGAATAGAATATTTGTTTAACCTAATGAAACTATAGCTTTTTTACAGATAAAAACTACTTTTTACCTTATAGATCTATAAGAAAAAAAATTTTGAAATGCTTAATTCAGTTTTCCATGATGCTCTGTGGTAAAGTTTGTAAATTAAAAAAAATATTTAAAGGTTTTATTGTAGAACTGACGTGATTTTGATACATTTTTGTTTTACTTAAACGTGAATAATGCCGCTTAAGTAAATTGAAAATATTTCAAAGGTTACAAACATTTATAAGACAATAGATTCAACATCAACATCAAAGTATTTATGTACATATTATATTATTATGTGAGCAGCACATTTTTTCATAGCCCATGCATTTGGTAAAGTAGTCTTAATGTAAAAGCAATATGGATAATTTTTATGAAAAAAAAAAATGTTGGTTAATCATACATTGAATCTATTGTTTTAAAGATCTATGTAAATATGCGACAGTCACGTTTTTGGCAAGACCATATTTATTTTAGTTGATCCTTAGGTGTTATCTATAAGTCTTAGTTTGGCTTGTTTGTATCATATGAAATGTAACCTTATTAAAATTTGATGTGTCACTAGATGGGATCACAGGGGTCGCGCTGAATTCCAAGGTCCTGTACAACAGGAATAAAAATGTACATCATGATTCCATTTTGAAGGTTTTGGAAATTAAATATCACTAAAGAAAAATATTTTGAGCTTTACCTATAGAAGACGTCGTCTTATAGTGAATGCCTGGAGAAGTCGGAACTCTGTGCGTATTCTATCGCACATACAACTAGCAGTTTCTGAAGAATTATTCGATCTTATGCCGGCCGTTGTAAGCTTTGACCACACCACATCAGGTGAGCTGTAGTCAAACACCTAGCCTGTCAAACATTAAAAAAAAGTGTCGTTTATCATCATCATGGCGTAATACAAACTCTCATTTTCAATTTATTAAAGCTTACAACTTGTATGAGTGAATTATTCATTAAAAACCAGTTGATGTGATAAATTTATCAGTTTAACCTGTATTCTTGATTTATATTATTAATCATTTTTAAATTAAACACTAACTACAGCATAGATCGGTTCGATAGATAATAATATCTGCGTAGAAGGAAAAAACTTATACACCATTGGCTGAGACCAAATTAAAGAAAGTATATACCTAGTTATATAATTTTTCATTACTGCGTATAACGAAACGATTGTTTGCCTCAACAGCTCTTTGAGGCAGACAATCCATCGCGAGAATTTTCAGCATTGATATTTCAGTGCTTGTTTTTTGAATAGACTTTGTTGTAAACTATCTGTAGTAAATTTGTGAATCTAATATTTATAATGTAATAATAAATTATAGTTTTTCTAGCTGTAAAACCGCACGAAACAAAAGGAAGGTACTTTCTATCAATCACTTTCTAGAATACGCGTCCCAGTTATTACACTTTCCCTGTCCTACACTAGCATGCCGCTGCCATTTTTGCGCCAGCATCAGAATATAAGGAATTCTTTTTCTCGCTTTTTCTTTTCTTCGATCTAAAACCTTCAAATTGGATATCACATAAAGCGATTGGTGTCAATTCTGAGCCGTTGTATACCTACTATGAAAGTTTTATATTGTTCGTTACTACTATTTTATTACTAACTAGCGGACGCCTCGCGGTTTCACGCGCGTAGTTCCCGTTCCCGTGGGAATACAGGGATAAAAAGTAGCCTATGTCGCCCGGGGATAGTGTAGCTTCCCAACGGTGAAAGAATTTTTGAAATCGGTCCAATAGTTTCGGAGCCTATTCAATACAAACAAATATTTCCTCTTTATAATAGTTTAGATAGATAGATAATGACAGTTGTGACAGAATTGATGCCAATAAATGTATCGAGTGTCGACTGGCAAAGTCGTTAATCAGAGTGCGTCAAACGCATATATTAATTATTATAGATAAATCAAATTTTACTTGTCGCTTTAAGAATATGATTGTTTGTCCGTGTTATGTAACTCTTCTATCTTTTTATGTATAAAAAGATAGTCGATCTGTCATGTCACTCAGCGTTACAGTAGCTGTCACTAATGCAAGCGATCGCGCTATCTCTCTTGCGCACATGGCCCGAGTGGCATGACATGAGCGAGATGACGCGATTATCATATCGTCGCCGTCAAACAGCTTATTTATATGACATATTTATTATGAATCTTATGTCTGTAGATCTAAAGTTTGTAATTACATGTTCTTATAAGCTCACGTTGTGTGGTCGACTCTCATGGTAGTATTTATTCTATGTTAAACATAATGTTAGATATTCTACGAAGTGGCTATGTACCTATAATTATTGAATTTATATTTTATGTAATATTGTAAATGTAAAATTGTAATAATTTAATTTTTATTTAAATATAAGTCTATTTTAAGTGGGATTTTGTATTTTATTTGAACCGCTTTGTTCCGACATGCAACCTTTTATTTATATACATTTGTGAGAATAAATATCGTTGTCTCACTCACTCAGTAGTAGAAAAATAAACAAGTATGACCACACCATCACCGTCGTGTTTGACCACAGACGATGGTGACGGTGATGATCAACCATGAAAAAACTACCGTTACCATTAGTACCGACCTAGGTAAGCATACTTCATCCTAGACCTTGTAATTATTTCAGACAGATTGTGATCAAACGTAAGCCTATTTAAATTGTTTTGTAGATTGATGTGCTCCACCCTCGACCGCATCAGTGACCTTTTTGTTTGTGAAAACGATGTACAAAAAAATTAAAATCTCTTCCAGCAATAGTTTTTTGCTTCTTTGGGTGTATCTAATAATATTTCGGGACTATTACAAGATATTCGGATAGTTATATGTATAGTCTGGGACTTGTGATCGCGGAAAACTGTTAAGTCTGTTTGTTTCATTAGTATCTAACATGTGTATTTATTTAAAAACCGTCGATAACCAAAAATATATTTCTTATGAAATTTGGCAATTTATGAACCGTTTTATACGTCCGAAATAGGGACGAGTCGTTTTTGACAACTTGTTTTCTCTCTTTCAAAGAACTCTACATAATATAATCACAATGGTGGTCTTAGAAATTCTGCAGTGTAGATCTTCTAAGGAGATGATATTCTATAGGGACGAACGTCCCATTCTCGTCAGATCATTGTCCTAGAGAAGCTACTACAAATGCACAAACTAACAACATTAGGTACCGTCCTCAAATCGAACGAACATCGACGCGCGCGGTCTGCGCAGTCCAAGAGGTGGGTAGATACGTAGTTATAGAAAGATAGGTAGAACCCACGTCCCACACCATATACGAGCTTCATATCAACCTATACACGTGAAATCAATAAAACGATATACAATAAACGACTACGTTACATTCCTGCTAGCATCGAGCGCCACATAGATAAAAACAAATATACAGAGGTACCTACTGGATCGCAGCGTATGAACGAGAATAGGGAATATGAGAATACTTTGTAGGACCTTGACACATTCGTCGTTCTTAATTATTATTAGGTATTGTTGCTACTTATAATGAGGAAGGATGTAAATTAATTTTTGTAAGCGTATCATATTTTAACGTATTTAATTATACTTATAGATTAATATTACCAAAACCAACAATTTAATAACACATTTCAACAGCAAATCGAACCAAACTAACAAAGTGCATAACGCAATTTTTTGATTGGACTCATCAAAATGAATCTTATGACCCAAAACTAGCAGGGATTTATTAGTAGCCACGAGTTCCACTATCTACCTACAAGCTTCATCATTCTTTTAAATTAAGCATGGTTATTGAGGAAAATACGGATGTAGCCAGTTACATTACGACATTTAAAACAAGGTTAAAATAGACTAAAAGTTAGAAGTTAAAATTCCGTACATTAGCATTGTTACTTAATTACAATTACAAATAAAACTATTAAAAGTGTACCTACTTTTGACATAAAATTATTTTTCGCGTTTTCTCCGCTTTCTTCTAAATCACGCAACAGATTTTTTACGATTTTGTAAGTATATTACATCCTAATTCAACTTTTGTATATGGAAAGAAATGTTTTAAAATCAAGTTGACAAAGTAAAATATTGCACCCGTGCGAAGCCGGGGCGGGTCGGTAGCCATGTATAAAACCAAAAATAAAACGTTATGGTTGTTTAATATTTAATTAATTTCGAGATATTAGGTATATCTCTTGGCAAGATACAGCATTTCACTGTGGAAGTTGACTACACATTCCACTGTGTAGTCTGCTCCTAAGAAACTTAAAATTTCGCGGGCAAAAAAAGGTAGTTAGATTATGTCGAATGGAATCAGAGACAATATAAATATCGATTGTGTCATCGATTTGCAGGAATGATCTTTGTTGTCTATTCCGCTCAGCTGGTTGTCTGTCAGTGACTATTAGACATTTGTTTGAAACGTATTTTTACGAAATGTATTTTCGCACCATATTCCTGCAAACAAGAGCTTATTTTCTCAGTTTATCTTATTTTATGCCTTATACGACATGAACTTTACTATTCTTAGACGATTAAAGTTTGTTTCAATTAGTGATAAATAGTATTATTGCAATAGATAAAATGGTTTCGACTTTGAATTTAGATGAAAAATATAATCGAGGTGTGTGTTTGCGTCATTCTCTATGTGACCTATTTATCATAAATAACAATAGATCAAAGTTTATTTTTACTTGTTCACAGTGCGAAGAAATTTTTGTTTTTATTTGGATATTCAAGACCATGGCCTGGCCAGGTCTATATCGCGAAGAATACAAGATATTGGTTTGGTGAGTATAGTGCTTTGCCGCCAAAATTATTACTGTTGTAGATTTTAGATGGCATAAACATTCTCATCACTATCCTACAACGTTGTGATGCGCCTCCTCCTTGCTTTGTAAAGCCTATCTATTAGTAGTATCTATAGCCTTTTTGGTTATGTATTAGACATAACGCAACAAAATTAAAGCCCCAAGAAATTTGCCTTAGTTTCATTTGTAATGCGCTCATCTAGATTTGGCAGTATATTTTACGTTCCGTTTTACAAATTACTAACAAAAATTCAATCAATATAAACCGTTGTTGCGAATAAGTGTACATAGAAAGTGAGATGAATTTATAATTATATAGTTTTCTTTCTCGATATCTTAAGTATATCCTTAGATATATTTTTTTTAAATCTCGCTAAAAATCCGTATTAGATATAAATCGAATATTTAAACTAATGTTTTAATGAATGGCACTGCGAATAATGGAACGTCACGTCAAAAACGTTCTCCCTTCCACTTGTTGCGATTACAGCGCCTCTGGCGTGTAAAACACATACTAAAGTGAATTATCTCCATCTTGTGTGTGACAGATTTGTGTTTGTTGTTACTTTTTCGATTTTAGTAATCAAATTAATGTAAATAACTATCAAAAAGTATCTCCAACGCTGCATTATTATATCCCCGTCAGGCAGTCATATAGTGCATAACTTCTTGTTCGCTACTACGCGATAATTTGATGAAAATTCTGATGTGACGAAGTGGCCGTCTCGGTGACTAGTATATAGTTACTTATTTTTGTGATAAGCGGAGCGCGGGGGCCTCGCGAACGGCTTTTGTGTAAGTATATGCAGTGTCCGTAAACCACACGTGTGGACTGACATAGCGATTGTGTCAGAATCGTTTAGAAAACAGTTTAAAACATTTGTTATAGTGAGTCGAGCGCGTAGCTTGAGTTCAATTTTAGGTCATCTTTTGTACAGTCGCGTCGGACACGCTGTCGCAGAGCGAAATGCAGCGGGCCGAGGCCGCGCCGTGCTCTCTCGTGCTGCATTGCATTACATCCATTTTATAAGCCGTTCGAATCGTGTTTCCTACGGGCTACGCGTGTGTTCGCTTAATTTTTGACAGTTGATATTGTCTATCATCTGCAAGGGGATGTGTTTCTTACTGTGCTAGACTTAAGGGTGAGTTTGGGATGGGTATATTAAGTGTATTATTTTTTTGCGCGGGACGGTTGACGCGATTCGTGGAGGGCACGGTGGCCGGCGTGCCGTATTTCAAGGAAAACTCCATGATGTCGGGGCCGCAGCGACGGCGGCGGCGTGTCGATCGCTCGCCGCGCCCGCTCGCATCCGCCCCACGCTACATTGTGTCGCCGTGTTTCGCTCGATATCACAGCGAGCACCGTAAATGCCCTCTGACCAAACAGTACGCGGCGTTAGCGGCGTCTGCGTCATTGCAACACATACCTATATTGGGTCAGACAGGCCACTTCACTGCACTGCTGACTTTCACATTCTGTTCCAATCGCTTATGTTAAAATTGCCGCCAATTTGTTTGTTTTGATACTAAATTCTTATCAAAGTTGCCAAAAGTTAGATTATTATTAATCATCATAGAATTTTTGCTACTAGCAACATTGAAATCCATAAAATGACCAAAGTTCAATAAACAATAAGTAAATGAATAATAGTATAATTATTACCATAGGTATTTTATTGTAATTTGTATAGTCTGATTATAGAAATAAAAATTTGTCATTTATATCAGAAAATTTTGCAGCTAATAAACTTTAGTGAAAACTTTAAATGCTGATCAGATTTTTGTCTATTAAATTAATCTAGTCTGTGTTAATTTATAAATGTTTGTTCTCTGTTGTTGACTAAGTTAGTAAATAAAACATGAAGTAAAATAAAAAAAACCCTAATATGTTAATACTAGGTTTATTACTTGTGTACTTATACAACACTTTACTTGTACGAAAATACATTATTTTGATCAATCTCTCTTGGGTATGATTTTCAGTTATTTTCGTATACTTGTCAACAGATAAGATATAACCCAGTTAATTAAATTGAACTGTGGCCCCTATTTTTTCATTCACTCAAAAATACTTGCATCAGTGCTTGTCATGAAGATTGATCTGCTCGACTGTTTGCTGTTATCATTAAATAAAAATAGACACATTGTTTTTTCATATGCATTGGGGCTTGATTCTGTCAAAAGTAATCCAAAGGCCATATATAAAATAAAATAAATGACTAAAAAATCTAACAAAAGTGCATACTCCTTTGATATGTTTAACTGAAATGAGGATTCTGAGAATTTCATTAACAAAATATATGAATTCACTTACTTTATGTAATGGATTTCTTCCAAAGAATTGCATAAGAACTTTGTACTATAATTGAAAACTAGTAGCTTACCCCAACTAAGACCTTGCTTGTTATGCTTGCAGGTTTACAAATACTAAATTTGAAATATTTTTTTTTTACCAAAAATAGTCATAATGGTATTAACTACATTAAAAAAACATAATTATGGGAAGTGTGGTTGCTTGAGATTGTGACATGTTCCGACAGACTTAAAATGCATACTTGCTTTATCACCTTATATACCTACTTGTGGAGTCAATATGTAGATTTACACACATTAATACTGCAGCCAATCAGGTCTTCGATTAGTTTAAAAAGTTTTGACAATACAGTATAAACACTGTAGTTGTACAAACTGAATGTTTATTTCAATGTATGATAAAGCCACTGTCACTTCATCTGCTATCCAATGAAAATTGTGTTTGTCTACATAACAATCATTAAAATCAATATTATCATGTTATCACAAGGTTTAAAGCGTCTTCATTCCGAATTTCTCTCGAATCATTAAGCCGCTACAGGGGGAATAACAAACATATACAGTTTCACATTTATATTAGTGATGTGACACTAACATTATTGTTTTATTTCAGCAACAAGAAGTGTTCTTAACATCTCGAGTGAGCCACGTAGTGCGCGAGCGCACCAGCGGCGGCAACGAGGCGCCGCTGGCGCGATGCGCACGCCGTGAGGGGCGGCGCGCCGATGCCATGCTCGAGAGGGTGCGGGCCGCTCACCACCCTCCGCACAACCATCATAAATACGTCACTCTCTCTGTGCAGAAGGTAAATCGAACACAAACAAATAACTAACACATGCATACTACTGCACTTTGTTGACCTGATCACATGTAGAGAAGCTTATACTAAAAATAAATCTATTTGACATGCCAAAGACATTATTGAACTATGCTCTATTATTTTAGATTTATTGTAGGGTTACCACAGTATAAATAAGGAACCCTGAAATTGTTGTCTGTTAGTTTGCCCTAATCAAAATAAATCAATTTGTCACAGTATCACAAATTCTACATTTGACTAGTAAGTTTATCATGGTGGGGCAAACTACTGAATATACAATATCATTTACTTTACATGCTTCTATTAAAAGATATTTTGTAGAGAAAACTTAAGAATTTAATAAAAAAAGAATTCTCATAATAATGTAGAAATAAAAAAAATCTTTAGTTTTTAAATCAAACTAAAAATATCATTTTTGTGCTTAAGTGAATATGCAGCTCCAGTGAAATTACTAATAAAATAAAATTATACTTATATTTAAAACTTAATTTACATACATTATACCAACTAGATTATATGAAACATTCTGACAGGCTCAGCAAGAGCTTTAACAATGATAAAGATGAAGAATTACTGTTGATTATTAATTTAATGAGTATGTGCTGAATGCATGCTTAAAAAATAATAATTGGTCAAATGTGAGTCCAACTATCATAACATCAGGAGAGTGTCTGTTCGGCTCTTTACTTTGACAAAAAAAAACAAGAATTTATGTGCTCGGCTGGCTTACCCTCAAGTTGGAAATCTGTTGCCAAGTATCTAACAGTGTGTGACAGCTACACTTGAGAGCCAGTTACATTCCAGGCTTGGTGTGTGTTAAGGGTACACTATCACTTAACATCAGATGAGCTGTGGTCAAACACATAGAAAATTGTAGTTTTATTTTAGAATTTGCACTACAATCTTACTAAGTTTGACTTGAAATTTTTTCATTTTAACTAAAAAAAATGTTACTACACTTCTTGAAAGGAGATTTACATATTTTTATACTTTTTGCTTAATATAAATCTAAAACAATAACATATTCTGAAAAAATAATATGTGTACTTGTTAAGGTTGATAAAAGAAAAACCCCATCTAATGTAGAATTGACAGCCCCTAAAGCATCAGTAAACTAATTATTTTGATAACGCAAGTAACACGAGTGAAAGATAGCTGAAGTCTTATTAAGTAAATACTTTGTTTTTTGTTTTACCTCGGAAAGAGTTATAATACATACTAGATGGTTAGTAAGATTGCTTCACTGCTGTTTATGAAACATGATTGTTTTATTATTCTAATGGTACTTAGTCTTGCATTGTGCTGCCAGATACACATATCACCCCTGACTATAATGAACAGTGTAACAAATGTGCAATTGTACGAAACAGGTCACAATAAGTTCAAAATTGCTATCTATGCATTACAATAATATTGTTGATTTTGTAGTGCTGACATCACATGCACTTTGCACTGATCTAATTTTCCTTTCTGTACTAACTGCCGTCTTAGTATATCTAGCTTTACATATATATTTTACAATATATTTATTAATCTTTCAGGCTATAAATCTATTGGATAAACTGTATGACACATTCTTCACGGCGTCCCGTAAATCGCATGTCAGGCTCTTCACTAAACACTTTATCAAGATTGAGTTTTTGGACAAGTATGGACATACTTTTATGAATAACTTCCTGTTTGTTAAGACCTCTCTGCGATTTACACTGATGTGTACTCCCTAATTTCAGATTGTGCCGGCCAGTGTACAAGGAGTTCGATGACTGGCCCGCTATATGTCTAGATCCGGATCCGCCTAGAGAGAAAAAGGACAAAAAAGAATCGCCTGAGAATCTCACAATCACCATTCAATCGAATAAACATATTGCAGGTCAGAAGTAAGTACTAAAACCGAGGACGACACGTTCACGTCGAACTAGGATCTCAGTCGTATTATAGTGTTCGTTTTTTTGCAGAATGACACGGAAGAGTCGACCGCGGATCAAGGAAAAGGAAGAAAAGGAGCCGAAGGGGGGATACTGCGAGATGTGCAACAGTGAATACTTAGAAGCGGGGGCGCACCGGCGCTCGCCGCATCACTTGGCCTTCGTGCGCGACGCTAATAACTACCTGGCGCTGGACTCGCTTATAGCGACAGGCGCCGACGTCGCCTCCTTCTTAGCCAAAGCGACGCGCGCTGACGGAGACCGCGGTTCGCTGCGAAAACTGTGCAACGGCCACATTCAGGCCAAATCCAAACGCTCAAAACGCTCCCAATCCCCCGACTCGACCGTCAACGGCCAAAGTCCTAGGCGAAACGGAACATTGCAGGACGAACGAAAGCACAACACAAGGTGCAGCAAGAAAGCTGAAGAAGACAAGCAGTACTACAAAGTTGTCGGCGTCAGCACTAAACTGCGTTCAAGTGGGGGATTCACCAAACGGAAAGATTCTCCGCCGACGGCGAACGGCGCTAAACCTCTAGTCGTGAAATTCAGGAAGGTACGGCGCTCCGAGCTTTCGGTGCTCAGCGACGAGGCCGAACAGTTCATGTTTCCCAAACGCGCCAGCTCAACCAGTTCCACGTCATCCGACGACGACGACGACAAAGTTTTAAGTCCAAAGAGAAAGAGCCCGGCGCAGCTACCTCCGACCATGGAGAGGCGGCGGCTGGCCAGACCGCTGGCCTTGAAGGAGGAATCCTCAGAAGAAGACAGTTGGGGCGAGGAGACGCGGAGACGCAAGCGGCGCGGGCCCGCAGTCGTCAAGCGCGCGAGGCGACTACCTTGCAAGACGATAGCGCTCGAATTGCCGGTCGAGCCCGACCCCGACCCCGAACCCGAACCCAAACCCAACCCTGCTCCAGAACCGGAACAACCTCCCGCAGAAACTCCACCAGTCAACCCATTGCGGGAAGAGGTCGAGAAATGCATGAAATGGGAAGATGGAAGGCTAAAATACACACCGGCCGTGGAACAGCTGGAGTTCGCGTTCGAGTCGGTGCCGCGCAGCGAGCCCTGGTACGAGACCTTTAAAAGACAGGATCAGGACAGAGTAGTCGCAAGAAATGTACCGCGCTATTTTGGTAAGTTTTCATATGTTTTAAAAAAGATCTTAACACTACTCAAAAAATAATTTTGTATCCTTGAATGTTACAATATGGTTTCCTTTATTTCAGCGTTATATTCCACCGCATCTCCAAAGCTTCCGTACGAAATAGGACAACTCCCACCTCTCAAGCCGAACTGCTGTCCACTCAGCGATTTGGTAAAGCAGCGGGAAGAGAAACCGGGACCGTCAAGATCTTACGGCACGCGGGGTATGAAGAAACAAAAGATCAGGAAACGAACCGCCGCACTCATAGCTCTGGAGGGGCACCCGAGGAAATCACCCAGGGAACACGCCTCCACGCTCGCGATATTGGGCTCGGCAGGCCTTTTGAACAGGCGAAAACTCGCAGACGATAACAAATCCACCGCTTCAGAAGACACCGTCAGCGACACGCACACCCATCTAAAAACGGAGCCTGTGCTGTCTGAAAACCAGGAAGCGTCGGAACGACTGCAGCAGTTCTTGTCGGAGGTTTTCTCTGAGGCCGCCGAGATGGACGTTTGCGAGACTGCCATTGAAGGCGAAGCTGCAGTCACGCCCGCCTCGAACCAGCCTGACGTGTCGAGTCTCTTTTCCGAATGCGATGCGTGCGACCTCATTCGGAACGAAATTCAGGCAACTTCGAAACCGCGTGCGCGGCGCGGCCGTTTTAAGAAAAAGAACAGAACTGGCTGGCCGAATAAGAAGAAGCAGAAAAAAAGCTCGCGGACAAACAGTTCCGAATCAGAACCCAAGACGGAGAGCCTCGACGAGTCTTCGGCCTGCGCGGCCGACGACGAAACGCAGGACACGCTCAGCGAAACAGAGACCAACGCCTCTGAGACGGAAGTTGAAAAAACTGCGACAGAGAAATACAAGTCCGAGGACGAGTCGCAAGACGTGGACGACAAAACACTCACGGAAGACACCATTTCGGAGACAATAGACGCGGACTCGTCCGACAAACTTCTCATTGATTTAAAAGTGGTAGTGGACGAAGAGAAGCAGGAGAAGAAAGAGGAGCGAAAACCGCGGTCGTCAGGATCTGAGGAGGAGCGAGAGTTGAGGAAGAAACGTCGCGCGCTGGCAGGGCTGTGCGATTGGCTGCAGCCGGTAGTGCGAGTGGCGCGCGTGGAGCCCACCGCCACCCGTCGCCTGCGCTCTGCAGCGCGCCCGCGCTCCTCTCGCCTCAGGTAGCGTTCGCACAGGACCGCTTCGCTCATTACCAAATAGAACATCACTGCAACAGCACCCGACTCCGCCATGTATGGACTGACTTCCATACAAGGACTAAACCGGAACTGAGACCACCATTACGTGCATTACTGAAACTATTCTCAAACACTGTGATGACATTCTCATAAACATTTTGAAGTTAAGCTACATTTCAATATGATAAAAAATGTTGCCTACCGACAAACAGGAAGTTTACTTTTCCAGATGGCTGTGGGTTACGAACTATGTATTCTCAGGACGATTATATTTACAATGATTTTTTAGTATGTGATTTTAACATAATTTGTGTATATGACAATCACTTTATTTTTTCTTCAAGTTCAATTTTTTTTTTCGATGAAAAATTTCTTTTATATAATGGGCATTATCAACCATGTTTGAGAAAACTATAGTGACCTTCCGCAGTGTTTTGCATGGACATTTCGTTATGAATTTGTTATAATTTAAAAAATTGACTATTTATTTTTTAAGTATTAATAAAATTTGATTTTGGGTACTATTTCCAGTACTGATTTCTGAGGTGAACAGTGTAGGACTTATAGGTTATCAAATTAAAAAAGTATATAACGCGCTCTCTCACTCACGCAATCAACATTTTTAATGAGTTACATTTTAACTTTTGACTACCATGCAAGTATAAAAGCAACGATTGTAAAACTACTGTTGACAGTATGTTACAAAAAGATTTCTCAATATATTTCTTTTTTAATGTTGGATGTGGGAGTGAGTTAAAGAGAGCTCTGTTTCCTCCCCTTAGGCCGCGCTGGAAGGATCAGTATTTTGTTTGTTTTTATTGTTTTAGATGAGTATATCGCTCACGTGTATGAATGTGTGTGTAAATACTGTTGTAATATATTGGATGTTTCGGACTATTGCATGTTTGTGTGTAAAGTGCGGTGCATTTAGTTGTCTGCGAGCTTAGTCTGTATATAAATGTTATTGTATGCTTAGTCTTAGATTTATTATTATGCATGGATTATGGGTCTCGTACAAAATGCATTAATAAAGTGTCCTGGGTCTTCTTGGAATTAAAGCCAATTAAAATCCTGTTGTCAAGATAATAATGCTGAGTGTAGTTTGGAACAAATTTTGTATACTTACACTGATCTACATGCTGACCCGAACTCGATGCTTAGAGTACTCATTTTCCTTGTTTAAAAGATGAAAGGAGATAGGACTTCAACACTATATTAATTTAATGCAAGTTGTAGTTAGACTGAAATGTATTTATAAAGCTTTTTAAGTAGGTAATTATGCAAGAGAAAAACATTGTTTCTTAATTTATTTCACCTTTTTAGGTTTTTATATTGTTTTTGTTAGATGTAAAAATGTACACTTCCGAATTGAAAGTTGAGAAATAAAATAATATTCTTTCTATATTGGCGTGTGAAAATAGCTAATTTAGACATTTGTATTAATTATTCACACTTGTATTTAGTTTGGTAAAGTTCTTTTTTTTCATGTTATGCACACTCCACTGATAAACTACAATTTTATAATAATAATAATTATTATAATACTAACATACGCGAAAGTGTTAAAACGTTTGGTCCCCACTCAACTCAACATATGGTAGGCTGTAGATTACATCCGAAATTACAACAGTTTTAATAGGACACCTGTGTAACCATAGGGCAACTACAGACTATAAATGCAATAACCAAACAAGACTGTAAATGCAATAACCGAACATATATGTACGTAGCTAATTGTAGGTAGTGTCATTGACTGGTCTATCGGGTTAAAAATAGCACTTATACCAATATCAATACATATGCTTCTCATTGAGGAACTTGATGCACTATGTGGAGTCTGTACAGTGCAGCATATGGGCAGTGTTGCCAACCTGCAGTGTTTCTATAAGCTAGTTACAGCAAAACTGATAATTTGCTCTAAAACTGTACCTACAAAACCTAGTTTTGTTTCAAATCATAAATCAAATTTATGAAAGCATCAATGTGAGTACATAATATTTTAAATAAGTGTTACTGAATACTTACTACTTATTTGAGTATTTATGTCAATTGTATCTGAACAATCAATTGATGCTTTACGTTTTTGCAGAGTGGACTGTCCTTGAACCATACAAAACTATGTACGATACAAAATTTGGGGGTAAAACAAAAAACTAACAAAAACATTGATATTTTTTTTTAAATCTAGTTCTACAGAAATATGGTTGGCTACACTGGTTCTCTTTTCTTCACTGCAATATTTGTTAAGATAAAATGTTAATAATATTATTCATATCAATCTTACAATGAGGTGGACCTATTCTAAAACTTGTACAAAGATCTAATTAGTTTCAATTATGGGAGATGTCAAGATCAACATTTAAAAAAAGAATATATAGTATTGCTATAATAAAACCACTTAACATGAGGTGAGCCATGGTCAAACACCTAGCCTCAAACCTCGAAAAAGATCACTTTGGAAGCCTACTATATACAAATTGTAACTTGCATGTACAAAAGCCTTTTCATTATTTATGTTTGCCCAAATTCTAATATCTATTCCTAGCTGACTTAACAAATAGAATAATGCTATGAAGTCGGTGACACTTGTAGGCAATATTAGATTCAAATTTTATCAATGTGGTTTCCCTTAGTATGAAATTCCCAGTTAAACAATTTAGTGTAAACAACAATATTATGTCAGTTCCTCATAGTTACCAGAAACCTAAAAAAATCCTTGGATAAAAATATAAGTAAAAGAAAGTGGTCAGGAACCAAACCACTTCAACTCCTGTCTCCTGCATCTATTGTAAAGTTTCAAATTAAATTACAAATAATAATCTTTATTTCTCGTTTCATTTCTTAATTTTGTAAGGTTCACAGACCTTACCACACATCCTGAGACATACATGACCTGGCATGTAATCTTATCAGTACTTGGACATAAAATACTAAAACAAATTATTTATCAGAATATGATTATTCCTCATTTCTGCGCAGACTGGCATAGACTGCACCAATTGCAGATTTAAAACTTTTATGTAACACAGACCAACCAATTGTTCTTGTAATTGTGTATAAAGTAAATATATACTTTGTATAGTTAGTAACATCAATTTTTGCCTTTTGATTAAAATACCATCAATTTTAAACCAATCTGTTAAAATGTTTTTGGATCAGGCATTACAAATTTCTTGGTTGCTGGTAAGTTCATTAATTAAAAGGTTTGTTATACTGTCAAAGGTTAACTTTATTATCAACAGGTTATGTATTCCTTATAAATACATAATGATCAAATGAAAAACAAATGATCTATTCTAATAGGCTTGTAATCATTTATAACAGAATTTACACTTTATACATCTTCCCACATAGATGTTCTGTTCATTTTACAGTTTGTTCATAGGTGTAACATGTAAAATCAGAACTAAAACTAAGCTGAATAATGTGGTGTACCGAGCCAGTAGTGAATAAAAAATAAATAAACACCATGATGTTATCCAACTACTATTACTGAATATGTCAACTGGCCCAAATGCAGATAACAATCCTAAGTTCTTATTCATATACGTCCTCTTTGTCTGCAACATATTGGATAATGTCTTTTGGTCTAACCAGTCTCTCTGCATCACCATCGGGGATTTCAAATCCAAATTCATCTTCCATAGCCATGATTACCTCCACATGGTCTAGGGAGTCGAGACCAAGGTCTTTGATGAAATGGCTTTCAACACACAGCTGAAAAGTAAAAAAAACATATACAATGTTTAGGTTTATATGTGAATTCAAATGTTTGATAAGGAAATGTGAAAGTTGAGTGAATTAGTGAGATTATTGTCTTATTGATTTATCAATGGACTACCTTTCCAGGGTCAATTTTGTCATAAAGTTGGAGTACAAGGAGCACTCTACTTTGAATAAGTTCTAAAGTGAGAGGAGGACCATGGCTGTACTGACGGAGGCCGGTCCCTCGGCTCTGAAACAAAATGCCAACATAAATAATATGAAAGTACCTGGCAAGTAGAGAGTTTGTCGTAAGCCTTGCACACTTTCAGCACGCGCTGCTCAATCTGTTGTATCGAGGGCTTTGCCTGGGCCGAGTACTGCTGTATTCGCTGAGACAGTACCTAAACAGTTTGAGTAACACTGTACACATTTGTTATGCAATAAGATTGAGGTTAGTTTTATCAAAACAATAAGAGCAATTGTATACGCTGAATACTTAATATCTACTCTTGGTGAGTGCATGATAGACGCAATGGCTGTATAATTTTTGCAATAAATAATTCGATATTGATTTGCAGTGGTCTTACCCCAGTTTGCAAGGATTGATTGTTATATATCTTTGCAATAGCTTTAGCAGTCTGAAATTTTTGCTGCAGGGCTACAGTTGAGAGCCGGCATACTACCGGTGTTTTATAGGAAGTGGATTTTCGTAATAACCCATTGAAAGCACTTCGAAAAATATTTGCAGCAGCCATTTTTCACTTCAAAAAATGCTGTTCTGGTCAGTGTTGCCAGCCGGTTACTGATAAAACAAATTAGGTATGTAGACTAGGTAAGTAATACTTTTTTAAAAGATATAATTATGGTATTTTTACAGCCTCAGTTTACACCCATTGAATGTAATGTTTTCATTATTATATTTACGCCAACGTCATTCTCGAAACAAAAACTATGTCAAATAAAATTGTATCCCAAGATAATATATAATAGTACAAGCACCAACAGTATAAATTAAGTACAATGGTAAAGTAAAATTTGATATTGTATCTTTAAATTTTTTAATAACAAATGGAAATAGCACGTTCTTCTTGGCATTTATCGACCGATCCGATTTGTTTCACATTCTTTACATCACAGCTTTTTATTTAACTTAACAAAAATAGTTGTGTAAAATAACTGTAGCATGATAGCTCAGTTATTAGCGCTGTTAGTTCAAACGCCAAAGGGTGTGGATTCAAACCTCAACAATGAGTTTGAGCTGCCGATGAAGGAAACCAAAGCATGGTGGTGGTTTCTAGTACTCGGCGTCGGCTGGACTAATGTCTTTTCGTGTTGCTTTAAAAGTCCATCGATACTTTTATGAAAGTCGTAACTACTTAACTAAGGCATGACTAGAATCAACTGGTATGGACCATGGATTGGACTTGAACAAGACCAGTCTTCGGCAATAATAAAAAATGTTTGACATAAATTGCAAAAACCGAAGTACAAGGATTCCGTAACCATATGCCAATGAATTATTGTTAAATAATGTCACCATTTCTCGAGAAGCAAACAACCTTGGACGCTTCACCCCTCAGATGAGTAATCAGGGTCAGGGTTTGATGAAGGGTACAAGCTTCACACTGATTTATATCATTCGTCTGCGAAAGCAATGCTAATTTGTTCTGCTAAATTAAAAAAACATACGTAACTTTGACACGTGTCACTGTCATGTCGTACAACCAAGCTGTCAACCAGTTCTGTCACTTAGTGTTTTCGTATTCGATTATTCGCGTTTCTTGCAAAATAAAAGAAATGTATTTAATGTTTATATTAAATTAAAAACACAAAAATGGGTAATGCAGATACAAAATTAAACTTTAGAAAAGCTGTAGTTCAACTGACGTCTAAGTCACAGGTAATTTTTTTAACAGTATTGTGATAATTGTCTTCTATTACTGCAAGTAAGAGAATGTTTAACAAAATATTTAATAATTTTAGCCTATAGACGCTTCAGACGACAGTTTTTGGGATCAGTTCTGGTCGGAGAGTGTCACTAATGTGCAGGATGTGTTTGCACTGGTGCCTGGGGCCGAGATTCGGGCCCTCCGAGAGGAATCGCCAAACAATCTCGCCACTTTAGTTTACAAGGCCGTAGAGAAGCTGGTGAAGATTGTAGACAGCAGCTGTAGGACACAGAGAGAACAGCAAACAGGTACCTAATTCACTGTTCATGTACAGTCATACCATACACACTGTATCGGAAATCATTGTTAGATAATTATTTTTGAAGTTGAGTTGGTCATATTCATTCATCCCAATATAAAGCCTTAACCAACAATTGTGAAACCATCTTTTTTGTATTTTACTTTATTTAAATCTGATTTATGTTAATGGCTTATCTGTATATTGAAACTATTCAAGCCATTATAACAATATTCTAAATTAAAAATACTTCAATTATTAAAATTAATAAGACAAGAGATCCTAACTATACTAACATAAAAGAACTTAATCTATTGATGTGTATATTTTGATTGTTGTAGCTTTGAATTGTGCGCGCCTGCTAACCCGTGTTCTACCATACATGTTGGAAGAGCCAGAATGGCATGGCTTCTTCTGGTCTTCTTTACCAGCTGCTGCAGAAAATGAGTCTGTGCCTCTTGCACAGTCGCTCATCAATGCTGTTTGTGTGAGTTAACTTTTTCTATCAATAAAATACATCATAGGTGGGATGTTCTACATAAAAACTATAGCTACTTATGAGATAAGATTTGAATATAGACAGAAATAACATTGAAAATTTATGTATTCAAAGTGACAGATTTAGAACAAAGAGGGGATATAGTGGTTTTCAATTTATGTCAGAACCAAAAGTTATGGCAGTTTGAAAGCAAAACAATTTACTTAATTAATTTAAAAAAAAAAATTATTCTTTTCATTAACTCTGACACAGGAGCCTATATGAACTAACTTATGAAATTGTTTGTTTATTTCACAGGATTTGTTATTTTGCCCAGACTTCACGGTAACCAGTTCCAAGCGCGCCGGCCCTGTATGTATTGATTTTATGAGATATGACATCACAATCTTATCATTACCAGTGTGACCACTTCAAATTGCTATACTAGTTAAACAATGTATCATCATTTTCTTTGAAATAACTTGTAACTATGAATAATTTTCCAATTTTTTTGTAAACAATTTTCAAAAGCTTAAAATTCAAGATATTTCTTGCTTCTATTATTACAAGAACTACAAGATGTTGTAAAAACAAAATAGTATATTATGGAACACAGGGTAACAAAAGGAATAACTCTCTGTAAGCATAATTGCTACAAATAATAATTATAATTTTCTTTTTAAAAGCCCATGTTCAAAAACACAGCTAATAAGTTAAATGAAACATTACATTTTCAAATATACCTAAAATTGGAGAACAAGATATTTTTTTTTTAATGTAAAAGTAATGAGACGAACGAGACCCTCCTGATGGTAAGAGATAACGCATATCCATGACCATTACAGCAAAACACAGAAGTTTGAGTATCAAAACAAAGTCCGGGGCATCGCTGCTTTGGCACTCATTACCTTGAGACTTTCAATGGTTAGTCTCAACAGCCCTGTAATTTCGCTAGCTGCAGTACACTTCAAACCGGAACACAGTAATGTTTACACACTACTGCTATCTACTGGTATCTACCTAGACGACTTCCTGCTAAAGAAATCTACCACCAAGTAAATCTCAGTTAAGTGAAGATAGCTTAGTTGTTACTATAGTAAGAATGCACTCCCAAAGCCACAAGACCACACCCAGCACACCCCACTTACCTAGAAAAAACTACAAAAAAAATAATCTATCACCCCAATCAGTTACTTAGTGCAGGGTCCACAAGTAATACAGAATCTAGTTTGCTAATTATAAGGTTTAATTTATTTATTTATGTTTAATCTCAAACATCGCAGCTTGAATAAATGATATTCTGGCCAACAATAAACTAAAGTTTATACCTTTTAAACAAAAAGGGCTTATCTGTAATGAAAAGAAATCATGATAACACAAATGGAGTGTTGCTACGTAAAAATGTATTGCAGGAACGCGCAGAAGAGCTATCATCCCTCGACAGCTGTGAGTACATCTGGGCGGGGGGCGTTGGTTTCGCGAGGTCTCCGACGCGCACTGCGCACCATGAGGCCGCGCGGATGGAACTGCTGCGGCTGCTGCTGACAGCATTCAGCGAGACCATATACAAGCCGGCGCACCACGCCGCCACGCACCACAACAAATGGATAGCGTCAGTATACCGACAAACATTTACTTTACCAAACCACACGAATTTTTTATATATTTCCCACTAATCCCACTAATATTATAAATGTGAAAGTTTGGATGGATGGATGGATGTCTGTTACTCTTTCACGCAAAAACTACTGAACGGATTTGGATGAAATTTGGTATGGAAGTAGCTGAGAGCCTGGATTAACGCATAAGCTTAACACTTTTTGTTCTGAAAACATGTAGCGAGTAACAACGCGGGGCGCACCTATATCCTATTCTACAAATATTATAAATGCGAAAGTTTGTGAGTATATTTGTTACTCTTTCACGCAAAAACTACTTAACGGATTTGGATGAAATTTGATATGGAGGTACCTGAGACCCTGGATTAACACATAGGCTACTTTTTCCCCGAAAACGTGTAGCGGGTAACACTGCGGGGCGCAGCTAGTGTAGCTAGTATTATAAATATGTCATTACACATAAAAACAAGTATTCTATCAGTTATTGGGTCCCCTGGTTAGATTGCGCTGAGTGAAATGCCCTACAATATTTATTTATTTATAAGGTCTGCACGGTATTTAATGTTGCGGTAACTTGGTGCAGGTACCTGACAAGCCCGGATAACCGTCATGCACTGCCACTGTTCACGTCCCTACTGAACACTGTCTGCTCTTACGACCCGGTGGGGCTCGGCATGCCGTACAACCATCTCCTCTTCACAGACACACTCGAGCCGCTCGTTGAGGTAAACCACTGCAACTCTTTATGAAGTCTCTACACACTAAAATGCCCCACACAAGTATAGCTTTCGATAACCAGTTAAAATGCATGTTCCGACAGCTAAGTCCGTCTCGCCCTCATTTAAATTAAAAAATTCTTTCTTTCCCGCTTGTGATGTGTTTTGCGGATGTGCCATACTTTCTCGAATTTATTTTACTCTTGATCTGGATTGTGATCTCTATATAATTATGTAATTTCGTTATTGGTGATTTCTATAGCTCCTAACTTTATTTATTTATTTCTATGTAATAATATACAAAGTAAATACTTCAAGATTCAACATATTTATTGCTTCTATACAGTACAAGGTGTTGTAAATACAGAATAGTATTATGGTACACAGTCAAATATGGACCCTGTCCATAATGTAATATCTGTTTAAATATAATTATTATGATATATGTATTATGCTATAAATCTAGCACACAGAATGTTAAGTATGATTAGGTTAGTGTAGATTTAGGACATTTTATGGTAATTTATTTGTTTTTGGGTTCGTTCACAATGTAGTTTAGTACATATTTGTTTATGTATTAAGTATTTGAGGTTATTATTAAGTATACTTATCATAAGAGTTTTATCTGTTTTATGTGATTAAGTGTAGAATTCTTAAATGATCGGGATATTGTAATCAAACATAATTATATAACTTACCTCACGTTACACTCAAGTGTGTTTAACACCCATTTGTGTATTTCTCTACTCGGGTAGAATATAATAAAATACACAACTTTTTTGTACACCAACATTCAGCATTATTATTTTATAAGTATTGTTTCATTTGCAGGTTTCTCTACAAATACTCATAGTTACATTGGACCACGACACTAGCAATGTAGTAAATGAAGAATCGGATGAGGTAAGCCTTTGCAATACAACTAACTGTAAAAATGCATTGATAATTACTTTCAGTACAACTACTGTACATCACTAAATAAAATGAAGTCGCATTTTGCATGTATGTTTGATCGGTTAGTTCTTCTAAACTATGCAAAAGAATTGACAAGATTTTCACTATTTTTGAAAAATGTATTCCGGAAAAATTGTAATATTATGATCCTGCAAATCCAGGACAGGTTGCAACCTATTATAATTAACCTATTATAAATTACTTAAATTTCGTGATTCCTCTCAGCTCGCTCCATCCATTGTGACTGTTCAGAATTACTAAGAATTTCGAATAATAAATGTTGTTTTTCCTGTAAAGTAAAATAAATAGTATATAAAGGTAATGTAAGTCTGTAAAGTTTCCATTACGTTCCTAGAGTATGGAATTGAAAATATCGAGGTACTTGACACTTGCAAATGTGTAATGCGATGCTGCGATGCCAAAAACAAAGAAAAAAACAAACAGGCTCATGGTCATGCCCTGTACGTTAGCCGTAATAAAACTCTTCAAAGTGCTTTTAGTTTTTCTATTTTTTTTATATTTTTTTTTAATGGTTGACAGGCTAGTTGTTTGACCACAGCTCACCTGATGTTAAGTGAAGGTGTGGTCGAATGGAATGGAACTGGCTCTCAAGTGAGGCTGCCGGAACACACCGTTAGATGCTTGGCGGCAGATTTTCAACTTGAGGGTGGTAGCTAGCCAGCCGAGTACTAGAAAGTACCCTACCACCATGCTATGGTTTCCTCACGATGTTTTCCTTCACCGGCAGCTCAAGCTCATTGTTGGGGTTTGAACCCACGCCCTTCGGCATGCGAACCTACCGCGCTAACCACTGAGCTATCATCGCTCTATCCTCTAGTTTTGTCACGTTACCACTTTAGAAAAAAACAATTTTGTTCTGGGATGTGCTGCAGTGGAGAGAATGACCTGCTAATGATGATAATGATGATAAAACTGCCTATATTCTTCCTTTTCCGTCAGGCGCTTCCAGACAACCTGTTCATAAATTACCTGTCACGCATACACCGCGACGAGGACTTCCAATTTCTGCTGCGCGGCGTGACCCGCCTGTTGAACAACCCGCTCGCGCAGACCTACCTGCCCAACTCTTCCAAGCGAGTTGCGCTGCATCAGGAATTACTGGTGCTCTTCTGGAAGATGTGCGACTACAACAAGGTAACTCATACACATGCCTGAGTGTTTCCTGATAAAATCATCGCGACAAGAGTGATTAGAAAATGTAGAAGAAACTTCAGGCAAGCATGCTCCATTGTACATCGTTCTTCACTTAATATTAGGTGACTTGATGACAAATGCATGCGTACAAATGGTTAAAAAAATGACAAAAAACAACTTTAGTAGCAAAAATGTTGAGATTTTCAGTGTAATATTGGTGTTATGTAAAACTTGGTCCTTCGAGCCGAATATATTTTGGGACTAGTTTAGTGATAGCACATTTATCATTAGACTACGTCAACTTTAACGCAAAGCCGTGCTCTGTACAACAACCCACTAAATATAGTTTAAATATTGTAAAAGAACCCGTTTAGCACGCGCGCTCGGACAATATTGTCTTTTCCCCGCGCGTTAACGCAAAAAGCGAGAATATGGATACGTCTGGTTTTGCCTGAGTGCAAAGACTTTGAAAGACTCCCGTGCTATAACCTTATGTAACCTTATTAGGTCTTGTCAAGTATTGATGCCATTAGCAAACATGCCTTGTTATCGTTAGTTTTTTTTTTTGGTTTTGGCGTCGCGTTTTAGCATTTGCCAGTGTCAAGTATTTATATATTTTCAAGTTTCAAAAGTTAAATAAGTGTCCTCGTAGCTAAAGTTATAAACAAAGTCCAGTCCTTGTCAAGAATAGTTCGTGTCAGTCAAGTCCAGTCATGCTTTAGTAAAGTAGTGGCGACTTTGCTATAAAGCTTCGATGGAGTTTTGGAAGCAACACAAAAAGTCATGTTTCACCACATTATATAATTTTCCTACACTCACGCTTGTAATTCGGCACTTTATGAATAAAACACCACCATTTTTATACATAAACACTCGACGAAACACTAGTTTTGGAAAAAAATACAACGGGGCGACACGACTCTTTCCGCGTTCCCGCCAAAACTCCAATTATCGTTAGTTAAAATGTACGATTGTAGCACCTTTTTTTTTAAAATATTTTTACTATAGTAAGTTTTTGTTTAGGGAGGCCTATGCGAAGACGCAAGACAATACCGGTGACACATAATTAAATTTAAATTATTCTCCATAAATGTACAGGATTGTTAAATAAAGGCTATTATTATTATTATAAGTTTTTGTTTATTTTAGAAATTCATGTACTACGTATTAAAAAGCAGCGACGTGTTAGAAGTACTGGTGCCGATACTGTATCATCTGAACGACTCGCGAGCGGACCAATGTGAGTTTTTTTATTTTACTACGAAAATATCTGTTTTTATCTTCCCTGTTAACATTTTAAAAATTGGTTATGGTTATGTTGGTATTTTACAGCGCGCGTAGGTCTAATGCACATCGGCGTATTTATTCTCCTCTTACTCTCCGGGGAGCGTAACCTTGGCGTGCGGCTGAACAAGCCGTACGCAGCCACCGTGCCCATGGACATCCCTGTCTTCACCGGCACACACGCAGATCTGCTCGTTGTCGTCTTCCACAAGCTCATCACTGCGGGCCACCAACGTCTGCAGCCGCTCTTTGACTGTCTACTCACGATATTGGTCAATGGTAAGCACGCTTGAAAGGCCTTCTTCTTCTTTGATTTCCGCGTCGCATTTTTAGCATTTGCCAGTGTCAAGTGTATTGATATGTTTATATTTATAAGTTTCTTAAGTTAAAAAGTATTCAATCAAAGTCCAGTCTTGGTCAAGTCCAGTCCGTCTCAGTCGAGACCAGTCATGCTTAAGTAAAGTAGTGGCGACTTTACTATAAGCTTCGATGGAGTTTTGGAAGCAACACGAAAAGTCATATTTCACCACATTATATCATCTTCTCACACTTACGCTTATAATTGATGAATGAAACGAATAAAACGAATGATGAATAATTGTTATGCATAAACACTCGAAAAATACTAGTTTTGGAAAAAAATACAACGGAGAACACGACTCCGCGTTCCCGCCAAAACTCCTTGAAAGGCCTTCTATCTAGCGGAACTGCTGTTTGACTGTCCACTCACAATCACTCAAAATGTGACGTCACGGTGGACAATGATAAACGTGTTTTTTTTTCAACTCCACAGGCACCGGGCTCCGTGACTTTTGTCCACTTAACACATTTTTTTGTAACTTTAAATAAACTATCCTTATTTTTTTTGTAGAATGCTTTGATTTGAGGAGCAATAACTGTGCAATACTTATTCTTGTGATATTTGAAACAAATTATTATTACTTTATTACGAAGAAACGAAAATACACAGTACAATAAATATTTATTGTAATTTAATGCAAGCATTTTTGTTTCTTTTGAGAGAAATCTTTACCCTTCATTTGACCCCCCAAATTAATTTTAATACAGGCATCAAGGCACGCACCGCCACTGATAAATACTTGTGCTACAAATGACACAATTCATTTCCGTTATCAGCTCTAAATGAATTTCAAAATTGAATAGTTACTCGGTTTCAGTGTCGCCGTACCTTAAGACCCTCTCAATGGTGGCGTCGACGAAGCTGCTGCACCTGCTGGAGGCGTTCAGCACGCCGTGGTTTCTGTTCTCGCAGCCGCACCACCACCACCTCGTGTTCTTCCTGCTCGAAATGTTCAACAACATGATACAGTACCAGTTCGACGGTGAGTCCGTCTGGACAAATCTTAGCATGATATTTATTGACAAGTAGATATAGTATAGGAGACTAGCTGTGTTACATGTTTTCGGGATGATTTTTTTTTATGTTTGGCAGGCTAGTTGTTTGACCACAGCTCACCTGATGTTAATTGACTGTGTGGTCAAAGATGGTAAAGCACACCTAGAATACACCGTTAGATGCTTGGCGGCAGATTTTCAACTTGAACTTGAGATTTTACTTCAATAGTAGCCTATGTGTCAGTTTAAAGACATTTATTTTCTCAAAAGAATTACAATTTAATTCGCTTATTTGAGAATTAAGTACGTAGTATTTTGATGCTTTGACATTAATAAATAAGTACATCATTTATAATTATTGAATTATAAATGATGCACTTAATCATATTACACACGTAATTATCTAACTATAGACTAACTAATTACTATTAGCATTAATTTAGCATTTAAGAATAGAATAGAATATAACTAAGACGATCAATAACATCACATTGTGTTAATCCAGGGTCTCAGCTACTTCCATACCAAATTTCATCCAAATCCGTTTAGTAGTTTTTGCGTGAAAGAGTAACAAACATACGTCCATCCATACAAACCTTTACCATTTGTAATATTAGTGGGATAGTGGGATTTATCGATTACTTGTGTATCTACATGTGTTGTATTGTAGTTTCTTGTCAGTTGTGTGTTTATTTATGCATAAAAATAACAAAGGTTTCTTTTCCCAGGTAACTCAAATTTGGTGTACACGATAATCCGCAAGCGGGCCGTATTCCACAACCTGGCCAATCTGCCGCACGAGCACGCGGCGATCGCGCGCTCGCTGCAGGCGGGCCGCGGGAAGGGACCCGTGCCCATCAAGGCCGCCCTGCCGAGGTAACTATAACACGCGACATCACATCTGTACACAATAATCTTTTTTTTATCCTTGATGGACACCTCCCACCAGCCCCAGGAGCTTGGTGGTTATGTGGGAACCTCCACCAGAATTAATATGATAGGTATATATATCGTAGGATATTATAAACACATCGCCATCTGACCCCAAACTAAGCAAAGCTTGTACTATGGAAGTCAGATAACTGATAGAGTGTTTGACCACAGCTCACCTGATGTTAAGTGACTGTGTGGTCGATGATGGTAAAGCACACCTAGCCTGGAATGGAATTACTTTTTTTTGTAAATACATACTTAAAATACATACAGTACACCCAGACAGAACAAACATCGATGTTAGTCACATAAATGTTAGTCCTGAGTAGGAATCGAACCCACGCCATTCAGCTCTCGAACCAATGAACCAACAGGGCTGTCAATTACTGCTTGGCGGCAGAATATCTGGTACTGCAGTGGTACCTACCTAGACGACTTCCTGCTAAGGAGATCTACCACCAAGTAAAACTGCATCACTCATTTTCTAGTTTTCGTCCTATTTACAATGTTTTGTTTGTGTGCAAGGTCGACGAGCGCGGAGTCGGTGCGCGAGGTTCCGATGGAAGGGTCGCGGCCGGCGCAGCCTGCGGAGCCCGGCACTCTCAACGCCACGTTACCGGAGACTCCCGGTAAGTACAGCATAATATTAGTCCAAACTATGTTCATCACTGAAAATTCATCGGGCACAAAATACATGCTATAAATTACTTTTCGTAAATTTCAAGGTAATTCCTTGACGTCACTTTTTTTGTCGTAATTATCTATCTATCTATACCTATTATTTTTTTCTCTCTCTTTAACTCTCTCTCTCTCTCTCTTCTACTCTCTTTTTAACTCTTTCACCGTTGGGAAGCTACACTATCCCCGGGCGACATAGGCTACTTTTTATCCCTGTATTCATACGGGAACGAGAACTACGCGTGTGAAACCGCGAAGCGTCCGCTAGTGTGTTTATAAATTGCGAAAGTCTGAACAAAGCAAAGATGACTCACTAAGCAAATTAATATTTTTAATGGAACTATGTATTCAGATTACGTTATCTAGTAGGTACGTAGTACATGGTTTCCACATATGGGCACGTTCATAAACAATATACCTACCTACAAACATACAAAATAATCTAAATGTCAAAAACTACAAGCGATTTTACGAAAAATATTTTTATGATGACTTAACAAAGAAACACCACTTCTAGCGTAGAAGTTATACCGTCTAGCGATTGCTGTTTTTCTGCACCTGTACAAGCGCTGTATGTCCCGGTGCTAGAACACATGTCATTAAATGAGTTTTAAAACACTGATCACATGTCAAAATAAGGTATGTCACTATACATTTTATGCATATATTTTTATGGACATTTAATTATATTGACATAATTTTATTGACATTTTATATGTGACATATTACTTTATTGACATTTTCATTTTCATTGTTTTGACATATGTAATGATTTTGATAATAATTTTTAAATATGAATGGAAAAATGACCTGTAACTTTGGTGTTATTAATAAATGATTTGTATTTGTATTTGTATTTGTATTCTATACAAACATGTCAATATAAAAAAAAATTGGCAGGTAAAAAGGTAAAAAGGTTAAAGTAAGTACTAGATTGTGCGGTATACACACAATCTAGTACCTACTTTAACCTTAGATTAAGATCCTACTAACCTCTCTCCTCTTTTTGTAATGTAAAATTGTAAAGAAATAAAAAAAATTGTAACAAAAGTTGACAAAAGTCACGGACCCCAGCGTCTGTGGAGCATATAATAAAAAAAAAATTGGCAATAGAAAAATACTGTCAATATACAAATATGTCATTACCAAAAAAATATTGTCAATATAATAATATGACATGACAAAAAAATCATAATTACTTACTAGTAATTCAATCATCTTTAAGTTTGAAATACTCGTCAATGTCATAAAACAAAATAGAAATAAATTTAAAAAATGTTTGTCTGATTGGCTCCTTAACAAATATTTCTACAGCGTTCAAGGAGTTCATGAATTTTTCTAACAAATAATGATTCGTAATAAACTAGACTAATTAAATTAATGTACCTACTTTTAACATCTTTCTTTTCTTTTTACGTCTGCTTGCAGACTGAATAACAAAAATGACTAATTCCAAAAATTGTTGTAAGACCTATATTATATATACAAATAAATAAATTCTTGCGAATAAATTATACCTATTATTTATTTGATTTGATTTGTTGTATTCAGCAAGATAACCGATACGGATCTAAAGTGAAAACACTTATGTTAGCGCCCTGTTTTTTTTTGTACAGAGACAAACCAACATTGTTTTTCTGTACTCAAATATTGTTTTTTTTAATTTTTATTTTGAGGGGTAAACCCTCTATAGTTTAGTCAAACATGAATATTGTCACCCTCATTGGGCGCTTACAATAACACAAAATCTTCCTATATTTTACGCATATTGTAAATATTATATATATACTGGTGATGCGGAACAGTATTCTGGCCTCTTCCGATAAGGGATTAGCCAGTAGGTTACATTAGCCTACACTGTTACACCACCCTACATCCTTCAAGTTGAAATCATATCTCTCAGCTTCAACTCAAATATTGTACAGGTACGATTTAAATTTGAAAATGAAACTGGAAAATAAATTTAAAAAAACGAAAATGTTATTGAAACTTGCAGCCATCGCAGCGATGACGGAGCGAGAGTCGGCGCACCCCCCTCCGCAGCGGCTGGTGGCCGCGGAGAGCGAGGCCGGCGAGCGCAAGGAGCGGGCGGGCAGCGAGCCGCGCTCCGCCAACGACAGGCTGCTGCCGGCGCGCGCCGGGCCCGACGGCGAGGACCGCGCCGAAGGAGACGCCGCCTCGCTCCGGGACGACGACGGAGACAAGCGCTCTGTCACACACGTGAGTGTACCCACCTCCAGTGTACCTTCCCTGCCCTCTTAGCTCTCCTGTCAGAATATTTGCTTCACCAGCTGTACGAAGTGGTTTCGATTTCCACACGGACGTCTATGTGACGATAAATATGTCATCATAATATTTATTTGCGTATATGGGTATACAAAGTACAGTTGGGAGGAGTACAGCTGCAGAGTCCCATATCCTGCTTTTCGGCATGCAAATCTTTGTCGAAACGTGTGTATTTCCAAAAAAATCTATTAGTTACCTGGATCTCATAGTACAAGCTTAGTTTGGGGTTAGATGACGCTGTGGGAAATGTTCTACGATATTTATTTAGTATAATGTTATTGCTCGTTAGTTTTTATGTAAAAGTAAAAAAAAATCATAATCATAATCATTTATTTGCGTTTATGGGTAAAATACAGTTGGTAGAAATTAAAAACATAGCACGCCATATCCCGCTTTTCGGCATACAAAAATTAATATCATAAAATCAATAAAAAATATAACAATAATAATTTACTTTTTTTATTAATAATAAATAACATGATTTATTTTTGATATTCTGATCTTATAAAAAAATCCTATTTCTATATTTTTTTAATTATTATTATGAAGCCGCAGCCGCAGAGCTTAATGTAGACTACAAAAGAGCCCGGTTTACCTAAGTTCCGTTTATTTAATGGGACGCTGCAGTTCTGTACTTCTAGTATGGTGTGTTGTGTTTTAGGGAGACAGCGTGCGGTCGGGGCGGCGTCCGTCGAGCGAGTGGCGCCCCCCGAGCGAGTGGCGCCCCTCCACCGAGTGGGTGGCGACCTGGCGCGGCAAGCTGCCGCTGCAGACCATCATGCGGCTGTTGCAAGTGCTTGTTCCCCAAGTGGAGAAGATATGCATCGATAAGTACGTATAATATCTTAATTCTCTTAGGACTCTCTCAAGGCACGCCACCCAAACTTCAACTTCCCGCTTCTTGCCACTTTATTTTATTTCATTCCGGACCTTAAGTTTTTGTAGTAGTTATTTTTTTTTAGTATTTATATATTTCCCATACACGCGCTTTTAATTCGGCACTTTATAAATAAAACACCACCATTTTTGAGCATAAACTTGTTTTAGAAAAAAATACGGGGCGACACGACTCTTTCCGCATTCCCGTCATAAGGGTCCGGCGGCCCCTGCCAGAGTGTTTGTCTGTGTCTTGTACTTTTAAATTGTTAATATTATATTTATGCATGTATTTGTTTCTATATATTTATTTTCGGTTTTCTTATGCTGATGGCCACGACCCCGAAATGGCGCGAAACACGCACAGAAAGTGGCTCAAAGAGAACAGCACGTAGTACATTAACACGTGGTACGATAACACGTGGCATGTTCCAGGGGCCTGACCGACGAGTCGGAGATCCTGCGGTTCCTCCAGCACGGCACGCTGGTGGGGCTGCTGCCCGTGCCGCACCCCATCCTCATCCGCAAGTACCAGGCCAACGCCGGCACCGCCGCCTGGTTCCGCACTTACCTCTGGGGCGTCATCTATATACGGTCAGTGTCTGCCACAGATCCCTCGATATTCTCTCCAACCTTATTCATCATTTCGACTGCCCTGATAGCTATTATTAGTTCCTCTTCAAGAGCTGGAGGGCGTGGGTTCGATTCCCACTCAAGATAAACATTTGTGTGATGAGCTAATAAATGTTTGTTTTCTATACGGATGTTCCGTCTGTATTTACAAAAAAAAAGTGCATAATTATTCTATCTGGTTCTCATAGTACAAGCTTTGCTTAGTTTTGGGCCAGATGGCGCTATGTGAAATGTCCTCCAATATTTATTTTCATGAATTAAAATTATGTATTTCCAAAAAAAATAGATACATAAGTGTTATGAACTTGTTCACATAGTACAAGCTTTGCTTAATTTGAGGTTAGATGGCGCTGTGAGAAATTACCTTCTCAAAATCACTGGTCTCCATACCAAATTTCATCCAAATCCGTTCAGTAGTTTTTGCGTGAAAGAGTAACAGACATCCATCCATCCATCCAAACTTTCACATTTGTAATATTAGTGGGATTTATATTGTATACCTACTTAGGCAACAGAGTTGGAAATTGAATCCTTTTACGTTCCAGTAATGTCGACCCGCCCATCTGGTACGACACCGACGTGAAATTGTTCGAGATACAGCGGGTCTGATCCATCGCCAGCAACGATTTCGTACCAACACACACTACTTTGGATACCTAGTTTCTATGCTATGACTGTATACCTAAACTGATCTTCACAATCTTCCCGAAAAAAACAAGCATTCCAAAACTAGGTAAGTATAGATACCTACTTGTTTAGTTTACGTGAAAATAGTAATTTGAACATAATTTGTCTGCATTTATTTGAGGATCTGTTTTCTGATAGAATTTAAATATTGCAATGTGACTTGATTTTAAATTAAAGTGAATCAAAGCAGTTATTGCGTTTATCACTTGTAAGGCTAAAAAAACAATAAAGATTTTTTTTATTTAAAAGAAAAATAGGGTTTTAAGCTTGGGGGATACTATGCTAAAAGGGGGCCATTGTATTCATCTTTATGGGCAACATTGAAACCGCGACTTATATTAATATTTTATCTATATTATTAGAAAGAGGAAAGATTTTTGATTGTTTGTTTGTAATGAATAGGCTTCAAAACTGCTGGACCGATTTCAAAAATTCTTTCACCTTTGGGAAGCTACACTATCTCTGGGTGACATAGGCTCTTTTTATCCCTGTATTCCCACGGGAACGGGAACTACGCGGGTGAAACCACGAGGCGTCCGCTAGTAATTTATAAGCATGTTTTTGCTTGGTGGTAGATCTTCATAGAAAGAGGTCGTCTTGGTAGGTACCACCGCAGTACCAGATATTCTGCCGCCAAGCAGTAGTATGTAAACATTGTTGTGTTCCGGTTTGAAGGGTACTGCAGCTAGCGAAATTACTGGACTGTTGAGACTAACCATCGAAAGTCTCAAACTAATGAGCGTCAGAGCAGCGATGCCTTGGATTTTGTATCGTTACTCAAAGTTCTGTGTATCGCTGCAATGATCATGAATACGCGTTATCTCTTACTATTAGGAGAGCGTCTCGTCCGTATCATTACTTTTAGATTAAAAAAAAATCTGCTGGTATTTACTTTTGGTCCAGGTTCAACAATTTTGTTTGAGAATTCGTTTTTTTTTTAATTTTTAAGATTGTGCCCATTCATTCATAATGAACTCCTTTCAGCTTAACACATCTAAAGCGTATAACCTTTTATATTAAACAGACAACAGTATGAAAAGATTTGATTCACCGACTAAATCTCTTACCATCAGGAGAGTGTCTCGTTGGTTTACATAAAAAACATATTACCTTACTGTACGTCATTGAAAGGTAAATAAGCAGTTCCAATAAAGACTTTTTATATCTGTTTGTCACAGTCATATTAGAGTTTTTGACCGAATTACGTTTCTTTTGGATGTCTTTGTGTTGCATCCTCTGATTCTAAGCGCATCTTATGAAAGTTGTGTTGCTTATTATAGAATTGACTCCTAGTCATTTTACATATATTTTTTTATCAAAGTGAGTTTTTATTAAACATAGTGAATAATTTATTTTTCATTATAATTAAATTAATAGCAAATTGATGTAGCATAAGTTTGAGGCAACGGAATATGTTAAAGGATAATATGACAAATGTAATTTTTAAACAATATCAAAAGTAATATTTTAATATATTTATGACGAAAATGTGTTTTAATTTATCTTCAGAATCAATGTTTATATTATCTATCTATACTATTATAAAGAGGAAAGATTTGATTGTTTGTTTGTATTGAATTGGCTCCGAAACTACTGGAGCGATTCCAAAAATTCTTTTACCGCTGGGAAGCTACACTATCCCCGGGTGACATATGCTACTTTTTATCCCTGTATTCCCACGGGAACGAGAACTACGCGGATGAAACCGCGAGGCGTCCGCTAGTTATAAATGAATGGAACCAAATATGTTCTGAATATGTGAACGTTTTCACCATTATAATAAGTTTGAATATACCTAATGTATTATTGTATTTATTTTATAAATAATCGTCTTATGTACTTAAAGTTATAAATTGAAAAATATACAAAAACATGAGCTTGATAACAGTTATTTTTATTTAAAGAACCCAGGTTTGTAGAAGTTACTTTAGCCTATATAGTCGATAGACCTTCTGGATTACAATTGGGTTTGATTCTCACGTCATGGACCACCGTTTTTTTTCAAAGATATGTTTGTATTGCCGATGACCTCAAACAGTGAAGGAAAAATATCGTAAGGAAACACTGAGGACTCGATACTTAAAAAAAGTTCTCGAAAATCCGTGAAGTCTGGTGACCGCACTAGTTCAGCTTGGTGGGCCTTTACCCTACTCACTATGAGAAGTGCCTCGCATATTAGGTAAGTACATTGTTTTGAGAGTTTTTGGCGGGAACGCGGGAAGAGTCGTGTCGCTCCGTTGTATTTTTTTCCAAAACTTGTGTTTTGTCGAGTGTTTATGCATAAAAATGGTGGTATTTATTCATAAAGTGCCGAATGACAAGCGCGAGTGTGGGAAAATGATATAATGGGGTGAAACATGACTTTTCTTGTTGCTTCCAAAACTCCATCGAAGCTTTATAGTAAAGTCGCCACTACTTTACTAAAGCATGACTGGACTTGACTGACACAGACTGGACTTGACTAAGACTGGACTTTGACTATAACTAGCTACGAGGACGCTTGTTTAATTTTTGAAACTTGAAAATATATAAATAGGTACTTGACACTGGCAAATGCTAAAACGCGACGCCAAAACTAAAGAAAAAAAAAAGTACATTGTTCTTTAAGTATCCTGAGATATGTTCTGAAAGGTCGTTTGTATGGCACTGTATAACCTTTTCCTACGTACACTTGCAGTTATTTTTAATCTTAGCAAATTTTATTAGGTAGGTACTTATTTGATCCAACGGAAAATCTTTTCCATTTCAATTTCATTTTTCTTTGTTTTTGGCATTGCACTTTGTGCATTTGCCAGTATCAAGTATTTCGATATTTTTAAGTGTTTTAATGATAAATCTATTAAAGCAATTTAGTAGCAAGGCAAAGTCACACTCGGTAAGATCAAGTTTGGTTATGCCCTAATACCTACTACAAGCTTCGATAAAGTTTTGATAGCATCACGAAAAGTCATGTTTCACTACATCATATCACCTTTCCACACTCGCGCTTTTTAAGTATTTTTATTCATAAACACTCGAAAAAACACAGGGTTTGGATAATTATATAATTCGGTGACGTGCGCTCCCGCCAAAAAAAAATTAACTTAGTATAAGGAACAAAATTAAATATAATATAAATTGTTTATGAATATGGCAATATCGCATGCTGGGTGAACAAAGGGAGCCTATACACTCGTCTGTCTAAAATTAAAAAGTCCTCGCACAGATAAACATAATTTTTATTAAAATAAGCGTTATTTAGTTACAAAAGTATAACCGATTCCTTCTAAGGACGAATATAAAATCAATATGGTACATAGCCAACGAATCGAAGTAACTAATTACATCACAATATGTTATATTAACATGACTAGTTACGAGTATTTATTGTTACGCCTTTAGCCTACAACAGAAATGTAAGCGTGAATAAGGTACGATACATTTTACTGTAAATAAATAAAAGCTATACATTGTATCATTTCTGTAAAATCGTGCACACATCTGACAGTCTGGTATGAAATAGGAGCGTAGAAATAATACGAGGCCCCAACATGTGTTAGAAAAAAATCGTAAGCCTCTTAGGCCGCGGCAACAATAGACGTCCAGGTTTATGATGTTTGTTAATTAAAAAATAATACACATGACCCCTGTGGAGCTATAAAATTAAGAGTAGAGGGCCCCAACAAATTTTGGTACACGGGGCCCGTCTAGGTCAACCTACTTAACTAGAATGAACATGTATAAATTTAATCAAATTAAAAACATCTGACGTCAGTAAAAGAACATCGAGTTTAGACTCGTTTAGACCTGTGGAAGATGCTCACATGCATAATATACCAACTAGAAAATAGCTGATATCTTTAAACACATAAACATATTTTCTTGAAGCATAGCTAAGAACTCTGTCATTCTCACAAAGCTACCTATTAAAATAAAAAATAAATAAATCAGCAATACAAATTCTCAGTATTTTGTATTGCAATCTAACTTTGAAGACACAGTACTCGTACCTACTACAATAACGTTACATAGCAATCTATTTTAGCAATGCCGGGTACAATGTTTGGGTTAGCAAATTCGTTATGTATTCCGCAGCGGTTTGTTTAAGTTTACTAGCCTAGATTGCTAATTGTTATTGTACCAAACTCAAATGAAAACTGGAAACAAAATTACTACAGTAATCGCCGACATCGTCTTTATTCGTTTTCGGGAGAGTTTCTCTAACGTACGGTACGTGACCATAAATCCCGTTTTGAGTGGGACTGCCCCATTTTCTAGTACTTCATCCCGGTGCGGTCTCCCCAGAGTTTTTACATTTTTAGGAGGCCTAATTCAGTTACAGAAAGGTTAGTACTGATATCAAAATTAATAAATACAAGGCAGCAGTGTTTAGCTTAGCAACTAAGTGACAGATTAGAATAATCAAAACAATTGGAACTAATCATTTCAAATCATACGGTGGAAGTTTTACAATACTTCTATGTAAGCAATCAGAACCATTTTAAAGCAAAACTTTGCATTTTGATATACACACCTACAGTGTTTGCGTAGAACAAACACAAACCAGTATAACTATAAAAATATAAGGGGTATTATGGTATTAATTTCATTCATGAATAAATTGTGAATATCTGAAAACATTTCGTCGTGATTCCATGTTAATAATGAAATAATTAAGAATTTTGGAAAGACAAGAAATAAGACTTGGAAATGTCCCGTTTTAAACAAAAAATAAAATGGTCACATTAGTGCCGTAGTTGACAGAAAAAAGAACTGTTGGAGCTAGAACTTGCTAGTTTCTCTATCTTTCGCTTTTATGCGTGCTTCGAGGCGGCGGTGGTACGCCGAGATCTGCGTCAACCAAATTAGCAAGGTTGTTAATTTTCATAATTGATATACATATTTTTTTTTTCTTTAAATGTACGTAAAACGGTTTCACTTTCGTAATGTATCTATTCATATTTTCACATCCAATTCACAAACACATGTGGCTTTTGTTCGCCATTTTTTATAATAATACGAATTGTGCGCCCTTATTTATTATTTCGTTTATAAAATATATTATGAGATCTTTTTGATTAACATTATACATATACCAAGCACAGTCGTGGAATTACAAACTAATCTATTAAAATTGGTTGTTTCCTCATTAATTTGATTTACAAAAAAAAAGCTAGTGCATCAGAATCAAGTGAATTGGAATTTACAAAGGAAATTATGCTAATAATTCGGAATGATTGAAAACTGTGCTTTGAAATACAAACTGTGCTTGGATCTCTTCGTACATTCCTACACACCAAGACATTTAAAAATTTTATGGCGTGTGGTCGCTTTCAGCTGGCTTTACATTAACATTCATAACTTTTTCAATTATTTGGTAATATCATATAGTACCTAAACGAATCAGCCGTTTTTATAAACAGTCCCACTGCTGGGCGCGGGCCTCTTCTCATTATGGCAAGGTCGTAGTCCACCACGCTGGCCAAGTGCGGGTTGGCAGATTTCACACATTTTCCTCACGATGTTTTCCTTCACCGTTTGAAGTCATCGGCAATACGCACATGTTTAACTTGGAAAAGAAAGAAGTGCGTGCCGTGGGATTCAAACCCAGGACCTACAGATTGGAAGCCAGACGGTCTCCCAACTAGGCTGCCGAAACGTAAAACAGTATAATCATCATATACTATAATTCCATAGAATCCGAAATCAGTGCCTTTTGTAAATAAATCGAGATTGCTCTATCGTAGACCGCGTCGTCGATATGGCCGTCAACCCCAAGCCTATTCGTAATATTATTTTTGACAAGCCTTTGACCACAGCTCACGGTGTTGTCCAAGTTGGTAAACACACCTAGCCTGGAATGAAAGTGGGTTTCCAGTGAGGCTACCGGAACACACCGTTAGGTGCTTGGATTTTAAAATAGAAATGTTGCAGTTTGTGGTAAGTTTGTGGCTTCTGTCTGCTGATTGGGTCAGACAAATTTGTGTGTATGGGCGAGTTCAAATAAAATTTAATGTATAGTCATAATCGGAATCGTTTCACTATCTTTCTAAGTTATATCAATAATAAAGTAATCTATGTTTCTTTTTAACCCATTTAAGTTTTTTCTAACTATACCTTGTAGTTATGTTTGTTAGTGTAAATCCAGCCTAAATATTTACTTACCTCTAAATTTAACACTGGACATAACACTATCTTATCTATTCTAAACATTTACATATAAATTAAAAGGTTTAAAATGCATTTGTATACAAAACTATTTTTTTTAATTCTAAAAATATTATTTGCTGATTAGTGAACACCGCTTATCGTTACATAAAAAATATAAATAATATAGGCCTTAATTCTAAAAGTCGGAGCGACATCTCATTCGTGCATATAAATATTATTTTAAGATTTGGCGAGTCTTAGAATAAAGGCCGCATAAATTAAATTAGGTACGATTTCGCGACTTTAAAATCATTTTTAACAAAATAGTTTCTATAATAAACACGATTAAAGTTTCTTATATTTATATATGACAAATGGCTGCTTAACAGAATACTTAATGAAATCTTAAATTTTATTAAGCACAGTCATTATAACAGTTACAAAATACCGATATATTTTAGCTTTGATCACTAATAATAACCAGCTATAGATGGATATTCGATAATAACTTTTTATTGTCCACACCAAAGATTATTTATCTACATATAAAAGAAAAATAAACTTGAGAAATACAAAGGTGTAACAACTTGCGACCTTATCGCTAAAAGCGATCTCTTCCAGGCATTACCAAACATGTAACGCAATCGGATTTCGAATCGCGTCACTGAAAGCGCTCAAAGCACAACACGCCGATCGTGACAATGTACATAATTGTCATAATAAATGGCTTCGCTGATCTTTACTAATTGAACCAACTTATAATGTGAACGCTGTATTACTTATTCTGTGGCAGAATGCTAGGTTAGTTGTTCATCTTTGTATTTTCTGAACAACATTTTTGAAATCGAAAATACGGACATATAACACGAACATCCAACCTAAAGCGATTACACATATAAGTTGGTCTTGTAAGTACGAAGTTCGTTGTAAATCTTGCGTTTTTATAAGACCTTAATGATCGTAGGAGAGCACTTACATTTTTTATTGAGATGACCCGCAGTCAGCTCAGTGACCACGGCTATTGCAACATGACCGACACGTCCATGCATCGCCAGAATCGATAACAACGCATCGACCGCAATAACACAGCAGAGGGCCTAAACAAAGTTACATACGATTAGCGATGACGCTAATAGAAAAGTGCTAAAATGTACGGGATTGACATAAGCTGTTGATATGTCACGTGGACAGCTAATGTCAATCCTATACTTTTCGATTAGCGTTTTCGCCAATCGAACGTCATTTTATCTATACACTCTAGGCGTAGATCGCAGACTCTGCGAAACGTGCCTGCCGCTGGCGACCATTGCACTTTACGTGGGCACGAATATTTCGAAGCCACATTTTTCCGTCCCTTCTTGTTCTACCATTTTCGTTCAGTTCACCAGTTCCGTTGCCACTCAATTTTTATTATAATTAATAAGTTATATTTTAAAATAATTTCATTTTAGTTCAATTTATTTTAAAATAGATCTTTTGCATTTTTTTACATCCTCAGGTTGTAGCCATCGTAATTTAGTATTTTGTACCTACGCCATTATGTATTGTCCCAGTGATAAACATAAGCGGGAAATAATTATTTCCCTTGGTTATATGAGCAAATTTTAATTTATATTCACGACTTATTGTTGCTGTGAAAAATGAAATGAAATGATGGTGGGACAAGTCGAGCCCCTAAAACGAGAGTGTATTTTTTTGTTACGACAAAGATACTCGCGATCATAATAGAAGAATGCGGAAAGACACAACTGGACTTGTTTGATTCTTTCTGTCTGTTGTCCCGTTCCTGGGAAAAACTCCGCCTTCAAATACGCGCCCTTTTCGGGAAATCCCGTTTGTTTACACTAATTTTGAAATCGAAGTCACAGTTTATATATCATGTGCTAATCCTCAGTGGTCAGCAAATTAGACCAAGGCTATATTGTCCGAGCACGGAGTTGCAAGACTCGCTGTGCTATGCGCATGGAGATCGACGAAAAACACTAAAGTTTTATTGGGATCGCGTTTATTAACCACTTTAACGTGTGCCCCTAGTGTGGATAGTAGGAAAGTGCAGGAAAAAAATGGGAAATTATCAAACAAAATGCAACTCGGAAAAACAAACAATGGCTTATGTTTGAGCTTAATGATATGGGAATGACTGCTAGCTGAGTTTTACGCACACGCTGCCAGTAGCAATTTCTTTCGTGAATTGTGATAATGTATTGTGTCCGAACTTCTTGCACGGCTGTGCGTATAGTATTCAAAATCGAGATAATTTCTTAGGCATTACTTTTATACCTAAGTGGTGAGCCAGGGAATATAGCATACGATACTTGTAAGGTTCGATCTAATTTTTTACCATGATTTTTAGAATATCTAAGCTACACATAATGAAAGTACTTTTACAATAAATACTACAGGCAAACATGCAAAATTCACGTACGCATGGACAATGGGCATATTGCCGAACATTTTATTTCTTTTTATGTCCCATTTAACTTTATGTCGGCGTATGTACAATTTCAGATTTATCAGCCAATCAATATCGGCATCGGCTACTTAATTTTGGACTGACTTTTAAAAACAGTGTGTATCGGAAAAGTTACCAATACTGTAGAATAATTGATGATCTATTTATCAATATAAATTATATGCTTAATTTATTATGAGCCATCCCTTAAATCACAATTGTGTTTTAAATGTAATGAGACCAAGGATGCTGTCTCCTGATGGTAAGAGGTAACGCTTATCCATGACCATTGCAACTGAACCCAGTTACAGGGATTACCAAGGACAAACAATAAAGGGCATCGCTACTTTGGCGCTTACTATTTAAAGATGTTTCATGGTTATACTCAATTGTAAAACGAATTGAAGGGGAGATCACAACCCTTCAGTATCAATAATTTTCTGATACATTCTGTAGGTATAGTCATTTTAAAAAAAACAAATATTTTTCTAGCGATAATGATTACTTAGTAGTAGTACCTATATGTACGTCTCCTTTAAATATATTTTCTTAAATAAATTTAAAAACATAGTTTGTAAGATGTTTTTATGTATAGTAGGTATATAGAAGAGTCGAACCTTACCAAGCGAGTATCGCTGGCTATATGATGAGCTCCTGACTCACCGGGGGCGGCAGCTAGCTAACCGCCGAGTAGGGCGGCGGCGGTGGTGACTGTCGGCCCGGCATCAGGACGGCAATCTTGTATGGCGGAGGCGCCTCCGGAGACTCCTGCGTCCCCGACCGCTCAGACTGCCCCAGCGTGCCCAGTGACACCTCGTCCGACGGCTCTGACGCCTATGCGGGACAACATGTCTTTTCACTATTGAGGTTGTACCATGATAGTTCTCCAGATATACCCCCACGGTCGGTCTAGTGACATGATGGTCATAGCTCGGTCGGACATGCCGAAGGTCGTGAGTGAACAAGTTGAAAAATCTGCCGCCAAGCACCTAGCGGTGTGTTCCGGCAGCCTCACTTGAGAGCCAGTTTCATTCCAGGCTAGGTGTGCTTTACCCTCTTCGATCACACCTTCACTTAACATCAGGTGAGCTGTGGTCAAACACCTAGCCTGTCAAACATAAAAAAAAAAATGTACGGGAGTGGACAAAGTCCCAGTCGTGTTTTTAACACATTTGCAAGGGTGAGTGTGTGTGAGTGTATTGACCGTGTCGGGCGTCTGGTGGCGGTGCCGGCGTGCCGTCGAAGAGACGCGGTCGGGCTCCTGCAGCGGCGCAGGCGCAGCGCGACACAGCGACAACGCGCACCCCACCGAACACACGCACGCTACGGCCGCGCACACTACTGCCGCCTCGTTGCCCGACGAGTTGTCGCGCACCACCTACCGTGCATACGACACACGACTAAATGTTGGGATAAAACCTAATCATCGAAAATTCATTCCAAATGAAGTGCCATCACAGGGGCGATAATGATAAAGATAATGCCTTAAGCGACCCTTATGGTCGCACAGGAATAGTTTTACTTCCCACATGCTTCACAAATTTCACAATATCATCTGTCAATGGTCTAGTGTGTCTTTACCGGTAGGTATTATATTATCGTACTTATTTATAACGATGTTTTAAATTCGCTGCTTAGACACTTTCAGTTTTAGTCTATAATAAGAATGTTCATCATCATCGTCATCATAACAACGGCTGGTATTAACCTGCTGTTACTTTTCAACGCGCCATCATTCCTAGTCGTGTGTCAAGCTCGGCCACTGTTTCATAAAAAAATAATATTTGCGTTGTAACATTCTTACTTCAAAACGGATATTTATTTTTTGTTTTCCGTTGATGAAGTTTTTTTTCCAAAAAGACACTAAAATACAACCACTTAACTAGCATATCTAATATTCTCTTCTAACCTGTTTGTCGAAGTAATATTTAGCTCCAGCGAGAAACATAGTAGCGAGCGCGAAGGACACTAGCATGCCGAACTTGAGATGCGGCGCCATCATGGGCGAATGCTGAAGTCCCAGGGCTGCGGTCCGGAGCAGCGTGTCGGGCGTGACGCTGCGAGCCGCTGCGAGGGAAGCGATGGTGGGCTGCGGGGGCTCCGGGGGGATCTCCACGTACGTCGCCTCCGCAGGCCGCCGGCCGTTGTGCACGCCTGGCACCGGCGGCGGCCTGGTAGAGAACCCAGCACAAAATAATCACAAGCTATGAATGGAAAAACTAAAAACCGTTTTTCTTACATCGCGCCATATTATGTACATTTTTACTTTTTACCAGACTTTTATTCTACATTTGTACAAATACAAATACAAATACAAATCATTTATTAATAACACCAAAGTTACAGGTCATTAATATATTTTGAATGTACCGATAAAGCTATTTTCATTTAATACCAAACAAGTTGATCTCAACAAAAGCTTTCAGGTTACTGATTTCGTGTGTACACAAGAAATCAGTAATACACAAACGCAAGCAACGCAAACGCATGCACACGCGAAAACTGCTTCCACACACAAGAAATCAGTTATACGCAAACGCATGCAACACTGTTTGTATACATACACAAGAAATCAGTCAAGCAGCACAGTTAGTGTTTGATTCGATCAACTATGACAGCGTTTCGTTCGTCTAATTACTTTTACATAAGGGATAGTATTGTAAGTGTACTGACGTGTAGTGCCTGTGAGGTCGGTGCGGGCGGCGCGGCGGGCAGTCCACGGCCGCGAACCGGTGCACGGGAGCCGCCATGCCCTTCCGCGCGCCCGCGCCGCCCGCGCACACGCGCCCGCGCGCGCGCCCTGCGACCACACATCACTTACATACCTCGACGAATCGTCTTTATATGTAGGTAGGTTGACTATAAGAGATCGCTCTTAGCGATATGGCCAGTTATTCCACTTGCGTTACGTACTTAATTGTGAACAATTAAAGAACCCGTAAAACTGAGCTGTGCAGTATTTAGTGCACAAATGGTTTTATTATAATAATTATAATTATTTATTGGTCACAAAAGAGCATACCAGCTGAGAGTGATGAGGGTACCCTATGGCGGCCGGTGTAGGCGCACTGGCTGCGCTTGTCTATCCAGAAATGCATTGGAGCCGCTTCAAGTGCCCCCGCGCCAGTTTACTGCCGCCAGGGGCTGCCGCAGACCATCACTACTGTCGATAAAATAACAAACAATAATTACCTTTTACATGAAAATTGATTTAGGTTTTTTTTTGTTTCGACACTTTTCTTTTACGCTGCTAACGACATTAAATATCCTCATAGCACTTTTGGATATAAACATAATCAGAAATCGATAGCCGCATTTCTTAATTTCTTTTTCAATGATTAATTTTTTTCATATCCTAATATATATATCCTATCCTATCCTATAATAAATAAATAAATAGGTAAATATGGAATAAAATAAATTCCAATAATATAATAATTCCATACAAATTAAATACTTTATGGAATTTTGACAGTAGGTATAACAACACAGTGTACAAGTCCATGTAAAGTCTTTGTATTATTGGGTATTATTTTGCGTGTTTTGTCAATAAGTTAAATTGAATGGTTAGTCATAGCAGATAGTTACTTATAAAGTGACTCAGTTTACTACGAAACCTTTAAAAAATTCACGGATTTTACAAGTATAGCAGTTCTTATGTTTCGATTTAATTTCTAAAAAAGTTTTAGGTGTGATATGCTAAGCACAAAAATAGCGTTAATTGTAGCTGGAGGTAATATACTTTTTTTTTTAAATCTGAATCGATCGCACAGAATCCCATTGCAGTCAGTAGGTAAATAGGTCACATAGGTCAGTGTAATTGCCACATAGCATAGGTACATTGACATTCGTTTAGGAACTAGTAACGCTGTAAGTTCACACTATTTATTATAGGTACATGTAGAAAAATAATGTACTTATTCCAAAAAAGTATTATAATATATTTAACATCAACCATGATAAAAGTAACGCAAGTATGTAATGCTATTATTAGCCACGAAATGAAATAAATCGCTAAAATAAAAACACAGAATGAGCACTTACCGAATTTACAAACACCCAGATATATGTTTATTTAAATACAAACCACCGATACAAGAGAATAAAATAAAATCTAAATGATAATCTACGCTAATAAAATAATTGTAATCTTCATTATTTTCACTACAGAACAATAGGGTGTTTAAAATTACAATAATAAAACATTTACACGAACTGTGTTGGTCATTTTAAACATTGAATTAAAAATATACTATTTTAGTAATGGTGTTATTCATATAATCACTAAAAAACATTTTAAACGATCTTGATTGACAGCCATTTGAGGGCGGGACGTGCGCAAGTGCGCAACACCAACACCCTACCCTACATACTACATACACACACACTACACAGCAATGCTTTTTTCTTTAATTCATTCTTGGCTAGCAATGCACTGCACAGCGCCAGTACTGCCACAGTTTCTATGCGGGGTCCAAGCGCGAACCCATAAGTTTTACTCTTGGACCGAGATTTTAAAATGTTCACTTCAAAAGTTAGATTTATGAAATGGAACGACTAATAAATAATTTAATTTATGTGGTGCGGTGGGATAATTTTTTCTGCGTTTATTCCTGCAAAACTCTGATAATATTTTACTTAGTTAATGGCATCGTACTTTATATATTCTGTAAGTGTCAAGTATACAAATGGCTTTTAAATAAAAAATAACAACTAGAATATAACTGACACGAACTGGACTTGACTAAGACGACTTTGACGATAACTATAACTAAGATACAGCAGAAATAACACTTAAGACAAGGCAGTATGGCTTTATAGCTTTAGCCTGCCCAAAGGGGCAAATTATTAAAAAAAAAATTTAAGTTCTGATTCTGCGTTGCGTTTCGTGGCTGGTGTTGTTGTTGATAACTTGATATTAATATTAGGAGTTTTGGCGGGAACGCGGGAAGAGTCGTGTCGATCCGTTGTATTTTTTTCCAAAACTAGTGTTTTTACTAGTGTTTATGCATAAAAATGGTAGTGTTTTATTCATAAAGTGCCGAATTACAAGCGTGAGTGTGGGAAAATGATATGGTGAAACATGACTTTTCGTGTTGCTTCCAAAACTCCATCGAAGCTTTATAGTAAAGTCGCCACTACTTTACTAAAGCATGACTGGACTTGACTGACACGGGCTGGACTTGACTAAGACTGGACTTTGACTATAACTAGCTACGAGGACACTTATTTAACTTTTGAAACTTGAAAATATATAAATACTTGACACTGGCAAATGCTAAAATGCAACGCCAAAACCAAAGAAAAAAAAACTTGATATTATGTCACAATATTTATGTCAGTCAGTACTCAGTAGCAGCGTTGGATTTCGTACTATAATTATAGTATTTGTACTACTATTTCATGCTCCGTACTAGATAATATCCATACCTAAGGATAGTACGGAAAAATACTACAATTTCGTTACTTCACTTAGAAAAGACCAAAATAGGTAAATATGACACCCGTTTATAGCCAAACTATCTGTAAAAAAAAATCATTGAGTATTGTTTAACAAACAATACTTCTTCTTCATCTTTTTTGATTTTGGCTTCGCATTTTGTGTATTTAACTTATGAAACTTAAAATTGTAACTTGACACTGGCAAATGCTTGGGGTGCGACGCCAAAATCTAAGAAAAAAAATGCAGCAAGTGGCAACTGTACCGATTTTATTCTTTCGTATACTCGCAGTTTAGAAGAGATGATTACATGCTAAGGCTGAAGAAAATAATATTCAACAACTTACATAATTAAGAACAGGAGTAAATTTTGTATAAATATGTTGATTCCAACTATCTATTTTATTGATTAATAGCTTTTTTTTTAAATCAAAGTAAAATTAAAAAGAAAGTGTACTATCGGCGTACTACTATTTTGATGGTCTTGTACTATATATTTCAACGTACCCGAATCCAACCCTGCTCAGTAGTGTCAGTCCGTTAGTACCTTCTTCATCCTCCTAAGTCTTCATGTAGTAATATCATTATATTATTTGTTATTCGATAATTCAGTCGGACTTTATGATCTGAGCGGTGACGAAATAGAAAAATCGAGAAATTATTGTTGACACTTAATAAATACCTATATAGAAAAAATACTTTTTTTCGTGTTGATTCAAATTAATTTGAATGTCCGTCCGTGACAAATATTTAGTGATACCTTGCGTGTAAATCTTCAAAATGACGTCCAGTGGATGCGTGTCTCGCCCTAGATCTAGTCGAGACCGAGCTCCTCGTCGACCGAAGCCCTACTGTCAGTGCAAGCCTGATAATCCCTTTCCCTGGAAATCACTAAATGCGTGTCAATGCGGAGAAGACGAAGAAGGTAAAATAAATTTTAATCCGAACATTATGTCGACAAGTAAAAAAAATTTGAAAAAAAAAAAATTATAACTTAGATTATCATATTTTGTAGTTATATGAGTAAATATAATAGAACAAATTTGTTGCGAAGATTTGTTGTACAATGCTCAATACTTTATTGCAGCATAATATGTATTTACAGGTGCAGGACTCATATAAAATATACCATTTCTAGACTTACCACTACCAATTACTACTTTTACTTGGTTACTTTTTAGTCTGAAGTTATACAGATAGATACATAAATAGAAGCTCTTTATTATGCACACCAAAAACAGGAAAAAAAGTACAGTAAACAAAACAAAAACAAAATAATCTTACGAGCTAGAACCACAAGTGGCGGCCTTATATATATCAGTTTAAAGACATTTATTTTCTCAAAAGAATTACAATTAAATTCACTTATTTGAGAATTAAGTAAGTAGTAAATATTTTGATTCTTTGACATTGATAAATAAGTACATCATTTATAATTGTTAAATTATAAATGATGCACTTAATCTTAATATATAAAAGTATTAAGCTCATATATTTTATATAAGTATTAAGCTGCCAAATTTCTGTCTTTTAATATTTATTATTATTGCTAAAGAACAAATAGCAGATGAACTGCTAGGTTCTTCATCAATTTTATAATAACGATGATTCAAATTAATAAATAAATATTGTGGGACTATACACACAGCGCCATCTGAGCCCAAACTAAGCAAAGCTTGTGTGATGGAAGTCAGATAACTGATAGAATACATAAATAGTTTTTTTTTGTAAATACATACTTATAATACATACAGAACACCCAGACACAATAGTGATTTAATAGTGATTTTGTCTGTAAATCATAGCTAAGGAGTGGAAATGGGAGGTCCCAGTAAACAACAGTTGGGCACTGCTAAGCGAGGATCAGAAGACTGTGACTTTTCATCCGTTCTACAGCTCTGGTACAGCATCGGTGAAGGGAGACATGCCAATGACACACAACAACCATTATTACTGGGAGATCAAAATGTTGTCTGACACTTATGGAACAGATATTGTAAGTATTTTATAAAACTACCCACATTTACTTAAACTAGATACTGCAAGTATAGTTTTGAACAGATCCAGTTGTTTTTTCAAGCTTTTAATACAAAATTAATCATTTAGTATGGTACAGAACCCTTCGTGCGCGAGTCTGAGTCACCGCGAGTCGCACTTGGTCGGTTTTTTTTTAAATTTATTTATTGATTCATTTATTAAGATAATGTAGCATTAGCTATGGTGTCATTTCATGATATGAGTGACCCTTTACACACTGAAACCTCATAAACAAACTAACAGCCACATAAAAAAAAAACTAAATAATTTTAATTTAAACTCAGTGTTGTTGAGCTGCAGAATTGCAAGGATGATTCAACAGAGATAAGCATTCACTGAACCTCAATTATCAGATCTACGAGTAGATCTATGCCTCACACTAGCTTTATGTCGAATAAACTCATTGTACTCATCAATATAAACAACTTTTACTATAGTTACAACTCTAAAATAGTGAAAACAAAATTAGGAAAAGTTTATCGTCAACATAATTTTTTTTGTTGTTTACAATAATACATAGTTGCAATGATTCTTTGCGGTTTATTGCCAGCTCTATCATAGCCATAACAGTGACAAAAATAACAAAAATAGAACTATCCTTGTATTATCCAAAACAAGTTTATAACAACTACATATATTTTTAGATGACATTTATAATCTTGTATTCACACAAGATTTTTGATACTCGGAAAATAAATGTTTCATATATGATAGCAGATGATACCACAGTGCAATGCTTGCAAGTAGTTTACATATTTTACGCATTATAAATGTATTCTCTACATTTACACATGAGAAATATAATCCCTGTCCTAATATTATTTTGAAAGAAAGAAAAACATTTATTTTTTGTTATAAGACATTAAATACTCCAAAATATTCCAAAGTGTACCACTAACAAAAACATCCTTAACGATCTGAAGCTAAACACTGGGAAACAGAAAATTGCTGTCCATAGCTAAAATGACCAACGGAAACTAGCCGCTCATGCCTTAGCTACAAAGTTAACAGGTTCCGGAAGTACACATTACGCAAGACTAAGGAGAAACAGTATTCCGAGCCTTATAAATCGATTCACCAAAGTTTCGTGAGAGAGATGTCAATGGGCAACTCCTCAGTGCTGTGTAAATCACAAAACATGCAGAACATTTCAGACATAGAAACGGCTAAATGTCTCCAACAGATTGCTGTGTTGAGCGTGATATATTTAAAAAAAACTAGATACTACAACTGCAGACAAAACACACAAATAAAAATATCAAAATTAACATATAACAGACACAACAAATTTGCACAAAAGTATATATATTTTCCTGTCCCTGCAACATGATGATCCCGGCACCTGCTTGGTGAAAACTTTTCATCTTGTTTTTCAATAATTTTTGTGCTATGCTTAGGTACAGATACAAAGAATTTTTATTGCAGTTGTGTTATGACTAAGATACTATTAACTCTTGACCTGATGACATTTAAACATGTATGATTAACATACTATCCTTTATGCATCAGTATCTCATTGGAGCTATGGCTCCAATTAAGCTGGCTGGTTAAGCTACTATGTAATTAAAGAAGATACCACTTGTCAAAACAACATTATTTTTTCATTGCTGCCCTCAGTCATTTGTTATTCTTATTCGTAATGGAAGTGATAAGTCTCGCTTGGGGTTTATCTTGAATTTCCTCCAACCAGCCAACCCACCTTCTTCGATTATAGGTTCTGGCTAGCTGGCATAGTTGATCCAGTAGGTTGGTGGGCACACAAATTTAATGTTCTTATTTTTATTTTTTTTAATATCATTATCATCATAGGGCATTACACACAGCGCCATCTGACCCCAAACTAAGCAAAGCTTGTGCTATGAAAGACAGATAACTGATATAATGCTCAAATAGTTTTTTTTTTGTAAATACATACTTATAATACATACAGTTCACTATACGTACAGTGTACGTATAGTATATACACTGTACAGTATTGTGTTATGTCTGCAGATGGTAGGCATGTGCAGCGACAAAGCAAGTCTCCACGACTCTCAGTTCGAATTCAAGTCTTTACTCGGACAAGACTGTGAATCGTACGGGTTGTCGTACAAGGGAGAAATGCGGCACTCTGCGAACGTGACGCGGGACTCGTCGGGCTTCTGTCGCGGGAGCATCGTCGGCGTGCGTCTCGACATGTGGGCTGGCACGATGGAGTTTTACATCAATAGGAAATCCCTAGGTAACGCCACTTCACTTCACTAAATAAATATGAATATCGTAGGACATTACACACAGCGCCATCTGACCCCAAATTAAGCAAAGCTTGTGCTATGGAAGTCAGTTAACTGATAGAATACTTAATTTTTTTTGATGTTGTAAATACATACTTATAATGAATACACCCCCGCCTAAGCCGCCGCACTGCGCAAAAAAAGAATTTTGAAAATCGGTCCACAAATGGGGAGAAACCGTAAAAAAAAAACATACAGTCGAACATAAAACCTCCTCCTTTTTTGATTTCGGTTAAAAATAGTATGTACAGCAATATTAGCTAAACTTGTACTTATTATAATAAAATGCCATGCTCCGCTTTAGTGTGGAGGTCATCCAGTCGTCGTAAGTTTTATCACAAAGTTGTACTACGAACAACCCCAGTGCACATAACCTCGCAGCTCATGTAAATATGTTTACGTACTGTGACTGGCAACTGATATAAGAGATCATAGTGCAACTACGTGCAGTGGTATACCAGCATCGGGTATCCTATCGCCAAGCAGTAGTTTGTGGCACTGTAGCGAAATTACAGCTTTAAGTATCGTAACATAGAATTTATATTTGTAAAATATACAGCATGACTGGCGAGACACCTACGATACTCGAGGACGTGATTGGCTATCATATAGGAAGTAAAAAAATAACATTTACAAGAAATATTAACTGACTTCTACGTAAACTAAACCGAAAGATATATAATTAATTACGCAACGCATGGACAATTTGACACCGAGCGAACGCACGAGCTGGACGTTGCGAGGACGCTCACGCTGACGACGGGTGGAGTGTATCCACGCTTCATTTGTTCATAGGGTAATTTGACCAAAAAATGAGTACCTAATTTTATTACATAATTATAACGAGAATCAAGTATCAAGTATCCTTCTGTATCGTAGGTGTCTCACCAGTCATGCTGTATAAGTACTTTTCGTTTTACACTAAGGTTGTTTTTCTAGCAATGTTTCTGTTTTTTCATGTTTTGGAAAGAATCGCAACTAGTGAGCAGATTTTTGCAATCATATTACTTCCATGCAGCGGCGGCCTTAGCTGATGGGAGGCCCGGGGCGACAGATCATTATGAGGCCTTTTTCTTTGAGTCCGTTTTACTAAAAAATTAGTTCGAGTGGCCGTAATATGTTTGCACTAATAATGAAACCGTGCGTTCAGGGGGGGTTTTGTTAAGTGCGAGGCGCGAGATATACATACATTGGTATAATTATGGTAAATACTTTTTTCTACGAGGACGCGAGGCCCCTGCAGGAGCGAGGCCCCGGGCGGTTGCCCTGCTGGCTACCCCCTAAGACCGCCACTGCTTCCATGGATAAACATACTTAAAAATGTTTCAACATAGGCATCGTTGGTTCAGGTGTGTCGTTCTTCAACCTGCGGCGGCACCAGGCGCTGTACCCAACGGTGTGCTCGACGGCGGCGCAGTCCTCCATGCGGCTAATCTCTGCGGACTCGTGGCGCGCCTCGCTGCAGCTCGAAGCGATGAAGACCCTGCGCGCGAGCCTGGGCGCGCGCCGGACCGCCATCCCGCCCGGCCTCTGGCGCGCGCTCAAGAGACAACTCTGGCTCAACCTCGCCGATGACGGTGAGTAAACTTTATGTATAGGCAAACTAAAACCCACCTAAGTACATCTTTTGTTGTTTTTTCTTATATTTGACTACAGCTCGTGATGCTTATGCGTTATCTCATACTATCAGAAGAGCGTCTCTTTCGTCTCACACCTATTACATAAAAAAGTGGATTTTTTATACGGTGAAAGATTTCCTAAGAAAATTGACTTTTACATTTTGACGTCTGTTTATTAATTATTATTAGACTAAATTCAAATTATTGATTGACACAAAAACGATTAATCAGTTACATTTATGTCACAGAGTTATAAATAAAAAAAAAAACTAAATTCAAAACTAAATGTCAAATTCAAATATTTAAGCTCAAAAACAATGATAGACTAAGTGTTAGTTTAATTAATTTTAAGTTCTTTTTTTTTTATATTTACATGTAATTCTAATTCTTATTTGCTTCAAAGCTTGTTCACATGCCGAGTTACGGTAAAATATATCGTAAGTATTGTAAATTATCCTATTCTCGTGAATAAATGACAATTATTGAAATAAATGTCATAGGACATTACACACAGCGCCATCCGACCCCAATGCAGCAAAGCTTGTACTATGGGAGTCAGATAACTGATAGAATAATTAAATAGATTTTTTTAAAATATACAATTATACATACTTATAATACATACAGTACACCCAGATACTGTCAGGGCTGTCAAAGTTTAAGTTGAAGGTTGTCAGAGTTGAACTGAATATTAAAAAAGTGAATTTTTATTTCATTTACCTAACTGAACGCGAGTTTAATTTAAATGATACCAAGTATAGATGTAGGTAATCAAACTCCCGATTTATCGGTCGAGATATATCACGCGGCAGACAAGGCGTGGAAATATTCGCAGAAAAAACTAACGATAACAAAATGATAACTATTGCTACGTTGCCTACTTTTTAACTTACGTATTTTACGTACTATGAATATTTATAAAATATTTTTAATAGTACCTACCGAATCAGTAGTGTACACCATAGTCACAGGCATATTCTTCTCTACTGCAAAGTCGTCCAAATTGTAAATGATAGAACGTGTTCAAAGAGAACGATACAACTTAGTTAGCGTATATTTTTAACAGATGGCGTTAGTTGTTGGCATTCTTCAGATGATATATTTTTACTCGCTATATATATTACCATCTTGAAAACATCGTAACAATATAAATTACTAGCGGACGCCTCGCGGTTTCACCCGCCTAGTTCCCGTTCCCGTGGGAATACAGGGATAAAAAGTAGTCACCGTATGTCACCCGGAGATAGCGTATATTCCCAACGGTGAAAAAATTTTTGAATTCGGTCCAGTAGTTTCGGAGCCTATTCAATACAAACAAACTTTCCTCTTTATAATAGTATAGAAGATAGACAAGCGATCCGGCCTTCGGAAAGGTACCCGAGACAACTGGGGCCTTATTCTCTCACGTATGATTTCTTGCCGAAAACGCGTATAACGTAACATATAATAACGTATCATATTATAAACTCTTTATTGTTTTTTTTAAATACTGAAAATAAAAATAACAATAAAAAACACAGACAAAAGCTTTCTGATCTAGTGCCACACGTGGTGACTGTCGCTAAATATAAAATATGATGATGATGACATACATAACATGTATTTAATATAATAGTAGATAATATTATATATAAATACAGTAATAATACAAAATCTTTATGTGAGTGAAACTAAAACTTTGGACCATGGAACTCACACTAGGAGGGTGTCCCGTGTCGTGAGATCCAGTGCCTTCCAAATAACGGTGGGGATGTTAATATAATATTGACATTTATGTGTCTCAGACAACCAGATAAACTTATGCAGTTCAACAAATAAATAAATGGGTGCCAACAGAGACAATAGTGCTGCATGAAGCTTATTTTGGCAGTTCAGACGAGCACGTTACACACTATGTCTCAGACGAGCACGTTACACACTATGTCGCGTTTACAATTTTGACGTTGGAATCAAGAATACCAAGCAAATTCAATCCGTAGAGACAGAGATAGAGCAAAACACTATTCTATAGTTACTTATATTGCACGCTTAACTTTTTATTATGCTTTTAGATTGAGCGTTTTCGCAAGCGTAAAAGTAAGCGTGATCACTGACGGTTGTTAAAGAAATATTGTATGCTAAAAATAAGTTTACTTGGTGGTAGATCCTCCTTAGCAGGAGGTCGTCTAGGTAGGCACCACCGCAGTACCAGTTATTCTGCCGCTAAGCAGTAGAGTGAAAACTTTACTGTGTTCCGGTTCGAAGGGTACTGCAGCTAGCGAAATTACTGGCCTGTTGAGACTAACCATCGAAAGGCTCATGGTAATGAGCGCCAAAGCAGCGATGCCCTGGACTTTTTGTTACTCAAAGTTCTGTGTATCGCTGCAATGGTCATGGACAGGCGTTATCTCTCGCCATCAGGAGAGCGTCTCGTTCGTCTCATTACTTTAACTTACGATTTTAATTTTTTAATATTCACGTTTATGATTCGAAAACATAGATGTACCTTGTTGGGACTTTAATCGATACCTTGTTGAGAGTGTACTCATAAAATATCTAATAGATAAGAACGGTTGTTGATGTTTTGTAGTTGGGGTTTTTGTTTGTTGGGAGCACTGACCTTAATATTTTAAAATATGATATTATTATTCTACAACTTGTAATGAGATAGGTACAAGATAAACCTTGGTCATCCTGGGTCATAGGTAGGTATCTATCTGAGTAGTTGTCGATTTTTTTTTCTGAATCATGATTCAATCTTGCTATGGAAACTGACGTGTTATCCGGCTTAATTAAACGTAAATAAGTACACTCAAGTATAAGTTTAAAAAAATCACATTTCTATGCCTATTCGGTTTGTTCGGAAACTAGGATTTCATACTCTAGTTTTTTTTATGGTTGACATGCTAGGTGTTTGACCACAGCTTGTCTGAAGTTAAGTGATGAAGTGGCAGACATTAACTAATTTAATTATGGTGTGCCATATTAGTCTGGTTTGGAGTTTTCTCTCATTTTCTTCTTGGCCCCTTACCTCTAGGCCTCCAGCGCCCATAAAGGAGCGTTATCGCCCACTTTGAGAAAGACTGCTGTAGTCATAGTCATAGTGATAGTAAATAGTGTATAGTATGTAGCTATATTATTTCCTCGGTTAAGTCTCCAAATGTCATTTCCAGACCCTGATGCAGCCCGGCCCGTCGCGCCAAGTGACACCGCCGCAAAAGCAGCCGATGTGGTACGTATGGAAAAGTCCAACGTTCTGCAAAGTACCTACCAATATTATGTTCCTATCGAGAGTATGAGAATTGAATTCTAAATCGGTAAAATATGGCTTAAAAATATAGGAAGCTCGGGCCATGGTTGTACGGCATTTGGTTAATTGGCTAGTTTTAGAATGCAGTTTGACATGAGACTTGACAAAATTGTACTTACTAAGAGGTCTTTTTTTTAAATAAGAAATAGACTTACGTATGACCGCCATCTCACCTGATGTTAAGTGGTCTATGATGGAGCACGCTTGCCTAGAAGATACCTAGATTATATCTAACGGGGAACACCCACTCAGGCAGCGCATTCCATTGTCTAGCGGTCCGCACAATAAACATGGTCTAATATGTGAAATCTTCCTTATAATACAGAAACACTAAAAAACTGTTTTTTCCTCTATTTCTGACCACGTTTGATTAAAATTGAATTATCTTCTTTGTGCAACCTGGAGCAGAGAAATTGTTTCCAATTTTGGTAAAATGACGCCTATTTCACGTTCATGAAGATCCAGTGGCGGATTTACCAGTAGGCTGAGTAAGCTTGGATAATATTATGGAAAATATAATTTCGCACTCTCTTCCGAAGGTCTGCTCTTCTTGCTTGAAGACCGACTATTCGTTGGCGGCTGCAAACCGAGTGGTTTTTTTTTAGTTCTAGCGACCCGCTCCACGTTCTAGCACGTGTCCAATGTTATCTACATGTGTCAAAAATAACGAAGTTTTTATAAATTTCCACACCTTGTTGCACGCTTGGGGTGGAATTTTTAAAATTTTTTTTTTGTGCACGCCTAAGAAACATTTGTGCAAAATTTCATGCTTCTAGTCCCAGCGGTTTCAGCTGTGAGTTGATCGATCAGTCAGTGAATCGGGCTATCAGTTTCTTTTTTTATAGATATAGATATGGGAATAACTGAATAAAAAAAATAATGTAAAAAAATGTTTTTGTACGGTTCAAAAGATTAAAAATAATAATCGAATAATGTTTGATTTTTAATCTCATGTGCTGACATTGTTTGTTGATCATGAAGGTACTTACTAAATATACACAATAACTTGTTTCCTGTGGAATTTTAACTCAATTGTTGGATTATAAAAAAAAATTATCTAGCAATTGACGAGAGCTGCAAAAATTTAACAGCCTAATACAATACTTACTTAATACTTGAGAAATGTGTCAATCCGCCACTGTGTAGAACCATTTATAAATAAATAATCATAGAAATATTTATCGAACCCTTTTGCTAGCTAAGCACATACATTCAGCACAATCCATGTTGGTATACTAACATATATTTAGCTTGCTTGTCTACACACCGAAGGCCCGGCAGCTCCGTGGGCGGGTTACGGTGGCGGCTTTATAGCGATGTCAATTGACAGCTTTCTGTAGCGTGCGGGTTGATTTTCAATCGACTTTGGAAATCTCAGTCATTTTTTATTTAGGATTTGTATTATTGTGTGCTTAAGTGATATCCGAACATGTGATGCTAGACAATCAAAAGATTGTCTTGAAACTCAGGGCTATGTTTGCTGCAATAAAATATTTTTTAATTTTCAAAACCTCTTAATTTTTGTGTTTTTTTTTACCCTTAAAATAATCTAATCCCAAACTAAGCAAAGCTTGTACTACTGGAACCAGATAACTGATAGAATATTTATATACTTAAAATAGATACATGTAAAACAGACACAAAACAAATATTTATGCTCGTGACACAAATCGTGAGTGGATATCGAACCCACGTCCTGCAGCTCATGAAGCTTCAGTAGTTTTGTTTGGGGCACTCGCTGATTTGCAGTAGTTTTTTGTTTAAAGATAATAATGAATTAATCGAGTGAGGTGAGCATCTGAACGGAGCGCGTGCCGCCGGGAAGCACGTCGGAATGCTTGTTTCAAAATAAACTCAACGAGTCAACCCGCCGGGCTGTGCCGCCGAGGCCGGCTACGGTGTGTAGGCACACTTAGATATCCTCCAATAAGGTATTTATAAGGTAACCCTAACAGCTACCTAGCACGCGCTGTGTACGAAATTGTTTTCCCCGCGAGGAAACGTGACAATGCCAGAATATGTTTATACCTGTCTTGTTTTCACGCGTGGAAAGTCAATTATCACGGTTCGTGTGCTAGCCGGGGAGAATGCCCTTCACAAAAAAAAAAAAAATATAAGATCTCTCGCTATCACCAATTGTCTGATAGTCTAGCACTAAATATATATATATATATTTTTTTTTAATAATTTGCCCCTTCGGGCAGGCTAAAGCTATAAAGCCATACTGCCTTGTCTTAAGTGTTATTTCTGCTGTATCTTAGCTATAATTATCGTCAAAGTCGTCTTTGTCAAGTCCAGTTCGTGTCAGTTAATTCCAGTCATGCTTCAGTAAAGTAGTGGCAACTTTATTATAAAGCTTCGATGGAGTTTTTGAAGCAACACGAAAACTCATGTTTCACCACATTATATCATTTTCCCACACTCGCGCTTGTAATTCGGCACTTTATGAATAAAACACCACCATTTTTATGCATAAACACTCTACAAAACACTAGTTTTGGAAAAAAATACAACGGAGCGACACGACTCTTCCCGCGTTCCCGCCAAAACTCCGCACTAAATATATTGTAACTAATTTAAGAATGGAATGACGGTAGTTTGTGAACTAACACCATTTTTGTGTTTAAAATCTCTGTTGCTAAAAGTTACTGGTTTTGTTATTATATCGCCCTAGTCTAGTTGCAAATATTCTCTGACAATAAATATGTAAGTATGTGAACTCGTGTTTTGTAAATATTTGTTTGTACGTTAATTTAGCTATGTGAATTAAAATATCATTGATTAAAATAAATACTAATGTTTAATTTACACTCTGTATTCTCCGTATCGTTAGAACAAAATTAGATTTGTTTATTTATTTACCTCGAAGTTTCGGCCATGGTGGAATAGCCGTGATCACAAAATAAACATTGTATTCCAGGTCGCGAAAATTTAAAAAAAAATTAAAAAAAATTACAGTAACGAAATACGTAGATCGCTTATAACTCTAGAAGTATATCACCTACCGGCATTATGCTACAACCGTTATAATTATGTATATTGTAGGTATACGGCATCGATCTATGAATAGATCAATGGTATGCGGTAATGCATATTATACATTATCTACCATGCATAAGATGTTTCATGTACTCTGCTGCGGCTGCGTTCTTGATATAACGCACCCTTTTTAGGGTTCCGTACCCAAAAGGTAAAAACGGGACCCTATTACTGAGACTTCGCTGTCCGTCCGTTCGTCTGTCACAAGGCTGTATCTCAAGAACGGTAATAGCTAGACAGTTGAAATTTTCACAGATGATGTATTTCTATTGCCGCTATAACAACAAATATTAAAAATAAAATAAATATTTAAAAAAAATTATATTTAACTTTTTTTACCGTTTCTTGCTTGATACTAATAACGGTGACAGGTAGACGCTTTAACTATTCACAGAATATTGAGTTTTATTATAGGTAATAATGGTACGGAACCCTACGTGTGTGAGTCCGACTCGCACTTGGCCGGTTGTTTATTATTATTTCGCGCTCGCTTTGCTAGTGTATGTAACTCTTTCTCGAAAAAAAAACCTTGACGTTTTCGTAGGTACCTACTCTACGCTAGGTGCATGTTTATAGTGGAGTGGTAAGATTTATACACAAACGACCAAAGAATAAAATCAAAAGCTTTAATTGCATGACAAGATGTAAAAAAGTCTTAAATATTATTTGCGTCCATTGCAGTGTGCAAATTTATTTATTGATTAAAATATAAATTGTTTAGTATCTACTATTGTTCTACGCATGTAAATAAAATATACGTAGGTATACGTCAGCTAACGATGGTTAGGTACATTGAAAAAAATATTACTTGTTTATCAAATATATCAATTTTGCTATCTAGCCCGTCCATAAACATGAAAAACATCACTCTTTCACCAGCCAACAGCTATTTATTTAAAATACTTATAAACTTACTATAACGTTGGTTGAGCTTCTTAACAATGCAATGAGGGCTTTTAAGGGGTTAGCAATTTCCAGTGTAATTGGATGGGGCTCCAATGATCACGTAAAAAGCTAACCCCTCGAAACTATTCTCGGCGACTAAAAACTTCCATCCCCTTTTTACCACAGGACAAGTAGAAAGACGGCCCACTACCACCCATACGTAGTGGAATTTCCTTGGGTGCGTACCAAACGTTTCGACTCTACGTTTCTCATCCGTACGGCCAAGGAATGGAACAAGCTACCGGCTTCCTTGTTTCCTGATAGATATAATCTAAATCTTTTCAAGGTCAGAGTGAATAGGTATCTTCTAGGTCTGCGTGCTTCATCTTCGACCACATCGTCGCTTACCATCAGGCGAGTTGGTGGTCAAACGCGGACTTATCCGTATTAAAAAAAAAAAAAAACTTACCTTAAAATAGAGTATACTATATATCTATTTATACTCTGTGAAATTAATTTCAGCTGAACGACGTTCTTCCGAGCCAATACGTGAACGGTTTCTACATTGACAACGTGGAGCGAAACTACCGCCTGGTCCTCTGGGACGACCGGAATAGCGCGACGACTTCGACCATCCAAGAAACATGAACATTAAACATTTCCTTCTTCTTTGTTTTTGGCGTCGCACTTTCTGCATTTGCCAGTGTCAAGTGATTCGATACGAAATTATCAAATCACTTGACACTGTTAATAAGTCACAGTCATGTCTTGGTCGAGTCCAGGGCATGCCCTAGTAAAGCAGTGGTGATTTTACTACAAGTTTCGATAGTTTTGGAAACAACACGAAGTCTTGTTTCCCTATTATGTCACTTTTACGCACTCGTGCGCGTCGGCACTTTATAAATACAACACTATTTTTATACATAGACTCGAAAAAACATGTTTTGGAAAATAATACAATGCCGGCTTTTCCGTTTCCGCCAAAACTCCTAAACATTTCTTTTGATATTCGTACCTACATTGTAGATCATTCTTGTTCAGGGTAGTCTGTAATACTTATTATATTATTTATGACTAGGAAGTTAAAATGATCAGTGTTTTTTGTACAACTATGATTTTGCGAATTTTATAATTATTTTGAAAACTTTGTAATTTCCATTATTATTATTATTGATTAGTTTTTATTTGACATTAAATAAATTAGCAATTTATATATATAAAAAAAAGTTTTTTTTTTTAAATTAGTTTGGCGCATAGCAAACAAGTGCTAGTTTATAGACACACAATTATCGTCCCTTATGATAAAAAGTAAAAACATCAGATGCCTTTATAAAACACTGTTAAAGTGTTAATACTTTATTTGGTGGTGGATCTCTTTAGCAGTAAGTCTAGGTAGGTACCACCGCAGTACAACATATTCTGCCGGCAAGTCTGTGTTCCGGTTTGTTTAGCATCTAGCGAAATTACAAGGTTGTAACTAATCATCAAAAGCCTCAAAGCAATGAGGGGCAAAGCAACGATGCCCGGCGGCCTTGCGGACAAATCCTGAAATAATTTTAAAATTAACTCTCTTTGAAGAACCCAATGTTACACTTTGTTTCCTTTTGCAATACACCTACAATATTGTATGTAGGCGACCTAATGACCACCAAACGTACTCACTCTACGTTTGCCATCTGTATGTACGGCCAAGGAACGGAACAAGCTGCAGGCTTCTTTACATCATCGCTTACCATTAGGCGAGTTGATGGTCAAACGCGGACCAAACCCTATGAAAAAAATCAACCGTCCATATATATACCTACGTATATTTGCCAACAGGCGCGTAGGTAAGTATTATAAGATATCTTCTAGGCAAGCGTGCTCCAGCTTAGGCCGTATCATCAAGTGAGATGGCGCGTGAAACGTAAGCTTATTTCATAAAAAAATATGTATTATATTAAGGTAAATTAAGTTATAACACACACACACACACTCACACATTCATTATTTAGCTTTCAAAATTATATCAAGTCCATTTATTTTCCCTAATTGTATATATAATATGTATTTAATGCCTAATGTTTAATGCTGAATTTGATTTGTTTACATTTTTTTTTTAACTTGTATAGTCTCCTGCGATACAAGCTTTTGCTCAGTGCAGGTCACTGATAATAATCCTTTGTACACGTGCATTTTTGTAAATAAAGATTATTTTTATTATTATAAATATATTGTGGGTAATAAGAACTCAGCAGTACATTAAAAATACACAATTTATTGTGATAAAGTTAAAGCTTATAGTGGGTTCTATCAACTGGAATGCAGAACATCTAGATAAAAATATTTTTTAGGTCATAACATTTTTTGTATATAAATAAATAATTTAGATAAAATTAATTATACATTAACAAATCAAGGCACTGCACTCTGAGGCATCCTATTTACTAAAACGTGATGGATTTTATAATCAAAGTATATAAATTGGCGTCAAATGCAGCTAAGTAGCCGAGTTGTGCACTTCCATAGTGAAAGAATACCTATTGTACTTATTCAACGTTGTAACTTTCCGATTTTAGCAATATTTCTCTAAATTATGCATTTCATAACGACAATAAGCTAATAGCAATTAAAAAATGTAGGTTACTCTAACACAGGCGTGAATCAAAATTCTAGTTCAAGTACTTTTCAATACATTACATTCGAGCTGTCTTAAAATAAAGCTAAATTACTTTAATATATCAAAATAGCAGACAAACACGAAGAATTAACATTCTACAACAAATTCAAACGTACACAAATCTCTTATAATTAAAGTTGAGGATTCTTTTGACAAGGATCTTCAGTGGGCCCCTAAGCCGGTCCGATGAGCGCCACTAGCGCCCTCTTGTAGTCTCCGGAGGTCTCCCCCTGCTGTCGCGTCGCGGAAACGAGGTTACCGAGTTAGTTGCAGATTCGGCCGAGAGATGGCGTTGTATCGGTGACGGTGCGCATGCGGCGACGTGCGGGAAAGAAAGCGACATTCATTAGCATTTGTGTATTTGTTAAACTAAGACACCGAAGTTAGCACCATGTCGAATTTAGTTTTATTTTAGCTATCTCGACATATTACATTAAAAAATAAGTAAGTATAAATTTTTAACTGAATACTTAGTGTTACAACATCTCCCGTCTGTTTTTAAAATCTAACGGTATTTTCCATTATTGGTTGGCTGAAAGAGATCGCTCTTAGCTAGCACTAGCTTGTGGCACTAGCTCATAAGATTCTTTTTTTCTATTATTGGTGTGCACAAAAAATAGTTTCTATCTATCTATTATTTATACCTGTAGGTAGAATATTCTCACCTCCTTCATCCAGCCACAAGATGGAAGCGAGTATGTAAATGAAGTAAGGATAGGATTAGGATTAAGAAAGTGTCCCAAGAAGTTATTTACCTCAACTCATTGCAATATGTGCAATATGAAAATTACATTTATTTAATCAGTTAAAATGTTTGTGATTGTGCGCGCTCTAATGACCGGATGGTACTTGCCAAGCGATAGCAGCCCCTGTACGCCAACGCCATTTATACAAAATAAAATATATAACAGGGTTATAAGCGTAGGGTGTACTAAACCAAAAGGAAACAATGACCATTATCAGCAGCTTTTTATTATGGACCCAAACCTCGTAATCGCGAAAAAAACAGCAGTTCCTTAGAAATATGTTATCGTTTTTAGCAAAATGTGTGGAGCAGCTGTTTTTTTAATGGTTTTATAGTAAAAGTTGATGATAATTTGATTTTGATTACTGATGATAATGGCAGTAGCTGTGATTTCACTGTAAAATTATGCTCCATTTGTCCATAAATGGCAAACATATATTTGTATGGCAATCGAAACACCTTAACTAATCGCTTAAGGGAAGAAGTGTACGAAATGGGAAGTATTTTCGATTACAAGTTAGTCATTTTCAAGAACACTGCTCGGTTTTTTAATGTCCAGTGATTAGACGTAATGGCGACCATTAAGGCCACGAAGGTATGCAAGGTTATAAGCTTGAGATCTACAAAGCCGAAAGGAAGTCATCTCATTACTCATGAACAAATTTTACCATGAAATCGCTAAATAAAGCTAATCCATAGAAAAATGTCGTTGACTTTCTACATAATGTATGAAGCAGGTGATCTTTTTTCGCGATTTCAGGGTTGGTTTTATAGTAAGAGTATATATTTAGCAGAAGCTTGTAACCGTGTATCTGGATATCATCCCTTTATTCTAAAGCCATAAGCTTTTATTATTGATGTTTACGTTATCATTCGTGCGCATAGTGCTAATAGTTCGTGCAATTGGTGCAAGTGAAATAGCCCACAATCAGAATTACAAAGGAACATCTATTTATAATAAGGCTTTTTAGCGTCGTAATCTACCGTCACCCTTGTGAAATGCGCAAAAACCGTGTTGAATTTCCGAATGATCAAATCAATTCCTTATATGCAATCTTGCATCGTAAACCGCATCTTCACTTAACACCAAGATGAAAGCCTAAGTAGAAATACAAATTGCCAGCCACCCAAATCGTTGTCCCATGACATACCGCTATATCACTCTCCAGGGTCTTATCAAAGATCCTCTCGTACTCGAGCTTGATAGACCCGAGGTCGATTTCGCTGCGCGTCGCGATGATGCGGACCAGCACCTTGTCTTCAGTGCCGGCGCCCTGCATGGCGCGCCGGAGCCGCTGAGCGAACCAGGCGGCGGCGTTTTCCACGCATTCCACTGAAATACGTCACCAGTTGACCTTAGATCGTACCTTAACCTCGCTGAGGAGTGTCTTGTCGTATAGCTGTTCGTATTCCCGCTTGATGTGTCCGAGGTCGATTTCCGCGCGTGAGACGAGTACTCGGACGAGCGTGCGGTCGTCGGTGCCGAGGCCTTGCATCGCGCCGCGCAGTCGTCGCGCGAACCACGCGGCTGCGTTCTCCACGCATTCCACTGTAACCATTGAACTGTTATGTACCGCGCACTCGAGGTGGCTACGCACTTCGACGTGCCCCGTTCATTGGCTAGACGATTTAGCAGTTAAGTTACCTTTACTTCATTTATCAATGTCTCAGTCAAGATATACGCGAAATCGCAGTTGGTTTAGTGTCACTTCAATCATTTACACTTTACCAATCATGAAGCGATATCACAATCAGCGTAGTCATACGGTAGAAGCACTTTTTGTGATAACAACATCTCGTTTAAAATTAAAAGCAGAGACGTGATCCAAGACCGATTATAATTTCAAGATTGATGGAAACCATATTACACTGGTTGTGTGATCACTTGTAATCATGTATCATTTCCAATTATGTTGTTTATATTGTATATAATGCTATACATATTTGAAATTTTGAATTCACTTGTAACATTGGTGTTATCAATAGAAAAAAATATTTGTATTTGTATTTTCTCCCGCGAGCGACAGAAATCTGATAGCACTAATTCAACGGCCATTCATTTTTATTTTCGGTTTTCTTTATCATTTATCTTGAAGTGCGAAGTCACGTCTAGTACGTAGTAAATAATAGTTCAATGACTGTCACGGCCGGTCGAGCTCAGTGCAAAACTTACAGATCGGCTCTTTGTTTAATAGCTGGTCTAACTTTTGTGTATACGTTTTTTCTAAATAATTTATTCAACAGGCCGTGGCTGGGTACGTCCACCCCACGCCGCCGCAGCTTGTAGTGACGCACGTGGTCGGAAACCATGAACACATCCTGCGGTTAGTCTCAGTTGTCAACATAGCCGCTGTCACATGCCGCGTGTCAATCTTAAAAAACCTGTCACTACAGAAATGTTAATTATTGGTTATTTTACTGAATTGTTTATCCATATTGGACTAGGAACTACTTTATCTTATCGCTTATCGGTAGAACTGTTTAAGTCTAGGAAAAAAAAGTTTACAATGAAATATTTTTGTATGTTTGGCCGGTAACATAATAGCCCATCCTATATCCTACTTCCTACTATATCCCACTAATATTATAAATGTGAAAGTTTGGATGGAAGGATGTTTTTTTTTTTTTAATGGTTGACAGGCTAGGTGTTTGACCACAGCTCACCTGATGTCAAGTGAAGGTGTGGCCGAAGATGGTAAAGCACACCTAGCCTGGAATGCAACTGGCTCTCAAGTGAGGCTGCCGGAACACACCGTTAGATGCTTGGCGGCAGATTTTCAACTTGAGGGTGGTAGCTAACCAGCCGAGTACTAAAGTACCCTACCACCATGCTTTGGTTTCCTCACGATGTTTTCCTTCACCGGCAGCTCAAGCTCATTGTTGGGGTTTGAACCCACGCCCTTCGGCATGCGAACCTACCGCGCTAACCACTGAGCTATCATCGCTACAAATGTTTGTTACTCTTTCACTCAAAACTACTAAACGGATTTGGATGAAATTTGGTATGGAGGTACTTGGTATGGAGGTAGCTGACACCCTGAAATAACACCATAGGCTACTTTTTATCTCGAAAACATGTAGCGGGTAAAACCGCGGGACGCAGCTAGCAACATTATAAATTTGAAAGTTTGCGAGGATGGATGAATGTTTGTTACTTTTTCACGCAAAAACTACTGAACGGATTTGGATGAAATTTGGCACACATATAGTTTATGGCCTGGATTAACATATATGATACATTTAATAATGCAAACTGAACAAACTTTTTGCTAAATTCCACGCGGACAAAATCGCAGGTAACAGCTGGTCTATCAAAATACCAGAATTTTCATACTCCAGTATTTTATTTTGTGACTTGTTAGGCCCCGTGGTTTCATTTGCGTTTTTCATAAGTATTCCAAGTTTCATCCAAATCCATTAACCCAGTGTCAAGAAGTAACAAAAACACAAACATACATTTTTATAATATTTGTGTGACAATAACTAACCACTAGCTAGCTAGCTAAGTTAATATCGCTAATGATTCATGTTACTAGTAACATAAGTAGATTGTCGTTCTCCTGCCGCATTTCAAAGGACCCCTCATTGCGTTAGCGCGACCGGCGACGTCTCGACCGATTCATTGACTCAATTGATTCAAATGAGCGAGCATTGTTGGCAGCTGAGTCAATATAATTATGGCGAGCATTCTTATCTTACATTCATTACAAAAGGTTAGTTGACGAGAATATCGGTGCAATACTGACCGATGGCCGAGAGAGCCTCTTTCAGCTCGCCGCCGATCTCCGCCTTGATGGCCTGCTCTATGGTGCGCCCCGATATGTTCTTGTACTCCTCGAATATCTGCCGGAGCTGCGCGAAGCTCTCGTGCGCGAGGATCTGTGGGTCAGGATTTGTAACGATCATAGCTCAGCGGTTAGCGTGGTTGGGGTTCAAACCCCAAAAATAAGCTTGAGATGCCGGATGAGAAGGAAAACATCGCGAGGAATTCATAGCATGGTTGTAGGGTACTTTTTGGTACTCGGCTGCTTCAACTAGCTACCAGTATCATTTAACGGTGTGTTACGGCAGCGTCACTTGAGAGCCAGTTCCATTCCAGGCTAGGTGTGTTTGTGTGGTCTAACACCCAGCTTGTCAACCATAGAAAAAGCCATATCCTGCTTCATATAGCAACGAAAAATACTTAAATACAACTATTTTGTATTAAATTGTGGGGTATAGGCATATCAGCACAAAAAAAGGACATACAACGCATTCGATATATAATGTACGATAAGCAGCGGTCAAACACCCGGTATCGGTATCAGGACATAATTGTTCAAGCTGACTCACTCTGTTAAAGACCTCCTCGTCCGTGCCCCACTTGGCCTCCCCCGCATCGAACAGCGCCTGCGCGTCCTCCCGAGCCTTCCCGGGGTCCACGGAGCCTTCCTCGTCGCGGGCACCCTTCGGAGCAGACTACCATTACACGTAGAAATAGATCATATACCGCCCCTGGGTTAGCGAATGGCAATGAAAACTATTTTTGTCATAAAAACCCCGATATATATCTTCTAAGAAGTAACTAGAAGAACGCCGGTGCCTGTCCATGACCAATGCAGAAGTATCCAGGACTTAGAAATAAAATAAAGTCCGGGGCATTAATGCTTGCACGCTCATCACGTTCAGACATTCAATGGCGAGCATAATTAGCCCTCATCTAATTATTTAGCAATGTTAGACAATGACTTCGCCTTGGATCTACAAAAAATTCAGTTTTCTTTTTGTTAATTTCGATTTAAAAAATCGCTGCCATACGCTACACGGGGCCAAAGCATTTCAGCATAAGCGAAAGTAAAAGATTTCTAGCACTGTGCGCCATTCCCATAATGTAACCATTAAAAAAATGGCTTTAGTTAAATATAAGGTGTCTACAGAAATTGGCTAAAGCTCGCGCCGCGAGTGTCGGCTTTTTAAAACCTCTTTCAAGCCAACCTGAGCAAAATTCATGATTGTAAATCATTCAAGAGAGAAAGAAACGTGCCTGTTTAGAAAGTAGCAATTTCACTTTTCTTTGTTTTTAAACGAAACCTACCGATTTGCACTGCACACACTTACAAAAACTTACGGGATAAATTATTCAATTATTGATAGTGAATTTCTACAAGCAACTGCGTTTTTCAATACAAATTACAAATAATTTATTGATTCAGGCGTTACTTTGCGGATGTTCATTTTGAGTGTTTAAGGTATAAATTCAGTTCACTTCCGCTTAACAGTCGTTTCGGTTACAATAGTGATGAGGATTTAAATTTAAGTAACAAGACAAAAATGTTAAATGTTGTTTAAATTTTGGATTTGATTTAATCCGAAACGATACTTAATATCTAAAATTTGACATAAACTTAAAGTTGTTTTTTTAAATTGTTGTCAAGTTAGTTAAATTTAAATTTAAATCCTCATCACTATTGTAACCGAAACGACTGTTAACGGGCAAGTCTTGTGAAATAAGGCAATCGATGTGTTTTTGTCAACATTTTTGTGCCGTTATACATCATGTGGAAGTTTGAAATTAATGAATACTATAGTACATATCCTGAATTATTATGCTTGGAGAAAAAATAGTTTCAAACGCTTTTCGTTTCTTGAAATTATGAAATAGAATATGGCCAAATTATTTTTAATCCGTAATCTTGACATCAAAATAATTATAGGAAAGGCGCAATTTTATAGATGCTAACTTTGATGCAGATACATTTAAGGCTTAGACCTTTTATTGTACGTTTTGTTTATTCTATTAGCAGATAAGTACGGATAGTTTGATGAAAATTTCTGATAGTGCCTGCTGAAAATCTCTTTTCTGCGTTACGTCTGTTGCTGTTTTATTTTGGTAGGCGCTACAAACCATCGAGAATCTCTGAATCTGACAATCTAACGTCACGAGTCTCGTGGTCGTGTATAGCACGTCACGAGAGGGCGCGCGGTGGCGGCGGTACCGAGCACCGCGCGCATGCTTCCCGCCCGTTTTGTATTTGACACTTGACACTGGCAAATATTCAAAACGCGATGCCAAAACAAAAAAAAAAAACTTCTGTCATAATGTAACAGATAATCAATGTAAAATCCGCTTCCGGCAATAGGAATAAACATTCTGTCTCCTTCTTGCTCGTGGCTATAGTAATTTAACTCTCCTTATCTATTTTAGCGTGACGTCAATGTATTCAAATCTAACGTCAGACGTATATACGTCTGTGTGAGTGGAAAATATCAATGTAGGTGTTCAAGCAGAAGTTCCCACGGTCGAGGACTTGGCCCTTAAGCGGAAATGAACTAAATATTATAATACCTTAAAAACTCAACATTACAAATGTAAAAAAAAAGACGCGTGGCACTCGGGGACTGCCGCGGTAAAGCTATTGCATTAAAAGTTCTGCTATTCATCGATAGATGGCAAAACTAAAAAGTATCACTGCTGTGCCGGTGGGAGTGGGGGGTGTTAGGTTATTTTCGTTACGGAATTTCTGGATTCGGTCTCCACGCTCAAGGCCCGCGATAGAAGCTATGCAATAGCTTAAAAATAAGTTACATCAATTTAGAAAACAAAACCATGTCAGCTTATTCACTGAGACACGAAAACCCCCCTAATCATCATTGTAATTACTTGCTTCGTTATTCCGTAGTTCCTTCCCCTACCGACCTTGACTGACTCCATCAAACTGAGTCACGAGACGAGTACACACGCTTCTAAGAAAAACTGGCTTCATTATACACTAATGCCATTGAAGGCCTCTGTTTCAATGAGTTTTTGTGGGTAAAAACTATGCGCGAGTCACTAGTATGACTTGTGAGTAGTAGAGATCTCAAAAATGGTTCCAACGATTTCGATTAAATTTGCTATACGGGCGTTTTTGAAAGCATCTATAGGAAAACGCTTCTTTTTTCAACTTTTAAGTTTACTAATAGTGTGATAGGAAATTTACTGCTTGGTAAACAGAGTATAGATAAAAATTTAAACAAGGAAGGCCAACAACAACATCAATAAAGAACTTATAAGCTAACGCCTTTTATTTAATACTAGCGGACGCCTCGCGGTTTTACCCGCGTAGTTCCCGTTCCCGTGGGAATACAGGGATAAAAAGTAGCCTATGTCACCCGGGGATAGTGTAGCTTCCAACGGTGAAAGAATTTTTGAAATCGGTCCAGTAGTTTCGTAGCCTATTCAATACAAACAATCAAATCTTTCCTCTTTAGTATAGATGTGACGTTAAGGCGGTCAGTTTCGCATTTTCTTTCAATATCAGAAAGTCGCGTCTTAGAATGAAAACTCATGGGGTAACTGTTAAAAATATTAGTGTGCAAACGAAAACAACAGCTCAAGCCATTTCTAAATATATTTATACTCATAAGCAGTTAGTATAGTTAATTTGCCATACAGCCCCGAATCTAGGGAAGAGGATATATGTCCCGGGATGCAATTTAAGTCGGCGTCAAATTTGTTTGAAAAAAGTACAAATTTATTTTCCAGTTTACAAAAAAAATATAATCTTGTTGGAATCATTTATTTCTCATGCAGGAGGGATCTGGCATGTGATTTAATAGCAAATCTCAAGTTTTTGCCACAGTTTTAAAACATCTCAGATACGGGACTGCATCTATGAGCACTCAAGCGAGTTAATTTATCGTTATATCTAGAGATAATGGTGATGGTTCAGTGGTTGCTTATCCAATTTACATCGCATGCCATAAGGTGTTCAAATCCCAACATTGGCAAGAGTTCAAAACATGAAAATTGAAAATACAAAACATGCGAAAACACGAAAGCGAATATTTTCAATATTGACATGTTTTTATATCAACATATTATGTACTTTATTTGACATTATGTTTGGAAAAAAAAGGTTTTTTTTTAATTGATATAATTAACATATTAAAATTTGACTTGTAACATTGGTGTTATCAATAAAATATTAATTTGTATTTTGTATTTGAATCTGGGGTGGGTCGCTAGTCCAGAATAAAATAAGGCGGGTGATAAATTACTCAATTTCGTTTTCTTAATTTCTAAATAGTGTCGTCTGACCTCAATATATAGTGGGCTGCTCATTTCATTTTTTAATATTATGATAGTCACGCAAACTTCATATGAAATAATAATTAGGACAATTATTTTAATAAAGTAAAATGTGTTGCAACTGTAGTAATTGTAGTTTTATCAGTAAATTCGTTCATTTTTAACTAATTAGACCTTACAGTTCAAAATAATACAGTTAAATTTTGTATGTTACATCTAGTGAACAATTTAGATGGACAAATACTTTTTTGTTTTAATACAATGGTTTTTTTAGGTAGGTACTTAATTGTGTGAATTATTTACTTAAGTGTATTTTGAATGTAATTTACATTGTACATAAATATAAGAAAAATATAGATGTACAATAAATGTTATATCTGTTATCTGATTACCATAGTACAAGCTTTCCTTAGTTTGAGGTTAGGCACAACGTAAAATAAAATTAAAAAAAAAAGTTGGAAAGTAAAGAAACACTAATTGTGCTTGTTAAAGAAAAAACACTGTCTATTTTTTGGGGCCATGTTTTTTTTTGTATGTAAATGTAATGAGACGAACGAGACGTTCTCCTGATGGCAAGAGAGCACAGAAAAAGTCCAAAAGCATCACCACTTCGGTGCTCATTATTGAGACATGTGGAGCACAGTAATGTTTTCACACTACTGCTTGGCGGTAGAATATCTATTGTAGTGCTGTGTGTGTATATAAATGTTTTCTATCTTTTTTTCTCTGTACTTACAACCACAATGAGTGTGAGCAGGCGGCGGAAGTCACCCGACGTCTCGGAGCACATGTGCTCTGCCAGTGGGCGGTCGTACACTGCCAACGAGAAACAAATTTAGTAGATTTATATTAAGATTTTTATTGATCACTATAGCTTTAATCATTTTTCTATCTATACTAACATTATAAAGAGGAAAGATTTGGATTTTTGTATAACGAATAAACTTAAAAACTACTGGATTCCATTTTCGAAAATTCTTTCACCATTAGAATGCTACATTGTCCCTGAGTAACATAGGTTTATATGTCCACACGCGCGAAGCAGGGACAGGCCGCTAGTTGACAAAAAAAATATCAAGTGTACCATATATTGACATAGGTACATCTCTACATAATATAAAATGTCACTTTCCGCCGACTGTATGCTTAGATCTTTTAAACTACGCAACGGATTTTTTGCGGTTTCCATCAATAGACAGTGTTTCAATGGGAAGGTTTATACGTGTGTATTGTATGTACATTAATGTAACGATAAATGTTTGATTTGTGTCTGGGAGTCCTATATATGTATTAATAAGTATGTAAGTATCAGTAAGTATGTATTTACAAAAAAAAAGTATAGAAGTTACTTATTAATTACCGAATTATCACGTTGACCCTGGCAAGCTAAACTTATAGCACAGACTAAACAAATGCTCTTACATCTCTCGTAAGCATCGACGATGTCTGCGATCTCCTTCTTAGTCCTTGTGCAGAGTATCTCCACCAGAGTATCTTCATCAGTCCCCATCCCTTCCATGCAGTGGTGCAGCTCGCGGCACAGGTACTCCTCTGGAGGCGTCATCAGCGCGATGATCACGTCCTCAAAGTGCCCGCCTAGTTCCGACTTCAGGTCTTCTATTATATCCTGTAAGTACTTCGTATTGTAGGTCCAGCTGCTGCCCAGAGTTAATGCTAGTTTCACAGAGTTCAATGCAAAAATAGAGACATGTTTTCGGGATTTAAGAAGTCTTCGGCTTTTCGCTTCCATCCACTACCAGCTGTCCTACGTATATCGTGACTCCATCGCGTCTCAAGGCGTCCTACGCTACGTTTGCCAATATGTGGTCTCCACTCTAGATCTACCCCAGCGGTTATCGGTTCTGCGACAGATTTGTCTAGCCCATACTCCTAATAATGTGCACAAATGGAAACTGGTTTTGTTGTTGAAACCTGTTGCATCGGCGTATTTAAACGTAATTTTTGGTAAAAAAGTTATGGGAAATTCTGTTCTATTTCTTTTTTATTACTCATGTTTAATTTTTTCGGATATTCCGATTATAGTTTCAAGCACTTTTTTTTTTATGGTTGACAGGCTAGTTGTTTGACCACAGCTCACCTGATGTTAAGTGAAGGTGTGGTCGAAGATGGTAAAGCACACCTAGCCTGGAATGGAACTGGCTTCCAGTGGCTGTGCAAAGTAGGACGAGGTCGCACGCACTGTGTGCTCTGCTTTGACTCCTTGAAAAAGTCCACTGGATGTGACCTAAACTATAGTCGAAGTAGGTGTCCGAGATAATTACTTAAACGAGAATAATAAAATATTGGTGAAATATAAATGTCAGTTTCCAAAATAAAACATGATAGGTAACGAATCTTTTATCCCAGACTGAAAAGCGACGTCGACTTGCTCGTCATTGTTAAAAAGTTTCAAGGATCAAGTGCACCTTATCTCAATATTTGTTGGTTCATCTCGACAATCTATCAAATTCTATCAACCAGCATATTACGACAAATTGCAGCCGCTATAATGTATTCAAAATTTATGTAAGATCCCAAGGTAAAGAAAGTTTATGTAGGAAAGGTGCTTATAAAGTATTTTATTTATAATTTAATTAATTTCAGTCGCAAGTTTACTTTCCCTTTTTTTTTCTTACTACAAAAAACTTTTTTTTTATTTATAATTATACGCTCCACAGACATCGGGGTCTGTGACCTTTGTCAACTTTTAGAAAAAAAAAACGTTCATCCTCTTTTCGTTAATCACTACATAGTATAAAACAAAGTCGCTATTTTTGTCCGTCTGTTTGTCTGTATGCTTAAATCTTTAAAATTACGCAACGGATTTTGATGCGGTTTTTTGTAATAGGTAGAATGATTCAAGAGGAAGGTTTTTATGTATAATAACATCTATTAAATAATGGAGAAATACTGTTATTTTCAGGGTTTCTAATGTGGTGTCGTAAATTCTAACATTTCTTGCCACTTACATTGCGTACGCAGGCTTAACCTTACAGGATTTATAAAAATAATGTGCTAAGTATTGTACACCTTGAAAAGGTCTACAGAAAAGTCCGCGATGGTATATGTCTATCTCTTATCGATATCCCACAAAACCATTTTTTGTCATTTACTTTTTACGGCAAATAATAGCTAATTTTCGAAGCGATTTTAAGCACTACAGCATTATTCCTTATTTAATTAAATACCATAAATAGATTGTTGATTTAACATAGATTTATATGGCCTTTTACAGCACATAATTTCTTTGAATATTTTCGAAGATATTACAGATTTAAAAATACATTGCGTAGCGTTTGCGGCGGTACCTATCGGCCGGCAGCCGCCGACCGCAGCGCGACGCGACGCGTTCCTATAAATAGCGCGTCGGAGGCCGCACTTCTCGCTATAATAATTTGAATTTGGAAGCGATTGGACGTGGTTTTCGGAGCTCTCTAGCAAGGATAATAACATGACTATGTAAATATTGACTATCAAAAAGTGATGTGGTGCATCCTATTTTGATAAATAAACATATTGATTTTTTTCGAATTTTGCACCCGTGCGAAGCCGGGGCGGGTCGCTAGTATACCATAAAAAAGTACAAAGTGTAGGTAGTGATACAATTTTTTTTATAATTTATATTTATTCTCAAAATAAGAAAACACCTACACTCAACCATGGGATATTTTATTATGTTTATAATTACCAACTATTACGATACTGATAAGTGTGAGTACATTATTGTGAAAGGAGTAAATAGTCCAAGTGCTTACCCTGCCATACTCATTAGTGAAAGCCTGAGAGATGGCCTGGCGCTGCAGGTTGGAGCGAGTGGTCAGGATGTCGATGATGGCCTGTTCATCTGTGCCGAAACCCTTCATGGCAGCTCGGAGTGCTGCTGCATCCTCGGCCGCATTGAAGTTTGCCACACCCACTACAGTCGGTTCACGCTACAAATACAATTTATATTCAGTCTCAGTGATGAACATAGTAAACAAGTATTATGGCCTTGAACAGTACCGACTTTCCTGTAAGATCACATCATTATATGCTTGGCAATCAATTCAATTCCAAAATATCTTTATTGGCCATAGATAAGAAAACAACAAAAAAAGTACAATAAATAGTGTCTTCTTGTAGTACAAAAGTAATGTGGTATTAGTTGCTTTTAGGGTATGGGTGTTTCTCTGCTATTTGGAAACTCATCCATACAAGACTGTCCTAAGCAATTTTTATTAAATGTTGAGAATGTCTGTCAATACAAAGAAAGGCAATAGTATATCAAATATATATATTAAAGAAGCCTACACATTTTCCACTTGGTTTTTGAGTTATGGACAGTTTTGGGCAAAATTCAGACAGGGGACTGTTGTGACCAACCAGGGGAATGATTTTAAGAACAAAAACTTGTATTTTTATTAGTTTAAATAATAAAAGCTTTATTTTTATTACCACTTACAATGTGTAATTATTACTTAAATAATCAACGAGATCATAACGAAGAACACTTATTAAATAAAGATATTTTGATAACATTTGTGATAAACTAACTAAAATCAACTTACTTTAACAGTCTTTCTAAAATACAGATTGTATGACATAAGTCAGCTTTTAGAATGTTATTAAAAATAAACAAAATAAACATTTCCTCTTTTAACTAATTATCACAATAAACATTTTAGATTACAACTAGGAAACACTTGTACTTTTCAAGTAACTTAAAGTAATCATCAATGGCACAGTATATTACTAAAAATCAATCTTACTATCCAGCGAAATATCTCTTATTTCTCAAAGACCGATACTGATTTTGGAAAACTATAAAATAATCTACTTCCTTGTACGGTTACCTTCGGATCAGGCAACTTTTCCAATATTTGGTCAAAACCGACATCAGACATATCATTCTCATCAATTCTGAACTTGTAGCCCTTGTTATCACAAATTTTCATAAAAGTCACTGTTAATTCGCCGTCCTCATTATCTACTTTATTAACAACAGCAGCATAACGATATTTCCTGTTTCTGACAATAAACTTAACTAAAACATAATCACCATTATTATAATAAGATTGCTGTTGGCCACTTGTACTAGGTTCCGCAGTATTCTCAAAATCAGTCTTAGAATTTTCAAATGGTCTTGAAAGGCCAGTTTCTGTAATGCAGTCATTATTACGTGTGATATGAGCTAGCGGGATTTCATCTTCGGAATCGGAGTCTGTGTAGAGATCCTCGACGCGAAGTTTTGCCACTTCGTAGTTCATAACTCCTAGGTTAAAATGCTGGCATTCTTCTTCACAAGGGCAGCTTAAGCTTTTCATTATAAGTTTGGCAGTGCCTTGTGGCAACCCCAAAGGGCTTCGTGATATTATCCCCTTAATCTGATGTGTTGTTAAGAGTCCCATTGAAACTTTTCAATGTTTTGGAGTCTTTCAGAATATTTTTAGTCATTTTTTTAATTGCATCATCGTCAACTGTAAATAATGTGATTGAAGGACATCTTTGACTCACAGAGTCTATAAAAGATTGCAAACTATCGATATCTCCTCCTGCAGCGACAACAGCATCAGCAGATCTTTTGCACGTGGCGCCAATACCATCTGCTGCACTCTTGACATGACCACTCTCTGAAAAGTTCCAGGAGAACTTTTCTACATTTGGAACCTCCACATGAAGCCTCGACGCTAGAATATGGAACATCGTTTTATTCCGATACTGTGTAACGGGTCCGTCGCTCACAAAATGAATGCCGGTATATGCATCGGTAAAGTTTTGAAAATAGGCTTCAAGTGTTCCCAAATAGCAGCATGTGAGTGTGTAGTATTTTGGGAAACAGTACAATAAGATTTTATGGCATTTTTACTGTAAACAACAACAGTGTGAAGGCTCAGCTGAAGTCTAGACTGACTGAATGACAGGGGACTGTTGACCAGGGAACTGTTTTTTTTGCTTGAAAACTAAATAACACAAAATCTTTAAAACATATCACATTTGTAAAACAGATGTGAAGACATACTCGTAAATTATCTATTTTAAACAAATGATATTAATTAAAACTCTTGAAATAGGAAACCAAATACTCACCAGTGGACTGTTTCTACTAACGGCCGAGACGCGTGGTTCACTACGAAACGCAGTGGTGCCAACTGAGAAAATGGCGGTTGTCTGTTACCTATACATCCGAACGAATTTCACACCGGTTGCGTTCCATTTCACGATCGTAATGTTTCGGACCCATACCGAAAGTGAATTACGCGCCGTTTTGAAATTTTATCAGGGGACTGTTATAATAATTTAAGGACAGCCTTCGTACATATTTTTTTTAATAAATTTATATTATAGACACATAATTTATAATTTTAAAAGATGCTTACAATCTTCTTAAACAATATATGATTTATTATTCAGTTATAAATGGCAAAGTATTAAATATATAGGTATCAATGCTTGTAATTCTGGAAAAGGGACATACCAGGGGACTGTGTTTTGAGGTGTTTAACGTTTTTTTTCTCGAAATCAATTATAATAAATTACTTAATGAGCAATGGTGAACCAAGAATACCACATTTTTGTCCATATTAGTCCCAAAAAATATGGATAAGATGGAATTAATTATATATAATTTACTTGGGACAGCGATTTTCCATTTAGTAGAGAAATGCCCGTATACAGACCCTTTAAAAAACAAATGCTTGGCAATAGATCTTCAACTAGACATCTAGCTGTTAGATAGCTACCCAGCCAGACAATGAGTACTAGAAAAAAAACTGCCCTCGGAGAGTCACTGGCCTATCTTCTTACCCAAGTAAATCAGTAAATCAGTAATATTTATTGGCCATAAATAACAATAATGTTAAAGGCAAGTCACATGTACAAAAAAAAAACCTTACGATTACACTTTAATGAATGAAACTATACCTATACGAGTAATTAACAACGAACACACTACAGCGGAGGCTCTGTTTATGTACTACACATAAATGAGGATTCTGAGAACCTCATTGACATATATTCACTTAATTTGTAAAATGGATTGTTTTCAAAAAAAAATTTTATGGTTTTTTTAAATTCGGTATGATTTAATTCTGTAATATATTTTGGCAATTTATTATACACATTAATATTTTGGCGGAGAGGATTAACTCTGATTAGTGCAGGACTCATGTAGATTATCATCTTGTTACAAATAAGAATAAATTAAATAAACTAGCATAACTAGGGACTAACTAGTACAGAGATATTATAGTGGTGTAGTGGGGAGTAGTAGTATGTGGACTAGTATAGTAGGTAGTAAGTAGGATGAGTGGTTCCACTCATTATCATATCAATTTGAAAAATAATATGGGCAGAGTCAAGAACTTTTTCTTTTTAAAGTAAGATAAAAACAGGAAGCAATGTGACAAAAAAGAATAATGACATTTATGTAAATTAAGCCCTTTAATCTCATTTTATCTTCATTGCAATCAGAAATATTTTTGTACATTTAGCTCTACATGAGCTAAATGTACAGAAATTCAGAAAAAAATATCACCAACAACCTAAATGTCTCCTAAACTAAGCTATGTGCCAACATGTAAGAATATATGATTCCTGGGCTGAGCAGCTATTTAAAATAATTATGATTCAACCCACATTCATCAACTAGATATATTATTTTTACAGCAATATGCATAGACATAAGGAAGCTTGATTACAAATTGTAATACACAGAGTAAAGCATCATTTGTACTATTGTCATCTTATGAGTTCTTATTAAACTTCCTAGCTAGTTTTGCTTCCATGCTAGTTTAGGGGGTTTTGGTGTAAATTGTTGTTAAAAAAATTCTACTGGTAGATTTACTGGTAAGCTTGTGTGACAGAAAATATGGGCAGAACTTAGAATTTAATTTCTTGTTTGTAACATAAGAGGTCAAGGTTGTAGTTCCCACCTTAATGTTAAATGCTCAGTGATGTCATGGGATCCGCCCATAGATTCCCCCTTGTCATATAAAAGCCCTAACAGGGCCCTTAACACAAATAACAAGCCAATTAAGTATATAATAGTCAACTGTACTTACGTGAAAAGCCATCGTTAAGTCGGTCGGTGGGATGCTCAAGAGCGCTTTCTGTTCAAGTAAAAATATTACAAAACCAGTTTCACTCTCCGGTCCAGTATTAGTAGCCGATAGTATCCGATCCGCTCGAGTAGGTACGATAGTGGTGATCACTCTTCGTCACAGACAAACACACTTCACAGCACTAGTAGTACTTTTGTTGACTCCTAGACACTGAGGATTATTACGTATTAACCTATTTAATAAATTACTATGAATTCTCAAGTTTCGACCTACGTAGAGCAAGAGAAGAGTTCACATGAGTGAGATAAATGAGCTACAATTAAAAGTTACTACAGAAAATAACTGACACTGACTGAAGTGACTGGCTGACTGACACTGACAGACAAGGAACAATGCTGATTGCTGACTGATCACTGACGCATGGCCAGTAGTCTGAAGTAAGAAACAGGACAAGGTTGGAGTTTTGGCGGGAATGCGGGAAGAGTCGTGTCGCTCCGTTGCATTTTTTTCCAAAACTTGTGTTTTGTCGAGTGTCTATGCATAAAAATGGTGGTGTTTTATTCATAAAGTGCCGAATCACAAGCGCGAGTGTGGGAATATGATATAATGTGACTTTTCGTGTTGCTTCCAAAACTCCATCGAAGCTATATAGTAAAGTCACCACTACTTTACTAAAGCATGACTGGACTTGACTGACTCGGACTGTACTTGACCTAGCTAGTCTAGGTCAAGAACGTTGACTATAACTTTAGCTACGAGGACACTTATTTAACTTTTGAAACTTGAAAATATATAAATACTTGACACTGGCAAATGCTAAAACGCGACGCCAAAAACAAAGAAATAAAAAACAGGACAAGGAGTTCTTGCGGGACCGCGGGAAATTCATGTCGCTACATTTACATTGTATTATTATATAAAACTAGTGTTTCGAGCGTTTGTTTGAAAATTTGAACAGTGGTGGTGTGCAAAAGCAGTATAATTTGCGTTGTTTCCAAAACTCCGTAACTTAGAATAACCACTACTTTAGTAAGGCAAGACATGAACTTTACTAGGACTTAGTTTGAGACGTTGGAGAATATGAGCCACAATAATAGCAGAATAGATAAAGAACAAATAAAAAGCTACAATTCTTAACGTCATAAAATAAGCAAGTGGCCTTTCACAGATCCAGTAGTTAGCTGACGCCTTGAGAGTTGAGCGTAGCTTCAAGTCCTCAGCACTAGTATATTTGTAAAAACATTTGTATTTGTATACGCCTGTACGATATACCGTCGTTTTTAAAGATGAAGATGAGATGAGGTTAGAAATGAAAACACAAAATACATTTTGTAGAACTTATTTATTCGCGCGTATCGCGCTTACAGCCATCATTATCTAGTACTGTGATCGATATCGATTTATTGCGTAACACCAATCTAAAAGAGTAAACAAACATACATTTCCTACTAGCACATTGAAAATAATTAAAAAAAAATTACAAATGAAAAGCTAAATAAGCTGGGCCTAAAATCGCTGTTCTAGGGCAAAATACTGACTAAGGATAATTAAAAAAATTACAATAAATTTTATTCGGCATACGATTTCAGGTATATTATGCGCCTAAACTTAACTTTTGACTAATGAGAACGCTGGCAACATCGGCGAAACATTCAAAATATATTTACACAGGGTCAAGTAACGAACGCATATCTAGTTACAAGCTACGACAACTAATACGTAAAATAATATTTATACACGCTAACATATTATAAACAATAATAAATTTTACACTAATCCTCGAAGATTTTAAAAGGCAGTATTATTTCCTGATATCTTTTTTAACAAAAGTAAAATAATTATATTACCTAAAGAAAAGTTATTTTACTTTCCAGGTTACATTTAATTAATGATTATGATATTTAAACGCGCATTAATACCAACTTAAACAATCTTTGTTTTCTTTTCCATGATTAATGAGAGCTTTTTACAAAGCGAGTTATCGATAACATAAACCAGATGATGACTTTGTTTTACACTGTATACATATGCCCTAAAGCAGGGTGTCAATGTCAATTTAACCCTTATGTCAAAAAAATGTCAGTGGAACATACACGTGTGACACTTTCGGTAGGGGTTACCTTCACATGTTTGTGCCATTTATCCAGTCAATCCAAACTTAAAACTATTTTTTAATTTATTAGTCTGTAAAAAACTTTCATTACGCTCAGTTTACACAATAAATGAACTATATACACTCTGCTAAGGCTCTATCTCCACCGACACAGAGAGCAAGCGCAGCTCACCAACTTATATCTCTGTGGAGATCAAGTCTAACATGAATATACGTAAGCTTTTTGATAAATGAGACTATACCACAAAATAGCGGTGTATAGTTATATACAATAAAACCAGTCCAAGAAAATCATTTTTATCATACGAGTATTCTAATGCTTATGTTAAACACGAGTCCTGTAAAAATGTTTTATGAAAATATTGAGCAGGTTAACATTTGTTGTTACAAAAGTTTTATCGGATCTAAAATACTTTTTTTCCATCTGTAAAATGAGACTAATCTACAAAAGGCAACGTATAATGAAGTAGATTGATAGCGCTGTGGTGTTTGTCCTTTTTTCACACGAAATAAGACGAGCAAAACAGCTGCGGTTTTTTTACAATTGTCAAAAATTAATTTGCAATATTGATTTGTGTAGAAGTTAATTACATCCGTAAGTCAGCTGCAATCAATTTTTTTTTAAACTAAAACTTTGTACTCTGCATCGAACGCGATTACTGTTTCTGCTAAATATCAATGAGTCCCGTAAAAGAAGCAACATATTTTGGCAGAAAAAAATAATTAAATAACATTGTGAGCATACCTTCGAAGAAGAAATTTAATAGTTTGTGAAGCAACAATACCAATTGTTGCTTTTTCTTTGAAATAAGAAACAGTCACTCGGTCACCATAAGAAATATGTCAAATAGCATCTGAATGGCGTCGCCCGCACAGCACTATGACCCAACGACGGTACATCACTATCAAATCAATTTTCTTAAATGACATTCGAAATTTCGTTCATCACTGTCATAGTATTTTTATCTTCGAGGAAAAAAACGTTCAAAAACGATCTGACTTTTATAAACAAATGTATATTATGCGCCTTTAAACAAAAAAATGTTTTCGTATAGTAACAACAGGAATAAGACGCTCTCGTGATAGCAAAAGACAACGCCTGACCATGACCATTGCAGCGGTACTTAAAAATATGAGTAACAAAACAAAGTTCAGGGCGTCGCCGCATTGACGCTCATTATTTAAAGAAATTCGATAGTGATGAAAGACCATTACATTTGGTGATACAATTTACTTTTATGACAATAAAGATTATCTATCTACCTATTCAAGTACATTTTTAACGTTGGTCTGTGACGAGGCTCGCTCGCCAGTAATGTACGATAGCCGAGGGTCCAGGGGCAGATGCAGGGAGGGGGAGGTGCTCGCGGGGGGTGGGGCAGCCGGCCCCGTGCTCAGTCGTTTCCGAAGAACTTGGCCTTCATTTCTTCGAGTGGAATGATCTCCTCATGTCCTAGCACCGGTTGGGGTTCAGCTTTCGATTGTTCCCGTAGCTCTGTCAACATCAAATATGCAAATGAACATGTATTTACGAAAGTTCCGACTCATGGTAACGCTCTGAAACAAATGCAACTAACGGTCACTGATCCGAAAACAACCCGGATCGTCTGTTCTAGAATCTTCTCAAGCGAGTTGAAATGGTCAAATGTGGACTTATGCATCAGGCTTGTTTTTACATTGTCACACTGCTGGCCACTGGTTTTTTCTCATAGTAAGAAGGATAACACAGTCCACCACGCCGATCAAGTGTGGGTTGGTAGACTTCATGCATCCTCGAGATTTTTTAAGAACTCTCAAACATGTATTTTTTTTTTTAATGGTTGACAGGCTTGGTGTTTGACCACAGCTCACCTGATGTTAAGTGAAGGTGTGGTCGAAGATGGTAAAGCACACCTAGCCTGGAATGGAACTGGCTCTCAAGTGAGGCTGCCGGAACACACCGTTAGGTGCTTGGCGACAGATTTTCAACTTGAGGGTGGTAGCTAGCCAGCCGAGTACTAGAAAGTACCCTACCACCATGCTATGGTTTCCTCACGATGTTTTCCTTCACCGGCAGCTCAAGCTCATTGTTGGGGTTTGAACCCACGCCCTTCGGCATGCGAACCTACCGCGCTAACCACTGAGCTATCATCACTACAAAAACATTTTCCTCACGATGTTTTCCTACAAATCGCACATAACATAGAAAAAGGATATAATTGATTGATTCAGGCGTTAGTTTGCTAAAGTTCATTTTGAATATTTAGTTTATTTGTTAAGCGGAAATAAAATTAAATATATACCTTGAATATTCAAATACAAAAACGTCCGTGCAGTGAGATTCGAACCCAGAATCTTCTTGGATTGAAGCAATTGTAGTCACTTTCTTAGATCGGAAGCCCTCAAATGTGGACTTATACACAACTAGCTGCGCCCCGCGGTGTTACCCGCTACATTTTATCGGTATCAAAAGTAGCCTATGTGTTAATCCAGGGTCTCAACTACCTCCAAACCAAATTTCATCCAAATCCGTACAGTAATTTTTGCGTGAAAGAGTAACAAAACCACCCATCCAAACTTTCACATTTATAATATTAGTGGGATTACAAACAAAAATCGTCGAAAAAATCATTGATATAGTTGCTAAAATAAAATATGTGGTGGTATGCAACAGTGTCGTACCGGACCAGTGCTGCAGCAGGCGCGTGTAGTGCTCCGCGCGGTCGTGCCTCTTCAGCTGCGTGAACACATGCACGAGGCCGCGGTAGTCGTACTCCAACCCAGAGTACCGCTCGCCAAACAATTTCAAACCTGCGTACAAACATAACATTATAATAAAGCCTAGTTACATTAAAACATTAAAAAATATTTCGATATGTGACGTCGGTCGCGCTTTGTTATTTTTTTTAAAGTGGCAAGAAACGGAACTTCTTCTTTGTTTTTGGCATCGCATTTTGTGCATTTGCCAGTGTCAAATGTTTTGATATTATTAATTTCCATAAGTTAAAAAGTGGTCAATACCAGTCCGTGTCAGTCAAATCCAGTCATCCTTTATGTTAATGTAAAGTGACGACTTCGCTATAAGCTTCGATGGAGGAAGGAATACAAAAAATCATGTTTCACCACATTATATCATTTTCTCACACTCGCGCTTGTAATTCGGTACTTTATGAACAAAACACCATTATTTCTATACATAAAACACTCGAAAAAAACACTAGTTTAGAAAAAAATACAATAGGTAATAGATTCGGAGACAATACAAACAAACAAAAAATCAAAACTTTCCTTTTTATAATTAGGTAGTAGGTAGTATAGATATATATAGACAACACATAGTCCGTCACTCACTAATGGAGATGGAGCGCAGGTAGAGTTGCTCGGCTTGCTGGTGCATGTTCATGTGGTAGTTGTACAGCGAGGCGAGGTGGCCCGTGCTCAGCCCCACTTCGTAGTCGTCGGGACCCAGCAGCTCCTCCTTTATGGCGATCGCTTTCAGGTGCATCTTCTCAGCGTCCTACGATACATTTTATTTGTTAAGCTGGAAATAGGATGCGTAATGCACTTCACATGGCTATATGTGTTCGCTATTGGGCGTTTGTTGTATTTGACAAAAATATTGACATACGCGCAAACATGTAAATACAGTCAAATACGACCAACTAGACACCGCAGCCAAATAACAAACACACAAACATTTGGCAGCAGCAATGTGCTTACCAAAACTGTGAACGTCTTTCAACTTGCAGCGCGATTTTATTATTTACTAGCCGACGCCCCGCGGTTTCACCCGCGTAGTTCCCGTTCCCGTGGGGAAACAGGGATAAAAAGTAGCCTATGTCACACGGGGATAGTGTAGCTTCCCAAAGAATTTTTGAAATTTTTTTCGTGCTCCATCGTAGAATTTCTTTGCTTAACATCACGCGAGATGGTGGTCAAACGCAGACCGAATTATAATAAAAAAAAAAAGCTAATTGGATTAAAATATGTAGGTATATATTTTGTTTCGGCAGCCTAGTTGAGAGATCGTCTGACTTCCAATCTGGAGGTACTGGGTTCGAATCCCATGGCGCGTACCTCTATCTTTTCTAAGTAATGTGCATATTGCCGATAACTTCAAACTGTGAAAGAAAACATCGTGAGGCAACCTACATGCCCAATTCTTAAAAAAGAAAAGTTCTCGAATATGTGTTAAGTCTGCCAACCCGCACTTGGCCAGCGTGGTGGACTATGGCCTTACTCGTCTCACAATGAGGAGAGACGCGCGCCCAGCAGTGAGCCAGTTTATAAAAAACAGGGCTGACTCGGATGTATATTTTGATATTAAACTTGACTCAATATATTAATTTGTCAAGTTTTGTGATTTTTTTTGATTTTCATTTGTTAAGTCAGTAAAGTTCTGTATTCGGAAGACTATCTTTATAACTGTATGAACGGACGTAACTTCTGGATTAAAATATATCTCGTTCTAATATAAATAAAAATAAATATCGTAGGACTATACACACAGCGCCATCTGGCCCCAAACTAAGCAAAGCTTGTGTGATGGAAGTCAGATAACTGATAGAATACATAAATACTTTTTTTTTGTTGTAAATACATACTTATAATACATACAGAACACCCAGACACAGAACAAACATGATTGTGTATATTCACAAAATGTTTAAATATAGTTGAGTACTGACGTGAAACTTCTGCATGCTCTGGTAGAGGCGGCCGAGGTTCCCGTAGTGCTTCGCTGTCTGCACGTTTTTCTCGCCGAACGACATCATCGACAGCGACAGCGCCGCGCGGTGCAAAGCCTCCGCCTCCTCCAGTAACGCCGGCTCTGGACAAATAAATATCGTGTCGTAGAACATTACAAACAGCGCCATCTGACCCCAAACTAAGCAAAGCTTGTACTATGGAAGTCAGATAACTGATAGAATACACTTTTAAAATACTTTTTTTTACATAAATACTGAACACCCAGACACAGAACAAACAACAAACCATGCCTTTATTTTTAACATCGTAGTACTTCATGCGTTTTGCTTGTGTCAAGTATTTCGATATGTTATATAAAATGTTTTTTTATCGCTGACAGACTAGGTGTTTGACCACAGCTCACCGCGACGATGTTAAGTGACATTGTGGTCATAGGTGGTAAACACACCTAGTCTGGAATGGATCTAGCTTTCAAGTGAGACTGCCGGAATATACCGTTAGATGCTTGGCGGCAGTATATTCAACTTGAGGGTGGTGGCTAGCTAGCCGAATACTATAGAAAGTGGCCTACCACCACGCAACACAAGAAATAAATTCATTACATAAATCGTTACACCCAGACACAGAACAAAAATCTATATTCGTTACATAAATCGAAATCGTACTGCAGCCTACAGCTCAAAAGCAAACTAGACCACTAGTAGCTCACTTATAGACTTCTATTTTTCTATATACGTATACTTATGATACATGCAGAACACCCAGACATAGAACAAACATCTCCATTCGTTACATAAATTATTTGAATCGAAATCATACTGCAGCCTACAACTCAAAAGCAAACTAGACCACTGGTAGCTCACTTATATACTTCTATTTTTCTATATATACTTATGATACATGCAGAGCACCCAGACACAGAACAAACATATATATCTATTAGTTACATAAACCGTTTAATAAAATTAATCGTTTTGAAACTCATTTAATTATATATGCGGAATTGACTTGTAACATTGGTGTTATAAATAAAATATTTATATTTGTTTTGTCCTGGGTGGGTATCTAAATCACGCACTGCAGCGTACAGTTTAAGAAGCAGAGCCACTGAGGGCAGACACAAGTAAGGTAAAATATTGCATTTAACTGCTGAACTGACGTGATGTCGCGGTGCCCTGCGCTGCCGGCGTGTCGAGCGCGATCTCCTCCAGTATGAGCGCTTTCACGCGCTTCGCCGACGCCAGCAGCAGGTGGTCCGACGGCACTAGATTCTGGAAATGTGGGCATAAAATCTCAGAATACTGTTCTCATGATAACTTCTTATTCTTGTTCAAAGTGGGGGCGATGGAGTAGACATACAACCAATGAACCAACAGGACTGCAAGGTAAATCAGTTTGAATTAAAATCCCGAGTCTAGTTTTGAAAAAATGCCATGTAAAAGTGAAAAAAAGTAAAAAGTTTATTTATTTCTTATAGTACAAAAACAAGATAATGTGTGTTACATAGAAATTATAAATCAATTAGCTGTATAGATATATACAGAGTCATATGGACTGTGGCTACTGTACAAGAGGGAACAAGCAATTGGTCCCGATCAACGCTCAATATAAAATACAAATACAATCTCAAGTTCCGATACTATTATCAGAACAAAGAAAAAATAATGTTTTTTTTTTTTTTTATATAGTAGTTAGGCTTGCGTTTGACCGCCATCCCGCCTGATGTTAAGCGAAGATGCGGTCTACGGTGGAGCACGCTCGCCTAGAAGAAACCGATTCACTCGCGACTTGAAGATACCCAGACTATATTCATTGGGGAACACCCACTCGGGCAGCGATTCCAATGTCTAGCGGTACGCATGAAAAAGGTGGAATCAAACCGCTTAGTTCGAGCTTTTGGAACATCAACCATGAAGCGGTGACGCTTTTTAAAGCTCCTGGCTGTCCGATAGTAGAATGGGCAAGGTGGAATTAGGTCATGCAGATCTGAAGCGCACTCTCCAAAATGTATCCGGTAGAAAACCGACAGACAAGCAACTTTCCGTCGATGTTCAAGGCTTTGGAGCCTTTTCTGAACGAGCGAATCGTTGCTTATGAGCCTCTTAGCACGTTTCTCAATGGACTCCAACGCCTCAAGCTGGTATTTGGCTGATCCGTCCCAAAGGTGCGAACAATACTCCATGCACGACCGAACTTGTGCTTGGTATAAGGTAAGCAACTGTTCCGGCGTGAAGTACCGTCGCACCTTCGAAAGGATACCCAGCTTTTTGGCAGCCAATTGGGCTTTTGCCTCAATAAAAGAGCCAAAATTGAGGGTCGGAGTCAGAGAAACGCCCAAGAGCTCAAGACTGTCGCAAATTGGAACGGATACATTGTGGAAAGTAGGCGTCATTTTCATTACTCATACTCGGAAAGTAGGTCTGAAGTTGTCTGAGGAGCGGGAGTTTCACTTTCTACTGACAAATGACAACTGTCAAATTATAAATAAAAAAAAATTGGCAGGGAAGCAGCAATCCAATCTTCATTTCTTTTGTTGATTTATGTAAAATTAACTATGTTTTGTCTTAAACTAATTCATGTTTTTATATTTACTTTCCTTGTATTTGTAATGAAAAGCACAGTTTACCTCGGGTGAAAGACTTATTAAGTCACAACCCCCGTCTCGTAACTAAATATAACCGTTGACAATGTTAACCGCAACAGGCATATATCCTTAGCACAAACTAATAAGTGTGCTAATTACATATTTTATATGACCAATACAAAAAACGTGTAGATCTTACCTCTATGATCCGTATCGCGCGTTCGGCGTTTTCGCGCGCCTTGTAGAACCTTCCAGACGAGTACTCGAGCACATACAGGGCGTACGCGAGGTCCTCCTGCGCCGCCGCCACGTGCAGGCTGCTGCGCCCGAACACGCAGCGGAGGATGCCCAGCGCTTCCTGCGCGGACAGAAACCACACACTTGATACATACTTTTTCCACATTTTTTACTATTCATCATCTACATCATCATATTTATTGATAACGAGGTGTTACAGGTAAATTTTCAATAATATCTTGTAACGGTTTATATCGATAATTATAAAAGTTAATAAATTTATTTAAGTAATTTTATTTGAAAATTCCATTAAAAAAATCCATACGTGATAGATAACTTTAAATACTATATTTATACTCAGTATTACTGGTTCTATTATAATTATGCATGAAGGAAGGAGAGAAAAAAAATTTTTTTTTTGCAGACCAGTGTAATCATAAACAAAAAGAAATGTCAGTAAAAGTATTAAAAATGATAAAAAAATGTTTGCAAAAATGTCAAATCAATAATAATTATAACAAATGTCAAAATTCAAAACAAAAATATTATAAACACTATTTATAAATCTTATTGACATTTAACTGTATTGACATAATTATTCTATATGAGATATATTACTTAATTGACATTTTCATTTTCATTGTTTTGTTATCATTTTGATATTTTTAAATATGAATGGAGAAATTACCTGTAACTTTGGTGTTATTAATAAATTATTTGTATTTGTATTTGTAAAACTCTTTATTCTACTTTATTTTATCTATCTAATGGGTGTGGGGAGGATGACACGAAGTTTGGCAGACTTTGGCATACAAGTATAGTTCGGTGCGGGTACCTCGTAGACGGCGACGCTGTGCACGATGCTGTCGATGTTGAGCAGGTAGAAGCCGAGGTCGAGCAGCGCGCCCGCGTAGCGCGGGTGTCTGGCGCCGAAGGCGGCGCGCGCCGCTCCGACGGCCGCGCGCGCCGCGCACCCCGCCGCCGCGAACCGGCGCTTCACCACGCTCGCCTGCCATACAGACAGATACATATTGACAGCCCTGTTGGTACATTGATTGCCATTGGTAATAACATTGATACGTGGGTTTGATCCCCACCTAGGACAAATACTTTGTGGTATAAACAAATGTTTGTTCTGTGTCTGGGTGTCATGTATTTATTATAAGCTTTGCTTAAATAAATAAATAAATATCGTAGGACTATACACACAGCGCCATCTGGCCACAAACTAAACAGAGCTTGTGTGATGGAAGTCAGATAACTGATAAATACATGAATACTTTTTTTTTTTTGTAAATACATACTTACAATACATACAAAATGTTTGCCCTGAGTGGGAATCGAACCCACGTCCTACATCGCTCTCTCGCAGCGATGCCCTGGACTTTGTTTTACCACTCAAAGTTCTGTTTATTGCTGCAATGGTCATGGACATGCATTATCTCTTACCACCAAGAGAGCATCTCGTTAGTCTTATTACTTTTAGTACATATAAAAAAACCGGAATGTGGTTTTTTATGGTTGACAAGCTTGGTGTTTGACCACAGCTCACCTGATGTAAAGTGGCTGGCTCTCTGTACTCAAGAGTTTTTATTCCGCCTGACTGCCAATCTGGAGGTGTCTTGAAATGAAATATCACATCACGGATCTTGCGTGTTATTAATTGCTGTAGGGTTCAAAATTTCAAATGATGAAAACTAACACTGTTTGCAACCCTAGGGCGTGGGTTCAACCCCCAACAATGAGCTTGAGCTGCCGGTGAAGGAAAACATCGTGGGGAAACCATAGCATGGTGGTAGGGCACTTTCTAGTACTACTACTGGCTAGCTACTACCCTCTAGTTGAAAATCTGTCAAGCATCTAACGGTGTGTTCCGGCAGCCTCGCTTGAAAGCCAGTTTCATCCCAGGTTAGGTGTGCTTTACCATCTTCGACCACACCTTGACTTAACATCAGATGAGCTGTGGTCAAACAACTAGCCTAATTGATTGATTCAGGTGTTACTTTGCGGAAGTTCATTTTGAATGTTCAAGGTATATATCTAGTTTATTTCCGCTTAATTTAAGTCTCCATCACTGTTGGAACTGGAACGACTATTAAGCGGAAATAAACTAGATATATACCTTGAACATTCAAACAACTAGCCTGTCAACCATAAAAAAAAATGTCAAACAGTTCATAAATATGTGTGAAGCGTGTCAACTTGCACTTTGCCAGCATGACGGAATGAGAAGAGGTCCACCATTGACGGTGACAGCTGATCAGTATCGGTACCTTGGCACATGCGCGCATGACGTCGACTATGAGCGCGGGCGGGTGGTGCGGCTGCAGGAGGCGCAGCGCGCGCGCCGCCCACGCGTGCGCGAGCGTGTAGTCGCAGCGCACGAAGAACAGCGCGCTCAGCTCCTTGCAGAGGCGCGACGCCAGCGCGCTGCCGCCCCACGCGCTCCGCGCGGCGCACCCGCCGCCCCCCAGGCCCGCCGCCTCGCGCTCCAGCGCCGACAACCTGCCGGTAACCGAAGCACAGCACAGGTGAATTATACTTCCAAATAAATAATAATCAATCGTGTATTCAAGACATATATATTTCAGTGTATTTCCGCTTAAACTGTGACGATGATTTAACTAAAATATTCATCTAACTAGACGACCATTTTCTTAAATATCTATTCGAAACATTACTTATTATCTAAAACTAAAATCCGATATAAACTTAACACACACTAGTCATACAAATGTTTGTCTTGAGTAGGAATCTAAACCACGCTCTTGAAGCAGAAACATTACCAAATAAGCTATCAGGGCAGTCAAAATCTTTAATTATTAAATAACATGATCTTAAAAATCACACACTAAGTCAAATCGATATAAACCTTGTTTATCTAAATACCTACGACGAAAGACGACCACACCGTCACTTAGTCACACCGGGTGAGCTGCAAACACCTAGGTTGTCAAAAAAACTGTCAACGTAGAGTATGGTGACGTCATACTGACCGCATGTCGATCTCATCGACGGCCTCTGTCTGCACGGAGACGGAGTGGCAGTCGGCGCGGCCGAGCGCCGCCGGCAGCGTCACGTGCTCGCTCTGCGCCTCCTCCTCGGTGACGCCCATCAGCTGCAGCACCAGAGCGTACGTCTGCTCAGCGGCCGGGAAGCAGCAGTACGCCGACTGTGTGTTCAGTAACCTGAAACGAGAGACCAATCATTCTAAAGGTGCATAACACACACTAACGTGAAATGGCAGCTATTTGTCATACATAAAGTAATAGTTTATACCGCGAGCAGAGCAATCTGCACCCGATACAAATACAAATCATTTATTAATAACACCAAAGTTACAGGTCATTTTTCCATTCATATTTAAAAATGATTATCAAAATCATTACATATGTCAAAACAATGAAAATGAAAATGTCAATAAAATTATGTCAATATAATTAAATGTCCATAAAAACAAAAATATTATAATTACTTACTAGTAATTCAATAATCTCTTAGTTTTAAATAATCGTCAAAGTCATAGTTACTTGTGGTATGACGCATGCATCGCCCTCCTCAACCATAACTGAGGGAAGAGTTTTTTAGTTTCGTTTTATAGATTTTAGTATAACTCCAAAGTGCACAGGGAGCCAACAATATCTCTACATCATCATCATCATCATCATCATCATTTCAGCCGTAGGACGTCCACTGCTGGACATAGGCCTCCCCCATTGACTTCCATAAAGACCGGTTGGAAGCGGCTCGTATCCAGCGCGTTCCTGCGGTCTTTACTAGGTCGTCTGTCCACCTTGTGGGTGGAAGTCCTACGCTGCGCTTGCCGGTCCGTGGTCTCCACTCCAGAACTTTGCAGCCCCATCGGCCATCAGTTCTGCGTGCTACATAGTATAAAACAAAGTCGCTTCCCGCCGTCTGTACGCTTAGACATTCTAATTTTATCATTTATTTTTTTATATTTCAATTATTATTTTTCCTTGACATTGTATACATTTCATTCCATATTATTAGATTAATTATTTTGTTGCCATCAATTATTTGTACACCTTTTCAGGTATAACATGAAGATCATTTAATTAAGTTACGGACATCATACATATTACTCATGTTGTGACAAATAAATATATCTTTATCTTTATCTTTAGATCTTTTAAACTACGCAGCGGATTTTAATGCGGTTTCCATGAATAGACAGAGTGATTTAAAAGGAAGGGTTATATATATAATACATGCATCACCATATTAGTATCTACGTTGCACCCGTGTGACGCCGGGGCGGGTAGCTAGTATTATGTATTTATTTTATGATTGCTTTAGCCAATGAAGGCGATAGCAGAGTTCATGAAAAAATCCAATTTGTCGGTGAATATAATCTGGGTGTCTTCAAGTCTAGAATGAATCGGTATCTTCTAGGCAAGCGTGCTCCATCATAGACCGCATCATCATTTAACATCAGGTGAGATGGCCATCAAACGTAAGCATATTTCTTATTAAAAAAAAATGAAATATATCCATGCATTTCTGGCTGGTGAGCAAGCAGGTCGTTGAGCAGAAGAATGGCCTGGGTAGTCGGGGCATACCGAGCAGTGTCGGTGCAATAGTGAGTACATCGACCCCCTTTCGAATTAGTACATCCCAAGCTCACAGCCCTGTATAGTATAAAAGAGATTTATTACCTATGGCAGCACTCGAGCGTGAGGCGGTTGTAGTATGTGCTCTGCGGCTGCATCCGGCATATATTTCGGCAGCGTGTGAGAATGCGCTCCGCATCCCCATACCAGCCTGCTTCGTTGAGAAAACTACCTGGAATATAAGAAAAAAGATATAAGGAGTCCAGATAAACTCTAGGCGATAGGTTACAATAATTTCACCCTGACCCTGTAAACGTCCTACTAGAGGTACCACGAATGCGCAAACGAAACGTAGGACTCACTGAAAGTCGGCGGAGTGATGATACGTAGGACAGCAGACAATGACTGAAAACAAAACCCCCAAGATCGGGATAAGTGCCCTGCATTAGGAGATACCTATACCCAGCAGTATAATAAACAAATGTTGTAGCTTATGTTATCTATTAACAACGAGACAGCCATCAAAATAAGTGTTGTCTTATGGTGGACAAAATGAAGAACAGCGTCGTAATGGGACGTTGTGGTGTGATTGCAGGTGTAGGGACAAAGATACAGAAAGGCATAGTGAGATGGTTTGGACAAGTAGTGGCTGGATGACACAAAATTAACGAAACAGATTTATCATCATCATCATCAGCCCTTCGCTGTCCACTGCTGGACGTGAAAACAGATTTATGATGAATGTAAATTGGCAAACTGATTATGGTCGAAGGCGAACGTATCATAAGCAAATCGAAGACATTTTGAAGTAAGGCCAGGTTAAAAGCAACCGCAACCGACGAGCATGCATAAAACGCCAATTAAAGTTTAAGAAGAAAAATGTGTACTAGGATCTTAACAAGTGGAAAGATATTATCTGCCTACCCCTACGGAGAATAGGCGTGGTTATAATATGTTCATGTCTTAAACAGCCTTCTCTTTAACAGCCCTGTTGGTTCATTGAAGGGCGTGGCTTCGATTCCCACTCAGGACAAACTTTGTGGCATAAACAATGTTTGTTCTGTGTCTGGGTGTTCTGTATTTATTATAAGTATGCGTTTACAAAAAAAAAAAGAGTATTTATGTATTCTATCAGTTATCCGACTTCCATAGTACAAGCTTTGCTTAGTTTGGGGTCGGATGGCACTGTGTGAAATGTCCTACGATATTTTAGCTTTGAGCTTAACCATGTGTTAATGCTTTTTATTTAGGTAATAAAATCCTGGGCGGTTCGTGTAGCGTACATAGTTAACAATAAATATGTAAGCGCTCGTCTTTTTATTTCAGTTTCATAACTCAATTTAGTCATTTACCTATTCTGAATTACGTACTCGTTCTTGGCGGATGAAAATCTGGCAAAATTACATATTAACATTCACCTTGTAGTCATCAGCTGGTGTTTTGTGAGTTCGGAATGGTTTTGGAAACATCATCGAGTGTATCGTGCAGTTGGATCGGAGCCAAGTTTTCAGACATCTGACGTGTGGTAGGCAGATACAGTAATGAAGTTTCACATATACTCGTAGTCCCTCGACAAATTCAACTTTATTTAGTCCATAAAGTAAAATCTCTCATCCGAAATACAAAGAGAATTTCGTGTCAACCAAAACAACTTTTTGTCTGGTGCACATATGACGAGGACGTTGAAAAATAATTTAAGTATTTAAGGCAAAACGTTCTTCTTCGATGCGCTGCCGTCTTTTTCGTTCTCTGTTAACTTTGATTGAAACAATTTTTCTGTTCAGTGAGAATAGCTTTCTTCTAAATCAATTCATCCGGCCACAAGACCTACCGAAGATCTAGTTCATAAGCGGCATGGACCAAACTTTTCCGTCGGCCCAAAAAGATCAACATACTCCATAGTAGCAGGTGTAAAGATCAAAATTACTATAGTTTTATATTTTACCTAATCTAAGTCCGAGGTCTATAAGCGCGTCCGGTGTGGAGGCGCGCCGGGTGCAGCGCGACAAGTAGCTGATGGTCAGCTCCGCGGAGAGATGGTCGCCATGCTCGATCGCCGCCTGGAAAAAGATATTAACAACTCGTCTATACACTTTTTATTTATTTTTTATGATGGACAGGCTAGCTGTTTGATCACAGCTCACTTGATGTTAAGTGACTGCGTGGTCAAAGATGGTAAAGCACACCTAGCCTGGAATGCAACTAGCTCTCAACTGCAACACTTACATAGATAGATACACTTTATGGAAGACATTGTGGCATTTCTTTTACTAGGAACCACCATAATTTCGTCTGCTCGCAATACGTGAATTTCTTTAGACACTATACACTACATAAATAAAATTTGGTATGAAAGGGTCATCTGTGAACAGCCATACAATACTGTGGTGAAATAATGGAAAAAACGAAACATTAGTGGTAGCACTTGTACATGTAAAATGAGGATGATCTCTTTTTCAACCATACCTCCTGGTGCTTCTAATTTCCTTTTCTCAGACTTATGTACAAGTCTACCAAAAAGAAAAAATATTGCCTCTGTATTCCTAAACTATAACACTTTATAAATTTGTCATAATAAAAAGCCATGCTGCTTTTAACGAAAACTAGTTTGAACATTATGTGACCATAACTTTGATAAATAAGTGAACTGAATATGTGAAGTAGTTTAGCCGAACAGCAAAAAAAACTCGCATAAGTATTTCTCGTCTACGGAACCCAACGTGCATGGTCCAATTTACACTTGCCAGCGGCCCAGAGTCTCGCTCCGGTACTTCAAGGAGCTGGGTTGCCTCGGGTAGATGCTGGCAGAGGGAAATGCACAATACACCCTAAGCGGGACGTCAGTGCAGGACTCATCGTTGAATAAGAATCTTCGATAGTATCGTCGATCGTTACCTGGAAACACTGCAGGAGACTCAAGTGATTCCCGCTGAACCGGAGCAGCCTCTCGAATACTTGCAGGTTAGACAGCTCTTGTCCCAGTATGCAGTGTTTCTTCTCGTGGAGCATCTGTAACAATACATCACAAGCGTTTAGTGGAAACGTCTTAAGTTGTGTCCCTGGGAGCTGTCAAATACAGGGCTGTCGAAGCTAACCATCGAATGTTTCCGAAATGAACACCAAAATAGCGATGTCCTCGACTTTGTTTAGTTACTCAAAGTTCTGTGTACAGCTACCATGGTCATCACCAAAACAGTTTCAGTCACTACTGTGTTTTTTATCGGCTTTTATTATAAATTTATTATAAAATGACTCATTGCCAACTTGTTTTAGGACACGGAACCCTATAAAGGTCGTTAGCAACAATGAGTTGCAAGCGACAGTGTACGATGCCATAAGACGCGGTTCCGTTCACCGGAAAGTACGTTTTATAAGCGTACTTACGTATTTTATTTACGGCCGCACTAAACGCAATATTGTAATTGTATGTCAACGAACGCGCACAATGTTCAACATAACAACATTGTCACGTGATAAAAGAAGCAAAGAGAAATTCTATGTAAGAAAGATTTGACGGTGTTTCTTTGCAAGTTTTTCTGTATATTTCCATATTCTATCGGATATATTATGGTAAGTCATCATGTTAGCCTGTCGACACAGCAATTAACACCCTGTGTTTCACGGGTGAGAGAGTTATGCTCACCCGAGCACAAAAATAAATTTCCTAATTTTTACTCCCTCCTGCTGCACTTACCACCAGGCGAATCTCGTTTATGAACATCGCAGCGGTACCCAGAACGTTGGGTACCGTAACAAAGTTTAGCTTTGTTTATAAATAAACAAAGTTTAGTTTAGCGATGGTTTAGGCGTGAGTTCAAACCACAACAATGAGCTTGAGCTGCCGGTGAAGGAAAACATCGTGACGAAACCATAGCGTGGTGGTAGGATACTTTCTAGTACTCGGCTGGCTAGCTACCACCGTCAAGTAGAAAATCTATCGCCAAGCACTTATCAGTGTGTTCCGGCATCGCCACTTGAGAGCTAGTTCGATTCCAGGCTTGGTGTGTTTACAATCTTCGACTAATTATTAAATAAAAATAAATAAATATCATAGGACATTACACACAGCGCCATCTGACCCCAAACTAAGCAGAGCTTGTGCTATGGAAGACATATATATAACTGATAGAATACTTAAATAGGTGAGCTGTGGAAAAACACCCAGCCTGTTAATCACAACCATAAAGCTAGCTGTGTCAAATTAAAAATTAAAAAAATGGCGCTCATTGTTTTTAAACGCTTCCCACTGGCATCTGGCACTGCGGTAGACGACCTCCTACTAAAGAGATCTTCCATCTAGTAAACTACAAAGTCTACAGAGGAAGGCACATTTTTTCAAGGATACGAAATCTTTAAGTAATTATATAATATTTTTGCCAGCTTCTGTAATGCAAGGTTCATTATCAAAATACATTCGTACAATCATTATCGCGGACAAATGACGGAAAACAAACTGGTTTGTCAACAGATAGAAGTGTTATTCATTCATTGTTTAAATTTAAATGAACTCATTTCAAATCAAATACGTACTTACTCGTTGGTCTAGTTATAAAGTTTACTCTCTCAAATGAGAATGTATGCAAGTACTATAAACTAGATCAATCACGAGAAAAAACAGAGATAAGTGAAGTGACGAATTACGACAATTTTTTGACAAAAGAAATATTTAGGAAATTCAATAACGCGTATTGCATTATTAAAAGGTAGCCTTTATCTTAATCTAGATAATAAAACAGCGCGAGTGTCATGACGCATGAAACTATTGATTGTTGTTACCTCACAGATTAAATTGTTTAATTTCACTCTGAACCCAATTCTCAAGTCAATGCGGTCAAAGCCGCGGACGCAAGCTAGTAAATAATAGAAATTGCATAAAATGTGAAAAAAGGTCTCTAACCGTGAACATTTCTAACAAAAGTATTTAAATTCGTTTTTGTTGTTTTATCTCGTAAATGTGTGTTTAACGGTGTGTTCCGGCAGCCTCACTTGAGAGTCAGTTCCATTCCAGGCTAGGTGTGCCTTACCATCTTCGACCATACCGTCACTGAAACACTAGGTGAGGTGTGGTCAAACACCTAGCCTGTCAACTATACAAAAACATCTCGTAAATATTGATAGCACCCTACGCTAGTTTATCGACAATGCCCGATTCGCGCGGCGAGCGGTACAAACTTATTTTTTTTAATGGTTGACAGGCTAGATGTTTGATCACAGCTCACCTGATGTTAAGTGAAGATGTGGTCGAAGATGGTAAAGCACACCTAGCCTGGAATTAAACTGGCTCTCAAGTGAGGCTGCCGGAACACACATCCAGGCGCTTAGCGGCAGATTTTCAACTTGAGGGTGGTAGCTAGCCAGCAGAGTACTAGAAAGTACCCTACCGCCATGCTATGGTTTCCTCACGATGTTTTCTTCACCAGCCAGACTCATTATTAGGGTTTGAACCCACGCCCTTCGGCATGCGAACCTACCGCGCTAACCACTGAGCTATAATCGCTACAAAGTATATCCATATCATCAATACATCAAGTCTCAGGGCGTCCTATGAGTCTTGGTCTCTAGAACACTTTGTACCAGCGCTTGCCGGTATCGAAGTCGGTTCTGCAGCAGATATGACCAGCCCACTGCCATTATAAAATCAAATCTATTATTATGTAATGAATAAAATACCCTAGTATACAATGTCATACAATACAAGAAGCCACACAATTGAAGTCATTCAAAACTAATTCCAATCAATTGGCACACTGGCAGGGGCTTCGTACAAATTCGCAAGACTCTGAATAACCAAAGTCCTGTACAATCATCACGAGCGTTTTACATACAATAACGTCTCCATTTGTCGTAAACAAGCTTTGTCAAATAGATTAATACTTTATCAGAAAACATCACGCAGTGGAAACTGTACATTTTAAACTATACATAAATAACTGGCGACCCGCCCCGGCTTTGCACGGGTGCAATGCTGATACTAAATATACTAAAGTGACTTGTAACCATTGGTGTTATCAATAAAATATTTGTATTTTGTATTTGTACTACAGAATGTCTTTATATAGAACGTTCACAGCTTTTTTGTCATTAGACAATACAAACACGTGTTCATTAGAGGTTTCTCTTGAAGGAGCGATATATAATTGGGCATGTGAAAAACACTCAACATAAGAAACCTCTAAAATTATCAGTATTTCTCCACTGTATTATGCATGTATTATATATACAAACCTTCCTCTTGAATCACTCTATCTATTAAAAACCCCCGCATCAAAATCCGTTGCGCAGTTTTAAAGATCTAAGCATAGGTACATAGGGACAGACAGACAGAGGGAAGCGACTTTGTTTTATAGTATGTAGTGATAAATAAATATTGGAGGACATTTTTATCACAGCGCCATCTAGACCCAAACTTAGCAAAGCTATGGGAACCAGACAGCTGACAGAATAGTTAAATACTTTTTTTTGTAAATACATACTGTACACCTAGACACAGAACAAACATTGATGTTAGTCACACAAATGTTAGTCCTGAGTGGGAATCGAACCCACGCCCTTCAGCTCTCGAAGCAGACATACTACCAATTTAATTTATTTATTTATTTTTTGGTTGTATAAACTACAAGGGCTCACCAGAAGACCAGCGCTGGTCCATACCACTTAGTATGACCAGCATTATGCTGAGGTGAGCCCCTATTTTGTAACTTTTGTGTCTCTGTTTGTTTGTTTTGGGCTTGTTACAGAATTAAACGTTTTTCTTTCTTTCTTTCTTTCAATGAACCGACAGGGCTGTCATCTCTTTCATCAACTCGTCAGAAATCTGATAGTTTATCTCGTGCAATATACTTCGGCACTATTAAAATCTGCTTGCGTAGTTTATGCGAGTAAATACATTACAAAGTTAACTAATTTATTAGACCTACTATATTAAGAATGTTGCATTGACGTGCGCAGTCTAACTTGGTAATTGAAATTATTCACAGTTACAAGCATAATTGTATGTCTCGTATTGATTCTGAGACGGATATACAGAGAAGCCATTTAGGTTTGATATGTTTTTGGTATAGATAGATCTATACAACCGAAAGACTTTCATTGCTAAAATTTTTATTTTATTTTATGCTTGACAGGCTAGGTGTTTGACCACAGCTCACCTGATGTTAAGTGACGGTGTGCCTGGCCTGGAATGGAACTGGCTCTCAAGTGAGGCTGCCGGAACACACCGTTAGATTCTTGGCGGCAGATTTTCAACTTGAGGGTGGTAGCTAGCCAGCCGAGTACTAGAAAGTACCCTACCACCATGCTATGGGTTCCTCACGATGTTTTCCTTCACCGGCAGCTCAAGCTCATTGTTGGGGTTTGAACCCACGCCCTTCGGCATGCGAACCTACCGCGCTAACCACTGAGCTATCATTGCTACAAAATTGAAGCTGTCATTGCTTTGGAATGCACTTCCTTCCATTATCAGACAGGCAAAATCTATTAAAAATTTTAATAATATATTATATAAACATTATTCATTTGCATGTTAATTAGTCCTCACGAGTATTATTTAAAAATATACATATAGATATATTTATAGTATGTTTTCATGTGTTCATATAGTATCTTTCATTCACCTTTTTCCCGTATTTTTTTTAAACCAACCTTAATAGCTGTGCCATTTTACTATCCGTCCAAAGGACAACCTTTGGAAGAAATCGCTCTAGGCGATAAGGCCGCCGTTGTACTACATATAGATAATATGTATTAGTCTATGTTATAATCTTTAAAACCCTTTTTTAAATTTTGTATGTTATCCATACTATTATAAAGAGATTTGATTGTTTGGAAGGGACCGTTGGGAAGCTACATTATCCCTGGGTGACATAGGTTACTTTTTATCTCTGTATTCCTACGTGAACGGGAACTACGCGGGAAAAACCGCGAGGCGTCCGCTAGTATGTCATATATGTATGTTTGGTGTGCCTATAATAAAGTTATTTTTTATTCTATTCAACCAAAATTTAGGCCAAACACTGACCAGTGCCTTTTAATTATAAAGTTTTTTTTGGTCCAAGGAATATGTTCGCCAACCACCGGCCCTTAGTCGAGCTGGGCAGGACTCTCCATCATAATGACGACCTGCCCACTAAAAACCCTGGAGTGTTCCACTTCGGCGCTTTATATCGAGGCTGGGGGTACGCCTCCGCGGCTCACAATTCTAAAGCTCTAATGTTATACAAATACAGACGTTTTTGGCACAGACATTTTGGTAACCCTATGTGAACCGGATTATTAAAACGTGTTCTTTGGGTCGTTAGTTGCAACAAACTGACAATGTTGGCTTTATTATCAGAATCCTAATGGTCCTTACTACATTTTATAACTCAATTGGTTTTAAATAGGCCATTAATATGAAGTTTTAGTGAATGTAGGTAAAACGGCGCGTTTTATGTTGTTATCAAAATACAAGTTGACAAGTTAACAAAGAGCCTGAATGTTATAAAACCAAAATGAAGGCGATGCTTTGGACTTTGTACCTATCTCAAATATAATTTGCAAAAAGTTTTACCTACATACTACTAAAGAAGTAAAGATTTATTGTCCACAAGCTGTTACCCGCGACATCGTTCGCGTGAAATTAAATATTATATATTTATTATTTTTTTGTTCAGTATGCAGTATAAAACGTATCCTATATGTTAATCCAGGCCATAATCTATATGTGTGCCAAATTTCATCAAAATCTATTCAGTCGTTTTTGCGTGAAAGAGTAACAAACATTCATCCATCCATCTTCACAAACTTTCAATGTTATATTACTAGCTGCGCTCTGCGATGTTACCCGCTGCATGTTTTCGGGATAAAAATTCGGCCTATGTTCTAATCCAGGGTCTCAGCTACCTCCATACCAAATTTCATCCAAATCCGTTCAGTAGTTTCTGCGTGAAAGAGTAACAAACATCCATCCAGCCAAACTTTTACATTTATAATATTAGATTGATATATAATATATCTTTTTATTGTGCACACCATTAAAAAAAAGTACAGAGAACAAAAGAACCTTATGAACTAGTGCCACAAGTGGCGGCCTTATTGCTAACAGCGATCTCTTCCAGGCAACCAAGAAAAGAAAAACACGATAGATAACATAAGAAACAGACGGGAGATGTAACACTAATAAGAAAAATTAAATAAAAATAAAACATATAGTAAGTAGGTACATAAAAATAATCATAATAATGTAGGTATTTAAATAAAACGTAATATTTACATAAATATATACACTCATAATACATATATAGCTAATATTAGTGGGATTTCACATACTTTGCTATGGGTTTGTACATCTATTTTTCCACTATCTCTGTCCCATTATCTTATTACCAAAAGGAATCTTGTTTAGGTAGTTAACCGGCGCCTGTTACGAATGTTTTCACATACCAGAAAAGGAATCTGTTTGCACAATCAAGTGATAGCAATGCAAAATAGTGCGGTCGCATGTCATGTCGGCACATTAGTAGAGTAGTTGGATTTGGCACAAGGTCTGTGTGGTATGGGGGCAGTTTCACTTCACCATCAAGAGAAACCCAAAGTTTTGCATAATTATTTTTGTTTGTATTTGTTTTTGTGTTTGTTTGCTCGTTGCTATACTTAATTATTATTTATTTTATGCAATATTTATTAATTAAAACAAGTTTCGCTCCGAATGTAGCGGAACTTAAATCACATTTCATGAACTTTACAATTTTACATTTGACATTTTAATAAGAGATATGAAATACTAGCTGCGTACCGCCGTGTTACCCGCTACATTTTTTCGGATAAAAAGTAGCCTTTTTTTATGTAAAAAGTAATGAGACGAACGAGACGCTCTCCTGATGGTAAGAGATAACGCCTGTCCATGACCATTGCAGCGATACACAGAACTATGAGAAACAAAACAAAGTCCAGGGCATCACTGCTTTGGCGCTCATTACTTAGTGACTTTCGATGGTTAGTCTCAACAGCCCAGTAATTTCGCTAGCTGCAGTACCCTTCAAACCGGAACACAGTAATGTTTACACACTACTGCTTGGCGGCAGAATAACTGGTATTGCGGTGGTACCTACCTAGACGAACTCCTCCTAAGGAGATCTACCACCAAGTAAATGTTTTAATCTAGGGTCTCAGCTACCTCCATACTAAATTTCATCCAAATCTGTTCAGTAGTTTTTGCGTGAAAGAGTAACAAACAACCATCAATCCATCCAACCAAACCTTCACATTTATAATATGAGTAGGATCCTATGACTGTTTAAAAAAAAATTACAGTTACACACAATGTATTTTAATAATGAAAATAAGATGTTGAACTGAAATGAAAGAAAACGACTAAGATTGCTAAAATACGGCTTATCTAATCTCTTTACAGTGGGCTTTACTCAGAGCAAATGAAGATAAATATGCAAAGATTAATAAAGATACGGCAGGCTTGATAAGAAATCTTATTTAGGATTTGTAATGCTGTTCTAGTAATCTCCTGTCCTATATCGTTACCGTTGAATGAACATTGTTTATCATACCAAGATTTTTCTTAATGGAAATAAATAATTCCGTCTAAACCTATTTTTAAAGGGCTTGTCCGTGAACAATTTTTTAAATAAAAATGAGTCATTCTTTTTCAATTGATTTATCATCTGACAAGAATGTAGGTACATAATTATATTTATATAAGTATAGGTATTCAGGTTTGTGTATAATTTATAAAAGTTCGCCTACAACCACACCTTTGACACACCCCGTCTTTTTCTTCCTCTGATCCTGTCCGTCCTAAGGTTGCCTGGAAGAGATCGCTTTTAGCGATACGGTCGCCAGTTGTTACACCTCTTAATTAAGTTTATTTCTTCTGTATCGTATTATTTTTTAGTGTATACAATAAAGAGTTAATCAATCAATCAATCAATCAATCAATCTTATATAACTGTGGGGATGGCTGGCAGAAAATGCTTTAGCATTAAGTCCTCCTTTTGTACATATTATTTAGTAAGTGTGTACAATAAAGAATTGAATAAATAAATGTGGCCACTGGATTTTTTCTAGGGATAATAGCTCAGTGGTTGGCGTAGTAGGTTCACGCGCCAAAGGGCGTTGTTTCAATTCAAACCCCAATAAGCTTGAGCTCCCAGAGAAAGAAAACATCGCGCGGAAATCATAGCATGGTGGTAGGGTATTTTCTAGTACTCGGCTAGCTACCACCCTTAACTTGAAAATCAGCCGCCAAGCACACAAAGGTGTGTTCCGGTAGCCTCATTTGAGAGCCATTCCATTCCAAGCTGAGTGCTTTATAAACTTCGACCACGCCCTCACTAAACACCAGGTCAGCTATGGTCCAACACCTAGCTTGTCAAACATAAAATTGCAAATAGCCGAGGCTCTACTTTAAATAGTTTTTCTTTTTACTAAGTTTATATATGAATAGAACGTCGGGTGTACAAACTATTGTGTTTTGTAGTCGCGGTGATGGCAAAAAACAGTGCTAATGACCGTTCCGGTGGGCAGAGAAAATTTGTAGACTGCAGACCCAAGGTTGCCGCAGGCTGACTCACTTCCTAGCGTGACTTTTCCTTATGGATTAGACGGTCACCCTAGAGTATGTGCCGCGAGGAGAAATGCTTTTTGAATGTGTACACACACCGTAACGTTCAGGTGTTTGGCGACAGATTTTCAACTTGAGGATGGGTTTCCTCACGATGTTTTCCTTCACCTGCAGCTCAAGCTCATTCTTGAGGTTTGAACTCACCGTTCGGCGTGTAAACCGACTGCATCATCACTACGAAATACACTAACTACATCGAGTTAAACGCTCACAATCTGACTGCCCTGTTATCTCATTTGGTATATATACAAATACATACATATATATGATAGTTCCGAGTCTTTTATATTATTTATTATGTATAAGTATGTATTTACAAAACAAAAGTATGTAATTGTATTCTATCAGCTATCTGGTACCCATAGTACAAGCTTTGCTTAGTTTGGGGGCTGGATGGCGATGTGTCAAATGTACAACGATATTTTTTTAATTATTTATTCTGTGGCTTTAGTTTATATTTGGCCACTACGTTTATAATTATTATAAGTCATCAGTAGCACATTTTTACACTGACTTAAAAAAGGAGGTTCTCAATTCGTCTCTATATCTTTTTTTTCTAATATAACTGTAAACTGTTACATTTATACGTCATCTATGGCAATTTTTTAAACTGACTTAACAAATGAGGTTCTCAATTTGTCTCTATTTTTTTTCTAATATAACTTTAAACTGTAGAGATTCAACATTTATTAACGTCATCAAACAAAGGGGTAAATAGGTTCCTTAAAGATAGGCAACGCATCGGACCTGACAATGCCCCGTGACTCGTTTGCCACTTTTTCACATTCCTACAACAAAATAAAAATGTCTTGGTTTTACTATTTTCACTTTTGTGTACGATATCACAAACTTCATCAGTGTAAGTATGCTTTTGTATCGTTCCATTCTCGTCTCCTTTTTCCGTCAATATAAGTTCAATAAAATGAAACCAAGAATTGGCCGTGTGAGTGTGTGTTTATGTAAAGGCTAATCTATTCCTCGTAGATATAAAATGTGCCATCAGACAGCATACATGAAGTTATGTGTCTAGTATAGTTGCCAAATTGCAGTCGAGACAAAAAAGAATAGTTGGCGTGCGCAGTGCTTACAGTGAAAGTAAATTCGCGGATTTTGTGTATTAAATTCAATATCACGAGACTTGACCTTCATTTTACAGTAGAAAGTTCAAAATCCATTACTTTCGACGCGTCCTCTGTACTCCTTTCCCGTTTATTTCATAAAAGCATATTACACATTGAAAACGCGGTGTTTAAATATTGAATTAGTCTTCAATGAATTCAAGTATTGTTTTAACTTTCGACTCTATTGTAGTCTTCTGTTGATAAAAAAAATGTTTTAAAATCTCATAACATTAGCGTATGTTATGTGAGCACATCTTTTAGCGGATATTCTTTCGTGTTACGTCAGGTTCGATTTCGGAATTCTGGAGGTTGTCTTTATTCGCGGTCTGTGTCTCTATTCCGTAGTGATGTTCATGTTGATCTCCGCAGCAATAAAAAGAAAGAGCAACTAGTAACGCCGTCGCATCGGCTCGTCAAGTCGGAGAGGTCGGTATACATTCTGGGGCCCGCGGCCTACAATCGCGTACCCGCCTCCATTCGGGATGCACCTTCCATTGCGTGCATCAACAGCAAACTAAGATCCTGGCTTCAAGAGACCTTGTTTTATGACTACGACGATTATTTAAAAATAAGAGATTTTTGAATTACTACAACCGCAAAAATGAGGTTAGTAGGTACAGATCTAGTTATGGCTTTTGGTATATTTTAGGGCATCACCCTTTACAGAAGAAGTAGTCGCACAATAAAAAACTATTTAAAAACTGTCCCCGATTTGTCTTCGTGTGCTTCAAAATTGAAACTTTTTGTTTTTCTTCCAAAGCACCTTACGGACGTCCAATAAAAAAAAAACAAAATCACAGAACTTCGGTGATATTACCCGATTTCTTTTAATGCGTACATTTAGCAAATAATACCCTAATAAAGCAGCATAAGACTGCGAGCTCAGTATATCTAACAGCACAAGTACCGTGAACAGCTCAAAAACTCCTAACAAACAAATCGGAAAAATTTGGATGCATCAATTTGTGCCGTCGATGTGGTTGAAATTGTTGCCACATATCTAATGGGCATTAGGCGGTCATATGACAAGGTTTTGACCTTGACCTGCTGGTATTGCAACACCAAGGTTCGTTGCACCGGACCGCGAGTCGTCAGCGAGAGAGTGAAACCTTCATGGGAAAGATTGGTGTTGATATCGTTGATTGCGAAAGTAACTACAATCTGATTGAATATGAGAGCCCTTTCATAACAAGAAATCGATGGAGAACGAAGGTCGAAAGAGGAATGTAGAATTTATTATACTGAAGGGCACAAAGGTTCATTCGAAGGCAGTTAGACTAGTTTTGTCGTATCTTTTGAAGGTGGTAGCAGGTGGGCAATTAAATCGGTAGCTTAAACAAGTACACTGGTACAAATCATTTAAAAAATTATCGACGATATATTAGAGGACATTTTCATGTGCTGGAAGATACACAAATCAAACAAGACTCTAAAGTATCAACGTTCAGATTTTATGTTAAGCATTTAATTTTTTATGTTGACAGACTATTCTTTTCAAAGCAAATTATCTGATTTAGCAAGCAGCCCCAAAACAAATACAACGAACTCGGAAATAAATCGATTTTGATAGACTCGCTACATTCTCTACAAAACGGCAACCTTATTGGGAGACCGTATCAGACTTCCAATCTGGAGGTCCCGAGTTCGAATCCCACGGCACGCACATGTCTTTTCTAAGTTATATGTGTATTGCCGATAACTTCAAACGGTGGAGGAAAAACGTAAGGAAACCTAAATGTCAAAGTTTCTACAAAAAAAGCTCACGAAAATGTGTAATGTCTGTCTACACACACTTGGCCAGCGTGGTAGACTATGCCCCCCTCCTTCTCACAATCACAAGAGCAGCAGTAACTCGGTTTATTAACAATAAAACAGCTGACAAAGCTAAAACATTTGTATTATTGGTAATTAGACCCACTAATATTATAAATGTGAAAGTTTGGATGGATGGATGTTTGTTACTCTTTCATGCAAAAACGGATTTGGATGAAATTTAGTATGAAGGTAGCTGACACCCTGAATTTAAGGCATAGGCTACTTTTAATCCCGAAAACATGTAGCGGGTAACACCGCGGGGCGCAGCTAGTTTCTAATATTTAAAATTAAGCAGGCAAGGCAGTTAAGTATTAATAAAAATAAAATAGGCATGATCAAGAGGCCTCGTTCCCAAACAGCTCACGCAGGATTTTTCCTCGACATAGAAATAGTATGTAATAAACAAGTCATCGTAACAGAACTTGGTAAACAATCCAAGATTGATGAAGATACGTCGGATAATCAAACAAGCGGGAAACATGCGGCGACGTCATCAGTTGAATCAACTCGTCGAGACTGTTCCATAGTTAAAATCAGATTTCGTAAGGAGGAGAAAGATATTTAAAGTTTCGACAAAATACAAAAACAAGACTTGATTTTTTTTCTGTTGGAATTTTTATGCGTTCTCTGACTTGGAACGGTCTAGTTGTTTTTCAAATGGTGGCTATTTCGGAATTTCCGATCGTTGTGGAAACGAGCTCAGGTATTAGATGTTTACACAAAGCAGAAGTAGGCGACAGGCAAATGAACGACTTCGTGACCTCTCCGTTGTTTACAATAGACTTACATAAATTCCGATCGTTTATCCGGCCGCAAATAAATGTCTGTCAACTAAAAATTAACTGTTTACCTAAGGAGACGCGGTAAGCCGAGTAACGTTCTAAATGGACAGATAAAAGAGTTTTTATTCAATAAATAATTATCTTAAGGTGGTTCGATTTCCATACAAATAGTTTTTTGCCATTTATGGACAAATGGAGCTAAATTTTACAGTGAAATCACAGCTACTGACATTTATTTTAGTCTTTATTTGCGCTAAATCACAATTACAAAAATTAATTAATTACAATTACTTTTATTTAATGCCGACACTGTTATTTTAATTGCCAAATGTCAAATTGACAGCCCCGTTGGCTCATTGGTAGCATATCTGCCTTGAGAGCTGTAGGGCGTGGGTTCGATTCCCATTTAGGGCAAACATTTTGTGAATAAACAAATGTTTGTTCTGTATGTATTATAAGTATGTATTTACAAAAAACAAAGTATTTATGTATTCTATCAGTTATCTGACTTCCATCACACAAGCTCTGCTTAGTCTGTGGCCAGATGGCGATGTGTGTATAGTCCTAAAATATTAAAAAAAAATTATACAAAAATGTTATTTAGCCGAATGTATTATAGATTAGCTTTAGTTAACGTTTGTATGTTTTATTATTTTTGACATAATTATGTACGATGCAACTTGTAACTTCTTTTTTTGTGGTTGATTTTAAACGCGAAAAGTCATACATAGAGGGTTCTATACTATATTTGTTAATTCCAACTGTTTTACGTTTATCCATATGTGCAAATAAATTAATTTAATTTAAATACATAACGGAGACATGATTAGTGATACGAAACTTTGTTCCCGGGTACTGCTCGCGATCGTTCGCTTGTTTACCGAGATAACGGTTTCTTTTGAATCAGTCCAACTAGCAGTAATTACTATAATGTATAACTAAACAGTATGCAGGAGGCATTATCTAGTACGATGTGCACAGTAACCTAAATAAACACTAGGTACTCAAACTCGTACAGAGATTTAGAACAGCTGGTCTACTTTTTAACGATGTTATTATCTACTAGCTGTGCCCGCGACTCCGTCCGCGTGGATGTTCGGTAAGGGTGCTACGTAGGGGGGACACGTTTTTCAAAATACCCACAATACCACTAATATTATAAATGTGAAAGTTTGGATGGATGGATGCATGTTTGTTACTCTTTCACGCAAAATCTTCTCCGCGGGTAACACCGCGGGGCGCAGCCAGTTGTTTATAAAAATATTACAATATTTTGGGAGTTAGTAAAGGAAGCGGTGAGATTCGGAGATGGATTGAGATAAACAGAGTTGGGTTTTTTATGAATGACGTTTTCTGTTGGCCTCTATATGGCCTTTACAGCGTCACCGGACTTTAGCTAGCGCTGGGCCTGATAGCTTTAATGGCGACTAACGCAAGGACACATAGACGGTACGAACCTCGGGTTGGGCCGTCGACGTCGCCGGGAAAATCAGACTTACCCTGGCAACCCGGAAGAGGTGCGCTCTTGGGCCCTAGTAGGTTGATCTGGATGACTGCATGGAAGGAATCTAACCCATCTTCAGACAGATCAGGGATGACGTTGGATTGATTGACAGAGAGTTTTTTTTATGGTCGACAGGCTATGTTTGACCACAGCTCACCTGATGTTAAGTGACGATGTGATCGAAGATGGTAAAGCACACCTAGCCTGGAATGGAACTGGCTCTCAAGTGAGGCTGCCGAAACACAACGTTAGATGCTTGGCGACAGATTTTCAACTTGAGGGTGGTAGCTAGCCAGCCGAGTACTAGAAAGTACCCTACCACCATGCTATGGTTTCCTCACGATGTTTCCCTCCACCGGCAGCTCAAGCTCATTGTTGGGGTTTGATCCCACGCCTTTCGGCACTAAGCTATCATCGCTTAAAAAGTATTTAAAGGTTCCAGATGATATAGAGTGGGGATGATGATAAGGGTCGGTGGGAACACTGTTTAGTAAATTACCTAATGAGCTTATTTATTTACACTAGCAGAGTTGTGGAGATATACACTTATATGCTATTCTCAGCTTTGTTGTTAAATAATTTGTTGCGACGGTCGAATGTCTCGATCATATATAACAAGGGCGGAATTATGTTTCATCTAAATCGACCGATACGCGTATTATTTCAATTTACTTAACTTTTTTTGTTTTATGAACCGATTGGAATACACAACACATTAAATGTTACGTGAAGCTTGCCATTGCCACTTACATCAGTGAAAACAGACAAACATATTAAAAAAAACCGGCCCAGTGCGAGTAGGACTCGCGCATGAAGGGTTCCGTCCGTTCCGCACGAAGGGGACCGTTGTATATACCCTTAAATAATTATTTTTAGTAATTGTTATTATAGCGGCAATAGAAATACATCATCAGCTATCACCGTTCTTGAGATACAGCCTGGTGACAGACGGACGGACAGCGAAGTCTCAGTAATAGGGTCCCGTTTTTACCCTTTGGGTACGGAACCCTAAAAAAACGAAAAACAATTTTTTTTTTTACCTCTATAACATAAGTAGGTACAACGTGTATTTATAAATTGTTTGTTGCGGACCGACTGACTGAACCCAAAAACAACAAAAACAAACAAACGACCAAACTTGATATAAAAAAAACCTGAGCACCATGCTTTATATTACTTATACATACAATGTTTTTTTACCCACGACGGAACGGAGACGGTATAGGTATGCGTTTGGGGTGAGAGGATGTTTGTTTGTGCAAATCCATGTTGCCATTTTTCTCCAAAACTACTAGTCCGATTTTGATGCAGTTTTCAGTTATGGGTTCGGGTTTGATTGGTGCATTATCGTAGATAGGTGACAATTACTTTTCAACAGTTGTCGATTTTTACAAAATTCTTAATTTTGCTTTTGTTTATTTACTGGCGACACGAGTTGATTAGGGATTTGATGCCAAGCCCACCAAAGTAACCCGTGAGCTATTTTATCGCTGTAATGTAGGTACACTTGTCGCGTACGTAACGTACAGATTGCGTCAGCAAGTTTGGCAGGCGCCAATATGCAATAGCACTTCCTCATACCAACTGGCTAATGTTGTATGTAGGTATATATTCTATGCTTGGCTATCAACTGCTTGTAATTCTAGGGCCGTACAGCTTTTATAGCTCTGTGATCGATTTTTAAATCGATTTTCGATCTTCCTGTTCAAAGCAAGCTGGTAAATAATTGGCAAATTCAAGAATTTACTATTAATCGACATTTTCTTGTTTAATTATGATTAGGCTATTGAACGTATTGGCTCCAAGGACGTATTATAAGTAGATATGTATTTACAAAAAAATTTATTTAAGTATTCTATTAGTTATATTATGACTTCCATAGTACAAGCTTTGCTTAGTTTGGGGTCAGATTTTCTGTGTGTAATGTCCTACGATATTTATTTACTTAACATCAAGTATGCTTTGGTCAAATTTAAAAGAAACATTAAATATGTCAACTAACGCTCACACTGCTATTACAGATGAAAACAAGCCATTCAATGTATAACAAAAGGCGATGTAGGCTTAGTAATAGGGTCACATCGAATACCCTTCGGGTACTAACCCTGACGAGGCGCAAGAGCAAGTGTGCAAGCGTGCCACCCGGTTACCGCATTGGCCGGGTCTATAACGCCAGGGACGGATTCACAAACTTTGGACCTGTCTAGTATCGAATATTATTAAGATTACTAGCTGCGCCCCGCGGTGTTACCCGCTACATGTTTTCGGGCAAAAAGTAGCCTATGCATTAATCCAGGGTCTCGGCTACCTCCATACCAAATTTCATCCAAATCTGTTGAGTAGTTTTTGCGTGAAAGAGTAACAAACATACATCCCATACGTTCTTACAAACTTTCGCGTTATAATATTATTAAATAGGATTTTCTACAAACTAGTGACGAGTCGTTCGCCTTATAGTATTCGCTAAATTCTGATAATAACTCATCGGCATCCAACATCTAAATGAGTGTTTCCGCAGCCTGACGTGTGATTACCATTTTCGACCACACCGTCACTTAACATCAGGCGAGCTGTGGTCAAACACCTAGCCTGTCAACCATAAAAAAAGAAACAGCTGAACCGATTTTGATAAACTATATATGTCGTTAGACACGTCTTTATAGCGCGAGTGGCACTGGGTATATTTAAATTATAATTATTTTTTTCAGTGTCAAAATGTATATTTTTTTCGTAGTCAGGTTATAGCTTTTTATACTAATCAGCTTGTTTCTTTATTTATTTAAAATTAAAGCCAAACAGCCTGACAGCCCTGTTGGTTCAATGGTAGAATGTCTGCTTCAAGAGCTGAAGGGCATGGGTTTGATTGCCACCCAGGACAAACTTTGTGGTACAAACAAAATATGTTTGTTCTGTGTCTGGGTGTACTATATGTATTTACAAAAAAAAATCTAAGTATTCTATCAGTTATCTGATTTCTATAGTACAAGCTTTGCTTAGTTTGGGGTCAGATGTCGCTATGTGTAATGTCCTACGATATCTATTTATTTTTAATCCAACCGAACTCGTCTTATCTCAGGTAAGTCGGCTTGCGTCCTGAGGTCTCGAATCGTCGTCCATTCGATGTACGTCACCCAGGGTTGGGAATCACTCTCCTATCGCATACTAGGTCCGAAGTCTAGGCTTGTGTGAAACGCGTGACACACATTACTCTATCACTCTCGTGTGTGCGGTCGGTATGCGAAAGAGCCCGCGTGGGCAAGTGTGTCACGCAATAAACGCATGCGCCTACTTTGAATTACCCTCAAATTGAAAATCTGTCGCCATGCACCTACTTCTACCACACCGTCATTTAACATCAGGTGAGCTGTGATCAAAAACCTAGCCTGATGTATTTAAGTAGTAAGTTACTCAAACGAGACATACGAGTACGAATAAGGATAGACTTGTGCTTTGAACAGAAATAACACTCAGAAGTTTTGACGGCCTTTTCAAGGATAACTTAAAATAGCTGCCTCATAAAGAGACAAAACAACACTGTGACCTTTTTATTTATCGAATCGATGAAATACATTGTAAACATTATAATTACATGCGGTTCATTAATGTGAGAATGTGGTGGTGGAGCGGATTATCTAAAAAGAGCTCATTCAACAAAGTTTCCTTTGTGGCTAAAGTTACATAGGTTACATAGTAATATGCGTACAAAGTAGCTTACTGCTGGGCGGAATGGCAAAGCAAAAAGTAGATCAATAAAGCTGGCAAACACACCCAGCGATTTAATACATTGTCGCAATAAGAGTTTTGAACTTTACATTTTACAACAATATACTTTGTAACTTCGGCTAGAGCTGATTTGGGTGATCTAAGTATAACTTGGCAGCCTCTACCTACACTTAGAGATCTCCTTAGCAGGAGAACGTCGTGGTATGTACCACCGCAGTACCAGATATTCTGCCGCTATCCAGTAGTGTGTGAACATTACTGTGTTCCGGTTTGAAGGGTACTGCAGCTAGCTAAATTACAGGACTGTCTATACTAACCATCGAATGTCGCGAGCGATGCACTGGACTTTTACTTTGCTACTCAAAGTTCTGTGTATCGCTTCAATAGTCATGGGCAGGTGTCATCTCTTACCATCATGAGAGCGCCTGGTTCGTCTCATTACATTTACATTTTAAAAAAGCCACAGTTTAATTGACCAAAAATAAAACAAAAAATACACACGCTTTGGTTTTAAACTACAAGGGCTCACTGTAAGACCAGCGCTGGTATTATGCTTAGGTGAGCCCCTTTTTTATGACTGTTTCTTTTTGTGTTTGTATTTGTTACAAAATATATATTTTTAATGTGAAAAAAATGGCAAACAAGCGACAGGTCACCTGATGGTAAGTGGTCACCGCCGCCTATGGAGTATGGACACCTGCAATACCCGGGGGTATTGCCATTGCATTGCAGTTTTCTTTTTTACTCTTTGGTCATATTTGAACTTAACGAAAGAAAAGTGTTACGATTTTCATGAAGATTATTTATTTATTTTTTCATTTTTATGCCCGCTACTATTGCATCGGAACTCGGAGCTTTAAGTAACAACACCAAGTCCCGGGTAGTCGGCGGTAAATCAATCGAAGTTGTAAGTTATCGTCATACTAACAAAGGAACATAATATCAGCTGATTTGTTGCAGTCGTCGAGACCGCTCGGTGAATTTCTTTTATACCGATATGGTACTAGAATAGTAAACGTTACTCGATAGCCACATTGTATTGGAGTTTCTAAGATGCCGTTCGTGATGCGAACGCGAGACCAGTTTAGTCGTGACTGGATTTGAGTTATGTAGATTTTTTTGCAAATATCTGTTTCTACTTAGCAATGAGATTAATAAACGAACCGTTCGGTCCCATGTATTTGTATACAATCTCGCAGATATTAAGCTAATATAGTCAAACATTGTATCTATTTGTACGAATATCGACAAATACACAGATACTTTTTTTCTTTCAATTATACTCAAACATTCGACTGTTATTGTTTATAAAAATAAACTGAATTCTATGTAGAGTTCCCACCAATTTACTGACGAGCGGCAGTGACTTGGACTAGATCACGATATGCTCCGCGTGACTTTGACTGTGACTGATGTTAACACGATAACTTGATTTATTTTTATGTAAAATATTTGACATTGACAAATGTACGCTGTAAGTGTGATAAAATTAATTTATATGTTTAGACTTTATTTTTAATTTGATTAATTTGTGAGACTGCACAATCCTTTCAATAGAAAATAAAACAAAATTATGTTTCTTGTTTTGATTGCTTGATTAGCTTATTTAGACACTTAAAGAACTGAGGGGCGTGGGTTAAGTTCTTGACCAGGGAAAACATATATGTGATGAACATAGATGTTTGTTCTGTGTCTGGAGAAAAAGGATACTAACTATTCAATCTTAAAGCTATTATTTATTTATTATTTTATGTAAAAAATGTATCAAAACAAAGGTGTTCTGTATGTATTACTAGCGGACGCCTCGCGGTTTCACCCGCGTAGTTCCTGTTCCCGTAGGAATACAGGGATAAAAAGTAGCCTATGTCGCCCGGCGATAGTGTAGCTTCCCAACGATGAAAGAATTTTTAAATCGGTCCAGTAGTTTCGGAGCCTATTCAATACAAACAATCAAATCTTTCCTGTTTATAATAGTATAGATAGATAGATAAGTACATAAATGTATTTACAAAAAAAAAGTATTTAAGTATTCTATCAGTTATCTGACTTCTAAAGCTTTGTTTAGTTTGGGGTCAGATGGCGGTGTGTATAAGTACTGTGTCCTACGATATTTATTATATTTTCTTTTGTTATAGGAAATCGAGTTGCAAAGAGCAATAACCATTGACATATGTACAATAACCTATTTCATTGGTGCATTGCCGATAACGGCATGATAAGGAGGGCAACATGCTCTGATTGTACAACTTGCCTAGTCCGATAGAAAATTTAAATACACTCACAATTGATGTACACTTCTTTCTTTTGTTAATGAACATGGACACTTCTTAACATGCAGCGGTACCCAGAACTCTTTATAACAAAGTGCGAGAGTAACCTTCAAGTCGCGAGTGGATCGATTTCTTCTAGGCAAGCGTGCTCTATCGTAGACCGCATCTTCGCTTATTTTATCAGGCGGTATGGCGATCAAACTCAAGCCTATTTGTAATTTAAAAAACAAGAAGTTTTGTCTGTTTTGAGTTTTCGATGGTTAGTCTCAATAACCCTATAATATCGCTAGCTACTATACCGGTTAGTATCGCATCTAACTTTTTTTAAATAGTTGACAAGCTAGGTTAGACAGCACACCTGATGTTAAATGGCGGTGTCGAAGATGGTAAAAACACCTAACCTGGAGTGGAACTGACTCTTCAAGTGAGGCTGCCGGAACACACCGTTAGATGCTTGGCGTCAGATTTTCAACTTAACCAGCGGAGTACTAGAAAGTACTCTACCACCATGCTATGGTTTCCTCACGATGTTTTCCTTCACCTCAGCTCAAGCCCATTGTTAAGGTTTGAACTCACGCCCTTCGACATGCGAACCAACCGCGCTAACCACTGAGCTATCATCGCTACAAAATATTTAACTATCTAGTAACGTGTCGCAATCAGTATTTAACTTACTAATTCCATTCATAGTGTACTCCAAAACTTGAGACATACCTGAAACAATAAAAATAATTTTGTTCATAGTAATGTAATTAAAAAATTCATGATAAATTTTGTAGCATAGCTTTAATCCGACTGCCATTACAAAAGATGATCTTGACATTCGGTGCGTATCGATAAAATAATGCGGGTACTGCCATACACTACAGTATGAAGTAGGACTCTTTAATTTTATTTGTCTTAAAAAGTGACACATAAAATTAAAAAAAAAAAGAGATAAAAACGACAATTCGTTCACATGCGACGACAGTGTGCCAACTCAAACCTCATAACTTTACATAAAACTGCTTTTAAACTATTAAATGAGCGTAACTCTTAAATTGTTGTCAAGATTAGAATATAACTAAATATTAAAATGAAATGTCAAAAAGGAAAAACACATTCCTTTGAACCCACGCCCTTTGGCGTGTGAACTGACCACGCTAACCACTGGGTTATCGTGGTATGCATTATTTTTCCGTTCGATCGAGTTATCCTTAAAGATCAATAAGGAAAAAGTCGATCAGGTGATGTTGTTTACGTACCGTTCCGTGAAAGTAACGGCACAGGAGCGGCTTCTTAAAAATAAAATAAAAACAAAGTCAAGACGCAAGGACTCGAGGAAAGGGCAACATGAAGAGAAAACCTTTTAATTATTTTAATAATGAACAAGACCCAACTCGACGCATCTATTATATCAACTTGAGTCGACACTATCATCACAGCCTAATTAATATTTACACAGTCAGTTGTACTGATTTCGGTAATTAGCGGTTGTCTTGAAGCAAATATTTATTATTTCAGCACATAGTAGATATAAAACATTGAGAAAAGGCAACGTTTAATGATAAAATTTTTGATTGTCCTGTTAACTCATTTGGTAGTTGTAACTGCTTCAAGAGGGTTCGATTCCCTCTCAAACATTTATGTGACGAGCATAAATGTTAGTTATATGTCTGGGTGTTCAGTATCTCTACATAGTATAAAACAAAGTCGCTTCGCCGTCTGTACGCTTAGATCTTTTGAACCACGCAACGGATTTTAATGTGGTTCCATCAACAGACAGGGTGATTCAGAAGGAAGGTTTATATGTATACTACACGCATATGCACCACATTAGTGTCTACATTGATTCATGCGAAGCCGAGGCAGTTCGCTAGTGTATTATAAAGTATGTATTCTTTATTGTCTATTTATTACTTATATCTGTTATTTTTATATAAACAGCGCCATTTTCAAGGCTGTCAACTAGGTATAGTTCGAAGCCCGTACATTCAAGAAAGTTATTATTAGGCTCTTGACGAAGTTCGATGAATTGAATCTGATTTTATGTCGTTTCTATTTTTCTCTCCATTGTGGAAAATTTAGTAAGCGTGAATCGTCGACGCAGGCTGGTTCAGACTTTACGTAAGCGAGCGAAAGTGAAATTTCGCAGACCTAAGCGAGCTGCACCGACGGGTTCTTAAGGCGAAACCGCTTTTCGCTCTTGCACGCTCGCACATTCAATTATTTTTTTTTACAAATTTTTATTGTAACATATTTGACATCTAACATATTTTAAATAAAAAACTACTTTTTTAAATGTCAGCCAGTTACAAAGTTTACACTACTTCGCAACATTAACAGTCTGTAATTTCTGTCATCTATACTATTATAAAGAGGAAATATTTGTTTGTTTGTTTGTATTCAATAGGCTCCGAAACTACTGGACCGATTTCAAAAATTCTTTCACCGTTGGGAAGCTACACTATCCCCAGGTGACACAGGCTACTTTTTAATCCTGTATTCCCACGGGAACGGGAAGTACGCGGGTGAAACCGCGAGGCGTCCGCTGGTTCCTGATAAAATTCTAAAAAATATTTGCCTGTTTAAAAACATGTTTTTTTACTTGTGTCGTTATTCTATAGAAGAGAGTTATTAGAGTTATATTGAGAGTTATTCTATAGAAGTATGTTGCAACAAATGTATGAGGCAGCGGGAGCGTAGTAAAAGTTAACTGTGTAAACTGACTGAGTAATCCACTAAAGTAAAATTAGTAAGCTTGTAACTCTGTGTAACACACAATAATTTTATGTCTTTGTTAATTACACATAAATCATGTTTGTTGATGTCAGAACAATAACTTTACTAACTATATCACGAGAAGATCATAGAAATAACAAATAAATTAATTTATTTACGAGTATTTGTTTATGTACTCTTAGTTATTTCTATGCATGCAAATATATGTAATTGACTAACGACGTAATATGTTGATATGTACAAATACCGCTGTACACTATTACGCACAACACAACACAAAAAAACTTGCAATCACTGAATGGCAATGGGCAACCTCTGCACCAGGAACGAGTCGGAGCGGGAGTTACCTGTCCAATCTTTAAGCTTGTGACCTAGTTCATTAATAAACTTAAACACATCTTACATATGTTAATTATAAGACAATTAGTCAAAACGAAAATGTCAGCTTAGGATCGCCAAAACGGGAAGTTTCGAGAGAAGGTCTTTGCTCAGCAGTGGGACTCCATAACTTAGCAGCAGCAACAACAAAAAGTAAATCAGCTGCCAGCAATAACAAAATTAGCAGAAGTTAATCAGAGTTTACGATTTTTAGCACAGAATTATTTAGTTTTATAATTTGAATCATGCGAAATGATCACACTTCAAACCTAAATAATTATGTAGATGTCGGCGTGTAGTTTTAATGTTGATTTAGTTTAGCGCCATTTTGCGTAATTTTGGTAGACTAGAGGTGGAATGGCGGCCCCTCTGATACTGTAACACTGGTTCCGTGCTCTGCTTGTCGTTATTCGTGTAAAGTATTTTGACTTCAACCAATGAGAGAAGGTGAAGTTGCGGATGTCGGCCGGTAGGGGCGCTGTGTGAAGCGAGCCGGCCGTGCGTTGAATGTTGAGGTGGAGAGATCATTCTTGCTTTGAAAGGAGATTGAGTTGGTCGGTTGCAGAGTGCGAAGCTAAGCGGAACGTTTTGTCCGCAAGCTATGTAATAGTGTCTATAATGTTCTTATCATTCTTAAACTTAAGTCGTTTTGAAGTGCTGATTAAACGTTGTACAAGAGAACTGAATTGTGTGATTTGTCTCCTCGCTCAGTAACCCAGTAACCATACATGATGTTGATCGGCCATACCACTTGATGTCGTTGTTCTTCTTCTATCTTCGACATAGATAATTATTATGACTTTGGCCTACAAAGAACATCAGATTAATTATTGGAAAGAATATCGCAAGCAATAGGAGCAATAGGAACACGACCATTGTAGATGAGCGTAAAAACGTTTGGCGATACTATTGAATATTAATAAGTTTCATCGTAACAATAACAGCATCAGATTTTTATTATGTAAGTTAGGCTGAAAAGCCTGTCTAACCCAGATCAAGCACCGTTTATCCAACCTGTCAATCGGCGTGAAGGTTGTCAAATACAGGTACGGGAACAATTAGAGTGACTTGATAATAATAAACCAAACCAACCAAATGTTTATACAGTAGATTGCCTTGTGGACTGTATGTACAATTAGAATGGTCTCAATTTTTTTATGTTGAGGAAAATATCGAAAATTCAACAACGGCATTGCTCATAATAACAATTAAACATGTATATCTAGAATTCTAGATAAAATTATGGCGTATAAATATTTCATTGAATGGTATCCCAAGAAACAGTCTCATTAGATCCAGTGATATCAAGTTACTCTAATAAAAGAGCTAGTTCACAACCTTGCTACACGATGACGTCAGTTTTGTCTAATGCTAATTCTGTTGTTTTTTTTTTAATTTTTATGTAATCAAAATTTGTGAGATTCTGATGTAATTGGCTTGACCGTTTCTTTATCTCAATAAACACAATTAATTTTTTTTAATGGCTGTACAACTGAGTAATCTATTCATACATCAATTTGTGATAACTGAGGCAAAATTGTTTTTGAAAGCGTACATTAAACACAATCCCATTAGCTTTACAGTCGTGTCGGGTACAAATCTCAACGAAGCTGCCGTTTTAGAGATTTCCATAAAATCTACACGGGCACGCGTCGTCGCCTTAACGTGTATTAACTAGAGAAATTCACCTTGAAAAGCGAAAGGTGGTCGCATCACATGTTGTAGTAAGTATTAACAGGCTTGGCGATTAAGGCGGACTATCGTCTGACCAGCAACACAATATTTCCCTTCTTTTGTTGTCCAATATGTAATCTTTAGGGATTTTATCACAGCTGCAACATTTTGCAAATGTATGTATTTTATTATACAACAGTTAGGTACAAGATTATTAAGAATTTGTCGAGTGCACGGCATCATAAAGTAGTTGTCTGGCTCTATTAAATATGTTATTATCAACAATATAATGTAGGTCGAATGTTAATGAGCCAGCGAAGGTAATTTGCGACTTTTTTATTTTCTAAGTATAAAATTCATGCAAATGAAACTATGTAGGTATAACCGACTGAAATCATTTTATGATGCTACCGTGCATATGTTCTTATCGCGTACAAACAAATACCCTGCTTTGCTTTTTTTTTCTTTGTTCATGGCATAGCATTTATGTATATGGATTACTTCAATTCAAGTAGGTATTTACATATGTATATGATGATAAAACCAGTGAAATTTCTCTAAAACACAGTCACACACAAAAGGTAAGTCAGGGTTAAGTCCGGTCATGTTTTAACGTAGTGACACTTTACTAGCTTTAACGAAAGTTTGGAAGTAACAAAAAATACACATTTCATCACATCACTTCTTCATGTTAGTGTACAATTTAAACCCCTATTTTTATACATAAAAAAAAAACAATACAAAAGCGGCGACATGATTTTTCCATCAATTAAATAGGGCTCTGTTTTTTTTTTAAATTTATAAAAGTATTTAGATGAACGAAACTCTAATGGAAATAGAACACCTTTCCACGACTATAATATCGCAACGTTACCAGAATTTAAGTAACAAAATAAAGTGTAGGACATCGCTGCTTTGGAACGATTTAATTGTTGATTTAATCATCCTAATATAATTTGTAAAACAAACAAGTTCAACGTACGATCTTAATTAACATCATGGATTCTGATATAAGTATATATGTATGACTTGCGGTAGACCACCCAACATACTTGTCTTATTCGACAATGACACAAGTATACATACATACATTTATAAATATTTCAATAATGTATTGTTGCAGAGTTCGCGTGTATATGTGTGAATACGTGAATGTACTGAAGGCTACAACACTTTGTATCTTAAATTAATGCAACCGCACACTGGGAGCCTAGTATAATATACGCGATTCTCAACTTGCCATGCTCAATATACACGCTTCAATTTTCTTTTAGCTATATTAGAGTTTATAATAAATCACAGTTTCCTTTTCAGGCTAGGTGTGTTTACGTTCTCGACCTCACCATCAAGTGAACAGGTTTACCCCAAAAAAAGTATAATAGTGAGTAGTAATATATAGTATTTAACCAATATGAAATGATATTGACAATTTGACTAACGTAACTTTCGTCTTTTTGTATTGTATTATTGTAAAAAAATAAATTTGACAAAGGTCACGGACCCCGGCGTCTGTGGAGCGTATAATTAAAAAAAAAAAATTGTAGGACTATACACACAGCGCCATCTGGCCCCAAACTAAGCAGAGCTTGTGTGATGGAAGTCAAATAACTGATAATTATATAGACTCTAAGCATAATGAGAATAACATCATTTCATATTAGTTAAATATATACTCTATATCATTTTATATTAGTTAATTATGCTCTATGTATATTATAGAGCATAAACATTTCATAAAGGGGGTCTCGTTTCGGCTCTTGGGTGTTTCAAACAGCATGTGTTATGCACCGCGTTTTGAATTGAACGAGTAGTAATTAATTGGGTATTTTGAACCGCGAAATCTACTGTTTTATTCAAGCAATTGTGATTTAGCGCAAATAAATGGCAATAGCTGTGATTTCACTGTAAAATTAAGCTCTATTTGTCCATAAATGGCAAAAAATTAATTGTATGGAAATCGAACCACCTTAAGTATCCATTTGTCGATGAATTACAAAAAGAAAAAACATACTAGATAAGTGCTATCGCATATACGATTTCTCTACTTAGTACTCGATGAGACTGGGTTACTGACATTCCGCTCTCAGCCTAACTGTAACAATAACAGAAAAATATTGACAAGCAGTTCTATGGTTACACTGCTTCTGTCAAAATCAGTTATGACGCGTTGAATTTTAAAATCATTCTAGATAGGTGACACATGCAAGTCGAACACAACAACATCCTTTTAGCATCGCCGTCGTCGATTATGGATACGTGTCCGATTTAGAACATTAGTGAAATCATAATGCGAGTTATGTTAATTTAATAGTGTATATATATGACGTATGATTAACTTTTACGTAAGACTTTTATAATCGCAACGCGATTGTGTTGTAAAAAATATACAATTATATAAAATATAAAAACACGTAGGTACTTATTATGTTTCCGGGGAAGTAATATGATTAATCTTATAGGTATCAATGAATGTTTAATTTATTTCTTTTAACTTTGATTTTATGTATCTTGGTATTTTCAAGTAAATTTACGACTTCGCTTAGAATATAAGTTTCATGATTTCGCCGATCATCCGTATATTTGTCAGTTTGTAGCGATTTATAGCTCAGTGGTTAGAGCGGTTGGTTCACACTCCGGAAAGCGCCTAGCCTGGAATGGAACTGGTTCTCAACACACCGTTAGATGCTTGGCGGCCGATTTAAGGATGGTAGCCGGTCAGCAGATAACTAGAAAGTACCCAACCATTACGGTTTCCTTACGATGTTTTCCTTCCCGTTTAAAGTTATCGGCAATACGAACATAACTTAGAAAATACTGAGGTGCACGCCGTGGCATTCGAACCCAGAACCTATAGATTAGGATCTCTCAATTTTTTTTTATGTAAATGTATTGAGACGGTCGTGACTCTCTCCTGCTAATAAGAGATAACGCATGCCCATAACCATGGCAGCGATACACATAAATTTGAGCAACAAAATAAAGTCCAGCGCAACACAGCAATTGCGCTCATTACTTCGAGACTTTCGATGGTCAGTTTCGACAGCCCTGTAATTTCGCTAGCTGCAGTACCCTTCAACCCGAAACACAGTAATGTAAACTGAACAACTAAGCAAGCGGAAACTTAAAAATCAATAATTCAATATAATTACCTACTAGTAATTCATTATAAATCATATTATTAAATTATCGTCAAATCCATAAAACAAGTTCTCTTGAAGTCAAGATCATTTGCCTATTTCTGAAGCGCGCGTAGGTGCAACCCGCATGGAAGCGAGTACGCTAGGCAAGTATGGCAAAATCATGGCAGACGGTTGTATTAGTGTGTGTGTCACAGACCATTGAATAAAACGATGTAAGTAGGTCCATAATAACTAGGTGCAAATGCAGCGGTTCATGCAGTCCTTTACCGTTAGAAATCAGCGGCTGTGGTTACCGCTACACACACATTAGCATATTGGGTGAAGGCAAACTAGCTGACGGAACCACTGTCAGTGTAACAACGCCTTTATTTCTCTCGTATAGAATTGAGTTGGGAAAGAAAGTCAATTGGCTGATTTCAGACTTATTTTGTTACTTGTATAGTATATGTTCAATTGTTCGCATGTAAGAGTTAAATGGTATAGATTGAAGATAGATGACGATTTTATTGTCTTGAATTCAAATTCATATACGCCTTCTCTGCACGTTTACAGATATACTCGCGATGTTTTTCGTTTAACGAATAATATATTTTTTTTTAATTTAATATTTACGCTTCACGGACATCGGGGTACGTGACCTTTATCAACTTTTTAACCAAATATATTTTTACACAGGAAGAGGGAAGTTAATCTTATTCTAAGATTTGAAGTACCAGTTTGTGTGTATACCGCGAGCAGAGCCCAATCACGAGTATGACGCATGTGCCAGCCATCGCCTTCCTCAACCATATCTGAGGGAAGAGAGCGACCCGACACACAACGCCAGCGCCGCCGCAACGAGCCTTGGATAGTGAGCATCAATGCTCGAGGCATAAAAATAGTGGAAACTTACGATTGATTGGTTTAGGTTGGTTCTGTTGTTTAATAAAAACAATAACGTGATTCAGAATCAAGAGAAAAACTAGATTGGCCGTAACCTTCGAGAAGGCAAGTTGAAAATAGCTTTGAAACGAAAGTCGGAAATAAGCCAGAAACGCGGAAATTTGAAACTTGTAGCAGAACTGCCGACCTTTAGCTTGTCTTGTCAGGCAACGAAACTTGACTGTAGAAACATTTTAGCATTTAATTTGATAATTATAAACCTGTTCGTTCATCATTCCAAAAACAAAATTAAAAATCCGAATTAAAATTTCAACATAATATGTAATATCGTTCTCACCGTTTTTTATCCCACTATAAGCCTTTCTCTACTGACTATTAGTCACTCAGTGTTATATAGTACATAATTATATTGTAACAATATAAAAAAATGCTACAATTTTCTGATACCTACTTTCGTTTTTTTTTTTAAATTATAAATAGGCATACGTTTTTACTTTTTTTATGCAAAAGTAATGAGACAAACGAAGCGTTCTCCTGATTGTAAGAGATAACGCATGTCCATGACTATTGCAGCAATAGCAATAAAATTTTGACTTAACGACGACGACGACTTAAAGGCATCCATATTAATTCGATCTATCAGAACTCCCACTTGGGCAGATAATTCCATTGTCGAACATATTTTGAAGATGTGAAAAGGTAAAACAAATTTCGTATTAATATGCATTCTTATCGAAACTGTGAGAATTCTGGAACGCAACAATGCTGTACTGTCAGCGTCAAATTAATTAATATTGCCATTGAAATTATATTATTATAATGCCAAGCTATTAACGACAATTATGGGGAACGCGGGAAGAGTCGTGTCGCTCCGTTGTATTTTTTTCCAAAACTAGTGTTTTGTCGAGTGTTTATGCATAAAAATGGTGGTGTTTTATTCATAAAGTGCCGAGTTACAAGCGCGAGTGTGGGAAAATGATATAATGTGGTGAAACATGAGTTTTCGTGTTGCTTCCAAAACTCCATCGAAGCTTTGTAGTAAAGTTGCCACTACTTTACTAAAGCATGACTGGAATTAACTGACACGAACTGGACTTGACAAAGACGACTTTGACTAAAACTAGCTACGATGGCACTTATTTAACTTTTGAAACTTGAAAATATATAATTACTTGACACTGGCAAATGCTAAAACGCGACGCCAAAACCAAAGAAAGAAGAACGACAATTATAAAACTGTCCAATTAAAATTTCTGTTTTAATTGATACTAGTAGATAATGCGAGCGTGTATTGGTAGGTACCTGTTATTTTTTTTTTTAATGTAAAATGTAATGAGACGAACGAAACGCTCTCCTGATGGTAAGAGATAGCGCCTGTCCACGACCATTGCAGCGATACACAGAATGCTATGCTATGCTATGCTTATTACACAATACAATACATATGCAATCTTATTTAACAAAGAAATAATTTTATATGACAGTTACGCATTGACGTTGTTACAACAATACATTTATCGGAAAATAGTATTATAATTACTTGTAATAAAATCATTGCGTAATTTAAACATAAGACAAAGACTGTTAGCGACCGTTGTACTGTTAAATAAATCATTGTATATAACCATTACCAATTAATTTGTCTTGATATGAAATTATCACAGAAAACGTAATTTTAGTGGTTACTTTAAGGTTTTTTCTATAGAGAAACATCGCAGACGTGTTCCGAAAACAACGGCTCCCTTGGTGGCAGATCTCCTAAACAGTGGGTCGTTTGGTTTAGTACCAGCAGCATAATAATATTCTACCGCCAAGCAGTAGTTGTTTTGATGCTCAAAATTCTGTGTACCGCTGCAACTGTCATGGATGTCTTCTGTCATGAGAGCATCTCGTTCCCTTCATTACTTAAACATTACAAAAAAAAAACATCAAAATTTATAAATTTTTTTTTGCTTCCTTAAAATATAATAAATTTTGGTAATTTTTTTTTTTTTTTTTGCGAGACCACCAATAGTGTTTTAAAAAGGGACACCCTGAGTAAGGACGTTACCCTAAAAATTAAACTGTAATTATTTGCCTCTAATTTATTTGATCTTTCTATTATTAAAGGTTGAGATTGAGATAAAATTATATCCTTTGACATTTTATGTATATATTTTATTTCATTTTATACAAGCCGGAATCAGGCGCGTTTCTAACATAATTGTACTATGCCTTGGCGCAAATGCAACCAATAAGTTGACCAAGTTTCATTGCAAACAGATGAGGTACGGTAGCACATAAATACGAACAAACAAACATTAATTTTCGTTATAAGATTATAATTTAACTTAATAAAATCGAAAATTAAATATTGGCACGTCTGCAATGGCAAATTTTGGTAGTTTTATATCATTTTTATGTATAAATGACTATGGCTATAGAGAGCGAAACTATTTTAGCGTAAGTCCAAATCGCATCCTTAGTAGCATGCGACGATCACACTTCCTTGTGGTATTACTATCATGCTATGATATGATAGCTTTCGCCGATAAGATAAGGTTTATTGCATTGCAGTATAACGTGATAGGGGGATGGTGGGGGCCTGGCGACTGACGTCAATGTCAAGGTGTCTTGTAAACTTCTTTGTATTGATCGGATTAAACTATCGTGATTAGTATGATAAGAATGTTATTGTCGATATAATAATTGATTACTCAGCAAAACGATACGGGGTGAGGGCGTAGTGGCAGAAGCCTATCCGATGGTCCAATGACATTGTGAACCAGATCAGAAAGCGATGGATGAAGGTCGCACAGGAGCGGAAAGGATGTCGTGATTGAGAGGAGGCCTATATAAAACAGTAGTAGGCGGGTTGTTTTCAGAGTTTATGTCTGTTTCATTTAAGTTATTTATTCCACCATATATTTTTTAAATGCTTCAATAGATTTGGTGTATGTAGTATCGTTAGAATCCATACATCTCCCTGAATGACAATTACATTTTTTTTTGTAATTAAGCTTGTTTTATTGATGGCATGATATCTTAAAGAGATTTTGCAGGCAAGTAGTCCACGCAAACACACAACTTCTAATATGATCAAAGTCGTCCGAGGATATGGTAGGGAATCGGTAAGAAGATCGTAGTTTGGCGCGAAAACTATAAATAGTACATCTAAGGCCGCCACTTGTGGCACTAGCTCATAAGATGCTTTTGTTCCTTGTACTTTTTTCTGTTTATGGTGTGCACAATAAAGTTTATATCTATTCTATCTATCAAAGCACGTGTAAATTGAAAGTAATAATAACTTATTCATATGACATTAATGTTACGTAGTTGTTTCATAATGTGTGTAACAATAATTGACCAAAAACAAATTTAAAATATAACCCCCTTTTTTAACATACATAATTATAATTATGTACATTGCAAATTCGGTCCCTGGATCAATGCCACACAATAACTTTCACCCGGCAAAATGGCATAGAAATTCAATCAGTATGCCGCAGGGGCGTACTTTCGATGGGCTTACTGTCGGCATTTCAAGTGAGCACGCCACTGTAAAGAGGCAGCTGGTATACTTGCCATTTTACTCGAACCTGCAACCCTAGCGTCGGGTTAATATTTAATAGTTATCATACGATAATACATTTACAATTTTAAAAAACCGACTCCATGACCCTTAGGCCAACACTGCTCCAATGAAACAGCGAGGTTTCGGAGTAAACGAAAACATCATCGACGTATACAATTATTAGGTTTTTGTTGATTTTTTAAAAACCGCTCGATCGATGTCGATGAAATTTATATGATCTACCAAGCAAAAAAATCGATCATAGTAGGCGGAATTATCGCGTAACAAACATTTTAAAAAAATATAGTCGAATTGGGAACCTTTTTTGAGTCGGTTAAAAATAGGATAAAGATATTTCTACTTCAGTCGCATTTTCGCACAAATTAATCGCGGCTAGGCTTGCAGAATCTGAGACCGTGAAAACTACTTGGTGGTAATCTTCTTAGCAGGAGGTCGACTGGATAGCTACCACCGCAGTATCAGATATTCTGCCACCAAGCAGTAACGTGTAAGCATTATTGTTCCTGTTTGAAGGGTACTGCAGCTAGCGAAATTACAGACTAACCATCAAGTCTCAAAGTAATGAGCGCCAAAGCAGCGATGCCCTGGACTTCGTTTTTTTACACAAAGTTCTGTATACCGCTGCAATGGTCATGGACGGGCGTTAGCTCTTACCATCAGGAGCGCGTATCGTAAATCTAGTTACCCTAAAAAAGTATATCTAGTCAACGCAAAAATCTAGCCAGTCGAACTCTAAAGAGATCGTAGGTAGGTAGTAGGATCGATAGGTAGACAGAAAACAACAGCATAATGAAAAGTGATTAGAAATAAAACATCTTTAAAATATGTACAACCATCAGCCATGAAGAAAACTACTAAGAAGATGCAGAAAGATCTAGAAATATGTGTTGTATAATCGTCCACGTAAAAACATCAATTGCTGTAGTCATTGAGTTATCTTTGCACAGGAGTTGGAATAAATTTCCAGAACTGTGCGGGGTCGAGCGTGCAGCCGAAGTCACAATTGCACAGAGCTCATCCATTTAAACCTCGATCGGATAACAATCGCTCCAGCATCCCACATTGTAACCCAATCCAGTCAAATTAGACTCTGCTACAAAGAATATGATGGTATAATAATAAAATTTGGACTCGACAGTGCCACAAAGAGAGCAATAAAATGGGAAATATCTTCCCCCTAAATTTCTCCCGTTCGCGTTGGCCAGACGAAATCGGTCGTGGTTGGTGGAAACTGAATTCGCAAATTTGTTAGCACTATAGTAACGATTTTTATAGTGACTTGACTTTTGCTACACTTGTATTATTATTATTTTTTATGGTTGACAAACTAGGTGTGTGACCACAGCTCACCTGATGTTAAGTGACGGTATGGTCGAAGATGCTAAACACACATAGCCTGAAATAGAACTGGCTGTTATGTGAGGCTGCCGGAACACACCGTTAGGTTAGGTTAGGTGGCAGCTAGCCAGCCGAATACTAGACAATACACCATGCTACATCATGTCCATAATTTTAAAGTTTTCCTCCTAAAACCTTTTTTATATTAATTTAAAAAAATATATATGAAAGAACTTTGTAAAAAATGATATGCGCGTGAGAGGAGTGAATGAAGAGATGGCGAATAGTAGAGTGATAAGGGGAAAGGAAACAAGCTATCCCGATCCACCTAGGGAGATTACGGCTGGAAGACGATGACGGCTTCATTTACTCCAGGCCGCCGTTGTATTACCATATATTTTTTTGTATTCTGCTTCATGGCGATCTGTTCCAAGAACAATAAGCCACTTCTTTGTCCGATCATTATCTGTGCATTGTGATCCACGAGAGCCTTAAACTGTTGAAATATATCTTTCCAACAGACTCTCTTATTGTCTCATTGTGATAACCTTCTAGTGAGATTAGGGATGTCATGTCTCTGTAGACGGGTATGTTGTAGTCCACCTTCTCCGCTTAGAGTTTGTGCAAGTTCGTTTACGTGTCTTGTTAGCTTCTCCTGGTACTTCAGGCTGCTTTGGGCTATTTCTATTTACATGTATTTATTGCTAATACATTGGGGGTACCGAACATTGTTCTTAGTGTTTTGCTTTGAAACCTTTCTAGTATGTCGTACTACCATATGATGTTGTTTTTGTTTTGTTGTTATCTTTCTTTTTTTATCTCTTTTTCAAGTTGTTATGTATAATGTATATTTTTGGTGTACAACAACGTCATATTCTATTCTTAATAAGGCTCTTGAGAAACGTCTAATCTAAATCAGCGTTGACATGACGTCAGTTATTTTGGACGATAGTTTGCGAATCGCTAATCCAATCTTCAAAAAACTATAGACAAATTAGATACAAAACTGCAAACACAAGTTTGAATAACAAACAAAAGAGGTTAAAGAACTTTTAAGAGATGAAGATACAGGGGTCACGATGCCAACATTCGGGCCGTATAATATACAAACAAGAAGTACATAAACATAAACAACTACAAAAGAAATACCTACAAGTTCACGTAAAGTAAACTTTATTTTGAACAGCTGTTGTAAGGTGTCGTTTTCAAAATCATCATCATCAGCCTTTTGTGGTCCACTGTTGGACATAGGCCTCTCCCAAGACACGCCACTCAGCCCGATCTTCGGCTTTTCGCTTCCATCCACCGCCAGCTGTCCTACGTATATAGTCACTCCACCGAGTCTCAGGGCGTCCTACGCTACGTTTGCCAATTCGCGGTCTCCGCTCTAGAACACGTCTACCCCAACACACTTAAAAGTCTTCGGTGAGTAAAGCGTCCAATTCTTCATCTTTAGAATTTTTTTCTTTAAAGTCGAAATCACCGCTTTTAAAACGTACACTTTCGCCACGTTTGCTCAGCTAGAGCGTGTTCACAATAAACTTATACTAACACACGTTGACTTTCCACAGCACTTAATCATATTAAAATAATAAAGTAAAATTCCCCGCAAAAATATGTACATTATTGAGAACAAATGTTGACATATTGAATAAATTATATAGGTAGTATTGTTATTTACGCTCCAAAACTAAAGTATATATATGGAAAACGACACCTAAGGACAGCTGTTTCAAAATATTTTGTTGTCAGTAACCACTGAATACTATACATTTATTTTTTTTGGTTAATTTGGTGAGCGCATAATTTCGCGTAATGGACCTGTGAACTGGCCTCCACGATCGTATGATATCATGTCTTTAGTATATACATGTATTACATAAATAACAAACATCTATGTTTGGCACATAAATGTTTGTTCTGGGCGGGAATAGAACCCACGGCCCACAGCTCTTGAAGCAGATATACTAATAAGTAAGCTAACAGGACAATCAAATATAATTTGTAACTGTTTACAGAGATGTTAAGAATATTATTGAACACAGAATCTGATACGTTGGGACGAGAGTTGGTGTTACCGTTATGTTTTGGATTGCACCATAATGCTTAACGATTTTTTAATAGGTTGTTAATGTAACTTTTATTTAACTACCCAGGTAATTATTTAGCAAGTTTTTGTGGTTAAGGTACCCACTTCGGCGTTCAGAATAATTAGTATTTTTAATGGATGCCACAAAGTAGATTTCAAAAATCAATATCAAATATTTATGCAGGATAAATTATTTTTTTTATTACGTTATTATGGCGGAAGCACTATAATATGAAGAATGTTAGTGATAATTATCACCGTTTTTTTACTCTGGATGACAACATTAGGTTAATCAGAGCAGTCAGATTTATCAGGAGGGCTTCTCTGGCCTCTCCGCTTGCACCACTTATTAAATTCTCCCTCGTTCAATTGTGCGCACCGTGGCGGCACAAATATATTAAATCGTTTTATAAATCACATGAAAATTATCTTAATAAACATAAAATTTCAAGAAAGTCATATTTAATTTCTTGCGCTGTTGTTGACTTGAGGCCGTTAACGCGCACATTGTGAAGTAGAATTTTACCATGCGCACCACGCTTGGCGCCGTGGTTGCTATAGAAATGAACAAAGCGTGGCCGCGCGACGTCAAAAAAGAAAGCAATGGCTGCTCACGAGACAATCACAAGGAAACATCTGATTTCTGAGAACTCGCTATGCACAAGCCCTGCAAATGCCGAAGCAGAAATGCAACAAGCACCCATGTAGGTTACAATAGTGAAACAATCATCAAAATTGGTTTGAGTTTTTGAGAAAATCATACATATGGGTTGAATCATACTGCTTGTAAAAAAACTTGCCATTCCAATTCTTCCACTAAAAAAACCACTTATTATGCGACATGTGGTATATCATTAAATGTATAAATAATAATAACCACTGTTTACAAGACCTATGCAACAGGTTTCAAAGTCAGCAGAAAGAATATGTCCTACTTGTAACAATCAATAATTCTGTTAAGTCTTATACCTATTTGTATAGCAAAATTTATTGTTTATGTGGAAAAAATATACCTAATCTGTTTTGATGTTACAAATTATTTCTAAAGACTTTCTTTTTGATTTCAGTAGCCCTCGTGCTACATACTTAGTACCCATTGTTTTTGTTTCCACTTTTTGTGAGTCATCTAACACTCAAAAACACAAGACAATGGCAGCCCAAAGCAAATTAAAATCATCACTCAAACATCTCTCCAGTTGGAAATCAAACCTGGGATGTCCAGCCTAGACAAATGTGCCAAGTTTAAGTTGTTTACACGCTTATTTTCAACTTTAGGCATAGGCATTGTACTAACTTATCACCACATTGTGTTATTTTTCTCTTCTTAAGATATACATACATTTATATCAACCATACATATAAAAATATAAAACACAATAAAATATAAGTTTCATGAACATCAATACCTGCATATATAAAACAAGATAGGTATAACATTTTGTTATCAAAACAATCATACTGAAAAGATGTTTTGGGCTCTTATGTAACATGTGTACATTAGCATAAGTATATTTTAAGTGAAACCTTAAAAATGTACCTATTGTTTAGCAGCTTAATGTGTTAAATTCTTTAGTGTCAAAATAATTACAATCATAATTATGTGACTAAGTTTGAAGTGCTCTTTAGCTAAGTACAAGTAGGTACACAAACAACAAAATATTTGTATCCCTTATCAAAATATTTTAGTTGGAACAATAGATATTAAATTCTATCTAACAAATCTATTTCTAATTGCCAAGTAGGTGTGCACCTACTAATATTTATATGGCTATCTAGCATTTTGGTTGTTAATTGAAAGTGAATGTTTTAAACACAGCTTCATAATTCATTGCACGGTTTGGTATTACGTGGCCTTCTCATGTCTGATATCTCGTGTTATGTACCCGGTAATTCGGCAGTATTGTCCAAGTAAAGGTTAGTCTGGACTTTACTATATTGTTTCCTAACAAAGAACGGGCATTATAGCTTTGTTCAGTGAAAGTGCAGCTAAGTAACGGTGGGATAGGTACATAGCAAGCCGCCTGGCGACCGCTTACATGACTCCTACAAAGGCTCATGCACAATATTAGCTAGGTTCACGGCCAGACAGACCTATCGATCATTCCCCAATATAAAACAATAAATACACATCAATGTGAAGTGACAAAATTGCCTCACACAATAACTTGATCACAAACCAGATAACACTTATCGCATATAAAAACACTTTCATCAATATTAACGGTACATAATCCGTTCGACAATGTTTTTTATCAAAGAATCAGTCTCATAACTTACCTTAATGTAAACATCCATGAGAACATTATCCGGTAGTAATCGTAACGGTTGTCTGTTGCACTTAGTCTTCTGCAAATAGTTCACTAAATTTGTCAAACACAATTCGTAAAGCGTATTAGGTGATTTTAAATTATGTTCACATGGTGGCATCCCTCTGTTCGCGGCCGCCATCTTGGCAAGATAAAATAAGACTCGCTTCATCTTTTCCGATTTTGATAAGTTTGACAGCTCAACAGCACGATGTTCACGCCAGTTATTTAATTATTATTGGTCAGCTTATAAGCTTAGAAACAAAGCTTATTTTCGATTTGTGGAAATTTTTTGACATTTCTGTCTTGAGCTTAGAAAATAACCTAATGGAAACCAATGCTGTCTTCTTTTCTATCATTGTCTGCTGGGATACGAGAAAAGGACAGATATCAACTTGCTTATTTTCTAGAAATTGATAACAAACGTCAGCTGATCAGAAGATCGAATCAAATCAACTTTTTATTTTATTTTTTCCAAAGCAAGTTTGCAACTTTGGACGAAATGTGGGGTATTCAAATCAGCTGTCTGCGATCGCACGTAAAACTTTAAATGGATTAAAATATCCTCGATTCGTTTTTATAAATGTAGCGGGTACCTTATCATTATGTTTTTATCAAAATTTGTTCTTTTAATCAACAAAGGCTTATTTAATAAAAGATAAAGTTTCACGCTAATTTGCGTGATCTAGAAATGACATAGTTCCAGACTGTCAGTGGCGTATTTTGTAGTGTGCATGGGGGAGTGGTCGACTCGAGTGATTGCCGCGTGTAGATAAGTTTATCGTCTAAGGTGCTTTCATAGATTATATTATTGTCTTTATAATATCGCGCTATCAACTAACCTTTACAAATACGAAAACTTTTACGTGATTATATATTGCTTATGCTCTGAATTAATAGACTACGGGTGCGATTGCCATCCCAGAACCGGTCGAAAACCTGCATCTAATCATACTTATTACTCATTGGTATTTGTATACTACAAAAATAGAGGGGCTAGCGAATAATCTAGACTAACTAACTTAACGAGATTTACGTATTGATAACTACGGACCACAATCAGAGTAACCACTGCGAAACAATAAATTATTAGGTACCTAATTTTTTTAATACAAACACAGGGTCCAGGATATAAAGTAAAGAGCGCGATCAGCACGAAGACATAAATTATTTTCAAATTATAGAATGAGATTGTATTTGTTGAGTAAAATATTGATACAAACACACACACACACATAGACACATACCCACACATGACACATACACACTCTCGCTCACACATACACACACACTCACTCTCTCTCACACACTCACATCACCATATTTATCTTTAATTGTAAATGGATCCCTGAAGGAGTATAGAACTTACGATACAAGTGTATTAGCTTAGTGTAGGTTCTGTGTACCATCATTATTAATACCTGTTGTTAATGTGAATAAAGATTATTATTATTATTAATGTAGTTCAGGTTAATCCAGGGTATAATTTTTCTGGAATCTGTCAAATCCGTTACAGCATAAGGAAGTAACAAACTTCCACATTCTTATAAGAGAGATAATAATGCCCAGTCATTAAGGTTATTAAATTTAAAATAACCATAATATTTTTATTGTATCTCAAATATTTTCTTACATTGATCTTAGTCTCTCTTTTAGTAGTTTTGGCAGTAGAGAGAAACCTAATTCAAACAGTAAATATGCTCATCAAGGTATGTTTACCCACTTCAGACTACACTGTCAGGTAGCTGATAAACACAAACACAAAGACTTAGTTGTGTGTAGACCTTCAGCATAAAACGGACAATAAAACAGATAATGGGAACAATATTTTTATTTCGATACATCAGTTAACTAACCATAGACAAACAAGTCAACAAACTAAACTTCTTTAAAGCTGTCCTAGGGCAAAATAAATCTTGTTTTATACTATAATACAAATCAAACAGTGCAGAAAATACAGTTCACCACAACAAAGACTTTTTATTTCTACGAGTAAACAAACAAATAACATCGGTTGTGACATGGTCATTGTAATTACTACAAAACAATTTATTTTGCACTTTGGTTTATCACTACTTACTAATTTTTAATTGTTTTAACAGTTATCGTCAATTTGACTGCTGGCTCATTTTCAATTTAAATAAGACTTGAACAAAAATCTTACAACAACCAAAACAATAAGATTACACATAATATCACCCCGAAAATATTAGAAAATTTCTAGGGATTAGGAGCCATACATAAATTACTTGACATGAATTTCGAAATTTTTGGAACCCTCCCCTGTTTACACACACATCTTTGTCACACAATGTTATACTTTGTTGACCCCCCCCCTCCCCTTAACATGCTACGTAGTTTATAGATGACCCCTTAAAATGATCTCAGATACAAAATCAAATCTATTTGCAACTTTGGCCAGCAGTAACTCCAACATAAAACTCCCTACAATTTGGTACAGTGGCGCCGACTTCACAGTTTGGGTGGGCAAAATTGGAATTAATTTCCAACAATTATAGAAAAGGATCAGAATTATATTAAAATAGTTTTGTATAGGCAAATGACTGCAGATGCAGTTTAAATTTAAAAAAATAATAATTAAAAGTAGGTCAAAGAAATTACATAGATCTAAATGTTGTTTTGCTTGTGGCTATGGGAAATAGTTCCAAATTTGCACACTTGAATAGTAATGGCAGCACTGTACCAGACCTACCTAAATTTTTTTTCCTCTTACATTTCCAATTAGAACAAACAGACATACTTGTGATTCTTAACCAATACTAGTTCTATCACCAGTGGCTGTGATTAGTCACCAGCCTGCCATGTATGTAAATTTGTTCGTTTGGACAAGATAGAAAAAAACTAAATTTTACTTTCCAATAGTAAATTTAGAAACCGCTTCAAGTAGATTGATGTAGGAAGTGTGTTCATATGCGGTACTGAAGTCTGAAAGCTTCTGAACAAACTCGTTGCTCACGCCCTTCTCTTCTAGGAGGTTCATCAGCAGGTCGTACAGGTACTGCGGAGAAAAAAAAAAACTTTTAGACAAAACAAATTACCTTGAACAGCCGTGGTTGAGATCATGACTAACCTCCTTGCAATGTTTTCATCAAGATTGGTCTAAGCTTTTAGTTATCAGAAAGTAATAAAGATTATATGAACTGAGGTCAACACTCTAAAATGTCTGAAAAACAGTTAAGATTAAAATCTTCATAACTAAACTGAAAATGTAGGTATATATGTACTTATATGTACACAAAAATGTTACTAAAAATATTATAATTTCTAAACTTTCATTTAAAAATTTGTTTCAATTTATTTAATTAAAACATTCATAAATAAATTGCAAAAAAAAATTTACTTGACAATATTTGTTGGTTAATGCATTGAAATAAAATTGTAGCACTTCATTGAATATTTCTCATCTACAATGAGAAATCAACTTCAACTCTGTTCATTTTTTATTCCCCATTTTTGGCACCTGACAACTACTTGTATTATAGTATCAAGTGTGGCATAGAAATGGGGTTGACAGATCGGGATTCGAACCTGCGACCTACGGATCGATATCGGTCAGGCTAGCCCCTGGGCCAAAGGTAGTCAACATTGAGGTACGAAAATAGTGGTACTGTTACTAAATTTTTCTATGAATTTTGTTTCTTTAGGCTTTAGATATTTCACGACGTAAACGACGGTAAATTAGGAAAACAGATTTAGGACAATTTTTAAAACAGTGATTGTGAGTTTTCTGCTTTTTTCATACATTTAACTATCAACATAATACATACTAAAAGTATTATAACTTCTAAACAGGACAGCACCGTTGGCTCATTGGTAGTATATCTGCCTTGAGAGCTGTAGGGCGTGGGTTTGATTCCCACTCAGGGCAAATATTTTGTGAATGAACAAAATGTTTGTTCTGTGTCTGGGTGTAATGTATGTATTATAAGTATGTATTTAGTAAAAAAAAAAAAGTATTTATGTATTCTATCAGTTATCTGACTTCCTTCACACAAGCTCTGCTTAGTTTGGGGCCAGATGGCGCTGTGTGTATAGTCCTACGACATTTATTTTTTATACTTAAAATGCTAGACTGCTAGAGCCTCAGAAATGATACTTTGCTGGTTTTAATCGTTCTATTGTACTGCCAAGATCTTTTCTAATTTTAAATAAATATGTTTACATAAATATATCACTTTCTTATCATCTCTCTGTATGTAATTTAAAAAAACCGAGCATATATGTATTTATCTGTAAATATATGTATACAGAATACACATCTGTGTGATGATAAATTTTGATTAAGATTAAGTATAAGTATGTAAAAAAGATAAGTGTAACACCATTTTTTAAATAATGTATTAATGATACTCTATAATAAATAATATATCTGTACTAATATTAAGTTATCTGTGGAAATAGTAAATGTTTTTTTAGTACTTACCCCATCGAGCACGTCCCCAGCGACTGCATACACCTTATCATTCCACTCACCCTTGTAAAGTGTCAATTCGTCGATGCCAAACACATCATCTGGAATTTAGGATACTTATATTACTGTCGGTCTGTAGTATGGCTATTTAACTAGCTGCTATTATTTAATTTGTATGTTGAGGAAGTTTTCAGTGAAAGGATGGTTCAGGGTCCCAGACAAAGAAAAACTAACTATTTTTCAACAGCCAGTTTAATATCAAAAACTTAAGTCTTTCTAGACTTTCAGTCTTAACGGGCAAGTCTTGTGAAATAAGGCAATCGATGTGTTTTTGTCAACATTTTTGTGCCGTTATACATCATGTGGAAGTTTGAAATTAATGAATACTATAGTACATATCCTGAATTATTATGCTTGGAGAAAAAATAGTTTCAAACGCTTTTCGTTTCTTTAAATTATGAAATAGAATATGGCCAAATTATTTTTAATCCGTAATCTTGACATCAAAATAATTATAGGAAAGGCGCAATTTTATAGATGCTAACTTTGATGCAGATACATTTAAGGCTTAGACCTTTTATTGTACGTTTTGTTTATTCTATTAGCAGATAAGTACGGATAGTTTGATGAAAATTTCTGATAGTGCCTGCTGAAAATCTCTTTTCTGCGTTACGTCTGTTGCTGTTTTATTTTGGTAGGCGCTACAAACCATCGAGAATCTCTGAATCTGACAATCTAACGTCACGAGTCTCGTGGTCGTGTATAGCACGTCACGAGAGGGCGCGCGGTGGCGGCGGTACCGAGCACCGCGCGCATGCTTCCCGCCCGTTTTGTATTTGACACTTGACACTGGCAAATATTCAAACGCGATGCCAAAACAAAAAAAAAAACTTCTGTCATAATGTAACAGATAATCAATGTAAAATCCGCTTCCGGCAATAGGAATAAACATTCTGTCTCCTTCTTGCTCGTGGCTATAGTAATTTAACTCTCCTTATCTATTTTAGCGTGACGTCAATGTATTCAAATCTAACGTCAGACGTATGTACGTCTATGTGAGTGGAAAATATCAATGTAGGTGTTCAAGCAGAAGTTCCCACGGTCGAGGACTTGGCCCTTAAGAACTTTGTAGGGTATGTTAGAAACAAAATACTCTAAATATTTTTTTACATTGTTATAAATGAGACAATCTCCCGATGGTAAGAGATAACGCATGTACATTGCAGCAATGGTAGGCTTATTCTTATTCAAAGCGGGGGTGATGAGTGCATAATTTCACTAAGTGTGATGCTTGTATGTATTACTGGTTTTTATGATAAAATTCTTATTTAATTACTGTGTAGTGTTTACTATATTAAAATAACTTATGTTAGTGATAAATAATTTATCGAAACTTTCTTACTGAATTCATCAGAGGTTGGTGGCTCCTGTATGAAAGAGCAGGTGAAGCCGAGTGTCATGTCTCCGCGTACAATGTCCACTTCGAATTGGGGCCGTGAGCGCATTTCCGAAAACTCCTGCTTTTCGGCAGCCTGCTGCTCGCCTTCCCCAAATTCTTCAGAGTCAACCGTGTGGTTAACATTGAATGTTATTACGATGCTGGAATTACATTGAGACTTGATCAGTTAAGTTTCATGGCTATGTTCCAAGGCACAGTGTGAAAATGTTCTCAAAATTCAATAGTCCACACCAATATTTAGTCAGAATCAATCAACCGAGCAGAGATAAACATAAATTTGTGCACAAATCACAAAAGTTTACATGTTATGTATTAATTTGAATTATAATGATTCTTAGCAATTTAAAATGCACCATTGTATAATTAGCTATGTAAAGAATGAAATTTGGTCTGAATCAATCCAACAAGTCCCAGTGAAAAACATAATAATTAATCTTATTTATTTATTTAGTTGTAGCATATGGTTCAGTGTACATTTACAGAACAGCACACAGGTTCTATAAGTACGCTATAGTTCACATATTCTTGCCTGCTAGGGCGTACAAATTATCAATATACAAATTATCTTATATAGGATATATTGTTATTAGAATGTGGATGTATTATTATTTATCTTATAGCTATGTATTTTCCTATGTGCATATCCTCGTTATTGACACACCCCATCTTTTCTTCCTCTGATCCTATCCATCCTAAGGTTACCTGGAAGAGCTCGCTTTTAGCAATAAGGTCGCCAGTTGTTACACCTATATTTAAGTTTATTTTTTCTGTTTTCTGTATTTTAGTGTGTACAATAAAGAGTTATCAATCAATCAATATGTGTACAGAAAGTTTAAATGTTATGTATTAATTTGACATTAATTTTTCTAAATTCTATTACATAATTATTATCCATGTACCACTAATTTATGATGTTGTACTATTTTATGTCAAAAATAAACCATTATCTCTCATCTATTCTCTTATAACCTACCAAGGTAGATAAATAAGGTAAGAAATGGTAGGAAAGGAAGGTAATGGTATGGTGCCCATAGGATACCGCTAGACATTGGAATCAGCTGCCCGAGTGGGTGTTCCCCAACGAATATAGTCTGGGTACCTTCAAGTCGCGAGTGAATCGGTTTCTTCTAGGCGAGCGTGCTCCACCGTAGACCGCATCCTCGCTTAATATCAGGCGGGATGGGGGTCAAACGCAAGCCTATCTACTATAAAAAAAAAGGATAGTACATGCAGTGTTACTAGTTTTAAATAAAATATCCTTACGATTCCTCCTTAACTTTCTTGGTGAGGGTGACTTCAGCACCATCTCCTTTTACGACAAAGCCTTCCAGTTCAGTGGGTAAAGTCTTCACCTTCTGTGCTTTGCGTTCCGCTACTATCTCTTCAGTCAGGAACTCAACCAGTTCTCGCTCTCCTGAAGTTGTCATTATTTTCATTTTAAAACTTATAGTAGTGTATTTGTTACTGTAATAGCACTAATGGTAAAACTTAAGATTTTCCCATAAAACCAATTACCAACTCTAAATGGTAAAAGTCTGAACTATGAAAACTGATGTGATATTGAAGCATGAGTTATTCTGCATAAGAAAAACAAACAAGTCTAAACAGTTCTGTGATCATTGTTCATTATGAACCTTTATGACTATTCACTCGGCAATTTCAGGATTTATATTTGTAACACAACTGTTTTTATAATCGGGTTCACTAATGTGTCACCAACACTTTAAATAAAGTATTACATTATAACCAAAATCATCATATGCTTTAAAAAAATCTTGTATGACAAATGTTTTGTTTTACAAATTTAAAAATATCAATATTATAAATTGTGTCAAATGTTATAAAACCTAACAAGGCTAAGGCTTCTCACCTAACCTATCAGAGTCATTCTATTACAGAACTTATTCTCAAAACTATCACTCATTAGTAAATTATCATTAACATTGACAGCCCTGTTGGCTCATTGGTAGCATGTCTGCTTCAAGAGCTGTGGGTTCGATTCCCACCCAGGACAAGCATTTTGAGATATAAAACCAATTGTTTGTTCTGAGTCTGTGTGTACTGTATGTATTATAGGTATGTATTTACAATAAAAAAAAAGTATTTAACTATTATATCAGTTATCTGACTCCCATAGTACAAGCTTTGCTTAGTTTGGGGTCAGATAGCGCTGTGTGTAATGTCCTACAATATATATTTATTTATCTACCTAAATAATCTACCAAATTCTATTGGTAAAAGGCTGAAAAATTTTTTGACTTTACATCTACCAAGTCACATTGGTAAATCCTAAGATTTCTCAATATACAGGGTTTTACATTAATATATGTATACACTACGCTTGCTCCAGTCAGTACACAATTTTCTACTTCACAATAGCATAGCCAAATACATTCCTGCATCAATATGAAAATAAATCAATCAAAAAGTCAATAAATTCAAGTATTTTTGTTTTACTACAATCTACTATTTGGACTAAAACTTTACAAAGGCTATATTCCTGAAATACATGAGAATATAAGTTAGCTTTCAGTCAAAAAGAAAGGTTCTTTACAGGAGTAGGAAAACTTACCAGGAGCACAGGAAAGGGGATATGGGAAAGGACATACCAAGGGGTTTGGGTCTTGGACTAGCCTTCTCTTCTTCTTCTTTATCTAATAGGGAAACGCATAACATTATGATTCAATTGACTCCTATTTAGTTTATTACAGTTTGGTGATGATTAGGACATGGTGCAATCATAACCTCAAAATCGCTAAAATACCGATACCTTTAGTGTGAAGGGCTTTCATGCCGCAGCCGCAACTGCAGGTATTGGAATGGTTATGGAGCAGGCCCATGCCAGCTGGAGGTCCGTCCAGGCTTCTGGAGCTCATGTGCCATATTCCTCGGGTGAAATCACGTTTCACAGGAGCCTGGGTTCTAGACACCAAAGTGCTCGTAAAGCTTGAGTTTTTCACACAACCTTGTATTAGCCTGTGAGCAGATTTAACTAAGCCGTTCATTTTTATGTTTTTTCGCCGCCAAATCAATCAAATAAATTTTAAAAATTGACAAGATAGTTCGACAACCTCCTTTTCGCCGGTCTCACGAATCGCTTGCCAACTTGAAAAAAATAATTTTTTTAAGTTGGCAAGTTCATCTAACCATCTACCCATAGAAGAGTTTTAGCGGGAACGCGGGAAGAGTCGTGTCGCTTCGTTGTATTTTTTTCCAAAACTAGTGTTTTGTCGAGTGTTTATGCATAAAAATGGTGGTGTTTTATTCATAAAGTGCCGAATTACAAGCGCGAGTGTGGGAAAATGATATAATGTGGTGAAACATGAGTTTTCGTGTTGCTTCCAAAACTCCATCGAAGCTTTATAGTAAAGTTGCCACTACTTTACTAAAGCATGACTGGCACGAACTGACACGAACTGGACTTGACTAAGACGACTTTGACGATAACCATAGTTAAGATACAGCAGAAATAACACTGAAGACGAGGCAGTATGGCTTTATAGCTTTAGCCTACCCGAAAGGGCTAATTAACGAATAATCTACCCATAGAACTAAAAAAATGTGACGCAGCTTGAAAGACTGGCTAATTTGTAAAACATTGATATAGCAGGAACATTTTAAAGTTAATTTTTAAGTTTAGAATTTTATTGTTTGTGCAGAAAATTAGTGTAGGGTAGGACAGTTAATAAATTATTTATTGTATGTAGCGTCATTTATTTATTTAATTCTGAGTTCATAGTTTCATCGATTATGTTCCATTGATTTGATTATTATTTGTGATTTTGAAATAAATCGCTAATTTCCGACAAACAATTTTGATGGCTGTTTTTTAGGTTCTTCGTTCCTTTACACTTTTTTTTATTTGATTGAGTCAATGTCGTTTTTTTTTACCATAGCCATAGCACGTCTATGCGTTTTGCCAATTCTAATGATTTTTATTCTAGTCACACATATGAAGTTTTGAAGTTTGAGTTGAACATCATTTGAAAGTTTGAAACTCGGGGTGCAGTGTGTGAAAAGTTGTCTCTACTCATCTTGTTATAATTTAAACAATATAATGAGTAGAAAACGCAAAATTAAAGACGTAATCACAGAGAAATCGTCCCCAATCGATGTTATTGTAGAAGACGTTTCTTCTCATCCACTATGTTTGCATGGACCAACATTATTATTTTCCACTGAAAAGGGCCGATATTATGCATGTGCTTCGTGTAGAGATAAGAAACAGTGTACAATTCATATCGCCGAAGAGGACTGGCAGAATACAGGTGTTAAGAAACGTAATGAAAAATACTACAACCTCATTCCGAAGATAGATAAAGCTGCTGGGTGGCGGCATTTTAATGAGGTTAAATTAATGTGTTTATGATGAACTCACATGATTTTACAGATTTTTCAACAAAATGTTTTCGTCTGATTACTGATAAATTAACTCTTCAAAATTCCTTCACACTTTGAATGTCTGAAGCAATTAAACGAACTTTCAGATCAAATCTCAGCACTACTCAGATCGCGCTTACTGCAACACGTGTCAGGAGTTATTCTTACTCTCCCAGACCAAGAAACATGGTAAAGACCATCAAGTTATTGCTCACCTTTCTCAAGAGCAGATTAACAGCCCATCATCTTGGTTGCCCCCATTGGAGAATGATGCTGTAGAAGCCCAATATATATTTACTAAGAAGTCTGTGAATTCCATATTGGGAACTGTGAGAAATAATAATATTAAGTAAGTAGTAAGTAAGTTAAGTACAAAGATACAAGTAGCGCATCATGCATTATCATTTTGGAAACTGATATGATTTCCAAGATGATGATTTATATTTAAATGAACAAAATACTCAGATTACTTATGAACTCTATATTATGATCCATAGCATGATCACTAGTTTAGTATAACATACTTCAATCTCTGGTTGTCATATTTTATTACCTTACAGTAATCATGGTATATTAGCCTATACAAAGTTAGGAATTAATTATTATATTAGATTAATCTCATTTGACTAAGCTAATAGTAAAATTGTAGACTTGATAATAAAATGCCTATTTTATAATATTCCAGGAGAATCCTCTGCATTGGTACACCTTCAGTCCATGACGCAGCAAAAGCCAGCCTTGATATAGACTCCCTATTATTAGACTATGATAAACGCCATCACCAGTTCAATGATCCCTCTAAGTTTATCTGGTACAACATGTTTAACAATTACATGTTCAATGGAAACGAAGATGAAAAAGTGTTGAAGAATTTTCTAAAGAAATCTAAGTTAGTTGAACTGTTTTTCTACCTAGCCAATTATATAAGGCATAGAAGAGTATACAAATCATTTTCTAAATACTTAGCTTAATTTTTATCTTTTATCTAGTGGCTTTCATAATTCATATAATTCATAATAATCAGTGTGCGAGTGATTTTGTACTTTTTTATTGTATAGATTTGTGCACAAAATATACAATGTACAATAAATAATAAAGTGTAATCTCAACAATAATGCACAGAGGAGGATATTATACATAAATAAATAAATATTGGAGGACATTTAACACAGTGTCATCTAGCCCCAAACTAGGCAAAGCTTGTACTATGGGTACCAGACAGCTGACAGAATACTTAAATACTTTTTTTTTGTAAATACATTATAAAGCAACAGTGAATATGCCATTTGTCTTGCATAATACTTAAATAAACCCAGTAAAAGGACAAAATATTTCAATTTATTGATATGACTTTTGTATAGTTCTGATTGTTATTGTGTCTTATTTTTCAGTGAAGGTATATGCATCATAATGGATCCTCCCTTTGGAGGCAGGGTGGAGTCTCTAGTGCATACCCTGCGAGAACTCACTGCTATGTATGTAAAAGTCTGTGAAAAGCCTGCAGATGAAGAATTACCAGTTGTGTGGACATTTCCTTACTTCTCTATGCCATATATTACTAATATGATGCCTTGTATCAAGATGCACGATTATCAGGTATACTGGCTGTTACCAGCATTATTTTCCCGTTTACATTTTTATTGCACCCACGTCTACTTTATACAAAAGCTTTATATTAGAATCTATTTTTTGTACAAACTTTCGATGAAAAATAGCCAAATGACAGTTAACAGAAAAAATTGATTTATCTGTTAACTGTCATTTGAGAAAATCTGAAATATATAAATCTGAGTACAGTTTTGAAGGCGGAAGTTGTATTACAAGTTTCTTGATTCAGCAAGTAAGAGATAATTACTTTAATTTCACATATTTATGCTTCTATATTGTACGATATACAAAGAAAAGCCCTGGTTTCACATGCATATACATACAGACCTTTTAGAATAAATTCTCTGAATAATATTCAACTCATATCGAAATTTCAGGAAAACTAAGCAAATAAATATACATAATATATGAAATGCTACTTCAATTTACACTATTTACTGGCTGAGATAATATTTTACTTTCTACGACTTTCGAGAATAACTACATATTTAATCTAATTTATACTAAAAGTGTATTGGCAAGCGTAGCATAGGACGCCCTGAGACTCGATATAGTGACGATATACGTAGGACAGCTGGCGGTGGATGAAAGCGAAAAGCCGAAGATCGGGCTGAGTGGCGTGTCTTGGGAGAGGCCTATGTCCAGCAGTGGACTAATATAGGCTGATGATGATGATGATGATACTAAAAGAAAATTCTCCAAAAAATCATTAACTTGCACAACAAAAAAATAACGATATACGATAAGTAAAACAAGATCCTTTACTCATTAATTTCAGATTGAGTACTTGAACCATAAAAAGTTCCAGAGCGAGAATAAGTCAGGTCGAAAGCATGGCTCTCCAGTCCGCATTTTCACCAACCTGCCATTTGTCTCCATCGATCTATCTAATGATAGCAATTACAAGTTCTGTGCAAAGTGCATGTACTACGTATCTGTTTCAAACAACCACTGTGACAAGTGTAAGAAATGTACAAGTGAAAATGGGATGACTTATCGTCACTGCAATACTTGTCACAAGTGTGTGAAGCCAACATATAAGCATTGCAAGGAGTGTGCCAGATGTGTTCAGGAGAAACATCAGTGCGGATTTGTTGTGAAGAGTCAGGTTTGTACTGTTATGTTATGTTAGGTCTGTAGCGATGATAGCTCAGTAGATAACGCGCTCAGTTTGCATGCCAAAGGGTGTGGGTTTAAACCCTAACAATGAGCTGCTTAAAGGAAAACATCGTGAGGAAACCATAGCATGGTGATAGGGTACTTTATTGTACTTGGCTGGCTAGCTACCACCCTCAATCTGCCACCAAGCATCTAGTGGTGTTTCAGCAGCCTCACTTGAGAGCCATTCCAGGCTAAGTGTATTTACCATCTTCGATCACAGTGTCACTCGGCATCAAGGCTTTGGCGGTCAAGAATTAATCTCAAGTCGCCGCACATAGTAAATAGATTCCTACTAGGTAAACATCAGTATATGGTCAGTTATTCTTAATAGGTTAGTGTTAGTGTGTAACTAATAGATTATATCGATTAGTTCAGGCGTTACTTTGCGACAGTTATGTTACGGGAACCAAATAATAGACAAGACACTCATATACTTTTATATATATTTATTTTATATAGTATAGCCATAATTATACTTTTTTGGTAAATACATACATACTAATAATAATATATAGAGAACATAGAGATAACAAAATTAAATGTAGTTGTTCGTCATATATCCTGGGCGGAAATTGAACCTACATTCTTTTTTTTTTTTTTTTTTTTATGCCACAGGTGACAATCAAGCTGACGGGTTGCCTGATGTTAAGCAATCACCGTCGCCTATAGATATCTGCAATACCAGGGGTACCACAAATACGTTGCCGACCTTTTAAGATTCTATTAACATGCCTTTTGAAGAACCCAATGTTGTTCTACAGCTCTAGAAGCAGATGGGCTTACAAGACAGTCAGTTATGACTATTGCAGTAACTAGAAAAAGTCCTGGTTATTGAATAAAACTAATTTATTAAAAACCTTGGCATTAATGCTTATTTTGTATCTCTACTTTGTCTCTGGCTGTAGTTTTTTAAGTTTATCAAACATTTCTATTTCCTAAATTATATTGTTAAACACTATTAATTTATTTGCAGGCGTGTTTCCACTGTCGCATGACAGGGCACAAGAGGTCGGGGTGTCCACAACTAAATGAAGGAACTAAAAGAAAGGAACCAAAACATGTGTAATCATCTCTTTTAATATACAATAAACTATAGTTTATACAAAATGTTGTATACAATTTCACAATATGAGTAAAAATCAGTATTCATGTAGTAGTAATAATATTTAAATGAGCCATGGAGAGGTCCATGCTCGGCATTAAACTCCAAGACCGAGTTCGTAGTACCGATATCCGGCGACGAACGAAAGTTCGAGACGTCGGTATCGCAATTATGAACCTCAAGTGGAGCTGGGCAGGACACGTTGCTAGGCGAAGTGATAACAGGTGGAGTAAGGTTGCAACAGAGTGGTGGCCTAGGCAAGGGAAGCGGAGCGTCGGTCGTCCAGCCGCAAGATGGGTCGACGATATCGTCACCGTCGCGGGTCGAACCTGGACCAGATTGGCACAGGGCCGAGGCAGATGGCATGTAAAGAGAGAGGCCTATACCCAGCAGTGGGATAAAGAAGGCTGTGGATGATGATGATGATGATGATCCATTGATGTTAAATTTAAATATTTAAAATAGACAGAATAATATATACACAATAATAGATGAATTATTATGTACAATAGCTGAATCTATACAACTCAAAAATCTTTAATTTTTTTGCTTTTAAATTGTCTATATAAAACATTTGATAGGTATATATTAATGTGTTATTATGTAGTATAACACACAAAATTCAAAATCAAAATAAATGTTAAATCAACACGATTGCAGTCTAATCTACTAATTACATATATTTTTTGGAATACAAAAGATTTGTATAAATCAACTGAAGCAGTTTTCAAAAGCGATTGTAAATTATTTTGAGTAAAAATTGCTGATTGCAAAAATCTAAAACTAGTTTCTAATCAAAGTAATTAACGAGATGGGTACTCCAAATTGATTCTATTTAAAACTTTCTGTGTACCGTCATATCTGTAAAGAAAATTTTTGCGTTAAATTGTGTGGCTCTGATATGGTTACTGTTTAATTATCCTACTAATATTATAATTGTAAATGTTTGGATGGATGGATGGATGTTTGTTATTCTGTATACTTGGTGGTAGATCTCCTTAGCAGGAGGTTGTCTAGGTAGGTACCACCGCAGTACCAGATATTCTGCCGCTAAGCAGTAGTGTGTAAATATTACTGTGTTCCGGTTTGAAGGGTACTGCAGCTAGCGAAATTACTGGGATGTTGAGACTAACCATCGAAAGTCTCAAAGTAATGAGCGCCAAAGCAGCGATAGCCTTGGACTTTGTTTTGTTACTCAAGGTTCTGTGTATCGTTGCCATGGTCATGGACAGGCATTATCTCTTACCATCAGGAGAGCGTCTCGTTCGTCTCATACTTTTTACAAAAAAACTTTTACGCAAAAACTACTGAACGGATTTGGATGACATTTGATATGGAGGTAGCTGACACCCTGGATTAACACAGGCTACTTTTCATCCTTTAAACATGTAGCAGGTAACGCCGCGGGGCGCAGCTAGTGGCATTATAAATGAATAAAAAACACTGACAAGTGCTAGTCAGACTCGCCCACCGAGTGTTCCGTACAAACTAGTAAGTATGATAAATAGTTCGGGAATTGAATGTTGAACTTTATTTTTTTGTGATTAAATTAAAATTGTAGTTTTTCACATTATTACAATAAAACATGATTTTTCATGCATATTATCGTTAAAACTGTAGAACATTATTCACCTGGCCTCTTTGAGTAGAATCTGTTCTTGCCAGGCGTGCTTTATTGCGGCCCAGCGCGGCATGTGCAGACGGAGCAGCTGCTCCCGGCTCGGGGGCGGCGCCTCTCTCTGGAACATATAAGTGTACGTTGGAGGGTCTGCTGTCTACAACCGAATACCTGCCGCCGTGCGAGGCGCACCTTCCGTCGCCACCAAAACAAAACGTGAAGTCTTGGCTAATGCAGGAATAATTTTATGATTTAAGGGACTATTTTAAGCTTAAAGATTTTTCTTGAATTAATTTAATTATACATAATGTCGATAAGATTTATTTGTAAAGAATATTATCATTAATTTTCAAAATAAGTAAATAATGTTTGACTTGTAACTAGGGTGTTATTAATAAATTATTTGTATTTGTAACGAGGCAACTATGACGTTGGGTGACAATTCATTTCATTGATACGAGATAGACCTGGCACAGAAAAGTGGAAGAAATTGAGCCAGCCGTTTTTTTTTATTGTCTCAATGCTGGGCGTGGGTCTCTTCCCGTTGTGAGAAGGGTAAGGCCATAGTCTTCGCTGGCCAAGTGCGGGTTGGCAGACTTCACAAATCTCCGAGAACTATTTTGATAAGATACATACAGAACAAACATCTATGTTAGTCCTGAGTTGGAATCGAACCTACACCCCTCAGCCTTAGAAGCAAATTTTTACTAAATGAGCCAATAGGGCAGTCAACAACAAAAACAAGGTAAGTAAAGGCGAATTACATAGTTACCTATAGACATACAATAATCAATTAAGTATGTTTTTTTTCATAAATTTTATTCTTAAATCGTTACTAAAGGACTGCTTAATGTAATCATTAAAATACCATGGTTGCGGTCGTAAGTGGCAAATTCAACAAATACTTTGACATAGGGTTACTTTAAGCCGGAAGTCATAAAAATGTACCCAATTTTAAGTTCAAAATGTCTAGATTCTTGAAATACAGTCTCAAATCATCATACATATAAAAATATGAAATCGAATCTGACCGCCTGCGTCCGATAATAAAATTATTTTTTTTATTCCACGAAACCGAGACAGATTGGTTTTATTCTGGCTTTGCTTTGCTTTCGCGTGCTAAGTAAACTGCAGTTGTATAACTCTTGGCTCTTGGACACATTACCGTAAAAGTACCCGACAAGAGCTTGTGCTGCCATCTATGACGTCAGTCGGAACTACTTTTTATAATTTCTCTGAAATTAAATTATAAGATTGCCCTTTTGGTATATCTGCCTTCAGCGCTGTAGGGCGTTGGTTCGATTCCCGCCCAGGACACACATTTTATGGTATAAAGAAGTTTGTTCTGTGTCTGGGTGTTCTGTATGTACTTATTATATTAAGTATTTATTACATGGCCGAAGAAAAAAAAAAAAGAAATATTTATTAACAAAAAAAAAGCATTTATGTATTTTATCAGACTTCCATCACGGCTAGGGGCTAGATGGCGATGTGTGTGTGTGGCTAGATATTGGCATAATTGTGGCAACACCGCAGAAGCCAAGAAGAAAAAGTTGAAGTGTGTTATGTCCTACGATATTTAAAATATTTATATTTACTAGCGACCCGTCCTTGCTTCGCACGGGTGTAATGTAGATTGTAATTTCGTGCATATGCATGTATTATACATATAAACCTTTCTCTTGAATCACTTTGTCTACTGAAGGAAATCGCATTAAAATCCGTTGCATAGTTTAAAAGATCTAAGCATACAGATCAAGCGGGAAGCGACTTCATTCTATACAATGTAGAAAAATAGACGATAAGAAAGAATGGAAACGTGAAAAGTTGAAAGTCACGGATCGGTCGACGACACGGTCTGTGGAGCGAAAAAAAAAAGAGTGATATAAGAAATTAAAATATACAGGGTTACGTGAAACAGTTGAAAAGACTGAAAAGAGGTTACTGTAATCATCATTACGAACAAATTTACTGAGAAAACACTAAGTCTTTAATAGACCATAAATAGTTTTTAAAAATCAGCTAATCCATTCATTTTATTGAAGTTCAATACAATTTTTGCGCGTCGCCGTCGGCTTAGTGCTACCGATGCGCGTAACCCCGTAGATAGTGAAAGTATTTACATAGTTCAAGTTGATGTTGTTTTTGTCGGCGGCTGCTTGCTCGGGCAGCAGGGCCGGCGTCTTCGCCACGGAAGGCCCCTCCGGCCCCGGGAGCTCTATGCCGCCTTCCCAGTCCTCCTCGCAGAACGATGGCCTAGAGTTTATTATGAAATTTTTATCATATAACAGACAATACCATTAAAATAGTTTCTTATAAAATAGAGTAGGTAGTACATGTGTAATTGTGTATAATTATTGGTCAAATACATAATCTCCTTTAATGAAGTTTAAAAATAAATTGACAGTGATGTTTCTAACATGGCTAAAATGTCGCTGTTAATTATTTAGTTAAATCATAGTTTTATAAATATAATGTTATGTCCAAATCATGAAAGCATATAAAAGTTACATAAAAATTAGTTAAATTTGGCTAAAAAACTCAATGCTGAAACTCGAGATCGAGTATAACTAAATATTAGAAATTTTGAAGAAATTTCCGAGTAAAACCGGGAAAATAAGCTAGTATTACCTTCAAAATAAAGTAAAAAGTCGATTTGCAATACAAAAAGAGAACTCTCACACGGTAGGCCCCGACGAGATTCGAACTCGTGATCTCCTGTTTACTAGACAGGCGCTTTAACCAACTAAGCCACGGCGCCGTTACCGCTAGTGCCGAAATAGTTGACTAGATGTCGCAAAACCGTATTTCTACAATTAAGTAACAGTTGTTAGTGATAAAAAAAACAATCGAATCTAAATATTAAAAAAAAAGCAAAACATGATAACATTGTTTTCAACATGAATTTCGCGTTTTATAGCAACATAACAAATTTTGGAATATGCATTTAACACCAAAGAAAAAAACATTTTTTTTTTCATTTTAATTACTCAATAATTTATTGCAACATATGTACATAACTTAGAAGATGTGTAGATTGATCTTCTAAGCTACATCGGCTTATAAACTCGATGCAGACAGTATGTTCGCGCCTTTCTTATGAAGTATTGTATGTTTATTTCATTCAACAGAAATTTAAGACAAAAATAGCCATATTGTATTTACTGTAATGTGATCCATGATGTGGAGTGCTAACTATATTGTTAGACACCATATTTCTTAAGATATGATAATAAATTAATTAAATCTTGAACATAGGTTACTTTTACAAAGAAAATGCTAAAAACTAGATAACTGTTGATAAGACACAGGTATGCAGTCAATAACATATTTTGTGTGCTGTAGAATACTAACCTAGTATCACTATAGTTAGCTTTTGGCTGGTTGGTCATCCAAGCCCTGCATATTGGATACAACGGAGAGTTGTCCTGGAACTGAGACAAGTCAACACTTCTGTCAAATAGCTTCAGTACATATGACTGCCGAGGTGGAGACTTACGTAGAACCTTTTTTGCCTCTTCATCTGACAAGTACACTTCTTTCTTATCTTCACTTTGCCGTCTGTGGAACAACATACTTTTATTTAATGAGTGTAATTATATTTATTTACCAAATAATGCTCTTCTCTCCTGAACTACAGGTTTACCTATTTTGAATGCTATGTGTGTTTACATCTTTGTAAATTTAATGAATACATAAATGTAGCCTAAATATTTGAAACCTTGTATTTTAATGTCAGACTTATACTGGTACTTGTAATAGACAATAATGGAAAATGTTACCTATCTCGTTTAACTGGAGTCTCATCAGCGGAGTCATCCGAATCATCCCGACTTGCTGGTTCCAGTACATCTTTTAAGGCGCCTATGAATCTACCTCTCGCGGTGTTAACGTCTTCTGTAAGAATTAGATGCATTTAAAGCGAAAGACATTCCTTTTTTCGAGGAAGCTTTCATCTTCTTGTAGAAAACCTGTTGTGAGTATAAGATATTGGGGTATATTGACAAACCGACGAAACTCATTATTGAGAAACTGCTTTTAGGCTTTAGGCAATCTGCTTATTCTACAACTTAACCAATATTCTTATACATCACCCATTTTTTAAAATTGGTTAAATTGTAGATTAATTAGTAGTAATTATAATTCAGGAAGAGAACCTCGAGCATCATCACCATCATTTTTTACTTCGGGTTTTGTGGAACTTTTTATTTTATATTTATTAGGTGTGAATAGACGGCGGCGCCTAGGCATTCTGAAGTTCACTATGTGAAACAAAAATTAGTAGCAAAATCGATCACAGAACACAAACAATTGAATTCCCTAGATTTATTGTTCAATTGTTATTTGTAAGAGTATTTCGAAAATAATCTCCATCTGAAATTTTTGAAAAGTTTTTTTTCTTTTGTAAGAAATGACACAGACTATATACTTTGCGGTTTTTTCGTACCTAAAAATGAACCGGTAATTTGCTATCTTTTGGTTGTCTTAATTTTCCACGTTATAATATCGCAACTCTAGCTAAGCTTATTAGTCAGTAAGCTAAAACATAATTTATTAAGTTTCCACATTTTTTATTTGATAAATAAAAACATGAGGATTGGCATAATACATGAACGTGCCATGGCCAAACAACAACAAAAAAAACTGTCAAGTGTATCATGTCAAGGAGTTTTGGCGGGAACACGAAAACAGTCGTTACGTAATGTCTTTTTTACAAAACTAGTGTTTATGTATAAAAATTGTGATAATTTATTCATGAAATGCCGAATTACGTGTGGAAAAGTAATATTACGTGCTGAAACATGACTTTTCATGTTGCTTCCAAAACTCCTTCGAAGCTTATAGTAAAGTAGCTACTACTCTACTAAACAAGGCATAACTTAATTTAACTGGCCCGGACTAGACTTTGACTGTAACTCTAACTAAAGATGTAAGTTGATAACATGAGTTGCAAAACCGAATCAGATTAATTTAATCTGAGCACGGCAGTATGGCTTTACAGTTTTAGCATGCCCAATGGGGCAAATTAAATAATAAAAAAAAACGAACTGTCAAAATAGTTGTGTACAAAAATAACGTGAAATTTGCAAGCTTTCTTTTACTTTTGTACCAGCAATAACTTAAAATTATAGAATTAGAATTTGTCGTAGCCAATGTTTATGAATTACTATGGCTACATCGGCTTATAAACTCGATGCAGACGGTATGTTCGCGCCTTTCTTATGATTTTATCTTGAAGCAAATCTTAAATAAATCCAGTGTTCAATAAAGTAACAATCATTTCTTGCATTCCGCTATGCATACGCGCTTACATGTTTAATTCCTTACCGTCTCGCAGTGAAAGCTAAGCAATAATTCATAAACTTAATTAGTTTGTTGTCAGATGCTTCACTACCAACCAGCTACATTGGCAGCATACCTGATGTTTGCTATTTGCAGACTTTTATGCTGTAGTTTACTTTGTAATGTTACAGTTGTAAGTCATAATGATTCATAACCAGTACATTTCAGGCTGTAAGTTTATACCAGCAACTCAGCGTCCAGATGGAACATGGAGAAAACCAAGACGTGTAAAAGATGGATATGTTCCTCAGGAAGAGGTTCCCCTATATGAGAGCAAAGGCAAACAGTTTAAGGCGCGACAGACTACTGGCTTGCCTGTCGGCCTACCACCTGAGATAGCTGCTGAAAGTCAAAAGAAGAAAGGCCAAGGAGGTGCTATCCAGCCCATCCCTGGCATGCTCATTAATGTAGACAAGAAAAAAAAGAAAAAGAAGACTTCTGGTATGATTAATTCGAATGAAATGAATATTATATATGACATAAAACACAAAGCAAAACTCGTAATATGCGATGGTTTTTTCTCTTTTTTTAATATACAACACAAACTACAATAATTGCAAAATCAACACAATTAATTAGTTGACACTTAATTAAAATTGTGTCGATTTTGCAATGATTGTAGTTTGTGTTGTGTGTATAAAATAAATTAATAAAGAGAAAACAATAAATGTTTGTCTTGGGTGATAAATGGGGATTTGAATCCACATCTAGAAGCAGATGAGACTACTACTAATGCACTAATACGATAGTTTATTGTTTTATAAGAAATTTGAAAGATTCTCACTGTTGCATGTAGAACTTTTCACTCCTGCAGTTTTAAATGACCTAAAATAACTACTTAATTTTGCTTATGCTATGCTTAGGTTGTAACTCCTATACCGATCATCATTTGTCTACCTGACTATGGAAAGGAACTAGTAAAACATTTGGCAGTAACTTGTAAGGGCCTCAAAACTTTTTAGTGATATTAGTTATGATTGTTCACTTTATTTTTGTATTGTCAACTTATGTTTGTCAATTTAATTTTAAGTAAAACTCCACAAAGTTTGACAACTGTTTCTTTTTAGCTGCAGCCGACGAAGCATCAGAAAAACTTGCCAAGTGTGAGATTACAGAGCCAACCTTCAATAGTCCATCATCATCTTCAATATCCAGCAATTCTGCCTCTGCTACTACCGCAGACCCTGTCAAACGACTCAAAAACTTGCGGAAAAAACTTAGAGAAATAGAATTTCTTGAAGAGAAAATTAAAATGGGAACACTAAAAACTCCCGATAAAGATCAGAAGGAGAAATTGTCTAAGAAAAATGACATAATAAATGAAATAGAAGCCCTAGAACCAGAGAATAGTTAATAAAAACAAACTATTAAGACAAAAGTTTAATCATGACTCAGTTCAAATAATTTTAATGATTGTCTTGAGTGTGCATGGAATGAATTCTTTTAATTATAAATTATTTACAAAGAAAAATGTTTATCATAAATGAAGTTTTTTTTATAGTGTTGCATAATTTAACACACCTTTCATTTAATGTTTTTTAATGTGATCTATACTGTTAAAACATATATAAAATATACATATTTTCACATAGACATTGGTAACACACTCAGTGTAAAGAAAACATGTAATATTTAGCTGTGAAAACAATAACAAAATAAGTTCTAAGCTTACATATTTCTAAAACATATGTAAATACAACCAAAAAGTAATATTAAATTTTTCCTTATAACAAAATATGTATCTAATTTTTATTGGCTAGAAGACATTAATGATTGTGTGGACACTGAATTTAATTCCATTTCCATGTTATCTTTCTTTACTGTCTTCTGGTATCTGTAACAAATACATTTAGTATATGAATATATTAACTTTGATCATGTTTAGGTATTTGGTTGAATGTATAACTTTAAAACGTGATAGAACCAGTTTTAGAAACATGTTTTACTACAAAAAATAAAGTCAAATTGATTATCACCAGCGGTATCGATCAGACTACAAGTAGATCACTGGATGCTGAAGAGAAAACGTCACGCTAGAAATCTTTTTGTTATAGGCTATCTCCCTTAGCCCTAGGTCATAGCTCCACAGAACACAATTATTACTTACAAAATTGGTATTCTATATGAATTCATTTCTTGCTTTTTGTCTGGCATAATTGCCCAAACACGCAAGTATTCCTACGGCTGCAATACCCAATCCTAAAACCGTGGCTAGAAAGTCACCGAAGTCGTATCCCGTGGCTGCTTCCACATTGGTCACTGTAAGGAGAGTAAAAACAAATAGACACAACTTCAAATACATTATTATTGCTGTATTTGGTTTACTATAACGAGTTGCGAAAACAGATTCGTAATTGAATGATACACAAGTTCGCAGTGTTGCCAGATGGCTTATGCTCTCGTTCTCCCCAAACTTTATTAAAACACAAAAAAAAAACTGGGAAAATCACAATTAATTTTTGACATCGTACTTTATGAATTTTGCCAGTAACAAATATTTTACAGTATTTAACAAAAAAATTAGTAAAATAAATCACAAGCGGGTCAAACAAACTAAGTTAGAGTTATGTCTGGTCAAGATCTTGTAGAGAAGAAAATTTACGCCACGGTAGTTTAAAAAACACGAAAATACATGTTTCTCCATATTATATTGCTCTCTGACACTAATATACATAATTCGTTGCTTTATGAAAAAGAGATCACTATTTTTTTAATACCTTCAAAAATACTTAATTTGAAAAATATCACTATTCAGTGACATGATTAACGTAAAAATCTAATTCGCATTCCCGGCTAAAATTAATATGTATTCAAATGACAACAACGTGATCTTTTTTAAATGTTGGCTTTGCCGATTGCCGTTTTATTTGTTCAACCAACAAGCTTTTCTCAGCACATCTTTTTGCAGTTCGCAAAATAATTGATTCTGTTATTATAATTGCACAAGAGGCTTTAGTAATATAAATCATTTATAATTGTATCTGTCATAATATGTTCTCCCTTAAATTTCTGTTAGCATTCATTGACTAAGTTAATTTTGAAGTTAGACAATCGATTTCCACGGATTCTGGCAGTTATTATTACTCCATCATCATGCATAGATTTAGTTCTGAAAAATTTATTATGGGATTGGATCTATACAGTGGAGTGTGGGACACTGATCTTATGCTCTAATCCCATCTAAAAGTCAGATATAGCTGTAACGATTTTGGATCTAACTTGTGTCTCCGTCTAAACTAGAATTCTTTACTAACATCACAAAAAAAACATTGAATTAAAATAATAAGTGCATCAAAAGTAGACTCAAAATTCTATCTTATCGCTAAGAGCAATCTCTTCTAGAAGAGCTTCTGATGAATAAAGTATTTAGCGTAACAGGGACGGTGGTATTCAAACATAGTTATTTTATTAAAATTCTTTAAAAATAGATATGTAGATGATTATATTTATGATTTGAGTACATACGCAAATGAATAAATACACTAAATAAAACCATTGATCGGAATGCACAAGCTGTTCTCAAGGATTTAATCGTTGGGTTCGAGGTTCAGAGGGGAACGAAAATTGGTGTGGTAGTGTGGTCCAGCTTACCTGTTAACTTTTAATTGATATTCTCCATATAGTAAAGGATTTGTGCTATTTTGATACCGGTCCTAATATGGCCCATACGATGGCCATAATGAAACATACGAGCAATCCCATGACTGCTGTGTTCAAACTTAAAATTGTACTTATAAAACTACTGAATCCCCAGTCTGCCGCTTTTACATTAGTTGCTGTGAGCAGTGTAAGAAAAATTACATACAATTTGAAGTGCATTGTTATCGAGACTATATGTTAACGCATATTATTCATTGCATAATTTTTTTTACGATTTATTGTGTTTGTAATGTTTGTTGATTTATTGAGGTTAAAAATGTATGAACCGTCATCGACCGTGTCATTTTCTTATTTGTTTTTGGTCGCACTTTGTGCTTTTGCCAATGTACTAGACATTTAAAAAACAAAGTATAATTAGTTTAGGTATTTTACGATAAACTAAGTAAAATAAGTCTAAGCGTAAGTCGAGGCCAAGTCTGGTCATGCGGTCATGCCCTTGTAAAGTAGTACACTTAGTTTCAATGTTTACACACTACTGCTTGGAAACAGAATATCTAATACTGCGTTAGTACCTACCTAGATGACCCCTGCTCAGGATATCGTAAGTACCTATATTTACTGTATTTTAAGATCTCGAAAACGGATTTAACAATTTCGATGAAATATTTGTGTCGATTTCACCCTCAAAACCCACCCTCTTGTTTACTACACTCAGTAAAAGAACAAAAGTTAAATTATTCTTTCATTTACTCTTGGCCTAATAGAGCGTATCTTTTTCCTGCTTTCATATATTAAGTAATAATAAAGACACAAATATATATTCACATCATGTTACAATACTTTCCCATACTTACACGTTATAACTATTTTAAACATTAGCACTTAAAATAAGAGTAACTTTTGGAAAATAATAAAATGTGGTGCTGGTGACATGCTTGTTCCACGTTCCCGCCAAAAAGTCCACGATTTTTCAATAACATTGTAATCCATAGACTAAAGATTAGACCATACTCATTCATTTAGTTGAATCAAGTCATTCGTTCTTTATCGCCCCTTTTCCTTGCTTTCCTCACTTCACTTCACTCCTCACCGCAAGTTTTATCTTCCACAAATGTTGATTCGTTTCGTTGTGAATTTCCAATATATTTCGTATACAATTAAATTAGGGTTCAGACTAGAAGTCAAAGTCGTTTAATGGCTATCAGCATAATCGCTTAAATCGCCTAGTCTTACGATTATAAACGTATTGCTCCTGTAATGAAACTACATTAATAATCGTCGAGTCCTAGTTATTTGTTGGGTTTTAGTGCGTGAAAATGAGTTACAATTCGGGCGGCAGCAGCAGCAAAGGATTTGGCTTCGCTGGCTTCACCATGCCGAAGCGGAATCCTTCGAATGTGTCACTGCATGCTGTTCCTCCGCCAACTTCGACAATGCATTCTGTGCCCCCGCCGACTACAGGCCTTTCGAAGCAAGGGTATCATACAATGAGCTCTATAACGCAGAATGCGGTCACAGGCAACTGGGGCTCTTTGGGGAAGAAACGAGCAAAGACAGAGGATGAGTATGTTGATTATTTAGTACCTACTTATTAACTTGCTCTTTAAGTTGCAGTTTATCTTTGAACAAAGTATCTCATTATATTTCCAATGAAGTCGCAACTTATCATATATCATCAATTGTAGCTGTGCCTATGTTCAGTTGTGGACAGCTGTGTTGTAACAGGATGATAAAGTTTGAATTGTATACATACATTACTGCATAAGGCAATGCGTTTATTTTTCATGTACATACTAACATTTCATGTCAAAATTCTATTTTCTTCATATCTTTCTATTCAACATGGATAAATATATGTATGGATATATTAATGACTACTTATGAAATAAAAAGAACACCTGCTACAAACAATGCACATCTTGACCAATAATAGCATATGCAGAATTTCCCTCTTTGGTCAGGTACTACTTACACTATTTATGGGCCTTTAATACCCATAATCCGAGTAAATCTTGCAACATACATCAGTAAATTATCAGGTGTATGCTGTAGAAGTTGGAGAGTTCCTCTGACTGGAACCCATCCTGGGTATAGAATTTTGTCAAGCTAACCATCAAAATTAATGTGTAAAATTTCAACGATAAAATATAGTGGTACTAATTCAGCTTGCAAAATTGGACTTAAACAAACATACAAACTGCAAATTGAATAAAAGGTTGTAATAATAAATCACAGGTCAATAACAACATCTTAACGGTAGATCTCCTTAGCAGGAGGCTGTCTAGGTAGATGCCACCAGAGTACCAGATATTCTGCCACATATTGACAAAATTTGTGTTCAGGTTTGAAGGCTAAGGGTGCAGCTAGCAAAATTACAGGACTCTTGAGACTAACCATTAAACATCTCAAAGTAATGAGCACCAAAGCAGCAATGCCCTGTACTTTTTTCCTACTCGAAAGTTCTTTGTCTCTCTGCAATGGTCATGGACAGGTGTTATCTTTTACCATCAGGAGAGTGTCTTGTTTGTCTCATTACTATTACTTAAACAAACATGTTTTGTTATGGTTTAAGGTATTTTGATGATGATGAAGAGCCTGCAACACCAGCACTTGCATACATACCAGCTCCTGGAAGCCCTTCATACAATGTTGCCTCTAATTCTAAGGTAAAGCTGAGAAAGTAGAGATTTGTAGGTTGAAATCTGTTTGAATAAAAAATAAAATATTTTCATTTTCATGGAGTTCTAATTACTCCATAAAAAACCTGTAGTAGTCACTTCACTGTCTGTCAAGACCAAAATAATACAAAGTAGTTTATTTACCATTGCCCTTGAGTTATCCAGTTTGGCTATAAACAAGACCTTACAGTTAACCAAATTTGGAATTGGTAAAGTGACTATGATATGAAATTCAATGTATGTAAGAACTTTTTCAACTGATTATCACATTAATACATGAAGCTGCTTCACCATCATTCATGTTCTCATCATTGAACATACCACCCAACTCACTGGAGCTACTATGCCAGCGGCCCAGAGCCTCGCTCCTATACTTCAAGGAGCTGGGTTGGCTTGGGCAGACACTGGTAGGGGGAAATGCACAAAACACACCAAGCAGGATGTTGGTGCAGGACTTATTACCCCCACATTGAATAAAAATAAGAATACATAACCTTTTTCCTTCATGGTGATTTATATTTTTGAGAAAGCAATATTTAGGGGCTTTACTCGAATCATAAAAATCTTATATTAAACCTACACATACAAGTTTGTATGGAACCCTCAGGCAAAAATCAAACTGGCACTTGTCTTGATTAGCAAGGTATTTGACCATAGCATATCTGAAGTCGAGTGACACAAGTAACTGGTAAACACAGCCTGGAATGGTAGCTGACTTATGATAGACAAGCACAAAAATAGGTATTTTTTAATTCAATTTTTTTATATTTTCTCCAGGATGAGGACGAAGAAGACCCTTTGGATGCATACATGGCAGGTCTGGAGCAACAAGCTGCCAAAGACATGGTGACAAGCAAGGAGAATGCAGCCGCAGGGAAAGGAGACAGCGGTCGTGGCACTCGGGGAGACATTGATGAGATGGATGATGAAGAAAGCTATTACAAGTGAGGGAGTTGTTGTTAGTTTGTTTAGCGCAAGTTGTTCTAGTTGATTTGTCCTGAGCACATTTCATAATATGTGGTATATGAGGTACAGTACAAGTTCCTTATTCGCGTTTTCATTATACGCGGGTGAAAAAATTGGAACCCTGTTCTTGTATTCGCGGCTAAAAATTTCATTATTCGCGGATGCAATCGGTAAACAGAAAAAAATATCGGCATCTTTTGAGTATGTATGTACTGTTGGTACGTGCCGAGGCGGCTTTTATAAAAGATGTAACCGAGTGGACTAATTTCAAACTAAAACAAACCTTACTGCCACTTTATTATTTATTTATTTATTTCGATACACACTACATTATATAATTACCACATCATTATGTAAAATACAAAAAAATAAAAATAAAAATAAAGGCCATATTTTGAAACGGCAAATTATTTATTAATGCTACAGCCTAATCTGAATTTAAAGACTTCAAAAGCGACAAAACAAAAAAAAAACAATAATTTTTAAACCCTGGTTTTTAAAGCTGATTTTGATACATATTGGTTCTATTTTGGAACCTTAGAACGTATCCCCTATGATTCCATACTAATTACCATTCCATATCCGCGGTTTCCGTATTCGCGGCATATTTATGGAACGTATACCCCGCGAATAAAGAGCTTTTATTGTATATCATCTATACAGAGAAGACATCTATAAAGAATTATTCGATCTTATGCCGGCGTCTCGGTTCCATCACCGCACTAGCCGCCGCCATCGTATCAAAGCTCATCCACATGTAATTGATTCATGGAAATCGCACACTGTGCGATTCACGCGGTCTTTTTTGCCTACACTTGCAAATTGTGGGATGATCTTCCTTCTTCCATATTCCCGCGGAGTTACAACATTGGGTTCTTCAAAAGGCATGTTAATAGAATCTTAAAAGGTCGGCAACGTATTTGTAGTACCCCTGGTATTGCAGATATGTATAGGCGACGGTGATTGCTTAACATCAGGCAACCCGTCAGCTTGATTGCCACCTGTGGCATAAAAAAAAAGAAAAGAGAATAAATAGTTAAATTACCTAATTTTCAGGCACATGGAAGACAATCCTTTACACAATGGCGATGACGCTTCCGACGTTGAAGTGGAATATGACGAAGATGGGAATCCGCTTGCGCCGCCCAAAAAGAAATATATAGATCCTTTGCCCCCCATAGATCACTCGGAGATAATTTACGAACCTTTTGAGAAAAACTTCTACACACCACATGAAGATATTGAAAAGCTAACATTCCAACAGGTTGAAGAGTTGAAGAAAAATCTTGGAGTCAAAGTGAGTCACCGGTTCCTTGATATAATTTTTTGGAGTTCTGTAGGAACATGGAAAAATCATTTCAATGACATTGTATTATTTTCCAAAACTTGTATTTTGTAAAGTATGTTTTAGTGTTTCAATCATAAAGTGCTGAAATATTGTAGCGATGATAGCTCAGTGGTTACCGCGGTCGGTTCGCATGCCGAAGGGCGTGGGTTCAAACCCCAAGAATGAGCTTGAGCTGCCGGTGAAGGAAAACCATAGCATGGTGGTAGGGTACTTTCTAGTACTTGGCTGGCTAGTTACCACCCTCAAGTTGAAAATCTGATGCCAAGCATCTAACGGTGTGTTCTGGCAGCCTCACTTGTGAGCCAGTTCCATTCCAGGCTAGGTGTGCTTTACCATCATCGACCACACCGTCACTTAACATCAGGTGAGCTGTGGTCAAACACAAAGCCTGTCAGCTATATAAAAAAAAAATATATACACTTGTGTAGGCGTTTTTTTTTTAAATAATTTATTTCTTAAATAAAATGTCACAATACGCCAATTACAATCGTCATTAAAAAAAAAATATGTATAAACAAAGTCATAAGAACTAAACTACTACCATGAATTGGCTGACGCGTCACATTTCAGGTCCCATATTTTTTTACTAGCTGCGCCCCGCAGTGTTACCCGCTACACGTTTTCGGGATAAAAAGTAGCCTATGTGTTAATTCAGGGTCTCAGCTACTTCCATACTACATATCATCCAAATCCGTTCAGTAGTTTTTGCGTGAATGAGTAACACACATCCATCCATCCATACATCCATCGATCGAAACTTACACATTTAAACATTTATAATATTAGTGGGATAAGTAGCCGTCAAGGCATTTCCAGGCATTCAGCCTTAACTACCTTTACGTTTATAGTAGTAATTGCTACGCGCCTTCTTTTTCTAACATGATAATTAAAGTTTGTTTCGACAGATATCAGGGCCAGATCCCCCAAAGCCAGTGAGCAGTTTCGCTCACCTCGGCTTCGATGAACAATTGATGAAGGCCATCCGCCGCTCCGAGTACACGCAGCCCACGCCCGTACAGGCGGCCGGAGTCCCCGCCGCGCTATCCGGACGGGACCTTATAGGTAATGTCATGGCATTGCTAACATAACCTAACCTAAAGTACAAATGTCACAAAGTAATGAGCGCTAATGCAGAGATGTCTTGGATTTTGTTTTTCCATTTAAAGTAATGGGTAACGGTCTCATGGTTAGATTAGATTAGATTATTTATTTATCAAATAAAATTAAGATGTCAAAAAATATTATGTAAATGTCATATTGAGTCAATTAATTAATTGATTAAATAATAAATTTAGATATAGGTATATAGGTTATAGATAGGCGTTATCTCCTACCATCAAAAGAGTGTCTTGTTCACCAGGCTTCAAGAACATTGTGAACAGATAACAAATTAATATCGTATTGTGTTCAGTCAGGGTCGGTTTGTTACAATGTTGTTAGTTCTTATTTTTACTTGTGTATTTTATGTTCGAAAACTGTTTTGTGTCTGTCACAAATAAACAGTTGACTTTTTTTTTTTTTTTTTAATGTAAAAAGTAATGACATGATGTGAAAGTAAACAGTTGACTATCGTAAAGTTCTAAAAAGTAACAAAGAAAAAATGAACAGTAACAAAAACAATCATCATCATCATCATCAGCCTATATTAGTCCACTGCTGAACATAGGTCTCTCCCAAGACATGCCACTCAGCCCGATCTTTGGCTTTTCGCTTCCATCCACCGCCAGCTGTCCTACGTATATCGTCACTCCATCGTCCGGGCGTCCTACGCTACGTTTGTCAATACGCGGTCTCTACTCTAGAATACGTCTACCCCAGCGGTTATCGGTTTTGGGACAGATATGTCCAGTCCAATGCCACTTCAGCTTGCTAATACGCTGAGCCATGTTTTTCTTTTTTTTTTATGTGAAAAATAATGAGACGAACGAGACGCTCTCCTGGTGGTAAGAGATAACGCCTGCCCATGACCATCGCAGCGATACACAGAACTTTGAGTAACAAAACAAAGTCCAGGGCCTCGCTGCTTTGGTGTTCATTACTTTAAGACTTTCTATGGTTAGTCTCAACAGCCCAGTAATTTCGCTAGCTACAATACTCTTCAAACCGGAACACAGTAATGTTTACACACTACTGCTTGGCGGCAGAATATCTGGTACTGCGGTGGTACCTACCTAGATGAACCATGTCTATGACTGAAACAATGAGAGTAACAAATAAATAAATAAATAAAATAAATATCGTAAGACTATACACACAGCGCCATCTGACCCCAAACTAAGCAGAGCTTGTGTGATGGAAGTCAGATAACTGATAGAATACATAAATACTGTACTGTAATGAGAGTAACAAAGTAACAATAAAAAATAACAAAGAAGCAATAAATTAAAACAATAAAGCGTAACCAAGTAAGAATAAAGAGACAATAAATAGAGTTATTGTTTGGCAGGTATCGCGCGCACGGGGTCGGGTAAGACGGCCGCGTTCCTGTGGCCGCTGCTGGTGCACATCATGGACCAGAAGGAGCTCGCGCCCAACGACGGCCCCATCGGCCTGATCCTCGCGCCCACCAGGGAGCTGGCACAACAGGTAAACAATACTACAAATTGGTTACACACAAGTTATATGTATTTTTGTAAATTTGTTATGAAATCGATCCCAAGTCTAGAGTATTTTTTTCATTTATAGCGATGATAGCTCAGTGGTTAGCAACAATGAGCTTGAGCTGCCGGTGAAGGAAAACATCGTGAGGAAACCATAGTATGGTGGTAGGGTACTGTCTAGTACTCGGCTGGCTACCGCCCTCAAGTTGAAAATGTGTCGCCAAGCATTTAACGGTGTGTTCCGGCTGCCTCAATTGAGAGCCAGTTGCATTACAAGCTAGGTGTGTTTACCATCTTTGACCAGACCGTCACTCAACATCAGATGAGCTGTGGTATTTATGTATTTTTGGTATTAGTACGTGACGTCAATTCGCTTCACTTCACGTACGGTATGAGAACAATTGTTATAATAAATAATAAATAAATATCGTAGGACATTACACACAGCGCCATCTGACCCCAAACTAAGCAAAGCTTGTGTGATGGAAGTCGGACAACTGATAGAATACATATATACTTTTTTTTTTTTTTTTTGTAAATGCATACTTATAATACATACATACACCCAGACACAGAACAAACATTTGTTGATACATAAAATATTTGTCCTGAGCGGGAATCGAACCAACGCCCTTCAGCTCTTAAGGCAGATATATTACCAATGAGCCAACAGGGCTGTCAATGTCTGTCTGTTATACACATAATGTTTTATATGGATCAGCCCGGTTTATAAAAAATCCCTTTTATCATTGTGAAAAGGGTCATAGTCCACAACGCTTGCCAAGTGTGGATAGGCAGACTTTACACATCTTCTCAATCACAATTTGAAGCTAGCGGTAATACACACAATTTGGAAAAGACAAGTTCATGCTGTGGCATTCGACACTAGGCTCGCACACTCTCGACACTAGGCTCGCATACTCTCGACACTAGGCTCGCACACTCTCGACACTAGGCTCGCACACTCTCGACACTAGGCTCGCATACTCTCGACACTAGGCTCGCACACTCTCGACACTAGGCTCGCACACTCTCGACACTAGGCTCGCATACTAGGCTTTGCTAGGCTATCGTAGCTTCGCTAGGATGTCGTAGGTTCACTAAAAGTAGTAGTTTCCATCAGTTCCTGTCATCGGTTGGGCCACATCACGAAGACGAAAATTCATTTAAAACAAAGAGCCGTGTATTAATTTAATGAATACAGGGCCAACATAAGCCAAAATAGTTAGAAACACGCACAGGGAGTGGCGCCATCTAGTTCTCACATAATACAACACTTGGACTGGCAAGCATTCGTTTTTATAAGATCAATGTGATTGTTCAATAAAATGTTTTATTCAGATTTATATGGAAGCGAGGAAGTTCGGCAAAGTGTACAACATCCGCTGCGTCTGCTGCTACGGAGGCGGCTCCAAATGGGAACAGACGAAAGCTTTAGAAGGTAAACTCTTGGATTTTGCTTCAATCGGTGACTATTAAGCTGATGTTTCTCTGGCAAAACCTGCCATCGAGTCATCGCTACGTGCGCTGCACAAGCGCCACTGCGTTAAAAATAAAGTATTTTTTTATTAAGTTAAAAAATAAAAGTGTAATTTTTTAACGCAAAAGTAAAGTGAAGTAAGGAAACTATTAACATATATTATACTAGCTGCGCCCTGCGGTGTTGCCCGCTACATGTTTTCGGGATAATTAGTAGCCTATGTGTTAATTCAGGGTCTCGGCTACCTCCATACCAAGTTTCATCCAAATCTGTTCTGAAGTTTTTGCGTGAAAGAGTAACTAACGTCCATCCATCCATCCAAACTTTCACATTTATAATATTAGAGGGATGGTCCCTGAAAATATTACACTCCTTTTTTGAGCAGTTGTGTTTAACTTAGTGGTAGATTTCCTTAGCAGGAGGTCGTCTGGATAGGCACCATCGCAGTACCAGATATTCTGTCGCCAAGCAGTAGTGTGTGAACATTACTGTGTTCCGGTTTGAAGGGTACTGCAGCTAGCGAAATTAGCTGGGCTTGAAATTAGGGCTGTTGAGACTAACCATCGAAAGTCTGTAATAAGCCAAAATGTAATGAGCGATGCATCGCTGCTTTGGCGCTCATTACTTGCTACAATGCTACGGACTTTGTTACGGTACTCTAAGTTCTGTGTATTGCTGCAATGGTCATAGGCATTACCATCAGGATAACGTATTGTTCCTTTTATTGGGCGTGGGTTCGATACCCACACAGGACAAACATTGTGCTGTATGTATCATAAGTATGTATTTATAAAAAAAAACTATTGAAGCATTCGATCAGTTATCTGTCTTCCATAGTACAAGCTTTGCTTAGTTTGGGGTCAGATGGCGCCGTGTGTTCCTGATCCTGCGATATTTATTTATTTTTATTATGTATATATAAAAAAAAATATGTTTGCGTTACAGGCGGCGGTGCGGAGATAATAGTGGGCACGCCGGGGCGAGTGATCGACCTGATCAAGTGTAAGGCCACCAACCTGCAGCGAGTCACCTACCTGGTGCTAGACGAGGCCGACAGAATGTTCGACATGGGCTTTGGTGAGTACCTACGCCAAATACATTTTTTTTGTTTGTTGGCCCCAAACTAAGCAGAGCTTGTGTGATGGAAGTCAGATAACTGATAGAATACATAAATACTTTTTTGTTGTTGTTGTAAATACATACTTATAATACATACGGAACACCCAGACACAGAACAAACATTTGTTTATTCACAAAATGATTGCCCTGAGTGGGAATTGAACCCACGCCTTACAGCTCTCAAGGCAGATATACTACCAATGAGCCAATGGGGCTGTTAAAATCATTTATTAATGACACCAAAGTTACAGGTCATTTTTCCATTCATATTTAAAAATATCAAAATCATTACATATGTCAAAACAATGACAATGAAAATGTCAATGAAGTAATATGTCACGTATAAAATTATTATGTCATTATAATTAAATGTCCATAAAATCAAAAATATTATAATTACTTACTAGTAATTCAATAATCTCGTAGTTTTAAATAATCATCAAAGTCATAAAACGAGGTCTCTTGAAGCCAAGATCTTAGTTTGCTTCTGCGCGCACGCGATGGAAGATGCATCCCGAATGGAGGCGGGTACGCGATTGTTGACCGCGGGCCCCAGAATGTATACCGACCTCTCCGACTTGACGAGCCGGAGGCACCAACTTGACTCCATGTACAAGTGGATGCCTTTTTTTCATTCAAAATAGGTTCGCCTTTAAATAAATAATAAAACAGCGTGTAAAACATCGTGAGGAAACCATAGCATGGTGGTAGGGTACTTTAGTACTCGGCTGGCTAGCTACCACTCTCAAGTTGAAAATCTGCCGCCAAGCATCTAACGGTGTGTTCCGGCAGCCTCACTTGAGAGCCAGTTCCATTCCAGGCTAGGAGTGCTTTACCATCTTCGACCACACCTTCACTTAATATCAGGTAAGCTGTGGTCAAACACCTAGCCTGTCAAACATTTAAAAAAAAAATAATAATAATAAATATCGCAGGACATTACACACAGCGCCATCTGACCCCAAACTAAGCAAAGCTTGTGCTATGGAAGTCAGTTAACTGATACAATACTTATATAGTTTTTTTTGTAAATACATGCTTAAAATATAATTATACAGTACGCCCAGACACAAAACAAACATTTGTTTATATCACAAAATGATTGTTCTGGGTGGGATCCGAACCTACGCCCGTCAGGTCTTAAAGCAGGCATTCTTCCAATTAACCAACAGGGCTGTCAATTATTATGTATATGATAGTAATTTCTTGTGCGATTGCTATGGCTATTTCACACCACGATACGACACTTAGACACCGTTGGCGGGTGAAACCGCCGAGCACAGCTAGTATTTTTTGTAAACAAAAAAAAAAAGAAAAGCTAGTAATTTCATGAAACGCAAGAACTGAAATTCACGAGTAAATGTGTACATGAACTTTTTTATTTGTTTTGTTTAATGTTGACCATAAATTAATCTGGAGTGGCACTACAAAGAATTGGGTGGCCGAATCCATTGATGGACTACGGTAATGCTGTTCACCCCATGAATTTTGCCTCTCGGGGTGATGGTTGCATGAAACCTTCAGTGCACGAACCTGATTCTCACCCGACCGGTATGAAAGATTTCAGAACAAAGTACTCAGAGGCATATTGAACGCACCTTGGTACATAAGAAACGTCGACCTCTATCGGGACCTCAAAGTGGACATGGTCGCAACCATCATTAAAAAATACGCTGAAGCTCATGAAAATAGACTTCATCAACATGTGAATGTCGAGGCTATCCAGCTCCTCGACAACACGGATATAGTAAGAAGACTAAAAAGGACAAAACCTTTTGAGTTAGTGTATTAAGTTAGTAATGTCAGTGCAGTGAGTACTACATATTACAGAACACATAAACAAAGTGTCTTCCCCTTAATAGAGACAGTAAGAAAAGTGTCGATGGACGCATTCTTCGATTATACTGTACTTAGCAATTTAAGTTATATTAAAATTACTTATTAGTCTCAACTAGGCTAGATTGTAATAACAATGAGGTATCTAACAACAAACAGATACATCATTAGAAGAAAAAAAAAACCCGACCGGTATTTTGTATGAGGACAGCGAGTGAGGAGCGTCGTGTGTTCCGCAGAGCCGCAGGTGCGTTCGATCTGCAACCACGTGCGGCCGGACCGGCAGGCGCTGCTGTTCTCGGCGACGTTCCCGCGGCGCGTGGAGCGGCTCGCGCGAGACGCTCTGCACGACCCTGTGCGCGTGCAGCACGGCGCCGCCGGCGAGGCCAGCGACCTCGTCACTCAGCACGTCAGGTACACTTCCCGAGGCCAGCGGCTTCGTTACTAACACCACGTGATGTAGTTCTGAGATCATCGTCCTCGTCACTCAGCAGGTAAAGTTCCAAAGCCAGCGACGTTGTAACGCGCCTCGTCCAACACCCTTCAGTTCCATTCCAGACTAGGTGTGCTTTACCATCTTCGACCACACCTCCACTTAACATCAGGTGAGCTGTGGTCAAACACATAGCCTGTCAACCATTAAAAAAAAAAAAAAAAAAGGGTAGCGACGTTGTCATTCACAACGTCAGGTACAATTCGGTATGTAAAGTTTTTTTTTGTATTTATTTTATATTTTTTACTGATAGTAAACTTTATTTTATGAAACTAATTTGAATATTTTGGCTTTCTATGCGGTAGTTTAATTCTAATACATTTTCAAACTTTTTATAGTTATGACGTCATAACATTGGCTGAATATGTAAAATATGTACCTTTTTTAGGCACTGAAAGAATCCTTATACAGCCAAGGACATGACGTCATTAGAAGTTAATTGAAAGTCAAATTTATTTTATGTATTTTATTAAAATAAACCCCGGCTCATAGTTTAAAGAGTTTTAAACGGAAAAATCATGTACAGGAATGTAATATTTCGAAATGGTTTTGGAATCAGCAAAGTATTTTTTTTCTTTACATACCGAATTCCGAGAGTGACCTCGTTGGTTACCACGTCATGTATAATTCCGAGGGCAGTCATCTCTTCACTCGGCATTAAGGTACAGCTCCTGCGCCGCGCAGATATATGTATGCAATTTGCAGCCGGTTAGCAAACAACAGTAGCTTTATAGGCGCTTTATAACAATAGGGGATAATATTTCAATAAACCAGCGATAAATTGTGATTGTTCCAGAATATTCAGTAAACCAGAAGACAAGTGGCCGTGGCTGCTGGCGAATCTGGTTGAATTCCTCTCCTCAGGCAGCGTGTTAATATTCGTTACCAAAAAGGTAATCCCACTAATATTATAAACTAATTATAAACTGCGCCGTGAGGTGTTACCCGTTACATGTTTTCAGGATAAAAAGTAGCCTATGTGTTAATGCAGGGCCTCAGCTACCTTCATACTAAAGTTCATCCAAATCCGTTTAGTAGTTTAATATTGTTAGTGGGATGTGAAAGTTTGGATGGATGTATAAATAAATAAATAAATAAATAAATAAATAAATAAATATGTATGTGTGTCGTGATGTATGTTTGTTACTCTTTCACGCAAAAACTACTAAACGGATTTAGATGAAATTTAGTATGAAGGTAGTCGAGACCCTGGATTAACACATAGGCTACTGATCCTACTGATTTATCCTGAAAACATGTAGCGGGTAACACCTGAGGGCGCAGCTAGTAATTAATATTTTACTTTGGAAACTGACGTTGTTTTGACACATTTTTTGTTTTAATAGGTACGGGAATACTCACGTTTAATTTTATCGGAAACACTGACTGTAGTTTAATAGTTTAACTAATACATATGCAGCTTTTTATCCCGAAAACATGTAGCGAGTAACACCGCGGGGCGCAGCTAGTTTAAAAAAAAACGAATGCATACTAATAATAACTTTTTTAATTTATAGCCTGTGTCACTCAGAGAAATACATACATGTAAATCTGTTTAGACATTTAAAAGCTATGGTAGAACAAATAAACTCGCATACATAAATACATGAACCCTGAAAACATTATGTTGAAGTGGCAGTGGGCAGGGCACATAGCACGCAGAACTGATGGCCGATGGGGCTGCAAAGTTCTGGAGTGGAGACCACGGACCGGCAAGCGCAGCGTAGGACGTCCACCCACAAGGTGGACAGACGACCTAGTAAAGACCGCAGGAACGCGCTGGATGCGAGCCGCTTCCAACCGGTCTTTATGGAAGTCAATGGGGGAGGCCTATGTCCAGCAGTGGACGTCCTACGGCTGAAATGATGATGATGATGAAAACATTACACTCCATTTCTGGTCTATGTAAAAAAAGATTTGATTTCTGAATGAAAGTGTATGAAACTGCAGGGCGCCGCTAGTTTACTGTAACGTGTTTATCCATATAGCTAGAGGCGGAACAAACGGCGGCGAATCTCGGCGTTCAAGAATACGACGCTTTGCTGCTCCACGGGGACATGGAGCAAGCGGACAGGAACAAAGTGATCACAGCATTCAAACGGCAAGAGAGCAACATCCTCGTCGCCACTGACGTCGCTGGTAACCTACCTTTCTACCATATTTATTTAAATTCAATATTCTAGTCAAATGTGTCAAATATAAGTGCGAGTCGGACTCGCGCACGAAGGGTTCCGCCCCGCGCTTATAAAGCACCGCTGTCAAGGACGATCACTCTTCAAGTCAAACATTACTGTGTTCCGGTTTGAAGGGTACTGCAGCTAGCGAAATTACTGGGCTGTTGAGACTAACCATCGAAAGTCTCAAAGTAATGAGCACCAAAGCAGCGATGCCCTGGACTTTGTTTTGTTACTCAAAGTTCTGTGTATCGCTGTAATGGTCATGGACAGGCGTTATCTCTTACCATCAGGAGAGCGTCTCGTTCGTCTCATTATTTGTCACATAAAAAAAAAAAAAAAAAAAAAAGTCAGGTCCCCTTCGTCTGGCGACAGCCCAAGCCGAGGTCCGTACCACTTTGGTGCCCTTGTGCTAGTCGTCCTTAACACTTGGGCTCAGCGCCCTTTGCGCTCGCCACAGTCCGGTGACGTTGTAGAGGCCATCTGCGGCCAACAGCATTAGTCATTAAAAAAAAAAAAAAAAAAAGGACGATCACTCAGTCTCGACCAAGCGCTCGATGAGTCAACACGTCCTGAGGATGCCTCGTGTAGAGGCGACACACGTGTCGGCAAGTGGTCACTGCAGCGAGAGAGGAGGATATTAAGACTTGTGGTTATTTTAATTAGATTTTTGTTAAATTATAATTTTAAAGTTTGTGTTAAATTATTTCTAGATATTAAGTAAGATTATGTTTTTAAATAATAAATTATTGTCAAATCAGTAAAATGCAAGTCCTCATCACTGTTGTAACTAAAACGTCTGTTAAGCGGAAATAAATATATACCATGAATATTCGAAGGGTTCCGTACCGTTATCTATAAAAAAGGCAAATAAAACAAGTTTTTTGTGTGTTTTTTTAGTTGTTTATTAAGATCTATGTTTAGTCTTACCGCTTGACTAAATATCATCATCATCATTTCAGCCGTAGGACGTCCACTGCTGGACATAGGCCACCCCCATTGACTTCCATAAAGACCGGTTGGAAGCGGCTCGTATCCAGCGCGTTCCTGCGGTCTTTACTAGGTCGTCTGTCCACCTTGTGGGTGGACATCCTACGCTGCGCTTGCCGGTCCGTGGTCTCCACTCCAGAACTTTGCAGCCCCATCGGCCATCAGTTCTGCGTGCTATGTGCCCTGCCCACTGCCACTTCAACTTGCTAATCCGTTGGGCTATGACTAAATACATCACATCTCCCGTCTGTTTCTTAAGCTTTCTATCGTATTTTTCTTTTCTTGGTTGCCTGGAAGAGATCGCTGTTAGCGATAAGGCCGCCACTTGTGGCACTAGTTAATAAGGTTTTTTGTTCTCTATACTCTTTACTATATATGATGTGCACAATAAAGAGTTATATCTATCTATCTATCTAAATATGGAACTTGTCAATACGAACAATGTGTTTTGTCCCCTAGCTCGAGGTCTGGACATCCCTCACATTAGGACAGTGATAAACTACACGATAGCGCGCGATGTCGATACGCACACGCATCGCGTGGGGCGTACCGGGCGCGCGGGCGTGCGCGGCGCCGCCTACACGCTGATGGCGCGCGACCGCGACCGCGAGTTCGCGGGCCACCTGCTCCGGAACCTGGAGGGAGCCATGCAGGTAAACGTCATCCGTACATGGTGGATGTTCCCCATGTACGCAAAAAGCGTTTTGATTCCACATTTTTCATTCACACAGCGAGGTTGTGGAACTCTCTGCCGGAGTCTGTGTTCCTTGTTAGGTACAATATGGGTGTCTTCAAATCTAGAGTAAATAGGTTCCTTCTAGGTAAGCGTGCTTCATCTTAGACCACACTACTGGCAGAGTATGGTCAAACGCGCACCTATTCTGAATGAAAAAAAGGCATGTTACATATCTGTGTACTAGTGTACTACAGTGATGTGTTGCTTTATTCTTTTTTTTTTACAAGATTTTATTGATTTTGGAATTGCACTTTGTGTTTTGCCATAGGCGATAATTTCAATGTTTCAAATTATGGGTATAATGAAAAAATTAAATAAAGTTTAGTTATAGTCGAAGTTAGTGGAATTTTATTTATGTTTACTCTTAGTTTTTTTAATGTTTTTTTTTTAATTCAAAATATGTTCGCGCTTGAGCACACTCTGCCTGATGTTAAGCAGTAGTGTGGTGATGTGACTTATTTAGTTAATTTATTTAAGGAAGTCTATTGGAACCCATTACTGTCCGTTTGTCTGATCTAAATTTAATAAGCTTTATTTTTTAAACATAATTCGGATGTAACAAATTATAATTGATATTAATAATAGGCATATACTCTTGTATCTAAACTTTTATTTCAATATTAAAACTATTATTATACATGAACTAATAAAGCTTAATTAAAAGTAAGATTTGAATAACATTCGCTATAGTATTGTAGTAGGCTAAGTAGACTTAACGTGAGTTTTCATTTCGGCGAATGTATTCTAAATAAATAAAAATCGTAGGACTATACACACAGCGCCATCTGGCCCCAAACTAAGCAGAGCTTGTGTGATGGAAGTCAGACAACTACAGAACACCCAGACACAGAACAAACATTTGTTTATTTACAAAATGTTTGCCCTGAGTGGGAATCGAACCCACGCCCTACAGCTCTCAAGGCAGATATACTACCAATGAGCCAACCGGGCTGTCAATGTTCAAATTCTCAACTCGTTTCTGCTTGCAGGAAGTACCCGAAGAGCTGATGGCCTTAGCTATGCAGTCCGCCTGGTTCCGCAAGTCACGCTTCAAGAAAGGCAAGGGGAAGAACCTAAACATCGGAGGTTGCGGTCTAGGGTGAGGATGTCTCATTCTTATTACAAATGTGGACTTATATTTATCACTTGCATCTTTTTTTATTTCTAAACAGCTTGCGTTTTCCCGCCTGATGTTAAGCGAAGAAATCGATTCCGACTTGAAGGCAATATTTTACATAACCGTGCGCGGAATAGGTACTATGAATTAGTTTTTTTTTGTATAAACAGAAAAGAAAGAAAAAAGAAAAAAAAATCTTTATTTGCGTACATTAGAAAATAAGTAATGCATTTTTCATTACTCCTACTCGGAAAGTAGGTCTGAAGTTGTCTGAGGAGCGGGTTGAAAGTAATACTTTTCAGACCTAGGGAGGATCGTTTACAACTGACAGCTGTCAAATTATTAAAAAAAAACTAGTTCTTTTTTTTTATATCTCTATTGAAACATGTTTCAATTTTCTATACAGCCACACAATTACAGCGCGATGTGAAATTGAAATAACATAAGTTAAGTATTAACTAAGGATTTTTTTTTCACAAGACTTTATTACATTTTACGTTCGACTATTTCTTTAAAATTACATTAATTGGGCAAAATATTTACCTCGTTTTAAATGATAAAGATATTAGCTGAAAAGCTGGCCGGCCACAAAAAATAAAAAAAATAAGCGGCAATCGCATCTATCCTATAATTTGTTTTGTTGATTTATCTACACTAATTATAAAGAGGAAAGAGTTGAGTTAATGTTTTGTTTGTTTGTATTGAACAGGCTCCGAAACTACTGAACCGATCTGAATAATTCTTTCATCATTAGAATGCAACATTATCACTGAGTGACATAGGCTATATTTATATTGTTAATCGAGTTTTGTTTTCCCGTGCGAAGCCGGGGCGAGCTGCTAGTGTAAAATAAAATTTACTCATTTTATTCTTAAGCCAATTCATGTTTTACTTTCCATGTATTCGTACTGAAAAGCATAATGTTTAGCTCAGGTTAAAAAGTTATTTAGTCTTTAATTTATTGGGCAAACCCCGTCTCGGGACTGAATAAGTTACTTTCACCCCTAGGGTAACAATGTACTATTAAAGTTTGTCGGGTTGTCAGGTACAAAGAGCGGCCGGGTCTCCCCCAGCACATGGACGATGCGGGGACGGTGGCCATCGTGGAGAGCACGGGCGCGGGGGGCGGGGGGCCAGCTACAGACCGGCTGGCCTCCCTCAAGCAGGCGTTCCGCTCGCAGTATAACCAGGTATGGTGTTTAGCAACGGCTCTGTAAAATGTGTTTTTTTTTACATTAAGTAGATCTACGTTTGGCCACCAACTCGCCTGTTGTAATGCGATGCGGCACTATTGTCAATATTTTGACGAATTTAAATATTTTTAATACAAAACGTGCTAGCTTTACGAAGGTCGGATGATGATTCCCTTGCCCATAGCGCAAAAGAAAAAGCCAATATTCTTGGTTTTCTTTTTGCCCCAAACTCTACCCTCGACGATGGGGGCACCACACCACCCACTATTTTGCGGTGTGATAGTTCCATGCCAGAAGTACGTTTTACTCAAAAAGCGGTACGGAAGGAACTAATGTCCCTTGATGTGCGGAAGTCGAGTGGGCCCGATGGTATCCCGGCCATCGTGCTTAAGTCCTGTGCTCCCGAGTTGGCTCCGGTCTTAACGCGTCTTTTCCGGCTTTCCTATTCGACAAGATGTGTGCCATCTTCGTGGAAAACTGCCCTTGTACATCCAATCCCTAAAAAAGGAGATCGGTCTGATCCCTCTAACTACAGGCCCATAGCTATTACCTCTCTACTTTCTAAGGTGATGGAGCGTGTCATAAATACTCAGCTCCTAGGTTACCTGGAGGAACACCAGCTGATCAGTGACCGTCAGTACGGTTTTCGTAGCGGCCGATCAGCTGGTGATCTTCTGGTATATCTCACTCACCGCTGGGCTGAAGCCGTTGAGAGTAGAGGGGAGGCGCTTGCAGTTAGTTTGGATATTGCCAAAGCTTTTGACCGGGTTTGGCACAGGGCGTTGTTGTCTAAGCTACCATCTTATGGCCTTCCCGAGGGATTATGCACTTGGTTTGCCAGCTTTCTATCTGATCGGAGCATAAAGGTCGTTGTAGACGGTTCTTGCTCCGACTGTATGCCTATCAATGCTGGTGTGCCGCAAGGGTCTGTGTTATCGCCGACACTCTTTATTCTGCACATCAATGACATGTTGCTGAATAGTAGCATGCATTGTTATGCAGACGACAGCACTGGTGATGCACAATATACCGGTCGTGCTAGTATCCCTCGTGCCGAAGTTGAAGAAAGTCGGAACAAACTAGTGTCTGAAGTGGAGACTGCGCTTAAGCAAGTCTCGGATTGGGGTCAATTGAATCTCGTTCAGTTCAACCCCAAAAAGACACAGGTTTGTGCGTTCACCGCTAAAAAACCCTATTTGTTGTTGCTCCTCGTTTTCAGGACACTCCCCTACAGGTTTCGGAGGGCATTGGTATACTGGGCGTTGACATTTCTGCAAATGTACAGTTCCGCAGTCATATTGCTGCTAAGGCCAAACTAGCCTCCAAAAAACTTGGTGTGCTCAATAAGGCAAAACGGTACTTTACGTCTGGTCAGAGACTCCTGCTGTACAAAGCGCAAGTCCGACCTCACGTGGAGTACTGTTCACATCTTTGGAACGGAGCACCCAAGTATCAACTTGAGGCCCTCGATGCATTACAGCGTAGAGCTGTCAGAATTGTCGACGACTCTGGGATCACCGATGCCCTAGAACCGCTCAGCTTGCGTAGAGACGTCGGGTCTCTGTGCGTATTCTACCGCATGTACAACGGGGAGTGTTCTGAAGAACTATTCGATCTTATGCCGGCGTCACGGTTCCATCACCGCACTAGCCGCCGCCATCGTATCAAAGCTCATCCACATGTCATTGATTCATGGAAATCGCACACTGTGCGATTCACGCGATCTTTTTTGCCATACACTTGCAAATTGTGGAATGATCTTCCTTCTTCCGTATTCCCGCGGAGTTACAACATTGGGTTCTTCAAAAGGCATGTTAATAGAATCTTAAAAGGTCGGCAACGTATTTGTGGTACCCCTGGTATTGCAGATATCTATAGGCGACGGTGATTGCTTAACATCAGGCAACCCGTCAGCTTGTTTGCCACCTGTGGCATAAAAAAAAAAAAAATAAAAAAAAAAATATTGTATGCCCAAAAGGGTAGCAATTGATACATTACTGACCACAATAAAATAATTTGAATTTTGCCTTCTTCGACTGCCGATATATATATTTATTATATATTATCTCAGTTCACAGCATCATCGGACCACTCATGGGAGCAGACCATGTCGGGTCCGCAGCCCGGGATAACGGCGCCCGCGGCCTCCCAGCCCGCCGAGCCCGACACGAAGTCCGATCGCGTGCGCAAAAGCGGCAAGCGGAGCCGCTGGGAGTAGCATACTAGCATTGTATATTAGCGACTTATACTCGAGCCGGGTTAACAGTAAGTCCCACAGATGCACCCGATTGTGAGAAACGAAGTACATTGTACACCAAATGCCTTACTTAAAAATACCGCTCAAAGTTAAACAACGTTTGGTAAGTATTGCATACTTTATTTCCGCATATCGCGTAGAAATTGACATTTGTTATCATAAGTAGAGATTTACTACGATAACATGGCCCGCCCCTCCAAATTACTGTTTTAATGTGTGTAGTCACATCCTTAAGGTGGTTCGATTTCCATACAAAGAAATTTTTGCCATTTATGGATAAATGGAGCATAATTTTACAGTGAAATCACAGCTACTGGCATTTATTTTGGTCTTTATTTGCGGTAAATCACAATTGCTTGAACAAAACAGTAGATTATTAGCATAAAATCAAATTTATGATTTTTGAATAAAACAGTAAATTATGCTAATAATCTACTGTTTTATTCAAGCAATTGTAATTTACCGCAAATAAAGACCAAAATAAATGCCAGTAGCTGTGATTTCACTGTAAAATTATGCTCCATTTGTCCATAAATGGCAAAAAAATATTTGTATGGAAATCGAACCCACCTTAAAGAAAGAGTTTGTATGTAGTTGTACCTAATTATTTATTCGTCTTCAGTAGCACCAGATTTGTTTGTCAACTTACCATAACTAGTTGACCGCGGAGGACAACGCACGCGTCATGTTCATAGAGTGCGTCGGTGCAGCGCCATACTAATAATAAAGAGCGATTAATGAACGCCACTCGTCGACACACAAATCCATGGATTTGCTAGCTCGTCTAGGTGTTTGACGGCAGTACTAGTAAGCGCACATGCGTGGTGGTCCGTTGTAAATACTTTCAAATGTTTTGAATTTTGGTGGGGCGGGTCATGTTATCGTAGTAAATCTCTACTTTGTTTACTAATAAAGATTTATACGCGTGGGGTGTACTAAGCCGAAAAAGATAATTATTGAATTTTTCCACGGGCACAACTTAAAAAAAAAAAAAAAAATACAGCTGTTCTATAGAAAAAGTTCGTTGACCCTTGAGCAAATGTATGGAGTAGCTGTTTTTTACACGATTTTACATTAAACCCATAGTAAAAATTATTCATATTGATTGATAGACTCTTTATTGCACAAACTTAAAAAAAAATACAATACAGAAGAAATAAACTAACATACATAAACATATATTGATGATTATAATGATTAATTATTGATTAATTTTTAATGATTATTTTTTATATACTTACTATATTATGTTTAATTTTTATTTTATTTTTATTTCTTATTAGTGTTACATCTCCCGTCTGTTTCTTAAGCTTTCTATCGTATTTTTCTTTTCTTGGTTGCCTGGAAGAGATCGCTGTTAGCGATAAGGCCGCCACTTGTGTCACTAGATAATAAGGTTTTTTGTTCTCTGTACTATTTACTGTATAATGATGTGCACAATAAAGAGTTATATCTATCTATCTATCTATCTATCTATAATAACTTCCTTTCGGCAAGCATACCCCAAGCATATGTACCCTGTTTCTATTTATTTATTTTATCAAATGTGTAGTGAAATTAATTGAAAGGGTTGTGGCAATCTATTGTATCAAGTATTTTAAAATTGTATTTAAATATAATCAATCAAGTCATGGTCAAAGTCAAGCGGAGGAAGTCATGTAAGCTAAGTCATAACAAAATGAGGCAGTCAAGACTACACGAAGTCTTAATAAAGTTTCTAGGGTTTGAATAACCAAACCAATTATTTTTTTTCATTTCTGAATACTAAGACGAACGAAACGCTCTAATAATGGTAAGAGATAACGCCTGCCCATGACCATTGCAGCGATACATATAAGTTTAAGTAGCAAAATTCAGGGCATCGCTGCTTTGGTGCTCATTACTTTGGGACATCCTATGGTTAGTCTTGATAGCCGTACAATGTTGCTGCAGTATTTTACGAACCAGAATACAGTAATGCTTACACACTACTGCTTGGCAGAATATCTGATACTGAGGTGTTACCTACCTAGACGACCTCCCGCTACCTACTTTGTATATTTTATGATTTGTTTTTTCACAATTGACTGCGTTTGTCCGAATATTTTGCATGGCTCGGGTATACTCATATAGCTAGCGTACAAAAGAATAGGTTTGGTGAAAGGCTGAGAAGGATATACGTTAAGGATTTTACTTATAAATCTTTCTTAAAGTTAACTTAAGTATAAAATTCTCTGATAACTTGATGTTGACTTAAAATTTCACGCGTTAAACGAGATAGGCTATTTTAAGCGTATACTTTAATCAATGTTTATAAGTAAAGTCCTAAATCTCAACTACGATCGGATGTCCGTTCATTGCTGCGGTATATCTGTGAATATTGACGCTATGTTTGAGATAAGTAGAAAACTAGTTTCGCCTCATGGTTTCACTTGGGTGTAATTTTTAGGACGAAAAGTATTCTATGTGGAGAAATATTTTTGCATATATATTTACTTGACTTATGCGTCACCCTATTGCGTTGCCTAGTATTTTAAATATATAAAGTTACCAGTTGCGCCCCGCGGTTTCACCCGCGATTTGCGAGATAAAAAGTAGCCCATGTGTTAATCTATGTTATAAACTATGTATTATTCAAAATTTTATCCAAATCCGTTAAGCTATTTCAGCATGATGAAATAACAAACTTGTAAAGATTTTTTTTTGTTGACAGGCTAGGTATTTGGCCTCAGCTCACCTGATGTTAAGTGAAGGTGTGGTCGAAGATGGTAAAGCACACCTAGCCTGGAATGGCTCTAAAAATATATGCGCTTTCGTTTTAATATTATTAGTGTAATCATGTAAATTTTGTTAAACATGTCACAAACAAAGTCAAAAGTGAGTCATGATGAAACTTTCCTACACCGTAGTAAAGTTGTGACTTAGCAGTACCTTCATTGTCCACTCAAGTGAAACCATAGGACGTAACGAATATTTTTCATAAGAGAATATCATATTATAGCGTGTTTATTAGATACAACAAATTCGTATTCTAAGCTAAAAATAAAATATGTAAAAAAAATAGTCAAAGCAGGTTTTTATTTAAATTATTTCAATGCCAGAAAGTAAATTAATGTATATTTTGAAATTATACATTATACATTAATAGAAATAAATGAAATCCTGGAATTAGTCTGGTTTCCAATCTGGAGGTTCGTGGTTCGAATCCCACGGTAGGCACATCTGTCTATTCTTAATTATGTGCGTATTGCCGATAACTTCAAATGGTGAAGGAAAACATCGTGAGCAAAACTATTTATCTGAGACTACATAAAAAAAAGAGACCCACGCCCAACAGTGGGATAGTTTACCCAAACTGGGATCATTCGGAGAAATAAATGTATGTGTCCTATGGGGAATACGCAAATGACCCAATTTATTTTCTAATTCTAATTCGAACGTATGTATCTAGTTATTAGCTACGACTTCTATTTTAAGTTTTGACTGGATGTCTTTTTATACATGTAAATAGAAATAAAGTACTGTTAAAAAATTATTGGTTTTACTTTTTAAATCCCGACCCTAAATAGGAGCGTTATAGGTTCTTATTTATTTGTTTATTTTTTTTTATGTAAGAAGTAATGAGACGAACGAGACGCTCTCCTGATGGTAAGAGATAACGCCAATCCATGACCATTGCAGCGATACACAGAACTTTGAGTAACAAAACAAAGTCCAGGGCATCGCTGCTTTGGCGCTCATTACTTTGAGACTTTCGATGGTTAGTCTTATAGGTACATGGCATGGATTATTATTATTTTTTTTTAGTCGTATATTATTTATTAATTTCAAACCCATAAGAAATTCCGATTTACTAAATTAATAAAAAGTGTCAAAATTAATTAAATGAAATTATCAATAATAGTGTCAATCGATCAAATATCTTATGAAACTAAAACAACCCGCCCCTGACCGTTCCCGGTGCAAAGGTGCCCATCACACTCGCCGCATTCCCATGCTGATTGGCAATGGCCAACCAATGGAAAAAATGAACGAAAATTATTTAAATAAAAAAATGTAGTAAATAAATGTCAAATACAAATATTTTATTGATAACACCAATGTTACAAGTCACTTCAAAATTTTAAACATGTCATTAAATGGGTTTAAAATACTGATTACATGTCAAAATAAGGTATGTCAATATCCAAACATGTCAATTAAAAAAAAATTGTGAATATAAAAATATGTCGTGGGACATTACACACAGCGCCATCTGACCCCAAACTAAGCAAAGCTTGTACTATGGAAGTCAGATAACTGATAGAATGCTTAAATACTTTTTTTTTTGTAAATACATACTTATAATAAATACAGAACATCCAGACAACGAACAAACATTTTGTTTAAACCACAATATGTTTATCCCACCCAGGGAATCGAACCCACGCTCTTCAGCTCTTGGAGCACAGCACAGGCCATACTACCAATGAACCAACAGGGCTGTCAATGTCCTGGGTTGATGTATGATTATATGGATGTCCTGTGTGAGAATCGAACCCATGCCCTACAGCTTTTGAAGCAGATAGACTTTTTTTAAATACATACCTATAATATCGTATATATTATGTACACACAGACACAGAAACTGCTCCATATCCATTTTTATCACTGCTCTGTTAGCTCATTTGGTAGAATATCCGCTTCATAAGCTGTAGGCGCGGGTTCAATTCCCACTAGGACAAGTATTTATGTGACGATACATTTTTGGTCTGTCTGGGTATTTTGTATGTACCTATTAGAAGAATGTATTTACAAAAAAAGTATTCTATAAATTATTTGGTTCCCATAGTACTTATAAGCTTTACTTAGCTAGATGGCATTGTGTGAAATGTTTTACGATATTAATTTGTTTCATACAAGCGACCCGCTCTGGCTTTGCTCGGATGGAATTTACTGTAACGGCCTGATACAAAAAAAAATCTTAGGAACTGCTGATTTTCACTTTCCATTTCGATGTTACTAACTACTAAGAATCCAGTATTTGGAAGTCCCGTCGCATTGCGAGTCGTCGCTTTCCGGCGCTCGCGTAGACAGGGCAATGGGTGAAGGTTTGGTTGCGTGTTTTCCGACCATTTGCGAATAAATTAAAACTTGAGCGCACCATTAAATCCCGCGCCATTACACCTGAAACCCGCCTACCTTGTGGTTTAAACACTTTAGGCATGGCTCGATCTAACGCCCGATATGCTATTTGTTTTAATTGCTGGCACTTCTGTTTGTTTTTTAATCTTTTTGGCGTAGCTATATTATCTATACTATTATAAAGAGGAAAGATTTGATTGTTTGTTTGTTTGTATTGAATAGGCTCCGAAACTACTGGACCGATTAGCTACACTATCCCCGGGTGACATAGGCTACTTTATCCCTGTATTCCCACGGGAACGGGAACTACGCGGGTGAAACCGCGAGGCGTGCGCTAGTCAAACATAAGTAGTAGGTACACCGTAGGTAGGTATAGGTAGGACTACACATCATAAAGGAGCTAACAGTTGTAAACTTAGGGTATACAGAGGCCCTAGATTCTAGGCTAGCCCTAGACAATGTAACATTCGATTACCGAGAACGCTAATAGAAAAAGATTAGCTGTTACTTTGTAACTAAGTCCACATCCGTGTGGCCGCGATGGCTTTTTTCAAGGAGTCAATGTTGTGGTTTGCCTGACTTAACATACGCCGCTCTACATTGGTTTTCCTTCTTGAAACAGGTATATGTTTAACAAATATGCGTCGCTCAGGATTTTATTAGATTCTTTCAAAGACTCATTTCAAATGGAATCTAGATACTACAATAAATTGTGACACGGCTATTTTTGTGTTCAGTATAATTTTTTCTGACAACACATAGTAGGTAGGTACCTAACCTATAGGTATGTGAGGTGTTGGACAATTTTATCTAGGTACTAAACACAACGTAATGATGATGACAAGTCATTCGTAGGTACCTTTTCCACGGAACCCTAACATGTGCGTCTCATGACACGTATCAGACATATTTTTGTAACTGTTCCCCAAAATATGTGCTAATAGCTTTTTAATTAACCCCGTACCCTAGTTTGTAAATTTGCTGATAAGTTCGTGCCACTGATAACAAAACCATTCAGCAACAAAGCGTAGGTATAGTGCCTGTTAAGGTATTTAGAAGCATGTGCTAAAGACTTAGCAAAGAAAAAAATATAGATAGATAGATATAACTCTTTATTGTGCACACCATACACAGAAAAAAGTACAGAAAACAAAAGAGCTTTATGAACTAGTGCCACAAGTGGCGGCCTTTTCGCTAAGAGCGATCTCTTCCTGGCAACCAAGAATAGAAAAACACGATGTATGACATCAGAAACAGACGGGAGATGTAACGCTAATAGAAAAAAAAAGAATAAATATGTAGGTAGTAAGTACTTACGTAAACGTACTATTAGAAATTATTTATTACAAATAAGCTTGCGTTTGATCGCCAACTCGCCTGATGTTAAGCGAAGATGCGGTCTATAGTGGAGCACGCTCGTCTAGAAGAAACCGATTCACTCGCGACTTGAAGGCAACCAGACTGTATCTATCAGGGAACACCCACTCGGGCAGCAAATTCTTTATAGTAAGAGATAACTTCTGTCCATGAACATTGCAGCGGTTTCCAGAACTTCGAGTAACAAAACGAAGTCCAGGGCATCGCTTGGTGCTCATTACTTTGAGGCATTCGATGGTCAATCTTAAGCCCCGTAATTATGCTAGCTGGACACTAATGTTTACACAGTACTGCTTGGCGGCAGAACATACCTACTAGGTACCGATTTACCTAAATATAAGTACCTACAAAACTTCATTTTACTCGCTGCGTGAGGACTACATAAATTGGTGTCAGACACTCTGCGTTATCTTCAAAACCCGCATTTTAAAGCTAAGATAAACATACTCTAAGTATATGTATACATGTATAGGTATATGTATAAGGCCTTACGCGAAACCGTAGTAGTCATTAAGCCGAAACAAGCTCATTGCTCATCATTATGAACGTTTACTATGGGATCAAACACCTAAGTGGTGAATGTATAAAACAACCGCTTTTTATTACACGACTTCTCAGTTTTCATGTAGAATAGAGTAGAATACAACTTTATTATACAAAAACAAAACACAACAACATACAAATATGAAACATAAAAAAAAGATAATTAACATAACAATATAATACATATTTATTACATATTTGGTGTATAAGGGTGGTCTTATCGCCTAGATCGACATCTTGTAGGTATGTGTTTTGAAATTTAATGAATTAGATGTATGGGGTATCGTTGGAAAACTTACATCATCACGAGTGACGCTGGCTATAATTAAAAGATACTCAATAACGAGCTTGAGCTGCCGTGAAGAAAAACATCGTTAGGCAACCATAGCATGGTGGTACAGTAGGTACTTTCTAGTATGTCTACCTACACGGCTGGCTAGCTACCACCTTCGAAACGAAAATCTGCCGCCAAGCATCTAAATGTGTGTTCCGGCATCTCTTGAAAGCCAGTTCCATTCCAGGCTAAGTGTGTTTACCATCATCGACCACACCGTCACTTAACATCAGGTGAGCTATGGTCAAACACCTAGCTTGTCGACCATCAAAAAGTTTTTATTTATCATGAAACTTGCGCTACTTAATTACCTAGATTAATATAAAGGATACCTTTTATTCTGGAATAATGTTCCGTAACACATCAATACCAAATTCAAGTGGATACATAGTGGATACCGTTTCCCCAGAATAAAAAGTGTATGTTAATCCATGTGTGCCAAATTTCATCCAAATCCGATCAGCCGTTTTTACGTGATTGAGTACCTAACAAATATCCAAAACATACAAACTTTGGACAGCCCCGTTGGCTCATTGGTAGTATATCTGCCTTGAGAGCTGTAGGGCGTTCGATACCCTTTCAGGGCCAACATTTTATGAATAAACAAATGTTTGTTCTGTGTCTGGGTGTTCTGTATGTATTATAAGTATGTATTTACAAAAAAAAAGTATGTATTCTATCAGTTATCTGACTTCCATCACACAAGCAATGCTTAGTTTGGGGTCAGATGGCGCTGTGTGTATAGTCCTACGATATTTATTTTACATCTATAAAATATTAGTAAGATTTATACGTACCTATGTAAACGATTATCTTAAGTGTCCGTTACAATAAGAATAAGTATGCTTCCTTATTTCCGAGTCCGGCAATCCAGCACCTAAAAATACCGGAGCGAAGCGCTAGGGTTCTGGCAGTAGTTCCAAATAAATGACATTGAGGAACAATCAAGATGATAACTGATAATAATCTTTTCATGCATCAAAGGCGAACCCGCATGGTGTAGTTGTGTAAAATTAAACAAAGAAGGTAATTTGTTTTTCTTTTTCATGTCGATTGTAATTTATTGTTTTTGCGTTAAAATTAGACGCGTCACAGACGAGCGCGCAACGGCCTTCCGGCCGTTTACATGACGTGTAGGTACAGACGTCAGCACAACTTTCCATTACGCACGAATTCCTTGTCATTTTCCTAGAACCAATTTTACTATCGATTTAAAAGATATCTGATCTTTTGATAGTAAGCATCCTGCCTAGGCAAGGTAAGCGGAGCGTTGGTGGTCCAGCCGCAAGATGGGTCGACGATATTGCCACCGTCGCGCGTCGAACCTGGACCTGGCACAGGACCGAGGCAGATGGCATAACAAGAAAGAGGCCTATAAAGGTAATCAGTACCGCCTAGCAATTCATTGTACTCTGCGTCTTCTTCTCACTAAGGCCTGGGCTCAAACCCCAATAATGAGCTGCTGGTGAAGGAAAACGTGAGGAAACCATAGCATGGTGGTAAGGTACTTTCTAGTATTCGGTTGGCTGACAAAACAATCTTATGAGCTAGTGCCGGACATAATACTCCATAACTCCAGTGATATTACAGAGAGCACCCGTGCGATGGTCTTGGTAGCGTTGGAAGATACAGTTTCCACACGGCTCGCTACGGTGGCCAAGGCATGCGAGGGCATCCTCTGCAAGTAGTATTTCCGAAGCCGAGCGTAGCGTCGCTAGCATTCATGTCTGAGACACGAGACAAGACGGCTGCTGTCGCTAGTTTGGACCTTGGTTAATTCGCTGTCTAGCCATGCTGCCGCAGACCACGCACGCGTCTAATTCACACCGCTTACATAAACCACATTACAGGTTATGGACAAGGCAAACCAACAAAACCTACTTAGTAATTTCTGAAAAAAAACTGCGACCGAGCTCTTATTTGGTTTCGGGTGTAAACATGAGTGGAGTGGGTGTTCCCCGATGGATGCAGTCTGTCGAGAGAAGTCAGTTCAAGCGTGGAGAAGTAACAAACATACAAAAACACTCACAAACTTTCGCCTTTATAATATTAGTGTGATTACTTTTTGCTATCCCTGTTCCTCGGAGAGCTATACAATATTTGATGAATGTTGAACAGAACAGAACTAACATGTCATGGAACGGAAATAGCTTTCCAATTATCGTGCAGTATAATGGCCATCATGAGATGTTATGGACAATGAATTACCTGTAATTGGTTGTTTTTGTGAGGATACAAGTACAAATGAGGTTTCCGCCGACCAATGTCCATTCTATTTATCTCGGCTACTTTATTACGTTCTTATTTTTGTGTATGGCTTTGTTTTCAGAAACCCACGTTGTTATCCTACTTGGTGGTAGATCTACTTGGCAGGTCATCTAGGTTGGTACCACCGCAGTACCAGTTATTATGTCGCCTAAGATAACATATACGTCGTGTTCTGGTTTGAAGGAAACTCCAGCTAGCGAATTTACTGGGCTGTAGAGACTAACCATCTAATGTCTCAAAATAATGAGAGCCAAATCAGCGATGCCCTGAACTTTGTTATGTTACTGAAAGTTCTATGTCTCGCTGAAATGATCATGAACAGGCTTTTACCTTTAGGAAAGCGTCTCGTTTGTCTCATTAGTTTACCATTAAAAAGTGTTCATCCATGGGACGGCTCTGCTAATTTTATCAGCTTGAGGCTTTGGCGTCGATCGAAAGGCGTGCTAGCAGGCTTATAGCTGACGACACTCGTCTACTACCTCGCAGTTGCAAAGCCTTGAGCACCGAAGCTCAAAAGCATCTAAAGTAGCTCGTTTGTATGTCTTCTACATATACATTTCGGAGAGTGTACCTTGGAACTGCATAATTTGGTTCCACTAGCACCTTTCTATTACCGAACGGCGAGGCAGACACGGCCTAAGCGCCATCCATACATGGTGGATATTCCCCACGTACGGACAAAACGCTTCGATTCCAAATTCTTCATACACACAGCGAGGATGTGGAACTCTCTGCCGGCGTCTGTTTTTCCCGCGAACTACAATTTGGGTGTCTTCATATCCAGAGTAAACAGGTTTTTTCTAGGTAAGCGTGCTCAGGCAGGGAGTGGTCAAACGCAAAACTATTTAGAATTATAAATAATGTTATTACAGTTACATTATTTCCCTATACGATTATCTAAATTGTACAAATAGCAGCGGACCCTCAGGGTCACCTGCTCGCATGACCGGCGTCACATAATGCCGCGTCCGGCGGAAGCGAGCCAATTGGCGCCGATCTGTCGACAATCGCACCACAATCAATATATGGGAAGTACACTCGTATGGGATGCTGCTTACTTTTTATATGGTAAATGTTTTATTCTATAATTTTGGTACTTATCACAGAACATAGAAATTACATGACACGGTTACATATCTTTTAATTTGAATTATAGGTTTCTTCTAGGTAAGCGTGCTCCAAAATATATATCGTACGACATTACACACAGCGCCATCTGACCCCAAACTAAGCAGAGCTTGTGTCAAAGTCAGATATCTAATAGAATACAAAATACTTTTATTTTTGTAAATACATACTTACACAGAACAAACGTTTGTTCATACCATAATATGTTTGTCCTGGGTGGGAATCAAACCCACGCCCTACAGCTCATAAAGCAATGATAGATTAGATAGATCAGCGTTACAATGATAGATTTTTCTGACAATAGAAAAATTAAGTACGGTCTTCATCCAAGGAAAGTGTTTTTGATATGTTTCGTTTTTTATATTTTTTGTCTATCGTAAAAACGGTAATACATAGAAGCATCAATTTTATTTAATGAGACGAACGAGACGCTCTCCTGATGGTAAGAGATAACGCCTGTCCATGACCATTGCAGCGATTCACAGAACTTTGAGTAACAAAACAAAGTCCAAGGCATCACTGCTTTGGCGCTCATTACTTTGAGACTTAGTGAGCAATGCAAACTACAAAAACAAATAATAATTATAAAAGTTTTTTTAATTGTTATTGTTTGAAAGCTAAGCTAGGCATTTGACCACTGCAGTGGTAGCGAATGAATGCGCAGTGATGACGCTACCCCGGTTTATGGCGTTGAATTGGTAAGTACCTACTCAAGGTTTTTAGTGGGTAGCCTCCGGAGCCAGAGGAATTAGTTAAGTTTCCCTGGACAAAAAAGGCATTTGACCACCATTCATCGGATGTAATGGTGCCGTCGAAGATGGTAAACACTTAACCTGAAACGGAAATTTAATTGTGAATTTCACACGAACTTCTATAACTCTATCACTAACCAAGATTTATTTTATACGTGTGATTTATTTTGTGCCGTAGTACGGAACTCTTGAACTAAGAGCCTGGTTGGCACTTGATCGGTTTTTTGTATCTTGTATTCACCTTCATTAGTGTGTTAGTCTTTCGCCACACCGCACGGTTGCGGTCCCGGAACAGTGAACGTTTTATTTGAAAACAACCACCGTTTGTCCAAACAATCAACTACAGTTTGTGATAAAAAATACAGTGTAGGTATTGAAGTTATCTAATGGAACCTGTGATAATTAAATGTGGTGCATATAAATAACACGGACAAAGGTGAGTTTTGATCGTAAGGATTGATTATGAAAAAGTCGGAAGGTATCTCATAATGTGACATCAAATCAGAGATCAAAAAGAAAGCGAAAGATTAAAAAAATGTCTTAATGCAAGACAGATTTGGTTACAGAGGGTTTTCGTGAAAGAGTTTTTTGTTAATATTTTTTATTGTTAACAAGTTATGTTTGACCACAGCTCGCCTGATGTTTATTGACGGCGTGGTCGAAGATGGAAGCATACCTAACCTGGAATAGAATTGGTTCTCAAGTAAGGCTCCTGGAACACACCGTTAGGTGCTGGCGGCAGATTTTCAACTAGATTTGGTAACTAGCCAGCGGAGTACTAGAAAATACCCTACCACCATGCTATGGGTTCTTCGCGGTGTTTCCCTTCACCATCAGCTCAAGCTCATTGTTGGGGTCTGAACCCACGCCCTTCGGCGTGCGAACCGACCTCGCTAACCACTGAGCTATTATCGCTACAAAAGAGTTTTATTGTTGGGTTTGCTCTTAGATTTTTTTCATTACATTTTAGAATTTACACGCGATATCACGTTTAATTTGATCGATTTTTACTTACTGTTGAGCAAAAGATATGAAGCATTCTAAAAAAAATATTTTTCTCTAAAATCCTCTCATTTTTTATTATTTTAAAATTAGAATATTACATAATAAAACAATATGACAATTTTAACTGACTACTTCATTTACGATTTAGAACATTTCGTAATGTAAAAGTAATGAGACGGACGAGACGCTCTCCTGATGGTAAGAGATAACGCCTGCCCATAATCATTGCAGCGATACACGAACGCTGAGTAACAAAAAGAATCCCATGGTGTCGAAACATTCTATGGTTAGTTTCAATAGCCCTGTAATCTCCCTGCAAACCAGTACACAGTAATGAATACATTCTACTGCTTGGCGGCAGAATATTTGGTGTTGCGGTACTTTATTCGTAATTTTAGGGTTCATTAATTAATAACATAATGCCGACAATATTGTAACATGATATTATTTCTCTACATAATATATTGACTTAAATTAAATAATTCGTAACGGGACTCGGTAAGAAATTGATTTACCTAGAAATATTTTTTGTTCATGAAAAATCATCACAAAATCAGTCATAGTTATACTCGTACAAAATCACGCAGGTTGGTTGATCATTTTACAGACAATTACTTTTTTATGAGTTGTCAATTTAGTTATTCGACGTGTTCGCGTGGCTAGTTGTTTGACCACAGTGACGTTGCGGTTGACTGTTCATCGTCCCCTTTAGTGATTGGCGGCAGATTTTCAGCTCGAGGGTGACAGCTAGCCAGACGAGTACTCTACTTCTTTGTTTTTTTCTAGGTACAGAAACTCGTTGTACGACAATGACACGTTACTTGGCTAGGCTAATACAAACCGTTTCGACCCGGAATTCATCCATGTTTTGTCCAAAGATGGGGTCGAGTGCGTCGGCGGCGGCAGGCGAGTCACCGGGCGGCGACCTCCGGCTGCCGGCCACCGGGCTCCGGTTCTCACACCAGCAGCTCCGAGCGCTCAACTCGCACGTTAATACACTTTGGGAGGAAGATCAGAAAGGTACTTATATGGCAACACTTTTCGGTTTAAGTGTCGGGTCATTGTCGGTTGATACACTTCTGTGGGTCGGTAACATCCTAATGTTAAAAATGTTGACAATCGGGGGAAAAACCCATATGTAGGAGTGTTTGGGTTTTAAGACATCCAAATTGTACAGACTTCAGCAGAAAATTCCGCAACGTGAAGTCCTCGCTATGCATGTAAAAACAAATACATACCTACCAGCTACCTATATAGCTCGCAGTGCCATCTAGCCCCAAACTATGCTATAACTTTGTACTATGGGAAGAAAACTGATCAAATACTTCTCGATACATTGTGTAGTTTCGTTACTATAATTATAATAAGACTTATACTAATAATACACCCACACACCCAGAAATAGAAAAAACATTGTTCTGTGTTATGTTTTTACTTCAAGACTTTTTGATGGAGGGTCCAGTTTTTGAAAATTTTGAATCTTTGAATCTTTAAAAATGCTTCAAAGACTAAAGACGAATAATCAGAAATGATGATGGGTCCAAGTTCAAAGATAATTTCTTCAAACTCACAAAATTTACAGAAATGTCATAAGCTTTGTAATGTTTTGCTTTCTTTGGTTTAATGTATTACATATTCATTCGTTGTAGGTCGCATGTCAACAGAGCTAGAATGTGCAGTGGAAAGTCTAGTGCAGAGGATAGTGGATGGAGCGGGGCAAAGGGACCCACGGTTCAAATGTTGCCACCTCATCGCTTTACACCGAGGGAAGAAAGTAAGGAAACATGTCCTAAAGCTACTGTCATATTGGAACAAGCATGAACGCCACGAAGGAAACAAATGACAATTTAACAAGCTGAAAAGTTAAAAAAAATCTACAACCCGACTGCGAACAAAATAGCTACAAAAAATTAAAATAACAAACTTTTTGAACCAATTTATTGTTCCTAATTAAATTTAAACATATAACTTATTCATATTTTTGTAATGTCCTTTTAAAAAGACTTATTTAATGAAACCCACCAAGCCGTTTGGAAGATACAAAAAAGAAGTACAAATATACATACATACATATAAGATACGCGCAAAAAATCCCTTCCTTGGCAGTCGGGTAAAAATGCAACAAAACCGATGTCGAGGTGAATTTAGCATGCACAAAACTTGACTAAATATAAATGCATTTCAATAAATTTTTTAATTTAATGCTATTTTTTTCAGGGCATTAATAAAATAGAACAAAAAAATACAGTATCACTACTTATCATTACAGCATCTGCCTTTAAAATCTCAGCGCAGAGCTACCATCGTCGTGTGACTGGGGTGATAACCATGAAAGTGACTTTTATTAATCTTTCTAATCTTACTAATCTAAACTAAACTCTTCAAAATCGAGTTTCCCAATGAATACTTTTGAACAGTTTTGATGACTAAGAATTACACATAAAGAATTAAATAACTTGGATAGGATCTTTAAGTCACTTAAAAAAATAGAATCTAGGCAATGTAATGACAACGCTTCTGGTGTTACAGTTGCCCATTGGCGGCGGTGACTTCTTACCATCAGGAGGTCCATTGTTTGTCTCTATTTTATGAAAAAAAGTAGTAGTAAATTAGTTGATATACCTCCAATGAACTTGCAGATGCGATCGCGTTCCCTAGAATATCTGGTGACCCTGGATTCGCTGCCCGTGCTGAATGCTGATGATGGCGAGTGCCGCCTACTGGATGGCCCCACAGGGTACGGCAAGATCAGACTTACCGGCCGCGAAGCTGACAAGTGGGAAGAATTCATGACGCCCTCCGGCTATTTGTGCAGGTATTGTATCTAGTTCATAAATGACAACCCTGTTGGCATATCTGCTTTAAGAGCTTTTTTTTTTTTTTTTTTTTTTATAGTAGATAGGCTTGCGTTTGACCGCCATCCCGCCTGATGTTAAGCGAAGATGCGGTCTACGGTGGAGCACGCTTGCACGCTGCTGGGTGTGGGTCCGATTCCCTCCCAGGACGAGCGTTTTGTGGTATAAACCAATGTTTCTGTGGTTCTAGGTGTTCTGTATGTATTGTAAATATGTATTTCCAGAGAAAAAGTATTCAAATAATTTATCAGTTAGTTGATGTTACTAGCTTTGTTTAGTTTGTGGTTAGATTGCGCTGTGTGTAATGTCCTACGATATTTACTTATTTATAAATATTGCTCCAGACTGGCGTGGCTTGTGGTGGCAGCTGTGGTGGTGGCCGCAAATTTAATCGCTACTGTAGACCGTTTCAGTGTGGGCAGGCTTTAGTGGTTACTACTGAGTCCATTACCGCAATTCGTAGTAATGTAAGATGGTATTTTAGTCCGAGGTATGTTAAGTCGTTACCGCATTAGATCGGCCGGTCGTATCAGCTTGGGTTAGGCTAAAATGTAGAATGTTTTTTTTATTTTTTTTATGGTTGACAGGCTAGGTGTTTGGCCACAGCTCACCTGATGCTAAGTGAAGGCGTGGTCGAAGATGGTAAAGCACACCTAGCCTGGAATGAAACTGGCTCTCAAGTGAGGCTGCCGGAACACACTGTAAGATGTTTGGCGGCAGATTTTCAACTTGAGGGTGGTAGCTAGCCAGCCGAGTACTAGAAAGTACCCTACCACCATGCTATGGTTTCCTCACGATGTTTTCCTTCACCGGCAGCTCAAGCTCATTGTTGGGGTTTGAACCCACGCCCTTCGGCATGCGAACCCACCGCGCTAACCACTGAGCTGTCATCGCTACAAAAAATTTATATACTAAAACAACTCAGACGAGCAGAAAAGTTCTCTGATGATAAACTCTGGCAATGCCTGGGGCATGCATCCCTAAGCAGAATTTTAAGACTTCGTTAAAGAGTCTATTGTAAAGCCCCAATGTAACACGACAAGAAAAACAAAGATGGGAGATCGTTACACAATCTGCTGTGGAGGTGTATGACAAGAAGGAACGAGTGAATCGTGAAATGGGTGTATGTTACAGGGATAAAGTGATAGAGAGGTGGGTGGAGCTCATAGCGCGGTGCGCGAGCGCACGCGGCGGCGGCGGGTCGCGCGTCCTGTCGGCCTCCGCGCATGCGCTGGCCCTGCCACTGAACTACTGCTACCTGGAGAGAGGTAAGATAACTGCAAACTAATTATACGTGGATACACGCACATTTAAGACACTTAGAAGTTCTTCCGATTTCCATGTTTAAGTCTGGACGCAACGCTACGCTTAAATAGATTTAAGAAAAAAAAGGAAAAATTTTAATATAAATAATAGATATGCGAAACGAAACTGTGTCCCCTGATTTTGTTATCTAACTATCTATCTAAATGTTTGTTCTGTGTCTGGGTGTTCTGTATGTATTATAAGTATGTATTTACAACAAAAAAAAAGTATTTATGTATTCTATCAGTTATCTGACTTCCATCACACAAGCTCTGCTTAGTTTGGGGCCAGATGGCGCTATGTGTATAGTCCTACGATATTTATACTATTATAAAAAGGAAAGATTTGATTGTTTGTATTGAATAGGTTCCGAAACTACTGGACTGATTTCAAAAATTCTTTCACCGTTGGGAAGCTGCACTATCCCCGGGTGACATAAGCTACCTTTTGTCCTTGTATTCTCACGGAAACGGGAACTACGTGGGTGAAACCGCGAGGCGTCTGCTAGTCATCAGTAAATTTTCTAAAGTGTCTCCCACTAAGGAAGCTAATTTAGAACGTTTACCCGTCGAAAGCGTTTACATACATCTTTCTATCGTATACATAGTACGTAAAATTATATACTTAGGTATAGCATAGTAAAAGTTGTTTAAATTGACGAGAACCTTTTGGGGTTAATACTATCGTTTCGTACAACCCTGTATAATTATTATCATCGGTTCAATTTCGTTCGCGATTTAAGCGTGATGTAAGTAGGGCGAGGTTCAATTAGCTCCTTCTAGATAATGTTACGTGACGGCTCACCGGTAGCTTCATTAGCATTTATAGAACGTTCCCAGGCTTCTCATGTAATGTAATGGCTGTGTTTACGGTGCGACCCGGCAACCATGACCTTTTAAGATGACTGCCGGAGGTACAGTTGCCGCAGAAATAGTTTATGTACCTATCCATGACTTGGTTTCGGCAGGAATATGAAAAAAATCATGTTGCCGTATGTATTATTTTAAGAACATGTGATTTTTCAAACGTTAAGAAAAAAATGTGTTAGGTATTTTATCGTAAGTAAAGCGCTAAATGATCACAGCTCACCTGATGCTAAGTGACAGTGTGGTCGAAGATAGTAAAGCACACCTAGCCTGGAATGGCACTGGTTCTCAAGTGAGGCTGCCAGAACACAGCCTCACTCAAGATGCTTGGCGGCAGATTTTCTACTTGAGGGTGGTAGCTAGCCAGCCGAGTACTAGAAAGTACCCTACCACCTTGCTAAGGTTTCCTCACGATGTTTTCCTTCACCGGCAGCTCAAGCTCATTGTTGGTGGTTTAACCCACGCCCTTCGGCATGCGAACCGACCGCGCTAACCACTGAGCTATGATCGCTACAAATCGCTATATTGCTTTTACTCGCGTATTTTGTAGTCAATTTTGTTAAAAAACACAGAATAAAAATTGAACGAATATTCGGCCTCAATACCACATTTAGTACTTAGTAAGAGATTATGGTAAAGGCAGCCTTAAACTATCCAATAACCACATGTGGCCCATTCATGTCGGTACGAAACTCCAATAGAGTTTTAATTAAATTCGAATCTATAATAATAGGTTGTCGGTTCCCAGAATGGCATTAGGGAACCGTATTATTGCTTCGGGCTGAATTTATAGTTCGAAACTAAAAGTGGTTTGATACAAAGATTTAAAATCTAAGGACCACAAAATACACCTCACAAAATGTGTACCACAATTTGTATAGAATTAACGTAGAATATTTTAACTATAATTTTTTTTAATGTTTGGCAGTTTAGGTATTTGACCAAAGCTCACCTGATGTTAAGTGACGGTGTGATCGAAGACGGTAAATCCACCTAGCTTGGAATGAATCTGGCTCTCAAGTGAGGCCGCCAGAACACACCGTCAGATGCTAGGCTTACTAAGAACTTATTTTAACTTGAGGGTGGTAGGTTTATTTTTCTGTAAATGTATCTATGTTGTTTATTTATTAAAAAAATATCGGCCACTTCGTAGTAATAAAACACATAATCAATAAATAGCGCTCCTTTTTGAGTTATTTTCCTGTCTTTGTGAAGACATCCCATAAATGAGTTTACATTAAAAAAACACATTCGATATATGCCCTGTCCTTACGAATGGCATAGGCATAGGTCAGTGGATTACAGAACTTTGCTTGAGAAAGTTCACCATTATAACTTTAGTCAGAATCTACCTGTTATCTAACACTTATCTTACTCTAACATCTGAATTATGGTTTGTTTTGCGGGAAAGTAGTTGTTTCCTCTACCAGACAATCAACCGCAATACAAACTGCCAAGCAGATATCTCTTAAACACGTTTAAAAGTTAGCCGGTGTTTTGTGGCGTTACTATACGGAGGTTCATATTAACTTTACCTGCGGAACTTCATTATCCAAAGTTTTTTACTGTATTACCGCTTTTAGATAGTGTTAGATACAATAAGGGAAAAGTTGCGATTATTAATTTACTTAAAAGAATAAGAGTGGGGCACAAAATATTAATTCACCTAAAAATTATATAGTTACAATTGTTAAAAATTACTTGCTATACAATGTACATTATATAAGCATGTTTTCATTCACAAAATTGTGAACAAGCAGTCACTTGCGCTCTGCACCCACTCGCCCAAACGTTCCCAGCGTTTCCTCGTTGGATGGCCAGCGAGATGTGCCGGCTCAAATAAAGACCCGACCGTGGATCTTGCCGCTGTCACTTGGGTGCTCAAAACCTGCGACAAATTTCCTTGCCTCAGACGCCACGGACCTGCCGTCTCAACGGTGTAAGGGACGAACTCGTACGCCGATTTAAGAGCCGCATATTTAAGGTGCTAAGCCTTTTGCAGCTGTTTCTGCACCTGAACCAGCGACCCGCTGAGCGGCGCGGAGGTGGCAGGACGCGTACGTACTGACACATGGCATCCCAAATAAGGCGGCAACCTCTTTGCCACAGATTCAGCACGAGTTCATCGGGACGTTATATATACAACATTTATAAGCATAACAATGATATGATATTTATACGTGCTAGGTGCTAGATAATTAAAAAAGTTAATTTTTTTACTTTCCAGCGTCACCTATACATACGGGATCTGATCGTCGCTTGGCCATCGTAGAAGGCGCCGCCTGGGTGATGGTGCGAGTGGGAGCCGGGGAAGCTGAAGCCAAACTGGCTTTAGCTGCGAAAGTCAATGGCTGCACCGCTGGCGACAGCAGCCGGGTTCCTCTGATGCATCCGCTGGCGCTTTTGCACTATACTAATGTGCAAGGGGTAATAAGAAATTTGTAACTAATGGGGTTTAAGAAGCTGCTTGTGGTAGCTCCTAAAACTAAGACTGTCAAAAACTTGCCTAGGCCTGCTTGCTACTCTTGAGCTTGTGTTTACTTACTGCCTCGCCGTGTGGTGTAAAACAGTGAATATTGCTCAGCACAGGTGTGATAGCGGGTAAGTTCGCGGCTTCCACCAGGCCAGTGCCTTTTGCTGCCACAAGCCACGTCCACGCGGTGAAGTGATGTATCTTAGTATACGGGCGTTAAGTCTATAGACTTGACTATGAATTTAAGTCCATAGTTGCACCACTGCTGATACAAGCCTTTAAAATTCTTATCGGCGTTGTTCCTTCATGCTTATTCTAAATATAAGGAATATAAAGAATTCTGATTATTCATAACGATGTTTAAAAGTTTTCACTCAAATTTATTTATTTATTTCTTTGTTGCACACTTTATAGAAAAATATGTATAAAATTAAAATAAAAATATCATAGGACATTACACACAGCGCCATCTGACCCCAAACTAAGCAGAGCTTGTGCTATGGAAGACAGATAACTGATAGAATACTTAAATTCTTTTTTTTTTTTTGTAAATACATACTTATAATACATACAGTACACCCAGACACAGAACAAACATCGATGTTAGTCACACAAATGTTAGTCCTGAGTGGGAATCGAACCCACGCCTTTCAGCTCTCGAAGCAGACACACTACCAATGAACCAACAGGGCTGTCAAAAAAACAAAAGGGAGGACTTAATGCTAAAGCATTTTCTGCCAGCCAACCCCTCAGTAAAGAACAAGGTAGTAGGCGCGCATCAAAACAAACATAATATGATACATACAAACATACATATTTAGTGTTGATTTTAATTGAAGCCGTTTTTCGGTCTTGCCCTTTCAGGGTTATTATGCAGTGGCCGTAGGACCACCTTCCGTCGTATCTGGGGAGAGAGGCAGCAACTGGCAACTATGGAACCCAGGGTTGGAAGCAGCATTAGACGCTCACTGTTCAGACGTCTCCACTGTAGCCAAGATATCGGGAGCTTTAAATGTCTTAGTTGATAAGATGAGAGAAGGAGTTTATCAGGTAACCTACCCCTTAGATCATAAATAAAGAAACAAAGCAATATAAGATTTCTAACAGTTGAAAAAGAAAAATGAAGTTGAAAACGATTTAGATTTCAATATCACGTTGTTTACGTACATGTGGGAGAATCGTTCATAGTTGTCATTTTACATTTACATTTGGTTAGAGTTCTGTCAAATGCTGAAGTTTTATCTGGATAACACGTGAGCCCGTTCCGCATCAGCCCTGTCTGTAGTCTAATCTCTCCAGGGTTCTCTGCGAAACCTGAGCCGGTACGCGGTGCAGTGCTCGATCAGGCGCCGGCTGGATAGGTGCGCACGCTACACCAGCTCAGCGGCTCGGAGCTGCGTGTCGGCGCACGCCTCACACCATCTGCTGCTGGTACTGGACGAGTGAGTAATTACACCTTGCCTGATGGGAAGATATAACTCTATAGCCATCGCAGCTGTACCCAGAACTTTGAGAAGCAAAACATAGTCCAGGACATCGGTGCTTTTGTGCTTTAGATTAGACGGATAGTCTCAAAAGCTCTGTAATTTCGCTAACTGTAGCAATCTTCAAACTGCAACACAGTAATGTGTACAATTTATTCCCCACCCACCCACCATTTACCCACCGTCATGTGGAAGTGGATCACGTCCACGAAGCAGTTTCGCGTAACTTCTGAGTGATTGTCTAACTTGGATGGCATGTCCTTGCTGGTCGCACCATGCGTAAGCGTAATGGTAATGGTCCCTTATTGTGCAGGTTGGTCCGAGTTTGTGAGCGCGGTGGACCAGCAGGGTACCTGTACCAAGTGGAACGTGGCGCGCTGGTCCGCCGCGGGGGCCGCGCTGCTGACTGGGAGCCCGACGCCGCCTGTCTCCGGAGCTGCCTGCAACATCTGCATCATGTTGTTGGTAATATTTAAGCAGCCGTTAGCTATTAACAGTGACCTCATCTATCTCCATAATATCTTGACTAGGGATTGCAATACCGAAGGTGTTTTTCCATACCGGTATTTCGGTATTGTACCTGAATGATACCGGGATACCGGTATTGATACCGGTATTATGATAACAATTAAAATTTGTTCAAATTAACAATCAATAACAAATGGCACAACACGCATCGAATATAAATGTTAATAAAAAACAATTTGTTATAATTTTTTATGTTTCGTTTGTTTGGTTTTGTTGCATTCATTTATTATAATTATCTATTTTCGTTCGTCAAATTTAACAAATCAACAATTAGTCGATACCGAAATTTCGGTATTCACGGAAAAAAAGTTACACGTGACATCTATTTGGTTTCATTCGAGTCTTGAAAAAAAATTGTCTTTTCAAGTTATTTTTCTCGATTGATTTATTGTTTTATTGATTTCGACAAAGTTACTCTCATTGTTCTGAAAATAACCTAATACTCAATTAAGGGATTAAAATTTCTAAAATCAATTTCGAAACTGAAGGAACAGCCCTGAATCGCGTACGAGTTATTTCGAAAAGATTGTGTATCTTTTCTACCATTTGAAAATTGAATCCCTAATTAAGCGTGAAGTTATTTTCAAAGCAATGAGATTAACTTTGTCGAGTTTAGAAAACAATACATGAAAGACAATCATTTGTCGAGATTTGAATAGAACAGAAAAGATGATATTGGTCGGTAAAACCTTTTTTCTCAAATACCGAAATTTCGGTATTGTCTTACTAATACCGGTATTGTAATACCGGAGAAAATCGGTCCGGTATCCCGGTTTTCGGGATTCCGGGATCCCGGTATTCAATCCCTAATCTTGACCGATTTGGCTCATATTTGAACACATTTTTTTTTTATTTATTTACATTTGATTAGGTCGTTACTCCGATCAAAGGTGACCAAAATTACATACATTAGTGAGTTTTCGCTTATAAGTAAAACAAAAATGTGACGAAACCTTGTCAGTTTTCACTGAGAAAAATAACTGTGCTTATGACTTTTATAATTTGCGTTTTGTTTTCGTGATGCAAAGATGTAGCTACTTATAACTAAATTGAAGTAAAAAAAATATATGTCCACAAGTTTGAAAAAAATCGGATTAAAAGTTCGCATGTCATCGTAGAACAAATCTATACAAATGCAAACAACAGTTAAAAGTTAATCTTTCTAAGCTTGGTGACCTACTTCGTTTCACGGCCAGGAAATCTAATTTTAATACAGTACACTAAAACATTTTTTTTTACATTAAAAAATGTAGCCTCAGACGAAGAGATAGCCGTTTACCGTTATAGTTGTATTACATGTCTTCAATAATGCTATTTGTGTTTTAGGTGAGGACATTCCTCCAACTCCATCAGAATCTCTGGAGGCAGCGTTGTTCAGCCGCTGGGAGAGCATCAACCGGGAAGCGAAGGCATCAGCAGGCAACACCTACTCACGGAGGCAACTGCGGTATCTGTGGAAAGTTTGCAGCGAACTGGTCAAGTGCAAAAACTTGGTTGTTAATGTAAGAATCTATTAAAACGTTTTTTTTTAAGTTGACAGGCTTAACAAGGGTGTTTGATCTCAGCTCACAAAAAATGGTAAACACACCTAGCCTGGAATGGACCTGGCTCTTAAGGGAGGCTGCCGTAACACACCGTTAGGTGCTTGACGGCAGGTTTTCAACTTGAGGGTGCTAGCCCGCCAGTCACGTACTAGAAAGTACCCTAATACTTGCTATGGTTTTCTCACAATGTTGTCCTTCACCGGCAGCTCAAGTGGACGAATTCGCGGGTAATAACCAGTAACGTTATAAATGCGTTTTACTTGTTTTAGGATTCTCACAGTGCCTTCCGCGCCAACTTGATACAAGTGACGTCATTGCACCAGGAATCGGTTGAAGATCTCATCTACATTTTGGCCATCATATTGGATCAGGCGCGTGATTTGTATATGAACAACTTTGCCAGCACAAGAAGTGGTTTGGAGTTTGATCGTGACCTGGCAGCTTACAGGTATCGTGCACCAGTCAGAACTCTGATACTGCGAAATTAAGGCTCTAAAAAGCAGATGTAGATAATTTTCTATGGATGTGTGTTTTTTAAAATTTTGTTATCTATACTTGAAAAGTCAACTTCTTGATCGCATCTGGCGATAAATGACGATGTAAACAAAGACGGTGAATATTAAGTCTGTGGTAGGAACTGGCTCCATGCTGGAACTAACTCTCGTTTAGCTCTTAGCGATATATTTTCAACTTGAGGGTGGTAGCTAAATAGCCGAGACGAAAATCACAAGTGCAGAGAGTTTCTATAATCTTAAAGGAATAGAAAATATAATGAGGTATATAATATCATAAACTTGGGACTATATAGTATCTAAGTCGATAGGGGGTCATGTACTTATCATTATCAACAACTTTTACACAGAACACAGAAATTATAAAAAAGTCAGCTATGTACATTTTTTGTATAATAAATTAATATCCCCAAGTTTACAGTTTATTAGTTAATAGGAATGTTCTGTTTCATAATTTCTCAAACAGATCAAAAAAATGGTCAAAACTAAAAGACTACTACGACGCCTCTTCCGCCTGCCTCATCGACGCTGTCCGTCGTGACCCTGAACTTCGCCGTTCCAACCTATCGGACCACTTTCTTATAATGAAGACCGTACTCCTATGGCTGCACAAAGGCGCCAAAGACGACAAGAAATACCTGGGACCGGTTCTGAGACCTTACTTGGACGGGTTGTTTATGTCTTCGCTGGAAAACTCCTGGTTTTTAGAAGACCTCGAAGGTCGGAGTACCAGGGAGGTGGAAGGTTTGAAGGAGTACTGCATAGGGGTGCATGAAGGTGTGGTGGAACCGTGTATGGGGTTGCTAGATGCAGCAAAACGGTACTCCTGGGCTAAGGCGATGGTGGATTTTGTGGACCGCTTTAGGCATGTCGGTACGTATTTTTATTAATCTTTAAAGTTTTGCTTTTATTAGAACTAAGTAAATTTACATATTGCGGTAAACAATGGAGCATGCTTAGGAAAAAAGGTATTCTTATTCTTAGGGGAATCCAATTATCTCGCAACTTGCAGACACCGAGATTGTATGTATAGATATGCATTGCTTATAATAATAATACTCTGGGTTTGTAACTATGACAGCTCAGTGGTTATCGCGGTTGGTTCGCATGACCAATGAGCTCAAGCTGCCGGTCAGTGAAGGAAAACATCGTGAGGAAACCATAACGTGGTAGTAGGGTACTTTCTAGTGCTTGGCTGGCTAGCTACCACCCTCAAGTTTAAAACCTGTCGCCAAATCCGGAAGCCTTACTCGAGAGTCAGACAGTTATTCCTGGCTAGGTGTGTTTTGTCATCTTCGACAACACCAAGTTAGCTGTGGTGACACGCCTAGCCTGTCAACAAAAAAAAATGCTAGAGATGTACTAAGCTAAATGAGGGACATTGTACTCAGAATTTTGAACCAATATTTTTAAGGACACAATCTGCTGTTTTATTTTTAAAAAATCGTTCTCCTGATCAAATGCATATAGCAGCTCATGTTTATTATATTACTCGCAGTACAATAATTTCTTTCGGCGTAGAGTACACCCTAAGTTTATAACCCTGTGTCTTCCTCTTTCCCACTTTATACAACTACACAATCAACGTTCGGTTTAACTAACTATGATAGCTCAAAGCAAATACTAAATTGCCAAAGCAAAATCCATACAAAGCTAACCAACGGCATCAAAATCGATAACGTATACCTAAAAACTGGCAATCCCTAAATTCCCTACAATTCCAACTGGTACTGTACCGATATACCGAATATTTTAACATTCTGAAATAAAGCCACTTCTCTGGATCAAAGTTTCAACCTATTTTGCATTGCGCTCGGTTAGTTTAGCATTTTAAATATGTCTAGTATAGTGGGACCTCACAGTTGAACTTTTGAAAGGTGTTTTTAAGGGCGCATGGTGAATTAAGGGGTCTAGAAACGATGGTTAATGTAAATACTGGGTTAGACTGCCTTACAAATGCTTAGAGAAACTAGATCAAGCATCGTTCTTTTTATTTCTTGTCTCTTACGAGAAATATAAAAGCTGACGTGTTGCAATATGAATTATGGGCGCTATAAGTACGTTGCCGACCTTTTCAGATTCTATAAACTCGCATTTTGAAGAACCCAAGGTAGTAACTTCACTAGTAAATGGTGTTAAAATTGTTTTTTTATTACCTGCGTATTGATTGTGTTGCTCGTGCATGAGTTATGTAATGTTGAGTAACATATTCTTCTGTCATTGATGTACTGCGTAGTTTTCTAGAATAAGTGCATCCACAGCGATATTCATTATTGTATTATGTACATTTTTCTTAACTCGCTTAACCATTTCTTATAGGTATTTGATCTGACACCTCAATTGGCGGAAGATTTTGAATTTGAGGGTGGTAGCTAGCCAGCCGAGTACTAGAAAGTATCCACAGTTCTTAGGATTTCTCACGATATTTTCCTTCACCGGCAGCTCAACCACATGGTTGGAATTTAAACCCTTCGGCGTGAGTACCAACCGTGCAAACCACTGAACTATTATCACTGCAGAGCTTGACAGTTTCTTTAGTTAAGTTTTATGTTCATTGTTCATACAGAGTTCAGATTGGTGTTCCCGACAGGGGACGGCATGGCAGTGTCTCAGACAGCGCGACTGCCGTCCCGGCGGGCGCATTCTGCCGCACGCACCCTCACACTCAGCCGCCGCGACAAGGACGAAGCCAAGCTGAGGCTCGCGCGCCGTGCTGTTATTGCCGCTTTCACAATACCACAGAACAAGTCAGTAGAGGGTTCCTACGGAACCCTGTTACCCGGCGTTCGACAATCTCATAAATCTATATCGGAATAGATAAGTTAGGAGAAGAGAGCTGCGATGATTTCACATGTTTCTGCTCGTATTAATAAAAATAAATATTTCTTTATTTCATCTTGAAGAGTGTCAGGCATACTGTTTCATCCATTGCGAGGCAAATAAGTGAACTAGCTAAAAAGTAAAGCTGTCCTTGAATCAAAGAGGTAAAGTAGACTTGGTGATAGATCTTCCTAGCATGAGTCGTCTAGCTAGGTACCACGGCAGTACCAGATATTCTGCCGCCAAGCAGTAGTGTATAAACATTATTGCGTTCCAGTTTGAAAGGAAGCTAGCGTAATTACAGGCTGTTAAGACTAACCATCGAATGTATCATAGTAATGAGCGCCTTTGTTTTGCTACTCAAAATTTTGTGTACAGCTGTAATGGGCATAGACATTAGACATGCTTTATCTCTTACCATCAGAAAAGCGTCTTGTTCGTCTCATTACTTTTAAATATAAAAAAAACAACAAAAAAATACGCTTTCTGCGAGGCGGGTCTAGGGAACCTTAGCTGGCATCTGACAGCTGTCACGTCTTCTCTATGCGCTAGATTCTTGTTTGCCCTTAACCACTGACATCTCCACTGCACATGCACTTTTGAAATCTTTTCCCGCTTGAGTGTCAACCAAAGCTATTGATAAGAGATGTAAAAGTGACGTTAGCTTTTTAATGGTTGCCAGGTTAGGTGTTTGACTACAGCTCACCTGATGCCTATCGTTTCTAGTTACCAGCTTATTATAGAATTGACTATAATAATAATCATTATTGGTCAGCCACGCTGTTGGTGCAAGTGATTAACTATATGCTACAAGTATGATTTTCCTGATAAGGTTGAAGCTACGAAGCGGATGAATCATGCTACATGGCTACGTAGCTCTTCTACGACACCATGTCGTAGCGATGCTACGTTTATACTTTATTAGTATTTTGCAGAATTTTCATTCCGCCAATAAATTGCACTCGAGAGATATATCGAGATAAGCCACGTCGGCTATAAATTAGGGTAGCAATATGTCGAGGATGTCAGCCCGCGTTATCTCGTTGGCATCACGCCGAGCTGACGTCACTACACGACACTGCATGCATAGAAGCTTATAGAGATAGCTGATGCACTCGGATGGATTTGAACTTAAATAATAATTTATAGCATTACAATATTTAATTATGCTTTTGTAACACTGCTTGGTACCTTAATACATAAAAAAAACAAACAACTAACAAAATACATAACATTTCTGTAACCTAATATGTACCCATTAGAATATAGCAAAATATTAAGAAGTACAGAACGATTTATTTTAAAATTAAAATTATTACACACGTTAAATTAAAACAAATGGATTAAAAAAAATAAAAAAAAATTTAGGTGTAATTCTGAACTCATGGGAAGACCTAGAAACCATTCCCCAAGGCAAGCCAAATAATATCATGTTATTTCTTAAAAAGTCTAGAAGGTTCCTGCGCGCCACTCGATCAATCTCCATTAAGGAAACAAAAGTATATTCTTTTCGTAAATATATTTCATACAGGATTGTTGTTGGGTGAAACGAGAAAACAACAGTAAAAACAGCAACAAATTTAATGGATCAAAAAGTCATTATTTTTTTCTTTTATGGTTGACAAGCTAGGTGTTTGATCACAGCTCAATTGATGTTAAGTGACAGTGTAGTCGAAATGAAAATTACTCTCATGTGAGGCAGCCGAAACAACGTTAGGTGCTTGCCGGCAGAGTCTCAATTTGTAGGTGGTTTGGGAAGCTAACGATACTTTATGAAAAGAAAGGCACGCTGGAACTTTTAGCTCTACGAAGTTTTCATTGGGCAAAAAAACTTTATCAGAATTGATTAAGTTTTGTTTTATTATGACGCTATCCGAGAGTTATGAAGTTTATTTTTTATTTTCGGCTTGGTTTTTATTTACACTTAGATATTTTTTTAAAACTTTTACTAATCAGTTTATATTACAAGTGTAGAATAATAATTACTCGTATTTCTTAAAATTTTCCTTATTTAAAAAAATTAGAATAAGTAACTGATGATGAACTATTTATGATCAAATCGACTTGTAATGGATTTATCCAAATTAAAATTAAATGCATTAAGTATATTACCATATAATCAATAATAACAAATAAATACAATCTTTTCTTTGCTGGGATAATTTTCCTAGCAAAGATAAAATATGATTATATTGATAAGGCGGCCGATTTTACTTTATAGATTTTAGTTCTTGGTCCTGTCTATTGTAACAGATTACGCTGAAACACAATTTAGTACCACCTAAGTACGACTGCGACGAGCAGTAGTGTGTAAATAGAAATATAACTGTGCTTCGGTTTGAAGGGTAGCTAAGGGTAACGGTAGCTAGCGAAATTACAGGGGCTGTTGCGACTAATCATCGAAAGTCTCAAAGTAATGAGGGCAAAAGCAGCGATGCCCTGGACTTTGTTTTACTACTCAAATGTGTATAGCTGCTATAGTAACGGACATGCGTTATCTCTTACCATCAGGGGAACTTCTCGTTCGTCGCATTACTTTTACAACTAAATGAGCTAACAGGGCAGCTCTTTGTTCTCACTTCACTGCAAGTGCGTCATTTTTTAGTTATATCTAGTTAAATGTAATAAAGCGAATATAATTAACTTTTTTCCTCAACTAGTGCAAAACCAAAATCCCTGCCTCGCCACGAGAGTGAGGAGATCCTGGCCAGCGTGAAGACCGGCAATTACTGGCGGAACAGCACCAAGCCCGACATCATCCCGTCCACGTCTCTTCAAGAGCTGGACGTCCCTAGAGTTCGTCGGAGATCCAGGCGTAGTAGACCTGCCACCTCGTATGGCTTCCCAGAGGTTTGATTGCAGAAACAATTTATTATCGTTTTTACACGAATACATATTATGCCCGACTTTGACCACCAACTCGCCTGATGGTAAGAGATGACTGACTGATGCCTGATGGTTGGTGGCTTTGACTGATGATGTGGTGGAAGATGAAACACGCTGATTTTAAAATCTTGTTCCATTTCTTGGCTATGTGGATGAGAAACGTAGGGTCAAAACGTTAGTATGTACAACACTCAGTTACAGTACAATTTGCATGGTGGTAGGGTACGTTCTAGTACTCGGCTGGCTAGCTACCACCCTCAAGTTGAAAATCTGTCGCCAAGCATCTAACGGTGTGTTCCGGCAGCCTCACTTGAGCGCCTGTTCCATTCCAGACTAGGTGTGCTTTACCATCTTCGACCACACCTTCACTTAACATCAGGTGAGCTCTGGTCAAACACCTAGCCTGTCAACTATTAAAAAAAAAATTCAGTATTTAAGGAGTATCGTTTAGAGTAAAAGTAATGGATATCCCAAATATTAGATAACGATGAATGGTGTCGATCGTTGCCATTTAGGGTTATAGAAAACATTTAATTATTATGGTCAAACGCGATGATAACTACCTATTACTTGTCTCCAGTCAATAGTAACTAGAAAAAGTCAAAGCAAGTGCAGCCAAATTTGTATACAGTTTCTTTTTACAGTTTTTTCTTTCTATTACTTTAGATATCCATTTCAACTGACTCCAAGACCATGCGAAGGAAATATCATACGTTAAAGAGTCTGGTATACAGGGAGCCAGTGGAGAGCATTAAGGAAATGAGACAGAGACCAAGATCTGCAGGGTCTACTGTCAGGAACAAGGAGGTGCTTAGTAGACCAAGTATACTGGAGACCTTGGACTTTATTAACAGCGTGAAGAATGCGCTTTGTGGTAAGTTGAATGTTAAAAAAATATATATTCGTGAGAGCTTTGCTTTTTACGATGATGCTTGTCTAGAAGAAATTGATTTACTCGAACCTTGATGACACCCACCCATATTAATAACGTGTCAAACTAATAAATTGAGAGACAGAAAGAGTAAAGAGTATTTTTAACATAACGTAATTTTTGAATACCTTGACTTCTGTTTGTAATTTTACAATAATGCTATATCTTATTATTTGAGTGTTTATAGTTGGGTTCACGCAAAAATCATTTTAGACATTACTAACTTACAGTGGAAGAATCCGGTGCATCTGATTTGGAAGATTGCTCCTGGTCGCTAGAAGAAGAATGGCTGGTGGGGCAAACCGCCCCGTTGAACTTGATCGCACAACACTCGGGGGCGGCCGCACCACATCTTGCTGGAGGAAACCTTGTGGCAGCCTTGCTGGACAGGGGCAAGTTTACTGTAAGCAAAATAGACAGCCAGAAACTCGACCAAGTCATTGCCAGTTGTCCATTGTACTGACTGAGAAATTTGACGTGGCTCCGAGATTCATCTTCATTGGCAGCTTATTTAGCCTTTTGATATGTATCCTCGCTTTTCAGTTTATTTTCCAAAATAAGCTAGGTGTTTGACCTCAGCTCACATGAGTTCTAGTACTCGGCATCTAACGGTGTGTTCTGGCAGCCTCACTTGAGAGCTATTCGCAGCCAGATGAGCTGTGATCAAACACCTAGCCTGTCAATAAAAAAAATATGAACCTTCTCTCTTTTCTGTAGCTCTCGCACCAAGCGTGCATGGTTCAACCACTCTTGGAAAGTAGGTCTAGCTATATCTAATAGGAATTTTCCAGACTGGTTGCAAAAAAATTATTTCAGATACTGCAGGAGCTATGCGCGTATCTTGGAGACGCGAGCGAAGGCGCGTTGTTCGCCCTCCACCGGCTAGCCAGGGCAGCGCGGTCTCGGAGCAGCGAGCGGATGACCAGGTGGGAAAAAACTTATTTGTAGTGAATAAATTAGTTATGAGTTCTATTGATCTATGACACACAACAAGTATACAAGTAGTAGTAGTATTAGTATTCTATCAGTTATCTGATTCCATATCTTCTTCTTAGTTTGGGGGCAGGTGGCGCTGTGTGTAATGTCCTACGATATTTATATATTTAATTTTTTTTAAATTAAAAGAGGTGATAAATACGTCAAAATATTAGAGTTTAGTGGTTTTAGTAACGACTTCTTAGTCATTATTACAAATAATATTTTTTGTTGGCATGTTCTTCACAGTGCATGGAAGCTTCCAGAAGCCGAGGGTACTGCGACCACCATTCAGAAATACAAGGTCAGATCTCCAGACTGCGCTTCGGGAGACGAGGCGCCGCCGCCGCCTCCGCCCTTACCCAGGACTTCTAGCATGGAAAGACAGGTAAGCTGATCTCATGTCAAAATACTTCTTTGTACTGGTTACTTTTTTGAAAGCTATAGTCATAATTCGCTTAACAATGTCACGCTCAAAATGAAAATTTGGTATTGGAACAATTTGTCAAAAAATTCATAAAGGTTTACTGAACAATTTGCATTTTATTTGCGTCTAATCAGTTATTTGGGACTTTGTAGTCCTTTTACCTAATTTAAGTTAATAGATAGTCGTATAAATAATTTGAATGAATTGAGAGACTATACAAGAAGATGGTGAATAAGGCCTTTTAATTGGCCTTCCGTTCTTATTTGTTGTAATTACCTGTCGTACCTAGCTGTAAGTTTTCCCATAATAATAAAAATAAAATAAATAAGTCCTTACTACAGTTTTCTTATTTCCAGATAAACCCTCGCTATACGGACTACCTCCCTCCCTCTAGGATACACCCCCCCTCGCCCCGCATGCCACAGCCCCCCTACACGGGGATCATCAACCCCCTTTACGACATCAAAATGCCTCGCGACAAGTTCAGTGTAAAGAGATCCAAGTCTTTGGGAAGGAGTTTTAGTACCAGGAGCTTAGGGTTGGAAATTACCAGGTATATTTTTTATTAATTGACATGTAATCAGTGTTTTTGACATATTTAAAATGATGTTACAGAATTTGACTTTTAACTTTGGTGTTGTCAATAAAGAATTTTGAAAACAACATTAATTATTCCAGGTACAACATAACCCTCGGGCAGCGCAGTGGTAAGCGCACCAACGACGTGGTCACCGCCATAACTGATACGACAGGAGAAACAGGCCTTGAGACCAAGAGCAATTTCTTTCAGAAAAGCACCGCAGACGTCGTCGGCGACTCCTACAGAGTCAGCAGGGTTACGATCGATTAATATTGTTTCCCAGCCTTACAATGATAAAGAAGGTTTTAGTTGTTTAGGCTTGTGACATCACTACTATACGGGAAAATGCGGTTTACGATAGAGTGCACTTTCCTAGAAGAAACAAATGCAAAACAAGAAGCTTTAAAAAAAAATCAGACCTTTTGCTCTAAATAGGCTTGCATTTGACAGCACCCTGCCAGATGTTAAGAAAGGTTTTTTTACAAAAGTAATTAGACAAGACGCCCTCCTGATGGTAAGATATAACGCCTGTCCATGATCATTGCAGCGATTCACAGAACTATGTGAAACAAAACAAAGTTCAGGGCATCGCTGCTTTGATGCTCATTTCTTTGAGACTTTCGATGGTTAATCTCAATAGCCTTGTAATTCCGCTAGCTGCAGTACCCTTCAAACCGGAACACAGTAATGTTTACACACTACTGGTTGGCGGCAGAGCATCTGGTACTGCGGTGGTACCTAGCAAGACGATCTCCTGCTAAAGAGATCTTCCACCAAGTTTACATAGAAGGAATCTCTTTACTTTTTACTCTCATATTGTATCTTCTGGGAAACATAGACTCCGTTAGAGAATTCAACGTTGTGCGAATAAAATATGTAGAATTGAAATGTTTCTATTTTATTAAATTTTGTTTTAGCTATTAGACTGAAAAAGAGAACTATTCTTAAATAAATTGCCTGTTATACCTAGGTATACGGGTTTTACTTCAGAGTAGTTTTATAAATTCTCTTGGCCTTGCAAAATGGAACAGGTAGAAAAAAAATCTAATTGATTTTCTGTGGCCAGTACTTAAATGTCTTACCCAATAGGTCTGTACTTAAACTATTTTTTTTTGTTTGATATTTTTTTTTACTAAGAATACTTCTTTAACTTAGTGAAGGAACAAATGGCTTGTTCTATCTATTTATTCTTATTAAGTTAAGTCTTAAGTCTTTTAGTTTATACGGAAATGATGTGTAATTCTACATTACCTCGTAATTAAATGTACAATGCATAGAAAAGAGAAACAATGTGAATACCTCTGTTAGCAACCAAAGTTCTTATTGTATTTTATAAATTATAATTTATTAAATTATTTTCCAATAAATGATTTTATTTTGTTTTAACAAAAGTACTTTTATTTACATACAATTATGTATGTATGTAAAAATTAATTATGTAGTTAATTATTAAATAACCTTTATTAACGATAAGTTTTTATTACGCGAGACTTACGTAAATGTACATTACGTTGCTAAACGTTACGTTTAGGCTGAAAAGCGTAAAACGTGCTAAACACGTGAAATAGGTCAGTGGCTGATAACGAAAAGCTGAAGGTAAATAAATATCGTAGGAAATTACACACAGCGCCAAATTAAACAGAGTTTTTTTTTAAAGTTTATTTTACAAAACTATCTGAGTTCACCATGTGTCTTGTGTCACGCTGTTACAGATTTACAAATTTGATTTAAATTCGGTACGGAGATAAATTATTTTTAGCTTGTGTGATGGAAGTCAGATAACTGATAGAATACATAAATACTTTTTTTTTGTAAATACATACTTATAATACTTACAAAACACCCAGACACAGAACAAACATTTGTTTATACCATATAATGTTGTCCTGGACGGGAATCGGACCCACACCCTACAGCTCTTAAGGCATATATACTACCAATGAGCCAACGGGGCTGTCAAGGTCGAACTGAGTGGAGTGTTTTGGGAAAGGAAAATGAACCTTTGGACTTTGTACCGTTTATGATGATGTTGATGAAAGTAAGTCATAAAATCTCGTAGCTGATGTTCCCTCTTATACAATAGAAAACAAGACAAGTTTCAATTTCCTACTTAAGGCTCTATAAACTGACAAAGGGTTCTATCGTAACCTGATTAGGGTTCGTCATAAACAACTACTATTGTAGTTCCGACAAGTGTTTACTCGACGAGCCTGACTACTGCCTCACAACAACTTTATTGCTACCCTTGGACGAATCAGTTGCTGGACATATCATGAATGATATCAGCATTGATGTACTATGAGTAATGCCTCTGATCTGAGCGTAACAAAATTTGTACATGTATATTATTTTGGTTTTACTGTTTTTTATTAAGTGCTAAAAAAAACTAATTTATGTCAAGCTTTACTGTAGCTAAATCTATATCTATATCTATAATATTCAATATAATATTATTAAGAGGAAAGATTTGATTATTTGTTTTTTTTTATTTGTTTGTAATGAATAGGCTCCGAAACTACTGGACCGATCTCAAAAATTCTTTCACCGTTGGGAAGCTACGCTATACGCTACTTTTTATCTCCGTATTCCCACGGGAACGGCAATTACGCGGGTGAAACCGCGAGGCGTGCGCTAGTATTATATAAAAGAAGAAACTGACAGACTGATTCACTGACTGATCGATCAACGCACAGCTAAAACCACTGGGTCTAGAAGCATGAAATTTTGTCCAAATGTTTTGTTAGGTGACGTAGATGTGCATTGGGAAAGAATTTTTAAACATTCCACCCCTAAGTGTGCAAAATGGGGATCGGAAATATATATGAAACTTCGTTATTTTTGGTCATATTACTGATAGTGATAAATTGTATAATTTTGAACAAAAATCAGTCTGTTTTATAGTTTTGATATATATACGAAAAAAAAGTCAAGCAGCTAAAAGTCTTCTACGCATCGAGCCACTTCTCTACATAGTATAAAACAAAGTTGCTTCTCGCCGTCTGTATGCTTAGATCTTTTGAACTACGCAACGTATTTTAATGCGGTTTCCATGAATAGACAAAGTGATTCAAGAGGAAGGTCCTTTAATAACAATTCTGGACTAATGATATTATTTATCCGGCATATTACTGATAAGCAATATGCCCGATTAATTCATTACTGTTATGGTTAAATAAGTGCGTTGAACGGGCCTAGTAACTACATATTAATTTTTAGCCTCAATTTTTGTACCTATACTAATCTCGCTATATTAATTTACATTATTTTCGTATTTATGCGTATTTAAGACTGTAAACATAATTTTTTTCGCATTTAAGACTGTAAACAATTTTTTTTAGTCCAACCATGTTAATACATAAATGACAGTAATGTCTTTGATAATAATAAAGTTCTTTAAACCTAACCTATTTATTGGACTCTATATTTACGTTTATAATTTTACGTTCATCACACTCCTCTTGAGACCCTGTTATTGATCTCAAGACTTGAGAGATGAGTCTTGAGATCGGTTGATATCCTACACGAGTGATACTTGGTAAAAGGAAACGGTCACGACAAGTTTTCATAGAAAGAGAACGTACCATGTCTTTTGGTTTATTTGTCCAAGTTACAGACTGTTTACGAGGTTAGTATAATTCAGCTGCTAGGAGGGTTTATGTTCTTTGAAGCCCGTCAAATTTTGTTAGGAATCGTCTGTGGTTTGTGGAGGGGGAGGTGGGGATGTACTGTATTTAGGCTTTTTGTGGTCTCGTTATGGTTTTGGTAGCATGTTCTGTTTCTTACGTAAAATATGACTAATAACTAAAAAGTTCACTATACCCATAGCAGTGAGATGTTTTTCCTTATGAAATATCTAGTACAATAAGTTTTACTATCCCACTAATATTATAAATGTGAAAGTTTGGATAAATGTTTGTTACTCTTTCACGCAAAAACTACTGAACGGATTTGGATGAAATTTGGTATGGAGGTAACTGAGATCCTGGATTAACACATAGGCTATTTTTTATCCTGAAAACATGTAGCAGGTAATACCGCAGGGCGCAGTTAGTAAAAAATAAAGAATATCATTATGTTTGGGTAAATTACTTTACAGTAAAATTTTATATTTGTGACTTGTCTCTTCTGTTGTTAACATTGCCATAGAATAACTGTCATACATATGATTGTTTCTCACGGCGTGACTTTATTCGAACGATGACATGCCTGCTAGCGCGTTAAATTTTTAGTAGTTTTTAGAAACACAATAAATATTTTAAAATTGCGATTTTTAGTAAGGATACGTTTTTCAGCTAAATTTGATTTCAAGATACAGTAGTAACCAATTTTAGTCAACCTGTCTATACATGTTTAAAGAGCTCTTATATTCGTAGATCAATTAGTTCGTTATAGTTCTATGATTCATGTCCATCGAAATACGGCCAAGTGTCACACCTTCACGTATCGCATTGAATACTTACAAACTTAACAGTGGATGTGGCCAAACAAATAGCTAAACATGTCCAGGAGAAAATAATAAGTATTGCTCAGAAACTACGATAGTGGCTCTACCGCTCGACTCTCAGGTAAACTGGTCGCTCGTACGTTCCCCATACCTAAATCAAACCAATTACGAGCGCGAACCAGACTAAGGCGACAGATCTGTTCAAATCTACTCTCGTGCTGACAAATACTAGATTTTATATTCCATAAAGGTGCCTTCACATAAAATTCAGTTTTACTTGGAGATAGATCTCCTTAAAAGAAGGTTGTGTGGGTGCTACTACAGATATTCTGCCATCAAGCAGTAGTGTGTAAACATTACTATTATTTAATTTTGTTACATTTTGAAGTGCCATGTTGCTTACATCGCTACTAATTGACGTTCGATAATTATCGAATGTCGTCAAGTATTGAGCGCCAAAACAGCGATATCCTGCGATTTCTTTTGTTACTCAAAGTTCTGTGTACCATAGCAATGACAGAATACCAAATAACGATTCGATCAGACAATTAAACATTTATTGGACAAAATAAAAAATCTTAAATTAATACTATTTACAAATTTATATAAAAAAATTAATCTAAAAGTCCGTCAGAGGAGGGATACGTGGCCAGAATGCTGGCCGCATTGCCACGCTGGATGGCAATGTTAAGCTTTTGACCAAAGTAGCAGCATTTAGCAGCGTACCAGCATTCTGGTCACCTGAAGCCTCTTCTAAACGTTTGACTAATCGATGACTAGACGAATCGCCTTCAAAGTCTGCTTCTGTACTTGAGCAGACATAGTGGCGTTATTATACAAACAGTTCAACACTTCGATATACCCATAGTCAATATGGCATCGCTGGAGAGACTCAACTACCGCCCATGTCTCGATCGAATCAAAAATACGTATATAAGTATATAAAGTAATAATCAAATACTTTTTTTACAAATACACACAGAAAAAACATTTGCTTTTATCTAAATATTTGTCGTGGCTGGGAATCGAACCTACGCCCCACAGCTCTTAAAGCAGATATACTACCAATGAGTTAACGGAGCTGTCAATATACTTTAGGTGGTTCTAGGTGAGCGTGCTCCATCTTAGGCCGCATCCTGATTAACATTATGTAGAGTGTGATCAAAAACAACCTTACCTATTTTGAATTAAAAAACCTAAGCAGGGTAAATCTTACCGTAGATATGGTTCGGAACACCTCTTTATTTTCCAACCTCATCCCTCAGGGTTTATAGAATTAAGTCCAATAAAAAAGCTCTTTGACAAACTTCAGATGGAAAAGCAATATTATTTATGAAAGTGAATTGTCTATCCTCAGTCCTTTCTTTTTGAATGTAAAAGTAAACGAGCCGCTTGCCCTCCTTTCGGAGTTAATTTTTATTTCAGCAGTTATACCTAGTCTTGCCATAAATATTGTAACAAAGAAAATTTATTTTTTTCTTTTGCAAATAACATTTATTACTTTTACAGTGTGTTAGTTTAATACATAAATATAAAACAATTTAAAGTATAAAAAGCTTATTCGAAGTGGTCTTCATTGGCTACAATACAGTCCTTTAAACGTTGAAGCCAGTTATCAATAGAAGTACGCACTCTTTCTATGGGCAAATTCTTCACTGCCAATCGTATGGATTGTTTTAGGGACTCGAAATTATCATGGCGTTTAGAGCAAGCCGTACTCTCTAAAACTGACCATAAATCATAATCCAGAGGATTAAGATCGGGACTAGACGACGGCCAGTCTTTAGCTCTGATGAAGTCCGAAACGTTCGCTTCCAAACAAGACTGCGTGGACCGAGCATTATGACCGGCGCCGAGTCTTGCTGGAAGGACCATACTTGGTTATTGAACATGGTGTTGTTAACTACTTAACTACCTTCTCAAGAATGGTATCTTGATACACTTGTGCCGATGTTTTGATACCTTTTGAGACCTTTTTCACAAAAATATGGCTCAGTCACTCCTTCATAGCCAACACCCCACCAAACCATCACTGAAGTCGGATAATGCCCACGTTGCACTCTGTCGACTAATTGGGAAGCTTCCTTAGAGCTTTGAGCATAAATACGGTCATTTTGTTTGTTAAAATGTTGCTCAATTGTAAAAATTTTCTCATCCGTAAACAAAAAAATTCTGTGACCTCCTTTTGCGTACCGCTTCAGTAGTTGTTTCGATTTTACCACCCTATTCTTTTTTAAATTATCAGTTAAGAAGTGACCAGTGCGTCTCTTATAGGCTGCAAGTCCTAAGTCATCTTTTAAAATACGCGACATGGTTCTAGGTGCCATCTTCATCTACCAAAATAAAATCTTTTGCTTTCGGACAGGATTTCTTCGAATTCTACCCCTTACTGCTTTGACCACCTTTTTCGTACGAACACTACGTGGACGGCCAGATCTTTTTCTGTTACAAACAGAGGAGGTCTCATTGTACCTATTAATAGCCCGGTACACAAACATTTGACTAATACCAAGCGTATGGAGAGTTTTAAAAATTGCATTTGGCTCTATACCTACTTTGCGTAGTGCAATCACAGCGATTCGGTTCTCTTTGTCACCCCACTCGATTTTAATATCGCAAAATATTGTACAATTTATTGGCGCCAAAATGAAAAAACACAATGAACAATCATATAAAAATTACAGATTCCAAATTCAAATGTAATATTTTGTTTATTTTTAGTTTTAACAGTATTTATGGCCAGACTAAGTATTTTATTGCCGTTTTGTAGAAGAGGCAGAATTTTTATTTTATAACTATTTGTAAAATCTTTTTTGAAAGCTTATTTCTTAAGCTTCTATTAAGCTTATAAATCGTAGATTTCTACCGTTACCTGCTAAGTATATTTGTAATAAAGCAAATTAAAGCACTTCGCTGTTTTTTAAAAAACTGTTCCAATGCTGGTATTACTCATGTTTAAAAACATATTCAGACTATAGTCAGCCACAATTAGTGGCCTTCTTCAAGGAGACAAAGCTAAGTACAACGCGCGTGCGGACTCGTCTTGCTTCTACGAGCTGCTACGAGCCGCTGCGCGCCGCCTACGTGACGCGACTATTTGTAAGATTTTCAGTGCGGAACTTCAGCGAATTACAGTAGCGCTTAGTAGAATATCCAGTTTTTTTTTCAGTAATATTTGTAATATAGAAAGGTAAGTCTGAGCTACGAATTGCTACGACGTTGATCTGTAACTCCGTAGCGTTGGAAAATAGATACCGAGTCAAAAATGTTGTTAAAAATATTGTTTTTTAATTTTTGACAATATGGATTACGATGTTACGAATATTTGTTTTATATTTTAAGGCGTTCAGAAATCGATCAATTTTATTTTTAAATAACGTATGTAGCAGCTGTGTACACACGTAACATGAACGAATTGATATTCGAATATATATATGATGACCAGTGAGTATGTAATCTACAAACGTGCAGTTTGGTTGTATAAAATTAGATAACTTGCCTATTATTTATGGAATTATTGCCTATTGAAATGGGATGTGAGACGAAGCCGCACGCGCGTCGTTCTCTTCTCTGTTTCCTTGAAGAAGGGCACCGACTGTGGCCGAAACTATCGTGAGTAATTCCGTGCTGCCAAATCCATTAATTTAAAAATTATGTTAGTAATTTACTTAATAAAACCTTACCAATTTATTAGCCTCTTTCTTTCCCCATCAAGAGTTTTGGGTACCTAGCTACGCAACTGGTTAAATACAAGTCTATTTTTGATAATTATAGAAACGAACTAACCATGATTGCGTAATTAGAACGACAGCGACGCTAAAGACAAAAAACTCGTTTCTCTGTTGATTTCATTCTCAGTAAGTTGTCCACGTACATACATACATACACGTTACACGTGTGTACGGCATAACATCACCGCATACGCACATGTCGGCAAATAGTTGAATAATAACAATTTATCGCCCATCTGCACGACCTTGGTAGGACATCGGGGTAAAATACTGTACTGTCGGACACACAAGTATTGGAAGTCTCGCTAGCAACTAGTTTAAATAGCACAAAACGTTTGCTTGCATTCATAGGTTTATTTCTTTATTTTTTTAATTTGAAGAGCATCGTGGTTCCTATATTTACAACTAGCTGCGCCGTGACCATTTATCCGAGTCTTTCGGGATAACAAGTATATGTTAATCTTGCTATCTGCATTTCAAATTTCATCTAAATCTATAAAGCCGTTCGCGTGAAAAAGTAAGAAATATATAAACATGCAAATAGACGAGCATTCGTAATATTTGTGTGTAAACTGTTAGGATAGTCGTGAAAAGGTGACAAACACGATAATAGCCAAGTCAATAAAAATAGGCACGTCTTGTACTTCCTCCTTCTATTCGGCGAGGCTGGGAATCGAAGTCGAGTCCCTTTTTTTCGAGACTGGACGCTGGGGCACTGCCCTAAAAGTGGAGGATGCGATATCGACGCCCAGCTCGCCGGGCAGAGCTCGAGCCTTAACTCGGCGAGGGTCTCATCCCTTCACGCCGACTTGTACCTCGTCTTCTGGGCCAGCCAGCCAGGTCATGAGGGAGAGCACGCCAGGTACATACGTCAGGGGGACGTGTATGATACGGAACTATGTCATTCAGGTAGGGGTGTGTCGAGTTGTCTACGTGGTCAAATATGCTGCGCGACTGACTCAACCCTGAACTCCCTCACCGATTCGATCTGCTTGCACATCCCGTACGATTCTTCCCCATCTTCAGTCATCTTCATCCTCACGGTACGATAGTATAAAAGAGAGTTTTTCACATAGAATTATTCGTCTTATAATCTTATTATCCCACTAATTTTATAAATGTAAAAGTTTGGATGGATGGATGGATGGATAGATAGATGGATGTTTGTTACTCTTTCACGTAAAAACTACTAAACAGATTTGAATGAAATTTGGTATGGAGGTAGTTGAGACCCTGGATTAACATATAGGCTACTTTTTATCCCGAAAACATGTAGCGGGTAACACCGTGGGATGCAGCTAGTAATGATATACATGTCGGAGACTAAAAACGGAACGTCAAGCTTGAACGTCTTGGGTGTAGTCAAAAGTGGAGGCCGACACTTATTTAAAATTTGAATTTTGAAACTATAAAATACTTGACACTGGCAAATGCTAAAAACGCGACGCCAAAACCAAAGAAAAAAAAACATTAAACTAGCTGTCATTCATTAGGTTGTCAAAAGCTGCCAACGCCGCCGGAATAAATGTACACTTTTGCGAGAGACATCGAGCTGAACGGACGTCTTGCCACCTCGGTTCGACTTCACCAATCAGTAATCCTCTCGTATCTAAACTGTGAAATTATTCTATGTCGATATATTCTGATTAAAGAAAGAAAGAAAACATTTGTTTTGACACACACACTACATCAACAAAAACACTACAAATAAAAGGTTAAAAAATAACAATAATAATAAGTAGAAAGTTGTCGCTGTAGTGTCGTGCGACAAAAAAAGGTCAGTTCTCAGCATTAGTGCTGCCGATTTCTCAGCAGCGCTGGTTCTCAGAACTAACCTTTTGGGACGCACGAGACTGAATAAAAAACATAAATACATACGCGATACATAACAGAATTAATAAACAATAAATACATGTACAAAAAGTGTAGAAATTGCGTGTAAAAGAAAGGATATTTTAGTACATACATATAAAGTAATCGAAGTCTGCTTCTGTACTTGAGCAGACATAGTGGCGTTATTATACAAACAGTTCAACACTTCGATATACCGATAGTCAATATGGCATCGCTGGAGAGACTCAACTACCGCCCATATCTCGATCGAATCAAAAATACGTATATAAGTATATAAAGTAATAATCAAATACTTTTTTTACAAATACACACAGAAAAAACATTTGCTTTTATCTAAATATTTGTCGTGGCTGGGAATCGAACCTACGCCCCACAGCTCTTAAAGCAGATATACTACCAATGAGTTAACGGAGCTGTCAATATACTTTAGGTGGTTCTAGGTGAGCGTGCTCCATCTTAGGCCGCATCCTGATTAACATTATGTAGAGTGTGATCAAAAACAACCTTACCTATTTTGAATTAAAAAACCTAAGCAGGGTAAATCTTACCGTAGATATGGTTCGGAACACCTCTTTATTTTCCAACCTCATCCCTCAGGGTTTATAGAATTAAGTCCAATAAAAAAGCTCTTTGACAAACTTCAGATGGAAAAGCAATATTATTTATGAAAGTGAATTGTCTATCCTCAGTCCTTTCTTTTTGAATGTAAAAGTAAACGAGCCGCTTGCCCTCCTTTCGGAGTTAATTTTTATTTCAGCAGTTATACCTAGTCTTGCCATAAATATTGTAACAAAGAAAATTTATTTTTTTCTTTTGCAAATAACATTTATTACTTTTACAGTGTGTTAGTTTAATACATAAATATAAAACAATTTAAAGTATAAAAAGCTTATTCGAAGTGGTCTTCATTGGCTACAATACAGTCCTTTAAACGTTGAAGCCAGTTATCAATAGAAGTACGCACTCTTTCTATGGGCAAATTCTTCACTGCCAATCGTATGGATTGTTTTAGGGACTCGAAATTATCATGGCGTTTAGAGCAAGCCGTACTCTCTAAAACTGACCATAAATCATAATCCAGAGGATTAAGATCGGGACTAGACGACGGCCAGTCTTTAGCTCTGATGAAGTCCGAAACGTTCGCTTCCAAACAAGACTGCGTGGACCGAGCATTATGACCGGCGCCGAGTCTTGCTGGAAGGACCATACTTGGTTATTGAACATGGTGTTGTTAACTACTTAACTACCTTCTCAAGAATGGTATCTTGATACACTTGTGCCGATGTTTTGATACCTTTTGAGACCTTTTTCACAAAAATATGGCTCAGTCACTCCTTCATAGCCAACACCCCACCAAACCATCACTGAAGTCGGATAATGCCCACGTTGCACTCTGTCGACTAATTGGGAAGCTTCCTTAGAGCTTTGAGCATAAATACGGTCATTTTGTTTGTTAAAATGTTGCTCAATTGTAAAAATTTTCTCATCCGTAAACAAAAAAATTCTGTGACCTCCTTTTGCGTACCGCTTCAGTAGTTGTTTCGATTTTACCACCCTATTCTTTTTTAAATTATCAGTTAAGAAGTGACCAGTGCGTCTCTTATAGGCTGCAAGTCCTAAGTCATCTTTTAAAATACGCGACATGGTTCTAGGTGCCATCTTCATCTACCAAAATAAAATCTTTTGCTTTCGGACAGGATTTCTTCGAATTCTACCCCTTACTGCTTTGACCACCTTTTTCGTACGAACACTACGTGGACGGCCAGATCTTTTTCTGTTACAAACAGAGGAGGTCTCATTGTACCTATTAATAGCCCGGTACACAAACATTTGACTAATACCAAGCGTATGGAGAGTTTTAAAAATTGCATTTGGCTCTATACCTACTTTGCGTAGTGCAATCACAGCGATTCGGTTCTCTTTGTCACCCCACTCGATTTTAATATCGCAAAATATTGTACAATTTATTGGCGCCAAAATGAAAAAACACAATGAACAATCATATAAAAATTACAGATTCCAAATTCAAATGTAATATTTTGTTTATTTTTAGTTTTAACAGTATTTATGGCCAGACTAAGTATTTTATTGCCGTTTTGTAGAAGAGGCAGAATTTTTATTTTATAACTATTTGTAAAATCTTTTTTGAAAGCTTATTTCTTAAGCTTCTATTAAGCTTATAAATCGTAGATTTCTACCGTTACCTGCTAAGTATATTTGTAATAAAGCAAATTAAAGCACTTCGCTGTTTTTTAAAAAACTGTTCCAATGCTGGTATTACTCATGTTTAAAAACATATTCAGACTATAGTCAGCCACAATTAGTGGCCTTCTTCAAGGAGACAAAGCTAAGTACAACGCGCGTGCGGACTCGTCTTGCTTCTACGAGCTGCTACGAGCCGCTGCGCGCCGCCTACGTGACGCGACTATTTGTAAGATTTTCAGTGCGGAACTTCAGCGAATTACAGTAGCGCTTAGTAGAATATCCAGTTTTTTTTTCAGTAATATTTGTAATATAGAAAGGTAAGTCTGAGCTACGAATTGCTACGACGTTGATCTGTAACTCCGTAGCGTTGGAAAATAGATACCGAGTCAAAAATATTGTTAAAAATATTGTTTTTTAATTTTTGACAATATGGATTACGATGTTACGAATATTTGTTTTATATTTTAAGGCGTTCAGAAATCGATCAATTTTATTTTTAAATAACGTATGTAGCAGCTGTGTACACACGTAACATGAACGAATTGATATTCGAATATATATATGATGACCAGTGAGTATGTAATCTACAAACGTGCAGTTTGGTTGTATAACATTAGATAACTTGCCTATTATTTATGGAATTATTGCCTATTGAAATGGGATGTGAGACGAAGCCGCACGCGCGTCGTTCTCTTCTCTGTTTCCTTGAAGAAGGGCACCGACTGTGGCCGAAACTATCGTGAGTAATTCCGTGCTGCCAAATCCATTAATTTAAAAATTATGTTAGTAATTTACTTAATAAAACCTTACCAATTTATTAGCCTCTTTCTTTCCCCATCAAGAGTTTTGGGTACCTAGCTACGCAACTGGTTAAATACAAGTCTATTTTTGATAATTATAGAAACGAACTAACCATGATTGCGTAATTAGAACGACAGCAACGCTAAAGACAAAAAACTCGTTTCTCTGTTGATTTTATTCTCAGTAAGTTGTCCACGTACATACATACATACACGTTACACGTGTGTACGGCATAACATCACCGCATACGCACATGTCGGCAAATAGTTGAATAATAACAATTTATCGCCCATCTGCACGACCTTGGTAGGACATCGGGGTAAAATACTGTACTGTCGGACACACAAGTATTGGAAGTCTCGCTAGCAACTAGTTTAAATAGCACAAAACGTTTGCTTGCATTCATAGGTTTATTTCTTTATTTTTTTAAAAAGATAAAATAGTAGTAAAGCTAGAATTTCCTACGTCTGACGGAGACGCGACAAATAACGAACGCTCACCTAACCCTACGTTATAGATATGTTGAAATTGAATGCAGTTGGGTTTTTTATGTTAGGTTATCACTTTCCTCAACGACTGTACCCAGCGTGTATCGTTGCAAATTGGTTTGGACGCACAATGCACCTTGTTAACACCGACCCGCGAGCAGCTAGCGAGTAAACAAACTGTAAGGACGAGGCATAATAGTTATTTATGTATATTATAAAATCGTAACTCGTCGTAGAACTCACTTTACTAATATTTAAGTAAAACTAAAACGGGTGAAAAGTTTGATTGGATGTTTTTTAAATTAGTTAATAAATTTTGTTTACATAATTGTTTTTTTTTTTTATATAAAGGTAATGAGACGATCGAGGCGCTCTCCTGATGGTAAGAGATAACGCCTGTCCATGACCATTGCAGCGATATACAGAACTTTGAATAACAAAACAAAGTCCAAGGCATCGCTGCTTTGGTACTCATTACTTTGAGAGTAGATGGTTAGTCTCAACAGCCCAGTAATTTCGCTAGCTGCAGTAACCTTCAAACCGGAACACAGTAATGTTTGCACACTACTGCTTGGCGGCAGAATATCTGGTACTGCAGTGGTGCCTACCTAGACGATCTCCTGCTAAGCAAATCTACCGCCAAATAAACCAATCGGAATAATTTTATTAAACCAGTTAACTTATATTATAAACGCTTCCCCTCTCCTACATTTCATCCGCCTCGAGTACGGCTACGGAAGACCGTGGAAATAGCAAAATTGCTTCTCTTGTTAACCGACAGTTTATAATGTAAACTAATTTGCTCGAAGGATAACCAATTTTCTCCTTCATCAATATACGAACCTATTTATGGAGAGGCATGAAACTGGGTCACAATTATTTTTAAATGTTAGCCTTTACACGTGGTTTTATAATAATATGTGAAAATGTCAACTTCATTTCTGAGGTTTATACTTCAAAATTAATTATTTTGAAGTATAAATTAATTACAAAAAAAACCTGAAACCGTTTCGCAACTTATCTTCGAATACAAATACAAATGTTTTATTAATAACCCCAATGTTACAAGTCAAATTTCGTGAAATCATTTTAAATATATCACTAAAAAAACAAAATCTCAAAATGAAGTACACGATATGTCGAAATAAAAACATGGCAAAAATTCAAAATATAATATACTAATAATGTAAATCTAATGACAATTTACCTTAGTAGGGTCTAAAACCTTTTCACATACGTCAATCAACACAAATAAATAACCAACCAAGCAACTACGACCCTACCATCTTACCCGTAGAGTTGCCAATGTAGAAAAACTAAAGTTTTCAACCGAAAACTATGGCAGCCCGTACACGTAGCGCGCGATCCGCGATCCGCGATCCTCGATCAATGATCGCGATCCAGACTGATCGTGTACGAAGCGGATTGACGGACTGATGCTCCGGATCGCATAATATCTAGAAATTTTGAAATCATGATCGCGGATCGCGGATCGCGGATCGTGATCATGATTGAACGTGTAAGGCGGCCCTATCAGTTTTGTTCTGATTATACAACAGAAGCTCCCTCAATCCACACTGCATATAAGTCGCGCAAAGAGGCAAACACTCTATATAAGTTAGAATCTCGACGTATCGAATTCCACAAGCAAAGGCAACTTGAACAAAGTTTCGAGTTAAAATTTCCTGGCACGTAAGATTTGGTGGCAGATTTTGAAAGTTCTGAGACTTTTGTATGAATATTGATTGGTCGAGTTGAAGTTTTTATACCGACATAAGCATTTTTGGTAAAGAACTCTAAAAGAGTAAGTACAGAAATAAGACTATATACACTACATAATGAGTACTAAATGCTAACCATATGCCTGATAGGTTATGAAACATGAAGGAGATAAGTAAATCATATATTTAAAATTATATTACGGAAATTGTTTTGCAATATTAGTAAAACATTTGTATATATAACTAAAATAAAAGCATTAAAATACAGAAATAGCTCCAAAACATTTTACACCGCCTTTTAATGGAAAACAGTGGAAAAACGTACCCTGGAATAACTTTATTACCCACGACAAAGACAATACTAAAGAAAATTCGTACGTGCCTAGATCACCAATTGAGTGGATTATTATGCACTCGCTTCAACACTATCGGCCTCTCCTTCTTTTTAATGCCCCTTTGTTGTCGTGCTCTTTCTAACACTGTCTGATATTCCAGTTCGCGCCTGCGCGGGGAAGATTCGCCCGAAAGTTAGGGATCGGTCGAAGCTGCGTATGGTGCGGTATTTTCTAGGATTTTTCAATGGATTACCTTTCACTACCTATGCAATGAATTGATATTTGTTTGATTTTTTTATAGAAGATTTTTAGCAATAATGTAAAAGCAGGAAATGTACATCAAAAGAAATAAATATTTTAGTTTTGTCAGTTATATGAAAAATATAAGACGCTATTTTTATGTTGCATAATTATGCAAAACATTTAAATTGCATACTACATGTTTTAAACTATTGTATTATTAATTTATAATAAGAATCGGTTACGCAAGAGGGGAATAGCACCCTAGGAAGCTTCGACCTGCGCACAGGCGAGATTCAGCCTCTGGAACTCACGGAATCTCCCGGGCAGGACGTCGACGCCGCGACGCCCGAAAAATCCGGCTTGCTACCGAAATTACAACCAAAATCGCGATAACCTCAAATATTGACACGATAAACCTGATTTCTGTTTTTTTTCCAAGCCAATCAATAAAAAATGCATTTCCCGCTCAATTTTCCTGCTGTCAAATTTAAAATTGGAATTTATTTTTCTTTTCTTCAAGGCTAAAGTGTGAACTGTTGGCTCGATGTATGATGGTAACGTGATTTTTGTTTAAAAAGATATTGTTTTTAAGAACACAACCGGACTCTGTGTACAGTGCCCATGGATTAATGCCTGACCATGCGAATCTTAAGGTAAGAATTGATATAAATAAAAGCATAAGTAACATTTTTAAAAATAATCGGCTAATGACATTATTTTCCTAACATTGTCATTAAATACATTAGTTTAAATTCGGTAAATAGGTTTATATTTTATTCAAGTATTAGGATAAAATATACTTATACTAAAGAAGAGGTTACATAGATTAAGCCATAATTTCCTTTACCTGTCTTTGTCCTTGAAATATGTACTCTCCGGACACTTTTACCCGGTAAGTATTAGAAGGTTTCGCTAATGGCGACATTAAATAAAGTACAATGAACATTCTTCTTAAAATTTGACTTTTACTGTTCTTAAAATCGAAGCAAATCTGTACCGTTGTAGTTCTAAACACTGAATAATAAAGAAATTCTTAACTTATTTTACCAGGTGAGCCAAAAAATAATTTAGTATTCCGAATGGTTATGAACGGTAACTGTCTGTCGGTCTGTCTGAAGGTCCTGTAACGTTAAATGACTTTTTTATTGGCTATGGATACTAGTCCTTCAACCGGTTAAATTACTTTTTTTTTTACATAATTTGCCCCACCGGGCAGGCTAAAGCTTTAAAGCCATACATACTGCTTTAAATAACTTAAGTCTTAAGTAGATATCTAGGCCCTGTGTAGATTATGATATAGATAGATACGTTTTTTAATTTGTGACACAAGAAATTTAAGAGAACACAAAGCTAGACTTTCAAGATGATTACTTGTAGCGGAAGTTTTAGAATAATACATAGAGGTTCCAGAGTATATTCTTCAGCCAAGCAGTAGTCTGTAAACATTGCTGTTTTCCGGTTTTTAAGATACTGCCGATAGCAAAATTACAGGACTATTTAGACTTACCATTGAGTATATCAAAGTGATGACCGTTGAAGCAGCGATACCCTCAACTTTCTTTTGTTTCTAAATGTTGTGGGTCGTGCACCGTGAGGCATCTCTTACCATCAGGAGAGTGTTTCGTTCGTCTCATTACTTTTAAATAAAAAAGGTTGCTAGATGAATATATTCACTTTGTACAAAAAAAATACTACTCAGAAGCAATCCGAAACTCTACATTTCTTATCTGTACGGCCAGGGAATGGACCAAGCTGCCGGCTTCCTGGTTTCCTGATAGATACTTATACTCATACTCATACTCATCATATCTTTTAGGTCTGCGTGCTTTATCTTCGACCACATCATCGCTTACCATCAGGCAAGCTGGTGGTCAAACGCGGAATTATCAGTATTAAAAAAAGGGCATTTATGAAGTTGTCCTTGGTTACACCTTGCCCCTCTTGCCATATGCAATAATGCATATAGAAGGGTGAAAATGGAGATATATATTTTTCTTCAGGTAATTGCCGCTTCCAACCGGTCTTTATGGAAGTCAATGGGGGAGGCCTATGTCCAGCAGTGGACGTCTTACGGCTGAAATGATGATGATGATGATGATGAATCTATATAACATCCCCAGACACGGAAAAGCAAAATGGTATTCTAAAAATAGATTTTTACTCCCACGTATTACAATCTACTCTTAAAAATGATACTGTTGAAAAATTCATGTTAGAAGAGCTGGGTATCCTTTAGAAAATGCGAATATATCACTCTCCCAGGCACACTTTATGAATAAATAATTGATTAAAATTTTACTGAAAATTTTTACATCAATTTAAATAAATAAAAATGACTAAATAAATTTCGTAGGACTACACACAGCGCCATCTGACCCCAAACTAAGCTTGTACTATGGATGTCTATTGACATGTAAATTAATTTTACCAATAAATATGAATAAAACACCACTATTTTTGTATAGGCCTAGGCAAGGTAAGTGGAACGTTGGTCGTTCAGCCGCAAGATGGGTCGACGGTATTGTCACCGTCGCGGGTCGAACCTGCACCAGATTGGCACAGGACTGAGGCAGATGGCATAACAAGAGAGAGCATACCCAGCAATGGGAAAAAGAAAGCTGTGGATGATGACGATTTGTATATAAAATACATGATATAATTATTTCGCTTTTGCACCCAAACACTTTTTTAGTATTTTGGACGTATTTTGCAAGAGAAATGCTAGAAACTCACCCAGATTGTTATGACTTATGACGGACGGTATGGCGGAATTCCGAAATGGCTGCCATAACGTTTGTAAATCTTCTGCTTCGTAGCAGTTTTCATGTTTTATGGTTTGGTTGGGTTATGAGGTATGTAAAGACAATAAATATTGTCTCCGCTTGGATAGAATTTCTGTGCAAATTGACTAACATTTGACAAACTGTCACGATTCTGTCGGTGTACTCTTTGTGACATCTTCCTACCTATTAGGTGCCAATCTAAATGCGAAGTTTGAGATTACTTTTTTTTTGTATCCATTTATGTATGTACCTAATGGTACCTAATGGTAAATATTAAATTACCATTAGGTACCTACCTAAATGTCAAATTACCATTAGGTACCTACCTAAACGGGTTGTTTGAGTTTTTTAAGGTTGACAAGCTAATTGTGTCACCACAACTCACCTGATGTAAAGTGACGGTATGGTCGAAGATGGTAATGCACACCTAGCCTGGAATAGATCTGACTCTTCAGTGAAGCAGCTGGAACACACCGTTAGGTGCTTGGCGATAGATTTTCAACTTCAGGGTGGTAGCTTATCAGCAAAGTACATGAAAGTACCCTACCACCATGCTATGATTTCCTCACAATGTTTTCCTTCATCGGCAGCTCAATATCATTAATGTTTTTTTTTTGCATTTAAAATGTACGCGCCAGTCATCGAGGTCCGTGACTTTTGTCAACTTTAACTTGCAATTTTTTTTACAATACAGGTGAGGTATTGTAAAAGTTAGTTAATTTAATCTTAATCTAGGATAAAAGTACTAGTTTGTGCATAAACCGCGAGCAGACCAGCGACCCGCATTGCTGGTGTTTGATCCCACGCCCTTAGCCACTGAGCTATCATCGCTACAAAAGTTCGCTATCAGTTTGCACTTATTACAATAGGTAAATAAACAGCTTGCGTTTAGTTACTCAGCGTTAGGTTACGATCACACACAAGTGACCAATGTGGCTGCATTAAGGTGTTGTTATGCTAACTGCATCAGATTGGTTTACAAAGAAAAGCCCAGCAACCGTTCCAGTGTTACACGCGTACCTACTACATAATTTGAACACTGACGTCGTTCAGCTCAACTGTAGAGTACTATATACACGTTGAGCAGTACACCACAAAAATAGATTAATTTCTCTTATAAAAAATAACAGCACAGCGGGAATGGTCCGTAAGTTCAAAGTCGCTCAGCGAGCTATGGAAAGAGCTATGCTTGGCATTTCTCTGAGGGATCGGATCCGAAACGAAGTAAGATGAAAAAATACACATTATTCAACAAAATAATTCCAAGAATACATATATTTATACATCCATAGAGCCAACACGTGAGCGACAGCTTTTACGATCGTACGCGAATGGTTTTCTGCGATAAAATTATTATTGGCTGTTCAAAAATGGTTTGACAGCCGCGACTGTGCGCCACCCCTGGAATACCAAATGAGTTTTTGATGTAAAAACCAATAATAATTAATTAAAGGCGCCGTGAAACCTTAAATAAAATCAGCCTAGTTGGGATAGGTACCGTCTGGCTTACAATCTGAAGGTCCTGGGTTTGACTTTAAACGGTGAAGGAAAACATGGTGAGGAAACGTACATGTTTTAAAAAAATCTCTAAAATGGGTGAAGTCTGTCAACCCTTTTTAAAAAAATAAATAAATATATATATTTAAGTCCTGTGCCCAGCAGTGGGGAAGTTAAGAAAAAACAGTGCTGATTCGGATTTGTAATACGTTTTTATGGTGAATATTGTAAACCGCGGTTTGTGGCACAGATTTAGGGCTTCGTTTCTGGTATTTAGGTCATTATAGGAACATACATTTCTTGTATATATAATTGGTATACATTCTGATATTTATTTCACAATTAATTGTACATAAAGTAGAATTTTTAGTTTTTTTATATAAAAATAATGGCATGTGTTAAACATCTCAAACTCCTGATGATAAACGATTAGCCCATGACCATAAGCAGTACACAGAACTTTGAGTAACAAAACAAAGTCTAAGAGCAAGAAGTAATGCTATGCTAATAACTTTTTTTGTTTTATCTATGCGGAATTACTTACAGTTTATAATAAATAGTCCGACATTTATTAAACAAAATAAAAATCTTAAATTAATACTATTTACAAAATGTATACAAAAAACTTAATCTAAAAGTCCGTTAAATTATATCGGATTCTCTCTGTTTGTTTGCTATTGTTTCGGAAAAAAGTCTGCTAATACATAATCTGGCTAACCATTGGTTTTTAGTATAACTACGTAAATCGACATAAAAAAAGTTAAACATGTGTTAAGGATATCATAATGAAACAAACGATTAACATTTTGCTTAATATATATTTTTTTTCTTAGTAGAGTCTGTGTTGAATCGACGTAGTGAGCAAGCGTCCTAATTTGGGGAAAATGAGGGTAACAGGGGTAGCTGAAGTAATTGGATACTCATTAACTTACTGTTTGCGTTGCGTTGGCTGTAATAATACTCTGAAGTGAGAATAATGATTAATCGTCCAAAAATAACGACTTCAAGCGGGAACCTCCTAGTTTCGAATATTCATAAATAGCAGCGGATTTTCTTACATCTCTAGAGAATAGGCGTTTTTTATTAAATAGCTCGTTTTCGCGATTTCAGAGTAAATGTGTTCCGAGTTTCTTGGGGATTACAGTTTCGCAGTTGGTAGTAATAATATTGAGAGAATTTAAAGTAGCAAACACCAATATTTTTTTTAAATGTGAATAGTAATGAGACGAACGAGACGCTCTCCTGATAGTATGAGAACACGCAAGCCCATGACCATTGCAGCGATATACAGAACTTGGTACTTTCATGGTTAGTCTCGACAACCCTGTAATTTCGCTAGCTACAGTACTCTTTAAGCTCAGTAATGTTTACACGCTACTGCTTAACTTACATTTACTGCTGTGGAAAATATATGGGACTGCGGTGGTCACCACCTACACGAAATTTTACTCAGGAGATCTACCACCAAGTAACATTTTTGTAGTTTTTTTTTAACTTTATATAACGCAGAAAACAATGTTTCGAATTAGAAGCTTAATTTCAAAATATAACAATAACAAAACAATACGGGTTCAACATTAAACTAATAATTAATATTGGAACAAGCTTCCGGCTTCCTTGTTTCCTGAGGGATATAATCTGGATCTTTTCAAGGTCAGAGTGAAGGTATCTCTTAAACCGCGTGTTTCATTATCGACCACATCATCGTTTACCATCAGGCAAGTTGGTGCTCAAAGTTTTTCTATGTCTCGTACCGATTTCGTGGGAACGTACAACGAATACCGAAAATGAATTACTTCACAAATGTATATTATTCTACATATACCTAGAATAGTTGTGTACTATTTTAATTAGTCATAAGTTGTGTCTGAAGGAAAGAAGTATTTTAAGTATAAGAAAAATACATAAAGTAAGAAGTGAATTTATAAGAGAGAAGACAAAAATAATAGATGTCTTAAACTATAGCCTGAGGTTAAAATGGCGTTGGGCTGGCCATGCAGCAAGAAACAGGGACAAGCGCTGGACAATAGAAGCGACGAGATGGAAAGGCCCTAGGGGGAAAAGACGGAAAGGACGACCTGTGAAACGATGGAATGACGACATCATAAGTACAGCGGGAAAGGAATGGATCGACAAAGCTAAAGTCAGGGAAAACTGGACTATACTGGAGGAGGCCTATACCCAAATAGGAGTTCCTAAAACGCAAAATATATGAAAGTTTATAAATATAGATAAATGTCATACAATAATATTTAATACATTATATATATAAAACAAAATAGAATACAAATGTAAAACATAACTAGGTGATGGGAAATAAAGAGGCTTTATTATTATTATTATTAAGTTGTGTCTGAAAATGGCTATAGGCTTTTTTATTCTAAATAGTTTCGCGTTTGACCACGCCCTGCCTGATATTGAGCAGTAGTGCGGTCAAATACAATACAAATCTTTTATTGATAACACCAAAATTACAGGTCATTTTCCATTAATAATAGTGATAGTAAAATGTCAATCCCACTAATATTATAAATGTGAAAGTTTGGATGGATGTTTGTTCCTCTTTCATGCAAAAACTACTAAACGGATTCGGATGAAATTTGGTATGGAGGTAGCTGGAGATTCTAGATTAACACATAGGCTGCTTTTGATCTCGAAAACACGTAGCGGGTAACACCGCGGGGCGCAGCTAGTGAAATAATATGTGAAAGGTGAAGCACGCTTACTTAAAAGAAGTTCAGTTCAGTGCATTTCTTCCACCTGTGTCGGTGAGGTAGGTAACTTTGATACCTGGGATTCTTGTTGAAGTTAGGCTTTGGGGTCTACCACATAAACCTACATAGTACATGTTGTCACACACTACTTTTTTTTTGCTATGAAGTTATGTAAAGGTATCAGCACAATCATTGATTTCAGATAACGGTAACGATATTATATATTGGTATACTTTCCGGAAAAGATGTGCACTTTGCAATCAGAAAATTAGAATATTCTACCAAACAGCAATAAAGTTCCAAAACGTCAGCTTTTAAAAAGTAATTACTTGAATCTTCCAGACACTTAATTCAGTAATGTGCTTCCAGCCGAGTTGTGAATAAAACTCGATTTTATTCCGATGAAAGTAATCTGATATTTGAATAAATTGCTAAGTGTTTTTTGGGAGGCGTTTGGAAAAATACCTTTTTTTTGTTGTTACAAAATAGATACTTATTTGAATAATTATGATAACCAATTTGATATGTGTATTGCTGGTTATCTTTTGTAATAAATAAAATATTATTAATATACATGAATAATAAATCTGTAGGGTAAGGGTTCCCAGTCGAAAAAAAAAGTCTGCCAACATGCACTTGGCTAACGTGGTGGACTATAAAGACAAAGATAAATAGTTTATTTGTTTAAAAGACGAGTAATTATATATATATATATATATAATATAGGTAATTTAAAATTACGGTCTGTGATCGTGCTTTACCCTCTGGTGTACAAATATGAGCGACGGCATGCCAATAAATCAATCAATCCACTTAAATTTCACATTCACGATAATAAATTAAAATTCAAATTAAAGATGATCATATTTATTAAACAAAATAAAAAATACCTTAAATTATACTACCTATTTACAAAATGTATACAAAACTATTTTTTATTTTTTTATTTTATTATATTTACAAAAAACTTAGTCTATAAAACCGTCAGAGGAGGGATATGTGGCCAGAATGCTGGCAACATTGCCACGCTGGATGGCAATGCTTAGCTTTTTGCCAAAGTAGATACCAGCATTCTGGTCACCTGAAGCCTTCTCTAGACGTTTGGCCAGGTCCCGAAATAAAAAAAAAAATAAAGAATAAAAAAGTTAAAGTCAAACAGCAATTAAAATAATGTCAAAATAAAACAAAAAATGATTGTCAAGAATAAAAATAATGATAATAATCAAAATAATGTTAAAAATCAAAATAATGTTAAACTATGGCTTGCGCTTCTCACAATGAGAAGAAACCCGCGCCCTGCAGTGGGGCAGTTTATAAAAACAGGGCTGCCTCGGAAGATGAATGCTTTTTTATATGTACAATGGGTTCGTGTTTGTATTTTGACCTGCATTCTTAACGTGTCAACAGATTTTATTAAATGGCCCTTTGATAAAATATATTACGTCTCCTATCAAAGACATGGCCTCCAAGCGAACACGAAACTACATCGCAGAAAAAAATGTGAATACCGAAACCCTCCTAGTTTTTTGAGATGTAAAAAGAAATGCCTAGACTGCGAAGCAATAAGGTTTACAATTTGTCCCAGCGAAAGAAAGTTCTGAAACTAAGATATTTACAAAAATAATAATGTTTTCTTTGTTTTACTTGAGCCGGCCGATGACCTCTACCAATTGTTCTTCTAGAGAACAGTCAATCTAAGATTCGCAGCTGACCGGCGCAGTAAAATAGAGTGTCTTACTGTTTTATAGCAGAGTTTAATGCACCATTTACAGCTGGACGATGTCTAGGATCGATCTAAGCGCTACTACCTAAATAGCGTAAAACATTTATTGTAGTAAATTATTATAATAGAAACAGGAACGTCGATATAATGTAAGTTGGATTCTTGTATCGTATGTTCTTTACCATTATACAATATTTTGTTTTATATTTAAAAGTAATGAGACGCACGAGACGCTCGTCTGATGGTAAGAGATGACAAAAGTCCATGATCATTGAATTTTGAGTAACAAAACAAAGTCCAGTAGGTACTCTGAGCTTCTTATTTCGATATATTTAGTTTTTTAAGTAACTGTTTTTTGTGTATAAATAAAAATATTATATATATCTCGTTGTTATCGTTGAAATTGTTGTATTTTAAAAGATATGTACTAATGAATGTGACATAAAAAGAAAGATTAAAAAAAACGGAATTATTATTCACGCAATAAAAATAGATTTAGTAATAATTATGTTACATTATGTCATGTATTATGTACGATAAAGGTTCCAACCTAAATACCTGTCTTGTTAGATGGCAAGGCGCGTGTTCACTCGAGCACGGACAAGCAAACGAAGCGAGAGATCGTTATGACAAGTGACGCTCTCATTATAATCACTAGCGGCCCAGCCTATCAATTGTATAGCTGTCGGGGTGGTACACGATGAGTTGGAACGAAGGATGCTATAAATTATTTATTGATCTAACAATTTCGCTTTCGGTGAACTTTTTAGAACATACTAGCTACGCAACGAGCGCTACATGACCATTGCAGTGATAGCTATTTATCCACGGCATTTTAACTTGGTGGTTGATATTAGCAGGAGATTGTCTAGGTAGGTATCACCGCAATACCAGATATTCTGCCGCCAAGCATTAGTGCGTAAACATTACAATATTCTGGTTTAATTACTATGGGTACTGCAGCTAGCGATATTACAGGGTTGTTGCGTTATATCGTCAGAAGAGCGTCTCGTTCGTCTCATTACTTTTACATATTAAAAAATATGGCATTTTTTTGCAAATTGGTGGGATGCAGGGTATTGCTTGATGGGGATTAGTCACGTCACCTAGATAAAGTACTCGTATTGGAAATGATTCGCGAAGCTGTCTTTCGGCTGCAAGACCATAAAAATTGACCACAAGCAAAACACTTATTATTATTAACTTTATGAACGAGGGTTCAGTTGCAAATCCTTAGAACAACCCTATACAATCCTAAGTACTGCGCCCGACTTAATAATCGAATATGTTGTCAGTTTTTTTACGGTTGGCAAGCTAGGTGTTTGACCACGGTTCACCATATGTTAAGTCCACGGCTCACCTTATGGTAAGTGATGTTGTGGTCGAAGACAGCAAAGCATACCTAGCCTGGAAAAGTTAAAGACTACTTGTTTGTCCGGTCATACTTACCTAGGAGATGGACCTCAAGTTAACCCCTAATATAGAATGAAGATGGATATATCAATAAACGTGTCAGATCCCCTGAGACGACAGCCTTCCTGAACTTTTCTCTACGTTTACGCACATATTTTCTAACACACCAAATAGATTTATCCCGTAAGTAATATCCTTGTACTATTCCAGGTACGTCTAGAGAGGAAATTACCCGCAAAATCTCCTTGGGATAAAATAAAAAAGTATTTTCCGCTTGTACAGTCGCCATGACACTGACAGATTGGCTCACTTTCTCTTTTTTTCTCTTTCATTTTACCAAACTTCACAGGTGACCAATAATATGGTAAGGAAACTTGGGGTTTGAATTGACGTTGTTGGTATCTGAGATTGAGAGCATTACGGAATAGACAACATTTGGTTAAATGGACGTATCAGAAGGCCTACAAAGTAACATTCGATTAGCGATAACGCTAACGCGAGTCATGACAAAATAGGCAGGACTTACGAATATCATTTTCTAAAAGATATTTATTTGAATAAAATAAAAATTGATTTATTAATAATGTAAAGTTTTCTATAAAATACAGTTCAAATCCGCGACGTAGATTTGAGTAAGCTATAAATATCTATTAATTTAATTATTGATCTCGCGCGCCCTTCGACGAAGTGATTACTCGTAGGCGGTCCAGCCGTGGGCGCCGCGCCGAGGCGTAGCTCAAAAAGCGGAGGCTTTTTCAGGTGTTCCTTAAGCCGTCTGGTGTAACCAAAAAAGAGCCTAACGAGGTCCCAGCAAGTTATATATAGATAGATATAACTCTTTATGGTGCACATCATATATAGAAAAGAGTAACAGAGAACAAAAAACCTTATTAACTAGTGCCACAAGTGTAGTAGTAGTAGTAGTAGTGTGTAGTTATATATACCTACTGTAACAATTAAATATTGACCCAAATGGGCCCAGAATATTGATACGCTTTTTTCATAAATAAGACGCAAACTGACGATAAAAAAAATATTAAAAAAAAAATTGAATGTTTTTCTTTCTCTCGTTTTATGACAATCAAATATTTTTAATATCATTAAAAAAAGTCATTTAAAATAATATTTAATACTAGTTTAATAGAGTGAAACTAGTAGATTGATAGTTTTTATATCGACATACTTAATTTTGATATTATGTTTTGATTGACATGTAATCAGTGTTTTAAAACTTATTTAATGATAAATTTGAAATGATATTACGAAATTAGAATTGTAACATTGGTGTTATCAATAAAATATATGTATTTGTAATTTGTATTTGAACAATTAGCGGCCCTATCGTTACGAGCGATCTCTTCCAGGCAATCTCAGTATGGTCACAGCGCAATTTGTAATTTAAGTATAAAATAACTGTTACCTTTAGGATGGCGAGTGAAACCGCGGGTAACCACTAAAGAAACACCTGAAATATCTCACGTACAGATTCAATACGGTCCGGAACCGGAAACGACCTGCGTGATGGAATAAAGAAGGCGCAATTTCGCTCGAATAAGGGCCCCATGTACGGCTCATGACACTGACAGATTGCCTCGCTTCCGGTCCTGAACCTGAACACACATCAGAAGTTTGGCGCTCAATGTATGAATAACTACAGTAAAAACGACTTATTAACTCTGACACTAGGGCTGCCTAACGGCCTATACGGGCTTACTTTCTTTACTTAAGGAGCAATGTCCTGAACTTTGTTGTGTTATTCAAAGTTCTGTGTATCGCTGCCATGGTCATGGACAGGCGTTATTTCTTACCATCAGGAGAGCGCCTCGTTCGTCTTATTACTTTTACATTCAAAAAAACCTCTGTATTGTAAAAAAGGTCACGAACCCAGGTGTCTGTAAATAACAAATAAATAAATATCGTAGGACAATACACAGCGCCATTTGACCCCAAACTAAGCAAAGCTATGAAATTATGTACGATGAAAGTCAGGTAACAGATAGAATACTTAAATACTTTTTTTTGTAAATACATACAGTACACCCAGACATAGAATAAACATTCGTATGTATTATAAGTATGTACATAATTACAAAAAAAAAGTGTTTATGTATTCTATCAGTTATCTTTCTTTCATAGCACAAACTTTGCTTAGTTTGGGGTCAGATGGCGCTGTGTGTAATGACCTCTGATGATATACCATAAAATGTTTGTCCTGAGTGGGAATCGAACCAACACCCTTCACCCACGCTCTTGAAGCGTATATTTAAAAAAAAAGGTCTACTCGTTACAGTTTAATGATAGTAACTATTTTTCTATCGGTATTCGAGTACTCAACCCAAAAATACTTCACGGGAAGTGTGAAGCCATGCGGTACATTTATGTACTTATAGTTTTTAAAGAATATCTTCTCCGGCCTGTTTATGTTGGGTAAAGTAAAACACAGGTAGCGGAGTTTCGAGAAAGGTCTCGGAAACAATCTGCTACCTGGCCGCCGTTACAGTTTGGCGCGGTCATGTGTGTTTAGGAGCGTCACAGAGGCTATTAAAATGTCTTTGAAGTTTAACATTTGTAAAAGTGTCCGTTTTTGACCATATATTATTCATACACTATGAATTCTTTTGTAACGATGATAGTTGTGTCTAGCGCTGTCGGTTCACACGCCGAAGGTCATAGATTCAAATCTAAACAATGAGCTTGAGCTTTTGGTGAAGGAAAGTATCGTGAGGACACCATAGCATGGTGGTAGGGTATTTTCTAGTACTCGCATGGCTAGCTAAACTAGCCACCACCCACAAGTTGAGAATCTGTCACCAAGCATCTACCGGTGTGTTCCGGCTGCTTTATTTGAAAACCAGTTCAATTATAGGCTAGGTATGTTTACCACCTTCGACCACACCGTCACTTAACAGACGGCCTAGCCTATAATTGAACTGGTTTTCAAATAAAGCAGCCGGAACACACCGTTAGATGCTTGGTGACATATGAACAGTGACCAGATGAGCAGTGGTCCAACACTTAGCAACCATGGAAACGATCATGGCGAGCGTATTCGGCATGTTGGCGACATTGCCAGTTTTAATGGCAATAGTTAAACGTCCGACCAAATAAACGCTAGCATTTTGATGGCTAATTTACTTAATTCATTCTGTGTTTACTTTGATAGGAAGGCTCGAAATTTTTTCTCTTGAAATTATACTTCCTTCTCATAAAAAAACATTACAAATCTTCAATAAATAGTAAGCAAAGCTTATTAAATCTCAGAGATGTTTACAGACAGCGAAAGTACTCTCAAATTTATTATTATTTATTATAAAGATATCAAATCAAATCCACAAAATAACGAAGAAGTCAGTGATAAACACGTAACTTTTTTATGTGATTCAAAGCTTAACATCACGTAAGCTGTAGCCAATCATCTAGCAATCAATTAATCGAAGTCGATCATTAAAAAACGACAAGGGTCGCGATGGTTCGAACAAAGCTTACAAACTGGGCTTGTAAAAGTAACGAGACGAACGTACTCTTCTCCTGAGGGTCAGAGAGAACACTTATTTATGACCATGACTCAGTAGGAATTTTGAGTTACCAAACAAAGTCAGACGACCTAGTAAAGACCGCAGGAACGCGCTGGATGCGAGCCGCTTCCAACCGGTCTTTATGGAAGTCAATGGGGGGGGGGGGGAGGTTGGCCTATGTCCAGCAGTGGACGTCCTACGCCTGAAGTGATGATGATGAAACAAAGTCTAGGTCGACTTTTGCGCTTATTACTTTGAGACATTCGATGGTTAGTCTCAGTAGCCTAATAACCTTCAAATCGAAATAATAACGTTTAAACACTACTGTTTTTGTGGCAGAATTATAGCATCACACATCAAGTAAGCTGTGGCCAAAGAACTAGCCCATTAACAATAAAAAAAAAAATCCTACCTAACTAATCCTTTTTTTAAATCCTCCAAAAACATAATTATAATAAGTTTATGTCTCAAACCTACGTGTAATTCTGTTAGTTATTTAGTAGATTCAATCACAAAATATAATTCTAAATTAGGATCCAAAAGTGCGTTCTAATCCAAACAGACCGGGGTTACGTCGCTTTGGGACTTCTGTTTTGCAGAGGATTTGAATTTTTATTCCAATTTATTTACGGGGCATTTGTGACAGTCGAGAAGCTTTAGTTGCGTAGGCTTATTATATAAATCTTTCAATAGAAAGATGCATATTGTATTGTTTCCACTCGCCTAATAGCTCCTTTTTGTTCACAGTCTGGACCCCGGCGTTCTCCAATAAACCAACTTCCGAAAAAACTCAACTCTACCATGGAAACTTGAACCGCATAATGACAAACGTAATCTTAAAACTCATGTATTTCCTTCTCAATGCGCTCCTAACGGCTGACATCGTTCACTCGCGACCATACGACTTTAACACCACAGACATAGTGATCAAATTCCCAACAAATAACACTTTTAATATTCCAGTCGATCCTAATTCTGATACTTTAGTCGTCGCTAACGATGACGAGACTCCAGAAGAGACTAATGTCAGTTCTAACAGCAACATGGAAGCGATTGTGAACGCTGAACAGAACCGAGACGAAGCTATTTCAAGCAAAACAATGAACAAACCATCAAGAGTCCTCGAAATACCCAAAGACGATGTCAAAGCTATTGAAAAACAAATAAACATATCAAGCTCTCTTTTAGAAGATATAATGAACTCGGAAGCAGATCGCGAAGAAACGATTACAGATATACTATCCAAACCTGAAGCGGAATTTGTAGATAGACCGGGCGCTGAATTCTCAGACGTGCCAAGATTCGAATTCCTAATAGCGGGGAAGATAAACGAGAGTGATTTTAGTAATAGAAGTGTTAACGATATAAGATATATGAGTAAGGATAAAAACAGTAGTGATGTGCTGAAGAAGATAGATTATGTGGAATTGGTGGAAGTGGGGAAGCCGGTCGGCTTTGAGAACAAAAGTGCTTACATAGCTAATATTACGGGCCATGAAGTGGATAACGACCTAGCTCCTGACACAAGTGAGTTATATACGCGCTTTTATTATATTCATTGTATTTTAGTATCTAAAACCCTACAGTCCAGTCTCTTAAGGCCAAGTAAAGTACTTTTATCAATGCTTTTTTTTTAAAGTACTTTTTTATCAATGACTTTTTTGTAAGTGTGTAAGTCACTTACACAAAAGTCTGAGCAGGTTTTACTTATTTCTCTCAATACTTTCAACTGTTTCTTTGTATTTTAGGTAGGTTTCCCTAGTAGGTTTCTTTTCGTTTCACTAAAGTCGTCTCAGTAGAAATCGTAAAATAATAATTGGTTTCAGTCTTAGTAAAATAGCTAGTTTCATATATTATAATATATGAAACGAGTTAATTGTTTCTACGGAGCGGATTGTGTACCCAGAGCTAAACTGACAACCAGAGACCAACGTTATGTAACTTATTTATTCTGTGCCTAGGTTTTAATCAAGCTTCGTATAGTCTGTAAACATAGCGTCTAAATAACCTCTCACTTTAATCGCTCTCGGCGAAGTACCGAGCTTCGCACTACTATTGTGTGGAACTAGGTATTTAAAGTTATGGTAGCCTAGTTGAGAGCAGCCCCGGATCTACGACATTTTTAACCGGGACAAAAACTTCATAGTATTTTTGTAATTCCCTCTCCTTTAGCGTTCAAGAGAAATTATCTGTTTTCAATTTATCTACTCAGTAATTTCAAGTTCCACGTAAATAGGTTTCTTCTAAGCGGACTTAAACGCGATTTTATTACTTCAAACATAAATATGGCGCCCTGTGACATTGCCGCCCGGGGCAGATACCCCGGTTTGCCCCCCGTTAGATCCGGAGCTGGTTGAGAGACAGTTTGCCTTGCGACCTAGAAGGTCTGGATCATCCAGTCACCCAATGAAATAAGACCAGGAAAACGATGATAATACTATCGAAGACAATGATCGTGATTGTGACAATCACATCAGAACAGTTTTATAGTAGTTGACAAGCTAATTGTTTGAACATAGCTCACCTGATGTTAAGTGACAGTACAATTGATGATGGTTATTACACCTAGCCTGGAATGGAACTGGCTCTTAAATGAGGCTGCCAGAACACACCGTTAGGTACTTGGCGGCAGATTTTCAACTTGAGGGTAGAAGCTAGCTAACCAAGTCCTAGAAAATACTCCCACCACGGTATGGTTTCCTCGCGATATTTTCCTTCAACTGCTGGGATTTGAACTCACACTCTTCGGCATGTGAACCGACCGCGCTAGCCCAGTGGTTAGTGACCTATAGCTATCATCGCTACAAATCGCAGATTATTAACAAGCATCGGCACAAAAAAAGGTACAACGTTTTTGAGGACTGGACTTTGCGGTACAAAATGAAGTCCAGGAAATTACTGTGTTGGTGCTTCGTTATTAATGAATGGTGAGTCTCATTAGCGCTGTGATTTCTAACGCTAAAGTTACATAAAAGGTCAGTTTTACCTCATCTTATATTCCACCAGACAAAACACCTTTCTCACTAATGTCGTCATCTAAAAATACACGGTTCCATGACGCAAAACGGAGCAACCCACGTCTGGCCAGTAGACAAATTGTGGCTTTGACAACCCTAGTTGGGATCATTCAAGCATGAAATATTTCTTAGGCAGATAAGGAGTTTGCAAAACGTCGCGAGGAAATATGATATTTTTGGATGTTTCCAGACATAAATGATTGGTTATCTGTCGAGACGCTGTAAGCGTTTTTATAAGGGGTTCACGATAGTTTGAAATACGTCGAATTGATAATAGTTTTTTTATAGTTGACATGCTTGGTGTTTGACTACAGCTCACATGATGTTAAGTAACGGTGTGATCGAAGATGGTAATACACCTAGACTGGAATGGAACTGGATCTCAAGTGAGTTAAGTTCATTGTTCCGGTTAGGGAACCCAAGTCGTTCGGTGTGTGCTCCAACAGCGCTAACCACTGATTCATTATCGCTTATCGCTACATATAATAAGATAAGTAATTATAGTGGAATTGCTCGTTGAAATGAAATAAAATGAGATTTATTCACGAAAAATAGGGTTTACATTGGTGTTATTATAAATATATAAGTCATTTCTCCTATTTTGCCGTAACTCGGCATGTGAATTAAAGAACAAATTTATTAAATATTATGATTAAAATAAACAATGTCAAGTTGATACAAATAAATAATACAATAAAAAATCGTTTGATTACATGCCTCGTGCATGTAATCAAACAGCATTTCTAACACAGTTTTTGATGAAAAAATTAGTTTGAGCAAATATAATCATGACTCACCAAGACAGAGAGAGAGAGAGAGAGAGAAAGAGAGAGAGAAAGGTAGATATATTCTCTTATTTTCTGAATGGTCGTCGCCGGTCCAGAGTAATTGACGCAAACCAAACCCGAAGGTTTGTTAATACTGTAACATAAAATTATATGACACAGTAAAAATCCAGATGAACAAGACATTACGTCTCGCTCATTCACGTTCCCACTGCGTTATTCATCGGCCGTGTGCGCGATAGGGACAGGGCCGCATTAAGGTGTTTTATATTCTGTCCCGCTCCCCCGGGAGCGCAGACAGTGTTTGCAAGCAAAACGTCATACCAACTGATCAACAACATTATAAATTTAATTTAGTTATGACATTTTTTTATATATTTTTTGCCTGTACAATTGAACAATTAATTATTATTATTTAATTTAATTTATAATTATAATTCTTAAATCCTAATTAGATTCTCTAGTAACTTTTAAAAATATAATTGTAATGCATCTAGGCATGCATAGTTTCGGAATGCCATATCGATCTGAAAAATGTGAATTAGTATAATAATATATTGTAGGTAATTATTGCGTTCTGTTTTGTGTGTTATAAAATAAATAAATAAACAAACAGCAAACATTTATTGCAAAATGTATCTACTGTACTGTGTTCAAAGATAATTTTTGTAATGACTTTTTTAATGATTTTATCATCGTAGTCGTTTTACGTATATCGTAACTTCATCGAGTCTCAGAGCGTCCTACGCTACGTTTGCCAATTGGATGCCAATTGTTTGGATGGAAGCTAAAGGCTGATGATGATGATGAGTCGTTTTAAAAATAAATCTTTTATACGTGCACCTCATTACGACCCGATAATGTTTTTTTAATAGTAAGAACAATATGTAATCGCCAATAGTAATTGCCAGTGGCGGATTAAAATTACTCGATTATTATTTTTAATCTTTTGACCAATTTCAAACGAAAAATATTTGAAACGAAACAATTTTTCTTTGCAATATTTTTTTTTAGTTTCACCTACTAGCATACCTCTCAGTTCGGAGCTCCCAACGAATTGTCGTCCTTTTGGTCTGGGTCAATACCCACTCATATATACCTTGGTAGTGACGAACTCACGCAGGTGAAAAAATAGTGTGAAATGAAATATATAATTGCCACGCCTAAAATCTCCCGCTCTTGAGCCTACGGTAAGTACGCTCCTAATAATCGCCATATAAAATACAAAACCCAGTTTTCAAGACACTCAGCTCATAAATTAAAATTGACCTTTTTAAATAATCTCTACATAGTATAAGACAAAGACGCTACACGCCGTCTGTACGCTTAGATCTTTTAAGCTACGCAACAGATTTTAATGCGGTTTACATTAATAGACAGAGTGATTCAAGAGAAACCGTATAAAACATATAAAATACACATTAGTATCTACATTGCACACGTGCGAAGCCGAAGTGGGTTGCTAATATTTTATACATACTTTTTTTCAAGCGACTTGACATTTAATCCAATAAAACTGTTTCCTCACAAGGCAAAATATCTCAATTATAAATACCCGCCAACTCCAATTACATCGTCTTTCGCCCCCAATTTACCGATTGGACCCAGACCCAAATAATACCCTCATTCCGATACTCTATAGATGGGGGTACAGAGCCAAGGGCTGAATGGGCCGATCGTTCTGAGCCAAATTTGCTTTAATTAAAACCTATCCAGATATTAAATTGATTTTCCTACGTCGTTATGCACTTTTGCTTCCGATGGAAAGAGAACGAAATTTCGTAATCAGATTATAATAAAATATGTCAGAAAAACTTATAATTTGAAAAAGTATAATACAACACTAACTCTTTAAAATTCAGTAAGTATAGAACAGTGAATTATTTTATTTATCAATGCTTAGAATACTTTATTTCGAGACAGTGAAAAATATAGCGGGTCACTGTTAGATAGCACGAGAATAAACTTAACAATACGAAATATTGGCTCTTCTATTTTAAAATAATAATATAAATTATCAATTTCAAACAACCGGCTTCATGCCCAAATCCAAACCCGGTTAGGTTTTAGGTATTTTGAACTACTGAACCGATTTTTATGAAATTTCTATGGGATCATTCTAAATACAAATCATTTCAAATAAAAAAAATGATTTTTTTCAAATCGGTTTATAAATGACAGAGGTCTGTGGTAAGACACAAAAAAAAAATGTACCTACAACCGAATTGAAAACCTTCTTTTTTAAAGTCGTTTAATAAAAGCGACCATATAAACTTACGACAAAATTTGTGTGTTAGTGTGTGTGTTATGTTTTACTATTTCTGAATGTTTATCTGGTTCAACTTGGTACTAGATGGGATGCCAACATAACGCTGTCAGCCTACGAGTAATTATTTATATCTATTTTTGTAAAACACTTTTATGAGAAAGAAAAATATATGAGTTTTCCATACAAAAATCATATACTATTTTTACAAATAGATCTGTCAAATGTCATGTTATCTGACATCATGAGTTTCTCCCACGACACCTGGGATAAATACACATAATAATTTACAACTTTGAATACCATACGACTATTTACATCTTAAAAAAAACATAAATAGGCCTTCTTCAGTTTTGCTTCACCGTTCCAGCACACATGCCCTATTTTCCTTGTGTGGCTGTTACCGCAGTAAACCAAGATTACCGATCAGCTGTTTCGCTGATTGATTTCACTACCTCGAGGGAATCGACCTTGGCCTAGGAACCTTTACCACTGTTTTATTAAGCATATCATCACGGCTTTGCCCGTTAACGTACAAAATTTAGCCTGCCACTTAAAATAATTTTGATAATTGTATTAAGGCGTTCCAGAGATTACCCCTGTAAACAATATTAGAATTCATAAAGCCATGTGATTCATAAACTAACTTTGCAAATCACTATTACGTTAGTGTAAAATGGCATAGGTGTTACAGACTTGGTGGTAGATCTCCTTAGCAGGAGGTCGTCTAGGTAGGTACCACCGCAGTACCAGTTATTCTGCCGCTAAGCAGTAGTGTGTAAACATTACTGTGCTCTGGTTTGAAGGGTACTGTAGCTAGCGAAATTACTGGGCTGTTGAGATTAACCATCGGAAGTTTCGAAAGTAATGAGCGCCAAAGCAGCGATGCCCTGGACTTTGTTTTGTGTTACTCAGAGTTCTGTGTATCGCTGCAATGGTCATGGATAGGCGTTATCACTTACCATCAGGAGACCGTCTCGTTCGTCTCATTATACATAAAAAAAAGATTATACAAAATAGCTATCTTTTCATAGAATAGTTTCATTATAGATTTTCTCAAATTACCCCCACTATCTGGACAAGTCTCCTATGCATAAGTCGGTCAGTTAATACTTGGTAGGCACATATTTTTTAGGTAATAAATAACTTGGTACACAATCCAGGATATAATACAAACGAAATTCCAACCGATTAATTTGGGTAACGATGGCGTAGAACGTTGCGCAACAAATTTTTCCCCTTTTGAGGTTTTACAAATTCAGCGACACATTCTGTTTAAACAATCTGACTTACTCGATTTGAGACTGATAACCCTAGGATAAAACAAAGCTTTGTCATGTACAAAAAACATATATCAAATTAATGGCGTTATTAATTTGGCGCCCAAATTGGGACCAAATCCAGATAATAATCAGTTTACATTTTGTACTGAATTCTATTTAAAGGTTTTGAACAGTAAATAGCAAATAAAAATGCAATAATGCCCAAGTTTAGGGCGAGACGTATCAAATATTTTCCGTTAATAATGTGTAAATGTTAATTATTATTAATTTGACGATGATATATTTAGTAAATAGGGGCCCTATTATATAATGTATTCTAGAAGATGCAAACGTCAGACAGTTCAAGTAATACAAAGCGTAATTTTAAGGTTAGAGTTAATATTTTTGTACAATAAAATCGATATACAGTATGACTGGTGAGACACCTACGATACTCGAGGACGTGATATTTGGCGATCATATTATGTAGGGGGAAAAATAAAAATTAACTGACTCCGAGGTAAACTTGGACACCGCGCGGACGCATGAGCCGGACGTTGTGAGGACTCTCGCACCGACGACGGGGGATAAGCACATAGTTATCCACGCTTCATTTATTTATAGGGAAATTGGGGCCAAAAATTAAGTACCTAATTTTATTACCTAATTATAACGAGAAACGAGTACCAAGTACTCTCCTTCAGTATCGTAGGTGTCTCACCAGTTATGCTGTATATTCAGTGGCGTTGTTTCGTTATTAATTTGGCGCCCAAATTGGGACTGAGTCTAAGTACGGGCCAGTAATCAGAATAAAAACAGTTTAAGTTTTATTGTCACATTTTTCACTGAACTTGGTTGAATAAGACAATATTTATATATAATTTGATTGTAACATGTAAAAACGTACTGACCGATCGATGCATAGGGCTCGAGAGTCTGTAGGAAAAGCTGTTAAATACCTACTTATTTAATGCTGAAGTGCCCAAGTGTGTACGCAAGTGGACACTGGGGCTCGTCGGCATGTGACCTGGCGTAGTCCTCTCTGTGTTCTCAGGTTTCACGGACTTGCAGACCTTGTTTCTGGCGTGCTTCGCGACGCTGGCGCCGTTGCTGCTTATTCTCTTTGTTACGCTGCTCATCAGGTGAACATTTTAAATGTTTTTGTGTTTATTTATTTGTACGTTTCTGGAAAAAACAAGTTTTCTTTGTTTTCATGGTTGAGAGGCTAGACGACGGGTATGGTTTGGTCTCTGGCTGGCTCTCAAGCGCGGCTGCTGATAAATACAGCTGAACATACGTTAGGTGCTTGGTGGCAGATTTTAACAACTTAAGGGTGGAAGCTAGCTAGCTAAGTACTAAAAATATCCTATCACCGTGCTATGGTTTCCTCAGAATGTTTTCTTTGACTGGTAGCTTAAGCTCATTGTTGAGATTGGAATCCACGCTCTCTGACGACCACGACTAAACACTGAGATATCATCTTCAACATTAAGAGGTTGTTTAGGTAGTTAACAGATATCCTTGTGTAATACATATAAATAAAGGTTTTGTATTACTGTAGGCACTTATCTCGAAAGAAAGCCATAGGCAGCTGGAATAAAGTATCCACGACATTTCTTCTTATTCGACATATCGTCTTTTAATTTTGTACGTGTGTGTCGAGCCAAATAAGCGTCTGCTTCTACGTGTTGTGATACAATGAATACGAAACAATCGGATTTAGAGCTTTATTGTGTGCCGTGAAGGTGTATTTCACATTGATTTATTGTTTTTGCGATGTTATCGAGTAAAATTAGCTTTCCGAGAAAAATTGTGAAACTCAAACCTCAAATAAAAGGCGATGTTTCTCGCATCATTGACTTTCTCTCAAATTCAGTTTTTTTTGACATAATAATGGTTAAACAATTACATTTATTATGACACATAATAGTTAATGAGAAAACAAAAGCCAACTTCCTCCAAAGTGACGTCGCGAAATGGCCACGTGAGCGAAACAGCGGGTAAACGCTGGTATCGCGTATTTCTTGAAAATCACAACACTGACACTTTTTTGATTGTAAGCATGATATAGTTACATGAATCGGATCTAAACTTATGATATTACAACTCTATCTTCTCGAAGGACTCTCGATGCGAGACTATGTCCCAGTGAACGGCTTCTTGGGGGTTATCAAATAAGGCTTACCCGTTTCTAAAACGATTTACAAATACTTACCGACAGACGAGCTTTAGATGGAATCTTTTGATGTCAAACCAAGAAAAAATCGACAATAATATGTATCTCCACATAGTATAAATGTATGTATGTGTGTATTGTCCAAAGCGTTTTGATTCCACATTTTTCATTCGCACAGCGATGTTGTGGAACTCTGCCGGAGTCTGTACAGTATGGGTGTCTTCAAATGTAGAGTAGGTAAATAGGTTTCTTCTAGGTAAGCGTGCTTCATCTTAGACCACACTACTGCTTAACATCAGGCAGAGTATGGTCACCTATACGCGAACCTATTTTGAATTAAAAAAAATAAAAAAACAAAATCACTTCCCGCCGTCTGTACGCTTAGCTCTTTTAAACTACGCAACGGATTTTAATGCGGATCCATCAATAGACATAGTTATTCAAGAGAAATGTTTATAGATGTAATATGCATAAGTACCACATTAATATATGCATTGTATCCGTGCGAAGCCGGGGCGGGCCGCTAGTTAGATATAACACACAGAGAGGGAGGTAGCTGAGACACTGTATTAACACATGGGCTTTTTATCCCGAAAACATGTAGCAGATAACACCGCGGGATGCAACTAGTCAATAATAAAAAGATTCGACTTTTTCAAACTACTCGACCAAATATATTTACATGTTTGTCATCACATGTTCTTAGAGTTCAGTTTAGATAACATTTGTGTTAATATTTTCAGGTGCTTGTGCAGGACATGCTGTCCCGAATTCTGCCAGGTGCCGATCGAGTCCTCATTATCGGAGAGCAGCGAGAACAAAGACGCTAATCATACCCAGGTGAGAACTGCTTATCGCTAACAGCTTATACATAGAAATACTTCAACACATTGACAATCGAGTACGAATCGACTCGTATTTGAATACGACAATATACCCGGCCGACTAGAATGGCAGATAGCACATTTACCCTTTCAAAGTATACGAGTTTTACACGATAGGATAATGTAATGAAAATAGGACAGTAATGCCCACAACAAATTTATATTTAAAAAAAAATATTGTCTCACGGGATTATTTAAGGATTCAAACTATACTGCATATGTACATCCGAATCTGATCAGGCATTTAAAAGTAATAGTGTAATATATGTATAATGAACCCTGAAAACATTGCAGTCTTTTTTTCTTTTTTTTGGGTAGTCGTGTAAAATCACACCTTCACACATCACAATCACACATTTGACCACAACGTTACTTAACATCAGGTGAGCCATGGTCAAACACCTAGCCTGTCACCCATAAAAAAAAAATTTAGAGTCCTCGTAAATAATAAATTTAGTAATACATTTCAGCAATTTTAAAATAATTGTAACATATTATTTATAAACATTTTTTGGTACTAATGTAATTCCTTATTACACCCGAAAATATTACATTACAATTTAATAAATGAGTAGGTAAGTATAAACAATTAAATAAAGAGGAGTGTTAGGGTAGTGTTAACACCACTCGCACAAGAAATTTGGAATCTCACATGCTAACTCCTTCCTGCGCTTTTTTTAAAATTTATAATTATACACTCCACAGACACTGGGGTCCGTGACCTTTGTCAACTTTAGTTACATTTTTTTTTATACCTGCGGTTAGTACTTTAGACTTATACAACGGGTAGGTACCTACAATAAGATCAGAATAGCCGACAGACAAGTGGCAGAAGAATAAAGAATGAAGAATGCGAATCAGCCTTTTTTAATGAACCGGCCGGGCCCACTGCTGGGCACAAGTGCCCAGTGCACAGTGGGCCGCTTTTCATTGTGTGAAGGATAAGACTAAAGTCTACCCCGCTGACCAAGTGCGGGTTGGTAGACTTCACACGTTTTCGAGCACTTTTTTATGAACTCTCGTACATGAATGTTTTCTCACGATGTTTTCCTTCACCGTTTGAATTCAGCGGCAATAAGCACGTAACTAAGAAAGGATAGAGAGGTGCATTGAAACCAGGACCTCCGGACTGGAAGCCAGACGGTCTCTCAACTAGGCAGCCGAAACTTCAAAGTATAAAGAATAATTGTTAGTAGTTTTGCGTAACCTAGAATAGGATTGAATGTTATGTTCAGGAGTTTCTGAGAATCGATCTATAATATTTTACAATATAATTCTTATATTATTCCTTCTGGCCCCCAGTTACTTAGTACACTGATTGTTCGTTTAAGTGAGATAGTTTTATGTCTAACAGTTGCAGATTAATGGCAGGCTCGTTATAGCGGCTTGTTAGTTTAGCGCCTTCATAAATCTTGTAGCAAGTGCTCGAAATGTATTATTATTTTTCAGGCGCCATTAGGTAACTAATGAAAATTCCATTTTTCATTTTATTTTATCACTTTTCGCATATCAAAATGCAAAAAAATAAGTTTGTATGTGTGTGTTTGTTATTTCTTAACGCTGTAACAATTTTTCGTAGTAATGATAGCCGGAGAGCGTTTTGTTGGTCTCATTTTTTTTACATAAAAGATCCATGACTAAACAAATGGACTATATTTACTCCAGAAAACGCCGGCAAAATCTCAATGCACAACTAGTGTAAAATGTAGTGCGAACACGTACTTACACAGTTTCACCGGTTATTTTGTACACTTGCGTGGCCGGAGCGAGGAAATGGAGTTTTTCGTTGCTTGGCTAACCAAATCTGCATTAGTATTAGAACATCAATGAAACTGAATATTGTAGAAAGTTTTTACGTGCATATTGTAAGAACAGAAAACATTAAAAATGTTGTATTAATGACGTTAGTAATAAAGAATAAGGCGAAGTTTGCAAGACATTTTTTTTTTTTACTTTTTTTGCCGCGATAGCGATAGCGATAGCGTTTTTTTCGTAGAGGCAAACCTTATGGGTTCGCTTCACCGACATGCTAATGTAATGTGTTTTAAGTTTTCACTTCTGTCGGCAATCCCAATGTATATCCACTGCCTTTGTTTTTGTATTCTCTCCTTTAGTAATGCATAATGAGTTTTTACATGCAGAGCAAACAAATATATAAATCTTATGCTGTCAGACATTGACAGCCAAGAATGACGCCGCCTTCTTCTTCTCTGATTATGGCGTCGCTTTTTGTGCATTTGCCAGTGTCAAGTGTTTTGATATTATCAAGTTTCATAAGTAAAAAAGGAGTCAAAGTCCGGTCTTGGTCAAGTTCAGTCCATGTCAGTCGAGTCCAGACATGCTTAGAAAAGTAGTGGTGTCTTTACTATAAACTTCGATGGTTTTGGAAGCACAACGAAAAGTCATTTTTTACCACATTGTATCATTTTCCCACACTCGCGCTTATAATTCAGTACTTTATGAATAAAACCACTATTTCTATATATAAACACTTGAAACGACTTTTTCCGCGTTCCCGCCAAAACTCGAAGCCGCTTTTAAGACTCACAAATTTAATGTATTATCTGTGTGATTGTGGTAATCAATTGGATAAGTAAGGATATGCACAATGCATGAATGTGCAATGGCCGAAGAAAAAAAAAATAAGTAAGGATAGTTTATTTCACTTCACACTCTACTATAACAGTCTTTAATAAATCCCTTTCGTAACATACTTATAAAACTCAACGAAAACGGCGAGTTTATTATTATTCTAGTACTTTGAAACGACAGAATATTTTAACATAAAAATAAACGTAGATGGTTTTATGTTGGTAGATAAGTTCGATATTTTGATGCTATGCTAATTCAAATTGTACATGGGGGCGATGCGGCCCACGCTGACGTCCTGCTCGGTGTGTTTAGTGCAATCCCCCCGGCCTACCCAAACCAACCGAGCCCCTCGAAGTAGCGGAGTTCGGCCTTGAACGATATTTTGACGAAATTGCGTTGGTAGATATTAAGTGCGATATTTAGACGCCATTGTGTTGGTAGATATTTGTATGTGCGATATTTTGCCGTCATGTGTTTCAATTTTTTTTTTCGTTAATTTGCCCTTTCGGGCAGGCTAAAGCTATAAAGCCGTACTGCCTCGTCTTCAGTGATATTTCTGCTGTATCTTAACTATGGTTATCGTCAAAGTCGTCTTAGTCAAGTCCAGTTCGTGTCAGTTCGTGCCAGTCATGCTTTAGTAAAGTAGTGGCAACTTTACTATAAAGCTTCGATGGAGTTTTGGAAGCAACACGAAAACTCATGTTTCACCACATTATATCATTTTCCCACACTCGCGCTTGTAATTCGGCACTTTATGAATAAAACACCACCATTTTTACGCATAAACACTCGACAAAACACTAGTTTTGGAAAAAAATACAACGAAGCGACACGACTCTTCCCGCGTTCCCGCTAAAAACCTCGTGTTTCAACGATCAAAATATCAAAAGATTTTTTTTTCTTTAGCGTTGGCGTCGCATTTTGAGCATTTGCCACATGTGTTTTACATTTTCAAGTTTCATAAGTTAAATAAGTTGCGTAGTTATAGTCAAAGTCCAGTCCATGTCAGTAAAGTCCAGTCATGCTTTAGTAAAGTAGTAGCGACTTTACTATAAAGTTTCAATGGTGTTTTGGAAGAAATGTTTCACCACATTACATCATTTTCCCACACTCGCGCTTGTAATTCGGCACTTTATGAATAAAACACCACCATGTTTATGCATAAACACGACAAAAAAACTAGTTTTGGAAAAAAATACAACGGAGCGACACGACTTTTTCCGCGTTCCCGCCAAAACTCTTGTTAAAAGATTAACATTGGTACAAATTTTCTTGGTAGTAAATCTCCTTAGCACGAGATCATCTAGGTAGGTACCACCGCAGTACCAGATATTCTACCACCAAGCAGTAGTGTAAATATACAGCTAACGTAATTACAGAGTTTTTGAGTCTTACCATCGAATGTCTCATAGTTATGAGCGCCAAAGAAACGATGCCCTGGGCTTTGTTTTGCTACTCAAAGTTCTATGTATCGCTGCAATGGTCATTTTTGTGTTATCTCTTACAAACAGTAGAGCACCTCGTTCGTCTCATTACGTTTATATTTAAAAAAAGTAAGTGCGATAATTATTTTATCGTAATTCATCACTAACCTTTATTTCAGTTTTGGTATATGACGTAACGCTTTCGAAGTTTCCAACTTAAGGCATCATAAATTAAACCACTCCGATAGTCTGACTAGAGCCACCATGAATACCTGAGTCTCGGATAAATTTTAACGAAAAATATTTTACCTGATTATCATGACAAATATTTTACCATTCCGACTATGTGCAACATTAGAATTTCTGAATTTTACGTAGCATTGTCCCTAGCTTTTATTAAATCGTTAGATTATATATATCATATATATAACATATATATATAGATTTCGACCGTCTGGACGGTCAGTCAGACGGTTGAAATCCTGGGTTCCAATCCCGCGGCACGCATATCTGTCTTTACTTAGTTATGTACGTATTGTCGATGACTTCAAACGGTGAGGGAAGGAACCCACATGTCTGAGAGTTCATAAAAAAATACTCGAAGATGCATGAAGTCTGCCAACCCGCACTTGGCCAACGTCATGGACTATGACCTTTAAAATCAGGACGGCAGATTCGGAGAGCTACAACGTGCAGTCTAAGTAACTTTCTGAGGTTCAAGTTTTTTTTCTAGTTTCTTAAAGAAAGTAAATGTCCTTGTTGGCTCTACAGCATGGTAACCCTTTTTTCGACTCTCTATGTATGAACACCCAAAATGATTACGCACACATTAAGACCTGGCCGAAACTGCATTCCCTGAGGTCTAGAGACCTATACGAATATCTCTTTCTAACTGCCGCGTTAGAGGGAGAAGAAAGCAATGCGCTTGACCTATGCGACTGCTACGACCGATTTGGGCAGTTCACGAAGCTTCATATCGACTTTCGTGGATAATGTGTGGTAAATTTATGTTACAAGTAAATCGTTTTATCATACTTATACTCGGAAAGTAGGTCTGAAGTTGTCTGAGGAGCGGGTTGAAAGTAATACTTTTCAGCCCTAGACTGTTTTCAGTTCTGTTTTCAGAGTGGAGACTCGATTTCAACTGACAGCTGTCAAACTATTTAAAAAAAAACGAGTTTTATATTTACATTTCTATTGGACCATGTTCCACGTTCTATACAGCCACTCAATTACAGCGCGATGTAAAATTAAATAACATAAAATTAAAAGTAATATATTTTTTAAAGTCGAGTCGAGTAAACTAAAAAACATCCTACCATACCTAGTTATCTTTCTTTACTTTACATAATTTTTGAAGTAGTAAACAGATTTAAGGCTAAGAAGCCTATTTAAGTGAAGTGACACAATTTTAAGCGCGTAGCCCACCAAATGTCACGCGTAAATTTGCCAGGTCGCGTGACACTACTTTTTTTGGCAAGTAACGTGTCTAAAACGTAACTAAATCTTGGTTTAAGCGAACGTAATAACCGTCATTGAGTAGTTACGAAGATCATCAAGCCTCCAACTGCATGGTTACCAACTACCAGGCTTCTAGTACTTGTAATCACCTTCACACATACATATTCACACACACACAGATGCACACCCTTGCACGATTCGTTATAGTCAAAATTGAACTGCATAAAGGTTGTTCCCTAAATTACTGTACAGGTTCAGCTGGTACCCACGACTTCGCTTTACAGTTTCAAAGCTTCTAGTACCAACGATAGGTTGCTCGTTAGTCAGTTTTTTATAGGATAAATTTCGTAGAGCGTGCCCATAAGTTGAGAAAAAAAAAACAAAATGTTTTATAGATAATATGTTGGTATTGTTCTACCCTTTTGGGCATACAATATTTAGTACGTTTCTTGGTATTTAAGATATTATTATCCAAATAGATTCGTAAAAAACATTAATAAATAATACACTTTCATTTAATTCACTCATTAATAGATAATATCTTATTAAATGTCATAATATCTTATTAAAGTCAAAGTAATTAATGTCATAGTATAATTAAATAGAAATGTCAAGTTGTTTATCATTTAAAAATTTGTGAATATTGTATTAGCATTTGTAAAGTAACATTTTAAGTTAATTATTTTTGATTTTTCCTATTGACATTTTCATTTAGTCAGATAAATGATTAAATAGCCATCATCTTCAGCCCACTTAAGTTCAATACGGGACGACATTGGCCTCTTCTAAAAAAGATAATATAAAAAAAACCATAAAAAATTTATAAAAATAATTCGGAGCTTTTGAAAATAACTTAGCAGAAAATTATACATATAATTTGTAGTATGTATTCATTATAATGTGGACATATGTTTTATTCATCTTTTGTTTTACATAGCTGTGCCATTATAACCATCCAAAGGTTGTCTGGAAGAAATCGCTCTAAGCGATAACGCCGCCGTTCTACTACCATAAATATGTGTAATCTGTTGTTTTTCTCTTTTTTAAGTTTTGTATGTTATAATGTGTGTATGTTTAGAGTACAATAAAGTTATATTTTAATCTATAATAAAGTCTCTATTCCCTGATTGACCTTATAATAAGCATGTTGTGTAGTAATTTCCATTATCATTAAATTGCACACAAGATTGTCGGTAAAACTGTAAACACAAAAAATATCGCCGAAATTTCCCTTTGCCCTTCCGTTCCGTGTGTGAGTGCATCGAAAGAGTTTCGCAGACATGCACACCATGTCTGTGTGCATTTTACATCTGTGTGCGGCAATCCGGTTTGGCCAAAGTACATTTTTAGGGTACCTATACGCTTTAAATAGTAATAATTCCGTGCTGTAGAGAATTGCGGGACCACTTTTGCAATAATTTTCTGCAGGAATTTTAGATTTTTTTATGCGGGCAACACTAATTATATACCAGCCGTCCATCATGGAACTGATGTAGATATAGGTATATATACTGACTTATACTTTACTACATATCTGTATTACATATTTTTGTGCTTGATGTTTCTTATTTTTTTTTAAATGATGACATTACATTTATTATTAGAATGTGACATTAATTATACTAATTTATTAATTACTTGTGGATGCCTCGCGGTTTCACCCGCGTAATTCCCGTTCCCGTGGGAATACAGGGATAAAAAGTAGCCTATGTCACCCGAGGATAGTATAACTTCCCAACGGTGAAAGTATTTATGAAATCGGTCCAGTAGTTTCGGAGCCTATTCAATACAAACAAACAAACAAATCTTTCCACTTTATGATAGTATAGATAGATAGATACATATACATATAGATATTTTAACTTTGACATTGTTTTTGTTGGTATTGTATAGCTGATAATGGACCTATTATATTATCAATAAATGAATTATGATTATATTTATTTTTTATGTAATAGTAACAAGACGAGCGATACGCTCACCTGATGGTAAGAGATGACGCATGTCCATGACCATTGCATCAACACACAGAACTTTGAGTGGCAAAACAGAGTCCGGGAAATTGCTGCTTTGGCGCTCATTACTTTGAGACTTTCGATGGTTAGTCTCAACAGCCCAGTAATTTCGCCAGCCAGTCGCCACCAAACCGGGATGTTTACACAGTGATGTTTACACACTACTGCTTGGTGGTAGAATACCTGGTACTGTGGTGGTACTTACCTAAACGACTTCCTGTTGAAATCTACCACCAAGTAAAGTAAGTAATTAAGGCATATTTACCAACTAAAAGTATACTACAAAGATTATAATTCTGAGAGCATAGTGACTCATGCAATAATAATAATTAAGATAATTATTTTCACCCAATGCTTTACGAAAAGATCTGGCAGTCCGCCAAACCAAAAATGCAATTTTCCGAACCCACACAACCTAAGGATGGAAGCTGAAGTAACTAAACTTTCCTAGTTAAATGGCTTGTGAACTAAAGTGATTAGTAACGGGGTAACTTGTTCGTGAAATATGTTTGAATGCATTTGCGAACAGCTAACAGCGTATTTAGCTAGTATTAGGTAGAATGCCAGTATCCTTGTTTCCTTTTTAACCGACTCAAAAAAGGAGGAGGCTCTCAATTTGACTGTATATTTTATTTTGTGTATGTTACGAGATCATGTGTAGCGATGATAGCTCAGTGGTTAGCGCGGTCGGTTCGCATGCCGAAGGGCGTGGGTTCAAACCCCAACAATGAGCTTGAGCTGCCGGTGAAGGAAAACATCGTGAGGAAACCAAAGCATGGTGGTAGAGTACTTTAGTACTCGGCTGGCTAGTTACCACCCTCAAGTTGAAAATCTGCCGCCAAGCATCTAACGGTGTGTTCCGGCAGCCTCACTTGAGAGCCAGTTCCATTCCAGCTAGGTGTGCTTTACCATCTTCGACCACACCGTCACTTAACATCAGGTGAGCTGTGGTCAAACACCTAGCCTATCAGCTATAAAAAAAAAAAAAAACATTCCGTTTCATTGGAGCAGTGCGTTTACTTGGCCTAAGGGCCATAGAGTCGGTTTTTAAAATTGTAAATTTATTCTTTGTTCTGTATTAATGCCAAAAAGGACTGGTACTTGACTTGGCAGGACTGACTGTATGTGAGTTTATTTATTTCACCATAACATAAATACCTACCTCAATAGATGTATGCAGTATCGTTAGAATCCTTACATAATCCGGGTGACACAAGATATTTTTTTAACGTAGTCGTATTTTTGTTTTGTTTAGAAATAATTCTTGTTAGACATATTCTTGTTAGTGATGATAGGTCAGTGGTTAGCGCGGTCGGTTCACATGCCGAAGGGCGTGGGTCAAACCCCAACAATGAGCTTGAGCTGCCGGTGAAGGAAAACATCGTAAGGAAACCAAAGCATGGTGGTAGGGTACTTTCGAGTACTTGGTTGGCTAGCTACCACCCTCAAGTTGAAAATCTGCCGTCAAGCATCTCATCCTCAAAACGCTGTTTTTAAGTTGGAGTAAGTAAGAATAATACTAAACAGTTTCTAAAGATGACCTAGTCAGAATCTGTGTGCTTTATCTTCGACCACATCGCTTTCCATCAGGCGAGATAGAGGTCGAATTTAGACATAAAAACGTAAAAGTACAAAAAGAAATAAAGTATTGAGTTTTGAGTATTGAGATAAATAAAATAAATGTCACCAGCGACATTTTCTCGTGACCTAGAAACTAGCCATGTCAAAACACTTCAGCTTCTATAGTAAAGGGTAAGTAGTCAGCTTGTGTGAAAATTCTTTCGACGGTGGAAAGTTTTTCAATTTTCCGCGATAGGAGAAAACATTGCCTTGAAATATGTAAAATAAAAATGATTAACGTGATGTTATCTATGTAAACGATAACCCGGCAAAATGCAAAAGATTTCGTGTCGGTATCAAAGAAAAGTTTCACCAATTCTCAGACATATTAGAAAACTTGTATCTCATATTATGACGCAATAAAAATCCCAAATTTATTACGCTACGAAGAATTCTTTGTTCCATAACACAAAACCATTTTACACCATTGTCTTGTACTATACAAAACGCAACCTAAAATGCATCCAAAGCATAAGCAATCCGTCTTACACAGAATTGAACCTTTTACTTGGCATATATGGTTGAAAATTAAGTTTCGAAAATTTGCACTGCGACCATGCATTTTTTGCAGCTACTCGAATCAATTTTGAGCTCAATTTTTATGGCGTTAAGGTTAAATAGTTGGTTTTTTAAATGAATAGAAGTAGTTTTACGAGTAAACCGCAGCATCTTTGCGGAGAGTTTCGAGAATTAACGGTACTTGATGTTCGGTACATAGCTCAGTGGATTGATAGTCGGTACTTTGGTCGGCCGATGTTCGATGGGCTCGAAATGTGGAGCAGCCTTTATCATCAATTATTGTCCGGAAAATGCAATACCGGAGTTGGAATTGGTTGTGTTCTCGTACAGGCAAAAGGCTTTTTAGAATTCCAAACGATACAATATACCTATGTTGTTTGTTTGTCCTACCTTGTTATTATTGATATATTTTCACAGCCCTGTTGCTTCATTGGCAATATGTCTGCTTCGAGAGCTGAAGGGCGATTATTCCCACTCAGGACTAACAATTGTGTGACTAACATCGATGTTTGTTCTGTGTCTGGGTGTACTGTATGTATTATAAGTATGTATTTATAAAAAAAAAAGTATTTAAGTATTCTCTCAGTTATCTGGTTCCCGTAGTACAAACTTTGCTTATTGCGCTGCGTTAAATATCTAAAAAATAAATAAATAATTATTTATTTAAATAACTAATGTATAAATATCGTAGGACATTTCACACAGCGCCATCTAGCCCCAAACTAAGAAAAGCTTGTTCTTTGGAAACCAGATAACTGATAGAGTACTTAATTTTTTTTTTTGTTAGTCTCAACAGTAATTTCGCTAGCTGCAGTAAGTACCCTTCAAACCGGAACGCAGTAATGCTTACACACTACTGCTTAGCGGCAGAATAACTGGTACTGCGGTGGTACCTGCCTAGACGACCTCCTGCTAAGGAGATCTACCACCAAGTGGCAAGTGGATAATCTGGCGGATTCGTTCGTGTTTTCGCCCTATGTCATAATGTAATATAAAATACTATAAATACTTATTAAATGTTGCTTGCCTTAGTTACTTTACCTATTTATACATAAACTGAATTCAACAATAAAAAATAAAAATACTATATTTTACCTTTATTGTAAAAGCCATACAGATGCTAAACAGAGTTGCAAAGATTTGTAAGCCACTGTAAACTTTACAGTATGTTTGAAAAACAAAGAAAACGTTTTCACACTAAGCATTTCAATCATCATTCATAATCATTGACATCTCCCGTCTGATTCTTAAGTAATCTATCGTGTTTTTCTATTCTTGGTTGCCTGGAAGAGATTGCTATTAGCGATAAAGCCGCCACTTGTGGCAATAGTTTATAAGGTTCTTTTGTTCTCTGTACTTGTTTCTGTTTATGGTGTGCACAATAAAGAGTTCTATCTATCTTGAATCAAAGATTTTTCTACGCGCATTATATTCTGTGTGGACAGAACCCTCGGTGCTCGATGTCAACCAGCACATGACCCTTTCTGTGTAAATACGAATGGAAACACGAAACACAGCTAGTACCAAACAACTTCACATCCAAGTCGAGTGACCGACCTCTTATTATTCGTTAACTCGACTATATTCTCCGAAACCCGTCCCACAAAGCTTTCTCTCGTTAGTCGGGAATCGAACCCACGACCTCGGATTACGCTAACCAAAATTTACGGCCGAAGATAACTTAAATTGTGTTTATCGTGAAAAGTTTCTCACAACTCGAGGTTCTTGGAGGGAACTTGAAAATATTAGTATTTCAAAGTCTGTGGTCACTGTTGGTTTGGTTTGTAGGACTCGAGGATGTTTTGTACCAGAAAATATATAACTAGTACGTATAAAGATAAATATAAACTAGTATGTATTTACAAAAAAAAAAGAGTATTTAAGTATTGTATCAGTTATTTGTTTTATAGTACAAGCTTTGCTTAGTTTGGGATCAGATGGCGCTGTGTGTAATGTCCTACGATATTCATTTATTTAAATAAAAGAGAAAGGAAGGGTTCTTATTGACTCTTTTTTTTACTATTTCAGATTGAATTATAATTATTTACTTTTATGGTAAAAAATATCTTATGCTATTTAGATTGGCACGTGTGTGATGATTGTGATGGGGATAATTATAATGATAGTACCGTATCCGTAAATTAAAAAAAAAACAATCACTGATACAAAAAGGTTGTACTAATGTATATAGGTAATGTTGCGTAGAAAATATGTGTGCTTCCGTATTATGTTTGTTTATGATTGACAGGCTAGTTGTTTGACCACAGCTCACCTGATGTTAAGTGACGGTGTGGTCGAAGATGGTAAAGCACACCTAGCCTGGAATGGAACTGGCTCTCAAGTGAGGCTGCCGGAACACACCGTTAGATGCTTGGCGGCAGATTTTCAACTTGAGGGTGGTAGCTAGCCAGCCGAGTACTAGAAAGTACCCTACCACCATGCTATGGTTTCCTCACGATGCTTTCGATGTTTGTATTTCGTTATATGTAGGTAATGAAGGCAGTTGCCAGTTTTGACTTCTCCAACCAAGATATCCCGCCGCCTAAGCTCTTCCTAATTAAGTTAATGAACACCAAATACATTGAGTAATGAAGGTTCAAGAGCCGACCCGTGGCGACACCTGCTAGCATCGGCAGATAATTGCCGGCAGATGGGATATCACACGCGGTGCGCCTTGAAGGCTACAAACTTGTTTCGTTAGTAAGGTTAGGTTGTTTAGAAGCATTAAATGGGCACCTGTCCTTTTAATCTGTCTGTAGAATAGAACATAACTTGAATGTTCAATGTTTATATTTAGTTTATTTCCGCTTAACAGTCGTTCCAGTTCCAACAGTGACGAGGAGACTTAAATTAAACTAATTTTACACTGCTTATTAATTAAAAACCCTAATCTTACTTAAAATCTAAAATCTTCTTAAAATTAGTTTAATTTAAGTCTCCTCGTCACTGTTGGAACTGGAACGACTGTTAAGCGGAAATAAACTAAATATAAACATTGAACATTCAAAATGAACTTCCGCAAAGTAACGCCTGAATCAATCAATTATCTAAGAACATAACTTGACTGTACACCAAACATACATTATAACATACAAAACTTAAAGGTAGCCGAGACCCTGAATTAACACATAGCCTTTTTATCCCGAAAACATGTAGCGTGTAACACCGCGGGGCGCAGCTTGTGTCAAAATAATTAGCATGAAACAAAACCTACTTTGATAATATTTTTATACTTAAGTCAATTTGTGTTACATAAAAATAGAATATGAAGATTCGCATTTTGTATTGCAAAGTTGTGCCATTGCAATTTTAAAATAATTACAAATGTTACATCCATTAAAGTTATACTTGGTGGTAGATCTCCTTAGTAAGAGGTCGTCTAGGTAGCTACCACCGCAGTACCAGTTATTCTGCCGCTAAGCAGTAGTGTGAAAACATTACTGTGTTCCGGTTTAAAGGGTACTGCAGCTAGCGAAATTACTGGGCTGTTGAAACTAATCATCGAAAGTCTCTAAGTAATGAGCGCCATAGCAGTGATGCCCTGAACTTTGTTTTGTTACTCAAAGTTCTGTGTATCGCTGCAATAGTCATGGACAGGCGTTATCTTTTACCATTAGGAGAGTGTCTCGTTCGTCTCATTACATTTTACATTTAAAAAAAAGTTTGCAATTCAACAGCCATTGCTGAGAGGAGAAAATCTGTTTTAAATTTGACGTTTAAATGTGATTAAAAAGTGTGTACGTACAGAGCAATAAAAGTTTTAGTAGCCATAAGAGACCATAATGTCGTAACCGTAAGATCTTTAAGATATCACCTTTTACATGTTTTATATTAGGTTCACCTGAATATGGATACATGGGCGGGGTTACGTGAAACGGAGCACTGAACCGAAAGGAGCCGATTGTTCTTATCATTATGATCATTATAAATAAATATCGTAGAATATTTGACACAGCGCCGTCTAGCCCCAAACTAAGCAAAGCTTGTATTATGGAAACCAGATAACTGATAGAAAAACTTTTTTTGTTATCAATAATGTGTACTTATGTATCATAAGTAAGTAATATATAAGTTAATTTATGCTATTATAAGTTGTAGCGATGATAACTGAGTGGTTAAAACGCTTGGTTCATACGTCGAAGGGCGTGGGTTCAAACCCCAACAATGAGTTTGAGCTGCCGGTGAAGGAAAACATCGTAAGGAAACCATAGCACGGTGGTAGGGTACTTTGTTGTAATCGGGTGGCTACCTACCATCCTCAAGTTGAAAATATGCTGCTAAGCACCTAACCAGTACTATTGCAGTCTAGGTGTGTTTTACCATCTTCGACTACACCGTCACTTAATATCAGGTGAGCTGTGGTTAGCAAACATTTAGTTTGTCAAATATAAAAAACAGATCACCCAGACACAGAACAAACATTTATATTCGATACAAAAATGTTTGCCCTGAGTGGGAATCGAACCCACGCCCTACAGCTCTTGAAGCAGACCTATAAATATACTACCATTTGAGCTTAACAGGGCAGTCAATAAAATACTATTATTGCTCATCAGTAAAGTTGGCATGCAGCTAATTCACATTGGAGTAAATAAATTCACTTTATTAAATTTTTAACAAATAATTTAAATATTCAAACAAAGTCGGTACTATTGAGAATATTCTATGTGCCTTATCCTTAACAAGTAATGTATAAGTCAGTGTTTCGCCACTTTTATGTACTTTTTATGTTCGATATTATCACTAGTGTCATCGTAAACGTGAAATCTTAGTACTGTTGCAAACTCTTGCCCATAATTCTAATTTGAGAAACTCGTTTAGGCAGTAAAAAGAACATTTTCGGGGCTTTTAGCGCCTGAAGGTCATTTACGCGCTGCTACCTACTTCTAGGTAATAATTTACCCGCGCAAACTCGGAAGAAAACGTAACGGCGTTTTATAGTTTGACCAATGAAAAATAACAATCCCATTAATATTATAAATCTGAAAGTTTGGATGGATGTTTGTTACTCTTTCACGCAAAAACTACTGAACTGATTTGGTTTTTTTTTTGTACATCGGACTTGGCATGCGTTTGGCCACGATCTCACCTGGTGGAAAACGACGATGTGGCCGAAGATGGAGCACGCTTGCCTAGAAAATACCTATTCACCTTCTTCTTGAACAACCCCGGATTGTATTTTGTTTTGGATGAAATGTTGTATGGAGGTAGCCGAGACCCTGGATTAACACATAGGCGTCATAGGCTACTTTTTATCCCGATAACATGTAGCGGGTAACACCGCGGGGCGCAACTAGTAATTAATATTTTACTTTGGAAACTGACGTGGCTTTGACATTTTTTTTTGTTTTACTTACGTACGTTTAATTATATCGGAAACTCTGACTATAGTTTCGGTCACATCCGCACTGTTCACAGTGCTAAGCGATGAGTCCGCGCGCGCGTTGTGCTCGGCTTTGCCTCCATGATGAAGGCCACCTAATGTAGCCGAAACTATAGTCAGAATTTCCGATATAATTAAACATGAGAAGTAAAACGTAAGTAGTAGTGACCACATAGTTAAAACAAAAAAATTGTCATTTTAATTTTCTGTTGGAACGAAACTAAATTTAGATGTATTTCTTACGAAATCTTAGCAAATTTTCATGCCTTATATGATAAAGTCTGTCTATAATTACTTTTAAAAGAACTTTAACTTTGGCGCTTATTACGTTGAGACATTCCCAATAGCTGTAATTCGCTAGTTGCATTTGCTAGCTGCTGCTTTCTTCCGCTTCTGCTGCTGCTTTTGTCTGTCTCTGTTTGTTTGTTTTTGTTTTTATGCTTGTTACAAAATTAAACGTTATTCTTTCTTTCTATACACTACTGTTTGGCAGCGCAGTACCTATCTGATGCTGCGGTGGTGTCTACATAGATAACTTTCTGTTTTAAGTAGGTTTCACAAATCGATATCGACCTTAAATAGTTGGTATTCCATAAGTACGTTCGTCCCGATGACAGCTCATCTTTAGTTTGTCCTTGCTCCGCGTACTCACACAAAACTCATAGAAATGTAGATGATTCCTAACGAATAATTATATTTCGATGGAGTGACGATATACGTAGGACAGCTGGCGGTGGATGGAAGCGAACAGCCGAAGATTGGGCTGAGTGGCGTGTCTTGGGAGAGGCCTATGTCCAGCAGAGGACTACAAAAGGTTGTTGTTGATGATGATTAATGATATTACATAGATATATAGACAAGGAAAAGTAAGGATTTGTAGTTTAGAGAAATATGGGGCGCAATAATCTGTAGTTTTTAATTGACAAACAGAACGCAAGCACTTCTTCTAAGTAAGGTAAGGTAAGCTGTGATCAAATACCTACCCTGTCGACCATAAAAAGAGTTTCTTATTGATCAAAGGTTTGTGTTCTTTTTTGTTCCATTATAAAATACAAGAATGAGTCAGTTAATGTGTTTGTTTTCAGCTATGCTTCGTGTTTCGCTGACACATAGGCGGAGATAATGATAGGACGTTGACTTTAAAAGGACGAATCAATGCCCTCCGAGAGGCCGCTGAGTGTTCGAGACTATACTTATTATATTGTAATACTTATCTAAGTCGACGTTTTTTGTTATACGTTGACTTTGTGATTATTAACAAATTTTTGATTAACTTATTTTATAATTCGACAGCCCCGTTGGCTCATTGGTAGTATATCTGCCTTGAGAGCTGTAGGGCGCGGGAAACATTTTGTGAATATACAAATGTTTCTTCTGTGTCTGGGTGTTCTGTATGTTTTATAAGTATGTATTTACAAAAAAAAAAGTATTTATGTATTGTATCAGTTATCTGACTTCCATCACACAAGCTCTGCTTAGTTTGGGGCCAGGATGGCTCTGTGTGTATAGTCCAACTACATTTATTTAATTTAATTTACTTTTTGGTTGAATATCATTTGGGTACTTTACTCACGATACGCCGTGGTGCTATTATAACCTTTTTTATCATGTGAAAGCAATGAAACGAACGAGACGCTCGCCTGATGGTAAGAATGTCCATGACCATTGCAGCGATACACAGAATTTTAAGTAAAAAAAGTCTAGGATATCGCGGCTTTGGCGCTCATTACTTTGTGACTTTCGATGGTTAGTCTCAACAGTCCTGTAATAGAGCTGTTTTCTATATACCTACACGTAATAAGACGAATGAAGCTCTTGGTTTTTTTTTAAATATTACACACACTCAGCGCCATCTGACCCCAAACTAAGCAAAGCTTGTGCTATGAAAATCAGATGATATGATAGATTACTTTTTTTTTTGTAAATACATATATATAATAAATACAGAACACCCAGACACAGAACAAACATTTTGTTTATTCTGGCTGGGAATCGAACCCACGCCCTTCAGATCTTGGAGCAGACATACTACCAATGAACCAACAGGGCTGTCGATTGTAAGAGATGACGCATGTTACTGGTGCTTGGCGGCAAATTTTTAACTTGTGATAGCTAGCTAGTCGAATACTAGAAAATACCTTATCATCATTCTATGGTTTTCTCACGATGTTTTCCTTCACCGGCAGATTAAGTTCATTGCTGGAGTTTTGAACCCACGTCCTTTGGTGCATGATCCGATATCATCACTATAAAACTTCAAATCACTTCGATCCTTTGCCTCTGAAAGAGGAACAAGCAAACCAACAAATACTTTCGTCTATAATATTAGTCAGGATAATCTATAAGTTTCGATAACATCTCAATTTTATAATGAAACAGTCGCCTGTCGAGGCAAATCTGACAGGCGTAGTGTAAGTTATTCAGTAAGAGCGACCCGGGACCTCCCTGGGGGAGGCCGCGCCAGTAGGACTGCGAGTTGAGCTGGATTCTGGCCACTGAATACTCAATAGGTTTGGCCAGATTTTGTAACGCTGGTTTTAATACTTAATGCTAGTTGTTTGTTCAAGAACCAAGTTTGACATGCTGCCGCCAAGCAGTAGTGTGAAAACATTACCGTGGTTCCGGTGTGAAGGGTACTAGAGCTCTAGAAATTACAGGACTGTCGAGACTAACCATCGAAACTCTCAAAGTAATGAGCGCCAAAACAGCGTTGCCCCGGACTTTGTTTTACTACTCAAAGTTCTGTGTATCGCTGCAATGGTCATGGACAGACGTTATCTCTTACCATCAGTGGAGCGTCTCCTTTGTCTCATTACTTTTTGCAATAAAAAAAGTCTTTGGGCATCTCCATACATCTTTTTTTTTAGGATTAAATCATATTATTTAAGTCATGTGGTGTTATTATTTAATTACCCGAATTGAAATAAATTGTCGTATTTTCTTCTAATTTGAACACTTATCGATTTCAACCAAAGATTTAAAACTAAAACCAAATTAGTACTTACTAAGAACATCAAGGAAAAAGAAACTTAAAAATAAACAGTAAACTTGTGCGGTTATATTTCGTTAATGGTTGTTCAATTTTTTTTTTATACTTGCCTAAAATTTAAAACTGTTTACAATATATATACTTATCGAGTTACCACTCATATTTATACAAGTACTTTGTTTGTTAGCATTCAATTTTCCTTGTAAAATCTCTGTGGGTAGAGCTGTTTTTTGTTTCAAAATTTACGGGAAAATCCAAGGTTTCAATTCCAGGAACACGAGCAAATCCAAAACAAGTCGCAAGTATCCGCTATAAGCAATTCCCAAAGTAGATTCTTGCCTCCGCCCCTGAGGCGGTCGCGGCCCACATCGGGCGTTGGATTAAAATACTTTATAAAGAACTTTAAAAGTTTCGCAATTTCCGTATCGTTAGGAAGCAGTTTAAAAGTTGTGATGTTTTTAATAATAATCAGCGCCGATCATTTACAAGTTTTCGTGCTTTTTGACCGAGCTCAGCACAGTCTGAAAAGCAGTGAGAACAATCGTTTATGTTTTCACGTGAATGCTCGAAAAAATCAGTGTTATGATAAATTCTCCACACTAAAGATAGATAGATGGATAGTGTACTTATTTCATATCTTTCATTTTTATAGCGATGATAGCCGTGGTTAGCGCGGCCGTTTCTCACGTCAAAGGGCGTGTGCTTAACCCCAATAATGAGCTTGAGCTGCCGGTGAGGAAAAACTCGGTTGGCTAGCTACCACCCTCCAGTTGAAAATCAGCGCCAAGCATCTAACAGTGTGTTACGGCAGCCTCACTTGAGTGCCAGTTTCATTCCAGGCTAGGTGTGTTTACCATCTTCGATCACGTCCCTTAATATCAGGTAAGCTGTGGCCAAACACCTAACCTGTCAAATATTAAAAAAAAAGTTTTGTTGTTTGCATACGTTACTATGCATGCATTTTTTCTCTGCTACAGAGAATTTCTGATATTTATTCGCAATAATCCACTTATCCAGTAATCTTTTGCAGGAAAATAGTAGCTAGTTTCGCAAACTTCAATAATAAATAAATAAAAGTAGGTAGAGGCATCTGAGAGTGCCGGAGGGACAGTTTGGTCCTGAGAGGCTCGGAGGGCATTGATTTGTGCCTTTGTATCAACCCTACTCGCTACATGTCATGAAGAGATAAAATAATAAATCGGAGCCGTAAACAGTACCGGTAGTTTGCTCTCTGTGACAAGTTTTGCTTCGCAAGAAATCTATGAAAGTAGGCGCTTATCTTAGAGGTGCTAACTTATCTTGATTTTTAATTGTGCTTTTATACTCTATTGTTATACCAACAAATTTTCTACTGCTAATTTATGGACTAGTCAGGTACATATGTTAAGTATAGCGATGATAGCTCAGTGGTTAGCGCGGTCGGTTCCGAGGGCGTGGGTTCGGGAAAACATCGTGTGGAAACCATAGCATGATGGTAAGGTTTTTTCTATTACTCGGTTGGCTAGCTACCACCCTCAAGTTGAAAGTCTGCCGCCAAGCACCTAACGGTGTGTTCTCGAGCCTTACTTGAGACCCAGTTCCATTCTAGGTATGGTGTTCCAACCACACAGTCATTTCTGTCAAGTTATGTGTATCGCTGCAGTGGTTATGGACATGCATTATCTCTTACCAGAGCGTTTCGTTTATTTACACAAAAAACATCAGCTTAAAACTTGCGGCAAAGAGCTCCGATCACATTGTCACGTGAATGTAAAAGAAAACTACGAATTTACGAACTCGGCTATTTGATAGTTAATATTGCTCCATAGAAATAAGATAGAATGTGTCGTTAGGCATCGATTGTAGTATTTATGGACATTACGAGCAGTCGGTTCCGGCGGGCTCGGTGCCCCGGGCGATATAATCCCGGGAATGTGCGTCCTACAGAACGATCCAGTAAGGAAATATGGAAAACAAGAAATAGCTTGAGTCAAATTATTAAAAAAAAAATACAAAAAACGGGTCTACTATGCCAATAAACCAACTAAAAAAAACTTTTTTATTTTTTATTTTATAATTGTGACGCCACATAGCCTATGTATGTACAATGTACATTGTACATGTATTTGGCATAATATGGTGACTGCTATAGAAGATACAAATGAACATTTGAATATATTACATACATACATACATAGACTGTTAAAGTTATAACCCTGAATTTTGCGAAAATCAAAAGAAAATTCATTATAGTGCAAAACAGGTTATGCTTTTTCTAGTAGTAAGTTAAGTATATTGACTGTATAAATAGATATAACGAAAGCAATATATTTTTTAAGCACTAGCTAGCTCCAGAAGTTGTCATGACAATAAATTTGTGAGAAGAATTTCGTTCATGCCAAAAAAAAACTGTTAGTTCATCCCGAATATTTTTTTAAATTTTGCAGCCAATCTTTCTAATTTATTTCCTAAATAGGTAATAAGAACAATTGAAAAACAATAGCCAAAACTATCCAGACGTTCTCAAATGATGCGATTGCCAAGAAATACAGCTTTTGATATTGTAATATAGTTATTTGCCAAGATTGCTGATACGTCCATACTGCTGATATAAAAGCATACGTTTGAACGTGCGAGTGGCAAAGAAGTCTGAAAATACGGAGAATACCGTTATTGGATAAGGCTTTCGAGGATACCCTTTGTGTTCCAAACTGTTCCTGCTAGGGATGGGAGACGAGGGCGTTGTTTGCGATACACATGTCTTCTTAACTAGGGTTGCCAACTCTTCGGTTTTTTACGGTATTATTTTATACTTACGTTTATTTATGTCGGATACTCTGACTATAGTTTCGTTCACATCAGAAGGCCTTCATCAAGGAGTCAAAGCTGAGTACAGCACACGCGCGGACACGTCTTGCTTTACGCACGTGAAGACGCTGGTACGCGGGTGCGGGGGTGGGAGCGAGAAACCACAGTTTCCATAGAAAAACACATCAGATATACTTATGTTCATATAAAACTTATATGTATTCTATGCCAGTGTTTGGTGTATTCATATAAAGTAAAGAGTTAATTTTCTTTACCGGTAACTCATTAAAAAACACGCCGCGAAATTCTTACACGCCTATCACTTCACTGAACTGTCATATATCGTCAGCTGTGATGTCAAAGTTGTGTCGCTGCATTACGTTATTTTTCAAAACTTCTTTTTTTCTGAGCGCTTATGCATAAAAATGGTAGTGTTTTATTCATAAAGTGTCAAATTAAGTGATATTTGGTGAAACATGATTTTTAGTGTTGCGTCCAAAACTTTACTAAAGCTTGTAGTAAAGTACGACATTACTTAACTATGGCCAGACTTTACTGTAACTTACTTTGTGTGACTGTGACGTCTACTTGTCTCGACTTGAACATATGGAAATACTTGACAATGGCAAATTCACAAGTGCAATGCTAATAACAGATGCTAATTAAGATATGATTATAAGCACTTACGGTGTAGTTTGATAGCATTGGACAGCCCTGTTGGTTCATTGGTAGTATGTCTGCTTCGAAAGCTGAAGGGCGTGGGTTCGATTCCCACTCAGGACCAACATTTGTGTGACTAACATCGATGTTTGTTCTGTGTCTGGGTGTACTGTATGTATTACAAGTATGTATTTACAAAAAAAAAAAAAGTATTTAAGTATTCTATCAGTTATCTGTCTTCCATAGCACAAGCTCAGCTTAGTTTGGGGTCAGATGACGCTGTGTGTAATGTCCTGTGATATTTATTTATTTATTATTAAAGCTAGGCGAATTACCATCTTGGACTACACCACACATAACATAGTACTAAAATGAGTACATTATCTCATACAAAACCGGTACTACGGATAATCGGGTTATTTCCTAGTGTCATACGGGGCGTGTAGATGGCACTTCTCTTTGTCTATGTTTCGTACCTACTATGTATTTTAGTTTTGGATTGACCATTTGGAAGTTGTGAAGCGTTAATTAAAGAGATGGCACGTTGTATTAAATGAGATTTCGTTTCTTGGTAATTAAACATTGTGACTGCACTATCACTTACCATCATAGAAATAAAAATAAAATAAATATAGCATACGTAGAGCATTTCACACAGCGCCCCAAAATAAGCAAAGCTTGTACTATGGGGATCAAAGAACTGATAGAATACTAGTGTACTAATAACCATAGCATGGTCGTAGGGTGCTTTCCAGTACTCGGTTGGCTAGCTACCACCCTCAAGTTGAAAATCTGCCGCCAAGCATCTAACGGTGTGTTCCGGCAGCCTCACTTGAGAGTCAGTTCCATTCCAGGCTATGTGTGCTTACCATCTTCGACCACGCCTTCACTACCCTATTTTTTGGAAATACAAATTTATAATACTCACAGAACGCCAAGACACATAACAAACATTTGTCATATCGATTCCCACTGGGACAAAGATTTATGTGATCCTTGTCCAGGTGGGGGAATCAACGCCCTGCAGCTCTTGAAGCAGATGTTATACCAAATGAGCCAACATGGCAGTCGCATGAGGTTTATTCAAACGCCTAGCTTGTTAACTATAAAACTGTATTGTTTGGGAATGTAGTTTAAAACTTGAAGCAGCTCATTAGTACTCGGGAGTATGTGGCACAACGGCAGCGGCAAGCGCAGCTCTCGGCGCAAATTCGTGAATTTAGGGCTGCCCGGACTATTTGAGGCGTTAGAGAAATATTCATGATCTAATTAAAATGCTGTTTGATGCTAACAACTATTTTTCCAAATAATCAATATTAGAGAACATTTTATACAGCGGCATCTAGCCTCAAACTAAGCAAATTTTACTACTATGGGAATCGGAGAGCTGATAGAATATGTACATATTTTTTTAAAATATATACCTACAGAACACACAGGAACGGAACAAACATATTCTGTAAAACAAAACTTCTATGTGGGTGACGGTTTGCGTAATAAGTACACTCCTTATCTATGCATTTATTTATTTATTATTTATTTATCCGATAAGAAAGGGGTTTCCGAGTTTCTACCCCTAAGGAGGTGAAAAATGGGGTCAAAAGTAAGGTATGTTTTCTCTTAGATAATGTAAATGGTCAATCAAAGATTTGTATCTTTGCATCCGTAATGATATTGCATGTATCCATACACACGTTACTCCATTGAATCTAAAACCTATTTTTGCTCTAAGACAAATTCGATCGAATTATTTGTTAACCGGTTTTGTATAAAATAAACTAGGTTGATTTAGTAAACAAATGTATTTTGTATACATTGTTATGCAAATTTTTGTATTGGCATGTCGTAACTCTTAAAGTTTTTATGCCTTAAATTGGGATGTTCGTTGTGATTTAATTTTATATTTTTTTGGGCTTGTCAAGTCGACAGCCCTAGCAGAGACCGCGACGCGGAGTGCGGGAGGCGCGGGCCCAATGCGGCGCATGCGCTCGTTGCCAAAAATCTAGTCAAACTGGCTTGCTATAGTGCAACGCACTTCTCGATGAATGCGTGCGGAACAAGAGTGCTGCGGAGTAGACACATAAGTTCTTTGTAAAAAGTAAAGTTATTTTATTGCGTTACTTCGTGGAAATTCATTTTAAGTGTTCTTGAACACTATGGAAAAGAGAAGTTTTGACTGACTGGTTCATTGTAATTATGTTAAGATGTGAGTATTCGTAGATGTAACGTGAGCGCTGTCAATTTTTTTGATATATGTTAATTATAAATTTTAGGTCAGTACAGATTGGTAAGCCTAATATTTAAATGGCTGTATGGTAAATATACCTACGGTAAATATATCTACGTACCAAAAAGCATAAAACTTCACTGTTCTCGACCCATACTGAGCGAGCAAATGTCGGAGCACAAATAATAATAATTACTGTTGACAATCTTAAGAAACATAATAGGTTTTAATAATGTCATAATTCGAAGAATAAAAGTTTATAATATGTACTAACAAACTATTAATATGTATTCCAAATACTAATACGGAGTACACAGTTCCAGCGACCGTAAAACTAGCCCAAAACTTTTAGTGAAACTAGCCTCTCTACAGCTGTCGCTGTTCCATCGTTAGATAGTCATACAACGAGAGTAGGTGCATCTAAAAACTGCAACTCGATTGCAGGCCGAGGGGGGGAGGTAGCGAGGAAGGGGTGCGGGAGGGGGCAGGGAGAGGAAAAAATAAAACACGCCCGAAATGTGCGCGGGCGACGACCGGTCGCCGACCCCGGGTCTAAGGAAGCTGGGCCTAGGTTTGTGACCTAAGTGTGAGGTTGTGTGGGTGGCGTGCAGCGTGAGGCGTGAGGCGCGAGGCAGGTGATGAGGCGCGGATCATCTGGAGAGTTAAATATTAGAGGCGGCTGATGTCATCTTCAAAGATGTGGCTTTGTTTGAATGATTTATTCTACATTACCATTGCAGTAAACATACAAGTATCTTTCATGCAAATATATAATTGTAACAAAACGCTACGGCTTTTTATGGCTGGCAAGTTTTTGAATCGCAAGCTTACTTATTATGTAAATAAATAACTAGAAATTGGAACCCCAAACTAAGCAAAGCTTGGAAACAGATTATAGACAAGATATTTATATATATATATATATCTTTGTGGATATGTATGTACGTATAATGCATACATTTAGAACAAAACATTTTTTAATTACACACGTTTCTTATGGATGGGAATCGAACTGACAACCTTATAGGGCTTTATAGCTCATGGAACAGAGTTGCTACTAAATAAGCTAACAGAGCAGTCGTAGTGCTATGACGGTAGTTGAAAGCAGAATCGAAAGCTTGGGATGGGAACTGGCTCTTAAATTAGGCTGCCGAAAGAGACCCTGTATGTCTGTTTTAAAGACATACCGAGTATGTATTATAAGTAAGTGTTTACAGAAAAAAAAGTTTTTTTTTTTTTATTGGTTGACAGGCTAGGTGTTTGACCACAGCTCACCTGATGTTAAGTGAAGGTGTGGTCGAAGATGGTAAAGCACACCTAGTCTGGAATGGAACTGGGTCTCAAGTGAGGCTGTCGGAACACACCGTTAGATGCTTGGCGGCAGATTTTCAACTTGAGGGTGGTAGCTAGCCAGCCGAGTACTAGAAAGTACCCTACCACCATGCGATGGTTTCCTCACGATGTTTTCCTTTACCGGCAGCTCAAGCTCATTGTTGGGGTTTGAACCCACGCCCTTCGGCATGCGAACCGACCGCGCTAACCACTGGGCTATCATCGCTACAGAATCGCTAATTTATGTATTCTATCAGGTATCTGTCTTCCATCACACAAGCTCTGCTTAGTTTGGTCCGGTCAGACAGCGCTGTGTGTAATGTCCTACGGTATTTAATTCATTTTTTATTATGTACATTAAATTTTAAAATTAGGTAAGTTATTTTTATAATTTCACAGACTGCCCGAACTCACCGTTAGGTGCTTGTCGACAGATTTTCAACTCGAGGGTGGTAGCTAGCCAGTGGAGTACTAGCCATGTTTTCATATTTTCTCACGATGTTTTCCTTCACCGGCAGCTCAAGCTTATTTTTGGGATTCGGACCCACGCCCTGCGCCGTGAATATTTGTAATTTTAATGTAAACAATGAAAATTATGTTATCCTCTAAGTAAAACGTATAACACTGAAAGTAGAAACTTTGCTTATTCCAGATTATAAACAAGTCTAATAAATCTTTTAAATAACTACATTTCTGATCCAGATCTTAGTTTACAAGAACCATTAGTTATTTAGGTAGACATACAGTTAGGAACGATTAAATTTTATCGACATTAAATTATCGAGACAGTTACTATAGCTAAGCACTTGTTATTTGGAACGTGGCTGTATTTTATCGTCTTGTTATTATAAATACGAATAAGCCGTATAATTAAAAATTGAATTAATTAGTAAAGTTTGTGTCTTTTTGGTTAAGTATTATTAGCTTAAACAGCACTCGAATATTACGTCGTTTTCTCGTCACCCATCCCGTAAAGTCTCAAGACAAAAGTTTAACTAATGCGTTCTACCTGTCATGCGCTACGGAGCCGAAACGTGGACACCCACAGCGGGAATGGTCCACAAGTTTTAAATCGCTCATCATCACATTTAAAAATTGCATTATAATAACACTTGTCAATTATAAATTATGCCAATATGAGCAAAAAAAGCAAGCAATGGAAGGTGCATCCCGAATGAAAGCGGGTACGCGGTTGTAGACCGCGTGTTCCAGAATGTTTACAGACTTCTCCGACTTGACGAGTCGATGCGACGGCGTTATAGTTTGTCTTACTTTTTGTAACTGCGAAGATCTAACGTGCTGTAGATGCTTGCTGGGCATTTTTTTTGGCGGATCATATCTAGAACGAACTGATTCACTAGATAACTAAAGTCACAGACATAGCTGTACGTATTTGCAAGCTGAAGGGGCAATGGTCTGGACATATCTGTCGCAGAACCGATACCCACTATATATATATATATAATCATTTTTAAAAATCTGTGGTTCTATATTTATTCCAAATGTGCTATCCGAGTCTTCTACGTAAATTAACTTCTTTATCTTCTAAATTTCAGCTGAAATTGTCAACGGATTGCGGCACGCGCGGCGACGAGGCGGCGGACTGTGACGCCTCGTGCATCCCGCCTGCCAACGGTTCCATTTTCACCATGACGCTCAAGAACAACCATCTCATTGTCGAGACCGAAGAGAGGAGTGTAAGATGATTTGTTACCTACTTGCCGTATGCCGCACACTGACTAAATCACTTGTCTTTTTGTCTTTTTGTCTTTTTGTCTTTTATAGACAAAAATATTGCCTTTGCGTTTGCCTATATGTACAAATATTTTATTAACACCAAAGTTTTTTTTTTTTTTTTTATGGTTGACAGGCTAGTTGTTTGACCACAGCTCACCTGATGTTAAGTGACGGTGTGGTCGAAGATGGTAAAGCACACCTAGCCTGGAATGGAACTGGCTCTCAAGTGAGGCTGCCGGAACACACCGTTAGATGCTTGGCGGCAAAAGTTAAAGGTCATCTTTCCATTCATATTTAAAAAATAATGTATTCTGATGTCACTCATAATAATTTATATGTTGAACTCTTTCGTATATACAGTGCTAAAAGTTTCATTATGTAATGAGTTGAAAGGGGACATTGTAAACATCATTTGAACTTTTATTATAACCCTAAAATAACGAAATAAAAACCAGCTATTACTTGGTGGTAGGTCTTTTTAGCAGGAGGTCGTCTATGTAGATACCACTGCAGTACCAGACATTCTGCTGCCAAGTATGTAAGCATTACGTGTTCCGGTTTGAAGGGTACTGCAGATACCGGAATTACAGGGCTGTTGAGATTAACCATCGAGAGTCTTATAGTAATGAGCGCCAAAGCAATGTGCCGTAAATTTTGTGCAAAATGATAAATATAACAACTCCCTTTTACTACTACTATTAGACGTTATTACTTTGATTAGTATTCTATAATTATAAAGTATTTTTTTTGTTTCAGGATATAACAAAAAACGGACGTGAAACTAAAATGAAATACTCGCCCGACAATGAAGGCATCTTCGTGGTGGAAGTACAACAGTCGACAGCCTACAGGCCCAACAACAAATCCACCCTGAACTCACCCCTACATGACCCTCAGATCTCGACCAACCAGGCCTTGATACACAGAGTTCCTGAAGAGTTAGAGAAAAAACTGGATGAAGACAGCGAGAAAAGCAGTGTCAATTTTGCACGAGATAAAGCTCTCGCTCTATCTAGCACAGGTCTTTCGATATCAGACCTTAGCATGTCTTCCATCGGGTCACACAACGTGAGCTACTCTTATGGCAGCCAGATAGGCTACGAGCAAGGACCATTTGGTTACCCAGTCTACACGGGTTATGAAATCAGCAAAGAAGAAGTACCAGAAAGAATCACCAATGACAATTCGCAGGAACCTCTCATTTGCAAGACTCCATCGGATCCTTATAAGCCAGTAGTGACAGCGGCTATTTTTAAGCAAGACTCCATAATAGGCAGCGATGCGTTGCAAGGCCCGGGATATTGCCTTGAAGGCTCCACTGATGGACCATTATTATCTGATGTACAGGCACGAGAATATAGCTTGCATCATCTGCAAGAACAGAAGAAGATTGAGAACGGTGTAGCAGTTCCGATTGCAGATAAAATTGAGAGTCCAAAGAAAAGTTTGAACAGGGCTGATAGCTTACCAGTGCGGTTAGAAGAAGACAAAAACCCTGAGCCTGTTGAAGTTAAAATAGCGATGGAGCCGATCAAAGAAGATGTTTTGCCGTCTAAGGATACTCTAAAAGGAAAACGAGGGTCATTGCCTATTATTAGGACAGAGATGTATGAGTCTATGAAAGATGTCATTCTACCTTCAGGATCTCCTAAATTTGAGAAGCTGTCCAACGAGACTTCTCCCGGAGATAGCGCTTTCGATTCTCCCCCTATGATCACAATCACGGAAGAAAGTGAATCCAGTAAATCTGAGAGCACTAGTTAATTACGGTTTGGGCTGTAAATAAAGGAAATAAGATATATGATTTTGGAAGGTTGACCATTTTAATAGATTTTATGTGCGGAGCCGGAGTGAGAGCAATTATTTTTGGCCATTGTTATAATAAAATATTTTAGTATAATTATCGGGCTATTCGGTAGTTTGATGTTTGTTTTTTAAACATTACGCCTGGAATCGTACATTATTAAAAATTACTAGTATTTTAATGTCGACTTTAAAACAGAATAATGTATAAAGTGTGAAAACAAAAAGAACACGCTGTGTTTAGCTTTGTGTTTGTGAATGCCAGTATTAAGCGGAAGCTGTATTCGAAGTGAGTTTTTGTCATAGGATAGCCAAATTAAACAAAAAAAATATCTTAGAATTATTTCGTAAAATACTCTTACCCTAAATGTGAATCTGGTAGCCTGTCACAATTTTGAGTTTAGCTAATTTTCTTTCTGTTTTTTTTTAATGCAAAATAGGTTCGCCTTTGACCACACTCTGCCTGATGTTAAGCAGTAGTGTGGTCTAAGATGGAGCACGCTTACCTAGAAGACACCTGTTTGATTTTGTTCCTGCTCCGTGTTACTGCTAAGAGCGAGAAAAAATTGATGATATACATACCTATGTAGATTTAAATTTATTTTTTGCAATCATGGTAGGCCCCTGAATCTAATAATCGTTTAGCAACTAAAAGTCTGGCGAAACGAAGCACAACACGATTCCAATTTTTTTTACTATTACGTTAGAGCTACGATGTTATCTTTTGTCTTTTACATGTAGTGAGTCAAACGAGATGCTCTCCTGATGGTAAGAGATAACGCTTGTCCATAATCATTGCAGCGATACACATAACTTTGAGTAATAGACACAACAAAGTCCAGGGCATCGCTGCTTTAGCGCTCATTACTTTTTCGTCTGTTAGTGGTTAGCCTCAACAACCCTGTAAGGTCGCTAGCTGCAAGATCAAACCGGAAGACAGTAATGTTTACACACTACTGCTTGGCGACAATATATCTGGTACTGCGGTGGTACCTACCTAGATGACCTCCTGCTAACTGGATCTACCACCGAGTAAAATTGGTTTGTGCTTGTCAAAAGCTGTGTGTTGTCCTTTATCTTGATTTGCGTTACCCTAGGACCTTTCATCAGGCGTTACCTGTGTAAGTAAAAGTTGATGTGAGTGTTAATTATATTGACATAATTATTTTATATGTGACATATTACTTCATTGACATTTTCATTGTTTTGACATATGTTATGATTTTGATATTTTTTTATATGAATGGAAAAATGACCTGTAACTTTGGTGTTATTAATAAATGATTTGTATTTGTATTTGTTGACTTTCTAGGACTCCGTCAACACTAATTTCGCTAAGTAAATTAGACTTTATCGATATGGGAATTGATGTTATAAAATACAAAATATAACCAACTTTAAAGTACGTTACATTGTTTATTAAGTTTTCTTAGATTAGCTTTAAGTAATAGGGTTTATTGTTTTAAAATAAAATTGTAATATATTTTGATAATAAATAGCTGAACGGTGGGTTTGTGCTTTATCTAGGCTGGTGCTTTGATAAAACTGTAAAACTTGACTATTTGCGATTTCTTACAATAAATTCATGAAAGGCAATAGTCACGGAACTCTTGACGATTACGTATAACTCTTTCAGTTACCTTGAAAATAAGTAGAATACTAAAGAGAATTTAATACTAAAAATAAATTACTAGCTGCGCCCCGTAGTGTTAACCGCTACACATTTTCGGGATAAAAAACGTCAGCTACCTCCATACCAAATTTCATCCAAATCCGTGCAGTAGTTTTCGCGTGAAAGAGCAATAAGTATCCATCAATTCATTTAAACTTTCACATTTGTAATATTAGTGGGATATTGAAATTATTTTTTGTTTGACGTAGTTATCTGTTAAATATATATACAAAAAAAATGTCTTATTTTTATTTTATTTATTTATAAAGTTCGCCAACACAGTGTACACCAATACATTAAAAATAAAATTACTAAACTACAAATGTCAAGATAATTGTCACAGCAATTGTGTCTTGTTTTACAGTTTGCTATACACCTACACATAGATATAGTATGATGAAGAGTTTTAAAAATATCTAACTTAGTTAATTGTCAGCTCGTTTGGTCGACGCCACACGTGAACAAAACGCTGGCCTTTATTTTGCTCAGCGTTTGAGTATTGCCATACAACGCGGCAATGGGGCCAGCGTTTTGGGAACTATTCCCATTGATAGCGGTCTTTTAGAGTAGTTATTATTTTAAGTTATTTTATTTTAGGTCAATTCTTATTTACTTAATTATAACCCTGTAATTTTTAGATAAGACATTTTGATTAACAATACATATACAGCTAACAAATACAAACTAAAAGTGACACTTAGTTAATTAACTTTTAGATTTAGCGCCGTCCGTGAAAAAAAATCGAATACGTTTCATGTGCCAAGCAAATATGTACCTTAGTTTCATCGTTTTAGGATTTATTAATTTTGCGAAAAGATTAGAATTAAATTTAGGGTAGGATATAATTAATATGAATTATTTTGTTAATATTTATAATGTGTTGTGAATGTATTTAGTAAAAACTTATTATTATTTTACAGCACTAGAATGGTTTTTTGTCGCCCTTTAGTAAAAATGTAATAAAAATTTAATGTTTTTTTAGTCATTTTGAATCTTAAAATTAAAATGTCATTAGTTATTTAAATTAAGTCAAATTATAATTAGTTTTGATAACTCTTTTTATAATGAAAGATTTTTAAAGTTCAATAAGGACAAGTTTCAGCGGAGGCACTGTGAACTTTTAATACAATTCGAGTAAGGCGAGAACAAAACATTAAATAATCATAATCATTTATTTGCGTATATATGGGTAAAATACAGTTGGTAGGAATTAAACATGGCACGCCATATCCCGCCTTTCGGCGTGCAAAAAATCTTATTATAATTTATGCGATTGCTAAATATAATGAGTGGTAGCGCAGGTTTTTACACAGTGCTAAAGTAATTATATTTATAAATATCACGGACAAACATAGATAATGGAGATTTGGCGGGAACGCGAAAAGAGTCGTGTCGCCTCGTTATGTTTATTTTCAGTGTTTTTTTGAGTGTTTAATACGTAAAGACACGGACTGGACTTGACCAAGACTGGACTTTGACTATAATTAAAGATAGGCAAATTATTTAACTTATGAAACTTGAAAGTATAACACACTTGACATTGGCAAATACTTAAAATGCAACGCCAAAATAAAAAAATAGATAATCGCACCGATGACGCTGGCATTTGCCATTCTGACGTTGGCATTTGTCAATCTGACGTTGACATAAGAAATCATTGCCCCGTTTTTTAATTTTGTGAAAATTACGGCAGATTGGCTTTAAAAATCTTTCATTTAGAAAAAAAATTACATAATTATATTAGCTAGATCTTGTTCTCTTGTCTTAAATAATAAAATGGTGATTCTAAAAATAAGAAACGCTAAATCTAGTTAGTAACCAATAAGAGTACCTAATATATGTAATTGCGTTCGCATTATTAATTTTAGTGTTTTTATTTATGGTTACTTTTTATAAAATAAAATTTAAAGTAATTTGCGAATGTTTGTTTATTTGGCGTGTCAGGATATATGTTGAGAAAATAAAGATCACAATGCAAATCAAGAAGAGAAATGATCCTTCGTATTGACGCTAAAACTTTTTAGCATATCATGGTATCACGGAGCGATGATAGCTCAGTGGTTAGCGCGGACGGTTCACACGCCGAAGGCCGTGGGTTCAAACTACAACACTGAGCTTGACCTGTCGGTAAAAGAAAACATCGTGTGGTAGTGTATTCACTAGTACTCGGCTGGCTAGCAACCACCTTCAAGTTGAAAACTTTCCGCCAAGCACCTAACGGTGTGTTCCGGCAGCTTCACTTGAGAGCAAATTCTATTCCAGGCTAGGTGTGTATACTATCTTCGATCACACTATCACTTGACATCAGGTGAGCTGTGGTTAAACACCTAGACTTTAAACCATAAAAAAAACTTATTAACTCTCATTATTACCTACTGCCCGCGTTCCCATCCCTACTAAACCAAATTTGATATGATCCTACCAAAGCTGCTTTGAATACTATTTCCAGCAATTAATTTGTAGATGTTCCTGGCAAGCCGATGTCTTTTAGTATATCTTATTAAAACATTAAAAATCAAAAGTGGAATATTTTTTATTTATACAAATTAAGTAAAGCTTAACGCTTATTTGTTAGTTGCTTGACAAAATTTACATTTAATAATTAAAAAACAGTAACATTATGGGACACGGATCTTAGAATGTATAGATTCTTCCATGCTTTGCAAAAGAGCAAAGCTTTTCAAATTGTAATAGTGATGTGACGAACGGAACGCTCTTCTGATGGTAAGAAACAACACCTGTCCATGACCATTGCAGCGGTACCCAAAACTTCCAGTAACGAAACAAAGTCCAGAACATCGCTGCTTTGGTGCTAATAACTCATACACTACTGACAGAATACCTTGTACTACCGTGGTGCCTACTTTAATAACCTCAGGAAGTCTATGGCTTTGTATACATTTTATTGGAATTGCAATCTCGCTCTCTTGACCAATTTTACCGAGATATTTGGGTTGTTTTTAAATTTAGCGCCATCTAGCGGGTGGCGCTCGCCACTTTTCATGGTGGACACAAACAACTTTCAACGTGATGTGAGTGAAGGGAATAGAGGAGAAAGAACTGAGGGGTCCCGACTGAGGAACTGTCTGCACTATCTAATTTTTTACTCTATATGTCGAAAGGTATCTTTTTAGGGCTTCGCTAGGAAGTTCAACTGCCTTTCATAAGATGGCAGTGCCAAAATTTGCACAACAATGTAACAGAGTTTGATATGTAGATACAATTAGTAAGTATTAAAAATGTATGTACTTGATATAAGTATTGAGGTATTAAGTAGTACAAACTATATTTATACAAATTATAAAACAAAGACGCTTCCCGCCGTCTGTACGCTTAGATCTTTTAAACTACGCAACGGATTTTAATGCGGTTTACATTAATAGACAGAGTGATTTAAGAGAACAATTTATTTAAATATTATACATGCATATGCACTACATTCGTCGAAAACATCGTGAAGTAACCAAAGTACCCACTTTCTAGTCGGCTGGCTAGCTACCACCCTTAAGTTGAAAATCTGTCGCCAAGCACCTAACAGTGTGTTCTAACAGCCTCATTTAAGAGCCAGTACAATTCCAGTCCGGGTGTGTTTACTATCTTCGACCACACCATCACTCAACACCAAGTGAGCATGGTCAAGCAAAAAAAAGTACCAAATATAAATATTTTATAGATAACACTAAAGTTTAATCAATAGATATATGTACAATGTACATGTCCAAATAAAACTGTACAGTCAGAGTCAGCCCTGTTTTTATAAACGAGCCCACTTTTGGGCGTGAGGTTTCTTCTCATTGTGAGAAGAGAAAGGCCATAGTCCACCATGCTGGCCAAGTGCGGGTTGGCAGGCTTAACACATCTTCGAATTTTTTTTTTAACTCTCAGACAATATGTAGTTTTCCTCGCGATGTTTTTCTTCAGCAGTTGAAGTTATCGGCAATACGTGCATAACCTAGAAAAGAACGTAGTGCGTGCGCTGGGATTCAAACCCAGGAACTCCAGATTGAAAGTAAGACGGTCTTTGAACTAGACTGCGAAAACTTCGAAACTGTACAGTATCCTTATTTAATTTAAACACTTCTACTATTACCGATTTTTACCATTAGTGTCTCAAAAATAAAATGAAATGTAATGTTAGTATTTTAACTTTATTTCAATATAAATAATATCTTTACTCATATATTTCAGGGGTTTAAATATAAACAAATGGACCCAAGTGAGCATGAAAATATAATGACATGGTAGTGACCAACTGAAATCATAAATGAAAATAAATGTAACGACAACTGTTTCACAAACTGCCGAAAATGTTCATACTTTAGCAAAAATAATATTATAGCCACCATCTTATAAGTTTAGTACGAAAGTTTACATTCCAAGAACTTTCCGAAGACAAAAACAAAAATGTTGTTTCAAAAGCTATCACGACAGAAATAAGCTTCCGAGAGCGGCCCTTTATGAGACTTCCATGTAACAGTGTACCCGGAAGCAAAGCCTAACAGGAAATAGGTCAGACGCAAAACAATCCGCAGCCGAGTCGCGCGACAAATTACGACAGGCGCGCCGGGTCGCGCGACGCAGCGCGAACAGAGAAAAATTAAACAGATAAAAAGGCATTACTCGCGTCACAAACATCACAACTACCCTCATCTCGCTGCTATTGATTCACTGCGGATAATTGAGTACACGCGTGTCCCCCCGCGGGGGCAGGAGTGGGGGGGGATGCCCCCTCACACACACGAGCGGCACCTCATTTGATTACAACGGAAAAAGCGGCGAAAAATCGAGTAGATGCGCTGCAGTAATCGGCGTCGTCATGGATACCGATATTAACGCAGGGGGGCATCACATAAATAGATTCGCACATAATACATCCGCCACACACTCCCCATTCTCCCCCTCATTTTTGTACAGTGTTAAAATGCCTAAAACCACCCCCGGCCCAGTTTAAAGCCCCCCGACCCGACCAGATTAGCTAAAACTACGTATTTTACCCCGACTTGAATGTTTTTTTTTTCGTTTTTTCTCTCGCTAACTACCGAAATGTGGGCACTTGGAGGGGCGGGCCCGACCCCCGGGTACGGAAAAGTTTGTGTTTTAAATATGTCCGAAGGTACGCATTAAAACGGTTTACGGAATACGAATCGTTAGTGGGATACCCTTTGCCACGGCGTTGCCGTTAGCGAGTCCGTCGTTACCGGGTGGTCCGGGTCGTTACACATGCTTGGGATAATGCTCATATTAGCCTGATATTAGCTCGCAAGATATCAACATACCTATTTGTAGGCTTCATATTTTGAATAAGTTTTAGAATACAATCTAGGTGGTCGTAGATGGTAAACACACGTAGCCTGGAATGGAGATGGCTCTTAAGTGCGGCTGCCAGAACACAGTTTTAGCTGCTTGGCGACAGATTTTCAACGTGACTAACCAGCCGAATACTAGAGAGTACCCTACCACCATGCTATAGTTTTCTCACGATGTTTCCCTTCACCGGCAGCTTTAGCTCATTGTTGGGGTATGAACTCACGCCTTTTGGCGTGTGGACCAACCGCGCTAACCACTGAGCTATCATTAATACAATTAAGTCTTAGTAAAATACTACTTCTAGATTAATTTCCTGTAGATTTAAATTCCAAGATTAACCCTGGAATCTTTACAGTTTATTTTGATCACAGCTCACCTGATTTTAAGTGGCGGTCGAAGATGGCACACCTAACTTGGAATAACTAGCTATAACTAGCTCTCAAGTGGGGCAGCCAGAACACACCGTTAGGTGCTTGGCAGCAGATTTTAAATTATTTTTTTTTAATTTTAAATCGTTGACCGGCTAAGTGTTTTACCAAAGTTCACCTGAAGTTAAGTGACGATGTGGTCGAAGATGGTAAAGCACACCTAGCCTGGAATGGAACTGTCCCTCAAGTGAGGCTGCCGGAACACACCGTTAGGTGCTTGGCGGCAGATTTTCAACGTGGTAGCTAGCCAGCCGAGTACTAGGGAGTACTTACCACCATGTTATAATTTGAGTTTTAGTTCATGTTAGTAAGCTGAAAAATTACACAAAGTATACTTAAGATTTGTTTGGAATAAGACATAACTTCGTAGCCTGGACGGGCCACGCGTAGGGCTGGCTACGGATTTTCGTAGACTTGTCTGTGATACATTTACCTACGTCTATGAGTTTCGTAGGCACCAATATCTCGTATATTGAATCCCATCAAAAACATAAAAGTGAAATGAGAGCCAAGTTCAATATTATGATATATGCCTTGGTTGTTGACTTCAACGATGTCTTCAACAACGACGGGTGCCAAGTCCAATGGTCAGTCCTGAAATTTATTTTTAACAACACCAGCTGCCCCCGCGCTGCTACCCGCTACATGTTTTCAGGATAAAAAGTAGTTTATGTGTTAATCCAGATTATGAACTATCTGTGTTCCAAATTTCATCCAAATCCATTTAGTACTTTTGCCTGAAAGAGTAACAGTCAAACATCCATCTATTAATGGATTTATGGAATCACAAACTTTCTCATTTATAATATTAGTAGGACAACATACTTTATAACAACTTGCCATATCATTTTTCCTTATAACTTAGGATGATATATTAAAGCCTAAGGTTTGATTTGAGGGTAATTAGGGTTCCACTTCATGTTAGGCGTACTCACCAGCTTCGACCAGACCCTCACTTAACATCAGGTGAGATGTGATTAAAGACCTAGCCTCTCAAACATAAAAAAACCTGAACGGGGTCAATGTACACATTATTTCTTTTTTAAAACAAATGAGACAAACGATACGCTCTCTTGATGGTAAGATATAACGCATGCCCATGACCATTGCAGCGATACACAGAACGTTGAGTAACAAAACAAAGTCCAGGGCATCGCTGCTTTGGTGCTTATTACTATGAGACATTCGATGGTTTAGTCATTCATTACAGTACCCTTCAAACCGGAACACAGAATGTTTACACACTACTGTTTTGCGGTAGAATATCTGGTACTGCGGTGGTACCTACCTAGACGACCTCCTGCTACGAAGTAAAACAACTTTTTACTATTATCTAAGGCAATTTGGCGATAAGGTACGTAAATCCACAAGTTTAAGGAATTTTCTTTTGAGTTAAATAAATGAAAAAGTGTGAAACTTTACATCCCCCTGTAGTTACGTAGAAAACAATTCTGAAACAGTGAAAATACAAAACAACACATTTGTTAAGGACTCAGTTATAACATTATAACATTAATACAATGTTATCTACGAACGAGGGTCGAAAAAAGGCTTCGGGCCTTTATTATTTTGCAATTTATTAGCGGCCCTGGTGTGTAGGTACTCCGCCGGGTGCTCCCAGCGTGTTTTATTTAGAAACGATTTGAGATAGGGATGGATTCGCTGCTGGGCCAAGTTACACGAGCGCGGAGATTTGATAGCACAAATACAAATATTTTATTGATAACACCAATGTTACAAGTCACTTCAAAATTTTAAACTTCTCATTAAATGGGGTTTAAAACACTGATTACATGTCAAAGTAAGGCATGTCAATATTCAAACATGTCAATACCAAAAAAATATTGTCAATGTAATAAAATGACATGACGAAAAATCATAATTACTTACTAGTAATTCAATAATCTTTAAGTTTGAAATACTCGTCAATGTCGTAAAACAAGGTCTCTAGCAGCCAAGATCTTAACTTGGTTCTAAAGCACGCGGTGGAAGCTGCATCCCGTACGGAAGCGGGTACGCGGTTGTAGACCCCGCACAACACTATGCATATGTCAGTTATCAATATACGGGTTGAATTTTTTTCTAGTGCGTAAATACTTACGTAGTAACTGAGTAGGCACAGATTATTAAATATTAGGCACGGGTCTGTGATACTCGCATTGTGACTCAAATTTTTGCGTGTGTGGTGGACATGTACAGGCCCAGTTTTTTCGAAATTTTTGTACTAGCGTGGATACAAATCAAAAATACGTGCCTATTTATTTGTAATAAGACGTGTACGAAATATACGCGCTCTCAATAAAGTCTTCCTGTATATAATCCAGTTTTTTAACGGAACAGTTGTAATAGTCTTTTGAAATTGTAATTGAAATATTTTTGTTTCATTAGAAATCATAGAAATTAAGTAGTAACAGTCATAGAAATTAAGTAGTTAAGTAGTACGTTTACAGAATTAGCCTTTAAGTTAATTTCATCAGAAACTCTAGAAAACGACACAAATCTAAAAACTCGAAATTAATGGTTCGATTCTACCTTCATCGCTAAACAAATCAGTAAATCAGTAATATTTATTGGCCATAAATAACAATAATGTTAAAGGCAAGTCACATGTACAAAAAAAAACCTTACGATTACACTTTATTGAATGAAACTATACCTATACGAGTACAATAGAATTCACTGCTCTATCGGTAATACAATCTAGGTGCTGTTAAGTCGTGAGTGAATCGGTTTCTTAGGCGAGCGTGTTCCACCGTAGACCACATCTTTGCGTAACATCAAGCGAGATGGCAGTCAAACGCATGTAGCGATTATAGCCCAGTGGTTATCGCGGTCGGTTCGCATGTCGAAGGGCGTGAGTTCAAACCTTAACAATGAACTTGAGCTGCCGGTGAAGGAAAATATCGTGAGGATACCATAGCTTAGTGGTAGGGTACTTTCTAGTGCTCAACTGGCTAGCTACCACCCTTAGTTAAAAAAATATGATTTGTAATTTAAAAAAGTTTATGGTAAAAAGTAACGTTCGCACAAGACGTTCTCCTGCCGGTAAGAGATAACGTCTGCCTGACCTTTTTAGTCATATATCAAACCTATGTTTGTACATAGGTTTTGGGTATGAGATACCAGATTCTTAGCGCGCTGCTCCAGTGCTATTTGCGACGTTTCATAACTCTCATTTTGCTACCAACAAGTACGCTTCAAGCCGGTGCTAGACAAACGTTTCCTTTACACCCGCTGCCTCCTATCTTCCAGAGCCATGTAGCTCGTACGTGGTAGAACGCGCTAGGATCAATGTCGCCCGGAGGCCTCGTTCCAAACGCCAATAATGTTGCTACTGGAATCCTAACCCGACCAGTATGTAAGTGAATTTATTAAGTTGGATCACTTGAACGCGAGTGGATCGGTTTAACTACTGACGGCTGAGGTTGAGGAAATCTCGCAAATGTGGAGAAATGGGGGTGAAGTGTCGTCTTCATATCGTTCGAGGGTGTGTTCTATGGGTTAGGAAACTTAATTTTCATGGATAGATGGTACGCTTTTGAAAGCATTTCAATTGGTAGTGTGTAACTGTGGTAGTATTTATGGAGAAATTCTATACAGCATACAATTTGTAAGATTTCTGAGCATAAATATTCGAGCACAGTGGTTGAAGGCGTCAGTGTCGGTTTAACTCACCACACGTGATTCGAGTTTTACTTACTTTAATTTTGGCAGCATCGGGTTTCCTCAGCGAAATTTTCAAGAAAATATTTTTTCTACAACTTTTTCGAATTTCTAGGTAATCCCAATCTTTCTTTTATTTTGAATCCTTTAGGTGAAAATCTTGATTATCAATCGATGAAACATATAGTATATTAATCATAGTATGTTTTTGTGAAAGTAATATGACAAACGAGACGCTCTCTTGATGTTAAGAGATAACGGTATCCATGACCATTGCAGCGATACATATAATTTTGAGTAGCAAAGTCCACGGCATCGCTGCTTTGGTGCTCATTACTATGAGACTTTCGACGGTTAGTCTCGACAGTCCCCTAATTTCTCTAGCCTCTAAACTGGAACACAGTAATTTTGACATATACCGTTTGGTGACTACCATCAAGTAAAATAAAATGCAACAACATCAACATTTGTTCGCGCACAATTTTTTCTAATCTGTGCCACGTAGACAGGGACAAAAGAATTTAGAACATAATCATTAGAATCCATGTTTGTACGAAAACTATGTATTCGTACGACCGTGTTGACTCAAAAACACATAGTCTGTATCACACAGTAACAGAACGTGCCTATCCGTAGGGTTTGGGGGAAGGGGTACAAGGCCGCGGTTTTCTAACTTTTCACTTTAAAGGGTTTTTTCGATGACCCCCTCCCTTCCCCCTTACCCCTGGGCACCGGGGAGGGGGCGGGTCGCGGCCGCCTGAATAAATACGAGTGAGACCCCTAGAGGTCGCTAATTCGATCCATATGTACATGTAAACAACTATGGGTTTACGTTATTTGTCGCTCCAATTTCACATTTTACGGTATTTGTTGGGTTGGTTGTATTTTATTTTGGGTTGATGCCTTTATGAGCTTGTTTTTTTTTAAATAGATTTATGTAGATAATTGATTATTACTTTGCGGAATTTCATGTTGAGTTGATAGGTTTTTTAAATTAGTCACATTCTAATTTAAATCCTCATCACTATTGTAACCGAAGCGGAAAAAAACTAAACATATATCTTAAACACTCTGGTTTATATAGGTTGGATAAGTTTTTTATAACAGCTTACCTGATGATACAAATACATATATGTATTTAGTAATATAATAAATACCAAGGCCATTTAAAAAAACCCATTAAAAATATCAAAATCATAACACAGGTCAGTATGATTGACCGCCAATAAAATAATATTATTGTATTAAACTAACTACTACAACAATTGCTTCTAGAATTTCAATTTGTTGATTGACAGTTTTTTTTGTTGATTTATTGGAATTAGATTGATTCACTGTAAAATTTATTGTGTTAAAGTGTAATTGTGCGATTTTTTTGTACCACCCTATTACATTATTGTTATTTATGGTCCATAAAAAAAACACATTTACTGATTGATAGCGTTGTTGAATATGGTAACCTAGTATGAAAATTGGCTCTTACTAGCCAGCTGAGTACCTACTAGATAGTGCCCTACCGCCACGCTATGGTCACCTCACGATGATTTCCTTCACCAGCACCTCAAGCTCATTGCTGGTATATAAACCCGCACCCTTCGGCGTTTGATCCAATCACGCTAAACGCTGAGTTATCATCGCTACAAGAGTACCTAAGAGGCCGGTTGTACCAGAATGGACTAACTTCAAAAAATAAATAATTAATTGCAAACACTGATTAAACAATTTTTTTTCTGAGAAATCCAATACATACTTATAATACTAACAAATAGATAATTTAAATTAACACTTTCTAGCGGTTTTCGCTTTCAAAATGTACTATCTATTATACTATCTACTGGCAAAGGCTGACATCAATAACAATGTATAATGTTGAAATTGAAAAAGAGTTGTGAAAATAAAAAACTCAAGAAAAATCGAAGTGAAAAATAACAATTTCATCAATGTTAAATTTTGTGAGTTAGGCTTTTGCTATATTTATCCATGCTATATCGTATTGACGTCAATGTGGCATAAACGTCAATTCATTGAATTTTTAATTGTAAGCTAAAATCCCTGAATGTGTGAATATTTGATATTTCGTCACGCTATAACAATAAATCGAATTCCAATAAATTCAAATCTAATATACGATCCCTTTCGGATAGTAGGTGTAAAATCGTCTAGAAACGCAACAAAAGTATTTTCAACTTAAACTTGTACGATTAAGTTTCGTTGAATTTCTAACGTCAAAGAAAAAAGTTCCCTTTCAAGGACTTTGCAGCCCTACAGTGAGGTCATTGTCCTAGGCAGCCGAAAATCGGACACAAAAAAACTTTACCAAAATGGCCGACGCGGACCTGTTACCATGTAACATTACTCTATGCCAGGTGTAGCCAACCTTTAGCTTTGACGACGAAATTGGAATCCCTTAATCGGAAAGTGATGTGTTTTATTCAACCAAGTGACGAAATAAGCAAAAGCAACTCACTGGTCTGATGGTACGCCACTTTTGTGTCGCGCAGGATTTCGAATTTCAAAATTCGGAATACTGCGCTCATTATTCTGAGATTATAACATGTTAATCTCTTTATTTCTTTTTTTTTATGTTTGCGCTTGACGATTAACTAACTGGCAAAATGCTAACAAATAAATTGACTGAGTTAGGCGTTACTTTGCAGAAATTCCATTTAAATATTTAAGAGATATAATTTTAGTGTTAGAAATATTTCGTATTTATATTAAAAATTGTATGTAGGTTGGATAGGTACATATTTAAAATTATATTAATTATTTTTTTAAATGTTTTTTATGTTTGACAGGCTAGGTGGTTGACCACAGCTCAGTGACGGTGTGGTTGAAATCGTAAAGCACACCTAGCCTGGAAGGGAACTGGCTCTCAAGTGAGGCTGCCGGAACACACCGTTAGATGCTTAGCGGCAGATTTTCAACTTGAGGGTGGTAGCTAGCCAGCCGAGTACTAGAAAGTACCCTCCCACTATGCTATGGTTTCTTCACGATGTTTTTCCTTCACCGGCAGCTTAAGCTCATTATTGGGGGTTAAACCCACGCCCTTTGGCATGCGAACCTACCGCGCTAACCATTGAGCTATCATCGCTACTCAAATATTAAACCCTCATCACTGTTGTAATCAAGATTACTTTTAAGCGGAAATGCACTAAAAATATAAATAAATAAATAAATAAATATCGTAGGACATTACACACAGCGCCATCTGACCCCAAACTAAGCAAAGCTTGTACTATGGGAATCAGATAACTGATAAAATACTTAAATACTTTTTTTTGTAAATACATACTTATAATACATACAGTACACCCAGACACAGAACAAACATTTGTTTTATATCACAAAATGCTTGTCCTGGGTGGGAATCGAACCCACGCCCTACAGCTCTTGAAGCAGACATGCTACCAATGAGCCAACAGGGCTGTCAATGTCTTGAATGTTAACAAATAAGGGTTCCAGGTGGTAAGGTTTCAATAATTAATATTATATTATAACGACACTTAATATGGTGTGTACTTAGATCAAATACTAAGCGAAACTGCAATGAAAGAAGAATGTAAAACGATAGGGTATTGTATAAGAAAAAAATAGAAACATGTTTACACATTTGTAATTAATATCAAAAAGTTTTTATGCTGATATCGCTTAAACATTTAAGCGATATCAGCATAAAAACGTCACTTCTATAAATGTTCGTTGTAAATCTTCTCGATATCGATCGCATCCCTTTGCCCCATGCGTAAGCTTTCTACGGTCATTATTTTAAACCGGTAGTCAAAATTTATCGAAGAAAATCTGGGTCAGCACTGTTTTTATAAACCGTTAAAATGCTAGGCACGGACTTCTTCTCGTAATGAGAAGGGTAAGACCATATGGCCAATCATACCACACTGAGCAACTTTACACGTATTCGAGAACATAAAAAACGTTTAGTCATGTAGGTTTCCTCACAATGTCTTCCTTCACCGTTTGAAACTAGCGGCTAAGAAAATTGAAGTGCGTGGCGTGAGATTTGAACATAGTACCTCCAGATTAGCTGTCACACAACCCTCAATTTGGCTGCCACAGGGTCATGTTCACGATACTTTTTCAGCCAAGCCATGTGGCAAGAAATTATCAAGATACCCAACATTCCTTCTCTTGACAGTCTGCAGAGTTCACGGTTCTCGGCGACTTCTCTCGCATAAAAAACAGCCGTGATAAAACCAATCTAAAATAATACTTCGCACCAAGTTAAAAGGGGCAATAAATAGTATAATTATAACTAACCCAATTTTGTGTACAAAAATAACTGCCTCGCTGTTTGTTTGTTTCGTTTTCAAAACTAAAAAACCCTATTGATCCTATCAAATTTATGCGAGACGGTGTGTCAATTCTTACAATACAATATCATCATCATCAGTCCACCTAAGTCCACTGCTGGACATAGGTCATTTTTAATGCACGCTACTAAGCTCAGTCTCCCGCTTTTTGATTCCAATTACTACCTTACGTATATTGTGACTCCACTAAGTCTCAAGGCGTCCTACCCTACGTTTGCCGATACACGGTCTCCACTCTAAAAAACGTCTAGCCCAACGATTATCGGTTCTACCACAGAAATGTCCAACCCATTGCCACTTCAGCATACTAATATGCTGAGCTATGTCGGTTACTTTGGTTCTCTGGCAAAATACTTATCCGATTACTATTGTTCCGGATTCGATATCTTAGAGAAATGCCAAGCATAGCTCTTTCCATAGCTCGCTGAGCGACTTTGAACATGTGAACTGATCCAACTGTATGAGTCTATGTTTCGGCACCATTGGACATGACTGGTAGTACGCACTGATTGAAGACTTTCGTTTTGAGACTCGATCTGAGAATGCAACATGCATTGTAAGTAATGAGCTAAACTACTTTTCCGGGCATACGAGAGTCACGCTACGAGAAGCAGCTAGTTATGAATTAAACTCAGCTTTAGTAGGCTAAGTGCGTAAGTCTTGCCTAAAAAGCTAAAAAACGGCGGTTAGGTCTCCTAACACAATTTCAGTGAGAGTTTTTTCATGTTATTTACGTAATCACTGTTGTTGAACTTTGTTCAGCAAATTAGCACGTTTGTTGTTTAAAATAACGCGCGTACGTGATATGTCTAACTGTCTATGTAATTTGATATTGTGCTAAGTGCTCTGTGCAGACAGTAAGTGAATTTTGTCAGGTTTTGGGTATAATATACTGCTGAGTATTATACGATAACTTTTAAAAGTTTCGCCACAAAAATATCAAGATTCAAAATATAAACTTTGCTTAAAAATGCCTTTTGGCCTCGTTGGAACTAAGTGTCACAACTGGTTGCGTACAGCCTCTAAAAATGTGTCATGAGACAAATGCTAAACACAAAATTTCATAGAAACACAACCTTTCCCCGCGCACCAAGCGCTGTCTTCACGTACGAGGCGCTCAGTATAGCGGCCCGTAGTACGAAGCAAGACGTTGTACTTAGCTCTGTCTCCATGAAGAAGGCCACTGGATGTGGCCGAAATCATCGAAATGTATAACTACATATATCCAATATAAATCAACGTGAGTTTCCTATGTAAAATAATACACTCATTAAGTTCTATATATTATTTAAGTATTCTATTAGTTATCCGACTTCCATAGTACAAGCTTTGCTTAGTTTTGGGATCAGATGGCGCTGTGTGTAATGCTCTGCAATATTTATTATTATTTACTAGCTGCGCCCCGCGATGTTACCCGCTACATGTTTTCGGGATAAAAAGTAGCCTATGTGTTAATCTAGGGTGTCAGCTACCTCCATAACAAATTTCATTAAAATTCGTACAGTAGTTTTTGCGTCAAAGAGTAACAAACATCCATCCATCCATCCAAACTTTCACATTTATACAATTAGTGAAATTTTATCAATAAATAAATATCGTAGGACTGTACACACAGCGCCATCTGGCCCCAAACTAAGCAGAGCTTGTGTGATGGAAGTCAGATAACTGATAGAATACATATATACTTTTTTGTTTGTAAATACATACTGAACACCCAGACACAAAACAAATATTTGTTTATTCACAAAATGTTTGCCCTGAGTGGGAATCGAACCCACACCCTACAGCTCACAAGGCAGATATACTACCAATGAGCCAACGGGGCTGTCAATAATATAAATGTAGCTTTGTTTATAACCCTTCTTTACAAATGTTGAGTACCCCAGCCCCGAATCTACTCCTTAGAACAAGTTGCATTTCACCGCGCACACACACAGACATACGCACACGCATGCATGCACTCGCATCTTTGCTTGCACTAATACGCACCTGTGTACTGGCAATTTGGGGCCTAGCGTCCCTGGATCGCGCTACTTGTAACCGGTTCCGGCTGGATTTTGGCGGATTCAGATTGGCGAAGGCTAGGCGTGCGAGAAAGCTGATTTTGGAGGTTTTAGTTGACATAATAACTAATAGACCTCATGACATATTTAATTAATATAAACTTGACATTATTATTTTATCCAATTTGATATTCTAATAATAACCACTTTATCTAATTTTTGCACACCCAATTCTGGGTTAAGTATGGATTAAGCGACGTTTTTATTTATGTACCTCTACCTACATTTTGACATTTGTACTTAGGAAATAAATACATAATACATAATTCATTTATTGCATAAATATGGGTACATATTCAAATAAATAGATAGAAAGTAAAAAAGACCTCCATATTTTACCTTACGGCATGCAAAAGAACTAAAACTACCTAAACAATAAGCAATAATTAAATATAATAATAAAAAAAAAAAAATATGTACAATATTTAGTTACAATATTTAATATGTCATGGTTAATTATATTATTAAATTGTCAAAAAGGATATAAAATAAAAAATGTCAAACAGAAGAGGAGAATAATATGAATATGTCAAAGTTTTAATTCATTATCAAATTTGTCATTAAGATATTCACTAACTCCATAATAAGCCTTATCTATAAGGAATTTTGATTTTGATTTTGAAAAAACAACAGCAACGTCGCAGTTTTCGGATTAGATTTCGTGACCACTTCACCAGTTATTGTCAAACAAATAAACTTTCATACTGGTATGAAATTTTAACCTCGTGCATTCCGAGGACCGAGGCTTTGGCGTCGCTCACTCGTCAAAACTATGAATTACAGCGGATCGCACCGATTAGTTAGGGTGCAACCCCTGTTAGTTTTCGAAGGGTTGTTTTTAGTGCAAGAGGGATGAAAAGGATTGTTAGGTTAGCGTCATTTTTGTGAAATTACATTTTTGAATCAAGGTATATATTTAGTTTATTTCCGCTTAACAGTCGTTCCAGTTACAACAGTGATGAGGAATTTAGGTAATTTAACTAATTTGACAACAAATTATTAATTAAAAACCTAATCATGGTTGAAATTAGGTTGTTTTCCTCAGTTGTTTTCTGATTTAATTTTTTTTTTATTTATTTTTAGAAATGTTAGATTGATTCGATTAAATACATTTCAAGGATCGAACCCCACCGATGCTGCGCAGCGAATCGACTAATTAAAAATGGCTAACTGGCTTTTTGTCCCTGTAGAAATTAATTTGCGTTTTATTTTTTGGAAAATAGAGTTCAATAATGTCGATGCGCTGCGCTTCGCTTCAACTCTATGGAAGAAGAGATCGATCTTTTTTTCTTTTTGGTATCGTACTTTGTGCATTCTATCAGTGTCAAAATTAAGCAAAAAAAATTAAGAAGTAAGTTAAGTAGTTTTTGTAATTAAGTAATAAGTCTTTGTCGCAGTCAAACTCAAATAAAGAATGCCACGGTTAGGTCCAGCTCAAGCCCTAATAAATTCGTGGCAGAAACATCATTAGAAGCTTTCACCGAGTTTTGGAAACAACACAAGATCATAATGATGTTTTAAAACATTATATTATTTGCCTAAACTCGTACGTATTATTCGGGAATTGATAATTAAAATAAAAACTACTTTTAAACATAAATTGGTCTTTGTGTTATCACTCATATTCTATTTATGTTATTATTTAGTAAGATTCGTTTTCCATGTAGAATAAAAAAAACTTTTAATATAATTTCTCTGCGTTCCCGCCAAAACTTCCATAGAGTGTTCCAATGTGTAGTAATAGGTTATGCCCCAAGAGCACACAGAACGGGTTGACCTACATAGTACAAGTATACGTACAATATGTGCAACTGGGAAAAAAAGTATGGAAAAATATGAGTTATCAAAATCATAAAAGATTTATTACATTACTAGACAAACACCACTTGGCAAAGAAAGTATGGAAAAATATGAGTTATCAATATCATAAAAGATTTATTACATTACTAGACAAACACCACTTGGCAAAGAATAAATTAATTTAAAAAAACCCTAATTCAAAAAAATTAAAAAAAAAAACCCTACTTTAAAACAAAGGCGCAAACTGGGAAATGTTTTTAAGGTTAAGAACATAACGTTTACAGAGAAATAAAAAAAAACGAGGAAAGCTTAGTTACGCTACTAATTGATGAATTTTTATGCACCCTCCTCACTTACAAGTGAGGTTTAGGTAGGAGGTAGGAACGGCTTACTTTTTAATTTCAAGAGCCTGGTGACCTTGCACGAATATATTTTAACTGTCTTACTGATTACTGTTCCAATAAGGTTTTGTAAAAAAAACTGATCACATGATCTGCCAAAAATACATTATCGAAAGTTGCGTTGCTAGTGAAAAATTGTATGCAATTATATCCCACCATTTTTCTACGCACTTTCCAGCATGCACACATACAAAGAAACCGCGTGTTCCGATGCAACCGCAACGAACACACGCAAATAACCAATAAATAGATTGAACTAAACGGTGAAATTTAAAAAAGGAACAAAACGAACGAATCGCCAACTCACACACCCGCGCAAAATGCAACCCAATCATTACAGTTGCCTTTTTATTTTACAGTTTATCTCCTTTAAATAAGGTCTGAAGTTGAAAGTTAGCGGCTTCCTTGTAGCTAGTATGTTCGCATTATACATGCGTGGGAATGACGATACCAACACACGCGCAGTAATTTTGATTATAGGAATACCGAATTTTGATCAAGTGTGCGTTTAGCTGTGTTTGTGTGCGTGCAGAAATGCATTCTTTTTGCACCCGTGTGTACTGATGCTATACTGATGTATTGTGTTTATCGTTTAATGTGTGTGTAATGTTGGTGTTCACATGATGAATTCGCTTGTTTGTATTAGTGTCTTTTTCGTTTTTTTTCTCCTTTTTACGCTGCCAGCACACAGTGGGCTGGGTAAGCAGTGAAAAAATAATTTTAACTGGCACACTGCAAACCGTGTTTAATTTTCGTGCTCTCTGTCCTGCGCGAAATGGAACGTCATTACGTTTTAAATTACGAATGGCGGTTGTTTTTCTTTTTTTATTTATTCTGTTTTTAATTTGCATTGTTTGCTTAATTTGTGAACGGATTTTAAAACGTAGGCATTACATTCGAGTATTTACCGCGAGGTAAACTACGATATCTGAGACAGGAGATACAATATTGAGGATTCTCAAAAAAAAACTCTACATACTTGCTTCAGTTATAGCTCTAGCTTGTAATTTTTTTATCGTAATAAACTGTTAGACGTTGTTGCGTATTGTATGCCACAATGGCGTATTTTCTACCAAATACCGATCAACGATTGAGCTGGACGTAGGTTCATATCCCAGACATACATACATAAAATAAGATTTAAGAAATGATGGTATTGTAATGCCTGTATGCATAATTTACCTTACTTAAATTTAGCGATGATAGCTCTGTGGTTGGGGCGGTCGCTTCACACATCGAAGGGCGTGGGCTCACACCTTAACAATGAGCTTGAGCTGCCAGTGAGGGAAACAATCGTGAGGAAATCATAGCGTGGTGGTAGGGTACTCTCTAGTACTTGACTGGCTGGCTACCACACTCCAGCTGAAAATCTGCCACCAAGCACCTAACGGTGTGTTCCGGCAGCCTCACTTAAAACCAGTTCCATTCCAGGCTAAGTGAGTTTACCATCTTCGACCACACCGTCACATCATGAACATTGTGTGCAAATCAAGTTAACAAAGGCGTATTAAAAACTATGTAAAACGTAAATATCTGGTCCGCCGTACGTCAGAGTCCGTATTTGTGGCATTGATGTGGTCGTAGTACGGTTTGTTGACACGGCATGTCCGTATTCTAAGCGTCTACGGGCGGGTAGGTCTGACCTTCGCGCGAACGTTGCTCCACACAACTCGATTTCCATGAAAATGGAACATAAATCTGCACGGCAAACGGACTACTCGACTTTATTTCATCTTGCACTGAATGCACGCATTTTGTTTCTGGAGATTGGAATCCTCTATCTAACATGGTAAGACTAGATAATTGATTAATAAATAATAATAAATATCGTAGGACATTACACACAGCGTCATCTGGCCCCAAACTAAGCAGAGCTTGCGTGATGGAAGTCAGATAACTGATAGAATACATATTACATATATACTTTTTTTTTCGTAAATGCATACAGAACACCCAGACACGGAACAAACATTTGTTGATACATAAAATGTTTGTTCTGAGTGGAAATCGAACCCACGCTCTTCAGCTCTTAAGGCAGATATACTACCAATGAGTCAACAGGGCTGTCAAGATTGATTCAGGCGTTACTTTGCGGAAGTTCATTTTGAATATTCAAGGTATATATTTAGTTTATTTCCGCTTAACAGTCGTTTCAGTTACAAAGGTGGTGAGGACTTAAATTTTAACTAATTTGACAAAAATTTATTAATCAAAAACTTAATCGTACTTTATTGAAAATCTGCCGCCAAGAATCTAACGGTGTATTCCCGCAGCATCACACGAGAGCCAGTTCCATTTCAAAAAAAAATCTCACTTCACGAAATCTACCTGTCATCATAACTTTTCACGTGAAACTAATTCACGCTATGAGTGATGCGTGACACGCGCTTGGCAGATATATACTTAACATTGTATCTTTTTCTCGAGTAACATTTTCTGTAAACAAAATAAACACGTAATGTATTTTTATGTCAAAAAAAATTCATAAATAGGTATCATATAGTGAGCGATTGCTCCAAGCGAAGATGAGAGCAACGATCGAAGCAAGGTCAAGCGAATTAAGTTATGCTTAGAATACAGTATTATGGGTAAAAAATAAATGCAACGTTAATTGTATTGCAAAATTTATTTAAAACTACTGCAGGTTTTGTTGGAAATCGGAAAAAATATTGACTGCATTTTTTTCTAAAGTTGTGAATTAAAAATACTGGTGTTTAATTCACAAAGCACAAAATTACGTGCGTGATCGTGACAGCTGAAGGGCGTGGGTTCGATTCCCACCCAGGATAAACATTTTGTGGTATAATAAATGTTTGTTCTGTGTCTAGGTGTTCTGTATTTATTATAAGTATGTATTTACAACAAAAAAAAGTATTTAAGTATTCTATCAGTTATCTGACTTCTATAGTACAAGCTTTGCTTAGTCTGGATTTTTGTAAATATATACTTATAATAATAAATACAGGACAAACATTTGTTTATACTACAAAATGTTTATCCTGGGTGGGAATCGAACCCACGCCCTTCAGCTGTTGGAGCAGACATACTACCAATGAACCAACAGGGCTGTCAATGTATAAATTATTATATACATATATAGATAACATTAGTTTAGGAAGCATGGTGTTTGTGGTACAAATCAAAATCACGTAGTTGGTTACGGTAGGTATAGTAGCGTCGGCCTTGGCGCGTCCGTTGCCCCGGTCCTGCCTGAATGCAATCGCAAGATCTGGTGTTCAATACCCGAGAGATGTTTTGTTGTGATGCCACTGAATAGCTGATGGATTGTGCGCTTTGTAAACGCGTATAAGGTACTTGCGGTTTGCATAATAGTCTAGTTTCAAAGCCTTCACCTCTCGTGTGATCTAACATTATGCCACGGAGATTGCAAGTGTCTTACTTGGTGGTAGATCTCCTCAGCAGGAGGTCATCTAGGTAGGTACCACCGCAGTATCAGTTATTCTGCCGCCAAGCAGTAGTGTGTAAACATTACTGTGGTCCGGTTTGAAGGGTGCTGCAGCTAGCGAAATAACTAGGCTGTTGAGACTAACCATCAAAAGTCTCAAAGTAATGAGCGCCAAAACAGTGATGCCCTGGACTTTGTTTTGTTACTCAAAGTTCTGTGTATCGCTGCAATGGTCATGGACAGGCGTTATCCCTTACCGTCAGGAGAGCGTCCCTTTGTCTCATTATTTTTCACATAAAAAAATCTTAAAGTACGATAAAAGAAAATACATATAGTTTTTTGTATAGTTTAAAGGCTAGATAGATAGATAGACATTGACAGCCCTGTTGGTTCATTGGTAGTATGTCTGGTCCAAGAGCCAAAGGGTGTGGGTTCGATTCCCACCTAATACAAGCATTTTGTGATATAAACAAATGTTTGGTCTCTGTTTGGGTGTACTGTATGTATATGCATGTATTTACAAAAAAAAACTATTTAAGTATTCTATCAGTTATATGTCTTCTATAGCACAAGCTTAGCTTAGTTTGGGGTCAAATGGCGCTGTGTGTATTGTCCTATGATTTATTATAATTATTAGATGAATTCTTTATTGATTACACAAAAAAATTTTTTTTCATGTAATTGTAATGAGACGAGCAATACGCTCTCCTGGTGGTAAGAGATAACGCATACCCACAACCATTTTGCACAGAACTTTGAGCAACAAAACTAAGTCCAGGGCATCGCTGCTTTGGCGCTCATTACTTTGAGACATTCGATGGTAAGTCTCTAAAGCTCCGAAAATTATAAACTGATTAACTAGTATAACAATTGGCGACCTAATCGCTAAAAGCGATCTCTTCCAGCCAACCTTAGGATGGAAAGGATTAAGAAACCGGTAGAAAAAGAGGTGTGCCAATAATAAGGATAGGTGTTTGACCACAGCTGATCTGATGTTAAGTGATGGTGTGGTCGAAGATGGTAAACACACCCTGTCATGATTACATGAAAATGGAATACAGTTTTTTTTTCTGTTTCATCTGTTGGAGTTTTGTCGTTATTCGACTATTCCACTCTCATAACAACATAATACATGTACCCCATCTCTCTTCGCACAACGTCTATCACTGTCCAAAAAGATAGAGATTTTTTTAGACTCCTGGCTTCTTCTGAACTGAATAGTTTCATAACAATCTTGTATCTTGCCCTATCGCCTTTATGAACCGAGAAAATCTCTCGTCTACCCTTGGTCTCTAACGGGGTAAACAACCCCTCACCCGCTCCCCACAGTGTAGATAGTAGTACCACATCTCACAGGTCCCGTCGGCATGCTGAAACTATCCTCCTTGCTGCCACACACATGCACACGAGACGCTGTAAACGGCAGAGACATAAGTCTCATGAAAATAAGTCGACGTGAGTCACGCACACATCTGTACGTTTCCATTCGATGCAGCTATGTTGGGCATGCAGTACATTTTGGACTTGATACATTCCAATAATTAAAAAATGTCTAGATGGTTTGATCGTAAGTTAATTATGTGTATTTATAACATTAAAGTTACTAATTCAGTTTTAAAAACATTGCTTCGATGGAGCATTAAAGTAAGAACTTTTGTTTTCATGGATGCTACTCATAAATCGTAATCCTATATAACATGTCTTATTGAAGAAGGTTTGAAGGTTGTGATATCTTGAGTAATAGATCTTGTGAGTGATGCTTAAGATTTTAAACTCGAAGAATAAGAATGAGAATAATCTTATTACCAAATATATAATTTTACACTTTCACATATTAATTTACTGTTTATAATTAGTATAGCGTTACACATCGGGCCCAAAACAATGCTTAGTCTGTATTTTAAGTTCACAAAGTCAGCCCTTCATTGGTAGTATGTCTGCTCCAAAATCTGAAGGGCGTAGGTTCGATTCCCAACCAGGATAAACTTTTTGTGGTATAAACAAAATTTTGTTCTGTGTCTGGGTGTTCTGTATTTATTATAAGTATGTATTTACAAAAATTTAAGAACTCTATCAGTTATCTGACTTCCATAGTATAAGCTTTGCTTAGTTTGGGGTCAGATGGCGCTGTGTGTAATGTCCTGCGATGTTTATTCGGCGTTTTATAAACAAATACTTTTATAACTACAAAACATTCAAGAAAAATAAGCTTTGCGAAATAATACAATGCAAAACCACGACATTTCCGCGTTCTAGCCAAAACGCAAAGCATTTTAAAACGACCTAACTTACATTCTGCGTGGTACAGTATACCGGGCATCGATACGTGCACTATTGATGTAGACGTGTGTGCGGCCTCAGTGGAAAGAGACTGGCAGCAGAGAAATACTGTCTAAATAGTTTTTATACTTTCTTTCACATTTTAGGCTGTTTTGTTTTTGCGATTTAAAAATTTTAGGCCAAACTGAAAACGTGGGTAAGAATGAGCTTGAGCTGCCAGCCAATAACTTATCACGAGAAAACTATGGCTACCTTGTAGTACTCGTATTTTGAGTTCTTCCGCCCGGGAGGCACATTCTACCGCGTGCTTCATGGTCTTGGCTGCTAGGGACCTTGTTTAATGACTTTGGACGAGTATTTTAAACTAAAGATTATCAAATGCTTAATTAGTCATTATAATTTTTTGACATACTGACATATTTTTAATCAGTGTTTTATACATATTAAATTATATTTGGTAGTAGTGTTAGTAATAATATATTTGTATTTAAATAAGTTGAAAATCTGATAGAAGGTAGGATGGTGATGTGGCGTGACAGTGCATTTCTCTCTTTCCTAATTGGTTTTCCGCGAATTGCAACTGTTCGGCTATAGTGAGGTTTGTTCATTAGCGCGGCACAGTTACGATTGTGACGCATACAGCAGCTTTCTTGTATCTATATTCTGAAGAGAATTTAAAACTACCGTCTTTGCTGTCAATTCGAGCAAAAATTGCTAAAATTTTCATAAAGATAAAGATTATTTATTTGTTAAGACACGAGTAATATTGATACAACATATAGTAAATAAAATAATAAAAAAAATAATTAAATCACATAAAACATATCGCAACTTTTGAAACATTGTATTTAACTTCTACACAAATGAAGTGCGCAATTAATTCATACAACTTTCAAGTGACGTTATAGAAGACGAATTGTTTAGTGTTTTGCTTTAATTTGTATTGTATTTTGTAAATAAATTCTATTTGACACTTAGCACTAGTTAAGGCCAAAATTTTTTGTCATAGTTTAACAACATATAGCTATCTTAATCTAAAAAATGTAACCATATTTAGCAGCGATCCAATTTTTATATGTTCTCTATATCAAAATGTTTGTAAGCATTAGTATATTTTTTAATCTATTAAATTTACTAAAAATACTTTATTAAACGTTCTTAACACATTTCTACAGTAATTCCTCTATATCTTTTTGTATTTTTTTATTGAAATTACAAAAACTATTCCACCTATATTTGTCTGCGAACGGTACTTTTCCCTAGTGTGGGTGCTAGACATTGCCTAGACAGGCTGACCTACTGTGGCCGACCTTGCTTTTCTTATGTTATTATTCTGTCTCCGTCGCACCATCGCGTAGACTAGCACCCTCTCTGTCATGCGTGTCTATGGATAGTAAGACGACCGGTCATGGGGCCAGGACTCGGTCAAGGGTGTGGGAATTCTAAGCTTTATTGTGGAATGTATTACTCGTGAGGTTAACGTCGGCCGATGGGACAGAAACTATTTGTGAGGGTTGTTGGGACTACGTTTATGTTGAATAGTAAAGGAACTTGATAAGAGCTTTCGGTTCGTATAGAATAGATAAAGAATGTGATAAGCTTCTGTTGTTTTTTAAGACGGGCTCTGCGGCTCAGTCAGTACGTTTGCTTTGAGAATTTGAGGTTCAGAGTTCGCTTTTGACGACGCGGAAATTTGAATGATGAATTCCCACTTATTTATTATTTTGGATATTTAGGTGTGGATTTGGATAATGATGTGGATGTGGTTTTATGTGTGTCATGATTTCCTCGTTACACAAGGAATCTTAACTACGAGCTATGTGCATAATACTTTTTTTAAAGGTGACAGGTTAGGTGTTGCACCACAACACACTTAACATTAAGTGATGAAATTGTGGAAGATGATAAACATACCTAAAGTAGAATGGGAACTGATCCTCAAGTGAGGCAGCCAAAATATATCGTTAAGGGCGGTAGATTTTCAAATAACCTTTGGTACCGCCATGCTATGGTTTTTTCACGATGTTTTCATTCACCGGCAAATCTATACTTATTGTTGGGATTTGAATCTACACCCTTCAGCGTGTTATCCGAACGCACTAACAACTGAGCTACAATAGCTACAGAAAGAGATATTGCCACAAGAATGAAATAACTTTATTCACTTTTTTAATTTAACTGTATTTTGTGGCACTAGTTCATCAGGTTGTTTTATTCAATGTACTTTTTTTCTATGTATGGTGTCAATAAAGAGTTATATATATCTATCTAACGCCACTGAGGCGACACCCGTACATGGTGGACGTTCCCCATGTGCGCACTAAGCGCTTTGAGTCCACATTCTTTATTCGCACAGTGAGGATGTGGAACTCTTTGCCGGAGTCTGTGTTTCCAGAAAAGTACAATATGAGTGTCTTCAAATCAAGAGTAAACAGGTTCCTTCTAGGTAAGCGTGTTCCATCTTAGACCGCATCGTTGCTTCACATCAGGCAGGATGTGGTCAAGCGCGAACCTATTCAATATAAAAAAAATATAAAAATATCTGTGTATGTATTATAAGTATGTATTTACAAAAAAAGTATTTAAGTATTCTATTAGTTATCTGTCTCCCATAGTACAAGATTTACTTATGTTGGGGTCAGATGGCTCTGTGTGTAATGTCCTACGATATTTATTTATTATTTTAAACAACATAACGTAGGTCATATTTTGAATCGTCTTAAAAAGACTAGTTGAGTGAGAGTAGAGCTGTCTGAATTATCAATGACTCTGGGATCCCCGATGCCCTAGAGGCGCTTAGTTTGCGTAGAGACGTCATGTCTCTGTGCGTATTCTATCGCATATACCTACAACGGGGAACGATCTGAAGAATTATTTGATCTTATGTCATCACACTAGCCGCCATCGTCTAAAAGCTCCCACATATTATACATAATTGACTTATGGTAATCGCACACTGGGCGATCACGCGTTCCTTTTTGCCATACACTTGCAAATTGTAGAGCGATCTTCCTTCCTCCGTATTCCCGCGCACAACGTTGGGTCCTACTAAGGGCGTGTTAATAGGATCTTAAAAGGTCGGCAACGTATTCATAATGATATTACAGATATAGATCAGGCAACCCGTCTGCTTGATTGCTACTTGTGGCACAAAAAAATTATAACAACGATTTTCTTGTTTAATTAAACTATTTCATTTGACAGAGTAGTCGCCGAGTAACATAAATCAAAACAGATTTTAAAGTCATTATTATTTGTTAGGAAAAATAGTGTACCATGAGTGGTTGGTATCATATATGTAGTTTCATGGCATTATGAATAATAAGCAATAATTTTTACGTATTTAAGATACGATATCTACATAAATATTACGACCGGAACAAATCCATAATCGCAGAAGTGATAAAACAAATTTTATAGGTATAATTTCCTTGTACTACTTTACAAGGTGCGCTGAGGTTTTTCGGAGGTCGTGTATCGGAAATCCTGCCGCCAAGCAGTAGTTGTAAACATCACTGTGTTCCGGTTTGAAGAGTATTGTAGTTAGGAATACTACAGAGCTGTTGATACTGACCATAGTATGTCCCAAAGTAATGAGCGCCTCAGCGGTGATGCCTGACTTTGTTTTCTTACTCAACTCGCTTTTCGCGATAAGGTCGCCGGTTGTAACACCTTTTAATTACTTAATTAAAAGGTGCTACAACCGGTATAATCTTATTTTCTTTTTCTTCTGTATTGTAAGAATAATTTTTGATGTGGACAATAAAGACTTGATTAATCAACGTTATGAGTACCGCTATAATGGACATGGACATGGACAAGCGTTCTCTTTATATCTCATCTGATATTAAGTGATGATGCGGTCTAAGATGGAGCACGCTTGCCAAGAACATTCACTCTCGACTCGAAGACACTGAAATTGTATCCATCGGGGAAACTCACTCAGGCAGTAAAATCAGGAATCAAATCGTTTTGTTAAAATTTTTGGAGTGTTAACTATGAAACGATGTTGCTTTTTGAGCTTCTGGCTGTCCGATAAAAGACTAGACCATATAGATCTGAAGCACACTTAGTGAAAAAAAAACCGATAAATTAGTAACTTTGCGATAATGTTTTGTTTTATGTCAAAAGTAATGAGAAGTACGAGACGCTCTCCTGATGGTAAGAGATAACGCCTGTCCATGACCATCGCAGCGATACACAGAACTTTAAGTTACAAAACAAAGTCCAGGGCATCATTGCTTTGGCGCTCATTACTTTGAGACTTTTGATAGAGTTAGTCTCAACAGCCCAGTAATTTCGCTAGCTGCAGTACCCTTCAAATCGGAATACAGTAATGCTTACACACTACTGCTTAGCGGCAGAATAACTGGTACTGCGGTGGTACCTGCCTAGACGACCTCCTGCTAAGGAGATCTACCACCACCAAAAATGTTCTCACCGTAAGAAGAACGTTCGTCTTATTACTTTTACAGATACAAAAATGTTTACATAGTTTTCAACAAGCGTAACAATGCCTCTTCACCCTGTTTAGTTCGACATAGTGGCGGTCAACCACCCTTATTGACCCGTCACCCCTTCAGGGTTGACAAGGGTCAGATGTATAGGAAGACAATACGTTTCAGTCGTCTACGGTAGACGGTGGCTGGCATGTTTTAGTAATATTAGTACGGTCAGACAGATTAAGGATACAAATTGAGTGTTTACTATGCAGCTGTGTATTTTTACAAATACCAGACTAGAAAAAAAAGATTTGAAAAGAAATAATTTGCATGCAAGTATTTATTTCTAAAGCAAGGGAGTTGTACTTTGAACGTGTCGGAACACGTTCTGGGTAGGTTTGTTTCTTGGCATGTAAATGTAGCTAGACCAGACCTAGTATCAGAGTCAGTGTGCCACCCCAAGGCCTTTGTCATAGCTTGGCGGTTGTTGTTATAGAAATAACAGGGTCTACAATTTTTATTTCCCATCAACGGTTTGTCTCAGAACTTTTTTTTAATGTGAATGCAATGAGATGAATAAGACGCTCTCCTGATGGTAAGAGATGACGCCCGCCCATGGCCTTCGCATCGCTGCTTTGGCGCTCATTACTTTGAGACTTTCGATGGTTAGTATCAACAGCCCTGTAACTTCGCAGCAGTACCCTTCAAAGCGGATCACAGTAATGTTAACACACTACTACTTGGCGGCAGAACTAAGGAGACCTACCCGTAAGTAAATTAATGATAATAACTCTAGACTCTACGTTGATAGCACGTTTGAGATACTATGCGATTAAATATTTTATAATGTGTTAATTGTACTGACTATTTTGATAATTATAATTTATTTATTTTAATGTACATGTTATTTGTTGTAGCGATGATAGTTCAGTGGTTAGCGCGGTCAGTTCACACGACGAAAGGCGTGGTTTCAAACCCCAAAATAAGCTTTGGCTGCCGATGAAGGAAAAACATCGTGAGGAAACCATTGCCTAGTGGTAAGGTACTTTCTAGTACTCGGCTGGCTAGCTAAGTTCAAAATCTGCCGTCAATTGAGAGCCAGTTCCAAGCTAGGTGTATTTACTATCTTCGACCACTCATTCACTTAATAGATATTAGTTGAGATGTGGTCACCTAGTCTGTCAACTACAAAAAAAAATCATACATCGTTATTATTTTAACATTTTGACTCGTAATACCGATTAAATAAAATAAAATATATAAATTCAAACGATAGACGAGCTCCTGTTAAAAAGGTCTACCGCCTAAATATGATTTACTCACAAGAAAATACAAAATCATTTTCAGAAAAGCAGCTTTTTGCTAGAAAATTATCAAAGAAGTGAGTAGTAACGTACATCTCTATTTCCACGCGTGTTATCCGTCGCCCCACCTGTTGCCGCGAGCAGCTAAGGGGTAAACTGCTTTGAATGGCTTTATAGCTAGTTGGCTCAGTCGCCATCTGCATGGACGATTTATTATACTGATAAATTGTTTAATACGATATATCAGGTTTGGTTTTTGGAACGGAATCGAAAATTGTTATAAAACTGAGGAAGAGGCTTACTCCAAGAAGGCGACATGTAAACAATTTTTTTTAATGATTGGCAGGTTATGTATTTGACTCACCGGCTGTTAAGTGACGGTGTGGTCGAAGATGATAAAGGACACCAAGCCTGGAATGAAACTGGTTTTCAAGTAAAATTGAAAATGAAATTATTTTATTGACATAAAAACGTTTACATTTACATTTGTCACAAAAAAGCAAAAGATAAACATTGAAAAAAATAATGTCATCAGTAAAAAACATCGTTAAGAGTAATAGAGCTGCTTAGAACACACCGTTAGGTTCTTGGAGACAGAACTTGAAGGTGGTAGCTAGCCAGCCGAGTACTAGAAAGTACCGTGCCACCGTGCTATGATTTCCCCACGATGTTTTTCTATTGCAACACTTCAAGCTCAAATTCAAAATTTGCTTGCGTCATGTGGTAAATCTTTGATTTATTATTGCTATAAAAAAGTTTTAACTGTTGCTTTCGACGTTTATAGAGGTGGGTTTGTATCGCATCTCGTGACGGCGACTTAGTTACTATACTTCAGAATCGTAGGCGACGGTATTCCCCACACTAGAGCGAAGAATGCACTGCGCGGCTTCGTCGAGTAAATGTTTTCAGAAGGCTTGCAAAAGAGCTTTCTTTATTTAAAAAAAGATTGAAATAATTTAAATACAATCATAACACGGTCATAGTAGAATTCCGGAGCAAACTTAGACGTGAAGAAATATGCATACATTTATAGTATACATTGTGTATTATTTGGTAGATTTTCTTAGCAGGGGGTTGCCTGGGTAGGTAGTCGGAGAGGTCAGTATACGTCAGTATACATGATGGGACATGTATAATTGTATACGTCTTGACTGCTAGAGACTTTTGACAGCCCCGTTGGCTCATTGGTAGTATATCTGCCTCGAGAGCTGTAGGGCGTGGGTTCGATTCCCACTCAGGGCAAACATTTTGTGAATAAACACAATCATGTTTGTTCTGTGTCTGGGTGTTCTGTATGTATTTACAAAAAAAAAGTATGTATGTATTCTATCCGTTATCTGACTTCCATCACACAAGCTTTGCTTAGTTTGGGGTCAGATGGCGCTGTGTGTATAGTCTCACGATATTTATTTTATTTATTTATTTATTTACCTTGTTTTATACAATTGACGAATAATTTAAACAAAATATTATATAAAATTTATGGCATAATAAGTTTCAATTCAATTAACGTAATAAAGCTATGTATACATAATATGCTAACATACATACTGGTGTTTCTAATACTACAGAGGAACTAATACAAAAATTAAAATAAAATGGCCGCTATCAATAGTTCCCAAAGCCCTATTGCCGCGTTGTATGGCAATACTCAAACGTTGGGCTAAATAAAGGCTAGCGTTTTGTTCATGTGTGGCGTAGTCTTTTAATATTTTCTTTGCTCCCAGCCTCCACGGGCTCAAAGTTTCAACCCGAAAAGGCTCAAGTATCACCACTGTCATACTTGCACCTCTTGAGGTCTTCTGCAAATTCTGCAACCGCGCCAGCCTTAATCTGAGATCTTGCAAGATGTGACGGTGCAAAAGTGTCAACGCAAGTAGCGTCCCATACTAAAGACCGTCCCTTTTTCCAAGGAATTACTGTCGTTCTGTAAGGCCTGTTACCATCTCGTATAAGACTGCTCGGCTCGAGGATGGCTGCGTAGTTGGCGGAGGAGCACGGCGGATAAATACTAATCACTATTATATACTTGATGACATCTGGTGGTGGGTAATGGTGCCCTTGAGCATTTTTGATAATTCCACAGGAACTTAACATTTTTTCAGCCGTTTTTTTGCCTGATTGAGTAACAAACATGCAAACTTCCATTTATAATATTATGAATATACCATTATATATTTTTTTTAAATCAGATAATTATATTTTATTGATAACAAATTATCTACTATACAAAATAAAATAGCTTAATTAATACTATTTACAAATTTATATAAATAACTTAATCTAAAAGTCCGTCAGAGAATTCATTATATTGTATAGTGGTATATACATATAGATATATAACGAGATAATCCACATAAATAAGCGAGTTATAACAAGGGCATCGACGTGATCATATCTCCGAAATGTAAGTTTAACAATTTTTAACATCTACAAGCGGCGTATTCGTGCCTACAATCAAAGTTTTAAAAACAAAGCGCATACACACAAACAATAATATTCATAGTACATAATGTAATTTGAATCTGTGTTGCGCGGGCGTCGTTCTAAAACACTCGTCCGGCAGCCGATAATGGCGGCCGGGGTCGCCGACCGACCGGTTACATATTTAGAAAAAAATATTTGGCAAATGCGCAGTGCGATGAAATACACGCCCGGACAAATGGTAGTGCACACACGTCGTACTAAACTTCGTACTCGTATGTGAGGACCACCAACTCGTCTGATGGTAAGCGATGTGGTCGAAGATGAAGCACGCATACTCTTATGAAACAAAGAAGGCGGCAGCTTGTTCCATTTCTTGGCCGTACGGACGAGAAACGTAGAGTCAAAACGTTTTGTACGTACTCAAAGAAATTCTACTATGTTTGGGTGGCAGTGAGCTGTGTTAAGGGCTTACATCTCTTGAAGCAGATATTCTACTAAATGATCTAACAGGGTATGTACACTAAAAGTACATCATAATGTTATACTAGCGGACACCTCACGGTTTCACCCGCGTAGTTCCCGTTCCCGTGGGAATACAGGGACAAAAAGTAGCATATGTCACTCGGGGATAGTGTAGCTTCCTAACGGTGAAAAAATGTTTGAAATCGGTTCTGTAGTTTCGGAGCCTATTCAATACAAACAAACAATCAAATCTTTCCTCTTTATAATAGATCATACTTTCAGTGAATTTTTTTTATTCCCACCAGACAAACATTTGTGTGACGATATATGTCTTTTTTTGTGTCTAGGTGTTCTGTATGTATTACAAATATGTATTTCCAAAAAAATAAAGTATATAAGTATTCTATCGGTTATCTGGTTTCTATAGTACAAACTTTGCCATATATGCTATGATATTGTTAGAAAAAAGTGGGAATTAAAAGGCTGTGGCAGATGATAATGATTCGAATCGAATTATTACAATAGGCACAACCGAGCTAATTTATCGGCCGGCACTGTATGAACCGAGATGCTTGGAAATACGAGGCCAACACCACTGTATGCATGTATGCACTAGGCGGCCGCTTACATAGAACTTTAATTTTGTTTCATTTAGTTGCTAAAAACAACAAATTAATTGAGTATAACTTTATTTAACACATCAGGCAACCCGTCAGCATTGTCACCTGTGGCATAAAAAATAATAATAAGTCTTTGTTTGAGCCCCAACTGGCTAGAGTAACTTGGCTTGCGGTAAATTTATATGCATTATATTATGTAGCGACGATAGCTTAGTGGTTTGCGTGGTCAGCTCACACGCCGAGGGGTGTAGGTGCAAGACTCAACGATGAGCTAGAGCAGCCGGCGACGGAAATTACTCACATTTTTGTACATTGACAATATTTTTATATTAACATACTTTATACAAGCGTTTTTTTAAATTATTATGTAATCAGTGTTTTTTATGTAACTTGGGTGTTATCAATAAAATGTTTAAATAATAAATAAATAATTCGATTTGTATTTGAAAACATCGTGAGGAAACCATAGCATGGTGGTAGGGTTTCTAGTAGGTATTCGGTTGGCTACCGTCCCTTCTGCCAAGCACCTAACGGTATGTACCAGCAATCTCACTTGAGAACTAGATCCATAACATTGAATTCTAAGAAATTTCATCTCATTTAATATAACATAGATTAGGGTCACTGAAAATAGCACAAAATAAATCTAATACTGATAGGTACAACGTTATTTTATAAATTTGTTAATTGTATTAATTTAAAGATACTTTGTTATTAGTTTTTGTCAGTATTGAATAAACAATACACATAGCAATCAATATTTAGTTTTTCAATCTTTTGTAGTTAAAATTTATTTAGCCTTTGCCCATATTCACACATCAAGCAGGAAACAATCGCAAGAAACGTGATTCATCGTTTTTCCTTTTCAGGAATCGAATCCGTCCCTCAGTGTACACGAAACGGCCACTTAGCATCAAATCAGTACATGTGCAATAAAACAATTTATCTAGACGGATGGCGTCCAGCCGTGAACTCGACCGTAGCCTTGAAGCCAGTTGGTATCGCTTTGTGCTCATAAAAACTGTTATTTACTACACCTAATGTACTTATTTATTTATTTTAACAAATATAAAGCAGTGTGACAGAAACTCAGTGGGAAATATGGGGTAAATTGTGAGACTTTCTTCACACAAGTACTGTAGGTTTCCATAACCATTGTTCAGGGGAGGTATTTTTATAAAAACTACGTTATTTCTAAAGTATATAGTTCTTTTTAGGTGGTCGTCTAGGTAGGTACCACCGCAGTACCAGATATTCTGCCGCTACGCAGTAGTGTGTAAACTTTACTGTGTTCCGGTTCGAAGGGTACTGCAGCTAGCGAAATTACTGGGCTGTTGAGACTAACCATCGAAAGTCTCAAAGTAATGAGCGCCAAAGCAATGATGGCCTGGACTTTGTTTTGTTACTTAGAGTTCTGTGTATCGCTGCAATGGTCATGGACAGGCGTTATCTCTTACCATCAGGAGAGCGTCTCGTTAGTCTAGTTACTTTTCACATTAAAAAAAAATTAAAAAAATGTATAGTACCGCAGGGCGCAGCTAGTATTTATAAAGTTTGTAATGTTTATAAAGGTTATAACACAACATGACACTTGTAATTTTATTGTCTACGGAGTCCCGGAATCCTGTTTTCAGTATTGAACGGGGAGACTCGCAGAAAAAAAACCATACCTTGATTAAGAAGTGTTTTTTTGGGTAATCCTGTATTTTCTTAAAGGCATCACCTAGCGGCTAGTTGGCGCATCGTGTGTGGCGCGCAATTTGAATCTTCTGGCGCGCGACTTCTTCGTCTGACGGTAGGCCGCGGAAAAGGTGTAGGGAAAGGACGCTAAGGGAACGGCAAACCAAAACAATAATAAAGTAAAAAAAGTAAAGTAAAAGTAAAGTGGCTTTTTTGGTAATACATTACCAAAAAAGCCACACTGTTATTGAAATTCCCATTCATTATCATCATCCATATCCTTCTTCTTTCCCGCTATCATCTCACAGTGTTCCAGATACTACAACTGCATACTCGTCCACTCATCCGCAAATAACTTTGTACAGCCCTGTTGGTTCATTGGTAGTATGTCTGCTTTAAGAGCTGAAGGGCGTGGGTTCGATTCCCACCCAGGACAAGCATTTTGTGGTATGACCAAATGTTTGTTCTATGTCTGTGTTTATTATAAGTGTGTATTTACAAAAAACCTATTTAAGTATTCTATCAGTTATCTCCCATAGTACAAGCTTTGTTTGGGGTCAGATGGCGCTTTGTGACAAAAAAAATAGCTATTTAGCTTTACCATGCGCTCTTTAGGGATAGTTGTTTTTGTAATTTCAACAAGTATTAAATGTCTTGAGTAGAGCAATAAGTCTGTGTGTATTTCCAGAAAAAATATGTAATTATATCAGTTTCCGTGACTTTAGAATAATAAATTACTTTGTTTGTATTTAAAAGGCTCGAGGCTTGCGAACTACGGAACTGTAATCGCTAGAAAACGTTTATTTCGAGATGAAGTACGCAGTGTGTATTCTTGGAAAATTGTTTATTACTTCATGACTTTGAAGATCAGAATGCGGAAAAAGCGCTGCCATAACTTTTACATGTGTGAGAATTGCAACTTGCAAAGCACATATTTACTTTGACACACATTTGACTAAAACAAATTTCACGTGAAACAACACAAATGACACGTTCTGGAAAGGGATCAAACTTGACTGTGACTTGCTTTGCTCTATTGTGACTGGTTTGTGATTATGAATATTTACAGTTTAACTTGAAGATTTTAAAATACTTGACTCTTGCAAACGTGCACTGAGGGAACATATGACGGTGAGCGAATAAAACATAGCATTAATAGCGCTTCAAAATGCCCCAGCGTCAATGTTTTTACCCTATTTATATACGAGTATATATACATATATACCTTATACATTCAATTGTTTATTAGACTCACAACATTCCTGGCGATGCAGGTACACAAAGATACGCCACATAGCAAATTAAACCTAAATTGCATTTAGAATAAAATTCACTTTTAATTGTGTTGCATTAGTGATCAAGGTTAGATTTAGCGACTTCTGCGTCGTTGGATCTAGTTGGACTTTGTCGTGGTATGAATTTTGGTGAACATTCACTTCAAGTTTAATTACACGAACGAACCGCTCTCTTGATGGTAAGAGATAACGCGCGCCCTTGAAACGATACCTAGAAGTTTACATACAAACGATACTTAGAAACGAAGTTTAAGTTTATTTTAAGACATTTGGTAGTCTGTCGCTACAATACATTTTAAACCAAAACATAGTAACATTTACACACTAATGCTTGACGGCTTGACGGCAATATATCTGATATCGCGATGTTACCCAAACAACTTCTTACTTAGAAGATCCATCAGATCTCCTAGTCTATCTATCTATCTATACAATTATAAAGAGAAAAGAATTGATTGTTTGTTGTATTGAATAGGCTCTGAAACTAGGTACTGGACCAATTTCAAAAATTCTTTCACCGTTGGGAAGCTACACTATCCCCGGGTGACATAGGCTACTTTTTATCCATGTATTCCCACGGGAACGGGAACTACGCGGGTTAAAACACGAGGCGTCCGCTAGAATATTCTGTTTAATTTGATCACAGGGATCTCCCTAAAGGAAAGTAAAATCAGTAAGTATCGATTGATACGATATACGTACCACACATAATATGTATGAGTGTTGTTTGTGTGCAGTGTTTTAACTAACCTCGGTGACTAGTGGCTGGCTAGTGACGAATCATTTTGCATAGAATCGCGGCCATCGCCCGCTAGACTGCCAAGGTTGGCGGGTCACTGCCAGCGCCTAGGCCGGACGTTGGGGCAGGCCATGATTCATTACGCTCTATCACTGAATAGTGTGTGCGTAATCAATTACTGTCGAATAACACAGAGTAACGCAGGACAAAAGCGCCTCAAAGTAGTGAGCGCCGAAGCCGCGGCGCCCCAAACTTTGTTGTGTTACAAAGTTCTTGGTATCGCTGTAAGGCAGGCCTTATCTCTTAACTTTTAGGAGAGCATCTCGTTCATCTCATTACTCTTTACGAAACAAAAATAGTAGATACTAAGCGATCGTAATTGTAGTTAAAACTAAAAAAACTTGTGCTTCGATATCGAGATTGAAATCGCGTCAAATAAAGTTTCATTGGTTTCGTCGAGTATGAATTACATTTTATTACCAAACAGTAGATTTTTTGTTGATTTCCGTGTTGTTGTTGATGTTTTGAGCTCTTTTCCTGCGTAAGTCCTAAACTTACCACGGTTGCCTGGATGAGATCGATCTAAGCGATAATTGTTCTATATCTTGAATGTAAAAATGTTTATTTTTTTTAAAGTTTCAATTTCTTAATTTTAGTGTGAACAATAAATAATTATCTGTCTACTATACTGATTGACAACGCATCGACAACATTTATATTGTTTATCCATACAAACACTTATGCTTTTCGCGCTACGACTACACATATTGTCCTAGGCGAGCAGTTCCCAATACTTAGCTGCTATGAAAACCATGGTATAATTCCTTCTTCATTATTTATTAACATACATGTTATGAAATAAAAACAGAATGCAATAATATTTATAACAATAAATACAAATACACATTTTTATCTGTATCGCGTTCCAAAACTATGCATGTCTAGGTGCATTACAATTACATTTTTTAAAAGTCGCTATATAATGAAATAAAAATATAATTAATTGGCCAATTATTCAGTCAAAAAATTTATAAAATGTCATAACTAAATCAAATTAAAATCTAAGATAATCTTAATCTATCTTTGAAATTGGTGTGAAAAATATCGATATGTCTGCTGGAGATGAGGATTTCATTGTATTGTCGACTCATTTTGACAACATTAACAGAGCCCAACGCCCAATTCTTAGTAAAACATTGATACTACGCTAATCTAGAAGAATTTACACTAAATTTGAACAAATTTAAATTATGCTAAATGTATACTTTTGTGACATTTTCTTCTAATTATCTCCTCCACATCATATCTCAGTGAGTATGAATACTTGTAACAGGTACTAATTGAGGAGGCATACCAGATATAAATATAGAGTTAACAAATCTTTCAACATATTGCGGTGTACAATATATGATCAAGTAATTAGTTATGTGCAAACAATTAGGCTTGCGCTAGCCTTGAAGCCGGTCGCTACTCCCGTCGTATTTAGTGAATGGAAAACATATCTCAAAGTCACCTGTACTTAGTCTACGCAGTAACCGAGCTCATGCAGTGAATGCATCACACATTTATAAAGCAAAACTAGAAATTCTATCTCAAAAAACAGCCACTCAAAGTTTAATCGCTTACCTATTATAATTGGTGAGTTGGGGACAAATCCGGTTGTTAAACAATATTTGTTTGTATATAACCTCCGGAACTATAATTTTTTTACGATTTTAAAACTTTCAATTTTCACTAACTATGACGCAGGCATAAAGTTAATTTTTCTTTAAATTTAAAGAAATGAGACGTATAAATACTTGATGGTAAAGGATAGCGCATGCCCTTGACCATTGCAGCGATGTAACTTTGAGTAACATAACAAAGTCCAGGGTATTGCCGCTTTGGTACTCATTACTTTTTGTTTAGTATAGGTTATTCTCGACATCCCTGTCATGTTGTATATCAAATTTATGCGAAAATTTAACATCACGTAGTCAGCCAGTGACCACGACTATTGCAACATGGTCGAAACTTCGTAGTACTTAAAATAAATTTATCTTAAAAAAAGTACTCGAAGATGTGTGAAGTTTGCCAACCCTCACTTGGCCTGCTCACAATGAGAAGAGACCCGCGCCCAGCAGTGGGACAGTTTATAAAAAACAGGGCTGACTTGGAAACAAAACTCAATACAAACATTTACCTGAAAACCAATAGTTACGTGATAATTTTTCATCAACAATGAAATATTTTTGTTTTACTTATATGGGATTACTGATACAGTGGCCTTTTTCATGGAATCAAAGCAGAGTACGACGCGCGCGCAGCTTCTTACTTTGTACTATGTACATGTATAGACCGCATCCCACGTGAACGCACTGGTTGGTCCGTGGGCCCTTATAAACAATAATAATTCAAAACTACATCATTTCACAATTTAAAAAAATGATTGTCTATTCAATCGCTCAAATTGTAAAAAAGCTGTCTTAATGACAAACATATTCATTGGCCGCACGGATTAAAAAAATAGAAAAAAAGACAAAATGGCGTCTTTTCTACGAAAGTGCGTAGCAAGCCCGAAACATGCTTATCAGGAGTTTTGGCGGGAACACGGAAAGAGTGTCGTCCCGTTGTATTTTTTTCCAAAACTTGTGTTTTGTCGAGTGTTTATGCATAAAAATTATTGTACTTTATTCATAGAGTGTCGGATCACCAGCGCGAGTGTGGGAAAATGATATAATGCGGTGGCACATGACTTTTCGTGTTGCTTCCAAAACTCCATCGAAGCTTTAGTAAAGTCACCACTACTTTACTAAAGCATGACTGGACTTGACTAACACGGACTAGACTTGACCAAGACTGAACTTTGATTATAACTATAGCTGCGAGGCAACTTATTTAACTTATGAAACTTGGGAATATAAAACACTTGACACTGGCAAATACTCAAGATGCGACGCCAAAACTAAAGAAAAAAAACATGCTTATCTGTGTGCGTGACATAAATATGAATGAGCTTTGTCGCTGGTTCATTTATTTTGGCGTTTATAACTTTGTTTATTTGGCCACCACGTAAGCTGTATCATGTGTATGCCCATGGGTTGGTCGTTTTATGTTCACGTCTTCTATGTGTGACGTAGACGAAAAACAACTCGATTTTGTTTATGCAACCAAAGAGCAAAACAGCTAAAACCAGATTTTGTTTTTGTTTTTTTGGTGTCTATTTGTTCCGAGGTTCTTTTAAAAGATTTTTTTTTTTTAATATTGATTATGGCACTAATGCTATTTACTTATGTTACCCAAATTGCTTCTATTGAATGTTTACTTTCGTTGGTTTTAAGAACTGTTTTGAAAAGTAATAAACTAGTAGGATAGTAATATAAAAGTAGGAAACTATACCGTGGTGGTAAGTTCTTTTTCAAGTACACGACTAGAAAAGAGATATAGATAAAAACCGGCCAAGTACGAGTCACACTCGCCAACGAAGTGTTCCGTACCATTATCTATTAAAACGTTTGCTGTATGGGAGCCTCCTTAAATATTTATTTTATTCTGTTTTTTGTATTTGTTATAGCAGCAACAGAAATACATCATCTGTGAAGATTTCAACTGTCTAACTATCACGGTTAATGAAATACAGCCTGGTGACAGACGGACAGAGTGACTGATAGCGGAGTCTTAGTAATAGGGTCCCGTTTTATTCTTTGAGCACGGAACCCTAAAATGTAGGAAACTATACCGTGGTGGTAGAGTACTTTCTAATACACGACTGGCTAGAAAAAAAAATAAAGAAAAGAACAAAACAAAAACAACATCGACTAATTCAAATATCGTAGTACAACGGCGGCCTTATCGTCGCAAGTGATTTCTTCCAGGATAATAATGATGGCACAGCTATTAACGTTGGCGGTGGCGGTTGGTGGTGTACTGTAATTTGAAATTGAATGTATTTCTGGCAATGAAACCTTATTATTATTTATACCCATCACATTATTGTTTTAGTTGGTATTTCTGACCACGCTCATATGACGTGGCCTACGATCGGTTGGAGCTACAAACAACTCATCAACTAGCGGTTACTGACCTGACCTTGGTCAACAAACATTTACATAGTTGCAAATTATTAGTTAAAAAAATTTATTACTCACTTCAGAGGTTATAATGTTGTGAATCTGCTATTGTAACGAAAATTAGGTTGTTTTCCCATTTACCTACAACATTTTGAAATATTAAAGTACCAAAAAAACCATTTAGGGTTGTCATAGCATTGTTCTAACAAAAACTGTTTACTTGGTGGTTGATCTCTTTAGCAGGAGGTCGTCTAGGTAGGTACTACCGCAGTACCAGGTATTCTGCCGCCAAGCAGTAGTGTGCTAACATTACTGTGTTCCGATTTGAAGGGTACTGCAGCTAGCGAAATTACTGGGCTGTTGAGACCAACCATCAAAAGTCTCAAAGAAATGAGCGCTAAAGCAGCGATGCCCTGGACTTTGTTTTGTTACTCAAAGTTCTGTGTATCGCTGCAATGGTCATGGACAGGCGTTATCTCTTACCATCAGGAGAGCGTCTCGTTCGTCTCATTACTTTAATCTTTTTTATCATATAATAATCATATAATTCTCATTACGCATAAAATATACATATATATATATACCTGTATTATTTACCTATTAGTTTAAATTTTTGAACATAATAATGTTACAATATTTCCTAAGCTGTAACATGTTTTTCATTCTTGGTTGCCTGGACGAGATCGCTTTTAGCGATAAAGCCGCCACTTGTGGCAAAAGCTCTTAAGATTTCTCTATCTTTAGAAATTTTGGCAGCCTTTTTTTCTTAGCTAAGTGCATATTGCCGCTGACTTCAAACGGTAAAAACAAGGCTGATTCGGAATTACATTTATAAATGAAATTTTACCTTGATCATAAATTTATTTGATACATGACATTTCATAAGTGCTGGGAGAACATATTAGTATCGTAGCACAACTTAAATAAATATTATCACCTCTAATGATATTCTGGTTGTACTTTACGGTAAAGGCAAATCAACACTAGTTTTATTTGACCTTGATCATGAGTTAATTTGACCTTGCATCGCGGTCGTTCGCTGGCCTCCTACGGCTATTCTGTCATCTAATGTCTTACATGTATTTGTTTAAACGTAAATTTGGTTAGCTGTTGGTGTGAATACTATTTTACTTTATTTAAACAAAATGATTTCACTTGTTCAAACATAAACGAATAAAAAAGGGCGTACCAGTTTGAAATTGCCAGTTAAATCTCTTCTAACATGTTTCAAAAGCATGCAAGCAAACAAAATGCATCGCGGCTAGGGGCAGAAAATGCCTTTTTTTATTTTGTAAATTTTTATAATATTTTTCAATTTGATTTTTACGATTGAGGGGGGGGGGGCTGCCCCCTGTGACTCCCCTTCGAACCGTGCCTGGTTTCTAGTTGGTCTTTCTTTTCTTTCGATGGTTAGTCTCAACAGCCCATTAATTTAACTAGCTGCAGTACCCTTCAAACCGGAACACAGTAATGTTTACACACTACTGCTTGGCGGCAGAACATCTGGTACTGCGGTGGTACCTACCTAGACGACTTCCTGCTAAAGAAATGTAATCTACCACCAAGTAAATTACAAAATATGTATATCACACTAGATAGGGGGGTCTCACAGTGAATAAAAAATTCGAGTGACGTAATTTATGGATGGCCCTTATTAGGAATCTGGTTACATTGAATCGAATATTAATAGAGTGTTTAAATCAAAGCCTTGAAAATTAATTAAGCTTCTTCTAAAAGTTCCTTCTCATCTCTGAAATGTAATAAAGATGGATTGAGCAATATTATTGGAGAGCGCTCGCGTGTTCCGAGTCGTTGACCGCCTAATAATATCTCAAGGTTAGAACATAGGCGAATAGATTGTCGGTTGGATAGGTCATGATTCATGACATGACTAAAAACTACTAGAGTGTGTGCTTCGGACACACTACAAACATGCATGTGTGTGTGAAGTCGCCGCTTTATATTATGTAGTAGGTAAATAGCAATGCAGCAGCGCTTGCGGCGTTGATCGACATAGCGTTCTGAAACGTTCACCAATTTTGTGCTACGGACGAGCCGGTCAGGTTTCGGATGGGTGACCGTAAGGGTAAATTTTTTGGAGCGCTACCGTGAGTCATACATATCCAAAACAGACAGCCCTGTCGGTTCATTGTCTGTTTCAAGAGCTGAAGGGCGTGGGTTCGATTCCCACCCAGAGACGATATATCTTTGTTCTGTGTCTGTGTGTTCTGTAGTTATTAAATTTAAATTAATAATTAATATTAATATCAAAACTATATAAGTATTCTATCAGTTATCTGACCTCCATAGAACAAGCTTTGCTTAGTTTTGGGTCAGGTGGCGCTGTATGTAATGTCCTGTGATATTTATTTAAAAAAAAACATGCGAATTATGGGAACCAGATAACTGATAGAATACTTATATACTTATAATACATACAAAACACCCGGACACAGAATAGTCATCTACGTTTGTCGTGAGTGGGAATCGAGTACACCCTCCATAGCTCATAAAGCAGAGCTACAACAAAATGAGCCAACAAAGCAGTCGGGAAATCAAATAAAACTACCATTTATACCCGCTATCCGCTGTCTCGCTTGCCGTAGATTTTCAAAAGACGTAGAACAATTTCGTCAATTGTAATGCTAGCTCCTCTAATTACAAGAAGGACGTAACCCTCAAACTGTGTTCAGAAACAACGGAGCGCAGTTATTTAAATATAATTCCAATTTAAATTGAGCTAACGTTTTAAAATAGCGAGTTAAAGCTTCACCGAGTGACGCTACCTAGAGTCTTGAGTCAATGACCAGAGAAGGTCAGGATAGTCGAATAGAACTAAGGTTGGCGTAGGTCATGTCCGTCTTCAGCACAATTGTACTGCAGTTATAGTAGTTTGGATTTATACACTAATAATTACTTTATGTTTATTTTTATGGTTTAGTTTCCGAGGTGTTCTGATACATCATCCTCGACAGCCCTGTTGGTTCATTGGTAATATGTCTGCTTCTGGAGCTGAAAGGCGAGTGTTCGATTCCCACTCAGGACTAACATTTGTGTGACTAACATCGATGTTTGTTCTGGGTGTACTGTATATACAAAAAAAAAGTATTCTGTCGGTTATCTGGTTCCCATAGTACAAGCTTTGCTTATGGCGCTGTGTTACATGTCCTTCAATATTTATTCATTTATATTTATCGTCATCGTTATGGGGTGAGCTTGGGCTCCATGAGGCGGGTCACGCCGTGGAGGCCAGGAAGAGTGAGCCACGAAGCGCCGAGGCAGAACACTTCAGGGTTTTCACTGGGTAGGCCGTAGGTAATTTTTCCTGGACAAAAAAAACACTAATAACTACTTTATGTTTTTTTGTAAGTTTTCTACACCACGAAATTGATCCACTTATAGAAAATTTATGAAAGAAATAAAAAGGAAAGGAACCTCTTTGATTAAAAATAATTGATTGATTCAGGCGTTCCTTTGCGGAAGTTCATTTTGAGTGTACAAGGTATATATTTAGTTTACTTCCGTTTAACAGTCGTTGCAGTTACAACAGTGATGAGGATTTAAATTTAACTAACTTGACAACAATTCAAAAAAACTTATCCGAAACTTTCAATAATAATAAAATCTTATCAAAAGTTCATTAAGTTCCAAATATAAATAACATAATAAATATAAATCTTTGTCTATTATAATACAATTAAACATAGTTATATTTAAATCTGAATTGTCAAAATAGATAGGTGGACTTATCTTAAGTTAAATAAATTATGTTCCAACCTTATTAATATATTTAATATTATTACATATGACCCTTAACACCTATATATAGTACATTAACGTATCTTAGTATGTAAAGTATAACAATTAGGTAGTTTAAATACCTTGGTGGTAGATCTCCTTAGCATGAGGTCGTCTAGGTAGGTACCACCGCAGTACCAGTTATTCTGCCGCTAAGCAGTAGTGTGTAAGCATTACTGCGTTCCGGTTTGAAGGGTACTGCAGCTAGCGAAATTACTGTTGAGACTAACTCTATCAAAAGTCTCAGAGTAATGAGCGTCAAAGCAGTGATGCCCTGGACTTTGTTTTGTTACTTAAAGTTCTGTGTATCGCTGCGATGGTCATGGACAGGCGATATCTCCTACCATCAGGAGAGCGTCTCGTTCGTCTCATTACTTTTTACATAAAAAAAAATACCCTAGACTTCACACTAGGAAAACCTGTGTCGCGAAGTTATCAATGCAAAGCTGCTAGGGTGTATATGCTATTGTGTGTGTGTGTGTCTATTGTCCGATTTATCAGGTGAGCTGTGGTTAAACACCGAGCCTGACAACCATAAAAAATAAAAATAAAAAATATTTAAAACAATTCGTCGAAAAAGATGCTTGCGTTTATTTGGTCCAACGTATAAAACCATCCCAGCTCTTGCTTTGTTTCCAGAGATCCATTAGAAAGACACTTAATGGCTCATCACAGACATGAAGCCAGCGGACCAGCAACCGGAACAGCGTTATCAACCGGAACTTTAGTCGTAGCTTTATTAGGCTTGCGTTTGACCGCCAGATGTTGATGTTGGGTAAAGAAGTCGACGATGAAGCGTGCTTGCTAAGAAGAATTTGTATCAAATATGCTAAATTGTATCTACCACACCCATTAAGCACACCCATTAAAGCAGAGCATTCCAATTCAACTTAAGGGTGGTAGCTAGCCAGCCGAGTACTAGAGAGTACACTGCCACCATGCTATGGTTTACTCATGATGTTTTCCTTCACCAGCATCTCAAGCTCATTGTTGTCGTTGAACCTACGCCGACCGCGCTAATCATTTAGCTATAATTGCTACAAAGATTGTTATACAAAATACAAATACAAATATTTTATTGATAACACCAATGTTACAAGTCACTTCAAAATTTTAAACATGTCATTAAATGGGGTTTAAAACACTGATTACGTCATGTCAAAATAAGGTATGTCAATATCCAAACATGTCAATAAAAAAATTAAAAAATGGTCAATATAAAATATGTCAATATAAAGATATGTCAATACGAAAACAATATTGTCAATATATTAAAATGACATGACAAAAAAATCATAATTACTTTCTAGTAATTTAATAATCTTTAAGTTTGAAATACTCGTCAATGTCATAAAACAAGGTATCTAGCAGCCAAGATCTTACTCTAAGCAAGTTCAATATGATTAGTACATTATATTTTGTAACATATCTCTGGACCGTATCCGCTAAATTGGTCGCAGCTCCGGTCCTATTTCTGTATTCCAGGAAGATGTGACAGTGCCAAATATATTTATATCGTGAGACATTTCCCACAGCGCCATATAGCCTCAACATACGCAATATCAACGCAAGTCAGATAATAAACAAGATACCTTCAAAAAGGTGGAAATTGGTGGTGAATTGCATAATTTGGTTCCGCTAGCCCCTTTCTACTACGGACTGAACGCTTCGAGTCCACATCCTTCATACGCACAGCGAGGATGTGGAACTCTCTGCCACCGTCTGTTTTTCCAGTAGTCTTCAAATCTAGAGTAAACAGGTTTCTTTTTCTAGGTAAGCGTGCTTCATCTTAAGACTGCATCCTGCTTAACGTCGGCAGCGCGTGGTCAAACGCGAAACTATGTCGTTTAAAAAAAAACAAAGGTATTGTAGAATCAAGTAGCAGATTTCCTTAGCAAGAGGTCGTCTATGTAAGTACTACTGCAGTGCTAGATGTTCTACCGCCAAGCAGTATGTACGCAGTTTGAAGAGTAGTGTAGCTAGCTATATTACAGGGGTAATCATCAAATGTCTCAAAGTAATGACAGCGATATTCTGGACCCTGTATTGTTACCCTATGTCCTGGAATGCGTTGCAAATACAAAAAGCGTAGTGCTATTTGGTTTTTCGTTGCTGCTTAGTTTAGAATAGTAATAAGTTTTGTATGGGAATGTAATGAGACGAACGTGACACTTTCCTGATGGTAAGAAATGGTGCCTGTCCATGAAAGAAAGAAAGAAAAACATTTTATTTTGTAACTTAAAGACACAAAAAACAAAAACGAACAAACAGAGACAAACAGTTACAAAATAAGAGCTCACCCCAGCATAATGCTGGTCATAGTATGACCAGCGCTGGTTTTCCGGTGAGCCCCTGTAGTTGAAAATCAAACTGTGTGTGTGTGTGTGTGTGTGTGACCATTGCAGCGATCCACAAAACTTTGAGTAGATAAGCAAAGTCCAGGGCATCGCTGCTTTTTCCTTTGAGATACGTTCGATACTTGTTTTTATGAATTCGAAAGATGGTAATTTATCATAATATTATCGTAATTTTTTTACCTTTGGTTTTTGTGATGTTTACATAGTATAAAATGAAGTCACTTAGAAATTGTAAACTGCGCAACAGATTATAATGTAGTTTCCATCAATAGACAGTGATTCAAGCGGAAAGTTTACATGTATAACAAATACATATGCACTACATTCATGTCTACATTGCACCCGCGCAAATCTATCTATGCTTATACTATTATAAAGAGGAAAGATTTGATTGTTTGTTTGTATTGAATAGGATCCGAAACTACTGGACCGATTTTAAAAATTCTTTCGCCGTTGGTTAGCTACACTATCCCCGGGTGACATAGGTAACTTTTATCTCTGTATTTGCACGGGAACGGAAACTACGCGGGTGAAACCGCGAGGCGTCCGCTAGTATCATAAAAATCTAAATTTTATTTTTGACACGAACACTATCTATAGATTTTGTTACAATTACTTTAAGCACCAATGTAAACAAAATGTAAAATAAAATACTTTTGTTTACAAGAACGTCTAATGAACGCTATTGATGCTCGATTTCCGCTATTTCGAGTCATTAATAATTTACCATCACTGCAATTGTCTTTCCTTTGATTGGTCACTTGTTTTATATTTAGACATCCCTTCTTGTTAGAAAATATTTGAAAAGATTCATATCTGCATTTTTAACATTTTAAATAATTTTTGGCGTTTATATGTTTTATATTAGTTTGCCTACTTTTCATAAATAATTCTAAACTAGTACTGTCTTCTGTGAGTGCTTCATTCGCTCATGAATTCTAGGCATCCTATAGGTAAATATAGGTTAAACATAAGTAGTTTTGACGTCTCTTTTATTCTACTTCTGTTTAAAAATTAAATAGTAGAAATAATAGAAACATGTAGTAAAGTTGCCGCTAGGGCATGACCAGACTTGACCTTGACTTACTTTGTGTGACTGACTTGTTTTACTAGTTTTGTAACAAATACTTCATATAAAATATAGAAATACTTGTCACTAACAAATGCAGAAAGTGCGACGCCAAAAAAGAAAGAAGAAGAGTCAAGTGATACCTGTCATGTGCAGGCAAGTCACAATATGTATCATTATCATAAGGACATCGAAGACCACTGCTGGGCATAGGCCTCTTCCAAGACACGCCGCTCAGCCTGATCTTCGGCTTTTCGCGTCCATGCACCGCCAGCTGTCCTACGTATATCGTCACTTCATCGAGAACACGTCTACCCCAGCGGTTATTGGTTTTGCGACAGATATGTCCAGTCCATTGCCACATCAGCTTGCTAACACACTGAGCTATGTCTATGATTTTAGTTCCCTGGCGAATTACTTCCCTCCAGATAAGATCGCGAATACGATTCATAGCTCGCTAAGCGACTTTCAACTTCCATTCCCGCTGTGAGTGTCCACGTTTCGGCTTCGTAGGTCATCCCACTAATATTATAAATGTGAAAGTTTGGATGTATGGATGTTTGGTACTCTTTCACGCAATAACTACTGAACGGATTTGGATGAAATTTGGTATGGAGGTAGCTGAGACCCTCGATTAACACATAAGCAACGTTTTATCTTGAAAACATGTAGCGGGTATGTATACTATGGTATTATAGATTTAGATTGTATGATAGAGAAATAATGAATATATATAATGGTAATTGGTCAAGTCGACGGGAAAAGACCGCGCGGTCGCTCACCTACCCGTTGGTCAGACCTAATAAAGACGATCACTGGCTACAAATTACTAAAGCCATTAAGACCGCTGAGGACAGAAACACACGGAGGAGCCTGCTAAGCCGAGCACAGTAAACACTAGACACGACCTTCAGCAATGAAGATGCCGACTAAGAAGCAGAAGATAGAGAAATAGAAATGTAATTCCTGTATCATACGGAGTGGACCTCAATAGCACCAGAGAGGCGTGGAAGGGAGGAATAGATTTTGTCCCTCTGACTAGCAGAGGGACAAAATGGGCTGCAATAATAATAAAATCATACGTATATGCATGTATCTCAAATGGCATCCTACATCGCATTACTAAAATACGTAGACCGTGCCGCACCCAAATCTGCGCACGAGTAGCATCATTCGAACGTCTATAAAAATCCACTGGTTCTTGAACCGGCCATTTGGGAAGTGATTGAACTCGCGCATGCAACACACACGTAATGTTTAGATCCGTGTGTTTAATGAACCCGGCCTGTTTATTGTCTTTGGTATTTTTTGAGATTTGCGTTTTAAATTGACGCGGACCTATTAATGCGCGCGCAGTTGGGTAAGGCCCAAGTCAATAGAATAGATACACCATACTATACCGACGATCTTTGTGATTTGATACTATCTAAGTAGTAGTGGCCGGTCCTGTTCGGTTTTTAAAGACCGCAGGAACGCGCTGGATGCGAGCCGCTTACAAGCGTTCTGTGTGGAAGTCAATGGAGGAGGCCTATGTCCGGCAGTGGATGTCCTACGGCTGAAATTATGATGATGATCAAAAGGCTTTGTGCGTATATGGAGAACATCCACCATGTATGGAGAACGTTTTGGTCGCGTTTGTCTGGCTGTCCGGCAGTAAAAAGGTGCAGGGGAACCAAATTGTGCAGTTCAAGTGCACACTCTCAGAAATGTATCCGGTAGAAAACTGACAAGCTAGCAACTCTACGACGACGTTAAAGGCCTTGAAGCCGAGACTCCAGTAAAGTGTCGTTGCCAATTAGTCTCCAGGCGCGTCTCTCGATCGACTTCTATGATTCAAGTTACAAGAACTGAAGTTAGAAATAGATTACTTGTTTTATGTTTTTTTTTAATGTAAATTGTAATGGAACGAACGAGACACTCTCCTGATGGTAAGAGATAACGCCTGTCCACGACCATTGCAGCGATACACAGAACTTTGAGTAGAAAAACAAAGACCAGGGCATCGCTGCTTTGGCGCTCATTACTTTGAGACTTTCGATGGTTAGTCTCAACAGCTCTGTAATTTCGTTAGCTGCAGAACCCTTACCTGTATGATAATAGTATATATACATTTACAATTTAAAACTGACTCTATGACCCTTAGGCCAACTAAACGCATTGCTCCGATGAAACAGCGAGGTAAACGAAAATATCATCGATGTATACAATTTTTAGATTTTTATTGATTTTTTTAATACCACACGATCGATTTCGATAAAATTAATATGGGACCATCTCATGATCAAATATGATCAATAATTGGCGGAATGATCGCGCTACATACAAAAAAAATTGAGAACCTTCTCCTTTTTAGAGTGTGTTAAAAACCAATGAAACTTATTTGTTCAGGAACTCCCAAATACCATGCATTTAAACACCACGAAAAACAAACTATGTCTTCCAAATTAGCATTTTATCAAGGCAAGAAACATCATCATCCGGTCCTAAAACAAAAAGCCATGGGTCTACAGGCGAGCGAGCGCGCATGGCGTATGTGTGTGTGAGGCCTAAGCCGATGCGAGTGTAGAGGTGACATGTTTAATTGTTTAATTACTTTAATTAGGAACGTTTGTGAAATTGGAACGTTATGATGCTAAGATATATCATATGGGAAAACAAAGAAGTAAAATCCTTGGACTTGGTGGTAGATCTCCATAGCAGGGGATCGTCTAGGTATACCTACCTAGACGATCTCCTGCTATCCACCGCAGTATCAGTTACTCTGTCGCCATGCTGTAGTGTGCTGTGTATGAAGCTAGCGAAATTATAGGGATATTAAGACTAACCATCTAGTGTCTCAAAGTAATGAGCGACAAATCAGCGATGCCCTAGGCTTTGTTACTCGAAATTCTGTGTATCGCTGCTATAGTTATCGACTGGCGTTATCTCTTACCATCAGGAGATGATCTCATTCGTCTCATTACTTTTACCTATATGTATAAAAAAAAGTTTAAATGTAATGCCATGTTTTTGTTATCGTAATTCAATTATATTTACGATGGTAAATAAAACACTGCAGCTATTTTAATGCTAGCTATACATGATTCGATAAAATTATTTACAAACAAATACTTTTTAACAACAAAAATACCTAGGTAGTAAATTTCCTTAGCCGGTTTTTCTTTGAGTTAGGTGGTACCTATAGCGCTGGTGACAGTAACATCAGTTATTCTGTCGTCAAGCAGTAGTGTGATGTATTCTGTTTCGATGGGTACTGTAGCGAGTGAAATGACAAGAGTATGGAGGTTAATCATCGAACGTTTTAAAGTGACGAGCGCCACAACGGTGATTTCTTGAATTTTCTTTTGTTGCTTAAAGTTTTCGGTACCGGTTCAATAGTGATACACGGATGATATTATTTACGCTCGGTAAAGCTTCCCTTTCGTTTCATCACTTAAACACCTAATACGAAACAGGAATGATAACAAAACCAATTTTTTGATACATCAAGAAGCAAAACGTCATGTTACGTCAGAATCTGTTATGAAGCGAACATCACATCATTGGGATCCCTGTTGGCTCATTGGTAGTATATAGCTGTAGGGCGTGGGTTCGATTCCCACCCAGGACTAATATTTTGTGGTATAAACAAATGCTTGTTCTATGTCTGGGTGTTATAAGTATGTATTTACAAAAAATAGTATTTAATATTTTATCAGTTATCTAACTTCCATAGTACAAGCTTTGCTTAGTTAGAGTCAGATGGCGCTGTGAATGACCTACGATATTTTTTTATCAAAACATTGTTTTATTTATACCTATGCCATTTCTGATACAAAGCTATCAAACTCAATTAGTAAATGTATTTTTGTATGACAAAGGCTTGGATAAAATTAACTGAAGTTAAACAAAAATTTATATATTTTTCTTTTTTTGGAAGCCCTTTATAGTTGCCACTTCTACACAGCAGTTATTCTATGGTGGAGCGTTAGCGGATTCGTCCTTCGTCTAACAAGGGCGTTGGGACGACAACCTTGCGATGCATTACTACGATGTGGGTTAGGTTAGGCGGTGGGCGAGAGAGTGACGATATACACACTAAAATATAACAAAGAGCCATGACGGATCGAATTTGAGATATTGCGAGATTTATTGAACCTACAGCTGCGTGTTTTACGGATCGTGACATGGTTTTGACACATTTCTGTTTAACTATAGTCAAAGTGTCCGATCAAATTTCAGAAATCGCGAATAAGTTAAATTGCGATAGCATAGTTAGAAGACCGTTTGACTATCGATTTGTTAGTCTTGGATTTAAATACAACAAAAAAGCTCTAGCTTTAAATAATCTACTAAAACATCATAAGGAAATATGCATCACATGATTTGACAACCCAAATTTGGCCAGCGTGGTGAACAATGGCCTTGCCCTTCCACCTTACGAGGGCTGGTTTGGAGGGATGTTGTGCCGTATCGCAAGTTAGTTATTTTAATAAGTTATTCTTGTATTTGACGCTACCAAAATAGCCGCCTACCGCTTTGGTATTCCTCCGTAATCGTTCTTCTACCAGACGGCCAGAAGATCGAAAAAATAGCGACATTGTTTCATGGTTCACGTTCCAAAAACTCGGAACGAAACGATTTGATTTAACTTTCATTGTGCGGACCGCTAAGAAAAGAATGCGCTGCATGAGTAGGTGTTCCCCGATGGATACAATCTTGGTAACATAAATCTTTGTTTTGTATAAAATTTATTGAAATAACGAACAAATCGACACTAGAAATTAATATAAATTGATTGATTTAATGGAATTGAATTATTGCTATGAATGCAGTTATTGCCTTCAATAAATAAATTAAAACATCAAGCGTGATCTAGTTAATCGCTCTCATTAAAACTTTAAGTAACTTATATACATAACAATAAAACCCAAAACCAAATTAAAAAAAAAAACTTTTTTTTAAATTATTAGTTTGTGTTAATTGTTATTGTATGTAAATGAACTGGCTTGCCACACGCCCCGGCGTCGCTGTGAGTACAGCAAGTATTTGTAAATAAATGAAATAAAAACTGAAGGGAAACCAAGTGAGCTATAGACGATGTCTATATTCAACGTTAGTGTGTTATCTGTATGCAGGAAACTCCCGGTCTAGCCTTGAACCCGAACATACTCTTGCTTTAACGGCTAAAGGACGATGGGTCGCTTACCCCGTTATAATGCTTCTGATTTTTTATATGGTTGAAGTGCTAGTTGTTTGACCTCACCTAATGTTAAATGACGGCGTGGTCGAAAATGGTAAATACACCTAGCAAGGAATGGAACCAACTTTCAATTGAGACAGTCGGAACACACTGTTAGGTGCACGACGATAGATTTCAACTTGAGCGTGTTAGCTAGCCAGCTGAGTACTAGAAGTAACCTACCACCATGTTTTCCTCACGATGTTTTCCAGCTCAAGTTTATTGTTGGGGTTTGAACTCACGCCCTTCGACGTCAGAACCACGCTAACTACTATCATCGCTACATCGTATGTTGTATTATTTTATTTTTAAAATAGATTTGTATTTTACCTGCAACTCTTGCGATGATACCATATGCAATGGAGCTTATTTTTTTTATTTTTTTTTATTGTTAAAGTAATGAGACGAATGACACGCTCTCCTTATGGTTAGGAATAACTCATGTCCATGGCCATTGCAGCGATACACAAAACTTTGTGTAGCAAAACAAAATCCGGGGCGTCGCTGCTTTGGCACTCATTACTTTAAGACGTACGATGGTTAATCTCAATAACCCAGTAATTTCGCTAGCTGCAGTATCCTTCAAACCGGAATACAATAATGTTTATACACTACTGCTTGGCGGCAGAATATCCGAGACTGCGGTGGTACCTACCCAGACGAGACAATTATGATTTTTAGTAAAGAAAAAATATTTAACTAAGCATAAACTCTATCTTTTGTAGTCCTTAAAAATATTATAAGTTAAATCTCTTTGAAACTATCCAATGGGCGATAACGTGACTATATATAGCCGGGTCACTACATGATCAATTGGGCTTTAAATACGGATACTTGAACCGTGTGATCAATTATTTTGGGTCAGATGGAATATTCGTCCTTGAGATCCTAGATTGTCCTTTATTTTTGGCGAGCACACGTCACCTTTACCTAGTAGGTACATGTAGTAACATGATATGATGAGATACAAATAAGCTAAACACAAAAATCTATCTATGAAATTATTGTTATTTTTCTTTGTGTCATAATAAAGGTCATCACGTGTTTTGGAGGATTCTTATCGCTGCGTTGTATTATTTTTAAAATCTTGCGTTTACTCGAGTGTTTTTGTAAAAAAAAAACGTAGTGTTTCATTCATAAAGTGCCAAATTCTACAAGTAATTATGGTAAATATCACTTTTTTCTTGCTTCCAAAACTCCATCGAAGCTTGTAGTAAAGTCACCATCAATTTACTAGATACATAAAATATTGAAAACGTCGAAACTACTGGCTACAAAATACTGGCAAAAGCAAAATGTGCGATAACACGTACATTTACAATTTAAAAAAAACTGACTCCATGCCCTAAAGCCCAAACACGGCTGATTTTCAAGTAAATAAGGCGATCCTCTTGCTTCTTCCAAGTGTATTACATGCTGAAAATATTTTTCTTAATATATTTCCTTCATTGTACGACCCCCTAAACAATGGAATTTGCTGCCCGAGTGGTTGTTCGCTGATAGATACAATCTGGGTAGCTTCAAGTCGCGAGTAAATCGGTTTCTTCTAGGCGAGCGTGCTCCATCGTAGACCGCATCTTCGCTTAACATCTGACGAGTTGGCGGTCAAACGCAAGCCTATTTGTAAAATTAAGCAAAATATCCTACTAATATTATAAACGCGAAAGTTTGTAAGAATATATGGACGTATGTTTGTTACTCTTTCACGCAAAAACTACTGAACGGATTTGAATGAAATTTGGTATGGAGGTAGCTGAGACCCTGGATTAACACAAAGGCTACTTTTTATCCCGAAAACATGTAGCGAGTAACACCACGAGGTGCAGCTAGTTATTAATATGTCGACAAAGTTATCTCCCTTCGATGACGTCATTGTTAATTAAAATTCCATCCGATTTAGTCAATAAAATAGTCAACCTAACTATTCGTATTCCTAGAACTCAGTCTAGACTCTAAGCCAAAAAACCTAGGTTTTTTAGTACGTGACCAAATGTAGTCATCGAGTGTTATTTATGTGACACACTTGACCTACACATAAGGGCATGACTTTGTAAATAGCTTGTGCGAATCAGTGGTGTTCTATTCTATGAGCTAGAGGTCACAGGTTCGAATCCGGACAGGAACTTTGAATTCGTATAATTTTCTTTAGATATTGTTGATGATATAGTTACCACCACAAGTTAAATTAATTTTAACTATATTGACAATATTGACATAGGACACGGTAGGTGGCAAAGCATGCGACTGTATGGTACTGAGATCGTGCTTTTGTTTTTTTAATTATTTAGAAATGTTTATTCAGAAAAAGGACTTGTGCTTATTTTAAGGGTTCCGTGCCTCAAATGGGAAAATAACGAACCCCTAATAGGATCACTTTGTTCTTTTAGTATAGTCTATATCAAAGGTGGAATACAATATAAATGAGCAAGAATGGTGTGGTCGAAGATGGTAGAGCACACACAGCCTGGAATGGAACTGGCTCTCAAGTGAGGCTGCCGGAACACACCGTTAAATGTTTGGCAGCAGATTTTCAACTTGAGGGTGGTAGCTAGCCAGCCGAGTACTAGAAAGTACCCTACCACCATGCTGTGGTTTTCTCACGATGTTTCCCTTCACCGGCAGCTCAAGCTCATTGTTGGTGTCAAACCCACGCCGAAGGTCGATTGTTTAACTCTTTATTGTACACACTAAATAATACAATACAGAAGAAACTTAAACAACTAAAAAAGAAAAAACTTAATTAACAGGTGTAACAACTGGCGACCTTATCGCTAAAAGCGATCTCTTCCAGGAAACCAAGCACGGTCGGGAACCGACCACGCTAACGACTGAGCTATCTTCGTTTTAAACTGACTTTCAGGCAAGGTTACGTCGAAAAGGATTCGGAGATGAAAAAAGATGCAAAAAATCCGTAAAAAAAACTTCTGGCTGCACAAACACTACCTTACTTCCGCGCGTTTGATCTGCGAAAGCTTTTACTCGTGTAGCGAGTCAACATCGGTACGCTTTGAGTACGTCTTTTATTGCAGTCGATCATGAGTCTAATGCTGTGAAGATAGAGTCACATTCAGCAAAGCAAATGCATAGCGGTTACGCAAGTACTTGTTTGTCAAACTTCAATTTTTGAGGTTTCCCATAATACTCGAAAAGAAATTACCCAATTCTGTCTTACAAAGTATGGGAGTAGGGTTTTATAGTACTCGGCTGGCTAGCTACCACCTACACAAAGTTGAAAATGTCAATGTCAATTAACATCTATAATGAGTAACCGTCAGAATTAAAAAGATTTATTTATTGTTTCTAGACTAAAACGGCACAGTATGCCAATTACAATAGTCCTTAAAATAATATTAAAATTGGTATTCAGGTTCACTATTACCATTCTCTTTATCCTTGCACGCTTTCATCTCGCAATACTTTAGACACGCTGACATGACACTCCTCCATTCGATGTAGCGATGATAGCTCAGTGTAGCGATGATAGCTCAGTGGTTAGCGCGGTAGGTTCGCATGCCGAAGGGCGTGGGTTCAAACCCCAACAATGAGCTTAAGCTGCCGGTGAAGGAAAACATCGTGAGGAAACCATAGCATGGTGGTAGGGTACTGTCTAGTACTCGGCTGGCTAGCTACCACCCTCAAGTTGAAAATCTGCCGCCAAGCATCTAACGGTGTGTTCCGGCAGCCTCACTTGAGAGCCAGCTCCATTCTAGGTTAGATGTGTTTAACATCTTCGACCACTCCGTTACTTAGAATCAGTGTTGTCGTCAAATTGTATTGTAGCAAGTGTGTTATAGCGATGATAGCTCAGTGGTTAGCACGGTCGGTTTACACGCCGAAGGGCGTGGGTTCAAACCTCAACAATGAGCAAAAGCAGTTGGATAAGGAAATCGTACCATGATGGTAGGGTACTTTTCAGTACTCGGTTGGTTAGTTAAAAATCTGCCGCCAAACACCTAACGGTGTATTCCGGCAGCCTCACTTCGATTCATCAAGCTAGTTCGATTCCAGACTAGGCCACCTCCGATTAAACTGTCATTTAACATCAAGTGAGCTGTGGTCTAACACCTAGCATGTCCACCATAAAAAAACTTACCCTATCAATTAAAAGAAAAAAAACCTAATTCTAATTAGTTTAAAAATAATATTATTTTATTTATTTAAATCTTATTTTATTCTTATTAGTTCTGTTCAAGAGATTCAACAATAGGTATCCCCACATATATCTATAGATACCTCTAAAACATATAGGTTTGTTCATGATGTTTTTCTTCACCGTTTGAAGTCATAGGCAATACGCACACAACTTAGAAAAAACAGAGATGCGTGTTGTGAGATTCGAACTCAGAACCTCCAGGTTGGAAGCCAGACTGACTCCGAAGTAGGCTGCCGAACCTTAAAAAATACATATGTACGTAATAAAGTTAACAAGGTTGCAAGCGACGAAAAAGAGAGTCAATAATAATGCCCATAAATATCTAACGATTACAGTCGTATTTGCAGAAAATTGTTTAAATTGCAAAACATTTGCGTTTGCCCACATCTTGTACATACAGTGTGATAAATATGGCTTTCATAGTGTGATGGCGTTCGTAGAATCGGTTCGCTTCGTTCCTTAAGAAGCTGCAAAAAAACAAATTGCAATTCTATTAGAAATATAAAAATTATTATCAGCCGTAATTTTAAAGAGTAAAAGTTTCAGTCGTTTCTCGGTAAAAATATGTTTTCTTTAGGTTCGCCTTGAAAAAATGTAATAACAACAAATGCAACACGCATTGCTGACTCTTCCCTTGCTGCTGAGCCTTTACAAAATGGGATATTTAAAAATAAATAATTCCAAATGCAAAAACAAACTTCGAAATATGAAATGTGTTTGCGCGGGAATCAAACAACAGTTGAGAATCAAGCTCCCGTACAGAATCCATCCGTTTACTAAAATTAGTCAGAGTTCCCGAAAAACACGGCCAACGACCCCTTCGGCCAACTCTAAAAAGTCCTAAGTATTTAGCCTCTCAAAAAATCTACTGTTTACATAACACTTTTAAAAATATACCTACTTCAAGCCAAAGGGCTCAGACGCTCACAGACAAAAATTTCGTCTGTCGCGCCTGTGTGGGTGATGCACACATCGAAACGACATAAAAATGCCCAATCGGTACATGTCGCACCACTACAATGAAGCCACGACGTAAGTCGCATACAAGTGCATAATTCGGCCGAGATGCAAAAAAAAATATTTGGCAATGCGGCCCCTACGCGGCCGCCAGTCGTCTGCCACACAGGGTTAGGTTAGGTTAGATTTTTTGGCTCAAAACGCTCGTTGGCAATTTTTTGAAAACCGAATTTTTGTATCACTAGGAAAAGACGTCCTTCCTGTCTACTCGTGCCAGTACGTCGCGATTTTTTAAATAAAGAACTCGACTCGTTCGTTTATTAAATTATCTTGTCGGATTCTAATTGGATAATGAACATTCGATTTTCAAATCTATTCGTCTATTTCTAACGAACGTTATGATTGAAAATTGTGTGGCGCGGGCGCAGTATTTATTTTTTTACGGTTTTTTTACAGACCTCTCCGATAATGGCATAGTATAAATAAAACCAAGATTTTTCACTTTTTCTAACATTAAAAGAACTCTAGTGCATTGTGTCGTGTTGTGTTATTTTTCATAATTTATTTTTCTGATTTTATTGGACTTTGTGTTCGCAATTTCTGTTTTATTTGGTAAGTCACTTTTTATTTTTCACTCTTATTTTTTATTTTTATTTGACATGTTTGTTTAAAACTCTACAATTTGTTATTTAAAGGAATCCCTTTGTAATTATTAGTAAACACTGATGGAAAATGTCAACATACTCGTTTTAAAAATATAGCAAGCATTTAAGTGGATATAACACTAGCAGCAAAGAAGCCACGTCAAAAAGCTTAACAAAACACACGACTTCTAAGAATTTATGTTTTATTTTTCGAACTTACATTCTATTTTTGAATAGATTCGGGATAATCCAATAGACAAGGGCACGTCTTCCAATGACGTCAGCGACTAGGCACTGCTGAGAAAGTCGGCCATCTTGCTTTGTTCTTTTTTAAAGCCTACAAAGTGCGCGGGCGCCCGCCCGCCATATTGGTTTGGCACGCATTTGAAATTGGAAATTTTAGGAAAGTAAACTTAATTATAACATACCAACCGAAAAGTTCTAAAAATGAAAATTGCTGTTTTTTAATAGTGAGTAGAGATGTACTTAAAACAATATTAGCCCATTTAATTATAAATTTGATATTTGTAATTTAGATCAGAATGTTGGTTATTTATACAATTTAGAAAATTATATCTTATAAATTGTTAAAAGAAAGGATTAGAAAAATGTCATTGTTTTATTTCTTATATAACAAAAAATAACTATTTTAGCGTATTTTAATAAAACAAACATTTCTGGGAAATTAAATTTAGGGCTATAAATTACTCTGTACATCTATGAATTTGTGTTATAACGCTTTTTTGTTTTATTTTACCATAATAAAATATCCGGTTACATTGAAGCACAACTCTACATTATAATTATCAGTACTTGCTAATTATAACCGCTAATAATAAGTATATATATTAAAAAGACCGAGAAAAACCAAATGAATTATTTTAATGACAATAATAAGAAATCATTCCTTTTTGGGATATTCTTTCAATAGATAGAAGATTGGTAGAAGTAAATGAAATACTCTATCCTCGATTATACTCACGTTATCAATCTTCTATTATTATAATACAAAAGCACATAAATTAACTATAAGAACGATATCACAAATAATAATATGATATACGTATTAAAAAAATAGCCAAATGCCAGAGCAAACTTGTGTCTCACGGGTTCTGTACCTATCACACAATACATTTGTGCCTAAAATGTAGATATTATTATGAAAATAGAATAGATTTTTTGTAATTTACTCGAATTCGGTTCAAACGAAATAATACATATTTTTCTGTTACAATTTAATTCATTACTCCCATTTATTAACTATTAAACCACAAAACATCTACTAAAGTACCTTGTACATTATACAAAATATAGTCCCTTATCTCAGGCTGACGTTTGAACAGACAGACTGCAAACTACTATTCTGGTTACTGCTGCAATGGTCATGGACAGTCTACATCTCTTACCATCAGTAGAGCGTTTCGTTCGACTCATTACTTTTACGTACTTACTTACTTGGTGGTAGATTTCTTTAGCAGGAGGTCGTCCAGGTAAGTACCATCATAGTACCAGATATTCTGCCTCCAAGCAGTAGTGTGTAAACATTACTGTGTTCCGGTTTGAAGGGTACTGCAGTTAGCGAAATTACAGGGCTTTTGAGACTTACCATCGAATGTATCAAAGTAATGAGTGCCAAAGCAGCGATGCCCTCGGCTTTGTTTTACTACACAAAGTTCTGTGTATCGCTGCAATGGTCATGGACAGACGTAATCTCTTACCATCAGGAGAGCGTCTTGCTCGTCTCATTACTATTATATAAAAACACACACACACACACTTTGATTTTCAACTACAGGGGCTCACCGGATGACCAGCGCTGGTCATACTTTGTATAACCAGTATTATGCTGAGGTGAGCCCTTATTTTTTAATTGTTTGTCTCTGTTTGTTCGTTTTTGTTTGTTGTGTCTTTAAGTTACAAAATAAAATATTTTTATTCCTTTCTTTCTTTCAATAAAGTATAAAAACTGTGTAGGAGTTTTCACTCTCACTGTTTACGTTTAAGGCAAGGAACCCTAAAACACAGATTGCATTGGAGTGCAACAAACTCTTCATTTTACAATATTCAGTCTATGGTAGCGGTTGATCTAAAAACTCCGCTCGTGTCATTTAACTTTGATTTTCAAATGACACCGTATTTATTTTTGTTTACTCGATGCAAGAGAATAATTGTTAGGGCATTGCTACTTACATTGCAAGCGCTTTGAATAGAAACCGATTTGAAATGATATGTGTTACATGTAAATGTGTTTTTATAGCATGAGTGGTCAGTGGCAACAAGTCGATTTTCCAAAATTTTTGTTTTTTTATGTAAAATTTATAAGTCGAATAGATTTACGCTCTCCTGATGGTAAGAGATAACGCATATATCCATGACCATTGCAGCGATACACAGAACTTTGAGTAGCAGAACAAAGTCTACGGCATTGCTTTAACGCCCATTACTTTGAGACGCTATGTAGATGGTTGGTCTAAACAGCCCTGTAATTTCACTAGTTGCCGTTCAATTCTGAACACAATACTGCTGCTATACTGCGTACTTTCGTAGCGATGATAGCTCAGTGGTTAGTGCGGTAGATTCGCATGCCGAAGGGCGTGGGTTCAAACCCCGACAATGAGCTTGAGCTGCCGGTGAAGGAAAAAATCGTGAGGAAACCATAGCATGGTGGTAGGGTACTTTCTAGTACTCGGCTGGCTAGCTACCACCCTCAAGTTGAAAATCTGCCGCCAAGCATCTAACGGTGTGTTCCGGCAGCCTCACTTGAGAGCCAGTTCCATTCCAGGCTAGGTGTGCTTTACCATCTTCGACCACATCTTCACTTAACATCAGGTGAGCTGTGGTCAAACACCTAGCCTGTCAATCATTAAAAAAAAAAAAAAAAAACTGTTTATGCTTAGCAGAAGAATATCTGGTATAGTACGGTGGTACCTACCTAGACAACCTCCTGCTTTGGAAATCTACCACCAAGTAAAATTTTGTATAGATAAAATGGATAAAATTTAAGTGCAAAAAAATTACATGAATTGTTATACTGTCTATAAAAAACTAAACCATTTTACTATGGACAATAATGCAGTACGTAGGAAAAATACAAGAAAAGTAATTTATGACCTCTAACTAGTAGTTATATTACAGGAATATATAAAGATTTTCTTGCTCGTATATTGCGATGCTGTGAGAAAACAACTATGACAAATAATTCTATCAGATCAAAAGCAACATTTTTTAATATTTTCTGTATTTTTACATCGTTTGGTCATGATCTCACCTGATGGAAAGCGACGATGTGTTTGAAGATGGAGCACACTTGCGTAGGAAATATCTATTTGATCTATCTATTTTGTAGCGATTATAGCTCAGTGGTAAGCACGGTCAGCTTGCACGCCGAAGTGCATGGTTCAAGCCCCAACAATGAGGTTGAAACCATACCATGGTGGTAAGGTATTTTCTAGTACTCAACTAGATACCAAGTTGAAAACCTGCCACGAAGCACCTAAAGGTGTGTTCCGGCAGCCACACTTGAGAGCCAGTTTGATTCCAAGCTAGGTGTGCTTTACCATCTTCGACCACACCGTCACTTAACATCAGGCGAGCTGTTGTCAAACACTAAGCTTATCAAATATTTTGAAAAAAAGCAATAATGTTCGTAATTAAAATTAGTACACTAGACATGACATAATTACATGCACTTACAAAACTTACATTAGAGTACATTGAAAACTATTACCAATTACGCTATTACATGAAAGCCACATTGCAAATCGAATGCAAAAATAATAAAAACAGAACGTTTTCTTATCACAACTAAGCGTTTAAACCGATACTGATAAAATCTGGCATACATTTTCAATATATCACAAAAACGAGCGTTAAATATTTTTTGTCGATAAATTCCTATAAAACTGAAAATTCGCGGTTAACGTTACAAAAAATAACTAAAAATATTTCATTTTCGGAAACATGTGCGTTTAAACAGTACTTGTAGTATGCAACGAAACGTCAAAGTAAAAAAAAAGTAAATGCCAAAATGGCGTGGCAGCAACGCGTTTCCTTTTTCTAAATACACGTTCCATCAACTTGTCGCTAAGCTGTCTCAGTGTGAACAATCCACGTTTCTTAAAGCATCTATTTGCAAGTCTTTAGACGGAAAATAAACCAACAAACATATGTAGGAAACAAAGCGCCTTCAAAAGCTGTCCCTTGAACGACCCTCTTGTCATATCACAAAGAAAATTCTACTTAGATTACGATGAGTTAAGCCCTATTTTTGTTTGACGTTAACAACTTGCAAGGCCTTGCAAATTTAAAACGAAAGCGGGAAAATTATGAACTAAAATATTGTGAGGCAATCTGCAAAACACGATACAAGAACAACGCTATTTTCAACTGCATTTATGGCATTGTTACGTTGTTTTTCAATTGCATTTTGCGATATGAGAGATAAAGTTGACAATAAGAGACGATATAGCTAACATACTAGACATTTACTATAGCTCACTGATTTAAAGTGACGATGTGGTTGAAGATGATTAACTCATAAAGCTAGGAATGGAATTTAGATCTAGGTACTAAAAGTGTAGGTAAATACTTGGCGACAGACTTTCGATTTGAGAGTATTAGTTAAAATTCCTACCAATACAATGTTAAATTTGGTAATAGTTTCTTTAAGATGTTTTTCGGCAGCCTTTTTTAAATTATTAACAGGCTAGGTCAGGGGTCGGCAAGCTACGGCTCGCGAGCCGCATGCGGCTCTTTCCAAGTAAAGTTGCGGCTCTCTAGTTCCATACATAAAAATTAAAATAATTAAGTATTTAAAGTTGTTTATGTTAAAAAAAAACAAGTACATATCAGCAAATACTAGTATAGGTTCTATAAACTCGGATATTTTGTAAAATGTACTTTTTGGCACTTCTGTCTTAACGGGTTGCCGATTCCTAGGCTAGGTGTCACAGGTCATCTGTTAAGCAACGATGTGGTCAACAGGGGCAATTGGATCTAGCCTGGGATGGAACTAGCTCTCAAGTGAGGCTGCCGAAACACACCGTTAGGTTTTTGGCGAGAGATTTTCAAATTGGTTGGGGGGGAGGAGCTAGCCAGTCGAGTACTAAAAAGTATCCTATCATTACGTTATGGTTTCCTCACGGTGTTTTCCTTCACCGGTAGCTCAAGCTTATTGTTGCGGTTTGAACCCACGCCTTTCGGCGTGTGAACCGACCGCGCTAACCACTCAGCTACCTTCACTACAAGGAGCTTATTAAAGCTAAAGCTCATTGTTGCAATTTGAATCCACGACTATGGCGTGGAGGACCACGTGCCTGTGACGTGCCACGTGACTATGGCGTGCGTGTATTGCACTTTCTGTTTTCGAGTTACATTGGTACGTTACAAGAAGCCGAAAAAAATATATTTAAAATTTTGGTGGCAATACGAGCAGATCACCGTTCTAATGGTGCCACACTTGCCTATTACAGTGGCACTCGTAACATCAATTGTCTAATAGAAAGTATCTACTTAATAGAAACGCCTACAATTATATAGTTGCAATTAAATCTCGAAATGCTTCATTAATATAAAGAGCACAAACTAAGCTGCACCCCGCTGTTTGTACCCGCTACATGTTTTCGGGATAAAAAGGAGCCTATGTGTTAATAGTGTCAGCTACCTCCATACCAAATTTCATTCAAATCCGTTCCGTAGTTTTTGCGTGAAAGAGTAACAAACATACGTCCAGATATTCTTACAAACTTTCGCGTTTATAATATTAGTAGGATTTTATAAACGTGAAAGATTATATGTTTGGATGTTTGTTAGTTAATCATGCAAAAACGGTTAAACGGATTCAGATGAAATTTGGCACACAGACAGTTTATTATCTGGATTAACATATAGGGTATCATTTGTCCCGGAAAAACGAACGAACTACATAACATAACAACTTGAAATTTGGTACTTATTGTTGTGTCTTATTAGGAATTCTTCATCTTAATCTAGGTAATAAAATAGCGCAAGTTTGACGGATGAAGGTAGTCAAATATACATACACATTAAGTAACACTGAATATTAAAATTCACGTGGAATGAACACAAATCAACATTTATTCTAACGTTCAAAAGCTACGTCTACGTTTGACCCTGATATTTGAATAAGCGATGTAGCTGCTTCCTGCGATTTTCCTCTCAACTTATTTTTTCAAGGCATTTTTTATGTTAAAGAATTCTATGCCCATCAGTTTTAGTAAAAAGTGCCACTATAACAACGTCTTTCACAAGACAACGGATTTATTCGAAATTACTTTGCGGAACTCCATCTTATTGTAATCAGGAGTTATAGCTTACTAGCGACCCGCTCCGGCTTCGCACGAATGCTATGTAGATACTAATGTTGTGAATCTGCAAGTATTATACATATAAACCTTCCTCTTGAATCACTCTATCTTTAAAAAAAAACCGCATCAAAATCCGTTGCGTAGTTAGTGACTTTGTTTTATACTATGTAGGTTATAAGTCTTTATTTTAATGTTACAATAATGAGACGAACGAAACGATTTCTTAATGGTGAGTGACAACGCATGTCCATGCCAATGCAGCGATACATATAACTTTGAGTAACAAAACAAAGTCGTGGGCATCGCTGCTTTAGCGCTCATCACTTTGAGACTTTTGTTTGTTAGTCTCGACATATCTATTTGGTTAAAAGATTATAGAGCAAACCTAGCAACAATTATTATATATGATTTGCAACAATTTTATAATAATTTATCTGAAGCAATAAGATAAGACAAAATTTACGGAAGATGATATTTTTCAAGAAGGTTTTTATGACAAAATACCTATATAATGAGATGTAAGTATAATCTGATCTCCTAATGGTAATATATTATTGCTGACCATGACCATTGTAGCAGCACTTGGAGCTTTGAGTAACAAAATAAAGTCCGCGAAATCGATGGATTGGTGTTCATTTGAGATATTCAATGTTAGTACAGTAAGTACACAGCTATTTGAAGAAATCGCTCTAGGCTATAACGCCACTGTTGTATATCATATGTATATAATATATTAGTCTGTGTTGTTATTATAGATAGATATAACACTTTATATCTAAAATCTTTTTTTTTCTTTCTTTATCTTTTTCTATCTCTTTAATGTTTGACTTGTAACTAGGGTGTTATTAATAAATTATTTGTATTTGTATCGCTTTAGATTATCTTTTTTCTTTGTTTCTTATTTAAGTTTTGTATTTCATAATGTGTGTCTGTTTGGTGTACAACAAAGTTATTATTAGATTATATCCTTGAAAGAGTACGTACTTAATACAAACAGTCAAATTTTTTTTTTTAATTTTTTTTTTATTTTAGTGTTATAGTTTCAAGAAATGATTTGCAACTAGAAATCAGATAAATCTAGGTTCAGAATCCTTTCACAAAGGATACACTTCAGTTGATTGTGACTTTAGATAATTTCTGTGTTCACCTCATGACTAGATACGAATACAGATTTATATTGTGCATTGAAAAGTAAGTTTGTTTTTATGTTTAAGTAATGAGACGAACGAGTCACTCTCCTGATCGTAAGAGATAAAGACACAGTGCCATCTACTCTAAGCAAAGCTATGTTTTGTGTATACTGCAGCTAGTGAAATAACTGGGCTGTTGAGACTAACCATCGAAAGCCTCGAAGCAATGAGCGCCGAAGCAGCGATGCCCTGGACTCTGTTTTGCTACTCAAAGTATCGCTGCAATAATCATGGACAGACGTTATCTCTTACCATCAGGAGAGTGTCTCGTACATCTCATTACCTTTACGTTAAGAAAAAAACTATGATAACTAGATGGCTGACATAATACTTTTGTATTTTTTTAGACACAGAACAAATATTGATTGTTACATAATTCTTTGTTTTGGGTGGGATTAGAACCCACATCCCGCAGATGTTCTACCAAATGAGCTAGCATGTAGATCATTCGGCACGAAATTCTCGAATATTGCCCTTACCAATATATAAGTTATAACAAAAACATTGATATTATATCATATATCAATCAGGAATAAGTAATAGAATATTCTTACAGGTTACTCATCCCTTCGAACGAAGCACTTCGTATAATTATGATAGAACTTCACGTACAAGTAAGTTCGTTTAATCATAAATTATAAGTATTTTTAGTGATAAGAAAAATAAAATTAACCCTCTAATGTAGCCTTAAAACCATATGAAATACTGACTTTATTGTGAGTACCCTCAATTTTATGTTTTTTAACCCTACGTTTTATAAGGCGCTCCTAGTGTACAAAACGACATACAATGTCAAGAAAAATGATTACTTACGCTTATCATGAACGCTGACCTTTAAAAGTAAATAAATTAAAAATAAATAAAATCAAGATAAAAGTCAGATTGAGGACATACTTAACGTTGTGGTTGAAAAACTAAAGATAGCAAATGTTTTAGAATAAGCATTAAACGTCTTTCCTTTTTGAAGACGTATAAAACCATGTGCCGAAAGGGGCGTCCTCGCTCTACGACCAGTTTATAGATTCGACTTGCATACTTGCCCCGTAGAACGTACGCTCTTCCGTAATTGAACGCGGTCCACAAGGACGCCCGGTGCAGCTTTACTTACCGGCGATAGGTAATAGGTATGTCTCATAGGCTACCCATAAGAGGCAAGATAAAAATAAGTTTGTCTTGGCTGCATGATGAGGCCTTTTTTTTTGCAACAAGGGTGCGCTAATTTTCTTTCAACATTAGTTTTACTTTAATCACTTTATGTATCACAACATTATCTCACGTATTTAGTTAGGGTATGTTCTGTGTCTGGGTGTACTTTATTTTTTATTTTTTTATAGTAGATAGGCTTGCGTTTGACCGCCATCCCGCCTGATGTTAAGCGAAGATGCGGTCTATGGTGGAGCACGCTCGCCTAGAAGAAATCGATTCTCTCGCGACTTGAAGGTACCCAGACTCTATTCATTGGGGAACACCCACTCGGGTAGCAGATTCCAATGTCTAGCGGTACGCATGAAAAAAGTGGCATCAAACCACTTAGTTCGAGCTTTTGGAACATCAACCATGAAGCGGTGTCGCTTTTTAAAGCTCCTGGCTGTCCGATAGTAGAACGGGCAAGGTGGAATTAGGTCATGCAGATCTGAAGCGCACTCTGTATGTTTTTTTTTAATGTGAAAAATAATGAGACGAACGAGACTCTCTCCTGATGGTAAGAGGTAACGCCTGTCCATGACCATTGCAGCGATATACAGAACTTTGAGTAATAAAACAAAGTCCAGGGCATCGCTGCTTTGGCGTTCATTACTTTGAGACTTTCGATGGTTAGTCTCAACAGCCCAGTAATTATGCTAGCTGTACCTTTACCTTTCAAACCGGAACACAATAATGTTTACACACTACTGCTTAGCGGCAGGCTATCTAGTACTGCGGTGGTACCTACCTAGACGACCTCCTGCTAAAGAGATCTACCACCAAGTAAATGTATTATAAGTATGTATTTACAAAAAAAAAAGTATTCTATCAGTTATCTGTCTTTCATAGTAAAAGCTTTGCTTAGTTTGGGGTCAGATGGCGTTGTGTGTGATGTCCTACGATATTAATTAATATTATTAAATAACAAGGTATAAATAATTATATCAATATGATTAAATGCCAATAAAAACAAATATGAAACGTGAGTATTCTCGCATAACAGTAAAACAAGAACGTTGCTTATTGACAGTGGAAAACGCACAACGTACAACGCCACAATCCTTACGATCTAACTCTGTACGTAAGTGCGCAGACGCAAACATAAGGAAAAGTGCTCACTAGCCGTTGCGCGCTAGCGGCGGTTACTCATCAGACAGCCTTGAGTAGCCGCATGTCTTTTTGTAGCTTAGCGGGTGATATGTAACGTGCCACAGGTTCAACGATAGTTTTTATGAATGCACTTCGCCACAGGTTAAATAGAAGTTACCAAGAATATGTATGAACACGTTAGTGGACTGCGCTGTAGCTCAGTTAGAAGTAGCTCTGCTTTCTGAGTTTGGGGTCGATTCTCACACTGAACAAAATATTTGTAGCTGCGCCCCGCGGTGTTACCCTCTACTTGTTTTCGGTATAAAAAGTAGCCTATGTGTTAATCCAGGTTATAAACTGTCTGTGTTTCAAATTTTATTAAAATCTGTTCAGTGGTTTTTGCGTGAAACATTAATAAACAACCAAACTTTCAGATCTACACTAATATTATAAAGCGGAAAGATTTGTATTTTTGGATTTTTGTATATTTGTAACAAATAAACACAAAAACTACTAGACCGACATCAAAAATTCTTTCACCGTTGGGAAGGTACGTTATCTCCTGGTGACATACCCCACGGGAACGGTAACTAAGCAAGTGAAAATTATTTGAAAACAGTAATCATAATCATAATCATAATCATAATCATTTATTTGTTTGCGTATATGGGTAAAATACAGTTGGTGGAAATTAAAAACATAGCACGCCATATCCCGCCTTTCGACATGCAAAAATTAGAGTAGTTAGAGCGATCGGCTCAACTTGAACCAACCGCGCTAACTACGTATGAAGGAAGCTCTGAAATTGGAAAAAGGTGTTATTTTAGTATGTCGACTAAAAGTTACTTATAATTTATAATCTCAAAGAAACAAATACGTAAAGAACAGATGCTTACTAAAATAGGTGCTTAAGCAAACAATTAAATGCATTAAAACAATCTCATAAAATGCTTCCTGATTTTGCTAAATAATTAAAAAAGAATCAAGCCTATGCTATATCGCCTATTGTTCGTAATCAGATGCATTTTCATTTTATTGTGAAACATAAAAAAACCTACTGAATTTTTTCTCATGTTTATAATATCATTTGATCATAAAGTAGGCATGCTTTTAGAAGGTACTTAAAACCATTGTAATTAGCTTTAGCTTATTTATTTAATTCTTTATCATACACTTACTATAATAATTATGTACATTAATTATTAATACATTTTTTTGTTTTACATATGCGATTTTACTCACGTTTAATTATATCGGATACTCCGATTATAGATTCGGTCACATCCGGTGCCCTTCTTCAAGGAGATAAAGAAGAGTTTTTTTTTTAATTTAAAAAAGTAATGAGACGATCGAGACGCTCTCCTGATGGTAAGAGATAACGCCTGTCCATGACCATTGCAGCGATACACAGAACTTTGAGTAACAAAACAAAGTCCAGGGCATCACTGCTTTGGCGCTCATTACTTTGAGACTTTCGATTTTCGTCTTTTCGTCTCAACAGCCCTGTAATTTCACTAGCTGCAGTAACCTTTGAGAACACAATAATGTTTACACACTACTGCTTAGCGACAGAATAACTGGTACTGCGGTGGTACCTACCTAGATGACCTGCTAAGGAGATCTACTACCAAGTCCTACAAGCACGCGCGTGACGATGTCGATGACGTAGGGTTATCGACAGTACAGTCTTTGTCTAAGACCCCTTTTTATGCTTCTCAGGCTAGATGTTTAACCACAGCACAAGCTTTACTACATCGTCTGAAGGTGTAGTAAAAACATCTAGCCTGGAATGGAGACTGGTTCTTAAGTGACACTGCTATGCATTAGTCTTACTTCTAATCTTACTTGAAGATGAGCGGAATTACTAGGAGTTTGCAAACTGACTACTGAAATTATCAATATTCTGAGTTCTATGCTGAACAATTTAGACAGAGATTGTAGTTTCCATTACGTGATGGAACTACTCGTATTGTTGTTTATTTAATAATTGATATAATACTTCAAAATATAGGAACACTTAACCTTGGCAAATGCACAAAGTGCGACGCCAAAACCAAAGAAGAATAAGAACTAACCCAGAATAAAAAAGTAAAAAAAATAAAATAAACATAAAAGTATGACATAAATTTAGAACAACTAATAAAATTTATAAACAAGTAACAACACACGAGAGAAAAGTACTTTTTTTCGTCATAATAACGAATTCATCAGTAACAATATCCTTTAAAGCTACTCTAAGCACTTGAAGGTAATAACGCACTAGGTGCAATGCAGAAATGTGCCGCCCATTCCGATTCGAATTAGCAAAATAGCCCACCAAGTGCGAATAAGGCTCACAGATTTCGTATTATCTAAGACTATATAAGATTTGTTTGTTTCTCTAATTTTTAAAAATGCAGCGTTTTTTTTTAGTTTTTTTTTTTTTAATTTTTTTTTTTTTTTTTTTTAATTGCGGCGGTTAAACGCAGCTTGCGTTTAACCGCCGTTTCATATGATGTTAAGGTTTTTAATTATTTTTACAAGTAGGCTTGCGTTTGATCGCCAACTCGCCTGATCGCGAGCACGTTTCTCGATGGGCTCCAACGCCTCAAGCTGGACCTGATCCGTCCCAAAGGTGAGTAGTACTCCTCGCAAGATCGATCTTGTGCTTTGTGCAATGTAAGCAACTGTTCCGGCGTGAAGTACAGTCGCGCCTTCGAAAGGATACCCAGCTTTTTGGCAGCTAATTTGGCTTTGGGCTTTTGGCTTTTTAAAGTGAGCACGAGCTAAGATGGAGCACGCGTGTATAGTAGATGCCGTTTCGCTTTCTACTTGAAGACACCCATCTTCCACGATGGATACAATCTGGGTATAATCTGGGACATATCTGGGTAACATCTGGGACACCCACTCAAGCAACGCATTCCACTGTGACACCCAGATCGTATCCATCCTGGAACACCCACTCGGGCAACGCATTCCACTGTTTAGAGGTCCGCGCTACGAAAATGGGATCAATTCGTTTCGTTCAAGTTTGGAACATCGACCATAAAGCGGTGTTTTTTGAGCTTCTGTCAGTCCGATGGAAGATTAGGCATGGGAAATTAGACTATGCATTAATAATTCTTATGAGCCCAAACACGCTTTAGCTGCTGTTGTTTACACAACACGAAAAAAAAGAAAATGCAATTAATAGGTGTATCGACCGGCGACCTTGAAACCTTAACAATTAGCTTGAGCTGCCAATGTAGGAATACATTGGGAGGAAGTTATAGCATGGTGGTAGGGTAGGTAGCTAGCTACCAACCTCGAGTTGAAAATCTGCCGTCAAGCTTATAACAGTGTATTTTGGCAGCTTCACTTGAGAGCCAATTTTTTTAAAATTGAAAATGGATTAACTTTTGACCACACTGCCTGATGTTAAGCAGTAGTGTGGTCTATTATGAACCATGGTTACCTAGAAGAAACTTATTTACTCTAGATTTGAAGATACCCATATTGCACCTAACAATGAACACAACCACAGAGTTCCACCACCTCGCAGTGCAAATAAAAAATGTGGAATCAAAACGCTTAGTGCATAATTTCATGCCATCTTTGACCATACGCCGCTTAAAATTTGCTAATATTTCTTTTTAACGAACCATGTATAGCCAACATTCACTAATGTTTTTGATACTACATCAGGAAAAATCAAATCATTTCACGATAATTTCCACCATGTCACTTAATATTTACGAGTAGTACGTACTTAAACGTAATTATTCAAGTGCATGTAGTATTCGCTTCTAGAAGGTCGTGTATAACATGTGCATTTTTGCTTTTCACAAATGTTTCCTGACATTTTTTAATGTAACGGCTAGTTTAGGGAAGCCTATCGCCTATTTAAAATATATTTCCGGCATGTACGTAAGTACAGGTCACGTGAAAAGAACGCTGGCGGTCAAACATATTTCAATTCTATTGAATGATAATCTATCTAGTATATTTTCCAATGCACCTATCAATAACCAAATAAATACGAAGCCGCGAGCGAAAGGCTGGTTCAAAAATAAAACGATAGGCCTAGTACTTTGGTGCGCGAGTGTGCCATGCGCAAACACTTTCCTCTAGCGTTCTCTTTAGATGACGCGAACGATACCGCCTGCCGGCGTGCAGTGTCTCCTGGTGCAGTAGTACCCTTTATCCTTTAAACGCATGCCCTAGTGCCCTTGGAGCCCTATTCACGCACACACGCGCACGCCTTCCGCAATCGTTAAACCAACCACTACATGTGAGCTCGCTTTGACTATAAATAAGTTCGAGCTTTGCAAGGATAACGCTAGGGATGGGATAGCGTTGCGTCGCTTTGCCGCTGGTTTGTATCGATAAACAATTTTATTATCATAACTATAGTCGGTATATTCGATATAATTAAATACCGATATATACCTATGTGTGTGCGTGTGTGTGTGTGTGTATGTGTGAGCGTGTGAAGTGAAGAATGCCAGTGTATGTATGAATGTTATGTGCTATGTATTTTTATTGTTCATATATCTGAGAGTATAATCACACTTTGACAAAAGAGATGCCAGTCGGCGCTACTTTGGAAATAATTGAGACGTGTAGTATATGATGTTAAAATAAATTGAAAAAAAATTGTTGTATTATTTCTAACGGTGTGATTTATTCGTAGAAATAATGGAAAGTAGAAAAGTAAAAAATCATCAGGCAAGATGGCGGTCAAACGCAAGCCTATTTGTAATAAAAAAAGAGAGACGTCTTATTTCGGGAAATGCATGATTTCTAAAAGTTTATCTACGCGGATGAAATCTACACGGGGCTTACATGTGTTTCATTGACAAAATATTTCTAGAGATGAGAAAAGTTACGGAAGTTCTCTTTCTCTATCTCTTATTTAGGTATCGATATATCAATTAAAATTTGACTAGCAAAATCTACATAAATAAGAGACTGTTTTGCTATGAACGATTAATTTAAAGTGTGTGGGATATTTTCCTAAAGAAGTTTGGAATTGATTTTATGTGTATACAAGCGGACGCCTCGCGGTTTTACCCGCGTAGTTCGCGTTCCCGTGGGAATGCAGGGATACAATGTAGCCTATATCACCCGGAGATAGCTTCCCAACGGTGAAAGAATATTTTAAATCGGTCCAGTAGTTTCGGTGCCTATTCAATACAAACGAACAAACAAGCAATCAAATTTTACATCTTTATAGGTATAATAGTATGTAGATACATTACTTGTCTCATTCACAAAACTTGTCAATAAACATATCTTCCGCCTACCCACTGCTGTTTGTTTCGTCTCGCTTGTATGCTTGCAATTTGTAAGTTTCCTAGTAAATATAGTACTAATATGTATTTTTCTCTAATGTTTGTTTGAATTTTTTATTTCGTTTTGTTATATTTGTTGTTGGTGATTTGTTATGTTTGTTTTGTTTGACCGACAAGGGCTCACCGGAAGACCAGCGCTGGTCATACTAATTAGTATGACCAGTATTATGCTGAGGTGAGCCCCTATTTTGTAACTGTTTGTCTCTATTTGTTGTTATTTTTGTTTTTTTTTATTCTGTTACAAAATAAATATTATTTTCTTTCTTTCTTTCTTAATAAGAGAATGAACAAAATTTTTTTTTTCTTCTTTCGTGACAATAATGATGACTGAGATGCCTATCGACATTACCCATCCCTATGGTCGAGACATCCGAGGGGGCGGGAGGTTTCGAAAGTCGCACAAACCTTGACCTCGATACAGGCTGCGTCTGCGCACGCACAATTATTACGCTGGTGACATACAGACAGTAGCGAGAGTCCAACCGTTTTATATTTTTTTCTCGACCTGCGTTGTCCCACTGCTACGCCGGGCAAAAATTTCAATTTATTTCACTTGTTTTTTTTTCTTAAGCTGGCATTATTCAATCCTTTTTAAATGGACTAAAATTATGTTTGTAAGGCATAACGTCATCTCGTTTGATGTCGGAGGATTTATCGTTTTCTTCAATACTATGAAAGATGATCTTTACTCTAAGTTTAAACCAAATCAAATTAGTTATTTATTGACTCCAAAATTAAAAATCATAAGCAGTGACAAATTTATTTTTACGATGACATGATTGGTTCTTAATTAAGTAAAATTAGTTCTTTAGTAAAATGTAATTAATTAAGTTCTACAAGGGTTTCCTATACAAACGAGCTTCGTGGGCTCTGGTTTCAGAACTAAGCTAAGAGTAGTTTGTGCTTCCGAAATCCTGTGGCGCTGTGCAAAGACAGACTTGCTCGGGATCGTTCATATGATGTAATCAAAAACTAAAAAATTTGATTTATGACATACAAATTCGAAAAAATAATAACTAACTTGTGTCGAGAAATACCTCTACAATAGTGTACTCTTGATTTGCGTTTGCGATAGCTATAGGAAGGTAAAATATGAAGTTTTTTTTTTTTTTTTTTTAATGTAAAAAGTAATGATACGAACTAGACGCTCTCCTGATGGTAAGAGATAACGCCTGTCCATGACCATTGCAGCGATACACAGAACTTTGAGTAACAAAACAAAGTCCAGGGCATTTGGCACTGCTTTGGCGCTCATTACTTTGAGACTTTCGGTGGTTAGTCTCAACAGCCCAGTAATAGTATGACTGTATGTGCGTGCGTATGTGTGGAAGAAAATAGGAAAACTGATGTAATGAAAAAAAAAACTAAATGCTTATTTATTTATAGGATGAAAATGGCCACCTATAAAAACTCATCTGGACCTTCTTTTTCTTCGTTTTTGGTGTTGCAATTTGTGCATTTTCACGTGTCAAATATTAAGATACTTTCACGGATATCAAGTCACAGTCATAGTCACACAAAATCACGGTCGAGTCCAGCCATGCCTTTGTAAAGTAGTGGTGACTTTACTACTAGCTTCTATGGAGTTTGAGAAGCAACACAAAAGCCATGCTTCTCTATATTTTATAATTTTCGGCACTTTTTGAATAAAACATCACTATTTTATATATAAACACTCGAAAATCACATTGACAGCCCTGGGTTCGAATCTATGTTTGTTCTGTGTCTGGGTATTCTGTATGAATTATAAGTATGCATTTACAAAAAAGTATTTAAGTATTCTATCAGTTATCTGACTGTCATAGTACAAGCTTTGCTTAGTTTGGGGTCAGATAGCGCTGTGCGTAATGTCCTACGATATTTACATTTATTTATTTTTGAAAAAAATACAATGGAGCGACACGACTTATTCCGCGTTCCCGCCAAAACTCCCTAGACTGTCCATACTGTTCGACACTAGTTACTGCCGACATTTTGTTTTACCGTTTTTTATTATTTTAAATTGTCGATGGCCTATTAGGGCGTGGTATCTACGAGTACTAGCGATGGCAAATTTAATGCAACTGATTGACGAAACAAGCAAGTTCGAGCAACTTCACTTTTCAGTAACATTTTATAAAAAAACAGGGTAAATTATCATAATTGTAATAGGGGTAATTTACGATAAAAATAGGGGTATTCATTTATATTCGTTGGCCATGGAAGAGAACAGTGAACTATGGTTTTAAATATAACTACATTATGGCTCATATTTTGATAGTTTTGCTTCAAGAACTGAAGAGTGAGGGTTCGATTCCCACTCAGGACAACTATATGTGTAACTTAGATGTTTGTTCAATGTCTGGGTATTCTGTAAATAAATAAATAAATATCGTAGGACTATACACACAGCGCCATCTGGCCCAAACTAAGCAGAGTTTGCGTGATGGAAGTCAGATAACTGATAAAATTCATAAATACTTTTTTTTTTTGTAAATACATACTTATAATACATACAGAACACCCAGACACAGAACAAACATTTGTTTATTCACAAAACGTTTGCCCCGAGTGGGAATCAAACCCACGCCCTACAGCTCTTAAGGCAGATATACTACCAATGAGCCAACGGAGCTGTCATGTCATCTGTATGTGTAATAAGTCTGTATTTACAACAAAATGTATACAATGTACTAGCTGTTACACGCGACTTCATCAGCGGTGTTTAAGAAAAAGTTTTTTCAGTTTGCAGTATAAAATATATTTAGGTATATGCTATATTAACTTACATAAGTTTTAAAGCTATTTATCATTTATATATATTTTTGTTGTGAATGTTGCCCTGGTACTTAGCATTCAAGTTACTAAGTCTAAGAGTAAATTAATATTTGGTTACTTAGTAAATGTCATTTTACTTGTTTGTTTTATCTTAAGCAGAAAGTCGTCCAGATAGGTACCACAGCAGTACCAGATATTATACTGTGTTCCGGTTGGAAGAATACTGCAGCTAGCGAAATTACTAGGCTTTTGAGACTGACCATGAAAAGTCTCAAAGTAATGAGCGCAAAAACAGCGATGCCCTGGACTTTATTTTGCTACAAAAAGTTCTGTGTATCGCTGCAATGGTGATGGCCAGGCGTTACTTCTTACCATCAGGAGAGCGTCTCGTTCGTCTAATTACATTTTACATACAAAAGTAATTTGCCATGGTAATGAAATCTACCTTTTATTCAATGAAACTTGATGTTTGAAGTGATGATAGCTCAGTGGTTAGCGCGGTCGGCTTACATGCCGAAGGGCGTGAGCTAAAATCCAAACAATGTGTTTGAGCTGCTTCTGAAGAAAAATTTCATGAAGTAACCTTAGCATTATCTGGTACTCGGCTGTCTGGCTACCACTCTCGAGTACGTCTCACTTGATAGCCGACTGTCATTCTAAGTTACGCCGTCACTTGAAATCAGGTAGGCAACTATAAAACCCTCATAATATATGTTAACGGCTCAAATTTCAATTGTGTCTAAAGTAAGTCATAATAAACACATAAAACTATCATTAAAATTAAGTCGCCATTTCCACATAACAACAAAAACGCAACTCCAGTGTCCGTCTACCGCCATGGTAGTTTAATCTCGACATCAATGTTACCCCTAATGATAGTAATTTTATAACGAAGCCCTACCCTTTTACTCTACAGGTTCTCAAACTTGTCATTATAAATATCCATACTTGACCGTCGTGAGACTATAGAACTTTAGATGATTGCTTTAATAAATAATAAAAAAAATGTATGTAAATGCTCACGAGATAACCGCCATGTGGGATGTTGATTCGACGATCATTGTCCCGATAGTAGTAACGGTAAACGGTCTTATAGCGAAGAGTCTCGACCAACATCTGAAGAGACTCTCGCTAGACGGTTGGGTCAAGGGTCAGCTTCAAAAGGCAGTGATCCTTGACACGGCGCGCATTGTGAGGAGGTTCCTCACTCTGCAGCTCTAACCACCGGCAGCTTGAGCCCTGTCCCGCTGCCGGCGGCACCCTAGTTTTTAAGGTTTTTTATATTATTTGTTTTATATGTAAAGTAAAAAAAAAAAAAAAAGAAGAAGACAAATAAATACCTAAGATAAAAAAATGGTATAGTTTAAATATAAATACATTGTGGGAAAAAAATAAAAACTGCCAAACCATTTTGACAACTCTTTTTTTTTTTATTCAAAATAGGTTCGCGTTTGACCACACTGCCTGATGTTAAACAGTAGTGTGGTCTAAGATGGAGCACGCTTACCTAGAAGAAACGTATTTACTCTAGATTTACTTACTACCTATCCTATTTAACCTATTTACTCTATTTACTTTTGTCGTGGTAAGGTATTTTTAGTACACGGCTGATTATCGTAAAAAAACAGTTACATCCGTTTATGCAAATAAGTATGCTCAGTAAAATATACTATTTTTTAAATCCATTTTCTAATAAAAATACTAAAAACTCTTTACTAAAATATTTTTTTTAAGAAACATTACATAAATATATTTTTAGTTTTTTTATTAGTTTGAGAATCAGTTAAAAGGGTGCACATACATGGGGGAAACTATTCCGTTCACCGAGGAAATTAAATATTCCGTCAGGGTTGATTTAGGGCTGAGAGGAATGACATTTAAGAGAATAATTCATATTTAGTCTAATTAATCATTACAAGCCAGATGTGTGTACCTACTTATGTAAATAGAATACGGAAATCACTTCTTCAACTGTCACATTTGTTTACAAAGAAAATAATATTTTTTTAGGGAACCACATAAAAGTATGAATCCTTCAACAAATGTAAAAGTTTGAATGTTTGGATCTTTGTTACCTACTCCATCACGTAAAAACGGTTGAACGGATTTCGATGAAATTTGGCACACATAGTTTATGGGATGGATCAACATATATAATACTATATGTATATTATATTATAATAAGATCAACAGACATACCAGGTATCGTCAAGTGTCACAATACACAATAGTATAATGACTATTCTACTTAAGACTTGACGACACTTGCTTCTGCGACAACTGGACTGGACAAACTTTTTGTTGAACTCCACGCGGATGTAGTCGCAAGTAACATCTAGTAAAATATAAATAAATAAATAACACGTCAAATGTTATACATAAAAAAATCCCTCCAATGAAACAGTCAAATAAATAATTCAATCCCTTTCCTTCGGTAGTTACTGTACCGTGACATATCTGTCACAGCAATGCCAAAGAAAATTACAGTTTAGTATTTTTTATATATATACAAAATAGTTCCACGTTTGGCCACCAACGGAATGAAAGCAACTGTGCGATAAACCACGTTGATCTAGAAGAAATATCTTTACTCTTGCATTAAGAATGGCTAAATTGTAATTTTGTTTATCACCGGTCTTAATCGTGCACAAAATACAACTCAACCAAAACAACAACGCCGACCGACGACGGTGACGGCAGCGATGACACCTCGTGGTCAACTTGTGACGACAGTTATTGTAATATGGCCGAAATGTCGACGTAAATAAACAAAACTAATTTCATATTATTTTGTGCGCTGTGATAAATACAATTGTGTGTTCAAGTCACGAACGTTTCAAAACATTGGCTAAATTGTAGTTCACAAGAAACAAAGAAACCGTCAATGGGTTTCATTCATGGGTCGTATTCATCAAAATTCTAGCGCCAAACCGTTGCGTACGAATACTTGGAACATCCACGATGAAAGTGGTATTGTGCCGTTCTTCTTGTCGTGTAGAGCAATGGAGAGAGTGGTCTGTCAGTATTCATACTGCAACAAGTCCATTCCAAGCTAGAATTAATTGCCGTCTTCATATGTTATAACTTAATATGCTGTAAATAATCATATAACGATTTTTTTTCCAAAGATACCATTGTTTTTGTGGCACTAGCTCACAAGGTTCTTGTCTGTATTCTTTTTAATCTTCTAAGAGTTAAATTTTTATTCCATAAGCGCTTAAATAAATAAATATAAAAGTAAAATAACCGTGACTATTGTACGGATAGCGTAGAGTTACGGATACGTAGCAGAGTTAGCTAGACACATCGTAGGATTCGTAGATGCCTACGATTTCTATTTCATATACTGTTTTAGTAATTTTTTTATATTTTAATATTTTACATATGAAATATTTGACAACAAACTTTGTCAAAAAAAACTAAATAGATTACCTCTTTTTATAGGCAATTGGTGGTAAAAAATACGCAATTACACGTGAGTTATACGCAATGGCTGTTTTTTTTTTAAAAAACAAGCAAAATGTTACTAAAGAAATTTACAAAAATAAATAGAAAATTAGTTTTTTATATCTTTGAATTGAACGACCAAGAATTGAATTTAAGCATCTATGCTTGTTTGCTTCGGTCCTTTTTCCGAATTACCACCACCTCTAGGTGTATAATCTAAAAAGGAACGTCTTTTAGTCGTCATCATCATTAATTTCGACAAAAATCTTTATTTGTTTCGTAAATATTTATCATGGACAAGACTAAACCAGCTTACAAAGCAGATATACTACCCAACATGTTACTCGTAACAGGGCAGTTAAAATAAAATCTGTTTAAAATTGACAAGAAATATCGATAACCTTTAGATTAAAACCTTCTCAATTCAAATGCACACATGAAACTTTTTTAGAACTTAACGACACCAATTTCACCCACACCCAAACACAAATAACTTATTATTACAAAACCCTACAATACACCCACACACTAAAACGTCAATGACGTCAGCACACACATGTTAACACGCACTACGCGTATATATAGAAACGGATACCAATTATAAACTCACATTCTTTGCACAAACGGACAGACACATGCTTGGAAAAACGTGCTCGTTATTAATAAATTATTTATTGTACAACTACAACCACGTACGTCATCTAGTATGGTTCAAATTGGAATTGCTTATAGAGCATTTGCGATTATATAACAAAGTTTAAAGGCTAATGAAAAGACCACCCTAAAGTCTAAAATAAATGAGCGCTAATGATAGATTTTGTTTTATTACTCAAAATTTTGAGTACCGTTCCGTAGCAGGAGGTCGTCTAGGTAGGTGCTACCACAGTACCAGATATTATGCTGCCAAGTAGTAGTGTGTAAACATTACTGTATTCCGGTTTAAAAAGTGTTGTGACTAACCATTGAAAGTCTCAAAGTAATAAGCGCCAAATCAGCGATGCCCTGGACTTTTGTTGTTAAAAGTTCTATGTATCGCTGCAACGGTCATGAACATGCGTTATCTCTTTTTCAGGAGAGTATGTAGTCTCATTACTTTTACATTTAAAAATGGAGAGGGATATCTTTAACAGAATCAAAAGCGTCTCGTTTGTTTCATAACCATGTATAAAAAAATCTATTAATTATTTCACAAACTATAATAATGCGTAATGGATAAAAAAAATAATGCGTTGAATTTTAAATAAGTAGGTACAAAACATTTCTTAACAAAAAAGTTAGATCCTATTGAAAGGTCCTGTCAAAGTACCTTCATGCAATGACTTTATTTTATTTTTATTATTTAACTTGACCCATCGGGCAGGCTAAAGCTGTAAAGCCATACTGCCATGTCTTCGGTTTAACAATTCATGTTCTTACATCTATAGTTACAGTCAAAGTCCAGTCTTGGTCAATCCAGTCCGTGTCAGTCAAATTAAGTCATGCCTTAGTACAGTAGTGGCGACTTTACTATAAGCTTCGATGGAGTTTTGGAAGCAACATGGAAAGTCATGTTTTACCACGAAAGTGTTACAATGATATCACTTTCCCACGATCGCGCTTGTAATTCGGCATTTTATGAATAAAACACTACTATTTTTATAAATAAACACTCTAAACAACACTAGTTTTGGAAAACAATGGGGCGGCACGACTCTTTCCGCGCTCCCGCCAAAACTTTCATGCAATGAAGCAAAAATTTCACAAATCTTTGCCTATGTAGAGTTCCATGAAAAAATTCTATACCTACACAAAAGCTTACCTGTCAGACATAGAGCACCTTTCATTTGCCAAAACTAACGATGGTTCTCGTTACCGCTCCCTAATTACCGCAAATAATACGTGGAACCCCATTGTTTGCAAAAAAAAACCTTTAACAAAACTCCAAAATTCGGCAATTAAAAAAAAACGAGCAAGTGCTTGAGGCTTGGTGAAAGTTGGGGTTCCGTTTTCTAAGCCTGCCGAATTTGTATGTCATTCTAGAAAGCTATTGGAAATTACACGTTTGGATCATGAATATTCCGTATGTCTTCTAAGAGTACAACTCTTGGTTCTTAAATATTGGGCGTGGGTTCAATTCCCACCCAGCACAAACAATGATGTGACAATAAGTGTTTATTCTGTAATCATTATAAGTAATTTTTAAAAAAGTACTCTTGCAGCTAACTGGTTCCCATAGTGCAAGGTTTGCTTAGTTTAGGGCCAGATGACACTGTATCAAATCTCCTACTTTTTTTTTTAGGTTTTACTTCTGTAAAATAGTTGAAAGTTGTACAGTGATTCTGTCCGATACTGAATTTCAATGACTGCCATCATTACCATGACATGTGCCCATGCAATTATTAATCATTTGATCAGTTAATTTAATACCTTATGTAGCCTAATTCGAGACCGACAAATCTCTGATTGGTCAGAGATATCTTTTTGGATTTCTTCACGGTACCCTAACAAACTTCCCGCGCAAACCGACGCCGCAAGATGGCGGCCCTATTTAGATCCAGCCTTCTATTGGTGCGCTAGCATTAAATTTAAAAATGGAATGCACTGTCCTTGGCTGGCTAAGTTCAACGACCTTCCGATGCATTTCGGCGGTTTCTCACACAAATCGAAATGCATTAAACACAGTTGAGCCCAAACGCACCAACTTAGACCGTATCCTATTGATCTAAAGTCGAATTTTCTTTAGTTAGCCATAGAATTACATTGAGACCGGTTGTATTTGCTTATTCAAATGATTTTCGGCTTTCATCGTTCGAGTTAAGACTCGCAATTGTATTGCTGTTTTAATTTTTATCTCTTACTGGTTGGCAATAAATTTAAGAGCTTAATGGCATAAATTTTAAGTTTAAAATCGTTTGTTCTGTATTTAAAGGATGAAGTCGTAATTTAAAGGTGATGCTAGGCATGGACGTTTGTATTTGAATTTCGGATAACATCTGCCCAATTTAGAGACCTGAATTTTTATTGTGTTATAAAGAAGAGATATTATTGGTTTTAAGTTTTAAAACTATATTTTAGTGGTGAACGTTGGGCAATAAGGCTAAATTCATATGCTTTATAATGGATCCATCGAAAACAGCTATTTTTGAAAATACCTACTTGCCATATTAAAAGGATATTAAAGTATGTAATTTACTTATACATATATAGGTTCCTGATAAGTTATAGATATAATTATGTAGTTTATTACAACACTAATTTTGTTTTTTAAATATTTTAATTTAGTTTAGAAAAATAATTTGATGTAAATTGTTCAAGAATTATATTGCGAACTTACACAATAATAATTCATTTATACTAAGTTAATTCCAAATCAGATAAGCATTTTCCGGAATATTTATTTATGTAACACATTTACTTACTCAAGAAAAAAAACACGAATAAAATTAACGTTTGTTTTTCAAAAAAATTATAGCAAATGTGACTCAGAATTATGTCAGGATTCTAACGATACCCGATCTCTTCAGACATGTTAAAGTTATGGTGGAATCAAGAAACTCATATACACATTATAAGGACCATGAAAACATTACACTCCTTTTATGGGCAGTCGTGTAAAAATAAACCGTGCTTCTCCGTAAACATAAACCAAACCATCACAAAGTGTAAAAAAAGTAACAAACAAACAAATACGTACGTACAACAAATAGATGAAACGTAGCAAAATAGCATACTGTAGAGGTTCGTAGACAAATCTACGGCGTAGACCTTCTACAAGATACACGAGATTAATTAGATAAAATTTAATCTAAAATTTTGCTTTTTGGAATAATCAGTTGGTATACGGAAAATTAGAATACATATATCTACAAATAAATAGTTGGCCGATGATTGTCTAGAGACTCTTAATATTTAAATAAAACATGATTTTTTATGGCTAGGTGTTTTACCACAGCTCACTCGATGCTAATTGACGACTTTCACTTAGCGACGTCATATTTCCGATTCGAGAGTGGTAGCTAGCCAGCCGAGTACTAGAAAATACCCATCAACCTGTTTTCCTTCACCGGCAGCTTAAGCTGGTTCTTGGGGCTAGAACCCAAGCCATTCAGCATGTGAATCGACCGCGCTAACCACTGAACTATCTCAGAATCAAACCAAATAAAAAAAAAAAACGATTTTTAAACTGTTGTTGAACAAATTTCTGATTATAGAAAGTTGAGAATGGTATCTAATATCCGACTGGCTAGCATTAAAAAACATAATTATATAAACTTAATCCTGGCATACAAATTCACGTTTGTACGCGGCTGCCAAAAGGAAAACTATTTGTGACCGCGCTCGTCTATATTCAGACGCGGAAAAGATATATCGATTAAATAAGTGGGTAGTTATTAGCATCTCAAAACAAAACACCAGTGATTTAAATGAAAAATTTCAAATTATCTCTATTCATCACGCCAGTCACCTTTCTCACGAAAATCGTCAACGTCAGTCCCAGGGCGCGATGCAATGATTGCTAATTGTGACAGCTTTTAAAAAAAATACTAAATAGGTTTGAAGTACACATCGGTAAGCAGGCGCTGATACGATTTGCAATAAACTTGTCATGTCTTATTAAAATTAAGATGAATCTGCTCTACGTTCATCAAAAAGTATTATTACTGGTAATAATGTGAAATAAAAAAAAACGTATTTCCTTTTACAAAGAACCCTAAGCCCCGGTAGTTTATACAAGAGCCCGAACAAGCGTGGTAAACAACCGAGTAGTGAAACCGACATTACTCATCGCCATACTATAAGCTCTATAATAGTACTATATCACTATAGTATACGATATAGTGCAACGACTGTGTAGTGCTGGAAAAGCTTGTTGTATTTTTAGCAATTTTATCGATAAATCTACTTATATTTGCATATTTTATTGATTATACAGATATGAATAGTGTTGGTGTTACTAGAATTAAAATTGAAATTATGTTAAAAATAATATATTTCCCTTGTAAGTGCTTTGTTTACTAATTAAAGTTGGGTTTTTTCCTTGACACGCATTTTTCTATGCTCACAGTTTTACTTATTGGTTAGGCGTATTTGAAGTTTTTAATTACGTCCTTTTTTCATTTCTTCTGATGTTAAAGAAAGATGCGATCTAAGATGGAGCACGCTTCCTAGAAGAAACTGATTCAGTTGCGCCTTATTATCACAGTTTTAATAGTAGCTGATTATAAAATTCGAATTATTTCGAATTACGACATTATAACTGCGTTAATTTTTTTATAATCCTGATCTGGTGTATTATTCTATCGATTAAATGCAATTTTACAAAATTTTGAAGTGAATTTTCAACTACTTCTTATATTTATCAGTCGTCCAATCTCAAACGTGCTTTGTTTTACAAACGCAAATCGTTGTAACATCAGTGCTAAGCCAGTAATAATACAAAATTAGCATGTGCAACATATTGTTTGGTGCCAGGAAATGATTTTATTTTCGTGCTATCTGACCGACACGTTACGTTGCCATAGAATGTTAAATAGAAGTTCATTAAGAACTACAATTTACAACCACTAAGGCGTAATGTTATTTGTTATTCTCGTACCTCTCTGTGTTGTGGTATTTTTTGTACATATATGCTGGAATGACAGGGTTTTTATAAATTATTTTTCTACATATTATTGAGAATATAAATTTTTGTTATTAACACCAACATTACTAAATTGTTACATAGATAATTTTTTGTAAAATTAATACCTAAATAATCTTTAGATTAAGTTTTACTCTTTAGAATACCTATCTTATGGACCTGCGGATTGGGTTCGCTCTGTCTATGAAGGACCGCCTCTAAACAAATTAAAAAACATTTTCACCATCTTTTTGAAAGTTACCTAGCATAGAAAGAGATGGGCTTTTTTGTCTTATCATTTTTGTCCATAGTAGTTACATTCACCCGTCTGTGAATACTATTATTGCATTTAAGTATTTAACATATGCAGTAAAGCTATAAAAAAACAAACATTCACGTAATGAAGGTTTTGAAATTCTATGGATGTCACTAATCCACGCCTGGATTGAATAAAACTGCATTAACTAGCTATATACATTTTATTTTAAGTTGGTATAATTTTATTGGGCAATGAACCAGTATTTACAATTTAAAATTCAATTGCAGGTAGGTTTTGGTTTAGGTCGGTAACCCTGCATTGGTAATTACAAACCTATTTGTTCTTTTGTGTATTATAATTATCAAATAAAAGGTCATTATAATTTTTCCACACAATGGTGATAATTTTATTCGATTATTCGTATTTCATTCTACATACGAGTACACTTTGAAAAATAACAAAAGTTCATTAATATAATTTCTTTATTACAATAAACTTACATTGTACAATACAAACAGATCAAACGTTCAACATTTTTACTGAATACAGAGTATGAGAAATTTGATCAATTTATCAGTAAATACTATTCGGAAAACATCGATATACACCCACCCACGCAGCGTCCGCCCAACACTACTATTTCTAATTTCACGGCCGACGTCTATGTGTGCGTGGGACGCTAGTGTGCGTGACCTTGTTGCTCGCTGCGTTTCGGCGGTCATTCACCCCGATGCATTTCTGTTCAACCCTTGACTTTGGCAAATACGTACTTATCTATGTACGCATATAAATAGCTCGTACGTATTGTTACAGAATTAATTTTCTTTACGTTGCCTTTTTGTTCATTGTTTTATTTTCTCACGCTAGACTATTAATATGGAGGAGTCTGACGTCAGCACTTGTTTAATTTTGAATTTGGAAGGTTTTTTATTAAACAATAACACTTTTGTACGGCCATGGGCAGATGGTGCATGATGTAGAGATAAAAATCAAAAAGCAGGAACATTAAGTAATAATAAATTTATTTTTCCATTTTCTTCACATTAAAAATAACAAATTTCCCTTTAGAATCCCTGAAGTTGTTTTTTTTTAAGTAAAAAAGATGAACTAGTCGGCCTTTTAATGGTAAGAGAATCGTCAAACAATGAAAATTACAGTAATACTCGGAACGTTGAGTAAAAAAAAATGTCCAGCGCATGGCTACTTTAGTATTCTGTAACTTTTTTAAGAAATGCATCTAACTACTGCAACTAATTATTATTTTACTTATATAAAATAAAATATGTCAGCAAAAAAATATTGAAAAAACAAAGTAATTTCCAAAAAAACTGCACTTCTTTGTTTTTGACTCCACACTTTGTGCATTTACCAGTGTCGAGTACCAACCTATGAATTTTACTATTTTCAAGGATGATAAACCAAGTGAAATAAGTTTGAGTCACTGTCAAAATCACGCATAGTAAATCAAGGTAGAGTTCGGTCATGCCATCGTAAATTAGTAATGACTTTACAAGCTTCGATATTTTTAAGGTTAAGGTTTTTGGAAATAATACTTAAGAAAAGTCATGTTTTACCACTTTTTTTAAGAATGACACCACTATTTTTATGCAGAAGTACCTACTCAAAAAGCATAAATTTGTAAAATAATAAAATGCGGCGACACGATTTTTACCGCGTTCCCGCCAAATGCTCTAATCAACTAATACACAATTATGTCAACTTAAAAACTGGCACAATGCATGAGCGTGCTATGGCCGAAGAAAGAAAAAACGTAAATAAAAAAAACTTTTATGCCCGATAGCAACGCTGTCTCCCAGTTTTCATACATTTTATTTTACTAACTATTATTTACATATTGTAGCAGGTATAATTTTTATGAAATAGTGTGAGCAAAATATAGTTATAAATATAAAAACAACAAACCATAATCATCCCATATATGTACGCAGTACACGTATCAAATAACAAAACAGTTAAACATCTTGTCGCTTAGTTACTTTACTTCAATTATAAAGCTAATGGGTTCACCGCTCAATTAAAACTAAACTTACTAATTCAACAGACAAACAATGTTAACCTTTCCCAAACCATAGATAACAAATCCCGAACTAATCCCGCCAAAATTCGTATTTAGAACCGCAGTTCCCGCCAACCGCATCCGTCTGCGACGCGTCTAGTCTGGTTCAAATGTCCATCATAACTTGAACCTTACCATACGTAGAACAAGTATAGCAAGGCAAGTCATTCTTAGCTGGATATTACGTCTAGTTTTCCACACGTGTCTAGCTTACTTTGAACCATGGTATGAGAAAACTTATAGTAGTTTGGGAGGTCAGCCAATTTTGGACGATCGTATCATAAGTAGTTATATAGTAACTATCATTTATTCTACGGTATTTACGTCCAGTTTATTTAGAACCATACGAAGATACGTAAAGTGGGCTACTGTGGGTCACTGTGCATTAGACGTTCCGTGTAGTAAGTAGTGGTCCTGACCTAGCGACGCCGACTATCGTCTCTAGGTCAAGAAAGGATAGACGCACACGTCCACATGTCACGCACACATGGGTCTACAACTAGCTATTGTTGCGTATGTGTGCGGTTAGAGGAATTCGCGGGGATTTCAGTGGAATTTCTCGATGGTTCGATTGGACTTGTGTTTTGGTTTCGCTTTCAATTTAGTTAGGGAATGTTATCGGTCCTGTCGACAATTTGGGAGACAATTTTGATTGAAATAACTTTTGGTTGCTTTGTGTAGCTTGTTTGTTAATGTATTTATTGTATAAAATAGATAAACAGATTTGTGGATGATGTAGGTATTTTGGAATATCTATCTGAAAAAAAGTGTTTTACGATTCAAACTTGTCATGTTTGGTATCAAAATATTTGTTCTTACCTCGAATCGCGCTGTGAAATTTTATGTAGGTACTTTTTATAGTTTCGAACAGGATAATTGAATAAATAATAGAATAATTGTTTTCACAAACATATTAGTTACTTTAAAGTAATTATTCATTAATGCAATACACGAATTGAATATGATCATTTAACAGAAAAAGATATGTAAGATACAGACAAAAATATAAATGTTGTTTTGGCGGGAACGCGGAAAAACTCATGTGGCCCTATTGTATTTTTGTCCAAAACTTGTGTTTTTTCGAGTATTTATGTATAGAAGTAATGGTGTTTTGTTCATAAAGTACCGAATTAGAAGCGACAGCGTAGGAAAGTAATGTAATGTTAAACAATGAATTTTCGTGTTGCTTCCAAAACTCCACCAAAGCTTATAAGTAAAGTTGCCACTAATTTACTAAAGCATGACTGGACTTTGACTTGCTTGGTAACCTTTGAAACTTAGTATTATTAAAATACTTGACACTGGCAAATGCACAAAATGCGACGCTACAATCAAAGAGGAAGAAGAGATAAATACAGAATAAATATAAGTTACAGGACTTTTTCCCCCCTTTTTATTTTTATATAAACTGTATCTTTTTGATTTATCTTTTTGAAGAGTTATTTTATCTTGTACAACATATAAAAGTGAAACAAAGTTATAGTAGTGCCTATGGTGATGATCATATTATTCTTCCAAAGTTTCGCAAATTTTAAAAGGTCCTTCCTCCTCTTTTTGTAGCTGATGATGAAACGCAATATGAAATACCGAAACAATATGAAACTTAGAGACAGAATCCACTTTAGGTCAGCAAAGGGCAAATCACTTCGCCCTACAAGTATACACTTACCTTACGAAAGTAACTTGGCTCGCATATCTTGAGCTCCCTCCCCGCTTTCGGCTCTACACTTGTATGTAAACTTTAAGGTTTCCTTTGGAGTTTGGTGGGTCAAGTCAAGTTGGACGGTAGTTTTATAAAAAGAGCCAAGGGCTTAAAGGACTGTTGAGCTAGAGCGAAGGACAGTGGGTCGAAAAACTGGATTGCAGTTGTTATTGCTTTTTTGTGTCTATGTTTTGGAGCTTAGTAAGTTAGAATTTTAAGTGCGGTTAGTAACAGACATATAACCATTTTAGAGGCTTTAGCTGACAAAGCGAATTTATTTAATAATGTTGCTTTACAGTCTATCAGACAAAGACTAAACTGACCTTATTATTAAAAACGAAATAACATTATTGTTTTTTATGTTATCTATCGTGTTTTTCTTTTCTTGGTTGCTTGGAAGAGATCGCTGTTAGCGATAAGGCCGCCACTTTTGGCACTAGTTCATAAGGTTATTTTGTTCTTTGTACTTTTTTCTGTTTATGGTACCTATCTATCTATTATTATGAAAACTGACGTGGTTTTGAAATATTTTAAACTTTCGCGACTGGTGACGTGACGCCGTGGTGATGACGTGGCTTTGACACTCTTTTGTTTGTTGTTTTCGGATGTGGCCGAAACTACGGAGTATTCGATATAATTAAAGGTTTGTGAAACAAAAATGAGTAATATTTTTTCGAGATTTGTCATATATTTTTCGAGAGTTGGTAGACTAGGTGGTTGATCATAATTCGCCCAATGTCGAAAATGGTAAACACATTGATACTCAAGTGAGGTTGACGGAATACGCAAGAAGCCAGCCGAGTACTAGAAAGTACCCTAACAAAGTGCTATGTGGCACTAGTGCATAAGGTTCTCTTTTTTTTTATGATGTGCACAATAAAAAAATTATATCTATCTATCTATCTATCTATGGTTTCCTATACCGGCACTTTAAGTTAATTTTAAATATGAATCCACGCTCTGTGACACGTGAACCTAACATGCTAACCACTGAGCTGTTATCGCTATACCATTTTGTAGAGTTCATCTGGAAAATTTTGTAAAACTGCCTACCTTTTTCCAATTAATTATTCAGTATATTATCCACTAAACTGGCAAGTATTACGAATCTTATTATATTACAGATTTTAGCAGCAAAATTAGTTTTTTTCATTTCTTGCCATGCTAGATCTTCTGTTAAAATCTGAATCATGACAGTGAAAAAAAAATCCATCCCATTTACATTAAAAAACTCATTCCAATTTTAAATTGAAAACACAATCAGACGAATAAAAAACTTCATTCCAAATATCGGATTCGTTTAAAAACAATGCTAATTATTGAGCGTCGCACGAGGCCTGTGTTGCCAGCCAGTACCTAGTTTTATTTTTCTACTAGTTACGCACCGTGACTTTTCCCGTTATTCCACAAAAACATGTTTCGTTATTGACTAGCTAACCCCTGCAGTATCACCATCTTTTTGCACCTATTTTTTTAAATTAACAAATAGACTTGCTTTTGACCGCTATCTCGCTTAATGTTAAGTGAAAATATGGTCTGTAATAGAGCACATTTTTCTAGGTGAAACCGATTTTTTGTGACTTTAAGGCACCTAAATTGTATCTATTAGGGAACATCCCTCCATCCATTTCATTTTATTCCATTATTTAATTAGTCATACCATGCAAAAGCGAACCATTTAGTTACCGTTTCCATCTTCGACCACATCGTCGCTTAAGATCAGATGAGCTGTGTTCAAACATCTAGCCTTTCAACCATAAAAAAATTTTATAACTAAGAACATTCCGTTTTGGTGTGTTCAGACAACTTTGCTTGTGCTTGGCATCTTCGACTACTGTGTCACTTAACATCAAGTGATCTGTAGTCAACGATCGGTCAATCATAAAAATGTTTTTATTTTTGCCATTCAGCCACTAAAACGATAAAACATGACCAAGGAGGTTTCTATTCATAGATTTAAATGAAATTAAAATAATAATGATGTATTTTTCTTTACATTCTAAACAAGGACTTTCTCAATAAATTCAGATCGGTAAACTAAATCGTCCAAAATTGATCCTAATGCATAAAACATACACACACAATGTCCCATTTAATTGAGTTGAATATTTAACAGGAAATAAATGAGCTTTTGGCGGAATGTGAGCGTGTGTGTGTAAAAAAGGGCGTTTTCGTCTATATGCCAAATAAAAATGAGGCCGTAATGTCCGGCAGCGCATTTATTGAATCTGCTGTTCGAATGGAAAGCGGCACAAGTACTAATTATATTTTTTAAACATAGTTGTATTATATATTAGGATTCTATGTGAAATATTTAACGCACATAGCGAGAAAGAATATATGGAAACAGTTAAAAATTATTAGCAATTTTTTCATTTTTGTAACACATTCCACACAGCGCCATCTAGCTTCAGACTAAGCAAAACTTGTATTATTGGAGAACTGATAGAATACTTACATTTTTTTAAATAGATTATAATATATTACATAACGTAACTTATAATAGATTAAAACACGTCTATATTTGTCACATAAATGTTTGTCTTGGGTGGGAATCAAACCAACAACGCCGCACCTCTCAGGTCAGAATATAGATTAACTGTCGAATGGGCTAAAAAGGCTATATTACTAGTAAACATGCGGTAGATATACTAGTATATTTGAAAACTCCCTTCACTTCATTTGAGAGCCAGTTCCACATCAGGTGAGCAGTAGTCAACCACTTAACCTGTCAAAAAAAAACTATTTGAACTTTAACAGACCTTTATTAATTATGATGGCAACACATCCTTTATACTATTATGATTTAATCGACTGTTTATTTTTCATACTTGTCTTCTGTATCACCTTTAGTTTTTCCATCGAATTATTGCTTCAAACAAATGGTAAATAGAGCCCTCAAAGGTTGGTTTTCGGAGAGTGTGCATTTGAACTGCACAATGTGGTCCTCCCTGCACCTTCGTACCAGACGATCAGACAAACGCGACCCAAAATGTCATCCGTACATGGTGGATGTTCCTCATGTTCGCACAAAGCGTTTTGATTCCATATTTTTCATTCGCACAGCGAGATTGTGGAACTTTCTGTTGAAGTCTATGTTCCCTGTAAGGTACAATATCGGTGTCTTCAAATCTAGAGTTAATAGGTTTCTTTTATATTTTCTTTCCGTATTGTAGGTGTACATAGGCGGCGGCGACCTCTTACTATCATGCGACCCGACGCTTGTAAGCCACTTTTTCATGTATACGAGTATAAAATAGTTTCCGTAGAATTAAGTTTCGTAACTAAAAATCGAAGAACGTCACAACAATTTTAGAATATTTTTAGCTATATCAGATTTCGTCGAGTAGTATTTTAATAATGATACCTTATTGTAATAAAACACATATAAAGATTTAAATTGTTTCTTTTACAAAGCGATACCAAATTTATTGATCAGCCCAGTAAGAAAGTTTAATTATTACAAAAATAACAGGGTACTTAGGTTTCGATGCAAAAAGTGACTTAAAAAGCTTTCAAGTGTAAGTTATTTCTTGATCAAGATTTCTGGTCAAGATAGGCCTTTTACATACTACAACTACACCAAATATGAAGTAACTACCTATTCAAGTCGTCGTTGTTGAACTATGTCACAATAGGTTCCATTGTACATGCACATGCCCTTAGCATTCCATAGAAATATTGAACAGTCTACTGTGACAGAGTACTAAATGGTAAATATTAAAGTTCAAGAGATTCCGGCATTTTGAGCCGAAGGTCGACGAGATCTGCGCCTGTATGCAGGTGTCTAGCAGTGACTAATGCAGTACTTATATTGATGTTTTTTTTTACTTATTTATTGGCGGCCCTTTGAACGCATATGGAGTGACTTCATTGTGGTAGTAAATTTAACATTTGAAACAATAAAAAATTTAGGTTTTGCCTCATAGAATTACAAGAAAAGGAGGCCTTAGTAGTTTTTAAAACCATCTTGACAAAACTAGATATGCGTCTTGTTAAGTTTTTTTTTGTATCGTATACGTCACACAAATTTTATGATTTTTAGGACTTTTTCCCGTGCTAAGTACAAGTAATAAAATTTATTACCCGAGGAGTCTCATTTGAGATACACATACTAAATTGTTAAATTTAAACAACAGCGCAAATTTTCAACACGTGACGTCACAAAGCTCGAGACTCATTGTCACACATTGTGACGTCACACTTTGTTGATGTTCACTCCAGTTAACGTGCGACTAAGAAAATAATAAATTAAATCAATCTCTAAAATACAAGAAATTAAGGGCATAAAAATTAAAATAATGATGGTAATTACTAATGTATTTAAATTGGATGTGGATGATGATGATAAATGGAAATTTTTGTGTCAGTGTGACTTTGACTTTTAGACTTTAATATTATCATTGTTGATTACTAACTATATTCAATTTAGATTTTTTTAAATTTTTTGAAAACTGGAATTATGAACTTACCCTAGAAGTAAACCAAACAACCGATATTCAAAATTTAAATGAAGCATCGCAATTAGTGCGCACAGACGTACGTACGCGTACACGCAACTACACTCACACATTTAAAAAATGCAAATAAAAATGTCCCGATCAAAAATGTGTGAAGGAGTCACCCACACATGCATACGGCACACCACAATTCAATATCGCTTGTCATTCGACGTAGCGTCAGAAAGTAACATGGATATAATGTTTCCTGGTGCAAATTTATGATTAATTAGCTTTTTTATTTAATTTGGTTTGGCTTTTTACATGTGAATTATCTTCTTTTTAAATTAAATTACGAAGGCCTACTCACAACGATGCGTGACAGTAGGTATGCAATAGTATCATAGAAAATTATCACATTAATCAAAAAAGATTCTATTAACTCTATGCTCATTGGGTTCTTCAAAAGGCATGTTAATAGAATCTTAAAAGGTCGGCAACGTATTTGTAGTACCCCTGGTATTGCAGATATGTATAGGCGACGGTGATTGCTTAACATCAGGCAACCCGTCAGACAAAAAAAAAACTCTATGCTATGCCAGAATGATTATATAAAAGTTATATACTCTATAATGAAGAAAATTCAGCAGTTTACAAATTATAACAGCCCTGTTGGTTCATTGGTAGTATGTCTGCTTCGAGAGCTGAAAGGCGTGGGTTCGATTCCTACTCAGGGCTAACACGTCTCGGTGTGCTGTATGTATTTACAAAAAAAACGTATTCAAGTATTCTATCAGTTATCTGTCTTCCTTAGCACAAGCTCTACTTAGTTTGGAGTCAGATGGCGCTGTGTGTAATGTCCTACGATATTTATTTATTTATTTAAAACTAGAATTACAAACACATTATCTTACAAATATATTCTTACTTCAACATAAAATTGCATAACCTTTGCAAAACAAAAACTTACCTGTACAGAATCACTAATTACCCACCTCAATGCAACTGCATAATTAATAACAACTCTGCTAACCGTACAAAAAAACCTGTACGCACACTGCGCGCCAGTGTGCGTTCGCGCACACCATTGTAACTGCCTATATTATACATCAATCGTATGCTTCACAGTGTGGCCATGTGCAACTAAACGTATTTAGGTCAATTGTCGATATAAACGCATCGCCGGCCGTTGCTTTTTTGAGAGAGAGCAACATTGCTCTCATGTCTTTCTTTTTAATCTCGTTGTACTTTAGGCGCCACGACATGTGTCTTGCAACCGAATTATATAAAGTCTTAGTTGAGGGAGCCACTGTCGTACACTCTGGGCAAATGCAAATGTTTGTGATTGCACATTTTAGTTCCGATATTTGGTCACAATATACGATGCGACTGAAATTTTGTACTCTTATGCAGACCGTGATACTTAAACGTTTTTAAAATAGAAAAAATATTTTTTAATATTTTATTGTTAACTAGTGACCCACCTTGGCTACGCATTGACTATTTATAAGGCTGTTGAGCCAAACCATCTAATGTCTCAAATTAATGTGCGCCAAATCAGCAATGCCCTGTAGTTTTTACTACTCAAAGTTCTGTGTATCGCTGTAATGGTCAGGCGTTATCTCTTACCATCAGGAGAGCGTCTCGTTCGTGTCATTGCATTTACATAAAAAAAAATTAAAATATAATTTTCATTAACATTTTCAGTAAATAAATATCGAGGGACGTTGACACACAGCGCCATCTGACCCCAAATTAAGCAAAGCTTGTACGTTGGAAGTCAGATAACTGATAGATTTTTTTTTAAAGCAGCGGCATTTTTTTTTGTTGCCAACTATATGTATTTAACAAGATATGATATATTTTTTGACTGACATGGACTAGACTTGACCAAGACTGGACTTTGACTACTTTTTAACTTATGTAACTTGAAAATATCAAAACACTTGACACTGGCAAATGCACGAAATGCGACGCCAAAATAAAAAAAAACAAAAAAGGTATAAAAAGACATTAATGGCTAATGACATTACTTTTATATACTGTACAAATTGCAGTGTCTATATGTTCTTGAAGTTTCCTTTTATAGGGTAATAATAGGTTTTTACAATACTTCTTTTCCGGCGTAGTGCATTAACATATTGGAAGAGCCTTGTTTCTTTTTGATGGTTCCCTTATGCGGTAGGTTTTGTAGTGATGATAGGTCAGTGGTTAGCGCGGTTGGATTACACACCGAAGGGCGCGGGTTTAATCTCAATAACACTGCCGAACAATGGAAATGTTGCATGCGCTATAATAGCTTTATACTGCTAAATAAAAAAAATACTGATTAGTACTTGTTTTGCTTTTCTTTTATTTTTCTAAAATGAAACAATGCTTGGACTACTGCTGGTTTGTGTGTAGAAATGCTTCCGACCTCAGAAAAACAGAAGACAAGACAGCGATCTCATAAATCAACCAATTGAATTTAGAATATAACTGTCATTAAAAAAACCGGTCAAGTGCGAGTCGGACTCGCGCACGAAGGGTTCCGTACCATTATCTATAAAAACGGCAAAATAAAATCACGTTTGTTGTATGGGAATTAAATATTAAATATTTATTTTATTTTATTTTTAGTATTTGTTGCTACAGCAGGAATAGAAATACATCATCTGTGAAAATTCCAACTGTCTAGCTATCCCCGTTCTTGAGATACAGCCTTGTGACAGACGGACGGACGAACGGACGGACGGACAGCGAAGTCTCAGTAATAGGGTCCCGTTTTTACCCTTTGGGTACGGAACGCTAAAAAAGAACGAGTGCTCTTTTAATGTTATTAGTATTTATAATTCCTATCATATAAAAAAAACTTTAACTTATCACAGAACGTTAAGCTATTTTTCCCCTTATTTATTCGTTTGTCGCAAGATATAAAAATAAAAACACAGAAGCGAATAATTCCTTTCTCGCAGTTGTTATATTATGTTAAAACCAAATAACAAAACTGCCAGCGCAAAAAATAACTTTCAAGGATTGGGAAATAAATTCTAGTTTGCCTCATTGAATACCGAAGTAACCTAACAACATTAAACTTATTATTTACGTACATGTCAACTCCCTTCGAAAACCGTAACCAGTCTGCTGACCTTTAAAGTGTTGGATAACGTTCAATAGATACTCTTTCTGATGCAATGACACTTCAAATTACAATCATTTCGAAACTGTATTTTGCTTGTTATTTTGGTAAACAATTTTAACATTTGTAATTATCGGTTGATGTAGACAATTAAGGGTAGATTTCCTTAGCAAGAGGTCGTCTAGATAGGTACCACCGCAGTATCAGATACTGTGCCGCCGAGCAAGTAGTGTGTAAACATTACTATGTTCTGATTTGAAGGGTACTGCAAAATTACAAAGCTGTTGAAACTAGCCATGGAATATCTCAAAGTAATGAGCTTCAAAGCAGCGATGCCCTGGACTTTGTTTTGCTGCTCGACATTCTGTGTATCTCTGCAATGATCAGGGACAGGTTATATCTACCCATCAGAAGAGCTTTTCGTTCTTCTCATCGCTTTTACATAAAAAAACTCGTTAAAAATATGAGTTGTGTGTCGCCCCGTTGTATTTTTTTCCAAAATTATCCCCGTTGTATTTTTTTTTTTTTTCGAGTATTTTTGCATAAAAATAGTGGTGTTTTATTCATAAAGTGCTGAATCACAAGCGCGAGTCAGTGTGGGAAAATGATATAATGTGGTGAAACAAGACTTTTCGTGTTGCTTCCAAAACTTCATCGAAGCTTTATAGTAAAGTAGCCACCACTTTACTAACGCGTTACTGGACTTGACTGACACGTACTGGACTTTGACTATAACTATAGGTACGAGGCAACTTATTTTACTTATGAAACTTGAAAATATGAAACACTTGACACTGGCAAACGCTCAAAATGCGACGCCAAAACCAAAGAAAAAAAAAAAAGATAAGTTTTGACGCTTTAAAAGTATGTTAAAAGAACAACTAAAACTGTTACATTAAAACTATATACCTACGTAAATGTACATACATAAGGTTCATGGCTTTAATTTACAAGTTATGTCGGAAATACAGACGTCTCCTTGACTTTTGCCATACTCTGGCCATCTATTCGATGTATCGCAATCGACCTCATGTATTTTGACAAGACGTACTTAATTTCTTTACACGGCAATCGGCGATGCAAAAAGTTTAAAGGCTGCAGCACACTGAAGGCAAATTTAATGCGAATCAGAATATCATATTCTGTTATGTCATTGTGTCCATTTATATGTACATAATTATAATTCGTCATTTATTTTGTTCTGTGCGCTCAAAGTTAAGTACATGACATTTTTTTACTAAGGTTCTATTTCTAAACTTACGGACAGAATAGAAACTCTTTATTATGCACATCAGAAATAAAAAAAATGTGCAGAAAACAAAAGAAAACCGGTACGTACTAATAAGTAAACTTTTTTTTTTTTTTTTTTTTCTTTTGTTTTGGCGTCGCGTTTTAGCATTTGCCAGTGTCAAGTAATTATATATTTTCAAGTTTCAAAAGTTAAATAAGTGCCATCGTAGCTAGTTTTAGTCAAAGTCGTCTTTGTCAAGTCCAGTTCATGTCAGTTGACTCTAGTCATGCTTTAGTAAAGTAGTGGCAACTTTACTACAAAGCTCCGATGGAGTTTTGGAAGCAACACGAAAACTCATGTTTCACCACATTATATCATTTTCCCACACTCGCGCTTGTAATTCGGCACTTTATGAATAAAACACCACCATTTTTATGCATAAACACTCGACAAAACACTAGTTTTGGAAAAAAATACAACGGAGCGACACGACTCTTCCCGCGTTCCCGCCAAAACTCCATAAGTAAACTTACTGAACTACAAAAACGGTTTGAACCTTCACCGTGCGAACGATATATACTTTTTACATGAATTCGGTTGAGCAGTTAGATTTTAAAACCATAATACCTAAAACCTAGCCGTGTTCGAGTCTAGGGGCATGGAGTTGGGTTTTTTAATTGTATTGTTTTTTTTTTCATTGTTGACAAACTAGATGTTTGACCACAGCTCACCTGATAAGTGTTAAATGAAGGTGTGGTCGAAGATGGTAAACAGACCTGGCCTGGAATGGACCTGAGTCTCAAGTGAGGCTGCCGGAACACACCGTTAGGTGGTTGGCGACAGTTTTTTAACTTGAGGGTGGTAGCTAGCCAGCCGAGTACTAGAAAGTACCCTACCACCATGCTATGGTTTCCTTCACCGGTAGCTCAAGCTGATTGTTGGGGTTTGAACCCACGCCCTTCGGCATGTGAATCGACCGCGCTAACCACTGAGCTATCATCGTTATTTGTACTTGTAGTGTGCTACAGGGTTTAGTTCTCTACACCACATATCGGCAGGTAAAGACTTTAAGACAAAGGTCGGTAAACAGGTTTGAAATCAGGATTCAATCGCTTTTGCGCAATATGCCTCATTACTTACCAACGTAGTTTTTTCGGTAAAATATGTTATTACTGAACTCTGGTACGGTCGATTTTTTTAAAGTATTGTCAATTTTATAATAAAGTACTTTTAATTGCTTGTATCGAATGTTTAATCGAGATTTTGTATAAGATTATTCCTTATTAAGACGGTCGGAAGATTTTGAGCTTTGGATACTTTCGGTATCAGCACTTGTGATTGCAATCTTTGATTGCAAAGTTTGAGAATATGAGGTTATTTTTTTTAATTATGAAAAAAAATATGTAAGGAAATTTTGTGGTATATTATTACTAAGGATGTATCGAGCGCTAATTATATATTTTATTTACGTATCGTATTTATTTAAGACTTTTCAATATTTTAAACAAAATATTTTTTTAAATTATTAATACAATTTAGAATCCAGATCTGCAAGAAAGTTACTGAAACATAGTGGCTAGAGCAAAGCTACTTTTTCAGGTCTTTGCATTGATTGAAACATAGCCACTACAATATTTAAAATGTCAGTAACATTAAAAACTTAAATGTTAATTGTTGTAATAAATATATATTGTATTGATCAATATATTTTTAATTTTATGTTTTTTTTAGATTTATTGTGGTCTTTTGTTCTCTGTACTTTTTTTCTGTTTGTGGTGTGCACAATAAAGAATTATCTTAAATAGAAAAATATACAGAAACAAATAAATAATTATTCCAAACCCCCAAACTAAGCAAAACTATGAAAGTCAGATAGCTGATAGAATACTTAAATACTCTTTTTTGGTTATACATACTCATAATACATTAAAAAAAAAACAAAATATATTTTTTCAATTTATTTGCCTTATAACATATTCAGATAATTTAATTCAGTTAATATTTTAGTTCTTGTGTCTGAAATCATAGGCGAGTGTCAAAACGTTTATGTAAGTAATACCGATTTAATATGTTAAAGTCAATTTGGCTAATGATACCCCACGCTTTGTAACATAATACCTACAAACTAATTTGGGCCTAATTACAACAGTGTATAATATAATATTTTAATTGCTAATGTGTTTGACCTTACATAACTACGTTCACTACAAACATTATATGTACTTTAGAATGGCAAAAATATTCTAACTTAACCTCAAAAACATGTTTACTGGCAAGTGACATAACAATCAAAATTATTACTCATTTCCTGGATTGCGTTGAATAAAAATATTAGGAAGAAAAGTTAAAGAAAATTTTTTTTTTTCTTTTGACTCGCAATATTAATTAAACGACTCAACAATATCTCTTGTCTGTTCTTAGTTAGTAACCAGTTTCCAAACCTGGTTGCCTGGCAAAGATCGCTTTTAGTGATAAATCGACTTGTGGCGTTAGCTCAAGAGATTCATGCTAATTTGTAGTATTTCTGCTTTAAAAGCTGTGCGTGATTTCGATTCCCACCCAGGACAAACATTTTGTGGTATAAAGAAATATTTGTTCTGTGTCTGGGTGTTCTCTATATTTTATAATTATGTTTTACAATCAAACAATCTATAAATATATCAGGCTCCATATAACAAGCTTTGTTTACTTTGAGACATTCGATGGCAAGTCGCAACAGCCCTGTTTTTGATAATTGCCCGAATATGTGCAGTTCACTTTGATAAATTAAATAGGTCGATGCTTGAAGGTAGTCAACGGACAACAACTAGTGGGTCTTAAAAACAAATACATAATAAGTTACAAGTTCATCCGTTTGCACAAGCACTGTATTTGCACTTTGCGTTTATTTTTACGGCAAACTTTACAACCGCGACCCAAATTTCTTCCAACTTGTAAATTGATGAGCTTTTACCTAACATATAACAATGTGAGAAATTACACTGCTTTATGCAAAAAACAAATAATTTATTTGCAAGAATACACGTAGATAATAAATAGATATTTTTATGTTTTGAATAGATATTTTGAGAATAATCTTAATTAAACAAAATAAAATATCCTAAATTAATACCATTTACAGATTTATACAAAAAATTGTAATACATACATATATACGAGTACATGTAATAAATTCGTATACGTGCCGTTACTGTATATGTATTATATATTTTTTCAAAAAACCATTTATAGACATTGTATCTTCATTATTTGTCGGTTTGTCTGTGCGTTTGTCCAAGCTAATCTCAGAAAATCAATGCGGTTTTTACTGATTTACATTTTATGTTCGTTTACAAAATATTAGTAATAACTGTGTGTGTGATTACGTGCGTGTGTTTATTTGTATGTGTGTGTGTGTCAATGGCATTTAATTATTTTCAATTTAAATTTAAATCATTTAATACAACTTAGTGAAATGTTTCTAATATCAATCTAATGAGCGTAGACATTGCTACGCCTAGTCGTAGACAAGTCTACGCGCATTGTAGCTAGTCTACGTGCTTAGGTCTCCCAACGTAGCTACATTTCTACGATGATTCATTTTTCTATGTATAGATACAAGTTAATGCCAGTTTTTTTCAATAATAAGTATTGATAGAGTCATCGCCATGTAGCCCCAAAATCTGCCCTTTATTTTTTCCAAGTGTTTTCCTAAATATTCTAATGTGGCGATGAGCGAAAAGATTGCGTAGCAGAATGATTTCATTTTCAAAAAAAAATATGTGTTTTTCAAGTGCTTACATATAAAAATAGTGGTATTTTATTTATAAAGGGTCAAATTACAAGCGCAAGTTTAGGAAAATGTATGTTGTGAAACATGACTTCGTTGAAGCTTGTAGTAAAGTGGCCATTTTACGAAGGCTTGACTGGACTCGATCTAGATTTACTTTTTTTTTTTATGGTTACAGGCTAGTTGTTTGACCACAGCTCACCTGATGTTAAGTGAAGGTGTGGTCGAAGATGGTAAAGCACATCCTACTTAGTCTGACCTTGTCTGTAATATGTCTCAGATTTACATGGTCTGATTTCCCCATGCCCATTTTTCTATCGGATATCCAGAAGCTCAAGAAAGCGACATCGTTTTATGGTTGACGTTCCAAAAACGCGAACAAAATGATTTCGGTCCACTTACATTGTGCGGACCGCTAAATAGTGGATTGCGTTGCCTGAGTGGGTAATTCCTGATGAAGAATACTTTATTCTGGGTATCTCCAAGTCGAGAGTGAATCGGTATCTTCAAGGCAAACGTGACCATCACCTCCATCTTAGACAAGATTATCACTTAACATCAGATAAAATGGCGGTCAAACGCAAGCTAATTCACTATAATAACAATAATGTTTTACTAAAAAAAATTGTAGAGATGCTTCTAAAAAAAGTAGGTATTGTTAAACATCCAGCATGATTTTCAGCTTAACAACAATGGGCCTAAATGCATCAAGTAGTTCTCTCCATCGGACAACAAGCACTTCACAAGTCTTTGCCCCAAATCTTGCAATGCGTCCAACCAGAAAGTGGCACAGACAAACATGCATCTGTGTATAAATAAGATGAATGTGCGAAGTCAGGGGCGGGAGTGTGTATGCTCAATGATGTCATTATCTTTTTTTATGAGTGTACAAACTGTCATACTCATTCACACTTCATAAACAACCAATAAGGCATAAAGATTTTTATTAATTTAAAACTATAAAATTACCTTTTCACGCCGCAACAGTAACAAACGTAATTAATATCTGTACAGTTTAAAATACTTATATATTGTCAACATTATATAATATTACTTTTGTGTACGACCCAAAAAAAAAACTAAAATAAACATTTTCGCTTCAAAAGACCCGCTTTTAAAAGTAGTACCTTTACCGTGGCGACTACTATTTAATCTGTAGCCCTACTTTCACATTCTCGCTTTATAACTAATAAAACACACCTTCAAAGAAATCACATAACCGACTTTCCAAAGTTTCGGTAGGCAGACAATTTTTTTTGTTGCGTCACATTTGCTTCTGTAGGTGCAGAGTGACCTCGATGCACACATGCAAAAATTGAACTCACACATACGCGTGCAAAGTGTGCGTGAACACTCACATGTATGTTATCAGCTACAGGGTGTTCAAAAACCCAATGACACTTTTTTAATTTTTATCGATTGTTACCATATAATGTACGTATTAAATCAAAATTATAGGTAGTCGTAATTCTTTTAAGCATCACATGTGATTATGTGCAAGTTAATTTAATTTTAATTACTGTACGATACAAAACAGTTAATGTCGCAAGTTGTAAAAACAACTTGATTTATTAATGGACTTTTTTAATATGAGGATATGTTTTTCTTTTATGTCTTCTTGTTTCATCTTTTCCGATTTATCGGTTAATGGTTTAATTAATAAGTTTTGGTGTTGCATTTATTTTGATTACAAACTAGCTTGCGCCCGCGACTCTGACTCCACCGCAGTACCAGTTATTGTGCCGATAAGCAGTAGTATGTAAACATTACTGTGTTCCGGTTTGAAGGGTACTGCAGCTAGCGAAATTACTGGGCTGTTGAGACTAACCATCGAAAGTCTCAAAGTAATGAGCACCAAAACAGTGATGCCCTAGACTTTGTTTTGTTACTCAGAGTTCTGTGTATCACTGCAATGGTCATGGACAAGCGTTGTCTCTTACCATCAGGAGAGCGTCTCGTTCGTCTCATTATTTTTCACATAAAAAAAAAGCCTCCAAAGTAGCGATGCCCTGGACTTTGTTTTGTTACTCGGAGTTTTGTGTATCGCTGCAATGGGCATGGACAGGTGTTATCTCTTACCATCAGGAGAGCGTCTCGTTCGTCTCATTATTTTTTATCTTAAAAGTAAAAATTACTAAAAGTATAGATTTGCATATTTAAATTATTTTTCTTTTGTGAAACACCATGTAGGCGATCGGTGCACAAATACGTTCGAAATTTCCTCTCTCATCTGATCGGCTCATAATAAAATGTGGCTTTTTTATCACTATTTACTTTTTTATATACAACTTTAATCTGTATGTACACTGTACATAGCGCTCATTTGCATCAGTTGGAGGTAATGAATCGCTTCGGGACTGTTTGTTTGTTTTGTCTAGCAAACACTTTTTTTGGCACATTTTAGTGATGCATCTATAATTTCCAAAGCCAAGAGTAAATTAAAAAAAATGATGATGTTTGATAGATGCATCATGACAGTGATCGGCACATGTTAGGATGGTGTGAAATGTATTAAATAAATAACTCATTAATCGTGACAAAAATCCCTTCCAGGCTAGGTGTGATTTACCATCTTCGACCACACCTTCACTTATCATCAGGTGAGCTGTGGTCAAACACCTAGCCTGTCAACCATAGAAAAAAAAGCAGTATTTTTTTAATTCGCCAACGCTAATCTAATTGTAAAAAACAACACATTTATTTGACAATCTGTTATTAGAAAAATCTTTGTTATACCTGGCCATCAAACTTTGATAATTTTTTAAAAGTTAAATGAGACGGCTTTCCGATCTGAAAAAATCAACAAATTCTTGACTATGGTTTTCATGATAATAATATATTTAAAAACATCCAAAGCAAACCCAGCCGAGTGCATTAGTGCTGCGACCGCACCGTTTTTTGTGGACGATTTCAACTAAATGCATTTATTCATTATATATTTATTATTTTCGTTTTTGCGGCCGCACTTTGTTTCAGGCAGACACACTTATTATACCTATCGTATATATATTTAATTATTTGTTCGAGCTGCTCAGTAATTTATAGCTGAAGCTGAATGTTTAATTTATTTTTTTCGTATTTCATTTTGAAAACGCACTGACGCAGACGTTTCTGGTTGGTGTTAATTTTTTTATTACTTGATATATTTTTATTCTCTACGCTAAAACGCCAGTCAACTTGCAAGCCTATACCAACAAAACTTGACTAACTATTAAAATCATTAAGCTGTGCACTAAACAATTTGTCTATTCGTAGCAGATATATCAAAGTCAAAGTGAAAGTCAAAGTATTTATTGCTATGTTGTGTTACATTAAGTTCTTCATATTTAGGTAGAGCAACAGCTTAAGTTCAGTACGATATTACAGGATCAATGTTATGGTAATCGTAAAATTATGGTATTTAATTATATAATATATTAACAAAATCGAATCCGGAAAATTAAATTAAATTGCATAATTTAATTGTCGAAAAACATATATAAAAAATGTTAAAGTTTATCATTTAAATTTATCGTCAAGAAAATCATTTATTTTAAAGTATCCCTTATCTACTACATAAGAAAATTGAATAATTTGCGTTTAACTATAGAAATACTTCCTGACTCCAGTATTGATTGGCAGATGATTGTATATCAAAGGACCCATACCACGTACACTCTTACCAAAACATCTGCTATCTGCTTGATATATCTGCTCTATAGATAGTAAATTACAGAAATAAAGAAAACGGGGCAATTATGGGCATAATTAAAGTCCAATACAATCTGACAATTAAAGTGATCAAAATGTTTTAGATTAATGTTCACCTTTACAAAAAAAAACTACAAAACATTCACTGTGTTACTCTTTCTTGTTTTACCGCGTAGAACAAAATGTATGTTATCATCCACTTACCACCCGCCGGCGATATATATATATATATATATTTTTTTATTACGTATAGGCCTGCGTTTGATCGCCAACTCGCCTGATGTTAAGCGAAGATGCGGTCTACGGTGGAGTACGCTCGCCTAGAAGAAACCGATTCACTCGCGACTTGAAGGCAACCAGATTGTATCTATCAGGGAACACCCACTCGGGCAGCAAATTCCATTGTTTAGCGGTTTGTACAATGAAGGTAGACCCGAACCCTTCCGTGAATAGTCATACCTCTCGTGGTAACGAAATAAAACTAGAGCATGCATACGGTTTCGCGAGTAGAAATACTTTTATTACAGCTTGCGTGTTTGTAATAAAAACAAAAAAAAGAATTTCTGCATTTAAAGTCCAAACCGATCTATTTTTTCAGCTGCGTATAAACAAATTCCTTGACATAATTCCTGTGTTCCATTTTCAAAACGTTTCACAAACAGCACATCTATTTTTAAAATCAGAACACAAATGCACCAATGAAAAGAATGCATTCAAGAAATTTTGAATCTCATTCGACTTTTAAACATGTTTACTTTTATCGCCAGATACGTTATTAACGATGTTTTTAATAAGCAATCGTTTCGATATGATGCTATAGTTTTGGATGAAACTATGACTAGCCATGATGCCTGTAAAATAGATTCATAAAGATTATGAAAAAATACTTACGAAGTATTTTAATAGTATGTTACACTACATATGTGGTAGATCTTGGAAGTAGACCGTAGGTTCTGCTAGGGTTTCAGATAATAATAATTTACCGCCAAGCAACTTGCAAATTTGGGAATGATCTTCCTTTTTCTGCATTCCTGCGCAGTTACAACATTGGGTTCTTCAAAAGACGTGTTAATAGAATCTTAAAAGTAAAAAATATATATTATTTTGTTTTTTTTTATCGGTCAATAGCCACGTGTGGCATAAACAACTAGTTGTATGCATACATTACTATATTTTGGTTTGCAGCGACTTTAAAACTAGCCATCGAATATTTTGAAGTAATGAGCGTCAAGGCAGATGCTCTGGACTTTGCTTTGGTACTCAACATTTTGGGCATTTTGGGCCCCGCTGCAATGATAAAAAACAGGCGTTGGAACCTAAGCATAAAATAAATAACTTAATATTTTATTGATAACATCAAGTTAGATATTGACTTACATTTCTAAAAATAAAATTAAACATGTCAAAAATAACAAAACATGTCAAAATAATACCAAAATATGTCAGTAAGAGCTAATAATTACTCATTAATCATTTAGGCGTATCTTAGTTTTAATCACTGGTTAAAGTCAGCACATAACTACAGATGAGCAATTAAAAAGTAACAAAGAAAAACAAAATCAAAGTCAGCGACTTGAAAAAATGCAATGTTCATATCACAACAAATTTGCGCTGACCCGGTTTGTACGTGCGAAAATCCTTAAAAAAAGTCCGCTCGGCCAATCCAAAAATAGGACTCTCACTCTCAACGGCCAGTGTTTTCTTCTTTTTGCCTTTTTTCATGTGATTCTTTTTTCGCGCGCTCGATAGAAATAGTGACGTATTTTTTTCCAGTTTCACTTTCAATAGTGCTCGTAAAAAAGCAAATAAAGATCGTTAAAACTCGTTTGGACTTTTTGTGGCGGCTTTTCAGGGGTATTCTATTTTTTTTTTTTTAATTTTTCCGTTCAGCCTATTTCAGTTTAGGCAACTTTCGTGATCCCTGAATTTGTGAACATTTTTTTGTTTATTTTTTATGACAGCTTTAGACATTTTACGCTGGACTTTTTTATCTATTGGTTTTCTGTATACTGTAGTTTTATATTAGTTCGGCAATTTTTATATTACAAAAAAAATGTAAAATTTGAACAAAATTAACATAATTGTATTTATTTATCTGTTGGCTATCCTCATACTATTGTTCCTGTTGTATTAACGTATATTAATTTCCTACCCCAGGAAGGAGTTAGTGCCCGAGATTCAGTTTTCTTGTTCGGGTGGTAACATTCCCTTTATGCAATTTTAATTTTTCTTGGTGTGTCAAATAAATAAAGTATTATTTTTAATTGTTACAAGCACACACTATCATTTTTTAACATGGAGAAAAACTATTCCTGTATTTTTTTTTTCTTTCCGTTGTTACAGTATTATGGTATCGCACGTTTTGTATTTGCCTTACATGATTAGATTTAAAGTGATAAACTTTAAATCTAATCATGTTAACATTGTTGAACAAGTCGATATGAAACAATGGAAGGCACGGTTGAGTCTAAGTAATGTCCCATTTAGAGTTCTGTAGAGTTTTGAAAACAAAACTAAAATTAACGTCAATTGAATAATAAGCCACACGTAATTGTTAATACTAAAAAAACAATGTAACGACACGATTCTTTCCCGTCTTTATCGGAATTCTCTCTTCACTTTTAGGGTTCCGTACCCAAAGCGTAAAACGGGACCCTATTACTAAGACTCCGCTGTCCGTCCGTCTGTCCTTCTGTCACCAGGTTGTATCTCATGAACCGTGATAGTTAGACAGTTGAAATTTTACAGACATAACACAGATAATGTATTTCTGTTGCCGCTATAACAACACATACCGAAAAACAGAATAAAACAAATATTTAAGGGGGCTCCGCACAACGCATGTGCTTGTCCAGTGCAGTGATACACAGAACTTTGAGTAACAAAACAAAGTCCAGGACATCGCTGCTTTGGCGCTCATTACTTTGAGACATTAGATTATTTATTAGTCTCAACAGCCCTGTAACCGGAACACAGTAATTTTTACAAACTACTTCTTGGCGGTAGAGTATCTGGTAGTGCGGTGCTATCTGCTTAGATAACTTCCTGCTAAGGAGATATACAACCGAGTAAAAAAACTCGTTCTCGCAATATTTAATTTTTTTCAATATTTTGCATGTGAAAAAAGTAATAGAATAGTAAACAATAAAAACATCAATAGATCCACCTATGCCCCCATCATCAAGTTTTTCATAAGCACTGGCAACATTTTACGCGCCCTCCAAAGGTGGTACATAAAAAATCTATTTCCTATCTTTATAGAAGTCATCAAATTTACGATTAGCTACGAACGCCTCCAGACCGCCGTGCCGTCAAAACCAAACACTAAAATAAGCTCTTAAATCTTAACTACCGGCCTTAACTTAGATCTATAAAATGCGAGAAAAAAGATAACATAAAAGCATCTGCATAGACGCTACAACTAAGCGCGTCACGTCCTCCCTCGACACTCACACAGAATGAAACGGCACACTAACACAAATAAGTAATAAAGTACGCGCAGTAATATAAAACTAAGAAACATCAACATCTTGCCCCCCTCGCACCCACCGACCCCCCAGGGGTAATTTCCCCCGAACTTACTAAAATACTAAAAACGGAGATACAGGGGGAGGTTCACCCCTCGTTTTCTTATGCAAGATCCTTATATTTTAACCTAAATGTTGGCGCTACAGATTCCGCGCTCGGCTTTGAATTACAACGATTTTTCGCGTAGTTTTTGTGCAGAAGGAAATGTAAGGAGTACTTCCGCCTGCTTTGCGATGCTTTCGGGTGACTTTGTACTTTTTTGTGCACACACTTTATTGGATGGGTAAGTATGTATTAGCAAATTACATTACTTAGTTTCACAAAGAGGTCACCCCCGAGTCTAAAATTCACTCACTAACATTTTAAATTTCTTTTTTTTGGTTGATATGCTAGGTGCTTGACCATAGCTCACCTGATGTTAAGAGACGGTTTGGTCAAAGATAGTGAAGTATACGTAGCCTAGAATAGAACTGGCTCTCGAGTGAGGTTGCCGGAGCAAACCATTAGCATGCTTAGCGGCGATTTTCAACTTGAGTGTGGTAGCTAGCCAATCGAGTACTAGATAATAATATGGTCTCGTCACGATATTTCCTTCACTAGCAGCTCAAGCTCATTGTTGGGGTTTGAATTCACGGTTTTCGGCATGTGAACCGACTACGCTAACCTGAACTATCATCGCTACAAAAATTAAATCAACGCTCCACAAACTCCCGGCGCCGTGGTCTTTTAATTTACTCATAATGTTAGTGAATTTTAGGCTTGCAAGATACACACTTAATAATATTCACAAACATTTATAATGGATCTTCAAACAAGATATATAAACACAATAAAACACAAATGACAAGCCATCATTTTTGTGTTTTATACATAATTATTTTTGTCAGGTAAACGTAACTGGATGTATGCGGTTTTTGTACTCAAGAAACAAAACTTAGTTTTATTATATTTTATAACTACGCATATACCGTTGAAATAAAAGGGGGTTTGCGAAGAAAGTTCTATACTGTTATAATTTGTATAATTTTTTACAGATATTGTTAGGGCCACAAATTGAATTATTTACGAGGGACGCCGCGGGCAATGCTAGTTGATTATATAAGACCGTCATAGCGTGATTCTAAAATACTCATAGTTCTAGTTGATAGAACCAATAACTTGTCTAACAATGTCAAACCTTGCTATATCTGGTTACAAACACACATATTGCTGCAGAAATTAAAAGTATTGAAGGCATAAAAAGCTTTCAGATGAGTTATAATGATAAAGGTCGCATGTAGCTCTTGTGAACGCTTTTCTTTAAAATTGATTACAGGCTTAAAAATAGAGTTGTGTTAATAACGTCTTCGTTTGGCGTAGTTCTTTCTAATCGTCATACGGGATATTGCGTGATGCTGATGGCATTTCCGAACATCCTTATAGCGTATTCGATTTCAGGAAATAATGCAATGTAAATTTCATACCAGTAACTTTATTGCAAGTAAGTGCACGCGCCGTGGATATATTGTCTTTCACCGCGTAGGCAACACTAAAATATGGATACATCTATCTCGTTTCCTCAAGTGGAAATACTTTTCTCACGTGCTAGGCGGGCGAGGAAATATAAAACTAAATTCGTAAGCAACTAACTTGATAATAATTGTAGTTTCATCACCGTCATCCCTCAAGCTATGATAGAAGTCTTTTTTTAATAATGAATAGTGACACAATCAACATTTTTTTTAATAAATATGCTCGCTTTCGACCAATTTCTCGCCTTATGACACGCAAACAGCGATGGCGAAACTACATAATGGTGTTTTTAAGGCTAGAGTAAATAGATCTCTTCTAAATCAACGTGCTCCATCCACGACCGCATCGTCGTATTCCATCAAGCTGGTACTTGGTGGTAGATCTCCTTAGCAGGAGGTCATCTAGGTAGGCACCACCGCAGTACCAGATATTCTGCCGCCAAGCAGTAGTGTGTAAACATTACTGTGTTCCGGTTTGAAGGGTGCTGCAGCTAGCGAAATTACTGGGCTGTTGAGACTAACCATCGAAAGTCTCAAAGTAATGAGCACCAAAGCAGCGATGCCCTGGACTTTGTTTTGTTACTCAAAGTTCTGTGTATCGCTGCAATGGTCATGGACAGGCGTTATCTCTTACCATCAGGAGAGCATCTCGTTCGTCTCATTACTTTTCAATTAAAAAAAAAAATTCTAGCAAGTTGACGGACAAACGTAGTTCTATTTTATAATTTCAAAATAACCTACAAAACTTTCTACAAGTACTTCATTCACCCTTCACATAAACCGCTATCAACAATGACGATATATTTTATCTTGAAATAAATTAGTGGTTCCTTGCATTCTACTGTTAAAAGTTTCAAAATTGCTGGGTCGCTTTAAACTGTTATGAGGAAAGCAATTGAAGCTGTACAGTTGTATAAAAACCTCTAGATTAGAAAAAAACCCACAAATCAAGTAAACAAACTCAAAGTTTACGAACCTGTAAACCCTACCATAAAGAAGTCCGTATAAAAAAACTAACCCATCTTCAAAAACACGCACTGCAATAATACTTTACTACTGAACCTGTACGGCGCAAAACATAAGCATTTTACAACTTAACATAAAACATATACATATAAAGTAACATCTCACGCGAGGCGAAACATCAAAAACTCTAATCAAAAACATAACGACCCCCACCACCCCATTAAGCCGGAAAACTTTCAAGAACCCCCCCTTGGCCCCATCAATATTCTTAGTAGAATATAATCAATTCTTAGCGAAAGAAACAGTCTCTCTGTATTGATAAATGAGAGCTCCCTTCATATTTCCGCGTACCCCCGGCTCCCCCACCGCCCCCCGGGGGGGATCTTAGGAACGTGCAAGATAGTAAGCAGTAGGGTTGGCAGGGCTAATGAACTTTTAAGTTTTTAGGGGGTTTTCTTAGGGGTCCCTTGATTTAGTATGCATGTAAGATTTTGGCTTGTTTGCTAAGGGAGCTGGCGGGCACCCAGCTGCAAAGGAATATGTTGAAAATGTTTGAAACGACTTTTGAGTTTACCGAAGTTCAGTTGTCTCGAATGGAAATATTAGTTAAGATCATCACCTAATGAAATATAATAAGAAACATCATGGTTTTGACACATTTGTTTTTGATTATATGCGATATGATTACACGTGAGTAATTCATAAATAAAATAAAAGTGGAATAGTTTACTGGCGTGTAATTTAGATCTCATCTTTTACTCAAATTTGAAATAAAAAAGGATTGTTAAGAAATAGTGATCGCGCGGTCATGGTTCCGGGTCAACTATAATAGTATTAAAATAAAATTTTACTGTTAAAAAATACCGAACCGTACTGATCTGAGTATTTATTAAAACTACCACTAACCTCAAGTTCGCTTTAATTCACCGGTACATTTAAAGTAATAATCAACTTTCAATTGCGTAGCAGTATAACTAAGAAAACTATTTAAAGTTATTCATAATTGAGTTTACTGCTGCAGAATGCTACCACTTAAGGTACTGTATCTGAAATATGACCTATATTTTTATTAACAACTTAAGAAGGCTTATAAAATTCAAGCATGACCCTTAAACATCCTTCACGTTTAATAAATATAATATTTCCTTAAGTACGTCAAACAAAACGTGGAATTTGAATAAAAAGAAATCCGTAATTAAGTCGATTTGTATACGCCAGCCCTGCTACGGCGTAGCAGGCCTACGCCTCGTAGCGGCTACGGCGTAGGCGCTAGTGGTACCCCCCTCCCTCTTATAGAACTTTTTACAAAGAACCACGCGAAATGAGTGGATAAAACATAGGTAGCTTCACTTCGTTGTGGGAAAACTATTAAATTGCGCGGTAAATATCTTACTGTGAATACGGTTGAGTTTTGGCAAGAACTTGGAAAACCCGTATAGCTGCGTATCATCATTTTTCAAAATACGTATTTTTAAGAGTATTTACATATAAAAATAGTGGATTTATCAAAGTACCGAAGTACGAACACGAGTATGTGAAACTGTGAAAATGTGCAAACATTTATTTTCGCATTGTTTCCAAAAACACCTTCAATGCTCCTAGTAGGGCATTACCGGACTTTACCTGACTCACTTTATATGATCACCCTGACTGTGACTTACTTTACGTGAAAGTAGCAAAATGTACAAAGTGCGATGACGAGAACAAAGAAAAAAAAATTTGTTGAAAATTTGTCAACTAATTTGTAGCACAAAATCATGCTAGAAACTGCCTACACATTCTTACAACATGACATGCTTTCAACCCAATAAACTAACCAGGTTCAATAGTGAACTGCCACACAAATCATTTATTATTTTATAGCTCTTCAAATCATGAAATTAACAAAAATTAAAACGAGATAATAAATATTCAATTTCATCAAAAAGTGGCAGCCGAGTTGCGAGCCCGTCTGGCTTCCAATCTGGAGGTTCTGGGTTCGAATTTCACGGCATGAATTTTTTGTCTTTTCTAAGCTATTATAGTATTCTATAGCTATGGTTAAATACTAAATAACAGCCAATGTCAACACAATCGTCTGTCATCGTTTTTGGGTTTGTTCCAATAAAACCCTGAGTACAAATAAAAAAAATCATAATTGGCACATAATCAACTAAACATAATGATGTATTTGGAAAAGCATTAATTTATGGAAATTTTTAAACTACGTATACAATTAGTTTTATCTTTACCTCGTATAATAATCTACGTGAAATATGTTACCGATAAAACATAAATAGTAAATTTACGGTTCAGAATTGAACCCGCACCTCTTACTCCCACAACCACACAGTCACTAAGCCCGCGCGCTCTTATTTTAAACAACTACCGCCTTTATAATACATCCAGTTTCGCGACTAAATATCAGCGAATGTAGCTGCAAACTACGATCAACCGGTTTTGATACTTCTGAGAAAAAATAAATCAACAATTATGTAAGTATTTTTTTTTGTATTACATGTAGAGCAGACATTCATTAAATATGATGTCAGATCTATAACAACACTTTTCTGATAAGTAATGTATTTTTAATAGAGCAAATTTGACTAAATTTATCTAGTATTTCAGTTATATTATACCCAAACACCTGAGTTAGTAACATCTTTCAGAATAAGTTAATTGCTCTTGCCAATAAAAAAAATAATCAAAGAACATGTACAAAAATAACGATTTTACTGCAGTATTGGTACAGATATCGATAAAACATATACTCAATTTATGACATGTGCAAGTGAAATCAATTTCTTCATTTTGTTTCAAATGTTATGTAGGAATTGTGGTACAAGCGACCCGAAATAAAAGTTAAAGAGTCATTACAATGTTAGAAAAGATTAATGACTGCTAATTTAAAATAGCGAGCCTTGCTTTTCTATGAGCAAAGTGAAGCAGAACAAACGTCATAATTATCAAGTATCACGATTTGTGGAGCGAAGTACTTCCGCGTGCCGTATTTACAAGTATTGTAAGTATAGAATTATATATTTTATAACGCCTGCCTCCCTGCCACCCGCGCGAACTAAGTCTTTGCGCATCTTTCTATCCCCACCTTTTTGCCCGCTTCTTTTAAACCACCCGTCGTATGAACCCCTTCTCCCCATTCGACTAATTTCGGGGTACAACTGAAGAATTATTCCTTGCCAACTAACCCCCATGCGACTTTACACCCTAAACATGAGACTATAAAGTTTACAACGTATTTCATAACGCACACAGTCTTGGGACTGTATCTCTTCACTTTGAAAACTAATTCCGAATTAGAAAATGGAAACAAGTACTGGCGGAAGACAAAGAATTTCTGCATCTTATTCGTGCAGCACAAGGTCGGTTTTTGGTATGAGTGTACATTAAAATTAGAACCGTTTCGTCAAAAATATGAAATTAAAATCTTCATACTAGCGAAAGAAGTTTTAGCATCTTTGTTTTAGAGAGAGATGGGGGATGGTGCATTAGTCTCGCTCGCTCAGGGTGGCAGGGGTGGGGGGTAAGAGATGGGTAGTTTGAAGTAAAAAGCTGGTTTCTTGATCAATGCGGGGCGCATTCGGAATTAATCATAACCGAGTATTTTCGTCTATTCGCGGAGAAGGGGAACGAGGTGAGGGGAGGGAAGCATCGAGAAATCGTATTCTAAATGAAAATACGGCTGTTCCTGTTTACATTTTGTAATAAATTGTTTTAGTAAAATGTTTGCGTGACGCTGCCTTTTGCGTTCCTTATTTACGTTCTCGGATTATTACTGGGACGCAAGTTGCATCGCAGATTGTATTCTTAGATGTTTTGCTACACGTTGTTACATCTGTGGTCATTAATCTGGTCAAATGTGACTCGGTCTTATCTCTCCACATCTATATTCAAATGTCTTCTCCGAGCAAATCAAACCGCATATAAAATGTCTTTTCATTCATTCAGCAGAGGTCTACAAAATAAACTCCTCAACACTCCACTTTTTGGTTTTCAATAGGTTTTTTTTAAAGCAATGTGATAAACTAAACGCTCTCCCGATAGCAAGAGATATCGCATACCCATGAGCATGGCAGCGGTACACATAACTTTGCAAAGCAAAACAAAGTTCAGGGCAACGCTGCTCTGGCGGTCTTTAGGTACATTAAGACATAAAAAAGAAAAAAAGGGATAACTCATTAAAGTATTTCTGCCATGAGATTTATAAACAAAAAAAATTAAGTGTTTATAGCTCAGTGGTTAACGCGGTCGGTTCACACGTCAAAGGACGTGGGTTCAAACCCTAATAATGCTCGTGAGCTGCCGGTGAATGAAAACATTGTGAGGAAAAGTAGTAATAGAGTACCTACTATCTAGTGCTTAACTGACAAACTACCATTCCAAGAAGAAAATCTTTCGTCAAGCACCTAACAGTGTGTTACAGCACCCACACTCGGGAGCCAGTTCCATTACAGGCTAGGTATGTTCACCATCTACAACAACCCCATCACTTAACATCAGATGAGCTGTAGTCAAACACCTAAGCTGTCAACCATACAAAAAATAAAATTCTCAATTAATTAATAAAATAAATTAAAAAAAAACAAGCCCAACTAAAGGACAAGTGGTCACATTTTGATACGGTGTTTTAAATATCTAATGAACTTTAACTTCTTAGTTATTAGGTGAGCTGTGGTCAAACCTAGCTTGTCAATCATAAAAAAAATCTTTTCATTTGACTATGGACAATAATAAAACAAAATACACTACTAAAAACAATTAACTGTGAAACCTCACAAAATGCTTAAAAGTATCAGTTGCTCAATATTTGATACTAGTAGCTCGCCCGGGCTTCGAACGTGAAAACCAAACTCGATTAAAAATTTAAATATTGGATATGTCACTCAGTGATAATGTAGCATTCTAATGATGAAAGAATTATTCAGATTGCTCCAGTAGTTTTGGAGCCTATTCAACACAAACAAACAAAAATCAAATCTTTCCTTTTTATAAAATTAGTACCTATAGATTATCGATTACAAAATAATCATGGCCTTAGCAAAGTAAAACTCGCCATATGCGATATTCGATAACGCTATTAGAAAAGTAAAAAAAAAAAAATGTGCGGGATTGATATAAGCTGCCCACTTGACATATGGACAGCATAAGTCAATCCCGTAATGTTACTTTGTCTAGACTTTCAGGTGTTTCTGCAATTTATTTGCGCCTTGCATAAATGCAATAGCATTCCTTTCCTCGCATTTTGCTACAGCATTCTACTTGTTGTGCTATAACAAAGAAATAAGAATTGAAATACTCTCTTAAATATTTATTTTACGTGAAAATGATGTGATGAGCAGGCCACTAACTTGATAGTAAGCGTAATGTTGCCTATATGTATGCTTCGACAATGTTGAAGTCAATCTTACTGTCTTAATAGTACATAATTTTTTTTACGGTTAGCTGGCTAGGCATTTGTCCGCAGGTCACCTGATGTTTAGTAACAGCGTAGTCGAATATGGTAAAGTCGACGTGTGAACCGACCGCGCTAACCACTAAGCTATCATCGCAACAAAAAAAAAACTTGCTACAAAAAAGTTTAAAAATAGGTTATAGATTTCTTAGAATATTCTTATTTGCCTTGGTATAAAATGAACTTTTCACCAAATTGTTTCTGCGAACTAACTACCAGCTAGTGAAGAACCAAACTTCCTTAAATTATTTGCTAAAACGGAGATAAATAAGTCGGATTAAAAGTTTACCTTTGAAACCTTTTAAGGGATGTACCTACAACTGAATAACTTTTACTTTGTAGTAGATGTCCTAGCAGGAGGTCGTCTAGATAGTTACCTAGGCGATCTAGACTGCAGTATTAGATACTCTGCCGCCAAGGAGTAGTGTGTAGGCATTACTGTGTTCCGGTTTGAAGGGTACTGCAGCTAGGGTTTTTTAATAATAAATAAGTGATATAATTTCTCAAAGGGATCGTATCCGAAACGAAGTTATTCGCCAGAGAACTAAAGTCACCGACGTAGCTCAGGGTATTAGCAAGCTGAAGTGGCAATGGGCTGGACATATCTGTTGCAGAACCGATAACCGCTGGGGTAGACGTGTGAGTGGAGATCGCGGATTGGTTACTTAGCTTAGGACGCCCTGAGACTCGATGGAGTGACAGTATACATAGGACAGCTGGCGATGGATGGAAGCGAAAAGCCGAAGATCAGGCAGAGTGGCGTGTCTTGGGAGAGGCCTATGCCCAGCAGTGGACTTCGATAAGCTGATGATAATATTGATGATAGTAAAATAATAATTATTGTGAGATATTTCATACACCGCCATCTAGCCCCAAACAAAGCAAAAGTAAAAGTCCTATCTGAAGACTAACTAGACCTTTCATTGAATTTTAAGCGCACAGTGCCACGTCACGAGCATAAACAAAAAAAAAACCCTCATCGTTAAAACCTCAAACACAGGTCACAAAAGACATGTGTCAGAAAAATAGGGTTCCATTCACGAGGAAAACGAAACTTGTTGCTTACTAAGAACTGTCATGTCATAGTGTTCCGTCAAACGAGCTAGCGGCTCAGAAGCGGTTACGTTACGACATACTAAAAAAATATTTTTGCATATTCCTGACATTTTCTCACGCAACTTACGACCTTAACGTGGGAGCATGAGATTCCTTTTTATTTTTCCTCGTTTTTTTTCTCTCGTAAGGGGAAGGAAACTATTTTTATTTATCCGTTATATTTGGCCACTCATAGCTGTAATAATATTGTGAGTTTGGGTAGGATGGGATGCTTTAGAATATTTACGCGAGATAAGTAGTTTACTTGGTAAGTCTGTTTGTAGCTGGATACGGGGATGATATTTTTAAACAGTGATCGATAAACGGAAAGGTTACATTACAGATTTTAGTTGAGTTTAGGTGCGTTGGCACCAAAACAAATGAGATTAAAAATGTTCAATGTCAATTCAAAAAAGGAGGTAGTTCTCAATTCGTCGAAATCTTTTTTTCTTATGTATTATGTTCTCGTATGTTCACCGATTATTTGAAGACGCCTTAACCGATGGGAAATTTATTTTTTGTTTCAATGGGTATACTTTCCATGTGTTCCCATTTAAGTTTTATCGAAATCGGTCGAGCGGTGTTTAAAAAAATTAAAAAATTGTATACATCGATGATATTTTCGTTTACTCCGAAACCTTGCCGTTTCATTGAAGCAGTGAGTTTAGTTGGCCTAAGGGTCACCGAGTCGGTTTTTTAATCGTAAATTTATACTTGTACTTAATAAAATACAACCAAACTGCTCAGGTTTTTTTTTATTAAACTTACGTTATAAAGGCGAAAGCTTGTAAGTGTGTTTGTAACTTCTTTACGCTTTAACAGTCGGACCAATTTTGATAAAGTTTTTTGTGTGTTTCTGAGTAGGAAACACATAAACAAGGAAGGTCTTAAAGTAATAAGCACCACATGAACTTTGTTTTTTTTTTACTTAAAATTCTTGGCACCGCTGCATTTATCCAGAGATGGATAGAATGTGGCGTGTGAACCGACCGCTATAATCACTGCGCTAACTTTTATTCATATTGAATACTACTGCTTGGCGGATGAATAAATGGTAAAGTTATTATTTTCCAGCTGGACTCTAGAAATAAATTAAGCTCATTCTAGAGGAAAAAATAAATAAATAGTTGATGACAAAATTTCTTAACATTCAATGGTCAAACATCACCGTGCGGGTGATAATGGTATCACAGATTTAGATTGAGTTCTGTTCGAGACCAGGTGACCTTATCATCTTTGGAGAGTCTCGTTCCTCTCATTACACTCTTATATTAAACTAGCGGACACCTCGCGGTTTCACCCGCGTAGTTGCCGTTCCCGTGGTAGTTCAGAGACAAAAAGTAGCCTATGTCACCCGGGGATAGTGTAGTATCACATTCATATCGGTGAATTAATTTTTGAAATTGGTTGAAAAATACAAATCTTTCCTCTTTATAATATTAGTATAGATAAAAAATCTTCGACCACACCATCACTTTACATCAACTGAGCTGTGTTCAAACACCTGAACTGTTACCTTGAAAAAAATATACTTGATAAACCTTTCCTATCTAGGTATAACAATATTTGAGAGACATCTCAAAATAGAATATTAGGTTTCGAGTAGAATTTTATTATAACTTACGTGAATATATTTTTACACTGCTTCTGGGAATCGTGTTCAGCGTCAACGAATACGATATTTCAATGGCATCGCCTAATATTTTAAAAATAACTTCAGCCCGGTACAATAGCACGACGAATCAAAGAGAAACAAAATATTCTACACTTCTTTATTGATACTTTACCCGACACTTGTCGCTTCATTCATTCAAAAGACTATCCGTAATGATTTCAATTCAAATGAAGTGGAAGAAATAATTCACGAGTAATCTCATCTAAACTCATTTACAATTTAATGGACATTTTTTTTATGTGAAAAATAATAAACAATAATAATAACGAACGAGACGCTCTCCAGATGGTAAGAGAAAACGCCTGTCCATGACCATTGCAGCGATACACAGAACGTTGAGTAACAAAACAAAGTCCAGGGCATCACTGCTTTGGTGTTCATTAATTTGAGACTTTCGATGGTTAGCCTCAACAACCCAGTAATTTTGCTAGCTGCAGTACCCTTCAAACCGGAATACAGTAATGTTTACACACTACTGCTTGGCGGCAGAATATCTGGTACTGCGGTGGTACCTACTTAGATGACCTCCTGCTAAGGAGATCTACCACCAAGTTAATTTTATCTAGTTCTAAACCTAATTTGAAACATTGCACTTTTGAACTCATGTACGCTAAATATTTTACTGAAGACATCGCCAAATGATATTATTTTCTCATTCCATTTTAGAATCCTTGCCAAAGAGAACAACCCCGCAAAGTCTTCCAATAAATATTCATAAAAAAATCTAAAAAAAAACCTTCAAGTTCCGAAACGTTCGCGTCGCACGCAGCATCCGTAAAACCTTCTAAAACGAACTAAACAGAGCCCACGCCCGCATGTGGGGAATAATTTAAAAATACGCAAAATACGGCCACTTCACTTCTAACCAGGGGGTGGGGTACCCCCTCGTTTTGCGTATTTTTCGGTATGCGTGGCAGGTGGCGCGCACCCCCAAACGGGGGTTCGTTAAAAAGCTCCAGAGTACGTAGTATTATAAAAGTTGCGCCTACCGCGTGTAAGTAGTGCTGGTGTGAGGGGGGGGATCACCCCCTGGGGGGGCCACCTAGTTAGACAGTTAAAAGTATGCGGTATTAACAGAACGGAAATGAATATACGAGTAGGTACGGGTTTTTGGGAGGCTGCGTCACAGCGGGTTAGGATAATGAAAATACTTCAGCTTTTATTTCGTTTTTTCGAGGGTCGGTTAGTGTTAGATGTGCGCTTGTGTGAGTGTGCTTAGTTGGGTACTTATGGTGTTAGTATCGATTTTCGTGGCAGAAGAGAATAAATTAAACATCTATAGATATGTCTGTAGGTTGTGGACTCTTATGTAATCAATCCTTTTTTTCTTCTATTAACGTTTCCATTACAGTGCTGATGGGTCGGGCGATTTGAGCATAACCAGATATTAAATGATGGTGGTTGGAATATTGTAGCGAGATTTTAATTCGATACTTTTATAAATGTGTACTTGTCTAGCTTTTACTGGTAACAGCCGCATTCAGCTACTGGCGTTGATGTGTCGAACATAGTAAACGCACCTAGACTGTTGTGCGAACAGGTTCTCAAGTGAGGCTGCTGCAACACACCATTAGGTGCTTGGCGACGGATTTTCTAATTAAGAGTAGTAGCTTACCAGCCGATTACCTACTAAGTACAGACATAATTTCCTCACAATATTTCCTTCCACAATTCCTTTTTTAATTCTTTTGGTTTGTCGTACTGACAGATTACAGACAATCTGATTTTCGTCTTCTTAATTTATGCAAATAAAATTTTTCATTAACAATTACTAAAGTTAGCTCAGATTATACGATGCGGAAATATTTACAAAATCAAATATATTTAAGTGTGTATTTTTAAATTTAAGGCGTAACAAATTATCTAGATCGTTTATCTATTTTATAGCATTATCTTAGATTTTTATGAGTATGCTAATGAAAGTAATAATTCTTTTTCTGAAGTAGGTTATTTATTTATCTATTATTTTGGGTATGAATATTCTTGATTTTATTTCTTTGAGTGAAGCTACTGATCTATAATGTTGACTACCGTTACACACTTCCAAGGCTGATTGAAGCATGTAATAATTTAGACTGGGAGTGAGATGTCAGCACATACAACTTCGGGTACCAAATAGAAACGAGTTCTCAACAATAACTAGGTTAACCTTATCCTATCCTAGAGCTCATTACTCAATATTCAATTAAAATATTAGAAGATAACATGAAGGTCTTATTAATAATTATACGCATTAAGTTTTCCCAAACACCTTGTATTTCTAAGTTCTGTGTATCGCTGCAATGATCTTGGACGTGCGTTATCTCTTATTTCTATTGTTAAAGTATTCTTGAAGGCTACAATAACATTAGGATTTGAGGATACTTTTAAGAGTTTTCACAAATTAATTTTGGAAGTAGTTATACCAATTTTAATGGTAGAAAAACAGATAACAACAAAAAATATTCAAACACGCCAAAATGGGTTACCTTCTTAAATAAACTACACAATAGTACCATTTCGACTGTTCAAAGTACAAAAAGCTGTTTCGAGTCTCGGCTGAAACGAAACATGTGCTGATTGTTTAGGGCTCGAAATCCTCTTTTCTTATTAACAAACTGACAAAAAGACACAAGAATTTGATATCATAATTAAGGCAAAGTAATTTAATTATTCCAAACAAAAAAATCTCGTAGAATTTTCAAAACTATGCAGGTAATGATGATAGCTCAGTGATTAGCACGGTCAGTTTATACGCTAAAGAACGTGGGGCCGAATTGCAACAATGAATTTGAGCTGCATGGGAAGGAAAACAGCGTGAAAAAAACATGGCATAATGTTAAGAACTTTCTAGTATAACTCTAGAACTCTGTAGCGATGATAGCCCAGTGGTTAGCGCGGTCGGTTCGCATGCCGAAGGGTGTGGGTTCAAACCCCAACAATGAGCTTGAGCTGCCGGTGAAGAAAAACATCGTGAGGAAACCATAGCATGGTGGTAGGGTACTTTCTAGTACTCAGCTGGCTAGCTACCACCCTCAAGTTCAAAATCTGCCGCCAAGCATCTAACGGTGTGTTCCGGCAGCCTCACTTGAGAGCCAGTTCCATTCCAGACTAGGTGTGCTTTACCATCTTCGCCCACACCTTCACTTAACATCAGGTGAGCTGTGGTGAAACACCTAGCCGGTCAACCATTAAAGAAAAAAAAAATTGGCGGGCAAGCAACTTGAAAATCAGCTAAATTTAAAAATCTGCCACACAGCACCTAACGATGTATTTTGGTAGCCTCACTTGAGAGGTAGTTCCATTCCACGCTAAATGTGTTTACTTACTTAACTTTAGGGTAGTAAGTCTTGGTTGTTGTTATACGAGTACTGCTCAAAACGAACTATGTATCCAGTTGGTACCCGATAAGGTAAGTTTACTGACATACTGCTCTCAGACTATATGCATGCCTGAAATAATCAGAAGTATCTGCGAGTAAAAATGTAAACATCACTGAACGACGTGATCGGAATAAATAATAACATAACATCTTTTACAAAAATCTTTTAGAAGCCTTTGAATAATTTTTTTCTCTATTTTCTGAACAATTGTTAGGTCTCACGTAAACAGTGCTCATAATTCATAGCAAGGCGATATTTACAGCGGTATCACTAATAAATCAGCAAACTAAACCACAGATATTTTTGGTTATTTATGACTTCCAGTAATTAAGACTTTGGACTTTAACGACTGTGAAAATAAAGTTGTTATCGTGATATTTTGGTTTGTATAGCTTCGTGGCAGCGGAATCTTTTCTCTTGTCACTTACCACTAACATAACAGATTTTTTAACTATTAACAGGTTACGTGTTGACCACAGCTCACCTGATGTTCAGTGACGGTGTGGTTAAAGATGGTAAACCAAACCTAGCCTGGTATTTGAAAGTGTTTGTATATTTGTTAGTTATGTGTGTTGGTTTTTCAAGCTTAGTTGTATGAAATTTGGAAAGTAGATAGCTTATACTCTAGACTAATAACTAGACTATTTTTATCCCGAAAAATAGTCTAGTTATTTCCCGTAAATGTGGGTGAAATTGCGTGAAGAAACCTACATGTCTGAGAGTTCATAAAGCTTTTGTAGTTGTAAGAATTTTGCTCCTTGTACTTGGCAGACGTGATGAACTGTGACCTTACCGTTCTCGCAATAATACGTGGTGGTAATTTCTTTAGTCCTACTTAGGTTGTCTAGGTAGGTACCACCGCAGTATTAGATATTCTGCCGTCAAGCAGTAGTGTGCAAACATCACTGTGGTTCACTGGAGCTACAGAAATTACAAGGCTGTTGAGACTAACCATCGAATGTCTCAAAGTATTAAGACTTTGTTTTGCTACGCAAAGTTCTGTGTATTGCTGCAGCTATACATGCAATATCTTTTACCATCAGGAGACCATCTCGATTGTCTAAATATTTTTTTCCACAAAAACTTAAGATAATGTAGGGTGTAATCAAACATCTAACCTGTCAAACAAACAACAAAGCTCCTAAAACGGTCCATAATAATAAAGCAGCTCTAAAACTCAAAAAACAACTACCTCGACTACCCCTATTCAAACCTCTAAAACATCCGAGCTCCGAAACCGGGCACGCTCTCTCTAATGACAATTTCCCTAAAAAAATTCTAATTCACGCACGAGGGAGGCAGCCGCCCCGCCACCCTCCCCCGTGCCCTCCCCGCCCTACATATGCGAACATATATGTTCTATACGCAATTTTTGATCAATACTTAAAAATTAACCCAACCTCCCGGTAGTTTTTAAAATTACTCTGCGCATGTCATGATTTTTAATCAGGAACCATTGTGACGCCTACATTTCGAGCACACAGCCCCGCGTAATGTATATGTTTAAAATACGATTACAATTGTTTGCGTGTGTGCGTTGATTGGGTTTTTTTGGTAACTACATACTTATAGCTGATACGTAGAGCAGGGCTGAAGCCTACCGATTTATGGAGGCTGCGGGATTAAGCCGAAATTACTGTATCTTATTCGGATTTATGCGGAACAACATGAAATATGTTGGCGTTTTCTAAATCTACGTATGTTACCTGAATATGTGTTTTTTATTATACTTTTGATAAGTTAGGTGGTTTATCACAGCTCACCTGATGTTATGCGACAGTGTGATCGAAGACAGTAAATAGAAGCTAGCCGGTATGGAATTAACTCTGAAGTGAGGCTGCCAGAACACACCGTGAGGTGTTTCGGGGCAAATTTTTAACTTGAGTAGGTCCTTTGAAATAAGTTCATCCAAATTCTTAGAAACCTAGGTAATATAAACTTTAGCTACACGGGTTTATAAGTTCGTGGTGTACTTTGTCAACAGGGTCATTCGAGAACAACTTTTTCATTGGAAAAGCGTTTTTTTCAAGGTTATTCCCATCGTAGAATTTGTTCACAATGAGAGAACTTTGTTCACTCAAGTTTACGACCCCGTATACTCTAAATAATTACGTGGCTAAAAGTTTAAATATTTTTTTACACGTTATTAGTTGTGCAAGCATTTAGAAACAATAACAGAAAATTAAAATACATCCCAAAAAAAACACTAAAAATATTTTAGTTGCCTGGAAATTTCTTGATATCAATTATAATTAATTGATCATTATTTTTCTGTAGTTTGTATGTTATCTATAATATTTTGTAAATAGTATTATTATCTTTCTTAGTATTAATACGAAATATTTATGGCTCTTTATTGTGTGACATGTAACAAACCATAACAAGAACATTAAATCAGTAATTTATCAAAATAATTGTTATTCTGTTTTATTTTATTAATATTATAAGTTATAATAAGTAAACACCATTTAAATGTTATGTAGGTAGTAGTAGTATCGACTGTTTTCCATCCGCTTCAAAGTATTCTGTCTTTAGAGAGTTATCTTTTTCGGCCCTTAGCCAGTCTCGTCTAGTTTTTTCCCCGTTTTGTCAAGATCGTCCACCGTAGAATGCACAGTAAAATATTGGTTATACCTCACAAAACACGCTTTCAGATAGAAACAAAAATCAGGCCCCTAAACCTATCATATCCAAATCCATTCAGTAGTTTTTGCGTGAAAGAGTAACAAACATCCATCCATACTTTCACAGTTATCATACATGCAAAATAATTATTTTACAAGGCATTGTCAAACTTGACGACATCTGGTGGAGAGTAAGAGTAGCACTTTTTAACATTTTTACTTATCTTACGGGACCGTACCATTTTTATGATATAAAAAGTATCCTATATATGTTAATCCAGGTGATAAACGATATGCGTGCCAAATTTCATTCAAGTTCATTCAGTCGTTTTTGCGTGATTTATAATTATAATAAAGTTTATTTGCACATAAATAACATAAACCATAATTAGCATTCACACAAATTAAATTTTTCACTAAGATGTAAGACACTTGATGTAATTGAAGCCAAAGTGTAAAAAAAATAAATATCGAACAATTATATTTTGGGTCACTAGTCATCGCCGTAGGATACTCTGTGTTGCGATGATTAGTACTCTTCTGTTGAGACCTTGTTTCATTATGATCTTAAGGCTATTCACATCCTAGATAATTATTCTTAAGATTGAGTAAAAAACATCCAAACTTTCAGCTTTATAATATAAGTAGGATTAGTGACATTTACCAATTATTATAATTATAATTTATTATACGATAATTGTTACGTACCAAAAGCACATATTAATAATAAAACACATTTTACAAACTTCACTTTATACACAATTTACTGAATTTTTTTACAGAAAAATAAAAAAGCAAATTAAGTACAAAACAAGTAATAAGAATAAAACATTTCGAATTTAAATTAACTTCAAAGATTAAAAATAAATAATTAAATACCGCGTAATACATGTTTCAAAGTAACATTAATGTACCGGGAAGTGAGCAGAAAGAACCAGAATTCAAGTAAAACTGGGTCACAGATGTCGGTCAAGGAAACTGTAGATTCGAGTCTCTATTTAATATTACACTTCAATTATTTACAAATTCTAAAAATACTCTCTTAGATACTTTACTTGGTTATTCTACAATCAATTAAGTATTGTTTGAATGATTAACTCTTTATTGTACATACTAAAAATATATGTATTTAAGTTTTGGAGTTCACACCTGTGGGACGGCTCTGCCAAGTTTCAGCTTGAGGCTCTGGAGTCAGTCGAGAGGCGCGCTAAGAGGTTGATAGGCAATGGCACTTTGGTCAAGTCTCGGCTGCAAAGCCTCGAGCATCGACGTAAGGTCGCCTGTCTATCGGCTTTCTACCGGATACATTTCGGAGATTGTGCCTTGGAGTTGCACGACATGGTTCCCCCTGCCCTTTTTACTACCGGACGGCCAGACAAACGCGTCCGAGGCGACACCCGTACATGGTGGATGTTCCCCATGTGCGCACTAAACGCTTTGAGTCCACATTCTTTATTCGCACAGCGAGGATGTGGAACTCTTTGCCGGAGTCTGTGTTTCCCGAAAGGTACAATATGAGTGTCTTCAAATCAAGAGTAAACAGGTTCCTTCTAGGTAAGCGTGTTCCATCTTAGACCGCATCGATGCTTCACATCAGGCAGGATGTGGTCAAGCGCAAACCTATTCAATATAAAAAAAAAGATCAAAATAGGTACATTTCTTACAACTCTTAACAGTTCAATCATACCAATTACAATTTAGAACAACATACAGTTTGTATTTTCACTATTGATAATACAGTCACTTAAAAAAATTACAAAATGCTGCAAAAAATTACAACAGCTTACAGCTTAAAAAATACAATGTAAGATGCAGTCACACATAAAAAATTATTAACAATACAATATAGAAGAAATAAACTTAACTAACAAAATCAAAATCGAAATGTATTTATTTTCTAAGTACAGGTGTCAAAATGTTAATAAATAAAACGTCGCTTAGACCATACTTAACCCAGAATTGGATGTGCAAAAATTAGATAAAATAGTTACTATTAGAATTTCAAATTGCATAAAATAATAATTTCAAGTTTATATTATTCTGTTGGTTCATTGGTAGTATGTTTGCTCCAAGAGCCGAAGGGCGTGGGTTAGATTCCCACTCATTTTGTGAATAACCAAATGTTGTTCTGTGTCTGGGTGTTCTGTATGTATTTACAAAAAAAAAAGTATTTATGTATTCTATCAGTTATCTGTCTTCCATAGTGCAAGCTTTGCTTACTTTGGGGTCAGATAATGGTGTGTGTGCTGTCCTGCGATATTTATTATATTTCAAATGTAATGCAGTAAAGAGATGCACTCGAGATCAAACGTTTAAGATAATACAGAGCCACCATCACTTGCAATTAGAACATGCAAATAAAAACAAAAAGAAAACTCGAAAATATCAAAGAAAACGCTTCTAATCTGAAATTCATTCACTGTCAAAAATAATGAGTGTTAAAGCAAAATATTGATGTAGCGTAGGCCGCTACGGCGTAGTACTACGCTACGGTTCGTAGCTCGTAGCCGGTTTTTCTTCTTATTATATTAGGCACTGTTTCCACGAGTGAAATTGTTGCAGAGTTAAAAACTCCCGTTGAAATTCCTATTTTTTGTTCTTCAAAATCTCGGACCGTAATTATTTCTGTTAAAGGTTAATTTTATATTTTACTTCTTAGTTTTTTTTAACCGCTTTTCAAACCATTGGTAAATAATAATGTCGTTCAGTGGAGAAGACTTTCGGATCGAAAAGCTCGATCCAATGATTTAAAAATATGTATTGGGTTCTTCAAAAGACATGCTAAATAAGCTTAAAAGGTCTGAAACGTATTTGTTGTGCCCCTTGTATTATAGATATCCATAGACAACGGTGATTGCTTACCATCAGCTCGTCTGCTTGATTGCCACCAATGGCATAAAAAAATGAAAAGACAAGATCATCATCAATCATCAAAAGTCATTTGTGTTTGGCGATTTTTGACAGCTGCGGTGTGTTTTTTTGTGCGCGATTATGACTTGGTGATAGAAATAATCTAATGTTAGGGGCGGCGTGATCAACGATGGTAATCACACTTATCCTGGAACTGAACCGGCTTACTATTGAGACTGCTGAAATACATCGACAACACACACACACACACACACACACACACACACACACACTTGCGCGCACACACACACACACACACACACACACACACACACACACACACACACACACACACACACACACACACACACACACACGGTACACACATGCAACATGCTTGGCAACAGATTGGAAATCTGTTTTTTGTGCCACTGAACTGGCTTTCTATTGAGGCTGCTGGAGCACATCGTTAGATGCTTGGGTCAGATTTCCTTACCACCATGGTATGGTTTTGTCACGATAGTTTATATATTGCTATAGTTTTACTGCTTTTCCACCACATGCCGCTCTTTAGTAAATAAATATATAATTTTTAGGAATATAGATTTGCTACAAAATGTAAAAAAAATATTTTTAAAAATGTTTTTGTGTTTGGGTTTTTGTACCAATTAATTAAAAAAATTGGATGAATCTTTTGTAGTTTTGTTTCAGTGAATCTCGGTGCTTATCCGGCTGATAATATAATAATTTGTAGAAAATGGAAAAGCTTGTTTACTTTTTTGTCTGCTATAATAGCTTAGTGGTTAGCAAGATGGGTTCATACACCGCAGAGCGTGGGTTCAAACTCCGATAATGAGCTTTTTTTTTTTTTTTTTTTTATACATAATAGGTTAGCGTTTGACTACACCCTGCCTGATGTTAAGCAGAATGCAGTCCAAGATGAAGCACGCTTACATAGAAAAAAATCTGTTTACTCTAGATTTGAAGACACCCAAATTGTACTTCACGGGAAAAACAGACGCCGGCAGAGAGTTCCACATCCTCGCTGTGCGTATGAAGAATGTGGAATCGAAGCGCTTAGTCCGTACGTGGGGAATGTCCACCATGTATGGATGGCGCTTAGGCCTAGTCTGCCTTGCCGTCCGGTAATAGAAAGGGGCTGGCGGAACCAAATTGTGCAATTCCGTGGCAGCTTGAGCTGCCAGAAAGAAAACACTGTGACGAAAACATAGCATAGTGGTATTTTTAATACTCGACTAGCTAGCTACCACTCTCAAGTTGAAAATCTGCCGACAAGCACCTAACGGTGTGTTCCGGCAGCCTCACTTCAAAGCCAGTTCAAATTCAGGCTAGGTGTGCTTTACCATCTTCGACCACATTGTCACTTAAGATCTGGTGAGCTGTGGTCAAATACCTAGCCATGTCAATCATAAAAAAATAAGAAATATCTAAATAGAGTAGTATTATGTTCTATATACAATTATCTTGACAGTTTATGTATTCTGGTGCTCGTAATCGCGCGTGGAAACGGCTACTTAGCGGAAATCTTTAGGGCGCTATATCGATTTTTAAGGGTCACGTCTATTGTTACGTTTTGATGTTATTATGCTAATTAGGGTGTAAAAAGGTGATTTAGGGAGATTCTAAGAGTAGGAGAGCTTCTTAAGTAACGTGGGAGATTTTTAGGTTATACTATAAATGTACCAGCGTTAGCCTATGCTGGCTCATTGGTAATAATATATCTGATTTAAGAGCTGAAGGCCGTGAGTTCGATTCCCATCAAGGACAAACACTTTGTGGTATGTTCTGTGTGTTTTAAAAGTGTTTATTCATTAAAAAAAAGTATTCTATTAACTGGCTTCCATAGTTCGAGCTTTGCTTAGTTTGGGGTCAGATGGCGCTATATGTAATGTCCTATGTATAAAAAAGTTAAAAACAATTTGTAAGCGTAGTGATCGTTTCGGTTACATTAACTAGTGCAAAATAATAATCATCATCCTCATCAGCTCTTTGCTGTCCACTGTTGAACGTAAGCATCTCCTAATACATACCAGTGAGTTTGGTATTAAATAATGTGCTGTGATTTTATGTAAGCGTCCATTTGTAAAGTAGTGCTAGTCTGTGAAAATCGGCAGCCATGCTGAGACGGGCCCGTTCGGCATAAATTACAATACATTATAAAACAATTACATTACGTTAAATAATCTAGGTATCTTTAAGTCGAGAGTAAATCTTTACCTTCTAGGTAAACGTGCTCCATCTTACCGCATCATCACTTAACATCAGGTAAGATAGCAGTCAGACACAAACCTATTTAATATTTAAAAAAATACTATTTTGTATTTTCCTAATTTGTATTTATGTATTGTGTCGAATAAATTTATTTTTAACTTGGTAACATTTTCGTTTTGAAAACTAAGTAAGCTTCAAATTGTTAATACGATCAGAAGTTTTGACGGAAACGCGGAAAGCGTCGTGTCCCCTCATTATATTTTTTTCCAAAATTAATGTTATTTCGAGTGTTTGAAATAGTGGTGTTTTATTCATAAAGTGCCGAATTACAAGTGTGGAGTGTGGAAAAGTGATACAATGTGGTGAAACATGATTTTTCGTGTTGCTTCCAAAACTCCATCGAAGTTTGTAGTAAAGTCGCCACTACTATAGGTACCAGACATGACTGGACTTGACCAAGACTGGACTTTGACTGCGACATTTAAGGTAGACATGAATTGCAAAAACCAAAGACAAGGCAGTACGGCTTAATAGCTTTAGCCTGCCCGATGGGGCAAATTAATAAAAAAATACGTTTTTTTACTTTACGGTCGAAAAAAAAATTTAAAAAATACAATGAAATATTTTCATTTTATTGTATTTACATTCAAGCAGTTTTAAAAAATTATAAAAATTGAAGTACTGATTTGTAATGAACTCTTCATTCTACTAATATTATACATATTGTGAAAGTTTGGATGGATGGATGGATGGATGTTTGTTACTCTTTCACACAAAAACTACTGAATGGATTTTGATGAAAACTATATTTTTATCCCGAAAACATGTAGCGGGAAACACCGCGGGGCGCAGCTAGTATGTAATAAATTAGATATTTTTAATATTAAAAGAATGTTCTCATGAACCACAGACTGCAATACAGAAAAGCTGCACAAACTAAAATCCTCGCACCGCCGCCGTAAACCGCACCCCGCATTTGCTAAAAATTAATAATTACTTGAATTCCGCTCTCATAGAAAGGGATAATGGCAAAAATGTATCGCGTACCCGCTAGGAGGTGCCCCCACCCGCGAAAATTTTTCGCCCCGTCCGTTTAGTGAGATCCGATCCGCAATCAGGGGGGCAGGGGGTACTTGGCCCCCTGCGCCCCCGTCGTAAATTGGAGCATATAATTTTTATTACAACGGTGTCGTGTATGCCAGTACGCGGAAATGTATGATCAGTTTAGATGAAGTCGCAGGCTGATTGTGAATTCTACTGATAAAGTTGTTAAATGTAATGTACGAGTCGATTACGTGGCACGGCCGTGTTGGCTCATTGGTGTCTCTGCTTCTTAATCAGTAAGGTGTGGGATCGTATCGCGCTTAAGACAAACATTATTGTGACGAATTGAAATGATTAATTCTTATGTCTGGGTAATATATTAGTTTCTTGCGACCCGCCCTGTTTTTGAATGCATGTAATTAAGTCTGATGATTTTTTCTGCTTATCATCATCATCATCAGCCCGTAATCGCCCACTGATGAGCATAGGCATCTCTTATTGTACGCCACTCGTCCCAGTCCTGTGCTAATCTTGTCCAAGTTCCGCGATTTTGCTTATCGGAAAATTTAATTAGGATGTATTGTATATACAAACATTTAGGGGAAAAATATATTCCATTCCAGGTTAGGCTGTGCTTTACCATTATCGGCCACACCGTCACTTAGCATCAGATGAGCTGTGGTCAACCACTTAGCCAAAAGACAACAGAAATACCCCTTAAATTTTATGAAAAATAAATCATTTGCTAATGGCAGTAAACACAAAAGATTGGAAATATTTAATACAGATTTTTATTTTATTTTTAGGGCGTGGGTTCAAATCTCAACAATGAGCTTGAATGAAAACATCGTGAAAACACCATAGCATGGTGGTAGAATGCATCCAAATACTCATCTGGCTAGCTATCAATCAAATTAAAAATCTGCCACCTATTATATAAGGATCTGTTGCAGCAGCCTTACTTGAGAGCTAGTTCTGTTCCAGGCTAGATGTGTTCATAATTTTCCTCTACACCGTCACTTAACATCAGTTGAGCTGCGGTCAAACATCTAGCCTGTTATCCACAAAAAAACTATACGTATTTTAGATACAAAGAAACTTTAAGAAAAAGATCTATTTAAAAAAAATATATCTTCAATTAAACTGAGCGTCAATTTTTTTCAGCATAGGTATTTGTAGTAGTACGAACTTGCGTGAATGGTTGAAATCGGGCCACTGCTACGTCCATTCATAAACCGATTTCCCCGAAAAAAAAGCCAACGTTTGACGAACATACACACCGTAAACAACTCACGTTTTTCCATATTTTTTTTGCCTTTTTTTAGCCCACACGACCTTTAGCTCTCACTTTCAATAAAAAATAAAGCAAATACAAACGCCATTCAGTCCGGCGAACGCTTTTTAGCCACCTAGAACTACGTGGGGCCGTACGAAATGCTAAAATATTTTATCGAGTATTCGTCAAACATTCTAAAAAGCTTTTCGCGCTATCGGCTTCAAACAATGTTGTTGAATTAGTAAATATGTGTTTGATATGTCGTTTTTTTTTTAAATGAAAACAAAGCCAATATGTAATGTAACAAATTCGCGTCTATATGTTTGTTTGTGTGTTGAGCCGGAGGATTTACTACTATCTTGTGGTAATTGTCAATATGAAGCCCTCATTAGATGTTAACACAGAGATGTACAACTAAATATTTAAATAAATAAATATCGTAGCGTATTGTATTGTATTATGAGAACCGGATAACTAACTTTTTTGTAATAATATACTTATGATACACACAGTTATTAGCAAAACCAGTAAAGTGCTTTTAAAGACGTAGAAGTCGCGAGGTCACTGTGGAAGCAGACAACTATTATGTTTACATGAACAATTTGACTGGAAATGTTTTGAAAATAGATTGTACTTCCAAAAATCGATTCCTTGCTACTAGATTGACAGCTCCGTTGGCTCATTTGTAGTATATCTGCCTTGAGAGCTGTAGGGCGTGGGTTCGATTCCCACTCAGGGCAAACATTTTGTGAATAAACAAAAATGTGTGTTCTGTATGTATTATAAGTATGTATTTACAAAAAAAAAAGTATTTATGTATTCTATCCGTTATCTGACTTCCATCACACAAGCTCTGCTTAGTTTGGGGCCAGATGGCGCTGTGTGTATAGTCCTACGATATTCATCAGATAGATAACATTTCTTTTTATATTCGACAGGCTAGGTGTTTGACCACAGCTCGCCTGATGTTAAGTGATGGTGCGGTCGAAGAAGGTAAACACACTTAGCCTGGAATGGAATGGCTCTGAGTACCTACTAGAAAGTACGAGTACCTACCGCCACCAAATCTAACTTAATAATAAAAATATCTTTTCAATAAGCTAAACAAACCATTACAACCTCTTTCTGCGCCATTCGAAACATACTTCACTTTACATCTTATTTAAGGCAAAAAGTTAAATAACAGTAAATTAAGGAATAATATCGCGTTTCTTAGAAAAGCGCTTCGCCTTCGCTGACATAAGTACAAGGAGTAAGACTATACGTATAAGTAGTAAGAGCTCGAGCATAAGAAGTAAGAGTACATGTATGTATAAGAAATGGGGTTCACGAGTAAAGTATCGACAAATTACTAAAACACGCCCCTCGCGCGATATTTTCCGAATATGAGTGAAAATTTTCCTCCAATCTTGACTTAGAATAACTGATACAGATATGGCTTTGATGATTTATGGCCTTTCAAAGTTACAGTTAGTGTTACTATACTTATTGTTAATGTGTTCCTCATTAGTGAATTAGTTGTTCCATCCAAATGTTGATCTTAAAATTTCTTATATTTTTATGATAAATTATTTTGTATCTAGAATCCTATTAGTTTGCAAATCTTTACAAAGATCGGATACCCAAATTAGCGACACAATTATACTTTACAATAAATTTTCCTCGATCGATCTATACTTGGTGGTAGATCTTCTTAACAGGAAGGCGTCTAGGTAAGTGCCACTGCAGTACCAGATATTCCGCCTAGCAGTAGTGTGTAAACATTACTATGTTCGGATTTGAAATTACATTCATCGAATGTGTTATAGTAATGAGCATCAAAGCAGTGATGCCCTGCCTTTGATTTTCTACACAAAGTTCTGTGTATCGCTGCAATGGTCATGGACATGCATTATCTCTTACCATCAGGAGGTCTCGTTGGTATTATTTGCAAAAAAAATTGCATAAATTACATTAAAATTATCTATTACCTATTAAAAACTACTGAATGAATTTTGATGAAATTTTTAACTTTTTATCCCTAAAACATGTAGCGGGTAACAACCGCGGGGTGCAGCTAGTAAACAATATATTTCGAAGTTTAATTCAAATTTTTTAAATCTCTTAATTTTTTACGTCCAAAGCATCTGTCTCATCTGTACCTTCGCCTGTTTACTCTCCACCGATACAGAGTGCGTACATTAGCGGGGTATGGATGTGTGGAGTCACCCCCTAAATTATTTCGACATATGCAAATTTGTGCGCACCTACAGATGTCGTCAAAGATTAGGTGGCGTAGACACGAATGACGTCAAGATATGCAGAGTGGTTTCAACGGTGTGTTTTTTGTACTGAACGTGACTTCGACATTTTTTATCCATTTCAAACTCTAGAAACGTAGTCCAAATCTAAATCAGGCCGTTCGTTTTATAAGCTCTCCCACTGCTGGGCACAAGTCTCATTATAAGAAGGGTAAAACCATAGCTTCTTTTATCTTCGAGAACTTTTTTTAAGAACTCTCAGACAACTCTCTCTCTCTCTGGTGGTGTGTATATTAATGTCTCAGTTTAGGTATGTATCTCGGTATCTTCTAGGCAAGCGTGCTCCATCGTAGATCGCTTCTTCACTTAATATCAGGTGAGATGGCGATTAAACGCAAGCCTATATATAAAAAAAATACTTTTCCTCACGATGTTTTCCTTCACCGTTTGAAGTCAGCAGCAATTCACACATAACTTAGAAAAACAGACAGGCACGAGCCGTGGAATTCGAACCCAGGACCTCCAGATTGGAAGCCAGACAATTTACCAGCTAGGCCGCCAAAACTTCGAAACGTGGTAATTTTGACTTATTTTTTTTATTTTATCTCAAAGTTTCACTAAATGTCAAAAAATTGTTTGTGTTTTTAGATAAAATTTCTAAATCAAATACATTCTGTTAGTAAAGTCTCTACTATTTATGCCTAAAAATATGCTGAAGCCCGAGTTAATTAAAAAAAACTGATTCTGATATCGAACAATTTAGGGTGGAGGGCATTTACTGAGAAGGAACCAATTTGTTATGGCTTTAAAGATTTTAAATAACATACTAAAATGAAACCCCTGGCAGTTAGTTCTTGACGCTACGGTACTGGCTAACAGCTACGGAATTCAGTTTCCAAAACAAACAAATACATTATTTTGTCTATTCCCTAACCATTAGTCATATATCTGATTTTACGTTTACGAGTGTCGAGAAAAATATATTTTATTTTATGACATCTAGTTGCGATACTTCAGTTTCCAAAGCATCTAAAGCATGACTGGGTTTGACTATCATGCACTGGACTGGACTACTTTTTAACTAATGAAACTTGAAATAATCAAAACACTTGACACTGATAAATGCACATAATGCGGCGCCAAAATCAAAAAAGAAGAAGAATTCATCTTTCCTATCTTTAATTTATGTTTGACTTTCATAGAAATTTAACGCTGGTTTTCTTTTGGTGACGTTTAATTGCTAGTCTCGGATTACCAAGGCATTTGATGTGTCTTATCCATTTTTAATCTGTGTTAAACTAGTGACCCGCCCCGAGTTCGAACGAGTGCAATGTAGATACTTATATAGTGCATATGCATGTAATATACATATAAACTTTCTTCTTGAATCACACCGTGTATTGATGAAAATCGCATTAAAATCCGTAGCGCAGTTTAAAAGTCACTAAACGGCGGGAAGCGATTTTGTTTTATACTATAGAAAGGCTAAGCAAGATCGCTCTGTTGCTTAATTTCTTCGATAACTAATAGTAGATAAACTGCAGTTTTCATAGCAATTGAATTCGTCTTATCTATGTTTTAATCTATGTCCGCACACCTAGCTTGCGACTCCCAAAAAACGGCGCGGCGCAGTTGTAAAATTGTCTAACTACCCTCCACCCCGCTCGCGCTCATTATGCCATGTGCGTGGGATACACAAGTAGACATAAGATAAAAGATTTATCTTAAGTCATTTTTATCAGTTCCGCATTTGAAGGAAACATTTTTGTAAGTCAAGTTATGTCATGATTATTAAAATTCACGCAACATTTTTTTTGTATGTATTTCGCAACGTGTCCTTATTGACATTTAGCATTGTTTGTGCCATATTATAAAGTTTAGGTATGTTTGGTATACGCCCATTGGCGTATCCACGTCAATGTTGCTATTTTATCACAGTTACTCTTTTGCGCCTCCTGAAAGTTTTTGCTTTAATCGGTTTGATGCTTATTTATTATGCTTATTTATTTGACAGCCCTGTTGGTTCATTGGTAGTATGTCTGCTTCGAGAGCTGAAGGGTGTGGGTTCGATTCCCACTCAGGACTAACATTTGTGTGACTAACATCGATGTTTGTTCTGTGTCTGGGTGTACTGTATGTATTATAAGTATGTATTTACAAAAAAAAAGTATTTAAGTATTCTATCAGTTATCTGACTTCCATAGCACAAGCTTTGCTTAGTTTGGGGTCAGATGGCGCTGTGTGTAATGTCCTATAATTTTTTTTTTATTGGGATGCATTAGGGTCCTTTTCTTGTAGGCTCTGATGCGCTGTATAATTTCTTCTTTAACTTGCTGTATCTTTAAGTCCTGATGTATACGGTCATTTAAGATGTACCATAGTGCATTTGTTATAATCCTTATATAACTAATACAATTATTTGACAGCCCTGTTGGCTCATTGGTAGTGTGCCTGCTCCAAGAGCTGAAGGGTGTGGGTTCGATTCCCACCCAGGACAAGCATTTTGTGATATATACAAATGTTTTTTCTGTGTCTAGGTGTACTGTATGTATCATAAGTATGTGTATTTACAAAAAAAAAGTATTTATGTATTCTATCAGTTATCTATCTTCCATAGTACAAGCTTTGCTTAATTTGGGGGCAGATGGCGCTGTGTGTAATGTCCTACGATATTTATTTATTTATTTTTAGTTTGTTATTTATGTGTGGCATGCTTGATGTTTGACCACAGCTCTACTGATGTTAAGTAACGGTGTGGTCGAAGATGATAAACACACTTAACCTGAAATGGAACTAGATCTTTATTTTTGATAACGGATAAGTCCGCGTTTGTCCACCTACTCGCCTGATGGTAAGCGACAATGTGGTCGAAGATGAAACACGCAGACTTAGAAGCTACTGATTCACTGTGACCTTGAAAAGATCTAGATTATATCTATCAAGAAACAAGGAAGACGGCAGCTGCTTGTTCCATTCCTTGGTCGTACGGATACGAAACGTAGAGTCAAACGTACCTACCTAAGGAAATTTATTTATTTATTTATTTAATTCTTTGTTGCACACTTTATAGAAAAATATGTACAAAGGGAGGACTTAATGCTAAAGCAATTCCACTATGTATGGGATGTAGTGGGTCGTCTTTCTACTTGACCTGTAGTAAAAAAGGGGTGGAAGTACACGGTCGTGCAGCTCAGTAGCACATTCACCGAAATTAATTTTGTAGAAAATTTACAGACTTGCTGCCTCAACATCATCTCAAGATACATCTTTCTAACGTCAATCTCGTTTGCTTCACGAAACGGTTGCGCTCAGATCGCGATACTAACGCGTGTTCATCTCTTTCTAGTTTTGAAAAACCCCTCCGCCCTCCCCCTCCCCTCGCACGCCCGGAGGGGTGTAGCCTTCCTCTCCTAATTCCTTACATATTTAAATTCCACTTCGAACGGTGGAGCCTTCATATTGTCTCCATATGATTTTTCTCTTATTCCATTTTGGGAGGCGTACTTAACTTTTTAATATAGGAGCTCGTTTTACTTTTCCGAGTTTTGGTGTGAGGACTTAGGGAGTGACTAGCTGTTTAACTAGCTATTTCGGAAGGAAAGTTACTGTATATTGTACTTATGTCATTTTTTATTCTACAAAAAATCTTTTACAACATAATGCTCCGCGCGCTCCGCAGTTTTACCAGCGTGGTGATGGCGGATGATGATGATGAAAAGTATCCTATGTCTTATCTCAAGGCTTAAAGTACCTACACGCAAAATTTCACCCAGAACCGTTGAGTACTTTAAGCGTGAAAACGTAACAATCATTCGCATTTAAGTTATTAGTAAGGATGTATTCTTCTATTTTATTTTCCCTTCGTGGTAGTTCTCCATAGCAGAAGGTCATCTAGGTAGGTATCACCGCAGAACCAGGCATTCTGCCGCCAAGCAGTAGTGTGTCAAACATTACTATTATAATTATTATTGAAAAAAAATACAAGCCTCAAGTGTTTTAGTTTTCGATATATTTACTTTTGAAAAATGTTACTAAGATTTTTGCCGTTCCAAACAAACCAAGAGTCAACGTCATCTCCCTACAATGACATAAAAACAAACGCAAGCCTAGATATTTATCATTTAAAAAAAAGAAACGCGTATAAAATTTATTTTGTGTACACACTTGAAAGCAAAATTGAGTAAACAAGACCGCGCGGCAGACCCCTATAGCGCTGGACCGACCAGATCTAGGCAGTGCACGGTCCTGTTAATGAGCGAACAAGAAAGGCCACAACCACCAGAGTGGATGACTACGACCATTTTGCCAAGAGTGGTACTCTAAGAAGAGTAGACACTAAAACCAATGTTCACTAGGAATTCATACTATTGTAGCCCAAAGTTCCGAATAGTTATTAAATCGTTGCGCCGCTTATGATTATGCAAGGAATTCAATTGCTTCATTACAAAAAAAAGAACGGTTTTCCGCCAACCTGTGCGGATCCTCAAAAACAGTAGGAACGCAGCAAACTCATTGAAATGAGTTTGTTCAGACAAAACTCAAACAGTCTAAGTTGAAACAGATGGCTGGCGATCTAATAGAAACATACTAATACACACAATGCAGTCATATATACATATTTTACATCTATTATAATAATATTTTATTTGGACAAGTGGGCAATATCGCACTTTCAGCAATTTTTATGGTTTCTTATATGAATATATTTTTGATTTCTGCGTCGATTTTTCTATAAGTAAGTGGTGTTTTCGAGCTAGAATACTATCTAGATTTTGTGTTGCAATTTATTTCTGAATTATAGTATAAATATAGTTAAAAATTATCTTGAACTACTTTTTGTCGTTGTATGTGAACTCTGAGTAGTATCTACTAGGTTATCTAGTAGTGATTTAGAAAACAAAACAAACATTATCAGTTTACAATAGTTTTATTTCGCATTACGCAAAAACACGTTTAGTTGGTATCAGACAAGTTTGTGTACCTAAATGTTAAATATGTGTACTCATGTTTGATTTTTTTGTTATAGGAGCAGACTCTACCGATAAAGTAAGTAGCTTTCATATATTTTTTCTTCTTTTATTTTAGCGATACGTACCCAAAAAAATGTTACGAAACTAAATTACTACTCCAGCGCTGATTGTTTTTGCCTTTTTTTATAGAACAGTCTTGTGTTTTCTTTAATTTTAATGTAACGAAATGAATGAGAGACTGCTACTTTGAGATAAGATTAGTCTCAACAGCCCTGTCATTTCCTGGTATTGCAGTGGTATACTAGGCGACCTTCCGCTAAACAGCAATTGTGACTGCATTCAAAGTTTAAACAACCATGTAGAGGAGATTCTACTTATAAAGCGCTGTATACTTTTAGAACCGCAAGGAATCACTACATAAAATTGTTAAATTCTATTACGTGTGCTGTAATTCATAAGCGTTACTTAGCGCAATAGTGTCATGTTCCGGCAGCCTCACTTGAGAGCCTGTTCCATACCAGTCTAGATCTGATTATCATCTTCAATTGCATCTTTACTTAGCATCGAGTGTGTGGTCGACCACCTACCTTGTCAACCATTAACAACTCTAGATTCCCGAATCCCGAATCAGCTGCTTTATTAGCTGTCCCATTGCTGGTCGCGGCTTTTGTCATTGTGAGAAAGGTAAGGACATAATCCGTTATTATTATAGAAAATCCCCCCATGTCCCGGTGACATACAGACTCGCGATAAATAAGGTTTCTTAACTGAACGAAAGGAAACATTTTTTGACAAAACTCCTTGTGTGGTACGGAACCCTCGGCGCGAGAGTCTGATTCGCATTTGGCTACATTATTTAAGCGACCGTTTGCCAGTTGTTTCGGTCCAAGCTCTTCGAGAGCTTCTTTATTTCGCATTTTTTTCTAGAATCGCTGTCCACAGGTTGCTGTGGGAGTTTTGACACCTGACCCGTAGTTTAATGTAAATACCACATTTTAGTACAAAATAGTAAAGAACATTTTTATTTTGATTATTCATACGACATCTTCTAAAGAGAGTTACGCGAAACTATTAGACTTTCTTTTTATTACAAACTAGCTGCGCCCCGCGGTGTTACCCGTTACATGTTTTCGGGATAAAAAGTAGCCTACGTCTTAATCCAGGGTCTCAGCTATCTCTATACCTTATTTCTTCCAAATCCATTCAGTAGTTTTTGCGTGAAAGAGTAACAAACATCCATCCAAACTTTCACATTTATAATATTAGTGACGTTTGACCGCCAACTCGCCTAATGTTAAGCGGAGATGCGGTCTACGATGGAGCATGCCTGCAAGAACCGATTCAATCGTGACTTGAAGGCACCCACCCGCATTGTATCAAGAAACACCCACTTGGGCAGCATATTCCATCATTCAAGGTCATTTTGATTCATACTGTACCGAATTGAGCATATTGTATTTTTTTACATTACAGCGCCATCTGACCCCAATCAAACCTGATAGAATACTTAAATACTTTTTGTTGTTGTAAATACACACCTATAAAATACATAAAACACACATCCAGACATAGGATACCACAAAATGTTTGTTCTGGGCAAGAATCTAACCCACGCTCTACAGCTTGTAAAGCAGATATACTGCCAACTAGCCAACAGGGCTGTCATTTTGAACAACAATCACATTGTAACCAACCGTTTAATTGTAAATAAATAAATATCGCAGGATACTGTTAATGCGCGCTACATACAACGCTACTACTTGTGATTTCTTAAAGTAAACTGCCAAATACTTCATTGTTCAGTTGGTGGTAGATCTCCTTAGCAGGAGGTCGTCTAGGTAGGTACCACCGCAGTACCAGTTACTCTGCCGCTAAGCAGTAGTGTGTAAACATTACTGTGTTTCGGTTTGATCCGGTTTGAAGGGTACTGCAGCTAGCGAAATTACTGGGCTGTTGAGACTAACCATCGAAAGTCTCAAAGTAATTAACGCCAAAGCAGCGATGCCCTGGACTTTGTTTTGTTACTCAAAGTTTTGTGTATCGCTGCAATGGTCATGGACTGGCGTTATCTCTTACCATCAGGAGAGCGTCTCGTTCGTGGCATTACTTTTTACATTAAAAAAAAAATTAGACAGAATTCTTTCATTAATTCGAAAATCCTCAAACAAAATTAACGAAAGTCCGATACTGCGAATCAATCACACGGGCATTAAAGTATTCTCTTATTAAAAAATATATATTATTGTTGTCGAACGGGGTGGTTCCCACCCCACAGTGGGGCATAATAAATTCATTTGCCGTAGTTTTTCAGTAATACCCCTATTGGTGGAAAAATGACTACTTTTCATTTTGGATAGGCCCATGTGGAAGCTCCCCGTCTCTTTCTGGCATTAGTTTTTTGTCCAGTGCAGTTTTTTTTTAGTCATTGGGCGTTTATTTTCGGTACTTATAAAGAGTGCGAGTGTGTGCGCAGAATGGTAGTGTGCCAGCACTGATGATGCCGTTTAATTTTACATATATTGGGAATTGCGTTTTTAAATGCTTTTTTTTGGGTGACGTTCGTTAACTTTTAAGCAAACTGTAGAATCACCGTCCCAGGACTAAAGTAATGAACGTGAAACTCTGATCTAATTAGAGTTATTAAATACTAGACGCTAGACGCTAGGACGCTTCGCGGTTTCACCCGCGTAGTTCCCAGTCCCGTACTTTTTATCCATACAGGGATAAAAAGTAACCTATGTCACCCGGGGATATCGTAGCTTCCCAACAGTGAAAGAATTTTTGAAATCGGTCCATAAGTTTCGGAGCGTATTCATTACAAACAAACAAACAATCAAATCTTTCCTCTTTATAACAATATAGATATAGATACGTATTCTATCAATTATCTGATTCTCATAGTACAAGCTTTGCTTAGTATTTGACAATTTTCCTGATGATTATTTCAATAGACTTTTAACGTTGAAAAGAAATTTACTTTTTAAAAACACCGGTAAATTTATAAATTATGAAGCTGCGAACGCATCGCTCTCTCCCCACCGGCGGCATCCTTAATTCAATTGATCGGGTACTGAAGGTCTTAACTTTTTTTTTCTATAAAAAGTAGTACTTCAATAAAGAGTTATATCTATCTATCAAGACTTCACGTTCTTCTTATTTTTTACCATCGGACTAAACATGCGTTTATCCATGATCTCGCGTGATGAAAAGCGGCTATGTGGCCGAAGAGCACGTTTGCCTAGTACCTAAATATCTTTTTTTTTTCTTTGGTTTTGGCGTCGCATTTTGAGCATTTGCCAGTGTCAAGTGTTTTATATTTTCAAGTTTCAAAAGTTAAATAAGTTGCCTCGAAGCTATAGTTATAGTCAGGGTGCAGTCTTGGTCAACTACAGTCACTTTAAACACCCTTTCAAGTTATCGGGAGAAGCCATTGGTTCCCGAAACACAGTTATTACTAATTCAGAGTCAATGGGTTCATTTTAATAATAATAATTTAAATAATTTTGAATTTTTTTCTTATTTTGACATTCATTTTTGTGTTTTTTTTTTATTTATTGACATGTAATCAGTGTTTTAAAACTCATATAATGACAGACATATTTAAAATTTTGAATTTACTTGTAACATTGGTGTTACCAATAAAAATATTTGTATTTGTATTATGACTTGACGTCGTTTGGGGTCAGATGGCGCACATGTAATGTCCTACGATATTTATTTATGTCGTTGCAATTATTTTTGGCTAGAGCGCGTAACTCTTCTCTATTCTAATGGAAATGCATTTCGCTGTTTTTCTTGAAATCCTAACAATTCCTTACAGCATTCGTTCTAGAATTGTTCTAATGTGGCCACAATAAAGAATTTTTCACTCATTTAACAGCCTTTGTGGTGGCGACACATTGTCATAGACGCGACGTCTAGACTCGCCGCGAGGCTAAGTACGAAAATCTAGGTTATGGTGGTTTCTAGCTTGACAATTATACATGCTTTTTTTCTACATTATTGGCATCGGGTTTTGTGCATTTTGCTAGCATCAAAAAAGCTTTGTTTATTACATTTTAATACTTGCTCATTAGTCAGTATATGAGCCATACAGCAATGGTTCATGTACTGACAGTCAAACCTATTGGCAAACAATTTTAGGATGCTGTTACGGCTGCCCCGGACGCGACGATACAGGGATGTGCACCGTTTTCGCATTGTCGAGTAAAAACAGTCAAATGTTTTGATATTTTCAAGATTTCTGGTTTGACATAAAACATGAGAAATAAACCCAAGTCACTGTGACACAGATTGGACAGTCCAAAGTCAAGTCCGGTCATGCCCTAGTCCGGTGATGCAGTGGCAAGTTTTTTTAAATTACATATGGGCTTGCGTTTGGCTGCCAACTCACCTGATGTAAAGCGAAGATGCGGTCTACGGTGGAACACGCTTGCCTATCTAATAGTAAATAATAATTATACATTTTTATTTTTTACACATTTATACGTGGTAGTAAATCTCCTAAGCAGGAGATCGCAGTACCATATATGTTACCGCCAAGCAGTAGTGTGTAAGAATTACTGTGTTCCGGTTTGAAGGGTACTGTAGCTAACGACAGCAAAGTAATGAGCGCCAAAACTTTGTTTTGTTAGTCAAAGTTCTGTGTATCGATGCAATAGTCATGGACATCCGTTATCTCTTTTTTTTTTTTAATAATACGACGAACGAAACTCTCTCCTGATGGTAAGAGATAACGCCTGCCCATGACCATTAAAGCGATACACAGAACTTTGAGTTATAAAACAAAGTCCAGGGCATCGCTGCTTTGGTACTCATTACTTTGAGACTTTCGATGGTTAGTCGCAACAGCCCAGTAATTTCGCTAGCTACAGTATACCTTTTAAACCGGAACACAGTAATGTTTCCACACTACTTCTTAGCGGCAGAATAACTGGTACTGCGGTGGTACCTACCTAGACGACCTTCTGCTGAGGAGATCTACCACCAAATAAGTCTCTTACAAGAACACAACTATTTTTATACATTAAGCTAAAATATTTAAAATAACTATAACCCGACTACGTAGCTTATATACCTATCTAATTATGATTGATTGATTCAGGCGTTACTTTGCGGAAGTTCTTTTTGAGTGTTCAATGTATATATTTAGTTTATTTCCGCTTAACAGTCGTTTTAGTAACAACAGTGATGAGGATTTAAATTCAACTAACTTGAACGGCAAGTGGTTACTGCAGTGATAATAGGATATATATACCTACTTGTGGTTATTTTAATTAGTTTTTTGTTTAATTTGTTTTAGTTTTTAAGTTTATGTCAAATTTTAGTTTTGTTTTTTTTTTATTAAAAAAATAATGAGACGAACGAGACGCTCTCCTGATGGTAAGAGATAAAGTCGTAACTTTTAGATATTGAGTAAAGTTTGGGGTAAATTTTTTAAATTGTTGTCAAGTTACTTAAATCTTCATCACTGTTGTAACTGAAACGATTGTTAAACGGAAATGAACTAAATATATACCTTGAACACTATCTAAATTATGTTACTAATCAAAATCGGTACAGCCGTTTAGTGGTTACAAGGGAATATAGAGGTATACCTACACACATACATAAATAGAGGTCGTATACGTAACCCTCCTTTTTTGGTTAGAAACACAGTTATGGAAATTACACTAACGTATTTTTTTATATGAATAAAATTTTAAAACCTTTTCTAAAATTGTAATGCTTAAAAAACTGTGACGTAGATAATTCAAAAAGGTTTTAGTTGTTCGATCTAAACTTTACTATGATATAAGTAATCTGACATAAATTCTAACAAAGAGATAGAACTACGTGCTTATTTACGTTAACTGTTTTGCTATCTATGGGCAGGGATTTGACGGCTGAAGATTGATAAGGTGTTTATCCGCTGGGGTGGAAATACTACTGCGATATTATGTGAAATAGAAATACAAAACATAATTATATAAAGGTAGATAACTACTGTTGGTTTGAAGTTCCTTGTTCGATTGGATAATTTAGAAGAAAGTTTTCTGCTTCGGCGGGTTTTGGTATATCTGGAATAATTTTAGACGAATTTTAATATTTTTTTACTTACACAAAAGGTATTTACGAAATATCTATATATACCATGGACATATAAATATTTCCATGGGATATCTCGTGAGTTGACAGGTAGAAATTGATAAAGTATGCTTCTTATATGAAGTCGAACCGCCTACCGCCTACCGCCTTCCGAAACATAATACATTTCCGGTTTATTTTATTGCGGAATTCTAATTAAAATAGAAAAAAAACCAAGGACGACAATAAAGCGTTTTATGTCTTAAATTTCTTTTATTTGTATTAATCTGTTGTATAAAAACAACAACTATAAAATACATTTAAAACGGAAAAAAACCTTATTAAAATTTTGAGACGCAAAGAACACATCAAGGTAAACAACTTCCGCGAGTAACCGTAACAATTTTACTCACAATACTAAAATTTTGCGTTACTATTTATCTGGCCGTAACGTATAAAATTTCGTGCGCAATTCTCGATAACAGATATCGGGGAGCGCGCTTAAATTTTTTTCTTATCCATCTGTATTGACCCTAAGCATGCGACCAGAATATTTACCTACATTCGCCACTCCAGTGACACAGTAAAAAGTTTGAAATATCGCCCTTCAATGCGCTCCGGAAACGTAACCTCCGTATTTTCATGACAAAACAATAATACTGTAGTATCAATAAACTACTCAAACCGACGACAAACTAGCCATAATCAGAATATACAAATACCAATGTCGTGACTGCGTACAGTATGCGCGTCATCGCAAATCATCTGAACCGCGCAATCCGGAAAAAAACGTATTGTTTCTACTAATAAAAACTTCTAATAAACATGCAACTAAGCTTCAGGCTTCCGGGCAAATAAAACATAAAAATATATCCTATTTTCATAGGGCGGGGGTGGTGGCGGGGTGTGAGGGGGAGGGCTCCCTATCTGCGCAAAAACCCAAAAACATCGAAATGAAAATGAGTGTAGCGGGGAGGCAGCGCGACTGTGTTGGTAATTCATTTTTAACATTAAGCTTGTGTGGGTTTTTAAAGTACAGTCGCAGGCAGAAGCGGTAATGCGCGATTATTTTGCAATTAGTTATGCTCTATTAGTTGCTGTATTTAGATAAAGAGTTGGGAGCTTATTTTGTTTGTATGGAGGTTAGTGTATGAAGATTCAATTTCTTCCTTTATAGTAAATTAACTTACGAGAAACATGTCATAGGCACCATAATTATTGCGATTAGTATAATGTGACATCGATTCGTTTAAAAACTTTCCGTTCGTAATACGATCTCTAAATTTCCGTTGAGCTTGAATTTTGTTCGCGGTTCCTATAAAAATATAGATGACTTAGGTATAATAAACCTAATGATGGAGCTGGTAGAAAGCTTTTATTTCGTGAAGTCTCGAATTACTTTTTCGTTTTGGAGAATCCTTGAAATATGAGCAGAAACTTAGTAACTTTTTTGTTTAAGCAAAAGTTTTCTGTTTCGTAAACAAGTTGATAGATTTCATTCGACCCTATATCAATACTGTCCAAGTTTGAAATTGGATCCATTGTTTGTTATTAATTCATAGTTTAGTTGAATAGAGCCTAACAAGACGCTCTCCTGATGGTAAGAGATACCACATGCTCATGACCAATGCAGCGATACACAGAACTTTGAGTAACAAAAAAAGGCATCGCTTCTTTGGAGCTCATTACTTTTTGACTTTCGATGGTAAGTCTCAACAGCCCTGTAATTCGCTAGCTGTAGTACCGTTCACACTGGAACACAGTATGTTTACACACTACTGTTTGGTGGCAGAATATCTGGTACTGCGGTAGTACCTACCTACACGACCTCCTGCTAAGGAGATTTACCACCAAGTAGATCTTACTTTATGTAGAGTTTAATTTTACGCAATCAAAAAGTTAAGAATACTTATTTGTGTTTTAGGGGAACAATCTAGTGTTTACTTTTAAAATAATTTAGTAAAGTAGTATTAGGTATGTTGCAAAGTTTTACACAACTTTTATGTTTAACCTGTGATTTTTCTGGACAAAAGTCTATTTCCTTTATATTACACTTGGGTTTATAAAATGTTATACATACAAGTGAAATAATGAATTGTCAATTACACTTTTGAAAGTTTTAATTATTGCCAATTATCTAATTCCGCGTGAGACGGCGAGTGTACCGGGTGCCGGCTCGCATTGTGCGCCTCTACACACACCTACACGCACTAGCGAGAACATAAAACGCAATTTTGTATTAGATTTAATTTGAGTCGCACACGGTGGGCATGTGTGCGTGAGCGCGGCTGTGTGCGCGCGGAAGTACCCGCTTCCTACGCACAAATTGATTGCGATCGTCGCCGAAAAGAGGAATTTGCATACACGTGGAACCTTTTTCCTTTCTCTCTCAAAAAAAAATCAATCCATCTCCCAAGCTAGATCGCATTAATTTCCCTCCGATTTATTTTTCTTAATTCGGCTTTCGCGCGCTGATTCGACAGAATTTCAAATAGGAATATAAAACGAATGTGCGAAAAGCTCAAAGCGGAAGTGGCTGGAGCGATTGAGTGGCGCTTAGAGCTGTCAGTCAGCTAGAAGCTTGAGATGTGGTTCTTAGGATTTCCTCGTGGCAATCTGTAAGGTGCATGCGTGATGGTCGGGTCGGGGCATGCACGCGGGTGCAGGAGGGGAGGCAGCGCCGCGATGCAGCAGTGGCGCGGCATCCGCCCGCCGCGGCGCCGCGCCACCGAATGAGCGCCCGATTTAAAAACTATACGAACGAACCCGCGCAGCGAGCGCCCGTAATACCACCCCCCGCGTAATGATTTTTTGGCGATGAATTTATATTCGCGCGCGAGCGGTGCCACTTTTTCGACCCCCCCACGACCCCACCCCCGCTCATTAACGCAACCCAGATATGCAATTCTGATCTTTGACGAGGAGGCTGTAGTGTCGGCGGGCACCTCGCCGGGAGAGGTGGCCCGTTTTGTTTTTTCCCGCCCGACTTCATTATTGATGGCATCGGACGGTAATGCGGAAGCATGTGTGAACGTTTCATTACAAAAGGTGGACGCGGCCGGTGTTAATATTGCAGACCGGCCGGACCCGACCGGACGGGTGGTCGCTTCCAAAAAAAAAACTTTTTGAAAACAGAAATAAAAATTAACCCTTGCAATTAAAATTGGAAATTCGAATGTAGGGTCCGGAACATTCTAAGTTTGAAAGTATAGCGCGCGCATGTTGAAACTATCGCGGCGCGTAAAGTTTGCAAAGTTTCGGTAAACTTTGGTGCGTGTGTGGGCAGCGCTCGCTTGACGGATCGCTCGGACCGTCCCGCCAACTGAACGCTTTCAAACCTCTCGCATTCTGTTTTCGAAATTCACCTTTTTTCATTCGTTCCATCGGTGAATTTTTCTGGCGCGAATCGAGTTTTACTTTTTTTGCGATCCGTTGTCGAACACTGAACTGAGTGACATTGTTGATGTTTTGTTGACTGTTGGTTGTTACTTCACAAGTGGTCGCTGACGAGAACTTTTTTGAGGTAAGTGCTTTATTACAATAAGTTACAGGTCCCAAATAATGAAAATTTTATTAAAACAATAAAAGAGAAGTGAGAATAAAACTAAAAGAAATAAATTACTCAGTTACATTCTGTAATTTTTTTTTAACATTTGAATGGAACTGAGAATATTCTTACATCCACACGTTTGAATATTAATATATCGCAAACAATTATCTTTTTACCCTCTTTTTTATTTTTAATTTGGTCCCGCACGACTAATGTATTTAGCCAGTGTGAAGCATTAGACCGGACCCTCATAATATAGAGTATTGTAATGTAAATGCGTACTGGCCACTTGTCCTGGTCCCGCGTGCATCCGAGCTATTTTGCAAGAACGCCCGAGCTACGACCTTATACCTCCTTGCATAAAATTAAAAAAACATTAGAAGCTGCACTCTCACTGGCCGTTATACTGTGTGACTTTGATTTTGGAACGTGTTTGCTTTATCAGTATTATAATACAGTTTATAAGTAGGTATATAACCAATCGTACTTTAACTTGCATCTAGTTTTATTAAAAGACGAATTTACTTTTGTTAAATTAACTCCTTATAGACACTGCAAAAAATAATAAGTAAAATTAATAATATTCTCAAAAGGCGGTCTTATTACTAAAAGTGATCTCTTCCAGACAATTTTAGGATTATAAAGTAATTAAAATAGGAAAAACAAAACCGAATAAAACCTTAACCTTTGATATGATTGCCTCAAATTTACATAAGTTTTAGATTTGAAAGATTTAAATAATAATAATTTTATGACAAAAATGTCATTATTGTTACACGCGCCAACTTCTTATCTATTCAGTGACATTGGCCTGTTACCTATTTGCAAATAAAAATCGACCTATTTCCTACATAGATAATAATACTATTCATAGTAAAATATCTATTATGTTCTAGATTTGTAAAAGTAGAGCAAATTAGATAGTCGCGCTTACCTAGTATTTGCACGCCCCACCTACCCATTCAGTAGCTATAAAAATACTCATAGCCATTATCTTATCGCATTTATCTACAAATGATTAATCTTCGCCCTACAAATTCAAGACGTGGCAAAAAATTCGCCTGCTTTTCGTGACTGAGTGACTGGTCTTGGTGTAAAAAAATTAAGCTACCCGAAGAGCACTTGAATGGCTTATCAATGCTTTTATAACAGCCAGGAATCCAGTACCTACAATTTAGAGTGTTATATGAAACACGGTAGCACTCAGTATTAAAATCTATTACTAAATCCTCACAAATAATTTTTATATAATATATACCGAGTACTATTTTTACATTATTTATAGATAATATCTTTGTTTCAAATGTATCTAAAATAAAATGAAAATGTTAAACGTTTCTGTTTCCATTCAATGGTTGCCTGAAAGAGATTTTTTTTAACTATAAAGTTTTCACTTCTGGTTAGATTTTTTGTTGCCTCTACTTTTTAATTTTTGGTATGTACAAACTTCTATTTCTCTGCGTATCTTATAAATAATTAACTGGACGAACTATGTGATGTTGTTTTTTTCTATTTATCAATAAGGATTTTATCTATATATCTATGTCACAAGCAACATTCGCGGTATTGCGTGCGCTAGCATATTTTAGCTATCACATTCGTCGAGCGAGCGCAAAGGACCAAGGAGGTGAGATGCTTTGCCCTGCAGAATGTTGCTGCAAGGAGGTCATCGCAAAACTTTAAAAGGGGTGTCTATCTACTGGCCAGTTCTATTGTCAATATTGTCTATTGTCGCTTTAAAAAACTAAAAGCATAGATTCGGATTCTGGTTTTGAATTCGAGCCGTTGTGTGAAATAATTCATTGAAGAATTGTTCATTGAATTAATTTTAACATTTCACGAGAGAAAAAATGTATAACATGAAACGTGTCTTTTTATTAGTCTACTGTTGTATTGTTCCGGACTAACTTCGGGTGTAAATCTCAAGTTTTAGATTAAAAACTTCCACGCGAGTTTTGAGAGAAAAAAAAAGGTAATAAGCAGCGGAAATGAGGCTTTACTTATGGCAAGAAATTATCTACAATTATTATATTATATATTATTATAAAGCATGAACTTTATGACGCATTTAATGTTTAAATTTTATCATAATCTGTGTACATAAATGGTACAACATCGGGACCTAGTTAGCTCATCTTTCAGCTCCTAAAAGAGATAACATTAGCGATGGACAGTCGTCACTATCTAAGCCGCTGCGACCAGGCCGCGTATCGCGTCGGAAGCCAGACGACCCATCGATTCCCGCCATACACCTACGAGCACTCTACAGAATGCCAGACTAGAAAAAAAGTAAAAAACGGTGACAGACTCATTCCGTTCGCCGTCTCCTTTCTAATCGCGCCCCCACACGCACGCGCGGCTTTTTAATTGCATCCCACCCCCACCCCGGAAAAAAGGGCCGAGCACACGATGGATTAGCATACAGCCTCACAGCGCGAGAAACGAGCGCACCCTTTCAGTTTTTGCGAGTTTCCTTCCCTCCTATATTTTCGCGGCATTATTTTTTTTGGTGGGGCGTGCAAGTGTGCGTTGCGTGCGCGCCGTCAGTCGGCGACCGCCGGCCTCACCGCGATGTGCATTGCCGCCCCGCACCGACCACACATTGCATATACGCGGCTCGCATCCTCAGCGCGTCCAAAAAACTAGTTGTTATTTTTTTTTAATTCATGTGACCTAGTGCTGTGCTGTGTGAGGATTGTTACCTGACATTCATTTCTTGGAACGGTGAGTTATTTTCTAGCCTTACTCGTAGTTATCGATGACGTTAGGACTAGCAAAATTTGGCGATAGCTGGGAGCAAGGCCGTAGCATGGTGATAAAATTATTTGCACAAAAAAATGTGTTAGACCGCTTCGGATAACCTCAATTCCCACAACGCGCTATTGTGCCTCAGATTGTACTTCTAGTGTACATGAGTTCAAATTAATGAGGTATCTGGAGCACAGCTTCTCACAAATGTCTGGCGATGTAGGCTTTTGGCATTTAAACTTTTTTCTAAGTTCCGGTCGAGATGGAAACGTCGACAACTTGTTAAAACTTTTTCACAAGAATTCGGAGCATCGCGTTCAGACTTTTGTCTGTCAATTTAATGTTTATATTTTTGTTATTTATATCAGTGATTAGAAACATAATTTTTAGCACTCTAATCACATCTAGACTAAGTAGGTACAACTTAGTGTGCGCGACTATCGGTGTCCATTGTCGCTTGTATGTGTAAAAGGAGATAGCAAACTTTTCAAAGTAGACTAGGTACAACCCTATTTACTTAGTTTAACTACTTTACTAAATTCTCTACTCCCGCTTTTTGTTACTTAACTTAGTTTACTAACATAAACCTAATACAATTATAATAAACTCCTCGTTATTTTAGGGACTATTATATATACTTTACAAATAGAAATTTAAAATCGTTAAATTAATAAATGAAAGTGCTTGAAGATTCTAATGTATAATTATATTCTGTGCCCATTAGAATAATATTGACAGTAAAACCGAGTTAGTTTAACTAACTTTCCACCGAAATCCGATCCCTAGCTCGTCTCGTGAACTTTTAATATAAAGGTGCCGTGAAATAGTGTATTTTAATGATATCGTTGTATAAACATCGCTCTAATACTTTTACAAATATAGGATTCCCTTTCAAGCTGTTTAGCTATTTATGAAGATTATCTATCTATTATTATTACTTAACACTTTAAATCATTACAGGCATCAAAGAAAATATTAACACAATATTTTATATTATATAAGTAATCGTAGAACAATTATATGTATAAAGAAACTTTTACTAAAATACCTACAAGTTTCTTAAATTACCTAAATTATTTAAATACATTCAAAATTTAATGAACTTTAAGTAATTGAGTTATAGCAATATCTGTATTTTTTTTAAATTTTCTGTTTCATATCAAAAATAATTAATTACCTACAAGATTTCACCATCTGAATAGATTTAATTATATAAAGATCCACACAGAACAAAGTGAATCCTATTACAACAGTTAAGTTTTGTTTTTAAAGTAACATAGCTTGTAATTGAAATACATATAAACAATATCCCTGAATTGTAGTACACAGAATTCGAATACAGAAGAAATTTAGAGTAAATGCAACTTGTGGTAGACAATCCAATAACTTATTAATTTCCCTTTTTAATAAAATAATAAAAACTTAATGACGAGCATATCAATGGTTCCGACGGGTCAACTTATAATTAAATATAAGGTACATTTGAACTAATACAAACAACAATCTAAGGCCACAACAAAAACTTTCGTTCATTTCTCGCAATAGTTATGTGATTTACTGACAGGCAGTGGCGACAGGTAGTCAAGCATTAGAATTTTCTCTAAGCTTTCATCCGTCAATTGGTGGTTAATTTTATTTTTTGTGTGGCAAGTTGGGTTGATAGATTGTAAGCTTTTTAAGTTAGTAAAGGCACTTACCCCGTAAATTGTTAAACTAAAGTTTAAAAATTACCTGAAACCCTTTACTAGGGATGCATGTTTAGTAGCCTTGCATGGTGGTAGTGTACTTTCTAGTACTCGGCTGGCTAACTACCACCATTAAGTTAAAAATCTGCCGCAAGCATCTAACGGTGTGTTCCGGCAGCCTCACTAGAGAGCCAGTTTCATTCCAGGCTAGGTGGGCTTTACCATCATCGACCACACCGTCACTTAATAACAACAGGTGAGCTGTGGTCAAACAACTAGCCTGTCAACCATGATTAAAAAAAGGGACAATAAAACGGAATATATTGCTACGTTACTGCAATTGTAAGCTTGTTAATTTAGATTCCATTCTGTTCACCAATCCGCCTTCGCAACGGTTCCTAAGTCTAACAATAATTATGACAGCATTTAAAATTAATTGCAGCATGACGTGGTACTTACAGGAAAACCCACAAAGTATACCTAGTTCTAGCTATGACTAGGTACTATTTTCTTTTTCCTATTTTCAACAACATACTTGTCGCGAATTTCGACTGTGACTATTTATTTAATTATCACGTTTATTTAGCAAAACTTATTGTATTTAATATTAATTTTATAATTAATTAAAGTGGAATGTTGCTTAGTCGATTACATGTACATATATGCTTATATATTATATAGGCAAGTGATACAATGAGATAAAACCTAAATTTTTGTGTTTCCAAAACAATTCCCAGGAGGTACAATGCCCTTTCCAAAGCTAACATGAAGGAGCTGTGGTCATACACCTACCTGTGTTTTGCAAACAAAAACACTATAGAAATTTGGCATTCAGTCTATGCCAGATTATTAGTTTCGTTGATTCAATTTTACCAGTGACTGGTTTGGCAACTTAAAACATGTTCTTGAGTAGACGCCCTGGGACTAGACGGAGTGACGATGTACATAAGAATGGCTGAGCTGCATGTTTTGGGAGAGGTAAATGTCCAACAGTGATAGTTTAATGATGATGATGACTTTAAATTACGATGACTAATGCATATATCGAAATATAACATAAAATATAACGCCATAAGGCAATCGGAAGGAGAAAACCACTCCACGTATACTACGAACCATCATGTTAACTATTTAAGGTCACAAATACAGTCATGTTATATTTATGTGTACTATTTCTCGGTAATAAGTATTAATTACTCATAATAAATGTTGTTGAAATCAAAATCTAAGCTCTTTTCAAACTTACGTTTTGCTAATTATAGTTATTTTAAATTCGCGGAGCAACCAAAAAGTTGTTATAAGTTTATGTACTGTCGGTGACGTAGTACTTGTAGCCCTAAACCGGCTGATTTTGATAGTACGCTAGACTGCTTTTAGTTTTATTTATTTTTTTGTTTGAAAGATTGATCGAGAGTGATGCAAGAAAGTCAGTTCATTATTTGAATGTTATAAGCTCTTTTTAAGTTGAATTGATGTTTATCTTCCACGAGACAGATCTAGTCGAAATTTGGTACTCCGGTACAGACTGGTGTGTATAAAAAAACTTTATTTTTGCAAATTTATAGCTAGTTAGGCGAGTACCAGAAAGTACCTACTAGTACTACAACGCTATGGTTTCCTCGCGATGTTTTCCTTCATCGGCAATGCTAGCTTATTATTAGGGTTTGAATCCACAACCTTCGTCATGTGACCCGATTGCGCTAACTACTGTGCTATATTTTTATAAAGTTTTACTATTTATTTTGCTGTTCATAATGGCACTTTCCTAGATTATTTTTGTTGCTGTAGATTTATATGGAATTTAAATTAAATATAACGAGACCTATGTATATATACTACACAATCTTAGAACCCGAAATAATAAAGAAAAACACATTACATAATTGTATCCGAACTATAAATATCACCTTCTATTTTGAGTACGTTAAAATGTTTATAACAATCATTTAAGGTACTTTAAAATAACCATTTTTACTAAAACCTTGTGAAATATGTGTACTGTCAGTGTTAAAGGAATAAAAATAGGACCTTAGCAAAATTTTAAAATCCACAATGACATTTATTAATTAGGATTTTTATATAACTACAAAATGCAACATTATATCCTAGCATAATTTATTAACTAGAGCGTAGCAGCTCTACGCGAATGCATTGTAGCGCCTACGTCTAGGATCGTAGCTGCATTTCCGTAGCTATTGCATCGCTCTAGGATTTCGTAGCTAACTGCAAATCTATACCAATTCAATGTATCGCTAGGTTTTGTATCCATTAGAATGACTTGCTACCGTTTGACCACACTCTGCCTGAGCTCTATCTGATGTAAAGCAGAAATGTGGTCTAGGATGCAGCACGCTTCCTTTTATTTAGGCTAAAATTTGTATTAGTTCTCGTACATTAAGTATAATATTAGTAGTTGTAGAGTTTCTAAGCTATAAAAAATACACTCCATATTTTAATATCGCTTAGAATATCGGTTTATCATTTACATAACTTTTCTAAACAGATGCAGTAGAGTACGATACTCGATACCCGTAAGTTTGATTTTATCAATATATTCTAGGTAGCTGTAGTGTGTAAACATTACTGTGTTTCGGTCTGCAGGGTGCAGCTGGCGACATTGCCTAGCGACTTATTGAAATCGCTGCTGGATATGTCCCTCCCAAGACACACCATTCAGCAGTTAAAGTAACATAATAGCCACTTTTTATAAACCCACTAGCTACGCCCAGAGGTGTTACTCGCTACATATTTTCGGGATCAAAAGTAGTCTGTGTTAATCCAGGGTGTCAGCTACCTCCATACCAAATTTCATCCAAATTCGTTCAGTAGTTTTTGCGTGAAAGAGTAACAAACATCCATCCAAGCTTTCACATTTATAATATTAATGGAATTTAAGAAAATAATTAAATGTGGTTAAATAATAATATTGGTAGTACAAAAAGAAATAATGGCATAATAAAGTTATAGACGTTCCAGCGGGCCCCAAACTAGATAAAACCTGTATATTGGGCTCCCATGTACGCAGTTAACCTGTAGCTAGTTTCTAAGCGCTTTAGTGTACACAGTTGGGCATACGCTGCATAGATTCTAAAAATTATCTAAAAATAAAACTATCTAAAAATAATCAGTAATCATTGTCCGAACCTCCATGTTTTTATTTATTTCATAACTCACACCATTATAGTTATTTTTATAGCCCTAATTTATAAATTTTCGTATAGTTTAAAAACATGATTTAAACAAAAGTTACGTTTTTTGGACAAAAAGCTTCGGCGTTGGCTCGCTAATTAGAAATGATCCGGTATAGATATGTCAGAATACATAAAGTGATACTAATAGATTTCTGTGACATAGAACGCAGTAATTAACAAGACATTGACCGAGCCAAGGCTATTTACCTAGAATTACTATTTGATAAGTACTCCGAGAGGAAAACAAAACCTTTTATTCTATTTACGACAATATTCTACGATTTATGTTAAAGTAAAATGTATTCTAACGTCTCAAAAATGTAATATTGTATAATTCAGTATAAAGCATTTTTATTAAAAATGCGTGTTGTTGCTTCCCACACTTTGTTTTATACTTAGCATTTTGTTCATTTTTACTTTGTAGTAGATTAACAGAGGTCGGTGGTAGGTACCACCGCAGTACCAGATATTCTGCTGCCAAGCAGTAGTGTGTAAACATCACTGTGTTCTGGCTTGAGATATTACAGGGTTGTTGAGACTAACCATAGAAAGTAATGAGCGCCAAAGCAGCGATGCCTTGGTCTTTGTTTTGTTACTCAAAGTTCTGAGAATCGATGCAATGGTCAGGGAAAAGCGCTACCGCTTACCATCAAGAAAACTTCGCAATCGTTTTATTACATTTACATATTTTTTTAATGTAGACTTATAAGTTACCATCAACGCCAGTGTGTAGTGGAACATAATCTATGTTCCAGTAAAGTAGCGGAAACTTTACTAAAGTTTCTACAGAGTTTGGGAAACGACGCAAAAAAATCTTGACTATATAATTATGTAGTCGGATTTGGAACTTTCTACACACAAAGAATTTTGAATAATAAAACTATGTGGCATGTGATTTTTATTGAATATTTACAAGTTTTATTAATACGTCGCGATAAAAAGGTTTACAAGGATGATACGGTTTCTAGTACTCGGCTGGCCAGTTACCACCCTCAAGTTGAAAATCTGCCGCCAAGCATCTAACGGTGTGTTTCAGCTACCTCACTTAAAAGCCAGTTCTATTCCAGGCCAGGTGAGCTTTACCATCTTTGACCACACCATCATTTAACATCAGGTGAGCTGTGATCTACCGCCTAGCTTGTCAACCCTAAAAAAGTGGTAAAACTTAAAATTCATGTAAAAACACACACCTTGAACTTAAATTAAAATTGCCTGTAAATTACAGACGTTTTTATCCAATGAAATTATTCTAATTAACTATAAGGAAACTCCATTCAGATATTTATACGGTAAATGTCATTAATTGCACTTATCAGTTTACAGTAGAAATTCATCGGTTTATACGTTTAGTTAAAATGGGTTTTTAAAGGCTATATTATTTGCTAGTAGGTACACTAAACAGACTGCTATTCTGCTATTTGTGCCGTTTTGAAATGCCCCTTGCGTGAATCTCTGAAACTATTTCCCAACCATCAGTACAAAATAATATGACATAACGTTAATTCGACCACTAGCGCCAAAATGACGATAAACAAAATAAATGATTTCATTACAACATTTGGCAACAGTCAGTCCAACGTATACGATAAATGTTTTGTTGGGTAAAAATTCCCCTTATGTTTCATAAAAGCTGTTTTAATCGATTTCAACAAATAGTTGTTGAAATTAATTAAAACAAAGTGTTCAATCAAAGTGCATTTCGTGCAAATTTATATAAAATAGAACCTATTCGAGAAATGAGTTGGAAATCTACCACGCCACATTATTACTAAAAAAAAAAACAACATATTTGGAATGTACTCAAGGAGTTTTCTGTGAATAATAAATAAATATTGGAGGATATTTCTCTTTCCTATCTAGCCACAAACTAACGCAAATCTTTACTGTAAGAACAATGTAACTGATAGAATATTTACATATTTTTTTTGTAAATACATTCTTATAAACACAATCGTCACATAAATGTTTGTCCTGACTGGGAATTGAATCCACACCCCACAGCTCAACACGCAAAGCTATAACTAAATAAACCAACAGGGCTGTCAAAATAGGAACAAGTCAGATGCGCGTATGCAGAACTTTATAATCTCCCTTTATCTCACCTAAAATACGTGTAAAACAAAAATTATTACAGAAAAATAATTGCAAATGCCAATTTAGTATTTGTTGTATTAAATATACTGTGACATACAGTCTACGATCTTTGCAAAATGTATTAATACATTTACGAGATTCGAACACTAAATATCGCTACGACTAAAAACGATGCGAAACGGTTGCCAAAGTATAAGACGTTTCAAAGAATGTTGCCCCATATTGCTTAGCATATTTAGCAATCTGCTAGTTTATAAGTGTCCTCCTCATAGATAGGCTATGTCTATATTACATAAAGGAAGCGGGCGGTTGGCGAGTTTTTTTATCATCTGCAGCCGTTGAACCCTGATAAGGCGGGTACCTAGTCATCCTAGTGCTTGGTTGATAACCCGGGGTTTTTATTAGAAACCGTTGAGTATAGAATTAATAATAAATATTTAAACATAAGACAGCTGGCGGTGGATAGAAGCGAACAGCCGAAGATCGGGCTGAGTGGCGTGTCTTGGGAGAGGCCTATGCTCAGCAGTGGACTACAAAAGGCTGATGATGATGATGATGATGATGATTTAAACATAGAATGGGATTTAAGCATTTCCAGTGATAAAGAGAAGTCCGTGTACTTTAAAAACGAATGACAATATTATTATTATTATTTTAGCCCATTTTGTCCCACTGCTGGGTAAAGAGGCCTCTCTAACTTCTTTCCACGCCTCTCTGTTTGGGGCTATTGAGGTCCGTTCCTTGTCGTGAGCATCGAGCTCATGTTTCCACCGTCTTCTAGGCCGGCCTGGTGGCCGTTTATCCTCTGGGACCCAGTCGGTGGTGGTTTTCGCTCATAGCTCCGCTGGCATTCGGCAGACGTGTCCAGCCCAGTCCCACTTTTTTCATCACATTGTTTTGCTCTTGCTTATTGTTGGGATTTGAACTCACGTTCTTCGCCGTGCGATCTATGACATCCTTGTTGGCTCATTACTTGTACCTATCTGCTTTAAGGGCTGTAGGGCGTGGGTTCGATTCCAACGCAGGACAAACATTTTGCCGTGTAAACAAATTGTTGTTCTGTGACTGTAAGTTTTATAAATTATTCTATCAGTTATCTAACTTTGATTAGTTTGGGGTCTGATGGCGCTATGTGAAAAAAATAGAAAATAATAATATATCCACACATAGAAAACAACATAATACAAGGAAAAAACACATAATACAAAGACAACACATACAAACATAAATAAAACAAACAAACAAAACAACTACAACAATGTGCTCGATGTTGTCATATCATCATCATCAATTTGTTTTGTTTTTGTGTTTGTTGTTGTTTTGTTTGTTTGTTTTATTTATGTTTGTATGTGTTGTCTTTGTATTTCATCATCATCATCTATGTGTTTATGTATTACATAGATTAACTAAAAATACTCTAAAATGGATCAAATTAATATTTTAAAAAAATATTTGAGTTATGTAAATATAAAATGATTTTCTATCTAACTGAAATACAGTGAATACTCATAACATGAATCAACAATGTTTGAACACCTAATACAACGTCCTTAAAATATATTTACAAATATATTGCCACACAAATAACACGTCTACTTTATGAAAATACCTAGGAAACGTATTTTTCTTTAATAATATCAAAGAGCTAGAAATAGGTAGAGCGGACATCTGTGTTTGCATCGCACATACAGCCAAGGATTCGACTTAATTATACTATTATAACAAAATTTGAACAAATAGGAAACAGGTGAGGTTCGCAAACGAGTTTCTGAAGTTATGAGTAGTTTAAACAGTTTTGGTAGGCTGGGGCGATTTATTGCAAAAATATTTTAAGTTTTTTTTTTAAAGTAATGAGACGAACGAGGCACTCTCCTGGTGGTAAGTGATACCTGCCCATGATCATCATAGCGGTAACCAGAAATTTTGTGAAAAAAAAAGTTGTCGGATCTATAGAAACAAAAACAGATCGAGCAAAATCATTCCATCAAAAAATCATCTTTTTTTTTATAGTTGACAGGCTAGATGTTTGACCATAACTCACTTGATGTTAAGTGAAGGTGTGGTCGAAGATAGTAAAGCACATGTAGCCTGGAATGGAACTGGCTCTCAAGTGAGGCTGTCGGAACACACTGATTGACGGATGATTGACGGCCGATTTTCAACTTGAAGGTGGTAGCTAGCCAGCCGAGTACTAGAATGTACTCTACCACCATGCTATGGATTCCTCACGATGGTTTTCTTCACCGGTATCTCAAGCTCATTGTTGGGGTTTGAACCCACGCCTCGGCATGCGAACCTACCGCGCTAACCACTGAGCTATCATCGCTACAAAAAGTGGTCTGAACCTCATACTGCCACTTTTTTTTGTCTGCCATGCTAGCGTTTGACTACAGCTCACCTGATGCTAAGTGATGGTGTAATCGAAAATGGTAAACACATCTAGGCTTGGATGAAACTGGCCCTCAAGTAAGGCGGCCGGAACATACCGTTAGGTGGTACTTGACTACGCCAAAAGGCTAATTGAATATAAAAATTTATTTCTTTGATATAAAGTAGTGCGTAAACATTACTGTCTTCCGGTTTGAAGGGTACTGCAGCTAGTGAAATTATATCAGAATCAGAATAATTTATTAGCCATAAATAACTGTTATTGTTACAGGCAAGTAATAATATAGAGCTGATGAGATTAATGTCTTAAAGTAATGAGCGCCAAAGCTGCGACGCTCTGGACTTTGTAGTCAAAGTTCTGTGTCATGGACATTTTTTTTTTTATTTGAAAAATAATGAGACGAACGAGACGCTCTCCTGATGGTAAGAGATAACGCCTGTCCATGACCATTGCAGCGATACACAGAACTTTGAGTAACAAAACAAAGTCCAGGGCATCACTGTTTTGGCGCTCATTACTTTGAGACTTTCAATGGTTAGTCTCAACAGCCCAGTAATTTTGCTAGCTGCAGCACCCTTCAAACCGGAACACAGTAATGTTTACACACTACTGCTTGGCGGCAGAATATCTGGTACTGCGGTGGTACCTACCTAGATGACCTCCTGCGAACGATACGCTCTCCTGCTGTGTTATCTCTGACCATCAGGAGAGCGTATCGTTCGTCGCATAACATTTACATTAAAAAAATATCTGGGCGGGAATTGAGCTGACGCCTTACAATTTATGAAGCAGAGCTTCTATCAAAAAGCCTAGTTTTTTTTCTGTATGACAACAGAGCTATAACAAGCTATACCTTCACTACCGCCACAGTCGCTTTACATCAGGCGAGTTGGTAGCCAAACGTAAATAAAAAACGGCCAAGTGTGAGTCGGACTCGCGTACGAAGGGTTCCGTACCATTAATTATAAAAACTGCAATAAAATAAATCACGTTTGTTGTATGGGAGCCCCCTTAAATATTTCTTTTATTCTGTTCTTTAGTATTTCTTGAAAATTTCAACTGTCGTAACTATCACGGTTCATGAGATACAGCCTGGTGACAGACGTATAGACAAACGGACGGACAGCGGAGTCTTAGTAATAAGGTCTCGTTTTACCCTTTGGGTACGGAACCCTAAATACTACAGGACGTATCCCCTTTTTTTTAAATTAAAGGTATCTTTTATATTAATTTAGGTGATTAAGTAGCGCAAGGTCATAACCCATACGGAACACTTCGTGCTCGAGTTTGACTAGCACTTGGCTGGTATTTTTTACAATCCCACAAGAAAATAATTTGTTTTCGAGATAAAAATATCTTAAATAGTAATCCAGATAATACACTATTTATGTGCCAAGTTTTATACAAATCCATTCAGTCGTTTTTGCGTAGGTAATTGAGTAGCAAACATACAAACTTTCACATATTTTTTTTTTGTTTGTAAAAAGTGGCAAACAAGCGACGGGTCACCTGATGGTAAGTGGTCACCGCCGCCTATGGACACCTGCAATACCCGGGGCATTGCCAGTGCGTTGCCTACCTTTTTTCTCTGTAGATTGAAACTCGTATAGATATTTAATATTAGTACGATTTCCATTTATCTTTTTGATATATCTACTCAATCCGGAATCAAAGCAGATACTTGCAGCACAGAAAAGCTTTGTTCACCTACACAGTAATTGCAAGTGCATTGCAATGTTATTGCACAAGTTAAGTTTTAAGTTCATGGCCGCAAATAAAATAATTATCAATACCTATAGTCGTAGTACAGTAACAAACATGCAGTTATTTTATAGCTATTTTCCTTCTTGATAAATGTATTACAACTAGTCAAAACATGAGTAAATACGATGCCAAAATTACATAGTCAAATGGAATATACGAGATAACCTACGCTTGAAAACAATATTAGTTGATTTCAAAAACTAATTAAAATTAAAAGTTACAAATCGACAGCCTTGTTGGTTCATTGGTAGAATATCTGCTTCAAGAGCTGACGGGCGTGGGTTCGATTCCCACTCATGACAAACTTTGTGATATAAACAAATATTTGTTCTGTGTCTGGGTGTACTGTTTGTATTATAAGTGTATGTTTTTTAATTTAATATTTTAATATCGTAACATACAGCGCCATCAGACCCCAAACTAAGCAAAGCTTGAACTATGGAAGTCAGATAACTGATAGAATGCTTCAATACTTTTTTTTGTTGCAAATACATACTTATAATTAATACAGAACCCCCCAGACACAGAACAAACAGTTGTTTATACCACAAAATGTTTATCCTGGGTGGGAGTCGAACCCACGCTCTTGGAGCAGACATACTACCAATGAAACAAAAGGGCTGTCAAAGATACACCTATACCTAGCAGTGAAATAACAAAAAAAAAACACATAAATGTAAAAAGATCACAGTCCCCAATGAGTTTTGTACTCACATGTGAAAAAAATGTCTAACTAGAATTCCCAGACATTTCCGTGCTTGAGTGTACCCTACGATTTATCGGAGCTAGACTTGATCACGTCATTTTAACAGGACATATCTCAAAAATAACACAAGTTTATGTATTACCTTGTACTTTTATCAATAATTTGGTTTTAATATAATTCTTATGACTGTACCTACAGTCGGTGTGAATGTAATATATTTTTTCGGATTGGTGTTTCGGAGTTATGGTTAATTGAGCGTTTACTTAATTTATTTGTAAGAATTAACTACCTTGGCGGATTTGCTTGTTTATTCCGGGATAAAAATTAGCCTATTGTGTTGATCTAAAGCATAAGCTGGGTGTATCACGTTAGTTACAATCTGGGTGCCTTTAATGCTCGAGTGAAACGGTTTCTTCTAAGTTCGTAGCAATGATAGCTCAGTGGTTAACGCGGTGGGCTCGCACACCGAAGGTCGAAGGTTCAAATCCCAACAATGAGCTTGAGCTGCCAGTGAGAGAAACATCGCGAGGAAACCATAGCGTGGTGGTAGGGTACTTTCTAGTTGCAGTTAAAAACCTGTCGCCAACCACCTAAAAGTGGTTTCCGACAGCTTCACTTGAGAGCCAATTCCATTCCAGGCTAGATGTGCTTACCATCTTAGACTTACTTAACATTACGTGAGCTGTGGTCAAACACAAGACTCACTTTACAAAAGTAAATAAAAAAAATTGCATTCATAATTTCATTCGAATCCAGTAATATACGAACATGTAAATATGTACACATACAAGCTTACGCATTTATAATACAAGTTTGAAACGTGATCTATATAAACTTCCTAAAATACTTCATAAACCAAACAAACAACCAACACTACAACACATTGTGGCATAAATGCATATTTTTTTAATAAAAGCAATGAGACTAGATACTTTCATAATAGTAAGAGATAGCACCTGCCCAGTGCCCATGACCATTGTATTGATTTAAATGTTCGCTTTAAAAAAGGTCTTATGTAATTACAAAGTATAACAAGCCAAAAAATACAGTAGCCGAAAAAAAAAAAAAAAGGTAAAACAAACATACATTTTGGCGCCGAATATTCTTCATTTTGCTTTTTTACAATTTTTATAACCACAGTCACAGTCGCGTAAATTGTTCATCAAAATCAATTCAGCAGTTAAGTAGTAACGAGAGGAAAAAAGGAATTTACATACATACATAGAAATCAAACACACAACCTTTTTGGGAATCGTGTAGAACTCTGTTGTGAAAACAAACAAAACTCAATTTTTTTTTTTTAATGGTTGACAAGCTAGTTGTTTGACCACAGCTCACCTGATGTTAAGTGAAGGTGTGGTCGAAGATGGTAAAGCACACCTAGCCTGGAATGGAACTGGCTCTCAAGTGAGGCTGCCGGAACACACCGTTAGATGCTTGGCGGCAGATTTTCATTTCATCATTTTCAATTAATATTACCTCATTTATTTATTACCAAAAAAAAAATTGTACGAGCCACCACACCAAACAATGATATTTGCTGCCCGAGTGGGTTCCATCAAGTCACTACTGAATCTATTTCTCCCGACGATCGTTCTCCTCCATCGACCGCATCTTCGTTTTACATCAATATTCAGTTTAAAAAAAACGCTAAAGTATTTTTCATTAACTTCGACAATAAGTTTCACACATTCCATAAGTAAAAAACTACCTATTAATAAAATTAATTAACTTAAATACACTAAAGGCATTAACTTCCTGCTTTGGACATTATCCAACTAAAATCTAAGAAACTGTAACTGGAGAGACCACCAACCTAGTTATTATGCGGAAAGTTTCAAATTCTACCTTCATAGAATCTTTTACCTACATCGAAGAAATTTGAGGACTACGTAATCAAATAAAAGATCGTAAGAAGCTCACAAATTCCTAGATAATAACAATTTAGGTATAACCATGATTATTCTTAGAAATACGGTTGATGCGAAAGTTTGTTTGTTGGTAAAATTGTTTACGCATGCATGCTATGCGGAATCGAATCGGTTAACGATCACACTCAACACCTTATCTACATACATATTATGTATGTATGTGGACAGTCGCGAACTGTCGACATTGCATCGCGTCACACCATGGGTAAACTGCCTAACCAAGTTATTATGTGAAATACCTTTACAAGGCTTTTTTTTTTTTTATGTTTGACAGGCTAGTTGTTTGACCACAGCTCACGTGATGTTAAGTGAAGGTGTCGCATTTTGAGCATTTGCCAGTGGCAAGTGTTTTATATGTTAAATAAATTGCCTCGTAGCTATAGTTATAGTCAAAGTCCAGCCTTGGTCAAGTCCAGTCCGTGCCAGTCATATTCAGTCATGCCTTAGTAAAGTAGTGGCGACTTTACTATAAGCTTTGATGGTATTTTGGAACACGAAAAAGTCATGTTTCGCCACATCATACCATTTTCCCACACTCGCGTTTGTGATTCGGCACTTTACGAATAAAACACCACCATTTTCATGCATAAACACTCGACAAAACACTAGTTTTGGTAAAAAATGCAACCGGGCGAGACGACTCTTACCGCGTTCTCGCCAAAATCCGCTAAACCAGAGTTTCTCAAACTTGTAGTGCCATGCTCCATTACACTACAATTATTATAACAAGGCGAGCCCTTTAAATGTATACCTAAAGAGATAGTACAGATAAAATATTTTTTATATCTTATTTTTGTGAATTAATGTAATAAGTTTTGTTTTTAACCGACTTCGAAAAAAAGGGTTCTCAATTCGGTTGTTTTTAACTCCGTTTTAAATAAACCAATTTGGAAAGGAACTGCAAAACAAGACTTGTATGTTATTGCTCTCGCCTAGCGCTTAGTAAGCCGACACTAGATAATGCAAGTACTTGTAGGTATCTACTTACAAAAGCTGCTTATCACATAATGTTTGTGACAGTTTGTGTTTTAATAACATTATACGTACTTTCGCATCAAACTTTTAGGATTGTTTTTTGTAGGTAATCTGTCAGACACGTAGGTTTCCTAGCGAAGTTTTTTGCCGTCTAAGCGATAGTTATGTAAAAATTTAGAAAAGACAGACAGGGTTTGAACCTAAGACCTCCAGATAGGCTGTCAGACTGTCTCTCAACCAACTTAATACAATATACGTAAACTTTTAGAAAAATTTTACGTAATTTTGATTAATTTTTTTCCACTTATAATAAGACCGACTAAAGGTGCCGACTACGAATTTACAAATGTATGAAAATGGTTCGAGTTGCAAAGCCGCCCCCAGTTCGGGTCGGTCTACTAGTTCAAATAGTTCTTAGATAGTTCACAAGGCCGTTTTCCGCAAAGCCATCTAGCCCCAAACTAAACAAAGTTTATACTATATGTGCAGACTAGCTACGCCCCGCGGTGTTTTAATCCAGAGTGTCAGCTACCTCCATACCAAACTTCATCTAAGTCCGTTCAGTAGTTTTTGCGTGAAAGAATAACAAACATCCATCCATCCAAACTTTCATATTTATAATAATAGTGGGATTAAATAGTGAAATACTTTTTTTTATTATTTATCAAAATATGTTTACCTCCAGATATGGAACAAACTCTATGTTCGGTACTTAAATGTTTCTCATGGGCATCAAACCCACGCCCATCATCATGACGCATATTACCAAATGACTAATTAACTGAGCCATCAGTAATAAATGACAAAGACATAGGACCTCATGTGGTGGGAGTATTGCTTAATCTGTGTCTTCAACATCCTAAAAGTAGCTGAATCGACCGCCAAGCCACCATTGTGTTATTCTCGTAAACTGTCGCAAGCCCGCACACTTAACAAATAGGTACAATTTACATTGCAACCGAAGGTATAATGACTTCGATTACAATTGTTTTGTAAGGCGAAATTATGCTTCATGATTGTTCACCTGATGTCACGTGATAGTGTGGTTGAAGATGATAAACACACCAATGGGAATTCCCATTTATTTATTTATATACAACATTTCACACCAACCTTACAGGGGTTCCCTAATGCGACAGTGCAAGTCAACAAACAATATTAATTAAAAAATTAAAATGTTACATCAAATAAAATTCCAATTAAATTCGTAAGTCAAAACAATAAAATTCATAAATTATTCAATAAATACATATAAACTGAATAATGCACGTTCAATAATAACAACAAATTATGTCATACTAGCTGCGCCCCGCGGTGTTATTCGCTACATGTTTTTGAGATAAAAAGTAGCCTATGTGTTAAACTAGAGTCTCAGCCACCTCCATACCAAATCTCATTGAAATCCGTTCAGTAGTTTTTGCGTGAAAGAGTAACAAACATCCATCCATCCAAACTTTTACATTTGTAATATAAGTGGGTTAATATCGTGCGTCATAAGTAATCGCCATTTTAAATACTGGTACTGAACATACATCGAAAATATCTATTTTCTGAGCAACCCGATTATAGGTTATTTCCTGGATTAATATAAAGAATTCATTTTATAGGTATCAGAAAAAATACTAACATGATACATGTGAAAGTTTGTATGTTTGGATATTTGTCACTTATTAACATATAAAATACTTTTCATGCCAAAAAATGTTAGGTTACCAAAGATTAAGATATTTCTTTGCCAACATTACAGAATTATTAACTTTAAGGTGAATTCTGCGAACTGAACAAAAATTTGTTTTGTTGTCTACACGGACAAAACCGCTGGTAACATGTAGTTTTAATTCAAAGTGTTACATAATGTAATTATTGTATTCAAGAGCTATGCGGAGCGCTCGATGTGTGAATTGCGCCTAAAACCAAAGTACACTAACTGTAAAGGATTGCGCTTTGTAAGGTTCTTGTTAAAATTAACCAATAGAGGTAACCTGGTTACTGTTCAGATTAATTGTAAACGTTATATGAATGCATAGTTACAGTAAAAATCCTATTAAACTAAGTTTATTAATATTAAAATTTATACTTGCGCAGATATATCTAGTACCGTGGTTGTACCTATCAAGACAACCTCCTGCCAAGGAGATCTACTACCAAGTAACACTATGCTACGTGGAAAGTACTGACACAGAAGACTAGCCCCAAATAAAAGAGACCAGCTCGTCACGAGTCTTCATTAAAGTCTTTCCACACGCGAAAATGAAATACACGTAATTACGTGATTACGTAATCATGTAATCTAGATTTTTTGCGTGGGGAAAGGACTTTTTCCCTCCGGCACATTGTAGGGGAAAGTCTAATAGAAAGTAGAAGATATGAAAATTTAGCCAACTACATCTAAATAAAACGCTTGAACTCTGTATTGGAGGTACCAACGAACGCAACAACCATCCTTACCAATATGTCCTTACCAGTTTGGTATGTTAAAGTGAGGTAAAGGTTACTGTCTACAGTCAGTACGGGGTGACAAATTTCCTGTGCAGTTTCCTAATGTTTTTGTTATTATTTTGCTTATTGTAATCGATACCTAGAATATGTATTGTTTTGTATTTACCGTCCGGGCGGCCAAAGGCGACTCTTGTAGTGTTTACACTATTCTGAAACGATTTTGTTCAGTTTAAATGTTTTTATTACGTAAAATGTGTGAAGCTTTCAGCGTTAGTCCAACTTGCGCTTGACTGCTTTTCTTAATGATTATAAATGTCGTAAGACATTACACGCAACGCCATCCGACCCCAAATTAAGCAAAGCTTGTTCTATGGTGGTCAACTGATAACTGAATAGAATAAAAACACCAAACATTGGTTTATATCTAACAAAATTTCTCCTCGGTGGGAATCAAACCTACGCCCTACAGCTCGTGAAGTAGGTGTTGTCAAAATTGTTGTTACACTTCTGAATAAACACTAAAGTATATCTACCTATATTACTGTTTTCTATACTGTTTTTTTTGTCTCATATAAATTTTATCGAAATTTTAAATTAAATATCATAAGACATTACACACAGCGCCATCTGGCTCCAAACTAAGCAGAGCTTGTGCTATGGAAGATAGATACGTAAATACTTTTTTTATACTATTCTATTATAAAGAGGAAAGATTTGATTGTTTGTTTGTATTGAATAGGCTACGAAACTACTAGACCGATTTCAAAAATTCTTTCCCCATTGGGAAGCTACACTATATCCGGGTGATATAAGCTGTTTTTTATCCCTGTATTCCCACGGGAACGGGAACTACGCGGGGGAAACCGCGAGACGTCCGCTAGTAATAAATAAAATACAGCCGTTATTGCGTGAAGTAAAAAACAAACACGCATAGAGACAAATTTCCCTACCTATTCATTAAATTAACGTTGCTCGTCAGATGTTATATTATTTATATGATCATTCGATCGACGTAGGAAGGAAATCTGGCAAGATTGAATGGGAGTGGGTGGATCACGTCAGATGGAAAAACAGAAGGGTTAAAGTCTCTACGGAGTGGGTGCTCCCGACACGACGGCGCGGCCAACACAAACTTTGAAAATGATTGAACGGTTATATCACACGAAAGGAATAAATTGAAGACATAAAAGAAGACTTTTATCCAATTTCTTTTTTTTTAACCTTCATTGTACGATCCGCTAAACAATGGAATTTGCTGCCTGAGTGGGTGTTCCCTGATAGATACAATATAATAGAATACAACTTTATTACACACCAAACCTACATACATTATAACAAAGAAATATGAACAATAAAAAAGAGATAAAGAATGTAACATAAGAAAACAATAAATATGTGGCGTATAACGGCGGTCTTATCGCCTAGAGCGAATTCTTCCAGACAACCTTTGGAGGGATACAAACATACAGATACAGATATTAGGTTGGTGTAAAAAACTTAATAAAATGTAAATAACATAATAACGACTGTTAAGCGACAAAAAAAAAATCAAAATCAATCTTAATCAAAACAAAACCTTCAAGTCGCGAGTGAGTCGGTTACTTCTAGGCGAGCGTGCTCCAGTAGACCACATCTTCACTTAACATCAGGCGAGTTAACGCTTTGTAATAAAAAAAAACTTGTGAGACAATATAGTTAAAATAAATAAAAAGACTTTAATTCCAAGCGGCTACTTAACACTTTCAAAAGCAAAAGGTCAAAGGACATTACCCTAAAAAAATAGTTAAATCATTAAGTCGAAGCACTACAAAGTGGCATTGGGCTGGACATATCTGTCGCAGAACCGATAACCGCTGGGGTAGACGTGTTCTAGAGTGGAGACCGCGTATTGGCAAGCGTAGCGTAGGACGCCCTGAGACTCGGTGGAGTGACGATATACGTAGGACGGCTGGCGGTGGATGGAAGCGAAAAGCTCGGGCTGAGTGGCGTCTCTTGGGAGAGACCTATGTCCAGCAGTGGACTAATATAGGCTGATGATGATGATGACTACAAATGAAACTTACGCATTACTACGAAAAGTCGTTACGCAACATGACTGATACTTCCGGTAAACAAATTCATACACGGGTATTTTTTTTTATCTCTTTGATAGAAAATATCGTATTTTATCGCTGGGGCACCTCTTGCCAAAATCTAGCCTACCTACCTATCCCTGTTTATGTAATCTAGTCTAATTCGGAACACGCTATCTACTATCAACGCAATCTCCTGCATGTGATAGTGGCCCTGCCTTAGACTAGTGATGTGCCCGTGTCGATGAAATGTCTATTCAAATCGAGAGTTTAGATTTGAACGCTATCGATGTATAAACTTATAAATACAGACAGCCCTGTTGGTTCATTGGTACAATGTCTGCTGCAAGAGCTATAGGGCGTGGATTCCATTCCCACCCAGGACAAACATTGTGTGGTATAAAGAAATGTTTGTTGTGTGTCTGGGTGTATTGTATGTATTTACAAAAGAAAAACTATTTGAGTATTCTATCAGTAATCTGACTTCCATAGTATAAGCTTTGCTTAGTTTGGGGTCAGATGGCGCTGTGTGTAATGTCCTACAATATTTATTTATTATTTATTTAATAAAGATGTGTCTTAATATATAAGAAACAGTATCAACATAAGAGATAACGCCTGTTGGAAGTTAAGTTAAGTTGAAACGTTAGTATCAATAGCTTTGTAATTTCGCTAACTGTAATGACTTGCAATCCAAAAGACAGTAATTTTTACACAATACTGCTTGGCGGCAGAGTATCTGGTACTGCATTGCTACCTACCTAGACTACCTCCTGCTAAGGAGATCTACTTACCACCAAGTAAGTTACAAAATATGTTCATTGTTTAGGTTACAATAGCAAATATCTACCACCTTTGAACGGCCAATGTCAAATGTCCAATGTTCCAAAACAAAATATTATTTAAAAAAAAATAATACATAGATACAAAATGCCTCTGATTATAGCCAACATTATTTCATAGTAGTGAGTAGGTATACAAGTATAGTATATATTATATGTACTCACCTTACTAAAACATCTCCGTGGCGCGTGGTTCCTCTCCTATTCCACATGTTCTCACCGCCTTCAACTCTCTCCTGGCCAGGGTGCCTGATTGTGATCTGTTTGCGGGTGAATGGAGGAGTGTCATGTCAGCGTGTCTGAAGTATTGTGAGATGAAAGCGTGCAAGGATAAAGAGATTGGTAATAGTGAACCTGAATACCTATTTTAATATTATTTTAAGGACTATTGTAATTGGCATACTGTGCCGTTTTTGTCTAGAAACAATAAAAAATAAAAAAATAAAATAATCTCACTTAATTTTATGAAATTATGTACATCGACAAAATACTGCAGTAAAGTCCCATCCCTATCGCACTGCACTCTTTATCGAAGCCTAACGTTTTTAATACTTCGCATAAATATTTGCTTACAGCATAGATAAACAAACATGCGCTCGGTAATCTACTTGTGTTTTTATTATTTACTATTTTGCAATGTTTTGATCAAGTGTAATGGCCGCACTTAACGAATCGAAATAATTATATGTGCGACATTTTCGAAAAAGCATTCTTAAATAAAGATTTAAAAAAAATATATAATGTGTGTCCACCTTGTGGGTGGATCGTCTGTCCACCCACAAGGTGGACAGACGACCTAGTAAAGACCACAGAAACGCGCTGGGTGCGAGCCGCTTCCAACCGGTCTTTATGGAAGTCAATGGGGGAGGCCTATGTCCAGCAGTGGACGTCCTGCGGCTGAAATGATGATGATGATGATGATATATATATAGAAATAATTACAATGTTCCAAACCTAAAATACATCCACTGCTCAATCAATCAGTGTGTTTAAACGCTAATCTGCTCAGAATAAACAAAAGAACAAAAATATTTGTAACAAACATACAAACACACATACACACTCACAAACTTTCGCCTTTATAATATTAGTGTGATAATATGTGTGCCAAATTACACTCAAATCCGTTCAGCCGTTGCATGATTGAGTAACAAACCAAAAATACAAACTTTTACTTTTAGTATTTATTTCACACTTTACAATATTAGTCATCATCATCATTTCAGCCGTAGGACGTCCACTGCTGGACATAGGCCTCCCCCATTGACTTCCATAAAGACCGGTTGGAAGCGGCCCGCATCCAGCGCGTTCCTGCGGTCTTTGCTAGGTCGTCAATATTAGTAGGATTCTCCTATTTATAAAACACAAATAAGATTCTCCTATTTATAACACAAGTATTTAAATTATAAATGATTCACTTTTTCACTCTGATCTAAATACACGTCATCTATTTCTAGGTACTTATTCAGCTAAATCAAACCACTGCTGACACGGAAATAATATCAAATACCAATTGCATTTACCTCGAATAACAATTAAATATAGTAATAAAATTAAGCATTAGATACAATCCAGCAAGGTATTAGATTCAGCGTAATTGTAGGAACTGTGGGATCCTGCAACATCATGCCTTATTCCATAACAAAAAAGTTTATTTAAATTCCGAAAAAGAAAATCCCCTGCGTGATCCCACTGGATTGAAGTCAATCCAGCAAAAATCCCGCTGGATAGAAAACATTGCTGGATTGCCATCCCTAGTAATAAAATTTCTAGAATGTTTATTATTTACAGTAATTCTAATTTATCATTCCTAGGCAAGAAAGAAGTCGCAAAGTAACTGAACTCGAGGTCAAAATACTCGAACAAGGAAGACTGAACCTTTATCTATAAAACTTTTATATACATTATTATAAAGACTCCTTGTGAGTTTATTGCTGTTCTCGTGAATTAGCATAATTATAATAAGACGATGCTAAATCGAGTTCTTTCTAACTATTTTTAATAATGACGAAACATATTGTCTAGAAAGGTGTTGTCTATATATAGATAAACAATAGATATAGACTACAACTTTGGTCATTATTAAATACTAGCTTACGCCCGCGACTTCGTCCGCATTAACTTTAGAATTGGGTTCAGAGAGACATGAAACATTGTATAAGTACAATATATATACCATATACTCGTTTCGTACGTATGGACATATTTTACTATATTTTTATAGACTTGTACGTCTATATTGATAAAGTAGCTGCGCCCCGCGGTGTTACACGCTACATGTTTTCGGGATAAAAAGGAGCCTATGTGTTAATCCAGGGTCTCAGTTACCTCCATACCAAATTTCATCCAAATCCGTTCAGTAGTTTTTGCGTGAAAGAGTAACAAACATCCATCCATCCATCCATCCAAACTTTCACATTTATAATATTGATAAATTATAGTCAACATCTCAAGTATATTGAAATTTCATCCCTTTTTAAGCTGATTTATTCTAAACACAAATCACGAAACTAAATTGAATTCTTGTCTTTACTACTAAACGTTTTCTTTTAACTTCTGGACACGGTCCTCTTATTGTGAGAAGGATTAGGCCATAGTCCACCACGCTGGCCAAGTGCGGGTTGGCAGACTTCACAAATCTTCGAGTTTTTTTTAAAAATACACTCGAAGGTTTCCTCACGATGTTTTCCTTCACCGTTTGAAGTCTTATCCATTACGAACGTAACTTAGAAAAGACATGTGCCTGCCGTAGGACTTGATCCTAGGACCTCCAGCGTGGAAACCACGCGGTCTCCCAATAAGGCTACTGAAACTTAAGTCTATATTCATACTTAAGTACACATAATTATATATATGTATATACCTAATACAAAAGTGAACAGCCCTGTTGGTTTATTTGGTGGTACGTCTGCTCCAAGATCTCAAAGGCGTGGGTTCGATTCCCACCCAGAATAAATATTTTGTGGTTAACAAATGTTTCTTTTTAATGTCGCTAGCCAGCCGAGTACTAGAAAGTACCCTACCCCCATGCTATGGTTTCCTCACGATGTTTTCCTTCACTGGCAGCTTAAACTCATTGTTGGGGTTTGAACCCACGCCCTTCGGCATGCGAACTGACCGCGCTAACCGCTGTGCTATCATGTACATAACACGTAATCTACATCTTCCACTGTACATAAGTATAACTTATAGGTATATTCTATATAACTTAGTCAATGATATTTATATTTAAAAACTCATTCTTATGTCCGCATACACTATATTAGATAATACACGAAATCACCAAGCGGAGCCCGGAGGCCGCAAGTTAAACACTCCCAAACATAATTATCCACGCATTAACAGCGCAAGTTTTAAGGCAAACCTTCACGAAATTACATACATAAAGTAGCAAAACAAAGCCTTAACCCCACGCACACATGCACGACACATCCACACATGTCACAACTACTAACGAGCGCGACACGTTATTGGTCACCTTTCACTTTCACGCGAAACCTACATATTTGAAATGCCAAATAACGCCGCGCTATTGGTCCGTTAAACTTTGACCTTTCTCCCGATTGGTGGGCTAGTGCTATGTGTTCCTATATAAAGTAAACGGAAATAATATGTTTGGGTTTATGTAAACCAAGTTTGTTTAGGTACGAAGGCTTTGATTCCATGTATTGTTTAGGGCGGAACGGATTAGGAGTAACTTCCTAACTTATTCGACTTGGATATCGCTTAACGTTTAAATATAATGAAGGATATTTGTTTACCTAAATGAAACTAACGATAACTCGTGATATGTACTTCTCCTTGCATGTATTAAAAAACGCATCGTTTTTCTTACAAATACCATTAATATTATAAATGTGAAAGTTTGGATGGATGGACGGATTACTCTTTCATGCAAAAACTACTGAACGGATTTGGATGAAGTTTGGTATGGAGGTTGCAGACAGCTCGGATTAACACATGGGCTACTTTTTATCCCGAAAACATGTGGCGGGTAACACCGCGGGGCGCAGCTAGTGATACATAATTAGTCCTTATGCGACTGCACTATTAGCTCGTTTGGTAGGATATCTGCTTCAAGAGCTATAGAGTGTGGGTTAGATTCCTACCAAAACTAACATTTATTTTTTAACTAAAAGTAATGAAACAACCGAGACGCTCTCCTGACGGTAAGACGCATGCCCATGATCATTGCAGCGATACTTTCGATGGTTACTCTCAACAGCCCTGAAATTTCGGTAGCTGTAGTACCCTTCAAACTGGAACACAGTGATGTTTACTCTACTGCTTGGCGGCAAAATATCTAGTACTACGGTGGTACCTACCTAGACAACCTCCTGCTGAGGAGACTTACCACCAAGTATTAGATTGTTTCAATGATTAGCAACCATTTATCTTCTACCACCATTAAAAACAGCTATATACACTTTTCCCCTGGAAAATGAGGGTAGGTTACTACAGTGGTAATACAGTAAAACTTATTTTATTTCAGGTCACTCAGGCGGGGCATTTGAAGGCAACGTGACATAATAAGGTAAGAGACGGGTCTTTTTTAAAAAAGTTCTTAAAGTTAATCAATGCTCAAAGTGCTTTAACATCTCGCTATTGTGAAATTTCACGCGTGAAAATTAAACTTTAAGTAACGTTTTAATTTCAGCACGTAACCTTTATACGATTTTGATTACGGACTTCGCTGAAAAATTTTTTTTTTATTTTCTCTTTTTAATGAAAAAAGTGCACAAAATTTTTCTGTACCTACCGATTAATGACGACAACGGGATAAAAGGTATACCGTTTATCTTTTCATGATTATTAATTATTTGTTATTTACATATTATCATGTTAAATTTTACTTGAACCTAATTCGAAATTTAACGCAAACGAAGTCGCGGGCGTAAGCTAGTATACTATGCACCCAAAGAACACGACCTTCTTTCTTCAGCAGTCTGTATACGCAAAGCCGTCAAAGCTATACCACTTTTCAGTTTTGCGGAAAAAGAATCGACAAAAATTTAAACTGCTTAAAAGTTCATCTAGATTTTTCTCTTTGTCTCTGTTTGTTTTTGTGTTTGTACCTACTTGTTACAAAATAAAATCATGTTTCTTTCTTTCCTTAAAAGTTTATTTTTATCATCATCACTAAATAATCGATATGACAAAAGTGGCGATAATTTAATTTTTTCGTGTGTTTATGTAACATAGGTTAAATGTAACGATGAATAGGTATGACCTAGAACCACCTCTATCAATCTCTTTGCAAGAGAACCTCTGATTACGAGGTTTAGGTCAAATAAATATATCTATAGACTAAAATTAATAAACACATGCACCAATCATCGTTTAGTCAATGTATACTTAATATACACGTATGTATGTATGTACATATATTTTGATATGAGAAAGTAAACAATATAAGTACTATCTGTGTTATCTCTACTCATGTGTGCATGTCAAATGCAAAGTCACTGATGATTCTTTTCTAACCAATATATATTATAAAGCTTACAACATTTAAGTTCTCTCATCGCTTAAAATTTTTAAGATCACCGAAGTAACGGATGATTCCGTCTGTCTTTGGATGGGTGACCGCTTTGCATTAACATTGTAGCGATGATAGCTCAGTGGTTAGCGCGGTTGGTTCACACGCCGTGGGTACAACCCCCAGCAATGAGCTTGAGCTGCAGTGAAGGAAAACATTGTGAGGAAATCATTAGTAGTAGAGTACTTTCGATCGATTGGCTAGCTATACTCCAGTTCAAAATCTGCCCGTGCGTTCCGGCAGCTTCATTTGAGAGCTAGTTCAATTCCAAGCTAGGTGTTCTTTCCTTTGACCACACCGTCACATAACATCAGGTAAGCTGTGGTCAAACACCTAGCTCGTAAACCACAAAATTTTAAAAAAGAGCGCCTCGTTCGCCTCATTACTTTTACATAAAATCCAAGAAGCTCCAAGCAGCAACACCGCTTCATGGTCGATATGCCAAAGACTCGAACTAAACGGTCAGAGTCTCTCATTGTACGAACCGCTAAACAATGGAATTTGCTGCCCGAGAGGGTGTTCCCTGATAGATACAATCTGGGTGCCTTCAAGTCGCGAGTGAATCGGTTTCTTGTAGGCAAGCGTACTCCACCGTAAGCCGCATCTTCGCTTTACATCAGGCAAGTTTGCGGTCAAACGCAAGCCTATATGTAATAAAAAAAAATATTAACATAGTTTATCAGAGAACAAAGCTTGGCACTAAGCGACTAAAACTAGCATAAAATAGTCAGTTTTTTGTATTAAAAAACTTAATTAAGAGGAGATAAGACAGGTCACATGTCCCAGATAGTAATATCGCTAAGCTAAATTTTTAGACTTTTTGAAGCGATAAACTTGCACAATCTTTGGACTGTCCGCCTAACGGGATAGGTATTCTGATAATATACGCTTGTTTATACAACTGCAGTTTTAGGGTTCGCGACAGCACACAGTGTAGTCAAGTCCAGTATCACGAGTCTTATTTAGAAACGTCGTTTATACTCACTTGTACTTCCATCCCTTTTTTACTACAGGGCATGTAGAAAGAACCCTACCACCCATATTATTATAGTGGAATTTGCTTGGGTACGTACCAAACATTTCACACAGCGCCATCTGACCCCAAACTAAGCAAAGCTGTCCTATGCAAGTCAGATAACTGATAGAATACTTAAATACTTTTTTTTTGTAAATAGACATCTGACATTCGAATTCAATCTAATCACAACAGCAACTATACGACAACGTTTCCATATGTATAGGTACGTATTTGCTCAGTTCTATTCAAAACGAAATGTACATCTGTGCAATCACAAACACTAAATACCTTTTCGAAGCAAAAAAAGTATGTATAACATATCCCCTTAGAAATCAGGGTTATCATTTCATGCGGTCTACGATGGTCCACGCTTGCCTAGAAAAACTTTAAAACTTTACTTGGTGGTATATCTCCTTAGCAGGAGGTCGTCTAGGTAGGTACCACCGTAGTACTAGACATTCTGCCGCCAAGCGGTAGTGTGTAAACATTACTGTATTCCGGTTTGAAGGGTAGTGCAGCTAGCGAAATTGCAAGGCTGTTGAGACTAACCATCCAAACTCTCAATATAATGAGCGCCAAAGCAGCGATGCCTTGAACTTTGTTTTACTATACAAAGTTCTGTGTATCGCTGCAATGGCCATGGACAAGCGTATTTCTGACCATCAGGAGAGCGTCTTGTCAGGCTCATTACTATTACATTAAAAAAAAAATTCACTCACGACTGGAAGGTACCCAAACTGTAACTTTTGAAATTACAGAGTTGTACCAATAGTAAAAGTTTTTCATAACGGCGAGTCCTTTACGGCATACGAGTAGTACGCCCAAAACTTATAACCGTGTACCATGAAACGTACAAATACAAATTAGAAGAGAGATTTCCTACGTTTAGAAGAGGCTTCAGGTGACCAGAATGCTGGTATCTACTTTGGTCAAAAGCTAAGCATTGCCATCCAGCGTGGCAATGCTGCCAGCATTCTGGCCACATATCCCTCCTCTGACGGAATTTCAGATTCATTTTTTTTTGTATAAATTTGTAAAGTATATATTAATATGTAAAAAGACTTACCTGTCAGAGATAAATTCATTAATACAAATATTTTATTGACAGCACCAATGCTACAAGTCAAATTTTAGTAAAATCATTTTAAATATGTGTATCAGTAAAAAGAAAAGTTATAAAACACTGATTAGGTACATAAAAATAAAAAACAAAACAAAATGTCAAATTGTTGGTAATTTTCAATAAAAGTTTTTAAAAACTATGTATCTAATCGTTACTGTTCCATTCGGCGACAAAACAGAACATTCCAACATATAAATAAAAAATAAACATAATTCATTATTTAAGCCCCGATTTGGTTTGCGAAACATAGATATGAAGCGTTCTATAGCTAGATACCTATAGTTGAAACCTAAACTAACACTGATAACATATCAGTGGCCTAGGTCTTTGATAAAACGCTAAATTTACAAAAAAATGTGATAACACAGGGCGACCGAAGCCAAATGTACTCAGTTGCCGCACTTCTAATGTGTTTATTAAATATTATTACTTCTTTATTTAATATTACTTTTTTAACATAAAATTGTTTGAAATTTTTTTTGGCCGTTTACGTTGGGAGCTTTTGAGGTAAGCTAAACTTTAAACGATTAATGCTATCTTTTATTTAAAAATATACGTTATCTTTCACGAGATAAAAATACTTACACAGGGTGTTCTATCATTAAGTAGTGATATAATCATAAATCAATAAAACCGACTTCTAAAAGAGGAGTTCCCATTTCGATGCATATTTTTTATGAATAAATGTCATATTAACACACAGCGCCATCTGACCCCCAACTAAGCAAAGTTAGCTACTTAAATACTTTTTTTAAATATACTTACTTATAATATATACAGAACACACATTTGTTTTAATATTTTGTGGTATACACAAATGTGTGTTCAATACTCAATACTTTATTGCAACATATGTACAGGTTCTTATGCTTATAAATTTTACATGTTGTTCCTAGTACATATGACCCCATTTGGGTATGGCAAACAATTTTAGTCTAAATATTTAAATATTATTTTAGTCTAAATATTTAAATATTTAAATGTTCTGTGTCTCTATGTGCTGGATTTTTGTGTATATAATATGTGTGATGTTTATCTATGTTTATTATATACTAGCTGCGTTCGCGGTGTTACCCGCTACATGTATTCGGCATGAAAAGTAGCCTATGTGTTAATCCAAACTACGCCCATAGGTACCAATTTTCATCCAAATCCGTTCAGTAGTCTTAGCGTGAAAGAGTAACAAACATTCATCCATCCATCTAAACTTGCACATTTATAATACTAGCTGCGCCCCGCAGTGTTACCCGGTACATGTTTTTGGGATAAAAAGTAGCCTATGTGTTAATCCAGGGTCTCAGCTACCTCCATACCGAATTTCATCCAAATCCGTTCCGTTTTTGCGTGAAAGAGTAACAAACATCCATCCATCCAAATTTTTACATTTATGATATTAGTGGGATTAGTGGGATAGTTTATTTATTTATTTATTGTACAACAGATACTCCCTGTGCAGCCTGTGCTTACAGATTACTCCAAAGCGCACAGAGAGTCAACATTACATAAAAATACAGTTCAAAATAACTTATTTATACTAATGATTATTATTTATTTACTATTGTTGCTATCACCAATGAAGGCGATAGCACAGCACATGAATAGGTCCATTTTGTCGGCAAATATATCTAATTGTGGTTGGTGAGCAAGCAGGTCGTTGAGCAGATGTTTGAGGATATTGGGTAGTATGATGGTTACAAACGAATTCTGTGTAAGGTCAATGTGTAATATTTATCAAAATAATATAGAGATGCCTGTCTAAAATGGAAACATACGGGGGGTTTTATTATTTATCAACATTGTTGTAAAGGGGAAATCCAGAATTAAGAAAAAATATAGGTTGATAAACTTCAGTTAAATTAAGTAAATGTTATCTCTGAAACGTATCACTTGGTGAGTTTCATTCGAAAACAAACGTATATTGATTTTTTTACGGTTGACAGGCTAGATGTTTGACCACATCTCACCTGATGTCAAGTGAAGGTGTGGTCGAAGATGGTAAAGCACACCTAGCCTGGAATGCGACTGGCTCTCAAGTGAGGCTGCCGGAACACACCGTTAGATGCTTGGCGGCAGATTTTCAACTTGAGAGTGGTAGCTAGCCAGCCGAGACTAGTTTGTTTGTTTGATTTTTTTCTTTCGTTTTGTTATATTTGTTGTTTGTTGGTAATTTGTTATGTATGTTTTGTTTGACCGACAAGGGCTCACCGGAAGACCATGAATCATGAATCATTTTAGATTCTTGATCCGAGAGCATGCTATTTCATATAGCTACAGAACCCCACCATTAGGAGCCGTGATACGCATAGCATAAATTTATTCAGCTATCAGTCTGATATCTAAATTATGCTCATTACTGAAAAGCATCTTAAGTTACTCGATAAGATAAAATCGTTAATCAGTATCGAATGATATTATTCTAATTAGGATCGATATGCATTGAGTAATCAAACGGTAAACTAAATTAGGAACAATTGATAGAAATATAATTCGAAAATTATGTCCAGTGTTTTTTAGGATGAACCCGACATTGAAATCTGACATACATACATACAAGCAATACAAAAAATTCTGCTTTGTGATTTTCTTACGCGAAAAACACTGATAGTTTTCGCCAAAGTAAACAAATAAGTATATTTATAGCGATGATAGCTCAGTGGTTAGCACGGTAGGTTCGCATGCCGAAGGGCGTGGGTTCAAACCCCAACAATAAGCTTGAGCTGCCGGTGAAGGAAAACATCGTGAGGAAACCATAGCATGGTGGTCGGGTATTTTCTAGTACTCGGCTGGCTAGCTACCACCCTCAAGTTGAAAATCTGCCGCCAAGCATCTAACGGTGTGTTCCGGCAGCCTCACTTGAGAGCCAGTTCCATTCCAGACTAGGTGTGCTTTACCATCTTCGACCACACCTTCACTTAACATCAGGTGAGCTGTGGTCAAACACCTAGCCTGTCAGCTATAAAAAAAAAATTATAACCAATTTTTATTTTTCAAAACTTATGTTTTGTGGTTCTATAGTTCCCATTTGGGATCGTAAGCAAAAGATATAAAGTGGTACAACTTATAAATTACTAGCTGCGCCACGCGATGTTACTTGCTAATATTTTTTCGGTATAAAAAGTAGCTAAACCTCTGGCGGTATGAAATATACTTTATGACCTATTCTCATACCACTATCTATCTATCCTGTTTTAGCTTGACAATAGACAGAGAAAGATATAAAAAATAACAAGTTTTAGTTTTACATAGATCGTAATTAAACTTGACGAGTAAATGAATATTACAATATCATAGCAAAACCCATGTTTAATCGCGCAGCCTCCTCTTAAAATACATCCTATAACAATTATTATAATGTACACTAAGATCTATTCAGCCGTTCAGTTGTGATAGTTACCTGATAAATTTGAAGCGTTAAACCTTTGTATTTTTCCTTCTAAACAAAGTAACAAGACTTCCCTACCCTTTAACAACTAAAAGCCGTTACACATAGTATAGGTATTTATAAAAAATCCTGTTAAAGATGGCCGTTTTGCTCCCTTAGTTTAAGCCCATTTGTCATTGTCGCTAATACAAAATATTTTCATTCATCCAACACCTTAAGTGTGAATTCCTTTATCCAGTTACATTCAAATACGTAAATACAAAGAAATCAGGAGGTCCGGACCCCTCCAGACTGATCTTTAGACCTATTGATGCACGCATCCAGAAATATACATATTCCATAATTCGGAGCAGCCTTGTTTTTGGAAACTGTTCCACTATTGGGCTATCCACGCGTATCTCTTCTCATCGTGAAAAGGTTAAGGCCACAATCCACCATACTGGTCAAGTGCGGGTCGGTACACCTGCTGCATTTTCGTTAGAGTTAAGAATTTTCAGAGAAACAGGTTTGGTCACGGTGGGTTTCTTCTTTATTTGAGGCTAGCGGCAATATGCACATAGATTAGAAAATACAAGATACGAATTCGGATAACTGATAGAATACTAACTTACTTTTTTTAATAAATATACTTTTTTTATAATACGTACAGAACCCATACACAGATCAAATATTTATCGTCTCATAACTGTTTGTCCTAGTGACAATCGAACCTACGCGCTACATTTCTTGAAACAATGTTCTACCAAGTGAACTAATAGGACAGACATAAAATATGTATGTATATTATTATATTCATACGTAATTTCATTCATTGTGTTTATCATTTTAAGCCATCACGTGTAGGGAAATACATTTTATAGGTATAGATCGAGGAGAAATATACCTATTCACTTGTTTTCTTTTCATACATAGTCTCAATGCATCCAAAAAGCAATGTAATCGCATATTCGCGTTATTGATACGAAATTGACGTTTTATCAGTTGATAACGCTTAGAAACTATGATTAGCGTTAGTGCATATAGGTAAATAGAATATGTAGCATGTATAGTGTATACTTATACAATATACAGGATGTAATGAAAGTTACTTTTTTTATAATTACTTTTTTAAATCCTTAAATTTTTAGAAAGTTCAAATTCGGATCCAAATTTTTATGACAGCCGATTTGAAAATTCTTTAAGAGATTTTTAGTAAAGATTTTTTTTAAAGGTAATCAAAACTTGCCAAATACTACAAAGTATACATATGTTATGTAGGTATACTTTTTCTTTAACTTTGTTTAGTTACTCAAAGTTTTTGATGCTGCTCAAATGGTCATGAACAGGCGTAGTCTCTTACCATTAACGTTTCATTCGCTTTTTTACTTTAACATAAAAAAATCCCAGTGTTTTAATGCAAAATGATGACGTTAATCAGTTATCGACACTAAACACCTTCGCGGAACCGACACGAGTTTCGGAACACGCTGTATCTAGCGGCCCCGATGCACGACAGAGCTGCATGATGATAAAGAAACGATTCGGGGAATTAATCCTTGTGTGATGTTATTGGGCGTAGATTACTGAACACGTCAATTATCTAATGTTTTTAATCAACCTCTTTTTTGCAATGAAAAAATGTCGCGAGAAAACTTGCATATCCGGTGTAACTGCAAAATATCTGGGTCAGGGCTCTTATTCGAATCTAGAGTTAGTAGCGATGACAGCTCGGTGGTTTGCGTGGTCGGTTCACATGCCGAATGGTATGGGTTCAAACCCAACACGTGCCTACATAGACGCAGCGCGTTTATAAAATATATGAACTCTTTCCAAAGCTGTGAAACGTTGTAAGTGTTATATTTTATAATACACTAGCGGACACCTCGCGATTTTACCCGCGTAGTTCCCGTTCCCGTGGAAATACAGGGATAAAAAGTAGCCTATATCACCCGGAGATAGTGTAGCTTCCCAACAGTGAAAGAATTTTTGAAATCGGTCCAATAGTTTTGGAGCCTATTCAATACAAACAAACAAACAATCAAATCTTTCTTCTTTATAACAGTATAGATAGATTTTTTTTTCTAAAACACACTGTTCATTAATACACATAATTAAAACATTACTCAAAAGAGTTTTTTTACACACATAGAACCATTACCATTTTAATTTTTTTATCCTTGAGTAGAACTGCCGGTACCGTTAGATGCTTGACGGCAGATTTTCAACTTAATGGTGGTAACTCAGTAGAAGAGAAGTCGAGTACTGGAAAGTACCATACCACCATACTATGGTTTCCTCACGATGTTTTACTACACCAAGCAGCTCGAGCTCATTGTTGGGGTTTGATCTCACGCCCTTCTGCGTATGACGTTCGACTTCAGCTTCAGCGCACGAACCGACCGCGCTAACCCCTGAGCTATTATCGCTACAAAATATAACTTTTTTTTTATTGGTTGACAGGCTAGGTGTTTGTTCACAGCTCACCTGATGTTAAGTGATTGGAGTGATGGATGCTAGCCTGGAATGGAGTTTATAATTTATTTATTTATTTTTATTTATTTATTATATTAAGAACGGCACAACAACCACTGACACTTATTATCAGTAATAAATTAAAAATTACGTGCATCAGAAACATTTTTTGTTTTTTATTATATTATATATTATAATAATTTAATAATTTAATCATTCCTTACAATTTAGGGTTTGAACCTACTCTTTGTTTGTGCCATTTAAACGCGGTAAGCACTGTGTCGCCATAGCCACACGACTACTAGCTACATATGGTTACATGTATCTATGTACTGCCTAGTTTCCAGAAGCAGTTTTTTCAACAGGCCATAGTTCTAACTAGCACATTTCTTGCATTCATCTTTACAACTTTATTCATAACTTCAGCGGGCAAATCTATATCTTATCCCCCCGAGATAGCAGGTAAGTAATGTGCTAAACTTAGTTGGTAAAACTTGTAAGTTTGCAAACAAGTTAGACAATAAGAAGATTGAATGTAGAACAATGCTAGACTATCGGGTTACGGGGATTCGAAACTGTAATTCTGACACTAGGGCTCGCCGTGTCTACTTTTATTCAAACATTTTCGTAAGGAAGACTTCATTTTATTTAAATTTGCGAAAAACTAAGCGACTTTTAGTTGCCATGTGTTTTTCTTCTATCAAAAATTACACTGTCACACACAAACACAAAATAAAGATAAGAAGCAGATTTTTGCCTAGGCGTTAGGATTAGTTTATTTATAAGTAAGTATCAGTTATCTATGTAATTTAAGTTGATTGATTGATTTCTCATAGGTTTCGTACTATTTAATTCCAACTAATTAATTATTTGATTAGGAACAATAATATCATCGAAGCAAACAAATGTGACATTTTAATAGTTATTTATTATATAAGAGTGCGAAGTTGCTTTTTAACCGCGTGCGCAATTTTGATGGCCGAGCAAGCGAAAGATTTCAAAATTAGAATCCTGAGCGTTAGCGAGGGAATCAAAAGAGCACGAGGTGAAAAATCTTTGCACTCGAGTGCAACTCGTAACTTTTCATCCCACCTCAGCGAGGAAATTACTAAATGCAAAAAAATCTTTTACAATCACAAGATACTTTTATTTCAGTTTAGGTATTAACTACTACATAACAATATGACGTGAAAAGAAAATTGCGCGCGCAAAGCAAATTAAAAAAAAAACGTATACCAAGGAGGTACCGAGTCTGAGTTTTTAACAAATTAAATTATTTAATACGTGGACTCTAGATCAATCGGTGAACACACATCCGCGGAGAGAAAATTCAGAGTAAAATCAGGTTCTATCTAGATAAGCGTGCTCCATCCTACGCTGTATAGTTGCTTAACAACAGGCAGGATGAGGTCAAACACGAATCTATTCAGAAAAAAATCTCTGAAGATAATATTATACCGACAAAGAGTGAGAGATATAAAGATCATAAAGAGATCCCCAAAGATTCACTCAGAACTCACCTTTACACTTTATGTGACAAAACGATTGTTGTACCTACTTTACTTTATTTAAACAATCCGTTTTTAGACACATCTACCGGAGAAGATGGGTTTTTTTTAAACTGCCAAGTTGAGACTCTAAAATTTTTTGTTGTTTTCTAAGTTATGTGAGTATTGTCGCAGACTCCAAACGGTAAAGGAAAACATCGTGAGGAAACTTACATGTCCAATAGTTCTTAAAAAATGTTTTCAAATTTGTGTGAAGTCTGGCAACCCACATAGGTATGGCCATCGAGGTGGACTTACCCTCCTCACAATAGCCGGCCCACATTTAGTAGTGGAGATGTTTATAAAAAATAAAAATAAAATTGATCCCTGCTTTTTTTTATGTGAAAGTAGTGTGACGAACGAAACTCTCTTCAAATGGTAAAAGGTAACGTCTCGATGACCATTGCAGCGATACCCAGAACCTTGAGCAGCAAAACAAAGTCCTAGACTTTGTTCTACATCGCTGTTGTAATGCTCTTTTCTTTGAGACATTTGAGTCTCTGCAATATTTCGAGCTGTACGTATTAAGCTGAAACATTGTAATGTTTACACACTTCGCCGCGGAATATCTGATATCGCGGTAGTACATACGTATACGACCAAGGAATTCTTCTAATATAATACAGTTTAATTCTAGAGCTGAGCTAATAGAATATCGTCTCTGCGCGAAAACTACGTAAAAACACGAAATGTTTTCTTCCAAATACTCCTTTCTAAATCATAACCCAGGATCTCGAGCACAGATGTCGCTTCAGCTCACTCTTCCAAGCCGTTTACAAAAATAACAAAGAAAAGGTAACAACGAAAAACCATAACAATTTCTTCAAGTAGCGCCTACCGCTTACAAAAGAACTTATTTTTTATTACAAGTATGCTTATTTTGCCTACAGTTCACGTAGAATTGCCTAAACTTCAGAAGGAAGCCGGAGAAATAAGTCAAGAAATTAAAACTTTCAAACTGCTGTTTGTATGTAAAACTTTCTTACTATTGTCTTGAAGAAGCCTGGTAATGCTTTAAAAGGTCAGAATTCACTGTTCTGACAATTCAACCTAAAAAATAAAACAATATACTACATACAAAAAGTTTCTTCTTTCTTTGGTTTTGGCGTCGCGTTTTAGCATTTGCCAGTGTCAAGTAATTATATATTTTCAAGTTTCAAAAGTTCAATAAGTGCCATCGTAGCTAGTTTTAGTCAAAGTCGTCTTTGTCAAGTCCAGTTCGTGTCAGTTAATTCCAGTCATGCTTTAGTAAAGTAGTGGCAACTTTACTACAAAGCTTCGATGGAGTTTTGGAAGCAACACGAAAACTCATGTTTCACCACATTATATCATTTTCCCACACTCGCGCTTGTAATTCGGCACTTTATGAATAAAACACCACCATTTTTATGCATAAACACTCGACAAAACACTAGTTTTGAAAAAAAATACAACGGAGCGACACGACTCTTCCCGCGTTCCCGCCAAAACTCACAAAAAGTTTAAGTAGGTCCGTACCTACTTAAACTTTTTGTTTAAACATTAAACACACATTTTCATTTACTAGAAATTGTGTTTTTTTTTTTAACTTTAACTTACGTTCTTCCAAAGTAAAAGTAAACAAAATGTTAAACCGCCAGAATAGACATTAAATAATCAAATTTTATAGGATATATAAACAAATTATAAGTTTTGGCGAATATATTTGACAGTTAAAAACATTTAAAATTAGTATACTTCATCATCATCATCACCATCATCATCATCATCATCAGCCTATACTAGTCCACTGCTGGACATAGGCCTCTCCCAAGACACGCCACTCAGCCCGATCTTCGGCTTTTCGGCTTTTTAGTATACCTATTTTCTGATAAACTATCAAATACCTATAATAAGTTTTTTCTTGTCCTTTTATACAGCAACACAGCTATGCATCAGCATAGTTTCTTGGCATGAAAAGTGCGTAGAATTCAGTCAAAGATTCTCAGGCAACTTTTATCCCGGAATAACTAGAGTACTAAAACAGTGTTTTTACTAGTTAACAATGAAACGAGATTTAATATCATTGCAATAAATTTATCAATCTCACTAGAATCACATTTTTTTATAACAATATCACATTTTAATAGACTTTCCCAATGGGATGGAGTTTGCAAAGATTTACGGCCTCACTAATACGTTGGTTAAATTTTAATCTATGCTTGAAGTATTCAGTCTCGATTACACGCGTGAAATTGCACACTACACACACACACACACACACACTATAAACGCGAGAAATTGACAACGAATTTTAAGCATTGATTAACTTTTAGCATCCGTTATATGTAAGGTATGTAGAGTGTACTATGCATCAAAATAAAAATGACTACGATAAAAATGCGGAAACGTTTCTAGAATATAACTTTTGACAACCTTTTTTTAAACCCATAACCTGACCACAGCTCACCTGACGTTATATACCAGGTGTGTTTACCATCTTCGATCATCACTGTGTGGTAGAAGATGGTAAACATACCTGGCCTGGTATGGAACTAGTTCTCAAGTGAGGCTGCCGGAACACATATTTACGTTCTTGGCGGCAAATTTTCAACTTGACCTTGCCCTACTACTATGCTATGGTTCCGTCACGATGTTTTCCTTCACCGGCAGCTCGAGCTCATTATTAGGATTTGTGACATCTTTTCTTTTATTATTTATAAAGTAATGAGACGAACGAGACGCTCTCCTGATGCTAAGAGAAAACGCCTGACCATGACCATCGCAGCGATACACAGAACTTTAAGTAACAAAACATCGCCACTAAATTATCAATACAAAGTAAATTGTTTGTTTTTCTTTTTGACGCTTAAGTATTGAGATCAGAAGTGTATAGGTACCACTCGGAAAAGTCGAGAAAGCTAAGAGACAATGCGCGATGCCGCCGCAGAGCACAACAAATAAGTAATAAATAACGTGACATTGTTAAGTGTAAGTGCAAGGATAAGTAATAAATAAGTACCTAGGTATGTATTTCCAATCCCTAGGCTCTTAGGTCATCTAAAGGTTAAAACACATGTAGACAAAACAACTTGCACAATTACAGTGGCAACATGTTCAATAAAAAATCTGGATGAGGGCACTATATATACCTAATCATCACACTTCACTAAATATTAAAAAAAAGTAACTCAAATTTTGCGTTTCTGTTTGTACCGGAATGTAGTATAGTTATGATGGAGTCGTTAGCGCGGTCGGTTCGTACGCCGAATGGCGTGAGTTCAAACCCCAACAATGAGCTTGAGCTATCCGTGAAGGAAAACGTCATGAGGTAACCATAGCATGGTAGTAGAGTACTTTCTAGTACTCGGCTGACTAGATCTCTCTCAAGTTGAAAATCTGTCACCAATCATTATTATGGTGTGTTTCGGCAGCCTCGCTTCAGAGTTCCATTCCAGACTAAGTGTGTTTACCATTTTCGACCCAGCCGTCACTTTCACCTTTAAATCGAGAGTTAATCGGTAACTTCTAGGCAAGCGTGCTCCATCGTAGATCGCACCTTCACTTATCATCAGGTGAAATGGCGATCACACGCAAGCCTATTCATTAAAAAAAAACTTAAAATCAGATGAGTTGTGGTCAAACACCAAGCCTGTCCACCACCACCATAAAACATGGCTGTCCAATAAAATGAATGCGGGGCAAGTAGGTAGAATCAAGTTTTGCGATTTCAGGGCATTCTCTCGGTAATTAATCCGATAAAAATCGATAAAGAGGCAACCCTAAGAACACGCTAAACCTAAAATCTGACTGAATTACGATAGCTTCATAAATGTATAAATGAGATAAATGTAGCAACCCTAATATTTTGTAGTACTCGATGCGTGCTAACCAATCTGTTACGTGTGTCTACTTGATATCCGATAAAGTAGGGTTGCCAACGTAGCGTTTTCAATCTTAAACACATAGTAACTACACTTCTAAAAGAATTTCGGGATTTACGTTACTACGTAAAGGTACATTAGAATCTAAGAAAAGTGGAGGCGGCTTTTTTCGTCATCTACAAACTGCGAGAACCACTGATAACTTTTAAATAGGTACTTTCAACATTACTATATCATGCTGTAAACCGGGACTCGTCTGTCAATCAATAGTGCAATTGCAATGCATCTGCAATTATTGTAAAAAAACTAGGGCAAATAAACAATAAATAAGCAACAATAACATAGTGATGGGCAATAAAAAAATCTTCAATTTATCGCTTCTGACCCGGTTTTTAATCTTTGCACGTCTATCTACAATGCACGTAGGTACATAGGAGTTTCTAGATATATTTATAAACAAAATAATTTTACAGAAGATAATCTATAAAAATACATTTACGTAGATTACAATGTAAAAGTGATAAAGGTTATTGTCTTGATTTTTCTGAAGCAAATATTTTAACCGATAGGTACTTATCTATCGTGGTATTTATTTTATCACGACTTGTGGTTTTGAGTGTTAATATGAAAAATAATGATATATGGGCGTAACCGTTTGATTATGTGATTACGTTCACAAGTTACGTAGTTACGTATTATAAATATCTATACAGTTTTTTAAAATTTTAAAAAATTTACTCCTTGACCTTTGGCCAACTAAACGCACTGCTCCAATGAAACAGCGAGGTTTCGGAGTAAACGAAAATATCTTTTTTTTTTTCAAAAACCGGTAGTTCGATTTTGATAAAACTTTTATAAGACTACCTCTGATGTTATGATCTAGCAAGCAAAAAAAATATCATCAAAATCGATTCATAATTAGCGGAATTATCGCGTAACAAACATTAAAAAACATACAGTCGAATTGAGAACCTCCTCCTTTTTTGAGTCGTATAAAATGCAAGTTCTTTCATCAAAAAAAATCTCAGTGTAAAAGACATATCGCTCAAAGTCTTCTGACGTGGCTCGATGTTTGTATTGTAGTATAAATGTAGAACAAATAAAATTGCCAAGCATCGAATGTCTCAATGTAATGAGCGCCAACTCAACGATCCTATAGGCTTTATATTGTGTTTGGGTACCACTGCTATAGCATGGAAAGGCGTTATCTCTCACTATTCAGACAATTTTTCGTTCATCTCATTACTAACACAGCTTAATACAAGAAATAAAACAATTTTCATAGAATCAGAAATAAAGGTTTTGGTCATGTTCAATAAAAATTATCAATACACATGTTCAAGTAAAACAGAGCCAAATAATTTAAATAATGTGCCCCATCGGGCAGGCCAAAGCTGTAAAGCCATATCGCCTCAAACCAAAAATAACTACAAAAATTGGCAGAAAAAAAAAGAAAACTAAACTGTGACCTCTTTTCAGATAACCTCACACATGACTCGGCAGCGCGCGCAATAGAAAAACAAAATTCAAAATGAATGACACACAGCACTACTGCCTGCGATGGAACAATTACCAGTCGTCCATCACCAGCGCGTTCGAGAACCTTCGAGATGACGAGGACTTCGTGGACGTGACGCTGGCTTGCGACGGGAAAAGCCTCAAGGCTCACAGAGTGGTCCTCTCCGCTTGCAGCCCTTATTTTAGAGAGCTTTTAAAGGTGAGTTAGCAACACTGACAAGGAAAACAAATAAACTATAATAACTGTTGAACCCTGGTAAAAACAAGCTTGACAAATAGTTAAAAAGGAAAAAAAATCTCTCAGGCCTTTTGGTGGAAACGTAAAAAAGGTATTTTTTTAATGTATGATTTTTTTTTTCTTTGGTTTTAGCGTCGCCTTTTTGAGCATTTGCCAGTGTCAAGTATTTATATATTTTCAAGTTTCAAAAGTTAAATAAGTGTCCTCGTAGCTAGCTATAGTCAAAGTCCAGTCTGTGTCAGTCAAGTCCAGTCATGCTTTAGTAAAGTAGTGGCGACTTTACCATAAAGCTTCGATGGAGTTTTGGAAGCACCACGAAAAGTCATGTTTCACCACATTATAATCATTTTCCCACATTCACGCATGTAATTCGGCACTTTATGAATAATAAAACACCACCATTTTTATGCATAAACAATCGACAAAACACAAGTTTTGGAAAAAAATACAACGGAGCGACACGACTCTTCCCGCGTTCCCGCCAAAACCTCTGACTATGTAGTATGTTTTACAGTGTTTTAGTATAACAATAGTATAATTATGTGCGCAAGTGCGATAAAGTGATATAAAGAGGCCAAACATGTATTTCCGTTTACTTTCAAAACTACGACAAAAACTCTAATGAAGTTGCCAAGAACTACTTCACAATGACATGAACAGACTTGGCCTTGACTTATTTTGTACGACTTTAACTGTAGCTCAGATTTATTTCACTTGATATAATTATGTACTTATCTCGACAAAATACTCGACACTGGTAAAATACACTTAATGCGATGCCAAAAACAAAGAAAAAACTAGGAAGATAAACAATTTATCGATGACGAATTAAGTTATTTTACATGAACAAAGAAAATTATAATATCTGAAAGGCTTCTTGAACATAATTTTTTAAAATCGCTTAACAAAGATTTTTTGTCACATGTAAATAATCTCAAAATAACTCACTTTAAAATTAATAAAAAATGAAATTGGAAATTATTTTACTAAACACTGATGTACCGAATCGAAGTTTTAAATTAAAGCTACAGCGCCATCTATATCCATTATTAAGACGCCACCTGGTGGCGTGTCGCAACAACATGTTTAAGTAAAAATGTAATGTTGAAAAATAAATAATTAGTTTTATAACACGAAGTAACTGATCAAAGAATAGTATAGAAAAAAGAACAAAAAGAAGAAATGATCTGTCAGGTGTGGGGTTCGAACCCACGCTCCCTCTCGGGAACCAGAGCTTAAATCTGGCGCCTTAGACCACTCGGCCAACCTGACTCGATGAAGCCTCATGAAATATCACGTCTATATCAATTGGACATTGATCGATTAAGTTAAAGATTTTACAAACAGTCGACACGTTGCATTGTCACGAATAAATACGTTGTTTTACAAAGATCAAACTGTCGCAAATAATATTCCATTAGCTTTAAGTACCTATCTAAGTTAATAATTTGCAATTATTCGACCGGGCATTTTCGTGACCATGATTTTGTGGTATAAACAAATGTTTATTCTGTATATGGGTGTTCTGTATTGGAGGACATTTTTTTTAAATATTTATTAAGAGTATTATTAGTATCTATAATTTATTTATTTTGTAGCGACGATGGCTCAGTGGTTAGCGCGGTCGGTTCACACGCTGAAGGGCGTGGGTTCAAACACCAACAGTGAACTTGAGCTGCTAGTGAAGGAAAACATCGTGAGGAAACTATAGCATGGTGGCAGGGTACTCGGCTGGCAAGCTACCCGAAGTCGAACATCTGCCGCCAAGCACCTAGTGGTGTATTCCAATAGCCTCACTTAAGAGCCATTTCAGGCTAGGTGTGCTTTACCATCTTCGACCACACCGTCACTTAACAACAAGTGAGCAGTTGTCAAATAGATAGATAAACGAGAGATAGAGAACCTCATTAAGTAGTACCACAAATACCATGTTTGTTAATCATTAAAATAAAAGAGTTAAAATTCATGAAGTTTCCAACAAACGTTCTAGTTTGTACGGATTCGATTTTTACCATTACATTAGTAGTTGAAACACACACTCAATAAATACTATAGTGATTCCACCGTTCGCTGCCCGGTAATTTTAACTATTGAACCTTGAATATTTTATTTCGATTCCAGCGTTAATTGAGATTTTGTTTGTACGCGAATACCAGTTAAAATTGTACCATTAAAACGTTAAACTTTGACATGTTAAAAATACAAAATGACGTGTTATATCCCGTTTTTGAACGACGGTTTAAATGTTTTGATTGTTGAACAATATTGAATTAAAATAATATTTTATTTTGGCACAAACACTGCTGTACTTTACATATTTACAAATATTTCAGCGAGGCAAATATTTTTATTACTAACTCATTACTTTCTGCTGTAATTACACGACTGCCAAAAAAAACACTCATACTGACATACTCTTTATTGTATTTCTCTCACTAATCCGAGTATTTCCTATTCACACACCCAACCATCTCACAAAATTTCGCACTTTTAATTCGTGAAGTGACCGTAATGTTTATCGTTGTCTAGTCAACGCCGTGCAAGCACCCGGTGATAGTGCTGCAAGATGTGGCGTTCTCGGATCTGCACGCGCTGGTGGAGTTCATCTACCACGGCGAGGTGAACGTGCACCAGCGACGGTTGTCCTCCTTTCTCAAGACAGCCGAGGTGCTGCGCGTGTCAGGCCTCACGCACAATGACGACGCACAGGGGGTCAGCGTGAGTACCTACCTAAGATAATAAGCCCTGAAGTGGCAGTGGACATATCTGTCGTAGAACCGATAACCGTTGGGGAAAATGTGTTCTAAAACGTATGGGGTAATCGTAGAGTGACGGTATATGTAAGGCAGTGGGCAATGATTGGAGGCAAAAAGCCTTATATCGGACTAGGTGGTGTACATTAGTGTTTTATGTCCAGCTATGGACTTAAGTGAGCTAATGATGCTGATAATTATTAGGGCAAAACTGCAAGTATGATAGTTAATAATGATATAGAAATACGGATAATGACAAGGTACGAAAGTAAGTAGAGCAAGCAAAGTTTCTAAAGAGATTTCATATCAAACTTTCATAATATGGTGATCAAATTCTGCAAGTGTGACATAGACAACAACCTGATCATAGTCATAAAAATTGAACCAGAACTTCAAATAACCAAAAATTGACTGTCCTGAACCTCAATTGATAGTAGCTTTGCTCCCTAAGCTGTTCTTAGCAGTCATCTGGTACCTATAGTATATAAGTATTGCTTTGTTTGTCTTCCAATACATTTATTTAATTGTTTGTGCACAGCCCCTGCTGCAGACAATGCGAGCGTCCACGACCGCTCCGTCCCCCCACACGCCGCCGCACCCGGCTCACACCCCCCACCCCCACACCCCCAGCTACACCGAGAAGCTGGAGGAAGCCCTGATGCAGCCTACATCGTCCAGTGTCCAGCAGATGATCCGCTGCCTGCCGCTCGCCCAGCGCAGAGTCTCCCACTCAGCAGACAACTCCCCAGACGTGATCAAACGTCCTCGCCACGATAACAATAACACAGAACAGCCCCAGATCCACGACTTCTCGACTAAGAATCACTCTTTGGTCAACCACACGAGGGCTCACGAGCCAGGGAACAATGGGAATGGAATCTCCAACAGCAGCTCGTCCCCGTCGCCGCGGCTCATGGATGAGGTGAAGAACGAGCCACTGGACATGATCTGCCCGCCCAACCCGGACATCGACAGGAGCACTGACGATACGTCGCCGCATTCGCACAGACCTATTGTGAGTTGGTAGAATCTACCGTTTCCACATGTAAGATAAATTATTTCAAACGAGCAGGTGGGTTGCCAGATGGTAAGCAATCACTGCCGCCTGTGGATTCGCAAAAAAAAAAAAAATGTTTAATGCAAGAGAATTGAAACGTACGAGACGCTCTCCTGATGGTAAGAAATAACGTAAAAACATTGCAGCGATACACGGACCTTTGAGTAGTCACAAAGTCTAGGGCATCGCTGCTTTGGCGTTCATTTTGAGACTCTCCATGATTAGTCTCAATCTCAACAGCCTTGTAATTTCACTAGCTGCAGGACCCTTCAAATTGGAACACAGTAATTACACACACTAGTACACACTACTGCTCACGATGTTTTCCTACCCGGCAGCTCAAGTTCATTGTTGTCATTTCAACCCGCTCCCTTCAGCGTATGAACTGAACGCGCTAGCCACTGAGCTATCATCGCTTTTTAAAGAAGCTAACGTTGTAAACTCCACGAGAATACCGAGAAATTAGTATCATTCCACGAATTTCCAATGGTCAAAAAGACTACGTAATCTCAAAGTATGTGTCAAACCATAAATAAAAAAAGTTTTTTAGTAAAAAGTGCGACAAACGGGCAGACGTTTGATGGTAAGCGAACTGCCTGTGAAAACCTACAACATACAAACGCTTCTACATTTTAGGGTTACGGCACAAATAAAAGTCAAAAAATATATGTAGGTATTAGGAATTCGCTAAATTTTGTATATACTCGGAAATCTGCTGTAAATCTATAATACCTAAGTGGAAAATAACATAATTATGTTCCACAACATATTAAGCCATAAGTATAAAGGACAAGAGACATAGTACGTAGCCCCATTGGAACCCTTCTAGTACAAAATCCCGAAAACGATTTAAAAACACTTTGTAACAGTATCGGGTCGACCTTCACTCATTGATCGCGACGCAATGCTTATATGACGCTTCATAGACTCATCACTCCAAGCTAAACAATCGTTTGCAATTTGACACAAGTCGAGTTCCGTGTATAGATTCTAGCCCGCTAGACGTCGGCTGGCTACTAAAACCTAATCTGTATACTCGGTAATATCAATGTCACTTGCATATGGCGACACATTCACAATGTCTCGATTACACTGCTCGCCGTTCCGCTAATTGTTATATATCCTCAATAGAAATACAGTAATGGTGATTAAACTGTGACTTATATATAGGTTGATAACATTGTATGGAGGTCAAAGTAGCCAATGTCAAGGTGAAATAGTGTTTAGGCTGCCTGTTATTTAATCTATTAGACTACGCCGGATGCGATAGGCGAAATTTCTGCTTGTCGACAGAAATTGAAACTGTATTAGTTTGTTAGGATTTTGGGTGTCCAATGGATTGTGTTTTGATGTAAGGAATGGGTTTATTCTTCGTGTGTTATTTTTAGTATAAACAATAAAAAGGTAATCTATCTAATTCCATTGTTAAACCTATGACCTCTATCTGTCGGAAATGCTTAAAAAATAAGGGAGTATTAAACCATAAAAAATTGATATGTAAAAAAATTGCATCAAATGTTTATTTTGCTATAAACAAAAAAGAAAAAACTGGCCAACGGTGCGCCCGGTTCCCTCTGAAAATTGCCGACTGCACTGTACGAAACATTTTTCCTTTTAATCATTGTGAATTAAGAAAAATGTTCACAAAACTAATCAGAATTCTATTCTAACGTAAATTTTTGTGCAAAATAAAAATATGTTTAATACAAAAAGTTTTGGCTATTCCGAAGTTAAATTGGAACACAAACTTTAATAGTGGTCGAATACCTTCAGTGCCGAGTTTAACTAACAACAACCTTTTTAATTTGATTCCTTAGAAATGAGTTTTGTCTCGTAGTTTATATTCTGTAGAAAAAGTCTTAAAATAGCATTTTATCTTAAAACCAATGGTAATTTCTCGCTGCTTTATAGTTTTGATTTTCTTCTCGTTTTGCGAAACTTATCATGTTAATACAAATAAAAAGTAAGTTGTAAGTTTAGTTATCACGTTGAATATGTTGTGACATTTGACACGTGGTAACCTCGTGAGATGTCACGTTTTCCATGAAAACCGAGAGCGCTTCAGTGACAACTGAATTGTCAGTGTGTCGAAGCCAACTAGATCATCAAACGAGACAGCGCTATATTGTGTTATTTTGTCTCCTCTCTCTTTTCATTGTTGGTTATTGTAGGAAAAATATCCCGTTTTTGGAGATAATAGAGCATGAGATCGCGATAAAAAATATCTTAGGTAAAACGAAATATCGTATAATTCGAGATAAAATAAAGTTAATTTATTGAGATAAAAACGACCATTACAATCAGTTATATCTCACAATTAAATAATAATAATTGTAATTATGATTTAAAATATTTTTATCAGATGTCAAAACAAATTAGGTTTATAAGTGTCAAAAAGGTTAAACAAAATCAAAAATTATACAAGTGAAAAATTTAAATGTCAAAGTAATAAAATTATAAAAATATCAAAATAGAGATGTCACACTGCCGTCACAAGTGGACAAAATTTACCTACTTCGAAATTAGTGTCCTATAATCCCCACTATGATATAGATCAAGTAACCCAGAAGCGAGTAATACTAAAGTACCTACACTCGTCCCTCAGGGAGGCGGGCCGCCGTCACGGGGCAGTTCAGCCGATGCTGAAGACCGCACCCCACCGCCGCATCTGCCTCATTCACCGTTCATACCGCCCCCGGATACAAAGCTCTTCACGCCATCTAACACTTACAACTTTCCGTTGGAACTCTCCCAACATCCATCACTGACTGGTGAGTATAATATTTTTGATAACGTCAAAAGCTTACATATTTTTACCCGACTGTGGCGATGCGAGAATAGGAGGGTTATGTGTTTGACCAGTATTTATGTCCGCTCCCATGTTCCCTCGTAACTACTTGACATCTACATATTATCTTATTTGCCTTCATTGTGCGAGTGTCACTGGATATATCAATTCCGTAGTTGTATTATAGTTTCTAAAACTTTTTAGTTTGTTTATTCTAATCAATTAAAAATGATAGTATTATTTGATATTAATGCGAGTACACTTGAAGAAAGTTTCAAATTAGTTCACCAGATAAAGTACATTTTAAACCAATTCTATACACTTATAAATAAGAGGAAGACTTGTTCTAATTGACATACTTTTTTTGAATGTAAAAGTAATAAGGCGAACGAGACGCTCCCCTGATGGTAATAGATAACGCCTTTCCATGACTATTGCAGCGAACACACAGAAGTTTGAGTAGCAATACAAAGTGCATGACATCGTCTTTGGCGCTCATTACTTTGAGACTTCGGATGGTAAGTCTCAACAGCCCTGTAATTTCACTAGCTGCAGTACCCTTCAAGCCGGAACACAGGAACGTTTACACACTACTGGTTGGCGGCAGAATATCTGGCACTGTAGTGGTACCTACCTAGACGGCCTGCTAAGAAGATCTACCCCAAGTAGAATGTCAAATCGCCTTACTGTTTAGTTGACTTAGTTGTATTACTGTTTATGTTAATTTACTGTTTTTAATAATTATTGTGTCGTTTGTTGAGACTATTGAACGGGTTTGTGAACGTTCGCTCACAGAGCTGCGTTTGTTCTCAGGTCTGCCCAGCCCCATGACCGACGGCATTGCGAGCACGTCTCAAGGTGAGTCTCGGCTTGTCTAGCAACAAGTTTATTTTATGCATTACCTACATATATTGAAACAACCGATATTTTTAATGCACTGTCTGTCGTATGCCACCATCACCGCTTCCTCTCTGCTCTGTCATTATTAGGTTTATATATTATTACAAGGTTTTATATTTTTACAAAATGTATGAGGCAATTATCACGTGACATATACAATATTTATTATTTTATATGTATATTCTATACTATATATATATATATATATATTATATGTATATTCTCTTAATCTTCGTATATGTTCATTTTGTGCTCTGTGTTCTGTATCTTAATTAATGTTAGCTTTTTGTGTTATGGTTCGATGAAAACGATATAGGCAAATATAATGTGTCCCTTTTTTCGAGACAATAGACCGTTCTGTTAGTGAGAAATGTTGATCATTGAACCAAAACGCAATGCGGCGTGCATGTTATTGTACTGTAACATAGTTTAATGTATACTATACAAGGAAAATGCTAGCTTGTCTTAGATGTGGTTGGAAACATGTGTGCTAGGAACCCCTCATTCCCATGTCTCCGATTAGGTTTATGTTCTTCGTTTTCTATTTGCATTTTATTTTCTTAAATTTTTTCATTTTATTTAATCCAACTTCCAAACGATTACAAAAAAAAAGAATAGTGTATTTATGACCGAATTGTACTGTACCCAATTGGCTGTAATATTACGAAAACTACACGAAATGAAAACATCAAAATTGTGTGAAGAGTTCACTAATCGACTTCCGAGAACAAACAATGATAACTCAATAAACTTGGAAAGAGCGCCGTGTCAGTTTTATTTGATTTTGCGGAGCGTTGCGGATCTCATGATTCATTATATTTCTAAATACTATCGAATGACATCCGATCATAATACCGCTGAGAAACGCAGCATAACATGTTAAATTAACCGGGACGTATCGCTGGACAATGGAATTTTAGCAATGGTAAAGTGGTGTCGGTTTCTTGACAATAATAATCGAGTTTCAATTAATTCATTGAGCAGTAACGCTTTGTTCGAGAACTGAGAGTCGGGCGCGCCGTTCGGAAACATCACCCATCGCAGCTTACTAAGCAGAACTAGTCGAATCCTAAACAACATAAGTACTAATACGCTTCTGCGCGCAGCGAGGCATCACGGGCGGCGGGGTGGGGGGTGGCGGTGCTTGCGAGGCTGCGACACAGAGTGCATTAAACGTGAGCTTCCAAGGGGCTAACCGCTTCTGTTGTGACCAGGTGGCGCCCGCACCCCCCAGGAAGATTACAGATGCGATCCGTGTAACAAGAGCCTGTCCTCGCTCACTCGACTCAAACGGCATATTCAGAACGTACACATGCGCCCGTCGCGCGAGCCCGTCTGTAACATATGCCGGCGGGTTTACTCCAGCCTCAACAGCCTCCGCAACCACAAGTCCATCTACCACCGCAAGCAGCAGCCGCCCGCGCCCCCCCAGGCGGGGCCCTTCTACCCCGTCAACTGACGCCGGCCCTGCGCGCCCGCACACGCGAACCCTCGTTGCCATTCGAAGAAACCGAGCTGCCATTACCTACCACCTAAACTAAACGCGCCATATTCTTGCCCCTAGAACTCTGTTAAGTTTACGAACGATGTGAGACGCGATATGTTCCTAACATTTGTATATAGCATAGTTATGCATGCGCATCGCAAACTCTATCTCTATGTATGTATCGTATCTAACCGACCGGCGCCGACGCTCCGCGCCGGCCAGCGTGCAAGCGTAGGCCGCGGGCGCAGGGAGCCGGCCCCGGGCTACGCTTGCACGCCGCCTCATCTCTTGGAACCAATTGGGACATCTACGATCGGTACACACATAACCACCAACGATTTCGGTTCAAAGCGCATTAGTCAAATTCGATCATAGAAAGTCGTTTGCCTCTACGAGCCTCTAAATTCGGTTCTATCGAGCAGTGGTACTACTTGTGCCAATTGGTTCCTTCATAACGGGACCCGTCGCATGCGAGTGGTGTCGGCTACGACGCGAGGCGGCGCGCGACTAATGCGCTAATGTTGGTTGTTATGTGTGGCGCAGTGGGCCCCCTGGGCGCGGGCCACCGGTGCGACGTGTGCGGCAAGCTGCTGTCCACGCGGCTCACGCTGAAGCGGCACACGGAGCAGCAGCACCTGCAGCCGCTGCACTCGGCGCGCTGCACGCTCTGCCACAAGGTGTTCCGCACGCTCAACTCGCTCAACAACCACAAGAGCATCTACCACCGGCGCCAGCGCGCGCTGCCGCCGCCGCAGCCGCAGCTGCAGCCGCAGAACCTGACCGCGCCCGCGGACGGCAAGCCGCCGCCCCACCCCCACCCCCACACGCACCACGCCGTCGACTTCTACAAGTTCAAGGACCAGTACAACGTCTAACTCGGCCCCGTCACACAACACTCTTTATACTTTCTTTTTTAAGTCTCCGGAGAGGGATTTCGATATAGTTTATGTTTAGAATTTTATCGACATTTATTCGTGGGGTCCTTGAGCTGTAGCGATCTGATGGTTCACGGCTATGACTAACATCACAGATGATTTTGCAAAAATGTAGGACGATTTGACATTCCAATATTCGAGACGGACCGGCTGGCTGCGGCGGCGAGATGCTGCGCGAGGCGGCCGGCCGCTCTTGAGTGCAATGCTGCGGTGATGATTATTCCTGAATTTTAAAACTATGTTTAATGTGCGACAATAAGGCGAAGAGAAAAATTAATATTTTGAGAAAAGATGGAAAATCTTGGTGCTGTAAATTTATATATTAGGCTTAAATTTATATAAAAGGAACGGTGTTCGCGTAAGTAACAGAAGAGGCATATTATTTTCTATGTTGTGTTCATTTTTCGGCAATTTATTTATTTCTGTAATTTATATCTGCATGATCTCAATCTTAGATATTTATACGAGATTACTAAAACATTTATATGAAAAATTATATACACCGATATAATTATAATTGGCTTAAGAGGCTTTTTAAACTGATCGTTTATGTTTTTGTTCATTGGATTTAAGACTGACACGTTCAAACCATAGCACCGAAAGAAGATTCTGTTTCCTAAAACATATTACCCGCAGAAGCACTTCATAGCAAAAATACCGGACTATAACAATAATATACAAATATACACTACACTGAAACTGGACTATACACAATTCTACGATCATAAGTAGGAGATACATCAATCACAAATAATACACAAACAAACAAATCTACAATATACTTACAGTCACATATATTATCTTCAGTCGGTTATTTTCAATATTTTTTTTGTTGTAATTTTGACTATTTGAAATGCTTTATTCCTTTAAAATGTACTTTTTCTGAAAGTCAATGCACATAAAAATGTTATTGCAAAGTGAATCGCAAGGTGCCATTAGTAACAAAAATAAACGAATATGGCTATTTTTAATTCTATTATTTTATTTAGTTATTAGACATTTAGTTTTTTTTTTTCAAACAGTAGTTTTTATTTCATTTTGTGTTCGTTTTTATTTTTATTATTGATACTTGTTTCGTTGACCCTTATTTAGTGTTTTTTTTTCAATCGTATTTCGCTGTACTTTTATTATTATTTTGTACATTTATACCGTACACATTTTTGTTGATATTTCTTTGTACAATTTGTAATTAAATAACACATTATTATACACATAGACACATAATAGGTAATAGATTTAAACTTTAATAAATCTCCGTGTTAAATGTTCCTAAATTTTCAACATGATGTGAATTTTTCAACTACGAAACTTTCATGTTCGTCGTTACTACCATAATTGTTTGCTTGCCATGAAATAAATAATAGTAGCTTATATAAAAATAAGACGACAGTAACTTTACAAAAAATTCTTTATAAACAGTAGAATGAAATATACCTAACCTAAACACTAATGTATGTATGTATTATTTAGCATGAATATGTGTTATCATAGCACTGATAGTAATTATTTACAAAATAATGATAGAAGCTAACAAGGCTTCTGATTTAAATATTATATCACATTGAGAGTAAGGCATCTACTTTTAGGCAACTTTTTAGATCGTTTTTTTTTAAATAATTTGTGCTATTATAACACAAAAATTATAATCTTTGTCATCGTTAATATCTAGTTGTTTGGTACATCACACGCGAATATATCGACACAACATCGATTTTGTCGAAATTGTTACATTTCTTTTTTTTTATAGCGAATAAGTATCGAGTGTAAATGTTAACATAATTTATTGTAAAACTATATACAATTTATGTAATTAGTGCCTGCTTTATACAATTTTATTGTGTTCTAAAAAGACATATTATATTGCGTAGCTTCGAAATAGAAGTTAGGTAGTGTTCGGAACACGCCGCGCGAACGATGCTTTACAATTAACAACAATAAGAGGCTTCCTAAATAATGCTATACCTATGTTAAGATTCTGTTGTTATTTCTAGTTATGTAAAGCCATTACACGTTGTTTAGTTAGGGTTGGACACTCGATCGGGTAAGGGCACGATTTTTATGAGACATTGTCAATATTTTGTAATCGTGATTATTGGCGTCGTTTTTGGCGTCGCAGTTTGTGAATTTGCCAGTGTCAATTGTATTTAGATATTTCCTCGCATTGGTTTCTTGAAATATCAAGTTAAATGAGTCACACAACGTTATTCACAGTCGAGTCCAGTCATGACTTAGTAAAGTAGAAGCAACCTTCGACGGAGTTTTTTGAAACAACACGAAAAGTTACAACATTATAATTTCGGCACTTTTTTAATAAAATACCATTATTTTTATAAATAAACAACAACAAAAAAAAATACAGTGGGTGAAATGACTTTTTCCGTTTTCCAAAACTATCGTCATTATTATGTTTGAGAAGTCAGCGTTAGCGACAATTTTTCTTTTTCTTTTTTTTTTTTGTTTAATTGGTTCATAATTACTTTCATGAATACAGTTTATCAACAGGAAAACCAAAAATGTGTTCATAAATGAGGAAGTTATATCATATATGTATGTACATTATGCATTTTATTTTTACTTCCTGTTCAATAAAGTACTAGATTTGACGTCAATTCGACAAATTATACGTTTTCTAAAACACTTTTCGTGAAAGAGAAAAAGTTTCGAGTACCTATATTTTTTTTTTAAATAAAGCAAACATAGGTCATCACGAACCTCTGTTTTAGAAATAAGCTTTGCCTAAAATGATTTGAAAAACGCAACTTAAACATTTAAGAACTAAGAGCAGCAAATATGTAGGAGATATTGACCAGAGCTTGCAAAGTCGAGGTGCTCTATTGGTCTGGCTGAAGTTGACTTGTGAGCATTCAAATCGTGTTCCGACCGGTGTGTGTCCGCCCTTATAATAGTAAGCTTTATTCTATTTTTGTCCAATTGGAAGACTAGTGATTTGGTGCTAATTGGAATGATGTTAGGAAAAAAATAAGGTAAAGAAAAATTCGAAAAAGTGGATTCTAAATTTTGTAAAATTTCGCAACATTCCGTTTGTGAGGAAAAATGTTAAGTTTTTATTTGCAAAAGTTGCAACGTTTCGACGTAAAACGTAGGATTGTTGTGTTTATGTAGTCTAGTGTTAGTTTTTCTTGTTAATTTGGGTTTGGGAATTAAGTTAGTCGACTAACTAGAGTTAAGGTTTATCTGAATTCATATAGTTGATAGCATCTACGCGTTTAATTTAATATTACAGGGATGTGCTGCGAACGCAGTACGGCTAGCAGGCTACACGGTTATGAGTAGCACTAGAAAAATTATGAATTTATTTAGTAAAAAAAATTGACTCCAGTTGGAAAATTTGCCAAATTAATAAGCGCTATAGACTGATTAGACTAAGAAGCGTTTCGGTGTACACTATTAGGCGTATTGTATAGATAAAAATTGTACGTATATACTAAACTATTGACGACTTTACGGAACTGTAACAATCGCACGGAAGGCGAGAGTCGAAGCGTGATTAATTTTGGTATTATGAACTCGAAATTTATGTGATTCGATTGATCTTCGGTTGGTTAGGTGCTAAGCTATAGATCTCGTGGGGCTGCGGCCCGTGGGTTTGGGGCGCATCACACCGTGTCCAAGAAGAAGGACACATCCCTGTCGAAACTACATTAGTTAGGACCTTAGCAAGTTTAAGACTGTTTCTGTGACCTGTTTATGTTTTTATCTTTCTAACGTGTTAAGGTGATTTATTTTCACACGCGTCACGTCGCCGCGTCGACTTTATCCAATGTGTTCTTATATACTTCTTGTTGGCATTTTTACTTATTTTATAAGGAATCTAAATTAATTTATTGGTTGTTGTATTGAAATTTTATATTATTATTTTCTTTAAATTATTGTACTCGTACGTACTACAAATGTATCTGGTTTTGTTGACGATTGGCTTGTGATGCAGCCCGTTACCATAACTGTGTCAAATTATTATGAAAAGGTTTATTTTCTTGTCTTCCATTTAATTCAAAAAACGTGCGCATAAGTGTTTTTGAGCGCGCAATTTTTTTTTTTAAATCTGACATAATTTACCTAATGGGCTGCACATCTATTATACATAATATATATTAAAATAATTAACATTTATTATTATCACCGTAAAATAGTTATTTTTCCTTCTTTACTTTTAAAATAAAAATAATTGAAATAACTACTCATAAAATGTAATTTGTAATCGTTAAACAGAACTTCATAAATCCTAATATTGATGATAATGGCGTTTTTAATAAAACAAATATACAAAACATTGTCTGTTTCATTAGATTTCCACGTCTAAATACCTCGGTACTGTTTTACTTTATGTTGTTTTTCCTTATTTAAAAGCTTGTTACTGAGATGCATAGGAATTTGGAAACTGTACAATGCACTGTTTTTTTTTTCTGATTTCCGAGCTTCGCACATTTTAGTTATTTCGCCTAATATATTATTTCCCGCCTATGCATGCAGTTTTACGTAACACCCACTTCATCGGCCACTTTAGCTTCGCCATCATTTTCTAATTTTAGTTTTCTTTTATTTACACTTCAGTTTATCTTTTGATTTTTTTTAATTTTTTAATTTTTGAAACTAAATCTAATTAGACATAAAAAGATTCCAACATTGCCACACTGTGGATTGAGTCTCCCGAGTTAGGTGGTAGATGAAATTATTTTATGTTTACGCGAACAGGGCGGACGCCCTCATTTGTTTTTTTGTTTTTTCGATCTGTTTCCAGGTAAAAAGTTATTCTCGTGTTCACTATGCGGGAAGGTTCTGTGCTCGAAGGCCTCGCTCAAGCGGCACATCGCCGACAAGCACGCCGAGAGGCAGGAAGAGTATCGGTGCACGATATGCGAAAGGGTATACTGTTCGAGAAACTCGCTGATGACGCACATATACACCTACCACAAGTCGAGGCCGGGGGAGACGGATCAAATCCGGTTTTTTTAGTGACTACTGGGGCGGAGTTGGCGCGGCGTGCGGCAGTGCTCGTCTAGCAAAGAGAACCAGCACAGGCCCAACCTCTCGCCCGCACTCCTAGCCGCCACCCACAAAGGTTAGCACCCGCTTCTAGAAACGACAACACGACATAAGCCGCTAACTCAACTCTCATTAACATGATACATAATTATATCCCGATTAGTCTTGTTACTTATAAGATAGGTTAAGGGTCCTTTTTCACTTTTTATTTCTTTAATACCCCCTTTATGTTTTTTTAGAACTTTATGTTGTTTTCGTTTACGGTTATGATCCCGAAGGCCCCTCCCCGCGGGTTTCGCAGTTTTGACGTTGTTGTGTTGCTTGGAGCATGCTTCTATCATTTTTGTTATCACGTGTTTCTGTGTCTGTGGTTGAAACGATTTCCTTACAATTTTGATAATCGAATCTCGTGATTACTGTGTAGTTAGTCGATGTGTACAGTGCATTATTATTAGTATTATAATTTTATATAATTATAACCTCATACATGTGCCTAATATCTACGAAACCTTAATTTTCAAATAACGCATTCGAATTCTAAAATCATTCTAATTTATAGAAACTTCACGTGTTGCCACTAACAACGCTTCACCCAGATAGATTGCGAAATGCGCGCTCCGGTCCAGTGGTAGGGAATAAAGCTGGGCCGTTGGTGTTACAGCCGTGCCGCCGCTGCGGATGCCGCCGCCCACCGCGGGGGGCATCAACGAGCCGCAGGAGTGCCCTTACTGCCGCAGGACGTTCTCCTGCTATTACTCGCTGAAGCGGCACTTCCAGGACAAGCACGAGCAGTCGGACACGCTGTACGTGTGCGAGTTCTGCCACCGGAGGTACCGCACCAAGAACTCGCTGACGACGCACAAGAGCCTGCAGCACCGCGGCTCGAGCGGCATGCTCAAGCGGCTGCTGAAGACGTCGGCGCTGCACAGCGCGCTGGCGCCGGCGCCGCACCACCTGTTTGACCTGGGCGCGCCGGAGCACGCGCCGCAGCTGCCGCCCGGCCTGCAATGACCTCAGCCCACGGCTTGAGACAGTGCTGCCCGCTGCCCTGCGCCGCGCGCGAGGGGCGCCCACCATGTGCAATATAACGGACTATGCCAAAACGATGCAGGATGCGCCGCATTTAATGGTTAATCGTATTATATATTAGTAAAATATTGACGTTAGGTTAAAGTTACATAAACAGTATTGTCGCACGCGGCCTATAGAGGGCGCTAGTGTACGCTTCGGATCGGACTTCGCTTCGTGACTTTAGTAACGCGTGTTGTAGACGTTTTCTAGTGAAAATGATCAAACAGTGTTCAATATGACAATGTAATTCAGAGCAATACTAAAGTATTATAATATTTCTAGTACTGCCAAATATATATGCCAACTGTATTCTAAAGAAGATGCATTTTGTAAAATCACTTTTCGATACTTGTCTAGTGTCAAATTAGATTCGGTAACTGTACAAATGAGAAACGTACAAATTTTAAAGAAACAGTAATTTTAAAGAAGAAAATATTTTTTAATGAAACTTTTTCGGAACGCCAAATCTAAATTAATGAATTGAATCAGATTATTTAGGAAATAATTTACCAAAATTTTTAGATTAATGAAAAAAAAAATGTTGATGTTGATTAAAAAAAAATTAAAGAGACTTCTTAGAATCTGATTTCGAAAGTACAAAATTTAACGTCTAATTGAACAATATCTATTCTATGTGCGTTTGGCTTCAATAATTAATGATAATATGATGATCAGTGTATAAGTAGCCGTGCCTTCGTTCGTCTTCATACCATGAAAGAATGTGGATGGCTGGGCAGAGAGAAGACCGCCGCGCCGCGCGCCGCTCGGGCGGCCGGCGGAGACGGTCGAAGACGGAAACCGGACGACGAACGGATACGGTACCTACGTGACGTTTCGAAAAGGGATACTTCTGCAATGTTGCCAGACTAGAGAATCCCCAGAATACAGGGTTAAGAGTGAGCGAAGAGTGTTACTGTAGGGAATAGAGACGCTGGCTAGCCTTAGCGTGGGTCTTCGAAAAGCGGTTCGACGATCGTATACGTGTGCATGATTTCAAATCATGAAACAAGAATATAATCATTTCTTCTGTATAAAAATAAGTAGACTTAGGTATTCATCGATATAATTATATTTAACCTGTATCCATTTTCGGATTTCTCTCTATGAGCGTATAGTGGTTCTTAATTTAATGTCGACCAACGTAGCGGACATCTCGTTATTGAAAATTTATTAGATTATTATTATTATTATATTATTCTCAAAAAGTTAGGAATAACCATAAGATGGCCGCAGATTGTAAAAAATATTTTTATTTACTTATTTCGTAGGTAATAGCTTGGGAGTCGTTATTATCGAGAAAATAGGACATATCTAACTCAGGGTCAATGTCACAACTCAGCTGAATGAACCACTCGACGGAGAACGAGATCTTGCCCGACATATCGCAATCTATATCTCACTATGATACACGAAATTAAAAGTATTTAACACCGTGATATTTCACAAAGCCAAAGAGAATGGAAACGGAGATAATAACCGCATTTATTATCAGTATATTATTTATAAAATATGAATCAAAATGAATTTAATATAAACACAACTAAGAATGTTGTGCGATATCCAAGCATGACTTACATTCTGAACATATCAGTAAGTAGTCGCTGAAAGCGACACCTATGTAACTGTTTTTGAAACTCGGCACACAACATGAATCAATGCAAGCCTGAAACTTTAATAAATAATTAAACTTATCAATTCATCAAACAACAATGCAATTTACAGAAGAACAATCAATGCATTTATTATAACAGAAGAGTTAGTAACTTGGTTAAGGATTATTATATAAGAATCTTTATGCTTCTTTTTCTTTTCGGGATGTATATGTATACTTTGTGATATCCATTTACAATTTAATGGGAATTTATTTGGTAATAGATACATAAGTTATAATCGCTGTCCTTATAGACACACTATGGATGAATACAAGTAGCAACGGGTCGCGTTATTCCGGAATAGGAGTATATATGTCAAACTAACTGGTTGCAACGAGAATACCTCCGTTTACTAGTACCTCAGTAATATTATTTTGTTTTTAATTTTTATTCAAATGTTACAACAGGCTGTTTACTAGATTTCTGTTACACTCTATGTTGGAGAACATCCGTAGCATCGTTCGCTGGAGCTTACAAGAGAAGGCAAGCGGGTAGTTTGAATTGTAAATATTACAAGTTAGTAATACACATACAAAATGAAAATCGTGGCGGTCCCGTCAGGGCAAGGCCTCGTGATATTATTAACTAAATAGCGAATAGATAAAATCATTAATGGAAAGGATTTTTATATATTCTACTAATGGATTTATTGATAGTGAAACTTAGACTTAGTCTTAATAATATGATTTAGTGTTCGCATTGTTGATTTCGCTGTGCAATTATTTCCCATTGGTTTGGCTGTATTAGCTTATTGTTAGTTGCTTCGTTAACTTTTGGATTTGTTCCCGCCATGCTTTATGTTTATGGTTTGGCATTTCTTTCTAGTTCTAAATTTATGATCTCAGTTGATAGCTGCGTAATACACCAATGGTTTCGGAGACAGTCGTCGGTGATTGTTGTTAGCTCGTGTCTATTAGAAATATTATGTTAAGTTTGGGTATGTGTCGGCAAAAACATTTTAATGATAGCAGCGTGGAAATTCAAAAACATAAAGAGGAGAACCCACAAAGTAAGCAGCGAAACAATATAAGTAGAACGTTTATATTATATATATTGCAATGTATACCAAAATACTGCATTTTTAAATAGTAAGTTGAAAGTGAGAAATCTTTTTTATGAGTTGTAACTAAAATAGTTTCCCTTCTGAATCGCAAAATAAATTTCCGCTTTTTTTGCCAGTTTATTCGTTAAGTAAAGAAATAACTATGAGCCGTCTGTGTTATTAACATAATGCACAAATAAATCAGCAACGGAATGCCTTTTTAACAGTACAACATTAACAATAGCCTACTCTAGGTAATTTAAGATACCGTACTTCAAAATGACATCGTGGTGCTGGGTATATATGTTATAAGTATACATACATATTTAGATAGTATACGTCTCAAATCAAGTGCACAAATATTCATAATCTGTGTTAGTTTGATCATATCCCAGTGTAATATATACTGGTTGGAAGTGAGTATATACATTTCAAAGGTATTATATAATTATGTAGTTACTCTCTTTTCAATACTAATAGTTCTCTTATGGTGTAGATTTACGTAGAAATTATATTACTTATTATATATTTCAGTATTCAAGCCACGTTTTTAGCACCAGATGTCATTTTAAAGTGTATATAAGTATATTTTACCGTTATATAATTTGCAATCGTAAAGTTGTGCGACCGTAAAATACTGCCAATTTATACAAACATTTGTCGCGTACAACAATTTTGTATAAAAATCATTACGAATAATACATTCGTACAAATCAATTCAATAAAATTAATACATTATACTGAACGTCTCACCTGCGATATAAATCATGTTCACAAATTATTTCACAAAACTGTTGATAAGAATTTATGCTTTTATGATATAAGTATTACCTCCAATAATTTTAAGTATTACCTCCAATAACAATTTATTTTTAATGTATTAATTAATATAGAAAACAAACTGTTTATTCCTCGGGCCGCGGTCCGCGGGACAAATGCTTATGTATTTGTAAATCATAAAAACGGAATGTGTCAATACAATAAGGTATAATTTCTATATTTTTTATCTAATTATTATAATGTAAATGTCAAACAAGATTATAACAGTTGTTGAATAGTTTGTCGCGATACACACTTACCAATGTTTTTTGTTGATCCATCCATATGAAAATGCAATAGTTAGTCTTTCGTAGTTTAGTATTTTTGTCTGTACAATAATACTGAATTACCCATGACACCAGTACCTACAATAGCTATTTATATGAAATATCTTTAATTGTTCGACCGAGAGTGATAACTCCGTTATTAAGAATATATCGACTGCATTTTTTAATTAATAATTTATTGTTATTGGATCACATCGAAGGCCTCATCCTAAGTTTATTAATAAGGTATATTTTTATTTAATAATACTTGGCTGTGACATTACCAAGCATCTTTGTGAGTATGAGGGAAATTCGATGGTGATATAAATAATGGGTCGATGTATTCCTAAGTCTATAGCTTTAATATATATATCAGTATCTTCCACTTAATATACAATTCATATACTTAACAGTACAGTTTCTAGAAATAAATAATTATATCAATCTGCCATAGTACCTCAGTAAATATAGATGTACTCTTATGTATTGCATATACTACTTAAATAAGTCTAACATAACCGCATCCTCCAAAATCTCAGTTTCGATTTTTACAAAGCCTATTTCTACAAAAAATTTCGTATACCTGTCTAAAAATCTAGTCTAAAAAAACTGCGAGGTATATTTTTTGATTAAAACCAAATCAGCTTCCAACCTTAACTAGTAACATAGATCAGTAACTCAAAGTGCACTTACGACTTTTAATGGAATAAAAAATAATAAGTATTATTAAGTAGTTTATTAGTTTGATCTCCGGTCGAGCAAGTCTACACCACAGTTCATAAAATAAAATAAATATTTACAATATACACACTAACAATATACTGACAGTTATATTCTAGTTATAACTTTTATCTACAGAAATAAGGTGGCGGTGTAATTTTACTGAGGACGGTCCTCGAAAGATTTGTTTTGTGCTGAGTTTGGCCGCAACTTCACTGGCATGTACTTCTTACTGTAATGCTGTGTCGCTGGCTGGTCAGTTTCCAATGCAAGGGTTGTTCCTGTTATCATTGTAGAATATTGCATTCACTCAATAATTTATTGATCATTTTGCCTTTCTCATTAGAATTACACCGTCTACAACTTGTTATGCTTGAGTGACACATTTTATACACAGAATATTTTTTTACTAAGAAATACAATTTATTATTGTGAAAGGATAAATAAGTGACAATCTTTATTTTACTGCACCTATATTTTTGCTGACACACTTAGGATTAGATTTTTCTTTTTTCGTAATTTAATGTATACACGATCTGCGTTTTATAAGCATCATTTTTTTTTTTCTCTTTTTTCCTTTAAGCGATCGCGAACGGTACCAACCCTCGATTAGTTAAAATTTAATCAAAAACTAAATTAATAATTTATTAAATTAAGGGTAATTTTAGATGCATTTGGGTCGAGGGTGAGTATCGTTCACGTGATTTATTAAGCCTAAACTAATATTGTGTTACTATTGTGTAAAAGTTATAGTTTGCCATCGTTGATCAAAGAAGAAAGAATACGTGTTAAACTACATTTAGTTGAAGAGTTTTGTTAATACTTTTAAAGGTTTTGGTCGGGTCCGTGGGGAATGTACAAAGAAGATGTTTCATAGTATTGTATATGATCGAATAAGGTTAGATGTGGGGGGCCGCGAGGACCCGTAGGCTTCTCTTCAAAATTGTTGTAAGACCCTTGCAGTCGGTGAAGACACTTAAAGTACTATTGTTGTAGGATACGGAAAAGAAGTTGGCGTGTTTATACGGTCACTGGAAACGACTTAACTGAATTTCATGAAATTATGTCTAGTTGCTTTGACTTCAGCAGTTAAAAAAAACATTTTAGAATTTAAAATTACGAAGATTACCTACAACTATAATTGAAGAACAAACGAACTTATCTGGGAGAAGTTTCATTATTGTCATTTCGGATAGTTTCACTTCGCAAATTCTCACCTCTGTTAGAGTAGGTACTAACATAAGAGAAAGATCAGATTTTCATTTTTTTAAATAAAACCTATTAAAATCCTTTAATAGATGCTGTTTTCAGTGACTGTAGAATCATTGGTGTCTTTACTTGTTTCGATGTTGTTGATAAATGTAATTAAGGAATCAATTCGGGTGAAAATGGTAGGTACATATCAATAGTCGGAAAAACTTAGTACTATAAGTATCTTTGAATCTGACTTGTTTTCGTAAATTGGTTTAAGTTCGAAGCATTGTATTCTCATGCGACAGTTGAATGTAATAAAAGTATAAATTAAACTCGCAGTGATTCCATTGAAAGTGTGATTTTATTTACCCAACTAACCTAAAACGAGCACCCTTTAAACCGTTTAAACATTAAGACTGTGTTTTTACCCAACTGCTAAGGAAGGGTTAAGTTCTTCCAAACGGCTGAATGGATCACGACAAGGTATCGTTAGATTCGTCTCAATAACCCAAGTGTTCTTAGAGTGTGATTTTTTAATTCATTGCAGTTGATTGCATTAGATACGGACTACAATATTTTAGTTGAATTGTATTTTGTTTTGTTTTATTGTAATTGTTGAATTTAAAGCCTTCAAAATTAAATAAACAATAAAGGACTTTTCACACCGCCATCTGAACCCAAACTAAGCAGAGCTTGTAAGCTCTACGCTCTAAGCTCTACGCAAACTTAGCGGTTCTAGGCATCGGTGATTCCAGTCATTTACAATTCTGACAGCTCTACGCTGTAATGCATCGAAGGTCTCGATATGATACATTGTTAATATACAAACAATAAAAATATTAGAAAACGAAACCCCACCCTTCCCCTTTTCCTACATAGGTAACAGTAGTGAGACCGACGTCGTGGTCTCCTGGTGATAAGAGCTAACGCCTGTCCATGACCATTGTAGCGGTAGCCAAAACTTTGGGTAGCAAAACAAAGCCCAACACCCGTACTCTGAGCTTCTTATTGCGATTCCTAATAGGCACTTGGGAAATAACTAGGTACGCGTCTATATATCGTATTCCGGCGCAATAAAGTTCGCAGTCACGTAGCTTTTCAGTGAGGTCCTGACATATATATTGAGTACAGGGGCAGGGCTCAGGTCTGCTTTGGCGCTCACTACTTTGATACATTCGATTCTTAGACAATATCTTTATAATGTCGTAGGACGGCTGGTTGGGTAGAAATAGAAAGCCGAAGGTCGAAGACGAAATCTAGTAAAATTGCCTACAGGCCTCTCCTAGCTTACCTATATCCAGCAATTAACTATGATGATAGGCTGTGCAAGACGATGATGATCTTTAGATTTACTGTGACGGCACGCGTATTGCTATGCCGGAACTACAGGCACCTCGGGACGAATACACACAAAAAATAATGAAAGACAAACAAACAAATGTACACACGCGTACAAGAAGGTACGACTAAAATCATTACTTTCTTTTTAGCGCTCGCTAGTTAACGGGCAAGTCTTGTGAAATAAGGCAATCGATGTGTTTTTGTCAACATTTTTGTGCCGTTATACATCATGTGGAAGTTTGAAATTAATGAATACTATAGTACATATCCTGAATTATTATGCTTGGAGAAAAAATAGTTTCAAACGCTTTTCGTTTCTTGAAATTATGAAATAGAATATGGCCAAATTATTTTTAATCCGTAATTTTGACATCAAAATAATTATAGGAAAGGCGCAATTTTATAGATGCTGACTTTGATGCAGATACATTTAAGGCTTAGACCTTTTATTGTACGTTTTGTTTATTCTATTAGCAGATAAGTACGGATAGTTTGATGAAAATTTCTGATAGTGCCTGCTGAAAATCTCTTTTCTGCGTTACGTCTGTTGCTGTTTTATTTTGGTAGGCGCTACAAACCATCGAGAATCTCTGAATCTGACAATCTAACGTCACGAGTCTCGTGGTCGTGTATAGCACGTCACGAGAGGGCGCGCGGTGGCGGCGGTACCGAGCACCGCGCGCATGCTTCCCGCCCGTTTTGTATTTGACACTTGACACTGGCAAATATTCAAAACGCGATGCCAAAACAAAAAAAAAACTTCTGTCATAATGTAACAGATAATCAATGTAAAATCCGCTTCCGGCAATAGGAATAAACATTCTGTCTCCTTCTTGCTCGTGGCTATAGTAATTTAACTCTTACTTAACTCTTAACCTTATCTATTTTAGCGTGACGTCAATGTATTCAAATCTAACGTCAGACGTATGTACGTCTGTGTGAGTGGAAAATATCAATGTAGGTGTTCAAGCAGAAGTTCCCACGGTCGAGGACTTGGCCCTTAAATAGTAGTAAAACAAAAAACCGCATGCGCCATTCGCAAAGAACTAAGAAGGAAAAACCTACTATGCTATTGTACGGGTGCAGTACAATTAATTTGGACGAATTTTAAACGACTTAATTACAAAACATTGAATGAAAAAAGGAAAACAAAAATAATTAATTAAGGTTAACGCGTAAAGCCTGCGTTTAATTTCTGACTAGCCTGATATTAAACAACCATATGATCAACGATTAAGCACGGAGACTTAGAAATAGACTAGACTTGAATACGGTTTACGATACTATACATTTCTTTGATTGAGAGTTTAATTTGTTCATGCGACACTGAAAATAACATTTGACACTGGTAAAATATATAATGTGCGATGCTAAAAACGAAAAAAAAGAAAAGTCCAAAACAAACTGGGCAAGTGCGGCAACTTCACATGTGTGTTAAATTGTTAATGGCTGTTTAGTATGTTACTATTTATTCCGTTTTTTAGAAATAAGTTCTGAATAAATACTAAAATGGATGCATACGACATTTTCAAGAAGTTAACTAAAGGACTAAGCTTCAAACACAAAGTTTTAGGCGTCAAAAATAATGTAAGTGCTAATTCTAACCTCTGTTTTGATAATGTATTTATTGTACTTTAATGTACATAATACTTGGTATTTTTCCCTAGTAATTACTAATTCACGGTCCCATTCTTGTTTAAAATCAAAATGTAATAAGAACATCTCGTTTTAGTCGTCTGCCGTACAATATGTGGCGGTTGTTTCTAAGTAGGGGTTTTAACTCCAAAAAAAAAATGTTTTGCGGATTTTCCTGCAACGTGGATTTACTATCCTGCATTAATAATAACTCAAATTATTTGTTAGGAACAGGTTAATTTAATTTGTCAATTTTTTTAAACTATAATCAATTATTTGTCACCACCAGTAATAGACAATGTTATATTTGATATAATTATGTATTCTACTATACCACTTTAAAAAAAACTTTCATATTGAAAATCTTAGTACTTTATAGTACAGTTTCATAGGTGGACCTTTAGCAGATATTTACAGCATTATAATTATGATCTTCAAAATATAGGCATGACTGTAGCTTAGTACTGAGATAAAAATACACAAAAAGCACTAAAAGAAATCTTTTATTACAGGAACAAAATAAAAACAAAATTAAAACAAAAAAGGAAGATGTTAAAATTAAAAAGGAAGACCTAAATGACTTAATGAATGACCCAGAAATAGACCTCATCTTGAAACAGTCTGATGATGAAACTGAAGGCTCACAACCTGATTCTGATGGAGGTAGTGAATCTGATGATGGAGATATAACACTGATGGAAGGTGTGAAGATTGGAGAAAAAAAGAAAAAGAAGAAAAAAGAGAAATCTGAAGATTTGCAGAAGAAACTTGAATTGGAAGAGGTACATTTTTAGTTTCCTCCTCTTCTCAAAATAGGCTACAACGTTAATTAACCTATTCAAATTCTAATCAGTATTTTCAACTTGATGTAATTACAGCAAAATCGTTTCCGGAATGAGCATGGCATCAAAGCAGTTGGACGTCATATACCAGCAGCTCTTACAGACTTCTCAGATCTAGCCAATCGGTACAACATCTCTCAAGCCCTTATTGACACTGTATATCAATGTGGGTATAGCGAACCCACACCAGTGCAGCGACAAGCCATGCCGTGCATGTTGGAGGTAAGTTTGTCCAAACTAAAACACAATTTTTGTTTTTAGGCAAAATCACAACTTGTGATTGTGTGTGCTTGTAGTTTATTTACATATTATTTTATTTTATTTCAGGACAGACAAATCCTTGCTTGCGCTCCAACAGGGTCTGGAAAAACAGCCGCCTTCCTCCTCCCCATACTGCACACTTTGGGGGCGCCTCAGGGTGGCCCGCGAGCCCTAGTACTCTGCCCCACGAGGGAACTCGCACATCAGATATACAGGGAGGCACTGCGGCTGTCAGCCCCCACTGAATTACGATGCAGTGTGGTGAGGAATATGAAAGAGAGTAAAATCAAAGAACGAGAAGCTACCATTAGGAAAAGTGGTAAGATATAAAAAATAAAATAATAACAATAATAATTTGTGATTTATATTGTATTATTACCATATTTTTATAATCTGCAACATGCAGTGAAAGTGATTGTTAATACATGTGTTAAGGACCCCTTTGATCTACACCTGTATTGCAAGTATGTTGTATTGTCTACATGTTCACCGACAGGCTAAATAGGAAATTAATAAATTTGTCAAATTTTAATGTATGATTATTTTAAAAAAAATATATAAAATAGATAAATATAGTAGGACATTACACACAGCGCCATCTGACTCCAAACTAAGCAAACCTTGTACTATGGAAGTCAGATAACTGATAGAATACTTAAATACTTTTTACATACTTATAAGACAGAACAAACATTTTATTTATACTACAAAATGTTTATCCTGGATGGGATCGAACCCGCGCCCTTTGGCTCTTGAAGCAAACATACTATCAATGAACCAACAGGGCTGTCAAAATAATATAATATAATGAATTGACATAATAATATGTATATTTTATTTTTATGAATTAATAAATTTGCACACAGTAACAATTATATGTCAGACCTTTTTGCAATGTTGTCGTGCAAATAAAACCTTTGACTTTGACAAGTCCTAGGCACTTTATGTCCCATCTCTGTAACATGATGGACCCACCACCCGCATAGTGATACCGTTATAAGGTAAGAGGTTTCGTCAAACTAAATAACTTTGTCAAAAGGTTATAAAATAGTCATATCTTATTCTTGAGCAAAGAATATATGTAACTAAATCAACTTATAATCACAGACTATTTTCCTTTCAGATGTTGTTATAAGCACTCCAAACCGCATCTGTTATCTTCTCAACAGGGACAATGTCAGCATCTCACTGGACAAGTAAGTAACCGAGCCAATTTACAGTTACATATCCATTATTTGTTTTGATGATAGCTTTTTTCTTTAATTACAAATAGTATGTGTACATTTGAGCGTATTGGCTTAACATCTCGTTGATGGTTATGTTTACTTGCCTGGAAGAAATTGTTTTACTCTCAACTTGAAATTGTTTTACTTTTCTTTTTTTAATATTGTAGGACTATACACACAGCGCCATCTGGCCCCAAACTAACTCTTTTATTTTGTAAATACATACAGAACACCCAGACACAGAACAAACATTTGTTTATTCACAAAATGTTTGCCCTGAGTGGGAGTCGAACCCACGCCATACAGCTCTCAAGGCAGATAGCTCATAAGTTATAGCAGATAGCTCATTTGTTCTCTATTTTTTTTTCTGTTTATAATGTGCACAGTAAAGAGTTCTATCTATCTATCTAAAATTTGAAATAAATTTGACTCAGAATCCGGTGGTTAGTCATTGATGAAGCGGACAAGCTATTTGAAGGTTCCATCGAAGACCAGTCGGACTTTCGTCAACAAATGGAACAGATCATGTCGGCATGTGGCAACAAGCAGCGCAGGGTCGCGATGTTTAGCGCCACACACACGCCCTCTGTCGCCAAGTGGAGCCGGCACAACATGCGAGGACTCATCAACGTCACTGTTGGACAAAGGTACATTTAAAATCCCGAAATCGGATTCACAAAATACTAATTACTTTGAATTCTCAAAATCGCGAAATTACAAAGCTAATATTGATTCGATTTACCATCGAATGCCTCTAAAATGAGTGTGACGGTACGGTGACACCCTGAATTTTTATTTGTTCCTTAGAGATCTGGGTACTACTGCAAATGGATATATGCAGGCTATATATTACAAATTGTCCGTCCCGGCTTCGCACGGGAAAACTAAACTCGATTAAACTAGTAAATCACAATTACTTGAATAAAACAATAGATTTTAGCATAAAATCAAATTTATGAATTTATGATTTTTTAATAAAATAGTAGTTGTGCTAATAATAATTATGCTGTTTTATTTAAGCAATTGTAATTTACCGCAATTAAAGACCAAAGTAGCTGTGATTTCAGTGCAAAATTATGCTCCATTTGTCCATAAATGGCAAACAATTATTTGTATGGAAATCGAACCACCAGTGAGAGAGTATCGCCTGAAATTGTTAATTGTTTTGTTGGTAGGAATGCTGCAACAAACCTGGTGGAACAGGAGCTGCTTTACTGCGGCAACGAGAACGGGAAGCTGGTCGCATTCCGGCAACTTGTGCAGAAAGGACTCAAACCGCCCGTCCTGGGTAAATATCTACTTGTATAGAGTTACTAGCTGCGCCGCGCTGTGTTACCCGCTACACATTTTCGGGATAAATAGTAGCCTATGTGTTAATCCAGGGTGTCAGCTACCTCCATACCAAATTTCATCAAAATCCATTTAGTAGTTTTTGGGTTTTTTTTTTAATGTAAATAGAAATGAGACGAACGAAAAGCTCTCCTGATGGTAAGAGATAACGCCTGTCCGTGCCCATTGCAGAACACAGAACTTTGAGTAACACTCATTACATTCAAGACGTTTTGCGTGAAAGAGTAACAAACATCCATCCATCCAAACTTTCACATTCACATTCTTAATGTTAGTGGGATAACCTTGGAATTACGTTGATGATTTTTTTGCTACGTGTTTTATAGTTATCCTAACATAAGAAATCTTAATTGTAATTTTGGGTCTATGTAAAACATCGTGTGTATTCGTCCGTACAGAGAATGTTATCAATGGATTATGATGATGATGATTCCAGTGTTCGTGCAAAGCAAAGACCGCGCCAAGCAGCTGTTCAAAGAGCTCATCTACGACGGCATCAATGTTGACGTGATACACGCGGACAGAACGCAGGCTCAGGTAACTTACCGCCACAGATAACACAGATACATCATTCCATACGACGGTTAGTCGAGCTTGTGTTATGCGTCGGTGTAGACTGCAGCACTCTGTGCGTGTTTCGGACATATTTTCTTTTTTTCGGCCTTGCAACTTTGCGCCTTGTACCAGTGTCGATTGTCTCATGATAAAATCAAAGCCACAGGAAGTACATCATAGTCAAGTGTCATCCATGCCCAGTGTTACACTGTAATTACTGGAGATCTGCCGTTTTTCACGCCATCTACCGTACACCGTATTTTAATATGTAAATACAGAGTATGGAGACACAGTATTTTTGTTTTGGCAACAAAAAACAATATTTCGTATTATAATGAACGCTGCGTATGAAAAAAAGAGTAGATTCATTACTCTACATTCATTAGAGTATTCTCCATTAGTTATACGTCATTTAATTGCGTGTAAAATATATTGTATTTTATTCTATCAAACAGTATGTTTTTCGTAAACACAGTTTTTTTAAACATGATCTGGTAACACTGTCCATGCCCCAATAAAGTAAACTTTTAAACTTTTTTTTAAACATCGGCATGTATCCAGATACATAATCCAATGGGTGAAATGATTTTGCCGCGTTCATGGCAAAACTATGTATTATTCTGGCTGTAAAAGGCCAGACACGGTCATCTCAATATAGCTGCCGATCGTCACAGCTAAGCAGCACTGGTTTTCAGATAGACCTCTCAAAAATATATGGTAATAAAATTAAAGTTAGTTATATTTCACAAAAAGTAATATTTTATTGATAACACAAAAATTAAAAGTCAAATTCTGTAACATAATTCAAATATACCCAGCATTGTCAAAAACTAATAATTACATGTCAATAAAAAAAAAAATACCAACAAAAAAATATTGTCAATTCTTATAATAAAATATCAAAAGAAACAATATTACTCACTATTAATACAATAATATTTTTGTTTAAAATACTCGTCAATGTCATAAAGGAAGGTCCCTAACAGATAAATAAATAAACAGCCAAGATCTTAGCTTGGTTCTGAAGCACGCGCTGGAAGGTGCATCCCGGACGGAGGCGGATTATTTGTAATAAGACTCCATGACCATAGATACAAATCTGCGTATTCAACAAGATACGTACAACTGATCCTCACGAAACTTGGTCGTTTGCTGTCCCTTGTGATCATAACTGGTGTGTATTTGCAGCGTGACAACGTGGTCCGCAGTTTCCGCATTGGCCGCATCTGGGTGTTAATTTGCACGGAGTTGCTCGGCCGCGGGATCGACTTCCGCGGCGTCAACCTCGTACTCAACTACGACTTCCCACCCTCCGCCATCGCTTACATACACAGGTATGTCACTACACACACAATTGTCCATTAGGAATTAATATTTTCTTATGAATTATCATGATATGTAAGTAACAAAAGAAATTAAGCAGTTATGCTGAGGTGAGCCCCTATTTCGTAACTGTTTTTCTCTGTTTGTTTGTTTTTGTGCTTGTGTTACAAAATAAAATTATTTTCTCTCTTCCTCTATTCTCTATTTCTCTATTCACGGTCACGTGACTAGAAATAATTCTAGTCACGTGACCGTGAATAGCAAACAGAGAGGGTGACGTCACGCCATGCGAATCGACTTTGGTGTTGTTGAAATTGTCGTAGAGCAACGTGTTTATTTGGTTGTTTCACATGCCGTGACGACAGTCTTGATCGTTTACGCGCCAAATCATAATTTGTTTTTTTAATCGCAAAATACAAATATGTTTACGAATTTAAAAAAAAACTATTTTTTGTCATAAATTAGATATAAATACTTGATATTTATTTTTGATATATTGACCAATTATATGTATAAATGTTTTTCCCCCCTAATTTTATCAACTATAATATTAAAAAAGATATATGTTTTTTAGTTTAACACTAAACTTACTTTTTACGCGTGTCTTTCCAGCACCCTATTCAGAGCATCTAAAATAGCACTATTCTCCGTCTGATAAATGTATTATATTTGTGACATGGTAAATAAACAGTGTTTCGAGCCAAAACTGAAAAAAAAACTAAAAAGTCAATGAACTGTCACTTATTTTCAGAGTGGGCCGCGCCGGGCGCGCCGGCCAGAAAGGGCGCGCCATCACTTTCTTCACACAAGACGATGTCGCCAACCTTAGAAGGTATCCTTAGCACTAATTTTTGGTAACTTCAAACAACTATAAAATGTTTTTAGGAAATATTCATTTCTAGATACACCTAAAATGATATTAATGCTGTTACTATTTGACCCTTATTTGTATATAGTAGGTACATTCTCTTTATTTTATTGTTAATTAGTTTCATTATTATTATATTACATACATAGTTATGTTTTTTTTTCTTTAGTTTTGGCTTCGCGTTTTAGCATTTGCCAGTGTCAAGTATTTATATAATTTCAAGTTTCAAAAATGAAATAAGCGTCCTCGTAGCTAGTTATAGTCAAAGTCCAGTCTTAGTCAAGTCCAGTCTGTGTCAGTCAAGTTCAGTCATGCTTTAGTAAAGTAGTGGCGACTTTACTATAAAGCTTCGATGGAGTTTTGGAAGCAACACGAAAAGTCATGTTTCACCATATTATATCATTTTCCCACACTCGCGCTTGTAATTCGGCACTTTATGAATAAAACCCCACCATTTTTATGCATAAACACTCGACAAAACACTAGTTTTGGAAAAAAATACAACGGAGCGACACGACTCTTCCCGCGTTCCCGCCAAAACTCCATAGTTATGTTAATACTGTCAAACATAATTGTAGACATCAATGTCAAAAAGAAATACGCTGTCAAATTAAAACACACACAACACATACATTTTAAAAAATTATAAACATGTCAAAGCAAGCAGTAGCTCGCGCTCTACATCCGCGCGCCCAAACGTTCCCATAAGACTGACTGTGTTTCCTCGTTGGATGGCCAGCGAGATGCCAAGTAAAATACTAAAAAAATATTATATTGAAAAATATGTAGGGCGATTGCTCTAAAAAAATTAAGATGTCGGAAATCCAATACATTTAAAATAATATATCATCATGTTATTTTAAAGAGCCTTTTCTAAGAGAGAAGTTTAGCCTTAAAACGCCACGCTGGCCGGTGCGTCTTGGCGAGTTTTCTTCCTGTCGCGTTGGCCTGTCGCAAGTGGCACTACATTCAACTCGCTAATAGTTTATTGTTATGACACTCACTACAATTACCGGAGGGGACCACGAGGAGGTGTGACCAGGAATTGGCATTCAAAACCTATGCGAAGTGAAAAGCGAATGATAGAGCATTCCCTTTCCCAATCAGAATAAATTTTGACTACCCTTTCCCCTCCCGTATCGCCGACCCCTAAGATAGGTCGAAGATATTGTCACCGTCGCGGGTCGAACCTGGACCAGATTGGCATACGACCGAGGCAGATGGCATGTAAAGAGAGAGGCCTATACCCAGCAGTGGGATAAAGAAGGCTGTGGATGATGATGATGCCTTTTATGATCGCCTTGAACTTGAAAGGCTATGAAAACTCACGGTACGGCCCCAGAGCATCGCCGTTCCTTGAGAGCTTGTGTGAGTTCCATCACACAAGCTCTGCTTAGTTTGGGGTCAGATGGCGCTGTGTGTATAGTCCTACGATATTTATTTATTTATTATTTATTTTTTCCGCGCATTACTTTGAAAAAAGATACTTTTCGCTTTTCCGTGAAAGAAAACATCGTGAATACTTTTGTGGCAGGGGAAAAAACTTGATGCCTGCACCGAGTGATACCCAAACACCCTTCGCCCGTGGACCCCTGCCCAACAGTAGAATGTTGAAGGTGTAAAATACAGTTTTTTATTTGTTATTTAAAACTAACCTTATATTTAATTTCCAGTATAGCATCTGTGATGAAGCAATCGGGTTGTGAGGTGCCGGACTACATGCTCAAACTGAAGCAAAATCCCAACAAACGAAAGAAGTTAATAAAGAAAGCCCCGCACAGAGACAAGATATCCACCATCCTGGAGAGGAAGTGAGTATCTACGACTCGGTGTATTCATTGTTATAAACAACTTATAAAGCATTTTTTTTATGTATTTTATTCGTTATCTGGTTCCCATAGTAGAAGCTTTACCCGTTTTGGGGATAGATGACGCTTATTAATTTATTTAACTTGTCTTTGGATTGTGCCCTCGACGAAACGCTTTGTGCATGTCGTGTCAATTTTTAACAATTTCATGGATAATTCACAATGTAATATACTAGCGGACGCCTCGCGGTTTCACCCGCGTAGTTCCCGTTCCCGTGGGAATACAGGGATAAAAAGTAGCTTCCCAACGGTGAAAGAATTTTTGAAATTGGTCCAATAGTTTCGGAGTCTATTCAATACAAACAATCAAATCTTTCCTCTTTATATAGTAGAGATAGATACATTTTCGGAGTAAATGAAAATATCGATGTATACAATTTTCATACACAATCAAAAATACAATTCACTAGGGTTTTTTCACGATGTTTCTCTTCACTCTGTATAATACATACAGTACACCCAGACACAGAACAAACATTTGTTTATATCACAAAATGTTTGTCCTGGGTGGGGATCGACCCCACGCCCTTCAGCTCTTGGAGCAGACATACTACCAATGAACCAACAGGGCTGTCAACAACCAAAATATCAATATGATTAAATGTAAATTAAAAAATTATACTTACTAGTAATCAATAAACGTTTTTTTAAATAATTGTCTATGCCTTCAAACCTATATTATTCACAGAGCTGATATCGCTTTTTTTTTAACGTTTCAGGAGAAAATTAGACACATCGAAGGAAGAAAAAGGAGCGGCAAAATCGAAGGACACGGAAGCTGTGAAATCCGCTAAAAATAACAAAAATAGGAAAATACAAAGTGATAGTAGCGAAAGTAAAAATAGTACGTTTAAAGGCAAGAAAATTAATTTCAAAAATAAAAATAATCCAAACAAACACGACAACAATAGCAAACAAAGTAAGGATAAAAATAACTTTAACAAGAAGAAAACTAATTTTGGTAAAAATAAAACTTTAGTTCATAAGAAAGCGAAAAATGTGAAATCTAAACTTGGCAAGAAATAAATTATGTTTTCTGTAAATAGATATTTTTATTTCCTTATTCCTAGGATGAATCAGACTTAAGGTGGTTCGATTTCCATACAAATGTTTTTTTTGTCCACAGCAACTGGCATTTACTTTGGTCTTTATTTGCGGTAAATCACAATTGCTTAAATAAAACAGTAGATTAATTATTAGCATAAAATCAAATTTATTATTTTTCAATCAATTGTGATTTGCCGCAAATGAAAACCAAAATAAATGCCAGTAGCTGTGATTTCACTGTAAAATTATACTCCATTTGTCCATAAATGGAAAAAAAAAGTGGTATGGAAATCGAACCACCTTAACTAACAAGATAACCATCTAGTGGGATGTAGATGTCTATGTGATCTAGTGTGGATGCCTTGAACATCGACGGAAAGTTGCTTGTCTGTCGGTTTTCTACCGGATACATTTTGGAGAGTGCGCTTCAGATCTGCATGACCTAATTCCACCTTGCCCATTCTACTATCGGACAGCCAGGAGCTTTAAAAAGCGTCACCGCTTCATGGTTGATGTTCCAAAAGCTCGAACTAAGCGGTTTGATTCCACCTTTTTCATGCGTACCGCTAGACATTGGAATCAGCTGCCCGGGTGGGTGTTCCCCAATGAATATAGTCTGGGTACCTTCAAGTCGCGAGTGAATCGGTTTCTTCTAGGCACGCGTGCTTCACCGTAGACCGCATCTTCGCTTAACATCAGGCGGGATGGCGGTCAAACGCAAGCCTATATACCATAAAAAAAAAGATACGACTAACATTGCGCCGATAGTCGAACGACATGACGTCACGACAGTCCTGGATCGAATCTTTCCTCTTTATAATATTGGTGTAGATTTAAAAAAAACTACATTAGCATATTGTTACATCATTTTTATTATCTTGATTGCAATAAAAATAAACCCATACAAAATATACAGTCTTCTTCAAAATTATATACAAAAATAACATCTGTAAACTTAATAAATCATAAAAAAATAATCATATTGTTAGATTGATTTACTACGATACCATGGCCCGCCCCTCCAGATTACTGTTTTAATGTGTGTAGTCACATCCTTAAAGAAATAGTTTGTATGTAGTTGTAATTACTTATTCGTCTTCAGTAGCACCAGATGTGTTTGTCAACTTACCATAACTAGTTGACCGCGTAAGACCACGCACGTGTCATGTTCATAGTGTACGTCAGTGCAGCGCCATACTAATATTAAAGAGCGATTAATGAACGCCACTAGTCGACACACAAATCTATGGATTTGCTAGCTCGACTAGGTGTTTGACGGCAGCACCAGTAAGCGCACATGCGTGCTGGTGCGTTGTAAATACTTTCAAATGTTTTGAATTTTGGAGGGGCTGGTCATGTTATCGTAGTAAATCTCTACCTAACATTAAAATTAAAACATAGATTGCCCCCTATAGATTCCGTATGTACCTAAGACTATATCTTCGCATGATACCTATATCGGTTCAAGCAAAGTAAAGTCTTTTTTTCATTCGTTCATTGCTAAATACAGACTATACAACCCAAGGTTTTTACGCTTGTTTCATTCTCAACAGATATCAGATTTCATCAGCTTGGCTTGTCAGATATTGAACTAGGAACGAAGATCACGTGATGTTATATAATTTATAGGGAATAATCTATGTCTAAAAAAAGACACTTAACAATTTCAATTGTTTTCGTGCACTACAACTTAGTTATTAGTATAAATCTTTGATTTTCTCAAGAATACTAGCCAATTTCATAATATGGCACTTAATTAACAGCTAAAGCTTACGAATACAATGAAACACGGCTTAAAACGACTGGGGGCGTTGCAGAATACGTACTTTAAAATACAGATTAAAAATCCACTTTTTTCGACTTTTCACAAATAATATATGTTTTTTTTTATGCAATAGTAATGCGACGAGAGTTTAGCTACATTGAACAACATTTTATTTGACACATCCAACACAGCGACATCTAGTCCCAAACTAAGCAAAGCTTTTACTATGGGAACCAGATAACAGACAGAATACTGTCTTATACATTTCATTTTAATACATAAAATATATACGGAACACTATTATTATGTTTAGTTACACTAGGTACTTTTCTGTCACGGATTTTTTTAATCTACAATTTTTTCTACTAAATTAAAGAAATCAAGTATTATTTAGAAATGAATTAATTTAAACAGTGAATTTTTGAAATGAGTTCAGGAATTTTAATATTTCGACCGTATAATGCGAAGAAGGGCAGCCTTTGAAAGCTGGTTAATACCGAAGGCTAGAGGACACAAGGTCGGTCGCCAACACGATGGTCTGACCAAGGGAAAGAAGCCACATCCTCTTCTAAACTCTACCAGGTGGTCATGGCCACTTCAAACCGGAGCCGATGGGACAGACAGCCCGTCCACGATCATCCGTTTGAAGAAGGAGTTCAGGATCCTTGGTTTGTATTAGTTGTTCTTAGTTTTTATTAGTTGTATTTCATCCTATTTCTATTTCTCAAACTGATTTAATATATTTGGAAATCTGCCGTAATAATAGACACTTATTCTCAAAATTGACGGTCTGTTAAATTTTAATGTTTCGATAGTCATTGTTAGATCACCGAAAGCTGCCTGTAAATACGTATCACAATCCATTATAAGCCGTGTTGCTCTGTACAATTTTGTATTAAGGTTCTGTTAAGCTTTAGCACCTATTTATTTAGTTTTAATTCCGACGGTGGCAAATAAACATAAAATTATCTTTTATCCTACGTATAGCACAATTTCAAATAACAAATTAGATACAAGTAAAACAATATAAATCACGTCAAGGTTTATCTGTGAGGGTGTGTGCGATTGTTTTATGTAAAAATTAATGAGACGAACGAGACGCTCTCCTGATGGTAAGAGATAACGCCTGCCCATGACCATTGCAGCGATACACAAAAATTTGAGTAACAAAACAAATTCCAGGGCACCACTGCTTTGGCTCTCATTACTTTGAAACTTTCGATGGTTAGTCTCAACAGCCCAGTAATTTCGCTAGCTACCGTACCCTTCGAACCGGAACACAGTAATGTACACACTACTGCTTAGCGGCAGAATAACTGGTACTGCGGTGGTGCCTACCAAGACGACCTCCTGCTAAGGAGATCTACCACTAAGATGATGTGATGATATCACGCACAAGTGCATGAAGTACCTACGCCTATCTTTGAGACGGATCAGTTAGAGTTACCTACTGAAATCTATTGAGAATTGTTCCAAGAGGTACCTACATTTGCAACTACTCCTTTGTTCGCGCTAAAATATAACCTTGAACATCATCGCAAAGTTTCTAGTTTATCGATTAAATTAAACAGATCAGAACAGACACAAACACACAAACAACAGATCAAAACAGGAGGTGTTTCGAACAGATTAAATTTTGAGTACGCTTTACATAAACTTCCCGCCATCCCCGTTCTTCTATCAGACTATTCGCTCGAAAAAGCGACAATAAAGTCTCGTATAAAACGATTTGATTCCATTGTCATTGTACGCACTGCTAAACAGTGGAATGCACTGCTTGAGAGGGTATTCCCCAACAGATACCACCGGGATGTCTCACGTAGGTACTCTATCGTAGAACGCATTTTCGCTAGTAGTGTAAGAAAACGGCAAGCTATTTATACTAAAAATAGAATTAGTGTAGTACAGGGTTATACAGGGTTACGCGAAACGCTAATACTAAGCTGAAAAGAGTTCATTATCTTGATTATAATGGACAACTTTTCCATGTAAGGAAACAACGCTGCGTACCTACTCTTGGTGGAATATATTCCGTCAAAGACAAATTACACTTCTATATAGAACAGTTGATATTTACGCGATTTTAAGGTTGGTCCCAGTTATAGTAATGTAAAAGCTGTTCAGTGATAAATTCAATTAGCTCCTTTCGGATTACTACTACTGTTCCGCTTAGTCCTGTATAATTTTGTCACATGAAATTATGCTTTACGTAACACGTTTAAAAATTCTCACACGTTTAAAAATTCTCATTCCTTCATTGTTATCTACATCTTTCAGCATCATAACCAAATTAAACACATAATTATTATAATTACCTAAATTATCACTATTAAAATCTCTACAGTAAATTTTGGTATGCCAACATTGTTAATTTTAATATTTCAGCCAAAAGCCTCGAAATGTATTCAAGTATCGTTAAAAAGCCTCTTCATTCGCTTAGAGTATTTCACCAAGTATACAACAGATTCCTATATAAATCTTAGCACAAACTTGATTATTAGAGATTCCCTCTTATTCAAAAATTCATTCAAATGTATTTAGTGCATCCCATTTTGTTGTACCGTATTTTAAACTAGACTAAGTGACCGCTCTAAAATTGCTAGCATCTCTATCTTACTCACCGAAATCAAATAAGATGTCGCTAGTATTGTCTGATTAATTGAGAGTTAAACAGAATAGATGCCGGTAGTTAAAAGTTAAACCTAGAGATCTGTATATGAAATGTAGATGTCCTTAAACTTAACTTAGCTAATTTTCTTTGTATGAAATAGATTTTCAAAAATTACACATTATATTTGGACTTTTAAAAGGCAGGCAAATAAATCTTATTACTAGGTATTATTATTCAAACATTCATTCCATATATATAATATTTATTCATACAACCAATCATATTCATTATACAACCAAACATTCAGTTTAACTAAAAGGTTGTCGTATATCCGTCAAAATTCTGTAATAATCGAAATTAACTATTTATTCATACTTAAATAGCGGTCAACTGCAGAACCGGTCTTAAATAAATTTCGGCAAAGATAATTCACGTCAAATTTCAGATCTCTATGCAAAAAATCATTTATGGGTAAGCGGAAAAGAACACTTGAAAGAAGAATAAATATACTAGTAAGGTTTGTCTAATTTCGTTGCTTAGAACCTGGAAGTTTGGGTAAAAAATCGCCATCGTGTTCACTCGTACAATCAACTATTCACTCATGGAACCAATCATTCACTCGCACAACCAAACATTCACTCGCACAACCAATCACACGGCAACCTCGGCATTTTATTCGCCGGCCACGGCAGATACCCTGCAGTTTTGAATACCCAGTAGTCGTAAGACACTTTACTGACCAAAAGCACTAATATGAGGACTTCGAGACCTATAATATAGTAGATATAGTCGGTCCAGTCACGCGGCGTGTGGCAAACATCGGATTCGATGAGATCTACCACCGCCACCTGGTTTTCACACATTAGTTTCTTGTAGTCCGGTATGTTTTTGAAGAATTCGAAGAGCCAGGGCTGCAAAAAAACGAGAATATATAAAAAAATTAGCAAAAATTAAAAAATGGTTTTAACAAAAAATAAGTATTCTTCTATCGCCGACACCATACCCGTGACGGCAATCTAAGAAACCAAAAACATTATATACATAAAATTTAAGACGACAAACAAAACGCTCTCCTTATTGTCAGAGAACTATAGAATAACAAAACAAAGGACACGACATCGCTCTGCTTTTGCATTGACGCTCATTACTTTGAAAATTTCGATTGTTAGTCTCATTAGCCCTGTAATTTCACTGGATCAGTAATGTTTGCACACTACTGTTTGGTGGTAGAATATCTGATACCGTGGTGGTACCTACCTAGGATTACTCTAAGATCTAAGATCTACCACATAACACCAAGAGACTAAGGTATGTAAAGTTGAAATGGCTACAAACAAATTGGAAGATTTCTAGTTTTACCTTTAGCATTTTTTCTGTATTGCAGTCACAATGTATGTTGTTTCCAGCGACCGACAGCTTAGGAAACGTCGTGTCAAATCGGTTCGACAGTACATACGTGTGGATCTGTGAACAGAAAAACCGAGTTCAAGCTGTCGTAACTTTATATCTACCTACTCGTAGTTCTGGGCTGACACCGACATCAATTCTACTAGCACACTGGATATACTGTCATTCAATAGCTTGTGCAGATTTGAAATGTTCCTTAGTGTCTATTTACACGAATTTCATTATTTTTGGAGCCCTCTCTCATCATTATGTGACGTGACGAAGATAATAACGATCTCGACGATGTTCTTTCTGACATATAACTTATTAGAATATTTGTATTTGACATTGTATCTAGTTTTCACATTTTATTTGTATGTTGACATTGTATTTAAACTTGACATTGTATTTGAACCTGACATTATATTTTAATGTGACATTTTATGTTGAATTTAGTTTATTTTTTGTTTTATAATTCTGTGACATAAATGCAACTGCTTAATCGTTTTTATGTCAATAAATAATTTAAATTTGAATGGCATTCCCCACATTGTCATAAGATGTCAAACTTTGTTGGAATCCCAAAGATTATGAGGTAATTCATGGATGTCCCCTTACCTGCGACTCTTGTAACTATTATCAAACATGCACTATACATACAGGTTTTTAGATAACTCACCGTTTTAAGCTTGTTGTTAGCGAGCGAGAAAAGTGCGAACGTGTCGATAAACTTGGTGCCTTCCAGCTCCAAGATGTTGGGGATGTCATTGTACTCCAAGAACAGCTGGCGCACGTGATCGTAGCTGGGATCACTGCTCACCGCCTCCAGAGACGCTATCTGCAGATTCCAGAGGCTCTGTATTATTTACACGATAGAAAAATGTACGAAAACTTGGACGAAAGGTTTCATTTTTTTGTTTCTTTGTTTGTACTTATTGAATAGGCTCCGAAACTACTGGACCGATCTGAATAATTGTTTCAACATTATCACTGAGTGACATAAGCTATGTTTATATTGTTAATCGAGTATCTTTTTCCCCGTGCGAAGCCGGGTCGGTCCGCTAGTAGAAATTTCCGTTGTTACAATTCGTTGGTCTAAGATTTGTTCATTTAACAAGGTTAGAAACAACATTAACATTATGTAGGTACACTTCTAATTAACCTGTTTTAGCGAACGAACGGTATGATACCATATATAAAGTTTATAAGTACGTGACAGCCCCGTTGGCTCATTGGTAGTATATCTGCCTTGAGAGCTGTAGGGCGTGGGTTCGATTTCCACTCAGGGCGAACATTTTGTGAATAAACAAACGTTTGTTCAGTGTCTGGGTGTTCTGTATGTATTATAAGTATGTATTTACATAAAAAAAAGAAAAAGTATTTATGTATGCTATCGATATTTATTTATTTATTATTTATTTTTATTTGTATTCTGCAATAATTATATTATAACAAGGTTTGTTATAACAAGGTATTTGACAAGAAGTATTCGTAATGTAAAGGTAGGTTAATATTTTGCATTAAATCTTACATGCTTCTAAGGGATTTCGAAGAATGTGTTAAATCGAGTAAATCTTTACATTGAGATTCGTTTTATGAAGGTATATTATGTTACTTACATTATTATGAGAAACATTGAGTTTAATTGTGTTCGGCGGTAGGTTGGTGGGCATCTCCTTGAGGTGTCTCCTGGAACAGTCTACCGCCACCTGACGCGTGATCTCTGGACCGCTCGTCTCCAGCTGGTCGGGCACGCACGTGCAGTTTATATCGTCAGGTTTTATCTTGCTGCAGCTTACGTTGAGCTGGAAACACGGGAAAACTTAAAACACATGTTTATCGGCGTGAAACTTCGTTTATTATTTACATACAGTAGTAGTAACTTGTTACTTTTCACTGAAGCATACCCCGTCTTTTACTTTAACCACAAATCCTTTCCATTGTAAGGTTGCCTGGAGGAGATTGTTTTGTGTTACCCTATTTTTTAGCTGTTTCTGTCATCAATATTTTAGATTTTATTTATTCATAAAATAAATAATACAAGTGAGACGCTCTCCTGGTGGTAAGAGATAACACTAGTCTGTGCAGCGATACGTAGGTACTCAGAATTTTGAGTAACGAAACAAAGTCCAGGGCATCTGCTTTGGCGCTAGTCTCAACAGCCCTATAATATGAACAGTAAAGAGTTATCTACATCATCGGTTATCATCAAAGTTGGTGGTCAAACGCGAACTTATAAGAGTTAAAAAGTCAGTCCTCACCTCCTTCTGCACGCGCAGGTAGTCTATAGGCACAATCTCCACGTCGTGGATCCAGCCATTGGAGACACGTACGTCGAGGGCGCAACACGTCTTGTCGTAGTTCAGGAAATGCACCTTCGACATGTTGTTAGACTCCATGGCCTTTTGGAAATGCTTGCACGGGAGGTAATTGTTTCCTAGTAAACATACAAATAATTGATTGACTAGAATAACATTTAATTACATATGTCAATATAATAATACACCAAATATAAAATAGTAACAGTATTGATTGACTTAGGTGTTGAAGAAATAAATATCGAAAGATTTATCACACAGCGTCATCTAGCAAAGCTAATATAATGGGATCTTGGTGGTAGATCTCCTTAGCAGGAGGTCGTCTAGATAGATACACCATAGTACCAGATATTCTCTCGCCATGCAGTAGTGTGTAAACATTACTGTGTTCCGGTTTGAAGGATATCGTAGCTAGCGGAATTACAGGGCTCTTAAGACTTACCATCGAAAGTCTCAAAGTTATGAGCGCCAAAGCAGCGATGTCTTAGACTTTGTTTTGATACTCAAAGTGCTGGGTATCACTACAATGGTCATGGACAGGCGTTATCTCTTACCATCAGAAGAGCGTCTCGTTCTTCTAATTACCTTTACATAAAAAACAGATAACTGATCACTTATAAATACACTTTTTTGTAAATATGTAGATATATACGGAACACCCCGATACAGAACAAACGTCTTTGTTCGTCACATTCTCCGCAAAACTGACTGTCTAACTAGTAAGCTAGGCAGATAAAAAATGGTAGAATATCTGCTTCAAGAACTATAGAGCGTGGATTCGATTCCCCTCAGGACACACATTTATATGACGACTAGCTGCGACCCGCGGTGTTACCCACTACATGTTTATAAAAAGTAGCCTATGTCTAAGCTACCTCCGTACCAGATTTAATCCAAATCCGTTCAGTATTTTTGCGTGAAAGAGTACTCATCATCCTCACAAACTTTCGCATTTATAATATTAGTAGGATAAATGATTTTCTGTATCTAAAAAAAAAGGTTGTAAATACTTTTTTCTTTGTAAATACATACTTACTTAAATACTTGTGTTCTCTATCAGTTATCTGGCTCCCATAGTACAAGCTTTGCTTAGTTGGGGGATAGATGTCGCTAAAAATCGGCATGCCTGCGAAGTGAATCTAACCTGAGAGATCGACGGAGATGTTCCGGTTGCTGTGCACGAGGCTGAGCGGGAACTCGGTGAGGTTGTTGGCGCTGGCGTCCAGCACGGTCAGGTTAAACAGGTACGCGAACGGGCGCTGGCTGGATCGCTGCAGCTTGTCGCTGGTCAGGTTGTTTCTCGAGATGTTCAGACAAGCCATAGCCGAGTTCTTCGGAAACTGTCCTGCAAGTAGATAATTAAAAAAGTAAACCAAACGCATATTCTGTCCCCGTTCCGTCGTGGGTACAAAAACAGAAACAATGAATAGTTGGATGGTTTATTTGTCTGTGAAACTAGGCACATTTACATAGATCTTAGTTCGCTAGCGCCTATCCTGAAGGGGTGTACAGACATGGCTGTCTATAATTATGATAATTACGTCCAATAACAGTATATTTACAACAAAAGTTGAATGTTAAAATTATTATGAACTAGCTGCGCCCCGCGGTGTTACCCGCTACATGTTTTCGGAATGGATAAAAAGTAGCTTATGTGTTAATCCAGAGTGTCAGCTACCTTCATTTATTTATTATTATTTTATTGCTTTTTTTATTTATTCCATACCAAATTTCATCCAAATCCGTTCAGTAGTGTTTGCGTGAAAGAGTAACAAACATACATCCATTCATCCAAACTTTCACATTTATAATAAATAAATATTGTAGGACATTTAACACAGCGCAATCTAGCCCCAAACTAAGCAAAGCTAGTACTATGGGAACCAGGCAGCTAACAGAATACTTAAATACTTTTTTTGTAAATACATACGTGTAAATAATACATACAGTACCTACACCCAGACACAGAACAAACATTGATGTTAGTCATACAAATGTTGGTCCAAAGTGGGAATCGAACCCAATAGCATGCTGGGACCACAAACGTAAATCGCCTGTGCAAAAATTTACGAGTCAAAATCAATAGAAGGGGAAATTCTGCAAAAATGTAATGGGCAGTATTCAGATTGGATATATATTACAGCGACATGCATGTTAATTTGGCTATTGTCTTACCGGAGATCTTCCCGATGTTTCCGTCAGTAAACGCCATGGATGCAAGTCTCTTGAACATGGCGGCTGACACGTCTAGCGTGTCGATGGTAGCGTTGAGCACGTGCAAATACTTTATTGTCGTGTTGGCCACTGGAACACATAACGTGACTGATTAGAATAACTTATTCACACAATTAGCATAACACATTCATTCATTGATTCGTTTCTAAAATATTGCGAACACAACCTCCTTGGTTATCGTTTAAAAGAAAGAGAGAGCGAGAAAGGAAGAACGCAAGAAAGTAATTATTAAATTGTGCAACACAAAAGAAACATTAAACAAACACTCCAAGACAAATCAGGGACAATTACAAAATCAGTAATAACAATTATCAATTAAAATACAGTTTAATTTAAACATTATTACTCTTTATTATTTTCGATAACAATTTACCACAAATATCTATCTTATTCTATTGATGTATTTTTATGATTATGACAGGCAGTGGCGGCCTTAGCTGTTGCTAGGCCCCAGGGCGACAGATCATTGGGAGGCCCTTTTTTTTGTGTCCGTTATAATAAAAAATAGTTCGAGTGCTAGATTGGCCGTAACATGCTTGCGCTAATTATGAGACCGTGCGTTCAGGTGGGGTTTGTGAAGTGCAAAGCGCGAAATACACGTACATATATGGTAAAGGCTTTTTTCTACTGGACGCGAGGCCCCAGCAAGAGCGAGGCCCCGGGCGGTTGTCCTGCTTGCCACCCCCTAAGGCCGCAACTGATGACAGGCTAGCCTAGCCTGTCATGTATGCTCAAGTGACGGTGAAGTCTATGGTACACACCTAGCCTAGAATAAACATTTATTACCACTTAATTATTTTCTATATTTGTGTTTATTATCAACTAGCGGACGCCACGCGGTTTCACCCGCGTAGTTCCCGTTCCCGTGGAAATACAGGGATAAAAAGTAGCCTATGTCACCTAGTGTAGCTTCCTAACGGTAAAAGAATTTTTGAAATCGGTCCAGTAGTTTCGGAGCCTATTCAATAAATAAATAATAAAAATAATACAAACAAACAATCAAATCTTTCCTCATTATAATAGTACATAGATATATATTATACTTATTCTAATTGATATTGTAAGACAATAGCCAATACTTTATTTGTGACATAAAACAAATTTATATAACATTTAACTTAAATTCATCAACATGCAAGAAAAAATTACAAATGTAAATAAAAAAAATTAACATAAACAACAAATAGAAAAAAAATATGTCACAAACCGGCCTCAACTCAGTAATCATTGTGTAATTTAAATTGTTAGTGTAATTGACGTCAGGAGTTGTAATTATTCAAAACATAAATAAGTGGCTAATAAGTGTAAAGGCTGATTTGCATGCGCGTGCGCATAAATTTTCAATAAGCGAGCAACAGACACGCCAGTATCGGGCTGGCCTCAGAACCGACGATAACCTCATCCCTGATAAAAACATCAGATAATAACATCATGTGCATATGTTGCTATCAAACTTATAATGTTTTATGACAAAAAGCTATTTCATTTTATTGCAACTTAATAAATAGCTCGGCTTCGCGCCACGTTTATAAATGACATTTAGAATGTCACTCAACCATTTGACAAGCCTCTTGGTTCACCAGCCCTGTTGGTTCATTGGTAGAATGCCTGCTTCAAGAGCTGAAGGGCGTTGGTTCAATTTCCACCCAGCACAAACAAATGTTTGTTCTGTGTCTGAGTGTTCTGTATTTATTATAAGAGTGTAGGCATGTATTTACAACAAAAAAAGTATTTAAGTATTCTATCAGTTATCTGACTTCCATAGTAGTTGGACACAACTGTTTGTTGGTTGCATTACTAGCATCGATATAACACCTATTTCCTCATGCGGACTCTTTTCAAAGTACCATAACAAAAGAGATCGGAGAAACAGCCACTATATTTTCTAAGCTTTTAACTTAAGGTACTTACTGGTTTCATTTTCACCTTGATCTTCCAGTTCTTGTATGCGTTTTAGAAATACATAGATTTAATCATTTAAATATATTAAAAAATGTATATGTATAATTATATTAAAATATATCTCCTACTCGCAAAAACCTTGTTAAAATTCTTTTACAAATACATATTTATCGAAGTGCTTATCACAACGCAAACTGAAATATTTTCTTTTAACTTATCAAAAATGTACAATATTAGCACCGCGTAGCTCATGGCTGCAGTAGGATTACAAGGTTGATGGAGACTTAGCTAGTTTAAAGGATATTAAGGCGATACTAACGTATAGGCGTCAGGAGGTCTTTCATCTTCTGATTGTCTAGGTCGCAGCAGAATAGCGCTCCGGAGCCAACGGCGTCGCAGCCCGCCTTGGGGCACTGCTCCCGGGGCAGGTGGAAGCATTTCTCCAACTTCAGGTACTGCTCGATCGGCTCGGGCTTCGCTGTTGTCGGCGGTTGCTGGAAACCAGAAATATGTGTTGTCTTTGCACATTTGCATCTGCATCTGCATTTGCAATGCAGATACTGGGTCCGTTGCCGACTGATAGTCTGATCTATAATAATAATATGACAGCCCTGTTGGCTCATCGGTAGTATGTCTGCTTTAAGAACTGTAGGATGTGGGTTCGATTAATGAATGAACTTGATTTATAAATGGCTTTAGTTAATAAAAAGTCACATAAAGTTTCAAATCATAATGTTGGGGGATTCAAGTTTAAATTCATTTTGATTGTATTCTTTATAAATTCTTACTAAGTCTTACAATGGAGTTTGTAAGTATTTTACTTGCCTAAAAATTACCACATTTACACAAATTACAAATTTCACTGTGAAGCGTGTGCCTTTGTTATCAAGCGTCGTACCTACCTCCCTGGTGGCGGGCTGCTCGAAGGCACCTTCCTCCACCCTGGTCTCAATGCTGGGGATGTAGAGACTCAGGAACGCCACCAAGACCCATATCGTGACCTGATGACAGACACAAAAACGTATGAGTAAAGCTTTGATTCATAGTTACTCTAGAAGTTTATATGGAAACTAGCTGTGCCACGCGCCACGCCTATGTGTTAGTCCAGGGTGTCAGCTACCTTCATACCAAATTCCCATCAGCTGGCTGGCAAAACTAGTTCCGCCGTTCAGCTGTCTCACAAACTTTGATTTATGATGAGTGCAGTATTCTGTCCTGAGTCCTACTCTCTAGTATTAGCCTTTCACATCCTACTGTTGGGCATATAAGTCTACCTTTGAAAGTCGGTTGGGCCATACTCGACGATGTACTGATGCCACGATCCAAGCATGTACCTATTCCGTAAAAGGCCTATCTGTACCTATCTGTATATGAAACCTAATCCGTCAGAAACAAAAGTTCTGGTTATTTCGAGTCCGCCTTGAAAGGAAGTGACCCATTGGACAAATACCTAAGTAGGTAATAGCAGCGTCCGCGCACGTACCTACCTCTATATCCGCACTTGCAGTACTAACTGTGGGCGTGGTCAAGTTTACTAGCACGAAATATTACTTGGAGTCAACCAGCTCTAAGGCGATAGTTTACTATTACCCAACTACGTAAAATGGAGAGTTAAACGCATTCTAAAAGCCAGTATTAGAAACAATTTTATAAAATATCTCAAAAGGCTTTTTTCTTGTGTTTATCGTCGGCTGATAAGTTCTCGGTTAAATGATGAAAACACAAGTTTTTTGGACAAATTCTATTTTATCCATCAACAACTCTTGCAAGAGGGATACAATCGATCAATTTTCGAATCGTTCAGATTAGTTGGGCTATGCAGCGATCGCTATTGTCTGTCTTGCCTTTTTCAAGGTAGTCGATAAACAAAATACCACAATACGGACGCCATAACGTTGCCGGCGGCGGTGCTCTGTTACATTTTTGGCCGCTTTGGGTGAGGTTCGTCGGCTACTATCCACTCAACTGACTTCGGTGTGTAGGCGATGCAAAAGTCTTTTTTATTTCGCCGAAACAGCTCCAAACAGCGCTTGAAATCATAGATTCGTTTTTGTTTTTGGACTACCGTTAGCACACGCGGCTTTTTTTTTTTTTCTTTGGTTTTGGCGTCGCGTTTTAGCATTTGCCAGTGTCAAGTATTTATAAATTTTCAAGTTTCAAAAGTAAAATAAGTGTCCTCGTAGCTAAAGTTATAGTCAAAGTCCAGTCTTGGTCAAGTACAGTCCGTGTCAGTCAAGTCCAGTCATGCTTTAGTAAAGTAGTGGTGACTTTACTATAAAGCTTCGATGGAGTTTTGGAAGCAACACGAAAAGTCATTTTTCACCACATTATATCATTTTCCCACACTCACGCTTGTAATTCGGCACTTTATGAATAAAACACTACCATTTTTACGCATAAACACTCGACAAAACACTAGTTTTGGAAAAAAATACAACGGAGCGACACGACTCTTCCCGCGTTCCCGCCAAAAAAAAAAAAAAAATTCCACACGCGGCTTAAACTTCGTAGACAGCCTAGCTCTATCTCATAGACAAATGTGCAAGCCTACACGTTCCTTTGATACATTATTTAGAGTGTCAGCTATCTTCTGCAACTTTATTTTACGGTTTGCCAAAACGATTTTATGAATTTTAGCGTAGCCAGAGCGTAGCGGATCATCGGTGTTCATACTATTCAGAAAACAAGTTAATAATGGTCTATCTTCCTAGCAAGCAAACGTCAGATCGTCATAAAAATTTACAGCTATCTTTTGAAAGATATTGACATGATATAAAATAATATAAAATTAGCTAAAACGTTAGGTTATTGGATATCCTGCACTATTCTGTAGCAAATATCTAACAGGTCATTATTAACATACTAGTTTGTGACAAGCTAAACGCAACCAATACTCGCTGTCTATAAACTTGTGTTATTTTAATCCAAGGACTCAAATCCCGGCAGCAGCAGACACTATTAACCATACATTAACGCTCGCTCGCCGCAAGATCTATAAATATACAACACATATGGGAGAGATGAGTTACTAACATACAGGCTCTGTCAGGGTTACCAGCTTTGTAAACGTTCCCTGAACAGAAAAAACTGTAAATTTCTCTTTTTTGTCACTGCCAGTTATGGCCAGTTCGGATTGATAGGCAAAAAATAAGTACATGTTTAATAACTAGCGTCATTTTTTTTTTAATTATTGAAATTAACGATCTTTTTAGGCAGGTTTATAAGGGTCAGCCGTCCCGGTCTCGCACGGGAAAACAAAACTTGATCAACCATATAAATATAGTCTAGATCACTCAGTGATAATGTAGCAATCTAATGATGAAAGAATTATTCAGATCGCTCCTGTAGGTACTGCAGCTAGCGAAATTACTGGGCTGTTGAGACTAAACATCGAAAGTCTCCAAAGTAATGAGCGCCAACGCAGCGATGCCCTGGACTTTGTTTTGTTACTCAGAGTTCTGTGTATCGCTGTGAATGGTCATGTACAGGCGTTATCTCTTACCATCAGGAGAGCGTCTCGTTCGTCTCATTATTTTTTACATAAAAAAAAAAGTTTCAGAGCCTATTCAATACAAACAAACAAACAAAAAATATTTTTTTTCCGCTTTATAATTAGTGTAGGTTACCAAAAATGAAATAAATATAAATTGGTGAAAAGGGATTTGCCACTATATAGCGTAGAACGCACTGAGATTCAAAGGAGTAACAATATACTACAAACATAAGCCAGTAAACAGTAGTTAGAATCCAAAATCCGAAAGGGAAGAAGGATGTGAGACTAATGATGGTATCATTCAAAGGTCACAAACAACATCCACGTTTGTTATTCACAAACGATGGTGACCACGCAGGCCACATGGTAGGTAGGTATGGTATGACTCAATAGCCCACACTGTTTACTGTTCAAACTCTGCGTTAAACGCGCGTGTTTATACGCATTTCACGACTTGGGAATATTATTACCCATTGATTGAATATTGAATACCGGCCGATCCGTTTGTATGTAAATATTGATTGATTTATTGAGACTTGCTGCTGAAATATTGGGTGTTGAGCCGAAATTCATCATGTATCCTAATCTTAAAATAATGAAATTCTAATTTACAGATGTGTCTATACATAGATGATGTAGATACTTTGAGTACCTATGAGCACATGAGCAAGTTTTTGTTTTGGTTTTCAAATCTTGTCTCCGCGATACATACGGACAGATCGCGTCAGAACCGGTGGCAGGCGGTAAAATGTTGATGTTGGAACTACGTTTCCAATTCATTTAGACTAGAGTAGAAAAGGAATGAAACCCGATAAAGTTAGTCCAATTGACTCGACTAGTAGACTAGACGTAGTTTTTTTAAAGAAGTTGCCAGCCGGCAACTTCTTTAAAGGAAGCCTCCTTTTTGTCCGAGTTATTATCAACCGAACCTTGCCCAATTGAAGTAGTTTTATTACATTGCAATTTGTCTGGCTTTCCTAGCAGCAGAAGAAATGATACAAACTGTATCTGAACTTTTACGGCTGACAGGCTAAGTTAGCCCGGTAAGTAAAGTTTATTTACTAAGTTCAAACACTAAACGTTTGACCATTGGTCGCATTAATTTGAGTGTGTTCAAAGATACACAACTACTCAGGAATGGCAATTGACAAACGTTTTATGACATTGGAGAATTAATAAAGACATATTCTTTCTTTTCGTTCTTAGTGTTCAATTTTTTTTATCTAATATGTTATTTATTTTTATGCTTATATAATTGAAATTTGTTTGTTTTATGTCACAAATAAAGTGTTGTAAATAAACTACATATATTGAAAGCATGTTATTTTAGATATATTTTTTTAAATTTATTATTATGTTATTTTGTATAATCATACAAAGATTTTAAAACAAAATTACTTATATTTTAAAATTGACTTGTAAATGTTATTGTCTTTATTAATAAAATACTTTGACTCCCAAGTAAAGCTGATTGAATAGATCAACGTGCTCCATTCTCGGCCGCACCGTCGCTTTACATCAGGCGAGTTGGTGGCCAAACGTAAATCAATTAAATATATAAAAAAAACTTGCCAACCGAATACTAGATCATACTCAACTCAAGCTCATTGCTAGGGGTTTATCCGCCGTGCGACCCGCCACGCTAACGCTAACGCTAACGCTAACCTCTAAGCTATCATCGTTACATAAAATTTCCATTCAATAATATAGATAATCATAATACTCCAGTAATATGTATATGTAATACACATATAATGCTGTGAGCGTAAACAGTGGTCCCTTGTGTGCGGACAGCTGTGCCGCGGTTATCTTATCAGCGAGCCATATGTCACAATGAGAAGGCTTAGTGTGTGCTGGCACGACTTATTTATCCACAGAGCAGGAAAATATGTTCTGCTAATCTTGAATGTGGGTAACCACACCCAGAAAAAAGGCTTATTTTAATCATAATCATAACATATAAGTAGATACAGTGTAAACTCCATGTAACGTCACTCGATTTAACGTCAAACTCCTTAAAACGTCGGAATTACTCGACTTTGGTTGGTTTGCCTTGTTGTCCATACAATGATGCACTCTATGTAGCATCACGCACACTCTACATAACGACCACAATATGTCGTTATAAAGCAAGTAATTTCGGGAACTAATAAAGCACCTACTGTTTGTTTGTTTCTAAGTTGCCGAAATTGATAAGAACAGCAGTTGAGTACGTTCTTTTGTTTGTCATTTTGTTGTTTTATTGTCTGGCCCGTATTCACCTCGACTGTCGGCATCATACGAACCAGAGATTCTAAGAAATTCGTTCTTTTGTTACTTTGCACGTGTTTGCCTCAGTTGCTAGACTGTCGTTAGGTTATTATTATGCATTTTCAACACGTTATCATATTCTTAGTTTCTCACAAACTTTCTTCTCCATATAACGACAACTCTCTATAACGCCAGAAAATACGCAGTCCCCTCAGCGTCGCTATATAGAGTTTACACTGTATATTGTTTTGACTGCCTTGTTAGTTCATTCGGTAAAATGAACGAAACGAACGAATGAATGATGTAGCTTTAAGAGATGTAAGGCGTGCATTCGATTCCCACCCAGGACAAACATTTATGTGACGATAAATGTTTGTTCTGTGCCTGAGTGTTTTAATACATATATGATGTTTGACCACAATCAATCATGTTTTTTATCTTTTTAGAGCGATCGGTTCGCATGCCGAAGGGCGTGGATTCAAACCCCAACAATGAGCTTGAGCTGCCGCTGAAGGAAAACATCGTGGGAAACCATAGCATGGTGGTAGGGTACTTTTAGTACTCGGCTGGCTAGCTACCACACTAGTTGAAAATCTGCCGCGAAGCATCTAACGGTGCAGCAGCCTCACTTAAAAGCCAAATCATTCCAGGTGTGCTTTACCATCTTCGACCACACCGTCACTTAACATCAGGTGAGATGTAATCAAACACCTAGCCTGTCAACCATTAAAAATAAGATTAGTTTCGGTTATCAAATAGTTATTAATAAAATATTTGTATTATAGTTAAGTTAGTCGTATCAAATTATAGGTATAGGTATTTATATAATTAGATAGCTGTTTAGCGACTGTTATGGCTAAATCCTCTCTCTTCAATTAAGTGCTAACTGCTATCAGTAGACAGGTAACAAGTTTGTAATACCTAAATGCTTTGCCATCACGTGACGTATATAGTTCGAGTGAGGAACTGACTTGACTCATTTGAAAGTCTAAATCTGTGCATCAGCTTGCAGCATTCTTTCAACTCAGTGTTTTATTTCTGTGACTGCTTTATAACTCAACTAGCTGCGCCCGTGGTGCTACCCGCTACATGTTATCGGGACTAAAAGTAGCTATGTGTTAATCCAGGGTCTCAGCTACCTCCATACCAAATACCATCCAAATCCGTTCAGTAGTTTTTACGTGAAAGAGTAACAAACATCCATCCATCCAAACTTTCACATTTGTAATAAATTGGTAGATAATTGTTTTGCTTTGAGGGCGTGGGTTTTTTGTCAGAGTTCGAGTGGCGCTACTCTACAACATGACTGCGGTTTCCTTTTGCCAACCGCAAGTAGACGTCAGGAAGATTTGGACGCTACGATGTGACTGTCGAAAAGCGCGTCAATCTATATCAGTCTATACTATTATAAAGAGGAAAAATTTAATTGTCTGTTTTTTTGTAATAAATAGGCTCCGAAACTACTGGACCGATTTCAAAAATTCTTTCATCGTTGGGAAGCTACCCTATCCCCGGGTGGCATACTCTGTCCATATTGGCCAAACTACGGAGTCAGCAACCTAGATTAGCGGTCGACGCCCGCGGCCGACTTAAACTGGACGATCAGCAAATCAGCAATTTTGGTGCAATCTACAAGTCCACACAGCAATAAGTAGTAGTATATAAGCGGTTGAATGTAAATAATAAATTAATCAACTCAACCTGGGTTTGATTCACCTTCATCGAAGGGGTGCAGTGGTGTGTCTGTTGACAGCTGCACTCGGAGTTAGGGGAGCCACCACTGCACCGTGGTCAGGTCAACCAGGCGACCTACCGGCCGACCATGAAGAGGTCGGACGGAGCCGTTCCACGCCGACCACACCAAAAGATAAAGCCAGTCCATAACCATTGCAGCGATAAACAGAACTTTGGGTTCGATTTATCGCATTCGGATGTCAAAAGCAGCGGTATTCTTAGAAATGTATACAAGACTGAATCTGAATTTGAATTCGAATTCGAAGACTAGCTGCGCCCCGCGGTGTTACACGCTACATGTTTTCGGGATAAAAAGTAGCCTATGTGTTAATCCGAGGTCTCAGCTACATCCATACCAAATTTTATCCAAATCTGTTCAGTAAGTAGTTTTTGCGTGAAAGAGTAACAAACATCCATCCATCCATTCAAACTTTCACATTTATTATATAAGTGGGATTAATATATTATAGATTTGTTACATGGAAATGTATACATTTTTCTAAAAATGTGTATCGAGAAACCATTTGACTACCTACAGGGGTTTAACTCATAATTACAGCTCGTCATGCCGGCATGCATCACAAATTACAATTCTTTACCGCCTGAACCTGAGCTATTATTAGAACCATGCGCTCGAGTTTATGCAATAACCTACTTAGGCATTTCATTACTTTGCTTTCAGTTTTTTTTTTAAGATTGACATCCAAGTTTTTTCACAGCTCGCTTGATACTCAGTGTGTGGTCAAAGATGGTAATCAGACCTAGGGGGCCATCCATAAATTACGTCACACGGCGGGAAAGGGTCGACGAAGTGTGACATTGTGTGACAAGGGGCGGGGAGGGGGCCCAAATTTTGTGCCATCACATTTTTTGATGAAACAAAACATGTCATTTCACATTTTGTGATATAAACAAATGTTTGTTCTGTGTCTGGGTGTACTTATGTATTATAAGTATGTATTTGCAAAAATAATCAAAGGGAAACTTACAGCTAGGTACATAGACAATTACAATGAATAAGAAAAGAAGGCCAATTAAAAGTTTTCACAAGTAGATTTAAGTATTAATTATTTATTTAAGTATAATTATTTAAGTATTCTATCAGTTATCAGTTATCTGTCCATAGCACAAGCTTTGCTTAGTTTGGGGTCAGATGGCGCTGTGTGTCAATCCTATGATATTTATTTATTTTTCAATCTAATATTTTATAACTAATTGATATATCATAAATTTCGAAATGTAAAATTGCAAAATATCTGACATAACACTAGGTGGGGGGTCACAAATGTGAGCAGCTGTGACAGAAACGGGGGAGGGGTCAAAAAATCGTGAAATTCGTGTAATGTAATTTATGGATGGCCACTAGCCTGGAATGATACTGGCTCTTAAGTAAGGTTGTTAGAACACACCGTTAGGTGCTTAACGGCAGTTTTAGCCAGCCGAGTAATAGAAAGTAGGTACTCGACCAGCACGCTATGGTTTCCTCATGACGTTTTCTTTCAACGTGTGAACCGACTACTATGTTTGACCATATCTCACCTGCTGTTAAGTGAGGATGTGGTCGAAGATAGTAAACAAACCTGGCCTGGAATAGAACTGGCTCTTAACTTGAGAGCCAGCTTTCAACTTAAAGGTAGCCAGCCGAGTAGGTACTATAAAGTACCCTACCACCACGCTATGGTTCCCTAACGATGTTTTCCTTGTGAGTTCAAGCTCATTGTTAGGGATTGATCCCACGCCGGAAACCACTGAGCTATCATCGCTACAAATTTCAAATTGCAACTAATTCACAAAACAAAAACTTATAATTTTTTTTAAATCGACATATCAATATAACAAAGACCTAGACAAAAAAACAACACAAACAATTGGAGCTGTAAACACGGAACAGACTAACACCCTTCACAAACACCTTTTATATGTATCGTTCACAGCTTCGAGGCTGATTAGAAAACAATAGCTCAGAATATATTCAAACGAATTCCTTGTGTGTAGATACCTCTAAAAATAGAACAACGGCCAGTCAATAAAATATTGACTTGCGTCAGGAACATAAATTACAATGCTATTTTTTATTTAAAAAATTGGTAAACTGGCATGCGGTTAGATAGTAGGCGAACCGCGCTTACGGATACCTGAGGGCCTGAACAAAGTTATAATCGATTTGTGATATATAAGTAACTAGCAGCTCGCCCCGTCTTCGCACGGGAATACAAAACTCGATTAACAATATGAATTTATCGATCCAGTAGTTTCGGAGCATATTCAATACAAACAAAAAGAAAATTAAATCTTTCCTCTTTGTAGATCTAGATGACAACTGTAGACATAATTATGATATTATGGACTTATTTGTAGCTGCCAATTTGCTTTATAAAACGTCACTTTATTCTATTGTCAATAGTTTTCGCTGCGCATGCGAATTTTTCACAGCTTCGGTTACATTCTCAGATTAAAGTTACATTATTGAATTTTCCACACGGATTCCTAATTGTTTTTTAAATAAAATATAACCTATGTCCATCACGGATAATGTAGCATTCTAATAATGAAAAAAATATTACGATCGGTCCAGTAGTTTAGGAACCTATTCAATACAAACAAACAATCAAATGTTTCCTCTTTATAATAGTATAGATTAAAAAAGTACTGAGGAAAACTAAAATATACAGGATTGACATAAGTTCTCGATATCACGTGGGCAACCTATGTCTGCGAAACCCAGTAGAGGGAAGATAACATGCTTGACATTTGTGAATATGTGGATTTAATTCCGGCCTCTAGTTTAAAGTTTTATTCTCGTACATAGTAAGTAGGCACGGATATTAAAATTCCTACCGAGGCCATCTGCATTTTGTCTGCAGAAGAAATTTAATGATATACAGAATGCACTAACTCAAACCGGACTAGCTTGGTACCTATCAAACTAATATAAAAGGCGAAAGTTTGTGAGTTTTTGTACGTTTATTACTTCTTAACGCTCAAACGGCCGAAGCAATTTTGAATAAATTTGGTATGGAGGTATCTGACACTCTGGATTAACACGTACTTTTTATGCCGAAAAAATGTAACGGTTAACATCGCGGGGCGCAGCTAGTAACAATAACAATCCCACTAATGTTACAAATGTGAAAGTTTGGATGGAGGGATGGATGTTTGTTACTCTTTCACGCAAAAACTACTGAACGGATTTAGATAAAATTTGGTATGGAGGTAGCCGAGACCCTGGATTAATACATAGGTTACTTTTTATCCCGAAAACGTGTAGCGGATAACACCGCGGGGCGCAGCTAGTAATATTATAAATACGAAAGTTTGTTAACGAATAAACCTTAAATTACTAGACCGATTTTAAACTTTCTTTCACCGTCGTCGGGAATCTACACTATCCCTGGGTGACATAGACCACTTTTTATACCTGTATTCTCACGGGAACGGGAATTACGCGGGTGAAATCTCGTTGCGTCCGCTAGTAATGTAATAAAATAGCACAGCTACAAAATATCTCCACTACAGACTTTCAACATAGCTAAGGTCCAAAGCCACCTGTTGGGCACGTGATTAAATAAGTAGCCTAGTAAACAACTTGCCAAATACCTACACACGGTGGGTTTAGAGCCTGGCAGTGTTTCACTCAGCGTGACGTTACATAAGGGTAAGTGGAAGTAGATATTCACGCTGAGCGTCAATTAAGTACATAAAGTCCGAGCTGTTTGTATGAACGTTCTATCGCTTGTTTGCTGCCATAAAATATCGGGGCCCGCCCGTTTTTACTGTTTTCTTACCTTGGGCAATGTTATTTGTGGATTTAGGCGTCGAAAAGTTATTACTCTAACTTGGAACGAGTACAGACACTCAACGTAGTATAGTTTTTATTATGGTTGACCATAGATGCTATGCTCGGAGTTTCCCTACGAGATCGAATCAGAAAAGAGGAGCTCCGTAGATGAACTAAAGTAACCATAGCCCAGAGAATCAGCAAGTTAAAGTGGTAGTGGACAGGGCACATAGCACGCAGAACTGATGGCCGATGGGGCTGCCAAGTTCTGGAATGGAGGCCACGAACCGGCAAGCGCAGCGCAGGACGTCCACCCACAAGGTGGGCAGACGACCGCAGGAACGCGCTGGATGCGGGCCGCTTCCAACCGGTCTTTCTGGAAGTTAATGGGGGAGGCCACCAGTGGACGTCCTACGGCTGAAATGATGATGTTGACCATAGCTGTTGGTATAATTATGATGTTAACTAGCTACCACCCTCAAGTTGAACATCTGCCGCCAAGCACCTGACGATGTATTCCGGCAGCCTCTGTTGAAAGCCAGTTCTATTCCAGGCTAGGTGTGCTTTACCATCTTCGACCACACCGTCACTTAACATCAGGTGAGCTGTTGTCAAACACGTAGCTTGTAAAAAATACAAAAACGTCATTACTACGGAATACCAAAGTAACATTGTAATACAAGTACCAAAGTATCGATATCAATTCTTTTTACTCTAGGGTAGCGCCATCGACACCAAGCAGGTTTGTCGTATTGTCTATGAGACTGATAACACGTGATACCTTCTTGTACCTACCACAAAGGGTCAATGACCTGGCATTAGCTGTTGTAAATGAGCACAAAAAACATTTTTTTGTTCTGTTCCGTGGCCTCTGAAATTAACTGTTATTGATTGATCTCAAGGTTCTCTTTGTTGCCAAGTTATTTCGTGGTTCACTGAATATTAACGAAAGCAAAAAATACACGTGCAAAGAATTTAATAGTTGCAAAAACGCAAAGTAGGTTAACAACAACAAATCAGTTTTGAATTAGGAGCTAGTTATTTTAAAATATAATTGCATTTACGAATTCATTTATAGCGCTATCATTTGTAACGTTTATAGCTTAGTGGTTAGTGCAGTTGGTTTAGGTACAAGTTCTAGACGCCGGGCAGAAACACCCCAGGGTTTTTAGTGGGTGGGCCGCCACTTAGGCGGAGAGTCCCACATATCACCGTGCTTCCCCCGGAGCCGGTGATATCCATCAAGAATTTTCCCTGGGCAAAAAAAAAAAGGTTCTAACAACGAATTTGAGTTGCCGGTGAAGGAAAATACCGTTAGAAAACCCTCAGCATGAGTGATGATACGGGACTTTCTAGTACTCGGCTGGGTAGTTTTAACCCTCAAATTGAAAATCTAACTCATTTAAGAGCCAGGTGTGGCCAATTTAACTTTAGGTGAGCTGTGGTCAAACACATAGTATGTCCTAATATTTAAGTGGGTACTGTAGAAGTGTTTAGATATTGTAAAATAATAATTACTTCACCAAGAGCATAAACCAGAGTATTTTTAACGTAGGTAGCAATCAGTGCTATTCTTAAAACACAAATAGCGATAGCACTGGTTTGTAGTAAAGATAACGAACGAAACAGTCTTTGTAAATAAATCCAATGTCATGTGATTTTCTTTTATAATTCTCTGCTTCTGGCCTTAGCATGTTATTTAGTTCGTGAAATATTTATAATTAATGTATGAATAAAGCAAACATGACGATATCTTACTAATGTATAAAAATTAAAAACAAAATATTAGACACGTTCCCAGTACATTAAATCTGATTCCAGTAGATACATCATTATAAATACATTAAGATAAAATACTAATATGCATTTTATGTAATTACTAGCTAGCGCCCGCTGCATTATTTCGGGATAAATTGTAGCTAATCACCTAACGGGATGAAATATATAAATATGTACTTGTGTGTGTGTGTCTCCGTCTTTTTGTGTACCTACCTACATGTTATAATGTTTTTTGAACAAAAATAAATAAATTTCATTTCAAATTTCGCTACATTTACATTAAAAAAAATCTTGAAAGTTAGTTTCGAAAGAGTGCGACCACAAACCGTGAAACGAGATTTTTATAGAAAGATAGACTAACATCATTTTGTAGTAAACTAATTTTTACATGTAATTTGAAACTAAAAATATTTATTGGTCATAAAAACACTGAACCCTTAGTTGTATCTTTCATACCAGAACACAATTCTAATGTATAAGTACATATAAAATTATACACCCCACTGCTTGGCGGCAGAATTTCTGGTACTGCGGTGGTACCTGCCTAGACGACCTCCTGCTAAGATCTACCACCAAGTTCTCTTGTAATAAGTCTCTAAGTATCTACCACTGTTAAATTTACATAATGTGCCACGTTTTTGTAAAAGAACCATATTTTGTATTTAGATATGAAACTGCACTGGATATTTGTAATCATTCTACTTCCTACTATCCTATCCTACAAATATTATAAACGCGACAGTTTCTAAGAATATATGGATGTATGTTTGTTACTCTCACGCAAAAACTACAGAACGGATTTGGATGAAATTCGGTATGGAGGTAGCTGAGACCCTGGATTAACACATAGGCTACGTTTTATCTCGAAAACATGCGACGGGTAACACCGCAGGGCGCAGCTAGTGTTTTATAGTATAACAATGAAGCCGTTGTCGAAACAGCTACGCTAGCCAATGAGGTTTATTATAGTACATCATTGACGCTAGCTCAATGCTATTGTTTCTAACTCAATCAACATTCAGAACAATAGCTTTTCATAATTTGCGTGTGTGGGCTTCTACAATATTTATTACGTATGATAATTTATTTTTAAAACAATGTGCATCAGGAGATTTATATTATATAATATATTATGATGTCTATTTTTATTTCAATAAGACCATGACATTTATAGGTAAAATCTGATAAAGGAATAATATATTATTTATTTACTTATATGTATGTATAATTCAACGTAGGTAATTCAGATGATTGCTGAACAATATTAAAAATAAAGTGTTTATCTTTTCATGTCTATCTTTACAGACTTTTTTAACTTTATACATATAATTATGTACAAAAGATAGTACTTAGGTACCTATCTATTTTTAAATCAGTTATTAAAACTTTAGTTATTTATTTTTCGTCTCAATTTTTGCATATATAAATAATACAAAACTAGGGTGCCGCCGGCAGCGGGGCAGGGTTCAAGCTGCCGGTGGATAGGGCTGCAGAGTGAGGAACACAATGCGTGCCGTGTCAATGATCACTGCCTTTTGGATCTGACCAATTCGCGGCCTCCAATCTAGAATACGTCTACCCCAGCGATTTTTGGTTCTGCGACAGATATGTCCAGCCCACTGCCACTTCAGCTTGCTAATACGCTGAGCTACAAACATATAAATCTATGGCTTTACTTCTCTGGTAAGTTACTTAATTTTGGATACGATCTCTCAGATAAATGCCGAGCATATCTCTTTCCATAGCTCACTGAGCGGCTTTGAACTTACGGACCATTCCCGCTGTGAGTGTCTCATGTTTCGGTTCCGTAAGTCATGACAGGTAGAACCATAGAACGCACTGATTGAAGACTTAATATCTACATGTACACTAATATTATAAAGGGAAAAGATTTGTATTTATTAAAAATTTTGGATTTTTGTATGTTTGTAACGAATAAACTCAAAAACTACACGATCGATTTCAAAAATTCTTTCACCATTAGAATGCTACGTTATCCCTTAGTAACAGACTATATTTAATACAAGAAAAAAAATAGAGATCCTACTAAAACTTTAATAATGTTGCCGAAGCTGTAACATGCATAATATTTTTTCAAAGTTTGTTTACCCATACGAAGCCGGGACGAGACGCTAGTAGTTAATATAACTGGCAGATTTAAATTCCGTAAATAGAGGTTTTATTAGATTGAATTCTTGTTCATCATAAACTATTCAACTTCAAATATCTCTGCGTCCGCTTCTTCAGAAGTAGCTTAACAAAGTGTTATAGCAATTAAAGCCCAATTAAAACGGTACTTCGTTTATAATGTTATAACAGATTTGATCGCTGTCGGTCACCAGCGGGGCAATTGTTGCTATTGAATTAACCAATTGTCGTTGTCACGAGCTGCTCTCTGCGACGTTAATGATGTAACAGTATTGTAACATGATTTAATTTGTCACAACAGTTGAGAGAGTTCTTCATATGATCATTTTATTTAAAACATTATAATTGTCTTGAGTTTGGATGTTGAGTCACAATTCATACAAATGCAGGTAAGTGGGAAGATGAGATATATCGAAAGTGACCATACGTTCCGTTTTGAACGGGACTGCCCCATTTTCTACTTAATCCTGGTGTCCCCAGGGAATGCTTCTGGACGCCAAATTTTTAGTTACAGGAAGGTAAATATGAAAGTTTGGATGGATGGATGGATGGATGGATGTTTGTTACTCTTTCACGCAAAAACTACGGAACGGATTTGGATGAAATTTGATATGGAGGTAGCCCTAGAATAAGACCCTAGATTAACACATAGACTATTTTTTATCTCGAAAGCATATAGTGGGTAACACCGTGGGGCGCAGCTAGTTCAAAAATAATTGACATCTATCGTATAAAGCCGTTGTGTTTAGCTTAGCGAATAAAAGACAGATTGGAATAATCAAAACAATTGAATCAACAATCGTTCAGTGGAAGTTTTTCAATACTTCTAATGCAAGCAATCTGAACCATTTTGAACCAAGCTTTTGTATTTTGATGTACATACACATAGTGTAGCATAACAACCAGTACAACTATAAAAAATATAAGGTACCTATATAATCTCTTCAATGAATAAATTGTGGACATCTAAACAAAAATTGTTGAATGAAAGTGAAAATTTTATTAGCTTTTGTAATTTTAAAAATGTCTTGCTTTGAATGAAAATTAAAATGGTCACATTAGATATACCTACCTATTAATATACCTAATGTGACCATGTTTGTAATATTATGCAAAAGAGTAAAATAGAGAGTTTAGGACCTTAGGAGTTAGACAATTAGACATGACATCGCCGGCTTTCTTGTAGATCTTTCTAAGGTATACAATCCCGTAGTACATTTTTTAATCTATGTACCTACTCGTATCTCATAAGGTTTAGCCAGCGGCAGCGTTTGCAAGGTAAGCGCACAAAAACATGTTTATAACGACATCACATAACATTACGAATCTTTGAGATTCTCGGATTTTCTCTACTATAATATGCATGTTTTATACATATAAGCCTTCCTCTTGAATCACTCTATATATTGATGGAAACAACATTAAAAACCGTTGCGTAGTTTAAAAGATCTTTGAAAAAGAAAAAAACTTTATTTTATACTCGGGTTTTATAAATACATTTTCCAGTATGGGTTTGTTCATTCGTTTTAGCAACATACCTACTTATTCACACAAAATATCTATAAAAATAAACTATTATCTAAGATATTAATAAATAAATTTATAAATAAATTATTCTCTAAGGCATTGGTGTCACATTACATTTTTTAGTATCTTGTAAAACTAAAAATAACAGCAGATAGATATTTTTTAAATCTGTGGGATAATTTATTATTTAAACATTTAACATTTGTGCTTGATGATGATAAATCTGTCCACAGTTTAATCTACTCTATTTTAAGTCACCTAAACTTGGTTTATCAGTATTAACTTACGTCAGAATCGGTGTTGCCATGAGCCTACCAATTAAATATAAAATCTTTAAATATAAACAAGTTTAAAAACAGGCATAGTAGGACAAATGGCTAGTAGAAAAAGCATTGTATAATATAAAAGTATTTTATCACTGTACAGATGATTTTAATATGAAAAGATTGTACTTAGAATAATTACAATCTTATTAAAAACAACGCTCCTCACTTATGCATAAACGCATCCAAATAGATATCTGTTGTACGGTGGCAACAGATATCGACCTAGTGCTACCTAATGAGAGAGGGAAAAAATAAAAAGGGTAGTAGATAAATATTTATTGTACTCGTCAGTTTTGTTTACTTTTTGTTTCTTTATTTTGTCTTTTTCCTTTATCATATTATATGTTTCTACCCCTGTAAATGTTTGTTAAAAGGAAGAGCCTGGATCCCACGACACAGGTCACCCTAGTGTGGGATCCATGGAGTACCGTTATATCATATTATATGTATCTATAGTATTTCATTTTGTGTTCCTTCGTACTTTTGTTTGTTGTTTGTTGTTAAATTTCAAATATGTGTATGTGTATTATTAATGGTCATGAATAAATATCTTATCTTATCTTATCTTATAATAACTGCTTATATTTCCATTTTCATTTTTATGTTAAATAATTTAATGTTAAAATATTGTTCCTTGTAGTTATTAAACATATTTATATTACCTATAAGGAAATATTGCATGTCTGTTAGGATAAACTGTAGTCAAAAAAATTGTATATAAGACCCTTATGTACACAGTTTTAAGCATTAAAGGTTATCTTTTTTTTATTTTTAGTGTTGACAAGCTAGGTGTTTGACCACAGCTCATTTGATGTTAAGTGAAGGTGTGGTCGAAGATGGTAAAGCACATCTAGCCTGGAATGGAACTTATCTATCTTAACTTAACTATCTTATCCTTATATTGTATACCTACGTTTATAAAAATAATTAAAATGTAAATGTATTAAAAATTAAATTAAATAATAATTCCAAATTGAAATGTCAAATAAACGAAACTAAATTAAACGGTAATTCATAAATAAAATAAAACACTGATAAAGTTGTCACTTTCTATTTTATATCATTTATATATATACATATTTCACGTGATATATTTCATATCATCACAGTCATATTAAATTAAACTATTTACGAACTTTCCCATAGATTTCGTTTATTTATGATCTACGATAAACCTGAATTAATATTGATAAATACGTGATAAGCAAGTTGTCCATGGATAACAACATTTGACTTCGCTAGAAAGTTTTATTTTTTTTCTCTGATATAAAAATACATCCGTTAATAAAATCAAGTAACAAAACCGGAAATTCTTATTATTAGAACTTAAGTGGGTTAATGTTACATCATTCTATTTTAATACTATTAATAGCTTTTATTAGCATTTATCTTTTCAAATTGACATTAAACTAAGTGATGTCGTCGATTATGAATGCATAAATATATATACCTACTTTGTATTTTTACTCGGTGGTAGAATTCCTTACAAGATCTTCTAGATTGATTGATTGATTACCTCTTTATTCTCACACTCTAATACACCACACACCAAAGATTAGATAAAAAATAAGAAACAAACTTAAGTAACAAATGTAACAACTCGCTTTAAGCGAAGCGATCTCTTCCAGGAAACCTTAGAACGGAAAGTATTTAATTAAGAAAGAAAAATATTTATTATTATCTTGTCTAAATTTTGAAATTGTATTTATAGTAGGTAGGTATATATTATAATTCTTGCATCAGTCCCCGGCCGGTGTCCGCTCGGGGTACTTGTAACTTAGATTAATTAACATAGGTGAAAACTTTTTAGGCTTTTGAATGTTCATTTATCTTCTGTTTACTTATAAAGTTAGCAGCTGTTTGTTTTCCATGTAAAAGAAAATAAAATAAAAAATATTAAAATATACGTAATAGGTAGAAGTACAGGCCGAAAAATGTAGCGGGTAGCACTGAGAGTCGCAGCTATTATAAATGTGAGAGTGAGGACGGATGGATGGATGTTTGTTAGTCAATCACGCAAAATCGGCTAAACAAATTTATATGAAATTTCGCAAACAGATAGTTTATAGTCTGGATTAACATTTTTTTTTCTTTTTTGTTAAATTCCACTCGGAAGAAGTCGCGGGTAACAAATAGTTATTTATATTGTAAATGGCGTGCGTGTCATCAGGTGAATAACCTAATCGTCAAGCGATTCGAAACTCGGGTCGCTTATTAAATTTAGGCGAATCTGTCCCGAGCTCAAGATACTGACCGAGGTCGCAAAGAGGATGTAATGTGTTAAGAAACGGTCTCATTCTAGTAGGGATGTCCCGATTATCTTGTTCTATATTTAGGTAACGTAACTGTCATTTAAAACAACCATTGGTCTCTTTATAATAATAAAAATTAATTCTTCAAAAATTTTACATATTTTAAAGTTTACAGTACCTAGCTATGTCATTTATGCCGAACTATATTGTATTACATTAAAATATGTAGTTTATGTGTACACATATAGTTTTACATGTAGGTACATCTTTCTATATTACGATGTAGGTCGGTACCTATATCTGATTTTTACACTTACCTGCATTTGTATGAATTGACTATTGTTATTATGTGAGCCTATAAAACGTTATTCAAACTATTTATTCCCTATTTTTATCAATATAAATCGGCATTTGGTGTCATGCCAAAACTGACAAAGATGTTGCTTTGTCAAATCGTTAGTCACGGCTGTTTATTAACAAAAAAAAGCAATATATATCATCACTCTTTAAGTTAAGTCATAAGCCAATGAAATGAATATTAAGTATCGCTCGGTAAAATCTCAAAAGAATTCCGTCGTATATAAATAATAATGATATAGGAAGGTGTTTTGTACTACTGTAGTGAATCATTTCTCAGAATATTGACGCTACAGCTTCTACAGGAAAAAGCTTCGAGTACCTAATTACTATTAAACAATGATTATGAAAATAGGTACCTGCCTACCTATATTTGTCAAAAGAAGTAAACGTAGAATTAATCGATAATAATAATTATTATTATCCTACTTATTGTTACAATAATAAAAAAAAAATATTTAAAACAACACTCACATCGAAAACGCAGTAGCTCGCTTTTTTCATCTTCACGTAAACTTTATATTCAGATTTTAAATTAAACAACTGTCACCATAAATCACTGCACTATTGCATCTTTAATTATAGGTTCGCTTGTCGCTAACAACTTTCGAAGTCTATCGGAATCTAAAAAATGCAGCGTTCGCACGGCGGCGCCGCTCAGCCCGACCGCGGACCATTTTTCACTGTTCAAGCATAAATATTACACACTCGAGCACGAACCGAGTCATGAATTCGACTACGCTCGCAATACTTCTGACATTTCCCGCACAATATAACACATGTAGCGAGTCTAATTCAGAGCGACGACACCAACTTGGCAAAACAACACAAAAGTGAATAGTTTACCAACGCCGAGTGTACGTGCATAACTACGCTGTGCTAACACAATGCTTCGGCGGCCGCGAGAAAGGGACAGACTCTGCGCGATAGCGTTGGAAGCGAACAAACGAACGGGATGAAGTTATTTCTGAGGAGTTCACTTCGGCATCCGGTATTCCCGTTTGAGATTTTGTGTATTGAGGTGTAGCTACGTAAAGGTTGGCCTGCGGTGGTCACCGCAGCATCACTTAATGCTGGACTGACCTCAACGGGTGGCCTCGCTTGAAAGATCATCACCGAGACTTCGAGGAACGCCACATCCTACTGTAACAGTTCCTAGCGATATCGTTATCATCGAGCACACAGCCGTGATGACTGATAACACAGTCATTCTTTCATATTTGATTCGTGTCGTTATAATTCTCAAGTTATTAAATACTCAGGTTAACTATGAGTTTCATTACATGAAATATACAAGACATTCAATTCAAATCAAGTTCAATTTGTTTTTGATGTAACATTACAATGAACACAAAATTTATTTTAGTTAATTATGTTTTAGCAAAAAAATCATTTTAATTTACAAATAAAATCGTTGGAAGCTATACCTACTAAGAACCCTGTGTTACAGCTGCCACAATGTAGGTCTACCTAATTAGCTAATATTACTAATAAGAGCTAGTATTAAGTACTTACTATTTATATTTCTCTCAAATTGAATAAAATTAATAATCATATGAATTAGAGACAAATACAAGTAAATAAGAATTATTATATCGATATGACCCCATTTCAAAACGGTGACATCACTATTGTAGAAAAGCGTGGTCGATATGAATACAAATCGAAATATTTATTATTATTTTTTTATTACCAACATCGTGTACCTACATCATCGCATCTAGTACTTATATTAGAAAAAAAGTAAGTAGAGCAATGTACTTATAGTTATTATTATTATTCAATTAAAATGTCAACAATGAAAAAAAGTACTTATACATTCTATATATATAAGTAGGTACTTATATATAATCTTGTTTTGACTACAGGTGCATGGAAAACTACTTTGGTCAAAAGCTAAGCATTGCCATCCAGCGTGGCAATGCTGCCAGCATTCTGGCCACATATCCCTCCTCTGACGGATTTTTAGACTAAAGTTTTTTGTATACATTTTGTAAATAGTATAATTTTTGCAATAGTAGTTTTTATCTCAATAAATGTTATGCATGGAAAACCAATAATGGTGACTTTGGGTTTGCTGTTACTGCATTATTTAAGCCCCGGACAAAATTCACTCGTAAAACTGGTCAGTAACATCATTTCACCAGCATCTAGTTAATAATGTATTATTAATTATATTTATGCAGAAATTGAAATAAGTTTAAGATTTAACAAAATAGATTTATTTATTTTTTATGTAAAAGTGTTGAGACGAACGAGACGCCTTCCTGATGGTAAAAGATAACGCCTGTCCATGATCATTATAGCGATATAGCGAACTTTGTCTGCTTAGCCGTCCGGAAATAAAAAAGGGGCAGGTTGAACCAAATGTTGAACACTCTCCGAAACTCTCTCTCTCTGTCTCTTCCATTCCAGGCTAGACGGGTTTTCCACCTTCGACCACACCGTCACTGAACATCAGGTGAGCTAAGGTCAAGCACCTAGTCTGTCAACTAAATAACATTGATGCAGCTGGTTAAATATATCGTATGCCATCTAACACAAAAATAAGTAAAGCGTGTACATAATTATAGGTATAATATTATTTTATACTTTTTTTCAAATGCATAGTACTTATAATACATACAGAACACCCAGCCACAGAACAAACGTCAATGTTCGTTACACAAACGTTGGTTTTGAGTGGGAATCGAACCCACGCTTTTCAGCTCTCGAAGCAAAATAATTGAGCTAACCAGTCAGTCGAGTTAGAATTATTTATTCATTTCATAATACAAAATACAAAACAGAATGTAATAATATTCACAACAATACAAATACCTACACAATTTTTTTTTATCTGTATTGCATTCCAAAACTATGCAATACAATCACATTTTTAAAAAGTCCTTAGATAATAATTAGGATTTAAGAAATTATAACTATACATTCTATTAAATAATAATAATAATTAATCAGTAAATTGTTCAGTTCAATTATAATTATAAATCCATAGCGTGAACTCGACTCGCCTTTTACCTATTTTTAAAACAAAGCTAACCTATTTTAACCAGTTTTAAAAAAATGTTTCAAAAGCTAGTTCTAGGAAACTACTTTTTAGGATAAGTGTTTTAGGTGTTTAGTGTTTTGTTTAAAACCGCCTTATGTATAAATAATAGCAATCTACAAGAAAATTTCTCACAAGAATGTTTTTAGGCGCTACGTTCGTATAATGGATTATAATAATAGCATTAATTAAGTTTGAGTTAAAGCCACAATATAATTATTGGTTAATAAAGTTTATTATTATTTGTAAACAGTTAGACTCATAAACTTACTAAGGTTCTACCTTTTTAAGTCTTTTTTTTCTTTGGTTTTGACGTCGCATTTTGCCATTTGCCAGTGTCAAGTATTTTATATTTTTAAGTTTCATAAGTTAAATAAGTCGCCTCGTAGCTATAGTTATAATGTAAGTCCAGTCCGTGTCAGTCAAGTTCAGTCATGCTTTAGTAAAGTAGTAATTTCACTATAAAGCTTCGATGGATTTTGAAAGCAACACGAAAAGTCATGTTTCACCATATTACATCATTTTCCCACACTCGCGGTTGTGATTCGGCACTTGGCGTGCGTTTGACAGCTATCTTGTGAAGATGCGGTCTAGGATGGAGCATGCTTACCTAGAAGAAACCGATTCACTCGCGACTTGGAAGGTGGGTACCTAAATACTTGGTACTTTATACTATACTACTATTTTTGTAAATACATATCTACTTATGATAACTACAGAACACCCAGACACAGAACAAACATTTGTTTATACCACAAAGTTTGTCCTGGGTCCCACCCAGGACAAACTTTGTGGTATATTGTGTATCCTTTCTTTTTGTTTGGTAATCCTGTATGAATTCCCTTTTTTTTGTTTAGAATTTTTTTTTTTCGGTGAAATAAAGTTATTATATATGTATGTATATAGTTAATTATTACCTATAATGTAACTCTCCTACTTCATCTTAATAAATAAGTATTATTACACCAAGGTGACCTTAGTTTTTAGCCTGATCTCAAACCGTGTATAAGGCGTTTCATATTCTATCTCTGCCGGGAACCGGTCAAAGAAAAGCATCTGTTGCGTTTATCCTAGCACATATTACTAGTTTAAACTAGATGGCGCTGTCCGCTCTTAACACGCGGTGACGTTTTCGTCGCTCGATTTGTGTAAGCCGAGAGCGGCGGCAATGAAACTATAGAACTGAACACTCACAGGCGGGGGTTTATTTCACAATAAACAGATGCCTACCCAACACTTGCGTTTTTAACTTGAAACTAGAAAATCTAGTTAATATCTCATACACACATACAGCACCATAATTGAAATATGTTGCTGTGCGCTCAGAATTATGTCACTAACAAAATTCGTAATTAAAACGTAACTGGTAGACACAGCTACCACACATACTTAGATAAATTTGCCAAATTAGATAATTCGGTACGTAAATAAAATAAAACTTTACTGATTTCGAAATATGTAGTACTGTACAATATTTTTACGTTTAAAACTATGTAAACTGCGATACGGGGAAAGAAAATTAAAAAAAAAAATGCGTCACAGAAGCGCAGGAAAATTGTAAATTCGTGCGTAAGCGAAGCACGTTGCAGAAAATAAATAGCTCGTCTATCATACACGAACGACATATTTGATATCTTCTTTGATGTAAGTTTCAAAAAGCATTCAATTCACATTTCAATTTCTCCTTTGGTAACTTTACGAAAGTAATAAAAAATTTAAAACCCATGAATACGTTTACCCTTTCTTACGTATCGCATAATAGAATCTTCGATCGTTTCACACGGGTAGCAGGCTAGCATGAAGAATGCAGAGGCTAAGTTGTGCTACTCAAGAATAATAATACTCTAGTGTAATAAATGTATATAGGTCTATGCCACTTGTAGACTATTCATGTTCTCCTGGTATGTGTAACGTGATGTTCTATTTTATTGTATTCGTATTACATCAGTAAACAAACGAAACCCTCAATTGAACCCACGCCCCTGAGCGCTTGAAGCAGACATTCTACCAATGAACCAACAGGGCTATCTGTTTATCGAGGAACTCGGGCAGTAAATTCCAATGTCCAGCAGTTCGTACGAAGAAGGTGGAGTCAAACCGCTTCGTTCGAGTTTTTGGAACATCAACCATGAAGCGGTGTCGCTTTTTAAAGAAAGAAAGAAAGAAAGAAAGAAAGAAAGAAAGAAAGAAAGAAAGAAAGAAAGAAAGAAAGAAAGAAAGAAAGAAAGAAAGAAAGAAAGAAAGAAAGAAAGAAAGAAAGAAAGAAAGAAAGAAAGAAAGAAAGAAAGAAAGAAAGAAAGAAATAAAGACAATAATTTTATTTTGCAACAATACAAAAAAAAACAAAAATAACAACAAATAGAGACAAACAGTTACAAAATAGGGGCTCACCTCAGCATAATACTGGTCACACTAATTAGTATGACCAGCGCTGGTCTTCCGGTGAGCCCTTGTCGGTGAAACAAAACAACAAAACAAACATAACAAATTACCAACAACAAATAAACAAAACGAAATAAAAAATTCAAACAACAAACTACTCTGCAAATAACTCTTCTCAAAATATCAACATACAAATAACAAAACAAAAATAACAGGCTCACGTTTGACCACCATCACGCCTGTTACCAAAAGAGAAGATACGATCTAGGATGCTAGCTGCTGCTGCTGCTGGATGCTGATTTTAGAGCTCCTGGCTGTCCGATAGTAGAATGGACAGGGTGGTGAGATGGGATGATATTTACATTATGCTAGTATATCTGAAAGTGGTATCTAGGTAAGTCCCAGCATAGCTAGCAGTGAGTATAGGCTATGATTTCTAATTATTGTTTCTCGTCGATTTCACGGGTCGCGTTATCCGCACGAGCAGTTAGTTTTATCAACATTTGATAAGCGATCGTAGCCGTAGGTAACTGCGTGGTTATGGACGTAGTGCACGCGTAGACAGTGACGAAAGTTCCGATCAAATATACTGTGGGCAAGCAGTGTACCAAACCCTAAAGTTTTAGCTGTTGATGCAGGGCTGTTGAGACTAGCCATCGAAAGTCTCAAAGTAATGAGCGCCAAAGCAGTGATGCCCTGGACTTAGTTTTGTTGCTCAAAGTTCTGTGTATCACTGCAATGGTCGTGGGCAGGCGTTATCTCTTAATCAGGAGAGCGTCTCGTTCGTCTCATTAATTTTTACATAAAAAAAAAGATCTAGTTTTTTGACGTCCCAGTTTTTAAGTTCGATTCCCACCGAGAAAAAAAATTGAACAAAATTTTCGTTCTGTGTCTGGATATTCTGAATGTATTATAAGCATGTATTTACAAAAAAGTATTCATGTATTTTATCAGTTAATGTAAGAAATAGCTGATTCTCGTCGTTGAAAGTCTAAAAGAAAGAAAGAATAAAAGATACCTATTTGGCATGTTGTTTTTCTTAAATCATTTTTCCTATAGGTATAGGAAAAATGGTTTGTTAGCCGGTTGAAAATACTAACAAATATAAGTTTTACATTTTCTTTAATTATTTATTGTGCACTATACAAACTATACGATCTTTTGATAGTAAGATGTGACGCCTGCCCTATTGCAACAATTCCTAAAATTATGACACATCAAAGACCAGGTCATTGCTTCTTTTGTTCAACACTTTGCGACTTTCAAGCTCTTTAATTTTACTAGCTACACAGTATCGAAAAACGGTAATGTTTACTCGCTGAAGCTGGGTAGCAAAAGATCTGATAATGCGGTGGCACGTCTACGTTCGTAGACGACCTCCAGCTAGCAAGTAAGGAACTAGTAAGCTAGCTGCCGACACTCCTGCCGTTTTCCGGAGCTGCACTACTGTTTCTCAGTACATAGCGAACATGTGTGCCAGTAGTTACTGCTACCCCACCTATGGCAGGTTGTTAGCGCGGTACGCAGACGTACTGAAGGTATGTGGGTCGCAGAGTGATGTCGCTGCTGTAGTGGTACGGGGTAGGAAGGTTGGCAAATGACTAGGTAATCGGTAAGCCACGTTTGGGAAAAGATAGGGTACTATGCCATTGCTGGGAAATAACATGGTATTTGGTAAGCCGCGGTTGGGAAATGATTAGGTATTTGGTATACCATGGTTGAGAAATGTATACAGTATACTTATAGGATGACTGAGCAACTTGCACAAGCTTGCTGAACTTTTGAAATTCTGACATAAAACAAACAGCTTACCACGAGGCATGCGTTTGTTTAAATTTGCGAACCCTTTGGTGGATAATCTAGCGATTAGCATGATGTTTTAATCCAAAAAGATTCATGAATTTTTTTAGAAAATGTACATAATATGTGCCGTGTATTTCACATGAAAAGCAAAAGTGCAAAAAATGCTTTGTTTCAACCCAGAGACCATGCCTAGTTTTGATTAGATAGACTAGATACCTAGAATTTCAGGGGTAAAATCAAAGATCCGACCAAATGGTATGCTTTCTGTAACGCCTAATACCGGGGTCGACAATCCGAATTTTGAATAAATGAATTATGCAAATAAATTAGATACCAAGTTTCGAACGAGAAATTCCATTCGAACGAATCAAAAATGGAATGTGCCAGTTTACTGTGTTGACCTTTGGTAAAAGCCATTAAAATCCGGCCAGTTTTTCTTTCAACCAATTCCCATGTTAGTCTGCGACATTACTGAAGTAAGTAATAGTAGAAAAGTCCTTACAATAGTTTCAGAAACCACTTGTGCAAACACCATTAGTTTTTGAGGCAGTTGACGATCGCGGCGCGCGCTCACCTCTCGCAATTTCCTCTTTAAAAGTTTGTAGTGATAAATATTTTTACTGAACTTTGGTATTATTGGAACTTAGCTCCCGAATCTTGAAGCCTGAAGATTGATTAGAAAAAGATCATTTGAAAAAATGGATTTATGTCGTTATATTATTTGCAAGACTACCATGTGAGTATGTGTGTCCATCTTTATTCAAGATGGAAAATGAATCAATTAGAATTTTTCAAGGCGCTTTCGTGTCTTGCAAGCTAAGTGTCTAAAGATCAAAACCCGACAAGGTTTTAGGCCTAACGCCCACTTTTCAAATTCAAGACGCGGACATATACAAGTGGCGTTAACAAAGATCGACCTCACGTTTAAAATTTGCTTTCGCCTCTAGTCTGTCTAAAATTATAGGAGAGAAGGCACAAACTGAACCTACAGTACTACTCGAGGGTGGTAACTAGCCAGCCGAGTAGGTACTAGAAAGCAGGTACCCTAAGACCATACTATGGTTTACATATACATATTATAGGGATTAGAATCCACGGCCTTCGGCGTGTGATCCAACAGTGCTGATCTATCATCGCTACAAAAAATATGTCTTCATACTAACTATTGTCGATTTTCAAATTGACGGAGACAAAACGGTATAAATATACGTATATCTTTATGAAAAACAGCATGAGGTTGATATAACCATCCAACTATACATTAGTTTCAATAGCTTCAAGCCTGTATAAGTACATTTCTGCAACTGAGTAACGAGCTGAGCATATCCCTCGCCTGATAGTAAGCGACGTCCTTGCAACATTATACTGTCGTTAAATTAAACAATTTGAAGTACCCTACCACCACGCTATGATTTCCTCACGATGTTTTCCTTCACTGGCAGCTCAAGCTCAGTTGGGTTTTGGATCTACGCTTTTCGGGGTGTAAAACGGCCGCGCTGAGCTATCATCGCATACGCATACATATGTAGAGAGATATCGTGGGCTTCGCAGTTACATTATTTTGATATAGAATGAAAACAACGTGATTCCCCAATCAGACATCATCGATTTCCATCGAGCGATACAACCGAAAACTAATCTAAAATTACATTTAAATAGTGTGCGCGCTACTATCTATTCAGCGTGTACTTGTTCAGCGATTGCAAGAACCTAATGTGAGTTGAAACACCACCGGGGACCAAACCCTGTACCTGCTTCTCACACAAATCTCTTGCGAACGCTCTATGCATCCAAAACCTAGAAATAACATCAAAACAAAAAAGTGAACACCATTCAGAGGAAATAAGAGTATTCAACATTTATAATATATGGTCTAGCAACTGGGAATAGCAAATCTACAATTGCATGAAACAGCGACAGCAAGTGAACATGCTAGTCGAGTCTATGATGTTATCAAACAACGCAACGTTGATCCCATTATCGCAAGAAATAATAACAGCTAACAGCAACAAACTTACCTCAAAACTGAGAAATTAAGCCTAAAAGTCAACTGCAAAGCTAACAAAACGAACAGTAGTTCAGTAATTGTAACTCAACGGCAAGAAACATCGTCCAAACGTTGATTTCGAGCTCAACGCAGTCGGTTTGTTGTAAGAAAGCTTGTTTGATCGTGGACCGTATCTTCACCAGGTCATCTTCATCAGGTGAGATGACGCCAATAGGCAAGCTTGTGGCATTATAAAAAAAAATTATATCAAATCTATCTCATCGCCAAGAATGATTGCCAAGAAGTTTAAATTAAAAAATATTGCCAACAAATTGATCGTAATACCAAGACAATGGCAGCAAGTTGAGCCCAACGTCAAGAAAATATAACAGCGTGCCTTCCAAAGCTAAGGAACATTGACAAGCAGTTCCTAACTCCAAGAATAATTGACAGCAAGTCGTTCCCAACGCCAAAAAACATTGACAGCAAGTCGACCCGAGCGGTATGAGCAAACTAAGGAAATAAAATCTAGTTTGTTCGCCCCGGCTCGAGTCGGCTCGCGTCATGCTAGCAACACGTGTCTTCCGTTGGTACTACAGTGTGAAGATGGACACGTATCATATAATTATAAAAATATACTGAAATATTAGCAATATTAGCAGCTAATTTGGGGGTTTAGTTTCCTAACGTAACTTAGCGCTATACTACCTTGTTCATCAACATAAATGTCCAGCCGCTTGGGCGTACCTAATGAAGTTACAAAAATACCTTCCGGTCCAGAGAGATTAACTCTATGAGTAATGTCTCGCTTCTTTCGGATTAAAAATGAAAATGTGAAAAGTATTAAATGTTATTTTATCAATAAGTTGTTAAATTGCGTTGAGATCACACGTTAGGCATATAAAATTATTATGCCGACCGACGATGCCAATCGTAAAATCCACGTCAAAATTTTTGGCCGTCCGTATTTTACCTCATTTACTTTGTCATAGTCAGATGCAAAGCTACATACGGGAATAGTTGACTTTTCTTATTTATATTGTAGGAACATGATAAACGCGGAATTTTATCAAATCTCTAAAGAAAACAAATGAAAATCCTACTAATATCATAAATGTCTACCTGACGTCTACTTGCGGTTGACAAAAGGAAACCGCAGTCATGTTGTAGAGTAGCGCCACTCGAACTCTGACAAAAAACCCACGCCCTCAAAGCAAAACAATTATCTACCAATTTATTATAAATGTGAAAGTTGGGATGGATGGATGTTTGTTACTCTTTCACACAAAAACTACTGAACGGACTTGGATGAAATTTGGTATGGAGGTAGCTGAGACCATGGATTAAGACATTGGCTACTTTTTATCCCGAAGACATGTAGCAGGTAATACTGCGGGGCGCAGCTAGTGTTTAATACATGCGGGTCGTTTGGCGTGAGCTGGAGTGTCTATTGTCTAAATTTCGAAATGTTTGCTCTTCCAAAAAAATATTTCCCAAATCAGCTCTGTTTTTATAAACTGTCCCACTGTTAAGCGCGAGCCTCTCTCACTATGAAAAGAGTAAGGGCGCAGTTTACCATACCAAGTGCGGGTTGTCAGACGTCAACCATCTTCGAGAACTTTTTTTTTAACTCTTGGTATGGGTTTCGTCGCGATATTTTTCTTCACCGTTTAAAGTCAGCGGCAATACGCACATAACTAAGAAAAGGAGGTGCATGCCGTTGGATTTGAATCTAGGACCTCCAGATTAGAAGCCAGACAGACTGGGCTGCCGAAACTTCACATGACGTGTATGTGAAGTTTCGGCAGCCCACCGTCACCGTCACCCACCGGTGTCACACCGTCACCTAACATCAGGTGAGCTGTGGTCAAAACATCTAACCTGTAAACATAAAAAAAAAAATAGTAAATATTTTTTTACTCAGAATGAAATGTTATTAATATCCCTATAGATTAGATTCTTATACACCACATCGTACCGGTTACAGCAGATCACGGCGGCCAAAGCTTTCGGCGCGCAGTGTAACTTGCCCACACGTCCAACGCCAGTTGTGCCAACTTGCCCCACTTACAATTTTACGAGCGCATTGTTACAGCGCGGAATTTCAAAAGGAACTCGATAATGGCGGCAAGCCTGCGTGGAAACTACTGACGTAAAATGTTTATGAGCCCCCCACAATCAAATCTTTTCAGTAATTTAATTAACTAGCATACAGAATTTTGTCTATACCAGCCTTTCCCAAAGTGGGCTATAACGCCCCCTTGTGGGCGCTGTAGGCCTAAAGGGGGGCGGTAAGAGACCCAGAAAAACGTGGAAAAACGTTTGGTGGTCAAACGTGAGCCTGTTGTTTTTGTTTTGTTATTTGTATGTTGATATTTTGAGAAGAGTTATTTACATAGTAGTTTGTTAGAATTTTTTATTTTGTTTTGTTATATTTGTTGTTGGTAATTTGTAATGTTTGTTTTGTTTCACCGACAAGGGCTCACCGGAAGATCAGCGTTGGTCATACCAATAAGTGTGACCAGTATTATGCTGAGGTGAGCCCCTATTTTGTAACTGTTTGTCTCTATAAAAAAAAGTATTTAAGTATTTTATCAGTTATCTGACTCCCATAGTACAAGCTTTGCTTAGTTTGGGGTCAGATAGCGCTGTGTGTAATGTCCTACGATATTTATTTTATTTTTTATCTGTTGTTATTTTTGTTGTGTTCTGTTACAAAATAAAATTATTTTCTTTCTTTCTCTGTCTTTGACAGTTTCATTCAGACTTCAGGCTAAGTGTGTTTACCATCTTCGACCACATTCACTTAACATCAGGAGAGCTGTGGTCAAACACCTAGCTTGTCAAACATAAAAAGTCTATAAATTTGATTGATTTGCAGGTTTTTCTAGGTTTCGATTGGTAGTTAATAAAGGAAAGCAAGTGGTAAAGAGCTTATCGTTGTTTCATTTCTGAGGTAGAAGACTAGGCCCTTTACAATATGAAGTAGGTTTTCATTAAAAAGCGAATTTTCCACGGCGTTAAATTGTAGGCCTTATCTGGCAGTAAAGCTGCTCGACCAGAACCTCTATAAACGATTAACTGCTGCAGTTGCTGCTGTTCGAACCAGCTTATCGGTTTTATGTCTCCTAGTGAATATCGCTACGTACCTACTTTCACTTGTATTATTACCTATGTGTATAAATCTTTACTATTTTTATCTTCAGTTATTTATTTAATTTGCGGGGCAGGGTTCAAGCTGCCGGGGGTTAGGGCTGCAAAGTGAGGAGCCTCCTAACAAACTATTATTATTAATGCGGCGATAGGTCATTTGGTAGTGTTATCTGCTTCATGAGCCAGTGCGTGGGTTCGATTCCCTCCCAGGATAAACATTTGTGACGAATTTAAATGTTTATTCTGTGACTAGATATGTAGAAAGCCTTTATTGTGCACACCAGAACACACACACACAGCGCCATCTGACCCCAAACTAAGCAAAGCTTGTACTATGGAAGTCAGATGACTGATACAATACAAAAACATTTTTTTTTATGAATCTATTATACGAATATAATCAACTAGCACACAATATCGTTCGCAAGTTGGGTCACATTCCCGCGGCATCCTCGTCTCATTTGTATAAAAACAGTGCAAGTAGGCACCTACAGTAAGTAAATCTGAATTATTACATGATTAAAATTTTAATGCGTTTCGATAATAAATTCAATTTACAACAAGAACTATGCGTTCTGTATCGTACAATCTGTAATACAAATATTTTATGGCCGATGTAATAGCCTGCCATACATTTCATATTTTCATCGTAAAACTGGGAACAAATCGTTTCAAATAAAAACACGGCGACATAAAATACTAGATATTTCTTTAATCCATTGAATAAATTCAACTATTCACGTATTCTAATAAATAACATGGACCGACTCCGCCTTACATACTAATAATTATTATCTATAATTTGTAGCTTAAATGTAACTTTATGAATAACTTACATACCTATACCTACATAACTTGTTTGCATATTCACAACACTGGATGGCAGCATGCATAAAGGTTCATTGCCCGCAGACGTGCTATTCTACGAGCTGCCGCCACGCCATCATGCCTGATGTTAAATATGTGGCCTAGGTCGGTAGCACGCTTAGTTAGACGAAACTATTTCAATCCCGACATGAAGAATATCGGATAATTTTATTATTTTCAGAATCAGAATCATTTATTGCCCATAAATAAGAACAATTGTTACAGGAAAGTCAATATTTCAATAAAAAGCGTCTTAAATTGAATTTCAGCTAAGTTAACAAACTACGTAAAACTTTAGGAAATTGAAAATAAGTAGCAGGTAACCACAAATATAACATAAATAAACTACGTTTCCATCTTATACAAAAATGAGTTTTCCGAAATAAAGATAATGAGACGAACGAGACGTTCTCCTGATGGTAAGAGATAACGTATTTCCATGACCATCGCAGTGATACACAGAACTTTGAGTAGCAAATCAAAGTTCAGGGCATCGCTGTTTTAACGCTCATTATTTTGAGACATGTAATAAATGTTAAAAAAATCATTCATCCGGGAATTTCCACTCAGCAAGTGTGTTTGTTCCCGGCAAGCGCAGCGTAGGACGTCCACCCACAAGGTGGACAGACGACCTAATTAAGACCGCAGGAACGCGCTGGATGCGAGCCGCTTCCAGCGCCGCTTTTGCGGTCTTTGTGGAAGTCAATGGGGGAGGCCTATGTCCAGCAGTGGACGTCCTACGGCTGAAATGATGATGATGATGAAGTGTGTTTGTTCGCACCATAAAAGTGGAATTAATGCGCTTTGTTTAGAACATCTTTTATGTACTTAATAATATTTGTTGCTTGTGATTATCCAATTTTTATATAAATAAAGATACAAATATTGCGGTTAAATAAATAGATACTTGAAGGCAACCTCTGCTTAAATATTTTAATCAGTAAATTTTTTAACAGATACATAATTGTTTCGACGGTTATTTGTACCAATATATTATAATAGTCCCAAAATCCATTAAAATCGTCTTAAATATATTTTTATTTAAATAAATGTATTTTTTTTCAATTCCATCTTTTCAAAAATAAGTAAGGTATATTTCAAATTCATAATTGCAGTTATTTATCGATAGTAATTATATTTTTTAACTATACGAAATCTTATTTATTTAGTTTCAACACTGTCATTTCACTGAAACAACTATTTTCTTACAATTCAAAGCAAAATTTATCCATAATTGTATTAATTTTTAACGCCTTAGTGAACAAAACTAAACAAAAAACTATGTTTTTTGTTCAGTTTGTCACATTGTCGTAACATATTAAAAAGACAGCGTCATTAAATTATTATCCATTCTGAAGATAAACCTTTATAATCGAGAATAAAAAATATGCATTTACATAGATTATACAACTTCATACAACTACACAGGGTTGTAAGCTTTGGCTGTACTAAGATAAAAGGGGCTATTGTACTCAGCAGTATGAATTACTTTTTATACAGAACCCAACCTGTAATAGGGAATGAAAATCAGCTGTTAATATTAGAAAAAAATAGTTTTTTATATGAAAGAAATAAGACGAACGAGACGTTGTCCTGATGGTAAGGGATCGTCTGTCCATGACCATTGCAGCGATACACAGAAGTTTGAGTAACAAAACAAAGTCCAGGGCATCGCTGCTTTGCCGTTAATTACAAGACTTTCAATGATTACTTTAAACAGCCCTGTAATTGATTTTTAACAATTTTGTCGCTATTTCAGGATTAGTACCATAGTAAAAGCCCCTTACAGCCTAGTACACCCCAAGTTTACAACCCCGTATTCATAGAATAAGATATATCTATGTAGTTAATTTACAGAGAAATATAAGTTTTCAATTCCTAATTGTATATCTAACGAGATTTAACTAGTTTTAGTTTAACTACTTAAAACCCGAACTTTTCAAATGGCAATTCCACATTTCATGCCAAAACTTTATTCGGTCTTTAAGGTGGTTCGATTTCCATACAAATATTTTTTTTTTCCACTTGTGGACAAATGGAGTATAATTTTACAGTGAAATCACAGCTACGTGCATTTATTTTGGTCTTTATTTGCGGTAAATCACAATTGCTCGAATAAAACAATACATAAATCACAATTGCTTTAAAAAAACAACAACCATTTTATTGAAGCAATTGTGATTTACCGCAAATAAAGACCAAAATAAATGCACGTAGCTGTGATTTCACTGTAAAATTATGCTCCATTTGTCCATAAATGGAAAAAAAATGTTTGTATGGAAATCGAACCACCTTAATCAGAAAGACCATAATCGAATGCCGAGCCGACATAATCAATTTTATCTAAGCCCATTACGATTTTTAATTCGAAAATAATTGATTTACACCATTATTATGCTACGAAATCGATGTAAAATGAGCTTTTTCACAATTACCATAGAGTATAAATATTTGGGAGAATCTACATATGTAAGTAGGTTTAATATCCTTTACCCGCACACACATGCAAGCAAAGGTCCCTAATATAATCATTATTTTAGCTTAATAATTTTAATCTAATATGATTAGCCTTACATAACATGATATAACATACTAAACTAAACTAAACTTAAACTAAATCACAAAACTTACTTTCTAGACTTACTCTCTGTCAAATTCCTGTTTAATGTTTACAAAATAAATTTAACAGCAGCAAACGCCATTTTAATTTTTTTGATTCGTCGTCAAATGTGATCGATACTCAAAACAAATATTTAAGTATTACTTATAAGCTGTGGGCATACTTAGCGAAAAGGGGGGTCGTTGTACTCATGTTATGCACTTTCACGGTGGACACAACTCTGAAATCGCAAAAACAACAAATCCCCAAACGTCAGGTAGCGAGACAGCGATCTCTTTCTAAGGAAAAGCTATTTTATTTGTTGTGGTAAAAATTGTATTATAATTATCATAATAACTATAGTCCTTTTTTAAGGCTTTTCAGCTTTTTATACTGCAAGCTTACAACCCCGTAAAATTTACAAATAATTACAAATATTGTTTTTTAATGTACTCGTAAAAGTAATGAGACGAACGATGCGCTCTCCTGATGGTAAGAGATAACGCTTGTCCATGACCATTGCAGCGCTACACAGAAATTTGAGTAGCAGAACAAAGTCCGGGGCATCGCTGCTTTGGCGCTCATTACTGTATATTATGTACCTACTTAATAAAAAGTTTTATTTCATTCCCGTCATATTGACATTCAGTTAAATTAATATTACGTTTTGCGTAGTATTAACGTCTTACGGTTACAAATGTCTCTTGTATTTCATTGGTTTGGCAACAACTGTGCAAAGATAGGCTTTTAATTTCGATGGTTATAGCACTAATTTACACAATCTGTCCTTCACATTGGTTTTTTTGGTATCTATAATATATGTTGTTATAATAATAACATTTTTAATACCGGGAAATCTATTTTAATTACACAGGTCTGCATCAAAAATGCTGTCTGGTTGTTTTTAACTGATTTCTATGTATTTAGGTGTTCTGAAAACGAGAAAAATACTCAAAAAATTCCAGAACGTCAGGTTTTTATGCAAAACGCAAAATTTGATTATAAAAAGGAGTAACTTGAAGTCATAAATAATAGGCACAATTTTATTTTGATTACTGTTTTTTTTAATGTATACAGAATACATTATATACTATATGGCCTGTATACATATCATATTATTACTTTCTTAATAAAGAACTGCCTATTTGAACTAAAATAACAAACAGAAACATGTTGTAGCCTAAACGTACGCGCTCCGACAGTGTAAAAAGTGGCGCGGGACAAATACGCATTATCTCGTTAGTGTTATATAGATCTTGGTTCAATATAGTGCAATGTCATCTGTGCGGAAGTGTGTGAATTTGTCTGACAGTTTCTGTTATATTTGTGGCGAATATATTGTATGAAAGCAACAAATTAATATCACGGACTTTGTAAAAAAAAGTATACTTCGCGTATTTTGGTTTAAAACTCTGAGATCAGGATAAAGTTTGAGCTCCTCATAAAGACTACAAACGATGTGTTGAAGACCTTCGAAATTGGTTCAAGGGCAAGAAAAAAGCTTTCCGATATGCGATTCCTATGGTATGGCGCGTGCAAAAGAACCATAGTTATGATTGTTACTTTTGTTCGTGTAATGTGAAAGGGTATAATCCAAAACGGAAGCAGTCAATTTCATACCCCAATCTAGAATCAGGTGTTCGTCCCATCCCTCATGGGACAGAAATACCAGTGCTCAAGGTCCCTACTACCTTGGAAAAGGTTCCAAATTCTGACCAAGATGGTCCTGTACCTGAACCCGATGACAAGTCAAGTTTTGAATTTGAAGATGACAGCAGTCCGAAATTGTTTTCCCAGGGCGAGCTAAATGATTCGGTAAGAGACTTGAATCTTCCCAAACCTCAAAGAGAAGGCTGGATTGCCTTTAAAGAGGTCATAGAGAAATTTTTAGGAAACAACAAAGATCGTCATACAAATCGTCAAAAGAATGTTAACAGCGTTTCAGGCTTTAGATTGCCTAATGAGTTTAAAAATTTATTTTCTTTATTCCCATCTGGACTATTTTCCAGAAAATTTAGGAGATGTAAGTGAAGAGCAAGGTGATTTCACCAAGATAAAAAAGATACCAGGGAAGATGGAGCGTCTCAATGATGGCAGATTACTGTTGGACGCTTCAGAGAGACCTTCCAGATGCTTCCCACAAGCGAAAATGTACCAAAAGGAGCCTCACTGGGAAAAACAAAGGCTTACTAACGAATGTATTTTACATAATAAAAAATAAATAAAATAAGTTTTGTCACACAATTAGAAATTAGAAATTTTTTTTAGTCTATTAACTTTCATTTTGAGATGATAACTTGTTTACTATTGTCAGAAAACGTGACGTTCTATGAAAAAATAAATGTCATTTTCGGATTCAGCACACCCAAAAACATAAGAATTACGCAAAAAAATCAAAACAGCTCTCAAATTTTTTTTTTTGCAGACTAGTGTTATCTATATTTACCAAAAAATAAATGAATTTGGCTTCCTGGCGTTGAGGTTTAGGCCTTTTCTCTAAGCGATAAGGCCTCCGCTTGTGATACAAGCTCATAAAGACCCTTTTATTTCTGTACATTTTTCTATTTCTGATGTGCAAAATGAAAAGTTTTTATCTGTAATATTTAGAAGAGTCAAATTTATTTACTATTCAAATTTGCGGGTAGTTCGACAAATCAATTTTGAATATTCAAGGTATATTACTGCCAGAGAGAGGATTTTAAGACTTGTGGTTATTTTAATTATATTTTTGTTCAATTATATTTTTCAAGTTTATGTTAAATTAGTTCTAGATATTAAGTAAGATTAGCTTTTTAATGAATAAGTTGTTGTCAAATTAGTTAAATTTAAGTCCTCATCACTGTTGTAACTGGAACGACTGTCAAGCGGAAATAATCTAAATATATGCCTTGAACATTTTTTTAATCCTATTTTAAATCTCAATCCACATTGACGCAGTTCGAATCACATCACTGAGCATTCAAAATGTCAAAATATTTCATAACATAAATTATCTTGTCAAAAGCGCATTATTGCGAGTCAAAAACAGATTTATGTGAAAGCAGAGTGCATTACTTTTTTTAATTATTAATACGCTACACTTAATACGATGCGTCAGTGGAGACCGAGCCTTACACGTAATTCTATGATATCGCTTAAAAGCCAAACATTACTTGTTTCTACCACATTTAAACATAATTTACATTTCAAAAATATATTTTCTATCGCATATCTTTCAAATATATTTCATACGAAAGCTATATTGGCAGAGTCATGGGACAAATACACACACATTCTCAAATATTGAGATACATTCCTTAGGTACGTTTTCTACGTAGATAAGTATTTAAAACAACCCACGGGTCTTGTATCAATACCTTCGCAACGATAAACTGTTTAAGTTCCAGATCTTTTTTTGTTATATGGATTTAAATTAATTTGAAAGTAATGAGACGAATGAGACGCTGTCCTGGTGGTAAAGGATAACGCATGTCCATGGCCATTGTAGTGATACACAGAACTTTGAGTGACAAAACACAGTCCAGGGCATCGCTGCTTTGGCGCTCGTTACTTTGAAACTTTTGATGGTTAGTCTCAACAGCCCTGTAATTTCCCTTCAAACCGGAACACAGTAATGTTGAGACACTACTGCTTGTCTGCAGAATATCTGGAGATCTATCACCAAGTATAAATAGTAAAATTAATATTTGTATTGCAAATAAGTCGGATGGATAATTTTAAATTAAAGAGTACTCTTCTACTTTTAGATGAGGCAAGTTAAAACGCCACCCCATTTCATATAAAAATATATTTACATATATGTATGTGACCCGGGGAGCCATCTACTCTGACGCAACTTCAATTTTTTCAGCAATTTTTTCTTGCAACAAAATTTAATTTTTTGATCACGTAAAAAATAGTAAAAGATATGTAAAAGATACAATTTATTTTTAATTACAGTAATTCTATTAACATCGGTGTCATTTCAAGACATCTTTCAAAGAGGTTTGTAAATATTTGCACAGTTTCCAATATTACATTATTTTATTTACACACAAAACAGAAACGTGTGCCGTTTGGGGTTGAAACTTTAGGTCCGTGGGGGCCGGCCGCTCTCATACTGGATCGGGACCTGGCCAAACGTTTAGAGGAGGCTTCAGGTGACCAGAATGCTGGTATCTACTTTGGTCAAAAGCTAAACATTGCCATCCAGCGTGGCAATGCTGCCAGCATTCTGGCCACATATCCCTCCTCTGACGGATTTTTAGACTAAGTTTTTTGTATACATTTTGTAAATAGTATAATTTAAGGTCTTTTTTTTTTATTTTGTTTAATAAACAGAATGTAATAATATTAGTTTCAATACAAATACATACATATTTAAAATTGAAATAATCCCATTGTTAACGTCGAGACGAAATTACATGACTTCGTCCAATAAAAACTTACAAGGACGAATTTTATTCACTTATACTCACAAGTTATAGATAAAATGGTAGAATACTTAAAAAAAATCGGTTTGTGGACATTTTCAAACGTAAATCATTTCAAAGTATAGAGTTTTTTTGCAGTCAATATACCCAATAAACGTAACACCTTAGGACATTACGTCGTCAAATATTCGTACAAGTCCCGATGGATAAATACACAAGTCGTGTCATTCGACGCGATTAAAAAAAAACATAATGTCACATGGGAACAACAATGTCAAAAATTTTCACATCCCTTCAAGATTTTCAAGAAATTTAAGTTATAAGAAAATGCTATTACATATATATATTTTCTACACACATATATCCTATAATTTGTATTATTAAACTACTTATTGAAAAATACACTTTAATTCCATTTAATAGAGTAAAGATTCATGCAGCTACATTTAATCGATATTTTTTATAACGAATCTATTTATTAACGCGTTTTTTAAATGTCACGTAATTCTTTATTTAATTACTTAGGTTTTTATTTAAGTAGGTAAGTTTTTTTTATTTCAGATTTTAACGTACTTGCTACACAGACAATACAGACTAACTAAAATAAGATTACCAATGACAGATACAACAACATTATTTTATATGTGACATATTGTTTCATTGACATTTTCATTGCATTAACATATAATGTTATGATTTTTATATTTTTAAATATGAATGGAAGAATGACCTGCAACTGTGGTGTTATTAATAAAAGATTTGTATTTGTATTTGTATTTAAAGAAGGGAATGGATCTTCTGTTCAAAAATTATCGGATAGTGTTATTATTATTTAAGCCTATTTTGTCCAACGGCTGGGCAACGGCCTCTTTTCCACGTTTCTCTATTTGGTGCAATTGATTAAATCGACAAAAAAAGTCGAATGAAGTAATTATTCGACTCTTTTTTATACATTTTTGTATAGAAGTATCGAATAAAACTTGGTATGTATACCACATATTATTCGATATTTATATTATTAACAACCCTGAACACTTTCGCTAGATTTAACTTGATAGCCAATATACTTTAGAGTTTAAGTTATAGTTTACTTTCCATCTGTTTTTTAAAATACTCAGATATTTAAAATTCTTGCAATCGCCATTGATGTTCTTAGTTTCGTTAGAATATAACAATTATTTAATAAAATATTATGCGAACAATGTTGTTTTAATTTTCCTAGTTAATTATACTAATTAATGTACTATGCACAAATCACAGAACAATCTACGACGCAAGTTTGAAAAGTATCACTTATAATGACGTAAGTTCGTTTATGTTGTTCATCAGTGACTAACTTAGTCTCATCACCGCAACCAGCAGAAGAATCTTGCGTGTATTTTTCAACGCAACCATTTTATTTACGTCATAATTGTTCTATGTCAATTTAACTGATTGCACTCGCAATGACGTCAATCCTACGTCAATTCACGCTGAGCCTGAGTGACAGTGACTATCCTAGGAACATTATTAACGTCTAAGTTAATAGCCTTAATTCATAGAGACGTCAGTTACTCCATATTGAGCTAATGATAAAATAATCATGGTAATTACACCTCTTACTCCAAGCAAGTTATATGTCAACAGTTTACACTCGGAGTGATGTCAGTTATGCTATGTTATGCTTACGTTATAAGGATAGTGGTAGATCTCTCACGTCACTTCAGGTCTATGTCAATAGTTTTCACTCACAATGTCAGTTATGCTATGAGCCTATATTATAGTGATCATGGTAGTAACATCATTTTATGCGACGTTAGGTCTAAAACAACAATTTACTCTTTAAGTGACATCAAGTCAGTTACGCCATTTTGAGTCCATGTCAATTGGCGTAGTAACCTCACTTACGCCATTTTAGGTATATGTTAAGTTTGCAACCGCAGTGACGTCAACTTCACATCAGCCCTGTTGAGCGTGTGTACAGTTCATGGTAGTGACGTCACGGCGAGGTGCGTAGACCCCTGCGGGGGGTCGGCGCTGGCCGCGGGTGGCGGGCATCACCGCGACGGACACGAAGACACTCCAGACAAGCACGAGAAACCTGAAGTACCGGACTGCAGGCTCGACATCGATCCCCTGAAAACAAATTACGTATTTGCGATACTCTAACGACGTAAGTATTACGCCTCAAAATACACTTTTTAATACTTTTTTTGGGGTTGAGCACAACCCATTGTATACAAGAAATAATGTGCTCTAGGCTGAAACATGCTCGCAAAGAGTAATGTGGTCCGTTCCTTAGAAGAGTAGAATAGCTTTGGTTTTTTTGTTTGGTTAAAAAATGGTTTTTATGGTCAGGTCTTGGTTTTGAGGCATAACTTATTTGATGTTAAGCAGCAGTGTGGTCGAAGATGATAAATATGTACATCTAGTTGGAAAAGGAACTGACACTCAAGTGAGGTTGCTGGAACACAACGAAAGGACTTATCGGCAGATTTACAACTGTCATGTAGCAGTTATCCACTAAGTTCAAGCTCATTGTTGGAATTTGAACCTATGCCATTTGGCGTGTGCCTACACTAATACGCACGATGGCAGTAAATAAAAATCACTAAAATTATGTACGTATTAATTTAATTAAATCACATTTACTTTTTTATTAAGAACAAGATTGATTCTTATTTTGATATAAAATAAAACTACAAAACACTAAAGTCCGCCATGATAATATGTTGAACAACAAACAGAGTTAATGACGTCACTTTTGCGTAAACAAATAAATTATCAAGAGTTTTAATGATGTGTTACTAAACTGAGGGACCGCACAACACTTATACACTTTAGAATTCATGATTAATAACACAAAATAACTAAATTATTCAATGAGCGTCTAAGAAACGTCTATTTTACGGTTTGTTTATTTCAAACGTGACGTCACTAGCGGCGTCATGACACAAGAAGCGTTTTGGCGCGAATTTTAAATATAGAAACTTAAAGGACATTTTTTTTTTCTACTTAACCTTTATTTATCTGCAGAAATGTGTTAATCCTTATAAGTAATATACGTTTTCGGACATTATTGGACAGTTTTCCAAAATCTGTTATCATTCTTACTACAATTACCTATATTTGTGAAATTTCAAAAAGGGGCGCAGGACAAAAGGACGTTGATGAAAGCTCACTTGTACTGGTGACTCGGCAGGGTCTCGTGGAAGTACATGAGCTGCGCGGCGCGCGGCGTTGAATCCAGGACCTCGCAGCGCCATTGCAGCACGTAACTCCCGGCGGTTACCATCACGTGGGAGCCCTGCGACGCAATATCCAGTTTAGAACTTGCTGTTTATCCCAAACTGGCTTAATATCGTTTTTTTTTATTAATGTAAATGTAATGAGAAAATCGAGGCGCTCTCCTGATGGTAAGAGATAACGCATGTCCACGACCATTGCAGCGATACACAGAACTTTGAGTAGCAAAACAAAGTCCGGGGCATCGCTGCTTTAGTGCTCATTACTTTAGACTTTCGATGGTTAGTCTCAACAGCCCTGTAATTTCGCTAGCTGCAGTACCCTTCAAACCGGAACACAGTAATGTTTACACACTACTAACACACATACTAACATTTATTAGTTTTTTTGCACTCTTGTTCGTCGCCTTGCTTGTTTGGCTTCGTAATTGAAATGTTTAAAAAAAAATTGCTCTTGATTTCCAGAATGTAGAAATCCGTGGGCAGTGGGGGTGAATTATAGTGCCCCCCTTGCTTTAAATTGTGCTCTTTTAGTAAAGTAAAATGAGCGCCAAAGCAGCTATGCCCGAACATTGTTTTGCAACTCAAAGTTCTGTGTATTGATGCAATGGTCATGGGCATGTGCTATATCTTACCACCAGGAGAGAGTATCGTTCGTCTCATTAGTTTTACATATACAGTATGACTAGTGAGACACCTACGATAGGTACTCGAGGACGTGATATTTGGCGATCATATAGGAAGAAAAAAAAATAAAATTAAAAATAAATATTAACTGACTACGAGGTAAATTTAACCGAAAGTTATGTAATTAATTCCGCAACGCGTGGACACCGCGCGGACGCATAAGACGTTGTGAGGACGCTCGCGCCGACGACGGGGGGACAAGCACGTACTTGTCGCGTGATCAAAACAACGTTATCGGGAGTGTATCCACACTTCATTTATTTATAGGGAATTTGGGGGCGAAAATTAAGTACCTAATTTTATTGGATAATTATAACGAGAATCGAGTACCAAGTACTCTCCTTTAGTATCGTGGATGTCTCACCAGTCATGCTGTATATAAAAAAGAGTAAAATAAAAGATTATGAAAAGTAGCCCATTTTCATACCTGTATGCTCTCGCCGTCGTGACAGATAAGCGTGGGCTCGACGCGGTGGTAATGCTCCCCCTCCCGCCACCCTTTCTGTACCACCGACACCTCCTCGGCCCCGCCTACACAAAGGCTACTTTTTATCGCGAAAACATGTAGCGGGTAACACCGCGGGGTGCGGCTAGTAATAAATAAATAATTGATTTTCGTTCGACGTCGCGCATCCTTACCGTTGGTGAGGTCGGAGAGCGTGCGCGCGGGGTCGCGCTCGGTGCGCAGCACGGAGAAGGCGATGTCGTGTCGCATCACGTCGAAGTCCCATGTCAGCACGCTGCCCGGGTCGTTGTTCGCCACTATCACCTCGTGCACCTTACAATTACATATACACCAATAGTTTTTAATTAAATGTGCCATCAGAATTTTTGTTTGCTTTATAATGCCAAAGTTATTACTAGTCAACATTTTCGGAAATCCTGCCTAGCAGTAACTAATGGCGGCTTTCATTGTAATATTGCAAGAATATTTTTTTCTCTATCGCACTATCGCGACCGAGGCCTGCCGATCCAGTCGCACGAGCTTTATGAATGAAATTGCGACGGACTAGGTTTCAGTAAATGCCTACGGGTAGAATAATAACCAGGAATCACCTTTTTTTGTGAATAATTTTTCGACAGCGATTTTTCAACTATTTTTTTTTTACAGATGGGTTCACTTTTAGCAGTAGACAACGCTTTTTTTCTATTCATTAAAAAATAGTGGTGTATTTCTTCTTTCACAAAAACAAGGCTTCATCTAATTCTACAAGGGCATGATACCTTTTTTTTCATGTTTTTCTAACAAGCTAGGTGTTTGACCTCAGTCCACATGAAAATAGAAAATACACCTAGCCTGGAATAGAACTGCCGCTCTCAAGTGCGGCTGCAGGAGCACATTGTTAGGTGCTTGGCGACAGATTTTTAACTAGAGGGTAGTAGCTAACCCTATAAATGACTCTACCACCATGATATGGTTTCATCACGATGTTTTCCTTCATCAGCAGTTCAAGCTCATCGTTGGGATTTGAAGACCTCCGTTAACCACTAAGCTACAAATACAAATATTTTATTGATAACACCGTTGTTACGAGTAAATTCCGTAATATCATTTCAAAATGTCAAATGTCATTAAATGAGTTTTAGAACACTGATTACATATCAATAAATAAAAAAAAAAACAAAAACGTCAAAATAAGGTACATGTCAAAATACAAACATGTCAATGTAAAAAAATATTGTCAATATAAAGTACTAAAATACTATCAATCCCCCTAATATTATAAATGTGAAAGTTTGGATGGATGGATGGATGTTTGTTACTCTTTCACGCAAAAACTACAGAACGGATTTGGATGAAATTTGGTATGTAAGTAACTGATACCCTGGATTAACACATAGGCTACTTTTTATTCCGAAATCATGTAGCGGGTAATACCACGGGGCGCAGCTAGTATATAAAAATGTTAAGTATGTTATCGCTACAATTTTTTAACCGATTTCAGAATAATTCAGACAATCTAAGTTTAATCTCACCTGTCCCTTGCCCAAACTAACAGATCTGTAGATGCTGTCTTCACACAGGGGATCTCCCTCCCTCTCAGTGAACGCGCCGCTCACGTACAAGCTTTTCGGGACCAGCCCTCCTTCGTGTACGAAGCTCTGCAAAATAAACAGGTAAATGTAAGAAAATGAAAACGGTCTGATGACCATTACAGGGTTACACCGAACGGCACAAAGCTGGAAGGAGCTTGCTATACATTGTGAACATCTTTTACTTTGAGACCTTTTTTTTTCTTACGCTTCGTATATTACATTTATTTTGAGTGACTTGACTTCAGATCTGTATGATCTAATTAACTCATTCTATAGTCAGGTGACAGCTATACAAAACGACACCGTTTCTTAATTGATGTTCCAAAAATTCGAACAATCAGTTTGATTCTATTTTCATCATACGAACCGCTAAGCAGTAGAATTTGCAGCGCGAGTGAGTGACTAAAACAAAAATGTGTCAAACCCACTTCAGTTTCCATATGTATAATTCTCACGTATAATTAGTATTTGATTATGAAAGAAAGCTTTTCATAGTGACGGTTTAAAAAACAAAGAAGCGATCCGTTCTTATTCAATAGATGGCGACGCAACCGCAAGAATTCTAGTTTCTTCCCTTGATTTTATCTAGAAAGCCTTCAGTGCAATTTACCGATGTGTATCCTTGAAAACCCCTCGCAAAAAATATATTTGTATGATGGAAGAGGTTGTATTCAAACTATGTTTAGAAATAAATAGGAGCTGAAAATACAGTGTAAGATTTATATTGTTAATGATATGTGTAGTTGAGACAGCCCTGTTGGTTCATTGGTGGCATGTCTGCTCCAAGAGCTGAAGGGCGTGGGTTCGATTCCCACCCAGAACAAGCATTTTGTGATACAAACAAATGTTTGTTCCGTGTCTGGGTGTTCGGTACTTATTGTATGTATTTATAAACAAAAGTATTTAAGTATTCTATCAGTTATCTGACTTCCATAGTACAAGCTTTGTTTAGTTTGGGGTCAGATGGCGCTGTGTGTAATGTCTTATGATATTTATTTATTTTCTTCGTGATAGATCTTCTTGCCAGACCGTCTAGGTAGGCACCACCGCAGTGCCAGATATTCTGCCGCCAAGCAGTAGTGTGTACACATTACTCTGTTCCGATTTGAAGGGTACTGCAGCTAGCGAAATTAATGGGCTGTTGAGAATGAATCTCAAAATAATGAGCGACTATGAAGCGATGCCCTGGATTTTGTTTTGTTACTCAAAGTTCTGTGTGTCGCTGCAATTGTTATGGACAGGCGTTATCTCTTACCGTCAGGAGAGCGTCTCGTTTGACATTAAAAACAGAAAAACAAAACTGTGTATTAAATTGATTTTGTGACGTACATTTATAGTTATACATTTATATTAGTACATACACAGATACATACACGACTGTGTATAATGTTAGTGACAACATTGGATTAAGCTGCAAAGTTTCCCAAACAGAATTCTACCGATTAATTTAACGTGGAGCTAATCAGTGGTTATAAAACTAGATTATTCTATAATTGATTTTTGTTTGGGAAACTTAAGTCAACGACAAAAGCGAAAATGCAATTCGACAAAGCGCAGAAATTTTGTATAATTTAAGTTGTATTGTATTGAACAATACCTCGTTACGATTACCTTTTTTTATAGTTGACAGGCTAGATGTTTGACCACACCTGATATTAAGTGAAGGTGTGGTCGAAGATGGTAAAGCACACCTAGCCTTTACACACACACCTTTATAATAGTATAGATAGATAGACAACGTTTGTAATTGATGTTAACAAGAAAGGGTTAAGTTACAAAAAATAAGAGTTAAAATGCTTCTTCAGTAACTGGTTACAAAAAATTGTTATGATGTTAATGACATTGCAGACTTTTTTCGCTTTCTGTCGCTCGCTACGCAATGGGTGAGACATAGCGGAGACTAGCACAACTATCGAGTACATGTGTACTAAACAAATGTACAGGTATACTTCCGTTGTTTCGTACGTTATCGTAATATTGCTGGGGCACGTGTAAAGGCGCCTCTATTATGTCCGACTGTCGTTTGCAAAATGGAAATTAAACAAAAGCACAACTTAAGAAAATTATTCAAAACTAATAGAAAATCATAATAAATACAGCGAGTTAATAAATCTCGATAAAGTTTCACCGGGTTGAAATGTTTGTAATTTAGAAATTGCTTGGAAAACGTGGATATTTTAACCCAACATAAGTCACTAAGTTCGTATAAGCAAAGTGGCTGGACCTAAAATCTCTGCCCTATTCAGTAATATACAGGGTTGCAAGTTTAGGGTGTACTAAGCCAACAAAAAACATAAATCGATATTGTGGCACCACTAAAAATAGTAAAAAAATTGCTGTTTTTTTTAATGTAAAAAGTAATGAGTCGAACGAGACGCTCTCCTGAGGGTAAGAGATTACGCCTGTCCATGACCAATGCAGCGATACACAGAACTTTGAGTGACGAAACAAAGTCCAGGGCATCACTGCTTTGGCGCTCATTACTTTGCGACTATCGATAGAGTTAGTCACAACAGCTCAGTAATTTCGCTAGCTGCAGTACCCTTCAAACCGGAACACACTACTGCTTAGCGGCAGAACAACTGGTACTGCGGTGGTACCTACCTAGACGACCTCCTGCTAAGGAGATCTACCAACAAGTAAACTGACTAAGCTGTTGACAGGCTAAGTGTTTGACCACAGCTCACCTGATGTTGAGCGTCGGTGTGTTCGGTAGTGAGTATGTTCTATAAAGTATGTTGACCCTAAACTAGGCAACTGATTTCTTTTTTCACGATATCAGTGTTGTGCACATAACCAAAGTTGTTCTTAATTATGAGTACAACGATCCCCTTTCGTCTTAGTATACCCCAAGCTCATAGCCCTGTATACATACTATATCTACGTATAGAATTCATTGGCATTGGCACTATGCAACCAGAAAGCCTTTTACATAGCCTTACAGATGCTATTTATAGTACAAACAACCGGCATCGATCATTTAACGTATATTACTTATATAGTATATATACTTGTATAGTATTAGTTATACACCACAAGTTTTTAATTACTAGAAAAAAATTAATGAGTAACACAGACCGAGTAAGACATCGTAAATGTGCAATCAGAATTTTTGTTTACTTCATAATGCCAAAGATATTACTAGTCAACATTTTCAGAAATCATGCCTAAAATTATGAATATGGCACTCATTTAATACAAAAGAATACTATCACCGGACCAGCTGGCGGGAACCAAGGGCAGCTTTCATTGAAATATTGCAAAAACGGAACGTTGCAACATCGACGGAAAGTTGCTTGTCTGTCGGTTTTCTACCGGATGCATTTTGGAAAGTGCGCTTCAGATCTACATGATCTAATTCCACCTTGCCCATTCTACTATCGGACAGCCAGGAGCTTTAAAAAGCGACACCGCATCATGGTTGATGTTCCAAAAGCTTGAACTAAGCGGTTTGATTCCACCTTTTTCATGCGTACCGCTAGACATTGGAATCTGCTGTCCGAGTGGATGTTCCGCAATGAATATAGTCTGGGTACCTTCAAGTCGCGAGTGAATCGGTCTTCTAGGCGGGCGTGCTCTACCATAGACCGCATCTTCGATTAACATCAGGCGGGATGGCGGTCAAACGCAAGCCTATCTACTATATGTATAAAAAAAAAATTTTTTTTTCTCTATCGCACTATCGCGACCGAGGCCTTCCGACCCAGTGGCACGAGCTAGCCGCGTGATTGATGAATGAAATTGCGACGGACTAAGTTCAAGTAAATGCCTACGGGTAGAATAATAACTAGGAATCACCTTTTTTGTGGATAATTTTTCGACATCGATTTTTCAAGCTTTTTTTTATAAATTGGTTCAGTTATAACAGTAGATAACGCCATTTTTTTCTAGTAATTAAAAAATTATGGTGTATAAGCATTTAGTTGTGATTTCCATTCGCGGTCAATAATACATTGCTCAAATTAGGTGATTTTAGGAACACTAAAATCACCACATTTGTTTAAGTAAAATAAATTAGCCAAGTCAAGAAGTTCTTGTAACAAAATACTCCAAACGTGATGGGAAATAAACAGTGAGAGTTTACCTTGCAAGGGCCGCCGAGAAAATCAGGAATTAGATCTTTCGGTATATAGTCGAGAAGCCCGCCCGGCTGTAAGTAGTCCTTGCCGCCATAAAATAAGAATTTGCTACGTGTGTTTTCATCTGGAAACATAGATAAGAGAATTCAATGACAGGAATATTTTGTATTTTGATGGGAAAGCAAGAAGCGTAGTAGCGATTGTAGCGATGATAGCTCAGTGGTTAGCGCGGTCGGGCGTGGGTTCAAACCCCAACAATGAGCTTGAGCTGCCGTTGAAGGAAAACATCGTGAGGAAACCATAGCATGGTGGTAGTGTACTTTCTAGTTCTAGGCTGGCTAGCTGCAACCATCAAGTCGAAAATCTGCCGCCAAGCATCTAACGATGTGTTCCGGCAGCCTCACTTGAGAGCCAGTTCCATTCCAGGCTAGGTGTACTTTACCTTCTTCAAACACACCATCACTTCACATCAGGTGAGCTGTGGTCAAACAACTAGCCTGTCAGCCATAAAAAAAACGTTTCGTAGCGATGATAGCCCAGTGGTTAGCGTGGGCATATGCTAAAAGCTGAGCTTCAGCTACCGCTGACGGAAAAACATCCTGAGGAAACCATAGCGTGGTCATAAGGTACTTTCTAGTACTCGACTGGCTAGCTAGACAGTTTATAAAAAAAAGGACTAAATCGGATTCCGAGAACGCAATCCAAGAGTGAAATGAAATGAAAGAAAAAATTCAGCATCTCAATTCATCCAGCAGGGCAGTGTTCAAAGGACTGTAACTCACCTATAAAAGTGCTAACAATAGTCCACAGTATCGGGAAGACCCTGGGCGCGCGTACGATAAGAACACGACCCATGGTCTCCGGATAGTTAGCCTCCACTATCTGGATGATGCGGAGAAGCGCGCGCACGCCGGGCCGCCACAGGTGCCGCATGTTCAGCCCGTCCAGGTCGACGAGGAGGCACCACGTCGCGACCGGCGCGTCGGCCGCGCGAGTCGCTTCTTCCAGAAGTTTCAGGCCTTCTTCGCACACGTGAAGGGTCTGAAACATTGAAGAAGTCGTTGATGCAAATGTCGAATTAAATTTTATTTTCTGCATAACCTCATTCCACCCTGCCCATTCTGCTATCGCTCGAGCTCTAAAAAGTGACACCGCTTCATCCCACTAATCATATGAATGTGAAATTTTGGATGGATGTTTGTTATCTCTTTCACGCAAAAACTACTGAACGGATTATGATGAAATTTTGGTATGGAGGTAGCTGAGACCCTGGATTAAAACATAGGCTACTTTTTATCTTGAAAATATGTAGCGGTAACACCGCGGGGCGCAGCTAGTACCTAGTTGATATTCCAGAAACTCAAAGCAGCGGTTTGATTCAACCTTCTTCGTACGAACCGCTAGACATTGGAATTTGCTGCTCGAGTGGGTGTTCCTCGATAGATACAGTCTGGGGGTCGGTTTCTTCTAGGAAGGCGTGCTCCATCTTAGACCGAATATTCGCTTAACATCAGGCGAGATGGCGGTCAACCGCAAGCCTAAATGTATGTTATAAAAAATGCAACAAAAATATACAGGAAACAAACAGTGTTCATTTTAAACAAGTGTAACAATCTATGATAACTAGGCACCATTTACATATTTCCGCATATAAGGGTTCATTATGCGGATTCATTCCTACTTGATAGTAGATCTCCTTAGCAGGAGGTCGTCTACGTAGGTACCACCGCAGTATCAGATCATTTTCTTTTTCTTTCTTTCTTTTCTTTTCTTTTCAGATATTGTGCCGTCAAGCAGTAGTGTGTAAACAGTACTGTGTTCCAGTTTGAAGGGCAGCTTCGTAAATTACAGGGCTTTTGAGACTTTCAATGGTTAGTACCCTGTAGATACCCTGAACTTTGTTTAGCTACTTAAAAGTTCTGTGTATCGCTGCAATGGTCATGAGCATGCGTTATCTCTTACTATCAGGTGAGTGTCTCGTTCGTCTTATTACTTTTACATTAAATAAAAAACGATTGAGTTAATATACGTAAGCTTTGCGCGGGACGGTGCTAGGAATTACAATGTAAAGACAGCCGTTGGTTCATTGGTAGAATGTCTGCTTCAAGAGCTGAAGGGTGTGGGTTCGATTTCCCCCCAGGACAAACTTTGTGGTATAAACAAATATTTGTTCTACAATGCTCGAATACAATGCAGACTAAGTATGGAAGAACTCACCAACTTCAAAAGACCATCTTCACCGATGGACTTGAGTAGACCTTTCACGTCCATCTGGCCCAGCCGCAGCACGTATAGTGGACGGCCATCTGAAAACAACGTTCAACGAAATTACATTATGTATTCACAAAAAAAAGTTTTTATGTATTCTATCAGTTATCTGAAAAAAAATATTATTATCATCGTTTTTATTTCTTTTCTTATTTTTTATATGATATATTTCGTGTCTAATATATATTTTACGCTTTTTTACATTAAATATATATATAAAACATACTAGGGTGCCGCCGGCAGCGGGGCAGGGCTCAAGCTGCCGGTGGTTAGGGCTGCAGAGTGAGGAACCTCCTCACAATGCGCGCCGTGTCAAGGATCACTACCTTTTGATGCTGACCCATGACCCAACCGTCCAGCGAGAGTCTCTATTATTATTATGGTAGGGTGTGGTAGGATACTTTCTAGTACTCGGCGGGCTAGCTACTACCCTCAAGTTGAGAATCTGCCGCCAAGCACCTAACGGTGTGTTCCGGCAGCCTTACTTGAGAGGCAGTTTCATTCCAGGCTAGGTGTGCTGTACCATCTTCGACCACACAGTCACTTAACATCAGGTGAGCAGTGGTCAAACACCTAGCCTGTCAACCATAAAAAAAATGAAAAAAGTCTATTTCTTATAAAAAACAAATTCTTTGCAAAACATGGCTGTGGACAGATCCATCCATACCCTTGTCGTGATGGTGCCAGCCTCCGGGGAAGTACTGTGTGATGACGTCAGGGGTCTCGTACTCGGACAGCAGCCTGTCCACCTGGTGCTTCTTACGCCAGAGCAGCGAATGCGAGAGCATCTCCCGAGCTTTCTCCACGTTGAAGTCGCGTGCGCGGAGGAACCGGAGCAAGGTGGTGTCGCTTGGTACCTGTTAGAGGGATTACGAGAAGACCTCAATAAAACTATATATTTTTTATAGCTATGCTTGCCAATTCTCTAAGGGGTTGTATCCGGAACGAAGTAATACGCCAGAGAACTAAAGTCACAGACATAGCTCAGCGTATTAGCAAGCTGAAGTGGCAATGGGCTGGACATGGACATATCTGTCGCAGAACCGATAACCGCTGGGGTAGACGTGTTCTAGAGTGGAGACCGCGAATTGGCAATCGTAGCGTTGGACGCCCTGAGACTCGATGGAGTGTCAATATACGTAGGACGGCTGGCGGAGGATGGAAGCGAAAAGCCGAAGATCGGGCTGAGTGGCGTGTCGTGGGAGAGGCCCATGTCCAGCTATGGACTACAAAAGGCTGATGATGGGGTTAGATTTTATTACATATTTTATTAAAATGTCAATTAAAAACATGTTTGTTGTTATTTAAATATAATATATTTTAAGTCCACAAAAGTCACGGAGCCAAGTGTCTGTGGAAAAATTTTATTTGACTGGAAAGTTTCTGAGTAGTGTAACTTTGCTTAGTTTGGGGATGTGTAAAAAATGTTTTCTAATATTTTTAAATACATTTTTTTACGGTTGACAAGCTAGGTGTTTGACCACAGTTTCAAGTAACGGTCTAGTTAAAGATGGTAAACACACCTAGCCTTGAATGGAACTGACTTTCAAGCGAAGCTGCCGGAACACGTTAGGTGCTTGACAGCAGATCAAATCAAAATCAATATCGTAGGACTATACACACAGCGCCATCTGACCCCAAACTAAACAGAGCTTGTGTGATGGAAGTCAGATAACTGATAGAATACATAAATACTTCTTTTTTAAGATTTTCAACTTGAGGGTGGTAGCTAGCCAGCCGAGTACTAGAAAGTACCCTACCACCACGCTTTGTTTTCCTCAGGATGTTTTCCATCACCGGCAGCGCAACCTCAATTGTTAAGGTTCGAACCCACGCTCTTCGGCGTGTGAAGGGCCCGCGCAACCACTAAGCAGAATAGTGAAGTTCTAAAGATTACAGCAAACCTGCCTCCACACTGTGAACTTTTTAGACGCTCACAAATAAAATTATAAAACTGCATATAGTTTTCGTAGATTTTTCGTGATACAACTCGTTGACTATAAAGATGTGGTTCTTACCTTGCCCTTCTGCAGATCAGCAATCCATTTCCTGAGCTGCAGCAAACGAGATTCCTGCATGGGCGTCAGTTCGCCCAGGTACCGCCTTATGTATTCACTGTCCAAGGTATACTGGTCTGGAACAAACAAACAACATTTTTTTTTTTTTTGGGAGAAGATATTTGTTATAATTTAATTCTTTATTTCTTATTTTTTATCATGTATTGTGTTGTTGTTGGTGAGTAGATTAGCTTTACTTTACTTGACTTGGTGGTAGATCTCCTTAGCAGGAGGTCGTCTAGGTAGGTACCACCGCAGTATCAGATATTCTGCCGCCAAGCAAGAGTGTGTAAACATTACTGTGTTCCGGTTGGAAGGGAACTGCAGCTAGCGAAATTACTGGGATGTTGCGACTAACCATCGATAGTCGAAAATAATGAGCGCCAAAGCAGTGATGCCCTGGACTTTATTTTGTTATTCAAAGTTCTGTGTATCGCTGCGATGGTCATGGACAGGCGTTATCTCTTACCATCAGGAGAGCGTCTCCTTCGTATTATTACATTTTACATTTTTAAAAAAACCTACAATGGCTCAACGGAAGACCTCATACTTAGCGATAATAGCTCAGTGGTTAGCGCGGTAGGTTCGCATGCCGAAGGGCGTGGGTTCAAACCCCAACAATGAGCTTGGGCTGCCGGTGTAGGAAAACATCGTGAGGAAACCAATAGCATGGTGGTAGGATACTTTCTAGTACTCGGCTGGCTAGCTACCACCCTCAAGTTGAAAATCTGCCGCCAAGCACCTAACGGTGTGTTCCGGCAGTCTCACTTGAAAGCCAGTTCCATTCCAGGCTTGGTGTGCTTTATCATCTTCGACCACACCTTCACTTAACATCAGGTGAGCTGTGGTCAAACATCTAGCCTGACGACCTTAAAAAAAATCGTATGACCAGCATTATGCTCAGGTCGTAATTGTCTTTGTATGTTTGTTTTTGTGTATTGCATAGTTTTTATATTCTATACATATTTTTAGTAATGAAAGTAGTTATTAGAATAAAACACCATAAGCTTTAGCGGCAACTAGGTATTGTGCTCGCGAGTCTGACTTCACCTTGGCCCACTGAAAAGTTGGCCCATGTATTCTAGCTGCAGTCATGTGATATATCTAACTGCGTTTTGTGATTTTATTGCGTTTTTTGCCTGTTCAATCCTGTTATATACCCGCTTTCACAAAAAGAGGAATACATTGGAAATACCCGGCAAATTCGCCAAGTGTTCGCTTGACTAAACAGGATTTACGGTGAGCTCCCTAGAACCCAGTTAAACTTTCGACTCCTGAGCAACTGCAGCTACGAGGCCAGGACATGGACGCTTCTAACCCGGAGGACAAAAAATAAATCAATATGTTTTTTTTTAATTCAAAATAGGTTCGCATTTGACCACACTCTGCCTGATGTTAAACAGTAGTGTGGTCTAAGATGGAGCACGCTTACCTAGAAGAAACCTATTTACTCTAGATTTGAAGACGCCAATATTATATGTACTACTAGCTGGGCTCCGCGGTGTTACCCGCTACATGATTTCGGGATAAAAAGTAGCATGTATTAATCCAGGGTCTCAGCTTTCACCATACCAAATTTCATCAAAATCCATTCAGTAGTTTTTGCGTGAAAGAGTAACAAACACATATATTTTCAAGTTTCAAAAGATAAATAAGTGTCGTCGTAGCTAAAGTTATAGTCAAAGTGCAGTCTTGGTCAAGTACAGTCCGTGTCAGTCAAGTTCAGTCAAGTAGTGGTGACTTTACTAAAAAGCTTCGATGGAGTTTTGGAAGCAACACAAAAAATCATGTTTCACCACATTATATCATTTTCCCACACTCGCGCTTGTGATTCGACACTTTATGAATAAAACACCACCATTTTAATTTATTATTATTATAAAGTTTATATTTATATTTTTATGCATAACACTCGACAAAACACTAGTTTTGGAAAAAAATACAACGGGGCGACAAGACTCTTTCCGCGTTCCCGCCAAAACCCCTCACATCGGACATTATAAGGACACAACCGGACTCGATGAAACTCAAAATAATCAAAACACTTGACACTGGCAAATGCACAAAATGCTACGCCAAAATCAAAGAACTTCGTAAATGTTTATCACATAGCAGAAATATCTATATAATCTATATGGTAAGGAATAGGTAAGTGACAAATATGTTTTATTTCCAGGGCTCGAGTATACCAATATTCGAGCCCTTGGGTCAAGGTCCGAGGCCCGGGCGAAACGTTCGGAAACAATAGAAATAGGTCAGAATTTGCGGAAATACAAGCTGTATTTCTGTCGACCTAACATACGCCTTTAAGGACAATATCACCAATTAAACATTAACAATGTTATTGCTATGTTCTTCCATGATTATTATAGAAGGAAAATCTTACCGTGTTGTTTCAGATATTAAACGGAAAACTATTTGGTTCAAAACAATCATTATGAATAGGTATATTTAGTATGAATAAATGTCGTAGGATATTTTGAAAGAGCGCCGTCTTTTTTTTAATGTGAAAGTTGCGAGACGAACGAGACGATCTCCTGATGGTAAGAGATGACCATTGCAACGGAACACAGAATAAATTATAAATATCGTAGGACTATACACACAGCGCCATCTGGCCCCAAACTAAGCAAAGCTTGTGTGATGGACGTCAGATAACTGATAGAATACATAAATACTTTTTTTTTTGTAAATACAAACTTATAATACATACAGAACACCCACACACAGAACAAACATTTGTTTATTCACAAAATGTTTGCCCTGAGTGGGAATCGAACCCACGCCCCACAGCTCTCAAGGCAGATATACTACCAATGAGCCAACGAACTTTGAGTAACAAAACAATGTCTAAGGTATCGCTGCTTTGGCGCTCATTACTTTGAGACATTCGATGGTTAGTCTCAACAGCCCAGTAATTTCGCTAGCTGTAGAAGACCAAGTAGAACCCCAAACTAAGAAAAGTTTGTACTATGGGGACCAGATAGCTGATAGTATGCTTACATACTTTTTTGTAAATACATACTCATAATAAAAGGCTAAGGACGAAATCTCTATATAATATAAAACAAAGTCGCTTCCCGCCGTCTGTACGCTTAGATATTTTAAACTAAGCAACGCATTTTAATGCGGTTTTAACAACAATATCAAGTTTAAAAATTTAAACTAAAAAAATAATACATATAGTCAGTACGTATGTAAAAAATATATGTGATCCCACTTAATATTATAAATGTCAAAGTTTGGATGGATGATTGTTACTCTTTCCTACTGTACGGATTTGGATGAAATTTGTTATGGAAGTAGCTGAAACCTTGGATTAACACATAGGCTACTTTTTACACGCCGGGTAACACCGCAGGGCGCAGCTTGTAAGTTATATATTATACTGATATTTTTGTTCTTGTCCTTCAAGTTCGTGAGAGAGGTAAAATTTTCACTTCCCTGCAAGCAGTCATCTTCAATTCCTGGCCAGGTTAATTGATAGTTACTTCGAATTATCACTCCCTCTTTACACAGAAGGCGGCCAATTAATTTGTACAATAAGGTATAAGCGCCACCATCGTAGTTTCTGAACTAAACTCACACAAAAACTTAGTTCCATCATTTGACCGACTCCATACATAGGCTGGTCGAGTTATAAGCCCAGGTACCGTTTACCGTTCCCAGAGGAAGCATCAATCGATTTACATAGCACTGCAACTAAAATGTAATTTCTAACAGCACAGCTCAAGCGACTCCCGACCTTGCTATGTGCTGGTTTTACATGTATATGATGCAACAGCACTGATGTGCAAGGTCGCTTTTCGTTTGAATGTATCAGGGACGTACGACCTCGTACGCGATGCGGAAAATTCTAAACGGTTCTCAATGAAACAACGACAGGAATCAGGATGGTATAATTTTGAATGTGGGTCGCAGTTTAGTTTGACATGGTTCTATGTGCAATCCTAGAACTTTGACCGCGATTTTTTTATGAAAAAGGTTTCGCAAATTATGTTGAGGACTGAAAATATCATACTTAAGCCCTATCGTATCTACATGAGTCTTTTTTTATTTACACTATTATAAAGAGGAAAGATTTGATTGTTTTGTTTGTATTGAATAGGCTCTGAAACTACTGGACCGATTTCAAAAATTCTTTCACCGTTGGGAAGCAACACTATCCCCGGGTGACATAGGCTACTTTTTATCGCCGTGTTCCCACGGGAACGGGAACTACGTGGGTGAAACCGCGAGGCGTCCGCTTGTGGCTAATAAATGATTCTAATTCATCTCTATTTATTTTTATGACGTTTCTATGCTTTACTAATTGTGATGTAAGCGTGCATGTCTGTATACATTTTGATTAATATTTAGCTCATTTGCTTTCGGTCTATCAAATAGACGTGCGGTTCCGTAAGGTCAAGGTTGAATCTGGGTCAGGTTTTAACTTTTTGTCCATTTAATTAGGACCGGTTTAAAACTTGTGCGTATATTATACGTTAACTGCCTTTATGTAAGAACGTTAGGTGAACGACTGGTTCTGTCGCGGTCTGCTAATTATTTTTCATGCAACAGTCACGAGTCAAGCAACCCTGTTGGTTCATTGTATGTGTGTATGTTTGCTTCAAGAGCTGAAGGGCGTGGGTTCGATTCTTACCCAGTACAAGCATATTGTGATATAAACAAATGTTTATTCTGTGTCTGGGTGTACTGTATGTGTTATAAGTATTTATTTACAAAAAAAAACTATAAGTATTTTATTAGTTGTCTGTCTTCAATAGCACAAGCTTTGCTTAGTTTGGGGTCAGATGGCGCTGTGTGTAATGATATTTATTCATTTTAATTTATATGTATGTATTAATTGCATGGACAATCCAGTAGAAAAGTAATAGTTACTACAACTATTAGTAACGGTTACTGGTAACTTACTTGGTAGATCTCCTAAGTAAGAGGTTGTCTAGGTAGGTATCACCACAAAGCATTGTAAGCAGTAGTATGTAAACTTTACTGTGATCCGGTTTGCAAGGTACCAACTGCAGCGAAATTACAGGGCTGTAGAGACTAACCATCATCAGTCTCAAAATAACGAGCGCCATAGCAGCGATGCCCTGCACTTTGTTTTGCTACTTAATGGTCTGTGTGTCGCTGCAATAGTCACGGACATGAGTAATCTCTTACATACAAACAGGAGAGCGTCTCGTTTGTCTAAATACTTTAATATAAAAAAAAAAAAAATTCAACAGCGACCAAAAATGTTGGCAAACGAATTACTATTCGAATCCAAAACGGCACATTTATCTGATTTATCAGACGTGTGGGCGCTTCCAGGGATTCCGCACCCTCGGTTACTCCTATCTCACGAGTGTGTAGGAGTGCGAGAGTGTAGTCAGTATGGGGCTTTTTCCCCTTGACATTTATTTGAGAGTACATTTTTCCTGTCGCATATAATGAAGGTCAAAGCTACACCTAAATCAGACAAGCGATCATAACAGTAAATGACCAAAAGAGTTTTAACGTTTTTTTTTTGGTATTTGGCATCGCACTTTGTGCATTAGTCAATTATCTTTGACTCATTTATGATAAATAAGTGTAATTCAAAGTCACACAAAGCCAATTTTAAGTCGAGTCTCATTATGACTTACAAATAGTTTTGGAAGCGACACGACAAATTTATTTACCACATTATATAATTTTCCCACATTCACGAACGTAATTAGACAAAAGGTCACATTTGTTTTTTTTTAAATATACGAACACAAGTTTTTAAATATAATACGATACGGCGACATGATTTTTCCGTGTTACAAACAAATCTGCTTTATTTATTGATAACATAATAAACTAAATAAACACAGCGCCATCTATCCCCTTGCTTGAACAATGGGAACCAGATAACTGATATAATGCTTATATACTTTTTATTTGGAAAAACATACTTATAATACAATGACACAGAACAAATTTTATCGTTGCATAAATTTTGCCCTGCTGAGAATCGAAGCAGATATTCTACCAAACAAATAAATGGGGCGTTCTACTTTTCTACCGACAATGACGTGTCTCCTCAGGAAAAAAAAATCTGTATCCGTCCTAAATTGCAGTTTCTCAAATTTTATTGTCACAAGATTTTTTGGACCATATAGTCATTATAATAATACTAAAATCCCGTTTTTATTGTTTTTGCTTTTTACAAAATTATTGTGACATAGTATTCGAAACGTGTGACAGAGGTGTTTTACATACAAATAAAGCGTGTCCCTTTACGCTGCCTAATGTTACAAAATGATGTCGCTTAAAAAAATCATATAGGACCCTATAATATAAAATTATTTATTGAAATGCTGAAATATTGTCTTTAGATTAATAAAAATATAATAAACGTAAAGGTTCATACTATTAAGCAAAAAAATATTTTATCCTTGGGTACGGCTGCATATGTTTTTTCTTGCTATCTTCCGTCACGCATTTCGCAAAACAATAAACACGCCTTAGCTGTTTGATCTTCAACACTAAACAACAGCACGGTTTCCTTCTCCTCTCGGCTTTAAGCCTTGAGACCCCACCCTGGAGCGAGCCGAGTTAGGCGCCCGCTGGTAGTGAACTAGAGGTGCGTGTGTTTATTCGGCGACCGCTCTGTCACGTAAGTTACTACTTTAAAATATTATTGTAATTCCCATTTATTTACGTAATATTATTATTTCCCAGTATATCTGTCATATTTACTCACTTTTACGAACAATTTGTAATTTTATGAACGTTGAAATCCTCGAACACTGTTATTTTACACCTCTGTCACGAGGCACCTCTGTCACAAAATAGCTGTGACGGGAGTAGTATAGCTCGTGACGGAGTGGTATTTTTTGTCAGAAACTTTGCCGTAATTGATTTTCAGAATAGTTAATTGATATCTTTTGTATTCTATATATTACATTATCAATTATTTTATTCATTTAAGGTATTATCAGGGTAATTAAATAATAGCGTTATTTGCGACGGAAAAGCAGTGACGTTGTCGTGAAAAAAGGAAACAGGACCCTGAAAAAGTCGTAGAAGTGAAATGATAAGACTTAGAAAGATACCATGCTTGCAAAAAGCTAGTCAAAGATCTGACACCAAGAGTACACAGACAAATGAAAATAAAATGGCAAGTTAGAAACAAAAAGAGAACAACAGAAAGCTTTGCAGAACGTTCTAATGAATACTCGACTTCCACACCTGTTCCTTCAAACCCCAGGTTACTCCTTTAATTCCTAGATCTCGTTCACTAACTCCAACCTCATCCGCTGCTAGAGCAAGGGGAAGAGAAAAAGTTAGCCGAGACAGATCGAAAATTTATAGGCAAAATATGAAACTTCAAGGCCATGTAAAATTAATTATAGGAAAATACGAAAATACAAGGAAAGACTTCATCGCCAAAAAAATAAAAGAAGACAGCTTATTACATAATATACCCAAACCAAAAAATTAAGATAAATTTAAAAGCGCCGAATAAAGAAGAAAAAAGAAAATACATATAGTATTTTGACAAGTGCCATTAAGGAACATTACAAAAACATTAAAAACAAAAACAAAATGAAACACTGCTCCAAAACAATCCTATCCTTTCCTACAAGACACAACAATTAACCGTTCCGGACTAAAACTTCAACTGTTTCAAGAGACTTTGGTAATAAAAAAATGCTGCACAACAAATATTATTTGCTAGCTTTATTTTTATTAAGTTGCTCTTTATAAAAGTAAAGCTAGGTAGGTAGTTAAGCCCAACCTCAGATTAAAAAGAACCATTGGCTGATATAAATAAACAACATAATAATTAGAGCTCCTACAAAGAGATTTTATGAGACTGTTGTATAACATTGTATCATCTTCATCTTCTGAAGTAGTATTACTACTTCAGAAGATGATCAGCCTCTTCAGCCTCTCGTTAATCAGAAAAAAACCTGTGCACATAAAACCAGGTGCTTCATGTGACCTGTCTGGAGACCCATTATTAATAAAAAATGGTATTATGTCAGTAAAAGTACCCAGTAGAAACTAAGTCGTGTGCACCTACTTAGGAGTTGAAAAAAGTTGTGTGGATGAAGATGGAAATGTTCAGGTGATATTTTATAAAACTGTTGTTGACACTGACAAAATATTTAAATTAGTAAAATCAGATGTATCAGATGTAATGTTTGAAAACTTGATAAAAATGATTACGGTTAAAAGAGGAAGGCGTGTTATAGAAGTATTTGAAAAGTCGAATAAGAGAAAAGAAAAGATTAGTCTGATTTTACGTGCACCAAATAATGATTATACCAAGAAATAATATCTTATGTAGCATTGTAAGAGAAGCCTTATGTTTTGTTATCCTTTTTAAAAACTTTCAAAACCTTAAAGGATTAAGTTTAAATGTTGGCCTATTAATATCTACCATTCTGTCATACTCTAGCACAATTTTGTCCCCCTTGTAATTAAGCATTAAAGCAGCATATGTTCAGTTTATTGAAAACATATACACTAAAATAACGTATTATATTATTATATATTGACCATAAAAGGTAGTAACAGAATTTCAGCTATGTTTATTTCAATTATTTGCAAAATATTTCAAAGTTTGTTGTCTTAATGAGCAAAAATGTGACAGAGTGGTATTAAATGTCATTTTTTATATTATATTTGTAACAAGAATTGGGATAAATCGTGTTCGATAATAATAAATGCTTGTATTCTAGTTATGCCAAGTTAAAAAAAAACTGTAAATTTGATTTGACATAATAATTAATAAATATATTAGTTTGTGACAGAGGTGTTTATTTTTTCTAACTATTCAGATAAAACTTAAAATAAATAAAAAGTAAATAACAAAACTTCGATGCACTATACATATCTGAAATCTTCGATAACTGGACAATAATGTAAAAATACGTTTTTTTAAAGAATTACACTTTTATTTTTTTTTGAAATCTAAAAATTTATCACTCAGATTGTCGGTAGAAAAGTAGAACGCCCCAAATAAACATCGTAGGACTATACACACAGCGCCATCTGACCCCAAACTAAGCAGAGCTTATGTGATGGAAGTCAGATAACTGATAGAATACATAAATATTTTTTTTTTGTAAATACATACTTATAATACATACAGAACACCCAGACACAGAACAAACATTTGTTTGTTCACAAAATGTTAGCCCTGAGTGGGAATCCAACCCACGCCCTACGGGTCTCAAGGCAGATATACTACCAATGAGCTAACTGGGCGGTTAAAAATCCCTTGACAAACAATTTTTCTCCCCCCCGAGATGTTAGTCTGAGTCCGGACTCCAGTAGGAGTCTCGCACAATGTGCCCAGATTTACGCGATCCTTTAGGAATGCTCAATGAGAAGAAAGGATGGTGAAGTGTTACTGATATCGCTATGCGAGACCTATTCATGTGACATTTTAGCCTCACTTACTGTATATGAATGTCAAATAGAATCAGAGTAGAAACTCTAAATAGATTAACTAATTTTTTGTGTAAAAAGTAACGAGACCTAACCTAACCTAATAGATTAACTTATTTTTTATGTAAAAAGTAATGAGGCTAGGTGTGCTTTACCATCTTCGACCACACCTTCACTTAACATCAGGTGAGCTGAGGTCAAACACCTAGCCTGTCATCAATAAAAAAAAATAAAAAAATGAGACGAACGAGACGCTCTCCTGATGTTAAGAGATAACGTCTGTCCATGACCATTGCAGCAGTGCCCGGAACTTTGAATAAAAAAGTTATCTCTCTATATATTCAGAACACCTAACAAAAAAAACTTTAATGCAAAATCTGTCAAATAGGTTGTAGTACGACACGTAGGTATAACTGTAGAAGTAAAATTCTCAATTTTAACTTTTGACGCATTCCTGCCGACGTTCTTTTAACAGGATTAAATATTTCCCGGGAAAAATCGCTGTAAGTTCGCAAATGGGAAATGCCTGTAACATTGGCCGCATAACCGAGCTGTCGATGTGAGTGATAGCATTCCTGTTGGCTCGCGCAGGCATGAAGTTTTAACGGTATTCCCGCCTACAAATAATGGTTGCCCAGCTGTGAGATGTGCTTCATATCGGGACAAAGTAAATATGGAAATTACTTTTAGGGACCATCCCACGAAGACAATATTGAGCGAAAAGTTTGAATAATTCGTAGCGATGATAGCTCAGTGGTTAGCGCGGTCGGTTCGCAAACCCCCAACAATGAGCTTGAGCTGCCGGTGAAGGAAAACATCGTGAGGAAACCATAACATGGTGGTAGGGTATTTTCTAATACTCGGCTAGCTAGCTACCACTCTCAAGTTGAAAATCTGTTCTATTCTATCAAAGCAACTAACGGTGTTCCGGCAGCCTCACTTGTGAGCCAGTTCCATTCCAGGCTAGGTATGCTTTACCATCTTTGACCACACCGTCACTTAACATCAGGTGAGCTGTGGTCAATCACCTAGCCTGTCCATGCCAACGATAAAAAAAATAAGTGTTTTATTTCACTTTGAATTTTTATACTTCTAAAAAACAATCTTTATTTGTTTACCTAGGTATTCTAGGTATCAATATACTTAGACGTTTGATGATTCTATGTGGGAGCTCAGTACGCCTACGTTTTCAGAGTTCCAAGTAAATTCAGGCGGTGATATATACTCGTAGGTACACTCGCTTTAATTGACTTCCATTGTCTAATTTAAACAATAACATTACCCACCTGTACTATTTATTGTCTAAAATTCTAAGTAACCACAGCTGGTATTTATGTATGTTGGTGATGATAATTAAATTATTTCTTTCATTTAGAATTAGTTTGTGTTTGTATAGGCCGAGTGATTCGCCCTAGTGTCAGATTTAATGAACCGCTTGAACGCCTGAAATAGGCGTGGAAATCGTTGTAAATCGTGAAATATCGTAGGACATTACACACAGCGCCATCTGACCCCAAACTAAGCAGAGATTGTGTGATGGAAGTCAGATAACTGATAGAATACATATATACTTTCTTTTTTTTTGTAAATGTATAGTGTACACTTATAATACAAACAGAACACCCAGACACAGAACAAACATTGGTTGATACATAAAATGTTTGTCCTGAGCGGGAATCGAACCCACGCCCTTCAGTATGCTACCAATGAGCCAACAGGGCTGTCAGTGAAGTAATATACTAAAACAAAACTTTTTTAAAACGTCACGTTATATAAACCCCTACTCATAACTTCCAGAGTATCAGAAGCGCTTGAAAACGTTAACCCACTCATGATTCTACTTATATCACGTCATAAAATTTCATTTACCAGAAGCTTACCCTAACTTTTTACAGCTCAAAGGGCTAAGACCGCGGGAGGGCGTCCATTACGCGTGAACGTTACGGGGGGTTCGTCCGGCTACCCTTCTCAATGTGACGCAGAATTTCTGTGCGGCGTCAAACGCGTGTGGGAGATACTGCAACGCCTACGGTCCGGTACTTTCAAATTGAAATTGACTGCCTCACTGCCAGTAGCTGTGATTTCACTGTAAAATTATGCTCCATTTATCCATAAATGGCAAAAACTTCTTTGTATGTAAATCGAATCACCTGAAGAGCAGGACCCCTAAAACTAACCCACGTTCGCATCTCTACCATCATATCCAGAACTACACTATATTACGCATTAAGTTTCACTCGTATTTTGCAGCTTTATTCAACAACGTAAGTAAAGTTTGCACCCGTCTGTTTCAAAATGAACGCTATTGTCTCTTTCATTCTACAAACGTTGTTGAGTCGCCATTTTAGTCCTTTCGCAAACAACCTATTCTATATTCAGGGGCCTGTGTTTCAGGCTATTATTGCACCTAGCGGACGCCCTTTCGCTTGGACGGTTATTACATCGAGACTCGAGATGGTTCCCAGTGGTTAAAGATTATTTAGTATTCGTTGATATTTTAGGTTAAAGTGTTTGTCTTTGATTTAATCATAAACCAACGCAAGAACGACTAAAATATATACATTTTCTCAGCGAGAGGTCGTCTCTACAAATACAAATATTTTATCAATGTTACAAGTTTAATTCCGTAATCATTTCAAATAAATATTATATCTTTCAAAACACTGTTTACATGCCAATGAATTAACAACAAAATGTCAATCATAAAGTATGTCAAAGTAAAATATATGTCAATTAAAAAAATGTTTAAAAAAACATAAATTAATCACATTTTTTTGTTTTGCGACAAGATATTTGTTTTTATTTTTAACCGACTCAAAAAAGGAGGAGGTTCTCAATTCGACTGTGTTTTTTAATGTAGGTATATTATGCGATCATTCCGCCAATTATGAATGTACAATATTAGTGGGATGATACAACCAATACAGGAAAACTTGTCGGCTATGCCGTTGCGGTCAGGTTTATCCTTATGAATAGCGTAAGTACATATATTTGTCCACGGCTCCTTGGTTACATATCCCTCGTAGGTCATCCCAGCTCGGTATTGGACCAGCGTAGTTCGTGCGATATAGCTAATGTGACCATTTAATTTTTTGTTTCACTTATGCGGGATAAACAGGTGCTTTTATAGTATATCCCACCGCTAGGCGCGGGTTTCGTCTCATTATGAGAAAGGTGAGGTTGTAGACTACCACGCTGGCCAAGTGCAGGTTGGCGGAGTTCACATATTTCTTTTTAATAACTCTCATAATAATACTAACCCGTTAATCGGAAGATATCCTTTTCAATAAAAAATGAAATTTCCAAATCGGTTTATAAATGACTAGCGGACGCCTCGCGGTTTCACCCGCGTAGTTCCCGTTCCCGTGGGAGTACAGGAATAAAAAGTAGCTTATGTAACCCGGGGATAGTGTAGCTTCCCAACGATGAAAGAATTTTTGAAATCGGTCCAGTAGTTTCGGAGCCTATTCAATACAAACAATCAAATCTTTTCTCTTTATAATAGTAGGTATAGCTAGAAACAGATGCGAGTTCGGAGGTAACAAAATACAAACGAACTGAGAAACTCTTCCTTTTTTGAAGTTAATTAAAACGCTAAGGATCAAATTGTTAGAAGTGTTGAAATATTTCCATCAAACGACTTTCGTTGAAAATGTTTACATTATGCGAATCGCTCACTTTTCGCTAAAGTATTTTATACATTTAGAGACTTATCAAAATTGTCTTTTATAGTAATACTTTGATATATTACTTTGATATCAATATTAACCCTTTTGTAACAGAAAACAGGATAATTCGGCGTCCCGAAGTTTTTCTCGAGGACGCCGGGATGGTGCGGGGGGAAAGATGACAGTCCCGTTCAAAGCGAGACGTATGGTCACTTTCGAAATAGCCACAAGCACAAACGTCGTAGCTGACACAGTAAATAAATATCGGAAGACATTTTGGTCATCGCTATATAGGCCCAACCTTAACATCAGGTGAGCTATGGTCAAACACCGAGCCTGTCAACCATCAACCATTAAAAAAGCGTACTCCATCGTAGACCGCATCTTAGCATAAAATCAGACGCTACGACAGCCAAACACAAGCCTATCTCTACATAGTATACTAGTAGTTTTGGAGAAATATGGCAACATGTATTTGCACAAACATACATCCTCTCACCCCAAACGCTTATACCGTCTCCGTTCCGTCGTGGGTAAAAAACAAAGTCGCGTCCCGCCGTCTGTACGCTTAGATATTTTAAACTACGCAACGGATTTTAATGCGGTTTCCATCAATAGACAGAGTAATTCAAGAGGAAGGGTTATATGTATAATAAATGTATATGCACCACATTAGTATCTACATTGCACCCGTGCGAAGCCGGGGCAGGTCGCTAGTTTGTAATAAAAAAAACTTTTTCAGATGAAAACCATTAGATTACTCGCATATAACATTACGTATGACTTTTTTGGTAAATACATACAGCTAAGTTTAAGACAAGTTTCGCAGAATAATTTGGTAAGATTTACACTCTCACAAAGAGAACAAAGTACTGACATTAAACCTAATGTTGGAAATAGGAATCTTATTTTCACCACCCTCATAAATACTGCCAGACAGTGATTGCTAACCAATTCAAGACTCTAAGCCGAAGAAGTTAACGTCCAAATGTAGCTTTTCTAGGCACTAATCCCTTGTTTAGGGCGTAGAAAATAGCAAACAATTCTAGGCTTTAGGTCTTATGTAAATAGCGATCGTCTTATTCTACATTCAGACCGAACGTTCTCGCTTTGTGTTGTGGGCTGAAAATGGGAAATATTTGGCGCCGAGACGTGGATGCTCAACATAAGGTTGTGAACAAAATTAGAGCCACACAGAGCCATAAAGAGATCCATGCTCGGCAAAGACATAGTTCGCAGTACCGATATCCGGCGACGAACGAGAGTTCGAGACGCCGGTATCGCAGTTATAAATATCAAGTGGAGTTGGGCAGGACACGTTGCTAGGCGAAGTGATGACAGGTGGAGTAAGGTTAAAACAGTGGTGGCCCAGGCAAGGTAAGCGGAGCGTTGGTCGTCCAGCCGCAAGATGGGTCGACGATATTGTTCCCGTCGCGGGTCGAACCTAGACAAGATTAGCAATGGACCGAGGCAGATGGCATAACAAGAGAGGTCTATACCCAGCAATAATAACATTATTGTTATTTATAGCCAATGAATATTACTGATTATTTATTAATAAGCACTAACATAACCTAAAATAAATTGGGAAATAATTGATAATTTATTTATTGATTAGGTTTTCTTAAATTAATTGATAACCTTTTTTAATTTAACATTGTTCTCTTTGCGCAGTCGGGAAAAACAGCCTCACTTGAGAGCCAGTCCTATTCCAGGCTAGGTGTGCTTTACCATCTTCGACCACACCTTCACTTAACATCAGGTGAGCTGTTGTCAACACATAGCCTATCGACCATAAAAAAAACCTTAACAAAGTATAAAATGTAACGCGGAAAAAACATAAACTACATGGTATTTTTTATACGTAAAACTTTTATTTTCCATTGTCAATGTAGAAAAGGTCATCTTTTGTGTACGAGTCGGTAATAAAGTTATGGTGAAACATGTATTTTTGTATTGCTTCCAAAACTCCGTCAAAGTTTATAAGTCGACGTTACGAGGGGCTTGACCCTGACGTACGCATATGACTAATGTTTCCATCAAACACTTGTAAATATTAAACGAACGAAGAAAACAATTATTATGAACTACTCATAAAAGCTTCAGCGTATTAGCAAGCTGAATGGGCTGGACATATCTGTCGCAGAACCGATAACAGCTGGGGTAGATGTGATCTCGAGGGGAGACCGCGAATTGGCAAACGTAGCGTAGGACGCCTTGAGACTCTACAGAGTGTCGATATACAAAGGACAGCTGTCCAAAAAATCGAGCTGTCTTGAGGGAAGCCTATGTCCACCACTGGGCTTCGATAGGCGAATGTGAAGATCAATAAAAGCTCATAACTCATCGTGTAGTTAACTTAACGGGCAAGTCTTGTGAAATAAGGCAATCGATGTGTTTTTGTCAACATTTTTGTGCCGTTATACATCATGTGGAAGTTTGAAATTAATGAATACTATAGTACATATCCTGAATTATTATGCTTGGAGAAAAAATAGTTTCAAACGCTTTTCGTTTCTTGAAATTATGAAATAGAATATGGCCAAATTATTTTTAATCCGTAATCTTGACATCAAAATAATTATAGGAAAGGCGCAATTTTATAGATGCTAACTTTGATGCAGATACATTTAAGGCTTAGACCTTTTATTGTACGTTTTGTTTATTCTATTAGCAGATAAGTACGGATAGTTTGATGAAAATTTCTGATAGTGCCTGCTGAAAATCTCTTTTCTGCGTTACGTCTGTTGCTGTTTTATTTTGGTAGGCGCTACAAACCATCGAGAATCTCTGAATCTGACAATCTAACGTCACGAGTCTCGTGGTCGTGTATAGCACGTCACGAGAGGCCGCAAGAGGTGGGTGCGCGGTGGCGGCGGTACCGAGCACCGCGCGCATGCTTCCCGCCCGTTTTGTATTTGACACTTGACACTGGCAAATATTCAAAACGCGATGCCAAAACAAAAAAAAAAACTTCTGTCATAATGTAACAGATAATCAATGTAAAATCCGCTTCCGGCAATAGGAATAAACATTCTGTCTCCTTCTTGCTCGTGGCTATAGTAATTTAACTCTCCTTATCTATTTTAGCGTGACGTCAATGTATTCAAATCTAACGTCAGACGTATGTACGTCTGTGTGAGTGGAAAATATCAATGTAGGTGTTCAAGCAGAAGTTCCCACGGTCGAGGACTTGGCCCTTAAGCGATTGATGCCAATACAAGCCGATGTAAACAACCAATCTAGCCAATCAAGAGTAAACGTGTAGGAGATACGCTCACGTGTTGACCTACACGAGACGTCGTCGTTAGATAATGTCGAGATCAATACTGGATTTATCTGGCATGCGAGCCAATATCCGGCTTAATCCAGTTTCGAATCACAGCTGGGGAATACGTAATTTGTACAATTCTATGTAGTGAGATTTCAACACTTTTTTTGTCTCTCATATCCTTCGATCACTTTCGTTTTCCACTGCCCTGGTAGCTAATTTTGTAGAAAGTTTGCTTCAAAAGCTGTAGGTCTTGGTATATGTAGCGATGACAGTTCAATGGTTAGCGCGGTTGATTCACACACCAAAAACGCGTAAGTTCAAACCCTAACAGAGAGCTTGAGCTGCCGGTGAAGGAAAACATCGTGAGGAAACCATAACATGGTGGTAGGGTACTTTCTAGTACTCGACTGGCTAGCTCGCACCCTCAAGTTGAAAATCTGCCGCCAAGCACCTAACAGAGAGTTCCGGCAACCTTACGTGCTAAAAGAATTACGATAAATGTTTGTTCTGACTGTTCTGTATGTATATACAAAAAAGTATACGTAAAAGTGTTTTATCAGTTATCTGGTTCCCATAGTACAAGCTTTGCTTAGTTTGGGGCTAGATGGCGCTATGTGAAATGTCCTCCGATGTTTTTTTACGTCAATGTTGGTCATATTACACAACTGGTTGCTGCTGCCTGTTTGCTTGCATTGTTACTGCAGTGGTACTTGCCTAAAAGACCTGCTATAAAGATCTACCAACTAGTATCGATATTAAAAGGCGACTTCATATGGTCAAATCCTGATTGCCAAATCAGTTAGGCATTGTATCCCTCATCATTCATCATCATCATCATCATCAGCCTATACTAGTCCACTGCTGGACATAGGCCTCTCCCAAGACACGCCACTCAGCCCGATCTTCGGCTTTTCGCTTCCATCCACCGCCAGCTGTCCTACGTATATCGTCACTCCATCGAGCCTCAGGGCGTCCTACGCTACGCTTGCCAATACCCGGTCTCCACTCTAGAACACGTCTACCCCAGCGGTTATCGGTTCTGCGACATATATGTCCAGCCCATTGCCACTTCAGCTTGCTAATACGCTGAGCTATGTCAATGACTTTAGTTCTCTGGCGAATTACTTCGTTTCCCTCATCATTACTGAGCCATAAGTCACAGAAGTCCAATAAGGCAGTGTACACAAGTGCATCTTTTCAAGGACCTTAATTTTCCTGTTACTAACATACCTAAAGTATGCTCTTGCTCGTACAGCATCAATATCATATTCCTCTTCCTACGAACGGAATTCCGAATTAGATTTTTTTTATGTTTGATTGGCTTGGTGTTTGACCACAGCTCACCTGATGTTAAGTGACAGTGTGGTTGGAGATGGTAAAATCATTTAGCCTGGAATGGAACTGCCTCTCAAGTGCGGCTGCCTGAACACACTGTTATATGCTTACGGCTTTCAACATGAGGCCGAAACTAGCCGTTTTTATAAGTTAAATAAATAAAATAATAAATAAATATCACAGGACATTACACACAGCGCCATCTGACCCCAAACTAAGCAAAGCTTGTGCTATGGAAGACAGATAACTGATAGAATACTTAAATACTTTTTTTTTTGTAAATACATACTTATAATATATACAGTACACCCAAGTTGTCCCATTGCTGAGCACGGGCCCTTCTTGCCGTAGTCCACCACATTGGCCAAGTGCGGGTTTGCACATTTCACACAGAACTTATCTTTTTAAGAACTCTCCGACATGTATGCTTCCTCACGATGTTTTCCTTCACCGTTTAACTAAGAAAAGACAGAGATACGTGCTGTGGGATTCGAACCCAGAACCTTCTGATTAGAAGCCAGACAGTCACCAACCTACGCTACCGAAACTTCGCAAACGGAATAACCTACTTGAAAGTAAAAAAAAATAAAAGAAAAATATCAAAAAAAACAAAACCTATATTTACACGACCCTGTACAACTTACGTTATCTAGTGTTGTATCTTCTTCTACCAAAAAAGTAAGAAAATGGCGATGAGAACACCCAGAGAAACAACATGACTAGAATAACAACGGACACGAGACCTTCCCACCTGTTCAGGTCCAGAGCTCGCGACGCCAAGTTCAGGACCTGGGGGCACTCGCAGGGGCGGACATTATTTAGTTTTTCTTCCATTAGCTTCATGGTTTTGCCTTCCAGTTCACGTTTCAGGGCTAACAAGTTTTCTAAAGACGACGCACGTTTGATGTCCCTCACGTTACTTGTACCCGTGGAGTGTATGTCTTGTGGCTGGATGCCGTTCATCTTTTCCTCATCGTCCAGGCCTCTGTGCAGTGTGTCCGGATCAACTGTGGCCATCGCAGTCATGCTCTGCTGTAAAGTTGCACTCTTCGCTGTCAGATTCGCTTTTGATTTTTTAGAATCGACCGAGTTGCTGCGTCTCTTCGATTTTTTCTCTGATTTCTGATTTTCTGATTGTTTGGATGCTACGTTTTTTCGGGATAATTTCGGACTGAGTACTGTGATGGATTTGGAAAGGTTCTTATGGGACTGTGGTGAGGGACCTAGATTTTTCTTGCTGGTAGATGTGCCTGTGGAAGAGATGTAGGAAGTTAGGTTGTGATGAGGAAGGAAAGGATGGATTAAGGATGCGTGCACCATTATTTAATAAAAGACAGCGTTTGCCTCGATTTCAAGTCGATTCAAATATTCTTTTCATTTTCTCATTTTGCATTGCCCGCACTACAAGAACGAAATACGACGAATTCACTAGCTAATAGGTTTAAAATACTAAGCCCTACTCCAGAATTAGCGACTGAAGCACTACATTCGATTTAAACCCAATTCAAAGCACACACGCGAAGTATTAGTGTGTCTGCTGAATTCTTGTCAACTATGTGTTAAATGTTCAATATCAACTTTGTTTCCAGCCCGTAACGACTCAAGTTTTAAAGTGTTTGAGCCTAATTCGCCTCGATGCAAAGCCTTCGCTCCGACTTAGCGAGACGTGATTTGAGAACATTTCTTAATTAAAAGTTACGCAAACTTTTGCGAACAAGCCGAATGGTCGATGTAAATATAAGATTGTGGTTGCTTAACAACTTTTCTACTACCAACGAATATAGATGAAGATCTCAAACTATACCAACAATCTAAGTTACAGGGATAATGAATATACCAACCAACCTTAACCTACCAACCTATATATCGACTTGGTGGTAGATCTCCTTAGCAGGAGGTCGTCTAGGTAGGTACCACCGCAGTATCAGTTATTCTGCCGCTAAGCAGTAGCGTGTAAACATTACTGTGTTCCGGTTTGAAGGGTACTGCAGCTAGCGAAATTACTGGGCTGTTGAGACTAACCATCGAAAGTCTCAAAGTAATGAGCGCCAAAGCAGCGATGCCCTGGACTTTGTTTTGTTGCTCAAAGTTCTGTGTATCGCTGCAATGGTCATGGGCAGGCGTTATCTCTTACCATCGAGCGTCTCGTTCGTCTCATTACTTTTTCACATTAAAAAAAAAAAAAAAACAACCTTACGAAATAGATTAAAATAATGTAGGTACTACTTTAGTATCTCCATTTCACTCGTGCGACGGAGGTCTGGTTGTATTTAATACAAGTAAGAAAAATCACTTAATACTACGATTTGTAGTAACATTGTTCCTTTGGAATCATAAACCTTTTGCAGCGATGATAGTTCAGTGTTTAGCGCGGTCGGTTCGCGCGCCGATGGGCGTGGTTTCAAACCCCAACAATGAGTTTAAGTTGCCGGTGAAGGAAAACATCATGAAAAAACCATAGCATCGTGGTAGGGTACTCTCTAGTACTAGACTAACAAGCTACAACCCTGAAATTTAAAAACTACCGCCTAAAATCTAACGGTGTATTCCAGCAGTCTCACTTGAGAGCTAGTTCCATTCCGGGGTATGTGTGTTTACCATCAACGGACACACCGTTACATAACATCAGATGAGCTCTGGTCAAACACCTGGTAAAAAAAACCTAGATATATACCTTGAACATTCAAAATCAACTTCCGCAAAGTAACGCCTGAATCAATCAATTATCATTAAAAAAAAACTTTATTTATACTTGTGTTCATAAACTACTTTAAATAAAATTACTTAAATTACTAGAAAGTGCGTCAGTTAAACACAGGTGGTTGACTTATTAATTGCCGCAAGTGTAGCTTTAGCATTTAGCCGAGAAAATCATAAAATTTACATTTGCACGAATCCAGTCGCTGTGGTACGAAAACTCGCCAAAGAATTTTTCATGCCACTGCTAAGCTAGCATCGGGTGCCATTATTGTAGTGGGATAGAGTCCCAACTATTTTTATTGCCAAAGACCTCTCGCGTGATGCCCCAGACAAAAGCACAACGCAAGAAAAAAAAATGTTTTTTTTTTTAAGTAACTCAACTTACTTTTACATAATTACAAAATCAACTTTCGCATTCTAAAAGGTTAGTCTTTAAATTTTTAGTACAGATAGCTGCATACCCATCATCCAAGTATGCGCAGAAAGAATTTATGAATGACTATGTGTGGTTCGTGTTATGGAGAAAAATGGCGACGATGACGAGTTTATCATCAATATATTTTTTACCAAAACCGTTTGATCACGAAGAAGTAACAGACAGACAGAATTATTTTTGATTTGATATTAGTTACGATTAGGATAATAATTCCCGATTGGATTGTACATTAATTGATAAATTGATCACACGGTGGAGTCAACGCGGAATGCCACCTACTGGTGCCAGCGACTGGCTTCATGTAAATTAACTACACTTGCCATGAAGCCTGCGTAATACAATTGTTTACACCAATATAAACTTCAAACCAGCTGTTGCGAAACCGGATTAATTGTTCCAAGGGCTGAAGGCAGTTCAAGGCTGTCCTTGTAACTTGGGCGGATGAAACCGCGTCGTAATGGGATTTATTTCGCCACCGAGATTAAACCAACTACTTATTTGTACCGAACTGTGACGTCGCGAGCATTTCGTCTTCACTAATACTAGATAAATTTTAGTTGAAATATTATTATAGGCCTTGATAATTATGTAAATAGTTTCACAGAGAATAGGTAACAAGCATTTCTATCCTCACTCATTATTTTATGCATCCCTTCTTAAAAAATATTATTTCCCGATATTTTTGTAGTTTTCTCTGATCTCGCTTTCTACTTTTTTCCATTCTCTTGCCACTAAAAGGCGCCCTTTAAGCTCGACAGATAATCCAATGTAAGACAAAACTTCCAAGTAAAAATAGAGCTGTTTGTAGCGAGTGTTATTTCATCTGCGACAGTACTTACTGAGAAAATGAACAATGTAACCTTTTATTACAAAAGGGAATAAAGCCCGTTTCTAGGCAAGAAATGAACGTTCTGAAATTCGATCAAGAAAGCTTATAAATAAATAAACAGCTTTTATTGAATGTTACGTAGGTGGCGGTACCATTGAACTGTGGCCTTGAGTGATGTTCAATTGTGTTCGGTTAGTTTTAGAAATTGGCTGTTTTTTTCCTGACTCAGGGGATTGTGGCGTCGGTCGTACATTGTACATTTGCACGAATTATTGACAGCCCCGTTGGCTCATTGGTAGTATATCTGCCTTGAGAACTGTAGGGCGTGGGTTCGATTCCCACTCGGCCCAAACATTTTGTGAATAAACAAATGTTTGTTCTGTGTATGTATTTACAAAAAAAAATATTATGTATTCTATCAGTTATCTGACTTCCATCACACAAGCTCTGCTTAGTTTGGGGTCAGATGGCGCTGTGTGTAATGTGCTATGATATCTATTTATTTATTTCAAATATTCGGACCCGGATTTCTCTGCGATTTGATTTTGAATATTATATCGGTCGTGCTCTACATAAAAATATAAATAGAATAGATAAATGATGACAAGGAAAGATTGAATCACGAGAAATGTGGCAATAAATCGCGAACGGTACAGTACGCCGCACGTACATTCGTTTGGGAGTCGCAAATGTGATTTACAACTTTTAATACGAGTCAGTTCGGAGCCCACATATGTATATGCCACCCTAAAAACTCGATAAGGTTTATCCCGGGTCCATTTCTTAGAATCTTCACGGTAGGTGAAACTTTTATAATTTTTTTTATTCTCATAAAAGTTATCAATATTTAGGTTATTTGGTGGTAGATCTCCTTAACAGGAGGTCGTCTAGGTGGGTACCACCGCAGTACCAGTTATTCTGCCGCCAAGCAATAGTGTGTAAACATTATTGTGTTCCGGTTCGAAGGGTACTGCAGCTAGCGAAATTACTGGGCTGTTGAGACTAACCATCGAAAGTCTCAAAGTAATGAGCGCCAAAGCAGTGATGCCCTGGACTTTATTTTGTTACTTAAAGTTCTGTGTATCGCTGCAATGGTCATGGACAAGCGTTATCTCTTACCATCAGGAGAGCGTCTCGTTCGTCTCATTACATTTAACATTCAAAAAAAAGTTCAAAAATGGTTAAAAAAAACAAACAATAACAAACTTGAAAATAAAATATAGCTCGGCACTATGAGGTAACAGCCATTACTAAATATACAATGTGTGACAGGTACAATCTAGATTAAATTTTTCCCTACCGAATCTATATTTCAAGCCTAAATAAACATATTTCACGTGTTCCTCGATTCTCAGGTCCGCTATAAATATTCATCGAACCGGGGTTGGGCATTAGTGTCGCAACGAGTGTTACTTAGTATTTTATTTACGGATACTTTGCTCGATATTTAGGAGCTGCTTTGGACCTCGTACGAACCTTGAACTCGTTGACTTTTACTTTCATTCTCACTCGTATGTCTAAACGACCACCTCACCTCACCTTCACTTGACATCAGGTGAGCTGTGGTCAAACACCTAGCCTGTCAACCAATATATAAAAAAAAAAAACAAAACAAGCAGACAAACGAATACTATGGAGAACCTTGATAAATCACGTAGTATGTGAGCCATAAGCCGAATATAGATATAGGGCGAAGAGTATCAAATCGACCAAGAGATTTTGGATACCTCAACAAAGGGATGTCCAACGGTATTAAAAGTCTATGCCGCGACTTGGATTTGGACTGTTGATAGATTTGTGCTTTTTTATTATAATTATTTATTTTTATGTACAAGTAATAAGATGAACGAGACGCTCTCCTGATTGATGTTAAGAGATAACGTATGTCCATGACCATTGCAGTGATACACAGAACTTTGAGTTATAAAACAAAGTCCAGAGCACCGTTGCTTTTTTTTTTTTTTTTATTATTTATTGATACACAAAACAGAACATATTCAGAACAGATACATAATTTGCTAGGTACAGTTTCGAGCCAGACTATATACCTAAACATGTGTATACAACATGACTATAAATTTAGAAGCATTTAACTAACATTTAAAATCTAAGATATTTAGTTATTGAATATAAAGTTATACGATGCAGCTTTAGTATTCATTACTTTCGAGACTTTCAATAGTTAGTCTCAACAGCCCTGTAGCTAGCTTATTGCAGTACCCGTACAGAACACAGTAATGTCAACAGTTTACACACTACTGCTTGGCGGCAGAATATCTGGTAAAGCGGTGGTACCTACCTAGACGACCTCCTGCAAAAGGATACCTACCACCAAGTAAAAAAGTTTATTGGTATTGAAGGTTGCAGCTAGCGATATTACTATTGAGACTTACCATCAGATGTCTCAAAGTAATGAACGCCGAAGCAGCGATGCCCTGGACTTTGCTTTGTTACTCAAAGTTTTTGGTAGTCATAGATCATAACTAATAGGAGAGCGCTTAGTCTCATTACTTGTACATATAAAAGACTATTTTCTAAACCGTAATAGGTAGTCATAAAAGCTGTAATCAGCATCATCATTAGCTTGTATCGACCCTCTGCTATAATATATCTTTTCATTTCAGTATATTTTTCATACGCGCCCTGATAACCTTAGCGAACTAAAGCCAATACCACCTAATCCCTGAAACGTTGGACGTTCGCCAAAAATACTAAATTTGATATACGAGTAGGTACTACGTTTGCTAATAGGATTAGGCAGCGCAAACAATGTCTGACGTGTCGCTGGAAGATACGCCGACGACGCGACGCTAGCACGCTCGTGACACCCCATGTTTTTACTTCTCTGCATTTCAAGTTTAAGATACTATCTTTGTCAAGAGTAACCTTCAGGCTTGACTGCTTTTTGCAAACTTATTCGCTAGACAATATCCGTGTACCAGCCTTGGACCTACGATATTACCGAACCAGAACAAGGCTTGACATTGTACTTGGGAAAGAATATGTCTTTTTGATGTTAGAGTAATGAGACGGAAGGGACGCTCTCCTGATGGTAAGAGATAAAGCATGCCATTACTCAGAACTTTGAGTAGCAAAACAAAGTCCAGGGCATTGCTGCTTTGGCGCCTATTACTTTGACATATACGATGGTAAATCCCAACATCACTGTAACTTCGCTAGCTGCAGTACCAGTTGCCTGTCGTTTACCAGTTGCCTGCTAGTTCAACCGAAGCAGTTTTGTACACTACTGCTACGCGGCAGAATATCTGATACTTATATTTTTAACGTTTTTTAATATTAATGGCAAAATCACCTGTAAATTTCGTGTTATCAATAAAATACTAGTATCCGTACCAACCTAGATGAGTAAAATTTGTTACCTGGCTGTGCATGCGGCCTGGACTCCGGGAAGTCCTTGGGCGAGAGCGGCTCGGTGCCCCTGGAAACCACCTTCCGCAGGTACTTGTTGTACCCGGGGTCTGCTTCCGACCACTGGTTCAGCTCCTTAATGCCGTCCGCGTGGACTCCCGCCATGAAAGATTCGATGAGCTCTTTGCCTGTTCAAAAATATGAGGAAATATAGATCTATGCGCAGATATGGTATGCCAGGCAGGTTCCTGGAAAGGAGCGACGAGGAGAGAAAGACTATTTTGAAGATTTATTTCATGTCGCGTGTGAATCGGTTTCTTCTAGGCAAGCGTGCTCCACTGTAGACCGCATCTTCGCTTAACATCAGGCGGGATGGCAGTCAAACGCAAGCCTATGTATTATAAAAAAAAAAAACAAAAATGTTCCCTTGTTGGCGTGTAATTTTTAGTAAAAGTATTCTATCAGCTATATGGTTTCCATAATTCAAGCTTTAGTTAGTTTGGGGCTAGATGACGCTGTGTGAAATGTCTTACGATATTTATTTATTTTATTGACAGGTTTTATACATACTCGTAAGTAGATATACACATACCAATACAATCTTAACTTAAGTAAGATAAACATTTCTTTGTTAGATTTTATTGGCACCGCGCTCTTACCCTTGGCAATGTTGGCAGCGTACTGCTTCATGGCAATCTTCTCGACAGTGCTCTCCAGTCCGAAGAAATTGATCACGTCAAGCAGCGCGCTCTGCTCGAAACAAGTCCATTCGGAGTTCTCGGGATGTACCTGTGATGAAAAACCTATTATTTCATAGGGCCGCCTTACACGTTCAATCATGATTACGATCCGCGATCCGCGATCCGCGATCATGATTTCAAAATTTCTAGATATTATGCGATCCGGAGCATCAGTCCGTCAATCCGCTTCGTACACGATCAGTCTGGATCGCGATCATTGATCGCGGATCGCGGATCGCGGATCGCGCGCTACGTGTACGGGCTGCCATACCTTCAGCTTTTGTAATATGATGCTACGTTCGCTGTCTATCACAGCAGCTGGGGTAACTGCTTAAAGCGAGCTCGATAAGTGTTTAAATAAATATTGACATTCTTTTTTTTCCGATCGCATAATTTCACGAAATTCAGCTGTTAAGTGGCCAGCTCGATCACGTGATTTAACACCGCTGGTTTTTTTTTTAGGGTTATGTGAAAGACAGTCTATACGGAGCCAATCAAATCGATAGCAGCCTTAAAACTCAAAATTCGTGAAGTAATTAACGATATAGACCCACCATTGTGTCTTAAAAACTTTGATGAAAGAATCGACACCTGTATATAACCGAGGTCGTGGTGGACATTTATCCTACATCATTTTTCATTCATAAACCTTACTTTTTTTTATGCAATAAAAGTTTGAATCATTGTTATCTAAATTTATAAATTTATTGTTTTAAATTTTTTTTTTTTTTAAATATCGCAGGACATTACACACAGCGCCATCTGACCCCAAACTAAGCAGAGCTTGTGCTATGGAAGACAGATAACTGATAGAATATTTAAATACTTTTTTTTTTTTTTGTAAATACATACTTATAATACATACAGTACACCCAGACACAGAACAAACATCGATGTTAGTCACACAAATGTTAGTCCTGAGTGGGAATCGAACCCACGCCCTTCAGCTCTCGAAGCAGACACACTACCAATGAACCAACAGGGCTGTCTTGATTTACAAAACAAAGTTCTTGTCGAAACCCCCTTTATTAGTAGGATTTATAATATTAAATACACAAGTCACATAGGCAAGTGAAGGACAGTTTAATCAAAGTGGCTGAAAATTGAGAATTCTGAAATTTTAGAAACAACAACAAACAGGCAAACTGAAAATATTAGATATTGTCCTTTGACTGTATTTTTATATAAGTTCCTATTAATCTCTATATAGTATAAAACAGAGTCGCTTCCCGCCGTCTGTACGCTTAGATATTTTAAACTACGCAACGGATTTTAATGCGGTTCCCAACAATAGACAGAGTGATTCAAGAGGAATGTTTATATGTATAATACTACATGCATAATTATGCACCACATTAGTCTACATTGCACCCGTGCGAAGCTCGGGGCGGGTCGCTAGTCCATCTATACAATTATAAAGAGGAAAGATTTGATTGATTGTTTGTAATGAATAGGCTCCGAAACTACTGAACCGATTTCAAAAATTCTTTCACCGTTGGGATGCTACACTATCCCCGAGTGACATAAGCTACTTTTTATCCCTATATTCCTACGGGAACGGGAACAACGCGGGTGAAACCGCGTACGCTTGTATGTTATAAATGTGTAACAAACTTTGTTAACATTAACTTTGTTTTCATGTTATTAAGAGAAGGATTTTGTTAAATAAATAAACTAACAAACAAGAAAATACATTTCTAATTAAACTAGTGGGAGTAATTGCGTAGCATTGCACCATAATTACATACTAAACACACACAATTTTGAAACGTTCGTAGCGATGATAGCTCAGTGGTTAGCGCGGTAGGTTCGCATGCCGAAGGGCGTGGGTTCAAACCCCAACAATGAGCTTGAGCTGCCGGTGAAGGAAAACATCGTGAGGAAACCATAGCATGGTGGTAGGGTACTTTAGTACTCGGCTGGCTAGCTACCACCCTCGAGATGAAAATCTGCCGCCTAACATCTAACGGTGTGTTCCGGCAGCCTCACTTGAGAGCCAGTTCCATTCCAGGCTAGGTGTGCTTTACCATCTTCGACCACACCTTCACTTAACATCAAGTAAGCTGTGGTCAAACACCTAGCCTGTCAAACATTAAAAAAAACCAAATACATACATACAATGTGACAACAATGTGACTCGATATATGGGAAATCGATTTGAAACTTTAGTCCTTGAAACATTCATCAGTTATGTGAGAATATAACCGATGCGCATGTCTATGCAACTAATTACGTATTAGATAGAAACGATTAAAGTAATTACTCTAACATTACAAGTCATAACAACATTCGTACACACAATACTACACTTTATTCCAGTATCGCTAAAGACGAAAATAAAGTAGTCAGTGCGAAGAACATAATTTCGCTGCGTATATAGTGGATTCGTAACTTTTTTTATAACGTAACTAATCTAGCGACCTACCCCGGTTCGCGTGCGCGTATTTCGGCTACTTGGTTATAAAACATCGTTTTTCTCTAGATATACAAAAGTTTACTAGGACTTTTTTTTTGAAGCTCCACATTAGCAACTACAATAATGAATTCATCAATTTACAATCTTAATTAATGCTAAATGTTTTGCTTTTTCAAGGAAGCACAACATGCCATTTTTTAATTCAAATTTTAAATATTTAAAACATATATAAACATAATTATATATCTACACTAAATATTTATTAAAAAAGGTAAGATTTGATTTTTGTTTGTTTGTATTGAATAGGCTCCGAAACTACTGGACAGATCTGAATAATTCTTCCATCACCAGAATGCTACATTATCACTCAGTGACATAGGCTTTATTTATATTGTTAATCGAGTGTTGTTTTCCCGTGCGAAGCCGGGACGAGCTGCTAGTATTTATACATGTAGGTCAATTATCATATTGTAATTGTTTAGTTTTTTAATCTGTCTTTGGCATCTTGTTATTGACCAAGATATCGAGAGAAGCCATTGGTTCCCGATGCATAGTTATCACTAGCTCGGAGCCTGAAAACAAATTAATCTTAATCTGTAGCTCAATAAGTCACAAGCGGCCTTAACGTCAAAAGCGAACTCTTCCAGGCATGAAAATACGTTACTAACTAAGAACAGACGAGAGACGGGGTAACATCCACCGATATATTAAAAAAAAAACATATTTGTGACAAAGAAAGTTGAAAGAAAATGTTTGGAAATAAATAAAAGTTTGAAACTGTTCTAGAATTCTAGATGGCAATCTTTTACAATCTGAGTTGTTTGTTTTCTCTCAAGGGGACAATTCGTGTCAACGAACTTACTGCTAGACAGAAATATGTATATTAGCTGAGAGATTCCTATCGCAGATTCTGAATCTATTGTCTATGGAAGCATCAATTGTAAAGATTTAAAATAAATTATAAGTAGGTACAGTTTTTTTTTTTCAAAAGATTTTACTAGTAAACATTTTTGCATGTCCCTAGTCACAAGATTTACACGTGTAGTGTAATGGATAGAATCAACGAACAAATTAAACTATTAAAATTCTTTCACATTGTAATAATAAATGTAACTTTATGTTTTTTTTAACACGGATAAGTCCGCGTTTGTCCACCCACACGCCAGAGATGAAGCACGTAGACTCAGGACAACAGACAGCCCTGTTGGCTCATTGGTAGTATATCTGCCTTGAGAGCTGTAGGGTGTGGGTTCGGTTCCCACTCAGGGCAAACCTTTAGTGAATAAACAAATGTTTGTTCTGTGTCTGGGTGTTCTGTACGTATTATAAGTATATATTGACAAAAAAATAGTATTTATGTATTCTATCAGTTATCTGACTTCCATCACAGCTCTGCTTAGTTTGGGGTCAGATAGCGCTGTGTGTATAGTCCCACGATATTTATTTATGTATTCATCAAAAAAGTAATTTTACGAGTATTTTCTCAGTTATCCATTTGTCAGTGTTCCCATAAAACAGGCTTTGCTTAGTTTTTGGTTAGATGGCGCTATGTGAAAAATCCTAAAAAGTCCATTTTTTTTTACAAAAAACAATTATAGCGTGATAAGTTTTATGAACAAAAACAGAACGGCCATTATTTGGTCGATGTGGTGTGGGAACTTAATAATTAATTTATTGCAACCTTAAAGTATTTAATGTCTAGGTGGCTACAGCAACAGCAAAATAACAGATCAGAAAGTAACTATTATTGACATATGTTATGATTTTGATATTTTTAAATATGAATAGAAAAATGACCTGTAACTTTGGTGTTATTAATAAAAGATTTGTATTATTTAATCTGTGCTGAAAACACCACCAACCCCACAAATACAAAGCACGGTAAAAGGTAAACATATGAGGGTATGAAACAATTAAAATTAAAGTAAACTTGTGAAGAGAATCCTGTTTTGGTTTGATTAAAAAGTTTTTTTTTTGGGGAAACCGGAGCTTACCTACTTTTCTAATTAGTCCTAAATACATTTAATTTTAAACAGACCCTGATATACATACTGCGTTGCAGGATTTCAAGGACAAAGTCAATTTAAACGAATCAATGTATAAAGCGAACAACGTCGATCCTATGAGAAATAGATGTTATCATGAAAGTAGGTTCAAACACTAAAATTTGACTACTGAAAAATAACGCTCTAAAAAGTATAAAACCAGAAAACATTCTCATTTATACATTAAAAATACCCGGCTGTATCAGGGTACAGTTGGGTTACATGCATAGGATTGCACCTACTGAAACACCCTCAGTGGCTTTCATCTTTGCCCACCGGTGCGCTAACACACTAATGATCCTCAAATCTGACCTCCGTAAACCCAAAGGTCCCCTTTAAATCGTCTCTTACGATAGGCAGGGTACCGAAACCGTTATCTAAGTCACCGGCTCCAGGGCTAAGGCGTATGCCATCTACCCTAACAAAACAATACATTCTATCAGCAGTAAGCGATCATAACCTTTGGGGCAAAAACAAAACAGCACTATGAATATGAAACTAAAGTCGGAGTGTACAAAACAAAGCTTCCCGCCGTCGGTACGCTTAGATCTTTTTTACTACGCAACGGATTCTAATGCGGTTTCCATCAATAGACAATGAAATTAATCATTTTGCCGGGGCGGCTCATTAGTTTGATACAATTAAACGTGAGTAAAGCCTGCAAAGTAAAACAACAATATGACTTTATGCCCTCCCATATTCAATTTAATGTCACATTTCCTACAACCAGCGTACAATCAATACGCTTCTAATGATACCTCATTTGTCAAACTATGATAAATAGTTTAGCAGCTATAAGGAAACACATGAACATACCGGTCAAATTTATAAACATCCCTTTTTGCTTCAACGTAGTCGGATAAAAAGACAACTGTACTCACATAGTATCGGCATTTCTCGACAACGCAGACCCTGGAGGCGAAGGTTTCGTTCGTGGCTTCGATTACTAGCACTCTATTCTTCAAGTCCAGATGGTTCTTCTGAGTGAAGAAGATGAAGTCGACGCCGATCATCTGCATGGAAGAAACAATAATGATGAACGAGTGGAGTGGTACATTGATATTATAAATTAGAAAGTTATATGGTTAGGTAATTAAGAGATGAATTACATTTTACTTGGCGGTAGATCTTTTTGGCAGGATATCGTCTAGGTAGATACCACCGCAGTACCAAAAATTCTGCCGCCAGCAGTAGTATGTAAACGTTACTGTGTACGAAATTAAAGGTCTGTTGAGACTGGCCACCGAAAGTCTCAAAATAATAGGCGATAAAGCAGCGATGTCCTGGACTTTCTATTACCGGACGGCTAGGCAGACTAGGCCTAAGCGCCATCGATACATGGTGGACATTCCCCACGTACGGACTAAGCGCTTCGATTCCACATTCTTCATACGCACAGCGAGGATGTGGAACTCTCTGCCGGCGTCTGTTTTTCCCGTGAAGTACAATTTGGGTGTCTTCAAATCTAGAGTAAACAGGTTTTTTTCTAGGTAAGCGTGCTTCATCTTGGACTGCATCCTGCTTAACATCAGGCAGGGTGTAGTCAAACGCTAACCTATTATGTATAAAAAAAGAAAAAAAAAATACTATAAAGTTCTGTGTATCACTGCAATGGGCATGCGTTATCTCTTACCATTAGGACAACGTTTCATTACTTTTACATAAATTAAAAAAAGTTATACAATATACAATATCACCTTTGACAACCAATTTCTGCAATTATCGAGGTTTTCTGTCAAGAACCAAATGAATGATCCCACAAACAATGTGGGCTTAATCTATAAGAGTCTTTCCATTTCGCCTAAGCTTGTTCAAAATTATTCTAACCCAAACTACGACTCGACTAATATCTATAAAGTATACAATTCTTCGTCGATCCTAATGGTAACGAGCCAAAACTACGTAACGCCATAAAATAATTTCTGCGAGCAGAAAATGTTATCCAAACTAATCCCGATTTCCAGAAACTAGGATCAAAGTCCATCCCGGATAATTGGCTAGAAATGTCTGCGAAAACAAACATACTTAATCCTTGGCAATCAGCCACCCACGCCACGCCATTCCGCCGCTGATTTAACATGTTTATTCTACAGGTACAGATTTAGACTGGATACCACGTACTGAGGCTTGAGAGATACTAACTTCTATAAGGAGCAAGATCGAAGGTAAACGACGCGCTAGGAAAAGGAAACTCTTGGTTGCGGAACATCTGGAAGACGATGAGTGTAAGAGCGAGCGTAGAGCAACTTTTCCGCTTGGCTCAAGGCAGAGAGGTGTTCCTTATGCTGAGGTGAGCCCCTATATTGTAACTGATAAACTATTTTCGAACTGAAAAACAAAAACAAACAAACTGAGACATTGTTTGTTTTTGTTACAAAATAAAATCATTTTCTTTTCTTTCTTTCTTTCGCTAAGCTTTCTTTTTTATGTAAAAGTAATGATACGCTTTCCTGATTATAAAAGATAACGCATATAGCCATTGCAGCAATACACAGAACTTTGAGCAACAAAATAAAGTCCAGGGCATCGCCGCTTTAGCGCTCATTACTTTCGACGGTCAGTCTCAACAGATCTGTAATTTCGCTAGCTGTTATACCATTCAACCTAGAAGCACAGTAAGCCTTGAAGTAGATGCACTACCAATTGAGCTATCTGGGCAGAACACAATGGTCTCGTGTCTCAAATTTCAGGTCAATTTTCTTCTGACTTCTAATACTGCTGATAGAGTAATTCGGATATTCCGTTATTTACTATAAAAATAAGCACCAGTAGTGATGGAATGTTTACTTTCGCGTTTTGTATATTATGAAAGTAAATATTATTCGACTATACGCAGTAAAATTGAACAAGTTAATCAAAATGTGTACTGTAAGAATTTGAAGTGACGTGTTATGATACAGCCTTATTGTGCAATGTCTTTACAAGCCATCATCATCATCATCATTACCGCTCTCAACTCTTTTCCGAACGAAACCCTTTTTTATTACAATTATTTAAAAATAATGAGACGAACGAGGGCCTATCCTGATGGTAAAATATAATTAAATTAAATTTAAAATAAACAAATTAAGTTCAAGGTGTCGCTGCTTCGGCGCTCATTACTTTGAGACATTCGATAGTTAATCTCAACAGCCCAGTAATTTTGCTAAGTACATTTCAAATCGGAACATAGTAATGTTTACACAGCTTGGTGGCAAAATATCTGGTACTGCGATGGTACTTACCTAGACGACCTCCTGCTAGGGAGATCTACCACCAAGTAAACTATCTCCAACCTACAATCTAATAACCTACATACTTTAGTTCTGAAATAGTCAAAGTATTTTTAAGAACAACACACTATTAACAGACGTGCAGATGCCGATCCGAACACGGCGAATCAAGAAGACTAAATTAAAGAAAATAAACTCCTTATCATTATGGCGTAGTGGCGGCGGTAGCGGTCGCCGTGATAACAAATAAACATGTTTCTTTTTATATAAAAATAATGAGACAAACAAAACGTACGCCTAATGGTTAGAGATAACGCCTGTCCATTGCAGCGGTACCTAAAGCCTTGAGCCTTGCACACCCAATACTGGGTAAGTATGGTTTAAGCGACGTTTTATTTATGAACCAACATTTTGTAGCAAATAAACACATTTTGATTTCGAGTAACATAACATAATTCTTGTCATCGCTACTTTTTTAGGTCTTATCATTTGAGACATTGAAATATGTAATTCGGTATGTAAAGTTTTTTTTTTTGTATTTATTTTATATTTTTTACTGATAGTAAACTTTATTTTATGAAACTAATTTGAATATTTTGGCTTTCTATGTGGTAGTTTAATTCTAATACATTTTCAAACTTTTTATAGTTATGACGTCATAACATTGGCTGAATATGTAAAATATGTACCTTTTTAGGCACTGAAAGAATCCTTATAATACAGCCAAGGACATGACGTCATTAGAAGTTAATTGAAAGTCAAATTTATTTTATGTATTTTATTAAAATAAACCCCGTCTCATAGTTTAAAGAGTTTTAAACGGAAAAATCATGTACAGGAATGTAATATTTCGAAATTGTTTTGGAATCAGCAAAGTATTTTTTTTCTTTACATACCGAATTGTGTTTATCACCGGGCCATATTGCAATTGGCCGCAACTTCGAGGTAAATAAACAAAACTATTTTCACAATATTTTATGCGCGATTAAGGCCCGGTGATATGCATCATCACTTTTGCGACTTAACTAAGTCGCAAAAGTTTAAAAATTTCATGTTTTTTTTTTTTCATTTTACAACATGATCTTAGTGGGAATCAGATAACTGATGTAATGTTAACTTTGTTTCCCACAAAATGTTTGTCCTGGATGGTCGAATACCATACCCACGCCCTACAGCTCTCTAAAGCAGATTTACTGCCAACAGGGCTATCAAAGATTGAGACATACAACGGTTAGTCTCAATAGTACTCTAGCTAGCTAGTGTCGCTAGCTAGCAGTACCTTTCAAATTGAAATACAGTAACGTTTCCACACACTAGTCTTTGGCGGTACAATATCTAAGACTAAAAGACCTATAGAGATTTACCACCAAGCACAGGGATCGCCAACCTTTTTGAGACGAAAGAGCCAAAAGTTACAATTTACAAAATTTCCCAATTTTTAAGCGACTTATTTTACAATACAATTTTTTTTTTTTTTTTTAAAATCAACACCTATAAATACTTCGTTTAACTTTTTACGTATGGAACTGGAGAGCCGCAATTTTACATCGAAAGAGCCGCTTGAGGCTGCGAGCCGTAGATTACTGACCCCTGTCCTACCTAGTAGGTCTGTCAAAATTGAACAACATTTTTATGAGTTTAAATATTTAAAAAACAGGTTATTTGTAACTAAACCAGTTGGGAATATTAATATGTTTTACGCGATACTGTATCAGTCATGGCGATGCTTTAATTAATCAGCAATAATGAAGGCCATCAATATTCATATCTGATAGCAATTTTTGTGCGTCATTGTATAACAAGCACTATGATTAAAGCAGCACCTCCCATATCTACCATGATATGAAAGTTTAACGATGATTTGTGAAATTTCTCTTCGCTTTGTAAGTTTTAACGTAAATCAATATTATATTTTTTACTCTCTTAACCTAGACGTTGTTTGTTTCACTTTCAGTCTTTGGGGTTACGGTTGTCTTAAAGGAACGTAGAAGTCACGTATCTTTTTTTATGTTTGACAGGCTAGGTGTTTGACTACAGCTCACCTGATGTTAAGTGACGGTGTGGTCGATGATGGTAAAGCACACCTAGCCCGGAATGGAACTGGCTCACAAGTGAGGCTGCCGGAACACACCGTTAGATGCTTGGCAGCAGATTTTCAACTTGAGGGTGGTAGGTAGCCAGCCGAGTACTAGAAAGTACCCTACCACCATGCTATGGTTTCCTCACGATTTTTTCTTTCATCGGCAGCTCAAACTCATTCTTGGGGATGAACACACGCCCTTCGGCATGCGAATCTATTGCGCTAACCACTGAGCAATCATCGCTACAAATCTCAGATCAGACCCCACTTGCCCTGACCATATAATCAAATTTATTATGTGAAAGTAATCTAATGGGACGAACGAGACGCTCTCCTGATGGTAAGAGATAACGCTTGAACTAATACGAAAACATTCATGATCATTGCGGCTGTACCCAAAATTTTGAGCACCTTGCACTAAGTTACAATAATATAATTTAAGAAGTTTTTTTCACCTTTTTGATCAAGTATGGTGCTTCGACGTTGAGCTGGCAGCGCCTGGATGTGTGCCGCTGCGAGTCGTCCGCCGACCAGCTGTCGTCGGTGATGAGGCACTCCACGACCACGGGAATCTGCGGGCAGTTCGGAAACCGTCGCTCGTACGCCTGCAACAAGGAGAGATACCCGTTTTAGTCAATTTGATTCCATCTGCCACTTTTACTACCGGACAGCTAGGTGGGCATGGCCAAGCGCTATCTGTACATGATGTAGGTACGTACTAAACTACTACTAAGTACTACTAAACACTTCCACATTTTTAGGGCTCCGTACCTAAATGGTAAAACGGGACCCTAATACTAAGACTCCGCTGTCCGTCCTTCTGTCTGTCTGTCCGTCTGTCACCAGGCTGTATCTCAAGAACCGTGATTGTTAGACAGTTGAAATTTTCACAGATGATGTATTTTTGTAGCCGCTATAACAACAAATGCTAAAAAACGGAATAAAATAAATATTTGTGGGGGCTCTCATACAAAAAACGTGTTTTTTTGCCGTTTTTATAGATAATGGTACGGAACCCTTCGTCCGACCTGCACTTGGCCGGTTTTTTTTTTAATATACAGTGAGGATGTTTTAAACTAAAAGATTATTATGAATTAACTAGTGGGTACGTAATTGTTTTTTTTTTTTACATTTTACTATACATATATTAATCCAGGATTTCAGCTACCTCCATACCAAATTTCATCTAAATCCGTTCAGTAGTTTTTGCGTGAAAGAGTAACAAACATCCATCCATCCATACATCCAAACTTTCACATTTGTAATATTAGTGGGATGGACGACTAAATATCTATCCGAAATATTCCTTAATATTCTCAATAAGAAACGCATTGTTTTCTATAGAGAGTAATTAAACTAAGTTATGTAAATTCCAGTAAATGTTTTGATGGCCAATTGGCAACAACAGAGTTGTTATTTTGTGTTACAAAATCGCCCTTTCGTAAGAGCCCTTCAGAGCTCATAAACGCCGGTTTCGCCGAAAAGGGCTTTGAAACAGCTGAACCGTTTATGGCTGTGTACAAAAGTGAGCATTTACTTGACATAGTTACTTCTGGAAGCAAGCAAACTGTATACAAAGTTAAATGAAAATCGCTGAATATTCAAGCTTACATTATTGCATACATATACGTATATAAAATTACTGGTCCCGATTGACTGACTAAAATATCAACGCAGAGCCTAAACCAAAATTTTGGCAGTTTTATGTTGTAACCGTTGTAAGCATCCATTAGAGAAGGATTTATGGAAATTTCACCCCTAAGGGGGTAAACTAGGGTTTTTTTATGTGAAAAATAATGAGACGAACGAGACGCTCTCCTCCAGATGGTAAAAGACCATTGCAGTGATACACAGAACTTTGAGTAACAAAACAAAGCCCAGGGCATCACTGCTTTGGCGCTCATTACTTTGAGGCTTTCGATGATGGTTAGTCTCAACAGCCCAGTAATTTCGCTAGCTGCAGTACCCTTCAAACCGGAACACAGTAATGTTAACACACTACTGCTTGGCGGCAGAATATCTGGTACAACGGTGGTACCTACCTAAACGACCTCCTGCTAAGGAGATCTACCACCAAGTAAACGAACGAGTACGAATGGTTGTATGGTAGACCGTCATTTTCAAAGTAAGAATCATGAAATTTCATATACCTAGTCTTGCCATAAATATTGTAACAAAGAAAATTTATTTTTTTCTTTTGCAAATAACATTTATTACTTTTACAGTGTGTTAGTTTAATACATAAATATAAAACAATTTAAAATATAAAAAGCTTATTCGGAGTGGTCTCCATTGGCTACAATACAGTCCTTTAAACGTTGAGGCCAGTTATCAATAGAAGTACGCACACTTTCTATGGGCAAATTCTTCACTGCCAATCGTATGGATTGTTTTAGGGACTCCAAATTATCATGGCGTTTAGAGCAAGCCATACTCTCTAAAACTGACCATAAATCATAATCCAGCGGATTAAGATCGGGACTAGACGACGGCCAGTCTTTAGCTGTGATGAAGTCCGAAACGTTCGCTTCCAAACAAGACTGCGTGGACCGAGCATTATGACCGGCGCCGAGTCTTGCTGGAAGGACCATACTTGGTTATTGAACATGGTGTTGTTAACTACTTAACTACCTTCTCAAGAATGGTATCTTGATACACTTGTGCCGATGTTTTGATACCTTTTGAGACCTTTTTCACAAAAATATGGCTCAGTCACTCCTTCATAGCCAACACCCCACCAAACCATCACTGAAGTCGGATAATGCCCACGTTGCACTCTGTCGACTAATTGGGAAGCTTCCTTAGAGCTTTGAGCATAAATACGGTCATTTTGTTTGTTAAAATGTTGCTCAATTGTAAAAATTTTCTCATCCGTAAACAAAAAATCTTTTGCGTACCGCTTCAGTAGTTGTTTCGATTTTACCACCCTATTCTTTTTTAAATTATCAGTTAAGAAGTGACCAGTGCGTCTCTTATAGGCTGCAAGTCCTAAGTCATGTTTTAAAATACGCGACATGGTTCTAGGTGTCATCTTCATCTCCCAAAATAAAATCTTTTGCTTTCGGACAGGATTTCTTCGAATTCTACCCCTTACTGCTTTGACCACCTTTTTCGTACGAACACTACGTGGACGGCCAGATCTTTTTCTGTTACAAACAGAGGAGGTCTCATTGTACCTATTAATAGCCCGGTACACAAACATTTGACTAATACCAAGCGTATGGAGAGTTTTAAAAATTGCATTTGGCTCCATACCTACTTTGCGTAGTGCAATCACAGCGATTCGGTTCTCTTTGTCACCCCACTCCATTTTAATATCGCAAAATATTGTACAATTTATTGGCGCCAAAATGAAAAAACACAATGAACAATCATATAAAAATTACAGATTCCAAATTCAAATGTAATATTTTGTTTATTTTTAGTTTTAACAGTATTTATGGCCAGACTAAGTAGGTACACATGAGTACCTGCTTCTGGTTACAAATAAATGTACGTATAACGGCGCTTTTCAATCATTATTTTTTTATTATAAATAGTCTTGCGTTGAACCGCCATCTCACCTCATTCTTGTCTAGGTTTTTCCATCATCATGGTCATCAGAAGGTACCACCGCAGTATCAGATATGCTGCCGCTAAGCAGTAATGTGTAATCATTACTGTGTTCCGGTATGAACGGTAGGTACTGCAGCAAAATTACAGAACTAATACGACTAATCATTGAATGTCTCAAAGTAATGAGCGCCAAAACAGCGATGCCCTGGACTTTGTTTTATTAATCAAAGTTCTGTGTATCGCTTGGAAAGTCTCATCAAAGTCAAAAACCTCTTACCGTTACAAGAGACTTGTTCGTCTTATTACTATCACATAAAAAAAATACAAAGTCTCGACAAAAATTAAAAATATCCCACCATTTAAAAATCTGTAAAATATCTACCAAAAATGAGAGAAAATTAAACATCAAGACGAACCAAGTGTCTCGTTTCTCACGACGCCTATAAATCCTGAAGGCTGCTCCCTAAGACCGCGATAAAATATCTTTTTATCCGGAATCCTTACGAGGGATCCATTTCCATAAAACACGGAATGGCAAAATCTAGGTCACCACTTACGAGATACTATTCTTGGATAAGAAACAGCCATTATTGTGAAACTAGAACAAGAATTGGAAGAAAGCGATGAAAAAATGTCAAATCACGTCGATCGAACCGCTGGACCGTTAAGTAAATCAAGCGGCGGAAGTAGTGAAACAAATCAGAAGGAAAAGCTTCTTATTTCCGATTCATTCGCGACCATAAAGATAAACAATTTAGAAGGAAGTCAGAGTAGGTCAGGAAAGCCGTGTACAAAACTTATAAAACAAGTAAGTATAAAGGAGATCCGAAATGTTAGGCCTGTGTGACAAAACTACAGGACACATTTTACTAGTATTACAGTATAATACCAGGGCCACTAAAGCGTATATGCAAAATTAAAAACTAGAAAATCTTCCCCAGAGATGAGACCTAGCAAGATCGTCCCTAAAAACCCCCGCTAGCGAATTTCAACGAAATCGTTGGAGCTGTTTTCGATATCTCAAAAACAAATAAATAAATGCAAATATTACAAATACAAATACAAATAAATACAAATACTTTATTGATAACACCAATGTTACAAGTCACTTCAAAATTTTAAAGATGTCATTAAATGGGTTTTAAAACACTGATTACATGTCAAAATAAGGGATGTCAATATCCAAACATGTCAATATAAAAAATATTGTCAATATAAAAATACTGTCAATATAAAATATGTCAATATAAAAATATGTCAATACCAAAACAATATTGTCAATATATTAAAATGACATGACAAAAAAATCATAATTACTTACTAGTAATTCAATAATCTTTAAGTTTGAAATACTCGTCAATGTCATAAAACAAGGTTTCTAGCAGCCAAGATCTTAACTTGGTTCTGAAACACGCGGTGGAAGCTGCATCCCGTACGGAGGCGGGTACGCGGTTGTAGACCGCGGGCCCCAAAATGTATACCGACCTCTCCGACTTGACGAGCCGGTGTGACGGTGTTACAAGCTGGTCTTTCTTTTTATTGCTGCGAAGATCCAACGTACTGTGTACGCCCCTGCGTTGAAACTTATCGATGTTAGTATGGGTGAAAAGGGCTACTTGGTAAATAAGCTCACACGGCAACGGCAGTATCTTCAGTTCCCTAAAAAGCTCCACGCATGAGACATCGGCCTGAACCCCACATATGGCACGAATGGCTCGCTTCTGCATAACAAAGGCTCTATTACGATCGGCAGCGCGGCCCCACAGCTCCAACCCGTACGTGATGTTACTGTGGACGGTCGCGAAGTAGCAGGAGCGCACTACGCTGCGGGCAGCGGTGCTCGCGAGCCGCCGGAGCGCGAAACACGAGCGGCTCAGCTTCCCGCACAGCTCGTCTATGTGCGTCTCCCAGGTCAACGCGCCGTCAATATGGAAACCTAGAAGTTTCGTACAGTAGACTTGTTGGAGCGCGGTATTACCGACTGCTACCGAAAAAGTCTCTGTCGCGTGGCCATTGAGGTTGAAGGTAAGGAAACAGGTCTTGTCTTTGTTTAGCGCTAGTCCGTTTGATCGAAACCAACTATCGAGCTTGTTCACCACCGTATTCAGTCTAGACTCCAGCTCGGGGCGTGTCGGTGCGGTAACTACAGCAGCGACGTCATCGGCGTACATGTATATCTCAGCGTCGTCGATGGCACCAGGCAAGTCGTTAAGGAGGAGACTGAATAAGGTGTTAGACAGACAGGATCCCTGTGGGACGCCTATCACATTTTCCATCTCTGAAGATACGACGCGACCTCTATCACCTACCACGACCTGCGTACGTTTAGTCATGAAGGAGGACAGTATGGACAGGGCGGGGCCACGGATTCCGTAAAATCGCAGCTTATTTGCAATGAGAGCGTGATCGGCGGTATCAAACGCGCGCGATAGATTACATTAGAAGTCGTGCCATATGTGGGGTCAGACCGACGTCTCATGCGTGGAGCTTTTTAGAAATCTGCAGATACTGCCGTTGCCGTGTGAGCTTATTTACCAGGTAGCTCTATTCACCCATACTAACATTGATAAGTTTCAACGCAGGGGCGTCCACAGTACGTTAGATCTTCGCAGCAATAAAAAGAAAGACCAGCTTGTAACACCGTCACACCGGCTCGTCAAGTCGGAGGTCGGTATACATTTTGGGGCCGGCGGTCTATAACCGCATAGCCTCCGTACGGGATGCAGCTTCCACCGCGTGTTTCAGAACCAAGTTAAGATCTTGGCTGCTAGAGACCTTGTTTTATGACATTGACGAGTATTTCAAACCTTAAAGATTATTGAATTACTAGTAAGTAATTATGATTTTTTTGTAATGTCATTTTAATATATTGACAATATTTTTGGTATTGATATATTTTTATATTGACATATTTTATATTGACAGTATTTTTATATTGACATGTTGGGATATTGACATACCTTATTTTGACATGTAATCAGTGTTTTAAACCCATTTCATGACATGTTTAAAATTTTGAAGTGACTTGTAACATTGGTGTTATCAATAAATTATTTGTATTTTGTATTTACAACATAAATAAGCATACAAGTATTACTATGTTATCACGTTTCCATAGTACAAGCTTTGCTTAGTATGGGGGCTAGATAGCGCTGTGTGAAATGCCGTACGATATAAATAAATAAAAAAATATTGTGTGACACAAATACCTCTCCGTCATTAAATGCGGGTATACAAAAAAGTGTTTAGAAACCCGCGGAATGTAGAAGCGTTACGTTATGTACAATTAAAACAATAAATTTGGTCAGTAACTGTTAGTGTTTAATTTTTACCCGCGACGGAACGGAGACGGTATATGCGTTTGGGGTGAGAGGATGTTTGTTTGTGCAAATACATGTTGCCATTTTTCTCCAAAACTACTAGTCCGATTTTATGCAGTTTTCAGTTATGGGTTCGGGTTTGATTGCTGCATGTTTTTAGATAGGTGACAATTACTTTTCAACCGTTGTGGGTTTTTTCAAAATTTTAATTTTCTTTCATACTCTAAAATAAATCAACAGTTCCCACAACAATTAAGAAGAAGCTCGCAGATGTTTCCATTCTAATCAATGAAACTATTTGTCGCGTCCGTCGGGATACAGCCGAGGTGCCGCCGCCTCGGATACAGCGTAGATTAGAAGTTAATTGAGGAGTTGTTTGGACCAATCGAGTGAGATACTTTGATAAGTCACTTTAGTTGATTTCGCTCTATTGCCTTTATCCTCTTGCGAGGATTATGGCGTTGTGGCGTGCGATTTATTTATTTATATTTATTATCCAATAAATCACAGTCTACAGCTTGTTACATCTTAAATCACGTTTACACCACGGTTAAGTGCAAGTCACGTTTCAGCATAGTGTCTACTTGAATTTTAAGAAATAAAAAGGGCCGATACTTGTGTGACCTCACCAGTATTAGGGGCCATTATAAGCACCTCATACTATTATAATAGAGGATGTTTTTTTTTAAATAGGCTTGCGTTTGACCACCATCTCATCTGATGGTTCTAAGATGAAGCATGTTTGTTGATTAACTCTTGGCTTGAAGACACCCATATTGTTAGGAGGAACACCCACTCAGATATCGCATTCCACTCTGTAGCGGTAACTAAAGGTATAATCTGCTGCCCGAGTGGGTGTTCCCGAATGTACCTACATTTATAGTCTGGGTTCCTTCAAGTCGCGAGTGAATCGGTTTCTTCTAGGCAAGCGTGCTCCATCGTAGACCGCATCTTCGCTTAACATCAGGCGGGATGGCGGTCAAACGCAAGCCTATCTAATATATAAAAAAAGCTCTTAAACCCTCAAAGTGAACCGGCCAAGTGCGAGTCGGACTCGCGCACGAAGGGTTCCGTGCCATTATCTATAAAAACGACAAAAAAAATCACGTTTATTGTATGGGAACCCCCTTACATATTCATTTTATTCTATTTTTTAGTATTTGTTGTTATATCGGCAACAGAAATACATCATTTGTGAAAATTTCAACTGTCTAACTATCACGGTTCATAAGATACAGCCTGGTGACAGACGGACGGTCAGCGGAGTCTTAGTGACAGGGTCCCGACCCTGTTACTAAGACTCCGCTTTTACCCTTGGGATGCGGAACCCTAACAAGTGTTCTAAATTCGATTAGAAATAATCCTCACACGAAATGGAATAGATCTTTTAGTATGATCGCTTTAATCGGTATATCAACGCACTTATTGAAGCAAGTCGTACAAATATAGCTACGAATAAAGCAAAAATTTCCGCTTCAATAAATTACGAGAAGTTGGCGCGGACTCGCACAACAACATTACGCTTACAAGGTGAGGTTGAAGAATAAACGGATTTTCAGCGTCTGCAGGATGCCACGACTTGTCTTGTTATCTACTTTATTCAGTTTCAATTCAATCGTGAAAGATTCATTTCTTACACAATACTTGAAGGATGTACAACTCGATAGGCCACGGTTTTTGGCGGGAACGCGGGAAGAGTCGTGTCGCTCCGTTGTATTTTTTTCCAAAACTAGTGTTTTGTCGAGTGTTTATGCATAAAAATGGTGGTGTTTTATTCATAAAGTGCCGAATTACAAGCGCGAGTGTGGGAAAATGATATAATGTGGTGAAACATGAGTTTTCGTGTTGCTTCCAAAACTCCATCGAAGCTTTATAGTAAAGTCGCCACTACTTTACTAAAGTATTGACTGACACGAACTGGACTTGACTAAGACTGGACTTTGACTAAAACTAGCTACGATGACACTTATTTAACTTTTGAAACTAGAAAATGTATAATTACTTGACACTGGCAAATGCTAAAACGCGACGCCAAAATCAAAGAAAAAAAAACTCGATAGGCAAGATGACAGAACATCAGATGAATTATTGTATTCGAAAAATTTGCATGACAACCACAAAGAATATATTATGTAGTACGGTAACGGTATTTATTACAATAGAATACAATCTTTTTATTGTAGTTCCAAGTCATTCTCATTCATACTAAAAATAACATTAAAAATGTCAGAGTATTAATTAATGCAAATTCAATAACATGTCAGTATAAAAATACGTCAGGTGGTTCGATTGCCATACAAATGTTTTTTTTTCCATTTATGGACAAATGGAACATAATTTTACAAAATCACAATTGCTTGAATAAAACAGTAGATTATTGGCATAGTCTACTGTTTCATTCAAAAATCATAAATTCATAAATCATTTATAAATTTGATTGTATGCTAATAAAATCTACTGTTTCATTCTAGCAATTGTGATTTACCGCAAATAAAGACCAAAATAAATGCCAGTAGCTGTGATTTCAGTGCAAAATTATGCTCCATTTGTCCATAAATGGAAAAAAAATGTTTGTATGGAAATCGAACCACTATAAGAATTAATAATTACTCACAAGTATTTTTTAATCTCTCAGTTTTGTAAATTCGTCAGTCGAATAAGGCTTCTATAGTAACCAAATTCTCAGCCCTGTTGGTTCATTGGTAGTGTGTCTGCTTCGAGAGCTGAAGGGCGTGGGTTCGATTCCCACTCAGGACTAACATTTGTGTGACTAACATCGATGTTTGGTCTATGTCTGGGTGTACTGTATGTATTATAAGTATGTATTTACAAAAAAAAAAATATTTAAGTATTCTATCAGTTATCTGTCTTCCATAGCACAAGCTCTGCTTAGTTTGGGGTCAGATGGCGCTGTGTGTCCTATGATATTTATTTATTTATAGCTTGGTTCTGAAGCATACGAAGCAAGGTGCATCCCGGACGGAAGCGGGTACGCGGTTATAGACCGCGAGCCCCAGAATGTATACCGACCTCTCCGACTTGACGAGCCGATGCGACGGCGTTACTAGTTGCTCTTTTTATGTATATATTATAGCCTATATATTATATACTATATATGTATTATAAGTGTATACATATTTATATATGTAAATATTTCGTTTTATTTAAATACATTATTATATGATTATTTTTATTTAATTACCTACTATATATCTTTTGTTTTTATTTTTTTTATATTAGTGTTACATCTCCCGTCTGTTTCTTATGTTTTCTACCGTATTGTTTTATTTTCTTGGTTGCCTGGAAGAGATCGCTGCTAGCGATAAGGCCGCCACTTGTGGCACTAGTTCATAAGGTTCTTTATTTCTCTGTACTCTTTTCTATTTATGATGTGCACAATAAAGAGTTATATCTATCTTTTTTTTATTACTGCGAAGACCGCTGTGAATAAACTTACTTATATTTATATAGGGCTGAGCAGGGCTACCTAGTACACACCATAGTGTGTTACCATCATCAATTCCTCTATTTCTTATAGGAATCCGTCTCGCTGAAAGGTTCTTAGAGCTTTTGTCTAGACGTTTGCTGAATGAATCTGTTACCATGAAATCCTTATAGAGCAATTGATGAACAAAGTATTTTCGAGCCTTCTAACTTTTAATTCAATTTGCTTTGATTACGGGGATTGCTTTCGGGCCATTAGCCGTGTCTTCGAGTGTTGATGAGATTATTTTGCCCTAAACGGATTTGACTCTGCGCTGACACTGATTGCCCGTTCGCGAACATATACCTGAATGTCAAATAAATATTACAATTGGAGATTTTGTAATTCGTTCAAGTATTATCATCACTACAACTTCGTGTTTTTACATATTTTCAATTTGCAAGTCATTCAGCGGCTGGTCGACGATACAAACGTCGTAGCTCAACACACTGTATTTTACCCATCTCCGTCTTTGGTCAATCATTTCTATTCTCTAATAATCCGAAAAGATAACGATGACGACGACACTGAAGGTCTGAGATATTTAAAAAAAAATATCGTCGGATGTTTTTTAGACCATAACTTTCGTATGACTGGTCCGCAAAGGAACCGCCACTAACGAGCACTTTCCCGGGGAGTGTCGTGTTCTCTGACGCTACGCCAAAAAGGTTGTGAAAGGACTAACTGCCTGGTCTAATCTTCATGAAATTCTGAGTCAACACTTCTTAGCATTGATATCTTACATATTGCCGTGGGGTGCCAGGTCCCTGTAGCATGGATGACAACCCACACAGTATCTAGGACTTGCGACCCATGTTTAACTTTATGGGACCCTTTTAAATACCCTCACCTTCACAGCCCGTGTTCCAATCCCTTTCTTTCACCATGGAAAATTCTTAATGGATACCACCGAGTACGGGATGGCAAGGTGGTTATGTTCCGTCAATATGACGGCCTACCCACTAAAAATCCTGTGGTGTCCCATCTCAGCGCTTTAAGTCGAGGTATCGGACACCCTAGCGCATTTATCCGATACCTCTACAGCAGCGCTAGTCCCAAACGTAATCCTTCATGGGGAGCATTTGCTGTACCCGGCCTGATGCGTGTTCCCATCCCAGGAATAATTTTGAGTAGTTTACGATGCTTTGGATACTCTTTCCAGTAATTAATTTAAAAATGTTCTTGGTATCTTAGTAGTAACAGAGATATTTTGCTGGAATACAAATACGATTTTTAAATTGGAATATGAGCAAAAATGGCCAAGGTGCAGTTCGGGCGAACAACTACTATAATATCCAATGTTTAGTAAGCGTTGAATTATGCAGGATACATGTAAAAATCCGTGAAGCCAGACTCTGATAACAAATTCACGTAGACTCGGAAAACGTGGCAATGAGCAAGATTTATAGGCACGTGAGCCGTAGAGATAGAAGAGATATAAAGAAAATATAAACTTGTAGAGGATAATAAAATAAACACTATCTCAAGGTGAAGGTGAATCTGGATGACTCACAAAAACAGAATGACAAAAATACATTGAAACACTCCCAGAACTCCAGAACACATTCCTACGTATAGGCTGATAATAATAGTTACATCAGCTCATATAGAATATAGAAAATATATACAAGTGAGTTCAAATTAAACAATGAGCTTGAGCTGCCAGTGAAGGAAAACATCGTGAGGAAACCAATTGAAAATCTGCCGCAGAGCAACGAACGGTGTTCTGGTAGCCTAGGTGAGCAGACCATCTTTGTGACTTAACAACATCAGGTGAGCTGTGGTCACACCTAGCCTGTCACTTAGAAAAAGAGAGGCTCATATTTAGAGGAGAGATACATCATTGTCAAGTGCTTTATGAGAAATTACTCTACCTAGTATCAGACAGTACTCCAACTCGTTACTAAAGATTCACAATGAAGTTTTAAGCTCAGCGTTACGTTAGGTACTCAACTTTTTTCCATCTTTTAAGCCCAAGCAATGGAATGCAATACGAATATCACCTTCAGAGGTTTCCAGAGAGGCTCAGGATGGAGTACTCTATCTATTCTCTCAAAGAGATCGTCAAGGTAACTTTGAGTTGGCCACGTCATGTACGGAGAAGACTTTCGCTACAGCATACGGCTTAGGAGCCGAAGCGCGCGTTGAGGCTCTGATGCCCGTATACCACTAAAGCAGAACCTATGTGATCCATTGGGTCCGAGATCACATAACCCAATGCACTCCAACGTAGCAAGAGTTTAGAAAGGCTACTGCGGTACATAACAATACATCTATATGGATTTATGAGTAGGTAGGCGGTACAATATGGCTCGGCTGATATAACTTCCAATTTTACGATCCATTGTACGTTTCGCGATTCTCTTTTACGGTTCAGACAATAATATTAAACGTATTGAACGCATGTTACGCGACACGAGCTGAGTAAATTTATTAGCTGTAAGTTGTAGGTATTCATGAATATGTTTTCCCACACTCTCGGCATCTAGAGAATGCGGTATTATACTTTGGCGCTCAATATTTAGTTGCCATCCTCATCATATATTAGAGGCGCATTAGGGTAATGTAGATAAATATATAGAAGAAATCTAAATATGTACATATTCTATTATCCTAGAGAAGGATTTTAGAACATACATATTTGATTAAGAGGAAGATAGGCATTTTCTAATTTAAAAAATTAATTAACCGCCTTTCGAGAAATGTACGTGCGTACATTTTGAGAATGAGACACTGCGTGTATGGTACGTTTTTTGTCCAAACGTGCAATGGCCTGATGAGAGTAATTATTTTAAAAAAATATAGACAGTCATGGAGAGGCCGATTGAAGTGAAAACTTAAAATATATCGTGACGCGAACGCATAAGTTTTGCCTGTACAAAACGTCGCTGCTAAAGAAGGGTTTCACTTCAAAAAACCAAATCTGAATACGCCTGCAAAAAATACCACGTCACACGAAAAACGAGTGTGTTGGTATGAACATTTGTTACTTTTTCAAGTGCCGCTGCTTTGTGTATAATTTTAGATTGAACTTACACTACTATGCTCGCATGATTAAAGTTAGGCTTGATGTTCACTAGCGTAAAAGTTGGTGAAATAATCGAAATTATATTATTTACTTATTTCACTTCTAACTCTATGGATGTTGTATACCGAAAAATATACAACATCAATAGCCAAGCCAAACACCAAGCCTAACTTTAATCATGCGAGCGCAAATCTAAAGACAATGTTTTCATTTCATTTGCTTCATAAAATACAATTTTATGCGCATACATAATGTATTACAGGAGACCCTGAGCCGGCGCCGGGGCATTATCGAGTGAAATCTTTTGAAACCAAACTAGAACAAAACGATTGTTATAAGGCTGGTTTCATTTCTGGAAATGAGAATAATAACGAGAGCGGTGTTTTTTTTTTCTATTGATAGGTACCTATTGTTTTTAAATTTTGCTGTAGCAGTATTAGCTACTGGGTTATTGTAACACGGACGCTTGTGTTCGGCTCCTTGACGCATATTTTGACCCCCAACTCGCCTGCTGTTAAGCCACGATTTGGTCGAAGATGAAGCCCGCACACTTAGAAGATGTCTGGGTTCCTTCAAGTGTCACATTTATCTTTTCTGACTATTTCTTTATGTACCTATTTATTTTTCTTTCTTCACGCATATATTAAATAAATAAAATAAAATAAATATCGTAGGACTATACACACAGCGCCATCTGGCCCCAAACTAAGCAGAGCTTGTGTGATGGAAGTCAGATAACTGATAGAATTCATAAATACTTTTGTAAATACATACTTATAATACATACAGAACACCCAGACACAGAACAAACATTTGTTTATTCACAAAATGTTTGCCCTGAGTGGGAATCGAACTCACGCCCTCCAGCTCTCAAGGCAGATATACTACCAATGAGCCAACGGGGCTGTCAAATATTATAACCTATATATTGTAAACATATCTGTATTTATATATTTAATTTTATATAAATACATTATTATTATTTTTACATAGGTACTTGCTATATTATGCCATTTACTTATTATCGTAGGAAATTACACACAGCGCCATCTGACCGCAAACTAAGCAAGGCTTGTACTATGGAAGTTTTTATTTTTTAACTTATTAGTGTTACTACATCTCCTGTCTGCTCTTAATATGTATCGTGTTTTCTATTCTTGTTTGACTGGAAGAGATCGCTCTTGGCGATAATGCCGCCACTTGTGGCACTAGCTCATAAGATTCTTTTGTTTTGATGTGCACAATAAAGCGTTTCTATCTATCTATTTCAACTACCAGAATCATAATACTGAAATTTGAATTTTGAAATTTCAGTTCATTTGTAAAGTCAAGATTCACAAACAAAGACATAAGTTAAATAATAGTAAAGATATCAGTGTAGTTATCGCAGCCCTCGCAACCTGTCACCGCATCGCCCGCCGCCGCCGGACTCAATGAACCATTGTGTCGGAAAATGTTGCTTGAATGGATGCGCGCTACGGATCCTGAATTTCGCTCTGCCTCTATTGTATAGTTGTCTTTGTCCAGATTTCATATGTAGTTAATTCACCCCTTACAAACTATGGTCTTTGATATTAAGAAATATTCAGTAATATTTATTGGCCATAAATAACTATAATGATACAGGCGATTCACTTGCCACAAATAGAAGTTTAAATAAATAAATATTGGAGGACATTAAACACAGCCCAAAACTAAGCAAAGCTTGTACTATGGGAACCAGACAGCTGACAGAATACTTAAATACTATTTTTTTTTGTAAATACATGTACCTACCTACACCCAAACACAGACCAAACATCGATGTTAGTCACACAAATGTTAGTCCTGGGTGGGAATCGAACCCACGCTCTTCAGATCTCGGAGCAGACATACAACCAATGAACCAACAGGGCTGTCAAAGTTATCTGGTGTTTCTGTTTATCTGAAATCATATTTATATCTTTCTCTGAGTATCTGAATCAAGATGTGTTTTTACAGATATAGGAAATATTCATTACAAATTGCGAAACATAGTCGCTTCCCGCCGTCTATACGCTTAGATCTTTTAAACTACGCAACGTGTGTTAATGTGGTTTCCATCAATAGGCAGAGAATTAGTATCTACGTTGCACTCGTGCGAAGCCGGCGCGGGTCGCTAGTGTGTATAATACATGTGCATACATTACAATACATTTTGTACATTATAATACATATAATACGGTGTGCTTTACCATCTTCGACCACACCGTCACTTAACATCAGGTGAGCTGTGGTCAAACAACTAGCCTGTCAACCATAAAAAAAAAAAAAAAAATGCCTAGGTGCATTACATAATTTAATTATACCGTCTGATGGCGCTGTGTGTAATGTCCTACGATATTTATTTATTTGTTTATCACAGAAAAAAACAAATATTCTGTACACAAACAGTTCATACAGTCTGAATACCTAATGCGGAAGTGGCCAGTCAATCCGGATTTATTATTTATTATTATTTATTTATTTATTTATTAGATACAATGGAATATTCATCAACCAATACCGAAATTTATAAATCATTCGAGATTTAAAAATTTAAATTCGAAAACGGAACACGGGACCGAATCGCGAATGGCCTTCGCGCGGTCTCGTTCGGTTGTCAAATCAATAAATCAGATTATGAAACCAGAGTTTTTGAAATTATTGTTCCACTAGCTTACGCCCGCGACTTCGTTCGCTTTAACTTTAGAATTAGGTTCACAAAGAAACGTACCTTGTGTAAGTTACAAATAAGCAATAGGCATTGCTTATTTGACCTTTGAGAGACCTTATTCTATGACTTTGACGATTATTTAAAACTAAGAGATTATTGAATTACTAGTAAGTAATATTTAATTATATTGACATAATTATTTTATATGTGACATATTACTTTATTGACATGTTCATTGTTTTGACATATGTAATGATTTTGATAATAGTTTTTAAATATGAATGGAAAAAGGACCTGTAACTTTGGTGTTATTAATAAATGATTTGTATTTATTTGTATTTGTTATTAGTAATTTGCGCGATTTCATTATTAGGTATATTACGATAAAGGAAACCTTTTATCCCTGACCAATGCTCTATAAGACGCATCTATACTAAATTTCAAGTGGATACGTCCAGTAGTTTGTTTTTGATAAATCCACAGGAACCTAACTTTTTTTTTTTATGGTGTTTAGTGTAGGGCTAGGTGTTTGACCACAGCTCACCTGATGTTAAGTGAAGGTGTGGTCGAAGATGGTAAATCACACCTAGCCTGGAATGGAACTGGCTCTCAAGCGAGGCTGCCGGAACACACCGTTAGATGCTTGGCGACAGATTTTCAACTTGAGGGTGGTAGCTAGCCAGCCGAGTACTAGAAAGTACCCTACCACCATGCTATGGTTTCCTCACGATGTTTTCCATCACCGGCAGCTCAAGCTCATTGTTGGGGTTTGAACCCACGCCCTTCGGCATACGAACCGACCGCGCTAACCACTGGGCTATCATCGCTATTTAGTTTTCACCTGTCCCGATGTTTGTCATCAAATCTTGCAAATTAAATTTGATCCACTTCCCCGTTACCGATTAAGTTGAAATTTTGCTACCATGGAGCTGGCCTGATGATGGAGACGAAAGATGACCATAGGAACTTCTGAATTATTATCGCTACGAAATAAAGTTCATAATAATACTATAAAAGCAGCGTATTTGTTCGTAACTAAAACATCCATAAAAGTTTCTGTCCTAAATTATTTTCTGCCTGAACTTCTTTAGCTATAAAAGAAATCGTTAATTAGTAGCTTGTCGTACCGTACCATTTGGCTGGCCGTTAACATAATTAGCTTTTATTACTCCCAAGCTTGAATTAACCTAACACTCGAACCTAACCTCAGAGTAAAAAAAAGGAAATGCCATTAGTGGAATTGAAAGGTCCTAGAGTGGAATCGATCTACAACAATGGTAGCTGACATGGCACGTCCCTCATTTACTGCTAATAAGTCGATGGTTCTGATTGTTTTTATTTTTTTTAATAATTTGCCCCATCGGGCAGGCTAAAGCTATTCACGGTTTTCTTGAACAAATCCAGTTACTTTTTTTTATGCTTAACAGGCTAGCTGTTTGACTACAGCTCACCTGATGTTAAGTGAAGGTGTGGTCGAAGATGGTAAATCACACCTAGCCTGGAATGGAACTGGTTCTCAAGCGAGGCTGCCGGAACACACCGTTAGATGCTTGGCGACTACTAGCCGAGTACTAGAAAGTACCCTACCACCATGCTATGGTTTCCTCACGATGTTTTCCTTCACCGGCAGCTCAAGCTCATTATTGGGGTTTGAACTCACGCCCTTCGGCATGCGAACCGACCGCGCCAACCACTGAGCTATCATCGCTACAAAAACACCTAGCTCGTCGATCGAATAAAATTTCGGGTAATTTTATTCGACCAATTCGGATGTTAGGTTTAAAATATTTTTAAAAAGAAAATTATACGAGTGATCGAGGGTTGGCTACAATTACATATCATGTGTCCTTGGTAGCAGCTGACTACTTAGTTGTAACCAGTACGGCCAGCTATACAGGCTGAAATTAAATTTCTTTGATATGTTTCACCCCGCGAGCGCCCCGCCGACATCCACTCAGCGGAACGACGTAATGGTTTGTGACGTCATACACTCCCGCCCGATTTACTTTGATACTATTAGAAAAGACAAGCAGAGTTAGGCTCGAGTGTTGTACTAATATTTACTTACTTTATTCTAATATCGATGGACATTTCACACAACAATGAGGGAACCATAGCGTGGTGTTAGGGTACTTTCAGTAGGTACGGATGACTAGCTAATCCTCTCCTGGGATGACTAGCTAATCCGACTCCCAAATTTGAAATCTGGCGCCAAAGACCTAACAGTGTATTTCGGCAGCAGCACTTGGGAGTAATTTTCATTCCAGGCTAGGTGTGTTTAACATATTCGACCACACCGTCACTTAAAATCAAATGAACTCTGGCTAAACACCTAGCATGCCAAAATATTAAAAAAATATACAATAACAAATTGAGTACATAACATTTTAGTTGCCATGGCCGAAGAAAAAAAAAACATTTTAGTCTCAAGATGTCGAAAACCCCCTTCTCAGAAAATGATTTGTACATATATTACTGAAAGTTTACTTCGATATCATTGATGCTTTGTATTATAACTAGCTGCGCCCCGCGGTGTTACCCGCCACATGTTTTCGGGATAAAAAGTAGCCTATGTGTTAATCCAGGATCTCAGCTACTTCCATACCAAATTTCATCCAAATCCGTTCCGTGGTTTTAACGTGAAAGAGTAACAAACATCCATCCAAACTTTCACGTTTATAATATTAGTGGGATTCAACCACAAAAATCGAAAACATCCACAACTGCTCCCGAACGATAGCAGGCAGCTGGTTTTTAATTAAAACTAGCCTTCAATCAACGTGGGCCAACGAACGTGTCGAAAAAACAACTTCGAACCACGCTCCTCGCTTATTACCAAAATTAATTTTAACGAGTTTCGGCAATGTCGCACTGAAAATTTCCAACGCAATTTCAAAAGCTTGTTGCTTTTATGACGTCATAACGTAAGGCACGGAGCCCATTGACCTAAAGCGGAGTCTAGGGAGATGCGTGACTGGGTGCAATCAATTCGGGTCCACTTTTAGACGTGGACGGACAACTATGTATATGAAAAAGGACATTCTACTTAATTATGTTTATCACCGGGACTTAATCGCGTATAAAATACTATGAAATTAGTTGTTTTAATTCAGTTTATTACTTTTAATGAGTGCCAAAGCTGCGATGCCCTGAATTTGATTTGTTACTTAAAGGTCCAACCACTGAAACGATTATGGGCAGACGTTATCTCTTACCGTCTGGATAGCACCTCGTTCGTGTCATTACTTTCTACATTAAAAAAAAAATGATAATAACATATTTCACCCACAATAGATAACGGTTGGCCCCTCAGGCTCGGGCATGATGTTTACATTTAAAAAGTCCGTAGTTTTAAAACAAACCAACTAGTACCAAAAAAGCTATAACGTCCCGCGGTTTCATCAACGATTTTCTTACTTATTCCGAGAAGACCATCCTCGTGATCGTAATATGTTTTGTACGATGCACACTACCTCCTCTCTGAATTCCATAAAGATCGGTTTCGTGGTATCTTCGTGACACCAAGTTAATTTCGTAGAACATATTCATAGACGCGGCCCAAATGCGCGACTTAACTAAAACCGACCCGATTTTTGATGGCGACACACAATGATTCCACACAAACACTGCTTGCAGTACCAGCTAGCTAAATTCGCGGCTGCCATTGTACCCTCTGCCCCAGGCCAAAGTGTGATGATGACGTGTGATACTAGCCCAGAAATGCCTTGTACTGCGCACGCGGTGACCCCTGATAAACCAGACGTTGTAGGCCAAGTCGCATCAGAACGCTGGCACCAGGGAAACCGACTATCGGTCAAGGAGCTGTTTGACCCATATTGTGGAACAAAGATACTTGGCTGTGTTTAGGGTACATGATAACATTCCGACATCTCTTCTAACAACTGTAGGCATGTGGAATTGTTATTATTACTTAATGGAGATATTAAACTAAAGCCGCGTGCAGGTCAATATGTGATACACTAGTGTCAAATGTAAAAAAAAAAACAACTAAAAAAGTAAGGTCTGAACTCTGAACTCTGAACACTCGCGTCCCAATGTCAACACATGAAACGTCGTCACAACTACGTCCCATAGCTCTCAAGCGCAACGTTTACCAATGAACTCTGCCTGCGACCGATTGTATACTGGAAAGGAATCATATTATACTTATTCACACCACTAAGTGAGAACTATTGAATATTCTATTAGCTCTGTCTTACCTAAATAACATACAAGCCCAATTTTATTCAAGCGCTAACATTGATTGACTAAAATTTCAAAAAGTCAACTTCTCCATCGCCAGTTTTAAACAAAGGCACCCATGATTCTCTCAAGCTTCAGTTCGAAAGCCTACACATGTAACTGACAGGCTATTAGTTAGGGCTCCGGCGTAGGCAGCCCATTGACGAGACCCTATTAATCTTTCGAATAAATTAACTTTAGCTTGTCACTGCTTGTCAAACTGGAGGGGTGGAAGGACAATGCCAATTTTTACACACAAAGTTTAAAACTGAATCCAGTGGATCAGACGAGGCGGTTGCGTTATTTGAATGATTTATTTCACACAATATGGGGTTCATACCGCGACGTGAAAGTGGACTTTGTCAAATAAACATTTCAGGCTGCGAGGTAAATATATATATGTTATATTGACAGCCCTGTTAGTTCATTGGTAGTGTCTGCTTCGAGAGTTGAAGGGCGTGGCTTCGATTCCCACTCAGGACTAATATTTATGTGACTAACATCGATGTTTGTTCTGTGTCTGGGTGTACTATCTATACTATTATGAAGAGGAAAGATTTGATTGCTTGTATTGAATAGGCTCTGAAACTACTGGACCGATTTCAAAAATTCTTTCACCGTTAGGAAGCTACACTATCTCCGGGTAACATAGGCTACTTTTTATCCCTGCACGGGAACTACGCGGGCGAAACCGCGAGGCGTCCGCTTGTACTAGTATATAGATAGACATCTATGTATAGATAGATACATATATGATGATGATGATGATGTGATGTCTATGTATGTTTTATGTCTCAAATAAAGTGTTGTCTATTGTCTATACCAGAAATAAAACCTAAAAATCTTCAGTCAAGTCTGCCCAAAATACCTTCCGTGTATGTTCATAAATAAAGTATTGGCCGTAGAGGCAAGGTTTCAGTCAAAAATACTTTATTTATCTGTTCCCCGCCTCCAGACTTCACACTTTCAATCCCGTTTCACGCACGGTCGATATTTTACAACGCCTCAAAATAGAGCACGTTTTACGCAATCTCCTTTCTTTGAAGAGAACACAACATTCACGAAAACATTGTTTCGTGACGGAAAACGACTTCGGAAACTATCATTGTTTTCGTCTACAGAGGAAATTGTATCTTATCTTATTTAGATACTCGTATCAAAATGGGATACGAATTTGATAAACACAGATAGGTGCGAAGATAAAACATGACCTCTAAACGTGGAAATATAAACATTGGTACGTAACGTACTGTTGATTATATTCACGGAATGTTTGTTTGCAGTCTGAGTTTATAACGTTCCGATGAAAATGGCCGATTTAAAAAAGGAAAACTGTGGAAAAAACATTGTACCTATACCATAGAAACTTTGTTTGTGTTGAATAGGCTCTGAAACTACTGGACCGATTTCAAAAATTCTTTCACCGTTGGGAAGCTACTCTATCCCCGGGTGACATAGGCTACTTTTTATCCCACAGGAACGGGAAGTACGCGGGTGAAACCGCTAGGCGTCCGCTTGTATGTAATATTGCTGCGCCGCGCAGCGTTACCCGCTACATGTTTTCGGGATAAAAAGTAGCCTGTGTTAATCCAGGGTTATCCAGCTACCTCCATACCAAATGTCATCTAAATCCGTTCAGTAGTTTTAGTTTATTTATAACATCCATCCATCCATCCATCATTTCCATTACTGTGTTCCGGTTTGAAGGGTACTGCAGCTAGCGAAATTACTAAGCTGTTGAGACTAACCATCGAAAGTCTCAAAGTAATGAGCGCACAAAGCAGTGACGCCCTGGACTTTGTTTTGTTACTCAAAGTTCTGTGTATCGCTGCAATGGTCATGGATAGGCGTTAACTCTTACCATCAGGAGAGCGTCTCGTTCGTCTCATTACTATTTACTAAAAAAGAATCAAACTTTCACATTTATGATATTAGTGGGATGTAATATTCGTAGCGGAGCTAAACTTCCCGATATACATACCTATACTCAATATATAAATACATGTTACATATTTTGGAGAAGGTAGCTGAAGGACTTCAAGGGTTCTTATTTAAGTTTGTCATGAACTGATACAGGAAAAGTCACGTTCCGGTCGACGCAAGCCTTTCGGGAAATCTTAGGAATAAGTTGGCAAACAAGAAATGTCTATTGTAAGCAATATTGGTCACGTTCCTTATGATTCAGCCGATAAATGCCTGTTCAATAACGTGCACAGATAAACTTTGACAGAGATAAAGTCGAGTGCAATCGTATAAGAAACATCGGTAGGTTATTTACACATTTTAAATATTTGATAATAATTGATTGACACACGACTCATTGAGATTGACAGCCCTGTTGGTTCATTGGCAGCATGTCTGCTTCAAGAGCTGAAGGTTCGATTCCCACCCAGGACAAACTTTGAGGTATAAATAAATGTTTGTTATGTGTCTGGGTGTTCTGTATCTATACTATTATAAAGAGGAAAGATTTGATTGTTTGTTTGTAATGAAAATGCTCCGAAACTACTGGACCGCTTTCAAAAATTATTTCACCGTTGGGAAGCTACACTATCTCCGGGTGACATATGCGACTTTTTGTCCCTGTATTTGCACTGGAACGGGAACTACGCGGGTGAAACCGCGAGGCGTCCGCTAATGTATTAAAAGTAGACATTTCCAAAAAAAAAAGTATAATATAAAGTATCTGTCTTCCATAGTACAAGCTTTGCTTAGTTTGGGGTCAGATGGCGCTGTGTGTAATGTCCTATGATATTTATTTATTTAACGTCACTTTGCGAAAGCTCATTGTAAGTAGGTATTCATAAATCATTTTTTTAGTATATTTCCGCTTAGGTATAAGTCGTTTTGGTTACAGTGACGAGGATTTAAATTAAACTGTGTATATAATTTTAAATATTCCTTAATGTCTAAAATCCGACATAAACTTAAAATCTATATAAATTAAAATAACCACAAGTATTTATGTATATTCTTTTCTCGCTGCAATAACCAGTTGCCAGCACGTGTTTCGTCACTACACGAGGCATCTTCATATAAAAATACTTTGAATAAATATTTAAAATTCTCTTCAGAATAGATAATATTTAAAATGATATTTAGATAAACTTAAATCCTCGTCACTGTTGTAACCAAAACGACTTTTAAGCGGAAATACATTAAAAATATAACTTTTGAATACTTTAAATATTTATTTATACGACAAGCTGAAACTTGCCTTAATACTTAGTCTACTACTATTATACTGATTACAAATATAATTACAAAGTGAGTAGCACTCCCCGAACGAGATCTCGTGCAACTATTACTAGAGCTGAACTAATTACTTGTTTCCTTCAAGTGACCTGAATACTGTCATTAGATTCTCCGCTTTTCTCACCAGAAGCAGCCGCCCGTCGAGCGAGACCTGGCCTGAATAATTAGGCCAATTATCGACTTCAGCGTTCTTTGATCGACTAACGTAGTATCTACTTCGATCGATCTTTCCACGCATTTCAACAATTCGAGTTGTTTTACTTTAGACAAAAGGCAAAGTCTACAAGACTGCAGTGAGACCCGCGATGCTCTATGGTGCTGAATGTTGGACTGTGAAACAACCACATGAGCAGAAACTGCATATCAAAATCAGAAACGAACACATACGAAGAAGTTTTAAAGTGGCACCTATAGCCGACAAGTTAGCGGAAAGTAGACTAAGGTGGTATGGACACGTGATGCGGAGAGCCGATGCCTATGCTGTTCGAAGAGCGCTGGAGCTGCCAAAGGGGAAGCGAGGAAGAGGGCGCCCTCCAGCCACCTGGTGGACGACCGTGACCCAAATTATAAATAAGGCCCAATTAGACCCACTGACAACCCAGGACACAGCATCCTGGCACAGGCTTATTAGGAGACCCGGCCCCACCTAACGTGGGAACAGGGAAAGAAGAAGAGTTGTTTTACTTTTGTAGTAGGAATGTTATCGATTATACGAGTAACCGCGACCAGCGCAACGTACGTAAGTAGACTACTAGCCCGATGGTTCGTTTTTAGGATTCCGTATCAAGGATAAAACGAGATCCTATTAGTAAGACTCTGCTGTGTCGCCGTCCGTCACCAGGCTGTATTTCATGAACCGTGATAGATAGACAGTTGAAATTTTCACAAAAAAATAAATATTTAAGGGTGCTCCCATACAACAAAAGTGTTTTTTTGCCGTTTTTATAGATAACGGTACGGAACTCTTCGTGCGCGAGTCCGACTCACACTTGGGCGGTTTTTTTTTTGTAGTAATAGTAATAGATAACGCATGATCGTTAACGATTCACAATGCTCTGAGAAGCAAAACAAAGAACATGGCAGCGTAATTCTTAACAGGTTTTCGCGTTTGACTACTTCATTACTAATTTACATATGTATGTATACTTCCCGTATATAAATAAATAAGATTATTATTTACTATACCCGTCCTTTTTATTAAGTGCAGCAAACGTCACTCCTTATTGATTTTCATACCTATACTATTCGCGATTGCGGTTTTTTCCCCCTTGACCTACTTGTTTCCCATTATACGTAGGCACACTTACTCTCAAAACTAGACAGAAGACGGTAATACAACACAAATATTAATTCAACAATAAGTTTACTATTATCAGAAACAAGCGACCCGCCCCGGCTTCGCACGGATGCAAATGTGGTGCATATGCATGTGTTATACATAATAAACCTTCCTGTTCTCCTGTCCTATCCTATTACTATTGACAGCCCTGTTGGTTCATTGGTAGTATGTTTGCTTCAAGAGCCGAAGGGCGTGGGTTGGATTCCCACCCCGGACAAACAGTTTGTGGTATAAACAAATGTGTGTTCTGTGTCCTGTATGTATTATAAGTATTCTATCAGTTATCTGAGTTCCATAATACAAGCTTTGCTTAGTTTGGCATCAGATGGCGCTGTGTAATGTCCTACGATATTTATATTTTAAATAAATGTTTTCTTTCTTTCTTTCTTTCTATTTATTTATTGAATCACTCTGTCTATTGATGGAAACCGCATTAAAATCCGTTGTGTAGTTTCAAAGATCTAAGCGTACAGACGGCGGGCATCGACTTTGTTTTGTACTATGTAGGGAAGTAGAGTAGACGAGATAAGGTGTTGTTAAGCTAATTTACATAAGAACACTTAGTTGTGAAACTAATATGATTATTCGATGTCGTATTTCGTTTGAAATTACACATACATACATAGATCACGAGGTTAAACTATCAGGATTCTGCGAAGGCGAACTGAACCGAACCGCGTGCGGGTTGCCTAACGAGGCATTACAATAAAGTGCATTTACTAACTGTGAGCGGGAAATAATCCAAGATAGTAACACGCAACAGTCTCGTGTAAACTTTATTCTTTTAAACTGTTGTCTAACCCTTACAAAGTGTTCTTTGTACAATAATTTTAGGGGGGTCGACGGAATATGTTTTTTTTTTACAATAGGTTAGGCATGCATGGCCACGATCTTGCTTGAAGGAAAACGACGATATGGCCGAAGATTTATTTATTTCAATCAATTAGTAACGAATTACAGTAATTAATGACGATATTAAAATTAACTACCTAATTTATACTACGAAAAAATAAATAAATATCATAGGACATTACACACAGCGCCATCTGACCCCAAACTAAGCAGAGCTTGTGCTATGGAAGACAGATAACTGATAGAATACTTAAATACTTTTTTTTGTTGTAAATACATACTTATAATACATACAGTAGGTACACCCAAATGATCCTATGAAATCAAGTAAATGTTAATCAAATACAAAATAAAAGTCAAAATCAGTCATATAGAGAGAACAATCAACATAAAGTGTCAATCAGTAATAAAAAATACATTGTCAAATACCTACATGATTGATTGATTGTCAAGATGGAGCACTTACGCTTGTCTAGGAAGTAACTATTCACGGTTTTCTTGAACAAATCCAGTTATTTTTTTTTTATGCTTAACAGGCTAGGTGTTTGACCACAGCTCACTTGATATTAAGTGATGGTGTGGTCAAAGATGGTAAAGCACACCTAGCCTGGAACGGAACTGGCTCTCAAGTGAGGCTGCCAGAACACACAGTTAAATACTTGGCGGCAGATTTTCAACTTGAGGGTGGTAGCTAGCCAGCCGAGTACTAGAAAGTACCTACCCTACCACCATGCTAAGGTTTCCTCACGATGTTTTCCTTCACCGGCAGCTCAAGCTCATTGTTGGGGTTTAAACCCACGCCCTTCGGCATGCGAACCGACCGCGCTAACCATTGAACTATAATCGCTACTTAATTGGAAACATACGCCAGTAATATTATAGCTGAGCTGAATTATATAAGGCTTTGGCAGCATTTGTGCAGCGTCCACGACATATTAGTAAATTTTTTTAGGAGTTTATAGCGAAGCAAGGAGTCTTCAGGAAGTACATATATTTGTCGTCTATCAAATACCAAAGGGAGCGTTTTAAAAGAAGTTTAATCAGTCAAAGTGCATTAAACTCTACTTCCAAATTCCGACCACCTACGACAAAAACAACCTTAACTTCACGAAATAAGACCTAGTATTAAAAACTCTGTCATTCTGAGTCATAACGAATTCGACGGGCATCGGTCATGGCAAAGTGAAAACGTCAACGAATCTCCTTCTGTAACTTTTGACCGTTTATTTAATTGAAAGAATAATGTCTTCATTTATAGCAGAAAGAACGTCCTTGCGGTTGAACCTGAAAAATGTTTCAATTTAGTCTCCAATCTCCACAAATGGTTTTTAGAGAGGCTGGAGTGAGTGGCCGTGAAGGCGATCGATTTCTATACAAATAAATTTTTGCCATTTATGGACAAATGGAGCATAATTTTACAATGAAATTACAGCTACTCGCATTTATTTTGGTCTTTATTTGCGGTAAATTACAATAGCTTGAATAAAACAGTAGATTATTATCATAAAATCAAATTTACGAATGATTTATGAATTTATGATTTTTTAATAAAACAGTAGACTATACTAATAAATAATCTACTGTTTTATTCAAGCAATTGTGATTTACCGCAAATAAAGACCAAAATAAGTACCAGTAGCTGTGATTTTACTTATTTATTTATTTATTAATTACATAACATACAAAACAGAATGCAATAACATTTACAACAATTCAAATACCTACACAATTTTGATCTGTATTGCATTCCAAGACTACTGCAAAAAACGTTTACTAATAAAAAAACTTTTACTGTAAAATTATGCTCCATTTGTCCATAAATGGCAAAGTTTATTTGTATGGAAATCGAACCACCTTAACATTTTGGCCGGAATCTAATTTTTGCTAATGTAGATGTAGTAAGACAGTTGGCAGTGGCTAGAAGCAAAAATCGCGCCGCGTATCATGCCTGGCTTAAGCGAAGCCTTTCCAACACTATATTAATTAAAGGCCGGTATGATGATGATGGGTGTCGTCGATTATATTTATCGATTTCGCCAAGCTATGTCAGTATTCTAAGCTTTTATAGTTTTGCCGTGCAATACTGGGCTACACGCAGGTTTAATATTATTAATAAATATACATAATATTATCTAATTAGGACTGACTACACCCAACGCTGTGACGATAACAACACTCTAGGCAAATCAATTACAATTATTAGCAGGTCACGTGTATAAAGTCGCGATTATCGTGCAGTTAGGTATAGTTTTTTCACCAGGTTTATTTAAATACTTAGCACGGAGCAACTAGTGTGTAGTTGATGCCTCTTTGTCGCCTGTTACATACTGACAACTAGTGTCAAATGTGAAATAAAATATGGTTATTTCATCCCACTTCCCACTGTTATAAATATGAAAGTTTGGATGGATGTTTGTTACTCTTTCACGCAAAAACTACTGAACCGATTTGGATGAAATTTTTGGTATGGAGGTGGCTGAGACCCCGGATAAACACATAGACTACTTTTTATCCCGAAAACATGTAGCGGGTAACACCGCGGGGCGCAGCTAGTTTAACATGAATTTTGAAGTTTCTGTTAATTGTATATTTCGTGAATTGTGATAAATGGAATATTCAGTTAAACTGATGTTTCATGATTTCATTCCGCGAAATTGACGTTATTGCGGGTGGTACGCCCGCACTGCGCTCCGCTTTTGCTGTCGATATGTGTTGAGCCTTACTATGCTGGTAGCGAATAATGAACAGGCAAAGTCTACATTTCTAACTAATTAATATTCATTGCATATGCATGGTCATATGCCTATGAAGATGACATTTATGTTTATTATATAAATACATTAGCTTTTGTTATTGAATTTATGTACTCCTTATTAGTAAGTACTTTGTTTTTAACCTCGAGCTTGTTTTATTGCAAGTTACAAACTGTGACTAAAATAGGGCTAATGAGTGAGTAGATGAATTCAAATAGGTAGTATTTGATTATATTTTATTTTACATATATGTACACACTTCAACTAAACAGACACACAGTCTGTTGGAAAGCAGCCACTATTGTTTATTTTACTATGGAAACTGATGTGGTTTTGAGACTTTTTTTTACTATTATTTATCATATCTGGTACACCAAATACATTACAAATTCCTAATCTACCTTTGCAGACTTAAAAAACTGTCTCAGTGTATGTTTGTATGTAATGTCTTTTTAATTCAGCTACTCGAAAAATACAAATAAGTAAGTAATTTCATATTTAAAAAGTTTCAAAAACCTAGTAAAAATACAACTATCTTACAATCTTTGTAGCTATCTTAAAATACATGTAAGGAATTTCTAAACCAGCTATATCTTTCTACCTGTAGGTAGTCAAAGTAGACTTAAAAAGTTGTATTGTGCAAGGTAAACAAGGAAATTCAAAGTAGTTAGAATGTTAGAAGTCTAGGTAACATAAAAATTTTGATAAGCATGTAAATTTAATTCAGAAAATTTGCTCCTAGTCTAGTATGAAAACAGGAACAAGTAGTTTACTCAGTTCTTCAAAAATAATAGACAAAGAAAAACTTATACTAAATTTATCAATAACAAACCAAATCAATAAAATAAACAATTGTTTAAAAGATATGGTATATCTTACAGAAATTGTATAAAATAAGGATACATTTAGAAATCAATTGATTAATTACTTGCAGTGTTTGGTTTGTTAAGTTAATCCTTGAAACAAACTCTTGCGACAACTGACCTTGCTGACTACTGCAATTTCACTAATAACATCATATCCGACTGCAACAGTGTTGAAATAATTTAAAATACTCACAGCCATCACCATCTCGAAGGGATACTTATGTACCCTTACGGGTGAAACGTATTCCTGGACCATTTTCACTGAGTCAATGGATTTCAAAACAAAACCAAACCAAGGAACAAACTGTCCTCCGAAAGTTCAACGTTTTACACAATATGCATACTGCCCAAGATCCTTTCACTCCCGAACCTGATAGCGGACCACAACAAAATAATCGCGCGGCTGCGTCTGCGAGGAGTAAATGCGCGACAACGTGAACTTGAAACAAAATTCACGGAGACGAAACAAAATGGATTGCTTGTTGCTCGCTCTTTCTCAATGGATTTGTTTGCTCTGAAGCTAGCAAGTAATAAAACAAAATGTGTGTTTTTGAAGTTGACATTAACAGAAATATGACAAAATAACTAGGTGTTGCCACAAGACGTTGAGTTCTTTAGTTCTTTCTTTCTTCTTTAGTTTTGGCGTCGCGTTTTAGCATTTGCCAGTGTCAAGTATTTATATATTTTCAAGTTTCAAAAATTAAACAAGCATCCTCGTAGCTAGTTATAGTCAAAGTCCAGTCTTAGTCAAGTCCAGTCTGTGTCAGTCAAGTCCAGTCATGCTTTAGTAAAGTAGTGGCGACTTTACTATAAAGCTTCGATGGAGTTTTGGAAGCAACACGAAAAGACATGTTTCACCCTATTATATCATTTTCCCACACTCGCGCTAGTAATTCGGCACTTTATGAATAAAACACCACCATTTTTATGCATAAACACTCGACAAAACACAAGTTTTGGAAAAAAATACAACGGAGCGACACGACTCTTCCCGCGTTCCCGCCAAAACTCATTTGGACTTCTTTAGTTCTTTATTTTTTTGTTCCACAAAGTGATTTGCTTATTTAATTTTATCGCGTCCACATTGTGTATAATTTATTAGAATCGAGTATTATTATTGATTCATAACTAATGATTATGAACACAAACATGAAGGTAATGTCTACATTCTGAAATCCTGCAATTTAAGACATTGATAAAGTCAAACGTGATCTCATTGAAAAGAAAACAAGCTTGCACAACCTCAACGTCGCTTTCAGTTTTGATTTTACATCGCTAACTATTATTGACGGTGTGGTACTATGATCGAAATATGGTTACAAAAAGAGTAAATAGAGCATTCGATCATATCTGAGCATCGTATGTTTAAAAGTTTCCTTTTCTAGTACAAGCTATTATTTCATCTTACCTGATTTAAATGAAGATGCATTTTTAACACGCAGGCCCATTTTAACAGATATTTTTTTAATAGAGCCCAAACTTAACTTTGACCTTGAAAAGATGCAAATTATATCCCTCACGAAAGAAGGTGAATAACTATATACTAACTAACTATCTATCTACTATTCTAATAGACACATCATACACAGGCCACATGGAACCATTGCACGAAAAGTGTGACAAGTAATTTATTTTCCGCCGTAAGCTGAAAAATATTTTAATGACATTAAAGCAAAATGTTCTTCATTCCATTACTGTTTTAACTAAAACCAAAATAATACTTTCAATGCCGATGCCGAACGCCGGCAATTGAGTTGATTATCAATAGGTAGAAAGAAACTTCTTAAGTGATTTTATTTAGAACTCGAATTAATACATCCATCGATGCATGTGCTGACACTGGAAGCCCACTAGATATACGACACTGGCCAAATACGTGCAGCAAAAAGGGGGAAAAAGTAAGACCAACAAAAAAAACGAAAAAAATGTTTCCATAAAAAAAACATCGGCCATTATTTCTTTTTAAAAATTGTGTCCATTCTTCTTTCTGTGTCGCTCTACTAATAAAACTATTACCAAGTGTTTGTGAATTTTCTGGTATAAATTCTTCGAAGAATAGTTACATAAGGAAACATTACCTAAAATAGACCATTCGTTTAATTCGCTGGTCATTTTCCACGTCGTTCGCAGTTGACAGCTAACTTCAAGGCAGTGAGTAAGCGGCCTTTGACGAAGCGCGAATGTCGCTGTCCATCATCTGAAGATTATTTCTTCTTAAAGTGAGAACGCAAAGCAACATTCTGTCAAAATTGTGCGCGTTCGTGCCCGATGTCTAGTGCTGAAGTCGCCGATAATTCCGTTGACCCCCCGGCGAAAAAGCGGAAATTGAACACAGGAGAGTCACGTTCCAACAACTCGGCAATGGCGAACAACGGAACGCGCGTGGAAAATGAAATCGACGAGAGTCTATACTCCCGGCAGCTGTACGTGTTAGGACACGATGCCATGCGCCGCATGGCCAGCTCTGATGTGCTGATTTCAGGACTCGGCGGACTCGGTGTTGAGGTCGCGAAGAATGTGATCCTCGGCGGAGTGAAGTCTGTCACCCTCCACGATGAGAAGACGTGCACCGTTACGGACTTATCCTCTCAGTTTTACCTGTCAGAGGGTACAATCGGCCAAAACAGGGCTCTAGCTTCTTGCGAACAGCTGTCAGAGCTGAATCACTATGTGCCTACGACGGCGTACACTGGACCCCTCACCGAAGACTTCCTCCGCAAATTTCGCGTTGTGGTGCTGACAGGAGCGTCACGCGCTGAGAAAGAACGCATTGCAGCCTTCACCCACAGCAACAACATCGCGCTTGTGATTGCTGACACTCGCGGGTTGTTCTCGGAGGTGTTCTGTGATTTCGGGCCAGAGTTTACAGTTGTGGATGTGACTGGAGAGAATCCAGTGTCTGCAATGATTGCTGACATCACACATGAATATGAGGGAGTAGTCACTTGTTTAGATGACACACGACATGGACTGGAAGATGGAGACTATGTCACATTCAATGAGGTTTGTTATTTACCATTGTTATAGTTAATGCCCTGGTAGTACTGAACTTCAATTGAAACAGACCATCTCATGTCTTGCCCTGTCTAAGAAGATAACAATATTTTGCAATATTTAATGTTTTAGGATCCTATTGCAAGGGTCTATAAAATAAAACTGATTTTGTATAAGAATTTGCTAAGCTAATTGATTATAATGTTTCTAGTCTGCCATTTCTGGAGATAAGTAAAATGGGATGGGTATTCTGGGGTAAATGAACTTGCATCCAAATGAGAGACTTACTATTGGGTATGCAATATCTCATTCTCTAGTTTTATAATATCACAATTTACTATGAAACTAACATAAAACATTTCATTGTTTTAATCATGTCCATGTAATTTGTTTCCAAACAAAGAAGTGATGATTCATGGTTCTATGACAAGACTGGTCAAGCAGGTTGTAAGATAATTTTCTTAGCATATAACATTCACACTTCAAGATTTACAATGATAATAAAAACACTAATTATCTACCTAAGTTTCTCTCACTCTCTCACTCTGTTACAAGATTCAAGTTTGAAATTTTGATAACTGAACTCCAAATAAATATCTGACTGAGATCTAACTTTTGTGGCATTGTAGCTAGTGAAGTGAACCTGTTTAAAAGGTTCCCAAGTTCACTGGCTCTTTATAATATCACCATTGGTAGGTTCATTGATATACAAATACAATATCATGTTGCACTACCAATGTATAGCTATGGCATAATTATCATCATTTACATTCCTACTCTTGGAATGAACATGTATTGTGATAATGTTATATTGTTAATTTTTTTTTATAACTGAATAGATGTGTATACAATACATAATACATGTGTGTATATTTATTGCAATAACTTACTTTTGTTTCTGCTGTTAACAAAAACAATATACATCTTGTAATTGTTCTTATAACTTAGATATGCTAAATTTAAATTAGTAAGTCATTAGGTTTGCTTTGCATAGTAACTTGCATCTGCAAATTACTATGCAAATTGTCCTGTTTTGTGTACTTAAATGTTCTCTTTACTTTCCTATAGGTCCAAGGAATGACAGAACTAAATGGATGCGAGGCTCGCAAGATCAAAGTCCTAGGTCCTTACACATTCAGCATTGGTGACACAACTACCTTTTCCAAGTATATCCGTGGAGGTATTGTATCTCAAGTGAAGATGCCCAAAAAAATTAACTTTAAACCTCTTAGCGAATCTAGCAAAAACCCGGAGTTTTTAATAGCTGATTTTGGAAAATTTGAATATCCTCAGCAGTTGCATGTAGGTTTTGCTGCTTTGCATAAGTTTGAGGAGACTGAGGGTCGTCTGCCGAAGCCATGGAATAATGATGATGCTGTCAAGTTTATAGAGTTGGCGAAGACAGTGAAGACTGAGCTAGGAGTGGAGGATGATCTCAATGTTGAACTTTTGGAGACTTTCTGCAAGGTTTGTTTCTCAAGTGTTGACAAAGTTACTATAGTTATTATCTCATTAGTATTGTAGTCAAGTTTTATTGAACTTACAATGTTTTGTTGTTTTGTTCATTGACTTTAAATCTTCAAGCTGAATTAGAATCACTTTCTTATGAAATTGAATTTGACATGTTGGTAGTTACAATGACAGTGCATTTTTATGGTAAGTATGAAGCCATAAAAATGCACTCTCATTGATGTTGTCACTGGTTCTACTCACAAGGATTAGGTCCTAAATGTGATTTGTATGATGTTATAAACTGACATGGCTTTTCACACATTTATATGATGCTGTGATTAATCTGTGAATCAATAATATTTCAGCACATTTGCATGCACCATTTTAATTTTTTCCAATTCTCTGAGCAATTATTATCTACACTAGCACAGGAACTGACCCTGTATCCCTCGCAGGTGTCTGCCGGTGACCTGAACCCGATGAATGCATGCATCGGTGGTGTGGTGGCGCAGGAGGTGATGAAGGCTTGCTCCGGCAAGTTCCACCCCATCATGCAGTGGCTCTACCTTGACGCCATCGAGTGCCTGCCTAAGGTACGCCATTTTATTAAACTCATTGATCTATAAGCCTTGTTTTAAAAATGTGGATTAATGATGAATACATAATATTAGTTAATATTGCGCAATACATGATTATTAGCACAAACATTGTTTATGCAATCTTTTGAATGAAACCATAATGTTTAGCTGACATTTTCGCGTTTTCCGTGACTAGGGGATGTGCTAGCTCTATTCTAAATTGTATCCTACCCATTAGTGTAAAAAAGTAACAAACATGGCATGTTGAATTTGATATTCTAGTATAAAATTTGCCTACATCTCAATCAAGGACACAGGCTATCTGCATTTCTAATTTCATCAAAATGTTAGTGTGAAAATGTAACAAATATATAGATGCATATATAAATATATGAAGCTGACTTGAAAAGACAAAGGAAAATAAATAAATATAAATTTTGATTCCCCAGGATCGGTCTATCCTGAACGAAGAGAACTGCAAGCCGACTGGCTCTCGGTACGACGGGCAAGTGGCCGTGTTCGGAAAAGGATTCCAGAAGAGGCTAGGCGACTTGAAGTATTTTATTGTCGGTTAGTTGGCATTTCATACTTTTATTGCTTTACTAGGTTGATCTAGCGATCTGTAGTGATGATGGCTCAGTGGGTAGTGTGGTCGGTTCACACGCTAAAAGGCGTGGGTTCAAACCCCAACAATGAGCTTGAGCTGCCGGTGTAGTATGAAAAATAAACCATGGTCGTAGGGTACTTTCTAGTACTCAGCTGCCTAGCTACTACCCTCAAGTTGCAAAATCTGCCAAAAAATAATAATATAGGTAGTCATGGGAACCGAGAGAAGTGAAAATTTAAAACGCGTACCATTAGCATGTCAGTGATGCAAACCTATAACTTTAACCTACCAAATATCACTCAACATGGATAATGAAGTTTTCTCATAGAAAGATTTCATCAGGAGGTTATCGAGGACGGTACCGCAGTATTAAATATTGTACCGCCAAGCAGTTGTGTTCTGGTTTGAAGGGTACTGTTGAGACTAACCATCGAATGTCTCAAAGCAAGTGATGCCGTTGATTTTGTTTTATCACTCTAAAGTTATGCGTATCGTTGCAATGGTCATGGATATACGTTATCACTTGCGATCAGGAGAGCGTCTCGTTCGTCTAATTTTATTTTAACATGAAAAATGAACTAAACTTTTATTCTTTTAATTTTTATAAAGAATATGTTGTAGAAGCGTCAAATTTGATGTAGGTACCTAATATTTATTCAATATGAAAAAGCAGGAGTTCAAACATGTATTAAGAAATATAAGCAACTAGCGACCCGTCCCGGCTTCGCACAGGTGCAATGTAGATACTAATGTGGTACATATGCATATATTATATACATACTATAAACCTTCCTCTTGAATCACTCCTGTTTATTAATGGAAACCGCATTAAAATCCGTTGCATAGTTTAATAGATCTAAGCGTATAGACGGCGGGAAGCGACTTTGTTTTATACTATGTAGAGAAAAAGCGAGTTGGCGATCAAACGCAAGCATATATGAAATAAAAAACAATTTTTTGGCGGTATCCACGGAGAGCTAGTCCGATTAGAACTTAGCCAGTTTTTCTATAATTTACCAAATGAACGTTTGGTGGTAGCTTAATTTTTGTTAAAATCAGTATGACGTAGGTATGGTTAATTAAACAATTGAATGCCCGATAAAGGTAGAATATAGAAAGAAAGAAAAAACGTTTAATTCTGTAACAAGCACAAAAACAAACAAACAGAGACAGACAAAAGTTACAAAATAGGGGCTCACCTCAGCATAATGCATATTATAATAAATAATATATTGAATAATATTTTAATTAAATATATTGAATAATAGTTTAAATCTAAATATTTCTTTGTATCGGTATTCAGTAAATGTTTCTGAATCATTGCAGCGACTTGAATATATCAACGATTATGTACTTACCTATTGTTCTTTATTCCGAATACAACCTTGAAAGCCTAGCGTTAAATGGTTACCGAGATATAACAGTAGTTTGAGACTAAGCTACGACATATTTGCTCTTTTTTTTTTATTGTCTGTTTTCTACCGTCTTAGTGTTCCGTGTCTAATCGATGTTCAGTGAGACTAATACCCAACCTGGCCTATGCTGTTAGTATGTCCGTCCGACCTTTTATGGTACCTAGCTTTTGCGCTAACATGTAGAGAAAATTACGCAGATATACGAGTAGAATATGTGTTACTAGTGGGTGTTTCGCGATAGTCACAAGTGCCTTAAAGTCACAAATTAATCTTATTTTTATAAGTAAGCGTGCTCCATCATAAACCGTATCATTTAACATAACTCCATCTCGCCTGATGTTAAACGAAGATGCGGTCTACAATAGAGCACACTTGCCTAGAAGAAATCGATTCATTCGTGTCGCGACTTGAAGGCGCCCATTCATTTATTTCGGAGAGTGTGTGTAAGAACTACATGGCCTAATTCCCCCATGCCCGTTTTTCTATCGGACAGCCAGAGGCTCGAAAAAGCTACATCGTTTCATAGTCGACGTTCCAAAAACTCGAACGAACCTATTTAATTTCACGTTCATTGTGCGGACTGCACGTGGAATGCGCTACCTGAGTGAGTATTCCCCGATAGATATACACTTTGGGTATCTTCAAGTTGAGAGTCGATCGATATCTTCTAGGCGAGCTCCACTTTACAACCGCATCATCACTTAACATCAGTTGAGATGGCGGTCAAACGTAAGCAGATTGTATCTATCAGGGAACACCCACTCGGGCAGCCAAGCTTTGTTTAGCTATTCGTACGATGAAGGTGGAGTCGAACCGTTAATTTGAGTTTTAGCAATAACAACCATGAAGCGGTTTAAAAAAAATCTACATAACAAATATTGTGTATGGAACCGCATGAATGCTATTCGCTCTTATTCGGTTTTATCTTTGTCTAATTGCTTTGTGATAAAAAGAACGTCGCTCCGGTCGTGGAGAGTATAATTTCAGAGTCGATTTATATTTGAAGGTCACAGAGGTGGCAATGAACTTGTGATTGTCAAGATTTGAATATAATTTTCGCCAGTTCATATACTAATAATATATTCGGTTTAGTTTGGTACATGAATGAATTAACTTGTTTATTACGTACGTTGAAAAAATTTGCTAACTGCGACAATATTTTGTTCTTGATCAAATTCAATGCGAAAAACCAAAACTCAGGCTAAGTGGAGTACGACTTTCGCGACTTGTAATTATGTTTATCACCGGGTTTTTATCGCGCACAAAATACTATTAAATTAGTTTTGTTTATTTGCCTCGACGTTTCGGCCATGTTGCAATAGCCGCGGTCACGAATCGACTCGACGAGTTGTTTCTGCTCGATTACGGCCCTATAATGAACCTAAGTAGAGTACCTTGAAATATATTCAACTACTTTTCCAGGGCAAGAATTTGTCATTGGCGTCACTTTATCAGAGTATTTTTGTCTTTAACTATTTCTTAAAATTTATAAACCCAATATACTTAACAAAAATTGCTCTCAAATTAACGCAGCCTTGTGTTTAAACGTACAGATTAAACGTATTTATTTGTGTGAGATTTATTTTGCTAGACGCTGTACAAAGTTATGTCGTCACCTTTGTATGAGCTGTCGAAAGAGACGTGTAGGTAGAGGTACCAAAAAGATAACAAAACAAAGCCCAGAGCATCACAGCCTTAGAGTTAATTCCTTTGAACCATTTTTAGATTATAGCGATGATAGCTCATTGGTTAGCGCGGTAGGTTCGCATGCCGAAGGGCGCGGGTTCAAACCCCAACAATGAGCTTGAGCTACCGGTGAAGGAAAACATCGTGAGGAAACCATAGCATGGTGGTAGGGTACTTTCTAGTACTCGGCTGGCTAGCTACCACCCTCAAGTTTGAAAATCTGCCGCCAAGCATCTAATGGTGTGTTCCGGCTGCCGCACTTGAGAGCCAGTTCCATTCCAGGCTAGGTGTGCTTTACCATCTTCGACCACACCTTCACTTAACATCAGGTGAGCTGTGGTCAAACATCTAGCCTGTCAACCATAAAAAAAAAAAGAAGATTGATTTATGTTTGGCAGGCTAGGTGTTTGATTACAGGTTAATACTTAATTATTTATCGCAATATATACAGGTGCAAGACTTATATAATGTACCTAATATGTAATTATTTAGACCTAAATAGCACATGTCGCCACTAACCATCTGTATAGTCTAGTGAGACTTCTACCTGATGAGTATTGTCAACCAAAGGTATACTTATTTGATTCTCATTAATGTGGTCACTGCTTCCAGGTGCGGGAGCTATCGGATGTGAGTTGCTGAAGAACTTCGCAATGGTCGGCGTGGGTGGCGGCGCGGGTCAGATCACCGTTACCGACATGGACCTCATCGAGAAATCCAACCTCAACCGACAATTCCTCTTCCGCCCCTACGACGTGCAGAAACCTAAGTCCAGCACAGCCGCCAAGGTACAAGCTCGAACTTTGCCATTTTACTCAAGTTGACCATCAAACCTATAGATGTTATTTACCACTATCATTATTGTCATGTTTCCAGGTGATCAAGCGCATGAACCCAGACATCAATGTGTTAGCCCAAGAGAACAGAGTGTGCCCCGAGACGGAATCAGTCTATGATGACCAGTTCTTCGAGGCTCTGGACGGTGTGGCCAACGCTTTGGACAATGTGGACGCTAGGATCTACATGGACAGGCGTTGTGTGTACTATAACAAACCTCTCTTGGAGAGTGGCACTCTTGGCACTAAGGGAAATACTCAGGTAAGAAAATTTTGTAGTTATTTTAATTAGATTTTTGCTGATTTTGTTTTTGTTTGTGACAAAATTAGTTATAGATATAACTAAAGTTACGATTAAATTTTTAATTAAAAAATTATTGTCAAATTAGTTTAATTTAAGTCCTCATCACTGTTGTAACTGAAACGACTGTTAAGCGGAAATAAACTAAAATATATATACCTTGAATATTCAAGTTAATTTTGGTTTACTGTTAATGTGCGTTAATTATTTGTTATTTGAATATATCTTGAGGAAAGTATGTCATGGTAGGTCGCATTTTACACAGCTAAGCGCAAATGTTTTTTAAATAAATCTCACTAATATTGTAAGTGTGTGTGTATGTGAAATGATACTTCACACTCAACCGGATTTGCACCGTAAATATTTGTTCTGGATGTACTGTATGTATCTACAAAAAAAAAGTATATAAGTATTCTATCGGTTATCTGTTACCCATAGTACAAGCTTTGCGTAGTTTGGGGCTAGATAGCGCTGTGGAGAATGTTCTTCCTTTCGTCAGAGACAGCTGTCTTGGAACACAATATAACTATTAGCACTTGATTTTTAAATAAGGGTGCTATGGCAAAGCGCAGTCATCAATATCAACTTTTAATTTCCAGGTTGTAGTCCCATACTTGACCGAGTCGTACAGCTCATCCCAGGACCCTCCAGAGAAGAGCATCCCCATCTGCACGCTAAAGAACTTCCCGAACGCGATCGAACACACACTGCAGTGGGCGCGCGACGAATTCGAAGGCTTATTCCGTCAGGCGGCCGAGCACGCCTCGCAGTACCTGAAGGATCCTTTGTTCATTGAGCGCACGCTGAAGCTGCCGGGAACTCAGCCTATCGAAGCTCTTGACAGTGTGAAGGTCAGTTAAAGTCAAACTAAATAGGCCAAATAGTTACCTGGACTGGCTGCACTCGGAACATCATGTAATATTTTGCAGTAATATTTCAGATATTTAAAATTATATTCAATTTACATTGAATCCTCGTCATTGTTGTAACTAAAATTACTTAATTTGAGAGAAAATATACTTATAAGATATACCTTTTGAATAACTTAACAGAAACTTCCGCAAAGTAACGAGTGAATCAATCAATTACACCATAATAATTTTGTTCTGGGTCTCGTTACGGCTCTCCGGCTGCCAGTATTTTAGAAAACATTTCATTATTTTTGTTTTTTTTTAATGTAAATAGTAATGAGACGAACGAGGCGCTCTCCTGATGGTAAGAGATAACGCCTGTCCATGACCATTGCAGCGATACACAGAACTTTGAGTAACAAAACAAAGTCCAGGGCATCACTGCTTTGGTGCTCATTGCTTCATTATGTATTGTTGTTGGTAAATCGTTTTTAGTTTTATATATCGTCTGTATTTAGCTTTACCTACATGTGCTCACCGAAAGACCAGCGCTGGTCATACCGTTTAGTATGACCAGCATTACACTAAGGTATTTGTTGTCAGTTTTTGTGTTACAAAATAAACTTCATTTCTTTCTTTCTTACCATGCACAATGGTAAGAAAGAAAGAAATTCTACTACTTCGTTCGTTTATTCTGTAACACTCAGTGTGACCAGTATTATGCTGTGGTGAGCCCTTATTCTGTAACTGTTTGTCTCTGTTTGTTCGTTTTTGTTTTTTTGTGCCTATAAGTTACAAAATAATTTTTTTTTTTTTTTTTCATATATTGAATAGGTTCGCGCTTGACCACATCCTGCCTGATGTGAAGCATCGATGCGGTCTAAGATGGAACACGCTTACCTAGAAGGAACCTGAACCTACCTTCTTCCCTCGTGGAAACGTTACAAATCTAGAATTTGAATAAAATCGTTACGTTTTCGCTATTGGAATATCTTCTATCAAGACGTGCGTTTTGTACGTCTCAATAATAATCAAAAAATCATGTGAAACACAATTCCAGAATGCAATCAACGAGCGACCCGCCAACTTCTCGGACTGCGTGACCTGGGCGCGCATGCACTGGGAGAACCAGTACTCCAATCAGATCAAGCAGCTGCTGTACAACTTCCCGCCCGACCAGCAGACGACCAGCGGCGCGCCGTTCTGGTCGGGCCCCAAGCGGTGCCCCGCGCCGCTCGCTTTCGACACGACTGATGACCTGCACCTAGACTATATCGTGGCGGCCGCGAACCTGCGCGCCGCGGTCTACGGACTGCCCAGCTGTACCAGCCGGGAGTGCATCGCGGACTGGGCCAACAAAGTCGAGGTGAGGACTATATCACTTATACATATTAACGTTTTCCGTGACACGATTAAGTAAAGTTTTATTTTATAATTAATTAATTATTATCGTAGGACACACAGCGCCATCTGGCTCCAAACTAAGCAGAGCTTGTGTGATGGAAGTCAGATAACTGATAGAATACATAAATACTTTTTTTTTGTATATACATACAAAACACCCAGACACAAAACAAACATTTGTTTATTCACAAAATGTTTGCCCTGAGTGGGAATTGAACCCACGCCCTACAGCTCTCAAGGCAGATATACTACCAATGAGCCAACGGGATTTTATAACCATATATGCTTTAATCAAATCGTAATTTCTCATCTTGTAATTGTCACATTATTAAATTGTATTTGTTATGTAATATAATTATATATTGATTGACATCAGCTCTACTGGTATCCCCTTATCTTTCCTTTCTGGCTCTAAAATAATATCCCTAGAAAAGAGAAATACTAAGGGTGTCCACTTTTTCAGTTCCAGTCCGTTTTTTTATTTGTATTTGCAGAATATGTTTTTTATGTTTTCACTTTGTGGTCAAAAATAGGGCAGAGGTGTCCACTGTTCAGTGTGATGTGTGATGTGTGGTAGATGCTATAGTTGAATTACTATAAGTATTAATTCTTAATCGAGCACTGAATACTTTAAAATTAGTTTTGTTTTTTCTCGTAACCCAAACGTCGAGGTAAAAAAGAAAACTAATTTAATTTGGTTATGTGTTTGTTGTTGCGTAAGTTTAAAATGACATACTAGTATTTCATTGAAATGATTAATGGTTCCCAGGTACCGGAATTCAGTCCTAAGTCGGGCATAAAGATCGCGATCACAGACGCCCAGCTGCAAGCCAACAACGACGACATGGACCAGGACCGCGTCAAGAGCGTCATCTCGGAGCTGCCTCCCCGCAACAAGCTCGCCGGACTCAACATCACACCGCTCGACTTCGAGAAGGACGACGACTCCAACTTCCACATGGACTTCATTGTAGCCGCGTCCAACTTACGAGCTGCCAACTACAAGATCGCACCGGCTGACCGCCACCGCTCCAAGCTCATCGCTGGCAAAATCATCCCGGCCATCGCAACGACCACCTCGGTGGTGGCCGGCCTCGTCTGCCTCGAGCTGTACAAGCTGGCGCAGGGCTACAACTGCCTCGAAGTCTTCAAAAACGGATTCGTGAACCTCGCTCTGCCGTTCTTCGGCTTCTCGGAGCCGATCGCGGCCCCCACAAACACTTATTACGATAAAAAGTGGACCCTGTGGGATCGTTTCGAGGTGAAAGGAGAGGTTACGCTGCAAGAGTTCCTAGATTACTTCAAAAATGAACATAAGCTCGAGATCACGATGCTCTCGCAGGGCGTCTGCATGCTGTACTCGTTCTTCATGCCCAAAGCGAAGCGTCAGGAGCGCCTCAACTTGCCCATGTCCGAAGTAGTGACTAAAGTGTCGAAGAAGAAGTTGGAGCCGCACGTGAAGGCGCTGGTGTTCGAGCTGTGCTGCAACGACGAGGAGGGCACGGACGTGGAAGTGCCCTACGTCAAGTATACCCTGCCTTAGTGCACTTCACTCGAGCAACACCCACGAGCCTCATATTTTATACAGTAACAGTGGTGTCGTGATGAAGGCATTTAGCATAATAGTTACCGGCGATGGTTCTATGAGAATTTACAAATGAAGGGTATTTTTGTGATGCGATTTTCGCGAGTGCCTCGGAGTCTCTAAATTTGTGCAATGGACGCGGCTGTACACAAACAAACGTGTGAGTTCTGATTCGTGCTTAATGTGTAACACGCGCTTCTCATTCAAAATTCAAATATTTATAGTAGTTATAATTATTTGCTCATCGACAATGCTAGTTTATGTTCATCTGAGTTTACATAATTTTTTGTACACCAAAATTATATAAAACATTTTAATTTTATTGTTGAAATCAGATGGGTCTGTATATGGAAAAATAAACAAAAACAGAATACACCGTCGTCTTTTTTATTTTGAAAAGGTACATGTAGGAATAAACATACAAAATAATCTCGGGTTAATTTTATTTTAGATATCTTTGGAAGTATACAATATTGGAGATTTAACTTTCTCATACCCTATGTTAGTTGTGAAAAAGGCTTTACAAAAATTAAACAGGATATACCTAGATCCCGCTGTACTATAAAAATACAACCATGAACTTGGAGAACAGACAAGACTCGCCAAAACGAGAATAATTTAGAGATCACTATCGTAGAACATTAAGACTATAAGACACTCAAATAATGTGCCTTTCTTACTTTAGTATGAAAATAATTAAAAGCAAATGATTTCATCTTCCTTAAATTCTTTCTATTGGCACCACTAGAAGTTAACATTATCAAATGAAAAATTTAACATTTGTTACATATCGATTTTTAAATATATAAAAACACATGTACATGTTTGACATAACTGTCGATTGCATGTTAAATTTGTCTAATGATAAATTGCAAAACAGTGGTACCATTTCGCTTCACTTTTAATTTGGTAGGTCTTTACGATGAAGACGATTTGTTTTGAAATATACATTTTACGAATATGCTTCACCTTACAAAACTTTTAACATTATAAGGTACAGCATGTGTGTTGGTAAGGTAAAATGGACTTCCGCAAAGTAACGCCTGAATCAATCAATTAGGTAACAGCATTGCAGATACGCGTCATTACCCAACATACTATATGTACTTTGTTAGCTTGCTTAATCTCAAATCAAGAATAAGTTAAGACTAAGTATAAAAAAAGCTAAGAATACTGGTATATAATTTAAACACAATTCTAAAACTACGCTAGCGTCTTTATAATTTATATCTTTGACTAAAAATGCCTCAACATCGCTGATATCGTTATTTAAAACGAATTTAGGTGCTTTAGGATACTCAGTATAGGGGTTTCTGATACGATTTCAAAATCATCAGAGTCGGTACTACTGACCTCTATAAGTTTAGGTGTACCTACTAGTGTGTCTTAAGGTAAGTAGATGTCAGTTAAAAGAGACCGTCGTCAGCCCGATTATGTATGATGTCATTGACAAAATATCATACACGTGTAAGATCCGTCAATATCTTTTTGTCAAAATAAGATTAGCGCCAAGAAAACAAATGAACATACATAGACTGCTAAAGTCATTTTCAGAGTCAGGTAAAAAGTTAATGCTAACCGCAATCTTCACGTGCGAGGTACGCAGCGGCACGTACCGCGAAGCAAGAAACCGCATTGTACTCAGCTTTGTCTCCATGAAGAAGGCCACCAGAGACTGATGTAGCCGAAACTATAGTCCGAGTATCCGATATAATTAAACGTGAGTATTCCCACATAAGTAAAACGAAAAATTTACCGCTATTAGGGGAAGTCATAATATACCTAATTTAACATTCACCCCCCCATCCGTGTTGACAAACTGGCTTATGATGATGATTTTGTCAATGACATAGAACAGTCGAGGTATCTCTAAGTCCTGCACTGGTTAGCAAGTAATTATATGATTAGGTGCTGCGTCTAAATTCTAAAGTAAACCTAAGGGTGCGTCACACAGCAGCTTTGGAAGCTTGAATAGAATAAAATTACAACCATATCGACTAAATGCTTAAAAAAATACTTGTTCGTGATTTGTAAAACTTATAAATAATTTGGGACATAACATACTAAGGATTATTATGACGTTTTCTAAAGCGTACCTAAATGTAAGGGACGTTAAGACATGCCGGTCCAGAAAAATTAAAACTATAGTCATGGAGTTGCGAAATTGTCACTATTTATCTATGTTGTCTGTGAAAAACTTCTAAATCCGCTCACAATATGTACCGCATATAATCGAATAAATTCCACAATTTAGCAACAGTACTGTAAGACATTATAACAGTATAGAAACTACAATTTAAACCTAGCATTGCAAGAGAAAAAGTAAATTATAAATCTATATCTGAAATCTAAAAGATTTCGAGGACTGTTCTCTTTCATATGAAGTCTGATCTATCTACTCCACCAGGATCCAATAATCCCATAGAAGTATCTTATTTGCGTTTAATATTGAAACTAAAGCTGTCCTTTTCCTTTTCTTTGTCTTTCTAATGTCATGCACGTTTCTTTCGGTAGGTACTTGTCAAATAACATACCCTGAACAAAAGAACAAAAAAATCGATACGTATTTCTTTCGTCTACGAGTTATCATAATTTCCCCAAACTTTTCTAGCAGACCACACCAAAAATGAGCAAGATTGTTTTCTTGTTTTTAGCGTGGACGAAAACTTCACAGTGGCGCGTGTCCTAGTAGAGATGGGACTTCACACAAAAGAGTAGTTGCCCTTGCCTGCCGAGTCAGAGGTAGTCGCGCCTAGCCCAGCAGTGGGCAAAGAACCGCGGCAGGCAGGCGCGCGACGGCGAGCGTCAGCGCCACGGGCGGCGGCGCGGGCTCGGCATGTAACGCGCGCGCCCCTTGCCTTCCTCACTGCTGTACGTCTCTGGAAACGAGAAACATCCCGTACTGCCACCGGTAGCGCCTCGCCATTCGCGCGCACTATCCTCTGTTACAGGGCCGCCACAGGCCGTAGTTTGTGGAGGCCCTTAGGACTGGATTCCTCTGTCGTGTGTATCGGGCACTATAAGTACCACACCGTCATGCCAAACACATATGTTCAGGCGTGGCTACAAAGGAACCCAAACCTTACAGTAACATCTTAAAAAATGTAAACAAATATCCGATCGAATGTGTTACACAGAAACGTCGACAACTGAGATAAATAAGTTTTTTTTAAACATTTTCACAAAAATTGGTATTCTCTCGTTATTTTTTAGTGGTTGTTTAAAGTGCTCTTAAATCGACTCGACTGTAGTTCCATCGCCATATTTGTATACACACGTGGTGAAGAATTAAACATATTAATAGACTCGCAAATTTTCGTGTCACTGAATCTAGTCGCAAAATTTATGCGAGAGTAGGTACAATGCGACAGGTAGGAAAATTTGCGCGCAGTGACCTCAATAAAAGCAGTTAGAAAAAAACACAGGCACAGTAATGAAATATTAATTAATTAGCTCATAAAATTTACACTGTAGCAATCGATTTAAGCGAACATGAATTTTGAGGTATACCAAGAGAATGGTTAAAATAACAAGCTGTTAAAACTTTTTGTGACAACGAAAACGAATTAATGACGGAAATTAATAAATACTAAACAAAAATACAACATCACAGAAGAGGAAAGAACGTATTTAAAAAAAAGCACAACATGAGCAGCATCTTCGTCAGACCCTAAGCGGAAGTATAGCAAAGCGGTGTGCCGTGCCGAATACGATTTCGAAGCCAAGCAATATTGTCTATGTTTCGCTATTTTCGATCTTGGCAACACATCGCAAGCTCGCAATCCCGACGTGGTGTTACCATAGTTAGACTGAGTCATTAGCGAGGCCGGGAGCGCGGAGAGACGCTTCTGGCGCGGTGGGAACACGCCGCTGTGGCTTTGCGACATAACGTCCCTGTTTTAAAATTAGAACATCATTTTTTGCTCTGCCCTTACTTCAGCCAATCACATCAACTGTTAACAATAATAACTAATTAGCAACTTCGTCCCAGGATAACAAAACTGTCGGGCGGTGCTAATTCGTAAAGTTCTTATGACATTTAACATATGGTTTGTAGCAACTTTTTCATTTAAAAATACCCATCCACCTCTGTGCTGAAGAAAACTTTTCTGCAGAGCGTATATAAAAATTATATCAAGTATTATATTGTTAATACGCCATTGCTTTGCATGCCAGTGGTACCAACACACAACTGTAAAGAGAACATATCGGGGCAATAGAGGCGCGCCATCACCAACCGGTGATGGGTTATGACTGCGGCGCACCGCGAGACTACAGTAGGCATCTGTGCTCATGAGTATCAGCACGAGTGTTACCGCAAGGGAGCTACGTCGTCCTCCAACTCACGATGTCTCCGGTTGGTCTTGCTCATGGAGCACCGTTAGTTATATGCAATTAGAGTTAACTTACGAATGTCTATGTTTAGGCGGCGGTTTAGACGCAAGAGATGCGCGCCGACTCCGGTCAGTGGAGATCATGGCGCACCGCTCCGCCGCCGTACTCGTTATGAACGTGTCATGGAGAGAGTAGCACGCAGCGGTGATCTGAACGGACAGAAGTTGAAGTTTAGGACCTTAACCTAATGCCTAATAAACATTGTAGGTAAATATTGAATAAGGAGACAAATACACTCGGTTCAGTTTCAGAAAATTTATCGTTCTGATTTTGGAGTAAGAATAAATTGTGGTAAGATAGCTTTAAACCATAACATCGTCAATTGTTTAGCAACAGGATGTAATTACTTGCGAAAGCGATCTCGACATAAAGATCTACCCGATAACTAACTAATTTCCAGGCCATTAAACTGATGGAAAGTGTTATTGAATAAACGCTACATGGGGGCGCGGTTTCTGCGAGACGGAACGCATAAAGAGAATCGCAGAATGCATGTATTCATGGTGATGAACTTTGGATTTATTTTATTGTATTGTAACAAATAAAAAAAATGACGAATATGGACAACATTTATGATTGTCGTATTCAATATTTTTAGCGATTCAAAATCATTAAGACTATGCACCAAATCCTTGAATTGATGCAAAATTTCTGGTCTATCTGTTTTTATTGAATACTAAAAATTAGAGTGCGCTTTGTATGATAATAACTCTCGGCCTATTTTACCTACTATCAGACATTCAGGAAGTTCAAAAAGGCGTCATCATTTTGAGGTCTAGTCATAGGTCATCATTATAGAATCCGTCTTGTCATGTTTGGATTGAATCGGTTTCTAGGAAAGATTGCTATTTTCATATGTACAAGTAATGAGACAAATGAACGAAACGAAATGATCTTTGAGTAACTAAACAAAGCCCAGGGTATCGCTGCTTTGACGCTCCTTACTTTTTTTTTAACAAAGAACAAATCTTCGCTTATCGGCAGACGAATTTGCGGCAAAACTCTCAAGCCAATAGTCAAAACAACCGACCAAAAAATTGCTTCACTGACTAGCATTCTACACTTATTGGTCAGAATGGAGGAGCTGATTTACACATAACATGGCTAAGTTAATTATATTCAAAAGAAAATATTATAGTGCACCCTTCACCCCACAAACAAAAGCCCTACCTGCTGTATGAGACGCCTGTGAAGGTCGACATCGGCCCCCCTGATGCCCTCCCGGTCCTGATGCAGTTGAAGAGCACACAGCAGGGCATCCTTGATCGTCTGAACCGTAGACTGGACGCGAGCCGTCTGCATGAGCCGGCGGACCAGGTACCCTTTCACATGCGCTTGTATCTTCGTAGCTGCGACTTGCTACAATGTTTGGCAGGGATCGTACATAAAATTGTGGTCAAGATTTTTTCAGAGAAGAGGATGGAAATGGAAAAGACGTCTGGAAAGAAATATAAGGAAGTTGGAAAGAGAAAATAAGGAAGCAAATAAAGTTAAATAGGAAGAAGGGACTCAAAGGAGAAAAGAAGGTCCAACATATTTGTAGTCGGTAGATTTGAAGATTTTGAGACAGGAAAAGAGAGGCAAAAAGTATGCATGCTATTTTTAGGAAAGAGACAATAGAAAACGTAGATCATGATAATGGCAGAAAAATATCACATATAGAAGACAAACAGCAGAGACATACAAGTGCAAAAGATTTTCTTAAACAATTTGTCTAAATTCCTAAACTTTTAACACTACCTGCTTTTATAGCAATATATATATTGTATAAAAGGTTTACTCCAACAATATGAGTACTTAGCGAAATATCTGATTTATACCTGTAAGGACGAAACTTACCTGCCTGGTGGTGGGCTGACAATTCACAATGGTCCTGACTCGCGTGCTGCAGCTGTTGATAGACCTCTGTATTGTTTGCTCCATGCATTTGATGGCAGAGTCTGTGGACCGTACCGGAGTGTTCTTGTGGATAACTGTCACTTCAGGGCACCTTTGAGTGTTCTTGAAGCTGAGGCGACTTTCCTCGCTATCGGAAGGAAAGGTGACGTTAAGATCAGCTAAAGTGTCGTTTGTTCGGTCAGTTATAAGGTCGTAATCTCGTTCTGAGCCACTAGTATCATAGTGGAGTCGCCGAGACGTCGTGCTTTTTCGTGTCGGAGAGGTAGGCGAGTTGGTTCTCGTCCGACTACCCTCTAGATTGACTTTTGCCGCAACTTTGTTACCATTCTGACTTGAAGATTTTCCAATAGATTTTATACTATCTGTAATGTCTCTGCTTTTCTTTATAACAATGTTGCAGTGATTTATATAGCTATTGGAATCTGTCAATGTTGATGATATCATGCTGGCAGGCTCAGGTGAATTCAGGTTAATCAGCTGACTCAAGCTCACTGGCCCTCTGTCGGCTTCGTCGGCCTTCTCCCCCCAAGCCTCTTTCACTTTTTCTGGTGACTTGGGACATATAGTTTTTAGTTGCTTGAAAAGCAAGTTGTTCTGTTCCTCAAAAGCTTGCTGCAGCAACATCTGTTCTCTTTTCTGCTTTTCCATTAAGTTGACCATCTGCATTTTCTGTTGTTGCTGAATCTTCTCATAAAGTTCTCGCACCCTAGCTGCAGGATCATCAGGTTCGGAAATCGATATATGCTTTGATGCAGAAGTCTTGTTCAAAGTGGTGCCTTGAGGAGAGTTGATAGGTTCTAAAATTTTTTGTGGTTGAAGTGCAACCATTTTTTGGTTTGTCTTTGTTGGGTCTTTTGCTGACTTTGGTGTATCCTGTGCCCCCTTTTTGCTATTCAAAGTTTTAGAAGTAGGCTCTTTCATGGAATTGCTAGATTTGGTTTCTTTACTGTTCTTCATTATGGGTGGTTCAAGCGTTATGGTGTCAGATGAAGGTGGATCTCTTAAAGGACTGGATGTTCTGATCCTTCCAGGACTGGACGTTCTAGTTCTAGGAGGACTGTATGGCCTAGGCTTAGAAACTACTTCTGACTTCATAGTTTGCTTTAACGATAAGGTGGAGTACTTTGTTCTTGCAGCAGCCACACATTTGGCCCTTGAAGGCGACATCGCCCTTTGAGTGGGCCCTCTAGTCACGACCCTTCTTGCATTGATCTTTGTCAAATTTTTCTGTTTTAGTTCCATTGCCATGTTTGACCATTTGGCTTTAGCTGATTCTAGATCCCAATTTCTGCGTTTCTTCCCTGGGCTACTGAGGTTAGTTAAAGACTCACTCATGGAGATGCAGCTCATATCCACACCTAAATTCAAGGACTGCACTTCTAGATGTGCCAGGAGTTGGGGGCTAGGATTCAATATAGTGTAAGAATGTTGTCTCACTAGAGGCCTGACATGATCATTATTTTCCGATTGCATGTGTATGTTATTCAAACTACCCGTAAAACTTTTTGAACCAAGAGACATAGGGCCCTCTTGGCTCAGGGCATCATGAAGATATCTCTCTGCAGACTTATCTCTAGCTACAGAATAACTAAATTTAACAATTTCCTCAATAATTGTGTCTTGTTGTTGTTTACATTTTTTATTTTTCAATTCAACATCTGTCAAATCTACAGGTTTCATGCAATTGTAATCTCGCTCAGGTATATCCATGTCTTGGTGTTGAGGGTTTGTGTTGTTGTTAGCTTTACTAGTTGTTTCATTAACTTTCAGATGGAAATCTAATACCAAATTGGGGGGAATAACAATAGCATCATCAACTGTATTATTGGATGTGATATTGTATACTTCTGTGTGGTTATTTCTTGTTTCATTATGGAATTCTACATCAGCAGTCATGTTAATATTATGGTTATTATCTTGACTGCTTAAACTGCCACCATAATCTTGGCCTTCTGTATTTTCCAGGGCATCCAATTTGTCATCAATGGAATCTGTGTCATTTTCCATATATGGCTGGAGGATAGATATTCGCTTCTCAACTTCTTTAGCCAGCAGCTTGTAGTATTCCATCTCGGAGCGACACTCCCTTGACAGCTGAAAACAATAGAAATGTTACTTTATCAGTCAAATTCTAAATCCATCTCACAAAATGTTACTTAATTAAAGCTTCACCTTTATTATATTTGCGCTTTCCAAAATTCTTAGTACTCTATGAACAAATTTAAAGTAGACAGAATCTAGTAAAGTATGTTGTTTACATGTCAGGCTGCATCTGCACATGCTACTAACTTAATAACTTGATGCAATCTGTAAATGTGTATAGTAATAAATATAAAACAAAAAAATATATGTAACTACGTTTTTAGGCTTTCAAAATTAAAACAATGTTGATTGGAAAATTGCCTATTACTCACCACTGGAGGTAGGAGCGGCACCCCGTTTATTTTCATACATGAGGTGTACTGTCCCGACTTTCGCACGGATTTCACGTCCCACGGGTCATCCATAACTTTGCAATTACATCAGCGTTTGAGCCCGACCATGCAACTGTAGACTGTGATAGCGCTCCTCAATTAGCGCTAGTTTGCAATGTCCGCCTCGCTCGTTTTCTCCACACGTACCTCGCTTGTTACTACTACAACCCTTTACAGAGATAATTAACTGGAACACTATTTACCTATTGGCAAAATTAATTTTCTGAAACGCCGACTGCATTGCGATCTAAACGATTGTGTCACGGCAGATTACGTCAGTTAATAAACATTTTAACCCGACCCGAATTAAATGAAAGAAACATTTGTCTTTAAAATTGGGGCAAGTTAAAATGTGATGGAATAATTATTTATGTAGGTACTAGATTCACATTTCTGATTTTGTGAGAAACTGTAGAAATTAAAAAAGAAGGAATTAATGTATCTTAAATTTGAAAAGTTCAAAAACAAAGCATTTTGTTCCCATTGATTACAACACAAAATCAACTCAAAAAATTTGACCAATCATAAAATCAGAAAAAATATTTTAATACTTTTACACCAATAAGAGAGTATTTCAGATTTTATTTTTACTATGAATATTTCACGCTATCTGTCAAATGACTTTGGGTTGCCATGGTTATGACATGGTTATGAGAGTTTATCATTATCTGAGGTTTTTGGCGGGAACGCGAGAAGAGTCGTGTCGCTCCGTTGTATTTTTTTCCAAAACTAGTGTTTTGTCGAGTGTTTATGCATAAAAATGGTGGTGTTTTATTCATAAAGTGCCGAATTACAAGCGTGAGTGTGGGAAAATGATATAATGTGGTGAAACATGACTTTTCGTGGTGCTTCCAAAACACCATCGAAGCTTTATAGTAAAGTCGCCACTACTTTACTAAAGCATGACTGGAATTAACTGACACGAACTGGACTTGACAAAGATGACTTTGACGATAACTATAGCTAAGATACAGCAGAAATAACACTTAAGACAAGGCAGTATGGCTCTATAGCTTTAGCATGCCCGAAAGGGCAAATTATTAAAAAAAAAAAAAACATTATCTGACATTAGCATTGTTTATTTATTTTTTTTCTTTGGTTTTGGCGTCGCATTTTAGCATTTGCCAGTGTCAAGTATTGATATATTTTCAAGTTACAAAAGTTAAATAAGTGTCCTCGTAGCTAGTTATAGTCAAAGTCCAGTCTTAGTCAAGTCCAGTCCTGTGTCAGTCAAGTCCAGTCATGCTTTAGTAAAGTAGTGGCAACTTTACTATAAAGCTTCGATGGAGTTTTGGAAGCACCACGAAAAGTCATGTTTCACCACATTATATCATTTTCCCACACTCACGCATATAATTCAGCACTTTATGAATAAAACACCACCATTTTTATGCATAAACACTCGACAAAACACAAGTTTTGGAAAAAAATACAACGGAGCGACACGACTCTTCCCGCGATCCCGCCAAAAACTCATTGTTTATTGATTTATTCTGGACCCTTGGACCCTGAGCTTGAACCTCTCATCAAATTCTGATTATTCGTCTGAGATTTCAATGGTATTTATCTCAATATTCATCTTTCGCTGGCTGTAGGGTAAAATATTTATAGAAATATAAAGAAAATCTCTTATTAAGTTTAAATTATAGCGTTGCATTTTGAGCATTTGTCAGTGTCAAGTGTTTTATATTTTCAAGTTTCATAAGTTAAATAAGTTGCCTTGTAGCTTCTTCTTTCTTTGGTTTTGGCGTCGCGTTTTAGCATTTGCCAGTGTCAAGTAATTATATATTTTCAAGTTTCAAAAGTTAAATAAGTGCCATCGTAGCTAGTTTTAGTCAAAGTCGTCTTTGTCAAGTCCAGTTCGTGTCAGTTAATTCCAGTCATGCTTTAGTAAAGTAGTGGCAACTTTACTACAAAGCTTCGATGGAGTTTTGGAAGCAACACGAAAACTCATGTTTCACCACATTATATCATTTTCCCACACTCGCGCTTGTAATTCGGCACTTTATGAATAAAACACCACCATTTTTATGCATAAACACTCGACAAAACACTAGTTTTGGAAAAAAATACAACGGAGCGACACGACTCTTCCCGCGTTCCCGCCAAAACTCCTGCCTTGTAGCTATTTATAGTTATAGTCGACGTCCAGTATTGGTCAAGGCCAGTCCGTGTCAGTCAAGTTCAGTCATGCTTTAATAAAGTTGTGGCGACTTTACTATAAGCTTCGATGTAGTTTTGGAAGCAACACGAAACATCATGTTTCACCACATTATATCGTTTTCCACAATTCGGCACTTTATGAAAACACCAACAATTTTATGCGTAAACACTCGACAAAACAATAGTTTTGGAAAAAAATACAACGGAGCGATGCGACTCTTCCTGCGTTCCCGCCAAAACCCCAAGTTGAAGTTCGTGAAATCGTGAGCAGTGTGTTTGCGGTGCTGTCATGCTGTGGTGCCGCTGTCATGTCAACGCTGATTCATAAATTCATATATTTATGATGATGGTTGGTTTGTGTTAAATAGTTTATTTTTGGATATTTTACGAGATAAAACTCTATAAGTATTATACAATCAATAAACCAATTAATGCTATTTATTCTAAATACCCTATTCATGTTGCAATGGATGTGTTAATTATGAAAAATGTTTGTCCCGCCGGGAGGCAAGCTGCCGCTTGTTTTACATTCTCCGTGTGCCTGTTTACGCTATCATTTTTCTCTGGAAGTTTGTTGGGACACTCGAAGGAACTCTGGCTATTAACCCTGTGGGGTCCGGGACTTTACTTCTGCCTATTTAACTTTATCTGTACTCTTTGGTATAAAGGTTTTACCTATGAGGTGTGTATTACCTATTTAATTAGTAAGAGCGTTTTATGAATTGACAAAGTTTATTTTTAAGCTCCAAACTATCAATCTGATGTTTATCAGGTGGTATTCATGTATGTTGCAGGTATTGGTGCGATCTTTCTTTCTCGGGGCTACATTCGCAACAGGGCTCTATTTATCGACCTTCGATAATGGTTGGAAAGTGTTTGGTCTCTATGTGATGGTGCTCTCAGTGTTCCATTTCTCAGAGTTTATGTCGGTGGCCGTAACAAACCCAAGAACTTTGACAATAGACTCATTCATTTTGAACCATAGCATGCAATATGGAGTGGCAGCTGTGGCTAGTTGGATTGAGTGGGGAATCGAATATTATTTCTTTCCTGGTAAGCTATTAAATTTGTAAGAAAATACTGACACATTTCAATAAAATCATCAAAATGTCTAAAATCAGCCTGACAAAAATAACCATGAATTCCCCATCATCAAATTAACTAACGCAGCATAGTTGGGATCATATTCACTCTGCATTAGGCAGGGTTTGATACAAGGGGAGTGAAGGTGAGAGTTGATGTGTATCATTTAGTAGTCAAGCTGTCAAACATAAGCCTATTTCTTATAAAAAAAATCAAAAGGTGTTCCTATCATAAAAAACTAAAGATTGCAACCCATACTTGGGTTACAATCTTTAGTCAGTACAGGTTCTCTGCTAAATATTGGCCCAGCAAATGTATGTTACTATTGGGTGCTAAAAACTCTCAGTTTCTAGAGTCTATTTTAAACTATCATCTAAAGATTTTTAACTAAAATTTGTTCACATTTGTAATATAACTAGTGACCCACCTCAGATTTGCATGGATGCAATTTCTTTTGGCAACTTGACTACAAAACATTGAATTTATTTACTTATACACCATTTTATAAGGATGTTTTAATTACAATACAAAATTTTCAGAAAAAAGAAAACAACAAAGCTGTAAGGCCCCCCTTACAGCTTTGTTGCTTCTGGTCAGAGAGCAATTAGACAAAGCTATTTACCAATGCAACATATTTAGTAGTAGGGTATAAATTTGAATCCTATTTCACAGGGTTGAAGAGTCATTTCTGGCTTTCCTACATTGGAGTACTGACATGCATTGGTGGGGAGCTATTCAGAAAAGCTGCCATGTTCACTGCTAAAACCAACTTTAATCACACTGTAAGTTGATTGATTGATTTCTAGAGTTAATAGCTTTTGTGACTAGTGTCACAATTCGGACAATGTCCTTTTTATGACAGCTCTGTAAACGGTTTAAAATATTGTTTTGTATTGATGACATGTTCGGTTTACAATCCATGAGAGTTTGGTTGATTTATCTAAAACAAAGAACACCACAATTATGACAACACTGAGTTGCATACATTAAATAAACATAATTTTTGATTTATATTTATTTATTCAAGTATCAGATCCAATAGGCGCTGATAATTGGCATGGCATGCAAAAGGATCTCTTTTTTTTATACACCTGTCCGTGACCATTGCAGTGATACACAGAACTTTGAGTAGATAGCCAGGGCGTCGCTGTTTTCACACTTATTAATGATACTTTTGATGGTTAGTCTAAACAGCCCTGAAATTTCTTTAGCTGCTGAATTCATCAAACCGGAGAACAGTACTGTTTGGTGGCAGAATTGGCATTTGGCACTTTCACTTGGTTCTCTCCGGCAGGTTGAGCACAGTAAATAAATAATAAATAAATGTCATAGGACATTACACACAGCGCCATCTAACCCCAAACCAAGCAAAGCTTGTGTGATGGAAGTCAGATAACTGATAGAATACATATATACTTTTTTTTTTGTAAATACATGCTTATAATACATACAGAACACCCAGACACAGAACAAACATTTGTTAATACATAAAATGTTTGTTCTGAGCGGGAATCGATCCCACACCTTCAGCTCTTAAGGCAGATATGCTACAAACAACAGGGCTGTCATAGCTGGTGTCAATGTGATAAAAAATCAGCTGTTCCATTAAAAATCGGCGACTTTTGACCAAATGTATAGAGTGGCTGAAACCCTAAGCTTATCATCTTGTATATTTGTTTAGTAACTACATATAAGATATTTATCACAATTTATTGAAGTATTGATTTAGTTGTTTGTTAATTGCAGGTGCAGTACACTAAGCAGCCGGACCACAAGCTGGTAACGCACGGCGTGTACAGTTTGTGCCGACACCCTAGCTATGTCGGCTGGTTCTACTGGTCCATTGGCACGCAGGTACGGCACCCCTCATAGACCCTCTGGTAAATGGTACCACTCCATCTCGTATAACATCTCACTCAAACTCACATAATATTATAAATGGAAAAGTATGTTAATATGTGTTACGTAACAGCTAAATGCATTTTGTTTTATTTTGACATATGAATAGCTTATGCCCTGGATTAATACCAGATCACCCCTTTTATAAAAAATGTTCACCGCTAAGTGTCTTTGTTAGTAGAATTAATACACTCAGCTAATATTTTTTGCTGCAAACAGTGGACTGCAGCTACCAGCTAGTACTCATATTATAAGTTTGATTGTTGTTATGTTTGCATGTTTGTGTGTTTGTTACTACTTCACATTGCACTAGCAGGGGCTGGTTAAATTAATTTATCTGACTATTAATATACGGTTACTTTTTATCCTAAAAAAAGATAATGGTTCCCACATTGATAGCAGACGAAACCACAAGGTGATATAAGTATGTAAAAAAGGAAACCGAATTTAATAAAATCGGTCATGTGGCTTGATGTAAAATTTGTACTAACCCAATATAATTGGGAAATCTTTACTATGCTCACTCATGCTCATTTTAAGTTTGATATTGGATTAGCCATTTTTATAAACTGCCTTTCTTTTGGGCGCATGCTTCTCATTGTTTTTTTAATCTATTAAGAACGCGTTCGACCACCAACTCGTCTGATGGTAAGCGATGATGGTCGAAGATAAAGCAGTGTTAGAAGATATCTATTCACAATGACCTGGAAAAGATCTAGATTATATCTCAGGCAACTAGGAAGTTGGCAGCTTGTTCCATTCCTTGGCAATTCCACTGTTTGGGTGGTAGTGGGAGTGTCTTTTAGTGAAATAGAATAAAAAGAAAATCGTAAAGATTTTTAAGATATAGGTTTCCATACAATAGTAAAATCGGGCAGTTGTCGAAGCTTAACAATATACTTACATAGAAATTAGAATAAAATAGGTTGGAGGCCCAATTTGGCTGGCGTTGCTCTAATTAATTTCAATTTAACATAATCTCTTTCTGTACAGGTCACGCTGCTAAATCCAATATGCTTAGTTATTTACGCCGGCGCCTCCTGGCTGTTCTTCCGCGAGCGAGTGTTTGCCGAGGAATACACTTTGCTCTCGTTCTTCGGACGGCAGTACGCCGACTACCAGGCGGCGGTAGCGACAGGCCTGCCGTTGATAGCAGGATACTCACCCACGGAAAACGAGAGATTCTACCATGAACATGATTCGTAAAAGATATAGTTGCTGTACTGCTTTGTGTGTGTGTATTACTAATGTTCGTATGTGCTGAGTGGTCAGCGCTAGTGTCAGATGTAATGCGACATCCCAATGGCCTGACGGTTGTTGTGAAACGAGAAACTGAGAATGACAAATGCTCGTTTATAACATGGGATCATATCATGAAGTAAAAGAAATATTAAGTTAAGTGCCTACAATTGGTTTCCACTCTTTACTACTACAAGAATAGAATAGAATACAACTTTATTACATAAGGCAACCTCACTTGAGAGCCAGTTCCATTCCAGGCTAGGTGTGCTTTACCATCTTCAACCACACCTTCTCTTAACATCAGGTGAGCTGAGGACAAACACCTACCCTGTAAACCATAAAATAAATTATATAAATAAATAAAATTAAATATCGCAGGATCACATTATACACAACGCCATCTCACCCCAAACTAAGCAAAACTTTTACTATGAAAGTCAGATAACTGATACAATACTTAAATACTTTTTTTTTGTAAATACATACTTATAATAAATACAGTTTTCATTAATAGACTGATTCAAGAGGAAGGACCTATCATATTCTGCGAAACTATTTTATATTTTTTTGGATAGTGTCACCGCACACTAAAGTTGTGGTAGATGATTATAGATATGAATATTTAGTTTTATGTATTTCGGGTTTTGTGTAGGTATCAGTAATATGGAATGTATGTTATTTTTAATTATTATGTTTTTAAGTTTGACATATTATTCGTAATTAATATTGTATGGATTGTATTTTGGTCATTATTATGCGATAGTATCAATCCGAAACATCATTGTTATCATGTGTTAAAGAGATAAATATCAGCTATTTCATAAAATAATATGTTCGAATGTATTTAGAATGTATGGATTTGACAGCCCTGGTGGCTCATTGGTAGCATATCTGCCTTAAGAACTGAAGGGCGTGGGTTCGATTCCCGCTCAGGACAAACATGTATCAACAAATGTTTGTTCTGTGTCTGGGTGTTCTGTATGTATTATAAGTATATGTATGTATATTTACAAAAAAAAAGTATTTATGTATTCTATCAGTTATCTGACTTCCATCACACAAGCTCTGCTTAGTTTGGGGCCAGATGGCGCTGTGTGTATAGTCCTACGATATTTATTTATTTTATTTGTTTTTTAAATACATACATAAATATCCGTGTGTTTTCAGGGCTGACCGTTAAGAAATGTTATTCTATGAATTACCTAAATACATTTTAATTTTTTAATTTTCAATTGTCATCTATAATAAATACATATAAATTAAGAAAACGTCTACATATTACAAGTTGAATTTTGCCGCCAAGGAGTAGTATGCAAACATTACTGGGTTCCGATTTAAAAGTACTGCAGCAAGCGAAATTACAGGGCTGTTGAGTCAAATCTCACGACATCTCTTTGGTAGAAAGTCTTAAGCATTTATTGGATGACTCTTTATGTATTCAGTATTAATAAATCACGGTTGAACAATTAACAAATTATGTATGTACTTGTACCTATTATTTGAGCACAAACTATGGTGTTGTCATATATATTTACTAAATGTTATGTACCAAAATATATTTTTAGGGTAAATGCTTTTTGTACATACTTCTACCTTTTTATGTATTGGTAAATGTTTTTTTTTTTTTAATCTTATGGTTTGGCTACAAATGCCTTTGAACCATGTCTGTATTTGCGAAGAACGAATTCATGTCTTACATCTATAGTTACAGTCAAAGTCTAGTATTGGTCTAGTCCAGTCCGTGTCAGTCAAGTCCAGTCATGCTATAGTAAAGTAGTGGCGACTTTACTTTAAGCTTCGATGGAGTTTTGGAAGCAACACGAAAAGTCATGTTTCACCACATTATATAATTTTCCCACACTCGCGCTTGTAATTCGGCACTTTATGAATAAAACACCACCATTTTTATGCAAAAACACTAGTTTTGGAAAAAAATACAACGGAGCGACACGACTCTTCCCGCGTTCCCGCCAAAACTCCTTGGGTAAATGTAAACTATTATTGCCACAGATTATAGTAAGATATAGATATTATTTTAGTTTGATAGATATAGAAATAACAATATATGTTTGCATGGTGGTAGGGTACTTTGTAGTAGGTACTCGGCTGGCTAGCTACCACCCTCAAGTTGAAAATCTGCCGCCAAGCATCTAACAGTGTGTTCCGGCAGCCTCACTTGAGAGCCAGTTCCATTCCAGGCTAGGTGTGCTTTACCATCTTCGACCACACCTTCACTTAACATCAGGTCAGCTGTGGTCAAACATCTAGCCTGTCAACCAAAAAAAAAAAAACTCAAGTTTAAAATCTAACGGTGTATTCTGGCAGCCTCACTTGAAGAGCCAGTTCAATTCCAGGCTAGGCGTAATTACCATCTTCGACCACACCGTCATTTAATATCAGGTGAGCTGTGGTCAATTATTGTTTTTAAAAAAAAACATCAATTTTTGACTTGTCATTACACAAATTATTATTCTAAAAGATCTATTAATTAATTGGATGTTAAAAAAAAAACTTTAAAAACCCCTTATAAAAATGATTACAAAATTAGTAATGACTTCTAGTAGTTTCGTTGAAAGTTTTGAGTTTTCGTTTTGTGCGCAAATTAATATTTTCGACATAAATATGTTGCCAACAAATACTCATAAAAAATATGACGTAGGTACATGGTTTCTTTGTACATTATGTAAAACATTGTTTTAAATTAATCTTTGTTTAAGGTTAGGTTATACCGAAAGGGGCTCACTGTGGTTATATTAATGAACAACTATTATTATTTACACAACACTGAAATGTGAAAAGAAGCAGTTATTGTAGAAAATATTTGCGGACTAACTCTAGGTGTGTGATGTATAGAGCAGCAAATTGTTAGTGCCAATACCAAATATTGTTCATTATACTGAATACAATGACCCCCTTTCAATTTACACCATGTACACTCTGACTTTATAACCCTGAATAAAATTAATTTTAAGTAAACCGAAAACATCTAACAATCCTTCCAATTTACGAAGGCACTCTTGTCATGTAAGACGCGTCCGTCCTCGTAACTTGGCTGGATTATAAGGCTTTCCTTTGCAAGAATGTATATACGGTGTGTTGTGCCAACTTGTCGGTTCATACGCCGAAGGGGGTGGACTCAAATCCCAACAATGAGAACAGCCGGTGAATGAAACCATGGTGGTAGGGTACTTTCTAGTACTCTGCTGGCAAGCTACCCGTACCGCCAGGCACCTAATGGTGTATTCTGGATGTCTCACTTGAGAACAAGACAAGCATCACTTTAAAAGAAAATTGAAAAAGTTTTTGACTACAAAATGTTATTATAAGATTGACGACTTTCTGAAGGAAACATTTAAATAATTTTATTTGACATTAATAATATTGACATCTATTCTAATTATTATTTATTAATACTATTATTACTTTGACATTGATTAAATTTTTTTTTTTTTTTGACATTAAATTACATAAATTGAATTATTTAAAAAAAAACCTATGACAACATTTGTACGCCCATTGAGGCAAGAACATGATGAGACTTCGGTAATATAAGATCAGTACTATGCAACCACTCATGTTTATGCAAATAAATATTTCTTTATCTTTATCTTTATCTTTAGAACTAGTTCCATTCCAAGCTAGATGTTCACCATTTTCGACTACACCGTCTCTTAACATCAGATGAGCTGAGGTCAAACACCTAGCCTGTTTTTTTTTTAAGTTACGCGTCTATAACATCAGGTTCATCTAGGTTTTATTTATTTATTTATTATTAGTAGTTTGTAATTACTGTGTTGTAAAACAAACTGTATAATATTGTTTTGTGTGAAAGAAGGTTGTGAAACTGAAGAATAAATCTTATCAAAATAAATTCAGTTTTTCTTTTTTCTAAATTTGGCTTACGTAGGTAATACTTGAATAGTCCCATCCCGTCATCCAAATTTTCTTCTAATCTGCAAAGTGAAATTGAAACTATTTTTTAAATTAATTATTCGTGTGGTTTTCGCGGGCGAATATAGCCAACTTTAACCTTTTTTTTATTGTTGACAGGCTAGGTGTTTGACCACATCAAGCCTGATGTTAAGTGAAGATGTGATCGAAGATGGTAAAGCACACCTAGCCTGGAATGGAACTGGCTCATGAGTGAGGCTGCCGGAACACACCGTTAGGTGCTTGCCGGCAAATTTTCAACTTGAACTCTGCTTGGAACTGGCTAGCTACCGGGTGGTAGCTTGCCATCCGAGTACTAGAACGTACCCTACCGCCATGCTGTGGTTGCCTCACGATGTTTTCCTTCACCGGCAGCTCTGGCTCATTGTTAGGGTTTGAACCCACGCCCTTCGGCATGCGAACCTACCCCGCTAACCACAGCTATCATCGCTACAAACTTGTAATTACCTAAGTCTTGCGAGAGCCTTGTTCAGCAGTGGACTTCGATAGGCTGATGATAATGTTTTTTTTCGAATTTCTGTACTAACACGCCACACCCACGTTTCTGAGATGCGTAGAGTCCAAAGCGTGCTGTTTTATTGACAGGCTATTGCGCATTGTCTCACATAACACAATGCGTGCCATCCTTATTGTTCTTATAATTATATCAATAATCTAAACATATCCATGATTACGCAACCACAGCCAATAGACGGTAAAATTATTGTAACTGTTACATAATCGCTAATAAATAAATAATAATTTACCATTACATTTTTATTCTAAGCGCAAACCATTGTCGGATATATCCGACAATGGTTTTGTGTATCCAGCCGCCGGCCGCGGATCTTGCAAACCGGGGTACTTGTCCCGGGCGTAGCGTTGCCAGGCGTCCGGATAAAACCGGACCTTGTTAGGCTTTTTGACTGCGTGTCCGGCCAAAATAAACGGTGTCCGGCTTTTGTTAGTTAGACTACATTTCGCAAACGAGCGAGCGCCAAGCGAGGCCGAGCGTTTTTGTCGTGCCTATTTATACTGAGACAGAGTATATAGAGTTTCATTCCAGGCTAGGTGTGCCTTCTTCGACCACACCGTCACTTAACATTAGGTGAGCTGTGGTCAAACATCTAGCCTGCCAACTATTAAAAAAAATACAATATCCTCAATAATGTAACCGTGTGTAATGTATCCGGCTAAACTGGCTGGTCTGTCCGGCTATTAGGTTTGACAACCTGGCAACCCTACCCGGGCGGCAGCTCTCCTTAGGAGGTTGTCTAGGTAGGTACCGGATATTCTGTCGCCAAGCAGTTATGTGTAAACAATGTTGTGCTCCGGTTTGAAGGGTAGGCACCTACTGCAGCTAGCGAAATTACTGGGCTATTGAGACTAATCATCGAAAGTCTTAAAGCAATGAGCGCCAAAGCAGCGATGCTTCGGTCTTTGTTTTGCTACTCAAAGTTCTGTGTATTGCTGCAATGGACATGGAAATGCGCTATCTCTTACCATCAGGAGAGCGTATCGTTCGTCTCATTATTTTATTTACGTTAATTGTTTGTCCACTTCCCTTGATCCTCCCTGCCTAACAAGAATTTGATATGGTTCCCAATCCCAACGCTACTTTATAAATATCGTAGGACATTACACACAGCGCCATCTGACCTCAAACTAAGCAAAACTTGTACTATGGAAATCATATAACTGATAGAATATCTAATTTTTTTTTTGTTAAGAACACACTTTTTATTAACACAGAACACCCAGACACAACAAACATTGTTTATGCCACAAACTGTTTGTCCTGGGTGGTCTGAATCGAACCCACGCCTTTCAGCTCTTGGATCATACATACCTATCTACTACCAATGAACCAATAGGGCTGTTGGATATCTATTCATCCCAAAGCAACCTTGAACTTTCTTTTCATTCTTTTTATTTTCATTTTACTATAATTTCACGTAACTTCGTATTGTAGATTTGTGCAACGTACAGATGTTGTCATTCACAGAATCTGCCTGACGCAAGCCGGTAAACATCGGCGTCGGAATGCAAAGAGGCTCTTGTTACGTAACGAGGGCCAAGCATGTGACGAGTTACTTGCTAAACTGGCCCCCGTTGCCGGCGAGCCAGTCAATGGGTCAATACTACGGATTTGCAAGTAGGCTGAGTATATAGTAGAGATCTAGTAGCATCTATTATGCAGGTCAAGTAGAGCGATGCGCGATTGGTTTTGTTTGATTTTGATTATGACCATATTCATCATCATCATTGGAATAAAGACAAAATATACAAATACAGATCATTTATTTACAACACGAAAGTTACAAGTTTACAAGAAACTACCCTATCGCCATGCTATGGGTTCCTCACGATGTTTTCCTTCACCGGGAGCTTAAACTCATTCTTGGAGTTTGACCCCACGCCCTAATCGGCGCGTGAACCGACCGCGCTAACCACTGATCTATTATCGCTACAAGTAGGTACTACTAGTTTGTTATACTTATATCCCATGTTAATTTCAAAATTACTTATTTATATTAATTTTAGAATTTTAAGTAGCAAACCTTGTGTTAGTTTATGTGGGTGGGCCGGGGGCAGGTTTATTTATTTACATATTAAGTTAGTTATGTTAATTTAAATACTCGAACGATGCGTGCTTTTCTCTGTAATCTTTTATTTTCTAAGCAATCGCAGACAGCATCCTTCGATCAATTTATAGATAGGTATACTATAATTTAATATAGCGGAAGAGTTTGCTTGTTCTATTGCGCTAATATCTGGAACTACCAATCGGGTTTAAAAAAAAACGGTTTTGCATTTAATAGCTCACTTCTTGAGGAAGTTTATAGGCTATTTAACATCACAATACGACCGTTGGCGGGTGAAGTCGCCGGTCACAGCCGGTCTCTACATTGTATAAAACAAAGTCGCTTCCCGCCGTCTGTACGCTTAGATCTTTCAAACTACGCAACGGATTTTAATGCAGTTTCCATCAATAGTCAGAGTGATTCAAGAGGAAGGTTTATATGTATATGCACCACATTAGTATCCACATTGCACCCGTGCGATGCCAGGGCGGGTCGTTAGTACTATATAAAAAGACCATGTCATTAGTCGTTCAAACGGTAGAAAATTAGTTTAAAATAACGACCAAACAACGTTAAATATAACGTTGTTTGGTCGTGCAAAACTACATCAACAAAACCTCTTACATAAAAGAAAGTTCCCACGTGCGTAAATGTGCAGGGAGGCGTTATATAGTTACTTTCATTTGCTTCCTGTCGCATATCAATCGGCTCCCATACGGAAGGCCTCGAAGGAAGCCAGTGAAACGTCTTCAATCGGCAGTGACCGCCAAGGTGACGTCACGCGAAGAAAGCGCGCGCGTGACGCGCCGGGTACGGAGCTGGCTCGGCACCGGCAGTCCACAGCGAAGGCCCGCGTCGCGCGCACGCCGTGATGGACCCTCGACCGACAGAATAGCCAGTTCAAAACATGTCGCTGCGGAGGCTGGTGTCGGCGGTGCGGTGGGCGCGGGAGGCGCTGACGCGAGGCGCGCCCGTCGCTGACCACCTGCTCAAATCTCTGGTCTCCCTGTTTGTGATACTGTGCATCGCCGTGTGTCCGCCGCCCTCCGCGTCGGCGAAACCGTTCGCGTTCAGCTTCCCTGCGGGCTGGTCGCTGGCGGGGCTGGTGGGGTCGGTGGGAGCTCGCGCCGAGGACGCGGAGCGCCGTGACCAGGCGGGGGTGAAGCCCTACACAGGCCGACGCATCGCCAACGATACGCTGCGTATGATCTACTACCACGACCAGACCGTGGCCGTCGTCGAGCTCGGCCCTGAGAAGCTGCTGCTCAACTGTGAGCTCATCGAGACTTAGTGAGTAGCTTTTGCAGTATTTACCCACCACTGTGGAGGAGGTGACGATAGAATTGTCATACCCGTCTCCTTTCGATCGTAATAAGCAATTTTCAATTCACGTGTCCGCTTAAAGCGATAAGACCGCCACTTGTAGCACGAGCTCTCGGGGCTCTTTTTGCTTTCTGTACTTTTTTTATATCTGGTGTGCACTATACAATGATCTCTATCTATCTACAATCAATATCAAAGTATCATGGTTATAATATTGTTTCATCTTGTAATTGCTATTTACTAAGGCATGCAAGATCTACTTTTTCTAGAGCCATCTTGTAAAAAAATAATCCCGGTTTTGTGTCCATGTCATCCAGTTTCAACGCATGATTTTTACTGTATCGACAATCCACACTTTGGTTCAGTGATAATATTAATGTTGGTAAATCTATTTATATTACGGGTTTGTTTTCGGACCATGAGAACATACGTGAAAAGAGCCAACATTGACTTGCAAAGTATCCAAATTCATAAAATTGGGTCTAAGTAGCTACGTTTATCCTTTATAACTGATTTTTGCGCACTGATATCGTGGACTGCCTTGGAAAATTTTACCTTAACTGTTGAGGTTTTCCTATTGCCACTGATCTACATACTCGATCCAGTTGCTCTGATACGAAATTAAATATATTATTTAGTACGACATCATGCTAAAATGTAATATTTTCGATGCGAGGATTTATAAGTTTTCCCGACGAAAATATTTGATACTTTTTTCCTTAGTGCACTTACGTCCACTTTCTTCTTATAAATCGTTGAAGACGGTTTTTAGTCCTGGAATCAAAAACCGAAAGCCAGAAACTTTTTCATTTGTAATATGAGATAGGGTAACATAAACTTACGTCTAATTTATATTAAATTCTAAGTTGTGGTAGCTTAGTTGAGAGGACACCATGAATTTGAGGCTTCGATTCCGAACTACTTACCAAAACTTAACATCTCGAGTACCTACTTAATTCTGATATAATGATTGCCAGAAAATAAACTTAATAACGTTTTTTAAATCTTCAAGCATGTAAATTATTTTCAATCAGCAAAGCCTGCGTCCAGCGGTGGGATGTAAAAGGCCTATTATGTAATGGTTTAGTTGTCTAAAAAGTTGCATTATTACAATGATTGTCGATGAAAGTCTAATGATATTATCGGTACAGGGAACGTCGGATAGTTAGCTGATTACCGTAATGATAAGTATATTAAGAGAGCTATTAGTTTAATTCACCAATTGGATAAGAATATACCTAACGACGCAGAATGGTCGTCTAATTAGCAATTACTCTGAAAGCGATGCGCTGTTTCTATAATACGAGTAGTACGGACATTGCAATCGTGGATTCAATCGATCTTCAAAATAATGAGATTTACGAATGTCGAAGTACATTTGGCACAGCGTCATCTAGCCTCAAACTAAGCTAAGTTTATACTATGAGAACCGGATAGCTGATAGAATACTTATATACTTTTTTTGTAAATACATACATAAGTATCCTTATGAGACATCAGAAACATTCAGACACAAAAAACATCAATGTTATTTGTTATTTATTATATGGGAACCAGATAGCTGATAGAATACTTACATACTTCTTTTGTTTTTATAAAATACACCTACCAACTTATAATAAATACTGAACAATTGAACATATCTGTGAAGAGTTGAAACTTTTGATTCGCAACGTGTGAAATTTTAATCGAAGAAGATTCAGGAGAATTTACTGAGCGTAAAGGAATTTAACTATTTAATTTTTATACAGTGTGACGAGAAAAGTGCTGAGTTGTTGCACAGTGTTTCGACCTGTTTACGTTTAACATTCTAAGCGGATCTGAGCTGTACTATATGGGCGCGAGTCTCTTCTCATTCTGAGAAGGGTAAGTCCACCACGCTCGCGCTGGCCAAGTGCGGTTTGGCAGACTTCACACTCACACATTCGAGAACGTTTTTTTAAGAACTCATGGAGGTTTCCTCACGATGTTTTCCTTCACTAAAAAACTTGGAAAAAGAGGTGCGTGCCGTGGGATCCAAACCCAGGACCTCAACATTGGAAGCCAGACGGTCTCCCAAAGGTTGCCGAAACTTTCAAGTGTATGCATGTAAGCATATCTATCTATGTATGTTTGTTTGTTCGTATAGCTAGATTCAATTATGTCGTGATTTCATTGCATTTTTTTACTGTAAATAGGCTCGCGTTTAGCACGCTTACCTAGAAGGTAACTATTTATTCTAGTTTTACTGCTTCGTTTCGCGAATAAAAATGTGGAATCGAAACGATAGTTTCAGTATTTAATTTTGTTTGGTTTCAAAATGACATGCTCCTGAATTTACATGTTTTGCAATTTACCGAACTTTGTCTTGCACGTCAAATACTTAGTCATGTTTTTTCCACAATAACAGCTAAAGGTTAGACTTTGACAGGTTTTCTAAGTAACGATTCACGGAAGCTGGTTGACTTCTGGAAAAATTAATAACAACAATATAACACCTACGTATGTATGAATGACGGTCGCAGCTTTATTATCTACTAGCAGCTCGCCCCGGCTTCGTACGGGAAAACAAACTCGATTAACAATATAAATATAGCATAATTATGTCACTCAGTGACAATAGCATTCTAATGATGAAAGAATTATTCAGATCGGTCCAGTGATTTCAGAGCCAATACAAACAAACAATCAATCAAATCTTTCCTCTTTATAATAGTATAGATTGATTTATTTCGTAATAATAGAAATATATATATTTGACTAGGTAGGGAATATAGACTTGCGTTTGACCGCCAACTCGCCTGATGTTCAGCGAAGATGCGGCCTACGGTGGAGTACGCTCGCCTAGAAGAAACCGATTCAGTCGCGCCTTGAAGGTACCCCAGATTGTATCTAGATTTCTCTTGACGGACTTAATAAGTAGATTTAATTTATCTTTATAAAAGCAGTCTTGCCGAATCATGGCATCTAATCGTTAGCCCAGGCGCCAGTGAGGCTACCTACGCTACGTCATATTCATAAATTTTAAATAACTCGTGCCGGGCAAAGGACTTGACACCAGTTAGAAATGTAGAGCACTATCGATTGATCCAATATATACTGAATACACTGGCAACCTTGCCACTTGTTAAAGGTTTCTTCTACTAGATAGGTAAATCTATAACGTGTACGTAGGTTGGTGTTTATAAGTGTAGTTGGAATTCTTGATGACGTCAAAACAAAGTCCAAGGCGTCGCTGCTATAGCGTTCATTACTTAGGCTTTCATTTTTTTTATTTGTTGCAATGGTAGTTCAATGGTTAGCGCGGACGGAACGCACGCCGAAGGGCGTCAGTTCAAGCCCCAACAATGAGCATGACCTGCCAGTGAAAGGAAAACATAAGGAAACTATAACATGGTTGTAGGGTATTTTCTTGTACTCGGCTGGCTAGCTACCACCCTCAAGTTGAAATACTGCCTCCAAGCACTTAACGGCGCGTTCTTTACCTTCTTTTGTGAGCCAGATCTATTTCAGGCTAGTTGTGCTATCATCTTCGACCACACTGTCACTTAACGTCAGGTGAGTTGGGTCAAACACACTTGTCAACCATAAAAAAAGTGATTACGTTTTTATTAAACGGCATGAGCAGATCTTGTTTACGAATGACAACAGTCACCTAACTGTCTGGCCACTTACAACACGCAGATCTGATATAAACCCGCTAACGCTAGTGGTTATGTAGAGTGATGAAATAATGAAGAAAGTGAAAGCAGTCATGTGTCCATGACACGTTACGATGACTGCTATTATTTAAGATTTTTACCAGTGTTTTTGTTGATGAAGGGAAAGAGCTCGAAAGATGCCTGATTGTTTGGGGTGCGGCTAAATCGGGATTGTAGGTACCCATGAAATTTGAGTAGCCTACTAAGCCGTCATAGCATATATAATGGCCCTTTGAGACATATAATTTATGCCAAGCAGTAGTGTGCAAACATTACTGTGTTTCGGTTTGAAGGGTACTGCAGCTAGCGAAATTACTGGGCTGTTGAGACTAATGATCTAAGTCTCTAAGTAATGAGCATCAAAGCAGCGATGCCCTAGGCTTTATGTTGCTACTCAAAGTTCTGTGTATCGCTGCAATGGTCATGGACAGGTGTTGTCTCTTACCATTAGGAGAGCGTCTCGTTCGTCTCAAAAAAAAAAATTATAAACCGACTCAAAAAACGATTCTCAATTTGACTGTTTTTTTGTGTATGTTCCGCGATTATTCCGCTAATTATGAATCGATTTTGATGATTCTTTTTTTGCTTGGTAGATCACACTTTAGAGGTGGTCCCATATAAATTTTAACGAGAGGTTTTTAAAAAATCAACAAAAATACGACGACATACGACGACGATATTCGACGATTTCGTTTACTCTGAAACTTCGCTGTTTCATTTGAGCAGTGCGTTTAGTTGGCCTAAGGAATCGAACCACTAATCGAATACTGCGCTAGAACATACATAAGCGATTTCCTGGTAAAGATATAATGTAATGTAATGGTAATGGACAGGTGTTATCTCTTACCATCAGGAGAGCGTCTCGTTCTTCTCATTATTAGTCACATAAAAAAAAAAAAGAAGAAAGATATCTAACACTTTGTGAATTTTAAACGAGATTAAACTATTTTCATGAAAATCGATTCAGTTTTAAGTAACTTATTTAAAAGTTGGTGTTCGGCGGTTTTTCACATTCTTAATTATTATTATGCTGTTAACTTTAGGCTCAGGTTATAAAACCTGTTCCATTTAATTAGTGTCAAAGTGCAGTGTACGGAAAGGTAATCAAGTAGAGTTGCCCAATGTCAAGTGTAAGGCCGGCGCAGGCGATCGCACGAGCCGCTATTATCTGATAAATGCTCTACAATGAACCGAGCGCCTGCGCAACGATCCCAACGACGACGCTGTGGTCGCCTTCAGTTTGTACATTAATTTTATTACTTCTTAACCGGTTCAACATATTTCAAGCCCAGTGTTCACGCGCTGAAGGGTTCAAACCCCAACAATTAGCTTAAGCTGCCGGTGAAGGAAAACATCGTGAGGAAACCATAGCATGGTTGTAGAGTAGGTACTCTCTAGTACTCGACTGGCTAGCTACCACCCTCAAGTTGAAAATATGTCGCCAAGTGTGTGTCTGTGTGTATGTGTGTGTGCGCGCGCGAGTTTTTTTTTTCTCCAGAAGTTTGGAAAATACTCTTACGTATCATCAGGCCTTGCCTGGGTATGTCGGACGCGATTATTATGTGCACGCGTGTGTGTGCGTGCGCGCCTGTGTGTGTGTGTGTGTGTGTGTGTGTTTATCTGCGCTCAGAGCTAATTTTAAATTATTTTATTATTTTGAGTAAATTTGAGCGAAAGCTGTTTTTGCCAACTAGCCTGTAAACCATAAAAAAATGGATACGCACTGTCTGTCGACCGTGCGAGCGTTACTTCTATATACCCAGTAGATAGATGGTAGGTGATAGACGGTATCGTCGTACATTGGCGTCCGCTTCGCACAATGGGTCGCGAAACGCGACGCCACGATACCTACCGCCTCTAGTTGCTACTTGCCACGCTATTTTTTCATTCACATTTTGTCTCGTGTTTTCTATTCTTAGTTGCCTGAAAGAGATCGCTTTTAGCGATAAGGCCGCCACTTGTGGTACTAGCTTATAAGGTTCTTTTATTTTCTGTACTTTTTTCTATTTTTTAACCTCCTTTTGATTTACATCTACTGTTCGCTGAAACCTCGTATTGTCTACCTAATGGTATGATATAAGCGAGTCAGATTTTTCCTGGATAATTTATTGTTATCGACTTAAAAAATTGCTACAATAATATCTACTCTTGTCTCTTTAAGAATAAGAATGCGTCACCTTTTACTTTCGTTGGGGCACATTCTGGCCTACATCCATGTATCCTTTTCTAATTGGCACTTAGCAGTAACCAGAGTGTCGGTGCCACGCCAGACGCCACACATCGCATCACGTTGCTAACGACCCGACTCCGCTGCACGAGACGCTTTCTCCACATGACACTTCTGTCCTCTTTGTAGAATGCAGTACTTAACTCGGACATATTTCAGAGAAAAACGAGGGAAAAGTAGGGTTTTTTTCTGATGCAGTGATATTAGCTTTCATGTCGTGTGTATCGAAGGAAAACAATTCAAAGCTTATGTATAATATATATTAGTTTCTCTTTTATTTATTGTGGATTCTCATTAGCAATCACAACTAATACACCAAATTATATAGTAAACTAGCGGCCCGTCCCGACTTCGCACGGGTAAACAAAACTCGATTAACAATATAAATATAGCCTATGTCACTCAGTGATCATGTAGCATTCTGATGATGAAAGAGTTATACAGATAGAAATATTAAGTAGTTTCGGAGCCTATTCAATACAAACAAACATAAAAATCAAGTCTTTCCTTTTTATAATTGGTGTATATTAAAGCTAAATACGTTTTTTTAAGGAAGCACAACATGTAATTCTTCTGAATCCGAATCAGTTCTGTTTTTATAAACTGAGAAACTGCTGGGCGTGGGCCTCTTCTCATTATGAGAAGGGTAACGCCATAGTCCACTACGCTGGCCAAGTGCGGGTTGGCAAAGTTCACACATCTTTGAAAACTTTTTTATTTTTCGTGAACTCTCTAATGTGGAATGATAAAGTCTAATGAAAAATCAACTACATGCAGAGACTAAAAGAAATATCCAAAATCAGTTCGTTACCCACATTGGCCATAATCATATTTAAATTGGACTTGAACTTAATTAATTTTAAAAAAGGTAATTTCTTGAGTTTATCCCACTAATATTATAGATGTGGAAGTTTGGATGTTTGTTACTCTTTCACGCAAAAGTTACAGAACGGATTTGGGTGAAATTTGGTATGGATGTAGCTGGGACCCTGGATTAACACATGTAGCGCGGGGCGTAGTAGTTACCTATAAGCCTCAACTAGATGCCATTTATTTTAGAGTAACTACCGATATTAGACTGAAAGTTTCAGCAGCCCAGTTGTGAGACCGTCTGACTTCCAATCTGGAGGTCTTAGGTTCGAATCCCATGGCACGCACCTATATTTTTGTAGCGATGATAGCTCAGTGGTTAGCGCGGTAGGTTCGCATGCCGAAGGGCGTGGGTTAAAACCCCAACAATGAGCTTGAGCTGCCGGTGAAGGAAAACATCGTAAGGAAACCATAGCATGGTGGTAGGGTACTTTCTAGTAGGTACTCGGCTGGCTAGCTACCACCCTCAAGTTGAAAATCTGCCGCCAAGCATCTAACGGTGTGTTCCGGCAGCCTCACTTGAGAGCCAGTTCCATTCCAGGCTAGGTGTGCTTTACCATCTTCGACCACACCTTCACTTAACATCAGGTGAGCTGTGGTCAAACAACTAGCCTGTTAACCATTAAAAAAAAAATCTAGGTTATGTGCGTATTACCGGTAACTTCAAACGGCGATGGAAAACATACTATTTGTCTGAGAGTTCAAAGTTATATGAAGTCTTTCCAATAACGTATTGCTGGAAGGTACTACTAGAACTCTTGGGTGGAATAAATGGATATTTGGTAAAATAGAATTTGCTCTTCCAAGCTGAATAAACAAAATAATATATAACGTTCGACTAAAAACAAAATGTTTGCCGAGCAACATTTGTGAGCATCATTTCCATTCGTACGCGTTAAATATCAGTTTTTATTTTATTTTAAAGAGGTTGAATCTCAATTGAATTGAATCCCTTACAGAGGCTTTACAACGTATAATTTACATACTGTACATAACTGTTTCTATCGATATGTGTATAACAAAACATAGATAAATAAATAAAAAAATATTCACTAATAATTCCATAGGGTAGTAGCTACTTTCTAATACTCGGCTGGCCAGTTAATTGAAAATCTACCGCCAAGCACGTAACGTGTTTGTGTGTGTTCTGGCAGCCTCACTTGAGACCCAGTTCTGTTCCCGAATAGGTGAGTTTACCATTTAAGACCACAACGCCGTATGACTTCAGGTGGACTGTGGTCGAACACTTAACTTGACACACAGAAAAGAAATTGTGATATCCAATGTCTTTATAAAAAGAACCCAAAGTACCTAACTTCAAGTCTAATCTCTCATCTCTCATCTCGGTTACATTATAGTTTAAAATATGTAGGTGTATATGTATTTTTATTTCTTTTTCTTATTAGTGTTACATCTCCCGTCTGTTTCTTATGTCATCTATTGTGTTTTTCTTTTCTTGGGTGCCTGGAAGAGATCGCTCTTAGCTATAAGGCCATCACTTGTGGCACTAGTTCATAAAGTTCTTTTGTTCTTTGTATTTTTTTCTGTTTATGGTGTGCACAATAAAGAGTTCTATCTATCTATCTATATACATTAGGTTATATCATGAACATTACAGTTAACCTAAAAATATAATATACTGTATTAATCTAATAATTTTTTAAATCGAGCACATAGGCACATCCGTATGGAAACAAAACATTTTTTTACAATCCAAAAATCAGGAAAAAAGTTCTATGTTCTTTGTACCTCCTTCTAGAAGTGTCAAGGCGCCTCGAGGAGACCGCGGGGGAGGGGAGGGTGGAGACGAGACTTCGCTGATTGGATCATTGAGCAATTGCCTGCCGGAATCCGACGAAGTTATGCAACATGGACGCATCGGGCCATATACATTATACACACATATTATTATGTATATGTATACTAGGCTAGACGTATTGCGTATGGACCCCATTACATTTATTTTGCATTAATAATGACTGTCATAACGTGTTGTATAATAACATACGTTGTTTTCGCAATAAGAATATCACGTTTTAAGCAATATTTTTTTTATAAACAAACAGCTATATGAACTGCAGTTATAAACGGGATGTTGATAGAGTGCAAGTGGTAGTGGATATTGGTTTACTTTTAAAATACAAATAAAAAATTATCAAACTGTACTGTGATAACTCAACTTCCTAACTAAGTAATACAAGTATTATAAAAAGAAAAAATAACTCGTCTAACTTACTTACTTACTCGTTAGTTACTTGTCTGCTCCAAGAGCTGAAGGGCGTGGGTTCGATTTCTACCCAGGACAAGAATTTTGTGATATAAACAAATGTTTGTTCTGTGTCTGGGTGTACTGTATGTAAAGTATGTATTTACCAAAGAAAAACTGTTTAAGTATTCTATCAATTATATTATCTGTTTTCTATAGCACAAGCTTTGCTTAGTTTGGGGTCGGATTGCGCTGTGTGTCCTATGATATTTAAAAAAATATCTACCTTTTATTCCTGAACAATGTTCCATAAGACACATCTATATCAAATTTCAAGTGGATACGTCACGTCTAGTAATTCGTTTTTAGGGTTCCGTACCCAAAGGGTAAAAACGGGACCCTGTTACTGAGACTTCGCTGTCCGTAAGTCCGTCCGTCCGTCCGTCTGTCACCAGGCTGTATCTCAAGAACTGTGATAGCTAGACAGTTGAAATTTTCACAGATGATGTATTTCTATTGCCGCTATAACAACAAATACTAAAAATAAAATAAAATAAATATTTAAGGGGGGCTCCCGACAACAAACTTGATTTTTTATAGATAACGGTACGGAACCCTTCGTGCGCGAGTCCGACTCGCACTTGAACGATTTTTTATTTGATAAACCCACAGGAACCTAACATTTTTCTATAATAGTAAATAATAAATATCGCAGGACATTACACACAGCGCCATCTGACCCCAAACTAAGCAAAGCTTGTACTATGGGAGTCAGATAACTGATAGAATACTTAAATATTTTTTTTTTGTAAATACATACTTAGAATACATACAGTACACAGTTCTGGTAAAAAATACTCTTTACATTACTCTAGATTCTACTTTACATTCAGTTTCAAACATTGAACTTCCGCAATCCTTCGATATGATCACTTAATTGCAGATCATTATAATGTACTCGTACGTACTAAGCCAACCTTTATGATAAACCTCGCCAGCCTTTATTTGGCTTCGAGATTTAGTTTTAGTGACCCCGGTCTTGCAGGATAAGGCGCGCAACGTGAAGCATCGCAATTACATATTACAAGGTGTTATTAATAATATAATTTATTCAAGAAAATAAATTGTAGCGATGATACGTTAAGGACGTGGCTTCATACCCCAACAATGGGTTTGAGCTGCCGGTGAAGGAAAACATCGTGAAATCAGCTTTGTGGTTGTTTGTTCTAGTACCCGGCTAGTTACCACCTTCAAGTTGAAAATCTGTCGCCGAGCACCTAACGGTGTGTTCCGGCAGCCTCACTTGATAGCCAGTTCCAATCAAGGCTAGGTATGCTTTACCATCTTGCACTACACCGTCAATTAACATCAGGTTAGCTGGAGGCAAACACCTAACTTGTCAACCATTAAAAAAGTTAAGAAAATAGCTTGCGGCAACTACTTATTTGAACTTAAGCCGACTTATCTGAGTGTTATGCAAACATATTGGTAATAAGATACACAGGTACAATTTTTTCTTGACAGCCCTTTTCTTGACAGGCTTATTGGTAACTCTCAAGGCAGATATACATCTGCCTTGAGAGTTGTAAAGCGTGGGTTCGATTCCCACTCAAGGCAAACATTTTGTGAATAAAAAAATGTTTTTTCTGTGTCTGGGTGTTCTGTATGTATTTACAAAAAAAAGTATTTATGTATTCTATCAGTTATCTGACTTCCATCATACAAGCTCTGCTTAGTTTGGGGCCAGATGGCGCTGTGTGTATAGTCATACGATAAAAAAAAAATGTGTAACTATTACCTAGCTTCATTTTTTCACTTAAAATGTAATTGTAAGATTATTTTGTAATAAGTGGCTTGTCTGCAACATAATTGGTTAAATCTATACTATAATATATATCATAATGAGTTTGTGAGATTTTAGGGGTAATCTCTGGATCTACCGAACTGATTTTGAAAATTTTTTTATCAATAGAAAACCACTTTATTTGTGAGTGTCATAGGCTATATAACCTTTTATCGTCTCAAGTGTCCATCACAAGTAAAAATGTTTACCGCCCAACGAAATGGTCGCGGGTCATCTAGTTTGTTCATATGTATTTCCATAACACAAGTTTTGGAAAAAAACAATGCTACGATATGTTTCCGCGTTCCCGGTAACTAAGGTCATTTTTTCTTTTTACTTTACTGTTGTTATTTGTTCGATTAGCTAATAATACATATATGCTACAATATGTGCATAACACGCACGGAGCACGAATATCCTCAGTTTCATGGCATTGAAATGTTTTGATGTCTCGGTTATTTGTTGTTTAACAGCATCCGTGATTGTGATCTCGCGACCAATGCGAGGTGGAGAGTGGGAGCCGATCCGACACGTGAGCAGACTACCGCACTAATTGGTCTGCCAATGCCGATCAAACGCCTCGACTACTTACGACGATCGGTCCAAATCAGCTGTGTTGGTGTTCGACTATTGACCGCGCGGACCGAAGGTCTCTGATACAAAATGTAACAAAAATCGGTCTCAGTGCACAAGTCGGAATCGTACTCAGACTTACAAAGAAGATAAAATATACAGATAGAAATAAATGAAAAAAAAAATCCCTTCTACCCAACTTTCACTTCATAGCTCCACGGGGGTTATATGTCTGTTATTCTTTCACAAATTTGTTAACGAATATATAATCGTACAGTCTAATCCTGGACGTCTAACGTTACCGCGGCCTAAGAGGCTTACGAATTTATGCTTACAATATTGAGGATCCTGGAGCCCGGAGCCCCGTATTACTGATACGGCCAGCGCTACCACTGACCCAAAGAGGTACCTAGGCTACAAGGTTTCTTTTCTTAATTATCAATTCTAAGACCAACATCACTGGATAAGAATAAAATCACTGTGATCAATGTGTTAATGAACGCATTCTTCGTTTATACTCTACTAGCGACCCGCCCCGGCTTCGTACGGGTGCAATGTACATATACTAATGTGGTGCATATGCAAGTATTATACATATAAAGCTTTCTCTTGAATCACTCTATCTATTAAAAAAAACCGCATCATACATTTACATACATAGGGGCAGAAGGGAGCGACTTTGTTTTATAAAATACTATGTAGTGATTTAGCAATTTAAGTTATATTAAAATTACTTATTAGTCTCAACTAGGCTAGATTGTAATAACAATGGGGTATCTAACAACAAACAGATACATCATTAGCAGGAAAAAAAAACAATGAAGAAAAGGAAAATCATCTGAAAACTTGGGAACATTTCAATATTAATCAATCACCTAGTAGCAGTAGATACCTGTACGTGTGCAAACGCACAGTGAGTGACACCGTATCCTGCCAGGAGGAAAAAAGGAAAAGTCTTAAACCGTAAATGGTCTCATATGAATCACAGCGATTGTTATCCCAGTGTAGATTCGTTATCGCACAATCGCAAATTGGTCGGGCGTGGTGTGACACGTGAATCTGCCGAGTTCGGGACTCTGCGACCACAAGACGAATTATAGGACAACCGACTCCTACGCACAGTTTAGTGATGGCGCCACCACGGCATTTTCTAAGCAACACTGAAGGTCCCAGTAAAAAGTATACTAGTTCCATCATTTGACCAACTATTACCGATAAGGAGGTCGATCTCTTACTCGGTTTGTACACCCTTTGTTGAGGTCGACGACTCTACCTCGAGTCGATAAACGTTTAAAGTAAAAGTACCTGAAACATTATTATTAAAAAAAAAAATACTAAAAAACCCGATGATGAGGTTATATTTTTCAATGGTTTACTTTTAAGCCATTGAAAGGGCTCTTCGTTTAGCGATCATATTGGTCTTGCAAAAAAAACTACCAACTCGTATGTACATTTACGGGTGTGCTGTATGTATTTACAAAAATAAAACTATTTCAGTATTCTATTAGTTATCTGACTTCTATAGTACGTACACGCTTTGCTTAGTTTGAGGTCAGATGGCGCTATATGTAATGGTTTTCGGTTTTTCGATATTTATTTATTTATATTTGATTTCGGCGGACATCAGTCTACATTCGATCAGGCCGTATTCTACCACGCAGACCTATTAGATTAATTAGAGGAACTCCCTATTTCTATCCAGGCTCCGGACAAATGTAGAATACCTCGTAATACCTTCCTTCATATAAAAAGTAGTGTTACATCTTAGTATCAATAAATAACTGGACTATTGCCCAGTTATTAGCGAGGTCGAGCTGCACGCCGAGAGGCGTGGGTTCAAATTCCAACAATGAATTTGAGCTACCGGTGAAAGAAAACATCCTGAGGAAACCATTTTCTAGTACACGGTTGGCTAGCTACCCTCGAGTTGAAAATCTGGTATTTCAGTCTGCGCTGTTCCTAGTCAGCTAGCTCGATAGATAGCATTTTGTAGAGTTTACGAAATCCCACTAATATTATAAATGTGAAAGTTTAGATTAATGGATGGATGGATGGGTGGATGGGTGGATGGGTTTGTAACGATGATAGCTCAGTGGTTAGCGCGGTAGGATCGCATGCCGAAGGGCGTGGGTTCAAACCCCAACAATGAGCTTGAGCTGCCGGTGAAGGAAAACATCGTGAGGAAACCATAGCATGGTGGTAGGGTACTTTCTGGTACTTTCTTCCGGCAGCCTCACTTGAGAGCCAGTTCCATTCCAGGCTAGGTGTGCTTTACCATCTTCGACCACACCTTCACTTAACATCAGGTGAGCTGTAGTCAAACAACTAGCCTGTCAACCATAAAAAAAAAAAAAAATCTTACACGAAAAAACTACTGAACGGATTTGGATGAAATTTGGTATGGAGTTAGCTGACACCCTGGATCAACACATAGGCTACTTTTTATCTGCAGATAGTAGTCAATAAATGTAGAATATTACCAAATTGGCAGTGTTCAAAGTGCGGTCGATGCTATGGCCCAGCGCTTGTTCTGAAAGGCGGCATCCTTGTGCCAGATACCATGTGGCGAAATCTAATGATGCAGTCTGTGGGTTCACCACAGCCTCCCGTTTTATATTTACGAGTGAGAAAATAAATCAACTAGTAAGTAAGTAACTAGTAAATGCACATTTTTTTTTAATGTTTTATTGGCATGTCATAGTGTTTGTTTGTTTGATTTATTTGTAGGTACGGCTGAGGTTAAAACATGGTCACAGAACATAACTATTACTTGTCCATCTGTATACATATACCTGCTACTAGTTTTACTCGTGTTTTGAACAAATAAAAGGATTGCATTTATTTAAAAAAAATATCTTAAATTAATACTATTTACAAATTTATACAAAAAACCCGTCAGAGGAGGCCAGATATGTGGCCAGAATGCGGGCAGCATTGCCACGCTGGATGGCAATGCTAAGCTTTTGACCAAAGTAGTTACCAGCATTCTGGTCACCTGAAGCTTACTCTAAACAAATAAATTAAATTATAATAATCTTTTTTTCAATCGTTAACAAACTATTTTTACAAATCTGTGTAGCAATGCAGGATGTTTCGTGTATAAGGGATAGATACAATCAAGCCGAGACTATAATTTGAGTGTAGGTAATATTTAACTGAGGAAGTAGGTACGACGTGACGATTATGCAAATATCCGTCGCCACAAACGTGAACTATCAGTCATGTTTTTTGTTTATTCTACTATATTTCCTATGTAGGTACGTGACACTCCAAAATGGATTACCTACATACAGACATGATGCTTATTTAAAAAAATATTACAGCTTTGTTGGGCCGACACGTCATAAAACTGCATTTCCAAAGTGCGGATGTTTGCTCTAATTCATGCTGTTAGTTGCGAGCAACATCGGAACTACATAGGTTGTTTTGAAGGCGAGAACGAATTGTCTGCCGTTTTACAGTATGTCCGACACCTAGGGCTACCAGATAGATCAAAATATACTTATCGATAAAGTTTTAATTGATTTGTATAACGGAATAAAAAGATAGTTTAGTATGTATTTGGTTTTCAATAAATTGTTTATGATTTTTCTAGCGATGATAGGTCAGTGGTTAACGCGATCGATCACATGCCAAAGGGCGTGGGTTCAAACTCCAACAATGTGCTTGACCTGCTGGTGAAAGAAAACATCTTGAAAAAACCATAGCATGATGGCGTTTTAATACTCGCCTGGCCTTTTTAATACGACAACCCTCAAATTGAAAATCTGTCGCCAAGCACCTAGCAATGTGTTTCGGCAGCTTCACTTGAGAGCCAGTGCCATTCCAGGCTATTCATTACCATCTTCGACCACAGCGTCACTTAAAATCAAATGATAAAAGTGCCTAGACACAGTAACATTCGATATCGCTAATAGAAAAGTCCAAAAAATTATGGGTTTGACATAAGCCCACGTGATATATCGACAGGCGTCAAGCCCGTACGTTTTTTATTTTTCTATTAGCGTTATCGAATATATCTAATACGTTATTTTGTCTAGGCCCTCTGTAGTCAAACAACTAGCGTAACATTAAAAAGATAATATATAAATGAATAAACGAGAACGAGCAGTACATAAACGACGCTGCGTTTATGTGCTGCTTGAATTTGTCAATAGGAATGTTTTCTTCTTGCCCATGAGCTTATAACCTTTCTAGTTATGAAGTATGAAGATAATGTCGAAACCCCGAGTTTGTCGGTTAGTTTGATGGGAGTCGCGCAACACCCGCCAGTTCCTGCCACTCACTACTGTTTACAAACGTGTGATTGCGCTCTCGCATTCTCGGAACGGACAACCTTGTTGTTTTTATCGCACATGGAAACGTTTACGCTTAGCTTGATGAGATGTCGACAGATCTTGCTATGCCATTAGTAATCTATGCCCGTATATTTTCTTAAGACACGTTGAGCTTTTCGCGGGAACACAGAAAAAAATTGGTGCCATTGTATTCTTTCCCAAAAGTTTGTGTTTTCCGAGTTTTTTCATAAACAATGAATCAAAATAGTCTTTTATTCATAAAGTTCTGAATTGCAAGTGCAAGTGTAGGAAAATTATAAAATATGGTAAAGCATGACTTTTCGTTTCGCCTCCAAAACTCCGTCGAAGCTTGTAGTACAGTCGCCTTTCTATCTTGGTTGTTTGCATCCAGCCAGAAATAATATCATCCGCTCATTCAGTTAGCAGTCTTGCGCTATATTAGAGTTTTCACTTGAGCTTTTCCACAATGCCACACTTATGGTCCATCGCTCTTCTGCCACTCTCACATGCCCCGGCTATTTCCATTTCAGTATTTGGGCATAGTAGCTTTACATGTATTTTTTTTAAAGGCACATAAATATGTCAAGGTATATTTCTTTACAAATTAAATTGTATTTTTAGTAGAAAGGTTGAAGGTTTGCTTGAGTACATTTTAATATTTATGAAACTATATCTGTGTTATCCAACAGTACGTAAAATATAAGAGTGACATATTTGAATGTATCGCTCTGTTTAAAGACATCGACGCGCTCCGCGCGACGAAACGTTCGGTTTAAATAGCAAAAATGATAAAATTTAGTAATAGGTCCTCCAATAGGTCAAAATACACTGTGTACTGATATATAGTAATAGTTATAAAAATGGGGGAAAAAGGTAGTACAGTCACCCCCTTTCGATTTAGCATACCCCAAGCATATAACCAAGGGCGTAGCTACCGCGATATCAGCCGTACAAAATACAAATACAAATATTTTATTGATAAAACACCAATGGTTGTGATTCGAGGTTGTGAATCGATGGTTGTGAATCGAGGCCGGTTTGTGACATAAAATATATTTCATACTTTGTTTTTTTTTGTTTAATTTTTTGTTTTTTTGTTTAATTTTTATTTATTGTATATTATACCTTTAAGTTTTTCTATGTTTTATGTTTATTGTTTATATTTTTTGTATGTATGTATGTATTGTAAATTATGTTGAAATGTATTTTATGTCATAAATAAAGTGTTGTCTATTGTCTATTGTCTATTGTCTATTGTCAATGTTACAAGTCACTTCAAAATTTGATGTAATCAACTACATATGTCATTAAATTTAAAACACTGATTACATGTCAACACAAAAATGACAAAATAAGGTACCTATGTCAATATACAAACATATAAAAAAAACGTATCAATGATACTGGGCCCACGGGCTTCAGAGGCAACTTATTTAACTTATCATCATCATCATCATCATCATTTCAGCCGTAGGACGTCCACTGCTGGACATAGGCCTCCCCCATTGACTTCCATAAAGACCGGTTGGAAGCGGCTCGCATCCAGCGCGTTCCTGCGGTCTTTACTAGGTCGTCTGTCCACCTTGTGGGTGGACGTCCTACGCTGCGCTTGCCGGTCCGTGGTCTCCGGACTTATGCAACTTGAAAATGTAAAACACTTGACACTGGAAAATGCTTAAAATGCGACGCCAAAACAAAAAAAAAACGTGTGTAAGCACCACAGGGGGCCACTTTGGGGTCCCCAACTAATTTTGATACAGGGCCCCTCCAAGGCACGCTACGCCAGCATATAACCCTGTGTATTTCGTAACACGCTGTAACACGTGTAGAAAGCATTTCATTTCCTCGGCCACGACCGCCGGCGCCGCCTTGTGCGACGTTGTGGTCTGCGAGTTCTGTGACCGAAGTTTCCATCGACCGATTTCCATTGTGAGTGATTGAAAGCGGTTCGCAACCGTGTGATACTTTACTTATATTACGAGTTTTACTCAGCGGTTAGCTCGTACGGTTTCTCTGCATTTTGTGCCACTACTGCAGAAATTTTCTATTATTACGTACCTATAATAAACTTATCCACTTTGTTTACAATGTTCATCTATGCACAGTTATGTTATAAATATGAACTAAACTGTTCCATCAAAAATCTTGAGAGCAAGTTTCTTTTTTTAAACCAGGATAGATGTGTTAAGACTGCTGGGGTAGACCTGTTCTAGAGTGGAGACCGCGTATTGGCAAACGTAGCGTAGGACACCTTGAGTTGACCTTGACTCGATGGAGTGACGATATACGTAGGACAGCTGGCGGTGGATGAAAGCGAAAGAAGATCGGCCTGAGTGGCGTGTCTTGGGAGAGGCTTATGCCCAGCAGTGGACTGATATGTGCTGTGCTCATTACTTTGAGACTTTCGCTGGTTAGTCTCGACAGCCCAGTAATTTCGCTAGCTGCCTGAGTACCCTAGTATATTTAGGTATATATATGTATATGCTTATGTATTATGGTTAAAATGTTTTTTATTTTATTTAATCTTTTTTCTTTTTATCTATATATTTATTTTTTTATTTTTTTTTACTTGTCGACACACCCCGTCCTTAGTTTAGAATATTTTTCCGTGTTATGGTTGCCTGGAAGAGATCGCTTTTAGCGATAAGGCCGCCAATTGTTACATTAGTTTTAAGTCTTTATTTTTATATATTTTTTTGTAATTTGGTGTATACAATAAAGAGTTATATTATTATTCCAGTTATTTATTTCTTTTCTTAATTTTTAAATTTTTTTACATTACATATATATAAAAAAAACATAAATAATATAAAAAAACTTAAAAACTAGGGTGCCGCCGACAGCGGGGCAGGGCTCAAGCTGCCGGTGGTTAGGGCTGCAGAGTGAGGAACCTCCTCACAATGCGCGCCGTGTCAAGGATCACTGCCTTTTGAAGCTGACCCTTGACCCAACCGTCTAGCGAGAGTCTCTTAAGATGTTGGTCGAGACTCTTCGCTATAAGACCGTTTACCGTGACGACTATCGGGACAATGATCGTCGAATCAACATCCCACATGGCGGTTATCTCGTGAGCCAAGTCAAGGTACTTGCTGAGCTTGTCCTTCTCGGCCTTCACGAGATTCTCGTCATGTGGGATGGTGATGTCGACGAGCACTGCCCGGCGTTGGGCTCGGTCGACCACCACGATATCAGGCTTATTGGCGACAATAGTCCTGTCCGTGATGATAGACCGGTCCCAATAGAGCATAGCACGACCATTTTCGAGAACTGGCGCTGGTGCGTACTTATAGTACGGCACCTCAGACTCGACAAGGCCGTATTGAAGAGCAAGCTGCTGATGGATGATCCTGGCTACTTGGTTGTGCCTGTGCAAATACTCGCCGTTAGCAAGATGCGAACAACCGGAAATAATATGTCGGAGCGATTCTCCGGGACGGTGGCATGCCCGACAGATGTCGACCGTACCGTCCTTCATGATATATTTCCGATAATTGTTCGTCTTGATAACTTCGTCCGCAATCGCACAGGCAAAACCCTCAGTTTCCCCGAAGAGGTCTCCGAAGCGTAGCCAGTTCACCGACGCGAGCATGTCCACATCGGGGCCCGTTAGGACCCGATAGAACCGCCCGTGCAGCTGCTTGCTCTTCCATACTTCCTTGCGGTCTTCGGTGCTTAGCACCGATGGTTTGCGCCAGTTCTCGTTCGCTAAGGAGAGCGGCGTGAGGCCCTTGTCAACTGCCACAACATCTCGATGCATCCCGCACTCGTTGTCGCGGAAATAATCCCTGAGACTGCACACTTCACGATTATGGAGGTTCTTGGCGCTTAAAAAGCCACGACCCCCCAATTTTCGTGGAATGTACAGTCTCATAACAGACGAGCGTGGGTGTAGCATGCGATGAGTTGTGAGCTGTTGACGGACTCTTCTATCCAGGGCGTCCAGCTCAGTCTGAGTCCACCTCAGTATGCCAAAGGAGTATATCAGTAGAGGCATCACCCAACCGTTGAAGGCACGCACCTTATTGCCACCAGACAAAAGACTATTAAGTACTTTTGTCAGGCGACAAAAGAAGCGTTCCTTCACCGATCGCTTGATGTCCACTACCGCTATACCCAACGACTCTGACATACCGAGGTACTTGTAAGTCTCGGCCTCGGAGAGAGATCTGAAAGTCATTGTCTCGGAAAGCTGTAAATCTGGACAATTTACAACTTCCCCTCGCTGTACGTGCATGACCGCACACTTGTCTACCCCAAACTCCATCTTGATGGCATTGCTAAAAACCTGTGTAGTTTTTAACAATTCCATCAAGTCTGGACGTTTTGGTGCAAATAGCTTGAGGTCATCCATATACAGCAGATGAGAAATGACTTCACCACCTCTCCGAAGCCGATGGCCTAGCCCTGATTCCTTCAGCAAAGTGCTGAGAGGATTCAGTGCTAGACAAAACCACAATGGACTCAGACTGTCACACTGGAAAATGCCTCGCTCGATCCTAATCAAGTCCTGCGGCTCAGAGGAGCCATCTCCACTACCTGGTTGACGAAGGACTGTGGTCCATTGCCTCATACATGCGCCTAAGAAAGATTTTAGAGTTGTATCAATTTTATATAACTCTAAAACTCTCTCTAGCCATGAATGAGGCACTGAGTCATAGGCCTTCTTATAGTCAATCCAGGCAGTGGAAAGGGCTCCCTTGTTCCGCCGAACTTGCTGGCTAATGGTCATGTCGATGAGGAGAAGCTCCTTAGTACCACGGGACCCTACCCTACATCCATTTTGAGCAGGAGCCAAAACGTTATTTGCGACAACATGCGCGTTAATTTTTGTTCTCAAAATGGACGTAAGGAGCTTGTAGATGGTAGGCAAGCACGTGATGGGTCTATAATTTTTTGCTTCTGTGGTACTACCGGTCTTATGGAGCAGGAAGGTGACACCAGTGGTCATAAAACAGGGAAGGGAACCAAGCTCGAGGGCTTCTTGGAATTGTGTCGCTAAGCGGTCATGTGAGCAACGAATCCACTTAATCCAAAAGTTGTGCAATCCGTCCGGCCCAGGACTTTTCCAGTTCTGTGCCGTACGAATCGCACAACTAACGTCTACGGGGTCTATTAAAACAGACCCCATGGATTCGATAGACTCACATTCCCGCTCGACAACACGCATCCAATCACCCTCGGTGTGCTCGACAGGCAGCGACCAGATACCACGCCAGAATTCAGTCATGACGTTAGTATCCGGTAGCTGCCTGTCACTCACACGTTGACCGGTTCCTTCCCAATCTCGATACACCTTCCTTTGGTCACTTTGAAAGACGCGATTTTGCCAATATCTATCCGCACGCTCTCTATAGCGGCGAATACGGTTTGCCCACGCATAGACTTTCTGTTTCAGATAGTCAATGCGTTCCGTGACACTGGCTAGATAGTGCTGGGGCCTAATATCCGTTCCAGCAAAAGCCTGTGTCACAAAACGCATGACTCGGGGGCGATTATTCCCCCGGCTGAAACAGATCAGCTTTGCAATGAGAGTCCTGAACGTGCTGATACGCCGCTCGATCCGCAATTGCCATGCGGGCACACCCCCGGCGGGTCGCGGTGCACGGTTAGTGTCCGGAAACTTAACACGTGCAACGCGACACGCCGCGATGGCACCGCAGTATAATATCGAGTGGGTATCAGTCAAATCTTCGCTAGCCCGTAAATACGGGGCTAGCAAAGCGTTCAAGGCTCCCATCAACGCTAAATTTTGTCTATGGGTGGGCAAACGTGGTAGTCGCGGCCTAGAATCGGGTGCGAATCTATATTGACAAATCGCGTCTTCCAAAGTCCTCCTCAAATGCTCACTCACCTGGCTACATACAGCCATGCTCGTGCATTCGCCTACATCAACTACGGGATCAGTAGGTGTCGCTAGTGTCGCCATCGACGTCGGCACTGACACCAGTGTCGGGGCTGACGACGCGACAGGCGAATCCCGTGTCGAAACAGGCGTTGGACGAGCAGGAAGTGCCTCCAGGCGGAGCCGATCAAGCACGGACTGATCCAACAGCTGAAGTCGCTGGATAGCCCGCACTTGATCCGATAGTCGTTGGGTAGACACGGCGACGGTCGGTTCAAGGGCCTGAAACAAAGGCAGCATCCTGACACGGTACGCTGAAAGGTTAATTCCCCCCTCTGTAGCCCCATAATAGGCGCGCATGCAATTCTCATTATTTGTCTGTGACCATCGCATGCGTCGCACTACACCACCGGCAGCGAGAGCCGAACGCGAAGCAGATTGCCCCGCAGGCCCCAAGCGTGCCGGCAGCGGCGGCCGTCCTCGACGCGCAGGTGGTGGTGGCGCCGGTGTCCGCGGCCCGCTCACGTCGCTGCTGCTCGACGAGGCGCTTGTTGCCAGGGGTGTAGCAAACTCTTCATCCCCCGACGAAGCGCTCGGAGTTGACGGAGCGGGCGGTGATGGTATATGTGCGTCATGTAATCCCGAAGCCGCAGCTGTTCTTGAGCGCGTCCACATAACTTGCTTTCATTCTTGATAAAATATTTTGCTGTGATTTGATTGACGTATAAATGTCAATCGGTAAAAATTTTTAAAAGATTCTAATAAACTCGGAAAATAGGCAATATGGAATAAAACTTTGAAATGGTAGGTGTTTGTAAACTATTGCTGATATTTGGTGGTGAAATTGAGGTCAAAAAGTTGTTGGAATAGAATTAAAATATTTCACTTGATAAAAACATGTCTGCTTCGCAGCGGGAGACAGATGTCATTATATCTGTCTGTATATAATTGACAGTATATAATCAGTGCAGTCATTATATTATTATTATTATTATTACCCTTCAAACCGAAAAACCTTCCCTTCCCTTCGATACCCTCTTCTTAATGTTTACACACTACTTTTTACTTGACGCGCAAACGGCTGGACCAATTTTGATGAAATTTGGGATGGAAGTTGCAGACACCCTGAATTAACACATAGGCTACTTTTTATCCCAAAAAATTGAGGGTACAGTGCATGGGTAACACCGCGGAGCGCAGCTAGTATTTACATACATACCAAATGAAGTGCAGTCAATTATTTATTGATGCGATTTCAAATATTTTTTTCTTCTTCATAACAGAATAACAGGGCCGGTCGTGCAGTAAAGTTGTACATGTAGATATAAATTGTATAATGATGGGTACAATATTTCTCTCGGCTTAGTGGTATCGTTCCGTATATTTACATACATTACCGAAGGCTTGTGTGAGTTGTATGACCTACTGCGCTCGATCGCGGTTATTAAATTACTAAGGCTGCAGTAACGCGAGCCGGCGAGAAACGTGTTCTCTTACGTGAGTTTCCATTCATAAATAGTTGAGTTTTCCCTTGTAACCGCTTTCTGCTTTACAATGTCTTAGTTTTTATCTACGTAACCCTGCTTAACTGTGTCATGACTGACACTTAACACCTTATTACAAGCTTTTATATAATTTCATTCACTCGGCAATCATTTGTTAATCAATTCATTTTTCATTCTCGGCCCGAAATGACCACACGTTCTTAAATCCTCCTCCGTTCAATTAAGTTGCGTATATCCTCCTAGGGCGATTAGATGTATTTTTTTACCGTAAAAAGCTAGGTGTTTAAACACAGTTCACCTGATGTTAAGTGGCGGTGTGGTCGAAGATGGGAAAGCACACCTAGCCTGGAATGGAACTGGCTCTCAAGTAAGGCTGCCGGAACACACGGTTAGATGCTTGGCGGCAGATTTTCAACTTGAGGGTGGTAGCTAGCCAGCCGAGCACTAGAGAGTACCCTACCACCACGCTATGGTTTTCTCACGATGTTTAACTTCACCGGCAGCTCAAGCTCATTGTTTGGGATTAAACCCACGCTCTTCGGCATGTGAAACGACCGCCGCAAACCACTGAGCTATCATCGCCTCAAATATATTCTATAGTTATAATAAATACGAAATTAAATCATCATCATAATCAGCCTATCACAGAGTAGAAATGCATCGAAAGGGCTAGACACTGACTGAGCAAGCTTCTAGTTTCATATCTCAATTAAATAAAATCTTTCGTTTATGTTATTGATATAATGTGTTTCGTTTTCTATAAATTAGAAGTTAGAAATCAATCTTATATCGAAAAGGTAATTTCGCTCATAATAGCGAAAAGAAACATTTACATATAGATATGTTAATCTTTATTTAAAGTACTTATACGAAATGTCGTTATTGTGGCTTCCATAAAGGTAATACGGTAGTAACTATAAATATCCGATAGTACCTACTCCATTAGGACCACGAAAACCTCATTGGAATTTCTACTCATCAAGTGAGCCAAGGTTCTATTTTGTTTTCTATTAGCCGACTGACATAATGACATGGCCATTATGATGCCATCGGTGTCCCCAATAACTCTATATTTATTTTAGAAAACTTCGCAAATAGAAAAAATAAATTAAAAAATAGAAAATAGAATTGCCGGTGTGAATATTTGAGTTATAAAGTGTTTTTTATGGTTGCCCACAGCTTATTTGATATTAAATGACGTTGTGGTCGAAGATGGTAAATACATCTTAGCCTAGAATGTTACTGGTTATCAAGTGAGACTGCCGGAACACATCGCTAGATGCTTGGCGGTAGATTTTCAACTGCTAGTAGCTAGTACGTACCTACTACACACTTACACAGTACCCTACCACCATTCTAAGGTTTTCTTACGATGTATTTCTCAAGCTCACTGTCGGCGCATTCTGCCATGATTGGATCACTTCAACATTAGGGCTAGCCACTTAGCCCACATAGACATATTTACGCATATGACAATCCCACATAGCTGTTAATTTCTGTGTAGATTACTTACAAACATATTGATTTAGGTACGCTAATAAATTCGGATATTTTAGTGCCTCATTCATAGTTTCGTTACTACATTCGGAGATACAGAGCTCAGTATTGTCGTTTACCATCAGGCGAATTGTCTGCCTACTTAACCCTCTAAAAAGTAATTTTTAGGAATTCCACATAGGTTATCTCCTGCAAGTAAAAAAACATTTTCGATCGTTACTTATTCTAGCACCAGAAGTTTCTAAGCCTAGGCATATGCAGTAGAATCTCAATCTGGCTAGATTCTAGACCGATCTGGGCAGAAGGCACAATAGATACATTAGCCCTGAATAAGCCAATTGTCGTCGATTCCGGTCTGCGAGAACCAACGTCTCTGAGAAATATTTACACAATAAATTGCCAATAAAAAGGATAGCATTTTAGACTAGATTTCTATTGACTTCGAGTTCTTGATGATTTTTCGTGAAATGCTTCTTGATTGATTGATAACTCTTTATTGTACACACTAAAATACAGAAAACTGAAGACTGCTACTTGCTCTCCATCTTGCATTGTCGTTGATGTAAGGTACGCAGCCAATGGGGTTCCATACAAATAGAAGTACCCCAACCCAATTAGAAAACTGGTTGTGTAGTTAAGTGGTTGGAACACTGCAGTTTGATGTCCTTTTTTAACGAGATTAATACGAAAAAAAAAAACTTTAAAAACTGAATAAATAAATAAATATCGTAGAACATTACACACTGCGCCATCTGACCCCAAACTAAGCAAAGCTTGTACTATGGAAGTCAGATAACAGATAGAATACTCAAATACTTTTTTTTGTAAATACATACTTATAATACATACAGGACCACCAGACACAGAATAAACATTTGTTTATACCACAAACTGTTTGTCCTAGGTGGGAATCGAACCCACGCCCTTCGGCTCTTGAAGTAAACATACTACCAATGAACCAACAGGGCTGTCATAAATTCATTAAGGCTTTATTATTATTTATCAGAATCGTCCTGTTACTTTCATATTAAAAAAACATTACTTTTCATGGTGATACAATACAATTGATATTACCAGTTACATCTGTGCTCGTGGTGAAAGTGACGTGCAAGGTCAATGGCCGGATATTACGTAATCAGAATCAAATTGTAATGACCTTCCGTCTGATTACCTTGAATACTATTAATGCATATTGCACTACAAAATGCATTAGATAATAATTATATTATTTTATTACTTGCCTTTTATTATATTTTTATTGACTTTTCAATGCTATCCTCGCTATTTGCAATCTAATTTATTCTGACGAGTAATTATATACTAGTTACAACCTCGGATCTAAAACTTTTGGGACCCGGGACAAAACCTCCATAGTGGCGCCCTCTCTAGCGTTTGAGAGAAATTACTTGTATTGCAACCAATTTATCTACTGAGTATTTACAAGATTAGCGTAAATAGATAGATAGATATAACTCTTTATTATGCACAGAAAAAAGTACAGAGAACAAAAGAACCTTATGAACTAGTGCCACAGCCTTTTGACAACCCTGTTGGGTCATTGGAAGCATGTCTGCTTCAAGAGCTGTGGGGCGTGGGTTCGATTCCCACCCAGGACAAGCATTTTGTGATATAAAACCAAATGTTTGATCTGTGTCTGGGTGTACTGTATGTATTATAAGTATGTATTATAAGTATGTATTTACAAAAATAAAGTATTTAAGTATTCTATCAGTTATCTGACTCCCATAGTACAAGCTTTGCTTAGTTTTGGGTCAGATGGCGCTGTGTGTAATGTTCTACGATATTTATATTTACGATATTTAAGTGGCCGTTACCTTCTAAGGAAAGAAAAGAAAGAAAATAACATAAGCCAAAATGGCATACTTTTGAAATTAATGTAAGTACATAAGTTAGTACATAACATAACTGAGTGTTTATTGCATTGCAGTGACGAGGAGGACACGGAGCGGTTACTGAAGCAGCTGAGCCGAATCAATCGGCCGCTGGGCGTGTCCTTCGGCCAGATGGTGAAGCTCATGTCGCAGTGTCAGCAGGTAACGTCGCGCAACCAGGTTTGTCCACTTTACTAGGAGCTTTTATCCTACATCTAGCCCTGCGGGCACAATACAAACCCAGTGGGACTTTGCAAGTTCTTGTTTAGACCTTCAAGGGCTATACAGTAAAGTATGTATGTGCAATTGTGCACGAGGTGTGTGTGTGTGTGGGTGTGTGTGTGTGTGTGAGAGAGAGAGAGAGAGAGAGAGAGAGTAAGAGAGAGAGTGTGTGTGAGTGGGTAAGTGTGTGTGTGTGTTATGAGAGGATGTGTGGGAAATTTTATAAAATATTTGACAGCAAGTGTGCGAATGGGTATAATATAGGTAGTTATTTCCTTCGTATTTTTAAACAAACACATATGTATTTTGAAAATTGTTATGTATCTAATATTTATACAGAGAAAATATAATTTTATTGTTATACAAAGACTTTCCGTGCAGTATTTACGCCGTATCGCGGTTTTATTTAGATTGTTTGAGGTTACTTTGGATTTTTTTTATCGAGGAAACTAAAAGTAATCGTGTTTGTAGAGTGGATCCTTAAATATCTTAAATATTAACCTCATAAATGAAGTTTTAGTAATAACGAATAAACCACGGAACAAACAGTTCCAAATCCACTTGGTAAATCCTTAATAAAAGTAAACGCCTTTCCCATATATGATAGTTACGGCCGTATATAGTATTATGTAGGTATGTGCTTGTTGTAGATCATGTAGCGTGGTATTGGTAACTTAATTCCATGCAGTTCCGTGAAACTCCGCCACAGAATAGATAGTAGTATCAGGCCTCGCTGCATTGATTACGAGAACCGGCACTAGAAATCGATTGGCGTTTAATTATGTACCAATAGAACTCTAGCTGTAGTTTGTCGTCAGTATAAGTACATAATTATGTATAGGGTTTCACGGAACAAACTAACCATATGTTTTGTCGAGGGTGAAAAATATTTTTGTAGCTACAAAACAGCGGCATTTTTCGCAATTTCAAGTTTGCTCCTATAAAAAGGACAATGACAACTTTTTTTTTAAATTACATTTTTTATGGGTAACAGGAGTGCCGGTGTGGTTGGAAGTGGTAAAAACACCTAGCCTGGAACAGAACTGGCTCTCAAGCGTCAGTCATGTTTAATAAGCAGCCATAAAAAATATAATTACTTACTTAGGTACATAAATGTTATTTCGCAACATAATTTTCGGTAGGAGCTAAAGAGTTTTATGCATAATTTTATCGTAATTTCTTATCTGTGACTAGTTTTTTTCTAACTTAAACCATCGTTGATTTAGTTTCTTAGAAAATCTATACTTTAGTCAATGTTTTTGACGTCGCATTGTCCATTATTTTACATTATTTTTTCTTTTATGTGTACCTACTATAAGACAATGCTTCTTGCCAATTTTCATAGTTCTAGGTCAAAGGGAAGGAGGGAGGGTTATAGGTTTTGATTCCATGCATTTGCCAGTGTCAAGTATTTTGATATTTTCAAGTATTTTATAAACATTGCTTTCCTTTTTGAAGTCAGTTTAAACATTTAGCTAATAAATAATAATGTACCTAAGTTCCTAGCATTTTCGTATATTTTTTGCTTATCGTTTTTGCACTTTATGAAATTCTGTTTTAGGTATTATAGGTACTAAAAAGTACGCTGTAAAAAAATACAGTCGCGTTTTGAATACCCTAGGTTAAAACGCTATTACGTAAGAGTAGATAACAAAATCACTGTTTATTGCAGAAAATAAATAGTTCACCTGGCATGCAATGTTTTTAACATAGCTGAAACAATTGTTGTACATTATTGAATCATTTTTAACACTTACTGTGCCCTACGATTTTACACGAAAAAAGACTGTATTACAAATTTCATGAATTCAGCGAGAAGAAGTATCAAACATATAGAAACCCTTTCGCATTTATAGTAGGTATGAGTGTGTGTGTATCACACCTCATTATGCTTTTACACTGCACAGAGCCCTGTCTAAACGGTTTTTTTAAAGCAAAAGCATTATACTTAATACATTTATTGGGGAGTCCTTTTACCGGACTTTCATTTCATAGAAATTTTAATCCTGCGTTCATTGTTGCCGCGGTATAAGAATTTGAGTAACATTTCACAAACTTTGGCTTACACTCGTTGGGCCCCTATAAAATGGGGGCCCTGTAAACTGGGGGCCTGTAGAAACTCATAGAAACGGCTGATACGGCAGTAGCTACGCTCCTACACAATAGCTATTTTGCTAACCTTGTGTTCTGGTGTCACTGGCACGCGGTAAGTCCATGTGACATCCATATTAAATCGATCATTATCGCTATTCTTGTAAGGTTTCGATAAATAAAATTACCATAAATCGTAGTTATACACACATCTGTCGAATCAATGGATATTGATGTAAATAACTACGTGATTAGGTACATATTTATATATTTTTTGCACTAGTCTTTGTTTAATGTTCTTGATTACTTATATTTTATTGATAAATTGTTCAATAGCACGAAGGTATTTAATGTTCGCGGAATAATTATAGTTTGGCCAGTGCAGCATGATCTATTAAAATATAATATTATGTTGAAGGAATTTTGGAAATTTTACTTCTAAAAAGGTAAAATAAGGGGGATGCCATAATTTTTAAAGGAAGAGGCACAATATACCTGTTTCTGGTCAGAAATAAATGTAGGTACAATACAATTGTACAAGCGTGTTTTAAAATATTGATTTTCTAGGTAGGTACCACCGCAGTACCAGTTATTCTGCCGCTAAGCAGTAGTGTGTAAACATTACTGTGTTACGGTTTGAAGTGTATTGCTGCTAGCGAAATTACTGGGCTGTTGAGACTAACCATCGAAAGTCTCAAAGTAATGAGCGCCAAAGCAGTGATGCCCCGAACTATGTTTCGTCACTCAAAGTTCTGTGTATCGCTGCAATGGTCATATACAGGTTATCTCTTACCATAAGGAGAGCGTCTCGTTCGTCTCATTACTTTTTAAATAAAAAAATATATAAAGGGGTTATATGGGTAGTTTTCCACGTTAGCGAAGCCACTGGCAACAGCTAGTATTTTCATAAATTGTGATTAGGTAATAAATGACCATGTTTGGCATTTCTTTGAATTGCGATCTCTTAAAGAGATACCAATCTGGAACTAAGAAATTCGCCTTAGAACTAAAGTCACAAACATGGTTCAGCGTATGAGCAAGCCGAAGTGGCAATGGGCTGGACATATATAATATGTATCTGCCGCTGGGGTAAACGCGTTCTACAGTAATGACCGCGAATTGGCAAACAGGACAGCTGGCGGTAGATGGAAGCGAAAAAGATCGGGTTGAATGACGTGTCTTATAAGAGGCCTCCATCAGTATTTCAATAGGCAGATGATGATAAATAAATACTATTAATTATTCTATATTTTTATCCCCCGTGTTCACCGCTTAATATTCCTTTTTCAGGTGGAGGGCGTAGAAGCAAATGAAGAGACGCCGCGAGCGGCGGCCGGCACCGCGGTGGCGGCTCGCGCGCGGCTGGATGCGGGCGGCGCGCACGCCGGGCTGCTTGGAGGCAGTCCACTGACGTTGCTGCAAGGGATTATACCTGGTACACTATGCCTTACACTTGTATATCTAGCTACGAACTGAGCAAAGTTTTTAATCGTAGAACCAGAAAATCTAGCATGGCAATGTACGAATTTTGTGCGTTATTTTTTTTTTAGCAAAACGTATGAATTAAAGATGTTTGCCCATTCTGGGTGTTTGTACATGAATAGATGCAGGCCTTAGATGATGATAGTCGTTTCATATGCCGTGGATTCAAACCCCAGCAGCATACCATATCATACCGTGGTTACCATAGCGTGGTGGTAGGATACTTTCTAATACTCGACTAGCTAGCTACCACCCTTAAGTAAAAGATCTGCCGCCAAGCACAGAACAATATGTTCTGGCAGCCTCACTTTAGGCTAGGTGAGTTTACCAGACGAGTGGTAAATTACTCTCCCTGTGAACCACAAAAAAAAAATATGTAGATAGGTAAGTGTGTTATTAATGTTCGTATAATTTATGACAGGCACGAAGTGGTGTGGTACGGGCGACATCGCCGCGGACTACCACGACCTGGGCGCGGATCGGCGGCTGGACCGCTGCTGCCGCACGCACGACCTGTGCCCCACCAAGGTGCGAGCCTTCTCGCACCGCTACAACCTCACCAACAACTCGCTCTACAGCAAGTCGCACTGCGTCTGCGACGACATGCTCTTCGACTGCCTCAAAGCCACCAACACCTCCGCCTCGTATCTCATGGGCCACATCTACTTCAACCTTGTGCAAGTCCCGTGCCTCGAGGAGCGGGCCGTCGGCGGCCGCCGCTTCCGAGACGCCAAGAAGGGTTTCTAGCGACTATTTCAACGTCGACTAAAGGAACTACACAAACAGCGCCATCTATTCGTTGTGATGTAACACATTCCCGCACAGATTTAATCTATGTCTGCATTTAAAAATTCTCGTGTGTCTTTTTGTAAATAAATGTTTAAATTGTTAATTAAATTTTATTCTAATTAAAGTTAGACATCAAACTGTGATACGTCTGTGCCTTTATATGTACTAGAATATTTTATGAGAGAGGATGGCGCTATACAAATGCGAAACAAATACATGGTGTTTTATAAATACGATAGAAGTTAAGATACTTATTTATTTGTTTAGATTTTCAAGTTCAAGTTTCGTTGTGATTTTCTTGTGAAACGGTAAAATTGCAATAATTTATTGTGTACCTTGATGCATACCCACGAAATAGGCACGATGTATTGAAATTTTAGTAATTTGTTATATTATTATGAAGAAAATTGTAACGGAGACAGGCGTTACCTACTATTTGACTAGGTGACTAGTGAAAATGTGCGTAATTTGACTACACAAGGCAAAGCTTATATTATGTGTCTCTATGTACCTAGTTTTGTAATGTGAAAATCAAAGCATACCAAATGAATAAATTATTTATTTTAATATTTTTAGAGCGTTGTTTCTTTTAGACTCCTACAAATTTAGTTATCCACAATTACCTAATATGAAAAAAAAAACATATTATGATTAGAAATAAAATTCGGTGAATGGATAAGTTCAATGAATGGCATTTTCTACGCTACGTGCTTTATATTCGACCACATCATCACTTACCATCAGGCGAGTTGGTGGTCAAAGAAAAAAGAATAGTCCTCTAATTCTATCAAATAAATACCATAGGTACAGGCATAGAATATTATGTATCATAAGTGGTCCAGGTAAGAGCTATTTGCGAGTCGAGTTTTGAAGTGATTTAAATTATTATAGTCAAGTGAAAAAACTGTGCGGCTGTTGACCTTCGTTTGATACAATACTAGCAGCTCGCCCCGGCTTGGCACGAGAAAACAAAACTCGATTAACAATATCAATATAGCCTGTATCACTCAGTGATAATGTAGCATTCTTCATTATTCAAGTCATAGGTACTAAGCGTACCTACTTTCAGAGCCTATTCCATACAAACAAACAGAAATCCAATCTTTCCTCTTAACTAATATAGAAAAGCCGTTGGTGCGGCGTAGAGTACTATAACACTATAAGTAAATAAAAAAAGGGGAATTTTGGCGGGAAAGTGGAAAAAATTTGTCGCCGAATTATATTATTTTCCGAAATGTGCGTTTTTCGAGAGCTTGTACTATGGAAGTCAGGCAACTGGTAAATGTGACGTCAAAACAAAAAAGGAATGTACATCAAAACTTAGCTTACTATCAATGTCACTATGACAGTTTTGGTAGTTTATTTTGAGCTGTTAATGTCAATTGTCAGATTGTCACTGTCACAATTATTGTCCAACCAGTTCCGAATGATGTTCTGATTTCTTCTATTTTCATTTTTATTATTTTTCTCGTAATTTGCTGCCCAAGAACTTACATCTCTCCAAATTCTGTGTATCATGCTGATATTATAAAGACTGCTTCAGAATTAGATTGTCCAAGCGATCCAGTGCAAGATGTCTTGTGACTCTGCAGAGGGGTCGAAAGGTGTGTTACCCTACCTGTGTGATTGTTTCATGAGGCGATGGAGGTCGAAGGCGTTGAGCATAGTTTCTGTTTCAAGTGGAGGGCGAGGGCCGGGACGAGCCGTCGCCGGAGCACCTGCGGCGCGACCTTGAGGAGAAGTTTAACATGCAGCGAGCCAAAATGAAAGAACTGTTTTTGCAGAAGGAAGGTTTGTTGTCAAGCCAGTGCCGTGGGTTTGGGACCATAACAGTGTGTCGGTAGCTTGCATGTGTTGGACTCGTTTTAATTATTAGTTTAGTCCTGCTGACTGTGGATGTGTTTGGTAATTATAGTTTAGTATGGTGTAGGTGTAGTTAACAAAAGCTAGCTGATAAATCCTAATTGTTTTTGTCTAACAAGAAGTTATTGAAGTTTCATGTTACATGTCATCAGCAAAAGCTATGAATCACTTAATTTCCCTTTTATTCAAAAGTACAACGAGACAATGCTCATCATACAACTTATAATGCACTATGAAGTGAAGAACTCATGTGTTTTACTTGTTTCACAGTCCTGCTCTAGCACACACAGTGTGCACAGTGTATCAAAGTGCAGCTTCTAGCTTAAACTGAATTTATTGTATGTTTTGAATAAGAGGGTAAGGATCTACTGTTTATTTAAATGGTAGCAGGACCAGTGACCTGAGTATAATGTTGATACTGGATTAATGTTAGTGGGTAGAGTTCACATATTATACAATGGTTATCTATGAGTAAACAAAGTACATTACATTACATTGTTATTTTTACTGTATAAAATCATATTAAAACTATAGTTTAGTCTGTTCACACAGAAACTGTTGTTATTGTCTAGTTTTTGGGCTAAATTTGTGTGGGTTTAGTGCTAAAATATCATTTAATTATCAATCATCTTTTTAAAGAAAACAAATTATGTCTGGGCCAACAAAGGTTATTACTTATTATTAGCTGCACCCTGCAGTGTTACCCGCTACATGTTTTTGGTATAAAAAGTAGCCTATGTATTAATCCAGGGTCTCGGCAACCTCCATACCAAATTTCATCCAAATCTGTTCAGTAGTTTTTGTGTGAAAGAGTAACAAACATCTATACATACATCCATGCTCACAAACTCACATTTATAGTATTAGTAGGATGGAATTTATGAGACTAATACACATTCATTAGTAATTAACAAACAATTATATAGACATGAGTGAGTCTGCCATATTATACCTGATCAATACCATAATAACCCTTCAAAATTAAAACCTGCACCTGGCAGTTCAGCCAATATATCATGTCTACCATGCAAAAGTTCTATGGTATTAACAAAATTTTAAACTGACAATGGTGTTGATTGCCCTACCTACATGATGTTACTAAACCTTTCTCTTGATCTTGTTCCAGAGGTGATGCGTAAGCTGGAGTTAGATAAAGAGCAGCTGGAATCGGAGGTGGTGGGGCTCCGTGCTTCACTGCAGCAGCTTCAAACCCTCACCCACAACCAAAAATCGGAGATACAGAGTCTGCAGCTGCTTGTTAACGGTTTGTTTCACAATTATGGAAGCCAAACTAGCATTAGGTATGGTAAAGTGGCTAACTTTTTGTTTGTGATCCTTACTAGACAGATTTTGCTAATAACTCATAAAGTTACATTTTGTTTTTATCTACCATAGCATTAAGCAGATAATTTTATCTACCAACAAGCTTTGAACGTGTCTGCAGCTATTTCGAGTTTATCTAGATTAAGAATATTCCATGCCAATTGCAGGTTTCTTCATACACCTGGGTTTTATAAATAACTAGTTGCAATGTATGTAACTTGCCATATGTTTTAGTGATGGTAGCTCGGTTATTATGGTCAGTTCACACACTGAGAGATGGAAGCTTGAGCTGCCGATGAAGGAAAGCATTGTGAGGAAACCTTAGTATGTTGGTAGTGTATTTTCTGGTACTCGGCTGGTTACCACCCTTAAGTTACATAGTTACATAGAAAATCTGTCACATAGCATCTAACAGTGTTCTGAAAAACCTTGCTTGAAAGCCAGTTCTATTCTAGACCATATTGTCACTAAACATCTGGTGCTGTGATTAATCCTGGCCAATCATAAAAAAAAGTTATCAAAGTTATCATGAACTTCAGTGCTGATTATTATAGGTATGGCTTTAAACATTTAATCTGACCATCTCATTAAAAATAATTATTATTAATTTTCCATTTTCCTCCTTCACTCTCAGTGATATTTTATAAACAGTAAATGTTAGTTCATGTAAAGTTAAATTGGAAATGGCTTTGTGGCTTTGTTTCAATTGGGGATTTTCAGGTGTGTTCAACAATTTGGTACCAAAATATTTTATAGTTTTTTATAGCAAGATAATAGAGGCTCTGGCATATAAATTTGCATTACTGCCTTTTGCAATTTCTTGGTCTGATAATAATTTAGTTTTACAAATTTGTTTTTTTTGTGCAAATTTTCACTTGGACTCAAGTCTGTAATACAAGATAAATATCTTTTATAGTTACTTTAAATTAAAAAAAGACACCTTATGGGGAAGAGCGAGAAGATGATGGTTGATGTTTGCTGCAGAAACGGTGGAAGCGTCATCTTCTGGCAATGAGGAGGTGCGGAGATTGCGCGCCAGGAACCAGGAACTGGAGCAGAATCTGGGCCATCTGCGCCACCAGCACCAGCAGCAGCAACAGGTCAGAACACTCCACGATATAAACCATATATTCTGCCGCCAAGCTGTAGTGTGTAAACATCAATGTTAGCAAAATTACAGCACTAATGATACCATCACGTCTCAATGTAATGAGTGGCAACAGTGATGCCGTGCACTTTATTATGTTTTTTTTTAATGATTGACAGGCTAAGTGATCACAGCTTACCTGATGTTGAGTGAAGGTGTGATCTAAGATGGTAAACACACCTAGCAGTAGTCATAATAAAAACATCGCTTAATTATTTTTTACTAATTTTTTTAACACACATACTGAAATGACGTTTATGGTTTGATGCAGTGTATTTAAGTTAGGCCATTTAAGCATAGATTAAACAACATCGTGTTTTATCTTCAACGGAAACATGTTAACTTAAGTGAGTACAGTCACAAAGAGATATTGTTTAAAAATGAACATAAAGTAGGTACATGTAGTTATGATAGCTCAGTGGTTAGAGAGGTTCGTAAGCCAAAAGGCGTGGGTTCAAACAAAAAAGAAAACACCGTGAGGAAACCTGAAGCAGACATTCTACCAATGAACCAACAGGGCTGTAGTAGTAGTCCGCTGGTTAGCTACCATTAGCTACCATTCATGTTAAAAATGTAACAGTGTGTTCCGGCAGCCCCACTTAAGAGGCAGATCCATTCTAGGCTAGGGTATTTATTATATTCGACCATACCAACACTTAACATCAGATGAGCTGTAGTCAAACACCTAGCCTGTCAGTCATAAAATAATTTCAAAACTCGGATTTTCTATAATCATTATTGTCGGCAATTTATCGATCTTCCAGGTTTTATGATAAAACTGTATAGCAAGTCTTCCCACAGAAACAAAATATGTTTGCATTTATCTTTATGCAACTTTGTGTACCAGTTTGTCAACACAAACTACTAACTGTGTATTCATTGTTTTGTATAGATTCTTTAAAACTCGTATTTAACTTTCACGTAATTTACTTCTAAACATTTTTATTATCTGTATTTTCAACTTACCTGTACTGTCCTGTTATTTCCTATCGCCTTCACTTTAACATCGCGACTTTTAGCTGTATTTCACTGCTAACACTACTACATTGTAAACCAACACTGTTTCAACAATATTTTTTTCTGAAACTATTAGAAATAGACTTATGTCTAACACTGAATAATTATGCGAATCAAAGAGATTACAAATAGATGCGATTAGAAACATAAAATAAAAGCAATTTCAAGAACTTTTTTTAACATGAACAAGTCTGAGTTTGATCGTTAGGTCACGTGTTGATACAGAAATCGTGATCTTTGACTTAATATTGTGATTTTTTTATTTTCATTGAAAACACATTTGAAAAGTTTTTTTAAACTATCGTGATTTTTCACTGTTAATATTACTATATAAATTTCCTGTAAATAATAATATCACTGAGATTTTTTTTCTGTATTAATAAAACTTCTTACATTATTGTATAGAGTAAAATAATTCCATTTTATACAATCACACTTACCCAGTTTCTGTTTAATTGTTTTTGTTGAATGTATCTATTTTCTCTTTGCAATCTATCTATTCTACATCTGTTCCCATTATATTACATTTGACGTTCTATTAATTAATCTTCTAAATTACTAAGAAAACGTATAATCTATTAATTTGAAAATATTTATTCGAATTAAAAAGTTGATAATTCACTGTCGAAGAATTGAAATGTATTTAAGACTTTTTGCAAGGATTTGCCAACTGGCTTTTAGGATTTGATTTTCCTCGTTCGTTTTACCTTAAATTACGTGACTATTGTACTAAAGTGATATCAGGATCCTCTTTCGTAATTATCTGTTACGAGGGTAGCGATATTTATTTACAATAGTCGGTTACAAATGTATCATTTCAATATAAATCCCAGTAATATAAGGGTTTCCTCGATCCTGATTTGATAGTTTTTTTTTTGTGTATTTAAGAGCTAAAGTCCATAACATAAGTGATAATGAATGTGTTAAAAGCGAATTTTGACTCCATGTGGCAGGAGGTGTCGCTGGCGCCGGCCACCATCGTGCGGAACTTGGCGCGCAAGCTGGGGACAGACTTCGACGACCAACCGGCTCGAAAGGTAAAATACTCTTAACTAATTTAATTACCTTTATAAGAAGCTTTGCGCAATGATAGTAGGAGATGGAGTGGTCGAAATATTAGTACTTCGGCGTACGCCCATTGAGGCAAGAACATGTTAAGACTTCTGTAATCTAAAATCAAGACTATGCAACCACCCAAAAGAAATGTTTGAGTGGACAGGCGAGTTGGTGGTAAATCCGAATTAAAAAAAACTATCTATTAAATAATCTTATTAGTTTTTAAGACCAACTTCTGTACAGCATAAAATATCAACCTTTGACAGATGACTTCTACCGTATAAAATAAAATAAAAAAACTGCTCTTTTGTACAATTTTATGATTTTTTTTTGCGCTACGTAAAACGATTTGTTTGTTACCCTTTACGCAAAAACTAATGAACGGATTTTCATGAAATTCGGTATGAAGGTAGCTGAGACCCTGGATTAAAACATATACTACGTTTTATCCCGAAAATATGTAGCGGATAACACCGCGGGGCGCAACTAATAAACTGATAAATATCAAATAACTTTCAAAATCACTAAAAATATTCAGAAATATACTTTTTTTTGTTGTGCCCTGCATATGACTGCCTGTGAACTTTCAATTGAAACCCCTTGTGTACTTGCGGTAGAACCCTGAAGACAACGAGTTGGCGCGCTCGATGCTACAACCTATGGAGCTGGAGATAGCAGCGCTCAAGCACAAGCTGCGGGAGACGGATGCTCAGCTGCAGGAGGCCCTGGTGAGAACTATTCTGTTTGACCGTGTACCGGGTCTTTTGCTTTGTGCTCATATTGTCGATGTGCCAAAAACTTGAACAAAGATCGGAATTCATTTCACTTTCATCATACGAACCGCTAAAAAGTGGAATTTGCTGCTTAATAGTTACAATCTGGGTGCCTTTAAGTCGCGAGTGAATCTGTAAGTGTGCTCCATCATAGACTACATCTTCGCTTAACATCAGATTAAAGTTCGCTGTAAAACGCAAGCTTATTTAGTATCTACGGGGATGCCTGCCAGAAAATTCTTTAGCATTAAGTCGTCCTTTTGTACATATTCTAGTAAGTGTGCAATAAAACATTAAATAAATGAGAATTTTAGACAGCGTTTGTAAAAACACCCAGATTTCTTTGTAGAATCGCGTGGAATGCTATTCTTTATGCCAATGTCAAGTTTAAAAACGCGATGAGGCGTGTGACTAGCACGTTTTGGAACTGTCAAAATAAACGTAACGTTATAAACGCTATACCCTTTTTCAGGCAAGGAATCTTTTAGAGAGTACGCAATATAAGTTTTTATCAAAACGAACTTTCTTTAAAACTAACTCTCAAATAAGTACAACAATGCTCTAGTTGTGATATGCTTAAGAAATTTTTGTTTTAGAAATCGCAAGCGACGGCGCCATCGACAACTGTACCAGCCAGTGGAGACACCAAATCTGAATCAGGTAAATTCAAAGCTATGAAAAAAGATTTCGCTATGTTAAATTTATTACGTTATTGTTTTTTATATCCCAATGTATTAGCAACAAAAAGTAAGTCATCACAGCGCAAGATAGCAGAAAAGACTTGCACAACACAGAAATCAGCTGCTGGCACTGAGGAGGACAACGGGCACACGAGGTTAAAGTGATGTTACATTCGCAAATTCGGCGCCAGATTCGCATAGATAGTTGCAAATGTGTCATTGATAACACCAAAGTTACATGTCATTTTTCCATTCAAATTTGAAAATGTCAAATCATAACACGTGTAAATGATTAAATGTCAAAATAGAACGTCAAAGCCATTAAACAAGGACTCCTGAAGTCAAGATCTCGGCTTGCTTCAGAAGCACACAATGGAAGGTGCATCCCAAATGGAAGCGGGATGACAGCTATGCTAACCAATGAAAACTCTCATAACAATTAATAAATAAACCAAACAGACTGTAGTGTATTATGTACGTATTTAAAGTATGATACTTTACTTTTTTTTTTTTGTACGATTGATTTATATAAGCACTGACAATGAAATAAACAGATCAGTCTCTAATACAAAGTCTTTCCTTTCGAACAGATAATGAATTAGGACAGATTGCCATTAAAATTGTTTACCATAAATAATAGAAGGTGGTGGTGAAGCTGAAGCTGCCGGTGAAGGAAAAAAATCGTTAGGAAACCATAGCATGGTGGTAGGGTACTTTCATCTAACGGTATATTCCGGCAGCCTCACTTGAGAGCCAGTTCCATTCCATGCTAGGTGTGCTTTACCATCTTCGACCACACCTTCACTTAACATCAGGTGAGCTGTGGTCAAACGACTAGCCTGTCAACTATAAAAAAAAGGTAATGATTAAGGACAGATTGCTAATAAAATTGTTTTCGTTCCGTCTCCGTCTTATGAATAGATCATTGATTTTTGTTGTCAGAAACGAACCGCCAATGCGACATGTGCGCCAACTACGAAAAACAGCTAGTATCGGAACAAGCGAAGGCGGAGACGGCGCGAGATCGGGTGACCATGCTCGACATAGCTCTGAAGCAGGCCACGGAGGAGTTGGAAGGCACCAGGTCGCTCCACGATGAGACTGTGAGGAGTTGGCAAGCGGACCGCGGCGCCGCGGCCGCCGAACTAGGAGCCCTGAAGGAAGCGGTGGCGCAGGCGCAGGCCGTGGTGGAGTCCAGGGTGCGAGCCGCCGCGGACGCTAACGAGCGGGCGCTGCTGCAGGTCACCGAGCTGACGGTGGATCGGGAGACGCTCCAGAAAAGACTCGACAGGTATGATGATGGCTATAAAACACACAAATACAGCCAAGTCAGAGGCATATTTCTGCAGCAATGATATCTCAATGGTTGCCGCAGTCGGATCACATGCTCAGGGGCGTGATTTCTAATGCCAACAATAATCTTGAGCTGCCGGTGAAGGAAACTATAGAGACCTATAGTTTTTTCTAGCTTACTACCATGCTATAACATACTTTGTAGCGATGATAGCTCTGTGGTTAGCGCGGTCGGTTCGCATGCCGAAGGGCGTGGGTTAAAACCCCAACAATGAGCTTGAGCTACCGGTGAAGGAAAACATCGTGAGGAAACCACAGCACGGTGGTAGGGTACTTTCTAGTACCCGGCTGGCTAGCTACCACCCTCAAGTTGAAAATCTTTCGCCAAGCATCTAACGGTGTGTTCCGGCAGCCTCACTTGAGAGCCAGTTCCATTCCAGGCTAGGTGTGCTTTACCATCTTCGACCACACCGTCACTTAACATCAGGTGAGCTGTGGTAAAAACACCTAGCCTGTCAGCTATAAAAAAGAAAAAAAAAACTTTTTCTTTTTTTTATATAGGATACTTTCTAGTACTTAGCTGACTACTACCCTCAAGTTGAAAATCTACCGCTAAGCACAATAGCGTGTTCTGGCACCCTTGCTAGTTCCCTTTTCATTAAAAAGTACATAAATCTTCTAATGTACATATAAATGTATATGTATATTTGTGTTTTAGCTTAGAACGAGACAATGCCATGTTAATTGGGCAGTACCTGAAGAAAGCGGAAGAGATGCAAAACGATATCATTGATCTGCCAGACAACGTGGAGGTAACGTATGCCAACAAAACATTGTTTTGGAAACTGTATTATGTATAAAATAACATCGAAGTGTGGCGTTGGTTCTGTCTTGACTATTTATTACCCGCAAACCCGCAAATGGGAGATTTTGGCGGGAACGCGGAAAAAGTTGTATATTTTTTTCCATGTTTTCCATGTGTTTCTGTAGAGAAATAGTGGTATTTTATTCATAAAGTACCAAATTACAAGCACGAGTGTGGGAAAATGATATAATGTGGTGAAACAACTTTTCGTGTTGTTTCCAAAACTCCATTTAAAAAAAAAACTTCCAACTAAAAAATTACTGGGTTTGCCTAACACGGACTGGACTTGACTAAGACTGGACTTTAACTTTTTAACTTATGAAACTCTATAATATCAAAACAAATGCACAAAATGCGATGCCAAAATCATAAAAGACCAGAAAATGATAGATTGCCTGTAATTATAGATCTCGCATCAAGATGATTGCAGTATGGTGTGTGTGTAGTAAACCAATAGAATCACACTAATATTATGAAGGCGAAAGTTTGTGAGTGTGTTTAATACTTCTTCACGCTCAAACGGCTGGACCAATTTTGATGAAATTTGTTTATGGAGGTAGCTGACACCCTGAACTAACCCATAGGCTACTTTTTATGCCGAAACCCCTTAAGATTAACCCATACGCTACAATAAATTTCGCAAAAAAAAAAACTGTTTTTTACTCGCTTAATTTTATGTTTTCTGTAAACAGTAAGTTAGTATGAAAAACAAGAAACGAGAATATAGTGTTAAAAGTCAAAGTTATAATTACTTTCTTTTTCAGGAGTTGCAAGAGCTAACGCTGGGGCTGCGCGAGCAGTTGATATTTAGTCAGATCGGGCGCGAAGAGTGCGCCGAGGCGGAGCGAGAGCTCCGGCATCAGGTAATCACCGCATACACCAGAATGCAACATAACTAAATATATTGTACATCTCTCGTCTGAATTAGGGGTGGAATTTTTCAAATCATTTCTTCGTGCACACCTAAGAAACATTTGTGCAAAATTTAATGCTTGTAAACCTAGCGGTTTCAGCGTTGATCGATCAGTCTTGAATCAGTCAGAATCATTTTTTATTTATAGTTTTTTTTTTTTATATAGCTGACAGGCTAGGTGTTTGACCACAGCTCACCTGATGTTAAGTGAAGGTGTGGTCGCAGATGGTAAAACACACCTAGCCTGGAATTGAACTGGCTCTCAAGCGAGGCTGCCGGAACACACCGTTAGATGCTTGGCGGCAGATTTTCAACTTGAGGGTGGTAGGTAGCCAGCCGAGTGCTAGAAAGTACCCTACCACCATGCTATGGTTTCCTCACGATGTTTTCCTTCACCGGCAGCTCAAGCTCATTGTTAGCTCATAGTTGACAAACTAGACTTTGATCACGGCCCACGTGATGTTTAGAGATAGTGTGGTTGAAAAATCGTATCTTCGACCAGTGTTTCGTTGCTTTGATAAAAATTACAAATTTTTTTTCCAGTTACTGGAGCAAGGCTCGATGTTTCATCAGCAAGAGTCGGAGCTGACAGCCGTTCGCGCTGAAAATAGACAAATCAAGTATGATTTTCATGTTTATCCTTTTAATAGAAAATAAGAGTAAAAGTCAAAAGATTGATATAACCCCGTGTTGGGCGCCACTTTATTGGTATATCCTTATTGTAAATCTATGTCTTTCTATCTTCTAATTATGCATTAGTCGGCATTATGCTGAGGCGGGTTTTTTTTATTATAGGTAGGCTTGCGTTTAACCGCCATCTCACCTGATGTTAAGTGATGATGCGGTCTAAGATGAAGCACGCTTGCCTAGAAGATACCGATTCACTCTCGACTTGAAGACACCCAGATTGTATCCATCGTGGGACACACAGGCAGTGTATTCCACTGTCTAGCGGTCCGAACAATGAAAGTGGGACCAAATCGTTTCGGAAATGAAACTATGAAACGATGTCGCTTTATTGTTTCAAACATTTTTTTCTCCATCTTTGTTGTTTTATGTCAGACAAGCTGCCTCCTGCGGTGTTACCCGCTGTTCCCACGTGAACACTACATTTTTGGGATAAAAGTAGCCAATGTGTTGATCCAGGGTGTCAGCTACCTCCATATCAAATCTCATCAAAATTGGTCCAGCCGTTTGAGCGTGATGAAGTAACAAACATACAAACACACACACAAACTTTCGCCTTTATAATATTATAGTGCGATGTAAAGTGTTGTCCAATATCTATCTTCCATACTAACAAAGAAGAAAGATTTGATTTTTTGTTTGTTTGTATTGAACAGGCTCCGAAACTACTGGACAGATCTTAATAACTCTTTAATTATTAGAATGCTACATTATCACTGAGTGACACAGGCTATATTGGTATTGTGAATCGAGTTTTGTTTTGCCGTGCGAAGCCGGAACGGAACGCTAGTTTAAAATAATTTGCTACAATTAATTAATTTAAGGTTAAGGATATTATTTTAATGTTGAAATACGTAATATAGGTTTTTTACTTTTCCTTTTTCGTGGTTTCAGGGAAGAGTTGGATCGGCTGCAGACAGAACACGAGCAGATGAAGGAGCTGGGAGACAAGTTGCGACAGTCGAACGATATGATCGAGCGGTTATTGGACGACAAAGTAAGTGCTTTGCTTGGTTTTAATTTTATTTTTTCCTACAATTTTGAATGCCCTGTTAGCTCATTTGGTAAAGTTCTGCTTCTGCTTTAAGGGCGTGGGTTCGATTCCCACTCAGGACTAGCAGTTATGTGACTAACATAGATATTTGTTTTATGTTTGTATGTATTATAAGTATGTACATATTTACAAAAACAATGTGTTTATAAAAAACTAGCTGCGCCCCGCGGTGTTACCCGCTACATGTTTTCAGGATAAAAGTAGCCTATGTGTTAATCCAGGGCTCTGCTACCTCCGCGGATGAGTGCGAAAGCGTCCCCGTAGCCTCGACACACGGGCGCCAGGCAGAAACACCCCAGGGTTTAGTGGGTAGGCCGCCACAATGGCGGAGAGTCCCACATAACCACCGCGCTTCCCCCGAAGCCGGTGGTATCCATCAAAGATTTCCCTGGGGGGAAAAAAAAGGGCTCTGCTACCTCCATACCAAATTTCATCCAAATCCGTTTTGTAGGTTTTACATGAAAGAGTAACAAACATCCATCCATACATCCAAACTTTCACAATTATGTTATTAGTAGGATAAGACTTTATCATTGCGAAGTGCCGCCAGATTTATCAACATATCAAATGTTCAAAATACATTTCTCAGTAAAGTTTTTGTTGATTGCAATGAAACACATAATACGTTGGTTTCCAGAAACGTCTCCAGGGCGAGGTGTCGGAGACGCGCGGGCGCGTGTCGGTGCTGCAGCAGGAGCTGGACAACAGCGAGAAGGTGCAGCAGGACTTCGTGCGGCTCTCGCAGAGTCTGCAGGTACTAACTTGACGCAAACACTTTGTCTACATCACTCATTTTTAACTGACTCAAAAAGGAGGAGGTTAGACTGTATTTTGTAAGTATGTTACGCGATAATTCCGCCAATTAAGACTGGATTTTGATGATTCTTTTTTTGCTTGGTAGATCATACTTCAGAGGTGGTCCCATATACATTTTATAGAAATCGATCGAGCGGTTTTTAAAAAATCAACAAAAATCTAAAAACTATACGTCCATAATATTTTCGTTGACTCCGAAACCTCGCTGTTTCATTGGAGCAGGGCGTTGAGTTGGTCACGGAGTCGGTTTTTTTTTATTGTATATTTGTATGTTATAACGTAATTGGGCACAAAATAAAGTAAAATGTTTATATAAATATTATAATAAAAAAATAATTAATTTTTAAGAACAATTAATTATTTTAAAAGCCATTCCTATCAATTAATAAAAATTTCAAAAATAAATAATAGTGTTTACATTCTTACTCGTTTAGTATATTAAAAACAAAATACATACTGAGCATAATTCATACAAAGTATATTTATTATTAATTCTTATGTTTAGAGCCAATCCAGATGACTTATGTTTGTCAAATAAAACGAGACGTAGCTACTCGCTGGATAGTTGCGTCTCTTTCTATTGGTCAAATACAGTTGGTGAAGTGTGTTTGTTTGTCGGTGGCAGGTGCAGCTGCAGCGCATCCGCGAGGCGGACACGGAGGTGCGGTGGCAGCACGACGATGACGTCACGCACTGCCCCTCCTGCCACACACACCTCCCCAACCCCAAGAAAAAGGTACACACATACTATATGTACATTTTTTTTTTTTTTTTAGTGGTTGACAGGCCAGGTGTTTGACCACAGCTCACCTGATGTTAAGTGAAGGTGTGGTCGAAGATGGTAAATCACACCTAGCCTGGAATGGAACTGGCTCTCAAGTGATGAAGTGAGGCATACAAATACAAATATTTTATTGATAAAAAATAAAAATAAATATCGTAGGACTATACACACAGCGCCATCTGACCCTAAACTAAGCAGAGCTTGTGTGATGGAAGTCAGATAACTGATAGAATACATATATACTTTCTTTTTTTAAAAATACATACAGAACACCCAGACACAGAACAAACATTTGTTTTTTAGCTTTGCTTAGTTTGGGATCAGATAGCGCTGTGTCCTACGATATTTATTTACTAAATAAATGCGTGTATAGATGCACTGCCGACACTGCGGGCGGATATTCTGCAGCGCGTGCGTATCGCACGTGGTGGCGAGCGGGCCGCGGCGGCTGCCGGCGCGCGTGTGCGCCGTGTGCCGCACGCTGCTGCAGCCGCACACCGCGCCCTACTTCAGCACCGCGCCGCCGCACTCGCCCGACTAGCCGCCGCCGCCGCCGCCGCCGCCGCCGCCGCCGCCGCCGCCGCCGCCGCGCCAGACACGCCCACTCGTGCCTCTCGTTCGCCCTTACACTTCAACCTTCCCATTAATAAACGTGCAGTAGTGTCGGAATAGTTCAATCCTTTGCCCTCTTCCGCCGAGTTACGAATCCAAGAAAATTTCAATGGCAGAACCGTGAAGATCTTTTCATAGACTACTGCGCCTTTGCTTGTGAGAAGATTCGCATAGACCGCGCCGTCATCCCTTCTGAGCAGCGAGCGAGATGGGTATTTCCCTCTCTGTTGCACTCGTTGGCCGCGTGTCTGTTAATAGTGTAAATACAAGAGCGATGGAATTGAAGGCAGGAATAACCAGGTGAATTAAAGCAGGGCTCGGACTTTAACCCAGATAGCTTTATTGGTGACCGTGATAGGTTCGTTCCTTTTGTATAAAGGTAGCAGTACACATATCTTCTCATCAAATGGCATCGCATCAATTTGTACCGTTCAGTAGAATCCATAATTTTTGGAGATTGACAAAGTTTTGGCGAGAATTCATGTTTTAAAATAATGATAGCTTATTCATAAAGTGTTGAATTATACGCATAAACGAGGGCAATAATATAATATGGTGAAACATATGTTACCTTATAGCCTGTAGTGATGGTAGCTCAGTGATTAGCGCGGACGGGTCACACGCAAAAAGTCGTGGGTTCAAACCGTCAACAAAGAGCTTCAGATGCTGGCGAAGGAAAACATCGTGACGAAACAATAGTATGGTGGTAGGGTGCTTTCAAATATATTCGGCTGGCCAGCTACCACTCTAAAGTTGAATTCTGCTGCTAAGCATCTAACGGTGTCTTCCAGTACCCTCATTGAAAGCCAGTTCCATTCCAGGCTAGGTGTGCTTACCGTCTTCGACCACACCGTCACTTAACATCAGATGAGTTGTGACCATAAAAACTACAGACGTACGACGACTCCATGCTGCAAAAAATGATTGTAAAGGTTCCGTTTCACTTTGCAACAATGATGCAAATCGATGCCGGTGATATGTGTGCTGCAGCCTTTAAACACAGGCCCTGCTGAACTTAACTAGCGAAGCTAAACTCGAGCTAATGAAAATATAATTTCTTACAAAATTAACAGGTCGCGTCAAATCTGTGTCATTGTACATGTACAAGCTAACACAATTGCAGGTTTTGGACCTTTTAAATGTGTTCTCAGCCTTACTGAAGCCGCGGTAAAGTTGTCATTGAATACGAGAATAGATTATTGCATGTTTGCGGGAGGTTTATGTGCGATTGCCTTGAGGATTGTCGTGTCTATCCAAATATTAGTTGATGTTCAATTTCATCTTCCATTGTCTTATCTGCATCGGCAAAAATATTTTATTCTTTATTTTTATGCGGGTGCAATGTCTAATGTGGTGCATACGCATTTATTATACATTTTTTTTAATGTAAATAGTAATGAGACGAACGGGACGTTCTCCTAATGATGAGAGATAACGCCTGTCCATGACCATTGCAGCGATACACAAAACTTTGAGTAACAAAACAAAGTCCAGAGCATCACTGCTTTGGCGCTCATTACTTTGAGACTTTCGATGGTTAGTATCAACAGCCTAGTAATTTCGCTAGCTGCAGTATCCTTCAAACCGGAACACAGTAATGTTTACACACTACTGCTTAGCGGCACCCCAACAATGAGCTTGAGCTGCCGGTGAAGGAAAACATCGTGAGGAAACCATAGCATAGTGGTAGGGTACTTTCAAGTACTCGGCTGGCTAGCTACCACCCTCAAGTTGAAAATCTGCCGCTAAGCACCTAACTGTCAACCATAAAAAAAACATCAGGCGAGATGGCGGTCAAACTCAAGCCTACTCATAACAAAAAAAAACATCGACAGCGCGAATTCAGAAACTTTTTTGACAGTACTAGAATTTAAAGAAAGAACATTATTTTTTATTCTGTAAACCCACAGAACACATAAAAACAAACAGTTACAAAATAGAGCTATGTTTAGTTTATAGTTTACTACAGCTATTGTCGCCGACACCATTCTCTTAAAATAATGACCCGCTGGGCTGTCGGCGGCTTTGGTTCCGACTATAGTCGACGCTGTACATTGTACAGCCCTAGCCTGGAATTATGCCTTTGATAGATTTTTAATAGCTGACCTGCAGCTACAATTAATTCCTTTGCTAGTGTCTCTAGCTATTTAAACCGTATAATTTCAACAGCTTGATATAGCTTTAATAAATCAAAACGGTCTTATGCTTCCAATAAGTTGAGATAAAACTTAAATGTCAATAAAGACTGCTAGAGGAGCGAGGTCCACGCGCATTCGTTTCGCTACTTATTATACCACCCTCCCCTCTGCAGTCTCCAAGTTCGTTAGGTCAAGTAGCTAGGACTTAGATGTATTATTTAATTGTTAATAGGATAAAGACAAGTGATACATCTGTGTATGAGGCTGAATTTAGTGTTCAAGCGACGGTTATAAAGTATCCAAAATATATAATTCCACCTGACCCAGGTATTATTAGAAAAAAACATCAGCAAAGTGGAGGAGAACGTCAGTGGAGACATTCGTTTGAAAACTAAATACAGACACACTTGAAATGAAATGGAAATATTTTATTGTAAATAAAAGAGCTCGAAATTTAATGTCAGTTTTATTTTAAACCTTATAATAATCGAGATAAAGATACCCAGACCCGACAGTCTTAATACAAGTAATAAATCAACAAAAATAATCCAAATTATTTTTAGCCTTTCAATCGACCTATTTACTAAAATTCGTCTGAACGTTTCCGTCGAGTGTAGCTCAGTCATTGTAAGCTTCCAAACTGAGTGTTATGACGTCGCTCACCAGGCAATCCGCCGGCTGGAAAGGAAAACAAAATATTTTTTATTTATATAAAAAGTAATGAGACGAACGAAAAGCTCTCCTGATGGTAAGAATAGCGCCTGTCCATGACCATTGCAGCGATACACAGAACTTTGCGTAACAAAACAGAGTCCGGGGCATCGCTGCTTTGGCGCTCATTACTTTGAGACTCGATGGTTAGTCTCAACAGCCCAGTAATTTCGCTAGCTGCAGTACCCTTCAAACCGGAACACAGTAATGTTTACACACTACTGCTTAGCGGCAGAATAACTGGTACTGCGGTGGTACCTACCTAGACGACCTCCTGCTAGGGAGATCTACCACCAAGTGAAATAAATAAATAACGAAGGACACACGCACAAGAACACAGCGCCATCTGACCCCAAACTAAGCAAAGCTATGGCAGTCAGATAACTGTTAGAATACTTTTTTTTTAAATACATACTTATAATAATGAGTGGGAATCCAACCCAAACCCTACAGCTCGGCATATATACTACCAATGAGCCAACAGGGCTGTCGAACATTGTAGTTCATAAACAAAAATTTTACAATTGAAAGAAAGCGCGTCATTTTTTTATCTTTGACAAGCTCTGTTTTGACCACAGTTCACCTGATGTTAAGTGACGGTGTGGTCGAAGATGGCAAAGCACATCTAGCCTGGATGGCTAGGTGTGTTTTACTATCACACATAGATGCTTGGCGGCAGATTTTCACTTGAGGTTGCTAGCTAGCCAGCCGAGTACTAGAAAGTACCCTACCATCATCCTATGGTTTCCTCACGATGTTTTCCTTTACCGGCAGCTCAAGCTGTTGGGGTTCAAACCCACGCCCTTCGGCATGCGAACCGACCGCGTTAACCACTCGGCTATCATCGCTACAATATAAGATATTATTTAAGACATGTAGGTTACCTCTGAGCATATGCCGACGAGTGCGTCCGCGCAGCCGTAGAACTCCTCCTTGAGCGAGATGACGATGGTCTGGAGCGAGCCCTTCTTGCTGCGGATGTAGGACGCCACCTTGCCGATGTTGGTGTTGTCCAGCGCCGCGTCGATCTCGTCCAGCAGGAAGAACGGCGCCGGCTGGTAGCTGCAGCGCGGAGGTTACGCGTTAACTCGAGAAATCTATGTGAGCCTCGATCTCGATCACGAACGACTTGCGAAAAAGTATTCGTATCGACATCGACAAACATTTGTATGAGATTTGTACAGCTTCGTATGCTGTCGAGGACTCGATACATTTTCGTGATCGAGGCTCTGAACTCTCAGGAACATCGCGAAATATACAGATACTAAGTTATATTACTACTAAGTTATCCCACACAATCGGGGCTTCCTCACGCGGCGTGCAATTCTGAGCTGTCGAAGAGCCGATTTAAAAAAAAAATCGAAATAGGTTCGTGTTAGATCATACCTACTCTGCCTGATGTTAAGAAGTAGTGTGGTCTAAGATGGAGCACGCAAGAATTAGAGCGAATCACTGTCTATAGGAGTCATCCCTTTCTTTCTGAGTGAGTGTGAGTGTCTATACTCACTGTTGCTACTAGTTGCTTTGAGAAACCAATGCTTGACTTTAATCGAAAAATTAAAAGCTTCTTTCTCCGGAACTCATTTTATAAGCTTAACAATTTTATGAAAAATAATTGGAATGAGCGATCTTTTACATGTGATGTTGACTAATGCATTTCGTAATGTACCTATATCTAAATTAATTATTTAATTAATTAATTGACTCAATATGACGTTCGCATAATATTTTTTGACATCTTAATCTTATTTGACTAATAGTATAATTTTCATATTTTTTAAAATTATTATTTAACCAACTGTATTGTATTGACTTACCTAGTATAACGAAACTCCGTTATAAGGTGATTAAATAATCTGAATCTGTAACTATTATATATAATTTATCATTTTATTGACATTTTTATGTAATTAATTTATAGACCTACTCTCTATACACGTCATACATGTAAAAAACAAACAAATTAATTACAACTCGGTCCACCGGTCGAGCCCGCCGCACACGTACGTATCCATCAAACTGGCGGCATTTCCTCGCTGGATCGCTAGAGAAATGCGCTGGACTATGACTGAGATATGATATATCTCCCGACCTCGGATCCCGCCCCCTCTCCCTAAGGCGACGCCCTAACTCTGGCACAAACTTTGCAGCGCCGGACCCCCACGGGCCCGCAGTCTCGACGGCAAACGGAACGAACTCATACGCTGACTACAAACATGCGTGTTTGAGACGCTCAGCCTTCTATTTTATTACCTTGACCTTGTTTTATGACATTGACGAGTATTTCAAACTTAAAGATTATTGAATTACTAGTAAGTAATTATGATTTTTTGTCATGTCATTTTAATATATTGACAATATTTTTTTTATATTGACATACCTTATTTTGACATGTAATCAGTGTTTTAAAACCCATTTAATGACATCTTTAAAATTTTGAAGTAACATTGGTGTTATCAATAAATTGTTTGTATTTGTATTATAAACAACTTTTAGGATGCGCACAATTGTGAACAATGAACATGTCTAGCAGTAGCAGTAGCAGTAGCAGTAGCAGTACCTGTGTATGGCGAAGAGCAGCGCGAGTGCGGCGACAGTCTTCTCCCCGCCGGACAGGTTGGACATGGGCTGGAACCGCTTGCCGGGCGCCACGCAGTTGTAGTTGATGCCGTCCAGATACGGCTCCTCGGGGTTCTCCGAGCCCAGGAACGCTTGCGCAGACTGGTTCATTGCTAGCGCCTATAAACCCACTAATATTATAAATGTGAAAGTTTGGATGGATGTTTGTTAGTCTTTCACGCAAAAACTACAAAAGGGATTTGTATAAAATTTGGTACGGAGGTAGCTGAGACCCTGGATTAAGACATAGGCTACTTTTTATCTCGAAAACGTTGCGGGTAACACCGCGGGGCGCAGCTAGTATTTCATACAATTCAACATTATTGAAATGTTTAATGAACATTGACAAAGTTATGAGACGCCCAACGACTAGACTAGACGACACGTCTATAAAAAACATATTTTTTTACATCATTTGAAAAGTGACGGTCAAATTGTGTTACATTACCTTATAAATAGCGTCAATTTCAGTAGCGACGTGGTCGAAGCAATCAACGAATTTATCGTGCCGTTCTTTCTTCACCTAAAAATAAGATCAATTTAATATAATTGTACTACTACTACTTTACTCTTACGTTTTTCATTTTAAGCGCCATTTCTGAACGAAAAGGCACATAATACTAGTTTACATATTAATCTGTTAAATTTCATATATTTTAGATTTCAAATTCATATGCTTTCAGTTTTAAATTTATAAACACACAAGTGTAGTCTTACAGGTATATGTACCTAGTTTCACAGACAAATAAGTCATTCAAACATCCAGTGCATGTTTGAAGAGGCAAAATATAATCTGTGATAATTGTTGAAAGTAAGATGACATTGGATTTAAACTATTGTGTAATCTATAATCAAAGTGTAGAGGACATTTTTTGGTTAAATAATAAATCAATAAAATAAATATCGTAGGAATTTACACACAGCGCCATCTGGCCCCAAACTAAGCAAAGCAAGATAAAATACGTACATCCTTTTTTTTGTAAATACATACTTATAATGAATACACCTAGACACAAAACAAATATTTAATTTGTTTATACCACAAATTTTTACCAATTTTTTTTGTTTTATTTGTTTTACTTGGTGGTAGATCTCCTTAGCGGGAGGTCGTCTAGGTAGGTACCACCGCAGTACCAGTTATTCTGCCGCCAAGCAGTAGTGTGTAAACATTACTGTGTTCCGGTTTGAAGGGTACTGCAGCTAGCGAAATTACTGAGCTGTTGAGACTAACCATCGAAAGTCTCAAAGTAATGAGCGCCAAAGCAGTGATGCCCTGGACTTTGTTTTGTTACTCAAAGTTCTGTGTATCGCTGCAATGGTCATGAACAGGCGTTATCTCTTACCATCAGGAGAGCGTCTCGTTCGTCTCATTACTATTTTACATTTTAAAAAAAACCACAAAATGTTTAATAAATAAAATATGAACCTATGTTATTTACGTACAGTACTCCCAAAGTGATAATGCGCATAGCAATCTTCGCCAGTGGTCGTGTTTCCGGAAACAACCGAATAATTTAATAGTAAGTGCCCTAACTAATGCACTTCAATTTAGCATCTAGTGCGATAGAAATAGGAGTCAATATCAATCAATAACAAGTTTGAACGGTCCGCGGCGGTTGACGGGTGCCGCCGATGAGTTGAAGGTCAGTCAGTTGTCTTTAAGTATTGGAAGTGCCCGCACGTGTTCTTTTCATGTGGAAATATATAGAGCTGATATTACACACCCTTCTTGGTTTTATTTCGTTGGTAAGTTTAAAATTTTCAACTTTAATTATGTTAGCTGCATAATCATAACTCATGAGTGTGTATCGATCATATCAGTCATTCTTTATTATTTTCTTATCTAAATTTAAATTCGAAAATTTGAATACTTTATTTGTATAAATTTGAATACTTAATTTTAATTGATTTTGAATATTTTTTTTGCTCATTTGACATATTCATTAGACATTTTGGAACCATATAATATGTAATTATTCGTAATTATTTACAATAATATTGAATTTTTCTTTACTTTTAAATCAAATAACTGTTCCTATTTATATCACATGGAACATTTTTATACATAAATTTAATAGAATGTTACAACTCCGCCAATTTCATCTTCTTTCAGATCGAATCCTTCCAGAATGGATAAATTTAAACGTGGGAAGCCGCTAAACTCACAAGCACGGCAAATGGTATTTAATGTGTACCTTTATTTCTTAAATGAAGCTAATGTATTCAAAAAAGACCATGACGGTTATTTTAAAAAAGTTCAGGAGCGTGTGACAAAATCTACAGGAATTTCACGCCGAACTTTGACTAATATATTGAACGAAAAAAGGCAAAATCAATCAATGAAATTGTCCACACCGAAAAAAGGAAAACCTAAAAGTAGGTTTCGGCTAGGACTTGATGATTTCGACTATTGTGTAATTCGAAATATGATATACAATTTTCAGTTGACGCTCAAAGAACTCCCAACTGTAAATAATTTGAGAAATGAGTTAATCGAAGCTATTAATTTCAAAGGCTGTGTAGAAACTTTAAGGCTTATCTTGAAAGACATGGGGTTTAGGTTTCTGAAAACTGATACCAATCGACGGTTACTTATGGAAAAGACAGATATACGTTTAAAAAGGATCAAATATCTCCGAGAAATACAGAAGCTGAGAAATGCTGGTAGAAACATAGTATTTATGGACGAGTCATACGTGCATACATCGCATACTAAAGGTAAAACTTGGCAAGACAGCAGCAAAAAAGGTATTAAACAACCCATTTCTAAAGGAGAGCGAATTATTATTGTACATGCAGGCAATGAAAAAGGCTTCGTCTCAGGGGCTTTAATGTTACATAAATGTGTCGACTCAGAAGGTGACTATCATAAAGAAATAAACGCCGAACGTTATCAAACTTGGCTACGCAATCAGTTGATTCCCAACTTGCCTCCTAATAGTGTGTTGGTAATTGATAACGCCCCATATCATAATAAGCTGTCCGTGAAACCACCAAACTCAAATACACCCAAACCACAAATGATTGCGTGGTTTCAACAACACAATGTTCCTCATGACCCAAATAAACTCAAACCTGAATTGTACAAAATTATAAAAATCCACAAAGAACAATACACAGAATTTGCCATTGACCGTATAATGGAGGAGCATGGGCATAAAATTGTACGATTGCCACCATATCATCCCGATTTCAACCCCATCGAAAACATTTGGGCGCAAATAAAACAACACGTTGCCAAACGAAATATTGCAATGAACGTTACGTCAGTTAAAGAAGCTATTTTAGAAAAAATCAACAATATAAGTTCGGAAGAATGGAAAAAAGTTCGTGATCATGCCCTTAAATGCGAAGATGAGTATAGGAAATATGACCCAAGAATCGATAGTTATTCAGATGAAATTATTATTTACACAGGAGATAGCAGTGATACAAGTGAAATTGAAGACCTTGATGAAAATTCCGATGACTCTATGATGTCAGGAATAGAGAATCTCCCCGATTCTGATTAAATAAAACTTTTTTTTCGTAATATAAATCTTCTTTTCATTTAAACCTCCTTTTTTCCATCGTTAAACCAGCTCCCAGCTTTCATTACATATTATATATATAAGAAATACGACCGATGCCGACCACTGGCGAAGAATTGTCTGCGCATTATAACTTTGGTTGTAACCACTCTATATACATATCGTCTTCCGACGCTCGGGGAATACGACCGTTGCCGAACAGTGACGAAGATTTCTATGCGCATTATCACTTTGGGAGTACTGTACAATTGGTTTGAATTTGACTTCACTTCGACGAAGTATAGACAAAGATTTAAAAGAAAAGGCACGCTTGCCCAAAAAAAAATCACGTTTTTTACTTCGTTTTTGAGATCGCACTGCACGCATTGTGCCTTTATATCGCAGTTTCAAACGTTACTAAAAAACAACTTTACTAAAAATATAGTTTAAAAGCAATACGGAAAGGACATACTGTGTCACATTATATCACTTTCCCACACATAATTCGATACTTTATAAATATTACAATAAGTTCTCATTTTAACACTTTGATTCCACCTTTTTCATGCGTACCGCTAGACATTGGAATCTGCTGCCCGAGTGGGTGTTCCCCAATGAATATAGTCTGGGTGCCTTCAAGTCGTGAGTGAATCGGTTTCTTCTAGGCGAGCGTGCTCCACCGTAGACCGCATCTTCGCTTAACATCAGGCGGGATGGCGGTCAAACGCAAGCCTATCTACTATAAAAAAAAAAAGCAAAAACACATGGCAGCGACTTTTATTTTTGTTCTCTTCCGTATTGTTCACATGTCATTACATGACAAGTATTGTTTGTGTGTTCGTGTGACGGTACCTTTTCAAAGGCGTGCCGAGCTTTGGTGGCGCGCTTCCTCGCCGCGACGAACGCCTCGTTGGTCGCGTTCACTTTCTCGCGCACCTCGTCCAGTTTCTGCATCGCCTGCATTTAACAAATGTGTTTGAAGCTAGATAGCGCTGTATGAAAAGTACTTCAATGTTTTTTTTACTTATGACAGGTTACCACAGCTCACCTGATGTTAAGTAGCTAGCGAAATTACTGGGCTGTTGACACTAACCATCGAAAGTATCAAAGTAATGAGCGCCAAAGCAGCGATGCCCTGGAATTTGTTTTATTGCTCAAAGTTTTGTGTATCGCTGCAATGGTCATGAACAGGCGTTATCTCTTACCATCAGGAAAGCGTCTCGTTCGTCTCATTATTTTTCACATAAAAAAAAGTAAATAAATATCATAGAACATTACACGCAGCGCCATCTGACTCCAAACTAAGCAAAGCTGGTGCTATGGAAAACAGATAACTGATAGAATACTTAAATAGTTTTTTTTTCACATACTTATAAATACAGAACACCCAGACACAGAAGAAACATTTGTTTATTTGTTAAGTGACGGTGTGGTTGAAGATGGTAAAACACACCTAGCCTGGAATGGAATTGGCACTCAAAAATGAGACTGCCGGAACACACCGTTGGGAGCTTGGCGGCAGATTGGACAGCCGTGTTCTCTAATATACCTTACTATCATGCTATTGTTTTTTAACAATGGGTTGGTCACGGGCAGCTCAAGCTCGTTGTTGGGGTATGAACCCTCGCCCACCGGAGTGCGATTCGACCAGGCTAAGCACAGAGCTATCATCGCCCCAGGTGGGTCCCGTGCTTACCCTCATGTTGGGCGCCTGTATCTTGTCGACGGTGGTCTGCAGCGAGTTGATGGCTTTCTGCAGCTTGTCCGCCTTGCGCTTCACCTCGTCCGCCTCCTCCAGCTCCGTCAGCGACTCCGCCAACAAGCTGTAGTCCACGCGAATCCTGGAACACGCACGAAGGGTGGAATCGTAAAATGACAATTAAAAGTTTTCTTGGTGGTAGATTTCCTTAGCAGGAAGTCGTCTAGGTAAGTAGCAGTACCAAGCAGTAACCAGTTATTCTGCAGCTAAGCAGTAGTGTGTAAACATTACCGTGTTCCGGTTCGAAGGGTACTGCAGCTAGCGAAATTACTGGGCCGTTGAGACTAACCATCGAAAGTCTCGAAGCGCCAAAGCAGCGATATCCTGGACTTTGTTTTGTTATTCAGTTCTGTATATCGCTGCAATGGTCATGGACAGGCGTTATCTGGAGAGCGTCTTGTTCGTCTCATTTCTTTTTACATCAAAAATATATGATTATCCTTGAAATAATAACATACACACAAATTAAAAATGAAAGGTGCAGTTTTATATATCACCTGGACTCTTTGCGGTACTGCTGCGTGGTGGAGAGCGACGAGGGGTCTGTGTCGGTGTCGTGAGTGTCGTCCAAACTGCCCTCCAGGAGCGGAATTATTACGTCGTCCATCTGTAAGTATATACGAATATTGAAGACACTGGTTTAAAAAAAAATTGTACATATATCACGTTGTGTAGAAAATGTGTCAAGAATCCCTGATCCTACAATTTTGCTTGACATGAAGCAACTACATATCGTCGGCTTGACTATTTATTATCAAACGAAAGTGAAAAAAATAACGCATATAATCGTCAAGCATTCTAACTGAGCAATCTATACCCAACTTAAAGATTCCGAGCTGCAATCTTCTATGCTAACACCGTACGTTTCAAATTGTGCGGGAAATTTTGTTAACTCCCGCCATTCGACTCCATTTTGTTGGCGCGTTGAACGTGTTATACACGCACACTAATATCTTGGTGTACTTCAACTGCCCTGCCAGCTGATCAGGTGGTAATGGACGCATGGTGGTAGGATACTTTCTGGTAGGCTCGGCTGGCTAGCTACCACCCTCAAGTTGAAAATCTGCCGCCAAGCATCTAACGGTGTGTTCCGGCAGCCTCGCTTGAGAGCCAGTTCCATTCCAGGCTTGGTGTGCTTTACCATCTTCGATTACGCCGTCACTTAACATCAGGTGAGCAGTAGTCAAACCTAGCCTGTCAACCATAAAAAAAAACTGTTTTCTCAACTTTAGGGCGTGAATTCGATTCATACCTAAGACAATCATTTCTGTGACTTTGTTTCAGTGGCCATGTAGGAAAACATGCTAAAAATGCTGAAAGTACGCAAAATAGGCATTGCTTTATCAAGGTAATACAATCCTACTAATATTATAAATGTCAAAGTTTGTGAGGATGGTTGGATGTTTGTTACTGTTAAATTCCACGCGGACAAAGTCGCGGATAACAGCTACTCTACTATATTCATATTAACGCACTGTTTGAAGTTAAATCAGAAATGACTTTCAAAAAGAAACAAAATAGTTATGACCACAAAACGCTATAAAAGCAACGTTCAAGGCGCTCTCCTGATGGTAAGAGATAATGTCTGCACATGACCCTATAGCAATACCCAGCACTATAAGTAACAAAAAAAAGAAAAGGAAATACATAGCCTGTGGTTAGAGTCGTCGGTCGTACCTTGCACTGGCGCAGTATGTTGTGTCGCTCGCTGCGCTTGCTCTCAATCCGCGACTCGACGCTGGCGATCTGCTTCTGTACCGACTGCATATCTTTCTGGACCGCAGCCAGGTCTTTGCGAGACTGCAAACAAAACCGACATTTGAGTGAAACGTTTTTATAACCAGCCTTTTAAGGGGTGACACAAATTTGGGTACTCCGAAATATAAATGTATAGGGGTGGGTCTAAGCGTAATACATTATCTATATCTGCTTGGAAGTCTAAGAACTTAGAGCTTTGAGGGTTAATGGCAATCCATAAGGGGCCTCCAGGTAAGGATGGTACCTTGTTGACGTCGTCGTCCGCGTGGTCGAGGCGCGCGCGCGCGGCAGCGCGGTCCGCCTTCAGCGCGTCTGCGCGCCGCAGCTCTGCGTCGATGTCAGCGCGCTGTTTGGCCTCCGTCTGCCGCCCCTTCTCCAGCTCGTCCTCCGCGTCCTGCACCTGCCGCTCCCACCGCGTCACGTTCTCTGCACCACGCAACACAACACTCTAAACACACTGAAGGATACAGCTAGCGAAATTAACTAACCATCGTAACAAGTTTGACAGCCCTGTTGGTTCATTGGTAGTGTGTCTGCTTCGAGAGCTGAAGGGCGTGGGTTCGATTCCCACTCAGGACTAACATTTGTGTGACTAACATCGATGTTTGTTCTGTATCTGGGTGTACTGTATGTATTATAAGTACGTATTTACAAAAAAAAAAAGAAAAGTATTTAAGTATTCTATCAGTTATCTGGTTTTCATAGCACAAGCTCTGCTTAGTTTGGGGTCAGATGGTGCTGTGTGTAATGTCTTATGATATTTATTTATTATTTATTTATTTAAGTCTCAAAGCAATGGTCGCCAAAGCAACGTTGCTCTGGACTTTGTTTTGCTACAAAGTTCTGTGTATCGTTGCAATGATTATGGACAGGCGTTAACTCTTACCATCAGGAGAGCGTTTGGTTTGTCTCATTACTTTTACATTCAAAGAAGAACCGTAGTTGTTATACACGGACACATCATATACAAAATCACGGTACTATTCTTGAGAGTGCATCAAATAAAATAAGTTTATTTAAGAAAATTAAAAGAGCACTAGTATCAGTGAGGATAATGTCAGGATTCTAACGATATCCCATACATCCAGATCTGTACAGGCATTTAAAAGTTATGAGGGAATAAAGAAACACATACATAAACCCTGAAAACATTGCTCTCCTTTTTTTGAGCCAATTAAGATTAGAAACCACGCTCTTGGGCGTGTGAACCGACCGCGCTAACCACTGAGCTATCATCGCTACATTAATCACTGTTAAACTGACTTCCCTTTTACGCATTTATTGAATAATATTAAAATATTACTATATTCTACCAAAAAGGCAAAGAGGGCAGGAATCAAATTAGGGCAGTCTCAGGTATTTTTAGAGTTCCTTACCCAAAGGGTAAAACGGGACCCTATTACTAAGACTTCGCTTCGAATATTCACAGATGATGTATTTCTGTTGCCGCTATAACAACAAATACTAAAAAACAGAACAAAATAAATATCTTCCATACAACAAACGTGTTTTTTTCTGCCGTTTTGATAGATAATTGTACGGAACCCTTCGTGCGCGCCCAACTTGGCCGATTTTTTTATTTTTCATACGCGTCTATCTTATGAATTAAAAAACGTAACTATACAATATGTACATCGTCATACGTTTTATTATGATAAAAACAATCGTCGTATTTTGTAAAAAAAAGTTATTTTAAGAATACTATTATTAACAAATCGTCCCATACTCTTTGATATCTAAATTGTTTGCCAAGTTAAAAAAACAATATAATAAAATAGCATTTAATATAGCGATGCTTCCGTTTTAAAGTTTCGGGAGCTCATCCCACGGGTAGCGTGGCCGAGCGGTCTAAGGCGCTGGTTTAAGGCACCAGTCTCTTCGGAGGCGTGGGTTCGAATCCCACCGCTGCCAAGATCTTTTTTCCCAGTTTATTTTTTAGTTTATTAGCTGTTAACATCACTATGAAGACTGATTTTACCGTGGCATCTTATTAAATCAATTAATTTTAAAATTTAGTTAATTGAACAAATTTAAAAAAAAAAACAAAGTTTTAACTAATTTTGTGTTCTTTTGCTAACTTGTGTTTGCGGTTCCTTTTTTTTATAAGTACCTACATATTACTCTACATAGTATGGTCGCTTCCCGCCGTCTGTACGCTTAGATCTTGTAAACTACGCAACGGATTTTAATGTGGTTTCCATCAATAGACAGAATAATTCAAGAGTAAGGTTTATGTGTATAATATATGCATATGCACCACATTAGTATCTACATTGCACCCGTGCGAGGCCGAGGCGGGCGGCTAGATGTGTATAAAATAAAATACATACATAATTATAATATTATTATTAATATCCCAAATAAACTATATTAGTTTTTAATAGTTTTTTTCTAGTCTTTGAAACAGCTGTTTCTATTGACGTATATCAATAAAAAATTCAGTCTCGTCTCAGTTCTCTCTGTTTCTTCTTGGCATCGCACTCTGTGCATTCTGCCAGTTTCAATGTTTCTGTATTTTGTGTGCAGTCTTCAGCTTTTTTATCTTTATTGCGTTTTCTTCGGTTTTTGCAAGTCATGGTTAACATCTACAGTTACAGTCAAAGTCTAGTCTTGGTCAAATCCAATCATGCCTTAGTAAAGTAGTGGCACCTTTACTATAAGCTTCGATGGAGTTTTGGAAGCAACACGAAAAGTCTCGTTTCACCGCATTGTACCCAAACGCGCTAGTAATTCGGAACTTTGTGAATAAAACACCACTATTTTTGTACAAAAAAAAACACTAGTTTTGGATAAAAATACAATTGGGCGACACGACTCTTCCCGCGCTCCCGCCAAAACTCCACCTGATCCCACTACAAGCTTTGCTTAGTTGAGGCTAGATGGCGCTGTATACAATTTCTTAGGATATTTATTATTACTCTATTCATTTGATGGAAGATAATTGAAAACCATAATACTAGTTACTAATTAGTTTTAAAGTGTAAATCAAAATTAGTTTTAGATATTAAATAAAGTTACGGTTAAGTTTTTAACTATTAAATTACAAGCTTTGCTTAGTTTGGGGCTAGATGGCGCTGTGTTAAAGGTCCCCTATTATTTTTTTTACGAGGTATATAAATTGAATCTTACTCTGCGTGTCCCTGGAGCGCTCGAACTCGAGGTTGGAGGCGATGCGGTCGATCTGGGCTTCGAACTCCATGCGCCGCTTGGCGCGCTCTTGCTGCGCGCGCAGTTCTCTCTCCTCGTACTGACTGCAGGGGAAATACTTCAACAATAGGCATGATAACAGATATCGAAAAACTATACAATAATGTTCGGAAACGTATTTATAGAACTAGCTGCGCCCCGCGGTGTTACCCTACATGTTTTCGGGATTTAAAGTAGCCTATGTGTTAATCCAGGATCTCTGCCACCAAGCAGTAATGTTTACACACTACTGCTTAGCGGCAGAATTTTATGAAATTTGGTATGGAGGTACCTGAGACCCTGGAGTAACACATAGGTCACTTTTTATCCCGAAAACATGTAGCGGGTAACACCGCGGGGTGCAGTTAGTCGTATACATTATGTTATGTGTAGCGACGATAGCTCAGTGGTTAGCGCGGTCGGTTCGCACGCCGAAAGTTTTGGGTACAAACGCAATAATGAGCTTGAGCTGCCGGTGAAGGAAAACATCGTGAGGAAACCATAGCATGGCGGTAGGGTACCCTCTAGTACACGACCAACAAGCTACCACCCTTAAGATAAAAATCTGCCGCCAATCAACAGTGTTCCAACAACGTCACTTGGTGCCACCAGGTGTGGTCAATCACCCAGCATGTCAAACAAAAAAAAATAGCCAGAAGAGGTAGTTACCGTATGTTGGCGACGCCGATGTCGCGACAGAAGCCTCGGAACACGACGTCCTCCACGTTGTTCATGTTTTCTTTTATCTCCTGGATCTTGAGATCGCGCGCGCGGATCGTGTGCTCGATGTCTTCCACTTGCGGCTGGAGAACAGTACTATGCACTACTATTTACTTGGTAGTAGACCTCATTAGCAGGAGCTCGTCTGGGTAGGTACCACCGCAGTACGAGGTTTTCTGCCGCCAAGCAGTAGTGTGTAACATTACTGTTCCGCAGTACAACACAGTAATGTTTACACGTCATGTCCTCTGCACCATACAACACAAGACTATACACAACCAGATAATCAGTGTTCAGTCAGTCCTTCCACCACCTTCTTGGTATGGCGTGGTAAGATTTGATCTCGAGGATTTCTCTCCTTTCAGACCTTTCAGCCGCCTAGCAGTACTGTCTAAACATTACAGTTCCGCTTTGAAGGGTACTGTAGCTAGCAAAGTAACTGGGCTGTGGAGACTAGCCATCAGAAGTCTTGAAAAGTAATGAGCGTCAAAGCAGCGACAACATTGTCGCTTACCATTAGGCGTGTTGGTGATCAAATGTGGCCATGTCCGTATTAAAAAACATGCGACTTTGTTATGTTACTCAAAGTTCTGTGTGTCGCTGCAATGTTAAAACTTACGCCAAACGTTTCAATCTTTCTCTCGAGCTCCGCCAACTCGGCGTCCAGCGCCTTGATTTGCTTCAACTGAAACATTTGCACACAATATCAAAGCTTCCCCTAACATTTAGGTAGTGTTCGTTTTATTCCAATTGGTTCACAAAATAATAATAATAATAAATATCGTAGGACTATACACACAGCGCCATCTGGCCCCAAACTAAGCAGAGCTTGTGTGATGGCAGTCAGATAACTGATAGAATACATCAATACTTTTTTTTTTGTAAATACATACAGAACAAACATTTGTGTATTCACAAAATGTTTGCCCTGAGTGGCAATCGAACCCACGCCCTACAGCTCTCAAGGCAGATACACTACCAATGAGCCAACGGGGCTGTCAAATAAGATCTTTCATTGCCACCACTATTTTTGAGTAATTCCCTGTGATTCCGCCCTATATAAAACGCGATCACGCCAGGCGTGCTCTCAGCACTGCGAGATGAAACTACATCGAAACGCTAGGCGTGTTCACTAGTACTGTATAAAGGTGATATCATAAAAAGCCGTATTTCGGCTTCAGATAGAAAATATGCCCAAATCCATGAAAAATCGAGAGCACGCCTGGCGTGCTCGCGGCATCGCGATAGGGATTCGTGAGGACACGCTAGGCGTATCGACGGCACTGAATGTGTTAAGTTTATTTGAACAATACGCGCTTCGGTCGATTTATCTGAAACTTTTGTAAACTGTAGTTTGTAAAATCATGATTGGAAATTTACATGAACACAACAAACATAAAGTTGCAAAGAATAGAAATGCCCAATTCAAGTTGAACTCTCATCAATTACGTCGACCACATTAATTTTGGCCTTAAGTCGCGGGAACAGCTGTCCGATTACTTCCACTGAACCCACAAACACACAAAAAATAACACAAACTAAAAAAAAGAAGAAAAAATAAGTCAAATATTAGGTCAGCTATTCCCAAAACCATACGTCAGCTTAAAAAGCGGCGCGAAATTTCGAAAGGGTCTGAAATCCAGCTAGTGATAAAGAAAGGCCTGGCTCCGATGGGTAGCGCCCTAAATAACCAAAAGACTTCCCCTCATCTGCTTATAGTCTGAAAGACTGATTGCAAGAGTAAACAGTTTACACACAGCGTCATCTAGCCTCAATTAAGCAAAATTTGTACGATAAGAACCAGGAAACTATTATACTTTTATTTTTCTGTAAATTGTAATACAGGGATAAAAATTATTAGAAAGAAGGGTATTTACCGTAGTGTCGCGGTCGGTGATGGCGTACTTGAGACGAGATTCTAACCCTCGGATCTGCGAGTCCACCGTGGTCAGCTCGGACTCCTTGCGGGATTTCTTCATCGACTCGCGGAGCTCTTCCGTCAGTTTCTCCTGTTACATTAAAGACAAAATAAGGATTACATATTTATTTCAAAAGCTCTTTTTTAACTTAAAATGACTATTTGTTAGTTGATTTAGATCAAATCTTGCGAGTTAAATTGAAACTACTTTCTAATCCTCATCATCATTTTGTAGCGATGATAGCTCAGTGGTTAAAGCGGTCGTTTAACACGCCTAAGGGCGTGGGTTCTAGCTCCAACAATGAGCTGCCGGTGAAGGAAAACATCGTGAAGAAACCATAGCATGGTGGTAGGGTATTTTATAGTACTCAGCTGGCTAGCTACCATCCTCAAGTTGAAAATCTGCCGCCAAGCACCTAACCATAGCTCAGTCATCCGGTTCCGGTCAGAATACTTTATCCTTTTTTTTTGGAAATACATACATACTTATAATATACATTACATTTTATTATTTATTACACACATTTATCACATCTAAACATAACACAGAGAACATAAAAAACATTTAAATTGACTTATTAAAAAGTAATAAATCTAATAAATCTGCACCTGGAGGTAGTGTAGAATTAAGTGAATGGCTGCTGCCGAGCTAGGATTATTACGGCAGACAGCATATTTACCAAACAAAAGCTTCGTAAGGCAAGGACGTCGTGTGAAACAATTATTTACTTTATTTCTATTGTGTATTTATATAAAAGCAAAAAAAAAGCGAAAAAAAAACTAAAGAATAAAACAGGAAAAAAATAATAATTAAAAATTACATTAGAATGTCTTAACCTAAATATGTAATGTTGAGTAAAATTAACCTCTCGGGATGTGTAATGTATGTGTGTTGAGTAACAATGTGGATGTGTGTAAATACAAAACCCGATGTCAGGTTTCGCAGGTGATTAAATTTGTGAGTGTGAGTGTGTAGTGAACTTGGTTGTGTGTATGAGAGGATGTGTATTGCTGAGATGTCCTTTCTATTCTATATAACCCATTACCATTCCATACTTTTTTTTGCAATTTACTACTGTACTGAAATCGTATCTTGTGGACATATTCTTATTCATAAAAACTATTTAAGTATTCTATCAGTTATCTGTCTTCCATAGCACAAGCTTTGCTTAGTTTGGGGTCAGATGGCGCTGTGTGTAATGTCCTACGATATTTATTTATTATTTATTTATTTTATATTCATATCATACATATTATGGCAAAAAGTACTGGATGAAATTTATAGGAAATTACATATTCTACAAATTTGCTTTTTACTATTTTTAATGTATCATCAACCGTTAACTATATATTTAGCAATTGAGTCCGCGCCGGGACGAATCTTCGACGTGGCTTTGCGGGGGCGGTTCGAACTACCTTCAAAATGAAGTTAGGTTCGATGGTCAAACCTGAGAGTACCATATTGAAAAAAGTTTGGAGCGCTATAAATAAAAACCTATGCAAATATACAGAAAGAAAAGTTACCAATTAAAGTTATCGAAAATTTTATTATCTACGAAAATGATCTCATGTATTATTGTCGCACGATGCAAGGTTTACGAGATATTTGATAAAAATGTGTTTCTCAAGATGGCGGCTGACGCTCGATTGAATAGGCTCCGACCGCTTACTGGACCGATTTCAAAAATTCTTTCACCGTTGGGAAGCTACTTTTTATCCCTGTATTCCCACGGGAACGGGAAACTACGCGGGTGGAACGAGGCGTCCGCTATTTGTAACTAAGTCTGTTTGTTTTGCGATTTGTGATTATTAAATCAAAGTGTGCAACTTAAAGTTAGCTATTTTAATAAAATATATAGTATTGGTTAGTCGGTTACCTTTTTAGCCTTGAGTTGCGAGAGGTGCTTCTCGTCCCAGCGCTTGGCCTTGCGGGCCAGGTCGAGCGACCCGCCCGATATGATGCCCGACTTCTGGTAGAACGTGCCGTCCAACGCCAGGGCCTGACGATATACTTTGATTTTATCATTGTTCAAAATACTCCGACATTTGCATAACACTTTGTTTCTTGTAAACGTTTTCAGTTGCTGCACATTGTGAGGAGACCATAACATGGTGTTAGGGTACTTTTTATACGTATAATTTGACCAAACTCTTCTGATGGTAAGCGATGATGTGGTCGAAGATGAAGCACGTAGACTTAGAAGATACCTATTCACTCTGACCACGAAAAGATTTTGAATATATCTCTCAGGAAACAAGGAAGCCGGCAGTAGAGTCCATTTTTTGGCCGTGCGGATGATACACATAGAGTAAATGTTTGGTTTATTTTTTTTTACCCCAACGAAATTCCGCTATGTATGGATGGATGTGGACTGTACCTCCTCGTACTCGTTTGTACTTTCTAGTACCCGGCTGGCCAGGTACCACACATAAATTAAAAATCTGCATTCAACAACCTAACAGTGTGTTTTGGCCGCCTCACTTGAGACCCAGTTCGACTCTAGGAGTATTTATTATTTTCGACCACACCATCACTTAACATCAGGTGAGCTGTGGTAAGACACCTAGAAAAAGTGAACCATCCCACTAATATTATAAATGTGAAAGTTTGGATGGATGGATGGATGTTTGTTACTTTTTATTAGTTACTTTTTCACGCAAAAACTACAGAACGGATTTGGATGAAATTTGGTATTTTTTTTATTTTTTTAACGGTTGACAGGCTAGGTGTTTGATCACAGCTCACCTGATGTTAAGTGACGATGTGGTCGAAGATGGCAAAGCACACCTAGCCTGGAATAGAACTGGCTAGAAGTAAGGCAGACGGAACACACCGTTAGGTGATTGGCGGCAGATTTTACAACTTGAGGGTGTTAGCTAACCAGCCGAGAACTAGAAAGTACCCTACCACCATGCATAATGGAGGTAGCTGAGACCATACTAACACATAGGCTACTTTTACTCCCGAAAACGTGTAGAGGTTAACACTGCGAGTAAATTTAGATAAAAAGTCATCATGTGGTTTAATCGTGATATGAACTTACATCGTATCTGCTATTCTTGCTGCGGTCGAGGTCGTACGCGACACGCGACGCGTCCTCCGGCGTCTCGCACACGAGCGCGTTGTTGGTCACGAACAGCACGGCGCGGTGGATGGCGGGCGGCTCGAACCGCAGCACGTCGAACAGCAACTTCACGTTCTTAGGCTCTTTGATGTCTCTGTCATACACGTACACGTACAGGTTCAAGATATCGAACGACCACCAAACAAACTCCGCCATCTAGTGGCATGAACCAGAACCTTTGAAGTTTCAGTTTTCATCCACCATGAGTTCGACAGCCCTGATTTTATTTTGTTATTATTTAATAGGTATGTATTATTAAATTTTTATGTAATAAGCAATGAGACGAACGAGACGCTGTCCCGATGGCAAGAGATAACGCCTGTCTATGACCATTGCAGCGATACACAGAACTTTGAGTAGCAAAAGCCCTGTTGGCTCATTTGGTAGCATGTCTGCTTCAAGAGCTGTGGGGCGTGGGTTCGATTCCCACCCAGGACAAGCATTTTGTGATACAAAAACAAATGTTTGTTCTGTGTCTGGGTGTACTGTATGTATTATAAGTATGTATTTACAAAAAAAAAAAAGTATTTAAGTATTCTATCAGTTATCTGACTTCCATAGTACAAGCTTTGCTTAGTTTGGGGTCAGATGGCGCTGTGTGTAATGTCCTGCGATATTTATTTATTTATTTATTTAAAACAAAGTCCAGGGCATCGCTGTTATAGCGCTCATTACTTTGAGACTGGATACAGTACCTTTCACACCGGAACTCAGAAATGTTTACACACTACTACTTGGTGGCATAATATCTAGTACTGCGGTGGTACCTACCTAGACGACCCCCTGCTAAGGAGATCTACCACCAAGTTAATTCGAAAATTTAAATCGCATTTAAAATTCTGTAATTAATATTATTTAAATCTTTTGACTAAAATTGTTTGCCAAACCCTAATGGGTCATATGTGCTAGGTACAACATTGTAAAATTTAAAAGCATAAGGACCTGTACATATGTTGCAATAAAGTATTGAGTATGAGTAACTGAGAGCCAGTTCCATTCCAGGCTAAGTGTGTTTACCACATTTAACATCAGGTAAACTGTGGTCAAACAACTAGCCTGTCAACCATTTAAAAAATGTTTCTTTTAAATGGTGAATTAGATAGATTTTTCTTTCTTTCTGTTTTATTAATAAAAAGCTGAAAAACACGCGAGACGGTGTGAACGTTATATAATGTGGTGACACATGACTTTTCATATTGCTCACAAAACTGCACCAAAGCTTGTAGTAACATCACAGCTATGTGTGTCTCATTCCTATTTAACTTCATTTTTTTAAGTAATACTTGACACTGGCGTATGAAAAAAAGTATGACGCCAAAAACAAACAAGATGACATGGTAAATAGTTACCGTAATCTCTCACGCAGGGGTTTGGCTTGAATGTAGTCCAGTGGCAGGAACGTCTCTGGCTCCAGCATCCTCTCTTTGAGTACCTATTAATGATAATTAAACTCTAAAGGGAAGATAATAGAGAAATACAAAAATAAGTCATATATAACACCAATATATTTTGCATTCATGTTTAAAAATGACAAAATCATAACACATGTCAATATGAATAATATACATGTAAATTTTTTATTTTTTTTATGTAAAAAATAATGAGACGATCGAGACGCTTTCCTGATGGTACGAGATACACCTGTCCATGACCATTGCAGCGATACACAGAACTCTGAGTAACAAAACAAAGTCCAGGGCATCGCTGTTTTGGCGCTCATTACTTTGGAGACAGTCGATGGTTAGTCTCAACAGCCCAGTAATTTCGCTAGCTGCAGTACCCTTCAAACCGGAACACAGTAATGTTTACACACTACTGCTTAGCGGCAGAATATCTGGTACTGCGGTTGTACCTACCTAGACGACCTCCTGCTAAGGAGATCTACCACCAAGTATAATGTAAAATATAAAAAGGGCTCTAGATGGCGCTACTCTCTGTGCATGTTTCGGACTATTTTGTCTTTATGTTGACCTTTTAGTAGTGTAACGTCAAATCAATAGATGGCGCTTCTTTTTGAGTGAATTTTCGTTTCTGATTAGTTCCAATGGATGCCGTAGGGCAGTACAATCTTCTTTTTGAAAGTAGAAAAGTTTATTTTGCCTTGTATGTGTTGTTTCTAATGTTTTATAAATAAATACATATACTCTTTTTCTTTCTTTTACTTAGTGGTAGATCTCCTTAGATAGAGGACGCCTAAGTAGGTACCACCACAGTACCAAATATTCTCCCACCAAGCAGTAGTAGTGTGTAAATAATACAGTGATCCGGTTTCAAACCGGGTCACAGTTTAAAGCAAGCTAGTGAAATTACAGGGCTATTGAGACTAACCATCGAAAGTCTCAAAGTAATGAACATCAAAGCAGCGATGTCCTGGACTTTGTCTTGTTACTCAAAGTTCTGTGTATCGCTGCAATGGTCATGGACAGGCGTTATCTCTTACCATCAGGAGAGCGTCTCGTGCGTATCATTACATAAAAAATAGCCTAATAGCCCCTTTTTTGTGCCATATGGTTGTGCCAGATTTCCTATACGGCGACTTTGAAGTGTTACTCACCTGGATGCACCTGCGAGCTGTCTTCTCAGTGTCGACAACGATGGCCTCCATGTATTTGCCGAGCACCTTGGTAATAGCCACGTTGTACCTCTTGTGAGTCGGCTGGCACATGTTGATCATACGGTCGTACTGCAGACAGACACAGCTTTTTTTTTTAATGGTTGACAGGCTAGGTGTTTGACCACAGCTCACCTGATGTCAAGTGAAGGTGTGGCCGAAGATGGTAAAGCACACCTAGCCTGGAATGCAACTGGCTCTCAAGTGAGGCTGCCGGAACACACCGTTAGATGCTAGCCAGCCGAGACTGGTAAAACTGTGTATGCATACCCAATATGATCTCCTCAGAGTAATGATTGCAAATAAATGATTCTGAATGACTTGACTTGATATGTAGCATAACCGAATCATTTTTTTATTTTTTTTTTATTATTATTATTAAGCTATTGCATAGCTTCTATCGCGGGCCTTGAGCGTGGAGACCGAATCCAGAAATTCCGTAACGAAAATAACCTAACACCCCCCACTCCCACCGGCACAGCGGTGATACTTTTTAGTTTTGCCATCTATCGATGAATAGCAGAACTTTTAATGACTTTTTTGAAATATCACACTTGTCTCTTTAGTTCAGCAACTCGCCTCTAGGTGGCATTGGTTGTAATGCTATGCAATAGCTTTACCGCGGCAGTCCCCGAGTGCCACACGTCTTTTTTTTTGCTTATAGGCTTGCGCTTGACCGCCAACTCGCCTGATGTAAAGCGAAGATGCGGCCTACGGTGGAGCACGCTCGCCTAGAAGAAACAGATTCACTCGCGACTTGAAGGCACCCAGATTGAATCTATCAGGGAACACCCACTCGGGCAGCAAATTCCACTGTTTAGCGGTCCGCACAATGAAGGTAGACTCGAACCGTTTAATTCGAGTCTTTGGAATATCGACCATGAAGCGTAAAAGTAACTCTAAAATGAATTGTTGTTTTGGCATTTGTACTTTACGAGGCACTGTTTAAGTCAAAGTATTTTAACTTTTTTTAAACATAATAAAAGCTAATTAATAAAAGAGTGTGTACACTACTGATGCAAAGTCTTAATAGTTCTTTAGTAAGAAGAGCCTGTTGCAATGATAATGACATTAGCTAAACAGTTGTAAACCTAAATACCTACTATAATATTAACTGTCAAGCAGTTACGGTATACAGCAATATAGAAAAATATATAATTATGCATAATATATGTACAAAAAAGCCGTTTATAACAAATAAATTAATATCGTAGGACATTACACACAGCGCAATCTGACCCCAAACTAAGCAGAGCTTGTGTGATGGAAGACAGATAACTGATAGAAGACATATACAGAACACCCAGACACAGAACAAACATTTGTTGATACATAAAATGTTTGTCCTGAGCGGGAATCTAACCCGCGCCCTTCTGCTCTTAAGGCAGATATGCTACCAATGAGCCAACAGGGCTATCAATAACAGTTTCGATCATAAGATTGATTTGTTTTTTTTTGACTGTTTAGAAACTTTTGTTTAAACAATGTTTTTTTGAGGACTATTGTAATAATAAAATAGAGAATGAAGAAGAGATATAATGTCTGACCACTCCGGGTATGTCCCGTTTGAAGCTCTCGACGATCTCCTGCTTCTTCCTGCGGCGCGCCTCCTCGTGCTTGTCGACGCGTGCGTCCCCAAGCTGGGACGCCACCTCCTCCAGCTGCGACTGCAGCTCCGCCGCGCGCCCGCGACACTCGCCCACGTCCGCCTGCACATGGATACCCATACCGCTCACAACTGGACCTCCATCGAAACCAGCCCCAAACAAACGATGCCTGGGGACTCATGGTAACGGCTAGAATAAAGCCTACCCAGTGACGAATTTACCAGCAGGTCGAGTAGGCTCGCGTCTAGAGCGGCAGACTTCAGGGGCGGCAAATTTGGAGATCTAATATACATATTTCGGAAAATATATTTCACTCTTCTTTCACTTGTATACGGTAGTAACCTTTCGTTGGGAGCTGCAAGCCGAGTGGTTTGCGTGCCTATCGGTATTCAGTATTAGTTGGCTATAAATGAATAAATAAATATTGCAAAGAAAATATTTCCTTCGTTTCGAACAGTTCAAAAGATTATCATAATCATAATAATTTTATTGATAATAGGACAATTAACATTGTTCTTATAATAACTGCGAGAGCAATGTTATTGTTAAATTATATATTCAATTATTTTTTTTTATAATTTATTTTTATTTATTTAAAATTAATAAAATTGCAAATGAAACGTCATTAATAAAAAATAAAAATAAAATTTTAAGATTAAAAATAATGATCGAATAATTTTATCAATTTTAATTTCATATGCTGACATTGTTTGTTGTACAATGAACATGTACTAATTTTAAATAAATAAAAGAAATATCGTAGGACTATACACACAGCGCCGTCTGGCCCCAAACTAAGCAGAGCTTGTGTGATGGAAGTCAGATAACTGATAGAATATATCAATACTTTTTTTTGTGTAAATACATACAGAACAAACATTTGTGTATTCACAAAATGTTTGCCCTGAGTGGGAATCGAACCCACGCCCTACAGCTCTCAAGGCAGATACACTATCAATGAACCAACGGGGCTGTCAAATAAGATCTTTAATTGCCACCACTATACATAAATACTTTTTTTTGTAAATACATACTTATAATACATACAGAACACCCAGACAGCATATATTTTAGCAGATATCAAAGCTATCGGTGGAACTCGCACTCGGCACTCAGATCTGTTTATAGACAGGGCCATTCTCTTATCAGCATCAGAATGGCAAATGGTAGGCAAGTCTATTCCGTACTAATTCGATAAAAAATCAATTTTAAAACGAATCTTATTGATTTTCCATGGACAGACTGGGTTGGTGTGGAGGATGACGTTACCTGTAGCTCAGCCCGCAGCCTCCTCTGTTCCTCCAGGGCTTGCTCCGAGCTGCGGATGTGTTCGTTCAGCTTGTCCACTCGTTTCATAGCTTCATTTCTCTCGTGGCCCTGCATTCACGAACACAGAAATATAAACAACTTATTATCTATTTCTTTGTTATACTAGCTTACGGCCGCGACATCGTCCGCGTTATCTTTAGAATTTGGTTCAGAAATTAAACATGTGTTGCGCAATTTTATTATAAGACTAAGATAAAGGATATCTTTGATCCCTGAAACACGTTCCAAAATACGTATTTATACCAACTTACAAGTGGATACATCATCATCAGCCTATATTGGTCCACTGCTGGACATAGGCCACTCCCAAGACACGCCACTCAGCCCGATCTTCGGCTTTTCGCTTCCATCCACCGCCAGCTGTCCTACGTATATCGTCACTCCATCGAGTCTCAGGGCGTCCTACGCTACGTTTGTCAATACGCGGTCTCCACTCTAGAACACGTCTACCCCAGCGGTTACCGGTTCTGCGACAGATATGTCCAGCCCATTACCACTTCAGCATGCTTGCACTTTACAAGTGGATACGTAGTTTGTTTTTTAAGATTGTGAGAAAAATTTTTTTTTTCAAGCTCATTGCTTGGGTTGAACCCACGCCCTTCGGCATGCGAACCTACCGCGCTAACCACTGAGCTATCATCGCTACAATTATCACTGGAGCCTAACATTTTTGGGACATAAAAGTATTGTTACGTAGGTATGTGTGGCGGGTAGGAGCAATGATAACGGCGGTAGCTAAATGCTATCTACTATATATGTATATACATAACAAGTATCCTATATGTCAGTCCCGGTAATAAACTATATGTGTGCCAAGTTTCATCCAAATCTGTTCAGCCGTTTTTGCGTGATTGAGTAACAAACATCCAAACATACCATTACCAGCTACAGTGAGTTGGGTTACTATGTGGTTACCTTCTGCCTGTGTTTGTTCTCGAGCTCGCCCTTCCTGCGCATCTCGTTGTCCAGGCGGTCCTGGTCCGCCTTCTGCTCGCGGTTCACGGAGTCCAGCTCCTGCAGATAGCGCGCCGCCGCACGGGACGCCTCCATCTTCAGCTCTTCGTACTCGTGGATCTGTACACGACAATCTATTTAGACGTGGTTACGTAATGTCAGAGGCCAGTCCAATTCTGACATGATGCCATCCGAAAGTTCTGGAACATGCGACTAGATTGGTGCTGAGGGAAGTTTATGCCCAGTAGTGGGCTGGAGGAACTGCTGATGATGATAATATTTAGATAGAATAATGAATTTTGAACATTTATTCAATGCATTGCTGAGGATGCCTCGTGTAGAGGCGAAACACGTGTCGGAAAGTGGTTACTGCAGTGCACTATCATATATATTGCATCGCATTTAAAAATTGAGTGATAAATAAATAAATAAATATCGCAGGACATTACACATCGCGTGCGCCATCTGCCCCAAACTAAGCAGAGCTTGTGTGATGGAAGTCAGTTAACTGATAGAATACATAAATACTTTTTTTGTGTAAATACATACAGAACAAACATTTGTGTATTCACAAAATGTTTGCCCTGAGTGGGAATCAAACCCACGCCCTACAGCTCTCAAGGCAGATATACTAACAATGAGCCAAGGGGGCTGTCTATGTAATGGGAGGGTATTTTTGAAAATGGTTTACCTGGGCTTCTTCTAAGTGTACGTCGGGGCGCGCGCAGGTGCCCAGCGCCTGCTGCTCCCACTGCGCCTTTTGCTGTTCCACCTGCAGATATACAAATACAGACAATGTTATAATCGTCATCACATTAGAGTTCCAATCTACCACCCAATAGCAACTTTATTTATTTTCTGCCTCTAGTATCCCACTTTTATTTTTTGGGGATAAGTTAGATTAGACCACAGCTCACCTGATTTTAAGTGAGTGTGGTCGAAGATGGTAAAACACACATAGCCTGGAATGGAACTGGCTGTCAAGTGAGGCACCCGGAACACTTAGCTAGCCAGCCACATGCCAGAAAATGCCCCACCACCATACTTTGCTTTCCTCACGATATTTTCCTTCACCGGCAGCTCAAGGTCATTGTACCCTTCGGCGTGCGAACCGACCGCACTAACCACTGAGCTATTATCGCTTAAAAAGGTCTTCCTTCCCTCTTTCCAGCCTGCCCGGTCTTCGACTTTGGCAGTGCAGTGACGTCGTAACGATTTAGTTCGTCACACCACCTATGGGTCCACCCTGAGGTGGCTTAAATTTTGGGGCCCAATCTGTGGTGACCTTGTCCCAGCAGGTTTTCGACATTCGACAAACGTGGCCCGCCCAGTCCCAATAGTAACTATTGTATTATATCCTTCAAATCAACGAAACATTAACTAATTTCATAAACATATTTTTATTACTAATTTAAATTTCCATCATCAGTCTATTATTACGAGTACTTTATTTATTATTGTTTTTCATATAGTTATTTTACAAATATATCTAGTAAGTCATTTGGCCCGATTGATTTTGATTGAGATTCGAGTCTTTTTAAATATGAATTAAATAAATCGCTTCCCATCAGGCGAGTTGGTGGCTAAACGTCAACAACATCAGACAGGGTGTGGCCAAAACGACCCCCTTTAGAATTAAAAAAAATGTGTTTTGTGATGTGTTTCACGTACCTGTTTGAGTTCGTCCTCGAGTTTCTTGATGTCGGCCTGGTGCGCCTCGTGCGCTTTCTGCGCCTGCTCCAGCGTCTTCAGCGCGCTCTCCAGCTTCTTGTTCATGTGCGTCACGCGCTCCTTGGCCTTTATGAACGTGGGGCGCTTCTTCGAGATTTCCGCTTCCTGGCGACATACATTCATACAGCTGTCTGTGTATTTAAACTAATTTAGCCCCGAATATTGTATTTGTAAATAGGCATTGACCATTTACCATCAGACACACTAGACAAAGTAACATTCGTTCAGCGATAACGATAATGAAAAGGTAAAAAATGTATATCTTTGTTTTTATTATACGGGATTAGTCACTTTAATTAGGAAACATGACGAGGCCGCGCGCGCGTTGTACTCAGCTTTGTCTCCATGAAGAATCAGCCTTTTCGGCTATGAGCAGATGTGGTGTAAAAAAATGGTATACATAACTGTGTAAACTTATATATACATACATACTTGCGCATTTATAAAACAAGCTTAATGAAGGAAATTAAAAAAACTACATATTTAGCCAATGCCATTTGGTATTATGTAAGGATTCTAACGATACCCGATACATCTGTGTTCCGGTTCGAAGGGTACTGCAGCTCGCGAAATTACTGGGCTGTTGAGACTAACCATCGAAAGTGTAATGAGCGCCAAAGCAGTGATGCCCTGGACTTTGTTTTGTTGCTCAAAGTTCTGTGTTTCGCTGCAATGGTCATGGACAGGCGTTATCTCTTACCATCAGGAGAACGTTTCGTTCGTCTCATTACTTTTTACATAAATAAAAAACATCCAAATCTGTTCAGGCATTCAAAAATTATGATAGGATAAAGAAATTCACATACATATAAACATGAACCCTGAAAACATTACACTCTTCTTTAGGGCAGTCATGGAATTAGAGATTGAAAACAGTAGAAGCTCGCCCAACACAACACTGAACTAAAATCTAACTCATAGTTGTATTATGTTATTCTAGTTTTTATGGCAAGTTAAAGAAAAATAGAATTACTACCTAGGTCTTCCAAGCTCTCACTCACCACTTCTCTTATATCCTGCTCAATCTTGGCCAGCTCACGCTGTATGACACCAGATTCCTTCTTCTTCTCCTTGAGCGCTTCTTCAGCCTTCTGCCTTTTCTTCTCGACCTTGGTGAGCTCGGCCTGCTTGTGCTGGAGATCTTCCTCCGAGGCCTGGATCTCGCGCTCATTGTGATACAAGTGGAACAGCTGCAGCTCTATCTTTTGTTCTTGCTAGATATTCATAAAAATGAATGTTGAACGTCGATTTTTTTAAATAAGGCCCAAACATCACAAACATAAGGCCGAAACGTGTAACGCATTTTAGCAATTCTATAATTATACAAACCTGTGACAATTCGTAGGTTACTCGCTATGGGATGATTCAAGATTCAAGACAAAAAAAATTATCGAATAATGTGATGGGTTTTGTGATTAAAACAATCTATTGATGTCATAAACATTCTTTTCTATGATCATTTATTGAATTTTGTAAAATCTTAGAATAAAAGTCATGTGTGTATCGCCGCTGACTTCAAATGGTAAAGGAAACCATAATGAGAAAACCTACATATCTGAGAGTACATAAAAAAACAGTTCTTGTTAATGTGTGAAGTCTGTCAACCTGCACTTGGCCACCCTCCGATATTGATTGATTGATTGATTGATTAACTCTTTATTGCACACACTAAAAAAACAATACAGAAGAAATAAAATTCATTAATTTGTGTAACAACTGGCGACCTTATCGCTAAAAGCGATCTCTTCCAGGCAACCGTAGGACGGACAGGATCAGAGGAAGAAAAATACGGGGTGTGTCAATAACGAGGATATGCACAAAGGATAATACATAACTATAACATAAATACTTATATCTACATTCTAATAATAATATATCCTAATCCTATTGCTGGAGACATCTAGAGAAGTAGAGGAAAATCTGTGCCAATAACTAGCCATCCTGTGGTGGACATTGTAGGGAAAGCAACGGCTCTTGGTAACAGAGACCAAGACAGACTTTGGGTCAATGTCACGTCAGGAAATTACGGAACCAATTTAAATCATTCTCGTACTCGTACACAAGTGGTATATTAAATTTTATGTGGAAAGCGGTTTCTTCTCAAACGTACCAGTTCCTGCTTGAGCCTAGTGTATTTCTCGGCCTCTTCCTTCTCGAACTTGGCTTCCTTGCGTTCCGCGGCGACGCCTTTCTTCTTCTGGTAAGAGAACTGCGCCTCCTCATCGGCGCGGTTTACTTCCGCGCGGCAAGCCTCGTACTGCTCCTTTAGAACGCCAGATCTAAAAACAACGCATGAGAGGTTCAGAACGATATCTCTTGCATGGAACTGTTCAGGGTTCAGGGAACTACAGACATTGCGTTTGCCATGTGACCTCATTTACCAGGTTACCCAGTTCACCCATACATTCGTATGGTAATATAGATAAATAGATAGATAACGCAGGGGCGTTCACAGCACGTTAGATATCCGCAGCAGTAAAAAGATAAACCAACTAGCAATGCCGTCGTCGTCGTCGTCAGTAGGTAATGATAGTCGTGCATAGAATCTTGCACTACATACAGGTACATGTAGGTACATTTATTGTCATGAAAAACTACAGCAATATTATTATGTTCAAACCAGCGAACATTTATGTATGTACTAGGGTCCTTATTATTTATATAACAAATCTATCTTTATGACAAACTAGTAATGTATTGTTTGCTACACGCATATATCACATGGGCTTAAAATGTTCAACGCCTCTCTTTTTACTACAGGAACTGTGGATGAGACCTATTTTCATAAGTAGTTCCACTGCTGCGCATGAGCTTCTCTGTATTGTGAGAAGGGCAAGGTCTGAGGTCCATGCTGGCACAGTGTGGGCTGGCAGACTTCACATATTGAGAATTTTAAGAACTCTCAAAAACACAGATTTCCTTACGATGTTTCCCTTTCGATTTTGAAGCTACCAGCATTATGTACCTAATTTACAACAGACAAAGTGTTCATGCCATGCAGGATTGAGGGGTGAAAAGTGAAATTCCAATAGTCAGCTCACCCACTGATCTCTTCAAAGAGTGCCGTCCGTTCCTTGGGATTTTTCATAGCAATACTTTCCACGGCTCCTTGGAAGACGAGAAAGTTCTTCGCCTTCACATTGATGCCCAGTTTTTCCAATTCTGAGAGGTACTGATTGACGGACACAGACTGGAAGCAATTCAGATATTTAGGATATCTAATATAATCCATACCACAAACCAAAGCTTTCCAACATATTAATAATAGTCCACTAATATTTTTTTGTAATATTATAGCCAATTTTATAGGTCAATCTTATTAAAATTATGTTTAGGAAATGATGATATCTTTGATCCATCTACTACATACATGACAGCAAACATGACAATTGTTGGCCACAGACAGTGCAGCATGCACACATTAAAAGAAATTGTTTTATCAGTGTATTAAGAGCCCTGAAATTAATAATGCTATTGGCAAGCAAGTAATAGTAAAGGCTTAGTGTGTATCTAAAACCTATCTTACCTGTCCATCAATCTTGTGATCCGAGGATTGTCCAATGACAGATCTTTGGAAGTGCTTCTCTGTCATGTCTTCAAGTATAAATGTTGCAGTTACTGATGCACTGAAAATAAAATACTATGACTGCTAACTACTTAAATAGTGACTAAATTAATCTAAAAAATTTAATTTAATGCATTTCAAAATAAGTTCTTGAGAAACAAAGATAAATGACCCCCACATGCAGTCAGGCCAAATGTTTCAACCTTCTGATTATTTCTATTAAAGCTTTTAGTGCTCTAGAGCTCTGAGCTTTGACATTAGTGACAAACATAATGTATCCGTGTATTAATAAATACATTATAAGTACCCATGTCAAAAAACTATTACAAGTATTCTATCTACACTAATATTATAAAGAGAGATTTGTATTTTTGGATTTTTGTATAACAAATTTACAAACGAATAAACTCAAAAACTACTGGACTGATTTAAAAAATTATTTCACTGTTGGGAAGCTACACTATACCCGGGTGGCATAGGCTACTTTTTATCCCTGTATTCTCACGGGAACGGGAAAGTTGGTGAAACCGCGAGGCATCCGCTAGTCAGCTATAAATCTGGTTCCCATAGCACAATCTTTGTTGCAGTGTTATCCATTATAGTAGTGTTAGTTCTAATTTCTAATCTCATTAGTTCAACAAAGATAGTTTATGTTTGAGAAAAATCAAGTAACTATCGGGGTTTCCAGGATCTAATTGAAAGATATATTTTGAATACAAACCCTTTAGTCAAGCTTTATAACTTCGTAAAGTGAACCTTACCTTCTAGACACAGGCTTATTGATAGAAGCGCCATGTATCAAGTCACTGAGTCTTTTTACTCTTAGCAGGGATGTCTTTTCTCCCATCACAAAACTCACAGCATCCATGAAATTAGATTTGCCTGAGAATGAAAAAATTATACACAATTAGAAAAATGTCGTCTTCAACAACATGCATTCAATTATCAACAATAATTGGAACAGATTGTGATGTGACAAACTTTCATACAAAATTCACATCATGTAAATCTTTATTGTATAAATTTAACTTATTAAATATTAGAGTTATAAATCATTTGTAGCCGTAGCTAGAGTTATTAACGAACGATTCAGGTTTTAACACTTGCCTGATCCATTAGGTCCTACCACTGCAGTAAAGGATTTCAGAGGCCCTATCCGGTGTTGTCCCCGGTAGGATTTGAAATTTTCCATGTCAATATATTTAAGAAATGCCGGCATTTTTACTGTTTGCTATTACTTTTCTCAAAATAATAGTTTATTTGGAATTAGCGCGAAAAACCATCTTTACACCAAACGCAGATGCACAACACGGAACACATCAACATTCAATTATATATTTTTTTAAATTTCATTTGACCCATTGGGCACGCTAAAGCTATTAAGCCATACTGTCTTGTCTTCGGTTTTGTTTTTTCAATTCATGTCTAACTATAATAGTTACACTCAAAGTCTAGTCAAATCCAGTCATGGCTTAGTGGCGATCCAGTTGTGGCGATTTTATTATAAGCTACAATGGAGTTTTGAAAGCAACATGAAAAGTCATGTTTCACCACATGAGCGCTGCATAAAATGGTGGTGTTTTATTCATAAAGTGCCGAATCACAAGCGCGAGTGTGGGAAAATGATATAATGTGGGAAAATATGACTTTTCGTGTTGCTTTCAAAACTCCATCGAAGCTTTATAGTAAAGTTGCCACTACTTTACTAAAACATGACTGGACTTGACTGACACGGACTGTACATGACAAAGACTAGAACTCAAAGAACAATATATACCGAGGCTAGAACTTGACTATAACTATAGCTACGAGGCAACTTATTTAAATTTAATTTTTCAAACTTGAAAATAAAGAACACTTGACTCTGGAAAATGCTTAGAATACGACGCCAAAACCGAAGAAAAAAAAATCTCATTAATTAATGTTTCTTATTTGTATGTTCGATTTTTACGAAGTAATAGAATTGATTGCCTTCCTTATTTGTTTTGTACGGTTATGGCAGAATTATATGCTTAACTTTAGTGAAATCTAAGGTTATGAACGGCGACCAGAGCCCTATGACTCTGCAAGGTACCAGCGATCCTGAAGAAGCAGTACTGATGGATCCCATAGATCACGAACGGTGTAGATACCCATATTGCATAGTTTGGACCCCCATTCCAGTGCTAACGTAAGTATCCTAGCTGCTTTTATAGAATAAAATTAATCTTAGTTTAAAAAAGTTATAAGTGGTGCTAATTTTAATATTGTGTTCTCATATGCACATACCTACCTACTTTTATTGTTAATTTTACACAGATGGATGTTCCCATTCCTCGGTCACATGGGTATCTGCACATCCAGTGGAGTTATCAGAGATTTTGCTGGACCTTATTTTGTGTCAGAAGACTTGATGGCGTTCGGGAACCCTACGAAATATTGGCAGCTATCACCTCATAAAGCTGCTAATGGTCAATCTGGCTGGGATGCAGCAGTTGCTGAAGCTTCTGAAATTTATAAAAAGAGAATGGTGATAAACTTGTAATGTATACTAAAAACTTTATTGATATTTCATACATTTTATTTTGTAACTGTTTGTCTCTATTTGTTGTTATTTTTGTTTTGTTCCAAAATAAAATTATTTTCTATCTTTTTTTCTTTCTAATTGAAGATTGGTTTGCATTTCACGATCTCATGTGATATAATGTGTGATGTTTGTGTTTTGTACATCATAATGTACAAGACTACTAATTTAATTTATTTACTAATAACTGCTATTAAAGAAAACTTCAGTTTCATTGTCAGTCCATCCATAGATCCAATACAATTTTTTTTAAGCTTTGATTATTCTTACAACATAATACATTACATACTGCTTTTTTCCAGCATATCATATTTTACGACAACTGTCACTCTCACGTTGCAACAGCTCTCAATATCATGAACTATGGAGGCTGCAAAAATTGGAACATGGTCAAACTGGCATTTTATATGATACCATACTCAAAATATGTGAGGTAAGTAATTTTATCTAGCTTCTTCATGTAAAGTCAACGCTCAAGGGTAATGTTCACATAAATAATAAATAAAATCATTTAACAATAAGTTGCAGTAGAGAGTAATATGTTAAAGTGAAAGTAATAAATCCAGATATTATATATACTATCCAACCATTATGTATAATATCTACTCAATTTAGACAAGTGATAATTGACACAATTAATTACATTAAATAGGTATTTTATATAATATCTTGGTAGACATGGATAAAGTAATGAAACAAGTTTAGATGAAGGTTGTAAAGAACGTTTTTCAAATGATCTGCCATCATTAACCCCTTACAAATCATGGAAATGGAAAGAGACTGTAGCAGAAAGAGAAGGAAGTCTGACCAGATTTATTACAATGACAAACTGACTTGGTATTATGAATAACATCCAGATAAAGCTATTTAATCACTAAGATGTTACATATACACTGTCACTTAGCCTATATTTGGAATGATTTGGCACTATCCATGCCACTAACACAGTTTTTTCCAACACAATGTTGCTTTAGAACGAAAAATAAATGATAATATTTATATTTTAATCACTAATTTTTGTGTTGTTTCAGCTTTGGAGCATTCTTTAAGACATGGTTACCCTTTGTAATAATAGTAGCCATTATATGTGGACTCGCTGCCCTCTTATAAGTTGGGAGCCCTAGTTTTCTTCACCAGTATATATGTATATAACTCTATGACTGAGCATTTTATTGTTTTAAATGTGTTGCTGTTTGTGTTACTTTTTTAAAATCCTACTATACATATTATTTTTTAACAGCATTTGCGTAATGGAGTATAATTGAATAGATGCTCACTTCAGGGATAAAAGACTTGGTTGATATAGTGGGATTATAACTAAGTAAGGTGCGACTATTATGTACCTTTATACATCAAAGCATAAACTGTACTGTCATGGCAAAGACAATTCAATAAAATAATATAATTTGTATGATATCAAAAACATTAATGGCCGTGAGCCTGGAATCCTGAGAAATATTTTCAGTACCACACTGCTATAGTACAGTTTAAGCTTCTATGATAGTATCTACCCTATTTTTAAAATAATTTTATTGTCTTTTGTAAGTAATTGTACATTTTTAGATTGTAGCTTTTATTGTATTTTTTTGTCTCTATTTGTGATAATTTATCTTTGAAGTTTGAACTTAAAACATAAAATTTAATGTTTTTACTTAAATATAACCATCTGTCTTATGTAACTAAACATTGTTTTGTACATTTGTTCAAGAGAATTTATTTATACATTAATTCCAAAGAATTCATAATAAGTATAGTCATATTACCTTCTATTTATTGATTTAATTAACAAACTACTTTTTTATATCGATTGGAATTATCAATGCAATGGTAATTTATTCCCTGCTCTTGTATTTTTTAATGTAGGCTAAATAAAAAACCTTTTTTTTATTTATGATTTTCTTTTATTCTAGATAAAATGATTTTCAACATAATAGATTTCCTGATAGATTAATGACAAATGCACTTTTAACCAAACTTCCTCGTTATAATTTTTAGACTATCTAGTGTAGAATAGTTCTATGAAATTTTTACTTTGAGATTATTTACTAGGCAATTACATTTATGATGATTTATGCATAAACAATCTAAAATAAATATTACACTTGTCAATTCTGTTGTCAATATTTAATACCACACCTTATCTGGCAGGATTAATATAATACATGTTTTTTTAGTTTATTGTGTTAGAAAAATATATAGGTATTATTTAGTTTCAACAATGATGGCTACAACAGAATCAATCTATACATAATTATGTAAGTAGCATAATCTGTGACAAATCAAATAATACAAAATCTAACTTAAAAAACCCAACTCCATAACCCTTAGGCCAACTAAACACACTGCTCCAATGTAACTGAGGTTTTGGAGTAAACGAAAAATATCATCAATGTATACAACTTTTTAGATTTTTAAAAACCGCTTGATTAATTTTGGTACAATTTATATGGTAGTATTACATACCAAGCAAAAAGAGAACATCAAAAACAAAATCAATCAATCATTCATAATAGGCAGAATTATCGCATAAAAAAATAGTCTAATTGCGAACCTCCTCCTTTTTTAAGTTGGTTAATTAAAAGGAGTTATATATTTGACCTGTACATAAATATAATTATCTGTCCCCATGTTCCCTCACCATCACTAAACTGCCAAACCAACTTTGACAAAATGTTGTTTTTTTAAACTCTAATTTATTGTGTGTAAGTCCCTGGGTATATAAAAATTATAAAAACACAAAATTTTGTTTTTCCGGTCAGGTTAGTTTTTAAACATTTTAGCTGTCTATGTACCTATGCATGTTTATGTTTACAACAATACAATTTTGTTGGACAATATGTCCATTGATTCATTATTATGCTTCAGGCTACATATTTCCTTCATTTATGGTTATTTTTTTTAGGTTTATAATTTTACACACTTTGTAGCTTGTAACAGTTTCATTGATACAAAATTTATGTTACAGGGCATTGAAATGACACTGCTTAAAGCTTACTTACCTACAATTTATCAATTATTGACACAGTAGCCATAACACTCAAATACATAATCAAAGTAAGGCTTCTTTGAAATAATACCATTTGGTTAACATTCATTCAAAACACCTTTTTCTATTGTGAAATCATAATCATAGCCACTCAAATTAATCTTACTCATTGCGACAATACTACTTATTTCTGATGCAAACGAATCCTTGCTAGATGCGAGTTGTAGTTCCTTCGACATTCTGAATGGAACACCTTGCAAGTAGTGGAAGGCAGGGTCCATTAAAGGCTTGTTAACGACGGCGGGCGCGGGTGGCGCAGGTCGTTGGTACGGAGACGATCCACCGCTCACGTTGGGATACAGCCCTCCTCTTGGTGGCATTGGTGATGGATTTACTACCACAAAACCGTCTGCTGTAGCGCCAGGAATCGGAGGAGTCTCATCTTCAACTGGCGACGACCTTCGTTTGCCAAATATTGATGAAAACATTTTCAATTGCTTCTAGTATTTGTGAATAATGGTACAAAAGTAAAAAAATGTGAGTCAATTGCGTATAGTTTAAAAAATATTCTTTGTTATCTTATATTTCTTTTTCAACAAAACATAGCGCTCATGAAATGACCACAGATATCTCTGTCTGACAAACAGATGACTAATTTTGTTTTTTTTTTAATAATTTGCCCCTTCATGGGCAGGACAAATGACTAAGGTAAGGTAAAGTAAGGAAAAGGAACGACGGAGTACGAAAACACTGTTTTTCTTTCATCAACCATAGCACGTTTGTGCATAGTGCCATGTTTGTGCCGTGTTCTTTCAATCTGCTCAGACACGTCCACAGCATCCACCTTGGACCCTTCATCAAATTGATTATTATTTGTCTGAGGAATTCACAATCTACTTGATTCTAATAAGAAAACTTTTTGGTGACACTGCTTTTAAGGGTATGTACTATTTTGTCTGATTCGCACAGTATTATGTTCATAAGTAAACGGTACGCTAGAAAAGATAGTGTCAAATTCACCTATTAATTCATGAATATGAGCTACTTATTAATTTTCTTCCGGTTCATAGCTGGTACCACACTTTCGTCCGCTACACGATATGCTATTTGTTTCATTGTCGATATGCTTTATTAGGCACATACGTAACTAAGATTATGAAATTTTAATTCTAATATCTTTTGAATCCAACTAGAATGAACTGATAAACATTTTTTTTAATTATTTTGGTCCGTTGAAAGTCTAAACTTGTTTTTTTTTATAGATAAAAAATTCATGTCAATGAAGGAAAGAAGACTGGCAACTTGTCAAAATCTTTCCAAAACACCGTAAAACGCGCATTTGTGATGGATTCAGGCTTGTTTTGGGGCGCTATGGAATTTTAGCTTTAATTAATTTGATCTATGCTGTAAATAACGATGTAACACCACTATTAAAAAATTGTGATAAATTGAAACTGGGTGTTATTGTGTTCTTCGGTTTAGACAAGTACTTTGCAGCCCAGCTGGCCTGAGCAAAGGTACAAATTCAAACAAAACTTCTTGTAAGAACCTATAGGTTTTGTGTATGTGCTAATTCTCTTATGGTAGAAATAGTTTTTCCTTATTCTAGTTACTTGTAATTGTTGTAAACAATTTCACAATGTTGCTGGTCACTGTTCAGCTGCTTCCCACTAATGTTTTAACTATCTCAAATGTAAACTTTTCACTTTCTACAGTCATATTAAGATTTAGTCATCATGTAGATATGTACAAATAATCCTTCAACTTAATGACCAAAACTTAGATCACTTTGATATAGATGTGACACCACTATTAAAAAATTGTGATAAATTGAAACTGGATGTTATTGAGTTCTTCGGATAAGATCTAATCTATAACAGATGCATAGGTCAAATACTTACCAACATATGATGCTATGATAGCTGCACCCTGCGGTGTTACCCACTACATGTTTTCAGGATAAAAACTAGCCTATGTGTTAATCCACGGTTTTAGCTACCTCCATACCAAATTTCATCCATATCCGTTGTGTAGTTTTTGCGTGAAAGAGTAACAAACATCCATCCATACAAACTTTCACATTTATAATATTAGTGGGATAAGAAGGTAAAGAGTATTGTGCAGGTTCCAGATTTCTCTTTAAATATAAATCCAATTTCATCTTAAAACAGTTTCCGGACCATAGACCATGGAAAAGCACAGTTGCTTTGTTTAGAGAATACTTAATGTGAAATAGTTTTCATTTACTATGTATAATATAACTTCGACATCTGTTAGCCATTTGCTATTTTAGGTTTCAATCATTGAGAAATAATTCTGTTTCCAGGTGAACACCGGCATGGCAGATGACCCCGGGAACTCATCACGACTAGGTGAGTGCATATTTTAGGTTTTTTTTTCTCTGCAGGTTCTATACAAAATGTCTCCTTACACTTGCTTGCAAGTGGATGGATGCTGAAAGCTTGCTTGTAAGGGTCATCTTTTTATTTCACTTTTTACATAAGAACTGGTTTACCTAAAGCAATATTACTGTACAGTATTTAAGTATAGTAGCTGAGATTTTTTTATAGAAGAATTACTTTTTCGTTTGGTCCTGACTGTCAGGACAATGTTTTATAAATTTTTTTTTTGGGAAATAGGTACCTACTCCACAAAGTAGGAAATTTTAATGGTATTTTAACATGAAAAATAAAAACACGGATGAACTCGCGGGGCATACCTAGTAAGGAACAAAAAAGTTTCCATGATTGTTTTGTGAGATCTAAAATAATAGTTTCGATAAAATCAATTTCGTATTGCGTCATGATACGACTTTTGCAGTGAAAACTTAAATAGCGGTTTTGAGCGAACTTTTGATAGGGGCGAAACTTATAGGTGGGCGTTACCGACATGCTAATGTGACGTGTGACGTGTTTTAAGTTTTCACTTTTGTCGACAGTTCCCGTGACTGCCAATTTTTTTTATCCATTTATACATACCTACACATATTTTTATATACCTACGTATGTACGTACTTACTTGTTCCGATTGACTGACTGATTCATCGCAGACCTTTAACTGTTTTGTGCTGGACAGCCCTGTTGGTTCATTGGTAGTATGTCTGCTCCAAGAGCTGAAGGGCGTGGGTTCGATTCCCACTCAGGAATAATATGATATAAACAAATGTTTGTTCTGTGTCTGGGTGTACTGTAGGTAGGTATATATTTACAAAAATAAGCTATTTAAGTATTCTATCAGTTATCTGACTACCATAGTCCTAGCTTTGCTTAGTTTGGGGTCATGTGTAATGTCCTACGATATTTATTTATTTATTCTAATGTTTGTCCTGGGTAGGAATCGAACTCACGCCCTACAGCTCTTAAAGCAGAAGTCTAAGCTTATAAAATGATCAATATGTTAAATTCAGTTGCTTTTGTTGTTTATAATCATATTTTAAATTAAAACTGCGTTTCTATCTAAGAAAATTATAGTAAAATTTTGACGTGAAGACGAGACTGCAAAACTAGTGAATAGACTACTATGCATGGAGTACTGTCACCTTTCGGAGGGATCGGTCAAGTGGCGTTGGGGTTTATTGAGAAACGTGCTAAGAAAGTCATAAGCAACGACTCGCTTGTTTAGAAAAAGCTTGTCTGTCGGTTTTCTACCGGGTACACATTGGAGAGTGCGCTTCACCCTGCTCATCCTACTATCGGACAGCCAGGTGCTCTAACAAGCGACACCGCTTCAAAAACTCCAAAAACTCGGAACTAAGCGGTTTGATTCTACCTTCCCCGAGTGGGCGTTCCTCGATTAATATAGTCTGGTTATGTTCAAAGTCGCGAGTGAATCGATTTATTCTAGGCAAGCGTGCTCCATCGTAGACCACATCTTCGCTTAACATCAGGCGAGATGGCGGTCAAACGCAAGCCTATAAATGTTTAAAAAAAGACAGGCAAGATGATCACATGCAAAGAAAAGAGAACCTGGGTGTCTAGCACTAAGAGACGCCAGTGTGTTGGCCAGAAGCGGCTCAAAGGGAGAGGAGTCTTCTCTGTACGCGGCAGTGGAACTAGGTATCTACTTATGATGATGATAAACATTTGCCTCGATTTTACTATCCACAGGTAATTTGTTCTGAGCGTTACGTATGTAGGTACTTACCTATTACAACCATGTATTCACAACAAAAGTATATTATTCTATCAGCTGTCTTGTTCCCATGTTTCGGGTCGAAATAGCGCTGTGTTAAATGTCCTCCGATATTTTAATTATTTATGATATGTTACGTGGCGATCATGACCCATTGATCAGCGCAGTCGGGTCGAAAGCCGAAAGGCGTGGGTTCAAATCACAGCATGAATAGTTGGTTCCCGGTGAAGGTAACCATCGTGAGTAGGTACCTACTATAGACTAAAACCATACTTTAGCATGGTGGTAGGTTACTTTCTAGTACTTAGCCGCTAGCTTCCATGCTCAAGTTAATAATTTATCGTCACTTAACAGCGTGTTCCGGCAGTCTCATTTAAAAGCCAGTTCCCATTCCAGGCTAGGTGCGTTTACCACTTTCAACTACCACCGCTTCACCGCTGAACTGTGGTCATTCACCTACTCTTCAATACGCTCCGTAACTGGTCGTTGATATTAGGGAATATTTCTGATATACATAAGAGTATATTGTGTTAAAAGTTAGAGAAATATTTAAATTAAATCCACGTTACAGTTGTAACCTAAACAACTGTTAAGCGGAAATACACTACAAATATATCTCTTGAATACTCAATAACCATTCCACCCTACCCACTGGAGCTACTATGCCAGTGGCTTAGAGCCTGACTTCTATACTTCAAGGAGCTGGGTTGGGGGAAATGCATGAAACACCCAAGTCACGATAAGTCCTGCAACGACATCCCGACCCCAAGCGGGATGTTGTTGCAGGACTTATCGCCCCCATCTCGAATAAGACACACCTAGCCGACCATCTTGTACTGTATGGAAGCAATAAATATCTTATCCGGTTAAAGGTAGATAAAGATATTTAAAACACGTACATAAAAAAGAATAGAAATGAAACAAACTTAATAGGTTTAGAAAACTATGACACATCTACGGAAAAAAACTTCTTTTTGGTTGAAACAATGACGATGATTTAATGTTATTCGTACATAATTTTAAATATTTATCCGAAATAAATTTAATATCTAAAACTGAAATTCGTAAATAATTTAAAATCTAAAACTAATATTTTAATAAATTACTAACATCTGACTACCGGTATTTATATTCTCTTCTCGCTGCAGTAACCAGTTATTCACGCCGCAGTTGCAGTTGTTAATCCACCATTTCGATTTTTTTAACATAAATAAATATCACAGGACATTACACACAGCGGCACCTGACCCCAAACTAAGCAAAACTTGTACGATGGAAGTCAGATTACTGATAGAGTACTCAAAAACTTTTGTTGTAAATACATATATACAAAACATCCAGACACACATTAGGTTATACCAGAAAATGTTTGTCCTAGGTGGGAATCGAACCCACGCCCTACAGCTTTTAAAGCAGATATACTACCATTAAGCCAGCAGGGCTGACATAATTTTAATATACCTAGTGACACATACGCAATAAAGACAATTCTAACGACATAAAATATAATCCATCAAAATCGGTTGATACGTGCACACAGGTAAAATACAACCCTCATTTTTTGGTTTCGCCGCAGTCGAGTGTGGTGTGTATGAGCGTGAACAGCATCGTCAGGGGCGTCTTGTAGAGAGGCGTGCCCGGCTGTCTCCCGCGTGTTGTGAGGGAGAGTTCCGCGAAGCCGGGGCGGAGGCCGGGGGCTCGTCTCCCGCCGGCGCTCGATGCCGCCAAGGCCATGGGCGCTATCGATTCGATATAAATAGCCCGAGCCCTGCCGCCCCGCGAGCCTCGCGCCCCGCCAGCTCCTACAACACCCACCCCATTCGGGTTGCCTCATTCCGACTCTTTGGAAAATTTATAATACATATCTATACTCACTCCAATGACAAATTTGAGTAACATTTTCAAAATACAACGAGCTTGTTCATTGTCTGATAGTATAAGTATCACGCTTTCGTCGTCCATCGGCAGATCAGGTCAATGTCTAGGGCAGGAGTAGTGGCACGCACGACACAGTGAGGCGAGAAGCCGTGTCTCTAGTGTGCCTCTCTCTCTCTCTCTCTCTCTCTATTTTCTTGTCTCCCCTATTTTTTTAATCATTCGTACTCTATAAGTTTTCGCATACAAATATATTCGACTTTCCAACGATATTGCAATCCCAAACGAAAGCTCCAGGGCCAGAGAGCGAAAACTTTGACCTAAGGCTTCATTATCATGCCTAGTAAAACACCAAAAATCATGACTGCTGTAATTTTGGTAACTAGTCCGACATTACGAAACTTTCGTCCGGAGTACAAAATAAATAAATATCAACATTGTGTACATACACTTAAAATTAAGAAGAAAAAAAGATTCAGGTAAATGTCACAACAATTACAGGTGAAGACAGCATGCAATAATAACAGTAATCAATTCATAATTAATATGAAATAAATGTTAAAGAAACAAGTTCAATAATAATGTAACTTAAACTATTTTATTTCACAACTTTGAAAATGTCCGGTAACGACATCGAAAGAAAGCGACAGAGGACACGCTGCATTACTACAAATAATCTATTTTTCTTATAGTTCTATCACATATGTACATAGGTCAGTAATATTGAAAGGTCAAAGCCTTGATAATATAAACAAGTAGTAGTGCTAACAACCTTAAAAGTGTTTCCCGAAAGTATCATGTTCGTACCCGAGGGAAGCGGCTAACGTGGCAACCCACGGCCCTGCCCCCCCGCGTGCCGCCCCTGGCGTTGGTTCGACGCCCCCCCGACCTTGGGCTCTTGTCCACGTGTAAAACATACCCCTTTGTTTGGTAATCTACATCATCTGTATTGTGTGCCGGCTCTTTACGGGTAGATTCTGCTGGATGCGGGAACAATTTAGACCCGAAGTGTACCGCGGTATTCTAGGGCTTCGTGATTGTTTTTGTCACCAAGGGATTCAAACCCAAATCCTTTCATGGATACCACCGGCTTCAGAGAGAGCTGAGTGGTTATATGGGAATCTCAGCTTGCTCGCCAGCTCAGTGGCGGCTTGTACCCACTAAAACCCCTGGCATGTTCCATTTCAACTGTCATCTCAGTTCCGCTTGCAGTTAGGGCCACGGGGCCACTTACTTAGCTGCGACTACAATAGAACTTGTCCCTCTCGGACACCACCTTGACGAGCTTGTGCTCCACTTGTCATAATTACAGTGTGCGGGACATGTCGCATATCGTTCAACATCAGGGAAATTTAACTGGAAACCGGATTCCTCCGACGCCTTCCCCCAGAATTCCCAGCTATGGCGGCATACAGCGGTTGTACTTCAGTTGTCTGCGTCCAAGTCTTTTTCTAAACATATGGGATGACTGGCAACATCGTCCTCCCTTATCTGTTTTGCTTCCTCCTTCTGTGGTATGACTGCAAATATCAACCATGCCAAGTGTTGTAATATAGGAGCCAAAAATTATAAAATGATTTAGGTTATAAAATTAAAAATAATAATAAATCGATTCAATGGAGCGGTGCGGATGCCGCACTCAGGTCCATCACGTCTACATTAAATGAATCATCGGTTATCGGGTTTATATTATGGATTAAGAATAACGTATTAACTAAAACGTTAAAATTAAATTTGAGTATGTAGTTATTATGTTTTGGCTTTGTTAAGTTTGGGAAACCACATTTTTTTGGCGATTCAAAGAGGTTTCGTCGCACAAAAAATTGCAACAATATTTGAGAACACTTGCCAAATTTATTTGCTTTGTTCTTGATTTCCTACATTTGCAAAATTGTCTTCTTCCATTAGTTTCCGGTGACGATGTTCATAATTCTCATCTCCAACTGCTGAAAGGAAAGCCTATTCAGCAATATTTATTATGTTTGGAGAAATGCCAACACCACCCTCGCATTGGAGTTCAGCCTTTTCAGCGCTTTTTACATTAGTTTCTTATGGAACGTTGTGATTTATGTTTTAGCTACAATTACTGTAAAATAATAATTTCGTCAATCATAAGGTATACTTACAAGGATTCCTTATCGAATTATCTGTTAGTAATATATTTAGGAAAATAATATCGAGTGCAAGCCAAAGCTAATTCCCCTTCCATGCTATTTGGAGTTCAAACATTTAAAATCTTGATTTTTGTTAATGTATTTTAAAAAATATTGCAAAGATTCAATAGATATCGACTAAATGAAAATCAAATGTTTTTTACCTCATTCGCACGTCATTATAATTATCTGATAGTTTACCATGTATCAAGATAAATAATAAACTTTCCAATTTCCGGATTAGATTCTGAAACGATATCGCTGCAGACGTCACCACGGCTTCTGATTTCGATACCAGAGATTTTGATAAAATTTTGTAGGTGTTTCATTTATTTATTATTTAATTAATTCATTAATAGCTTAAGAGCTACATAAATGCACGTATATTTTATTCAATGGTTTTGAAGGATTGGTTTACAAGGAGATCTTTTTCGCTGTGCTTACAAGCCAAGTAGGTATTTTATTAATAGCTTTCGAGTTACATAAATATATATTTTATTTGATGGTTTACAATAATGGCTTACGAGGAGAGGGGTTTTAGCTGTGATTACGAGCTAAGTCGGTATTTTATTAATCTCTTACGGTTTACTTAGGTACTTCAATAATGACTTGCGTATTATTACTATCCATTTAGCTGATAAGTGAATAATTGTAGTCCCCTCAGTTGCTCTAATTAATAAAAATTTGGCATCCATCATAATCTCATCCATAAATAATATTATTCAAAATGTATTTTTGTATGTTCCGTTTCATCGTGAATCCTGAAACAAATACATATTTTTTATTTGCATGAAACTAGCTAGTAACAAGCTCGACGGGGATACAATATCATGACGTTTTTCATAAACGATGTTTATATTTGTCCAACCTTTTGCTTCCACGTCATACTTATCTTATAATACAATATTTTGCTGTTCATCAAGATTACGCAAGTGTTGAAAATGTTGTGTTCTCACGTCACCTGTCTCATGTATTTGTTTTGGCTTAGAATGAGACAGCGCACGTGTGGTTCATAATCTATTTTACATAATTATCTTATCTCTTAATCAGTCACGCTCTTCTAATCCATCGAATCGATGTGATAAGATTTGAAAAGGTAAAGCCGCGTTTCCACCAGACTCGTGCGACTTCTTGGAACCGAACCGTACGTGGCTCTGGCTGAGTCTAAAATTCGTCAGCGCGACTCGCCCGCTCGTATATCTGAGCGATGTTTTAGTCTGGACGAGCCTTGATATGTGTTTAATTATTATCAGGTGTAAAACACTAACTAATTATGCTTGTTGTAACATCTATAAGACTGTTTCACGATTTTATCAAGTTAGACTTTTGATCGATCGTCGTTTGTCAACGTCATGTTATCCAAACCTACGTAATCTGGAGAAGTTATAACAGGGACTGAAAATTGACAGAGTATCTCGGCAAAAATCGTGTCACTCACAGCTAGCTGACAAGAGTCTGTTCACAGATTAGAAAAATAAACAGTTAAAATGTTGCGTGAAGCTTTATAAATTTTGCTTGTCTTACAAGAACTGCACGCTCACAAACACCCTGACGCATTTGTGTGGCTAAAGTTACCTACATAGCTCGAAGTATTATTAAGCTGAAGTGGCAGTGGGCCGGTCACATTTCTCGAAGAATCAATAACCGGAGGGGTAGATGAGTTCTATAGTGGAGACCACGTTTAGGCAAGCGTAGTGTCAGACACCCTGCGGCCAGGTGGTGACGATCTGCGTAAAGCGGAGGCCGAAAACTGGATACAGAAAGCTGTCGACCGTGCTTAGTGGCGTGCAGGAGAGGCTTACGTTTAGAAGTGGACAGCAAAGGGCTGATGATGATGATGTATGACCTTGACTTATCTGTATGCGTGTAGTTCTTGTCAAAGAAACAAAAAAGTTTAGTTTAGTTCTAAGGCGTCTTTACTTATGTACACGACATGTTACTTGTTGTTTTTTCTAATCTGCGGGTCTTTTAGAGAGAAGTGGTGTTTAGGGTTTTTTCAATTTATTATAAAATAGGATTGCGTTCGATCACCATTTAGTCTGAATATGTTCAGCGTAGATTCAGTCTACGATGAAGCATGCTTACCTAGAAGAAACCGATTCACCCGCGACTGTCTTCAACCCAGATTGTCGGCATCTCAGCATAAAAACTACAAAGTATATACTTACTTTTTGTATTGGCTTTCTTGCCAGCTCCATTGCTTCCTGGTGTTTTAGGCACTTGCTTAAACGTGCATAAATTTAATCTGCCATAGTGTTGCTTACCTAGCAGATCCGATTAGTTGGTGAATGGTACATGTATGTAGGTGCAGAACGTATCATATCAGTTGTTGATTTATTAATGCACTCGATAACGATATCGCCGCATAAGGAAATTTCCACGCCTGACAGTTACGTTACCAGCCAGCAATTCGATACTTTAGGACCAACTCAATGCCATACATACTTGGCCATGCCTGACGCTCTAATGGTTACCCATGACTAGGTGTTACTTGCTCTCGCCGATAGAGATAAGCGATGATTGATTCACATAGTCTCGATCACCGCAAACCAATGAAATAAAACGAGATCCAGGATACAGGATGCTTTTTTTTTCTCTAAGACAGAGGTGCGTGCCATGGAATACGAATCTAGGACTTCTAAATTGGAAGCCAGTCTCCCAACTAGGCTGCCGAAACTTTAAGAATCGTACAATAAGTTTTTGTTCAGGATGCTCACATGTCGAAATTCATTCATCCGGAAATCTGTTATGTCATCTAGACAGGGTCTATGTAATTAGCGTGGTTTAGCGGCAGCAGTTCAGTGGTTAGACCATCTGAATAATAAATAATGTGGTTAGACCCTGCACAACGGCTGATTACTACAAGTAAAATGCCAAGAATATGTAAATAGTTTCAGCAAACACATATTGAACTAGGTTTTGCGCGTGGCCTCTCCCGCAATGTTGTGAATAGCACTTTGTAACAAGTAGACAAGGACATATCTATCGGCGAGATAACTTAAAAAATTGGATCAGCCATTCTATAATCAACCTCATTTTTTTAATGTATAAGTGATGAGGCGAACCATACGCTCTCCTAATTGTAAGAGATAACGCATTTCCATGACCATTGCAACGATACACAGAATTGCAGAACTTTGAGTAACAAAACAAAGTCCAGGACATCGCTGCTTTGGCGTTCAATTACTTTGAGATTTTAGATGGTTAATCTCAACAGCCCTGTAATTTCGCTAGCTGTAGTATCCTTCAAACCGGAACGCAGTAATGTTTACACACTACTGCTTGACGGCAGAATGGTACTACGATGGTACCTGGAATAGTAGAATAAACTTTGCTTCTGAATAATGTGTGTAATCATACAGTTACACCTGTCGGGTTCAGTACTTTACATCTTTGTACACAACACCTTATTTTCCCCGAGAGAGTTCATTTTGAATAATCGGTGAAATGAAGTATATATCTTCTATAGAAATCGTACCCCAGTGAGCTCATTGTGTCGCATATAAACTGCCTCGGGTATTTCCCTGTAATATTTGAAATATACAGTGGCGGATTGACACATTTCTCAAGTATAGGCTGTTAAATATTTGCCGCCCTCGTCAACTGTCAGTACCTAGATTATTTTTACAGTCCACTAATTTAGTTCAAATTCCACAACAAATAGTTTTTGGGTATATTTCCTAAAGTTATTAGGTGCATGTTCAACAAACATAAATTAAATCGATAAAATTATGTTTAAATTTTTGAACCGTTTAAAACAAAGAATGAATTAAAAAAAAGAATTAGCAATGATGACTCAGTGGTTAGCGTGGTCGGTTTACACGCTGAAGGCCGTGGACTCAAAACCCAACAATGAGCTTAAACTGTTGGTGAAGGAAAACATATATTAGGTATTTTCTAGTACTCGGCTGGCTAACCACACTCAAGTTAAAAATCTGTCGCTAAGCACCTAACGATGTGTTCCGGCAGTCTCACTTGAGGTCACCTAGCTTGTCAACCATTTAAAAACATTTGAAACAAAGCATTCTTGTCTTTGCAATATTTTTTCGTTCAGCTAATAGACCAAAAGGCACGCAAACCATTCAGTTTGTAGTCCTTAACGAATAGTCTTGCTTTCATTTGGAAGAGTGTGAAAGGTGTATCCCCAAATTTGCCGCCCCTAATATCTGCCGACTCAAGCCCGCTGGTAAATCCGCCACTGGAAATATAGTTGTCTTTAAAAAGCCTTGGACCTTCGCGGAAAGTTCTGACGGAGCGAATTGAAACATTATGACTTTACTCAATAATTCTTTCCGCCCCGAGTAATAAGCAGCGTAGGTATCTATTGAATAGGAAACGTCGTAAAAGCTGTTGACAACGTATTTTGAGAAGACATTATTCTGCGTATTTGTTCGTGCCTACAAGTTTTTTGGCGAAGCCGGTCTAACGTACTTCGAATTCCTTATTCCATCGTATAAAGAATTCGAAATAGAGAGAGAGGTATTGGAAATGTACCACCTTGAATTGGAGGATGGCGATTATTTACTAACCGACTTAAACAAAAAGAATTCGGTTGTATTTACCAATTTGAAAAATTCCAATAGAAATATTATTAAAATCGGATCAGTAGTTTGATTTTTAAAACGAAATAACTGGAAAATATTAGGTCTTTACGTATAAAAATTCCCGTTTATATGAAAAAAAATCAAAGGATTTGTTTTAATGTTTTTTATTTCTATTAATTAAAACCCACGCAATCGCTATATCTTTTTTAACACAGTGGCAGTTTATTGATGCCGAAGTTATCCAAATTCTGGAAAAAGTAGAAGTCTGCAGGCGCTAGCTCTGGTAAGTGCGGCGGATGACAAAGAGCTTCCAACCCCAGTTCTTGCAATAATCTCTTTTTACCAAGTAAACGAAATTGCGTACATTGATTTCTTGTGACTTTTCAGCGGTGTTAAAGGGCACTCGAAAAATTCCAACGAACTACCATCATCAGATGATGATGAAGCCGGAAGGTGGGCACCGAGACTCGGTAATAAAACCATGTGACCTAGCCATGTTTGGGCTTTGTGGAATAGAGTGGGATTATACTTGCGTAAAAGATGTGTATTTAATAAGTCTAAAAGCGCTCTTTATTTTAACTTTGAAAGGCAGGAAGAAACTTACGGTACTAGTACCTACTGCGCTAAGTAATTCTCGAGAAACCCAAAAATAGGGCCTCTCGGCCCAGCATCGGAGCTCGAAACAAACAAATGAAGAGTGTGAGCACCTAAATCTCGGAAATCACGGCAAGATGACAACAAACAAGGGAAACGAATCACCGAAGAGTCCGCTTGTTGTGACTGTCGTTGTTTGGATACGGAAGGTCAAGGGCGCTTTTGGGGAGGAGGCGGTCGGGGGTGGGACGAGGGCGCGCGGGGCGCGGGCGCCATGGGCGGGGCTCGGGACAGAAATAGACTCGGCAACATCGTTTGTCAACACACGCCTACGCAGCGCGCCGGGGGCAGCGGCTCGCACCCCCGCGGGGGCAGGTGCTCCCTCGGAACTGCCGGGGTGAAATTTGCTAAATTATGTTCACAATTTAGAGTGTTTCAAGCTAAAATTCAGAGCGTTGTTTTTGACGGATTGATGTAATGTGCCGCTTTGTGGATGTCGAAAGCTTGCGCCGAGTTTGTTTGAGGTTCCCTTTGTCGGGTGTGCTCGGGTTTTAATTATGACTTACCCAGTTCATTTGTTCCCTAATATTCCTAAGGTTTCTGAACGTTCTATATGGTTTATTTTTATTTATTTTGCCACCACATCAAACTATACAAGTTTGATGTGGTGGCAGGAACTCAGCAGTGGGCGATTACGGGCTGAAAATGATGATGATGTACTTGCATTGCCTACTGTTGCACACATACTGTACGTGTACGTTATACATGTGTGTTTGGAACTGGGAATGTTTGCCTATTATCGGGCATTCCAACAGGTGGAGTCCTTTCCACTGATCGCCCGGCCATAATGGAAATTTTACACGATAGGTAGGTAGCTGCCTGAAGTACTTTTTTTACTTATCCTACCAGACCATAAATGTAGACAAAGTCTTTGTACTCTTACTTTAAAGATATTTTTATCTTTAAGTAATAATGTTTTTTTGGAACCAAGCCATCATTTTTTTGTAGGTGACCACAATTTTAAACTAAGCGCTACCTTGGGTCGAATAAAGTGTCGTCTATTGTCTATTGGATGACACGTCACAGCGCCATCTAGTCCCAAACTAAGCAAAGTTTGTACTATGGGAACCAGATAACTGATAGAGTAGGTAGGTTTTGTATTTTTCCTACTAATCCCACTAATGTAAATGTGAGAGTTTGGATGGATGGATGTTTGTTACTCTTTCACGCAAAAACTCCTGAATGGATTTGGATGAAATTTGGTATGGAGGTAGCTGTGTCCCTGGAATAACACATAGGCGGGGTGCAGCTAGTTTTTAAATATATAAAGATCATTCAGACACATAACAAGCATCTATGCTCGTAATGTTTGTCGTGAGTGTGAATCGAACTCACGCCTTACAGTTCTTGAAGCGGATACATTACGACAATCGAGGCTGATTTATTGCCATGTATAATTGTAACTGATAAACCATGTTTGAAGCCTTCGGGCTGACTACTCAGACTAAATATTATAAAAAAATGTTCGCGACGAAGCAAGCCTCAAAGTTCAAGCGCAAATGTTAACATGCAACTTATAGAATATTTGACGTTCGAATGAAAACAAACAGTGGATTCTCCAAGGTAAACATTGCGCAGAGCTTTCCCGGCGTTCATTGGACTTGTTTTTCTAACGGCAATTTGTTAAATGCTTTTCTTATCGGTGCTGGAGCCCCACTGGGAGCGAATCTAGAGCCCGCAACACCAGCATAATGCAAATATCTTGCGAAATATAAAGCGACTCGCTATTACCCGCCGCTACGTCCGCGCGGCCAATTTTGAAGGCTCGTTTTAGAAAACGTCTTGTTTTTTTTTCTGAATAGGGCTATAAAAACTAATGTGCTCAGCTATGCTGACAGCCCCGTTGGCTCTTTGGTGGTATATCTGCATTGAGAGCTGGAGGGCGTGGGTTCGATTCCCACTGAGGGCAAACATTTTGTAAACAAACAAATGTTTTGTTCTGTGCCTGGGTGTTCTGTATGTAGGTATTATAAGTATATATTTACAAAAAAAAAGTATTTATTTATTCTATCAGTTATCTGACTTCCATCACACAAGCTGTTTGGTCCTTACCAACAGGTCGAAAAATTGGCTTCTTCTTACTTGCAAGTAGATTTTACTATATATTGATTTAAATGATTTTATTTCACTGACGCGTACGCACCGGTGCCGCGCATATTTTATTATATTGACAGTTATACTTTTTTTTATTGAGAGGCGGAAGCAGTGTGTTGCCACTGGTATATTTTAATTTTAATGAAACTTTCTATGACGATAACTTGCAAACTATTGATTTTTTTTAATTTTTTTTTTTTTTTGCCTGTCAACTAGCTGTTTGACCACAGCTCACCTGATGTTAAGTGACGGCGTGGTCGAAGATGGTAAAGCACACCTAGCCTGGAATGGAACTGGCTCTCAAGTGAGGCTGCCGGAACACACCGTTAGATGCTTGGCGGCAGATTTCCAACTTGAGGGTGGTAGCTACCCAGCCGAGTACATCGCTACAAAAATAATATTATTAGCTTGCGTCTGACTGCCAACCGGCCTAATGTTAAACGAATTATGCGGTCTACGATGGAGAACTTTTGCCTTGAAGAGACCGATTCACTCGGGCAAGTAGTTCTAGAAAATACAACTTTTAACTTTATCGATAAAATGATTCCAAATATAGTGTCGTGAGATCACAGTTCGGGGCTAGCAAATATTATAATTATACCCTACATACGCCAGCATTCAAGTCACCTAGTAACCTAGATCTGTTCGCGGCGGCTATTAGGTCACCAGCTGAACTGCCGATGCATCCGCTGTGGAGGGAGTGGATCCACACCAAAACGGAAGGGTGCACCCCCCTCTCTTCTCTCTCTACACTCCCACACTTACTGCATATTCGACGTTTCAGAGCACTTTAATATACGTGCTATAAATTTTGGTCTAGGATGTATGTCGTGTTAGTAATAAACTTTTCCATGAACGAAATTGTTTAATAAATAATAAATATCACAGGACATTACACACAGCGCCATCTGACCCCAAACTAAGCAGAGCTTGTGCTATGGAAGACAGATAACTGATAGAAAACATAAATACTCTTTTTTTGTAAATACATACTTATAATACATACAGACCACCCAGACACAGAACAAACATCGATGTTAGTCACACACAAATGTTGGTCCTGAGTGGGAATCGGAACCCACGCCCTTCAGCTTTCGAAGCAGACATACTACCAATGAACCAACAGGGCTGTCAAATTATTATAATTTTCATTCTAAGATTGACTGAAAGAGATCGCTTTTAGATAGATATAACTCTTTATTGTGCACACAATAAGAAGAAAAAGTGCAGACAACAAAAGAACCTTATGAACTAGTGCCACAAATGGCGGCCTTATCGCTAGCAGCGATCTCTTCCAGGCAACCAAGAAAAGAAAAACACGACAGAAAACATAAGAAACAGACGGGAGATGTAACACTAATAAGAAAAATAAATAAAAATAAAACATATAGTAGGTACATAAAAATAATCATAATAATGTATTTAAATAAAACTAAATATTTATATTATTTTTTTTGCGATTGGGTTGCCATTTGTTGTTGCCTAACAAATAAGTTTATTTTCTTTTTCATCTTGAATGTTCAAGGTATAGGTATATCTAGTTTATTTCCGCTTAACAGTCGTTCCAGTTCCAACAGTGATGAGGACTCAAATTAAAATAATTTGACACAGCTTATTAATTATAATAACCTAATCTTAGTTAAAATCTAGAACTAATTTGACATAAACTTTAAAATATACTTAATTTGACAAAAATTTAATTAAAATAACTAAAAATCTAATTAAAATAATTATAAAACTTAAAATCCTCTCTCTGCAGTAACCTCTTTGTCGACACGTGTTTCGCCTCTACACGAGGCATCCTCAGGACGTGTTGACTCCTCGAGGGCTTGGTCGAGACATTATAATAATTTAATAATTTTATTTAGGTAATTTTTAGTGTGCACTATAAAGAGTCAAACGATCAATGGTTTTGTACAAATTTTCGCCAGAATTAATTTAAAAAAAAACACTTACGGATTATAAGGCAAATTAGACCTTCAAGCATTTTAAATGACTCTATGAATAGGCGTCTGCCCACCGGTATCCTCCTCTAAGATCATTTCTCTTACATAATCTGCCCCAAGGCGTTTGACAACCTCTCAACAAAATGTCACAAAGGCATTCGGTAACTTGTAAACGTGAACTGTTTCCCGTGTTGGACGACCTGGTGGGCGCGCGTACGTTGACAGAATTTAATAACAAAGTGGGGGCTGGAAACTCGCGTGGGCCGTGAAAACTGACTCGCCTTACTTCGGGTTGTCATTTTCTGAGGGTCATTTTTGAGCCGAAAACAATAGTATAAATCTTTATTGTTCCCACTACAGAGCGACGTCGTTTCATGGTTAACGTTCCGAAAACCCGTACGAAACGATTTGAATCTACTTTCATTGTTCGAACGGCTAAAGCGTGGAATACGTATATCCGAGTGGGTGTCCCCTGTTAGATACAATCTGGGTGTCTTCAAGTCGTGAGTGAATATAGGCAAGGCAAGCTACGATGGAGCCTTCGTAGATCGCATCTTCACTTGACATCAGGTAAAGCCTCAAGTGTTTGAGTCCTTTAAATTCCTGTGAGAAGCTCATTCCACATCGTAACAGCTCTCACTGGGAAAGAGGAGCTATAAAAGGAGGTTTTATGCGCGGGAACATTGGCGGATTGGCACATTTCGTTGTAAATTTTTTGCCGCCCTTGTCAATTGTCAGTTCCTAACTTAGGTTTAGGTTTAAAGAAACTTTATTACTGTCACTTATGTGATAAGAGGGCTTGTACAAAGTAACATTCGATATATTCGATAATGCTAATAGAGAAGTCCTAAAATGTATGGAGTTGACATAAGCTGCTCACGTGACATATCGACAGCTTATGTCAATCCCGTTCTATTTATTCTATTAGCATTATCGCTAATCGACTTTGCACACCCTATTCTGGGTTAAGTATGGTCTAAGCGACGTTTTGCATTTTGACAACTGTACTTCCCACTAATATTACAAATGTGAAAGTTTGGATGGATGGATAGATGTTACTCTTTCACGCAAAAATAACTGAACGGATTTGGATAAAATTTGGATTGGAGGTAGGTGAGATCCTGGATTAACACATAGGCTTTTTTATCCCGAAAACATGTAGAGGGTAACACCGCGGGGCGCAGCTATTAGCAAATAAATACATTTTGATTTTTATTTTGTCTAGACCCCCCTGGTCAGTGACGTTGAGGTACTACTGAGTTCTTATTGTACAATAAAATACTGGTGCACTCTTGGAACCATAGAAAATGTTCCTCTCGCCCTGTCCTTAGAAAGTAATAATAAGTCAATATCACGCGAACCACAAGTAAACTTGCGAAACTGGCGAAACGGCATCAAGGGTTCCACAAATAGAAACGTTGCAAATACACGGGTACTCCCACTGCAGCGAACGTCAGCTATTTATACTAAGCCGATAGCATAATATTGCTTCGTATCGGGACCGGTTACGCGCGGCTTCAGTGCTAAAAATAGCCGCAACCCTCGAGTGCTTACATAATTGTTATTGGACGGAGGCTGTGGTAGTCGGCGCACCCCGCGGCCGCCCTGCGGAGCTCGCCAGTCGGCTCCAGTCAGTTCGCGCGGCTCGGGCTCGGGGAGCGACCGCCTCGCGCCAACCAGAAGGCACTCCGCCGGGTCTAGGGCACTTGTCACGTTCCATGTCGAAGAACGGCCGTGCGCTCGCCGGCTGCTTTGCAGGCTAGACCTACGCGTCCTAACACTCCGAGCACTTTTGTTAAAGTGACGCGTATATTGTGTTTAATGACTGGTAGTCGTTACTGATATGTAGTGAGAGTCACGTGTTTCGCGTGTGTTTTCGAAAGACTTTGCAACGATGTCAGTCAAACCAACTGCTGTTGCTGGCAAAGGTAAAATCTAGTTGAATATAAAAACTTTTTTTTTTTCAATAATTGTATCCTCGTTTCATCCAGGTTATAATATGGTTTGACATAGAAGTGTACTAGCTACGCCCCGCGGTTTTACCCGCTGCATGTTATCGGGATAAAAAATAGCCTATGTGTTAATCCAGGGTCTCAGCTACCTCTATACCAAATTTTATCCAAATCCGTTCAGTAGTTTTTGCGTGAAAGAGTAACAAATATCCATCCATCCATCCAAACTTTCACATTTATAATGTTAGTTGGATGAAGGTTGCAGGTACTATCTCTTGTCAGATGTGTTTTGTAGCGATGATAGCTCAGCGGTTAGCGCGGCCGGTTCACACGCCGAAGGGGGTGGGATTATACCCCAACAATGAGCTTCAGCTACCGGTAAAGAAAAACATCGTGAGGATACCATAGCATGGTGGTAGGATATTTTCTAGTACTCCGCCGGCTAGCTACCGAGTTGATAATCTGCCGCCAAGCACTTAACAGTGTGCTCCGGCAGCACTTGCTGCACTTGCGAGCCAGTTCCAATCCTGGCTAGGTGTTCTTTACCATTTTCAATCACACCGTTACTTAACACCTAGCTTATCAATCATAAAAAAATGTTTTCAATAGCATCCTGGGTATACCATAGTACGTAATATTTTTTTACATACTTACATTTTGTACAAATGAAATACGTACCTGAAAGTAAAGTAATTTGTAGCAAAATGGCAGTTCAATGGCTTTCGATATCTCATTAGTTTATATTTAGTTTAGTATTTACATAAAAACTTATCCTAAAGACATTACAATTTACTATTTACGTTATCGCTTTAAGTTTTTTGCACATTTTACAAAAACATTTATTTTATTCACTTTGTTACACATTAAACGTAGCAGGTTACAGGTTCTAAAGCACTAATTAACTTTAAGCAACGTTTTAAGTAAGTATGTAAGTTCTATGCTCAAAGACCAACTGTAGTGGCAGGTTCCGAGGGTCTCTGGAATTTATTATACTTTTGTTGTTACATTATTTTTTTTATGGTTGCCAGGCTTGGGGGTTGACCACAGCTCACCTAATATTAAGTGAAGGTGTGGTCGAAGATGGTAAAGCACACCTAGTCTGGAATGGAACTGGCACTCAAGTGAGGCTGCCGGAACACACCGTTAGATGCTTGGCGGCAGATTTTCAACTTGAGGGTGGTAGCTAGCCAGCCGAGTACTAGAAAGTACCCTACCACCATGCTATGGTTTCCTCACGATGTTTTCCTTCACCGGTAGCTCAAGCTCATTGTTGGGGTTTGAACCCGCGCCCTTCGGCATGCGAACCTACCGTGCTAACCACTGAGCTATCATCGTTACAAAAGAGAGTCGAGACTTCGGTAATATAAGATCTGTACTATGCAACCACTCATGTTTATGCAAATAAATACATCTTTATCTTTATCGACCACACCATCATTTAACATCTGGTGAGCTGTGGTCAAACACATAGCCTGACAAGCATAAAAAAAAATTGTAAAAATTATAAGGATAATTAAAATTCGCCCAGCCACGAGAAGCAGGCTTAATTTTGTTAAATTAATTACAATACCGTGGACAAAATGAACATCACGCTGGAGTTCAACGCACGCGTGTCAAGACAATGGTCACAAGACACCGCAATTTTACACTTTTGATTTAACCATTGTTTTCTATTCTTGTACGGCCTTGGATTTTTCACTCGTGTGGGCAAAATCTTACAGAAACCGCTCGTGTAAACAGTCTTTCGTCTGTCGAAGGTTACGAACCTTATTCAGGAGAAATAGCGGCTTACAGGTAGAGAAGCTTGATAGGGTGTACCCAGAAGATTATCTAAGTTAAGCAACGGACGATTTAAATAAATAAATATCGTAGGGCTATACACACAGCGCCATCTGACCCCAAACTAAGCAGAGCTTGGAGTAAATTGATTCGCTGCCCGTTTGGGTGTGCCTCGATAGATCGATCTAGATGCCTTCAAGTTTTCTTCTAGGCAAGCGTGCTTCATAGCAGATCTTCGTTTAACATCAGACAAATACAGATATTTTATTGATTATATTTTACTTGGTGGTTGATTTTCTTAGCAGGAGGTCGTCTAGGTAGGTACCACCGCAGTACCAGTTATTCTGCCGCTAAGCAGTAGTGTGCAAACATTACTGTGTTCCGGTTTGAAGGGTACTGCAGCTAGCGAAATTACTGGGCTGTTGAGACTAACCATCTAGTCTCAAAGTAATGAGTGCCAAAGCAGCGATGCCCTGGACGTTGTTTTGTTACTCAAAGTTCTGTGTATCGCTGCAATGGTCATGGACAGGCGTTATCTCTTAACATCAGGAGAGCGCCTCGACCGTCTCATTACTTTTACATAAAAAAAAAAAAAAAATTGATAACACCAAATTTATAGGTCATTTTGCCATTCATATTTAAAAGGACTTGTCTAGGATGACTCGACAGTATAACGGCATGTCTAGGACAATGTACATATTTTTGGTGACAACATCAACAGTTTCAAGAGGTCTTTGCGATCGCTTACTGACAAAAATTAACATGTAAATTGAATAACTATATGTTTTTATTTTTAATATTTTTCGAGGTTTTTTGAGATAATAAACATATGTAATATTAAAAAAAAACTAGGTTGCCGCCTACGAGGCCGGCTGCGAGGCAGGGCTCAAGCTGCCGGTGGTTAGGGCTGCAAAATGAGGGACCTCCTGACAATGCGCAAAAATTTATTATAAAAAAATATTTAAACCTCCTCACAATTTAACATTATTATTGTTATTTAATTATTTCTTTGACATTTAATTTTATATTAATTATCAATTGATCATTGTTATTATTGCATGTAATTGTAACCTGTAATTGTTGTGACATTTATCTATATACTTTTTTCCTTCTCACTTGTAGTCATGCGATAATGTACACAACGTTCATAAAATAAATAAATAAAATAACATTAAAAATGTCAAGTCAATATTATTATATGTCAAATATAAAATATGTATGTCAATAAAAAAAATACAACTACTTACTAGTAATTTAACAATATCTTATTTTAAAATAATCGTTAAAGTCATAAAACAAGCCTCTCTCGAAGCCAAGATTTTAGCTGTATTTATCCATGTTTGTACCAGGTAGCCCAGTGCACCCAGCACTGGGCTACCTGGTAAATGAACTCACGACGACGAGGCGCGATTACGGACAAACGTAAAGACTTAAATAAAAAAAAATATATTGATGAGTAATTCTATATCTATCGATACTTCCTTATTACATGCTTAATATGCAATAAAAATATCCGGCCGTGCGCGTCTATTCAATCCAGGGTTATTGTTTACAATTATCAAGCTATGCGAATGGATTTAACTTCGTTACAAGCCAGGACGCGGCCTAGAGTAACGGCAAGCTAAAGCCGTGGCAAGCTGTGATGAAAATGCCGCGGTTAGTAGTGCCGAACGCGGCTATACACGGTGAAGCATCTTTTAACATGAATAAAAAATACAAAAACTTTCCAAAACAATTGTAAAGGAAATGGTTAAGGTATGATTACTAGCAAATGAGGTTCAACTCCAAATATGTGGAATTAACCTCGGACGCTTCTGTAGGTAAGGGTCACGATGACGAGGCAGTTGTTGTCATACCAACTGTTGTGGAATCTGTGCCATTTGCATAGTACCTGGTACTGATTCTGTGCCATTGTCCAACCTCAACCCGATCCTGAGCGAAAGGTCGGAACGGTGACGTCATTTAGATCGCGACACTTCTTTTACATTTCGATGACCTGACCCCGATACCTCGTGGGGCTTATTGTGACCAAAAAAGCAATCTGAAACGCCAAAAATTCTAAAAAACAAGCATCCAACAGAAACTTAAAGAACTTGAACTGGAGTTCTGTGTATCGCTGCGATGGTCATGGACTGGCGTTATCTCTTACCATCAGGAGAGCGTCTCGTGCGTCCCATTACCTTTACATTAAAAAGAAATTGTCTTCTCCAATTCCAGACACGGCTCCCACTTACGGTACACAACTTAAAAAAAAAATATTGATTTATTTTATGACGTGTACAGTATCGCATGACTAAAAGTTAAAAGGAAAAAAGAAAGTATGCATACATATAGATAAATGTCACAACAATTACAGGTGCAGACCGCGTGCAATAGTTACAATAAAATTAATTCATAATTAATACAAAATTCCACAACACAATACAATTACATTTATACATGTTTTACTTAACTGGTCTTCGAAGCGTCCTAAATAAAGTTATCCCGTGACGTCACCGATGACGGGTCACCGCTGGCGTGTAACGTGTCGCGTGACGCCACACAATTACCCCAAACTGTTATTTTGTACTTATTCCGACCCCAATCGAACACGGTTCTCCGAAATGGAAGTAGGTTCCGACGAGAGCTAGTGGTTGTGGGAAAATTACTGGTACGCCCGCGCCGGTGACTAACGTTTTTTTATATAAAAATCGATTATAGATTAATACATTTTTGGGTTTATATTGAAAAAGTTACTTCACAGAACAAATTCAGGCAATTGCCTGAATTTGTTCTGTGAAGTAACTTTTTTTTGACACTAAAATGTCATTGACGCTTTGTTTTGGAGCATGGAGCATCCGATCACTCACTTCTTCCAGCTTAACTGTAAAGCAATGTATATTATTTCATTGACATTTTCATTGTATTGAAATATTTTATGACTTTGATATTTTTAAAGTGAATGGAAACATGATCTGTAACTTTTTTTTTTTTATTATCATAGGACATTACATACAAAACTTTGGTGTTATCAATAAAAGATTTGTATTTGACTAGAATTCGTTGTACCACAGGCTTTTCGGTGTTTCGTGAGGTAATTTCGAAATGTTAGGAGAATTCAATGGCTAATGTAAGCCTGCCAACCAGCATCAGGCTAGCGTGGTGGCACATCGGCCATAACTCTTCGAGGGTCTTTGCTTAGCAGTGGCATTTTGCAGAAAAAGAAAATCAGAATGTTTACGGCCATTAAAATTCTAGTTGTACCTATTTCCGAAAAAGTTGTTAAACGTGTGTTGTCTGACATTTAATGGTTCCTCTGGGAATGAATCAATGTATCCGGAAGCAGTGTCTCTGTGTGAAGGGCGCGCTTGACGCACGCGGCCGTCTGGCGGCGCGGGCGCCGGCGATCCCGCCGGCGCGGGCGCGGTGAATCACGCGCTCCCGTCGCACCTGCGCAGTCAATCTGGAGATCGCCATTTCGTTTCAGCCAGTAAACACTGTCAACATGCCGTGCATCTATAAAGTTTCGATAGCGTAGTTGGGAGACCGTCGGCACGCACCTCTGTTGTACCTAAGTTGTGTGCGTATTGTCGCTAACTTCAAACATTGGAGGAAAATATCGTGAGGAAACCTATGTCTGAGAGTTATTAAAAAAAAGTTCTCGATGATATGTGAAGTCTGCCGCGCTTGGTTAGCGCGGTGGACAACTTTGTAGCTTTCTCACAATTAATGGTGGCCCGTCAGTGGGGCAGTTTATAAAAACATGGTTAATTCGGTTTGTTCGTGCATCTAGGTATAGAACAAGTAGAGTTGTTTTTTTTTAAACTATCAAACACATGATTTAAAGTCCTGCATAGTCCACTGCTGAGCAAAGTCTTCTTTTCTTGTACGCCTCTCAGCGTGGTCTCCACGCTGGCCTACATATGAAGATAAAAGTATTAAGGACTCCAAATACATTTTCCGATGAATAAAAAATGCGTTTCGTTTCCTATAGGTATATTAATAACAATAGTTACCGATTGTCACAAAAATTTCGGAAAATTAGACACGACTACTCAGTTGAAGGAGTTTTTTTCTAAATAATAAAGTGTCGGACAAATTCTTCATAATCAGCCTGGAATTACGTCTGTTGTTGGTAATAAATAATGAGCTCGTTTAGCTTTAATGCTATTATTATTTTCTTCAGTTGAATTGTTGTTGTAAGAAAACCTAAAAATTATGTTACTGGAACAACTGTGGGACTAACCATCGAATGTCTCGGAAGTAGTGAGCGTCAAAGCAGCGATGCCCTGGACTATGTTTTGTTACTCAATGTTCTGTTTATCGCTGCAATAGTCATGACCACAAGTTATCTCTTACCATCAGGAGAGCGTCTCGATCTTCTCAATAATTAAAAAAAAAACTGATACTATGCTTCTTTCAAATGTATGGGTAGGTATCGTACCCACGTTCTACAGCTCATGAATCAGAGTTCCTGCCGAATGAGCTAAAAGAACAGATTAAAGAACACCACAATCAAAGAAGAACTGGAGATTAACTAAAAAAATAACTGTAGAAGATTGTGAAACCTTCCAATTATTGCTTAAATGAGGTTTTTGATCTGAAAATCTAATATAGTCAAAAAATATTTTTTAGATTACACGTAAGAACAGAAAACTTCCTAAAACGGTAAATCTACAGCTAAAACTGTAGAGTTGGCTACACTGCTCATGTTATTGCGTTGCCTAATAAAAGAAAAAAATGTGTTAACATTTGTGTATTTTGTAAACTTCTTCCTTCAAGCTTCCCCGACCTTGGCCTGCGATAGTTACCTTTCAAAAGTTTTATCCTTGAATCAATTAGGCAAGTGTTAATCCAAATTTAGCAGCTATTCAGTCGGACAATGGTGACCAACTTCCGGCGGTTATTCTCGGCTTAATCTTGATAAGTCAGAAATAGCATTACTGGCGTACTTTATCCACGTGCATTCTGAATCAACTTTGTACAGTAGAAAATTTAACTCGAAATGTTTTGCGTGGGTCTATTTAAGATTTAACTAAGTGATACAAGATTGTAATAATTATTTATTTAGATCAAATAATGATATTACAGGGCTGTTGAAAGTAACCATCGAATGTCTTAAAGTAATGAGCGAAAAATCAGCGATGCCCTGGCCTTGTTTTGTTATTTAAAACTCTGTGTATCGCTGCAATGGTTAAGGATATGTGTTATCTCTTACCATCAGGAGAGCGTCTCTTTTGTCTTGTTACCTTTACATAGAATAAATATATTAATTACCTAGGGGTTTTTTTAACCCCCGACGCCAAAACGACGGGGTGTTATAAGTTTGACGTGTCTGTGTGTGTGTGTGTGTCTGTGGCATCGTGGCTGTCTCCCAAACGGATGAACCGATTTTGTTTTTTTTTCAAAGGTGCTAAAAAGCTATGTAGTATGAAAAGTTCTAGTCCTAAGTTAAAGTCCTAGTTGGCCACCGCCGCAAAATGGCGGATTACACCTGTTAAATTATATGCCCGCCTGTTATCATACAATATAGTTCAGTTGACCGTATTGGTATGCAAACCCCGTCCGAACGATTCAACAATAGAGCTTTTTCAACCAAACTATAAACCAGTCCGGTTCGCATACTAACGTGGTAGGCTAGTTGACGAAATAAAAAATAAATACAGTATTAACTAATTTCTCAAATATAGTTTGACCTTACCTTGAAATGCAGTTTACATCAAAAGTGGTTGGCTGCGCCACATATCATATTTTCGAATATTCATTTATTATATAATAAGTATTTTATCCACCCTCATACACGCACACAAAACACATCTTCCTACCCTCACCTTCCTTACAATACCTGCCAGTGTCAAGTAGTCGCGAACTGGCGGTCGTATCGTACGCAATACGCTGTTTACACAATTGTTATCGGTGCGCTTTAAAAACTCAAAAATTCTCAACGCGAGTGCTTATACATCACAAATCAATGTGCGTCTTGTGTGAACTATCATAATTTTGCAAAAACCTAACAACGCACACTGGACAGGACCCGGGTCGTACCGACCAGCACCATTGCTTCTGCTATCGACGGAAACTACAAACAGGTATTTCCCGGCCTCTCCAGTGGTATTAATTTTAAAATTCGCAAATTTACATTATCTATTTTGAGATTTCAAAAACCAATTAAAATTTACCGCGAAACCAGTTAGGAATTTCACGGCGACTGGTGTTCACAGGCACGTGACTGAATGCCTAGCTTTACAGAAAAAAAAATCAAAAATAATCTTTATATTCTTTTATAATAAATACGTTTTTTTTGTTACCTACGCACCGTGATTGATTATTAGATATTTTATTTCATACGTTTTATTCGCACAAGCATATCGCGAATTAATATGCTGGAGCCAAAGATTAATATGTCACAGATTAAATAGTCACAGATAAAAAAAAATGGCAAAACGTCCAGTGCGACGATATGAGTGATATTATTAATGGTGTTTGCCGAATGGGCCGTTAATGCCGTAATATGTCTATTTTAACTACGGGCAGGCGCCGGCGCCCGTCGGCGCTGGTGGATGATCCACGCCGTGAGTAAGGTGGTGACGGAGCGGCGCCGAGCTGGTCACCTCTCGGTAAATATAACCCGGGGCATGGACGTTCAATCTAGTCATTCATATGACAGAAAATCGTTACTGCGTACATTTTTTTTAATATAAAAGTATTGAGACGAACCATGCGTTCTCCTGCAGGCAAGAGATAACGCATATATCCATGACCATTCCAGCGATGTAGTTTTTTTAGTAATAGATAGACTTGCGTTTGACCACCATCCCGCCTGATGTTAAGCGAAGATGCTTTGAGTAGCAAAACAAAGTCCGGGGTTTCGCTGCTTTGGTGCTCATTACTTTGAGACTTTCGATGGTTAGTCTCAAGAACCCGGTAATTTTGCCCTTCAAACCGGAACACGGTCATGTTTACACACTACTGCTTGGCGGCAGAATATCTGGTACTGCGGTGGTATCTACTTAAACGACTTCCTTCTAAGGCAATCTACCGCCAAGTAAATTAGATATGATGAACATGAAGGAAACATAGGGAGGAAACCATGACCACTAAAAGTATTTTCCGGTAGGTTTGGCTGTCATTCTGCAGGCTGTAAAATTATCCAACACAATTTAAAAATAAAAATAAATTTACATTTGATTATATTTTATTAGTCAGTAGGTAGGTACATGAACCATTGCTCGTTCACGTACTGACTAATAAATCAAATGTAAATTTAAATTTTTATTCTATTTATGTATTTTTATCTATTATTTTTAAACTGTATTTTATAATTCATAATTTTATTTTATTGTATATGTATGACTTATGGTCGAGATTAATTAAATTTGAATTATAGCATGGTACTTTCCAGTAGTACTCGACTGGCTAGCTACCACCCTGAAGTAGAAAATCTGCCGCCAGGCACCTAACAGTGTCTTTCGACGGCCTAACTTGAGAGTCACTTCCATTCTAAGTCAAGTGTGTTTATGATCTTGGACCACACCGTTACTTAATATCAGGTGAGCTGTGGTCAAACACGCAGCCTGTCAACCATTAAAAAAATCACTACAGTATGATTTTTCATAAGTTCCTCACTCTTTTGATATGCGCAAATAAATCTTTATCTGTCAAATAATGTGTTCAAAATCGGCCTCATTAAAACATTTAGTAGAACTATCGGAATAATTTTGTTTTGCATTTTTTTTTTAAATGAACTTAGTTATTGGCCGTTTGTTGTCGAGCCAGACTTTGAACTGAAACCTGTATTGCGGCAGACAGCTCTCTCCAAAATGCTAAATGAGTTAAAACATGATAGTTTCGAGTTACGTCATGTATAGCAAAAGGTTTACTCGTATATAAAACACTAGCGGACGCCTCGCGGTTTCATCTGCGTAGTTTCCGTACCCGTGGGAATTCAGGGATAAAAAGTAGTCTATGTCACCCGGGGATAGTGTAGCTTCCGAATGGTGACAGAATTATTGAAATCGGTCCAGTAGTTTCGGAGCCTATTCAATACATAATTATTGAGAATGTTCAGAAGAATAGAACTCTTTTGGAACTCGTGTAAAGAGTCCTCAGCTATCGTATAAAAAATATATTGGAACCAGCACTCTCAGTTATACCCCAGCATCTCTCGTTTTTCCGTTATTTTTGAGGTTTATAATTATTTATAATTATTGAGAATGTTCCAATGACTAGAACTCTATAGAACTCTTATCAGGAAGTGTAGAACTCAATGAATTTCATATCTTCTGACGTCAAATCTGCGAATTTTGATGAGATGCTATGACCTGTAGTGTGAAGTTAGCATCTCATTTTTCAAAACTCAGTTTTGATAGGAAAATCGATAGAACTCTTGTTAAAACTCAACAAGAACTATAACTGCTGGATGCCAATGAATCTGAAGTAATTATTTGAGATGCTAACTTCACAGACATAAATTCATGTTGTCATTTTTCTCCAAAACTACTAGTCCGACTTTGATGCAGTTTTCAGTTATGGGTTCGGGTTTGATTGGTTCTTAGATAGGTGACAATTAATTTTTAACCGTTGTGGGGTTTTTCAAAATTTGTAATTTTGCTTTTTATATTTGTAATAGTGAAAAGGTTTGCGTGTCTGTTGTGAAAAGTTGTGCCGTGTTGAGGTCTGCAAACATGCTGTTCCATTTGTGGAGAATTTCAATTTTATTATTTCTGTTTCTTGTAGACTGTTTCGGTGGCTGTTACAAGTATGATGTACTAACTAATATTTCGTTCGTCACTTGCGGGCGCATTCCAGTGTATGTTTTGAGACAGTTGCCAGAAAATTAAATAAATTCTTCACGCGTGAATCTGTGTTTGATTAAATCCGTGACTAAAATGTACCTACATCATCTACAATTTTTCTGCGCGTATCAACGTTTTAAAATGATTTAAGTATATCGGTTCAACCTCAATGTAATCTTCATTCCTTGTTGACTGTCTTACTCTTTACTGTATAAACATAAGATTAATATAACTGTAACAACTGGAGACCCTATCGGTAACGGCGATCTCTTCTAGGCAAGTTTAGGGCGGAAAAGATACGAGAAGAAAAATGATGATGAGGAAATATAGGGATTTTTTTGTGGGGATTTGAGGGATTCTAGGGATTGTTTGTGGTCGCACTCCTCCGAAAAGGCTCTACCTTTTTTTTTAATTTTTTTAGTATGCATTTGTTAGGTATGAGAATAGGTCGTAAAGTATACCAATTTCATATCAATATCGCTAGCCGCGCTAAGTGATTAGGGATAATTTTTAACTTTTTAACGCAGACGAAGTCCCGAGCGTAAGCTATATACATACTTATATAATTATGAAGAATGTACTGTAAGTATCCAACTAATATTATAAATGTAGAAGTTTGGATGGATAGATGGATGTATGTTTGTTACTCTTTCACGCAAAAACTACTGAACGGATTTGGATGAAATTTGGTATGAAGGTAGCTGAGACCTTGGATTAACACACAAGCTAGTTTATATCCCGAACACATGTAGCGGGTAACATCGCAGGGCGCAGCTAGTATAAGTATTGAGTTACAAAACTTTAATATTTTTTTGAGTACTACAAGCTCTGCTTAGTTTAGGGCTAGATGGCGCTGTGTATAATGTCCTACGATATTTGATTACATCACATCGTGATCCGATCGGTAAAGATTATTTTGGTTTTGTAAGATTGCGGTTGTATCGTGTTATCTCCCGCTACGTTTACTCATGCGTGTAGGTGTCAGTCAATCTGTCTGTTTGCTTCTTTTTCGCGAAACTCTCGTCGAGTAAGTAGAGGCCGTGACTCCCGTGAGACAGTTAATATAAATAGAGGGGCAGGATTAGTCAGTATCGCGTCTAGACAAGGTTGATCACCCACTTGCGAGCGTGGTGCCGGCGCGCATCGGCGGCGGCGGCGGCGCGGGCGCTGCGCTGCCGGCCCGGCGCGGCGCGGGCGCGTGCGCTCACTTCCTATCCATGACGGTTGTCTTTGTTATATATCTTACTATCTTTGTTTTCTAACGTTTCTCCGACACCGTTAATATTTATTAGTTTGCTATTATTACGCAATTATATTCATTTATTAAAATTTAAACTTTCAAAAGCACAAATCTCATAATTTATTATTTTATTATGTACTTTTGTAAAATGTCCAGGTTTTCTAGTAACTGGCATTTAGTCGCGGCTCCGGTTAATTCATTCGGAAGGGTTATTTTATTACTCCTTGATTTTTTACGTGATTGATCTGTGGTCTTGTTATCTTTTATTGTAATAATGTTATGTTTTTCTATAACGAGTGAGTTTACTTCCCGCGCGCCTCGAAAACGGTGCGCTGTCACAGAATAGACAGCAGAAAATGGAAAATCGGCGCTTAGGTACAACAACCGACGCTCATCTACATGTAACTATTTATAAAAACAGCGTGACTAATTTTAATAAAACTATGCTAATCTACAGATAATCACAGTAGGTGATCCTGTGAAGTTCGATAGCGATCGAATCAAATTTTTTAAAATAAATTGCGCTCGTGGGTTATTCAATATTATTTAAGGTTGCCTGGAAGAGATCGCTTTTAGGGATATGACCGCCAATTTTTTCAGTAGTTTATAAGTCTATAAATTTTTATAGACTTGTCTGTTATGTATTTGACATTTGTCTTTGGTGTTAACGATAAAGAGTTTACCTATCTATTATTTACGGAATTTAACCACAAAACAGTAACCTATGTCTATCCTAAGCAAACATTATAACCATGAAAAGGTAACAAACAGACGGAGAGACAGTTTTGAATCAGCCCTGTTTTTTTATCTGTGAATACATAAATTGTTTTTTTTTTGTAAATACATACAGAACACCCAGACACAGCAAATATTTTGTTTATACCACAAAAAGTTTATCCTGGGTGGGAATCGAACCCAGGATATATCAGTTGTAGTGTAATATGTACGTACGGGTCGTAATAGGTATAATGATATTCAATAAAATAAACATTTGGTATTATAGATTCTCAGAAACCCTATCTAAGAATTGTATCGCTTGCCGAGCAAGTTGTTACAAACATGACCTGTTGTTATTTTATCGATCTTACATTGTTCAGATAATTAACTACTTATTAAAAAAAATAACATCTCGATTGAAACCGTTAACAATTTAGGCCCTAGATTTTACAAGTGAAATGTTCAATTTATTTATAAATAGATTCAAACGTGATCCTTATTATTGTTATTTGATAGGGTTGTATTTTGAAATCGTAGCTGGCAGCATATCATTATTGGATAAGACTGTCTATAAATTCAAATATTGCCTGCGGCTGCACTAAGGGCCTAGCTAGACAAAGTAATAATTTATTGTTACAATACTAGCGACCCGCCCCGGCTTCGCACGGTTGCCATGTAGATATTTATGTGGTGCATATGTACGTATTATAAATGTAAACCTTCCTCTTGAATCACTCGCGACTTGGTCCGCGTGGAATTTACCAAGAAATAATTATGAAATTTTGCAAATTTCTGCACAATTAAAAAAAAAATCTTATTTTTGTTAGTTTATTGTATTATGCTGACGTGAGCCCCTTTTTTTTGTAACTGTATTTTTTTATTTTTTTTGTTTGTATTTTATACACAATAAAATAATTTTCTTTCTTTCTTTCTTCGCAAAGTAACGCCTGAATCAATCAATTATCTACTATTTAGATAATAATTAGATAATTGATTGATTATTTATTGAGTATTTATCAGTTATCTGGTTTCTATAGAACAAGCTTTGTTTAGTTTAGGGCTAGATGGCGCTATGTGATTTGGCCTACGTTATTTATTTAAAATTGATTAAAATTGATTGAAGTCAAATCTTTGAGTTAGTTCCTTTACAACAATTATTGTCAACCGAGAAGATCAGCGCTGGTCGTACCACTAAGTATAAACAGCATTATACTGAGGTGAGATTTTGTCTCTGGTTTTGTGTGTGTGTTTGTTTAATTTCTTTCAACAAGCCTGGTCGCCCTTTAAATATAATTACGTTATCACTGATCACGCAGTACATTTTGTTATATGCTTCGCGTTTGTAGATTAAATAAGTTTGTTACAAAGAGAACGTTTCCTGCCAAAACATCAGTCCGTACCAACGGCGAGCTCCTCGTTAAGATGGCGTAGTGACACTGTCGACAGTTTCTGTTACTGAATTAACCGTTATTTGTATTTTGGCAAGTCTTTGTCGAGGTCGCGGGATGTGTCACCGCACCAGCACCTATGACGTCCTCTCTTGCGCCTCTGGTTTATTAACAACCGGTGATTCAGCGTCAAGCCGACACCCGACACCGAGGATACGAGCTGCGGTAACGTTATGTCAGTTCCTTTGCTTCCTTTGTTTTTATTTAGTTCAATTGTTGTTATTGTAATTAAAAATTGGCAGCGACAATCTACTCGGTGGTAGATCTCCTTAGAAGAAGGTCGTCTAGGTAGGTATCACCGCTGTGCCAGATATTCTGCCGCCAAGCAGTAGTGTGTCAACATTACTGTGTGCCGGTTTTAAGGGTAGGTACAGCAGCTAGCTATGAGGACTCAATCGAGAGACTTGTTGTGCAAGGCCGCATAGAAGGCAGGAGACATCGTGGTCGTACAGTACAGTGTGCTCGCAATGCGGAGGATCGCCACAACTGGAGAGACATCGCGCGACGTGCTGCAGCCTTGGGAACTAACGGGGACGACGGGACGCAACCTTGTCCATCTGCAGCCACGACCACTCTGCCAAGAGTGTCCGACTGAGAAGAAGAGAAGAGAGACAGCAGCCAGCGAAATTACATGGCTGTTAAGACTAACCATCGGAAGTCTAAAAGTAATGAACGCCAAAACTTTTAGTTGTAAAATATTACTTCTCAGTTCTGTGTATCGCTGCAATGGTCATGGACAGTCGACATCTCTTACGGGAAAGCGTCTAGTTCGTCACATTAAGTTATTACAATAAAAAATAAATATAACTCATGACTTTTTTGTCAATTTACTGCAGTTAGCATTGACAAGATATATGTAAATATAGATATCAAATAGTAAGATTACTAAGAATGTACATAATGTACATTTTCATACATGGTAGGTACATGTGTGTACATGTTTTTGTCTATAGCAATCTAAAATATCTCCTGCGATTTTATTTACAGTAAGTACTTCAACAAACAATTACGTATCAAAACCGGTCAATCGTTTATATTAAAGCGAAAAATATTCAAAATTTCGGAATCATAATTTAAGTTACGACATTAACCTTGAGAGAAATCAGTTTCATTCATGTCTAGATAACGAATGTTTTCAACTTTATGCACTCTGTGTGTTGTTCACTTATCAAAGCCTTTCCAAGTTTATCCACTGCCAAGACATTTACATGTACATATTTATACTTATTATATACTAGCGGACGCCTCGCGGTCTCACCCGTGTTGTTCCCGTTCCTGTGGGAGTACAGAGATAAAAAAGTAGCCGGTCACCCAGAGATAGTGTAGCTTCCCAACGGTGAAAGAATTTTTGAAATCGGTCCAGTAGTTTCGGAGCCTATTCAATACAAACAAACAATCAAATCTTTCCTCTTTGTAATAGTACAGATAGATAGATAAAATACAATTAGACATATTATACATAATTATGTAAGTAGGTACCAAGGTAGGTTATCATGCAGATAAATAGAATAGAATTGATAAATATTTACATAGTAGATTATTAAAAATATTAATAGAATAATTAATAAATAATTTATGAGCCTTAAGTGCGAAATTTGCTGTAAAAATATAATTCAGTCCACTGTTACGAAAAAATGAAATTACATTTTCGAAGTACCGTATTAGCATATTTTGAAATCACATGATTTAAAAATCTAGAAATGAACTGAATAATTTGTTATGTAAAAATGTATCTCGAAATTTCCTTGACATGTCTTGCCACTGTGATAATTATTAACATGCATTAATTGTCATGTAAAACTTATTTTTCGATTGTCTTAATTATAATATGCAAATAAGTGCAATAGATCGATGCGCACACGCGATCGTAAACTAGCCCGAGCCACGTCCAGGAGGCGTCATCTGACGCGTCCCACATATTTAGTTATCACCCTAAAAAAGTAAAAATCAGAACCTCTTTCTACAATGGAAAGTTAATGCACAGAATTCTTCACACTACATCAGGTGTAGGTATGTTACAAATCGATTTCGTATCGACAGCCCTGTTGGTTCATTGGTAGTATGTCTGCTCCAAGAGCTGAAGGGCGTGGGTTCGATCCCCACCCAGGACAAGCATTTTGTGATATAAACAAATGTTTGTTCTGTGTCTGGGTGTACTGTATGTATTTACAAAAAAACCTATTTATGTATTCTATCATTTATCTCCATAGTACAAGCTTTCTTAGTTCGGGGTCAGCTGGCGCTGTGTGTCCTACGATATTTATTTGTTTATAAATACATTATCTACCAGGCTCTTACCACCGCCGATTGCGCAGCCATCTGCGAGCCGAGCGGTCTTATGCGTCATGGTGGTAAGAGACCTGACAGAATGACTTTAATTCCCCTGGAAGATAGGAGCCCTTAGTATGGGATACCACTTGCGTTGACACTTTTGCACCGTGACATCTTCCAAGAACTCAGATTAAGGCTGGCGCGGCTGCAGCATTTACAGAAAGATCTCAAAAGGCGCAAGCTAGTACCCTGGATAGTGGGTACAAATTTGAACCTTTTGGGGTTGAAACGTTGGGACCGTGGGAGCGAAGAAAATATTCAATTACTTGTCAGGTCGACGCCACACGTCACCAAAGCGCTGGCCTTTATTTTGCTCAACGTTTGAGTATGGCCATTGGCCATACAACGTGGTAATGGGGCCAGCGTTTTAGGAACTATTCCCATTGATAGCGGCTTTTTAGATTAGCTTATCTTATTCAAATAGATTTATTAGTTTTTCTGTAGTATTAAAAACATTGAAAGAAAGAACGAAAAATATTTTATTTTGTAACTTAAAGACACAAAAAACAAAAACGAACAAACAGAGACAAACAGTTACAAAATAAGGGCTCACCTCGGCATGATACTGGTCAAACTAAACTAAACATTGTAGTACGAGGGTCGGCTGAAAAGTTCGCGGCCTAGGGTACTTAACGATGAGTAATTAGCTTGTTACTTATGTCACTAGTTGCGACACTCAGTGGTATTATAAAAATAATCACTAATTAAGTTTGCACTCATAGTTCAATTATTTATCGAACAAGAAACATCACCATGGCAGCCGAATCTCAAAATTCAATCTCAAAACACCACGCCGTAATAAAATTCCTCGTAAAGAAGTGAAATACACCGAAAAACATTTTTGAAGTGATGTCATCGGTTCCTCAGGATTCTGCGCCTTCATATACGATGGTGAAAAAATGAGCCAGCCTATTTCAATAAGGACGAAAGAGCTGTGAAGACGACCCTCACCCGGGCCGCCCTGTAACGGTACTGACCGAAGAAAACGTCGGAAAAGTCGAAAAAATCGTTCTGGCCGACCGAAGAATTTAATTGTGACAGATTGCTAAAGAACTGCAGATTAGCAAAAAAACGAGTTGGAGAAATTTACATGAACATTTGAATATGAGAAAAATTAGCGCGCGCTGGGTACCGAAAATGCTCACAACGCTCCACAGGCAAAGTCGACTCGCAAGTTGCAAAGATTTTTTGGAGCTAGTCGGCAATAACAAGGAAGACATTTGGCAACGGATAGTCACCGTAGATGAAACATGGATTCGCCAATATGATTCGGAGTCCAAACAAGAGTCTATGCAATTGATAAAAAAATTAGTAATGCCGCCAAAGAAATTCCAGGTGGAAAACTCGGCGTCCAAGCTTATAGCGACTGTTTTCTGGGATAGCGAGAGAATTTGGTTATCGATTATCTACCCAGGGGAACTACGATGAATGACCAATATTACGCCAATTTATTGACTCAGGTTCACGAGGCTATTGTACAGACACGACGTGGGGAACTGACGCGCGGAGTGCTCTTTCTGCAAGACAACGCGTCCGTTCACACCGCACATGTTGCGAGGCGAGCCCTGAAAGACACGGGGTTCTCAGAGATTGACCACCCTCCATATAGCCCAGACCTAGCACCTAGCGATTTTTTCCTGTTTTCCAATTTGAAAAAGAACTAACGGGGCCAGAGATTTTCAGATGACAACGAAATGAAAGCTGCGGTTATAGTCATTTTGAAGTGAAAGATACAGAATATTTTTTGGGTGGGTTAAAAGCATTGTATGCGAGATGTGAGAACTGTATTTTACTTGAGGGAGATTATATTAATAAATAAAAAATAGAAACCATATTTTTTTTTCACTAAGTACCTTAGGCCGCGGACTTATCAGCCGCCCCTCGTATATTTATATGTTAGGATATAATTTGTAATTTGTAGTACCTACATCCTGCTTAACATCCGGCAAGGCGTAGTCAAAGGCAAACCTATTTAGTATATAAAAAGATAGTTTTATTATGTAAATAAAGGAAGTTTAGTTATAGAACTGAAGATTCAAATTAAATAAACACTCCATTCAAGTTAAGTCTAAGACCAAAAGTTGAACGGGAACAAAAATAGAGATATGATCATGATTATTATTAATCAATATAGTGTTTACTGGTTTAAAACAACAATGATTTTATTTAATGAAACAAAAAACACGACTGCGTTTAAAAATATTAACAAATAATTTAATATTTTTTTTACATTTGAAAATGGAGCGATACTGGCGCCATATTGAAAATATAGTTTGTGTCACTCTGGTTGATGTAAGGGTTTCTAACGATACCCTATCCAAATCTGTTCAGGCATTTACAAGGTCTGGTGGAATTAAAACAACCCATAAACATACATGAACCCTGAATATCATCATACTCGTTCTTCGGGAGGTCTTGTAACAAAGTCGCTATACGCCGTTGTCTGATTTACCGCTTACTTCTTCAAGAAACCATTTAACGAATTTTCATACGGTTTTCAATCATATATTTTTTTACAAAAGGTTTATTTTAATTCATCTCAATTAAACTTTTGCAAAAGCACATGAACTCAATGTTGTGTATTTAAGTCGCCAAATAAATTGTGCCCGAACGAAATTGGTGCGGATCGTTAGTATCGAACTAACTTTTAAAAATCTTTAATATAACTTCTTACTAAGCATGGGCTCTCGAGGAGAGATCTGGCCATATTCCACCACACTGACGTGGTGAAGGTTTGCATTCTGCATCAACCGTGGTTTTTTATTCACTTTTCCTTTACTGGGTTTAAGATTTCTCATAGCTTCAAGAAAACTGGGAACTCTTGAACATGCAAGTTTCTTCGCGATATTTTTCGTCATAGTTTTAAGTTAACATCGATAGATACACGCATAAGTTAGGAAAGACAAAGGTACGTTTGGGAGTTCAAGACCACCAGATCGACTGTCAGATAATCTCCCAACTAGACTGCCGTAGAATCACATAACACCATTGAATTTCTTTAGAAGTATGCATGTTTGACTCGATGATTTCCTTCACCATTTTTTAAATCTCTTAGCTTTTGGCTTTTAGTTATACTATTCTTGTTTTCAGAACTTAGGCCTTACACAACTCTTTTGCCCTATCGTGACTTCTATCGTAAACGTTGTGTGTAGTGGTCTTATTTTTTTCTTTTAAATATACATAATTATGTTTGTATAATGAAGTTGTTTCAAAGCCTCAATCCTGTTCTAATTTTATGAGAAGTTGTTTTTCAATTTATGTTTATCAACTTGTTCGGTCTGTTTTATATACGTAAATGTGACTTAATAACTACTATATTTATAATCTAGGTTACGTTCCGTTTTAAAATTTCCAACGCTTAATTAGTATTCTTCAATATAATATAATGTATTTTTAAAACCTTTTTAAATTCGTTCTTGTGAATAAGTATAGCAACAAGTTTAATTACTTCGATACACAACACTCTCGCTGCTTTGTTAACTAAGTTAAAAGACCGGGAAGCGAAAATGACAAAATGATGTCGATTTCCAGCGTTTCACACAGTTTGTAACCGTGAACCGACAGTTTGTAACAATTGATGTCATCAGTTATTATTTGTTGAATATTCTGAGTATTCCGTAAGTGTCGGTTCTCGGAAAGCTGCATTTCTCGGAGTGTACAATGTTTTTGTGCGAAGAGCAGTGCCAAGTTTTGTCGGCGGCGGCGGGCGGGTGCCGCGCCGGCGGCGGCGGAGGGCGCTGCCGTCGCCGCTGCGCGCGCGTCACGCAGCAGCGCGCCCGCGCCGCGCTCCCTGCGGCCAGCGCGCGCCGTCAGTGTCCGACCGCGATCCGAGCTCACCTGTCGCTCCATCGAGTGTCGCTTCGGTTGTTACGTTGCCGTTCTGCGGCCAGTGCCAGTGCCCACATAAGATGTTTGCGCTTGTCGCAGTGGATCCTGTTATTGTGTACGTCTAGAAGTGCATCACAGTGGATTCCGGCGGACTCTATCAGGCCGTGGAGCACGCGAGGAGGCTCGAGCGCTCCCAGGCCATGTATGTCATAAATTTAGGTGAGTCCGCTTTGACATTCCCTCGTTGCCGGTCCACATACTTCGACACACAGCACGAGTTGTACTTGTGCGGACCTATAATTGGAACTAGACGGAACCGGTACGGGCCCGGCTAAATCCTCAATCGTTGCAAAATCTTGCCTTGTCTTTCAACGTAGGCCTACAGTTGTTTCTATCGTCATGGCATGCAAATAACCTCGCGGGGCGTTTTCGAAATCAGCTTTCTCTTTGATCGAATTTTGGTTTGGCGTTGTTTCGATTTGGCGCCTTGCGAAGTTTCCACCGGAGCTTATTCGTTCGGCATCATAATCAACGCTCGCTTGTATTATTCCATTTCAATTTGTATCTTATTCATAGCGCACAGCATCTGTCTATGTATGTTTTTATTACAGTTCACGTACAACATGTGGGCGTGTGTTGGTGTGTTTGCGCTATCGGCGCGATGCTATTTCTGTATCCTATCATTGTGTGCGAGCTCGTTTACGTCGTAATGGATATTTGGATGAGCATGTGTGCTCGCCGTATCCGCGTTCGTTCTCTTATCAATATAATTTTCTTCACTTTGTATTGCCGCCAATTAAATCATGTCTCCCCAGATGTATTGAATTATTTCAAAGCTGGCTTTCATTGATATATTTCGAGACCTTTCCTTGGGTATAAATTCCTATTGACTTCTTTTACTAAGTCGGTTTTCGAGTGTTCGATTTTCCTGCTCTACATTCATGAGCTCTCACTTTATTATGTTTGTTTGTGTTTGAGATATTGTTTATCAGCTTATCGCGTACACGCACACACGTGAAGCTCCCTGTAGCCGTATCTTATGAGGTCGAGATTAGTCGCTCAATCGGCAGCGTTATCTCATCTGCACCCTTTTGTTTGTTGTAACTGTGCATTATCCGTTTCTTACATAACAGTTATGCATTTGGATTATTACTTTTTGTTAAGTGTCCTCGGTCTTTGCTATTAAAACTTTAACCTCTGTCGTATACGGGTTTATCATCACATAAAAATAAATAAAACATCCGCGATGTTCTAATTATATTAACGTGCGATATGTAATATCGTACAGTATTGCGGTATCATTTATTTATGTTTTAAGTTATTCCAGTTTGTAGACTTACGTGATCGCCATGATAAGTAAGACTACTTACTAGTTTGAATTTATGTATATCTTCAACTTTTAAAACACTGATGTTATCGAGAATATTTTGTACCCTGTAACGTGTAATCTACGATTAACTTGTCAATAAAAGTTATGAAGCTATGCAATGTAAGGAATAATAATTAAAACTTTTAACATTACCTATTCCTAAAGTTATTGACAGTTAGTTACTCGATATTGGGATCATAAAAGATACCATGATTAGCAACGTGGTCAGTGTTATTGTGTAAGTACATAATTGTTTTTGATCAGACACACGTATGTGATGAAACATAATATAGAATTAAATTTGCAAATATTGCCTGTTATAAAGAAAATACCGGGTGTTTAATTGTTTACATTTATGCGTGGTACTACGAGTATTATAGGTATGTCGTCAGCAGATATTCGAGCCGGTCATAAGGCTTTAGTTCTACTTTGACATTGACTTGTATTTACGTTTTAAAAAATGCTTGCGTTATCGAATCACAATTTTTCAATAGTTGCAACTACTACTTTAGATAGTTTCTTTACTTGTTTAACTTCTCAATTTTGTTAACGCTTCTATCTCGGCCCCTGAGATACAGGTTCTCCTTGTACAGAGTCCACTAGAGTTATTGTAACCCCTAATAATCTTTCATAGCATAAATCTGCACAAAATGTTTACTTATAAGGTTTCATGTGCGACGTGTTAAAAAAATAAACAATTTGTATTTGTAAATTATCAATGTCGAATTATTAACGGCCATTAATTATGCCAAACGTCATGACATGTTGTATTTTTAGTTAGAATTTGTATATATTCGATGCAATGAGTTGTAATATATTCACTTGTTAATGCACATTTTATATTTAAAATCCGCGACAGTTAATCATTTACATAATACGTTAAATATAAATTCTCTGATTGAAATAGCATTTCAAAAATATTGAATATGAATTATTAATGAAGCAGTGTCGTTAACGTATGTGCCGTCTGTAGCTCGGCTTCTGTCAGTGGATGGAAGCGGAGCTGCTTCGCACCGGCGCGCGGCGCCCGGCGGTGTGCTAAATAGTTGTCGATTGACACGGTTCCTGGGCCCGTTACCCGGAACCAGTTGAGCACCCTGGGACGCCGACGGGCGCAGACCGGTGGCCGCCAGCGCGGCCGCTGACCCTAGCTGCCGGCCCTCTTGCCACATTCCTCACTATTACATGTACCGATCTCTTAAAACCCTTATCACATCTATTTATAGCCAGTGACGCAGGACTGATAACGGCGATGCCCTATCTCTTCGGGCTAATGTATCTGTTTATCAGCTTCGAGTCGCGTGTGTGTTGTGCTAGCATTAGTTTTGTTAATATGTGCGCCACGTCACCGCCACTTGTCGAAACTTCTAGTCTTTGCGTCTGAAGGGATCGCTGTCGCTTCCAAGCTTTTACAAGTCTGTTAAAGTAATTTTATTAAGGTGGTTCGATTTCCATACAAATAATTTTTTACCATTTATGGACAAATGGAACATAATTTTACAGTGAAATCACAGCTACTGGCATTTATTTTGGTCTTTATTTGCGGTAAATCACAATTGTTTGAATAACACAGTAGATTTTTTAGCGATGATTCGATGGTTAGTCTTAACAGCCCTGTAATTTCGCTAGCTGATGTGCTCTTCAAACCGGAGCACAGTATTGTTTACATATTACTGCTTGGCGATAGAATATCCGGAGATCTACCACCAAGTAAACTCGAAACCAAGAGTCTAATCGACATCCATTTTTAAATATGTATTTATCTTTCTTGACTTTTTTCCTTTTCTTAGAAGAGCCTCTTACTAATTAATCTCTGACATCTTCGTACTTAAATGTTGAATTTCTATTTTATATTCTCAGAATTGTTTTAATTGCTTAATGTGTTTATTAAAACGATGATATTCATATTGTATTTTGCATCGTCAGCAACAGTCTATTCGGTGGTAGATCTCCTTAGCTGGAGGTTGTCTAGGCAGGCACCACCGTAGTACCATTTATTCTGCTACCAAGCAGTAGTGTGTCAACATAACTGTGTTCTGATTTAAAGGGTTTTGCAGCTAGCAAAATTACAAGGCTGTCGTGACTAACCACCGAATGTCTCCATAGCAGCGATGCTCTACACTTTGTCTTGTTACTCAAAGTTCTGTGTATCGCTGCAATGGTCATGGACACGCGTTATCTTTTACCATCAGAAACGCGCCTCGTGCGTCTTACTTTTATGTGAGAAAAAAAAAACAATTCGTGCTATATTTTTTGGTATAATTGCGTCAAGACGCGAGTGACGCACAACACAAGAGCTATGGCGGAACGCCCGCGTCTAGACAACTCGATCTATGCATCTATCTATGTATACACAACCACATAGATGCTGTGATTATAATTATGTAAATACACGTAATGTCTCCATACGATATGTCTACTCGCATTATAACTCGGTCTACCATGAAACGTGGCGACAGTTTCATATTTATGTAGCGATGATGGCTCAGTGGTTAGCCAATGAACTGGAGCTGCCGGTGAAGAAAAACATCGTGAGGAAACCATAGTATGTAGTAGGGTACTTTCTAGTACTCGCCTGGCTAGTAACCGTGTGGTAGCAGCCTCACTTAAGGGCCATTCAAAGTGAGCCATCTTAGTCCACAGGTGAGCTGTTGTCAAACACATTCCCTGTCAAACATAAAAAAAGTACTTATGGATGTATCAAATAGTGAATAAATTTCTGGCAATAGCTGGTTGGATATGATTCATAATTTATAATATTTACTGGCATATATGCGTGAAATACGTTGTGCGTATGTTGGTATGAGCAAAATCATGGTACCTACGCCATATCCCGCCTTTCGGCGTGCAAATATTTGTCTTATCCTACATTTTACACTGCAACAAACTACTATGCGATAATGCGACCAACGTTTACATTTAAAAAAATCATGGAAATAGAACAAAAACAATTATTAATTTCTCAAAAGAAAAGAGAGTTGACGCCGTAGACTCGATGAGGATGGACCGAGGTCGCCCCGTCATACAGTTCAATAGAAATGTATGACCACACGCAAGTTTCATTATAAATTGCCATTTACACTTAAATCTGCTATTATTTACAAATTGTGATAGATCGATGTAAAATAACAGCGCATATTGGGTCATTTCGATTGATTTTGTAATTATTGTATTGAGACATATAGGTCGAAGTCGGTTCGCTCGGTCAAAGATAATTTGTTTCGCAGTAAACAAATCAGCCTCCTTGGTAGATATAGTGGGAATTAAAATATTGACATAATTGATTAAACTAAAAATTTTCTCTGTAATTTGATTACTTAGTGCATATACACCCAGAATAAACATTTTGTGGTATTAAAAATGTTTGTTCTATGTCTGGGCGTTCTGTATTTATTATAAGTATGCATTTACAAAAAAAAAACTATTTAAGTATTCTATCAGTTATTTGTCTTCCATAGCACAAGCTTAGCTTAGTTTGGGTCAGATGAAATGAAGAAGTTCAGTCAGGTACAGCACGTTCACTTGGTGGTAGATCTCCTGAATAGGAGGTCGTCTAGGTAATTACCACTGCAGTACCAGATATTCTCCCGCCAAGCAGTAGTGTGTAAACATTACTGTGTTCCGGTTTAAAGGGTACTGCAGCTAGCGAAATAACAGAGCTGTTGAGACTAACCATCGAATGTCTCAAAGTAATGAGCGCCAAAGCAGCGACAACATCGTCGCTTACCATGAGGCGTGTTGGTGATCAAATGCGGGCATGACCGTATTAAAAAAAATGCGACTTTGTTATGTTACTCAAAGTTCTGTGTGTCGCTGCAATGTTAAAACTTACGCCAAACGTTTCAATCTTTCTCACCATCGAATGTTTCAAACAAACGAGCATCAAAGCAGCGATGCCCTAGACTTTGTTTTCTTGTGTGTGTTGATGCAATGGTCATGGGCATGCGTTATTTTTTACCATCAGGAGAGCGTCTCGTTCATCTCATTACTATAACATAATAAAATTGGAAGTTTTTTGAAAGAAGGAAGATCGATCACTCTACCGACTCGCCATTTGTGCAGTATAGTAGGTACGAAGCGTAATAATATAAACAATTTCAACGAAACTGCGCATATGCATAATGGTCGCAACCACAATTAAGTGCATATAATACGTATTCCATTATGTACGTGTTACTTACATACTTACCTATGTAATATGAATATTTAGTGAACATTCAACCATTTGTTCGGTGGAACAATGACTTGTTTTTGCATTTCGTCTCGCAGCGCACGTCGTCTTCGTCGACATGAATGACTTTGTATGGTATTATTGATAGTCTATAAATATACGTAGACCTTGGTATTTTGACCTTTAACCAATATACACAGACCTCTTGGATTCGTATAGTTTTTTAGACGAATGCTAGACGTTTAATTAACAGTGGAGAGTGAGTGGACGCTGGACAGGTTACACGAGCCTAGTTGGCAGTGTCGCGATTCCGATACAGATCCTGATAAATATTCAGTGTGTAGCAGTTATAACATTCGCAGCACAAACAAAACGTTAAATTAAAAAAGTATAAACAAGTTTTATGAATAAAAATAGCTATTGAGAAACGTGCCGAGAAACTCATAAGCAATGACTCGCTGGTTCGGAAAAGGCTTCAAAGCCTTGAACGTCGACGCAAAGTAGCTTGTCTATCGGTTTTTATACCGGATACATTTTGGAGAGTCGCTTCAGATCTGCATGACCTAATTCCACCTTGCCCATTCCACTAGCGGATAGCCAAGACTAGTAGGAAATAGATAACGATAATGACAGCCCCGTTGTCTCATTGGTAGTATATCTGCCTTGAGAGCTGTAGGGCGTGGGTTCGATTCCCACTCAGGGCAAACATTTTGTGAATAAACAAACGTTTGTTCTGTGTCTGGGGTGTACTGTATGTATTTACAAAAAAAAAGTATATAATATGTATTCTATCAGTTATCTGACTTTCATAGTACAAGCTTTGCTTAGTTTGGGGTCAGATGGCGCTGTGTGTACTACGATATTTTTTTTATTTATGATTTTTTCTAGACGAGCGTGCTCCATCGTAGACCACATCATCGCTTAATATCACATGAGATGGAGATAAAACACAAGCCTACATGATACAAAAATAAAAACAAGACTGAGACCTAAAGCACTTTCTAATTTCAACGTTTCAGTGCGTGATGTGAAATATACTAATATGTTGGCGTCATTCATCAATGCCATTATATATTTTATGGCGTTACTAAGATTGAAGTCATGTCTAGACGAAAAAAATACAACGATATTTTTTTGTCAGTAAGGTAAATTATACTAAAGTTATCTATCTTTAAAATGATAAATCTATATAAAAGCATATAAACTAGGCACTTAATTGAATTAATGTGTATATTTCAATCCTCGTTTCTGGTTAGCTTTCTAGAATTCATCTGTTCTTGATTAACATTATCTTATGATAAAAAATAAATAAATAAACAGTTACGTCTATTTGCGTGAGTTTCGATCTCTACCCATTGATTGGGTTTCCGCAAAAAAAAACTGGATCTAAAAACTGTTTGAAGCCTTGGCACTGGCGTGCCTCCGCCGGTTTCCGTGCTGCCTTCCGCATTAGGCCCAATTTCATGAAATGTTACAAAAAAATAGGGTCGCGACAGTCGCAATATCAACTTGTGTGTCTATTTACTATAATATAAAGCTAAATAATTCTATTATAAAGAGGAAAGATTTGATTGTTTGTTTGTATTGAATAGGCTCCGAAACTACTGGACCGATTCCAAAAATTCTTTCACCGTTGGGAAGCTACACTATCTCCGAGTGATATAGGTTACTTTTTATCCCTGTATTCCCACGAGAACTACGCGGCTGAAGCCGCGAGGCATCCTCTAGTGTTAAATATATCGCAACAAGAACACAAATCTTCAAGGCTGATGTTTTTTTGTTCGCGCCAAAAAACAAATGAAATATTTCAGGTGCCATCAACATTTCTAAGTGCTACTGTCTTCCCCGCCATACGATATTCTCATATTTCCGTCATACCCATTATACATATATGTATATAGTTATATGGCCGCGAACTCTTCCAGGGAAGTAAACATTTATTTGACAGCAGCAGACCATGAAATTGAATCACAAACTTTTTTCTTTTCTACTCGTGGCACAAAACGTTTCGTCTAGGAAGTGGATTTTATAAAATTGAAAGATTACAAGTAAATAAACAAATGTTTAATAGGAATACAAAGTACTAGTAGTAGTTTGTTTGTTCTGTGTCTGGGTGTACTGTATGTATTATAAGTACGTGTTTACAACAACAAAAAAAGTATTTAAGTATTCTCTCAGTTATCTGACTTCCATAGCACAAGCACAAGCTTTGTTTAGTTCGGGGTCAGATGGCGCTGTGTGTCCTACGATATTTATTATTAACATTATTTTTATAAATATATATATAATAATAAATATACAAATATATGTCCGTGATGGAATGCCTTTAAATATAAAGTTTAATTCTCAATAAGAATAATCTCATACTATCCAAGTAAAATAATAAATTTATCTCAACATGTTTTCAATGTGTTTTCAAAACAACTGATGTTCGAATAGATTTCTTCCATTCAATTTCTTGGGCACGCAATTAAGAGTTTCTATTGACTGTGCTGCCGGCTCTGTAGTTCTGAGGGTCTACACAAAGTAACAAGTAACATTCGATTAGCGATAACGCTATTAGAAACGTAAACAATGTGCGGGATTAACATAAGCTGTCGATACGTCACGTGGGCAACCTTATGTAAATCGCGTAAATTTACGAACTTTTCAATTAGTGTTATCGAATATCGAATGTTAATTTGTCCAGGCCTTCTGGCAGCCATAGTATAAGCTTTGCTTAGTTTGAAGCTAGATGGCGCTGTATTCAATTAATCTAATATTTATATTGATAACAAAACGTAACCTTTCTGCAGGGGTTTTGGCGGGAACGCGGGAAGAGTCGTGTCGCTCCGTTGTATTTTTTTCCAAAACTAGTGTTTTGTCGAGTGTTTATGCATAAAAATGGTGGTGTTTTATTTATAAAGTACTGAATTACAAGCGTGAGTGTGGGAAAATGATATAATGTGGTGAAACATGACTTTTCGTGTTGCTTCCAAAACTCTATCGAAGCTTTATAGTAAAGTCGCCACTACTTTACTAAAGCATGACTGGACTTGACTGACACGAACTGGACTTGACTAAGATTGGACTTTGACTAAAACTAGCTACGATGCCACTTATTTAACTTTTGAAACTTGAAAATATATAATTACTTGACACTGGCAAATGCTAAAACGCGACGCCAAAACCAAAGGAAAAAAAAAAACCTTTCTGCACGTTGTAGGCATATAATATTGCCAAGCTACTTTGCGCGTTGTTTAATATACTTTTCTGTTGTTTCGTGTTTCGGTAGGCGTGTAAGCGCTGTACTTACAGGATTTATCGTTCACTTGATCCGTAATAACTATGTGTTTCACTTAGTACGTGTAGGTGTTGGCATTCCCGTGACCTTTGCAAGCGCCGACGTGGGAAGACTGTTTACTTTACCATGCTTCCAGTTCTGGGAAAATTTGCCCAAAATATATATATATTTCGTTCTTTGAAATGAATTGTTTTGTACCGTTCGTCTGTAATATGTTAGGTAATTAGAAATCGGTGACTGCGTTTCGTTGGAAAATAAGTTTGCGTTTAGTCACGTTGCTCTTGAGTGTATTCTACAGGTATTGGCAACATGCATTTGAAATTGAAGCGATAGATTCTAAAACAGAATTGTTAGAGGGGAACCAACGTGCGTGGGCCGCGGTGCCGAATTGTACGACTAAGTGATGCGCTTACTTTCCTTTTACTCTCAAAAATAGTGAAGTGACACTTCAAATATATTTAGAAAAATCGTTTTTCGGATGATGATTTCAAATCTACTTTACGTGTTTTTTTACTTTATATATACCTAAACTAAATTTATTTTGGCGCACCATTGTAAGCATTTTTTTAACAAAGTTTTTATTAACGTCTACTTATAAATATCGGATACTTCTATAGTTTCGGTCGTATCCGGTGGCCTTCCTTGTAATAATTTATGTATTGTATTGTATTTTTTATTTTTTAACTGCTCTTTTAGCTCATTTTGGTTACATATCTGCTTCAAGAGCTGTAGAGTGTGGGCTCGATTCCTACCCAGGACAAATATATTTTGTGTGACAATAAATGTTACACAAATGGACTTATGTGATATGCCCTACGATTTTAAAAAAATGTTATATGTACTGCGACGAACAAGACGCTCTTCTGATGGTTAGAGATAACGCATGTCCAAGACTATTGCAACGATATACAGAACGTTGAGTAGCAAAACTAAAGTCCGGGGCGTCGCTGCTTTGGCTGTTTTGCTTTTTTTCATTTATGTCATCTTTAATATAAGAGCATGAAATCATCAAGAATTTTCGAGCAGAGTACCGAGGACTTGTACGCTTAATTGCCTTAGCTGCCGGTTGATTTTGTCGATTTGTAGTTATTTTACGTGGCGAAATTTGTATCGTATTTTTTTATACATTTTATTCGAAAGAATATATAAATAAATAAATATCGTGGGACTATACACACAGCGCCATCTGGCCCCAAACTAAGCAAAGCTTGTGTGATGGAAGTCAGATAACTGATAGAATACATAAATACTTCTTTTTTTTTTTGTAAGTACATACTTATAACACATACAGAACACCCAGACACAGAACAAACATGGTTGTGTTTATTCGCAAAATGTTTGCCCTGAGTGGGAATCGAACCCACGCCCTACAGCTCTTAAGGCAGATATACTACCAATGAGCCAACGGGGCTGTCATACTCTTTCCACGTGTAAAGTGTGCGTCTCTTGGCCGGCTGTATCGTAGCATAATGTTCCCTCGAACATTGATCCGGCGCCTCCGTCACTCCAGAAATAAAAGCAATCGTAATACAACCACTATTCTTAGCATCGATGAATATTGGCGACTAGACATCATAAATTTCTTAATAACCAGCGCGACCCCAATATTGCTCCATCTAATTAGGTATATCGGTTTTAGCAATAAGGCTGATCATTCATCGACAGGATATAAATAGCTGTTTAAAATATTCTAAAACATTTCCGCATGATACTGTTCGCATTATAATGGAGACTGGGTTGTACGGACTTTATGATTATATTTTATTTTTAATTTGCTATTTCTTTTGATTTTTGAACATTTTTATTATTTAAATTTTTGTGAATATGTTGAAATGTGTACCTTTGTCTGAAATAAATTATTTTATTTTTATTTCAAAATATAAATAATTAGCGGACGCCTCGCGGTTCCACCCGCTAAGTCTCGTTCCCGTGGGAATACAGGGATAAAAAGTAGCCTATGTCATCTGGCGATAGTGTAGCTTCCCAACGGTGAAAGAGTTTTTGACATCGGTCCAGTAGTTTCGGAGCCTATTCAATACAAACAATCAAATTTTTCCTCTTTATAATAGTATATATATAGATAGATAGATATAAAAACTAGGTGTTGCCGGCAGCGGTCGTTGGGCTCAAGCTGCCGGTGGCTAGGGCTGCATAAATACTTCCTAACAATGCGCGCCGTGTCAAGGATCACTGCGTTTTGGATCTGACCCTTGACCCAACGGTCTAGCGAGAGTCTCTTAAGATATTGGTCGAGACTCTTCGCTATAAGACTGTTTACCGTGATGACTATAGGATGAATGTAGGTACCACCGCAGTACCAGATATTCTGCCGCCAAGCAGTAGTGTGTAAACATTACTGTGTTCCGGTTTAAAGGCTACTGCAGTTAGCAAAATAACAGGGCTGTTGATACTAACTAGCCAAAGTCTCAAAGTAATGAGTTTCAAAACATCGATGCCCTGGACTTTGTTTTATTACTCAAAGTTCTGTGTATCGCTGCAATGGTCATGGACGAGCGTTATGTCTTATCATTAGGGGAGCGTTTCGTTCGTCTCATTACTTTCACATAAGAAAACATATAATTATAGTTACCGCTAACCATTCTTTCAACATTTGGTTCCGTGCCCTGTCTTGTAATGCGTCTAGATACATTTATAGAAGCGCCAATTGGTCTCATTGGCTATAGCGTGGGCAGGAAGCAGTAATAACTTCGTGTCAGCAGTTCAAGCACCAAAATTGTCCAGATCGCACCGCCACCTGCCGCTTGCCGGCCTCGCGGCCAATCCGCCACTACTGGACCAATTACAGTTACGTCAAATGCGTTCATCGCTTCACTGTGCTATTTGCGTCGAGTCCCGCCGGAACTGCACAGATGCTAGTTCAACCTACTGCCTTGTCACTTCTGAGGGCCTACACAAACTAACATTCGATTGACGATAACGCTAATAGAAAAGTACATACATGTAATGTATGTAAATAAGCTGTTTACAAGTGAATCGGTTTCTTCTAGGCGAGCGTGCTCCACTGTAGACCGCGTCTTCGCTTAACATCAAGCGGGAGGGCGGTCAAACGCAAGCCTATCTATTATTATATAATAATATAAAAAACGTACACTGTACATAATTATATATGTTGTTGTTTGTAGCGATGATACCTCAGTGGTTAGCGCGGTAGATTCGCATGCCGAAGGGCGTGGGTTCAAACCCCAACAACGAGCTTGAGCTGCCGATGAAAGAAAACATCGTGACGAAACAATAGCATGGTGGTAGGGTTCTTTCTAGTACTTTCTAGCTAGCTACCACCCTCAAGTTGAAAATCTGCCGCCAAGCATCTAACGGTGTGTTCCGGCAGCCTCACTTGAGAGCCAGTTCCATTCCAGGCTAGGTGTGCTTCACCATCATCGACCACACCGTCACTTAACATCAGGTGAGCTGTGGTCAAACACCTAGCCTGTCAACCATAAAAAAAAATATATATATATACATGTATAATTTTAAGTCAGCATCCTTATCACATACATAAAGATTTTCAATTAATTTAATTCACTAAAACTTAACTATTAACATTATTTACATATCAAGCAAGCAAGCAAGCAAGCAAGCAAGCGTAGCGTAGGACGCCCTGAGACTCGATGGAGTGACGATATACGTAGGGCAGCTGGCGGTGGATGGAAGCGAAAAGCCGAAGATCGGGCTGTGTGGCGTGTCCTGGGAGAGGCCTATGTCCAGCAGTGGACTAATATAGGCTGATGATGATGATGACCTATCAATCGAAAATCAGTCGATGAGTGGGTAAGTGACACGGTAGACCCCAGCCAAGGTCACACCCGATATTAGTCATGTCTATCGATTCTTCTACACCTACATACAATAGGCAGCCCGTACACGTAGCGCGCGATCCGCGATCCGCGATCCGCGATCAATGATCGCGATCCAGACTGATCGTGTACGAAGCGGATTGACGGACTGATGCTCCGGATCGCATGTCTAGAAATTTTGAAATCATGATCGCGGATCGCGGATCGTGATCATGATTGAACGTGTACGGGCTGCCATAGAGGTAGCATACTAACCTACAGTGTGTTTAACTGTTCGCGCCACCTGTACTAACCCCCCTCTCCCCCCCGACGCCCACGGCGTGTTATTATTAACTACCCGTAATAATTGCCTTACGAGCAAACAGCAAAATGATACCAGTAATTAATGTTTTGTTCAACTCTACATTGTTTAAGACAACTACGCAAAAAAACGAGGGTTATAATATGCGTTCTCTTGTATGTCGTGAGCTACAGACGAGCCAGCAATACATATACATATATATATTTGGTGTGGTCGAAGATGGTAAAGCACACCTAGAAATGGAACTGGTGACGAAAAGTGAGGCTGCCGGAACACACCGTTAGGTGCTTGGCGGCAGATTTTCAACTTGAGGGTAGTAGCTAGCCAGTTGAGTACTAAAGTACCCTGCCACCATGCTATGGTTTCCTCACGATGTTTCCTTTCACCGGCAGCTCAAGCTCATTGTTGGGGTTTGAACTCACGCCCTTCGGCATGCGAACCTACCGCGCTAACCTCTGAGCTATCATCGCTACAAATGTAAAAGTAATGCGATGAACTACACGCTCTCCTGATGGTAAGAGGTAACGCCTGCCCGTGATCATTACAGCGATGCGCTGAACTTTGTGTAGCAAAAGAAAGTTCAGGGCATCAATGCTGCTGCACTTATTACTCTGACACTTTCGATGGTTAGTCTTAACATCCCTGTAATTTCGCCAGCTGCCTTCAGGCCGCTACACAGTATTGTTTACATGTGATATACTACTACAAGTGATTACTACGTATTCCCCACAAATTAATATGTTCAGAGCTGCCCGAGTGGGTGTTCCCCAATGAATATAGTCTGGGTACCTTCAAGTCGCGAGTGAATCGGTTTCTTCTAGGCGAGCGTGCTCCACCGTAGACCGCATCTTCGCTTAACATCAGGCGGGATGGCGGTCAAACGCAAGCCTATCTACTATAAAAAAAAAAAAAAAAAAAAAATGCTTCAGGTAAAGCTACTGATCATATTTTCATAAATGATTGATGACATGTTTTAGCATGCCGCATCTGAGTATATCTGAGTATATGTACGGTGATTTTATAACCTAAATTTGCATAAAAAAAGTACACAAACGTTTTATTGCGTATTTATTGACAGCCCTGTTGGTTCATTGGCAGTATGTCTGCTTCGAGAGCTGAAGGGCGTGGGTTCGATTCCCACACAGGACAAACATTTGTGTGACGAACATCGATGTTTGTTCTGTGTCTGGGTGTCCTGTATGTATTATAAGTATGTATTTACAAAAAAAAAAGAAAAAGTATTTAAGTATTCTGTCAGCTATCTGGTTCCCATAGTACAAGCTTTGCTTAGTTTGGGGCTAGATGGCGCTGTGTTAAATGTCCTCCAATATTTATTATTTTTATTTATTTATTATTATTTATTATGACTTATTGGAACAAATTGTAAACGTGTATTTTATCAGCCAAAATTATTATGTAACGGCGAGATTTGCAATGACGATGATTGCATGGCGTAAAAATAGCAGGTTTGCCGTTTTCCGTCTTCGTCTTTTTGTTGTGTCTATAGAATATAATGTTTGTTTAATGAAAGTTGTGATAATGTTCTCCTCATCATCAGCCTATCGAAGTCCACTGCTGGACATAGCCCTCTTCCAAGACACGCCACTCAACCCGGTCTTCGGCTTTTCGCTTCCATCAAAAAACAACTTGTACAAGTTTTTTTTTCTTCTGAATATGTATTTATACATTTAATACATTTATAATGAAACTAGCTGCGCCTTGCGATGTTACCCGCTACATGTTTACGGGATAAAAAGTAGCCTATATGTTAATCCAGGGTCTACCTCCTCCTTACCAAATTTCATCCAAATCCGTTTAGTAGTTTTTGCGTGAAAGAGGAACAAATATCCAAACTTTCACATTTATAATATGAGCGAGATCAGCCAAGCTAGACGTGTTAACCATTTTCAACACCACCGTCACTTTCAACATCAGATGAGCTGTGATCAAACACCTAGCCCGTCAAACATAAAAAACGTATTTCTAAAGTATGCGTTTTCTTAGTAATGACCTAAATTGCAATGTTGTTGACATCGTAGAGCCGCTAGCAGCGGCTAGGGGTCGGGCCGGTAGGTCGGAACTGGCGGAACCGCGCCGACCTACCACACGCGACGTCGGCGTCGCCGCTCCGCCACTCCGCGGCCCACGCGCCCGAAGGTCTAGGACGCAGTGCCACGCTGTACGATTTTCACAGGTCGTGTGACATCACATGATATTCTAGAGTCACGGTCGTATCCTAACTTTTTTTAGTGACTGCTTTAGTAAACTATTTCCGAAACTTGATACATATATCATGTTAGACTCACGATTGTTTCACTCTGATAATATTGAATTGATGGCCTTGTTGGCTCGTTTGGTAGTATATTAGATTAAAATCCTTTAGGTATTAAGGTTGTCTGGAAGAGATCGCTTTTAGCGATAAGGCCGCCAATTGTTGCATTAGTGTTAAGTTTATGTTGTTATAATTTTTTGTAATTGGTGTAAACAATAAAGAGTTATATTATTATTATATTTGCTTCAAGAGCTGTTAGGGTGTTGGGTTTTCCCACCATAACAAACATTTATGTGTGGGTATCCTGTATGTTATCTGGTTCCAATGGTACAAGCTTTGCTTAGTTTGGGGCTAGATGGCGCTGTGTGAAATGTCCTACGATTTATATTATTTTACTGTTGTAATTCTGTAGTATTGGCATTTTGTTTTTGAATAAGATTTTGGGAGAAGCCATTGCTTCATATTAATGCGTCCAAAATGTATGGCAAATAAATTGTTTTTGATTTATTTCTAAAAAAGCCGATATTCATTTTGTAATACTATATTGTAACATAAATGTATACGGCTATAGATTCTTCAGACGTTCAGTGTGCGAAACTGATTATTACAATTTGGCAGCTGTCAACTAGACAATAATATTTGATGATAACCCAACTGCTAAATTGAAATAATTGGCAGTCACGAAAATTGAACGCTGTAGGTGGCTGTCGGACGTAATGGAATAACGTCTAAAATTATCTCGTCTTCGTCGAGCTATATGACGCTTCGAGTAACAATCGCGGCGTTCCCACGAGATCGCGAAATAACAGAAGGCGCTGCCGACGAGCGCCTTATAATTAAAGCATTAAGGCTTAACAATATCATTATAGTGATTAACGAAATATAGAACGTAGATTACATTGAATTAATCAGTTGCGATAAACAGTTTGTAGATTCAATGGAGTGCGAACCGGAAATTGTAAGACGCAGAACGCGCAACAACGCAGCGCCGGAAATGACGCGAGTGATGCCGATGCCAACTCGCCGGGAGCGCAAAAATTTTTGCTCAAAATTAACTCTGCCTTCAAATTTACGATTGTTTTTTGTTGGAGCGAAACAAATTCGTATGAACGCTGATTGCATGACAGCTTACTATGTTTTTTTTTGTAACTTTGAAAATGTAACTGCGCTGTGATTGCTTAACTAATCTATACTATTATAAAGAGGAAAAATTTGATTGTTTGTTTATATTGAATAGGCTCCGAAACAACTGGACCGATTTCAAAAATTCTTTCACCGTTGGGAAGCTACACTATCCCCGTGTGACATAAGCTACTTTTTATCCTTGTATTTACACGGGAACGGGAACAGCGAGGCGTCCGCTAATTTATGTATAAAATCTTGAGTTGTTCTATCTAAATAAACTGTTTATATAATACTTACCCATATCTGTTTACCGATTCCATTGATAAGTTGGTCGTCCTCGATGACTCTACATGTTGCGACATACCTAATTCCAGTTTTTAAAACAAAATCGACGTTTTAATGGGCTTTTTTTGGGTGCATGATTAGCAATACGAGCGAAATACTTGTTTATGTTTTAGTTATATATTCTCCTACATGTGTATCCTCGTTATTAACACATACAGTCTTTCTGTGATCCTTTCCAGTTTATTTTTTCTTCTGAACTACATGTTATGTAATTTTTTATGTGGACGATGAAGAGTTATTCACTTCATGAACTGACTTAGACGTTGTGATGTATGTGTGTGTTTCGCCTTACTATACATGATTATAAAGAAGAAAGATTTGATTTGTTTGTTTGTATTGAATAGGCTCCGAAACTACTGGACCGATCTTAATAACTCTTTCATTATTAGAATGCTACATTATCCGTGATAGACATAGACGATATTTTATTAAAAAGTTGGGATCCGTATGGATGCTTTAATAATGTAAGCCAAGCTGTGAACATTTTACCGAGAATCCGTTACTTTGCATGCGCTGCGAAATCTATTGACAATAGAATAAAGTGACGTTTTGTAGAGAAAATTGACAGCTACTAATAAGTCCGCAATATCATATGTCTATTACAGTTGTTATCTACATCTACACTATTATAAAGAGGAAAGATTTTGTTTGTATTGAATAGGCTCCGAAACTACTGGACCGATCTGAATAATTCTTCCATCATTAGAATGCGTTATCACTGATAGACATATTTATATTGCTAATCGAGTTTTGTTTTCCCGGGGCGAGCTGCTAGTCAAGAATATAGTTGTATACCAGGAAACCATAAACGGGCTTCCCGTCTGTGTTCTATTCTAATTCCGTGGCTGCATATCCAGCGTGCTCGTCTGTCAGTGCATCTATTCCTTCCTCGGCTATTCTGGTTAGGCTATAAACGGAGCGGCTCTGTTCCCGTGTATTATTAGCGATGGCCGAACGCGACGCGAGAATATATCGCACCTGATTGGATCGCGGCCAGAATTAGCTCTCGTTAGCCAGGATTCCACTGTCGCATGCATGTTAGGATAATGGCTGAGCTCTCTCCATGCTTGTTTAGACATTCTTTTATCGTTTGCTTGTTTTTTTGAATGTCTGGTATGAGTTTGCGGAAGATTGCGAAAGCTGGCGCCTATCAAGTACTATTATTTTATGTTTAATTTGAATAATTGATTAAATAAAATGTAGACTTAGTGATAATTTTTTGCACGCCATGGTACTAGAGCATGGCGATTTTAAGCATATGACTTTTATCTGTTTGTTACCCATATATCTGCAAAATAAATGATTTGAATTTGAATCAGACGTTTTAGGTAGCTACACCAAATAAATAAATAAATATTATAGGACATTACACAGCGCCATCTGACCCCAAACTAAGCAGAGCTTGTGCTATGGAAGACAGATAACTGATAGAATACTTAAATACTTTTTTTTTTGTAAATACATACTTATAATACATACAGTACACCCAGACACAGAACAAACATCGATGTTAGTCACACAAATGTTAGTCCTGAGTGGGAATCGAACCCACGCCAGTGAGTTTACTTATAGTTTTCTATATTGTTTTATGGTTAACAAACTAGGTGTTTGACAACAACTCATTTGATATTGTTACGGTGTCGTCAATGACGGTAAACACCCTCGGTCTAGACTCCAATAAAGTTACCGTTATGTGCTCGGCAACAGATTCATTACTTGAGAGTGACAGCTAGCCTTCTAAGTGCTAGAAAGTATCTAACCATCATGTTATGTGTTCCTGGCGATATCATCCTTCACTGTCGGCTTAAGCACATTGTTGGTAATCGAACCTGCACCCTGTGACGTGTAAATCGAAAGCATTACCCACGAAATCAAATGAAGATGAGCTATATTTATTTTATTACGCCGCAAATGAAAATTGTGACTGACACAGTCAGTATGTCATATTGCAGAAATATTCGTCACAATTAAGTAACAAAAACCAGTAGGTTAAACTCTCTTCCGGCAATAGCCGTCGTCGCTTAATAGCTTATATCGCAACCTAAAAATAAAACATATTTTCAATAATGTTTAGCTTTTCCCTTTACAACTTTATCTTGCTTAGTTACTGAGTGTGACTTTCTATTCAAGTCCTCGGTATCATTAATCAATGCTTCCAAATTGATCGCCGGCTATCATTTGATGCATTGCACCAGCTTCGCACATCTCTACGAGGCTAAAACGATTTCACTAAGCATATGTAGGAACTGTTGATATATAGTCAAAGCCAATTAATATCGGTGCTAGTAGACAGGAGAAGGCGTGGCGCGTCGTCGTTTTTTGTTTGAGTTGGCGAGCGGCTCCGAGGTCGGCCGCGCGGCGTTCGCGGATGCCAAGCCATCCCAGGAATCTCGGTTGGCTCACATGGCTTACGGGCTTACACCGGTCATACTTGACTCGGTCATCTTTATGTGGATACGGACCCTTTACGGATCAACTGGCTCCAAATCCTGTTGTTTCACTTTCCTCACCACTGCTTCGGCACAGAATCCTACTCCCCTGCCTTGCTTGTCGACGTGTTGATCTAGTTGCCATTCGATCTACGTCTTGTACGTTAGATTATTTATTAGCTCAGTTAATATTTAACTATTTTAAAGTCATATTAATAGTCTTGGTCATTAATCTTTATCCTGTTTAAAGCGTCTAAAATTAGATTTTGTTGGCTTCCTCGTTAGATATGCTTTATGTGTTGACAATGGTCGGGAGTATCGGCCAATCTTATTGTTTACGGCCAGTACTGTATGTTTGGCATTATAGATTGTTTGCGGAGTGGAAGCGATTTATGCCGTCCGGCGATTAATGAGGTGTTTGTTTGGCTAGCTTGTGTTGGCACTGCCACGGCGCGACACTCGCTACTCAGTACACTCCTGTACTTACACTTTTGTGTTTTACTCACTGGTAGAGATGCATGTCTTCTGGATGATTGGCTGGTTCCTAGAATCCAGACCGCAAGCGCAATTTTTTTTTTTTTTACTATTGATAGGCTTGCGTTTGACCGCCATCCCGCCTGATGTTAAGCGAAGATGCGGTCTACGGTGGAACACGCTTGCCTAGAAGAAATCGATTCACTCGCGACTTGAAGGAACCCAGACTATATTCATTGGGTAACACCCACTCGGGCAGCAGATTCCAATGTCTAATGGATATAGCAGTTCAGTGGTTGATGCGTTTATTTCCAGCAGCTAAGGAGCAAGCCTTGACTTGACATATGGGAAAATGAAGCTTTGTAATTGGATCAGGCTCTAAATAAGACTACTGAAAACAGCTGGTTAACCGATTCAAGATTTCCTGTGGTAGCCACAATGCTAGTTCCCGCACAAAGCCAAAGTATCCTGAAGTGTCGCCTATTTATTACTCAGATGTTCAAAGTGGAATAAACCGAATTACCGAACAGTTGAATTTATTTTTATGTAAAGAAGTAATGAAACAAAGCATATAGCAAAACATATTCTATAGATTCGTGATGTGGTTAATATCTCGGCCTGCCAATAACACAAATATGTAGTGAACAATGTCTCTTATGTGGTATGTCTATTCGGAATAGTTGATAGAACGCTGAATGCGTTTTAAGACAAATGTGTTTTAGGATCGAGCCGCTATATTTAGCCGTCTAGGTGTAATGTGCTTAGAGTATATTTGAATTAATGATGTGTGTGCATCGTCAATCAAAATGTTATACGTGGAGTGAGTCTTGCTAATGCTAACTCAGAACGCTTAGAAACACCTGGGACAAGGGATAAGTTCTAGCGCGTCATATAGACAGTGGCGTAACAAGCCTTTTCGGGCCCCAATGTAAAAAGTGGTAGCCTTTGCCTCTTACGTGGACTTTCGAACGTTGGACGAGAAGAAACCCCTGCCCTGACAGCCCTGTTGGTTCATTGGTAGTGTGTCTGCTTCGAGAGCTGAAGGGCGTGGGTTCGATTCCCACTCAGGACTAACATTTGTGTGACTAACATCGATGTTTGTTCTCTTGTCTGGGTGTACTGTATGTATTATAAGTATGTATGTACAAAAAAAAAAGTATTTAAGTATTCTATCAGTTATCTGTCTTCCATAGCACAAGCTCTGCTTAGTTTGGGGTCAGATGGCGCTGTGTGTAATGTCCTATGATATTTATTTATTTATTTATAAGAATTATATTTAAATTAAATAAAATAAACGTTGAAACAGGCGCCCATGCATTGGTTACATTGGAACAGCTACACACATGGCTCAAGGGGTTCAAACCGAAGAAAATCGTTATAATAGTAGTTTCTGAGTGATACCGTGTATCGCATGATACGTTACGTATTGTATTTCATATTAGTCTTTCGGGCGGCACGTTAACCCAACTTTGTGTAGCGTTGTCTAGCCTATACAAAGTTCAAAAATGCCAACAATGTGCTTGAACTGCCGGTTAATGACAATACTGGGAGCAAGGGCTTTTAACTAAGCCATTATCTTTTTACTAGAAAATTTTGCAAAGCAAAAGTTCAAATTTCACGTTAGGTGTATTTTTTTTGAGTATGTATAATGGTAATAATACGAACGAGACGCCCTCTTGATGGTAAGAGATAACGTATGTCCATGACCATTTCAGCGATACACAGAACGTTGAATAGCAAAACAAAGACCACAAAAGCTCATTACTTTGAGACTTTTGATGATTCGTGTCGACATACCTGTAATTTCGTTAGCTTCAAACTAGAACACACTACTGTTTGGCGGCAGAATATCTACGTTACGTACATTAACGAACATATTTCTAACCGGGGTAGTACAAGGAGGGTTAATAGAATGACGCTGAATGCTTCAATGAATAAATAAATAAACAAATATCGTGGGACTATACACACAGCGCCATCTGACCCCAAACTAAGCAGAGCTTGTGTGATGGAAGTCAGATAACTGATAGAATACATATATACTTTTTTTTTTGTAAATACATACTTATAATACATACAGAACACCCAGACACAGAACAAACATGATTGTGTTTATTCACAAAATGTTTGCCCTGAGTGGGAATCGAACCCACGCCCTACAGCTCTCAAGGCAGATATACTACCAATGAGCCAACGGGGCTGTCAGTGATAATAGCAGACAAAGATTTTTATCAGAATATTCTCATTTCATACTTGATGCTTGTCGCAAATACAGTTCTTTACTTACGAGTTAAGTGGTATAAAGTAGTTGTTTGCCGAATCCACATCTGCTCCAATTCCTTGAACATCAAAAATGTATGTGTTGAGTAGATACGCGTTATCATTGTCAGTGTTCTATCAGTGGAGGCGGTAATTAGTGGCGCGGCGGCGGCGGCGGCGGCGCCCCGTCTGCCCAGCGCGTCGCGGCCGATCCACGCGCTAGCAACCTACTCTACACTACCGATACTTTACAGCCGCCAATAAATTATGAGCTCTCCGCACGATCACCATGTTAACGCACATCCGACGACCTGCCCCTGTACTCTGGGCTCCTTGTTATTTTATTGACAACACCAAAATGACAATTCAAATTCCGTGATATCATTTCAAATATAAATATCCATAGGACATTTACACACAGCGCCGTCTAACATCACATTTTAAAGGCATTCCATCACGGACATACATTTGTATATTTAATAATAAATATAGTAGGACATTACACACAGCGCCATCTGCCCCTAACTAAACAAAACTTGTACTATGGAAGACAGATAACTGATAGAATACTTAAATTCTTTTTTTTTGTAAATATAATACATACAGTACACCCAGACACAGAACAAACATTTATTTATATCACAAAATGCTTGTCCTGGATGGGAATTGAACCCATGCCCTTCAGCTCTTGGAGCAGACATACTGCCAATGAACCAATAGGGCTGTCAAAATGTATCATTAGATATGTCAAAAACACTGATTACCTGAATGATGAACCTTATTGTGCGGGCATACGATATGTAGTCGCTTACCTATTTCCTGTATCGCTAACAGGAATTGCAATAAGTAACTCAGTGTACGGGGACTGCACTACACAAACTACACATTACTCAATTATTCATGTTGCGAATCCAAAATCGTCGCGCCATAAACGGTCAATGTGAAAATACCCAATCACAAAACCTAATGCGGTTTTCCTCGAACGTCATACTTTTGTCTTTCTTTGATTTCCTTCCCCGTACTTGTCATTTGCATGTATTTTTTTTTAAACGCAAGATATTTATTTACATTGAATGGTTTTATTTATTTTGCTTGTTTGTTGTTTTCGGGTCAAATTTAGTAATTGAAATTTTACCCCCACCCTGTTGACAGATTTATCTAATATATTTGGTACACGCCTTTAGTTCAATACATCTAAATCTGTTCAGGCGTTTGAAAGTTATGGTGGTATAAAGAAACTGACGTACATACATGAACTCTGAAAACTTTATCATCCTTTTTTGGGTAGTCGAAAATAAAAGGAGATTAAACGCAGGCCTATTGTAGAAAAAAGACAATATGCGTCGAATAAGTTTATCAAAACAAACTGGGATGAGTTTGAGAAAGATCCGGCGCGTGATCGAGCGGTGTCGTAACTCAGGTCCGGGAGCAAGGTGATGCATCAGAATAGTGCAGCATTGTGCAACGGAACCCTGTCACTGTGACGGGGCCAAGGTCCTCGTTCGAATTAACTATTGGGCACCACACCACCCACCGCGCACGCGGGACCGATACAATTTAATTTTACGATGCTGCATCTTGCTACTTGACCCATTTGAGCATCTGGGATGCGCTGTAGTCATATAATGGATGACCACTCTGGGGAAATGTCACTCGAACATGACAGCTGTGTGCGCGGATTGCGTTGCCGAGAACTCTCTCTTTGTGTATAACTATGATATCCAAAGTGGTATGTATCGACCCCCAGGGGTCGACGACAAACGACACGAGGTCTACGTGAGAGAAAAAAAATTGGGGGTCTATAAGATGTAAACGGGGGTCCGCGATAGTGGAATCATTCTAGCAGGTTGTGTATTCATTTTGATTTCCCATTGAACAATTTTAAACAAATTATTTGTTGCTTAGTTTTAACCTGAAAACGCGGAATTTAGGTATATATACGACGATATTACTATGTACTATCATAGGTTTTAAAAAGAAACTTAAATAGGTTTTGTGAAAATTCACAATCTCCTTTTTTTTTTCTTATATTATTAGTAGCGAATTATAAAGCATACACTTCGAACTTGTGAAAACTTGCACATGTAATGATACCGTTAGATCATGTCTTTCTTAACCTACGGCTCTCTATCGCTTACGATATATTCTTTTGGTCAACTATAAATTAATATTTCCTTAAAAAAGTGCCACTTGTAACAGCAGTTCAATCGGCATCTCTGCCAATCATGCGACGGAGTGATTGATGCTGCGTCTGTCAGCGCGGGCGCCAGCTGTGGCAACTGGGCCGGGAAGCCCGGGAATCGGGAAGCGGCTAAAATCACGCCCGCATTAGCAGGTCACAGTTTGGCGAGGCGCTGACACCACGGACGCCTGTGAACGTTCCTTGGGAGACGAAACATCTGCCATTAGCCGCGCTAATTTAGTCCAGTGACCTCTGTATTTGCGTTTAATACATTTCTTGAGTAATTAGTTTGGAAATGTCTCATGTCTTTTTGTTAATCGTTCTCGTCGCGTAGGGATCGCTTAGGGATTGCGGTCAGTGACCTTTTTGTCGCGGTACGGCTGCGTAATCACCGGCGATATTCCACGAAGTTCATGAGTCAAGCGGTGTTTACTAAAAGTGCGGGTTTTATTGTTTTGATTCGGGCCGTAGTACTCTTGTTGTTGTTTCCTCGAGTTGAATGGGGTGACGTAGCAGCGCCACCAAGGCCGGAACAAGTCGACACAGCGCGCGGCTTCGTGGCTCGTTATAGTCAGGGAAATATGTATGGGAGTTGGTCGGGTGGCGAGATGCCTGTCGGCGTCGGTCGTAGGAAAATCACCGAGGTAGCAGCGGTGGCCGCGTCATTCTCGCTGCAGCTTGTGTGTCGTGTCTACATGTTATACTGTGTCCATTGCTCGCGGCGTTGATTGGATGCCAAGCGACATTTTTTTTTTAATTTCCTATTCAGGCATGTATACAAATATCCTAGGACATTTCACACAGTACCATCTAGCCTTAAACTGAGCAAAGCTTGTACAATGAGCTAGTTCTCATTGTACATTTGTTAATTTTATATTAGTTACTCAATGTACATTGTATTACTGATAGAATACTTGTATACATTTAATGCATACATATCCCCGTCACATAAACGTTTATATATATATATATATATATATATATATATCTATATATACTATTATAAAGAGGAAAGATTTGATCGTTTGTTTGTTCTGAATAGACTGGACCGATTTCTAAAATTCTTTCACCGTTGGAAAGCTACACTATTCCCGAGTGACATAGGCTACTTTTTATCCGTGTATTCCCACGGGAACGGGAACTACGCGGGTTGTAGCGATGATAGCTCAGTGGTTAGCGCGGTAGGTTCGCATGCCAAAGGGCGTGGGTTCAAACCTCAACAATGAGCTTGAGCTGCCGGTGAAGGAAAACATCGTGAGGAAACCATAGCATGGTGGTAGGGTACTTTCTAGTACTCGGCTGGCTAGCTACCACCCTCAAGTTGAAAATCTGCCGCCAAGCATCTAACGGTGTGTTCCGGCAGCCTCACTTGAGAGCCAGTTCCATTCCAGGCTAGGTGTACTTTACCATCTTCGACCACACCTTCACTTAACATCAGGTGAGCTGTGGTCAAACAACTAGCCTGTAAACCATAAAAAAAAAAAACGAGGCGTCCGCTAATAATAATTAAATCATATTAATGTTCTTGTATCATATGTGAGCAAAAGCAATCGTGTACAATAAATTATGTGTGTAATGCTAATGAACTGTGAACCGTGGACTTAACAATGCAATTTGTTATAATATTACCAAAAAAGATAGGATTAAATAGACAAATTAGTTAAATTATACGTTTGATTTCGTAATTGATTCATAACTGCCCAAAAACTGGCTCGAACTACTTCATCCGCGAGCCAGTATATATCGATGTGAAAAAAATAATGCAATGCAATAAAAACCCGGTCTTTCTCCAATTTGCATAGCTATCGTTACGTTTACATAATGTATTTAAATCCTGAGTTAAAGTATTTTTTACCATAGTTTAACCATTTGGAGAAGGTTGTTCTCGACACCGTCGACTCCGAAACTGGCCAGTAACAATTGGTTAACGTTAAATTTACAGTAAATATATAATTATGCATATTTATATGCCACAACTAACTTTCCAAATTATTCAATTTTATAGTTTATTGTCTGCAAAATAACCTTAATTATCTTTTAAATTAGTTTTGCACTATACTCATTTGAAAGATAAACGACCAGACTTGGGTGTGTCTACAGCATCATAGGAGCATAGCAACGGACGATCCGGTTAGTGTTCAGATGAGTGACTGTGAATAGTATTTACAACTGAGTTTTACCGTGATTCGGATAACAGGTTTTTTTTATTGTTGACTGGCTATGTGTATGACCACAGCTCACCTGATGTTAAGTGAAGGTGTGGACGAAGATGGTAAAGCACACCTAGCCTGGAATGGAACTGGCTCTTAAGTGAGGCTGCCGGAACACACCGTTAGGTGCTTGGCGGCAGATTTTCAACTTTATGACCACCATGCTGTGGTTTCTTCACGATGTTTCCTTCACCGGCAGCTCAAGCTCATTGTTGGTGTTTGAACCCACGCCCTTCGGCATGCGAACCGCGCTAACCGCGCTACTTAACATCAGTTGATCTGTGGTCAAACACCTAGCCTGTCAACCATAAAAAAACAATATATAACGATAAATGTTTGTTCTTTGTCTGGGTGTTCTATATGTATTATAAGTATGTATTAACATATAAAAAGTATCTAAGTATTCTATCAGTATATTTTTTAAATTCTATCAGTTTACTGGTTCTTATAAGTACAAGTTTTGCTTTGTTTGGGGTTAGATGGCGCTGTGTGTAATGTCAAAAAACAACCAGAACATAAATTAGCGGCAGAATATCTGGTACTGCGGTGGTACCTACCCAAACGTCCTCCTGCTAAGGAGATCTACCACCAATTGTTGATTACGAAGCATGTATTGAAAGGATTTACTTGGTGGTAGAACTCCTTATCAGGAGGTCGTCTAGGTAGGTACTACCGCAGTACCAGTTATTCTGCCGCTAAGCAGTAGTGTGTAAACATTACTGTGTTCCGGTTTGAAGGCAGTACCCTGAGAACTGGAACACAGCTAGCAAAATTACTGGGCTGTTAAGACTAACCATCGAAAGTCTCAAAGTAATGAGCGCCAAAGCAGTGATGCCCTGGACTTTGTTTTGTTACTCAAAGTTCTGTGTATCGCTGTACCATTGCTTCCCCAGGGCCGGTAGTATCTATGTAAAAAGGATTTTTCCTGACCACCAAAAAAAAAGGCAGTGATCTAGTGATGCACAATCAGTTTGATATAGTGACGTAGTTCCTCAGCAAGATAGGCTACCAAGAATCAGGCTGTGGGAGTGGTGGGAGCGGCTGAAGAGTCGACCACCGTCTGATAACACATCCGGTGGGGTCGGCGCCCTTCCGTTGCCGCTCATGATACCACTCAGCCGGCCTACTGACATTGCCGTCACTTTCAGAAGTCGGATTTGATTGGACCGTGACTAACTAGACGTACAAGTTTTTTTTATGTATGAAGTAATGAGACGAACGACACGCTCTCCTGATGGTAAGAGATAAAGCCTATCCATGACCATTGCAGTGATAGACAGAACTCTGAGTGTTCTGGCAGCCTCACCAGAGAGCCAGTTCCATTCCAGGCTAGGTGTGTTTACCAAATTCTGTCAGCCGTTTAAAGATTATTATCAGCTTTTTTCTAGTCAATAAATTAATGTAGGTATGCACAGGTCTAATAGAGTCGAAATTAGGTATTCTGTATTCTGGCGGTGGGGAGTTTTTGAAATTTTTTAATATATTCTTGTGTAATATGTACTTATCATAAATTTATTACGTATGTGGGCCGCTTTCAGGTCACCGTTTTGGAAAAAAATATTTAAATAACTTTACTGATTGACTTGCAAGACAAGGCAACCTGTATTCCAAATTACAACTATTGCGGCATGGTAACCTCGTTAGCGAGACATTTTTTTTAAAATATTAAATAGATCTACGTTTGTCCACAAACAAATACAAATATTTTATTAATAACACAAATGTCAAATACAAGTCACTTCAAAATTTTAAAAAGGTATGTCATTAAATGTGGTTTGAAACACTGATTACATGTCAACATAAAAATGACAAAATAAGGGATGCCAATTTTTTGCCTGCGTTCGTTCGTCTTGTTATTACATTAAAAATTACTTGGTGGTAGATTTCCTTAGCAGGAGGTCGTCTAGGTAAGTACCACCGCAGTACCAGATATTCTGCCGCTAAGCAGTAGTGTGTAAACATTACTGTGTTCCGGTTCGAATGGTACTGCAGCTAGCGAAATTACTGGGCTGTTGAGACTAACCATCGAAAGTAATGAGCGCCATAGCAGCGATGCCCTGGACTTTGTTTTGTTACACAAAGTTCTGTGTATCGCTGCAATGGTCATGGACAAGCGTTATCTTTTACCATCAGGAGAGCGTCTCGTTCGTCTCATTACTATTCACATTTTTTAAAAAAACCTATTGCAGAAAGCCGTTTGTAAATCGCCAATTCATTATGAAGATTAATGAGAACATTTGTCTTATGCACACACGATCAACCTCTCACCTTAAACGCATTCACCTTCTCTGTATGTTGTAGAGAAGATAAATAAATATAAATATATTTGCATAAACATGTGAAATTTACAGTATGGGTCTTGCGTCACGAAAGTTTCTTTAAGTTTTATCTCGGAGGCATTAGGTACGCCTTACGTAAAACTTGCAGAAAACTGATGTCGTTTATAACAAATAGTTCTTTCATATTTAAATAAATAAATAAATATCGTAGGACTATACACACAGCGCCATCTGGCCCCAAACTAAGCAGAGCCTGTGTGATGGAAGTCAGATAACTGATAGAATACATAAATACTTTTTTTTTTGTAAATACATACTTATAATACAAACAGAACACCCAGACACAGAACAAACATTTGTTTGTTCACAAAATGTTTGCCCTGAGTGGGAATCGAACCCACGCCCTACAGCTCTCAAGGCAGATATACTACCAATGAGCCAACGGGGCTGTCAACTTATTTGTAACTAGTGGACGCCACGCTGTTTCACCCGCGTAGTTCCCATTCCCGTGGGTATACAGGGATAAAAAGTAGCTTATGTCACCCGGGGGTAGTGTAGCTTCCCAACTGTGAAAGAATTTTTGATATCGGTCCAGTGGTTTCGTAGCTTTATAATAGTATAGATCGATAAAACTAGCGACCCGCCCCGGCTTCGCACGGGTGCAATGTAGATACTATCGTAGTATATTATTTTGATCTATTTGCAATGTATATTGGATACGCACAAAAACATGTTTTGTACATAACATTACAAATCATTGAAATTCTCGGATTTTCTCTACTATGAAATGCATGTGTTATACATATAAACCCTCCTCTTGAATCGCTCTGTCTATTGATGGAAACCACATTAAAATCTGTTGCTAAGCATGAAAGCACGGCGAAAAGCGACTTTATGTGTAGAGACAATTAGAATCAAATAATGGTTTATATGTAAATTAAAAAAAAATTAAATTAATTAATCCCACTAATATTATAAATGTGAAAGTTTGAATGGATGTTTGTTACTCTTTCACGCAAAAACTACTGTACGGATTTGGATGAAATTTAGTATTGAGGTAGCTGACACCCTGGATTAACACATAGCTTACTTTTTATCTCGAAAACATGTAGCGGGTTACACCGCGGGGCGCAACTATCCATAAATATGTTTGTACTCTACTGTCTCCATTTAATTTCTATTGAAAGAAAGAAAAATATTTTATTTTGTATTTTAAAGACAACGAACAAACAGTTACAAAATAAGTAACAAGTAGTAGTAGTAGTAGTTAATTATATTTTTAATGCGCACACAAGTATATCTTGCTTAAATATTTACAAGGAAATTGAAACTGCAGATTTAAAACGTACCAATTACGTAATGGTACTGGTTTTTGCGCCAAAAGACGGTTGAAAGAATAATAGGTATCGAGTGTGACGAGTGAAGCACACGACACCGCCAGAAATAGAACGAATAAAACGTCCCCGCGGAAACCGTGTCTCCTCGCGAAAATAGAGTTTTGTCACGCCAGCAGGAGTCAGCTGGACACTGCCGGAATGAGCTCGCTTCAATCCATTTGCTGTGTTTTGTAGCAACGATAGCCGTGGTTAGCCCAACAATGAGCTTGAACTACTCAATACAAACAATCGAATCTTTCCTCTTTATAATAAATATTCAAGGTATATATTTAGTTTATTTCCGCTTAACAGTCGTTCCAGTTACAACAGTGGTGAGGATTTAAATTTAACTAATTTTAGACAGCTTATTAATTAAAAACCTAATCTTATTAACTTAAAAATATAATTTGACAAAAATTTAATTTAGATAACAAAAAATCTAATTTAAATAACCACAAGTCTTAAAATTCTCGTCTCTCTGCAGTAACCACTTGGCAAGTCTGAATCAATCAATTATGTTTATAGTAGTATAGATATCGAATGTCACTTTGTCTAGGCTCTCTGGTCTGCGTATGTATGGTAAATTAAATAAGTAAATACTCAGTCTCGACCAAGCGCTCGAAGAGTCAACACGTCCTGAGGATGCCTCGTATAGAGGCGACACACGTGTCGGCAAGCGGTTACTGCAGAGAGAGGAAGATTTTAAGACTTGTGGTTATTTTAATTAGATTTTTTGTTATTTGATTTAAATTTTTGTCAAATTATATTTTTAAGTTTATGTCAAATTAGTTCTAGATTTTAAGTAAGATTATGTTTTTAATTAATAAGCTGTGTCAAATTAGTTTAATTTAAATCCTCATCACTGTTGTAACTGGAACGACTGTTAAGCGGAAATAAACTAGATATATACCTTGAACATTCAGTAAATATTCTAGCATATTTCACACAGCGCTATCTCGCTCTAAACTAAGCAAAGCTTGTACTATGGAAACCGGATATTGCTGACAGAATAATCAGGTCAGAGTGAATAGGTAATCTTCAAAGACCACATCGTCGCTTACCATCAATCAAGTTGGTGGTCAATGGTGGAAATATCCGTATTAATTTTCTTTTATTAAAAACCTATGAATGCTTTTTTTTTGTACCTAAATATACAGAAAAAACGAACGATTATCTTAATCACAAAAATGTTTGTCGTGAGTGGGAATTGAACTCACGCTCTATTGTTCTTAGTGCAGACACTCTACCAAATGAGCCAACAGAACAGTTAAATAAATAAATAGCGTAGGACATTACACACAGCGCCATAATTATATAAAATTATATTTTGATTTCGCGTTATGCGAAAATGAGAGCGAAATTTAGCATTCGCATAAATTATGTAAAATATACGAATGCTCATTAACCCTCCGCTAACCTTTATCTTATTAAGTGGATAAACAAACTACATATTTACTCTGTCAGTACACCTCTGTGACTGCAGATCACGTCGTCACTATAAACAACCTTTTGGGATGTATAAACGGGTAACCTTCTTTTTTTTTCTTTGGTTTTGGCGTCGCATTTTGAGCATTTGCCAGTGTCAAGTGTTTTATATTTTCAAGTTTCATATGTTAAATAAGTTGCCTCGTAGCTATTGTTATAGTCAAAGTCCAGTCTTCGTCAAGTACAGCCCGTGTCAGTCAAGTCAAGTCATGCTTTAGCGAAAGTACTGGGCTGTTGAGACTAACCATCGAAAGTCTCAAAGTAATGAGCGCCAAAGCAGTGATGCCTCGGACTTTGTTATGTTATCAAAGTTCTGTGTATCGCTGCAATGGTCATGGGTAGGCGTTGTCTCTTACCATCAGGAGAGCGTCTCGATCGTCTCATTACTTTTCACATAAAAAAAAAAAAAAAAATTGTGGTGACTTTACTATAAAGCTTCGATGGAGTTTTGGAAGCAACACTAAAAGTCATTTTTCGCCACATTATATCATTTTCCCACACTCGCGCTTGTAATTCGGCACTTTATGAATAAAACACCACCATTTTTATGCATAAACACTCGACAAAACACAAGTTTAAAAAAAAAAAATACAACGTAGCGACACGACTCTTTCCGCGTTCCCGCCAAAACTGTATTTACCTTTCATATTAACTTATCTACTTATTTTTTGTTTTCAGGTAAGACATGTTGCATGTTGGACACGCGACGGAGGTATTATCGGCACTATCGTTATCGTATAAGTAGCTAGTTCTATCAGTTTATTTCATTTATTGAGAATTATCCATAAAAAACAATGATGTTGTTTACAAAATTATACTTACTTAATCAGAAGCGGACAAGGTAAATATATTAGTTACGACCGTGACAAACCAAAACTCTTAAAAAAAAAACATGATGCTTGTCATCATTCGACACAGTTATTGCGACGCTGACCAATGTCCGTATGACATTCCTCAGTTACATGGACAACTGTATATGTATTATAATCGACAGCCCTGTTGGCTCATTGGTAGCATGTCTGCTTCAAGAGCTGTGGGGCGTGGGTTCGATTCCCACCCATTGCAAGCATTTTGTGATATAAAACCAAATGTTTGTTCTGTGTCTGGGTGTACTGTATGTATTATAAGTATGTATTTACAACAAAAAAGTATTTAAGTATTCTATCAGTTATCTGACTCCCATAGTACAAGCTTTGCTTAGTTTGGGGTCAGATGGCGCTGTGTGTAATGTCCTACGATATTTATTTATTTATAAAAAACCGGCCAAGTTCAACTATCACGGTTCATGAGATACAGCCTGGTGACAAAGGGGCAGACGGACGGACAGCGGAGTCTTAGTAATGGGGTCCCGTTTTACCCTCTGGGCACGGAACCCTAAAAACAACGGAATGGGTTCGGAGGAGGAAGTTATTTCAAATCTCACGTCGTCGTATTTGAAGTCCGTCATAATATTAAACTGCGTAGATCATAACGTTGTTGCTGTGACTTAGTATGTATTTGTAACATGCTCTTGATAAACAAACGCGTCGGGGGCCTTATTCTTTATGAGCACAAAACATGTAACGCGATCACGTTTACGAAATACGACGCAATTTGTGTTGAAATAGTATTCTTTATGCCAATGTCAACTTTAAAGACTACACGAGGACTACTTATACTATTTTAAACTATCAAAATAGTCTTTCTAAGTTTTAAGGAATTCCAGAGAAAAGTTTCAGAATCAGGAGCAAAGTGTTTGTAACAGTGTGCTATCAAATCAGTCCAATTTTCATTTGTACAGAAAATCCAGATTATTAAATTTAATTTTTAAAAGTCAGTGAAAAAGCACTCGTTCAAAGCACAAAAAGCTCGATCCAAATATTAACTATTATTGTTCAGAATGACTGGGTCCCAGAGGTTAAACGGCCATCAGGTCTAGAAGACGGTGGAAAGATGAGCTCGATGCCCACAACAAGGAGTGGACCTCAATAGCACAAAACAGAGAGGCGTGGGAGAGAGGCCTTTGCCCAGCAGTGGGACAAAGTGGCCTAAAATAAAAATAATAATAATAATAATAATTGTTCAGAATAGAGCTGTTATATATAAAGGTAGATCCAACTTTTAAAACGGTTTTAACGCAGAAAGTCACTTTCACAAAATGGCATCATGAAATAAATTGTCAGTTACCCATAATGCCACTTTTACAAAACGTCTTTATCGCAGAATGTCATTTAAGCAATTAATTTACTAAGTACTCAAAACTTACAACTGTCTTATACAGAAAATAATTTGCGCGTTTTAGGAAATGGTAACACTAGTTAGCATTAATATTAACTTTAGCAGTTTTCCAACAAGCTTCTTATTGGAAAACTGCTAAAGTTCCATTCCAGGCTAGGTGTGCTTTACCATCTTCGACCACACCTTCACTTAACATCAGGTGAGCTGTGGTCAAACAATTAGACTGTCAACCATTAAAAAAAAAAAAAAAAGTTGCTAAACACTTTAAAGTTACTGCTAAAAACGGAATAACGCGTATCGGCAGTAACTACACCGTAATGAAACAATTGTTATTCATCGGCATGACCTACTTTTTGTTATTGCAAAAAAAAACAGTTATTTCATAGAAAGATGAAAGCCAAAAGCAGCGATGCCCTGGACTTGGTTTTACCATTCAAAGTTCTGTGTATCGCTGTAGTATTCATGGACAGGCGTTATGTTTTACCATCAGGAAAGCGTCTCGTTCGTATCGTGAGGAAACCATAGCATGGTGGTAGGGTACTTTCTAGTACTCGGCTGGCTAGCTACCACCCTCAAGTTGAAAATCTGCCGCCAAGCATCAACATCAGGTGAGCTGTGGTCAAAAACCTAGCCTGTCAACCATTAAAAAAAACGTGACCTAAAAAAGTCAATATCGGCAAAATAGTTTAATTTCGAGTAGTATTGCGATGACCAGATGTCAAACTTAGTTCTGCAGTTCCGCGTAACCCTGTATGGTATATACGTGATTATGTATGTATGTCGATCATGCGATGAGCATCGGAACTGTAAACAACTTAATCACCTATTATATAATCGGCTATTTCGGACGTTTTCCGCATATGGCGTGGAGTTGCTCTAATTATCGCTGCCATTTGTTATGCTATTTTTAGCGTATTTGTTGGCGAGTAGGGTGATGTCATCAGTATTGTTAAGGCGGTGACAATAATCGATGCGAGAACGGTTCTTACATCGATCATTAAGCTCACACCACTTTATTGTGTAGGAATGCATCTCATCTGTGTTTGTATGTATGCCCGCTATTTTGCAGTACTACCAGTAGTACTACCCCATTGAAGAGATAAACAAGCTATTTGTTGTAAAATTAAATCCGGCTATTTTTTTTAACGTACGCCTCTCCATATTTTTAATAGTTGTGGCAAGATGAAGGAAAACATCGTGAAGAAACCATAGCGTGATGGTAGGGTACTTTCGGCTGGCTAGCTACCACCGTCAATTTGGAAATCTGCCACCAAGCATCTAACGGTGTGTTCCGGCAGCCTCACTTGAGCCAGTTCCATTCCAGGCTAGGTGTGCTTTACCATCTTTGACCACACCTTCACTTAACATCAGGTGAGCTGTGATCAAACACCTCAACCATAAAAAAAAGATTCTAGAATTAAAATATGCAAATTAAAAAAAATATACGATTAAGATAAATAGATAACTCTTTACAATACTTTTCTCATACCAAAATTAATTAAACACAAAAAAACGATTAAAGATGATTTACGAATTTAGGTTACAAAAGCTATAGTTTAAAACCATTCATTGTCTTTATTAACTCTCTACGTTCTTTGTGATACGTTCAGATTCGAAGGTATTTCGTGAACACCTACATCAATACAATCTTGTGTACTTACCTGTGTTCTGATATTTAAAGGTGTGACACAGCCTAGTGGAAGGTAGGAGGGACTATCGACATACTATCGATAGTCTAGCCGCTGTTCAACGATAAAGCTCGAAATAAAAATAGATTAAAAAAAAAAAAACGATAAAGCTAAAATTGCCATAGATAAGTAAGTAAACGTTCGGAGTTTTGGCGGGAACGCGGGAAGAGTCGTGTTGCTCCGTTGTATTTTTTTCCAAAACTAGTGTTTTGTCGAGTGTTTATGCATAAAAATGGTGGTGTTTTATTCATAAAGTGCCAAATTACAAGCGCGAGTGTGGGAAAATGATATAATGTGGTGAAACATGAGTTTTCGTGTTGCTTCTAAAACTCCATCGAAGCTTTGTAGTAAAGTTGCCACTACTTTACTAAAGCATGACTGGAATTAACTGACACGAACTGGACTTGACAAAGACGACTTTGACTAAAACTAGCTACGATGCCACTTATTTAACTTTTGAAACTTGATAATATATAATTACTTGACACTGGCAAATGCTAAAACGCGACGCCAAAACCCAAGGAAAAAAAAGTAAACGTTCCCCGTAAGACGCGTATTTAGTATTTGTGCATTTTTTTCTTATACATATATGTATATTACCAGCTGCGCTCCGCGGTGTTACCCGCTACATGTTTTCGGGATAAAAAGTGGTCTAAGTGTTAATCCAGGGTCTCAGCTACCTCCATACCAAATGTCATCTAAATCCGTTCAGTAGTTATTGCGTGAAAGAGTAACAAACATCCATCTATCCAAAGTTTCACATTTATAATATTAGTAGGATAAAGAGTTATATTACTAAAAATGTCATAATATTAATTACATGTCAACATAATAATATGTGAATAAACGTTTTCGTCGATGTTTTGCATCTCTAGCCCGAGCGGGCACGTGCGGCCGCGCCTGCCCGCTCGGTCATTGCTCAGCGGGTTACTATTGCTCGATTTTTAATCGTGTCGAAGTATTACATGATTTTACCCCCATTCTTGCATCAGTCCCCGGCCGGTGTGGGCTCGGGGCACTTTAACTTAGATTACTTATTTAACATAAGTGAAAACTTTTAAGGCTTTTGTATGTAAATTTAACTTCTATTTATTTATTAAGTTAGCAGCTGTTTGTTTTCCATGTAAAATAAAAATAAAATAAATATGGAGATCACTCATTTACGGATGAATAACAGGATAATGTACTGAGCCGTAAATAACTAAATCAATTAAAAAAATAAATTACACCCGTCGTTTGTAACGAGCTACTCGTATTTGGGTACCTATTGTAAATTTTACCTCCTTGTTTTGAGTGTAATTCAATTACCTCGAGGATAATTATACAAGCCAAGTAGGTATTACTCGGCGGTAGACCTCCTTAGCACTAGGTAATCTTGGTACTACCGCTCTAGATACAAATACAAATATTTTATTGATAACAACAATGTTACAAGCCAATTCGAAATTTAAATTATGTATGTCATTATATGAGTTTTAAAACACTGATCATTTGGCAATGAATAAAAAAAAACAAAAATGTCAAAATAAGGTATGTTAATATACAAACATGTCAATATATAAAATATTCTAGCGTCAAGCAGTAGTATGTAAACATGTGCGTTCCGCAAACACTACTGAACGGATTTGGATGAAATTTGACATGGAGGTAGCTGAGACCCTGGATTAACACATGTAGGGTAACGGGTAACACCGCGGGGCGCAGCTAATTTCAAAAATAGTTTTAAGTTGAAATATGAATGAAATTTGTTCAATGCTTGAATTTGCCATTGTATGCGTGTGAGTGTAAATAGACTTGCGAGTTCAGTGCCATTAAAATTGAATTAAACTGTATTGTGACATATTAGTGTAATGTAAATGAATATAATGTCAATGTCAGTGTCAAAGGTCAAACAGAAAATAAATGTAATTACATTGCCGAGTGCGTTAAATTGCCTTTCGAAGCTGTAATAGTCCGAGACCAACATGATTCAATATCAGTCTCAGAGTAATTATAATTACTCATTTTAAGAGCATAATGGGCACTGATGTTGATACAGCTCTCCTTTGGTTACCGGTTAGGTCAAATAAATAATGATGTAAATCTGGTTGCACAAAGGCATCATTATTCTCGGCATGTCATCAGAAAACGATAAAAATACCGAAATAGCCGATGTCGAGCCGCTGTGCGCGGGTCGACGCACCGCTGTCAAGGGAACCGATAATGGAATCTAAAAATAACGTTGGTCACGTTGCGAACCCACCTTTTCGCATCGACACAACGTGGTCGACGCCACAGCCATCGAGCAAAGTTCGGAAGCCACATGACTCTCATCAAAAAAAGGAAAAGGGGACCAAAAACTTACACAAAGATCTCATTGTGTATTTAATGCAACTTTATGCCCGTGAAGGTTACATTTTACAAATGTAAAGTACTAGCTGCGCCCCGCGGTGTTACCCGCTACATGTTTTAATCCAGAGTCTCGGCTACCTCCATACCAAATCCGTTCAACAGTTCTGTCTTAACGCGAATTTATTTATATGTAAACAATGATTACGAAAATAATAACGTTATAATTGGCCGCGTACTTGTAAACGGTTCAACGCTAGGTGCTCGTAGTGTTACTGTGACAATCTAGTGGATCTGCAGAGAGGCGAGGTCTATCATAGAGAACAGTTCTGTCTTAACGCGAATTTATTTATATGTAAACAATGATTACGAAAATAATAACGTTATAATTGGCCGCGTACTTGTAAACGGTTCAACGCTAGGTGCTCGTAGTGTTACTGTGACAATCTAGTGGATCTGCAGAGAGGCGAGGTCTATCATAGAGAACAGTTCTGTCTTAACGCGAATTTATTTATATGTAAACAATGATTACGAAAATAATAACGTTATAATTGGCCGCGTACTTGTAAACGGTTCAACGCTAGGTGCTCGTAGTGTTACTGTGACAATCTAGTGGATCTGCAGAGAGGCGAGGTCTATCATAGAGAACAGTTCTGTCTTAACGCGAATTTATTGTTAATTATTCGCCAATTTAAATATGTAAACAATGATTACGAAAATAGTAACGTTATAATTGGCCGCGTACTTATAAACGATAGAACGCTAAGTGCTCGTGAGATTACCGAAATAATCGAGTGAGTCAGCGGAGATCCGAGGCGTACCGATGGCCTCGCCGATGCAGCCACAGCCTCGGATAACGCGATCATTACATTAATCTCACCACTAATTGTAATTACCTCAGGATGCTTAGCGTTTCTTTCCATTATTACTCGCGTTGTCGCATAATTAATGATTGCGTCGATAATTCCACTCGCAATTATAATTAGCGAAGCGTTTCGTTTCAAATAGTACGTATCTCCGATGCCAACATTTATTTTAATTGGGTGTTGTACTAATTCCAATTTTATAAATTCATTTTCACTAGCGAAGAACGCCACTTATGTAACACGATGGCTCGAAAATTTAATTCGTTCACTAATTATGGGTATTTCTCAAAGTTTACGATTAAACTTATATTCGACCATTGCAGCGGTACCCTGAACTTTGAGTAGCAATACAAAATCTAGAGTATCTTTGCGTTGGCGTTCATTATTATACTTCGAGACATTCGATGATTAATCTAGATAGCCTTTCGGTAACTGCTTTCAAATCGGAACACAATAATGTTTACTACTTTTATTGCTTGGCAGTCAAATATTTAATACTGTCATTGTGAAACCAAAATCAAACAGTTATTTATTGAGTCCAAAAATAAAAATCATACATTCTAGTTGCAGCAGTTTATTTAAATGATTGGTTCTTAATGTTGTAAAATTAGTTTTTAAATAAAATGTAATTAAAGTTCTTATTGAAGTTTTATTAGCTTATGGTACTTATCTAGATGACCTTCTGCTAAGGCGATTTACCACCTAGTAAATATTGGTTCAGAGGTTGCCAAGTAAGGTCATAATTCTGCCGGTACTAACTTTCATTTTCTGTACCTGAGTGGTCTAAGTTCAAATATAATCTAAAACAAATACGAACCGTTCTCATTTTTTTTTTTTAGAATCTTACAGGCTAGATATTTGACCACAGTTCATCTGACTTTAAGTAACGGTGTGGTCGAAGTTGGTAATTACACAAAGCCTGAAACGGAACTGACTTTAAAGTGAAGCTCTCCGAACACACCGTTAGACGCTTGACGGCAGATTTTCAACTTGAGGGTGGTAGCCTTGGTAGCTCCCAGCCGAGTAGGTACGATAATGTACCATACCAATATGCTATAGTTTCTTTCAACAGCGATTCAAGGTCATTGTTGGGGTTATAACTCACGCCCTTCGGTGTGCGACCGCGCTATCCACAGACCTATCATCGCTACAAAACATCCATCTAAATTATTACTTTTAATGTAAAAGTAATGAGGCTTACACTCTCCTGATGGTAGGAGATAACGCCTGTCCATGACCATTGCAGCGATACACAGAATTTTGAGTAGCATAACAAAGTCCAGGAAATCGCTGATTGGGCGCTCATTTAGACGGTTAGTCTCAACAGCCCTGTAATTTCGCTGCAGTACCCTTGAAACGGGAACACTATTACCGATTTGGGATTTATTTGTTTGGTACAACAGTTGTGTTGGATATTTCTGCGTGACGTTTTTTGTCGAAACATTAATGTATAGTATTCGCGTTGGATTGTTTGTTTGGCACACCCGCGCACTCCAGCTGTCCGTCAATAGAGCTAAATATACCGCGGCAGCACGCGCCGCGGCCGTGCCCAGCCTCGCCCGTATATATAGCCCATACACAATACACATACACCCTCTTTATTATCGATTTGTTGAAATCCTGCGCATTAATGTGATAATGCTTTAGCAGCAGGGTATGCCGACGAATGACGAGACACGAAATACAGAGTTATAATATGAAACAAAACTATACATTTTCAAAATAATAATATAGGGTGTGAATAGCTTTAAGATTATAATATAACTAGGTCTTAATAGGAGAGTATCGAAGCACAGGGAATCCTACGGCGATGACTAGTGGCTAAAAATTGTAATTTTTTTTATATTTATTTATTTTGTATGTAGACTTTAACTGTTAAGTCAAGCATCGCAGCCTCACTTGAGAGCCAGTTCCATTCTAGGCTAGGTGTGCTTTACCATCTTCTACCACATCATCACTTAACATCAGGTGAGCTGTGGTCAAACAGCTAGCCTGTCAACCATAAAAAAAGTGTTAATTGCCTTAAATTTTTGTCAAAGTTTAAAAAAAATATCGTTATGACTTTGCTATGATTGATCGTCAATCATAGCAAAGGAATCAGTAGAGTGCGTAGGCACTCTAACGTCTTCTTCCATCTAGGTCTCAAGTCCTTGTCGACTTGTGACCTAGATGTATCTTTGAGGGCCCCCTTAAGATACGTAACGTTCACCTATAGTCCAATACCACCCCTTTACGTTCCCATCTCGCCCTAACTACGGACATTTGATATAACCTAACCAATACTGCTCTGGATGCTTTACTTCTAACTGGAAGCCAGCCGATTATTGAGAGCGTATCGTAAAGCAATAACTTCTTACTCGCAGAACTATAAAAGTCGAATAACTGTATAAAAGTGTCGACGCGAAAGCATTAGTCGACAACCCAAATATAAATGTTGGTTTGAAAGCGGCCAAGATAGTAAAACAGCTTATCGTGTCACATGTTATTTGTTTGATGTTCGTATTCATATAAATGGACATTATGTTCACTAGACGCCGGAAGAATGCATTGACTTGTACATTGTTACTTCGTGAAGACAGGGCTCGTGAAATATCCTCAGCGGTACTGACGCACTGTAATACTCATCGTTAATTACTTGAAAACAATGGAACGTAGTATTTTAATATACGGCGTTTAGACATAATGTGACGCAAAATATTTAAACGAACATATCCTTACATTTAAGACCTTTGGAAAAAAGTCAAAGCTCTAAAAAGCGACACCGCTTTATGGTTGATATTCCAAAAATTCAAACTTAACGGTTTGATTCCACCTTGTTTGGTAATAGGTCTAAGTAGTTACCACCGCAGTACCACATATTCTGCCGCCAACCAGTAGTGTGTAAACATTACTGTGTTCCGGTTTGAAGGGTACTGCAGCTAGCGAAATTACAGAGCTGCTGGGGCTAACCATCGAAAGTCTCGAAGTAATTAGCACCAAAGCAGCTGGCCAAAGTTCTGGGTGCCGCGGCAATGGTCATAGACAAGCAAGCGGTGATCTCTCACCATCAGAAGAACATCTCGTTCGTATCATTACTCATTACATTTAAAAAAACTTTCATCGTGCGAACCGCTAAGCAATGGATTTTGCTGCCCGACTGTGCACAGTGAATCAGTTTCTTGCGTTATACCGTGCTCTATCCTAGACCGCATCTTCGCTTAACATCAAGCATCTTGGCGGTCAAACGCAAGACTATTTGTAATAAAATAAAAATGAAAGCCAGACTTCGTTCCATCGCGTTTATAGCCAGCGTGCAGTTTACTGTGCCAAATCAATTTTTTCTGCTTTATAGTTTCCGTATAACAATGTTGACATTCAATTTTATTTAGCAGTCTATTTTGGGGCTATTCATAGTCTACCTATGTTAGCATAAAAGATTTTTAAGGTTCCATGCCAAATAAAAAAACCGCACGGAAATTTTACCTCTGTATATGAAGCAGGGAGACCACTGCGGTTCTCCGGAGATTCAACTCGACTCTGGCAATAAGTCCGCCAATTGGGAACCTATACAGTCTCAACTGTTTATAGTATGGGTACTCTAATACGAAGTTTTAATGAAAGAGTTAGATATCTACGGAACTATCGCGCTCTTGACAGCTGTTTTTGTAATGCCAACGACTGACCAGGCGTGGCGATGTTGCCATTGTACACATATTTGAAAATGCTTTTTTTAACACGTCTAGCCTACAAAGTTGCTAATTATACAAGTTAGGATTATATACGCTATGCTTGTTTAAAGATTCTACATACACGAAAGCCATGTTTGGCGGTACTCAGGGTTACCAGGTCTATTCATGGAATTTTTACGAAACTTTATTATTAATTTAGATAGAAAAAAAACCTAAGTCTTTTTGTTATGTTATTGTAATCTGACATTTAGAGTCTTGTGAATGTAAGCTTCCAAGATTTCCAAAATGGAAATTCCAAATGTTCCTAAAGGGCTTCATATTTCTTCATAAAGAAATTGGCATAAAACTTTTCAATCTGACAACCCTGGGCGTGCTCAGAAACGTGTCGTCCGAGGCGCCTTTCTTGAAGGCTACTCTACACGTGTAACGTGTACGGACAATAATAGAACCTGATTAAGGCTCATCACAGCGCCACATTATTGAAGACAAAAAGTCAATTAATGTGATTGTTTTTCTCATAAATTGTATCTGTGATTTTTTTACTGTATTCTATGAAATTACATTTAAGAGCATGTGGATTTATAAACTAAACCATGATTTAAACAATTGACCTTATATTCTTAATCTGCTGCGTAGAAACATATTGTGGAAGGATGAAAGTTGGCCGGTTGGCAGCGTACTTGACACGATAGCGGCATTGCCATATTGATTGGCAATGCTTATGCGTGCATACATTACGCTTGACCCACGCTGACTCGGCCTGCGACGACGGTGGTAGAAGGTCCTAAACTTAGGTGGTTTGATTTCCATACAAATAAATTTTTGCCATTTATGGACAAATCGAGCATAATTTTACAGTGAAATCACAACTACTGGCATTTATTTTGGTCTTTATTTGCGGTAAATCACAATTGTTTGGATAAAACGGTAGATTATTAGCATAAAATCAAATTTATGAATGATGTATAAATTATAAATAAATTATGATTTTTGAATAAGTAATTGTGATTTAACGCAAATAAATACCAAAATAAATGTCAGTAGCTGTGATTTTCTCCATTTGTCTATAAATGGAAAAAAATATTTGTATGGAAATCGAACCACCTTAACCGCAAGCCTAGCTTGTGGAAGTAGGTTTCACTGGTTTAGGCCGCTTCTGTCTGCGGCAAGTTTCGCAAATGTTTTCGTTTTGTAATCTTTCAATAATAGCGTGCAGACCGAAAAATCTTAAATATATTTCTGTTTCTCTCACATAATTATAAGTTTTTTTATAGCTTGTAGTGCTGCGGTCGAGGCACGTAAGAAACGAATGCCCTTAAGAACGGCTTCGGTCGTGCTCCACGAGTAAACAGGTTCCACTGGTCTCATTCATTTTGGGTGCTCTAAGTCGATTCGATTCAACGATTCAGTGACCGTTCTAATTATAAAGTCGAGTATATTTTCATCGTCGATCTGGAGTCGTGCTGGGAAGGTATTGTATCCGATCGTGAGGTACATGACAACTCAAACCATTCGCCGGACGTATTGTCATGCTATAATAAATAAATAAATATCGTAGGACATTACACACAGCACCATCTGACCCCAAACTAAGTAAAGCTTGTACTATGGAAGACAGATAACTGATAGAATACTTAAATAGTTTTTTTTGTAAATACATACTTATGATACATATAGCACCCAGACACATAACAAACATTTGTTTAAACCACAAACTGTTTGTCCTGGGTGGGAATCGAACGCACGCCCTTCGGCTCTGGAAGCAGACATACTACCAATGAACCAACAGGGCTGTCAATAGCATGTATTACGACCTCCATGTTTAATGGAACAACGTTGCATGACACCTACCATTGACTTGTATATTACTTCGTAAGAACAGTGCACAGATATGTTTCTCTCCAAACATTGACGTCGCAAGTGAGTGGCTGTTGTACTAAAAAGCAATGAGAAATAGTTAAAGTATAGTATAACAGACATTAGATATCATAGATTAACCAAAAAAATTCACTCAAATAAATCTCCAAACTGTATAATTATTATCTGTTATATACCCCCAGTATATAATAATAATAATTTTATTAATTTGAACAAAAAACAATACTACGACTAAGTTAGTTATACTTATTATTAAGAAGTTTTTTGTAGAATTTCATGTACATAGCCAAGGCATTTAAGATCTTATACTATAGGTGTTTACCGACTAACTTCTGCTGGCTGTGATCACTGATTCGCACACTAAGAAAGCGTGTCGTGAGGTTCAGTGCTTCCCATCATTTACTGACAAAATTTAATATAATGTTTAAGTAAAAAAATACAAGATCTCAAGATAGTTCGAGCAGCATTTAAATGTATGTAAAGTGCAGGAGATGTATACTGTGCGTGTGTGTGTAAAGTGAAGAACTCAAGTACATATATATATGTATATTTTACATCGGACTAGGCATGCGTTTGGCCACGATCTCACCTGGTGGAAAGTGACGATGAAGTGGATATACCTATATATAAAAATATAAAATAAATAAATATCGTAGGATTATACACACAGCGCCATCTGGCCCCAAACTAAGCAGAGCTTGTGTGATGGAAGTCAGATAACTGATAGAATACATAAATACTTCTTTTTTTTGTAAATGCATACTTATAATACATACAGAATGAATGTATATATATGTATATCATATATTTCGTGGTAGTAGACTATTGATCACATTTTGACAAAAGAGATGCCAGTCGACACTATTTTAGAAATACTTGAGGCGTGCGATATACGTGGTATATATCCTTACATTTGTAGTATTTGGCTACGATAGAGGTCGCTCGTAACTTGTATACAAAGCCTTTAAATATGAACAAGAGGCAGTCCGTAAATAGCACCGGTAAAGCCAACTCCGACTGAGCTCGCAACTGTGAAAGTAACGGCTATTTTTAGTGAAGCCAACTTCTTCAACTCTTTGTTCCTCAGAAATAGATCTCCCTTTAATGGATGCCGTGCTTCGTCCTATGCTTATTTTTAGTTGATCGAAACAGGTCCGCCGATCTATTTGATCTATCCAGCTCTTTTTAGACAAACCACACGAAGAGGAGATGACACGTGTAACTCCGAGATAGAACTGAAGTCGGCGAACTGGAAATAATAATCAATTTAAAATCAATCGGCTACCCTGTTAGCTCATTTGGTGGAATATCTGCCTCGATCTGGTTCAGTTCCCACCAGGACAGGTTTGTTCTCTGTCTGGGTGTTTTGTATGTATTTACAAAAAAAAAGAACAGTATTTTATTAGCTATCTGTTTCCTATCGTATACGCGTTTTGCTTTGGATCTAAATTGGGATAAAAATTGTGAAATGTCCTATGATATACATACTTATTTAATAAGAATTTTTAAAACCTACTTAATGTACGTACGTACCGCTAGACATTGGAATCTGCTGCCCGAGTGGGTGTTCCCCAATGAATATAGTCTGGGTACCTTCAAGTCGCGAGTGAATCGGTTTTTTTCTAGGCGAGCGTGCTCCACCATAGACCGCATCTTCGCTTAACATCAGGCGGGATGGCGGTCAAACGCAAGCTTATCTATTATATAAAAAAAAAATGTAGAAATTTTAGCCAGCCCTTGTCGAACACATATTTGCTCACATACGACATAAGCAGGCAGATTTGTCCCATTAAAACTATTTCTAAACTTTGCTGTATAAATGAATCATTCGAGTACAATCACTTGTAACGGTTACATCTAGTTAACAAGCATGTAAAATGATGTTAGCATATTCGACAAATATTATTTTAGTTGATCGGTAAGTAAACGAGTGCCGTTTCGTAATTAGCTTTCTATAAAAATATAACAAAAAACGTCCCGAGAGTCGGTGTATCCAGAATTAGGTCCGATTCTAAAAATAGCGACACGGAATGCGCCCATCTGTTTATAGAGTAGACACGCGAAGCGGGGGAGATTTACTGGACTATTTCGGTGGGCCACGACCGAGGGGGACAGGTTCACAAAAACCAGCGCAAGTGCCACACTGACTTTACGAACAAGTGACACCACGTTGCGGGGCCATGGAGACAGGTGGTCCGCCACTCTGTCTTCATACGCTAAAAGTGGGTTTCATTTTTGACTTTTTTTTACTAAAGACTCACTCGCGACTTGAAGGCATCCAAATTGTGTTCATCAGGGAACACTCATACAGCCAGCAAATTCCACTGTTTAGTAGTTCTTACAATGAAAGTGGAATCGTACCCTTTAGTTAGTTTTTAAAATATTTACTATAAATCGGTGTCCTTTTTCAAACCTCCTAGCTGTCTCATTGAAGAATGGGCTGGGTAGAATTTGGTCTTACAAATCTGAGCCGCATTCCCCAAATAATTACGGCTTCCAAACATCTATGCATAATATATTATGCACGCAAAAAAAAAAAAAAATTAAACCGAAGACAAATACGAACCGAGTTTAAAAAGATATATGATGCTGACATGGACATTATAAGTAATTCAGCTCCTAACACAACATCGACTAAATCAACATTGAAGTTTGGCAACCAGTTAAAAGCATCTGCATTATTTTTTTCTCTGTGAGTAGTCCTTATAAACTTGATGTTCTAAATGTGTTTAAATGTTTATGTTTGATGAAACTATATACGTTCGATTTCACATATATAATATATAATGTAGGCACACAAACGGGAGGTTATAATTGTAATTACATTATAATTACAGTTTACGAAGCAGAAATTATTCAGTAGGCAGCTACAAGTCACATGACTTGCAACTCACATGGAAAATAAATGTATACTTTGTAAACGTATTCACAATACCTAACGCTTTGTCCGTTTCTATTACAACAAACAAAGAAAAAAATATTTTATCGTTGTCGCATCTATGCACTGACGATCTGTTCCTTAGATGAAAACTCACAAAAGGATTGTCGTCTATTCTAAGTATCCTTTCTCATTAGCCTCGCCAATAACATGAACTTCATTGTTCACTTCATTGTTGACAAGTATGAAATTCATTGTTTCATGTTTCACTCCCGAATCAGAAAATCCCTGTCCCACTGCTGGGCGTTCAGTGGGATTCGAATTTAAGACCTGAACTAACCAGACCTGACCCAGACTATATTCATTGGTGTTCCCCAATGAATATTGTCTGGGTACCTTCAAGTCGCGAGTGAATCGGTTTCTTCTAGGCAAGCGTGCTCCACCGTAGACCGCATCTTCGTTTAACATCAGGCGGGATGGCGGTCAAACGTAAGCCTATCTATTATTAAAAAAAAAAGAAGATTTGAAACTAAATGGTATCTCAACTAGGCTGCCGAAAACTGTGAAATGTTCCACTAGTAAATAAATAAATATGCGTGCAATTTTCTATAAATCCTTGAGACAAAGAGCGTTCACACGTGAGTCAATAGGAACGGAATCCTTTGAAGCGATATTACTGCCATGCCTTTGTATGGTAAACTAATTATAGCCCGCTATTTATATCCGTGAATCACTCGTGCGCAGTCGCTGCGAGCACTCCATGCTAGATATGAATTATTACATACATGCGCCTTGAATGGCCTAGTTTTAATTCCAAATAGTGTGTCTCTAACGGGCTTACCTACGCATCTACCTAGCTCTGTTATACGCATTTATTAATTATCAATACTTGAGGTTTGTTTATCACCTAAACAATGATACTAGCACCGTTGTTTTTCAGTTACATTGTTATCAAAATCTACTTCCTGGTTCTCTATTATATCTATTTATAGCAATTCTATTTCTGGTTCGTCCTTCGCTTCAATATTGAGTGTTGTTATATTCTTTATATCAAGATTGGTATTCGTTTTATCAAACTGTTTATTATTAGTTGGTCGTTATCTATAATTGCATCATATTAATGTGTTTCTGGGCTATCTTATCTGTTGTGTTTACTGCACTACTTTCATAAACACCGTTCCGGAGGTATTGTGCGCGCACTCGCTGCACGCTGTGTCGGCGGAGATCCACGACCGCGTCACGTGTGATCTCTGATATGTATTATTTCAATAATTACGCTCGTCTATAATTTTCTCAGCGCCGGATATCGCGTCTATTTCTCGGAAGTTCGCGGAATCGGCGCCGTAAATCTAAAAATACCCTCACGCGAAATTACGAGCTCTAATTCATTGTATAGATACTAGCTGCGCCCCGCGGTGTTACCCGCTACATGTTTTCGCGATAAATAGTAGCCTATGTCCAGGGCCTCAGCTTCCTCCATACTAAATTTCATTAAAATCCGTTTTGTAGTTTTAACTTTCACATTTATAATATTAGTGGGATTCTACCAAAAGTTATGATGTACATACATATATACTTTTATATTAACGTTGGCGTTTTGGCGGAAATTGCGTTTTTTTTTCGTGTGTTTATGTTTAGAAATAGTGGTGTTGTAATCATAAAGTGCCGAATCATACCCACGAGTGTGGGCAAGTGGTAAAATGTGGTGAAATATGTCTTTTGTGCTGTTTTCAAAACTTCGTAATAGTTTCTAGTAGAGTCATCGCTAATTTACTGTGGTATCGACTGGACTTGACTGCGACTTAGATTTCTATTACTTGATTTTATTATGATATTCTTGAAAGTGTGTGATACATGGCATTGTCAAAATGCACAAAGTATGATGCCAAAAAAACTACAACGTTTATAGGTAAGTAGGTACAATTAATTTAATATACAGAAAAATATTTTTGTTTTAAAATATGCTCTCTTTTGTTTTATGAGTTCTTCATTGTAATGTCTCATAATAATTGTTTGTGGTGACGTGGCGTGTGGATCACGCGAAGTGTTTTCGTGTGTGTTAGGATTCTCAAAGCATTTACTTCGCGGCATTATTTTAGTGTTCATATTTTTAGTAGCTTTTTACGAGTGCTAACTCCATACGTCAGAACCGGGTCGTCGGATTTGCGAGTGTATTTCTCTGTTATTATTTCAGGAATTCCGTGTTTGTTTTCTTTTTAATCTCGAATGGTATTCACGGAGTCCGTTATTCCTCGAAGTTTGTTCGGATTCTTTGTTACTTTCTCTTTATATCCTCTCGTATCGTATCAGATTTGTGTACATTGAAAAAGGAAGATTTACGTTCCATTTTGAACCTTTCCGGTGGCGGCTGCATTTAGACGTTTAGAAATAGCAGCGGACGCGGCGCGGAGCACGCGCATAGTGAAATAAACAGTTTACTCGAACAGAAATAGAATTAGTTTCGCTTCTGGATGTGGAACGGGTGAAGAGTTCGCTTTTATGGCAGTTTATTTCGGTCGCCCGCCGAGTTTGGACCGCGAGCCTCGGACGTACAGGATGCACCATTCAGAGGCGGTATTTTTAACGACAAAAAAAACAACTTTGTATTTTTTATATATTTTTTTTTAATGTAAAAAGTAATGAGACGAACGAGACGCTCTCCTGGCTCGATGGTAAGAGATAACGTCTGAAAACGGTATTATAGGTATACTTTCACTTTGTAAGGACACAGCAGACGAAATATTCTCATGTGTACTTACTGCAATATTTCCAGTTTTAGATGTATACTGCTAGGCTTATACCCTGAGTGAAAGAAATAAGAGGGTCGAGACCATCTCTTGATGATAAGAGATTATTTCCATGACCATTGCAGCGATACACAGAACTTTGAGTAACTAAACAAAGTCCAGGGCATCGCTGCTTTGGCGCTCATTACTTTGAGACTTTCGGTATTGAGTCTCGACAACCCTGTAATTTCGCTAGCTGCAGTACCCTCCAAACCAGAATGTTTACACAGTACTGCTTGGCAACAGAATATGTTGTACTGCGCTGGTACCTACCTAGACAACTTCCTGCTAAGGAGATCTGCCGCCAAGTAAAAAGTACTTTAACACTCATTGCGAAACATTTTGTATTCATAAAGTGTTTTGTAGCGATGATAGGTCAATCGCCAGTGGGGTCAGTTCACACGCCGAAGGGCGTGGGTTCAAACGCCAGCAATGAGCTTGAGCTGCTGGTGAAAGTAAACTTCGTGAGGAAATGAATGGTGGTAAGTTTCTAGGGCTAGCTAGCTACCACTCTCAAGATGGAAATCTTCCGCCAAGCAACTAACGGTGTGTTCCGGCAGTTTCAGTTGAGAGCTAGTTCTACTACAGACCGGCTGTGCTTTGACTATACCGTCACTTAACATCAAGGTGAGATGTGGTAAACTGAACTAATGCCGACCCGAGGTTTGATGACGAAGTCTTAAACAAACGAGCGGCTGTACACAAGTAACGAAGCCTTTAACGCTAATGACCGGAGTGATTGAGGTGATACGTATTTCGTAGAGAGCACCGTTATAATGACCTTTCTCAGTAGACGAGCGCCTGTTAAAAACTTTTTTTTTTTTTATTCAACAATTACTTTTATAGTACATTGTATGAATTTCTAGGTCACTCAGAAATAATATAGTACCTGTAAAGAATTGGATGAGTAGTTTCAGACTTTAGATATTAATCACTAAAATTTACAGAGTCACAAACGTAAATCCCCAAATTTACAAACTCCTCGCAGTACTTATTGTTTATTTTCAGCCTCTAGTGTCCCACTGCTGGGCAAAGATCTCCTTTTCATCTTTCTAGACTGTCCGATCTTCGGCTTTGGTGGTCCAGTGACTGTCGTGACGATTCAGTTCTTCACACCACCTTCGTTAGGGTCGACCGTTGAGGTCACTTAAATGTTGGCGTCCACACTGTGGTGACCTTGTCGTTCGACATGCGACAAACGTGGTCCCAGTCCCATTTCAGTCCGGCTTTGTGGCTGACATCAGCGATTTTGGTTTGGAGCATTGTATCGTGTTCCTTATACGGTCTGTTAATTTGACCAAGATTCTACGCTCCGAGTGCGGCTTTCTGATCTTTTATCAAAGACCAGTACGTGAGAATGGGAAGAATGCATACGCCCATAAGTTTTGCGTTTCAGGCATGGCGGGAGTTCGCCTTTCAAGTCTTTCATGGCCTAATAGCTCTTCCAGGCGTTATCGGTGCGTCTGGCAACTTCTCTCTATGTGGTCTTGCCTGGAAGGAAACTATTTGACCAAGATAAATATATTATTGAACGTATGCAATCTTCTCGTCCTCTATCTTTGCACGTCAACCAATACGATTAGTCTTAAGCTTGGTCTTCGTCATGTTCGTCCGCAGACCCACTTTGAGGCTTGCTTTGCTAAGATCTTCAAGCTCTGGAGCTGTGGATGAAAATAGTACAAAAGCATCGACGGCGTTGGGGAGTCTCTTTTCGCCGACTCTAATACCTTTCTCTTCCCAACCGGCTTTCTGAAAATTTCTTCCAGTGTGGCTGTAAAAAGTTTTGGGGACAGTGGGCCACCTTGTTTCACTCTATTTATAATACGAAATGATGGTCCAGTGCTGTGTATTTTTACTGCTGCTGTACTCATTTTTATATATGCCTTGGTTGGTTAATGCCTGAAAAAGAGAATCTTGACTAATACTCGTCGAAGGTTTTTGAGTGACTACTCAAAAACCTTCGACGAGCATTAGTCAAGATTCTCTTTTATTACATAGGCTATGTATAATGGTAGCTTATTTTATATTCGTTGTGGTTTTTCTGTTACCTGGTTTAAAGAGCGAAGGCGGTGTGTTGAGATAGCGCAGTACTATTAGCATATATTAATGCCTAATGGTATTATACCCACCGTGAATGTTATTATAGCTGTCGTTAAAGTGCATATTGACATATACATTTTAGATGCTTTTATTTATTACAAAATTATATAATCTAGATGGAATCTATATTAGTTTTGATTAATAATTAACTGGTTTGTGTGAGTATCGATTTTAATAAATATGACATGCAATCCAACACCAGCCTTGTACTGACCTAAGAAACTAGACAACCGACTTTAGTTTAAATCGCTTCCATCGAGATATGTCCACGAAACGTTTCAGGCGAACCATACATTAAATAAATTAACATCAAATGGTGGTGGAATATATGAATATATTAGCTTGTTTGTTCTGCGCATTACTCCATACGAATATTATTCGATTTTAAAGAAAGCTGACTTGGAAACTTTTCGCACGAGCAGTTTAGCAAAATGTAAAAATTTATTATCATCATCATCCACAGCCTTCTTTATCCCACTGCTGGGTATAGGCCTCTCTCTTTGCATGCCATCTGCCTCGGTCCTGTGCCAATCTGGTCCAGGTTCGACCCGTTATTATCATATTACTAATCAAACTTAAACACTAACTAAAGATAAGATTATTCTTACTTAGTTAATTTTTTTTTTTGTTTAAATTACTGGTCTCTCCACTAGGATTGTTACGTCTGAATACTTACCAACATATGCTTTTATTAATTACTAGCGGACTCCTCGCGGTTTCACCCGCGTAGTTCCCGTTCCCGTGGGAATACAGGGATAAAAAGTAGCCAATGCCACCCGGAGATAGTAGCAACGGTGAAAGAATTTTTGAAATCGGTCCAGTAGTTTCGGATCCTATTCAATACAAACAAACAATCGAAGCTTTCCTCTTTATAATGGTATAGCTAGATTTCTTATTCGTATTTATACTTTCTTTTAGGTGTATTCCTGTTCAACTTTCCGGGGCGTCATAAGCCCTACTTTTTTTGGTTAAGCGTTATCACACTTGATGGTAAGTGAAGATGCGGTTAACGATGGAGCAGTAATAATATTAAAATGTGATATTCGCAGCACTCATTTTAGTCTCACGCCAATTTTATAAGTTGTTTTAATTTTATTAGTAGGTACTGTTGTTTTTTTTAATGAGTTTTATGACCCGAACTTTTAGTAAGCTGCAGTATCGCGTAATGCCATTAGATATTTTACAGATTTTCAAGTTTTTTTTAGGTTATTTGTACTAAAGAACGTTGACCTTTTTCAATTATGTGTTTTGAGTTCCACGTTACTGTTTGTGTGCAAGGTGCGTGCAGAATAATTAAAAAAAAAAACTGCACCTCGCATTAAAAAAAAAATAACGAGCAATTCTTGGATAAAATTGACGCTTTGTGTATTTTTTACGAAGTACATCTCGTATTTTGTTAAATAAGGGGTCTATTGATGGGTGTCATAAGTTATCAGGTATTTGACGTCACAGTTGAACCAATATTTTAGATAGATAGATTTCGTAACGTAAATTTGAAAAATATTTTTGTAAACAACGTTTATGTTATTGTTGTTTCACTCATGATGTTTTCCTTCACCGGCCAGCTCAAGCTCATTGGTGGCTTCGAACCCACGCTCTTCGGCGTGTGAAGCGATCGCGCTACCCACTGAGCTGTCATCGCTTTAAAACTACTACTGTATATTCCTTGTCTTTTCTGAAACAAATACTGTTCAACATGTCTCGCTGGACGTACTCTTATATTCTGTGGCGAGATCGTCCTTCACTCGTCGCTCGTTCGCTGTTCTATATTTAAAATCCAGCCTTTTGTTTACTGTAGCGTTTATTGGACTACCCGCTATATTATGGAGATTGATATCTGTTTGTTATTATTCCAAATAACGTTTAATAATATTTGCATTATAATTTAGCTCTTGGGCAGAACTTATTTATAGCACTATTGAACGAACCTGTTAATATTACCGCGGTCTTAATGCTTATTCGTTTTTTTTTCAAAACAGGCTTGCGGCTGTTCCCTATTCATAAATATGACCAACATTTACATATCTTTTTTTTCGCGGCCACCAACTGTATAGATTTAGCTAAAATTAGTTTAAGTGAAGCCTATCTCATATTTATCAGCGGCTGTGAGTAAGTGAGGTTACTGACTAAGGAGTTCCGTGCATTTGAGAAACATTTGTTGAGGAGATTTAATTAATTACGTAACAACAATGAAAGCGTTTCGAAGGGGGGTTTTTATATCACTTTCCGACTTCGGAGATCCTTTAATATATCGTGTCGATTGTGTAGTATAATAATAGCTATATTTAAATGTTGAGTGTTTTTTTTTCTTTGTGTATTTGACACTAGGCGAAATAAGCACGTAGTTTTAGTACCAGAAATCGGAAAAATACCTTGATGTCGAGCTTGTTGCTCAGTGGTTAGCGCGGTAGGTTCGCATGCTGAAGGGTGTGGGTTCAAACCCCAACAATGAGCTTGAGCTGCCGGTGAAGGAAAACATCGTGAGGAAACCATAGCATGGTGGTAGGATACTTTCTAGTACTCGGCTGGCTAGCTACCACCCTCAAGTTGAAAATCTGCCGCCAAGCATCTAACGGTGTGTTCCGGTGTGCTGTACCATCTTCAACCTCACCTTCACTTAACATCAGGTGAGCTGTGGACAAACACCTAGCCTGTCAACCATTAAAAAAAAAATAACGAAAAACCTAAAAAGTTTAAAGAACGCAAAATAGCATGATTGATTATTATTTATTTACGAATAGAATTATATTTTATTACGAACCACCTGTCTAAATAAAGCTTGCTAAGCTGACGTGTCTCACTTTCTCAATCGGCGCCACGATGCATATTAAATAACATTTACCACGTGGAACGATTTGAAAGTTTTATATGAAAAAAATACATTTTTTTCCTAGAACCAAATTGTTTATCTATATTACGTAGGGTTCGTAGAAGCGTAGAAAGCTCTACGGTTAGGAGCGCGCGTAGTACCGCTCCCGGCTCGTAGTCGCGACGTCTACGGGAACGTAGAGATTTGCTACAAACAAATGGCTATCAATTTTATGCGTGAGCCATGATTCTAAAATAGGACAACCCTTTATTGTTTTGCATAATATGCGGGATTACTCACGTTGAATTATATCGGGTACTACGACTATAGTCTCAGCCCCAGCCGGTGGCCTTCTTCAAGGAGAAGAAGTGGAGTACGACGCACGCGCGTGTTCGTCTTGCTTCGCACAACCTTTAGGACAACCTTCGTGGATCAGCTAGTAATGCCTCCCTGCTGTTTGAGTGGGCGTTAATCGAATTGTGTTCTCGGTCGACTACCTCGAATGAATTGTAAATTTTACATTTAACTTTTTTTTTATTACACCAAGTTGCTTGTTACGAGTATTTTACCGTTTTTTGCGATGAAGAAAACCAAACAAGAATATACGTAAACAGGTTTCATGTAACAACGGTTTTTGTACATAAAATTATAATCTAAAAAATAAAATTAAAAGAACTACTTATTTCGTATTCTGATTCGTTATTCTTAGCTGACAAATATATTTATAAATTGTACATATGTATATAGAATCGCTAATCCCTTATCAATATAGTTTAATTTAAGTCGTAACATGAAGTTTTTTAAATACATAAATAAATTACAGAGAGCTTATGTTTTCTGCTAACTGGCATATTATACAAAGGAACCTATCTCGAGTCAAAAATATAAATTTAGCAATCAAAAATTCTAATTTATTATTAAATTTGAGGTCGCCGCGGTCGAATATCTTTAGCTCAGACTGAGTGGACGACGGAGCATACAATTAAATGTGTCATATTTTACTAGCAGCCTTCTTTTGAAATGTTTTATTGCCTTGGCAGTGTTTTAGTAGTGCAAATACGACTACATTTTAAAGCTGTTAAATATAAATAGTAATATTAGACATAAATAAACCTATAAACTGCATCACAACTTATAGCAGCATACCGGATCAATACTTTATATATATAATACATACATATACTTATATCCGATTTATATATAGTACCTACTTTGGCTGGTTTCTAAAAAACGATTTGAGTGAGAGTCGTCACAGAATAAGTAATAGTACTGTAAATAAATAAAATAAATAAATAATTATTTTAATAGTTTTATGAGGATAACTGGAGGTCTTAGAGAATTCAGCCAAATGATCGAAACTAAACCCTGTTTGAGAATAGCGTTCAGTGGTTAGCGCGGTCGTTTCACACGCCGGGCGTGAGTTCAAATCCCAACAATGGGCTTGCCGTCCGTAAAAAAAAACATCGTGAAATCATTGCTTGATAGGATAGGGTATGTACTTGCTAGTACTCGGTTAGCTAGCTACTACCCAAACAGTGTATCCCGGTAGCCTTACTTGAGAGCTATTTCCGTTTCAGGCTAGGTATGTTTACCATCTATGACCGTCACTTAACATCAGGTGAGCCGTGGTGAAACACCTAGCCTGTCAACCACAAAAAAACACGATTGCTTTGTTTGTCACTTCCTGTCGCCCAGCCACACTGTAACGGCTCAAAGGATTGGAGTAAACTTTAAATACAGACATATACAACCTGCATAGTACATAGTACATAGTAAGTAGTGCTGCGCTCTGTGTGTGCAAAATTTAAAACTCGGAAAACGTGTTTCCCCGGAGGTGAGGTAGGAGACCTAGCTAAATCGATTTTCGCCCCCAAAAACCCCCCCGTACAGCAAATTTCATTGTAATCATAGGAACCGTGCACAAATACTAACCGTGCTCAGCAGTTTCACTCGCCATCGGCTTCTAAAGATCGTGTTGTGATTTTAAATGGCCTATAACCTCCTTCAAGAAATGAGCTCATAAATGCAAAAAAATGTTTTTTGCAAATGAGACCGGTAATTCCAGAGATTAGCGCGTTCAAACAAACAAACTCTTCCGTGTATTATAAATAAAGTATAGATTGCTCGTTTAATATTATTAGATGATATATTTATTCTTAAATAAACTATTGATTCCAGGAAAATGTACGGTTTTCTTAGCTCTGTTGAAACTGCGAGCGCTAAATGCATTTAAATAAAATAAATAAATAAATATTGCAGGACATTTCACACAGCGCCATCTGACCCCAAACTAAGCAAAGCTTGTACTATGGGAGTCAGATAACTGATAGAATACTTAACTACTTTTTTTTTGTAAATACATACTTATAATACATACAGTACACCCAGACATAGAACAAACATTTGTTTTTGTATCACGAAATGCTTGTCCTGGGTGGGAATCGAACCCACGCCCCACAGCTCTTGAAGCAGACATGCTACCAATTAGCCAACAGGGCTGTCGCAGGCTGGGCAGCCAACATTTGTAAATGAAATAGTTGTAGACATTTGACAGAACTGAAATTATAAAAGCGAAAGTTGGTTACTCCACACTGTAACGGTTTAATGGATGTCGATAAAATGTGTTATGCAGATAGCTTATCTTAGCTCAGGTGTTCTCCTTAGATTTTGGCGTCGTATTTTGTGCATTTTCCAGTGTCAAGTGTTTTGATATTTGCAAGTTTCGTAAGTTAAAAAGCAGTCAAAGTGCAGTCCAGACTGTGTTAGTCGTATCCAGTCATGCTTTAGTAAAGTAGTGGCGACTATAAATTTCGATGGAGTTTAGGAAGCAACACGATAGCTTATTCTCTAGATTCAAACAGGCTACATTTTATTTTTTTAAAACGCAGCCTGTTCTATATATTCTGCAATCTATTTTCAATACTGCTCGTTCCTCAGCTTTAATCGACGACGCGGCGTATTCGCGTAACCAGCGAAGTCCCCGGCAACAGGACCGCCCTCGCCAAGGACTTCGAGCCGTCCTTGAGGCCCGGTGCCCACCATCCCGCTAAATATAGCCGCCGCTAAAAATAACCTCACTCCTCTCCTCCCCCTGGCAGCCCCCTCGCCTCGCCCTCCCGCTGCTGCGCCCCAACCGACCTACTTCGAAAGGGGGATAGTCTGCTCATTGCAGCAAATACTATAAGCACTATGTTTCTACTCTCGGACGATGATCGATGAAAATTGTACCTGGCGGTGATTACATTTGCTAGATACTACATTCTGTATCTACATATATATATATTTTAAGTATGGTTTCCAAAAAAAAATACATGAGTATTTTGTCAGTTAAATGGTTCCCATAGTACAAGCTTGGCTTAGTTTGGGACCAGGTGGCGCTGTGTGAAATGTAGGATATTTATTTATTTTTTATTCTGATAAAATAATGCTTGATGTGGGGTAGTTGATAAAACTGCGGGTGTAACCATCTATAAAAATACCTGGAAGTTATAAACAGTGAATATCATTGAATGGCAGAACCGCTTATTATTTTTTTAATTTGAAGGGCAACTGCTATTTTTATGGTCCGCATAGATTCTTGTAATATGATTAGATACATACAGAGCACTAAGACACAAAACAAACGTTTATCGACACATAAATGTTTGCCCTAGTGGGAATCGAACCCGAACGGGACAGTCAACAGCATCCAACATATCCTCATAAATTCACTAATACATTCGTATTTATAACATTATTGCGACGTAATCCGTATTAACGAGCTATGAAACCCTACAGTAGTTTCGAGTATTACGGGGGGTGCGGAGACCTGATTTTGCCGCCCCTCCCCCTGCGCCCCCACCAGGTTCGATCTAGGTGATTTAGGTCACAGGGACGAACATGAGATCGCTTGTGTTCTGTGTACTACCCACATCGACAATGAAACAAGAGTATGTATGTACCAACAAAACTGGTTTGCATTTTCGGTAATATCTTACGTAACTTTTGTATTTATTGCGTTTTGATTTTGAATCGCTTCCTGTTCCACTTCAAATGTTGTAATTGTATATTTTTTTGATAAAATTGACGCGAAATATCGATACTTTATGCGTGAGCAGGGTTTTTTAATATGTAAAAGTACTGAAACAAACGATACGCTCTCCTGATGGTAAGAGATAACGCATGTCCATGACCATTGCATCAATACGTCAGTACTTCGAGTTACAAAAACAAAGTCCGAGGCTCTCAGTCGGCTGTTCATCGGGGTATTTTATCAGGGAGTGGCTTGGTTGAACTGCTGATGAAGACCATTTTTATATGTATATACGCATCAGAATAATGAAGAGAAAACAACGAGGATCAGAATATTTGTTCGCAGGAAAATTGTATTAAAGAAATATCGGAAATAAACGATATTCTATTATTGCTAAGATTATACTAGACACGCGCAGAAAACTATGCAAATGAACATTTTATTGTACACAGAACAGAAGTCTGCTACAAACAATAACCGGATTAAGATACGTTTAAACAAATATCATTACGACAAAGTACCATTGCTGATTCAACTTACAGACTGTATTGCTAACTACGTATTTACGTTATTAATTGCGCGAAAGTCACGATGTCATGCTTACTCATGACTAGGTAAACCTCTGATTTATGAGTAAATTTAACTAACGCTCGATGCCGTCACTGCGAGTTACTCGCGTTCATATTACAATAGGAAAATAAATTTATCTCTCTATAATCTGTTAAGACTTACCAAGCGACCATAACTTCATTCCTGGAAAGCTGGAAAGAGTTAGAGTAAAGTAAAGTAGCAATGGTAGAATCATGCCATATTTGGTTAAGCTGAGATAAAGTAAGCTTTGATGTCTATGTAAAAGGACCTTTCAATGCTAGGAAGTTTTATCTTGGGAGACTAGGCGGTTTTGTCATAGATCAGATCCAAAAGACAGATACTGGACAAGGTGCGTACTGTTAGGTGATTCCTCACTCTACAGCCTTAACCTTCGATAATTTTGCCTGCTCCGCTCTCGGTGGTGGTGGTGTTCTCTAGGTTTATTTATAATATTTATTGTTTTATATTTCTGTTGTAAAAAACTTTAATTGTAGAATGAAAAATAAATAATTGATATAATATTAAACAGGTAAATGTTGTTGTTGATCGACCGTGGTAGTGTCCGTACATAGGTATTACCTAGGAAGTATACTACTGGAGTGAGAGCTACTGGGTATGCTCAGAGCATGTTTGTGTTTTTCCAGCGGAGATGGCGCACGAGGCGGGCGGCGCGGACGGGTCGCCGCAGCAGACGCCGTCGCCGCCGCACGCGCCACGCCTGCCCGTCGCCGACACCAGCTTCCACCACCAGATCATGCAGGTAATTACACTCCATCTGTAAGAGTACCGAACCTTTACCAGTTATTTAACGTTGTTTCAGTTGTTTCGATAGATATTCAACTTGTTATGTCTCAGGGTGATGAGTGCAGTGTGTTATTATATTGCTTCAAATTTCTAGATGATTTTAATCAGTCTGGTGGAAGATTTTTATAAGAAATAGTGGTAATTAAGCGATAGGCCACCAGATGATATATGCTCACCCGCCTGTGGACACCTGCAATATGATCAATGCGTTGCCCATCATTGGGAACGCTATTCACTCATTGTTTGAAGCGATGAAAAATAAATGAACACTGCTGCCTTTGCTTTCAAAAGCTTTGCTTTTTCTCCTTTATAATTGATATTTATTTATATTTACTGGTAATAATACAATTAGTATTATATCATTTGTGCCGGGGAGACTACTGCAGCTTCCTCGAGCATTCGTGAATTCGCTCCCGGTACGGTAAAATTAATAAAAAATATAATTCTTATTTTCTATGTTTGGAAGTGGTGGAACCTCCTAGTTCAGATAACTCGCGATAAACCCGGCGCGCTGTAATTGACGAATTATTAGCAACAAACGTAGTTTTTAATCTTCCCTCTGTCACCAACTTTAGATCAACGCACTAGATCGTAACTATAGCTGCAGTATCTGACTCTAACAATGTAAACAAGCTCGTAATTGAAAATGAATCATTCGTAACACCGCAAGTTAATATAACTACGACATACGTGTCGGCTGTTTGCCTCGGCTTAGTGAGTATAAAGTAGTCCTTCCGGGATGAACTACAAGAAGTCAGGAACATCTTACTTTCCTGATGCGAGAAAACTAGAAAATACTAAGACAAGTGTACGTTTTCACGAAAGTTTATGAGCTTTTAATTTATCTCACGAATCTTAAAGGTTTTTTATAATATGCCATTCGCAAACTGTCATATTTAAAATGAAATATATTTCTAGTATTCTCAATTAAGTTAATCTTAAGCGATCTCTTCCAGGCGACCTTTGTATGGAAAAGGATTTGTAGTAAAAGTCAAGGACGGTGTATGCTACAGTCCGTAAAAAAGAAAAAGTATTTACTTGTTTACAAGAAAAAAAATGTTGTGTAGGCTAAAACCAACACAATTTTTTTTTTTGTAAACAAAGTTTTTGAAACATACGAGTATAACAATAATACCAATATTTAAATTAAGTATACATATATATGTATAATATCTTGTATTATATGAGGACTAGACGTTATTCTACACAGACTGCCCAATTCTTAGAAAGATATTTCATTTCAAATAGAACATTTTGCGAAAGAGACATTCTGTGTCGAAGCTAAATGGACGAAGGGACAAATCCTTACTGTACAGGTCTTCGGCATACATTCGTCCACTCTACATGATTAAGGTTTATAACTAGATGTGAATGCTCGTCGTCGAGCTTAGTTTATAACAATGTGCGTATTTTCGAGCTAAGTCTTGTTATTTGTTATTTCCTTTCGTAGCCAGTCGAGCCGCGAGTAAACAACACATAAATAATAACAACGACATAGAATAACAGTTTCAGATTTATGACGTCACCTCTTAAAGGAAAAACCAAGCTATTATTCAAATGTACAATTGTATAGTTTTATATGTTGGCGCTGAAACGTGGTCTCTGACTGTGTGCCTTCTTGGAAAGCTCAAAGTGGCACAACGCGCTATGGAGATGGCTATGCTCGGAGTTTCCCTGCGAGATCGAATCAGAAATGAGGAGATCCGTAAACGAACCAAAGTTACCGACATAGCCCAACGGATCAGCAAGTTAAAGTGGCAGTGGGCAGGGCACATAGCACGCAGAACTGATGGCCGATGGGGCTGCAAAGTTCTGGAGTGGAGACCACGGACCAGCAGGCGCAGCGTAGGACGTCCACCCACAAGGTGGACAGACGACCTAGTAAAGACCGCAGGAACGTGCTGGATGCGAGCCGCTTCCAACCGGTCTTTATGGAAGTCAATGGGGGAGGCCTATGTCCAGCAGTGGACGTCCTACGGCTGAAATGATAATTATGATGATGATGATAGTTTTTTTTTTTTAATAATTATACGCTCCACAGACACTGGGGTCCGTGACCTTTGTCAACTTTAGCTACATTTTTTTTTTACAATTTTACATTTCAAAAAGTGGAAAGTTACGTTAGTAATCTTAATCTAAGGTTAAAGTAGGTATTAGATTGATGATAGTTTTATATTATGGTCAAACGCGAACCTATTTTGAAAATTAAAACAAAAAATATCTGACAGTGCCTTACGTGAGCGGAGCACCTCGCGCTCCGACGGCCGCGATAAGACGCTAGATAGTACCGTTCCAATAATAAATTGTTACGCAAAGCTATTTTTATTGTGGTGACGTTGTTCTCAGAGTTTCGCGAATTTATGATGCGAGTGGGACAATATTGTATAATGCTTCAAATATCACGTATCTGCCGACGCTAGGGACTGTCAGCGGGGTTAGATAATAGCGTGATTCTACCATAGTTATAATAGTTATGAAATCGCCAATGAAAAATAAGCTTCTTCATATATTTGGGTCCATTTAAGGGTTAACATACATTTTATAAATATTTTTCTTTGCGATTTAAGAGTTACCATTTTTTTGCTTATGAAAAATTATTGAGACTCTCCTGATGGTAATAGATAACGCAAGTCCACGACCATTGCAGCGATACACAGAACTTTGAGTAGCAAAACAAAGTCCGGGGTGTCGCTGCTTTGGCGCACATTACTGTGACACTTTCGATGGTTAGTCTCAACAGCCCAGTAATGTCGCTGCAGTACCCTTCACACCGGAACACAGTAATGTTTACACACTACTGCTCAGCGGCAGAATATCTGGTACTGCGGTGGTAGCTACCTAGATGACCTCTTGCTAAGGAGATCTACCACCAAGTAAATTGTAAAAGTTGTTCATAATGATGAGTACGATGACACCCTTTCGGCTTAGTACATCCCAACCACAAGCTTATAACCCTATGGTAGCATATCTGTAGGACGTGGGTTAGATTCCCACCTAGGACAAACATTTTTTTAGTGATAAATGTTTGTTCCATCCGTGTGTTCTGTATGTATTTACAAAAAAAAGTATATAATTATTTTATCAGTTATCTGGTTCTCAAAGTACAAGTTTTGCTTAGTTTGAGGCTTGATGGCGCTGTGTGAATAGTGCTACATCATCAGCCCTTCGCTGTCCACTACTTAACGTAGGCCTCTCCTCAGGCACGCCACTGAGCTCGATCGACAGCTTCCTGGATCCATGATTTGGCCTCCGCTTGATCGCCACACCACCTGGCCGCAGGGTGTCCTCCACTACGCTTGCCTGCACGCGGTCTCCACCCAAGAACTCGTTTACACCCCATCGGTTATCGCTTCTTCGAGAAATGTGGTATTTTAAATTTTAAAACGTCTTCGAAATACCAGTTTCTCGCGTTTTTTGAAAATGATAAATTTTGTGTCCGTGATTGTGACGCGTGAGCACTTTTCTCAGATTTCGTCGAGAACGGTCCAGCCGTGTAGTCGTGTAGCGGTTGCAGTGTGAGAAACAGGGTCACGTGCGCATACGAGTGTGACTTTCTCATCACTGGCTGCATTACTAAACAGGTGTATGATAAGGAGTTAAGAACATAAAAAGTTCATATGGCAACACACTTGTTTATTTGGATTATTTTGAGTTTTGGAACGCGGAAAGAGTCGTGTCGCTCCATTGTATTTTTTTCCAAAACTTGTTTTTTTTTTCGAGTGTTTATGTATAAAAATAGCGGTGTTTTATTCATAAAGTGTAAAATTACAAGCGCGAGTGTGGGAATATGATATAATGAAACATGATTTTTTCTATTGCTTCCAAAACTCTATCAAAACATATAGTAAAGTCGCCACTACTAAGGCATGACTGGACTCGACCAGCACGGGCTGGACTTGACCGAGACTGAACTTTGGCTAACTAAATATGCTAGACATAAATGGTAAAAACCTAAGTACATAGATAGATTAGGTGTCAAAGACGTATCCATTTGCCAGTAAAATGTAAAAAAGTAATTCATTTTATTTTTTAAATGTAGGTATAGTTTGTATCAATTACAAAACTCAATTGTCAAAACAGATCAAGCCAAAATCTGACATCGATTTGGATTCTAAGGTCGTCATAACCTAATTTAAAAAAATATTAGTTAATCTATGCACATAAATATATGATTAATCTGTTATACTATGATTAATATCATTGGATTTGTTTTTAGAATAAATTACAATTTTCAAAATGCTAATGAAGTTTGGGTAGTTTAAGTTTGTATATTGTATACATAATGAGTGCCAAAAATATGTGGCATTTTTAATTTAGATTTTATAGTTATACGCCAACAGCTAGTACAGGAACCGGTATGCAAATGTCTGCGCACAGTTTTATACGAAAACCTTGCAATATATGAATTTTCGTATTAATTATGATAATTAATCTTGGAAATAATATTTTTTAGTGAGAAAGCAAGTCTAGATTTGCATATCGTGTCGTCCTGGCGCCACTTTTCTAAATCAGAGAACAGAATTACAACTTTTTTACAATTTCAGCCTGGCAACAATTATAACGAACTAAGATCATATAAAATCAGAGGATATCATTTGGCGGGAACGTCGAAACAGTCGTGTCGCCCCATTGTATTGAAAAAGCGTGAAACGCGTGTGGGAAAGCGATATGCTGTGTTGAAACATGACTTTTCGTGTAGTTTTCAAGACTCACAACTTATAGTAAAGTCGCCACTACTTTACTAACGCATGACTGGACTCGTCCGGCACGGGCTGGACTTGACCAAGACTGTACTTTGACTGTAACTAAAGATGTTAGACATAAATTGCAAATACCGCAGTACATATTATGAAGATTAGGCACTCTGTATCCATTTACCTATGAATTTTAAAAAAGAACAGAAAAATAACTAAAATCAAAAGATAATTTGTCGGTAATAAATAACTATGAATGTCACAGACAAGTAATAAAATTATTATAATTCAGCTAAGTTAAACTAAATCCCGCAGCCACTCGTGGCACTAACTCATATGATTTCTTTATCTGTGCTTTTTGATTTCTGGTGTGCACAATAAAGAGTTTATATCGTAGGTACCACCACAGTGCCAAATATTCAACCGCCAAGCAGTAGTGTGTACACATTACTGTGTTCCGGTTTGAAGTGTACTGCAGAGCTGTCTAGAATAATTATGTTAGTCTTATATAATAATTATATTCTAACTCTATATATTTTTGATTGGAAGAGATTGGTTCAGTCGTTTACGCACTGTTGAACGTCGTAATATGTTTTCCATTATATTTTCACGACAAAGACGTTTCCAATTATTATATTTGGCGTGGTGTAAGGCTTCTGCCATTTTCGTACCTAGTTGCTTGCCCACTAGACCAGACCAGACAGTCTTCCCGTGATAATATTAATTTCTTCGGGTCCTTGGAGTTCTTCTGTGGCTTATCAATCTTTTTTTCATTAGTATTTGCTATCACCAAAAACCTACATTACCTATATATTAGTTTTTTGCGTAATATAATACAAAGTCTAACTTAGATATTTTTATTTTATTTTATCTTTACAGCCCCAGAGTCCGTGACCTTTGTCAACTTAACACATTTTTTTAACTTTGAATAAACTTAAACTATACGCTATACAGGGAGAGGATATATTCACAACATATATTGGCAATATAATGAATAACATTTAAGAATTTCGATAAGTCAGAGAAGAGAAAGGTTGCCCGGGGGAACAGAAATTTAAACGCAAAATAATCACGATAAACAGGAATCGTTCAAACAAGCGTACGTCCGCTGTATACAGGTCACAGCACAACAAACTGCGCTGTTGCCGTGACCTTTTCCCAAAATATTGCGCGTTGTCGCCAAATCTATCGCGTGTTGTTTTTATTTTAAAGCGGTCCCACCACGCTCTCTTTATTTATAAAAACTCGCCCGAGCGTGCCAGATATAAATACCGCGGTAAACGCGCCGCGGCTGCCCGACGCCGACGCCGGCCCACTGTTATATCTATATAAATAATTGTACACGCCCGTATATAATCCGCGAGGTATATTTAGAACTGAATGTTGATTCGCGGCCCCATACACCTCACATGTATGTAAATCTACACACGTTTGTACTTGTGTCGCACGACGAAAATATTATTCGCCGGTGTCGGGTCGAATATCCGCGTTTAAAAATATCTTTACTTATCAATTCTCCGTCCAAATGTCAGCTTTTATATTGCTTCGGCGTCCGTGTAGGTTGCAGGTAAACAAAAAGGTTCACATAGGTTTGAACATAACGCAATTCTTTATCACGTCATTGAAAATCAGTAGCATACCTTAATGTATTTGTCTGTTTATACTGAACTGAATGTTGTATACAATCGCCTTCCTTAGATGAAACCGGCACCAAAGTAGATTTGTTTTCAACAAGTTTAACTGACGACTTTACAAGATTTTCTGTCTGAGACCACTCTTTAGTCCTACTGTTATAGCCAGGTACAAGGTGTAGATAGACGTCAGCGCAAATATAGAATTATGAAATATTTTTTATTCATATGGTACAAGTTCGATGCCTGCCCTCGAAGGCTGGTTGAAGATTCATAAATAATCGTTACTTAATTTCTTTTTTATATATGTTATACATATGCAGGTTTATGCAAATTCCCTTCCATGTTTTTCTGTTAGTACAAATTAAGTGGTGTGATATGTATTAAATTCCGACCTAAATTTGGATAAACCCAGTCGGTATAGTCCCGAGGGCTAGAATCGAAGTCGCGAATGTGAAGCGCGTGTTCTCCCAGCTGCACTGCCACGTGTCAGCTCCCGCGCGGGAGGGCGAGGCGTGTGTCCCGGCAGTGGTCTCCGGAGGGCCGCTGCGACACGAAGTTCCTCCGCGCCCACGCCGCTTCGCAAAACATCCGTTAGGGCGAGCTATTCGCGGTGCGCGCGCATTCCGCCCGCCCGCCGTTTTTTCCCGTCCGAACAGAAATAATGCGCGAGAAGCCAAAAATATGCGCAGACTTCGGGCTCGTTGCGCCGACGTATGATATTTTCACGGTTTCGCTTCTTCCGCGCGCCCCAAGGTTAAAATTGTTGCAAAAATATATCCAAAATGCAGTTTCTACCATTTGTGACTGTCTCAAATTTGAATTGCAATAATAATTTGCATACGAACTGGACAAAACAGAATAGTTTCGTAAAGTAGTTCCTCCAACAATGCTATTTATAGATTTGACATTAATGCATATAACAAAACACCTAAACGTTAGAACCATGGTTGTGAGCATGTGTACCGACAGACTCATTCTGAGCAATCGGAATGAGTCCATGAATATGATTCAGGTGAAGCATGCTCTTGACGCGTGACACGCAGTCTCGCAGCCGGTGAAATATCAAATGTAGATATACACTAGAGAAACGATACCTCTTACGAGACTGCATACGCGGGGTGGCCCGTCGTCGCAATGTTCCAAGTTTTTTATATTGAGTTTGGATATTTCAGTATTTAAATGCTAATATTAGATTTACGAACGGTGAATGTCGCCTCGGGCGCCACTCATTAGATTCGATCGATGCGTATTCCCTTCCGCTGTCTTCTCTAGTGTATACATATCGAGTATGAGGCCACAAGCATGGTTCGCCGCACCGCCCCTGCACTAACCGCCACGGCACGTTGTCGAATTCTCGACTGCTGTCCTACATGAATGTCCTCTCTCCTTGTCAGAATCAGAGCCCAAGAAAGAACCATATAGCGGAGAGAGCGAAACAAACGTTAGAGAATAGTTTCCTGCTGCAAGTGAGTCCAATTACATAATATTGTGTACGGAGCAAGCGCTCCACGTGTCTTATTCAACGAGCTATTTGTCAGTGCCGCCGATGATTTGCGGCTGTCCAAATGTTCTAATATTCGCAGTAACCCGTCACAAACGTGGACTAGATCCAGATGATCCAAGCATGCAAAATTGCAAGCTGTATATAGTACAATTCCTATTTCATTTCATAGATCAGATTAGGTGTTTGACACAGCTCATCTGATGTTAGGGTGGTAAATATACCTAGCTCGAAAAAAAAACAAGCTATATTCGTAGCTAATTTCTACCATATCTATGTAGAAATGTTTGGGCAGCTGCGCATACTCTGCAAGTGACTAAAACACTATTTGCATTTATAAATGCATTAAAAAAATTACCGCTTTAATTGTGATTGAAGAAAAACTCCAATGGCGTTATCGTTGAATATGACACACGTGTTTGTAGGTTGTTGTGTAATAACAAATGTTTGTGGTTTAGGTGATGAGTCCATTAACTTCATTCCCTCTGATGAAGACACGTACATAGTTCTAGTGAAGTCTATGCTGCCTTCACTTTTGTACTACTATTTTGATCTATTTGATGTCTGTAACCTTTTTCTATTCATTAATATTAAACTGTAAGGTTATCTCAAGTTTACCTACTGAACTCGTTGTGTGAATGTCATAAGTATAACCGAAGGATAACAACCTTAACTCCTAATGTTGATATTAGTTTGTCATTTTACTAATAAGTGTTATTGTGGACTTCAAAAAATATGCCATGAACACAAACAAAAATAAGCCAAAACCTTTGAGATTATTAACGCCTGAAAACATTTTAAAAAACAACACCTTATTATTTTAGTACATTAACGTTTGACCGCTAAGCGTATCAGTTGAATAACCTCAAAGATTTAACATTAACACATACAATACAATAGTCACAACGTTTGCCACTTTGAATTTGGACTCTCCAATCAATTTCGAATTCAGATCTAAAAAGTGCAACTTCATCTAATGCATAACTATAGAGCAACACATTACTGTTGTGACTATTGTAGTGCCCCAAGTTACTGTCGTGTCTGATTTTGCAGCGAGTCTTAACCGCAGCGGTAACTGTTTCAGCTGAAAAAGCAGCAGCAGATACAGCAAGAGATCCTCCTGCAGCACTTCCAGCAACAGCGGCAACAACTCGCACAGGAGCATGAGCAACAACTTAGACATCATTTGAAGGTATCTATCATACCAAAAATCTTCTTTGTATCGTCTCACTAATAACCCATAATTCTGAAAGCATTATTTTGATAGGTTCTTGGCTTGTTAGAAATTTGAGAGTATTATCTGGATAATGTCACATAAAACCTAAATCAACATCTATTAATATATTTTGGGCTAAAATACAGATCCGGATAGAATTGTGACGGATAAATGTGGATTTAACAATCAGAGTAGGTACTCGTGATATCAAAATTGTTAAATTCATCAAGCGATGACTAAAAATTATAAATAGTGATGATGAAGATAATCTAAACTCCGGTTCAAACAACTCGCACACCGTGTAGGCACTTCGTTGCGATAATTATTGAAACGTGTTCCCCATACACGTGCCGTTAGCAAAAACTTGAACTATCAAACAAACGTGCGCCGTGGTCAAAATTAACTTCTCGTACGAACATATAATAGCGTTTTTTACTCAAAGTACTTATTCAATGTCAGAAAACTTGTATTCTTCAAGAATCTAGTTTTGAGTGCTATAAAACTATCATGTAGGGATTGGCTGTGATATAAATCATAACTTTATGATAGATCGTAAAATGTTGGATGCTTTCAAAGCTTTTGTTCGTCAATTTTTTTTAACGGTTTGAGTATTGTTCCTTGTACTGAAATCATCGAAGTCTTTCTTGTTGGCATCTGTTCTACAATAAGCAGTGATATCTCAGTGAAGGAATGTACTAATTAAAATAGGAGTAGTTCAAAAACACCATTCATTATTTGTCTCTGTTACTGTAATGGCAGAAATGGACGTTGCGCCGTCACCGTCACCCCCACACAGTATTAATAGCGCTGAATAGCGGTCGACGGTAATTACATCATTCATACTCAGCGGACAATTGCATTAACCTGTGAGATCTCACGGTGCTCGTAAATGACCACAAATTATATTAGAAGTAGGACAAAATGTAGGTTGAAGTCATTCTGCGCTTATATGCTTTTTTGTGTGTGTTTGACTTCCATTACGACGGAATTGATTAGTCTAAAATAAAAAAAGAATAGGTACAATTTTAGTACTGCCATTATGTTTAAGATTGACAGCAATAACATTCTTAACATACAATTTATCATAATCGATGAATGATTCGATGTATTGCCGATCGTGATTTGTCATAGAAAGTTTTAACAATCGATAGCGACATCAATTATTATACATTGCAACACATGTTAATCTGAGGTTAAGATTACGAAATTTAGTTACGACCAATACGTCAGAGTTTGTTTATAGTTGTACTGTGAAAATCCTTGATGCCGTCATTATTAAGAGTATTTTTAACTGGAGTTGTTTAGTATGTACGTCACAGTAACACAGTTTCAACCTTGTGCGATGCCAACAAACACCAGTGTACCTTCCGAATGCGGAATGTTTGTGAATCTTGCACTGCCTTAATGTGGAAGAAACCCACACGTGGAAGAATTTTCAGTGATTATTTTACTCTAAATACTTGCACTACTCGAGTCAATACAAATCCGTGATTCATCTCCATAGCGCGAGTTACTCACTCTGATCACATCGATAAGAATGTAAACAACTTTCATAGTTGCCATTTGGGTTGTATTTTGGTCAGATGACAAGTTTAATAGGACGACGATCCGATGATTCATCAGCGTGATCGTAACCGAAACGTACCATCATATATTTTGAGCTAAAGTGATTGGTGTCTCTCAAGGTAGTTGCATGTTGTCTCCGCTAAGGCCTTTGACCCTATTCACTTTTCCTAACATATAGTTTTCGACGAATGCCGTGTTCCAGCTATGGGAACAGAAGAAAGCTATGGAGGAAGCAGCCTTGCGGGAAGCGCGGGAGGCGTTAGAGGCGCGGGAGGCGCGCGAGAGACACGAGCGGGATCGAGTCGAACTGCTGCGCAAAAAGGACAAACATGAACACAGCGCCAACGCTTCCACCCAAGTCAAACAAAAACTGCAGGTCTGAAATAAATTATTTTAAACAAATATTCTTTTTACTGATATAGGAAGACAAAACGGCGAGGATTATATTGTATTTTGATGAAAAAAAAGGTAGATGGGTTAGCAAATAAGTCAGAAATTTATGTTGTATTAAGCAATAAATAAAGTTTATTTTAAATAAAGGGTTCTAATAATTTTACCAATTTGATGAACATTACCTATTACTAATCCGCATTCGAGATCCATTATTGCTTTGCGGCGCATCAGTAATCTCTCCCTGTTTGCGTCGTCATTGCTGACGTAGTCGCCGACCGCGCCAAGTATCTTTCCATTCATGAAGTTATCGCGATGCACGTTGCCTTCGTTGAAACGTTTTATTTGGGAGAGGCCAGAGGGTTTCTTCATTTTCAACATTATTATTATTTATTTATTTATTTATTTTGTGTTGATAGTATATTTTTTCATGTATCTTTCTATTTATATATGATATGTATTTGGTTATTATTCGTGATGATATTTAATTGGCTTTTTTGTTCTATTTCTCCAGTTGGGAGCTGATCTTTAATGGAACTTTGTAAACAGAGCATGTCTTCCAATTCGGTGCAGTCATAACGATTGTAATAGATATAATTTATTTATTTCATACAAAATTTATATATTATACAAAAGCATAGTATGAAGTTGTAATCTCCTAGAATTTTAAATCCATTGGGTTGTATTTTTAAGCAAATCTTCATATGTCATAAAACCTCGATTACATTTATATTTCGTACAGCGTAAGAACTTGTGCTCTTTACACTTAAAATAAGGTCTCTATATACCAGCCGCATATTTAAGTTGTTAACGGACAAGTGATTTGAATGTTTGTATGTCAGTTTATTTAGAATTGTTTGCTGGTCTCATGACAAATCTATACAAATTGAAACCAAGTGCGATAATATTCTGTATATGAATGTATGTTAATGTTAAAAGTCTTAATCTGAATTCCAAGTATTAACGTACGCCATTTTGGTCAATTCAAAACACCATTCTACAGTTTTTTTGTAACAGTTGCAAGTTTCTTTTTTGTTGTAATTTTAAATGTTTCGGTATAGTCTTACTCATATTCGTGGAACGAAAAATGTAAAGACAAAAATCTTGTTACTTTCAGGAATTCCTAAAGAAGAAACAGGCAAACGCAAATGGAACAGTACCCAGTCCTTCATTCTCAGTCAGAAATTGGTAAGTTGTCAATAAACAGATTTTTGAATATAGGAATACCATCTGGACAGCCTTCGAGATGCTCTTGCTGAATTTCGTTCGCATTTACTTAACTCCCTGGTATCAGAGTTACTCGACACCCACGGGTAGTTTGGTACATACGACTATTTTAATTGAACTTGTTACCTATTCTTTCTTTATCATTGACAATCTCGATGTTCAGCACAGCTGGACGCTCACTTTGCTACTTTCAGCCCTGAATTTTCAGAAAGTTTTCCTCTAGGCCGTTCGAATAATGAAAATGTGCCAATGTATGGTTGTCGTGATTCCAGGGGTATAGTTAAGTCATCATCTGGCGAGTCGATAACGTCACCCGGCGTGGCGGGCGCGCACCCCTACCGGCTGGCGGCGCCACTGCCGCTCGCGCTCAACGCGCCGCCCGCGCAGCCCTCGCCGCACGACTACCCCCTACGCAAGACAGGTTAGCTATATTGTGCTTGCGGTGCCTACTCAAACACATCACCAGCATTGGATTCGATAACGTGCACGGTTTTCTAGCTAAGCTTTATAGCCCTCAGACTGCAATAGGATTAACATTTCAAAATTTAAAATCCACCTAGGTATGTATATTAGTTTGAAATGAAAATAATAGGTGGAAAATTGATGTCTAACATTTATCTTACAATGAGAACGTTAGTGTCGTCAGTTTAGTTTTAGGTTTATTGCCCTGTGTAATCGAAAGGACACCACGCTATGATATAAAACTATGAGTATCCAGTGTGCGATGTCAAGCTTATTATACAGTCGTGATTGTTTCGTGATTGTTGAAGCGGAGCGTCGGTCGTCCAGCCGCAAGATGGATCGACGATATCGTCACCGTCGCGGGTCGAACCTGGACCAGATTGGCACAGGACCGAGGCAGATGGCATGCAAAGAGAGAGGCCTATACCCAGCAGTGGGATAAAGAAGGCTGTGGATGATGATGATGATGATGATTGTTTCAGTGAAATTAGACGATAGTCCTGAGTAGTGTGTGGAATAGATGCCGCTTTTGATCGTTGCGCGTTCATGTAGACATAATCGTTTATTGAATTTTGGTTTTTGATCCGGTACAGATAGACTCTGATTTTGCACGACAGATCCACGACGATACCAGTCGCAATGGCTTACTGTGAGTGATAACTGGACTTCGGTCTGTTATGCAAGTTTGGCGTCCGTCTGTCCCGAGTGTTGTCTGGTGTTGATATTGGTGTTGTCATATTAACGGCATCCGTTTTCCGTAACCATTAGCCGCCTAATTTAATCACACATAATGATACTAATGTAAAAAATGTTAATACTACTTTATAGTTGCGACCATGAACTTAGCTATAATTTATGGTTGATTACTATTAAATTCTTAAAGTAGTTTGTTTTGCCCCAACGTGATGTTTTTGAAGCTTAATGCGTTTTATGATTATTGGCGTCTAAAACATATCCTGTCAATAAAACAGTCGAGCTATAGTCTCGTGTAAGGAATTTTAATTTACTTTTTTTTTGACAAATTTTTATTAATATCTCTGTCGGCTGAGAAAATACCAGGCGATCTGAACAGCTACCTTTAAGTGAAGTGCCGGCTTTACACCTGGCGCGGTCTCAATGTAAGGCTGTAGCACGAATGGTGTACAGCCGGCATGAGGTTTAGGTCCTTGCATTTCCCATTACGATGAAGCTGTAGTTCCCAATTAACCCTCGTGAGTGTGGTATCGTGTTGTATAACGCATGCGCGTCCACTAACAGCGTCGGAGCCCAACATGCTGAAGGTGCGCCTGAAGGCGCGCGTCATCGAGCGGCGCGCCTCGCCGCTCGCGCGCCGCCCCGTGAAGCGGCCCAAGCATCGCAGTGAGTACCCTCCACTCCGCCAGCACCGTGTGCACGCACGATTAACAATAACACCTCGTGTTACTTCATTCAAACATTTAAACACGTGGCTTTAAATACGCAAGTCATAGAATACAGCAAATTTCTATGTAATGTTTCCGGATTATATATTTAGTGATTTGGTTGGTGTCGATGCGACTGCATATACGGCAAACTAGATTGAATTGAAACGCGCCGAACCTACACCGCGCACCGGCGCGGAGAGAGATATGTATGTGAATAGAATACAAATAAATTCAAGATTTTAAGAAACTAAGAATATTACAAATAAATTGACAATATACGAGTAAGCGAAATATCACCAAAAGTTTAACATGTTTATGTTCTTAAATACATGATTACCAGTATACCCTAATGCTTCTTGTTGATAGTTACATGAGTCGATACGTTCCAGTGAGATGAATGTGAGTGTTTGTTTGTCAGACTGCGAGGGCGTGTCCCCGCGCGGGTCTCCGCCGGGCGGCGCGGGCGGCGCAACGGCCCCTATCCGCGAGGAGGAGGAGTCGCCGCGCGCGCCCGAGCTGCTGTTCTCGTCACCTTCCATGCCGAACATCTCGCTGGGGCGGCCGCACGTGCACGTGCCGCCACCGGCCGCGCCGCCCGCTCTGCCGCCCGTCTCCGAGGCGGAGGCGTACGGTGGCGCGGCGGCGGCGGCCGCGGCGCGCGGGGCGAAGCGCCCGCTCGGCCGCACGCACTCGGCGCCGCTGCCGCTCGGCGACCCCGCGCTGCAGCCGCAGGCCGCGCACCACTACCTCAGGGACCAGATACGGAAGACTGTAAGTTGCCTTTTACCTATGTATCATTATTTCTATATCTCGAAACGGTGGAATTCACTCCCCGAATAAGAAATGTTCAATAGACCTTAGAAATGTGAAACATTGGAGAGCGTATTGGAGTCGCACTTGAGTCGATTTCTTCAGGCCAGCGTAGTCTATTGTAGTGTTGGAGTTAAGCTTAAAAACAAACGAGATGCCAGTCAATGCCTACCTATCGTCTCATACAACGCACGCGCGTGCGTTCTCTCGTCCAGCTTAGCAGTAGTAGGTACCTACCTACCAACCGAAGCCTCATTGATTATTGAGAGTTTAGAAATATTTGAGTGAGACGAGCTATGTGTCGGGCGCAGGTGCTGACGCGCGCGCACGACGCGGCCGCGGCGCAGCTCCGCGAGGAGGAAGGCGAGGTGATCGACTTAACAGCCCGGGGCGCGGGCGCCGCCTCGAGCGCCGCCGTCGAGCCGGCGCCGCTGGCGCGCGCGCTGTCGTCGCCCCTGGTAGGCGCGCGCGTGCCGGCCACGGGGCTGGCGTACGACGGCGTGATGCTGAAGCACGGGTGCGGGTGCGGCGCGCACGCGCCCACACATCCCGAGCACGGCGGTCGGCTACAGTCTGTCTGGGCGCGTCTCTGCGAGACGGGGCTGGCAGCACGCACGGAGCGCACGCGCCCGCGCAAAGCGTCGCCCGAGGAGCTGGCCGCCGTGCACGGCGAGGCGCACGTGGCGCTGTTCGCGGGCCGCCGCGAGCCGCCGCGCCCCGTGCGCCACCTGGTGCGCCTCGCGTGCGGCGGCCTCGGCGTCGACTCCGACACGGCGTGGTCGGACGCGCACACGGCGCCGGCCGCGCGCGCCGCCGCCGGCGCCGTGCTCGACCTCGCCATGCGCACCGCGCGCGGCGAACTCCGGAACGGGTAAGCACCGACACGCACGCACACCTCTAGTCGTACTATACTCAATTACTTATTGGTTAGCTCAAAAAGTGACGATGTTTTGGCAGAATAATTTTACTGAAGTGCATCGATTCACCTTTCGACTCGATCGCTGATCCTTCGAATCATGTTCACACCCTATAGTAACTTCAATTTTACGTCCATTTTTGCTTTGTGACATGCATGTTTTCCCCCAAGAAGTTAATTGGCTATCTTAACAAACATGTACAAAATCTACAGCAAACCCTCTTAAACCGTGTAGGTACTCGTAGTAAAGAGTGGTAGTGTAACCGTGGCGTTCTGGCGCAGGTTCGCGGTGGTGCGGCCGCCTGGCCACCACGCGGAGCCCAACCAGGCGATGGGGTTCTGTTTCTTCAACAACGTCGCCATCGCGGCGCGCCTGCTGCACACGCGGCTCCACCTGCAGAGGATACTCATCGTCGACTGGGTATGTTGCTCTCTGTACGTTGCACGCGGGACCAGAACCAAACATCATTCTTACACATTTTTTTCGCACAGCGAGGTTGTGGGACTCTGCCGGAGTCTGTTTCCTGAAAAGTACAATACCTATGTGTATCTTCAAATCCAAAGTAAATAGGTATCTTCTAGGTAAGCGTGCTCCATCTTAGATCGCACTACTACCTAACATCAGGCAGGGTATGGTCAAACGTGAACCTACCATTCTTCCAAGTTTATTATCTGTTTAATGGTTCCTATAAACTTTGTAATCTATGATTATAATAATCCGTCGTAAACTTTACAAGAACAATAACATCGAAATTATGTCATAATGTTGACCATTTTCTCGAAAAGCACTACCGAGTAGTAAGTATATGTAGGTACATCGTGAAGTAATTATAATATTTTTGTTTTTATTGACATTTAATCATATTGACATAATTATTCTATATTTGACATATTATTACATTGACATTTTCATTGTGTTGACATATGGTCTGATTTTGATACTTTTAAATATGAAAGCAAAAATGACCTCTAACTTTGGTGTTATATGTTTGTATTTGTAAGCGTCTCGGCATGTCGAGTAAGCTGCGTCGATAGCTAGCGGTATTGAGAGCCGGCGTTACTTCCAGGACGTGCACCACGGCAACGGAACGCAGCAGATATTCTACGAGGACCCGCACGTGCTGTACATGAGCATCCACCGGCACGACGACGGGAACTTCTTCCCGGGCACGGGCGCGGCCACCGAGTGCGGCGCCGGCGCCGGCCTCGGTTTCAACGTGAACGTGGCCTGGGGCGGCGGCGCCGACCCGCCGCTCGGGGACGCCGAGTACCTCGCCGCCTTCCGCTCCATCATCATGCCCATCGCCAAGGTATACATATTTTGTAGCGATGATAACTCAGTGATCAGCGCGGTCAGTTCACACGCCAAAGGGCGTGGGTTCAAACCCAACAATAAGCTTGAGCTGCTGGTGAAGAAAACCATAGCATGGTGGTAGAGTATTTTCTAGTACTTTGCTGGCTGGCTACCACCCTCAAGTTGAAAATCTGCCGCCAAGCACCCAAGTGAGGCTGCCGAAACACCCAAGTGTGTTTCGGCAGCCTCACTTGAGAGCCAGTTTCATTCCAGGCTAGGTGTGCTTTACTATCTTTGACCACACGTGGCATTAGTCGAACCATAAATTAAGAAAATACGAAAAACGGAAATTTACTCAAAAAACCGCCATCTATTGACTTGACAAGACATATACTTACATGCAAAGGCTAAACAGCTGCGGAATTATGGGCTACCCATTTATATTAATTTATAACCCATTTATACCTTGAAAACAGTTAAGTAGCACTCTGTTGTAGCAGTTTTTAAGTAAACTTGAACCTCTAAATCGATAGATAATCATCTCGAACGAAGAGTCGCTAATAGATAGCTATCTGTCAACAGTGAGCTGATACGAAGTGTGTTGTTATTAGTTAAGCAGCAGACTTAGCGCCGTGCCGGGTGCTGTGCCCTGGAAGCCGCATAAAGGCCTTTGCTAACTGATGTTACCATCCACAGGAGTACAACCCGGAGATCGTGTTGGTGTCGTGCGGGTTCGACGCCGCCGCGGGACACCCGCCGCCGCTCGGCGGCTACACCGTGTCCGCCGCGTGTTTCGCGCACATGACGCGGGATCTCATGCAGCTCGCTAATGGAAAGGTAAGGTTCTATATTTGTTAACTCACCCGTAGCTCTTGAATGAATCTAATCGAATACTATGCCCCGAGTGTAGTTGTAGAACGAAGATCCTGCAATATAATATATACCGCCCGCCGCTGGTTAGAGTTAAACATATTTTACAATTGTTTGTTTTGGTATCACTATGACATTAGGTACGATACAAAAATTAGTAGGATGTATTCTGTAGCAGGAAACCGTCTAAGGAACCTTCGCAGTACCAGATATGGTACCGCCTCGCGGTAGTGTTACTGTGTACTGGTTTGAAAGGTAGCTAGCGAAATTACTGGGCTGTTGAGACTAACCATCGAACGTCTCAAAGTAATGAGCGCCAAAGCAGCGACGACCTGGACTTTTTTTGCCACTAAAATTTGTCGCTGTAATGATTATGGGCATGTATTATCTCTTACCATCAGGACAGCGCCACATTCGTTTTAGTACTTTTATATAAAATTAGTTAGTTTTAATTCGTTTTATTTTGACGTTTCGGCTGTTTTACAATAGCTTTGCACGCGAGCTGATTGGAAACATCATTATTTTGTAGCGATGATAGCTCAGTGGTTAGCGCGGTAGGTTCGCATGCCGAAGGGCGTGGGTTCAAACCCCAACAATGAGCTTGAGCTGCCGGTGAAGGAAAACATCGTGAGGAAACCATAGCATGGTGGTAGGGTACTTTAGTATTCGGCTGGCTAGCTACCACCCTCAAGTTGAAAATCTGCCGCCAAGCATCTAACGGTGTGTTCCGGCAGCCTCACTTGAGAGCCAGTTCCATTCCAGGCTAGGTGTGCTTTACCATCTTCGACCACACCTTCACTTAACATCAGGTGAGCTGTGGTCAAACAACTAGCCTGTCAATCATTAAAAAAAAAAAAAAAATATTCAAGTCGCTAAAATATATTTCTTGCATAAATCATGCTCGATTTCGTTTCTGTTGAGAGTTCGTTTTAGTTGTCCATTTACAAACGGCATCGTGTTCGTCGCAGGTGGTGCTATCACTGGAGGGCGGGTACGACCTGCCCGCGATGTGCGACTGCGCGCAGGAGTGCGTGCGGGCGCTGCTGGGGGACGCGTGCGCGGCGCCCGCGCTCGAGGAGCTGGCGCGCCGCCCCGCGCCGCACGCGCAGGAGGCGCTGCGCCGCGCCATCGCCGTGCAAGCGCACCACTGGCCTGAGGTCAGTACTACTGCCAACTATCAGCAAGGCTCTCATGGCATGAACATGTACTCGTTAAAGTGCCATCTTATGATTTGCCGCTTTACTATAAAAAAATAGCCTGAAACCATGTAGCGATGATAGCTCAGTCGGTTAGGCTTAAGGCCCACGTGCTAGTGCCGAGCGGTGGACCTGAATCGCGTTTGGAGTTGTTTTCGAATCAGCCCTGTTTCTATAAACTACCCCACTGCTAGCTGCGCGCCGGGCTTCCTCTCATTATAAGAAGGGTAGGCTGTACTCCACTACGCCAGCCAAGCGCGGGCTGGCAGACTTCACATGTCTTGATCTATCTTTTTTCTTTCTCTGACATGTATGTTTCCTCTCCGTTTAAAGTTATTAATAGAAACATAATTTAGAAACGATAGAAGTGCGTGCCGTGGGATTCGAACACAGGACCTCCAGATTTCGGTTTCCCAACTAGGCAGCCGTATCCTCAGAAACATTGGAGTCTCGATACTGAGCAATATTTACGTTGTCTTGTACAGATAAAGCGGTTCAGCTCGCTGGTGGGCATGTCTGCGCTGGAGGCGGCGCCGGCGGTGGCCGCGGCGCGCCTGGGCCGCCTGCAGACGGAGCGGCTCGCGGCCGACACCGCCGCCGCCATGGCCACGCTCTCCATGCACCACGCCACCTGTCTGCAGTCAGTATACGCACTCTTACACATCTATAACACCATCGTCATAGTTTACTGTAGAACCTCTTCCAGGACACCACTTGGCCCAATCTTCGGCCTTTCCCTCCCAGTCCTGTCGGCTACTTTGACATTCCATCGTGTCTCGGAACTGCTTACACTGTTTGCTGCGAAATAAACTAGTTTTTTTTTGTATTTCACTAGCTAGCTAGCTAGCTAGCGTGGTTTACAGTGTATATAGTAGCCTATGTGTTAATAGAGGGTATAAGTTATCTGCATCTTCAAGTTTTATACAAATTAGTTACGCCGTGAAGAAACTAACATACCTACATAGGTAGGTACATGTAAACAGTCAAACTTGAACTTTTATAATATCAGCATGATTCCTGTATATAGAGCTCGATTGATAGTGTGTTTCCCGCGGCGCAGGTCGGCGGACAGCTCGCGCTCGGTGTCGGAGGAGCCGATGGAGCAGGACGAGGGCAAGTGAGCCGCCGCGCGCGCCCCTCGACACATTCCCCCCGCGCGCGCCGCGCGCCGCGCCCCGCGCCCCGCGCCTCCTGCCAAATATTTGTTTACTGACGATCGCCGCGTGTTATATGTACATTACATGTGTTATATGTATATTACATGAGAACGTTAATTTGTATAATTCATAATGAATTTAGTGAAGGTGTAGCGAATTTTATGTGTAGACGGTATGAATTAAGACAATCTTAATTTGAAAGCTTTAAAAAATGTAGGAAAATAATTGTACAAATAATGATTAAATGTTATATATTTGGATGAGAAAGCTTTTAATTATGAATACGAAGTATGTTTAGGTAAGTGAGAGACGGGACCGCGACTCTGCGCAGTTCGCGAGTGTATGTAGTGAGGCGGCTGCGCCCCAGCCCCCTGTCGCGAGCGAGGGAGGCGGCGCGTCGCACTCCGAGGCCGCCGGCCGCGCTCGGGCGCCGGAGCTCGCCGCCGCCGCCGGGCGTCGGTCACGTGTTAGCGGTGCGAGTCGGAACTCGCCGCATGTCGAATACTATTTATGAAATCTAACAATATTTTCTACTATACCAAAGATGTAATCAAATTCAGAAATGTCTTACACGTTAATGTATTAGAGGTATTGTAGCAGTGCCGGGGCGTGTCCCGAGCGTAAATCTCTGTTTGTTGTGAGAATGGCAGGCCGTGCAAGTGTACACGAGTAGCAGTGAGTTTGTCGTTCTTTTGATGTTTTCTAAATATTCGAGACGGTAATCTCGCGCTAGGGTCCGCGCCGCGGACGAGCTGTATTTTTGTAATTAACTGTAAGCGTAAAACGAATTAGATTTTTGAAATTTTCTAAATAGCATTTCCGTACTGTACCTTACTGACTATACTTATTTATAGGACTGCATAGCGAAGCCGGCGCCCCGGCGCGGCTCGGGCGCCGGCACATATTTACAGTTATATTTGTGGAAGGTAAAGTGGACTAACGTAAACGGTGTCGTACGTTTCTTTCGCGTGTTATTCGCCATCGTGTACGGGAAGGCGGCGTCGCCTGTGGAAGGAGAACTAACCGCATTTAAGAAAGATCTTATAGAGTGATACGGCTCGCATCTATCGATGAGCTTTTGTTATATGTTTTATAAATCTTGTGCAATATTTGAGAGTCATCTGTAAATGCGGCTCGAGGCCTCGTTTGGAAGGATTATTTACGCACGCGCGCGCACGCGTGCGCGGCAAGCGGCCGCGCGGCCGCGCGCGCGTGCGCGCGCGTGGGCTTTACGTACCGGAGGATGGGATCCTTGTACGATAAACAGATTTAAAACAATGTTGTGTCTTTGAGAATTTTATTGTTAAATTGGAATACAGAAGAAATAATTATTTAATAAATGTATATATATATTTGGAAACATCTGTATTTTTATTCGGAACCCGCTTTGATCGAAACTACCTGAGAATATTTTAGGCATTTGTTCAATATGACGCAAAATCAAAGTTTTGCGTGCAACAGAAAATGGAGCGACCGCAACGAACGCAAAACAAAGATTTTGTCTATTTCAATTATTATGGAAACTAACGTGGTTTTGATACGTTTTTGTTTTACTTATGCATGAATGGTCACGTTTAAAACATAGTCACATATACTCTATTTTGTCTCCTTAAATAAGGGCACCGGATTTGGCCGAAACTATTGTTCGAGTATCCGACGTAAACGTGACTAATCCCCTAAGTAAAAAAAAACAATGACCTATGTAAAATCATAAATCTTTGTATGATTATGGTCGGATCACTAAAGTGAAAGTAAATGGAGACAACTGATATTTAACTTAACTAAAACATAAAAACGAAGCAATTGAATATAAAAATAAACATTTCTTACAAACTAACTTTTGTTACAAAAATATACACATTAACAGTCGTTTATTGAACACAATAGCTACATCTTGTCCGTTATTTATGTACACGAGGTAAACAAAAGGTATATAGTCGAGTAGTCTTACCAAATAATTCTAATAAGGCAACAATATATTTTCCCACAGACTTATCGAGCAACACCTGACAAGTTTTGTTTTCAGTAAAATTTCAGGTAGCTTATATTAAAGGCTTTGTTCTTACCTATAAGACTAGTCAGTATTCTCACCAAATATTTCCTAAAGTAAGAAGACTGAAAATTCCTTACCAATAAAAATACGAGTACAAGACTTGAGTCGTCGGGCCATAAACGTCAGGGTCGATAGGAACGTACCTACCAGGGTGTATTATCGATAAAAAACAGGTACCTATGCATCATTTTATCGACAATGAGAGCGTACATAAAAAGGAAGATTAAGAATATTGGCAAATTCTGTTACAAAATAACTTTTTTGTAGATAACTCATTCTTTGAGGAAATAAATGTCTAAAACAGCAAAAATTTCATCTTCACAAGTTTTTTTTTTACGTGAAAAATAATGAGACGAACAAGACGCTCTCCTGATGGTAAGAGATAACGCCTGTCCATGACCATTGCAGCGATACACAGAACTTTGAGTAATAAAACAAAGTCCAAGGCATCGCTGCTTTGGTGCTCATTACTTTGAGACTTTCGATAGTTAGTCTCAACAGCCCAGTAATTTCACTAGCAATTAACATGGCAGCAGTAGTGTGCCAACATTACTGTGTTCCGGTACTGTTGAGACTAACCATCGAAAGTCTCAAAGTAATGAGCGCCAAATCAGCGATGCCCTGACTTTATTTTATTACTTGAAGTTCTGTGTATCGCTGCAATGGGTCATGGTCAGGCGTTATCTCTTACCATCAGGAGAGCTTCTAGTCTCCCTAGCGCGCTACGTAAGCTCAACGAGTGTGAGCGAGACAGATAAAAATGATTTATTTCCCGACGACTCAAGTTAAAAAAGGCCATAGAAAACTAAACTTGGTATGGATTCACATAAAAAGGTCAGTAAACATGAAAGTTGGGTGAAAGCGAGATAGGCTTGCGACGTTATTTAACAAAAAATATCTCTACAAACAATATTAGACTAGAATGATATATAAATTACAAAATAAATGCTTCAAAAATGTCTTTACACACTTATTTGCGTTATGTATTATTTCTACTTAAATCCTCTTATTGAAGTAATCTAAAAATAAATGAGAAGCTTTAGACGACAAGCCCGGCCCAAATAACAAACAATGACAGCCCTGTTGGCTCGTTGGTAGTATAGCTGAAGGGCGTGGGTTCGATTCCTGCTCAGGACAAACATTTTATGTATCAACAAATGTTTGTTCTGTGTCTGGGTGTTCTGTATATATTATAAGTATGTATTTCCAACTAAAAAACTATTTATGTATTCTATCGGTTATCTGACTTCCATCACACAAGCTCTGCTTAGTTTGGGGTCAGATGGCGCTGTGTGTGATGTTCTACAGCTTTTTAATAATTCAAAAAACTTCATAAGCAATTTTACGATTAGCTTAATTTAAACTGCAACAGAGAAGTATCGTAAATGAGTCTTTCGTGGGCGCGGGTCTCTTCTCATTGTACAGGCGTACACCGCCGCGCTAGTCAAGTGCGAGTAGCACACATTACATACAACCTCGAAAACACGAACTCGCAGGCACGGTTTCCGTTCAAAGCTAGCGACATATACAAAAAACATGTACCTACATATAGAGATGGTTGCTACCTACGCAGTCCATTTATTTATCAAAAAAACACCGTTAGATGGCGCTTGGAGTATTGAAACCGAGCATTGATATAATCTTAATGTTAACTGTGCTACGGCACCCGGCACTACAATCTCGAATTTGAAAATCATTTCCCTATCGGTCATATTTAAAAACCTACAATGGCGTTGTATCTTAAAATTAATGTTTACAAATTACGAGCGCCATCTATTGGTTTCCCTAAAGCTGTTGTTTGGCTTGTTGCGGCTAGAGTTTTGCAACTTCGATGGCAACGCTGGCGGAAATTCACTACGCATTTATATCAACGCCATTTATGTCTCGTATGTGTTTTCGCAAGATATACCGAACATTATATAACAATACGCACATAACTTAGAAAAGACAAAGGTGAGTGCCGTAAGATTTGAACCCAGACCTCCAGACTGGAAGTCACAGTTGAGTGTCTCTAACTAGGTTGTCATAAATTCTGATACAGATAATAATCTGATCTCTTCAAAGCGGTTAGATAATCACTAGTCAGGTGTACAGTGCTCACCAGCTGGTGATTGGCGGTGATAACTGAGCGTGAGCGAGGTAGTCCCGTAAAGTTTGTGTCTCCGACACTAGGGCCGCGCTATATCCGGTCCAGCCTGTCGGGCGGGTCGAGGGAGCTGCAGTGGCAGTTGCACGAGCTCACGGGACACTCCGCGTGTTCACTGGAACAATGTTATAAAATGTAACTTGCATTGTATCAAATATGTTATTTATACTAGCTGCGCCCCGCGGTGTTACCCGCTACATGTTTTCGGGATAAAAAGTAGCCTATGTGTTGATCCAGGATCTCAGCTACCTCCATACCAAATTTCATCCAAATCCGTTCAGTAGTTTTTGCGTGAAAGAGTAACAAATATGCATCCAAATTTTCACATTTATAATATTAGTGGGATTTATCTACCAGAGTTAAGGAGTCGTTGGAGCAAAGAAAGAGTATGTCTGATCTGAACAGGATGTATGTGATGAGTGTTTGTGGCGTTGGAGAGGATCCTCACCTGAACCAGGTGAGCAGGTGCTGCGCGTGGCCGCCGTGGCGGCAGGCGACGCACCAGCTGAACCAGCCGGCGAAGGGCGCCGCGCCGCCCGCGCCCGTGCCCAGGTGCAGCGTGCACACGGCGCAGCGCGGCAGCGGCTTGCGGCAGTTCGGGCACGACGACACTTGCTGACAAACACACAAACATACACTTATCAATATATATATAAGTATACTTCAGTATAAAAGTAATGAGACAAACTAGACGTTTCCTGATGGTAAGAGACAACGCCTGTCCATGACCATTGCAGCGATACACAGAACTTTGAGTAGCAAAACAAAGTCCGAGGCGTCGCTGCTTTGGCGCTCATTACTTTGAGACTTTCGATGGTTAGTCTCAATTGCGCTAGCTGCGATACCCTTCAAAAGGAAACACAGTAATGTTTACACTACTACTTGAGGCTGCCGGAAGAGCCGCAACACACTGTTAGATGCTTGTCGACAGATTTTCAACACTCGTGTGGTAGCTAGCCAGCCGAGTACTAGAAAGTACCCTACCACCATGCTACGGTTTCCTCACGATGTTTTCCTTCACCGGCAGCGGCAAGCTCATAGTTGGGGTTTGAACCCACGCCCTTAGGCATGGGAACCGACCGCGCTAACCACTGAGCTATCATCGCTGACTATCACGAAGTTGCGTAACCGCTATACTTTTGGTCTGCCGAGTGACAGTACCGGGCGCAGCAGCTGTTCGGGAGTACCTTCATCTTGGCGGCGGGCGGCGGCATGCGGTGCGCCACGCGCGGCTGCGCGCGCTGCGGCGGCGCCGCCACCGACTTGCCGCAGTAGGTGCACGCGACGGACACGAGCCGCGCGCCGCCGCCGCCGCCGCCGCCCGCGGCCTCCGCCCCCGCCGCCGTGTCCAGCGCGCACCGCGCCCACCACAGCTGCCAGCTGTCCAGCATGTTGCGATAGCTGCACACACAACATTGTTACATTAACGAAGATCTACTTCATTTATTTTCAACTAGCGCACGCCTCGCGGTTTCACCCGCGTAGCTCGCGTTCCCGTGGGAATACAGGGATAAAAAGCCTATGTCACCCGGAGATAGTGTAGCTTCCCGACGGTGAAAGAATTTTTGAAATCGGTCCAGTAGTTTCGGAGCCTATTCAATACAAACAATCAATCACATCTTTACTCTTTATAATAGTATAGATTAGCTACGCTCCGCGGTGTTGCCCGCTACATGTTTTCGGGATAAAAAGTAGCCTATGTGTTAATCCAGGGTCTCAGCTACCTCCATATCAAATTTCATCCAAATCCGTTCTGTAATTTTTACGTGAAAGAATAACAAACATCCATCCATCCAAAGTTTCACATTTATAATATTAGTAGGATAAAGAGTTATATTACTAAAAATGTCATAATATTAATTACATGTCAACATAATAATATGTGAATAAACGTTTTTTGTAATAAATAAGGTATTCGTATCTAGATAATTTGGGTAGGCTTTATATTTCAATAATAAACCAGTCAGTTGCCAACCATGGTTCCCTGGAAGAGATCGCTTTTAGCTATAAGGTCGCAAGTTGTTACATTTGTTGATTAAATTTATTTCTACTGTATTGTATTATTTTTATTGTGTACAATAAAGAGTTAATTAATCAATCAATCAATCAACCACAATAAAAAAACCGGCCATGTGCGAGTGGGACTCGCGCACGAAGGATTCCGTACCATTATCTGTAACCTAGCAAAAAAACGGTAAAAAAATCAAGTTAGTTGTATGGGAGCCCCTCTTAAATATTTATTTTATTTTTAGTATTTGTTGTTATAGCGGCAATAGAAATACATCATCTGTGAAAATTTCAAGTCTAGCTATCACCGTTCTTGAGATAAAGCCTGGTGACAGACGGACGGACAGCGAAGTCTCAGTAATAGGGTCCCGTTTTTACCTTTTGGGTATGGAACCCTAAAAAACAAGTCACAAAGCCAATAACAATTTATTAGTATGCAAAAAAGCTTGGCAGCGGTGGGATTCGAACCCACGCCTCCGAAGAGACTGGTGCCTTAAACCAGCGCCTTAGACCGCTCGGCCACGCTACCCCGATGGAAAGTCCCCAATTCATAGACCCGATCATCTTAGTACAGATAAACGAGTACCGATTGTTTGTTATATATTTTTAGATATTTGACATTGAATGAGAATAGACGGCCGTGTAAATAGAAGTGTTTGCAACTGTGCAGTAATGCACGGCACGGTGCGCTGGCGGAGCCCATCAGGCGGGTGCCTGGCTCGCGGCCAACGCGCGGCTATTTCCGAGCGCGCGGCTAATTTTAACTTAATTGTTGCGGAATAACGTTTTACGGTTCAGTAGCCGCTATTTGCCGACATTTACGAGAAACGTAATAGAATATTGTTACGTGTTTGAATGCATATTTTTATGAGTACTGATTTCTATTTATTATCCATCTTTTTAGGGTTCCGTACCCAAAGGGTAAATACGGGACCATATTACTGAGACTTCGCTGTCCGTCCGTCTGTCACCAGGCTGTATGTCAAGAACGGTGATAGCTAGACAGTTGAAATTTTCACAGATGATGTATTTCTATTGCCGCTATAACAATAAATACTAAAAATAAAATAAATTAAATATTTAAGGGGGGCTCCCATACAACAAACTTGATTTTTATAGATAATGGGACGGAATCCTTCGTGCGCGAGTCCGAATCGCACTTGGTCGGTTTTATTTTATTTTAATTAATAATTTGACAGCCCTGTTGGTTCATTGATAGAATGTCTGTTTCAAGATCTAAAGGGCGTGGGTTCGATTCCCACCCAGGACAAACTTTGTGGCATAAACAAATGTTTGTTCTTCGTCTGGGTGTTCTGTATTTATTACAAGTATGAATTTACAAAAAAAACAAGTATTTATGTATTCTATCAGTTATCTGACTTCTATAGTATCAGCTTTGCTTAGTTTGGGGCCAGATGGCGCTGTGTGTAATGTCCTACGATATGTCAACTTTGTATGAGCTGTCAAAAAGCGGTTAACATAATGGACCGAGTATAAATGTTGCGTTTTGGTGATGATAAACGAAAAAATTTGTTAAAGCGATTATTGACGCAAAAATGCACTAACAACTACGATATATTGATTATTTTACGGCGGCAGGAAAACGAAACGAAACGTAACGTTATTTTTTGACTTGACCCTTTGTAACTACGAGTGGCTTCTCTAGTGACGTAAAGCCAAAACTGCTCGATACACGCAATCTAGACACTAGAACTATAAATTAAACTTAAAAAATAGCCCGAGTTTTGACGGTAAAGCGGAATAGTCGCGTCTTCACTTCTTTTAAAGTTTTTGTGATGAGACGCTATGCAGGTGGTTGAACATGGTGTCGTATCGCTGAGTACCTGTCGAGCCAGTGCAGCACGCGCGGATCCCGCAGCAGGTCGGGCGTGCAGCAGCGCGCCGCCACCAGCGCCGCCGACTGCACGTCCCCGCGCGCCTCCACCCACCGCTGCAGCAGCGTGATGCCCTCGGGGCTGATGCCTGCCACGGGGAACCATTTGTTATAGCGACATCTACCGGACGTTCCACGAACTATCACCTAGTTGGAACCTCGGGATGTGGCTACAAATGATGGATGATTGTGTCGATAAATGGAAGGCGTGGAATATTTGATAAATACAATCTGGGTGTCTTCTGGATCGGTTTCTTCTAGGCGAGCGTGCTCCATCGTAGACCGCATCTTCGCTTAACATCAGCCGAGATAGCGGTAAAACGCAAGCCTTTTTGTAATAAAAAAAATAACACACTAATTTCGACAACTAAAGAAAAAGTGCGCTTTCCGAAGCTTGGCAGATTTTACATATCATCTCCGAAAACTTTTTTTAAGAACTTTTAGACATGTTATTAACCTCACGATGTTTTCCTTCACCGTTTGAAGTTATCGGAAATACGCACATAACTCGGAAAAGACATTGGCACACGACGTGGGATTCGAACCAAGCTCCAGATTTGAAGCCGGTCTCGCAACTACGCTGCCGAAACTTTCAGAATACCTGAGCAGGAAGCAGCGCGACTGACCTGTGAGCAGTATGCCGGCGAGGTCGCCGCGGTGCACGAGCTCGTCGCAGGTGGCGCGCAGGTAGTCCGCCAGCTGGCGGTCGGAGAGGAAGATGCACGCGAACGCGACGCGGTCCTCGAGCCGCATGCCGAGCTCGCGCAGCACGGGCGACAGGTCGGGCGCCGGCGCCGCCGCGCCCGCGCCGCCCGCCGCGCCCGCCGGCGAGGACGCCGCCAGGAAGTGCAGCAGCGCGCGCAGGTACGGGTCGGGCAGCGCCGCCGCGCCCGCCGTGAGCGCCTCGCGCCACAGCCGCTCCTCCGACAAACCTAAGCGACGTTTAACTTGCATTCACACCGCACTACTCGAGCGGTCGTCCCTCAATTTGGACTAGGTCAAGCTAGGTGTATTTGTTTTGTTTGTTGTGGCGGACCTGGTGCAAAAGTTAGCCATTGCTATATAGAGCGGCAAACCGGCCGACGTTATGGGCTCCTTTGCACCGGATAAAATTACGGGTGGCTTATTTAGTTAAAGTCATATGTATGTACCTATATATTTTTGTAACTTTTTTATACAATTCAAAGTTTTTAATTCTCATTGACATAATTAATTTTGACAGGTTAAATTGATGACGGGCTGGCAGATGCATGGAAATGGTTGTTGAGACTATCCATCGAATATCTCAAAGAAATGAGCGCCAAAGCAGTGATGTCCTGGACTTTATTTTGTTGCTCAAAGTTCTGTGTATCGGTGCAATGGTCATGGGCATGCGACATCTCTCATACCATTAGAGAGAGTCGAACGCTAATGAGGCGAGTAGGTATATAGGTAACGTACCGGCGAGTGCGAGCGCGACGACCCGCAGCTGCGGCTCGTGCGCGCGCGCGAGCACGTCGAGCGCGGTGCGCAGCCGCAGGTGGAAGGCGGCGAGCGCGGCGGCGCGGCAGGGCGTGCCCTCGGCCTCGGCGCGCTCCACGCCGGCGGCCGCGTTCTCCCAGCCCCAGCCCCAGCCGCACAGCTGCAGCGCGCGCACGCGCTCCGCGCTGCGGTACACGGTCACGCGCCGCGCGGGCAGGTCCGCCAGCAGCGAGCTCGCCGGCTCCGAGCGGTAGCCCTCGCCCGCGCACACGGCGCCGCACACGCCCGGGTGCCGCCACGGACTGTTGCGGATGCACCCTACGCGCACACACGTATATTAACTAACAGCTGTGCGTTAGTCTCGCAAAAACTTCAAAATGCCTCTCGACAGATCTTAATAATTTATTTGATTTGTTCTTGTAAATACAAAAGAACGAAACAACCACAGACATACCAAACCACTGATATTGTAATTGTGTTTTATATTTTATATGAATACAGCTTGACTGAATTATGAGCCTTTTTTTCTGGACTCTCGATATAATTTTTCGGAGCTGCATCAGAACGTTCTTCCCTCGGGAGATTGGTGTCGCGCGGGGTACTACTCACCGTCTTCGACGAGCGACTTGCTGAGCGCGAGGAAGTGCCACAGCCCGCTGAGTGCGTCGTCGTTCGCCAGGTCTGCGTTCTGCCACAGATCTGGCTAGAACAACAAACATGTGATACAGAAAAAGGATATTCGCGTCTTGTAATTTCAGCTTTCTTACTATTATTAAATATATACAGGCTATAAAATAAATAAATATCGTAGGACATTCCACACAACGTCATTTGACCCCAAACTAAGCAAAGCTTGTACTATGGCTGTCAGATAACTAATAGAATACTTAAATAGTTTTTTTTTTGTTGTAAATACATACTTATAATATGTACAAAACACCGAGACACAGAACAAACATTTGTTTATACCACACAATGTTTGTCCTGGGTGGGAATCGAACCCTAGCCCTACAGCTCTTGAAGCAGACATACCTACTATCAATGAACCAACAGGGCTGATTACTTACGTTTAATTATGTCGAATAGTTCTTATAAAACAAAAACGTCCAAACCACGTCAGGTTCCATAGGCAGGCTGGGTGTTTGACCACAGCTAACCTGATGTTAAGTGCTCGAAGACTTCTAGCCTGGAATGAAACTGGCTCTCAAGTGAGGCTGCTGGAACATACCGTTAGGTGCTTGCTACATTGAGGGTGTGATAATAAATAGGTACCTTGAGCCCATAGTCGGTCTGCGCTCGTTTCTTCATAACATAAGATATGTCCTTGATGGCCTCGTAGAAGTCGTCGGGCAGGGTCCGCAGCGTCCCCCCTCCCGCCGTCCACACGAGCCCGCCCCCTCCTCCCCAGGCCACAGTCACGCGCTCACACACCGTGTAATCTACTATACTACCTGCAAACAATAGTAGGTAAATATATATTACAGGTCCTAAGATACATCCTTGAGTAACACCAGAGTTTATTTCAGACAGAGCCTTTCTACCTCCCAGTTCACAGCTTACACACCATGCAGTCCATTATACTACCGGCAAACGAAAATGAACCTAAATGCAGGTCTTAGAATAGAACCTTGAGTCCCATCAAAGCTCTTACTATTTCTTTCGGAATATTTTTAGCTTCCCCCCCACCTTCCCACCTTCCACGTAAGGCAGCTTCTTCCTCCCTACGTCCACCGTTATAAACTTACTATCCTACTTGTTAAAGATAATGACAAAACAGTAAGAGTCCTGGAACAGAACCTTGAGTAACACCCGAGCATATTCTTATTTATTTAAAGTGGGGGCGATAAGTCCTGCACTGGCGTTCCGCTTGGGGTGTTTTGTGCATTTCCCGCCGTCTATCCGTTTGCCAGCGTCTACCCGAGCCGACCCAGCTTCTTGAATTATCAGAGGGAGGCTCTGGGCCACTGGCATAGTTACCCGAGCATACATATTGACTGGAGACATGCTTAAATTCCCTTTTGTCGTCAAATCAAACCCACCATTCATCTAAAGGCCACGGTAACTCACAACACTTTAAAATATTTTTTGTCACCCATACTCATGAAAATGAACTAATAGTACAGGATCCTTGAGGGAGTTCATGATATTATATTTCAAGAAACCAATGATTCAACATTGCACTACTGTACAGACAATATGATAAATGGAATATAATTATGAGGACAGTGAGCCGACATGACCACCAAATCTAAGAAAAATCATAAAAATCATAAGAAATTATCTGCATATTGGGTGAATTAGTTACCGTCCGCGCAGATGGCTAGCAGGCGCGCCTCGTGCGCGGGGTGGCAGCCGACGGCCGCGAGCGGCGCGCCCGCCGTCACAGCCGCGCTGCGCTCCAGCACCGAGGCGCCGCACGCCGCGCCCTCGCCGCCGCCGCCGCCCCCGCACTCCTCCGCGTCCGCTTCTATCGCCGCCGCTGCCAGTTGCTGCAAAAAATTTACATTAACGTTCGAGGGGAAATATTTTTTGGAAGAAATCATATCATAATTTTACAAATCTTGCCGTTTTTCGAGTGTTAATGTTAAAGACGTCTCAAGAACCTTCCAGTGGCCAATGTTTAACTATGGCATGACTTACGATATTAGTAACTACTGCTAATTAAACTAACCGACTACTATTTTAACTTGAAATTACTTGACCAGGTAAAGGTCAATAATATGGTATGACTTCCCCACACTAACCTCACTAAAGTCCCCTCTTTCTATTACCGGACGACCAGACAAACGCGACCGTAACGTCATCCGTACATGGTGGATGTTCCCCATGTACGCACAAAGCAATTAGATTAACACTTTTTTGGCTTTTGTGTTAACACTCCTATTTATTCTATTGGTAACCAGTTGCTCGTTTTCCATGTAAAATATAGAAAAGTGATGTTATCTGTGTACCGCAGTTGACACTAACCGCATCGTTGATGTTGTTGCTACTGTTCTTGGAGTCGCAGTTCGCTTGCTGAATGTCGAACAGACGCAAGCTCGAAGAGTCCTTCTGTAGTGTTATCAGGAGATTACGTCTGCAATATTACAAGCAATCCATTTGAGAGATAATCCACAATAGGATAAATGTGGTAAATATAGTATTCAACAGTTATATTTTTAAAAGTCATTGGTTACAACATTGATGAGGGTTTCATTTAAAGAAATATTTCTTAATAATCTTAAACTAAAATCGGACATTAGATTAAAATCTAAATAAATAAATGTGTAAATGTATGTGTGTGTGTGTGTGTGTGTGTGTGTGTGTGTGTGTGTGTGTGTGTGTATGTGTGTATGTGTGATATGTATGTATTGTAAATTATGTTGAAATGTGTTTTATGTCATAAATAAAGTGTTGTGTATTGTCTATTGTCTATATAAAATATCTAATTAAAATAACGACAAGTCTTTATATCCTCTTATCGACACGTGTTTTGTCTCTTCTCTGAGACATCCTCAGGACGTGTTGACTCTTCGAGCGCTGGGCCGGGAATATATAAAGGTCCATTGCCATTCGTCAGTAGGTTTCACTTGGTGGTAGATCTCCTTAGCAGTAGGTCGTCTAGATAGGTACCACCACAGTACCAGTTATTCTGCCGCTAAGCAGTAGTGTGTAAGCATTACTGTGTTCCGGTTTGGAGGGTACTGCAGCTAGCAAAATTACTGGGCTGTTGAGACTAACTTTATTAAAAGTCTCAAAGTAATTAGCGCCAAAGCAGTGATGCCCTGGACTTTGTTTTGTTACTTTAAGTTCTGTGTATCGCTGCGATGGTCATGGACAGGCGTTATCTCTTGCCATCAGGAGAGCGTCTCGTTCGTCTCATTAATAATTTTTACATTAAAAAAAAAACATATTAGGTAATGAAACCACGATGTTTTCCAGCTAGGTAGCAGTGCCGATAGCGGGGGCAGTACTCACCTGGTGGGGCACCACTGCACGGCGGCGAGGGAGCGCGCGTGCGGCAGCGTGAGCAGCGGCGCGTGCAGCGCGCGCGTGTCCCACACGCACGCCACGTTGTCGCCGCGCGACGCCACCTGCCAGGGGCTGTGTGGGTCCGCGCACGCGCCGTAGCAGTACCGGGTGCTCGTTGTCGACACGCCTTTATTCGACAAATCTGGAATTTATATAGTTACATTAATAATGGTTGGCCGTTTTTATCGTATCTATTCATTGTTAGCATGAATAGGTACTCTGAAACAATATTTTTGTAGCAATGATCAGTGGTTAGCATGGTCGGTTCATACGACGAAAGGCGTGGATTCCAACAATGAGCTTGAATCTGTTGAACTCCCAACTTTGATATGAACATAGCACCTGATAACTGCAGAATAAATAAATAAATAATCAAACCATCAATATACTCGTAATGGTTTGGCTTTGTAAAAAACCAAACTGTTACGATACAAACATAATTTATAGTCACCTCTGAGATCAAATATCTTGATATATTTGAGGTTCATGGATGCTATTAGTGTCCGATGGGAACTGTGAGACCATGATACACTGTGTGCTGTCTCCGAGAGGCCCATTTCTGCCACTGGCCTGGAGGGATCCACTGTAGATAAAAGTGAAGAGTCTGTGGAACAATACGAAATGCATAATTAGATACCTAAGTTATGTATCCCACTTTCTCAAAACTTAATTTAATGGATATTGATGATAATTAACAGAGTAGCCGAGGTATGAACTATTTTATACCTTTTGTTAGTTTTTGTCACCATGACTGTACTGTATTTAAGTGAAACTCATAATGGAAATTGTCTTAGATAAATAAATAAAAGTAAATAAATATCATAGGACATTACACACAGCGCCTTTGACCCTAAACTAAGCAAAGCTTGTACTATGGAAGTCCGATAACTGATAGAATACATACTTAAATACTTTTTGTTTTGTAAATGCATACATACTTGAAGCATGTTGCAGGTAACACCACAGGGTGCAGCTAGTAAATATATAATCTATACCATTATAAAAAGGAAAGATTTGCTTGTTTCTTTGTATGTATGGTAATAGGCTCCAAAAATACTTTACTGATTTCAAAAATTCTTTTATTGTTGGGAAGCTACACTATCCCCGGGTGGCATAGGCAAATTTTTATCCCTGTATTCTCACAGGAACAGGAACTGCACGGGTGAAACCGCAAGGCGATTGCTAGTTATAAAATAAAATAATAAAGCAAATGTTATAAATTATAACCTCTGGCCTCTTCAGAAAGCAGTCCTCTATGAACATCCCACAGAAGAATGCAGTGGTCACTTCGATGCTTTTCCATCGCCACAGCAAGCATGTTGGTCTCTGTGTGGCTCCATGACACCGAGTTGCATAGCCGAGGGTGTCTAGGGGCTGAAATTTAACTGCTATTGCTTTTATGCTACAAAGATAAAAATTACAAATTAAATTTATGTGCGTAATAATTTTATGTGAGCACATAAATACATAAAATTATTATTACCATGATTATCAAAATATATTTTATAAGATGGCACCAAACAAATTATGGTGAAATGTCACAGCAGCCTAAGGACAACTGCAATCATATTAATATGTAACTCACTAAATTCTCGTCCAACAAGACCCAAAGGATCATAAGTTTGCTTCAAAGTAGTCAGAGCTACTCTGCCACTAGCATAGCCAAGTGCTAAGAGTGGCTCAGGCTGTTCTGGTATAGCGCTGATATCCACACAGCGCACTCCATTAGCGCTCTGAGAAGCCACCACTGTGGCACCACGGGTTGAAGATATTGGTACAACTGCAAGCAATAATATTTTGTGAATGGTCTCACATACTTATATGTACAACCTTTCTCTGGAAAAATATTGCAGGAAGTATCAATGTATTTTTTTTAGGATATACATTATAGCGTTTATACTAATGTAGTGTGATTGTAGGGAAATTAGCATCTGGTGCCCTCATTACCAGCAGTTATCGGCGCATAAAGCGATAACGAGCCAGTTAACACAAGTTAACAATTTTTAGATTTAATACGAGAATAACACACTTTGATTCTTGCCTATTATAAGGGGATTGGAAAAATATAGCACAGAAAACTTTTGTAGCGCTTACAAGTAGTTTTCTTTTCAATTTCCTTAATTCTAGCCACTTCATATAAGGTTATATCTGGACCCCATATTATGAATTTATCGTGATGAACAGGTGACCAAAGAACGTCAAGCTTAACGCCCGACATCATTTCCATTTAAACACTATGGAAATGTTTGTAACAATAATTATTTTTCGGTTTGTTTTGCATTAAAAATACACATCACGATTGTTTTGACATGCAGATGCGTTTCGTTTGACGGTTTTGCTTTTGGTTACAATACAAATAAAACATAAGACTGATAAGATTCGTAAGCCTTCTACTGTTTTTGGCGTCACACTATACGTATTTGCCAGTGGTTTAGATGTTTTCACTAAAAATTTAATTTAAATCACCATCATCATCAGTCAATTAAAGACCACTACTGAACAAAGACCTCTCCCAATACATGTCACTTAGCCTAATCTTCAGCTTTTCGCATTCATCCATCGACAGCTGTCCTATGTATCGAGTCTCGTGGTATCGTATATATACATGTATTGCAGTGATTATCAGTTTTGCGAAGGTTATGTCTAGTTTGTACAGCCAGCCTATTACCACTTCAGCTTGCTAATACGCTGAGCTATGTCTATGACTTTAGTTTTCTGGCGAATTACTTAGTTCCGTATACGATGTCTTATAGAAATTCTGAGCATACCTAGCTCTTTTATTAGCTCTCTGAGCAACTTTGAACTTGTGGATAATGGACATATCCCGCTGTGAGTGTCCACGTTTCCGCTCCATAGGTCATGCACTGGTTAAAGACTTTTGTCTTCAGAGTTTGCGAGAGGGCGACGAAAAGACTACTTTGCTTTTCAATTCCTGCCTAACCCAACTTTTGTTAGCTTTACTTTGAAATTATTTTTAACTAGTTCGAGCGTCTGCCCTAAGTTAATATATTTTTAAACAATGTCTAAACAAAATGACAATGACCTGTAACTTTGGTGTAGGGATCACTTTATTTATGGCAACCTGTCCTAGAACAACGTACTCATAAAACATGATATTGGTTTTATCCAAGTATATCCGGAGACCGATGCATTGTAAAGAATCAACTAGGCTGTTCAGCATTCATTTTAAGTCCTCTAGCCTCTAGCGTTTCATCCATTAAAAGTTTTTTAAGCCATTGAGTTTTCAAGTACCTATCATAATTATGTTAAATAAATCTAAATCTCACTCAAAGTCATACAAAGTAAGTCTTGGTACAGTCCGGTCATGCGTAGTTTTCCATCTGCGGGTCATGCTATAGAAAAAAAATAGTGTTGACAAGTTTCGATGAAATTTTGAAAGCAACATGAAAGCTCATATTTCACCAAATCAGATCATTTTCCCACACTCGTGCACTTAATTTAACACTTTATGAATACATCACCACAATTTTTATACATTTAACACTTGAAAAAATTACATTACAGTTTTTCTACGTTCCCGCCAAAACTCGACACGGTGTTCAGTTACCTCAAGGAAAAATATTATTGCTGCTTACGGCTAGTATTTTCATTAGTAGCTACAATAACCGTGGATCTTTCATACTGAAAAATCCTAATTGGAATTTTGGTAATTTTTGATCTGACAGCACTGATGTATCCTTTTTTTTTGTCTTGTCTTGTCAATTTTATTGTCAATTTGACAGAAAAATGGCGTGGGAATAGCGTGAAGTGATACAGTGCAGAAAAGGAAATATTATAATTTAATTCTTAAAAATATTAGAACACTAGGATCGCTGCTCCTAATCTCAATAATTTAAATAGGTGAGTTTTAGAAATAAGAATTCACCGCTATAAAATATAGTCGTCCGAAAAGTGTATCGAGTGAGGGTCAATGACGTGACGTTAATGTTTACTACAAATGGCAACGCCTCGTTCCCACAGTTTCTCGCGCATTGTCTCAGGATTCTCACGCGTTACCGCCGAGTTCCCGACCCAGTTCGTCGCGGATCCACGGCAGTACCGTGTAACGCCTCCGCTAGTGGCTTTCGAAGGTGCAGTTTGGTCGATAGACTGCAAGCCACCATACGGTGGCAGTCGGCAGTTCTAGACGTGACTCACTATTGTGATTGATTTTCTGTGAATTTTCATCGCAATTACACATCGTCACGGGTGGTGAACTGCCGCGGATTATCGGTGTCTTAGCATTTTGTGCCAGGGTTAGTGAAAGTATATGATGGTCTTATCACATTCGCCCGCCTCCTGCCCCGGGAGATAATCTCCGGGATGATATCTGCCCTCGCGTACCAGCTCTCTACCAAGTTTCTAGAAGAACAGAAGCAGGTGAGAAGTCACTTGTGACGTATAGCAGCTCTTCATATTGATGGCTGAATCGCAGTTCATTAAAATGCTAAGTTATACTACCGTCTTCATCTATGTTAATTGTTATAAATTACATAGTTGGATGATCCTCAGTTATGTTCATTCTTGTAATATTGTAGTTGCATAATTTTCAGTCTTACATATTAGTAATTCTTTTTAACACAGCTTTTCATTAGTAATCAAGAGATCAAGATCATGAGTAATCAAGATTGGAAAAGTTACCAGACAGCTCTAAGTTGCCTTTGTTATATTGGTTTTTAATCAAACTTTCAGTTAAGAGACACTTTCTGTGATCTGGTTTGGTAGTGGTATTTCCCGTTCACATATTCCCTATAGTTTTTCAAATTCACTTTTCTTATTTTCTAAGCTCCTTTGCTCTTTTCCAGTGACTAAACAAAGTATTAAACACAATGTTTCATTAATGATATGAAAATGTTGTGTAGAAATCTTACAAAAGTAACATTTAATGATGAATACAATCACACTGTAAAGATGATTGTGTTACAAAGTAGAAATCAGTACTGTTGGAACAATGATACGTGAGATAATCAGTATTCATTTGGCTCATAGAGCCGGTGTCTCAGTTGCAGAGTTAATAATACATGAGCCTACTAACAATATAGCTATTTAGAGCTGAAACTTAGCATTCATGATATCACCAGGCAGGTGTGATCCATTTTGTTGCAGGGATAAGAAACCCTACAGAGCGTAGGGCTAATAACCCACATGTATGTTAAGGGGCCCCCTGTAACTATGTATTAACACTCACCTTCACAGCCCAAGTTCCCATCCCAACAAAAAAGTATTTAATTCTTACATTATTATTATTTTAACTCAGTTCTGCAACAATTATGGACAATTTGAAAGCAAAAATGAAGAATTGATTTGTCACAATCTCTATTCAATCAAATCTACTTTCTATAAATGAGAAATAGTTGAAATTAAATGTGAGATACATTAATCCTTTCTAGAAAGTAGGATAGAAAATCATGAATGAACAGGGCTTAGTCCCAGTTTTTTAGGGTTGGCCTATTATTATATATTGTTTTAGGCATGACAATATTCCAACAATGCTTGTGTTGGAATATATGTAATCTGTAGCCAGTATATAATGGCTTATATACTGGCTACAGATTTTAAGCTCAGTTTATGTACTGTTACATATCTAATACTACATTATTTTTAATGTGTTTGTTTCTCTGCCTATTCTGGTTAATGTATGTATAGATGTGTACCACATACAATAATAAAGGAAGTAGTGTGCTGATGTCTTTGTATCAGATCAATTAAGTATTTAATCAATCAACCTGATTAATCTATTATTTGATTAATTTATTTAATTAGTGCTTTCCTGTTATCTTTTGATTATTTTAACTGATGTTCCTGAGCCACATAACTTACTAGGTGAATGCAACTCGCATACTAAATGTTCTCATATAACCACAGAATTTCCTAACACATATTATGAAAATTCAATAAAATTTTACAATTTTTTATAATAAACTAGCTGACGCCTGACGGTTTCATCCGCGTAGTTCCCGTTCCCGTGGGAATACAGGGGTAAAAAGTAGCCTATGTCACCCTGGGATAGTGTAGCTTACCAATGGTGAAAGAATTTTTAAAATCGGTCCAGTAGTTTTTGAGTTTATTTGTTACAAACATACATCCAAAAATACAAATCTCTTTATAATATTAGTGTAAAAATTATGTGGATAGGTTTGACCCCCATCTCACCCGATGTTAATTGATTATGCGGTCTAATATGGAGCAAGTTTGCCTTGAAGATACCAGTTCACTCTAGACTCAAAAACACCCAGGTTATAATATCCATTAGGGAACACTCAGGAAGCTCATTCCAGCCTAGTCTAGTCAGTCTAGTGGCCCACACTAATGGGGCCCCTTAAACCTACACCTGTGTTGCTAGTCCCGAGGGACTGTATGGGTTCCTGCCCCCCTAACATCACGCACCATTGAATTTTCAAATTACATCTTTACTTTCATTCTTCAAGCTTGAAATCTTTAGTCCAAATCTTTAGTCCAAACCAGTAGTTTAGTCTTAAACAAAGTATAAGAGTATACGATTTTAATAAACGATGAACTGTTTCCAACAAGCATGTAATTTTAGAACTTGCTTGTGTCCCGTCTCAGATAAACAGATAAAAAAGATCACTTATCAAGTATACAAACAACCAATATAACTATTTTACCCCTTCTCATGCAGTCGGGTTAGAAGTTATATCAATACGAAGCGTCGTGTCGCAGCCTGTCTCTGAATGTATCTGGCCATCTCACGACACATTTTCGCGCCTCGGGTCGAGATCCGAGATCGTTGTCTCACTTAGTTTCTATTTCTCAGCAAGTCGTGTGGAAAGCCAACTTCTGCAGTGCATTGTGCTCTCGCGTTTTTGCTGAACATTCATCAATCATCATTAAAGATTGTATAATGTAAATATCATTTATTTTGTACGAGCATGCGATTGGAAAGTGCCAATACATGGTAAATTATCACATTTAATCTCTATGTTGTCACCAGTGGCGGCCTTAGGGGGTGGCAAGCAGGGCAATTGCCCGGGGCCTTGCTCTTGCAGGGGCCTTTCGTCCTCATAGAAAAAAGTCTTTACCATAATATATGTATATGTGCGTATCTCGCGCCTCGCACTTAACGAAACTCCCCCCTGAACGCACGGTTTCATTATTAGTGCAAGCATGTTCCGGCCACTCAAGCACTCGGAACTAATTTTTTGGTAAAACGAACTCAAACAAAAAGGGCCTCACAGTTATCTGTCAGCCCGGTCCTCGCAACAGCTAAGGCCGCCGCTGGTTGTCACTACTGGGAAAACTCCAAATGTTTTCATTACCTTGTCCATTCCTTTTTGAGTACTCTGCTTCAAAGTCTTGTGCAATGTCACAGAGTTACTAGCTACATGGATAATGTACCATTGAATTACAAAATTTGATTCCACCTGCAATTTTTAACACCAGATGGCTAGATAAAAGATTAAGGTACAATATCTTCACAACTAGAGTTAATATGTTATTCTAGGTAAGCATGCTTCCTCTTAGACCGCACTACTGCTTAACATCAGACTGTGGTTAAACATGAATCTATTTAGAATTAAAAAGAAGAGTATATTAGTGTTGGCATTTTGTGATACATGTTTCATGTTTACAGTGTCATTGGTCTGGTGACAGTGGCAGGTTGTCGTACTTGTATACCTGACTTTCTAATAAGTGTGATGAACCAGTATACCAGTTACGCATGATATAATTATGTATGTATTTATAAGTACTAGTCATAAGAGTCTAGGACATGAGTTCGATGCTCTGTCGGCGTCAACCGCTGCCTAAAGCTCATTAGGTTAATTAGATAGGCGTGCTGGTATGTTTTAGCTATAAATATCTAGGTACAGTATGAAATCATCATAGTATTGTATTAGTTCCTCAGATCTCTCAATCAAAATTGGTAGTGTGTCTGCTTCGAGAGCTGAAGGGCGTGGGTTCGATTCCCACTCAGGACTAACATTTGTGTGACTAACATCGATGTTTGTTCTGTGTCTGGGTGTACTGTATGTATTATAAGTATGTAAGTATTTACAAAAAAAAAAGTATTTAAGTATTCTATCAGTTATCTGTCTTCCATAGCACAAGCTCTGCTTAGTTTGGGGTCAGATGGCGCTGTGTGTAATGTCCTATGATATTTATTATTTATTATTATTATTAAAATAGTATCTTGCTAATGCAAACTTAATTTCTTCTTTAACGTAGAATTACAAAACGACTTAGTCTCTTACATTTTTTTAATTTTTTTATGTGTAAGTAATGAGACGAACGAAATGCTTCCCTGATGGTAATAGATTACACCTGTCCATGTTGCTGCGATACATAGAACTTTGAGTTACAGAACTAAGTCCAGGGTATTGCTGCTTTGTAACTCATTGCTTTGAGACTTTCGATGGTTTTTTTTTTTTTTTTTATAGTAGATAGGCTTGCGTTTGACCGCCATCCCGCCTGATGTTAAGCGAAGATGCGGTCTACGGTGGAGCACGCTCGCCTAGAAGAAACCGATTCACTCGCGACTTGAAGGAACCCAGACTATTAGTCTCAACAGCCCTGTAATTCCGCTAGCTGTAGTACCCTTCAAACCGGAACACAGTAATGTTTACACTACTGCTTAGCGGCAGAATATCTGATTCTGCGGTGGAACCTAGACGACCTCCTGCTAAGGAGATCTACGACCAATTAAGATGATGTAACAACCACATGATGTTTTTTCTGCATAGAGAGATGAGAGTGATATCATATATAAATTTTGAGATATTGTTCAGGTGCGTGAAACCGCGAAGTGCGTCTAGTTCTCGATAAACCTCCAAATCGTGCTTTGTTTAGTTTATTATATTCACCAGTCACGATAAACGCTAAAACTGTGTGCTCGTCTATTTAGCTCTTTGTGTCAGATGTTATCAGCCGATCTGACACGCTCAGAGCGGTATAGGCTGCTCCATTGTGGGAGGAAGCCGTGACGTTCCGATTTGACGAGCGTTTCGGTTGTTAAAATACCTCGACGACATTACCAGTAATATCGATCAAACAATTAGGACTTGACATAAAGTCAAAGGGCATAGGACATAATTTTACCCTTGTAAAGACAAGGGAGGTATTTTAAAACTACTATATACGCTATTTGTTTATAGGAAATGTTAATGTTGTAATTCTGTGTGGGGTCTTCATTAGGAGGCACTGTTCACTTCGATCTCATTACAATCACCTGATCCTACAGCTTGCGTAAATCTGATAAAGATATTTACGTCAGACCGGTTTTACTCTTCAAGTTCTTCTTTTCCTGCACGATCCGCCATCCGAGTTTAAAGAGTTGTAAAGCTAGGTAGGTAGGTAGCTAGGTTTTTATTCGATTGAAACTCACTTTTAATCTCATTGAAAGTAGATGGATCTCTTTGTTCCTAAATGAGCAACTCGGGTCTACTATAAGTGAGTAAGTTAACATTTTTCAAAACACTTCGTTGACATAATAAAAACATTACTACAGCAAATACCTAGACCGAAGCCAAAGGGATTTTCTGTGAGCTAGACAGACATAATAACATGACATACAGATATTTCGGCTCGTCCATCGATTCAGATTTTACCTTGATATTATACATTCATAACAAAGTAGGGTTTAACGTCTTTATCTCTCTCCGTGACACACGTCATGTTTTGTTACCGTTGGACAACGTTTTTTGATAGTCGCTATCGCTCCACCACTGCATGTTCCCCTTATCGCTGTTACCGGCGGAATTCTCACGGCATCGCCAAAACAATAGCAATTATGTACTGGTTTGCATTCGAAAATGACAACAGTTCAGCTGCCGACCTCTGGCTGGAATTAGCATAGAGTTTCACTTTCTCGGCAAGTATTTTAGCTTATTTGTATCGTGGTTCGCAAGAGTAGCAAGGCTGCTACGGTGTTTGGCGTCGCTCTTCAGTTCTCTAAAAGTGAAAGTAATGTGATATGATAAAGCATAATGTTTAACGATATGTTTATCAAATTATTTTTTGGAGTTTTTGCGGTGGTACTTGTCCGGTTTGTATTGCTTCCCTGGATTCCATATAACTATCCACCAATAGGACGAGGAATGGCAATTGTAAAGGCTTATAAAGTATTTATGACGTGTACAAGATTAGTCCTCAGAAGATTATTTCCAAGATATTTTTAGGATTTCAGAATTACATCTGCATGCGAAGTTAGATACAATTTTGTACTTCGTGTGGGATTCCCATTATTTATGCCTACACGAAATGTTATTTGTAATGCAGGCTTATCAACCTCACAGGAAATATATACTGACACATCCAAGGGGATGTCTTCAACCATCACTCTGGTCCATGACCATTGCAATAGATTCATTCCTAATCCAGAGTCCGTGTGGTGTGGTCGTCATCTTTGTGCGCCAATTAAATCACACAACCATGTTCTGTTGTTCTGTGAGTATTATCCCATTATATTCAACACTGACGCAATGTCCATGTTATCGCATGAATCATACTGTGATTCAGTTTTTCTCTCGATTCTAATGACTGAAACTGGTTCCGCGTTTTTCACATACAAAACTGGTGTTTTATCATTTGCTATGTAAATCAATTGCTAGCGTCATTCGTGTGGTTTGATCTTTTGTTTTTGCATAGCGTCACGATTAGCCGATGTCTCCGTACTGCTTTTAGCAATCACTGTATCCCTGGTTGTTAAAATACTAGCTGTGTCCACGTCGTATTGCTTAACTCCACTAAGTATGTGCTTAAGTTTTTAATAGCTGTGCCATCATTTCTATCCCTCCAAAGGGTGTCTGGATGAAATAGCTTGAGGCGATAAGGCCGCCGTTGTACTACCATATATAAGGCGATGTTGTTTTTGTTTTGATCTTTTTTCTTTATGTTTTTTGTTATAATGTATGTATGTTTGGTGTACAATGAAGTTATATTGGTTTCCATAACAGACTACAAATTTAATAAATGCTAAGCAGTTGAAACAATCTCGTATTGAAGCCAGATCCCGTTTCAGGTTTTGCTTGTTACCTTCGACGGAGAGTGGTCAAACGTCTGGCTTATCAGTAATGTAAACTTTCACTATAAGTAACCCAAGTTTCACTGTAGTGTTTCATCAGCAGTTGGTTGATAACCAGCTCGATGGGTCGACAATGTCAGACCATTGCGGGTTATACGTGGATAAGTTCTCTGAGGACTGCTGTAATGGTCATGGGCAGGCGTTCTCTTACAATTACAAGTCTTGCAATTAGGTACTTGTGCATTGCTAGCAGTCCGTAACGAAGACTAACGACTGATTAGCCTGTCTGTGGCGGGCTTAATTTACCGCTTACGGCAGCCGAGGGTTTCATTACTAGCGTTGAATCTTAATACATGATCATAGTTCCCATACTTGTAATTCTTATAGCATTAACATCATTAACACATGTACTGTGTAAAATCAAAAGAGATACCTAATGATACAACGTAGGAGTTTCTGCCGAGGTCAAACCATCGTCTCACACTTTCGTTTTTCTAAATGTGCAGCAAATATGTATTTCTAGTTGTGCCTTGCGGTTTCACTCGCGTTTAAAAAAATATAAAAGCTTATCTATAATATCTATACTATTATAAAGAGGAAAGATTTGATTGTTTCTTTGTTTGTATTGAATAGGCTCCGAAACTACTGGACCGATTTCAAAAATTCTTTCGCCGTTGGGAAGCAACGCTATCCCCTGGGTGACGTAGGCTACTTCTTATTCCTGTATTCCCACGGGAGCGGAAACTACGCGGGTGAAACCGCGATGCGTCTAGTATAGTTTAAGTATGTTAATCACGGGCATGGATGACGTTCCATGTACCCGTACGAAACGATTTGATTCCACCTTTATTGTTCGAACGGCTAAAGCGTAGAATACGTTACCCAAGTGGGTGTTCCGTGATAGATGCATTCAAATTTCATTCAATTCTAATAAGCCGTTACAGCGTGCAAAATTGGTAGACAAATAAACTTTCACAAATATAATATTGTAAATTACCTCATCCTTTTTGACTTTATAAAAATAATAACTGCTGTAATAGGTATAATCAACTGCGCTGCTAACACATTTAGTAGTATACTTTAAAAACTGTGGCGTGGGTTCAATTCCTACCCAGGACAAACATTTCTATGACGATGAATGTTTGTTATGTATGTATTTAGGTACAATATGAGTGTCTTCAAATCTAGAGTAAATCGGTTTCTTCTAGGTAAGCGTGCTCCATCTTAGACCGCACTACTGCTTAACATCAGGTAGAGTATGGTCAAACGCGAACCTTTTTGAATAAAAATATATACCTACTAAAAAGTAATGCTTCTACATACTTATAATTATGTAGAAGCATTCTATCAGTTATCTGGTTTCCATAGTACAAGCTTTGCTTAGTTTGGGACTAGATGACGCTGTGTGAAATGTCCCACGATATTTATCTATGCCAAGCTGATTATGAACTGAGTCGCTATATGTTTTTCGGATAGCTCTGTTAATTGGCACACTGGACTAATAAATAATATAATTAATCACTGGTAATCTAGGGCGACGATCGTGCTAGATTAGTGTGCGTGTATGTTTGCCTGATATATTTGACTTGAATACGTGTCTCCCAATCTCTTCTCCCCTTCCCATCCGACGCGAAAACATGCGTAAACAAACACGACCAATTCGCGCGCAATCCACGCACCGACGTAATTGGTATTACGATCAGGCATGTGCACGCGCCGCTCGTTGACGTACCACTATCAAATGAGCAGATACCCTTCAGTCTTATGGCTCACGGTTTACGCTTGATATTGCTAAACTGGCGTTGCACATTTTTAACAGACTGTTCTGTTTGATATTGAACTTTAATTGAAACTTGTCAGGATTGACAATGTTTGTTTACGATCCGCAGATTTGTAGTGCGTTCCGCAAGCCATGCTCTACATACAAAAAGGACGCCCGTTAGACAATGGCGATTCTTGCGGTGTCGATCAGCTGATGACCATTTGAGTTCAAGTTCGGGACGTGATCTGAAGCGATTAGTTTTGCACCTTGCTTGTCCGCTAGGGGGCGGAGCCTTCGCATTGCCCACCATATAAGGCACGCCACCTATTAATCAAATTTTAAAATGAAACAAGTGTAATTTTTACAAATGAATAAACAGACTTCATTCCACTAAGCATAAACACGTCTAGATACTACGGCACGGCTATTTACTGAGTTCCGGTGCTTAATTTCTGGTTATGTCATCATGTGATGATAAACCGGAAGGTAGTGAGTTCATTGAAACTATTCTAGTGATTGTAAACATTACAGAAATGTCACAGAAAATCAAAATACGTAATTTCATTAATTTGGATGAAACTTTTTTCAGTTATTTTGGTGTAAAAATCAAACTACTGGACCGATTTTGATGAAATTTCTATGGGAAAAAGTAAATCCTTCCAAATACAAAAGTAACTTTCTAAATCGGTTTATACATAACAGAGTTCTGAGACGTTTATAAAACATAACCGAACTGTTATCTACTAAAAATAAATAAAGATGATTTTAGAAAAAAAACGTATTTATTTTGCTCAAAGGTTCGATTTAACAATGCATTGTTATACTGTCGGTGACACTTCAGTGATCAGACAGAAACAAATACCTACAATACATTAATACATATTATGTCTAAAAATACTTCTTTCGCAAAGGAGGAAAACGGATGGTACAATGGAGCAAATTTAGTTAATTTTCGTATCAGTATTTTGTTGTTAATACGTAGGTATGAGGTGATATATATATGCATAATATGTTATTATTTCCTATGCAAAGCTATTTATTTTTATCAAACAATGGCCTGTGGTCATAAATCCAATCCCCGCCAAAGGGCTCATACATTTGATATGCGATAGCCCCTCGCACATGTTTTATGTTTATTACATTGAAATACAAGTAAATTCTTAATTCTATTATTAAAATTCTATTTAAGCTGCCATTTAGAGAGATTAGAGACAGATGCCTACATACCTAAAGTTAGTAGTATTACTATACATAGGCGATGTATCATGTATGTATACAGTTATCGGCAGCTTTAGTCCAAAACGAGATTTTTTCGAAAGAAATATGTTATAAGTAGATTAGATACAAACTCTTTATTGTTCACATCAGTAAAAGAAAAAAATACTTTAAAAAAAAATACAGAAAACAAATGAATCTTTCTAACTAGCGGGACAAATGGCGGCTAAATGAACAAACTATAGAAAATGAACTTCAATTAACTCTTAACAATACGTCCAAACCTAAATGTTTGCCTCTGCATCATCAACGCAAACACGGTGTTGATGGAATTAAATCAGTAACGTTACCACCCATTGTAAGTTCTAATATTAAGACATATTTTAACTACTTTCAAATAATAATAATTTAATTTTACTTGGTGGTAGATCTCCTTAGCAGGAGGCTAGGTCGGTACCACCGCAGTACCAGTTATTCTGCCGCTAAGCAGTAGTGTGTAAACATTACTGTGTTCCGGTTTGAAGGGTACTGCAGCTAGCGAAATTACTGGGCTGTTGAGACTAACCATCGAAAGTCTCCAAAGTAATGAGCGCCAAAGCAGCGATGCCCTGGACTTTGTTTTGTTACTCAGAGTTCTGTGTATCACTGCAATGGTCATGGATATGCGTTATCTCTTGCCATCAGGAGAGCGTCTCGTTCGTCTCATTATTTTTTACATTAAAAAAAAACTAATATAAAAAAATCGTCGCTCGTTGACGCGTTGTTTAGTTTTGATATGATATCGTGTAGATATTAAAATTGTATGCAGTAAATACGTATTCATGGGCTCTTGCCACCGGCTCCAATGTTATTATGACATTGAACTGATTTCAATTTTAGAGGCGGTGGCAATGCACCGCGGAGAGGACGGTAGTTTGTAAACAGTGAGCAAGATCGACTCTGCAGACACGTCTGGGAACGTCATCAGTACCTACTATGTTTAGGTTTGCGTTTCGATAATTATTCATTGTTGTTCTATGTAGAACTGTATATATTTTTTATGGTTGACAGGCTAGTTGTTTGACTACAGCTCACCTGATGTTAAGTGAAGGTGTGGTCGAAGATGGTAAGCACACCAAGCCTGGAATGGAACTGGCTTTCAAGTGAGGCTGTCGGAACACACCGTTAGATGCTTGGCGGCAGATTTTCAACTTAAGGGTGGTAGCTAGCCAGCCGAGTACTAGAAAGTACCCTACCACACCATGCTATGGTTTCCTCACGATGTTTTCCTTCACCGGCAGCTCAAGCTCATTGTATGATTTGATACTAATTATACTTTTTATATTAAGTTATTAGTTCCAGTTGTTGGACAGCTATGTGAACTATGTGTACGACCTTCGGGAATATTTGGCATTTTCAACGCCATTTTCAACCTTATTCGATAGAGTATCTACTCATTAGGCCGCCGCCGCCGCCGCGCGCTGCCTACATGTTTTATTTGTTCTAATGTCCGAGTAGCTCACATTAACGCAATAACTATGCCATTACAATGTAGTGTAACAAAGGGTAGGCCAAGGGCGGACTTTATGTTCTAATTACTTCGTTATTTCACAAGTCACGGCCAGCTGGCAGCCAGTGTCCGCAGTACCGTCTAGATGTGTTATCGAGAATCCTGGATGACGTCAGGCGGAGTCTGGAATTCTGGATAGTGGGCGTCTGCCGTCCGGTCCACTCGTTTTATTCGTGCGCATCTCCGCCTTTACTTCTCTTGTCCATATTGAAGAACATGATTATAAGTATTGTATAATATAAATCGTACTCCTTTATTGACACCACAAAAATATTTCGTTAATGTACTTTTAAAAGTTATACAATATACACGTTTTTTAATTCGCTACTGATGTTGATTGTTGATTTTATTTTCTCTATGTTTTATCTTATACATACATTATTATAAGTATGTATTTACAAAAAAAAAGGTATTTAAGTATTCTATCAGTTATCTGACTTCCATAGTACAAGCTTTGCTTAGTTTAGGGTCAGATGGCGCTGTGTGTAATGTCCTACGATATTTATTTATTTATTTACATAATTATGTATATTATAGCCTATATACGTATATATATTTCACATACTATAGATAATATATTATTATTTTTATTAGTTTAATTTTAAAGAACTGGTAGCTGGTAGTGTTACAACATCTCCCGCATGTTCTTAATCAGTACCTGTTTTTCATTATTGATCGCCTGAAAGAGGTCACTTCAAGCGATAAGGCCGCCACTTGTGGCACTTCGTCTAATTATTTTGTTTTCTATTTCTTGTGTGCACAATAAATATTTTTCTTTTTTTTCTAATTCTGCGTTTCGTTCGTCTCATTACTTTTACATTAAAAAAGAAAGTTTATAAATACTGGTTTTTTTAATGTGAATAGGCTTGCGTCTCTTCAATTAAATGCATTTTCGAATTTCTTCGAGTGTCATAAATAATAACTGTCTTCGGCTACTTTTAGCCGTTTTTTAAAAACATTTGGCAACGTTTTTACGTGATTATAACTTACATTTTTGATTGGGAAAATGTTTGAAATTCTAGCACACGAAGGGCATCCAACCGTTACTGTGTGTTCTTGACCTACTGAATATTGTGTACTCTTAAAGTATGGATTTACAAACGTATGTATGCAATGAACATTATAAAGCAAAACAGTCATACCCGATTTACATTCGTTTTAGATAATGTTTACTTTCGTATACCTTTTTGATCTCTTTAAATCTAAATGATAGCTTATCTCCAGCTATCTTAGTTATTGCTACATTGAAATGCCTTGATCCGTCATTCGACATTCCCTGCAATGCAAACGTGGTCGATTACAATCAACAGTAGAGCATCAAATCCACGATACGATCTACAGATCCATGTAGATACGAAATCCATCGATAATGCTAATGGGCTTATTGATAATCTTTATGAATTTTTATCAATAATTATTATGATTTCCAAAAATTGTCGATAAGACTTTTCTTATATCTCTGCCGATCTGTACTCTCTTACCATCGGTAACCTTTTTTTAAAAATTATTTATAGATAGCTTTTCTGTTTGACCACTATCTCGTCTGACGTTAAGCGACGATGCAGTCTACGATGGAGCGCGTTTGTCTAGAAGAAACCGATTTGCTCGCAACTTGAAGGCACCCTGAACACCCACTAGGTTCATAGCAGAGTTCTAATCAAGAAAATAGATTTAGAACTTTTTGTAAGCCCTGTTGGTTCATTGGTATTATTCGATTCCCACCCAGGACAAACATTTATGTGACGATAAATGTTTGTTCTGTATCTGGGTGTACTGTAATATTTTTTTTATGGTTGACAGGCTAGGTGTTTTACCACATGATGTTAAGTGAAGGTGTGATCGAAGATGGTAAAGCACACCTAGCCTGGAATGGAACTATATATTATATATAGTTCGAAATATGTATTATAAGTATGTATTTACAAAAAAAGGGAAAGTATTTAAGTATTCTATCAGTTATCTGACTTCCATAGTACAAGCTTTGCTTAGTTTGGTGTCAGATGGCGCTGTGTGTAATATCTTACTTTATTTATTATTTTTCTTACTATGATATGTTTATTTTTGTATAATTTATTTCGGTTCTTTTTTTTATGGTTGACATGCTAGGTGTTTGACTACAGCTCACCTGATGTTAAGTGAAGGTGTGGTCGAAGATGGTAAAGCACACCTAGCCTGGAATGGAACTGGCTCTCAAGTGAGGCTGCCGGAACACACCGTTAGATGCTTGGCGGCAGATTTTTCAACTTGAGGGTGGTAGCTAGCTAGCCGAGTACTAAAGTACCGTACCACCATGCTATGGTTTCCTCAGGATGGATTTCCTTCACCGGCAGCTCAAGCTCATTGTTCGGATTTGAACCCACGGTCTTCGGCATGCGAACCTACCGCGCAAACCACTGAGCTATCATCGCTACAAAACGGTTGATACATTATTCTCAACAATCATAAGTAGGTACTCTATGTTATTGGCTCAAGTATATCTATATTCCATGATATCATCATACCCCATCATCACCATAACTTTATGAAGAGCTTGTTCGTTTCCCTATTTTGGTCTTGACTCGCGGGTGAGTCTATGGGCGTGCTGGATCTATTTTTGTGTCCACGCCTCATTATACATTCCGCGGCATGGTAATATAAGTTGCCTGTTGCCGTTACTGTCAACGCGGCTGCCTCTATTTGGGATCGATACTTTGTAGCTCGAGTTTAGAGCTACTAGTGGGCACTGTGTAATCGATAGAATTTTTATATTTTCGTCAACCACAAAGTGTTTTCACACGACTGCTCAAAAACGGACTATATTGTTTTCAGGGTTCATGTATGTATCTATACTATTATAAAGAGGAAAGATTTGATTGATTGTTTGTTTGTAATGAATAGGCTCCAATACTACTGGACCGATTTCAAAAATTCTTTCACCGTTGGGAAGCTACGCTATCCCCGGGTAACATAGGCTACTTTTTGCCCCTGTATTCCCACGGGAACGGGAACTACGCGGGTGAAACCGCGAGGCGTCCGGTAGTATACTAAATAAAATAAATATCTTAGGACTATACACACAGCGCCATCTGGCCCCAAACTAGGCAGAGCTTGTGTGATGGAAGTCAGATAACTGATAGAATACATAAATACTTTTTTTATATATACTATATACATATATAAGATTCTTTATTCCACCATAACTTTTAAATACCTGTATAGATTTTGATGTAGGTATCGTTGGGAGCCTTACATCATCCTAAGTGATAATTTGTTTGAAACGTTTCGGTTGCGTTGCAGTGCGCGCCGAAGCGGCGGAGCGGTGGCAACATGTCGAAGAAGCCAGCGGCGGCGGCTACGCTGCACAAGGTGATCATGGTCGGCTCCGGCGGCGTCGGCAAGTCCGCGCTCACGCTGCAGTTCATGTACGACGAGTTTGTCGAGGACTACGAGCCCACCAAAGCGGACAGCTACAGGAAAAAGGTACCGGAATCCTTAATCCGTCTTGGTTATAAGACCTCGTGGTCTCATCACTGTACAAAAAAATCGGCCAAGTGCGAGTCGGACTCGCGCACGAAGGGCTCCGTACCATTATCTATGAAAAATCAAGTTAGTTGTATGGGAGCCCCCCTTAAATATTTATTTTATTTTTAGTATTTGTTGTTATAGCGGCAATATAAATACATCATCTGTTAAAATTTCAACTGTCTAGCTATCACCGTTCTTGAGATACAGCCTGGTGACAGAGGGACGGACAGCGAAGTCTCAGTAATAGGGTTCCGTTTTTACCCTTTGGGTACGGAACCGTAAAAACACTCAGATTAAACATTGCTATTTTTATCTCGGGAAAATATGCGGCTTTGGTAGCATAACAAAAGCATACAAAATAGGCAAAACCACGGGCTCCTTTTATTTTTTATACGAAATTCATGAGTCGACGACAAAACGAAGTCCAGGGCATCACTGTGGCGCTCATTACTTTCGAGACATTCGATGGTTAGTCTCAACAGCGCTGCAATACCTTTCAAACCGGAGCACAGTAATGTTGTTGTTAATGCACGCTACTGCTGTACCTACTAGACGACCTCCTGCTAAGGTGATCTACCACCAAGTAACACCACACCACCTGCTAATACGATTGAATTTAATACGACAGCCCCGTTGGCTCATTGGTAGTATATCTGCCTTGAGAGCTGTAGTGCGTGGGTTCGATTCCCACTCAGGGCAAACATTTTGTGAATAAATAAATGTTTGTTCTGTGTCTGGGTGTTCTGTATGTATTTACAAAAAAAAAAAGTATTTATGTATTCTATCAGTTATCTGACTTCCATCATACAAGCTCTGCTTAGTTTGGGGCCAGATGGTGGTGTGTGTATAGTCCTACGATATTTATTTACATGGTGTGACTATGGAATGACTTGTCCACAGGTTGTGCTGGACGGTGAGGAGGTGCAGATCGACATCCTGGACACAGCGGGTCAGGAGGACTACGCGGCCATCCGGGACAACTACTTCCGCTCCGGGGAGGGCTTCCTCTGCGTGTTCTCCATCACCGAGCCGGAGAGCTTCGACGCCACGCAGGAGTTCAGGTACATCATTTATTCTCTTCTTCACAGGCAACTGTGGGGCTCCTGCGTAAACCACCTTCTCTTGTGCTCTCGCTGTCCAGACTCCTGCACCACGGAAGACCTCCAAGATGCCACCTCCCGCGGTGTTGCAGTGGCTAAATACGGGGAGAAAACCATATTAAAAAAAATAAATTGAAACATTGACTCGACGAAGAAGGAAAAAATAATTAAATTTAAATACATGGATATTAGATATAGATCTCTTTATGGTGCACACCATAAAGAGAAAAAAGTATAGAGAACAGAGTAGAGAGTAGTAGTAGTATTATTTTCATTAGTTTATTTTTTATAACTTAACTAGTTGCGCCCCGCGATGTTACCCGCTACATATTTTCGGGATAAAAAGTAGTCTATGTGTTAATCCAGGGTCTCAGCTACCTCCATACCAAATTTCATCAAACAACACAGTTTTTGCGTGAAAGAGTAACAAACATCCTTCCATCCAAACTTTGATATTTATAGTATTAGTGGGATAGTATTAGAACATTCCCATCTGTTCTTAAACAATAACGTGTTTTTCCATTCTTGGTTGCTTGGAAGAGATCGTTTTTAGCGTCAACACTTATTGCAGTAGTGACGCTCATAAGACTATTTTGTTTTCTGTTTTTCTCTATTTCTGGTGTCTTCTGGTATCAGGTTAAAGTTTTTTAATGCTTTTAGAACGTAGATATGTTTTTTTTTAATGTTTGTCAAGCTAGGTATTTGACCACAGCTCACCTGATGTTAAGTGAAGGTGTGGTCGAAGATGGTAAACCACACCTAGCCTGGAATGGAACTGGCTCTCAAGCGAGGCTGCCGGAACACACCGTTAGATGCTTGGCGACAGATTTTCAACTTGAGGGTGGTAGCTAGCCCGCCGAGTACTAGAAAGTACCCTACCGCCATGCTATGGGTTCCTCACGATGTTTTCCTTCAACGGCAGCTCAAGCTCATTGTTGAGGTTTGAACCCACACCCTTCGGCATGCGAACCGACCACGCTAACCACTGGGCTATCATCGCTACAAAATGATGTGTGGCTCATATATGCGATTTCGCGTTTCAGAGAGCAGATCCTGCGCGTGAAGAGCGACGAGAACATTCCGTTCCTGCTGGTGGGCAACAAGTCCGACCTGGCGGAGAAGCGGCGCGTGCCGCTGGCCGCGTGCCGCGAGCGCGCCGACCTCTGGCAGGTGCCCTACGTGGAGACCAGCGCCAAGACGCGCGACAACGTCGACAAGGTGCGTGTACCCTCCGCGCAGCGACCGCTCGCTCCACAAACTGTCTGGAATAACTGATGATTAATCCCGGAAACTGGAACGTCGGTGTCCCGGATAGAGATCCAGCATGGTCACTGTCTTTGTCGAGGATTGCCCAACTGACGCTTTATTCTCTTACTCAGATGAGATTCCTTGTCGAAAACTCGCCATAAAGTTTATTTTTATAGCTGAAAGCGAGCGTGTGATGCACCTCGTCGCGTTATTAAATTTTGACATTAGTTTTATTACGCGAAAAAAAAAACAACGCGGCCACATTCCGTGTTATGAGGTCTTTAATAAGGCCCCTGCTTCCGCGTGTAAAGAGGAAGGTCCTCCGATAGCTGATGCGTAAGTAAATGTAGCTCAATATCTTCCCTTTTAAGATTGTCTCTAATGCCCACAAGACAAGCCTGCGCTTTGCACACTGAAAACCATAAACTTGTCGCGGTCACCTGATAAAACATGATGCAACATTACGAGAAAGAGATAGAAATATAACTCTATCACGTCCACTCTGACGTGTACATCTTGTATCAATTGATCGTGTCAAATAGCAAATCGTTTCCGTCACTACTTGGTGGCAAACTAATGTTAGTAGGGCTAGCTTTATACTTTTGTAGTTTTGGTTTAAGTAAGTGCATCGCGGCTGGCTTGGCTTGGCTTGTTGTGTGATTAGAGTTGTGCTGCTCGCTCTTGTAGTTTCTAGATAATAAATAAAAAACTACACGGAACAAATCACAACACAAAACGCAATGTTAAAAAAAATCACAAGTTATCGCGCAACGCAACTCTAAAAATACACAAATGAAATCTTTCAAATAATTTGCTGCCAAAAGTGGTTTCTCATGTGCGTTTGTTGTTTTCCTGCTCCGGAATTCGTAATCCATCTCATTTTGTTGGGAACCACGATATGTCACGCTCCGTCATTTTATATCAGAATGTAACATTAATAAACTTTTTACTAACAAAAGTTTAATTAAGATGTATTGTAAATGTAAACCTTCCGTGAAAAAGTCCCTTGTGTGATTTAGAAGTAAATGGAAAACCGAACGGTTACTTTTTTATACTATTTAGAAAAAACTAATAAGAAAGCAAGTTGGAACTATTTAAACGATATAGATATAATATGATCTTTATTGATTACTTATATCACCAACCCACTGAAGTAATAGGTACTACCGATGATGGTTACCCTTGTATGTTAAATTTGTGAAATCTTTGAAGCTATCTTGAAAATGTACCTTGAAATTCTTGAAATTTTCTTACTTTTTTTTTTTTTTTTCCTTCTAATGATGTATCTTTCTGTTGATAGATACCTCATTGTTATTACAATCTAGCCTAGTTGAGACTAATAAGTAATTTTAATATAACTTAAATTGCTAAGTAGAGTATATTCTAAGAATGCGTCCATCGACACTTTTCTTACTGTCTCTATTAAGGGGAAGACACTTTGTTCATGTGTTCTATAATAAAAATTGAAATTTTCTTACTGGCTTTCAACATGGCAATTCTGATGGTGTAACTTGATATAAAACGGCGGAGCACAGGGGTGGTGGTGGCGTTGGGGCAGAAGGGAATGGGGGAGAGGGGGAGGGTGTCGTCGAGCTTGTTGTGTGTGGTGGCGCTTGTACGCGTGCGTGTGCGCAGGTGTTCTTCGACCTGATGCGCGAGATCCGGTCGCGCAAGTCCGACGACAGCCGCGCCACCAACGGCGACGTGAAGGGCAAGAAGCGGAGGCGGATCAAGTGCAACATCCTGTAGGGCCGCCCGCCCCCGACCGCGGTCTGCGTCCGGCCCTGCGCCGCACGGGCCAGCCCCCACGTTTCACTCGGTGATAGTGACGGAATATGCTTTTACGTGTTGTCATTATTTTCGTGATGAAAATGTTGTATGATATTACAAATATTGGTTTATTCGAAACGCAGCGATCTCGCTCCAGTCTAATGTAACAATAGATTTACGTAATGTTCAGCGGCCAGCGATCCACTGCAGAGTGCATGATTCGTGACTTCAGTGTGTGTCAGTGTCTCCGCATGTGTGCGTCGGACGGCTTCGCTGTGTGAGTGTGTGGTGATCCGCGATTATACGAAAAAAAAAAAAATTGAAATTACGTCGATTGAGGTATCCAGGAGATCCAAATGTTTGAGAACTTTTAGTCGAGTTTACTAAAACGTAAATCAATCCCGAATATATTTCAACGGGGAAGGGTACAAACGAACCTTTTAAAGTTAAAAATGTAAGCTTTAATTGTATAAAGTTACAGTGCTTAATCGCGGAACACTATCGCACTTAGATTTATATTATAAATAGATATAAGTTGCCAAGGCTATTGTGTAAAATGTACTATTGTATTTCGCCCATTATTGGTGCTGGCATTTTTTAAATGAATACTGTTCTTAATGGAACAGAATTAAAGTATAATTTAAAGTTAGCTTGCGAATCTCGTTAATTTACCTAGATGTTTTAGTAATGGAACAATGGCCTAGGTGTGAAAGAGAAGCATATATCTTAATGTTCACATTTGCTGTCTCTTATTTATTTCTTAATGTAATAACTTTCAAATCTAAGCGGTAGCATTTTTTATGGTTTTCATTTAGAACAGAATTCCGGTAGACATTTTTTTAAGACTAATGTATAAGCTTCCGCTTGCACTATATTTTGTAAACATAATATTTACTATACTTCGATCTTGGCTCCTACGTAGATTTACAGAAATAGAATTTGTTAAATTGCAATAATGATTATAAAAATAGACAATAAATTCAAAATGATCGATGGGTGCTGTTCAAACTGATACATTTGGAAATTTAGACTTTATGCTCCATTCCTCACTCCATCACAATATTTTGTGAAAAGTATTTCATGATCTCTAAATAACTTTGTGAAGACTAATAAAGACTTCCACGAAACTTAGACTTCGAAATAATGGTTAAAAAAAACTTTAGTATGATTGGAAGCGTGTTTAAAAATAAATGGGAGCGGATGCATTCCTACATCACACGATATGTAACGCTTTACGGCGGGACTCAAGCGCACGTCTTTCATACGTGTTTAACAACTGTCAAAAACAACAAAAAGGTTGACACCATTTTCACAGTGCCGCAAACGCGACCTTTCATATTTACTGCCTTATACTTCAAACGCAATTTGTTTATACCAGAGGTCCCAATTTGTTTTGTCTCGTGGACCACTGGCCATGTTTTTCGGTTCTGGGTAGACTGCTAGCAACTTTTTTTTTTCTTTTACATGATTTTCATTACCTTCAAATGTGATTTTGACCGATTTCTCGCTGTAGTTTCTGTGTAGAGTAATAAAACAATAAAAAATCTGGTATCATTATAATATGTACAAGTTTTTATAAGTTCAAAGGGTATTGCGATCACAAAATCACAAAACGAATATTCTTCCTTATACAACTTTATGAGATAATAGATTTGTGGGTAATTACTAATATTGTAAGATTACTAATTTTCTTAAAACTTATTTAAGTTTGTTTACAAAACGTATAATAGTATTATCGTCGTAGGGTCTGTTTGTCACGTTTTCAAGTTAAAACTAAGCAACAAATCTTGTCTGTGTGTGGGTTATTCCAATGGAAAGTCAAAATTCAAGTCAAATTAAGTCACAACCACTACCGTGGACCACCGTTTACATCTCGTGGTCTCCCCACTTTTTTTTTGCTTACATCGACCCTTTGCAGGTCATTGTTGACCCCTTGGGGTCGATAGACCACTTTGGGTATCATCATTTATATACTAGCAAACTGACAAATTTGAATAAATCAGCGTGGGCAGCACTTGTCTCGCTCTTCGTCAATAACGCCAGAACACTCATTAAGTTCTGGAGCCCTAACTAGTAAGGATTTGTATTTATTTAGAGTAAGAATGTTAGTCGTGTGCGTGAGTAGAGAGCTCATGGTGTGGCGGTCGTCGGACCCGCTTAGGATAGTTCCACTATTTTCTATGTCCTACTATTGCTTCTCAAAGTTTTATAAAACTGTTGTTTTGGATATATTCAACTTTAGTCCTACCACAATCACAAAAAAATTTCCCATTGCAATATTCATTCAATTTTATCTCACTCGTAATTTTTGAGAAAGCAGGATAATTTTTAATGTGAGATTACGCAAGGATGTTTTTGATATTGTTGTAGGGTACTGCTGCTAGCGAAATTACTGGGCTGTTGAGGCTAACTCTATCAAAAGTCTCAAAGTAATGAGCGCCAAAGCAGTGATGCCCTGGACTTTGTTTTGTTACTTAAAGTTCTGTGTATCGCTGCGATGGTCATGGACAGGCGTTATCTCTTACCATCATGAGAGCGTCTCGTTCTTCTCAATACTTTTTACATTAAAAAAAGGGTCCTTGATCTTTTTTGTTTTGATGTAACAACTCTTTTAAAAATTGTCGTCACAATTGCTTAAAAAATTAATTTATTTTAAAATTAATCTTATTTATTTTCTATTGGGTTGTGTTTTCTATCGCAGCGTGCAGCGAGAAGAGACAAGGCGTCCGCTGTTATAGGAAACGCGACCTTGTGGTTGTTTAGGCTGCCTTTGATAAATGTAGGTTATTGATATTTTATAGTAACAGTTGTAATTGTAAGTAGGTTTGTATGAATATACTCGAGGTCAAATGCAATTTTAAATCAACGAGGCGTTGATACAAATTTATGTTTCTACGAATGTACATTTATAAAGCCATTAAGATTATGTTACGTCCAGTTATATCTCTTAAAAGTATAAGCCAATAAACAATATTTTTGTATCTGTGACAAGACATTTACATTCTGTTTAGCGACAAACCACTACTGCCCTTTGTTTCATATATTCGTAACATTTTTTTTAATCTGTCATAATATCCGTAGAATTTGAGGAAGTTTTATGGCAGGATCTCATTCAATATATTTAAATAGAAAATTGTTTGTCACCGGGGCTTGAAAAAAAAATCTAAATTGGTTTGAGTTGGTCCGGACCTTACCTGACGTCAGTAGAATGCGGTCTAAGATGGAGCACGCATAGCTAGAAGAAACCTGTTGTCTCTGTCTGTTCCTGTTTCCAATCCAGCTGTTGAGCACGGCTATTGTAACATGTCAGAAACGACGAATCAAATAATAAATACTGTGTTCCGGCAGCCTCATTTGAGAGCCAGTTCCATTCCAGGCTAGGTGTGCTTTACCATCTTCGATTACACCGTCACTTAACATGAGGTGAGCTGTCGTCAAACACCTAGCCTGTCAACCATAAAAAAAAAACTTATTTATTTATTTAAATCCCGGTGATAAACGTAATTATACATTCATTTTTTTTTGCAAAAGTTTCAATGTCACAAAATTTTGTTTTTAATTTTCAATCATACAGGGAAATTGTCAAATACTGTTTAAGAATATTAACAGGCGTGTGGTTCCAACCATGACGGTTGAACGAGAGAAAAAGAGAGGGGAATGTATTATGTTTCTTTCTCCCTCGTTGATGTGCGAGAATATGATGCTCAGGTATGTCGGTGTGTAACATTATGTACTACAAATATTTTTAAACAATACATACACTATTGTTACGTATATGTAGGTACCTATGTCCACCATGTATTGTATATCCTATAGGTTAGTATATCACGCATGTAACATACATTGTACGACAAGTATATATGTATATGTATAACCGATACACGGAACAAGTTTATATGATAAAAATAATTATATTAAATGCAGGAATATAAACTTTGCAATCATGTTGTATTATTATTGTGGTTTTGCGGTTGTAAAATGTGCTTCTCGCTTTGACGCGTTGGGTAAACGTTTCGCCGTCTCTTTTTGTTTGTCTGTCCGTTTTACAACTGTAAATGTACATGACTAGTAAATATATAGCTCACATTGACATCGAGTCTCGTGTGCCATTTCTTGAAACTAAAAACAAGGCATCATTGTATGAAGGATAGGGTTTGATTTAGCATACAATATATTGGTTATATTGTTTTTGATGCCTTTCCAAGACGGGTCGAGTCGTAATTGTTTTAGCTTTGCTAATTTTGTCTCGTAAATGTTATGAGATGCAGACAAATACTGATTAGATGATGGTGCAACAGAATCGACGTCCTTGTCTTAATAACTTTAAAATACAGATGGAGCGACTTTCAGGTAAGAATATCATTTTATTTTTACGTATACAAAAACTGTAACTAACAGAAAATCATTTTCATTACCAACTTATATAAAATACTGCACCCGAAATAAACCCTTTTTTTGCCATAACTTTAGTAGGTATCGTTTGCGTGAGTGTTTTGAAATTTTCTGTCTGTGTCGTGATGTCTTGAGTGCTTGTTTTGAAATCCTATAACGACCGGTTATTTTCTTTATATATTTTACGGTTAACTAGCATTTTACAGAACCACAATGCATGTATAAGACAGAAAAACACTGCTTTTATGTATTAACTTGATTATTTATATCCTTATAACCAATTTCAGCGCTTATGAAAGACATTTTTAAGAATTGCATGCAATCCTATCCCTTACCCCTAAAATACTATAAAAGCTAAAGTAAATTTCTCTTTCCGTTTGTTTTCATGGTTTAACAGCGAAATAATCTTGATAAAAACTGTAACAGTTAATGTTTCTTGAAGACGGGCGGTATTCGACTTTTTTTAATAAAAAAAAAACAATCTGTGAAGAAAGCTTCTTAGCAATAATATCGCCGTGTGGGGCTGGAACCCGCACAAGGGCTAGGTATCCAGATGTAGGTTTATAGAGTCCCTATTAATACGTATTAACGCTCACATTTACTGTCCGTGATCGTATCCCTGCCCAACCAAATTTAATATCATCCTATCAGCGCTGCTTTGGATGTTTTCCGACAATGAGTTTATAGATGGTCCTTTGGAGGCCGAGGTCATTTTTGTAAAAAAATCGTGAAATTGTATTGCTAATGCACTCCCAATTGTTGTAAATCAAACGAACGCAGACTTTTCCAATTCCTATCGCTTATTCGATAGTGTGCTGTATTGGTGCGCACGACTCGCGCGCGGGAAGCATGTACTAACCAGATCGCTGCATGATTAATACAAGATAATATTAGGCTCGGAACGCAAGTTTTCAACGACCACGCGAGTGAAGCCGCGTAAACCTAGTAGCTAGTTTTAGACTATGTTAAAGAAAATCTATACATAGAGCATAATAATATACACAGATTGTAACAATTGTCCCGTGTTCTATTTAAAGTCAACTGCACCCCGCGCTTTCACCTCCTAAATTTTTTCCGGATAAAAAGTAGCCCGTGTTAAGCCAGGGAGTGTTATCTCCATAACAAATTTCATCAAAATTGGTCCAGCCTTTTGAGCGTGAAGAGGTGACAAACATACAAACACACTCACAAACTAGTAATAAGAAGTATCAAGTAGTTATCCTTGCAACCAAAACTAAAATGTGTAGATGATATAATATGACAGGTTATAGTCCCTGTTTTTTTAGTGTGTGCAATAAAGAGTTAATCAAATCAATAAATCAATCACATTCTTTTAAACACGTCTGCGAGACATTAACGTAGCGTCCGTTCCACAGGCGTTCCTGACGCTCATCCGAGCGATGTCACGCGTCAAGAAGGGCCAGGTCAAAGAAGATGAGGTGGTCGAGGACAAGAAGAAGCCGTGTAACCTTCCCTGCTGTACTATATGCTAGCGAGCGATATGGCAACACTGGAAACTTATAGCGTTTCCAGATTGTCAGTTGTGGCTACGGACGTCATTTAAATCCTTTCACTTGAGTTCTTAAATTGTAAAGACGCCTTGCCAGAACTAAGCTACATCCACAGTTCATAGACTATCGAAAAATATGTAATACGTTTTCTAAAGTAAATGTATAGGTTGAACGATGATAACTCGGTGGTTAGCGTGGTCGGTTCACACGCCGAAACGCGTGCATTCAGACCCCAACAATGAGTTTGAGCTGCCGGTGAACGTAAACCATAGCATGGTGGTAGGGGTACTTTCTAGTACTCTACTGGCTAGCTAAAAATCTGCCGCCAAGCATCTAACGGTGTGATCCGGCAGCGTCACTTGAGAGCCAATCCCATTTCAGGCTAGTGTTTACCATCTGCGACCTGGAAAGCTGCGGTCAAACACCTAGCCTGTCAACCATAAAAAAAAAGCAAATGAACGCTATTATTTTTATACATTCTACTGTGGTTTATGTACTGCATATAATTGGGTAGTTTCTGGACTAAAAGTGGAAGTTCTTGTGGACGACATGTCTGGTTCCGGCTTTAGAATTATCTCAAAAATATCAAAAGACTTGATGTTATAAGAAATGAGGATTCTAGCCGCTCCTTATAAGAATTAGAATGCTTATTTTATAATACTTACAAAAGACAAATCGTAAAGTAGATTCATCTCCACTGTCGTATCTAGATTGAGTGCTGCATTGCAATCTTGGCAGAGATTCTAAACCTTTTATATGCTCCTATGTAATTAGGCCACTTTTATAAATAACATTCACGTAGAACAAGCTAGCAGATTGTTTCATAATATGTGTAAGATATAAGAAATGTATATGTTTCAATAAGTATTATTTTATTGGTTAGTTGTATAAAAGACGTTACTAAAATTTTTATTGTTTTATTTCAAAAAAATCAGTAAAAACTTATTAATATATTCAGTCTTAAACCTATATAACATCGCATTAACTTTTCGGCCTTACTTTAAAACGCTGCTTAAATTGACAAACGTCATTTAACTACGGCGCAATTCAACAACGAAGGGCGCAGTAATCTGAATCAGGTGTGCTTTTAAACTGTCACTGCTGGGCGTGGGCCTCTTCTCATCGTGACAAGTTAAGGCCATAGTCCACCAAGCTGGCCAAGTGCGGGTTAGCAGACTTCACACAACTTCGAGATCTTTATTTTTAAGAATTCTCAGATATATATAGGATTCCCCGTTTGAAGTCATCGGCAATACTAAAATAATGTGCGTGTCGTAGGACTCGAACCCAGGAGCCTCTGATTGGAACCAACTAGGCTGCCGAACCTTCGCAGCGCGCAGTAATAACTTGTCCTAAATTTAGCGCCGTTTTTAAATAAGGCCGTATACATACAAAACTAAACAATGCGTACAAAGTATATTATTCAAGAAATTAACAATTAATTACAAAATAAAATGATTTCAAACATGCGACTAGACTTTACAACGCATTAAACGAAATAAAAAAAAATCGCCTCAGCATAAGAAAACTGATTAAATGTAACCAGGTCAAAATCGATTTAATTAAACTAAAGAAAGCTGAATAGGTACACTTGAGACAATCAATCGGTTATGTTGACAATGACGCCAATGCAGATGGCTTTTCACTCAGAACGCCACTTTCCCTAAATGTGATCGTGGAAAATTTGGTCACTTTTTTATAACTGGTAAGAAATGGTCAGGAATGGAACTAACCAGGCCAACAATTAAAAAAAAAATTACTACAGTAGTGCTAATTGAAAATTTTGAAAATGGTAAAAAAAGAACTTCGGTCCGATTTTTATAGCAATTGGAGCATTAATTTAGCTTGTTAGCGTTGCTGTGTAACCGAATTGGTTTAGAGAAGGAACTTTTCCTGCTACGTTAGGAAGGTCGCATTCGTTGCCCGCACTGCATGGCACGTGCAGGGGCGCGCTCAGCCGAGCTGGCAGCGGTGTCCGCAGCCGGCGGGGCACAGCTGGTAGCGCTGCATCCAGGCGCGCATATGGTGCAGGTGGCCGCCGTGCGAGCAGCCCTGGCACCACGCGTACAGCCCCCGCACAACCTGATACATATACCATTGAGAGACGATGTTTATATTGACATTTTTTTTACATATTTGACTTGTAACTATGGTGTTATTTATAAAATATTTGTATTTGTGTGTGACTGTCCTGTTAGATCATTTAGTAGAATGTCTGGTTTTAGAGGTAAAAGGCGGTTGATTTGATTCCCACCAGAACAAACATTTATGTGACACTGGATGTTTGTTCTGTCTGGGTGTTTCTGTATGTATTATAATTATGTAATTCCAAAAAAAAAATAGATATTCTATCAGTTATCTGGTTTTCAGCTTTGCTTAGTTTGGAGTCAGATGGCGCTGTGTGTAATGCCCTATGTTATTAATTTGTGTTAGATTGTTTTGTGAACTTGTACAGAGTAGGCTGCACGGGCAGGATGGCGGTCCGTGCTGCATACCTGGTGGCAGGCGGCGCACACGTCGGGCGGGTGGCGCGGCGCGCAGGCGCAGGGCGCGCGGCTGGCGGGCCGCGGGCGGCGGCCGCAGCGCGCGCAGCACACGCCCACGGTGCTGGACTGCTGCGAGATGGCCCACACGGGCGTCAGCCACGCGCACCGCACCACCTCCGTCGCCACGTTCCACAGCTTGTGCCGCTGCAGCCACTCGATGTACCCCATCAGCCAGTGCTCCTGCACGCCCTCGTCGATGTACGGGAACAGGTCGCTCCTGCAACACGCAATCATGTTGCTGGCGTCACCTCTGGCACGCAATCCATGCTCATATATAGGTACCCATAAACTGAATAACGTGATTATGAATTAAATGTCTGACAACATTTGCTAATTAATTATCTTTTAATTCTGAATTTTGTCTCGGTCTGTCGCCATTTTCTAAGAACGAAACCAGATTGAATGTTTATATAATGTGGGGAGGAGGAAGCTGTGGTACCTGTGGTCCTGCAGCACGATCATGACGACGGCGGGCGTCTGCACGTCGGCCAGGTCGGCGTGCTGCCGCAGCGCGGCCGCCAGCAGCGGCGCAGGCTCGAACGCCGCGCGCGCCTCGCTCAGCCGCACCGACAGCTCTCCCATCTCGCCCTCCTCCATCTCAACAAATACATGCGTTACTCGAACTTGATCTTTGTTCCTGGCAAACCCTGCGCATATTCTGCATATGCCAGTGTCAAGCACTTCGTATGATAAATCAAGTCAGGGAAGTCCAATCATGACCACGTAAAGTAGACTTTGCTACAAGTTTCGACTGAGTTATGGACGCAATACGAAAAGTCATGTTTGATTACATTATACAATTTTCTCATACTTTTTTACGCACATTTACCATTTTGAGTTTGAACTTATTTATGTACGGTAAAATACTTATTTTAACCAGCGGTATCATTGCCGTGCGGTTTTGAGCAAATCGCATGATTGTTTGGCTCGAAGGACCACAAACATGCATTACACGGAAAGGAGAAGACAATTTTATTGTATAAAAACTACGCGTTGGTACCGTGACGGAAGGCTGGTGCTGCAACGGTGGGGGCTCGGGCTGCGGCGCGGAGCCCGGGCTCGAGCTGCCGCCCGGCGAGCCGCTGCCGCCTGCACGACTGCGCGCCGCGCCTGGAATATATATTCAGTTCCTTTTCACTGTTTCTAAAAATCGGTTCTGCGATCCAGTGGCAATATTTTTCTCACTCATCGATTTTTGTAGCAATGGGATAGTAGAACCAATAAGAGCAGCAAATACTTTATCAAGTCACATGAAAGGGCTTCTGGCCAGAGACGGGACAATTATTATTACGATTTCATTTTGCTAACGTAATCACTATTTAGAACCCTCCGTTTGCCATGTCGACAAAAAAACTAATGGTAATGTCGTATCGTGTAATGAGGTGTGACGTGTCGTGTCGGTACCGTGGTGCGCGTCGTCGTGGAGCGGGTGCGCGGGCGGCGCGGCGCGCAGCGGGAACGCCTCCTCGGGCAGCGTCCAGTCGGCCGCCTCCACGTCCACGTAGTGCGCGCTCGCGGCCGACACCCAGCCCGCGGTCTCTGCCATAACACACTCGATACAATGACAGTGCACTTAAAATCACTCTACAAAACTCAAAGACTAATGACTTTTAACTAAAATGTATACAAATCATATCACCGCTATTGTGATAATTCCTTGATCAAAGTACAGACAGCGTTCGCGAGGAATTTGATAATAATACTTTGTTTTTGGGCCATCCTGTTAGACTTTTAGTATGAATCTAACGGTTAAAATAAAACGCGATAGCCGCAAAGCATCATTTTCCAAAACTCGTGTTTATTCGAGTTATCGTTTGGAAGTATTTTAACATAAAGATTTACGTGCATGCGCGTGTGTGGGCAGTACTTTACTAAGGAATGATTCGGCTTCAATCATGACTTCTACTGTGAGTAAAACTTAACATAAATAAGGAATAAATAAATAATAATAATCAAAAAATTAAACAAGTAGTCAAATAATCAATTAATACAATATTTTTATTGGCATTCTGCACAACTGCGATGCCAAAAATAAATCTGAAAAAAATGTATGATGATGTGGATGTGCACGTACCGTCAGATCGCGCGAGCCGGGCGTACTTGGCGGGCGGGATGTAGATGGAGAGCGTGGGCATGCCCAGCACGCCGCTGTTATGGAACGAGTCCGCCCACTCCTCCACCTCTTCAAGCGGCTCCTCCTCCACCGCGCTGCGCACATGCAAAGCACAACTTCATAACTACTACCTACTACATCTCAATACATAAATCTTCATCGGGAACTCTACCACCGAAAACTTGGCGAAAAAACTTTCGTCAAGTTTTCGGTGCCAAAACAGGAAGGTACATGAAAAATGGTTGCCATACTTTATGCTAATTTCGGGCTGCTGCGACCCTGGCATATTAATTTTATTTTATTTATTAAAATTACTTTGTATATACCTGTAGGGCGGCGTGTGCGGCGGCGGGTCCTGGCGCGGCGGATCGCGCGGCGGCGGCGGTGCGGGCGTGGTGCGCGCCGCGGCCGCACGCGCGCTGTACACGCACCGCACCACGTCCCACACGTGACCCACCTGATCAGATAATACTATATACTCTACTGTCATACATTATCACATAGATATGATACAAAGATCAGGCGGACAACACTCCGAAGAAATTAAGAACGAGATTTGAGAACTATAAACGTAACAGACAAAAACGTAATTTATATAATTCTAATTTTATTCTGGTCGAGTTATATAAATAAGAGTATATGTAGACACTATAAATGAATAAAACAATTAGAGACTCGGACAAAGCCTCCCGATTCGTTATCAAAAAGAACAAAAATAATCATCCCATATTTTTTTCCAAAGCGTTCTATATTGTCGATTGTAATATTTTTAATCCAAAAATAAAATTATTCCCAAATCTGCTGTGTATTACTTCGGTAGAGCCAATCTTACTTTCTCAATCTGCTTCAACTCGTTACCGTTAGAGATTTTCCTCTATTCCTATATAAAGTTTTTTTGGTGTCCCTCAGGGATCGCATTTCAGACCATGGTTCTTTATGATTTATATAAAAAATATTTGTTTCACAATAATTTTGAGCTACACATATTTGCGAATGATGTTGTAGAAATTCTATGGCGTCTCATTAGCCATGTGTTTTCGTGGTCCACTCACCATGTGTCGATTGTGCGCGCGCGCGACGCGTGCGTTGTGCTCGGCTAGGTCATGTGGCGCTGCGCCGCGCATGCGGTATTGCGTGGCGCAAGCGAGCACGGGGCAAGCGGGGGTGCCGGGGCCGACGGGGCGTCGGTGCCGCGTCAACGTGGAGCCCGCGCCGCCCGGGAACGCGCGCTCCAGAGCCGCCTGTGCGCCCGGCGACAGAGAACCCGCCGTCGGCTGCTTGCGCCTACCCAGTACATCTTATTTTACTACCTAACACTCGTCATTTTTCATATTTTAAAATACTAGAAAATACACCTCATTCCAGTTCGAGCCCAGTTCTTACTCTAGTAAAGTAGTGGTGGATTTATTAAAAGCTTCTACGAAGTTTTGGAAACGTCTCGAAAATAATCCAATTAGAATAACACAAAAACATAAGTTTTAAAAATTAAACCAATGCCATGACATATTTTCTTGCGTTCCAGCTAAAACTATCACTGTAGGTAATTGTTGTAAAATTTTTCAGCAGCTGTTTTAATGAGTTTGTTCGTTTATCTTTCAAAATCTATTAAGTTCTTTTTCTCTAGTGGCAAAAACATAAGACTCGGTGGTGGACCAAATAAAATAGTTTTAGACACATGATATGTAGTGCAACAGCAGACTCTTGCGTCGACGCGTGGATCACTCACCCGAGGCCGGGCACATGTCGGTCGGGCGGCGTGTGCGCGGGGCGCGCGGGCAGCGGCCGCTCGGGCTGCGCGTGCGCCACCTCCCCGCGCGCCGAAATGCTCACGCCGTGCGGGTTGGCCCACAATACCGGGTGCGCCGCTTCACTGAACCTACACAACCACAGATACATCATGTCATACCAAAAAAACGATATTACGGTAAATAGGGCTATTTTTTAGTGTCATTCGGTCCCAAATGCCGCCAGTATTGGTGTACATTTCGGACTATTTTAGCTTCATATTGGCCACTACATAATGATGAAAAGATGCACTTTTTAAAATAAAATCTCGTTTACTTCGTGACGAGATCTCGTGACACATCCCAAATCGTGTCGAGTGTTTACAATAGAGAAGGCTCCAATGTTATAACATATTTTTCAATCTTCATTGGAGGCAACTTATTCCACATTAAGCCAGCACCAATAGCTCATTTGGTAGTGTATTTTCTTCAATAGCTGTAGGGCGCGAGTTCGATTTCCACCAACGACAAACATTTATGTGACGAGCTTAGATGTCTGTTCTGTGTAAAAATATAAATATTCTATCAGTCATGGTCACATAGTATTTGGGGCTAGATAGTTTTGTGTTTCTATGCGACTTGTGAGTGGCCTGTGCGGTAGGTAATGTGGCGGGCAGTGTTTAAGTACCGGTGTCTGTAGAGTGTGCAGTCTCGGCTGGTGGAGAGGAAGGCGTGCGGCGAGGCCTGCCACGCGATCGCGGTGGTCACATCGCGGTGCTCCGCGAACGTAGCCAGCGGCACGTGCGGCCGCCGCACGTCCCACACGTGCACGGCGCAGTCGAGCACCAGCGCGCACGACGCTACCTGGAACCTACGTCACGTCGACCAGTCATCGACCCCGTCGGCAGCACGCGCGAGCGTACCTAACCCGTCGGAAATATCGTTAAACCATCGACGATGGACGCCTTTCCACTTTACTAATTAATAAGAAACTTCTTATGTAAGAATAATTGCCAAACGTAGGTAACTTTTATTGTAGAATAGCAATGCCTTTATATATTAAGAGTTAAATGGCGAATGACTACACGGAAACTCAGGTCGAACTTAGGAACCAACTCTCTATTTGCTAACAAAACACAAAGCTAATTTATTTTCCAAACGAATTTAGTTTTTCTTGGTACAGTTAGGTTAGCGTACATCAAAAGGGAAAGAATTGAATACAAGAAAATTGCCTGCGGGATATTTTGCCTTTAACGAAATCGACCCTCATATTGGTTGAATGAGATATTTTATGCGTCACCTTTTCTGCGGGCGCCACTTGACGTGGCCGACTGAGGCGATGGTGTAGATCGTGTGCTCGAGATTCGGCTTCGCGTGGATGTCCCACACCTGCGCACATCATTTCAAATGTTGACAATGTTACATACGAATGAGATTCGGACGATGATAATGATTTCGGAGAGTGTGCGTCAGAACTGCATGCTCTAATTCCCCCATGCTTATTTGTCTATCGGACGGCCAGGAGCTCGAAAAGATTCCACTTTTATAGTTCGAACGGCTAAAACGTGGAATACGTTACTCGAGTGCGTGTTCCCTGATAGATACAATCTGGGTGTCTGCAAGTCGAGAGTGAATTGGTAACTTCTAGGCAAACGCTCCATCGTAGGTCGCATCTTCACGTGAGATGGATATTCGTGAAGCATACCTTGATGGTCTTGTCGCGGGAGGCGGTGGCGAGCCAGGGCGCGTCGGGGTGCCAGTCGCAGGCGAACACGGGCCCCGAGTGCGCCGTGAACTGCTGCAGGCAGCGCTCGTGCCGCCGCACGTCCCACAGCTGCACGCTGCCGTTCTCCGACACGGCCGCGAACGTGTGCGCCTGGTGCGGGCTGAACTGCACGTCGCGGATCGATTCCGTGTTGCTGGAGAGGATTTGCAAAAAATTAAAGTAATGAGACGAACAAGACGATCTCCTGATGGTAAGAGATAACGCATGGCCACGACCATTACAACGATACACAGAACTTTGAGTAGCAAAACAAAGTCCAGGGCATCACTGCTTTGGCGCTGTCTTAACAGCCCTGTAATGTCGCTAGCTGCAGTACCTTTCAAACCGGTACACAGTAGAATAGAATAGAATATAACTTTATTCAGTAATGTTGACACACTACTGCTTGGCGGCAGAATATCTGGTACTGCGGCGGTACCTACCTAGACTTCCTGTTAAAGAGATATACCGTTAAAAGACGCTATGCTATTGAAACTCACCATCGAATTCAATCATTGGTCTCAAAGTAATGCCGTGATATTCTGGACTTTGTTTTATTATTTGAAGTTCTGGGTGCAATGATCATGAGCAGGTATTATGGTAATTGCCATTAGCTTTTGCTATCTTTTCTTCTTCGTACTTCCCTGTTCCCATGGTAAATGGGGTAGTGTCTCCTAATAAGCCTGTGCCAGGATGCTTTATTCTGGGTTGTCAGTGAGTCTAATTGGGTCTTATTAATGGTTTGGGTCATGCTCATCTACCAGGTGGCTGGAAAGCGCCCTTAACCCATTAGCTTTTGAAATTATGTATGATGTAAGTAAAATAAAAAATTGTGAACATTATAGCAGAGATTAATGATAGTAAAACAGTCACATAGGGAGGAGGCAATTTGAGGTCGATGTCCACTACAAACATGTTCAGACAGACAACAATGGGTTACACAGATATACTTATCAGTGTGAATACATTAGCACTAGGTGCAGCAGATAAGCGTTGATTACTTTAAAATGTTGACCTAAATAAAATGTCTGTTGCTGATAAACTATATTTGAGGGCAGAAAATTATCAATACCAATTAGTTTTGTTTTAGTTAGGTTTCTTATTGCATAAGTGATGAGAATCCTGCTTGCTGACCTCATAAGCATGAGCAAGATGGCATGTCACCAAGGCCACAAGACTTACACAATAAGGCCCCTTGAACAAGTTGCCCTACCTGGTGAATGTCCGAGCCACTTCTTTCATACGCAAATCAAAGCACTTCATCATGCCATCTTGAGACCCGGAGATTAGAAGAGATGGCTCTGTCAGGTGGAAGCTAACCTACACAATCAGGAAATATATGTATAAATACAAAATTGTATTAAAACCGCCTAGGTATATCCAATATTATAGCTTCTATTCTGTTTTGCCACCACTATGAGCTGTGAGGGTAGATTGTTGTTATGTAATTTCAGTCTTTTTTTTCTTTTTAATTGACTCAAAAAAAAAAGTGGGGTTTCAATTCAACTGTATGTTTTTTTTAAAGTATGTTACACGGTTATTCCGCCAATTATAAGATACACAGTAAGATATAATGTACTCCTTCCAACTAGTGTATACCCATATACACAAATAAATAATACGAATTATGAATGAAATCACTACATAGTATAAAAAAGTTGCTCCTCTCTGTCCCTATGTATGCTTAGATATTTAAAACTACGCAACGGATTTTGATGCGTTTTTTTAAGTGATTCAAGAGGAAGGTTTATATATCATATTACTTGCATATGCACCACATTAGTATCTACATTGCACGCGTGCGAAGCCGGGGCGGGTCGCTAGTAATTAATAATACATAAATAAATCTATCTCTTCCAGGCACCCTTAGATGGGGTTCCTAGTCTTTTTCTTCCATTTATTATATCACAGAATTCATATTTAGTTACCTTGTTAACAGTTCTCTTATGGTCAGAGAAAACATGCTCTTGCTTGGAGCGTCCGGATTTACCAAGATTCCACACAACCACTGCTCCATTTGTAGCAGCCGTCGCTAAAGTATTCTCTGGAATACAAAATTGAACACATTTTATCTAGAGCTACACAGTAATTGTGATTATAAGTGACTGGAATTCTGTGATATGAGGATGGGATATAGCAAGTATTTGAATAATAATGATAACTTTTATAATATTCAAGGTATATATTTAGTTTATTTCCGCTTAACAGTTGTTTCAGTTACAACAGTGATGAGGACTTAAATTGAACTAATTTAACAACAAACTAATTTAAAAGATTAGGTTTTTACCTAATCTTACTTAATATCTAGAACAAACTACTTTAGGCAAGTGGTTACTGCAGAGAGAGGTTAGTCTCACTAGTGACCTGCCCGGTTTCACACAAGTGCAATTTATTTTGAAAATTAGATTACGAAATCTTGAATATCTCCTTATACAAAAGTTTAACTAGAATTTACCTATTACACTACATACAAACATTCTGTTAACAAAATATTTGTATGACAGTGAAAACCGTATCAAAATCTATTTCGCAGATATAGACAAGGACTTTGTTTTATACTATTTAGATACCACAAATGCTTTTTATCAATAAAACTACTTAACACGACATACCTTCAATGGTGCTCCAAGCAACATCAATGGATGAAAAATTTAAATTTAAATTTTTCCCCACTCGTAGATTACACACTTCGGAAAACTCATTTTCGTCTATTGAAAACACTTTGAACACTGAAACAAATTCAGATTATTTTTGTAGGCCATTTCGTAGAAATAAATATTTAAAAAAACTATGTATTTTGATGTTTTACCATTTCTTCCTGCTATAACAACCTGTGTGCAGTCTTTATTTAAAGCCAAAGCATTTGCCGGCCCTTCTTGGGAAACACAAATAGTGTTTGAAGGTATCATACTAGCGAATAAATGATTCTAGGCTAATATAATAACATTACTTCTATGATTCGGTGAACTTCGATTTAAACCGAGAACGCAAGACAAAATAATTTGCACTTTCAACGTAGCCACATAACGTAACTAATAGTATGTCATCGTAGAAACTTTGTTCTGTACTTATAACGTCTTTTCAAGTCGCGATATATGTAGAAATAAGAAAATGAATAAATTGTTTTGTTTGTGTTTGTATTTTGATTTTACAATTTTTTTAGGTTATTATTATTTGACTACCGTTGTGACATTGACAATGACATCACAACTCACAACTGTAAGTAAATGAGCTGAAGGGAAAGTTACCTGAGGATAGAATTTATAATTTTAACTATGATAATTATTATCTATCAATTTTTTCTACGAGAAATATTATGACATGGTTATTTGCTTTCAGCACTGGAAAGTACATAAAAGTAGCACGAAGTACGATGCCATTGAGAAAAATAAATAAAAATTACTCATCATATTCCACTCGATTTACAAAAAAAAGTAGGGCTTATAAAAGAAAAAGCTGCGAATCTGTCATTGTCAAAATTGTCAAAGTTTTTAAACGTCGAAATATAAAAATGTTGTAATTCTCACTTTAAATTCATAACTAAATCAAATATTTCATTGTGAAAAGTGCAGTAACAAAGGTTTATGGCCATAATCTGTGCTGTATCAATATTTCTTCAATTTAATTTGGTTAGCATGTAAGGTAGCGAGGTACTTATTGAGACTAAACATTATCTGGTTATAATGGATGGTGGAGACCGAATTCTGGTCGCCGCGGGGCTTACGGCTGCCGTGGTGGTCGGGGCCTTTGTGTTGTGGGGTCCTGGTGGCGCTCCAAAGGTGCGAAAAAGGCGCGGCCAGATCGCAGGCTTGCAAAACCTTGGCAAAACCTGTTTCTTGAACACACTGCTGCAAGCGCTGGCTGCATGTCCCAGTTTCATCGAATGGCTGAAGAAATACACGAAAGCAGACTCACACCACAGCATGATCACGACTCTCTACACTGTCATTGATGGTTTGTTTTCTGATCTCTTAGCACTACTTGTTACATACTCTGTCTATTCAAGATATTTAAGTAGACAACAATTTTACTTAAGATTGAAGTCCTTTAAACTACGATTGAGAGGTGTCCTTTGTACAGTTGTGAATTCTATCAAGGTGATAATGCACAATATTCCCCAAATGGAATGTGTTACTACAATTTTTAATAAATAAATAAAATAATCTTCCTTACAAAATATAATTTATGGTATAAACAAACCCTCTTAAGGCCAAAAATCCACGAGGCTTGTGTAGAGTTGGGTTAAAACTTTACCAAGAGAGTTAGAAGGAAATAAACCAATAGCAAGACAAATTGAAACATTGTTTAATTGAAAAAAATATGATAATATTTTTATCATATTCTCAAAGAAATTTAATGTTACAGTATAAGATTTAATGTATTTAATTTTGTTAACAACTTTCACTATTACCCTGATTCTGAAACTACAAAATATCACCATCACCACTAGTCATCATGGAAATGGAAATCTAAAATCTAGGGTCAAAATTATTATCCATGGCAATCTGCAGTCAAGTTGAGATAATTTCATATGATAGGACTTTTTGTATATTTTGCATTTGGTATTTTTTAATTAAAGAACACCTGGTTTTTTATGTGATTTTAAGATCTGTCTTAAAGTGTTAGATGTTCATAGTTGTTAAGAGATCTTCTCATTACACAGTGTACATTGGATGACACTGAATATTGGGTTAAATTGTGTGTAGTGGTGAACGGCACACATGAATCGGCGCGTGGCACGCCAGTGTGCCCTCTGGGTGTGCTGCAGTCACTGCGCGCGGCTGGCTGGGTGATCCCCGCCGACCAGCAGGACGCACATGAACTGCTGCATGTGCTGCTCTCTTGCCTCGAGGAAGAGACTGCTGCTATGGCAAAGAAGGTACACTCCACACTTGGTCCTGCCTTCTGGTCTATTGTGAGATTGATAAATTTATCTAAAGCAAATGTTTGCTGCTTGCCACCTAAATTAGGGCTCATAGGTTTGGAGAAAAACCTACACAAAAAATATGCACATTGTATGATTTCTTAGTCAAATATGTGGTGTAAAGTCACTGTCAATGAAGGTGTAGTGTAAGTTAGCTTTTGATCTACTGAATTGTAAACTGTTTTAAATATTATACAGATTGTATAATTTAGAATGATTGACTCTATCTATAGAAATTTATAACAAAGGTGATAAGGAATAATGTTTTGTAGACCTGCTAAGATTGTAAAAATGTTTGAGTATTGCAATTATAGGTATTTTGCAGCTTGGGGTTAATTTCATATGCAAAAACTGGCGCAATATGCACATTAACTTGTTGTTCTGCTAAATGAGGCCCTATGTGATAGAGCATTAGACTGATGATTGTTTAAATAAGAAAAGTACTTGAAATGTCCGAACAAGGGGAATAAACGGGTTATCTCTGTAAATTCTAACATGTAGTAGAATGAGTATGTTTGCAGCCGGGCTGTCTGTCGGACGCACTGGCGCTGGGCGGGCGCGCGTGGTCCGCGCTGGCGTCGCCTGCGTCCCCGCCGGCGGGCGGTCTGCCGCGCGCCGACTCTACGCCCGCCACTCCGGGCGCTCTCTCGCGCCCGCGTGCCGCCTCCACCGCGCCCAGGGATGAGCCGGAACTCATGGATCCTGGTAAACACGCCGTCCTGTTATTAAACTGCAATCTCTACACTACACCCATCCATCCGAAATAGTTCACATTAATCTTTTCACTATGATAATATTAGATAGATAGATAGAAACTCTTTATTGTGCTCACCAGAAATAGAATAAATGTCGAGAAAACAAAATTATCTTATGAGCTAGTGGCGGCCTTATTGTTCTAAGCAATCTCTTACAAGCAACCAAGAATGTAAAACACGTTACTAATTAAGAATAAACTTTAATCAAGTTTTTCGATGGTAATATTTTATCCATCGAAAAGCTGAAAGTTTTTCCTTTCGTATCGGTAGTGAGAGACGCCCGTGTGCTGGGGTATTACAGAGCCGTCGGTGGAGCCGGAGCCGGCGCGCTTGACGAAGGGCGTGTCGCGGTCGTTTTGCCATCTGAGCTCGGTGGGGCGGCGCTGGGTGCACCCTGCGCCCGCGCGCCCTGCACCGCAGCCCCCCTTCCGCGGCACACTCGCCTCGCGTACGCAGTGCACTGTCTGCTCCACTAAGGTACATTACAAAAATATAAAATAATGTATGGTAAGAAATATTCACAGTTTAATTCTTTACACTACAAATGCAAATATTTTATTGATAACACAATAAAATACTGCTAAACAAGCACAAATTTAAAAAATATCATTAAATATCTCAAAACACTGATTACATGTCAATGAATAGAAACAAACATGACAAAATAAAAATATGTAGAAATCATATTTACCTACTAGTAATTGAATAATCTTTAAGTTTAAAATATTCGCCAATTTCATTAAACAAGGTAGTACTAAAGACCTTGTTTTGGTTCTGAAACACGCAGTGTAAGGTGCTTCCCAGACGGAACGAAGTTGTAGAAAGAACTTTCTGCAGCTGAACCAATTTGTCATGAAAGACCAATAATTTCGTTTGGCTGATTGCATACCTTCATATTTTCATGATTGTGTTTACTCTTTATTTACCAATATTTAATTTAATTTGACAGAGCCCGATCAGGTACGACAAATTCGACAGCATATCTTTATCCATGGCCAATGCTACCATCGGCTTCAACGGCACATACAGTCTGGCTGGTAAGTTATCACACTGTCGAAACGTGTAGCTAGGACCCATCAAGGGGTTTCCTGTCTACCATTTATAAAGGGGGATAATATTGTCTATAATATCTGTTCTTTCTTAATTATGAAACATGCACGGCCTTTTATATTGAAAAGTGCGTAGGTACTTACAAATTTGTTGAGTTGCATGATACCTGAAAAAGTTTTTGCAAGTACGTATCTATACTATTATAAAGAGGAAAGATTTGTTTGTTTGTATTGAATAGGTTCCGACTACTAATGGATCGATTTTAAAAATTCTTTCACCGTTGGGAAGCTACACTGTCCCCGGGTGACATAGGCTACTTTTTATCCCTGTAGTCCCACGGGAACGGGAACTACGCGGGTGAAACCGCGAGGCGTCCGCTAGTTACTTATAAACATCAAACATGGTGTTAGTGAACATGGCCACAATAAAATTTGTATATTTTGTATATAAGCTCTTACCATCAGACGATCGAAACGCTCCCCTGATGGTAAGAGATACCGCCTGTCCATGATCATTACAGCGATACACAGAATTGAGTAGTAAAACAAAGTCTAGGCATGAGCTAGTTCAGGCTATTGTTTAGTGTTATGTAGGGTAGGGTAATCAATGGATGGTATTTTCATCCAAAAGGAATGTTTGTGTTGTGAGGCAGTAAAAAGGTAAAACGGTGTATGTCTGACGTGCTGCAGGGCTCCTGCGCGCGTTCACGGCGCCCGAGCTGGTGGGCGGCGTGCGATGCTCGCGCTGCTGCCCCGATCCCGAGGCGGGCGCCCCCCCCCACTCACCCGAGGCGGGTGCTTCACCCCAGTCGCCCACACACACAAAGCATATCAAGACTGTCAGCTTCGGAAAGGTATCTGCTAACTTCCAATCTCGAATCGAACAGTGACGGGCAAGGAGGCTTCTCGCCTGATGGTAAGCTCACCGTCTCCTATGGACACTTGCAAGGTTGATGTCTATGCGTACATAGAAAGACGAGTAGGTATGACTCTTTTTAGAGAACTTCGCAGGACTTTCTGCTTGCGAAAGCGCTTTGCCTTAGAGAGATAAATAGCGTGGGAGGTTATTTTTTCCAGCTGCCATGCTGCCTGTGCCTGCACATTGGGCGCGTGGAGTGGTCGGGCGGCGCGCTCAGCAAGCGCTGCGAGTTCGTCTCCTTCCCCGAGACGCTGTCTATGGCGCCCTACGCAGCCGCGCTACCGCCTAAGGTCACTTTTGCTCACTTCAATATAATCTGTACTAAACTTAGGGCTTACTTTGATCGGCATTAAAAGTGCCATCTATTGATTAGGTAATACACTAATACGAAGTAGAAAACGGAAAGCTTAAACCCGATATAAACAGAGAGTGGTGCCATCTAGACGCCGCCCGCGCATGCCACCAGTAAATAACCCGAAAACAGCCTGTAGTACCATTTTGTAAATAAGGTCGGATATTTACTAGCATTACATTATCTGTGACATCGGTAATATTCATTAAAAGTACCTATTAATATTTAAAGATGAGCGTCGCCGCAAAAATTGCATCAAAATCGGTCCAGTCGTTTAGGAGCTACTATGCTACAGACCGACACACAGACGCGTCAAACTTATCGCAAATGCCACATTTTACGTCAAGAATTTAAAAAAAAAGTCAAATTATGAATCCCACTAATACTATAAATGTGAAAGTTTGGATGGATGGATGTTTGTTACTCTTTCACTCAAAAACTGTGTTGTTTGATGAAATTTGGTATGGAGGTAGCTGAGACCCTGGATTAACACATAGACTACTTTTTATCCCGAAAACATGTAGCGGGTAACACCGCGGGGCGCAGCTAGTCAAATATAAAAACATGCCAATAATTTTTTTATAAAAGTCCTGTCCTGTATAACAGTCGGGCGTGGACATAATGTCGCTGAGCGGCGCGGGCGGCGGGCGACTCCGCAACAGCCTGTCGGTGCTGAACGCTGGCGACGGCGGCGGCGGCGCGGGCGCCGGCGCGGCCTACCGCCTGGCAGCCGTCGTGGTGCACGTGGGCGGCCCGCGCTCCGGACACTTCGCCACCTACCGCCGCGGGAACGGGTTCGAAGCCAAACGGTACCACCCCACTGTACACACTATCTCTACTTTTACTACAGCGATGCTTTGAAAAGGACCCATTCAATTAACAAAACAAAGGGTTTCACATCATCTGATTCGTGTTCTCCTACTATTTAAACCTTTACAGTGTAGGACTTGAGAAGTTGGTGACTCCTGACTGGTCTGGTCAGGAGTCACAAACTTCTCAGCACTTAGCGCATTTGGTAGAATATCTATATCAAGACTTGTAGAGTGTAGATTCCATTCCCACCAGGAAAACATTTATATGTCAATAAATGTTTGTTCTGTCTGTATGTATTTACAAAAAAAAAGTATGTAAGGTTTCTGTCAGTTATCTGGTTTCCATAGTACAAGCTTTGTTCAGTTTGGGGCTATATTCATTATTATATTTTTTTCTTATTAATAAATACTTTCAAAATCATAATCATTATAAAAAATTATAGCGTTTTAAAGTAATAGGCATGATTTTACAACTATAGAATTACAACGCGACAATTTTTTTTTATATTAGCAGAATTTTTATTTTGTGTTTACATGGAAAACAAACAGCTGCTAACTTTGAGAATAAATAGGAGATAAATTAATATACAAAAACCTAAAAAGTTTTCACTTATGTTATCTAATTTAAGTTCAATTACTTATTTTAATTAGTTCAATTGTCTCAATTAGTGGACGCTAAAATGAACTTTATAGCGTCGTAACAGCCTTCATCCGTTTATAGTGTCATTGGATGGAGGCTGGCGTGCTGACGCAAGGAGTGGTCGAGTTGTACCCATGTGTGTGTATTGCGTGCAGGTGGTGGTACACGTCGGACACGCTGGTGCACGAGGTGTCGCTGCAGGAGGTGCTGCGCTGCTCCGCCTACCTGCTGTTCTACGAGCGCGCGCCCGCGCCGCTCGGGCACCACTTGTAGCCCTGCACACGCGCCTGCGCACGCACACGTCCACACGCACAAAACATATCGGAAAACGTTCGCATTCGATAGAAAACATGTGAGAAACAAAAAAAGTACTGTAACAGTGTCCTAACTAGTATAAAAGACCATTTGTTTTCAACGTATTATTGTATTTTTCGATAGTTTTTGTGCTGTATATTCAAAAAACAGTCCTGTCACTTATCGTATATACCCGGAGCATTCTTGATATCGATAGATCACCAGCGAAGATTATAGGTGACGTGAAGGAAATACAGATGGCAGCACATTAACCGATACGAGGCCCCGCGGATACAAGAGTAAAGTTTCCAGGTCAAAAAAGTTCGGATTCGTGCCACTAGATGGCAGAGCTATGGTACTGATGATAAAAATACGGGTATGGCAACCGCGTCGGGTTTATAAATAAAATTCGTCATAAATTTCGTCATTCGTCATCTACTTGTGATACTACTTAATTGTAGATCTCTACTCGAATTAATATTACTACATATATTGAATTTATTAACATATTGAACGTTTCTTCCACAAAATGTGAGGCTTGGATTTTGCACTGCAAAAGACGACTTTAAATTTTGGCTACTTGGAATTATCTCTTGATCCTCTTATTATACCAATAAAGTATAATAGACAACAGTTATGCAATGAAATGCACGAAAATTGCGATAGAACTTGAAAATCATCATAATGGCTTAATTCAGAGTGTTATTTGTATGAAGAAACAATGATAGGATCTTTCGTACTCATAATCTGTGTCTAGCATGACATTTGCGAAAAAACTTTTAAGTTTTCGATACCAAAATGTATGAAAATTTGATTAGTGCCACGGGCGGATGTAAAAACTGGAAGTAACATGAATTGCTGTAATTTTTCATACATTGTGATATCGCGAAAACGCGACATAAGTTTTTTCGCAATTTGTTATGCTAGCAGTCTAGCACGAAAAGTTTGTCGCAATTTGTCATGCTAGTGTTCTGCGATTTGTCATGCTAGTGGTTTAGTAGGTACGCAATTTGTTCTAGACGACTAGCATGGCAAATTGCGAAAAAACTTTTGTCGAGTTTTCCGAATGAAAAATACTTCATGTTACTTCCAGTTAAAGTTTGCACCCGCCAGAGGCGCGGATCCATTTTCATTGATTTTGGTTGAGTTCATTATCGAGTAACTTCTTTAAATTCATGCGGTTAACGTTATAATGTTCCAGATGATTACACGCATCGTAAGACCGCGATTGTCATTCGAGATAATATGGGTATTATAACCATAGAGGACTGGACGTGTATTAGATTTCAAATTTATGAATACACATTCAAATATTTCTACTAAATGTGGAATGAGATCATTTATTCTACGCGTCCAGCGGTTAATAGGATCAAGAAAGTATTTTTAATATATATCGCGTCTGAATGCGCGCAGTATTATAAATGGTTGTAATAAAATCTTAGATCTATTTTCCTACGATTTTAACTGTACGTCGGCACACTGCAACTTGCATTTATCCAACGCAACATATCTTAACGCACTTTAAACATAACATTTACGACTAAGATGATGTAAATTTTTCCTTTGCATTAATAAAAGTGCATTTGTGGTTTGTAAAAAACAAATTAAATTGAAACAATTGTAAAAATGCAAAGGAAACTAAAGGGCAAGAGCTAGAAGGTATCGATGAAGAATATAAAGACGGCCAAAGAATGGGGTAAATTGTCGCAAGCGAAGCGTGAACTGCGATTTTCTCCCATAGAAAGGTTTTCCACGCGTTTCCGGGCTGGGTCTTCGACAGTGATGTGTCTAAGCTGTAGTCCAGCACCTAGCTTGCCAACCATTATTAAAAAGTAATATGTAATCTATGACACTTGTAACTTGGCCCGGACCCGTGACACAATATCGCGCTCCGACGACCCAGAACTATGAAATGAGTAGACTGCCCTACCCTCGCTTGCGCGAATTGACTTCCAAATTGCGAAAGACTGTAAGATAGCTAGTTTTGCACTTTCGCTAAAATTTAAACTAAAATCATAATGTTTAGCAATGACATGTGTTGCTACTTAAATTTTTTTAAACTTTAAATCTATTTTGTCCAAAGTAACTAATTGTCATAAATAACTATTTGGCTTTATGCTGCTTATTAAATGTTTTGTAAATAATTTGGTGCCATGATGTTTGTGTGATAAAAGTATATCTGAAATATTACTTAGCTTAATAAATTATCGCATTTGTTGAAAACAAAAAAAGTCATAATAAACAAAACAATATACCTAATAATACATTTAATAAATGTTGTGTTTGTATCAATTACAAAATCGGTAACAAAACTTAACACGTGATAATTTTAGAGTTTAGGTAATTGCTCTGCATTTATGACGCGTGCAACTTTGTAAATATTTCCTAATGATTGTTTCATTGTACTTTGTCTTGTTAATAATTATTATATTGCATTGAAAATGAAATTTTCGGGTTTTTAGAATGCTCAGTTAAATTGTTAAGTAAGCTAAGTGAAGCGAGGCTACAAGTTTGTATTAATTATTCCCGGTGCCTATGACTTTATCGATGCGCAGAATAATTAATTATATATTATTATGTACATACAAACACCTATATAAAAACTTAGATGAGCTAAACCTATATAAAAACTAGTAAAAATATTCAAATATGTTTTTAAAAGCTTCCGCAGACTAAAAACGGCAACAGCATAGCTTGAATGTAAGCATGCGTGTTTGTTTTAGTTGGTTAGAAGAAAAATGGGAGTATTCATGTATGCCGATTTTGTTTCTCATATTTTTGGAATGATAAACATACCAAAAAAAAATTTCATACATTGATTCCATAGTTTTTTAAACCAGTCCCAATAATAGGAATGATTTTGTTGATGCACCTACTTGTTTAATATCTTTATGAGTTGAATCTTTAGTCTAGTATAAAACAAAGAAGTACAATTTTTTTTTTACACAGCGCCATCTGACAGCCCTTTTAGTTCATTGATGTCTGCTTCAAGAGCTGAAGGGTGTGGGTTAAGTATTCTATCAGTTATCTGACTTCCATAGTACAAGCTTTGCTTAGTTTGGGGTCAGATGGCGCTGTGTGTAAAAAAAATTATGAATGATGAACTTCAGCACCACTCAGGTAGGTGGGCCTATTGAATACATAATTATTCTATATTGTACTTAGTTTAATTACTGCCAAAGAGATTACATCAAGAACATTTTGTGATTGAAATATATACTATGTTGAGTGGCATCAAGTCTAGCAATTTATCCCGAAATTTAGATTTCATCTGTAATTTAACTAACTAAAGAAGGTACGTTTTTTCTAAGTGTCTTGATATAAACAATTTTTATTATAAACTCTTTTATGTAACATTTTTAATACTAGTATTTACTAGTTTTATGCACATACACTTGGTTAATATAATGTAAAAACTTTAAAAAAAAAGTTTTTGCATAATACGCCTGAGTATTATGCATATGGATATTTTCTTTTGTCTATACAAAATCGTTTGAAAGTTTGCCATTGATTAAAATACATAAAAAGATTGTCTAAATATGGTATGGTGCCTACGTTCTAGCTCTGCGGCGGGCGTTACGGCTGTGTTGAGCTTCATAATGTACAATGAGTTTTCTAAATTATTTGTGAGGCTTTTCAATTGGTATTATAATCACAGTATCTGCAGAGGGCCTGTACATTTTTGTATATTTGTAACTTATCAGAATGAATTGTATTTATTTATATAAGGCCCAGTACAGTTCCAGATTATAGTTACATACTCTATTTACACTATGAAGCAATATTTGTTTAGTCATTAAATTCGAAAAGCACAAAAATGTTATTTGGAATGTTAACTAGCCACTAGGCAACATTGTCACGGAAATATCAACTGCAAGAATATTATAGGAAAATTATTTTAATCATTCTTTGTAAGTGTTATCATAGACAAAATTAGTTCAACCATATGAATATTACAAAATTCAGAACTGTGTAATTTGTACTCTATTATGACATTGCCAAATGGATTTGGACACTATTCTGATATGGGGGGTAGCTTAGCCTGTTGCAGTAACAATAGCTACATTGAATTAAATTAGGGAGATGATAGCAAATGTTATATGTATAAGGTCCAAAACCCACTTATGTGACAAACACATGGTCCAATTGATTTTACTAGTGTGTAACCTGCCTCTCATCACAAGTTTGTATATAGATTATAGTATTATATCTGTTATCTGGCTTCCATAGTACAAGCTTTGCTTAGTTTGGAGACAGATGGTGCTGTGTATAATGTCCAACAATACCATGTCACATCACATAAGTGTGATTTAAGCCTTAGAAACGATGCCTACTGTCTCATGAATAGAATACTAATTTACCATAATTATGTTAGGACATAGAATGATTCATAATAATGTACAATTTGCAGCAGAAATCTGCATTAGTTAAGCTGCCAATATTGTAGTGTTAGCCCACCAATAAGTTTAGTATTGAATTGTACTTGGGCCTCTCGCCCATGTTTGTATATAGAATTACTTATCCCTAATTCTTCATTATGATGATATTTGCTCTAAATTTTGTTTTAAGATCAGTGCAGTCCCACATTTGTATTTATGTGTAACAGTTATCCAAGCACATGCTGTGACAAAATTATCTTTGAGTGTATTGACAATTAATTTGAAACATACTATTGTGTGGCGCTGATCTGCTCGGGACTGCCATGGCGATCACTATTGGACGAGTCATCTGCTCATGGGTCACCATCAGACTAGTCACTTGCTTATCTCATTGCTCAAGTTGCATGAAACATGCTCAACATTTTATGTATTTGTGTGTTTTCTGTATGTTTACTTCACAAGTTATTGTAATGACTCATCAAGATATTATGCAATATTTTTAGTATTTATTACACAATATTATATACATAAATAAACTAACGTGACCGGCGGCGAGTTCCCTTGCTATGTTGCAGGAAATATTAGTTTTTTCAAGACATTGCTAAAACAACTCATGACAATTAGAAACAAAAATATGCACACTACTTGTTCACACACTTCCACATTGGATAGATGTTTCATGCATCTGAGAGAAGCAATTCTAAAGCAAATATAAACAAAATGTGGCATTAAAAAAATATTACAATTTTAATAGATTCTAGTATGAACATGGGTTTAGTTAGAAAATGTTTGTAATTATTTGTGACTTGTTTTTAAATGTTAATTATATTAGTTGACAAACATACTAGATTAGAAATTTATGCTTTATAGTACTGCAAGTTTGAGAATGAAAAGTACTTCCAGAGTAACGCAGTGGCAACATAGGTAGGTTGGTTATGTTTATAAAATGAATTGTTTTAAGGTGACTGGTTTTCTTATTTACTCCTCCTTTTGGAATTTGGATAAAGTGATCACTCAATTCCTTCATATCCTGAATCAGAAGTGGCTGTCAAACTACAAAGTTTTACTTTTACATATAAATTTAAAAGCGTTCAATGGTATTAACAATCTAATCTCAGCAGTCTTTTAGCAAATAAATGTAAATAATAAATAATAATAATTTATTGCATTAAGCAAGCAGATTATAGAGTTTGCTGATAATCTTCCCATTTCTAAGGCATATAAATAACTAAGAGCACTTGTGACTTGTAGTGAGATAATCTCATCTTATTTAACTGTACTTTAAAACTAGAAATAATGGATGCCACCAAATAAAATAGAGATAAGTCCCAGGAAGAGCCTCGTGAAAGCAAACATGATCTCAATTAGTAGCAGAATGTGCTGGACAAGATTCTTGTATGAAACCTCAGATACAAAGTAGGAGATGCACTCAAGTACACGAAAAATATGTTATTAAAATTTATTTCTTAGAAAACAAGGATGACATTGGTAGTAACACAATCTGTTCAACAGAAATATTCTGAGAATGTTGCACTGCATCGACAGAGACCTTATCTAAATATCGCAAGATTCAATATTATGACATGCTATCAATAAGAGATGCACGCATTGTTGATGTGATAGCTGTAGGTTTGGCGTCATTTAACTTGAATACACTTTCAATGACTGAAATCTCTGTAGAAGTAGTATCCATGCCGCAGAATGCACACCAATCGTTGACGACCATCCCGGCTGCTACCACCTCACTGCCTCTATTGACAGTTCCTGCTACTAACGGCACTTGTAGTAGTGAAGACAACTCGTCCTGGTCTTGGATAGTGGTTTTAGGGTGTACGAGGCCACCGCGGTTGCTGAGCGCCGCGTAGGACCCAACTAGAACATTTCCCGCCACCGTCTGTCTGAAGACTTCCACATCAAGAGTGTCTGCCAAAATCTCTTCTGTGTCTTTGTCTAAGTCGGGGTGTACGAGCGCTACGTAGTCGTTACAAGCGATAACGTTTCCGAGCGCGCTCAGTCGCTCCTCCACCCGCTGTACCTTCACGTTGTCTGGTAAACTATTCCTGATGTGTTGTAGCTCTGTGTCTGTAGTAGAAGAGGGCACAAGAAGCCCGTTCTTGTTAGCGACGGTCATGCGGCCGATGATGCGGCAGCCGCCGACGCTGATGTGCACCACAGGGACGGTCTCCGCGAGTTCAGCCTCGAACACGCTATAAAAATTTTCGGAGCCCCCGATTGCGACTAAACAGTATGAATTTGTCAATTTACTGAATACTCCCACCTCGTTGTTGTTTTCGAATTGGACGCGGACCGCCATGATTTTGAACTTAAGTTTCACGTACAATTTCAAACTATTTCACAATAAAATTAAAATAATTCTTGCTTCACGTGGGGTGGGAGACAAAACAAGGAAAAACGGACAGTCGTCAAACTTGACAACCATGATGACTTTTTATCAAAACAAATTGTTCCGCTTGCTATAATATTTCTTGCATAGATTCCTGTTTAGTACTTGCTATCCTTTATACCGTAGCAATAATTTAGTAAGTAAGAGTGAGACAAAATATTTGATGCTGTATTTCTAGCGGTCGACGACGTTAAAATTACATGATGTTTTTGAATACGTTCTAAATAATTATATCGTGCGTTCATTTCGAAATCTAATTATATTAAAAGTTAAACGAGTATATTGTAATAATATTATGCAATTTGACGTGTGTTTTGACTCTGATCTTTCAAAAATTATTTGCTGTATTTTGAGTTTTGACTGCTTTTGTCACTTTCGATTTTGAACTGCTAAATTATGTATGTAATTTATTATTTTACAAAACTCAAATAAAATGTAAATGAATACAGCAAGATGTCTCTGAAACATAAACAGAAAAATGCGTAAATTTGTCACACTGAATTGTTTAGTGGATAGGGTAGACACCGAGCCTTTTCCAAGCGATGCAATACAAAACCTGCGGCAGTCCTTGCTTGCGCCTGTTGTATATAGGCCGGTCATAAAAGAAGCATTACAGAGAGTTAACTTTAAATTTCACAGAACTTGCAGCTTTTATAATATCATAAGAGTAAGTCAAAATTTAAGGTCACATTTCCATATTATGTGGAAATCACGCTAGATATTCCTGGGTTTTATGTATTTGTATTTATTATAATATACTCCAGGTTAAACTGAATTAGTAAAAAAACGGTTTATTGTAGGTAAAGTTATCTCGTGCTAGATTTCATGCACTTTTATTGCAGCATAGCTGTTCTCGATTGCACATGAGTAAGTAGGTATTTAAAAATTCTATGAAGTAGGTACTAGTATTTTGTCAATTATACTAGTAGTTGTAGGTACTAGTAGTTTGTTAGCAGATCTTAGACCTACAGTCAAGTAAGTACCTACAGTAAGACAATTTAAAGTGATAAGCTTTGGCATGATTCCAGGACTGCAATGTTTGCGAAGGAGAAACGCTGTTGATGTTCTGGGGCTGCGAGCACTCGGATAGCAGAGTTACTATGAGCGTCTCCGCTTCCAGCTGCTCTTCTATTATTATGCCCGTTAGTACCTAGCCAAAACCTATTTACGAAAGTTTTGTTCGGATTCTTTATAGTATTGTTGCATTAAAATAGCCCTGGACCTGTTATCTACAGGCTTATAGAAGAAAAATTGCCGTAATTTATTTTGCTAGCCCTTGATCTAACTTGCAAAACCAAATTCTGTTCCCCTTTATTACCTACAGATATAACGTTGGCATTGTATTGATTTATACTCTACCTTTGGATGATGTATCTCACTAACTATTAAAAAAGTACCTAAGTGGAAAATATGTTGTAGAACCCGCCTGGTACGCAGCGAGACAAGGAGTTGCGCTGTACCGAACAGCAGACAGATATCAGCTGCCGCTCACCTGGCGTTGGCGGCGGCAGCGGTCTTGGTGCCGCCAATCCGGTCCCGGGTAGGTAATTTTGTAATATAAGATCCCTGTACTACCATAGCTCTTTGATGAAGCAAAACATTTTGAAGAGTTTCACGGTAGTCACGGTTATCGCAGCCGTGTCGTGTGTCACCGTTGCAATGTGTCCCCAGGTGCGCCGCAAGCGCCCCTCGGGCCGGAGACCGAGGAGCAGCGGCAGTTCCGCGCGCGCATCGCAGACTCGTTGACGTTCTCTTCGCCGGCTTCCTCGTTGCTGCAGGCGGGCGCCGCCGGACGTTCCATGTCTATCTTAGGCTCCGTTTGTGCGCTGCTGCTCAGCAAGCAGGTGAACCACCCGTGCTCTCCATTTGATTATTATTGTTTTATTCCATCTCTGTCCGGCTTTCGCTCACGCAGGGCCTGACAGAATAGTTTCAACAATTATCATACTGTAAGAAGGGTTTTTGTCCACGTGGTGCTTGATTTAATGATCCCATATTAATAAAAGGCTTCTTTCGCTCACATGGTGCCTCATTGAATGGTCCAAACAACTGTCAACAATGTAAGGGCTTTCGCCCACGCGGCGCCTGACTGAATGATTCCAGCAAAACGCGCCGTCTCCGAAGGAGGTGCCGAGCTTCAGCTCCAGCCTGCGTTCGGAGAACATCTGTCGCATCTGCTTCGGCGGCGAATCGGCGGAGCGGCTGGTGCGCCCGTGCTCCTGCCGCGGCACCATCGCCGCCGTACACCGCTCCTGCCTCGAGCGCTGGCTGCTGCAAGCCGCCACCTCCTACTGCGAGCTATGCCGCCACCACTACGTCGTCACCAGGAGCCACAAGTGAGTCGAGGAGCATGTACTTAGTCTGGCCATAAATACTGTTAAAACTAAAAATAAACAAAATATTACATTTGAATTTGGAATCTGTAATTTTTATATGATTGTTCATTGTGTTTTTTCATTTTGGCGCCAATAAATTGTACAATATTTTGCGATATTAAAATGGAGTGGGGTGACAAAGAGAACCGAATCGCTGTGATTGCACTACGCAAAGTAGGTATGGAGCCAAATGCAATTTTTAAAACTCTCCATACGCTTGGTACTAGTCAAATGTTTGTGTACCGGGCTATTAATAGGTACAATGAGACCTCCTCTGTTTGTAACAGAAAAAGATCTGGCCGTCCACGTAGTGTTCGTACGAAAAAGGTGGTCAAAGCAGTAACGGGTAGAATTCGAAGAAATCCTGTCCGAAAGCAAAAGATTTTATTTTGGGAGATGAAGATGGCACCTAGAACCATGTCGCGTATTTTAAAAGATGACTTAGGACTTGCAGCCTATAAGAGACGCACTGGTCACTTCTTAACTGATAATTTAAAAAAGAATAGGGTGGTAAAATCGAAACAACTACTGAAGCGGTACGCAAAAAGAGGTCACAGAAAATTTTTGTTTACGGATGAGAAAATTTTTACAATTGAGCAACATTTTAACAAACAAAATGACCGTATTTATGCTCAAAGCTCTAAGGAAGCTTCCCAATTAGTCGACAGAGTGCAACGTGGGCATTATCCGACTTCAGTGATGGTTTGGTGGGGTGTTGGCTATGAAGGAGTGACTGAGCCATATTTTTGTTAAAAAGGTCTCAAAAGGTATCAAAACATCGGCACAAGTGTATCAAGATACCATTCTTGAGAAGGTAGCTAAGTAGTTAACAACACCATGTTCAATAACCAAGTATGGTCCTTCCAGCAAGACTCGGCGCCGGTCATAATGCTCGGTCCACGCAGTCTTGTTTGGAAGCGAACGTTTCGGACTTCATCAGAGCTAAAGACTGGCCGTCGTCTAGTTCCGATCTTAATCCGCTGGATTATGATTTATGGTCAGTTTTAGAGAGTACGGCTTGCTCTAAACGCCATGATAATTTGGAGTCCCTAAAACAATCCATACGATTGGCAGTGAAGAATTTGCCCATAGAAAGAGTGCATACTTCTATTGATAACTGGCTTCAACGTTTAAAGGACTGTATTGTAGCCAATGGAGACCACTTCGAATAAGCTTTTTATATTTTAAATTGTTTTATATTTATGTATTAAACTAACACACTGTAAAAGTAATAAATGTTATTTGCAAAAGAAAAAAATAAATTTTCTTTGTTACAATATTTATGGCAAGACTAGGTATATCTCTGTGCATATCTCAGTTCTGTGTGCTCTCCCAACGCTATCTGAATCAATGTCAATGGTTGGAGGTGTAATTGGTTACCTCACCGCAATTTATAATTGCGATGGAGTTGTTTTTGGAACTTAAATCCATATCAAAGAGCTTTTACCACTTTTTTACATAAGTATTTTTGTTTTACTCATGCAAGATTACTCACGTTTAATTATGTCGGATACTCAACACAAGTCACCACGACAGTTTCCATAGTACCTAATATAGATAAGTACCTGTTAATAATTAGCTGCATTATTTTTGTGCATCAGGTATGCCTAATGCCTATGCTATTGCTAGCAATGCGGTTGTCGAGTTATGTCATTGTGTCTGAGCTCGGAAGCGTCGCAATAGATGCAACGAACGTCCTATAAAGTAACGTTCAGCGACGATGGCGCCAGGTGGTCTTGGATGCGGTCGATGGCGGAGTGGGCGATGTCAGGACGCGGGCGCGCGCTGGCGGCCGACCTGTGGCGTGGGCTGGCGCTAGGCGCGGCCTCGGTGCTGGGCACGGCGCGCGCGCTGCACGCGTGCGACGCCGTGCTGCAGGCGGGCGCGCGACGCGGCGGCGGCGCCGCTCTCGCCGCCAACCTCTTCTCCTCGCTGCTTATCGGCGTCATCGGTACCTACTTACACTGCATTCATAAATATTTATTTAAAATAATATATCTGTATATAAATTACCGCTTATTAGGTCGGGCCTCATCGCGTTGGCTTCCTCGTTTAATATTATCTAATAGTAATCGGTGATCTATGCTCCTAGTGAGTTTTGATGCTGAGCACAGCACGCGTCAGCGTATCAGAATAAGTAGTTGGAATTATAAAATCTACGTTTATCAGGCGTTTATATACGAGTATATAACAACCGCCGCGCAATATCTCTATTCAAAGTTTACATGCTCTTACAAGTTCATCCGCATGAAACATTATAAATATAGGTAAACATTTCCATTATCGTCAAGATCTACTCAGGCGTTTACTTTTAGGAAGATATAGCTCCACGATGATAATTGAAGCGTATAGTGTTTGGCATCGCAGGCGCGCTGAACGGGCTGCTGACCACGTGGATGCTGCTGAAGATCCAGGAGCACCAGCTGTCGTGGCAGGCGTGGCGCGACAGCACGCTGCACGTGCACGTGACGCTGGCCGAGGAGACGCCGCGCACATCGCCGCATGCCTCCGACACCACGGTGGTGGCGGCGGGCGCCGACCGCACCGACCGCTCTACGAACATCGCTGACCCGTTCATGGTCTCCATGCCGTTCTCGCGTCCTGAACCCTGAGGTGCGCTTGCCAAGCTGCGTGCTGCGGACACTGTGCCATAGAAACATTGCGAAAAGGAGGTACGCGTAGTGGGTGAACGATATGCCAATGTTTGAAACCTTAGCTTAGTTTGAAACAGCACCATTTGTTGCGCGTCATTGGACTTGCTATAATACTAATAAATATTTTACTTTACTTTACTTTTGCAAATTTGCCCCGATTTTATACGAATTATTTTTTGAAGAAAACCTCTACCAGAAATTCGATACGTAACTTGCTAGTGATGGGAGTAAAGTTTATAGGAATGTGTGTAAGTATGCTACTTCTTCACGTTGGAATGCCTGATGAATGGAATGAGATATATGTAGGTATCTAGCTATCTACAGCTAGGATACCTACTGCCTATTTCTCTAGTGACATTATGGTCTCAAAGAAGTCACTGCTTTTAATGGCTGGTACTGCAAACGCACAAGCAGAATGCCGTCGCTACTCGTACTCGTTGCTCAGCAGTGACACTAACCTTTTGCCTCGAAGCTATCAGTGCACGCCTCCGCGAACATGGATGACGCACTGCAGAACTGCTGGAGTCGCATCAGCACTTAGGCATTATTGTACTGAACGTGCAAAGCGTTGAGGAACTTTTTAATGTATGCCGTGCACAAGCTACAGTAGTAGAATGTTTGTCAGTAATTCCATTCACATTATCAATGTGAAAGTTTCGATGGATGAATGTTTGATACTTTTTCACGCAAAAACTACTGAACGGATTTGGATGAAATTGGGTAGCTGAGACCCTGGATTAATACATAGACTACTTTTTAACCCGAAAACAAGTGGTGGGTAACACCGCGGGGCGCAGCTAGTCTAGTATATACTTAGCTTCACTAGAGCAAGAAGAAAATCTTCTGAACAGCATTCTCTGCGCTGCTGCTGTCCATACCTGCTTTATTATCGAGTGTTTTATTAGGTAGTTGGTTTACTTATATTTTTATTTCATCCATTTCAGAGGCGTACATACTTCCGCAAGATGGCGTCTCTGGCCTACGTGTACCTGATAGTGAGCGCATTTGCCTGTTTCATAGTTCTTTTCTCCGTGGTCACCGTGCGAGTTGTCACAAGGCCGCGTGTAGTCGATAACCATTTTGACCTCGAGCCGGAGCGAATCACTTTATTACTAAGTCCGTAATTATCCCTCTTTCTTTATCGTAGTATTTCTATACTCATGGTTGCTGTTGATACCTCCAAAGCTACTTATTACTATAATAAAAAGTACTACGATTTTGTAATTACCCTATTTATTTCCTGCACTCATGAAAATGTTACAGTTACCTGTCGACTACTTCTGTAGGTACTACTTCTTCTTTCTGTTCACTTATTTAATACAGGACTACTTTCTTACGAAAGACATCGACTGACATCGGTTTGTTAAAACTTGTTTAGTTTTATTTAATTTAGTAAATTTTTTGAAGTGTTTTGAAGTCAGTGTAGTCTGCCAGAGAGCCAGTTGTATTACAGGCCAGGTGTGATCACCAACTTCGACCACTGTCACTTAACATCACACGTTCACATCAGGTCAGCTAGCTTGATAAACATTAAAAAAAAATTACTTCTAAGACGTTTTCTCATTACTGACATAAGTATACACCTATGTTCACAAACCTTGGAGTAATTGAGAGGATCGTAAAAATACACGAATAATGTTAATAATAATCAATGTTTATTTATCATCATAAATTAACATAATTCATTACAATAATAATAATATCATTTTCATTAAATCAGTAGGCGAATACAAGCTTCACTGTTAAATAAATGTCAAGTTTAAAATAAAAAAAGAAAATGTTAAATAAATCGTATTTGAGTCGCGTGGACTGCGCACTGCGTTCCTTCAAGGATACTACTTTCTTATGTGAACTAATAAGCCAAAGCGATCCTCGATGCAGCGCCACTAGACTACGACCTAGACATGCTCGATTACAATAATACAGTGTTAGTGCCTTAAAACTACGTAAAAAGAAATCACATACATCTTGAGTTTACAATAAATAAGAGGACTGCTTTGAGACAGCGCGCGGAGAAACGAGTGGGCGGACACTGGCGTGTAATAAACATTTACACAAATCAACAACAACACGCTCTTTGGAAAAATATACTCTTCGCATTAATTATATTTTGTGACTACGACGTTCGACTACTGCTACCTGACGCTGGCAGCGCACCGCGTTCTCGACACAATCCATCAAATGGTCGCTTCAAACGAAATATTTTATACACAGCGCAACCATTCATAGCTCAAGATCTTTCACCAACAAAAAACTTCAATAGCTTCAAAATAAATTCCCTTTTAAATGAAAAGAGTAATCACGATACGATAGAAAATAGAACGGTGAATAGAACAAACAGATTTGGACATTTTGGCTCAGAGAAACTAGCGACATCAAGTCGTAGTGTCAACTCGAGATACTACGAAATATTCTGATGTTCGCCAAGATCAAGCATGGGGGAAACCAAGATACCTAATAAATGGATAATCCTCTAAGCCCTTTAGCCGTAAATTCTTATGGAATCTTTAAACTAGAATATCCTCACATGGTTAAGCCGAAGCTCTAAGCAGTTGAAGTAGTTTTCACCGACTTCTATTAAGATTGACTATTGTAAGTTTTTCACTAGCGAGGAGATTTGAGTATCATCTTAGAGAACATCAAGCGCTGGTGTGGAGTCGGTGGCTTGGAGGCTACGCCTCGTCTTTGAACCGGCGGTAGATGGCCTGCACGTAAGTGAAGACGCACTTCCAATCCGGCTTGCGCATCGCCACCATGTCATCCACATCCAGCAAGGGGTAGATGCCCGCCTTCTCACTGCAAAATAACACCACTTGTCAAGCAACATTTCAATTGAATCAAGAATTAGACCTATAGCAGTAGTGTTGTATGAATTTATATAATCCGGAAGCTTTCTTATGTTTCTCGTTTTTAGGTGGCTAACCGAACTCTAAAAAATAGATACCATATTATGATCGTTATGTCAGATATTTTCCATCATCAACAGCTCATGATCAATCTTGACGTTTACACGTTTTGAAGCTGAAGTATCTACAGCTTCAAAATGTGTGAACGTCAATTTTTTGTAACATATACATACAATATGTTTGACTGTGTGTACTTACTCAGCGACTTTGAAGGCGAGCGTGAAGTTATGCCGGCGTCTGTCTGGCGTCAGCTTAGAGTAGTCGAACGCTGTGGGCAGGAAATGGTGGACGAGCGCGCAAAACGCCAGCCCGTCCGCCCAGCTCGTCGAGAAGTTCTCCAGCTTTACATTCTACACAAACAGACAGACACAGTTACGATGCTGAATGATCTGCTAGAGAAAACCCCGAGACTAGCCCAGAGATGAAGATTAAAGTATCTAGACTATAATAATAGACACATACAACTATGATTATCTGCATTACTTTTAATGGTTATCACTTAGACGACATTAATAAGAACTACGTGAAGATTGATGCTGGTTTATCGTCAATATTTTGGATTTTATTCAATTATGATAACTCCCAAATTTTGCAAGACTAATGTAATACTACTTTCAAAGGATTAAAGTACCTATCTAGTAATCTAAATAAAACTACACTTAGTGCAAGATTTGTGTTTAGTTCTCGTGGCTATTCCCACTAAGCTTACAAACCAAATAGGTTACACAAAATCTGAGGTGACAAATTCTACTTTACAAAAGTGTAAGGTGGACTGACTAAAAATACATGTGTGTACAAAATATTTACAATATTGTACAAGGGAATGCGTTAATGTCAGTTGTTTTACATATATCTTCACAAAATGGTTAAAATTATAACACACCATGCATGGTCACTTTATCACACTGAACATCATAGAATTCAAATTAATGGGTTTTATTTTTATATAAAACCATGCTTTCGTGAAGTACATGACATGTCTGTCCTAGTTGTTATTCTAAAGGGTATATAATTAGTAAGTGATTAAGGAAATAATTTTTATTAATAAGGACTCGTTTTATTATAGTTTATTGACGCGACGAAAACACAAGTATCTAAATCTAAAATTTCATATTCGAAACCAAAGTAATATAATTTGGTACGATGTAAAATAAGGTATAAATATATATTTAATAAATAATGCTAAGACAGAATATGATACAGAAAACAGTGCAGCCAAAAATGAAGCGATAAGAGAAGCATGGTGTATGGGTGATGACATGACGTTTGTGTCGTGTGTGTTAATACATTATTGTGTGCGTGCGCGCCTCATGCTACTCAATCGACATCGCGTTACAATGCCCGTTACGTCCGTGCGCCCAGTCAACATAAGCCGATGCAACTTGTCCACCCGCTGCGACATGTCCGCAGGTTACCGCCAACTTCAGTTTTCTACATAATGCATCCGCTTGCAGTTGTCACACCATAATCCTCCCCAATACGTTTATGTTTCTCAATCTCAAATACTCATATCTGAGTGACCTTCGAATACCAGGCTTTATATTTAATATTTTCGTCCTTTATTTCCAATTAAATTTTGAATCCGCTATATTTAGATGATGTACTAGTAGACGCAGTGGGGAGTGGCGTGCAGCGCGGAGTGTGGTACCTCGTAGTCCCGGGTCTTGTCGCGACACCACTGCAGTAATCGCTCTTTAATAGTGAGCGCGCTGGCTTGCAGCGCGGGGTCCGTGAACTTGAAGTAGGGCTGCGACGGAGAGCCCGGGCTCTGCGGAGTCTTGGGCGAGCTACAATACACGCTCATGTTAGAGTGGTCGCGACTCCTCGCCTACCGCGGTTAGTGTCGCCGCCAGTGGCGTAGCGTGGATTTTTTCGCGCAAGAAAATATTCTATATTACTTCCCTTGTTTCCAAAGTTTAAGAAATAGGTCAGAATTTTGTAAGATTTCTGCCTAGTTAGCTCGAGTCTGACAACCCCATCTGGTACAATGAACGTGAACGAAGCGAGCACAATCATTTAACTATTTTAATTAACGGGTGTACATTTGTTTATTTTAAAGAGCAAAAAAAGAAATATAAAAGAAATTTGGTGCCTAGATTAGCAGGAGATTGACCAATTAGTTTTTTCAGTTTCGGTAAAATTACATTGGATGCAAGCGGCTCTATGGACTCTCCTGGGCCCGGGGTCATGGCCGTAGTCCACGCTACGCCACTGCGTTTCGTTCTTCCTCGACGATCGATTAGTCCGTGCTCTATCACAACCGAGTGCTACTGATCGCGCTGTGCTAGTTATGGAACTCGTTAGTTATTTACAATGAAACTCTCGCGTGCGCGTCCTGCAAGCGCTGCTCCAGCCGATCGCATGGCCTGCGCCTATGTTTTGTTTGATGACAGGTAAGTCCACACGAGTTATTGACAGCTCTACATGTCCGTATGTACTTGCGAAGCGATGCCTCCGTCATGATTATACATAATGGGTTTATATCAAAGCGTCTAGATATACATGTTATAATGCATGTCACTAATTGTATATTTACTTGTATTGTATTCTAATCCTCATTCGTATCCAGAGATATGGCTGCCAAAGATAAATAAAATATATTGCATTATAAATATAATGATGTATGTATCAAGCGAAAAGATTTGATAAGTATATATGGAGATCGTGTGGGTCGTTCTAGTTTTGTTTGGTGGTGACTCGCGGCGGTGGGAGATGCGATACTCTGCCGGGGTGACTTACTTGGGACTATTGGTAGAGTTCTGTTTCTCGAGCTGCCGGAACTTCGCGAACGGAGACACGGGCTTCGGCGCCGACCGCGTCATCTCTGTCACTGTAACACGTTTTTTAAAATGAGACTATTGGTATGACATTAATTTGAGGAAATCTGTAACTCGGTTTAACTCCTGCGAATTATGGAAATGAAGTAGTAATTGCATCGTGTCAACCAACTTGAGGATAGTGATAGTTATTTTAGTAAAGTGTTTCATTACTAATTTCATACATGGTATATCAATACGAGTACAAGGCTATGTACTCTTCCTTTCTTTCTTGAGATTTGCGGTTTGAAACGGTTCGTTACTTATGCTTATCTAGCGTTTGTTTCAAGCATGTAGTTAGCAATCGTATTTGTGTACCTTTAGAAGTTTTAGTGGTCGTACTGCTGCTAACAGTTCTGTCAGAAGAGTCCCTCCTTACGCTCGATGTCACAGTTACTTCCTCTTCCTCTGCAAGAGAAATTGTACATTAGATAGATGTTCTAAAATAAAGTAACGTGAAAAATCTAAATCGAAACACTAGTAACACAACCAGCAAGACATGACACAATACTTATAAGCTATTAGTCAAAATAACACGGTTACGGGCACGCCAGTAGGTACGGTACGAATGTTACACAGTATGTACAGACGACATGAGTGGAGTGGCCGACCGACGGCGCGGTGACGCGGGACGAGGAACGGGGGCGAAGGACGGGGGCATGCGACACGGGGCAGGGGCGCGACAAGCGGCAGGCACCCACACACACACGACTCACGCGCGTCTCGCTCGTCTCCCGCTCCTAACTAGTGGAATGTGGTCGGGGGCGCTACGCGAGCGCCGACACCAGGTCTTCGAACGCGTCGTCCGCGTTGCTCTCGTCCAGGAACTGCAGCTCGGAGAGAGCGCCCATCGTACGACTGCGACCCAACGCGTACTGATGCACGCGTGCGGCTCGGCGCGGTGGCGACCGCAGCGCGGGAGCTGCTGGGGCCACAACAGGAGCCGTCGCGCCCGTGAAGTACGCCTCCACCGTGCGCCGCTTCTCCGATACTTCATCGCGGGCGATGCCGCCTTCGTACATCTTCGGTATGGCGAGCAGGTGCATAGACTTGGCGCGTGCGACAACCCGTCGCGGCGAGACCGGCTTGCCACCGCCGGCTAGTTGGTGCCACGAGCCCGACCGACTCAGTCCGCTGCCAGCGCTCGCGATGGACCCGCTCGACGCGATCGACTCGCGAGACGCGCCCAGGGAGGGCGGGGACGGGCGCACGTGCAGGGTGGGCGGGGGTGAGCGCCCGTTCGGGACGGGGGCCCGTACCTGGCTCCGCTTCCTACGCTCTATCTGCGCGAGTGCTTCGCGTTTCGGCGACGACACCATGTCGAGCGCTCCTCGCAGCGCATCTGCGCCACCGGGTGGGTCAGCGCGCGTGCGGACGCCCGCTGTGATGGTGGCTGCGCCGCGTACTGGGCCGCGCATCACGCGTGTCACGGCCATTTCGTGCTCAGTGGTGCCCTCCGTGTGCCTTCCGTTTGTGTACGCGTCGCCATTTCTGTAGGCTGGCGGCAGATCCGGTGCTGCCGGCGAGCGCGGGCTAATCGGCCCGCGCCCCGCCGCCGGGGAGCGCAGCCTCTCGGCCTCGTTGGTCACCACGTCAGGCAGGTAGTCAATCTTGTGCGCGCGTGCCTTTTCGATGTCGGGTGTACGCTGCAGCGGCACGAACGTGGAAGAGACACTACCCTTCGGCGTGTAGTCGGTGACAGCGTAGGTGGGTAGCGCGGGGGGTTTGGTATCAAGCTCCACGGACCGGGGGGCAAGATGCTCGCGACGTGTGTTTTTCTCGCGGATTTGCCGCTCATAGAACTCAATTTGTAGCTTTTGCGCGTCCACTTTGACTGGCTCCGTGGGGAACTTGACCTCGTCGACGCGACGCACGAGCTCCGGCGCTGCGAGGTCATTCTGGCTTGGGATGGCTTTGACTGGGTAGTTGTGAGTCAGCGGGGGCACGTGAGTCGACGGGGGCGCGTGAGTCAGTGGTGGGGGCGGAGGGTAATCATACGCAGCCGGTCGGTGATGGGTCGGAGGGCCGATCGGCTCGTACTTGTTATGGAAGTCGTTCGGTGCTATGTTGTTCACTTGTGGCGATTTGTCGGGCTCGGGCGCTTGCCAGGGTGCATCGGGCGGAGTGCCTGCCGTGAGCGGCCGGGGGCTGGGAGGGAATGAAGGAGGGTGCTCCACGGAGGGAGAAGCGGTGGCGCTCAGCGAAGGGGGACTCCACACGTGAGCTGGCGCCGCTGTCGGTGAAGGGATTTTGGGCGGCGGCTTGAACGCAGACATAGGGGCGTGCGAAAACTGATTCACGGGTATCGGTCGCGCGGCAAAAGGCTTAACTACGATGGGACGAGTTGGAGACTGCGGGACCGCGACTGAGGGGGGAACTGGAGCTGGAGCAGCCGCCGGGAAAGGGGCGGGTGCTGGCACGTATGGTGGAGGTATTTGAGTTGGAGCTGGCCTATAGTTCTGGGCGGGACTGTAATTAAGGGCGGATGGTGGCGCAGGTGCAACAGGGGCGCGCGGCAGCGGTACGTGTCGCGGCGGCTCGCGGCGCTCTGTCACCCACGGTGGCTTGACGCTCTCAGGACTGGGATCCACGAACCGGCGCGGGCGTTGCGGAGTCTCTTCTGCCGCGCGCCAGAATTGCCGAGCGGTAGAAGATGCGCTTGACGAGCGCGGCGCAGCGACTCCTAGCTCTTCACGTTCGCCGCGCTCAAACGCGTTCTTGATGTTGCCGAACCTGCTGCTCCAGTTAGCCTGACCGACGACGCCTGAGCTAGAATCCCTCTCGTTGGCCTCGTTCTTCTTCATGAAAGCGACAAACTTTCTGTCGTTTTCAGTCTGCGGGTGGAACTCGGGCACGGGTGGGCCATGACCCGCGCCCTCTTCATCTGCTTCGCTGTCATGAAGTCCGGCCAGCGGCCGCCCGATGTCGATGGTGTTAGCGCGCTTCATTCGCAACTTCCTATTACTGTTACTGCTGAACCTGTTCAGAGGCTTCGAATCATCCTGGGTTGTCGGCGGCGCTGCAAAATTGTACGTAGGGGGAAGAGGTCTGAAGAACGAGCGCTGGGTGTCTTCTTTTGGCGCTGGCTTTTGCGTCAACTGGATGGGCGCTCGACGGGGAGCGGAGTACGACTGGTGTCTCTCTATCTGAGCATTCGCGTCGAATTTGTTGGCTATCGCTGCTATGCTAGACTTGGTTTCCGAGGGGCGTCGTTCAGCCCACACTGGAACCGGCGGCTGCTGCGGTGCGTCCGCTACCGAGTGCCTGAAGAAGTCGGGGCGTCGCGGGGCAGGGGCGCGCCGTTCCACCGGCTGCGGCTCACGGCTAACTGACGGTGGTTCGTAGCTAACAGAGTGTGCGACCGGCGGCTGTTTCTGTCTTGGTGCTACTGCTTCGTAGTAGCTGATGTCTACGCCGGAGCTCGGCTTGTGGTCTGGCGTGCGCGGCTCGTCCGTGCTGGCGGAGGCAGTCGAAGCAGCAGAGAAGGTCGGTGGCAACGGTTCGGCAGCGACAGCGGCGGCCAAGTCGGCGCGGTCGACCAAACGGCGCGCCTCTTCGAGCTCTTCGTGTGTGACGCCGACCGTGTGTCGGTTGGCACGCGAGCGGCGCCGCGGGCGGCGGCGGCAGCCGTCCAGACGATCGGCGGCATGGAGCGCATCCTCGAGTCGGTCGGCGAGGTGCAGCAAGGCGCGCGCCTGTGGGTGGCGTGCAGGCGGCGCCAGCGCGGCGCGTAAGCGTCCCAGCGAGCGGCGCACGTCAGCCACCACATCGGCGGGCGCAGCGCCCAGCCCCGCCAGTAGCCGCTCGCCACCGCCAGCCAGCAGCCCCTGCAGCAGTGGCAGTAGTAGCGACTCACCACGTGCGGAGTCCTCGCCCTCGCCGCCCTCCACCTCGCTAGCGCCGCACGCGCCCAGCGCCTCCGTCACAGCACTCGCGCATGCTACACAGACACAATACTGGTTAACTAATTAGGTTGTAGTACGGAAATTTCCTAATTTTTGAAAATAATTGTTAACTTATTGCATGTTGTCGTTACCTATTATTGTTGTAACATCTACTTTTATTTTTTTTGTGTTGATGACCGCTATGATTGTTGTGATGTATAAAGTGTTGGTGATCCAAATAAATAAATAAATAGTTTCATAAATCAAGAGAAAATATAATAATTATATAATTTTTAATGTGCGACTGGGGCGCAGGTCTTAGGCACTGTATGGTACTTGCGCGGCAATACCATTGAATACTAAGAATTTTCTTCTTTTTCAACATGATGACCAACTCTAATTTATTCTGTTCTAAATTTAGGAGTTATGGTGGAAGGGAGCCGTGAGACAGCACGACGTAGAACTCACCTTCCTGTTCCGCCATGAGTGTGCGTATGCGGGTGCGCAGCCGTCGCCGCTGCTCGTACTCCGTGCACTCGTCCAACTGAAATGCACCAACACAAACTGTTATCTTCATGTCTTCTAAGTTTACGTTGCTGTGTTTCGGTTTGAAGGGTAGGTACTGCAGCGACATTACAGGGCTGTTGACACTAGCCATTGAAAGTCTCAAAGTTAATGAGCGCCAAAGCAGCGATGCCTTGATGCGATGACTCGAAAGTTCTGTGTATCGCTGCAATAGTCATGGGCATGCGCTATCTCTTACCACCAGGAGAGCGCATCGTTCATCTCATTAGTACTAGGTTCTTAGCAGTATTATTACAATGAAGTTCACAATAGAACGTCTCAAAGTAATGAGCGCTGATGCGATGATATCCTGACCTTAGTTTTGCTGCTCAAAGTTTTGGACACCACAGCATCGGGATCGTAGGCGGTCTCATCTTTTCCAATAATTATTTTTTACTATTATAAATAAAATAAAAGTATCTACACGCCAAATACTTACTAGAATTTATTTTTAACTTTTTAGTTCATTGTCCCAAATAAAAGAATGTTTTAAAAAATATTTTTTTTACTTCTAATTTATTTTTAACTTTTTAGTAGGTACGACTAAGAATCAATCGCTAGGATTAACTACTACTAAAAAATAATGAAGTCAGAAAGTGACCACAAGATGAACTTTCATAAACACGTGGCTCAAGTGTACATAGAACTCGTGCGATTTCAATACTTTATAATAATATATGATTTCAAAAATTTCTGAAATTAGAATGAGAATGAAATCAGTATTCTTCGTTCAATGCATGTCCTACCTAATTGGTTGTCACGGATCGGCGCGGCTTCACGCTGCGCAAACGCGCGCGCTTTGTCACCATGACAATCAAAACCGGAGCAAATAATGAACAAATCACTGTTATTTGGGGCAAATCTCTTCCGGCTTCCGGTCTGACGTGGCGTACCTCTACACTCATACTGGAGTTTATGCATTTACGTTCGTCTGTTTATTTATGTGCGAGCGGCATAAAGCAAACATTTTTCGCAACTGAGAATAAAAATTACCGAAGAAAGTAAAAACCTTTTCCGAGGCTTTATGATCCAGAACAATTTACCAGAAAATAAAAGAACCAGCATATTGATATAGTATGTATGTATTTACAAAAAAAAAGTATTTATGTATTCTATCAGTTATCTGACTTCCATCGCACAAGCTTTGCTTAGTTTGGGGACAGATGGTGCTGTGTGTATAGTCCCACGATATTTATTTTATTTGTTGAGATCTAGCGATGAATATTGAAAATGAAAAAAAGGCAAAGCATGCGAGTATCTACGACATAATATGTTGACTGTAAGCACGGACACATATGATAGGTATCTGTGCTCGAGCCGCCGATGACGAAAATATTATCGTGAGCAAAGCATTTTCTAGTGCTCAGCTGGCGAGTCACTTTTAAGTTGAAAAATTCTCTTTTTGTCAAATCCAATTGTAAGCTAGACGTGTTTTACATCTTCAACTACGTCTTTGCTCTTTTGGTGTACTTTTTATTATTAAGCTTGTAAACCATAATACAAGCGAAATTGGAGGCTTCGGTGCGGCTTTTTCAAACAAAGTCCATTCATTAGGCGACTTTCCTGCCGCTGCGCTTGCGCATTCGGCTCACGTACGTACTAATTATACGAATTTGCATTACAATACTGCTTGCTCCGCATGAACGTGTGAGAACCGTGAGGGCACCTACCTACCTGCGTTCCGAGAATGAAGTGACTCAAAGTGCTTCGGAGTTAAGTAACCGAATAAATAGTAAGAGTTTTAAAACCGATTTAAAATTGTTAACTTGCGAGTAACCTTTTACTTGGTAGTAGATCTCTTTGGCAGGAGGTCGTCTAGGTAGGTACCACACATTCTGCCGACAAGCAGTAGTGATCAAATATTACTGTATGTAGCTAGCGACATTACTGGGCTGTTGAGACTAACCATCGAAAGTCTCTTAGTAATGAGCGCCAAAGCAGCGATGCCCTGGACTTTGTTTTGTTACTCAAAGTTCTGTGTATCGCTGCAATGGTCATAGACATACTATAGCTCTTACCATCAGGAGAGCGTCTCGTTCGTCTCATAACTTTTACAAAAACCCCTACCTCTCAGTTTATACTTTGCAATACTCTATATTTATAGTGTTTTGCTCATTTCAAAGACTAATTCTTTAAGCAAATTCACATTTCAATGGAACATCAACAATATAATTATCTTGCTCTAGAATACGGAGTCAGATGCGTAATTGTAGAGACAAGCAAAAAGCGGTGCGTCCGCACCCGCGCCTCCGTTAGGTTACCCGCCACCCGGCCTTACTAGAGAGATCGCACAGTATTACACATTGCCCCACGCGACTAACTATCACAGCGATGCTATGCGACGTGATGCAGTTGCAAACGTGAAAATATTGAAAGCTTAGCGGTTCCGAAAGTATGCGCGTCGATAACCGACTTCAAAGAAAAAAATCGGTAAAAATCGATTCTTAAATCGGTTGTATCTATTATATTTTGTTGGTTGTAAACTAACATTTTTGAATTGATTTGAAGAAATCTTTTTATTTGATTTGATACACTTTCAGGTTGGTGCCATATAAATTTGATAAAAATCAGTTAAGTAGTTTAATTTTTAAATCAAAATACCTAAATCCGTGTTTGAGCTTAGGGACATAGAGACGGGTGTTCAAATGTAAATTTCAAAACTAACATTAAATTACCATCTTCGACCACGCCTTCACTTAACATCAACTGAGCTGTGGTCAAAACAACTAGTCTGACAACCATAAAAAAAAAACACATTTGACGTCATAATCGCTTTCTGTCGTTTATGTAGGACAATGGGTTCCAAGTGGTCTGCAACCAGCACGCAGGATGACTGTCGTTCCACCGTCGAAAGTGAGAGCGTACTAACTGTTATCCAATCTATGCTGAGAATGGTAAGTGGCAACTAGCTTTCAATGAAGCTTTCTGTCGTACGTGTGATGGAGAGGTTTTCGTAAGTGCGTTGAACTTTCGATGTAAATGTCAACAACAACAATCGAGTGTCATCATTGTGTCATAGCCCGAAGTGTTTGAAATTAATAATGTATGCAAATCATAGATGATCACTAATTATTATGTAAATGGCTGCTTTTCATAAAATCGTATTTCGTAAGTATTTATAAATGGTTAGAAAAACTTTAGGTACTTTGGCGTTAACGTGAAAAGTCACACGTCTTTATTTCAGTAGGTAAGTAATTTTTATTTGTTCTTTATTAGTTAATTATAAGTTGGTCTTTATTTTATTAAGTCACTAAATAAATTAATGCAAAAAATTTCAGAAGCCAAATTTAAAAATATCTTTTTTGTTATATTAAAATAAGCTCGCGATAGCTAGATCAATTTAGGTAAAAAACAGTTTTAATGGAAACTAGACGAAACCCGGATAGTGTATTAGGTATAAAATATGTACACATATATCGGAAATGAGCGGAAGCGTATACTCTCTGTTTCAACACGCTGTACTTACGAGTTTCTTGAGAAGTCTCTCGTCCCAGCACTGGTCTAGATCGATCTCTTGCAAGCTAGCACTGGTTTCCTTCCCGCCGCCGCGAACTGTCTCCTAAGAACAATCAAATATTGCAATTAAAATTTACCTAATTTACAACATTATTTTTTCTTAGTTATAGACATAGAACGAAATAATTATATACAATCTATACTTAATATAACAAGCCTTTACAAAATTACTAAATGGGTATAGACCGATGACAGTCTAGAGACAATGCATGCTGGCGTATTGCCACGTTGAATGGCAATGCTTACGTTGGACCAAATATAGCAGCATTTTAATCACGTGTCGCCCTCAGAGGGCCTAGACAAAGTAACATTTGATTAGCGATAACGCTAACAAAAAATTCAAAATGTACGGGATTGACACAAGCTGGTCGATATGTCACGTGACCAGCCTAATTGATTGTTAGAGGTAGGTAAGTACTTTGTCTAAGCCCTCAGATCTATTTTCTAATCTCTCCCGATTATAAAAATATACAGTTTGTCAGCAGTGGTGTCGACGCTCTTATTTAGTAAAATCAATGACGCAAATCGTCTAAAATCTAAAATAACGTAAAATATGAATGCACGTTGTAGTGGAAAGGACCTTGAAACCTCACGACGGAGGCCGCATCTTCGCTTTACACGCTAGAAATACACAACATCTGTCAGTAAGAGATTGTATTAAGGGGTCTATTCAGACACGCGCAATATTTTCTGCCGCATTGTGAGAAGAAAGAATTCGAAGGATATGTTGTTATTTATGAAACATGTTTTACCTAAAAATTCTAACATAATTAACGATTTATTCTAAATAAACAAACATGGATAAAGCGCTTATTCAAGAGTTGGACGAATGTCTCTAACGGAGAAGGAATATAGCGGGTATAGTGTTTTCGCGCTCTAACAGTGGTCTGTTCCGAAAAACATATAGCCTTTCTTTTTGTTTATTATATATACAACATTCACAAATGTTTTTTTTTTTTTTATGGTTGACAGGCTAGGTGTTTGACCACAGCTCACCTGATGTTAAGTGAAGGTGTGGTCAAAGATGGTAAAGCACACCTAGCCCGGAATGGAACTGGCTCTCAATGTACCGGATATTCTCGTATTACAACGAAATGTGCAATAATTTAGATATAAAATAAATATCTAATTTGTTGCAGTTAAAATAAAAATCAAATCATCCAGTAAAAGTCAAATCATTTCACAATAATTTTCAGTATGTCACTTCAAACACACGAGGAGTGTAATTATGTATTTATGTTAACGTTTTTATTTAAGTGCATGCAGTCTTCACTTCTAGGAGGCCATGCAAAACAATCTTTGTTTTTCTTTTTTCCTTCGGCCATGGCAAGTTCGTGCAATGTGCCAATTATCATGTTTTCTTTTTACTTTTGAAACCGGGAAACTCAATGTAAACCACAAACGAAAACGATATGAAGGACTAAAAAGGAGTTCTAAATGTAATGTTAATTACAAAACATTTACATGTAGATACAATAATAATTACTAATACAAATGTATTTGCATTTACAATACAACTAGGTATGTTTACATATGTTTACCCATATTTTCTTTAAGATCCAGTTTAGTGAACCAAATTTAAAAAGTTTTTACGCAAATTAAAACCACCACCACTCCCGAGAATCACCATAATTTATGTTACAGAAGGAGTCATGAACACTTTCGTATAAATGTATTTTTATTTATTTTACATAGAAACCGAACAGCTGCTAATAAAAGACCTTTCTTAACTGACGAAACTCAGTTCACAAAACCGTACAGCTGTAAGCGAAAACCTTGTGGTTAAGAAATCGGATCAATATTTCGAGTAGTCGGTTCGTGGTTGTGGCGTGTGAATAGGATATTGAGTTTCACGGTTCATTCATCGTTCCAGATTCTTTAAGTTAAAGCGACCCGAAGCTTTTACAGAAGTAATCGTGTCTGCGATTATTGTATGTGTACAAAGTAAAAGGAATCAGTTATAAACCTTCCTTTCTTGTGAAATATTTTATAGAAGTACTAGTGAAGGAAAGCCAAAACAACTTACTCTTTCAAGGAAAATGTTTTTTTACTTATTATAATCAAAATGTAAAAGGTAAGTAGTTTACGAAAACATACTCTCCTCCTCGGGTACAAAATAAATAGTAAGTCAAATTTCATAATAATATTTATGATTTTAAAAATGTAGTTAAAAATGTCAAAATGTCAATTACATATCAATATAAAACTATTAAATTGTATGTCAATATAAAAATACGTGTTGATGTAAAAAATATGTCAATATAATAAAATTTTAATTCAAAAAAATTGTTACTGATACTAGTAATTTAATAATATTTTAGTTTTAAATAATCCTTAATTTAAATGAAAGTCTCTACTGTCTCTAGCATCCAAGATCTTAGTTTGATCCTACGTGCATGCGGCGGCGCGGTGCATCCTGAACGGATATGGGCCCGCGGTTTTGGACCGCGGACCCCAGAATGTATGACGACCTCTGAGACTTAACGAGATGTATGAAAAATACCTGGAACAACTCTATTTACTAGCGCAATGAGAGCTTTTCACAAAAGCATCTTTCAGAGATGGCGCTTTAGCGACGACAGTATTCACGGCTTCACGCAGTAACCTAAGGCGGTAATGTCATGTTGCGGTAGGATCTATCGAGTTAGTTGTGAGCGTTCTCTTTGCGAAGCTATCGTAGTTGGTGCATAAGGCGCACAGTATGAATGTCAAATGTTATCGTTAACAGCTGTGTTCGGATGGCGAAACGACTCTCTCACCGAGTAAAACGATCTCAGAGCTGCGAGTGGGTGGTCGTCAAAACATTGCTGACGATTATTTCTGTATCAACCTTGAACTGAGTTACTTTAGTTATAACATTTGTGTTAACTACCATCTTCCTATGCTATCGTTGGAGGGTGTTACAAAATATAGTGAACATTATGATAGGTAGACAGACACTATAAATCGAACATAATATGTACAACTTGAAGGCTTTGCCTAATAAGGCAATCAATGTATATTGTTGTTTCTTAGCAAAGATGTTGCTAATGAAATTATTTTTTCGCTTTATAAGCTACTGCCAAAAATGGCAACTTTATCGTTTAGAGTAATCTCTTCCAAGCAATCATCGAAATGTACGTACTACGATTTTATTAGATAAAGACCGGAGATGAAGAGAAATGTAAATAAGAAAATACATTCTTAAGCTTGATGTTAACCAACGATGTGGTCAAAGATGGAGCACGATTACCTAGAAATAACCTGTTCACTCTAGATTTGTACATTTCGTAAAACTGACTCCGCTAAATATATTTCATAAAAAATGTGGAGTCGAAGCGCCTTGTATGCAAACAGGGAATTTTCATATTGTCACACTTAAAGCACAATAACACGTAAAATTATTTTAAAACTACTTTAAAATAATATAATATCATCTTCGGTAGGGGTTCGCTATTTATCCCGATAGACTATTTACTCACACGAAAAATGAAAATTCTTGCTTAGTCGAAATTGCAAAAGACAAAAGAACTTATTAGCTGGTTTTTAGCGGGAACGCGGAAGGAGTCGTGTCGCCCCGGTGTATTTTTTTCCAAAACTAGTGTTTTGTCGAGTGTTTATGCTTTAAAATGGTGGTGCTTCATTCATAAAGTGCCGAATCACAAGCGCGAGTGTGGGAAAATGATATAATGTGGTGAACCATGACTTTTCGTGTTGCTTCCAAAACTCCATCGAAGCTTTATAATAAAGTCGCCACAACTTTACTAAAACATGACTGGACTTGACTGACACGGACTGTACTTGACCAAGACTGGACATTGACTATAACTATAACAACTTATTTAACCTTTGAAACTTGAAAATATGAAACACTTGACACTGGCAAATGCTCAAAATGCGACGCCAAAACCAATGAAAAAAAAAACTTATTAGCTAACATTGTTTCTTATGATTTTTTTTTAAAGTTGTAGTTTTCCCAATTTTTCAAATTCAGATCAAAAAGCCTTACCTACTTGATACCGAGTCTTCTCGTAGTAACAGAGTTTTTTAATTTAACACTTTTACATAACAAGACGCGAATAGATTTTGGCATGAGAACAGCCATTAATCTCAATTACTTTACGTAGAGTTGCATTCACAGAGCATCCATTAGTTGTACGTGCGTGCAGTTCAAGACAATTTTTTTGATCACAGTGATGCTCTTAAAGCTCACCTTTTATTTCTTGTACTTCTTGGCAACATCGTCAAATAAACAAAACTTTAACTAACAACAAATCCAAGTCATGCAACTTGGGTAAAAAAGAGGCTTGCAATAAATTAAGTTTTTGTGCTGTGAAGTGTTCAGTTAACAGCACAGGGTATCCGCTTAACGAGTCTTCAGAAATGATAAGTGATTACATTTTTTTTTTTTTGTCTACAATCACATTCTATCCTGCTTTTGATGTCCCTCACCTACGAAACATTCTGTTATACGTCACACGGTTATACGAAACGAAAACTTCTTAGCGTTTAAAGGTAACACCGGTGTGCTTGTGAGCTTAGCGAATGGTGTTCAGAGAGTTCAATAATTACGGCTCCAACTCTACCTATTTAAATAAAGCAGCATCAATGGACTTTCAATTAGAACTGATGTAAGATTGATTGACACGGCTTGGGCGATGTAGATACAACGTGGATATTCAATTGATGAAATAGACGAATGGTTTTTAAAACCATATTGTTTTTCGTTGGTAAATTTACAAATTAACATAGTGTTGGAGTATTACTACTTTTCCTGAGTTGAAAATGCAATTATTTCCTGCAAATACTTATAAATACCTAGTTTTTTTAACACGTTTAAGTCAGTTTGACCACCAACTCGCCTGATGCTAAGCGATGATATGATGTGTGTGATTAAGTATTCACACACATCGCTCACATATAAATAAGTACTAATAATGTAACACTTTTACGGCGTGACGGCGCGAGTCATCGACACCAATAGTGATTGATGTAAGCCAATTATAAAGATCAATGTAAACACCCCTCCCCCCGTGGCTAGAGGGGAGGGACACGTGCCAACTGGGGCAGCTATGTCAATATGGGTCATCAACGGATCTAGGAAGCTGGGATGATTTACACGTACCACACGCGCCGGTCTGCACGTATTGTGAACACTGTCGGATCAAAAGCTGCAACTACCGCACTGTTTTAATGAAAGCCGTTCTGTGGTGTTATCGGCGGTCACGAAAAAGTTGCACTACCGCGAACATTGCACGGGCGAACGATATGCGGTCGTGTAGCTTTCAGTGATAACCTAAGTTGATCGGTAATAAGAACAGACGGGCTCTACACCACAGGATGATGATATAGATTACTATACTTATGTCTGTATGCTTTATAATAGAACATAAAACAAAGTAATGTGTGAGAGACTCAAATACACAAGATCAAACATTTTGGTGAATCATACAACAGTTAGTTGAAATCTGAATCAGGCCAACTTGAGACTGGCTTATGTTTTTATACAAGTTATTATTATTATTTAGCCCATTTTGTCCCACTGCTGGGCAAAGGCCTCTCTCCCCCCTTCCACGCCTCTCTGTTGTGTGCTGTTGTGGTCCACTTACTGTACTTTATACAAGTAAATTAAGAAAATTAAAAAAAAACACGAATGCACAGATTTTTTTTTAATTTATTGCCTATGTCACTCAGGATGATGTAGGGATGGATTCTAACGATGCCTCCTACATCCAAATATGTTCAGGCTTTTAAAGGTTATGGTGGAATAATAAAGAAACACACCTACATACAGTCATACATACACGAAACCTGAAAACATTCTTGTTTTAGGGTAATCGTGTAGAATCAAACCAGTTTCAAGATGTTTTTTTTAATGGTTGACAGGCTAGATGTTTGATCACAGCTCACCTGATGTTAAGTGAAGGTGTGGTCGAAGATGCTAAAGCACACCTAACCTGGAATGGAACTGACTCTCAAATGAGGCTGCCGGAACACAGCGTTAGATGCTTGGCGGCAGATTTTCACCTTGATGGTGGCTAGCCAGCCGAGTACTAGAAAGTACGCTACCACTATGCTATAGTTTCCCTACGATGTTTTCCTTCACCGGCAGCTCAAGCTCATTGTTGTTTGAACAAAACGCTGTCTTTTGCCCCCCGAGAAGCATACCAGCAGTCCAGCAGTGGTAACGGTTCATTATGTTGATAAAGTTTCTTTCAATAAAATGCGGGTGGGATTGCATTTTAGTGGTAATGTATTTTTTAGCCTTTCGAAGGTCAAGACCTTCCCTACCTAACCAAACTTTTTGTTAATCGGTATAACAAACGTTTGAAAGGTAGTTTAGAATTTCAGATGTTTTGCGCTTAGTGAAACCATTGTTAGGTTATTTTAAGTTCTCTTTTAACTTATTGTATTAGTGCAGCAAGGACACCGGCGTTCCGGAATTAGAGCCGACGTTTCGGTAGCCGGAGAATGCAATGCGAGCACTGAGCCACCGGTGACTCAGCGCGCAATGTCAGCTTGGGATGTAAACAGACGGCATTTATCTTCGGTTGGACACCCGATTCCTTGGAATGTTTGAGCCGATTAGTACTGTGTGTACTATGTGGTGACCACCGACTAATCAAATTGTAATACGAATAGAGCTTTGAAATTAAGGGTCAGTGTGTTATTTTGTTGCAGTATAGTGATAGCAAATACGGAGTCTGGAGTCGCGTGTTCGATTCTCGACCGGGGAAATGTTGAAATGATACATTTATGTTGTATCTGCTTTCATTTTTGGTGTATTGTATTATTTGTCTTGGACCAAATACAAGTTTTTGTGTGCTTTTCTTGGCATGCTCCCAAATTGTAAGAGTTATTTTATTTATGATTTTGTAATATTTTGTTTAATATTGACATAGTACCTCGAGGGGCGCTTGGCAAATGCCAAAAAAAATTTTTAAATTATTATTTTAACAGGCTTGCGTTAGACCGCCATCTCGCCTGATGAGAACTAGTTCCATTCCAGGCTATGTGTTCTTATCATCGCCATCACTTAACATCCAGGTGAGCTGTGGTGAAACACCTAACCTGTCAACAGTTAAAAAAAGCACAACAAGACATGGAAGAGGCTTTCACTCGAAGTTAGGGGGCCCGAAAATTACTGCTCTTTTATTCTCTAATGCTGTACATAAATCGGATGAACTTGTGATTAAATAAAATTAACGATATATCGTTTTTTTTGTTACCAATAGGTTTGCTGTTCTCTTCTTATTTCTGTTTTTACATAGGCTATTTTATTTATTTTCAAGTGGTACCTGAAATAAAGCTAGCAGTGGCTTGGGTAGCCCACATCGGTGGCCTCAATAACCGCTACCGGTGTTCAATATTAGCCTATGTGTAGAAGATCAGTGGGCCGCATTTTTGGCAGGTCACGCGCGCTATGTGCCCGGGTTAAATATAGCACGAGCAGTCGAGCCATCAACCGAGTTGCTTCTCCAGAGATCATTCTCTTACAATGTCTGCAACTTTTCGTTATGATGCAGTTCAATGTCAAGTGCATTGGAAGTAGCGTTCAATGAAAAGTAAGGTTTATAGAAAAGGCTTCAAAGAAGTTGAAACGAGAACTCTGGAACCAGAGACATGGCTAACTATCACAAAGCCAAAAAAAGTGGGCCTTCCTATCCTCTCCCGTCTGTTTAATAAGTAACGTGTTTTCTATTCTTGTTTGTCTGGAAGAAATCACTTTTAGCGATAATGTCGCGACTTGAGACGCACGCTCATAGATTATTTTGTTTACTGTGATTTTTTTTCTATTTCTTTTGTGCACTATAAATAGTTTCTATCTAGATAGATAAACATTTTTTATCGAGCAAATTACTTTTACATTACTAAGTTATATAATTTATCAATAAGTAAATTTGACAACACTATACAAACAACAGAAAGAATTTAGCGGAATTCCTTACACGTTTTATCATAACATGTGTTGAAATCTATAAGGGTGGGAGAAATTATAGCAAGTTCGGCTTGCGTGGTGGTGGTTATACAAAAACAAATTATAGGTACTAAAACAAGGTATGTATTATAAGTATGTATTTACAAAAACAAAGTATTTATGTAATCTATCAGTTATCTGACTTCCATCACACAAGCTCTGCTTAGTTTGGGGCAAGATGGCGCTGTGCCCTACTAAGTCCTACGATATTTATTTATTTCTTATATTTGTATACGTAAAATCTCAGTTAAAAATGTTTACCGAGTCAAATAAAGTCGTCAAAAACTACATATTATATTTGTATCTACCTACTTACGCAATTGCAATAATACGTGATAATGAATAAAATTGAAAGTACAAGTACCTATATTATTTGGTAGATCGAAACTGCAATCTGTTTGACAGATGATTGTCGAGATTAGGAAGTTTATTTGATGCAATTTTCCGAACAAGCGCAGAAATGCGAGTTACTTATACGGTTCCGTCATGATGGAATGACTTTCACTGTTTGACTGTCGCGAAACAAAAATGAAAGTAAATTTTAATAATGAATGTAATTCTTATTACGTTCAACTTTCATAAAAGCATAAAACACAAAATATTGATCCGGAAAAGAGATGTGAAGCTCTCACTTCAAAATTAACGAAAATAAATATAACGCGTGGGCGACTTCGCCGAAATTTAAGCGCGAGTGGATGGAAACGAACTTAAATAAATAAATAATTAAGGCTTAATTATTTCACAGCTTCCATTTTGTATCTTTTTACGTATGGAAAAATCGCCACAATTTTTTTTTATGAAAACTATAAAGATACAGGTCATGTCTTTTTTTAATATTTTAATACAAATATTACATGAGCACCAACATTTTCTTTGCTTTACTTATTTTTGATGACATTGTGGGCAGGGGAGGGATTAAAATCCGATGAATAGTGATTCTGTTAGCAATATTGGTTCATATATACGAAATATATGAAAAGAGTAAGAACTTTGCTCACTTTAGCTAACGGGGTAGAGGTAATTGAAAATTAAATTCTACTTGCGTAATAACTGAACAACATTCAGAAGAGTTATCAGAACAAAAACCAGCCATCACCAAAAACGTGAATTCGAAGTAAAAAGTAACGACCATTGTACAATATTGAAAAACGGTGAAAGTTGTCGGAAAATGCGGCCTAGTTGCAGCGCTCGGTACTGAGGGCCATTGTGCGCGAAAGAAAAGATCGTTAATATCGCGATAAAGTATGGTTGTGTAATAGTTTTGTTTTTAGTGACGATTGTCTGTTTGTCTAGTGTGTGGGGTCCTTTCAGTATTGTTTTGTTGTTTTGGCTGGTAATTTTATTTGTTTGCCGTGATGGTTACGTATTATTTTTATGAAAAGAGTGGCGTACAAGCTGACAGTCTGCATATTGATAGGCGGTAACACAGCTCTGTCGATGCTTTGCCAGCTGGAAGAATCGTTAGCAACGCTTTTATCTGTAATTTTGTTCTATGTGAAAGTTATGTCTGTCCTGTTAGCTCATTTGGTAAAGTTCTGCTTTGAGAGCGGAAGGGCGTGAGTTCGATTCCCACTCAGGACTAATTTTTGTGTGATGACATACATGTTTGTTCTGTGTATGTATTTACAAAAGAAAATTATTTAAGTATTCTGTCTGGTTCCCATAGTAGAAGCTTTGCATAGTTTGGGGCTAGATGGCGCTGTGTGAAAATGTTCATCAATATTACATTTATTTATTTATTTAATGAGAAAACGAGACGCTTTCCTGATGGTAAGTGATAACGCATGCCCATGCCCATTGCAGCGAAACACAGAACTTTCAGTAGCAAGACAAAGTCTAGGGCACGGGTGCTTTGGCGCTCATTACTTTGAAACTTGTGATGGTCAGCTTCGACAGCCCTGTAATTTCGCGAGATGCGGAACTGCTTGGCGGTAGAATATCTGGTACTGCGGTGGTAACTATGTATCTTGTAAAACTATATACGTATTTGTCAACTAGGTAGAAAGTTATCGGTATAACATCACACCAAATTATTTTCTACATTTACGGTATAAACAATTGCAAGTGCAAAACAACAATTCATTACGATTTATCTCCATTAAAACCCGTAGCAATTAAATTAGTATAAAAAAAAGCAACGTCTAAATATAGACATAGCGTACTTATTTAATAAAAATATGTCTTACCAATTACACGTCAACTGACTGTAATGATTGCGTCGTCATAAAGCCCATTTTAATCAAGTGGTTGGTCATAACGGTACAAAAACATGCCTCCGCCGGGCCTCTACTTAAAAACACATAAAATTACACAACGTCTTAACGAGCGTACAGTTTGAATATGATTCACGCAAGAAAGCCATAATTACATTAATTCTAGAGTATCCGCTTTACAGTTCAGCTGGAACAAAAAAATGATAAATCAATTAACTGGACCAAAGAAACGAACACGGAACTTAATCATCAATATGGCAATTAGAGACGCGGAGCGCGAACTGCCGACGTTTTCATACGAATTAACGTGCCTGTGAGAGTTATCAGCACATAAAAACTATCTCTGCGTTACGCGTCTTTCTCCGGAGCTGGAAATTAACAAAATTGAAACTTATTTCGTTTAAGGTAAAGCTCAATTTTTCGCTATCATGCATAATCCCATCTCACCCACTGGATCTACTACGCCAGCGGCCCAGAGCTTCGCTCCGGCACTTCAAGGAGCTGGGTTGGCTCGGGTAGGCGCTGGACAATACACAATACACCCCAAGCGGGACGTCAGTGCAGGACTCACCGCCCACTTCGAATAAGAATCAGCTACATTATTGTAGCGAGGATAGCCCATTGGTTACTGTGGTCGGTTCACAAGACGAAGGGCGTAGGTTCAAACACAAACGATAAGCAAAGGAAAACATCGAGAGGAAACCATAGCATGGTGGCAGGGTACTTTCTAGTACTCGAGTACGCTAGTTACTACCACCCTCAAGTTGAAAATCTGTCACCAAACACCTGACGGTGTGCTCCGGCAGCCTCGCTTGAGAGCCAGTTGCGTTCCAAGCTAGGTGTGCTTTACCATCCTCGACCACACCGTCACTTAACATCAGGTGAGCTGTGGTCGAACACCAAGCCTGACAACCATAAAAAATAAAATTGAGTGTCTTACATCAAAATTATGCTTTAAATTAATCTATACTTACTAAATTGTAAAGAGTAAGAGGTGCATTGATTTTTTTATAAGGCTGATAGAGTTGACACGTGATAAATTTTTTTCACAGATAATTTTAAAGCGATATTTTTCAATTCCCGGAACCAGCATTTGATGTAGAACGATAGCGTGCGCAGTTGAATATAACTACGACGTCAACACCTCAGTACAGAAGGCAGTTTCATGGTTACGCGAAATAGTCAAAACATCGTTGATATCCATCAAAAATCTGACATTGAGATTAACATAAACCGAATTTACTTTTCACGATGATCTAATACGCCCGGAAGCTGCACCACACTCATAAATCTATATTTGTGTCGTATAAATACATACAGACATAAAGAACGTCTTGTAAACACATACGTCGCATCGTAAATAAAATCCTTGGCCCTTTCAGAAAGCATGACGAGCGTCAAACACCAAATGTGGTAGTGAGGAAAAATCAAGAGCACAGATTCTCCTGGACTTTCTTCGTGGACGTGAGATAGAGAGGCAGTGACATCCCGGCACTAACGAGTGAATGAAACAGAAATAAATTGCCGCGCACTTCGCGTCGGTTAAGGAAATCGCGAAAGGTCGACGCACCAGTTTTACGCACTCATGCGCAGTTTGGCAGAAACTCAAGACAGCTTTTTGCACGTGCCGGAATTTTTTTGGGAAACACGCATTGGGAATTTTTAAGTGTAAGCACCGCTCAAATGTACCTTTTATACTATTTTATATAAATCCTGAAAAAAATATCGGAATCAAGTGGAGAAATTTGTGACATAGAACATGGAATCAAATATTGCGTAATATGACAGCCCCGTTGCACATTGGTAGTTTGGCCTGCAGAGCTGCAGAGCGATTCCCACTCAGGGCAAAACATTTTGTGAATAAACAAATGTATGTTCTGTGTCTGTGTGTTCTGTATGTATTATAAGTATGTATTTACAAAAAAAAAAAAAGTATTTACGTATTCTATCAGTTATCTGACTTCCATAGTACAAGCTCTGCTAAGTTTGGGGCCAGATGGCGCTGTGTATAGTCCTACGATATTATTTTTATTATTTATTTATTGTTATTTATGTAGAAATGCCCAAAAATTACTAATTTAATAAATGTTTATTATATTCTGAGTAAATATGTAATAATGCTCTAATGATCGATCAAATATTTGATCGTTTCTGGCCTTTGCACAGCAGTGCGCTCTAGGGCTGAAAACAAACAATAACAACATTTGATCGACGCAGCTGTAGTATTTCAGTCGAGAAACAAAGCATGGGCGCGGTTACGTCACTGTGGAAGTTGTAAATAAAGGGCCAATAATGCCATATGGCGCCCGGGCATGACTGATTGCAATGAGGAGACATTTCTAAAAATCACGCTATAAATATATGTATATCGTCTTCCTTGACGTACCCGTCAACAGCAAACGAGCACGAACATGACGGGCAGAACCAATATCAGTCTTAGTTTTTATCCTCGTACGGCCGCAACTACAGCGGACAATAGAGGAATGTGGAAAATGTTTGCACCATAAGTTAAAATTGTAACACAGATATAATGTTACGTAAAAGTCGGAATACTTTTTGGTTCTAGAATTTCGCGATGTATTTATGTGACAGATAAAGAGCCATATCGATTAGCGGAAATGGTAGAATCAAGGAGTCTACATTTATTTTTAAGGCAACATAGTTTCTTTACTAGCTTTTTTAAATTTGCACTCGAGTCCAATCTGGATAGATAGATCAGCACGATACCAAAGCGGATGGCGTACGAAGAGTGAGTGAGTACTCAGCTCGGGACAAAAAAAAGCTGTTGATGATGAAGGTAAAGCATTTCTGTAATGTTGCATGCGATCATCATCCTATCATTAATGCCGAAATATGCGTTTTGTTGTTACTTTAGAATAAACAAACAGTCAAGCAAAAAATCGAAAAGTCGAAAATTGTGGATAGGGACTCTTCCCTATAAACGGTTTACGCAACGTTATGGAATTAGCTCCCTGTTTATAAATTACGAAACCGGCTCCCGAGGTAATTTCTAACAATAGCGATCAATAAGTGGCCTATTTCCACCGCTTTCGAAGCTCCTGCAGCGGCTGCAATTGACCCACTTCAGCGCTGAAAGCGATATATTTGGCGCAAGGCATTCGTAGTGCGGCGAACGCTCGGGTTACGACCGGGGGGAGGCCTTGGTCGCGGGTGACAGTGGAAGCGGAAGCGGGGCTGTGGTGACAGACAGGGGTCGGGGCGTGGGAAATAGCCGGAAACTGTCACAGGAAGGTCTTCAGCAAGTGCGTGCGAAATTTCTGGAATTTGTAGATACAGTATGATTGGGCGTGGTGAAACTTTGATATCAAATGGCACGGGACTGATCTTTGAGTTCAGGATAGCAAGCTAGCTAAAATCTCTTGCTTCATATATATACAGTTATGGGCAAGTGATTTAGTGTGACGTATCATGTATTTTCGTGTTTAAAATTGCGTATAAGTTTCTGGTAAAATCACCACTACTTCATCAGGACGTGGACTTGACTGTGACTTACTATATGTAACTTTTACTTGATTTTATCATGAGAAACTAGATCATTTGAGATGTAGAATGCACAAAGTGTGATGCCAAAAACTTTAAAAAGTGGGCCGTGGCTTCTTCCTGGCTATGCGCATGGCTTCAATTGTTATTTGGCGAGTAATGCGAGTCGAGGCGGGAGATTTGTTTGGTGTTTCTGGGCTCCGACTCACTGCCAATGCTACTATATGTTACTGACTAAAGCTCTCAAGCTTATGATATTTAACAACAACTTTACTAACTTTGATCTTTTTGAGTAAAATAAAAAACTTTACGCATATTCACGTAGCTTAGAGGTAAAATTACAATAATTTTAGTTATTTATAATTAATTATGAATTTTAGTTAATTGTAGGTACAGATAAAAATGTCAAAATATCCAAGTGCTAAGCCAAGTGCGATTCCAACTCGTGTTTTGATCTACTACAACAAAATACGTATATTTGTGTTAAAGTGGATATTGAACATCTTAAATAAGTTTTTTTTAATTTACTTCGAAATTATTGGCGTAAGTAATCTGACACGCACTTCGTCGGTTAATATTGCTCATTGTTTTATTTTATAGTTTGGAAATTTGGACTATAGCGTAGTACATGAATATTGGGCAAATATTTAAAAAACAAGTTTCGTTTGAAATTCCAATTTTTGTAAGTAGAGGTCTGTTTGGAAAAATGATAATCAAACACAAGCCGACTAAAAAAACTCGAGACAAACCGTGTCACCAACATACTTGAGATTACGTCGCTTCTCTCACAGACAGAAGAATATAATATCTAAAATGACTGACAACCGCACAGTACAATTAGTTATCTATTGATTGAATCTTGCTTTCTACGGCTTGATTGCCAATAACCGCCATTTGTGTTAGCCACGACTTTATGTTCTGTAAACACACGTTTGGTTTGAAAGCTGTCCATTTTACAGGAAATTAAAGTACAAATGGTTTTTTGTTTGTAGAAAGCTTTACGACTATTTATTACATTACCTGTAAATCTAATCAACTTTCTAAGTATTTATGTATGTATTACTTTGATGTTTATGATTTCAGTTTCTGTTTATCACGTAAAATGCAACATACTGATTGACTTATTACTATATAAGGACAGGGCTAATGGGCATTCACTTTTTTTTATGTTCTTTTTGTCTGGTTGTTTGTTCTGTATGTACATATTTACAATAGAGACTTGGCCAAACGTTTAGAGGCGTCAGATGACTAGAATGCTAGCATCTACGTTGGTCAAAAGCTTAGCATTGCCATCCAGCATGGCAATGCTGCCAGCATTTTTTGACAGCCCCGTTGGCTCATTGGTAGTATATCTGCCTTGAGAGCTGTAGGGCGTGGGGTCGATTCCCACTCAGGGCAAACATTTTGTGAATAAACAAATGTTTGTTCTGTGTCTGGGTGTTCTGTATGCATTATAAGTATGTATTTACAAAAAAAAAAAACAAAGTATGTATGTATTCTATCAGTTATCTGACTTCCATCACACAAGCTCTGCTTAGTTTGGGGTCAGATGGCGCTGTGTGTATAGTCCTACCATATTTATTATTATTTATTTATTTATTTATTTATTTATTTATTCATTCTGGTCACGTTTCCTTCCTCTGATGGACGTTTAAATTAGGTTGTTTTTGTAAGTTTGTATGTCTATATTACATTTACAATAAAATATATCTAAGTATTCTAACAGCTAACTCGTTCCTATAGTAAAAGCTTCGCTATTTATTTATCCTACCGATATTATAAATGCGAAAGTTTGTGAGTATGAATGCATGTTTGTTACTCTTTCACGCAAAAACTTCTTAACGGATTAGGATGAAATTTGGTATGGAGGTAGCTGACACGCTGGATTAACAGATAAGATACTTTTTATCCCGAAAACATGTAGCAGATAACACCGCGGAGCGTAGCTAGTTATTATACAATTAAAAAAATCTTTCTATTCCGTGAGGTGTACGATTGTTAAGAGATTATCTTTACTAGAAAAGCCAGAAGATGTACCTAGTTGCTTCCAAAACATTCAATACAGTTTTCTATCTGTATGTTCCAAACACAGTATGTATGTATGTACAAGATACAAGTGCCGGGCGATGCTTGCCAGGCCGCGCTGTAAATCACTTGACGAAGATAACATCCATTCAACAAACTATTTACAGTTTGACTTCCAACCAGGCGAGTCGTCTATTTTCTCCTACTAATCAAGAGTTTTCTTTTTTACAGCGATAATGTCACGAACACAACATGTTTGTTGTGTTATTTGTGGGTCTGTGTGTCGCAACGCGTGGCCTTGTGACACTCGACTTTTTCTAAAGAGCTTTTACAATTCCATACACAAAACATAATTAATGAGATTCTATTATTGTGTTTTTGTCGTGTTTATGTGTCGTATTTTTTAAACTATATTTTATATAGCCACGTAAAGTAGAAAGAGGGACCGAATGCTTTTACCCTGCGGTGGGATAGTCTCGGCTGAAAATGAAATAAATAGAATATAGCTGGAATTACTGCTTTAAAAAGTAATGTGCGTTACCGGTAGAACAGATGCTTACTGGTGAGGCCTAGGCCCTATGTGCCATTTATCAGATTTAAATTGAGAGATACTAATTTTGCAATGGTACATAGATTTTCTGGTATCCCCAACAGTTATGTCATTAACTCATCTTAAACTTAAAAATAACGCCACTTTTAAAATCATTACAAACTGAGTGATTGTCTCTCCGGCAGTTCACAAACTATTCGATGTGAACATGTTCGGCGAGCTTTGGTTCGATGATGGATGCAATGTCATGTTTAACACGCGCGGGGGCCGTGTGTCTCGGACGTAAATAACGTTGCATAATTATAGTGATTCGGGAGTTAAAATTAGGTGAACTTCTGGTCGGTTAGTGAATGTGCAGGTGAACATACATTGAAATTAGATACGGAGCTTTCAAAACCTTTCTATCTGATCAGAAAAATCGAATCAACCATGAACGGCATGCATAGCAATATTTGTTATTGTAAAATTATATTTAAAAAGTAAGACATAACTCTCTTCTATTAATTTAATTTTAAATATACAAATTTGAAAAAAAATAAAAATAAATGCAACTTACCAAAAATAGCAAAGTGAAAAGGCGCAATCCTGAAAACTACACCACTAGTAATATCGCCTAACAAGCAATCGAATCTAAAGATCGATTACTCGGTACTGCACTGATTGATAATTAAAAAAAAAATAAACCATAAATTATGGCTATATTTTTTAAATTAATTTTTTTCATGTCATAATTATGGCGCGAACCGATCTGCGCGGGACAGCGGAGCGGACTGCGCGTACCGCCGCCTCTGACGTCACCACGCCAAATATAGTACCCCCTGCATTTTCCACCTCAGCCCCCCTATTTTCATCGGGACAAAGTTTACTTTGGCTTGTTCGGTGGTGCTACTAATAGTATACGGCACATGTGAAAAGTTTTCATGCGGCTTTCCTCTGTTTCCTTCGCCATAAGGTTTATTTCAGCGCGTTCGAAGTCGTTTGAAAGCGTTTTGATGCGTGAAAAGTCCGGGCGTGTTATTTTTGCCGGCGAGTGTTGCCGCGCGTGGAGAGTGACTTTAAACGGCAATATTGCGCGTGCGCATCTCTCGCTTTGTTCAGTATTTACTGGGCACTCCGAGGGCCCGGGCAGTGGGTATGTAGGTGAACAACCTATGTACACTCCCTACGCACGTGCGAGCTACTAGAAGCGCGACGTAACCCTGGAGTAAACAAGAGCTGCAGCGTAACTCTAAACTTTTGTTTGCCGTTCGTGAAGGAATCTCTTTATGTTTTCTAAATAGCTGATACCTGACCATGCAGAACGTATTTGTGATATTCGTATGGATTTCTTTAATTTCAATGATAAGGAGACTTTCGCAATAGACCGTGCTAGTCTTCGAATGAACCGTTTGTATGTTTGTTTGTTTATTTACATGCCAATACATTGCCAAAATAGTAATCTTCCGTCAAACGCAGTGATTAAAGGTGAAGACAGCACCAAGTACAAACTCCGAGCAAACATTTCTTTTTAACCCTGTGTTTTTAACTTATGTTTAGAATAAAAAACCTAAAAAATATCAGAGGTTTTTACATGGCTTAACATCTCTACCGCTACCCTTAACTCAGCTTACAATCAGCAAGTAGCGCATGATTGAAAAAATAGTCGTATCGTACTCGAAAGCTCTGCCTACCTTTATAAATAGTTTGAAAACAATAAATTGTATAGTTCAGGTATTCGGAGTATGTTCGGTGTTTACGTGGGACGAGTTTATATGCTTCCTTTGCCGTGTTGTCTGTAGTTCACTTTATAAAAATATACCGCTTTACCGCATGTCTGATCGTCACCGAAAACCCCGGAAATTAGTTTCGTACAGTAGCTGTAACTTTGTACATATTTAGGTCAATTGAAATTAGAAGCTTGTTTATAGAATTATAAACAAAATTGATAAATAGATTATCAAAATTTTGGCAGAAATGGATTTTTTTCTGTGGTATCAAAAGTGGAGACTTGCGCATGATTATTATATTTTTAGTATATTTAGGACGCAATAAAGTAGGTACTGTTTATCACTTGTTTACTTATAGTATATTACATTATCATTGTACTTTTTAGAATTTAAACATTGTGACTGAATTTATGAATGAGGAGATGAGGAGATCCGTAGACGAACCAAAGTTACCGACATAGCCCAACGGATTAGCAAGTTGAAGTGGCAGTGGGCAGGGCACGTAGCACGCAGAGCTGATGGCCGATGGGGCTGCAAAGTTCTGGAGTGGAGACCACGGACCGGCAAGCGCAGCGTAGGACGTCCACCCACAAGGTGGACAGACGACCTAGTAAAGACCGCAGGAACGCGCTGGATGCGAGCCGCTTCGAACCGGTGTTTATGGAAGTCAATGGGGGAGGCCTATGTCCAGCAGTGGACGTCCTACGGCTGAAATGATGATGATGATGATGACTGAATTTAACATTGTTTTAGAATATGATATGGTAGGTACTTGAATTTGACATTTAATAGGCTATTTGACTCTATTAACAATATGATACAAATTGATATAATCCTAATAAATTGCAGCGTAAAAAAGCATATTCATATATTTTAAGACTAAAACATGTTTATTTTGTGCAATAAAAACGACAATAAAATTTATTCATTTTGAGTTTTGGTCACGTGATGTGAAACACTCTGTGATTGGTAGCAACTCTGATGACGTCACACCAAAGTAAAAATTCAAGAAAACAAACAAGCTTTCGCCTCGTTTAGCTTGTTGTTTACTTTGGTGTGACGTCAGACGTGTCACGTGACCAGGGGCATGATCAAAATTGCATTATGGCGCGTTTTTTTCTCATTTAAACTTTCATAAGTAAATATAAATAGAAATTATTTAAAACTATTTCCCAATAGTAGTCAAATAGCCTATTTTGAATTTGACATGGTATTAAGCGTTATTTTTTTTATATTTTAAGTGATGAGATGAACGGTATGCTCTCCTGATGGTAAGCGACAACGCATGTCTACTACCATTGCAGCAATACAAGACTTTGTAGGTTTTACTTTGGCATATTACCGTATTAATTGATGTAAAATTTTGAGGCATACCTAAATGTATTTGATTTACTGTTTAGTCAATAAATAATTTGAATTTGCTCCAAAATAATTATGATTACTCTTTGGTAATGGCTTCTTTGCTCGTAGCTCTTTGTTGACAAACTCAAAGGATAATTTTAGTTCAGTTAAGCACAGGTACGTGATTGAATACAACAAACAGTTACACTGACAGTAACTACATTTCTAATAATATCCTAGTTACTAAAGTAGGTCTAATGTTTTCTGGATCTTATTGTCAAAAAGGAACATGTAACAAAAGAGCGATTTAGATTCATGTATAATTGCTCGTGTTTTTTGTTGCATGTGCTCGTAACACAGGACACATGACTTTCCCATCATTTGCGCATCAATAGCTCATTTTATTTTAATCTCACATGTGCTTATTTCACACCAACTTTTCTGTTTGGATGAAGGAGGGAACCACCATCGCATTTTCTCGGCCAAATTGAAAGCCATCCTTTAAAATGTTCTAGTTCCGTCACTTGGCTACATTCACAAATAACGTGTGTTGCAGTCGAGTTTTACAATGCGCATAAGTTTGTTTACCTCGCGGCGCGCGCGTAAATAGATCACAGAGTTTTATTTCCACCTGTCATGTCCGGCTCAATGGCGGTCGAAGACGGCGGCACACACACTACTAAGGCATGGCTTTGTGCCTAAGTTCACTCGACTTCGATATTGTTGCTCACATTGTTGCTCATGGCTTAGTAATGGACACTACCGGAGAAAGGTAAAGTAAATAGAACTTCACTTACCTAGCTTTTCTTTAATAAATATTGGGGGACATATCATACAGCGCCATCTAGGCCCGAATTAAGCGAAGCTTGTACTATGGGAATCACATAACTAATAGAATACTTTTTTTTTTGAACACTGGGTGTTCACAGAAGAAAAATCTATATTCGTCACACAAATATTTCTCTCGTGAGAATCAAACCCACGCCCCACATCTCAGAAAGCAGATCTAATGCCAAATGAGCTAACAGGGCAGTAATCAGTTACCACAATCATTCAACGAACCCAAATCAGTTTGTTTTGTTACTGTAAGTTCTGTCCCCAAGTGCTAGCTATTAATATAGTATGACATCCAATTTTGGTAAAGAAAAAATCAATTAAACAATATTTCCGTCCGTTGCCAGGCCGCCTGCTGACCTGCTGACTTCTCTCGCGAGATCTCGTGTCACCTGCAGCTGCTGATTGAAACACGTCCGTCTGTTGGTTGGCGCGGAGCACTGCCTGCTTCTATTATTATTGGCTCGCAAATCTTCACGAAATGCGAGCTAATAAATAAGCAATCCAATAAACATATCTCTAGATGTAATAAATTTCTTCTTTTTGGTCGGTACGCCCTTGACAGCGCGGTTGTGGTTGTCATGTGGTAGCGGTAGACTTGCCTTAACAGCCGTATAATCTTGCTAGATTTTGTTAGAATGCTACGGTACACACTACTACTTGGCGGTCAAACGCAAGCCTAACTAAGATTTAAAAAAAAGATTGATCTCTTTAGCAGGAGGTCGTCTAGGCAGGTACCACCGCAGCACCAGATATTCTGCCACCAAGCAATAGTGTGTAAATATTACTGTGTTCCGGTTTGAAGGGTACTGCAGCTAGCGAAATTACTGGACTGTTGAGACTAACCATCGAAAGTCTCAAAGTAATGAGCGCCAAAGCAGTGATGCCCTGGAATTTGTTTTGCTACTCAAAGTTTTATGCGCAATGGTCATGGACAGGCGTTATTTCTTACCATCAGAAGAGCGTCTCAATTGTATCATTACTTTCACGTAAAAAAGTGTTACAGGTCATACACTTACGCACGGGACAGTCCGCCGCAGATTTGATGGTCTAGTTGGTCTACATAGGAGACCTCCTACACGGTCTAGTGCCTTCCACTTTGCCCTGGACGACTAATCGCTCTATGGACGCGCTTCCTCGCCATGAAACGTGTCCAAAGTAGGTAGAAATGCTAGATTGCACGCTGGATAGACGCTGTCTGATGCCAAGTTATTGCTTTGAGCTACATTTATTAAAAAAAGGCGTAAAAATACAGTTAGTTCTATTCCAGGCTAGGTGTGCTTTACCATCTTCGACCACACCGTCACTTAACACTATGTGAATAAAAAAATTATCTAGGAAAATTGATATATTAGATACGTAATTTTTCGCGTCGGTACATAAACATTTTATGTACTTATTCATGCCCTAAGATATAATTAATAGAATCTAAACTACTTTATGTAAAATTGATTTAAATTCAAAACTACAAGCTTTTAGCGATAAGGCCGTCACTAGCACTAGCTCTTGATGTTCTTTTGTTGTCTGCACAAAAAATAATAGTTTACCTATCTGGCTGCGTTTTGTTAATAAATTGTTGGATTAGATGCATTCGTGAGTGTGGGAAAGTGGTATAATGTTGTGAAGCATTAGATACTTTTTGTAGTAAGCCTATTTATATACCTAATTAAATCAGGGGTCAACATACTTTTACTGTTTTTTACGATTACTGAGTTGTACCGATAGTAAGAGTTGTTCACGATGACGAATATAAATATAATCAGCCCCTTTCGGCTCAGTTTCGGCCCCGAAGCTTACAACCCCGTATAGAAGATGTGGGTAACAACGACACATCCTGCTAAAGCTGCCAACTCCATGCCCACAGCGCGATAGTGAGGCGAATGGTGCAACCTTGGCTATTTGAGGAGTTGTGACGAGTTGCCTTGTCCGGAGACGTCGGCGTCAGCATGCTTCCAGGTACGGCCATTGTTCGCTCAATGATGACGGGAAAATGTCTCTTTGTATGATTTGTTTACGCTTCGCTTTCCTTTGTTGTTGTTTACATGGCGCGTTACTACAGTGCGAGTGTCGGCTTGTTTTGATTTGTATGCCAAAGGCGTAGATACAGCTATGGTGCAGATGTGTGATTAACGACCACAGTTTTGATTCATCAATAGCCTTATTTGGGAAACTCGACGATCGTACTTTGGAGATTATTTTAAAAAAGAAATTAATGAATGACTAGTATGTAATTGAATTTTTTTATTGCGTAAATAAATAAATAAACACTACACACAGCGCCATCTGACTCCAAACTAAGCAAAGCTTGTGCTATGGAAGTCAGATAACTGATAGAATACTTAATTTTTTTTTGTAAATACCTAGGTACTTATAATAAATACAGAACACCCAGACAGTGTTATGATTTTGTTATTTTTAAATATGAATGGAAATTGACTTGTAATTTTGGTACTAACAAAAATATATTTGTATTTGTTTAGGAGGAAACAGCCATTAACTAAACATTTAAAAATGACAGAAAATTACACTGATTAAGGTCACAACGTGCTATAATGCTAGGCGATATATCGAGACGCGAAATAGCTTTACGCGGATCCAAAGGTACCGCTCACCCGAAGAAACTCCAAATCTATACTAGCGACTGACCTGGTGTACGGTGACCTTGCCTCCGGGCTGGTCGGCGACGTAGCCCTGCATGCCGGCCATGAGCACGGAGGCGCCGAGGAACTTGTTCAACAGAGCTCGCGCCTCGCTGTCCTCCGTCGTGTCGCCCTCTTGGATCACTGCCACCAACCATGCCCACCATCAATACACGCAACTTACTTACGAACTTCCCTATTCTACCATTTCATATGTACTTATAGTAAAGAATATATCTAAATATCAGATATCGATATTTTATCGATATATATTTTTATATTTTTTTATCGATATATATTTTGTAGCGATGATAGCTCAGTGGTTAGCGCGGTAGGTTCGCATGCCGAAGGGCGTGGGTTCAAACCCCAACAATGAGCTTAAGCTGCCGGTGAAGGAAAACATCGTGAGGAAACCATAGCATGGTGGTAGGGTACTTTCTAGTACTCGGCTGGCTAGCTACCACCCTCAAGTTGAAAATCTGCCGCCAAGCATCTAACGGTGTGTTCCGGCAGCCTCACTTGAGAGCCAGTTCCATTCCAGGCTAGGTGTGCTTTACCATCTTCGACCACACCTTCACTTAACATCAGGTGAGCTGTGGTCAAACAACTAGCTTGTCAACCATTAAAAAAAAAAAAAAAACTATGACGCTACAAATTTTATTCGCTAAGGTACACTGGCTATCCTTTAAAATTGAAATCCAAGGCCAGCATCGTATATCAGAATAGGTAGTAGTTACTGTATCTTTTGTATGAGAGTAAATTGTCACATATTTTGGTCGTACTTAATTCTAATAATAAAATAACAAATAATTTCACAGTAAAAATACTGTGAAATTATTTGTAAGCAGTTGACCACATCTGCCGGCAGAATTTCAGCTTCATAGGCCTCCACATCTCGGTGCCATTTTCCCTGTGATTAGTAAAGTAGGATCAATCTACAAATCGTAATTTACGATGAGGTTTATGAGACGTCCTCATTAACTTGTTGAAAACAAATAAACAACAATCAGGTGTTTGGCCGGACACCACGACTTTGAGAAAGTTAAGAACGAATTTGTCATTTACGTCTACGTTCTATCTACATCGCTGCAAAGTATAATTCTCTAACAGATAAATGGATGATTCGAAAATGTGATACGACCTAGGTAGAAAACTGGTACACGACGCAACAAATTGTATACGCCTTTATGAGAAAAGAAAATATTTCAGAGCAGATTAGCTTATAAAGTCAGCCTCACCGATATCAGCGTTCTTCATTCTCGTCAGTATATCCTGGACCCCCGTGACCTTCGTGTTGCTGTCTAGGAACGATCGCTCCGTAGTGACCGTCGATTCCTGACGTCCTCGCGTGACCCTGTGCGTGACCGGCTCCTGAGTGACGATCGTAGTCCTCTTGGTGGTGACGACGGGCTCTTGGCTCAGCACCATGGTCCTCCTCGTCGTGACAACTGGCTCCTGACTTATGACGGTCTTCTTGGTCGTGACGACGGGTTCGTGGTGTGTGACACCGGAGCCGTGCGTGTGTGTGCCGCCGGGGTGGTGGTGGTGCGTGGTCCTCGTGGTGGTGGTGCGGATGCCGTCCCCTGAGCGCTCGGTGGTGGTGGTCACCACGGTGTCGTCCACGGAGCACACGCTGTGCTCGCTGTCGGTCCGCGTCAGACCAGCTGGAAGACACAATCTATCAGTTTGATTTATCTAATGATATCAGAGGACAAAGAAGAAAGGGGGGAAAAAGATGAACAGACAGAAATTTCAATAAACATTAGCGGTGTACATACTTGTTCTAGGTATAACGTACAACCCGGAGTTGTTCAAGAAAAACGTGAATAGGTATTTCCTAGGCAAGCGTGCTCCATCCTCAGCCACATCGCGGCTTTCCATCAGGTGAGATCGTGGCCAAGCGCGTGCGTAGTTGCCTTGTCCGATGTAAAACAACGTAGTAAGTTATCGCAGTAGTGTGGCTGTCTACGCGGATCATTGCACCAATTATTTTGATAGAGAAATGTGCTCATTGAGTAAACGAAGTGGACCGTGGCATCTGCTCCATTTAATGCTCAACGTTTGCGCGAAACAAAAAGGAGCGAGTGGATGTGTCGTAAGAAAGAAATCGTGACTTACAAAACATTACCTACCGATCTAGCTGTTGCTTATCTCATAACGCCTGCATTGCACTCCACCGCAGCGGAGCCCTAAACTTACAAAGTATAAGGGCGTACTGTAGCCTTTATTACTAAACTAAAATAAACATAATTTGTTCAAATTGGCATGAAATGAAAATTAATAATATCACTTGATGATATATTTTGAAATTGTTTATTATTGTTAAAAACAGTATGATATATATTATGTTTAACTAAATTATTACCTAGCATACAAGAAAGAACTCCTAGCATAACATTGCATTGAATCAGTACCTATCTACAGCCCTGTTGGTTCATTGGAAGGGCATGGGTTCGATACCCACTCAGGACAAGCATTTTGTGATATAAACAAATGTTTGTTCTGTGTCTGGGTGTACTGTATATATCATAAGTATGTATTTACAAAAAAAAAGTATTTAAGTATTCTATCAGTTGTCTGACTTCCATAGTACAAGCTCTGCTTAGTTAGGGGTCAGGCGATGGCGCTGTGTGTAATGTCCTACGATATTTATTTATTTATTCAATAAACATTTCTGAATCTGAATCTGTTTAAGTTGGCGATCATGTAAAAGTCACGCGAGTGCGAACCTTATTGCGCGGCCGTACGATATTCGGTCGCGTAGTTAATTCAACAGCGCCTAGTATTAGTGGAAATAATTGTTCACAGTACGTTTCTATCGCATATTCTATACTTTATTCAGAAATATGCATCGCATTGTATCACTGCATCAGCGCTCATCACTTTCATTCGATTCTAAGTCTCTTTTACGCTAGTTTCCCTTCCGTTTCCTTTAAACCGGAACATTGTGTCGAAATTATATTTTTCTTTAAACTGAAGAGAGAAGTAAAGAGATCAAAAGGGCGCTGATAGCAAGAGATGAGACCAGCCTATGACCACTTTGAGTAACAAAAACAAAGTTCTTGGGCATCGCTGCATATTTTGATGTATGGTAAGTTTCATTAGTTCCGTGGCGTCAAGGTCGATGCGTATGGAGTGACGCTATGTACCTGGGGGCGCGTCGTCGCTGGAGACGCTGTCGCGCATGCTGGTGGTGCGCAGGATGAGGCCCGCCTTCGGGTACGCGCTGCGGTCGGACTTGCCGCTGTCATCTGCGACAATACAACATAAATCAATTACTTTCTGGCTCAGCAGTTCGGGGTACCTCACTTGCAGTATCAGCCAGCAAGTTCAATTACTCGGCAAGTAGATGTTTGTACATGTTTATCCGATTAAGGTTCCGTCCAAGATGCGCCGCGCCACCGCGTGCTTCAGAAGCTAGTTAAGTTCTTGGCTGCTAGAGGCCTTAACATTGACGATTTTAAACTAAAAGATTATTAAATTACTAGTAAGTAATTATGATTTATTTCACATTTTATAGTATTGACAATATTTTTATTTTGACATCTTTTGAACTACGCAACGGATTTTAATGCTGTTTCCATCAATAGACAGAGAGATTCAAGAGGAAGGTTTATATGCGTAAATACATGGTACACACACATTAGTATCTACATTGCACCCGTGCGAAGCCGGGGCGGGTGGCTAGTCTCTAGATAGTATAAAACAATATTTTTCATTTTTTTTTTTATTGACGTACAATTAGTTTTACTCTTATTTGAAATGATATTACGAAATTTGACTTGTAACTTTGGTGTTATCAATAAAATGTTTGTGCTTGTATATGTACATGTTAGTAAATAATTCCTTGTATGTACAATTGTATAAAACAGCATTTGTGTCAGTTGGGCGCCCTATTAATTGAATGACACGATTCCGTAACGATGAACTCGTGACGGGCGTTTAAGATTTTACTTCGGATTTTTACATTGTGAGAAAATCTTCTACTTATTTGTATTGTACCTCGTTTTTATAAACTGTCCCACAGCTGGGCGCGGGTCTCTTCGCTGGCCAAGTGCGGGTTAGCAGACTTCACACATCTTTGAGAACTTTTTTTAAACTCTCTTAGACTTGTAGGTTTCCTCACATTTTCTTAGCCGTTTGAAGTTATCACCCATCACTTAGAAAAGACAGAGGTGCGTGCCGTGGGATTCGAACCCAGGACCTCCAGAATAAAAGCCAGACGGTTTCCCAACTGCTGTAACTTAATACAAACACAAATATTTTACACCAATGTTACAAATCAATAGTGAGTGGCTGAACAGCAGGAATTACTACCCTGCTATTCTTAAATGAAAAGTGACAATGTAAACCCGCTTTCGTAAATGTAAATTTTATGTCATGAGTACGTTAACTCAATTACTTATGAGTTTCAATGAGGTAATTGTGCGGCAGAGTTGAAGTAACGCGGCGCGGGCTACAGCTTCGGCTCAGATGTGAATCTATTAACATTAATTAGTAGAGCTCTGAGACGCGCTGTTTCTAAACCAACAGCGCCGGGTGAAGATGGGAATCGCTGGTTTCTTTTTATGGCTCGCAGGCTAGTTCTGAACACAGCCATAGCATAAAATCAAGCACGAAAACGATACAAATATATAATCTATCACCAGCGGCCTTAGCTGTTGCGAGGCCCGGGGCGACAGATCATTGCGAGGCCCTCTTTCTTTGAGTCAGTTTTACTAAATAATTAGTTCGAGTGCTCGAGTGGCCGCAACATGCTTGCACTGATAATGAAACCGTGCGTTCAGCGGGGTGCGAGGCGTGAGATACACATACATATATGGTAAAGACGTTTTTCTACGAGGACGTGAGGCCCCTGCAAGAGCGAGGCCCCGGGTGGTTGTCTTGCTTGCCTCCCCCTAAGGCCGCCACTGTCTATCACAACTGCTATACCATGATTATTTATGTATTTCCTTTTTTTGCGTAATGTTTTTAATTATTTTGTGTAAAAATAAAATTATCTTATCTTAATTTTTGTTTAGGCTTCTTTCAGCAACGCTGTGTCAGTTTTTTTACAACTTTCTATCGGATACGCATCGCTTAAATTTTTTTATTTACACTAATATTATGACGAGGAAAGATTTGTATTTTTGGATTTTTGTATGTTTGTAACAAATAAACTCAAAAACTACTGGACCGATTTCAAAAATTCTTTCACCGTTGGGAAAATACTCTATCCCCGGATGACGTAGGCTACTTTTTATACAGGAACAACGCGAGCGAGACGACGAGGCGGCCGCTAGTTTTTGATAAATTTATAATGTTAGAACAAACTTTACGTGATAGTAAGTGACGCTATGGTCAAAGACAATAAGCACTAGACGATACGAGCATCTGGATAAGTTAACATTTGATATTCGATAACGCTAATAGAAAAATCCAAAAATGTACGGAATGGACATAAGCTGTCAATAAAGACAATATGTCGGACATAATATAAAAATTAATAAAAATGCCGCACATTTTTTACTTTTCTATTTGCTTTATCACGAACGTTACTTTATGTATGTAATGCGACGAACTAGACGCTCTCCTGATGGTAAGAGATAACGCCTGTCCATGACTATTGCAGCGATACACAGAACTTTGAGTAACAAAACAAAGTCCAGGGCATCACTGCTTTGGCGCTCATTACTTTGCTCATGACTTTCGATGGTTAGTCTCAACAGCCCAGTAATTTCGCTGGCTGCAGTACTCTTCAAACCGGAACACAGTAATGTTTAAACACTACTGCTTAGCGGCAGAATATCTAGTACTGTGAACCGATCACGCTTACCACTGAGCTATCATTGCTACAAAAAAATGATGATTTCAAAATGTTTACAGTGCTTTACAAGATATTTTCAACTCAAGGGGGATAACTCGCCAGGCGAGTTTTTTTTAAATCTTTGTCTGGCTAGGTGTTTGACTACAGCTCACTTGATGTTAACATCACCTGTAGTCTGTAGTCACTTAAGTGACGGTGTGGTCGAAAGTTCGTGCGCTAAGTGTAAGGATCAACTCTACCAAAAAAACTTCGTAAAGGGAATTTTGTGCAGAAAGCAAATGTACAGACAACATCGGATAGAATGAAGCGGAGGAAGAAAATAAAATATGCAGTGCAGATTCCATCAAGTATTTTAATGAAGATGATGATCTGGATGAGACCGCTCTTAGCTATAAAGCCGCCAGTATTAAGGCGTTTTTTTGTCACTGTATGTTATTTATGGTGCACACAACAAAGTGTTATGTTATGATAATGTATTTATACATCGTTTGCAAAAATTTTCTCAAATTATTTTATTATTAACTTGGTAAAAACGAAATTTCAAGAATTCGTCGGCCACCTGTACTAAGCGACAGCACATGTTTGCAAACACCGAAAGCATTTCCGAATCAATAATAAACACGGTCACATTTCATAAACCTCGGAGAAAATCCACAAAAATATTTGTACAGTAAGCAAAAAAAATACGTAATACGTAAAAAATATTTTTGTGTAACAAAACTCACTTTTAATTAACTGCAATATATCGACAAACTCCTGGTACATGTTTGCGGCGGCGTGCGCGTGCGGCGGGCGCGTGCGACCGACTGAAGCCTTCACTTGCGCCGGCGCAGCCTATGAAAGTTATTATGCAACGACGCCGTAACCGCCCGTAACGCGCGCGTGTGCGATCCCACCATTGACTTGTATTACGTCGTATGGACAAGGCAAATGGATCATTCTTAATTGCACCGACTGTATTGGGAGTTATTAACATTAGATACTGTATTTCGGTACTGCAGCTAGCAAAATTACAGTGCTGTTGAGACTAAACATCAAAGTCTCAAAGTAATGCCAAAGCAGCGATGCCTTGGACTTTGGTTTTCTACACAAAGTTATTATTATGTATCGCTGCATAAGTTATGGGTAGGTATCTCTCGTCTCATTACTTTTACATGATAAAAAAATCATCTTTGACAATTTTGTAATCTCATTCGCATCTTGCGATTTTTTGGTGAGAAGTTCTTGTATTTAAGCGATGGGAGGTAATTAGTAAAGAACAGTGCGGCGTTGTTATCAAAAGCAAGGAACGGGCCAAAAAATCCTGATTTTTAGAAAGCGATAACTTTTAGGTAGCGGGTTTACTGGAAACTACTACTGGCGCTATTACTGAATTACTGGATTTGCTGCCCATGTGAGTTCCCTGATTTTTTATTTTTTTATTTTTTTATTGTTGACAGTCTAGGTGTTTGACCACAGCTCACCTGATGTTAAGTGACGGTGTGTTCGATGATGGTAAAGCACACCTAGCCTGGAATGGAACTGGCTCTCAAGTGAGGCTGCCGGAACACACCGTTAGATGCTTGGCGGCAGATTTTCTACTTGAGGGTGGTAGCTAGCCAGCCGAGTACCTACTAGAAAGTACCCTACCACCATGCTTTGGTTTCCTCACGATGTTTTCCTTCACCGGCAGCTCAAGCTCATTCTTGGGGTTTGAACCCACGCCCTTCGGCATGCGAACCGACCGCGCTAACCACTGAGCTATCATCGCTACAAAATGCTGAATGAAATGCTGATAGATAAAATCTATTCGTAAGTGCCTTCAACTTCGTGCTCTATCGTAGACCACATCTTCGCTTAACGTCAGGCGAGTTGGCGCTCAAACGCAAGCTAATTGTAACAAAAAAAAAAGAATGTTCTTCTAGGTATATCCTTATTTTTGGTGTCTTTGGTTGTAACTCACATTGTCTTACTATTGGAAGTAAACACGGAAGGTGGGGAAAAGTTTGAGATTAAAATGTATTGTGGTTGGTCAGCACGCCATGCCTCGGCCGGCAGGGACCGCGTGTAGTGTACACATGCACACTGCTGGATGCTGGAAGTTCTAGCATTTGGATTTAGACGTTTGACGTTTGACATTACGATGTATCAGTAATACGAATACTCCGATTGTATTATATAAGCCATTTAGGATATTTATGACATATTTTATTAGGTAGTAATTAATTATCTACTTGGTGGTCGGTATCATCAGAGGTCGAGGTACCACTGCAGTGACAGATATTCTGCCACCAAGCAGTAGTTTGTGAACATTATTGTGTTGTGGTCTGATAGATTCTACAGCAAATTCACTAAATTCTAAAGCGAAGCACATAGAAGTAATTGAGATTAACCATCAATCATCACAAAACAACGACGCCCAGGACTTAGTTTTGTTACTCAAAGTTCTAGGTACCTCAGCGATGTGGACATGCGTTATTTCTTACCGAACCGTTTCGTTTGTCTCCTTAATTTTACATAAAATTGATTATGTAAATAATTATTAATACTAATAATAGTCAATAATATAAATGATTTGGAAATCATGTAGTTTGTAAATTTTGTATTTTATTATGATTCTATTTATTTGTAAAATCTTTACTTACTTGCACTCTTGATGTATTTCTCTGTGAGCGACTTCACAGAGCTTTGCCTGATTGTCTTCTTGTCCATTTTCTCTTTTCTCTCTTCGACCTTCTGTCTCTTTATTTCTGTGACCTTTTCTTCTTTTCTGCTCCTATCGTTTCTATCGTGACGGATTTCCTTCTTGACGGCGGTTCTCTTTGTGTTTCCACTGATGTCTTCTACCTTGGTTTTTCCTTCGATTGCTCTGGTATTATCAATCAACTCTTCTACGCGGGTGTCACCAGAGAACTCCTGAGTTCTGGTATCGTAACTTCGTTCCAGATGCTCTACCCTGCGGTCGTGGTGAGTGAACTGTTCGAGACTGGCACGATCTTCTCTCTGTACAGAAATAGGGATAGGTAAGTTAAATCGCATTTTTTTTTAAATTTTATCGATTTTAGGCAACGTGTGCATTACATTACTATTACAAATATGTTTCCAAAATATTATAGTACTTGTCATATATCAATAAGAAACACAAACAAATATAACTATGGAAGTTTGTGATTATGCGTTTGTATGATTCTTGACTCGGCATCGCCTAGTTGCGAATTTTGGTTTGTCATTTTAGTTACGCCGTTTTAGTTTTGTATATAGGTTCCATGGTTGTTTGAGTGCTGTCGGTATGGCCTGAACTACCTTATAAATATATAACGCAAATCGCAAGGTGCAGGTAATTTTGTACTGGCATATTAGTTTTATCCTCTGATAGCTTACCGTATGCACGTCAGTGATCGAGTTTCCAGTATCCCCTCCGAACTTCTTGGTAGTGGTGATAGCGGCGAGGCCGTGGATCCTGGAGGGCGGCTCCGCGCCCTGTGCCGCTAGTAACTGCTCCAGCTCCTCGGGCTGCGAGGAGTACGCCGTCACTGACACCGTGCCTTCAGGCTCGCCACCATTCCTGGAGTGGAACTCTTGCCGGATCACCGTGCCTTTCACTGCAAAAATAATAAGGTTACATTACGTTATTTTATTTTTCTAATCTCACAGTCAGACATCTCTGAGTCTCTGACTTTAACATATTACACTGGTCAGTGCCCTCGAAGGCTGGTCCACACTGGGCCACTTACGGGCGTAAGGGCTTGGCGGACTTATGATTTCTCACTACGTTTTCCTTGGTCGGAACTTCTGTGGTACGAATTTTACTTCACTTTGTTTGATCAACAATATAAACGAGAAGAAATTATACTGATTTTATTTTACCGTATCAGAAAGGTGCTTTGACAAAACAGAAAATTGTGTGTTTATAAATATTTTTATTTTTTATCACACAACTGATTGAGAGGAAAACATTCGCACTAATATCTGGTATCTTGGTGACGAGCGCCCGCGAGATAGCGCGATAGTGCGAGACATTCACCTGAATCAATATTGACTCAGTGACATGTAAAGTTATACTAAATACTGAGTCATACCGGAAGGGAAAATACCTTGGAAATTGCTGCCGCCGTTCCGCAGAGCCTTGATGCCGAAGAGGGGTTTGCCATCCGCGTCGAGAGGTCCAGGCCCGTAGCTGGACGTGATCACATCGATGGGCTTCGCAATAACCTTGGAGGGGCTTGGAGCTCTATACTTCGGTTTTTCGTTTTCTATCTTCTTTGAGCTGAATGTCCGCGATTCCGATGTGATCTTCTTTAAGTTCCTGTTTGTTACCCAGGAAGGCTTCTCTTCCTGAACTGGTTTCTGAGGGATTTTCTTCTCGATGTCATAAACAGTCTTTATGATTGTTTCTTTGACGGTTTCTGCCTTGGGCCGCTTAAAGTCAGGAGTTGGAGTTCGTTGGTGTAATCTCTCGGGGCTATGCGTCTTTCTTTCAGGACTGTATGTCCTTCTGTTAGGACTTTGTGGCTTACGTTCAGGGCTCTGTGCTTTCCGTTCAGGACTGTATGCCATACTGTTAGGACTTTGTGGCTTACGTTCAGGACTCTGTGCTTTCCATTCAGGACTCTGTGCTTTCCGTTCAGGACTGTATGTCCTACTGTTCGCACTTTGTGGCTTACGTTCAGGACTCTGTGCTTTCCGTTCAGGACTGTATGTCCTACTGTTCGCACTTTGTGGCTTACGTTCAGGACTCTGCGCTTTCCGTTCAGGACTATATGTTCTACGTTCTGGGCTATGTGCTTTACGTTCCGGAATTTGCACGTTATGGTTGGGAAATTGTACTTTTCGCTCAGGGCTCTGCCTTTGTTCGGGTGATGGCGATCTCTTTCCGTTTGTTTGGACAAACTCGATGACATCTTTAGACGAAGTTCGTTCCGTAAAGCTTTTGGTAGTTGTATACTCTTGAGCAGTTTGTCTTTCATGTTTGACTGTCTGCTTTAAATTGTTTGTTTTCTTCGTTTTTGTGTCAGTAAATTTGATTTTGTCTGACTCATTGAGGCCGACCTTTTTCATGTAGGCAGAAGCATATTCGTTAAACCGATTACCTTTAGGTTTAGGAGCTGTTTTGCTTGGAGAGCTAGTTCTTTTTTTATCAGGGCTAGGTTGCCGGGCTGGTATCCTGGGCGTTAAGGTAGACTTTGGAACAGATTTCTCTGGACTCTGTGGTCTTCGTCGAGTTGCTGTTGCAGGCCTCGTTGGCTCTTTAGCGAGGCCGTTCATAGTCGGTTCTACCGCTTGATTTTGGTCAGTGATCGTTTTCTGGGGCGTTGACCTATTGTAGCGTTCAGGTGATAAAGTTTTGTGTTGAACAGACTTGGGAGCTCTCTCTGGAGATTTCGTCGCCTTACGATCTGGAGACCGTATTTTTGGGGCAGTAGTACTTTGCTTTGTGGTTTTTGTGTGAGTATTCGTTTCGACTATATGCTCGCTTTGGTTTTTAGCAATTCGAATCTGAGCTCTGATGCGTCGCCTTTGTTCGTAACCCATGACTTTTTCCAACTGAAAAGCAACAAATAGGTAGAAACTTGTAACTTAACTATAACAATAAAGCAATAATAGATTAATAGATAATAGATTACCATAATATAGCTAAAAAAATTCGTGTAATAAAACGAAACAGTTATAATATTTTGATTACCAACCATTTGCTCTAGGAGATCCAAATCAAAGATGTCTTCGATGCAGGGCTGATGATGTTCGACGCTGCGCCGGCGCTCGCTGCTTACAGTCGAGCGTTCCACGCTTGTTCTCCGCAACTCCACTCCGAACTTGCCACTCCCTCGACGACTGCTTACTTCAGTTTCTTCGATTTTAGTTTCCTCCTTGATTTGACTAGTCTTTGTAGGTCGCAGATATCCCGGCATTTTATCAGGTTTGTCAGAGTCAGGGCGCTGTCTCGGGGATTCAGTACGTTGTCTCGGTGACTCGGTGTGTGATTTAGGTGACTCGGGGCGGTATCTCGGAGACTCAGCTCTAGTTGCCACAGGGTATCGGGACAAACCTGTCTTAGTGGTAGTTACATCTACACTTTGCCGCATCGGTGACTTTGACCTGGGTACTTCAGATGACTGAGCTGTGAGACGGTTGGGGCTGCTATGAGGTTTTTCCTCGATGTGAGAATATTGAGGTTTAGTAAAAGTGCCGCTAGATGGGCGTTCTGTATGAGATACAATATCTACTTCATTATCTATGTCAGTAACGTGAGGCGAAACATTTTCAACTGAAGGATGTGATACAGTTGTTGAAGCAGTCCGGGGCGACTTTTTCGTCACGCCAATATCTGTCAACTTTGTAGTCTTCATGGTGTGTGTTGTCTCTTTTTGAGTCGTTTTTTGGGTAGTAGCAATATTTTCAAACAATGCTTTAGCTTTCTTTACTGCTTCACTGCTGCGAAGAGTTGTGATCTTAACAGCAGGAACTCTTTCCATCGGCTTAGGGTTCACGTAATCTTTCACTTTTGGTTGAGATGGTTTTATTTCTTTTGCACGTGGTTTTGGACTATCTTCAGTATGATCGGTGGACTTATCATTTATCGTGCCTGTTTCTTGGGTGAAAACTGTTTCTTTTATTGTGCAAATTTCTTCGTCATCATTTTCACTATCAACGATTTGTCTGATTACATTCTCATGCTGTTGTTTAATCTTTGTCTCTTTTTCTTCATCTTCCTGCGTTTCGGTGAAATATTGCTCGGCAGTTTTAACAAACTTATTTACTTTATCTGAAACACTAAGCAAACAATCGTCACTCCTAAGAGACTCATCGACTTGAGACAAATCAAGTCTTTCTACTTTATGCGATGGTTTCGTTTTAGTTGTTTTTATATTTTCAGCAGTTTCCACAAAAAGATGAGCCTTATCATTTACGCTTAGCTTAGTGTAGTCATCCGTATAAACAGTATTCCTGTCATATTCATCAGTAATTTTCCGAGATGGGCTACGATTACTCTTTGTATCTTTCGGTCCTTTTGCGAACTTGTTTACCTTTTCTGAGACTGTTAACAAACATTCATCGGTCTTTAAGGATTCATCTATGAAATCTGAATGGACCCTTCTTTCAGTATCCTTGAAAGTCATCGTAGAATCTTTTGGTTTCTTGGACGAATTCATTTTGCTCGCAAATTTATTTACTTTATCATTCACACTCATAAGACTATCATCATGCTCGGTGATAACTTCCATATTTGATTTCTTTGTAAATAATTCCTCGTCTTCACAAATTTCCACAATGTCGTCAACTACAGACTCGGTTTCAAGAATTGTGTGATGTGTTCGTTTCACAAGCTCATCATCTGGCTCACTGACTTCATCGGGGAATCGAGGAACACCAATATCATCAGTGAAATTGATTGGAGTGGGACAGATACGATCTGGTGAATTTTCCCTCGATGATTTTGATTGTTGCACATCTATTATGACATCATCATCATCAATAGATGTGTTTAGAGATGTAGCTGACTTCGGTTTACTAGGTAGTTTTGAGTGAGGTTCTTTTATAATAGGTTTTTGAGACTTTGGCATTTTCATAGACATATCACTGACTTGTATTTCTGGCTTTGATTTCATTCGTTGAGGCGACGAAGTTTTCTTAGGTTTCATTGCTGTGTCACTAGCAGTACGAGTTACAGAATCTTTTTTTGGGCTTACATTATCTTTTTTAGAAGTTTGAGTACGTTTATTATCAGGCTCAGTTAATTTAGGTGCAGGTGATGGAATTGATCTGTTAGTTGTTTTGGTTGAACTAGTTTTCGTGAAAACATTTTGTTTTGACACATTACTTGTTTTTTTAACATCCGTTGTTAGGCGTTCAATTCTTGAAGTAGACAAAGTAGCAGGCGTTGGTTTTCGGGTCAAATGCGCAGGAATTTGTTCTCGTGGTTTGATGCCACTAGCTTTACTATGTTGCGGGGATTGAGGTCGACCTACGTGAGAGACTGGTTTCTTAGGAGAACAGCTTCTTATTTTAGTTGGTGATTCTGGAGTTTTGTCCCTTTTATTGAAAGTAGGGGTTATTGGAGCTTTTTTGACCGGTGAGACGTTTCTCGGAGTAGTCTTCTGGTTTTTGGGCTTGTCATCATTTAGTTGACTTGGACGAAGAAGCTTTGACGTTATAGTTGACTGTTCTTCCGTAATTTCACTTAAGTTTTCAGTAATCAATTTGTCAGTTTGTACTTTTTCTGATGTAATTATGTCCAAATCTTGTAGACTTGTAGTAGTTTTAGAAGGACTTTTTTCTCGACTTGGTGACTTTTCTTTCCGCTCTGGAGATAGTTTTCTAAGTGATTTTTGAACTTTACTTAATATTTCTTGTTCTCTTTCAGACATAATAAAGTCGGTATTAATTTCAGTCGTAGCTATTTTATTTTTGGTAGGCGACGGTGTACGCAGTTGTCTTGGTTCAGCAGGATTTGATAAAAAGTCAGAATTCTCCCTAGGTTCACGTTCAGGAGAATTTTGAGATGGTAATGTCGATCTTCTTGGTGATGGACTTTTCGGGTTGGCAACTTTTGATGTGTAAGTTTCTTCTCTGTCATGTGTGGTATTATCTAATTTATATGTAATCGAAGCAGTAGGTTTCATGAAACTTGGTTTTTCAGGACTAGCACTAGTTCTTTCTGGTGCGGGCTTAGAATGTTTGTTTTCTGGTAATGAATCAACTTTTGCAGGTAATTTTGGACTTAGTTTGCGGTCAGGAGATGTAGTTGACGTTTTTGGTGATCTGCCTGTTAGTTTGGAAGGGGCCAAAGTACTTGGATAGTCACTCTCAGTAGGATAACCAAGTTTAGATTCAGGAGAATGCTCTCTTTTCGGGGCATCATCTGTTGAAGGTCTGGTTGGCGAACTTGTACGATTATAATTGGAAGGAGACCTATCAGAAAACTTAGGTGTATGCCGTGATGGTGACGAGGAATCTCTTTCATATTTTTTGTCAGTGGTTATTGATGTAGTTGTTTCTTCGAAATCTTCTGTGGTAGTATCGTGATCATATTTTAAAGTCATAGATGCAGTGCTCTTCATATAAGATGGAATCTGTTTAGGATTTGATTGCATCGGTGATGATGGCGTTGTACGTGTAGGTTTCTTTGTATGGCTTTCTTTGGATGGTGACGAAGATTGAGGATTGCCAGGTTTTTTATCGCTTGAAATATCAGATGGCCGATTTGGTTTGGTAGGTGAAGGTGTACGTTCAGAAGGCGTTTTAGGTTGAGCGTATGAACGACTTGGTGAAACTGAACCTGAAGTAATGTGTTTCTTTTCGACAGTAGTCTTAGCAGACTTAACAGTTTCTTGAACATCTTCAGAAACTTCAGTTTTATCGAACTTCGTAATTGCAGTTTTCGTAGTTCTCATGTATCCAGGAACTTCCTGTTTTGCTTCTGGTCGCTTTGTAGGAGCAATTTGTGTTACTTTCCTTTGTGGTGACGTATCTGGTCTCTGCAGATCCGATGGTTGAGACGGTTTAGTTGGAGATCCAGTACGTGGTGTTTGATATGTAGAGGACGATGTGTCATTAAGCTTTTTTTGTTTTTGTGTTCGCGTTACATGAATCTCATCCACATTTTCAGTAGCATAACTACTATCAAATTTCGATGTAATAGCTGTCGTTGACTTCATATAACCTGGTACATTTTTTAGGATTTCTTGAGGTCGAGAATCGTGAGTACGTGTATTTTTAGGCTCTAGCTGATATGTTGTAAGATCGGATTTGATATTTCGTTCAGGAGAAATATTTTTTCTTACAGGTGAAGAAGTGCATGGTTGATCCGGCAATTGTTTATTCGAACTAAGAGTTTCTCGAGTAGGTGATTCTAGTAATCTAGTTGGTCGAGTTGTTTTAGTAATTGTAGTTGTTTTGTGGACATCATCTAAAGTTGATGATGTATCATTAGAAGAAGTAACGAAAGAAGTAGTAATAGACTTGTTACGATGAGGAGCTATGTCAGGGCTGCGCCTGGTTGGTGATGTATCTTTTGAAAACGTGTCTGCCGGTTTTTGTTCCGGGCTCTTATTTAGTCTTGCTGGTATATTTTCCATTTGTCGAGATGGCTTTGAGGGAGATGGAGTTTCCGTTTTTGCAGGATACTCTTGAATAAAATCTCTAGGTAAATCATGAGAGATAACTTTTTCAGAGTTCTGTTTAGGAGATGGATATATTGTTGATGTCTTTGTTATTGTTTTAGTGTCATTTACAACGTTATTATTTGTCGTTTCATCCTGCAAAAGAGTTGTATTTGTTACTTTATCCTGCAGTTTCGTAGGAGAACTATCTCTGGCCGGAATTTTAGGTCTTTGTTGGTCACGGCTTGTAGATTCTTTTTTTAAATCTTCCCGTTCATGAGCAATAAAGTCGGTTACGTCAACTGTAGTAGTTTTCTTGATATCAGAATAATTGGGGAATGGCGAAGATTCATTCGGAGCCGGACTTTCACACGGTGAAACACTTGGTGAGTTCTGATTAGAATCTGGTCTTTGTGCATGTTTTCTAGTTTCTTTTGTTGTAGTTTCAGTCGTATCATCAACCAAACCAAGAATTTTTTTACAACGATCATCATAAGTCTCTCGCCTTTGCAGTGGTGGTTTTGATTTCTGAGAGAACTTTGGGTCAGTCAATGGTTCGCCAGTTTCCGGCTCGTGAGGCTGGTCTTTTTTAACTACTTTATGGTCAAGCACTTCCGGTTTACCATCAGTCGGTGAAACACGAAAACTGGTTGGGGGTTTTTCTATTGGAGATGCTTGATTTAATTCTGACAGTGGTTTTTTCAAAGAACTTTTCCTGGGTAAACTGTCTGTGCTAGTCTTTGTTGTTGGTACCTGTTTCTCAGGCGAAGGAGATCGGCAAGGTATCTTTGATGGCGATGGCGATCTTTTCACGTCTAAGCTTTCAGGTCGCTTAGTAGGTTCCTCAGGAGTATCAGAAGTGGGATAGAACTCATCGAGATCAGTAACTACAGGTCTTTCTGTTCGCGGAGAGCCAAAATATACAAATCCACTTACAGAAGTTGTCGGTGAGCTTTGACCTGTTGAGGGTTCAGTTTCAATAGTTTTTGGTTTCCTGGTAGGACTAGAAGATGGAGTCACTAGTTGTCGGGGACGGTCCTTTGCAGTGGTCTTTTTATTTACTTCTTCTGTTGTTTTCTCAGTAGTAATGAAATCAGTGGTATCTTTGTATTTTATGTTTTTTGTAGGAGATTTCATGGGCGAGACGCTGTCTCTTGCGCTCTTCTTGCTAGGCGAAGTTGGAACGTCAGTGACTTTTTTAGGCGATGACTTATCTGTGCGGTTCAATGAATGTGGTGTTGTTTCTTTGATTGTAGCTTTTGTATCTTCAGATTTAATTGTAGTTACTACTGAAGAATTGATACATTTAACGTCTTCTATATCTTTTGATGTTGTTGTAGTAATCTTTGTACTATCGAATTGGTCACGTGGCTTTTTCTTGTCATACGTTCCATATTTTGATGGTGATATTTCTCGACTTGGAACGTTTTTTTCTTCAGGATGGTCTTCAATCTTATCAATACGTTTTACTACTGTATTTTTGTCAGTTATTTTGTCTTTTTTAGAAGTGATGTTAATTGTTTCATCGTCATTTTTTGTTAAAGCGACGGTATCTTTTGGTGGTGACTTATTTTTCTTGAAAGATGGCTCAGGAACTTTGCAATAATCTGGAGAATCTTCATTAGATATATAGCTCACTGGCGAAGGGCTTTTGTAACGAGGCCGAGAGTCATCATTAGTGGAAGTTCTTACAACCTTATTATCAACGTCTGTTTTATCCGTATGGGTATATACTTTAGTTTCTTCATCAACAAAACGATAATGATCTTGTTTGATTTGATTAATTTTGTTTGAGTCATCAGATTTTTGACTAGGTATCTGCGTGGGAACTTGTTTACTTGGAGACTTACGATTATATTCGTTTTCGGGTTTTGATGGTCTTTTTGTTGTTTCATCAGGTTGACTAGACTTAGTAGGCGTCATGTAGTTAGGTTTTCGATCAGGGCTCGTACTTGGTCTTTTTATATGCAAGTCTTGAGAACATTTGTCGTCAGAGTGATTGGGCTGTTGTTTTGCTTTATCCAATGGTGCTTTAGACCCTGATTTTCTATCGGGGCTTGCGCCTGATTTTTGTGGAGAGTGTTCAGTAGGATGTCTAGGTCGGGAAGGTGAAGAAGGTCTAGGGTGGCTAGTTGTTAGAGAATCTGATGGTTTTTGAGGTTTTCTATCGGGGCTCGGGCTAGATCTTGGTGAAGAACGGTTTGGATGATCAGAAGGCTTCCTGTTAGGACTTGAACTTGATCGATATGGAGAAGTTCGCCGTTTGTCATCTGATGGTTGGTAGGCCGGTCTTCTTTCCGGACTTTGCCTCGGCCCCATTAGCGACTTGGAAGTTTCTTTCACAGGTGAGGTTTTTCTAGGATAGACTTCAGTATGTTTTCGTTCAGGACTTGAATTTGGTCTCTCCGAAAAATGTTTAGGTGATTTTTCCGGACTAACACTGGGTCTCTGACGATAGGTATCTTGTTGTTTTCTATCAGGGCTATATCCTGGTCTGGTAGGAGAACGGCCAGTGGGAGGTTTCCTTTCAGGGCTAGAGTTTTTCTTTACTTGTTCATCCGTGGCACAGTGTTTTGAATGAGTGCTGGAATACCGGTCTGAAGTCACAGTGCGTGTCGGTGAAAAGCGATCCACCTTGTTAGGACTGCCGCCACGGCTCGATGGCTTCTTGCATGATTTATCGGGACTCACGCTGCTTCTCAACGAAGAAGTGCTAGACTTGAAAGTTTTACTACCGGGAGAAGATGCTCTAGTGGATGGTCGAGTGGTGGAAGGAGTATCTGAGCGCAAAGTACTAGCCCACGCTTGGTGTGTGGGACTCCAGTCGGTACTAACCTTTCGTGATTGAAAATCATTCTGGTACGTTGTTTGGTAGTGATCAGTGCTAGTCTTTCTCTCAATGGTCTCTTCCACTTTAGTATCGTTTGTAATGTGTTGGACTTTTTCATTAGTTCTGACCTTTGGGATATCACGTGCCCGATCTTCAGGGACTATGCCGTCTCTTGGAGTATTACGAAGATTTTCAATTGGAACTGATTCATTACGGATTATATCACGAGTTTCGTGTACAGGGATTGTTCTGTCCTGCGGAATATGACGAGTCGTTTCTGTAGTCGGAATAGTATTTTTAGGAACTCCATGCACTTTGTCTATAGGAATAGTTCTGTCCCTGGACATTTCACGATTTTCATCATCAGGCACCGTCCTGACTCTTGAGACACGTCGGTTTATTTCTTCATTATCATTTCTTTCCTTTGAAATATTATGGATTCTTTCTTCAGAATCTTTAATATGTCGAGTTTCTTTGACAATATTGTGCTGAATATCGTGATCACGTACTGTGGTAGTATGACGGCGTTCAGCGTCATCTGGTCGATAGTCATTTTGCCGATCGACGACACGGTGCTTAGTTTGAGTATTATCATCTCTGCTCGTTATCGACTTATCGACATTAATTGTACGATGTTGTTGGGTCTGGTCATACTTGTTGGTAGTTGATTGCTGTTGATCGATCACTTTACTGTTAACTCTACTTTCATAACGCTTCTGAGAAAACTCTTCATTTGATCGGGATTGATCTGTTACCTTCCTATTAGTTCTGGAAACATGGTGCTGCTGAATCGAATGGTCATCGTCGTCATTGCTGGTATATTCATGTAATTGTCTTTTGAAGTCGTAGTCGTCGACATTTTTTTGCGAGTCAACGATGTTATTGAAGCGATTTTCAGTCGTGTTCCGAGTATTAGAGCTCGAGTTTCGGTTTCGGTCTGAAGTATGTTGAGAGGAGTAGACCTCACTCTGGCTGGAGTGATGCTCGGAGCGCGAGCTCTGTGCGGGGACACGGAACTCGCGACGTGTGCTGGTGACGCGTGTGCCGTCCGGCATGAGGCGCGTCTCCACTATCACCTTGGTATTATCATCCGGATACTCGACCTTCCTAGACACGAGCTCTGCGGTCGTGGAGGCATTATTTCTCAAATTCGAGGAGTCATTCGTCCTCAAACTTTGCTCGTAGTCATTGTTAGTAATCCTAGTGACTCGCTCGTTACGGTTAGTTTCGTGTGTGCGTCGTAGGTCATTGTCGTCTTCTAGTGGCACTCCGTGCGTCGTCGAGGACACCTGCTGGAACTTGGAAGAGGTGTTGGACGAGCTGGTGGAGGACGAGATGCACGTGCCGTCCTCGGTCTGCCGCACAACGTGCTCGTGCGCGGCAGTATCCGAGGAGGTCTCATCACGGCGCAAGCTGGAGTTTGCATCTTGATGCTCGGTGACGGCGCGCCGCTGCTGATCCACAGCGGCGAACTGCCCCTGGCCACCCTCCACGTCGTACCGGCCTTCGATGTTCGCGTTTACGAACTTGACGTGTGTGCGCCCATCGTCTGTCGTGCGGTCTTCCGACTCCACATTCCAGCCCGCGTTGGACAACTCTTTCAAATCTGGAAACATGATTTTCAGCATGAGATTGAGAAAGACCGAAGGCTCGTCTCGTGTTACGAGTTACAAAGCGTTAGTGTGTTAGGGTAGGAGAGTATAGGGTCGGTGTGAACCTTGTCCGCGGTACGAGAACTCCTTGGGAGGGGAGCTCGCGTCGCGCACCTCCTTGCTCTTCATGGACTGGAAGGTCTGGTCAGCGAAGGACTGGCCGTGGCCCTGCGCGTGCGCCGCAGAGAACTCACAACCTGTAGGATCCAACACTACTCAACATCTCTCGCTAGCGTACACATAGCTTACACATCATAATACAAGCCACTACAGTGATATTGATTCCGAAGGCAAGTTCACACGAAGCTATTGCTTTTCGAAATTTACATTATTTCCAATGTCGTTGGAAACTTTAGTGCGAGCCCCAATCAGCCCTAGGTTATACAAAATATGTATATAGCGTCAAACTTGGTGCGATGGTACTAATAAAATGGGCGTCGCTTTTTTATTGGGTAAATAATAAACAGCGATTATGTAGTTTCAGTGTATTCGTGTCCATTAAAACCTTCAAAATCCATGTCACTACGTACTTCAACTCAAGGAAAACATGGCTTTTTCATGATAGTATCTTTATTGCTGTTTTGAAGCCATATTTGTCATGTTAGTCCGAGTTTTAGTACTTTTATGGACATCTAAGCGATTACACAAAAAGCATGGCTATCTACGATAATATAATGATTTTACAAAACCTGTTGTGTATCGCCTTCAGAACTCTCCGGTAATGGACAAAATGTTTCTTTATAAGACACGAACAGATCATATGGGGGAACTAAAGATGCGCTTGATTGATTCGCAGTCTTTTGCGACTGTTAAGCTAGCAAAGAGTCGTAATATGCTCAAACCCACGTCAAACTTGAATAGAAGAAGGCAGCCTAATTAGATTCTACCACAGTCTCAAGTACACACATATCTTATGTGAGATACTTGGTTCTCGTCTCGCTCTTCCAATAATGCAGAAAAACCTACGGCAAAACATACCATAGCAATGAGAATTGATCCTTCTGTTAGGCTACCTTAACTGGAAAATGTATTACGAGAAATCTTTTACTTTTAACAATGTCTAGGTAGCAGATTTGACAATATTTTTTGCAAATTAACCCAATGGAAAAAACTAGAAATAAGAAAAGCTTTTTCTCGGATTTTTTTATTGTTACAGTGTTTTAGAGAAAAAATTATGTAGGTATCACCGTTGTCCCCAAATCGTCAGGTTCTGTTTCGTCATAATAACAATACCTGAACTAATCATCGTACTAGACAATGACGAACAAATGTCTTAAAAAGTTCAAATGCACACTACTGGTTGGCAGCGGCTGCTGGGTTGGCGGCATTGCCTGGCGTATTTGCGACTTCACGGAATATGGCTTTAGGTATTTGGATTGTTCTAGACCTTCCTCGGTCTATATACAATATGTTAATTTTATGTAAAGTTTAAACATTGTTAGATTCAATGTATTTTTTCTGTCTTCTTGGTACTGTTACCAGACTACACCAAGAGACAGGTTGTCATTGTGATTTTATTCTATGTAAATATACTATGTTTGTACATTTATTGTGCCCTCGTATTTTCTGAGCTCTTCAAACCGGAAGCAACCACAGCAATGTTTACTACTGCTTGGCGGCAGAACGTCTGGTAGTGCGGGGGTACCTAACCAGACGCCCTTCTGCTAAGGAAATCCATCGCCTTTTAAAACTACTAATGACATAGTTATGAAATCTTCAGAAATGTATATTGTCTGTTAAAGCATCCCAGCAATACACGTGTAATATATAATAGTAGTAATATAATAAATAATTTATGAAAATGTACAAGTCTAAAAACATTCTAACAGCCCACATAAAATGTGTACAATTCATCAGTTAAATGTTTTCCTGTACGCTTAACTTGTGGTCAGTCTTGTAGTGCAGAAGGCTGTGCGTGTGCGTACCTTTCCCGGGTTGTGCGGGTTCCGGCGAGTACAGGTCTCGCAGGCGCTCCTCGCGCAGTTTATACATGTGGGCGCGGATCTCTTTCTTGCGGCCGAAGTCCTCCGTCTGCTGCCACTGGAACACGATGCACCAAACTCTTTACAATAATCCATTAGAACCTTGGCACATGCCCCATCTCCGACGCGAAAACGATCACTTATCCCGACAATGAGCTTGAGCTGCCGGTGGTGGAAAACATCTTGAGAAAACCGTACTGTACTAGGTACTTTATACTACTCAACACGCTAGCTCAAGTTAAAAATTTGTCGTCAAACACAAAACAGTATGTTCCGACAGCGTCACTTGAGAGTCAATCCTCATTCTAGGCTAGGTGTTTACCATCTTCGACCCTACCTTCACATAAAGCTTTCTTGTTTACATAGCACACGTGATCAGAAAAAAATCTTTATCAACAATGGACGCTGCGAGACCCACTTGGTATATAAATAAAAGTTCTACTACAAAACTCGAGTAACATCGTGTTTGGAGTTCTGTTTGTGCTTTTGGAACTGTTCCAGCAACTACCAACTGCAGGCGCTGGAGTCGAGAGAAAAGCGCGCCAAGTGCGTAAGCGTTCAGCATCTCAGCTCAACATCAGGCAAAGTGTAGTCAAACACAAACCAATCTTGATTAAAAAACCTTGGGTTTTCTTTTTCATTTAAGTACTGTGAAAATGAACTTGTATGTATCCCATTTGTAAAATAAATATATTCATATTCATGGGGACTACCGAGAGAAGTGAAAACTTAAAACACGTACCTAACATCGGCATGTCGGTGACACGAGCCCAACAGGTTTGCCCCTAGCAAAAATCGCTCAACCTGGCTAAAGAAGTTTTCACTTTTAGTAAAAACACTTTAGTTTATTCACTTCTGTATTGCAGTAGATACATAACTATTTTTTACTACAATAGTTTTATTTTATTCTAATACATAGTACTTGTAATGTACAGTAAACATGACATACAATTAGAAACCAAGGCAATAACGCGATACATAAGAACTAATTTGAAGTAATTCTAATCAAGCCACTGAGATAAAAATAGTTACTGCTAAAATTTTTATAGCAAAACTCACGAACAAAAAAAACAAATTGCTCCTATTTTCTTACCAGGCAACTCGATTGCAATGCAATGCAATTGATTTCAACGTACCATTAATCTTAATAAACTTGTTGTGGTGATTTTGCTTCTCTGTAATCACATTTATCTTATTTAGCGATGATAAGCTCAGTGGTTAGCGCGGTCATTTGACACGCCAAACATGTATTCAAAACCCAACAATGAGCTTGAGCTGTCGGTGAAGGAATAGGTACATTGCGAGGAAACCATAGCATGGTGGTAGTGTACTTTCTAGTACTAGACTGGCTACCACTCTGTTCTCACTTCTGTTTTTTTTTTGTATGGAATGATGCGCTCGTATATGTATATTATGTATTATATTATCTATGGAATGGGTAATGTCATACCATGCGACGCAACACGTCCTCGTCGCGTATCTGTGACACCTCGCTCTCTGACATGCTGGAACAAACAAAATACACATTTAGCCAATTGATTTCATAAGTATGGATGTAGCATAGAAATTATTCCAGATAACCTGCGGACTCGGATGATGTGGTGCACAAAAACTTGCGTTAAACTCCAGTCCAATGACTAACACACAATTGCAATTTCCAACCTGATTACGTAAGCATATGAAAATACATTACAAATAGGTATGCGCTTCAATTATTATTAATTAAACAAGCGAGTACCGATGTCAAAATAAATGTCTGCACAAAGTAGTGAGAACAATGCAACATTTCATAACGACAAAGTTCTACACCGAATCATAGAATATTATGCAGTAATATCAACCAATTAGTGATCATCAACGTTGGACAGTTCAGTCAGATTTACGGCGACAGCGAGCAATTCTATCCGACCTCACCGCCCACGCGCATGCAGAACAATCGGCCAATTCTCGCTGTACTGACGTCGGCGTCGGCTAGACGCATCTACAATTTGTAAGTAGACAAAACACCTGCGATATCACACGAAAGCGGAAATACAGTAGTTTAACATGAGCTATAGTTGTCGACTTGTAAATATTGGCAGACAAACGAAAGACCTTATAAGTAAGGCTTCTTTTAAATATATTAAATAGATCTACGTTTGGCCACCAACTCGCCTGATGGAAAGCGACCGAGGGCCGAGGAAAGAGCACGTTGATCTAGAAAAATCTATTCATTCTAGCCTTAAAAACGTCCAATTTTTTTAAAATTTAAAACAGGTTCGCGTTTGACCTTACTCTGCCTGGTGTTAAGCAGTAGTGCGGCCTAAGATGGAGCACGCTTACCTAGAAGAAACCTATTTACTATATATTTGACACCCATATTGTACCTAACAGGGAACACAGACTCCGTCAGAGAGTGCCAAATTGTGCCTCATAGGAAACAAAGAAGCCGGCACAAGAAAGAAGAGACGAACCGATGCGTACGAATACTTGGAACGTCCACAACGAACGGATCACAGTGTGCCGTTCTTCTGCTTGTCCTGTGGTGGAACGGAGATGGTGGAATAAGGTCGGACACTTCTTCCTCGAAGTATCGATATAATTATGTTTAGCTACAGGTCTTAATTTTACCTGGTGGTAGATTTCCTTAGCAGGAAGTCATCTAGGTAGGTACCGCCGCAGCTCCAGATATTCTGCCGCCAGGCAGTAGTGTGTTAACATTATTGTGTTACTGCTAGCGAAGTTACTGGGCTGTTGACAATAGCCATCGAAAGTCTCAAAGTAATGAGCACTAAAGCAGCGACGCCCCGGACTTTGTTTTGCTGCTCAAAGTTCTGTGTATCGCTGCAATAGTCATGGGCACGCGTTATCTCTTACCACCAGGAGAGAGCATCGTTCGTCTCATTACTTTTACGTTTAAAAAAATCGCGCACAAATTACTATAAAAATAGTAGATATGACAACATGGCCGAAACGTCGAGGTAAATAAACAAAACAATTATGATAGAATAGAATAATAGTATTAGAGCCGGCGACAAACGTAATTACATCTGTCGTCGCTCGCCGTGAAGGAGCTCGCATTAACCGAGGTTACCAGCGCCATGCACCTCCTTGCCCCATCACATCTTGCAACCAGTAGGTCTTGGAATCGCCATAAGCAGCGGTCCCATCGCCCTTGTACCACTTCGCACCCAGTTCTACATATAAGGAGGTATTTTTTCTCGACTTGTAGTCGCAACGTTGAGTAAACACTGATGTATGATATTCGAATGCAATTGTAATGTCGCGCGACATATGGCGCGGGTAAACAAACAACATGGGAACTGGAGCGCCCGCGCCGCCGCCTAAAGGGCATAGCCTTACGAGGTGCTTTGTAGTTATGAATAGGCGATAAAAATTGTAAATAGACATATTGTTATTAAATGGAATTACATTTTTGTGGTGTTTTTAAGTTTTTACCAAAAAAGTAGCTTACTTATTTATATAATACTTTACTCGGGCCTGAAACCTTGGTATAATCCAGTTGGCAATAAATCCCACATCTCATTTAAAAAAAATTGTAATTCAAATTGACTAAAGCCACGGATCCCAGTGTCTGTGGAGTGTATAAATTTTAAATTTTAAAAAATCCACATCCCTGACCGCTGTCATGTTTTTTTTATGTTTGACCAGCTCACTTGTTATTAAGTGACAGTGTGGTCGAAGATGGTTATAAACACACCTAGCCTGGAATGTCAATAAGAATAAATAATTACTTACTAGTAATTTAATATTCTATTAGTTTTAAATATTTGTCAAAGTTACAAAATAAGGTCTCTATTAGCCAATATCACATCAGCCTCGTAATTAAACACACTACTGCTGGGCGGTGGAATATCTGATACTGTAAAACATTTTTAGCGATGACAGCTCAGTGATAAGCGCAGTCGGTTCACAAACCGAAAGGCGTGGGTTCAACCCCCAATAATAAGCTTGAGCTATCGATTAAGGAAAACATCGTGAGGAAACATTTTCTTGTACTCGACTAGCTAGCTACCAACCTCAAGCCTGTCGCCAAACACCTAACGGAGTGATCTAGTAGCCTCACTTGAGAGCCAGTTCTATTCCAGGCTAGATGGTTTACCACCTTCGACTACACCGTCACTCAACATCAAGTGAGCTGGGATCAAACGTTCCAACATGCAAAAAAAAACAATCTTAACAAATAAGAATCGTCGAGATGCAAACCGTTTGGGCGATGACAGCGATGACTACCGCAACAAGGGGGAAATCAACTCTCTGAGAAATCAAATAGGAAATAGTCGGGACGAGCAATTGAAGCGGCCTCATAGGTGGTGCGACCACTCGATGCGTGACATCACCTGACGAGGGCCGCCGCCCGCCATATATCTTCACTAATGGCTCTCAGATAACGTATGTCGACTCCTTTAGTGTCGAAACAGAAAGTTGGGATGACGTGCAGAGTAACGGTTTGGTAATAACATACTTTAACATTGTTAACAGAATTGATGGCATTTTAAGAGTTTAACTAACGCGCCGTCGATCCTGCATCCTATGCCATTGAGTCAAAGGTTCGTGTTTTAACTTTCAGATATAGTAGCATAGGAAATATATTAGCATCCATACTTAAAGATGTTATAAGCAGATACATAAATCCCACTAATATTATAAATGTGAAAGTTTGGATGGATGGATGTTTGGTACTCTTTCACGCAAAAACTGCTAAACGGATTTGGATGAAATTCGGTAAGGAGGTAGCTGAAATCCTGGGCGCAGCTACTTATTTATAAAAATAGAATACGGTGGTTTTTGGACATAAGCAAAACCATCAATAGATAATGCATTTGTGGCGCACGGCGGTTACATCTGTGCATATAAGAACCTTTGAACTGTAAACGTCGCGCGTCGCGAGGAATAAGTCGCAATATTTATTTTTAAATAAGTATTGCATCACGGTCCTCGACCGGCAGAACCGGCTCAGGACGCCGCGGCGGAGGTCACGGGACCCGCTCCTGCCCCCACGGCCGCGCAGCCAGCGCCGCCGCGCAGCCAGCGCCGCCGCGCCGACTCCTGGGCAACCACACATCCGAAATGTCTGAATCAAAATCAGACAATTTATAAATTAATGTAGAGCTGAATTTACAACTAAGAAAACTGAACAATAAATAATTATGCAAATATAAAAAAAAGGAAAAAATACGTAAATAGGTTTTTGCTGGTAACTTCAAGCGAGGTGTGGTCCATCGCGAAACTATTTAGAATAAAAAACATATACTTAAAACCAGGATACAGGAAATAACTGAGATTGTATCTTAAAATACTTTAGGAAATTGGAACAACTAGCACCAAAATTTGAACGACTCGCGGTCAAACCGAACATCAATAAAGGATACTACTAAATAGTTCAGGATTAATAAGGAGATATCAGAAAATGGCAACAAAATATCATGTTGCATTACATATATTTAGATCATTGGAATGACAGCTTATTTGAAAACAAAGTTTATTTATTTATTTATTTATAAAGTCCGCCTACACAGTGTACACCAATACATTAAAAATTAAATTTGTTTGTTTAAAATTAATTTCAAAAATTAAGTTTGGGAGTTTCATTTTATAGGGTCACTATTATTATAATTTAGTATAATTTAATTATTGGGTTATTTAATTGACTTGTAACTGATGTTATCAATAAAGAACTATGACTATGGACAGGACTTCGAAGTACAGAGCCAACGACAGAACACCTATTATGGGCATTTTCTCTACATGGCGTGCGAAGACCTTGAACTTGCGCGCGAGTTTCGACGGTCAAAGAATATATTGATGGTTGTTCAGAACTGATAGATTGTCTTCTCCTCTCTTATCAGAGGAGCAGATGTAGCGAAACAAGAAAAATAATTGTTTGCATCAAATACATTATATTCACGAAATCCTGTTTTGATGAATTTAAAAAACAAAAACAAATGTTATTTATTAGTAAGCGTATAACTTACGAACGGCTGAACCGAATTAGCTGATTCTTGTTTTAAATGGTCGTGATACTTCGAATGAAGGTTGTATACTTGCAAGGGTAAAGGCATGGGGTTCAAAGTAATTTGAATACTAATTTATTACAAACTTTTTAGCTTTTCTTCTAAATAATAATAGTATTGAGTGAATAGTTTCGAGCTTGACCTTATATATTTTACTGCGTATTTCCAATTTCCTCCCGTTGATCTCTGTACGGACGTGCGACAGTGATAACATCTCCTCGTTAAAAGGCATTTTATATTTGTCCACGTTATTCGAATTTAAATTATATCCATTTGCATATATCAACAAATATGGCCACATGTGCTCTTGTATGTGTGTGTAGCGAATCGGCAACTCTCGTCAAATTTATTATCCATATAATAATACAGGTCGAAAACTTCATTATAATTCGTATTCAACAATGATGCAGCTAATCTGTGACTCTCGATACGTGGATTTAGTTTTCGTTCTAGATTTAACACAATAATAATTTGATTTGTTTGTTGAAGGATTTTGATTTCGAACGGGCAGTTAAATTGTTTTAAAATATACAATTCCGGTTGATAAGAAGCTTTTTTCGAATTTATACAATGCTCTGTTTTAGTAATAGAGTGCATTTTTTTATGGTTGACAGGCTAGGTATTGACTACATCTCAGCTGATGTTACGTGACGGTCTGGTGGAAGATGATAAACGCACCAAGCCTGGAATGGAACAACCCTAAGTGAGGCTGACGAAACACACCGTTAGGTGCTTTGCGACAGATTTTCAACTTAAGGGTAGCTAGTCAGCCCAGTACTAGAAAGTACCCTGCCATCATGCTATGGTTTTCTCAAGATGTTTTTCTTCGCCGGCAGCTCAAGCTCATTGTTGACCGCGCTAACCTCTGCTATGATCGCTACAAAACTAAACAAATTTATTTATTTTCTACTCAGTTACTGCAGACTATTCTATGAATCACTTGAGTTCACCGACGGTGTGTCAAGCAGAAGAATGTGTAACAATGTGTGTAAAGAGAATAGAATCAGCAGCCAAGTGTGAACAAAGGACACGCAGTGAAGACGCTTTGTGTTCGTGTGTTCGTTGCTCGGCTCGGTAGCGTCCATGCTCAAAGCCAATTTAGTTACCCCTACAAATCGCAGCAGTTTCAATTAGCCTTTTTTGTTAACAATAATCTTCTAAAGAGACCTGCATGCTAGCCTCTCATAAAAGTTTCAATGGATATAGCTGCTGTTTGAGCAATCTCCATATTGGGCGCTACCGCAAACCGCGTGTCTAACTCAAGTAGTTTTCTGTTTAGCTATAATCACTTTTACTAGTAACCCAGTAATTATGCGAAAGCTTTCAATGTATCCAGTATCCTGCACACCACATGCCATCAGCAGGCCAGACACGTCTGTCTGTCTGTAAGTATTCAGGGCGCGGAGGGCCATTCGTGGCGATTTCTGGTACGAAGGAGACGACCGGATGTCGAGCCACGTTATTTTAAAGCAATTGCCTTTTACGGTTTGTCAGATGCGCGTCAATAAATTCTTGGATTGAATTAATTGATAATATATAATTGTATATTGTTAGCTGCTATCAACGTACTGCAGTCATATGCCTCGTTTCTGTTTGTTTTTCCATATATTGTGAAACCTGGGACCATTCAAACGAATTCAAACCTTAATATCTACTAGGTTGTACGTTAAAAGACATTTGGTACAAGAAAACACTAAATTAAGTCAATTGTTTTTTTTGTTTAGAACAAAAAAAATCAAATAAAACAAGTTATTAAATAAAGTCTAGATTGTTACCGTGCGGCAGGGTTCGTAATTCGACGGCGTAAAAAAAAGGAAACTTTTTTTTTTTTTATTGTTGACAGGTTAGGTGTTTGACCACAGCTCACCTGATGAAACAACTGGATTATTATACCAAATAATAAATAGCCAGTGCAAGTCGAACCAGCGCTGTACATTCCGAACTGAACCAATGCAAAAATTTTTTTTGTGAACAGAATAATTATATTATTATATGGATCGGAACCCTCTACGGGCGAGTTCGATTCGCACGTGACCGGCCAAGCTAATCATTATTATTTCACATTTAAGATTAAAAGTTTAAATATAATTAATATGAGCCGTATTAACACTTAAAAATAAGACGTTACAATAATATTCGATTTAAAATAAAACACAGGTTTCGAGTCAACCTTGTCGAAACAAACAATAATTGCAAATTATGCAACAACCATTGACTTACAAATTGTTTTAAGGACAGGATAAACTATTGTGGTAAAGGCGATTCAGGTGCAACTTTAACTATTGTGAACTTTCATATTTTTTGGTTCTTATATGCCTATACTTTAGGAACTTTTAATTTTATGAGATATTTAAAAGCCAATCGAACACCAGTATGGTAGGTGTGCTATCGTCGTGAACAAGAGGAAATAGTTAGTGAATATAAGAAAGATGACAATTTTCTTGTTGGTAGATCTCCTTAGATTCTGGGTAAGAACTACCACAGTACTAGGCATTCTGCCGCCAAGCAGTCGTGTGTACATATTACTGTGTTCCGGTTTGAAGAGTACTGCAGCTAGCGAAATTACTGGGCTGTTGAGACTAACCATCGAAAGCCTCAAATTAATGCAAGCAGTGATGCCCTGGACTTTGTTTTGTTACTCAAAGTTCTGTGTCTCGCTGCAATGGCTACGAATATGCTTCATTTAAATAAATAAATAAATATCGTACGACATTATAAACACAGCGCCATCTGACCCCAAACTAAGCAAAGCTTGTACTATGGAAGTCAGATAACTGATGCATTACTTAAATAAATACTTATAATAAATACAGCACACCTAGACACAGAACAAACACTTGTTTATACCACAAAATGTTTATCCTGGGTGGGAATCGAACCCACGCCCTTCGGATCTTGGAGCAAACATACTACCAACGAACCAATAGGGCTGTCGTGTCGTTTGTTACAATAAATAAATGTTGAAGGACATTTAACACAGCGCCATCTAGTACAATGAGAACTATGGGAACCAGACAGCTGACAGAATACTTAAATACTTTTTTTTGTAAATACATACTTATAATAGATACAGCACACCCAGGAGAGAGTTTCGTTCGAATCATTACTTTTACAACGATAAAAAAAAATATGATCGGCGAGGCATATCTTTACATTTAACATCTACGACTAGTAAAGTTTAAAATACCATGTCCTTGGTGGAGTGAGGTGAACAGTGCAGCGGGCGTGCATGATGTCATACGGACAGACTGTTTCTTATGAGACGTATTGAGATGCAAAGATATTGCGGTTTAGCGATAAGTGCGCCGACACGCAGTCAATTGTTATTTAGTGGAAGTGAGTCAGCGGACGATGTTTCCTGTCCACGTCAGTGAAGAACTTCTATTCAGACATTCATTAATATGTTATTGCTGTAAATGCCATTATGCTATTATTAATAACATCGTTTCCTCGTGAACATAATCACATCGTTATACCTAGTACCTACCTCTGTTACAATATTTATGTATATTTAAGGCATCGATTTGCTGTTTAAATAACAATCTCATTTACAGAATTACACTATTAATACTATAATTCTTACATCAGTCTCCGGCCGGTGCGCGCTCGGGGCACTTTAACTTAGATTAGTTAACATAAGTGAAAACTTTTTAGGCTTTTGAATGTTCATTTATCTTCTATTTATTTTCAAAGTTAGCAGCTGTTTGTTTTCCATGTAAAATAAAATAAATGTAAAAGTTTGTAAGTTTGAATGTATGTTACTCAATAAGGTAATAAAAAATCGATAAATAATACCTTTTATCTCGGAATAATGTTTCATAAGACACATCTATAAAGTACCAAATTTCAAATCGATACGCATGGTGCTGCCGCATCTAAAGCTGAAAACCTCAAACGGCACAAATATAGTTATTTGGATAGAATGTATCTTTTTGTGCCGTTTGGGGTTGAAACTTTAGGTCCGTGGGGGCCGGCCGCTCTCGAACTGTATCGGGACCTGGCCAAACGTCTAGAGGAGGCTTAAGGTGACCAAAATTCTGGTATCTACTTTGGTCAAAAGCTATGCATTGCCATCCAGCGTGGCAATGCTGCCAGCATTCTGGCCACATATCCCTCCTCTGACGGTTTTTTAGACTAAGTTTTTTGTATACATTTTGTAAATAGTATAATTTAAGGTATTTTTTATTTTGTTTAATAATTGTCCTCTCCAATCGATACGTCTTACAGTTTTTTTTTTGTTGTTCGTTCGTTTTACGGGGATAAAAAGTATGTTTTATGTTAATCCAGGCAATAAACTACCTTTGTGCCAAATTTCATCCAAATCCAGTAGGTTTTTGCGTGAAATAGAAAAAAAAACATCCACCCATCCAAACTTTTTCACATTTATAATCTTACTGGGATATTAGTGGGATGAATCCGTTTCCCTTGGTCACAGCATCTCGCGTGAACGGCTGGACCGTTGTCGCTAATTCTTTTTTGTTGTTTGTTACTCTGTCAGGAGAAATTCTTATGAAAGATAAAATTAAGAAAGTTGCGTGGAAAATTAGTAAATTTAACGACCATGTAAACTTTTCAACGTTGTAGCATCATTGTTAGTCGTTCGAATTCAATATTCATAGTTGAGACAGGACGTCGGTCGGGTCAGCTTGTCCAAAATAAAAACAGCAAAGTTGATAGGTTCATTGCATGCATGTTGCATGTACTCGTATGCAGTTATTGTATTCGAATAATGATTAGCATACATCTGGCGAAATGCGATGCGTCGTGGTATTTCGCATCTCACGAAAACCAATCATTGGAAAGGTTATCAAAGACAGTCGTTAGAACATTATAATTGTTTTATTAAGGTTTTAAAAGCTAAATACGACTATTAAAATTAGCATTCAGATAGATTAGCTCTCGACACACATGCACGAAAATATAACCAACTTTGTAAAATACTAGCAGACGCCTCGCGGTTTCACCCGCGTAGTTCCCCTTCCCGTGGGAATACAGGGATTAAAAGTAGCCTATGTCACCAGGGGACAGTGTAGCTTCCCAACGGTGAAAAAGTGTTTGAAATTGGTTCAGTAGTTTTTGAGTCCAAAAATACAAAAATACAAATCTTTCCTCTTTATAATATTAGTGTAGAAGTGTAGATAGATTCACTTGAAAAAGATATTTAAAAAGTAATTAATTTGATCAGTTCTAAAAACAAACTTTACTACATAATAGAAACTAAATATTTATGATGATATGATAGCTCAGTGATTAGCGCGATCAGTACATACACCGAAGGGCGTGAGTTCAAGTCTAACAATGAATTTTAGCTGCCGGTGAAGGTAAATATCATGAGGAAACCATAGCATGGTGGTAAGGTACTTTCTAGTACTCCACTGGCTAGCTACCACTTCAAGTTAAAAATCTGTCGCCCTGCATATAACGGTGTGTACCTACAACCTCTCTTGAGAACCAGTACCGTACCGTACCAGGCCAGGTGTGCTTACTACCTTCAACCACACCGTTACTAAACTTCAGATAAGCTGTGATCAATCATCTAGTCTGTCAACCATAAAAAAACTATCATTGTTTTGTTCTGGTTTAAAGGGTGGCATGAAAGTGGTAATTTGCAAACATTCAGTCGTATTGTCGTCTTGCTAGTTGAAACGTGTTTTTCCATAAGTCGACTTTTCTTGGTAAATTTACGTATACCTTGTTTTGCTACTCAAAGATCTATCTATCGCTACATTGTTCATAAACTGGCGTTCAGTTATCTGTTACCATCGGGGCAGCGTTTTGCTCGTCTGATTACTTTTGTACACAAATAATTAACAATCTAGTAAGTGTAGCATTAGTAGACGAGTCTTTCGAAGTGAAGTATTCGTCCGCCTTGCCCCGGGAGGTCGTAAATTGCCCTCATCAGGTAGACGGCACGGCTGGGCTCGGAAACCCGTCTGCGCCGGCAATGAAGGTGACTGCGATAAAACAGCTGAAATCGCGGCTTCCGATGAGGTCACGCAATCCCACATACTGCCTCGAAGTGATCTCACGGATTATCGCAAAACAAACACTCGGTAGGGCTGACATTCAACACACGAATAAATATTCACCTAAAATGTCTAAGGTGTGCAAGTTTCGGATGCCTCGGTCATGCGACCCGTGTCTCTGAACTGTATACGAACTAACATTTCATTTGTGTTTGATTTTATCTATGACTTTTGTATTTGCCTTCGTGCAAGCGAAATTGACACAAATTTTAAAAACCTCAATGTATCCTTCCGAAAGTTGTCTGGAAGAGATTGCTCTTAGCAGTAAGTTTCTTTTTCTTTGGTCTCTATAAAGGTTGTTTTATCAGTTTTGTAAACGCAAAATTGAAACAATCCCAATAGATGCTCAATAAAAGGAGTTTTTTTAAATCGGTGTTTTTTCAGACCTTGCATGAAAATACTAATACTTTTACTCTATTTCTTTATTGTTTAATTCTACGCTATAATTCAACGAACGACAAACGTTAAGGTTCGTGCAGCTCGCGTTGCTGTTGCCGCGTGCATTTACATTTTTAATCTCAGATTAGCGGAAACTTTTGTGTTTATAATTTATTATGTTACTTAGCCTGACATTTTATTCTATTTTTAATTTTATTTCGTTGACATTTTATAATTTTTTGTTTGACAATTATTGAGTTATAATTATAATCTACTAGCTGCACCCCGCGGTGTTACCCGCTACACGTTTCCGGGATAAAAAGTAGCCTATGTTCTAATCCAGGGCTACAGCTACCTCCATACCAAACTTCATCCAAATCCATTAATTCGTTTTTCTTGAAACAGTAACAAATATCTATCCAAACTTTCACATGTATGATATTAGTGGGATTTTAATTCTATAGTGATTATAATTGACACGTAACAAATTCTAATTCTGTTTTTGATTTGTAATATGTATTGACTAATTAATAATGTGTTTAATATGGACGTGCACGGTCTGAAATAAATGATTAATATAATAATTTCCATCGTAGGATAGCCCTGTGCGGAATTAGTCGGTAAACATTAGTTATTAGTAGACGTGGCGGTGGTTCTCCCACGCGCGCGCCGCGCGCCGCGCGCCGCCACCTGCCGGCCCGCGCGGCGCGAGCGCTGAGCGATCGGCGATGAATGCATTTGTTTGTCATTTGTCAATGGACATAATGGACTCAGTCGACGCGATAATGGAGATTTGTTATTGATGGATGTCTGCGTTGTTATTACTATTAACCCTGCTAATGTTGTACTGTACGCGGCTATACAACACTCAGTAAAATTAATCGAGACATTTTGGATGGATGTCCAAAAACATCGATCATTCAATAGTTTAAGCCACTTTGACAAAAGGCAGATGATATCTTAATATTTCATAGCAGTTTGTGAGAATATAAATATAAATAAATAAATATAGTTTCATAACTGTTGATTTTAGCCTGGCTCAGGATAGGTGACACAACTGGAATCGGATTAATTATCTACTGTCGAGACATTTTAATGGGTGACTTCACCAATTTAAAAAAATAAATTTCGATGACAATTTGACATCTATGTGTATGCCGCGGTTTCACTGCAATCTATATACTTAGTTTTCCCATCGAAAGTTCCCACCATCTACCGCGATAACGCAGATAAATGGTTAAGGACATTTCTACCGAGGTTAGTTAAATTTGACTGCCTTGTTAGCTTATTTGGTAGAATATCTACTTCAAGAGCTATAAGGACGTGGGTTATATTCCCACCATTTTTATCGTCACATAAATGTTTATTCTGTATATATTTTCTAAAAATGGTTCCCATAGTACAAGCTTTGATTTGTTTGAGACTAGATGGCGCTGTGTGAAATGTCGTACGATTCTTGTTTTATTTATGAAGTTAGTGATTTTCAAAATATAAGTTAGCTAGGCTTTCAACAGAATAATCAATAGAATTGGCTCAACCAAAAACAAACTAAAGGGACGCCACAGATTATTTTATCGTATAACAGATTATGATAAGTGTGTCCGAGTGGCATCCAGTGTGACCGCTACCAGCGACCACGGGCCCGTGAAGGCTGTACTACATACCCACACTACACATCCACAAGTACATATCAAAGCAGTACACGACAATGGCATACATATGATTATTTTAGGCGCAAGTCGACGTTACACTGTTACAGATGAAAAACAACATCGAAAATACCCCCAACAAAAGACTTCAACGCGATCTCCCCATTTTCAGGATTTTTGCAATTGCTGACTGAATATTTTTATTAAATGGTAACTATAAAAACATTAAAGTTAACTTACTGAATTACTGTATTGTCTTCGAATTGAATTCGTATTTATAAAAGCGAAAACACTGATTCGCACTGCTCGAATTGCTTTTTGTAATCGTTACGAAATTGATATGAAGTTACAAGCGTCTAATTTATTAAACATCCTCCATTAAAAATCAAATAGTTTTGGTTTGTTTTGAGAACAAAATCTACCCGTGCGGGCGTGTCGCGTTACAATGTCGCATAGCCGCGCTGTCTCGCTCGACACGGCGCTTGTGTCGTTCGAGGCGCTTGCTCTGCTCGTTTCGCTTGCTCTGCTTGTTTCGCTTGTTTCTTAGAAACTGATTACACTCATGAACATTGACAAAGCATCTAGTGCAATGCTCGACACAGCATAATATGTATATTCAGGAGATATCCGAGTGTTCTATTTCAGTGACGGTACCGACATAAAAGTAGTATTGCAAAATACTATTACTCTACAAATAAACATTTTAAAATTAATATTTAATTATTTGTATCAAAATCAAACTGAACATTATTTAGTTATTATATCTGTAGTATTTTTAGAATGCTCGATAGTTATAAACGGACGGAGGCGGTCCAATCGGAGTTGTTTTTTTTTTTTGGATTATAATATTAAATATAAGGCTATTTCTCTTATGCTCTCGTTGGTCTCGAAGTGAGATCAACTCGTCCATTCATTAGTATAAGTCGGCAGAGCCCGGCCGCGTGGGCCCGACTTACTTTATCTGTGGGAGGAAACTGTAAACCGATCGCGATTTTATAGCGATAACTCTATTTGGTGTTTAGCTAATAAAGTCCTATTTACAAAGCCTTACACATAACGTCTCCTATTTGGCCAACACGCAAACATTTTATTAATCATTTCGTTGAATATTTACGTATTTTATTTACTTACAATAATACTTGAAATAATTACAACACATTTAAAATTTACTATGACATTAACAATTTATTACGCCATTTATTAATTAAATAAAAAGGTTTTTTTGAAGCATTTAATTTATAGAATAATATTTGTACTAAAAATTGAATGCCCTAGAGGGTAGATGACACGAGTGGCATTTTCAACTGAGCGTTACCGTGGGAGGACGCTTTATGTAGTTTGTCCTTGAACAGACACAGTCAAAATAAAAGGTTATACCATTTATTTTTAAATGGCTAGTTATGTCATGAATATAAAAATGTGTAAACGCCAGGCTACATTTGTACACATTATCGGATCGGTCGCCTATTTTCGCATCAAATGTCAGTCAGTCGTTTCCTAGTTCCCGAATGACATACCTACACAGGATCTATCGATATTCTTGAGAGATGCTCGATATCGACCACATCGCACAATGCACCTCCCTAATTTGTTTCTTTCTTCTTTTCTGATTTTGGCATCGCACTTTGTGCATTTGCCCGAGTTAAGTATTTCGATAATTTCAAAGTATTAAAATCCATCTAAAATAAGTGTAATTCACAGTCAAAATAAGTCAACGTCAAGTGTGGCCATGTACCCAGTAATTTTATTATTATGTAATTAGCTTCTTCCACATTTTTTAAAATTTGATCTTTTGGTGTAACTTGCGTGATTCCACTCCGGTCCAGCCAAGGAGGCCCAGCAACACGCGCTCGCGCGGCCGCGCGCCCCGCGGGCGTCGGCCACTTCGCAAACCAGTTCCCGGACTCTCCAATACAATAAATATGCGTGTACTAGGATGCGCCGGCGTTCGAAAAATACTCGCGAGTACTCCAAATTTCTTTGAAACACTAAACTTAATTTTTTTCCCTCGGAGATATTAAAAAAATTAAGAGTAATGAGACGAATGAATCGCTTCCTGATGGTCCTCCTGATGGAGAGTAATGTCTGTCTATGACCAATTCAGCGGTACCCAAAACTCTGTGTAGTGTAATGTGTGTCAAAATAAATATTTAGTTTGTTTCTTTCCTTCTAACACCTACTTGAGATCCGCCGACGAGGTGGGTACATTACTAGATAAGGTAGGTAATCTCGTGGGTCCAACTATGTTTGTAGCAGTTTCTGTGTTTGGGAAATGTGCTAATCATTAGATCTACCTACTGTTAGAATCTAACCATTTAATATTCACTTCGAAAACAATAATCGAATACGCTTTTACCGCTTCCATCGCTATTTAAACGAGGTTTTTCGAGTAGGTAATTAAACGGTAAAAATAATGATTACGTTATCCAATTAATCAAAATTACCAAATTAAAAGTTACCGAAGCAAATAACGGAACAACTTGTATTGTGATCCATACAGACTGACCGAGAGATTGTGTAAGGCTAAAAAATAAATCCCTGTTTTCCTTGGTTGTGAACGTTTTCTTTCATGTTTTATTTTAAGTTTTTTTATATTTTCTAGAAGGGTTCTTACGCAAAGAAAATTGGAAAATTTCGGAAAACAAAAATTCATGCGAACGACGTCGCGGGTAACAGATAGTATTAAACATACTTGGTACAATTAGTAGGTTTCTTGGTGGAAAGCCGTGAATATACCAATTCGGATTGGACTTGACCATGACTTACTGAGCTTGACTTTGACTTGCTTAGCAAGGTTCGCATAATAACACGATAATACTTTATAAACACGATAGGCAAATGTACAATATGCGACGCCAACTTGCAATAAGTAGGAAAAGAAAAAACAGTGGCCCACGAAGTGTAATGACCGTTTCCGCGAATCTGTTCACACACTAACTCTTTACGTCAACATTACCTAAAAGACATCGTTGTGGTTTCAAACCAAACAAATTCGGAGTACGAAGCACGTTTGTGTGTTAATACCAGTTTTCATACTGAACGTACGAATATTCTGAGCCTGAGCCTCGATCACGAACGACTTGCGAAAAAGTATTCGTATCGACATCGACAAACATTTGTATGAGATTTGTACAGCTCTGTGTGCTGTCGAGGACTCGATACCTTTACGATGCGAATTCGAGAAATTTTCGTGATCTGATTGGCAGACAGATGACCTAGGCTGTCATAACGACGAGACGAACGAGACGATCTCCTGATGGTAAGAGATAACGCGTATCCATGACCATTGCAGTGCAGAACATTGAGTAGCAAAACAAAGTCCAGGGCGTTTTGGAAAACTGTTTTGGCGCTCATTACTTTGTTTGTTTTTTTGCCCTGTGATTCTTTTTTTCTGTACTTTTTATTTTATTTTTGGTTTGCGTAATAAAGAGTTTCTATCAACTTTCATAATTATTTTATATTTTATTTTATTTATTTAGTTAATTTCGATGGTTGGTATTAACAGCCCTGTAATTTCGCTCGCTGTAGTACCCTTCACCGAACCCCAGTAATTTTTACACACTACTGTTTGGGAGCAGAATATCTGGTACTTTGGACAGAAGAATGGCAATCGACTTAACAAGATGAACACAGAGTTTGTCGATAACTGGTACCAGTTTCCAAATTGAAAATAAAATGTGGAATTCGACATCTCGGTTAGTCATAATTGATAGCATCGTGAGACACGACCATATCAAAGGTCAACTGCATCGAAATGAATTACTTCTTTTGGCTTTTATTGTCTAATACATGACAAAGGTATTCTTATTCTTATAAAACAAATAATGTATAACATTTTATTAACAAACAATAATGTTACAAATGTTCATGTAAGAGACTTTACGTTCTAGATTTTGTAGCTCTATTTTGGGAGAAAGAGTATGGACCTCTGTACGGAATACATTACTTTTTTCTAATTGACACCTCAGAAAGTATTTATTAACTGTCGGGGGTTTGATTCCCATTCAGGAAAAACATTTTGTGCACAAATATTTGTTCTGCGTCAAATATGTATTCACCAGTAGCTCAATCTTATTGTTGGGATTTGAACCCACGCCCTCGGGTGTGAGAAACGACCACGCTAACCACTAAGCTATTATTTTTCTACCGTTATTAGTTCTGTGCTTCGATATGAGTGAATTTACAGAAAATATCGCAAAAAAACGCAGAACCATGCAAGGCATTGAAGCACTGACTAGGTACTAAATGATTTCGCCTTAATTATCAGGCACTTGCCGGAGCTAGGAGCTACTTGCGGTCAGTCTTAACAAACTCTTATCTTAAGTCAACGCAGATCAAGCTCACTACTTGTAAAATATCCGTCGATAAGCCCAACACCAAAATGTGCATCATTTCTTAAAATAGCCCCAGCGCCCCCTAAAGGACATTTCAGCTATCAGCAATTACAATGAGCGAACTCTCGCCGACTGTCGCTTAAATACCTACTTTATGCGCCTATAAATAAGTATTACTCATATTCAATACGCGCTCCGCGCCGCTTGTATGTCAAGGCTCTAGATTTGCAATTGAGACCTATTTATTAGCAGCTTTATTGGTGACGTCATCACCAAATCAGCTAAATATTGGTGCATTACGCAGCGCAGTCCGTGCAGTGCTTGGCTGCACGAGAAACTTCAATGGCGTGCTAGGTGCTGCCAGTGACGTAACAATACCGCTGCGACCCGAGCCAAATTCATTGGTTGGGCTCTCCCTCATAATCAAATATCTCTGATATGTGTATTTTGAATGATCACCTTTTAATTGGCCGTTCATTGTATAAATTCAACCACTCTGCTGTGAACATGACAATTGTAAAATTTGGGTCAATAAAAAAAGATTTTTACTTAGCATAATATTCACGAGGATAAAAGCCTGAAATTTTGAAAAAAATATGTGTTATATTTTTTTTTTAATGTAGGTCCGTGTCATTTTGCTCGTTCTGCCACCCTATTGTTACGCCACTAGGGTCTGCCAACCATGTACACAGTCCATGCAAACGTCCCTAGACCTAGACTAGAAGACCTCTGCCCGGTAGCAAAATATTAAAAGCGGTGAATCTAAAATCAAAACACCGACATTGTCAGTGATTACTTATTATTTATATTAAAAATGATGTAAAGATTCGTTAGTGATAAACATGAGCATTGAACAATTGATCACCGAACTTCACAATACCAAGCCTTTTGAGCTACAACACGAGTAAACAGACAAACATGCACAATTACACGAACATGAACCAAATCAAAATGTATCTTATTTATTTTATCAATTCGTGTTTTTATCTTTTGACAGAAGTCCAAATTGTATTGTTTTGTATTGGTCCCGCTTCGCTGGGTTCTGTGTAAAATGAGGTAATATACCAAATTTTTTTTTATTTATTAAATATTAATATTGCAATCGTTCTTATAATAATTATAACACACACTATTAAACCTCATATATCGGTGTTTAGCAGAAATTGGTTCAGTAGTCATCGACTGTAGTTTTGATAACAATTCTGCAAATAAATGAGTAATTTGCAATTCTAATGGCGGCGGCCGTTTGTTTTGGTGCCGGTAAAGAGGACGCCTCGTCAACAAAACTAGTGGTTTGACAACAATTGGGAAATGACAGCTAATTACACTCGTATGTAGATAAACATTCGCGTTAAAATGTAACACGACAACCTGCGATGAACTGCAAAAGTAACATGTAGCTATAGTATTGGGGGACTTTTGATTTTTGATTTATTTATTGGTAATGAGACGTACGAGACGCTCTTATGATGGTAAGAGACAAAGCATGTCCATGACCATTGCAACGATACATAGAAGTTTGAGTAACAATGCAGAACAGGGCATCACAGTTTTGACGATTATTGCTTTGAGATTTCGATGGTTAGTCTCGACAGCCTTGTAATTTCGCTAGATGGAGTACAGTAATATTTACACACTACTGCTTTGCAGCAAAAGTTCCTACCTAGACCTAGGTGGTCTTCATACGTGTACTCGTAGTAAACGCTGGTACTTTTTCTTCACGAGATAATTTTCCCGGACGCGGACGAAAGGTTGCCTCGAAGTTTTGATTAAGTATATCTAGATAGTTTAAAAATATATGTTTTATGATTGCTTAAAAATAATTCAGGAAGAACTTGAGTAAAGTTGTATCGCATTATTGCAGTCACTGTTATTGTTAGAACGGCAGAGTAACTATAACATCCAAGAGTGAAACTTTGTTCGACAATTATTTTATTAGTATTTGGACAATTTTCCCCAAGGACTGGTAACTATCATCATCCGTAGCGTTTTCGTGCCTCAGCTAAATCGTGCTCTTTAAGAATCGACAAATTTTTATTAGTAGGTATTTATTAAAAAAACATGATGACAAGCTAGGCGTTTGACCACAACTCACCTAATGTTAAGTGACGGTATGGTCAAAGATAATTGGCAGGTAGGTAAGGCTGGTTGAACACACCATTAGGTGCTTGGCGGCAGATTTTCAAATCGAGGGTAGAATCGAGGGAGAATACCTTACCACTACGTTATGGTTTCTTCACGATGTTTTCTTTTATCGGCAGTTTTAGGTCATTGTTAGGGACTGAACTCACGCCCTTTGGCGTGTGAACTGACCACGTTACCCACTGAGCTATCATCGCTACAAAAACTAAACAAATACTGTAAATATTTTCCGTAAAATCGTTACGGAAAATATTGGAAGTCATTAGCGGCCACATCAAAAACTAATAAATATTTAAAGGCGTTAATAAAATGAAAAGTTTCCGTGAGAAATGACTTCTCTACAAGATTCCGAGATATAAAAATGTCACAATACTTATATCGCGTCCCCCGTTGTTTTTTATCACTTCGAATGATGAATACAAGCAAGGATCCTGGGATGGCATCACTCACCGATATAGATAAACAGCGGAGTCCCACGCGCGAGCTGCACTGAGAGCAGGTACAGACACGGTACGCAGGCGCTAGGAGGCGCGGCCCGCGACTGAGCCGAGTCGCGGGCCGAGGGTGCCGCCGCAGGACCTGCGCCCACGCAGCCCGGCGCGCGACACGCCGCGTTTTATGCAAAACGCCCGTGTGGGTGGAAATCAATGGAATCGCTTCATAAAATGTGTTATCATGTAATACTGTCACAATATTGAAAATATAAACATCATTCTAAAGTCGTGAGACCACAATTTGAGACAAATAACTAATTTCCTGTTTATATTTAGTTTTTTTATGAAGGCTAATATAAATAAGGTCAGTTAGTTAATATTGCACGGATAGAACTTCCCGTTGTAAGATCGTTTAATTTAATATCTCTTTTTCAGAAATGAAGTACTCCTCTCCGATGGTAGAAAAACTTGCTCTCTTGTAAGTTACGCAGTTTCAAAGTCAACACAGTGAGTAACCGCTCCGAGCTCCGAGTATTTAATTGTTATGAGTTTTAGCAGCTGCGGCGCGTGGGCTCCCGAGCTATACGATGTCCTTATTGCAGGAATTTAGATTAAATCAATTCGAGCCAAATGTGGATTAGCGAGGTAAAACTAATTAACAACGATTGCGTCACTTGAGATCACCGAAATTTCAGTAATTACTATACAAAGTAGTTAAGTATTCTATCAGTTATCTGACTTCCATAGTACAAGCTTTGCTTAGTTTGGGGTCAGGTGGCGCTGTGTGTAATGTCCTGTGATATTTATTTATTTATTTACATTGTTAGAATTTATATGGAAGCGGGCTAGATCAGCACTAACAGGGAAGGTCAGTGAATAAAATAAAATAAATAAATAAATATCGTAGGACTATACACACAGCGCCATCTGGCCCCAAACTAAGCAGAGCTTGTGTGATGGAAGTCAGATAACTGATAGAATACATAAATACTTTTTTTTGTAAATACATACTTATAATACATACAGAACACCCAGACACAGAACAAACAATTGTTTGTTCACAAAATGTTTTGCCCTGAGTGGGAATCGAACCCACGCCCATTGAATGTATCGCCATTTTAGCCGTAGGAGGTCCACTGCTGGACATAGGCCTCTTCCATAGACTTCCATAAAGAAGAAATTATTTAGAATTAACTAACCTTTTCAGAATTAACCTAAGCGGCTGGATAGTTAATTTTGTCACTCGGTATCATTAAAAAACATGTCTTCATGAAATAAAGCTGCATTTTCTCGGCGACGAGACACGCTAGGGCTGCGGGCCTGGTAGCCCTACAGCAGAGTGAAGTCATCGCGAGCAATACGGAAGTTTATCTGTTCGTATGTATCTATATATGTTTATTACCTACTTGTAACGGTGTAATGGATGAAACTAGCAATGTAGATAGATTCCTGAATTACCCATAGAGTAAAGACTTCTTTCTATCCCGGATAACGCGAGTGAACTCGCGGGGCGCAGCCGGCTGTTCCACAAGTAAACAAATCAGGTGCATGTCGGTATCACTGTCATTACAGATAGCATCTGCGACGCGTGGGCGCTCCCCGCCGACACCTGCTGCTCGAGATGGATGCGCCATAATCATGATGAACTACTTCGGAACGAGGTGGATTGGATGATTGCGCACTACTGCGCCACTAGTAGTAATATGTGCATCAGTGGGATGTAAATATTGAAGGACATTTCACACGGCGTCATTTAATCCTAAACTAAACAAAGCCAGACCTGAATGAATACTCAAGTAAATACAACCTTTTGCGTATTATTTAAAATACCCAGACATAAAACATACATATAATTATGTTCATCACAAAAAAAAATGAAAAAAAAAATTTGAAAATTTTATATATAAATGTTTGTTCTATATGGGAATCGAACCCACGCTCAGCTCATGAAACAGAGTTAACCGGGCAGTCTATGGGAGTATTTTTGCCTATCGCAAAAAATTACCTAAAAGACTTGTCTTGCTAGAATACTTGCAATCCTACTAATATTATAAATGCGAAAGTTTGTGAGTGTTTGGATGAATGGATGTTTGTTACTCTTTCACGCAAAAACTACTGATCAGATTTGGGTGAAATTTGGTATGGAGGCAGCCGAGACCCTGGATTAGCACTTTTTATCTCGAAAACACCGCGCAGCGCAACTAGTAGTTAATATTTGAAAATTAGTTTTAAGTTTTGTTTCTACTAACAGCTACGATGCCCAAATTTATTTTTTATTTGAACAAAAATATTGAAAAAGAATTGAGATTTAAATATATTTTTTTAATGTCTTAATTTATTTTTCTATTAAAAATGTATTTCTTTCTATTTCTTAGATTTTTCATAGGCTAAGATAATATTATTGATAATTCTGTGGTTGCGTTTGACTGACTTAACTGTAGCTCTCTTCTCGCCCATGGCACTCGGTATGCAATTATCTCTACCGTCAAGTTAAACTCATCAGAACTAATGTACTGGGGCCCATGATAACGGACACTCGTAGGTATTTTTATATTTTTTATGGAATGTTTACTTTGGCATGAGTGAGAGCGTGAAGACTTTTTACATTCAAACTAACGTAAAAGTTCAATAAAATCGTTGTAAAATCGATTATTCAAACATCGTCGTCACGTATAATTATTTTCCTTTCGCGAGCAGGCCTGTGCCCACCAGTACATAAGGGAATAACCCATTCTCTTATTTGTATCCCTGTCAATAATAATTATTATCGATTCCATTTTAATCGATTATAATCGATCGAAGGATGTCGAAGGACCATGCTTCAGTAGAATAACTTTATGCTAGTTTGTAGTTAGTTTTAAATAGTGGAAATACTGTGGTAGGTTGTAGTGGTAACACATTTACTGTCAAGATAAATATATTAAGCTTAGATAATAATATTATTCTAGTTACACATTTTTGACAACTTATTTGCTCTACTATTAGGTGTCTTGCATGTTTAGTAAAGTAAGTTTTTGGTACTGTAATTTACATCCCCCGCTCACCCCTGGGGCTAGTGTGCCCCAGAGCCCAGCCTCGGGTAGAACGTTCTACCCCGAAGCTGACTCCCTACCTCCCCAACATATATAGAAATACCTATAGATAACTATTTATACTTTACACCAAGATTACATAACAGATACAGTACAAGACTACAGTGGCCTTATCGTTCAAAGCGATGTCTTTCAGGCAAACATTGCAACGACAACTTTGGCGACATAGGAGAAGGAAGAACACGGATATTTGTGCTGTGATTTTAATGAGGGAGAACATTTAATTGAGTAGATATCGCACTTTGTACCTGTAACCTAGATTGATGCTATAGGTGTATAGGTATATTATATACTATAATTATAGCTAAATATATGCAGATCAAACTACGCATATCACAATAGGAAGGCCAAATAAGGCGTTGAGTAATTAAACACGATAACAGAAATAATAGAAGAAATTAAACAAAATAAACGTGCCGCTGATAGCGCACGCGCCCCGCGCGGGACATGCTCGCTCATTCGGATTTGAATATGTCGTAATCTAGGTAGTATATATGTACACGTAGATATTGTATAATACACACACAAGGGTAGGTCTCCAAATGTTGGCTATAATTAACTTGGTAGTTGGAGCTGGCGAATAATCAGACTGTTTAATATTTGGGATTTAAAAATTCCTAATTTTAATGTAAGTCATAATGAAATCGATGGCTCGCAATATAATTATAATTAAATGACCGGATCTTGAAAGTTTCCAAATCTTTTTAGTTTCTTGCATTAAGCACGAGTACGATCGTGTGTGAAGTACTGCTGCCTTTTTGTTGGAGCACGTAAATACCAGCTGGAAGTCTTTGCGACATACTATGTGGTGGCTCGGTGTCAGCGATTCGGTCGCCAAAAAATCTCAGCTCAGTCTTGATCACCGCTGCAGAGTGGCATGTCAGTAAATGTTTGGGGAGTGCACCAGATCTCTATGACCTAATTCTAATACAGGGCAAGAAGAACGACAAATCACCGACCGTTCCTCGTGAATGTTCCTTTTTTCGGGATAAAAAGTAGCCTATGTGTTAATCCAGAGTCTCCGCTCCGTATCAAAATTCAAATTTCATCCAAATCCGTTCGGTAGTTTTTGCGTGAAAGAGTAACAAACATCCATCCAACCATGCATCCTTCCATCCATCCAAATTTTCACATTTATCATATTAGTGGGATTAACTAGAATTTAAGGCTACGAGTTAATTTTCATTATTTTATTTTCAACATTTATTCTAGATCGACGTGTTCCAGCCGCACAATTGCTTTCTATCGAGTTGGCGGCCAAACGTACATCTATTACATATAACTACACAAAATCTCGACAAATGTATCTTTCGCTTACATTTATGTACTGTAACATCTAGATATAGCACATGGTAACCAAATTATTAGGAATTTATTCTCAGTTGATCCTCCCACGGCTCATTTAGTGCTACCCATAAAAATATTAGTACGAAAATCAAAAATTTTATAGACACGAAACTGCCTCAAATAGCCAAACGGCTAAATGAATGTGGGCCGATGTTGAATGTTATGAAATGATTCGCGGAAATGACTGACGATCCAAGGCTTCGTCTTATTGTGGTCCATGCCTACTCTGCGAGCACGGACTGATGGATGGTTGTGCTCTCACTGATCTCGCTCCTACTCCGAGAACTGTAATCACACGACACTTAAATAATGGCACAGTACTTAATACGGCCGACGTGGCAGTCTACTGTGACAACCTATTCCAATGAGTGGATTTGCGTGGATGGCAATGAAAGAAGTATTGCCGATGACAGCTCGGGGAATGGAGACGGTATTGGTAAACATTAAGGCGCAAGTCGGACAACAGTAAGACAAACAAACACATCTTTCCTCTTTATAATAGTATAGATAGACAAGAACGCTAGAGGAAAGTGTTTGCGCGTGGGTACGCTCGCGCCTCCGTATATTGGTTATTGGTAGGTATATTGAAAAATATATTAGATAGAATTAAAAACATGTTTGACTGCCAGCGTTCTTTTTACATGACGCGACCTGTATGTGGGGTACAACTGTCAGTGTGCGATGTGGCCTGCATAGTTCAGTGATCTCAAACTTAATACTAAAAATTTAAAAAAAGCAAGAGATAAGAAATAAATGTTTTTCTATTTCAAACAACGTTCATAGTTTTGTAACTATACATTATATAAGTACGTATATTTGCAGAAAAACACCTTTAGGCGCGTATCCTTCCATTTTGGTGCATTATTTGCATTACAGGCTTACAATGAGACATTAACGGCGCGAGGCCACGTATTATCTGTTGTTTCGCGAAATCGAAATTAATCATGTTTTAATTAATTTTTATGGAAGTATGAAAGCAGCGCGAGGCCAAACAGGCCTCATTTTTGACAGCAAAGGTGACAACTTGTCTGATATTGAAGGTACTGACATTTTTGATGAAACGAATAATTCTGTGGATACGTAGAAACAAAAGACAGACAGGTCGAAAAAAACTTTCTAGTTATTTGGACTGTTCTCCGACTTTTATGCAGCCAATGAAATTAGTAAAACCTTTAAAAATGATAATATGCATAATAAACATAAGTAGGTTGGTGCTAAAGCTTCAGATCAGTCGGATAACAAGTCAAAAGTAATTTTAATTGCGTGGGAAAAGATGGCTAATATCGTTAGATATGTTTTGACGATAAAAACTGCAGCCGTCTCGCAGGACGGTCGGGTCAACTTACATACACAAGTGTGCATCATTGTGTAACTTTATATTATTATGCGATGCGTTATCAGCGATGTTTTGCTTGCGTAGCTAGTTTATAGAAACTAGGCACTGACTTATATCGCTAAATTTGACCGCCATCAAACATTTCTTCTTTATTATATGACTTGTTCTTGTCTTTGTTTGTTATAAAATAAATAAAATTTGTTTGATGTAACATGACTCATAACGGTTCACAATAAAATTGTTCTTTGTCTTAAATACTTCGAGCTATTTAATGTGAAAAAGTTTTTTATCTGATCTGTAATCAAGTCAAATTATCTTGCAAAAAATTGTTTATCGTCTTCCGCAACCTCCCCTGTCCCACAGCTGGGTTTAGACCTCTCTATCTTAGTTCTGTTCTAATCGTGTCTGGATTCAACTCTCAATTTTTTTTATCTTCGACTCATTTAGCCGCTGGAGGCGCTAGACGACTCACGACGCTCCGTTTACCTTATCACCTTGTTTTTCAGTCAGCAGTTTGGGCTGCCTCGAGTCCAGCGACGCATCGCCTACTGTTCCTTATCTTAAAATTTTGTTCTCAACTGGATTTCGATGTTACGAATTCGATTATGGACTTTAATGCTGCTATGTAGCTCCATAGCTCCCTGTTGCAGTCTCGCGTAATGTTCACGGGAAAAAGATGCGTGTGTTCCCAATAAAAAATATTCTTATAAAGAGGAGTATACATTTGCATAGTAAAAAAATATTACCCAAAGATAAATATGAACGTTTTTCAAAAGGCATGAAGGTAATGATAGAAATACAGAGCCACAAGAATTCAAGGAACAGGTGAACAAACAAACATTCGTCCGAGCCGCGAGTCGACAGGGGACTGTTTGTTGTGATGACGGCGGACAAAGCCGGCGCATTCCACCAGTCGCGGCGACACTCAACACCCAAACATTTGACGCGATACCTCTAGAATTACTCACACCGACGACAATGACTCAACTGCGACCGACAGGAATCGATCCCTAAAAGAACCCCATAGAGCTCACTATACCACACAGCTATATGAATGAGATACACACGTAATTTATGCACGCACACGTTTATAAAAAAAAACAGCTGTCAAAAACCTGCCGCTCGGTTGATAAGCGTGAATATCGCCGAAGATGAAAGATTCGAGATGTGGGCTCACCTGAGTACAATTCGCCGGCGGCTGTTACAGGCGGCCTTTTAGCATTTAACTAATTTGCAACTTCTCTCTTCCGTGTCTTCCACAGCACAGTATATCACCTCTACGTTAATTATTAAGTTAATGATGATTAATTATTATAAATATAAATAAAGTAACAAAGCTCGCGCGTGTTATTGTGAAGCTGGGTGTTAGTGCCGGGTCGGCGAGTGTTCGCGAGTCGTTTCGTTCGAGTCGGCCCGCTCGGTATGCACTTTTTGGGGTCACTCGGGGTCGGTCGTCCGATTGTTGTTACGAGAGCGGGAGGCGTTGCGTGCGGCGCGCGCGCTGTCCGAGCGATCACTGGCCGCCGGCGCCGGCCGCGCGCGCCAGCCTCCGCCGCATCCCTCCACAGCCTGCGCCTGCGCCCGCGCCCCAGCGTTAGGACTTTCCCCTATATTTTAAAGAAACTAGGTCCTTATCTTCGCAAACTGAAGTGGCAGTGGGCCGTATGTATCTGTCGCAGAATTGATAACCGCTGGGGTAAACGTGTTCTAGAGTGGAGACCGCGAATTGGCAAACGTTACGTAGGAGACTCGATGGAGTGACAATATACGTAAGACGGCTCGCGGTGGATGGAAGTCAAGATCCAAAGATCGGACAGAGTAGCGTGCCTTGGGAGATGCTTAAATCCAGGAGTGGATTTCGACAGGCTGATGACAATGATGATGAGGTATTTAACACGAATAAGTCTCATGAAATGACATCACAAGATACACAAGGACCATAATTATTTTATATGCAAATCTAATTGTTCTGTGAAATTTTATAAAGTTTCCGCTGCCCCCATACCTATGTTGAGGATTTCTGCTTTTTATAGTGTACGGACAAAAGGGATGAAATCAAAATATGATATGGAAGCATCGGAGCGCCCGGGACACGCGGCCTCCTTTCGACCCGAAGCACTCGGCAAGCGCCTTCCGAGAAATCCAACACTCGACTCTAATTAGTTTAAGTGTGTTGTTTATTTTTACGATAAAAGCTATATTCGATACTGTTGGAATTTGACTTTTGTGGAACAAGTTTTTGACTAGAAAACAGCCTGGGAACAAGAAACTGAAAGAATATATAAAATATTAAAGAAGAAATAATAATTTGGCTCCTTGAGTTATCTGACGTAAGATTACATAAACACGAAATGAGCACGAAAGAAAGTCACGATTTTGAGATAAAGGGGTCAATGGAAGCTCGAGATATGGAGACAATGAGGTATCGAAAGACGATCGCACAATAGCGAGCGACGATGGAGCGATAGCGAACAAAACTGGCCCGCGGTTACCGACGAAACGGAACTAACCATTCATTTGCAGATACAGAAACAAAGTACGATAAAGAAACGAGGCTAATGAAATTTTAAAACCCAAGCTATTATTATCATTGATCATAGATGAATAACTAGAATTGAATGTCATTGTTGAATGTGCTTAGAACATTAAAACTGAGTAAGCATTTATAAGCATAGAGATAGATTTACACAGAAACAAATGTTTAGCAAGTTATATCAGTAAAGTAATATAAAAGACATGACTCATGAACGATAACGTTCTATGGTGTGCATTCACAAGAAATTATCTACCTACATGCATCGATACCAACTTTCAATGCAAAATGTTGACTAATTGACAGTTGATTTGAAAAAAGTGAACAATCGTGAAAATCAAAAAGTATTGTCAATTACACGTGCATTTATTTTGCATAAATTATTATTGGTAGAGCTGAACCATATTTTACAAATTACTGTTCTGGAGCTGCACAATAATTGACAATATACTAGAAACACTTAATCCAAGATCTATACACATAAACATTTGATCCAAGGTCGCTGATGACTACAGTGCTGTCTACAAACAGAAAAAAAACATAGTTTAAGGTTGAACTGCAAGATGCTACGAAAGCTACTCTCAACAGTTGAGAAAAATCATAGGAAAATAATAAATAATGGCAAAACTTTCTCTCTTATATTAATACTCGCAACTCCCGCCATAAACCAACATCATTTGTCAATCCAAAATAAGAGTGTACCTAGTGTGTATTCTGCATTACAACATACCATTACTTAGCTTTAAAAGGTGTGGTTTAGCTTTAAGAGGAGTAGTTGTACCTACTACCTACTTCCATTCCCTTTTTACAGAACATGTAGAAAGACTCATAAATTGTGGAATTTTCTTGGCTAAATACGTACTTATCATATTGACTCTAAGTTTCTCATCAGTTTAGCTAAGGAATGGAACAAGCTGCCGGATTCCTTGTTTTCCGGGAGATTTAATCTAGATCTTTAGACTACAGAACACACATACAGACAGACAGACACAAATAGAAAGAAATAATAGAATAGAATATAACTTTAAAAAGAAAAAATCAACCATATTGCACATAATTTATAGTGAGCCATTATTGACGTGGGAATTGAATAAGCATTGATGTGATGGCAATACGAGTATACATCCACTTGCAGACATTGTGCGTGCGGAGTGTTATTTTCCGAGGAGATGGTGATTCACTTTCGATAGCAGTAAATATGGCTATTGAAACCCACGGGTCGAGGCGCGTGATGTAATGCCGAACCTTGGAAAGGACGAGAAGCTTCTGTTGCTTCTTTGCATACATTGCCAAGAAATGATTGCTTAGTAGTAATACTTTGTGTCAGTTTAAAGAAGATATTAATATTGACTTTCCTAAAATTACATCCAGTTTCTACACGTAAGTCATTATACTCACCATTTGTTGCTACGGTAAAATCAAAATTCACAATTTCATGGGCGATCTGTCACGACGGCTGCTAATAAAAATTTCAATGGACTATCTACATATTAACTCAGTAATGATATACATGTTACTGTTAAGTTTTATACTTCGAAATGTTTATTTTGTGTAAAAGTAATTAGACTAAGGAGACTCTCTGATGGTAAGAGGTAGCGTCTAACCATGACCAATGCAGCGGTATCCAGCACTTTGAATAATGAAACAAAGTCCAGGGCATTGCTGCGGAATACTTTGAGACATCTCTTGGCGAGTCTCATCAGCCCAGTTAGTTACGTCAATACTCTTCAAACCTGAACACAGATTGACAGTAAAATATTTGAAGTTGCGGTGGCACCTACCTCGACGAGCTCCTTGGATATATGACGAGATAAGTTTATGCGTAATTGAAAAAACAACAAATATAGATATGGTATTAGCTAGGAACTCTATTGCTTAATAGAGTTTATTGGAACACATGTTTTCAATAAAACCCCAAGAAATTAAGCTAAAGAAACTGATGTCATTTTGACATAATATTATCATGCATTCGGCCGGACCGGGCCTCGCGCGCGTTGTACTCAGCTTTGTCTCTTTAAAGGACCGAAACTATAGTCGAAGTATGCGATGTAATTAAACGTGATTAATCCCACATAAGTAAAACAAAAAAGCAATCTAAAATAGCAAATAATTTACTAGAAATAGTTTATGTAACTAAAATTGTTGTCTGACTGTCACGTGGATAAGTAGTTGAAAAATAAACATAGTTTACCAGATTTCTCAAATGATCTCAATATAGAGAGATATGCTAATCATATTACGGGATTACCTCAGATTACCGACATACGTAACCCATGAGCAGAACTCACAGTTACGTGTCTCTATAGAAATCGAAATGATAAATATCTAAACTACTTAAACATATAATGAAGTCATGCATCTCAAACATCGAAAGTTTTCGCACAAAGAGAAGTAAGTAAAAATTTATGATATAAAAATTATAAATGTAATGCGTATATACATGATGTAAATAACGTAATATTGCCTCATCATAGTGAAGATCTAAACAAGTTCACTCGTATAGTTGTTTTTATAGGTCGCATGAAATGGTAGATATTAGCATAACTTGAACTGCGGGATATTCTGGTAAAGTTATGGGTAGGCAGCACGTTTGCTCGTGGACACTTAGTTACCTTACATACTTACTCGTAGTAAGAGCGCGGCACATCTTGCCTGGAAGTGTACCTACTAGAAGGTGCATCATTTATAGGTATGTGAAAGTATTGACCATGTAGTTTTGCCGGGAACACGAGCGGATTATAAAAATAATAGTGTTTTTATAAAGTGCCGAATGACGTTCGCCTGTGTAGGAAAGTGATATGCGCTGAAACATGACTTTTGGTGTTCTTTTAAAAACTCCTTTCAAGTTACTAGGGCATGGCCAGACTTGACCTTGACTTTAATTTGTGTGACTTAGACTATTAGATTGGTTTTAAAATACTTGAAAATTACGAAATACTTGACGAAAAAATCTGAAAAAATATGGTTTTCTCATGTCATTAGTACAGTTTTTAGCATTCAGATCGAGTATAGATTTTGTCGTCCTGCACGTAATCCAATCATTTTGTCTAGACAGTGCGGCGCTTACCATCAGGCGCGAGAATATGACACCCTAGTGTATGAATAGCCTTATAACATAGATGTGTAAGGAAAACTATCGCGCGCTACATAGACGTTGAACAAAGCCGGTCCGGCGGCGGCGCCCTGCCAACACCGGCGCACCGAGCTATGACGTCACACATTTGCATCACCATTGTAACCCATAACCAGCTCGTGAATCAGAACTTAGGAAGCGAAAACACACGTCAATAAAGCTCCTTGATTAAAATTGGGAAAATAAGCAAAAATTTGCGACAAACACGCGCGAATCTGAAGTACACGCTCGACAACCTTACAAGATAGTTTTCGTTGTTAGCAGGCTAGGAGGATGACCACAAAAGCAGACACGAGTTTACAATAGTATGCCCAAAAGGGTCGCTGTTGATACTTTTTTGATGACACCTACATATACATACATGTATATAATAATAAACAGCCTACAGTAAAAGATTTTGAATTTTAAATTCTAACTTATCGAAAATTGTAATTCAATTCGAGCACTTTAATATATTCTGTCACATTTGTGCAAATTCAACAAAGGATAAAGCCCAAACATTAATCAGTAATAAAGTAAATAATAAAAATTCCGCTTGGACATTATGGATTCTTAGAATATATCAGCTGCAACTTTGTTTGGAACTCTTAAAATACACCTAGGTAGTTATATTTAAATGCAAAACCATTCGATCATCGATGACTCCTTGTCCTCAATTCGTACAAGACCTAACTATGATAAAACATTTATTTACAGAAGTACAACAAGTGGAGCGAACAAATACCTACCTACTTTGTTATTGTTTAAAATTATTACTAAATCTTTAAAAAGGATTGTCACGATTTTAGCAAGTTATGTATCGCAACTTCTCGTATCTTTTAAACTAACGATATATTTTTAACCAACTTCAAAATGGGGGAGGTTCTCATTTTGGTCCGTCGATGATTTTTCAACCAAAATAACTAAAACCTAACCGCGTTCAGACCTAGGGGAGGGGTATGAAGACGATTTTTTAAATTATTATTGTTAATTTATATTATATTATAACTAACGAGATGCATCTAACACGCGTGTCTTAGGGTGACGTCGCAATTACAATAAATCCAAAATGGCGGAATTTATAAACTGTATTTGCCAGCCATCTTCTCTCCAGATCAGATTTCTCTTAGGAGGAAGTCGCCTAGACAGAGCCACCTAGGTGGAACTAAATACTTTATTGCTAAGCAGTAGTTGTATGAAGTGTATTCCGGCTTAAAAGATATTGCAGCGACATTACAGGGCTGTTGAGACTAACCATCGAAAGTCTCAAAGTAATAAGCAACCAAACACTTTGTTTTGCTGCTTAAAGTTCTGTGTATCGCTGCAATGGTCACGGGCATGCGTTATCTCTTACCACCAGGAGAGCGCCTCATTCGTCTTATTACTTTTACACAAAACCCCCAATTTTTTTGATACAATAACGTCGTGATTGACGTGAAATGAAAGGACTCTAGGAGCACATTCTAGTATTTATTGTTAGCCGACCAACTTGACCTGTTTCATTGTGATTAACTCATGTATTCTTATAGCAGAAAGTTAAGTAAATACTTTGATAACATAATCTAACGTGTAAGCATACCTTTGTACTCGTATGTACCTCGCTACAGTCATCGCTGGACACGCGGCGGCCGGCGCGCGCTCGCCGCGGAAACATTTTGAAACACTGCTAATTATATCGATATACCTACATAATATTACTGGAACATCCAGAACTTTAATTAGGATCTAGGAGTATTTGAGGATGGGATCTGTAATATTTCTTGTAACACAATGACTAATGTAGTTTATATATGGTATTGCAGTCGCCAGGGTTAAGTATGAAACCTTGATGGGTGAGTAATTTCGATTTAATTGTTGTCAGTAGGTTGGTAAACGAGGACTTTTGAAAGCCGTTCCTCATTGTTATGTTTTACAAGATGTCTAGAGTCCTAAGCATCAAAGTTTTTCAAGTTATAGTTCATAAGGTTCTTTTGTTCTCTGTACTTTTTTCTGTTTTAAGTGTGCACAATAAAGAGTTATATCTATCTATCAAATACAAATTTAATTATATGTAAGTACTTTTATCTATTTTGTCTTGATATACGTATAGATATAATTCTACTGTGCATGCGTCACTATTAAACTCCTCCAGAATGACTGGATCTATTTTGATGAAACTTTTTATGTGTGTTTGAGTGGGTCCCCGAATCGTTTAGATTCACCATCGGATCCGGTAGGTAGCGCGGCCATGGGACAGGACAACGTCTACCGAGACTGTCAGTTTGTATAAAGAATCACATTTACGTGTATATTACGGGTATTTGTATGTATACCATCTGCCACTAGCGGCCATATCGCTAAAAATGTTTTCCAGGCAACCATGAAAGGGAAAACAGATTAAATGCTAGGAACAAGAGACATGTAACACTATTTCATATAACATTTAAACAAATATACCAAACACCAATACTCATGTAGCAAGATATGAAAATGTTCAAATGATTGCAGAGTTACAACTCGTTTCAAAAACCACAATTTATAATAAAAAACAAATCACAGCTCACAAGCAAATAGATTTATAGTCCTACCTAAACGAGCTTGGCTACTGCCAAGACACCACTCGGTAAATCCTACTTGAATATAAGCGACGAAATCAATCGCGATACCAATAAATCAAGCTCTTAAGTTAAATGTAAGTTAGGAACAAGCAGAGTCCATGAGAAGATGCGTTGGTGGTCGATATTGGCGAAGCGCCTTTTGCAGATATCCGGTTTTAATTTACATGAGCGTAGCTGTTTACCCGACTATTGAAAGACTAGAATAGAATGTTAAGATATTTTGGCGATGTACTCGTACTTACTCTGTGTGTGATTGAAGAAACAACAGTCATATTTATGTTAATATGATCTCATGTCAGATCCAATATGGCGGGTATAAAACTTATATTTATATCCCAAAATTGGTTTTACTTTGTCCATGTTTGTTTGATGTCAAATGAAAGAATTATTTTCTAACTCTCTACAAATTATATCAGTTACAAGTTACTGCAAAAGTAATATTTGGAAAACGCTACAAAAATTAGATCATTTCACTCGGATCTGAGAATGTAAACGAAACCCACGCTTGACCAAATATAGCTAACACTACATTTGGTGCAAAATAAATTAAGATACAGAGAGAAGGAATGCCTGAAATCGTAAAAAATATCGTCCTAATATTTTGTAATTATATTGAAAAAGTTTTGTGGACAAGCTAAACGTATAACTTGAACAGGCTGTGGTGTAAAACTATAGAAAACGTTGTGTATGGTTGCTAATTTAAAATCTACAAACGTAAACAAAATAGAGTTCGTATCATAAAATTATTGAACATTTAAATACATGTAATACCTTATATTATTTCGTAAAAAACTGGTCTCAATGGTAATGGAAAGGCGACCTTCTGAATCTTTCATTCCTCGCCCTCTGGGTTGCTGCCCATATTTGTAGATGCTTTTGAAACCTTTGACAAAAACCAACTGCGGCCGCTTTTTGCTCCAAATTCTTGCCTTATCGCTCCTGGACACAATGTCTTGCCCGCACACAACTAAACTACAAAAAATGTAATCGGTAAATGTTATTTTCTACTTTAGGATGAGTAGATTAAGACGAGGGTTTTTGCCATGATATTGTAATTTTTAACTAATATAAAACACGCTATTTTTCAAACTATTTTCTATCCAATGAGATGCTAAAAACACGTTATAGAGAAATTCACCGGATACTTTTACTTTTTAAAAGTAGAGCGTTTTTCTAATATAGGTACCTATGTATGTTATGTATCTATTATCCCTAGACAAGCGTGTTACATCCTAGATTGTATCTTCTCTTTTGGTAACAGGCGTGATGGTGGTCAAACGTGAGCCTGTTGTTTTTGTTTTGTTATTTGTATGTTGATATTTTGAGAAGAGTTATTTGCAGAGTAGTTTGTTGTTTGAATTTTTTATTTCGTTTTGTTTATTTGTTGTTGGTAATTTGTTATGTTTGTTTTGTTGTTTTGTTTCACCGACAAGGGCTCACCGGAAGACCAGCGCTGGTCATACTAATTAGTGTGACCAGTATTATGCTGAGGTGAGCCCCTATTTTGTAACTGTTTGTCTCTATTCGTTGTAATTTTTGTTTTTTTTTTTGTTTTGTTGCAAAATAAAATTATTTTCTTTCTTTCTTTCTATTAGCTATTTTCTAAACAAATAACGTAAAATAGCAAAAAAAACTTAATTAAAGTAGCTAGTCATTATTATTAATCAGTTGATCAGAAAATTATATAAATATATAAATATTTTTATAACAATTACTTCGCCTTTAATAAATTTAATTAGATTTGCGAGTTGCGTTGACGTATCTCCGAGCAACAGTACGGTCAAGCGGTCAATTCTAGTTTCATCATTATTCTTTTGCGATCAGGGAATAGTGTATGGGCGGTGGTGGAATTGGGAGCCTGCTCAATGTTTGTTACAACAAAATCAATACGAGCACGTCATAAACAATAATAGATTAATCTAAAAGAAAAAAATGAAAAAGGGATATTTGGGGATATAGAAAGTGTGTGTGTCGGTACGCACGTGTGTGTGCGTGTGTATAAGTATTTGAAACCTTTGCAGTCTAAGCCGGATAAACCAGAATGTCTTTTTTTTTCTTCGGTTGTAATAGGTATAATGTTGTTGTAGAGAACTAGACACACAGAGTCGGCGCAGCAGATCGCAGCAGTAGGTGTAAGTGGCAATAAATAAGCCACTCATTGAGCAGCTCAGCAGCCTTCCTTTCAGAGGTGTACATGATTTCATTCACAAGCCTGCGCCGGCACGGGCGCGCGCCGCGCGGGCCGCGTGGGCGCAGCTGACGTCACCCCGCCCGCCACCCCTTATAAGGCACCTGACACTCGCTGGCAGCCGCCTAACTACATGCTCTCCACATTACTTTGTCAACGATTGCATCTTTATTCGAGGCGTTATATGCACACACATATACTCAAATATCCTGTCCATGACGACACCCCTCCATGATCAAATTAATGTGAGAAAAATCAGTGTAATCTGAGATTCTTTACGGAAGTGTCACATGTCAATAAAAAAATCAAATTATTAAAACCGGTCAAATGCGAGTCAACATTTGTTTTTTACAACTTTTAACTACAGACTAGATGTTTGACCACACCCCATTTGACATTTAGGTAACAGTACTGCCTCAGTAGAACAGGAACAGCCTCTCGAATGAAGCTGCTAGAACTAGAGCTAGGGCTTTGGCGTCTTATTTTCAACTGAAGCACCACCAAGCTCAATGCCATATCTTTCTCAGGATGTTTTCCTACATCGACTTCTCAAGCTTATTAGGATTTTAACAACTAACCTATAGTCGCTACACCAAGTTGCATTTAGGGATAACTCCGTGTAGGGTGTGTTCCGGCAGCCTCACTTGAGAGCCAGTTCCCTTCCAGGCTAGGTGTGCTTTACCATCTTCGATCACATCGTCACTTAACATCAGGTGAGCTGTGGTCAAACACCTAGACAAAAACCATTAAAAAAGAAAACAACGTGGTCGGTTCACACGCCAAAGGGCGTGGGGTCAACCCGCAACAATGAGCTCGCGCTGCCGGTGAAGGAAAACATAGTGAGGAAACCATAGCGTGGTGGTCCTTGCCACCATGCTATGATTTCTTTTTACATTCTAGTAAATTTAGTAATGAGCGCCAAAGCAGCGATTGCCGTTGTTTTACTACACGTAGATCTGTGTATCACGTCATGGACAGGCGTTATCTCTTACCATAAGGAGAACGTCTCAATCATGTGATTACTTTTAAATAAATAGAAATATCTTATAGATACCCTGGATTAGCACATTTGCTACTTTATAGGCCAAAAAAGAGAAAAAGGGTTTCGTAGCCGTATTTAGTGCAGATTTTAACAGATGGCGCTGTTTTTCTAAGTCATACATAAAAGTATAGGTTTGAGATAGTTTGACACCTCGCATCCGATAGCTTAGTGTCGTACCGTGAAGGAGCGGACCCATCAGCCAATCCGTCTCACCTTGCAAGGTTGCGTCCGCCTACGCGCCGCGCCGGAGCCAGACCCGTACATTACTAGCAGCTATTAATTATTCTCGCGCCGACGACTGTCACTAGGATTCGTGGTATAATTAATGCGAAAAACTTCAATGTAGTGGAAACAGTGGTACATATGTACAGTATCAAAATTGTTTACCAAACGTTTTGACTCTACGTTGCTCTTCCGTGCGGCCAAGTAATGGAACAAGCTACCGGCGTCCTTGTTTCCTGAGAGATATAATCTAAATATTTTCAAAGTTAGAGTGAACATGTATCTTCTAAGTCAGCGTGCTTTATCTTCGACCACATCATCGTTTACCATCACGAGTTGGTGGTCAAACGCGGACTTATCCGTATTAAAAATATACTGGAAGACATCCCAACGTGTTTTTTTTAGATTGGCTTACGTTTGACCGTCAGTGATGATGTTGTCTGATGGTCCTGGCAAACAGCACGGCGATACAAGCAAACTAAGAAGTTTTGTCATATTTTTCGATAGTTCCTGTCCTAGGTACATCTTCACCTCGCTCGCTTGTGTTCCCTGGGTCAGGAACAATGGAGTCGTGATGACGACGCACGTGTGTGAACCCTGGCGGAGGCGCCACGGGGCGCGTGCGCTTCGTGCGCACGAAATTCTGTACACTTGCACTTTATGCTCGGATTTGGTGCGCGCAGACCACGACTGACCGACGTTTGACTGACGAGACGGAAAGAGAGAGAATTTATTTCTTTCTCTTTTACTCTCGTTGATCATCGATAATTCGTATTGCGTGACCAAGAGCTTAAAGCTCAGCAGCAGTTTCATATCACGTCCTTATCGCCTATCAACTTGCCACCAACTTTGCCAACTTACTTATAAAATCAACAATATTAACACGCTTTACTGCAAATAGAGTAACGTAGAAGTCGGAGCAAAGCGACGTTAATTGTAGAGAACGAGCCAAAGTATTTAGGAAATTTGCAACAACTTAGAGAGATGTCCCAAATTTGACAACCTACGCAAAGTTTTGAAGGGTCATGTTTTTGTACCATTCATTTTAGGATATTGTTTCCAGTCCAAGTCCTATCGCGAGCGCAGCAAGCACCGCAAGTGTCGTAACCTGTCTCTCTTGTTACACTCCTGTAACAGTACCCTGCGACCGCAGGCGCGCGCTGTCACAAGTGGTGACACCCCTATAGTGAGTAATATTTTTGTTTGCCCCTATATCAACACCGTGCATGCAAAACAAACAGGATAATAATAGAATATCGCTATAGTATCATACCCTACCACCACGCTGTGGTTTCCTCACGATGTTTTCCTTCACCGGCAGCTCAAGCTCACGCTCTTTGATGTATGAACCGACCGCGCTGATCACTGAGCTATCATCGCCACTAAACTTGGAGATTCACAAGAGGCGGCTGGAGTTATTATATAGGTATATATCTATCGTAGAGAATGCTCACAGGCGAAAGTACTCGTCCACGCGGATATTCCCACTAACACGTTACTAAACAGATAATTATCCTTCCAAATTGATAACAACATAATTAATAACAGCGTTATCGCTAAAAGCTTCTAACCCGCAAATAAATCACTTTCACAATACGTGTCAGGAAAACGGCCAGCTCCCCAGATTACACGACAGTCGCTATGATAAGAAAGTGACAGTGGAGCCGAATATACTCTGTGGTGGCGGCTAACAAATGTACTAACGCGGAGATGCGATCACGATCCAGTGACAAATGGCGTCGGACGTCGCGAGAGTAATCTCCGCCGCGACATCTCTCTAGAGATTACACTGAATCTGTACCAGCGCTAGGTTTCAGAAAGAATTGCGATTTTTCTATTCCGAGCTCTGGTTTATATACTTGTCATAATCAAAATGTTCGTGGTTACTGAATAGATATCGCTATTGGAAAGATTGTCACTAGTGGTAAACTAGTTGCAATAGCTTTACGCGTATAAATCCGAATTGTAGGTATGATGTTCATGGCTTTGTTATTTAACTGACTGAAGATATGCAAGTCAGAACACATTTTATTCACATGTTACTCAGGATAATGTAGCAGTCTAGTGGTGAAAGAATTTTTGAAATCGATGTGTAGATATTTTGCACACGCACTAAAATATGTAGATACAAAAGAAGGGCTTAATGCAAAAGCACAGTATAGGAATGAGATGTGGTTGGTATCTTTTTTTTTGTGTTTATTGGCAATTTGCTGTACCCATAGAGACACTGTTGAAGTTAACACCTTGTTAGCGTATTTTTTAAAATCTCTTCCTCTCACCTTTGCGTGTATTTGTCTTTGTAAAACATATTAAACACTAGCGGACGCCTCGCGGTTTCACCCGCGTAGTTCCCGTTCCCGTGGGAATACAGGGATAAAAAGCCTATGTCACCCGGGGATAGTGTAGCTTCCCAACTTCCCAAAGAATTTTTGAAATCGGTCTTGTAGTTTCGGAGCCTATTCAATACAAACAATCAAATCTTTCCTCTTTATAATAGTAGGTATAGATTACGTAATTAACTATTCGTAATGAGCATTATTCCACGAGCTCATTACAACTTGGTCTAGAAAAACATTACATAGAATACGAATGGGTGGTTAATTCGAACTGGTCCAATGCCAGTGACATCACTGTAATCGCATGTTTTCCTGTAAGCGGCCGAGTTCTCGCTAGCCATGCAGCGCCCCATAATAAGCTGTATATGTGTTTTAGGTCATTGCTGAGTGGCCTACTTATAGATATAAACATTTCAAAGAACCAAATTTGTAGAGATGAAATTGTAACTTATTTAACTCACTCGCACTGTTGGGAATAGTTCCCTAAACGCCCCATCGCCGCGTTGTATGGCCATACCATACCATACTCAAACGTGGGCATAATAGAGGCCAGCGTTTTGGTCACGTGTGGCGTCGAGTAGACGAGATGACAAGTTCATAAGAAAACCAATGTTTAATGTCAATTTAAACCATTGATGACTTTTTACCTATATTCCTACTATTTACTACACCATACACGATTAATGCGGAACGCTATTAAGATGAAAAGAGGTTACTGTATTATTTTACGATGGGTGGGATATGAGACAGACATGCAGTGCTTGATGCCATAAACAATCTTCCCCTGTGGGCCCCCCTATTCACACAATTAATTTTAAAAATATGTTATTACGTGGGTACCGTAAGTAGAGTATGTGTAGATAGATGATAGATGTAAGTAGAGTGCTGTGCCTCCTGCCTGGTGGGGACAGCACAACATGATTTCACATGTTGTCCTAAGATTCGTCTATATTTTTACAAGCGGCCGCCTGCCTGACGTCAACCCACCTCGGGAACATCTTACACAGCCGACATAATATGTGTTGTTTCCCGACCAAACCGATCGTCAACGATAATTTAAAACGCGCGGATTTTGAATTTTGATTTTGATTGCTTTAACTTTCGTGTGCTCGGGCATCCCCCTAGACGGGATGCCCTAAGCAATTGCTTAAATAGCTTATAGGCTAATCCAGAACTGCAGACATGAGAATAGCTACTGCCGTTCCGCTTCCGAGTAATTCTGTAAAAAGAGTTATCTGCATAAAGGGTTATCTAACTAAAAAAGGGCTTGTGAGCCGAGCTTCGATTACGAGCTCTACGCCCGTGAGGCGGAATCCAATAAGCTAATTAATAAAGTATTTCGGCGGCAGTGATACGAGTGCGCCGAGCGTCGTGAGCAAACGCAGCAGTGCGGCAGACATTGGCGCTCCGTATCGGGCACCCGCCGCCCTTGCCCTACTGCGCCTGCGCCGCGCGCCGGGGGTGACTGCCGAGCGCTAGGGCTGCTTCGCACTGATAGAAAAGCTGCTTTTTTCTAAGTAACTTTAGTACTAAGTAAGTTTCTGAAACGTCGAGCTTAGTCAACCCTATATGTGTAACATACTATATCGGTTCTAATAGCAACGACGCATCGCAAGTGAAGCATTTTTTAATATTCTAACTCAGCGGTCAGCAAACTTTAGCAGGTAAGGGCTGTATAATGCAATATAAGCTAGAGGCGGGCCGCACTTTTTCATAATTTTGCTAATAGGTATCTATAAACGTAGGGGGCGCTGTTTTACATTCCATAATAATTTGTATCCTTTACGTTGTACTTGAAACTAGCTAATGGATGTACTAGGCCTTCTTGAGCCTAGATTCTCTTTCCACCATCAGATGGAAAGAGAATACAATCACCGGTAATAGAGTGGAATGGTATACTAAATCAGTTACTTTTTGGGGCTTGATGGCTCCGTGAGAAATTTGTTCTCCAATATTTATTTATTTCTATACTTTCACTTAAGCTTTATGTCACAGGTACAAAATACGCTAGAAAGTGAGCAATTCGTCAACCCTAGCGCTCTCGCGCGCTGATTCACAGCTCGCCGTATAAGTCGCCTGTCTCCACTATCGTAAATGCAAAGATTTATGCGTTATGCAATCTGGGCTCCGACACCAGGCGGCCTCGGCCATCCTCGACCAACAATGAGCCGCTGGATCATTTTGGGAGCAATTAAATTTAATGTTTTTAAATACCTTCTGACATTGGCAAGTCGTTAATAAAAAATTTTAAGGTATTGCTCATTTTTTTTAATGTTATGTTCACCTGATGTTAACTGACAGTGTGGTCGAAGATGGTGAGCACACCTGGCCTGTAATATAACTGGCTATGAAGAGCGGTTGCCTGAACACACCGTAAGCTCCTTGGCGGCAGATTTTCAGCTTGAGAGTGGTAGCTAGCCATTCGAGTACTAGAAAGTACCCTACCACGATGCTATTATTTTCATCACCGGCAGCTCAGTTGAGGTTAAACCCTAATCCACACCGTGTGTGAACCGACCGCGCTAACCACTGAGCTATCATCGCTTCCGATCATAAACAGCGTCAGCATGCAATAATAAGGTAGGTAGGCATACAATCTACATACTAAACCTTATAAGTATGTATGCAAACTTGAGAGATATCTACCTATTCACTTTTACCTAGTAAGTCTTGATTATATCCCTCAGGAAGAAAGGTAGCTTGTTCTATCCCTTGACGGCACGGATAAAAACGTTGTCAGGGAAATCCAGACAAATAACCATTTTTCAAAACATTAAACATATTTATGTACTGATGCAGTTAACGCGCATTAGGTACCTAATATCATGCCATTGTTGCGTGGGCTTCTCGTTGTATGCGCTGCTCACATCGTCGATCAATCAACAACGACGCGGGCGTCGAGTTTATTTATATTCCTAATGAAGCGAAATAATTCATAAGCTGCTATCCACCGTGCCATCTGAATGGACATCTCACAAGAACCGAGAGACGTAAGACCTCTGTGACTCAGTGCATGGTACGTACCGCGTCAACCTATCCAAGGTTCGGTCTCGGCCGAGCAGATGTTTTAACTTTGAAGATCTAGTAAGTGGTAATTAGTCATCATGTCTTTTGTGTTTCACGGTAAAAATGTTCACCTGCTACCTTCTGATATAGATTTAAGTTATATACCCTTTAAAACAGCATCGATCGTGTATGACTAACAATAATTATATTTGCGCACTCATAATAATTGTTTGCCATACCCTAATGGAGTCATATGTATTAAGCATAGCATTGTTACATTTTTATAAGTTGCGGGCCTGTACGTACATATGTTGCAATAAATTATTGAGTATCGAGTAATACGAGTAAACGGCATACATAAGAAGCACCTAGCGACGTAAACTGGCCGCGGCGCGCGGTGCAGGGATACGGGCATACTTTCCAAAACCTAAGCCATCATTGTTGTAGATCTCGGAGAACGGTCCAGATACCATCGACAGTGCTCACGACGGTGTGCCGCTATTACTGTGAGCACTAATTCATTGTTTTATGAGTGCTCCCACGCATAATAATACTTTTAGTCTTGAAACGTACGTATATTGTCAACAACGGTATCGAACTGTTTGTATTATTAGGTGTATAAAGAAAGCAAACAGCTGCGAGGTGTCGCTATCCAGCCACGGGTCTCATGAAGGGCAAGCGGGGGAATCTGTCCCGAGCGGCAATTAATGAGCCTTATTCATAAGTATAAAAAAACAATTTATATCATAATTTATCTCAAACGCTGGAGAAAAAGGGCGCTACTTAAAGCAGTCGTCAGCAGTAAATTAGTGATAATAGTATACTGACAGGTACCTATCAGTAAAAAAAAAAGCGCTAGTAAACTCTGAGATAACGCATTTTTCCGAGTACCTAATAACTTTTACAATACTTAGTCGCTTAATTACCTACTTAATTATGACATCACACACTTATATAATAAAGGCGAAAGATTGTTAGTGAGTTTGTTTGTCAAGCTCAAACGGCTGGACCAATTTAGATGAAATTTTGTATGGAGGTAGCTGACACTGCTGGATTAACACATAGGCTACTTTTTTATAATGTCAACAGCGGGTAACACCGCGGGGCGCACCTTTAATTGTGTTGCTGATGCAAGAAATTAATAAGAGATGCGACGCTCGAAACATGAAGTTTCGAAGCTTTATACAATCACAAGTGATCGTATACTTATGATCAAGATTCCCGTTCCTGGCAGAGCCCACTCGCCCAGGCTGTCACTCGATATCTACATAATGATATGAGCGCTTATATAGTCGTAGAACACTAACGTAAAGATGTGTAACTTAAATATATATAGGAGACACTTTGCATTGTTCGGTGCGTATTGTCTGGTGGCGCTCTGTTGAGACGCAACCTGCTTACAGCAGCCGACCTTCGAGCTCCTGGCTCCCGCACACACGCAGCCTCGTCCGAGACGTAGATAGGGCAGCTTATACAGGCAGCTCCACACATCACATACATCGGGCTAGTAAACAGAGCCCTAAACACAAGCAACGATTATTTTTCAGCATCTGATAAATTCACCTGCTTACCAATTCATTCAGGCGTTACAATGAAAGTTTATTGGAACCTAATCTTTATATGGACTCCATATAATGGAGCTCTAGTGTACCTACAATCCAAAATATGTCTTATAGGACATAGAAGCGGTAATAGCTTGAGCCTTTGATCAATTGGATATAGGTACTCCTCAAAGGCCTGAGCATTGCGCGCCTCCCTCGCTAAGCATCAGTCAATGAGCGCGTGAGCTGTCGATTGATTTTTTTATTACACGTAGATATTTCATGTATCAATTTATCAATTTACATAGTAAAATATAAATTTAACAAAATAGACTTGCCTATCCCTTTATCTGTTTGTTAATTATCTGAACCAGTTTGAAAATAAAAAATTAATATTGAGAAAGCTCAAAGATGTTTTACTATGGTACTTTTTAATTTATTTTTATCACCAAGCGTGTATAATAATGATATAAGTTGGTACCTTTTTTTTTTTTTTAATGGTTGACAGGCTTGGTGACCACAGCTCACCTGATGTTAGGTGAAGGTGTGGTCGAAGATGGTAAAGCACACCTAGCCTGGAATGGAACTGGCTCTCAAGTGAGGCTGCCGGAACACACCGGCACACCTACAGGGTGCAAGGCAGTAAACAAACCAATCATAATGGGATAGTTTTTCTTATAGATAAAAGGCGTGGCACAAAATCTCTCAACTTTTCATACTAGAGATATATAGAGGTAGAGGTAGACTTTACAGTTTGCAACCCCATCTGCTATTTCATAAAAATATATAAACAGGTATGTTTTAGCCATCGCTCAATATTTCAAAAGTGATCAACAGCAGCGAGTTTGAAAGCATGTTAAGTCCGATACACGATCTGTTTAAGGAGATACAAGTGACACAGTTAGCCGTGGCCATACTGGGCGGGACAGATGGCGGCCATCTGGCTGCATCAGGGTGATGGCCTCCGGGGAAAGCACGGACCGACTGATGTCTCTCACTGTTGCCAAACCACTCTGGAGAAACAAACAACAAACGTGACACGACACTCTAGGAAGCCTTTTTCATTTGGTGCCTTAGGTGTTCAGTTATCGTTCATACTTATTTTATAAGTACCTACGAACGATAATTCTCGATATTTTTGTCAAATACTTGCTTTGATAATATGTATTTTTTTCAAAAAAGGTATCTTTTTGTTCTTCAAGTTTAATTAAGTTCTTAAGAACCACAGCAACGACCATTCACCCAAATGTATTTTTATGGTAACCGTACCTAAAATACACGATTAATTATTGTGAAGTTAATAGGTATGTACTTTATATAAGACAAAAAATATTGAACTTTATGAATTAAAATAACAAATCTGCTATTTTAAAGAGCTTCTGTATTTTTAGCGAACCACTAACCGCCACCACGTGTACCATTTATCCTTCTGCAGAGCAGCTGCAAATGTTTTATTTAGATCGCGAACAGCGCGACCTGTCGTGATAGCTACGGTTGGTTCACCACAAACCGCTCCACATATTCCTCCGAGACTTCCAGCTGCCTCTCCCTGTACACGGGGAACTGCCCCGCGTACTCCACCACCGGCCCAGAGCGGTCCTGCTCCACAATCGTCATAAAGGTTTCAGGATCATCGAACACCCTCTCGGCAGTCTTGGCATCCATCAATACCTGAGGGAATATAGCTACAGCCTCGAAGATGCCGAACATTCGACTCTTTTCACACCACGACAGAAACTCTTTTTCATCGTAACCAATCATTTTAAGACGTTTCTTCGTCATATCTTCGAGTGAGCCCGAGAATACTTCGAAGTAGTACTTCAAAACTTGGCTTTCGTGGTCTTCACGGAATGTTCTAGAAGTCGTCAAGTACAGAAAGGACATGAGATCAAAAGCAGGCGGGCCGTAGCGCACGCATTGGTAGTCTATCAGTATCGCATTCGTGGGAACCCCTTCCTCGTATTTAAAAAGGATGTTATTGTTCCACAAATCCTTGTGAAGCATCACGTTCAGAGTATCTTCCATCACATCCAAACTGCTGCACGCATCTACGTAAGATTTCGCCAGCTTAACTTCCAGGCCAGGTACTAAATCTTTAGAATATTTTAAAGAGAAAGCATCCAGGATATCGGCCGTTAGTTTGGCAGCGGTTCGCACCCACGGCGTGTCTGTGAATGTTGGCTCTGTCAGCAGATGCTTGTATTCCTCGTAAAAGTTGTAGGACTTGATTGAAGCGAGAGTTCTGTTCGTCTCGTAGTTAGCAAACCCCGCGTGGAAGCGAGCCAAGGAAGCCACTGTGAGCATCACATGTCGGTAGTCTAGGGTCTCCATAAGAGGATGCTCGGAGTATCCAACTACAGCTAGATCAGGCATCACGATTAAGGAGTCTGTGTAAACGTAAGCTTTTGCGCACCATGGGTTGGGACCTGAGGAAGATGTAAGCAGATAACAATTAAAAAGTCATAAAATTTCACAAAAATAATATCAAGCATCATGCTGAATTTTTCAAAGTTTGGAAAAAGTCGTGACTTACCATCAGCTCCCTTGAACTCATCCAGAAGCCGCAGCATCAGCATCTCCCGTTTAAAGTAGTTGTTCTCGTCAATGAAGTCCGCTTTAGGCTTGTTCTCCATCGGTACCCTCTTCACGAAGAGATTCACCTTTACTATTTCGTCTTTCACTCGCACGTGCAGCACGGCCCTTATGTGGTCCCCTAAAAAGCCTGTTAAGCCCGACGCAGCCGGCTTCATCTCGCTACAGATTACCTTGTAGTCCCCAGCATGATGTGTGACCTCCCTCACGACATGAGCGATATGTTTCTCAGTGAGCACGTGCTCGAGACTGTAGCTGCGTTTGGGACCGTCTTTGCCCACCATCGTATCGGTTATAGAGTTTCCGTTACGTACAAGATATCTTATAATTGGCACTGTGTAATCATTACGTTGCATGCTAATATTTGACGTTTGTCAATCTTATTCTTATTCAAATAAGGACGAGATCTCGATTGTGTTGCAGCGTTATCGGACGTGCCGGTTCGATTATTTTCGTATTGTATATTTGTGCGAGGCTCAGTGAAGAAAGCTCCTTCCAGTTTGATTAAGGTTTCATAACAGATAGCGGAGAGCTGTCACACAGAGAATGGGAGTCATAGATCACACGGTTATCGTGTCACGCTACACGTTTCAGTAAATATTTGGTGAGCGATGGCATTGCATTCACACTGGATTCTGCGATCTATTTTTAATAATGTACACAAGGGCGTTGAATTAATCTTGCCTTGAAAGATAAATGCACTTTATATAAAATTATTTTAGTACAAATATAAAAAAATATATATTGAATTTCTTTGCAAAAGATTAAAACTTTTTATTTGGAACTCGTTCTGTTCGATTTCAAAAATTTAAAATTGAATTAGATAATTTTACTTTACTGAAGCCCTCGCTAAGTATTTCTAGTGAGACTTTCGATAGCAAGGTATCGAATGTCTCACTCATTTAACGGATAAGTAAAGAAAATTCCTGTGTTACAGTATAATTTTATTATCTTTAACAATAAAATATTTGTAAATAATATTCCTAGGCAAAATATTCATATCTTACAAAATAGATTTAATTTATTTACGTTAAGATGTAGAAGAGCTTTGGCAATGACTCCTCACACCATGTTTGTAAAACTAAATAAGGCACAGAGCGGACGAGCGCTACAATCGTGTTTGCGTCGCGGAATTCCGCTTTCATGCGTTCTACGTCTCGTGTGCGCCGCGCCGCTCTCTCGCGAAAAGACATTCATAGACAAATATAATATATACATGACAACAAGTAAAAAAACATTACAAATTCATACAAGAAAGAGGGAAACCGGGCCCCAACTCGGACCGGCGCTGGTGTTCCGTGGAGCCCTGCACGTGATGCACGCACGGCGCGCCCACAAACACGCACGCAGCGCGACTGATAGACGTTGTCATCTTAGGGCAAGTAGACATGTACGTCGTCAAGGTATTTTATTATCATTATATCATTAATTTGTTTTTGTGCATTTCGAAATACGTATAAGTTCCCTTTCATTGACAGTACAGCGGAGAGAGCGGCCTACCTTTTTAAGATAATGTTGTGACGCACCAAAATACGAGCAATACGGTTCAAATTACGCGCGACCAGCCTCGACTTCACCTGGAGACACGTCGCGGAGGAAGACGATATCGGCAATATTTCCTAATCATTATTTGGGAAGACATAACTCATACAAGTTTCATACAAATACTTATTGTTTCTTAAAACACTACAATAAACAATAGAATTCAAAATGGAATGTTCAAAAAAACAAGCTTTAGAATTAAATTCTATTGATATTCGCCATTTGAAAAGATGCAAAGTTAACCCTAAATGGTGCACGTTCCGACACGCTCGAGCCGCGTCTCGAACAGTGATGGTATATATCATCTACCACCATTCAGAGATCAAAATCTAACAAAACACGAAGTCTATGCTATAGACAGACCATCGGTTTCATCTTCTACTTAAAACTAGTTACAGTATAAGGCACTTACTGGCAAGATAAACAATAATAATGTAATAAAATTCACATTAAAATAAAAAAATAATAATTTTATAACTGCGTTTAAATACTGCTTTCGTTTTCAATAGCTACTTATAAAAAAACATTTCGATCCTAGTTTCAATTAAAAACAAAGTTAATAGAACGCTATACTTATTTAAACAATACTCAATAATGGGAAGACTGTATACTATAGCCCCGTAAGCTTTTGGAGATTGCAACGAGATGAAGCTGCGCTCAGTGTTCCTTCGGCGCTTACAAAGCAACGACCAGCATTCCCCGATCTCAATACTGAGTCTCGTGCGTGACCACGGGGCACTATCTACGAATAGTACAAGTAGTACTTGTATTGGTGTCGCACGGCGGCGCCTCCGGCAGAACACCGAGCAGAGCCTCGTATCACACGAGTACCACACACACACATATAAATCAGTCTCACATTCAGCTGCCACTTAATGTCGGGCTACATATCAACACGCTTTGGAAGGAAGACATTGTTACACTAAACATATTTGGAAGACATAAATTACACAATGGTCTCGGTCGATATACACCACACCACTGTTTTATAATTACTAGAAAAAATGTAATGGGCAATACAGACCGACTGAGACATCGTACGTAAATGTGCAATGAACATTTTTTGTTTACTTCATAATACCAAAGTTATTACTAGTCAACATTTTCAGAAATCATGTCTAAAATTATGGGCATAGCACTCGTTTGCTACAAAAGAATACTTGGTGGTAGATCTCCTTAGCAGATCGTCTAGGTAGGTACCACCGCAGTACCAGTTATTCTGCCGCCAAGCAGTAGTGTGTAGACATTACTGTGTTCCGGTTCGAAGGGTACTGCAGCTAGCGAAATTACTGGGCTGTTGAGACTAACCATCGAAAGTCTTCAAAGATGATGATGATGATGAGTGCCAAAGCAGCGCCGCCCTGGACTTTGTTTTGTTACTCAAAGTTCTGTGTATCGCTGCAATGGCCATGGACAGGCGTTATCTCTTACCATCAGGAGAGCGTCTCGTTCGTCTCATTACTTTTTACATTAAAAAAAAAATATCACCGGACCCGCTGGCGGCTTGCATTGAAATATTGCAAAAACATTATATTTCTCTCTCGCGCTCGCGGCCGAGGCTCCCGATTCAGTCACACGAGCTTGCCGCGTGATTTATAAACGAACTTGCGACGGACTAAGTTCAGGTAAATGCCTACGGGTACAATAATAACCAGGAATCCCCTTTTGGTAGATAATTTTTCGACATCGATTTTTCTAGTTTTTTCCATAGATGTGTTCAGTTATAGCAGTAGATAACGCCAATATTTTTTTTCTAGTAATTACAAAATAGTGGTGTATACTCGTACATTTTCTCAACGTAATCATGTTTCACAGCATGACTTAACTGTTTACACGCTGCGAGCTGCTCAGATAAATAACTTGGAATCGAACTTCACTCGGTAAGTTCGTTTAATTTTCATATATAAATAATTTGTGAAATCTGCACAGATATTAATGACGATGGATGCTGGATACAGTACATACAACGGGGAAAAAAGTGTTACAAGATTTTTCTAGAAAAATCAACCTTGCAACATGTGCAGTAGAGACACACAAATCCTACTCCTACTAATATTATAAACGCGAAAGTTGTATGTTAACTACTGAATGGATTTTGATGAAATTTGGTATGGAGGTAGGATTAACATAGGCTACTTTTTATCCCGAAAACATGTAGCGGGTAACACCGCGGGGCGCAGCTAGTTATTTACAATACTAGACCTACTTTTGGTTTGGAAATATTTCCAGCTTATACAAAATCCATCGTTTTAAATATCTCAGCGCAGCTGATGGGGACTATTTCCTGGCTTATTTACTATTATTTTCAAAGTTATCCAAAATGCAATTTTCTTATTAAATTTTAAGTTTTAAATTAGATTCGACACAACCAATAAAACTGCAGTACAGTTGCGGCCTTGTATAGGACACACAAACAGTCATTTACAAAAAACATTTTTTTTTTCAGTGACAAGTGAAAGATTCGATTCTAAATTGTCTGCTAAAATATTAAATTACATTGGTTTTTATTACTTTAAACTAATTATGAAATAAATGCAGATCTGCCATAGTCTTACGTTGTATACTTCATTAAATAATTTATATTTAATAAACTTTTATCAACAAAATACTCCATCCTAACAAGCTTTACAGTTTCGTTGTTTTGTAAAAAAATAGTTAAAATGTACATCTAATCCCCCTCGGATTTGCCCGAGGGAATATTTCGGGTCATGTTTTATATCAACTGGCTCATTATGAAAATCAAGTACCCATTTACGAAATTAGCGCAGGTCAGTCCCGCGAACCCTATAATTTGAACATAATGTTTCGTTTAGGAACCTTATGCGTGATCACGGTCAGTGGCGGGTCAGTGGCGGGTCAGTGGCGGGTCAGTGGCGGGTCAGTGGCGGGTGAGCGGCGGGTCAGTGGCGCGTGTGGCGCTGGTCGAGGAGCGCGTGCAGGCGGTCGAGCGCGGCGAGCAGCAGGCGCGCGGGCTCGGCGGGCGGCGCGTAGTGCGCGCGCTCGGCGGGCGGCGGCGGCACGCGCCACGCCACCACGTACTCGCGGCCCGTCGTCTGCGACGCGCACACCACGAACAGCACGCGCCGCTCCCACGCCACGCGCAGCGCAGCCAGCACCTGCCGCGCGGGAACAACATCACTTACTTGGTGGTAGATCTCCTTAGCAGGAGGTCGTGCCAGTTTTGGCGGGAACGCGGAAAGAGTCGTGTCGCCCTGTTGTATTTTTTCCCAAAACTTTTTTTTTACATCGGACTAAGCATGCGTTTGGCCACGATCTCGCCTGGTGAAAAGTGACGATGTGGCCGAAAATGAAGAACGCTTGCCTAGAAAATACCTATTCACCTTCTTCTTGTACAACCCGGATTGTATTTTGTTGGCAACAAGACAAAACTAGTGTTTTGTCGAGTGTTTATGCATAGAAACGGTGGCGTTTTAATTTTAATAAATTTTATCTAATGATATAGTTTATTTTTTTAATGTATTTTAGTTTCTTGATGGGATCTCAAGAGTCTAGGAAGCTTCTGAGGGAAGAGACTACGGCCATAGCAGGAGTGTGTCACGTTAAAGTAGAGAGTGACCTGTCGGCCGAGCGCCGTGTCCGGCAGCAGCGAGTGGCGCGGGAACCCCACGGCGTAGTACGGCGCGCCCGGCGCCGGCTGCTCCTCGCCCTGCCGCCCGGACTGGAAGCTGCGCGCACAACCTCAAGTTGAAAATCTGCCGCCAAGCATCTAACGGTGTTCCGGCAGCCTCACTCGAGAGCCGTTACCATCTTCGACAACACCGTCACTTCAAAACATCACGTGAGCTCTGCTCAAACACTTAGCTTGTCAACCATAAAAAAAAAGGTCCAAGGTTCTATTACAAACAACTAAATCCACACCACACACTGCCAGATATTCTGCGACCAAGCAGAAGTGCAGTAGTGTGTAAACATTATTGTTTTTCAGTTTAAAGGGTACTACAGCTAGCGAAATTACAGAGCTGTTGAGACTAACCATCGAAAGTCGCAAAGTAATGAGCGCCAGAGCGATGATGTCCTGGACTTTTTTGTTTTGTTACACAAAGATCTGAGTATCGCTGCAATGGTCATGGACATGAGTTATCTTTTAGCACCAGGAGAGCGTCTTGTTCGTCACATTATTATTACATTCAAAAAAATATTTCAGGCAACAAAAATAATTTAAAAAGTCATATGTCATACAAATTACACGTTACACGCAGTGCGCGGGCGTGTGCCGTGTATACTGACTTGTACGTGACGAGTATGGATGTGTGCGTGTCGTGCTGCGGCAGCGGCGCGTGCTGCAGCCGCCACGCCATGCTGCCGGGCGGCTGCGCGCCCACGGGGGCGGCGGGCGCCGCGGGGGGCGCGGCGGGGGGAGAGGGCGCCGGCGCCGCGCGGGCGCCGTACACGCGCCCGCACACCAGGCACTCGATGTACGCCGCCTCCTGGACGAAGTACACCGTAATGTCACGAGCTCTTTCACTCGAATAGAGTCGAAGTCGAATCGGCACCATATGAACCCCCCGATAACAAATATGAATAACACTGAATATAATTATCTTGAATGTTTTTTTTTATTTCAAACAAGCAAGCATACCTAGTGTGTTTGACCGCCATCTCGCATGATGTTAAGCTAAGATATGGTCTACGATGGAGCACGCTTGCTTAAAAGAAACCGATTCCTCCGCGACTTGAAGGCACCTAGGTTGATTATATTCAGGTAGTACGATATTACCTGTGGTAGAGAAACAGCGCGTGTATTCTAAAAAAGGATGTATAGATGCTTTCGTCTCTACAGTTAATCGGCAACAGTTCACTATTTAGGTTCACGTGTCGGGCAAGCGATATTAAAAAAAATAGGTTTTGCAATCAATACTAAAAAAATGTTGCCAACCGTAAAATAAAATAAAAATGTTTGCGTAATGGAGAACGCCACGACAACGGCACTCTCCTTGACACAGTGATGTTAAATAGATAAATGGGAGAGTAGCGGGTGAGCGTGTGAGGCAGTAGGCACCTGGTGGTCCGCGGTGCGCTCGATGAGGCAGCGCAGGTGCAGCATGTGCTGGCAGGGCAGCGCCAGCGCCGCGTCGCCCGCCAGCGGGCGCATGCACTCGGGGCACAGCGCGCCCCACTGCGGGCACTGCACCGCCTGCACCAGCGCCGCCAGGTGCGCCGGCACGCCCGCCACGCCTGCGACACGATCGCCTCGTTAGCCCGACAACGTTAAACGCACGTGTGCTGTTTTAACTGGGACTCAGAAAAGATATTGAGAGGCAGTCGCGTGTTTTCAATACACCACAAACACGCGACTGCCTACGCAATATTATCTTTCGATATCGGCTTGAGTTGAGTAAACGCTAAGTTTCTCGGTTTGTTTGGATTGCAATGACAATATTTACCAACGGCGGTGGTTTCAGGCGGCGGCGGGGGGTCGTGCCGCGCGGGGGGGTCGAACACGTCGTCACTGCCGCCGCTGCAGTTCAGCAGCTCGCCCACCGAGCCTCGCTACAACAAGAACACATTGAAATGAAGAAGTGGTCCGCTCTACGAGCTTCACAATATGCGACACTTTACAAGACACGTTTTAATTCGCGCAGCTTCATGCCGCAGGCGTAAATCTCTCCTACCTGCAGGCTGTCCTTGCTCTCGTGGCTGAGGTACGTGGACACGGTGTCCACGCTGTGCCGGCGGCCCGAGCGCGTGCTGCCGCACTCCGTGTCCGTGCGCTGCTCCTCCGCCTCGCGCTCCTCCTCGCGCTCCCTCTCCCTCTCCCTCTCCTCCGCGTGCGGCGGGGACGCCTGCTTGTTGTTGTTGCCTGCACCACACGTGACGTGCACATTACTTGGTGCTAGCTCTCCTTAGCAGGAGCTCGTCTACGTAGATACCACCGCAGTACCAGATATTCTGCCGCCACACAGTAGCGTGTAAACATTCTTGTATTTCGGGTTGAAGGGTAGGTACTGCAGCTAGCGAAATTACAAGTCTGTTGGGACGAACCATCGAAAGTCTCAAAGTAATGTGGATAGTGAGTTATCATGGTTTGCGTGTGGGGCAACATTGTATGTAATCGCAAGACTAAGTAGACAATTAACAATAGACAACACTTTATTGTGACATAAAAACAAACAAATTTCAGATACATAAACAACATACAAAAAGAAATAACAAACACAGGTCAAAAAATAAATGAATTGACACAAAGAACGAAAAGAAAGACAAGTTTTGTCAGAAATCGGCCTCAACTCAGCATAACGCCGACTGCAGCCAGCCGGAGCTCATACAAACGATAATCAACACTAATATTATAAAGAGGAACGATTTGGGTTTTTGGAATTTTGTATGTTTGTAACAAATAAACTCAAAAACTACTGGACCAATTTCAAAAATTCTTTCACCGTTGGGAAGGTACACTATCCCCTAGTGACATGGGCTACTTTTTATCCATATATTCCTACGGGAACGAGAACTACGCGGGTGAAACCACGAGGGGTCCGCTAGTGAGATGTAGTGAAGAAACAGAGCCCGAGAGTCAGTAAGAGTATAAGAATGATACTTACTGAATATATTGAGATTGTGCAGTATCTGCCTGGCGAGCCCCGGCTTTCGATCTCGGGGGGACGCCGAGCGCGCGCCGGGACGGCCCGTCGCAGGCGCCGACTGGCTCGACGCGCCCGAGTGGCTCGACACATTCGTGTGGCTCGACAGGTTCGAGTGGCTCGACACGTTCGAGATGGTGGACTGCACGGAGTGCACGCTCGAACCTGTGTGCTGCTGCGGGATGCACGCTCGACGGACTCCAACTTGTATGTTACCTTTAAAGTTATAGGTTTTCATTACTTCACTGTATTTCACGTCTGGCTAGCGCCCCAGCGAAGATCGGCAGACAACACGACAGAGGGCAATGCGATGGAGCCTCAGCCTGGTGAGTCCACTGTGTTGCAGGGGATTGAACTAACACAGTGGTTAGACTTTGCGACTCTCACGACACACATGTATCTGATGTACAGCGACAACTTTTTATTATTTATACATAGTATTGAGGGGATTTGCTAGTATGTCTCTGGCACCCACTTCTGCTGTATATGAAATGGCCACAAAACAATTTATGGTCAATTCATTTGTAAGTTTAGGCAGTATTTAGGATTGAGTACAACTTGTTCTTAAAATTTGTAATTGATCCCCTCCTTTATAAAGGTATGGTAAAGCGTCTCACTCTTCTGTAGTGTGGAATCAATTGCATGCATAATGCGTGTATGTCATCATTTGTAGAGATAATTTTAAAAAAAATGCTCTATTGTGTGACACAATGTGAGTATACATTACTGGGAATCGGTGCTAGAGAAGAGAATGTACACATACCGGTCCTGTTGGGTCTGTCGGGCGGGTGAGGCGGATGGGGGGGCGGGTCGCGCGGGTAGGGCGGTTGTGGCACGCGACGCAGCAGCCGCAGCGCCGCGCCGCGCCGCGCCGTGCCGCGCGCCGCGCACACCGCCCACCCGCGCCACGACACCGCGCCCTCGCCGCCGGCGCCGCCGCACCACGCGCCTTCTACCATGCACTGCAACTACACACACACTCGTGTTACGCCCGAAACACGCTCATAGACACCTCACATGACACAAGATATAAAACGATTTGCTATTGTATGGGATGATATTGTAATGTGTGTATATACATATTGTATCGTAAGACGTTTGACTCGGTGCCATCTGCAAAGTTTGTACTATGGGAATCAGATAAGTGATATAATACTTATATACTTTTTTTTGTAAATATATACATGCATACACTTCCTTAAAGTGGAGACAAATAAAAAGATTTATAGGTATATATATACCTCCATGGGCATGGGTTCGTAGTGGAGGTCAGCGGGCAGAGGCGGTGAGACAAGCGGCGCCCACTCCCAGCGCGCTCCGCGGCCGCCCGCGCCGCCCGCGCCGTAGCACGCGCGCCGCACCGCCCGCTCCACCGTGCCGCCCTCTGCCGACACATAATATCATTATACGCCAGCCAGCTGAGTACTTATTTTAGTATAATGGTAAGGCTGTAGAGATTCTAAACATTTCTTCATTTATTTAAACATTTTTATTTCCTCGAATGTGTATCTCCCTGCGTTTGAGCAAGTGTGAGGCCTCGAAAATTTATGAGTGCCACAAAAACTCAAGGTAACCAATGTGTACAAAGAGACAAACAAGAAGTGGCCTGAGGCAGTATGTTGGTCACTAACAGATTGTTTTTGGTTTCATTTAACTTGTTATTATAGTGCCGCGCGCAAGCAAAGCCGGGGGAAATCTTTCTGTGAATTGTACAATTCTCGAAAAACGCTCCCTGGTACAATTTCCTCGGTAAGCACTTACCAGGCATATCTTGGCACTGAGTGAGTGTCCTCAAGTTGACATAATGTCCCTTGAGAGCGGGATCTGCGTCGGCCAGCACCACTCGCGTCAGTTTCTTGGTGTGTGCTCGCTCCAGCGTGCGCGTGACGCCAGGTGTATGCGGCAGCCACTGCCCCTCGCTCTGGTACTCCCACACCACCACGCTGTGTGAGGCCATGGTGAGCTAGCGTCATCTCACCACTGAAAACCCCATATTCAAAGTCAGCATTACTTTTTACATTATATTCACTCCACCAGGCGTGCCAATTCAAAAACTGATTATAAGTTATATTATAACTGATTATTACTTTTTTATTTTTATTTCTTATTAGTGTTACATCTCCCGTCTGTTTCTTAAGCTTTCTATCGTATTTTTCTTTTCTTGGTTGCCTGGAAGAGATCGCTGTTAGCGATAAGGCCGCCACTTGTGTCACTAGATAATAAGGTTTTTTGTTCTCTGTACTATTTACTGTATAATGATGTGCACAATAAAGAGTTATATCTATCTATCTATCTATCTATAAGACATACATTTAAACATCAATATTATGATAGACTTTCCAGGTTTTCGTTAGGTAATGTTTACATTAGCGATGTAGCCAGGTAGACATAATTATAGCAATGTTATGAACATTTCATACCTCAAGTAATCAAACAATACTTACTCATATGATATTAACGTTACATTTATAAGGACGTAGGATCATTATTCAATTCTTAGTTCTCTCTCATGTTGCTGTTTAACACCACACGAATGTGTCCCACCCCAAAATCCCATTAAACAACTGGAACCTCAACTTCACAAGTTACACTAATTGCCTACAAATCCTACAATGTCTAGTTTACACACATTAATGTTTCAATTTTATAAAAATTATAATTGAAGTATCTAAGTGAATTGAAGAATTATATGATTAACGAAACGAAATGTAATTAAACAACACAAAAAAAAACATTAATATAAACTAATAGACAAGATTAACAAAAACCACAAATCCACAATCGTAAGGAGTTTTTTTTTTTCTTTGGTTTTGGCGTTACATTTTGAGCATTTGTCAGTGCCAAGTGTTTTATATTTTCAAGTGTCATAATTATGTTAAATCAGTTGCCTCGTAGCTATAGCTATAGTCAAAGTCCAGTCCGTGTCAGTCATGCTTTAGTAAAGTAGTGCTTGGCAACTTTACCATAAAGCTGCGATGGAGTTATGGAACCAACACGAAACATCATGTTTCACTACATTATATCAATTTCCCACACTCGTGCTTGTGATTCAGCACTTAATGAATAAAACAGCACCATTTTCATGCGTAAACACTCGACAAAACACTAGTTTTGGAAAAAAATACAACGGGGTGACACACACTCGTTCCGCGTTCCCGCCAAAACTCAGACAAAAAAAAGTTTGGTTTGTTTGAATTCGACATCGTACTGTATGTATTTTGTCAATGGCAAGTATTTAGATGTTTTCAAACTGAGTTTTCAAACATGGAATATCAAGTAAAATCGTGTCAAACTCGCACAAAGTAAGCTATGGTCAAACGAAGTCATATCCATCCATCACAATCAATAATCAATGAAAAAAGTAGCGGTGCACTAAGACTATACTACAAGCTTCGAATGAGTTATAAAGCCACATAGAAAGAAAAACATTTACATTATATCGGTTTCCCACCATTACACGTGTATTTTGAAATTTTATTAATAAAGCACAACTTTGTAAAAACACAAGTATAAAAAATCCAATTCGGCGACATGATTTTTTCGTGTTCCCGCTAAAGCTTCACTTGTCAATCTTGATTCTTGTCATTTTATCTTTTCTTCTTTCTTTCTTTCAAAATTGGAATTGAAGCAGCGTGTGGTGCGTGTGACACTTTATTTTGTTACTTTTGAGTAGATAGTGAATAAGTATTAAAATTACATACGAAGGGAGATATTGAATATCTATAAACATGTACAATAATAAATCACGTAAGTCTACTAAAAATACCTTTTGTGAAATGACAAATATTAAAATTAGGACGATGACCCGTGGTATGGTCATTTTCCATAACTTTTTTGTTGTTTTTAACATGTTTGTTAGAAAATATCTCTTTATAGTCAACTTTACACCTAGAGTATGCAAAATACAAACTACAAATATTAAGCTAGATTGTATTGTACATTCTAATCTACTGCCGCCATGACTAGCCCAAGCTATTGATTTTTCACGCCCTAGATTTTGCGTAAAAAGTTTGTGTCCTAAGTACATTTCAGATCTGTAGTTGAAAGATGATGCTGTAACAGATTTCGGAAAAGTTAATCAAAAATGATGAAAACAACTATATTAGTTATGTACTTTTGACGGTTATCTAGATGGGTATTGCGCTTGTCCTAAGAAAATAGGTATATAGCTATTGAAGGTTAGATTTGAAAACAGCACAGTTCGTATTTAACTCAATTTCGACGATATTTTGTAGATAACACTCGAAGCTCTGCCCGCTACAACGCCGCTGGCCAGTTCATACCAGTTACAGAGGTAAATATGACCAGGTAACCTTTTCGATTAGCTATGCTAAAGCTGTTCTTCAAGCTGTACAAGTTCATTTGTAGTGTAATGAATGTGTACATTTGGTCAGCCACTAAGGCTAGTAATCAGAGTGGATTGTAGAATAAATAGGTAATTAAATAAAAATATAAAGTTTAGTTGTTGATATTTCTACTAATTCACTGCCAGTGAACTAAACTGCATTCTGTTACACAGCGCAGTGTGGAGCCCCATGAGCCCTGGGACTGGCTAGAAGTCGATGGTTACCCTCTGACTGTGCCGGCATCTCTGCCATCTACCTGCCATCATGACAAGAAATAATGCTAAAGTATTAGAGTGCTGTAGTGTTGAGTTTCTTGCCATGATCGAACCCACCACTAGCATTATTTTGTTGATGAGTTAAGCAGGGCCTTTGGTGGAGGTAGCTCCCTCTAGATCTGAGTAACTACTGCCAATACAAAGAGAAACATTGCATTGATACAGTCAGTGCTTCAACTTAATGGTTGCTCTAGATATCTGTCACAAGTTATCATGTAGTGTTGATATTATTCTACCTAATATTAAAATAGACAATGAGAGTAAAGTAAAGACTAACCGCAGTCTAGAGTATGCATAAAGTTTGTGATTCCTAAGGCCAGTAGAAAATATTCATAATAAATAGGCATGGCATACTTATGTTGGCATTATTTAGTCAGGTCCTTAGATGAGGATTCTGGCCTTTCAGAGGGTAGCCCAGTGGGTTGAGAATACATTATGTGCATGAGACACACCTTGTGCACATACGGGCTTCTCTAGACTAAGTAGACAGTAAGTCAGCCTTTCTCCAAACATGTGCCCCTCTGGATTTGTAACAAAATTAAATTGAGCTCTATTCTAACATGTCAGAGATAATATTGGATGTAATGGTGCAATTTCACTGGGAGACACATGGTAGGAAATTGGTTGAAGATATGTGATGTGTTACCACCTTCACTGTGTGGAAGGCAGTATGAAGGGTTGTTCGACTGCGGATCACGATCAATTTGTATACACTTTTTCCCGGGATATATATTTTATTTACTAGACGTCGATCATATTTTAGAATATGGGTTCTTGTCATTGTGGGCACAAATCTAGCGACAGCTACAGATCATGGCTATCTACTAACACAAATATTTTAATGGTAACACCAAAGTTACACATCAAATTCCTTGAGAGCATTTCAAATATGTCATTGAATGACAAAAACACTGATTACATGTCAATTAATAAGGAACAGAAATGACAAAATAAAGTATATGTATGTAAAGTATTTATGTATTCTATCGGTTATCTGACTTCCATCACACAAGCTCTGCTTAGTTTGGGGTCAGATGGCGCTGTGTGTAATATCCTACGATATATATTTATATAATTTTTTTTTAAATATCATAGGACATTAAACATTGTGCCATCTGGCCCCAAACTAAGCAGAGCTTGTGTGATAGACGTCAATTAACAGATAGAATACATAAATACTTTTTTTTTATACATACAGAACACCCCCAGACACAGAACAAACATGACTCTGTTACCCAGTAGCTGTTCAGGCTGGTCTGGGCTGCATCTGTTTGAAGCAGGCTTCATAAATTCTTGACTAAAACCATCAGGTGTTCCATAGTCCATAGTAAACTATCATTAACCCTTGATATGATGTTGTTAACACCTGGTTTTTAGCTTTTTCTACACTAATTACAAGGAGGAAAGATTTGATTTTTTTGTTTGTTTGTTTTGGATGTATTGAATAGGCTCCGAATCTACTGGACCGATCTGAATATTTTTTTCATTTTTGAGTGCTACATTATCACTGAGAAACATAGGCTAAATTGTTAGTTGTGTTTTATTTACCCTTGCAAAACTCAAAGTCAAACTTGAATTTATTCATAATAACAAGTACTAGTAAAATGTCCATTGTATAGCCAAGTTTGTGTATCCGTTTTAACATCTGTTAAGATGGCTATCTTTATTGATATGAATGGTGCAATGATAGAGTGAAAGGTGGAAGCACATCACCACTAAGATGGGACCATGCCACTAGTAAGTGCCACCGGAGCACCGCCGGCCGGGACAAACTGGTAAGATCATTTTATTATTCACTCGTTATTCAAGTAAACTCCACAGCAAGAGCAACTGCACCAGCAAGTGGTCAAAATAAAAAAAAAATATCATATACATCTAAAGCTCCGGTCAGAGAGAACAGCTGCGCGACGCGAAGATAGGGGCGGCGTGTAGCAACAGGCTAAATGCCAATCATTCTTGCTAGTGTGGTTTTCAGTATAATATTTGTAGCAGTAACTAAAACAACTTTTTGTTTTAGTATTTTAGTTTGCCTTGTTGCACAGCCATCTCAATCCCCTATATCAGCGTTTCTCATTTAGTGGGTCACGACCCTATGCCGGGTCGCAGCATTCCCGATAATACCTATCAATTGACGCATCTTAAACAATTTAAGCTCTAAATAGCCAATAGTGATATATGTAAGTTCTTATAAAATTTATGTATTACAGAGTAATTAATATATCATCTAATCATCTAATAATAATAAAAGTGTAAGATTTTACTTAATCTAACTTAGTACTAAGTTGGTAACAAAGGTCGATATAAAATTATGGGGCCATGGCAGAACAAAGTGAGAAACACTGCGCTATATGATTACCTAGTTATCTCTATAAAATGAAGTCAATTGTGAATCTAGTTAGATGGCTAACTAGATTCACTATACAAACCTTAGTTCCACCTGTAGACCTATGTCATAACTGCAAAGTGCTTTCATATAACATTACACATAAACATAGCATAGTGACAAAAAACTATACAGCCAGGCTTGTAATCAAACTTTAAGTGTCGACGCCATGTTATTAAGAACGGTAGTCGTTTAACGCGCGCTAATTTTCGTGCTGAGTGTAGTGTAGTGAAGTGTGTAATGTTGGGTTTGATTCCAGAAACCCCAACAGCCGTACCAGGGCGCCACCCCGCAAAGAAAGCAGCAGTTCCAACCGCCACAGTTTCAGCAACAGCAGTCCAACTTGCAGGAGGTCCCCATCCAGGTAACGAGAACATTGTTTTCAACACCACTGCTCTTGGAAGGGGAATGTGCAAAAAGTATTTAACTATTCTGTATTATTTTCCAAATTTTAGAGATTTCAAGTGTTTTAATCATAAATTACCTTAATTAGTGAGCAAGTGATGGTCGTAAATAATGGGATATACAGGGTCATAACAGCAGTACTTAGCCACGAAGAGGACTTTAACAGAATTACTTCTTTTGTCATCATTTTCGGCACAGTCCCATAATTAAAAAGTTTCTATTGCTGGTAATAAAGTTGCGTCACTTGTCTTATATGTTTATTTTTATTGCAGATGAAGGTCTAAAGCCCATGTTGAGATATTTTTTTAAGTTTGACAAGCCATGTTTAATAGGAATAATAATTTTAGGATATGGATGAGGAGATGAACATCAAGCAGGAGGAGCGTCCGGCCTGGATGAAAACCAAGCTCGCTGGAGGTCAGTCAATACTTACTCAACAATACACTATATTAAGTAACTGTTTGGCCGATCTACATCATGAAATGGGAATAGAGTTGTATATTATAGGGTGCGCCACTAGATTGTATGAAGCTGCTTCATCTTCCTCCATCTCACCACAGTGGACTGACTGGTTTTCACTTTCATCAATATTTCCATCATTCGTTGGAGCTACTATGCCAGCAGTCTAGAGCTTCGCTCCGGCACTTCCGAGTAGCTGGTTTGGCTCAAGTAGATGCTGGTGGGGGACACTAAGCAGGATCTCAGTGGACGACTTATCGCCCCCATTCCGAATCGGCTTTCATTTGGCAGGGGTGTCCGATATTATTACACTATCGTCTAGATAAGAGCGCCCAGCGTCATCATTCCTTTTGTCCACAGCTGGGAAACATCCCACGTAGGTATTTCGCTAATCTTTCCCATTCCGTGGTAATCTCGTCCTCGCCAAGCACGCGAGCCGGGATAAACAACACGTTATCCATATTCCGGCTTTGGCACGTTTCCGTGCGAGGGAAGACATTTTTGTCCCGTTGTTAGCTTAGTATTCTATTCAGAGTCTGTTGTTGCTGTTTCTGGATTTGAAGACTCGTAATGTAGTTGTACTGATGTTCTGTTATGTTTGCAGTGAAAAAGATTCCCAATAAGGAGCGCCGGCGTCGCCAGAACGAGACGCTGCGGCGGCTGCTCACGCCCAAGAACGCTCTCATGGTGCTGAACGAGATGATGCCGCGAGAACATCTCACCAACGTGAGTAACTTGCTGTGCCGCCTGCCTCGCTTCTGAACGACTTCCAGGTTCGGCAGCTAGCGACGTTACAGGGCGTTTGTTGACGCTAACTATCCAATGTTTCGAAAGTAATGAGCGCCAAAGCGGGCATGCCCCCGACTTTATTTTGTTTAAAGTATTCTTTATACGTACAGCAACGACGTAAACTCTGCTGGGCTCTCTTTTTCCCGCGAAGTACAACTTGGGTATCTTTAAGTCCAGAGTAAACAGGCTTTTTCTAGGTAAGCGTGCTTCATCTTAGACTACATTCTGCTTAACATCAGGCAGGGCGTGGCCAAACGCTAACCTATTTAGTATATAAAAAAAATATCTGGATACTGCTGCAATGGTCATGGGCGCTGTCGTTTATCAATAGCAGACTATCATATTAAAAACTGTAAATTTTTTAGCTCGTTGGTTATACCAGAAATCACTAAAGATACATCATTGTGGTTCCAGCAATTCACGGTGGAGGCGGCTCAGAACCAGTACTACTCGCGCAACAACTACAGCTTTTGCGCCGACCTCACGCTCGAGGGGAACAACTACAAGGGATACGGTCAGTATGCTGTGCCACTGAGTGTATAATACTCGAACAAACGTCAGTTCAATCGAAAATACGGTGTTGCGGGTAAATCGACCTATCTAGTGTCACACAGGATCTAGCCATCTTCGACCACAACTAACAGGACATCAGGTGAGCTGTAGTTAAACACCGCATATGGCAGCCAGGGCCGGCCGGGCCCGCGAGGTGGCTCGATACATTATTGTGCCGTTCTAACATATTTTTTCTTATGATTTATTTTTATGCTGTTATATCATCATCAGCCTGATCTTCGGCTTTTCGCTTCCATCCAACGCCAGCTGTCCTACGTATATAGTCACTCCATCGAGTCCTACGCTACGTTTGCCGATTCGCGGTCTCCACTCTAGAACACGTCGTTGTTGTATACCTCATCGTAATTACAATCTAGCCTAGTTGAGACTAATAAGTAATTTTATTATAACTTAAATTGCTAAGTAGAGTATAAACGAAGAATGCGTCCATTAACACTTTTGTTATTATCTCTATTTAGGTGAGAACAAGCTGAGCGCGCGCAACAACGCCGCCGAGCAAGCCATACGAGACCTCATCATCAAGAAGATGAACAAAGTTGTAGCGGGGACTGGGGACGGTGAGCTTGTGCTTACAATACACTTGAATTCATTACAAGTTTGAGTCCTTAAGAGCATCCTTTGAATGTTCCGTCTGTAGCTGTCCCCTCTACTTATATCTGTAATGTCCTATGATATTTATTTATAAATACTTCCTAACAGTATGAAAATCATTACATGGTATATACTAAAAAAAAAGAATTATCCTAACTTGGTTACAAAAATTTGATTATGGAGGCATAGAAAAACTATTAGAAAGTTTATATTTATAACTTATGTATCTATCTTATTCACACCCACTCACACACCCACACACACAACACACACACACACACACACACACACACACACACACACACACAATTTAAGAACTGCAGGCAGAATTAACCTACATTTTTATATTTTTACGTTTTTTTTATTCATATTTATTTTCGGCAACACTGGAAACTTTATATAATATATAAAGTTTCCAGTGTTGCCGAAAATATTATACTCAAAATTCTAAATTATTTAATTTAATGTAACTTGATTTACTGTAATATTATTATTGTATCTTAATCTAAAAGGAGAAGCCACTGGCTCCTGACACACAGTCTTTGACTAGTTCGGGAGCCTATGGTTTAATGTATCTGTACACCATGTTTTATGTCAAATAAATAAATTATTATTATTATTATTATTCACTTCTGGTCCTAATATGATTTCACTTGGTGGCAGATTTCCTTAGCAGGAAGTCGTCTAGGTAGGTACCACCGCAGTACCAGATATTCTGCCGCCAAGCAGTAGTGTGTAAACATTACTGTGTTCCGGTTTGAAGGGTACTGCAGCTAGCGAAATTACTGGGCTGTTGAGACTAACCATCGAGTTTCAAAGTAATGAGCGCCAAAGCAGCGATGCCTAGACTTTGTTTTGTTACTCAAAGTTCTGTGTATCGCTGCAATGGTCATGGACAGGCGTTATCTCTTACCATCCGGAGAGCGTCTCGATTGTCTAATTACTTTTACATTTAAAAAAAAGTGTGGTCATGCCCCATTATGTGCCTCATAAGGCTAACGTAGTACTTTCTAGTTTGTTTTTATTTTTTTATGTAAAAGGTAATGAGACAAACGAGACGCTCTCCTGATGGTAAGAGATAACGCCTGTCCATGAACAGAACTTAACTAAGCTAAGCTTGTATAACTAAGTGTTGCCACATGGTGGTCGTTCGGCAGTCACAGGAAGCCAGCCCGACGTGAGCGCGGACGAGGAGTCGCTGCCGATGATCCAGCTGGCGTCGTTCGCGCTGCACAAGCTGTTCACCGAGTGGGAGGTGGAGGGCCACAAGGTGCCGCAGCTCCGGCCCAACGCGAACTCGGTACGTTCACTGCGGCGGCCGATCTCTGATACAGGGCTATTTTTCAGAAATGTGTGTCCATGCCCCCCGGGCGAGATACGTTACCCATCTTTACGTTGTGATGCTCTTCTCGGAATGAGAACGAGTCCGCGCCCAGCAGTGGGACTGCTCATAAAGTTTTTTTATGTTTCCGTATATAAAAGTTTCAGTAGGATTTTGATGAATGGAATGGCTACAAGTCATAGTTTTAATTAGTACTATGAATCTTCGAATTTGTATTTCTTACTAGCTGAGTGCCGCGCACGTCGCACCGGGTGCGGTAGAGCTCGGAGACAAACCTCATTCGAAATATCACTACCATTTTAAAACTAGGATGAGCTAATTCGGTTCGGCCGTTCGAAACGGTTTGATTCTAAACAATGGAATTTGCTGTCCAAGTGGATATTCCCTGATAGATACATAACTTTTTTTTGACAGCCCTCATGGCTTATTGGTAGGAGATCTGCCTTTAGAGCCGTATAGGGCGTGGCTTCGATTCCCAAGGACAATTATTTTGCGATATAAACAAATGTTTGTTCCGTGTCTGGGTGTACTGTATGTATTATAAGTATGTATTTACAAATAAAAAGTATTGAAGTATTGTATCAGTTATCTGACTTCCACAGTACAAGCTTTGCTTAGTTTGGGGGCAGATGGCGCTGTGTGTAATGACCTACGATATTAATTATGTATTTTTACCTGGGTGCCTTCAAGTCGCGAGTGAATCGGTTTCTTCTAGGTGAGCGTGCTCCGCCGTGGACCGCATCTCAGGCGATGGCGGTCAAACGCAAGCCTATTTGTGATGTTAAAATAAAGCCGTTGTCAAGCTAGGCACTGATCTATTGAGTTGGTCGCAGGTGTCGGAGGGCACGGGCAGCGAGGTCGCGACGCCCGCGGAGGCGGCGGCGCCGCGCGCGCGCGCGTCGCGGGCCTCCAAGGCGGGCAAGCCGCGCGCGCTGCCCGAGGACGCGGCCGCCATGCACCCGTGCATGCTGCTCACGTACATGCGGCCCGCCGTCGAGTACCGCGAGCTGGCCGCCGAGGGCGACAAGCCGCAGAACATGCAGTTCACCATGGGCGTCGACGTCGAAGGCGCCACTTACATCGGGAAAGGTATGCAAACTTTATATAGCTACTGGTAGTCGGCAGTAGTGTGGAAACTTTACTGTGTTCCTGCTCGAAGGGTCCGGCGGCATAGCTGGCCTGTTGGAACTAACCATCGAAAGTCTCAAAGTAATGAACGTCAAAGTAACGTTGTCGACTTTATTTTGTTACACAAAGTTTCGTGTATCGCTGCAGTGGTCGTGGGCAGGTGCTATCTCTTACCATCAGGAGAGCGTCTCGTTCGTCTCATTACTTGCTTCTCTTTTGAAGTGATGATAGCGCAGTGTTTAACACGCCGAAGGGTGTGGATTCAAGCCCCAACCACAGAAAACCATAGCATGGTGGTAGAGTTAAAAACTGTCGCCAAACATCTAGCGGTATTCCGACAGCCTCACTTGAGAGCCAGTTCTATTCCAGGCTAGGTATGCTTTACCATCTTCGAGGACACCGTGACTTAGCATCAGGTGAGCTGTGATCAAACACCTAGCTTGTCAGCTATAAGTTAAAATTCCGTTGCAGCGAGCAACAAGAAGGAGGCGCGCAAGCAGGCGGCGCGCGCGGCGTGCACGGCGCTCTTCGGCGTCGTGTTCGAGGCCAGCGCCGGCAAGTCCTAGCCGCGCTCGCGCTGCAGCCCGACCCCACACGCTTGAGCAAAGTACCTACAAGGGGAGCTACGATCGCACTTACTTTTAACCCCAGTAACCCTAGAGTTGTGCTACCCGTGCCGCCCTCGGGAACAAACCACTTTGGCTAATATGTTACAGGCGCGGATAAGGAGGTTCAATGCGTGAAATTGCCCCAGTTCTACATTACTTGATCAATTTCATAATTTTGTCGCCACTATAACAACGGGGGCATCCGGCATACCTTTGTTGTCTGTATGTCAACACGACACGCCGCCCGGCAAGCGTGCTAGTGAGATAGCGTTATAAATAAATAATTAGTATTTCACATAAAATTTAAATTTATCCAAATGTTTTATTTTTAATTCAAATTACTATGTTTTAGTTAAGATGTATACGTATAAATAAGTTGAATGGACGCGACTAGGGGGTAGCCCGAGTTTTAGGAAATGTCTTCGATCTCGTCAACTCGTACATTGTATACCTACAAGAGTTGTGCTGCCTTTTTTGTTAAAGCAAATTAGTTTTTTTTTACCAAATGTAAGGTAAAAGTTACTTAGGAGGTACATTTTAGGTACCTCTTACTATTATATTGTCTGTGTTTTGTATTGTATAATGACGTCACGTTGGAAGTAAATATATATATTTTTATTTCAACGAGTAATTAGATATCTTAAGATGAAACGCCTTAAGACTAACACGGAAGTCGTTATAAATCAGATTTGCGGCGTAGATTAAGCCTAGATGTAAGATCTTCAATATGTTTACCTTCCTTGGTAACCCCGCTGTTGAGAGCCCTACTACTGTAGATGTGGATTCCATGTTCAATCGATTCTAGTAAAATAAATGTTTGAAAAGCATTATTCTAGTATTTATTTACCAGAACTACACGATCCTTATAGACTGGCCACAAGAAACGCAGACATTTGAGCCTCGATTCCCACAGACGCAGTGCAAACGAAACAACTAAAATTGTTAAATAATTCTTCGCATAATACAAATATTTCATTCAAGTTAAGCCACTTTTTTTCATATTAAAAAAGGACAAAACCATAATATAGACGAATGCGTCAGTGAGAATCGAATCCAGTGCCGTGAGAAGTTACCTACCCATGTTTTGGTGCAAAAAAATTTGGGGCTGTCTAAACTGCTCAGGTTTTATCGAGTAAAAGTACTAGTAGTAAGTATCTACTTACATAAAAATCATAGTAAAGTTGGCAACACTACAAAGAATAACGGACGGATTCCTACAAATTTTAATTACTTCTTATTGTATTGAGACTGTTCTAACTTAAAGTTTGGCAAAATTATAGCAAGTACGCCTTGTTTATTGAATTCATCCGAGGCCTCCTGAGCTTGAAGGCCCAGTTGCACGGCCTAATCCCTTTGTAGGTACTAGGCAAGCCAAGCCACTAAAGCCCTAAACCCTTTTAAGTTCGAGGACAAACGTAGCGTAGAAACGCTCTTGAGACTAGGAGTCCTGTATAGAGAGTATAAATCATGCTAAATAAAATACGAAAATGTTATAAGTACATTTAATAACAGGATTCGAAAATGTTGTACTTGAACTTAACCGTAATAATACATAATTATCTAGTCTATATAATAAAAGTGGAGGAATACATCTCTCTAGACTCTGAAACCTGCTGTCTTATCCAAGCACAGACTAAATTATGGTAAGTTTGGCCATGGCCATTCTAGCTTCTGCAATATGCGACACCGCCACACTGCTTGGGCTCTCGTTAACCAACTTAAAACTAAGGGCTGATTCACACAGAGATGGCTGTGCGGCGTTCGAGCAGGCTCTCAAATTACAACACTTTTCCTTTAGGGAGTACCTGTGCACAGAGCACACGCTCAGTGGAAAATATAACTGATTGTAATAATGGATCCAAAAAGTTTGTTACAAATGGTTTTTATGGGGTTTCATCCCCTTTCTCGCGAGCTATATGGTGCGCGGAGTAGGTACCTACTGACACCTGTAATGTCAAGTGTCGGCGAACACCTAGCCTGGAATTGAATTGGTTCTCAAGCCCTTAGATGCTTGGCGACAGATTTTCAACTTGAGGGTAGTAGCTAAGCTAGCCGAGTAGGTACTAGAGAGTACCCCACCATCATAACACGGTTTCCTCACAATGTGTTCCATCATCGACAGTTGGGCTTGAACCTACGACCTTCGGCTCGTGAACTGACTGCGATAACCACAGCTATTATCGATACAAAAGTATCTTGTGCACTCTTACTAAAAAAATTTTTTTTTATTTTAATTGTAAAATTTTTGAGGCAATATAAATAATCATCTCGATAATTGCGTTCCACGGCAGTCACGGCCGACGCCACCGCGGTGTGAATCGGCTCTAATTACAATTAGAGTTTAACAAATAAGTATAAAACATTAAACAACAGTCCTACCGCTACGCTACTCAGTCCCCGCAGTTACGTCGCGGCGCGTGCGCGCTCCTCGCTGCGGGCCGCGCACCCCGAGAGGAAACACTCATTCCCGTGGGCAACTATCTACTCAGAGCACAACACCACAAAGCTTACTTTACGGACATAATATATTGAACGTCTGTGAAGATTGCATCTTAAGTTTTAACAAGAGTTCTATCGATTTTCCTATCAAAACTGAGTTTTGAAAAGTGAGATGCTACTTCACACTACAGGTCATAGCATCTCATCGAAATGAAGTACGTATGTACGTAACGTATAATAAGTGTATTAATATGATAGGGGGGGGAGAAATTAAAGCTAGTTAAGTTTGCTCGGTGGGTACGGTCGCGGAGCCCGCGGAGCCCGCGGAGCTTGAGGGCGCCGCCTCGACTCGAGCGGCTACCCCACTGCAATTTTAATATTAAAAACTCGACCAAAGCTTTTTCACAAATTATCGCGCTAAACCAATTATACAATTTTGAAATGTAACGTTGTCACATGTATGAATTACTTATTTGAATTGTGCCATTAGTCGCATTTTAAAATTAGATAATTAGAACGCGTTAAATTAACAAAGTTCCATTTCACTTAAGACCATTGCAAACAATGCAGAATTTCATAACGGGAGTGTATAAAATTAACAACTGGATCCACGAGCATCACTATACCACATGGAGTCGCATTTCGCGCGTGTCTGGCTAACTTCTCACGTACGCAACGGTTTTTGACACAGTCTTCAGAATCATTTAGAGAATGTCTTCCGGAAGGTTTACATAAATATGTCCGCACCGAGCCGGTGCGAGTCGCTACTATTTTATAAATAAAACTAGTAGCAAACATTGAAGAATTTTAGTTTCTCATTTACCGCCCAGTGTGGGTTCATCTAACATATACTTCAAAATATAATATCAATTAATCCGCAATAAACAAATTACATTAGCTAATAAATAAATCAATTGTATAAAAACCGAGTCATAATATTAAAAATGCTTAAATAACAACGGAGAAAGAATACTAAACATGGAGTAACAATGTGAAAACAATAAAGTCAAAAAGTTCCTAGCTCCACAACTGCTGGCGACGTGTACGCAGCGCGCACGCCGCGCGCCGCACGCCGCACGCCGCGCGCCGCACGCCGCGCGCCGGGAGGCGTAGGAAGTGCTTCGACATTTCCAACTTATACGTACTTAATACTATTTGTACAAAATGGGAATAAAAGTCGTCGAGCGATCCGTAAACCGCTAGATTAAATATTTATCTAATCTTCTCTAAGAGTCATTTGGACGTACCTAATGTTTGACAAATATTTTCCAAGTCATTATATTATTTCCAATGGAATTAATTTTATTCCTAATATATCTTTTTAACATTAATTTGATTTCTTTAAACGTTTTATATACTTACTTCGAAATCTAGAGTCAACGCTCAGGCAGGCGTCACCCGAGTACCTACATCCTAGTCCTAGTGTCATAACTACTTATAAATATTATCTAACAATCTCATTTTCCTCCTTCTTTTCTGAAGTCGGCTAAAATTGTCGATGCACATGAAAAAGCAAACCGACAGATCAATGAAATCAATTGACAAGTATGTTATTGATAACTCAAAAAAATCAGTCAAATAATGAAAATGTCTTTTTTTATCACATGTCGGTTTCTTTTTCATGCCATCAGTTACTCTTACTATCGCACGTCACATTCCTTTTATTTTCTCGCCACACGAATTAATCTTCAACCGTTGTGGCGCCACCTTCCCTCCGATTCGCTCCTTACATACGACCTGAACCTTGCACATCAGATCCAATGCAAATCAAATGCATCTAATCGAAACACTAATAGCGGCATCTATGGCGCTAGCTTCTAATGGACGCTGAATCATTCACAACAACCTATACGTCCACATCGAGATGGGACTCTGGAGCAACGCTACGTGGGGAGGCTCTTTGCCCCCCACTAGGAGCAGGTGCAACTGCGTTTCCCCATTCCTGGGGGTACTTTGAGCTCTTTTCTGTCCCAGATCTTGTAGTTCTATGTCCCCCGCGCCGACACCCGAATCCGGGGTCAAAGCTTGACCCAAATTCCTCACGTCGGGTCCTAAATAGTGGGGATTACTAAAACCCAAAGACACGCCTGAAAGCCTGTTGACTTTTTCCGCGCTCGCATAATCCGACGTGGACAATTCGGCGTCTTCCTCGTCGGTGATAACCGTGTCTTTCGTGAAGCGAACCGACGCGGACTTGGGCATGACGACCGTCGCGCCGTCCGGCTTCGGTTTCCTATCCAGCTCCCGTCTCATGTCCTCCTCTTCTTCGGAGTCCAAGTAGACGAGTTTCGTCGCTTCGATCGGAGACAGGACGGGCGTCGGCAGGACCATGTCGGCGAAGTCCGGCACGGAGATCGGCTCCCGAGACATTTGAGTGTATTCCGGGACATCACCTTCTCTGGGGCTCTCGCCGCCGTCGGCCGGCTGTCGCTTGTCGATGATGTAGGCGGAGTGGGACTTGGAGAGCGCCGCCTCCTGGCGCACCAGGCTCTCGGTGGAGTCCTTGTCACCCGCGAGCACGGAGTAGGAACAGCGCGCGGCGCGCCGCATGTGGAACGAGCTGAGCTTGGAGATCTCGCGCAGCAGGCCGTGCGGCTCGGGGCGCGCCGGGCGCACGGCCGGGGCCGAGGCCGCGGGCAGAGCCAGGCCGCGCGGCGGCGGTGGCGCGCCCGGCACCAGCAGTGCGCAGCTGTCCACGCGCGGCGGCGGCCACTTCATGCTCGGCACGATGCGCTCCCACGTCTCGCTCACTGCGGACCGACCAAATGTTCAAATAGTATATTTCTACTACAGCTTATTACGAGCTTTGTATGACAATGCCTACGGTTAAGAGTTGGTGAGTACCTAAGTACCTATAGTGTTAAGGTTTTTATGTTCACAAGTGACGAGAGGAACTAGACGTTCTTGAAAACCTCGTGTTTATAATAAACGCTCCGAATCTTCTGTTTAGTCTGAGGATAAAAGATAACGCTACCCCTTGATAGCTTGCAGAGCTTGGCAAGTCAGGTCTGATTGGTCGGGCTGTAACCGGTGAATAACATTTTCAAGATATTTCTACTTACAGCATAGAATTCCTACTACTACCGAACCATTTTTGCTGATCAACTAAAAAGGAAAATAAAGTAGACGTGTAAGAGCAGGTAAAGCTTCAGTTAGAAAGCCGTGGCATACCGAAGTGGAAGCGCCACATATCGTTAGCGGGCTGGCCGTGCGCGTCGCCGCCGAAGATGTAGAGATGTGCGCCCGCGCGCACCGCCGCGTGCCCCGCGCGGGGCCCCGGTGTCAGCTTCGCGGGCGTGCGCACCTGGCACCACACGCGCGACACTGCACGAAACATAGATATTAGATGCAAAAATTTAACTAGCTTATAACTTGCTGTTTGGGTAGATTGTACTGCAACAAAGAACGTTTGAAGGCACAATGCAACAGTTATAAATATTTCGGTAGAAGTTTCGACGACGTGGTTATAGCCATGGGTAACTCAACAGATTTACTTGAGTCACGCCGCGGCTCGCAGCTCAACCCTTGAGCTGAAAACTTGAACCGGCTCAACAGGTCATTTCAGATCAGTTCACGTACTAACTCGAGGGAGTCATTTAGTCAATAGCGAAGTAAACTAAACCTTATGCAGCGCTAGAATATACAGCTCATATAGTTGGTTTATAGTTGCAGCTCAACAACGTTGGAAATGTTCTCAATTTATCGGGAAATCTACTGATAAAAAATATTTTGAAATTAAAATTAAAATTTTTTTTTTTTGTTTTCCGATTAATATTATAATTGCCTAAGTTTGTATGTATGGATATTTGTTAATCAAGCATGCTAAAACAAATGAAAGGATTTGCAAAATAAATTGCATATAAATTTATCTTGTTTATCCCGGGAATTGTAAGATTCGTGGTAAATATGCTCTCCTTCCCTTTCTAAGTCATTCTGTTTCGTTCATCATTCTGTTCAGGTCACACTGCTTCAAAAAACAGATCGCGTCGCATCGGCTCCGTTCGGTTCACTTTTCAATTTCGGTTCGGTTCGCAATTCAGTTCGATTAGCTGCGGTCGGGTGCGCGACAACGATGACTCGATGAGCCGCAAGCCACGATTTGAGCTGCTTGATCTGCAGTTGAGCTGCAGCTCAACGGTTCAAACCTACGCGATCTGAATATTTGAACCGGTTCTGATCTGAGTTACACACGATTACGTGGTTAGTTCTATGTAGTTTGCATTTCTACTGCTATTTGAATAAGTCGATTACGTTTCTAACAATGTTTGTGTAGCAGTAAGTATAGAGCGCCGGTGTGCGCACGCGGCAGTGCAGGCACAGGTATAGGTACAGGAAACAGGTACGTACTGGTGTCGTAGTGCCAGAGGTCGCTGCAGGCGCGCAGGTCGCACTGACCGGCGTGCACGTAGAGGCGCGCCTCGTGCAGCGCGCCCGCGTGCCGGTGCCGCGCCGGGCCCGCGTTTGCGGTGCGCACCTGGTGCCACGACTCCGACTCTACAGAACAAAATACATCTCGTTTGTCACATTTCGGGGAAAGCCGTTTTTTTGTGTTATGGTTGATTGGCTAGGTGTTATTGAAATTCGTTAAAAGGCTCTTTGAGTATAACTAGGCACTCAAAGCCTAGGCTAGGGCGAGAGCTGGCTATCAAGTGTCACAATTTATGCCGACACACGCTTGGCTCACTATTGAGTAGTCTCACCGTAATGAAAGGCCCACAGCTCGTTAGTGGAGCCCCTGAGGTCTTTGTACCCGCCGTATATGAGTAGGCAGTCCTTGAGCGCGTGCGCAGAGTGGCCGCGGCGGCCGCGCGGTCCCGCGCCCTGCCCGCGCGGGTCGCGCGAGTCGCGCGCCGCCCGCCGCCGGACGGAGGACGAGTGCGTTGGTTGACCGGGGAGCTTGCGCCACACTTGTGTCTGTCGGCAAACATATAACAGTACCGGTAGGTGCCTCAATATAATTAATGTTAGGTAAATAGCACGAACTCAACAAGAGTAAACAGGTTTTTTGTAAAAGTGATGACAAACGACGCTTGCCCATGTACGCAACCATAGCAGAACTTTCCCCACAGGACGTCATCGTGCGGCATCGCAGCTTCGCCGCTTTTATGTCGAGACATTCAATAGTTAAAAGCCCTATATTTTCAGTAGGTTTAAATAGGAACACAGAAACGTTCACACACTACTGCTTGGCGGCAGAATACCTGATGCAGCGAAAATAGACGACCTCCTGCTATAGAGAGCTACCACCTAGTCAAAGAGGAGGTTAGGGTTCACAGAAAAAATCAATTTACCTTCAATAAAATGTATGTATGACTGTAAAGGTTTGGATCTGATTTTATTTTGAAACTCTCAGGGTTGCCGCTATAATAAAAGTTCTTTATAGAGGTGACTACAGTAACCTTTCGGCTTAACTGCTACCACCGCCACGTGAATCCCTGTATTTATACAAGATTTTACGCTTCGGCAAGTTACGAGCTTGTCCTTGAAAGCGATTTCCATACACTTGCGTGCGTTTAGTTTGTGTACCTACGTTGACTTGTTTGATAGTGCTAAGGTGCGAGTATTTATTGCCGCCTCGGACGCGCGGCCCGCGGTCCATGCCTCGCGTGGTGACTGGCGTGTAAAGCACTCGTACTCGTTGTTCGTTTCCATGAACAACGTTACTCGGTGATGGTAACTGTTTTCATCCTATCGCGTAAGGCGGAAGAAGTCATTCAGGCCATTAAATTTTCCTGACAATCGGCCGGCGCGGGCGGTATTAGGGACTAAAATGACGGTTAAAATCGCAGCCAGGCAGGCTGCTTGTGGTAGCGGATTGTAGATAGATATATAACTCTGTTGACACCAAAATCACATAAATGTAAAAAAACGCATATAACATCAAAAATATAGTGAACCAATGGGAGACCTTAAAGCTTAGGGCGATCTCTTCTAGACAACCCTAGTAAGAAAGAAAGAAAACATTTATTTTGACACACAACACTACAACAACAAGACACTACAAATAAATGAAAAAAGACGACAAAAAATAATAAAAAGCAGGAAAGGACTCGCTGTGTTGGTAAAAAAGACACATTTACATCCGAATCAGCCCTGTTTTTATTAACTTCCCCACTGCTGGGCGCGGGGCTTCCTCGCATTGTGTGAAGGGTAAGGCTGAGGTTTCTCGCGCCTTTTTCCTTCACCGTTTGAAGTCATCGCAATACGCAGTTAATTTAAAAATAGACAAAGGTGCGCGCCGTGGGGTTCGAACACAGGCCCTCCAGATTGGTAGCCAGACGGTCTCCGAACTAAGTTGCCGAAACTTCAACTTACATAGATACTCGCGCCTACCTAGATTTATTATATAAGTGAGTACAAACAGATACAAGCGATGCGGCAGTACATAGTGAATGTTCTGCGAGGCGTCGCATTAGCGAGCCCGCGCCGAGGTGCGCCGCGACGTTCAACGCGTGAGCAGCGAGAAGCGCGGTGTCGTACCTCCGTGTCGTAGATCCAGAGCGGGGTCTCGGTGGAGAGCGCGCCCGGCTCGCCGCCGAAGACGTACAGGCGGCCGCCGTGCGCCGTGGCGCTGTGCTCCTGCAGCGCGGGCGGCGGCTCCCCGCGGCACTCCAGCCGCTCCCACGACCCGCCGGCTGCACAGTGCACACAACACGGTCACACAACCAGCCGCTTCTGCGCGAGATCCACTCGGTTATTCGCATAAAAACAATTTATCAATAATATCTATAACGACGACAGCTCACCTGATGTTAAATGAAGGTGTGGTCGAAGATGGTAAAGCACATCTATCCTGGAATGGAACTGGCTCTCAAGTGAGGCTGCTGGAACACACCGTTTTTCACCAGATTTTCAACTTGAGGGTAGTAGCTAGCCAGCCGAGTTCTAGGAAGTCTCCTACCACCATGCTATGGTTTCCTCACGATGTTTTCTTTCACCGACAGCTCAAGTTCATTGTTGGAGTTTGAACCCACGCTCATCGGCATACGATCGGACCACGCTAACCACTGAGCTATCATCGCTACACTAATGTAATGTGTGCATTAATATAATGGTATCACACGCCTGCTTGCCCCACAGGATCGCTAACCTGATGGAATTAGGAGAAACTTCCTCCAGCACTAAACTACGGACGGAGCTCCACCTGTCTACCAGGACTCGTCCATGTAGACGTTCATGGTCCCTAGAGCGCACTGGTGGCATTATCTAACTGGTGGCACGGAGCCAGAGCAATGAATTTCACTCGAGCACTTTCAGTATTTTCCATTTCGAGTATAAATCTGTACTAACCAGACTCGACCTATTTCGCAGCCTTTCTCAAACCTAAATAAATGTGGGTCGCCACTCGCCATGTACCTACGACCTACGTATTTTATTTATTCGAGTTCATGACCGCCTGAGGACGCGAACCAAAAAGAAACCGAGAACCGAGACTATTCAATATTCGCCTTTTATAACCAAACGGAACAAGTAAAAGGTCACATGCAAAACTAGAACATGTAGGTAATTATTCAACTATCACGATTTGAACCGGGACCCGTATTCTCCCGTCAGCTCGCGACCATGACTACTACAACATTTCCTAGGTGTTTGACCACAGCTCACCCGATGTTCATAAACACACCTGGCCAGGAACTGAACAAGCTCTCAATTGAGGCTACCAGATCACACGATTAGGTGCTTGGCGGCAGATTTTCAACTTGAGTAAATTTTCAACGTAGCTAGCCCGCCGAGTACCTACTAGAAAGTACCCACGCTATGGTTTCTTCACGATGTTTCCCTTCACCGGCAGCTCAAGCTCATTGTTGGGATTTGAACACACACCCTTCAAGCCGACCGCGCTAGCCACTAAGCCACCGAAATATCGATGTGAGTAAACAAAACTAATTCATATTACTTTGTTAAGTCCCGATGATAAACATAATTAGTAAATTTGAACGTGAAGCTCGTACCCATACATTTAAGTTTAAATTTATTTACAAAAAGTATATAAATGTTACATCGGTTATCTGGCTCCCATAATACAAGCTTTACTGTCTTGGGAGCTAGATGGCGCTTTGTGAAATGTCCTATGATATTTATTTATTTTATTATGCAAAATATTCAAAGCTTTCAAGATCGAATGGAAATCCCAATGCGTCTAAAGCCACATTTATTCTGAGTTCAAAACGTGAATATCTGAATAATTTCCGTTTCCCACCAATAAATCGTGACTTCAAACCTCAAACTACTTCAAACGCTCCAGTAAAGTCAGCAAATAAGCTGTCACCAGCTTGATTGGTCCCGTCCGATGCTCAACCTAATTGCACGCGCTGAACAGGCGGCGCGCGGCGGCGCGCGGCGGCGCGCAGCGACGGCTGAACGGTTAAAAGGCCCTTGAGAAGTGCCCCATCGGCTCTGATCCGCAGAGTTATACTACAGTCGGTGCGCTCGTAATGAAAGCTTTCACGGAAAATGCAAAATGCAACCGTGAGTTTGGAATTTACTCGGAGATCGGAGACGGAGTCGAGAAACTTTTTGTAGTTAGGACGTTGATCAGTTAAAATGTTTTGAATTCAACACGTCCCCAGTGGTATTTCCAATATTTATTTTGCACCTGGAGTTAAGAATCATTATCATCATCGTCATTGTTGGCAGCACGTTAGGAAAAATTAAACTTACAATACTTTGTCAATAAAAGTGGGAATCACAGAACCTCACAACACGGGACCCCCTAGAGTGAGATTCAGGGTCCACTAGAAGTTAGTTGGTAAGCACCTATAGTACATAAGATTTTAAATGCCTTGCTATGCCTATGTACCTACATGAAATCCTACACAAACCTTCTTAGCAATAGTTCAAGTGCCATTAACTTTGATAATATATAGTACGCATTGTTTGTTTTTGCTCAAATATATTAAGATTACATTCAGGTCAGTACAGAGCATACGCCTCTTCTCCCTTTTGACAACCTTCTCTGGTCCGCGCAAATCTTGTGCGGGTACTCTCATTCCATAACGTGTGGCCCGTATCAGAAGTAGTGGTGCAGCGGGCTCACCTAGGCTGTACCGCCAGAAGTCTCGGAGCGGCAGACAGCCGCCGGCGCCGCGGCCGCCCAGCACGTACACGTGCCCGCCCAGCAGCGTGGCGGAGTGCTTGGCGCGCGCGCACGGCGCCGCCCGCGCGCCGCCGCCGCTCTCCACCGACCGCCACATCTCATCTGCAAAATAACACGATCAATAAGTACCTAGTGGACATTTCACACAGCGCCGTCTATTCCTAAACTAAGGGAAGTTTGTACCAGAAAAATACACAATACACATGTTTAAAACACCCAGACGCAGGACAAAAATTATTTTTCCTGGTCGGGAATCGAATCGAGCCTACGATCTACATTTCTATGATGCAGAGCTCAGTAAGGTAATGGTTAAAATTTTGTTGATAATAGCTATCACTAAATTGATTTCTTGAATAAAACGCTGTAAAAAGATCTGCGGTTTAAATAAATAAATAAGTTACAAATTGGTACATGAACATCATCATCATCATCATCGACAGGCTTCTTTATCCCACTGCTGGGTATAGGCCTCTCTCTTTATATGCCATCTGCCTCGGTCCTGTGCCTGTGTACTTAACACAAATTACAAGTTATTGCCAACACAAAAAGACGTCGTAGATACGTACTCGTATCTATAGATATGCAAAAAGCGATGTTGCAGCCTGTAGAGTAACATAAAATCAACTAACATTATTATTTCGCACTTTGCTTTAAGTGATGAATAATAGCACTTAACACAAGGTAGGTAGGCATTTATAAAAAATCTTGTCGGTTTGATAAAATATTGAAACATTTTCGTACTGGAAAAAATGTGTAACAAGCGGAGCGAGACGGATGAGCACCAGTTCCGTCCCCGCCTTATCTACGAGAAAGCGGACATTCATCACAGACCACCCCGCAGGTACGCAATACGCATCGCAACACATTTTTTATTTTTGTGAAACATCACCACTGCATGTTGTATGAACTCGTAGTGCCTGGGAATAGGACCGTTATTTGTGTAATTTGTCATTATTTTCTGCTTAGTAAATTTTGCGAACTCGGTACTGAGATCGGCTCGCCTATTTTCGGTCAAAATTCCGGAGCCCTACCAAAACTTAATATTGAAAAGTAATAAATATTTTCCGTGTCCAATACGAGTACAAAGCAAAGTTTCAAACGGGCATAAACATAACTCAAATTTTAATAAAAACGTCCGCAATTAGACTTTCGGCAGTCTTACAAACCCTCATAACTCTCGTAGTTCCCGAAAGATCGAGACGGACGAGATCAAAGGAGTCCCCTTCAATAAATGCATTACTCCCCTCGCAAGGTTCAGAAATCCTCAACTACTTCAGTGCCGCCATATAGGGGCAAATGAAATGCCCGGCGTCCCTCAGGGCTCGTTGTTAGGCCGTCGTCTGTTCCTCGCGTGCATAAGACTAAGTATTGCATGAAAAATCGCAACCCCTCTAGCTCGAGAGGGAAAGTTATCGTTTACAAGTTGTAAATATTGGTTAAGGGAAACTCGAATGACGGTTTTATTTCCCCGTAAGAAGCCTTCTTGAATACACATAAGTTTTGGTTGGTTGCATTTAATTTTGCATCGCTACTTACTGCTAAGGTATTAAAAGAAGTTAAACATTTCTACTAAAACGCACTAATATCATAAATACAAAAGAGTGAAGTTAGCTTAAACCCTGCAATAATACAAATACTTAGGTACATATAGGTTACTTTCATCCCATAAAAAAAAGAATGCGACTACAAGGCGCAGCTAGTAAAGCTTGTATGTGATTGTTTCCTGTTCACGCCATAACGGCAATTGATCCAAATCCGATACAACATTCGAATTTTAATTATTAGTAAGAGGTGCGATATTGAGATGAGATTAACAAAGCGTCTTAGCGCTTAAGCGCTGAAGCTCATATAACTTCTAAAAGTTAAAACATAAATCTACTTCCAAAGCTCTTTTCCAAAATAATCTACAAAACTACCGCAACATTAACCAGATTACAAGTTCCCGAAGAGGGCGATTGCGTTCATGTGGCTCAACTTACTCGGGAGTCTGGACTCTAGCCAAAACTTGTTACGGGCTTAACAACCGAGAGAAAGTTTATTGATGACAGGGGCTATCGATCCACCCAGGGAAGAGGCGCTAGAAACCTCGGCACTACAGACGCCTTATTCCGTATTAGCACACAGAACGTGCGCGGCTGCTTTCTCGTAATGCAATTCCATTCGGGTTGATTTGCGTGTAGTAGTACTCCACGTCAAAGTCGAATTTAAAAACGTGACTATGTATGTTTGAGAGAATCAGGGCCAAGATAAAGGAACCAATAGTTCTATGGGCATTCATCAGTTTAACAGTAAAATAATATGAATTAAATAAAAATTATAATACTGAAATAGCAACGCTTGATCGAACTGTCATTACAATACGATACAAAACAATTAAAACTTATTTGATGAAATATCACAGACATACAAACATGAGAGTGTCATTCACAAAGTACACAAGTGCACAATCCTCAAAAAACACCATTAAAACATAAATATCATACTTCACCTCATGTATACTCTGACAAGTATATCATGATAGTTGTACAAAACGGATAAATAATATTTATATCAAGTGTGACTGCTAACTATTAGTTCTACCGTACTACCGTAACTAATACCAATGTTATGTAAATATATCCCCAGATCACTATTTGACTGATAAATTCAAAAAGATACAGGGAGATACAATATTAATTCGAGAAAGTATGACCCACTCAATCTCTTGAGGAAAATGTCATGAATTTTCCCAAACGTTTTGATTTAGTTTAAGTAGACGAGTGTAGACACTACGTGTGGCAAGCGATGCAATTAAGTTCATTTGTCCGATGAAGTCTCAAGCCATAACGATATTGCACATTTCGTGTCTCCGAGTGTCATCGAGCATCACCATGCAGGTTCAAAACGTTCAAAGTCAAGAATTTAGATAAGCATTCGTAGTTTTCTTGGGCATTCGTAGCGCTTACGATCACGCGAGCGACTTGGTCAACTAACCACCCAGTTGCATTAAAATAACACATAAGTAATACAGAGCCTCAACAAAACTGGTATTGATCAAACTCAACCCCGCATGGTAGTGTATGAATTCAGAGAACGCCTAGGTACCTACTACTGCGTGGAATATCAATGTAAGTTAATGGATTGGCGCGTTTCGCATCTTCATAAAATGTTCAATCGTTTCCGTGTCGGACACGTAAAACCTGTTACGTCCCATTACAGGGCATTTGTGTCCGAGACTCGCGATTTGATGGCCCATCAACCTGCTGCGTCCGCATCCACCTGCCTACTCTGCATCAAATATTTACCCGCGGTAATTACAGAGGCCCCTCGCCAACCCTTGCTGAGATGTGACTGTTTAGCGGAGACCCTCCAAATTACAATGCTTGTCCCCTTTTTGGTCTGATAAACAAAAACAGTGGGGGATGTAGTGGACTTTTTACAGTGGACGAGGGGAGTTGGCGGTGGTCGAGCTTGTTTTCACAGTCACAGAGAGCGTTGTTTAATTTTGTTGTGACTTTAGTGAGGAAAGGCTGAAGGGCAGTAACGGTAAGGGAAATGGAAGGACTCATAAAACGAATAGTTAATGTGGTTACAAATAGTAATCCGATTAACTGTATTGAGACCGAGGTCAAGTTCAACTAAGTCCAGTTTTACAACGGACTTATCCGTACTTTTAGTAAGTGCTCGTAAGCCAATATGAGTTAGCAACTATAAAAGATTTTTAATAAATCCATTAGCATAAATAGTATTACCTTGTAAATGTGTAGATGGACCATTCTCAATGATAACGATTCTGTATCCACAAATGTATTCCTCATGCGATGAACGATGTAGCACACTTAAAATTTTGACAGATGCCGCTAATTTTTAAGGAGCACATAATAATTATGTACCTATGTATATCGCATGCTCTTTTAGCTCATTTGGTAGTAGCTCTACTAGAGAGCTCAGTTCAGAGAGGGTTCAATGCTCACCCAGGACAACATTTATGGATAAACATGGACAGCTATTCTGTGTGGGTGTTTTAAATGCATAATATATATATATATATATATATATATATATATATATATATATATATATATATATATATATAAATTAGTATGTATTTATCAAATTTGTTTCGACTATAAGTATTCTATCAGTACCTGGTTCTCATTGTTCAAGCTTTCCTCAGTTTGGATGTAGTAACAAATGTCCTCTTATATTAATTTTATTTTATTACATAATAATATGATATTGCGTTTGACCGCCAACTCGCCTATTTATTACATTAGATCGCAAATGTACTTTTGGATAAATCCCTTGTAATTTTCTCTTTTCGCTGCGGAACTTAATCAGCAGTATAAGAAAGGCTCCGGAACGAGCCGTTATTTACGATGGTAACATTATTAGCCGTATCAACCCTTATTGCGATCTACCCTCGGGCTAGACGAAGGTCTGGCTTCCTGCCTCTCCGCCTGGCACCGGGGCATGCCGATTGGATTTACAGCAACCACCCGCGTAATAGTGCCATTTGTATGCTAGCGAGGTAGAGTCTTCAAGAGTTGCCGCTGAACGCCAGGATACATCTGATAACTCAGTGGATTTTTACCTAATCAATTCGTCACATTGATGATACGTACTGTGTAGTTTCGAACGAATAGTGAGCGGAAGTACAACGGCACCATTATCGCTGAGAGCGATTTCTTCCGGACAATGGATAGACAGAACAACAGGAAGAACGGTTTCACTTTGTTCCATGGTACGACATCATCCTACACCGCATCGTTGTTTATCATCGGGCAGGATTTGGTTAAATACAAACTTATAAAAAACTAGCTTCTTATTCGTTAAAAAATCAGGATATTAATTTTGATTACTATTGTGGGGCACAATAAATTTGATTACCAACTAACCAAAGACCATTTTCAAAAAATTCGTATAACGTTTCTGTTATAACAAAGATGGTCGCAGGAAGTTTGGGCACGCTTCGGTTCAACTAAACACAATCGTGACCTATTTAGTAACATCTCATCGTTCAAAGATCTCGCCATATTTCACGTGAACCTCGCCTATTCAGAGCTCGGACTGCGATGGATGGCTTGCACTTCAATATACAAGACGGACAACTTCAGCGAGACAGCAAACATTACCGTGTATCGAGTCATTTCTTAGACGAGCACTTTGCTGTCACAGGGAAACATTATTATATATTTGTCTATGTTACATAACATTACTTTATATCATTACTAACTGCGCCCCGCGGTGTTACCCGCCATATGTTTTCGGGATAAAAGCAGCCTATGTATTAATCCAGGGTATCAGCTACCTCCATGGCAAATTTCATCCAAATCAAATCCGTTCAGTAGTTTATGCGTGAAAGAGTGACCAAAGTTACAGGTCATTTTTCCATTCATATTTAAATATATCAAAATCATAACATGTCAAATAATGAAAATGAAAATGTCAATGAAGTTATATGTTTAGTGACTATAAGTTTTAGTGATGTAAAAGGAAACTTTGTAAATTTCTGACGTCCTTAGGATACAGTGAGATCGAAGGCCTAATCATACCTCCAAGATAACATTGATGGTCTGGATTGTCTCTGACTCAGGGACAATTCCAGACCGCAATCACGCCAAACCCTATATTAATTCATGTCAGACTTTGGATGTATAGATTACATAGTTTTGGTAATAAATATCTCCCTGCTATGACTGATGTATTCTCGACAATGCAAACTTTACCCACCTAAACATATTTGTCATACCATACCTTATCCATATAAACATATACTTTCACATACTTTCACTCATACAAACATACACACTTATACATACGCACTTACAATCTCTCTATAACACTCACGCACACGCATACACTTACACACACACACTCACACACACACACACACACACACACACACACGCACGCACACACTCACATACACACTCACTCTCACGCACAAACTTGTTTCATTTTTATATTTTATATAAATTTAGGTTAAGATTATTATGTATATACGAGCATGGAACGGAAGACACTAGACTTCGCGACACAGGTTTTCCTAGTGTGAAGTCTAGGGTACTTAGTAATACCTAATTGTATACTTAATATACTAAGATAAGTTGTTTTAATGTATTATAGGTATTAAGGGTCATGTAACATTAAATGTAACATTAAATAAATAAATAAATAAATAAATAAATAAATAAATAAATAAATAAATAAATAAATAAATAAATAAATAAATGTCATCGGTTTAATTCAGAAAATGGTACAACCACGTAATCGAAGTCATTGCATCTTGAACCGGCGCGCGGCGTTGCAAGTTAGCCTTCTTGGTTTTTCTACTCTTTATTTTCGAGTTGGTACGGTAGGGGTTGGGAGTAGAAGGTGGGAGACCTGGCACCAGGGGGAGGGGGGAAGGTTGTAAGATAATCGTCTCGCGTTTAGTTGCTAACATGGCTCCGGCCGCCGGCCCCGGCGAGATTTCTGTGATTTAACAAATTCAGTTTATATCATACCTGCTATAACATAATAAAATACAAATAAATTATTGATAAAACTAAAGTTACAAATCAAATTCGGTAATATCATTTTAATTATATTTAAAATTATAAAAAAAATAATAATAATGCTTTATTTTTTTTAATTATGACAATAAATATGTCAAAATAATAAAATGTCAATATAAAAATTACTTACTAGTATATTTAATAATCTTTTATTTTAAAATATCCGTCAATCAAAATAGCAGTCGAGATCTTAGCTTGGTTCTGAAGCACGCGGTGGCGCGGTGCATCCCGGACGGAGGCGGGTCCGCAGCTGTTTACCACGGGTCCCAAACTGTATACCGACCTCTCCGACTTGACGACCCGATACAACGCCGTTACCAGTTGATCTTTCTTTTTATTGCTGCGAATATTTATCGAGTTGTGGACGCCTCTGCGTTGAAATTTATTTACGTTTGTTGTAAAAAGTAGCCGAGCTGTCAATCTCAGGTATTAACTAGCTCCGTTCCAAATTTAATTAGTTATAATCACAAATAAAAATTTAAAAGTATAATTTTTAGTATGGAAAATAAAGAGTTAATCAATCAAACATACAGACAATTTTTGCCATCATGATATTGATGCGATAAGACCCTACAGCGGCCCAACTGGCGGTTTTATCGTTTAGCGATCTCTTCTCTATCTATCTACTACACTATGCAAATAGTAGAATTAAATGAGTGAGTTTTGGAACGCGAAAGACCTTTAAACAATGTTGCAAGCCCTAGATAGAGAGAAGTCTCTCTACATGTACTGTACAGCTAGATGAATTGGTCGAATAGCCGCGTCAGGAGAGTCGTAGAGCCCCAAACGACGCACTCTCGCCATGAATACAGATGATGTGCCGCGACGTTACTTGCATAATGCCTGCCAGACTATTCATGAGTACTGGGAGACTTTTAAAATTAAATTAGAACGGTGTATTCGGAGATTAAACGGAGTTACGTCGATACGATTGCGGAAGGGATGATTTCTAAATACAAGTTGAATTCAAAGACACCTTCGTCTCTACAGATTGAGAGCTATTCGTATCGCCATCTCTCTTCTTATTTATTTATTTTTCTATGCTTTGACGTACTACGCCAGAAATGTCCTGATGTTTTTGTTTGTTGTGTAACAACAAGCAAATATTAGACGCGGAGATTCTCGCGCTATTCTTTAAAAAAGACGATAGCAGTCGAGTTGGACGTCGTTTTACTTGTGGCGTAAATATATAAAATATACAAAGCTAGCTTTAACTGGTTCACTCAATTAAAGAGAAACCGTCTAGAGAACCCTTCTCACGTCTAGACGCCATAACATCATGCGGAGAATGGAAATTATTCACCATCGATAAATTCTAGATCTTTATGCTATCTCAAATTACCCTTTACTTTACATTAACATAGTTATTTTGCCAGTGGTCTCGTTGGTCTTGTGACCCAGTTCCAGAAGAAATATTATGAGATTGTAACCGGCATCATACCTACCAGTTCATATTAATTTTTTTGAATTGGAACGAACACACAGACGGTGGCCACAAGATTTCTTCATCTCGCAAAATCTAAACCGATTTTAAACTACTTTTATAGTAACTATTTGATTTTTATCGGTACTTACTTAAGCTATCACCAAAACAAACAAACATCAACTAGTTCCAACTGTGCGTCCTTAAGTTAGATCGGTCAATAAACGATGTTTAATGAAGAAAGTGGCTCTAGGCTTTTTTTAAATCGATATTTCACAAAAACACTTTATGTTCGTCTCATAACAAGCACGCCCCACAAGGCTTCTGTCGACACTTGTGCAAATTGCATTCGCAAACACACGCTCAATACTCAATAGCGGGGGAATAAGACAGGTGCCAGAAGGTACCCCTGAGACACCCCGACACTTTGAACAGGGGCGACAATTGAAGAGACGTAGGAACAGATTTTCATCGGTTGTACGAGTTTTCTGAGGTTGTCGCTAAATGACTCGGAATTTGCTTATCGTAACTGTGTTTTCAGATGAATTATTGTATGTAAATGGTTTAACTTTTTAGTTTGGAACACGGCATTTAAAATTTATTTACCCATTTGTTGTTGTAAAAAGTTTTAGGAACCAAGTACGTAGATATATTTTTTTATTTGGAAAAACGAAATAATTGACGAGTATATGATTTGTATAGTCCATAAACATGACATTCCCTAAAAGAATACCTACTAGTTAAGCGGTTGTTGCAATATTTTTGAACTGAGGAAAGCTAACATTTTGCCGTTATTTCGACATGTACATCACATTACAATCATTGCTATTATATGCCCACTTTGTTGATTTAAATAATTATGCTATAGAAGCGGAAATAAACTAAAGATTCAAGATTCAGTCGACGATAATCCTATCGACGACTAGTACAATGTGAAGCTCCCTATTCACGAAGCCAGGCTGGCCTGCTACAATACCGAGCCTTGATTTACGGCGCATTGTGCGCTAGAATGTCGGCCGCCGTGTATAGATTCCTGATAAGTGTTTTGTTCAGCTAATTTCGTGACTAAGCACAGTATCTGCAGCATTCATTGAAATCGGTCGGAATAATGAATAAAGCATGTTCACACGGGTATTCCAGCGGCAGTATTGGCCGAGGCCAACAGTAATGTATTCAAACCGTAACGAGCAGAGATACCAACCACCACGCAATGCGTGCCCGTAAAAATATTGACGACTCTCGCAAATAAACAAGTCTTGGTACCAGTCTTTTTACCAGACCCCACCTGGAGAGGCTCTCATACTTCCTTAGACTCGCCACATCGTAATCTTCAGCTGAAACCCTGTCATTAAGCAGCTACTATGCCAGCCGCGTGGCGTGTGCGGCAGTTACGTCAATTCATTAAAATTAAATTTTGGTGTTTCACCCTCACCGGGGATCTGCGTTTGAGGGCTGCGCCCCAGGCCTGCGGCGGCGGCGCCGATGCCATTATTTTAATTATGCAGGCATTTTTAATCCCAGTCCTTCATTTGAGATTTTGAGCTAAGCGGTAAAGCTTTGTAGACAGGAAGTTTGGAAATCTCAAAACATGTAGAGAGTAAAAATGGTCCGCGGTGGTTTTAAACTACAGCGATAGCAATTTTAATCTTGCCTCAGCCTCGGTGAGCTTACGTTGAGTTTAATGTTCCAAAATTCCAGAGTTATAAATGAAGGATCACGGCGTAATCTTTTTTCGCTTCAAATTTTTCCTCGTTCGGTGAGTTAGCACAAAAGTTGGTTGGGCCATTCCAGTAGCCCCTACCTCCCCTGCAAACGAGCACGTTTGGAGGGGAGATAGGGATAAATCAACTCCTTCCAGGGTAGCATGAAGTATCGAACAAGTCGACGAGCGATCGCCTCCATCAAGCGAGACGTTAGGGAAGCTGTACGTCTGCCACGATTAGAGTTGACGTCATTAGTCCACGTCGGAACATGGCGTCCTACGTCCCGCTAGGTAACAATTTTTATAGAACATTCTCGTTTTTCCTGTTAGTGTTCTCGTTGTTCCTAAAGCGTTTATTTTTTGTTAATTAGTAACAGAAATAAGAAGTTATAAAATTTAGTTTTTTTTAAACCTACTGTAGCCGATCAATCTATAACGATCGATAATTACTAAACCACATGATCATCAAAAGTACTTGGTGGTAAATTTCCTTAACAAGGGGTCGTCTAAGCAGGTGCCACCTCAATACTAGATATTTGTTCCGCCAACCTGTAATGAGCAGCTACTGCGGGGCTCTTGAGCAGCGATGTCCTGAACTTTGCTTAACTACTCAAAGTTCTGCATATCGCTGCAATGCCCATGGCATGTGTTATCTCTTAACATCAAGAGAGCGTCTCGTTCTCGTTACTTTTTACATAAAAAAGTATATTACTTTAGCCGTTTAGCATTCGGCAGTTTTCATGTCATTTAATAAGTTCGCCTTTGATTGGGGCACTTCTATATCATGCTATGCCAATTTTAGGAATAAGGAAGTTGCGAACCTCGTTTCGTGGTCCAGGAAGGTAACGAGTTAGTTTAGAAACTGAGATTACGGCACGGAGGATTCTAAACAGTTTGAGCGATTAATTGAATTAGGTTCGGTGCCCTAAACGGTAGCTGGGTAATAAATAAAGATTTCACCAGCGTCCAGCATGCAGCATGCAGCATGCAGCCCGCCAATTACAGCTAGCAACCATTACCGGGCGGCTTGTCGGCGTGACAGACAGACGGACATGTTGCGTAACACAGGTCGGGGAGGCTCTAGGGTCGTTCACCCCACAGGGGCGAGACCTACCCCTCGAACTCAATAAAAACACTTTAAAACTATCGCATTAACGTCCATATTTCTTTGACAGCCGCTGAATAAAGGCTGCAGGGGATCGGAAATTTCGTTAAATAAACTCTGTTTTGGCAGCCAAAAAGTTTGAATTTGTGTGGTTAAAAGTTCCTTGCAGGAGAGCAGGTGTCGAAAATTTGAGTGGTTCACGAAGTTTCAATGATGGATAATGCAATTTGCCTAAGAGTGCTAGAAACCGGAGTAAAGGTCTTGCTTGCTAATTTAAAAAGCTGATCTTAATTGTATGACGCACTTTTCTATAAAAAGTTTTTTCTTTGATATAAAGTTGTCAGACCAATATGACAGTTGGTAAAATATTTCATTCGTACGCTTCAGTCGATCTCGAGAAGAAAGAACGCACGAAGAAGTAGATCAGCCAAGTGACCTACCGCAACCATAACTCTGACTTTATGTTCAAATAGCGCGACAATGCTCAGAGTAAGATTATTGTCCGAGTATTTTTGGGATTCAGATGTAGCCCCAAGACTGCGTTGTAGGTACGTACCTACTGCTGACAAAACAAGTAATTGTTTATTATAGTTCGGTTTGTAAGTAATAACTATGGGTTTGATTTAAAAAGACCCCTCTTTCTGACATTTAGGCAATATTTAAACTCGGCGATAGGTCAGTAAATCTTGGATTATGGTTACGTATAGTATAATCCCTGAAATCGTTTTAAAAATACCCCCATCCCACATCCCAGCGACGCCGACGACCCTCGGGAGAGTCAGCCATGCGTGCGTTATCGTTTCCACTCATACCTACCTACCTACCTATCATATTTAACGATCAATTTTGCGTATACTATTTTGTAGGTCTACATACCAACGTAAGTCGCAATATAGATCGTTGTCAGTGGTACTTACTGGTATACAATGTACTACCCTTGTAGGTATATAAGATACCATCTTTAAATCTTTAAGTCTTATAACTTTGCTTGAAGACTACCAGCGGCGAAAATAAAAAAAAATGTAACAGAGTACAAAAATTGTGATTAAGTAACCTTTAAAAATCTTTTCTAAAATAAGTTTACGTCTTTGTTTTTTACATATAATAAGGTTTAATATATAAAGTTGAACAGTAAATTATTTTAAGCTTCAGTAGACATCAAGTAAGTAAAGAAAAATTTAATTGCAGCAATTACGAAAATTGATACTACAGAAGGAAGCGATGACTGTCCAAACAAATCGCAAACAATCAGTATAATGGAACCGATAAGCCCCAGTTTGGGCGCCACTACTTAAGAGCGGGAAAATAATGAATATTCACGTCGTATGCTTAACATAATGTAAAACCGAACGTGTTAAATTAAACTTTGGAATAACTTTGTAATGTCACAATAATGTTTGAAAATATTTACTGTCTGCTGTACTTTTTGAGAAATTCCTGAAAAAGCCCACTAAGACAAAGTAGGTATGTATGTAATTCAAACTTTTTGATAGGCGCCAAAAATAATTAAAAGAAAAGAAACTAAATGAACAAAAGCCTATGATGTAATACATTTCCTATTCCATATTGTATTGATACTATTGATTTACACACATAAACGTACATTATAATTTTCAAAATGTAGTCCCACGTTGGGTGCCAACATTTTTTGCCATATGTCTGCAACATCATGCGAAAACACCGGATCCCTTACGTTTAACCAATTAGCGTAACCGGGCGTTAACCAGGTCATTGGCTTAGTTCGCGTTTTACCCAGGGTCACGAGTTCGTTGTTGTCACTCGTTAACAACAAAATGTGTTCTAGTTAACAACGTAACCAGCGCGTTGTGTATCAATCTATACTTTGTCTTTGTAATTCATAACTTTCAACATCAATATAATTGAAAAAGCGTCTTACCTGCTACATGTTTTCGGGATAAAAGTAGCCTATGTGTTAGTTAATCCAGGGTTTCAGCTACCTCCATATAAAATTTCATCCAAATCCGTTTAGTAGTTTTTGCGTGAAAGAGTAACAAACATCCAAACTTTCACATTTATAATATTAGTGGAATTTAAATAAATTCAACCCCAACAACAAAAACAAACGCACAACAACAACACAAAGCAAAAGCTTTGTCTTATTTTAGGTACAAATCACTTCTCGATAGCGTTGTACTATAGAACAAATAGTGACAACGTTTCTTAAACAAGCAGATCAATCTTCTCCGAAAGAATAAACACGCCGATAGCGCTAACGCTAATCATTTGACATCTGTAGTTAAACCGCGGCACGCGTCGGTAATGCGTCCATTACTGACACTCACCAGCCCCTCGGCATCTTCTTGTATTTATCAACAACCTCCCGAGGCGAGCACTGCACTATCCGCACTCAGTCCACACGCTAGACACCGCACGCAAATTAGAACGTTAACCAACGGGCCACAGATGACTCAGTATTTTATATTGTGTACAGTTGTCTACGGTACAATGAACCGGGAAACGTTATTTTTGGCGCGAAACGCGACACGCGCCGAACGTGGGTTCCAGCGACGCACTGAGCTCGGCTCCGTCGGCTCGGGGTTGTGCGGGGGTGCGTTCAAATCGCGTCCTTTCGCAGACGCGCGCAGTTAAGGAAGCTATTGTTTGCGACAGCCAAATCGTATTTGGACACCCATCGTTATTCATGTCTCGTGTCAATACGGATGTTGCAAGTGGGGCCGTTAGTCAGTTACGTAAATTGCTGTATTATTTGTACAGGGTTACACGGAACGGTAGTGCTCAGCCGAAAATGATTTATTGCATACGTCATAATGTGCAGCTTTTAACATATGTCCAAGTTTAAAATCGCGAAAAAAGAAATTAGCTGTTCCTGACTAACATTAGATATGTTTACACTCGACAAAATTTGTTTTCTCTCAAAAGATCCAATAACTATTTAAACAGAATAAATATTATGCGTATCCAAAGTGCGGTATTCTCCAGGGAGTACGATCAGTTAGTCTCAACTCTCAACAAAATGTATTTGAACAGCAGATTTTTTTTCACGATTTCATAGTGTGCGGCACAACTTGTGCCCATAGCTAAAGTTGCTCTTAATGACATTTTGGCTTTGTCTTGCCGTTTAAAAATTAAAAAAAAAAGCTTCAGCAGCTTATTTTTTTAATTTTTACAATAGTTTTTAGTTATTCGTGTCACCTATGTATCTCCTACCCATACCTACCTATGCACGTGGCGCGCGTTGGTACTAATAATAATAGTTATCAGTCATCGCAAAGATCACGAGAATTGTATGTTGTTTTACTCTCAATACATACAATTCTAACTATAAGTATGTAGGCTACCTAGATGAGTAAGTAAATGTACTGAACAAGACAAAGCCACGGTATAAAATAACAAGTCGAGCTTGACCAGAACACAACGCAAATTGCGGTGCACTCCAATGTCGTAAATGCAACGACTAGACAAATTGCACAATCTTACTAAATTAAAAAAAAAATAAAAGCTAAAATAAACTGGAAAGTAGTAACTACAATTTGGTGCGCGCTTCGCGGGTCGGCGGCGGGTCGGCGGAGTGCAGGCGAGGCTGCTGCGCCATGCCGGTACCAACCGTTGTTACATAACTATTCTTACTACCCGAACAAGGCCGCGGCGGGCGATGAACCTAACCTTAAGGCTATACGATTTATTCCACGTTCCCGCCAAAACTTATACTTGTACTTGACATAATCAAAGGCATTTTCATGCGACAAAAATTTGCGAAAAATATTATAAATTAAAATTACCTTTCAAACTAGTAACTAGTTGTTATGTTCCTGGCAACTAAATATGTATAATAAAGGAAATAAAGATTCAGTGTAGTATACAGTAATAAGTCGGTAGGTACGTAATTGGCGCTCCGTGTGTCCACAGCCACAGTACTACACGGGTGAGGTTTACGATAGCGGCCGTTACCGCTTCTGCCGCTGCAAGTAGTTGCCGCGTCCGCCACCACAAATCACGGCAGTAACTGGCCGCTATCGCTAGTCGCGTCTATCTGAAGTAGGTCGAATGTTTGGGACTCGATAAGAACGAGATAATATAGGCTCAGTTGAGTTTCGTCTGCAAAAATTAATGATTTCACTATCATTACATCTAAATAGATAGCTAAATACTAGTCGTGTAGGGCCAAAAACCAACACAAAAACTCTTGAACCAACAAAAGCTAGTGATGTTCACGTATCACTGCAAAATGGTCAAAATTAATGTTGTTCGATTATAGTTCGAAAACAAAAATGTAAGTATGGTAGTGGAGAAGGATGGCCGCACCACGTAAACGTTTTAACTATAGTTTAACAACGAGAATACATAAAAATAGGGAGACTCGAAATAGGTCACCATTCCCTAAGCTACGGAGTGAATATACATATTGTGGGCACGAGTGCGACATGTGCGGCTCTTTGTTAGATATATAGGCTTCGTACACGGGTAATATGTTTTGTTATGTTATTTTCCTGCAACCAAGAAAATAACATAACAAAACATATTACCCGCAAAAAATTAAATATTTATTTTCCAGCGATCTCACTCTCTAGATCTCGTCTTCTTTGCGGATCAACGCCAATTTTTTTTTTAATTCTATTTAAATTAAGAGAAATAAATATATAATTGTTTATTTATAAAAAATGGGGAGCGTCTTAATAGTATATTCGGCAAGCTCAAAGAATTTGTTAGGACAGTAATTTGCAGAGGATGGGAGAGTAACGATCTACAAATAGCTAAATAGTTGTCGACGCATAGATCCAATGTTCATGTCAGACCTGCTTATACTCCAAGTACCTACGCACCTGAAACGAGACAGCGCAGGATCAGTACAAGTGGCGTTCTCTAGGGTTGGAGACCAAGACTTATTTAGGTTTGTTACACAATTAGTTGAATAATTTAGAAACACCATCTGAATGAACAGAAATATGCAACGTCATTTATACCGTTCCTGATTTGTGTATTTTTATAATTTGTACAATAATTGTTTTGAAACGTTGATATTTTTTACCCTTTTAAGACATAAGTACTTATTAGTTTAAATAATCAAATTAAAAGAATGAATGATTATCTAGAAAAATTAATTTCAAATCAATTCACATGATAGGGCATTTCGATAAATCTTTGATGTAGATTATTGCGCGCTCATCTGTAACCTAATCTTGCTACACCTGTCGGGTATTCAACGGTTTCTAAAATGCGATATGGAAATTTCATTAATATTTCACCAGCAGTGGTCAAGTGAGTGTTCAACAATCTGAAAATATTTGTATTGTGTTAAGACAAAAGCATAATGTAAATATATTTTTTACTTTCAATACTAACTGACTAAGCTTTTGGTAACCAATTTCTATAAACTGTACGAAATTAAAGAAATTGGAAGAAAATCTGTACGAGTTGGTATCAGGTGAAATTAATCTGCTAATAAGGTAAGTGCACACCGAATAATTGGGTGTTTGAAGCAATATTTTAGTAAAAAATAGGCCAATTCTATCTGGGGATTATGTATCCCCTTTGCATGTTGCATAAAAGTCGCGGGGCAGTTATTTACGGCTGTTCCGTATTTTAACATCAGAAATGCGTGCCGTAACATAAATAGAGTGTGATGTATGTAATAGGCTCATCTCTATAGGCTCTATTTTTGTGTTTTTTATGTAAAATTTAAGAGATTATTAAATCTTTTACGATTTTGTGACATAATTGTAAATGTGTAATATATAATGTGTATAATATGAATATTCATTTATTTTCAACCTGGCAATACTTATGAAATATTTAATTTCTATCTATTAATTAATCTTTATAATAAACCAATCCAAAAGGAATCCGAACTATTTTATTACACTCAGATATAATAAACACACAAGAATTGACCTAAAATAAAATAACTTAAACTAATAACTACTCTAATAGACCGCTATCAATGGGAATAGTTCCCAAAACGCTGGCCCCATTGCCGCGTTGTATGGCAATACTCAAACGCTGAACAAAATAAAGGCCAGCGTTTTGTTCACGTGTGGCGTCGACCAAACGAGATGACAATTCTTTAAAAATTTTTTTTGCTCCCGGCCCCCACGGTCCCAAAGTTTCAACCCCAAAAGGCTCAAATATGTACCCACTGTCCAGGGTGCTATATTTGCGCCTTTTGAGGTCTTCTGCAAATTCCGCCGCTGCGCCAGCCCTAATCTGAGTTCTTGGAAGATGTGACGGCGCAAATGTGTCAACGCAAGTGGCGTCCCATACTAACGGCCGACCCATCTTCCAGGGAATCAAAGTCATTCCGTCAGGTCTCTTACCATCATCTCTTATAAGGCCGCTCGGCTCTAAGATGGCTGCGCAATTGGCGGTGGTAAGAGCCCGGCGGATAATGTCATTAAGACTGGCGTGCCGCGGAATCCTGCCCGAGCTCCTTGTGCAGGAAAGACCGTGGTGACCGAGCTGGTCGACAGCCACGCCACATTGGCAGCGGTGTGGAGCGCCGCACGGTGTGCCCAATCGAAGGGAAGCTGCAATTCGAAATGTGGATGAATCCAAAAGAGTACCGGTGTTAGGCGAAGGAAGGGCCTGTAGCCACAAACCCGATTCCCATTCAGCAACAGCTAATAGACGGGCACGATCTGCAGAGCTCAAGCACGTATTTAAAAGTTGCTTCCGCACTTGCTCACAGATCGGACCATCCCATTGCCGCTGCAAAGATGGAGTTTTTGGGAAATCGGTGTTTGGACATGCTACTACCCATGCGTTCCTGGCCTCGTTCATGTACGGTACGTCAATGTGAGACGTGGTAGATAAGATTTTGTTTATCAAAGTCATGTTACTGTGCACTGAGGACAGGAACGCAGGGAGAGCAACACCTGCTACGGAGCGAATGCCTAAGCCCCCCAAACGCACCGGTAGCGTAGCCTGCAACCACTCTCTGTTATTTAAATTTATATTCAAAATCATGCTTAAAGTTTTTTTGATGATGTTGTCTCAATTTTGAATAAGTTCCGCATGTTTCCAAAGTTGACAACATCTGACCAAATATGTGAATTTTGGGACAAAAACGCAGAAACGAATAATGGTGAAGGCCATATGGGTATTAATTTTTGTTAAACGATCCGAAACTTGAAGAAAATTTTGAATTTTTTCGTCTATAAACAGAGGGAAAGATTCATCAAGAATAGGAGAGCCCAACAAACGAAGTGAACTGTTATTAACAATTTTGATATTCGGGGCCAAAGAGCACATTTTTTGTATTACCAAATCTTTTTCCGGGAATGCTTTGGGAATAAATAACTCACATTTAGAAAAATTTAACTCTAATCCAATGCTGCGAAATTCGGTGGTCAAAAACGCGAGGTCATCAAATAGGGTATTTGCGTCACCACCCAACGTCCCATCATCCAAATACCAAACATTCAGTCTCGATTGTAAGCGTTGGATGATGGGGTGGATGGCGAGGCTGAATACAGCAGGGCCTAGAGGGTCACCTTGTTGACAACCCACAGCCGAAGTAATTTCGTTTCCACGATAAGATAATTTTGAGGGAGCACTATAACACTGCCAAAGAAAAGCGTATAAATTTGGAATTTTGTCTCTTACTTGCGTTAGTAGGGCACCCCTATCCACTGAGTTGAATGCATTCTTGACATCCACTTTCATCCAAAAGTGTTTAGTGAAATCATAAAAGCTAAGTAAGTAGTTCTAATTTAAAGAATGTAATTGTTTACTAATTTATATTATAATAATATTTGTACAGTTTTTGATGTTTTTCTTATTACAGTATCCACTGTTTTATTATTTCTTAAATCGTATTCATAGTAGTACTTGCGTAGTGCACTTGCTCCATACTACATTTTGATATCATCAATTAAATTCTAATAACCTTTGCTAGCCTCGATGTAGGTACTTACAATGCACATTTTTTTGTACGCTTTTATGTATTTTGTAATATACGCATTAAAACGCATAATAACGCAACGCTCACCTTCACTGATCACGATCCTACCCCTGTCGAGTCATATTTGGTATGTTCCTACCAACGCTGCTTTAGATACTCTTCTCAACAGTGAATTATTTTATAGATGGTTTTGCAGGACGGAGTCTTTTATTTAAGAGAAATTACACGATGTCATAGTATATTGTTATGAACAGATCACCTTAACTTACACTATTATTCTAACCTATGGGCTATGAGTTTTATTGTCTAGATCATTTAGCTTACCTAAATCAACGTTGTTTACTTCAGACATTATGCCCCTGCATTCGTTCACCACAAACCATCGAACTCTTGCATTTTATCACATCACTAGACACTATGACTTTTCACAAATGCCATTCATGTCATTGTCAAATTATAAAAAATATATCAATCCGTTAAACAAGCAAAACAAACGCTTTCAGAGAAAAAAACCAACCTTGATCTTTGCTGTAATTATCTTTTTCTGTTTATGTCACTATGAATACAATAATAAGTAATATTGGAAGGTACTGAATTGGAAAACATGTTTGCTGCACTCATTTCGGAACACTTTTCTTTAACTACAATGAGGTAAGATTTAATTTTTCTATCTATGTATTTACGACGCGATCAGCTGTTTGCTTGACGGGCGTGGATTCACTACTGCCAACATACGAAAAATTGTCTCTAGTTGAAAGAAAATTCTAACGAGAGTGGTGGAAAATCATTGTTGTTTTTATAGCTTTGGTGCTGAATTTGCAGATAATATTCCATGATCGCTGTAGAACTGAGTTGCAAAGCCAGGTGGAGGCGCGGCGCAGCGTCCCGGCAGCAAGATGACGAGACCGGGGCCTCCAAATGAAAATCTGCCTACTGTGAGTAAATCACTCTTTTCGATTATCATAACTGAAAGGGCTAGACCTGTGATTACGGATTTAATATCTAGAGATAACATAATTAATAAAAATAACTATGATAAATAAGGTAATCAGTGGCATGACAATACCTATGCATTCATATAAACAAACAAATACTTTTGATGATCAACAGCCTTAAAAAGGTTTGGTTGTGGGTGAAAATAAGAACAATATTAAAAAGCTTTGTTGAAGTGCGCCAAAAACTACAAAATATAACTTAGGTCTGATAACAGCCAATAGAGTGTTTCTGGTAGGTTTTGCCCGACATTTAAGTGTTAATTTACAAAATTTTCCTTATTTGCTTTCAGGGTCAATATCACTAGTCAGAGAGAATTAGCAGCTGAGAAAATTATGTCCATATTTATAGGCAGTGACAGTGTGGGTTCCCGGAGTAGGCTAGACTGTAGAGTTGTGTGTGCTAGTATCCCAGACCAATGTTATCGTACCCAATTACTGCAAAAGCTTATCATTTGTCCGCTCTAACAAATTTCACTTAATGACCTAAGAAATCTCTAAACATGTTTTTATTCTCAGTTATCGGTTAAAGTGAAATGATTGTGGCTTATATATAAGAGCCCAAGCACCATAACAGACATGACAATCCTGTCATGTCCATTAAACCTACTTTGTAGTACAAGTGGAACAAGTTTTGACTACTTATACTGCATACATTGCATAGAGGATGAATCACATTATATATGAAACTATTTTTTCTATCTCAGGTCAGTCATAATTATGGTAAAAGTTGTTCATAGCAATGAACAACTGAGTGAGAGACACGACACACATGAGTTGTTCAATTGTCTCTGTAGCTCATGTGTTTATTTTAATAAGCAAATAGACTTGCTTTTGCCTGCCTTTTTATGTGATGTTAAGCAAAAATGCAATGTACAAACAGCATGCTTACCTTGAAGTTCATTCATTTGTCACTGGAAGGCATCCAGATTGTACATATATATTAGGGAACACATGCAGTTTAGGGTTCACACAATGAATGTGGGATCAGATTGTTTTTGTTGACCATTTGTTGGCCCAAGAAAGATAGATGCCTATGAATGATTGTAGTTATTCTGACTGGTGGTTATTCCGTACTGTAAGAATTCCTTAAAATGTAGCAGTTTCCCCTTGTGTCAGCTCATTTTGCACGCATTACATGTTTTCTTCTTTAATGTTAAAGTCACAAATATAATTATTGTACAGTACTATGATTATCCATGAAGTGTGTGTCTGTGCAGGGCTTATATTGTAAGTGTGTGTTAGATCTGCATGGTCTAATTACCTGTCTACCCCTTTTACAGTTGTAACAACCTTCTCAGGCTTGTTTGACAATCTTTCTATAAAAAAGGAAAGTGACATTTTACTAAATGTGATTTGTTACTGTCTACCACTGCATGGAAAAAGTGGTGGCAAACAGTGATAGTCTTGTATCGGCCAGCACTCCCATTATTATGTTTGGTTCCATGTTTGATGTAATATAATGTTTTATTTGTTGTGCCAGGTGAAGCTGGTGGTCGTGGGAGACGGAGGCGTGGGCAAGAGCGCCATCACCATCCAGTTCTTCCAGAAACTGTTTGTGACGGATTATGACCCCACCATCGAGGATTCTTACATACAGCACACGGAGGTCGACGGACACTGGTGTATCTTGGATGGTAAGCTGACTCACTTTACAAGAGTAGTTAGTGAATATGCCTACATGTGTTTGGGTGGCTCTGACTCGGCTTCCAGTAGCCTGCCTGACATGTAAGTGATGATAATGAGTTCTTTGTGGGAAACCTAAGGAAGTAAGGGTCCGATTGTTTCGGTGGTTTTGGTTTTAGCCAACAAACAATGAGGAAGGCTGTGTTATGTTCAGGATCACACCGCATTGTTTATATATTGTTACTCCGCGTGTCGGCAGTGCTGGACACGGCCGGCCAGGAGGAGTTCAGCGCGATGCGGGAGCAGTACATGCGCAAGGGAGACGGCTTCTTGCTGGTGTACTCGGTGACGGACAAGCAGAGCTACGAGAACATCCGCCACTTCCACACGCAGATCCTGCGCGTCAAGGACCGAGACTCCTACCCCATGCTGCTGGCTGCTAACAAGGTGCCCTAATCACGACACGACGTCGCCATGCCGACGCACTTATATTTTAGTTGTAATTTTCAACTATTTTGTTGACACATGCCGAAAAAATGTAATTTCTGGTGCCCGAAAAGTTAGGTCAAAAATCAAAACTGATGCAAGTGATGATACATTTTTATCTATTTTTATGTTTTGACAGGCTAGGTAGTGTAACCACAATTCACCTGATGTTAAGTGTCGGTGGGTCGAAGATGGTGAACACGCCTAGTCTGAAATGAAACTGGCTCTTCAATTAGGCTGACGAAACACACTGTTAAGTGCTTATGTGATAGATTTTCAAAACACACCGGCTCACCTTGTCGAATTTTTTAATCTCGCATCGTCGTAGAATTCAATCCAATGAAAGCCGTTCCTTGCGATTTCAATCGGTCCTGAGCATCTAGCGAGACTGTTTGCGATTAACTTTCTTCAAAATGTGTGCAAAGTTTTTTATCATTACCAAAAAGTATGGCCACAACGAAAACTGAAGTTACCTTCGTAAATTGATTTTGGTATCGAAAACTTGACGAAAGTGGTGGCTGGCAGGTGGACCTGGTGCACGTGCGCGCCGTGAGCGAGGAGGCGGGCCGCGAGCTGGCGCGCCAGCTGGGCGCGCCCTACATCGAGACCAGCGCCAAGGAGCCCCCGCTCAACATCGACCGCGCCTTCCACGAGGTAGCCGCTTGCACCCTTCTATCTTTCCTCACCCCGGCTCCCTTAGCACTCACCGGGGACAAAATTGTCTCTCCCTGCGCGGAAAAGTGACAGTCAAAATATGAACGTCGTTTTCACGGATGGAAAACAAATCTCACGTGCTGGGGGACCACACGAAGCCGTTAGAATATGTATGTACTAAAAATACCTATAAATACGAGTATGTGTCATTTATTTATAAACACTTGCACTAATATGTACAATCAGTTTTCACTGATGTACATAATACTACAACTTGGTACGGAACCGTCGACGCGCGACTCTGGCGCGTCCTTGTGCGGTTCTGCGGTGCGTTTTATTAAAAATTCTCCATGACAAGATATTTGAAAGCACTTCCGTTTTCGTTCCAGCTGGTCCGCATCATCCGCAACCACCCGCAGCAGGAGGAGAAGCAGCGCCGTCGGCGGAAGCTTGGCAAGTGCTGCCTGCTCTGAACACCTCACCAAGCAGTAGTGTGCTCCGGTTTGAAGTGCACTGCTGCGACGTTACAGGCCTAATGAGACACCATCAAATGGCTCAGTGAGCGCCGTTGCAGCGATGCCCCGCATTTGTCATCGGGTTCCGCTGCAATGTCATGGGCAGGCGATGACTCCTACCATCAGGAGAACGTGTCGTTCGTCTCATTAGTACTTACCCTATGCAAAGAACCTGCCGGACCCAATGATCGGCTCCGACCGACTTTATGCTGATCTGCTTTGTGATAAAAAGTTAATAACCGTTATATTTTTGCAACAAATATGTACTGATATATTGAAAAGTGACGAAAATATTGTTTTTGCCGACTGCAGTCCAGCGCAGAGAGCGAACCGCAGCCCCTGCGATGGGAGATCGTTGACGAGTGTCCGATGCTATTTTTTCGGACGTGATCGAAAAATTGGAATAGCAGTAAGATTAAATATTTTTTTGATCGACACAGAAAAATAACACGTATGCAGTGTTACCAGATCATTACTAAAAAGTACTGTGTTTTTGCACGTTCAAATACGGTGTTTACGAAAAATATACTGTGTACTGGTATAGAATACAGTGTATTTTACAGTGCAATTAAATGATGTATGACTAATGGGGAATACCCTACTCTCTGCTCTCTGCTCTCAGCTCGGTCGCGTTCATTATTTACGATATTAATTTACGATATTTTTCATAGGCAGCGTTCATTACAATACTAAATGCTGTTTTTTGTTGCCAAAACAAAAATACGGTGTCTCCATACATTGTAGGTATTTACACATTAAAACACGGCCGATCTCCAGTATTTACAGTGTATCTGGTAACACTGCCCGTGTGTGTCCGTATTGTTTAGGTTTGTGAACGCAGGTAGTGAGGAGTGTTTGTGAGGCCCGCCGCCCGCGCCGGAGCAGCCAGCAGCCGCGACAGGGCCGCCGAGCCGGCGCGGAAGCTGCGGAGGTGAACCAAAGAATCGATGTTAGAACGTTAGCTTCGTTATAGTTTAAGAAACAGTAATATCGTCCAAACGATCTGACCAAAAGTTGTTACTATTACCGACTTTATAGCCTGCGCCGTAAAGTTGAATGTTGTAAATCACAAATATAATTTTGCACGTTAGTTTCTAAGTATGCATTTATTTTATACATGTTTACATTGTTCTAGTTTAGGCCGGCAGTAGACGAGCGACATGTCTCTGTGTTGCGTTTCTTACACTAACAAGGGCATGTAGAGATTTACTACGATACCATGGCCCGCCCCTCCAGATTACTGTTTTAATGTTTTAAAACAGTAATCAGTGTTTTAATGTTTGTTGGCTGTTTTATGACAGCCCTGTTGGTTCATTGGTAGTGTGTCTGCTTCGAGAGCTGAAGGGCGTGGGTTCGATTCCCACTCAGGACTAACATTTGTGTGGCTAACATCGATGTTTGTTCTGTGTCTGGGTGTACTGTATGTATTATAAGTATGTATTTACAAAAAAAAAAAAAGTATTTAAGTATTCTATCAGTTATCTGTCTTCCATAGCACAAGCTCTGCTTAGTTTGGGGTCAGATGGCGCTGTGTGTAATGTCCTATGATAAAAAAAAAAAAAAAAAAAATGTGTGTAGTCACAATAAATAGTTTGTATGTAGTTGTAATTATTTATTCGTCTTCAGTAGCACCAGATTTGTTTGTCAACTTACCATAACTAGTTGACCGCGTAAGACCACGCACGCGTCATGTTCATAGAGTACGTCAGTGCAGCGCCATACTAATATTAACGAGCGATTAATGAACGCCACTAGTCGACACACAAATCTATGGGCCGCCTTACACGTTCAATCATGATCACGATCCGCGGATCGTGATTGATTTCAAAATGTCTAGATATTATGCGATCCGGAGCATCAGTCCGTCAATCCGCTTCGTACACGATCAGTCTGGATCGCGATCATTGATCGCGGATCGCGCGCTACGTGTACGGGCTGCCTATGGATTTGCTAGTTCGACTAGGTGTTTGGCGGCAGCACCAGTAAGCGCACATGCGTGCTGGTGCGTTGTAAATACTTTCAAATGTTTTGAAATTTGGAGGGGCGGTCATGTTATCGTAGTAAATCTCTACATACTTTACAAGGTCACAAGTTACAAACTCTGCCTTTTTCCAAATGTTGGTGCAGGAAGAACAAACAAGCGCACGGGAAATGCTCACCGCGCTTATTTATGTTAAAATGACAACAGTAAAATTTTTGATAATGACCTTTTTTTTGAATATATAAGAATATGTTTGAAATCTCGCTCGAACGCTCGTCTGCTGTCGGCCTTAGTGTCCGTGTAAGGGACAACAAAGTATATTTTCCTCATTACAAACAATATTATGCATGGCATTTATTTACATAGTTATACATTATACGTGTAAGCGAGGTTACAAATAGATACATATAGGCAATAATATGTAGGTGTAAAGCTACTAACTCTTCACGTTATGAACAAGTGGTATATCTGTAGAAATTAGTCGAAAATATTCCAATGAAAATAGCTATTCATTATAAATTCACGAGAAATTGTTCAATATATATTCCAATGAAGGCTGAAAACTACCAAAAGTAGGTATTTAACGCATTTTTAAAGGAGAATAAACTTACATAATGTTAAAATAGGAATAAGGTTAAGAATTTGACAGTGTGCGCCCCGTGCAGTGTGCGCCTGCCTTCACTTCGGTAAAGGTTTCTATACATGACAACATTTCACGTTGGTTTCTGTTCCCGTTTCCGCCTGCCTCCCTGGCGGATACATTTTTGTACAGAAAACTTCACAAAAGTATTATCGCAAATTGTCGTTCCCTCCGATGTACGAGTATGTGTAGGCCAAAGGTCTAGTCAAGTCTAGTGCAATCAGCAATGACAACTCTGACAGTTTTTACGGTAAATTTTGATTGTTTTGTAATTGTAAAATACAAAATATTATTATAAAAAATAAAATAAAAATATTATTAAATATTATTATATTTATTTGCAATTTTTTTAAGATAACACTTTTTTAGGCAAACCAGATATGAAAGTAGATGGCGCCACACCTTGTTCTTGTTTCCATTAATTTTGTCTTTACGTTAGCTATTTATTAGTGAAGCTTCAAACATACTAGATGACTCTTTTTTTGGGCGACTTTTCGTTTCTTTGTGATAAGACATGAAATCGATAAAATCGGTCTTGTCACGTTAAATAGTCTTTATAGTTAACTACTACTTGTGTATTTGACGAGTGTCGCAGTCGTTCTGTCTGTGACTGAATCCTAGCCCGCACCGCACCGCACACGCACGCGCACAAACACACGCACACGCACACTGTCGCATCGGTGACGGAATTGAATCAATATACCTAAGTAAGTGTAACGAGTCGACATCGAGGCTCGAGCAGTGCGGCAGTACTGGCAGTACTGGCAGTGCCGCTCTGCGCAGGGGCCCCTCAGGCTCCACTAGTATTTGTGATCACGCGAACATTCGATGTTAGAATTAAAAGAAACGGAAGGAGAACTATCTTATTGGGGGATTGATTAGATCGTATTATTTTAGCTTCTGTACAACTTGCACATGGTTTGTACCTGGCTTTACTTGTAAACATTGGTTTAATTTACGCTTAAAGTATGCAGTCTCTTTTTCACAGAAAAGTTGACTCTAAGCAACGTTTATAAGTGAAACTGCAAATGATTCTATGAATTAGACTTGCATTTTTGAAGTGTATATTTTGATGTGCAAACAATATTTTTATTAAGGAAAACCTCTCTTTCCATCGTAAACGCACGACGTAACAGAAAACCCCATTAGAGAGACCTAAATCGCACAAGGAATACATAATAGCTTTAATACAAAATGTTTATTAAGATAACATGTAGTGCATAGTTACATATAATAGTGTACATAGCTCGACCCTCGCGTCTCCTTCACGAGCAATACACGCTGGAGGCTGCAGACCGCGCGCGGAATGCGAAAACTCTTGAAAGATAACATGTAGTGCATAGTTACATAGTGTACATAGCTCGACCCCCGCGTCTCCTTCACGAGCAATACACGCTGGAGGCTGCAGACCGGGCGCGGAATGCGAAAACTCTTGAAAGCATTTAGACATTAGCGATGAGCAAATAAAGCGACACTTTTGTTCACAGATAATAATACAATCGGCACAAAGCTTTATTGAATTCTCTAATTAGTTGTTTGTTTAAACTCTGAAATTTTATAGCAACATTTTATAAGTTTTGTGTTGAACCTCATCTTGCTGGGCAACGGCCTCCCTCACTTTTCATTGTATTGTATTGCTCTTGGTATTAAATGAAGATTATTTTATTGTACCTAAATTTTTTCAAGAGTTTTCATTCACTTCAAAATACATAAACGGATTCATCACAATGCATTGGTTATGGACAGGCGCTACCACTTACCGTCTCAGGAGAGCGTTTCGTTCGTCTCATTATTTTTACAACTAAAAAAAAATGGAGTGTGATGTTCAACGTTATGTTAAGAATTATACTTAGAGCATAAAATGTGCTCACAACCAGAAATGCTATTTGCCAAAATTAAAAAAAATGTGGACTTCTTCAAATTTCGAAAAAAAAGATCCGCTCCGACTACTATAATAGTAATAAACGTGATCACAAGTGATGCAGCTGCTGTTGTCTCAATTCCTCCTTTAGCGCCGAGTAGTGTCGAAGGGAGACAACATCACCTTTATTATGTCGCGGTCTAGTTTAGCCCCAAACAATGCCCGCCCGCCACAGGTAGGGATTGTAATTTTTATTGTACGCGAAGTAATATTATATACATTAAACATAATATATCGTTGTTTATCTGTTTGTATGTTGTACCGGATTAATAAACGTAGATACAAAAATAAATTGCTTTTTTATTGACCCGAGTGAAGCGAAAGCCGAACCGACGACGACGTAGAGTCAAAGAGAAGTGCAATTCAGCGCATCGATTACGTCAGGAATGAAAGCCAATCCCCAGCTTTCATGTACTTTTGTCGTAGTTTAATTAATCTCGTTGTAATGTCTGAGATACCTATAGTATCGGGGAATCCGACTTCTATTTGCGATACTGCTGCCATCTAGTAAAACTACGGAACCTGCTGATGGTAAGATTGTTGAGAACGCGCCCCCTGGAGGAACAGTGAAACAACTGATCGATGTTCCAACTGGGAGTTCTTTCGTCACTGGTGACGAAAGGGATGGAATTGTTGTGTCGCGGCGCATATAGATGGCGCACCTAGCTCAAAGTAACTTAGTAAATCGTAAAATTATGATAAGACGTATGCGTAATACATTGAAAGTGAATATTTTACTTTTCTATTGTTTGGCCACAATCACCTGATGGTAAGTAACGGTGAGGTCGAAGGTGGTAAGCATACTAGCCTGAAATAGAACTGACTCGCGAGTGAGGCTTCTGGAAAACACCGTTATTTGCTTGGTGACAGATTTTCAACTTGAGGGTGGTTAGCCCGCTGAGGTACCTACCAGAAAATACCCTACTACCGTGATATGGTTTTCACACGATGTTTTCCTGCACCGGCAGCTTAAGCTCACTGTTGGAGTTTGAAGCCACGCGTTTCGGCATGCGAACCTACCGCGCTAACCACTGAACTATCATCGCTACGTTAATTATAGGTAGGTACATGACCTACATTTCGTTGCTTTAATTCTTAATTTTTTCTGAAACATACAGTAAATAAGTTTTGGGTCCAGTTTAGTAAATGTCACGTCAAGTCGCCGTTACTTGCTCTCGCAGCCTGAAGGAAGCCGGGACTTTGTTTAACATAATCTAATGCTTCTGCAGAAGCGGCGCGAGGCCGACATTTTACGTGGGCAGACTAAATATGCTGTTTGGTAACCCAATTTAACCTCTGGAAGTAGGTACCTAGCCAGAGATTGGATTGATTTACAACAAAAAATACTGTAAGATTCCCTAGAAGAGAAAGTATCAAAAAGCGCGTAGTATTTGTAGGTACCTACGCTAACGCCCCGGCATTAAATCATTTTTTAATATTTTTTGTATCTATTCTATCTGCACATGTTGGAGCGAATCCCCTCGTGTTATTATCGGACGCCTCCTTATGTCGGAATCTATATTTAGGTATCTGTCTTCACGGACCCATTATATTTCTTGGCTACGTTTTCATAGAATTTCCTCAATGGATTGTAACTAACGCGATATACCTATTAGGTATATCTATGTACCTTAGCTATATCTATGTACTTAAGTATGTTTCGTAAGTTAAATGTAAATTGACAGCCCCGTTGGCTCATTGGTAGTATATCTGCCTTGAGAGCTGTAGGGCGTGGGTTCGATTCCCAATCAGGGCAAACATTTTGTGAATAAACAAATGTTTGTGCTGTGTCTGGGTGTTCTGTATATATTATAAGTATGTATTTACAAAAAAAGAAAAAAGTATTTATGTATTCTATCAGTTATCTGACTTCCATCACACAAGCTCTGCTTAGTTTGGGGCCAGATGGCGCTGTGTGTATAGTCCTACGATATTTATTTATTTATTTATTTATTTAAATAAAAAAATGTATTTGTTACGAAATGTCTGCGTTCGTCACGTTTCGCAAAGCGCGTGACCCGCTCAGGCCGCGGGGCAGAGCCGTGCGGGTTGCATTATCAAACTAATCACTGATCATATCGTAGAATGATGTTTCCAACGATCCAAGGGTCCGCGGGGCGTGCAGGCCGCTGGCCCCGCGGGCTGCGCCTCGCGCCGCTCCCGGCGCCCGGCCCGCGGTGGAGCCGCCGCCGCGAGGACGTCGGCTGCGGTAGTTTATTCGCCAGATATAATTTGTTTGGCCGCTAAAACCCATTTATATTCCTTGAGAATGATTTTTGCTCCAATTTTGTTAGCTTTAACATAATTACCGCGCGTGTTGGATGGCTCGGGTCTCCACAGTCGGGTCTCGATTGGGAACTTTGCTCCATATTTAGGCAACACTTTAACTTTATTTACTTTCATGGTTCAAGTTTCGAGATTAATTTACTTGTAGCATAGTAATATGGTTCCGTGTACGTTCACAGAACAGCACGCATATCTGATATGTGTGCTATAGTTTTACTTGCCCGCTAAGGCGTACAAATTATCAATTTACAAAATTTTAAAATATCAAAATGTCAATAATCAAATAATAATAAATTAACAAAATGTCAGGTTTCGTGTCCGCAGAGTCCATTGAAATTCTGTTATAGTATGCTCGTAGTAGACCCCTACTGGCTATACCTACCCCTTACTATCTGCTGAGTAGTTATACTTATACCTATAAGTAGGTGCCTACCTATTATTAGAAAATAATAATGCGCAGCGAGACGAGGTCTCGCGCGCGCGTCCTTTTCCGCTTCGCCTCCTTGAAAAGGTGTGGTCAAAACTATAATCGGAATATCCGACCTTGTCAAACAAAAAATGAGTCAAAACCACGTCAGTGTCCATAACAAGTTACGTAGACCATCGCTGTAGACCAGTGCCTGTAACTTAGAATGTAGTGAAAGCTGTTCATTATTGCCGTTTATGACTGTCTAGTCTACGCGTAAGATTTATGTGAAGCATGCGACGGGTTTAATTGAAGAAACTGTGACTGCCGCGACAGTTTACGACGTACCTACCTGTATATTATTATGTCTGTATATTACGAGTGCTTACATCGTGCTGCGGCTTAGCTGGTAGTAGATATCTACTCGCAGCGGCGGCCCTGGCTGTTGCGAGGCCCGGGCGACAGATCATTGCGAGGCCCTCTTTCTTTGAGTCCGTTTTACTAAATAATTAGTTCGAGTGCTCGAGTGGCCGCAACATGCTCGCACCAATAACGAAACCGTGCGTTCAGCGGGGTGCGAGGCGCGAGATACACACACATGTATGGTAAAGACGTTTTTCTACGAGGACGCGAGGCCCCTGCAAGAGCGAGGCCCCGGGCGGTTGCCCTGGCTGCCACCCCGTAAGGCCGCCACTGTCTACTCATAAACTAAAGTAAATGAAAGCAGAAATAACTATCTCTTTGTTACTATTTCACGGCCAAACATATCTTTATGAAATTTACGGCTCGAAATAGTACTTAAACCTATTAACCAGTGTATCTAAATAAAGGAAATTAAAAGCGGATTACAAAAATATATTGAAATTACATGTTTACATTTTAAATTTGGTTTAAAACGTTTCAAAACTTCGGGTTATAGATTTTTTAAATTATTCTGCTTGTTAAATGTATAGTTCTGCGCGCGGTATGATTAACAAATGGTTGTTGGCATCATCTCCTGAATACTCATTTAGTACCTGTTACAAAGACTGCGGTCAAACTCATCGCCTGCCGACTCTTAAACAAGGTTATGTTTGTTTAAACAGTAGTTACGTTTGTTTGCTCCGTTTATGAGCCGCTGTCTAAGGTTCGAGTCCGTAAAAATAAAACAATGTGGAAAGGCGTCGCTCCGTCACTTCCCAGCGAGCTCTCTGCATGTTTCTGCTCTTCAAGTGAACACGGTGGCAGTAGAACTAGTTTAGTTTGTTGAGATCTAATGTCCGGTAAGGCACGGCATAACTACAGCTATAGGTATAGTTAGCGGTTAGCGCGGTCGGTTTACACGCCGAAAGGCGTGGGTTCAAATACCAACAATGAGCTTGACCTGTTGATGAAGAAAAACATCGCAGGAAACCATAGCATGGTGATTTCCGACAGTCTTACTTGAGAACCAGTTCCCTTCCAGGATAGGTGTGTTTACCATCTTCGACTACACCGTCACTTAACAAGTGAAGTGTGGTTAAACAATCAGCTAGCCTGTCAACGATAAAAAAATACAAATTAAAAAAGTTTTATTATTCACAAAATACCTAAACAGAGAAAAATCTGGGACAGTCACTAAATATTGCGAACTCGCGTCTACGCTTGAGCAAAAACAAAACCCAACATAAGTTTCGTCAAATACCTTTCAGGTGCGAAACTTCATAAACATTCTGCACGTTAGCTTTGTTTCGTAGTCCAGTAGTGACGCATGCGGCAAGCACACCCACACCCGCGGCAGGAGCCGCGACTGCGCGCGACGCGCGTGCACCGCGGCACCGCGGCACCGCGGCTAGCTATTCATCAGGGCATTCCCTTTGCTCGGGAGGTCTTCATAATAAATGACATTATGTCTGTGTGAGCGTTTTGAAGCGAGGCTTCATACTGAACCCCGTACCTCGAGAATACTCGTTGAATACCGTAGCGGGCCTTGCTCCCCTCGCCCCGCCGCGCGAACTCAACTTTAAACAAAACATTCACATTTTAAAATACCTGTTTGTATTCGTGACAATTTGTTTTTATCGTAACCAGACTATCTGACAATTGTAAAAGAAATAACGATATGTTCAATTTATTGATGGTCTCATTCCCTCGGGCCGCAGACGCGGGCGCTCCCGGGCGGGCTCGGGCGGTCTCGGGCAGGCCTCCAGCGACGCACGCATCAATAAAGAATCCAAACGAATCACAGCGAGACCCTTACTCGACAATTCAGATTCCAATAAACTTGCCGTTTTTCTTCTTCTATCTGTGTTACGTGCACATGTACATGTACAATCCTTGCTGTGAACGATAAAGAGTTTATCTCACTTTTTGAACTCTTTTCTCTCGGTATTACTTATTAGTAATCCAACAAAACAAAAATATATTTTTCATGTTTCGACACGTTTCCAAGGGGTGTTAACAATACCATTATACCATACCATACCAATTACCTATCGGTGTCGAGTACCAAACTAGATATGTAATATATGTAGGCGGCTTGTAAACATTTTACTGAAAATTGTCTTCTAGCGTCTGTAACAAACGTTCACACAGCATTTTTAAAATAGTCGAGCAAAACAGTGTTTGGCGTGGTTCCCGCTCACTAATTGAGTACTTACGCTCTCTGGTACGGCATTATTAGTTGCTTTCCTGCTAATTTGGTTCGTCGATTATAACGCTGTAATGTACGCGTGTTGCGACAGTAGCCCGAGCGGTGACGTCACTACGCACTGAACACTGAACATGCACTCGCCGCGCGACGCGACGGCTACACAGCTACATACCCAATCACCCGCTCGTGTGGTAACACTTATGTGTCCCACTAAAACATCGCCAGTATGTTTAGTGCATAGTTTTTTACAGCTGATAGGCGAGGTGTTTGACCACAGCTCACCTGATGTTAAGTGACCGTGCGGTCGAAGATGGTCAACACACCTAGTCTGGAATGGAACTAGCTGTTTTGCTTTGTTTTGTTGCTCAAAGTTCTGTGTATCGCTGCAATGGTCATGGACAGGCGTTATCTCTAATACCATCAGGAAAACGTCTCGTTCGTCTCATTACTTTTCACAAGCTGTAAGTTTGCCGGCACACACCGTTAGCTACTTGGCGACAGATTTTCAACTTGAGGGTGGTAGCTAGCCCGCCGAGTACTGTCAATATAAAGTATCCTACCACCACGCTATGGCTTCCTTACGACTCCTTCTTATTGTTGGGGGTTTAAAGTTTGAACCCGCGCTTTACAGCTTGTGTACCGACCGCGCTAACCACTTAGTTATCATCGCTATTAAAATCATATTCTATCTATAGACTAGTATCTATAGTCCGCGCGTTTTGTATTCAGCGCATACCCACATCGATAAAACAATTCACTTCAGTTCACGCCCCAACAACAAACATTTATGCAAAGAAAGAGTTTAAAATTGGTGCGGAGGCGGTCTTATGAACAATGAGTTAGGTAAGTCTCTCATATCGCAAACCTGAGACCGCATTGAGGCAAGTTAGCCGTTTCTATTTTTAAATTTACTTTATGACGGAGACGTTGGTTTCGTATCCAGATCGATATCCTGAGGCCCGGTGTTGAAAGATACCTCCAAGCTTTTATACTTTCGAACGATAAAATCTGTTTATAAAGTCATTCAAGTGATTTAAAAATGTATTTCCAACGTATTTTTCACTCTTGAAAATCTCTCGTTTGATCAAACCCTCCACTGATACTACTTTTTCTAATAAAGTTATCCGAGTTTTGTTTTCCTTTACGGGATGACGCGGCGACTCCCGCCCGACGGGACGCCGATTACAGGTTCGGTGACTTCCGTCCCCGTCCCCGTAACCTGAGCTACTTACTGCGATTCCTATACGACACTCAGGAAGCTACGTGACCACAGTCTACATGTCTACGCGAAAAGGTTGTCGCATAGCGTTTTTGAGAAAATAAGAAACTCAGAGTATTTTTTTTTTTTTAATGACTATTGCTGTTGGCCGCAGATGGCCTCTACAGCGTCACCGGACTGTTAACGTCACCGGACTGTATTCAGAGTAAAAGCGCCGGTGCCTTTTTATCTTATTTCTTGTCTCTAATCCTGCAGGTAAAAGTAAAACACAAACGTGTTCAAACTCAGATAAATTAACCAGTTTAGTTTGTCTGCTCGAAGCGTTGACAGCACGTCAGTTTCCTTAGCAAACTTATCCAAAGTGTAACGTCCGATTGATTCGCTGCCTCGGGTCACGTAAGTCCAAGTCGGGGTGCCTGACCTGGGTAGTTGTCCTGCGCGGCCGACGTGCCTGCGCCACCGGCACCGGCTCCGCCACGCTCGGGGAACGATCCGTGTCAAGTGCCAGCTGTGCCAGTACAAAAAGAGTCCAGAATAGCTCGAGCAGGTGAGGGACAGGAAGGTACGCAAATCATTCGAGGCCTGTTGCGAAAGACAAGCGGTGGAAAACGATCACCTATTTAGAAATAATGTAAAGTAGGTAATTGTTATTCAGCGAAACACGTATAATAAATTATACGTGTTTGAATAATTTCCCCGGACATGCACGCACGGCAGGTCGGCGGGCGCTTCCCTCCAGCAGAATACTTTATGGCACCTACACCGAAACACAGATTCTTATGTTAACAACTAAAACAATCAAACGTTTGCAAGATAACATTATATCGTTATTGTTTTATGCCTGCAATAAATGTTATTACATATAGTTACCGAGAATGTGGTGGTGCCTACAATGGCAGCTTTATCGTCGAAATAAATTTCGTTAAGGCAACTTTTGAATGAACAAGACGATCGTAAAAATAAAATGGAAATACAGAACTACACACTCGCCACACGTCGTATACTTTACACACATATTAATACGCGTATAGGAGATCAAACGCAGCATCCATCCATGGCTTTATTGATTTCGAAATATGAAGGGAGTTAATATTTTTTAAGATTGAGTTGTGGACGAAGTAGGCCCACGTTGTTATCCCGGCTTAGTACGCGCTGGCCTTATTAACTAGTATGATCTTTCAAAATTCTTAAGTAAGTTCCGACTCGGCCCGGGCTCGAACCTGCGACCTCGCGGCATGAGGAGGCCGTACGTTGGCCGGATACCACAGCTTGCTGAAGCTCGTGATTTGCTTTCCAGCAATCCTCCGCCTCCGCACGCTTTATATTCGGGAAGGTAAGCTGCGTCCCAAGTATTGTGATGCATGCTGACCTAATTATGTACATACGATAAGTATTTACATAATGCTCCTTCATGTATCCTGGGGGTGTACCTCCGCGCGATATCTGCATTCTGCACGAGCGCAGGAGCTCATCAAAAATTTGCGAAGTTTATTTACAGGGAAAGTTAATGAAAGGTCGGTAATGATTAAGTTTGGTTTTAAAATCAAGTCGAATCGGTGCCTGTGCGGGTCGAGCCCCCCCGCCGTGCCGCCGGGCCGCCGGGCCCCGCGGGCCCCGCGGGCCCCGCGCGGCTCATTCGGATGTTATTTCGGGACCGTATCGGGTTTCTATTATTCAATAATAACATTTGAACGGGTTTTGTTGTCAGCGATGTTTTGCGAAAAAATGAAGATAAGACAAAATCGTAGACTCGGAAGGAGAACAGAACTAAACTAGCTTTTGGTTCCATTCCCGTCATTTTAATAAAACGTTTCGGCGACGTCTGTTTGTAACGTGTCTTTGAATATTGAACATCAAAAAAGATGCCATTTGAATTAGGACTTAGAACGCCCAATTTTATAAAATTGTTAAACTCAAATTCTAAGTAAACAGTCTATTATTTATTTAAACAAGCCTCCTGGAGGCATCTTTGTGGAGACCTGGACAAGTTTCCCTATTTATGAAGTATGTTCTCAATATTCACATAATCGCGAGGTCTACAAGGATATGCTTCCCTGCAACGAATAGTTCATTTCATCAATCATTTAATTACTCGTCAAATGCTGGCTGCAGATGAATTATTAGCGAGGCGCGGGCGCGGGGCCGCGGGATGAAAGCCTCGTCTCAATGGAGGAAGGATTAATAATGTCGCTCTTTGTTTTGTTAATTCAATGCGTTCCTTCCGAGGGCTGATAGGTTATTTGCAGGTAGCCGTAGAGGCGAGGCGAACCGCCGCGAAACCAATACCACGTCACTCCGAGCCGCGGGCGCGTAACCCGAGCTTCGCGTCGGAGTGGCCGCTCTTGTATCGGATTCCATTCCCGGCAAACGCTTGAAAATGATATTACACATTTATTTACGTTGAAAAAGTATAATTATCGCTTCAGCCTCGGGTTATACGTCTAATAAACTTCGAGTCTTCCCGCAATAAAGATAAATTCGGCACGATGTAAACGTTTCGGAAGGGCAACGCGGGTTTATGCGGGAAACATCGGTTAATGAAAACGCAATGAACCCTTTCCTGGCATATTTGTCCTAATCCTAATAAATCATCATCAATTTACCCGGCGCTTGTCGGCCACCTGTCCGCCGCCGCCGCCGCCGAGGGCGTTCATCGCCGACAGATTCGACAATAGTACCGCCGTGCGACGAGCGGCGCCGTACCGTGGCCGCGCGTTGCCGTTCTGGTTCTGCGGACTTTATGACGTAGCGAGCCGGACTGACGGATTATGAAATTGCTTACATAGATGTGCCCGCGACAGATACGAGGTACATGTGAGGTTATAAGCTTGGGGTCTAACTAAGCCGAAAGGGGTTGTATCTATTATTTATTTTGACAGCCCCGTTGGCTCATTGATAGTATATCTACCTTGAGAGCAGTAGGGCGTGGGTTCGATTCCCACTCAGGGGAAACATTTTGTGAATAAACAAGTTTGTTCTGTGTCTGGGTGTTCTGTATGTAGTTGTATTGTAGTTGTATTCCGTATGTAGTTCTGTAAGTATGTATTTACAAAAAAAAAAGTATTTATGTATTCTATTAGTTATCTGGCTTCCATCACACAAGCTCTGGCTTCCATCACACAAGCATTAGTTTGGGGCCAGATGGCGCTGTGTGTATAGTCCTACAATATTTATTTATTATTTATTATGAATTATTTTACTATAGGCACAAGTGTGAACCACACGTTTAGTCACGGGTCAATATTCATAGGAACTTTGCAGCAATTATTTTTTTAGAGTTCAGAGTAGGTAGTTTGCCTTGCTATGAGTGTGGCCCCTTTTTCGGCTTAATAAACTCGAAGCTGACAGCCCTGTCTAGTTTGTACACTCACTTCCTCCAGTAATTCGGTTTGCGGCGGCCTCTCATAAGCAGTTTTATCTAACCCATCGCAAGGTTTTACTGACTCTCAACCGACACAGAAAATGAGGAGGTTCAATTCAGTTGTACTTTTTTCAATGTTTTGTAACGGGTTCGCTTAAAATATGTAGGTAGTGGATACATAAAGTAAATAAGCGAACTGTTAACATATATTTATTTAAGTTTGTGGTCCGTATTGGCCAGGTCTAATTATACGCTTCCCGTGGAGTGCCGGCCCAAGTACTCCCCTTATCGAGCGTCCTGGATGACTGGAACTGGCAGGCGATAAAAAAGAGGGTGGTCGAGGATGCAACCGAGTTGGACGAACGTAGGGTCGTCCCGGTAGCAAGGACCCTGGAAAAACACCAACTTATTGTTGTCTATCTTCCCATAATTCCGCTGACCGTGATTCTTGTGCAAATAATGAGGGTGTACTCAGGCAATTAAGTGGTGTGTGAGAGAAACCACGATCAGACGGAGCATAGGATATAAAATCTTGACACAGTGGAAAAAGTATGTTTAAATATTAACAAAATACAAGTTTCAATTTTAGTATTGTATTGTATCTACCTACATTCCTATGATTGATTTAATAAAAATGTTCAACACTTACCAATTATGTGGGGTTCACTGAGTTTAAATAATAATTAAGAGCAATGCAAATAACTATGCTTTTGTTTTAATTTGTAAGATGTACGTAAATAAGAGGATAAGGATAGATACGTCTGTGAGCGTGCGCGCGCGCTCAGCTGCACCCGGCAAGCCGCCGCCGCGCCGCCGCGCCGCCGCACGCGCGAAGCACAGCCCGCAGCACAGCCCGCAGGCCCGCGCGCAAGACACAGCTGTGGCAGGACGTATTAAGGGAGATTGGTTGGGCACTACTATGTTTCACTTTTATTTTAATTGTAGTATTACTTGTTATAAGTAATTTGTAACGTTTTATCGTTACAGTTTGTTGGCTCAGAACTCCGCCATTAAAAGTAAATACTTTCAGATCGATCCCATAGAAACTTCATCAAATCGGTTATTATTTTCATCAAAGTTATTTAAATAAATAAATATCGTAGGACATTACACACAGCGCCATCTGACCCCAAACTAAGCAAAGCTTGTACTATGGGAATCAGATAACTGATAAAATACTTAAATACTTTTTTTTTGTAAATACATACTTATAATACATACAGTAGGTACACCCAGACACAGAACAAACATTTGTTTTAAATTAAATTAAAATTGCGTATCCTGCTTTCCTGTGACTTTTCAAAGGTGTTTACTGTTTACGGTCTCTAGAATAGCGGCAATGAACTCTACTTCCTCACTCGGCTCGGCAGGCGCGCCGCGATGAAACAATGTGACCTATGTATAGACGTGTTTGGTCTCAGTGGAATGGAGTCGGTTACTGTTTTTTAAAAAGTATTATGTACCTACATACTTTACTAACCCAAGTCAAACAATAATAATGAACGCCAAAGATTACAAAGTTGGCGCAAGAAATAGACCCCGACTTCTACCGAAACATTTCCAGAAACCCCGTTCGAAAAAAGTTGCTTCCTAACAGGTAGGTATCTATGGAGCGTTAATTGTTCCCTTCGAGTCGATTCCTGGAGAGCTTGCCGCGCAGCAGCCCGGGCTCGGAGGGGCTCGAGGGGCTCGGGGGGCTCGGAGGGGCTCGGAGGACGTCCTTTATCAATTAAACCCAAATCACGGCGACGCCGCAATTTATTGGATTAAACGCGGTGCGATCAGACGCGACCTGAATTAAAATACTCGGTTACCCGCAACGTTGAGTTTCTTACCGGACGTCTCCGCCGGCGCGCACTCTACTGGGTTCTTACCCATTCTAAGGAGCCGCTACCGAATTTAATCTTAATCTCATTTCTCGGCCTGCGCCCGGGGCATCGGGACACCCAGCGCAGCGCAGCTACATCAAAATAACATTCAAATATCCGGCTAGGTAGCGCTTGGTAGCGATAATAGCTCAGCAGTTAGCGCGGTCGGTTCACACGTCGAAGGGCGTGAGTTCCCCCACAATGAGCTCGAGCTACCTGTTGGATACACGTAGGACAGGTTGCGGTGGATGGAAGTGAAAAGCCGAGGATTGGGCTGAGTGGCGTATTTTAGGAGAGGCCTATGCCCAGCTGTGGACATCGATAGGCTGATGATGACGATGATGAGGAGATAACAAGTATAGTATAAGTATTCATTCAGTCTGGTTTGTAATGTCCTCCAATATTTATTTATTATTTCATCTTTGCAAAGTAAATCATTTTATTGGGAGCCACCTGCACGTTTTAAAATAAATGGCATAAGTACCCAAATGTAAACCTAAAACCGGAGTCGACACTTGCCGAGCAACGTTGTCGGCTCACTGACTGAGCGAGGATTCCGCCGCGCAGTACCGTCGCGCAAGCTCGCTGCATTACATTGAACGTAACAAGTCGCTGCGAGCCGAGCGACGCGACGTCACGAGCTGCATTATTTAAAACTTAGTAAAGCGGAGAACTCATTTGCGTGCGAAACTGCGGCGCTTTATGTCTCTTAAATGTCACTTAAACTGAGTTCAGCCGCCTTCAAGCTCAACTTAACGAATAAGTAAACGTGTTACAAAGTCGGGTATGTCGTGAAGGACAGGGTGCACAGTACCTCGCTAGCTGAGCGCCTCCTCCGCGAGGCGCGGCGATGGCTTCCTTAGTTCCAGCCGGGCTCCCGGGACCGAGCCGCAGACTCACGGCAGCTGTCCGCGCAGCTCGAAGGCTACGGTGCTTTTAGCCTGCAGCTTACAGTAAAGCTCGATTCAGATTCCATCCGGCCGTGTCCCGGATTACATATACCTGCATTTGCCGCGTGTACAATGTTAGCGCTGATAGCGACTTTTGTCGGCCATATTATTTGTACTGCCGACATAACATTATGAAAGGAATGCCTCTAATAACGGCAAAATGAGGCTTGTGCGATCTATGGTGCCCTCGATGTTTCTCAGCGGCCCCGAGTCATGCTCAAGCAATGGGCAGGAAAAAGATCAAATCTTCAAATTGGGCAGCAGAACGGGCCACCATATTTATTCTCAGCCAACTCAACAGCAAGTTAACTTATACGAGTTACGTGACGGTGTAGTCGCAGATGGTAATCACACCTAACCTGGTATGGAACTGCAAAAACACCCTACTACCACACTATAGTTTCTTTCACTGGTAGCTCAAGCTCATTGTTGGTGTTTTCCCGTGTTTTTCGACGTGTGAACTAAGTGCGCTAACCACCGAGCTATCATCGCTACTATGGTCATATTGCGTGAAACTAGATAATCTTGACAAACTGGACGCCAAACAAGATTACGTGCGACGCTGGATCCCGCGCGACCGAGGTACTCGTACGTGTGCGAACGTCCTTGCATTCTTGTCCCGGCTCTTACATCGAAATGAGAAAAGTTGAAGTTTTTACCGTTATTATGTTCGCTCATACATCGGTTATCAAATAACTTTTCCAATTTTCTAGTCGGGGACACTCTCCACAATGTGACGAGGCTTAAACTGTGTGTACAACTCTTCGATTGGAAACCGCTTGGCATCGATTGCATTTGAGATGAATTACTTTGACGAAGAAAGTAAAGTTTTTGTTGAAAGACATCACTGGATTTCTCCAATCTCAACTCGTTCTACGTAGGAGACTAAACCGGCTTAGAAAGTCGCCTAGTCGCCGTCATATTATGTATATGTTCATTGTTCATGGAAGTCGGCAGGTTGAAGTTGAAGTTCCCCGAGGATTTCCAAACTCTACAAGCACTCATGTGAAACCATCGTCGCGGAAACGGCGCCAAAACCTTATATTTAAACCAGTCCGTTATTACGCCGTCACCTTTTACTAAATTAAAAACCGCCCGAATTCACTGAAAACCATCGACTTGTACGTGAGGACTGGGTTAATGAAACCCTCAAAGGTACAGTTTCAGTGACGCACGTTACTCGTAACGGAACACTTTCGTAGAGACCGCGTACATTGGAAACGGTCCGAGCGGAAGTACCTTCCTTTTATTTCGTGCGGTTTTTACAACTTAATACGTTATCATAGATTCGATTCACCGTTTCACCGGAGAAAGCGGAATCACTGAAATGTCGATCGATTGAAAAATTTCTCGTATGTTTTATCTGCCTCAAAAGAATGACGTATCCTTAGTTGTTAGATCTTTGCTGAAAAAACACAACACGGGAAATAAGCCTAAATAATATGGAACTCTTTCTTGCCCGCTCGTATCACAGCATTTCGAACCGTATTCATGATGGCAATTGAGTTCAATATTGCCGGAATATGAGCAGGATTACTTTCGTCCTACCCACAAAATTGTTTTAGTCAATTTTCGTTCTTATGTAAATGAATATAGAGTTAGAAAAGGTTGCGGGGTAGAGCCGACATGAGTTTAAAGCCGGGCTCGGAGGGACAAGCTAATTCATTAGCTGACTGTACATGTGGGTAATTGGGACATTTGTATTGTACTGGATTATGAATAACGAATGTAAATGACTCGATACAAGTTTTAATTGCCGCTTTCGTGGAACTCGCGAGGCGGCGGCGCGGCGGCGCGCGGCGGCGGCGGCGGGGGCACGCATAGTTTGCTTCTCTACTTGCAACCATTTATGTAATTTCACGAGCATTAAACCGATGTGAGATTAAGTACTGGGATATATTAAAAAAAATACAAAAGTGTCAGTTTGAAGTGACTATAACTCGACAACGGAAAAAAAGCTATAGTAATTAAAGAAAAAATATAGGTTAAGTCAGCCGGAGCGGAGCGTAACACCCAATCGATTGCCCGAGATGGCAATATCAATAAAATCGGACGAGTCCTGTCGGCGCTACGACGCAACATGCAAACATGCATACTCGTACATACATACCTACTGTTAAAACATTATCTTTCCTTTTGGCGTTACCGCAGTCGGGTAAAAATAAAGTATGCACAGAACTGCAAATCTTTTCTTATACCATACGTATTACGTATATACTTCTATAAAACCAGCCAAGCGCGAGTCGGAGTCGCGCACGAAGGGTTCCGTACCATTATCTATAAAAATCAAGTTTGTTGTATGGGAGCCCCCTTAAATATTTATTTTTAGTATTTGTTGTTATAGCGGCAATAGAAATACATCATCTGTGAAAATTTTAACTGTCTAGCTATCACCGTTCTTGAGATACAGCCTGGTGACAGACGGACGGACAGCGCAGCCTCAGTAATAGGGTCCCGTTTTTACCCTTTGGGTACGGAACCCTAAAAAACGTTTCAAGGCTTTCTTCCTTTTCCAACTCATATAGAAAGGTCTCGCGGTTTTAAACAGAAAAATAAAAAAGGTAAAAAGTTATTAAATATTCCCGCGCGGGGCCGCGCAGCCCGCGCGGGGCCGCCGGCGGATGTGACGCGCGTACGATTTTAATGACTGCTTTAATCTCTGCAGCTACTCACTCATTATACAGCAACACACGCCCACGTGAGGAGGCTCATTGTCTCGAGCCGCGAGCGCGCGTCGCGCGGCGCCGCGCTGCGCCGCGTCTGCTGATGCCACCGATGGGAACTCATCTACAGCTCCACACGACACTACCTCAGGTGTGTTTTACCATCTTCAACCACACTGTTAGGTATAAGTGTGGTTGAAGATGGTAAAACACACCTAACATGGTTCTCAAGTGAGGCTGCCGGATCATACCGTTAGGTGCTTGGCGGCAGATTATAAACTCGAGGGTGGTAGCCAGCCAGCCGAGCTCTAGATAGCGCCCTATCTATGGTATCTTCACGATGTTATCCTCTACCGGCAGCTCACTAACCACTGCGCCATCAACGCTACAACGAATCATTATTTTGTTTAGAACGAAATGTTTCTGGAACCAAAGAGTTATTAACATGGTGTTTTTATCCGCACGGGCACGTACATTCCCCGTCGGTCCCGGCCCGGGGTGTGCGGCGCGGCTCGTACCCGAGCCGCGTCGGCACCGCTGCAAAGCGTGCAGACCGCACACGTACAGTAGGCACCTAAACGTTCACAGATGAATCGATCGCCCCATCTTGTTCATGTAAGATGAAACCAAACCTTTTGTCAGCACAAGAGCGGAAATATCAATTTATCATCGCTTTCTTTGCGAGTATTGTCGCAGCCCCCGGCCCCGGCCCCGCGCCCTGCGCCCCGCGCGCAGCCCCGGCGCGCGGCGGAGCCCCGCTATCTCGGGAAGGGTTGGTCTCGTCAATCATACACGAGTGCCTCATTCCTGCGAGTCATCGGGGTTGAGAGGGAGAGTAGAGCCGCCCGCGCCGTGTTCCGTGTCACATACCTACTAAAAACTCTACACATTTTTGAAACTTGTTTCTCGTAAAATCGTTTACAAAGAACCTAATTTATTACTCTTTTATTTTAGGATTTTTCTGCACAAGTTAAAGTAGTTTAATAAAAGTACGTTTTATTTAATCGCCACTGCACAGACGCCGCGCTTTACTCGTAAGTAGATATGCCGACTGATCCTATCTAGGGACTTACGAAGTAAATAAAGTAGACCAGTGTGATACAACTTGTCGGGGTAAAGTTTTGTTCAAATACGATTACAGCACAAGATTTCAGGATTGATTAAAATACGGTGAGGCACAGAGGCGTAGCTAGGCGGTGCCCGCCGGGGCCCCGGGCTCAGGGGGCCTCTCGGTCTCTGACCAGCGAGCTCGCCGAACTTGCTAGAATTTCTCCCTCTACTGGAGTTTCGGCTTCAAGGCCTTGACCATCGGCGTAGAGTAGAGTTGCTAGCTTGTCGGTTTTCTACCGGATACATTTTGGAGAGGGCACTTGAACTGCACAATTAGGTCCCCCCGCACCTTTCTACTACCGGCCGGCAGACAAACGCGACCAAAACGTCATCCGTACATGGTGGATGTTCCCCATGGACGCTTCCACATGTTGTATTCGTACAGCGAGGTTGTGGAACTCTCTGCTCGGAGTCTGTGTTCCCTGTTAGCTACAATATCTACAAACCTAAACTAAGTCGGTTTCTCCAGGTCAGCGTGCTCCATCTTAAACCACATTATTGTTTAACATCATGCAGGTTGTAGAACGCGAACCAATTTAGAGTAAAAACATAAGGAAAAAAACGTTGGCCTCACATTTCTTTGCTCCAGGGCTTCGGATCCTTAGCCGCGGCCCTGGCGCGGCGTCAAGTTCCCGAGCTCTGTATAATTAAACGTCTGAAGCAAAATGTTTTCAGTGAAACTTTTTAGTGAAGCCGGGGCTTAAACTCAACAGTCGCGACGTCTGGCGAGGCGGCGGCGGCGGCGGCGGCGGCGGCGCCGCGCGCGCGGTACCGTGCTGCGGGTACGTGTGCCCACGCGCGCTAAATGTTCTGCTTTCTGTTGGTCCATAAAATGTAATGATAAATATTTGGTGTAGTGGCAATAAACACAGGTGAGCTCCTCGTCGGCGCAATAAACACGTCTCGATGAACATTAGCTCGTAACGGAGTCTGACGATTTATTCACCGTCGGAATCGGAATGTTCCCAAATTGATTTTTTCCGTTCTAGGAACTCGGAGAAACTCGAGCGCTGATGTTATTTCCCTGTACGCGCTCCACATGTATATCAGTTCACTGGAATGTGTTCGTATAAAAGATGCGGTCGAGTCCCATGTTCAATTACTTCTATACGTATCTAGCCGCCCGTGTACCTACTGGCAGAGCTACGAGGTGATTCTTCAAAATAACTTTTATTTGGTAACGGGGGCAAATCATCTACAGACACCTGGGGGGTATTGCGGTGCAGCTAGGCGACCCTCGTGGCCCGCCTCCGTGCCGGGCGGAGGACGCCGGGATCTCCGAAGAAACGCGCCGGTACCCCAGCAGTCTACTTTTGGCGCCATGAAAATAAATGTTAGGTGCATTTCTTCGTCCTCGCTCTACAGCCGCGATGCAACATTTTTTTGTGCCCCCGGTGTTGCAGATATCCATAGGCGACGATGATTGCTTAACATCAGGCGACCTTGATCAGCTTGATCTACACATCAAGTGAGCTGTGGTCAAATACCTAGGCTATCAACAGTTTAAAAAAAACATGATCTGGTTACACATTCATAATTCGGTCTGGACCGAGCATAACTTTAGAAAGAGAAAAATCGTCAGGCAGACAAGTGACTCCCCGCCCTCGGTCCCGCGTACCGGATGCTAAATGACCCTTAAGTTCGTGTCCTCATTGTCCACAACAATCAGATAATAAAGTTATTTATAGCAATACGCAGCAGGTAGCCTCCATGGAAATGTAATCAAAATCTGGCATACTCTACAGTTACTCTACAGTTTGGTACTCTACAGTTTTCGCTGAACTTTCAAGTGTTTCAACTATCAGTTTGTAATAATTGATTAATTGAATTTTAGTTAATTTGGTGAAGTTGCCTTCGAAATCGAAACCTGATATTCCTTTGTATGATACTGCGGGGATCTCATACTATACATCCCTACTAACAAGAAACTATTTAGGTATGTTTGTCTCCGCGAGTTAATAGCCCTCGCCACGGGTTCCAAGCGCGAGGGTAACTAAATTACATTCGCAATAAAACTGTTCTACTTTGTTTTATACAACATCAACCGACAACCATAAATAACAGAAGGCTTAACTCTGACACTTTAATTATATTATGTATAAAGTAAATAATCAAAATTCTGACACTAGGACTGGCCAGTCGGCCCATGTGCACTTCCCACTTACACAAAAGAAGTCCGTTTATTCATACCTAGTACCACATATGCATTACATTTTTCTCAAGTTTATAATATCTAAGGAAAATGGCAACATGAAAGTCAAACCGACATCCGAGCAGTTTAAATGTAAAAGCAAAGTTGCGAGGCCGTAAGATGGAAACATGATAATTCCCGCGGGCCGCAGTGTCAAGGGCACGCGGCGGCGCGGGCGGGGCGGGCGGGGCGGCCGGCTCGAGCCGGAAATGAACCGAGTGCTCGCGGCTCACGAGGGCACGCGGCCGCCGCCGCCGCCGCCGCCGCCACGAGCCCGCCGCTATTTCCGACAGTTATCGCACCCCGGCTTTCAACGTCTGATCGGATTGAAGTCTTTCGCAGAGAAAACAGTTCTGCTCGCCGTATTTAGAAAACTTGTATCCGAATGAATTAATTCACCACAACATCGGTTACGCGGGCCTGGCGCGGCGTGTTAGCGAGTTTCGCTCGGATGTTCAGTAGGGTGTGTGGCTGGCAACAAGCCAAAAGTTAGGCGAGAATAAACCTGTCTCCGTGATAATTATGTCCATGGCTAGGAGAGGCTGTGGTGCGCGTCCACTGCCTGCAGCGCGCCGCAGCTGTGCTCCGTGCAACTGTGCTCAGCTCAGTATTTTGTGCGCGATTAACTCCCGATGATAAACATAACAGTTCAAATCGAGCAAGTCTATCAATGACAGATGAACTGCGAGCGGATAGACATGTCGAACATATGAACACTACGTCCAAGTTCCGCTGGCCAGTTGAACGAGTCTAATGGATGACGTCACATCCGCTCCCGCCCTTAACCCCCAGGAAATTACTCGTTCTACCATCTCCGCTCGAATTTCCGAGCGGATGAGCGCGAGTTTTGTAAAAGTAGAAAGTTGAAAGATTTAATGGTAAAGCAATCGTAGATACTCCACACAATGTTCGTGTGAACGAGCTGCCGGCGGCGGCGGCGGCGGCGGCGGCGGCTGATCTGTTGTTTCACAATAAAACATACATACTGCCTTTACATGTACTCGCACATTACTGTCGACGTCGTCTCAAGTGAGCGTGAGCGCCTCAGCGTCTGTTATTTCCTCGTGTTTGCTCGGGGATAACTCGCGAACCGTTGAATATATCTCGCCGTTTTGCGGCGAGTAGTTCAGGTTAATACAAGATTGAAGTTTGAACACGAGCAACATTAACTCGGGGATTGTGAACACTTACGGTTCTGCACAAACAGCTCGAGTCGGAGCGCTGTCGAACGAGCGCTTATTGGGAGATCGCTGTCTCACCCGAAGCTGTCAAAACATTTGGATGGAGATAGCTTATTCGCTAGATTGTTTTAATTATTGTTTTTTCTAAAGAAAAAATAAATGCAATACATAAAAAACTCCGTCACTAGCCGTCGCCTGGTTATCACCGAGTGGCATAGGCTATTCATTATATCGTTAATCGAGTTTCGTTTTCCCGTGCGAAGTCGGGACGGCCCGCTAGTTATAAATATAAAGGAGGATAGATACATTACTGTGCCGTGTCTTGTGTCTCTCGTGGGTTGTAGTTACGTTTTGAATGAATGCGCAACTACTCCTCAATTTCTTTTATATTTAAAGTATTTAGAGAAGTTTTTATTTTATTGTATTCCGACGTTGAAAAAGGTCGACAAACAACCTGTTGGCCGGACGCAGCGCAGCCGACAGGACATGTAAAGGGGACCCACATCACCGCGGAGCTTAAGAATCAGTTTGCTGGCGAGTTTTGAATACTTTGGGAGTAATTGGTTTCACAAAAATACAATGTTAGTAACGCGAACACAAGCCTAAAGGCCGTTCTCTTGGTTTCTTGCCGCGCGCGGCGGGAACTCGCGCGGCAGCAGCTGCGGCCGCACACTTGTCGCCCGAGGTGCAGACTTGCAGAGTCGGAGCCGGAGCCGGAGCCGGAGCCGGAGCGCGCCTCTTCGTGAGATCGATAGCAAAAGTAAACATCGTGATCGATTTTATCTGAAAACTATTTAGCATCGAAAGTGTTACGAGCTCGTGAGTCTTGGAGACCTTTTTTATTGTCAGCAGGATGTGTTTGACTACAGCTCACCTGATGTTAGGTGACGGTGTGGTTGAAGATAGAAAAGCACACCTAGCCTGGAATAGAACTGGCTCTGAAGTGAAGCTGCCGGAACACAGCGTTACGTGTTTGGCGGCAGATTTTCATCTTGAGGGGTAGCTACTCAGCCGAGTAGGTACTAGAAAGTACCCTACCGCCACCGCCACGCTGTGGTTTCCTCACGATGATTTCCTTCACCGGCAGCTCAAGCTCATTGTTGGGGGTTTTTTAAATTAAATTTATACGTTTCACAGACATCGTGGTCCGTGACCTTTGTCACCTTGAATTAGATTTATTACAATTTTTACAATATATGAAGAGGAAAGTTAATTAAATTAATTGAATCTTAAACTAAGGGGAACCACACCGCGCTAACCACTGAGCTATCATCGCCACAAAAGAGCTACTTTACATTGAACACATCCACGGTACCCACTACCCAGCACGTTAGTGTGCACATGTAGGTCCGTGTTTACCTACTTGACATGTTGTTGGTTGGATTAGAACACATGTCACCCCGGCACGCGGGGCTCCGCTCCGGGCCGCGACCTCCCTCGAGTATCATTATTGTTCGGTCGCGACTCGCCCGCCCAGTGCCTCCCTGCTGTACGCACAGACAGCTCTCCGCCACGGAGCAGTTCATACGTAAATAACACCACGAACCGATGTATGAAAGCTTTACGTGAGGACTGAGGTATGGTAATGGTGGTCGTGTTATGGGAACTGTATTCGGAATACAAGACGTATGTTTGAGCGACTGCCTAGTATACCTACCCTCGTACGCAGCCGCACACTGACCTCAAGTAGGAACCAATAATATAAAACATAAGTGTGTAAATAAGCAAGCAGTAGTGTGTAAACATTACTGTGTTCCGGTTTGAAGGGTACTGCAACGAAATTACTATTGATGAACGGTCATCTAACGGAATCATCAAATTTTAATGTCCTTAATTAATGAGCGCCAAAGCAGTGTTGGCCCGGACTTAGTTTTGCTACTCAAAGTTCTGTGTATCGCTGCTACGGACAGGCGGTACCTTTTACCATCAGGGAGCGTCTCGTTACTTTTAACATAAAAGAAACATTGAATATTAAAACAATGTGGAAGGTACTTGTTCCTTTGTAGTTTTTTTTATTTAACAAGTATTTCAATGAAATCAGAGTCAAGTCATTTTTTAATTAACAGGTATATAAAACAATTAAATCAGAGTCGAGTCAGATATAGCTAGCGTGTGTGCGTGACAGTTCTCCGCCCCGCGCGGGCCCGAGACAGTGTCCGCGCGCACACGTGCGGCGGTCCTTATATCCAGAGACTTTTCAGCGGTAACTAATTTGTAAGTTTCGATCGGCCGCCGCGTGCTCCCTCCCCCCGGCACTGGGCGCCGGGCGCCGGGCGCTGGGCACAGGGCACCGGGCACAGAGTCCGCCGGAGCCGCGACACTAACAGAGTTACCAACTTGCCGGGATTACTTTGTGCGGAGTGTTCGAAGTTCCGACCTGATGAAATATTGAAACAAAACTTCCCCGGTTCCCAAACTTATTGTTTTTCTAAGATCTTTGTCAACATCCGATCTCCCTGACATGTGGCTGCGGGCTGCGAGGTCGGCTACGACACGTGGCGATATATCTTTGTTATACATGTGATGCGTATACTCTTACTATGTAGGTACTTAACACGATTCAAACTGGTACAACGAAATATACAACGAACAGCCCGCGCGCCTCTCCCGGCTTACAACAGAAGCTTCGTACAATTCTACTCAAATGTACAATCTTCTATACGAGTAGGTATAAATGGAAAACAAAGCGTGGGCTTATCTCATTAAATCTTGATCGTTACCTGCATTCCATTTTCCCCAACTGGTGAGAAATATGTTGGGTTGAAAACAGTCGCTGTTTTCAACCCAAACCATTCCATAACTACCTTTGATGTTGTAGACAATGATGCCGACATGGCAGCCCTACAGCAGTGCCGAGTCCTAGACCAGGCGGCGGCGGCGGCGGCGGCTGCTCTTCATGTCGCGCAGATTGAGCGACAGATTGTCTCCTTACACAAACCAGAGCTGCTGTGTTAGAGTAGATTTATTGAACCCGAAACTCTGGATACCAGTCATTAATTACTTTTTTGTGGCATCGGTGGTAAAAGATAACCCCGGCGGCGATACTCGCAACTTTCAGTAACAAAGCCTTAAAAAGTTACGAGTTGCGAAACACGAAAGTCGAAAAAGTGTTCATCTCTTACATGTAGCCATGTCGTAAACGTCGTGCCGGTACTACAAATATTTGTACAAAAAATGTATACATGTTGTACTTACGTGATCGAAGCCAAAAAATGATTTTTGTCTGCGTGTCTCCTTGTTTGTGCACGCTAATCTCAGAAACGGCTGAATCGACTTGAAATGAAAGTAGAAAACTCGACAGTGAGTAAACACTTTATGAGCCGCTTCCAAATCGGCGAACAATGGGCACGCACGCGTACAGTACGGGGCGCACACCTCGACACGTGCAGCCGTGTATTGTATCTGTATGTAAGCCGCCGCGCGCCGCTGTTCCAGTACAGTACGTCTCCTGCGGCGCCCTCCGGCTCCGGCCGCCCGGGGCCGGCTTGAGGCTCGAGGACTCCCCTGCGGGGGCTTCCCTCGCCACGGCATTGACTCTAGTGATGCATAAAATATTTTGGACTATTTTAAAATACAGATACAGTCGAAGAACTCACGATTACAAAAAAAAAATCAAGAAAGCACGAACGAATGGCGAGTTTAGAATTTGTCTAAGAATTGTATTTAGATACATACTCCTATGAAAGATTGTATGTTTAATGACGCAAAAACGGCTGAACGGATTTAGTTGAAATTTGGCACACATATAGTTTATTACCTGGATTAAAACATAGGAGACTTTTTATTTCAGAAAAATGTTAGGTTCCTGTGGAATTATCAAAAAACGAACTACAGGATGTATCCACTTGAAATTTGGCATAGATGTATTTTATGAAACACTGCGCCCCGCGGTGTTACCCGCTACAAGTTTTCGGGATAAAAAGTAGCTTATGTGTTAATCCAGGGTCTCAGCTACCTCCATACCAAATTCCATCCAAATCCGTTCAGTAGTTTTTGCGTGAAAGAGTAACAAACATCCATCCATCCAAATTTTTACATAAATATATAATATTAGTGAGATTATATAAATTATAATTGACCTTAATCTACCAACATGTAAGCACTTCCGTGCAGGGCCGCAGGTTTCCTCTGTAGCCATGGCGGATGAAACTATATCTTTTTTTGTTACATATTTCATTTCTCAAAAGATTATTTCAAAAGGTGAACTTGTTAGCGCACCGTTTGAAGGCATTCATTTGTACCAGAGTGTAAGGATGCCCCGACGCCGACGTCAGCGTGCGGGCGCGGCGCGCGGCGTCCCCTAGCAACGGCGCGCGGCGCGGCGCGGCGCGGCGCGGCGCGGCGCGGCGCGGCGCGGCGGTCGCGTGTCGGAGTTGAACGAATATCTGTGCTATATAATCGTATTCAAAGATAATTTATTCCATATTATTGAAATCTCCTGACCTATTTTATTTGTTAAGAGCGGCTATTTTCTGACGACTTTCCTGAGGCGACGCGACGCGACGCGTACAGCGGAGTGCGGCCCGGCGAGTTCACACCTCCGGCTGATAGACAAAGGCCGCATTACCCGGCTCGCCTCGAGTATCGCGCATTCCTTTACAACTGTATAAAGCGTTTGTAGAATTGTTTCCGGAAACTTGCGAATTTGCGATTCGATCGAAGAAAATGAACAACTTTACGGCGGCGGCGGCGGCGGCGGAGGCGGCGGCGGAGGCGGCTTCCAAGGCAACGTAGGAACTCATTTTCCTTTTTAATTTTACAACATTTTCAATAAGTACCTACTTACAGAAATGTTCATATTTGAAGGTTTAGTATTTCACTTGTGTGTGTTCGTTGTGGTGTTTTATACTTATAAAAGTATTTCTCTTTTCTAATCCTTTCTTGTGACCATAACCTGCAGTTGGCCGTTACTTTACCTAGGTAATATTCAGTTTCACTGAAAAATTTCCCGTGATTTTTTTATGGTCGACAAGCCAGGTGTTCGACCACAGCTCATCCGATGTTAGGTGACAGAATGGTCGGAGATGGTAAAGCACACCTAGCCTGGAATGGACGTAGTACTAGTAAGTTTGTTAAATAGTGAATATGTACTACTAAAAGCAATAGTTAGCATGTATGTATGTATGTATGTATGTATGTATGTATGTATGTATGTATGTATGTATGTATGTATGTATGTATGTATGTATGTATGTATGTATGTATGTATGTATGTATGTATGTATGTATGTATGTATGTATGTATGTATGTATGTATGTATGTATGTATGTATGTATGTATGTATGTATGTATGTATGTATGTATGTATGTATGTATGTATGTATGTATGTATGTATGTATGTATGTATGTATGTATGTATGTATGTATGTATGTATGTATGTATGTATGTATGTATGTATGTATGTCTGCCCGCGCAGCGCCGGCTGCTGTTGATCGTTTTGCAGTCGCCGTAGTCGCTCAGGCTTGACCTGCTCGGTGCGGGGCTGCCCTGTTAGTTCGCAATTCACTCACGCTGCCGCTGCCGCTGCCGCGCCGGCTTGTGTTGGCTTCTGCGGTCTGCGAGCCAGAAACACTCGAACATATGGCGGCTGTGAACAATGTGGAACGTTGTGCGCTACTCGGGAATATTCTAGCACTCGGCCGAGCTGTCACCCGACGCGACGGTGCGTCTCGGCAGCCTCGCGCGAGAGCCAGTTCTCACTCCACGCTACGTGTGCTTATTTTCGAGTGCGACGTCACTGAGGGGGAGGGAAGTTAGGGTTGTACATTGCGATCTCAGGGGCAGTAATTAACCCGCGGCTGTAATGCCTCGTAAGAAGTAACCTCACGTGCGGCCGGGGGTCGAATAGACCTCCTCACAATTACATTTAATTTTAATGATGCTTAGGTTCAGTGAAAATAACGTTGAATTATGTAACATGGTCTAAAAATAGGAACAAAGTGCAAATACAGAGCAGCTCCAGCTGCAGACGTCGAACATGAGCACTGAGCGGCGCCACATGTGCGGCCTCGCGCGGCGCGCGTGCCGCCCGCGCCCGCGCCCGCGCCCGCGCCCGCGCCCGCGCCCGCGCCCGCGCCCGCGCCCGCGCCCGCGCCCGCGCCCGCGCCCGCGCCCGCGCCCGCGCCGCAGGTGCGGAGTTGTCGATCGACACCGACGTCTGCTGTGATGTTATTATGACAAACTGCGTTAAACAATTGAGCGGAGCATTCGTATTCATATCCATATTTATTGGAAAATTCCATACACAGGAGCATAATTTTCCAAAAAAATAATATCTAATAATAAATCAATTCCAACCTTAAATCTAATCCTTAAATCTTACAGTAACATGAAGTCTACATATTTCTCATTACAGAACCTTAAAACTGTCGGATGCGGTGCTGTTGGGAAGCGCCGCCGCCGCCGCGCGCCGCAGCGCGCCCGCAGTCTCGCACCGAGCGATCAAAGCACCGAATACAAATGAAACCCGAGCTTCCGCTTCAAGTGTCCTGCTCCCGGCTGCAGTCTGCACTGCGGCGGCGGCGGCGGCGGCGGCGGGCGGTTTGTGTTGGCACCGGCCGGAAGCAAACTGCTGAAGCGTGACCTCCGCAGGCCGCGACGCAGCGCTGTAGCTCGGGTCTCGGTGAAGTGGCGACTCTACTCGAGGCTTCAAAGACATTTTAGAAACGACACTACATTTCTGTTTTACGTAACGTGACCGAGACGAGCCCGCGCTCCGCTTTGGCTCCTTGAAACAGGCGTGACTGATCCCGCACGAGTGAGAATCGGCGCGGGACAGATGTCAGAATATTATATTACAACAAATTCAAAATTTAAATTGAAACAGATAAGTAAATCATTAATTCACAATATAAGCCTGCACATAATGTTACTTGCTAACCTTCCTTTTACATTTGTTATCAAAGCCTTAGTAATATCATACCTTGCTTTACGGCTGGCGCGAGTGTGCAGTCGTGTAGATATCAGCTGGCGACGCGCGCCGCGGCGAGGGTACGGATCGACGACCTTACTTAGTACAAATTTTCGTTTTCCGAAAATAATTCGCTTCATTTCGCGGTAAGTAGCAGCAAACGCATTTCTAAATGTGCGTTTATTTATTAATACTACAGTTTAGTCAATTTTCCTCAAAAATGTTGCAAATGCGCAAACGAGATAGCCCGCGGCGGGGGACGGCCTCTTATCTCGGGATAAATAAATAAACACCATCCCGCTTCCTGTCACACCCTTTGTTCTCTTAACCTAAACGTTTGATTTTTAACGAAAATTTGAAACATGAAATAAGTGAGAGCCACTTTGTAAATCTCCCCTCGCCTGCGTGTTCTAGTCCCGGCGCGCGGCGCGGCGGCGGCGCGGCGGCGGCGCGGCGGCGACTCTGTCCGTTCCATTTTTACCGGTTCAGATAGGGCCTACATTAGTTCCTGCCCCGGGGCCTTTGGATATACACATGTCTACCTACGCCACTGGAGAAACTTCAAAGCAGCAGTGGAGCCATCTCTTGGACTCCGTGGCCATCATTTTTTCCCCCCGTTTTCTATCACAGGTTTCCCCAAATTTTGCCTTACCTCGGTGCCGTCGTGCCCCCGCCGCCCCCTCCGCGGAGCACTGGTACTTTTAATACCGTAGATTTGAGTGCGTGGATCACGCGAACCTGTACCTGTAGAAGGAACCTGTTTACCCTGCGTGCTTATTGTATGCTGCTAACGGCTTTATTAAACTACTACAAAACTATGTCAGCGTGTTCTGCTGACTGCCGGGTGCTGGAAGATAAAATGTATTTTCCATTTCTATGAATTAGCACATTACATTGAGCGAGTGCACTCCGGCGCGGCTCTGGGACGACAGGCGAGTGGCCGCCAGCCGCGGCACGCGCCAGCGCCCCTCCCAGCGGAGCCGCTGCCTCCCTACACCCTGTTTTTCCTGCCACCTGTTTTGTTTGCTATTTGATAATGAAACAATGAACGTTTACCGACGTCGCGTCGCTTGGGCTGTAATTAGCGCGACTCGCGACGGCGACAGTGGACGCAGACAGCTGTTATTAATGGCAGGCGTGGATTAAAGTGCGGACGGCAGCCGCGCGCTCGCGCCCAACCCATCGAGCGAGCTGCACGGCGCGGGCGATTACTCTGATAATGTCAGAACCACTCGACACTCGTTACATTTAATCTGAGGCGATAGCTCTGAGGCCTCGTATTAGTGTTCATATTATTAAGAACATAATAAAGGTATATTCTCGCAAAACACACGTTTCTCGTCGGCGTCGGTTAAACTTACATAATTATGCAAATGCAGCCTCGCCACGAGCGACGCGACGCCCGCGCCGACGCAAGGGGCGTCCGCACACTCCTCCGGCTAGTTTGTTTACTTTGTGTCGTGTAATCCAGGGCTAAGCCCCCCGCGGCCCCGGCGCGCGGCGCTCAAATGAGCCCCATTGTCTTCCGCGAGACAGATACAACTATGTACATATTATTCCGAACTTTACGAGCACTAGTCACAGTACACAATTGTTCTGCAAATCCGATCATATCATAAAGCAAACTATAAAGTGCCTACAGTTCCGTTCGTTGCGATGTCTTGAAAATAACAAGTTGTTAATTTACTACCTCCCCTCCGCCGCGCGGGTGCGGCGGCGGCGGGTGCGGCGGCGGCGGCGGCGGCGGGCGAGGCCGCGGGCAGCCGCCTTCGGACAGAGCGAAGCGAAGACCTCCGACGTTTGTAGAAGGCTTCGATTGTTGCGTGAACATTTACATATTTATGAACTTGTGTTTTGTTCCACAACTCGCGAGCCGTTGATCTGATTTTCACGAAATGTACAAACAAAACCAAATCAAAGCAACAAAAGCGGGAAACCTTCGGCGCCGCTATTGAAGTAGCGCCGGAGCTCTCTTTTGTATATTTTATTGAGTTGAATTGCTTTTCTTCTGTTGATACGTTGGTATCGTTCGCGAGTCGCCGATGTCGGTTACCTAACAGTGGAATGTTTCTCGACGCTTTGTCGACCAACGAAAATGAACTGTAATACAATGTCCTCCGATATTAGTTTATTCTTTCAGTGTCTAATACATAAATAAATACAAAGTCGTCGCTAAGGAAATAATGCAGCACGAGACACCGGCGGCGGCGGCGCCCTGACTGTCGCCGCAGGATCACGTTTGATACCATTATACTGATCTGTGATGAACTCCAGAAAGTAAAATATAAAACCAAAATGACGTCAATATCAATTGACGTCATTTTGGTTTTATATTTTGCAGTGAGTGACAACCGAGCCGCGGTCGCACGATCATCGTCTGAGGATGCTTGTTCATCAGAAAACTTTCAACCCTGTAAGGTTTTGCATACCACTGCACAACAGGCGAATGACTCTGAGCGCTGCCGTAGTTCAGACGGAAATTGTAATCAGTTTAATAGCATGACTCGTTTTACAATAGAAATTGTTTGTTCTCGTCCGCAGGAGAATCTTTGCAATTATAGTCAGGAATTCCAGACCAGCCGCCGCACGTGGCATGCGATCGTCCCGGCAGAGCCCCCAGACCCCTGCCCGTTTTTACCAGATAAAAAAATCCCCTGTCAGCCACCGTCGCCCGTTCCACTAATCTGTGTAGGAGATCGGAGCGAAAAATAACCGCCGCGATTTAACACAGGAGAAGAAAAACAAACCTCGCTCGCTTTAAGAGTAATGCTCGCGAGAACCTTAACCTGGCAGCGACCGCTGCCGGAGCCCCGGCTCGTAAGTAAGTGCAGCCGCATCTAGATAAATATTTTGGTTTGAAATTTATTTTCTACGCGTAGAGCTCGTAAATCGGTCAGCCGCAGTTTACGAATCGATCATACGTGTTGTTTGTCTGTTGTGAAGGGCCGTGGCCCGTGACGGAGAGCCTCGCGGAGCCGCGGCCGCGGGCCCCTGATAACTGTATCAGATATTGCCGGGAAGTAAACTGAGCTCTCCATTATTCCCCTCGTTCCGAGCGAGCGGCACGCGGCTCCGCGACTCGGGCTCGGGCCGTGTGTGTAGCTGTACGTATCTATTACACATCTATCTACTATATAGTCCAGTTATTGAACACATAAATGGAGGCTTTCGCTACAAAAGGTCACACAGTTCTAAATTGGCAGAGTGTTCAGTTTAGTATCCTAATTTAATATTCCGAAATTGCGGCCTCGAGCGACCGCCACCATATTGGAAAAATGGTACAAAAATCAGTTTTCCGAGAATATTTTCTTTTCAGCGTTAAGAAACTATAGAACATGAAGTTTCCTACAACTTTTGTCAAAAACACTTTTTGATCAGATTGATAGCCTACATCGTAATCGAGTTCAGTTAATTATTGCAGGTCGCAAATATTTTCTCAAATGTTCAGTAGGTATGTATGTGGCCACCGATTACCTTATCCGTACCTACTACCCGCTTTTTATCATATCCGCATCCCCACGAGGATACACCCAGGCAAACACGAGTGAACCCGCGGTGCGCGACAAGTTGTGTAAATAACGAAATAACATTAAATATGCGCCTCGTCATTGCTAGTCATAGTTTTAATTCACGTAACAAAACTAACACCTGCACAGAAACGTTCATCCGAAATTCTGTCTGTGCGGCGCGGCGCGGCGCGGCGCGGCGCGGCGCGGCGCGGCGCGGCGGCTCCAGCCTCGCGACACGTGTTACAGCCGCCCGTCGTGGATAGAGGGACAGCTACACCGACAGCAAACCTTTTGATTTGGTCGTATTTTCACATGTACGTTGTAAGACGGGGACATCGATCGCCCGACGTCCTAGAGAACCCGCTCGGCTTCCCGTTACCATAGTGTCGGGGTACTTCACACGACACCTCCCGGGCGGCGGCCGCGGCCGACCGCAGCGCGCGGGAACTTTGCCCGCGTCGGCGTCGCGTCGCCCCGAGCGGAGCGCCCCGTGGGCCGCGAGCGGTTTCCGTCGATCAAACGACCCGCCGCTACTTTGGCGGTTTCTACTTCTACTTCTCGAGAGGCGGACACTTTTCAAACAAAAGGGCACCGACGCTCGAGTACGTTACGCATTATGGACCTCACTTGAGGTGAAATGCGGCGGTGTAGTGTAGGCACCGCGCTGGGGAGCCGCTGCTGCCGGACTCTACAAGCGTACGCTTGTACACTTGTACACTTGTACAGGTATGAATAGAATGTACGGCAACTGATATGTTTTCAGTTTTGTGTCACTGGGCAGCGCTCTCGCCGGCGCGCGGCGCCCGTACTAGCTCGCTAGTGAGATCTACGCACAAACGAAACGCGTATATTCGAAGAATTAAAAATATGTAAATGTTGTAAGAAGGTGCGCGCACCGCACGGCGCGGCGCCATGCAGCAGTGGAGGAGCCCGAGGGGCGGCGGCCGAGCCCCGACGCGACGCTCGTGACGGAACACTATATTACCTACTATTATAAATGTTAAAGTTTCATAGATATTTGTTACTCAATCACGCAAAAACGGCTGAACGAATTTGTATGAAAAAGTTGGTATAGACGTGTCTCACGGAACACATTACCCCGGAATAAAAAGTATCCTTTATCTTGGATACAAAATGGCGCAAGTTTCATAACGGGTGGATATATTGCTTTTTGTTACTAACACGTGATGTTTCATTTCGCTCTGAAATTGTAAATTCAACGCAGACGGAATAGCGTTCTATATGGAGTTCTCTACATTCTATAACGCGAGGACGCGCGAGGTTTCGGTGGCAGTGGGTAATGGCTCCCGAGCAGCGCGCCCGAGCCCGACCGACGCGGCGGCCGGAGTCCGGGCCTTATTAGGGCTCAGCGACGAAAAACGCCCAATCCTGAACTAATTAAATAGAGCTCGAGTTAATGCGGTTTCCACTCGAGTAGGCTTCTTTTATTAGGGAACTTTCTTTTACTCGAGCACTCGCCGGTTTTTGCTGTGCCTACATTTTGGAAGGTTCCGCATTCGAGGAGTCCGACGGTACTCTATCATATACACGAGTGACGTCGTCGATGTCGTGTCTTCCTCGGCCGCTCGCGGCGGCGCGCGGCGCCGGCGGCGCGGGCCTCGTCGCCGGCCCCGGCAGCCGATTGAAACTATTGCGTGTGATTAGCTCGCTCGCTAGCTGGTGACTGTTTGCGGTCCACCTCGGTTACTCGGGTAATAAAACAGATTGCGGCGCGCACATGTCACAAACGAGGGTACAACGTGCGCCCTCGTCGGCGGTTTACCGTGACTATCACACAATCTTTATCTTCTGACAGTAAACTGTTATGCATAATCCAGTGCGACCGATGATGTGAACGCAAACCCATAAAGATTGTGACAAGTGCACGTCGCGACGCATCTCCGATCGGGTTCCGCTGCTATGAAAGAACTTCCGGACTCACAAGCGGCCTCCTCAAGTTCCTGTTATTTTTAGAAGAGTGTGTAATATCTTTCGGTTTCAACTTTCAAGTGATAAAACGGAAAATTGAGAATTTATATAAAAATGAGATGTGATTTTGATTTGATTTATTATTAGTATATATTTATTTACTACATTTCAAACCTTTCTCACTCTAATCCTCATCCTCATTAATATCTTTATCGAAATTCTAGATAGGTAAAAAAATATCATCATAACTTTACATGCAAAAAATTATATTCATTTCAATAATTTCTGCGTCGTATTGAAACCAGATTTGAACACTATAACCCTGTCCTGATATTCTCCAATATAATAGCGCGATAAGATTTCTCCACCGCGGCTGAGAGCCAGGCGGCGGCGCGAGCCAGACGGCGCGAGCCAGGCGGCGCGAGCCAGGCGGCGCGAGCCAGGCGGCGCGAGCCAGGCGAACGTTGTCCGCGGAACCCTGAAATGCTTTATTCGTCTTCTATCATAATAAAACTGGGATCGTTATGTTTAGTTTACGATTCGTTTCAGAGAGCTTCTCGATATCATGGCCCATAAAGCGAGGCAACACGGCACACTGCACCGACTCGACCGGCACCGGGCCGGCCGACGCCGGGCCGGCCGGCACCCGGCCAGCCGCCGGGCCATTGAACATCAGCCTCTACTCGTATCTCACTCCCACTCGTAAATCACAATCCCGTCCGCACGATAAACTACTAATGTAGGGCGTGTAACGTGTAACGTGTAACGTGTAACGTGTAACGTTCCATTCCAGGCTAGGTGTGCTTTACCATCTTCGACCACACCTTCACTTAACATCAGGTGAGCTGTGGTCAAAACAACTAGCCTGTCAACCCTAAAAAAAAAAAAAAAAAAACGTGTAACGTGTAACGTGTTCGTAATTTAATATTGGTAGTTTATCACGTGTGCTCGGACGTTGTGTAATTGCACACTACCAACACTACATCAATTCATTTTCATGCGGCGGCGGCGCGCGGCGTGTCATTACCTACATGTTTACTGGAATCCGATAATAATGGAGCTGGAGTGCCGCGGCGCGGGTGCGGTGCGGTGCGGTGCGGTGCGGGCGCGGCGCGGGCGCGGGCGCGGGATGCGCCTACTTTATAGACGACCACGTGAGTTTATCAGATTTTGATTGGTGAACGTAGTTTAGTTTGTTTTTGCCAAACTAGATGTTAGGCCGCAGCTCAGTTGTGCGAGTGAGCGGTAGTTAGGAATATTCCGATGCGTATGTGTGATAGGTATCGATATTATTTGATTCTGTTCATGTTCCGTTCGCACTGAGGGTGTAGGTACAATTGTCTTTCGGAGAGTTTCCCGATACGAGTACGTACGGAGCTAGTTTCTAATCCGAAGTGTTGCCGCGAGACTGGCGGCGCGACCACGGGTTTGGCGCGAGTGCTTCAGCAAACAAACAGGATATCTTTTTTCATTTCATCGGCAAACGGATACGGAGCCCTTATTGCCTAAACTTTATAATTATGTAGTTTGGTTTTATATATTTAGTTACAGTTAAGGTCCAGTCTTGGTCAAGTTCAGTTCGTGCCGGTCGAGTCCAGTCGAGCCTCGGTCACTTTCCCGCACTCGCTCTTTATGAATTAAACATGATTTTGGAAAAAATACAATGGGGCTAATTGACAATATCTTTCCGCGTTCACTCGCAAACAGGTCGTTGCCGAGGTGTGGCCATGACTGTGTTAGCTTATTCAGAAATTTTAAATAAAATAGATGCAAGTTTCGCCGCACGTGAGAGGATACTCGGGCTGGTGCGACGTGACCGTTAGTGAAGCCGGCGTCCGCGGCTCAGTGTGCGGCGGCCTTAATCCGCTGAAGCGCTGAAAGATGAGAGTACAAACCGCGCGACGAGCATTTCATTAGGCGTTTAATTGCGGCGGGCGTGCGCGGGCGGCCTGAGTGATGGCGAGGGCCGTCTGCCGCTGACGAGGGTCTCGTCGATACGTCGGCGCGCGACGTTGAACAATATTCCAATACACAAAAACGCCGTAGTTTTTTCACAACCGCTGCCGGCGGAATACACATCCTTTGACGGATTACCGCTCACAGACAACTATTTAAATAAAAACTTGCAAATTGATGATTGCAGTTTTAAATGAGCAGTTAAGTGTTTGACCCCTGCTACCGGAACATACTGTTCTATGTTAGGTTTTGTTTCAGTAACGCGGCAGCTCCTGCCCCTCGAGCACTAGGAAGTAGGTGATATTCCTTCGTTACTTAGTTCTCGGCTTCTCGGCCGTCAGTCGGCCGGCGCGTCGCTGCGCGGCCGCGCGGCCGGTGCGTGCCCCTGCGGGCGCGGGTCCGCACTCCGCGCGCGAGCGTCGCCGTCGCATGATTCACGCGCGGAGATCATTACGTGACAGATGAGACGCCTGCCGAGTGCTGATATACGGCTGACGAGGGGCGCCGCGCCGCTCCGCTCCGCTCCGCTCCGGGGCGGAGGGGAGTGAGCGGGATTACTTCCCGCGGAGAGATGCTTTATGATAAGTTATGGAGCTGTTTAATGAAATAAATAACGCCCCGCGCGGTGCGCGCTGCCTCGCATTCATATCGCGCGTGTCGGTTATGTTAGCTGATGACGTGTTTTCCTGCTTTACGTCGTTTCGTACATCTCTCTGTCGGTCCTCAGATCTTGTAAGGGAGGGTGAGCCAATCGAATATTCAAAAGGGAACAAATCCGCTCTCGTAGCTTTTTGGCGGAATAATCTCATGAATGTGTAATTACTCGCGTCGGAAGACATCAGGACGCCTCCGTCACGGGCTCCGGCGAGCTCCAGCCGGCTCTACCGGCGCGGCGCCGGCGCCGGCGGCCGCGCGGTGTCGTGCCTGGTTTAGTTACTTCATATCGTAATCATAATTTTATTATATTCTTTTATTATCGCTCAGTAACGGTAACAATCATGCATCAGCTATAAAGTTAAGCTAGTTACTGACTGACTACTGCGCGGGCGTGCAAAGCTCGCATAGACGCGGCGCGGGAGGAGATGTCTAAAGGCGTATAATGTATGCAATAACACAATTGCAACACGTCACATCTCCGGAATATTGTAATCTTACGTATTGCTCCCGCGCCCGAGTTCACTCGGCCGCGTCACGTGGCGTCCATGTCTGGGGAGCCGCGAGTGGTTTCGAAGGCATAAATTAAAAATGCAAACGCGAACTTTGCGGATACTAGCTAATGCCAAGTTTCAAAGAGTTAAAAATAATGACATCAGTTTGTTTTTACATGAAGTACTTATACTAGTAATAATGTGGACAAATATAACATATAGCTACTGAAATAAAGGATAGGAACTCTGGACGGAAGAAAGTTTCCTAGAGCCGATTGGCTGCAGGGTGCAGGGTGCAGGGTGTAGGGGGCAGGGGGCAGGCTGCAGGGTGCAGGGTGCAGGGTGCAGGGGGCAGGGTGCAGGGTGTAGGGGGCAGGGGGCAGGCTGCAGGGTGCAGGGTGCAGGGTGCAGGGGGCAGGGTGCAGGGTGTAGGGGGCAGGGGGCAGGGTGCAGGGTGCAGGGTGCAGGGTGTAGGGGGCAGGGTGCAGGCTGCAGGGTGCAGGGTGCAGGGTGCAGGGTGTAGGGGGCAGGGGGCAGGGTGCAGGGTGCAGGGTGCAGGATGCAGGGTGCAGGGTGCAGGGTGCCGGGTGCAGGGTGCAGGGTGCAGGGTGCGGGGTGTAGGGTGCAGGGTGCAGGGTGCAGGGTGCAGGCTGCATGCGGCGCGAGTGTCGTGCGACGAGGGCAGCACTGTACTTTTTAGGCTCTTGTATGATCACTTATCTGCTACTTACTTTCAAAATCAGCAGCTGTTTGTTTTCCATGTCGAATAAAATAGAATGAATAAACAAGTTGCCGGAGAGCAGAGACTATTGAAACCACCGCCAGCAATGCAACACATATGTGCATTGCTGGCGGTGTGACGTAAGTAACTGTCCGATGGAGATCATTGTCCGGCGCGGCAGGATATCTACAAAACGCCTGTGACTACAGCGTGTAGCGCAGGAACACATAACACGTGACAGCACCTGCCCAAGCATAAGTGACTCAATAGTTAAAATGAAATATGCCAATAAATGGTTCTATTCTATTCTGTAAGTCAATCTATTCATTGACATTTTTAAATTCAATTGAAAAATTAATATTCAAAAAATAATAATCATAACTTCCGGTTGTTAGACTCGTGATCGTGTAGTTATCGCGCATGCTGTCAGTTGTCCAGTTCCCACCACGCGAGGCGCGAGCACAGGCGCCGCCGCGTGGAGCGCCGGTGCGCGGCGCGGCGTCCGATGTTTACTTGTTTAATGACATATTGATGTGTGTAGGTGTGTAGGTGTGTAGGTGTGCGCGCCCGGCGCACGCACGCGGCGCGCCTCGGACTCGTGTTCGGCTTGCCGCCGCAACAAAACCAATTTCTTTGAAACTGTAATAAAACCACCGCTCAGAGGCCATCGCCGATATTGGCTCTCACATTTATATTTCATAAAAAGCTGCCGAAATAATTACACCGCCATGAAGTGGAGTAATTAGTCGGGGCTGATAGACCCGGCGTAGGGTCGCCATCGTGCGCGCTCGGGGAAGACGACTCGTTCCCGCGCGACACGCGACGCGCGGCACGCGACGCGCGACACGCGGCGCGCGACACGCGACACGCGGGGGCGCTTGCGACAACAAGACCCGACGACATAGTGCCACTCGGCTCGGTGGGCGGCCCGTATGTTTGTAAAGTACAGCTACCACCAGCTGCCGTATAGAGTTACCTGCGATTACGTCCGCGTGGAATTTAACAAAAAGTGTGTTCAGTTTGTTGCATAAAATGTATCTTATATGTTAATCCTTCATCCGAACTCGTTCAGTAGTTTTTGCGTGAAAGAGTAACAAACATACATCCGTCCTCACAAATTTCCACATTTGTAGAATTAATGGGAAGGTTAAGTAGGACAGGATACGCTACTTGCTTGTTTCCTGATAATAATAGTTGGAAAGTTCTCTGGTTCTATCGCACCGGTGCGGTACTTCACGATTACAATGAAAGCTGTCGAGACACTCCCGGCTGCCGCTTGGCTGTGCGGTGGGAAGCCAGCTATGAAGTGCTAGACAGGACAGCCAGTTCGGGCGCCGCTCCCGAGGCGGCTCCTCCATGAAGATTCAAGGTGTTGGATTCCTTCAAGTAAAACATTAGAAAAAAGAATCCCAGCAGTGTGGTGACCCCGACCCGGCCCGGCCCGGCCCCGGCCCCGGCCCGGCCCGGAGCCGGTCGGCGGAGCGGATGAATATGGAGAGGATTAATGGAGGGGAAGGCAGGGCGCGGGCGGGGCGGGGCGCAAATTAACTTTCATCGACTCTATTTACATAAAACCGCTTGATGGCGGAATAAATTGCTATCAATAGTAATTGCAATAAAAATTGTTATGCATTCTATATGTATACTTGATGGTAGCGATTCGCGCGACAACTAACAGCAGAACTTCTCTGAACGATAAATAAAACTACACCAAACCCGGTCGCGCGCCGCGCGCCGCGACACGCCACTCCATTGTTTTACTATTTAGGGCTGTACTTACAAACTTTGCTCAAAGTTGGCTGCGTTATTGCCGCGCGTGACATCTCACGCAGAAAAGTTAGAATAAATCAAAATAACAGTCTCAACGGCCCTGTGATTTCGCTAGCTGCAGTACCCTTCAAACCGGAACGTACTAATGTTTACACACTACTGCTCGACGGCAGAAAATTTGGTACTGCGGTGGTACCCACCCAGACGACCTCCTGCTAAGGGATCTACCAGCAAGTTTAGTTTGTCACATAAATGTTTATCCTGGGTGGAAATTGAAACACGCCCCACGACTCAAGACGCAAATATTTAGCAGTAACCAAACGAGCCGACAGGGCCGTCAATCGGTTACGATAACAACAAAACATAATACAGAAGTATTTTTTTTAAATTTTCCGGTGACGAACATAAGTAGGTATGTATCGCACACAAAAGACTTCGAATCGGTTCATAGTATTTCGTGCGCGAGTCAGTCCGGGCGACAAACGTCCTACAACGTTATACAACAGGCAAGATAATGTATTGATGACGTCAAAGTGCCTTACCTGGCGCGCAGTTAGAACACCGCGCAGCGAGCAGCGAGCAGCGAGCAGCGAGCAGCGAGCAGCGAGCGGCGAGCAGCGAGCGGCGAGCGGCGAGCGGCGAGCGCGCGGCTGTTGTTGCAGGCGGCACGCGGCACGCGGCACGCGGCACGTGGCGACCTTGCGCCAGGAAGGAGGCCGATTAACGTTCACAAGTTTCAACTTCCGAACAAACGGAAATTCACTCGACTACGTGAAAATAGGGAGGTTATCTAGCACTCGGTGAGCACCCTCTCAATATTATACAAATAACTAAAGTATGGCGCAGCGAAAGCAAATACGCGTGTTGTACCTACACTAGTTAATGTTTATTCAAGTTATACTCTGCGAGTCTGCACAGGCGCCGGGGTCCGGGGGCCGGGGTCCGGGGTCCGCGCCCTTTGCCCACTTTTAAATTATAACATTTTACAATACAAGGAGAGGGAAGTTTAGTTCTTAATGTAAGGTCAAACTACTAGTTTGTGTGGTGTACATAGTTCATGACCTGTGTCTTGTTCTTTCCATTAATATATTTTTTTTTGTATAAAAGTAATGAGACAAACGTGACGGTAACTTGATGGTAAGAGATAACGGGGCATCGCCGCTTTGGCGCTCGTTCCTTTCGATGGTTAGTCTCAACAGCGCAGTAATTTCTCTAGCTGCAGCACCCGTCTAATGGAATACGGTCGAAAGAGTAGCAAGAATATCAATCAAACTTATATCTAACATTCTGTATTTAAACCTAACTTTTATAAATAAATGTTTAAAGAGCAAACACTCGCGTGATATGTATTTGCTTTCAAATAAATATAGGTTTACTACAAACGAATACACGAACTGCATGAAGCCGGCTCCCGAGGAGGACGAGGCGAGCGACGCTGTCGCCATCCGTAAAGATCCGATTAGAGCGCTCATAATCCTCGAGAGTCGCCGTCGCCGTCGCCGTCGCCGGGGCCGCTCCGAGCGTCGCGCGCCTCGCGAGCCTCGCAACTAGCGAGCGACGCTACCTACATGTACAGCGAGCGACCTCCGGCTCCGGCCTACTTAATATTCGACTCGGCTATGTTCTAATGTGTTTATTTGGCGAAACGAGTATCGTACGTCGCGTCGCGAGGGACTCTGTCGCAGTAGGAGCTCGCCCTGCTAGTGTCGCGGTGCGCGGCCCCGTGCGGCGCGTGTATTAGGAGAAGGTCCGGCGTGGGAGTCTGTTTGTATCGACAGACATTAATGTGTGCGTCGCGTCACTAGCGCCATTAAGTCGCCGCCTCGTTAATCGTAGCTGATGCTACGTCGTAGCAGGCGCTACAGGTCTACGAGCGCCGCGCCGTACCGCCTTCGTAGCGCCCATAAAATGTCCATATAACGGAATCGTTTCTGTAATGCTGAAGAAGATTCATGCGTTCAATTAGCGCGCGGAGCCAGGAGTGTGGGCCTCGGCGCCGCCCGCGCCCCTCGGCCCTGTACTATCCACATTATATCACTGTACCTATCACGAAATTGAAGTAAGTAGGATTTCGTGGAACTTTCATATGAAAGGGGCGTTCTGTGACCCGAGCCTGCTGCTGTAATGGATATTATTTTAGAAACGTTCGTGAGTGCTGTCTGGAGGTTATTCGCGGGGTTACGTATTCCGACAACATCGCCGTCGTTTACACGGTGTTCTTAGAGCGCCTTACGAAGCGATTCACCGCCGCACTCGTTAAAAGATTTCATACTAACGGCCGTTTGCGAGCTGCGTGACGACGCGGCGGCGGCGGCGCGTTAAGCGTCACGTCACGTGTGGCGGCGCTATACTCTACTCTCGTGGAATATTAAAGCAAGCCCTTCTAGCCATCGGCCGACTAGCTTTTTCATGTTGACTCGGCGCGCTTCCATGGAACGTGCGGCCGCGCTGGGCGGCTGCTGGCTGGCCGCTGCGCCGGCTCGCGGCTGAAGGTAGCTATTATAATTATATTAAAAAAAAATACCTCGCTAACGTCGCCGGAGCACGCCGCGCCGGCAGCCGCTCGGCGCGCCATGAGCGGTCATCGTGCCGCCGTCTGCCGTGTACTAGAAGTACTCGTAGGTGACACCAGGTCTCCACGCCGCTTTCCTGTGTCGTTGGGTTCGGGCCCGAGACAGACCGACCGACGGCCAACAAATAGATCGAGATTTTTTTTATCTCGAACGTGCTGTTATTTTAGTTTCCAAGAATACATGAGTTGTGTTTAAAGGAAAGTACAATGTTACTTATTCATGTGTAGTGCGTACATAAAAACACACACATCGCAATCGGCGCCGCGGGTAAATATAAACCGAGATGAAACTATAATCTCATCGAATATCTTTTTTGCCGAGACACGTGTAGACACGGACGGCGCAAACTTAGAAAAATACGAGTTTGCCATTTTAACTACATATTTCGTCAGTTTTTTATTGAACTTGTACTCTCTACGGCAGATGTATCGGCGTATACTTACACTGAAGAGATGTCCCGACACCCGAGTTAGAGAAACAGAAGCCATTTGACAAACGTCGGTGAACACGAGAGCGCATTATTTAGTCGCGCGTGCTGCCCGCCAATATCGCACACTTTGTTTTATTTTATTTTACATGGAAAACAAACAGCTGCTATATCTGAAAATAAATAGGAGCTAAGTTAACTTACAAATGCCTAAAAAGTTTTCGCTTATGTTATGTAATCTAAGTTAAAGTGCCCCGAGCGCACACCGGCGCGGCGCGCGGCGCGCGGCTCGCGGCGCGGGGGGAGGTGCAAGAATTATAATACATACTATAAATATAATTTCAAAATGTAGACAAAATATTAAATTAAACACAAATGAATGAATAAATAAATACAATGGATGCAACGGACTATTAACGGATGCCCAATGCCGCTCGCACACTACATCGCATCGCCTCGGCATCGCCGCGGAGCGGGATGTGTGCCAGGACCCGCGGCTGCCTCCCATCTCTGCGGTAATAGCAGCAGAGCAGCCGCGAGTGCAGCGGTTTCTCCTAGGCGAGCGTGCTCCGTCGTGGACCGCGGCTAGACGGCGCGGGCGGTCAAACGCAAGCGCATTTACAACGAGGATGCGTCGAACGCGCAAGCAAACTGACCACACTGAAAAGATAGCGGCTTTAATGAAGGCTGCCGACAACGGCCGCGGCCTGCGGCAGAATACTGTCACGCGTAACCGCGGCAAGTGCTGTTGGATCGGCGGTTTGGAGGCAGACGCGGCCACACAGCGGAGCCTCTGCGCCAGGCCGTGCCAGCGAGGGGCTGACACGATGCAATCCCGCTTTAGTCAACAAACCGACCTATACAGATATGTAAGCGTCCCGAGTCCACTGCAGCCATCAGCCCACCGCGCGCTCCGTTAATGAAAGTGTAATTCTAGTCGGCGCCACAGAATAAATAATTGCGCAGCCCTCGCCTGCAGCGGGCAGATAATAAAGCTTGCATTGTATGCGTAGTTTACAGCGCATCGGAGGCCACGGTGGCGCGTGGCGCTCGCGCTCCCGCGCCGTCCGCGGCCGCCACCCGCCCGCGCGCGCCTCGCGGCTCGACACTATCTCATCTACGTCCTCTCTCCGTGTCTAACATAATGTAAGCTAGCTGCAGCCCCTGATTTTATCCGTGTTTTTCGGACAAAAAGAAATAACATGATTTTATGTGCACTCCAAATTTGATCTAAATCCGGTCAGCCGTTTCCGCGCGAAAGTTAACGAACATTCCCATTTAGTTTATTTGTGTAGTTAGTATGCTAGCAGCATTCCTCTTGGCGTGGCTTGTTGTCGTGAAGAAGGCCGCGCGGCCCGGGCTGGCTCCAGGACCTGTGCGTGGTTGACAAGCAAAGACAAGCTGCGTACTGTAAGCCCCGGAGCACCCGGCGAGGCCTCCGGGTTGTATAGCTTCCATTTAAGATTACGTGATTTCGTTTTTATTCGGCGGTGGTAATATAATCGGTGGCTATAGCGAAAATTGTTTTTCTACAGAGGACAAACAATACGTCGCGCTGCCGCGGCCGGACAGCGCGCGGCAGGTCACAGCCCCGCGCGTGTCCGCGCGTGTCCGCGCCCCGATACTTGACGATGTCTCTCTTTATGGACGCTAACGGCCGAACATTTATTAAGGGTCATCGTGCACTGCACCTACTCGACACCAACATGAAAACATCTTTACATTCCGAGTTCTGTTTTGATATTTTAACGTTCCGATAACATCAAACCTAACGTTTCGCTGTGCCCCCCGAGTCTTGTAGGTATTATACCGTTCCGTCATTTTCTGCTCAACACTAAAACCGCTGCATGAGTCGCGGGCAGGCGCCCTGTCTCACCACCAGCACGAGCTCGGGCAGAGAGTTCCGCTACGACGATGTTCCGACCGACGTCCTAGTATTGCGACCTTGCCGATTAGTCCGTTAACGCGCCTCTCATCGACTCCAACACCTCAAGTTGGTACTCTGAAGAGCCGTCCGCGTCGCTCAGGCGCGAGCTGTACTCCATACCCGAGTCGTTCGTCCAGTGTCGAGAGGCCGCAGTGAACTGTGACCTCAAGGTGTTCATAACGTCTGTCTGACCTTTGCTATTATAAGTACAATAGACCAGAAAACCCCTTCGAAGGACGCGCGGGGCGGGCGCGGGGGCGGGGGCGGGGGCGCGGGGCGGGCGCGGGGGCGCGGGCGGGAGAGGCGCAAAACAAAATACTTAACGGAGCAATAAAAACGTAAACATAATGGGAAGAGGTATACACATTTTCGTAAGAACATCAATTTATATCGTTTCGTACTTATAAAGAGAGATAAGACGAGAGAACATCTTAGCGACATATTCACAGAACGTTTTACAAATCAAAGTATATTGACAACCAACGAAACATCAACAACTCACCACGCGTCCCTTCCATGTTGTGTTTGTGTATTGTTTTTATGTCACAAATAAAGTGCTGTCTGTTGTCTGCGCGGGACGTGGGCACGCGTGCCGCACGAGGCGCGCGCGGCGCGGCGGCGGCACGCGGCGGCACGCGGACGCTCATCCTCATCTTACCAATATGCGGCACATGGAAATGCACCGGCGAAAACACAATATTCAAACTTCCCCCCTTTACAATGAAATCACACTTCTACGGTTGTCACGACTACAAGGCTCAATCCTTCTTGAGATCCTGTCCTAAATGTTCCCTACCACATTTAAATTTGGCGCCACGCGCCCACTCACCTGAACCACGTCGCGGGCGGCGTTTTCGACGCGACATCTAAGAAAAAACAATATGGCGAAACCTTAGAATCGACGACCGCGTACGTTCGGTTAAAAAGGGTGAAAAAGTGTTATATTCCTTGTGGAAAGGACTGATTGTGTGTGCTACACCGGTGTACCTATACTAAATTGAATTTGCGGCAAGGGTGAGTCCTTCCTACTTCCATTCTTCATCCGAGCAGTGGTCGGGAACCATCCCTCCAAATTTTCTATACATCGTGCCGGTGACCATATTGTGAAAATTAGCCTTGCTCCGCAAGTACCCAACATAAATGGTGCCTCCTGTGAGGATAATTCCTCTATTAATAATATTAATATCTACTACAAGTCTAAACAAGCAGTTTACTTGTAGTTTTAAGTGTTAAAACAATCTCAGTTCAAGCGATCAATGTTATTTTGTTATTTAGCCCCTACTAAAAACATCAAATAACCAATATTGTTTACTTCGAAATTGTTAATAGCCTTAAATACATTTCTTTTCGTTATTAAAGTCTTAAAGTACCTACGTAGGTACTTCGCAAGTGTAACTCGAGCGAGCGAACGATCGAGAAACGTACTTACGTTACTACCTACAGAATACTTTCCGACAGACCTACTCGACATAATTATTATCAAATCTGTTTTGTTCCAACTTATAATTTTACCTGAGATTCTATATTCACAATATAATCTAAATAGGTACAAGCGCAAGGCTGGTTTTCTCAATTTGTTGTCGAACATAAGATTTAATTTGTGTGTGCTCGAGTCTAGGGTAGGGGTGTGTACCTCAACTAATTAAGTGTATTTTTTACCTAGATTTCATACAATATTGTCGAACTTATAGGTATCTAAGGTGTATAAAATATTATATAACATTCCTGATAGTGCAAGCATCTTATTACTTACCTACGTACTTGTAGTATTTAATGCAAAGTATACACGTATACCTACGCAGGTGTTATACTGGCTTACGCATCTAGGTATTTACTCTGTGTTTATATAAAGGTTTTACTCGCGTTGTTATCTGTCATTCATTATAGTCGAAATAATTAAATACAATAATGGCAGAGAAACTCGAAGCAGAATTAAAGTCTCTTACTAAAAGGCGTGAATATGAATTCTCATGCATGCAAATATTATTAGATTTATCAAAACTTGCTCTGACGAATAAATCTAAATTGTCCTCGTTTCGTGCTAGATATAAATCTGTCGATCAGATTAAGCAGAATTTTCTCGAGGTTAATGACCGAATAAATAAAATCGAAGTTACTTTGAATCCAGAATCGAGTATTAATAATCAAACGTTGCTAGCATTCGACGAGCTGTACTTTTCGGTTGTGGAATTCGCCGATTCGTTAGTGGTGAAATCTGAAAGTGCGACTGGGAGTCCAGTCACTGAAAAGTCTAGATCAAGTCCACAAATAAAGTTACCTAAAATACAAATTCCGAAGTTTGACGGAAATGTCGAAAACTGGCAAAGTTTTAAAGATAGCTATGTGCCATTAATCCACAGCAATGCTACACTTTCGAACGCGGAAAAATTCCACTATTTAATATCATGTTTGTCTGGTTTCGCGTTAACTATTGCAAAGGGTTTACCTATCACGGCCGCGAATTACGAAATTGTATATGACTCTTTGCTCGATAGGTACGATAATAAGCGGGTTCTAGCCACCGCCTATTTTGATAAGATATTTAACGCGACTCCAATTAATAAACCTTCTCTCGAGACTTTGACGGGTTTATTAAATACATTGTATGAAAATGTGAATGCGTTACAGTCACTTGCCATACCTAACTTGAGCGAGTTTTTACTCTTTTATATCGCCTCGCGCGCACTGGATAGCGACACTCGTCGCCGATTCGAGTTGCAAAACGAAAGTGAAATACCCACATTCGATAAATTAATAAAATATTTGCAGGGCTACATTAAAATATTAGAAGTGAGTCAAACTACGTCTGTTTCTCCTTCCACTTCGACTCAGAAACAAGTTCGAAATAATAATAATAATAAGTCGAATAAATTCACGTCTCAATCAAAATCAACTTTGGTTGCGTCCACAACCAAACCGCAAAGTAATAATAATAGCACGAATAAAGGTGAACATAAAACACTTTGCCCATGTTGTAATTATCAGCATTCTATTTATCGTTGTCAAAAATTGCAATCGTTGAATGTCCATTCGCGACGTCAACTTGTAAATGATCTAAAATTATGTTTTAACTGTTTGCGGTCTGGACACGACGCGAAGGGATGTAACAGTAATAATAATTGTTTAATTTGTTCTGCAAAACACAACACATTGTTGCACATCGACTCACAGTCTACTCATGAGTCTAAGTCGGATAACTCAAGCACCGCGCTGACTAGTAGTGCAGTGGTAACCGCGCCGAGTGCGATTCAAAGTACGAAAATATTAGGATCTGCGATAGTGCGTGTGCGTCGGACGGACGGTTCGCTCCAGTGTGCGCGCGCCCTTATAGACAGCTGTTCGATGGATTCTTTTATGACTATTTCGTGCGCTCGACGTCTCGGGTTACCTATAAGGAAATGTAAAATGAATGTCACTGGTTTGGGTCAGAGTTCGGTACTCGATATAAAGGGTGTTACTTTTTGCTCGATTATGCCGCGTCAAAGTGAAACACCAAAATTCGACTTACCTTTTGTAGTGTTACCAAAAATCACCGCATTGATGCCTTCTTCTTCGCTACCTCCTCCGGTGCGCGATCACTTCTCTCATCTTGACTTAGCGGATGACAATTTCCATAGGTCAAGTGCCGTCGATCTTCTGTTAGGTGTCGAGTGTTTCGATCAAATATACACAGGCGCTCGCTATGTTCCCGGCCCCGGCTTACCTTGTGCGCTCGCTAGTGTTTTTGGATGGGTTATTAGCGGCCAGTTTCTGCATCACTTCATACCGAAGACCGCGCCAAATCAGTTCACATCACTTCTTGCGTCCACGTGTCAGCTTGACGACATCGTAAAAAGGTTCTGGGAGACTGAGGAACCGCCACGCCCTACTATTTCGAGACCTGAAGATGACATCTGCGAACAAAAATATAAAGATGGTACTTACCGAACTCCTGAGGGAAGATACGTTGTTCCGATAATGTTAAAAGATGACGCTCCGTCTCTTGGTGACTCTTACCGCGGTAGTTTAAATCGATTTTTAACCTTAGAAAAACGTCTTTCTCGTGATTCAGAACTAAAGTCTGAGTACACCGATTTCATGCATCAATACGAAGACCTTGGTCACATGCAACCAGCAGCCGCCTCGTGTAGTGATGCCAGGTATATCATACCACATCATTGTGTAGTGAGACCCGAAAGTTCCACTACACGTCTGCGCGTCGTCTTCGACGCGAGCAGCAAGACTTCTACGCACAAGTCTCTCAATGACATAGTTCATGTCGGACCTAAACTTCAAATCGATATTATCGATTTAGTCACCAAGTTCAGACTGCATGCTATTGTTTTCACCGCCGACATTTGTAAAATGTACCGGCAAATTCTCATTAGGCCCCAAGATAGGTCTTATCAACATATCTTCTGGCGTGATCAACCTAATGATCCGTTGGTTGAATATGAGCTGGCCACTGTCACATATGGTGTCAGTAGCTCTCCATTCCTTGCTATCCGAACCCTGCGTCAGTTAGCCGACGACCACGGATCGCAATATTCTTCTCGTGCTGGCGAAGTACTGCGCGAAGATACCTTCATGGATGACATTACTACTGGCTGCTCATCTTTGAATGAAGCTATCCAACTCAAAAGAGATTTAATTTCTTTGCTGGCTCAAGGTCAATTTGAACTTAGGAAATGGAGCTCTAATAACCCTGAATTATTAGCCGATATTCCTCCAGAACATTGCCAAACACCAAAAACCTTCGATGAAGGTAATCAGGAATTTATTAAAATTCTTGGTATTCAATGGGACCCGTCCAGTGATAGCTTCTCGTATTCTTTTTCGGAGAATTTCGATATTAAATTTACAAAAAGATCAATTCTCTCCATCACTGCTAGAATTTTCGATGCCCTTGGATGGATTTCTCCATTGATTTTCTCAGCAAAATTACTTTTACAAGACATGTGGAAATTAAATTTAGATTGGGACGAACCTATTCCCCATGATTTAGCCAAGAAGTGGCACATCATCGCTGCAAATTTGCATGATATCCAACATATAAAATTGCCGCGTAACGTTCTTCCGCCAAATCCTACACAAATTCATTTAGTGGGATTTTGTGATGGTTCCTCTAAAGGTTACGGCTGTTGTGTATACTTATGCGCGGTCACACCTAACTCAACGGTTTCTCGGCTGCTCATAGGCAAATCTAAGGTGGCGCCTTTAAAGCCTACGACAGTGAACAGACTCGAACTGTGTGCCGCGGTTCTACTCTCTCGCGTCTTGAGTCATATGTATAATGTTCTGAAAAATAAAATTAACATTGACTCAGTCCGAGCATACTCAGACAGCACTACCACATTAGCTTGGTTAAGCACGCCACCGCATTTACTAAAAATGTTTGTTGCGAACCGGGTAGTACAAGTGACTGATGTGGTCGATATTAAGTGCTGGAGTCACGTATCGACAGCGGACAATCCGGCGGACTGTTGTAGCCGAGGTATCAGCTGTTCAGAGTTAACCAATCACCCTCTCTGGTGGTCAGGTCCATTATGGCTCTCACAGCATCCATCTGAATGGCCGTCTAAATTACCCACGTCTTCGGGTAATGAGCTACCGGAAATCAAACCCGCCGTAGCGTTCAGTCTTCTAACGATGGTTCCGGAAAATGACTTGATTGATAAATTAATTTATAGGCATTCTTCTTTAACTAGGTTACTTCGAATCCTAGCGTGGTTATTGCGCTTTTCAAACAATTTAAAGTGCAACAAGGAAGATCGAAGATATTCTTCTCTTTCAACCACTGAGTTGGATAACTCATTGATGTTACTTGTCAAGCATTCACAAAGAAAATACTTACAAGATGAACTTGAAAAAGTGACTCATCACCAAACTTGCTCTAAACCAATACAGAAACTCTCTCCGTTTCTAGATAGGGCAGGTATGTTGCGAGTGGGGGGACGAATAGATAATGCGGGTTTACCCAATTCTGTACTACACCCCCTTCTTTTACCAAAGGCCTGTGGTTTGTCGCGCCTTATTGTTGAGCATTTTCATGCTAAATACTTACATTGCGGACCCCGAACTCTACAGTCATTGGTCCAAAGAAAATTCTGGATCATTGGTGGACGACTACTCGTTCGCACCGTAGTCTCCAAATGCGTACAGTGTTTCAAAGTTAAACCTGTACCTTGTCAGCCTGAGATGGGTAAACTCCCCGCATCCAGGCTTCAACCAAGTCGTTGTTTCCAAACAACGGGAATAGATTTCGGTGGTCCTTTTATTCTCAAAGAAAGTCGACGTCGAAATGCACGCACTTTTAAGGCGTACATGTGTCTGTTCGTATGTTTAAGCACAAAGGCTATACACCTGGAAGCAGTTACCGAACTGAGCTCTGAAGCTTTCCTAGCTGCTTTAGATAGGATGGTTTCTCGTCGTGGAATTTGTCACACAATTATCACAGATTGTGGGACTAATTTCGTTGGTGCAAATAGGCACATGAAAAATGTCATGGACGAACTCAGGAATTCTTACTCTGACATAGCTGATGGTTTAGCCAACCGCAGCATCAAGTGGGAATTTAATCCCCCAAGTGCGCCGCATTTCGGTGGAATCTTTGAAAGTGGAATAAAATCCACTAAGTATCACTTTAAACGTGTTGTTGGTAGTCAGGTGCTCACCTTCGAAGAAATGAGCACAGTGCTCGCAAAAATCGAAGCGATTCTTAATTCGCGACCACTTTGTGCTATTTCAACTGATCCTAACGAATCAGACGTATTGACGCCTGGCCATTTTCTCATTGGTGGTCCTCTTTGTTCTTTGCCCGAAACCCCAATGACTGACAAAACTATACCGCGTTCTCGCTGGCAGTTGCTTCAAAGGTTGACACAATCTTTCTGGCGCGTCTGGCAGCGAGATTATCTTCATACGCTCCAACAAAAGAACAAGTGGTTCAAAGGAACACCTAATATAAAAATTAACGATTTAGTTATCGTAATTGAACCCACTTTACCTACTTTGTCTTGGAGACTAGCTAAAATAGAACAGTTGCATCCCGGCCGCGACAACGTAGTCCGTGTTGTTACGCTTCGCACTGCGAACGGAAATGTCTTTCGTCGGCCAGTGGTCAAAATTTGCCCTCTGCCTATTGATGCTTAAGCTAATATAGCACCTATTTATTCTTAGACATAGGTTAACTTAGTGTTAAGCATTATTAGTAGGTATCTACCAAATCTTAATTTAGTTCTAATTATGTAATAGTCTCGAGCACATACCAATTTATCTTTCTCGTGAAATTTTAGTCAATTTCAAGTGGGGGGAATATGTCACGACTACAAGGCTCAATCCTTCTTGAGATCCTGTCCTAAATGTTCCCTACCACATTTAAATTTGGCGCCACGCGCCCACTCACCTGAACCACGTCGCGGGCGGCGTTTTCGACGCGACATCTAAGAAAAAACAATATGGCGAAACCTTAGAATCGACGACCGCGTACGTTCGGTTAAAAAGGGTGAAAAAGTGTTATATTCCTTGTGGAAAGGACTGATTGTGTGTGCTACACCGGTGTACCTATACTAAATTGAATTTGCGGCAAGGGTGAGTCCTTCCTACTTCCATTCTTCATCCGAGCAGTGGTCGGGAACCATCCCTCCAAATTTTCTATACATCGTGCCGGTGACCATATTGTGAAAATTAGCCTTGCTCCGCAAGTACCCAACAACGGTTGTATCAACATTCCTGGCAGAGCCGTCGCAGCATCCCGCTCACGCTGCGAAGTGTTCCGAGGGCCGCGACAGAGTAGGTACGAGTAAAGTCCAAAAATATACCTACGTTATGTCAATCTCGTACCTACAGTTTTGCTTTTTATGAGCGTTATCGCTGATGGAACGTATAATGTTACGCGTTCGATTACATCCTGAGCTCCAATTTGTGTAAATTTATATCTTGCATTCGGAGCGCAGCGCAGCGCAGTCCTGTTCGCTCGCGCCGCCGATACGTGCCCCGCATGCAGCGCGAGCGCGACACTCGCGACACTCGCGACACTACACGCGGCAAATATCGGTACACTCCACGACACTAGACACTGCGAGACTCTAGACACCGGTCGACACCAGACTGCGACACCAGACAGCGTGCAGCGAGCCATAAAATGAAGCCACGTTCCGCTACATGCATTATAGATTTTTAATGTTGAAATGCAACTCCCGGCGGCTTTACATCAGGAAAATGTAGAACCCTCAGAGAAAATGGAGCATCAGCCGAGCTAGTCCTGCGCCTGTACGTGTACATATAAGTATAAATCCGCGCGCGCGACTCGACGCGGTCCGGCATTCCGCGCAAACCCACACCCACACGCCTGGAGCCCCCCTCGAGCTCGGGCTGCGCCGGCGCGGGCGGCCGCGGCACGTGCAGAGACCACTATTACCGAGTTCCAGGCCGGGCCGCTGAACTAACTTCTGCAATGTCGACAAAAACTGCCAACTAATGTTGAAGCTTCTAGAACGTGCATCCAGCGTGCCCGTGCCCGTGCACGCTGTCGCGTCGCGTCACGGCGCGGCGGCGGCGCGGCGCGGCGGCGGCGCGGCGCGTCCGATGTGACGTCGACCCAGATATCAGAAGGGAATGAAAAATAAAACAGATTCGCACCGAAATCAATGAATATCGAGATGAATCGCAAATTAGGCGCTCCGTAAATAACAAAATTGTATCAGCAGCGTGAAAGGTTCCCCAGGACGGAGGCGGTACACGGGGTTAGGCGGAACGGCACTCCTACCCTGGAACGAGCTCATCGTACTGTACGTTACCGTAAACAACTTTTACTGTGGGGTGGCCGACCGTAGCGGAGAACAACTCGGCAGCTCCGTGCGGCTCTGCAGCTCCTGTGGGCCGGCAGGATGTTTCCCACAGCGTCCGGGTCGGTGCCGCAGTCAAAGTTAATCGTAGGGCAGAGTACAACGAGCCCCTTGCGGCCGAGTAGTACGGTCCGCGTACCCCACGCGACGGAGCCGGTGTGGAGCTGCCGCGAGGTAGAGCATTTATTTATTAATTCGATCGCACTTTCTCATCTCTTAAATTAGTTTTATTTTGTATTTGATTCGTTTGACGGATTGAAAATGTTGCGGAACTCGGAACTTATCGAAACAGCCTCTCCTCTTACAAGCGGAGCCAACATTTAACTTGTTTCAACGGACTCGGGGGGGGGGCCTCACTTGCTAATGTTAATGTTTTATTTGCAACTTAATAAAACAACATGGCTGAATGTTTAGTGTACATGAAAGAGAAACGTTTCCAGATTGGTAAAAGTTTAATTACGTTTAAGTAGGTAGTTAATTTGATTAGTCGTTTAGATTGATCCCGTAATAAAAGTTGGAAAGTTTTTAATTCAATTATGAAGCCATCTGGCATCGCGACCCAGGGCCGCCGCGCCGCCGCGCCGCCGCGCCGCCGCGCCGCGCGCTTACTGTCCGACGTGAGCTTGCCAGGGGAAATGATACTCACGGATATATTTTCTTTTGGCAAGTTATAGTTAGCCGTGTGTCCATAAGGTAGTTCGATGTAGGAGAAACATACAACACCCGGTACAAGATACAACACGGGAACCGGATCGGATTTCTCCAGGGAACCCTCACGGATGAGCCGTCTGTAACTACTCTCTCCGTTCAAATATCTATTTACTCTCCGAATGCGAAACCCGCGTCTCGCTAAACCGAAATACACACGTTATATCAGCGGAACAATTGGGTAAAATTAAATTATCAATAATTATGTCAAATACTATTTCTTATTAAACTAAATAGGTAAATGTAGATTACGGGTGCAGGTGTGGGCGCGGCGGCGGCGGCGGCGGCGGCGGCGCCCGGCGGCGGCCGGCGGCGGCGCCCGGCGGCGGCCGGCGGCGGCGCCCGGCGGCGGCCGGCGGCGGCGCCCGGCGGCGGCAATGATCATCAGCTGAGCCTGCGTGTGCATATTAAACTCGCTCCAGCTGGACTTGTGTCTGCCGGAGGCCTCGCGCGGCGCACGCACGCGGGCTCGCGGGCACGCGCGGACACACGCTGCACTCGGGAAGTGACGGAGCTTCCGTTCTACGCTACTTTACTATTACTAGATTTAAGTAGGCTTGTGAGATCGCCTGTTGGTGATTTATCCGGCGCCGGGGCGGGCCGGTCGCCGGAGCATAGAACTAAACGTACAAACAAACACGCGAACGCGACTTCATGTCACACCGTGTAAATAATGGATGGCCGGTCGCTAGCTTCCTGGTTGGCTAAATTTTCGAATCCACATGTATATTATATCAATCGGTAAGCGTAAAATGGAAGTTTGAACGACGTGCGTGTCACCGTGTTCGGACAGTCATAAAGTGTTGCTCAAGTGTAGGTGTAGAGCAGTGCCCGCCCCGGCGACCGGCTTGCATTGGCGACCGGCCCGCCCCGGCGACCGGCCCGCACCGGCCCGCACCGGCGACCGGCCCGCACCGGCCCGCACCGGCGACCGGCCCGCCCCGGCGACCGGCCCGCACCGGCGAGCGGCCCGCTCCGCTCCCGTACATTTGTTTGCCTAGTTTAATCGAGCCCCGTCTTATCCCCCTCTAATCGCGGATAATCGCGTCGCGTAAACTGAAAAGTATATTGCTCGTGATTCCGCTTTGAAGGCTTTTAGTGAGTTACCTCTACAGCGTTAGCTAATAACGTGCTCGCACCTGCACCTCCGCGGCGCGGGCGCGGGCGCGGGCGCGGAAATAAAGTTGATTATCGGATACGCGCTCTTTGAAGTCGTGTTGTTTCATCTTCGTAATTACGTAGCAGCAGCTGTTAAACATAATAAACATCAGCCGCCGCTCGCACCCGCGTCACGGCGCCGGCCGCCGCTCCGCGCGCCGCCGCCGCCGGTGCCGCCGGTGACTGCTAGCGCACATATTGCGCTGCTGTGGAGCAGCGGTATCCGAAAAGAACTGTTGCACTCAAGTCAGGCGAGTCGGCGGAGTAACAGAAAATATCAATAATTTTCTGATAAATAATTTAGCGGCAATATGCCATCACCATCTTCTGCCGAGTTACAACGAGGAACCGATCAATCGGCGCTTCGGCGAACAGAACGTTTACTTTCGACAACAGATTTGCACTTTCTGCGCGAACGGGATCCGTCGCTGGGAATTACCTTCACGCGGAACGTACTAAGTATTCGCAGGAACACAGCCGGCGAGCGCGCCGACGACCTCCCGCCCCCGCCTCCAGCCACCCCCCCTACCCCGCCTTTATTGTTTAAGGAACCAAATCTGAAGGTGTTGCCGCTTCACCGACTCGTACATTACATATTTAATTTTGAGAAGCCTCGAACTGCCCGGACATTACAGTAACATGAACGTAAATATTCCGTAGTTATGTGGCGGGCAGGTGGGCCGGCGGGCTGGCGGGCTGGCGGGCTGGCGGGCCGGCGGGCTGGCGGGCCGGCGGGCTGGCGGGCTGGCGGGCTGGCGGGCGCTCGCACAATAGTCAGTGGACAACCACGTCGGAGCCGGCACCCGGGAGTCGGCTGCAGCTCGCGCGCGAGCAGGACGCGTGCTGTAGTATACTGTAGCGGTGATCGCTCAATGGTTAGCGCGGTCGGTTCAAACGCAGAAGGGAGTGGATCGAACCCCGTATATGAGCTTGAGTTGCACTTGAGGACTAGTTTAATTCCAGGTTAAATGTGTTTACTGTCTTCGATCGCATCGTCACTTAACATTAGGTGGGCTGTGCGCAAGCACCTCGCTTGTCAAGTAAAACCTTATTACTTATCGTATGAGACTGTTTCGATTAGAACAGCTCGGGTACGCGGACGTCTTCCACATTACAGAAACGAGGATTTAGACATATTGTGTGAACAACACAACACAAGTCGAGTGCGAGGACCTGCCGTGTCCCGTCACCTGCACACCGCCTCCGCCCCCGCACCCGCCCCGCGCGCACCCCCTCCCGCCACTCTCGGGCGCTGTGCTCGCTATGAACTCGTTTACGTGGAATTATGTTTACTGTCGCGAAACTCGGCCCCGACACAAAACACAAGTTAACACAACACACAGATGTTGAAATCGCGAGCAGCAGGGCGGCGCGGTATCTTTGGTTTTCAATTTCAACCTTTTTGAACAGATGTCCGATTCGACCGATTAACGTATCTACCGTTTGATAATTTATTCATCAAGGTCGGTTCATGTTCACTAGTCGATACTCTACTTTACGTAGACACAATTTGTAAAATAAACTTCATCGTAATGGGCGTCACTTAAAAACGTAACTTAATCGATGCGGAAAATGCTCACCACCATGACGCTAACGTGAAATGTCGCGCGAGAAAACGAAGCGTTTGTAAGTGAGGCCAGAATATTTTATGTTCCACCGCTACATATTCTCCAAGCCGGCTTGCTTCGTCTTCGACCGCATCATCGCTGATTATCGGGCGTTCTCAAAATATTATGTAGTAGTGTTTTAAAAAAAAAATATTTATCTCTCTTTATTTTTTGTTCAGTCGGCGGACACATCGGGTGAGCAGTAAGTAATAGAAAAGCCGAAGTGGGCGCGCTGCGGGCCGCGGGTTTATAAAGCGACGGCTAAACTTGGATTTATTCTCGTCGGAATCGATTTGGGAGCTGCTGATACTTATCGCGACAGTCCCGGCACCGGCGGCTCCGCGAGGCTCCGAGGGGCTCCGCGGGGCTCCGGCCCGACGTGTAATGTAATCTTCCTGCAAGCGTCCGCTCGGGCCGCGCAGGAAAACTTTCGAGGTCACCGCGCGGGGATAATTTTGGTGATAAATTTAACTAGCTATTCCCCGCGATGTTACGCGTGCGTTCTGGGATAACAAGTTAACCCGCGCCGTCGGCTGCATAACACCTTTCGACCCTGACGGACCTGCGGGAGACGCTCACATCCGTTCATCACCTAGAAACGAGCGGAATGTTCCAACGCCTAACAATCTTTCGATCAAGTTACCTGACGAGCTAAATGTGACCACAGACGCGACAAACTAGAAGCGCCCTTTCTGTCCGCGTCGAGGGTCGAAGGGCAGCTTGTTTGTAAATTCAGGGTCCGAGCTGTCTGCGCCCGAATCTCCTTGAAATACGTTAAACTGTTGCAGCGCGACAAAACACGTATAGCTACATGTTTTGTACAAAAACAACTAAAAACAATATGCATGTGGTTGGACATCAGGAGTGCTCCAGGAATCCAGGGGCGGCATCTGTCATTCCGGCTTCATAACATCATTCTCTAAATCAGTTCAGGATTGATGCCGCTACTTGCATGCGGTAAGCAAGCTGTCTCGTGCACTGTGCAATGCTTGGCTCGCCAAATTTCTAATGTCTCTCTCTCTTTGTTGTTATTGTGTTCTGTTGTGAATCTAGGTTTGCTAATTGCTCTGGTACCAAATTGAAATGAAAAAAATAAATGTGTGCACAGAGTCCTCGGACGCGCCGTCGCGCGTCGGTCGCGTCGCAGAGAATGCCAGCACAGAGCTGGTTCCAGATTCCAGAGCTGTTGGATAAATACATAACATAATAATTGTAAAGTATTTATACGGTAATGGCATGGCGCCTGCAGGTGCTTTGCATTTACTTGCACTCGAGATATAAGTAGAGTAAGAGAAGAGTGACAACTCTTGTAGCACCACTAAACAGTCTACGTTTTGGTAAAGTGGTGTGCCCCGCGCCCCGCGCCCCGCGCCCCGCGCCCCCGACGAGTCGTTCAACATAATATATGAAGTTTTTGTGGCGCGTCGGTGAGGCGAGGCGGACTTGTTAGCGCGCAAGTTCCGCCTCGCGCCTCCTGCCCAGCTCCGGCAACAGGTGCTGAGCCCGTTACAACGACGCCCTAGTAGTAGTGTGCGCACACCGACTCACGTACTGACGCCGCCGGTGCGTCTGCTGACGGACAGCGCGCGCATACCGTGTCATCGCCGGATGAAGCCTACTGATAAAGTACTATTTCGTAAATAGCCTGGTTAGCGCCTCACTTCTCCGATGGCAGCGCGCGCGGGGCGCCCGGGGCGCCCGGGGCGGCGGCGGCAGCTGCCGGGACTCCAGGAGCCCTAGTGACGTATTGCCTGGCTAAACTTCTCGCTATATTTTTTGTTGTTGTTTGTATACATAAGTGTATTTAAAATATTTTGCATTGTTGCGTTCTGAATATCATTTTCAGTTGAGGATTATATTGAGTTTAAATGTGGGTAGAAAACCTAAGAATTGGATAATGCACGCATGTGCCGCAGCCGAAAACAAAGTACTTTCTAGTACTCGGCTGGCTACCTACCACCCTCAAGTTGAAAATCTGCCGCCAAGCATCTAACGGTGTGTTCCGGCAGCCTCACTTGAGAGCCAGTTCCATTCCAGGCTAGGTGTGCTTTACCATCTTCGACCACACCTTCACTTAACATCAGGTGAGCTGTGGTCAAACACCAAGCCTGTCAGCTATAAAAAAAAAAAAAAATCTGCAGATGTCCCGGGCGGCGCGGCGGCCCTGCTGTGCTGTGCTGTGCAGCCACGATACTCGACTTACAGCCGTCTGCTCAGCACCGCACACCGCACACCGCACACCGCACACTCGGAGTAACCTGGAATACTTACTATATATTCTAGATTTTACTTTGTAGTGCGAAACGATAAAAATGTAACAGGCGTAAGTTTTCCTCGACTCTCACGAGCGACGCGACGCGACAAATAAACCACCGCCTTAACTGTCGTCTGCGCCGCAAATAATATCCCACACAATGTATTCAAGCAACGGTTTGTATTAACTCAACTTATCTCGCGTACAGCGTACAGCGTACAGCGTACAGCGTACAGCGTACAGCGTACAGCGTACAGCGTACAGCGTACAGCGTACAGCGTACAGCGTGCGAGCGGGTCGCAGTGGTGCTCACTCACCGGTCGCCGCGGCTAAGTTACGCGGCACGCCCGAGGCCGAGGCACGTCAAGCATCAGTGTAAGATGCATCCTCCGGCTGGAGCGGAGCGGAGCGGCCGCGCGCCAGTCGACTGCCAGAGTCCGCGCGAACGGCCGCGCGCCCGCCGCCGCCGCCGCACGCCCGCGCCGCGCTACTTCTCCGCGAACACCGCAGACCGCTCCGTGCACTAGTCGAGTGCTCGCGCGCGCCCGGAGGAGCCGCTGGAGGTGAGTTTTGTTTGTCGGCGCGGATTTTTCACTTGTTGCTCGCCGACTTCAACCTGCGTGTCGGACTGAAGTCGCGCGACGTCGCCGGTCGCCGGTCGCCGGTCGCCGCCGTCGCAGCACAACACGCTTCGCGCTAGTACCGTCACCCGGTTGTGTCCGCGAACGGCAGACCTTCAAGGAATAATGGCAGAACCGGAAACAAGTATCGAAACTCCGCACGTGTGCGAGTCGAGCGTTCTTAGATATCACTATTCTCTGGACGCGGCAATCTGAACGCACGGCGCGATTTGCGATAAGAGTGCGTGTCATTAATTGGGCGTTACAATCCGTCGCCTAAGTGCCTACCATTCTCACAGACGTAGACGGCTCATTACATTCCTGCTAAGTTTCGTTTGCTTTATTTTCTTGTTATGTTTAGATGACGAAATGTTAGGAACTCTCGGGCCGTTAATGTTAGTAAACGCTACCTCGGCTCGGCGCGCGGACTCTCTGGTGCTCGGACTCGGACTCGGACTCGGACTCGGACTCGGACTCGGACCGGGAAACTTCGGACATGGTATAAAATAATTCCAATCCGAATAATAAATGGAGCTGATATCAACGTTTTTATTCGGCGCCGACCTGCGCGCGTGCAACGTGCAGCGTGCGCCGTGCAGTCCGTGCACCGTGCAGTCCGTGCACCGTGCAGTCCGTGCAGGACGAGACGGCGCGGGCACAGGGCCGCCAGTCGCGGCGCGCAGCGCGTGTCGAGGCAAACGTGTGAGCTTTATCCAAAACAGTGCAGTTGATTGAAACCCAAAAACATTACACTTGGAGGTAACTTCTTACTGAGATTATGTTCCCCCACGACTTTTTTTTAATTTCAAAGCAAATTTGTTCGCGGCGGGTTTTTGTTTTATCAGACGAGAATGAGACGGCTCCAAGGTCCACCGGCCCGGCCGCGCGGCGAGGCAGGCGCCCCGGCCGCGCGGGGAACAGCTTTCAACTAAAATTATTGTTTATTTTCCGAGTACACCCCACTCGTTTAAGATTACATCTCTCTTCATTTAATTTTACAAGCAACGAAACATAATTCAGACAAATTACGAGTTTATCGCGGTAATAAAGTCCTTCGAGTCGCTCGGGCTCCGGGGCGTTTACTGAAACACGAGCCTCGTCGGGGGCTCGGCGCTCATCGCCGCGTCACCCCTCAGCGCGCAGCGCGCCTGCACCTCAGCGGCCGGAACCGCCACACGCTCCGCCTGCAGAGGGAATCTGCTCGCTCATGCCGCCGACTATCGCCGCTCACTCCGGTCACCCATCCACTCGCTGGCGGAGGTGTCTCGGCGTCGTGGCTCTGCCGTGACCTGTCGCGGCGCTCACGCCTCCCGGGCCGGGCAGCGGGGACTCCGGGTTGGCCTGGCTATAAAAATCCAGTACTCATAACTTTTTCGACGTGATATAAGTCTTGTCAGCGCGGGGCCTTCACTGCCGCGGCCCTCTCGCTGCTAGAGCGACTCAAAAATACGATATTTTCTGTCTTCTTTGGAGAGGTCACTGTTACAAGTGGGCTGCGACGCGGGGGCGGTGAACACTAAATATGACGTGACCGAGTACGAGTGAACGCGGAACATGAGGAGCCGGAGCCCCGAGCGCAGCGCCCGCGGCGGCAGCGGACCTCCGCGGTCGCGGGGGCGCATCTGGTGAAGCGATAGCCGGATCGTAACGGAGTGCGGGTTCGGCGCCAACTTCCACTAATTCCGCGGACGGCTCGCGCGGGGAGATCCATTACACAGATTATGGCTAGTATTTAGTAATCGGATATTCATTTTGCGGGCATCTGCCTCGCGCTTCGCCCTCGTGCGCGGCTCGGATTCGACTTGCAAAAGTTGTAAAACGCGTGCAGCCGCCGACCTGGCAAGTCGAAAACTCTGGTCCGTCCGGCTCTACCCAGCTCTCAGCCGGGGACGTCGGCGCGGCGCGGCGTGGCGCGGCAAGTTGAGAGGAACCACTTCAACAAACGCACGATATATACAGTATAATTGAGCGCCTCCTCCCGCTCCGAACGAGCCGCTCGATGTACTTCCCCGCACGCAGCCCAACACAGCCAGTAGTTGGATTTAATGAGAGTCGCGCGACTAGATTATTGTATTCTCCGGTTAGCGGCGGAGGAGCGCGGTAATTGTTCCCTCTCGAGACGGGCACGTCGTCAAGGGCACGCCCGCGCTGGCTCGCCGCGCTGTGGCCGAACCGAGAGAACGACGACGCGGGCCCGGGCGCCGCCGGCGGCGAGCGAGGGCCGGGGACCTGGAACCTAGAACTGCACTCCACAACAAAGAAGTGCGCGCGGAACGGCCGACCGCTTGGCGTGATTGCTCTGTGGAAGACCTGGACATTCGAGGCGGTTTGAATGCACACTACTACCCCGCCTACGCGACACGCAGCTATTATTTGTATTTGGAAGACGCCCGTCGCCCATGGAGTAGCCACGGTGACGGAGCACATGTTCGCGGGCGACAGTAGCTGCTGCACGTCGCCGTCGGGTGTCGGGTGTCGGGTGTCGGGTGCTGCTCGCGCATCTCGCTCATTATGTTAATGCTAGCGTGTAGAACGTTTAGTAAACCCCATGTCCAAACTACAGCCGTTACGCCGAGCCCAGGCGGGGATGCGGAAGCCTGGCACCAAACTCTTCCACTTGGGACGAGTAACGACCTCAGGCAGCTTTGGCGGCTGCGGCTGCGGCTCTCGTATTATTTCTGAAAACTTTTGTTATTTCGAGCGTTTACGTATAAACATAGTGTTGTTTTTAAATATAAACTCCGAATTATGTGCGTGAGTGCAGGAAAGTGTGGGAGTATGATGAAACATCAAACCTCGTGTTGCTTCCTCGACTCCGCCGGTACACACACAGTACAACCGACACCCTGTACTGGGGCATGGCCGGACTTCACTTTGACACATTTCGTGTGACTTTAAACTTACTTTCTTTAATTATTTGAAAATATCAAAACATTCGACATCGGTAAGGTAAACGCACGAGTCCGACGACAAACACAAATAAAAATTTGGCGAGTGACCGCGAGGCACAGCGACAACCTACTAGGTACCTATTATATTTAGATGTAGGTGTCATACAGATCTGTAAAATGAACATTCGAGGATGACACACATCAAATACTTATCGGAAACTTCAGTCGCGTATTTTATTAGTACATAATTAATTTATTGGAAAATCAACAGCCGTGACCGACGCGCGACGGACCGACATCATCGGCAGAAAGCTAATTATAACCAGAACTTAATAAAACTTTTCAATTCCGCTCACAGACAAAGTCGCTCGTAAAACTCGATTTATTAAATTCATGTACGTGCGGATCTCCATCTATTCATTTAGATTTATTTATTACTTCTTGAAACTTCCCGCGACACGACTGTCAGACGAGCTCTCGCGCCTCGTCCCGCCTCGTCCCGCCTCGTCCCGCCTCGTCCCGCCGGGCGGAGACAGCCGGCTCGGCTGCGAGGAGGTGAAGGCCGGCGCCATCTCGATACCGATTGCACGACTTCCTTCACCTTACTCGCACCTGCGCCCGTATCTTCCCGCCATCGCGCACTATTTGCGCAACCACGGAGCTGCGGAGAATACTAGCACCTTGTCTATTGTGACGCACATTAGGCCACGTAGGTCTAGCCGCCGATCCGGAGCTTCGCCCCCCGGCCGGCCGGTGTGTATCTCGATGGCGGCGTCGGCGGTGGGACCGCGAGCGGAAGCCGCTCCGATGCGGGCGATCCTAGCGGTGCCTCTGAGGAAAAATATTGATTCCTAGAATACTAATAATGTTTCGGAGCTCCTCGAGCAGCTCCGTGCGAGGAAAATTGCCCCAAATGTAATACTAAATGTACTTCGAAATTTAATATTACAATATTCGAAGCCATCGCCGAAGTGGGCCGAGTGCGGGGCGGCTAATTAACGACAAAGGCGGCAATTACGGCTCCCGCCGGCTGGAGAGCGATGACACGGCGTCGGAGTGCCGCCCGAGCCTTACAGAACCTCCGTGCGGTTCTCGGCGCGCGTCCGCTTGGCGGCTCGTTGATCTACGATGCGAGATGTAAGCTCCATCTTACTTGTTCGAAAAGACAAACAGACTCGGTAAATATTAAAGATAAAGGAGTAACACCACGGCGGCGGCGGCGGCGGCGGCGGCGGCGGCGCGCCTTCTGTTACATTATTTATAAAAATATACAAGAAACTCGCATCATTTATTGTACCCGTAACTACGAGAATATTGCCAACCTTTTTGGACGTCTAAGGAAATGTAAATGTTAAAAGAGGTCCAAAAAGAATGTCATAAAACTATTACAAACATTAAAAAAAAAAAAAAAAAAAAAAAAAAATTATGATACAACTGACAGTTTCCCTGCACGCGCCGCGACGCGCGACGCGCACAACCGCACGGTTTATTATTCCGCGCGCTAGTGTCGACGTTCATTGTGGCATCGCATCGCATGTTCCGGCAGCCCCCCTGCGTCAGTGCCGCCGGGGCGGACCTAGAGTGGGGCCCCGGGCCAATACTACTCGGGGGCCCGCTTAAATAATATGATGATGATTAGATAGTGTGCGCTAGGTACATGGCTTAGAAGAAAAGAGAGCAAACGAGTACTTTATTAATTTAGTTTGCTTTGGACGCACAAACAGCGACTGAGACTGAGAGCGACGTTCTCGCGACATGAAAACTTTTTGGCTTTTGTGTGATCGCTCATCTCCTATTTATTTTCTCAATTAGCAGCTGTTCGTTTTCCATCTAAAATAAAAATAAATCAACAGGTTGTGCGTGAGTAGTTACATTCGATACGTTAACGTTAAAAAAAAATTATATGTAGAGATTATAATTATTAGGTAAAAAACAGCAACAAATTTTCTTAAATTAGCATAAAAATTTCACTGGATTTTGTTTTCAATGTAGATTGGGGGCCCTACATATCCACGGGGGCAAGAGCTGCAGCCCAAAAGCCCTTACACAGATCCGCCCCTGGCTGCCTAGTCGGGGTTCCCTCGCAGCCATGAGACGAATGTATTCCGAGGAAGTGTTTCGTTGCTCAGTTCTGTCGCGGGTGGTCACCGGTCGCGGGTCGCCGCTCGCCGGTCGCAGGTCGCCGGCCATCATAGCTCGTCGGTGTTACTTCAGCTAATTGAAAACAATTCGGCACCATAAAACTAAATGTACTACCTACAAAACAGCGCCTGGCATCGCGTGCTTCCAACGAGAACATCCAGCCGACAGGAGTCCGAGTGTCCCCGAGCTCGCCGGCGCGCGGCGAGCGGGCGAGCGGGCGCGCCACCGCGACACGTTAATATCCGCTGTTGTGCCGTGCGTGCACGCTCCGGCGCCATCGCATCATATTCCGCTTCCGACGGGAATATTGGAAGTATTGACATCCATCCCTCCGCGCCAGGGTTGGATTCGGGTACGTTGAAAAATATAGTACAAGACCATCAAAATAGTAGTACGCCGATAGTACACTTTTTTTTTAATCTTACATTGTTTAAAAAAAGCTATTAATCAATAAAATAGATAGTTAGAATCAACATGTTTATACAAAATTTACTCCTGTTCTAAATTATGTAAGTTCTTGACTATTATTTTCTTCAGCCTTAGCATGTAATCATAAAAACATCTCTTCTAAACTGCGAGTATACGAAAGAATAAAATCGGTACAGTTGCCACTTTTGCTACATTTTTTTTTCTTAGATTTTGGCGTCGCACCCCAAGCATTTGCCAGTGTCAAGTTACAATTTTAAGTTTCATAATTTAAATACACAAAATGCGAAGGGAGACGTCTCGAGTGTTTACTAGTCATTGTCTAGCCAGGTGCGAGTGACAGCGGCGTGTCACGTGACCGACTCAGCCGCGGCTCCGGGGCTTCCCGGCCGGCGTTACTCGAAGCCGGGCGGCGCGCGGCGCGCGGCGCGGCGCTGGGAACTAAACTCAACAAAAAAGACTAAATGAGACAGATGTTACTTTAAGCTAGATCCACTTTGAATAACATTTATAAGTAAAGACCTTTGTATAAAAAAGAAAAACATTTTACCTAATAAGTAGGCTTAGAACATTGAATTTATATTTCTATATAGAAGTTAAAAATAATAGTGACTCGTGTCCGCGGGCCCAAGGGCGTCTTCCAAGTCGGGCGGTACAGTACAGTCCTCTACAGTAGTTTTCAATAATCAGTAGTATTCACATAACTCGGGCAGGTTGAAGTTTGGAGGTCCTGGGTTCGAATCCCACGGCACGCACTCTGTCTTTTCTAGATTACGTGCGTATTGCCGCCGTCTTCAAACGGAAAAAATCGTGAAATCGGGAAAAAAATTAAAGATAATTATGTGAAGTGCCTTCCCCGCACTCGGCCAGCCTGATAGTTTTACCCCATTACCCTTTTCACAATGAGATGTGCCCAGCAGTGGGACTGCTTACAAGAACAGGGCTGAATCGGAAATGACTCCGATGCGAGCAGAGCGCCCGCGCCCCGCCGCGCCTGCCCGGGAACATACTCGGCTTATCGTTGGAGCCCTGAAACGCAACAAGCTCACGCCATCACGCGCTCAAGTCGCCGAGTTAAGGCACCCGAGCGAAGTCGGGCCGGGGGCGGCTCTCTAACAAACACTGGGCTAAATGAGATTGTTAAATGTAGCGTCGATGTATACACTCCGTAAGCGATGTGTACGTGGCGTGGCGTGGCGTGGCGTGGCGTGGCGTGGCGTGGCGTGGCGTGGCGTGGCGTGGCGTGGCGTGGCGTGGCGTGGCGTGTGGCGGCTAGTTAGCGGCCAATCAGCGCCGCGCCTCTGCAGAGCCCAATCAGCGGGCGTCGGAATAAAATTCGAAGGTTATATCGGCTTTTATTCATTTGCGAATTTGCTTTCCAATTCAAGTTTGTATTTTCTCCTTTTGGTTTCGAACGTTATCTCTTATCTGCTCTCGTTGAGCCTAAAAATGAGTTCTTTTATACGTTTGTACGATTATGTCATTCATGTCCGCGACTTCGCTGGAGCGCACGGCTGCGTGCAGACCGCACACCGCAGACCGCAGACTGCAGACTGCTCGCGTCGACGTGGAGTCTGCAAGCGAACGTTACAAAACTACGCACAACCCGCCGCGGCCGGCGCGTCTGAACAGACATCGATCTTATTAACAAGAACAGATGTCCTGTCAAGAAGCCGCCACTAAATAAATGAGGTAACCTGCCACAGCTCGCAAACGGAGGCTTTATTTTCCTCAAACCGGCGAGAGCTGGCTCCGAGCGGGAACTCGACACGAAATAGATTCCTCCGCCGGCGGAGACGCCCGGCTCCCTGCCGGCCGGGGCTCCCGGCTCCCGCACCTCGTGGAGTCCTTCATAGAAATGTGCACTATGATTGATTGATTGATTGATTGATTAACTCTTTATTGCACACATTGAAAAAAAACCAATACAGAAGAAATAAAATTATGCTACACTGGGCAGGTGCCGCCCGCGCGGGCCCGGCGGCACTTGTTTCCGTGGGAAGTGGGCGCCCGCAGCCCCGCGCCCGGGCGGCGGCGGCGCGGGCGGCGGGCTCGGGGCCCGATCATTCGATTTGTCGCTCCGGCGAGCGCGGCGTGTCCTCGCCCCTCGACAAATCCAATATCTGTCGACGTGTAAGACGGGGAACGTCTGACGTCTGTACAACACACGCATATTTTTGTGTGACGCCATATGTTCCCCGGCAGGAGCGCGCGGAGTCTCGACTCAAATAAAAGAAATTTAATGTATTTTCTCGGTAATCGTCCGTCTGTTTCGTTTCCACTGAGTTTACGAGGCCGGCGGCTCCCGACTCCCGACTCCCGACTCCCGACTCCCGGCAGTCGGACACTCCTAGTAAACATTCATTTGTATCGAGACAAATGAGATGTAACTGAGCGGAGCGGAGCGGAGCGGAGCGGAGGTGCCGGCGGGCACGAGGCATGGCGTTGCTCTCTGGAACGATGGGAACTTTTCCTAGAGCATGATCCGTCACCGCTGGACGCGGGTACCTGCACGCGCGGGACGACTCTCGGAGTTACCTCGGTCCTAATTTTCATGAAACGTAAAACGTTTTCCTTTTGTGTAAACGGCTTAACACATGACACATTAGCCGTGGCTAATGGCCGTTTCTAATGTGTTTGTACTGTATCGGAGGCGGACGCGCGCCGCCGCGCGCCGCGCGCCGACGGCCGCGAACGTTCGGTCGCGGCGCTGCTACTCGTATTACACCGACTCGTATTTGTGCATAATTTTACGCAACAAAAAGTACTCTGCCGTGATTTCAGCTACAATTTTGTAGTGACATTACTTTTGTGTCCAGAAAAGTGCTATGAAATCAGAAATAAGTGCATGGATTTATATTAAAACGAAAACAATTCGATAGAAATCTCTGCTCAAAGTCGCACGGTCTGCGCCCGCCGCCGCGCCGGCTTCTTCGGAGCCGCGCGACGGGTTTTGTCAGGTTGTCACAGTCTGCTTCGACTCCTTGAAGAACAGCACCGCGTGTCCGAGCATCCGATACTATTAACGTGAGTTATTAAAACTAAAATGTGCCGAACCCGCGTCAGGTTCCAGCAGCAGAATGACCACCACCTTCCTTCCACGTTCCAGACACCTGCTCTGTTCCACAGTCGGCAGCGAACCAGCGCGAGGCGCAACGAACGACACGTGAAAAGGCTTTGTTTTAACTCATTTATGTACAGAAATGTTACGAGGACGAAGTGTAAAGTTACCGGCGCGGCCGTGCTAACGTGCCGTGTCACGTCACAGTTTAGCTCGGTGGTCGAGCGGTCCGTTCTGCACGCCGAAGGGCGTGGGTTCAAACTCCAACGATGAGCTCGAGCCAAAGCACGGTGGTGGGGTATTTTTTAGCACTCGGTTATCCAACTATCACCCAGCAGCCCCGAGCCCGAGCCCGAGCCCGAGCCCGAGCCCGAGCGCGCGGTGCGGGTACTTCTATTTGACGTCCTACATACACTACACAATACTAGACGACCCCGAGTACTCACCGGCTGCCGACTAGGATAAACAGGAACGTTACAGAAAAGCAAATACGGCGAGCACGCGGCGCCTCCGCCTCGGGGCTCCACCCAACTTTACTGGACTTTACTCACTGCACGGGGAGCGGGGGGCGGGGCGCGGGGGGCAGTTTGCAAGTTGCCTGTTTGTATATTTATAGCAACGAGCAAACACAGATGAGCACAACTTGGAGCGCCGCGACACAAGCCACGAGGGCCGAGGGCTCACCGATCTAACTATCCAGTAGCAGGGGCTTCGGTCACGCCAACCTCTGTAACTCTAACCACCGAGTGTGTAGTGTGACGCCTCCCGTCCTACCTGTAATTCACCTGTAACCGCAACAGGAAGGCGAGGGAACTGCATGTGAGCGCAGAGCACGCGTCCTCGTTCGCACGCGTGGTGTGATAGATATAACCAGCACGACAGCACGACAGCACGACAGCACGACAGCACGAGTGTGTTTTCGATAAAATAGCCCCCCTTCGCACTCGCCGGGTATTTTATGGCTCGAGACGAGGCGCGGGGCGCGGGGCGCGAGGGGCGGCGCGCGGCGTGTGGCGTGCGGCGTGCGGCGTGCGGCGTGCGGCGTGCGGCGCGCCGCGGCAGCGCTCGTCGATATCGATGGAAGTAAAAGCGCTTCTTCTTAGATTTTCTACTTTCGTGTTCGCTTCCTGCAGAATGAGTCGAAGAGACTAAAGTGAAAGTGAAATAAAGCGTGCGCACAGCCGCACACTATCAGAGCAGAGTCCGCCGAGCGGAGTCCGCTGAGTAGAGTCCGCTGAGTAGAGTCCGCCGAGCAGAGTCCGCTGAGTAGAGTCCGCCGAGCAGAATCCGCTGAGTAGAGTCCGCCGAGCAGAGTCCGCTGAGTAGAGTCCGCCGACCGAGCAGAGTCCGCCGAACAGAGGTAAACATGTTATTCAGAACAAACGAAACAATAACGTGTTTTGTGGAACTGCGGCCCGGAATGGGATAATGGCCGCTCTCAGAAGGGACACTTTATGGGACATCAAACGACGTATTTCATCGCTTCTTTCTACAGATAAAACCTTTACACGTGCTGTGTGCGACACAATGGGATAATGCCGCGCCGGTAAGGCCCGCTCCACACCGCGCCGGTGAGGCCCGCTCCACACCGCGCCGGTGAGGCCCGCTCCACACCGCGCCGGTAAGGCCCGCTCCACTCCGCGCCGGTAAGGCCCGCTCCACACCGCGCCGGTGAGGCTCGCTCCACTCCGCGCCGGTAAGGCCCGCTCCACACCGCGAGCGGCGCGACGGAACCTGTGGCTCGGCTCGCGTGCGGCGGGCGGCACGGTCGCCCGCCTGCCGCCCGTTTTGAATAATATATCAACATCGGCATCAAAAGAAATCGTCGCCAAATTACGTTTACGGATTCACTTATTCGGATACTTTGTGAAAGTTTGAGTGGCCTTTACGGGTCGCGACTGATTTACCTCATCCTTTGAAGTTCGCTTTGATCCGAGATCATATCTGTCGGCGGCCGATCGCCCTCGCTCGGCGAGGCGCCCGCGCTAGTGCCGCTCCTCCGGCGCCGCACGCGCCGCCTGAAGTGTTCTCCGCCTTACAGTGTTAGAACACGGCACTCGGCTTCTCATCTGCCGCCGCGGCGCCGGCGCGCGGCGCGCGGCGTCCCGGGAGCGAGGCCGTTTAACGGGGGCGTAAAAACACAATAAAAGTATCACGCGGAGCTGGAATAAAAGCTGAGATTATCTAACACAAATAAACGAGAGTTTTCGTGCGCATTCCGAGCGTGATGGCGCCATAAACACGACGCGGTCTCCGCGCGCGCGCCGCCCCCGCGCCGCCGCGCCCCCGCGCCCCCGCGTACCCGCGCCCCCGCGCCCCCGCGCCCCCGCGCCCCCGCCCGCCGGAGACCACTAGCGTTGCAAACAAGGCTGGCGAGCTGCCGCTGCCACCCTCGAGCTGTAACCTGCCGCCGTGTGCCTCACGTGCCTGATGTGTTCCGGCAGCCTCGTTCGCTTGGACCATCTTCGCGCGTCACTGTCACCGTCCGCGTCGCGTCGCTCTGCTCGGCCAGCATCTCGCGCGAGAAGCACAAAATAACAAGATCATAACATGATAGTTTAGTGCCGAGTAAACACGTGCTGACAAATGTACCTCGCGGAGCTCTCCGCCGCCGCGCCGCCGCCGCCGCGCCACCGCGCCGCCGCGCCGCCGCGCCGCTGCCACTCGCGCGTTCACTCGTTCAGCGAAACGAATGTTACTTTGCCGCGCGGTCCCGCTGCGGCTGCGCGCCGGGAGCTATGGTTTTCGCGATATTTTCCCGTTTCCCTCCGTCATGTTATCCACTCCGACATATCGTTCCTACTCCACGTTCCGATCCAGTAAGTGGAGAATGCTCCGGGGAGGTGCTGCCGTACACATTTGCAAAGAGAAAAGTTTCTGCGGAAACTTTTGGAGCTGTCCGGAAAGTGCTCGTAGGTTCGCGCGGCGGAGGTTCAAAGCGCCCGACTTTCAAATATAAGCTCGTTACAGCGAGAGTAGAGGACACGCTGACGCGTACAAGAGAGTACGCGCGATATAAATATCGCTCGTCTGAGATACAATGATCACATCAACAGAAACGGAAACTGACATGAAAACTAGACGCTTCCATCGGCGCGCGGATGAACATGTAGCGAGCGCGAAGCTGCCAGAGAACTCGTAAACAATGTTTCCGAGGCGCCCGCGCCGCCGCCCGGGCGCCGCCACCCGGGCGCCGCGCGTGCAGCCCCGTCCGCCGTCTGGGGGCTCTGTCCGCGCAGTCTCTGAAGTCGGCCTAATACAAATAGTATTTGTTTACGTTGCCTGAATCAGGTCGGGTGTGTAGCAGCACGTGCGTCGTGCGTCGTGCGTCGTGCGTCGTGCGTCGTGCGTCGCGCGTCGTGCGTCGTGCGTCGCGCGCGCCCGCGCACTCGCGGGTGAGTTTGCATTATGGTGTAAACTCACAGAGGAGGTCCGCGCCGCTCGGCGAGACTCGATTCCGGGCAGGTGCTTGTTCCTCCTCCTAATAAGATAATTAAAAACTAGCAAGTGAGATCCTCACCGCGGCTTCAGTACCTACACTCTACAGGGTTATGGAACCGAGACTTCGGCGCCGTAATCCTACAGCCGCAGGTCTGCCAGCACACGGCGCCGCCGCCGCCGCCGCCGCCGCCGCCGCCGCCGCCGCCGCCGCCGCCGCCGCCGCCGCCGCCGCCGCCGCCGCTGTCCATCAAGTCGTTTGAAGGTGAGTGATGGTCCGAACGAGCGCCCCCCGCTCTTCAATAAAGCGGCGTCACCTCCAGGGCCGCCGGGTCAGCGCGCACCTTAATGAAGTCATAAATTGCAGCCGAGCCATCCGTCTCGAACAGCGGCGCGGGGGCGTGGCGGGGGCGAGGCGGCGGCGGCGGCGGCGGAGCGGCGCTTCCGCCGGACGCGGGTAACGGCGCAACGGAAACTAGAGCTGTAGATTCATTACTCAATAAATATTTGAGATGTCTCTTTGGAAGCGTCTCGGACGCCGCGCCGCCGCGCCGCCGCGCCGCCGCGCCGCCGCGCCGCCGCGCCGCCGCGCCGCCGCGCCGCCGCGCCGCCGCGCCGCCGCCGTGTATACCATTGTAAATAAATATTATTATTATTAAAATGCTTTGTGCGTTTTGTTAAAATAAATAATGCGAAAGTGTTTTGCCTACTTACCCCACTTCTTTAGCCGACATATGGCAAAGCCAAAAGTATTATAACTATAAGAAATACTGGCCGGGCTCAGTCAGTCAGCTCAGTCGGGCGGCGGCTCTGCTCTACGAGCCGCGGGCGTGACTTCGATTCCCACTCGCATCAAACGTTCGTATTATCTTACATTTGTGTAGACGCCTTGCATCTCTAATCGACATAAATACTAATTCATTCACAAAAAGTACCACTCTACTACTCTATTATTTTAATTTTACCAGTTGCCCGGCTCCCATGTTACAAGCTTGCTTAGTGTGGTGTGTGGGGCTAGATGGCGCTGTGTGGAGTATTCTCAAATTATATTCAGTCATAGAAATAGTTCCATGTCAAGCGCTCGCTTACGTTTCTCGCATGCTCCCGCGGGAGCGCCACGGGCGCGGCGCGGCGCCCCGGGCGCGGCGCGGAGCGCGCTCGAGGAGATTATCCGGGAATATCTAACGTTTTGCTATTAATCTGACGAAATTGGATTCCGGCCGCTCGGCGGCGGTAATGCTGCCATACTCCACTCGGATTTGTACTTTTGTACGAGAGCGGCCCGATCCCGTTCGCGTGGAACGTACTACCCGACTTGCGTTACCCTGCCGGTTGTCGGGCCAGGATGCAGCACGCTTGCTACACACGAAATCAGTACAGAGCTGTACCTTCATGAATGTGTGATTTTAAAAGTACGTATCTACCGACAACCCGTATAGGGCAGGGTGTTCGCCAGCTGACAGCTGTCAGTCGACAGCGGTACCTACTCGTTTGTAGTAGCGGGCGTCCAGCACAAACGATAACACAATTAGCGCGGCCTCGACGCGAGGCTCGCTCGGAACACGCGCGGCACGGCGGCGCGGCGGCACGGCGGCGCGGCGGCGCGGCGTTCAAGGAAAACTGCTTCCGAAACGTTTGAGAATTAATTGAGTAATCGAGAAAAATCCCGAACGAGAGTAATCATCGCGGATTAGCGCGAGATGAACGAAGTGGGGGCGCGGGCGCGGGCGCGGGGGCTGGGGCGGGGCTAATAGACTCGGAGCGAGCGGCCCCGGCCGCCTCGCACGATGCCGAGCCTGCCTTCCACGTGTGCTGCATCCTAGACCGCATCTTCGGTTACCAGCACGCGCGCGAAGCGCTTACTGAAATAGGAATCGTCGGCCGGCTCGTGCTCGTCCGAGGAGGCGAGGCAGCACCCCGCGCCCCCCGGCTGGGGAGCCATCTCTCGCGGCTCGGATTATGAATCTCGCGGTTCTTATAAGGTGACTCTGTCCGCTCGACGCGCGGCGCGGAGGCGGGCGCCCATAGAAACCTTTCAAATACTACAATTTCCACGATTTGAATTTGAGACCATAATCCGCACCTTCTGTTCCCAGCGGGGCGCGGGGCGCGGGGCGCGGGGCGCGATATTTGCAAGCAGCTTAAACTATAAAAACTTTAGTATATTGGAGTGGAGGCGGCTCCGGCGCGGGCCGCGGCGTTACCCACGTGTGCGGGAGGCCGCGCCGCCGCGCGCGGGTAAAAGTTCGTCCTTCCCGAAGGACAAAGGTCCTTTTCTTGTTTGCGGACGATTTCAACTAATGGGGACGTAATCCAATTATTGACGCGTGCGACACGTCCGCTGCTGATCCGGTCGCGGATCTCGCCCCCGCTCCCCGCTCCCCGCTGCTATCCTCGACCGGCGACGCCACAGTGCTACCCGCCAGCAGGAGCCGAGACGCGACATGTATGATGACGCTGTAATCATCCTCTACGAGCGTGGCGCTACGAGGCTCGGGCCGCGCGCCGCTACGCCGTAGCGTAGGTCCGCCGCTACGGCGCTACGAGCGCCCCGGCAGCGGCAGCGCAGCGTCCGGGACGCCGCCGCCGAGACGAGATGCTTTCAAAACGTGCTCCACGACATGGAACCGAGCGGAAGAACTTACCTAGAACCTGAGAGGTGGCTCGCTCGCCTCCCTGTCAACCCCTGTATTTGTTGTTTCGCACCGCGCCCCGACGCCGACGCGAGTGAAGTGCGCGGAAGCGTCACTTGTCTAGACTGACACCTCGCACCGCCCGCACTCATCTCATATTCCTTGTGTGGACTCCGCGGGCGCAGCACGCGGTGGACTCGCGGTGTGCGTGCGTACTGCTCTGCTCCATTTATACGCAACAAGTTGCGCCCCGCGGTGTCACCCGCTACATGTTCCGCTCGCCGCGCCGCTCGTCACCCGCGCGCCGCCACGCACAGCCGCCGACATGCGCGCGCTGCACGCGGCGCCGGCGCCGCACTAACATTATGTTCAGAGAAGCGCAAACTAAATTCGAAATTTTGTGACGATAGCTTTTCAACTTTCAGGTTGTTGAAAAAAATATATTTTAATGCGGTTTCAAAAGCAACACCTTACGGCCTCCCTCGGCGACGGGCGAACAAATGAACAAAGTTTGCCGTTCGTCGCGTCGCTAACGGACTGCGTAATGGTCAATAACGCAAACGCAGCCGCTCGTCAGTTTTTACACTAATGTTTAAAGTTGTACGATTTCATTAATTAAATATGTTCGCGGGAATGTTGTTCTGTAAAGTTCGCGCGCTCCGTACACATGCGGGTACACGCGGCGCGGCGCTGCTGCTCCGGCGCTCCGGCGCGGCGCGTGTTCGGCGACTCGCTCGTAAATCTTTTTAACACGCGCTCCATGAGCATCCTGTGATGTTATAATCTTCATAAAACTGAAAATAACGCCTTGCGAAGCTTGGATGAAATGGCGCGAAGGGAGCGCCTGTTCGGTGTCGATCGCGAGCAGATCTCTAGATCTCTCCTGCGACTATTCCTTGCCGCACAGACTATTCTCACAGCGTCTTGTTGTCGTTCGTCGGAATCGAATCGACGTCGCGCGTTCTGCTCGCATCCCGGCGGCCGGCAGGCTCCCGGCTCCCGGCTCCCGGCTCTCCGGGCAGTTTTCTCGGAGCACGTTTACCAAATTGACGCAAATCCTAAAATAGACATCCGAGTGGAGTCGCCGACTTCATACAAAGGTCACGTGCGAGTTTATTTGTATCGGAGCGCGAACTGGAGCGCCCCGAGCCGCGCGCTCGCACTCGCACGCGCCTTGTCGCCCCGCCGCGCGCCGCGCGCGTGAGTTCGATTCCTGAAATATTTCAGTATTCTATCAGTTATCAGGGTCTTATGGTAAAAGCTTCGCTTAGTTTGGGGCTAGATGGCGCTGTGTGAACGTCCTACGATATTTATTTATTTGTTTAAATCCCGTGTCCGTCGACGCATTTTTGAACCTTAGATATAATGTTCACGTAATCATTGAAGTGTTTATGGCCAGGGATGCGCGGAACGGGTGCCGGCTCGCATGTCGGCATGTCGGCAGTGGCCGCGGCGCGCGGCGCGCGGCGCGCGGATGGATATTCACGGCTCGTTAGTATTATTGGATTCACGTCGCGGAAGCGGCGTCCGACGCGACGCGCCCCAATTATACCGATTGAATATCAGTGGGTAATGTTTCCATGAGGAAACACTTTTTGTAATGCTCGTATTGGAATTTCGATTTAGTGCCATTTTCCTGTTAAAAGCATTTTAGGTTCCGAAACTCTTAGCGGCGGGGCGGGGGCGGGGGCGGGGTGCTGTGAGAGCCCGGCAGGGAGAGGTCGGATAAGATTTCTTGCAATGAGGCCTCCAGAATCCTGGACCTCGAAGCGAACATCCCAGCCAGCCCGCGCCCGCTGCGCTGCCTCGCGGGAAATAGTCACCGCTATTGCTCTATTTTTGTGCGTAAATATTATACCTTGTCAAACACTCGAAAAAAAGTTGTGGTAAATGATACAAAGCCACCGAGAAGAAGTGCTACCGCCGGCGCGCGCGTGCTTCGGATCGCATCGTGCACTCGTGTGCGGTGTGCTCCTGCAGTACACGAGCGCGTGTAGCCCCGCGCTCCGCCGCGCTCCGCCGCGCTCCGCCGCGCTCCGCCGCGCTCACGCATCTCCTCCCTCACTGAATGGAATAGTGAGGAACCGCTTCGTCGGGGATTTTAAACAAGATTGACCGTTAGCCTCCCTTTACCGAACTAAATCCAAATCGCTTTACAAATCCGGCCCTCCCCGCAGCCTTCACAGTATGTTGGACGCGCGCTCCCCCCGCACCGCCCCCGCGTGTCGTGTCGTGTCGCCGCGCGCCACCCGGGGCGCGCTGCCGGGAGTACACAAACAGCACGGCGGCATTGTTGAAAAAACAGATCCGTCATTTTCCAGGAAGCTTTATCTAAGGCTATGAAAGACAATCTAAATTAAAAGATAACTTGTCAAGCGACTTCCGCGCTCGTCCTCCCCTGTTGGCTTTTAATTCGCCGCGCGGAGACGCGGACGAGCCGCCGGAGCCGCGCCGCGACGCGCCGCGCCGCGCCGCGCCGCCCGGTGCAGTGTACACTGTACAGCGCGGGCTCACTTCTACGCGGAACGATGTCGGCCCAGGCCTCCAACTCTACATTTTTTTTTTTAATTAATAGGTTCACAAAACTGGACATATACAAAGACATGCGTTACAATAACAAAAAGTATATGCATCTGCCCTGCTTGGAGCGAACACAGCGTGCGTATAAAAATATTGAAATAAAATAATAATGGATATAATAATGGATATATAATAATGAATAATAATGGATAAATATCAGCACAAAATTGTAAAACCCAAATAGGTAGCGCTCGCGTAGCGTAGTCGTCGTGTCGCGGACAATGCTGACAGCGGGGCGGCGCGGCGGCGGCCCGTGCTGACTGCACGGCCCGCCTGGCGCATGGCGGCCTGAAACCTCGCTTTCGCGGGATTTCACCGCGACAACAGATATAACGAAATTCAATAAGCCGCCGGTCCCCGCCGGAGGGAGCCGCCCCCGCCCGCGCCCGCGCCCGCGCCGGTAACCGAATAAATAACTCGATATCGCCATTCCGGCCGACTGATTCGATATAATGGCGGAAGGTTCTTATCTTAAAATAAATGCGGCGCTCCCGCGGACGCGGACGCGCTCCGCACCCGCTGCCCGGGTCTCCTGCCGGTGCGGAGGGCGCGGGCGCTAACATTGCAGCGCCTCCCGACAGTCCCGACGTCTGCGAGAGATCGTTTCCTGCGCGCCACGTGAGCGCGCGCCCGCGGTTGCTTGTCAAAACACATAACGCGTCCACTATGTAACACGTTTTGCGGCGCGTCATGTCGTGTCGGCTCAGCACGGCACGTTAATATTTCCCGACTTTCTGAACATGAAAATAAACCGCGGGCGGCGCGGGCGCGGGCGCCTCGCGAGATACCCAGATCGGAAACGTTTCCCCGAACATCCTAGCGGCTTTTATTACTTGAGTATAGGGGTAAATAGGAGAGGGCAGTTTGGTGTGCCACTGTTGATATCGACTCTGTGTAAATTTGTAAATAAAAATACAAATATCGTTTGTCATACATCCAAAGTTGCTACATCAAGAGGATTGTTATTGAACTCAAAATCTACGAACTTACAACGAAAACTTGGAAAATATCACCGAAAGATCGACACATAAAAACCCGAATCACATACATCATGTGGAGTTAAATCATACAACAGTGGATACAGAAGGTCAGTCTAAGTTTACAACAAGTGCAAAAATCAGCAAAAAACTATTATTTATCAATTTGGCATAAACATAACCTAAATCAAACCATAAACTGCAAAATCATAACAGCCCACAAACTGATAACAGCGCCATCTGTGGACGAGTAGATGAACTTCGCGATTTTAATCAAACCCAACGTCGTTACTGCGCAGAGAATATTAGGGAGGCTATAAATAAAAATATCGACGAGAAATTTAATCATATTGAGTCAAAAACAAAACAACTGGAGGAAAAAATAGAAGAACAACAAGAATCTATTGATTTTTTTGGACAAGCAGATGAGAAGGAAAAATATAGTATTTTTTGGTGTTCCAGAATCAGAAAACAATTACGAAAACTTACTTAGCTGTATTCTAGACATAATAACAAGAAAATGAATATAGTTTGCCCAAAATGGGAAATTGAAGCAGCAATATAAGTCATTTGAGATTTGCCGACGACATCGTGTTGCTATCTGAGAATAAAATGGAGCTACAGTCGATGTTAAACGATCTTAACGCCGCAAGTCGACAGGTAGGACTAGAAATTAACCGCAGTAAAACCAATATTATGACAAACTATCTAAAGTCTCCTGTATTCTTGAACAATGAAGCGCTGGAGTACGTCGACGCCTATGTATACTTGGGTAAACAATTATCGTTTATGAAACAAAGAAATAAATTAGAAATAGAAAGGAGAGTTTCGAATGCTTGGAAAAGATTTTGGAGCTTAAAAGAAATTATGAAAAGTGACATGCCGATCAAAATTAAACAAAAAGTTATGGATACCTGCATACTGCCATCATTAACATACGCTAGCCAAACTTGGAAGTTCTCACATCAAGCGAAAGCAAAAATCAGGACATGTCAAAGAGGAATGGAGAGGAGTATGTTAAAAATCAAAAAAATCCAAAAAATACCCCACAGTACAATTCGTAAAACGACTAAAGTCACAGACGCTCTGATCCAATGCAAAAAGCTTAAGTGGCGCTGGGCTGGTCACGTAGCTACACTTACGGATCATAGATGGACCACCAGGATAACATCCTGGAAGGGTCCATCAGGCACGAGAAAGAGAGGCAGACCAGCTGCCCGATGGACTGACGACATTATAGAAGCGGCTGGCAAACAGTGGATGGAGACAGCAAAAAACAGAAATTCATCTAGAGATGCCCATCTCTAGAGGAGGCCTTCACCTTCGAGAAAACGAGGGGTTCTTAATTAAGTAATCATAGACATATTTATTTAACCATAAACATTTAAAAAAATTAGATAATAAGTGAAAATAATTAGAAATAAGTTTATGTTTGTACTGTTTTTAATAAGAAATATAAGGCTTTTTTTATTTTTTATTTATTTTATTTTATTATAGGGGTAATTTGAGTTAATCAGCATTAACTAAACAGTGCTCGTGGTCTGTACGGCACAAGGAAGGACAGGAGCCGGAGGCTCCGGAAGCTTGGAGGAGCCCGCGGCTGAAATCCAATATCGGGATTGATCTAAATTTTCCGGAAAAGCGAGATTTTTAACCCTGATGGGCTTTAATGACGTTAACTCGATATCGGCGAAGGGTTTGTTTACGGACGGAGTACTCCTAGTTAAGTGGCATGTTTACAAAACGAGGCTCCCGCGCGCCGCGGCGCGGGACAGGCTCCCCGCGGAGCCGCCTCGGGCTCCCGGACATGTGGAACGAGGCTCCCGCGCGCCGGCCTCGGAGCGTCGTGCACGTCGCGTGTTCCGGACCTCGCCTCTCGTAAAATCATTTCATAGTCGTTTAAAATGTGAAGTTCTTCGTTTCCTACTATTCACGCTTCTGGGTTGCTGATGTAAAGTTCTACAGAGTTGACGGTATGCGGCCCGGCGCGCTGCGGCCCTGCGGCCCGGCGGCCCGGCAGCCCCGCGGCCGCCGCTTGATGAGTAAACTTGTTGAATAAGGAACCGGATCTTCTAGATTGAAACATAACAAAGCCGAGGCCGGGCGAGCTCGGGTCCGGGCCGCGCCCGTTTTTCAATTCTAATATTTAAAATCCTTCTTTGCATTTGTTGAAAAGGCAAAATAGTCGAAAAGGAGGTTCGCTCTGTCTCTGTGGCGGCCGCCGCCGCGCCGGCGCCGCCCGCGTGCGCTCCTTTCTATTGTAGTTGAATCATAAACAGCGCGCAATAAAGCGGCCGTCCTGATTGTTTAGCAGCTTTATGTATCGGAAACACATTCGTGCCGGGACGAGCCGTGCTGACGGCTTCGATCGAGCCTGCGCTGCGGCTCCGCGAGGAAGCGTGGCGGCAGTCGACTCGCTTCGATGAACGGGCGTCACGCGCGCCATCTAGTTTAATTTTAAAACTACAAATTTTTCTTTACATTGGACATTCTTTCTACAACAAGTACTCATGTTGAGATGTGGCGGCACGTGTGTGGAGGCGCGCGCTGCCAGGGCGCGGAGCTAGTTCATCTTGTTCGTACGAGAGGGGGAAGAGAAATTGCTTGTGGACTGTTTCTGTACGATTTATAATAACGTATTATGATTATAACTAGAAATTATCTGTCGAATCACAAACCTCGCCAACTCAAGAGCCGTACAACTAGACTAAATAACTATAGAAATGGTTTTTTGAATAATAATAATAATAATAATAAAGCTTTAATAATTCCATACAGTGATAATATAAATAGATTCATAATTGCATTCAGATAAAATAATAATAAAAAAAATAATTAGTAATGTCAAATGAAAATAAATGATCAATGTGAATATTAAATTTAGTCGCAAAGTATGGACCCCCTTCGGGTAAAAGCCTCCTCCAAGGAACGCCATAAAGTTCTGTCTCTAGCTGACTCTAGCCAGTTTCGTTTTTTGAATAGAGAATGATAATTATTTAACTGTGAGTTCGTCGTTAACTGCGCGGTCATTTATTTACTAATGAATTCCTGATGGCAGCTCGTGTATCGCGTGCCGGCCGCGCCCGCACTCGACGTATTCCCATTAACTTCAGTGGTCGGCCTCGACGTACAGGAAGCTTCGCTCGGCGCGCGCCGGCGGACTCCCGCGAACACGCGGAGTCTCACAGCAGCTTTCAAACTCACAGAGCGACGTATTCCTCGGACAGGTACGTCGGCTGCGGACCTGGAGCATGCGCCGGTAGTGGGTAGCACCCAGCACACCGTGGCGGGAGCACACGCCCGGGAGAGCGGAGCGCGCCATGGACGACCCCGAGCGCATCGAGCGCGACCGCGCCGCCTGCGCGATCCTCAACAACGGCACCGCGCCGCCGTCAGGTCGGTCCTCGGTCGCCTCCTTGACTTCGTACTCCTCCCGGCCGCGGGTGCAGCGTCATCAACGCGTGTCGTGTTGCAGGAGCGTACTGCGAGGGCACGTTCGACACGTGGCTGTGCTGGCCGCACACGAGCGCGAACCGCAGCGCCTTCGCGGCCTGCCCCGCCTTCGTGCCCGGCTTCAGCGACGAGCGTGAGTGCTCCCCCGACTGCTCCCCTCCCAGCGCCCCGCGCTCTCTCTAACCCGGCTTCCACCCGCAGTGACGGCGCACAAGGAGTGCATGGCGGACGGCACGTGGTTCCGGCACCCGGCCACCGGCCGCCCCTGGTCCAACTACACCACCTGCGTGAAGCCCGAAGACGTGAGTACCTACACGAGCTCGGCGCCTCCTCGGTGCTCGCGGCGCCGCCCCGGCGTCCGCGGCGCCGCCCCGGCGTCCGCGGCGCTGCCCCGGCGTCCGCGGCGTGCTCTATACATAACGTCGCCCTGCCGTAGGCCGCCACACTCGCGGCTCATTCCTACTATGACATTAGGAATGTGAAAGCTTGTATGTTTGGATGTGAGTCAATCACGCAAAAACTGCTCAACGGATTTGGATGAAATTGAACATACCACATAATTATACCGGGTTATTTGCCCAAAAATTAACGTTTGAAAAGTTTCGCACTCAGCGTGTTGTAGGAGCCCTCGGCTCGCTGCCCTCATCGGCGCAGCGCTCCGTGCTCGCACAATATAGTAGTCAAAATGACAACAATAACGAGGTGACGACAGAGGATAACGACAACTCGTAAGTAATCGCAGCTGCCGGAGCTCGGAGCTCGGAGCTCGCCGGCCGACAATATAACCTGCGACCGATTACTAAACAAGAGACGATGACCCGGTAGATATAATTATAACTCTGATTGTTTCAAAGTGTCAATAAACTGTTCATAAAGTGAGTAGTAGATAATGGCGCTGAGCAGCCGCGCGACCGTGTGCGCAGGACGTGAGCGACATCGTGGCCGTGTACGAGGCGGGCTACAGCGTGTCGCTGGTGGCGCTGCTGCTGTCGCTCGCCATCCTGCTGTACTTCAGGTGAGTGTGTAGTTCAGGTAGTGGGCAGGGGGGACTGGGGAGCGGCTGCGCAGGGAGCGTGACGTGTGCTGCACCCTTGCAGGGGCTTGCGGTGCGCGCGCATCACGGTGCACATGAACCTGTTCGCGTCGTTCGCGCTGAACAACACGCTGTGGCTGGCGTGGTACGGCGCCGTGGTGCGCGCGCCCGCCACGCTGGCCGCGTCGCCGGCGTGGTGCCGCGTGCTCAACGCCGCGCTGCAGTACGCCATGCTGACCACGTACACGTGGATGCTGTGCGAGGGGCTGTACCTGCACACGGTGCTCGTGCACGCCTTCGTCTCGGAGCGCCGGCTGGCGCGCGTGCTGCTGGCGCTGGGCTGGGCGCTGCCGCTGGCGCCGGCGGCGGCGCACGCGGCGCGCCGCGCCGCCGCCGGCGAGCCGCTCTGCTGGATGGACGAGGGCGCGCCGCGGCTGGAGCTGGCCGTGGTGGCGGTGGGCGCCGTGCTGCTCAACCTGTGCTTCCTGTGCAACATCGTGCGCGTGCTGTGCACCAAGCTGCGCGCCGGTGGCGGCGCGGGCGGCGGCGCGGGCGCGGGCGGCGCGCGGCCCTCGGCCACGGCGCTGCACGCGCTGCGCGCCACGTGCCTGCTGGCGCCGCTGCTGGGCGTGCAGTACGTGCTGATGCCGTTCCGGCCGGCGCGCGACGCCGGCTGGTGGCTCGCCTACGAGTACGCGGCCGCGCTCACCACCTCGCTGCAGGGGCTCTGCGTCGCCGTGCTCTACTGCTTCTGCAACGGCGAGGTGCTCGCGCAGTTGCGCCGCCGCTGGCGCGTGCTCACCTTCCGCCCGAGGGCCAACTCGACCACTGCCACCACGGTCTCGGTCAGTCTCTCTCTCTCTATTGTTAAACGACTGTGGTCGACCGGCAGCTCGAGCTCACAGTGACGGGAGCGACGTACTGTTTCAGTTCGTGCGGTCGGGCGCGCCGGGCGGCGAGGACAAGGTGTGACTGGCGGCGGGCGGGGGCGGCGAGGCGGGCGCGGCGGAGGAGGCGCGCGAGCGGCGCCGCGGCACCTGCACGCGCCACATTCGCTTCGAGCGCGTCGACAGCGACGAGGACTCGCCGCCGGACGCGCGCCTGCTGTGAGCCCCGGCCCCGGCCCCGGCCCCGCCCCCGCCCCCGCCTCCGCCCTGAGTGCGACCCCGCAGTACTAGTGCGCCGGTCGCGCGTGTTTATTGCGCTGTGGGCGCAGGACAAGTGAAAGGAAACGCTACGCGACCATACTCTGCTTACCTGAAGCCTTCGGTGACGTCGGCGTAGACAAGGCAGTCGGCAGACTCGCCGGGCGCCTGCTCCCGCCGGACTCCGCGGTGGACGGCGGCGCCTCACGGGGACGGTCGCTTACTGTTTGTGTAAATATAAATGTAAATATGTACTTTTGTAAATTTAAATAAAATATTTATGACGTTACGATTATCTGGTTTCAATCTATCATTGAAGTTATATTCGTAGAACTAAACATTCCGGTTGAAAGAGACCCCGGCCCCCGGCCCCCGGCCCCCGCCGCCCGCCGCCCGCCGCCCGCCGCCCGCAGGAACCTGCGTATAAGACTTCTTCATAATCACAAACAAAGTGGTAAGGTGGTACGTTGAAAAATATAGTACAAGACTATCAAAATAGTAGTACGCCGATAGTACACTTTTTTTCAATAAAATAGATAGTTAGAATCAACATGTTTATACAAAATTTACTCCTGTTCTAAATTATGTAAGTTCTTGGCTATTATTTTCTTCAGCCTTAGCATGTTATCATAAAAAACATCTCTTCTAAACTGCGAGTATACGAAAGAATAAAATCGGTACAGTTGCCACTTTTGCTGCATTTTATTTTCTTAGATTTTGGCGTCGCACCCCAAGCATTTGCCAGTGTCAAGTTACAATTTTAAGTTTCATAATTTAAATACACAAAATGCGAAGCCAAAATCAAAAAAAGATTAAGAAGAAGTATTGTTTGACAGCTTAACACAATGTGTTGTGGTAAACAAAACAAAACCCAATGATTTTTTTTTACAGATGGTTTGGCTATAAACGGGTATCATATTTACCTATTTTGGTCTTTTCTAAGTGAAGTAACGAAATTGTAGTATTTTTTCGTACTATCCTTAGGTATGGATATTATCTAGTACGGAGCATGAAATAGTAGTACAAATACTATAATTATGCGAGCATGCCAGACGTATATATGACCAAGAATCTCGTCACCGCGATGCAGAAATCACGACAACGCGACGCTAGCGCATCTAGCGAGCACTACACGAGTTTAAATAATGTCCATCTAGTGCTGCGTGCCGCCGTTAGATGGCGAAGTTTTGTACAGATGTTGTTCGGCCCTTGTACCGACGCCGCCGCGCCGGCGCCGGCGCCGACGGGTCGAAAATGTGGCTTCTTCTTTCTCGCAGGTAGATTTAGCTACAAACCGATTTTAAAGATTTTGATCACAGACGCGTATAATTTTTTACATTGACATAATTTTATATTTATGTTGAGGGGCGGAAGCAGTGTGTGTCGATTTGTCTATGCTATCATGTGGAGTTCCGGAACCGGAACCCGCACTTGGCCAGCGTCTCACCCTCGCACGAGAGGCGGCGCGCCCGGCGCGGTTCATACCTACGAGTACCTACGCGGCTGATTTGGATATAGCATAGCCGCTACGACTACTTCCAAATTAAAAATATTTTAATTCGAACGATGTAATCAAACACAACTACGTAAAAGTAACGAGACGAGCGTGACGCTCTTCTAATGGTAAGAGATTACGCGTGTCCATGACCATGTCAGCGATACCTCACCAATGAGCTTGAGCTGCCGGTGAAGGAAAACATCGAGAGGAAACGGTAATCTCGGGACTCTAGTACTCGGCTGGCTAGCTACCACACGAGAGTTGAAAATCTGCCGCCAAGAATCTAGCCTCTGGCTCACTCGAGAGCCAGTTCCACTCCAGTTTACAAGTGCTTTACAATCTTCGACCACACCGTCATCAGGTGAGCTGTGGTCGAACACCTAGCCTGCCGACGATAAAAAATGTTTCGTCTAAATTATTATTTTTAAACTGCATAGACTGCAAAAGAAATTAATCAGTATTTCTTGAAATGAAAAAAATATTCTCCATTAAATGTCTCGGCTGAACGACTACTATAGTACCTATCCATATTCAAGAATACATTTTAAAAAATATGAGGTATTTAGCGGCACTACCAACATAAGAAAAAACATCATTCCTACGGAATCAATTATCTCTATAGTGACCCTACACTGTTTTCCAGCCGTGGACAGAGCAGCGCGCAGCGGCCTGAATAGACCGCGCTTTACAACGAGACACGCGACTGTGCGGCCAGTGCCTGCACGGGACAGCTGCTGCTGCTGCTGCTGCTGCTGCTGCTGCTGCTGCTGCTGCTGGCCGCACGACGGTCTCGTGTCGCGCACGCTTAGCCGCTTGTATTTCCTTCGTACCTGTGACCTGGAGAGGGACCGCTCGGTCCATTCTCTATGTGTATGTTTCCAGTCAGTGTAACAGAGATAGATATACTTTTCTTGGCGTGTTTTTTCACAAGTTAAGTAGGTATGTAAGTTTCAAAGTAACTTCGTGGAATGCTAACGAAATGGAAAACTTATGCACTTTTTTCGAAGCGAGTGTGACGTTTCCAGTTTTCCTAGCATTTACCATTCCTTTCACATTGATAACAGAGTTCACTGAACTGAACGCGCCGTGGGACGCCCGCGCCGTGAGGTTTGCACGGATGCTGGTTCTGTTCCCGGAGTGGCGCTGGCGACAGTCGCTCCGCACTCCCGATCTCCATATAAAGGCAGGTGGAGGAGGCGAGGAGGGCGGCATGCCCTAGCCAGAGCGCACTTGGCAGAGGTGCGCGCGATCAATGCGGCTCGGCTGATTTCTATATTTAGTGCATCGGCCGCGCCGCCGGAGCTATTATCGATCCGTCATCCGATCGATCGATCGACTGGGTATTGTCTCCGGCTACCTGGGCGGGCGGCCCGGGAAGGAAACACGGCGTAGGTAACAAAAATGATATAATAAACAAAGAACGATACACCGAGTTCACTTAGAACGAGATACACGGAAAGAACGCGCACGCGGCACGCGGCACGCGGCACGAGCGAGAAATGCGGGGCGGCCTCGGGCTCGGCCTAGAAGCACTTGCGGTGCACGATGCCGGGGCCCGACTCGTCGTACTCCTGCTTCGAGATCCACATCTGCTGGAAGGTGGACAGCGACGCCAGGATGGAGCCGCCGATCCACACGGAGTACTTGCGCTCGGGCGGCGCGATGATCTTGATCTTGATGGTGGAGGGCGCGAGCGCCGTGATCTCCTTCTGCATGCGGTCGGCGATACCGGGGTACATGGTGGTGCCGCCCGACAGCACCGTGTTGGCGTACAGGTCCTTGCGGATGTCCACGTCGCACTTCATGATGGAGTTGTACACGGTCTCGTGGATGCCGCACGACTCCATGCCCAGGAAGGAGGGCTGGAACAGCGCCTCGGGGCAGCGGAAGCGCTCGTTGCCGATGGTGATCACCTGGCCGTCCGGCAGCTCGTACGACTTCTCGAGCGACGTGGACGCGGCCGCCGTCTGCATCTCCTGCTCGAAGTCGAGCGCCACGTAGCACAGCTTCTCCTTGATGTCGCGCACGATTTCGCGCTCCGCCGTCGTGGTGAACGAGTAGCCGCGCTCCGTGAGGATCTTCATGAGGTAGTCCGTGAGGTCGCGGCCGGCCAGGTCCAGCCGCAGGATGGCGTGCGGCAGCGCGTACCCCTCGTAGATGGGCACGGTGTGCGACACGCCGTCGCCCGAGTCCAGCACGATGCCCGTGGTGCGGCCCGACGCGTACAGCGACAGCACCGCCTGGATGGCCACGTACATGGCGGGGCAGTTGAACGTCTCGAACATGATCTGCGTCATCTTCTCGCGGTTCGCCTTCGGGTTGAGCGGCGCCTCCGTCAGCAGGATGGGGTGCTCCTCGGGCGCCACGCGCAGCTCGTTGTAGAACGTGTGGTGCCAGATCTTCTCCATGTCGTCCCAGTTGGTGATGATGCCGTGCTCGATGGGGTACTTGAGCGTGAGGATGCCGCGCTTGCTCTGCGCCTCGTCGCCCACGTACGAGTCCTTCTGGCCCATGCCCACCATCACGCCCTGGTGCCGCGGCCGGCCCACGATCGAGGGGAACACGGCGCGCGGCGCGTCGTCGCCTGCGAAGCCGGCCTTGCACATGCCGGAGCCGTTGTCCACCACCAGCGCACCCGCGTCGTCATCCATGGCGGCTACTCGGCCGGGCTGCGAGCCGGCGGAAGGAGCGGAGTTAGCTGCGAGATCTGCGGAGCTGCGGAGCTGCGGGGAGGCTGGCGAGCGAGCGCGGGATGCGCCGCCGGCGACGCGCGCGCGCTATATAGCGGCGGCGGCGCGGCCGGCGCGCCCTACAAGGGCCGCGGGCGCCGCGCGCCGCCCGCCGGGACTGCCATTTAAGCGCATCGCTAATTGCATCGACACTCGACGGAAAATAGATCGGCGAGCATGCGGCGCCCGGCCGCGCGCCCGCGCGGTGCCCGGCGCGTGCTCGGGGACTCGGGACTCCGCGGAGGCACCTTCGAGGCACAATGTGCGCGTCGCCTCAATACGGTCAAGGTGTAGTAAGTTTACGAAACTGCAATGTGCACGCACCGGACGATTCGACAAAAGAAATTGTTGTTACAAAGTGCATTATTCTCAATTCAAACGTTTAAATTGGTAACACTAGTGACTCGGGAGTTTGGACGTCCTAACCTAACCTAACCTAACCATGTTCTGTAAAATCAAATATATAAATAGTGTCGCACGTATCAGACACGTCTAAATTATCTAGTGGTATAGTATATCAATTATATCGTTTGAATTGAGTTTGTATGAGAAACTGCAAGCACGGGGCTCGGCCGACAGCGCGGCGCTCAGCAGCCAGGCTCAGCGCCGGCAGAGCGACACGCCGACTGCCTCGCGCGCAGACCTCGCTACTCCTCGGCGGAGGGTTCCCCACGGCCCCTCGCTCCGGCTGTCTCATTCGGCTCGGAACGTAAACTCATGCGAGTTTACTCTGTAATGTTACTCGGCCGCTCAACCACGACAGATATGGATTTTCATACAAGTTGTGGCGGCCGCTGCGCGTATCGCGCATCGTGCACGTATTTGGCCAGTACGAGTAGGTACAGCCGTCCGAACTCTCGAAGAACGTTGTCAAAATAATGCTCAAATTTCCGAGCATGCTTGAGAAATATAATTAGGATAATATTTAGAAACGGGGCGGGGCTGGTTGCGATTTACTTATTCGGGGCGTAGAGTAGAGTCTATGTCTACTGGCTGACCCACACACTTAACATACCGATCGAACTGGAAAAATCAAAGCGATACCGTTGTAAATAAAATGAATGATTGTTGTTATGCGCTGTGCATAACAACGCTGAGCATGCCGAGCATGCTCAGCGCTCCCCGAAGCTGCCGGCAGCTCGGCCGCCGCCGCTGCCTGCGCGGCTACGTGTCGTCATACACTCGCTGGGTACGTACACTGCGTACACACGTACAGTCTTACAGGTCTGATGCGTTCAAAGCTCAGAAATAATGTGTTAGCGCTGTCTGTAAGTTTGGAAAGAGACGCGAGCCGCCGCCGCCGTGCGACCCGGCCCCGGCCCCGCCCACTCTACACGACTGCACGACGTTTACCTTACCTTGCTTATACATTAAAAATATATCTGAATATGTACCTACACTGAATGAAGGGCCGAGCGGCTAGTACGCCATGCATAGGAAGCGGACAGCAGTTGACAGCACTCGGCACTCGGCGTCGGCACTGCTGCTGCTGACTGCACCAGCGCCGTGTGTGGCGCGCCTTCCTCATCTACAACCGTTCGCCAGAATGTATTATACAGAACAAGTCGAGCCGCGTTTCCTCGCAGGTAGGGCTCGTTGCGAAGTCGGCGACTATCTAAACGACTAATTCGGTTTTTCATTTTCATTTTGACTTGTTATATATGGTGTTTCTCTAGACGACGGATATATTTCAAGGGGGTGTTCAGAAAGCGAAACTGGACTCAAATACGTCATAAAAACAATACCTTACAATTTGACCAAATTGTCCCACAAACTAATGTAATCAGACACTTAACAAATCCTAGTAGGTATAAACTAAGCCGGGCGCGAGCTTTCTGCGCCTACACGTCGCGCGGCGCGGGCGCAAGCTGCGGCGGCGTCTGAGGGGTCACGGGCGGGGGTGCGTGCGACCCTCAGCCAGGGTTGCATTCGGGTACGTTGAAAAATATAGTACAAGACCATCAAAATAGTAGTACGCCGATAGTACACTTTTTTTTTAAATCTTACATTGTTTAAAAAAAAGCTATTAATCAATAAAATAGATAGTTAGAATCAACATGTTTGTACAAAATTTACTCCTGTTCTAAATTATGTAAGTTCTTGACTATTATTTTCTTCAGCCTTAGCATGTAATCATAAAAACATCTCTTCTAAACTGCGAGTATACGAAAGAATAAAATCGGTACAGTTGCCACTTTTGCGGCATTTTTTTTTAGATTTTGGCGTCGCACACCAAGCATTTGCCAGTGGCAAGTTACAATTTTAAGACAAAATGCGAAGCCAAAATCAAAAAAGATGAAGAAGAAGTTGTTTGACAGCTTACGACAATGTGCTGAGATAAGCTGTCACACAATACTCAATGATTTTTTTTTACAGATGGTTTGGCTATAAACGGGTGTCATATTTACCTATTTTGGTCTTTTCTAAGTGAAGAAACGAAATTGTAGTATTTTTCCGTACTATCCTTAGGTATGGATATTATCTAGTACGGAGCATGAAATAGTAGTACAAATACTATAATTATAGTACGAAATCCAACACTGCCCTCAGGTCAACAGGTCACGCAGTCAGTTCGCCACCTGCGTGCAACGCGATAACAACGCCGCACCGTCCCGCCGGCGCTAACTCAACAAGTTCAGTGAACTCTACTTGACGTTGAGTTTTCATTTTGTGACGTTATACTTAGAAGTATTAGGGAAAATAGGAAAATGTAGGAGAAAGGTACGTATTACACTTGTACTAAGCTAACCGATAAGTACTTACAAACATCGCGTCTGCTCGCGCGGGCGCGCGGCGCTGTTTTGTGTCTGAGCGTACTGTATGTATGATAAGTATGTATTTACAACAAAAAAAATATATTTATTTGATAAAAAATATGAATTAAAAAATAAAAGTATTTAAGTGTTCTATCAGTTATCTGACTTCCATAGTACAAGCTTTGCTTAGTTTGGGGTCAGATGGCGCCTACGATATTTAGGTACATTTATTTACGTAATATTCAACAAAATGTGATTGTAGTTGAGGCGGGCGCCCGCGCCGGGCGGCGCGGCGGCGCGGCGGCGCGGCGGCATCGCGTCAGAAGAGCCGAAAGCTCGAGTGCGAATCGGGTTTCCTTTGATGGCGCTCGCGCATCGGTCTCGTTCAGCGTTGGATTTCGTACTATAATTATAGTATTTGTAATACTATTTCATGCTCCGTACTAGATAATATCCATACCTAAGGATAGTACGGAAAAATACTACAATTTCGTTACTTCACTAAGAAAAGACCAAAATAGGTAAATATGACACCCGTTTATAGCCAAACTATCTGTAAAAAAAACATTGAGTATTGTTTGACAAACAATACTTCTTCTTCATCTTTTTTGATATAGGCTTCGCATTTTGTGTATTTAAATTATGAAACTTAAAATTGTAACTTGACACTGGCAAATGCTTGGGGTGCGACGCCAAAATCTAAGAAAAAAAATGCAGCAAGTGGCAACTGTACCGATTTTATTCTTTCGTATACTCGCAGTTTAGAAGAGATGTTTTTATGATTACATGCTAAGGCTGAAGAAAATAATAGTCAAGAACTTACATAATTTAGAACAGGAGTAAATTTTGTATAAACATGTTGATTCTAACTATCTATTTTTTTTTTTTTTTTTTTTTTTTTTTATGGTTGACAGGCTAGTTGTTTGACCACAGCTCACCTGATGTTAAGTGAAGGTGTAGTCGAAGATGGTAAAGCACACCTAGCCTGGAATGGAACTGGCTCTCAAGTGAGGCTGCCGGAACACACTGTTAGATGCTTGGCGGCAGATTTTCAACTTGAGGGTGGTAGCTAGCCAGCCGAGTACTAGAAAGTACCCTACCACCATGCTATGGTTTCCTCACGATGTTTTCCTTCACCGGCAGCTCAAGCTCATTGTTGGGGTTTGAACCCACGCCCTTCGGCATGCGAACCTACCGCGCTAACCACTGAGCTATCATCGCTACAATTTATTGATTATAATTTTATTGATTGATAGCTTTTTTTTTTAATCAATGTAAAATTAAAAAGAAAGTGTACTATCGGCGTACTACTATTTTGATGGTCTTGTACTATATTTTTCAACGTACCCGAATCCAACCCTGGTCTCGTTCCAAAATATTAGAATTTTTTTACTAGTTTACTGATCACCACGTCACGGGCTTGACGTCGCGCGTGATCCTTTGCACATGAAAATTGCGAAAATGTATGAGGAAGTATTCGAATGGAGAGTATGTCGCGATATTGCCAAGGGGATGTGTGAAGATTGGTGTTAAACGGTTCGTGTATGCAAGAGAGTCGCGTACGCGTAGCGTTCAACAATTAAAACAGTGCAAAATACATGCGTAGGTATGTCGAGTTTAATATGGCAGAAAGCCATTTCTAAGTTTGCGAATACTGCCACTTCGATAAAACGTAAGTAATAAGTGCACCTGATTTTGTAAATAACTGTAAGAAAATCATCACGTGACCTTTTACATTTGGACGAAAACGTTGCCTGCGTGTTACATGCGTTACGTTATCTTAATAAAATTAAATACTAACAAGCTACAAACCTTTTCTGGAAGCGCGGCTCACAACTTGTAAAACTTTTTATTTTACTACCTACTTCCTACCTACGGGATTATTATAAGACGTTTATTTTCCTACACAGTGGGCAAGCTAAAATTATAATGATTCGGTACAAAAAACTAAAGATCAAGGGAAACAAAAACGAACTCATGCCTACGTTACAACATTCGTACTCGCGCCGCGCGCCGCGCCCGCGCCCCGCACGCCGCCCGGCGCGCGGCGGCGCTGGAGGTCGCGCCAACAGTGGGAGGACTAATTGTCTGTTTTTTGGGAAAGTAAACCTTTTTTTACACAATAACTTTCGCGTATAGCTTCTGTACCACACCCTATTTTTTCCAAGACGGTAAAGGATGTCGCCCCGTATGTATATCACGTCCAGTCCGATGGAGTCGGACACCGCAACAACTAACTGTTGAAACATCAGTAAGGTTCCGCATCGTGGCGCCGTCGCCGTCGCCTGCGTCGACCACTATGTTGCCAGCGATGGACCGACGTCGATGACAGCATCCTAGTGACATGGCATGTAGATATACGATGAGTACCTTAGACGATCGAACGTTTTTTTGTTGAAAATAAAAATTTCGACTTTTTCGATGACTGCTTTGTGTTTTTCTAATTACCTTTTTTTCCTAAACAATGTAGCGTCTCGCAACAGGCCTTATGTGTTTACAACAGTAAATAGGTAGGTAGGTAGGTAGGTAGGTAGGTAGGTAGGTAGGTAGGTAGGTAGGTAGGTAGGTAGGTAGGTAGGTAGGTAGGTAGGTAGGTAGGTAGGTAGGTAGGTAGGTAGGTAGGTAGGTAGGTAGGTAGGTAGGTAGGTAGGTAGGTAGGTAGGTAGGTAGGTAGGTAGGTAGGTAGGTAGGTAGGTAGGTAGGTAGGTAGGTAGGTAGGTAGGTAGGTAGGTAGGTAGGTAGGTAGGTAGGTAGGTAGGTAGGTAGGTAGGTAGGTAGGTAGGTAGGTAGGTAGGTAGGTAGGTAGGTAGGTAGGTAGGTAGGTAGGTAGGTAGGTAGGTAGGTAGGTAGGTAGGTAGGTAGGTAGGTAGGTAGGTAGGTAGGTAGGTAGGTAGGTAGGTAGGTAGGTAGGTAGGTAGGTAGGTAGGTAGGTAGGTAGGTAGGTAGGTAGGTAGGTAGGTAGGTAGGTAGGTAGGTAGGTAGGTAGGTAGGTAGGGTAGGTAGGTAGGTAGGTAGGTAGGTAGGTAGTAGGTAGGTAGGTAGG